>CM056794.1:15000000-20000000 GCA_029852875.1 Mythimna loreyi | reverse complement strand
CATCAAGCAGATACATAGAACACTCATTTTTTTACAATTTTTTTTTATAGTTAAAATCGACCTATGACAAATCCCTTCCTTGGGTGGATCGGGAAATAGTGTCAGAACTCTCTTACTTATGTTCCCTTTACCATTGAGAAATTCAGAATTTGCTGGGAGCAAAATATTGTATATCAATGGTCCAGAAAAAGGTTCCAGATCACAAAACACTACATTGCTCCCAAAAAATCATTCATCATTATATTTTTTTTTGTCTACTGTTGGATAGGCCTCCCCAAGTGTCCATAATGATTGGTCCTGTGTTTCTCACATACAAAATCCCACAGCACTCACCAGGTGTGGAATGCCACACCAATGTTCCATCTTCCCACTGCAACATCAACAATCATTAACCATGTTCAATTTCCATAGGTGTGTGCGTACAAACCGAGACCGTACTGCGTCAGGCTATTGCCGAGCGCATCAAGCCTATTCTGTTCATGAACAAGATGGACCGAGCTCTTCTCGAGCTGCAGTTGGAAGCTGAGGAGCTCTACCAGACCTTCCAGCGTATCGTTGAAAACGTCAACGTCATCATTGCCACCTACAACGACGATGGCGGTCCCATGGGTAAGTTTAGCTGATATTTTTATACCTGTATTTCTTTACTTTTAGGTTCTTAGCCCACGATGACTTTTTGTAGCGACGTTGTGTGTTCGCTTCAATACAATCGCGATGCAGTCGCAAGCTGTTTGCACTAGGGATGTTACGGAGGTGGTTTTATCGGAACCGAAGCCGAAACCGGAGATTTGAAGTTTGTTATAACGGAACCGAAATCGCAACCTGAGGTGAATCATGAAGTGTCAGGGACAAATGAGAAATGATGCTTGACATTATGAATTTCTGATCTATGTTAGGTAGGTGTACATAGGTCAGAATGTTAAATCCGGTTTCCGCTACAGGGTTCGAAGCTAACTACACACGCGCGACGGGTGTCCCCGCGGACATACGAAAGGGCTCCCGATTAACGTAGCGTTGGTTCTAATGCAGGGGCTAATAAACACAACCATATTTCAGCCTGATCTGGGAATTGAAAGCCTGATAAATATTTTGTACACATTCAGAATTTTAGATTATTTAAACCAATCCTGGTGACTGGTTATTTTTATCATTATCAAGGCGTTGCTTGTAGATAGATAGGTGTGATGACTGACAAAATATATATGACAAAAAATTATTGTTTTTATGCGTTTTTTCCTGTAAAGAGTTGCTGTGTCGGTTTTCGTATTAAGTTGAAAATTTTAGGATGATTTGGATCATCATCATCTCCTGGACAGTTTTTTCGTTGACCTGTTACTAGTCACAGAGCAGGTAGTAGTGCACGCTGAGCAGGAAAGGTGATGCATATCCTGTGAAGGGTACTGTAGTTGGGTCAAGGAAATCCCATTTAGCCAGATTATCTCTGTACTGACCAACCTGGTGGTAATAATATTCAATACTCAATACTATTGCATTTCAATGTACACTGATGGTTTAAAATTTCACTAGAGATCAAACTGAACCCTGTCGGGCACAGCAAAATTAGGGAGAGAGGAGCCATAATATTATTGAAAATAATATTTAATAATGTCATGAAAACAAAATATTATATGTCACGGAATAGTAATAAAAATAAGAACATATTCTTGGTGTTCTGACTAAAAGATGTTTACTAAAGTTATGCCGATTAAAACACGTGTTTAAATTATACACGTGGCCTCACTGCGTAAGAGATAAGTATAAAACAAACTGCAACATTTTAATTTGTATCTAATTGCCGTGCCGTACAAATTAATGAACTACTGGTATTTTTATCCCCATTTAAATCCAGACTGCGATATACCCACGTAATATTTAATTCTCGATGTTAAATGCGTAGGATTAGATCTATTTAGACTTCTGACGTATTAGGTACCATCGAAGACATTTCCGCTTGACTACCGTTAAGTTCATTTTTGCCTGGCACTCGAAACGAAAACTGAAATAAATTGAAAACTTGATCTACTTTCTCCTTATCGATCTAGGTATAGGATAAAGTATCCAATTATGGAAAGTTTCAGAGTTATAAATATCTTTTGAACGTCGACGTGTTACGTAAAGCGCCATCGGGAAGAAATGAAATAAACTTGGGGGTGTTAGAAGGTGATTCATTTTGTGCTACCATTTAAAAGGGAACACGTTTTTTTTTGTTTATTATTGAGGGCTAAATTGCTATCTTAAAAAATGACTAACAGACTGTTCTTTAGTCTCGCTAAAATTCGAGAACGGCTTGACCGATTTGGGTAATTTTTATCTTGAAATATTCGTAACAGTTCAGGGAAGGTTTATTAGGCGGTACAAAGTTTACCGGGCGCAGATAATTCAAAATAGAGAAACCTGTAAATCAGTCTAAAACCATCGGCAATTTGACGAAATTATTGAAAGCCTACCTCCTTTCAAAAAGTCGGTTTAAATATCACTTGAAATCGTTCGTCGCCTTATATAAGGCAGCGCAGACAGTCAACTGGTTTTTGGCACTGATGGAGTACCGGACCCACTACTTCCGCCGAGCGTTCATTGACCACATTTTTCACGCGATGAAGAGAATCTCGTGCAATCACTTTGCATCCGGTGTTCTAATCATGGTTTTAAAGGTCCAAGTTGTTATTGAAATACAAAAAGAAAAAAAAGCAAGTCTGTCTCCACCTTAGTTCGATCAAATCTTTCGAAAAGAGGTTCTGTGTTCGACATGTATTGACAAACCGGTTTTTCTTTTTTTCGTTTCGTTGCTTTTCAAATTTACAGTACAGATTCAATATGAAAAAACGCGGTAATATAGTTTTGATAACAATGTTGTAGCTTGCGCTTTACTGCAATGATAAAAGCTAAAGGAAGCTTCAGTACATTTTAATAGTAGGTACGATCGAGAAAAGCCTTGAAGAAAATCTACGCAAAAAACTAATGAACAATGTAACTATAGTACGCGTCAAAAAAGTTAAGTCGAAAATCCGTTACTTTGAGGTTGATAGCCATTTTGGGTTCAACTTAAATGCCGCGTGCTGTGAACAGTTTGAATACAAATGCCAACGCCATTTTATCATCCTGCACGTGTTTATACATGTACATTGTAAATCGCGCGATCGGCATTGATAAACGGGTCTAATCCACGTCAAGGTCGCACGATGAGTTCTCGAACAATAAAATTGTGTAATTTTCACATTATGAAAACAAAATAAATGTGTGAACATCCGCCAAGACTGATAACGATTACATGAATTTCCTTTCGACTTCGCTATATCGCTACTTGTCTTTGTAATTGATTTAAACTAGTGCTTCAGCACTAGTTTAAATCAATTACAAAGACAATGTGATCCCACCTGATGGTAAGCAGTGATGCAATCGATGATGGTGAGGCGCACTTGTAACTTAGCCGCTTTAGAAGAATAAAAAATAATTTATTCGATACACAGCACAACAGTTACAAAACACACGTTAAAAATAACACAAATAAAGTGTACGCTGAGCGTGCCCGAACCGAAAGGGTGACCACCTCAGCATTTGCTGGGCGTCAGACACCCAGCGCTGGTTTTCAGTTGGCACCCCGCAGTGACGCGCGGTCGAGGCTTTAGCCTTGAAGACACCTAAATTATAATCGGACGGGAAGACCGCAGCAGGCAATTTGGTACAGTCTTTCTATGCACGCGATGTATAAGTTTCCATATTGCAGAAAGTAATTTCTCTTTTTGAATAATTTGCTTTCGAGAAATGTTAGACGTTTCGAGAGCCGACTTTACAACTTTTGACCTTTGAAAAGTGCTGATTCAGTCTTATTAATATGAAAGTCTTTGAAATTTCTTTGAAATGTCAAATAGTTGTTTGAACTAAAAGACAGTAAAATAGTTTGTTTCCAAGAAAAATAGTTATTACTGCTTTGAAGTGTACAGTCATTGGGTCGACGATCTTAAAGGTTGCGACATTGGCCCGGCACAAATCGATATTTAATTTACATCGTCAAACAAATGTACTAGACTTAAATAAATAATAAATTCGATTGACGCGAATTGCTGAAGGAAATGGTAAAGGCACAATGTACAGTGTTTTATTAATGTATATTTGTGAACTTTTTACGCTTTTTCTAAAACCGAAAAATCATCATTACATAGTATAAAACAAAGTCGCTTCCTCCCTCTATATGCTTAAAAACTATGCAACGGATTTTGATTCGGCTTTTTTTAATAGAGTGATTCAAGAGGAAGGTTTATTTGTATAATACGTGCATAATATATTAAATATTGCCGCCGTGCGAAGCTGGGGCGGGTCGCTAGTACGAAATAAAAAAAATATGTTAAAAAATCTATTCCTCATGCTTCACAAGAAATCTGGCTCATTTTTCTTATCAAGTTGACAGACAATTCGGGTTAATATTTTCTTTTTGAAATAACGAGGTGATAGAATAGAAAGCAGTTGAATAGAGCTTTTAAATAATTTGGTGATAGTAGGTCAATACGGTTTTTACTCGCAGACTCGACAGAAAACTTTTACCATCTACACAATTCTTTCGTATATTGAAAAACTGTGAAACAAAATGATCAATTCTTCGACTTCGTGTCCTATTTTATTTAGGGTTGGTGCTACAAGCATTTTTTTTTTCATTCTGTCCTGACAGCGGCCGTCACTAACTCCCCTTTCTTTCTTATCACTTCTCACACAACCCACTCATCTTTAGTCTTTCTCTCCCTGTCCACCCATCCACTCCTCTCTTTTGCATGACCGTACCAAGGACTAACGCTTTCCTTTCAACTTTTGAGTACTGGCGCCACTTTTAAAATTCCTTTAATAGAACGAAGAAAAAGAATAGGATCTATTGCCCTGTTGTGACGTCACAATTTACTGTCAAATTGAGACAAGATATTTTTAAAATTCAGTTTATTCTCGAAAAATTTAATTTAATTTTCGAACTGTGATCGAAAAAAGTTAAATCCGAATCCAGTTTTTCAATTTTACTCATCTCCGAGTTCCTCAATTTTGCAAAAATATTTTCGATTTTACAGTACGGCGTGTCGTCACATCCTGTCAATCGATACTATTCTTATTTGGAACGCATAGTACTCATTTCTCACTATCCATTCTCTCCACACCATACGTTCTTGATCACTTCAATGAATTGAATCGAGCCACGTGTAAGTGGGCTTATAGATTTTGTAGAGGTAGCGTTGTGCCTCCATTTTTAAAGTTAGCCTTTTAGAAATACTAGGGTTGTAAAATATTATTCGTCCCATTGATACTGGGTTAAGTATTTAATGCTATACACCAGCGGCAGACCGGGACGAACATTGACTCTCAACGTGGATTGGTGGATTGATCACTGTTGACTCTTCACAACGGTTGTTGAGATACATTCAAATAAAACAAAGGGTACAATGGATTTGTTATATATTTAACAAAATATAAATACAAGTACGTTGACGATACAGCAACGATTTATATTCGCGTATAAGAAAGAAAAACAGTTTAAAAACACGTAATGACGCAAACTTAAAGCTAGTACAAAAGATAACCAATTACATAAGGAAGATTATGCGCCACATACGCGCAAATCATCATGTCAGCCGAAAGATGATGCCCACTGCTGGACATTTCTCCAGTGTCACTATAAAGCTAGGACAATAGTGTTCTATTCTTCAAAGGTTTTAATCGAGTATTTTCATTGATTACCAGCTTAATACTAAGTTGATTGATACGACAGATGGGCTTTTTTTAAAAATGATCATTGTACACCAATATGAACACTTACTATGAGACCAACCCCAAAATCATGAAAAAAAAAATCCCGCTACTCCATACATTTATTTTATCGAGTTATCTATCTATATATATAAAAGGAGAAACTGACTGACATATCAACGCGCAGCCATAACTACTGGGCTTAGGAGCGTGATATTTTGCACAAGGCTTCCTTTTATGACGTAGGTGAACACTAAGAAAGGGTTTCAAAATTCAGCTCCTAAAGGGATGTAATGGGGGTCTAAAGTTTGTACGGAGAACCCTACTATCACGCGAGCGAAGCCGCTAGCAGAAGGCTAGTGTGAATATAAATCTAGTGTAATTCGTAAATTGATTATTATTTAAAACTAGCTAATTGTTCTACAAAAACTTCCGGTATACTCATTATCAATTTCCTTGCACCAGGTGAGGTCCGTGTGGACCCCAGCAAGGGTTCCGTCGGATTCGGTTCCGGTCTCCACGGCTGGGCCTTCACCCTCAAGCAGTTCTCTGAGATGTACGCTGACAAGTTCAAGATCGACCTTGTCAAGCTTATGAACAGGTATGTATCTATTTTCTTCAGATTTTAATGCTTTGCAGGTTCGGCTGCGGGATTATAGGGCAAGAGAAGCAACAAAAAGACCATAGGTGTGGCTTTCATCAGTGTGTCTGAGATATCCTCCCTAGAAAGAGGAAAGTCATTAGATGATGTCCCATCTTCAAAAAATAGGTGTGTTTACGCTTGAGGAATGGACCAAGAGTCTGACCATGAGTCAAGCTCAAATTCGTGAGACTGACAGAGAAGCCGAGCTTAAGCGACAGTTTTTTTTTTTTGTTCCATCATTTGGAGTCACCCATCGTCATTCTTCTTCAAGTGCACCTAATACGTATGTAACCATAGGAAAATATTCTAAAGCTATCTTGCAGATTGAATCCAATATTAAATTTTTCATGCGTTTATTTTACCACGTTTCATACTGTCACTGATAATTTTTTATCAGTGACAGTTTGAAAAATTGTAAAATAAATTCTTTGAGGTTATATTTGAACACGTGTTCGATACTCCCGAACTGGAATGAGTTGCTTCCGAAAATAGCTCACGAAAATTGAGTTTCTCAAGAAATTACTTACGTAAAATTGCTTTCCAATTTTCTACTAAATTCAAGGAATTTGTTTCTTGTTTTAGTACTTTTTGTAAGAAAAAATTGTGTAACAAACAGTGTATGTTAAAAATGTCTTTAGACCTTTTTTATAAGACGATTTCTTTCGAGACTACTGTACTATAGTAATCTCGACGATATATCTTGTAAATATTGTCGTGAAGTGTATCTTTCCATAATATTAAATTCAAGGAAGTGTTTCTTTACATAATTTTAAATTCAAAGCCTCATACACCGACGCCGACGATATTTTACATATTTTTTTCCCGTGTTTCCTGAAGCTTCTATTCTATTCAAGTAAAGCCCCAAATGCAGCATTGCAGATACTCGTGATGACGTGTCGCCAACATTGATTCGTGCACACGCGACCTCGTCGACTGTAGCCGTAGCCCCGCTGAAACGAACCCTATGTCCTTCAGATAGAACTTAGTTTACATTGCAGTTTCGACGATTAATGATTACTGCTTAATGATTTTTGCCTTAGCTTGCTTGGTTAGCTTCGAAAGCCTCGTACCGATTCGTTAAAGTTTACGATGTTTTAATGATATCAGAATGCAACGACATGCTTTTGTATAATGCATAATACGTTTAAGCGTATACTCGAACGATAGGTTCGTTCTAGAGTATACGCTTCATCATCATAATTAGTCTCAAAACTCGAAAACGGATTTTCGTAACAATGTAGATTTTTTGGTGTAAATTCGGTCAGTAAGAAGTACCGTGGCCTGACCCTAGAATATATGTTCATTACTTTCAACACATTATGTTCTAATGGGTTTTAGGAAATAAAAGCTATAAGCTACCTCAGTCTTTTAAAGTACGACCGTTCTAACTTAGTGAGGCTGAAGTTAGGCTAAGCGAAACTTAGCGCATCACGAGTGCACAAGCTCTGAAGTTCGCAGAGCCTAACTTTAGACGCGATAAGTTGTAACGCCTGTACCGTACCTTATAGAATGGCTTATTCCAATCAAGTTACAGTACGGCCGTCGAATCTTAGCGAGTCTGAAATTAGGCACGGCGAATTTTAGCGTTTGAAAACTTGTACAAAAATAAAGGTTTTAAAAACATAAATGCCAATAACAATTTTTAACAGCAATAACGGCAAATTGCATTTATTTGTTTAAACCGCTTATTTTTTTACGAGTTATCCAAGCTCTAAAATTTGCAGAGCCTAACGTCAAAATCCGAAGGACGTAATGTAGTTCTCTGGGCTTATCTTTCGTCCCATTGATACTGGGTTAAGCATTTGATGCTATACACCAGCGGCAGACCGGGACGAACATTAAATCTTGACTAATTTAGTGGATTTGCTCATATTGAGCTATTTACTACCTTGTTGAGGAACATCTTTTTGCTATGAAAAACAATTAAGGCTATGACGTAATCGTCAGAACTTGCAATGTTCTAGGTAATGTAAAAAAAATATGTCGGTAAGGTAAAAAAAAACAATTAGTAAATTAAAAGAACACAATGGAAATAACGTTAGGTAGCGGATGTGTGCGCGGCAGTATTATGGTTTTATTTATAGAATTTTGTTTTGTAAGAAGTACAGGATAACAATAATTCGATCAAAGCACATTTAAAACCGACTTCATATCACCGTGTTCATTAAACTTCGGGTCACTTCAATTAGGTTATTAGTAGTTTTTTTAGGATTAAACGGAGATTACGAGGAATCCGAATCTATGAGTAACTCAATTTTCCAAAAATCCTTACTTATGGGTCCTTTCTTCATCCTTACTTTGTTTTTCGGTGGTATATTTATACAATGACATCTTTGCGCCCTTGGGCGGAGCAGGAGTAGTGTCAGATGGTCTACAGATGAGCTTAATAGAGAACGCCCATTTCACATTTGTGTCGCCTTCAGACATTTGATTAGCTACAACACTCATTGAGAGTGGGATTGTACAGTCCTTTGATTTGAGTATTCTGCACTACGTAAGAGATGTCGCACTTATGCCTATACACGTCAAGTCTCCATTCCCTTAGCACTTAGTAGCCACAATACTTACCCCAACATTTGCCCACAGACTTTGGGGAGAGAACTTCTTCAACGCCAAGACAAAGAAGTGGGCGAAACAGAAGGACAATGACAACAAGCGCTCCTTCTGCATGTACGTGTTGGACCCCATCTACAAGGTGTTCGACGCCATCATGAACTTCAAGAAGGAGGAGATCGACGGTCTCCTCACCAAGATCGGAGTCACCATCAAGCACGAGGATGCTGACAAGGATGGCAAGGCCCTCCTGAAGGTAAGACACGTCAAGATTTAGAGATATGCGGTGCAAGGTGTAACATCTCTGAATGAGGCAGTTCAAAAGGGAGGATTCCTCAACCAGACGGGTATTATGTCTGGTCCGCACAACTGCCCACTAGTTGATTTCGAATTTAGTTCTATATTCCATAAATATCGCTACAAAATAGTATGAATTTCCATTTGTTGAAATAAACCCACAATACACCGATTTTCACAGAATTAAGCAATAGTTTCTGATCAGCTTTTTTTTTAAGACCATCATGTGTAGTCTGCAGTAAATTAATGTATTTATTTAATATTAGAGATTAGATTTATGAAGATTGTTTAATTTAGCTCATTGTTAGATTGGACAATGTTTCTATAATAATCAGAGTAGCCTTTTGTTTAATGGGAATTAATATACACATTTTTCTCAAACATCCAGTTAATTTATACAAAAGTTCTACTGCAGGAAGAAGGGCTAGAGAAGAGTTTGTAAAAATACAGACCAGCTAAAAACATGAGTCCCAAGTGTTGCCAGTTACTTACAATAAGCATCTGGGTGTCAAAGAGGACTAACAGTATGCTTCATACCGGAATTGGTTGTAAGTTCATGTAGCCTGCGACCCCATAAATGTGCGAGACATTTTATACTTACGATTTTTATCTTATTATTATATTTTTATCGTAGTATATTCATTACTGGTGTTAAAGTACGAGATATCTCGTATAGCTAGATTGTCTGAATTAGAAAGTTGTCAACCGCAACATCCTATAGCAATAATAATGAATGTAGTAGAGAGGTTGCCGATATTTCTCGTTTAGACCAACTGCTCACTATGTATGGAGAAAACTGAATTTGATGCCTTAAAACCCTTCAACACTTTTTCGACTGGCCTGTTGGTCTAGTGAATAGTGACCCTGCCTTGCTACACCAGAGGTCATGGGTTCGATTCCCACCCAGGACAAATGTTTGTGTGAGGAGCATGATCATTTGTTCTGTGTGTTATTTATCCATAATATGTATTTAGGAATTTAAAAGTATTTTTATTAGTTTTCTATAGTACCCATAACACAAGCTCTTCTTAGCTTGGGACTAGACGACGTGAGTTGTGGAATATTATTATTATATTACTTTCCACTCAACCTCGTGTGTATTGTCCAGGTGGTGATGCGCAGCTGGCTGCCGGCCGGCGAGGCTCTCCTCCAGATGATAGCCATCCACCTGCCTTCCCCCGTGGTCGCGCAGAAGTACCGTATGGAGATGCTGTACGAGGGACCTCATGACGATGAGGCTGCTATTGGTATCAAGGTAAATTTACTTGTCATTTGTACTGCTTTTATTATTAACTAACTTTTGTCAGCAGCTTTGACCTCGTACATAAAATATGTCTAATCCTTTGTCACTAAGGAGTAAAGCCGGGTTCCAGAAATTACCTCCTGCTAACAAAAAACAAACTACCTCTTTATTAGTGTAGATTAGCTCAACCGACAAACTTCGTATCTCCTAATAGTTAACGAGTGATGAAATTACTGACCCCTCATTCCGAATTGCGCTAAAAGTGATGATATCGTGAATTAACGAAATTCGGAATGTGGGGTGATTTTTTTTTTGGTAGTGGCTGTAATTTTTCAGTTGTGAATTTTTCAATATTTTAATAGTTATTATTACCATGACTAATAATGATTTGTTTGTGTGTAGATGTGCGACCCCGAGGCACCTCTGATGATGTACGTGAGCAAGATGGTGCCCACGTCGGACAAGGGACGTTTCTACGCGTTCGGCCGTGTGTTCTCCGGAAAGGTCATCACCGGACAGAAGGCTCGCATCATGGGACCCAACTTCACCCCAGGCAAGAAAGAGGTATGCCATCTAAATAAAAAGGATTTATAAGTATGAGGGTGTTAAGTCCTGAAAAACGCACTGTTGAAAACCGAGGATTCTCCGACTTTCGAGTCTGGTCCGGGCCACTGTCCATTATGTGGTTTTAGGTTGTTGAATATGATCTAATGAAGCAGGGAAATCTTATACTGAAATGCATGCAGGAGATGCATTCAGTTTCCTATGGTGACTTGATGTGGATACAAGGAGAAATGTTATGCAAAGCTGAAATCTGTGGAGCAGATATTTGAATAGTATCCAGTGTCTGCAGCATAAAATAATGTTATAAATTGTAACGGTTTGGATTGTTCAGTCCATTACTAACCTTCAAACAATTGTTTCATAGGACGTGTACGAGAAGACCATCCAGCGTACCATCCTCATGATGGGTCGTTACGTTGAGGCCATCGAGGATGTGCCTTCCGGCAACATCTGCGGTCTCGTCGGCGTCGACCAGTTCCTCGTCAAGACCGGAACCATCACCACCTTCAAGAATGCTCACAACATGAAGGTAAGCACATTCATTCGTTACAATTGAAGAGTGGCTAAACAAAAGCTGTTATTGACCAGGATAACATTTTTAATATTTTTTTTTACTTTCGCTATTTTCGAAAACATTTCACTGCCTCATTTATAGCTACTAGCTTTTGTCCGCGGCTTCGACCGCGTGGTATTGGGATTGGGGTTTCCAGGATAAAAAGTAGCCTATGTCCTATTCCGGAGTATATCATATGCCTGTGCCAAATTTCATCCAGATCCGTCCAGCCGTTTTGGCGTGATTGAGTAACAATCATCCAAACATCGTAACTTTCGCATTTATAATATTAGTAAGATACACACATACTAAAATGGTCCCCCCTTTTCCATAGGTGATGAAGTTCAGTGTATCGCCTGTGGTGCGCGTGGCTGTTGAGCCCAAGAACCCCGCCGATCTGCCCAAGCTGGTAGAGGGTCTCAAGCGTCTGGCCAAGTCCGACCCTATGGTGCAGTGCATCAACGAGGAGTCTGGAGAGCACATCGTCGCTGGTGCCGGAGAGCTGCATCTTGAGATCTGTCTTAAGGTATGTGGAAATTATTTATGCAGAACAGAGTATCTTTGGACCAGAAGGATGTTACGTCTGGTGGGCGGGCTACTGCCCGATAGATGAATATTTTATATATTCAAATCGCGTGGAGAACTTTAATTGCTTGATGCAGAAATGTTTTATCTGACGTCATAGATGTTGCTATAAATGTATTTTAGCTGGAGGTCAAAGCCAAAGCTGACAATAGGAAATCATGATTTATTTTTAAAAGAAGTCGGTTAATGATGTTAAATTCAAACTTAGATTAGTATTAGGAAATAATAAGATTGTGGTCTAGAAAAATCTTAGTAAAAAAAAAAGTAAATTGTGAGTCCCAAGTGTTGCCAGTTACTTAAAATAAGCATCTGGGTGTCAAAGAGGACTAATATTATACTTCATACCGGAATTGGTTGTAAGGTTATGTAGCCTGCGACCCCATAAATGTATGAGACAGTCTATTTCAATAAAATCGAGTAATATGATAGTTTTTGTTCTACAAAAAAAAAAAAAATATATATATAACCAGTTTATCATCAATAAATACACAAAACTAAATACTTTTGTGTAAACAATATCATAATTCGTAGAATAGCAAATGAGAAATAGCAATTTTTAGACAAAGGTCTGTTTCTCTTGGCTATCATGGGCTGTCATGACTTTTGATGTCAAAAACCATGTTAAACTTTCATAACAGCAGCTTCGAAGTTTTGTAGTTTTGGAGATAATGATTACTTTGTTTACTAGAATGATTTAAAAAAATTGCATTCTCTATTGATATACTTATTCTTTATCACAAGAATTTGTCTTTGACCCTAGGACTTGGAGGAGGACCACGCTTGCATTCCAATCAAGAAATCCGACCCCGTGGTGTCGTACCGTGAGACCGTGGCCGAGGAGTCCGACCAGATGTGCCTGTCCAAGTCGCCCAACAAGCACAACCGTCTGTTCATGAAGGCGCAGCCCATGCCTGAGGGTCTGCCTGAAGATATTGATGACGTAAGCATTTTTTACTTTTTTTAACTATGTAGGTTCTCTGATTTTGTCTAAATTTAAGTTGAATTTAAATTCTTATATTTGTTTTTTTTTTTATCATGGTCTAATATCCTCTATACCATGAATATTTTGACTGATAATTACTGTCACTCAAGGTTGTGTCATACAATATTTCTTTTTATTTTTTTCTGTTAAAATATAGCCGTGGAGTTTCTGATTGTTTTTTTTTTTCATAGAAAATAAAACAATTGAAACCCTCCACTAGCTTCTGACGTGTTATAAGTTCCCTTGTAGGCCTATGACCTACCATAGGTTTTTTCTTCAAAAACCTACTTCAGGTACCAGTCTACTATGATGGAATAAAGTTATAGTTTATAAAGTATAGTTTATGGCACAAACAATATTTTTTTAGAAAACATATATTGTGAAGAGATAATGAATCTCTATATTGATTAAATAGAGTTCGGGCAACTTTTATATTTTAAACAATTTATGAAATCTCGTACCTTCCGGCACACCGTGCCGCGCCGTAGCGAGTCTGTCGACTACCATCGGCCGCTTCGCGCTGACGGCTGCGGCGTGCACACGAAGCAGAACAAAGCGAGCCCGCGTCTAAACGCTGCACAGGACCTCTATCCTTATGTCCTAGGACTGCATGCTACGGCGCGGGCGATACACTCCTACTAGATTAACCTTTATATCGCCTAGGTAGGTACTCCATCTAGTCAGCTCTTATGTCACCCCCTATAGGTTTGGTTTGAAGAATTACACTAGATGTAGTGCCCAGTCGCAAACACACGACCTTGGCGAATAGAACACTAAAACAGCAGTCAGTTCAAAAGCATTGACATCTGTGTTGATTGTGAAGTTACTCATATATTGTGTTGTATTTCATAGGGCAAAGTGAACCCCCGTGACGACTTCAAGACCCGTGCGCGTTACTTGACCGACAAGTACGAGTACGACGTGACGGAGGCGCGTAAGATCTGGTGCTTCGGGCCCGAGGGCACCGGGCCCAACATCATGGTGGACTGTTCCAAGGGAGTGCAGTACCTCAACGAGATCAAGGACTCCGTCGTGGCCGGCTTCCAGTGGGCCGCCAAGGAGGGAGTCATGGCGGAGGAGAACTTGCGTGGTGTGAGGTTCAACATCTACGACGTCACGCTACACACTGATGCTATCCACAGGTTTGTACAGAATATCTTTATGGAATATTTTAGCATTAAATATTATTAGAAAGCCCAGTTTTCCAGTTAATGAGCAGTGTTGTGTACCACTTTTTTTCGTGTTATATTTTTGGGGCCTTTATGTTGCAACCTGTATATCTCTGTTATTGGCTGAGGCCAATATATAATATATAAATCTACTAGGTTTATTCTCGACAAGTGTGCTCCATCGTCGACCACATCATCGTTTACCATCAGGTGAGATAGTGGTCTAACGTGAGCTTTTTTGCCACAGAGAAGGCACACGAAAATTACAGCCAAAAAGCGACAAATAAAAGAATCAAAATAAAAAGTAGAATGAAAAAAAAAAAAAAGTAGGTACTTAAAATAGAATAAAAAAAATCCTGAATAGTGTAAGTGGTTCTGCCAAAAGAGCAAATATTGCAAGTGATGCATATCCTGTTAAGCAGTTCAACACTGGCATTACATTTGAGATGGGTAGAAGAAGAATGTTATATTTTAAAAGATAATATCTCGTACCTTCCGGCACAACGTGCCGCGCCATAGCGAGTCGGTCGTTTAACATCGGCCGCTTCGCGCTGACGGCTGCGGCGTGCACACGAAGAAGAATAAAGTGAACTTGCGTCTAAACGCTGCACAGGACCTCTATCCTTATGTCCCAGGACTGCATGCTACGGCGCGAGCGATACATTCCTACTAGAAGCTCCTTTGGCTAGAATAGTTCTGCAGTGGCTAACCTGGGTACACAGTTGGAAGAAATTTCCAGATTGGCCAGTTTGCATGGAGATATTCTGATGGGGTGCTGAAGTAGTTTAAAAGATCTGGATGCCATTGTTATATAAATTTTTTCTCTGGCATAGTAACACTTGCACTTTCATTTCATTTATTCAAGAACAATTACAATTGTATGCGAATATTTTTCTTAAAAACTAGGATCAAAAACATATTACAAAAAAGTAGGACAGTATTTTATCTAATCTAATCACTTTCCATGTAACATCGTATAAAAGGTGATACTTAGAGTAACAAAGGATTTTTTTTTAATATCTAAACTATGTTCGCGGGGCAAACGTGGTCGGAGGTCGCCCTAGACAGAGAGGTATGGAAGGAAAAAGGGGAGGCCTTTGCCCAGCAGTGGGACATACACTAGGCTACAAAAAAAAAAAAAATCTAAACTAGGCATCTATGCATATTGAGGAACAAAACAATACCAAGACGAGCCAAAAGCAACGGTTTGACGCCGCAAAAGTGGAATTAAAAGTCATAAAATCTTCATCATCAGCATTACACTAAGTAATGCAAAAATAATAACTTATTGCAACGAAAACGAAATTTGATGTCAAGAATACTGCATTTTTATACTCTTGAGCCCCAAGCGAACACTGAGTTCGTACGTTCGCACACCTAACAAAGTTATTTTTACATGTTTATCTGTTGTACAGGGGTGGCGGTCAAATCATTCCAACGACGAGAAGATGTCTGTACGCGTGTCTGCTGACCGCGCAGCCCCGCCTCATGGAGCCCGTGTACCTGTGCGAGATTCAGGTTTGTGCAGCTAATCGTGCATGCAGATGCTGACTGTTTTGTAGTAGCGTTAATCCAGTCTTTGAAATGCCAGTCTGAGTTGAACTCTTGAGATTATTATTTTTGTTTCACTAATTTTTTAAATACAAAGCAGTTTTCCTGGATGGGACGAGCATATTTGAGATTTTATTGTATCGAAAGACAAGGAATTATTTAATTATTGTGAGTGTGTTCACGAAAATGTAAACTCACCTACACAAAGACACTTAAGCTCGGAACAGCTGTATCAGTAAATCCGAACCGAAGTCGCGATACGCAACACAGCAGCCGATCGCTCTGTGGTAACCGTGCCGTCAATAATTAAGTTGGAAAGTATAATTTAATCTAGATATCTATGAAATTAATTCACTATCATACGACTGGATTTCGAGACTACAATGATATAATGTGATAGCAACTGTGTAGTTATTGTATATGTCGTGACCGGATCATGGCAATTTTTCATTTCATGATATGGCCAAGTAAAATTAGCTAGATAGTTACATGTTAAAGTTTGATGATATTTGAATCCTCATTTGGATTATTAAACTATTATTCAAATATCGTAAAATTTTAGCATTTTAACGATCTGGCCACAACATGTACGCTAGACAGTTGCTCTTTTGTTCCATGTGTATTTGTGCAGTGTGCCTATGTGTGTCCTGGCATGCCCCCTCCCCACGTTTTTTCCTGAGCGGACTAGCATGCTACGATAGTTCCGCCTTTCCGAGACGTGGTAGATCAACAGTTCTTTGTTTTGGCATTGTCACCCCACAAACACCTTGCCTGAATAGGGGAACTAACACTCCAACAAAATTTATAACTACCCTCGATTATTGGGCAATCCTAAAATTGATTGAGTGATGAAAGAAAATACCCAATGTTTGCTGCTTTGACACCCAAGTGATGCAACCGCTTGTGTTGTAAATGTTGGCATGGTGTTGAAAATAAAGACATGTTTTTTATTTTTTATAAAACAGGCTTAATCATAATGAGGAATTAATATTAATACTCAAAGGGTTATTGAAAATTTAACCTTGAAAAAAGTTTAAAAATCGAATACTTTTTTTTAGTAAGATCTCATTATGCATAAGCGTGCGATTAATTAATTTTCTGCCTTTGATATGGTATATTAATTGATTCAAGATGGGTCATCCGAAAGGGAACCCCGATTTTACCCTGGAGTGGGAGAAGTAATTGGATGACTTCCCACTGAAAAAAAAAACAAGTATCTTGAGTGCCTATACAATAAAGTTTTCTGCTAATTAATGCACCATATCAACCAGACAGATATTTGTACTATGTTATAAGCAAGACTTCTAAATCAACTTACTTCACTGAAGCACAATATTAACACAAAAACTCTTCAAAACCTTGTACAGTGCCCTGAGGTAGCCGTGGGAGGTATCTACGGTGTGCTGAACAGACGTCGTGGCCACGTGTTCGAGGAGTCTCAAGTGACAGGCACGCCCATGTTCGTGGTGAAGGCGTACCTGCCCGTCAACGAGTCGTTTGGCTTCACGGCCGACCTGCGCTCCAACACGGGCGGCCAGGCCTTCCCGCAGTGCGTGTTCGACCACTGGCAGATCCTGCCCGGAGACCCGTGCGAGCCCAACTCCAAGCCCTACGTCGTCGTGCAGGTTTGTACTAATACTACTTTTATTCTATTTCGGCAAAAAATTTATGTACCTGCAGAAGAAGCATTTATGAAAAGATGGTGTGTGATATGCATCCCACTTATACACACAAAGTAATTTGGGAACACATTAATTGTGGAGTGGCATATCCTGCTGGGATCTGTGTTTCTTGATGACTACAATCTAGGAATATTTAAATCATGAATATACTCCAATATTGCATTTCACAAAGTAAAAGCATAGGTGGTAGGTTACTTCTAAGGCAAGCATGCTCCATCTTTAATCACTTACTAGTAGATGCAAGGTCTAGTAACTAAGTGAAGTCGCGTGCAAACAACAAAAACTGCACAGGACCTCTATCTTATGCCCCGGGCCTGCTTGCTGATGCAGCTGTTATGTTTTCAACTTATCGTTTACTAGCGACCCGCCCCAGCTTCCCATGGGTGCAATGTATATTGTACCTATAAACCTTCCTCTTGAATTAGTCTATATATTAAAAAAAAACCGCATCACAATCCGTTGTGTAGTTTTAAAGGTCTAAGCATACATAGGGACAGAGCGACTTTATACTGTGTAATGATTATAATTGTATTTTTTTCTGTCATTACAGGAGACAAGGAAAAGGAAAGGACTTAAGGAGGGTCTGCCCGACCTAACTCAATATTTGGACAAATTGTAAACGTCGTAGCTAATGCAATCCATACTGTAATATATGTAACATTATTGAGCGCGCCTCACGCACTATACAATTTTACGTTTTAACATTATGAATAATTTTATTTTGAACATAAAACGGAATGTATCGCCTCAATTAAGTTAAGTGTTAAGCGACGACGCTGGTCGGACCGTTTGTTACTGGGTGGCAGCCGCCGCCGTGAGATACTAAATAAAATATTGATTACACAACTGTCTGTTTGATATGAATCGCTATGATGTCGGGAACCATGATTCATTACTTGTACTGTAATTAATTTTTAAATTATAATTTTTCTATTGTAAACAACCCTAGTGTTTTTATTTGGCTGGAACAGTCAGTTTTGGGAAAGGTGAGTTGATCATGTCATTTATTTTGAGATAAATTCTGTTAATTTTTTTAACCCTTTGAGTGTTTCCTTGTCTTCTTCACCAGGGTCGTGTTTTTTCCACTGGGTAGTCCATCTCGTTTAACTTTTCAACCCTTATGGGTGATAGAAGAGCTAACGAGTTAGGCCCAAGACACACCGCTCTAGGCGCGGCAGAGCACAATTGAAGACAACAATTTAATATAAACCTTAACTACCTTAACATACGTTCTACAAAAGAATAAATTCGCATGCGGCGCTCGGAGCGCCTTCAAGCTACTACACGAGCATGCGCGCGAGTGTTTGTAGACCGTATGTCAAGGTAGTTAATGTTTATATTAAATTGTCTTCAATTGCGCTCCGCCGCGCCTCCAGCGGTTTGCGCTGCTGGGCCTTAGAGTATTTGGTCGTGAATTTACGACCCTGGCTGAATAAAAGCATAAGTATTTGTCTCATTGATGTAATTGATTATTGGGTTGAAAATTACGTGAATTTGTCTCCTTGTAAAATGCAAGTGTGCGGTAGATAACATCATTTTGTATACAAATCTATGTATTGTTATCTCTACACTAATGCATTTGTTTGTTTTAATCTTTGATCATGAAGTAACCACTGGCTTTGATTCACAGGATAACGTACGCAGATACATGAAGACTGCATACCGATAAAATATAGGTACCGGTAAGCATTTTTTTTTACTGATAAACTTTGACCGCTACTGTCATTTTTACATGACAAAGCAAAATCTGTTCAGCACGCCTACGTCATGATTATATGACAGACGCTACGAGTTTTAAACGCAAAAAAGATTTTTTTTTTAAATTGTGTGGCTCCATCGGCGAACGCCCGATGATTTTGCCAATGTCAAGGTATAAGGTGGGAATGATCGGTACTTTATCAGAAATACTGTTATCTAATGATCAGTTTTTGTAGCGAAGGCGTCTACATTGGTAAATAAAGGTATTAACTATACAAAAAAGATTTAAAAGACGTTCATTCTATGTCATTTATTTATGACAAAAGAATATAATGAATATTGCAATTGTAGCGTGGCGATATGAGAACGCTTTTCTTTTTTCAACGTGGCTATTATAGAGTTAGATTGATAATAAATTTGCGTAATTCGTACCAGAATATTTCATGATAGTTCGATCCTATTCGAACTATCAAAATGTTACCTACGTTTTTTTTTTTCATGAGTTAATTATTTCTATGTCATGGAACTGTAACCAAAATGGTTGGTTGGATTTCAACAAATGAGCTATCGTTAGGTTAGGGTTTAGGCTTTTTATTTTCTATAGAATCAACTGTATAATTTGACTGCAAATATTTAAATACTTAAAACGCAAAAGTACAGAGGTAGATTTAATGCCTTAGACATTTTCTGACATTCAAATCTGTGTAAAGAAAATGTTATGGTAGCAAATTTTCATAAATTCACTGGTTTCAATTTTAATGATGATTATCACAGACCTGTACTGAGTAATGAGGAAATAGTTATAATACACTGAAATCATTAACAAAAAGAAAAGACATGTATACTGTAACAAATTGGTACTTATTTGATATTCGTTCTTGCAGGTTCACTGACAAGAGAGAGAAAAGAAAATGTTGCTGAATGAATGGTAAATATTATTGTATTAATCTAGTTGTTTTCAAAGTATTCAAATGTATGACTAAACATATCATGATTTTTGTTATTTACAAATATCATCGTTGAATGTTGTGTAATTAAATAGATACAGAGTCACGTTTATAACACATCATCCATGATACGCAAGTTTAGTTTTTTTATTATTTTTGTGTACAGTCGCCTTCATTTGTACTAGCCAGTAACTTGTGTTTTGAAACTATAACTCTCTATTCTATAGTTGAATGACATTTTTTGTTTAAATGATGAACCTTCACAGACCTGTTCTGAATAATTTTGAGGACAAACTAATTTCTGCTGATTAAATTAAACTTGAATTTACATTTAATTGTAATTGTGAACATTTCAACTTATTTAGCCGTTTCTATTTCAGGTACAATCGATGGTTTTACCCACGGCAAAACGTCGATATGATTCGCGTGTACCCAAGGACGCTGATTAGTTCATTATCAGGTAATTAGCAACAGTACTGATATTGTACTTCCTCAGATAAACATTTGATAATATTAACGATGCTATTATTTATTTAAAACTAGCGACCCACCCCAGCTTTGCACGGGTATATTGAATATATTATGCATACGTATTCTGCACATAAAACCTTTCTCTTGAATCACTCTTTCTATTCAAACAAACCGCATAATCAGTTCAAAAGCATATACATAGGGCATAAGCAACTTTGTTTTATACTATGTAATGATGATAATGATGTTGATAAAATTAACCCTAAAACTCCTATTTCTCCATTTCATCAGTCGCACAAATAAATGCTCCCATCTCGTTAGATCTTGTGTCACTTACAAGTAGAAGTGAGGAATGAAAAATTAAACGAAATGAACACTGCCCATTTCAAAGGAGTCGTAATATTTGGCTCGGAATTTAAGAGTTACGACTGGCGAAAAGGGCAGCAAATAATTGCCGGATTTATCCTACATGAGCGTTTAATTCATTAAGCCCTAAGGCGTTCGCACACCTAGTGTTCTTTAATTGTCTGTAATAACAAGATCGAAAGTTTAATAATTTCTATGTTAGGTAGAACTATGGATATTCAGAATTTATAAGATTTTTTAATTAGGTTTTATCATGATGACAACACTGTTCTAGAAGCCCCGTGATGGTTTAACAAGCTCAACAGGCCTGATATTTGTTTGAAATCAAATTCTATTGGCCATATAAGTAACCGAATTAAAACTGATATTTTTATTTACAGACATGTAACAAACGTAAGATGTTGGTCAACATGCAGATGAGGGCTAAATGAAATAGGTAAGAATTGGTTCAGAATTCAACTATATACATTTTTTTTGTATAAGTGTATTTCCCCGTGACTATCTAGCAGTTTACTATTCATTTTGCTATAAAAAGTAGATTAACGTCACTCTAGATTACTGTGTAACGTATTTATGAATCACGAATAACGTGAAGTTGAGTTGAAGTCGAATACAAAATAGACTGTAGTTCTTTGGAGTTTAATTTCATACCAAATTTCATCAAAATCGGTTCAGTAACTTAACCGTGAAATCGTAACAGATCTTTTTTTATTTATGACTTTTAAAAAAATACATAGAGACTATCTGTACGTCGTAATACAAGAATTTATGGAAACCATTCTCACTTTCAAAGATTAAATAGTATAGAACCCCAAGATCTGTAAAAAATAAAAAGTTTAATTTCTCACTCTCGCAAGCTACATTATCACATTCATAACGTCCATGTAAATGTCAAGAACAAAAAAAAAGAATAAAAAAAATTAAGATGATGACAACACTGTTCTAGATGCCCCGTGATGGTTTAACAAGCTCAACAGGCCTGAAGTTTCGTTCACTAAACCTTTACTTTAACCCTCTAAGTAACAAATTTTAATGGTATTTTTTTTTTACAGAGATCCATGTGAACAAGAAACGAGTCAAAGGATTTTTTTTTTAATAAGGTAAGAACTTTTTCTAAAAAATCATATAAATATTTTGCTTTTATGTATGACTTAACCTTTTAAATACAGTAATTCGAGACTAGACAATAGGTGAGCGAACGTCGTCGTTCGTTTGGGGCTCAAGAGTTTAGCGGTTATTGCGAAGTCGAAGCCAAACAAAGCCTAATACTCCATACCAAATTTCACCAAGATTGGCTCGCTAGTAAACCACAAAGGCGATAAATGCTTTTCATAAAATGATGAACCTTCACAGACCTGTTCTGAATTATTTTGAGGTCAAACTAATATCTTCTGATACAATAAAACTTGATTATACTTTCAATCCTACTTTTAAACCTTTTCACTAATATTTAAACTTATCTGTTTCAGGTACTCGACTTGTTACTTGGGGTCGGCGAAACAAGTTTTCTTCGATTTCGTCCTTTCACCCCGTCATGCCATCACTAACTCCTTTTTCTTCCATATCACCTCGCCATCCATCTTTTCTACTCCATCCACATCTTTAAATACATAATATTATTCTGATGAAGAAAACTATAATGTATGACAAATCAGTTAATAAATTACTTTGAAAAATCTCAGTTTCCTAGTTTTATTTTAATTTTTGTAAGTCCAGCTATGAAATTAATATCTGTCCACCGTAACAAATTACAAATAGAATAAGCAGAGTCTAACTAACTTCAGACTTGCCAAGATCCGACGTCCGTACTTGTACATGCTGAGGAATTAATATAATGTTGCCCTGTGGCCTGACAACTTCTACCCCAACGAACGTCGACGCATTCACATGACGTTTCGCAATGTTGCGCTACAACATCGCTCAGGGTTCCGCAACTTTTGAGAATAGCTAATTTCAGTGTGTTTTTTAACAATTTGGAAAACAGCTGAGGGACAGTACGGCTATGTAATTTTGGTCTGTCTGAATTTCCGAATCTTTTAATTGCGGATGTGGTGTAGGTCAGCTAGCTTTATTACAAACTTCATTACTGGTGGAAAAATCTGGTGCTCGCTAGTGGGATGCTATCATGCTATGCTTTGTCAAAGTTTAGAGGCCCTAACAAATCATCATAATTTCGGTGTTATAGAGGGACTGAACTCCTCATTCGCACACCTGATTCTTAATCGTTTTAAAACATAGTTGAATGCTTGAATTGTTAATACAAAGTGCTCGTACATTACTTCATGCTGATAGTGCTTATCACTGATTATTTTGTTTTATTAATTATAGAAAAAAAAAATATCAAATCGAAACGGGAAAAGTAATTTGCAAGTTTTTTTTTTCTCCCGCTCCGTTTGACACGAGATTGTTGTGGATAGCACTCTTGTGCATATGCCAGCGTCAAGTTATTTGCAAGCTCCATACTTTTTCATTGTTTAAGAGGCCGGCGTTCAGACAATATTTATCTAGGTTCCCAGATCTGAAAAAAAAAGAAAATAAAAGAAAGAAAGATCTGGGGACCTAGATAAATATTGTCTAAATCCAAATATCACCATAATATGGTTGAAATCTTGTTGAAATATGCTCGACTTGCAAATGATTTTGGTATTACGTTTGTATGGATAAATCGTCCCGAACCGGCCTCTTAACCTATGGTTTTCTTTTTCTTCCGCTCCGTAGACAGGAGTGTTGTGGCTAGCACTCCCTATGGTCGTTCCGTTTTTTCAATCTCATTCATCAAGTTGTTCCTTGACTCATTCATCTGTTACGTCAAAACTCAAGGCTGCAGCTGTGCGCATGTTTTATAAAACTAATTGGATTCCAGTTAAATAATTTAGTCTTGCTTATTTAATGCTTAGTAGCGCGTTGCGGCAGTGTTCGCAGTATCTCAACAAAATGGTGCCTGAAGTTGTATTTGTGTTGGGTGCACCAGGTTCCGGCAAAGGAACGCAGTGTTCTTTTATTTCCAAAGAATATGATTTTGTACATTTATCCGCTGGCGATTTGCTACGCGAAGAGCGCCAGAGGCCCGGCTCTGAGTACGGAGAGATGATCGAGGAGAAAATTCGAAATGGTGAGATTGTACCTGTAGAGGTTACGTGCTCTCTACTTCACAAGGCCATGCAGAACTCCGGGAAGACGCGTTTCCTAATCGACGGCTTCCCGCGCAACAAGGACAATTTAGACGGCTGGAATCGCGTCATGAGTGACAAGACGAAGCTACTCTTCGTATTGTTCTTCGAGTGCTCGCCGGATATTTGCACGGAGCGGTGTTTGGGACGCGGTGCGGCAGGAAGCGGCCGATCGGATGACAATCTGGAGAGCTTGCAGAAGAGATTCAACACTTACCTCAATGACACCTTGCCAATCATCAATCACTATGACGAACAGAGCTTGGTGCGCAGGATTAATGCAGAGGTGAACCCTCAAAAAGTGTTTGAAGATGTGAAAACTGCATTCAATAATATTGGATTGAAAAGAATAGCAAACTAATTCATTTAACTTAAGTAGGTCAATCTTGAGCTGTGTACCGATCATCGGAGTATTGTCTTGTCTTAAGAATATTTACAATATTTAACAATCCAGTGAGCTTTAAATAATGAGCAAATTATTAGCAAATATACACATGTAATATGGCCACTGGGCTGAAAGGAAATTGTCCTTTTATTTACAGCGTTAGCTTGTAACTCAAGGTTTCAGAACTTGAACATGCCATAATGACATTATGTTTGACCTTTACAATATGTAGTTGCCTGAATCAGCCAGTGTTCAGCAGATTTACCAAATGATTGCTGATTTCATAATACAATTTCTGATGACAATAGAAAAATATGCATATTCACTATAGTGTTTATCTCTCAATTGCCAATTCATTGTATGATAAGTTTAATTTAATGAAAAAATTTTAGAGCAAATAAAAATTGAACTGAACCATTGTATTCTTATTTTTTTTTAAATTATAGTTAAGTTTTATTTTTAACCATTGGGTCTCATTCTATAATGAAATGTAATTTCAATCACATTGTTTCATGTTGTAATATAATAATCAGTTCTATTAATCGGCTTTGTAAGTTCCTAAAAAAACTATTATCTTCAATGACATACTTGGCAATCATGTTATATCATCAAGAAGTTAAAAGTTATTGCATATTATCTATAAAGGTGACAAATGTGTACACAGATGTTTTGGTAAACATTATATAAATGGAAAAGGTATTTTTCTTAGATCTTTTCTGTTGGCTAGTATCTATGTCTTCATGAAAATAATTTTTAAATATCATTAGTCAGTAATCCACCGGGCTTTATACAAGCGCAAATTATAAACAAAACCCTCTCTCTTTTATTGCTGTGTTATTGAAAATCACATCAAAATGTGTTATGTGGATTAACTTAGTATGTATATTTGGCTGGGTCTGGACGATCTTAAAATTAAATTGGATGTCTATGTGAATAAAATTGGATCGGACTTGATAACAACTGTTGGGATCTCTAGTTACTTTATAAATAATAAAGCTGTGCTGTACAAGCTTTGTATTGATGCCTTTGCTTACCTGTTTACCATTAGTACAAAACTCTTTAATATATTTTCTTACATGAATAGCATTTTTCTGTAATCTAGTGTAAGGTACCATTTAGTTGGAGATACCGATAAGTTTGAAGTGTGCATTGTCAGACACATTCCTCGATTTTCTTACTTCTAGCTAGCCCAATGTAGATGAATGTGTTACACATAGATTGTTGACAAGTAGATAATATGAAAAATACAATATTTATTGTTGTAAATAATTTGTTTTATTATTTGTACCTGTAACCCAACAGATATAATTGGAGAAGCACACATAAATGCTTTTTTTGTAAAGGTAAGAAAATGTAATTGTGTATTCTACATTGGAGATCTTAAATAAATAAATAAAATAAACAGAGCGTAGCTTCCGCAGCATATTCAGGGGGGTCCCGACCTCCAGGCTACGGGAGCCTTGACGTATTAAAATTCGTTATTTTGATTATCCACAACCTTAATGTTCACACAGCTGGGACACAGAGCCAGGGCACACGATGACACGATGCGTTGCTGCGCCGCACCGCAAATATTTTGAGGAATCGGCGGGTATACAAGCGACGCCACCCCGGTCACTCGTACTGGTTTAGATTGGCCTCTTGGTGTAGTGGTTAGTGGCCCTGACTGCTACGCCCTACGCCCGAGGTCGTGGGTTCGATTCCACCCAGGACAAATGTTTGTGTGATGAGTACGATCATTTGTTCTGAGTCTGGGTATTATTTATCTATAATATGTATGTACTTAGAGATATACTCGTGGAAATTTTTCAAACGTATACCTACTACTTTTTTTAAATAAGGGTAAAAACCGAACTGGATGAAGTTGGGGAGGTTTTTGCCCACCCGTGGAAAAGGCTAATAAAAAAAAAGAATTAAGTATATTAATGCTAAATTACTGCTGCTGTCGGTCCATCTGTCTAACACCAGGCTGTATCTCAAGAACCACGTTAGCTAGATAAAAATAAAATCTTCACAAATGATGTATTTCTGTTGTCATCATCATCATCATTTCAGCCGAAAGACGTCCACTGCTGGACATAGGCCTTCCCCAAGCGCCGCCATAAAGACCTGCACTCTTGTGCGTTTTTCATCCATCGGATTCAGCAACCCTGACCAAGTCATCGGTCCATCTTGAATTCTTGAGGGAGGCCTTTCAACGCTGTGTCTTCCGGTACACGGTCACTTCTCCGAAGCCCCGGCGCGGCCATCTGTTCTATAAACCAGGGCTTGAAAACGTTACCAATTCACGTTAAGTTAGGTATTTTTATAGAGATACTTGCATATCGGTATGATTTGGTTTATAGTATAAACTAGCGACCCGCAATGCTAATATATTATGCATGTATTATACATATACCTAAACTTTCCTATTTAATCACTTTATATATTTAAAAAAAAACTGCATCAAAATCCGTTGCGTACTTTTAAAGATCTAAGCACACATACATACCTATGTATGTTTAGGATGGATTGACAAAGTTGGCTGTCACATGACAGCCAAACTTTATTTTATACTAGCTTTTGTCAGCGGCTTCGCCCGCGTACATAAAATATAGCCTATGTCACTCAGGAGTAAAGCAGCTTTCTATTGTTGCTAAAATTATTCAAATCGGACTAGTTCCAGAGATTACCCCCTACAAACAAAAAAACATAAAAACAAAAAAACAAACTTTACCTCTTTATTATATTAGTGTAGACTATGTAATGACTAGTAGGTACTACTTATTCTCCTCTGATTTATAAACACTACTGAAGCGTTCTTATAAACACTTATGAGTTGATGTCTTTAATGATGATAAGAACACACACCCATCAACTTATCTTATTGTGCAAATATGATTCAGCAGATTAAAGTTTTCATAATAAAATTACTAGGTGGGCTTACGAAGCAAAAATACTATTATTTACTGAGTAACTGAGTAGGTAAGTACATAGGTTTTTTATGACATTTCCTTGATCACACGTACAGTACGGCTGTCGGATTTTATTATTATACTAGCTTTTGCCCGCGGCTTCGCCCGCGTGGGTTTGGGGTTTCCGGGATAGAAAGTAGCCTATGTGCTATTCCGGAGTGTATCCTATGCCTGTGCCAAATTTCATTCAAATCCATTCAGTAGTTTTTACGTGAAAGAGTAACAAACATCCATACATCCATACATCTATACTTACAAACTTTCGCCTTTATAATAGTAGTAGGATTTTTTTATTACTGTAAAAAACTGTTATTGGTACTTATTTATTTTTTTAAAACTTTGTTTTTGTACGTGTTTTCAACCGCTAAAATTCGCAGAGCCTAACTTCACTCTCGCCAAGATTCTACGGCCGCACTGTAAATAAGCACTCGGTGCTATGTTCATACTACGTTCATATGTACCGAGTATTCGGCCGAGAGCACTGTCTCGTCCGTTTGCTCGATACGCGTGATCACGGCATTACTACATATGAATGCGCTTACGGCTAACTGCGCCGAAAGCGTAGAGCGAGTGCGGTGCACCGCAACATTGGACTGGTGTGACGCCGCAGCTCACCTACCGCAGCGGTTGACGGCTAGCCGCAACTCAGTCTTCTCCTTCTTTTCAATGAAGTATAAACTCGTTAGGGCCCAGTAGGTGGCTACGTTAACTGCAGTATCGGTGGAATTCATTAAATCCTCCATAGTGAAGTGTATAGGCACCTAAGGCACTCTTGCAAGTGGCACTGTTCATGTTTTGAACAACGACACCATATCTACCTACTCAATTCGCCAAGTTTTATTAGCCTACTTTTAGTAACCGATTTACTGCTTTCCATACAAACTGCAATTTACGTCCAGCTCCCCTATTCTCTAAAAAAACAGCCTTGAGTGCGCTCAAAGCTGTTTTCTTTGCTTCAAAATTCTAACAGGTAGGTACATTGGATTTGAATGTATCTATCAGGTAATTTCTTGTGGTTTTAAGGATCGGAAGGGGTACCTAGGTGTTCTTGCCAAAGCTTTATTCTTTCTTTGGTAGAAAAAGCAGGCTACGTCACGGCCAGCCGATAGTGAGTTTGAGCTCTAATATACGTTTATTCGCTGTAACTTCTTGCACCAGTCAAGTTTATTGCACATATTTCACAGGCCTATTGGTCTAGTAGTTAGGCCCTGACTACTGTGCCAGAGGTCGTGGGTTTGATTCCCACCTAGGACAAATGTTTGTGTGATGACTACGATAAATTTGTTCTGAGTCTGGCTGTAATTTATCTGTAATATGTTGGTAGTATTTATTTAGAAATATTTAATTATTTTTATGAGTTGTTTAGTACTCATAACACAAGCTCGGTTTAGCTTGGGATTAGACGGCGTTGTGTGATAGTTGTCGACTATTATATTATTTGATGGCTTCAGTTACCTATCTTTTTGCAACCTTTCTGTTGTAGATCAACCTTATTATGGATACTACAATCCCCACTTTAAAAAGCGATTAAAAAAGAAGAAAAATATCTAAAATAATATGTCAGCTTCAAAGTTCTGTCAAGTTTCCGTAAATAAACTGTATTTGAGAGACTAGAAAAATGGCGCGCAAGGCAGCAGTAGCTATCCAAGACACTGTAGATAATAATGAGGACTTTGAACACTACCTTGAAACTCATAAGAACCAGTTAATATGTGAGTATAGCATTCGGCAAATAAGTTGAATCAAGATGGCCATTTTGCTTAGGTTACGCGTAGGTTTCTGCTTCTGTAAACAAGCACTTGAGAGTTCGGCTCGTGCCCCGCTCGTATTCGGACCCACACCTTTAAAAGGATGGAGCTACATAGTAAGTCCATCACTCTTTCTCGCTCGCACCCTAGAATCTCTAAAGCTGCTTTCAGACTACGCCATAATACTCGTATAATAGCATCATTACATAGTATAAAACAAAGTCGCTTCCTGTCCCTATGTATGCTTAGATCTTTAAAACTACGCAACGGATTTTGATGCGGTTTTTTTTAATAGATAGAGTGATTCAAGAGGAAGGTTTGTGTGTATAATACATGCATAATATATTCAATATCAGTACCCGTGTGAAGCTGGGGCGGGTCGCTAGTACGCTATAAAATTTGTTCGGTGAGTTCATGATGTGCTATATCACGCACCGCCCTTTTCTTCCTTCCTCAACCCCGACTGCCTCGCAAGCGAAAAGAGTGACACAACACCACAATATCGCCGACATCATACTATAGTCATAGTTTAAGTATAGTATTAGGTCCTTCTTTGCTATACTATATGGCACTATAGTATAGCGTAGTCTGAAGGCAGCTTCATGACTCAATTTCTCAATTCGCCACGCCTCCGCGACGTTTTTGCTTGAGGAGCCGTGGCGTGTTCGTGACGCATACGCTACGCGAACGCGTCGCTACGCATCCGCTTGCAAACCGCTAGTGTGATAAGGCCGTAACTGTAAATGAATGTCTGTAAAAAGAAAACTCGGTTGTAATTTGTAGATCTCATGAATTGACTTTGTTTGACCTGTAGGTATGGAGGTTTACTCTGAGTTCTGTGGGCCTTGTCTTGCTGCTGCTAACGCTATCAGAAAGGGTAAGATGGAGATTGGGCAAGATCGCATCACTATGGTCAAGGTAAGTTAGATTAGCTAACAGAACCCCAGGTATATAAAGCTATAAATAAGTACCTGATGACGATAAAATTGATGAAAGTCCAGCAGTGTGTTTCTAACTTTGTTTCATTGTTATACACTGACTTCCGAAATTCAATTCAATCTAATTTATTTCAAATACTTAATAAAAGAAATCCATAAAATTACGTAACATGAATTGAAGTCAAAAAATTGTATAGGTAAAAAGAAATTGTCAAAGTAATTTTATAAAAATATACAACGAAATTATAAAAAAAAAATAATCATAATAATAAATTAAACAAACATACATACCTAGTCAATTGAGTGTTAATTACACATATGAGGGGCCGCTGGCGTGCAACCGCATCTACCTCATTAGCATGAGTATGTTAATGAAATGAAAAATTTACACATTTTCGTGTATTTAGTTCAGTCGCGCTCGCGCACCTATGCGTAACGGATGTGTTGTCGGATCGGAGCGTTTTGTTCGCGAAAAAAAAATGACGAATCTAATGAAGTGTACTAGTTGCAACCTCAACATTGATGAATTGCTTTGCTCTGTGCAGCAGAAAATATCGATCGCCGACGAGGTATCTTTAGTTCGGATATGTGCGTCGGCTTTTTTTACGAAAACCGGCAGACTACGTGGGTAACAGATGCCTCGCCGCCGCTTCCGCCGGGACCCGGAAAACGAGGAAAGCCTAAGAGGCGTTGGATCGACATCGTAAGGGACGATAATTATGCGTGCCAAGGGCTTAAGGCAAAGGACGCGAAAGACCGAGCGAAGTGGAGGCGTCTGTGTCGGAAAGCGGACCCCGGGCACCGAGGTGAAAGCCAAGGTGTGCAACCGGGAATGGCGCTAAGATGATGATGATGTGCGTGGGCTTTCACCCGTGACGAAATAAAAAAGTCCAAGGCGCTATTATACGAAGCCTTACCAACGGACAAACGGAAAATACTTCGGAAGAATAGGGCAAGGAGGAACGGGACCTGGCAGATATTATCAACCTGTTCAAGTCCACGGAACCTGACGACATCCCAGTATTTGTTGCGCGACAGTTAGACAAGTTACCTCCAATACTGTGGGATCATTCAGACTGTTCGAAGGTGCTTAAGGATATATAAATGATGAAAACTGAGATTGAGAAAATTAAAATCGAGTATGCTACCAGAGACAACGTACAAGATGTAAAGGCAGAAGTTATGCGAATTCACCGACCACCGCTTTTAAAGTAAACAAGTTGCGTGGAACATGGTTAGATAGTGGGTAGTGGGCCTGTGGGATTATCGCATGAGTACCACAAACCTCATCTATTACAATATAGAGAATTGAGGGTAGACGGCGAAAAACAGGCCGATTGTGACGACAATGAGTTTGAACGGCAACGGTCGCCAACTACGGAAAGTGAGCAGGCGAGAGCGGGTGTAGCGGGGGTGGAAAGCCCGCTGCTTATGAGTCAGCAGGCAAGTGGGGACAGTGACTGGTGCGGTGACGTCATCAGTGGTCAGCTGCGCGCCTACAGATACAACCGCAACGCAGGTACCGGATCGGCTGATCGCTATAAAGGTGATATCAGACGCTTCACTCGAGTGAACGTTAACTCGAATGAATGCTTCATTTTTCTTTCATTCCATGTTCACTCGTCTTTAACGGTGATATCAGACGCTTCACTCGAGTGAACGTTCACTCGAATGAATGCTTCATTTTTCTTTCATTCCGACTCGCAGATCGAGTGAAAGATGCCGAATGAAAAAATCCAACATCGTCGGATCGGTTCATTAATGAATTCATTCGGTACTCTTGTTTCATTTGGAGTTCAGACAAAATCATTTCGAATGAAAGATGCCGAATGAAAGGCAAAAATGAAAGAAAAGTGAAGCGTCTGATATCACCTTTACAGACCAAAGCGGGCCTGAACAGTGTAGCCGGTCGAGTGTTAGTGCCGCGTAATGTGTCGTCTCTGACTGTGACGGATAAAAACAATGACGATGTCGAGGGATGGCAGCAAGTGTCTCGTCGCAAGCAAACGAAAAAATATAGATTTATGGGTAAGGCTGGCGTGGCGAGGGACTTAGAATGTTCTTTTAAGGCTGCTGACATTATTGTCTGTACCTACATGACTATGGCATAAAACTGAAATGAGTCTTTGGTACTTGAAATAAATGGATTATTATTATTTTTAAGGCAGTTGTATTTTTTCTGTTTAAAAGATCTTTTTAGTTATTTTAACACCTTAACTAAACCTGAATAGTGTGCAAATTGTAGGCACAAATATAAAGGCAGATTTATATTGAGTAAGTAACTGACGTCAGTCCACTGACGAGTCAGTGCTGACCTGGCACTGCTATAGTGTAAATTGATTTCAAGTCAGTACAGTACTGTCACGTCAGTACCTGACTTCAATATTCGCGCTGCAATATTTTCGGCGTCAGTCCACTACCCCGCCACCCGCGCCAGCGCTACTGACATCGTGTAAATTGCCCAAGTCAGTTGCTGCCGCTCTGTTGTACGGTAACCACGATTCGTCGTACCGGATCACAAAATGACACGAAAATTGAGAGACACGGAAAACTTAAAACTTGTACAACTATACCGTGATAATTAATGCCTATGGGATTTCAAATCACAAAATTATAGAAATAAAGAAATGTGTGCAACTGCATTGCAGAATATTGCACAAAATTCTTTGATTCTTTGCTGTTTTTGAGAAATCATTTTTCCGCACTGACTTTACAAACGTGTGTACACCAAAAGAAATATCTTCGACTACTGACTGCTTGTAAATAGTACGCGTCAGTTTTCGGCGCCAGCACTGACGACAGCTACTGACTCAATGTAAATCTGCCTTAACTAACTAGCTGGTAACCGCGACTGCGTCTGCGTCCTTTTTTTCGCAATAAAAGGTAGCCTATGTCCTTTATCAGGGTCTAAAGATTGTCTGTGACAAATTTCATCAAAATCGTTTGAGAGGTTTAAGCGGGAAAGCGTAACAGACAGACAGAGTAACTTTCGCATTTATAATATTAGCATGGATAAAACAACGAAACTTTATAATAAGGCCACTCGGCTAGGACATGTTGTATTAAAACGCAGTGTCTGTGCCTTCCATCTTGCGGTTCCATCCTCATACTAGTTCAATGCCACCTTAAGTGAATCTTATTACAGTTCTAATAAGCCCAATCTTCGGCTAAAGTACCTAGATGTACCTACTATAGAGTTCCTAGTCCTGGCATCCAATGTCATCATTGTATAGTATGTATAACGTGACCATTTATTTTCTAATTAGAATAGAAGAATAGTTCTAAAAAAAAACCTACGGAATTATAAAATAAAACAAAATTTTGGGAGTTTTACAAGTTTATAGAAGATTGAATAACACAAATCAAAGCACTAAACACAAAACAGTTAAGTAGGTAGTGGGGTGACTTCTATTCTAAGTCGTATTTTTCGCACTGTGTCGCCCGCGCTGTTGTCACATTTAAATACGATAGATGCATTCTTAAAGCTAAAGCGGGTCATTTTTGCTCTTGCGGGGGACAGCGGGACAGACAGTCTGAAAGCGGGACAGTCTCGCCCAAAGCGGGACGTATGGTCACGTTAAGTATGTAGCACGAGTATATGAGTATCGATGATCTCCCCTCCCTCTCTTTCGTTAATTAATCATTGATTATAGTATCAATTACGCTATTTTTCTTGTTACGACAGTTCTGCTATAATCCTATGAGGAGTTCCATAAAAAATAAAAAACTTTTTAAAAAATAAAAAATAAAAAACTTTAAACAATAAAAAACTTTTACTAAATCAACTGAAAAAGGTTTTCATAATATACACACTCACCTATTTAATTAAAACACTTATTTTACATGTATCCTAATGGACCATATTTAGGAAGTACGTTAGAAATAATTGGTACTTATTTTGAGCAAAATCAGGAAATAATACGTACTTCATTACTTAAGTCTACCACTATCTTCTATTGCAGTGTCCCGCCGACCGTATTGAAGCTTTGTCAAGATTCAAGGACCGTAGCGAACCTGTTTTCCTGTTTATTGTGGTATTTATCTCGTCGGATATGTTTTTTTTAAATAGTTTATTGTGTGTCTTACTGCTAGGCAAAGGCCTTCCAGACAGACCGGGCCACTTGACGTACGTTTTTTTTTTATGGTAGGTAAAAATCATCCAATGACGAATCCTGCTCGTGGGCGGAGTGGGAAACAGTGTCAGACTCTTACTGACTAAACAACCTACCCCGTTCCTCCCTTGCCTTATTCCCAGAGCCTCGGTATAACGCTAACGTTTGGGGTAATCTCTGGCCAAGAGAAGCGATCTGATCGTGTTCGTGGGGACTAAAATGATCATGTCGCTCATACCACCTTCGCCGCAGTTGTGTCTGAGTGGTTCACCAAAGGTGAGGATAGGATGAGTGGAAATAAATGAGTAGCTTTTGCTTAACAGTGATACGACGTAGATATTACATGGTTATGGCAGAAATGAAATAATGACTAATTACAAAAGCTCTGCTCCTAACAAGTTAAAAAAAAATCAATTTCATTTAAAAAAGTTAAATTGTCTTGCAAGCACTTCCCATTTCCCGGTAACTCCTTCAAACTATTCCATAACCAACTCCTTAAAACATATAGTTCTCATAATATCAATGAAACAGAAGCTTTTACAAGGAGACGACGAAAATCTTACACTGCAAAGTAATTAGAAAATATTTCCTTTGATTTAGAAGTTCAATAGAATTTTAGTCCTTTGAGCAGCAGTGTGGAAGCTGGTATGCCCTCGTGCCTCGGATAGCATGTAAAGCCGTTGATCCTGCGCCTGTTCGCCCTCTGGTGGTGTCAGATTGCCATCCCATCGGACTATGAGAGTGAAGGAACAAAGAGTGCACGCACTTATGCTCTGTAATATCTCCTGTGCTAATCTTTAGTAAGAGTGATCACGATCTAAATCATCATCATCATCACCATCATTTCAGGCGAAGGACATTCACAGTTGGGCACAGGCCTTTCCAAAGTGTCACAACGAACGGTCCTGTGCGTTTCGCATCTACCGCATACCCACGATTCTCACAAGGTTCTCGGTCTATGTATGCATCGGTGATTTAAGTACAAACTTCTAATCTAAATTTTGCTCTAGAGAGGCAAACTGGTCCGGGCAATGTTCGGCCCGAACGGGATAGATTTGTGTCGTATCATGGAGGAAGAACTGAAGAAGTGTGCGGATGAAGCAGCAGGCGTTCACGTTGAAAGGATGCGGCTGGAAATTTCTGACATGTTGCCTGAAGAAGCGGTAGGTCTGTCTTGTACAAGAAATGCTTCAAATTGTAGGTAATAAAGGCAATTGCAGATAGCTAAAGCAATAAGCAGCTTCCTTTTTCTATAGGTAAGTTGTTCATTATTGGTTTTATATTTAAATGTCCCTGAAATCAGGGACATTTAAATATAAAACCACACACAACACACACACACACATACAGTCACTCTTATTTTTTTGACAGGTTGATGGACTGAGTGTATATTGGTTACAAAACAGTATATAATTTTGTTAGAAAATATCTGACTTTGAATATATTTATATTCAAAGTCAGATATTTTCTAGCGTTTTTCCAGTATCAGACTCTAAGAAAGTGCTATGAACTTTTATAAGAGTTAAATTACTTTTAGGCTAGACTGTTATCAATTATTAAGAAATCTGTTCATAATTAATAAAACTTTACTAGCTGATGCCAATTGGCTAGTCCTTACAGGCTTCGTCTCACGTTGGTTATTATGGCTGGTCAGCACAGGCATTTTTTCATACTTTTCAATTAGCGTCGTGTTTAGTGTCGTTATTTTTTTTTTTCACAAAGAGAAAAAGCTTTCTACATGAAGAAATTGCAAGGAGATGGATAAGGACAGCACGCCTTTATTAGCTAGCTCCATTTTTGAGCTCATTTGAGTAAACCAATTCAAAGACAAACGCTTTGAATCAAATAAATATTCTTGCAGCTAAGGTTGGAAGAAGACCTCAAACTTGAGGAGGAAGCTAAAGAAGCAGCGGAAAGGCTCCGGGTCCTGACCCTGGCCGCGCGAAAGAAGAGAGTGAACGAGCGTCTGGCCACGCACATCAATCATCTGAACTTCATCATGTTCTGGCCTCATTGTCATAAGGCGCACTACGACTTGTACGAGAAATGGGACAATATTAGTAAGTCATTCTTTGATGGCCTATTTTCTGAGGTGAGACATCATCAATAACTTCTCCTGCTGCGTGTGATAAGAAAGGTTTTTTTTATGGTGGGAAAAATCATCGAATGACAAATATCGCCCTTGGGCGGAGATGGAGACAGTGTCAGACTCCTACTGTTACCGTTCTTTCCTACCTTAGTTCCATGGCCCCGATGTTTTCCTTCACCGTTTTGAGAGCAGTGGTGATGGAATAAATTATACAAAGTACATTAATTAATTAATACATAATAATAATCAATTTTAATTACATTAATTCCATCTTCTTACTTTCAGATATAACAGTGGCTGCTAAGGAGACGATGCAGATGGACGAGGAAGGTGCGCAAGAGGCGCTCTACATGAGCGATGTGGATCCTAACGAGGCCTGTCTGCATGCGCTGTTCGACGGCGAAGCTCTCATCGTGCTGTTCAAGATGTTTGACACGGATACCCGGGACTTTGTTAGTGCGTATTATCCCCTACTCATAGCGGAAGTGGTGCAATATTTATTTATTAAAACTTTATGCATATAACACTATGTACAAAGGCGGACTTAATGCCTTATGCATTTTCTACCAGTCGACCTTAGGGTGGTGCAGAAACGTAACATGGTAGGTGCAACTTAAAAAGATAGACAAAAAAGAAGAGAAACAAAATATAATAATAAATACATACTTAAATACATACATATAAATAAGCAAGGTCATGGTGAAAACAAATCCAACCAATCACTGCTGAGATAAATCTGCCAACTTCTCGCAATATTGTTGATTTTCATCAGCACCATAATTTCAACCAAAAAGATTTCAGAATTAATATTAGCAGGCCATTAAAGAACATAGTCTATTTAAATACTACTACTTTATTATATAAAGCCTGTGTTTTTCTATCTCCTCCTTGACAGAATTGATGCGTTACACCTTATATGAGGAGATCCCGGTACCCAAAGAGGATGTGCCTCCTGAGAAGCAGTTGCCTCCTATACCTGCCTACGAGCGTTACGCCAGCATCAGCAAGACTGCGAGAGAAATCCGTAGAGACCGGTACAACGCGAAACTGGCTAAATTGGTGAGGATTTCGTTTCCAACTATTTTATGCTAGTTTTTTACAAGTAGTGACTGCCTCTGCTTGATCTGAGCTCCACAGTAAGGCTCTAGATAGACGGACCGTAATTCAACTGCAATTCAACTGCAAATTACATTTTGGATGCAGATTGAATGCAGTCGACACGACTGCAATAGAACTGCAAACCAACCGTGCAGTTGGTGTGCAGTTCACACGATTGCATTAAACTCCCGACTGCAATTGAATTGCAATCAGACTGCACGTTTAGTTTGCAGTTCTATTGCGGTCGTGTCGACTGCATCCGAACTGCAATTTGCAGTTGAATTGCGGTTTGTCTGTCTAGAGCATAAGTCCGATCACATAAGTACGTCAGAAATAGAAAACCAAAAGCAAGACCAGATTGTCAGACATTCGTGCTTCTGACAAAGCTTAATCACCTGTTAAAATTATAACCAAAATTTTGTCACTGCTATGGGTTGAGAGCATGACGGTCCTGGATTTGATTTTTGGGTTCGACAAAATAGCAAAAAGGTTGATAGAAAAAGGCATGCTTTCTTGAATCTCCAGATTGCTTTACTTTTTTACCATTTTCCTTTGACAAACTTTCCCAAAGCTCTAGTAAAAATTCACATTAGATGATTTGAGTAATTATAGATGAGAGTGAGACTCACACTTTTAATTTAGGCACAAGAAAAAGAAGAAGCAGAACGTTTAGCAGCTGAGCAAGCACGACTAGCGCGGGAGGCGGAAGAAGAAGCCGCCAGGGTTGAGAAGCAGCGCCAAGAAGAAGAAAGGATGGCCAGGATTGCTGCAGGAGTAAGTGCCTTTCTGTAAATCCAAATCACTACACTTCTTCTCACGACTCACACGAAGATACGAAGCAACAGAACTAAGACCCGACGACGGATTCAACGCTAATTCTTTCCCTTAGCCCTATGTAGGTCTATAAAGGCGCGAAAACGAATGCAAAGCGAAGCGACGCTTTAAGAGCGGCCAACCCGACGTACATTTTCATACAACCGCTCTTACGTAATTATCATGTAATTACACATCTTTCTTCAGGTATTTTGAATACAGATATTTTGAGGATATTATCTAGGCTTCTATAGAAAACAAAACATAAAGAGGAATGCTCATAAAAAACCCAGCTCCGACAGAAACGAGATGTATCTCAAATTATCAATAATAGTAAGATATAAGGCAATAAATAATTATTATTGCGTTCCTTACATGCAAACATATAAAAATTGCCAGATGTAGTTCAGTAGTCGCGAGTCCCACGTTGGGCGCCATTTTTACGACTGTCACAAAAGAAATAAATAATATGCAGCACTTGATTACTCAGTTTATTACACACACAGGTTATAGAAGTACACGAAAAGAAAAACTTAATTTATTTTTTATTTAATTAATAATTTTATTCTTTCGACCGATACGATATTTATGGTTTTAGCTTCGAATTCCGTCGATTATGGACTGATTTGCCAGTTTTTACTAATATATGTATATCAATGTTATTTATTGTATATATCTTTCTACCAGATTGTCAGACAGTCCTAATTTTTTCTTCAAAATCCAATTCTGATCATGAAATCCATGAGGAATCGAGGGAACTCCTGATGTGTTAAAGAGCAACCATTTTTATTTTTTGATATTTTTATCGAGAACTCAAGTATTTACAGCCAAAAAGTAACATTTTATGAAATGGAACTGGTGAAGAAAAAAAGAAATGATTATCGGAACTTCACACTCCCGTAGATGTTACAATCAAGATAGTTAAAGCAACTATGGCAAAATAATTGGCTCTGAATGTTAATTTAAAATGGAATCATCGCAGTGACCTGATGATGGAGCCAGAAAGTAAGCACCGGAACTCCGTAATTAATCAAAGTATCCTAATCATGTTTGGGTTTAATACAATTATTATGAAATGCACTTTGACTATAAGGTACTATCAAACTGATCTGATGAAAGAGCTGGATGGTAGAAAGTAGACACTGGAAATTCATAATAAAATAATGTATTCTAACAGTGTTTGGATTCATGTGGAAGAAATTGTCGTGAGAATTAGTTACTCTGGCTATAATCGTATCATAACTGAAATGTGTGAATGAAGTTTTTTTCTTTTAGTACTTTATCTTTATTGAAATGCTTTGTAAAATATCAAGCATCTTCGATGTAGAGAAAGCTTTCGACAAAATCAGGCTCGGTATGTTCACCCCAAAATAATGACTTCATGACCATTTTTGGTCCATCAATCCTTTTCCATCAGTTTTACTTCATCAAATGATATTTTCAGACCGTATATATGATTAAGTTTTCAATTAAAATACCAAAATCGCTATATGTATACCTACCTATAATATCTTAGAAGATCCTTCAATTCCTCATCTATTTCTTATGATGAAATATTATGAAAAATAGATTAGAAAAAAAATGGGATCAACCTTTCCAGATGATACCATATCTATTCATTTACATGTAGGTATAATCAGTTCACTGATGTCGAAGTTCTGAAGTGACAAATATAAAAAAGTATAACCGAATTGTGAACCTCCTCTTTTTTCTTTATGACAGTTAGAGGTACAAATATTCTTAACAGTGTTATGTTAGAGTATTTCTAAATATACACATAAAATTATGACCAGCAACAAGCCAAAATCAGTTATTATCGGGTAGTGGCACAGATCAAACACAGCACCCGTCTGGTCGGAAGATCTTGCCTTTTCAACAAAGGTTTGCGGTACTATAAACTCTTTCGCATACCTCTAAAAAAGTAAATAAAAAATGTTATAAATGCCACTATACTGTCTGTTGCTATGCAACATAATATTTTGTTTACATAGTATTTTCAATGACATTTGATTGTAAAGAATGTTTTGTTATCGAAATAAATTATTTTGTTTAAGTTTTTCAACAATGAACAACCTATCATTAACATTAAATAAATAAAAATTAGAAGACCCGATAACTAGGCATTTTAATATATCATATTTTTAAATTAAGGGTTGAAAATAATTAAGTAAACATTTTCTTAAATCGATCGCCTAAAAAATAAAACTAACAATTTTTATAAGATTGCAAGTAAGCATGACGATCATGACCGGTTATTATTCTGTTAATTATTAATATCGATAATTTGAGATATATTTCATTTCTGCCGGAGCTGGGTTTTTTTTCTATGGGGCTTGAGCATTCTCTTTTGTGTAAGAGTAAGTGAGCAAAGACCTCTGAAAATCTGCTATTTTACGTGAACTTTGACTCTCCATAATGTAGTCCTATAATAAAAATATAAAAAGTAGTTCAATAGAAGACTAGCACATTTAATCGAGATTCTAAATGTTGCATTTTTTTTTAATCCTTAATAAAAATCTCGTATTTCCTAGAATTACTGAATGCCAACAGAGTTTTCAGGTGTTATATCTCTTTTTTCGCATTACTTTTGTATCAAACATTAAATTGGATTGCTTTAGATGAAGCAACAAGCTTTTAAACCATGCTCGACGTAGACGATAGGCGAGTCGGGAAGGCTCACTTTAAGGGCAAACAAAAGTGCCTACAGTATCAAGCGTGCGTGGTTGCGGTAGTGATAAGCGAAACGAAGTGACCGCGTGTAGTTAGTGAGTTTAATATTTTTGCGCGAATTCTTGCGGTGTAGTGACTTGTTTTAAATAAATTGTGGCTGAAGCAGTGGTTTCGCGTGCATCGCCCGTTAGTCATCATCCAGGTCATCCTACGATATTCGCAGTCGCTATAAAAAAATAAAGTAATATTTATAATGTTTCAGTTACCAGCAGATCCTCCACCTCCGGAACCGGAAGCTGAACCGGAGCAGGTTGAAGGAGAACAGGTGGAAGGTGAGGAAGGAGCCGCGGCTGAAGGGGCACCGGCAGCTGCTGCTGAAGGCGCCGAACAGCCGCCTGGAGAGGTATTATTTTTAAAGCATTCGATGTGCTTGGTGGCATTAACTTTTATCAAAACTGAGGACCAGGGTAGAGGAGAAAGCGATGAATTCTCAAAAATCTACGATGCTCAACAATTCATGTTTATAATAATAATACCATTTATTTTTAGACTAGAGTCATATACCTACAATACAAAAATCACCAAACTAAATTAAATTAAAAAGATCAAAATAAATTAACTAAAAATTCAAATTACATTATCAAATCAAATTACAATGTCAAATTAGAATCAATTAAATAAAAATAAATGTCAATTTTTATGATTCACTAGCTGCTGCCACCGACTTCGGCTGCCTGAAAGTAGTCAAGAATGAATAGGTTACCTACTAAGGTAAGCGCACTCTTCGACCGCATCGTAGCTTTCCTTCAGGAGAGATAGCGGTCAAGCGCGAACCTAACAACAATAAAAAAAGGTGTCCCAAGGGAATTTAATTTAACCCCTTGACAGTCCTCAAGCGAACGCCGGCGTTCGCGGGTATTAACGGAAAGTTATTTGTCTATAAAAACTTTTTTTTACGTTCTTGGATAAATATCAAAATACCCTACAAAAAAAAAAAGCTCAAATATTGTACATTCTATTTTTGAAAATTTGACAACGGTGCGTGGCGCGAAATCATGAGCGCGAGCGCCGGCGCTCGATTGGGTGTCAAGGGGAGTATCCTATGTGCATTTTAGTCGTTCTAGCGTGAAGAAGTTTTAGTCAGTAAAAGTCTGACACTATCTCTCGCACCTAAAGAGATTAGACTTATTTACCACAGCAAAAAAAAGTGAATAAGCATCCTGACTTCTTTGAAGAACATAATCAATGCACCTTTATGGTGTCCTTTCTACCAGCGTTTCCACTCCTGTGTGCCTTGAAGGTTTTTGTATAGTAAAACACTTTTTGCACGAGAGAAGCTCGGAGATTTATGAGATTCAGGATGCCGATCGACTCCATTTTGTGGATGAGAACAGAGTAACTAGCGATACAAAATGATTTATTATGCCGTCATAATAAAACACGTAACTGATATATTACGACGTAGTAATATATCAGTTACGACGTAATTTAGATATTAAATTCACAACGAGTTGAGAGACACTTCCTAGGCAATTGTCAACATGAAGTCTAAAGATCACGATAGCTCTTAGGTATAGCTACTTGGTTACTTTTTTTATATCACACACACACACACACACATTGGACCGTTCAGCCAGAATCTGTCAAAGCGTGTAGGTATACGATACATGACACTTATTTATTTATTTGTTTATTCTTTACTAGCTGGTACCCGCGACTTTGTCTGCGTCCATTATACAAACTTTCAACCCCTATTTCAACCTCTTCATCCCTTTTTTTCGCAATAAAAGGTGCCTATGTCCTTTCTCAGGGACTAAAGATTGTCTGTGCCAAATTTCATCAAAATCGTTTGAGAGGTTTAAGCGGGAAAGCGTAACAGACAGACAGACAGAGTTACTTTCGCATTTATAATATAAGTATGGATGCAACACAAGGTACAAAGGCGGACTTAATGCCTTAGGCATTCTCTACCAGTCAACCAAGGGTGGTGAAGAGACGATACAGATAAGAGACATTTCATCTCGTCATCAAACTGCTTCCATACTATTGGCTCCACCGACATATATTATAGCCTAGCTCACATCACAGGGTGGTGAAGGAGAACCTGTTCCTCCAGAGGAAGCTGTGCCGGAAGAGGAAAAAGAGGAGGTGTTCGATTCAGACGTGGAGGTGGAGGGCGAGGACTTTATCCCTCAGGGAGGCCTGTTTGTGCCCGGGTTCTATACCCCTGCCAACGAGCTGGGCAAGGCTTGTGGACTCGCTTATTTCTTCCCTAAGGTAATTTCTTAGATAAAATATAATAATATATGTATTGTATGTATTTAGAAATGTATAAATATGTTTATAAGTAGTCTAGTACCCATAACACAAGCTTTGCGTAGCTTGAAACTAGACGGCGTTGTGTGATAGTTGTGTAGAAAAAAAAACAGATAGTCGTTAGGGTCTTCGAATCCAATGGATGCGAGACGCACTCTTGTGTCCTCAGTTTATTGTGGCGACACTTGGGGAGGGCGGGTGAGAGAGGGGTGGCTATGTCCAACAGTGGTCATGGTTCCAGCTCGTCTTTTAGTTGTAATGATGATGAATGATATAGATGCCTCTACAGTTACATTTGTTTTGCAGCAAGTGAAAGAATATGCTGAAATCATAGAGACGGAGTACCTGCCGCCACACATTCTCATGATATTCCCCATAGACAAGCGATATGACGTGCAGGAGGTCATCAGTAACTTTCCCTCCGAGATTTTGAATGTAAGTTATTATTATTTTTTTTAACTTATCAACTACAATAATAAAGAGGTAAAGTTTGTTTTTTTGTTTCTTTGTTTGTAGGAGGTAATCTCTGGAGCTACTGGTCCAATTGGAAAAATTTTAGCAACAATAGAAAGCTGTTTTACTCCTGAGTGACATAGGCTATATTTTATGTATGCGGGCGAAGCCGCTGACAAAAGTTAGTTTTCTATACATTAAATAACATTATACATTTGGAATATCAGAATTAGAGGAAAATTGAGAGCAGTAGTGGACGAGTGTTAAAGACCCCGATTTACGAGTTGTAGGTTACGAGTTCAAACCCAGCCAGGTGTATTACTTTGTGTAATTTATTTCATCACCACTGCTCTCAAAACGGAGAAGGAAAACATCGTGAGGAAACCGACATGTCCTAGAACCAAAAATTCGAAGACATGTGACATCCACCAATCCGCACTGGGCCCGCGTGGTGGATTATGGCCCATTCCCTTTCTTAGAGATGAGGCCTGTGTCCTAGCAGTGGGAACATTAAAAAGGCTGATGATGATGATGATGATGATGATTTGGGTTATCTGTTATTTGCAGATGGGTATCTTCGTGGGCGATGACCCGTACAATTCTGAACACCTCGCGTACACCATCAAGCAGTACGACAAGATTATACGACCGAGGAGATAGTATGTCTACTTATTATTACTTAAAATTACAACACCATAGGTGTCTTCTTTGCCTTTTGTATTTAATCCAATAGAGTGCGGGTTTCCGTTTCGGAAGCGAACCCTCATCTCGGCCTCAATAGACTTCGGTCCTGGTCTGTTATGCTCCTTCATTTTTGCTGGTTTTTAGTAACGGTCTGACACACCCATACCAGACTTTTTCTTATTTCGACCGCACTTATATTGCTCTTTATGGGACTAAGTTATATTCACTGGCAATATACCTAGGTGGCCGAGTGGTACCGGCTCTGACTTACGAGTTGCAGGTCAAAGGTTCTAACCCAACCAGGCGCATTACTTTGTGTAATTTATTTCCTCACCACTGCTCTCAAAACGGTGAAGGAAAACATCGTGAGGAAACCAGCATGTCCTAGAACCGAATACTCAAAAATATGTGACATCCACCAATCCGCACTGGGCCCGCGTGGTTGATTATGGCTCATTCCCTCTCTTAGATAGGATGCCTGTATCTCAGCAGTGGGAACATTGAGAAGGCTGATGATGATAGCTAGTATAAAGCCTTCACATGACATACATCAACTGTTTGACTGAAATATCAACATATAGCCGGCATTTCTGGGATTTGGAGCGTGAAATTTTGCACAAGGTATCCTTTTATGACATAGGCTAGCAATAACAGAGGATTCTCCAATATTCACCTCCTAAGGGGATAAAAGGAGGTAAAAAGTTTGTATGGGAAACCTATATTCGCGTGGGAAAAGGTGCTGGCAGAAGCTAGAGTTAAACTAAAGGCAAAAGCATGATTTTAGTGCTTCGGATATATAAGAAAATATTTTTTTTTCATAACAAGCTTTTATAGCGGTGGTCTATACTTATGTAATTAAAACTCGTTAAGACGATTCACACGAGCCCAAACTCGACGTAGTTGTGCCGTTTAATTACAGAGTTTTTATGGCTACCTCGCGATTCTTTCATCAGATCAGCTCCATGTCATCATAATATTGCATTATCATGCGATTTACACCTGCATGCAAAATTGCAGCTCAATCGGTTGAAGATATCTGCTTCAAAATTGAGTTGCAAGATTTGAGCCGAACATACATAGTTACATTGCAAGCTAATAAAAAGCTTGTAAAAGCTCAGCTTTTAGTGCAGGTGATACTTTAACCAGGTCACAAAGCATCTTCTTGTTACTACAGCTACGATCGCCTAGCGCTCATGGTATCCCGAAAGCGCAGTTTGCCTCTCCTGCAACTGGCCGGCCTGAACCCCGTGTACATCAGCTCCGACGTGGTCTCCGGCGAGAGAGAGTGCCTCTCCATGTTCCCCGTGGGGTATGCTGATGACTACTTCGAAGAGGAGAGCGAAAAGGAAGAGGAAGTAGCAGTTGTAAGGAGTATATTTTATGTTTATACTGTCAGCTGTCCCCTGCTGTTTTATCCGTATCTGCTCCGCTGTGAGATATAGCGTGCTGTTACACTATTTTTTTTTAACCTTTGCTGGTTTTGAAAATTTCTTAATTGTTGTTTTTTTCACTCATTTTTAAGAAATTAATTTTACCCTAAATTTTAGTTTTTATACTTTTCTTAATTCTTTATTGTACACAAACAAACAAATTTACAGTAACAAATTTTTGACAATTGATGTACAAAGGCGAGCTTAACTCAACAATGAGTTTTCTGCCAGCAAACCTTTGAGTGACAGAGAGACAACACATTCGAGGGTAGTTATTTTTTTCTACAAAAATTCAGTGAAATTTTTCTTCACTTATTTTTTTGTTTATTTTAAGAAAATCAATGTCCCCCATCGTTCATTAGTACGAATAAAATGGGGTTCTATCCGTACCCAGTACTGATAATAAATGAGTGTAGTCAAAAGAAAACTAAATCCCAAAATTAACCAAAATTTTTCATAATTGGTAAAATCATAATTGATTCAATTGTTGACAAGAACAAGAAAGCTTTACGTTCCAGAGCCCCATGACCTCAGCAGGCTTCGGCCCTGCTGGGTCTCTACTACTCCTGGTTATGACTAGAGATGTTTGAGTTTCGGCTTCGGTTCCGATATACAGAAACATTCGGTTGATTTCACAAAATTCACACCTTCGGTTCGGCTTCGGTTCCTATTGATTTGAAGCGGAGGTTATTGCGGAGGTTATACTGGCTCACCGGTTTATTATTTGTGGGTCACAGTCACAAATCAGTGTATTTGTGTGTCACAGTCACAAATCAGTGTATTTGTGTGTGTCTGACCCGGTTTTAACATGGGCTCTCATTTGTCCCCGGCACTTCATGGTTCCAATTTCGGTTTCGGTTCCGTTAAAATAAATTTCAAATCTCCGGTTTCCACTTCCGTAACTTATTACTCGGGGCCTCAAAGTAAAGTGCCTGTCTAGTTTAAAACTCCTCTAAAAATACTACTTACTACCTATCCTTGTAATTCGCTGCCAATCATATTTTTATTTACAGGTCGTTCCGACGCCCAAAACAACGGTCCAATCGGTCAGTTTATAAGTATTACATTTTATTTAGTAGTTATTATTTTAAATGTTTTGTCTAGTCCGTTATAATTTGTCACTTTTTCCTATAAAGTGAAGTCGACATTCATTTGACGAGTATGAAATTTTCTCGAATTATTACCTAATCTAAGAACCTACTTATATAAAATCCTCTCACTGCTTCATCACGAACTCTCAGAAAGTATAACAAAAAAGGAAGATAGACTCCTCTAAAGGCCCAGCGTACACCGCTGGAAGCGCGGTGGAGCGAAGACAACAATGTAATATAAACCTTAACTACCTTGACATACGGTCTACAAACACTCGCGCGTATAATCTTGTAGTAGCTTGAAGGCGTTCTAAGCGCCCATGCGAAATTATTCTTTTGTAGCCCGTATGTAAAGGAAGTTAAAGTCTGTATTAAATTGTTGTCTTCAATTTCGTTCCGCCGCGCCTTCAGTGGTGTGTGCTGGATCATAGCACAAATTATATAGGTACAGATGTCAATCTACGTACAAAGCGCGCTCGAGCAACGCACACATAGACACCGTCCACCGACGCGAAAACCGGGCTCAACGAGGATCATTACGACCGCGAGGGTGTCACGTTTGAGGCGCGCGTCTGTGAAATTTTGCAACTACCACAGATTATGATCATTTGTTGTGCATAATCCAGTTGACATCCCTAGCGCGCGCGACCGCCGTGCGTAGGTATGAAAAGTGAAGTACATACATGAGATTGACTTCTGTACCTATTTATTTTGTGGTCATAGGTACACCCTATGACCACAAGACGTCCGCTAAGAACTGATTTTACAAATGTCCACCCCTAAGAGAATTCAACTACTTGACGCGGGCGAAGCCGCTGCCGGAAACCACTTGATAATATAATATTACTGTGTAGGTATATTCCTAATTGTAAACTAACCACAACTCTGTTCTCAGGTACGCTCTGCAGCTGCACCGTCTGGGCAGTTGGGGGCAGTAGGATCGGTTGGAGTAGCACCATCACTGGGAGCAGCAGCATCACTGAGCGCGTCAGCTCCCAAGCCAGCCGCGTCGGCAGCGGCTCACTAACCTAACCTAACATGAATCAGTGCGTCTACCACAGTGGTTCATGTAATGTTGATGAATCACTGGATCTGTCTACTAGGACATCAGGATAGGATCTCTAGATCCTGATGGATCACTCCCCTCATTCTACTAATTTTTGAAAAGCCCGGGACCAGTTGACTAGCTGGAAAGGTAGTAGTTTATATGTATGTATCTAAGTACCTACGTATTTATTATAATTATATTTTGTTTCTTTTCTTTTTGTCTATCTTTTTTAAGTTGCACCTACCATGTTACGTTTCTGCACCACCCTAAGGTCGACTAGTAGAAAATGCCTAAGGCATTAAGTCCGTCTTTTTTTTAATAATAATTTAATAAATAAAAGTAAGAGACGTGGCTTTTACTGAAGCCGAATTTGAAGTTTGACGGCTCATTCCTGTTCTGATTCTATGATGGTACGCATTTGGGATTGCTCCGCATGCGAGACTGTTGCTTGATAGAATGGTTCAAAGCAGTTATTTCAAATAAACCATTTACAGGCACTTTTACGGTACGGTCAAGATAGATAGATAGATAGATAGATATACTCTTTATTGTAGGTACACCATAAACAAAACTTGGTACATAAGAACACTTAAAAATTACTACGGTGTTACAATGGGCGGTCTTATCGCTAAAAGCGAAAAATAAGCGAATCGGTTTGTCAGAAAAAATGATGCTAATTGCACATTCCTAAGCGTAGATGAGAAGAATGTGCAAGAAACTCCATGGTCAGTCTTTTCAAATATGTTATGTATTACAAATATCTCGTTACATGTTTCATGTTTCGAGTGCGACATGGAATACATATTAGTACCTACGGCTAGTTGTTTCGAGGCCGAGCGGCTTTTGTGATTTTATGAATGCACTCACGATTCAAGAGTAATTTCTAGCAGTCTTATGTGTATCGATTGTAATTGTTACTTGTTTGAAAAAGTTGAAAATTAAATTTTATCGAACTTAGAGAACTGTTTTTTTTTTTCACTCATGCCAAGAACTCACAAAGCGGTTTTCACCCGCGCCAGCCGCGGTAAACTTACGAGACAAGAAGTTGCAAGACTAGTGGTAAAGTAATCGGTGCCCGGTTGTCGTCCAACCACCTGCAAGGCGTCCGTGAACCGTCGACGTTAATAGTAATCTCCTTTCTGGAAGTCTTTGTCAAAACGTTTTGGCAACACTTTCATTGTGCGTACAGCCAAGGAGTGGAATTCCTTGCCGAATTCTGTGTTTCCTGATTTTTACAACCCTGGAATCTTTAAGTCAAGAGTGAATAGTTTACTTCTAAGGCTAAGCGCGCACTACGATAAAAAATCGTTGCGAAAAAATATCGCAAATCTGTGAACCACAGAAATACACTACAATCCGCGCATTGCGAAAATAAATCGCCTTAGCCTTGGTAAGCGCGCTCCATCGTCGACCGCATCGTCGCTTTCCATCAGGTGAGCCAGCGCAAACCTATAATCAATAAAAAAAAGAGTCCTCTCAGATACCTACATACTTACTAAAAAAGTCTTCGCGATGTCCGTAAACTCACAAGTTTACGGACATCGCGAAGACTTTTTTGTATCTGAGCTACATTGAGATGAGATGGATTAGAGGGGGCTTTGCAAGAAGAGTGGAAAAGCATAACAACTATCTATGAAGAGGCTGGTACAACGCTGGTTACGAATAACCGCGGGCGTAAAACGCGGCGTAAAATGTGTTTTAATATTTTACATATTAATGTACTGCACTCATGTTTGAGCAAATGATTATCTTATCTTATCTTATCTTATCTTACAGTGCGGCCGTCGGATCTTGGCGAGTCTGAATAAAGGCTCTGCGAATTTTAACGCTTAAAAACTTGTAAAAAATAAAAATTGTTTACAGAAAGAATGCAATTTGTTGATGTTATTGCTGTTAAAAACTGATATTGGCATTTATTTTAAATCTTATTTTTGTACGAGTTTTCAAGCGCTAAAATTTGCAGAGTCTAGTTCAGACACAACTCTGAAGTCGATTTTTTTAGAACTCCATACCCTAAAAGGAAAAGACTGAACACTTATGGGGTCACTTTGTTGTCCATCTGTCTGTCAAGACCTTTATTTCGGGGAAACGCGAAAAGGTCCCGAATTGAAATATATAAACGGTCCCTCGAAGCTAAGAAAAAATCAAACTTCTAAGTTAACAGAAAATAAAAACCGGCCAAGAGCGTGGCTGGTCACGCTCAGTGTAGGGTTCCGTAATGTCCCGTCCATCACAAACTCACAATGTAACAGTAACCCCATCTATAAGTTGGTAACCCAATTTCCCGAGAGATGGCGTTGTACCCGGTGGTAATTTTGGATTGCGTGAACCGATTTTATTCTTTTTTTATTTGAAAGAAGATACGTTCAGGATTATAAAATATGTAAAAAAGTTAAAAAAAAATACTATTATATCTATCTCCTTTCAAATAAAAAAAAGAATAATTGAAATCAGTTCACGCAATCCAAAATTACCACCGAAATGCAACTTACATAGGTACGTAACTTGTCCAGGTGGATAAATTACTAACCCAATTAACCATGGCCTCTACCAAGTCCCGCCGCGAAAGATCGCCGTCGCCGATCACCTCCACGAGAACACGTTGATGATAGATAGATAGATAGATATACTCTTTATTGTAGGTACACCATAAACAAAACTTGGTACATAAGGACACTTAAAAATTACGACGGTGTTACAATGGGCGGTCTTATCGCTAAAAGCGATTTTTTAAAGACAACCTTTGGATGGATTTGACAGAGGAGAAAGATACACGGGTAGTTCGTTTCGGGTGGTTGATCCTCCCAAGCGGGGCACAACGCGTACTCAGCGTGTCCTCTGTGCGGTCCACGCAGTGTCGACACTCGGGCGTCGTTTTCTTCCGAATCAGGTGCAGGTACCAAGTCCAATGATAACCTGCGTCATGCGAAAGGTGAGGACGCCGTAGTCTTTCCAGCCACGCCTCAAAAAACTTATCGCCGTAATTATGGCGTGAACAACGTTGGTTGCGACAGTCGCTGACGCCATTTCGCCATCAAATACTTTGGAGCTGTCGTATATAATTGATCTATATATAATAGAATTAATATAAAAGTGTCAAAATATATTTATGTTGTACTATTTGACACGTAGATACACACAATACAGAAACATGTGGTTTCTGCAGACGTCTACACTAATATAATAAAGAGGTAAAGTTTGTTTTTTTGTTTGTAGCATGTAATCTCTGGAACTAATGGTTCGATTGGAAAAATTGAAGCTATAATAGAAAGCTGCTTTACTCCTGAGTGACATAGGCTATAAATTATTTATATAACATGGATATTAACCGAGCTATCACAACTTTTGTCTCACAGATTTTCCGTGAACGAAGTCGCGGGTAGAAGCTAGTATATGATAAACTAGTCTTCTGCCAGCGGCTTCGCCCGCGTGAAAGTAGGGTTTTTCACACAAACTTTAGACCCCCATTAAAACCCTATAGGAGCTGTATTTTGAAAAACCCTTTTTTAGTGTTTGCCTACGTCATAAAAGGAAGCCTTGTGCTAAATTTCACTCTCCTACTCCCAGTAGTTTCAACTGTGCGTTGATATGTTAGTCAGTCAGTTTCTCCTTTTATTATATACTAGTGAGCCGCCCCAGCTTCGCACGGGTACTGATATTGAATATAGGTATTATGTATGTATTATACACATAAACCTTCCTCTTAAATCACTCTATCTAAAAAAATCCGTTGCTTAGTTTTAAAGATATAATCATACATATGGGGAAGCGATTTTCTTTTATACTATGTAATGATATAGATTTTTTTTTTTTTAGCTCTCAGTTTAAAGTTTAAACTTTTTAAACTTTAAACTGAGAGCTAAAAAAAAAGTAAGTGTTTCCAATAAAAATCCAAAATTAAACCAAAAATTCATCCAATCACGTTAATCAACCGACAAGTTAATTAACAAAACCAAATTAAAAAAACTAATAATTGGAAATTAGTTCGCATTATTGAAACACGGACCAACTGTATGTAGAGTAAATGCAACTCTAAGAAATAGATTGGGGCTGCAAATCCATTATACATATATGTGGACACCAGCTAAAAGACATGATGCGGTTTCTCCCGTGGAAAGAGAGTATTGAGTTACTCGTAAAATTGAGACTTGAACCGAAAATCTATAAACCTTCTTACGAGTGGGCACTACATGTTTGTATATTGTTCATTGTTGTAACATCTAAAAGTGCTCTAGCTTGTTGGGGTGGTAAGGGCGGTGGTATCCTAAAAGAGGAAGACGTTCTGTTCAACCTTACGATGCTAAACGCTACTTTACCAGTTCCCGATGTGGACGAAAAATTCTACGTAAATCTTACAGGCCTGGACCCCATCGATAGAATTCTATTGACTTCGTGGAACGGCTGGGAACCAGACAACGCCACGCAGACAGACTGGAGGAAATGGCATGCGGAATACAAAGCCTGTAAGGAAAGGCTTGAAGGGAGTGGTGGTAAGAAAAGAAAGAAGAACAAAAAGAATAAGGTTGAGATTAGTGATCCGTTAGATTGCACTAAGTATGGATTCCCAGCGTCAGGACCAGGTGGGGCGGGAGGGGCGGGTGGGCCGGGAGGATCGGGTGGGCCAGGAGGATCGGGTGGAGCAGGAGGATGGGGTGGCCCAGGAGGATCGGGTGGACCGGGAGGATCGGGTGGAACAGGAGGATCGGGTGGCCCAGGAGGATCGGGTGGACCAGGAGGATCGGGTGGACCAGGAGGATGGGGTGGAGCAGGAGGATCGGGTGGCCCAGGAGGATCGGGTGCCGACTATTATAGTGAAGATGACAACCGGGGACCAGGCAGCGGCTGGCCCGATTTACCTGGATGGCAAGGTATAAATCATATGGCATTCCATATATACAAAAATGTGCGAATGTCACGCTGCAGCCACACTACGGCCGCGCGTCTTTTATTTATACTTATGACAAGTTATCAACTAAAATTTTTTTTCATAGCTTTTTTAACTCAGTATATTATTTTATATACTAGCTTTTGCCCGCGGCTTCGCTCCCGACAAGTGTTTATTCTACTTTACTCTAATCTACCCCACTCTAACCTATTTTTTTTTCATAAGAACCTTCTCCTGACAATAACAAACACAACAAAAAAAGAATTATCGAAATCGGTTCAGCCATTCTCGAATTTTGCGCTTACCAACACATTTTGCGATTCATTTTTATATTATAGATTATTATTATACCTAGCCTGTACTGTCCCACTGCTGGACAAAGGCCTCCCTCCATTCCTTCCAATCATCCCGGTCACATGCTTTGCCGCATTTTTATATTATAGATTTGTATTTGATATTCATCACAACCTTTACAAATACGTTCGGGTTATCTTATTGTACCTATTACCGAGTTCTATGGCCATATTTCAGTTCCATTCCATCATCAGACCATGACTACCATACAGGATTAAAGTACTCGACAATAAAAATCCAATGAGCCCAAACACGACAGGATTGAATTGTTTCATTGCTGAGTTCCTATGGCTACTTCCAGCTCCATCATCAGATCAACTCCATGTCATCATAATGTTGCATTGTCATGCGATTTACACCTGCATGCAAATTTGCAGCGCAATCGGTTGAAGATATCTGCTTCAAAATTGAATTGCAAGATTTGAGCCGAACATACGTAGTTACATCCATCATCATCATGTCAGCCGAGCGACGCCCACTGCTGGGCATAGGCCTCCCCCAAGGATCTTCACAACGATCGGTCCTGTGCTGTCCGCATCCAGCGGCTTCCCGCGACCTTCACCAGATCGTCGGTCCACCTTGTAGGAGGCCTGCCCACGGAGAGTCGTCCGGTACGCGGTCGCCATTCGAGAACCTTTCCACCCCAACGGCCATCGGTTCTCCGCGCTATGTGTCCCGCCCACTGCCACTTCAGCAATGCAATCCTTCGGGCGATGTCGGTTGATTTCGTTCTCCTGCGGATCTCATCATTCCTGATTCGATCAAGCAGGGAAATACCAAGCATCGCTCTCTCCATTGCTCGCTGCAACGTAGTTACATATTGCAACCTAATAAAAAGCTTGTAAAAAAACACAGCAGCGCGACGGCCGCTGTGTGGTGACACGTTGCGGCTAATTTGAAGGCGCTCTTATTTTTCTGAGGACCAAATTCACCAATAAAACTAATCGTGATTAATTAAAACAAAACATAGTCTGAGCGTCTAATCGAGATGGTGAGAGTGCGCGGGAATTGCATGACTTGTTTCCACCATCTCAACTTTCCCTTACGTCGTTGAAACCGCTACAGCCCGGACTAAGCGTTTCACTTCGCCGTTTATACCGCGTACATAGAAGGACTGGAACAATTTGCCTGCTGTGGTCCTCACATCCGACTATAATGTGGATGTCTTCAAAGCTAGAGTGAATAGGCTCTTAATAAACTAGTGCGCCTCACCATCAATAATTGTCATCATTGTTTACCATCGTAGAATCGCAGTCAAGAATTATTTTATATCAAATAAAAAAATAATAATTAGAGCTTAATTTTGCCGCTCGACGAAAACACGAATTGTGTTTTGTAAAATATTCGCAATTAGTTTTATTAGTGAATTGGGAAAGTCATATACACAGTACATGTACCTTTTCAAATTATTATGTTTCGTGTTAGGCGGCCCATACACCTTCAGTAATATTGCACAATAAAACTCACTTAAACTTTTATTAATCATTACTTAGTATAAAACAAAGTCGCTTCCTGTCTACGTATGCTTAAATCTTTAAAACTATGCAACGGACTTTGATGCGGATTTTTTTATAGGTAGGTAGAGTGATTCAAAAGGAAGGTTTATATGTATAATACATGCATAATATATTTAATATCACCATTGCACCCGTGCGAAGCTGGGGGAGTCGCTAGTCTATATATATAAAACAAGTTTTCAATGAAAAATTTTTTTTCATAACAAGCTTTTATAGCGGTGGTCTATACTTATATAAATAAAACTCGTCAAGACGATTCACACGAGCCCAAACTCGACGTGGTTGTGCCGTTTAATTACAGAGTTCCTATGGCTACCTCGCGATTCCATCATCAGATCAGCTCCATGTCATCATAATATTGCATTGTCATCCGAACTAAACGTGTATACCAAATTTCAGCTCAATCGGAAATCGGGAAGTGGATCAAATTTAAGTTGCAAGATTTGATTACAGAACGACAGACAACGGGACAGGTGAAAGTAAATAAAAGCTTGTAAGGAGAAACTGACTGACTGACGTATATCAACGCACAGCCAAAAGGATTCCTTTTATGACGTAGGCGAACACTAAGAAAGGGTTTTTCAAATTTCAGCTCCTAAAGAGATGTAATGGGGGTCTAAAGTTTATTCTCTACTTTCACGCGGGCGAAAACCCTTATGAACTAACTAAAATTACCTAATTTAATAATGCTTCTCTGCCCAAGGGCTGGCAGAGAATAAGCTTTGTCATGTATGACACGCTGTAGCGTGGCAATGCTGCCAGCCTTTTGGGCACTTTACGAGGCGACAGCGATGCGGAAGAGTTTTTTGACGCCTTATTAGATTAGAAATTTTTGTTAAATAATTGCGCAAATGTTTCAATACTTTCTCTACACATAGAATAATATTGTGCAATATTCATTATCATCATCAGCCTTTTTAAAGTTCCCACTGCTGAGACACAGACCTCCTCTCTAGGAGGATTGGGGAATGTCACATGTCTTCGAATTTTTGGTTCTAGGACATGCCGGTTTCCTCACGATGTTTTCCTTCACCGTTTTGAGAGCAGTGGTGATGAAATAAATTAATAACCCGTGACCAACAACTCGAAAGTCAGGGCCTTTACCACTCGGCCACCACTGCTCTCAAATTAATGTGCAATATTATTGTAGGTTTATCTGTATGGGCCATCTAAGAAACATTTTTGTAACAGTCCAGCACAACATACCTAATGGGTTGCTGTTTCCGAACGTTTTTTTTTGACTGCTGATTTACGAAATAATACAAAAAAATATATAAACCCTATTTTATCATTGAACAGGTCTTGGCAAGGGCTCCGCCGGAGTCCCTATTCCGCCGTGGGCATATGGCCCCAAAAACATAGGCAAGAATGCAATATGTTATCTTCCTCCTGTAAAAGGAAAATGCAAACAAACGGTTACAAGGTAAGATATTATACACCGTGAAATTTAAATGGTTGTTTTCCCGCGGCAGAATGACTTGCCATAAGGAGTACTTTTGAAGCATACAGAAAAAATAAAAAATTAAAAAGTTTTTTTTTTTTATAAATAATTATTAAAAATATTTATCAACTCAAAAAAGCGAAAACAATAGTAACATTAGACTAATTTGTAGGTACTACTAGAGTCGCATGAGCAGCCCGCCGTCAAAGGAAACCGATTCATTAAATATTTAAACCAAAATAAGCTCTCGCACGTTGTGATACGTCATAATTAGCTTGCACTCTACAGGTCCATTTTTTGTTTTTAATATTGTATTTCTTTATCAAACGTTTGTATTACCAAGATACAACAATTTCGCTGAGGGAAAACAACCATTTAAATTTCACGGTGTATTATTTAGTTCATTAAGCTCTAAGTGGACACCAGTGTCCGCACACCTATTATTGTCTGTAATTACGGTAGTCGAAACGTTAACAAGCTTTTCGTCAGTGTCTTCGTTCGCGAGAATGTGGGGCTCAGTGTAGGGTCCCGTAGTTTTAAGTCCCGTAATTTCTTACAATGTAATCAAACCCAGTAGCCCATATAAAAATTGGTAACCCAATTTCCCGGGAGATGGCGCTGTACCCGGTAGGCAGTAATTTTGGATTGCGTGAACCGATTTTAATATTTTTGTTTGAAAGAAGATTCGCTCAGGATAATGAAATAATGTAAAAAACACCTTATTTTTTACTTTTGGAGCGATTATTTCCAAAAATATTTACATTATCAAAAAAATATTTTACGGTACCCTTAATCATTTTTAAATACGAGTACCTATCCAACAATATATCACACGTTATGTTAGAAATTGAAAAAAAACACTTCCCACTTTATGTGTAGGGTAGGTACGATAAAACATTTTTTACAACTTTTTGTTTATGCACTTTGTCGGCGTAGTTGATATACCTACATATTGATACCACATTTGAGGTTTCTAGTGCTAACGGTCGCTGAGATTATCCGCGGACGGACAGACAGACAGACTGACAGACATGGCGAAACTATAAGGGTTCCTTATTGACTACGGAACTCTAAAAACTGTACCACCCCATAAGTCGTAGTTTGCCGCCGTTTTAAAAAACTTTTAACGACTTTTTATTAATAATTTCTATTAGAATACGACCCAAGTTTCATTCACATTTTTACAGCTCACAAATCGATTTAAAGGGTAGTTTTTAATAATGAATGTGATGGCACTGTTGTAATTAAATTAGTTTTCAAAAGATATCACAGATGTTGCTAGTTGTTTAGAGCGGCAGATATATAAGATCCTTGGTGAGTGGTACTAGGTTGGCTGTGAAACACAGCAACCCCCTTATCGCATCGGCCGCACTACCCTGCTCCAAGAGAGCCGTAGGGAAACCAGTACGATCCGCAGATATATTTACAGACCACAGTCCTTCCGACCTCGCCGTCGAGACCCTTGACCGAGTCAGCCCGTGCCGCTGAGCCTGTAGTTTAAAAACATCCCCTAAATAATATTTTGCTCGATCCAGCCCGTCCCTTGCTGCCCTCCCCCAGCGACGCCCTAAGCCGAGGTCAGTACCCCACTAGGGGGTGCCCTTAGCGTAGTCGCTTAGTTTTTATTTTTTTTTTGAGCCCTGGCTGGAGGCTTTGAATCTGAATTGAGACCGCCACAGGCAAGACCGGTTAAGCAGCCGAGCACCTCATAGGTTGACCTGTGAGAGGCCACTCATAAAAAAAGGCTCTCGGTTACAGTATTTGCGCCGTTTGAGAGACTCACACTTGCAAAGCGACCAGGCAAATCCGTGTTATAATAATTATATTTTAGTATGATTTTTCAATACTCAATTCTTTATGGTATAAAATTTCACAAGATTGATATGGACCCTATCGGGCACAGCAAAAATAGGAGAATAAGGAGAGAGGAGTCATAATATTATTGAAAATAATATTTAATTATTTTTTATAATGTCATGAAAACAAATTATTAAATGTCAATAATAATAAAATAAATAGTGGTGGTAGACCGGAGCGAGAGGCGTGCAATGCCGAGAAAGATAAACAAGTCGAGTATATTGACTTGGCTCGCGAGGTTGTCGACATGTGGGATGTGGATTCGGCAATCATTGTAACGATAGTCGTGTCAGCCAATGGCTTAATAGCCAAGAGCCTCGACCAACACCTTAGGAGGCTCTCGTTAGGCGGCTGGATCAAGGGCTTGATTCAGAAAGCGGTACTCCTGGACACGGCTCGTATAGTTAGGAGGTTCCTTTCTCTGGAGCCCTGACCGCCGGTAGCTTGGACCCTGTTCCCAATACCGGTGGGACACTATTTTTTATATTTTTAAATGTTTTTTTTTATGTTTATTTTTTAAGAAAATATTTAAAAATATGTAAAATATGTATAAAAAGAAATAAACGGAAAAATAAATCAAATAATTAAATGTCGTTCAGTTTAAATGTCATTATTTATGTAGGAATCAATCAGTCAATCTTATTAATCTTTTGGATGAATTATGTCAAAAAATCCATCCATACTTATGCCAATTTATTCACAGATGGGGCTACAATCCTTACACTGAACAATGCGAACCTTATATATATGGTGGTTGTTTCGGCACTCGGAACAGGTTCTTCAAGAAGAAAAATTGTGAAAAAACCTGTATGCAGCCCATAGAGCCCAGCTGTTCCGCCGATTCTGGCATTAGAGAAACGGTTGTTAAACTTCCAGACAAGTAATTAAATCGATCATGAATATTATTGTTGTTTCTTTATCAATTTCCTTTTTTGATCCCTCTGAAACTTGATTAACAGGTTCACTTAGGGAATAGTCCATAAGTCCAGTTATATAAAGTCGGTGTTTAAGTCCGCACTAAATACGAGATTTTCTCCTCACGTCCGCAGTATCAGAGGGTTTAGAAATTGTACTGACGAACAGACCGTATGTGGTCGGTGGACTGATATGGAAGTCTCTCTACAGACCGTATGTGGTCGGTGGACTGATATGGAAGTCTCTCTACATACCGTATGTGGTCAGTGGACTGATATGGAAGTCTCTGTACAGACCGTATGTGGTCGGTGGACTGATATGGAAGTCTCTCTACAGACCGTATGTGGTCGGTGGACTGATATGGAAGTCTCTCTACAGACCGTATGTGGTCGGTGGACTGATATGGAAGTCTCTGTACAGACCGTATGTGGTCGGTGGACTGATATGGAAGTCTCTCTACAGACCGTATGTGGTCGGTGGACTGATATGGAAGTCTCTTTACAGACCGTATGTGGTTGGTGGACTGATATGGAAGTCTCTCTACAGACCGTATGTGGTCGGTGGACTGATATGGAAGTCTCTTTACAGACCGTATGTTGTCGGTGGACTGATATGGAAGTCTCTCTACAGACCGTATGTGGTCGGTGGACTGATATGGAAGTCTCTCTACAGACCGTATGTGGTCGGTGGACAGTGAATCTGTTGAATCTAGGTTACTTGCTTCTAGCACGTGGACCGCTGAAATTGTGACAATAGTCATGATTTTATATCGGTCAAAAAAAGAGCCAAACAACATCGGATGACTTCTTTAGGCCCACCTTATACAAAATGGAATTGGGAGCCTTTTATTTATCACATAGATGATTTTTTATATTTTTTTTTCAAAATATGAAAAGTCGGTATTAGTTCTCTCGGAGACCATCAGTAAATGCAGGCTGACTTGCGGCCGAAATATTGCACGGCCAAAACAAAACCTTGAGATTTGTTCTATATGTATGCACTAGCTTTTGTCAGCGGCTTCGCCCGCGTACATAAAATATAAAATAGCCTATGACACTCAGGAATAAAGCAGCTTTCTATTGTTGCTAAAATTTTTCCAATCGGACCAGTAGTTCCAGAGATGGCCTCCTACAAACAAAAAATCAAACTTGTACCTCTTTAGATAGATAGATATAGGTACTCTTTATTGTAGGTACACCATAAACAAAACTTGGTACATAAGGACACTTAAAAATTACGACGGTGTTACAATGGGCGGTCTTATCGCTAAAAGCGATTTTTTAAAGACAACCTTTGGATGGATTTGACAGAGGAGAAAGATACACGGGTAGTTCGTCCTCTTTATTATATTAGTGTAGATATATCTGCTTGCAAAACTTTTTCACAAAACTTGCTAAATCCAAGTTTTGGCAAATGCTTTTTTCCTGTAAGCCTTTAAAAGAAGCAATCGGGGAAAAAAAAAGTTTACCACTTTATGGTAAACTAGGGTATGCTCAACTGATAACATTCACACAGACACAATCTTATGCCGAGCGTTCGGCCGATTTGCGCGGAAGTGGCGCATATCTTCCTCGTGTAATTGGCTATGTTTGTAACTAGTTATAAGTTTGCGTCATGACGCGTAAATAAACTGTTTTTCTTTCTTTCTTTCTTTTCAGACTGGATAATATAATAATATACTCCACTATTTTCAGTTCGTCACACAACGTTGTCAAGCTAAGCAGAGCTTGTGTTATGAGTACTAGAGAACTGATAAACATAGTTAATATACATAGTTATACATATTATAGAAAAATTTCACCCAGACACAGAACAAATGATTGAGCTCATCACACAAATATTTGTCCTGAGTGGGAGTCAAACCCACGACCTCTAGCATAGTAGTCAGAGCCACTAACCACTAGACTAGCAAGCCAGTCGAATGATATATTATAATTAAGTTTCTGTTGAGTCCGCCTTTGTACTTTGATGAAATAAATAAATTTAGATAGGTACTATTTTCCGAAGATTAGGAATTACGTATAAGTTGGCAACTCTCCCTTTTTCTTCAGTCAGTGGCGTCCCACTTTCCACAAACTGCAGAAGGGAGACCCACTGTAGTAGGCAAGGTTTTACTTTAATTATTTATGTCTATGGTTTTAAAGATACAGCCCGATTTATCAACTTTCTACCTGTCAAATACGAATAATTTATGTATGTTCGGATTGTTCGGTTCAAATCTTGCAACTCAATTTTGAAGCAGACATTTTCAATCGATTGAGCTGCAATTTTGCATGCAGGTGTAAATCGCATGACAATATAATATTATGATGACATAGAGCTGATCTGATGATGGAGCTAGAAGGTAGCGACAGAAACTCCGCAATAAAACGACATAACACCATCGAATTTGAGCTCCTTTGATGCATATTGACGACTACTTTGATTTTATATAATAGCCAGGGCCTGATACAAAAAGTCTAGAACGCTTATTTATTTATTAACCAGAGCAACAAAATGCTAATTACACTGATTAGATACAATTATGTAAAACAAAAAAAATTAAGAAAAATTATGTATAATAGGTATACATATTAAGTAATCTACTCCTCTCGCAAATCGTCAAACATTCAGTCAATATCTCCTTCCATTCATCGGCGAACAGATCTAATCCTGGACTGGATTCAAGGACAGCGTTGAGTGCGGTTAACATTCAGGGAATGGGTGACATACATGTGACATACGCCGCGCAACCGTGCGGCAACGTGGCACCACAAATAATTTATACCGTCTTGCCCTGCAATAGTTATCAGGAACAAAAATTTTACACAGCTCCTCATGCAAACTAGGCGAGTCGATGGTTTCGTGTATGATCTTGCAGGCAGTTACAAGCTGATCAAAAGCTCGTCTTACCTGGAGCGAAGTAAAGCCCAAGCAACCTACAAGAAATTTGGTTGGATACAAATATGGATAGTACCTAACCAAACCTACGTTTGTAGAAATGTCTTAAAAATGCTTTTCGAATTTTTTGAACTTAGATCGGGCGATCTTGCGGGCCATTGCAAATCGCCAAAAAGAGAGATGAAGCGACCCGGGAACGCGATTATTCCGGGTTCTTATGGAGTGTATGGCTCCATGGCTTGTTCACTTGTATTCTGCATATGTCTTGTTCACAAATATCAAACCAGATTTGATTTTTGTTTTCATGATTTTTTAGTTTGATTTGATTACTTTGATATTATAGCTATTATTACTTGACATTGGCAAAATCATCCACGTTAGTCGATGGAGCCATATAATTTTTAAAAAAGAAGAAGAAGAAACCAGATTTGACATTGGCTGCCATTTGCAAAAATGAAAGCATCTCCCAATAGGGTGATTTCTTTTTGCCCACCCTGCATACATTATTTTGTACAAATGGTAGCCCTGTTTTTTGGAACTGTCAGCTGTGTCTCTCTCTTTGTCTTTGATCGTTTTATTCTAATAGGTCTGGGAAATGAAAACACAAAAATTTGAGGAAGTCTCTTAAAATATGTTCAATACATAGTTCACAAAATAATAGTTGAAAATTGTTTTTACTGGTAATAAACAATTATGCCTGCGGATAATTCAAACTTCTGTTATATCCAAACCATTGTGATGTCTTATAAATAGGTGACTGTGTGTTAAAGTGTGGTGAAATCCCATCAAGTCTTTGTGAAAAACATATTTGGAGTTTTTAGTGATAATGGATATGCGAGTGTTGTTAGTTTTGTTGTGGAAACATGCCGTGGTTAGAAAACGGAGGTTTATACACACAGCTGTAGATTATGTAGCTTCTGTGCTTGTCTTTCTGATACTATTGGCCTACAAAGATAAGATTAAAAATTTACAGATCGAAGATCCATTCGAAAAGAAAACAGCCGACATGGTGAGTTAGTGACTAATTAGTGTTGAAATATAGAACATTAGTGTAGATATTTTTCATTTTTATTTATTGTGTTAGGGCCGAAACTGTGTAAATCGAACACCAGCGTTCCCACTGCTGGGTCTCAGGGCTCCTCTCTAGGAGAGAGAACCACACTCAAATAAGACTTTTTCTTTCCCAGGACGTACTGCGACTATCCGACGCCACAACTGGGCCTTATAAGCTTTTGTACCATCCCGAGTCACTCCTCACCAATTCGCTTATGGATGACGTCGGCGATAAGCTGATGCTGCGGAGATTGTCGTCCGATTCGAGTAAGTGAGAGATCCTCGTTGTGCAGACAGGATTAGCTTCCATGTAGGTTAGCTATAGTCAATGGTGTGCCTTAATACAGGTTCTGGGCTGTTATTAGAAAGAAAGAAAGGAAGAAAAGAAAGATATTTTATTTCACACATAGACACACACAATACAGAAACCACATGCAAAAAAAAATAGAATGCCCATACCCCGTGATATATTCAAATAATTAGGTGCATTTGTTGTAGGGGCCCACAGGGTCGAAGCCTCCCGGAGCTGAGGGTAGGTGCGAAAGCGTTACACCGGGGCTCTGGGAATAAGGCAAGGAAGGCACGGGGTAGGTTCTTTAGTCAGTAAGAGTCTGACACCCGCTCCGCCCAAGAGTGGGATTCGTCATTCGATGATTTTTACCTACCATAAAAAAAGGTGCATTTGTACCTCGAACCGACGCACGAGTTTGATCAGATGTGGGTAGGTACTATAACGAAGTTAAATGAAAGTGCGCTTAAAAGAAAAAAAAATCCAGTGAAGTCCGAGTGGGTCTCGCGCACCGTTGATTCCGTACCTATGTAAATAGTGTCACGAAGATTTATCGGAAGAAGTATCTTGGCATAGTTGGCATATGACAGATATTCCATTTTACTTGTGCTTCTTACAAAATTTTACAATTATAGATCAAAGGAATCCCTACAGGTTTTGATTTATTTTTACCCGACTACGGCAAAGCAAAAGGAGGGTTATGATTTTGACAGGCTATGTTTGTATGTTCATCTGTTCCCTCGTAACTTCTAAACTACTTACTCGTATCAGAATTCGACAAATGACATATCATTAGAAGCGTCTTAATTGTCCGCTGGTTATATGGGGTTTCACAAAATCTAATGTGGCGCCCTCTAGCGGACAAAACATACAGAGTAAAAAAATAAAGTTAAGATAAATATGCCGTGTTTGGTATCATTCGAAAGCGCTTTACATTTTGAGTATATATATATATATATATATATATATATATATATTACTAGCATTTGCTTGTGACTTTACCTGTATTCATGGGCTGATTGCATATAATTCAACATCTTTTCGTTCATAGTTTCTTTATTAGTTCATCAATTTGACTTTTGTTAATATTATGTGCCACAAATAGACTTTAACACCAAAATAGTAGAAATAATAAAAAGTAAAAAAACTAAAACCCAACTACGACAAAAAACGACACTGAAAAAGTATAAAGCAAGATTTTCAGAATACTGAAATGAACAAAGTTGCTAATGTAGTTGCAAATAAATGGACACAGTAGACTCATATACTTACCTACCGCAGCACTTTGACAACATGTGACTGACCAAACATGAAAATTTATCTCTACATAGTGAATAATGCATACTTCAAAATAGTATTGTATGACATTACTGTCAATTTACAACGAAGGCATCTTGGTAGAGTCTACTGTGTCCATTTACTTGCAACTACATTAGCAACTTTGTTCAGTTCAGTATTCTAAAAATCTTGTTTTATACTTTTTCAGCGTCGTTTTTTGTCGTAGTTGCGTTTTAGTTTTTGAGTATGACCTTTAGATTGCTTTGACTTGAAGTTCGATTTTTCCACTGCTACAAGGCTAAGAGAAGTAACCTGAGAGAAAAGGGGACTAAGTTTTTGATAGGTACTAACTTCAACTTAACACATCTACGCATTCCTCAGAAACAGCGTCTTACCAGACGAACGGAGACTTTCAGACTGACAAGGGTTTCGTTTCTACCGACTCAGATACGTTAAAAATCACAAAATATAAAAGTATACAATTTTAAAATAAATATGTACTTACCTAAAAATGAACCGATTCTAATGAGGCTCGTCTGCATGTGTTGTTCGACGGTGAAGTACTGGGGTGCTATTTTTTTACAAGCTTTTTATTAGCTTGCAATGTAACGCTGCTCCCTCACCGGGAGCATTCGCGTGTAATGTAACGTTACAGAATCGAGCATTACACCAGCGAGGGAGGAGAACTGAGCATTACAGTGCGCAAACTGTAATGATACAAAACGATGTTACATAAGTGAAGGAGAAGAACCAAGCATTACAATGCGCACCTTGTAATGATACAATGTGTAATATTTTGATACAACTTGTAACATTTTGATAGAACTTGTTAGGGAGGTAGTATTGTAATGTAATGCTCAAAGTCGAATCTATTAATGTTACATTACACGCGATCGCTCGTCGGTCAGGGAGGTAGTATTGTAATGTAATGTTCAAAGTCGAATCTATAATGTTACATTACACGCGAATGCTGCCGGTGAGAGAGCACCTTAACTATGTATATTCGGCTCAAATCTTGCAACTCAACTTTGAAGCAGAATCTTCCACCGATTGAGCTGCAATTTTGCATGCAGGTGTAAATCACATGACAATGCAATATTATGTTGACATGGAGCTGAACTGATGATGGAATCGTGAGGTAGCCATAGGAACTCTGTAATTAAACGGCATAACCACGTCGAGTTTCGGCTCGTGTGAATCGTCTTGACGAGTTTTAATTGCATAAGTATAGAACACCGTTGAAAAAACTTGTAATGAAATAAAAATATTTTCATTGCGAACTTGTTTGTTGTGTCTTAAGCGCAGCGTTGGCGATGACATTCAAATCACAAACAAAACCAATGGACCTAATTGGATTTTGTCGTTGGGCCAGCGCTGTGCTCAAGTCTGTTTTTATTTATTTATTTATTTGGATCTCCAACAAAGGTCACACAGATACAGTAACAACAAAAACAATTAGGAATGGAGTCTTGTGCGTGTGCTCCTTCAGTTACAGGAGACCACAGCATGCACATGTAACTAGATGAAAGATAAAAAATAAGAAATTCACAAACAAAATATCAATCAGACAAGACAGCAAACATATTAAAATGAGTTATGTCAAATTACAACTAAAAATTAGAGTCAAGATACAAAAGTCAAAGGAGATACATTAGTCATTGGTCAATTTAAAATAATAATATGAATTAAAAATTAGTGACAATTATTAAAATCATAAATATTAGGTTTTCATATATAATAGGAGGCCTGATTGTGTTGTTCAAGATGTTTGACACGGATACCAGGGACTTTGTTAGTTCCTATTAACCCCTATTCATAGGAGAAGCTGTGAAATATTCTTACAGCAACATGTTCTTGTGTCATTGTGATCGTCATCAGCATCATAATTTCAACCAAAATATTTCAGAATTAGTATTGGCAGGCCATCAAAGAAAGTTGTCTATTTAAATAGTACTTCTTTAGTATAAAATGCTTAACTTTTCTATCCCCTCCTTAACAGAACTGCGTTACCCCTATTATGAGGAGGACCCGAAACCCAATGAGGAGGATCCGAAACCCAAAGAAATTGAGACTATTGAGGATCAGTTGCCTCCAATACCTGCCGATGAAGACACCAACAGTATCAACGTGACAGAGAAGGACATGCGCAAGTTCAACTCTAAACTAGTGAAATGGGTGAGAAATCTGCAGGTCAGTCACATTTATTTTCACCTAAGGGATGATTCTCATTAGAACGTGCTGTGCCCGGGGCGGGGCCCGGACGGGGCACGGTTTTAATCTGTTTCATATATTTTGTATGAATCAATTTATATTACACTGTGCATTATCCGTGTCCCGTCCGGGCCCGCTCGACGCACTTCAATACCACGTTTGTTGCACGGTCCCGCCCCGTTCCCTCCACGTCCCATCGTAATCAGAACATTTTTCGTGCTGCGTCCGAAAATAAATTGCGTAGCACGGACGGGCCCCAGCTCGTCCACGCTCCGGCCCTGGCATGGCCCGCTCTAATGAGAATCATCCCTTACTCGTCAAAATGTACTGAACTTGTAAATCTGAAATAGGAAACCAAAGGCAAGACTAGTTGTCAGACAAGGAAGATAAACGTATGGTATCCTACATGCCTAGCTTTTACTTTATAACCAACTAGCTTTTGTACATAAAATAGCCTGTCACTCAGGAAAGCAGCTTTCCATTGTTGCTAAAAAAATTTCAAACGGACCACTAGTTCCAGAGATTACCTCCTACAAACAAAAAAACAAACCTTACCTCTTTATTATATTAGTGTAGATTAGTGTTGATAGATACTTTGTCAAAACATTAGTTGACAGTATGACGTCGCTCGTCATGAATATGATTGATGGGTATGACAACAGGAGTAGCTACCGAATGCTTCCCATAATCAAAATTCCCCTCCCTATTAACTTCCATTCCCTTCTAGCTTTCTTCTCCCCTAAAGTTATCCAAATCCTATCAAAATTCTTAAATGATAATAATATTAAAATACAATAGTTTACTACTAACACGTTAGATCTACCACAAAGTGCAAAGTCGACAGTCTGCCTTACGGCGCGACCGTCATCACTTGACACTGGCAGAATAGTCGACACCGGCTCAGTTGCCATTGATGTGTTGAATGACATTGAATGTTATTAACAAAATCATGCTTTCTAGGCTATGGCTTGTGGGAGCAAGTCATAGCCCATATAAAAGATATTTAAATCTGTGTTGTACTGTTAATTCAGGTACAAGAAAAAGTTAAGGCGGAAAGTTTAGTAGCTAAGGATGCACAACAACGGCAAAAGGCGGAAGAAGCCGCCAGGGTTGAGAAACAGCGCCAAAAAGAAGAAAAGATGTCCAGCACTGCTGTTGGAGTAAGTATCATAACTTGACACTCTCTCCTTCTTAGGGTCATCTCAACCCGACTGTTAAGTAACATATCGCCAGATTGACACGGAATACTTCGGGTACGCTCGTGCCCAATCGTGAACCATTGCCGAGCTTCGCCTTCCGAACCTAACCCAATATGAAAACAATTGAATGATTTTTTTCATGATTGTCAAAGCGTCCTGAAAAGATTGTGAATTTATTTTAAACTAGCTGGTTCCTGCGACTTCATCTGCGTCTTTTTTTCGCAATAAAATGTAGCCTATGTCCTTTCTCAAGGGCTAAAGATTGTCTGTGCCAAATTTCATCAAAATCGTTTGAGAGGTTTAAGCGGGAAAGCGTAACAGACAGACAGACAGAGTTACTTTCGCATTTATAATATTAGTATGGAAGTATGGATAAAGGTAAAGTAATAAATTCAGTAACTTCAACCCGTTAACATCGACATACAATGCAAAGAGATGACTCTTGTGCAAAGCCTTTGATCAGAACCGGTTAACTCTCTTGTTGTGGTAGCCGACGTAAACAACAGCACGTGGGTGCGAAAAAGGTGTTGAATGAAGCGAAACGGATGCAATTAGATGATTTGATATTTTCATACGAACTCTTGCGGTGCGGTGATTTTTTCTACCATTAACTGCAATTAAAGCAGCGTACATTTCGCGCGTATGGAGCACATAGCCGTCTCATCGCGTTGAAATTGAATAAACCACACCAGATCGCTTCGCAATTGTATTACATAAAAAGCGTTATTGATACATCGAAGTCTTCCAACGATTTTTTTCGCAGTGTCATGTTTATTGCATAAAAATATCTTATATTACAGTTACAAGCATCTTCTTCACCCCGGGAACCAGAAGCAGATGTACGAAGGGAGCTTGAAGAGGATCAGTTTGAATGGGACCACGCTGAAGAAGGAATCATGCCTGAACGGAGGTTGGCGCCAGAGGGCGCAGCGTTCAATGCTGAAACTTTTGGACAGGCACTTGGAGAGGTATTATTTATTTATTTATTTATGTACCCACAAACACTTACAAAAAGAAAAGAACACATACGGACAACTAGTGTAGACTCATTATGCGAATTCGTTTGCAACAACAAAATATAAAATCGTAAATGCATTATTAGAAAAAAATATTCTTACTTATAAAAGTGATATTGATATCGGGGCTATTTTGAAAATTCCTTCTTTTATATATAATCAAAAGACATCCTGAAAACAAAAAAAAAAAAAAAAAAAAAAATAGGTAATAAAGGGTAAATTTGATGATAATTATTATAATTATAACAAAAGAGATAAACCAAATATTTTATATTAGAAAAAAAGGTAATAACAATAGCTTAACATTAATTGCTCTTAACATTTGCTTCCGATAAGCTGGTTTTATAAAATCAAAAATTCAAAAACATTGAAAATACTATAAAGAAAAAAAATTAGGTACAAGGAGAGCTGGATGGTGAAGAACAGTTCAAATTGGACCACGCTGAAGAAGAAGATATGGTTGAACAGGGTTCGGCGGCCGAGGGTGAAGAGGCTACAGCGTTCCCTGCTGAAGCAATCGGAGAACCGCCTGGAGAGGTATTGCTTTTTGAAACATCGATGTGCTTGGTGGGATATCCTTTTATCAAAAATGATGACTTCCATACTTTAAGCAATAAATTTATGAAAATCCTTAGTGCTTGCGCAATAAGCCTAGTTTAAATTTACGCAAAAAAAAATAACAATAAAGCTTTATTTGTGAATAGGTATTACAATAAAGGTCTTCTAAAAACATTTTAAGTTGGTATATAAATACATCAGTTTTTTAGTAAGCGTAATAAGTCTGAATCCATCCATACAATGCAAAATCAAATTATTATATATAACTCTTATGCACCTTTTAGTCATTTTAATACACATCTTTAGCTACATTTAAAGATAGATAACGACATTGTGTTAAAATGTTTTGTCATATGTTATTATTTTGATAATAACATATGACATATGTTATTATTAAAATAATAACATACAAACAACAAATTGAGGCGGTCCGTGCACACTACCTTGAGGCACTCCATGATTTACCATTCTCTTGCTATATTTAAATATAATTACGATTTTTGTTTGATATTTTACTAATTGTTGTTATTTGTTGCCTATCACAATGATAAGATTTTATTATTTTTTATATGTTTCTTTTTATTCCGCGTTAAGATTGATAGTAAAAATTTTATGGCCCACGTAATCAAAAGCTTCTGACATGTCCATATAAAACGCCAGAGTTGGTAGTCTTTTATCCAGTCTGCCTTTAAATATGTGTAAGAAAATTGTCGATTGATCTCCTTTTCCTAAACCCTTCATAATTTTGTCAAAGAAAAGATTACTTATTTTTCTTCAAGTATAATGTAAGTTGATAAGATATTGCTTCCTCGAATATTTTTGAAAAAATCTTTACTAGCGCTGTAAGTTGGTAGCGGGACAATTCTTGGTTGTCTTTCTTGAAGAAAGGTTTTACTGTTGTTGTTTTTAATTCAGATGGAAGGAACCATGGAAAATGCACATATTGATAAGATGGTTTAATATAGGAGCAATCATCGTGGCTTCTCGTTAAGCAATGTTTCTACTTTTTTACGGGAATTGCACGATTTGATTCCGCCATCTCTATTTGATCATCGGACAACCGTACGGCAAATACCCACCTTTACGTTGTTGAGACTTCTACGATCTGGAATAAGCATTTTGCCTCGTTGTTTATACCGGTACATCGAGGGACTGGAACAGTATGCCAGCTGCGGTCTTTACGCCCGACTATAATTTAGGTGTCTTCAAGGCTAGAGCGAATAGGCTCTTAATAAACTAATGCGCCTCACCATCAACGATTCCATCACTGCTTACCATCAAGTGGGATCGCAGTAACGCACTATTTAATAGTAAATAAAAAAATTATATCATCATACTCAGTATTTTTTTTTATGGTAGATGAAAATCATCCAATGACGAAACCCGCTCTTGGGCGGAGCGGGAGACCAGTGTCAGACTCTTACTGACTAAAAAACCTACCCCGTACCTTCCTTGCCTTATTCCTGGAGTCGAGGTAACAGTTTGCACCACCCTCTAGGCTCCAGGAGGATCATACTCAGTACTAGATTTATTCTTAGTGACAATTGGTGCATCGTACAAGTATTTCAAAATAAACGGATTTTTTCCCAATGACATCTACCGCCCTTGGGCGGAGCAGGAGATAATGTGACTTTTATTGACTGAAAAACTCACCCCGTTCCTTCGTAGCCTTAGGACCGGCCCTATCTTTCAGAAGCCAACCCTTGGCCCCAGTAGGCTTAAACAACAACAACTGGTTACCGGACGACTGAAGGGTGAGCTACCCATTACTCGCCGGGAACCGCTGGAAATCGGGATAAGAATCTCAACGGTGTGAGCTCTCTTGCCTTATGCGATCGAGCTCCTCCTTTGCTAGCATTACTGCTTCGTAGAAGACGCCTGTAACTCCTCGCTTCGGATCATGGGCTCTACCAAGGCACAGCGTGAGAGATCACCATGGAAATAATTTGCCCATGCAAGGCACATTTTCATCGTATCTTACGGAACACTAAAAATAGTTATTCACTCTTAAATAAAACTCTTTCTTTCGCAGGATATGCTGCAACTAGACGACATGTCATCACTCTCCAACTCGTTTATGAAGGACATCGGCGCTCAACTAAAGTTGCAGAGATTCGCCTCCAGTTTCAGTAAGTGAGAGATCCTCGTTCTACACCCAGGTTCTACCATGTTGCTATATGCTATAGATAAACTATTAAGTGGGTTTTGAAGAGACCGCTGAAAATTTTCTAATTTTCAACTCGCACTTGAGGCCGATCGGTTTGTCTGAAAAAGAAACTAATTAGTAATATTTTTAGAAAATTAAAAGTACTTTAATTTCTGAAAACAAACTATTTAGTAAATTTTAACAGTTTTCAAAAGTAGGTTTTTTTCTTTTTTTTCGTTTTTTTTTTTTAATGTTTCGTCACGAAATTTTGTCCGCAAACCTCAAATTCGGATTTAGCACCCTAAAATACATAAATAATTAAAGAAATCAGAACTACCCCAAAACTTTTCTAGCAAAAACACAATTTAACTGAACTAATACTACAGTTTTTCTAATTCTACACGATTATACGACACTCAAGCGAGCGCCGGCGCTCGCGCACGATTTTGCGCCATCCGATTGTCAAATTTTCAAAAATAAAATATACATCATATTTGAGCATTTTTTTTTATAGGGTATTTTGATATTTATACAAGAACATAAATGATTTTTTTTATAGACAAATAACTTTCCGTTAATACCCGCGAACGTGGGCGTTCGCTGTAAATACCCGCAAACGCCAACTTTCGCTTGTTAGCTGAAACGTTAGGAGCAAGTTGCTGGTGGATAATCCTAGGTACAAGGTTGTGTCTATGCAAATAGTCTCCGTTAATCAGATGAGAACATCCAGATATTTGCTAATGCTCGTCGCCGTACCTTCTTCACACAGCCGGCGCCCCACCGTAGTCATGTGACCACTCCGTAAAACGCTACACAACCGCGGGGTAGAATAGAATAGAATATAATATTACTTTATTTTACACCAAAAAAAGTAACAATTTCACAGAAACTTATTTGAATGGGTACAAAGGCGGTCTTATCGCTGACAGCGATATCTACCAGACAACCTTAGGATGGAGTAATAAGAGCTTGAACTAAAAAAGGGGTAGTCTATGGTGTACTGCTTTAACAAAACAACATTTTAAAAAATAAACAATAATAAAATAAACATATTACGGGGTAAGAAGTCTCAAGGAATATTTCCTAGCTGTCGATGTGGGTACATATCGAAATGTAGTATATATGTATGTCTACCGAGCTGTGGGCCCGTAAAAAACGGAATTGATGTTCAGACAAAGCGACTGCGACAGACCACGTAGGAGAAGGAGAAAACTAGAAATTGATCGAAAGATCTTGTAGAATATTATAATACATATTATTGTTATCCACAGATAGTAAAGGAAAAGGCGTCATTGCGCTAGCGAGAGGATCTCAGCCCTCTGACTTGGTGACCGATATGAAAATCATGGATGCTGTCGTCATATTTCATGTAAGTAGAGTTAGTCTATTTTTACCAAGAATGGCTAAGAACGAAACGGTTTTCAATCGCGGCTGCCACGGTCGCGGGCCCACATCTTCTGTAGAATGCAAATATATACTTAAAAAATTAAAGCTCATTTCACGCCGCGTTTTACGCTTGCAATGTGCACCGGTAGGTTGCAACCGCGTGTCTTGCGATAATTACTCGCCAGGTTTGCGGGCGAAAATCGCAACCGTGATGGGCTGCGTAAACACACAAAGGTACGGTCTCGTGAGTTAACAAATAAAGCGGTTTCCTCTACCACGATGGGCGCGGAGTGGTTCATCAGTTTCTAGAAGAACAACACACAGACCAACGCCGGAGGAAATGGTGCTCCAATGATTATCCCGGGTAGTCGAGAGCATCTGATGGACATCTGATCCACGTCTCCTTCAAGAATAGTGAGAGCTTCTCATCCTCGAGGTGGTAGTTAACCACATCGAGACTGGCGTGTAGTCCTTGAATGTTTAAGAGGCGCACCCGACACAAGAGGACGTGCCTCCGTTGTACACACTTACTTCTCTTTTTACAAGCTTTTTATTAGCTTGCAATGTAACTATGTATTATGTTCGGCTCAAATCTTGCAACTCAGTTTTGAAGCAGACATCTTCAACCGATAGAGTTGCAATTTTGCATGCAGGTGTAAATCGCATGATAATGCAATATTATGATGACATGGAACTGATCTGATGATGGAATCGCGAGGTAGCCATAGGAGTTCTGTAATTAAACGGCACAACCACGTCGAGTTTGGGCTCGTGTGAATCGTCTTGACGAGTTTTAATTATTATAAGTATAGACCACCGCTATAAAAGCTTGTTATGAAAAAAAAAATATTTTCATTGAAAACTAGTTGTTACCTTTTTTTTTTTGTAGTTGAGCGAGGGGACGTGATATTGTTAAACCCATTACCTCGCTCAGCCGATGGAATTTCGAGGAGCACTTCCGACGTCTGGCCCCCAAACTCAATCGGACGGGGGCTGCTCTCAAGCGGCTCCTGCCGAACCTTGGGGGTCCAGACGCCTTCTGCCGGAGGCTCTACGCCGGCATCGTCCGGTCCATGGCCCTTTATGGGGCACCAGTGTGGGCGCCGACGCTGCGTAAACGCCCGGCGGCCCAGCTGAACGCCTGCCAGAGGGTCATGGCCATCCGGATGGTGCGGGGATACCGCACGGTGTCCCGCGAGGCGGCGAGCCTCCTTGCTGGCCTACCACCATGGGATCTGGAGGCAACAGTCCTTGCACGCATGCACAACCAGCGCGTGGAGGTGCAACGCCGGGGCGAAGATCCGCTGCCCGAACATGTCGAGGCGTGGCGGAAGGAGCTCCGGCGAGATCTCATGGTGAAGTGGAAACAGCGACTGTCGCAACCCAGCGCTGGGCACACCGTAATCTCAGCGGTAGTGCCCCTCTTTGAGGCGTGGCTGGATAGACCTCACGGCGTCCTCACCTTCCGCATGACGCAGGTTCTCACCGGACATGGGAAGTTCGGGAGATTCCTGCACCGGATTCGTGCGGAAGAGACGTCCGGGTGTCGCCACTGTGAGGCGAGCCCGGAGGACACGGTGGAGCACACGGTGGAGGTGTGCCCTGCTTGGGAAGAGCATCGCCGTGTCCTCGTGGGGGTGATCGGCGGCGGCGACCTCTCGCGCCGGGCCCTGGTTCAGGCCATGGTCCGCAGCGAAGAGGAATGGCAGGCGGTCGCCTCCTTCTGCGAAGCAGTAATGCTCGTAAAGGAGGAGGCCGACCGCATAAGGCAAAGGCAACGGCGTACTCGCCGTAGCCGTCGCCGCCGCGATCCTGCTGATATCCGGCCACCGTAGACACTGGCTCGCGGACGGTGAGCAATGGGTAGCTCGCCGTCCGGTCGTCTGTAAGACCGAGTCCTAGACGTCAACGGCGCGCACCGTTCCCGCGCGCCTCAAGGAGTTGTCAGCAAACTGCAGGGGCCCTTCAGGGTCGAAGCCTCCCGGAGTCTAGAGGGTGGTGGGAAACTGTTACCTCAACTCCAGGAATAGGGCAAGGAAGGTACGGGGTAGATTTTTTAGTCAGTAAGAGTCTGACACTAGTCTCCCGCTCCACCCAAGAGCGGGTTTCGTCATTGGATGATTTTCACCTACCATAAAAAAAAAAAAAAAAAAAAAAAATTACCTCGCTCAACTGACATCACACAACATGAGTTGCTGCACCAATGGAGGTTCGATCTGAATACTGTCAGTCTAGTAGTTAGTGGTCCTGACTGCTATGCCGGAGGTCTTGTGGATTCCCACCCAGGACAAATGTTTGTGTGATGAGCACGATCATTTGTTCTTTGTCTGGGTGTTATTTATCTATAATATGTACGTATTTAGAAATATATACACTTCTCATCAAAAAAATCGAAACACCTTGCAAGTTTACGTTTTGTCAGGATTATGTTAAATGTCGTTTAATAGTGAGTAATATGAGCTTATCAAATCTTAATGTTAATGTTCTAAATTTAAATGAATTTTTCATAGGTTTCGTATTTTGTTAAATGAGTCATTTTTATTCCGTATGGAGTATAAAGGAAATGGATAAAACAACACACGTAAATGAAAAAAAAAAGCTAAAAAACGTTTATTTAATAACTTGTATTCCCTCCCCGAGCTCTAATTACTGCTTCCATACGGTTCTTCATCGATCGGATGAGAGTCACGGAGTCAAATCACAGAAGTGTTTCGATTTTTTTGATGAGAAGTGTATTATATTATTACATAGTATAAAACATAGTCGCTTCCTGGCCCTTTTGTATGCTTAAATCTTTAAAACTACGCAACGGATTTTGATGCGGCTTTGTTAATAGATAGAGTGATTCAAGAGAAAGGTTTATATGTATAATACATGCATAATATATTTAATATCAGCATTGCCCCCTTCCGAAGCTGGGGCGGTCGCTAGTATTATATATATTGTGTTAATATGTTGAAATATCGGCACGGCATGAAACTTCCGAAAATCTATTACTAAAAACTACTACAAGTCTGTTTATTAATTACCGAAACTGTAAAAAAATATTGTAATTTTTTATAATTTGCTCCATAACTCAAATAGCAGATGTCGGAAAAAAAGGCCAGGTTGAAGTGGGAGTGGGCTCGCTCGCCACGTCGCACGAATGCCACGTGTCACTCACTGGACACCTTAGGGAGGTCGACGCCGTCCAGGTCGACCGCGGCGAAGGTGGAGTGACGATCTCATCATGTTCGCTGGGCAAATATAGCCGGAGGTCGCCCTAGACAGAGACGTTTGGAAGGAAAAAGGGGAGGCCTTTGCCCCGCAGTGGGACATACAATAAGCTATTATAAAAAAATAATAATTCGCTCACATACACACATAGCAAGTCGATCCCTCACTAGTTTTTGTTTTGAGCAACATTACGCGAACGAATTTGCAATACGCATCGACTTAAAGTTGCGAGAGTCATTCGCCGGGGCTTTAATGAGTTATTGTTTAAGTAAACAAAAGGTTCTGTTTTCAGGGTATGTCAGGGGAGACATGGCCAGAGCGGCTGAACTATACCATTCGTATGAAGCAACACTTCCATACGGGGACGTACGAAGCTCTGGATGATTCAATGGTACCTCAAGGGGACTTTGGTAAGATATAATAATAAATATGTTTATTTCTCACCACAATATTATACAATTACATTATGTTCCTTCTTTAAATGTTGTGACAACTGTTTTATTGTGGGAGACTGGTGCCTAAACTAGGCAGCAAGCCTGTATTTCAGGACACCAGGACCCCGTTTTTATATAGTGGTTATCACGTTATATTAACATTTTAATACTGACAGTGAACTCGTACATAAATATATTATTGCAATAAAGTATGTATTAGTTATATACAATTAATGTGTGTGTATATAGAATGTGTGTGTGATGTCTATGGTAGTGTATGTATGTCATGGTGTGTCATCATCATCATCCTAGCGGTATTAGTCCCGGTTGCCAACCTTGGTTTTCGCCTCGGTGCCCGGGGTCCGCTTTCCTGTAAGCACGCCTCCACTTCGCTCGATCTTTTGCATCCTTTGCCGTAAGCCCATTGGCACGCATATTGTCCCTTACGACGTCGATCCAACGCCTCTTAGGCCTTCCTCGTTTTCCGGGTCCCGGCGGAGGCGGCATGGCGAGGCATCTGTTACCCACGTAGTCTGCCGGTTTTCGTAAAACGTGGCCATACCAACGTAAGCGAAAGCTAAACGGTGTGTGTGTGTTCGTTATGTTTAAATATTAAAACAAAATAGCAAGTAGTTTTTCAGTGTCATCATAATTTAGCTCTTGTAAAAAGGAAGTTATTTTCTTTTTACACATAATCTTAGTAAGATTAACTATCGGAAGCATCCTATTAATTTTATTGTAAAGGAAGCCACCATTGTGGCAAAAGAGACGTTTCGAAAATTTGGTTGAAAAACGAATGTTTTGTCGATCCACAGGGTTGTATCTTCTCTTAGCCGGCGGCGATGAGGGGTGGTACAAGTATGTTAGCAAATAATGTTGTTTTAATATTATGCTCTTAATGGAAAGTTGATGCACTGTGAGAACTTTTGTCTCATTATATAAGAGCTCTGTGGGGTAGCGGTAAGGTAAAAACGAAGAAAAAATTGAAATTAGCAAAAATTAAAAATGCAAATTAGCTTCAATTTTGACATTTCAAAAGTGCCTGTAAATGGTCTATTTGAAATAAATGAGTTTGAGTTTGAGTTTGAAGATACCTTTAGTATGGCTCTTTGTGTTCTCTCCAAAACTAGAAGTGTAGATTTTGGAGCCCCACTCCATACATTGATACAGTAGGTTAACAATGCAATATGTGTAAATAAAATTCAAACATGAATGTCTGCAAAGGGGTCGAAGCCAACTGGGACCCAGGGTCTCTTTCTGAAAGGAAGGCTTGGCAAAGAAGGAACGGGGTGGGGTGTTTAGTCAGTAAGAGTCTGACACTGTTTCCCGGTCCGCCCAAGAGGGGATTCGTCATTGGATGATTTTTGCCCACAATAAACAAAAGCATGAAGGTCTGAATAGCATTTTGATAGGTTCTGCAAGGTAGACCGATGAACTGGTGAAGGCTGCGGAATTGACTGAGTTGTAGGCGCGCAGGATAGTACGATATGGTTACATTGGGGACCGAAACAATGATTCAGAAAGAAAGAATAAAGTTTACGCTGCAACTACATTTGGCCGCTCCAAATCGCACTTTCATAGGCTTCTAAACTTTTCTGTCAGTTATAACTATCTTTTACCAAAGCGAGAATTAGAGTGGCAGTGAAATCGCACGGTCAATGATCGGTGGAATCGATGAGGCGGTGGACAACACTACTCGTAGCTCAACCCTAACTGTACATTAAAATTGCAACATTATTATTATTAAAAAAAGCCATGAGTATAAATGTGGATGGATGGAGAGGGAGAGGGAGACCAAAAAAAATATGGATGGATTGTGTGAGAAGTGATATGAAAGAAAGAGGAGTTGGTGATAGCGTGACGGGTGACAGGACAGAGTGGAAGAAAAAGACATATTGCGCCGACCCCAAATAAAAAGGGACAAGGGCAGGAAGATGATGATTATATATTATTCTGTTTTATGAGCTATATTTATCCGACTTGCTAGATAAAAGATGTGATAGCTCCGTTAATATACATGTTATAAAAAATAATTTATAGCCTATAGCACTCAGGAATAATGTAACTTTCTACCAGTGAAAAAAATATTAGGATTGGATCATTAGTTCCTGAGATTACCCCCTACATACAAACTTACAAACTTTACCTCTTCATAATATTAGTATAGATAAAAATAGCTTTATATTTTTTTGGAAAATTATGTTATGCATTAATGTACCTATGTTCTATAGGATTAAAATATGGCTTGTTTATGCGCATCCAATGGGCGATCGATACAAGCTACATCAAGCGACTGACCGGAAAAGATGTGCCTTTGGTGAGTAAATTTTACACATTACACAAAGAAATGCACTCAATACAAAGTTCTTTTGTAAACACTATCAGTAAACCCACCTATGTCTTACAAAATAAATGATTGATTGAGTTACATACAACGGAGATGCAAATTTTGGTGAGAGATTCTCTTATTTCAGTAAGAGAATCAGGAATCAGGTAGGTTCATCTTTACCTAGTATTGTAATACTAGGTAAAGATGAACGTGAAGTCGATGCAATTTAAGAAAATAGTGACTCATCAGTGCAACTGTGAAGATGTATCTAACCTGGGGTCAAAATTAAGCATGGCATGGCGTCAGCATTATAGTGTTGCTACTGCTGGGTCCCAAAAATTAAGCGTCTGATATCAAAGAAAAAAAAATTTCACTTATTTATATAAATGAAGCATTAATTTTTTAAAGTGACAAAATAACAAAAACCTTGTCCGTGCTGTCTGACAAGCTTACTTCCGCTGGTCAACGTTAATTAACACGACTTCATAATTTGCTACGATTCAATTCAGTGTTACGCAAAATCAGGCCATGGTCCGCAGCGAAGAGGACTGGTAGGCGGTCGTCTCCTTCTGCGAGGCAGTAATGCTAGCAAAGGAGGAGGCCGACCGCATAAGGCAAAGGCAACGGCGCCGTCGCCGTAGCTGTTGCCGTCGCGATTTCGCCGATATCCGGTCACCGTAAGCGCGGGCTTGGGGACGGTAAGCAATGGGTAGCTTCAGTCCAGTCCTCTGGTAACAGTCCGGACCGAGCCCAAGTCGTGACGGCGTGCACTGTTCTCGCGTGCCTCAAGGAGTTCTCAGCAAACTGTACCCTACAGTGTCGAAGCCTCCTAGGGCCAAGGGTTGAAGCGAAAGCGTAACACCTGGGCTCTAGGACTAAGGCAAAGAAGGAATGGGGTAGGTTGATAGTCAGTAAGAGTCTGACATTGATTTCCGCTCCGCTCAAGGGCGGGATTCGTCATTGGATGATTTTTACTTTCAAAAGATCCGACGTTTTGAAATGTGCAACTAGCTTCATCTTCCTCACAGATATTATTTTTACAGAAGTGACTAGTTTAGTTAATATCAAACCTAGTCTATAGGCTATAGCTTAGGTTTGAAATTAATTCTCCGAGGTTATTCTAGAAAGTATCGGAAACCTTTATATCGGTTTTGTTTTTTTTTATTTTGGATATCCGGTAGTTGCAATTATGGGTTGGGAGCTCTACAGCATCCCTGTAGCCCCACCGCAAGCTCTTAACATGATCTGTTTAATGACTGTAACTGAACTGATATACACCGTTAAATTTTAGTCGTTTTAATCCCGAAGAGGGTCGATCCAGTACATGAAACACTATCGATTTGTGTAGATAAAATAAAAAAATAAAGTACTTTTTTTCTAAATCTCTTATTGATTTACGCATTTACGAAATTAATTTCTTTAAGTAAACGAGTCATTGACCTTGTAGGTAGTTGTCGATCGTTGCGTACTAACTACCTACAGGTCATTGAACTCGCCCAGCTGACGTTTACTTAAAGAAATCAATTTAGAACATGCGTAAATTAATTCGAGTTTTAAAAAAAAGTACTTTGTTTTTTCTTTCTAACTTTACCAATCGATAGTGTTTCATGTACTGAATCGATCCTCCAAGGGATTAAAACGACTAAAATTTAACGGTGTAGACATAGAGCTATATAGAATGAATAGCTCCATACCTGTTTGTCTCCTGGAGGCGAGGGTTGGTGCGAAAACGTTACACAGGGACTCTGGGAATAAGGCAAGGGAGGAACGGGGTAGGTTGTTTAGTCAGTAAGAGTCTGACACTGTTTCCCGCTCCGGCCAAGGGCGGGATTCCTCATTGGATGATTTTTACCTACCATAAAAAAATACCTGTTTGTCATTGGCATGCTTGACATGTCAACACAACATAGGGGCCCAGAGGTTTTGAAGGCCAAGGGTAGTGCGAAAGAGAACCTAGGGGCCCTTGAACGAAGACAAAGCAGAAACAGGAGTGAGTCACTAAAAGTCTGACACGCCCTCCCGCCTCGCTCAAGAGCGGGAGATGTCATTGAATGATTTCCCACCTTAAAAAAATAGGGTGGGAAATCATTCAATGACATCCCGGAAAATATCCCGGAGCTGAGGGTTGATGCGAAAGCGTTACACCGGGGCTCTGGGAATAAGGCAAGGAAGGCACGGGGTAGGTTCTTTAGTCAGTAAGAGTCTGACACTGTTTCCCGCTCCGCCCAAGAGTGGGATTCGTCATTCAATGATTTTTACCTACCATAAAAAAAACCTTAAAAAAATAGTCCTCTGATTCTTAAATCCAAATTCTTAATTAAGACAGGAAAATCTCGTGAAAACCTTTATATGACACCAACATCTATTTCATTCAACAAATTCTTGCCCATAGAGACTTTCTGCTGAAGAGTTCCCCCTTACCGAGAAGCGGAATGTCAAAATCATACACGCCTTAATCTGCCTTTGCCAACCAATTTTGTGCTGGCTAGCCCTTTCACTGACTTTCATCTTCCTCACGAGTCGTCTGGTGCTGGAGAGAGCCTCTGGTATACGGGTAAGTAACCGAAAAGTTTACTTTCAAAATGATGATTTTACTCTTTTTCCAATATGATACGATTTTGGTATTAACCAATGCAAAATTTTATGTATGTAATTTTAAATTGAGTTATAGTCTCAGACACATGATGCTGTCACATTTTTTTTTTTGCTCTTTTCAATAAAGACAAAATATGTTGTTCCACACACACTAGGAATTGTTTCCTGTAACGTAGATGCATTCACAAATATGTAAACTCTCATACACAAGATATTTGTTCCATGTGGGAATCGAAACCACGATGTGCGGCATCATCAGCCTTATACGTTATAACGATCCCAATGCTGGGACACAGTCCTCCACTCTAGGAGAGGGAATGGACCATTATCCACCACGCGGCCGGGCCCAGTGGGGATTGGTGGATGCCATGTTTTCGAATTTTTGGTTCTAGAACATGCCGGTTTCCTCACGATGTTTTCCTTCACCGTTTTTAGGAGAAGTGGTGATGAAATAAATTACACAAATTAATGCGTCTGGCTGGGTCGTAGTCGGGGCCTTTACCACTCGGCCACCACTGCGCATTGCTCGTGCGATGTGCAGCGCAGCAGCTAATCGCTCAATTATTACGCTAACCGCGAAATTATAATATAATAACGTAACATTTCTTCCTCCACAGGAACTAATGAAAATGGTAGGCGTATCTCTTAACACTCTAGGTATCTCTCACTACATCAACGTGCTGCCGTGTGGGTTGATCTTCGCCACTGGAGTGACCGCATGCTTGAAGGCGACATCCGACCCGCTTATACCCAAAACCAATCCAGTCCTCATATGGCTGGTGCTGTTTCTTTACTTCAACACTGTCGTTGCTATGGCTTTCGTCTGCAGTTATTTTCCGAGAGGGAGTGAGTATAATTTTTTATTTAAATAGACATGCGTATGAACAACGTAAAGGGCTCATCATTTATACAAACATTGGCCAACGGTGGACATTATATTGAGAGAGACTTAAATTCATAGTTTATGAACGAATGAACCTGTTAAACTATTACAGGTTTTAGCAAAAGTCGGAGGTAAAGAGTTAGATCAGTTTTTCTTTCGGACGCTGGAGTTATTGAGAGAAGTGGAAACAATCCCAGATAGAGTGGCTGGACTAGTGATTAATACATAGTAGTATATTCAGGCTGGGGTCGTACGTCGAAATACCGCAATTAAAATGCACCAATCAAATGGTAGTTAAAATAGACATCTATCTGCACTAATACAATAAAGATGTAAAGTTTGTTTTTTTTGTTTCTTTGTTTTTTTGTTTGTAGGAGGTAATCTCTGGAACTACTGGTCCGATTGGAAAAATTTTAGCATCAATTGAATGCTGCTTTGTCACTGAGTGACATAGGCTATATTTTATGTACGCGGGCGAAGCCGCTGACAAAAGCTAGTAGGCTATAAAAGGAGAGGCCAAAATACGGCCCAAGACGTAGACAAGATTGTTAAAATTTTATAGAGTTTATGTTACAGATTAAGTGCTTTAGAGATTACTATGACTAATAATATATTAAGAGTTTCCGATTGTAACTAATTAAAAACTAAAGATTAAAACTACAATATTTGAACAAACCAATAACAAAAAAAGCAACAAAAACGAACTTACAATTATGTTTGACATTTTGGAATAACAAAGCCAAAGGATGGTTACGATTTTGACAGGCTCCCTGACATCTCCTACTAATCAGAATTCGACAATTATGACATATCACTAGAACCGTCTTAATCAACACAACTCAATGTGGCGCTCTCTAGCGGACAAAAAGTAATGTGTTAAAAATAAAGATGAGGTAAATACGACGTGTTTGGTATAATTCTAAGGACTTTTCTAAAATGAATCGTCAAGTCCAGGCACCTGTCCAAACACTTAGTGTTACGCTAGTTTACACTAATGTTATGTATCCGTTTTTTAAAGTACACACACTAAGGGGTGTTGTGAATTTTCTTAATGTAACGTCAGGAAAAGCAGTGGTGGCTAAGTAGTCTCGGCCCTGACTTAAGAGTGGTTGGACGCGGGTTCAAACCCAGCCAGGCGCACTACTTTGTGTAATTTATTTAATCACCACTGCTTTCAAAACGGTGAAAGAAAACAACGTGAGGAAACCGGCATGTCCTTGAACCAAAAATTCGAAGACATGTGACATCCACCAACTCATACTGGGCCCGCGTGGTGGATTGCGGTCCAGAGAGGAGGTTTAGAGAGGAGGCCTGTGTCCCAGCAGTGGGAATATTAAAAAGGCTGATGATGAACTCAAATTAGTTGATCTAAAATGACTGTAGCTGCTATCTGTAAACACGGCTGAATTGTATTTATGGTGTACCTACAATAAGGAGTATATCTATCTGATCTGGGGTGCGCTGGCTGGCTGGGCTGGGCTAATCTACCCTGACTGCCAAAGCCCAAACTGACTGACTGGTGTTGTACTGAGTGTCGATGGTGATGATTATAACATTCGTTGATAGGTTTTATGTTTCAATAGTCGTGTATTTTTTTTTTATAATTTAAAAATACAATCTCTTGTAAAGAATCAACGTGCTCTCTTTGTTTCAGCTCAACACGTGACAGCCATAGCAGTTTTTGCTTATCTCTTGTCGTTTGTCGTAACGACAGTAATCTCAAGACGCGAATTGCCTTATCCAGCAGAGCTGGCGAGTGGATTCATGCCTCATATGCCATATAACTGGTTCTGGAAAGATGTCTTAGTACTGGAATATGTTGGTTAGTATTTATTTAGCTTACATTCTTATATTCTTTATTGTACACAAATTAAAATTACAAATAGAAGAACAGGTGATGTACACAGGTGAGCTTAACCCATATAGCCCAGTCATTTTAGGGGTTTCACCTCGGAATGAAAGATAAAAATAAAATAAAACAATAAATTAAATAATAAAAAAAAAAAAAAAAAAAATTAAAAATTAATAAAAAAAAAAAAAAAAAAATTGGTATAAACCTTTGTTTTGTCGTTCTAAATGTTGTCTCAAAAGTCACAAATGATACCGTGTCCGCGTCTTAAGATATTGAAGGTCAAAGTTTAAGACTGTGCGCTGATATGACTGTGCGCTGCGCACTCTTCGCAATCTACCTCAAAAACGGTTGATCGTATAAAAAAAACATAAGACGAAAATTGTAGAGAATTTTATACTCTACAACATTTATTAAGGTAAAAATATCATTTAAGCAGTAGAAAGCGAGATATTCACAAAAAAACAATTTTTATGACCTTTGACCTTCAATATCTTAAGACGCGGACACGGTATTATTTGTGACTTTTGAGACAACATTTAGAACGACAAAACAAAGGTATATACCAATTTATAGCTTATTATCTCTCATTCCGAGGTTGACCCCTTTTTTCACCTAATATGACTGGGCTAATAGTTGGGTTTTCTTACAGCAAACCTTATACAAACTTAGCTTTATTTTTTTAATAAAAAAAATTGTCATCGTTTCGGAATTGTGTTGATTCTGCAAGCCCATTAAGGAGAATGCAAACCGGGACATGTGGCTTGTTTTTTTAAGGGATCAAGAAGCGTTTGCTGACACTAAAGTAATATGACCCAAGGGACTATATACGCCCCATGAAGCGGCCCTTATAACATTTATCTGTTGATCGGGCCTTGGGAAGGAGGAGGGAGTTTCGACCTCGTCCAGGGTGGATAAACTGAATAAGCCGAAAGTGCTCGGTGCGCATAATGAAGTTTTCAAGTCAAGAATATGTTGCAACTGGGCTGCCAGGTTGCATTAGGGTTGTATCAAGGTCTAGGTTTAGGTGCAAAATAGCCACAGAGTCCGCAAAGATAATTCTTTTCAAAACTGTCAATTCTAGAGACACGTAATTTTCAGTATGGTCAGTTCTAATACTAATACTAGATTAGTAAATTATTTAAATAAGTTTAAAATTATTTCATCAACGCAATTTGGGTTTAGACAGGGAGTTTCCACTGAGGATGCAGTTGGAGCGTTACGTCACTAGTTACTGATTATTTGGATAAAGGAGAGAAATGCTTAACGGTATTTCTAGACCTAAAAAAAGCGTTTGACACCGTTTCCGTTCCCATCTTGGTGGACAAACTAGAAAAAATTGGAATAAGGGGAACACCTCTCAAATTTTTTAAAGATTATCTCACAAATAGGAAGCAGAGGGTAAAGATTGGAGAATACATTAGTGATGATGCTGATGTGTCGTTTGGTGTGCCTCAGGGTAATGTTTTGGGTCCAACACTATTTCTAGCCTACATTAACGATCTATGTGATCTAAAAATTGAAAACGCAAATATATTTTCCTATGCCGACGACACAGCTGTTGTCTTTCACGGGCACAGTTGGGCCGATGTTAAAATTAAGACTGAGACAGGAATGTCTCAAATTGTGACTTGGCTTGACAACAACCTGCTCACGCTAAATACCATGAAGATAAACTATATTTGCTTCTCCAACTACACAAGTTCACAACCAGATACACTGTTCAACATTAAAGTGCATTTATGTGATAAAACTAAAAATAATAATTGCGCTTGCCCATCTATCAGTAAAGTGTTGAAAACAAAATACCTCGGTGTAATTATTGACCACAGTTTGTCATGGCAATCTCATGTTGAACATGTCACTGGAAGGATTAGGAAGTTAGGGTGGATTTTTAAAACATATTGTGCCCAAAAATATAAAAAAGAAATCAGGCTTTCACAGAAATTTACTAAACGAAATATATATCTCTCTAGCACAATCAGTAATAGCCTACTGCATCACTGTATGGGGTGGTGCCGCAAAATCCCATTTTATACATGTAGAACGAGGACAACGTGCTGTGATAAAAATAATGTTTTTTAAAAGAATTAGATACCCAACTGAAATGCTGTATCAGGACAGTGGACTGCTCTCTGTTAGAAAGATTTATATAATTAATACTATCCTAAAGAAACATAGAAATCTCTCATATGATCCAAGTATAGCAACTAGAAGACGGAATGATCTCGTAGCTAAGGTTCCACAAACAAAAACTAAATTTGCTGCCATTCAGTACAATAAACTATCATGTCAACTCTACAATAAAATAAATAGGAAAATTCTCATATATAATAAACCATTACACGATTGTAAAAAAATTCTTACGGATTGGATAAAAACGTTAAATTACACAGACACTGAGGCACTTTTACAAAATATAAATTAAAACTTCAACAATATATATATTATATATTTTTACGGAAACACCTACATACTAATACACAAACACACACCCACAAACTCACCCCACATACATGCACAAGAATAATTCTGACGAACACACCCACACAATCACACACTCGCAAACACATAAGCATTCTTTAAAACTAGTTTAAGTGTTTAATAATAATTGTACAAACATATTGCTATGGAAGAGCGGAGTCCCCTAACACAGGCATTATATGCTTAAAAGGAGGCTCCAATCACCTACTAATGTAAACGTTTTGGTACAGAAATAAAGATTTTGTATTTGTAATAAATAAATAAATAAAAATCATCGAATGACGAATCCCGCCCCTGGACGGAGCGGGAGACAGTGTCAGACTTTTACTAACTAAACGACCCACCGTACTTTCCTGCCTTAGTTCCGGGTCCCCGGTGTTCCGCTTTCGCATCAACCGGATGGTTGGTGCCTGGTGGTTACCGGATGGGGCCGCGATACAGACGTTTTTTTTATGGTAGGTGAAAATCATCGAATGACGAAACCCGCTCTTGGGCGGAGCGGGAGACCAGTGTCAGACTCTTACTGACTAAAAAACCTACCCCATTCCTTCCTTGCCTTATTCCTAGAGCCGCGGTAACAGTTTCACACAAACCTGCAGCTCCAGAAGGCTTCGACCCGGAAGGGCCCCTACAGTTTGCTGACAACTCCTTGAGGCGCGCCCGTTGACGACTTGGACTCGTTTGTTTAAATGTCACCATTATCATCATAGCGGTAGTCCCGGTTGCCAACCTTGGCTTTCACCTCGGTGCCCGGGGTCCGCTTTCTTACTAAGACGCCTCCACTTCGCTCGGTCTTATGCGTCCTTTGCCTGAAGCCCATTAGCACGCATATCGTCCCTTACGACGTCGATCCAACGCCTCTTAGGCCTTCCTCGTTTTCCGGGTCCCGGCGGAGGCGTTTTGTTTAAATGTATTGACTATAAATTGTTGACTGTGTCCCAGCAGTGGGAACATTAAAAAGACTGATGATGATGATGATGACTATATTGTTTGACTGTGTGTATCAATTGTAAAGTTTTGTGTCTTAATTGTATGTATGACATTGCTATGTGATTTTAATATTTATTTTTTGTTTGATGTTTTTTATTTGATTGATTTTAACTATCTGAAATGTTTAAATTATAATGAATGGCTAATGACAAATTTTATACAATTTTTTTATACTTATTCTTATAAATTTTATAATGCATGAGAATGAGGTATTAATCTTAATGTCCGTTTAGATAAAATCAAGCCAATTTTAAGTAATATAGTTAAAGAATAATTTTGTGTTCGCTCTCTTAGCCTGTCTGTTTGTGAAGACCCTTTATTTCAGGAAAAATCGTCACAATAGACTTATAGACCCTACAGACTTACAGACACACAGACAGATAGTAGGTTACGTAAATTTTTCTTTAGTGTCAGACTTTTACTGACTAAAGCCCACTCCTGTTTCTTCTTTGCCATCGTTCCTGGATTCACTTGATCAGTGAAAAGGTTGTCATCGTAAAGTACACAGTCAAAGTAAGATGAATTTTTTTTTTTTTCCAGGTATTGGCGCCAATTTCAAAAATATCAAATTAACTTTTAACAGAGATAAAATTTCTATGCGCACCGCTCTTATCTTCATGCTACTACAATGCGTCCTCTATTATTTTATCTCTTGGTATCTGTCCCTGGTAAGACCAGGCCAGTACGGACAGGCTCTACCATGGAACTTCTGCTTCAAGGTATGGGAACATTACTTTTATTTAGAAAAAGAGGTGTGAAGACTTGTGAAGATCTTATCTAAATATATATCACTCGCGGCACGTAAGTTGAACCTTCAATGCGCAGTAACAGATTTTCGGCCCTCGAACAACTACAGATTTTCGGGAACGCGAGAGGCTACGCGTAATCATAGCAACGATTCACATTTTAGCTCAACTTATATGTAAAGTAAAAAAAGAAAAAAAGTAAAAGTAAAACAAATTAGTAGTAAGTAATAGTTTAAAGTATTATTCTATTCTGTTCTATGTACAAAGCTGTGTACAATAAAATCACTTGTTAAAAACATTATTGTTTTTAGTCGAGGTTGTTATAGTAGGCTCACCTCCATATTCCATGGTGGCTGGCTAATAAGGAGGCTCGCCACTCCACAGGAAACCGTGTGGTATCCTCGCATCTTCCGACGGCGCCCATACCGGCGCCCCATTCAGGGCCCAGGGGGCTTAGACAAAGTCACGTTCTCACTAACGATAACGAAATTCGAAACTCCAAATGTATGGAACTGACATATGCCTTCGAAAAGTCACGTGGTCCAACGTTTTCGATTCGCTAATTGTTATTAGTTGTTTATACGTCAAATTGGACGTTTTAATTCGATAACCATAGCCAAGAAGTTGTTATTTTATCGAACCAACACTTCGACTTATCGATATGTTAGTCGATGTCACTTTGTCTTCCATTTTGTGGTCGACATCGTTAAGGCGAAATCGAACTTAGAAATGGATTCGACACGGAGCGATTGCCACTTGTCTAGGGCCCCAGGACCGAACGATACCCGCGTAGAGCTTCGGCTGGATTTGTCTGTCCCCCTGATTGGGGCAGAAGCCACTTGAGGTCAGCCCCAGTCCGATGGTTGAGGCCATGGTATGGAGCGAGGAGTGGTCGCCTCCTTCTGCGAAGCAGTAATGCTAGCAAAAGAGGAAGCTGACCGCATAAGGTAACGGCGCTCACACCCGAGACGCCGCCAAGATTCCGATCCCAGTTTTCGGCCACCGTAGGCGCAGGCTTGATGGGGAGCAATGGGTAGCTTGCCGTCCAATCGTCTGGTAACCGTCCGGACCAAGTAGAAATACAACAAAGTAGGAATGGGGTAGATTGTTAAGTCAGTAATAGTCTGACATTGTTTCCCGATGCGCCCAAGGGCGGGATTCGTCATTGGATGATTTTTACCTACCATAAAAAAACCCCAGTCCGATTCGGGATGGGAGCTAGACGTCCGACGTGCTCCTCATAATTCGTCGACTCGGTGCAGTCGATTAACGGAGCTGCCGCGGCGAGGTACTCCTTTGGGCAGTGGCCCGACCGCCGACGCGGCGACGATGAACGAGAAAGAGTACAACTAGAAACTATAAAAGAGTTGGCGATCAACGGGATCTAGAAAGAAAGAAAGAAAACATGTTTATTTTGCACTCCATGAAGAACAATATAAAATAAACAATTACAATCTCAAGTAACATTAAAAAGAAATATAAAGAAATAAAATTAACAATATCAATGTCTCACGGCTGTGCCAAACAGGTCCAGTTCAGCATAAAGCCAGACAACTAATTAGCAGTTGCCTGACGCTGGTTTTCAACTGAACCTTTTGGGTGTAGATACGGATGCCAGTCAGCTTCCTACATGGGAATTAAATAAGTGTATCTAATCATATTATTATTATATAAATATATATGTTTAATTTGTATGTGATAAATTATAAACAGGTGCTAAGTGTTGAAGATGTGTAGTGTGTAATAAGAATAAATATCGCTTAATAAAAAATAGAATAGAATAGAAATACATTCAATAAAACTTTTAGTAGGTACTACGGACATATATATATAACAATTAAAAGAATAACAGTCTCAAGCCATCGCTGTCGATACAGTGCACGTAACGTTCACTAGGCATTTGGCGGCAAAACGCGGCAGTCAGTAGCAAATCGCGGGTATTTGAGAAAAAGAAATAAAAGTAAACAAATATATAAGGTGCTTTTAAAATATATGCCACGCTTTTTGGGAGGTGTACTGTTGTGTTTATAGATTACAATAATGAAGAGCTTTCGTATCGTACCCCGGAACAGTTAATCCAGTTTGAGAAAATAAAGTAGTTAGATAGAAAGTAGTAAGATTTTAGGTAGGTCAATTGAACCTACCTAATAGTGACCATTTACACACCCGATTAGGTAAGTTTTACCTACCTAAAATCTTACGACTATTTACACACATCCTAACAATTGTTGCGCTATACTTATTTTCCAGTGTGATACATTCTGTTGTGATTACGTCAAAAATTTGGTCTTGACCCAAATGGCAAAAAAGAAAAAGGTAAGTGTCGAAGTGTCAGTGTCGCGTTATATCAATGAAACATTTATATTGGTCGGGTCTAGTTTCCGCTGCCCGTCAATCAAAAACTGCCGTAAACGTTTCCTAAAAGTACTTAACGTTTTTTATTCTCTAATAGGAGGTGGAATATTATTATATACTAGCTTTTGCCCGCGGCTTCGCCCGCGTGGTATTGGGGTTGGGGTTTCCGGGATAAAAAGTAGCCTATGTCCTATTCCGGAGTATATCCTATGCCTGTGCCAAATTTCATCCAGATCCGTCCAGCCATTTTGGCGTGATTGAGTAACAAACATCCAAACATCGTAACTTTCGCATTTATAATATTAGTAAGATTTTGGACGCAGCGTAACGGAAACTGCCTCTATAAGTTGCGCTACTATGGGGCTGCGATGAGAGTTGCTGAGAACATTGCCTTCTTCCGCATTCTCGCCTACTAGCGATCCAATTTAGTTTATTGTAGAGGTAGTCCGTTTTCTGAAATTTAATAACACCGAATAAAAGGCCGGCCAAGTGAAGCTTACGTCTCGACTTCATTTTGAGAATATTATGCTGATTAAGAAATGGCGTTACGTGGCTCCTGGGAGGAATTTTATAACAAAAGCGTGCGCAAGCATTTTGCACCCTTTGAATGAGACGGTCAGTACGAGCAAGTAGGCGCGGGCCTATTATGGCGGTAATGCCCCTCCTTGAGGCGTGGCTGGAAAGAACTCACGGCGTTCTCACTTTCCGCATGACGTAGGTCCTCACCGGACATGGTAAGTTCGGGAGGTACCTACATCGGATTCGTGCGGAAGAGACGCCCGGGTGTCGCCACTGTGTGGACCGCCTGGAGGACACGGTGGAGCACACGGTTGAGGTGTGCCCCGCTTGGGCAGAGCATCGCTGTGTCCTCGTGAGAGCGATCGGTGGCGGCGATCTCTCGCGCCGGGCCTTGGTAGAAGCCATGGTTCGGAGTGAGGAGGAGTGGCAGGCGGTCGCCTCCTTCTGCGAAGCAGTAATGCTAGCAAAGGTGGAGGCGGACCGCATAAGGCAACGGCGTTTGCGCCCCAGACGCCGCCGCGATTCCGATCCTGACTTCCGGCCACCGTAGGTTGTTTAGTCAGTAAGAGTCTGACACTTGTTTTCCGCTCCTCCCAAGAGCGGGACTCGTCATTGGATGATTTTTACCTACCATAAAAAAAAAAGTAGGCGCGGGCCGTACACCATGTCTGCATAATTAAGCCTAGACAAAACTAGACTTTCGATGAGCTGCTCCCAATTGCTTCAGATAGGTAAGGCCTCATTTTATAAAGCACTTTTAGACGATAAAAGCAGTTTCTTTATTAAGTCCGGGATCTCTTTCGTTTACACGGAATGTAAATTTATTGTGTTGTTTCTTGAGAGAGAAAAGCGCCGATAGAATTAGTCGTTAGTCGTTTTCTCGCCGGCGATTGGAATAAACCATCCTCATTAAGGCAGTGGCCTTAATAAGGATGGTTTATTTAACCATCCATTGACTATTTATCAAATAGCATTAAAATTAAATAAGATCATTTAAGCAATTTGCAATATTTGATTTGTAGGATTTTATGAGTTCTTATTTGAAAGATGTTAAATATTCTTTCTAATAAAAACTAATAAATACAAATCAAGTATCCCGACTAACAGTTCTGTACAATGTCAGACTCAAACAACTTAAATAAATAAAATGCAACATAGGTATAGCTTAATCATTACATAGTATAAAATAAAGTCGCTTCCTCCCTATGTATGCTTAAATCTTTAAAACCCCGCAACGGATTTTGATGCGGCTTTTTTTAATAGATAGAGTGATTCAAGAGGAAGGTAAAAGAAAGTAGGTAAAGATCTAAGCATACATAGGGACAGACGGTTGGAAACGAGTTTGTTTTATACCATGTAATGATATTAAACTGCCCAAAAAGACATGTGCCCAGATAGTCCTACGTGGTCCACGTGTGCCTAATTTTGTTCGATTGTACGCGGTAATTAAGTTGAACTAAAATGGCGCTTGATGCTTTGGTTACGGTTGCCCCGCGTTCAAGGCACGAAAATCTGTTACTTCGCATTGAAGATCATACACATGCCGCGAATAATTAAATAAATATCTTAAATGTGGCTTTGACGAAAACCTTAGTTCTCTTGAGAAAAATACAAACTGTACTAAATATTCCTTAAAGGTAGTTTGTACTTCACATATATTTTTTTATATATATTTCTTTGTTTAGAATAAATACAAGGTGAAACAGACAGAAATGGACGAGGAAGAGCAAAAGAATAATGATCCGCGGTACTTCGAACCTGCGCCGAAGAATGTTGAAGTCGGGATCAAAGTCGTTAATGTGTCTAAGGTATGGCAGAAAATTTAATAAAAATGAACTGAAAAAAAAACCTGGACTTTGCCCATATTATTTATTGTCGGGGAAATGGGTCAGGACCAAATTTTTGACGCGACGAAATGTGTCACACCGGAAAATAAATGTGACACACTGGAAAATTATTGCAGCACAATAGAATTGTTGCACTACATTTATTTTCCAGTGTGACACATTTTGTTGTGATTTCCGTTGTGCGATTACGTCAAAAATTGGGTCCTGACCCAAATATGTTTTTTTTTTTCATTTTGCCCTGTCTCGCCATCATAAACTCCCTTTTTTAGGGTTCTACTAGGAACCCTTATAGTTTCGCCATGTTTGTCTGTTTGTCTGACCGTCCACGGATAATCTCGGTGACCGTTAGCACTTGAAAGCTGACATTTGGTACCAATGTGTATATTAATCAAGTAGTAGTAGGTAAAATACTAGTGCTAAAATAAAAAGTGGAAAAAAAATGATTTATTAGGGGGTTGTGTGTGTTTTATTATAAAACATTTTTTTTCCAAGACGTAAAGTGAAGATTGTTTTTATTTTTTCATTTCAAATTTCAACCCTTAAAAATTAACTTATTATTTAAAAATGAACTGGGGTCTACTAAAATATTTTTTGGATAATGTCAATGTTTTCGGAAATAATCGCTCCAAAATTAACTAATAATACGTCCTCTAACTTTTGAATATGGTTAAAAAAATAAAGCATAAAGTTTAAAAAAATATGAAAAAGTCTGAAAAATAGAACTTTATAAAACCTTTATTGAAAAAATATTATGGATTTGATGAATTGTTTGTATTTTAACCGTAGGTATATCGCAAGCATTTTTTTTACTTATTTTTTTTTAAAATTTATATATACTAGTGCTTAAATGCGATCCTACCTGATGGTAAGCGGTGATGCAATCGTAGATGGTGAGGCGCACTAGTTTATTAAGAACCTATTCCTTCTAATCTTGAAGATACCTACATTATAATCACTTAGTTTCTATATTTTATCATCCCGAACATATCTTATTTCAAATAAAACAAGAATGATTAAGATCAGTTCACGCAATCCAAAATTACCACTGAAAATCGTACACACATAACCCGTCTAAGTAGACGGGTCAAGTATGTTGTAAGTTTGTATTTCATCATCATCTTCCTGCCCTTATCCCGTTTTATTTGGGGTCGGCGCAATATGTTTTTTTCTTCCATGCTGTCCTGTCACCCGTCACGCTATCACTAACTCCTCTGTCTTCCATATCACTTCTCACACAATCCATCCATATCTTCTTTGGTCTCCCTCTCCCAAGTAAGTTTGTATTTAAATTATGGAAATAATATTTGGGCTAGTTCGCGCTGTTAAATGGTAGTTAAAGGGTTCTGTCATATTATGAGAAATTTGTAACCCTACACTGAGCGTGGTTCATCACGCTCGTGGCCGGTTTTTTATGTTATTTTGGATGGTAGAAAAACGTGTGCCGGATAGGTTAGTATGTATGTTTAAATTGTTTCTATCAGGTGTATCCCAAACACCGAGCACTGAAGAACGTCTCATTGGAGGTGTACAAGGGAGAAATAACGGTGCTGGTCGGGCACAACGGAGCTGGCAAGACTACTCTCATGTATGTCATTACTGGTAAGAATATAAGAAAAAGATTCACATCAATTTGCGGCTTTTTTCGCTAAATGTTTCTTTCTTTCTTACAAATAAAACCATGGATTTTCCAGGAACTATAAAACTCCACTAGATACGATATTAAAGATCTTGGAATGGAATAAGTTCCGCTTCTAGGCTCACCAGTTGACGCCGAGTCTCTGGCCCCAATTTATACTTGTGAAGGGCGTTGTAAGCACTCGGTTCCCAGCCACTGTCGTCCGCCTATAGCTTCGCAACCGACGACGACAATGGCCCAGAGGTGACTCAGGCTCGGTCCTAACGGTTACAAGACGGCCAGCCGGCGGCGACCTACCCACTGCTCGCCGTACGCAACCCCTAAGGTGGTCAGATTAAAGTACCTTTACGCCAGAAAACTTCATGAACTAGGTTCGTCAATTACGCATATTAGTGACGAATATCTGAACTTAAAATACCCGGTCTTGATTAGCCTAGGTAGGATATGATTGTAATCTAACTACCGCTGTATTTACGTAAACTGATTGTCAATAAATAACCGTTACTGATTTATCATCGCAATGATATCTGGGGGATTACCTCCAAAGCGGTCTCCAAACCTCCCCTCATAACCGCTCCCAAACCTCACATGAGAACACTGGTCTAATTTGGTATCACTGCTAAATCTAATCACTGTTAAAACAATGTTCACACGCCGAGATCATAGGAAAGTAATATATACTGAATATTATACAGACAATTGCAATAGGTACACACATGCACAGCTGAATAAGTAATCCACTCACCGAGATAGTACTGCAGGGGCCCTTCAGGGTCGAAGACTCCTGGAGCCTAGAGGGTGGTGAAAACTGTTACCTCGACTCCAGGAATAAGGCAAGGAAGGTACGGGGTAGGTTTTTTAGTCAGTAAGAGTCTGACACTGGTCTCCCGCTCCGCCCAAGAGCGGGTTTCGTCATTGGATGATTTTCACCTACCATAAAAAAAAAAAAAAACTCACCGAGATAGTGCTCGCTCCGACCAAGGCGGCAAGGGTGTGCGCTATCCCCTCTTCTCGTCACATTTTTACCAAATATATATTTATCTATGGATTACCTGCATAGACTATATCATGACTTCGCATTCGCGACACCTAGTCAATCTTCTATGTCCTTAGGAATGACAAGCGCCACCGAAGGGAAAGTGTACGTAAATGAAATGGATACGATGACACAGAATAAACAAGTACGCAAGAACCTCGGCTTCTGTCCACAACACAACTTGTTCTTCGACGATTTGACCTTGCAGGAGCATATAATGTTCTTTACGCTGGTAAGTTTACTGAATTAATTCATTCTTAATTCAAAGTGACTATGCTAACGAGTCACTTTGAATTAAGAGCGTCCGACCCGAGATGATATCTACATCTACACTAATATAATAAAGAGGTAAAGTTTGTTTTACGCGGGCGAAGCCGCGGGCAAAAGCTAGGTTCATATATTTTGGATCTACGTTTCTATAGTTCGTTTTTTAATCCTAGACTACGATTTGACAACTTAAAATGTCAAACTCCAGAAAATTGGGAACATATTTCTAGAGTGTGACATTCTGAGTTGTGAAATCGTAATCTAGAATTAAAAAACTAATACTGAAATTAATCCGAACAACGACGAGGAAATTATTATGTGCATATTTGTCATACCATAATGATACGAGTAATAGCAACGAAATAATCCAATTATAAAAACCATTTTTTAAACGCTGTTTCCGAAAATTAGTTCAGTTCTCGCCGTGAATTCTCCTTTATGTCTTCTACAGATTGAAAACGGGTGCCATGATGTGGTAATTTGGGTTTAGGAAAAAGATAAAAGTCGGCTGGAGCCATATCTGGCGAATAAGCGGCTCGATGGTATTTGTTGAGTGTTTGGTCAAAAATTCATTCACAGTTATGTTCGCCTTGTGCGAAGGCGCATTATCGTGGTGCAAAATTCAAGAATTTATTTCCACAAAACTGGCCTTTCCGTAGAATTTGCTCTTTCAAATGCCGTATAACGCTCAAATAATATTCTTTATTCACCGTTTGACCTTAGACCTATGTACCTTTTAATAGGTACTTATATTTACGTTATTACTCACCCTCAGCTCAAGAAAGGCACCTTAGGTCAAGCGCGGACGTCATCTCGTCAACTAGCCGAAGATCTCCATCTGTCAGATAAGCTGGGTGCTTTGACAAGACAACTGTCGGGGGGCATGAAGAGAAGGGCCCAACTGGCTTGTGCCTTAGCCGGCGACGCCAACGTTCTCGTGCTGGATGAACCCACGTCTGGACTCGACGTGGAGACGCGCAGGGAGCTGTGGGATTTGCTACTGGTAAATGATATTTATTTTTGTAAATAGGTTTTTCACAACACTTTTACACGTAATTTTTTTTTTTTGTTAATTTAAACTAGATGAGTCCGGTGTTTCCTAGCTGACTACCCTGAGAGGAAACACCGAAACAAACTCAGGGGTCAAAATTTCTTTTAAAGTCCATACAGCAAACATGTAATAGTCAAATCATATGAGAACAGTGCGGATTCGTGTCTGAGATGGTCTTTTGGGGAAAGAACCATACAGATTTGAGTGGACCTGTCCAGTCAGTCAACTAAGGAGCTCAACGATTTGACGAGTATAACAGCATCATCTTCAGTGGGATGTTCTTACTATTTGTCAGAAATAAAGTGCCCGGTTCGAGTTTGTTTTACTCTAATGTGATCGACACTGTTATGATGTTCAGCGCTCCAATTGGCCCATTTCATATTTCCATAATATTTTGGTTTAACACTATGGCATTGGAGCGCAGCAATGTTGACCAACTAGATAGATAGGTTTGGAAAGAGAAGGTAGAGGTCCTCATTTGCTTTTGCCAGTCGTATACAATATAAGCTTATAAATAAAAGATGCTCAGTTTTCCACCTCTAACGGCCTTTAACTACAGAATAAATAAAAAGACCATTATTATGGTTTTTTTATTACAGTCTCTACGAGGCGATCGAACAGTCCTTCTAACGACCCATTTCATGGAGGAAGCAGACGCCCTGGGCGACCGTGTGGCTGCGGTGCACCAAGGGAAGCTGCGATGCTTTGCTACCCCTATGCATTTGAAGAAAGCCATAGGTGAGTAACAAAAATATTATCCTAGACATCCTATTTAGAAGAAAATTGTTATAATACTACTACTGATTATGTGAGTAGACAAAAGGCAGTAATTAATGCTACTAGGACAACTTAAGATGCAAGAGCGAGCGAAACGACCTCAAGACATGGGGGAGGGGACAGCAACCCCCTCCTCCCCCAACTAACAATCCATCCTCCTCTTGCAACATTATTTTAAAGATGAAAAAATCGTATTTCATGGAATAAGTTTTGTGAAATATTCGAATTAATGACTACATTATAAAATATCAACGGAGTTTTTAGGCTCTCTATTTTTGCGTTGCCTCTTCTTCTAACATTGCGCTGGATGAAGCACCAAGCTTTAAACTATGCTCATGTTGATGATAGATGAGTGGGGAAGGCTATTCTCTACTGTATTATCATTAAACCTGAAACTATCTCACTTTAACCCCAGGTACCGGTTACCGCTTATCATTTACAACGATCGGCTCACCGAAAGAGGGCGAGATAACCGCATTAGTGAAGACACACGTACCAGAAGCGATGCTAAAGGAACAAACTAAGAACACGTTAACATACAGTCTGCCTGCGAAGGAAAGCGGGAAGTTCCCGGAACTGTTTTCTGCTCTGGAGGCCAACAGATCAGAACTGGGGCTGGATTCTATAGGTGTTGGCGTGTCCACGCTTGAAGAAGTGTTTTTGAAGTGAGTATCTTTCGAAAGCTGACTGTGACTTGTAAGTGTTGTTGTGTGAAGGGTGAAGGTAAAAGTTGTGGTGTCAGAAGGATTCTTGGGAGACCCTTTCATATCTTGGTTTGACCAAAACTCGAGGTAAGCGTAGGGACACTATGCCGATTCAGTCGAAAGTATGTAATACTTCCCATGCCTATTAGTTTCGATGCCATTTCATTGACGTGAGTTGATATTTTCGTTTGATAGCTTTTACTATGTCTAGCAATCTCTTGTCTGACAATGTTATTATTGCTAGCTATTCTGCACAGCTGGAATTTGTAATTCCAGAATGGTTTAAAAATAAATTATAAATAGCTATTTTACTTTTTTGAGACGAGTTTGATTTGCGACCTATCATCCAGTGTATTGATCTGACTTTCGTATCCAGTTATTTGCGTTTGATCCAAATATGTTTTCTCCAGAATTTCTCGATCAAGATGCATACCCAAATATTTCATAATTATTACCTTTAGCCTGCGCTGTTGCTTCATTGTGGAGTTTCATTCAGGGATAGGTTTTCTTTCTAAGGGTGAAGGTCACATGGGCAGATTTTCTCTAATTAAGTTTAATACGCCACGTATTTAGCGACTCCTCGACTAGGTATCACTTATCGTATCAGCAAGTCTTGGAACGTCTGCAGTTAATAGCAAATGTGATATGGGTCCCAATATACTTCCTTCTGGTACACTTGATAGGATTTTATTTAGAGAAGAAAGCGACTTCATTGTTGGACTTCACTTCAAAACATCTGTTGTGCAGGTATGATGAGAAAATCGGGAAAAAATTTAGAATGGCAAATTTTTAATTTTGATAAGAAGAAGAAGTCCTTCATGCCATACTCTGTCAAACGCCTGGCTAACATCCAGGAAGACAACAGAGCATAACTGTTTGCATTCCATTGTACGACTTATCATCATCAGCTTTATTAATGTTCCCACTGCTGGGACACAGGCCTCCTCTCTAGGAGAGGAAATGGACTATAATCAACCAAGCGGCTGGGCCCAGTGCGGATTGGTGGATGTCGCATGTCTTGGAATTTTTGGTTCTAGGACATTCCGGTTTCCTCACGATGCTTTCTTACACCGTTTTGAGAGCAGTGGTGATGAAATAAATTACATTATGCGACTGACTGAGACTATACGACTTATAGTATCCGTAATATGTTGCACCTGATCAATAACTCCACGTTGCTCACGGAATCCAAACTGCTGAAGAGTAATAAATAACTTCTGGTAGATAAGTGCGCATCCTGTTTAATTTTATTTAAAAAAAAAATGTATCTCCTGTTTTTCCTATTTCTTTCTTTTTTCTTGTTAATCTTTTATAAACCAGTGCTTAACTGCGATCCTACCTGCTGATGGTGAACAGTAATATTTTATTATCTATTTATTACCTAGGCAAGCAAATTGTTCCAATTCTCCAATGTACGTGGTGTTAACGACTATAGGATTTTGCGTTCATAAGTTACTAGCGACCCGTCCCAGCTTCGCACGGGTACTGATATTGAATATATTATGCATGTATTATACACATAAACCTTCCTCTTGAATCACACAATCTATTAAAAAAAAACGCATCAAAATCCGTTGCGTAATTTTAAATATCTAAGCATACATAGGGAGAAGCGACTTTGTTTTATACTATGTAATGAAGAGCGGCCAACCCGGCGTTCATTTTCATACAACCGCTGTTACTGATTATGATATCATTACACATCTTTCTTCAGATATTTTGGATACACAGATATCTTGTGGATATTATCTAGGCTTCTATAGAAATCAAAACGTAAATTGTGTAAGAATAATCTAATATTTTGAGTGATAACTATTATTTTATTTGTAACTAAAGAGAAATGTAAAAATATTTTAACAAATCGTTGTACTTTTTTTTTAAATAATAAAAAACTGCGAAAAATCCTTCATATTAGCGGCCACGAGATTCAACTAAAATCAAACGCATAGCCATTTTCAACCTTATTTGTTCGCAGCGATGCACTGCCCGGAATTACCTAAAGTTTGCTGCTTACAGCGCCTTAAGCAGTAGGAATATTAAAACACTAAACCATCTGGATAATAAAATTGGTCGTCTAGGTGTACCATCGAAATATAAAAACAAATTCATAAGTAAAAACTGACTTAACAAAATAGTAGTAATTTTACCACTTTTCAGCCGAAAGATTTCACAAAATAATCATAAAACAAAGTTACCGTTCCCTATGTATGCTTAAATCTTTAAAAGTACGCAACGGATTTTGATGCGGTTTTTTTAATAGATAGGGTGATTCAAGAGGAAGGTTTATGTGTATAATACATGCATAATATATTCAATATCAGTACCCATGCGAAGCTGGGGCGGGTCGCTAGTTTCTTATAAAACAATATGATATAGGTTTCTCCTTTATAACATATCATTTTTTCCGAAGGTTATGCAGTGACGTGGACACGTTGAAGGACGAAGATGAAGTGGACATTGCTGAAGAGTCCAGTGAGTTGAACATCGTCGTCATATCCAGAATCGGTGACATCAAACATATTTTATTGGCTTCCGTACTGCGTTACGGGTCCTTACTGGTCCATAAGCTATTTTTTTTTATTGTACGAAAAATCATCTAATGAAATCCCGCCCTTGAGCAAAGCGGAAAATAGTGTCAGACATTTACTGACTAAACGACCTACCCCATTCTTTCTTTGCCTTAGTCCTAGGGCCGAGGAGTTTCGCTTTTGCCCAGCAGGCTTTGGCTGCTGGGCCCCTACAGTTTGCTGACAACTCCTTGAGGCATGCGGGGACAGTGCGCACCATGCCTATTAAAATTGCACTTAAATATAACAAGTCTTATTTTGTTCTAGAGCCACCACCAAAGAAGCTATCTGGCATCCTCTTATATCTGCGGCAGTTGTACGTTCTGCTGAAGAGACAACTCAAGTTTACATTATACAGGAAATGGATGTTCCTAATACTGGTGAGTTAAAGAAAGAAAGAAACATAGTTAAGGTACGGTTAAAAGCCATTTTCACAGGCAGAACAATAAATAACCAATGGAGAAGTTTTTGTTTTAAAGTTTTTGGAATTGAATAACATAGTATGATAGAAGGTGGTTCAATGTGTATCCCACAGCATTTTTTACAGAATATAAATGAGCAAAAATATTTTCAATACACTTACTCGAAAACTGCCACTTATCGCACTATGATTAGATTCGACATGACATGTATATCACCAGCGTGCTTTTGTTTCATTTATCATACCAAGGGCTTTTTTTTTCCTTCTTATCGTCACGGTCAAGCGTAATTATTATTATTTTTTTAATTTTTGAGGTTTTAATATTTAATTAAAATTTAAATTGTGTTTTTAACAGAATATAATAAATAAAAATGATTATTTATGCAATAATTTGTTATTAACAACAAATTAATATTTATCTGTGTTCTGAATTCAAAAATATTTGAATTTCTATTCTTAATATTTAGTAGGATGTATAACGGTTTGATGTCTTTGCTTCTTTTTCATCCTGCAAAGGATAAGCGCGGGAAAAGTGTATTAAATAATAGTCATAATAAGGGATGATTCTCATTAGAGCGGGCCGTGCACGGGCCGGGGCGTGGACGAGCCGGGGCCCGTCCGTGCTACGCAATTTATTTTCGGACGCAGCACGAAAAATGTTCTGATTACGATGGGACGTGGAGGGAACGGGGCGGGACCGTGCAACAAACGTGGTATTGAAGTGCGTCGAGCGGGCCCGGACGGGACACGGATAATGCACTGTGTAATATAAATTGATTCATACAAAATATATGAAACGATTAAGGGATGATTCTCATTAGAACGTGCCGTGCCCGGGGCGGGGCCCGGACGGGGCACGGACGGGGCACGGTTTTAATCTGTTTCATATATTTTGTATGAATCAATTTATATTACACAGTGCATGATCCGTGTCCCGTCCGGGCCCGCTCGACGCACTTCAATACCACGTTTGTTGCACGGTCCCGCCCCGTTCCCTCCACGTCCCATCGTAATCAGAACATTTTTCGTGCTGCGTCCGAAAATAAATTGCGTAGCACGGACGGGCCCCGGCTCGTCCACGCCCCGGCCCGTGCACGGCCCGCTCTAATGAGAATCATCCCTAAAACCGTGCCCCGTCCGTGCCCCGTCCGGGCCCCGCCCCGGGCACGGCACGTTCTAATGAGAATCATCCCTTAGTAACTTATTTATTGGTAGTTGTGAAAAATATGTTGAATGTAAGTTATGAGAGATTTCTTTAGACATTAAGCCGCTGCCGTCAGATATTGTGCTTTACTATAGTTTGCTGCAATCTAAATCTAAAATGTACGGCAACTTTGGAAATTTTTCTTCAGTAAGAAATTAACAAAAATGCGTCGTAATTTTCAAAGAAAGTAAGTGTATTATAAGTGTAATGTGTTCGTAAGTGTATTGAAAAACGTCGTTTGATACACGTGCGAATTTGTCACTGCAGCCCTCGGCTCCATAACACACTCGCCTACGGCTCGTGCGAATTCCGCCTCGGTCGCAATGACAATCTTTCGCCACTTGTATCAAAATGTACTATTTTAAAACATCTTGCAATTGATGAAGGACGAAGAAAATTGATAATTGAGCAAAATTGCCGACAAAGCACGAAGAATCGCCAAACTTGCCGGAATACGGCAAGTATCCATCCTTACGTTGCTGAGACATCAGCGGCCCGGACTAAGCGTTTCTCATAGCAGTTAATAGGCTCTTAATAAACTAGTGCGCCTTACTATCAACGATTGCATCACTGTTTACCATCAGGAGGGATCGCAGTCAAGCATTAGTTTATTGCTTAAAAAAAAACTTAAGTGGCAGTGGGCAGGGCACATTGTACGCGGAACATATGGCGCTAGAGTGAAAAGCTCTAGAGTGGCGACCGAAGACGCAGCGTTGGAAGGAATTCCACAAGGTAGACCGATGATCTGGTCAGGTTTGCTGGAATCCGATAGATGCAAGACGCACAGACCTGTATCCAACTGCGGACGCCATACGATTGAAACGATGATGGTGAATTAGCATCACCATCATCGTTTCAATGATTAAATAACAAAAATATTAAAAAAAAAGTAAAATTAATAATATTGTTACTATTAAAGTAACAACATCATTAACAAACGAAATAATAATAAATTATTATTTAGCGATTAGCGCGCCGCGCAATGATAGTCGATATCACCATCCCACATGACGAAAATCTCGTGAAAGCTGAGAAAGAGAAACAAATCAAGTATCTCGACTTAGCACACGAGATTGTCGACATGTGGGATGTAGACTCGGCTGTCATTGTGCCGATAGTTGTGACCGCCAATGGCCTTATAGCCAAAAGCTTCGACGACCATCTGTCGAAGCTGTCGTTGCGCGGTTGGATCAAGGGCCTTATACAGAAGGCAGTACTCCTCGACACGGCTCGTATTGTGAGGAGGTTCCTGTCTCTGGAGCCCTAACCACCGGTAGCTTGGGACCCTGCTCCCGACACCGGCGGATTACTGTTTTTTATATTTTTAAATGTTTTTTTTTTGTATGTGTTTTTTTAAGAAAATATTTAAAAATATGTAAAATATGTACAAAAATGAATAAACGGAATAATAAATTAAAATACTCTCTCGTAAAAGTCGGGTTCTCTATTCAAACTTTAGACCTCCATTACATCCCTTTAGGGGCTAAATTTGACTGGCCTGTCAGTCTAGTAGTTAGAGACCCTGACTGCTATGCGGGAGGTCGTGGGTTCAATTCCCACCCAGGACAAATGTTTGTGTGATGAGCACGATCATTTGTTCTGTGTCTGGGTGTAATTTATCTATAATATGTATTTATTTAGAAATATATAAGTATGTTTATCAGTTGTCTAGTACTCATAACACAAGCTCTGCTTAGCTTGAGACTAGATGACGTTGTGTGATAGTTGTCGAATATTAATATTAATTAAATTTTGAAAAACGCCTTCTTAGTGCTCGCTTACATCATAAACGTAAACCTTGTGCAAAATTTGCACAACTTTTATGTGTAGTTGGAATCTATAACTCTTTATTTAGTTATCACAGTTCAGTTTGTCAACTCAATGTAACATATTTGTTATACCTATTTATTTAACTCTTAACTGGGGACACCTAATGTGACGGATGGGAAACTACGGAGCCCTACACTGACCGTAGCCCGACACGCTCTTGGTTTTTTTTTCTATAATATGGCCTTACCTTGTCCACAGCAATTCATACTGCCAATAGCAGTAATCTTCCTTTTGACTAAAATATCTAATGTCAAGCCGGCAGAAGAGGCGAACCCCACGTCGGACATGAACCTGGACATATACGAAGACCGCGAGAACAACAAGCTGCTGTACCACGTGGAAGGGCCGCACGTCACGCAGGCTGATGTGGACAAGCTGCGGGCTCGGTACCCAAAAGTTACCTTCGAGGAGGCTGATGATGTAACTAAAAGTAAATATTTGTTTCTTTTTTGTAATTTCACTTATACATCATTCCATTCTTGAACCTTTGCTCGACAGTAGAGAGGAGATTGAATTTTTTGTAATTGATATAGTTTATACACAACACACACACACTCACACATATTGGATTAGGTTATAATTTTTGCACTAATATGTTTTCGTCCTATGATGAGTTCCTTGACAGTTCTTGTCTGACAATTACAGTGAAGTGACCTAACGAAATTTAATCGATTTTTTTATAATATCGATTCAGTTGGCAAAGAAAGTGGAATCAGATTGCTAATTTTCGATTTTTTTTCTTACTAATATCCTAATGTTATAAATGTGAAAGTTTGTGGATGGATGTGTATGTGGATGTTTGTTACTCTTCCACGCAAAAACCACTGTACGGATTTTGATAAAACTGTAAATAAAACGCACTATGTATAAAATATTAATAATTTATTTACTCTTCACTATCAGAACTTGATTCTTGATTAGAGCTTATATCCTTATCGGAAGGATACAACGCAGACGCACTCGTACTGACGCGATGCGGTCGCGATTCCAAGATGGCCATTCCGATTCATCAATTTTTTGTCGATTAGGTAGTGTCAATCTCTATAATCAGAAGTTCCGTTCAACGCATTACACATTTTCTAAATTTATACTTTTTTAATTTATGTACTTAATTTTATGTACTTAAATTATAATCACGATAATTTACTTTGTAATTTACAAAAGGCAGTATTTTTTTATCATTCAATTTGTAATTATTTTGCCAGATTATTTTTTTTTAGTCTAAAGTAGTATGCGTGCCGCGGACAAAAATGAACTGTCAGGGAACTCATCTTAGGGCGAAAAAATATTAGTTTAGTGCAATCAAGCGATCAAGGAGGCTTTTCTCTCCCTCGGGTACGGTGGCACACATTGTGATGTATGGCGCTGTGGTGGTGTCAAGCGCTGGTTTGTGTGAAGTGTGACACGGTGGCGCTGTGGTGGTGTCAAGCGCTGGTTTGTGTGAAGTGTGACACGGTGGCGCTGTGCCGTGTCCGGTTGTGTGAAGTGTGACACGGTGGCGCTGTGCCGTGTCCGGTTGTGTGAAGTGTGACACGGTGGCGCTGTGCCGTGTCCGGTTGTGTGAAGTGTGACACGGTGGCGCTGTGCCGTGTCCGGTTGTGTGAAGTGTGACACGGTGCCGCTGTGCCGTGTCCGGTTGTGTGAAGTGTGACACGGTGGCGCTGTGCCGTGTCCGGTTGTGTGAAGTGTGACACGGTGACGCTGTGCCGTGTCCGGTTGTGTGAAGTGTGACACGGTGGCGCTGTGCCGTGTCCGGTTGTGTGAAGTGTGACACGGTGGCGCTGTGCCGTGTCCGGTTGTGTGAAGTGTGACACGGTGGCGCTGTGCCGTGTCCGGTTGTGTGAAGTGTGACACGGTGGTGCTGTGCCGTGTCCGGTTGTGTGAAGTGTGACACGGTGGCGCTGTGCCGTGTCCGGTTGTGTGATGTGTGGCGCGGTACAACTGCGCACCGCCCGGTTGTACTGCGATGTTTGATACAGTGGTGTTCCTTACTGCATACCTAGTGTCCATATGATTTTTAAATTGTAATACTCTGTAGTTTATAAGTGAGGGCTTGTTATTGGCTGACAGTCCAACTTACTGTTCCTTATCTGTTTTTTTTAGTTAGCTGTGAGTCCTCCATGATAAATAAATAAATAAATTATTTTATGGACAGAATCTTTTTGATTTAATGAAATAAATTCTATATACTTTCTTTGCAGCGTTACTTAGAATTAGCGAGACGGATAAATCGGAATATTATAAATATCTACTCGGGGTAGAGGTGAACGAGACTGATGCCAAGGTGAGACAACTAAGATTATTATACGTTTTTTTATGTATGTAAGTGTGCCATGAGGACAAAGCGGCAGAAAAATGTCTGGAAGGAGCTATGCCCGGCTGTTGAACAGTAATGGATTTTTTTTTTCTGTTTTGCTTCATATTGAAATCAAGTTCAAACCTACTTTGTGAGCCGGCAATCCCCTTTGTCTTTTTTTTATAATTATTATTGAGCATAGCCCTTTGTCCTTGGGCTGAATTTTGTCCTCTGATGAGGTCCATTGTGAGAATCCATCTTTCACAGCCATATTTCTGATCACACACACATCATATACTTTCGGATTGATACATTGTGGAATGATGGACAAGAAGATATCGCGTAGTTTCTCGTATGCTGCCTAGCCGAGTCGAATTCGACTCAAGGATGTGTTCCCAAAACGATATTGTGTTATGAATGGGTTATCCAAAATTTATCTTTAGTTGAAAGACATTGTAAAGCTAATACCAATCTTCGATATTATTATTTCTCCAGATACAATACTCGACAGCAGTCCGGCACGCGGCACCGGTCGCGCTGAACTTATTGTCCAACTTGTTGGCCGCGCATTACATCTCGTGGTCGGACGGCAAGAGCATCACTACCATGAACGACCCTATCGTGGAACTGAGCGATGAAACGGTTCTAGTGCCCAAGAGCATAATCATGCTTATGTTTTACGGCATCATGATTGGTTTTAGTAAGTTATCATTATCATTATACTACCAGAAGACGTCTGCTGTTGTAGCCATTTGTGTGGCGCTTCATGGAAATTAATTTACAAAATTAGAGTTCTCAGCGCGATTTGAACATATACTACAGACCGAATTCATCTCTCGGGCAGTTGCCCAGATCCAGTGATGCCAATTTAGTTACTTTATAGCTAGATCTAGCTAGTTTTCTGAAGCGGACATCTATAAAGTAGCTAAGTTGGCATCGCAGCACAGATCAGACACACAAAATATCCCAGACTGATATTTTTTTTTGAGGTCGGAGAATCGTCCTTTTTCAACTGAGGTATGCGGGACCTTATGTTCCGAAAATTCCGTTGTTCTGAATACCACATTCGACCACTTATACACTTATATCTTACCAGATGGTAAGCGTCGATGACATGTAGTCTAGCCATGTAGCCTAAAAAAGTATTTTAATAATAATAATAATTCACACAACGTCGTCTAGTCTCAAGCTAAGCAGAGCTTGTGTTATGAGTACTAGACTACTGATAAACATACTTATATATTTCTTAATACATACATATTATAGATAAATTACACCCAGACAAAGAACAAATGATCGTGCTCATCACACAAATATTTGTCCTGGGTGGGAATCGAACCCACGACCTCCGGCATAGCAGTCAGGGTCACTAACTACTATGCTGACAGGCCAGTCGAATATTTGTAATAATCATATGTTATTACTTTTTCCACAGTTTGCCTTGCCACGAACATCAATAGCATATCTCTGACGTGCCAAGAGCGGCAGACGGGGTCACGGCACATCCACATCATGTCGGGCTGCCCCGCGGAGCTGCACTGGCTGGCCACGCTCAGCTTCCACATGATACTGTTCATGCTGGGCATCCTCATACCAGTCGTGGTATCAGCCCGCTTTGTAGACGAGGACAATACTTTCAACCAGACCGACTTCCTAGGTGAGCCTTTCAGAATAAAGTTTGACTTCTTTTTTACTTCTACAGATAAGTAGATTGGGATGAGATTCGGCACTTATTTGCATCTTATCCTTTGCAGTAAGTCTGCTTCTCTTTTGAAAATCTTTCTGAAAATCTGTCGAGCTTTGCGGATGCTGTATTCGATGTGGTACGTCAAGCTATGCTTGCCAAGTCGGTCGAGGCGGAAATCTGTCGGCCTACATTGCTTTCGTTGGTAAAAAAACCTGATGGAACACTTACTCATATGGCGAGAGAAATATTAGTATAATATTATTATTCTATAATTACATCATATATTACTTACACAATAAATTGTGGCGAGGCGAAGGAGCGTACTGCACAGCGTACCGTACAGTTAGTGCAAAAAACAGTAAATTGCTTAAAGCGAATTTGCGAATAAATGTGTTGCAAATGTATTTTGATTGTCTCCAGTTGCGATGTCGGCGGTACTGGTGGTGGGCAGCCTGGCCTTCTTCGCGTTATGCTACCTCGTCAGCTTCAACTTCAACGTGCGAAACACCAACATCGTTCTCATCACTATCATCTTTGTATTTGGTAAGTTGAGTGGTGGTGTTGTGTAGTTGTGTTGTGTGGTTTGGTGTGTTAATGTGTGTTTTGTTGTTGTGTGTGTTGTTTGGTGTGTTGTTTGGTGTGTTGTGTTGGTTGGTTGTTGTGTTGTTGTTGTTGTACAACACGTAACAAAATAACCATATACATCAAGAAGTGTTGCAGAGAACATTTGGAATAGAATCTCTACATGAAGTTTCTGCTCAAAATATTTTTTTCAAAAAATTGATACCAAATTCTTGGTATCGCATGATTCTTGATTTCAAATCATAACGACGTTGAGAGGGAGCAGAGGGCGCTGTCGATTAGAGCGAATATGATTGCCTGCAGGTTTAAGCGTGCATCTACGGAGGTTGAAAAGACTCTTTTCAGAACCTTCTGTTCATGTTTTTACACCTGTAGCCTGTGGGTACGTTTTACGCAAAAATCGTACAGTGCCTTTCGCGTCCAGTACAATAATGCTTTCAGGGTGCTGATTGGGCTGCCCCGCTTCTGTAGTGCGTCTGGGATGTTTGCGGAAATGCTTATTGATTGCATTAATGCGTAAAAGATGTGCATCCCTGGTGCGCAGGGTGCGGGTCAGCCCCAACGGCATCCTGGGCATGATTCCTGACAGGCTGGAATGAGGCATAGTTAATCGTTGCTCCAGTATCTCGGCTGGACTGCTGAAGCGATGATTAACTGTGTTTTGTTGTTTGTTACTGTAATGTGTTTGTGTCCATTACACTGCGTTACAAATGAAAAAAAAAATTGAGTACCTGCTTTGAAATGTCATGTTTTCTTATGAATACTTATAGTTTATTAAAAATACATACAAAATTTCCATTCATCACGTCTCATTTTTCTTCCATAAGAATGTGCCAAATTTAACTAAAAATTTAAATGCTAAAACATATTTTAATAGTACATTGTTATACGAGGGATGAAAGAAAGTTATTTAGTCCCGAGAAATTACTTGGCGACCGAGCGAGAGCGAGGTCGCTAATAGTTCGAGGGACTAAATAACTTTTGAACCCGAGGTAAACACTGTGCTTTTCATTACGAATACGAGGAAAATAAAAATAATAAAAACCTGAGTCGTCGTCAAAGGTATGTTTTTAGGTAGGTATATTTCTTTTAATTTAGGCGGTAAGCGGTTTTCTCCTCTTAAGAATCTTGCGTTAAATTTATAACTGAAGCTGATGAACTTATCGTGTTAATAAAAATTTCTTGTAACAGAGATTTAGCAAAATGTAAACAAAACTATACACCTCAAAAAAAAAGATCAAATCGGCCACAGATTATAGAGAATCTACCATTTAATTTACCCGCCAATTCTTTTTTTCAGTGTTCGGCTCCCTGGCTTTTCAGTCAATATTTTTCATTTTGTCATTGTAAAAATGAGTCTGGTCAATATTTTTCTCAAATATATATTAGTTTGAATGAAATAATTGAAAGTAAATTAAAATAAAGTCATTAAAAAAAGTATTCTTAAATTATTTCTATCTCTATGTCATTTTAATTCGGTATAAAGTTTCGGGTCACGGTTCAATAGAAATGTCAAAATAGAACTAGTTTTTTTTTTAATATTTGCTGTCTAAATATTAAAAAAACAACTGTCAGTTGTAAAGTAAAACTCCCTAGGGAGTAAAAGTACTTCTTCCAACCCTGTCCGCAGGCAACTTTACACCTACTTTCAGAGTATGAGTAATGAAAAGAAAATTACTTAAATCAACCACATTTTTTCACATTAACCAAGTTTAATTTTATCATTAAGGTTAAAAAAAAAAACAATATAAAAAGTTTTAACACAAAAGATCGCAAAACTTTAACTTTTTCTTTTGTGCTTTGAATGATCTTCTTGTTTTAAACGCCAGCAGTAATCGCCTAGCATAGTTGTGTCCCAACGCCCTTGAAATCGTTCTTCAAGCTTTTTTACATCCTGGTGGAACCTCTCACCTTGCTCATCACTGACTGCACCAAGATTAGATGGGAAAAAAGATAAGTGAGAATGAAGGAAGTGAATTTTTAACGAAATTCTGCTATCCAACTTTTTATATGCTTCTAACATGTCGTCAACTAGCTTTTTCGCCCCTGCGGTTCCCTAAAAACCCTTTAATAACTGCTTTCAGCGATAACCAGGCATCAAGTTCCTTGGCAGTAAGCTTTTTCTCAAAATTTGGGTCATCAATGAGGTAATAGAAAATCTGTGACTCATTAGCTATTCATTCCAGCTAACACTTACGTGGGTACCAAAATCGTGTAACGCAGCGTTATATTGTGTTATGAGTATTAATTTGTGTCACTAACATACCTAGTTATAAGTTTGTTAGTCGAAATAAAGTTTAATCTATACTAATCTATACTAATATTATAAAGCTGAAGAGTTTGTTTGTTTGTTTGTTTGAACGCGCTAATCTCAGGAACTACTGGTTCGATTTGAAAAATAATTTTTGTGTTGAATAGATCATTTATCGAGGAAGGCTTGAGGCTATATAACGTTACGCTGCGACTAATAGAAGCGAAGAAACAACGGAAAATGTGGAAAAAACGGGGTAAATTATTTATCTTTGAGGGCTTCCGTTGCGTGCGCTGCGAAAACGGTTCAAGATACGAAAAAAATACGTATGAAAGAATTATTCCTCTTAAAATTATCTAAAAAAATGTCCGCAACAGTATATGTCTCACTAGAACCGTTTTTATGGGAATCAAATTTGGCCGAAATTAATGCATTATTACCAATTATTTGTTAGAGTTGTATCAACATAATAATATTAAACTTTATCCAAATAAATGTGTTGTTGATTAAAAGTATGTAATTGTGAACAAAATTGTCTTTGACATCACTTATTTTCAATGAACATCTTAGAAGATATTACAATTTTAAAATAACTACGATATAAAATTCACACGCGCCGCATGCAAAATATGACGCTGCGCCTGGCCGGCGGGCGAGGAGAGGGGTTGCTTGCGGGCGGCGCGGAGGGGTTTTTTTATGGTAGATAAAAATCATCCAATGACGAATCCCGCTCTTGGGCGGAGCGGGAAACAGTGTCAGACTCTTACTGACTAAACAACCTACCCCGTGCCTCCCTTGCCTTATTCCCAGAGCCCCGGTATAACGCTTTCGCACCAACCCTCGGCTGCAGGAGGCTTCGACCCTGAAGGGCCCCACAGTTTGTTGATAACACCTTGCAGCGCGCGGGAGCAGTGCACGCCGTCGACGACTTGGTCTCGGTCTGGACTGTTACCAGACAACCGGACGGCGAGCTACCCATTGCTCACCGTCCGCAAGTCAGCGTCTACGGTGGCCGGATATCGGCGGGATCGCGGCGGCGACGGCTACGGCGAGGGCGCTGTTGCCCTTGCCTTATGCGGTCGGCCTACTCCTTTACGAGCATTAGGTACTGCTTCGCAGAAGGAGGCGACCGCTTGCCATTCTTCTTCGCTGTGCCAAGGCCCGGCGCGAGAGGTCGCCGCCGCCGATCACCCCCACGGGGACACAGCGATGCTCTTCCCAAGCGGGGCACACCTCCACCGTGTCCTCCGGGCTAGCCACCCAGTGGCGACACCCGGGCGTCTCTTCCGCAAGAATCCGGCGCAGGAATCTCCTGAACTTGCCATGTACGGTGAGAACCTGCGTCATGCGGAAGGTGAGGACGCCCTGAGGTCTATACAACCACGCCTCAAAGAGGGGACTTACTGCCGAGATAATGGCGTGCCCAAGGGGGGGAGGTGTAGCTCTATGAAGTACTTTTAGATAATTATGTTCTTTTAAAAATTAAATTGTCGAAAAAAAAATAATAACAGAAATTGACACGGGCAAAGTCGTGGGTAACAGCTATAATTTATAAAGCTGAGGAGGTTGTTTGCAAAAATAAATATGATGCCCAAAATAACTATTCCACGCGGACGAAGTCGCGGGCACAGCTAGTATTATTATAACAAACGTGTCACGACGCTACGAGGGTCAATAACATTCCACGACACTCGCTAATATTACGAAACATTCTGTAAATCTGAGCCCCTAGTACCTGGCTACCTAATTATCCAACGATATACTCGAATTTTCCAACGACTATAGCAACCCCGCGTGTTCGACCGCCGCCTGGTACGATTCTCCCTGTGTTTTTTGTCACAACATTTGATCGTCAATGTACGGACCGACGACGTCAAGAAAATAGCCGCGCAGCACGTAGTCGTAACTCAAACACAAAATCGTTTATTTCAAATAGACCATTTACAGGCACTTTTGAAATGTCAAAATTGAAGCTAATTTGCTAAGATAGAGTTACTTTCGCATTTATATTAGTATGGATCCGTATCCAGGATTAGAAATTTCATACTCTTAACATTCTTGGAAAAAAGTTGGCTAGACTAATTTAAAATTGTCAGGTCACGATAGCCCCATGCACAGTGATTACTGGGTTGTTGTATATGGGTAAGAAGTTTGAAGAGGAAAGGGGGAAGACTACTACTACTTAGGGCTTCCAATCCCGCACCCGGTCCCGGTAGTGGCGGGAGTGGGAATTCTAATCCCGCAAATAATTATGAGAAATATTATGTGAGCCTTATAGAACAATATATTAATCCAATTAAATCAACGTAATTTCACTTTAATCAACGTTAAATGAGATCAATCAAATTACACTTCAATTACTGAGATCAAATATAAAATTAAAATCAAGTACAATAGAAAAAAAACAGTTTCAGCTGAATGATAAAGAATTATTTAGTTTCTTTCATTTTTTTTTTATCATTCAATTGGAAATGTTTGCGAAGAAAACATAGCATGTCTAAAGTGTCGTCTGCCAAACTGCAGCGTATTTTAGAGGCAATATAGCCAGCAGCAGAGAAGGCTCTTTCGGCTTCCACACTAGTCGGTGGTATTCCTTTTAAATAATTATATGTAAATGTGACATATTTCGCCATTGACCCTCCGAAATTCAGTAGCCGACCGATCGCGGTCGCGAATGATCGTGCGCATGTCTTTACAGTCCCGCAAATCCCGCGGGATCCCGCACCCGTAATCCCGCAGCACGCGGGACTAAAAAATCATGCGGGATCCCGGAATACTGAGATCTCGGTATTGCGGGATTGGAAGCCCTAACTGCTACGCGAAAACTACGAGTCCTCGAAACACCTGGCCTGACGACTGGAGTTCTGGTTCTGGAAATTAATACCTCAAAATACTACCATAGTAGGTTTTGAAGTATGTTTTTGCCCAGCCTTGGGCCAGTATAGGCTAGATGCTGTGTGTAATTTTAACCCTGTAAGATTGGAATATGAAATAAATTCATCATAATTTCAGTCGTAAAACTGCCAAAATCAATGTGTCGCCACAGAGCCTTGTTCTAAATAATAACTAACCTAACTAACTAAAGTGCCTTTTGGGCACTTCACCGGTCGACAGCGATGCGGAAGAGTTTTTTGACGCTTTATTAGATTAGGTATTTTTAGTTAAGTTAATTAGGATTATGTAGTTTTAAGGTTAGATATCTAATTATTTGTACAGTTTACTAAATAACTAACTAAATAGCTAATGATAAACTTTACCTTAACAGTTATGCTAACCCCCCCATCGGAGGCCGGAGAAGAAACTAACCCCAATGCAAAAAAAAGTAGATGGGCCTACATTCTACGGGTATTGGAATACCTCGTGACCCCGCACACGATGTCGTCAACGGTGTTGAACTGCGTAACGTTCGCCCGCATCAAGGCGATATGCAAACCTTATAAGAAGTACTGCACCAAGGAGATCCAGGACACCGATTGCTGCAGTAAGTATCCGTAACAAATCATCATCATCATCATTAGATCTCGGTCCTGTGCGTCTTGCATCCATCGGCTTCCAGCTACCCTGACCAGGCCATCGGTTCACCTTGTGGGAGGCCTTCCTTTCGGCTCCAGCGGCCATCCGTTCTGCGTGCAATGTGTCCTGCCCATTGCCACTTAAGATTGATGATTCTTTTCGCTATGTCGGCAAATTTGGTTCTCTTGCGGATATAATCATTTCTGATTCGATCACGCAAGGATACTCCGAGCATAGCCCTTTTCATTGCCCTTTGAGTGACCTTGAGTCTTCTTATGAGGCCCATTGTAAGCGACGCACTCCACAGCGAGTGTTTGAGTGAGATACCAACGATCCACAGCCAACAATTGTCAGCCTTCGTGTAAGTTTGTATTTTTTGGCTTGTGGTGAGAAATTTATTTCATTATTATACAATACAATAGGCGGTACCTATTTTATTAGGTGGGTCAAGTGCGACTTGGATATCAAATGTATAGATAGATAGATAGATATACACTTTAATGTAGGTACACCATAAACATAAATTGGTACATTAGAACACTTAAAATTACTACGGTGTTACAATGGGCGGTCTTATCGCTAAAAGCGATTTTTTAAAGACAACCTATATATCTATTTACTATGTATTGTTTTATCTATGTATTCTATATATCTATTTTTATGTGGTGTAAAAGGAAATAATAATATCCCAAGCAATTTATTTCAGATACCAAGAACTGTTATTTCTGTTTAAAAAAAAATAATCCTGGAAGAGGAATGCTCATAATGTTGGTGCAGTTTCTGGTTATGATGGTGAGTGTTCATATATTAACATCTGTCAGCGGCTCTTTGTCTGCATTACTGCTTCCCACAATCCCACTAGAAGGAGTTGACCAAGGCCCGGCGCGCGAGATCGATGACGTCGAATACCTCCATGAGGACACTGTGATACTCCTCCCAAGCGGGGCACACCTCTACCGTATGCTCCACCATGTCCTCCGGGCGTTTTACACAGTGATGACACCAGGACGTGACTTCCGCACGAATCCGTTGCAAGGACCTCCCAAATTTACCATGTCCAGTGAGGACCTGCGTCATGTGGAAGGTGAGGATGCCATGTTATTGCCCCACCCTCTTCTCGCAAGTTTACCATGAATTCTCCGAGCCCCAGACAGCACGTTATATAAGTACTTGAGCCCCAAGCGAACGACACTTATTGTCTTTATATGTAAGGTACCTATTGTTACCAGCGTCGGTGGGTGTTGATTGTAGATACTTGTCGTTACGAAGAGAACGTTAGAAGCTAGGAAATCTGACGCCAGTCTTTGTAAAAAGTATCGTGGTACCCAGTTAATGGGTTGTGGAAGTCATATAGAATAGAATATAAATATTTTGATTCGAGACAGACACAGCACTACGGTTACAAATACAAAGTAAAAAAGAACAAAAGTACAGGGTACGCTGATATACTTTGAGTCGCTCCGTTTTTTTTTGCGGAGCGGGAAACAGTGTCAGACTCTTACTGACTAAATAACCTACCCCGTTCCTCCCTTGCTTTAGTCCAAGAGCCCCGATGTAATGCTTTCGCACCAACCCTCGGCTCCAGGAGGCTTCGACCCTGTAAGGCCCCTACAGTTTACTGATAACTTTTTGATGCGCGCGGAAACAGTGCGCGCTATCGACGACTTGGGCTTGGTCTGGACTGTTACCAGACAATCGGACGGCGAGCTACCCATTGCTCACCGTCTGCAAGCCCGCGCCTACGGTGGCCGGATACCGGCGGGATCGCGGCGGCGATGGCTATGGCGATTCAGTCGCGCCGTATAAATGACTTATATCCATAATTCGGTAAAGGCAGGTGAATGAAATATTTTTCTGTTCCCTAGACGATGGTAATCCTAACCGAACGCGGGGTCTTCAACGGCTTAATGAACAAAGTGATGAACAGGCGCTACAAACCGACACAACCTGCCGACCAAGACCAGATGGTGCGTGCCGAGAAGGAATACGTTAGCCAGACTATCACCAAGCGTAAGTACACTAACTTTTGCCAACGGCTGCGCCTGCATGATAGTAAAAAATATTATATTATCTATGAAAGACCCGATGAAAGATTTTTTTAAAAAGGTTTAGCATTTTTTTGGGTTAATTTATTACAACTATTTTATTTATTTATTTTTATTTTATTTTATTAATATTTGGAAAACTTACAGCTAATAACAACACGGTAACAAAAACATTTTAAGCAGAAGAAGGCAAATTACAAGTTTCCACTTATAAGTATATAAATAAAATTAACAAAACGGCATAGGTAGGTATATAGTTCAAGCGTTAAACATAGAGATTATAAAGAAACAAAGACACAGTACATTACAAAACCAAATCAAGCCTCAAAGAAAAATTTTTTACTATCATAATTATATTATTAGTATCCTGCCAGGGGCTCTATGCTGCCATCTTTTGGTCCATAGCTCCTTACGGAGCGCCGGTATGGCCGCCGTCGTTGCAGAAGTAATTAAAAACCCAGCTGAACGCATGCCAGAGGGCCATACTGATGGTGCGGGGATACCGCACGGTTTCCAGTGAAGCGGCGAGCCTCCATACTGGCCTGCCACCATGGCATTTGGAGGCAACAGTCCTTGCACGCATGCACGATTTGTGCGTGAAGATGCAACACCGGGGCGAAACTTCCAAGAATATACACAAAAGCATAATTACGAAATTAATTTCTTTAAGTAAACATCAGCTGATTGGGTTCAATGACTAGTAAGTATTTAGGGCGCAACGAGCGACGACTTATCAGCAGATTCTAACCAGAGAAAGGCATATCATTTGCTGACTTTACTAGTTACTTAGACCAGACAATTGAACATACAATGAGAAGTACATGTGCAACGAGTAAATGTACGGCAAAAGTATGCTACTACCTCAGGAGACGCTGTAGTCTAGTTTACTTTCACTTCTAAAATTATGTCGCTCTTATTGAATTAACTTTAGAGCAGTGGTGGCCGAGTGGTAAAGGCCCCGACTTACAAGTTGTAGATCGCGGGTTCGAACCCAGCCAGGCGCATGACTTTGTGTAATTTATGCTCTCAAAACGGTAAAGGAAAACATCGTCAGGAAACCGGCATGTCCTAGAACCAAAAATTCGAAGACATGTGACATTCACTACTGGGCCCGTGTGGTGGATTATTGCCTATTCCTTCTTCTAGAGAGGAGGCCTGTGTCCCAGCAGTGGGAACATTAAAAAGGCTGATGATGATGATTGAATTAACTAACAATCTATAGAGTGACACATAATTCGTTCCCGAACTATACAAGCTTAGTAACTATTTCTAACTAAGTAGTCCATTAAAAAGTAATATGTTTTACTTTCAGCTGTGAAAGAGATACCAGACGCGTTGCTGGCGGATAATCTGCATAAGAACTACGTCGCGTGTTGTTGTTGTTGTAGAAAAGATGTCAACGCACTCAAGGGCGTCAGCTTCTCTGTCAAGAAAGGTAAGACACTGGCCTTTTGATAACCGATATAGTATTCTCATAAGTAAGGGCTTATGATACCATTTTTATTATCTACACTAATATAATAAAGAGGTAAAGTTTGTTTTTTTGTTTTTATGTTTTTTTTGTTTGTAGGAGGTAATCTCTGGAACTACTGGTCCGATTGGAAAAATTTGAGCAACAATAGCTGCTTTACTCCTGAGTGACATAGGCTATATTTTATGCACGCGGGCGAAGCTAGTTGTTAATAAAAAAAAAATTCAAGGAGAGATTTCTTAAGAAACATCTCTTACAGTATTTAAAATTTCTAAAATGATCATGGAGAACCTAAATAGATGTGCATCGCCAGATATTTGCAAAACTATTCTTAATCTCTCAAAAACAGCTAATTCAACTTGTCCGATTTGCAAGTTTTTTTTTTTTTGGTTTTATTTGATTTATTTTAACGTTAATATCTAGGCGAATGTTTCGGCCTTCTCGGAGTAAACGGCGCGGGTAAATCCACCTGCTTCAAGTTGATAACGGCGGAGGAGAGTGCCACCAGAGGCAACATATTTGGCAACGGATACCACCTCCGCAGAGGGACCAGTAAGGTAACTGTAGCCCTTATTTATTTATCAAAACTTTATGCACATACAATGGCGGACTTAATGCCTAGGGCATTTTCGACCAGTCGACCTTAGGGTGGTGCAGAAACATAACATGGTAGGTGCACATAAAAAGATAGACAAAAAGAAGAGAAACAAAATATAATAATAAATACATACATATAAATAAGCAAGGTCACGAAAAAGTCACCGAAAAAGTGCCCAAACAGCTTCACTCTTTATTCCTTAAGATGGTCCAGGTTAGCTTCTGAAATTTAATTTTTCGTACTTTTTTATAAGCTATTTTAGTTTGACCTGTCTTAATGTTTGTGATCAAATCTTGTAAATTGATGCACTTCCTAGTTACCGATTGAACTGAAACCTTGCATCCATCAATCAGGTGACAATACAAAAGTATTGTGTCGTGGAGCTGATCTGATGATGGATCCTGAAGGTGGCCATAGGAACTCTGTAATTAAACGACACAAACCCAACGAGTTTGGGGTCGTGTGATTCATCTTGACGAGTTTTAATTCTATAGGTATACAACGCGCTGTAAAAGCTTGCTATGAAAAATATAATTTATATTAAAAACTTTGTCATTTGCAGTCCAGTATCGAATATAAATAAAATATTTTTTTGGTAGTGATACGTATTTATACAATTATCATCATAAAAACCTTTAACCCCCATCTCCGTAGAAGGAAATTTAGTCCAAGTGAACACTCTCCCAAGATAAAAAGCATCGTATGTGGTATACAGAATATGACCTACCCTTGTGCTAAACATTTAAATCCGAATTCATTCAACAAAATAACAAACATACATAAATATAGTCACAAACTTTCAGCTTTAATTTATTGGCTTTTAAGGTTTTCTAAACATAATAATTGTTGTCACCTCACAGTACCTCCAAACCTTGGGCTACTGCCCTCAGTTCTTCGGGCTAGACATGTTCCTGACAGGGAAGGATAACCTAGAGATGGTGATGACGCTGCGAGGGTATGATAAGAACCAGGTCGAAGAGGAAGTCAATAAATGGATAAATATTGTTGGTAAGTGAGGCATCTTAACCAGAAATTTAAAAATGGTGACGACAGCAAGGATAAGGTGGACTTTGAACGAATTATTTGATCAAGGTCAATAAAGTGAAATGTCTGGTTTTAGTAAATAGTTAAATCTACGTTTACCTTGGACAGATGGTGCAGTTGGGTCGGTCTAACTTCGATAAATAGGTCAACAGTGTTCGGGAAGCTGCGCGGTGTCTTCTCGTCCAATACACTAGTGTCACGAAAGTCGACCAGTGCATGTTGCCAGTGATGACATATGGCTTCGCAACGTGGTCGCTTACACTAGGCCTCATACAATAGGCCACTCAGATTACAATAGGCCACTCAAAGTCACCCAAAGGGCAGTGAAAAGGGCATTGTTCGGAGTTTTCTTGCGTAATCGGATCAGATATGAAGAATCGCTAAAATCGCACATGCATGCATAGTAGATGGCCGTTGGAGTCGAAGTTGCGACCGTGTACCGGAAGACACAAGGTTTGAAGGCTTCCCACAAAGTGGACCGATGACCTGGTCAGGGTTGCTGGAATCCAATGGATGCGAGACGTACAGGACCGGTCGCTATGGCGATGTTTGGGGCAGTCTTATGTCCAACGGTGGAAGTCTTTTGACCAAAATGATGAATCTTCTTCTTCTTCTCGAATCGATGACAAACTCTTTAAACCGTTGGGGCCCAAAAGGTGGCCACGTTAACAGCAGCATCGGTGGCACTCAATAAATCCTCCATAGTGCAGGTGTATGGGCACTGCAAGTGGCTCATGTTTTGAACAGGGGCACCGCACTCACAATGAGTATCCGACGGGTCTATAAAACCTCATTTCGCCAAGTTATATTTACAGCGGCCTACCTGGGTACGCAACCGATTTAGTGCTTTTCATACAGGCCACTGCAATTCTTGTCCAGGCGGGAGATGAATGACGATGATGTGTGTTAAGATTGACAAGTGATTTATTCTCCTTCAGGGCTGGAAAAATATGCCCAACAGCATGTAGATGGCTACAGTGGTGGATGTGTGCGACGCTTGGGTGCAGCCGCTGCGTTATGTGGTAGTGCACAGCTTACCTTATTGGACGAGCCCAGCGCAGGAGTGGACGTGGCCGCCCGGAGGCGACTGTGGGCGGCGCTGAGGAAAGGTCTGCGGCAACAGCGAGCCATCGTCATCTCCTCGCACAGGTATTTGTTAGTCGGGTATTCTTGGATTTGACGTTATCATCTCACACAGGTAACGCACCTGCCACAGTTACTCTTTGAGGCGTGGCTGGATAGACCTCACGGCGTCCTCACCTTCCGTATGACGCAGATTCTCACCGGACATAGCAAGTTCGGGAAGTTCCTGCACCGGATTCGTGCTGAAGAGACGCCCGGGTGTCGCTACTGTGTGGCCAACCCGGAGGACACGGTGGAGTACACGGTTGAAGTGTGCCCCGCTTGGGAAGAGCAACGCCGTGTCCTCGTGGGGGTGATCGGCGGCGGTGACCTCTCGCGCCGGGTCTTGGTTCAGACCTTGGGAATGGGCTAGTTTTGTGACAATTTCTTGCTGCAATTCTATAGCCGGCAAATCGCTGATTATATCGCTCGACACAAAGCAATAATTGCAGCAATTTACCAGTGTAGCCCAGCGACATAGACAAGATATTTTAAACGAACGAAGAAACGAAATTGGTCAGCAATTCAATTGCAGAATCTTAGTGGACTTTATTCGGAAATGTATTTCCGGGGGTTAATTGCTATATTTAGATAAATATTGCCAGCAAAATAATAATTTTATAGCCACTTTACTTAAATAATATACGTTTACACCGTAAAATTTTAGCAAGTCACACCTCCGTGGATATTAACAGTAGCATCAAATATTTTAAACGCATTACTGAGTAAACGTTCAAGAATCGAAGTCTGTACCAAGTTCGAGTGTACCGCAAGTTAATATTAATGTAATATATATAACTCTATTGTTAATACTTGTTAATAACTCTATTGTTATTTAGAAGGAATGAAAGGAGGTACAAGAAAGGATGGAAGGTACAAATTCCTTTATCAAGGAATTATTTTTTATTTTTTATCAAGGAATTTGTACCTTCCATCTTATACATCATCATCACTTCAGTTTTAAGTGTGTCACAGTGAGGACGTGTGTTGGAGTTTACTGCTCTGGAATGACGATTTTAGAAAAAAACATAATTAAATTTGTTTCAGCAAATTGCAATCACTTTTTGAGTTGATGATGAACTTAAAAAATTATTGTGATTCGCTGGGATCGAATCAGCGAAGCGGTTAACGGGAGGAGCGGTAGTCTATAGCGCTTGCTATCCGCTACGCGCGCTTGACGTCATTGCTACGCTGCTACGGTTGCTACGAGCTACGATTGCTACGAGCTACGCACCTAAATTGCCTACGAGCGTCTTATTGCTACGAATTTGCTTGCGCTACGAATTTGTTTGTGGCCGTAGTGAGACTACACGTTTACTACTACTACTACGAATTATTAAAAATAGGTGTTAAGTCGTATTTATTGCGCGAGCATTATTTTCCAGCGGCCAACGCTTGATGAAAATGTTTTATAACGATTGCGTTTCCCTTAGTATGGATGAGATGGAAGCTCTGTGCTCGCGCATCGCCATCCTGGCGGGAGGCGAAATGCGCGCGCTCGACACGGCGGCCGGGCTGCGCGCCGCGCACGCGCAAGGCCACGCCGTAGTCTTCAAGCTCACGAACGCGCAGCAAGGAACCGGTACGTACACAAAGCTATCTCGTGCAACTAGAAAAAGGTAGATTCAGATTCAGATTCCTTTATTTGCTCAAACATGAGTGTACATACAATCATTATATAAAACAATGCATGCAAGTTGTTACAATCAGATGGAGTTGTGCTACATATTTACCATATTGTCATGGTGTGCAAATATTAACATATGATCAGGATTGATAGTTATAGCTAACACAAATATTCAAGCAACTTTACAAAAACGAATTCATAACATAATGTCAGTACTGGAAGAAGAATATTCTTATTTATGTAATAATCAAAATAAGTAAAAAAATATAAATAAAATACCATTATAAAATCATTATTACCAAAAACAATTCAAATTAAATTAATCTATAATATTATGTCAATTCATAACAAATGTCATCGTCATAAAAAAATATAATATAAAAAAAGAATGTGTCAGTATAAAAACATTATTGTCATATTATAGTAATTTAAATAATATATGTCAACTTAAAATGAATTCATTAAAAATTCCTTGACATTATAGTATGCTTTACTAGCTAGAAATTCAACTTCCTCCTAAACAGTTCCAAGTTTAGCTCTTTCCAGCCACTCGGAAGCTTCGCCCGCGTAAATAAAATATAGCCTATGTCACTCAGGAGTAAAGCAGCTTTCTATTGTTGCTAATTTTTTTCCAATCGGACCAGTAGTTCCAGAGATTACCCCCTACAAACAAAAAAAACAAACATTACCTCTTTATTATATTAGTGTAGATAAAGGTATATACCGAGCTAGAAAAAATATTTTGATTGAAAACTTGTTTAGCTATTAATAAAGTTTACATGACTTCCAGAAACCGAAGGCCCGACACAATTAAACAAATTAAAAGCGAAACTGCAAAAGACGTTCAACTGCACGCTTAAGGATGAACACAAAGTGAGTCTTATTTATTTACTAGCTCATGCCCGCCGCTTCGCCCGCGTGGTATTGGGGTTGGGGTTGGGGTTATCGAGATAAAGAATAGTCTATGTCCTATACCGGAGTGTATCCTATGCCTTTGTCAAATTTCATCCAGATCCGTCCAGCCGTTTTAGCGTGATTGAGTAACAAACATCCAAACATCGTAACTTTCGCATTTATAATATTAGTAAGATTTACTGAAAGAGATTACCTCCTATTGGAGCAAACAAAAATTTACTGAATAACTTTTGATTAAGTCCGAAGTGCGTTGTGTGAGAAGTGATATGAAAGAAAAGAGGGTAAATGATAACATGATGGGTACAATATAGGAGACAAAAACGTATTGTGCTGACCCCAAGTACCATAGGACAAGGGCAGAAAGATCGTGATGAAGTTCTACTACCGTCTAAGTACCGCGCAAGTCATTTTGTATTAAACTAGCCTTCTGCTAGCGGTTTCGCTCGCGTGAAGATAGTTTTTTCCATACAAATTTTAGACCCCCATTGCATCCCTTTAGGAAATGAATTTTGAAAAACCCTCTCTTAGTGTTCCCCTACGTCATAAAAAGAAGCCTTGTGCAAAATTTCACGTTCCTAGGCCCAGGAGTTTTGGCTGTGCGTTGATATGTCAGTCAGTCAGTTTCTCCTTTTATATATATATAGATTACGCATCCTCTGACGAATCAAAACTGAGCTGTTAAAGTGATGGAGCTATATAGGGTTATTTGTAAAACACCGGCAACCTTTCAAGACTATTACTATGGTACTAACATCATAAACAACAACATTTGTTCTATGACTTTTAAAAATTTGACATATTTTTGTTAATCACATTTTCGTACAACAAATAAAAATATTTTTTAAATTGAACGTTCTAAATATTGCTAAGTCTATGCGCAAGCGATAGTACAATAGCTGGGTGATAATATTTGTACCGATGTAATAATAATATAATATTATGGCGGACAGAGTTCCCGCGGGATCTTATGGAGCAAACACAAAATAATAGAGTTTTAATTTTGAATTAAAACTATAATTGGGTTTAGCTAAAATTCCAAAGCAGTAAACTAATTCTCAATTCGTCCTCAGACGATGCTACACTACCACATCAACGAGACAATGCAATACAGCGACCTGTTCGCCAAGCTGGAGTCCCTCCGTGCCAAGTATCCCGACCTCATCGAGGACTATTCGGTCACGGAGACCACGCTCGAGGAAGTGTTCCTGTCTTTCGCGAAAGAGCAACATGAGCGGGAGAATAGAGAAAAAGGAGGCAAGGCGCAAGGACGTGTTTAAACATTATATAGAATTAACCACAGACCCTGTAAGAATATAGAAGAAACTAGTTATTTACCACGGCATCTCTTCCGTATTTGTCCGTTTTCTAATCGTAACCCTAGTTTGGCCTGCTTTCTTTAGACCAGGGTAGGCGAACCTTCATCAGCGATCAGCGTGCCATTTTTTCCAAAAAAAGTTTAATGGGATCATTGAGGTGCCATCAAACAATTTTGACTTACTGATTATTTGGAAAATAATAATAGTTAATACTATCAAAACTCTCTATGAAATAAAGTAAACAAAAGAGCATTTTGGATTGTTTTTATTACACGTATAAATTAAATTACTGTAAAACTAGTGTGATTTTTGTTGCTGCACATGTTTTATGATCGACGACGTGCCCAAAATATTAAGTCGCGTACCGTCAATGGCACGCGTGCCATTGGTTCGCCTACCCTGCTTTAGACCTTTTAATACCATAGAAATTCTACGATTTAATGATATGATCAAACGATTATTCAAATATCGTCAAATGTTAGCGTTTCAACGATCTGGCCAATTTTGTTTCTCTTCTTCTCTGTCGTTTCGTTCTTGGCAGAGCGGTCGTGGTCACGTAGAGGCATCCACGTCGGCGGTAGAGGCGGACAGAGCTCTCCGCACGATCTCCCGCCATCTCTCCCTGTTGGCAGACTGTCTGGTGCAGTCAGATACGCGCGTTCCCACTGCCGATTTAACCTGGTCAGTCCAACGCATAGGTGATCTTCCGCGTGGTCCTGTCCCTTCCACGTTTCCCTGAACGACCAGGCGCTCTGTGGAATCGCTATCCCAATTTTGTTTGGCCATATTATAAAATGATCAACTTCTATGATCTGGCTACGAAATATACATGACAGTGACTGTCAAAAGTTTCAAATGAGGTCAGAATACAGATACACAGGTACACATGAAATCGCCGATCACGTATTTAAAGAATATCTTCGCGGTAGAAGTATATGGCGCATGCTAGTTGTTCCACAAAAACACAAATTGACACACACACACAAACACAAACACAAATTGTAACACTTCGACCTTTTCTTTCCCGAAACTTCCGAATAATTTGTCAAATTATTTAATGTGTAATATTATTTAAGTAAAACCGTAAAAAAGAAAAACCGTATTCACACGTTATTAAAGTGTTGCGGTAAAAAAGAAAAACCGTAATCACACTGCGAAGTGTGATTACAGTTTTTCTTGTCTCATAATCTTTCAGCGTCGACTAAAACCCGACAACGACCAAACTTTTGGTTTGTTCGTAGTCGGGTGTTAGTTTTTTTTTACTATATTTTATATTAAATATTTCGATGGTGCTTTTATATTGTTTTTGATATTGAATTTGTTGAGCACTTGAGGGCTTTTTATAAGGCCAAATGAAGCCGTTTCAAACTATATAAAACACGATGTATTTATTTTGATATCTTCTTAACACACTACTTATTGCCCACTAGAGGGCGTTACTTTAATTTTAAACAATATTTTGGGAATAGACAAGTGAAACCCTCAAAAATGATACCAAACACGGCGTATTTATCTCATCTTTATTTTTAACATATTATTTTTGACCGCTAGAGGGCGCCACATGGAGTTATGTGACATTTTATGTAGCCTATGTTCAGTGGACGATTAAGAGGGGTCTAATAACATGTCATATGTCGAGTTCTGATTAAGAGATTAGGAGCTATGAGGGAACTGATGAACATACTCACATACATACATAGCCTGTCAAAATCATAACCCTCCTTGACTTTGTCGTAGTCGGGTAAAAGTAACAAAAATTAAATAGACACTTTAATAAGGACAATAATTTATTATATAACCATTATAATCAACATTCTACGAATATAAAAAACTAAGAATTTACTAGAAAACTATATGTCTGCCTACTCAGCGTGATTTCAGTGGACCTATTCGATGGATTGATGTTTTGTACTTTAATATATTAAAATTGTATTCTTACTTAGCTTTAATTTTGTATTATACTTAATAAATTCATATATTTACGATTTTGGAAAAAACATGTTTTTTTAATCTTATTCCCGATATCAATAAATATTCTTACATGTATTCATCTTTTATTTTCCATTAATTATTACCGTGAAGTGGACGATATTTTATTTAAAAAACTAATGACCCGCCACAGCTTCGCACGGGTGCATATGTATTATACCTACATATAAACCTTCCTCTTGATCTATTACAAAAAGCCGCATCGAAATCCATGCGTAGTTTTAAAGACATAATTATACTATGTAATGACAAGTGATTTTTTTTCCCAAAATTCAATAAACAAAAAAAAATTGAAAACTACTAGAGTCGAATTACGTTAAGTATGCGCGTGGCTGGGGGCGAGCTTAATGTTGCCAGTGTAATTAATCTACTTCCCTCACATAATAAAATTTTTACAAAGTAAACAAATTTACACAAGAAATAAGTTTTGAAATAAATAATGGGAAATGCCCGATTCTGAAAACCGACCGATTTTGTCCAAACTTTACATAAACCATCTACTTAATAGTTCAAACAAAGCAGAAACATTTGGTTTGGATAGGTGAGCCCATTCTTGAGTTATAAAATTACAACAGTAAGTTCCATTGATCTTTATATATATAGATCCAAATCTATATAAGTACATTGTAGTCCTTTCGACTACCGCAATTACAGACACAATTAAAGTATAGACGTGGGAACGCTGGCGTTCGCTTGGGGCTCAAAAGTTTAATGAAAGTAAACAAATAGATTGCGCACAGGAGCACATTATGTGTAGCCACAATAACCAGAAGACAGGGACTGTTAAACATTAATCTGCTCGAGTTTCATCTGACGAATACTTACTTATTTTGTATTGACATCGCATTTGTCCCATTTTCATTACAATGAAACGCAATAAACCTTTTTTTTCTTCCTACTTCCCCATAGAATGCAACGATCATTCATATCTTATGCACGGAAGGGCTAGGTTTAAGCAACAATATCTCTTAAATGAATAGTCATAGAATCGAGTTTTTGGTATCATTATCTAGGTAAACATATCATCCATGAGTTACGCTTATAAAAAATGGTAGTACTCGGGGGAATTTTTTGAAATAATCTTGAAAAACTAAAAAAATTATGATAATTTTGGCATGAAGTTGATGTTTCAGCATTGATTTCAGTATGATATAGCAATAATTAAAATAATTTGAGTTATTTATCTGATTGCTAATACTTTGCCGTTACGGGAAGTTTTTTTTTATACGATAATCGGGCATTAAATTCCAATTTTACATAAGTTTTAGTATGAACGTTACCCAAAACTGAACCAGAATACAAAAATGGCTGCCATTCAGAGGGCGTTGGATTTAGACCTCACATGTAAAATAGTTTTAGTGATAAAATAGAGCAAAGTATCACTCCCTAAAGTTTGTACAGTCCAAACCCGGACACATTGTATAGCTCCTACAAAGCCATGAAGAAAGAATATGTTTTAATGCGGGACCACCTTTACTGTAACCTAGCCAAATTCTTATATTTTATTATTGAAAACATTGGGGAATTAAAAAAAAAAAAAGATTAATTAAACGTATTTATTTATATTACAAAGCGATGATTAGAAAGTGCTCAAAAAATCTTCAATTTACAGTTTTAGTAAAAGTAGGTTAGTAGTTAAGTCTGCCTAGGTTTTAAAAATAAAAAATATTTCACCAGGTGACAAATATGTGCCCATACTACGAAAAGTAAAACAGATAATCATGACTACCCATTTTGTCACATAATTTTTATTATACTAAGCTATGTAAGTATCAGGCGCCTATTATTTTATCAATGTCGCAAAATTCAACTTAGGTATTTCGAGAAACTTTTGTGTAAAAATATTTAAAATATAATAAAATTGGCACTCAATTGTAATTGAATAATTAAATAAACGGTTTGCTGACAAAACGATCTAACGGTGAATATTACATAGTTGAAAAGTCCTGTCGTCGAAACAAACAAATGCGAACCATCCTGTCGACGAAACGTCCATCGGTGAAACGTTCTATCGACGAATCTCACAAAAACGAAACGTCCTATCGGCGAATAGTCCAAAGGAGAAACGACTGTCGGCGAATGCTTGCAGAATCCTTTCCGTCCGAATATAATTTATGTGTCTTCAAAGCTAGAGTGAATAGGCTCTTAACAAACTAGTGCGCCTTACCATCAACGATTGCATCACTGCTTACAATCAGGTGGGATCGCAGTCAAGCACTAGTTTATAGCAATTAAAAAAAAAAAAGAATTACATACAAAATAGTAATAAAGCGTAGTACGCGTAGTAGTATTACAGGCTGTTAGTGTAAACACCGTTATCCTTAAAACCAGTGATTTGGTTTCAGTTATAGAACGTAAATTCAACGAAAAAAAAAAAATACATTTTTTTTTAGGAAAATCTCCATTTTTCCTCAAAATAATTTTACCCTACACGGCACACGCAAAGCCAAATACGACGACTATAACGGAGCGCGGGAACACACAGAGCGCTAGTCCAAACAGGCCGCCGCGCCGCGCGCGGTGGTGAGCGAGCCGCCGACACGACACCCCTGCGGCCCCTCAGTCTGTCGGTCGCCTCGCTATCGATCGCACGTCACGTTACGGTTGCTCGCAGCGCAGCGCCCGCGCCCGCGTCGCCCGCGCACGCAAGTGTGTACCTAGGTTATTGTGTAGTGATTGTGATTGTCGTACACAAACGTACAAGTACAGTGGACCAAAATGATTCGGCTTTACGCCGCGTCGGGTGATAACATAAACGAGGCTCGAAGAATTTATACAAAGTTATTCCCTGGACAACCTGAAACTGAAACGATTTACCAACAGTCGATTTGCCCATGAACCATTGGTCAACATTATTTTTGACCCATTATCTTTTCGTCCAAAGAACTTTTCATCCACGAACGTTTCGCCCACATAATTCTTCGTCAGTGAATGCTTAACCAACAGAATGTTTTGTCCAATAACTTTTCACCCAAAGAACAATTGGCCCATGGACTGTTCCCCAAGAGAACTGTACGTCAGTGAGTGTTTAAATAACCTCTAGAAGCAATAATAGCCTAGGGATACGACCGTTGAACTATCAAGTCACTGGTCGTAGGTTCCAATTCCGACACGCGCCAATATCTTGAATTCACGTGCGTATTACAAATTAATTATGATTGCTAAAACCGGTAAAAAAACATCTTGAGGAAACCAGAACACCTGAGAGATTTTTCGGTTGATGAGGTGTACGTACTGTGATGTCCAAAGAGGTCACATAGGCATACTGCCTTTATTAATAGAAGTTTTAAAGGATTAAATCAGAATTGGTGATTTCAAAATAAAAAAAGAAAATGTTTGAATGTAGTGAAGGGGGAATTGATCTCAATTGATATTTGTAAGAGATGAGGCCTGTATCCCTGCAGTGGGAACATTTAAAAGGCTGATGATGATGATAATTATGTGTGTTTTGTAGGTAGGTTGGTTGGAACCTACGACCGGTGACTTGATAGTCCAACGGTCGTATCCCTAGGCTATTATTGCTTCTAGAGGTTATTTAAACACTCACTGACGTACAGTTCTCTTGGGGAACAGTCCATGGGCCAATTGTTCTTTGGGTGAAAAGTTATTGGACAAAACATTCTGTTGGTTAAGCATTCACTGACGAAGAATTATGTGGGCGAAACGTTCGTGGATGAAAAGTTCTTTGGACGAAAAGATAATGGGTCAAAAATAATGTTGACCAATGGTTCATGGGCAAATCGACTGTTGGTAAATCGTTTCAGTTTCGGACAACCTGTGCCAAACCGAGAAACTATGTTGGCGGCTACTCAAAGTGCGTGTGTGTGTGGGAACCAATAGCTGCCTGTTGACCTTTAGGAACGCATACTGAATTTCTTCGCGGAGAACCCAGAGGATAATACGAGGTACCTAATGATGTGGTTAGTTAAAACTTATGTTGAAAACTTGTTGTTAGGTCAACGTCCTTTGTAGTTACGTAAATCGAGTTAAACTTATGTAGGTAGTTATAACGGAGCCCCAGGTCAACGTTCTTTGCATTATCCATGAATTTACGGACGGTGTCGGAACTAAACATTTTTTATTTTTATTAAAGAAAAATTGATTATTAATTTTTAAATTCAGATAAACATTTTTATAATTAAATCAACTACCTATGGTTTTAGTGACAACGGTGTTTACCCTTACAGGTGGTAAATTATAATGTGTATTTTGTGGTCTAGTTTCCGTATTCAGTCCCCAGCAGACCATCGTGCGTGGGCCATAACGGCCTTCACTCCAACCAACCCACTTTACTCCAGAAGCAGATGAGATCTTCATTTTATTTAAGAATGACCTCGGTACTCCCAAAGTTCGTTTTCTTATCTTGCTAATGACTATGCACTGAAAGTTCATATGCGCTATAGTTTTTTCTGACTCCATGCATCCTTCTTGCAGAAGCACTCTCCGTGACATTCATTACTAGTTTCGCCCGGGTCAAATAGCGTTCTCCATACCAATTTGTTTCTATTCACCCCCAATTTGTTTCTATTCACCCCGTTTTACGGTACCAAATAGCTGTAAAACATTTAGGCAAATCTGGAAAGTACACCCGTCATTCTGATGCTCACCTTTATTTTCAATGGGTTTTCAACAAATGCACAATGGAAAGTAAAAGAAGAATACATGTAAGAATATTTATTTATAACGGAAATAAGATTTAAAAAAATAGAAACAAACAAATTGTTTGTAAAATTGCTAATATAGCCACATAATATTACACACAAGTACTCACATTATATAAAAAAGTTAAATAAAAGATCAAAAATCAACCCACCGAATAGGTCTATTAGACCCGTTCCCTTGTAGGGTAGGCAGCGATATAGCTTTAGGGTAAACTTTTAGCTTTATTGCTAATCCATCGATAGCAGCTAAATATATGATTTTAACCGGTTATGTATACATATATGTATGTATGTGAGTATGTTCATCTGTTCCCTCATAGCTCCTAATCTACTAATCAGAACTCGACATATGACGTATGGTTCGACCCTATGTATGATGATTACATCTTTAAAAGTACGCAATGGATTTTGATGCGGTTTTTAATAGATAGAGTGATTCAAGAGGAAGGTTTATGTGTATGATACATGCATATTATCTTCAATATCAGTACCCGTGTGAAGCTGGGGCGGGTCGCTAGTAGTGTATACAAATGGAAATTTTATGGCTAATTACTAACATAGTCTTCAGGTAGATATTGTTACTAATCCGTATGTGAGTGCAAGCTCGAAATAAAATTCTTTTTTATTACAATTACATTTTTGTTTTAGCTTCTTCACTGACTAACACTGACATAAATACACACATACAAACACACTCATATATACATAGGGTAAACTGACAAATTTGGAGAAGAAGACATAGTAAACAACTAGTTTCTTCTATATTCTTACACAGTTTATTTCTGTATAAGTTTAAACAGCATTTTCTCTATTCTCCCGTTCATGTTGCTCTTTCGCGTAGGACAGGAACACTTCTTCGAGCGTTGTCGCCGAGGCGGCGTAGTCGTCGATGAGGTTGGGGAACTGTTCGCGGAGGGACTCCAGCCTGGAGAACAGGTCGCTGTATAGCAACGTCTCGTTGATGTGGTAGTGCAGCATCATCTGGGAACAAATTGTTTAAATTAGTCACGTTAAACTTGACAAAGGAAATTGGTTCAAACCAATTTAGCCAATTTTGGTCTTGAAATATTCGTAATAACTCAGGGAAGATTTGAACAGTGAGAACAAAAGAAAAAATCGATGGTACGAAGTTTGCAGGAGCAGCAATTTTATGTGATTACTAATCACATAAAACACACAATACCAATACCTTGTCAATATCAATAATATTTATAATTTATTCTTCTTTTATTTCTAAAATAACTAACCGCCTTCATCTTTGTGCAATCTACCTGCCAACACCGGTCATTTGGATACCGGTGGTGGCTACGTTACAACATTTTATAATTAATTGTAATGATTACCAGGATTATAACAATATGTACACTCTCATAGGTGCTCTGGAGTCGCGCCACTTGCACGTGGAGTTGCCCAGAAGCAAAAAATTATAAATATCAAACAAGGGCACGGACGTAATGTCTGTGGATGCAATGTAAGGCAGAAGTGCGGTTTTAGTCAGTAGGAGTCTGACACTGCCCAGACTGGCTCGTTTGTGAGGCAGCCTGGGGCGTCCATGAAGGATTTTCCATTCCTGCCGAAAAAAAAAACAATATGTACACATACATTTCGGGAGATTTTAACATTCGAGGACTATAAACTGGAATGACCGAGACAATCTACTACTTAATGTTGTGCTGGTGGACGTTCTAGGTTGCTGCGATAGTGAAACGGTTTCTTTAAGTGTTATAGACCCTCACCATCCTCCATTAGATATATAACTAACATTAATGAAGTCACTAAAACTTAAATTGAATAGGCGGACAATAAACACCTGATGGTAAGCAGTGTGCAATAGTTGATGGTGAGGCGCATAGTTTATTAAGAGCCTATTCACTCTAACCTTGAAAGCATTCATATTAAAATCGGATGAGAAGACTGCAGTCAGCACATTGTTCGGTATTCTATTAGTTTACCAAAAATTAAGTTTTCATTTAACAACCAATGATTGGAAAAACTGGTTCGCTATTTCATCATTATACACACCGACCGGAACGAGATCTTTTTTATTTTTGCATTTTTGACATATTTTTAGACCACTGAAGTACTTTATTGGAATATTTCGCCAAAACAACGTTATACGGGTCACAAATATATGGAGCATTTTTAATGTTAAATTAAAATAGTGTCATAAAAAGTCAACATTATGTCGTGTTAAAAAATTGTGACAGAAACTTTGTGACTATTATGCTGTTTGGTGTACAATAAAGAATTAAGAACCATCTCTCCGCCCTTGTCCCATGTAGCTTGGGGTCGGCACAACACGCTTTTGTCTCCTATATTGTCTTGTCACTGTCGCGCTATCACTGCTTCTCTTTTCTTTCATATCACTCCTCTACAACGCACTTAGGACTGAAGCAATGGTTTAATGAAAACCGGTTGAAAAATTATTCAGTAAATAATACAACTTACTATGTGTTGATCCTTAAGCGTGCATCTGAACATCTCTCTCATTGTCTCTTTTAATGTATTTATTTCTGCAGTAGACGCGGCGATATCTGGAACAGTCGTGAAAACTTTATCAATAGTCTAGCCTTCTGCCAGCGACTTCGCCCGCATGAAAGTAGGGTTTTCAATACAAACTTTAGACCCCCCTTACATCCCTTTAGAAACTGAATTTTGAAAAAGCCTTTCTTAGTGTTCGCCTACGTCATAAAAGGAAGCCTTGTGCAAAATTTCTCGGTCTTAGGCCCAGTAGTCTTCGCTGTGCGTTGATATGTCAGTCAGTCAGTTTGTTCTTTTATATATATATATATATATATAAATGATGCGCGGCCGCAGCGTGGCAGTCACGTGACAGCCGCACATTTTTATTTACATGTATATATTTAAAGCCCTTACTGATTAACTAATTTGATGGTCACTTAAGTTTTTTTTTTATGTATACTAGATGTAAAAATAATAATTATATGCTATAAAAATTACAATGTAACTTTCTTCGCTTTGTGTTCCAGAACTTCGGCTCTGTTGAGCTTCTACGGTTTTATTGACGTCTGTTTGAGATGCGCATGGAACATTATTCACCGATGACGATTCAGGCTCAGTCCGAATGGTTACCGGATGGCTGGCCTGGGCACGCCATGATTATTGCGGCAAGTTCCTTCTTTGAGTTTAGCGTGAACACCTGCGTCATGTGTGTGGCAGGTTTTCACCGGGCGTAGTATGTTCGGGAGGTATGTCATTGTCTGTTAAAGTGTGTGCCTCTACAATCAAGACCGTAGCACCATACCTTGCCCTAATTTTTAATTTGTATGTGGACCACATAGTTTTTCCAGATGTAATGAAATTCAGTAAAGTTATAGCTCTTCAAATCCGGCGACCATAATGATACAAATAATTATAGACCTATACCCGTTTTGCCAGTTTTTAGTAAAGTATTTGAAAAAGTTATAACACCAATAACATCTTACACAATGAGCAGTATGATTTCACCAAAGGACGTTGTACGACTGACGCTGGTGTTAACTTATTAAAACACATATTTGCTGCGTGGGAAGAATCCCAAGATGAGATAGAAATTTTCTGTGACCTCTCAAAGGCTTTTGATTGTGTTAATCACGAAACTTTGCTTTTAAAACTTGATCATTACGGATTGGGTAAACTTACACTGAGTTTGGTGAATTTTTATCTGAATGATAGGCAGCAGCAAGTTCAAATAAATGGTGTCAATTTGCCTGGTTTAAAAGTCAAAATGGGTGCACCACTAGGCTCAATATTGGGTCCTTTTCTCTTTTTAGTATATATAAATGATTTACCCTATTTATTAAAAAACCACCCACATATAGTATTGTTTGCTGACGATCTTTAATTTTTAAGATCAATAGAAGCTCCACAAATTTTAATGACGTAAATAGCGCTTTACAACAGGTCCAAAAACTGGTTCACTATTAATAGTTTAGTATTAAATGAAAAAACGAAATGCATCCGCTCGGCCCTGGTATGAAAGGCAACGAAGGAACGGAAAGGTGGGTTTTATAGTCAGTATACTATCTCCTGCTCAAGAGATGTCTTTAGATAATTTTTACCCTCCGAAAAAAAATCGTTTGCCTGGACGACGAGCTACCCATCACGCGTGCTGTGCGCGTACGTGGATCACTGACATTATGACGGATTGTGTACTACTCACCTTTGTTCGTCTGCGGTTGCTTGAGCTTGATGGTGACGGCGTAGCCCAGCGCGTGCGCGGCGCGCAGCGCGGCCGCGGAGCCGAGCGCGCGCACCTGCCCCCCCGCCAGGATGGCGATGCGCGAGCTCAGAGCTTCCATCTCGTCCATACTAAACAGTCATTATAAAAACAATTCCATTAGATGTCGGTAAAATCAATAATACAGAAGCTTGCATATGTGAAGCCAATAGTACAAAAACTTGTGTCGGTGAAATCAATTACCTCATTTACATTCAGCCCCTGCCACTGCCTCTCGTGCTGCTGGCGAGAACTCCTCAAATACTGCTGCAGCAGGATCTAGAGGAGTGTGTGTTTACATACTGCCCTACCACTCACTTCACTTTCAAGTTTCGACAATGGCAGACTTCTAAATAATTACAGCAGGCCAAGCTGTCTCTTTTTGCGATTCATAACTATGTTCGGTATGTAAAAAGTTTAGTACTAGTAGTGGAGTAGAATTTTTTTAAGTCTGCGCGCGGGGAAAAAAGGAAACTAATTATTTGCCGTCATCTTGACATTTACGTCAGGTGTCAAGAGAATGTTTTATGTTCCGTGTTTTAATCGTTTCCAAAGTAAATAATCGTCATCATTATACCGAAAGTGGTTAAAAGTGCTGGTAAAGATATTATCTTGAAATTCAAACGTGCTTGTTAAGGGGAATGAAAAAATATCGGGCTTACGATACGATTTTCCAAAAGTGGACCATTTGTCAAATATTTTTTTCGGGTGACCAGAACAACAAATCTCCCTGAATATTCGTACCCGAGTGTTGCCTGACAGAAAAACAGAGTTGGTTGAAAATGGACTGCTACTATGTATTTGAATCTTAACAAGTGATTATTATAACAAGCTATTAAAGAGTTTGTTGAAAATGACAAGCTATTATATCTACACTAATATAATAAAGAGGTAAAGTTTGTTTTTTTGTTTGTAGGGGGTAATCTCTGGAACTACTAGTCCGATTGGAAAAATTTAAGCAACAATAGAAAGCTGCTTTACTCCTGAGTGACATAGGCTATATTTTATGTGCGCGGGCGAAGCTGCGGGCAAAAGCTAGTATTAAATAAAGTACATATTTTCTAAGTTCCATGACTTTTTTATAATAATTAAACAACCTATAATTCAATCTATTTGTTTACTTTCATTAAAGTAGTAATTGTATAGATTTGGATCTATATCAATATCTACATCTACACTTCTACACTAATATAATAAAGAAGTAAAGTTTGATTTTTATTTTTTTGTTTGTGGGAGGTAATCTCTAGAAGTACTGGTTCGATTGCAAAAAATTTTTCACTGATAGAAAGCTGCTTCATTTCCGAGTGTTATAGGCTATATTTTATGATTACGAATAATATAATAAAGAAGTAAAGTTTGTTTTTTTATCTCGAGAAATTGTATAGGAACAGAGTTAAATATGTTAAAACAAGAAATTTTCCGCGGACGAAGTCGCGGGCAGAATTTAGTATATTATATAAAGATCAATGCAACTTTATAACTCAAGAACGTGCCCACCTATCCAAACCAAATGTTTAGGCTTTGTTCGGACTATTTAGTAGATGGTTTATGTGAAGTTTTTCAAAATCGGTCAAGGGGTTCTTCATTTATCACATTTTTCTGATTCCGGAAGCGAAGCCGCGGGCAAAAGCTACTAATATATAAAAGCGAAATACCACTCACTGATTAATCACTATATCTCAGAAACTATAAAACCTACAAACTTAAAATTCGGGAGGTAGGTTTCTTACAGGGTGTAGACGTCCGCTATGGACAGATTTTACGAAACTCCACCCCTATGGTGGTTAACAGACTTTCACGTGGGCGAAGCCGCTGGCAGAAGCTGGTATACCTACCTACTACAGAAAAAAGGCTGCGTGCGGCTAAAATTTGTTTTAATTTTTTTATAAAATTTGTTGTAAAATCGCTATCGCTACATCGTTAACTAATCGTCATCTATAATTTTAGAAAACCTGAAGAACCAACTAAAATGTAATAATATGTAATGAAATGAATCGTATTTCCCATTATTGATTTCAAAACGTATTTCTTGTGCTTTGTTTACTTTGTAATTTTTTTATTATATGAGGGAAATTAGATTAATTACACTGGCAACATTAAGCATGCCCCCAGCTATGCGCAGACTTAACGTAATCCAACTTTAGTAACAAGTTTGGTGACATTTGGCTTGACACTTATGGTGCGGTTCCGCCTCAGCAAAAGTGACGTTTAAAGGTGACAGTGACACCTGGCAGTGCGGTCACCCCCCCCTGCCACCCTTATGCGCATAATAGACGTTTACCCCCCTCATCACATATTCATTGGATAGGTCTTTTTACTTGGAACAACATTTACTGTGACAGCTTAATTCAAATGTTTGTCTGTTCCGAGTGATCGTTTTCAGTTAACAACAAGGTAAAAATGAATATGCCTATTTATATCATGAAAAAAAAACTAATTAATATTGTAACATTTTAAGTTTTGAGTAAAAATACACTGATGTCATTGTTTCGTAATAACCATTATCATCAACATCAAGACATACATTGTACATATACTCAGTACGATACCGAAATACACACAAACTCAATAAAGCTGATCTTGCTGTTTATTATTCTTTTAAAATCGAAGAAAATAATAAAAAAAGAAAAACATGCACAAAAACTGCATGTATTTATTTATTCATTTTTAAATCTACGGAAGAGACTGCCTCACGACTCAGGGTACCTCTAGTCTTCTTTTCGTGTCGATTTGACTAAAATTTTGTCCGACCAATTTTTAGCCACCTGAACAGCCTCATTAGGCTCAACACACACCGAAAGAGCGGCGAAGGGCAACGAAGCGGAACGCAGTTTCAGTGTCATATGATTTTTAACTTTATTTCCATTACCATAATACTTATTATCGCATGAAAAACTCGACGAGTCGTGCGGATGCCCGCGGCGCCGCAGGAATTCCGGGGAATTCCATAAACGAAGCCATGCGACTGCGTGGGAAGTCGCGGGAATTCCCGAGAAAGTTCGAGCATTCGCGAGCGGCCGCTGACAATATCCCGCCCCTCGCGTCCACTCCCCGCGCGCGTCTGTTGCACGCTGAGCATTTGTTGCAGACGAGCATTCGCATTCATTCCTTTCAGTGCAACGAACACAGAAATGATGGAGGACGAAGAAAAACTTATTTATTTGGTGCAAAAAAAAGGTGAAACTGAACTGCGCATAGGAGAGCGACCCATGAATTCGCGGGTGGGCTCAGGAAGGCGCGCGCATTCCTGCGACTGCTCGAGAAGTCGCTGGAATGCTCGAGAAGGCGCGGGACTTCGTGGCTCTGCGTTTCGCCGCCCTTCGCCGCTCTTTCGGTGTGTGTTGAGCCTTAGCCTCGTACAAGTCATACCTCTAGTGTGGGAGCCAGAGATATTTTGTTTCTTTTTTGTGCATTATCTTGTACAAACGCTTGAACCAATAAATATTGTTATTATTATTATTACGTACCTGTGTGAAGTGATGACGATAGCTCGCTGCTGCCGCAGAGCCTTCCTCAGCGCCACCCACAGGTTCCTCCGCGCCGCCACGTCCACGCCCGTGCTCGGTTCGTCTAACAAGCTGACCGGCGCATTACTACATAAGGCGGCGGCTGCACCTAGGCGTCGCACACAGCCACCGCTGTAGTTACCAACGTCAATATGGGCATATTTTTCCAGACCTGAAGAAAAAAATCAATCACTTGAAAATAAAAAAAAAATTGTCCTAAAGTTGTAAAATAACTCAGGGTACGTTTACATAATAGAAAAGCTCGGCGCTGTGGAAATTAGCGGAGCGTGAATTGACCAATCACGGTGCTCAAAATCTCCACTTCACATCAGTGGTAACAGTATAAGTGGAACTGAGCGGACTATACAATAAACAATTGAACAAGCGACCTCGAGACGGACAAAGCAGAATCAAGTGGAGTCAATCAACGAGTAAAGCCGCCGCATACCGTTTCTCTTTTTTTTGGACCTTGGCATATTATGAGTCATCATCATCATCTTAGCGACCGTCCCGGTTGCTCACCTTGGCTGTCACCTCGGTGCCCGGGGTCCGCTTTCCTACACAGTCGCCTCCACTTCGCTCGGTCTTTCGCGTCCTCTGCCTTAAGCCCATTGGCACGCATGTCGTCCCTTACGACGTCGATCCAACGCCTCTTAGGCCTTCCTCGTTTTCCGGGTCACGGCGGAGGCGGCATGGCGAGGCATATGTTACCCACGTAGTCTGCCGGTTTTCGTAAAACGTGGCCATACCAGCGTAAGCGACCCTCCTGCAGTTTATCTGCTATGTCACGGACCTGAAGGCTGCCCCGGATGCGGGAGTTTTTAATGCGGTCTTTCCGCGAAACTCCAGACATCCAGCGCAGCATATTAATTTCCGTGACACGCAGGCTTTGCTTATGCCGCTCAAGTACAGGCCTCGCTTCACTGCCATACAAAAGGACAGGCCTAATGATGGTCTTATAGACCTGTCCTTTGAGCCTAATCGGCATTTTGGGGTCACAGATAACCCCCGCCACCTCACGCCATTTCGCCCAGGCCGCCAAGATACGTGAATCGACGTCGCAATCGACGTCCCCGGACTCGTGGAGCACCGATCCCAAGTACCTGACCTGTTCCGTGCGCTCAACTGTGTCTTCGCCAGTGCGAACAGGAGCAGCGTTTGTTGTGTTACAGGCCAAGTACTCGGTCTTCGCCGCATTAATCTTCAGACCGCCGTTTTCCAACGATTCCTTCCACGTTGCTACACATTATGAGTGAAGAAGGTAAATGCAGTAGGAAGTGAGATGGAATCCCATGCTGCTAACCTTCGGTCACGCACCGGTGGGACAGCGTCTACTAGCGGGGTACTAGTCTGGAGACTGCGGCGACACCCAAGGCCCCTCGGAAATGACCATCGCACAGTGTGGGATTTGACCTTAGTTGCGGACACTATCATTTTATGTTGGATTTAAGTAGGCCTAGTCATCCTAGACCACTTAAAGTAATACTTTTTTGAAAATTCCAATTAGATTTGCAGATATATATATTTTTTTATTTAAGTTGTGGAATTCTACGAAAAACGTTTACAGTCATATTTCCCGAAAAAAGTGATATTTCTCTTTGTAAAAAAATCAAACCATCTGTTAGTTTACAATGCTACTAGTGTGAAAATTTCAATCCCATAAGTGCAGAAAAACGAGAGAAAAAAAATAATTTTAAAATTTTGAAAAAAAATAAAATAATAATGATCTATGTTATTGTCGCATTTTTTTTAACAAAAATTTAATAGGGTTATGTTTCTACTAAATCGTGACAAAAATCCATATAACTAGCTTGCGCTATGTTGGAGATATACATGGGATATGGATATGGGTTTTTTTGGAATAGATATCATCATAGATATACGTAGTATTTACACTATTATTCATTGTTTAAAATAAACACATAAACGCAATTTTAAGGAAAAAAACTGAAATCAAAAAATATTAATAATGCTTCAAACATAAGTACATACTATTACATTACGCGGCCAACTTACCTAAATTTGTTTTTCACACGACTTAAACGCGTACTAAGTAATGCTAAGAAAGCTTGTTTGAAATATTGCATGTTATAAAATAGTAGGCGCTTGTCAGTGCAAACCCTAACGAAAAAAAATTTTAAAATACAATATTTCTGTTATCGTGTGTCTGTCGCATCTGGTTTTTTTTATGATAATAGTAATTAATGTAGTTAACATATTCAGACAGTGAAAAAAAACGCGACCATGTAAATAGTGGCTAGATAAAAAAATAAAATGAAATCATAGAAAAACTATTGTTTTGCATAGAATAGCGCAATATTTTAGGTTTTGATGGATTGGTTGGTTCATCAAGTACATTTGCTATCAAACCAATAAATATTTAGTAAAAAAAAACATAAAAGAAAGTAGAAAATTTGTTTCTATGGTTTCTATGGATTTTTCTTTGTTTTCTGAATTTCTACAAAACTATGACAGATACATCAATGGGAGTTTTAATTGGAGTTTTGTTTCAATGTAATCTCTCAGAAAAACGCATAAAACAGGATGTCCGCAACTAAGGTCAAATCCCACATTGTGCATCGGGCCCTCTCATCTGGTAGCCAACCAGTACGATGGTGCATTCCGGGATTATTAGTTGGCGGGGCAGCCTTTAACGTGTGGCTAGCACATTACTTGGGCCCCCAACTAACTGCGACCGGCCAGTGGTGCACCGTGCCTCGGATCCCGCTACCCTTCTCGACTAGTCTCCCGATACGTCAATACCAGCGCGAGGCCGGCTGGTCTGTAATTCTGCATGCATTGGAACCGCCGCTTCGATCCATCTTCTCAGAATTGTCTACACTGGGAATTTTACCGGAAAGGAAGGTCTGATCCTGGGGTATGAGGGTTAAGAAGGAGAGAGATGGGTCGTTTAGTCAGTAAGAGTCTGACAGTGTTTCTCGCTCCGCCGTCATTAGATGATTTTTCCCAACTTAAAAAAAGTTCAGTTAGTAGAAAATACCTCAGGCATTAATTTGTACAATTACCCAATAGAGCATAAAGTTTTAAATAAATAAATAATTGCTTCAAAATATAACTGCTTATCCTTACTGTCATCATAAATTTTTCAATTAAAAAGTGTCACTCACCAACAATATGTATCCAGTTGTCGACTTGCTGTTTGATCCACTGCTGGTCAAACCCTCGCATCGTCAGCACCAGCGTCAAGTTCTCCTCTCCTGTCAGAAACTTGTCCAACCCGAAGAACTGGGGGCAGTAAGCCAGGGACCGGAGGTACTGTAAGGAAACATTAATTATTGTTTTTAGAAAACCGCTAAAAACCAATTGTTTATTTGTATCGTCACACTTTTTTTTATTTATCATCATTACATAGTATAAAACAAAGTCGCTTCCTGTCTATGTATGCTTAAATCTTTAAAACTACGCAACGGATTTTGATGCGGTTTTAACAGATAGAGTGATTCAAGAGGAAGGTTTATGTGTATAATATATGCATGAGAGCAGTGGTGGCCGAGTGGTACAGGTCCCGACTTATAAGTTGTAGGTCGCGGGTTCAAACCTAGCCAGGCGCATTACTTAATTTATTTCATCACCACTGCTCTCAAAACGTTGAAGGAAAACATCGTGAGGAAACCGGCATGTCCTAGAATTAAAAATTCGAAGACATGTGACATCCACCAATCCGCACTGGGCCTGCGTGGTGGATTACGGCCCATTCCCTCTTCCAGAGAGGAGGCCTGTGTCCTAGCAGTGGGAACATTAAAAAGGCTGATGCTGATGATATGCATATATTAAATATCAGTACCCGTGCGAAGCTGGGGCGGGTCGCTAGAAGATTTATAAAAAACTAACATTCGACAGACATTTCGCTCCATACAAATTCACTGTTAAAATTCAATTTTTTGTTGAATATAAGCTAAAACATATCCGAGAGCTTTTATTTATGTCCAATACGAGGTGCTAGGGCTGGGCTTGTCGCTTGTAATGTGGACTTTACGTCTACGTCATAAGGGTTAGCTACTGGTACCTGAGCGTTGAATGAATGTAAGTGGTATCCGTTGCAAAATACGTTGCCTCTGGTACAAGGCTCCTCCGCCGTCAACAACTTGAAGCAGGTGGATTTACCCGCGCCGTTTACTCCGAGAAGGCCGAAACATTCGCCTAAAATATAACATTAAATTAAAATAAAAATAAAATACAGGTGGACCAAAAGTCCGTTTACTTTTCAAACAAGAATAAAATAAAACTAGCAAAATTGAATTTCCCGCAAAAATCTGTCATTTCCTACAGTTGCAAAATGCTTGACTGATGGACTTTGTACTCATGGTCAAGAAATAATGAAAAAAATACATCAAAATCGTTGCAGGTGAAATTAGTTTTACCTACTTGACCATATTAAAAAAGTTATATTAAGTAGGTACAAAGCTCCTGTCATGCGACATTTAATTTAGTCTGGTATTAGTTTAGTCAAATTAGACCCAAAAATACGAGGTTAATCGAAACCATGTTTTTCTTTATTGCAAATTCAAGGGTCAAGCTTTAAACCGCGTAAGTATGTAAGTTTCAAAATTTGTCATTTTGACTTTAATAGTTAGAATTTTAATTAACTGAATGGTAGCTTTGAATCGTTGATTTTTCCACAAAAATGTAGATTGAGTTATTATTTATTTATCTTTAAATTCGCAAAGTGGCAAATAATAAAAATATTTCATAAATAAATACATATACTTATTTCTAAATACAAACATATTTTCGATAAATTACACCCAAATAAAGAACTAATTATCGTGTTCTTCACAAAAATATTAATTGGGTTTTTTTATGGTGGGAAAAATCATGGTATGATGAATCCCGCCCTTGGGCAGAGCAGGAGACAGTGTCAGACTTCTACTGAATAAACGACACACCGTTCCTTTTTGCCTTACTTCCAGGCCCCCCGTATTTCGCTTTCGCATCAGTCCTTGGCTCCAGAAGGCTTCGACCCTGCTGGGCCCCTACAGTAGCTGGCCACTCCCTGAGGCGCGCGGGAACAGTGCGCGCCGTTGACGACGTGGACTTGGTCCGACGGCTATCGGATGGGCAGACAGCGAGCTACCCATAGCTCGCCGTCCGCAAACCCACGCCTAAATATTAGTTGGGAGGGAATCGAACGTACGATCCTCAGCATAGCAGTCAGAGCCACTAACGACTAGATTAATAAGCCAGTTTAACGCTTACCTTTCTGGATAGAAAAGCTGACGCCCTGGAGCGCGGTGACTCGCTTGCTTCCACAACACGCAGGGTAGTTCTTGTGTAGATCATTCACCAGCATCGCGTCTGGAATCTGATTCGCAGCTGTAAGTAAAGCATATTGTTGTTAAGGGTTATACAACAGACTCTAATATAAGCTGAAAGCGGACTACCCTGAGAAGAAACACCGAAACAAACTCAGGGGTCAAAGTCTCTTTTAAAGTCCATACAGCAAACATGTAATGGTCAAATCATGTGAGAACAATGCAGATTAGTGTCTGAGATGGTCTTTTGAGGAAAGAACTATACAGATTTGAGTCGAACTGTCCAGTCAGTGCAAGCATTTGTCAGTATTCGTATAGCTCAACTTGGGGCTACTAAGGAGCTCAACGATTTGACGATCAATGCCAAAGGAAGAACATATGGGTAGGCCGCAGAAATACTCAAATTGCCAGACATCATATTAAAATTACGGAAAAGGAAAAGTAATCGACATAGTCAACCAAGGCCTGGCGCTAGAGGTCGCCGACCTCAGAGGTGGTGCGAAATGTGTGCATATACTCGAAAATACGACTTTCCTGCGGTCTAAAGTCACGATATCTCGAAAACGATGCTTTGTAGAAGGGAAGTGACGAGATCTTTTTTGTAGACAATTTTACGATCTACAAACTTTGTCTAAACCAATTTTCAATAGCTCTCGTTGTTCCAGAGATATACGCAAAAAACGCAAATTCGTGACCTTTGACCTCGAATAAAAAACAACGCACAAGCGGGATCGATGGGGACTTTTGACATATAATTTGTAATGACGTATTCAAGGCCTGCACAAAAATCCAGCTTGTTGGGAATTAATGCAAACTGAAATCATAATTTAGTCTATTTTGACTGTACTAAAAAATAAATGAGTAGAGTACAACAATTTATTTAACATAGTAAATATTTTGATCAAATATAAATTAAAAAAATATATAAATAAATACATAAAAACAAAGAAAAACAAATATCAATGTCAAATTGTAAAAAATATAAAAAAGCACAATTGAAGTACAAAAAATCAGAAAAGAGAAAAAGAAAAAATATAAATAATAAAAATACAATTAACCAATCTATCAAATAATATTATATTATGCATGCCATAAAGAAGAATTTTAATATGAAAAACGAATACAATAAAGGAAAAAAAATTGGTACAAAATAAATAAATCATTAAAATTACATATTTTACTTTGGTGGTATATATCTAAATTGATTTATTTTATTTATTTATTTATTCATATAGCAATTTGCATTGTGATTTTTTTTTGTGCATTTGCATTGTGCACTGAAATTACATTATTTAACAAAAAAAAATAACATTAAAAAATCACATTAATTAACAAGAAAAAATTTAAAAAATTGTCCTACATTAATTCATTTATAACTAACTAACAGCTTAACTAACAAAAAAAGTCGGTTAAATAGTAAATTTGTATATGATAGGGCTCGAATATTACTTTATCACTGACAACCGATTTCCGAATGCCCAATCAACGTAAAAATCAACTAACGAGGTGTGAAATGTTTTGTCAAGTGTCAATTGACGTATTTAAAGCATGATCAGTAAAAAAAGGCGTCCCCAGCGTAGTAACACGATAGATCTACCACAAAGTGCAAAGTTCGACGGCTCACCTACGGCACTTTTTTTTTATGGTAGGTGAAAATCATCGAATGACGAAACCCGCTCTTGGGCGTAGCGGGAGACCAGTGTCAGACTCTTACTGACTAAAAAACCTACCCCGTACCTTCCTTGCCTTATTCCTAGAGTCGCGGTAACAGTTCTCACCACCCGAGGCTCCAGGAGGCTTCGTCCCTGAAGGGCTCCTACAGTTTGCTGACAGCTCCTTGAGGCGCGCGGGAACGGTGCGCTCCGTTGACGACTTGGACTCGGTCTGGACAGTTACCAGAAGACCGGACGGCGAGCTACCCATTGCTCACCGTCCGCGAGCCAGTGTCTACGGTGGTCGGATATCGGCAGGATCGCGGCGGCGACGGCTACGGCGAGGGCACCGTTGCCTTTGCCTTATGCGGTCGGCCTCCTCCTCACCTACGGCGCTGCTGTCACCACTTGACACTGGCAGAATAGTCGACACCGGCTCAGTTGCCATAAAGAAAGAAAATAAAAAATAAAAACTTTGATTTGGTAATTTTGTTAGTCCATAGCGTAGTCGAATCTTCCATAGGAATGGCATGTAACATACTATGCCATAGATTACTTTTTTTAAAGCATTGTTTCATCAACCTAAATTAATTTGACACAGCTGATGATGATGATGATATTTATTTTTGTAAATAGGTTTTTCACAACACTTTTACACGTCATTTTTGTTTTTTTTTTTTTGTCAGTTGAAACTAGATTAGTCCGGTGTTTCCTAGCTGACTACCCTGAGAAGAAACACCGAAACAAACTCAGGGGAACTCAGCTGTTAATTTAACTGTTGTGTCAGGTGAATGAAAATTTGATCGAGCTTTCAGAAACTCGGTGTCAGTGGTGGTGGTGGGTGCGTTATGCCGCGTGGTTGTAGAAGTTAGTGTAGAGATAGCAGTGTACTCACGCAAGCTGATATTCCTGCTGACGTAACGCTTCTCCGCACGCACCATCTCGTCTTCCTCGGCAGGTTGTGGCGGTGTGTACTTGCTGTTCCATATTTTCTCTATTAAGAGTTTGAAGACCCCGCGTTCGGTTAGGCTTACCACCGTCTAGGGAACAGAAAAATATGTCATATTACCTGACTTTTTCGAACTATGTTGAGGAGGTCTCCCAATCTACCCACATGCAGCTGTATAACAGTATTTTACACGGAGCGAATATCTATTACCAAGACTGGTATTATTACTTCTCCGCGGACCTCTGAGGAGTTCAGACGCGTTTACGGAGAACCTCTACGTAGTTTTATTTAATAATTATTTTTTATAATTATTGAATTGAACCGCGACATGAAAATAGGAGTACATAAGTTTCGAGGAGATCGTACGCGCGTAAACCTCGTTAGCAAGTTCCAAGTGACGCAGTGTGCAGACTACACCCAGGTCCACTCTGCAGCTCCCGCCCGTTACTGCCCGCCTCCTGGCGCGTGACGAACATCGTCCACTAACCACAGCTCTGTGTCACTGTCAAATCTAGGCTATCCCGCTCTGTACTCTGTAAGCAGCCTTGGAAAAAACCCAAATTCAATTTAGGCCAATTACACTTGGAAAATTGACAAAATTTAATAGTAACTTACAGAATAGGTTAGATGTTCTGGGCCATAATATTGAGGATGCTAATAAATTTTATGATAAATTCTTTTCAATAGTACTGAATGAATTTAATACATGTTTTGAAAAGAAGTCGAAAAATATCTTCCCCAAGTTTGTATTTAGTGACAGGCACAATTTTAATACCAGAAATAGGGACAAATTAGATCAACCTCGGTTCAGATTGGCCAAAGTACGTAGTTCGTTTATGGGGTGCTGTATTAAATTTTATAATAAATTACCAAGTGAGATTATTCAATTGAATGAATCCAAATTTAAAACTTGCATTAAACGCACGCTATGTAGACAAGCATATTATAAACTGGAAGATTACATTCTTGATAATAATGCTTGGTTAAATGCCGTTTCTGCTCCACAGCCACAGTCTACTTTTGCCTTCTAATTTGTTTTTTTTTTTTTGTTAACATATTTATTGAAAGGATGGAAGTTGTTGCCCTTTTTATATTGGCTTTTCGTAATAGTTTTATATTTTATTTGTTAAATTGAAGCTCATGACCATCTACAATTATTATATTTTTTTGATTTGGATACAATAGCATTGTATAATGTAGAAGCACTTTGTAAATTTTGTAAATGTGAAGTACCATGGAGCATTTTTCGCTAGGTTGCAACTTATTTGACATTCGAGCATGGCAGCTGAGAGTTTGTCATGCTCTCTCAAATGTCTCGCTGATGGTGGCGCGTGTGTTGGGTCATTCTGTTCCCTCTAAAATGGTTGAGCGGAGTGGGGCTGATACATGCGTCATGCTCGTGAACGGGTGCCGTCAGTTGAGACCGGTCATCTCTTGGCTGCTAGGCGCTTATTTGAAATTTTTTTTTATTATTATTATTTTACTTTTTGTTAAATACCGCTACATCGTGCTCGCATATTAGAATCAACATTTTGTAACCAAGTAATATGTAAATATAAATTTTGATTTAAAAGAGTGCCCATGGAGTTTCTTGCACGTTCTTCTCCATAGGAGTCTACGCCTTGGAACGTGCAAACTAGCTTCAATTTTGACATTTCAAAAGTGCCTGTAAATGGTCTATTTGAAATAAATGAGTTTGACTTTGACTTTGACTTTGTACAATAGTTCTGCTGCTGTTCGACTGACATCCTATACATTGCTGCTACCCTGGTACTTTTGCTGAGAGAATAATACAAATATGCCACTTAAACTTTATCTGACGCTGACACAAAGAGTGTTTGAAGGAAACATACCAGTTTTGCGAAGTACTACTTACCAGAGTAACATAAATATGAGACGTATGTAGCGTAGAGAACACTAAATAATTTTATGCAGGAAGTTGGCGAGTCTTTCGAAAAATTCACCAAGGAACAAATCTCTAAACTACATTGTTTGGAATCGTCTCTAGCAACAAATAAAAAGCCAGAACTATAGTATTAGTACATCTATTATGGCGTTGTACTCAAGAACGCCAATTTTATATTTATATTTCAATGACATATCATTAATTCAAATTTGCTACGCTTCGCGTGTTTGTAAGTTATCAATGAAAGTTGAACGAGGTGACGCGTGATTTAATGGCGGAAGATATTCAGACTATTTTGAGCATTTTATTGTTATAAAAACTTGTAGACAGAGAAAACAAACTGATATAATTCAGCGATATTAGTGAACTTTGAATATATAAATATACAAAATAGAAACTACTACAAAGAAAGAAAATCAAAATTATGTAAAACATATTTCAGACAAATTTATTTTTGAAAAATTCTCAAGCAAGAACCCTAATGCAATGCAATGGATTGAACATTTTGAGGAAGAATGTGAGCACCTTAATGTATCAAAGGATGAACCAAAAATAGATATATTGACGTTATTTTTGGAGAAAACTTGTTCAGATTAGTATGGCCGTGAAAACTCACAATAAAGGCAGACAAAATTAGGACTGGCTGACAATCTCGTAGAAAGATATATACAATAAAATACATTGATATATCTATATGAGTAAAAAATGGCAAATCAGACCATAATCGACGGAATCCGAAGGTTTAACCATAAATATCGTATCGGTGGAAAGAATAAAATTATTAATTAAATAAAAAATAAATTAAATATTTTGTTTTCGTGTACTTCTATAACCTGTGTGCGTAATAAACTAAGTAATCAAGTGCTGCATATTATTTGTTTCCTTTGTGACAGTCGTAAAAGTGGGGCCCAACGTGGGACTCGCGACTGCTGAACTACATCAGGCAATTTTTATATGTTTGCATGTAAGGAACGCGATAATAATAATTTATTGCCTTATATCTTACTATTATTGATAATTTGAGATACATCTCGTTTCTGTCGGTGCTGGGTTTTTTTTTGAGCATTCCTCTTTGATAATATCATGGTGACACGTGCCACGCCCCCAAGACACATGCCTATTCGATACTCTTGCACCATCTCATCTTCCAGCTCATCATGCTGTGCCGGTGCTGCCGCTGCGGCTGCGGAGAACCTCAAGCGGCGGAAATATACTAATCTTGTTGGTAGTTATATTTTCGAGCCGTTTGGGGTTGGACTCTCGGGTCGTGGGGTCCGAGTGCCCACAAGTTGTTTAATGAACTTTCTAAACGACTTGTTGACACTTCGCGTGACCCAAGGGCTGGCTTTTACCTTGGGCAAAGAATAAGCATTGCCATACAGCGTGGCAATGCGGCCAGCCTTTTGGGCACTTTACCGGTCGACAGCGATGCGGAAGAGTTTTTTGACGCTTTATTAGATTAGGTATTTTTAGTTAATTAGGGTTATGTAACAAAAAAATGTTTAAATAACGGCTAATACAAATTTAACACTGTGATTAGTTGTTGGAAAGAGTCGCGTTCTGTGCCCCACTGTGTCATACGTAACGTCGACGCACCATCAAGCTCCGCCTACTAAGCACGGTAGTGCACTGTGTTTACTTACCGGAAAGGAAAGGATCGCGATTTGTGTCGTACCGTGTCAGCCCGCAATAGCGTTCTGACAACAACACCACATTAATTACTATGGAAAGAGGTTGCAATAAATGTAAGATTATTATAGAACAAGAAGAGTATCTCAAATGTTATAGTTGTGAGTATTATTTCCATGCAAGCTGTATAAAATTAGAGGGAAATATCCTTTCCTTGATAACACCTACAAAGAGAAAAACATGGAAGTGCTCGCAATGCTCGACGCTTGTAAACCAAGTAAGTTCATCTGTACGGTCCCGAGATCACTATGACAACATAACTGTTAGAAGGCACAAAGTTAACGTAGATACTAGAAATTCTTTTGAATCACTGCTGATAGCTAGTCAGGAAGAAGACGATGAGTGCGCGTGTTTTGTATCAACGAACAACATGCACAATACAAGTTGTCCGAACCTGAGATTAACTAAAACCCAACAAATAGAGGAATTACAAGCATTAATAACCACCTTACAGGAAAAATTAGTTCTCGCTGAGAAGGATATCAAAAACATCACCAATGAATATAACTCCTTAAAAAAAAATATTCAAGAAAATGATATAACCATAAAGAACGCTCATATGTTACATTCTGGTCAAAATACATCGTCGGAAATTCTGAATGAACATTGTGATGAGGAAGTCTTTAGAAAGAATGAGACAAATGATACAAAAAACTTAAATAGAATGCAACCAAAAAGGATAGTAATTGTTGGTAGAAACCAGTGCCGAGGAATAGCATCGGAACTAATACGCTCCAGAACTAACTCATGCTATGAGAAATATTGTACAAGGCCTGATTTATCCTGATACGACTACTGACTTCATATCCAACATCTGTAACTCTCTTCAGTTAAATGAACAAGACAAATTAGTGCTAAGTATATGTAGGGGAAGAAGATAAAGATCCGCTGAAACTATCGCATGAACTTTACTGTATTTTAAAAAATATTAAAGCGTCGGTAATTTTGTTGAAAATAGATAGTAACAGATATTTAAATGAAAATAAACTAAATAACATGATTGAATGTGTCTCAAAAAAATTTGATAATTGTTAATTTATTAACCATAAGAATGTTTATAATAGATATGCGTATTTAAAATTAATTTGTAGCAAAATAAACTTAATCATAGATACAATTGATTATAATAAAAAATTTATTCCTCAGAAAAAAATAATTCAGCGCCAAACAAATACTTATACTACACAAGATACTCGTACTTTAGTTAAAAGTCGTAAAGTGACTTTACAACAAAGAACCATAACGGATTACTTTTCATATTCGGGTAAGCAAAAAATGACAAATGTTGCTCAAAGTACACCGTTAAATAAGTTTGATCGAGAAATAAATCAAAACTTTTTTCGTCTATAACTCAATTTATGTAATGCACCAAAATATATCAGGTTTGATTAATAAGGCAGATATGTTAACTGTACTATTGGAAGAACGGTCTAGGTTAAACAAGATGATAGATGTCCTGTGTATAACTGAACATAATATGGTAACAAGTGATAATAAAATATTAACTATTCCTAACTATAAATTAGCTGACAGTTACTGTAGAAATAATAGAAAAGGAGGTTCTTGCATATTGGTGAGAAACATTCACGAGTTTGAAGTATTGCCACAGGTAAAAAAACTCTCTATACCAAACATTTTTGAGTGTTGCGGAATCCAACTTAAAAAACATAACATCATAATAGTTTGCGTATATAGAGTACCAAAAAGTACTAATACAAAAATACATTTTCAATTATTTTTTGAAAAATTAGAAAATTTACTATATCAAATAACACGTGGTAGATCCAATAAAAAAATTATTCTTTGTGGCGACTTTAACATAAATTTACTAAAACAAGACATAAATACTAAAACACTTGTAAACTTAGTCAAAGGATATAATCTAAAAACTTTAACAAATGAGCCTACACGTCTATCTAGCGGCACTTGCATAGACAATATATTTCATAATGATCGCGGTAATAATGGAGAAGTAATAGAAACAGCACTTTCAGATCACACTGCACAAATTTTAAAATGTAATGTAAGAAAGTCTTGTGTTATACACTCGTGGAAAACAAAAATAGTTGATTATTCTCCAGATTTAGTAGACAAATTTGTTAAATGTATTAGTAGCTATGTTTCAGTGAAGTATACCAAATAAAATATCCAAATATTGCTTATGAGTGTTTCTTAGATACATTCAAATTATTTAAAATCTATGTTTCCCAAGTAAAGATATAAAAAGAACAATAAACAAGAAACAAAAATGGCTATCTAGGGGCATAAAAAATTGCAGTAAAATCAAACGTCACTTATTATGGACATACCGGAATACTAAAACCGAAAACAATAAACACCGTTATATCTCCTATTCAAAACGATATAAAAAGATAATACAACTTACTAAATATGCGCAAAATAACCATTTCATCAAAACATCCAGCAACAAAAGCAAAGCAGCCTGGAAAGTAATAAATAATAACAAAGACGAACTCCCTAGAGAACCTATTTCAAAAATTATGCACCTTGGTAGAGAAATAACAAAAACTGAAGACATTTGTAATGCATTTAATGACTTTTTTATTGACCAGATCGCCCCATGTCATATTGATAATAATGCATCACAGATTGATAGGTTAAAAGACTCGATGTTTTTAACTCCATGTACGCCGAAGGAAATTTCTGATACTATAAGATCTTTAAGAAATACTAAAAGTACTGGTTGTGATAATTTAACAACAAATATCATTAAGAAAGTGCATAACTTTATCTGTTTTCCTTTATCGCATATTATAAATTTGTGCTTTGAACAGGGAATTTTTCCAGACTTGCTAAAAATTTCTATAATTAAACCGTTGTTTAAAAAAGGAGACAAAACATCAATGAAAAATTACAGACCCGGACTTTTGAAAATACAGGTATCAATGCCAATTGATACCTGTATTTTCAAAAGTAATCGAAAAAGTAATTTACTGTCGGTTATACAATTACCTAGAAAATAAAAATATATTAGTCAACGAACAAAAAGGTTTTCGAAAGAAGAAATCTATCAATTTAGCTATTTTTTTTTTACGCACTGTAATGAATAACGTATATAAAAGAGTACCCATTTGCGCCCTTTACATGGACATGACGAAGGCGTTTGATTATGTTGATCACAGTATTCTTATAAACAAATTGGAGAGATATGGCATACGCGGCAATATCCTTAACCTACTAATATCATATTTGAGCCATCGAACACAGTTTACAGAAATAACAAATATAGATACTACAAACAAAAGAGAAATTAAATATAGATCCAAATCGAGGCCAGTAAAATATGGAGTACCTCAAGGGAGTGTTTTGGGTCCGTTGTTATTTCTACTCTATATTAATGATCTCCCTAAAAACACTAAACATCCAACAGTATTGTTCGCTGATGACAGCACAATTATTGTTAAATCAGATAATTCTTACAACTATGAGGAAGAGGTAAATAACACATTAAGACAAAGAATAGAATAGCTTAACTGTAATAATCTGCTAATTAACTTAGAAAAAACTCACATTATGCATTTTGAACAAAGACTTAGAAAAAATCATATACATGTAAATTATAATGGAAAATCTGTTTCAGAAAAAGATGACAAAGTTTCTAGGCTTATTGATAGATTCTAAACGTACATGGAAATCACAGGTAGAAGTCATTTGTAGTAGAATAAACAGCTTTTCTTACGCACTATATAAATTATCAAAATTTGTGAATCGTGATACGGTACTTGTAGCCTATCACAGTTATGTAGAATCTATTATGCGCTATGGTCTCATTTTCTGGGGCAATTCAACGGATAAAGAACAAGTATTTATAGCACAAAAGAGGTGCATTCGTGCAATATGTAACTTGCACCCTAGAGATAGTTGTAAACCGTTCTTTCAGTCATTAAATATTCTTACATTTCCATCTCTTTATATCTATGAGGTGGCGGTGTTTGTAAAAAGTAACCTAGAATTATTTACAATAAAGCCCCCAGCAGATCCAAGGTTGAGGAAAAGGGAGTCCAATATTCTAACAACTGAGCATAGCAACACTGCCCTTTTACAATGAAATGGCTCCAAGAATATATAATAAAATACCTCAAGACTTAAAAAAATTAAATATAAATCTCTTTAAGAAAAAGCTGAAAGAACTGTTAATAAAGAAATGCTGCTACTCCATAAGTGAATTTTTAGAATGATTCTAAGTCATATAATTTAGATTAAAAAAAAATGTAACAGTATATAATTAATATAATTTTCGAAACAGACTGTATAAATATGTATAATAGAAGAAATAATTATAATTACAATAGAGATTTTACAATATTATATATAAATATAATAGAGTAAGAAAGCTAAATAATTAAATAAATTTAAAAGATAAAAAAAAAACACAATATTATATGAATCTAAGCAATGAATAGTGATAGAATTAAATAGTATTATATAAATGTGATAGTGTTATATACACAATAACAGGTTAATTGAAATTAATAACAAAGTACAAAAAAGATTAACAGTTTTAAATATAAATAGAGTAAGAAAGCCAAATAATTAATATAGATTAGAAAAAATAACAATATTATATAGAGTTTAGCAATAAATAGATATAAGTAATGGAATTAAATAGTATTATATAAATAATAATAGGTTAATTGAAATTAACAACAAAGTATGTTAATATAATATAAGTAATACGCGTTTAATATAATTTTCGTATGCCCACAGGCACAATGTAGCGAACTTCCTGTAACTCTTAACACCTCTTGTATTGTACACCTGCATTGACGAATAAAAAGATTTGTATTTGTATTTGTAGTTTTAAGGTTAGATATCTAATTATTTGTACAGTTTACTAAATAAATGACAATTAATCATTAAGATTACCTACAGTTCATTAAATGTATAGTAAGACAACAAAAAAACTCAACTAGAGGAAAGAAGGTAGAAGCTAGTATAATATACGAGTATGAACACACACCATTGCAACTACAAATTGCGCCGCCATTATGAGCATCCATTTTCCGGGATTGTCTTCTTTAATGCAGTAATAACATACCGGATGAGGATCTGAAATAAAAAGCTTGAATTGAAAAAAGAACTCGAACCCTTTGATATCCAAATTTCATTTGATCCGCGTAACGAAATATAACCACCACTATCTCGCACAGAGACTTGTTATTAGCAATAAGTGATTACAAGCAGTAATCCGAAAAAAAAGATCAATGAAATTCAGAGTTGTAATTATTATCTCACCAAGACAATCTTTGATGAATTATTAATTATTATATCATCGCAGACAACCCGATTTATGATGCTATATGTATATCTGAGTCTTGGTTGACGGAAGAAAAAGTAAGCATAATACAATTTAGTGGTTACAAAATAGTAGCGTCATACTGCCGCAGCACACGCGTTGGAGGCGGAGTCTGTATCCTGCTGCGAGATAAAGTCGACTACAAAGAGAGACACGATATAACGAATATGTCCATAGAATATATTTTAGAAGTATGTGCTATCGAGTTGCCCATAGAAAACATATTATTAATAACAATGTATTGGAATAGAAGAGAGGAAGAAATATTTATTGACCGGTTAAAATGTATCTTAAATTATATAAATAATAAGTATTTTAAATTCAATATTATTGTAGGTGGAGACTTTAATATAAATATCTTAGACAGGAATGTTAAAACTAGGCAATTCCTAGATCTAATGTCAGAATATGAACTTACTCAACACATAAAAACACCCACAAGAATAACACAAAATAAATCTACATGTTTGGACTTGATATTTACAAACACTAATACAAATAAAATATACACAACAGTAGAAGAGCTGGGCTTTTCCGACCACAGCGGGACAATTGCTCACGTCACGTCACCAACACAACAGTTAACAACACCAACGAATTGGTACGTAAAAAAAAGAATATTTAACAACACAAACATCTCAAAATTTAAGTCTAAACTAAAGGAACTTGATTGGCAAAATATTCTACCAAAAGACAAAAATTTAAACGAAAATTATAAAGCTTTTCATGACACTCTAACAAAAATCCTTAACCTTTGTATACCAATATGTAAAGTTAAACTAAAAACTAAATTTAAAAAATACTGGTTAACAAAAGGCATCAAGATATCGTGTAAAAATAAAAGACTTTTAAAAATACTCACACTTAAAACAAAAAATCCGATCATAACCAATTATTATAAAAATTACGAAAAAATATTTAAAAAATTAGTAAATACATCTAAAAAGATTCAATATGTAAATAAAATGCAAAAATCAAACAATAAGGTTAAAACCATGTGGAATATCATAAATGAGAGAACAAACAAAAAACAAAAAAAGACGTGTAGTAATATTAAATTACAAAAAGATAACAGTCTAATAACCGAACCTAAACAAGTTGCCAACATTTTTAATAATTACTTTGCGGCCATTGGGGACAACAGTGTCAGTTCAACTAGTAAGAAACCGGAAAGTACATCTGTACAGAACACCACGGAGAACACGATGTTTCTTAGCCCAATAGAAGCACGGGAAGTCAATAATATAATTAAAAACTTAAAAAACAAAAGTAGTCACGGTATCGACGAAATACCACCAATGCTTTTAAGGGAATGCGCAGATGAACTTACCTTACCGTTTTATTTGCTCCTGAACCAATCATTTGACGAAGGAATCTTTCCTGATTTGTTAAAAAAACAGTTATAAAACCTATACACAAAAAAAATCTAAAAACAGACCCAAACAACTATCGTCCGATTGCTCTTTTACCATCCGCCTCAAAAATTTTTGAAAACGCCATGTGTGATCGTATTTACAAGTTTTGCGAAAAATATAATATTTTTAATGAAAGCCAGAACGGTTTTCGAAAAAATCGCTCTACCACCTTGGCTGTATATAAGTATATACAAGAAGCCCTTAATATTATAAATAACAAAAAATACGCAATAGGAATTTTACTAGACATGACCAAAGCCTACGACAAGGTGCAATTTAAGATTTTATTAAACAAATTATACGGAATAGGTATACGCGGGAAGGCTCACGAATGGCTAACATCTTACCTAAAGAACAGGGAACAATTAGTTGAAATAGAATACTTTAACTACCAGAACAATGAAATTGAAAAAATTCAGTCAGATAGTAAGATAATCAATGCCTCAATTCCTCAAGGCAGTGTCATAGGATGTTTATTATTTTTAATTTACATCAATGACCTTCCTAATATGATTGAAGACCCTTGTGTCTTATTTGCGGACGACATTTCTATCTTAGTCTCATGTCAGAACAAAGAAAATATAGAAAAAACTATAAATTCCATACTTACTAAAACTTGCAACTGGATGAACGAACATAACCTCGAGATAAATTACTCTAAAACAAAATTAATAACTTTTCACCCGTATCAAAAAGCACCTTTAACTTTAGATTTTACTTTCAACGACTCAAAATTAGAAACCGTGAATGAATTTACCTTACTTGGACTTGTTATAGACACACATGTAAATTGGAAATCGCACATACAAAAAACTCACTCGAAAATTTCGAAATTCACCTATGCTCTTCGAGAAATAAAGAAAACCACTGATTTCCAAACAGCCCTTACCACCTATTATGCCTACGCTTACGCATGGCTTAGCTATGGTGTCACCCTTTGGGGAAACAGCACAAATGCACCTACACTTTTTACCCTGCAAAAGAAATTGGTTAGGATTCTAGTAAACATTGAGCAAACCGAAAGTTGTAAACCTTTCTTTCAAAAACATAACATTCTAACTCTTCCTTGTATATACATTTTAGAAACATGCAAATTTGTTAGGAAACATCAAGAATTTTACTCAAAACGTGAAGACATTCAGACACGCTATCTACTTAGGCACCGATCACGGCTAAACTTACCAAGTTCCCGAATGAAAATGCACTCTACAAGTCCCTATGTTATGGCCATTAAAATATATAATAAACTACCCGCAGAAATAAAAAAAGAAGAGAAAATTAATGTATTTTTAAAGAAACTTAAAAATTTCTTACTAAGTAAATGCTACTACTCGATAAATGAATACCTAAGTGATAGACTAATAAAGTCATAAGCATGAATACGCTCTCGACTTTTCACATAGTATATAAATCGTAAAAATTATGACTTCTCGAAATAGACACATAAATAATAATAAAATTCAATTTAATAATAATGACGACCAAAATAAATACAAATACCTGACCTAATTAATCTACTAATAGAAAAAAATAAACAAATACATAATTCTAAAATATTGACGATAAAACTAATAAAAATACCTGAATGAATTTACTTTTAAATATTAACAATAATATACATCTAAATATACATATACATTTGATTTCATTTACACATATCATATTTAATAAATAGTATATTAATTAATAAATAATAATGACATTTAAAAATACCTGACATACATTTTCTAGAAATATACATAGACATAATAATAATAACCAAAGAAAATAAATAAAAATACCTGACATAATTTACCTACTCATATCCAGACATAATATATTATAATACACACGTAATTAAACAGTGACGACGACATAAAATAAACAAAAAATTTACACTAATAATTTGACATATTATATAATGTTTACATACAATATTATTGAACTTACTAGATTTTGCAAAATTATTGACTTAAATTACTCTTAGCCGTCTTCCTCTCTCCTAATTTTTGCTGTGCCCGACAGGGTCCATATTGATCTGTGATAACTTTTAACACCATCTATGTACACATATGGATTGCAATAAAATATTGAGTATTGAGTATTTGTAAGATCTAATCTACATTTGTTTCCTTAGGTACTTATCTGATACTGTATAACGTAATAAATAAGCAAAATGGTATTCAACGCGGACGCAGAGCTAAAACTTCCCTTATGCGGAAAAGCATATTTTGTAGAGTTCCGCAAAATAACAATATAAAATTCCAAAATCAATTAGAGAGTTGGATATGACCGTAGCAGGGTAGGACACATTGCTCACAAAACACCTGGTCCATGGGGCCGAACGGTTCTAGAGTATCGACTGCGCATCGAAAGACGCATCATTGGCAGGCCCACAAGCTGGCTCCTAGTGAAGGTCGCGGGAATCCGGTGGATGCATGACGCACAACGAGTGCTTGTGTCGTTGTGGAGACACTCAGGGTAGGCTTATGTTCAATAGTCTTTTGACTGAAATGATAATGATGATAATATGTTACGGATACTTACCACAGCACTTAGCGGCATCGAAGCCCGCAAAGTTGCCGAACACGTTAGGGCAATGCGGCTTAAGGATTTTGCACCACGCGCTCATGTGAGCCAAGGTTGCGCACTTGAACATCGTCGTAACCATTGTGTCCGCGGGCGCGATGTACTCACTAATAAACAAAACGTTGTAAAAGTAATTGCTTCCTTGGGCCCACTCTGTCATGTGCTTCGTATAGGGGAATCCACAACCTGTTGAGGTAAAGGTTATCATTAGTTAAAGGTTTGCGGGAAACCGTCGAATGCGAGACGCACAGAACAGACATACGAATAATAGTAAAAAAACTAAAACCCAACTGTCAAAGTGCTACGGTAGGAAGGTATATGTAACGTGTGACTACGCCTTTCCAAACATGAAAATGTATCTCTACATAGTGAATATTGCATACTTCAGAATAGTATTGTATGACATTATTGTCAATTTACAACGAAGGCATCTTGGTAGAGTCTACTGTGTCCATTTACACTGCATTAGCAACTTTGTTCAGTTCAGTATTTTGAAAATTTTGTTTTATACTTTTTCAGCGTCGTTTTTTGTCGTAGTTGGGTTTTAGTTTTTTACTTTTTATTATTTGTACTATTTTGGTGTTAAAGTGTATTTGTTTTGTGATTTATAATTTAGTGACAAGCTTTATAGCTCATAACCAACAGAATATTCAAACCCTTCTAATGGTATTGCAGTCGTCTTATTCTGATAAGTAGTATAGAAGCTTTGAACGAAAAGATGTGAATTATATGCAATCAGTCCATGAATACAGGTAAAGTCACAAGTAATATATATAACATATAGTAGTAATATATATATATATATGTATTCAAAATGTACAAGTAAAGCGCTTTCAAATGATACCAAACACGGCATATTTATCTTAACTTTATTTTTTTATTCTGTATGTTTTGCCCGCTAGAGGGCGCCACATTAGAGTGGGTAAATGTTAATGTTAATAGTAAAGGCATCCACTAACGCTAACAACGGGGTTGGCTCAAAGGGAGATGGCGTGATGCTTTACACGCTTACTTTAAGGATTAGCTACAAGTGGTTAAGGAAAAAATGACTGGAATAACGGAAGGAAAGCTTTTACCCTGCAGTGGGACACAAGAGCCTTATAATAATAATAGGCCTCATCGAAAATATATCGGTTTCAGTTACGACTTCGGATAAGCAACCGTTTTGATTGCAATTACTAAGCAGCATTCCTACTTATTTTCTTGGGTCTATGATTTCCTTCTTTGAGCATAGTTAAATAAAGATAATAAAAACGTATACAAGGTGCAGTTTTGAAGCTGCAAAATATTTCAAGAGTATGTTAGTGATTCTCGACCCGAATCATCAATAAAATGTCTACGTAATTTTTTCATTTTTATTTATAATCTATTGAAATCGGTACGTGTGAACTACTTTTATTTAAACTCGTCCTGTCTGATAGCCCTTTAAGCGCGCTCAGACACGTAAAGGATAAATTCATTCATAGTTACGTGACCATTTTTCTATAATAACAAATTCATCAACATAGTTAGAGATAGTGTGACAGGTGGCAGGACCGAGTGAAAGAAAAAAACATGTTGCTCCAACCCCAAGTAACATGGGATAAGGGTAGGATGATGATGAATAATTCATCAACATGACGTGCGAGAAATCGCAACGGGTGATGGTTTTTTTTTTTTTTTTTAAATAATATTATTTAAGAACGCGAGCGGCTAACCCGACGTACATTTTTATACAACCACTCTTATGTGATTATGATGTTATTACACATCTTTCTTCAGATATTTTGGATACACAGATATCTTGTGGATAATATCTAGGCCTCTATAGAAATCAAAACGTAAATTTGTGTAAGAGAAATCCAATAAAGACTTCTGAAAATCTGCTATTTTACGTGAATTTTGACTCTCCATAATGTACTCCTATATTAAATTTATAAAAAGTACTTCTACAGAAGCCTAGCGCATTTAATCGAGAATTCGAGATTCTAAATGTTGATTTTTTTTTTCAAAATTCCTTAATAATAAAAAAAAACACGTATTTCCTTGAACAAGATTTGTATAACATTCGAGTAAATCTTAAAATTACCGAAAGCTAACAGATTTTCAGGTGTTATCTGTCTTTTTTCGCATTACTTTTGCGTCAACACTTTAGGTTGCGTTAAATGAAGTAAGAAGCTTTTAAACCGCGCGCAACGTTAACGATAGATTTGGGGAAGTCCCACCTTAAAGAGTTATTCTGTTAAAATTAGAAAAATAAAATAACAAGTATTATTGATGATTGAGGAGGTATCGCATTTTTATATGTTTCTTTATGAGTTTTATTACAGTCTCTTGAAATATTGAGCAGTTTCAAAACTGCACCATTTATAGAATATGAACAGCTTACCAAACACTATATTGTAATTAAAGTAAAGTGCCGTGGCGAATATCAGCTGAAAATAAAAGCTAAAAAGGTACGAGATCGCGAAGTTCGTCATGCTGCCCAGCACCATTACGAACACCAACGCACCTGGACAGAATAAAAACACATTTTCAATATAGGTACTTACTCGAAAATTCGCTCTGATCTCTACCGCTTTAAGGCACGCAATTTACTGTTTTGCACTAATGCAGTGCAGTGTTCGCTCGTTCGCGCCACAATTGAGTACATGACTGTGTGTATCAGGGCGCGACTCCCATTATACGAGTAGTTCGTTTTTTCATTCTAGACTACGATTTGACCACTCAGAATGTCACACTCTAGAAATATGTTCCCAATTTTGTGGAGTTTGACATTTTAAGTTGTCAAATCGTAATCTAGGATTAAAAAACTAACTGTAGTTGCGTCCTAATGCGGTGTAGTACATTCGTCCGCCCCCGCCACAGTTCAGTATACACCGTTAAATTTTGATCGTTTTAATTCCGTGGATGGTCGATTTGGCTCATGAAACATTGTTGATTTGTAAAGATAAAATAAAAAAATAAAATACTTTTTTCTAAACTGAATTCATTTAGTAAATGTCAGATGGGTGAGTTTAATGACCTTTAGGTAGTAAGTACGCAATGACCGACAACTATCTACAAGGTCTTAATTTTATGTATGAGTATACAGGGTGTCATTGACATGTTAACGCAAACTAATATACCGATAATTTTTGGTCATTTTAATCCCGTGGAGGGTCGATCCGGTACACGCAGAACACTATCGATTTATGACAAAAGCTGAGCGGGTTCAATGACAGTAGGTTACTACCCTCAGCTTTCAGCGCAGGCCGGTCGTTGCGTACTAACTACCTACGGTTATTGAACCCGCTCAGCTGTTCTTTATATGAAGAAATGAATTTCTTATACGTGTAAATTAATTTCAGTTTTAGAAAAAAAAGTACTGAATCTTCTTCTCTCCACGGGAATAAAACTACCATAATTTAACGGTGTATTAATAAGAGATTCAGAAAAAAAAGGATGGGTAAGTAAATGAGTAAGTAAGATTATATGTATAGCGGAATTAAATTACTAAAAATGAATTCTGTTAAATTATTTTAATTTTAGCTCATAATTTTATAAAGTAAATATTGCGTATAATATAGAAACTCAAAAATTTACACTGACACATAACAACCGAGTACCTACCAAAATGTCAATGGATTTATGACATTGTTAACGTGAGTAATCAAATGCCGGTTTACTAAGAGAGAGGTTTATTTTCCACAAACAAAACACCAATTTAGTCCAATCGCCAATAAACCAGTGTTAATTCACTCTAGAGATCCGTAGAAATATCGCTCAGGTCGTCGTATGGATGAAACAATCTTGACTTGACTTGGATAGTTCGCACTTGTTCGCTGTCGAAATCAAACTGACTCACGTCCGGCCAGCGGACACGTATTTATACTCAGAGCCAAGAAAATTCTAGATACCTAAGGTTCGAGGCCACAGAACAATAGAAGCCTGTTTCGCGAAGCAATAAATCATTTTTATTACCGGTAGGTAGGTACCTACTCTACCCCACGACTCATACGAATTTCGACTCTATAGTGAAATACGGAAGGTACAAATTCCTTTACCAGGTTACTTAAGTACCTATAAAAGTTCTCAGAATTATTTAGTACCTACCTACTTATTACGTGGCAGATTTTTCTAGAATTTGCTAGGCCCTGGTACGTACTTCTATTCTGGAGATTGCGTTTTAATTATTCGGTGATAGTCTTAACTTTGTCGAAGAAACGGCGTGTTCCATTTTCACGGCGTAACAATATTTTGTTGTCATATTGAAGTTATTGTATAAATTAATTAAATACGTCTATAATAACTATTGATAGTGATGAGTGAGAAATCTTTCTACTTGCAACACATCATGTGTAGAAAGTGTGAGAAGAAAGATTTGTAAAAACAATAACAATAAATTCGTCGCCTTGGAGGTGGTCAATGGAGCTAAGCCACAATTTTTGCGAAATGGAGTCAAGTGTACTCACAAAAAACCATACTATATAAGGTGCTTTTAAAATATCTGCCAGGGTTTTAATCTGGGATACTATTGTGTATATAGATTACAATAGTGAAGATAAAATATTGATAATTTGTTTTTTATTTTTTCATACAAAAAATGTTACACGTATAAATTTTGGCTCACTTATTGCATAAAACTATACCGTACACTTGATAAGCTGTTGCCGTACCGCGCCGTAAAACACCGCGCCATTCATAAACTGTTGCCATTCTTTTCAAACGCATGCCGCCTGCGCACCGGCCATTCGGTAGTCACTGCGCAGCCCCGGCCGCCCCCCCTCTCCCCCGCGCGCACTACCCCGTTCGCCGCACGCGCCAGCCGAGCCGACCTTCCCGCTCGCCAGTCGGCCCCCGCCCGCTCGGAAGTTAGTGTCAGCGGATAGTGACGGGAATTTCGCGCGCGCTTTTATTAAAAATGCCTCGTAGACGTCGTAGGTATTCCAATCAACAATATCTTGAAATGGTTTTGTGCTACCGCGAGTGTAACTCCATGACGTACGTAAGCGTGCTTACATGTGTCTGCAACTCAAAGGGGAACTTGTACAACAGTTTTGTAGATAAGTACCTAGGTAGGGAATGTGAAAATACGGTGAAATTATTGTAAATAAGATGATTAACTTTTAAATACGCCAAGTTACTGTAAGTTATTGTTATTTGATATTAATCTAAGTAAGTACCAATTGATTACGATTCTTACACTAACTTGACAGTCCAAAGCCTGTTTTAACGTGTGATGGGAAGTTTATCATTTTATTTGCGTCGGTTTTTTAGAAGAATACAGAAACTGGTAAGTAATTACACTTTTAAAACACTTGTTTGCCTGCGTATTATTGCGTACCTAGTGTATTAGATAGTGACAAGTTAGTCAGCTGATTTTATTTTCATTCATAGAAGAGATAGCAGTTGTTTCATTGAAGAAGCTACACTTTGTGAACCACGTTGTGCAGAATAGAGTCAATATTTATTTAACTACTTTATTTTTTCAAATTGGATTAACGGTTCCGGGGTACGAAATCTCTTCACTATTGTAATCTATATACACAATAGTATCCCAGATTAAAACCCTGGCAGATATTTTAAAAGCACCTTATATATTAGTCAATAGGTACATCTATTAGATATCATAACTCTAAGCAGGTTATTTTTAAATTTTCCAATAAATTGAAGTGCAGCTTTAATATGAGTCAATAAGTATAAGCAGCTTAGATTCATTGTGATTACAATCATAGAAAATAAGTATTAAGAGAGAGAGAGTATTATTTTGATTTTAATTTTTATTTTCTAATTTTAATGTAATTTTATTTTGATTTTAATTTTATTTTCTAATTTTAAATGTGATTTTATTTTGATTTTAATTTTTTCATATATATATTCAAATGTAATTATGGACTATGTCTGAAATAAATGATTTATTATTATTATTCCGTTTATTTAATCATTTTACATATTAGTTACATTTTTAAATATTTATATAAAAAAAATCATTTAAAAATATAAAAAATAGTGTCCCACCGGTATCGGGAACAGGGTCCAAGCTACCGGCGGTCAGGGCTCCAGAGAAAGGAACCTCCTAACTATACGAGCCGTGTCCAGGAGTACCGCTTTCTGAATCAAGCCCTTGATCCAGCCGCCTAACGAGAGCCTCCTAAGGTGTTGGTCGAGGCTCTTGGCCATTAAGCCATTGGCTGACACGAGTATCGGTACAATGATTGCCGAATCCACATCCCACATGTCGACAACCTCGCGAGCCAAGTCAATATACTTGACTTGTTTATCTTTCTCGGCTTTCACGAGGTTCTCGTCATGAGGGACGGATATGTCAACAATCATTGCACGCCTCTCGCTTCGGTCTACCACCACTATATCAGGCTTATTGGCTAAAATAGTCATGTCAGTGATGATAGACCGATCCCAGTACAGGGTGATATGACCATTATCAAGAACTGGGTCGGGCTCATACCTGTAGTACGGCACTTCCGATTCCACAAGAGAGTATTTCAGAGCAAGTTGCTGATGGATAATCCTGGCTACGAGGTTGTGCCTGTGCAAGTACTCGCCGTTAGCTAGACGAGAACAACCAGAGATTATGTGACGAATTGATTCTCCCGGACGGTGACAAGCCCGACAAATGTCAACCGTGCCGTCCTTCACAATAAATCTCCGGTAGTTATTCGTCATGATAACTTCGTCCATAATTGCACAGACAAAACCTTCGGTTTCCCCAAAGAGGTCACCGGAACGCAGCCAGGATACGGACGCCAATTGATCTACATCAGGCCCGTGAAGGGCCCGGAAAAAGCGTCCGTGAAGTTCCTTGCTCTGCCACACAACCCTGCGATCGTTAGTGTCAAGCACTACAGGTTTGCGCCAGTTCTCGCTAGCCAGGGAGAGCGGGGTGAGTCCCTTGTCCACCGCCACTACATCTCGATGCATACCCACGTCGACAGCTAGGAAATATTCCCTGAGACTGCATACCTCACGGTTGTGTAGGGTCTTGGCATTTAAAAAACCGCGACCCCCACACTTCCGTGGGATATACAGTCTCATCACCGACGAACGTGGGTGGTGCATTCGGTATGCAGTCAGCAGTGTACGGACCCGCCTATCCAGGGCGTCAAGTTCCGTTTGAGTCCATTTGAGTACGCCGAAAGAGTACATCAATACCGGCATGACCCAACCGTTGAAGGCGCGCACCTTTTTCCGCCTGAGAGAAGGCAATTAAAAACTTTCCTCAGGCGTCCAAAGAAACGTTCCTTCAACGATTGCTTCATGTCTGTGGCATTGATGCCTAGGGCTTCCGACATACCCAAATACTTATAGGTTTCGGTTGGAGAAAGGGATCTCAGATTTATGGAATCCGTGAGTTGCGCACCCACGGATTCCACTACCTCACCTCGCTGGGGCCGAAGGGGTGTCGTGACGGCGGGCTCGCTCACAACCGCGAGCGCCGCGGCGGCCTGTTTGGACTAGCGCTCTGTGTGTTCCCGCGCTCCGTTATAGTCGTCGTATTTGGCTTGCGTGTAGGGTAAAATAATTTTGAGGAAAAATGGAGATTTTCCTAAAAAAAAAAATGTATTTTTTTTTCGATGAATTTACGCTCTATAACTGAAACCAAATCACTGGTTTTAAGGATAACGGTGTTCACACTAACAGGCTGTATTTACAGTTTATTTTACAAATTACTAGGTTTGCACTTTGAAACGTTTTTTTTTCATCGGATTATTGCATTTTGTGAGAAGTATTGTAATTTTAATTGAGTTTTGTAAAAGCAGAGAAAATTATTATTATTATTATTAAGTGATCAACAGTTGTAAAAACTCTTGACCTCCAAAACTACCTACACTAATTTATGTTAAAATAACTGTTTTCTCCCGCATCCTTTATTTTTTAAACGTCCATAACTCAGAAGTGTAGTTCTGTGGAATAGCTCCATTGACCTCGACGACGTAATAATAAACCGGCAACACCGAACGTCAACTAGTTGACTTATGAATATTTAAATATTAATTTCTGTTCCAATTTTTACAGTAATAGCTTACAAAAACCATATATAATACATTAGATAAACATCAAGAAAAACACCATTAGAGCGAAAAACATCAAGAAAAGTAGAAAATATGCATTCAAGACAGATATGACAGATGTCATAAACATTATACAATACGGAATGAAAAAACGAATGAAATTGTGACTATGTAGACGAGAGCAGCTGCCCGTCACGCACGCCTGTCAGCCGCGGGCTCGTCGCTCAGCTCCGTCCCGCCACCGCCGGATCACCAGTAGTGTCACCGGCGGCTGCAGTTGCGTCAAACTTGAGCGACGAGTATTTTTCTTTGCCAACGTCGCCAACACCTGTGCGTCGGCCGGGGAGAGTTAGGCCACCGAACGGCTTAGGATCTTTTTTTTTGTTATCGAGGGAAAAACCTTCAAAAGGCGCCCGGACCTTGGGGATAAGTCCGGGGAGTGTGGGATTATTACCTCACTAAAACCACCCCGGTGATCATCATCAGCAAAAGACCAGTCCGGAACCCCCACTGTGCAACGCCTGTTACGGCACATCCCTGAGGAGACTGTATAACGGTCTCCCCTATGCCTCACGCAGCACGGTGGCACGTGATCGCTGTCCCACCGTCTTCCCTGGAATCACTCGATGGGTGAGTAGAGTCCCCACTCTGAGCACCCGTGATTCCAAAGTCCCACCTGTAAGCGAGGTTTCGGCGTGTTAGATATCGAGGCGGTTGCCTTCCCGACGCCTTCTTCTTCGAGCGGGATCGGCCCTTTCAAGATCACGCTCGGCAGCCTCCTTCTGGAACGGCTTAGGATCTAGGGGCCTACTGGCCCAGAGCAGGGTCTCCGCTGCCGGTGGTTGTGTGCAGCGCATGAGGTGGACTCAATCCATGAATGAAAACGTCATGCACGCATATTACGGGTCTCAGAAGTAGGAACTAACCTCACTGCGTACCGTTATAGGATGATGTCTCTTTTTTTCAGGACTTGGAACCAACAGTCAACGTCTCGGCCCAACGATTGTCGGATCAGGTGCGGGTTATCCAATGCAACCACAGGTTGGACGACGAACACTAGGTCAGCTGCGCTCAGAGGTACTGAGCATCCAAATCGTCTCGACATCTACACCGACACAGACTGGGGCAGCGCTGATTACTAACGTAATCTCGCCGCAGTCCGATGATGCAGATGATAGGGTTGCCACAGTAAGTAGCCAGTGCAACGATAGACTGAGGAGCGCACTGGAGGATGCGCTTCAAGAGTACAGATCGACTCCGACTGCGCTTAGGCCTAGTTTGCCACGGTTGCCTATGCACAAAAAGAATAGGGCGTTGGTGTGTGCTCTGGACTATGGAGCCTGTGTTTCCTGTTGGCTACAATACTGGAACCTTTAAGTCAACAGTGAACAGGTTACAGGGTAAGCTCGTTTCATCGTCGACCGCATCGTCGCTTTCCATCAGGAGAGATAGTGGTCAAGCGCGAACCTATAATCAATAAAAAAAAACTTTACTAACCTATTAATAACCGCAAGCTTTATATGCACAAGAATTTGTGCGTTTGCTAATAAAAAATGTAGACACTGCCATATCTAACCTAAATTCTCATCTAACCTACATTCTTTCAGTGGCGGGGCAAGACCTAAATTTGATGTGGGCAAGATATATTTTGCGAGGCCCCCTGAACTGGACGACGCCAAAGTACCGATTTTGTTAAGAGGTACTTTTTTATATTTTTAATATAAGAGTACATTATGGAGAGTCAAAGTTAACATCAAATAGCAGATTTTCAGAGGGCTTTACTGGAGTACTCATACACAAATGTATGTTTTGATTTCTATAGAAGCCTAGATAATATCCACAAGATATCTGTGTAGGTATTCAAAATATCTGAAGAAAGGGGTGTAATAACATCATAATCACGTAAGAGCGGTTGTATGAAAATGTATGTCGGGTTGGCCGCTCTTAAGATATATCTTCACTGGAGGGCACCCATGAACTGCCATTATATACAGCGCCTCTGCTTATAGCTAACGCTGATTGCAGTTACAACTAGGAAAATATAAAAAAGGGTAGTAATGGAGTAAAGCTCACCTATAAAGTCGGTCTGGTTGATAGTGTCGTCCTTGTCCATAAAATAGGCCCCTATCACGATGGGTATGATGTTACCCAGCAAATAAATAATTACATGGTAACTGAGCGTGATGAACCAGTAGAGCTCGGCGGGGCAGCCTGACATGATGTGAATGCGCCGCGCGCCCGACTTTCGCTCATTGATTGGGAGTGATACGTTAAGTTCGGACACGATGGCGCCAACTGTAGAAAAAGGGATAAATTATGAATATACATATGAATATGAAAAAAAAAAATATTAATTTGAATATGAATAAACATAAGAGAAATAGGACGTTGGTGTGTTTCGTAGTTATCATTTTTTTTTTGCTAACAGCGAAAATCCACCTGATACTCAATCTAGTAGTTTGTAGCGGCATGTCGTGCTGCTCGCGTTATGTTTCCTTATTGTGATAGAGCTACACGACCAGCTGAGCCAGTTTGGCAGTGCAGGATAGAGCGCCTTATCGGTGAGGCTAGAGCACTCATGCTTCAAGCTTATCTGCTTCACGGAGGGCAATACTCATACTTATCTTGTTGGGGACTGCCTTCGAGATTATCAGCGTATAGAATTTCTGAAGCAGAAGATCTATGCAAGGGCAAACCGTATTTGTCGGTTCAAGCGGTGAGTGAACCGGTACACTCGGAGACACACATTCCAAAGTAACGAAAGGTGAGACACGCGTTTGCCGAATGATGCGCCATGGTTCATTTTGGCGCAGCATCTGGTACGTCGAACGTGTGACCTTTTACCAGAAATTGGAGTGATTATCATCAGCCTCCAAGAAGTAGCCGTGCAGACCGTCTAATGCTCAACTAAAAATCTCCTTGGTTGGACAGGCTGCACTATTTCTGGATAAAATGGTTACAAAGGTCGCATGCTTGCTTGGCATAACTTTTCAGTCTGAATAAGAGTCGAGGTTACTACCTCAGTTTCTAACGACAGGAATAATCTACCTCCTCCACAAATCAGGTAGTACTGCGGATCCTAAAAATAATAGACCGATCACGTATTTGCCGACGGCCTATAAGGGTCGTAGCACACATATCAAAACGGAAAGGGATCGTCACCGTATCAACTAGAGCCGTTCAGTATTATTTGTAAGAAACTCCTAATTGCAACGCACACTAATCGGAATCGTAACGTAATCGCATCGTTTCGAACAAGCTCACGAACGGCGGTGCAGTGCGCGGTCGACTTGCGGTCGGCTTTCCGTCCCCTCGCTTACGGCTCTCCGTACGATAGCTTACGTATCTTCGTCCACTCTCCACCCGCGGTCTGTATTGCCGCACGTGCTGTACAATTCACGAGAGAGGTGACCGTGAAGTTAGCCTTTGCGAACGTACGCGCATGTAAACTCGTTAAAAAAAGTGTTATTCATTTTATTTTAAACCAAAATACGAATAAAAACTAACAACGTCTAGCCGTCAACAAGCCGTAAGCGCGGCGTCGCCTATCTGTAGCTGAGTCGACGGGGCGGAGGTTTTGATCCGCTTATGTTACGTGGTTACGTAAAGTGGACGACTGTTTGACGCCGAGGAGAAAGGCGAGGCGGTGAAGATCTCCCTCCGTTTTGATATGTGTGCTATGACCCTAAGTCTTACATCCATTTTGAGAGATATAATCAGTTCTCATATTAAGACTTCAACTGCAACTCCTAATGAATGGCCTTTGTGGAAGAGACGCCACAATTTTGCCAATAACACGTGCAGATTAACTATCAAACGCTGAGGAGTATTTAGCGTGATAAAAGTAAAATAAATATATCTTTATTTTTAAATCAAAAAGATATATTAAGACAAATTCTATCACATTGGCTTCTCAGAATGGATGTCGGAAAAAGTCACATGGTATAGAGCTGGTCCTCATCGATATGGCCATCAGAAAACGGGTTTGAGGAGTACCCAGTAGGAAAGAATCTGTTGGCATGTTCCATAGATTATAAAAAGGCATATGAATCTGTTCCTCATACATGACTCATGACAGTTCTAGAACTGGACAAAGTTTGTAGCTCTATCTATGGCGTCACATAAAAAATAATCCTGTACCGCTCAAAAGTTCTCCGCGCGATTTGAACATAAACAGCCCGACATCAGCTATCGGGCAGTAACTCACCAGGTATAACACCTGTCTGGTCGGAGGATCCTCTCTTTGCAAATGAGGTAAGTATAAGTTGTTACTGCTGTCAAAAACTGTTATAGGCACTTCTTTTTTTTAACCCGTATTTTTGTACGAGTTTTAAAAAGCTAAGATTCGCAGAGCCTAGCTTCAGGGTCACCAAGATCTGACGGCCGTACTGTACTCACACAGGTACAAGACACACGGAGTGTGGAACCTATTAAAAGAACACGTTAGTTGTTGCTACGAGACTGACGTTTATTCGATAGATAAAACATAACCATCGTTATTACACTTACAACCAGTTACCGACAGTTACACTTTTTGGCGATTGGCGGTTGTTTGTCGTAATCAAGGTATTTAAAGCTTTTGTTTTTTGTTAATTGTATCCGAAATAAAGTAGTACATGTCCCTGAGTACCTTGTTTAATAGCTTTTACAAGTGAAATATGTTTTTTTTATGTTAGATAAAAGTCATCCAATGACGAATCCCGCTCTTGGGCGGAACGGGAAACAGTGTCAGACTCTTACTGACTAAACCTTATTCCCAGAGCCCCGGTGTAACGCTTTCGCACCAACCCTCTGCCCCGGGAGGCTTCGACCTCCCCCCACCGCGCGGGAACGGTGCGCGCCATCGACGACTTGGGCTCGGTCTAGACTGTTACCGGACGACCGGACGGCGAGCTACCCATTGCTCACCTTCTGCAAACCAGTGTCTACGGTGGCCGGATATCGGCGGAAAAGTGAAATATGTTAAGATTTGTCTACAAATGTTGAATTGCCAAACCGGCGCCCGGAAACAGAAAGAAAACCGAGACCACAAGAGAAGTTTATTATTTTTATTTCTAATACAAACTGTTTTTGATAAGATTCTTATATGAACCGAAAGGGTATACGATGCATAATCGCCTAAGATTTATCGTATAACTATTGAACCAGTAATTTTGTTATATGATTCTTCTGATGTTAGGAAAAAAAATGTACGTAAGCGTGCATTTTCCCGAATTTAAGCCTTATTTTTCAAGATTTATTGTTAAATTGGACATTAGATTTTAGCTTCATTAAATTATTTATTTTTTTGAGCTTCATGTAGGTATTTTTGATCTAATATAGCTGCAGAAATGATTGCATAGTATTTTTTTTTGTTAATTGACTATTACCGATCGTAAAAGAAAGTTACCAGTAATAGGTAGGTAGGTTACCAGGTGCGCTAATAATGTTTTTGGGAACTTTCGTTACCAGGACGTTGCAGTGGTTATAAAAATTACGAAGTCTTAAAGTTATAAAACAAATTACTGATATTAAAAATAAAGAAAAAATTGTCAATGAAAACTCAAAAGTGTGTTGAATAGCTCATTTTACGCAAGGACCCACAGGAGCGGAGGGCTCATGCGCATAACGTCTCTTTTGCAAAATTTCACCTGGTCGTAAAACGTCTCTATCGCAAAAGGTCTCTTTCGCAGAATGTCTCTTTCGCAAAATTTGACCTGGGGGCCAATTTTCGATTTTAGAGATGGTGACGAAATCGACAAAAAATTCTAATGACATCATTTTTTCGACAAATTTTTAAAGTTGCTATTCTGGGGATGTCGAATTCGACATTTGTCGAAGGATAACGTTCATGTCGAGTGCTTCCGAGCAGTAGAGATGTCATGTCGATTGTAGAGATACGTTATTTCTGAGTGAATTCGTTGATTTTTTTTAGATTGTTAGTGCGATACACTGTTTTTTTTTTTTCATTTAATAATTAATAATATTTTTTTTATTATATATTTTTTTTCAAATATTAAAAAAAGCATATATTAATAACAAATAATTTAAAAAATATATTTTAATATTAAACAATATATATTTTTAAATGTTTTTATTATTAATGAATAAATCATAAAAAAAAATTAGAAATATATAATTTTATTATTTAAAAAAAATATAAAATTATATTAAAGTAAATTAATTAAAATAAAATATATATATAATAATCAATTAAATAATAATTATTATTACCTACTATATTTCTTTTTATTTTATTTTATATATTTTTTTATTTTATTATTTTTTATAAAAATATAAAATAAAATGATGGTTTTATTTTTTTTATATTATTATTATTAATTAATTGATTATTATGTTTTTATTTATTTTATATTTTTCTTAATTTTATTATTTTTATATTATTTATTCATTAACAATAAAAAAACCAATAAGAATAATAACTTTTTTAAATATTTTTTATTTTATTATTTTTTTTTTAAAAATTTTTTTTCTCTCAGTAAAAAAAAAAAATAAATTATATTTTATTTGTTTTGCTGTTTATTTTTAGACTAAACGTTTCGTTTGATACATAAAAAATTATGTTTGGTCCGCGTTTTAAGACCTACATAAAACGAAACTCGCGATTCTACCAATATCTTCACTCGACTCGACATTTTTGTGAGATATATTTCTATTTTGACTGATAATACGGAATACTGATCAATTCGTCATTTTTTGGTAGAGACAGAGATATTTTTGATAGACATAGAGATAGACTTGCAATGTCGAAAATCGAGAATTGGCCCCCTGGTCGTAAAACGTCTCTATCGCAAAAGGTCTCTTTCGCAGAATGTCTAAAATGTCACGCCAGAGACTTAAAAAAAAAAGGGACTTAAGAATAAAATTTTGGTTTTTTTGATTTATTAAAATTATAGTGCGATTATGATGTTAAAATCTTGGTACTTAGATATACTTAAGGCATGAAATATTTAAATTAGTCTTACCCATAGCTCTGCTAAAAATCAAATCCGTAAGTATATTAAGCTATCCTTTACCGGTGTCTAGATAAAATAATTTAAATTGATGGCCAGTGGGAATTGGATCAAAAGGCGGCCATAGGGAATGTTAAAAGATCCTTGTCGCTGTCCACCAGTGGTGGCGAATGGAAATAATTTGCAAAGTTGTGACGCTGTCCCCCAGTGGTGGACAACGAGAATAATGTCAGGTCCGATCGTGTGTGGAGTACTGCAGCCACATATGGGCTGGCGCTGCAAAATGCCACCTAGCGGCTTTGGATTCAGTGGAAAGGCGTGCAAAGAGGCTGATTGGTGATCCAGATTTGGTTGGATCCAGTCTTCAAAGTCTCGAGCACAGGCGCAGAGTAGCCAGCCTTGCGGTTTTCTACAGGATGCATTTTGGAGAGTGTGCGCAGGAATTGCATGATTTGATTCCGCCATCCCAATTTCACCTTCGGACATCCCGGCGTACGGCAAGTATCCACCCTTACGTTGTTGAGACACCTGCGGCCCGGACTAAGCGTTTTGCCTCGTCATTTATACCGCGTACATCGAGGGATTGGAACAGTTTACCGACTGCAGTCTTTCCGTCCGAATATAATTTGGGTGTCTTCAAGGCTAGAGTGAATAGGCTCTTGAATAAACTAGTGCGCCTTACCATCAACGATTGCATCACTGCTTACCATCAGGTGGGATCGCAGTCAAGCACTAGTTTATTGCAAGTTAAAAAAAAAAAAAAGAATAAAATCACTTCAAACGACAAAATGCACGGTTATACATTGTAAATTAATTGAAAGATTGTACATCGTGTAGTGCAGTAACTTACCGCCGTAATTGTGGCGTGCCCAGCACTGGGTTGCGACGATCGCTGACCCCATTCCACCATTATGAGATCCCGCCGGAGCTCCGTCCGCCAGCGGACTATCCCACCCTCGATGCATGTCCATGCTAATATCGTGCATGCGTGCAAGGACTGCTCACTCCAAATACTACAGCAGTAGGCCAGTAAGGGGGCTCGCCGCTTCGTGGGACATTGTGCGGTATCACCGAATCATCCGTATTGCCAAGATCCTTTGTTCAGCAGGGCTCTCTGTTGCTTCTGCAGCAAGTCTTATAAGGGTTCCGTTTTTTCTTCTTTTGAGCTACGGAATGCTAATTATTTGTTGGTTTACTAGAGCTGAAAATGATATAGTCAGACCACTAGACATACGGCGTTACGCTACCGTACCGTATATAGTATATATCCCACCCATACGTACAAAGCGTTTTGGGATCACATTTATTTCGCATACAACTAAAGAGTGAAATTTCCTGTTGGTGTCTGTGTTTCCTGATAGTCACAATCTAGAAGTTGGTAAGAGTGACTAGGTTACGTCTAAGCAAACGTTCAAGAGCACGTTTACCAAGAAGCAACCTATTCAATCATGACTCGACAATAGAGCGTCGATTACATCATCGCTTACCTTCAGATGAAATAGTGGTATTCAGAACAATGAAATAAAACGAATTTCAATCGAAATTCAGAACAGAATGTTAGTCCCGCATACCTCAATTAAAAGAGGAGGATTCTTCGACCAGACGGATGTTGTGTGCGACTGATCGGCAAGTTCAAAAATAGCGTTGAGAACTTTAATTGCGCGATGCAGGATTTTTAAAATGAATTCCTATGTGGTGCCACAGATGTCGCTACAACAATAGAAGTCTTCTGACGGTATAATGACTTGACGTTTCAAAAGTGCCCGTAAACGGGTTATTTGGAATATAATGATTTTGAATAATGATAATGATAACTTACTATAAAATAAGAAAAAGCACCATAAAAAAATGGAGTTCTTGTCCTTGGGCGGTTTAATCACTTCGAAGCTCAGCTCTCTGTCGATGGGGTCGTTCACGGTAGTGATGCTGTTGCCGTCCGACGAGGAGTAATGCTCGGCCACCAAGTTGGACAACAAGTTCAGCGCGACCGGTGCCGCGTGCCGGATTATTGTGGTGTATAGTATCTGGAGATTGGTATTGGCTTTACGATGTCTTTCCACTAGAGATAAAATTTGGGCAACCCATTCATAACAAGATAACATTTTGAAAAAACTTTCTTATATCGATCTCGACTCGATTGAGCAGCGTTTGGGAAGCTACGCAATATTTTCTCCTCAAACATATCACAATGTATCAAGTCGAAAGTATAATGATCAGCGCGTGTGACCTGTTATGATATATGGCTTTGAAAGGTTACGGTCGCTTATAATGCTCCTCATCAGATTGTTTAAATTCATCCAAATGGCGATATAAATGGCTATGCTCGGAGTTTCTATCTGTGATCGCATCAAAAACGAAAATATCTGTAGGTAACCCAAATAATTTTAGATTTTTTAAAATTAATAATTTAAAAAAAAACATGAGGACTTTTTTTTATTTTGGAATGAATGGACTGAGACGGGTGACAGGACAGAGTGGAAGAAAAAGACATATTGCGCCGAACCCAAATAAAACGGGACAAGGGCAGGAAGATGATGATGATGGACTGAGATTCTGAGCTTACCTGGACAGAAATTAGGGTTGAACTTTAATGTAATTCGATGTAATGTAATTCAAGTCCTTCCAGACATTTTTCTGCCGCACTGTCTTCATGTTAAGCGTTCATATATAAAAACTGGCCGAGAGCGTGTTGGGCCACGCTCAGTGTAGGGTTCGTAGCTTCCCGTGCGTCACAAATTTCTCACAACCCTTAAGCTACGAATTAACAGCGCAATCTAATCCAAAGTACAGCGCCATCTCTCGGAAACTTTATAATTTCTACTTATCAAGATTTAAAAAAAATATTTTATATCTAAACTTATGTTTCAAAAGTTAGAGTAGGGGGAGCACATTGTTTTCGATTATTTTCGAAAATATTAACATTATCAAAACATTATTTTACCACAGCCCAAATTCTTATTTGAATTTCTATCTAGGAAAGAAATGAAAAAAAAAACACTCCCAACTTTACGTGTACTTTGATAAAACATTTTCAATACACTTACTCGAAAACTGCCTCTTATCGCACTCATATTAGGTTCAATATAGCACGTATATCACCCAAGTGCTTTTTTGAGTTTATCACAACAAGGGCTTTTTTATTCTTTCCTTATCGTCACGGTCACGGGTGATTATTTTGTTTTACTCAGTTTATCGAATCAGGCGCGAGGCGTCCCCCAGAGTCGCTGGACGACCCCCACGAGATTAGAAACTGACCAGAGCAGATTTGAATGCTTTACTTATATATTTCTTATATTTATACTGTATGTTTGAGATACGATTTTTTTTTTCTTTCTTTATTTAGTCCACAAGTCGTAAGTGTATTGAAAAACGTCGTTTGACACACGTGCAGATTTGTCATTGCAGCCCTCGGCTTCATAACACACTCGCCTACGGCTCGTGCGAATTTCGCCTCCGTCGCAATGACAACTTCCTGCACTTGTATCAAAATGTACTATTCTTTTGACTTTTTATTTTACTACTTTGTCGGTGTGACTGATATACATATTGGTACCAAATTTGAGCTTTCTGGTGCTCACGGTCACTGAGATTATCCGCGGATGGACGGACTTGGCGAAACTGTAAGGTTTCTCATTTACTTAAAGCACACATAATAATCATTTTTGTCTCACCTTGGTATCATTCTCCCTGACCTCTACTCCGACTACATACTTATCGTATAGCTGAATGTCTTCCTTGCTAATTCCAAGTATTTCTGGAAAGAAAGTATAAAAAATTTAATTTATTCTATTTCGATCATAGCATTAAGACCCCAGTAGTTAGTAGTAGATAATAGTACGGTCCTCCGCTATCCAAGATGTCGAAATATCCAGAATAGTGAACCTGTAATTATCATCATCACCAGCCTCTTTTAATGTTCCCACTGCTGGGACACAGGCCTCCTCTCTAAGAGAGGGAATGGGCCATAATCCATCACTAGGGCCCTGTGCGAATTGGTGGATGTCACAAGTCTTCGAATTTTTGGTTCTGCGGACATGACGGTTTCCTCACGATGTTTTCCTTCACCGTTTTGAGAGTAGTGGTGGCTTGGCTGGGTTTGAACCCGCGACCTATAAACTCGTAACCGTGAACCTGTAAGGATCGAGCGAACTCCTTAACTGGCTCCAGCTCGAAATCAGTATTACTGAATCTGTGTTGCTCATAGTAATCCAAGTTAGCAGCTCTGACCGCACCGCTACCCGGTACATTCAAAAAGTGTGCATTAACTTCCACAGGATCCCTACTGAAGTGCGGTAAACTGAGCTCAGGTGATTTAGAGATAGCTGTGGAGGATTTAATATGTGTCCATAGGTCCTTCGGTATTTTTATGTTATTATTTACATATTTTTTAAATATGCACGCTTCTCACTCTTCAAGGCCACCCTAACAAGGTAAAAGTTTTTTATAAGACTCAATAATATGATGTGTCGCTTTAGAAGCTTTGGCTTTGTTGTGTCTTTTGTCACGCAGCTTCATCAGTGATCCTTAACAGTGTCAGTATCCATAGAGAGGACTTATCTTTGATCAGAACCCTTTTAATGGAAGCATGTAAATCAAATAAATTTAAGATTATAGTTATTAAAAGTTACCACCATGGAATTAACATCGTCCAGACATTCTATGTATTCCCAGTCCATCCTATTGAGGTCCTTGTCAAAATTATCGAGCATAATGTCTTTAAGAGGCCGGAAGGTGACCCAGCGTGGGGAAGGCTTAGCTAGCTTGAAATTTAATTCAACAGATATCACTGCATGTTGGCCGAGCTCTGGAATATGTGACACAGAGACCTCTCGCACACGAGCCTCAGTGCATATAATATCAATTAACGTCTCACTATGGTCTGTAAAATAAGTTGACTCTGTTACGATTTGATTTAAATTACAGCACAGAAAAAAATATATTAAAAAGTTTGGTTTTATTATCCGAAAGACTAAGCATGTTAATATTAAAGTCACCCAACAAGATAACCCTATCCGCGCTATCAAAATAGGAAAGAGAGTCAGTAATTGCATCCAGGAAAATATTGACATTGAGTCATGGTGGCCTGTGCCACAGAATAAATATCGTAAAGAAACTAGAAACTAGGCCTTGACCGCTTGAGCCCCGCTGGCACAAAAACGTGCCACCAAACACCGACCGATTTAAAAAATAAAGGGTGCTAATTAAACAGGCTTCTTTTTAATATCATTATTCGCCCCCAAAAATGTATGTTGCCTTCTAAATTACTAAGTCAGCCACAATTAACGAGCATCTAAATAATACTATCATAACCACTAGTTATCTTCTATGTAAACCACTCTAAATTTAACTCAGCTCAAAAGTTATTTTTTAGCATCTAAATTTGTAACATGCCTTCTAACAGTAAACATCTGAAAAACTATTAAATGACATCAAAAAATATGTTTATTTATCTTCTAATTTTTTAACTCAGTACGTTTAAAATATAACTCATCTCATATTATTTATTCGTCAAAATGTTGCTAAAAATGTCATCAAATATATACTATTGGCCACTAGTATTACCAGAAGCTATTGAGGAGAGATCAAATAAAAGACTTTATTTTTGAAAAATCAATTTGTTTATTGAATTACCATCATTTTACTTATAGTAAATAATAGAAACATAAAAAGAGTGTAGCCAGGTACCTAAACAAAAAATAAATTTAAACCATTATTGGATTATTAACGCAGCGCCGATATCCGACCACCGTAGGGGCGGGCTTGCGGACGGCGAGCAATAGGTCGCCGTTCGGTCGTCTGGTAACAACAGTCTAGACTGAGCCCAAGTCGTCGACGGCGCGAACTGTTCCCGCGCGCCTCAAGCAGTTGTCAGCAAACTGTTAGAGCCCTATAGGGTCGAAGCCTTCTAGGCCAAGAGTTGATGCGAATGCGTAACACCAGGGCCTGGGAATAAGGCAAGGAAATAATGGGGTAGGCTTTTTAGTCAGTAATAGTCTGACAATGTTACCCGCTCCGCCCAAGGGCGATTCGTTATTCGATGATTTTTACCTGTCATAAAATAGTACATTTTTATACGAGGGATGAAAGAAAGTTATTTAGCCCCGAGAAATTTCTTGGCGACCGAGCGAGAGCGAGGTCGCTAATAGTTCGAGGGACTAAATAACTTTTGAACCCGAGGTAAACACTGTGCTTTTCATTACGAATACGAGGAAAATAAAAATAATAAAAACCTGAGTCGTCGTCAAAGGTATGTTTTTAGGTAGGTATATTTCTTTTGATTCAGGCGGTAAGCGGTTTTCTCCTCTTAAGAATCTTGCGTTAAATTTATAACTGAAGCTGATGAACTTATCGTGTTAATAAAAATTTCTTGTAACAGAGATTTAGCAAAATGTAAACAAAACTATACACCTCGAAAAAAAAGGAAGATCACATCGGCCACAGATTATAGAGAGTCTACCATTTACCCGCCAATCCTTTTTTTTCAGTGTTCGGCTCCCTGGCTTTTCAGTCAATAGTTATCATTTTGTCATTGTAAAAATGCGTCTGGTCAACATTTTTCTCAAATATATATTAGTTTTAATGAAATAATTGAAAGTAAATTAAAATAAAGTCATAAAAAAAGTATTCTTAAATTATTTCTATTTCTATGTCATTTTAATTCGGTATAAAGTTTCGGGTCACGGTGCAATAGAAATGTCAAAATTGAACTAGTTTTTTTTTTAATATTTGCTGTCTAAATATTAAAAAAACAACTGTCAGTTGTAAAGTAAAACTCCCTAGGGAGTAAAAGTACTTCTTCCAACCCTGTCCGCAGGCAACTTTACACCTACTTTCAGAGTATGAGTAATGAAAAAGTAGTTGTGACTTTGCTTCTAATGGTGGCGCCACGTATTTCAGTCTGATTGCAAGCTCTATCAAATGCTTGCAGCTGTACCTCCTGGCGATAAAAATCTTAAAAACCTGGACAATCATAGCAACCACTATTTAATCCTTCCAAAAAATTGTTTTCGAAAATTCTTCTCCGTTACATTATTTTCCAAACACATCACGAAAGACATACATTCTGTATATTTTTTGCCGCTTCGCCAACTAGGATCTTCGGTTCATAAGTATGAGAAAAAATTGACAAAAGATTGCTCTTTACTCCTTGAAACATTGTTTTACATGCTAAGTTATAATAAAAGATGCTTTCTGTGGAAGCTTGAATTATATTGTTTTGAGGACAGTGCGTTGAAGCTGTATAAGGTAAAATGTTGACGAGATGTAAAATCCGTGGCCGAGTTAGAAATTTAGATGAAGGACAAGTCACAATAATTGATGATATTTACTTGACGCTTTCTATAGAATATTTAGTTGGCGTTGTAAAAAAGACGAATTAGTTTATTAGAGGCTATGTCATTTTCCCGTTGCTTAGTTATAAAATTAGAAGTTTAATCACGTGTCCAATAAATAATTTTGTGGCTAGACTTATAATTTCCCAAAAATAAATACCTACACTCCATGAAAGTAATAGGGTTGTCACTATTACTTAATGTTACCAATGTCATATTAGTAGGAATATATATTACTAGCTGTGCCCGCGACTTCGTCCGCGTGGAATAGTTATTTTGGGCATCATATTTATTTTTGCAAACAACCTCAGCTTTATAAATTATAGCTGTTACCAACGACTTTGCCAGTGTCAATTTCTGTTATTATTTTAGACAATTTGGTTTTTAAAAGAACATAATTATCTAAAAGTACTTCATAGAGCTACACACCCCCTTGGGCACGCCATAATCTCGGCGGTAAGTCCCCTCTTTGAGGCGTAGTTGGATAGAGATTACGGCGTCCTCACCTTCCGCATGACGCAGGTTCTCACCGGACATGGGAAGTTCAGGAGATTCCTGCGCCGGATTCATGGTTTAAGAACTTTATTTTCTCAAAAGAATTAACAATAATTCACTTACTGAGAAACTAGAATAAAAGTTTAAATAACAAAATAGCAAACGTACAGAGAATAAAAAAAAAAAAAGAGAAATAGTGGGTAGATACATAATACAACTTATTATCACCAACCGCGCCTACACGGATACAAAAAGTTACAACATACTAGATGTGGCATAGTGGGCAGTGAGCGTACAAACCAATTTTATAGTTTAAATTAATTTTCATTTCACAATTCATGCGGAAGAGACGCCCGGGTGTCGCCACTGAGTGGCCAGCCCGGAGGACACGGTGGAGGTGTGCCCCGCTTGAGAAGAACATCGCCGTGTCCTCGTGGGGGTGATCGGCGGCGGCGACTTCTCGCGCCGGGCCTTGGTTCAGGCCATGGTCCGCAGCAAAGAAGAATGGCAAGCGGTCGCCTCCTTCTGCGAAGCAGTAATGCTTGTAAAGGAGAAGGCCGACCGCATAAGGCAAGGGCAACTTTGTCCTCGCCGTAGCCGTCGTCGCCGCGATCTCGCCGATATCCGGCCACCGTAGACGCTGGCTTGCGGACGGTGAGCAATGGGTAGCTCGCCGTCCGGTTGTCTGGTAACAGTCCAGACCGAGACGAAGTCGTCGACGGCGCGCACTGCTCCCGCGCGCCTCAAGGTGTTGTCAGCAAACTATGGGGCCCTTCAGGGTCGAAGCCTCCTGCAGCCGAGGGTTGGTGCGAAAGCGTTATACCGGGACTCTGGGAATAAGGCAAGGGAGGAACGGGGTAGGTTGTTTAGTCAGTAAGAGTTTGACACTGTTTCCCGCTCCGCCCAAGAGCGGGATTCGTCATTGGATGATTTTTATCTACCATAAAAAAAACCCCTCCGCGCCGCCGCAAGCAACCCCTCTCCTCGCCCGCCGGCCAGGCGCAGCGTCATATTTTGCATGCAGCGCGTGTGAATTTTCACACGCACATTCCAAGTTCAGCAGTGCGAGAAGAATCTTCAAGAAAATCCGAAGAAAAGCGTTATTATTTACTCCTCCTGCTGCCACCGAACACTCTCCAGTCGACATCTCGCCAGCGAGCCCGCTCCACAAGAACTCAAAACACGAGCGTCAACATAAATGGTTGTGAATAGTTAGGTTGATGAAAATAGTATCATCGAAATGACCTGATGATGATAATGTTGATGGAACCGGAAGATAGGCAACGGAACTCCGTAATTAATCAATGTATCCTAGCCGTGTTTGAGCTCATTAAAATTGACATGAGATGCACTTTGGCTTTAGGGTACTATCGAACTGATCTGATGATGGAACTGGAAGGTGGAAGGGAGACACAGGAACTTCATAATAAAACGACGTATCCTACCGGGGTTTGGGTTTATTGAAATTGTCATGAGAAATAGGCAATCTGGTTATAAGTGTATCGCAACCAAAAAGGGTGAAATAAAACAACTTTTTACAAAAAAATATAAATTCGGAAGTCGGTGTTTCTCGGTAATATTTTTTTCTTATTTAACACAGACTTCCGAAATTAAAGTTATTTTTACATTTTTAGTGAAGTCGGTATATTTTTTTGTAAAAAGCTGTTTTCTCCGCATTCATTCCACGGCCAAAGACACGAGTGAAATCCTCCTCCGTGCGGATGCAGTAGGCAGTTTCCCGTAACCCTGCTAGGTAAGAATACGACCGAATTTTGCCCAGATATATCGCCACCCGAGATGACTACCAGCCTCACGCATCCAATAAAAAGTAGTTTATTACTTTTAGCGAGCCGCTCGTTTACGTAGAAGCGACGCGGGGGCGCAGGGAGGCCGAAATCAGCCGTGGTGGACCCACGGCGGACACGCGCACCTCGCAGTAGCTCGTCACGCAGAGTGCGGCGCGTCAGGCGCACCACGATACGTCGCCCGCGCCCCGCCGCTGCCGCTGCTTCTGCCGGACTCGCCGCGGCCGCAGAGGCCGCATGCACGCGAACACTATGTCGCGCTCCTCCAACCTCACCCCCAACTTTGCCGTGATCATCCCGACAGTGTGCCCCACATTCTCACCAGGGATCTATCGATTTGCTATCTCAAGGTCGGACCTCAGAAAGTCCTGCTCGCGGTCATTAAGATCGAGTCGGAGTTGGACCACAGTCCTCTAGAGTTAGCCGAGTGTGCTATCAGGCAAGGCGATTTTCCTTGTTCTCGAGAGCCACTATTCTGGCCTCAAGGCTGTCGACTCGTTCCACGTAAACACCGACCGAAGACTGCAGACCAGCCATCTTATGACGAAACTCCCGCATTTCGCAATATCATGTGATTGCTGAGTCCACTTTCAACACGTCGACAACCTCGCGAGCCAAGTCAAGATACTTTGTTCATCCTTCTCAGCTTTCACAAGGTTCTTCGTCATGAGGGACTGCTATCAATTATTGTGCAACGCCCCAGTCGATTTATCACCACTATATTAGGTTTTTTGGCCACAACAGTCCTGTCAGTGATGATAGATCGATTCCACCAAAAAGGTCACCAAATGGCAGCCAGGATACGAAAGCAAAAAGATCTACATCGGACCCATATAAGGCTCGGTATAAACGTCCGTGAAGCTCCTTGCTCTGCCATACTTCCCTGCGGTCATTAGTATCCAGTATTATAGGCTTGCGTCAGTTCTTGTTAGCCAAGGAAAGCGGAATGAGACCTTTGTCTACCGTCATCAAATCTCGATTCATCCCCACGTCGGGAGATCATCGGCGCATTGCATCATACAATCGGGCGCTGCACAGTGCCACCGCGCCACATATCACGCAGGACGATGTGTGCCACTGTCCTCGAGGAAAAAATACGTCTCCCTCTAAACTGTATCACTGCTTACTATCAGATGGTATCGTAGTCAAGTACTAGTTTTTATCACAACTTTTTCAAATTTACAAAAAAAAAAAAACTATTTAAGAACCCCTCTGCTTGCGGGCAAATGTCCAGGAGTGGAATGAGATGGAGGTTACAAAAATAAAACAAATACTTACTTCTAACTACGTCATCAGTCGTCTCGAAGAGTACTTTCGGGTACCGAGCCCGCAGCTTGTCCACATCAGCCTGCGTGACGTGCGGCCCGTCCACGTGGTACAGCAGCCGGTCGTACTCGTTGTGGTCGTACAAGTCCAGGTTCATGGCCAACGAGGGCGTCACATGCGACGGTTTGAAGTTGAAGAAGTGAGTCATGGGGAGGATTGTTGCCAACGGAAATATAAACATCTGCGAACAAAGTAAGGGCACATTACAGAGAAATTTAACAATTTAGGCTTTTTTATGGTGGGAAAAATTATCCAATAACAAATCCTGCCCGATGGCGGAGCAGGATAATATATTAACCAATAAAAAAAACGTGTTTATTTCATTCTTTATGTGTGTACAATAAAACAATATTAGGAACAACCTTCTTCTAAGCAAAAAAACATGCTTGTGGTAGATCATTTTGCTCTTCTACTATGAGTACAGTGACGGTGGATACTTATATATATTACATACTATATTATAGTGACAGTTTTTACACATTTGATTGAACAGTTTTTAAATTTTGGTGATTTTTTTTATAAAAAAGTGAAGTTGATTTCGCGCATTGAATGTTTGTGTATGGGTGTGTGAGTGTGTGAGATATGATGTTTGTGTTCTATGTGTGTTCCTGAATTCATGAGCGTATATAGCTTCGATTTTGTCGAAACTTTAATTTGTGAGCCATTTAGTGTCTTTGGCAATCATAGTATATCATAGAATTATTTTCTTTATTAAGGATATTGTATGTGAGTGACGATTGTTTTACATATTGTCTCGTAGCAAACGTGGTTTTGACCGAGACTTCTGGTGCGACATTATTCTTCCTTTTAGTTTGTGTCCAAGAAGGTATGACGCGCGGGGCGGGTCGCTATTATATAATAGAATATGATTATTACTTTTTTGTCATCATCATCATCAGCCTAGCGTAAGTCCCGGTTGCTACCTTGGCTTTCACCTTGGTGCCCGGGGTCCGCTTTTCTGACTAGTCGTCTCCACTTCGCTCGGTCTTTTGCGTCCTCTGCCTTAAGCCCATTAGCACGCATATCGTCCCTTACGACGTCGATCCAACGCCTCTTAGGCCTACCTCGTTTTCCGGGTCCCGGCGGAGGCGGCATGGCGAGGCATCTGTTACCCACGTAGTCTGCCGGTTTTCGTAAAACGTGGCCATACCAGCGTAAGCGACCCTCCTGCAGTTTATCTGCTATGTCACGGACCTGAAGGCTGCCCCGGATGCGGGAGTTCTTAATGCGGTCTTTCCGCGAAACTCCAGACATCCAGCGCAGCATATTCATTTCCGTGACACGCAGTGCGCAGCACACACTTTTTTGTCAGATTATATTAAATAATTGAATACTCTTCCAGCTAGCTTAGGAAGGAATCTAGTTTTTATAAGCTTTATTTCAATTTCACCTGTGTTTGTGATCAAATCTTGCAAATTAAATTAGATCCACTTCCCGGTTACCAATCGAGCTGAAATTTTGCATACATATGTAAATCGTGTGACAATGCAATATTATAATGATATGGAGCTGATCTTATGATGGAGCTGGAAGATGGCAATAGGAACTCGGTAATTAAACGATACAACCCCACCGAGTTTGGGCTCGTGGGATTTGTCTGGATGAGTATTTTGGTGCTAGATGGTAACCAGGGTCTTGTTATGAAACTGGAATATAGCCGAAGAAACTCGGTAATACAATAAGATAACCCCAACGTGCTTGTAATTTTCGGAATAATAAGTCGTGAAAAGTATTAATTATAAAAGTATATACCAAGTTATAAAAGCTTGTTATTTAAAAAAATATATATTTTCTCAGAAAACGTGTTTTACCTACCGAATAAATTTGTGCGCGTTCAGTTCCACCTTGCGTTTCAGGGCTGCGGTCTCGCTATCGAACTATCTCACAGACAACCTACCTGTCAATTCCATTTTCAATAAGGAGAACGTGATTTGACGTTATAGTGCAAATTCTTTCTTTCTTTAACTCACCATTAAAAAGAAAGGAAATTTATTCCACAGTGAATACTTGACTTGTCTCTTCATCAGCAAAACCCATTGTCTCATATACAAGGGGATGCCAGTTTTCTTCTTTGGTTCTGATTCTAGAACACAATAAGACATGCTATATTTTAGAGCATTTTTAATAACATAACTTGAAAAGACAAAACTAGCCGATGCCAATACTGCCGTGTTACCAAAAAAGGGAATCAGGAAAAAAAGGTCTACCTGCCTGATTTTTTGTGGATTTTTAGCTACAAAATAAACAGAGATAACATAAACTTAAAGGGCACAACTGCATCATTTTTTAAGTTTAAATACAATAAAATATAACAAAAAGGCATATTGTGAGATATGACTTTTAATTCGCCTTTTTATTATTGATATATTTAATGCAAAGGGCATAACTGCCGTACGTCAAATATAAAAGGCTTATGTGGCAAGTCACAACTGGCAGTTATGCCCTTTCTATTTACCCTTATGTTTATAAATGTAATATAAAAAAGCACATTGGCGTTTGTGCCTTTACTACTAAACATTTCTGAATGGAGATGAAGTGAGGGTTGCAAGATATGCAGGGAATGCCATCAGTTGTGCCTGATGTGTCGAGGCACACGTCACCACGCTTGTCGGTGCAGCGCTTTGGTTAATATTGTTTTTATTACTTATTTTTGTTCATCAAGTGTTAGGTTGTTATTAAAACATCTTGGTCGGTAATATAATTATATAAATAATCGAGCAGTCGATTCGTTTCAAAACCAAGAAGACTGAATGAATGCAAGACTGATTTTTCAGTATCACCTTAGTGTCGATATAATTATTATGAGGATTAATTTATTAAGTTTCTAATTTTCAGGTTTAGAATGATTTTTTTGTTTAATTTTGATAATAAAAAATTCTTAATTATTTTGTAACCTTGTCAAAATCGTGATAGAGAAATGCATAGTGCTATTTTTAGTAATAGGAAGTTAATTCCATTCATTGGATTGTGATGAAAATTAAAACCACTTAGATGTTTGATACATACGTGTTATGATATTGGGTAAATATGCCTTTTTATGATAAAATTTCTACATTTTTGCTCAAAATTTTACATTGAAAAGGCATATTTGGTTATGTGCCTTTTAAAAAATATTGTTATTTTTATGTTATTGTTTATGTTAAGTTAAAAATAAATATGCTAATTATTATCCATTAAAATTAAATATATAATATTGCTATCGCTGTATACATACTAAACAAACGCAATTTTTTACATTTACACAATTTCTAAAAACGCATTTTAAACGTGTTTTTTTTTAACAAAATTCGAAAAATGTTTAAATGTCGTTTTTCTCAACATTTGTAAAATGTTAGTTGTGCCTTTTTTGATAACGACGGCAGAATAGCTTCGCCCGCGTAATGTAAGTAATTACAGTACCCGGCAATAAATATTGAATTTATTGATTGGTGAACAGTCAGTCGTTGTTCACCAATCACCTTGAACATCGACTGACAAACGTCACATAGGTAGTGTGCGACAGAGATAACGCTCTACGAAGCCAAAATTAGCCGATTGTCTCTTTCCAAAGGTCGATGTGCAATATTTATTGCCGGGTACTGTATCTGAAGAAAACATATGACCGCGGTGCAGCGACGCGGCCGCGCTGCTGACGCGCGGCACGCTGCGACTAAATTGAAGGCACTCTTAGATTAAGTGCCCGCGCCCACGGAACCAGATTCAGTCGCGATGCAAACGCGATTCGGTCGCGATGCAAACGCGATTCACCTTGAATCAGTACAGTTGCAAGATGGACTCCGTTGAGGCAACATTAGTCACGTTGTCTTTGGTGCTGCTTTTACGTAAGCAGCCGAAGCGTAGGCAACGGAAGCAGCGTCAATATTGCTCAATATATTGCTCACATCTATACAATCGCGATGCAGTAGCGCGTTAGTAGCGCGACGCGGTCGCGCGTTTGTATCGATACAATCGCGATGCAGTAGCGCGTTGCAAATGCGACTAACACGCGTTAGAAGTGATGCAGTCGCGCGTTTGCTAAACGCGCGACTGCATCGCTACAAAATGTCGCCGTGGGCGAGGGCCCTAAAACCGAAAACTTGTATGTGTATGTTTGTTAAATAACTTTAAATATGCGTAGCGGACCGAGATGATTGGAAAGAATGGAGGGAGGCCTTTGCCCAGCAGTGGGACAGCACAGGCTAGGTATAATAATATAATAATAATAATGCGTAGCTCACACTATTTGTATAAACTTTTCCTTAACCTTCACAATAAATCTCCGGTAGTTTTTCGTCATTATAACTTCGTCAATAATCGCACGGAAGAAACTTTCAGTTTCCCCAAAGAGATCACTGGAACGCAGCCAGGCTATGGACGCCATTTGGACCACATCGTGCTAATGAAGGGCCCGGAAAAAACGTCCATGAGGTTCCTTGCTCCGCCATACTTTCCTGCGATCGTCAGTGTCAAGCACTACACGTTTGCGATAGTTCTCGTTAGCCAGGGAGATCGAGGTGATCCATTGTCCACTGACACACCATCCCGATGCATACCCACGTCGGCAGCTAGGAAATATTCCCTAAACTGCATACCTCGAGGTCGTGTAAGGTCTTGATTTATAAAACCGCGAACTCCACACTTCTGCGGGATATACAGTCTCATCACCGACGATCGTGGGTGATGCATTCGGTATGCAGTCAACAGTATACGGACCCGCCTATCCAGGGCGTCAAGTTCCGTTTGACCCAACCGTTGAAGGCGCACCTTGTTTCCACCTGAGAGAAGGCTATTGAAAACCTTCTTCCGTTGTCCAAAGAAACGCTCCCTACTTGATAGGTTCATGTCAGTAACGTTGATGGCTAGAGCTTCCGATACACCCAAATACTTGGTTTCGGTTAGATAGAGGATCTCAAAATCCGTGAGTTGCGTGCCCACGGATACCACAACCTCCCCTCGCTTTACATGCATGAATGCTCATTTGTCCACACCAAACTCCATCCTGATGGTACTACTAAAGATTTCAGTTACCTTCAGTAGCTCCATCAGCTGTAGATTGTTGGGGGAAAAGAGTTTCAAGTCATCCATGTAAAGGTGTGATATAACCTGACTCCCCTCCTCCTTCCGCAACTAATAGCCTAGACTTGAATTCTCCAGCAGTGTGCTTAGAGGATTCAAGGCTAGTCCGCTTTGGTCTACAAAGCGGACTTAAACTATCATCCTGGAATATACCTCACGTGACTCTACGGTTCGCAGTTCCTCTGAATATATCGACATCCTGGATAGCGAAGGACTGTCCTCCATTGCCTCGTATAGACATCAGGAAAGTGGAAGAAGGATGGTGCGTTGGTTGAAGGAACTGACTCATAGGCCTTCTTATAGTCTATCCAACATGTCGACACATCCTTTCGGAAACGTCGAACCTGTTGCCAAATGGCCATGTCGGTGAGGAGTAGCTGTTTAGTACCGCGGGACCCATTCTTACATCCATTTTGAGAGGTAGACTGATACCGTTAATGTCTATGTGCCTGTTAATTTTAGCTCTCAAAATGGATGTGAGAACCTTATAAAATGTCAGCAAACACGTAATCGGCTGATAGGTATAATTTTTATTTTCCTCGTATTCGTAATGCAAGCACATTGTTTACCTCAAGTTAATAAGTTATTTAGTCTCTTGAACTATTAGCATCCTCGCTTTGCTCGGATGCCAAACAACTTCTCGGGTCTACATAACTTACAACTTCAACTCACCCGGTTCTGCAGAATTGTACACTAATTCATCTTCGTACAATGATGGGTCGACATCACTGCATAACCTTGGGACAAAAATAAATTGTTATAAAGAAGTAAACTTTATCTATAATATATGAATCTAATGCTTTATGATGATGTAAATTTAATACGCTTTTGTTATGTAGCAAAAGCAAAGATAGACATATTAAAGAATTGAAACTCGAGAACAAACCATAGAAATGATATAGCCAAGTCAAAGGTAAATAATAATAATAATAAAATCTTTTTATTCAGGCCAAATACACCCATTTACATTTTAAAAGCCAACACAATAAATAAAATTGCAACCGAATAAATATAAACTCACAATTAAACATAATCAAATCATAAATAATAAAACATGTCACTAAATTAAAATCAAAATAAAAACAAATCAAATAATCAAAATAAAAGTTAATACAATAAAATAATACATTAATTAAATTAAATTATTCATAAATTTTAAACAAAACAAATTAGATAAATAAAAAAAAATTAAAACTAATAATCCCTCACCGGCATTGGCAACGGAACTGCTAGAACAATGCCGGATGTAAGGACAGTCTAGTCGGGCAGAAATCATCGCTAGTACGGTGTTGGAGCTAGCCCGCACCCTGCTCACCAAGGATGTTGCGCGCTTACGCATAGTTGTGTGAAAGCAATCAGTGCGCGCCTCCGCAAACATACCCGAGGCACTGCAGTAACGGGGAAGCCCAATCACCGCCCTGAACGCGTTATTATATTGGACGCGGATAGCATTATAGCTTTTGATTGAATAATCAGCCCACAGACTGCACGAGTAGAGTGAAGTACAGTATGCTTTAAATAGCATAATCTTTACCCCACTAGAGCATCGCGCAAATCTGCGAGCTATCATATTCGCTCTCACTGATAATGCCCTCCGCTCCCGTTCCATGTCAGCATGATCCTTCAGATCGCCAGTCAAAACATGCCCTAGGTACTTAAATTGCTCAACTCTTTCCAGTGGAACGAAAAAAAATGTTGTAAAAACTAATGTTTAAACGGTTTTAGCGGAAAAATAATTCTTTTTCAATACACTTACTTGAAAACTGCCACTTATCGCACTATAATTAGGTTCGGCATAACATGTAGGTATATCACCCGCTTGCTTTTGTTTAATTTATCATACCAAGGGCTTTTTTTTTCCTTCTTATCGTCACGGTCGAGCGTAATTATTATTTTTTTTTAAAGCAAAGAGGTGCAGATTTTTGAGGTTTTAATATTTAATTAAAATTTAAATCGTGTTTTTAACAGAATATAATAATAAACATGATTATTTATGCAATAATTTGTTATTACCAACAAATTACTATTTATCTGTGTTCTAAATTCAAAAATATTTGAATTTCTATTCTTAATATTTAGTAGGATGTATAACGGTTTGATGTCTTTGCTTCTTTTTCATCCTGCAAAGGATAAGCGCAGGAAAAATGTATTAAATAATAGTCTTATTAAGTAACTTATTTATTGGTAGTTGTGAAAAATATGTTGAATGTAAGTTATAAGAGATTTTTTTAGACATTAAGCCGCTGCCGTTAGATAATGTGCTTTACTAAAGTTTGCTGCAATCTAAATTTAATAAAATGTACGGCAACTTTGGAAATTTTTCTTCAGTAAGAAATTAACAAAAATGCGTCGTAATTTTCAAAGAAAGTAAGTGTATTATAAGTGTAATGTGTTCGTAAGTGTATTGAAAAACGTCGTTTGATACACGTGCGAATTTGTCACTGCAGCCCTCGGCTCCATAACACACTCGCCTACGGCTCGTGCGAATTCCGCCTCGGTCGCAATGACAATCTTTCGCCACTTGTATCAAAATGTACTATACGAAGTTTGCCAGGTCGGCTAGTAGCTAGAGCATAATAAATAAATATCAATATTTACGGCATTCGATACTCTGTGCTTCGATGTTTAGGACATTTGAAACAGATCATTTAAGATAAAATGTCGCTCAGTATCATTTACCAAATATTGTATGGTGAGAATGCTTTCAAACACTGGTTTACAATATAAAAAAATATGTTAGGAATAAAACCTCCTGTCCAAACCTTAAGGAGGCGCCGTATGACACTGACAACTTCAAGTTGACGCGTGTGACAGAATATTGCTTCTCTGTTTGATAAAAAACAAATGACTTGTACCTACAGTTGCCATTGAACCAAAAAAAAAAAAAATGACTTGTTGTATGTGTGAATAAATATATTACATTATATTTTAGTAAAATTAGGTAAGTTCATTGTTTGCTTTAGGTATTTTTGCCGATTTTTTTTTTGTTTTAATGAAATCATCCAACTACCTCTCCCGTGAATGTAAGACTTTTACTGACTAAAAACCTAGTCCTGTTCCTTCTTTAGCTTAATTTCAGAGACACGTACACTTTCACATGACTCATTATCCCAGTTGACGTCGTGGTTTTAATACGGATCCCTGCAGGACACTGCGTAATATATGTCGGTGTTATGACCCTCCATGGCGATTGGGGTAAACAATTAACCTGTCCTTCAGGTTGGTCTCGATCACACGACGGACGTAAGTCGGCACTCGGTGATACCGGAATCTACCCGGAATGCTACTCCTGGGCAGGGTTTGAAGGCATTGGCGATGTCCATCCACCGACACCGTTAAGACGACCTTAGCAACGCACACCGCATCGTTATACGCAAGAGAAATATAAACCACATCCTCGGAGCGGAGATACAGCGGATTATTTGGAGGCCCGCGACATTTATCCTCTGAATAGAGACCCATGGGCATGACCCTACAAAAGGGTGCAGGACCCAGTTTGTGAATGAACGTGAAGTTTCCCTTCGAAAGGGGAGCATTCTCCCCTGCCTATGACTCCAACACTTGCGGTGCCCAACGCGGATCACGACGGCGACAATACTCTTGAGTTGATCGAGGTAGAGATGAAAGTGGTGGTACGAAGTAGCCTTCGTATATAACTCCAGAAGCATCGTCTCAGGATCCGACGACTTCTCTTGCAAAACCTAAGAGATCAATCTCTTTTCGCGCAGTCCATCCAAAGGTTGTCTGTAAGAGATTGCCTGGTGCGATAGGACCGCCCGTCGTACCCGTATTTTTAATGTTTGTGTCTTATGTATATTATTAACAAATGCGGTGTACAATAAAGTATAAATACATAAATAAGAGCGCTCTTTGAGCGCATGTTTGGAGAGGGGCCAGTTTCCACTTCGTTGAAAGATCGGTAAACTGATCTTCATCGCGAAACCAGGGTATCCTGCGAATACTCCGATCGCAAACGGGACTATCGCGATGCTCGACATGGTGAGCCAGCTCTACAAAAGAGTTATTACTGGGGCTGGATTTTAGGGACAGCCAGTATGGCTTCCGCAGGGGGCGCTCATCGGCTTGTGAGCCCAGAACAGGAGATGCGGTGGCAGAGGGTCGTCGTGATGGAGTTGTTGTACATCACCAACACTTTCAACTCACTCCGATAACGCCAGGTGCAAACCTATTTGCGTCGCGTGATCGTGGCCTACCTGAAGGACAGGTTTATCAGCTATCCTAATCATCATTATTCCTCTTATGTACCTGCTCTGACTCTCCAGTGTAGTTTATAATTTTATGTGAGCATTTTTTTTTATTTACCTAAATAAATAACTTATCTACGGCTACGCGGTGACATCCCTTACGAGATCAGCGTAGTCTAAGAAGCAGATGAACAGTTAGTCCTAATGAAGGAAGAGCAGTGGGTAGTGGTCTACTTTTGCGAAACGGTAATGTACTGGGGCACGAGGCAATGTCTTTATGCACCATTCGACCCTGATTTCCAGCCGCCGCAGGCTTAGGCTTGCGGACAGCGCAAGACATTGCTTGCCGTTCGCAACCCCAGACCCACGATTCGATCGGCCGTCTGGTAGCCGTGCGAAACGAGCCCGAGGCGAAAACAAAAACCAGCAAAATCCCTAAAAAAGGGCCAAACAAGGGTCGAATCCTACTTTGGATGATGGGTTCAGTTTTGAAAGGAAAACCTGGGGCCCTGTAACGCAAGGCATGTTCTTTCTTTGCCTTGCGTTCCTGCGTGAGGAGTGGGTTTTAGTCAGGTAAAGCGTGATACGCCCTCTCAATCCGCCCCAGAGTGGGAGAAAGCGTGGGCAATTTAATAAAAGATATACAGAAAGTCATTAGTTTCAGAAATATTATAAAATTAAACAGCCATCTTACCGAACTGAAGAACTCGCAATTTAAAAATATTTCCAATTTCAAAATTAATTATAAAAAAATATATATCTACTAAATTTACCTAATATAAAAAAAACGCGGACGAACTCGCGGGCAAAAGCTAGTATAGAAGCAGTGACATTATACGCACACTGACACTGTCATTTCGCTTGCCGCGATAGCACTACTGACTCTTGGAAATTTGGAAGGATTTTGGAGATGTTCCGTAATACCAAAAATTATGAAAACTTAATGTTAAAAAAAACTGTAATTTGTAACTTAATAATATTAGCTAGGTTCCTACATAAAGAATATATTTTTTCTTGTAGCTTTTAATACAGAAAAATCAACGTGAAATCATGTTATTTACGTTGTAAAGTTTTGCGAAATGCAATTCGCTTAAATTTCGTTTTGAGCAAGTTTTTATTAAAAAGAAAGATCTGGGAACCTACATTAATATTGTCTAATTGGACGAATAGATAATAATCTAGTTCAATTAATTTAGTTAATGTCAATTAGTTCAATTATTTTCTGGGCGACCAACATAATACATTCTCATTGAGTTTTATTTTATAATATTTTAATAATATATAACTATATTTCATTTCAAATTCCTTTTCCTACCACAAAGTAATTAAAATAAAAAAAATTGATTATTATATTGTTTTTTATTTTTTAGTTGGGTTATAACGCTTAATTCTAAGAATGGGGGACATTTTGGGAAAGCGGCATTTTGGGAAAGGGACATTTTGGGAAAGAGACATTTTGGGTAAGGGACATTATGGGAAGTTGACATTTTGGTACCAGGAGACATTTTGGGAAGTTGACATTCTGAGCCTCAACGGATATTCTCATCCTCGGAGATTTTAATCTCGGATTTATTCATTGGTCATCTTTATATGGACAGACCCATACTATCCCTAATAACTATAATAATACTTTAGGAGATATATTTGTTGATTTTCTTGATACTAACAGTCTTTTCCAATTCAACAGTGTTTGCAACATTGATAATAGAACACTTGATTTAGTTATAAGTAATATTCGCAGTCTTTCTGTTACTCATACCTCCGACCCTCTGAGTAAGCTTGACCCTAAACACCCAGCTGTGATAATTTCCTTAGCAGATGAAAACATAAAACGCTTAGGTACGCTTGAAAAATAATGTTCGCCCGAATTTTTTCAAATGTGATTATGCAAAAATAATATCAGACCTACGAGCTATTGACTGGCAACTAGAATTTTCACACTCCGATGATATAAATAATCTCAATTCTTTATTCTATACTAAACTAAAAAACCTTATCAATAAACACATACCGAATTACATTTGTAAAAACTCAAAATATCCCTGCTGGTTTAGCAAAACGCTAATAAAATCCCTATCCGAAAAAGAGAAGTACCGCAAAAAATTTCGTAAATACAATAATCCTAGAGACAAGTTGAGCTACGAATTACTTAGAAGCCGTTGTCATACAATGATCTGTCAAAACTACAGGGACTACAAAAAACATATTGAGACTGAAATAACGAAAGATCCTAAATTATTTTGGCGTTACATAAAAAACAAACGAAACAGTAAATCCGTGATTCCAGCCAGAATGCATATGAATGAAGTAGTAGCCGAGAAAGGTACTGACATCGCAAATCTTTTCGTTTCTCATTTTTCCTCAATTTTTACCGATCCCAACAAAAAAACCTCAACCAGTCTCTCAGAATCCACTGGAGTATTAAGTAATATAAAATTTACACCGCAAGAAGTCCTAATAAAAATAAATAAACTTGATACGCCCTGATTCCATTCCACCAATTTTTGTAAAAACATGTGGAAAAGTGCTTGCAGAGCCCCTATGTTTCTTATTTAATCGATCGTTAGCGACGGGTGTTTTTCCAGATGAATGGAAGAAGGGCTCGCATCGTACCTGTGCACAAAAAAGGTGACTCTAGTACAGGCCGATTTCTATTTTGTCATGTTTTTCAAAGCTCTTCGAAAGTCTTGTTTCTCCTATTATTACCAATTATCTGGAAACTATGCTTTCTGATAATCAACATGGATTCCGAGTTGGACGTTCTACCGAAACTAACTTAGTAAGGTATTTATCAGACATATCTGAAGCGCTCGATAAAGGGGTCGAAGTGGACGCAATATACACAGACTTCAGCAGCGCATTTGACAAGGTGAGTCATCCACTCTTGTTGACTAAACTTGAGCTTAGTGGCGTCCACGGGTGCCTGTTGAGGTGGTTTGCGTCCTTTCTTGAAAATCGCTCTCAGTTCGTTGCCGTCAATGGCCATGCTTTCTATGAATTCTACGCACGCTCCGGTGTCCCACAAGGTTCCCATCTTGGCCCAGTTTTATTTTTGTTATTCGTCAATGACATCACTAGTCACATAAGGCATTGTCAACCACTGTTGTTTGCAGACGATTTAAAGATCTACAGAAACATTACTGGGCTTGCAGATACCGCTCTTGTTCAATCCGATTTAAAAAATATAGAAAACTGGTGCATAAATAACAACATGACCCTACACGCCCAGAAATCCTACAACCTACTCATTATGTAACACTTCGCTGGCAAAAGTGTGTGAAATACGGGATTTAGGTGTTGTGGTCGATGATAAACTCAACTTTAAGCCGCACATCAACGATATTGTAAGCAAGTCGGCGCAAATGCTTGGTTTCGTTAAGCGAAACACAAGAGGCTTCCAACTGCCAAAGACAAGGACAGTGTTGTTTAACGCTCTAGTACTTAGTCGTTTGGAATACGCCAGTGTCGCCTGGAACCCGTTTTACGCAGCCCAGTCTCAAAGGGTTGAACAAATACAAAGAGCTTCACTAGACATCTTGCACTGATATCTAGAGAAATTAGTCATCGCTGCCCCTATGAACAACGCCTAGATTTTTTCAGAATAAAAACACTGCGTGACCGTCGCCGTTCGCATGATCTAATATTCCTATACAAATTAATTAATGGGTTTGTAAAATGCTTGGATTTGGTCGAGCGTATTCAGTATTCAGTCCCTTCAAAACTTCCCAGGTATCCCATTTCCAGATTACTCCATATTCCTTTCCGAAAAACCAACCTTGGCCTCAACGCACCCTTGCTCCGAATATGTAAATTTTACAATAGTTTTCGCAAATCGCCAGACACAGATTTACATGGTGTTTCATTTTAAAAGTTTAGGAGATCAGTTTAGGAGGTATGAGCTTATGCAACTTTTCTCATTTTAAATGTTAAATTATACATCTGTATGTTACATTTACTTATCCTCTTTTTTTACAATCCATTTTAGAATTTTAGTCTACTTTTTATTTTTTGAGTGCGTTTTTTTTATTTTGTATGTTAATTTTTTCAACTGAATTTATAGTGTAAGCTGTGCATACCTGTAATAGGCTTGCATACCAGTATAAAGTATTTTTGTATTATTTTACGTGATATTCCTGTATGTATTGCTGTTGGTGTGCCAATAAATAAATAAATCTGTTTTTGGAAAATACTCACTTCAGAAACACATCGTCAAGCGAGGACACGCCAACGCCTATAGAATCCAGCCCCAGTTTTGCTTTTTTGGCCTCCAGATGAGCGAACATTTTCGGGAACTTTCTGCTACGCGTCGCAGGCAGGCTGTACGTTATCGTGTTCTTAGTTTGTTCCCTCAGCGTCGCGTCTGGTACGTGTGACGTCACTAATGCGGTTAGTGCTGCCTCTTGTGGTGAGCCGATTGTTGTAAATGTTAAGCGGTAACCGGTACCTGGAATTGAGGTGCGATAGTTTTAGACTTAATGATAATAAAGATCCCCACCACCACCCACAGGCCTGCCAGCTTCTATGCTATGAATGCTAGAGTTACATAATTATATGGAACAGCGCAACAACATAAAGTAAAAAAAAGAACAGAATATGCTGAGCGTGCCCGCACCGAAAAGGTGACACCCTAAGAATTATACAATTATGCAAAAAAAAAATAATCACATAATAATTATCACGACACGCTTTACAGCAATGATGGGATTTTTGCGACTCCCACTGAGGCGCGCGGGAACAGTGCGCGCCGTCGACGACTGGGCTTGGTCTGGACGATTACCAGACGACCGGATGGCGAGCTACCCAATGCTCGCCGTCGGGATCGGAATCCCGGCGGCGTCTGGGGCGCAAACGCAGTTGCCTTATGCGGTCAGCGTCCTCCTTTGCTAGCATTACTGCTTCGCAGAAGGAGGCGTCCGCCTGCCACTCCTCTTCACTCCGAACCATGGCTTAATATAAAATATTTCTCTTTATTTGTTACTCACCTATGACCTTCTTCAGATGCAATGTGGTAGCAAAACAGCGCAGTACGCCGGCGTGCAACGCTGCCACGCGGTCGCCCAGAGCGTCGGCCTCCTCCATGAAGTGGGTCGTTAGAAGGACTGTTCGATCGCCTCTAAGACGCTGTAATGAAAAGACCATTATTACGGCTACAGAGGTGAAAAACTGGGGTGATGTACTACGCTAAATCGAATGCCAAATAATCGAATATCACTCGAACGAACACTATAATATAAATCGAACTTCTAATTACTTGAATGTTCATAATATCGAATGGTTACTAAATCGTACGTTTATCAAAAACTCAATACATCGAGTGTTCAAACTATCGAATGTGTTTAATTGAGTAGGCAACTGAATACTTCAAAATGTTATGTTTTTCTTGTAATCTAACATGAAAAACACAAAAGGAGTTCATATATTTTGCCAAGAAAAAAAAATTATATGATAATCAGTTAGAGCTTGACCCCTTGAATATTTTTTTATTGTGGCACCAAAACTGTAGGATCATTGCTCTTTATCGATCACATTAGCGTAAAACAAACTTGCACTGGGCACTTTGATTTCTGACAAATATTGCGGGCATGAGTATCTCACTGAAGATGATGCCGTTATACTTACTAGTAGCAAGTCCCACAGCTCCCTGCGCGTCTCCACGTCGAGACCAGACGTGGGTTCATCCAGCACGAGCACGCTCGCGTCGCCGGCTAAGGCACAAGCTAGCTGGGTCCTCCTCTTCATGCCCCCCGATAGCTTTGTTGTAAAAACATTCAGTTGGTCTGATAATAGGAGATCTTCAGCTAGTTTACTTGATGACGTCCGCGCTTCAGCAAAGGAGCCTTTCTTGAGCTGAGGGTGAGTCTTACGTAAATATACTATTAAAATACTAAATATTTTGTAAACTTACCTAATATTTCAAATTATATTAGTTACTTAAGTTTCACCCCTTGAGCGCCGTGAAAAATTGTTAAATTGGCGTTAACCCCCTTTATTAAAATAAATCATAAATGAAAATCAAAATATAGAAAATTTAAAATTTACACCCAAATAAATTTCGTAAAAAACTACAATTACGATTTTTGCAAGGTCATTCAAGTTGTACAGACGTATGTACCATCGGCGCTCAAGGGCTTCAAGACAAAGGATTATATAACGGCACTGAGAAATTAATCAGTAATATCCTATTTTACTAATTGATTGATTTTTATGTGCCGTGCTTTAACGACGCTATAGATGCCTGGAGACTAGCTTGTTTATGACTACGACTAGCATGATTATGACCGCAACATTGTAGGTACACTTAGTTCGCAATAAATGTTTTGACTTGACTTTGTCCGAATAGAAATCCGCACGAAAACCCAACCACTTAGAATCAGAGGGATGAGCCGCTCTGCAAAGTAGTCCACCAAAACCTAATCTTAAGTGAAAGTGGGAACCAGGTCTTTGGCATCACGCACTGCCGTTGTCGTACCTTCTTCGACGATACTACTTTCCGCCTAGCTGTTGCCCCGCGTCTAGGCGCTCCATACTGGTTTTTCATCACTGCCTCTGTGGCGAAGTTTTCAGCAACAGCCTCGCTCACCGTGGCCTGTCATGCAGTCGAAGCGCGCTACGCATAGCGCGGCACGCGAGTATTAAAGACATTATCCGACGAGCCCTTGTCACGCCGGCGATCCGTCTGTTGGAAAGTCATGGCCGGGCACGCGACTTTGGTAAGAGATCGGACGGTATGTCTTAGTGGAAGATGGGTAAACCTTTAATGTGGAATGCTACCTGAGTCGACTCTTTTCTTCGGTCAAAGATTAAACATTAACATACAACGTAGCTATGCCGCAAGCCCTTAATTGATATATATAATTATTTTGTATCATCATCATCTTCCTGCCCTTGTCCCGTTTTATTTGGGGTCGGCGCAATATGTTTTTTTCTTCCATTCTGTTCTGTCACCCGTCACGCTATCACTAACTCCTCTGTTTTCCATATCACTTCTCACACAATCCATCCATATCTTCTTTGGTCTCCCTCTCCCTCTCCATCCATCCACATACATATAATTATTTTGTATATAAATAGTTTTTTTAATATTTAGTTAAGATACAACTTTGATGAAGGAATTTATGTGATCAATTCAATTTCCAATTAATTATGACGATTTTTTTTTCGAAACTTAGACTGGAGTTTAGCTTGATTTGATAAACATAGTAAATTATTTCGCCGGTATGTAGCATGGTGTCGTGTACATCTATACATTTAATAAATTCATCTACAATTTTCTCGTCATTGTTCGAATCAAATAAACTCCGCCGTAGACGGTCCCAAGCCCGGTTGAAAAAGGAGGAGGGTTGGCTGAGAGGAGACCTAGCCAGCCGGAAAAGGTCAACGTCGAGTATCGGGTGATGGTCAATTAACTCGTTCTTAAAGACCAGGCCTAGTAAGCCGGTCACATTGTATGTAGGTAGGAAATGACCTAACACAACCCGCAACTCTGAAGATTGGTACCACAGAACTGGGGGCCTTGCTTAATTGCCCGGGCCATGAGGTAGTAACCCTCTATAAAAAGTCTCCAATCCTAAGGTGGGCCACGCGCCGATAGGATGAATGGCTTGCGGATGGCAAGTCACTAGCGCCAACCTCGACGGACCTGGCAAACGTCGTAGTATGATGCCTTCCTGAGGGAATAGGCGTCACCCCTCAGGCGACTTTTGTTATCGATCTCACTTGTGGGAATTAAATGATGAATGAAATACAAATAAAAACAAAACCTAACCCCAATATAATACAGCAAACTTTAAACAAACTTGTTTTCAAAACAAAGAACTATGTCAACACCAACAACGCTATCAACAACGTGTGATGAACAAAATGCTTTCAACAAGACAAATGAAAAAGATGAAACTATAGTAACAGATATTCAAACAAATACAATAGAAAATAAAAATAATAAGAACAACTGGAAAAAAGACAGAACTCCTTTCACGAGATCTAAAAGGAAAGAAACAAGCCCAATTCACAACGATACCCACAAGAAGCAGAAAAATAGTTTCGAGATAACGATACCACCACACAACAGCTTTGATATTCTAGAAGAGGAACAACTGCAGGATGTAAGCAAGACAAAAAAAGAGTATGTACTCAGGCCGGAACCTATCTCTGTGACAGGAGTATTAAACGTAACATCACTGAAGGATGTGCTGAATAAGTTCGTTGAAACTTCTTTTTATACGATGACTACTCTCAGATCTGGACATGTAATTAAAATAATGCCCAAGGACATACAAACCTATAAAGAAAATTTTATTTCTAGTAATACACTTCTCATCAAAAAAATCGAAACACCTTGCAAGTTTACGTTTTGTCAGGATTATCAGAAAAATGTGTACATTTAGGAATAAATGTTAAATGTCGTTTAATAGTGAGTAATATGAGCTTATCAAATCTTAATGTTTAAATGAATTTTTCATAGGTTTCGTATTTTGTTAAATGAGTCATTTTTATTCCGTATGGAGTATAAAGGAAATGGATAAAACAACACACGTAAATGAAAAAAAAAGCTAAAAAACGTTTATTTAATAACTTGTATTCCCTCCCCGAGCTCTAATTACTGCTTCCATACGGTTCTTCATCGATCGGATGAGAGTCACGATCACATGCTGTGGTATATTGTCCCATTCCTCTTGGATTGCATCTTGCAGCTGGCTAAGTGTTTCTGGGGCAGGATCTCTTGCTCGAATTCGTCTCTTTAATTCATTCCATTGATGTTCAATGGGATTCATGTCCGGGCTTCTTGCTGGCCATTCCATAATAGAGATATCGACTTCGTTAAGATAATCTCGTACGACGCCCGCGGTGTGAGCCCTAGCATTGTCGTGCATGAATATGAAGCCGTTGCCAATAAAATGTGCATAGGGCATCACATGAGGCTCGAGACACTCTTCGACGTACCGATGACAGTTTAGTGCAGGCAGACGTGGCCCAGACACGAAAGCAAGCTCTGTCTTACCGTCGGCGCTGATTCCTCCCCAAACCGTCCACGAACCGCCACCATAGCTGACCTTTTCTTCAATGCAGCATTGTGCATAGCATTCTCCGTCTCTTCTGTAGACCTTGTTCCTTCCGTCGTTACCATACAGCATAATTTTACACTCATCAGAAAAGAGAACTTTGCTCCACTGTAGGTATGACCAATTTAGGTGCTCACGTGCAAAGTTAAGGCGCGCTCTTCGATGGTCTGCAGTTAATTTCGGCCCATTTGCTGGCTTATGCGGTACCAGTCCACGATCCTTCAACCTTCTTCTAATTGTAGAGTCACTTACAGCCACCCTTCGTACAACACGAAGCCGCTGCTGCAGTTGAAAAGCGTTAAGGCGTCGATTTCTTAAAGAAATTGTTACAATAAATCGATCATCTCGCTCAGAAGTGACCCGATTCCCGCCAGATCCTGAACGGCGCGTGAACAAACCAGTCTCCCGATAACGTTTATAGACTCTATGAACAGATGACAGGCTTTGATGCAGTCTTGCAGCCACAACACGCTGACTAAGGCCAGAATCCAGCAATGCCACAACTTGGGCGGCTTCTGTGGGCGAAGTATCCATACGTTTTAGAAAAAAAACCTTTTTTCAGACGTCCCAAAGTCACAGTATTGAAATAAAAAACAAAAAGTTTAAGGATAGGCGCCAATTTTTAGTTTTTAAACGCTAAATGTACTCCAACCCTAAACACACATTTGTCTCAAAACAGTGATTCATTTCGTTTATAAGATAAACAAATGAAATTCTAATTTTGAATTTAGAATTTTCGCTTATTACTGTAATGGCCAAACTGCCAGCTATAATATATGTATTTTTTTTCATCGTATGAATTCTTTTTTGTGTTAAATTCGGACAGAAACAATGAAAACGGAAGTGTTTCGATTTTTTTGATGAGAAGTTTATTTCACACTATACAAATCAGCTAAAAAGCGAAAGAGCATACAGAGTCATACTTCGTGGGCTCCACTCATCTGAATACACTAAACAAATCGCAAAAGAAATAACTGAACCGGGTCATGAAGTTAGACAAGTAGTTAACGTGCTTCACCGAACTTCAAAAGACCCTCTACCAATGTTCTACGTGGACTTAGAGCCAAAAGCTAATAACAAAGATATTTTTAGTGTGAAACATATTAACAACTTGAAAGTGACATTTGAAGCCACATACAAAACATAGCAAGGAAATTCTGCAATGCAAAAGATATCAGAGATTCGGACATATAAAAAACCAGTGTCATAGACCCTTTAGGGGCATCAAGTGTGGAGAAGAACATCCTACCATAACCTACAAAAAAGACCAGACACTGAAGCGACCTGTTCTAACTGCCAGGAGAAACACCCTGCCAGCTACAAAGGCTGTAAAACATACAAACAGTATAAAGAAATAATATTAAAAATTACACCAAAGAAAAACAACAGGCGACAGACTTGTCAGACAAAGTCGTAAAAACGAACACATATAATACTCAAAGAGACAACAACATAAATAAGACATATATGCAGAAGCAACTAAATCACAAAGTAAACCAGTAAAATCTTTGTTAAGCTGTACAGACATGCACAACATTGAACAATTACTAGAAACTATGATTGGAAAAGTCCAGCATACAATGATGGCTGTAATGGAGAAAATGATGGACAAAATGCTAAATAACATTATACAACTAGTCAGCAGTCTTTCCAAAAAATGTTTAGACGCAACTTAGACGAGTAATAACTTGGAACGCCAACGGCTTGACAGAAAGGCGTCAAGAATTAGAAGTCTTCAGCGAAACGGAACTGATAGACATAGCCTTAATATCTGAAACCAGGTTCGCATCTAAATCACATGTAGCATTTAAAAATTACACCATACACTCAACGAATCACCCATCTGGCAACAGTCATGTAGGAACAGCAATCGTTATCAAAAACAATATTAAACACGAGTATTGCACTGAAAAAATTCAGGCCACTTCTGTAAAGCTTACAGACAATCATGCTGAAATGACAATATCTGCAGTCTATAGGGCAATAGACTGCAGATATTGTCATTTCAGCATTTCCTAGACACATAAATGATAAATAAATGATAAATCTTTATTTTGCAAGTAGGTTTAAAAAACACTTTTACACGTCATTTTTTTTTATGCTAGATGAGTCCGGTGTTTCCTAGCGGACTACCCTGAGAAGAAACACCGAAACAAACTCAGGGGTCAAAGTCTCTTTTAAAGTCCATACAGAAAATATGTATTGGTCAAATCACATAAGAACCATGCAGATTTGTCTGAGATGGTCTTTTGAAGAAAGATCCATACAAATTTGAGTAGACCTGTCCAGTCAGTGCAAGCATTTGTCAGTATTCGCAAAGCTCAACTCAGGACTACTAAGGAGCTCAACACGACCCGACGAACAATACCAAGGAAAGGACATTTGAGTAGGTCGTCAAATACTCAAATTGCCAGACATACGCTAAATTTACTAAAGAGACAGAAACAAAAAAGAAAATACATATAGCATAATCCACATAGTCCTCATGTTCACAAAAATAATATATATAGTTTACAAATGTAATTTTTTTTAAAAATAAACATTAATGTCAAATCGAGAGAAGATAATAATAATAAAAACAAAGAAAACGTTACAACAGTTAAAGTGAGTACTGGAGCAGGTCAATCCCAAGCCTTTACGTCCTCAATATAATCCTTTACACTATAAAAGGCTTTTTGGCAAAGTTTACGCTTAACAAAGGCTTTAAGTTTATTAAGGCTTAGTTGTTGGATATTACTAGGAAGTTTATTATAGAAGTGTATACATTGGCATCTAAATGAGCCCCCTATTTTTTGAGCCTGGTAGCAGGAACTACATATTTATTTTTGTTTCTAGTATTAAAATTATGAACATCACTGTATTTTTTAAACATACATTTATTTTTATGTGCATACAAAATATTCTCGTAAATATACTGCGATGGGACAGTCATTATATTTATATCTTTAAATTTATCCCTGAGGGAGTATCTGGGACTTAATTTATAAATCGAACGAATAGCCCTTTTCTGTAAAACAAAAACTGTCTGGATGTCGGCGGCATTCCCCCACAGTAAAATACCGTACGACATGACGCTATGGAAATAGCCAAAGTAAACTAAACGGGCTGTGTCTACATGAGTTAAATTTCTGATTTGTCTAACAGCGTATGCTGCAGAGCTAAGTTTCTTACATAATTTGTCTAAATGTGGGCCCCATTGAAGCTTGGCATCTAGAGTTATGCCCAAGAACACTGTAGTATCTTCAGGACTCAACTCTTTACCTTTTATTAGTACACTAGTTTCTACTTGCCTAACATGAGGCATGGTAAACTTGATACATTTAGTTTTTTTTTCATTAAGATGTAGGTTATTTACATTAAACCAATGTACTATTTTGGAAAGAGATATATTTATGTCGTCAGTAACCGGCTGCTGACGTTTAAGTTTGAATAAAAGTGAAGTGCCGTCAGCAAACAATACAATATTATGATTATCTTCTATGAGATAAGGTAGGTCATTTATATAAATAAGGAACAAAAATGGTCCAAGAATTGAGCCCTGGGGGACACCCATTCTTAATACAGATCCGGGAGATCTTTTTCCGTTTACATCAACTCTCTGAATCCTTTCACTCAGATATGACGTAAGAAGATCCAGGGAGGAGTTTCGGACTCCGTAATGGTGTAGTTTCCTGATTAATGTGTCATGGAGAACGCAATCGAAGGCTTTAGACAAATCGCAAAAAATGCCTAGAGCATCGCATTTGTCTTCCCATGCATCATAAATGTGTCCTAAAAGTTCAACACCGGCATCGGTTGTTGAACGACCCCTTGTAAAACCAAACTGTTTGGTATGCAATAATTTATGTCTATTAAAAAATCTTTGAAGTTGCTCTAAAATAAGTTTTTCAAATATTTTACTAAAAGAAAATATCTGAAGGAGACTTTGAATACTTTTTTGATAAAATGGGTTCAAGATTTATATGTGGAGGAGATTGGAACTCCAAGCACACACAGTGGGGATCCAGACTTATTAACCCAAGAGGTAGGCAACTGCTAAGAGCAGCAGGTAGAATGAAGCTTGACTGGCTCTCCCATAGCGAACCTACTTACTGGCCAACTGATAAAAACAAGATTCCTGATCTACTTCTTAATTATAAAAAAAAAAAAATTACGTGTGGCACTCGGGGACTGCCGTGGTAAAGCTATTGCATAGCATTCTGTATCAACTTATGCAACTATAATTATTTATTTTTTTATTTTTATTTTATTCATACAATATTTCTTTTTCTTTCGATTCGGGCGAGTTCCGTAAAGTCGTACAATACGTCTAATCGCAAATCTATGCGAAAGCAAACAGCTGATTATGTATTCGTCCGATTTCGGAGCACCTCGTCTCGATTCGGGCGAGTTCCGTAAAGTCGTACAATACGTCTAATCGCACGACACACAGCGCCGTGTCGAAGACTGCCGAACTGACTCGACGTTAGACGATGCACGGCCTTCAAGCCACACCTCCGTGCCCGTCGGAGTGGGGAGCGTGAGGTTTTTTCGTTACGGAATTTCTGGATTTAGTCCCCGCGCGCTCAAGGCCTGCGATAGAAGCTATGCAATAGCTTAAAAATTGTTCGAATCGATTTCAATAGAAACTGTATCCACAAAATACCTATGAAATACTCGTATAATCTCCGGTTGGATGCTCTTAATTCAGAGTGACTATGCTAACGCTAAGTATACTGAATATAATTACCATTGTAAAAAACATAATATGCTCCTGCACGGTCAATTCCGGGAAGAACAAGTCTTGTTGTGTACAGAGGCTGATGTCGTTGCGTACTTCTGATTTCTGTGTCACCGTGTCCTTTCCGTTCACGTACACTTTCCCTTCGCTGGCGCTTGTCATTCCTGAGAACGTGGAAGATTATGAAGTTTTTAGCGTATACTTTAATCCGGCTACCCCAGAAGGAAGTTGCGGGCGGATACAATGGGTAGCACGCCATCCGGGCGTCCGGCTGCCCTTAGGTACCGAAGGGACATCGTATGTTTTTGTTACACATTAATATAAAAGAATTACGGAGATGATTCCAAAAATATAACAAACCAAAATTGTAGATAAACAATTACTTGTTTTTAACGTTGATCGTAAAAAAATTTAAACTATTATAAAAGGTTGCGGTCAAACTAGCGACATGTGGGTTTGCGACAGTCGTTGAGAGGATCCAGCAGCTGGAGCTCGAGGTATCTTTTCACGGCCCTCGCAACGTGCCACCACGGGGTTGCCACATAACCATAACCATAGAAGGAATTCTCATCAGCGTGAAGTCGAAGATGAAGTATCAGGAAATCTGGTGGAATTTCGAGGAGCGTTTCCCGAAATCTAGTTCCCAAACTGAAGCGGACTGCGGCTCCCTTAAAGCGGCACCTGCCCATCCTAGGAGGTTCATACACCGGAGGGTCTAAGCAAGTATCATTCCGTCCATGGCCCAATATGGGGCACTGGTATAGCTCCGTTGATGCGAAAGCGACCGACGGCCAAGCAGAACGCATACCTGAGAGTCTTGGACATCCGGATAGTGCGGGGATACGAGGGTTTCCCGCGGAACGGTCTTCCTCTTAGCTAGCTTACCACCAAGGGATCTGGAGGCAACAGTCCTCGCACACGCGCACAATTCATGCGTGCAGATGCCACGTTGGGTTTCTTTTTTTTTCGGCAGGAATGTGAAATCCTTCATGGACGCCCAGGCTGCCTCACAAACGAGCCAATCTGGGCAGTGTCAGACTGCTATTGACTAAAACCGCACTCCTGCCTTACATTTAATCCATATAACTCGCTTTCGGCACTCTGATGTAAATAAATCATAAATTTGTGGCACCTACTACCAGGCTCAAAAAAATCGGAGAATCATTCAAATGTCAATTTATACATTATAAGAAACGTGTATGTTAGGGGCATTCACACTGAAGCGAAGATGGGTGGGGTGGAGCAGAGAAGAGTGTTTCCATTAAAGTGGGGCTACCGTCCGCTTCATGCTCTCCACTCGGAACGCGACTCAGTTCTGTCCAGTTATCCAGCAGCAGGATTATTGTTTTACTTGAAGACAGAAGAAGACACAGCTCTACGCCGCGGCCACTCTACTTACACTGTTTCCACAGAATAGAATAGAATAATACTTTATTGTACACCAAAAAAGTAACAATTTCACAGAAACTTATATGAATGGGTACAAAGGCGGTCTTATCGCTGACAGCGATATCTACCAGACAACCTTAGGATGAGTATAAGAGCTGAGCAGAGTGGGAATTTTGGGTATTTCTCATTACCATTTACTTCAGAAACCAAAAACTTCATCAGATATGATCAAAGAAAGTTTTAGTTGCTGAAAAACCATGATTGTATTTGTTTGTGAATATTTTTTTCGTATTCTTACCAGTAATGACATTCATGAGAGTAGTCTTGCCAGCTCCGTTGTGACCAAGCAGCACCGTTATTTCTCCCTTGTACACCTCCAGTGAGACGTTCTTCAAAACTCGTTTATTGGAGTACACCTGATAGAAACAATTTAAATAAACATACTAGGAAATCCGGAAAATGTTGTTTTGTCAAATAAATTAATAATAAAAACAACTAAAAATTTAATTAATTTAATAAAAGATAGCCTACAAACTATCCTCAGAACTACCAAACGTCAGCTGAAAAGTTCGTAGGCTAAAATAGTAACACATATTATTTTCTCCGATAAACTTTGTTTTTGTTGAATCAAATCAATTGTCTTATCTGTATATAAAACAAAGACGGGTTTGTTACAACTCGAGATCGGCTAGACCTATTTTCATGGCTTTTGTTTCTTTGGATTTGTCCCCCCCGCCCCGAATAGCAGAATACATTTTAAAAATAATGAAAACTTGACGAAAACATAATTATGAAAGAGAGGTCTGGTGAAGAAAACAAAGATATGATTATCGGAACTTCACACTCCCATAGATGTTACAATCAAGATAAGCAACTATGACAAATTATTTGGCTCTGAATATTAATTTAAAATGGAATCATCGAAGTGATCTGATGATGGAGCCAGAAAGTGCGCACCGGAACTCCGTAATTAATCAATGTATCCTAATCGTGTTTGGGTTTAATACAATTATTATGAAATGCACTTTGACTATAAGGTACTATCAAACTGATCTGATGATAGAGCTGGAAGGTAGAAAGTAGACACTGGAAATTCATAATAAAATAATGTATTCTAGCAGTGTTTAGATTCATTGTAATTAGGTACTCTGGCTATAATCGTATCATAACGGAAATGTGTGAATTAAGTTTTTTCTTTTATTACTTCATCTTTATTGAAATGCTTTGTAAAACATCAAGCATCTTCGATGTAGTGAAAGCTTTCGAAAAAATCAGGCTCGGTAAGTTCACCCCAAAGTCAGTTATTATCGGGTAGTGGCACAGATCAAACACAGTACCCGTCTGGTCGGAACAAAGGTTTGCGGTACTATAAACTCTTTCGCATATCTCTAAAAAAGTAAATAAAAAATGTTATAAATGCCACTATACTGTCTGTTGCTATGCAACATAATATTTTGTTTACATAGTATTTTCAATGACATTTGATTGTAAAGAATGTTTTGTTTGTTTGTTTGATAAGTAAGCAGTTTTTAGTAGGAGCTTTTTTGGATATTACCTCTGCTTATGATAACGTTTTACTTCCGGTGCTCAAGAATATACTTGTGCATCAGTTGAAAGTCCCTAAAAAATTAGTCCGTTTCATTTGTAATTTATTGATGGAAAGAACCATCTCTATCAAAACTCCTGCCTTCCCCCTAAGACTATCTGGAAAGGCTTACCACAAGGTTCAGTATTAAGTCCTCTCTTATTCAGCCTTTATACTTATGATTTACATTTATCTACTGACTCATTTTGTCAAATATTGCAATATGCTGATGATATAGCCTTATACTATTCTGGAAAATGTCTAGATGAGGCTAATAACCGTCTAAATTCCGCTCTTGGATATCTATCTGATTGGCTTTTACAACACGGTTTGTCCTTATCAGCCTCTAAGAGCTCTGTAGTTGTGTTTACAAAAAAAAAAATTGTTCCTCCTATTGATATTAAAGTTAATGGTGAAAATATCTCACAGGTGAACAACGTAAAATTTCTAGGAGTATGGTTAGATTCAAAATTATCAGGTATTGCTCACACAAATTTTGTTTCCCAAAAATGCGAAAGAAACGTTAATGTTCTTCGCTCTCTTTCTGGTGTTTGGTGGGGTGCTCACCCATATACTCAAAAATTGATCTATAATGCTATTGTAAATTCTAAACCCTTAAAGATTTATGAAAAAAAAATATGAAAACATTTAGAATCTCGATTAAATGCGTTAGGCTTCTATAGAAGAACTTTTTTATATCTGTGTATATACAAGTTTTCAATGAAAATATATTTTTTTCATAACAAGCTTTTATAGCGGTGGTCTTTACTTATATAATTAAAACTCGTCAAGACGATTCACACGAGCCCAAACTCGACGTGGTTGTGCCGTTTAATTACAGAGTTCCTATGGCTACCTCGCGATTCCATCATCAGATCAGCTCCATGTCATCATAATATTGCATTGTTATGCGATTTACACCTGCATGCAAAATTGCAGCTCAATCGGTTGAAGATATCTCCTTCAAAATTGAGTTGCAAGATTTGATTACAGAACGACAGACAACGGGACAGGTGAAACTAAATAAAAGTTTGTAAAAACAAAGACGGGTTTGTTACAACTCGAGATTAGTTAGACCAATTTTCATGGTTTTTGGTTCATTGGATTTTTCCCCGCCCCGAATAACAGAATTCATCTTAAAAATAATGAAAACTCGACCAGGGCCGCCAGACGTTGCTTATTTTTACCCGACTACGGCGAAGCAAAAGGAGGGTTATGATTTTGACCTGTATGTATGTATGTATGTATGTATGTATGTGGGTATGGATGTTCATCTGTTCCCTCGTAACTTCTAAACTACTTATCAGAATTCGACAAATGACATATCATTAGAAGCGTCTTAATTGTCCGCTGGTTATAGGCTATATGGGATTTCACAAAATCTAATGTGGCGCCCTCTAGCGGACAAAACTTACGAAGTAAAAAAATAAAGTTAAGATAAATATGCCGTGTTTGGTATCATTTGAAAGCGCTTTACTTGTACATTTTGAATATATATATATTACTAGCATTTGCTTGTGACTTTACCTGTATTCATGGGCTGAGAAATCAATGAACCCAAGATTAACCTATTTAGAACTCCAAAATATCTATACTAATATTATAAAGCCTGGTTCGATTTGAAAAATTCTTTTTGTGTTCAATAGATCATTTATCGAGGAAGGCTTTAGGCTATATAACATCACGCTGCGACTAATTGAAGCGAAGAAACAACGGAAAATGTGGAAAAAACGGGGAAAATTATTCATCTTTGAGGGCTTCCGTTGCGTGCGCTGCGAAAACGGTAGAAGATACCAAAAAAATATGTGGGAAAGAATTATTCCTCTTAAAATGATCTAAAAAAATGTCCGCGACAGTATATGTCTATCTTTTAAGATTAACTCACTAGAACCGTTTTTATGGGAATCAAATTTGGCCGAAATTAATGCATTACTACCAATTATGTGTTAGAGTTGTATCAACATAATAATATTATACTTTATCCAAATAAATGTGTTGTTGATTAAGAGTATGTAATTGTGAACAAAATTGTCTTTGACATCACTTATTTTCAATGAACGTCTTAGAAGATATTACAATTTTAAAATAACTCCGATATAAAATTCACACGCGCCGCATGATGTGCAAAATATGACGCTGCGCCTGGCCGGCGGGCGAGGAGAGGGGTTGGTTGCGGGCGGCGCGGAGGGGTTTTTTAATGGTAGGTAAAAATCATCCAGTGAGGAATCCCGCTCTTGGGCGGAGCGGGAAACAGTGTCAGACTCTTACTGACTAAACAACCTACCCCGGTAGGTTGTTTCTCTGGGGATAATCCCAGAACCCCGGTATAACGCTTTCGCACCAACCCTCGGCTGCAGGAGGCTTCGACCCTGAAGAGCCCCACAGTTTGCTGATAACAACTTGAGGCACGCGGGAGCAGTGCACGCCGTCGACGACTTGGTCTCGGTCTGGACTGTTACCAGACAACCGGACGGCGGCGAGCTACCCATTGCTCACCGTCCGCAAGTCAGCGTCTACGGTGGCCGGATATCGGCGGGATCGCGGCGGCGACGGCTACGGCGAGGGCGCTGTTGCCCTTGCCTTATGCAGTCGGCCTCCTCCTTTACGAGCATTAGGTACTGCTTCGCAGAAGGAGGCGACCGCTTGCCATTCTTCTTCGCTGAGAACCATGACCTGAATCAAGGCCCGGCGCGAGAGGTCGCCGCCGCCGATCACCCCCACGAGGACACCGTGTGCTCCACCGTGTCCTCCGGGCTGGCCACTCAGTGGCGACACCCGGGCGTCTCTTCCGCACGAATCCGGCGCAGGAATCTCCTGAACTCCCCATGTCCGGTGAGAACCTGCGTCATGCGGAAGGTGAGGACGCCGTAATCTCTATCCAACTACGCCTCAAAGAGGGGACTTACCGCCGAGGCGTGCCCAAGGGGGTGTGTAGCTCTATGAAGTACTTTTAGATAATTATGTTCTTTTAAAAACCAAATTGTCTAAAATAATAACAGAAATTGACATGGGCAAAGTCGTGGGTAACAGCTATAATTTATAAAGCTGAGGTTGTTTGCAAAAATAAATATGATGCCCAAAATAACTATTCCACGCGGACGAAGTCGCGGGCACAGCTAGTGTTAAATAAAAATAAAGTTTAAAAACTAACACCCGACTACTTAAAAACACGCTGAATACCATAAGAATAATAAATTAAAAAAAGTGGTATACGACCACGGCTTTCTTGTTTTCTTGTTTCGTACTTTTTAGAGCGTGTTTTAAGTAGTCGGGTGTTAGTTTTTAAACTTTATTTTTTCTGAGTAACAAAAAGTATCGTACAGAATAGTGCTAGTGTATACTCTGATGGTATACATACCTGCTAGCTTGGACCGGCGGCCAATTTACAGGTACCAGGTATTAAAGGTAAATAAAAAAGTCTCTCACTATTTTTAAAGTCTGAGTGATTATTTTTGTATATATTTTGCACAATTTCATTAGAAATTTCAAATCAATGTTACCAGACAGTTTTCGTCGGCGGTAAGTTCCACCCGATGCTTTAAAGTTTGCAAAAAATCTGCTCGGCTCTGAAGCAGCTCAAAAACAATAAGGTGAGGACGGAATTACGGCTGAACTTCTGAAGGCGGGTGGAAAACCGGTCCTTAAGGACCGGCAAAAGCTATTCGATTCCGTCATACTCGAGTGAGAAACGTCACGGGCATGGAGTAGAGGTGTGGTGGTACTCTTCTTTAAGAAGGGTGACAATACCCTGCTTAAGAATTACAGGCCCATCTCACTTCTGAGCCATGTCTACAAGCTGTTTTCCAGAGTCATCACGAACCGTATCGCGCGCAGGTTCGACGACTTCTAGCCTCCCGAACAAGCCGGATTCCGAAAAGGCTTTAGCACCGTGGACCACATGGCAGGTTATACAGAAGACTGAGGAGTATAATCAGTTTCTCTGCTTAGCGTTTGTGGACTACGAGAAAGCTTTTAATTCGATCGAGACCTGGGCTGTACTGCAGTCTCTCCAGCGGTGCCAGATCGATTATCGGTACATCGAGGTGCTGAAGTGTTTGTACAACAACGCCACCATGTCAGTCCGACTTCAGGACCAGACCTCGAAACCTATCCTCTTGCAGCGAGGTGTGAGGCAGGGAGACGTCATTTCTCTGAAACTGTTCACGGCCGCAATGGAGAATGTCTTCAAGGTTCTAGAGTGGAGTGTAAGTAATTTCGGATAAGTTAAAAGTGGCTGAGACATTAGAAAACTTTTTCACTAACATCCCAATAGAAGTAACGAAATCTCTCCCTTCTTCATCTTTGTTAGCTGAATCTTTTTTAAAAGAACATTTTACTAAGGATATACCAACCTTTGAATTTAAGCGTATCTCTGTTGATACAATTATAAAAACCTTCAAAAATCTTAACATGAAAAACACTGAGGACTTATGGGGTATATCAGTTAAGGTTCTGGGAGATATTATTGATACAATTGCTCCTGTCCTAACAGGCATATTTAATCAATGTTTGGACAGCGGTACATTCCCTGATTTAATGAAACATAGTAAAGTTGTACCAATTTTCAAATCAGGTAGTAAGAGTGACCCCTCTAATTATAGACCTATATCTGTGCTTCCAGCATTGAGTAAAATCTACGAAAAAATCATGCTGGACCAGATGCTGTGTCATTTTAATGTGAATGGGATTTTGCATAGTCATCAGTTTGGCTTCACGAAAGGAAAGTCGACGACGGATGCAGGAGTGAAACTCATCAGTCACATTTTGGAATCTTGGGAGAAAGCATTTGACTGTGTTGACCATAAAACTCTGATCTGTAAATTACATCATTACGGAATTCGTGGACAAGCTGCTGATCTTGTTTTTTCCTATTTATCTTACAGGCAGCAAAAAGTAACCATTAATGGAGCGACGTCCTCAGGCTCTTTTGTAAAGATGGGCGTGCCTCAGGGTTCGATCCTTGGCCCTTTCCTTTTTCTGGTTTATATCAATGACCTTCCTTACATGATGACAAATTTAGCTGATATAGTTCTATTTGCTGATGATACTTCCCTTATTTTTAAAGTAAATAGAAAAGATGCGGATGTCTTGCATGTTAATGAAAGTCTGGCTGTTCTTTCTAAATGGTTCGCTGCTAACAACCTCTTATTAAATGCGAATAAAACGAAATGTATAAAATTTTCACTGCCCAATGTCCCTCAAGTTGGCATCAGTTTAATTCTTGACAGCAAAAAGCTTGATGTTATTATGGAAACTGTTTTCTTAGGTATAACTATCGATTCTAAATTGCAATGGGGCGCTCATATTAGAAATCTCTCTGGTAGACTAAGCTCAGCTGCATATGCAGTAAGAAAAATAAGGCAATTGACTGATGTAGCCACAGCTAGATTAGTCTACTATGCTTATTTCCACAGTATTATGTCTTATGGCATTTTATTGTGGGGATCTGCAGCTGATGTAGACTCAATTTTTATATTACAAAAAAGAGCAATCCGGGCTATTTATAAAATGAGTCCTCGCGAGTCCCTTAGAGATAAATTTAAAGAAATCGATATACTGACTTTGCCTTCTCTTTATATCTTAGAAAGTATCCTGTATGTTCGTAAAAATTTAGGACTTTTTAAAATTAGAAGCGATATTCACAACAAGAATACGCGCAGTAAACACGAAATTGTTTTACCCAAATGGAGATTAACCAAGACCAGCAAGTCATTTTTAGTAAACTGCATACGATTTTATTGCTGCCAGAAGCGGTAACCGAACTTAGTGAGGGAAAGTTCAAAAATCACATTAAGCGGGTCCTAACCAAAAAAGCATATTATAAGGTTAAGGATTATGTAGAAGACAAGCTTGTTTGGCAATGACTGCTCCTGCACATGTGGCTCCCTGGTAACTCATTCATATTGTGTATTTATGTCTATTAACTGCTCCATCTTTGTTTTTATATACACCGTTTTTTTCCCAAAGGGCAATGGAAAGAGCTACGATCGGAGTTTCCTTGCGTGATCGAATTAGAAATGAAGAGAACCAAGGTTACTGACATAGCTAAAAGAATCGCCAAACTTGAGTGGCAATGGGCAGGGCACATCGCACGCAGAACAGATGGCCGCTGGGGCCGAAAGGTTCTGGAGTGGCATTCGCGTACCGGAAGGTGGAACGACGACCTGGTCAATGTTGCTGGAATTCGATGGATGCAAGACGCACGGGACCGGTCGTTGTGGCGACGTTTGGGGGAGGCCTATGTCCAACAGTGGACGTCTTTCGACTGAACTGATGATGATGATGACATTATCGTAAAAACTTTTCTCGCAAGAAAACAAACGACGACTAGGCTCAAAAGCCTTCACCTATGGGTAAATAAAAAATTAAATGCGCGCGCATATGAAAATATATACAATTTATACCGACATATTATGATTTTTTTTTAATTATTGCTAAATTATTTTTCTTCTCAAGTGTATTGAAAAACGACGTATGACACACGTGAGTAGTGAAAGGTTATCGTTCTCGGGTCCGCCTCGACGGTAACCTCCTGCACTACACAATTGTATCACAATCTACTATTATAAACTGGTTTGTATTCACTTTCCCGTCATACCTTAGACACATTAACGACTTGGATCCCGACTTCAGTATTCGCCGGCGGAGGTTCAAAGTACAGCGGATCCACATACATGTACTCTTCGTCTTCATATGTATTAATCTTCGTCTCATCTTGGCGCTAAAAAGAAAAAGATATTTAATTTAATACAGTTTTAAATTCAATTTGCAAATTCAATGTACAGTAACTGGTATTTGGATCTCAAATCAAGTGCGACAACGCGAGGCCTAAGCAATGATCGCTATTTTAGTCCAATTGACTTACCACGTACATTAGAACTGCATACGTGAGCCACGTGTGACACTCTGGGCACTACTCTCTGGTCTCCACATATGTCACGTGATCAGTATTACAACCATAGATATATCAAACAGTAGAGATATGTTATCAACACAAATTTGTTCGAGTTCAGATGTCTCCAAACTACGCCCATTTTTTCACTAACACTAATAAAAATCTATACGTACGCCACACGACCTCACATGTCTCACGGACACAGAGATATAGATATCAACACATATGAACTTTTTTATGAAACACTCTAAAAAGAGGTGGAGCATTCTCTTGTAACTACGGGCTCAGTATAAACACACATATGCAAATTATACAATTAGTGATGTCAAGTAGCCGAGAAAAAAATATCGATGAAATTCAGAGTTACAAAATTTGTTTTATCTCACCAAGACTTTTTATTCCGTTTGCAGCTAAATTAAACGGAAAACTGTGTCATAAAAAGTATAGCTGATGCTTACCCAGGAACAATGTGTAGTGAGTTTACACACACATCCAGGATTGTTACCACCTTCGTGGGATAGGACCTCCCTACACCTATTATCTTCTATCTAACTAAAAATATCTATAGTTAAAAAAAAACTAAAAAAATTGAGTTACGAGATGTTTAATAGAAACGTAATCTATACGAGCGAAAGATCTTTATTTATAATCAAGAATTACAATACAAATTAAATTTTGTAAACACTATTTAGAAAGTATTCATAGTTTTAATAAACAGTAGCTGTTAACTTCTAATATAATAAAATTTGTGTACTTCAAAACTATATTCTTACATGGAAATAAAAAATTAATTATATGTGTGTACATAAATAGTTAAATAAATAAATAAATAAATAAATAAAAAAAAACACGAAAAAAAAACACGAACAATCTCAGATTTTTTTTCAAAGTTGTATGTGTTTTTATTTATGTTTTTATTAGGGGAGAGGAGTAAATATTCAAATTATTTCCTAACTTTCTTTATATGGAGCACACTTGAAAGTGGCCAGTTAATCATAACGTAATTTAATATGCTGGTTAATGTAAACTACTACTAGGTATAAGTGATTTGTTTCCAGTTACAACAATAACTCTAACACATATTTTTTTTCGTTAATTTAAAATAGATGAGGACGGTGTTTTCTAGCTGACTGCCTTGAGAAGAACAAAAAACAAACAAACTCAGAAGTCTTTTTTAAGTCCATACACCAAACAATAATAAATAATACTTAATAATAATAATCAAATCATATGAGAATCATGCAGATTGGTGCCTGAGATAGTATTTTGAAGAAAGAAGCATACTCTCTTGAGTGAATGCCAGCTTTTGTCAGTATTCACTCATTCATCATCATCATTTCAGCTGAAAACGTTCACTGTTAGACGAAATCTATATTAAATTCAGAATAAAAACATACTTGGGACGTTCATGGTATGGTTCCGCATAATTTTTCAAAATATTCTCCAAGTTCAGTGTTGGAGTCGCTCTTTTCATAGTGAATTCATTCACTTTTATTCTTGGATCCTTCAGATAACTAATTTATTTAAATCAAAGAACAGTGGATATGATTGATAGTGATTGAACGAATGATGCAGGAATATCACAAGAAAATATAAATTAATAGTTTCCTACAACATTTATTTCGTTTCATCATGCCTGGTTCCGTCAGTTCCCAAAAGTGTATTTTATTACCATTGTACCAGTCACTGGCAAGCATGAAACACTATGAAAACACAATAATAATCTATGGCCCGGCTGTCGAGTTGACAAGTTTTTGAGTAAATCGAAATGTATAAAAAGGCTGAGCAAATCTTTAAATAGACCATTCTGTTTTAAGCTCCACTCGTGTTTTATTTTATTCTTACCTACCTCTGGAAAAGTGGTGACCCCGACGAACCTCTCTTGTGCAAAATGGCAGAAGAAATTGAAACCATCTCCGTCAAAGCCCGCATACCTTTATTTTGGCGTGACCAACCGACATTATGGTTTGGGCAATTCGAAACTGTCGTCAACCCTCAAAAGCCCAACGAAGAAGCCAAATTCAGCCTGATGGTGGCTCACCTCGAGAAAACGGACGTCGAGCAAATCAGTGACATAGTTATGTCCAAAAGCCGCACTGGAAGATTCGAGGAAGCGAAGAAGAGACTGCTTTCCGTGTACGAGGAATCTGAAACGAAGCAGCTACACAAACTCCTCAACGAGATGGAGCTCGGCGACCAAAAACCGTCACAACTGCTCAGACGCATGCGAGAACCTGCGCGCGAAAAAATGCCCGACATGACACTACAAATTTTATGGCTACAGCGCTTACCAATGTCAACACGAGCAGTCCTAGCAGTAAGTGAGCAATCATCACTCGACGTACTAGCAGCAATGACCGACAAAATGCACGATCAAGCCTCTGTAATACAAACCGTATGTTCCTGCAACTGTCAAAATCATGCAAAATCATCGCTGCCACCACGTGTACAAGAACATAAAACGCACGGAGATGAGGACCTCCGAGCCGCCGTAATGCAACTAACGAGGGAGATAGCCGAGCTAAAAGTACAGCGAACACGAGTGACGCACGGACATCGACGCTTCATTCGTGCACGATCCCACTCTCGGTCGCGCTCAGCCGGCCGCAACCATAAATACGATCGCAGGACGAGCGACGCTTGTTACTTTCACCAGCGCTTCGGCGAGAACGCACGCAATTGCCGGTCCCCGTGTAATTACAATGCGAACAAGCGACAGGAAAACTAACCGAGATCTTGGCTACGACGGGACCCGAGATCAACCATATTACCGCATACCGTCTATACGTCTATGACACCGCCAACAAACTACGATTTCTAATCGACACAGGAGCGAACGTATCAGTAGTACCGCCATGCAAGAAACAAAAATCGGCGTCCACCGTACTATTATACGCAGCGAACGGAACGCCGATACAAACCTATGGCGAACGTGATTTGGACCTCAACCTTGGTCTACGTCGAGCACTCAAATGGAGATTCACCATCGCAGACGTGAAGAGGCCAATCATCGGTGCAGACTTCCTGCAATTTCATGACCTGCTAGTCGACCTACGAGCCCAGAAACTTATCGACAAGAGGACAGGCTTATCAATCCACGGCTGTTTTTCGAACAGTACATCGACTCCGACGGTACTCACAATCAACGTGAACGACCCATACTGCGACCTGCTGAAGAAATATAACGACATCACGTCCCCCCACTTCAGTAACGCAACCAACAGCGATGTGGAACACCACATCATCACACACGGACCACCCGTGTACTGCAGAGCTCGCCCACTACCACCGCACAGGTACCAAGCCGCCAGAAACGTCTTCAAACTTATGCTGGAACAAGGCATATGTCGACCAAGCAAATCCCCGTGGGCCAGCCCTCTCCACCTAGTCGAAAAGAAGAATGGTGAACTAAGACCCTGCGGCGACTACAGAAAATTGAATGCCGTTACGAAGCCCGACCGATACCCGATTCCCCGTTTACGTGACTTCACCTACAGGCTGCAAGGAATGAAAATATTCAGCAAAATTGACCTTCGAAAAGCCTATAACCAATTACGTATCCGAGAGGGTGATATCGAAAAGACCGCAGTGATTACGCCGTTTGGATTGTACGAGTTCCCAAGAATGTGCTTCGGATTACGTAACGCGGGGCAGACATTTCAGCGCCATATGAACAACATACTGGGCGATTTGGATTACGTATACCCATTTGTCGACGATATTCTTCTGGCGTCTACCGATCAAGCCCGTCATAGACAGCACCTAGAAGTAGTTTTCAAAAGGTTGCAAGAACATGGACTACGAATAAACGTATCCAAGTGCGTTTTTGGAAAGGCAAAACTCGAGTTCCTCGGCTACGATGTGTCAGCAGACGGTATACAACCCATAGAAGAGCGCGTCAAAAGTATACAAAAGTACCCACAACCGAAAACAGTACAAGAACTACGACGCTTTTTGGGAATTATTAACTTTTACAAGGAAAGTATTCCTCACGCAACCCACGCTCAAGAAAAATTGTTCAAGTACCTGCGCACCTCTAAAAAGAACGATAAAACCCAAATACATCTGACGACTGAAGAGAAGCAAGCATTCGAAGCGTGCAGGAATAGCATAAAAAACGCTGTCATGCTGTCACATCCATCAATTCACGCAACGTTAGCGCTCATGTGTGACGCATCCAACACGTGTGTCGGCGCAGCCCTACAGCAATATGTAAACGGCAAATGGCAACCGCTCGGATTTTTCTCGAAAAAGCTGACCACCGCACAAACGAAATACAGTACGTACGATCGAGAATTGCTAGCCATCTACCTAGCTATACGTCATTTCCGTAGAATGTTCGAGGGCAAAGAAATCACAGTGTTCACTGATCACAAACCTCTCACATGCGCACTCTTGAGAGACCACAGCAAGACAGAAACTCCGCTACGGACCAGATATCTGCATTTCATCAGCCAATTTACGTCAAAAATCCTTCACATCGATGGAAAAGACAACGTTGTCGCCGACGCCCTATCGAGAATCGAAGCTATTACGTCACCGTCACCGATCGACTACGACGAGCTGGCACGTCAACAACAAGTCGACAGTGAGATTGAAAACGTCATACGCAACAAAAGCTTACGATTTGAAAATATAAAACCAACTAACTCGAGCTACAAAATATTATGCGAGACGTCAACAGACAGCGCCCGGCCGTACATACCGACACAGCTACGACGTACAGTGTTTACGGCAATCCACGAGATGAGTCATCCCGGTATACGCGCCACTCGCCATCTCATAACGAAGCGATTCTTTTGGCCGTACATGAATCGCGATATAAACAAATGGACACGAAGTTGCATCGCATGCCAGCTAACAAAAACACAACGACATACAGTATCTCCTCTCGAAGCCTTCCCGATCGCTCAACGTCTGTCTCATGTCCACATCGACATAATTGGACCATTGCCTATATCTGATGGGAAACGATATTGCGTCACAATGATCGACAGGACGACGAGATGGCCCGAAGCTTACCCAGTCGCCGACATAACCGCTGAAACGGTAGCCCGAGCTGTGTATGAAGGTTGGATAGTTCGCTATGGATGCCCAGAAAAATTGACCAGCGACCAAGGACGTCAATTTGAGTCCGAGCTATTCAGAAACCTCATGAAGCGACTAGGAATCGAGCGCACGCGCACTACTGCTTACCACCCACAAGCGAATGGCATTCTTGAACGAAACCATCGCACACTGAAAACAGCACTAACAGCTCGACTACGAAACTCAAGCTGGACAAACGAGCTACCAACAGTCATGCTGGGACTACGTGCAACCATAAAAAATGACACGGACGTCTCCGCAGCAGAAGCCTTGTATGGGCAATCACTCAGACTACCCGGTGAAATGATTGGCGAGAAGATAAATACACGTACACAATCGCATTACGAAGACGTCATAATAAACGCGATGAATAAACTACACGCCGCACACGTCAACACCGATCGTCGGACAACGTACATACCTCGCCTGCTACGTACATGTTCCCATGTGTTTGTACGTAACGATGCAGTCCGGAAGCCGCTCACACCTACTTACAACGGCCCACATCGAGTACTACAGCGGAATGATAAGACGTACACAATACAAGTCGATGGGAAAACAAAAATTATCTCCATCGATCGCCTAAAACCAGCATTCCTGCTAAATTCCGAGCCCGAAGCTGAAGTCGTCCGCCAGGCTGCCTACACCACGAAGTCAGGGAGATGTTCAAAACCACCAGTACGCTTCGCTGGGGAGGAGCCATGTACCAGTCACTGGCAAGCATGAAACACTATGAAAACACAATAATAATCTATGGCCCGGCTGTCGAGTTGACAAGTTTTTGAGTAAATCGAAATGTATAAAAAGGCTGAGCAAATCTTTAAATAGACCATTCTGTTTTAAGCTCCACTCGTGTTTTATTTTATTCTTACCTACCTCTGGTAAACCATTAATTAGTTTACAACATTTTTGTTGCTAAAAAAATATTTTTTTCAGACTAAAGACTTTTGGAAAGATATTATATAAAGCCCAGAATGTGGATTATTTGTAATATTTACTAAAACAAAATACCTACAAGAGGTCATGTAGAGAAAGAAATATACAAACATAATAATCATAAAAAAAAATTATAAATAATTTTTTGTACTAATAAAAATAAACCCCAACCACATGAAATTCCGCTCAGTTTTTTTTTTGAGTTTCTCGCGAATAGACACAAATAAACGCGTAGGGGTCATGAAAAATATCGATAACCACAAATATTGCTTCACATCCTTAACAAACAAAAGACTAACGCATGATCTTCCGTTAAATACACATCCATTGTTCATCTAGGCCAGCTGATTAATTGGTCGATCTGTACTAAGCAAGCAACGATATTTGTTCTCAATTCAAAGAATTGCCTTGGCACATAAATACGTTTTTTTAGTACCGGAAAGAAGTATAGTAAGAGTAGCCTAGTTGTGTTCGCAAGCCTCCTTGCCATATCTCTACTGTTTGATATATCTATGATTACAACCGCCCTTGTGTAATGAAATAGGGTACGACTACGTGCTGCGCGGTGATCTTCTTGATGGGGTTAGCGTGGTCTGTTACGCAGACTCGACAGTTAGGGTTGCGACAGTCATTGATCGGTGCGTGATTACGGTGTGTTATAATACGAATACGTAGTCGTTTTATTTATTGCCTTACGCATTTTCTACCAGTCGACTTTGAGGGCACGGTAGAGGTGTGCCCCGATTTTGAAGAGCATCGCTGTTATCGTGGGGGCGATCGGAGGCGGCGATAACTTGCGGCGGGCCTTGGTAGAGGCCATGGTCTGGAGCGAGGAAGAGCGGCAGGCGGTCGTGTCCTTTTGCGAAGTAGTAATGCTAGCGAAAGAAGAGGCCGACCGCATCAGGCAAAGGCAAAGGCATTCACGCCGCAGTCGCCGCCGTCGGGTCTCTGATCCCGATTTCCGGCCACCGTAGGCGCTGGCTTGCGAACGGCGAGCAATGGATAATTGTCCGCCTATCCGGTAACCGTCCGGACCGAGCCTAAGTCGTCGACGGCGCGCACTGTTCCTGCGCGCCTCAGAGAGTTGTCTGCTACTGTAGGGGTCTAACAGGGTCGAAGCCTTCTGGGGCCAAGGGTTGAGCGGTACACCGAGACCTTTGAACTAAGGCAGGAAGGAATGGTGGGTCGTTTAGTCACCAGAAGTCTGACACTGTCTCCCGCTGCGCCCAACGGCGGGATTCGTCATTCGATGATTTTTACCCCCATAAAAAAAAAAAACCAGTCGACTTGAGGGTGGTGCAGAAACCTAACAAGGTAGGTGCAACTTAAAAGCAAAATAGACAAACCAAAAATTAAAAAAATACAATAATAAATATGTTGAGTCCCTTGGTGTAAATATGTTGAGTGTGGGGTATGAGTCCTGGCTGCGGTGTAGCCTTGTGTAAGGAGTAGAACAATTGAATGTCACATATATATGTTTATTTGGTTCGTTCACAAATAGGACACAATTATGATGTACGAAATCAGGTGCGCGGATTATAATATGATATGCACTGTTTGCACCACCACTGCGCGTAAGGGACTGGCGTTCGAACTCGCCACAGTCCCGCTTAGCGACTACACTCTTTGTCGCGTAAGCATTCCAAGTATGTGTGGCGTGAGCCCCCACAAATACATGCCTAGTTACATAGCTACATATAAATATGCAATTTAACGTAGTGTTTAATGTACCATATTTTTTATCGATCTAGCTATCTTAGTGTGAAGTTTCACTCGAAGATAGCATTATTTATTGAAATGCTGGCACAAAGAATTTTCATGTTTATGATAGCAAGATAATTATTAAAATAGATTATCAAATAAGTGGGTTACCCAGCATAGAGCATCACCTTTGCGCGACATATGAGTAAAAACTAAAATGTCGCAATTAATTAAAAACTAAAATTACGCGCAGCACCCTCGTTGGCGCACTTTAATTGTGATACGAGACACGAATAATACAAGTTCAGGTAAGATCAAACTTAATTAAGATCCTACTTATTTTTCTAAATAAAAAGTAATAGTCTCATACCTTGCAGGGGAAGTTCCATGGTAGCGCTTGTCCATATGGGCCTGGGTTTATCAGGGATACATACAAATTGAGTCCATAAAAGATGACGATTTGTGCTAGCATAAAGACGATACAGAGGAGGATAGACAAGTTATTATCGTGATATGATCTAGTGATATTGCTGAAGTTGGCTTCAATTTCTGTAAGAAAGTATTTTTTTTTTCAATTTTCTTCTTTGATTGTCAATCAGATCCGAAACCGGAAAGGTGGGAAATCATTTGCTCTGGGTGAAGTATGTCTACATCGCGCTCCAGACTATGAGCTGGAGCCTGGCGCGTGAGGTCGGTGCCACTGATCGCAACGACCTCACGGGGACACGGCGGCGGCACAACCCTACCATAATTATGCTCCACCGTGTTCTCCGCGCGGACTACGTTGCCCCGTGGGATTGTTCAAAAGAAATGAGGGTGTCAGCCAGTAAAAGTCTGAAAACTTTTGATGATATCCTAAAGAAAAAATAAATTAAATAATATCCCACAGCAAGCAGCACCAGTGGTTGGTCCTACTGTAAACTAGGGCGTCTAGCGAATATCTGTTTTCGTCCAAATTTAGTCGGGCAATGTCGTAATTTGTCGCTAAGTCACAGAATTTGTCGGTTCTTAGTTTAAAAGGTATAACTAATGAGTTTAATTTTTAAGGTATAGACCAAGAATGAAAGATTTTACAAGAAATTATCAAGAAAAAATATTTCAATTATAATGTAAAAATATATTTCTAATTTTTAATGTCCTTAAACAACTCAGAGGGAGAGACAAATTCTCAATGAAATAGATGCTTTTATGTTTTAAATTGCTAGCTTAGACTTCTTTGAAAACATTAAGCCTTGCTCGTGGTCTATTCACTGTTAAGACGTACAGTCGCGTACAACTGTTTTACCGAATTATGACGTTAGGTTCTTCTTTAGGTTTTTGAATAAATTTATTTATTAATTTAATATTTATATCACACAAAAGCATAAAGGCGGACATATTGCCTTAAATACTTTTTTCTTTTAAAGTTCGACTAGGCAGTATGATTAAAATATGTTAGCCTTCCCCTAAGGGGTAAATAAAAACTTATGCGCGTGCATATGAAAACAGATTGTTACCGTTAAATCACAAAAATAGTTGCTATAGATACTAGTTTTACTATTATTTTCTTCACTTATATTGAAGAACGTATCTCCTGTACAATGAGCAGAAAAGCGAGCTAGTGGTATTTCAGGCCAGGGGTCGTAAACTGGGGGATGTGGCACCTGTGCTGCTTAACGCTGTCGCTCTTCGAAGAGTCAGTGAATTTAAATACCTTGGCCATGTGGTAACCGAGGATTTAAAAGATGATCAAGATATAGAAAGGGAGAGGAGAGCGATGGCGGTCCGCTGTAACATGTTGGCACGCAGATTTGCAAGGTGTAGTTTAGAAGTAAAGATCACACTGTTTAAAGCATTTTGTCAAACTCTCTACACCTGCAATCTGTGAGTCAACATTAACGCTCTCCGAGTACACTATGATAACGCGTTCAGGGTGCTGGTGGGGCTCCCGCGCTGCTGTAGTGCGTCTGCGATGTTTGCGCACGCGCACACAGACGGTTTCCACACTGTGCTGCGGCGCCGCATCGCCTCGCTGATGTTCCGTACGCGTGGGAGCGCCAACACCATCCTGAACGTGCTCAGCCACAAACTGGACAGCCCCCTTCTGGGACACTGGGTTCAAACTCAAGTGCGCGTGCCTGGTGCCCCAGAGGGAGGCAAATATTTAAGTTAAATGTATATTTTGTGACATAATACGTGTAATGACATTTTTTTTTTACTAGATAGGTACTAAAATTAAACTGATTTAAAAATAAATAAATACGTTATCTTATATATAAAATTTTCGTGTCACAGTTTTCGTTCCCATACTCCTCCGAAACGTCTAGACCGATTCTCATGAAATTTTATGAGCGTATTGAGTAGGTCTGAGAATCGGCCAACATCTATTTTTCATCCCCCTAAATGTTTTTATTTTATTTTTTTGTAGTTGTATTATTTATATTGCAAAACAACGTTTGCCGGGTCAGCTAGTAATACTATAATATAATAAATTAATAACATACACCGTGAAATTTTAATGGTTGTTTTCCCTCAGCGAAATGATTGTGTCTTGGTAATACAAACGTTTCATAAAAAAATAAATATTAAAAACAAAAAATGGACCTGTAGAGTGCAAGCTAATTATGACGTATTACAACGTGCGAGAGCTTATTTTTAACCGACTTCAAAAAAAGGAGGAGGTTCTCAATTCGATTGTACCTATTTTTTTTTTTTTTTTATGTTTGTTACCTCAGAACTCCGTTGTTTATGGATGGATTTGTAATTTTTTTTTTGTACTTGAAAGGATATAATATAATAATAATATTTTATTCAAAACGCATTAAAGGATAAATTAAATTACATACTTACAGTCTTAAATATATCTTAATTCTGAGTCTTACTATGCCTGAACTAGGAAATCCTGTGTTTCAGGCGAGAAAAGCTAAAATAATAAAAAAATAACAAATAATCAAAAGGATTCTAAAGTACAATAAAAATGTGAAAATAATCTGTAACGCAGACAGGTTAACTTAAACTATTATAATAAAAACTTAACTTCTAGTTTCTTAATTAACAAAAACACTTTAGGTAATAATTGCATAAGTAGTTTCTAAAATAACAAGTAGGTACTTAAACTAGGTCAAGAATTGTATAAAAACACAAAAAATACACAAAATCACTTTAGCACAATAAGTAAATTCTCTGTATCATCATAGGACATTTTTTGAAGAGTTTCCTTTAGAGCTCTCTTACAATTAAATTGATTCAAGCTATAAATGTTTGCTAACGCGTTCAGTCTATTGTAGAGGAAAGGACCAAGAAAAGGGTAAAACTTGATGTGAAAGCATGTTTTGTATGATTTCGAGGGCAGACTAGATCTTTACGTCTTTTGTTAGTAAAATCAGTGCTATATGAGAGTTCTGTGTGCTATAATAATACAATACCCATTATAAATAACTGCCGGACTGTTAGTACTTCACATTTTTTGTATAAGAGGTTAGTGGGAAAAAGAAAAGGGCGGAAAGTGGATACTTTGAGAATTGCCCTCTGAGCTCTCTCGACAGTTAGTAACAATGTTTTACCCGCTCCACCCCATGTGGTAATGCAGTAAGTTACTATCGATTGACATAGAGCAAAATAGACTTGCCTAACTATGTTTGGGTCTGCAATGTAATGTAGCTTTTTAAAAACAAATATTAATTTACGAATTCTATTATTTACATCTTCTATATGATGTTTAAATGAAAGTGTCTCATCAATTGTAATACCAAGGTACTTTACTGTATTTGACATTTTAACCGATTCCGTGCGGAGGTCTTTTTAGCAATCTTTAGTGCCTGGCGTCAAACAAAAATTCCGTGATGCCTCTGGGGCACCAAGCGCCAGAGACTTTGATGATTCCTCTGGGGACTCATCCGCCATGAATTGTAACTTTTAGCTTGTTCTCGTGTTTCCACGTGTTAAAGAGTCATTTGCCATTGTGTATCGAAAGTAAGCGGTCAGTAAATTCATTCCGTGCGTTTAAAAGTGACGATCTATGTGTTTTTATGGAAATGGAAGGTAAAGGACTAATTTCTACCAGGTGTTGTAAACCTTTTTGCATTATTTTATTGATTTATTTATTTAAGAGTGTTATATAGAATTTGTTCACGTACCATTTCATTTTGCAGCCAGGTGATATTTTTATTTATTATGCAGTGTTTTGTAGGGAAACAATTTTGAATCCGCTATTTCGATGGTAATATTGTTTCTCTACAAAACGCTGAATAATAAGTCTGCGGGTACGAAACTAGCGACGGGCGGAGCGACGGCGGGGCGGCGCGACAGCGATGTAATCAAATGCATTAAAACATTAAGCGCTGTGTACGAAACGGGCGACGGCAGAGCGGCGCGATCGAGCGATGCACGGGCGGCGGTAGAGCGGTGGCGGGGCGGGGCGACGAAAACAAACTAGTTTGGTTTCGCCGCTCGCGCGGCTACGTAGTGTTGCATTTTTACTTCTAATTTTCTGTAAAACATAATCGAATGTCTCTATACTCATTCTTGTGTAATTGTAGAACTTTCTTGAATGACAACGTAGCTCGTAATAAAGTGTAGAAAATTCTCTCAAATTGCATCGTCGTTGATTTATTTGATAAACACCATCTCTAGGTAATAAAAATTCTCTCATTAGGAGACTGGGCTCCAATAGTTCTCTTCGACGTGAAACCATGTTTATCACAACACTACGTGTGCGCGACTGCGCGGAAGTTTGTTTCGTACACACGCTAGACACCGCTATCTATTCGCCCCGCGCCGCGCCGCCCCGCCCCGCCGTCGCTCCGCCCGTCGCAAGTTTCGTACCCGCAGACTAAATAGAACATATGTATACCTGAATGGGAAGTCCGATTCTAATGAATAAAAAATATTCTACTTGTACCTACAAACACTAACATGATTATGAAGTGTTTTATTTCGATAAGAATGTAAATGTATTTTTATTGATAAAAAATGACTCGACAACTTGGTTTACAATCCCTGAAGTCTGTTAATTTACGAAATTACTTGAAACGAACACTGTGGGCATGATATGGGTGACAAATAAAGACACTTTTATTCACGGGACTCTTTTGACAAGTGTCGTTTTAGCAGAGTTTTTTATGTTTTAGTTTTGTATCCTCTCGGGCACCATACGCCAAACGCAATAGATTTACATGGTGCCTGTGCGGCATCATCCGCACGGAATCGGTTAATATTAGGACAAGTACATTGGTTATTTGTGCTAGGTGTGCAGTTATGAGCATACAATGTTGGGGTAGTGCTAGGTACTTTTTGCTTGCGCATCGAAAACTTGACGTAGTTGGTCTTGTCAGCATTTAAGGTTAATGAATTGTTTTTAAGCCATTTATTAATAACATTTAATCCGTATTGCGCAAACTTATAGACATTTTCTTCTGAGTCAGCCGAAAACAAAAGAGCAGTGTCGTCCGCATAAGAAACGATGTGGCCATGATCTAAATTTAGATTACAGAGATCGTTTATGTATATTAAGAAGAAGGGCCCTAAAATACTTCCTTGAGGAATGCCAAAAGCTGTGCTTTTTTCATCATTGCTGATAACATTCCCGATCTTAACACATTGCGTTCTTCCTTCCAGATAACTCTTAAATAGTTTCAGTTGATTTTCTCTGATGCCTATGGCTTCAAGCTTGCGCAACAAGATGGGAATAGAAACTGTGTCAAAAGCTTTGGCGAGGTCCAGAAAAATTCCCACTGTATGGTTACCTTTATCAAGTTCTTGTGCTAGATAGTTGGTTAGATGGTGTACAGCATTATCTGTAGACATTTTAGGTCTAAATCCAAACTGTCGCCTAGTAAGAATAGATTGGTCCTCCAAATATTTATAAAGCCTATTGTTTATAATCTTTTCTAATATTTTAGACATAGAAGGCAGTAAGGAAATAGGTCTATAATTAGTCACTTGGTCTTTACTCCCTGATTTGTAAACTGGGACAACAACAGCTTTTTTTAAGCACTTGGGGAACACACCTGTAGTCAAATATTTATTGAAAATGTAAGTTAACGGTGGTACTAAAAGGTCTTTGAATTGCTTAATAATTTTATTAGATACTAGCTTATGCCCGCGACTTCATCCGCGGAAAATTTCTTGTAGTGATAGCTCGGTTAACATCCATGTTGTATAAATAATTTATAGCCTATGTCACTCAGGAGTAAAGCAGCTTTCTATTGTTGTTAATTTTTTTCAAATCGAACCATTAGTTCCAGAGATTACCTCCTACAAACAAAAAAATTAAAAAACAAAAAAACAAACTTTACCTCTTTATTATATTAGTGTAGATGTTATCCCAGCCAACTGCACAGTCGACTTTAAGGCCCATAATAATCCTTTCCACTTCCGCTTCGTCAGTATCCAGTAACACAAATGATGATAAGCTAGTGCTAGATTAAAATAATGAACTTGTTAGGTGCTGCGGTTGTTCCTGAATTTTTTCAGCTAGACACTTGCCCACATTAACAAAAAAATTATTTACAATATTTGCAGATGTTAACTGTGATGAATGTGCTTGTAATAAACCTGAAGAAGACTGATTCTGTTTTGAATTATACGTCACATTTTTAATAATTTTCCAGATCTTTTTGTTATCTGTACCAGCCTCTTTTAGTGCAGTGTTATCGTAATTGCGTTTTACTTTTTTTATGAGGTCGTTACAAAAGTTACGATATCGCTTATATGATACTTGCAATATTAAATTATTCGGATTAGCTTTAGATTTCATATGCAGTTTATCTCTATGTTTCATACAACGTATGAGACCAGCCGTGATCCATGGCTTTATGTTGCAGAATTTGTTATTTAACCGAGATGTGACTGTGTTCTTCTGAATTGCATGTTGCACCTTTTTAATTACGTATAACATACAAAACTGCGGATCAGCGGAATTGTAGACTGGTTCAAAATCAATATCGCGTAAATCTTCTTCAAGTTTATGTAAATTTAATTTAGATACTGTGCGAGAGGCAACTTTAGGCAATTTACAATTAAGAATAAGTAGGTTAGCACTGTGATCGGGGTACACACAGGTAAGGGTAAGTGCAGGGAAATTAGCCTTGAGCATCATATGATCCAAGCAGGAGCCACTTTGATGAGTAGGAAGCGTGTGAGCGGGAAGCAATCCATGGAACGCGCATAGATTCAGATATTCCTAAGAAGGAAGGATATTGATATTAATATCTCCAGTTAAAATTACATTTTTGAAGGATGATAGGTTTTGCAAGGTGTCGTTTAGAGAGTTGGTGAAATTATTTAAATTCGTAAAAGAGGGGGGTCGATACACAGCTAATATTGCAAATTCTGCTCCGATTTTAATCAACAATCTGCTACAGTCGTGCATTTTTGGTTCCACAATTGACGCATTTAGATGATCTCTTGCGTAAACTATCACCCCATCGTTCTGATTGGAAGTTGAGTGACTTTTATACATACAATATCCTGGGATTTGTGGAATCTTATATTGTTTAGCAAGCCAACATTCAGTTAGTACAATTATGTCACAATTTATGTCTAGACGTTTAAGAAAAATACTAAAATTATCGAAATTCTTAAAAACACTTCGAATGTTTTGGGATAATATGGTTAATGGACTAGTGTAAGAGGAGAGATATTGTTTGCAATGTTCAACGTCACAAACTTCCGATTGCGATACAGAGAAATTATCTATGTCACTAATTACATTATTAATCATATTACAATATTATAAAACTAACAACAAAGGCCAATAAGAATCGTAATTTGCGGCGCTCATAGGCGCCTCCATAAATCAATAGAGTTTATGTACCTATTTTCTGCCATAATTTTCGCCGGACAGTCCGCTGCACCTGTCTTATGATTGCTTGGTTTTTTGAAGTGCAAGCAAGTTGCGCAATTTGGTTCCTCCGCTTTCTTACTGCATTCTTTGATGGAATGACCTAATTCACCACAGTGGCCACACGTGTAGGTGGTCTCCCGGCATGATTTTGCCGCATGTCCGTATTGCTGACATTTATAACAACGTGTGACTAGGGTAAAATCTCTTACAGGGCAGGAAGACCAATTAACAAAAACTCTGTCTTTACATATGAGTGCTTTACGTATCTGTGCAGGTACTTCTATTATTACAGGTATCAGCATCCTTCTTACCTGACGTGTGGCTCAGCTTAATGGAGGTCAAAAACGTCTCGAGGCTGCAATCCGTTTTTCGGCTTGATTTTGGTTGAACAAACAAGTAAAAACTTCTTTCTCTTGCATGGATGAGGGCACGCCGATAATTACGAATCTAGGTTTTCTTTTTTGAGGTTCGTCGACTGTAAGGCCTGAATTTGTTGACTGCATCGATTTCTTTACCTTCTCAATGTCGTCCTTGGTTTCAGTGCTGATGATGACACCGCCATTTTTTGTCTTCCGTAGTCCTCTTACTTGCAGTTTCATTTGTTCTGGGCATATAATTTTTTGTACAAGTGAGTTTATCTCCTCGCTGGACTTAAGTTTGTCTTTGGGATATATGGCCACTGAGCTTAAATTTAAGGGCTGGATAAATTTGTTGGTACCTTTCTTTACCATATCCGCAAAAGAAGATCCCGTATTTTGCTTAGTTGATGTTCCAACTGTGATTTTAAGATCTTGCAATTGATGCGACAGATCAATTTGTTCTTCAAGTCTTTGTACCATAGAGCTGGCCATGACTGCTCTCATCTTTACGGATTGGTACTGCACCGCCATCTGTGATGTGCCGTGTCCAATGTTTCGGCATAAAGCACTTATGCGCAATTTTTGGTCTGCATTTAATTTGCCCTCTGATGCAATAGTGCAAACTTCGCCTAGACATTTATCAATAGCCGTCATCCAATTTTGTATTTCCGGCGTTGAAATGACCTCCACATCGTTTTTTTAGGTGGATGTCTGAGAGTGAGATGAGAGTGCGGGCTCGGTTTGGGGTGCAGCCGTGGACACGGGTGTAAAGGTGGACTCCGAGCACATCGGTCAGCCCGGCTGAAGGGGCTGCTTGCCATTGTGACACAGTTATTGACCCGGTAACACTTTACACATTTTATTTCATTACGTAACACAACTAGTAAATATTATGCCTACGTTTCACAGAATTATCCGGACAGTAGGTAAAACCAGGTCACGATTCAGCGAGTTTTTATTTATTAATTTTATAATTCTTCGATACGTCCGTTCACAACAAAGTACAAAGAATCAAACAATATGCTTCCAGATTGGTCCATTTTTTTTTAATCGAGTTTTGATGATGGGATCCATGAGAAATCGAGGGAACTCCTCAAATATTATAGGCAACTATATAGTTTTTTTTTATATTTTCATCGAGAACTCAAGCATTTACAGTCAAAAAGTAACATTTGATGAGGTGGAACTGGTGAAGAAGATCAAAAATAGCTAACGAAACTTGACACTCGCATAGATATCACAATCAAGGTAGTTAAGCAACTATGAAAATGCACTATATTTATGCGAGGCTATGTATTTCTGTTACAGGGTGGAGCCATATCGTGGCGGTCACACAAGCAGCAGACCGTCGCCCTGTCGACCGCTGAAGCGGAGTACATGGCGATGAGCTCCGCTGCGCAGGAGGCACTGTGGCTGCAGCAGCTTCACGGCGAGCTCGGGCAGCAGCTAAAGAACCCTCTTATCATCTTCAGTGATAACCAGAGTGCAATTAAGCTAACTACCAATGATTGTTATTTGCCTCGTTCTAAACATATAGATATTCGTTACCATTTTCTAAAAAGTCATATTAATAATTTAAAAATTAAGTTTTTGTATGTTAAGGGTGAAGAAATGATAGCAGATAACTTGACTAAGGGTACTACTAGTGATAAACATATTAATTGTGCAACAAAAATGGGGTTGCGTTCCAAGGGAGGGTGTTACAATTGTTGTAATGGAACGCAACCATTTTTATAGTTCCTAATTTTGACACGTGTGGCGTTTCTACCTTTGTAAGAATTTGATCTCTCAATAAATCCTTAAGTTGATTAAACTAAAATATTTCATTTAAAATACCACAACCACGTATAATCCTTCAATAACTTTATGCTCTTTTTGTATTTGACTGATAATAGTCGCCATACAAAAGAAAGCATGTGTCATACATCAGTTATTTGCAGGGATGTTTTGCCAGGCTGGCATTCTCTCTAACGGTCTTCAAACCCACACAATAAACTGCACAAAAAAAAATTGAAGTAAATACTAACCATAAAATTCCAGTGTAGTGACCTCCTTAAAGAATGAGAAAAGAGGCACATGAGGTAGTAACCCAGTCGCCAGCACTGCTAGGTAAGGTAAATCCTTGCGGTTTGCGACGACTATTGCTATGAGCCATAAGACCACGTATTCAATCATTGCCACGGTCAAAACGACTGAAAAAAAGAAAGATTTAGTCTTAGATTATAAAACAAAATGCAGATAGACCGCGCGGAACACGAAAGTGAAGCCACGCTTGTAGACTTGGTGCGTGACAGCACTGTAAAGATACGTGTCCTCGGTGTGCGTTACGGTTGCCAGGATGATAACAAAATTACCCATATTATTTCATTACCTATCTATTAGGTGTTAAAAAATTAACTGCAAGAAAGGTAAGTACTTGCTTAGAATTATAGATAAAATGTATTTACAAAAAAAATAATATAAAAGTGCTTAATTTTTTTTTTATGTGTTTGTTTTACGATTTAGACCAGTGCAAATAGCTTTTGAAAGGGACTTAAATAGTAGTAGAATGAAACCCATTGGAAAAGGAAGTTAATATAGCAAAAATTTAAGGAAAAATAAATTACGGTCGATCTGAGGTCGGGAAGTGGATGGGTGTGCGCTTTTAAGGGGAAAAAATGGTTTATCTCTAATTCCGGCAAAACTACTGGTTTTATGGAAAAATGTCTAATAGCAAACTTGTAGGTCATAGAAAGATCTATCACTTTTGTATTTACACTTTTTCACATAACCTCAAAATCTATGTGAAAAGTCCAAAAAACCGAGTTTTTGAATTTAATTTTTATCTCCTTTAAAAATTACTTTTTTTTCACAAACTTTGGTGAGAAGTTCTCTTTCATGTCCCAAACTTACCATAATTTTTTTTATTAAAAATATTCACAGTTGCTCTTTATTTTGACTTAACATCGAAAAAACAGCCTATTTTTCAATCGAAAAATCTCACGTAAAAATATGTGATTTTCTTAAAACGTTTGTTGGCTTCTTATTCGTCGAATTTTTTACTTTTTGATGGTGTAAAAAAATATATACATCACTATAGTAAATTTTCTCAGATAATGCGAAAAACTAAAAAAACTCGAATTAGAAATTTCTTTTCTTTAATCATTATTAGCGACCCGCACAAGCTTCGCAGGGGTGCAAAGGTGATATATTATACCTATAAACCTTCCTCTGGAATCATTCTATCTATTAAAAAAAACCGCATCAAAATCCGTCGCGAATTTTTTTGCTTTTAAAGATCTAAGCATACACATGGATAAGCAACTTTGTTTTATACTACCTATGCAATGATGTACTGAGGTATTTATTAAATTTGTTATAAAAGATTTAAAGGGTATTTCATGTAGGAAATGTGATTGCTGCAATTTTATGCAGTAAAAACGTTGTCTTATTAAATTTTAGCTTCGTTTAATCAGTCAACGTTATTTATATTGTGTCCGTTACCCAGGCCAGATGTTGTCGACAATGGACATTTGAATCTTATAGATAATTAGTTGTGCGGCTTCTGTAATTGTTGCGCACATTTTTAAATTTGTTGCGCTTATAGTTTTTTAATTATTTCACAAAAACATTTCCTGCTGCGGTAACGTTACGCCAGCCAGACCTTTTTCTTTCTAATGGGAATATTTAAATAAATATTAGCTATAAAATTAGTTGTTTAGATAAAGTAAATGTTGTGCCTTATTTTGTATTTGTTCTTTCTTCGGTTGCGAAGTTATTCGAGATTTTGCTGCGGTAACGTTTTGGGTTTTGCTAGATCTTTGAGATGGTTAAGCGTATTCTAATCATGTTTTGTACACGACTTCCTAGGACTTAGTTTAAATTTGTTGTGCAATAACAAAACCAAAATAATGCATATCTTAAAGGTTATTTCATTAAATAGAAAAACACTTCAATTGGTCCCAGCACTCTCAATAAGAAGTCTAAAGACTTACTTTAAACGTTATTTTAAAGCTTGTAACTGCCTTCAAATGTATGTGAAGTTTCATTAGTATCCTGTAAGTATTTAACAAGTTATGATGATATTCAGTTCTTCACGAGCACGGTGTTGATGCGCGCGGTGTTATTTGGCCACTGGATTGGATATATGAACTGAATGTTATGTCAATTATTAGTTGTTTAGATCAGTTGTATATCAGTAAAATTTCAGCTCATTACATTGGATAATTAATGAGATAATACGATTAAAGTCATTAGGAAGTGAATGACCGTGGTAACCCGACCAAGTTTAGGTGGTTACGAAAAAGCGAAAACGCAGAACATTATGGTACCTTCTAAAATGTGTAGGATAGTGTTATAAATTTAGTACTGACACGTACAAAAGTTATAAAAAAAACGACATGATATTATTAAAGATTTTTTATTGAAAGGTAAAATAATCATTTTAATTGAAATTTTACTCACTTATAAAAACTTGTGTTGCTTAGCAACCGATTAAACATCACCTATCCTTGTCATTTCTATTTCAACGAATAGAGTTGGCAAGTGACGGCCCACGGCTATTGCTCTGTTGCCATTCTGTTTATGCCTACAATAAAAAGAATGAGTAAGTACATTTTTTGTCTAAATCCTTAATCGGGTTTCAATTAGTTTTGCTACAAATTTGAAATTCGCATCGTCATCTATTTGCAAGTTTAGTTTATCAACGCAAGTGTCGCAACAAGGTAATTATTATGGATTTCTTAAAGTCTACGTGTCCAAGGAGTTTGTGAAAATAAATACCTACCTACCTACCTGTTGCGGTAGTCCCAACTCCCGACATTGATAACGAAAAAAATTGGTCGCTAAGTCATGAATTTCATTAATCAAGTTTCAAGTCATCACCTTCCACTTGAATCAATTTAGGTACTTATCTATTAAAAAAAACTGCTTCAGAATCCGTTGCGTAGTTTTAAAGATCTAAGCAAACAGGGACAGACAAACTGGAAGCGACTTTTTTTATAGGTACTATGTAGTAAAAGATAAATATGTTATCATTGTTGAGAATTCTAGTCCAGGTAGGTAATAATTAAGTACGAAAAAAACAGAAAATAATGAGTACCTAAGTTCCTAAATTAAAATATTTAAGCCTTTAAAAATACAGTTTTAGATAAGTACCTAACGACGCGTACATATTAATAATAATTTTGCTACTATTTCTATAGTTACATTATGCAAGCTTACCTTGTTCGTGAATTCATCAAGCAGCCCGCACCATAATTATGATCTTCAATACAAGCATTCCACGTTAGCAGTAATTCGCCACCCTTGTTATTATACAATAAATCTCACACTCTCGATAAATATTTGCAAAAACAGGAAACGGAACTGACGAAGCGCACGCGCACTCTACAAGATGAATTATGTGTTTATGGAACATGTTTAGTGCGTTATGCAAACAATGTATTACCTTCACCCCACCCCTGCCGTGTCCTACCGAACGGCATGCTCTAGCGGTGATTTTTGATAAGTTTGTGCAACTGGAAGATAATAATGATAATAATAATGTTTTCATAGTGTAGATAATGTTAAATTATTATTATATAGGTATTTAACAGTGTACGCGTCTGTATCGAAATTGTCAGATGTATTATACTAAACATTTCAAAAGATAGTATAATGTTCTGCGTTTTCGCTTTTTCGTAACCACCTAAACTTGGTCGGGTTATCACGGTCATTTACTTCCTAATGACTTTAATCGTATTATCTCATTAATTATCCAATGTAATGAGCTGAAATTTTACTGATATACAACTGATCTAAACAACTAATAATTGACATAACATTCAGTTCATATATCCAATCCAGTGGCCAAATAACACCGCGCGCATCAACACCGTGCTCGTGAAGAACTGAATATCATCATAACTTGTTAAATACTTACAGGATACTAATGAAACTTCACATACATTTGAAGGCAGTTACAAGCTTTAAAATAACGTTTAAAGTAAGTCTTTAGACTTCTTATTGAGAGTGCTGGGACCAATTGAAGTGTTTTTCTATTTAATGAAATAACCTTTAAGATATGCATTATTTTGGTTTTGTTATTGCACAACAAATTTAAACTAAGTCCTAGGAAGTCGTGTACAAAACATGATTAGAATACGCTTAACCATCTCAAAGATCTAGCAAAACCCAAAACGTTACCGCAGCAAAATCTCGAATAACTTCGCAACCGAAGAAAGAACAAATACAAAATAATGCACAACATTTACTTTATCTAGACAACTAATTTTATAGCTAATATTTATTTAAATATTCCCATTAGAAAGAAAAAGGTCTGGCTGGCGTAACGTTACCGCAGCAGGAAATGTTTTTGTGAAATAATTAAAAAACTATAAGCGCAACAAATTTAAAAATGTGCGCAACAATTACAGAAGCCGCACAACTAATTATCTATAAGATTCAAATGTCCATTGTCGACAACATCTGGCCTGGGTAACGGACACATTTATATTCATTACATATGTTTAAATAATATAATCTTGCCTCATATATTTTATCTTACATTCTAATCATTTATTAGTTTTTACCATTAGTTTTTGTCTCTTTGATAGCATTTCTTCATGGTTAAATTCGAAAAACTTACTTACTTATGATTCAGATGATGAAATTCATCATCTGAATCATTAACTTCCTCGTAGGTTTGTTCTTCCACATTGGAGCATTATGTAAGCATACGCAATTATAAACACCTCAGTACATTATTACATAGTATAAAACAAAGTTGCTTATCCCTGTGTATGCTTAGATCTTTAAAAGTTCGCAACGGATTTTGATACGGTTTTTTTTAATAGATAGAATGATTCCAGAGGAAGGTTTATAGGTATAATATATCACCTTTGCACCCCTGCGAAGCTGGTGCGGGTCGCTAATAATGATTAAACAAAAGAAGTTTCTAATTCGAGATTTTTTAGTTATTCGCATTTTCTGAGAAAATTTACTATAGTAATGTATATATTTTTTTACACCATCAAAAAGTAAAAATTTCAAAAAATAAGAAGCCAACAAACGTTTTAAAAAAATCACATATTTTTACGTGAGTTTTTTCGATTGAAAAATAGTCTATTTTTTCGATGTTCAGTCAAAATAAAGAGCTACAGTGAATATTTTAAATAAAAAAAAAATAGGGTAAGTTTGGGACATTAAAAGGTAACTTTTCACAAAGATTTGTGAAAAAAAAAGTGATTTTTAAAGAAGATAAAAAATAAAAACTGGAAACACAGTTTTTTGGACTTTTCACATAGATTTTGAGGTTATGTCAAAAAAGAGTAAATACAAAAGTGGTAGATCTTTTTATGATCTATAAGTTTGCCATTTGAATGTTTCCCCTAGAACCAGTAGTTTTGCCGGAATTAGAGATAAACCCTTTTTTCCCCTTAAAAGCGCACACCCATCCACTTCCCGACCTCAGATCGACTGTAATTTATTTTTCCTTATATTTTTGCTATATTATCTTCCTTTTCCAATGGGTTTCATTCTGCTACCTAATATTTAGGTCCACTTTTTATCGTTAACGGTGCTATTTGCACTGGACTAATTGTGGGTAAGTGGACGAAGTTCTTGCAGTTAATTTTTAACCTTTTCGCCGCCAACGTACACAAAACGCAATGCCTCGCCGAGCGCCAAGCTATAAATGTATAACTAAATGTACAGTAAACAGTAGTGATGGGGATATCGTCATATCGATGAATAAGATTTGTACGCGTAAAGTTAAGATTTAAAGTTGATTTTACGAATATAAATAAAAACTGATTAAATATTTCCAGATTTGTTTTATTCACAGTATCCTTAATAAGAAAAAACAGTTTAATTTATGAGTATCAAAGAAACTAATACATAACTCAATTAGAACTACAAAGAATGGGGTACATCTCTATTTGTTTCATGATCTCATTCTTTAACTTCATATCAAGTTATTGGCACTGAGGGCACGTTGAATTCGATTCTGATCAGGGATGGGGTCTATGGTCTTTCTTTCTTCTATTTTTGTTTATTCCTGTGTTTTTTTAATAACTTCAGTCAACGTTTTTTACCGTAGGTATCTAAGTGGCAGAATTTCGAATTGTTTTTAAAGTGTTTTTTGTAATGGAAAGTAGATAAGTAGGTATATATTTAAATTCTATCACGCTTGTATCCGTGTACTTATCAAAGCATTGTTTTTTAAGAGTTGTTTCTGTTCTTTTCTTAATTCATGTATCGGTAGCGTTTACCCATCTGCGCGCGGGGGACTCCGCGCAAAGATTGCGTTTCTCTATTTACCCACGACGGAACGGAGCAGGTATATGCGTTTAGGTTGAGAGATGTTTGTGTGTGTGTATGTGCAAAGTAATGTTCCCACCTATCTTCTAAACTAATGATCCGATTTTGATGCGGTTTTCAATAACAGGTTTGTGTTTGATGAGTTCATGTTCTTAGATGGTGTCATAGCTGTAACTCACTAGGGGGCGCCACAATCTTAGTTCTTGTGAAAAGTAATGTTCCCACCTATCTTCTAAACCAACGATCCGATACTGGGTTCACCGAACATTTTACATACTTATTGAATTCCTACTCTTTGAATGAATAAACATTATTATTATCATCCAGTTAGACATACCTCAGAATTATCTTCTGGTTCAATATTCTCCACAAAATACACCGAGTCCGATTCCACACCTTGCAAAATTTTCAGAAGTTCGTCCGATTCAAGTTCTTCACTCATTTTTCTATTTGCAAGTGAAAGAAAGAAAGATGCGTGCGAGCGAATCCGATTTTGTGCTGCACTACGCCAAAGTGACCTTGACAGCCGCACGCCTATGACGTCACTGACCAACTTCTATAGTAGTTCGTGGCACTCGGTGGCGCACAGGGGCATAGACGACCAATTGTTTTGTAGAGATGGGAAAATAACTATCGACAAGAATTAGTAACAACTTTATAATTACGTATCAGCATCTACCTGAAGGTCGAAATTCGTCTATTATCCTTTGTAATGAAGTAGATAACTAAGTTAATATTTTATTGACCTCAAATTGTTTTCGATATTCGCAACTTTCTGTGTTTATAAATATTTCAATGGTGAAATCAACCTTTCACGGCACATCACTGGCCAACTTGATATGAAGTGATTGGCGTTCTGAGGAAAGTAACAAAATTCAGAGTTTCTGTTTTTGCCGATTTTAGGACAAACTAGGGCTTATTTCGTGTAGAAAAATTAAAAACAGGGTAGTAGACAGTGCTATCTTAAACAATAAAATAAACCAAAGCTTTTAATCACAGTAAATTTATTTTAATAAGATAGTTAAAATGAACAACTTCTATAGAAGTTGTGGCGCTGGTGGCACGAAAATCCCGAACTTCTATAGAAGTGCATGGCGGTGAAAAGGTTAACACATTGTATATTAATAAAAATCAATTTCCGAAATATATGTACGCGCATAACTTAAGAACGCTGCACCTATTTAAGTGAATGTTTATTGTTGTGTTTGTAATATTTTCAGGACAAGGTTTGTATGAAAGTGTTTGAAAAAAAAATGCAAATAAAATGAAAAAATGAATGATGAAATGATGAATCTTTTTCTTTGAAATGCGTTGAACAGACAACGCAAAATGTTGATGGTAGCCAATCGTTATTTCGTCTGCTATCACGTACGATAGAAACCCAATCGTTACGTACAACAGGATCAATTGGGAATCTGCATAAATAGAAAATATTTTGTGGAACTATAGCAGCCATTTAGTAAAGTCGTGAAGGGTCATTATTGTTTTTTGCTATCCATATATGTGCGTGTGGTGTGAGGGCCCGTTTGTTAAAATTCTTTCAAAATATGCTTAACCGATTCCGTGCGGATGGTGCCGCACAGGCACCATGTAAATCTATTGCGTATGGCGTATGGTGCCCGAGAGGATACAAAACTAAAACATAAAAAACTCGGCTAAAACGACATTTGTCAAAAGAGTCCCGTAAATAAAAGTGTCTTTATTTGTCACCCATATCATGCCCACAGGGTTCGTTTGAAGTAATTTCGTAAATTAGCAGACTTCAGGGGTTGTAAACCAAGTTGTCGAGTCACAATTTATTATTGTTTATAATTTCAATCCAAATAAAACACTTCATAATCATGTTAGTAGTTTGTTGGTACAAGGAGAATATTTTTGATTCATTAGAATCGGACTTCCCATTCAGGTATACATACCTATGTTCTATTTATTTATTATACAGTGTTTTGTAGAGAAACAATATTACCATCAAAATAGCGGATTTAAAATTGTTTCCCTACAAAACACTGCATAATAAATTAATATCACTTGGCTGCAAAATGAAATGGTACGTGAACAAATTCTATATAACACTCTTGAATAAATAAATCAATAAAATAAGGCAAAAAGGTTTACAACACCTGGTAGAAATTAGTCCCTTGCCTTCCATTTCCATAAAAACACATAGATCGTTACTTTTAAACGCACTGAATGAACTTACTGACTGCTTACTTTCGATACACAATGGCAAATGACTCTTTAACAAGTGGAAACAGGAGAACAAGCTAAAAGTTACAATTCATGGCGGATGAGTCCCCAGAGGAATCATCAAAGTCTCTGGCGCTTGGTGCCCCAGAGGCATCACGGAATTTTTGTTTGACGCCAGGCACTAAAGATGGCCAAAAAGACCTCCGCACGGAATCGGTTAATATTTATTGAACATTCCCAAACAATTGTGGAACTTGAAATCAGAATTTGTGAAAGTCAAATAACGGAAATATGGGCTATTAAATTGGGCCCTCAGTTCTCACATAGAGGATTGAGGGCCCGGCTGTACCGGGTAAACTATAGACTCCACAAAAAAACTATTTATGCTAAAATCTAAGGTGATACTAAACAAAATTTGTGAAATCAATATATTATCGCAAAACACTCTCCTACTTTAGATATCCTTGTTCAAAATGGGCCCTCAAATCTCACTGACGTAAATGTTTACTACGCAAATAAACTGAAACCATCAACTTACAGCTGCTGTTTGAAGTCCTATAAGCTACTAGATAAATTGTGAAAATTTGTGAAAGCAAGACCAGGTCACATCTTCTTGTTTTTTAAAAGTTATGACCTTGACAAAATCCGGGCCCTCAGTTCTCCACTTTTTCATGTTTTCGATAAATTACGCTAAATGTATGAGAGATAAGATAAAGACGAAATTGTCGTTTCATGTGAAACATATTGTGCAACAAATTCTGTAAAAGAAAGAACTGAAAAGACCATTCATTGTAAAAAAAATCGAGTTTTACTATAATTCCTTTGAATTGGGAAATAGGGTGTCCACAATTTTCCATATATAAAGTTTTTATTTTCAAGTTATTATATATTTACACATTTAAAAACAATACCTCACTAACTATCATTACACACAAACTGTTCTCCCCAGCTTCACTCGTGTGGATTTTTTCAAACTCTTTTTTCCGACAATTACGAATACAACAAAAAATAAAGTTAGACCAATATGTGCATCTGTTCTAAATTAACGCTTTTACAAATACCTACTCAGTAAATATTTAAACTAGTGCCGACTACGTTCCCTTCTAATGGAAAGCAGTGATGCTGTCGTTGATGGTGAGGCGTACTAGTTTATAAAGTGTCCTATTTACTCTAGCCTTGATTATCACCAAATCATACCAACACATAGCTAAAAGGTAAAATGGGTCACGACTTCTATAACCGATAAAAAGAACCTATTGTAAAGTGAAGGTATATCAAACTATGATAACCTATTTACAGGTAGAGATGCAGCTGACATCAGTAAGGCTTTTTGGTAGAGGGTTTATGCCGTTTTTATTAAAACAACAATCCACTTCATAATCATTTTTATTTCCCAGTAGATATCTCATTATCCCCAAAAAGATTTTCGCGAATTTCAGCAAAACTGCAATTTCTTCCGTAAAATAACCGGGACAAAAATTGAGAAGGCGATATTAGTAAACTATGTATGTCGTTTCTTTGTATTTTTAGGCGAGATAAAAGTGTAATTGACGATAATAACTGTGGTATTGTAAAGGCGAGTTAAATAAAACATAACTTAGTATTTTCAGAGCAACAATTTGTGGTTTACTTTGAAATCTTCAATAACATCATCATTACATAGTAAGTATAAAACAAAGTTGCTTACCGCTGTCCCCATGTAAGCTTAGACCTCTGATAGTACGCTAGGTATGGATTATGATGCAGTTTTTCTAATAAATAGAGTGATTCAAGAGGAAGGTTTATGTGTATAATACATGCATAATATACTCAATATAGTACCCGTGCGAAGCCGGGGCCCGGTCGCTAGTATCTTGTATAACAAAATTTTTATAAACTAAAAGAAGATGGACCGGCTGCAATTTGAGTTTACGATGATACCTTCATATAATGACAAATCTAATGTATTCGCCATAACATAAATATCTACAGAAGAAGGAAAATGTAATGTTTTATCTGATGAGCTGAAGCAGGTAAATCATCATCTACACTAATATAATAAAGAGGTAAAGTTTGTTTTTTTTTTTTTTTGTTTGTAGGAGGTAATCTCTGGAACTAATGGTTCGATTGGAAAAATTGAAGCTATAATAGAAAGCTGCTTTACTCCTGAGTGACATAGGCTATAAATTATTTATATAACATGGATATTAACCGAGCTATCACAATTTGTGTCTCACAAATTTTCCGCGGACGAAGTCGCGGGCAGAAGCTAGTACAATATATTGTCATAATGAAAACCTACTTTCACAAAAATAAAAAAAATAATATAATGAAAAGGCATCAAAGCAGAAAAATATGGATAAATTTGGATGAAATTCTTAAGAAGACAGATATAGATGAGTAAGGTAATATTAATTTTTTTAGATCAATATTTAGAAGAAATAGAATAGAATAGAAAGGACTTTATTTGCTAAGAATGCAGGTACATACAAATAGGGTCGAAAATGAAATGAGCACAAAACAACCAATAGACAAAAACTACTACTGCAAACTTATCTTGTAAAAATAATAGAAACTACTACAAAGAAAGAAAACCAATATAACATACACCGTTAAATTTTAGTCGTTTTAATCCCTTGGAGAATCGATTCAGTACATGAAACACTATCGATTGGTAAAGTTAGAATGAAAAAACAAAGTACTTTTTTTTTAAACTCGAATTAATTTACGCATGTTCTAAATTGATTTCTTTAAGTAAACGTCAGCTGGGCGAGTTCAATGACCTGTAGGTAGTTAGTACGCAACGACCGACAACTACCTACAAGGTCAATGACTCGTTTACTTAAAGAAATTAATTTCGTAAATGCGTATATCAATAATAGATTTAGAAAAAAAGTACTTCATTTTTTTATTTTATCTACACAAATCGATAGTGTTTCATGTACTGGATCGACCCTCTTCGGGATTAAAACGACTAAAATTTAACGGTGTATTTCAGGGAAATTCATTATTCGACGACACCAGAAATTGCTTCAACTTTGTGTATTTTGCGAAATCACGTGGATTATGGATGAAATTGTATCACACTAGCATCTGCCCGCGACTTTGTCCGCGGAAAATTTCTGGGTTTAACATAAGATTACACTCGGCATTACTGTAGCTTTAAAATTTGTTTTTTTGTTTGCCTATTCTGTCCCACTCCTGGGCGAAGGCCTCCCTCCACTCCTTCCATCCATCACAGACCCGCGCTTCTTCTTGCCAGTTCGGAAGTAATCTGTCTAGCTCATCGCGCCATCTCCTTTGTGGTCTGCCGCAGCCTGGTCTGAGCTTCCCATTAGTAAAAGATTTTTTGGAGTCGGATCAGTAATCAGTAGTAGTTCAGTTTCGAAGATTACCGAAATTCTCTTGTCTATCAAGGTTAGTCCCTTAGTCACCTTTTACGGCACCCTCGGGTTGAAATGCTACGAAGACATTACGTATTTATATTACATCGCAATACGTGTACCTAATTAAATTATACCCTACACTAAATAAAAATATACAAAACATAAATGTTTATGATAATTATACAATTTAAGGGGCCGTGTATGAAATCAACTCATTTTGAACATTTTTGATCAAAGTTTGAGAGACAAAAGAGAAGACTTTTAATCCTTCTTTTTATAGATTATAAAAGTCAAATCCTTATTCTTTCAGATAAATCGAGAATTTTTGTAAAATAATGTGTGGATTAATGGCAATTAGCCATATTCCAAACCCTTTTTTAGCAAAAGTAACGAACGAGTGATGGTTGGCTAAAGTTTACAAAAAAAATTACACGGGATTTATAACATTTAAAAAATAGCAGTAACATCATTACATGGTCTACTCCAAGATAGGCTGATTAAATTATTGACTTTGATTGGAAATATAGATAAAAAAAATTTTTAAAGAAACGTAATTCTTGGAAAATATGTGGACAAATAAGTATTTTTTTCTATACCTTGGAAACACTAGAAAATTTAAAATATGTACAATAATCTTAAGAAATCCTTTTACAAGAATCAAAAATTTAATTTACAAATAAGTAATAACTTCATTTCGTAAATTACAAGACAAAATTAACTATATTATCGACCGCGCAAACTCAATCTCGTCAGTCACAATCGGGCCTTCCCAACGCACGCCCGCGTCGCTTTGTTTCACAGCCACTCCCGAGTTTTACGTAAATAAATTCCCATTATTGTACGCTGACTACTACCACATTTTGATCCATTAAGTATTATTGTTTATTTTATGTACTTTGTTTGTTTATTAAGAATGTTAAAATTTATTTTGTTCCAGAAACTGTAAGATTTTACTTGCAATTAGCACTAGAAGTGAAATAGTACTTTTTGATACAGTGAAGATAGTTTGCTATTAGGACCGAGGAGGAATTCACATGAGGCGATTAAAAGTTGCTTCCATTTAAAATCTGATTATTCTGAAATGTCATCTTTCATAAATACACAGTTTAAGTCAAAATCATCTTTTCACACTTTTTTTTTGGTGGGTTACCACTATTATATTTTTAATTACGGTATTCGAAAGGTTGATGATTTTTTATAGAAAGAAAATGACAAATTTTGATAATAAAATTAAAACTCCATACTCTGCATCTACGTTCAGAAATCATATTCGTTACACATGTATTTAATAGAAAGTATACACCGTTAAATTTTGGTCGTTTTAATCCCGTGGAGGTGATCCACTATCGATTTGTAAAGATATAATAAAAAATAAAGTACTTTTTTTCTGAAACTGAAATTAATTTACGCGTATAAGAAATTCATTTCTTTAAGTAAACAACAGCTTCAATGACCGTAGGTAGTTGTCGGTAGATGAGTCGCTTTAGAACAATGGTGATGAAACACATTACACAAAGTGAAGCTCTTGGTTTGGGTTTGAGCCCATAATGAAATTATACGTCAGAACAATTTCCACTGGGTTACTTGGTAAAATTATTAAACGTAATTTTTTTTTTTTATTAGGAGAAAAATCATCTAATGACATCTCTCGCCCTTCGGCGGAGTGAACGACTTTTACTGACTAAAACCCACTTCTATTCCTTCTTTATTATCGTTCCAGTGGTTTACTTTGTTCACTTTTGCACAACCTGTGGGTAGGCTTCGACCCTTACGGTTGAACGTAAAGTAGAAACGCAAAACCCTTTTAGAAATTCACATTTTTTTTACATACTAAATTGTTGAGAATATGTGTCAACTTGATCTAGGCATAGTAACTATAACCTTTTTTTAAATAATAATTTAATAAACGAAAAACCCTTTTAGAAATTCACAATTTTTTTTTGTCGTACTAGTGGTTATCAATTTAGCGGCAGTTATTACTGCAATTCTCATTTTTTGTTTTTTTTTTCCGAGGTCATACTGGTTTTTATGTACTTGAAATAAATGAATATATGAATAGAATAGGGATGACAGAGATTACTTGCATAGACAAAACTTCATGCAGAGTGTAAATCTTGCTACACGAAGTACATGGAATCTGTTGAAGACGGTATTCGCAGTAACGTGAAATCCTTTTGGACGTATATTGCTAACCGAAAATCTTCTACTGGCATACCTGCTGATATGAAATACAAAGATAAAAACACCAATGACCCTGAGGAAATTTGCAACTTTTTTTCTGAATTCTTTAACTCAGTCTATGAACAATCATCTGGGAGGAATGTGACACCGAGCGAGGAGTCTTTGGAGCACGACACCCTTATTTTTAAGATTGAGCTTAGCATGGACGAGATATTAAGAGCTCTCAATTCTTTAGATTCAACAAAAGGTCCAAGTCCTGACGGTCTCCCGGTTGTTTTCCTAAAAGCCACCGCAAAAAACATCTGCGTTCCTATACATATTCTTTTTAATAAATCTATTGTACAAGGAATTTTTCCTGAGTTATGGAAGAGTGCAAACATAACACCAATTTATAAATCGGGTTCTAAGCAGGACGTTGAGAACTATCGTCCCATATCCATTATGTCAGCTCTACCGAAGCTTTTTGAGAGATTAGTCCATGATAAGGTATATCCTGTTCTTTACCACTCTATAATTCAGCAACAGCATGGATTTGTAAAGAAGAGATCAACTACAACGAATTTGGTTGCATTTATGGATTATCTATTTAACAATATGGATAATCGCGTACAAGTAGACGCCATTTATACTGACTTCCGAAAGGCATTCGATAAGGTTGATCATGAGTTGCTTTTGAAAAAAAAATCCTATAACGGCATACGTGGTGATTTACTCAGATGGTTCTCTTCATATATCACGAATAGAACCCAGAGAGTTGTAGTTTCAGATCAGCCACAAACATAACTGTGACTTCTGGTGTACCGCAGGGCTCAATACTGGGACCTCTTTTGTTTATTTTATTTATTAAAGACATTAACACTTGTTTTCGTAATTCTAATAATAATTCTAATACTGCTCTCTCGCGAGTGTCCGTTATACGTGATCTTGGAATTTTACTTGACAATAAACTTCACCTAGATGCTCACATTGACAAAGTTGTGAACAATGCCTTTCGCATGTACGGTTTTGTCATGAGATCTACGAAGGAGTTTGTGCGACCCTCCACCTATTTATACCTCTATAAATCGCTAATCAGATCTCAGCTCGAGTACGCAGTGCCAGTGTGGAATCCCTTCTACAATAAATATTCGGAACAAATTGAAAAGGTTCAAAGAAATTCCTTAAAGTCATGCATTACCGTTGCTTTCATACATATTTGACATATGATGAATTACTTAAAAAGTATAAATTACTTGGTTTGAAATCAAGACGTACTCTCCAAGAGACGGTATTCTTGTTTGATTTGTGTAGCAATGTATATGACTGCATTGATATCCGCAATAAAAAATGTTACGTAGTTCCTAGGACAACAGTTGGTCGCGAGGTGCGCGCACGTCCCCTGTTTGCAGTGTCCTCTTGTCGCACTAAGGCGGGTGAGCGGGCGCCTCTACGTCGACTTACTTTAAACTATAATAAGAATTTCCTTCATATTGATATGTTTGCTCTTTCTTCTCATAAATTCAAATTTAAACTGTTAAAAACTTTAAGTCAGTAGTAATTTTTATATCAATTAGATTTAGATACGTTTTTCCTCATTTTGTTAATATCCATAAAAGCAGCTTCAAAAAAACTATATTTATTTATTAAATGTTGTAGTAGTATTGGTTTTAGTTTTAAATCACATATTTTGCAAATTTTTATATGTGTATTCCGTGGAAAACGTCGTTGGTTACACATTTAACCACATTGTTTTGCATTTTATTTTTTTACAAATTGTAATGTGTCACTGTTTGTTTTTCCCTTAATAAATAAATAAAAAACCTTGTATCTAGGATTATTTACCAGCAATTTGGTCAAAATTAAAGCTTGGTGGGACGGGAAGTGCGACCCTTTTGTTTTTTTTTTTTTGTTGACGGGGGGAAACCTTCAAAAGGCGCCCGAACTTTGGGGATAAGCCCGGGGAGTGTGGGATTTTTACCTCACTAAAACCACCCCGGTGATCACCATCTGCACGTAGAAGGGGCCCCGTTACCTCTCAAAAGACCATTCCGGAACCCCCTCTGTGCAACGCCTGTTACGGCACCTCTCTGAGGAGACTGTATAACGGTCTCCTCTATGTCTCACTCAGCACGGTGGCACGTGATCACTGTACCACCGTCTTCCCCGGAATCACTCAATGGTTGAACAGAGTCCCCACTCCGAGCATCCGTGATCCCAAAGTCCCGCCTGTCCGAGATGATGCAATCGGGGTTTCGGCGTGTTAGATATCGAGGCGGTTACCACCCCGACGCCTTCTTCTTCGAGTGGGATCGGCCCTTTCGCGATCTCGCTCGGCGGCCTCCTTCTGGACCATTACGATCTCACAGAATGAGGTTACTTCCCTCCAGTTTTCTGGCTCCGCCAGCATAGCCCTCACTACTGCTGGCAGAGATAGATCTTGTCCTATCCTGGTAATCAAGTCTCGGCGCTCATTGGCCCATGCTGGACACTCTTCCAACGTATGCTGTGCAGAATCCAGATCGCAGCCGCAATGGTGGCAATTAGCCGTGGCCTCTCGCCCAATTCAGTTCAGGTACTCACCGAAGCAACCGTGCCCGGTCAGCACCTGAGTGAGCCTGTAGGAGATGCGCTCCTTTCTTATCAGCCAGGCTTCGAAGTGCGGCAGAATGGCTTCGACAACGCGCTTGCACGAGAATTGCGGCTGCTGTAGCCGCTCGCGCCACCTCTCGAGCGCGTGTCGCCGTTCCTGCCGCCTCAGCCTTACTATAGCGATTCCCGGCACGCTATTGCCACTTTGGCGTGTATCGCGAATCTGATGGTAGACTTTCGCGTCCATATCCACCAGAACGTCCAGTGGTGGAAAGCGTGCCAGAGGGAAGTGCGACCCTACAGTTATGTACCCGACCTAGTTCTATGTGTGCCTTTAATCGTTGGGTCATACTGGTTTTGATGTACTCTTTGGAATAAGAATGCAGTTATGAAGACGACTAACCATCAGATATTACTTGCACAGACACAACCTTGTAACCAGGATATTTACCAGCGATTTGTTCTAAAATACAACCTTGTGGGATGTGAGTGTCAGGTTAGAGCTGAAATGGTTGCCTATTCGCCAGAGAAGAAGTCTGCGTGCCTTAACTACTCTTTTCTCTCTACTCAACTCTCCCACGCCTCCATCCTATCTCATACCTCACTTTCAGTTTCTTTGTGCTTCACACGCAAGGAATTTGCGTTCTTCTAACAATCTTCTTCTGCACTGTCCTTCTCATACTTCTGATTGCGTTCATTCTTCTTTCTATATCCAATCCATCCTTCTGTGCAATGCGCTTCCTCTCGATATCAGAGCGGCTGAATGTCGCTATGCATTTAAGCGGAAGTTACGGAACTATTTTCTCCACTAATAGTGGAACCTTGTCTATAACTTCTTTCCTTACTTTATGTAAATATATTTATGTATGTATGTATATATATAAGTTACATATACTTATTTGTTTATACTTGTTTATGTGAACATGAGATATGTATTTGTATTCTTGTTTTCTGAATAACTTTTTCTTTTTATGCACCTACCATATTGTCTCTTTACCACCCTAGGTTGACTGGTAAAGAGTGCCTAAGGCATTAAGTCCGCTATTGTACCTTGTGTTGTATGAAGAATAAATAAATAAATAAATCTTACAGGTGCCTAACTTAAATCTATGCGTGCCTATAGCTGTCGGGTCGTACAGGTGTTTATGTACTCTTTGGAATATGGACGAAGTTATGAAGGTGAGAGACTACTATAACAACTAGACATTCCTTACATAACCATAACCTTGTAGCCAGGATTATATACTAGCAATTTACTCAAGATACACCCTAGTGGTATCGGAAGTGCCATGTCATTGGTTTTTTTTTATGGTAGGTAAAAATCATCGAATGACGAAACCCGCTCTTGGGCGGAGCGGGAGACAGTGTCAGACTCTTATTGACTAAAAAACCTACCCCATTCCTTCCTGGCCTTATTCCTAGAGCCGCGGCTCCAGAAGGCTTCGACCCTGAAGAGCCCCTACAGTTTGCTGACAACTGTTTGAGGCGCGCGGGAACGGTGCGCGCCGTTGACGACTTGGACTCGGTCTGGACAGTTTCCAGACGACCGGACGGCGAGCTACCCATTGCTCACCATCCGCGAGCCAGTGTCTACGGTGGCCGGATATCAACGGGATCGCGGCGGCGACGGCTACGGCGAGGGCGCTGTTGCCTTTGCCTTATGCGGGCGGCCTCCTCCTTTACGAGCAGTACTGCTTTGCAATAGGAGGCGACCGCCTGCCATTCCTCTTCGCTGCGGACCGTGGCCTAAACCAAGGCCCGGCGCGAGAGGTCGCCACCGCAGATCACCCCCACGAGGACACGGCTATACTCTTCCCGAGTAGGGCACACCTCCACCGTGTGCTCCACCGTGTCCTCCGGGCTTGCCACACAGTGGCGACTCCCGGACGTCTCTTCCGCACAAATCCGGTGCAGGAATCTCCTTAACTTCTCATGTCCGGTGAGAACCTGCGTCATGCGGAAGGTGAGAACGCCGTGAGGTCTATCCAGCCACGCCTCAAAGAGGGGCATTACCGCCGAGATTATGGCGTGCCCAGCGCTGGGTTGCGACAGTCGCTGTTTCCACTTCACCATGAGATCCCGCCGGAGCTCTTTCCGCCACGCCTCGACATGTTCAGACAGCGTAGTTTCGCCCCGGCGTTCCATCTCCACGCGCAGGTCGTGCATGCGTGCAAGGGCTGTTGCCTCCAAATCCCATGGTGGTAGGCCAGCAAGGAGCATGAACCGAACGATGCCGGCGCAGAGCCTCCGGACGAAGGCGTCTGGACCCCCAAGGTTCGGCGGGAGCCACTTGAGAGCAGCCCCCGTCCGACTGAGTTTGGGAGCCAGACGTCGGAAGTGTTCGTTGAAATCCCATCGGCTGTCGAGGACAAGTCCCAGGTACTTCATCGTCGACCCGACGCCGATGTGAACTCCTCCGCTATATCATAGGTACGTTTGCAAATTTGTTCTTCAAAATGGCAATATCACATTGTATGTGGATCAACCTGATATAATATATGATAGTAGAAACCTGATGTAGTGGTTGATGGTAGTGGTCTAAATGGCGTACTGAGAATAGAGATAAACTGTGATATAACATCTTGTTGAATGCGATTTTTTTTTTCATTTTAATATGTGATTTCCGCGCATACATTTTGCCAAAGTGGATTAAATTGTTTAGTTCTGTTAGTTACTAAAGAACAAAAACTGAAGCGTGCGGTTTTGTAAGGACCATAGAAATATAAAAAACAGGAGAAGTGGCAAGTGGGCGTGTTCATGTAGATCGCGACTTGTGCAATAAGCACAGTTTCGGGCAAACGGCCGTCGTGCGGCACTCAGTTGTAAACTAGTGAGACTCGCGGTACGTGCTCATAAAATATTTAAAATGCCGTGTTGTTCAGTGCTTTTTTGTAAGAACCGAAGTGATAAAAGTAACCTGGATAATCACGGAATCTCTTACCATATGTAAGTATAAGTTTAATACTATATTTGTCTTTAAAATCAGTAAAAACAATAATTCTTATAATGTCCTTGGCTGTTACTACGTTATTTTTGTTTTTAAATTTTAAAGCGACTGTATTACTTGTGCAGTAAATACATTGCTCTTTAACCACTACTTAATTTTGACGCTCAGTAACTAGACCAGCAATGTAATAGGAACATAGCGATACTTTATCAATGCGGCGTGTTTCATAGTACGGCCGCTCTAGGCGGCGGCTAGCTAGTGATGCAGTATTGCATCAGATATTGTTGCAGATCCATTAATGTCGACTTATCGATAACAACACAATATTGAATGGTCGGGTATCCGATGTGAAATAATAATAATATAATAAGAATAAAAAAAGTACCTATGTATTTGTATTTACATGTTTTGATTATTTTACAGAGTTGTAGAGAAATAATTATGTAAGTAACTGTCATAAAGTGAGTTGGTTAAATTGTAAGTTAAATTCAGTGGACTATTTCATGGTGTCTGTGTTATGCCTTACCTTTTTGTTATTTCGTTATTTTTTCTGGATTTAATAATTTTACTATTTTGCTTAAAGGCTTTAAAAACTTCAAATGTGCTTAATAAAGGGCATGATTCAGAATTAACAACTTTTGCTTAAAATAAGACCATGTATCACCTCTTTATTTTTTATTTATGGGTGTGTGTTGTATTTCATATAATATGTATTTAATATGCTCTACTATGTTCTTTTACAAAAGCTTTTAACATGGCGTGGGTAAGCTAGTACTAAGCTTAGGTAAAAATGACAATTAAAACGTTGTTTTATGTTTTCAGATTCCCGAAAGATGCAATTTAAAAAAATAAATGGATTGATGCTACTAGAAGGCCACCTAATTGGTTCCCTATTAAAAATAGTACAATATGTTCAAGGCATTTTAAACCCGAAATGTTTCAGCCTTTAAAAAAAAAAAACGCAGGCTTTTTGAATGGGCAATCCCTAATTTAAGACTAGACTAATTTGTTATTAGTATTTAATAAAATTTGTAGGTAGTCTTCAAACTTGACATAGTATATGCAAGGTTTATAGATGCTTCGTTTGTTTACATTATTGAAAGTTACACTTTTTGTGATTGATAAATGTTTTTGATTTTTATGTTACTAAATTATATCTGTTAAATGCAAGCTGATAAAATGATAAAAAGCTAAACTAAGGCAAAGTAATATAACATAAGAAGTGAAATAGAACTATAAAAAAATAGAATACAAAATAGATCGCAATTATACCGATAAACATTTTTGGAAGGGCACGAGGAGAGTGTATTGTATGTGTTGTGTGTATGTATATATGTGTATGTATATGTATTTTATGTAAGTATGATTACGTATATGTATGTGTTTGTGTGTATATATATGTATGTATATGTAAATAAAGTAGTGTGTGTCGTGTAATGGTATCTGGTGACTTGGTTATGCAGTGGTTCTAATCAATTGTTCCGTACATTCATAATTCAATGTGTTAAAGAAGTTAGATATTTCAGTTTTACATGCATGTTTATTAAGATGACGAATTTGAATTTTGTTTTGATATTTTATTATATACAGACGGTGCTAAGAATTTTATAAATCTTTTTGCAAATGAGGTTTTACAATGAGGCACAGAATAGACAATATCTTCCTTTTTTTTTGGTATAATCAGTTATATTTTTATGTTGTTTTAGTAGTAAGTCTTTGATAAATAGTAGCCTCACTGTAAGAACAGATAGTTCAGAGTATAACAGAAAAGTGGGGTATCTAAATCTTTTGTGATTCATAACTTTGAGAACTGCACGTTGAGCTCTTTCTAAATGAATAAGAACTGATTTCGAGGCGCCCCCCCCACGCAGCAATGGCGTAAGTTATAATGGACTGGCATAAAGATAAATAGACTATTAAGATTATATTTCACGGGCAAAAGGAACGAATATTTTTGAATATATAAATAAGTTTTCTAACTCTGGAAGTAAGCTTTGAAATGTGTTCATGCCAATTTAAATGTTGGTCAATGATTAATCCAAGGTATTTAATTGTGGGAGTTTTATTTAATTCATCACAGGTACATTTTCCGGACATATTTCAAGAGTGAGCTTTTAGGTGTATAATTCCAGGAGGTGGTCGATTGCTTTTTGTTATACTGAAAGGTACTCGTATGTATTTAGTTTTAAGTGCATTTAGGGTGAGTAGATTTACTTGTAACCATTCTGTAACTTGTTGGAAACCTATGTTAGCAACATCATTAGCCTCTTTCCATGACTTACCCGTAAATAAAAGAGCAGTGTCATCTTCGTACGCTATTACCCTACCCTGTCTCAACTTTAATTCACACAAGGCGTTTACATATATAAGGAAGAGCGTAGGTCCTATAACACTGCCTTGTGGCACACCAAATGTTATATCTTCCAGTCCACTCACAATGCTGTTTATTCTAACAGTTCTTTTCGTCAAATAGTCTGTGAATAGTTTTAAGGCCGTACCACGAATTCCTAGGTGTTCTAGCTTAGCAAGAAGTACGGGAACAGAGACTGTGTCGAACGCTTTAGCCAGATCAAGAAATACACCTATGGTTTTCTGTCCCCTATCCAAGCTATCGACAATGGTAGATGTTAGGTTTGCTATCGCATCGTCAGTCGAATATAATATTTTCTAAAGGATCAAAATTATTTGAACGTTCACTAAGCTCGACTTTTGCGCGTGTGTGCGTGTAGGTGCATGCACGATGCACACAATACATAGCATCACAGCGAATTTGCCTAAACTCTAGGAAATGAATTTTATGCACGGAGTCTTAAGCTAGGTATCTATTTAATTTAAACATTTTAAAGTTTCTCTATATAACAATGTTTGAGGTTGTTTTATTTTCCGGTAACAAAATAATCTGCTTTTCGGATGATCCAACTCGTGGTAGACCAACATATAATTCTGCTGCGCTTATGATAACGGCAGCAAGTCAAATTGTGGTCGACAAAATAACAAAAAAAAAATACATACTTAACACAATAAAGTATATTTTTGGAATGTAGAGATCGAGATCTACATTCCTGTATACTAAATATCTAGTAGATTAGTATATCTAGTAGTAGATTAAATTAATATCAGCATTGCACTTGTCTGAAGCTGGGACAGGTCGCTAGTAAACTATTTTAAGTCGTCTCCATACAAAGTTTGTATGAATGATTTCATTTTTGCCTTTCTTGTTTACACACATCTCCATTAAAAAATAAAACAATTACTCACAATTTGGATCATTCGTAATATAACTGCTGACATCAGCCAGAGCAGCAATGGTGATGAAGTACAAAAGCACCCCCAGCCACAAGAGGAACGGGCTGGTTTTAGGTAGGATTGGGGTATCCCCTGTAGACTTCGTGAAAACGACGAACATGGTGGCGAGAAATATCCCAACTGGCAGCACGTTCAAAAAGTGACAAAAACGTATAGTGTGAAGGGATATGCCTCCTAATGTTTTCATTATTTCCTGTGGAGGAAGAAAAGTTTTATTATCACAATTATTACTTTCGACAACACGGTTGGTTGGTTGAGCGATTGGCTGTTCCGCTGCGAGCCGCCTTACGGTACAAATATTTGTATGGCCTATAGATACATTTATTTGTAAATGCATCCATGTTACTAGAGTTAATTAAATTGCCGATGGCATTAAATCCGTCTTTGTATAGTGCATAAAACTTCAATAAATAAATAAATAAATGATTTCTAGATAGATTAAAACTTTATTGTACACCAAAAAGTAACATAACTTATACAAATCTTAAATGGGTACTATGGCGGTCTTATCGCTGACAGCGATATCTACCAGACAACCTTAGGATGGATCGTAAGAACTAAAAATAATACAGGGGGTCACTACCCCCGTTGTACTTATTACAAACGAATTAATGAAAACATAAACATAAAACAAAATACATAACTCTATTTACATATACATATATACACACACATACATTCCCAAGGAGGGTTAGCGTCAGGCAGGCGGCCGGCTGTAAAACAGTAGCCAAATGTCATGCAACATGATAAATATAAACGATGTGAGATAGACCTAGGGCGTACCCCACAGGCGACGCGCAGGGGCAGTACCCGGCTCCTGTGGGAAATGGACCAGGGTCGTTGCACCATCCCAGGCGGGTGCAACGTAAGAAGCTAGCTCGGGAAATGAGATTGAGGTATGCAAGTTGGAATGTTGAGACAATGACTGGAAGGGCCAGACAGTTAGCGTATGTATTGAATAGAAGACGGATAAATGTAGCATGCTTGCAGGAAACGAAACGGAGAGGAGCGAAAGCGAGAGAAATTGGCGAGGGATATAAGTTTTATTATTGTGGAAGTGATGGAAAAAGGAATGGTGTAGGTATAGTGCTAGATAATAAGTTAAAAGAAAGCGTGATGGAAGTACAAAGGATTAATGATAGATTTATAGTTGTGAAAGTTATGTTAGAGAATATGATGTTGAATGTAGTCAGTGTGTACGCTTCACAAGCAGGAAGCTGAAATGGTGAAAGAGAAGTTTTGGGAGGATTTTGATAGTGTCATAATGACCATTCCTGTACCTGAGGAACTGATAGTTGGAGGTGACTTAAATAGACATGTGGGAAGAATGAAAGGTATTTATAAAAGAGTACATGGAGACCTAGCAGTTGCCAATACTTGGTTTAAAAAAAGTGAGGAACATCTAATCACATACAAAAGCGGTCACCACAAGACGGAAATGGATTACTTTTTAGTTAGGCGCAACAACATAAAGCACGTCAAAGACTGCAAAGTGCTACCAGGAGAAGATCTGGTCCCACAGCACCCACTACTAGTTATGGAATCAGTAGTCGAAATAAAATGAAATAAAAGCAAAGGGCGTCGAGTTATCAGGTCCGAGGTTCTTTTCAAGTGCAGGAAAAGCTTCTGTTGTCAAATTTGGAGAAAAATTAACCATAGCTCTTCGTTGTAACATGTCCCATGCGTGTTCAATGGGATTCATGTCGAGGGACTTAGCAGACCAGTTCATAACCCTGATTTCAAGTTCCGTAAGCACAGTTGATACCAGCTCAGCCGTATGGGCACGGGCATTATCGTGCATGAGTTGGAACTCCTGACCCATTTGTACCCTGTATGGGATAATCACAGGTTCCACTACCTTATTGCGGTATTTCAGTGCATTCGTATTCCCTCTTATCCAAATGAGATCGGTTCGCGCACCGATACGAGTACCAGCTCATACCATAATAGTGCCGCCTTGATATGAATGGACTTCTTGTGGATGCTGGAGACGGCTTCGTTTACCAGGAACTCGCCAAACCCTTAATCTTCGTGAATCCGGATGAAATCCAAACCGAGACTCATTATAAAAAAGCACCATGGACCATTTACACCAAAAAGTAAAAATTTCGGTGAATAAGAAGCCAACAAACTTTTAAAAAAAAGTAGAGCAAATGTGAATATATTAAATAAAAAAAAAATTGTGAAAAACGTGATTTTTAAAGAAGATCATAATTAAATTAAGGACTTTTCACGTAGATTTTGAGGTTAAGTGAAAAAAGTGTTGATAGAAAAATGGTAGTTATTTTTATGGCCTACATTACGTTTGCCATTACACTTTTTTCATAGAACTAGTAGTTTTGCCACAAATCTAGATAAATCATTTTTTTACCCTTAAAACCGCACACCGTTTCGTTTAAAGTACACCTCTCAAATATCCGAGGACTGCACTCCAATCTCCTAGCGGTCCACCACCATCTAGAGACCGATAAGCCACACTTGCTTTTCTTGACGGAGACGCAGATTAGATGTCCGTCAGATGCGGCGTACCTCAACTACCCGGGATACTCATTGGAGCATCATTTCCTGCAGCGTGCCGGGGTCTGTGTGTACGTCCGTAATGACATCTGCTGCCAGCGTCTCCGTCACCTTGAAGACACTAGTCTGTCTACGTTGTGGCTATTGGTGGACACTGGTATGGACAAAATTGTCTACGCCTGTGTCTACCGATCGCACAGCGGTGGTCAGGAGACGACTCGACTTTTTGACCACCTCAGTCGGGCCGCCGATGAGGCTCTGCTTTGGCACCCTAATGCGGAGGTTCGTCGCTCTGGGGGACTTCAATGCTTGCCACCAAGACTGGCTTTTCCCATACCAGAGGAGGAGCGGTTTCGATGGGCCTTTCCCAGCTGGTTAGGCAAGCGACTAGGGTGCCTAATGTGGCTGGTCATACTGCCAATTTCCTGGACCTTCTGTTGACTACCGATCCAGACAGATGTATCGTAACAGTTTCTTCGCCCCTAGGAACTTCAGATCACTGTCTGGTGAAGTCTGTATCGTCCTTTTCCCCACCTGACTGCGACTCACGCGGTGCGCGGCGGATGTGGCGTTACAAGTCAGCAGATTGGGATGAGATGCGGCACTTCTTCGCATCTTATCCTTGGCAGCAGGTCTGCTTCTCTTCTGAAAATCCGTCGAGCTGTGCGGATGCTGTATCCGATGTGATACGTCAAGCTTTGGAGTACTTCATCCCATATACCGACGTACCCATCGGTGGCTCGGCTCACCCATGGTTCAATGCAGAATGCGCTCAAGCTGAAGAGCGTAGACATTCGGCTTTTCTCGCCTGGGTTGACGCTCGTGACCGTAAAGCTCCGGATCTGTGCTCAAAGAAGAGAGCCTTTAACCATGCTGCTAAGTCCTACAAAAAGGCACTGAGGAAGGCTCGCTTCGACCGCATTACCTACATTGGCACAAAGCTCTCTGCACAACCGTCCGGTAGCAGAGCATTCTGGTCCCTTGCCAAGTCGGTCTTCTATCGGCCCACATTGCCTCCGCTGGTTAAACCTGATGGTACACTGGCTCATACCGCGAGAGAGAAAGCAGGTCTCTTTGCATCACTCTTCGCCCATAATTCTCGTCTTGACACTTGCGGTGCTACTCCACCGACTCTGCGTATCTGCGATACCTCGATGCCCGAGGTTCGCTTAAGGAACAAAGAAGTTCTGAGAGCACTGTGTCGTCTAGACGTGAATAAAGCTAGTGGGCCGGATGGTGTACCAGCGATAGTTCTCAAGGCTTGTGCGCCCGAGTTATCTCCTGTATTGACGCGCCTGTATTGCCTCTCATTTAGGACTGGTATTGTGCTAAAGTCCTGGAAGCTCGCCAACGTGCAACCCGTGCCCAAAAAGGGCAGTCGTGCCGATCCTCATTTTGAATTTATTAATAAAGATTTTTAAGCAATAAAAAAAATATTTTTAGGTCGAGAACTTAGCAATAACGAATGATTCAATGTTCGACTCATAGTAGCACCGCGAGAAGGAGTATGAACATCGCAGATATCGGCAGAGCAGGTAAGTAGACCTCGTTACGTGACACGTGCAGCACAGACAAGGTGTGCAGCGGCGGCATGACGTCGACGGCAGCGGCGGACACGTGTCGCCCGAGCAACGCGCACGACAACGGCGCCGACAGCCAACTTAACTAGGTAAAACCCTAGCTGAACAGGATGGTGGCAGCAGGAGCCGACATCGTCAGGTACAAGTCAGCGAACAGGCTCGATCACGTTGCGGAGCTGCGCAGCACGCGCACGTGACACTAAGCGCGACGATCATGAGTTTGATGGAGGATGACGCAGGCTTATTGATAAGACTTAGGCGGTTCACACACTGCCCCGCATCATGCTGCATGTTGCGTTTAAACGTGTCTACGCGCCTACTTGCGGGAGTGCAAATTTGCATCATCGTACGTGTTTTATACGCACACACGCGCGTAGGTGCGTTTTGTAGATTCACGCACGGCGGCTCTCATTTATTCGCCGTTCTCTATGGTGGTCGTGCAGTACTGAGCATCACGATCGTTTTGATAGAAATGGTTAATAGTGTGGAACTCATTCGGGACGCTGCCATTATATTAACTGTTTGGTTTTTGTACGGTCACAAATACACACACAAAAACAAACACACACGTCACGCCAATTCAAAATCACGCGCGGCACTGCGGGATTCGGTGTGCCATACCTTGCGTCTCGTCCCGCACCCACGCGCGGGGGTGCATGTTTCTCCGCGTGTATGCGCGTGATCCGCATGAACGCGCGTGGATGCATTTTCAGTGCGTTGGACTGTGCGTGTTTTCCATACAAACGGAGATACAAGCAACGAAAGAGCACGCATCCACGCGCCACGCTGCATCATGCGGGGCAGTGTGAGAATCGCCTTACTGTCGCAGTTCTTTCCGACTCTCAGAGTTCGTGATTTATAGATTTGCACACCACACTAAATACGAGTCTGTAAGAGTTTAGTTTCAAGACACACTTCGTGGTTTTGATAAGGGATACTAGCCAACGGTTGCTGAGTATCCCACTTCTGACACCACTGTTAAGTGATGGGTTCCTGGAAATTGCTCACTGGAATGAAGTTTAAATATTTTTTTGGAAACTGCAATATAAAACTATTATCCGACGACGTTCAAATCCACACTGCCTTTGCACTCTAAAAGTCGGTATAAACACCAGTGTGGTCATCACTTATTTTTTTATGGTAGGTAAAAATCATGGAATGACGAATCCCACTCTTGTGCGGAGCGAGAAACAGTATCAGACTCTTACTGACTAAAGAACCTACCCTGTACCTTCCTTGCCTTATTCCCAGAGCAAACCCTTAGCTCCGGGAGGCTTCGACCCTGTAGGGCCCCTACGGTTTGCTGACAGCTCCTTGAGGCGCGCGGGAACGGAGCGCGCCGTCGACGACTTGGGCTCGGTCTAGACTGCTACCAGACGATCGGACGGCGAGCTACCCATTGCTCGCCGTCCGCAAGCCAGTGTCTACGGTGGCCGGATATCGGCAGGATCGCGGCGGCCACGGCTACGGCGAGTGCGCCGCTGCCTTTGCGTCAGCCTCCTCCTTTACGAGCACTACTGCCTCGCAGAAGGAGGCGACCGCCTGCCACTCCTCCTCGTTGCGGACCATGGCCTGAACCAAGGCCAGGCGTGAAAGGCCCCACGAAGGCACGGCGTTGCTCTTCCCAAGCGGGGCACACTTCTACAGTGTGCTCCACCGTGTCCTCCAGGCTGGCCACACAATGGTGACACCCGGGCGTCTCTTCCGCACGAATCCGGTGCAGGAACCTCCCGAACTTGCCATGTCCGGTGAGGACCTGTGTCATGCGGAAGGTGAGGACGCCGTGGGGCCACGCCTCAAAGAGGGGCATTACCGCCGAGAGAAGGGGATTAGCTGGATCGAAGCCTACTGGGGCCGTGGGTTAACGTGACGCCGGAATCTCTGCAGCGGGTGGAGCTTGAGGGCCGTTGTCTCATGCGACCCCTTTCTTTGCAAGCATAACGCTACGCAGAAGGAGGTGAAATTTTTTAATTTAATATTTGGAAACCATAATTATAATGTTTTAGAAAAAGTGTAAAATCATCATTTCGAAAGTAATTTTTTTGAATACTTGCCAGTGCACCAGAGCTTCTTTCCTCCACAATACGACCCACGGCCAGATCGAAGAATAACGTCAGCGACAACACCATGTAAATACTGATCGTTAACCACTTTAACTCGGTATCAACCGTATGGAAGTAGGGGAACTCTTGGGCAGAGAGTTTCTGTGGACAAGAATTTGTTCAATGAATAATCATGTTGGTGTCACCACGTCGTATAAAGCTTTTCATGAGATTTTCATTTTCTGAACTGAATATTTGGAGTTGAGAGCCAGGGATTCTGTCATGACGTATTAAAATATTAAATAACGATGGAGCTATATAACATAGATGGCTTTATCTGTACGTTTTTAGACGCCATAATGATTTTTTTTTATGGTGTGCAAAAATCATCCAATGACGAATCCCGCTCTTGGGCGGAACGGGAAACAGTGTCAGACTCTTACTGACTAAAATCGTCGCCATAATGATACCTCACTACTTGACAGTAACTCCTCTAGCCTTAAAGTTTAAATAAGAAGTATGAAGTATGGAATCAGAAAGTGCTTGGGTTTACTACTCAATTACTAGCGCAAAAGAATATTGTTTTCTTGTTTTAATGTTGTCACTGTTGCTAGATATGAATAAAAATATATGTTTTCAGGTCAAAAGCCGCATTTAAATCTATATATATAAAAATAATTAGCTGTTCGTTAGTCTCGCTAAAACTCGGGATCGGCTGGACCGATTTGGCTGATTTTGGTCTTGAAATATTCGTGATAGTTCAGGGAAGGTTTAAACGGTGAGAACGAAAAAAAAAAAAATAGGCGAAACGAAGTTTGCCGGGACAGCTAGAACCGATTTAGCTGAAAATTGGCAGGGAGGTAGTTTAGAGCCAGGAGAATGACATAGGATACATTTTTTTTTTTTTTTTTTTAGAGTAGGGTAGAGTAGGGTAGAGTAGGGTAGAGTAGGGTAGGGTAGAGTAGGGTAGGGTAGGGTAGGGTAGGGTAGGGTAGGGTAGAGTAGGGTAGAGTAGGGTAGAGTAGGGTAGAGTAGGGTAGAGTAGGGTAGAGTAGGGTAGAGTAGGGTAGAGTAGGGTAGAGTAGGGTAGAGTAGGGTAGAGTAGGGTAGAGTAGGGTAGAGTAGGGTAGAGTAGGGTAGAGTAGGGTAGAGTAGGGTAGAGTAGGGTAGAGTAGGGTAGAGTAGGGTAGAGTAGGGTAGAGTAGGGTAGAGTAGGGTAGAGTAGGGTAGAGTAGGGTAGAGTAGGGTAGAGTAGGGTAGAGTAGGGTAGAGTAGGGTAGAGTAGGGTAGAGTAGGGTAGAGTAGGGTAGAGTAGGGTAGAGTAGGGTAGAGTAGGGTAGACTAGGGTAGAGTAGGGTAGACTAGGGTAGAGTAGGGTAGAGTAGAATAATCTGTTGCCGGGAGCGAAGCCGCGGGCAAAAGCTAGTAATCAATAAATACCCTTGTGAATATAACTTCAACTTGAAGCCCTCTCAACCATAGTTCGGTCTTCGTCATGATTGTCATATTTTAAGTTCTCTTAATTATACCGATTTTATATTTATCATAATACCTATTAGATACACTATATTTTTAATATATCTTATTATCAGATATTTATTTATTGTGCACACCTACCACAGTGTTATCTTTAATAAACCAAAGGTTGACTGGTAGAGAATACTTTGTTGCATTAAGTCTGCCTATGTACCACTACTGTACATGAAAATTAAATAAATAAATAAATATAAGCAATGGTTGGTAAAGTGGTCCGACGTTCCAATTGAGCATGGCAACCAACAGCGATGTAGCGACCATCTCGTAAAAGTCTCGCATACTCATGTTTTGGCGTGAAAAATCACTTCTCTGGTTTGTACAGTTTGAAACGGTGGAACCAGCAGAAACCTAGCGACGAAAGCAAGTTCAGCCTCCTGGTAGCCCACCTTGAAAAGACAGACATCGAGCATATAAGCGAAATTACTTCTTGTTACGAAGAAGCAACACTCGACGTATTCGTAGCCATGTCCTTTAAGATGCATGCACCCGTGAGATCCACTCGTGCCAGGTAACGTCAACGTTACGACCGGGAAACGAAAACGCTCAGCCAGAACCTGACTTTCAAAAAGCCATCATGTAGCTCACTCGGGGAATCGGGAGTAGATAGGTCGAGAGGCAGAAGACCGTCTTACGCATCGTACCGTTCCCGATCAAGACCGCTATTCAGGAGACTGTCAAACACATGCCAGCGTACAACGGGTGATATTTGTATTTATCGTGCACGTTACGGTGAACAAGCACGTAACTTTAAATCTCCATGCAAATTTCAACATCAGGAATGTTAAGCTAAAGTGGATGCAGTCAGGAAGGCCCGAAACCAGAAGGTTATCCTGAGGTGCGCCAGCAAAGCTGACTTGAATCTGGTTAGGGACCAGTTCAAGAAAAACGAAGGGCTCAAGGTCCAGGAGTCAAAGCCTCAAAACCCCTTAGTCTGTGTGAAGAGTGTACTATCTAGCTACAGCAATGGGGAGATCGCCGATCTCCTATTAGCGCAGAACAAGCATCTTCTGCAGGATGTTGCTGTGAATGACCAAACAGCTAGAGTTCGAAATAGGAAGCGTGCAAGAAAACCCCACGAGTGCCACCCGGTGTTAGAACTCTCACCAAAAATGTGACTTATCTTCACCCAGGCCCAGAGAGTGCACGTGGGTATCAAGCGCTGCTCTGTTGTGGATCAGTCCCCACTCGTACAGTGTACAAAGTGCCTCGGGTACGGACACAACAGGTCCATATGCGGGGCGGCAAAGGAATCATGCTTCTTTTGCAGCGGTGCGCATGATGGCAGGGACTGTCAGGACAGAGCAGAAGGCAAGGAGCCCACGTGTATAAACTGCAAGGGGGCACAGAAAAAAGGAAGCGACCTGGCACACACCGCATTCAGCGAAGACTGCTCCAAGCTGGCCACGGAAGAATTCCATCAGACTGCTCAGTCCAAGGGAATTTCTGTCGCACTTGTTCAAGAACCTTACGTGAGAAGAACAGGTGTAATGAAACAAAGTCCCGGCACACAAGTTATCCAGTGCAGCCTCAACCGCCAAAAACCAGTTAAAGCGGCAATAGTGATCTTCGGGAGCAGTTTGGAAGTCATTCATGACCCCCAACTCGTAACTGAGAACATAGCGGCCGTTTTGCTGAAGGTAGGTCAGCTTAGTCTTGGAGTGATATCGGTCTACTTTGAGCCAGATCAGGATTTGAATCCATACCTTTCCGCATTACAACACACAACACACAAACTACACATCAATAACATCCTGGTGGGAGGTGACGTAAATGCCTGGAGCCATTGGTGGGGAAGCGTTTCCGAAAACCATGGCCGAATACTTTCTTTTCTCCATGAGCGGAACTTCCAGATCCTGAACTCGGGTCAAACACCGACTTTCGAGGTCTACAGGGGCGACCGGTGGTGCACAAGCATAGTAGATGCAGTCTGTCGCTGCTGGGAAAAATGGAGGAGTGGCGTGTAGAAAGAGGATTGACCTCATCCGACCACAATGCGATTACCTTCTCGATGCGCTTAGAGAAAGCTTTGGAACCTCTAAGGCCAGTCTCGACGCGCATCAATAACACCAAGAAGGCAAAGTGGTCTGATTTCTGCGCGCACTTCAAGACAAACCTGGCCGAAAAAGAAATAACAAAGGCCAGGATCTCGAACGTATCGGATTCAGAGGGTCTGGAGAAAATTCTCACAGAGTATATAAATGCCATCCACCGTTCATGTGACGAGGCTATCCCAAAACTGACATCCCCAAAATATAGCGCAAAACCCCCTTGGTGGAATTCAATTCTTGACCGTCTCAAAAAACAAACAATGACGAAGAAGAGAAGGATTCGGAACGCAGCCGCTCACCGGCGGGAAGACACCATAGATATTTACGTCACGGCAAAAAACAAGTACACCGCAGCAGTGACGGAAGCTGCCACTGCGAGTTGGAGGGAGTTCTGTACAAGGCAGGACAGAGAGAGCATGTGGGACGGCGTCTACAGGGTACTAAGGAAGACAGCCAGAAGGCAGGATGACACTCTCCTGAGAAATACCGCTGGGGAAACTCTTAGCCCCCAACAATCCGCGGACCTGCTGGCAAAAACTTTTTACCCTGACGACTTGACAGATGGCGAAAGACCATACCACAGTGCGCTGAGACAACTGGCGAGTGACGAAAATCCACAGGGATTGTCCGCCGACGATCCACCCTTTACAGCCACAGAACTGGATATGGTCCTGCAAGACCAGAATCCGAAGAAGGCCCCCGGCCCAGATGGATTAACGGCGGACATCTGTACAGCGGCAATTAACTGCAGCAGGGAAGTTTTTTTAGCTATAGCAAACAGATGCCTGTCGCTATCACATTTTCCAAGGCAGTGGAAGGTCGCCCACGTGTGCATCCTTCGCAAGCCAGGCAAGGACGACTACACCAGTCCAAAGTCGTAGCGCCCAATAGGTCTCCTATCAACAGATTGAAGATGAAGGTAACATTGAAATGGGGACAATAGTTGACACCGTAACAGCTGGAACCCTGACCATAAATATGAGAAATATCTCGGATCACGAAAAAAATAAATTAAATTTAACTTATCACACAAAATCGAATGCAAAAACCAGTCGACTGAACGAGATAAAACATCAGGTGAAAAATTTTGCTAACCAAACGGGTATTAATATGAGGAAAATGCTTCAAAAGCTACTTGGGAATTCCTTCCAAGTTACTTCGATGATTAAACCGGGAGCCCCTATGGCTGAGGTAATGAGTTCATGTGTTGAATTGTGTAAGGAGTTTACTCATTCAGACTATATTGTGATACTAGGGGGTTCTAACGACTCCAATCCTTTGGAATTTCAGTCTGTCTTATATTATACACTGGGCCAAATGAAAAACACAAACGTCTTAGTTGGCAAACTTTATAAAAATAATTATCTCAATGTTAATATGCTCAATAGCTCACTAAAACTTATTTGTAGCCACTTTAAAAGTACTTCATTTTTGCCACTTGATCTGAATTTTACTGACACTAAAACAGCTTCAAAATATATAAATACAGTGAGAACAAGTAGGCTAATCCATAAGGAAATACTTCATTTAAAGTACAAAAATGACTATTTGGAATATGTTAAATTTAAGTCCAATAAGTTAAAACATTATAATGATGCATATTCACAGACTGAGAATGTACCTACATCTAAAAATTATACGCCAGTTACTCTAGAGAGCATTGCCACACAGACCGATGAAAATGATTTTTTTCGATCCTAAATCACTAATTAATTCTTGTATCCTGGCAAATGTATCAGATTCAAATAAATACATATCCCTTGGAATTTATCACCAAAACCTATGTGGAGTCATGAATAAGAAAAATGAACTAGAAGTTTATCTGGATAGCCTTGATAAGATTATCTACATGTGTGTAAGTGAACACTTCTTAAATGAGAATACCACAAATGTTTTTAATCTTAATAATTATAGATTAGTAGCTTACAACACTAGGAAAAATAAATTAAGAGGAGGTAGTCTAATTTTGGGACATGTCGATAGACAGACTGAAATTTGTGAACCAATAAATAAATTGTATAAAATGGAGAGTTTTGAAATTTGTGATACTAAAGATACCATCACTGGTCTTTATATTTGTTGTTACTATCGAAATCCTGTTGATCAAAATTTTGAACAGTTCTTAGAAAGATTGGAAAAGTTATTGGACTATTTATTCAATAGGAAATGCATAATTTGTGGTGATTTTAATATTGACCTGCTAGTCGACAGTAAAAAAAGTACAGAATTCCTTAGTTTATTAAAATGTTATAATTTTAGGCATCTAGTCTCTTCGGCTACTTTCATCCGTAATAATAGTATGTCTTGTATCGACAATATCATAACCAATCTGCCAGATGCATGTGTTTTAGATTGTGAGGTAGGTCACAATGGTCTAGCTGATGGGCATGCAGGGATTTTTGCTGAAGTCTATTTGAAAAATAGATCCACTCCATATTTGAATGACGATCGATTTATTGTAATAAATAAAAGAGTGTTCAATAGCAAATATAGTGCAACCTTCGCGTAGGGCATTCTTAACGAATGTTGGACTAATATGGGTATAAATACTTTTCTCAAAAGTTTTTTTAAAAGTGTTTCGAAATAGCTACAGGAAGAGAGAATGTAAAAATAACCTTAAGAATACATCACAATTGAAATAGATCACTAAAGGTATACGCACTTCCAGTAAAATGAAACGTTTTTTATGTGCACGCAATGGAAATAATCTTGAAATATAAAAATATGTATATCAAATTATATAGAAATATTGTTTCTAAAGCTAAAAAGCACGCTATAATGTCACAAATAAATAAATCACAAAATGTGGGTAAAGAAATATGGAAAATTGTAAATAAATGCACTAATAAAGAGAAAGTGTTTCAGCATGAACTTAGGCTTAAGATTGATGGACAAATTGTCGTAGATCCAGAGGAAATAACTAACTTACTAGTGAATCAATTTCATCATGAAGGTGCTACTGATATTAATGACGGGAACCATACTATGCCATTTCTACTTTCACACACGGACAAAGTTATAAGTGACATGCATATTTCTCTTACCACTACAGGCGAGATTTGTACCATGGTTAAAAGAATGAAAAATAAACATTCCTGTGGGTATGACGAAGTCCCGATTAGTGTGTTCAAAGACCACATTGCAATATTAGCTGAACCTCTATCTGACTTCTTCAATAAATGTATAAAGGAAGCTATTTTCCCAGATCAACTAAAAATTGCTAAAGTAATACCTGCTTATAAGAAGGGAAATAAATGTGATCCTAAAAACTATAGGCCCATCTCTCTATTACCAGTGCTGCCAAAATTATTTAAAAAGGTTCTTAAAAATCGACTTTTAACACATTTGCGAATTAACAAAGTATTAAATAAAAGACAATTTGGATATCAAAATAAAAGCTCTGATGGAGTTAGTGAAGACTCTAGGCGGCAAATAAATAAAACTCCTTTACCTACCAACCCTAAAAACCAAATAACCCCCGCCACCTAGCATTAAGTGATGTGTAATAGAATAAAAAAAGAAATAAGTTAATATTGTATGATTTAATAATAACATAGTAATAGGTCGTAGGGAAGAAGCCAATCAGGGCCACGGGTTTGTGTCTGAAAAGGAAGGCTCTGGCCCTGGTATGTATGGCGATGTAGGAACGGGGTAGGTTGTTTAGTCAGTAAGAGTCTGACACTTGTTTTCCGCTCCGCCCAAGAGCGGGACTCGTCATTGGATGATTTTTACCTACCATAAAAAAAAAACATAGTAATAGGTAAAATAAAAAAAATAGTCTGAGGTGGACTCGCGTAGTTTTTTAAGCTTAGTTTTAAGTAAAGATGAGGGCATGACGAATGCCATGAATTGATAACAAAAAAAGTGTAAACAATAGTGCACATTATAGAATAAAAGTGCGCGGACCACCATGTCTGCGGTAGAATAAATAAATAAATAAATAAATAAAAAAAAAACATCAGGAATGTACACATTTATGTACATAGGTACTAGCTTTCTGCCAGCGGCTTCGCTCGCATGAAAATAGCTTTCCGAACAAACTTTTGACACGCGTTTTATCCCTTTAGGTGGTGAATTGCGTAAAATCCTTTCTTAATGTTCGCCTACGTCAAAAAAGGAAAATTCCACACTCCTAGACCTAATAGGCTATACGTTGATATGTCAGTCAGTCAGTTTCTCCTTTTATGTATATAGATAATGTAGGAACCCCTCTGCAGGTAAAGGCATCCTCCAAATTGATTTTTCACTGGATTGCGCTGTTTGCATCCTGCTGCAACGTCGCCCCTTCTTTCTTATGCCCACTCCATTCTGACACTTCTTGTCCACCTTTGATCTTTAATGCAAGAGCTTGTGCTAATCTGTCAGTTGCTTTTGTGATGTAGCGTATTTTTGTATGCCTTATTTTATTTATTATTTTTATGTTTAGCAGACTCAGCTCCATTCCTCGTCAGCACGTTATGATTTTATCTTTGACATTTTTGTTAAACTTCCATGTTTGACAAGCTTAGGTCAGGTCACGAATCCATTATTTTAGTTTTCAGTTTGATCGGCATGTTGCTCATATATATTTCTTTAAAGCTCCAGTACTTATTCCACGTCAACTGGGCCCAATCTCCTGATAGTTATTTTGTCTGTCGAAGCTTATTTGTTTGCTTGCGTTAGGTAAATGTATTTTTCTGTATGTGAGAGAGGCACGTTGTCGACGTAAATTGGTACTTTGGAGCTGTTGGTCATTAACATAGTTTAAGTGAGGGTAATTTTTGTCCCCGCAAGCTTATTAGCTTTAGGTATTTAGTTTACCCAAACAGTACGCCGAGATAACTTACGAGAGAACTTCAACGCCATGCATATGTTAAGTTATTCCGGCACCCGCGCAACGAGGCAACTCATAGCACAACGTTTTTTCTGGCCGAGCATGAACAAAGACGTGCGTGGACTAAATCTTACGTAGCTTGCGAGCAAACCAAGATACAGCGGCACACAATATCTTACGTAGCTTGCCAGCAAACCAAGATACAGCGGCACACAATACCTTACGTAGCTTGCCAGCAAACCAAGATACAGCGGACACAATATCTTACGTAGCTTGCCAGCAAACCAAGATACAGCGGCACACAATATCTTCCGTAGCTTACCAGCAAACCAAGATACAGCGGCACACAATATCTTCCGTAGCTTGCCAGCAAACCAAGATACAGCGGCACACAATATCTTCCGTAGCTTGCCAGCAAACCAAGATACAGCGGCACACAATATCTTACGTAGCTTGCCAGCAAACCAAGATACAGCGGCACACAATATCTTCCGTAGCTTGCCAGCAAACCAAGATACAGCGGCACACAATATCTTCCGTAGCTTGCCAGCAAACCAAGATACAGCGGCACACAATATCTTACGTAGCTTGCCAGCAAACCAAGATACAGCGGCACACAATATCTTACGTAGCTTGCCAGCAAACCAAGATACAGCGGCACACAATATCTTACGTAGCTTGCCAGCATAGGTTTCGGTTGGAGAAAGGGATCTCAGATTTATGGAATCCGTGAGTTGCGTGCCCACGGATTCCACTACCTCACCTCGCTTTACATGCATGACTGCACATTTGTCCACACCAAACTCCATCCTGATGGCACTGCTGAAGGTTTCAGTTACCTTCAGTAGCTCCTACATATTATTATTATACTAAAAGAATATACAGTAAAACATCTTTATACAAACGTGCCGCTCTCGGTTTGAATGTGTGCGTGCGCGCCGCGCGCCATGTCGGCACGCGATTTCACGCACACGCTAGCATAATATACGGTGGACTCGGGTGGCGGCAGTGCGGGCTGTGCAGCGCGACTGTGAGCACGCGCGTACGCTACATGATCGCTTGCGTTCGTCAACTCTCGCCGGCGGCGGCCACTTAAATTACGAGTATCATGACTTCAAAAAGGGGAAAAAATAATGATTACGCAAACCCGGACTTATCATTCTTCATAGTTCCTACTCAACCAGAAATATAAGTACCTACTTATACTTAAATATTGTTAGAAAATGTGTTACTGTATTGTTTATTTCACAGTTTATTTCCTTTATTAAGAGCGTAGCCGATTCGCATTTTTCCATATAAATGTATTCCCAAAATTACTTTCTGAAAACTATGTTTAGAGCTAAAGTTTAGTTTAAGAAGTGTAGTTTTACTATAAAACAGAGGATTGAGTACGAAACATCGTTTAGGTAAACGTATCTATTTGTCGCGTATAGTGTAATAAGGGCAATTTCACAATAATTAATATTGCAAACAGATTGTAATTATTTATTTTATTGGTAGTGCTCATGGAGTGCCAAATAAACATGTTTTCTTTCTTTCTTTCAAATTAATTACTATTGAAATTATAATTTTTTCTATTGTCTGATGTGTTGTTCAATCCAAATATTTTGTCTTAATCATAATATTAACTTAACAAAATTATAGTAACATGTGACCGACAACGCTTAGGGTTCCCACCACTTTTACTTTTAGCTAAATGGTTGCGTAGAATTTTATTTATAACCTTTAACTCCTTCGACGCGCGCGACGACAACAGCAACTCGAGATGTTGAAATAACTGACTCTATCCGATTATATAAACAATTTTACACGTACCCATATAAACAATAATTATAATTGTATTTCAGAACTTTTTAGCCTCATTTTATTTTATTTATTTGGGACAATAAACAGCCACAATATACAGTGCATAGTAAAGAAATAATAAATATGCCAGTAATAACAATATTGCAGCCCACTGCATAATCCACATTTTAACAAAAATTTAAATATTATAATGAGTACCACTAAACAAGCATATTAATTCAATAAATAATTTCATTACTAAATTTTTAAACAATTTTGAAATTAATAGTTAAAATATCATTATATAATACAATGATAAAGACACAATCATACATCAACTCAATTCAAATCAATAATAATTCAATAATTCATAATAATAAAAACAAATCATACATCAGTTCAATTTAATAATAATCCAACAATTCATAATAATAAAAACAAAAATAAATATCAATTCAATACAATAATAATAGAACAATTCATAAACCAATAACAATAAAAATAAATAATACAATATAAAATTAAATATATTAAAATTATACAATTACCAGACAAGATTTTATTTACATTATGTTAAAATTTCGACTTAGAGCATACAAAAATATCGATATCAATAAAAGCTTTATTGTAAGTATCCACCATTCGACGCAAGGGGCAGCGCAAACCAGAATTAGTGCGACAGATATTTACAGCAAACAAGGTACCAGCACGAACGCTACGCTTGTTAACAGTACGAGGGACTGCATAGCATTACCCATTAGTGAGGTCAATGAAATCAAAATTACCATGAACTAATACCATACAGTACAGAGGCTTCCAAGAGCTTACGTCTGGATTCTAAGGTAATGATGAGCTTATACTTGCTCAGCAATTGTGAATAAGGCAAGCGAGTCCTGTAACACCTGTACTGCATAGTACGCAGAAACTTACGCTGAACCTTCTCGATTTCATTGACATACTTCCTATAAAAAGGGTTCCAGATTGGGACGGCATATTTTAGCTGTGATCGTATAAGCGCCTTATATAAGTAAAGGAAAGTCGAAACCCGTTTAAATTCTGCGGACGATCTCATATATCTTGAATGAGTTGTTAACAATTTTTTCAACATGTTGATTAAGCGTAAGCTTATTATCAAATAGAATACCAAGGTCCTTCACAATAGTTAATTTAGTGAGCGTGGTGTTATGCAATCTATATTTGAAATGTATGACGGACTGGTTTTTTGTAAAATTTATAACATTACACTTGGGAAGACTGAGTTGTAATTTGTTGTCAACACAATAGTCGCCAAGTCTATCTAAGTCTTCTTGGAACATAAGGCAATCATCAACATTTTGTACTGTCTTATATAACTTCAAATCATCAGCGTATAAGAGAAATTGTGTATTTTTAAAACATTTATTAATATCATTTATGTATATTGAGCAGGTCACACTAGTCGCATGCACGAGGATCGCTGGGCAAGAGTCGCCACACAGCGGGCACCAGAGGGAAGAAAGCGGTGTCGAGGTAGGCCTAGAAAGAGGTGGCGAGATGATATAGACGCGTACCGAGACGATTGGTTCGAGACTGCCCGGGAGAAGAAGGTTTGGAAGGAAATGGGGGAGGCCTTTGCCCAGCAGTGGAACAGTTAGGGCTAAAAAAAATAAATAAAAAAAAATGTATATAATGAATAATAAGGGCCCCAAAATTGAACCTTGAGGAACACCGGTGGTTATGGGCACAGACCCTGACTGGTATCCATTAATTACAACCCTTTGCATTCTGTTTTCAATGTAAGAAAACCAGCGGAGCAAAGTTCCCCTTATGCCAGTAAATGCAATTTTTTTCAAAAGAATTTCATGATCAACCTTGTCAAAGGCCTTTTTGAAATCTGTGTAAACAGCATCTACTTGCATGCGTTTGTCAATGTTTTTGAAAAGAAAATAAAAAAATTAGTAGTTTGCATATCGTGGACCGCTGCTGAACGAACCCATGCAGATGTTGTTCAGGGAGGATAGCACTATGCAGGATTGGGTAAATTTCATTATGAACCAGTCCTTCAAAAAGCTTTGACAACGCTGACAAAATATAAATAGGTCTATATTGCTCTATATCGTGCTTTGAACAATTTTTATATACAGGTGTTATGTTAGCTTGTTTCCATATACTTAGCAGGAAAAACACCCTCGCTCAAACACTTGTTGTATGTAATATAGAGTGGCTTGCAAATACTACCAGCCGTAAAATTAAAGAAAGAGGCCGGGTAACCATCAGGGCCTGCTCCCTTGGACGGATCAAATGACTTAAGCTCCTTCAGAATTTTGGATTCATCGATATGTAGGTTATCAATTAAACAAGCGTTAGAACTACAGTGAGTTGGCGGGGTCCACGCCGGCAGTGACGGTGATTTAGGTTCGAACACATATAAGAAAATATCAGAAAACATGTGTTGCAGATCACGTCTGGGTCACTTGACTTAACATTCTGATAACTCATCGTGGATGGAATACCAGATTTATTTTTACGATTTGCCATGTATTTCCAGAAGTGTTTAATATTAGTAGTGAGAATATCTTCAACGGATTTAATATAAGCTAAATAGCAACTTTGACAAGCTTCTTTGAATGTTGTTCGATATTCAGCAAACTCATTGTAGTCTTTTATATTCTGAAATTTCTTCCACTTAATCCAAAGACGTTGTTTTTTTCTGAAGACATTAATTAAATGGGCAGAGAACCAGACTGGAAAGTCAAGTGACCGGGACTTAACACGTGGGACATTTGAACTAATAATGCCATCCAGTTTCTTATAGAACATACCAACGGCTTCTTCCGATGGGAGGTGGCTGAGCAACCTCATCAATCTGCTCGTTGATAATATCATAGTTCGCCTTGCGAAAATCATATTTAATGAGTGCTTTTCTTTTTAAAACTTCCATTGATACACTGGTGGGGGCGATAGCAACAAACGGAGGGTGATGAGGATCTACAGGCAATAACGTGTCCAATGGAGAGTATATAGTACTATTGATATTAGAAATGAGTAAGTCTAAAATTTTCCCATTACCATTTGGTATGTTATTAAATTGGTAAGCATTAAGTGATGACATAAGTTGGAGTAATTGTGGATAGTTAGGTGAGTTACTAATGCAGGTCATACCAGTAGCTTGAGGTGGTCCGCCAGCAGCTTGAAATGCTGTCCACGCGATGTCGGGAAGGTTATAATCGCCACCAATAAACACCCCCTCAACATTGGGTTCATTTAAAAATTCCTGCAATGCATCAAAGTGAGAAATATACTCATCCGAGGAGGCCCACGGTGGCATGTATACAGCACTCACTATATGCATCTTGGAACTATTATTTTTGCACGGGATTCCAACCATAAGATGCTCAGCGCAGGTCGAAGAGCCACCCTGTATACAACTGTGGTAATCAACCAGACACGATTGAAGTTCGCGTAACCCAGGACCCCACCACCATACTGCTTCTTAGTTAAATTGCGATCTCGGTCACAACGGAACACAACGTATAAGAATAAGAATAATTTATTTTTAGAAATTACATACAATGTATCGAGAATCAACAAATTCACAGCTGTAAATACCAGGAATAAGCCACGTCTCAGTTAAAATTATTATGTCATAGGAAGATGACAGTATACTCAAAAACAAAGGTTGTAGTTTGGTTCTGATACCCCTACAGTTTTGGTAGTAGATAGTTAAATTATAATTGACTGATTATGGGTAAGAATAATTATTCTTACCCATAATCAGAATATGCCAGCATAACTCCGTATAAAATGCAAAATGTTGTTGAAATAATGCTTAAACATAATGTAAAATAATAACGAATTATGAAACTGCACAGTATTTCAATCTGATAATAAACACCATAGAATAAATAGTTACTCTTAAACAAAAATATACCTAATTGAATTGCAAAAATATTGTAAATAAATAGAATGAAAGACACAGATCAAACCTGAATGGCACTGGATAAGAACTGATAGGTTTATAGATAAAAAGTTTAACACTTTTAAAATAATTAAATAATCATGCAATATAAAACACACACAATTTTTCTTTTCGACTAACAAACACAGAATACAGATCTCAGGAGCAAGAAAGCAATGCAACGCTACCACTACGCAGAAGACAAGCAAGTGTAAGCAGCTAATTAGGGGTTTTAGTTTTGATTAATGTCATTGTCTCCACGTATGGCGAATGCAGCTTCACCATCAAGTTCGCGAAACAATATAGTGCCGTTTTTGACCCAAACATACTTATAATTATGAGTTTTAGCGACTTCGCGGGTCTTACGAAAAAACTGCTTCCTCCCCAGGGTTAAACGCTCGTTAACATATTATATCGGTGTGGAAGTACCTGCGATCCCAATTTGGTCAGACTTCAGTGATTTCGCTTTACGAAACGCACTGAGCAGGTTATCTTTCTGTAGGCGAGTAGTGAGCTTCACTATGATATTTTTCTCTTTTTATTTTATAAATACCTAGTTAGGAACAATTAGAAAAACTTCCTTTCTTGTATGCGGCCATCTGGCTATGTCGGCAACCTTGGTTCTCTTGCTGATTTCTGATGATCTTAATTTCTGATTCGATCGCGCAAGGATATTCTAAGCATAGCCCTTTCCATTACCTTTGGGTTACTTTGAGTTTTTTTATGAGGCCCATTTTAAGCGACCATGTTTCGGAGCCATATGTTATCCCTGGCAACTCACACTGTTCAGAGTGTTTTGTCTTGAGACACTGTTACATTGGACGTAAAGACGCCGCACAGCTTCCTGAACGCTGCCCAGTCGAGTTAGATTCGACGGTTGACCTCTTTTTAGAAGTTAGATCTAACTATCCAAAAGGATTATCGATCCAAAGTAAACGTAGTCGTCTACTACTTGCAATGGAAGTTGATATGAGTGGGTGCTACGTGGATATTAACGATGATTTTGGTTTTATTTATGATCATTATAAATCCACTTCTTTTGGAAGCTCCACTGAGATCACCATCGATGGTTGACGACCTTATGATGTTGGACTTTCTAGTTCATTATCAATTTAGTACTGTTATTTGAGCTAAAGTCATTCCATTACAAATAGGAACCCTTAATAAATACGCCTATTATTTACAGTTGCACTGTTAAGTCACTATTTTCTTAACGCATATAGACTTCAGGTTCATCTTACATAGTATTATTACATGAAATTGATTCCAGTAAAAAATCTCTCAAAATATGTATGTATCTTCATGCAACGTATAAAATTTACTTACCAGAGGCACTTCTTTCCCGAACCGTCGCCTAATGTAGCTTGTATCAATCGCCCATTGGATGCGCATAAACAATCCATATGTAGATCCTGCCGAATAAACATTCAATTAATTAACACAAGATTTGAAAACATATTTTTATAAAACCTTATTCTTAGAATATTAATGTACAAAACAGGTAAACTACTGTTGCCGCACTCTCTCCGCACTCCCACACTTTTTTTTATTTTCGTAAAAGACGATTATAAGTGAAAAATATGGATAGTAGCATAGGTAAGTGCGATTCGGTGCGAACGGATGTAGCTGCAGCCTAAAGTTTATTCTGTCTAAATCATCATTTCGGCCGCCAACATCAACATATCGAACAATCCAGTGTGTCTCGCATTCAGTCGTTTCTCGCTGCCTTCACCAGATTATCGGTCACCTTGTGGATCCTACCAAAATGCGATTCAGACATTCACGCTTGCAAATTATACATATCTTACCAAATTCGCTATTAGGCCCTCTCTCTGTATTCAGTGATTCGGTTGTCTCCGTATGGAAATCGCCCTTCATACGAATGCTGTACTTCAGCCGCGATGGCCATGCTAACCCTGACATATCCTGTTAACACAACGTTTTATTTACAAATACAGGCTGTTAGTGTAAACACCGTTATCCTTAAAACCAGTGATTTGGTGTCACATATAGAACGTAAATTCAATGAAAAAAAAAAAAATTTTTTTTTAATGTCCATTTTTCCTCAACATTATTTTACCCTACACGCAAAGGCGAATACGACGACTACGGAGCGCGGGAACACAGAGCGAGTTCAAACAGGCTGCCGCGACGCGCGCGCGGTGGTGAGCGAGGTCGCCGACACGACACGCCTCCCTCGAGTCCCTCGGCCCCTCAGTCTGTCGGCAGCCTCGCTATCGATCGCACGTCACGTTACGGTTGCTTGCAGCACAGCGCCCGCACCCGCGTCGCCCGCGAACCCCATTCATTTTTCTTGCAAGTGTGTAGTTATGGTGTCGTTCACAAACGTACAAGTACAGTGGACCGACATGATTCGGGTTTAAGCCGCGTCGGGTGATAACATAAACGAGGCTCGAAGTTATTCCCTGGACAACCTGTGCCAAACCGAGAAACGATGTTGGTGGCTACTCAAAGTGTGTGTGAGAACCAGTAGCTGCCAGTTGACCTTTAGGAACGCATACTGAATTTCTTCGCGGAAAACCCAGAGGAAAGTACGAGATAATGATGTTATATATGTATAGATAATGATGAAGGTTAGTTAAAACTTATGTTGAAAACTTGTTGTTAGGTCAACGTCCTTTGCAGTGTTTACGTAACTCGGGAGCATAATATCCATGAATTTACGAACGGTGTCGGACGGAAACTTTTTTGACTTATTAAAGAAAAATTCGTTTATTTATTTTTTTAATTCAGGTAAACATTTTTATAAACTAACTAAACTCAAAATCATTTATTTCAAATAGACGATTTACAGGCACTTTTAAAATTTCAAAATTGAAGCTAATTTGCACGTTCCAAGGCGTAGACTCCTATGGCGAAGAACGTGCAAGAAACTCCATGGGCACTCTTTTGAATCAAAGGACATTGACCGGTTCTGGGCCATATGCTGCCCACACATGGGAGTGCTTCCAAATGATTACTGGCATTAACATACAATTTAAAAAAATATTAAAAAAAAAATTGGTTCCAGAGTTTTTTTTTAATTTTGTTTTTAAGATTTTAGTAACTATTATTTTAATAAAATGTTTTTACACAAAAATAATATGTAACTCCATTACAATCAGATTCCATCAAATGTAATCTCGCTCGGCTCGAAAACCAGTTCTAATTAATGCTTACGGGCTTCTTTTTATGGTAGGTAAAAATCATCAAATGCCGTGTCCTTGTGGGGGTGATCGACGGCAGCGATCTCTCGCGCCGGGCCTTGGGTCAGGCCATGGGCCGCAGCGAAGAGGAATGGCAGGCGGTCGCCTCCTTCTGCGAAGCAGTAATGCTCCTAAAGGAGGAGGCCGACCGCATAAGGTCCGCAGCGAAGAGGAATGGCAGGCGGTCGCCTCCTTCTGCGAAGCAGTAATGCTCCTAAAGGAGGAGGCCGACCGCATAAGGTAAAGGAAACAACGCACACGCCGTAACCGTCGCCGCTGCGATCCCGTCAATATCAGGCCACCGTAGACACTGGCTTGCGGACGGTGAGCAATGGGTAGTTCGCCGTCCGGTTGTCTGGTAACAGTTCAGACCGAACCCAAGCCGTAGACGGCGCGCACTATTCCCGCGCGCCTCAAGGAGTTGTCAGCAAACTGTAGGGGCCCATCGGGGTCGAAGCCTCCTGGAGCTGAGGGTTGGTGCGAAACGTTATACACGTTATAACAAACGTTAGTCAGTGTTAACAAATAATGTAATAATATTAATTATTATTATATTATTTGTATGTAATTCATTGTTTAATATTAAGTAGATAACTATGAGTATTATTAATGTAAATCAGTACTGAATATCAGAAATCATGAAATACTTGATTGTAATAATAAAGTAAGTAATTGTTTAAAACAATTAATACCATTAGATGTCATTTTTCACCTATAAAAAATCTTAACAAAAAATATTTTTTTCTCACATCTCCTCGAATAGATTTTGATGAGTTTTCGTTTACAGACTAGTGTTAGTCTAAGGTACATAATGCACTATGTGTTCATTCTGGGCAGCACTTGGCCCAACTCCCATACATGAATGGTCAATGTCCTTTATATTTACATATTAAATGGTGACAAATTTATGTTGCTTCTATTATGCGAGCACGATGTAGCTGTATTTAACAAAAAGTAAAATAATAATTAAAAAAGAAGATATTCAAATAAGCGACGGCACCCGTTCACGAGCATGACGCGTGTATCAGCGCCACTCCGCTCAATCATTTTAGAGGGAACAGAATGACCCAACACAGCGCCACCATCAGCGAGACATTTGAGTGAGCATGACAAACTCTCAACTGCCATGCTCGTTTATGTCAATTAAGTTGTATAATTAAATCAACTACCTATGGTTTTAGTGACAACGGTGTTTACCCTTACACCCGATATAATAACACATTAACATCGTCTTTCTAACCGACTTCGAAAAGGAGGAGGTTCTATGTTCTGCTGTTTTTTTTTTATGTATGTTCACAGACAATATAAATTGTCTGTGATATTGGTTAACATACATCCAAAAAAACAAAAAAAAAAGATTTTGAAAATACCTATATGTTATGATTGAACAAATATTGAATTGGTCCCATAGAAGTATTGTTTTGATCTGATGATGAACTTTTAAGCAAGGATCTTATAATATATCCTAAGGACAAACTGGATTAACGAAGCAATATTACAAACTCTAAGGTTTGTATGTTTCTTATGAGAGTATGGTTCTTTCAACATGATACCTCCAGGCGTTCCCGAGATAAAAAGTCTAGACAGACAGACAGACAGATAACAAAGTGACCCTAAAAGAATTTAGTTTTTCTGATTGAAGTACGGACCCTAAGGTATTTTTACCTTAAATAAAATAAAAATAAAAGAAAAGACCATGTGTTTTGGTCTTTAATAGGTAACCGTAAAAATATGAACATACTGTTAATAGTTTATAACAATGGATCATAATATTAATTTTATAGCCATTGCAGATACCAATTAGTGAAATATTTTTTGTAATTGGATAGTAGAAGAGTAATTCCGCAGTTATGTGTTGGTAAGCGCAAAACTCGAGAATAACTGGACCGATTTCGCAAATTCTTTTTTTGTTATGTTTGTTATTGTCAGGAGAAGGTTCTTAAGTAAATAAAAATAGGTTATAGTTGGGTAGAGTAGGGTAGAGTAAGGTAGAGTAGGGTAGAGTAGGGTAGGGTAGGGTAAAGTAGAGTAAGGTAGAGTAGGGTAGGGTAGAGAGTAAGGTAGGGTAGAGTAGGGTAGGGTAGAGTTGAGTAGGGTAGGGTAGAGTAGGGTAGGGTAGGGTAGAGTAGGGTAGGGTAGGGTAGAGTAGGGTAGGGTAGAGTAGGGTAGGGTAGAGTAGGGTAGGGTAGAGTAGGGTAGAGTAGAGTAGGGTAGAGTAGGGTAGGGTAGGGTAGGGTAGGGTAGGGAAGGGTAGAGTAAAATAATCTGTTGCCGAGAGCGAAGCCGCGGGCAAAAGCTAGTACTAACATATAACCGTCACAACTGTTGAAGTCAGAAGAAAAACAAAGTACATAAAATAAATAACGGCAGGGAACAGTGACGCGAGTGGCGGGGAACAGTGACGCGAGTGGCGGGGAACAATGACGCGAGTGTCAGGGAACAGTGAGGCGAGTGGCGGGGAACAGTGCCGCGAGTGGCGGGGAACAGTCCTGATTATGACCGACATAGTGTTTACGCGGTCGATAATATAGTTCATTTTGTCTTGTGATTTACGAAATTAAGTTATTTTATAGTTTATTTGTAAATTAAATATTAGATTCTTGTACAGGGACTTCTTAAGATTATTGAGCACTTTTTAAATTTCCCTAAAATTCTTTCTAAGGTATATAAATTATTTGTCCGTATATTTTTCAAGAACTACGTTTCATTTTTCCTGTTAGGTACACTTCTAACTAGCGACCCGCCCCAGCTTCGCACGGGTGCAAATGCATGTATTATAGATACATATAAATTATGCACTTATTCAAAACCCTGTTAAGACTCCTGCGTCTACCTGAGAGAATAAGAAACTGACTTTATCATTACATAGTATAAAACTATGTTACTTACCGCCATTCCTATGTATGTTTAGATCTCTAAAAGTACGCAACGGTTTTTGATGCGTTTTTTTTTAATAGATAGAGTGATTCAAGAGGAAGGTTTATGTGTACCTATGTGTGGCTTTGTTCACATTTATAATATTATCAAAAAGTTGAGATTTAGGATCAGCTATCTTCGTCATTCTTCGCGTCCGAGGTAAATCGACGAGACATCAAAATTTGATGTTTTCAGATCGAACATCTGCTTGTTAGTGTGACCTCCCTACTCATTTGGTGAAAAATAAAGTAATTATACTTACTTCAAATACGACGACAGCCTCATTATTATTTATTCTAGTTACATAATCAGCGATCTGAGATCCTTTCGCAAGGGGAAAGTAGCCATTTGCTGTAGCGTCTGTGGAAAATAATTATAACTGAAGGTTTTATCTGTGCGATAATTAAACCGACGAAGTTATGATGACGAACAACTACCGCAAATGGGTGAGGATATTCATCCATTTCCGGTAGTTAAAAAAGCGGCTAATTTTACATGTCCACGCTGATAATTTCTTATTATTTTTATAGTGATTTACGTAACTTGGTGCAATTAGGGCCTGGTTCACACTTAACAGATTGACAACCATCTGTTACGTTGCCAAAACAAAAAACAATATTGTTTAATTTTTCTTTTTAGGGTTCCGTAGTCAACAAGGAACCCTTAGAGTTTCGCCATGTCTGTCTGTCTGTCCGTCCGCGGATAATCTCAACGACCGTTAGCACTAGAAAGCTGAAATTTGGTATCAATATGTATATCAACCATGCTGATAAAGTGCACATACAAAAAGTAGTAAAAAATGTATTATTAGGGTACCTCTCCTACATGTAAAGTGGGAAGTGATATTTTTTTTCATTTCTACCATAACGTGTGATATATTGTTGGATAAGTATTTAAAAATGATTAGGGGTCCCGTAAAATAATTTTTTGAAAATATAAGTATTTTCGGAAATAATCGTTCCAAAAGTAATAAATGAGGCGTCCCCGTCCACCTCTAACGAAAAAATCTCAAAAGTAGAACTTTTTATAAACTTTCAAGGAAAATTATTTTGAACTTGATAGGATGTACCGTTTTTGAAAAATTAAAAAAAACCTTTTGAACTAATTTTGTAATTTAACCGTACATGCAAGCATTTTTTTAAAACTTTTTTACATATTTCATTATCCTGAGCAAATCTAAAAAAATAAAAATATAAAAAAAATAAAATCGGTTCACGTAAATTAAAATAACCATCGGGTACAGAGCCATCTCTCGGGAAATTAAGTTACTAATTTTTACATGGGCTACTGGGTTCTGTTACATTGTGAGAAATTTGTGACGGACGGGAACCCTACACTGAGCGTGGCCCGACACGCTCTTGGGCGATTTATTTCTTATAAGTTTGTATAAGGATCCTTGTTAAAATAAATCACTTTAGGATTCAAGTTGTATGGCTTGACTCATTTCCATTTTTGTGATATAATTCCATTTATCAAAATAACAAACTAAAGTAAAAGAAAATGGCACCCAAGTTATATAGTAGATTACCAGATAAATTTAAAGATCTTGATAGCATACACCATTTTAAAAAGGCTCTTTTTAATCTGTTGTGTGAAAAAACTTATTATACGCTTAATGAATACATGGAAGATCAATTATAATTAACATAAGGACAATTTTATTATTAAGGAATAATTTTATTTAATCTAATTTGATTTAAATGTTTATTTGTTAATGAGGTTTTGTGCGTGTATGTATTTATTTTTTTGTTTTTGACGATTATTTTGAATTGGTTTTAATGAGTTTTCAATGTGTTTTATTATACAGAGTGTTTTTAGCATATTGCACACCGTTGGAAAGGGCATAAACTAGAGAACTTTAAAGAATTCGAAGATCTCCAACGCTTTTAGTTTTTTTTTTAATAGAAATTTAAAGTTGAGTTTTAAGATTATTTTGTCATGTCCCATACACTTGAAGGTTTTTTATAGAAAAACTACACGTTACTAGCAAGTAATTTTGAATTTCATAGAACCATACAACAGTAAAGTTAAATATAAAAATAAAATTTGTTGGATAGACTAATAACTTTTTTATTTATGTTTTTTTTAAGCTTAAAAATGCTGAAATCCGGTGTTTTTTAAAATAAAAATTAAAAACATGTTTAAACAAAACTGGTGTGGCAAGGAATGAATTATTGGGGCTGAAGATATAGGAAATGATCTATCCTGTCGGCTAAATCAATTTGGCAAACGATACACCAAACACCCTGTATAATTTTAATTCAATAGCTTTTTATAATAATTTTAATGTGAATATTTGTACGCCTCTGACGGCAAGACATACGTGTTCTTTTTATATAGACTTCACATCTGTACTTTGTTTACCTACCTATGTTCTACAAACAAAATATCTGATTCTGATACTTATATATTTGTAAATACATACATATTATTACACTCCAACACAGAACAAATTATTGTATCATCACTTAAAGATTTGTCCTAGGAGGGAATCGATCTCACGATTCCCAGCAGTCAGGGCCACTAACCACTACACCAACAGGCCGGTCAAACTTACTTTAGCATGAAGTATCGTGCGTGTGCGGTCAATCGCATTTTACTATTTCGTATTTCTCAATCGTGTTCCGGCAATTACGGGTAACAGGAGTGTGCTTAGTGCTGGTGGTTTCTTAGCAAATATTTATGTGGCATGGCGAACGCCGCCGCGGTTCCGATCCCGATTTCCAGCCACCGTAGGCACGGGCTTGCGGACGATGAGCAACGGGTAACTCGTCGTTCGGTTTTCTGGTAATAGCCCGGACTAAGCCAGTCGTCGACGGCGCGCTCTGTTCCCACGCGCCTCAAGGAGTTGTCAGCAAATGGAGAGGCCCAATTGTAGGGCCGAAGCCTACTGGGGCTCCGGTCCGGCTTCTGAAAGGAAGGTCCGACCCTGGTATGAAGGCTAAGAAGGGGTAGGTCGTTTAGTCAGTAAGAGTCTGACACTGTTTCCAGCTCTGCCCAAGGGCGGGATTCGTCAAAATTGGAGATGACTTTATTTGTTATTCCTGTTGGGAGTTGATAATTGACTGGCCTGTCAGTCTAGTAGTTAGTGACCCTGACTGCTATGCGGGAGGTCGTGGGTTCGATTCCCACCCAGGACAAATGTTTGTGTGATGAGCACGATCATTTGTTCTGCGTCTGGGTGTAATTTATATATAACTAGCGACCCGCCCCAGCTTCGCACGGGTCTTGATATTGAATAATTATACACATAAACCTTCCTGTTGAATCACTCTATCTATTAAAAAAAACCGCATCGAAATCCGTAGCGAACTTTTAAAGATAGAAGCATACATAGGGACGAAGCAACTTTGTTTTATACTATGTAATGATATGTATTGTATTCAGAAATATTTAAGTATGTTTATCATTTATCTAGTAACACAAGCTCTACTTAGCTTGGGACTAGATGGCGTTGTGTGATAGTTGTGGACATACCATATTATATTATTATGGTTTTTGAAAAATGCTTTATCCTACTATACCGGTCGCTCCTATAACTATTGGTATCATTTCTGTTGGTGTGTTCCACAACCGCGTTATTTCAGTTTTCAGCAGGTGGTATTTGCTTAACTTTTCAATCTCTTTAGGTCCTATGTTATAATCGGATGGTACTGTAATATCTATTAAATGATAAATGATCTTTATTTTGCAAGTAGGTTTAAAAAACACTTTTACACGTCATTTTTTTTTATGCTAGATGAGTCCGGTGTTTCCTAGCGGACTACCCTGAGAAGAAACACCGAAACAAACTCAGGGGTCAAAGTCTCTTTTAAAGTCCATACAGAAAATATGTATTGGTCAAATCACATAAGAACCATGCAGATTTGTCTGAGATGGTCTTTTGAATTTAAATATGTTTAATATTGTGTATTAAATATGTTTTATTTTCTGTTTTATTTACGTATATAATATCCGGCCTATTGTGTGTTACGGTGACATCTGTCTGAACTGGGATTTACCACATTAATTTTGCTGTGTCGTTTTCTTTTATTTGTGGCTGTGTTAACTTTTCTTGCCACCAGAGGTCAGCTACTTCAAATTTATGCTTTTTACCTAATGCCCAGAAAATGTATCGTACGATGTTATTGTGGCGTTTGGTATAATAAGTGCCAGCCAGTTTCTCACACCCAGAGATGATGTGTTGTGTGGTCTCATCTTTCACCAGACATAGCCGACACTTGCCGTCAATAGGCCTCTTCAAAATGTCTCTTTCGAATTGTTTCGTCATAATTGCTTGGTCTTGAATCGCAAAAATTGAAGACTCTAATGAAGATGAAATAGGTTGTTTTTTTAGCCATTTAAATGAGTATATCGTATCTATGTTTTCTTTTTCTAATACTGATTTGCAAAACTGTCCATGTAGCGGCTTGGCCTTCCATTTCTTTATCGCTTTTTGTGTAGTTGCTGCTTTTATTTCTTTATCTGTGTAGTTATTGTTTTGCGTTAATCCTATTTCTAGTGTATTCGTTCTAGATTCTTTATACACCGTGAAATTTTAATGGTTGTTTTCCCTCAGCGAAATGGTTGTGTCTTGGCAATATATATACGTTTGATAAAAAAAAAAATATTAAAAACAAAAAATGGACCTGTACAGTGCAAGCTAATTAAGACGTATCACAACGTGCGAGAGCTTATTTTGGTTTAAATTTTTAATGAACCGGTTTCCTTTGACGGCGTGCTGCTCATGCAACTCTAGTAGTACCTACAAATTACGTCTAATGTTACTATAGTTTTCGCTTTTTTGAGTTGATGAATATTTTTAATAATTATTTATAAAAAAAAAAAACTAAAATTTCACGGTGTATATTGAGTATTTATCTTTATCTCTATCATGCCTAACTATCACTTTGACTATATCATCCTGCTCATTATCCAAGTATTGCTTATATTTTATTATGGGAAATTATAAGTCTAGCCACAAAATTATTTATTGGACACGTGATTAAACTTCTTTTTTATAACTAAGCAACGGGAAAATTACATAGCCTCTAATAAACTAATTCGTCTTTTTTACAACGCCAACTAAATATTCTACACCGTGAAATTTAAATGGTTGTTTTCCCGCGGCAGAATGACTTGCCATAAGGAGTACTTTTGAAGCATACAGAAAAAATAAAAAAAATAAGAAGTTTTTTTTTTATAAATAATTATTAAAAATATTTATCAACTCAAAAAAGCGAAAACAATAGTAACATTAGACGTAATTTGTAGGTACTACTAGAGTCGCATGAGTAGCCCGCCGTCATAGGAAACCGATTCATTAAATATTTAAACCAAAATAAGCTCTCGCACGTTGTGATACGTCATAATTAGCTTGCACTCTACAGGTCCATTTTTTGTTTTTAATATTTTATTTCTTTATCAAACGTTTGTATTGTCAAGACACAACCATTTCGCTGAGGGAAAACAACCATTTAAATTTCACGGTGTATAGAAAGCGTCAAGTAAAGATCATCAATTATTTTGAATTGTCCTTCATATTTTATATTGCCATCTAACTTTCTAACTCGGCCACGAATTTTACATCTCGTCAACATTTTACCTTTTACAGCTTCAACGCACTGTCCTCAAAACAATATAATTCAAGCTTCCACAGAAAGCATCATTTATTATATCTTAGCATGTAAAACAATGTTTCAAGGAGTAAAGAGCAATCTTTTGTAAATTTTTTCTCATACTTATGAACCGAAGATCCTAGTTTGCGAAGCGGCAAAAAATATACAGAATGTATGTCTTTCGTGATGTGTTTGGAAAATAAAGTAACGGAGAAGAGTTTTCGAAAACATTTTTTGGAAGGATTAAATACTGGTTGCTATGATTGTCCAGATTTTTTTTAATTTTTATCGCCAGGAGGTACAGATAGAGCTTGCAATCAGACTAAAATACGTGGCGCCACCATTAGAAGCAAAGTCACAATCACTTTTTTATGGTAGGTAAAAATCATCGAATGACGAATCCCGCCCTTGGACGGAGCGGGCAACAGTGTCAGACTTTTACTGACTAAAAAACCTACCCCATTATTTCCTTGCCTTATTCCCAGGCCCTGGTGTAACGCTTTCGCATCAACCCTTTGCCTAGAAGGCTTCAACCCTATAGGGTCCCTACAGTTTGCTGACAACTCCTTGAGGCGCGCGGGACGACGACTTGGGCTCGGTTTAGACTGTTGTTACCAGAGGACCGAACGGCGACCCATTGCTTGCCGTCCGCAAGCCCGCCCCTACGGTGGCCGGATATAATAATAATAGTTGTGACGGCCAATGGCTTAATAGCCAAGAGCCTCGACCAACATCTGAGGAGGATCTCGTTAGGTAGCTGGATCAAGGGCCTGATTCAAAAGGCTGTACTCCTGGATACGGCGCGTATCGTCCGGGGGTTCCTCTCTCTGGAGTCCTGACCACCGGTAGCATGGACCCTGTTCCCGATGCCGGTGGGCTAAATATTTTTTTTAAATGTTTTTTTTTGTTTTAATTTTTTTTTATATTTAAAAATGTAGATTACATGTAAGTAAGATAAATAAAGGAAATAATAATAATAATTTATTTTTGATATCGACGCTGCGTTAATAATCCAATAATGGTTTAAATTTCTTTTTTGTTTAGGTACATTCTTTTTATGTTTCTATTATTTACTATAAGTAAAATTTAATAAACAAATTGATTTTTCAAAAATAAAGTCCTTTATTTGGTCTCTCCTCAATAGCTTCTGGTAATACTAGTGGCCAATAGTATATATTTGATGACATTTTTAGCAAAATTTTGACGGATAATTAATATGAGATGAGTTCTATTTTAAACGTACTGAGTTAAAAAATTAGAAGCTAACTAAATATATTTTTTGATGTCATTTAATAGTTTTTCAGATGTTTACTGTTAGAAGGTATGTTACAAATATATATAGATGCTACAAAATAACTTTTGTGCTGAGTTGTATTTAGAGTGGTTTACATAGAAGATAACTAGTGGTTATGATACTATTATTTAGATGCTCGTCAATTGTGGCTGACTTAGTAATTTAGAATGCAACATACATTTTTGGGGGCAAATAATGATATTAAAAAGAAGCCGGTTTAATTAGCACCCTTTTATTATTTGTGTTTGATATAATGTTTCTATATTGGTTAGGCCTCTTCCACCTTCTATCGGTAGATACAATCTAATTATATCTGCATTTAGTTGTGTAGCTACTATTGATTTTATCCGTTTAAAGTATTCTTTTTTTAGTTGCTCTTTTATTTTGTTGTGATCTATTTTACCTGCCTCATTAATACCTAAATACTCGTATTTATACGCCTCATCTTTTTTCAGGTGTTCAAATTTCAATCCGCTTAGTAGTGTGTCCCCTTCTCCAAGCTGTTCACTGACTCTACCGGCTGTTATATGTAGAACATTGCATTTATTCAATACAAACTGCATTCCTATGTCTCATGTAAATATTTCCGTACTATCTAATAAATTTTAACTATTTTTGTTATTTGCATAAACCTTTAGATCATCCATGTATATTAGGTGATTGACAGATAAATTACTCTTGAGTTTATAACCTTTTAATATATATTTTTTAAGTAGAGTTTGGATTTATACCTAAACAAAAAAGTAACGGTGATAGCGAATCATTATGGGATCAGTGGTTACGGAAGCGTTCGTACCACGGGCCGTCATGATAACATTCCATGTGGCCATGACCATCTCCAAAAAGTCTATGATAGCACCCGAACACTTATATACCCTCAACACTTGAAGAAGCCATTCGTGCGAGATGTTATCAAAGGCCTTCCGGTAGTCTACCCATCCCATATTTAAGTTTTTCTGGCACTGATATGCATCTTCTAGTATGGCTTTGTTAATCATGAGGTAGTCTTTGCAGCCCCTGGCACGTTGCCTGCACCCTCTCTGTTCTGGAGCGATAATGTCGTTAGTTTCACAATGTTTGTATAGTTCGTTAGCTAATACGGACGTTAAAAGCTTATACATAGTCGGTAAGCATGCTATTGGGCGCCAGTTTTGTGGTTCTTTGGTGTTTTCATCTTTAGGGATCAGTATTACTTGTCCTGTTGTAAACCAATTTGCTACCGACTCTGTTTTATTAAGAATTCTATTGAATAGTTTTGCTATGGGTTCATGCGTACTTGTGAGATATTTTAAATAGTAATTTTGTATTTTATCTATTCCGGGTGTCTTCCAATTATGTGTTTTCCTTACTACTCTCTTATACTCTTGTATATTTTCTGCCTCATTTTGAATCTCTGAGATCCACGCCGCATTTTTATTATACGAGACAGGCTGCGACATTATCGATGACCAGAAATCTTGGATTGTATCCCTGTCTGGGATTTCTGTCGGAGCCTGTTGTTGAAAATTATTGAGAGACCTAAAAAAGAGTGCTGATTTTCGCTGAATCTTTGGTGGTAGATCTTTCTCATATTCATATCTTTGGTTGTGGATCTTTCTCATATCCACCTTTTTATCCTACCTGCTAAATTTGATTTAATATTTCTATTGTGTTGTCAAGATCTTGCTGTGTGAAAATATTATATTTATGGAGTAGGTTATCTCTAATATGTGTCATTCTTCGAGTGCTAACTCCTCTTTTTATCTCTAATAGTCTACCAAGTTCTTTTCTAATGCCTTCAAATTTATTTTGTATTCTTAACTTCCAAGGTGGTTCTTTTTTAGGTTTTATTGTTGACGACGGAGTATATGGTTTTTGCCCATTAGCTGTTATCAGAGTCTTGGCTGCCGCATATATGATGTCATTTATTTCGCGGTGAGTATTATTCGTTACATTGACCATCCATGTATGGGAGTTGGGCCAAGTGCTGCCCAGAATGAACACATAGTGCATTATGTACCTTAGGCTAACACTAGTCTGTAAACGAAAGCTCATCAAAATCTATTCGAGGAGATGTGAGAAAAAAATATTTTTTGTTAAGATTTTTTATAGGTGAAAAATGACATCTAATGGTATTAATGGTTTAAAATAATTACTTACTTTATTATTACAATCGAGTATTTCATGATTTCTGATATTCAGTATTGATTTACATTAATAATACTCATAGTCATCTACTTGATCTTAAACAATTTTTTTTTTTTGTGTCCTGCAACTTAGCAATCTGTTTTTAAACAATAATCTAATACTTTGTCAGGTTTCCCTCGTCAAATTGTCTTTAGCTGAGTTTTACATCCAGTGATGATAGGACTCATCATTTGTCTGCGAATCTTAACTCAAGATCCGCTATACTATTTCTCTTAAGGCGAGTGTATTTTAAACTGCCTTCTCTCCGCAAGTCAGCAGCCAATAAGTTTATATGTTGGTCCAATTTTGCTCGATAATTCCTACTGTATGACTCAATTTCTTGTTTAACTGTTCGCAGGTTGAAATCCAGATTCACATATTTGTTGCATGTGGTTTGTGGGATATTGTACTTAGCTCGAATAGTTTTGCTCTGAAATCTTTCCAATATTTCTATGTTGCTGTTGCTGGCTGAACCCCAGAGCTGAATGCCTTCAGTATAGTTTTATAGATGGTCATTTTACTAGCGTCTGTCAACTGTGATTTACGTCCGATGAGCCAATACAAGCTTCGGAGTTTGCAGTCTAATTGTTTCCTTTTAGTCCAGATGTGTTTGCGCCAGGTAAGACGGGCCAGGTAAGACGGCGATCTAGATGCATACCTAGGTATTTAGCGTTATCTTGTTGCGGGACGTCTTTATTGTAAAGTTTCACAGGTGGACAGGTTTTCCTTCTGAGTGCAAATGTAACCTAGACCAACTTTTCTGTGTTGGCTTTAATGCGCCCTTCAATAAGGGTCAGATGTGATTGAAGGTTTTCAGATGCAGTATCATGATTTTCATGAACCGAGAGGACTGCGGTATCATCTGCGTATGTCGCTGTGGTGGTGTAGCTAACGATGGGTAGGTACGCTGTGAAAATAAGATAGAGCACTGGTCCCAAGACATTACCCTGTGGAACTCCCGAATTGATCTCGTACATTTGTGACGTGTCAGAATTTTGTCTCACTTCGTAGCATCGTTTCTCTAGGTAGGATTTTAGAATTGGAAAGAAAGAGTGTGGTAGCATGTTTTTGATTTTATAGAGTAGCCCTTTATGCCATACTTTGTCGAATGCCTGACTAATATCTAAAAAAAAATTGCGCATCAGTATTGTTTGTTTTCCAGTGCCCTGCCAATGACGTCTACTAGCCGGTGCACTTGCTCAATAGTCCCATGGCCTTCTCTAAATCCGAACTGGAGACTTGGTATTACTTCCCTCAGGTGTTCCTGCATTCTATTCAGTATAATTTTTTCCATTTACTTTCCAACGACTGGTAGGAGGCCTATCGGTCTGTACGAAGACGCTTCTTGAGCTGGTTTGCCGGGTTTCAAAATCATCACTACCTGTGCGATTTTCCATTGGCTGGGATAGTGTGTCAGTCTTAGACATGCGTTAAAAATAGCAAGTATAAGTAGAACTCCTTTTTTTGGAAGATATTTTAATAAGGTAGCGTCAATATGATTGTAGCCCGGGCACTTTCCTTCTTGAAGTTTTCGAATTTCCTGTTTCAGTTCTTTCGGTGTGATATGTTTTAGTGGTAGGCACATTTGTATAGGTGAGCTTAGGTATTTCTCTATTTCACTGTCATGATGTTGATTGTTGCTAGGAAGTGGTTCGAAAACTTTTTGAAGGTGACGTGCATAGGTATCGGCCTTCTCACAGTCGGGCCGAGCCCAGTTGCCCATGTGTGTTTTTAGTGGTGTTGCTTGTTGCTTCGGACGCTTTAGGTTTTTGGTAGCCTTCCACAAGGAGTAGTTTGTGTCACTAGTAGGAGACAGTTTTGCAAGGTAAGATTGTAAGTTCATGTTTTTCATTTCCTTAATTAATATTTTTAGTTTTTGGGAAACTTTATTAAAGGCGGTCTTATCTTTAGGGTAGTGCGTCTCATGCCAAATTCTCCGAAGTTGTCGTCTTTCACTTATGCAGTCTTTCAAGTATGCTTGATGATAGCAGGATAGTTGTGTTCTTTTGGTATTTTCGTTTTGCGATAGGGTGTGGATCTGATCGCTGCATCATAGATCAGGAAATTTAATCCTTCTATAGCCTGCTCTACCTCATCGGTTGTTTTCAGGGATATTTTAAGCTGCGTCGCTGTAGTGATAATATCTTGATATTTTCCCCAGTTTGTATGTTTACTATAAATTTTGGATGGTACTTCTGTTAGTATGATCTTGCTGTGTACGTTAAGAAGGACGGCAGAGTGGTCCGAGATCAGGTCGAAATTAGATTCAACACTGGTATTACTGAGTGCGATATTTTTGGAGACAAAGAAATCAAGCAAATCAGGGATTTTTTGAGGATCAGTCGGCCAGTAGGTGGGTACGCCGGTGGATATGCAATCGAGGTTAAGGTCTTTCACAGCTTGATAGAGTTGTCTACCTCGAGTTGTGTTTCTCTTAAGCAATGAGTTACAAACAAATAATTAATATTATACATTACATTATTTGTTAACACTGACTAAACAACCTACCCCGTTCCTCCCTTGCCTTATTCTCAAAGCCCCGGTGTAACGCTTTCGCACCAACCCTCGGCTCCAGGAGGCTTCGACCCCGAAGGGCCCCTACAGTTTGCTGACAACTCCTTGAGGCGCGCGGGAACAGTGCGCGCTGTCGACGACTTGGGTTCAGTCTGAACTGTTACCAGACAACCGGACGGCGAACTACCCATTGCTCACCGTCCGCAAGCCAGCGTCTACGGTGACCTGATATTAGCGGGATCGCGGCGGCGACGGCTACGGCGAGTGCGTTGTTGCCTTTGCCTTATGCGGTCGGCCTGCTCCTTTAGGAGCATTACTGCTTCGCAGAAGGAGACGACCACCTGCCAATCCTCTTCGCTGCAGCCCATGGCCTGGATCAAGGCCCGGCGGAAGAGATCGCTGCCGCCGATCACCCCCACGAGGACACGGCGATTCTCTTCCCAAGCGGGGCACACCTCTACCTCTGTCTCTTCCGCACGAATCCGGTGCAGGTATCTCCCGAACTTCCCATGTCCGGTGAGAACCTGCGTCACGTGGAAGGTGAGGACACCGTGAGGTCTATCCAGCCACACCTCAAAGAGGGGACTTACCGCCGAGATTATGGCGTGCCCAGCGCTGGGTTGCGACAGTCGCTGTTTCCATTTCACGATGAGATCCCGCCGGAGCTCTTTCCGCCACACCTCGACTTGTTGAGGCAGCGGAGTTTCGCCCCGGCGTATGCGCGACGGCGCACTCGCCGTAGCCGTCGCCGCCCAAGTGCGAGATTTGTGATTTGATGATTTTTACCCACCATACTAACAAGCCCGTAAGCATTAATTAGAACTGGTTTTCGAGCCGAGCGAGATTAGGTTTGAAGAATCTGATTGTAATGGAGTTACATATTATTTTTGTGTAAAAACATTTTATTAAAATAATAGTTAACTAAAATCACCCCAAAAATCTTAAAAACAAAATTTAAAAAAAACTCTGGAACTGTTTTTTTTTTAATGTTTTTAATTTGTATGTGTGGGCAGCATATGGCCCAGAATCGGTCAATGTCCTTTCTTTTGTTTTTGCTAGAGTTTGTAAGAACTGAAGAACGACAGGGTCTAGGTTATCATCTACTTCTACGTGTTGCGATAGTAAATCAGAATCAGGAGTTGATTCTGGTGTTGTGTGCATAACCTGAGATATTGGTGTGTTAGGGTTGTCGGGGTTCAAATCTATGTCAGATGTATTTACTAAGGTTGGTGTTTGATTATCTGTTACTACAGTAGCATTGCTAGTGTCCAAGTTGATATTATTTTAGAGTTTATATTAGAGTCAGTCTCTATTAAGGACTGTTCGGCTTTTAATTTTATTTCATCTAACAGTTGAGTGGACATGAATTTACGGGTTATAATACTTCGGGCTTGATTTGAAAGGGTGTTTCCGGTGAATCTACTAACTTTGGGATTGTGTCGGTTTGTATCTTTAAATTGTTTTTCAAATCGTTTTATATAACCCGGACCTTCAGCTTTTGCTCTGTAGTAACAGAACATCAATTCGTGTAACTCTTCTTGTGACCACTTTCTTCTTGAATCACCACTGTGTGAACTTGTCATGGTCGCATCCAATGCACCGGCAGGATTCGTAATCATTTTAAAATACCAAACGAACAATATATCACACGTTATGGTAGAAATGAAAAAAAAAACACTTCCCACTTTACGTGTAAGGGAGGTACCCTAACACAATTTTTTTTACCACTTTTTGTTAATGCACTTTGTCGGAGTGGTTGATATACATATTAATACCAAATTTCAACTTTCTAGTGCAAACGGTCGCTGAGATTATCCGCGGACGGACAGCCAGACAGACTGACAGACATGGCGGAACTATAAGGGTTCCTTGTTGACTACGGATCCTTAAAAAGAGCTTCTATCGGCTACGGCCTAGCGGTGTTGTGAACCAAGTAGGCGGTTACGTAGGCACAGCGTAGCACTCGTAGCACAGTTGTAGATTACTCGTAGCGGTAGTCGGTATCGGCTACGCCGTGCACGCCGCATGGAGATAGTAATGTTGGTATCACTTGCACGGTGGCGCAGTGGCTAAGGTACCGCTACCGACTTGCTACGTAGCACGTCTCAGCTTCAAATCCCAGCAGTCACCGCCCCAATTGGTAAGCACTTTATCAAGTTGAAAGATGTTGCATATTGTCACAAAATAAATAGGCACAGAAGTCAATCTCATGAATGTACTTCACTTTTCATACCTACGCACGGCGGTCGCGCGCGCTAGGGTTGTCAACTGGATTATGCACAACAAATTATCGTGTTAGTTGCACTCGTATTCAGTTGATTGATTTATTGTTGGAAATGAAATAGAAAAACCTATATAGCATTAAGAAACATTTCAATTTTATTGTTATATTACAAACAAGCTACCCACCCCAGCCTTATCTGGTTGCAATTATATGGGTTTCTTGCAGTTTGTACAATTGCAAGAAATTGCAATTTATATAATTGCAATTTTCTGCAATTTATATAATTGCAAGAAACGTCAATTCACTGTTTAATATTGAATTTAAACAACCGTACACTGAACAGTTATTATAGGGTTTTTGTTTTAGTGGATCCATTTTTTTTTAATTACAAAAATTTCACAGACGCGCGTCTCAAACGTGACACCCTCGCGGTCGTAATGATCCTTGTTGTGCGTTGCTCGAGCGCGCTTTGTACGTAGATTGACATCTGTACCTATATAATTTGTGATATTGTTGTCTTTCTCACAGAAAAAACTAGGAGGAGTTAGTCAATTTAAACTCCATAAAAGTGACAAGAAATTGAATCCCAACATAGTAGCCAATAGGATTAATAAAAAAATAAAATAAGAATTAGATCTGAGTACACGTCCACCATCGGTGCAACGGCACCCTCGCCGTAGCCGTCGCCGCCGCGATCCTGCCGATATCCGGCCACCGTAGACACTGGCTCGCGGACGATGAGCAATGGGTAGCTCGCCGTCCGGTCGTCTGGTAACTGTCCAGACCGAGTCCAAGTCGTCAACGGCGCGCACCGTTCCCGCGCGCCTCAAAGAGCTGTCAGCAAACTGTAGGGACCCTTCAGGGTCGAAGCCTCCTGGAGCCTCGGGAGGTGAGAACTGTTACCGCGACACTAGGAATAAGGCAAGGAAGGTAAGGGGTAGATTTTTTAGTCAGTAAGAGTCTGACACTGGTCTCTCGCTCCGCCCAAGAGCGGGTTTCGTCATTCGATGATTTTCACCTACCTTAAAAAAAAAAAAAGTCCACCATCGGACCAAAGTCGGAATCCCGTCGGAAGGATGTTAAACTCACACGTACTCTCGTTATCTGAAGAGGATGCCCAATTGCTCAGTTCCAGTTTGTTACCAACGTCTTCCATAATCGTCCTGGTGAGTTCTGACTCAGGGGTGTACATAATCCAATGTGGCGAAGGTGCCAAGTCGTCTATATTCTGTGGAAGAAATAGTTTTATTTCAGTGATCGAAAATAACTGTTTTCAGGCTCATTGTTAAGTTTTAAAAATAATAACCATGTGATGCTATCACATGGTTATTATTTTTCATAAAAATTTAACCTTTCGATTTTGTAATTACAGACACAATTAAAAAACAATAGGCTTGGGGCTTAAATAATAAAATTCATTGTTTGAATCCAGTCATATTTATGGCTGACTCTCCGTCCGCGTATCGGCCCATTGTGCTGCTTGACGAGGTGGGCAATCTCTTTGAAAGAGTCATTGCAGACCGCCTCGTCAAGCACCTAACATTGAAGGGGCCCGATCTCGCGGACGACCAGTTCGGGTTTCGCAGGAGGCGCTCCACGGTGGACGCCATCATGCGCGTGCGAGCCCTCACGACGGGGGATGCGGTGTCCCGGGGCAGGTGTGTCTTGGCGGTGTCGTTGGACATTGCCAACGCCTTTAATTCCCTGCCCTGGGCCCCAAGTCTGCTAATTTACGAATGGCTCAATTGAATATCAATTGAATCTCAGTAGCAGTTTTAACTACATTTGGTATTCTGCTACTAATTTAAGACCAATGGTTTTCCAGTGACATACCATTGAACTGCTATCAGAATATTTGCTAGTCTGCTCTTCAATCGTGTACAATTGTAAATCGATTGTGGTCTAAATCGGTATTCTACTCTTAGTTAACGTTTGATTGACATTTATGTCAATGGACATTCAGTGTCAATTTTGCAATTGAAGTACGATCGTAGTACGATTAGGCAACAATAGATATTTTGCTAAGGTTTAAGGGTTTTAAGTGGTGGCTACTTGACAAAAAAATATTTAAAAGATGCTGCGGTCATTGTTACGATAGCGTATTTTAGCATTAGCTAATGCGCAAGGAGGAGGCCGACCGCATAAGGCAAAGGCAACAGCGCCCTCGCCGTAGCCGTCGCCGCCGCGATTCTGCCGATATCTGGCCACCGTAGACACTGGCTCGCGGACGGTGAGCGATGGGTAGCTCGTCGTCCGGTCGTCTGGTAACTGTCCAGACCGAGTCCAAGTCATCAACGGCACGCACCGTTCCCGCGCGCCTCAAGGAGTTGTCAGCAAACTGTAGGGGCCCTACAGGGTCGAAGCCTCCTGGAGCTGCCGGTTTGAGTGAAACTGTTACCGCGGCTCTGGGAATAGGGCAAGGAAGGTACGGGGTAGGTTTTTTAGTAAGTAAGAGTCTGACACTAGTCTCCCTCTCCGCCCAAGAGCGGGTTTCGTCATTCGATGATTTTCACCTACCATAAAAAAGTATGGAATGTGGTGGATTTTTAGTCGGTTTTTTCTTATTTTTTTTAATGAATTTTTTACGTTTTTTAAATTAAATTGTATAAAAACGTCATTTTAACATTTTATGCGAAAAAAATGAGTGAATTACATTTTAAATTAATAATGTCATCGGGTTTGATTAGAATAACGACTTTATTTGCCTCGATGATATTTTTTTTTTTTTAATAAAAAGAGACTTTTTTTTTCTAAAAATATCATTGGGATTGGTTAGAATAACGATATTATACAGGTAAAAAATAAAAAAAAATATTTTTCAAAAATTTGAAAAAAAAACCGACGAAAAAAACCACCACTAGAGTGTCCAGAATCATGTTTCGTTTGCGTTAACATGTCAATGTTGTATATCCAACACCCAATAAACATGGACATATCAATCAATCGATTATAATAAAAAGGTTAATAATATGTCTATCCCAATAAACCAAATCAATGTTTAGAATTTGTCGTGATATTGACGTGCCAGATGACAGAAGTTTTTTTTTAATTATTAACCTTGTCATAGATAACTATGTAATACAGCCACCTCATTTGAAATAAACTCTTTCTAACACTATTAAGTCATGTTTTATCGTCAAGGCGATTCGTTACCGACAATTTAATTCGTTATTGAATAACAGAAAATGATAAAAACGTATATTTAAATAAAAAAAATAGTTCATTCACTCATTTAGCTTCTTGATATATTTTGAATGGAACACCTTTATCTGTTCAACTGAGAGTCAATTACATTTACACTACGATTCCATTACGACTCAATTGAGTTTACATTCAAGTTTTTGCAGAATACCAAATTTGTTCTAATCGTAATGGAGTCGTGATTGAATCTCAATTGAATTTCAATAGCATGTGAGTTAAATAAAATTAGCAGACTTGACCCCCTGGAGTTGCATTAGGACGGCACTCCGGTATCACCGGGTGCCCGACTACCTCTGTCGTACAGTCGAGGCCTACCTGTCCGACAGGTACATAGTCTACCCCGGTCACCAAGGAGATTGGAAACGGCGAGAGATGTCGTGCGGTGTCCCACAGGGATCAGTACTAGGACCGCCCTTGTGGAACATCGGGTACGACTACGTGCTGCGCGCCGACCTCCCCGTAGGGGTCAGCGTGGTCTGCTACGCAGACGACACGCTGGTCCTAGCGCAGGGAAGGTCATACCAGGCGGCGGTCGAACTAGCGACACGTGGGGTTGCGACAGTCGTTGAGAGGATCCAGCAGTTGGGACTCAAGGTGGCACTGCACAAGTCGGAGGCCATGTGCTTTCACGGCCCTCGGAACGCGCCACCAACGGGTTCCCAACTAACGGTAGAAGGAGTTCACATCGGCGTCGGGTCGACGATGAAGTACCTAGGACTTGTCCTCGACAGCCGATGGAATTTCGAGGAGCACTTCCGACGTCTGGCCCCCAAACTCAATCGGACGGGGGCTGCTCTCAAGCGGCTCCTGCCGAACCTTGGGGGTCCAGACGCCTTCTGCCGGAGGTGAACGCCGGCATCGTTCGGTCCATGGCCCTTTATGGGGCACCAGTGTGGGCGCTGACGCTGCGTAAACGCCCGGCGGCCCAGCTGAACGCCTGCCAGAGGGTCATGGCCATCCGGATGGTGCGGGGATACCGCACGGTGTCCCGCGAGCCGGCGAGCCTCCTAGCTGGCCTACCACCATGGGATTTGGAGGCAACAGTCCTTGCACGCATGCACGACCAGCGCGTGGAGATGCAACGCCGGGGCGAAGATCCGCTGCCCGAACATGTCGAGGCGTGGCGGAAGGAGCTCCGGCGAGATCTCATGGTGAAGTGGAAACAGCGACTGTCGCAACCCAGCGCTGGGCACACCGTAATCTCAGCGGCAGTGCCCCTCTTTGAGGCGTGGCTGGATAGACCTCACGGCGTCCTCACTTTCCACATGACGCAGGTTCTCACCGGACATGGGAAGTTCGGGAGATTCCTACACCGGATTCGTGCGGAAGAGACGTCCGGGTGTCGCCACTGTGAGGCGAGCCCGGAGGACACGGTGGAGCACACGGTGGAGGTGTGCCCTGCTTGGGAAGAGCATCGCCGTGTCCTCGTGGGGGTGATCGGCGGCGGCGACTCCTCGCGCCGGGCCCTGGTTCAGGCCATGGTCCGCAGCGAAGAGGAATGGGAGGCGGTCGCCTCCTTCTGCGAAGCAGTAATGCTCGTAAAGGAGGAGGCCGACCGCATAAGGCAAAGGCAACGGCGTACTCACCGTAGCCGTCGCCGCCGCGATCCTGCCGATATCCGGCCACCGTAGACACTGGCTCGCGGACGGTGAGCAATGGGTAGCTCGCCGTCCGATCGTCTGGTAAGACCGAGTCCAAGTCGTCAACGGCGCGCACCGTTCCCGCGCGCCTCAAGGAGTTGTCAGCAAACTGCAGGGGCCCTTCAGGGTCGAAGCCTCCTGGAGCCTAGAGGGTATGTGCAAACTGTTACCTCGACTCCAGAAATAAGGCAAGGAAGGTACGGGGTAGGTTTTTTAGTCAGTAAGAGTCTGACACTGGTCTCCCGCTCCGCCCAAGAGCGGGTTTCGTCATTGGATGATTTTCACGTACCATAAAAAAAAAGAAGTCATATTTATGGCTAGATATGCTGTCATATTTGTAGTACGAGATACAACAGAACAAGGACCTTCCCTCATACGTTATTTGATTATAATAAATATTACATGCAAGATAACGCATTTATTAATACATTGCGAATAAGTTGCCTCGCAAAATTTTATGCCAATGGTGTTAACAATAAAATTTGTTACTACACTTTTGGCGTCGACTACCCTCATCCATTATTTAATCGAATTACAACTCAAAAGTTTATTTAATCTTAATCCAACCGTATTTGGTTGCCTTCGCAAAAATGGTGCGATTCCATGGTTGCCCTGATTTAAGATGTAAAAGTTTCTTATTCCCTCACTGTCGTTAAGTAAAAATAAAGACAATTAGTGTTTTTTATTAATTTAAGCTATTAGCAACAATACAATAGAATTTTTAAAGATTAAAAAATGTTGAAAAATCAGAAATTTTCGCGATTAGGAAACGAGCGTAGTTTATGTAATCGGATTTTGATAATGAGACTTAGAAAGAACCTCATGTAATTCGTTAAGATGTAACCTAAAAATGATATTGTAAGCAATAGAAGTCCAATTTTTTTTTAAAGTTGTTACAAAGTTATGACTTGTTTTCTTCTTGACTTGATCAATGTTTTAGAAACTTTTTTAGGGTTCCGTAGTCAACAAGGAACCCTTATAGTTTCGCCATGTATGTCTGTCTGTCTGTCTGCCTGTCCGTCCGCGGATAATCTCAGCGACCGTCAGCACTAGAAAGCTGAAATTTGGTATCAATATGTATATCAATCATACCAACAAAGTGCACAAACAAAAAGTGGTAAGAAATGTTTTATTAGGGTACTTCCCCTACACGTAAAGTGGGAAGAGATTTTTTTTTTCATTTCTACCATAACTTGTGATATAATAATAATAATTGTATTGTCCGGAGGTCCCTCTCTCAGGAGCCCTGACCACCGATAGCTTGGACCCTGTCTCGATGCCGGTGGGCTACTATTTTTTATGTTTTTTTTTTTTTTTAAGAAAATACTTAAGAATAGAATAGAATAGCATTTATTTGCAAATATGGGTATACAAAATTAGGTAGTAGTAAGTGCATCAGAGTTCTGCCATATTTCATCATTCGGCATGCAAACATTAATCATAATAATCATTATATAGAATTGTAACAAAATTATAAATTCTTATACATTAAATTAATCAAATAATAGTCATTCTCATTAAATAAAATAATAAAATTCACCAAAAATATCAACTTAATTACACACATTATATAAATCTATGTTAAATACAATTGTCAATAATTTAAATTGTCATTATATAATAGAATTTTCACATATTAAAAAATAGAAAAAAATACATTAAAATTCCAGGTCATAGACAATTAGAGGGTATGTGTATACTGTTACCTCGACTCCAGAAATAAGGCAAGGAAGGTACGGGGTAGGTTTTTTAGTCAGTAAGAGTCTGACACTGGTCTCCCGCTCCGCCCAAGAGCGGGTTTCGTCATTGGATGATTTTCACCTACCATAAAAAAAAAAAAGGTCATAGACAATACCTACACAATTCCATAAAAAAAAGTAACACCATAATCAAAAATTCGAGGCAGTTTGCAAAAAATTGTCCGATAAAAACTCAGCAACACTGTAGTATGTCTTATCTATTAATAATTGACGTAGTCTACCTTTAAATTGCACCGTTTTCAACTCTCTCCAAGCACTTGGCAATTTATTATAAACAATTGGGGCCATGCAATAAATACTTTTGCGCATCATAGTAGTTTGACACGGTACATTATTTAATTTTGAATTGTCACGTCTGTTTCTTGGATAAACATCGGCCAAACGTTCAAATTGATTTGGATTATTCTTCACAAACATAGCTACATTAAGAATATATAAACAGGGTAGTGTCAATATGTTGTGCTGCTTAAAATATGGCTTGCAACTGTCGGTGGTTTTTAATTTAAACATTGACCGGAGACATCTTTTTTGAGCCATAAATGCCTTCTCTTTATCGGTGGAGTTCGCCCAGAAAATGACACCGTAGCGCAAGTAAGATTCAGCTATACCGTAATAAGCCGCAAGAAGTGTTTTTGTATCCACTATTGAAGATAATCTATGTAGAGCAAATGCTGACGAACTCAATTTTTTACACAACATGTCGATATGCGCTTTCCAGTTTAAACTGGAGTCTATTTTTAATCCTAAAAATTTGGTATCAGCTACTTCATCAATGTCGTCATTTTTGTATTGTATGTGGAGGTTAGGTACACGAGGCATACGTTGTCGAAAGTGCATTATCTTAGTCTTACTTAAATTTATATTCAAATTATTTTTATCTAGCCATTTAATTAAATTGTCAAGAGAATTATTTATGTCCGTTTCATATGTATTTACGTTTTTACAAGGGATCGTAATGGTACTATCATCAGCAAACATGGTTAAGGGATGTTCAATGGATGCTGGCATATCATTGACGTATAATATAAAATCAAACGGGCCCAAAACGCTTCCCTGTGGAACACCGAATGTAGTTTTGCGTTCTCGTGACCGTGATATCTCCTCATGTTTATTAATTACATTAATGTGACTAATTTCAGTTATATGTGTTCTGTTTTCTAAATACGATTTATTTAGTTCAAGCACGTTGCCTCTTATGCCGTAGGCTTCCAACTTATTTAATAATGTATTATAATGAACATAATCGAATGCCTGCGTCATATCACAAAATATGGCACATATGGGGAGTCGTTTATCCATATTCCGAATAATCGGTAACAAAAAGTCATAAATTGCCATATCGATGGTTCTATGCTGCCTAAATCCTTTTTGTTCTTCAAATAATATGTTATTTTTTTCAATGAAGTTAACTAACTGTCTGTAAATGTACTTTTCGAATACCTTTGAGAAGACTGGTATGAGTGAGATGGGTCTATAATTTTCCATCAATTCCTTATCTGCTTTCTTAAATAGCGGTTTTATTATAGATATTTTTAATGCCTCTGGATAAACACCCTTACATATACTGAGATTAATTAAGTGACTCAGATGACTGCATATCTCGACTGATACTGAGAATTTTAGTGGCGATCCCATCATAACCTACACTACCAGTGTTTTTTAATGACATTATTATTTTATGTATGTCGTGTGGTGTGCTCGGGGCCAACATTGATTTAGCACTTGTCGATTTAATGGATGCTTTTGGTTTAAACTGAGCATCTAATTTTGGATGAATTTTGTCAACAAAAAAGTCATTAAAAGCCCAATGCTTTTATACGATATCCAATGGTTTGTAAATAGTTTTTTTTTTTTTTATGGTAGGTGAAAATCATCCAATGACGAAACCCGCTCTTGGGCGGAGCGGGAGACCAGTGTCAGACGATGGTTTGTAAATAGTTAGACTACCAATTCGTTAGTTTTTCAATTTGCTGTTTAGGAATATTGTTATTTGTCTGATTAATTATTTGCCATGTCGTCTTTGATTTATTTTGTGATTGCTGTATTTTGTAATTATTCTGTGCTTTTTGTGTTAAATTAATAATTTTACTATACAATTTAGAGTAAGTAGCAAATTTCTTTTTATTTTCGTGGTTAGGATTCAATCTAGATTTCCATAAGAGTTTTGTTTTTTTCTTACTGCACAGTTTATTACCATTTGATAGCCATTTGGGTTTATAAAATGCGTTTATTTTGATTTCGTTGAACGGAAAGCATAAATCGTAAAACAATTTAAATGTGTTGATAAATTCGTTATATGGGCGATTCTACGATAAGACGTCCCAGCTTCTTAGGGGAGGCGGCTTAGGAGAAAAGTTGGAGTTTTTTCATGAAACCTTTATATTATGGTTTTTAACCTCTTTATTTACCTTTTCACTTAAGGGCAAGTCACTTAATACATTTTTTATTGCTTTTTCGAAGACCAGGGTAAATACATTGGGCAGGGGAGAGACATCTGGACCAGGGTAGATACTTATTTAACCAGGGGAGAGAATTTGGCACAAAAATATACTAAATAAAATCAACAAAGTGAGTAAAATCAACGTTTATTAAACATTGTTCTTAATATTTATAATTAAACTATCATATTGCAGCCTTTTTTTTTCTAAAAACAAGAGCATTTAACTACAAATAAACATTTTTTATTGTTGATGGGATTTTTATTTTATGTTGGGCAAAAATTGTCCAGTGACGAATCCCGCTTTTGGGCGGAGCGGGAAACAGTGTCAGAATCTTACTGACTAATCACCCCACCCCCTTCCTTCTTTGCTTTTCGCACTGGGGCGAAGCCTTCCTTTCAGAAAGAGACCCTGGGCTTAGTCTGGACTGTTACTAGACAACCCGACGTCGAGCTACCCATGGCTCGCCGTCCGCAAGCCCGCGCCTACGGTGACCGAAAATCGGGATCGGAATCCCAGCGGCGCCTGGGGCGTGTGTGCCGTTGCCTTATGCGGTCGGCCTCCTCCTTAACTAGCAGTACTGCTTCGCATTAGGAGGCGACTGCCTCCCGTGCCTCCTCGCTCCGGACCATGGCCTCCATCAAGGCCCGGCGCAAGAGATTGCCGCCGCCGATCACTCCCATGAGGACACAGTCATTCTCCTCCCAAGCGGGGCACACCTCTACTGTATGCTCTATCGTGTCCTCCAGACGGAACGATAAAGTTTAAACAACTGTTTCGGGATTGCGAGGATTCCCAGCTTTTTTTGCAGCCAGTTGATCCTCTGCTTCGATATGTGGCCCAAAATTTAGAGTTGATGTCAACGTAACACAAAGAAGATGAAGATGGTCGGTCACCGGCACAGTTATTCTCCGGAAAGTGCAGGGCTGAATAGCAGCATTGAACCTGACCAAATTGGCATCACTCCATTCTGTGACTGCCTCTAAGGACGAGTTCAAGCGCTCAACCATAGTCTCGAAAAGACTGCATCTGTGGTTGTTCCCTTCTTTCTTTTTCATACTAGTTTCGCCATACAATGCTCTCTTGAAGTGATTCGTTCGACAGTTTTCATGAATTTTTTTAATGTTTTTTCGTCTTTTTGCTTTTAAAGTTCATACTTTTGTGGTTCATTTTTAATCTTTTAATATCGAAGCTTCTCTGCTTTAAGTTTCTTCTGTAACATTTTCTTAACATGTTAACTTCATAATCTGTAATAATGACAGTACTATAATAAAAATATATTTTTGTCATGACATTTTCATTTTCAAAAATAATTTAAGGTATTTAAAACTGTCTTTGATAGAAGTTAGTAAGTTTGTAATAACGTCATAAGAGGAATATTATCTCCCCTGTCAGGGACTCTCTCCCCTGGCAGTTATTTTGACAGGGGAAATACGGCAGGGGAGAGATGTTTTCATGACAAATTCAATTTTTTTAACTCATGTAATTACTTTTTGGGTTAATTGTATATCTTATTTTAATTATTACTGTATTGTTTAATTAGGGTAGTAAGAGCAGATAAATTAAATTAATATTGTACGTTTTATGACTTACCAGTGGAGAGACACAATCACCTTGCGAAACCACCACACCACACAATCGCATCGCAATAACTACAAAAAAAAATCGCGTAAACGGTTTCCACTTGTAGTATTGCAAACTTCACGCCAATAAATATCCTTGAGTACTACTTCCAATATCCTATCCTTGAATTGATCTTTGTATTATCGGAATTGATTTTGCCAGGGTAGATACATAAAAAAAGCAGGACAAAAGATAATTCTAAAAATTATGTGAAATAAGCAAAATTATTCTATTTTTCATTTTATAATACCAAAGTATAAATACTTAAATTTCAATTAACACTTAATTTAGTTAAGCATCTGATACAAAAAACATATGTATTGTTTGAAAGTTTAATTGAAACCGGCAAAGGGACAGGCCAGGGTAGAGACGTTTTTAGACTTTGTAAGGAATTTCAGAAAAATGTGTTTTAATTAGGCTGTTGATTGTGACAGTATTTAATATAGTACATTAAGTAGATGTCACACACTGTAAAAAATAACAACATATAGAATAAAAAAACTGTTTTTAACGGATTGCCGCACAAAGGACCTCTTATCGTAGAATCACCCATATGCCAAATTAGGATCTTCAGTAAGATATATCTCCGAAAATTTGAGACTATTCATACAGTTCCTAAATTTAGCCACATTTTCGTTGCAATAATCCCTTCTAGTTATATGCCAGTATTTTATTCTACATACAGTGGGTACTGGACATTGAAGCAGCTGAGCTGTATGGTCTGACAGTGCAAACTCCAAGACGTCTGTTTTCACTGTATTTTTAAAATTATGCGCAAAATTATCTATGCATGTCTTATTAGCCATTCGAGTAGGTTGTTTAAGAGCTAGTTTTAAATTGTAACTCAATAACATACACTCCAGTGCAACTGAATTTCCATTCGGTTTTAAAATATTGATATTAAAATCGCCTGCAATAACAATATTCTTATTAAGCCAGTTGGACACATCTTTGAGTAGGAATTCAAGTTTGTTAAAGAATTCAGTTATATTTTTAGTATTAGGTACACTATAGAGACATATGACTATCAATTTATAGTTAATTAGCTCAACGCCACAACATTCAAAAACACCTGGTGATGACAATCTAGCTATTTGAGGTTATTTCTTTCCATTGGTGGCAATTATTAACAATGATACACGCCCCCCCTCTCTTTTTGTCCTTTCTACTATAACATGCAGCCAAACTGTAGTTTGGTATTACTTTTTGGGTTAATTGTATATCTCATTTTAATTATTACTGTATTGTTTAATTAGGATAGTAAGAGCAGATAAATTAAATGAATATTGTACGTTTTATGACTTACCAGTGCACAGTGTATTTTTTCCCCAAAAAATCGGACATGCCTTTTTTTTTGTGAAATCTTATACATAAATGTTTTATGAATTAATTAATAGAACACTCGTGCACCTATTTCTCATTATGGAGAAATAAAACCACTTTATTCTTTTTTATAGTGAAATAGTAAATCATCCATAACTTTTGAAATATTTCACAAATTTTCTTCTTGGTTTTTCTGATCCACAATAATCTCAAAACACATAATACTAATTGATTTATATATTTTTTAATTGAGTTTTAAGAGATTTATTTACAATTTAAGCATTTTTTATTTTATTTTTTTATGGTCGTATTTTCAATTATTTGGATTTTATTTTTCTTTAGAATTGTTAATAAAATGTGTTAGAAGCTTAGAAAAAAAAATCAGATCCAAATAATGAAGGATCTCTAACTTAGAGGCTTCTAAAGTTTTCTATGGTAATTATGGTTTTAGGGTTGTCAATATTTCTTTTGAAATTTATTTTCTTTTGAATTAAAAAATGGTGGTTAGGGTAACAATTATTATTCTTCATCCTGATCGGCCGAAAGAATTTCTGTTATGTTGTCGCTATCGGTATGACCTTCAATAATTTCAATTTCATTTTCTGTTGCCGCCTCAAAATCGTCTTCAGCTGAGATTTCATACGGTTTCAGTAACTCCACTACCTTGGATGGTAAAGGCAAAGATTTGAGTTTTTTCAACCTATTCTGAAGCCTAATGTAGGAAATTTCTGGATCTGACGATTCCAGTGCCCTGTGAAATAGGTCCAACATTGTTTTTTCACGGTCGGATTTTCGGCTATGGTGTTCTCTGTCATAACGCCAGAACTTATTCCGCGCTTCACCGGCTTGTTCTGATAATAGACCCACTGGAAGAGCTGAGCTATTAATAATATCTTTGCCGTGAATGAGGATTTTGTGCATAGTTACTGTCATTGGGTACCAACCATATTCTGCCACGTATTTAGATGCTACGGTTTTGCAAAAATCTCCAAACTTATCAGCATCTACAGGTAGACTACAAGATAAGGTGACCAGAATCGTGTGAAGATCGTCCAACAACCACTGACTAAGGCCTAATATTTCTGCAAACACTGCACGATTTTGATCAGATAGAACGGTTCGGACTGTGTTGCCGTCATTTGTTGTTCCAGCATTGGGTCTCACAACATCAACCAGCACTTTCAGTTCTTTTCGCAGTTCTCTTGCACACGTTTCTTTGTTTCCTGTACAGTGTTTGATTCCAGTGAACATTTGCTTACCCTCCATTTCTTAACAGGAAGCTTGTAGCCCAAATGAAGTAAAAACTCCAATACCCGAATCCATGCATGCAAGGGGCTTATTCCGTATTTGAAAACCGACACATCTATTGGCCGCGAATAAATAATATCTAATTTGTTGAATTGTGTAGAGGTTGCTTTGCAAAACGGACATTTAAGTTGAGAAGAAGTCTCTGTTATTGTATTCAGAACTTTGCCATCTATGCATGTCAAATACAGTTGTGGTTTTGCCCTTATTGTCTTCTTGTTAGATGTCGTTGCTTCTAATGTAGTTAAATCCTTAATTTGGTCATCTATCCACTTCTGTTCATTGAGTATTAAATCTTTCGTCTCTTTTCGATATTGGATATGAATCGGGCGGCAAAACCTGTATGATTGTGGAGTTGGGTTTAACCAAAGAACAAAGTCTTTTTTTGTTTTTATCCGCAATGGAATGAATGTAGTGGCAAATAAACTGTTTTCAGGGTCTTGATTATCAGAAAAATTTTGTTTATACAATGATTGACCCGAACTACCATCAAACCCCCAACTACCTTCAAAAATACAATCTACAGTATCAAGGTTTTTTTGTTCACAATATGCTGATATAATTTCGTCGCATGAGTGTACTAACCTTTGAAGAGTGTGAGAAAGTAAACTAGCTAATGGGACAAAGACTTCTCTCTCTGTTACTTGAACTGCACTATCCGGATAACATTTTTGTTTTGCGTCGAATACTTTTTTATATGTAGGAAATGCTGGAAAACCTCTTGATTTTAAATCATGTTGCAAAAAATTGTATGTAGCTACTGTAAATTTTCTGTCTATAAATACTGCTAAACCTTCCTCTGGAGAATAAGGACGGGGGTCTTCGCGAAGTTTGGTTGCTAGCTTAGTCGGTCGTGTTGGACTTTCAAGACAAGAATTTATAACAAATTGCAAATCTTTTGATGCATTGGTTTTTAATTTTTGACCTTTTGCTTCTAATGCACTAGAAACAGCTTTGATAACTTTTGCCGGTGGTTCACTTTCTAAAGAATACTGGAGTTCTTTGCACACCCTTCGTTTTTGTCTGCCACTAAGTGATTCATAGACCAAACATGAAGAAGTCGAAGGAATGGCATCGATTGTGGGCGACACGGCAATATCAAAAATATTTTGTTCAGGGACTATATGTAAATCTTGAACACTATGATTTGGATCAGTATTGGACTCTGAAATTTGTTGCTGATGATGAGGTGCAAATTCATATCTGTCAAGCGATTGGCTCATAATATTAATTTCAGAGTCAGGAATAACCACAGAGTCGGAAAGTGACGCATCTTGTAAAGTTGGATGTTCGCTAATTAAAAATTTATTCAAATCATTTTGTATCGATTCTTTAAGCCACGTGTTATTCTTCTTTGCAAAAAAGGTCATATTATATTTACAGTTTTTGTAGAGGATTTCACATTTAGACGTGAATTTAGCTATTGCTTCTTTGAATCTTTTCTTATCATTGACATCAGTTTCGGAAAATCCTAAAATATTCAAAATAAGGTTTGACCTTTCTTGTAAAGGCAGGTCAGTAGGGCGAATTTTCAATCCCATTTCTTTTGATTTGGTGATCAACATCTTATAGGCATCGAGCCTACTAATTACGTCTCCTTGTGTACTTGCGAATACTCCCGGAGGATGAAGAGTACCGGCTGTGGCGTTATCCACAACTCCATCAACTGCCACTCGTGGACCAACATGAGGGTTGGCGCCCTCATGCCCTCCTTGCAGTAAGTCAGCCGGTCGGAGCCCGGACAGACATCCCTCAACAGGCCGGGTCAGGTCCTGTTGAGGCAAAGTGGCGCCATGGGTCTTTGACGGCTCCATGGTGCCTCACCCCCGTTCCTCCAGGAAATATGTGTTGGTGCAAGGTTTTAGCCGTAGCCTAACGAGGGCGGACCACTTCCCTGAACCACATATCACCTTTCATTGGATTTTAAACTGAAGATTTTAAAACTTTATTTAATTACTAGCTTTTGCCCGCGGCTTCGCCCGCGTGGTATTGGGGTTGCCTAATAAGAAGTTGTATATCCCACGGGAACCTTATGTTTTCCAGGATAAAAAGTAACATATGTGCTATTATGAAGTATACGCTATCCTTGGGCCAAATTTCATACAGATTCATCAGGCCGTTTTGGCGTGATTGAGTAACCAAACCAAAATAAGAAGTTATATAAGGTGCTTTTAAAATATATGCCAGGCTTTTTGGGAGGTGTACTGTTGTGTTTATAGATTACAATAGTGAAGAGCTTTCGTGCCCAGGAACAGTTAATCCAGTTTGAGAAAATAAAGTAGTTAAATAAATATTGACTCTATTCTGCACAACGTGGTTCACAAATTACGCGCGATGTTTCTCTTCGTCAATGAAACAGCTGCTATCTCTTTCCATTCGTTCTACGAATAAAAACTAAAATCAGCTGACTAGCTTGTCCCTACCTAATTCACTAGGTACGCAATAATACGTAGGCAAACAAGTGTTTTAAAGTGCAATTACTTACCAGTAGTTACCAGTTACGATGATAAACTTCACATCACACTTAAACAGTTCAGTTTAAGTTAGTTTAAACAATAGGTACTTAGATTAACCTTTCGACTTTTGTAATTACAGACACAATTAAAGAACAAAACGCCGGCGTTCGCTTAGGGCTCAAAAGTGTAATATCAAATAACGATAAATTACAGGAACTTGGCGTATTTAAAAGTTATCCGACACCAACGTATTTAAAAGTTATTTACACACTCCCTACCGATTTTGAAACTGTTGCACAAGTCCATCTCTGCGTTGCACACAAATGGGTTTTCACTTTGTTCAATGTGTCCGTTTTACTGTTCACTTGGCTAAATGTTTTTAATAAAAACGCGCGCGATAATAATAAAACTAAATCCCGTGGCGGGCGGGAGGCGACTGGCAAGCGGGTGGTCGGCCAGCGCGTGCGGCGAACGGGGTAGTGCGCGCGGGGGCGGGAAGGGGGGGGGTTGCTGTGCAGTAACGACCGAGTGGCCGGCGCGCAGGCGGCATTCGTTTGAAATGAATGACAATCGTAGTATGAATGGCGCCGGTGTTTTGCGGCGCGGAGCGGCAACAGCGTATCGTAATATCGTAACACCGGAGGATGGTTTTATGCGAAAAAAGAATAACACAAATTATCAACATTTTATCTTTACTATTGTAATCTATAAACATAATACTATACTTCATAAAAAGCCTGGCATATATTTTAAAAGCACCTTATATATCCCACAGGAACCTTGTGTTTTTCCGGGATAAAAAGTTGCCTATGTCCTATTCCGGAGTGTATCCTATGCTTGTGCCAAATTTCATCCAGATCCGTCCAGCCGCTTTGGCGTGATTGAGTAACAAACATCCAAACATTGTAACTTTCGCATTCATAATATTCGTAAGATATATTTTTTTTTTTTATTGTTGTTGATATGTTTCAATAAGTAAATAAGACCAAGATAATTTATTCAGATAATATTATAAACTGCGTTGGAAAAACTGACATTTAAAAAAATTACTTCAAATATTATGTTTATTAAATTATGAGGCGACAACCCTATCCAGAAAAATCTGAATTTTAACAACTCCGAGATCCTGCATAATTAGGATCCAAGAATTTGTAGGATCATAAGCATAAATAAAAAGAACATTTCGATCCTAGTTACAAATCCAAATATGTAATAATATGGCGGTAAAAAAAAGAAAACATAAATTTACAAAATCAGCCATAAATCTGTTATCTTGAATAAATAAAGCCTAGATGTTTTTTGTTATAGGAGGGATTTTAAGACACTATTTAATGCCGTCAATAGATTCTTAAAAAGAAGTCAAACTTTTAAGTTATAACTGTTTCTATGGTTTTTCTGGAAACCATAGACATTTTTTTCAAGTACTAATTTTCAATATTTTATAGGAAAAGGGCAATCAGGAGTTTTCGTCTCGCATTTATAATCACAAATCCTATGAAATTAGATAGTAAAAATGCCATGTCCGATTTTTTGGGCGAAAAATACACTGTGCAGTGGAGAGACACAATCACCTTGCGAAACCACCACACCACACATTCGCATCGCAATAACACCAAAATAAAATTGCGTTAACGTTTTCCACTTGTAGTATTGCAAACTTCACGCCAATAAATATCCTTGAGCACACTTCCAATATATCCTTGAATTGATCTTTTGTATAATCGGAATTGATTTTGCCAGGGTAGATACATAAAAACAGCAGGACAAAAGATAATTCAAAAAATTATGTGAAATAAGCAAAATTATTCTATTTTTCATTTTATAATCATCATCATCATCATCATCAGCCTTTTAATGTTCCCACTGCAGGGACACAGGCCTCCTCTCTCTATGAGAGGGAATGGGCCATAATCCACCACGCGTTTTATAATACCAAAGTAAAAATACTTAAATTTCAATTAACACTGAATTTAGTTATAGCATCTGATACAAAAAATGTGTATTGTTTGAAAGTTTAATTGAAACCGGCAAAGGGACAGGCCAGGGTAGAGAATTTTTTAGACTTTTTAAGGAATTTCAGAAAAATGTGTTTTATAACTAAAACACATTTTTCTGAAATGCTGTCGATTGTGACAGTATTTTATAAGGTACATTAAGTAGATGTCACTCACTGTAAAAAATAACAACATATAGAAAAAAGAACTGTTTTAAACGGATTGCCGCACAAGTGACCTCTTATCATAGAATCACCCAATTATTTAATGCACCGGAAGCTGACAAGCGGAAGGTGCCATAAGGTTTTATTTTATATTAACGAGAGTTATTTTAACAGACCAAAATGTTTGCAAATCATTAAAAAAAATCTAAATGTAGTCACTAAAAAGTACCTATTTATGTTGAGCCTATTATCGGTCGTAGTAGTTAGTCGGTAACAAATACTTAGATCGGCAATAGATTCAGTCAGGCGAGACCAAAACAAAATTACACTAGTGTGTGTGTAACGTGTATGTGAGCAAGACCAATAGTGATGCGCATGCAGTTATCTAAACTGTAAATATCGATAAAATGAGGGATCGATTACGTAAGGGGTATCTTCTGTACCCTTACATAATAACAATATTTAAAATGATTTTGACTTTTAATTGCCACCAAACAGAAATAATTTGTTATAAAAATGTCGCAAATTTAATTCATTTAACGATATTTATAACAATGTAATATTACGTCACTTATTTATCGCTAAAGGATAATATTTTTTTTTTTAAGTCGAGCAAGAAGAACTAATAAGGCTCTATATACGGCATATTTTGTGTCATACTCCGCAGCAGAACCACTTTGACTACATTATATACAAATTACAGGATAAAATGTAGATAATGTGTATATTTTTGTAGCTTAATATCAAAATTTGTATATTGTTAGTTTCTTGGAAAATATCAATTCAAAGTGGTCTTGCCACAGAGCATACTCCCCAGCAGGACCACTTTAAAAAAACGCTTATTTCACGCTAATTATGCACAGGCCATAATATAAACAAATGTATATTTATTGTATATCAAGATGACGTCTACAATTTTAGATAAATACTTGCCGATTTTTAGTAATATGGAAATGTTTTATCGAAAAGCGCCTGCAATGAATTTCTTAGCAAATAACAGCCAATGACAGAAGCTAGTCGTAAATGCTAAGAAATTCATAGCAGGCGCTTTCCAGTAAAACATTTACATATTACTGAAAATCGGTAAGTATTTATCTAAAATTGTAGATGTTATCTTGATATACAATAAATATACATTTTTTAATATTATGGCTTGTGCATAATCAGCGCCAAATAAGCGTTTTTTTAAAGCGGTCCTGCTGGGGAGTATGCTCTGTGGCATGACCACTTTGAATTGATATTTTCCAAGAAACTAACAATATACAAATTTTGATATTAAGCTACAAAAATATACACATTATCTACATTTTATCCTGTAATTTGTATATAATGTAGTCAAAGTGGTTCTGCTGCGGAGTATGACACCATATTTTTTCCAGTCAAGTTACATATCGATATGTGGTTTTCGATATTATGTCAATCACTATGAATTGAGGTTAGAAGCACAGAATAAATATCGAGAAGTAACAAGAAATTCACGTATTTGATAATTCGCCGAATTCAATTCGGATGCATTCAGAACATGAATTATATAATAAAAAGCAATGTTATAATCTATTGATTTGTGCATAATTTCTTTTTCAGAGTTCTTAAACAGAGCATTTTGAGAATTAAATCCTTTCGTTGTACTAACATGTGAAATGAACAATTCTGCGGATTTTCTTTCTTCGAAGAATTACAAGCGGGTACTACTAACCATAACTATTTACTTACGTCTATTAAATCGTAAATAAGCGGGATTTTCGTTTCGTACACAACTGTTAGGCCGATACTAGCCGCTAACGTGTACGCGAGTGTTCTCCACTATCTCGCTCTAACTCATGATCATCATTACATAGTATAAAACAAAGTTGTTTATGCCCTATGTATGCTTATATCTTTAAAAGTACGCAACGGATTTTGATGCGGCTTTTTTCAATAGATAGAGTGATTCAAGAGGATGGTTTATATGTGTAATACATTTATTTATTTACATGCATAATATATTCAATATCACTACCTGTGCAAAGCTGGGGCGGGTCGCTAGTAATCTTATATATCTCTCATATTACCGATCTAAGTACATAGTATATATTATAAATCTATGCATTGCGCAATCAAAGTTCTCTGTGCGATTTGGACATATTCGACAGCCCGAAATCAACGTCAGCGTCAGGATGGCTGGACCAAATGAGATATGTCCTTGAGACCATATGCATTATTTAATACCTATTTGCTACTATTTACTACCTATAGTTAAATATTTGCTACCTTTTCGTAAAGAAATTTATTAAAGAAATAAAGTGGTCAGCCAACCTGACGTCAGGTTGGCTGACCACTTTCAAGTTTTCTTACTTTTAGCGTTGTAATAACCGCGCTGTTAATGTAAATCTTTACTACCTGATTGCTACCTTAACATATATGTTTTCCACAACTCTAGGAAGCTCCTATAAAAAGTTATTAATAAAAACCATTAAACGCATGTATATCAATTATTGACATGTTTTTTCTCAGAACAATTGCTAACAACGTTGTTGTAGGCGCTTAGTGGCTTATGAACAACTTCATCATCATCATCATCATATCAGCCGAAAGACGTCCACTGCTGGACATAGGCTTCCCCCAAGCGTCGCCACAACGACCGGTCTTGTGCGTCACGCATCCATCGGATTCCCGCGACCCTGACCTGGTCATCGGTCCACCTTGTTGGAGACCTTCCAACGCTGCGTCTTCCGGTACGTGGTCGCCACTCCAGAACCTTTCATCCCCATCGACAATCTGTTCTGCGAGCCATGTGTCCTGCCCATTGCCACTTAAGGTTATGAACAACTTGTTTCTGGATAATGTTATTATTAACATATTGCATTTATGTTATAAGTGTGTGTGTGTACTTGGAGATATATTAAATTGATCTTTATTTAATTACGATACAATATTTGATAATAATTAATTGACATCTTAGATTATTTTTATTTAAAACTACCTACAATTTTCACAACTATGATGATAAATTATTTTGTTCAACTTTAGTTTTGTTGTTTGTGACGTGCACACGTTAACAATAATTTATTAAAAATCATATTAGATATATAAGAGTGTGTTCCTTCCGTGTACATACACACGGAAAGTTATTAAAAGACAATAAAACGCCTGCATATAAATTAATAATACCAAGTCTTATTTTCATAATATTGCTAATACTGGTTTCGCAGGCACTTTCTAAATTTAACGTTCATTTATAGGAGCTTCCATAACTTTTTATAGGAGCATCTTAGAGTTGTGGAAAATAGATATGTTAAGGTAGCAATCAGGTAGTAAATATTTACATTAACAGCGCGGTTAATACAATGCTAAAACTATGAGAACTTGAAAGTGGTCAGCCAACCTGACGTCAGGTTGGCTGACCACTGTATTTCTTTCATAAATTTCTTAACGAAAAGGTAGCAAATATTTAACTATAGGTAGTAAATAGTAGCAAATAGGTATTAAATAGTGCACATGGTCTCAAAGCCATATCTCGTTTGGTCCAGCCATCCTGACGCTGACGAAATCAACTATCGGGCAGTAGCTTTTCAGAATGTTTATAAAATAATAAAATGGTTTTTAACTATTGGACAGTAATACCATAAACAAATATATTCCCTTTGTTTCAACACTACATCATACAAACTAACCTTTGCTGGATTATTCGTCTCTAAGCGCGTATCTCTTTTCATATTAGCAATGATAGCCATTACGACAAGAGGCACCAGAAAATCTGATAATGTTAATAATATCTGACGTTTCCTACATACATAATGCTTCCACATCAAAATTAAAATGTGTCGCATTTTCAAATAACTCCAAATAGTTTTTTTCACAAGGATTTGATTTGACTTCTGACTTCACTATTACATTTAAATAAAAGACACTACAATGGATTGTATAAAATTGAATTAAACATAAGTATTATTCACAAGCACTTTATGCTTTTTAATGTTGCAAGAAACACGTTTTAGAATCATGCAAAAATTATGAATATTTGATCATTTTATGAAACTTCCTCAAAATTTAGTTTTCCGTTTTCTTTTTCCAGACCTATTCCAAAGTCAAATGATCATGTGACATCACAGCTGACAGTTCCCAAAGATCTTATATTAGAAAATAATGACACTGGCAGAATAGTCACAATCAACTCAATTGCAATAAAAAAAAAGTATGTTCTATCCAAGGATGTTATATCTCTATCCACACACACACTACATTGATGACAAAGCAATATTGCAAACTCTAAAATGTGCTTTATTTTTATAATTATAAAGTTCAATGTTTCATTGATAAGCAAATAGGAAAACAGGTACCAAGCGAGACAATGTCAAAGAAGTAGTCTGTCCCTTTCTTTCACCAATTTTGTCTAGGGTAACAAAAAATTGATGCATTGGAGATGTGGTGTTGGAAACGGATGCTAGGAGTATCATGGACAGAGTTTCGTACAAATATTTCCATATTATATTCCATATAGCGGATTACTGGGGTAGACGGCCTTACAACTTCTACCGAGTTATCCTGATGAGAAATATTTTTCCTCCCCATCTCCCAGACTAAACTTTCTAATGCTGCAATGCATTCATTATTTTTGCTTAACTTTTTCTTATATTTCCTTTTTAAACTTATGTGTGACTATAAGGTCACTCCCAGAACTTGAACTGCTACTGATGTAAGTGAGAAAGTAGTTTCCTCTTGTGATGGCCCATATTAATCTACACTAATATAATAAAGAGGCAAAGTTTGGTTTTTTTGTTTGTAGGAGGTAATCTCTGGAACTAATGGTCCGATTGGAAAAATTTTAGCAACAATAGAAAGCTGCTTTACCCTTGAGTGACATAGGCTATATTTTACGTACGCGGGCGAAGCCGCTGACAAAAGCTAGTATTTAAGAATCTAATTTATGTTTACTCAAATAGCACTACAATACAAACAGTTAAATCAAAACCTAAACAATATCTTTTCAGATTTCACACAAAGAATATTATAATCAAGTTTAGGTGTCCTAGTATAAACTATGTCACCACAAGCAGTACAGCAATACAAATTACACAATCACAAATATCACCACAAGTTTGCTTCACTATGAAAGTTTTTCCATGCAAGTACATCAAAATTAGTGTTTTAAGTCCACAAAACAACCTTTTTTTTGTGTGTAGTTAAAAGTTAATATAAAATGGACTGAGCTCACCCAGATCTTCATGCAAACCAATCAAAGCCAAAATTAACTGTGTTGTAAGCCACCCAAGGTTCCAGTAAAAGCACTTCCACCACCAATTGAGTTCAGTAGCTCGTACGGATAATCGTCCGTAGCCAAAGCCAAACGTGTCCAAACTTGTCAGGTAGTTCACTAAGTTTGATTAAAATCCAATTTGACACAGTAATAATGCAAACACGCCACTAAAATTATTCTAATCTTTTCCACCATTGAAAATTTTGAAAAGCGTCTTTTCCGCCATTGAAAATATCCAGTTCAGTTTTGCACTTTGGCAGGAACTTTTAAGATCGAAATTTTCAAGAATAAATACGCACGTGAGAATTATACCACTTCTGAATTCTATTAAAGACAAAAGTATTTTGAACAAAAATAAATCTTTTATTTACAACTTAAAACTTAAGCAACAGAACACTCAACACAATGAAAAAAGGCGCGTAATTCTTATTTTTTTTCCTTCGTTCCGTTTACGAACCGGCTAAGGTCTAAGACCATGCTGCCAAGTCATTAGTTATTTTATTTATTCGATCCACGTTACTTCTCAAGTCATATGTCTAATCCATTTTAGTCCAAGAGCTACTGAACCCTGGGAGTAACGGTCTCCCAGTAAGGTTAGAAATTTGTATACTTACGACTTATGGCATTCTAAGAGCAATAGCCATGACCTGTAGGGCTATTATGTAACTTTCCATAGACAGTGGCCAGTTGCCATTCCAATATCCACTCAGCTCAGTTACCAACTAGCCATTTCATTACATTGGTATTACGTATGACATCAAGTGACTATGAATCTACGGTGGCTTTGACAAATTAACGGTGTCTATTTGTCGCATGGCGTCACAGCACTAGTTTTTATCGACTATTAAACAGCAAAATTAAATAGCGCATCATCCGCGTTACAATCCTGCGCTTTGGAGAACATTTTATTTTACTCGGCTTATAAACTGCTTTTGACATTATGTAAATAAACATAACTAAAATTATCTAACGGATATATCATGTTTTGTGTAAGAAAAACCTAAAATAAGAGTAAGTACCTAACACCACGAAATACATAGATAGTATAGATACATAAGAATAATTTTAAAATATGTAATTTCATGGACTTAACCTAAATTTGAATAGTTACTTAATATTTAACTTTTATTTTCAAGATTCCTGACCGAAGAAGGATTTCGGCAAGGTAGATGGAATTGCTAGTTACACATTTATGGAATCCAATCTCAATGTAGCATTGGAACGCCCTTCCGGGAAGCGTTCATCTCTAGCAATCCAGCTAAATTCACTCGAAGAACCAAAAACTCAGAGATCAGAGTATCAGGCCAATGGTAAATCTAACTACTGCTAAAATAATAATTAGGAGTATGGGGTAGTACTTAGCTATTTAAATACCAGCTTATTTTTTCACAATTTTACTGGAACTTTCATTCAAAATACAGATTTTTCAAGCATTTGCCATCTTTACCCCACATCACATAAAGTTCCTCTACTTAGACTATTTACAAATATTTATCATACCAAAAATAGTGTGCATTTTAATTTAATATAGGTAATAATTAATATTCTAAATAGTTTTGCTTGGTATAAGGTAACAATTAATCTGGATAGTTTTAATAGTAGGCATTGAATGAAAGTATATTTTCAGCTTAGATTATTGTTACGAACGTGAGTAATCAAATGCCGGTTTACTAAGAGAGATTTATTTTTCACAAACAAAACACCAATTTAGTCCAATCGCCAATTAACCACTTCGTAATGCACTCTAGAGATCCGTAAGAAAATCGCTTAGGTCGTCGTATGGATGAAAACGTTCTTCACTTGACTTGGATAGTTCGCACTGATCGCTGTCGAAATCAAAACTGACTCACGTCCGGCCAGCGGGCACGTATTTATACTCAGAGCCAAGAAAATTCTAGATACCGAAGGTTCGAGGCCACACCAGACAATACCGAACAATAAACATTATTTTTATTACCCGTAGATAGGTACCACTTTACCCTACGACTCATACGAATTTCGACTCTATAGTAAGAGACTGAAGGTACAAATTGCTTTACCAGATTACTTAAGTACCTACAAAAGTTCTCAGAATCATTGGGTACCTACTTATACGTGTCGAATTTTTCTAGAATTTGCTAGGCCCTGGTACGTACTTCTATTCTGGAGGTTTCGACTAGCAATGCGTTTTAATTATTCGGTGATACTCTTAACTTTGTCGAAGAAACGGCGTGTTCCATTTTCACGGCGTAACATTATAAAACAAAATGATTTTCAGTTACAAATTGTTTTCTATTTCTTTCTAGTATTTGGAGTAAGGCCAAGGGAATGCAGCCACAAGCAATGGAGGACCTAACAAGCATTTTCCTGAATGAGTTAGAGAACAAAATGCTGACAATTATTAGGTCCACCGGCGCTGGTATGGTGGACGGATTACCTGAAGCATACCTACCAAGAAATGTTAGTTTAATGATTGTTCATTATTATATTATTCTACTAGTTTCTGTCAGCTTTACCCACATGTAGGTAGGCATCTCTATACAAACTTTGGATCCCTATTTTATCCCTTTAGGAGGTGAATTTAAAGGAAGCTTAGTCTAAAGTTTCAATTATTTGTTTTCATAATGTCAGTGAGTTATGTCAGTCAGTGTCAAGAGTTTTGTTAGTCAATAGAAAAGTTTAATTTATGATTATCATTAGGTACCTACTAAATGCTTTTACACATTGGTATATCTAAGACGGTATGGTATTATATATATATTTTTTAATATTACAGATACCATCAGTAAATGAGGTTGCAGTCCTGTTGGATTCCGATTGTGCAGCAGTTAATCCTCCAGTTCTCCGCTCTTCTCCTTAGATCTCATAAAGGATTTGGAACAGCATGATGACTGTGTTTTTAATTTATGTAACTGAAAGTACATGACACTTGGTTTCTCTATACAAAATATAAGTGGATAATGCACATCTCCCCAAGTTCTTAGTTCCTCAAAGCTTATATTATTATAGTGTATTGTTTAAGTTTGAAATTAGGTAGGTAGGTAGGTGATTACTGTGATTTTAGCATACAATAAAAATGTGATTATAGTGTAGGGTAAGTTGTCTCACATTGAACCAGGTAAATTTCAAAGTCTCATAGTGGGCTGGATTTTCAATCAATGCCTGTAATTTTTTGTGTACAGTTAGCATATCTATTTAGCTTCAATTTTGTAAAACATTAATTTCTCATATTCCTTTTACTTTCAGTGTAAAACAGGTTTTTATGAAAAATGATTTTTGGTTCATTGAGTACTTCAGGTGGTACAGATTTAACCAGGGCATCGCACACATTGAGCCACCTTATTGACTATGTGTTCTAGTTAAATTTATAAGACAAATACTTTGTAATAATAATAAAAAAACAGTAATAATAAAAATCAGCCTTATATTTGTGTCATGCTCTGCGACAGAGCCACCACTTTAAAAGTCGATCAATTATATCTTAAAATGATGTACGTCAAACGTACATAATGTACGCATACAGTCATTACTGTACGTGCATTAGGTAATGATAAAATAGAGATTGATTGTGGCTCCGCTACAGAGCATACTCTCTAGCAGAGCCACACAGAACTTAAACTCAGGAAGGACAAACGCTACTGAGTTTTGATAAAAACTGTTGTACGAACAGTGTTTATTGCGTACGTGTTGAAAAATACCATTATTATATAGCGGTTTTATTTATTTCACTTTTTTAAGTTTTCATAGAAAGCGCCTGATTATTATGTTATACACAATATGTTTTGCAGCTGGTGCTATATTTGTGATTAGGCGCTCAACCATAAATATTATGAAAGAGGAGCATATTATTTTTTACTTTATGTAAGTATTACTATATTTATTTAAAGATTATAATGTTACTAGATTTGTTTACTTTTCCGATAAGCTCATGAATTAAATTCAACCTATTTTCAACGGATTAGTTTCCAATGTATGTATAATAGCTAGGAGGCCTACTCTCCTTCTCTGAAAAACGAAGTTTCGATCAAAACAAATGAATGTTTTCTGTCACGCCCCGGTTTAAGCTCAAAGGTAGCTAACGAGCATAGCCCTGGTACGCGACAAGCAATATAATGATAATAGAACGGAAATTACAAATATTAGTTCGAAAGTTTTAAGCAATTTTTATAACACGCGAGCGCAGGCGTGCAACAGCTGACTGGTGCGGCGAGCCGGACCTAAGACCACGAAACCATATCCGCAGGCCGCCCCTGCTTCCCTCCCGCACTCCTCGTTCACAGCTGCTGGTGCCGCTAGCGCAAATATTATTACATAGTATAAAACAAAGTAGCTGGTCTCTATTTATGCTTATGTCTTTAAAAGTACGCAACGGATTTTGATGCGGTTTCTTTTAATAGATAGAATGATTCAAGAGGAAGGTTTATGTACATAAACATTCATAATATATTTTATATCAGAATTGCACCCGTGCGAAGCTGGGGCGGGTCACTAGTTTATAATATACCTACCCTACTTTACCCTACTACCCTACTCGGTACTAGTACCTACCGAGTAGGGTAGTAGAGTACCCTACTCCACTCTACTCTACCCTGCTCTACCCTACCGAGTACTAGTACCTACCGAGTAGGGTACCCTACTCTACTCTACTCTACCCTACTCTACCCTACCGAGTAGGGTAGAGAGGTAGAGAGTTAGAGAGGTCCTAACCAAAAAAGCATATTATAAGGTAAAGGTTTATGTAGAAGACAAGCTTGTTTGGCAATGGCTGCTCCTGCACATGTGGCTCCCTGGTAACTCATTCATATTGTGTAATTTTCTAATAACTGCTCCATCTTTGTTTCCATATACACATTTTTTTTTTCTTGACACATTGCTTCTGCAATATTTTATTATTAAGACCAAAAAAAAATTTAATTCAATAATAGTTTATTGTGTTAGCATCCCGCAGTGTAACTGTTGTAGTGATTGACGTATTTTTTTTTCTCATACATTTTTAATTACTTTTTTTTATATAATATTTTTTTACAATTCACGTTGTAAAGTAAGAACACTGTAGACTTAGTAAATCATATTACGATTCACCTTTTATTTTTTATTATTATGATTATTTTTATTGTGCTTTTAAGTGCAATATTGACTGGTCTGCACTGTTCTTACATAACGATATAAGTACTGTAACAACGAAATATTGTAAGAAATCATTTTTTTTAAAAGAGTAACCATGGAGTTTCTTGCCGGTTCTTCTCCATAGGAAACGACCAATTTGGAACCGTGCACTAGCTTCTGACGTTTTATAAATGCCCTTGTATAATGAAATGAAAACCTTTTTGATTTGATTTTTGATTTTAGAGTAGGGTAGAGTAGGGTGGAGTAGGGTAGAGTAGGGTAGAGTAGAGTAGAGTAGGGTAAAGTAGGGTAGGTATATTATAAACTAGTGACCCGCCCCAGCTTCGCACGGGTGCAATTCTGATATAAAATATATTATGAATGTTTATGTACATAAACCTTCCTCTTGAATCATTCTATCTATTAAAAGAAACCGCATCAAAATCCGTTGCGTACTTTTAAAGACATAAGCATAAATAGAGACCAGCTACTTTGTTTTATACTATGTAATAATATTTGCGCTAGCGGCACCAGCAGCTGTGAACGAGGAGTGCGGGAGGGAAGCAGGGGCGGCCTGCGGATATGGTTTCGTGGTCTTAGGTCCGGCTCGCCGCACCAGTCAGCTGTTGCACGCCTGCGCTCGCGTGTTATAAAAATTGCTTAAAACTTTCGAACTAATATTTGTAATTTCCGTTCTATTATCATTATATTGCTTGTCGCGTACCAGGGCTATGCTCGTTAGCTACCTTTGAGCTTAAACCGGGGCATGACAGAAAACATTCATTTGTTTTGATCGAAACTTCGTTTTTCAGAGAAGGAGAGTAGGCCTCCTAGCTATTATACATACATTGGAAACTAATCCGTTGAAAATAGGTTGAATTTAATTCATGAGCTTATCGGAAAAGTAAACAAATCTAGTAACATTATAATCTTTAAATAAATATAGTAATACTTACATAAAGTAAAAAATAATATGCTCCTCTTTCATAATATTTATGGTTGAGCGCCTAATCACAAATATAGCACCAGCTGCAAAACATATTGTGTATAACATAATAATCAGGCGCTTTCTATGAAAATTTAAAAAAGTGAAATAAATAAAACCGCTATATAATAATGGTATTTTTCAACACGTACGCAATAAACACTGTTCGTACAACAGTTTTTATCAAAACTCAGTAGCGTTTGTCCTTCCTGAGTTTAAGTTCTGTGTGGCTCTGCTAGAGAGTATGCTCTGTAGCGGAGCCACAATCAATCTCTATTTTATCATTACCTAATGCACGTACAGTAATGACTGTATGCGTACATTATGTACGTTTGACGTACATCATTTTAAGATATAATTGATCGACTTTTAAAGTGGTGGCTCTGTCGCAGAGCATGACACTTATATTTATTAAAATCACTTACATCACAGAAACTTTTCAGTCAAATTCTATATTTTAAAAATAAATACAAAAGTAGCATAATATTCTTGATACATTTTAAAAATAAGAAACTAAATAACTTTTTACTTGGTTTTTTAAGGTTTTATTTTCAAATAAATATCGTTATAGAAACAAACTTTAATCAATGTAAAAAACATTTTAAAAATTCTTCAAAAAATAAAACAAAACAAAAATTCTATTCACTGCTTTCACTCGATCTGTGCAGTTTAAGGGCCATAAGCATGTCGGCATCACTTTGTTTGGCGCTATTCTATAACAAATTAAAATAATTGTAAAAAATACACTCATTTAACACAATGGATAATGGTTCAATGTGTACCACACTCAGGTGGCTCATTGTGAGACACACCACGTTTTGATAGCTAAACTCAAAATTTTATTGGTAAATCTCGTTAAAACACAAATTATAGCGCTTTTAATAGCTAAATAAACGTAGGAAACAGTGTATATATAAATAAATCGATATCATTTAAACAAAAAAAAGGTAAAAAAGAATGAAATTTGCAAAAAATACTTACTTTTTGAGTCAGTTTGCTTTTGAATGCTCCTCAAACTAATACTTTGCATACGATCGCCACGCAAACTAGTGGGCAGAGACGGAACGTAAATACCTCTCTTTCACTCATATTAGCATTGTTTGGCAATGTCGCATTTTTGAGATTCGGCGATGGTTAAATGTAGCTGCCTGGTTCACTGTGAGACACCTGACCCTACATGATGTTTATTTAATTTTTTTTAACATAAATTCTTCCCTGCAACTAATTTTTTTCCCAAAACAACCAATATTTACTACATCTTATAAAAAAAGAATGTAAAATAAAACCATGGTTACTTAGTCATATTAAGTTTATTATCTTTAAAAAAACTATTCCTAGAAAATATAATAATCATCCTATATAGCTTCTGCGAGCGGCTTTATCGATGTGACTGTAGAAAGTTATCTCAAGGGCATTTACTGTAGGAATAGAATGTATCTGTTCTGTAATTCCAGGATATGGTCCATATCTATATCAAGTTTCATCAAAATACATCTAGCCAGTCCGACTGTGAAGAAGTAACAAACATGATATGATTGCCAAATTCTTCCAATATCTATTGGAATATTTGGAATCCATCCTTATTCCGGCCTCATCTAGTATCAAAAGACGAGAAAAATAAAATAAAATTGACGTGTAAAAGAGTTTGTAAAAACCTACTTATAAAATAAAAATCATTTATTCAAACTAAAATTTGCAATGAGTTCCCTGTCTGGCATCTACAAAGATAGTACTATGCGTTCCAAATCGTGACGTTACAGCATGGCAATCGATCCTATTCTCATTTGGAACGCATTGTACTAGAAACGCAACCCGCGCCATTAAATTCTCAAATTCTTTTGTGTTCGCTGTTCTTCAGCAGATGCAAATAATATTAGGTGTTAAATTCTTCACTAATAATACAAATACAATCCCATAAATAAGTCAACATTCGGCCAAACTAAACTTGGGCACCGGTGCCTAATACTAAAACACTACCCAAGAGCAGTGTCTATCAAGTTGTATAGTGGCTTTCAATTTGATGTACACTCGAAACTTCAAAAGCTTACATAATCGCAATTTTAACAGTATCGATACAATTACATCTGTCAAAACGTGTTACGGTGGAATGGTGGATATCAAAGGCACCGGTGCTGCCGTGCGGATACTAAAACGCAGTAAAAATATTGCAAAATACGCTATTTTACTGCATTTTAGTGTCTGCACGGCAGGGTGGCTAATGACGTCATAGCAGTTGGTCACTGAAGATAGATAATGCGAAACAGGCTGTTTGACAGTTGTTTGTAAAAACTCAGAAGGGAAAAGGGCAAAAATCAAATATAGAATAGATTACAATCAAAATATTTACAAAGAAATAACAGAAAAATCACTTACACTGTTGCACGCTCGACGATCGTTCACAAGTCCCGCTCTTTTTTTTAACTTTTTTTATTTGACATTTAGAACGAGTGTTGGGATCGATATACTAATCGATACCAACTTGTTAATCTTTTAATATGATTTAGAGTAATAAATTAAAATATCTCAAAATATATTACGTGTTACAATCGGCCATCCTTCGCATAACGTGTCCTCACGTTTTTCAATTAACAGAGATTTAATACTATTTATTAAAAAAGTACTACGGCTATTAATAAAGCAAATAAACATATATTCTGTCACTGAAACTAGTCTAGTTATTCAACTGACCGCTATTATGATGCTGTGTAACAATTCCTGGGCGGCGCAATGCTTGCCCCTCATGCTCGCTATGCTACGCACTAATACTACTATAGTGGTACAGAGTGAGAGCTACTTCCTTCACTGTCAAACCGTTGCCACTGCGATGCCACGCAACAACTCCTGGGCGGCAAGTTCATATGCCTCTCATGCCCGCTACGTGACATCCGAGGTACACTTATCTATAGTGGTGCGGGGTGAGAGCTACTTCCTTCACCGTCACCACGCAACCACTGTGACGCCACGCAACAACTCCTGGGCGGCAAGTTCATATGCCTCTCATGCCCGCTACGTGACATCCGAGGTACACTTATCTATAGTGGTGCGGGGTGAGAGCTACTTCCTTCACCGTCACCACGCAACCACTTGGACGCCACGCAACAACTCCTGGGCGGCAAGTTCATATGCCTCTCATGCCCGCTACGTGACATCCGAGGTACACTTATCTATAGTGGTGCGGCGTGAGAGCTACTTCCTTCACCGTCACCACGCAACCACTTGGACGCCACGCAACAACTCCTGGGCGGCAAGTTCATATGCCTCTCATGCCCGCTACGTGACATCCGAGGTACCTTATCTATAGTGGTGCGGGGTGAGAGCTACTTCCTTCACCGTCACCACGCAACCACTGTGACGCCACGCAACAACTCCTGGGCGGCAAGTTCATATGCCTCTCATGCCCGCTACGTGACATCCGAGGTACACTTATCTATAGTGGTGCGGGGTGAGAGCTACTTCCTTCACCGTCACCACGCAACCACTGTGACGCCACGCAACAATTCCTGGGCGGCAAGTTCATATGCCTCTCATGCCCGCTACGTGACATCCGAGGTACACTTATCTATAGTGGTGCGGGGTGAGAGCTACTTCCTTCACCGTCACCACGCAACCACTTGGACGCCACGCAACAACTCCTGGGCGGCAAGTTCATATGCCTCTCATGCCCGCTACGTGACATCCGAGGTACACTTATTTAAATTCACCTGGATAGCAAAAATCATTCAATTAGGTAGGTGCTAAACGGATAATTCATAAATAAAACAAGTAAAAGTGCTTAAATTAATATGGAGGCAAGGTCTATTATAATCTGTTCAATTAATTTCACTATTTTGCATCAAAATTAATGTTTGTCAAAATAAAAGGTGGATGGTAGGTCTTAATAAAATCCGATTTCATCTACAAAATCCATGGCTATAATTCTAAATTGGCGGTTCCAGGGTATTCTGGGTCATGTGCTTTGTTACATTAAGTTATTTTATCAAAATATGAACTTAATCGATTTGCAACCTAGTTTTTTTTTAAAGATTAATTTATTCGTGTTCGGGTTTGTGAATTTCATTTTTTTTTTTTGTCGATTTGTCTATTCCATATTCGTAGTATTATAGTTTTCATATTAATATTTATATTGGCAACTTAACCCTTTTAATATAATATATTCATGGTCGTTCTGTGATTGGTTGACGCAATTTAGCGAAAACCAAATCAGAGAGCTCGCTTGCTTTTTTGTGAAAAATGGAGGGAAAATAAACGAACGGAACGTTTTTGTCGACCTGCTCTTAAGCCTGCTCGCTTTCTTTTTTTGGAAGTGAACTCGATTAGAACATAGATAGGTGTTAGGAAATTTGAAACCTACTGATAATTATCTAGTGCTAAGTATTGATTCCTGTATCTGCAGTTCAAAAGAAATATATGAGTTTTGTGTAGGTACTGCTTGCATCATTACTCAACTATATCCTGTTCCCGTTTTATATTATTATTTGCATCCAGTACTTAATCATGCCTCAAAGTTAATAATCTACATTCAATTCGATGTATTGTTTAGTGTTACATTAGATTTTTACTATATTTGACGAACAATTATGACAAAAATGGCCGCGCCGTTATATTTTCACTAATTATGGCGCGTAGGTTATTTATGCAAAAATAACTTGTTTCACACCGATCCCACTTCTGAGATGTAAAAACTCAGAAGGGAAAAGGGCAAAAATCAAATATAGAATAGATTACAATCAAAATATTTACAAAGAAATAACAGAAAAATCACTTACACTGTTGAACGCTCGACGATCGTTCACAAGTCCCGCTCTTTTTTTTAACTTTTTTTAATTTGACATTTAGAACGAGTGTTGGGATCGATATACTAATCGATACCAACTTGTTAATCTTTTAATATGATTTAGAGTAATAAATTAAAATATCTCAAAATATATTACGTGTTACATGTTGATGTACACTTTTGTTTGAGTGCTCATCACTTGAGTTGTCAATAGAGTTACATAATAGCCTTGCTGCTGATCATTACTTGTGTGGTTGAATTTATTAATAGGGGCTAAATCGCGATTTTATTACATGAACCAACATCTATTTGCGAAATTAAATCTTAGGCCGGGAAATGTTGTTGTAAAGGTTCAGCTGAATTAGTGACCCTGTCGCATTTTTTGCGTTAATAATTGTAATTACAAAGTATCCTCAGTAGATTCGATAATAACCATAGCTAGATGAGTAATTATATCTACATTTGCGTTCGTGGGCCTTCGAGGCGCGAGGCCCCTTGGATTGCGAGGCCGTGGGCGGTCGCCCAGGTCACCCACGCCTTACACCGCCTCTGACAATATTATAGATATACTTATCCGTATATATTTTCACTGTAGGTATTTGTTAATTATTTAAATGTACCATAGAGTAGATACAATTTACCGCGTGAGCGGCGCGCGCGCGGCTAGACGTTATTCGTCGCCTTCGACACGTTATGACATGTTCTACCGCGCTACATTCGTACCGTGCTGATTCAGCTGAAAGTACATTAGTAGACTAAAACATTGTTGATGTTGCGTTGTCTGCTACCGAGAACGTAGCAGCAACACAAGCGGATTTAGATAAGGAGATAGAAGATCCTCAAAAATTCTAAATTATGAGTTCACTAGAGAGACCCTAGACTCTGATTCTCAGTGATTCTGATTAATAATAATACAAATTTAATTACAAATTTAAAAAACTGGTTAGTGTTTTATCTCTGTGCATTTCAACTGTATTCAGTTTTTTAATGATGAGATAATTAAATTTATTTATACACAAAATAGCAAATGGTATAAATCATTACCTACATAGTATCTTAGAGCATTGTATAAAACAAAGTCGCTTCCTCCCTATGTCTGATTTAATCTTTAAAAATACGCAACGGATTTTGATGCGGTCTTTTTTTAAGGGAAATTATAAGTCTAGCCACAAAATTATTTATTGGACACGGGATTTAGCTTCTAATTTTATAACTAAGCAACGGGAAAAAAACATAGCCTCTAATAAACTAATTCGACCTTTTTACAACGCCAACTAAATATTCTATAAAAAGCATCAAGTAAAGATTATCAATTATTGTGACTTGTCCTTCTCATTTATACATTGCCACCTAATTTACTAACTCGGCCACGGATTTTACATCTCGTCACCATTTTACGTTTTACAGCTTCAATGCACTGTCCTCATAAAAATATAATTTAAGCTTCGACAGAAAGCATCATTTATTATAACTTAGCATGTATTATAATACATTATATTCTTTTATCGTTAAAACTGATACCAAAATTAGAGTTGTGCATTCAACACCAGCCAGCACCACGTATTTAATTCCAGGCAACAACTCATTCAAAATTAATTAAGCTGAGAGCAAATTCAGGAGTTTTGAAGAAAACAAAAAAGTGTTTTTTTCAGCTTGGAACGTAATACTATCGAACAATCAGACCAAGTGGTTTACTGGTTGCTGTGATTGTTCAGACTTTTATCACAAGTAAAGCTGCAAGCATTTGATAGGCCTTGCCATCAGACCGAAATACGTGACGCCACCATTAGAGGCGAAGTCACAACCACTGGGATTAAAAAGAAAGCGTGGAAGGTCAACTAAAGCGCGAGCTGCGTTAATTATCCAATAGTTGTTTTATTTTCTTTTTTGTCTAGGTAGGTACCTACATTCTTTTTACGTTTCTATTATTTACCATTCGTAAAATGACGCTAATTCAATAAACAAATTGATTTTTCCAAAATAAAGTCATTTATTTTGTCTCTCCTTAATAGCGTCTGGTAATATTAGTGGCCAATAGTATATATTTGATGACATTTTTAGCAAACTTTTGACGGTCAATTAATATAGGATGAGTTACATTTTAGACATACTGAGTTAAAAAATTAGAAGCTAAATAAACATATTTTTTGAAGTCATTTAACACTATTTTAGAAGTTTACTGTTATAATGCATGTTACAAATTTAGATGCTAAAAAATAACCATCGTGCTAAGTTGTATTTAGAGTGGTTCACATAGAAGATAAGTAGTGGTCATGATAGTATTATTTAGATGCTCGTTAATTGTGGCTGACTTAGTAATTTAGAAGGCAACATACATTTTTGGGGGCAAATTATGATATTAAAAAGAAGCCTGTTTAATTAGCACCCTTTTTTTAATAGATAGAGTGTATTTAAGAGGAAGGTTTATGTGTATAATACATGCATAACATATTAAATATCAGCACCCTTGCGAAGCTGGGACGGGTCGCTAGTGCTAGATACAGCACAAACATTTCTAATTTAGCCACAAATGGTATTTTTATTTATTTCTATCACTTATTATTAAAGAAAACTAATAACCTACATGTATTTTTATTTCATTTCGTACAACACATTTTTTTTTGTGGGAAATTTAGCGATTTTGTGTGGAATAATTTTACGTTAGTGGTTTTTTGGTAGTTTTAAAAGTTGACAGTCTAGAAGTAGTTAAGTGACAGTGTAGCTATTGGCAACATTGATCGTACCGTCACGGTCACGTCACACCAGTGTTGCCAACTGCACCGTAATTACGGTAAAAACACCGTAATCAGAAAAGATTTACCACCTACCGTAGGATTATAATTACGGTAGCAAAACACACCGTAATATCCAATGAAGAGCGTATTTATTTTTAAATGTTGTAGATAAATATGATTATTACAAAAGTAATTTTAGCGAGTTTTAATTATATTTTTTTTTACGTTAGGGGCATTTTCCTTTTCTCCCACCGACAACACTGTTTTATGCTTCGAGAATTCCCCAATAGCGCGGTACCGGAATTACACGAAAGAATTCGGTGGTACTGTATGTATTTACATTTCAATGTATACTTAGAACTTTTTAATTTACCTAGTTTATTTGTTTCTTAATCGACTGACATTTCATTCAGATTAGGGACTAAAAGTTTCATGTGTTGTATTGTGTAAGATCTGAAAATTTTACAAGATGGACAGTGACTCTGACTCTTTACGTTATACTAAATAAACAAGGTAATTCTACCGTATTTCAAATATACGTATATTACAACGTAATTTCGGAAAATCTACCGTATTTTTAGAAGAATTCTACCACCGGCTAGATTTCAAACTTGGCAACACTGCGTCACACAATAATTTTCTCTCTGGTACCTTTATTATCCCCATTGATATTTCATGTCAATGATTGACAAGTCCAAATAAAGTGTTTGTAAAGCTAAATAAGCCTGGGAAATGAAAACAGAGAACACCAAATTTTAAGTTTCATAAAATGTTCAAACATTAATCATAAATGCATAGTTCTAAAGTTTCTCACAACTTTTGTGTATAAGTACTAGTAATTTAAAATAAAACATTTTATGCTTACGAATAATACGAGCCTATGTTTTAAAAACTTCATTGTATACAATACAATCCATTGTGATGTCTCATATAGCAGTAATTTTGTGCTGAAGTGTGATGAAATTAAAGATTAAATCCTCGTGAAAAAGATATTTGGAGTTATTAGTGACAATGGATAAGCGAGTGTTGTTAGTTTTGATGTGGAAAAATGCGTTAATTAGAAAACGGAGGTTTATACAAACACTTCTGGACTGTTTGGCTCCTTTGCTCTTCTTCCTATTGTTATTCCTGATCAGTGGTATCATCAAAACTCATATTATAAAGCCAGTGCCGGATGATCCAGTTGCTAACACGGTGAGTTTGTATCTAGTGTTGAAACATATTTTTCCTTATTTTATTACTGTTCTATAAGTATTTATTTATTATACACTTTTGTACACCAAGACTAGAATATATTGAAAGTATAATAAAAAAAAAAAACTTACAATTAGCATAGATAAAATTGAAAATCATTTTATTATGTTTAATACTTAATACTGTTGCAGTCTACAATGTACATGCGTAGATGTTAAATAAAGATTATTTGACAATTGTAGACCCTATTGCTACAAGTTGCTACCACTTATCATTATTATGTCTGTATTGGTTCGTCTGTTCTCTCAGAATTGTGTATGCCTTACTGTAGTTTTGTTCTCAGACATCATGACATTAATTGAATATTAAAAATATATTTATATTTTCATTTTAAACTTTGAGCCCCAAGTGAACACTGGCCGATTCTTACAACAATTGTTCTTTAATTGTGTCTGGTCAGGGGAAGGGAAGTTGCTCACGTCTGTTGCATTTACCATCTTCTCCTGGACTACACGTCTCCCTCGGGTGGTACAAAACGAGTAACAAAGAGCAAGCAAAGAGTTTGGCTAAACTGTACTTTACTGGATGTCGAAATAACGTGTTTTTGGGGGGGGGGGGGGGGAGAGGGGTGTTGTCCCCTCCCAAAACCAGGAAACATACTTTTGAAGATATTCAAAATAGAAAATTTTGAGGTTAAGTATTGAAAAATCATACATTTTATGCATTTGTGGGTCAAACTTAGGAGGTTTCGCAGAGTGAGTCACCCTCAACCCATCGGACTATCCGCCCATGATAGTAGAAAATGTATATTTACATGTACTTAAAAATGAAAAACAAAAATTGGTCTCTATCATTGTATAAAGTTATTTGTTCAAAAATGTAGATTTCTGGTTGGTTTAAAAAAAAATAACCACTTATGCAAAGTTCACTTTCTTCTTATGCAAAGTTTCAATGTTAGGAAACAAATAGTTTTTGAGAAAAAAAAAAATTAAAATCAACAATTTTTCGTATTATTTGACTCCATTTTGACAGGTGTTGTTCACGTTTTACCTCGTTTTCTTATTTTAGAGTTTTATTTGTCTCTTATTATCTAGTTGTTAGTATAAAATAATAATACTGAGATAAGACAATTTGTTTGCAAACCAAATATAGGGCACCCCGACTCGTATAGATATACTGGATTCGACTGGCCTGTCAGTCTTGTAGTTAGTGACCCTGACTGCTATGCGGGAGGTTGTGGTTTCAATTCCCACCCAGGACAAATGTTTGTGTGATGAGCACAATTATTTGTTCTGTCTGGGTGCAATTTATCTATAATATTTATGTATTTAGAAATATATACAATGTGTCCGGGTTCGGACTGTACAACTTTTAGAGGGTGATACTTAGCTCTATTTTATCACTAAAATTATTCTATATGCGAGGTCTAAACCTAATCCCCTCTGAACGGCAGCCATTTTTGTATTTTGGTTCAGTTTTGGGTAACGTCCATACTAAAACTTATGTAAAATTGGAATTTAATACCCGATTATCGTATAAAAAAAACTTCTCGTAACGGCAAAGTATTAGCAATCAGATAAATAACTCAAATTATTTTAATTATTGCTGTATCATACTGAAATAAATGCTGAAACATCAACTTCATGTCAAAATTATCATCGTTTTTTTAGTTTTTCAAGATTATTTCAAAAAATACCCCGAAAACTACTCTTTTTTATAAGCGTGACTCACGGATGATAAGTTTACCTAGATAATGATACCAAAAACTCGATTCTATGACAATTCGTTTAAGAGATATTGTTGCTTAAACCTAGCCATTCCGTGCGTAAGATATGAATGAGCGTTGTATTCTATGGGGAAGTAGGAAGAAAAAAAAGGTTTATTGCGTGTCATTGTAATGAAAATGAGACAAATACGATGTCAATACAAAAGAAGTAAGTATTCGTCAAATGAAACTCGAGTAGATTAATGTTTACCAGTCCCTGTCTTCTGGTTATTGTGGCTACACATAATTTGCTCCTGTGCGCATTGCGCATAAAATCGATTAAAATTTACCTAACATAAAAATCACGGACGAAGTCGCGGGCAAAAGCTAGTATAGAAGCAGTGACATTATACGCACACTGACACTGTCATTTCGTTTGCCGCGATAGTACTACTGACTCTTGGAAATTTGGAAGGATTTTGGAGATGTTCCGTAATACCAAAAATGATGAATGAAAACTTAATGTTTTTTAATTTTTCTTACTATAATTTGTAACTTGGTAATAAAGTCTAGGTTCCTACATAGAGAATATATTTTTTGTTGTTGTTTTTAATACAGAAAAATCAACATGAAATCTGTTATTTACGATGTAAAAATTTGCGAAATGCAATTCGCTTAAATTTCGTTTTAAGCAAGCATTTTTAAAAAAGAAAGATCTGGGAACCTAGATAAATATTGTCTAAATCCACCTGCAAATGATTTTGGTATTACGTTTGTATGGATAAATCGCCTCGAACCCGCCCCTTAACAAGAGATTCTGAATATCACTTGCACAAGTGTCATAATCATAACTTACAATAAAATATGAATGAATTAACATGACTAAAAAACAATATAAAATCAAATAAATAAGAATTAAATTTTTAAAAAACTATAAAAAATTTATTACAATACTACTTAAAATAAAGTAAAAAAATAAGTAGGTATTTACTTACTAATAACAAATAATAATAAGCTAACCAATCAACATTTTTTTTTTAAAAGAGGAGAACTTTCAGCTAAGCAGTTAATGACTCGATCGTAAAAGCTACTGTATTCGTCATCCTTGATTAGATCCGATTCTGTATTTAATATAATTAACGAATACAGTTCCTTCAGTAGAGAACGAAGTCTCTTTTTAATGCGCTTAAGGCGCTACCCTGAGCAAATAACCTTGAGCATTCGTTCCCGCTTCCCCGCACCACACCTCTACTCAAACTCGAGCGAGCGTCGAGCGCGACGCTTTGTGGCGATGGCGACGCGCTCGCGCGGTATTTCGCGCCATTTCGTAAACACAAAGTGAGCGTCCGCGTATCACGTAGATTATACATTTTGAAACTTTTGATTTGTAGGGGATGTTTCGTCAGTTTATTCAATTTTTTTTTAAGTGATTTTTTCCGTTTTTCAATTTAAACTGTATAAAATCGTTATTCTAACATTTATAGTGAAAAAAAAATTGGTTACTTACTAATATGATCTCATCGAGGTTGATTAGAACAATGACTTTTATCCCGATGGCTATTAATTAATTTATTTGTAGTAAAAATATTTTTTTCTTTTACTAAAAATATTTTTTTGTTTTACTAAAAATATTAATTGACGTTGAATAACGGTTTTATAAGGTTTACATTTAAAAAAGTAGAGATTTTTTAAATTAGGAGTAAAGCTGACGAAAAATTCCACCACCAGGGGTCTATAGAAGAATTCATACTTTGTAAAGTAGTACTAGTACCATCTAGCGAACACTTACAAGTGCAATTCGCAGACCTAAGAATCCACAGATATGACATCAAAAAAAAAAAAATATATATATAAAACGATCTTTTTAGGGTCCGCACAAAATAATTTTGCTCATGATGAATTCAATGACTAATTGACTATAGGTACATAGGTTACTAAATACTTCCAACTTTTATTCGTATACAAGTAGGTACATAATTATTATAGTACTCTGTGATAAATATTATGCGGTGTTTATTCTTTAGATTGAAGATTAGTTTTCTGCTATTCAGACGGTAGGTAATTGTTAAAAGTAGAAAAATGGGCACGCCATAATCTCGGCGGTAAATCCCCTCTTTGAGGCGTGGATGGATATATCACACGGCGTCCTCACATTCCGTTCCGACGCAGGTTCACACCGGACATGGGAAGTTCGGGAGATTCCTGCACCGGATTAGTGCGGAAGAGACGCCCGGGTGTCGCCACTTTGTGGCCAGCCCGGAGGATACGGTGGAGCACACGGTGGAGGTGTGCCCCGCTTAGTAAATTTGCTGTATTTATTTCATGTGAACTTTCAAAATGAACAATGCCAGTGGTTCATCTATTAAGATGAACCACTAAAATGATGTACATGTTGGCATTAAAAAAAACTTATCCAGCTAAAATGGCGTAAGCCTCTGTTTGAAAGATATGCTGACTGCCAGAAGTTTGTTGCTTACACCATGTAGCAACAAATGCATCAAAAGTACTCATTTTTGGTAGACTTACAACAAAAAAGGCACTAATGTTGATCAAAAAGTTTACGGCGTAAGTGATATTTTTTTCGTCATAAAAATATGAGACTCAGACCAATCAACATAGTATTTTTATCTTATAAAAATGATGCAAAAAACGCATTTTCGATTTTTTGAGGCTTACAGCAAATATGTTTTCCTACGTCGTATATTGATGCAACGCTGCAGGACTGTATTACTAAATAACAACTTTTGTTCTATGCCTTTTTTTACAAAACATAAATAAACATAAGCAATTCATTTATCTAAAACAAACATTCAAGATATTGTATTTTGCTATACCTTCATATCATATGAAGCGACGCAAGCGCATCAACCACCTCTTCCGCCCAATCCCCGCCCCCCTCCACTATTGTAGGTACTATCGATTGCTTGCTTCGCATAGATTTCGTAATATCGACAAAGTTCAATTTTAATATTTTAGTTTTTTTATTCATTCATTCAATTTAAATTTTTCATTTCAATTTAAATATTTTTAGAAGTTGTTCTTTATATTAGCGACATACCTATCCTAGTCCTAAGAGTTGCCAGTGATTTACAAATAATTCTACATATAATAGGCATAATTATTGTGCTATAGTAAATAGGTAGGAAAACTATTATAGGTACATTCATTCGCCAATGAGACGTACGTGCAATATTAGGCATAAGTACTGAATTAGTACGGAGAGTCGAGATACCTGAAGTCAGTGTGTTTTTACCAGCAGCGAGCGGCAGCTGTGAACATACCGTTAGGCTGCATCTTTTGGATTCTGAACGCTCGACTCAATACTTAGAGTTAAAAATCCCTTGAGCGAAAAAATCTCGCTGTAATATTTTTAAATTTGTTCGAACTTAGGTTTGTCAATGAGAAAAAAACAATGCAACCTATGCAAAAATCTATACTTAACTAAAAAAATGTCAGTAACGAAGACACACCATAAAATAATATTATTTTCTTCTGCATACGTAAGCGAGCAAGTGCGTCCGCCGGCGGGACAACAAACGACACGGGTATCACCCTCGAGAGCCGGCGGCACACAGAATTCGCCAACCAGCGCAAGAAATATGCAGTGAATACGCTCAGATTTTAAAGAAAAATCTGTATAAAATCGAATTTTCGTATTTTCAAAAATATTTGATTAGCACATTTTACTTTATTAAATTACCTATCTATAAGTATAAGTAGCAAATCAAAATAATAGTTACTTTACGAGTCAATACTATTTTAAAATACATTATTTGTCATTTCTGTAGTTTCGTTGTGACCCCTTTAATTAAACATTACGTTAGTAAAAAAAAAAACGAAAACGGCCATTTTGGAGCCAAGATTATGAAGAAATTTAATGTATTTTTTATTACTTGGTATTTCTATTGATAAAAGAAAGCTGGGCTCTAACAAATTGCATGAAATACGGCTAGAGCTGCGTTTTGCTCGGGGAAGCGCCTTAATCGTCTCTCACAAGTCACTTGCGTGAATAAAATTGTGAGAATTACACAATATGCAATGATGTACGTGCTGATATGCATGTTATTCGCTAGGTGCGAAGTATAAGGTGGGGGAACCACGAAACGAACGCAGCGCGCGTCATGGCCAAAAAAGGAACTTTCGGTGGCGGACGCTGTCTAGGGCATTCAAACTCGGATAGTTATCAACTCCGGAGCTAGTTACGATGTTGAGTAATCAAATCCGGAACTCCGGAGTTGGCTCCGGAGTTGACAACTTTTTTAGAAATTAATAAAAATGCCTTTTATTTTAATCAACATAAGTTTTATTTGTTAAAGAATCAACGTTTTTGTTTAAAAAAATACTCTCTGACAGGAAGACGTCATAATAGACAACTAATACGCATTATAAAATATTAAAAATTAATAATAATCATGAACTTATTAGTAGGTACCTAAACGATCTACTTTTTTGAGATCGAAGTTCTTGGTAATAAGTTTTGAGATCGAAGTTCTTGGTAATAAGTTTTGAGAAACGATAAGGCATTTAAAGATGAGTCAGAAATAGAACTTTTAAGTTTCGAGCAGAAAAAGCCTGCTGCCGAGAATGCTCGTTCTGACTCCACGCTCGTCGGCAAGACACAAAGCAGATACTGGTACGCCTCTGAAAGGTATTTTCCTTTGCATCCGCCATTGTCATAAATTGCTTTTTCTGCTTTTACAAATCCATCCAGATCCAAATTAGCAGATGAGGTGCTTTGTTTTTTAATTTATATTTACTTAACTCCTGCTCCAGTTGCTCTGCAACATTTAGGTGCAACTCTGGTTCATACGTTTCCATTGGTGATTCTGTTGATATGATGTAGATGTCAAGTTTACGCGAAAGTCTTTTCAAAACGTCAACAATTGTCTCAGATATTTGTTCATTAGTTTGTTTTCTAAAAGTATCATCTGCTTCTGATAAAAAAAATCTTTGCAGTCGTGAAGGTAGTGCAGAGTTCCGATTATTTTTGCAAGTCTTCTCTCTTTTACGTTACGCTCAAAAATTAAGATGCGTTTTTCGTTTTGTGAATAATGATTACATGGTTTTTGAAAACCGGTTTTAACTCCGGTGTTCTATTTCAACTCCGGATTTGAAAAATGCTTAAAATCGCTTCGAAACTCCGGAACTCCGGATTGAAAGCCCTAACGCTGTCACTTTTTACTAGCGAGATTTACGTTTTTAGTAAATAAACATGAGTCACGAAGCTTGCTGCGTAGTTAATTGCAAAAACAATGGCAGAAATAGTGATAAAAAATTCTACAAACTAATCGTTTTCCTTTCAATGTTGTTTGTGGTTGGAAAATGATGTCGTGTCTGATTGGTCGGAATCCAGTTTTTATGATTAATTTGGCCATGTTTAACTCAAAATACATAAAAGGGTGGATTATTGAGAGCACAAGCACTCATAAATAATCGTCTGCTATTTACATGAAATACGTTATTCGATGAAATTTGCTTATTTCTTAACTTACTTCTCATGACGACAGCCATGAAAAATCCGTAATGTACTAAGCGAAATCTATTGATTGTGTCATTTTAGACGAAAAATAAAAAAGACTTACCTTATATAGATTTAGAATATTTATTGGAATAAATGTAAATTACAATATTTAATTAAAATTTTTCGTTTGTAAATAACTCGTCGTAATGACAGCCGGGCATTTGACATTTCGGAGGCCACCGTATTTGCAACCGCTAGTTGGCGCTGTCATCGCGCACCCAGCGAATACTGTGATAAAAGTTTACTTGCACATGGTATGCAACTTTGACAGACGTCCAAACCACTTCCGGAAAAACACATGGCGTCCTTTGCTGCCTGGTCAAGTCTAAAACATCTTGGTAAGCGCATCAATCACCGCAACCCAGGCCGGTGGGGTCCCGCGTTGCTGGGGCCCGGCTGGCAAATGCCACCTCGACTGTATGGCCCGTCCGACGCTGTGTGAATCGAGAACATAAACATGTAAATACTAGAAATATTACCAAAATCGGAAACATCGAAATATCGGATGCATGGTGTATAAGGCGCGCGTAACAGTTAAAATGCAATTTGGAAAATGTATTATTCGGATTAATTGAATTTAATTCTTAATTTTTTGGTCCAGTAATTTTTTGGTTGACAGCCATTTAAACCTTTTCAATTCAACTACTTCTTCGTGGCTGTTTCCTACAGCAACGTGAGCTGTCATCACAGAAGATCCCAATGGTATTCTTGTATTGTTGTTTAGTTTTTGTTTGCCATCAAGGGCACCTAGACTGATGCCACGTTTTTGACCGTCTTCTTTTCTCCATTCTCCGCTGCTTGATCCTGAAGGGATGAACATTTCCACTTGTTCTCTTGTTGATATCGATGCATTTACTTCATATATAACGCATATCCAGCAAGCAGTTTTTACACTGTTCGCTGGATGTGCGTTATAAAGTTTTCTACTTTGATCTTTAAATCGGATGTTTTTAATGGAACTCTAAGATTTATTTGATTGTCTTAAAACGTTTCCAGTCTACGTATTTATTGACAAGAGTGACCCTGTTTTGTTTGCACTGTTTTTTCAAATGTTTTCAATAATTGAATCTTTCATATGTATTTGAACGATTGTTTGTTTTAATGTGAGAAATCATCCCATGACCTTTCCCGTTAAAGAGTGGAGCAAGAGGCATGCCACAGCTTTATTGACTAAAACTACACCTATCTTCCTTATTTCTTGAATCCGTAAGCCCTGCTAGCCCCCTACGATTTAAATGATTTGTAATGTGACGTTCTCATTATACGTCGAATGCTTTAGTGAAAGACTGCTGCACCAATCCTCGTGGAGTAGAGAACGGCCGTCGGATCTTGGCGAGTCAGAAGTTAGGCTCTACTCGAAAAACTCGTACCTACAAAAATAAAGGTTTAAAAAAAGACAATTATTCCATTTATTTGTTCAAACCATTTATTTTTTACGAGTTTTCTAGCGCTAAAATTCGCAGAGCCTAATTTCAGATTCGTCAAGAATCGACGGATGAACTCATGTCGTTAAACGTTGCCTATTGTTCATTTTTACTTTTGGTGTGCAATAAAGAATATATCTATCTATCTACGTATAAACCTTTTGTTGCTTATCTTTATTTTAATTCTGTTTCATTAAATGTAATAAGTAATATCATCATAATTATATGAATGATACTTCCCTATCATAATAGCTATACATTGTTAATAAGTTAATACTCACTAACATTGTATGGCATTCTAAACCGCTGTTTATAAATATTGCATACATGACCCACTGTAATAATGACTGTTTACTTGAGAGTGGAGGGATTACTGACAAGCCAATGTTATTACATGGTCGGAACTTTCTACCGATCGAGGGTTTTTAAGGTTCTGTACCCAAAAGGTAAAACCGACCATGGGAAAGAAGACAGCCACTCGCTCTTTGTCAAATATGCAAAAAGAAATCCAGCGAGCCACCCCTGAGTCCATAGACAAGCCAGAACAGAATCTCTGGCGCAAACGTGTTAGGACATCCGGCTCCGAGCTAAATTGGGAACAGACAGGGTTTTACAAAGGTAAAAAGACCCAAAGGGTAAAAACGGAACCTTATTGCTAAGATTCTGCTGTCCGTCGGTGTGTCACCCGGCTGTGTCTACAGTGATAGATTAATAAGTTGGTCACAGATGTTACATATATTTCTATTTATTAATTAATTTAATCTTCATGTACATGGTGGTACATAGGCGGACTTAATGCAACAAGGCATTCTCTAACATTCAACCTTTGGGTTAAAAAAGACAACACTGTGGTAGGTGTGCACAATAAATAAATATCAGATAAGTAATAAGATATAATTAAAATATAGTGTAGTATAATTTAAACAAGTAGGTACAGTCGACTCTCGTTAATTCCAACCTGCGATAATTCGAACTTCTCTATAATTCAAAGTTATCACGACTTCCCTACAAAATCTCTTTATATTTCGAACTAAATCAATACATTTTTATGCACTTGGTAATTCGAACGGAAAAATTCTTGCTATTAACAAAACGACGCGTTAATTCGAACTCATCGGCGTCCAACAATCGACAATTCAAAGTTGCAAAGAGAAAGAGGTCGAATAATAGTAATGTAAGTACATTTTGCGACAAGTTCAAACTAGTATTAACGTACACGAATGTGCTTTGAAGCAAACTAGTATGACAGAGTTTTTTCGAAACAATAATTAATTCACATTATGAATAGATTTATGTATTGTTAGACTAAAAAGACTTTAGTCGATTAGTGGGAGCATCTTTACCTCACCGCGTCCTATCGCCCCGCACTATTGTCTTTGACATGTTTCAAATATAGCGATGCCTCCCACGTAAGTTGTTGTAACCCCAAAAATGCAATTTTACAGGAGAGCGTTTTAAAGATACTTTTTGCGATACAAGCCACATTTTTCAAAGAATCTTTTTGAAATTCGGTATAAGTGTATAGTTTTTAATATGCTATCGTTTACTACATGTCATTACTTTATAATTTTAACGGTTTCTTGAATTTTGTTGTTACAACAGATTACCGCGACAGGAGGTCCTCACAAAATGTTGTAACTATCACTTACATTATTATACACGGGAGTTCAAGAGCCGATTTGGATCATATCTGATAGTTACATCAATTTACGTCGATTACAAATAAAAATAAGGTGTGGTATGTGTATCATTACTTGATATAATAAAATAAATACAATGTTTTTTCAGCCTAATTTCGTTTAGGACAATATCTTTTCGTTGATACGTTACCGATATACAAAAAAAGCAGAATATTTTCAATTAAGTTTATCAAAATTTTACATTTTAGGGTTTAGAGTTTAGAACAAGAAACGATATTTTAAAGATTAGAAAAACATTAAAGATTAGGATTAAAAATCATTACAAAAAATCTGAAAATAAAAATTGAAGCTTTTTCAAAATTTAAATTATACTTTCAATTAATTACATCGTCTTTTAATCAAATTTTTACTATAGTTTAAATAATCGAAACTCAAAAAAGTATCGTAACCAAAATGATTAAGAAAATTCTAGTAACCAATGAGATTTAAAAATAGGTAAATCATCATGTTCCTATCTTAGTCCAATGTGATTTGGAGTCGGTGGAACAAGCTTATTCTTCCATTTTGTCTCACTGTCACTTTGTAATCTTTAATAAAAGTAAGTCTTTAATAAGTAAATAAGTAATGTTTAATAACTTACACTGAATCTAGAAAAGCCCGCAAATATTAAGTTTTGCTCGTAATATATACAATAGAGGGATTGTTTCCCGACCCCAAAAAGCTGGTTTCATGCACCTAACTGGTGTATTCATATCATCGGCATTTTGGCATCTTAAGGTAGTATGTTGAAAGAAGTGGTCATCACCTTACAGTCTGATAAAACATTAAATTAATATTGAATCTTCAGAACAAACTGGTACCTCTTTTATTTTTACGATATTATTATACTTCAGATCGTTTTCTGTTTTCTCTGTGTACCCTTTAGGCAAAAGCTATACGTTATTACTATATACACTAAAAGTTTAAACCTCTGACTTAATATAACATTAGTGAATTTAGTCAAACATAGTGTGACTCAACTTGCAAGCAGTTGAAAAGACTTGAAATGGTTACAAACGATGGTTTTGACAGACCCAGACTTTTTCACAGGCTGTTAAATATCTTTTTCATCGGGGATTAATACTGCTGTTGGTATATCAAATTTAATTAACACCTTATTAAGAACTTAATCACTTATAGAAATGGGAAAACTGTTGTTTACACACGTCTGAAGTTTGAAGTTTCAGTAACGGCAACAGGCAATTTATTCTTATTTACTTATGTCTCACAATAGTATCAGCATAAATTCTAAGCTTAGCTCTCCTATAACTAAATTAGCCATAGTTATACATCGTTTTCTCTGTCACCTTTTTAGTTTAATTTATTGAAATAGTGCTTACAGCAGACTCAATAGACCAGTTTTCCTACTGGCTGTTTTTGATATTTTACTAGAAATGTTTTCTTTGACGTTGTTAGTCCTTTTGAACAATCTCTAATCTGTAAATGTGTTTTTTTTTTTTAAAGGTAATGCCTTTTTCAAAAGATACTTTATTCAATCAAATAACTGATAGTGGACTCAGCTTAAAGAGTTCAACAGTGCAGAAACATGCAGGTGGTGACTAAGGTAAAAGTAACGAACAACGTTTTTTGATTTGGGAAACTAGCAATAAACACGAGCAAGAAGGAAAGTCCTAGTGAGTTTTAATCAGTAAATGTTGCTTTTACTGACTAAAACTCACATGTAATCTTTCGGTGCCTTTTGTGTTCCAGGCCCTCATTTCCTCGACACGACCTGGATGTCTTCCTTGAGAATTGGTACGATAAAGCGAGTAACTAAGATAACTGGAATGAATGGAGGGAGGCCTTTGCCCAGCAGTAGGACAGCACAGGCCAGCTAGAATAATAATCTACACTAATATAATAAAGAGGTAAAGTTTGTTTTTTTGTTAGTTTGTTTTTTTGTTTGTAGGGGGTAATCTCTGGAACTACTGGTCCGATTGGAAAAATTTTAGCAACAACAGAAAGCTGCTTTACTCCTGAGTGACATAGGCTATATTTTATGTACGCGGGCGAAGCCGCTGACAAAAGCTAGTAATATAATATAAACAAAAATGGCTATAACAGTCGTAATCCAAATGGTTATTATACTACACAGCTATGAAATACGAGTAAATGAGCAGTTTCAAGGTCCAAAGATACGAATATGCCATCACCTTTCAGTTTAGTCATTTAAAACTTCTCAGATTCATTGAAAATGGTTGCCTAGAGTGACTCTGACTTCAGTGATATTCATAAAACACTCCCTGAAAAATACATACAACGTACTTATTTCAAACGAATAGCGACGTAAATCATTGTATGTGATGTTACAACCTACTTTTACATATCTAGCATCGAAGTAAAATGTTTTAAGTATCACTTAATATAAAATAATTTAAAAATTAGCGACGTAAATTGTTATATGGGATCAATACCATATTTTAAATGGTTATCATGTTAGTTAAAGATAAGATTAAACGGAATAGTAATTACTAGAATATTAAATTAACGACGTAAAAATTGCGTGAGAGGTGCAACTGGCAGCGAATTCCAGCGTAATCTGTGATATGTGTTACATACAACGGACGCACGTGCGCTTTTCCCCGTTGTAAACCATTGCAAATAAAAAATACTACAGTCTACGCCGGAATCGTTCGAAATATACAACATTATACGTTTCAAAAGTACCTTAAATAATAGGTTTTTTGGACTTTTTGTTTTTTTGTAGGATAGATTACATAAAATTAGACACTTTTACATTAAAAAACCAAAATCGCCATTTTGTGGGTTACAACAACTTACGTGGGAGGCATCGATAGAATTACGCGCCCTTTTGAGACTGTATCCTGTTTTAAAAGTTTATAAGTTGTAGTTAAAGATTTGTGTTGGTTTAAAATACTTTTGTCTTTAATAGAATTCAGAAGTGGTATAATTCTCACGTGCGTATTTATTATTGAAAATTTCGATCGTAAAAGTTCCTGCCAAAGTGCAAAACTAAACTAGATATTTTCAATGGCGGAAAAAGTCGCTTTTCAAAATTTTTAATGGCGGAAAAGAGTTGAATAATTTTAGTGGCGTGTTTGCATTATTACTGTGTCTAATTGGATTTTAATCAAACTTAAAGTCACAAGTTTCGACACGTTTGGCTTTGGCTACGGACGTTTTCTGTACGAGCTACTGAACTCGATTGGTGGTGGAAGTGCTTTTACTGGAACCTTGGGTGGCTTGCGACACAGATGATTTTGGCTTAGATTGGTTTGCATGAAGATCTGGGTGAGCTCAGTCCATTTTATATTAACATTGACTTTTAAACTGCATAAAAAAGGGGTGTTGTGAACTTAACACTAACTTTGGTGCACTTGCATGGAAAAACATTCATAGTGAAGCATTGAGCTCAGTTCATTTTATATTAACTATTACTTAACTTTTAACTGCATAAAAAAAAAGATTGTTTTGTGGACTTAAAACACTAATTTTGATGTACTTGCATGGAAAAACTTTCATAGTGAAGCACTACTTGTGTGGTGATATTTGTGATTGTGTAATTTGTATTGCTGTACTGCTTGTGGTGACATAGTTTATACTAGGACACCTAAACTTGATTTTAATTTTCTTTGTGAAATCTGAAAAGATTTTGTATATGTTTTGATTTAACTGTTGGTGTTGCAGTACCTACTATTTAAGTAAACATACATCAGATTATTCATTATTAATATGGGGCCTCACAGGAGGAGACATAAGTTGGAGAGTAGTAGCAGTCCAAGTTCTGGGAGCGACCATAACATAAACTTAAAAAGAAAATATAAGAAAAACTTTGATCCTCAAACATCTTCAGTTTCAATAGAACATTGGATCCGCAATTTGGAAGGCGTTTCAAAGATGCATGGCTGGGATGAGCGCTCATTTATTTGTACTTGCACATCAAAGCTACATGGCTATGCCAAAGCTTGGTATGAGCGACAGCCAGTATATGACATGAGCTGGAGTGAGTGGAAAGACAAACTCATCAAAGCTTTTCCATTTACAAAGAATAAATTGGCTCTAATAAGAGAACTTGTAAACAAGATTAGGTTACCAACTGAAAACCCTATTGAGTTTAATTACAGTAAGCTTGGTATTGGGATGTCATGCCAGCTTAGTGATGATCTTATAACTCAAACTATTATAGGTACACTTGGTGATAAACTTCTAGAAGTTGGGGCTTTGTCAGCTGGTTGTCAAGATACTACATCATTATTAAAATATTTAGCTAGTTTTATGAATTCAGACAATAGTAGAAAAAATTATGATGCAATGAACACTATTCATTTTGTGACAAGCCAGGACATGTTGAGGCAACCTGTTATAAAAAGAAGAACTTAGGCAAATTTTGTTCCTTTTGTAAAAATAAGGGACATGTTGTAGAAGAGTGTCAGAGGCGGTCTGCAACATTGTTGCCAGATAAAACTGTCAGAAAAGTTCAGACAGTTAGCTCTGATTAATCAGATGGATGATGTGATTGTCTGGGGTAATGATGTAGATGAGTGTTTAGTAAATTTAGAAAAAGTTCTTTATTGATTGATGCAACAGGTGTCAAATTAAACCTTCACAAATGTTCATTTTTAACTAATATTGTTGAGTATTTTTGTTAAGTTGGCCACATGATATCTGAAGGGGAACTTTGTACAGCCCCACATAAAATAAAGGCTGTAGTAGATTTTAAAGTCCCGCAAAATGTTCATGTATTCAGGCAGTTCTTGGGTTTAGTAAGTTATTTTTGCAAATTGATAAAAGGTTATGCAACTATAGCTAAACCACTCACCTTGTTGACTAATAAAAATAGGTAAAAAAACTTTTTAAGTTAAACGGTTTTATGTTAAACATACATTGCAATGTTTAAGATAAATGTACTAAAAACCGAAAAATAATAAAATAGATACAGTCGTGGGAATTATAAACATATGCATAGACTAGACTAAAATAAAACCGTGGGGCACGTCAATTGTCTTGTGTTGTCACCAAAATCCAAAGTGTATGCAAAATTTCATATTAATCGGTTGACAGAGAAGAGGGTGAAATTTGAATTACTAAATTTGACCCAAGAATAAAACAAACGGGGTGAGCTAAATAAAACCGTTTAAAAAGGGTAGTGATTGAAGTTGGGGACCTGATCAGCAAGATGCTATGACACAATTAAAGAACTTGTTAACTTCTGATCCCGTCCTTACAATTTATAGCCATGAAACTTAAATTCACACTGGTGCCTCGAAGATAGGTCTTGGTGGTGTACTTTTCCAACTTCAAGATGGCAGCCAGTAGAAAGTAGTGATGTATGCAAGCAGACGAACATCATCAACTATTAAAGCCAAGTACCACAGTTTTGAACTTGAGGCCCTTGCAGTGTTTTAATTAGTCTCCAAAAGTTCAAAGTGTATGTTTCAGGACTCAAGTTCAGTGTGGTAACCGACTGTTCAGCATTACGGTTAGGCTGGTGTAAAAGAGACTTCTCCCCTCACAATGCCCAATGGTGGCTTGTTCTTCAAGTGTTTGACTTTGATGTGGAACATGGGTCAGGAAGATTGATGTGTTTAGCTGAAATCTGATAAATGTATGCCACATTGAAGGGAAACATTTTGTAAATGCTCTTTGAGATGGATATGAAGAGATTCAATGTGTAATTGAAAACCTAGAGTTTGAGGTTAAAGCTAATAAAAATAAGAAAGATGGTTTGGCCATGAGATTTAAGATAGCCAGGGTGGCCAATTTATCATGATAATAATGGACACTTGGGATTTGAAAAGTGTGTAGAGGCTATCCAAGCTAAATATTGGCTTCCAAAACTGAGGAAATGTGTGGGCTATTATGTTGCCAGTTGTATAGAGTGCCAGTATACTAAGAAGCCTACCGGTGACAACCAGGATTAATGCACCCTATACCCATCATTTCAGTTCGGTTTGATATCTTGCATATGGACTATTTGAGTCCTTTTTGTAAAAGCAATGGCAAGCCTTATGTTGTCACCATTATTAATGGTTTTACGAAATTTGTGTGGCTTGAAGCTGTTGCGAGTACAAATGCTAAGGGTGTTATTGCTGCTTTTGTTTTTTTAAGCCAAGTGTTTAGTTACCCAGTATGGGTAGTGAATAGCCTCTTCGAGGGCAAATGGGCAAGTTGAACGCCTAAACCGCACCATTTTAAGTTCGCTGACTGCTCAAATGGGCGATGATCTGAAAGGGTGGGATAGATTCCTTCCAAAGTTACAGTTGGGGATTAACTCGACTATTAGTCAAGGTACTGGCAAATCTCCATTAGAAGTTTTGTGTGGGTTGAGACCTCGACTCGCTGGTGAACTTCAGGGTTAATGTCATAACACTTACCTACTTGGTAAATTTGAGGGCGGAGGCCCAACGAAAGTTGAAGCCGGATGAATGGCCGATTTGATAAAGGTCGATGTGTGACCAAACCAATTGCACTTGGTTTTGTGGTTATGATGGAGAGGAGGATTTTCAGATGTGGTTTGACCAGTGGTAAGTTGGTGTCTCGATTTGCAGGGCCTTACAAGGACACAGCTGTGTTGCCTAATGACCGTTATGAAGTCACTTCTGCCGAGAGGGGCAAGAGAGTATATAAAAATATTGTCGCTCGTGACAAATTAAAATTGTGGTACGCAAGACGTGAAAGTACATCCGATGAGGATATTGGTATAATGGCTGATCCTTTACAGTAATAATAAAAAAATAAAATCAGGGGCTACTGGAAATAATTACTGCCATCAGGGGTTTCAAAAGATGTAACTGCCGTGAGGGGCTGATGGTTACAAAATGCCTTAACTGTCGTCAGGGGCTAAAGATTTCAAAAGCTGTAACTGCCGTGAGGGGCTGATGGTTACAAAACGCCTTAACTGCCGTCAGGGGCTAAAGTTTTCAAAATCTGTAACTGCCGTGAAGGGCTGATGGTTACAAAACTCCTTAACTGCCGTCAGGGGCTAAAGGTTTCAAAAGCTGTAACTGCCGTGAGGGGCTGATGGTTACAAAATGCTTTAATTGCCGTCAGGGGCTAAGGGTTTCAAAAGCTGTAACTGCCGTTAGGGAATGTTGATTACAAAAGCTTTAGCTGCCGTTAGGGGCTGTCATGTTATTGCCATATGCGACGTGAAAGGCTTACAGTTTGCCTTTCTGGGCTCCTTATCACAACAACACTGTTGTGAGGGGTCACATCTACGAAGACTACAACAGCGGCCAGAGAAAATGTTGCAGTTTGGATGGAACTTCGAAGAATCACGAACGGATGGAACTTTGAAGAATCACGTATGAGCTGAAGGAGATCCTTCGAGGACGAAGGATGGCAGGATGGCCGAACTGCTAGACTAAAAAGTCTTTAAAGTCGATTAGTGGGAGCATCTCTACGTCACCGCGTCCTATCGCCCCGCACTATTGTCTTTGACATGTTTTAAATATAGAATTACGCGCCCTTTTGAGAGTGTGTCCTGTTTTAAAAGTTTATAAGTTTTAATTAAAGATTTGTGTTTGTTTAAAATACTTTTGTCTTTAACAGTATGTACACTCTTTAACTTTTTTCATTGTTATAGAACAGCAGTTAATAAATGATTATTGATCAATACTCAGTACTTAATTCGAAGTTTTATTGATTTTCTCACAAATTTCGAACCATTTGATATTTCAAACATTCGATAATTCGAAATATTTTAAGAGTCCCTCGAGTTTCGAATTGATTGATTGATTTATTTCAGAAACAATTTACATTGTGTATGAATTAACGGAGTCGACTGTACCTTATAATGATAAAATACGTATATATAAGCTAATATTAAAAACTAATATACTATTGCCGGTATACAGCAGGTGTATTCCTCATTCAATAAACCTATTCACGCTATGGAGCTCTATACCTTAAATAGTTCAGTTTAATTTGTTAAATTAATCCACTACATTTAGCGGTTCGACCTCTAAATGTGATAGTGATTCTATCTTGGAAGCTATTTCATTTTGGCTTACTTATAATTGTCTTGTTAGGGTTGTTATTGTCGCACTAACTAAACTAAGTAAAAATCGGCCAAGAGCGTGTCGAGCCGTCGAGCCACGCTCAGTGTAGGGTTTCGTAGTTTCCCGTCCGTCACAAATTTCTCACAATGTAACAGAACCCAGTAGCCCATGTAAAAATTAGTAACACAATTTCCCGAGAGATGGCGCTGTACCCGGTGGCAATTTTAATTGGGAAATTATAAGTCTAGCCACAAAATTATTTATTGGACACGGGATTAAACTTCTAATTTCATAACTAAGCAACCGGAAAATAACATAGCCTAATAAACTAATTCGACTTTTTTACAACGCCAACTAAATATTCTATAGAAGGCGTCAAGTAAAGATTATCAATTATTGTGACTTGTCCTTCTCATTTATACATTGCCACATAATTTACTAACTCGGCCCCGAATTTTACACCTAACCATTTTACGTTTTACAGCTTCAACGCACTGTCCTCAAAAAAAATATAATTCAAGCTTCGACAGAAAGCATCATTTATTATAATTTAGCATGTATTTATAATACATCATATTCTTTTATCGCTAAAACTGATACCAAAATTAGAGTTATGCATTCAACACCAGCCAGCACCACGTATTTAATTCCATGCAACAACTCATTCAAAATTAATCAAGCTGAGAAGAAATTCAGGAGTTTTAAAGAATCCAAAAAAAAGGGTTTTTTCAGCTTGGATCGTAATACTACCGAACAATCAGACCGAGTGGTTTACTGGTTGCTGTGATTGTCCAAACTTTTATAGCAAGTACAGCTGCAAGCATTTGATAGATTGTGCAAGCATTCGCCGACAGACGTTTCTCCTTTGGACGATTCGTCGACAGGACCTTTCGTTTTTGTGAGATTCGTCGATAGAACGTTTCACCGATGGACGTTTCGTCGACAGGGCAGTTCGCATTTGTTTGTTTCGACGACAGGACTTTTCAACTATGGAATATTCACCTTTAGATCGTTTTGGCTACTGTTTTCACTATTTAACTACAAAGGCACCAGAAAGCTATTATTTAGCTTGCTACAAAGACATGAAGAAAGAATATGTTTTAATGTGAGACCACCTATACTTTACCTAGCCAAATTCTTCTACTTTATTATTGCAAACATAGGGGAAATAAAAAAAAAACAAAAGATTTATTAAACGTATTTATTTATATTATAAAGCGGTGATTAGAAAGTGTTAAGCTGATAGTTGAGTATGCCTATATTTAAAAAATAAAAACAGATAATCATGACTACCCACATTTTGGTCACATATAGGTATTTTATTATACTAAGCTAAGTATCAGGCGCCTGTTACTGGCAATGTTACAAAAAATTTTCTAATCACCGCTTTATAATATAAATAAATACGTTTAATTAATCTTTTGTTTTTTTTTTATTTCCCCTATGTTTGCAATAATAAAGTAGAAGAATTTGGCTAGGTAAAGTATAGGTGGTCTCACATTAAAACATATTCTTTCTTCATGTCTTTGTAGCAAGCTATATAATACCTTTTTGGTGCCTTTGTAGTTAAATAGTGAAAACAGTAGCCAAAACGATCTAAAGGTGAATATTCCATAGTTGAAAAGTCCTGTCGTCGAAACAAACAAATGCGAACCGTCCTATCGACGAAACGTCCATCGGTGAAACGTTCTATCGACGAATCTCACAAAAACGAAAGGTCCTGTCGACGAATCGTCCAAAGGAGAAACGTCAGTCGGCGAATGCTTGCACAATCCATTTGATAGGCCTTGCAATAAGACTGAAATACGTGACGCCACCATTAGAGGCAAAGTCACAACCACTGGGATTAAAAAGAAAGCGTGGAAGGTCAACTAAAGCGGGAGCTGCGTTAATTAGCCAATAATGGTTATAATTTCTTTTTGTCTAGGTAGGTACCTACATTCTTTTTACGTTTGTATTATTTACTATACGTAAAATGACGGTAATTCAATAAACAAATTGATTTTTCAAAAATAATTTTGACTTTCCTTAATAGCTTCTGGTAATATTAGTGGCCAATAGTATATATTTGATGACATTTTTAGCAAACTTATGACGATCAATGAATATGGGATGAGTTACATTTTAAATGTACTGAGTTAAAAAATTAGAAGCTAAATAAATAAATTATTTGAAGTCATTTAACAGTATTTTAGAAGTTTACTGTTACAATGCATGTTACAAATTTAGATGCTAAAAAATAACTATTGTGCTGAGTTATATTTAGAGTGGTTCACATAGAAGACAACTAGTATTATTTAAATGCTCGTTAATTGTGGCTGACTTAGTAATTTAGAAGGCAACATACATTTTTGGGGGCGAATAATGATATTAAAAAGAAGCCTGTTTAATTAGCACCCATTTTAATTTGCGTGTCCTGATTTTATTCTTTTTGTATTTTTATTTAAAAGAAGATTTGCTCAGGATAATGAAATTTGTAAAAAAGTTAAAAAAATGCTTGCATGTACGAGTAAATTACAAAATTAGTTCAGATTTTTTTTAATTTTTCGAAAACTGTTCATCCTATCAAGTTCAAAATAATTTTCCTTGAAAATTTACTTAAAGTACTACTGAGATTTTTTATTTTTTTTTTTAAACTTATGGTTCAAAAGTTAGAGGGCGCCTCATTTTATACTTTTGGAGCGATTATTACCGAAAATATTTACGTTGTCAAAAAATTATTTTACGAGACCCCTAATCATTTTTAAATACCTATCCAATTATATATCACACGTTATGTTAGAAATGAAAAAAAAAAAAAATCATTTTCAATACACTTACTCGAAAACTGCCTCTTATCGCACTCCTATTAGGTTCGATATAGTATGTATATCACCCAAGTGCTTTTTTGAGTTTATCACAACAAGGGCTTTTTTATTCCTTCCTTATCGTCACGGTCAAAGGTGATTATATGGTTTTACAAAGTTTATCGAAACGAGCGCGAGGCGTCCCCCAGAGTCGCTGGGCGACCCCCACGAAATTAGAAACTGACCACAGCAGATTTGAATGCCATACTTATATATTTCTTATATTTCTACTGTATGTTTGAGATACGATTAATTTTTTTTTTCTTTCTTTCTTTATTTCACAAGTCGTAAGTGTATTGAAAAACGTCGTTTGACACACGTGCAGATTTGTCATTGCAGCCCTCGGCTTCATAACACACTCGCCTACGGCTCGTGCGAATTTCGCCTCGGTCGCAATGACAAACTTCCTGCACTTGTATCAAAATGTACTATTCCCACTTTACGTGTAGGGGAGGTACCCTAATAAAACATTTTTTACCACTTTTTGTTAGTGCACTTTGTCGGCATGGTTGATATACATATCGGTACCAAATTTCAGCCTGGACAGACAGACAGACAGACATGGCGAAACTATAAGGGTTCCTTGTTGACTACGGAATCCTAAAAGTGATCAATTTATCGATTGGGTTCATTGGTTATGCATGACATCAACACATTTGACTATTGCTTCAGTAATAGTAGTCGCTGGAAAAGTGCTAGGTAAATTTTTTACATCCCATCACTAAAAGTACAGCCCCGTTGGGGCCAAAAAAGAGGAATAGATTGGTGCCGAAAACAATGGAATACTCCTACAGCAAATAAAAAAGAACTCCGATACTTAAATTAAACTTGACTTTTTTTGGGCGATATTACGAATAGTTATGTCTAATGTTGTATTGTCTAATACATATGGTACGTTCGTGTGTGAGTCTAACTCACGCTTGGCCGTTTTTTTTTAGACTTCCTGTTAGTTTTAATTGTAGTATAGAAAAATTCCAAAAACCTATTCAAATAAATTAAATTCAAATAAATGGAAGGCTAAATGAAAACATGGCAACATGTTTTCATTTAGCCTTCCATTTATTTCTATCATCGGATAACCCGAAGCACGGCGTAAGTAAACTTAGCGTTTCGGTTCGTCGTTTATTCCGCGCACATCGAAGGACTGGAACAATTTGAATTCTGCGGTCTTCTTATCCGATTATAATTTGGGTCTCTTCAAGGCTAGAATGTATAGGCTATTATTAAACTAATGCGTCTCACCATCAACGATTGCTGCTTACCATCAGGTGGGATCGCAGGCAAGCATGAGTGTACCTATAATAAATTAAAAAAAAACCCTTCGTTGCTCCTAAAAGTCGTAGTGCCATGTTAAATAGCTCTAAAAGAAACTTTTTCGAATTCCGTAATTAGAGACATAGTAGAAAGACAATAAGCGCCGGCGTTTGCTCGAGGCTCAAGAGTTTAATCAAGAATTGAGCTATGAAATGTAGTTTTTTTTTAAATTCGACTATAAGTATTTCTATTCTGTAACCTCAGAAAATCGCATCCAAACTTATATAAACGTCTTGTGAAATAAAAAAAAAATGTTTATGTTTTTTAATTACTGTATCTATTTCCGTCGGTTCTTGGCGAGTCTGAACTCTGAAGTTAGGCTCTGCGAATTTTAGCGCTTGAAAACTCGTAAAAAACAACAAATGAATGCAGTTTGCAGTTGTTATTGCTGTTAAAAACTGTTACTAGCATTATTTTTTTTTTAAACTTTTATTTCTTTTACAAGTTTTCAAGCGTTAAAATTCGCAGGGCCTAGCTTCAGACTTGCCAAGTTACGAAGGCCGTACTGTACTTGCTTATTGCCATCGGCTTCGTCTGCGCATGTGCCAAAGTGAGTATATTCAGTTGGGAATATTTTAATGAGTTTAACAGTATTCTATTATATATACTTACTTATAATCAAGGTCAAAGTTTCATCGTCATAATTATTTCAGCTGAAAGACGTCCACTCTTGGACATAGGCCACGCTCAAGTGTCGCCAAAACGACCGGTTCTATGCGTCAAACATTACCCTTTTTTTAATCCGTTCATCTACTAAATAGAAATACACGCACTGCACTCAAAACTGTGAAGGAAATATGGTGAGGAAACCGGCATGTCCTAGAACCAAAAATTTGAAGACATGTGACATTTACCAATCCGCACTGGGCTGCGTCATAGGTCGGGACATTATAAATTATAAAAGGATGGTGATTAAATGGAAGTAAAAAAGAAAAATATGTTATTTTTATGTTGTTATCAGTTAACTGAGTTATCAACGAAGTACATAGTAGTAAACAATGTTGATTAAACATTCGTTTGTGCAATCGTAGACATCCCCCAGTTGAAAAATAATAATAAGGAATAGTAATATTTTTTTTTACATATTTTTAAATGTTTTTTTTTATAAAGTGATTTAGAAAATATTTAAACATATAAATATTATGTGAAAAAAGAAAATAAAGGAATAATAATAATAAATTTCATTTTATTTCTCTCATAAAGGTACTTACATTGTAGTAGAGAAGTGCCTAAACATTAAAACCTTTGTGAGAGCTGTAGTCTGAACTGGGTTCGAGAGAGAAAAATGATACTGTTACTATAGTATTTAATCTATATATATAAAAGGAGAAACTGACTGACATATCAACGCACAGCCAAAACTACTGGGCCTAGGGGAGTGAAATTTTGCACAAAGCTTCCTTTTATGACGTAGGCGAACACTAAGGGTTTTTTTTTTAATTCAACTGCTAAGAGGATGTAAGGGGGGTCTACAGTTTGTATGGAGTACCCTACTTTGACGCGGGCGAAGCCGCTGGTAGAAGGATAGTGATATTATAAAGCTGAAGAAATGTTTCGTTTAAACGCGTTCGGAAGATACTGATTTCAATTGATAAATTATTTTAGTGGTGGTTTATCGAGGAAAACATCACGCTTTGATCAAAAGGAGCGTGTCAGTAAGCAGACGCGGCTGAAACCACAGGAGGCAGCTAGTTATATTGTCAAGTCACTCGTTTGCAACTAGTAACATCGCAGAAGAGTGCTGTTGACCACTTTTTACGGTTCCGTAGTCCACTACGAACAATCAGTTTCGCCAAGTCTGTCCGCCCGTCCGCGGATAATCTCGATTTGCTAGCACTAGAAAACTGAAATTTTGTACCAATATGTATCAATCACGCCGACAAAGTGGTAAAATATGTTTTATTAGGGTACTCCCCCTACACTTAAAGTGGGGAGTGATTTTTTATTTTTCATTTCAACCCTAATGCTAATCTTAATCTTAATTATATCGTTGAATAGATATTTGAAATTGAATACGGGGTTTACTAAAATATTTTTTTAATAATATTAATATTTTCGGAAATAATCGCTCCAAAATTAAAAAAAAAGCAATGTGTCCCCTCTAAATAAACGACAACTTTACAAAATATGAAAAAATCTCAAAAGTAGTACTTTATAGAGCTTCTTAGAATTTTTTTGATAGGGATGAACAGTTTTTGAAAACTTTTTACATAATATTTTTTGAACTAAGTTTGTAGTTTAACCGTATATGCAAGCATTTTTTTTTAAACTTAATTTACATATTTTATTATGCAGAACGTATCTTTTTTCAAGTAAAAAAAAATTAATAAGTTCAGTTACGCAAACCAAAATTACCACCGAAAACCTAACATACTTCACCCGTCAAGTACTACAAGGCTACTTCGTGTTAAATAAAAGAACCTTTCGACAACCGTAATTACAGACACAATTAAAAAACAGTTTAAGGGTTTTATTACAAATTTGTGACGGACGGGAAACTACGGAATTCTACACTGAGCATGGCCCGACATGCTCTTCGCCAGTTTTATTTAAACTCAAAAGTGGACAGGGACCTTTGTTCGCAGTTGTGCAATATGCTCCAGAATTACCTATGTATTTTTTTTTTAACCGTCTGGCTGACCGTGTTAAACTTAGTTGGCTGTAGTAAAGTGAAAGGAATGTTAAACAGCTTTTACATTGGTGGCAAGGATATCTTGGTCGAGTCGGAACCTAGAAGCCGACATTTTTTTTTTTTATGGTAGTTGAAAATCATCGAATGACGAAATTCGCTCTTGGGCGGAGCGGGAGACCAGTGTCAGACTCTTACTGACTAAAAAACATACCCAGTACCTTCCTTGCCTTATTCCTAGAGTCGGTAATAGTTTGCACCACCCTGCATCGAGTGGTAGTCAGTGGACCACTCCTCTCTCTTTGGCTATTTAGAAATGGCGTAAACTTGCAGTGCTTTTTATTATGGTGGGCTAAATCATCCAATGACGAATCCCGCTCAAGAGCGGAGCGGGAAACAGTGTCAGACTCTTACTGACTAAACAGCCCACCCCGTTCCTTCTTTGCCTTACGCACTGGGGCCAAGCCTTCCTTTCAGAAAGAGACCCTTGGCTCCAGTTGGCTTTAACCTTTCGACACTATTTAATAATTGCCAAATCTCCCTGGGATTGTCACAGGGAGATTTGGCAGAGTAAAGTATGACGGGTGCTTTTATGAAGCCTTTCATGAATCTAATGGACCCTATGTAGACCAAACCAGTAAATTACTGTTTGTAGCCTAGTTCCGTTCCGGTGACCTCTTTGGGGAAACTTGGCAAAAACTGTTATTTATGTGCGATTTTTTATAGGCCAGTATAGGCATGTCTCTGTCCCGGAGAATTGTGAATATTACTGTCGAGAGAAGGTTCTTATCAAAGAAATAATTAAGAAAATTAGGGTAGGTAGATATCGCAGAGTAGAGAAGAGCGGCAGAGGTAGAGATCTACAATAAAACATAGTATTGTTTTATATTTTTAATGATTTTTAAATATTACATTTATAATACTTGTATTTATGTGAATAATAAACTACCTAGTAAATAGTTAACCAAAAGACTGAATAATTCAAATAAAACCAATTTTAATATTATTTTTACGACTATCACACAACGCCGTCTAGTCTCAAGCTAAGCAGAGCTATTTTCATTTGAAGGACTGTTGTGTATGACGTAGATATCTTACAAAATTACGAACGAAAAAGCCTTTTTCTTAGTATTATGTCAATGAAATTTAATAAAACTTCGGGATTTTTTCTTAATAGACTAATTTTACGGGAGTAATCCTCACGCCCTCTCAGTTTGGGAACGTTTACTGAGTGATTACACGACATATTTACAACTGTGCACTAATTTAAAACGATCGAAAATTAATAAATTGCGGGTCTGGGCCCATAACCTAATAAAACTTCGGGATTTTTTCAGCAGACAGACATTTTATTTGTCAAAATGTTACTCACATTAAATAATCAGATGGCGCTAATATAGCAAGTAGTTTATATTTGTTACCTTATTTCAACAAAATTAAGTTCTGAGTTTGACGCTAAAGAAAAAGATACAAAATGTAAAATACACATAAAATATAATTTAACAAACTACTTGTTTGTTGAATCGTCCACAATGTTTCTTTCTTAAAGTAGTTTAATTTTATTTGTATCCAGCTACCTAATCGATATCGTTTCATAACTTGGCGCCATGCAGACGTCCGCGTCCCTGCCAGTTTGTTGGCAAATAGCCAGATACCTACTTCAGTAATCTACACTAATATCTATAATAAAGAGGTAAAGTTTGTTTTTTTGTTTGTAGGAGGTAATCTCTGGAACTACTGGTCCGATTGGAAAAAAATTAGCAACAATAGAAAGCTGCTTTACTTCTGAGTGACATAGGCTATATTTTATGTACGCGGGTGAAGCCGCGGGCAAAAGCTAGTGCTTAAATAAATTATTTTTTCATATTTTTTAAACTTATGGTACAAAAGTTAGAGGGGGGGACGCCTAATTTTTTACTTTAGAAGCATTATTTCCGAAAGTATTTATATTATCTAAAAATTATTTTACGGGACCCTTAATCATATTTAAATACCTATTCAACAATATATCTTGGAGCTATGAATTTTTAACTCTTCATTGAAGGTCGATCGGTATTTACTTAATGGACTCATCGATCTACTATCACGGTCATTACTCCAACTAAATGTAGGGTCCCATTAAAATAGATGGACAAAATTTTACAAATCACTAAAATAAAGACATTGGTAAAAAAAGATAAAAGCGCTTTATATATTTACAAAAATTCTTGAGTGCCCCATTCCCATGCATCCAATTATTAGTTTAGGTCAAAATAAAAACACTAATCTGAGAGATAGATATTTGTTTATGCTTGGATACCTTTGATTAGACGTACTGAACGCTGTGTCAAAATTTGTCCATCTATTTAATGGGACCTTATATAAATTGGCGTGCAATAAAGAATATATCCATCTGTCTATCTATTTTTCGAAATGGAGATACTGCGATTTGGTCATTTTTCGTCCGTTGGACATTTTGTGAATTCGACATTCTGTACCTAAACCAAATAATGTAGTGCCAAGTCTATTATTGCCCTAACAGAGGGTTTCGACTTTGTACACACACTTGTGTATATTTTTGTGACAGTAATTTTTGTTTTTGTTGAAGTGATTTGCCATTTGTGTGATCGGTAATTCTATAAACATAATCGTTTCGAATTCCTTTGCGAAACGTTGTGAGTGATCGTTTTACGATGTAAATAATGAGCATTTAGAACTTGTACGACCAATCAAAACACAAGTGGATACATAGGAAGGCGATGCCGTTGTGACGTCGTTTAGAGTTACCAACAATGGAAGAATTTCTTCTAATATTGAAAAACAAAACATAGAAAATCTAAAAGTCTAAAGCCAATTGAAAAAAAAATCACGAAGAGTTCCGTTATCTACAAAAATAGCAAAAAAAAAATCTTTTAGTGCCCCCTTAAATATTTATTTTATTCGGTCTTTTAGTATTTGTTGTAATAGCAAAAACACAGAAATACAACATACTTTAACTGTCATTGTTCATGAGACAAAGCCTGGTGACGGACAGACAGTAAGACGGACATCGGTGTATTAGTAATAGTGTCCTGTTTTACCCTTTGTGTACGGAACCTTAAAAGCGGTTATTTTTAAACACTCAAATAAAACTCTTTCTTTCGCAGGATATGGTGCCCCTAGACTTCATGGCTCCTCCGCCTCGTTGGATTTTATACCAACCTGAGTCACCGGTCACCAAAGCGCTCATGGATGACGTCGGCGCCAAACTGAACTTGAAGAGAGTGACCTCCGATGCACGTAAGTAAATGATCCTCGTTGTACAGCCAGGATCAGCTACCATGTGGACTGGTGTGCCTTCAATCGGGTTAAAACCAGGTTCCGGCTTGGTAGTGGAAAGTTTCTGTTGTACAACCAGCTATACTTTACCGACCCTAGAAGCTGACCCCAAAGGCCTCCTGTTAGTTACTATTAGACCTACGTTACAATTGGTCGTTTCCTATGGAAAAGAACCGGTAAGAAACTCCATGGTAATTCTTTTAAAAAAGTGATTGTTTCTACAATATTTCCATATTACAATATTTATAGATACCTATGAGAGGACAACGTAGACCGGTCGGTTTTATACCTAAAAACACAAAATACAATCGACGAAGTCTACGGTTTCACTTCATCTTCTTCGTCAAACATTTGTCCTGTGGCTGGGTGTAATGTATCATTATCATCTTGCTGCCCTTGTCCCATTTTATTTGGGGTCGGCGCAATATGTCTTTTTCTTCCACTCTGTCCTGTCACCCGTTACGCTATCACTAACTCCTCTTTCTTTCATATCACTTCTCACACAATCCATCCATATTTTTTTTGATCTCCATCCATCCACAATTATACTCATGGCTTTTTTTGTAACATGCGTTTCATCCCGCCTTTTTACATGGCCATACCAAGACAAACGGTTCCCTTTAAACTTTTCAGTCACTGGCGCCACTTTCAAACTTCCTCTAATGTACTCATTTCTCACTTTATCCGTTCTCGTCACACCACACATCCATCTCAACATTCTCATCTCTGCTACATGCAATCTCTTTTCATCCGTCTTTTTCATAGCCTAACATTCTGACCCATACAGTAGGACAGGCCTTATCACGGACTTGTAGATTTTACCCTTCAACTTGAGGGGCTTCCGTGGGTCGCAAGTTGTTCCAGTGACCTGTCACCATTTCATCCATCCTGAGTTGATCCGATGTGCCACGTCTCGGTCTATCTAACCATTCTCTTAGATAAGCGACCCAAGGTACTTAAAGTCGGAACAAATTGGTATGGGCGTTCCGGCGAGAGTTATGGGCACAGGACTAGAGAGACCGCTGAAATCACAGAATAGGTACTCTGTTTTAGTTCTGCCCAATTTTAGGCCAACACTCTCCAGTCTTTGCCACCATACCTCCAATCTGCTCTGGACCTCTGAGGCACTCTCAGCAACCAGCACAATATCATCGGCAAACAGCATACACCAGGGAGCCTCTTCCTGAATGTCCAACGTCAGAGCGTCCATTATTATCAGGAAGAGGTAAGGGCTAAGAGCCGACCCTTGGTGTAAACCGACAGCCACATTGAAATTGTTAGTGGTGCCCGCTGCAGACCGGACTTGTGTACTGTAGCGACTATACATCGCTCGGATCAACTGCACATACGTTCCAGGCACACCTTTCTCCTTAAGGGCCCACCACAGAATCTCACGAGATACCCGGTCGTATGCCTTTTTGAGGTCAACGAATACCATGTGCAAGTTTTTATGTGCACCTCTGTATTTTTCGCACAACTGGCGTATAGCAAATATGGCATTCGTTGTACCACGACCAGGCATAAAACCGAATTGGTTCTGTGAAATTTCACTCTCTTCTCTCAGCCGCCGTTCAATAACTTTCTCCCATACTTTCATGGTATGCGACATTAGCTTTATTCCTCTATAATTGTTGCACTCAAGCACATCACCTTTGTTTTTTATGATGGGCACCAAGGAACTGTTGCACCATTCATCAGGTATGGCTTCTTCCTGCAACAGCTTATTGAAGAACAAAGCTAACCACACCCATCCATCCACTCTCAATAACTTCCACACCTCAACTGGTATTCCATCCGGGCCAATAGCTTTACCATTTTTCTATTCCATTTACTGCTTCCCTGACTTCCTCCATACTAACCATTCTCACTAACCCCACATTCACTGGTTTATTCTGTAAAACCCCGCTCCAATTATCTTAAAAATGTATGTATTTATAAAAATATAAGTAGGTTTATCAGTTGTCTAGTACCCATAACACAAACTTTGCTTAGCTTGGGACTAGGCTATGTGGTGTTTAAAGCTATATATTATACAATAATAAACCTGTGTATATATGATACATGTATGTAATAATAAATTACCTACTAGTGAAATTGAGGCGGCTGTGTTTTAAATAATACGCTGTTTCTTTCTGAGACCTGTTATAACACAAACGAGGCGATCAATGAGAGAAGTATAGGATCCGCATTGAAGTTTGACTGATTTCAACGTCTAAACTATAAGAACTTTGTACACACTGAACTTCACCGCAATTTATGCCAGACGAATCGATTCACCTTCAAACAACGGTTGAGTAGCCTTCAACACACATACGAGTACGTCAGGTGTATTGTACGTCAGGTGTATTGAAGGCTACTCTACTACAATTACTCGTATGTCCTACTCCTGTTATCCAGTGATAACTATTCGAGAAAAATTAACAGTTTTGTCTTTTCCTTCTTCTTGCCTAAACGCTACCGATGTTCAAACGAATGGTGAAGGACTTAAGATTCCAAAAGCTCCGTATCTTAGTTTTCTATACTATATCGCAAGTTCTAATCCCGTCACCGATAAACTTGAGCCCTCGAATTAGCGCAGTGGTCGCGCACTTCGTGCACCTGTTTCGTCTAACAAAACAAGTACTTACAATTATGTATTGGTTTTTTAACTATGGTATTTTTAGCCAGTAAAAGTGTGACACTTTCTCCTACTCCGCCCAAGGGTGGGACATGTCACTGGATGATTTTTACTCACCACAAAAAGAAAAGTCTAGAATTCTGTGACAACCGATGTAAATAAAGTTGTCCTTGGATGCACTAGAGTAGCGGGTACAGCGATAATCACACGTTCGTAGCACGTTCCATTAAAAGCATCTAAAAGGGCCTCTGCGACTTTGACCCCGTGTCTGCTTCTCAATGGCCCAGGACCTTCAGGTCCCGAGTTATATAAACGAATAAAGAACGTAGACACAGATTGGAACACAAGGATCCGACGAAGTACTTAGTAATGACGACTCGTACTTCCATGGACTGCCGCGACCCAGTCGTGCGATTTTGGGTCAATATAAATATCATTTAAATGTAGATGTAAATGATATATACCACTTTGCCATGATTATAAATGACAATAGCGTGTAACCAACAATGATATATTATGACTCATTTTACAACGGATTGCGAGCAAATGATAGACATCAATAACTGCTACAGTCAACAGCAATTTGTGCTCTCCCATCCAGGTAATTTTCATGGGCAGAGGAAAAACAGTTTCAAGGTCATGCAATTATAAGTCATGCATGATGACAGTAATGAACTGATCGCAGAACCTATGTGTTTTGGTAGATTAATATAATTTAATTAGTCCATTATGTTCTATAGTTGGGCGAGGGCCTTCCTCTCCCTTTTTCCACATGAATCTGTTGCTTTATTAGTGTCCAAAATTGTATGTGGCGAAATCACGACGCCATCTGATACAATGCTAGATTTATTCAATTAGGGTTTCGTACCCTCACTGACGCACAAGTGTAAAAACGGGATCCTATTGAAATTAGAAGCGATCTTTATAACAAAAATACTCGTTGACAACATGAAATTGTTTTACCCAAATGGAGATTAGGTAAGATCCAAGTCATTCTTAGTAAATAGCGTTCGCTTTTATAACAAGCTGCCAAAGTAGGTGGCAGAATTTAGCGAGAAAAAGTTCAAAACTCATATTAAGCGTGTCCTAATCAAAAAAGCATATTATAAGGTTAGAGACTATGTCGAAGACACGCTTGTCTGACAATGACTGCTTCCGCACATGTGGCCCTCTGGTTACTTATTATTCTGTAGATTTGCCTATTAACTGCTCCATCTTTGTTTTAATATATGACATCTATTTTTTATTTTGACAATATTCCTTATATCGAGGGTAAAAGTGATAATTTCGTACTTATTGGATTAGACCACTAGAAAGAGCGTCAAAAATGCATTAAGATGTACTAATAAAACGATTTTTGATTTTTCGACACTTAATGGGTTTTAACACTGTACCCTCGATATTACCATTTTATAGAACCATCTTATAATGTAATTATCTTACTGGGAGTTGTGAGTATTTTTTGCTTTTATATAGCCTCTTTCAATAATGTGAATGTGAGAACATTGTAAACGCAAATCTTAGATTACTTCTTACCATTTCTGGACTATAACTGGACTGGAATATGGACTGGCCTGTCAGCCTAGTAGTTAGTAGGGCATTCAAACTTGGATAGTTATCAACTCCGGAGCTAGTTACGATGTTGAGCAATCAAAACCGGAACTCCGGAGTTGGCTCCGGAGTTGACAAATTTTTTAGAAATTAATAAAAAAGGACTTTTATTTTAATAAACAGAAGTTTTATGTTACTGTTTTTGTTTAAAAACTTACTATCTGACAGATAGAAGTTATAAAAGTCAACTAATACGAATTACAAAATATTAAAACAATCACAAAAAATAAACATTTGTTTAGCAAGAATCAGTATTTTAGTTTAAAAGTTTTATGTCTGACAGCCAGACGTTGTATTAGACTAATACGCATTATAAAATATTTAAAAAATCAACAAACATAAAAAATCATCATTTGTTTGGAAGTTACAATCAAATAATAATCATGAACTTATAGATCCTAATAAAATACTAAAATCTATAAAATCTACTATTTTTGAGATCGAAGTTCTTGGTAATAAATCTTGAGAAACGAAACTTCTAAGTTTCGTCAGAAAAAGCCTGCTGCCGAGAATGCTCATTCTGACTCCACGCTCGTCGGCAAGACACACAGCAGATAGTGATACGCTTCTGAAAGGTATTTTCCTCTGCATCCGCCAATGTCATAAATTGCTTTTTATATTCATACAAATCCATCCATATCTAAATTAGCAGATGAAGTGCTTTGTTTTTTATTTATTTTTTAACTACCGAATAATACCGAAGTGTTGAGCTAAGGACTTAAAAAGGAATCAAACAACGGGTTACGTTAAGATGCGTTTTTCGTCGTTTTGTAAATAATTACAAAACGACGAAAAACGCATCTTAATTCTTTACATGGTTTTTGAAAACCGGTTTCAAGTCCGGTGTTCTATTTCAACTCCGGAGTTGAAAAATACTTAAAATCGCTTCGAAACTCCGGAGTTACGAAACTCCGGAACTCCGGATTGAAAGCCCTAGTAGTTAGTGACCCTGACTGCTATGCCGGAGGTTGTGGGTTCGATTCCAACCCAGGACAAATGTTTGTTTGATGAGCACGATAATTTGTTCTATGTCTATCAGTTGTCTAGTACTCATAACACAAGGTCTGCTAAGCTTGAGTGAGACTAGACGGCGTTGTGTGATAGTTGTCAAGAAAAAATAAATTGACTGGTTTGCACTGTCCGTACATAATTTATGTGTTAATCTACGTCTTCTACATCTACATCTGATCTACATAATATAATAAAGAGGTAAAGTTTGTTTTTTTGTTTGTAGGAGGTAATCTTTGGAACTATTGGTCCGATTGGAAAATTTTTAGCAACAACAGAAAGCTGCTTTCTCCTAAGTGACATAAGCTATATTTTATGCACGCGGGCCAAGCCGCTGATAAAAGCTAGTACTGTAATATGGAAATATTGTAACAAACCAATTTTTTTTTTTAGAGTAACCGATTGCATCACTGCTTACCATCAGGTGGGATTGCAGTCAAGCAATTTAAAAAAAAAAGTAACCATGTAGTTTCTTGTCGGTTCTTCTATAAAGGAAAAGGACCAGTTTGGAACCGTACACTAGCTTCTGACTTTACAAGTGTCCTACATGGACACTTGTAAAGTCACTTGTCCTGTGTGAAATAAAAAGATTTTGACTTTGATTGCTAAAACTCCGCTGTCTGTCAGTCAACCAGTCAACAGGCTGGATCTTATGAACCATTATAGCTAGATAGTTAATAATGTATTTCTGTTGTCGATATAACAACAGGCTTCATTATATTTATATTTATATTATTATTATTGTTTCCCACAGCTGATAAAAAAAGTGTCTACTTCTCGCTCCCGGAAGGATCTCGGCTCGCTGATTACACGACTAATATGCAAATCTTAGACGCAGTCGTTATATTTCGTGTAAGTACAATTAGTCTATTTTTCGTCAAGAAGTCTTAATAGATGAACCTGACTAGAGACGTCACACTAACCTGGATGTTCGACGTAAACGGCGACCTGAAGCCATTTTGGATGTCTCATCGACCCACCTCGGACACGTCTGAGCACTACTGATCCCAAAATAAAAAAGTCTTATATTTTCAGTTTTACAAATGAACTTAAAGAATGGTGTTACTAACTTAAGTTACAAAAAAAAATAGAATAGAAAGAGGTGTGCGTGTGGTGTGAGGGCCCGTTTGTTAAAATTCTTTCAAAATATGCTTAATATTTATTGAACATTCCCAAACAATTGTGGAACTTGAAATCAGAATTTGTGAAAGTCAAATAACGGAGATATGGGCTGTTAAATTGGGCCCTCAGTTCTCACATAGAGGATTGAGGGCCCGGCTGTACCGGGTAAACTATAGACTCCACAAAAAAACTATTTATGCTAAAATCTAAGGTGATACCAAACAAAATTTGTGAAATCAATATATTATCGCAAAACACTCTCCTACTTTAGATATCCTTGTTCAAAATGGGCCCTCAAATCTCACTGACGTAAATGTTTATTACGCAAATAAACTGAAACCATTTACTTACAGCTGCTGTTTGAAGTCCTATAAGCTACTAGATAAATTGTGAAAATTTGTGAAAGCAAGACCAGGTCACATCTTCTTGTTGTTTAAAAGTTATGACCTTGACAAAAACCGGGCCCTCAGTTCTCCACTTTTTCATGTTTTCGATAAATTACGCTAAATGTATGAAAGATAAGATAAAGACGAAATTGTCGTTTCATGTGAAACATATTGTGCAACAAATTCTGTAAAAAAAAAGAACTGAAAAGACCATTTATTGTAAAAAAAATCGAGTTTTACTATAATTCCTTTGAATTGGGAAATAGGGTGTCCACAATTTTCCATATATAAAGTTTTTATTTTCAAGTTATTATATATTTACACATTTCAAAACAATACCTCACTAACTATCATTACATACAAACTGTTCTCCCCAGCTTTGCTCGTGTGGATTTTTTCAAACTCTTTTTTCCGACAATTACGAATACAACAAAAAATAAAGTTAGACCAATATGTGCATCTGTTCTAAATTAACGCTTTTACAAATACCTACTCAGTAAATATTTACTAGTGCCGACTACGTTCCCATCTGATGGAAAGCAGTGATGCTGTCGTTGATGGTGAGGCACACTAGTTTATAAAGTATCCTATTTACCCTAGCCTTGATTATCACCAAATCAGCCGGATAAAGCGCAGCAGAAAAGTTAATATTCGGCCAGTGGTCCGGCCCGATTCGGGAATTAACATATAGCTAAAGAGTAAAATAGGTCACGACTTCTATAATCGATAAAAAGAACCTATTGTAAAGTGAAGGTATACCAAACTATGATAGCCTATTTACAGGTAGAGATGCAGCTGACATCAGTTAGGCTTTTTGGTAGAGGGTTTATGCTGTTTTTATTAAAACAATAATTCACTTTATAATCATTTTTATTTCCCAGTAGATATCTTTACAACCTTAGGTATACTTTAAACTACTCGAACTAGTAAATTCGTTAAGAGCGTCCGCACTACTCGACGGATCGCAAGATTGATATTCATTAAATGCCTCCCCCCAAATGATTATTTTTATCAATATACAACGTAATCTTCGTCATATATATACGAGTGTATCAATATTGGTAAACGCACTCACGACACAAGAGTCATACCTAATGTGGTGTAACGTTCTTCAGTTGTTATACTAGGGCTGAAAGTGAGTTATTTACTCACGAGAAATTGTTTGGTGACCAAGCAGTGTGAGGTCGCAAGTGGTTCGAGGGACTTAATTACTCTTTAACCCCGAGGTAAACACTGTGCTTTTCATTACGAATTCAAAGGTCTTCGTATGTTTTCAGATAGGTACATTTATATTCATTTAGGCGGTAAAAGGTTTTCTCCTCTTAAGAATCCAGCGTTAAATCCATAACTGAAGCTGATGAACTTATCGTGTTAATACAAATTTCTTATAACAGAGATTTAGTAAAGTATAAACAAAACTACTACTCTAAAAAAACAAAAAAGATCAAATCGGCCACAGATTATAGAGAGATACTACCATTTACCCGCCAATTTTGATTTTTTTTTTCAGTGGTGTGCTGGCTATTCAGTCAATATCTTTCATTTTATCAGTGTTAAAAAGGGGTCAGGTCAACATTTTTCTCAAAGATATATTAGTTTTAATGAAATAGTTGAAAGTAAATTAAAATAAAGTCATTAAAAAAAAAGTATTCTTAATTCATTCCTATCTTAATATTATTTCAATTGTCAGTACAATTAGTAGCAGTATAGAAATTCGGGTCACGGTTCAATACAAATGCCAAAATAGAACTAGTTTTTTTCAATATTTAGACAACAGTCAGTTGAAAGTAAAACTCCCTAGAGAGGAAAAGTGCTACTTTCAACTCGCTCCGCAGGAAACTTTGCAACAACTTTCAGAATATGAGTAGTGAAAAAAAAATACATGTGGCACTCGGGGACTGCCGCGGTAAAGCTATTGCATAGCATTCTGTATCAACTTATGCAATTATAATTATTTATTTTTTATTTTTATTTTATTCATACAATATTTCTTTTTCTTTGATATTAATTCAAGTTACACTTTTTGAGCGTGGTGACCGATAGGAAAACAAAATTTTCTTTTATTAAATAAATAAATAATAAATGCACTTTGTTCATTCATATTCAAAACACTTTATACACAAATTTTACAAGTACAGCCGTTCACTGTTGTAGATAAATACTTATACACCTATATACTTTCTCACAAACAGCTGATTATGTATTCGTCCGATTTCGGAGCAGCTCGTCTCGATTCGGGCGAGTTCTGTAAAGTCGTACAATACGTCTAATCGCACGACACACAGCGCCGTGTCGAAGACTGCCGAACTGACACGACGTTAGACGATGCACGGCCTTCAAGCCACACCTCCGTGCCCGTCGGAGTGGGGAGCGTGAGGTTTTATCGTTACGTAATTTCTGGATTTAGTCCCCGCGCTCAAGGCCTGCGATAGACGCTATGCAATAGCTTAAAAAAAATGTGACGAAATGTTACTTAAGCCTTCGAATGTCGTTCGTACAGTGCGACGATCTCGAATTTTGATCGGCTAGAAGATGAACTGTACTTAAAATCCCTTTCGTATTATCTTTTTACCCAATACATATATCAGGAATAGCAAAAACAAAAAACAAGTGTATTTTCAATCAAGCGACATGACTTCCATCGTTTACTGGCGTAAAATTAAATTCAAAACAATTAGAATTTTATCTTTATGCCATATTTTACTCATATTTAGTCTGCTGCGCTTTACCCGGCTGATTTGGTGATAATCAAGGCTAGAGTAAATAGAATATTTTATAAACTAGTGCGCCTCACCATCAACGACAGCATCACTGCTTTCCATCAGATAGGAACGTAAAAAAAGCGTTAATTTAGAACAGATGCACATATTGGTCTAACTTTATTTTTTGTTGTATTCGCAATTGTCGGAAAAAAGAGTTTGAAAAAATCCACACGAGCGAAGCTGGGGAGAACAGTTTGTGTGTAATGATAGTTAGTGAGGTATTGTTTTGAAATGTGTAAATATATAATAACTTGAAAATAAAAACTTTATATATGGAAAATTGTGGACACCCTATTTCCCAATTCAAAGGAATTATAGTAAAACTCGATTTTTTTTACAATAAACGGTCTTTTCAGTTCTTTTTTTTACAGAATTTGTTGCACAATATGTTTCACATGAAACGACAATTTCGTCTTTATCTTATCTCTCATACATTTAGCGTAATTTATCGAAAACATGAAAAAGTGGAGAACTGAGGGCCCGGTTTTTGTCAAGGTCATAACTTTTAAACAACAAGGAGATGTGACCTGGTCTTGCTTTCACAAATTTTCACAATTTATCTAGTAGCTTATAGGACATCAAACAGCAGCTGTAAGTTAATGGTTTCAGTTTATTTGCGTAGTAAACATTTACGTCAGTGAGATTCGAGGGCCCATTTTGAACAAGGATATCTAAAGTAGGAGAGTGTTTTGCGATAATATATTGATTTCACAAATTTTGTTTGGTATCACCTTAGATTTTAGCATAAATAGTTTTTTTGTGGAGTCTATAGTTTACCCGGTACAGCCGGGCCCTCAATCCTCTATGTGAGAACTGAGGGCCCAATTTAACAGCCCATATCTCCGTTATTTGACTTTCACAAATTCTGATTTCAAGTTCCACAATTGTTTGGGAATGTTCAATAAATATTAAGCATATTTTGAAAGAATTTTAACAAACGGGCCCTCACACCACACGCACACTAGAAAGAGAAGAAGAAGAAAGAATAGATTGTACAGGAACCCCCTTCAGGTTTTTTATTTTATTTTTAACGACTTCTTCCACAAAGCTTTCGAATCTTGAACTATTTGTTGCCATTGTGTACCAGTATCTTTTTTAATGTCGTCATCCCATCTAGTGAACTTCCATAACGTAACTTTTTTTTCCATCTATGATCTGTAAGGCGTGCTATAAGACTAGCCCATTTCCACTTTAACTATTGGCTGTAGCTGAAAGCAAAAGAAAGAAATGTGTTTATTTTATTACATACTAGTTGACCCCGCGAACTTTGTTCCGCCTTAGAGACAATAAATGAGCTGATTATTTTTTTAGATTTTTGGTATCCTATGTCCTTATCCTGGCTCTTAGCTACCTCCTTACCAATTTTCAGCCAAATCAATTCGAAGATTCGGACTCAGCACCCCAAAATACATTAAATAATTAAAGAAATCAGAGCTACCCCAAAACTTTCCTAGCAAAAACACAATTTAACTGAACTAAGTAGAGAGTAGCAAAAGAGGAGGTCGATCGCATCAGGCAAAAGCGACGACGCTCACGCCGCAGCCGCCGCTGCCGTGTCTCCGATACCGATTTCCGGCTACCGTAAGCGCGGTAACTCGCCGTCCGATCACCGTCCGGATCATGCCAAAATGGTGAATAGTCGACTGGACTCTCTTACTCTCTTTAACTTGATTGCCTTCTTAACGTAAATGCGGTTAACAGTACATATTAATATGTTATTATTTTTGTGTCTTTTTTTACAATAAACCAAAGAAATAAAACGTTGTGTTGACAGGATATGTCAGGGGAGACATGGCCGAACCGGCTTAACTATACCATTCGTATGAATGGCGATTTCCATACGGAGACGTACAGCTCTGGGGATGAAACTTTGGAGCCTAACCGTCAATTTGGTAAGATATTATGTATAAATATTTTGAAAGCATGAATGTCTGATTCGCATTTTAAGAGGGTTTACAAAGTAGAACGAAGAGAAACGACTGAATGCGAGACACACAGGATTGTTCGATAAGGTGACATTGGGGGCCGAAATGATGATTTAGACTGATGGAATAAACTTTAGGTTTCACTATATCTAGGCGCACCGAATCGTACTTTCCTATGAAAGTACGATTCGGTGCGAGTGACAGAAAGGGATAGAAGCATAGGCTTCTGTCACTTACAATTTTTTTAAATATTTTATACACTTGCTGTCTTTTAAATGGGCCAGAAAGAGAGCGGGAGTGCGATCGCACGCGGTGGAATCGATGAGGCGGTCGGCAACGCTACTCGTAGCTCAACCCTAATTGTACATTAAAATTGCTAAGGTCAAGTGGGGTAAGAGGGACGCTGAAACTATAAAGCCTAGCTCTATGGTTACTACGTCGATAAAACAGTATCAGGTATAGTTTTAATATTTTTGTATTGATGACGCTACAACACACTCAGTACGTGAGTAAAAGAGAAAGAAAATAATCAGTTGACAAACTATAAAATAGTGACCTAGTGGCGTTTTTTTGTGCGATTTTTTAAGGATGAAAAACATCTGTAATAGGGCAAATTTTGTTGGTAAGTATAATTTTAATGTTGAATCTTTATTTTCCGCATGTTATGTTGCTTGTAGCATGGGTTTTTAGTGCTTTTTCGATGTCATCAAAAACATAACGTACAAAACACCAAGCTGGGAAAGAGGAACTACCATACCAGGGTAAGAGAAACATCATGTTCCTCTTTCCCGGTTTTAGGGGTAACAAACATTTTGCAAGTTGAAATATTACCTATTTAAATTAGGTAGGTATAGATAATTTAACTCGGTGTTCGGAGCTATGTGTGCATGAGCCTGTATTTATCAAAACAGCTTTGTGTGGCAGTGCAATTTTTGTCGTATTGGATGTGGGTATATATATTTATTTGTTACAGAAAAAGTAAAATGCCTCTAAATTATATAAGAAAATCGGAACGGAGCTCTTAATCAAAAGAAAAATTATTAGAAGCAGTGGCAGCTGTTAAAAGTGGTGCATTGTCGGGTTATGCAGACTCAAAACGGAATATGGAATACTAAGAGCAACTATACTCAATCAATCGGTTTTATGATCGTAAAAGTTTATGATGAATCAAAGTGATTTAAGTTTTTTACGTACCTACTACAAAGTTTTTTACAATTATTTGTATCTATTCGTTCTTATTCAGTTGATGTTGGAAAGTGATTTAGATACTTCTATTAATAATAAATAAATACTTAAAGACATTCATCGTTTGTTTCTCTTAATTTTTTTTATTAAAAACCGTGTTTAAATGTTTCTAATATTCGTAGTTTACCACCCCTGACCTTACTTATGTTCCTCTTACCCCAAATTTACTTTTTTTTTCGGTAAAGCTAAATTAAACCATATTTTAACAATGGCATGGTTTCATTTCTATTAGGCCGAAAGGCAGTTCTCAATTTTCTAGAGATACATATAAAAATACGTGGTTTTACTTGTACAAATCAAAGCGTTTCTCTTACCCCAAATTTCGGGAAAGAGAAACAATTAAAAGATCTGGCTTTGATTTCCGATTGTGCCGTCATTGCTGGAAGAATCAATTTCTGTGTTAAAATAATAGTTAGCATGGTTCGTTACCGAAACTTTGTTTGTATTGCTATTAGAATACATACATATTTATATTAGCTGGAAGTCATAATGGTCAAAAACCAGTAAACTATGTTTCTCTTACCCCACCTGACCTTATATAATTTATTTTTATATTTATGTATATTATTTTATGTATTAATGTATGTTCTACAGGAGCTGATTATGCATTGTTTATGCGCATCCAATGGGCGATCGATTCAAGCTATATCAAACAACAGTCAAAGAAAGATGTGCCTCTGGTGAGTAAATTTTATACATTAAACAAAAAGACAGCGAATATGCACATTTTAGTGGGAGATTTTCTTACTGGACTCAATTTCGTCTATAGTTCGTTTTTTAATCCTAGACTACGATTTGACAACTTAAAGTGTCAAACTCAAAAAAATTGGGAACATATTTCTAGAGTGTGATATTCTGAGTAGTCAAATCGTAGTCTAGAATTAAAAAACGAACTATTAAGACTATATAAAGATGAACGAAGTCTATTCGCGTTAAGAAAATAGTGACACATCAGTGCAACTATAAAGGGGTAAAAATTAAACTATTACCTAAATTAGATATTAAAGAAACTTTTTATTGCACAGTATGTTTAAATAATAATAAAGTTTTATTTTTATGAATAGATGAGGTATTAGGTATTATTTGTTTTTAATTGACAAAACTACAAAGAATATAATATCCATCATACTGTTTGAAAACCTTACTTCCGCTAGTCAATGTTAACACGGCTTTCTAATTTACTAATAATTCAGTGTTCCGCAAAGTGTGCCCCGTGGCAAATTGGTGTAACGTGGTAAATAGATGGAGAGCCTCGCTAATTTACTGTTGTCTCATAAACTTAATAGACAGACAACATTTTGTTTCGGAATATCTGCCTATAGAACGGCTTCGAAATTAATTTTCCGAGCGTATTCCTTTTTTACCGACTTCACAAAAAGGATAAAGGGGTACTATGTTCGGATGTTTGTATGATTGTATGTTTGTTCATCGAATACTCCGCCAATCATCGACGGAATTTCATTTTTTTTTTTTGTTTTAAAGTAGATAGTTCTGAAAGTAGTCAAAATCTACTATTTGAAAATAAGTCGGGTTTTCCTTCCTGACGCTATAACTCCATAATGCACGAACCTATTGCCACGGTTTTGCATTCGTTGGAACTCGGGCTCCGTGAGGTTTATAGCACAGAAAATTCAGGAAAAATCGATCATAAAAAAATAAAATAGACAGAGTAGGGTAGGGTAGAGTAGAGTAGAATAATCTGTTGCCGGGAGCGAAGCCGCGGGCAAAAGCTAGTTTATTATAAAACATATGTAATTTGTCTTAGTGAAGGTTGATTAATTTCAACCTTCTGGGGTCTTTAAATCAAGAGTGAATGGGTTACTTCTCGCGAGTGTACAAACCATCCGCAAAAAAATTGTAGGGGTACAAGGTCGAAGCCTCTGGGGCCATGAGTTGATGCGAAAGCGTAACATCAGGGCTCTAGGACTACGGCATGGAAAGAAAGGGGTAGGTTGTTTAGTCTGTAAAAGTCAGAGCGGGATTCGTCATTCGATGATTTTTACCTATCATAAAAAAAAAAGCCATCCGGAAATCAAAGGAAACTACCATTGTCACATATTGTCAAATCGTTTTTCTACACCGCGTTACAATGAGTTTTCAGTATTTAATCAAGTAAAAAACAAAGGCTATTGTATTCAACAGGATACGGTCCGAAAGTCAGCCGGTCATAGCAACTTTAAACAGCAATAATTGCTCTCTGAGCATTGTCAGATGAATGCGAGATAGCAACTGTATGATCATCATAATGGTATTCATCAGAGGTTCAAGCTAAGCGGACAATCTTGTGAAACTGCGGGATTGTTCGAAAGAAATACCGTGACTACCCTGGAACGCAAATGGCAACTGAACGAGTTTAGAGTGACAGTCAGTAAAAACCTCGCACTTCTTCTCGCTCCATCCAGATTGGGTAAAAAAGTGGAATAACACAAGGCACACAGTTATGAGTTTAATTATTATTAATTAGGTAACACAAAACAAAAATAATGAAACCGGCCAAGAGCGTGTTGGGTCACGCTCAGTGTAGCTTTCAGTAGTCTCCCGTCCGTCACAAATTTCTCATAATGTAACAGAACCCGAATAGAACCCCTGTGTTAAGTCGTAGTTTAATACGACGTAACACAGCGCGAAGTAGCCTAAAGAACAGCGCCATCTCTTGGCGAATTAGGTTACTACTGTATACATCTAGAAGGGTTTTGTATTTTAGGTTTTCGCTGGTAATTTAACATGTGGATAGATGGAGAAGAAAAGTACTTAAAGTAGTAACATACATGTGTTTCATTCCTTCTCTTTAGATGACCATACCATAAGAAACGAATTTTCCTTTCTAAACGAACCTTCAATTTTATCGTTCACTGGCGCCACTTTCAAACTTCCTCTAATATACTCATTCCTCACTTTATCCTTTTTGTCACACCACACATGACACATCTAAAAGACAATTCTAACTGTGAATTTCATGCAATGTGGTGGTTGTGCTTTTTAATTATTGTGATTGTGACTATGAAATTTATGCTTATAGATGACTAGCGACCCGCCCCAGCTTCGCACGGCTGCAATAGTGATATTAAACATATTATGCATGTATTATACATATAAACCTTCCTCTTGGATCACTATTAAAGAAACCGCATCAAAATCCGAAAATTTTTTTGGTTTAATTATTCGGTAAATCTATCCTAAAATATTTTTGTTTCCGATTAGAATTAATATTTAGAAGCTGTAACATTTATGTTTGGTTTTTTCTGGTCTTAGTCTATCGGTATATAGTCATTTAAGTTTTGTATATAGTTTGGCACCGACTCTAAATAATTGTTAAATTTTATTATAGGTTAATTGTAGGTTACCTAAAGTTTATTAATATAGGAAAGTTATTTTCTACTTTTTAGTATTTTTAGGGTTTTTTGAAGTCGGTTTTATTTTTTTTGTATGGTATGGTATGGTATATCGGGCTGATGTCCGCAACTCCACGACTAAAGCGCGTATTTTTTTTGTAAAAATTTTTTTTTTGTTAATTTTTAGTGATATATTATTAATATTATAAAATGTGGGTAGGCCTAGTAAATATGCTTGTCGTATGAAAAGACGTTGACAAACTGAAAATGACAAAGGAAAACGCTTAAAAGAAATTAGGGAAAGAAATGCTCAACGCATTTTAAATGAGAACTCTGACCCGCGCGAAAGCAGACTGCTAAAGCAGAGAACCTAGGTATATGTCACGTAGGTTGACTAAGGAAAGTCAAGAAAGTTGTAATCGTCGTCTCAGTTTGATTCGTACTCAATTGGCGAATGAAAGTCTAGAGATGACCATCATCGACTATAATACACGCTCGACTAGTCAAAGAAACTGAAGAGGTACAATCAGAACAATTAGTGGCCTGCGTATTCGTTTTAATAAAAGGCTGTTTAATGGATTGCCAGAAGCCGGAGTCGAAAGATTAAATATAGGTTTAGAAACAGCAAGCAACAGAAGACCTTTGCTAGCATTACTGCTTTGCATAAGTATGCGACCGCCTCCCACCTCTCTGCACTCCAGACCATAGCCAACACCAAGGTCCGGCGCGAGATATAGCTGCTGCCATACAACCTCACGAGGACACGGCGATGCTCCTCTCAAGCGGGGCACACTTCTACTGTGTGCTCCACCGTGTCCTCCGAGCGGTCCACATAGTTGCGACACCCGGGTGTTTCTTCCGCACGAATCCAATGCAGGTTCCTCCCGAACTTGCACCTCAGTGATAACTTATTTATTTTATACTTTATTGTACACCACACTATAAAAAAAATAGGACAAACATTATTAAAAAAATAAGGGTACAATGGGCGGTCTTATCGCACAAGGCAATCTCTTACAGACAACCTTTGGATGGACTGCGCGAAAGGAGATAGATCTGGGGTTGTCAGTGTACAATTTATTATAAGAAAAAAAAAACTAATAACATATCAAAACACGAATACATACATACAATAAAGATAATAATATACTAATATATATCAAATATATAATTGAGACATGAGAAGAAAAATCAAAGTGAAAGGTAATGCTCCTTCACCAATTTTTTAAACGTTGGAAGCGTTTGAGCACGCCTCACATCCAAGGGTAACGCATTCCACAACCGAGCAGCTTGAATCGTAAAAGATTTGTCAACAAAGGAACTGGAATGCGCGCGGATACTTAACTTTAGGTTTTCCGATGATCTCAAGCACCTACTATGTGTGTCACTTAGAAACTGAAAGCGTTCTTTAAGATAAAACGGGGCACAAGGATTAAATAGCACATTATAAAGCAAAGAAAGTATATGGGCGTTCCGGCGAAGGCGAATAGGAAGCCATTTGAGCATTTTACGAAATTCAGAAACGTGGTCATACTTGCGCAAGCCAAATATGAACCTGATACAGAGATTTTGAAGTCGCTTAAGCTTATCCAATTGTTCATGGGTGAGATTAAGATAGCTGGCAGCAGCATAGTCTAGGATTGGAAGAAGAAGAGATTGTGCTAACGCAATTTTAGTAGTGATGGGAAGAAAATTTCGAAGACGTCTCAGAGAGCCCGCAGAAGCAAAAAGCTTACGACTGACTTCCTGTATTTGCTTTGTCCAGGAAAGAGTACGGTCAATATAAATCCCCAAGTTCTTCACAGTATGGCTTAAAGGAATAATGGTATTATTGAAGACAACTTGAGGAAGTTTTGACCAATCTATTTTAGACACAGTCCGGGAACTACCAATAATGATTACTTGTGTCTTAGTTGGATTGATCTTCAACCCAAACTCAGTGCTCCAGGCACCTATTCGAGCCAGATCTACATTGATGGTTTCAATGGCCTCTGATAACTTTCCGATTGGGGCTTGAGTATAAATTTCGAGATCATCAGCATACAGGTGGTAGAAAGAAGATAGTCGTTGAGTGATAGCATTTATAAAAAGTGCGTAGAGGAGATAAAACGCCACCCTAAGATTCTTGAATACAAATACGTTGCCGGCGGCCAAACAGGTGACTATGAAACCAGTCAATTACCGATGGAGATGTGTTAAAGGAGTACAAGATGCCGAGTAAAATGTCGAAGCAACCGTATTGAAAGCATTGCTAAAGTCGAGCAGAGCAAGTACCGTCAATTTCCCCATCTCCATACCCGACCTAATATCGTCTGTGATATGCACGAGTGCTGAGGTAGTGCTATGCCCAGGTCGAAAACCTGATTGGAAAGGATTCAGAAGGTTATGTTTGCTTAGGAACGAGCTTAGTTGTTGGTGGACAAGCTTTTCAAGGACTTTCGATAGGAAAGGAAGGATAGAAATGGGACGATAGTCAGTGAAAGAGGTAGGATGCGATTTTTTGGGTAATGGGATAACTTGGGCATCTTTCCAGGCTTGTGGAGCTTGTGGACTTACCGCCATAATTGTTGCGTTCCCTTTCATAATCATCTTGATCATTTCGTCAAACAAAATCCAACGAATTCTCGCTAACTTCATGTCATGCGCCTTGCACTTATTGAAATTTAATTATCAGTGGCATAGGTACACCTGGAAAGTGCATACCGTTACAATTCCAACAAACCTAAACATGACTGGATTACATTTACTTATGGAGTTCCGTTGCCTGTCTCTTGGCTTCATCATCAGATCTGATGGTGAAATGGTTCTTATTGAACGTAAACGCTTCACTTGTCACAGAAAATATCAAAACTACTGTACGTTTTCCTATAAAATTTGAAGAGTTCTCTCGATTTTGCCAAGATTCCATCATCAGATCCCAACTTAGTGACAATGGGACCATTTGGGAAGTATAACCCTTTAAAATGAAAAAAGAATTTTTCAAATCGGTTGGCAAACGACGAAGTTATGTGCGAAGACACATAAAAAAAAAATAGAAACATCCGAATTGATAACCTCCTTCTTTTTTCGAAGTCGGTTAAAAATGGTTTTTAAAATCTCACAATTGAATCTAGCTTGGGCTAAGAGAAACTCCTAGTGATTTCGTAAGTGTCTTTTGTCACTGAAAAGTAATGGCATTGACTAAAATTTGTAACGCTTCAATCAACGACAATGAAGAGGAATTGGTTGAATGTGGATTGAACGCGATATTAAGACTAGCTTACAATCATATGTAATGACTAACCTTTCACTTGTGAAGATAGGTTTCTCCATATTAAAGTATCTTGGCGAAGTTTCGAACAACTGCTGGCATATGTTTTTAGCGACTAGTGATGAAAAATATACAAAAGTAAAAATATATAAATAAAATTTCCAAATAATTTTGACTACGTAATCTCATCAACTTTAAACTTTTTTTTTTTTAAATAGGCTCGCGTTTGATCACAATCTCACCTGTTGGTAAGCGATGATGTGTTCGACGATGGAGCACGCTTGCCTAGAAGTAACCTATTCACTCTTGACTTAAAGACCCCTAGGGTACACCTGCTATCAGGAAACACGACGCCGGCAGGGAATTCCACTCCTTAGCTGTACGCATAATGAATGTGTTCCCAAAACGCTTCGTACGTATGGGTAGGATCTTCACCATGTACCGGTGGCGTAACGCTGTACGCCTGGTCGTCCTATGATAGAATAGGTAGGACTAGACGGAATCAAATTGTGCAACTCCATTGCACACTCCCTGAAATGCAAACAATAGAAAATCGCTAGGCTAGCAACTCGGCGTCGATTCTCAAGACCTTGGAGCTTTGACTCGACAATTGCATCATTTCCAATTATCTTCTTGGTTCGCTTCTCAATCGACTCCAGTGCATAATGCTGGTATTTGGCAGACCCATCCCAGAGATGAGTGCAGTATTCCATACACGATCGAACTTGCGCTTAGTAGAGGTTGAGCAGCTGTTCAGACGTGAACCGTCTCACCTTTGCCAAGAATCCCAATTTTTTAGCAACCAGTTGAGCTTTTGCCTCGATGTAGGTAGGAGGCGAAATTGGGAGTAGACGATAGCGATACGCCAAAGCCTCACGGGGACTGGATCTGTGACCCGCTAGCTCGCGCACTGGACATGTAACTCTCAGCAACAGTACTGTCATCTGCATACCCAAAGATACCGGGTTTAAGCAGGTCAGTAAGAACAGTGTTGCCAAGAGTAGATACCGACCCCTGAGTTACCCCGGCATTAACATCTATATGGCCCGACCAGCAGCTGTCAAGAACTACTCGAATGGATCGATCCCTCAAGAAATCTGCGATATAAATAATCACACAAACCAGTGGGGAGACCGAAAGAAGGAAGCTTAGCAAGAAGGTTTTTGTGCCAGACCCTATCAAATGCCTTCGAGAAATCGAAGGAGACGACAAGCGCTTCCCCATTGCTTCTCAATGTATTCGCTCCAGAAGTAAATGGCATACGCTAGAAGGTTCCCAGTAGACCTATTTCGACGGAAACCGTATTGCCGGTCCGCATTATAGCGCCTCCTCCAGAACCTCGCGAGCCAAGTCAATATACTTTACCATCTTATCTTTCTCGGCTTTCACGAGGTTCTCGTCATAAGGGACGGATATATCAACAATAATTGCACGCCTCTCGCTTCGGTGCACCACCACTATAGTCATAGTCATAGTTTTTTATTGGTAAGGGATAATAGTCCTGTCAGTGATGATAGACCTATCCCAGTACAGAGTGATATGACCATTGTCAAGAACTGGGTCGGGCTCATACCTGTAGTACGGCACTTCCGATTCCACAAGAGAGTATTTCAGAGCAAGCTTCTGTTGGATAATCCTGGCTACGAGGTTGTGCCTGTGCAAGTACTCGCCATTAGCTAGACGAGAACAACCAGAGATAATGTGACGATTCGATTCTCCCGGACGGTGACAAGCCCGACAAATGTCAACCGTGCCGTCCTTCACAATAAATCTCCGATAGTTATTCGTCATGATAGCTTCGTCCATAATTGGGCAAATAAAACCTTCAGTTTCCCCAAAGAGGTCACCGGAACGCAGCCAGGATAAAGACGCCAATTGGTCTACATCGGGCCCGTGAAGGGCCCGGAAAAAGCGTCCGTGAAGTTCCTTGCTCTGCCACACATCCCTGCAATCGTTAGTGTCAAGCACTACAGGTTTGCGCCAGTTCTCGTTAGCCAGGGAGAGCGGGGTGAGTCTTTTGTCCACCGCCACTACATCTCGATGCATACCCACGTCGGCAGCTAGGAAATATTCCCTGAGACTGCGTACCTCATGGTTGTGTAGGGTCTTGGCATTTAAAAAACCGCGACCCCCACACTTCCGCGGGATATACAGTATCATCACCGACGATCGTGGGTGATGCATTCGGTATGCAGTGAGCAGTGTACGGACCCGCCTATCCAGGGCGTCAAGTTCCGTGTGAGTCCGTTTAAGTACGCCGTATGAGTACATCAATACTAGGGCTTGCATTCCGGGAATCAAGGTCTCGAAAAATCCCGGGAGTCTCGCCGATTTTTGGGATTTTCGAGATTCGAGACTTATACTTCTCATCTCAGTCAAAAAAGTCATCTCTTAGTAATACATGAGATACATGTCTCTGGTGGGGTTCAACGCCGCCAAAACCAGGGATATATTCCGCTTTTCAGAGTGTATCCCTGGAGTGCACCGACCGCCATCAGCTTTTGGGAATTGAAATTACCTCAGACCCCAACTTTGGGCGATTCATTGAGTCCAAAGCCGAGGTAGCTGCTAAGAAACTCTACATTTTTGCAAAGGTCCGGCGGTACTTCACACCAGGATACCTTTTATTTTATGCAAAGCACCGGTTTGATCGTGTGTGGAGTACTGCTGCCACATATGGGCTGGTGCTGCAAAATGCCACCTGGCAGCTTTGGTCTCGTTGGAAAGACGTGCGAAGAGGCTAATTGGTGATTCAGATTTGGTTAAGTCCAATCTTGAAAGCCTTGATCACAGGCGTAGGGTAGCCAGCCTTCCGGTGTTTACATGTTGCTTTTTGAAGAGTGTGCGCAGGAATTGCATGAGTCCTTAACTCTTTTCTATCATTAGGCAACCCGACGCACGCGAGTATCCATCCTTACGTTGTTGAAACTTCTACGGTTTGGACTAAGCCTTTGGCTTCATCTTCATCATTCCGAGCACATCGAAGGCACCCATCCCATTATAATTTGGGTGTTTTCAAGGTTAGAGTGAGTAGACTTTTAATAAACTACTCACTGCTTACCATCTCAGGTGGGATCGAAGTCAGGCATTAGTTTATAGCATATAAAAAAATCTATATTGTTTATACGCTATATCGTTTATACAAGTACTCCAAAACATGACGGGACCTTGGCTCAGCTCTCAGGATTTTATTATCGTTGATAGGCGAGCCTGTCAAAAATGATGTGATGAATGATTTATTCTTATTATCTCTTTATTTTAATACCCCGAAGTTGTAGGTTTAACTGCAAAAGAAGACTTGGAATATAAGTTTAACCGTTTCTTTAAACCTCAATACGATATAATCATATTAACAAGTAAGATAGCCAAGAGCCTCGATCAACGCTTTGGGAGGCTCGTCTTAGACGGCCGGATCAAAGGCTTGATTAAGAGAGCGGTACTCTTGGACAAAGCTTGTACAGTTAAGAGGTTCCTATACCTGGAGCTTGCCGCTAGCTTGGACCTTATTGCCGATACTGGTTGGACATATTTTTTTTAATAATTCCATATGTTTTTTTTTATGTTTTATTGAAATATTTAAGATAAAAAGACTCTCCGTTTTACTATATGTATGACTTACAAACCATTTTGAACGTTTTTCAGTATTTGAAATAGATTTCATATTCTTAAATATTATATATACATATATAAGCATGGAGAAAGGGCTTTTTCCAACGTAGGTTTATTTTGTAGCAAAATAACCTACCGTTCTGAAATCCCTTTAGATGTTTCATTATTTTTACGTGCTTATTTAAAATAGCAAAAAACCAATCGTCGATGTTATTTTCGATTTTAACCACGACAGAAGAAAAAACAGATTAAAATACTGTGTTTGAAAAAGTTCTTTAGTAAGCAGTTTTGTTTTTTTAACCAGTCTCGAAAGTCTCGTTTTTCCCGGGAATCCCGGGACTGGGTCGAGTCACGATTTTTTAGTCCCGGGACTCGAAAATATATCGACACTGCAAGCCTTACATGACCCAACCGTTGAAGGCGCGCACCTTGTTCCCGCCTGAGAGAAGGCTATTAAAAACTTATTATTATTATTATCGTGTAATGGACGCCTTTACGACGCCAACGTGTATTTCATTCTTTGAATTGTTGCCCACAGAAACTGGCTACTCAAGAGTTCCCCTACTACCATACCTTCAAGGACACTTACACCAATTTTATCTGCGAGCTACTCACTTTATTGAGTTGGCAGTCGTTGATATTTACCTTCATATTCCTCATGTCTCGTCTGGTGCAGGAGAGAACATCTGGTATACAGGCAAGTATTCGAAAAATTTTACTTTTGAAATGATGTTTTAGATATGGTTTCCGCTTACACAAATATTAACTTTATAAATTAACATAATGGGGATTTAACGTCCCGCAACATGACGCATAAAACTGTCTGATTTATTATTTACCGCACCATCGCGTATTGCGAAATGCTTCGACTACGACAGCACTTCGCGTAGTTTTTAACGCATCTTCAAAAACAACATCAGGATACAGTTTGAATGACGTTATGTTAAAAGGCCCAAATCTGCAGCAGGATCCTCAATCTTTACTCTTAAGATGGAGACAATATCGCGTAGCTTTTACAGCAGACATTGAAAAAATGTTTCGTTTTATTTGGTTAAATGAACGGGATCAACAATTTAAAAAAATCATGTGGAGAGACTCAAGACATGCCTAATCAGGTATATCAGCTATGTACTGTCACATATGGCACCAAGGCCGTACCGTTTTTAGCCTTAATGACTTTAAAACAATTGGCTGAAGATGAGAGATACAATTTCGGCCAAATTGCGATAATGGCATTGGAGCAATCATTTTACATGGATGATATTCTACATGGAACCCATTCTGTCGAATCAGCCATCGAATTAAAGCAAGAATTAATCAAATTATTAAAATCAGGGGGGTTCAACTTAGGGAAATGGTCTTCCAACGCTTCAGCATTACAAGACAATAATACAATCGAGGCTAGTCACGAGCAAGATCATTTCGATTTCAAGGAAATGGAGACCTCAAAAACCTTGGCATTACGTTGGAATTCTAAAGCAGACCTATTTACATTTTAATCAAAAATCGAACATCTATTAAAACACCAAATAAGAGATCCATGTTGTCAGACATATCCAAGTTGTTTGACCCTCTTGGTTGGCTGTCACCGCTATCAACCAAACTAAAATTGCTATTTCAACAAGTTTGGATATCAAATATTCAATGCGATGACAAATTACCCGATCAAACTAGTAAGGAATGGCTAAACATTAAAAGTGAAATGCATAAAATTAATTAAAGTTGAAGCGATGGCTTTTTTTATGGTAGGTAAAGATCATCGAATGACGAAATCCGCTCTTGGGCGGAGCGGAAGACCAGTGTCAGACTTTTACTGACTAAAGAACCTACCCCGTACCTTCCTTGCCTTATTCCTAGAGCCGCGGTAACAGTTGCACACAAACCGGCAGCTCCAGAAGGCGACCCTGAAGGGCCCCTACAGTTTGCTGACAACTCCTTGAGGCGCGCGGGAACGGTGCGCGCCGTTGACGACTTGGACTCGGTCTGGACAGTTACCAGACGACCGGACGGCGAGCTACCCATTGCTCACCGTCCGCGAGCCAGTGTCTACGGTGGCCGGATATCGGCAGGATCGCGGCTGCGACGGCTACGGCGAGGGCGCTGTTGCCTTTGCCTTATGCGGTCGGCCTCCTCCTTTACGAGCATTACTGCTTCGCAGAAGGAGGCGACCGCCTGCCATAACCGCCTGACTAACTCCGATTAACAAATCAATTTCATTGCCAAGATTAGAGTTAAGTAGTGCTCTGCTTCTGGCAAAATTATTGTCAAAAATTCAAGAATGCTTTAGCAATCATCCCCCCCGCTCGATGCCGGTGCGAGTTGACGTGTTTTTATACGCTCCGCAGTCTTTATTCATAAAAAGTGGTTTTAAATACGTATTTCAACCAATAAATTGTGAATATTCGCTGGGTGCGCGATGACAGCGCCACTAGCGGTTGCAAATACGGTGGCCTCCGAAATATCAAATGCCCGGCTGTCATTACGACGAGTTATTTACAAACGAACAATTTTAATTAAATATTGTAATTTACATTTATTCCAATAAATATTCTAAATCTATATAAGATAAGTATTTTTTATTTTTCGTCTAAAATGATACAATCAATAGATTTCGCTTAGTACATTACGGATTTTTCATGGCTGTCGTCATGAGAAGTAAGTAAAGAAATAAGCAAATTTCATCGAATAACGCATTTCATGTAAATAGCAGACGATTATTTATGAGTGCTTGTGTTCTCAATAATCCATCCTTTTATGTATTTTCAGTTAAACATGGCCAAATTAATCATAAAAACTGGATTCCGACCAATCACACACGACATTATTTTCCAACAACACACAACATTGAAAGGAAAACAATTACTTTGTAGAATTTTTTATCACTATTTCTGCCATTGTTTTTGCAATTAACTATACAGCAAGCTTCGTGACTCATGTTTATTTACTAAAAACGTAAATCTCGCTAGTAAAAAGTGACAGCGTCCGCCACCGAAAGTTCCTTTTTTGGCCATGACACGCGCTGCGATCGTTTCGTGGTTCCCCCACCTTATACTTCGCACCCAGCGAATAGTGCAAAACTAACTCATTAACAAAACTGTGTAAAATAATGACAAGCTGCGCTGTGCTGTGTAATTCAGAGTGACAGTAACAAAAGTGAGCAAAAAACATTTAAAAACAATCGTTAAAAGTGGATTTTGGTGAGTCATCATTGTGCACTGACCGCGCGAGTGACCTTCAAAAGTGAAAGGCCTACCCTCTACTCATTAACAGTGTCTCCTTGATTTTGTTATTGTTGACCTATTTGAACGCTGTTCATAACGACACACTTAGCTTAGAGGCGATCGTTTGGATTGGCGTGGGAAGGGGTCGTAGTTCGAGTCCTGCCCGAGACAAAAGAGCTTTTTGAAAGATTTTTATGTTTTTCTACAATTTCTAAGGGAACTGAAGGATTAATAATTTATAATAGAGCTCTAAAACCGTAAGTTTTTATTACGTTTCTGGTACAATGGCTGTGTCACATTCTCCTCCGAGCACACCCCAACTTAATCCTCCACTCACTATCATTCATTATAACTCGGACTCTGCCCTTAATATGTCGAATACCATGGACCCGGCGGATAATTCATAATTATTTTAACATTACCAAGCGCCTGAAAAGAACTTATGATAACATTAAGGAACCATCTGGCCAATCAAGCGAACTAAAAACAATGCTCGACCAAATCAGAGACCAACAAGATTCCAAGTTCGAATGATTAAATAATGCCTTAGCTACCATAATTACCCAAAACCAGGGTATACAAAGATCAGTTGAAACATTAACCCTCAAACATGATGACCTTGTACTTAAGATAAATCAACTGGAGCAGGAAAATAAGGAATACAAAAAGCGAGTGTTTTTTACTCTGGAACGGACGCTGGAACAACTAGATAAGTACGCACACCGTACAACTATTGAAATCAGAAACATACCTAAGCAGAAAAACGAAGAAAAGAAAGTGCTTATCGACACGATCCAGCAGCTAGGTTCTACACTAGGCCTTGAAACCCCTATACATCAGTCCGAAATTAGGGATATCTATCGCTCCAAATCCGAAGCAGTTATGGTCGATTTCAGCACTACTTTCAGGAAGGAATCACTGATTTCAAATTTCAAATCATACAATAAATGCTTACGCGATAACAAAAAGCCGCAGCTGAATTCGGAGCATATTAAATTACCAGGGCCGCCATGTACTTTATACATCTCCGAATACTTGACAGCTATACTAAGGAAAAATATCTTTTCTACATGGCGCGCTCAAACGTCAAGAACAAAAAGCTTCTAGCAGCCTGGACGTCATACGGCAAAGTTTATGTTAAGAAAGAGGAGGACTCGACACCGGTTCGCATTGATGAAGAAAGTAAACTTCATGAACTCATTATGTGACTAGTCTTATTTCAATGCTCTTGTTTTTAATTTGTTATCATAGCATGCTTTTCTCTATTGTTTTTAATTTTATTTCTTAATTATTTTGGCTTCACGCTCACGTTTATATTGATAATAAGTTTTCATTTTAGCTATATTTGCAGAAGTACACACACACATAATATTCATCATCATGCTCATCCTTCACTTAACTCAAGATTCACGTTATTCAGGAGAGATGTAACCCTCTGCTTTGTTGTTCTCCTTGGAACACTATGTCGAATCTTGGCTTATCAAGCTACAATGGTTCCAGAACTGAGTTTATTCTACTTTATATTTAGTGTTACGTCACGTATTATGCGTGGCTATATTTTTCCTATTGTACATTCAAAATGACTAATGTTCAAACCATTAATGAAATAAACTCTGATCTGGACTCTATCCACGTATCTAAAATATTAACCTGAGTCACCAATCGCTCAACTATTGCGCCAACCGTGTCTTCGAAATTAAACTCTTGAGCTCCAAGCAAACGCGCCCGCTCTCACATCTATTGTCTTTCTATTATGTCTCTAATTACGGTATTCGAAAGGTAATAATAAAATGTATTTTCCTACACAGGAACTAATGAAAATGGAAGGCGTATCCCTCAGCGCTCTAATGCTCTCTCACGTGCTCAACGTGCTGCCCTGTGGATTGATCTTCGCCACTGGGGGCACTATACTCTTGAAGGTGTCCAAAAATGCGCTTATACCCAATAGCAGTCCAGTACTCTTGTGGCTGGTGCTGTTTCTGTTCTTCAGCACTGTTGTTGCTATTGCTTTCGCCTGCAGTTATATTCCGACCACGAGTGAGTATTATTTTATTTTAATGTAGAATGTGTGTGAATAACATGAAGGATCCATCATCAGCAAACTTTGACCAACAGTGGACATACACCGTGACATTGAAATGGTTGTTTTCCGGCATCGAAATAGTTTTGTCTTCGCAATAACATTTTTATTTTTTTACTTTTACTCTTTGCATCGAAAGTACTCCTTATGGCAAATCGTTCTGCCGCGGGAAAACAACCATTTAAATTTCACGGTGTATAGTGAGACGACTTTAGGTCTTAGTTTATGAATTACAGGTTTTAGTTTAAAAATCGGAGATAAAAAGTTAAATCAGTTTTTCTGTCGGATACTGGAGTTTTTGAGTCAAGTGAAAACGAGTCTGAGTTAGAGTAGCCGGATTCATCTACACTATCTACACTTAATATAATAAAGAGGTAAAGTTTGTTTTTTTGTTTTTATGTTTGTAGGGGATAATCTCTGGAACTACTGGTCCGATTGGAAAAATTTTAGCAACAATAGAAAGCTGCTTTACTCTTAAGTGACATAGGCTATATTTTATGTACGCGGGCGAAGCCGCTGACAAAAGCTAGTTGTTATAATAGCAGATTCAGAATAGGCAGAAGACCGACCGCGCCAGAACATATTATAATCTTTAAACATGCCACGACGTGAATTATCGCAATTAATTGTGAGAAATGAACCGCACTAGACGCGTCCTGCTCCTGCTGTTGTTAAGAAGACGGATAAAGAAAAGACAGAAACTTAAAAGATACTGGATCCACCCATTTCTTTCAATCATGAATAACGGGAGCCTTGTATCGTGGCACTTTATTAGCTTTTTACGATGCTCGACGTAGATTCCCACGACGCGACGTCGCATCGTGAAATGACGCCGCATCGTGCTACGCGTACGACGTCGTATCGTGTTTATGTGTCCCGGCCCTTAGACGTATTTTTGTCTTTTTTTGTGTGCTGTATCTAAAGCATAAACAGACGTCAAAACTCGAATCAAACGCTCAAATTCAAAAAAGCATGTGATATTGCATTGCAGATTGGCGGAGTAGGTTGTTATGCCCATGTCTTGGCTATATTATGGTATTTAGGTTGGGCTAGACATGAAAGTAATATGTATGCATCTGCTTTGTTTTTAGGCAAATATATTTGATGAAGAAGATGATGAACTCGGTTTAGAGGGGATTCACACAAATGTTTTCTTTTAAAAAATTTAAATTCATTTCAACAGGTTTATTAGTTCATTAATTACTATGAATTTCAATCGTCTTAATACACCGTGAAATTTAAATGGTTGTTTTCCCGCGGCAGAATGACTTGCCATAAGGAGTACTTTTGAAGCATACAGTAAAAATAAAAAGTTTTATTTTTTATAAATAATTATTAAAAATTTTCATTAACTCAAAAAAGCGAAAACATTAGTAACATTAGCCGTAATTTGTAGGTACTACTAGAGTTGCATGAGCAGCACGCCGTCAAAGGAAACCGATTCATTAAATATTTAAACCAAAATAAGCTCTTGCACGTTGTGATACGTCATAATTAGCTTGCACTCTACAGGTCCATTTTTTGTTTTTAATATTTTATTTTTTTTATCAAACGTTTGTATTACCAAGACACAACCATTTCAATGAGGGAAAACAACCATTTAAATTTCACGGTGTATATGTCCATTAACCTTATATGATTTTTATGTAATTAGGTTACCACACCAGCCAACACAAAACAAGAGACACAACATACGTGCAATCTAACCCAAATAGTAGCAAAATCCGACAAAACTCATGGTATTATTTAAATTGACGTCAACGTTACCATCATAAGTTTTCGTCTTCATAAGTTCAAAACCACTCGGCTAAGTGGCGCCAACGGGTGGTGTGAATTTTTTAAAATACCAGAAGTGAGTCTAATTTAAAAACCCAATAACCACATGCTATGACACTTTATATTTCTTTTTTAACAAAACAAAATCAAAATCATCAAAACTAACTAACTTAGTTAATTTCAAAAGAAATAACACTAAACAACCTGCTAAATTACAAAATTAGGCAGGTTGACAGTCCCCAAAATCTTATCTATGATTGCCGCCACCACTTGTCACACCTCCTAGTTGGCGTTTCTTCACTATTCCTCTAACAATCATTACATAGTATAAAACGAAGTTTCTTACCGCTGTCCCTATGTATGCTTAGATCTTTAAAAGTACGCAACGGATTTTGATGCGGTTTTTTTAATAGATAGTGTGAGTCAAGAGGAAGGTTTATGTGTATAATGTATATGCATAATATATTCAATATCAGTTCCCGTGCGAAGCTGGGGCGGGTCGCTAGTATAATATAATTAAAATTCAACACTACGTATAATGGAAACTCAACGCTAAATCTTGTTTTTTTTCTTTTAGCTCAATACTCTGTAACTATATCAGCTATAGTGTATATAGCTCTATGGATCCCAGTGAGACTGCTCACAGAACGCAAGATGCCTTATCTGGTGCGGATAGCGGTTGGATTGTTGCCTTTTATGCCAATACACTCCGTCTGGTTTGAGATCGCTAAACTGGAACTTTTTGGTTAGTATTTATTTAGATATTTTACAAAAAAAAAAAGATTTTTTTTTATTTATATATAAAGAAAAAACTGTCATCGAGTCACTAAGTATGTAGTTGCAAAACCCGTTAGGAAGAATGCAAATTGGGAACACGTGATTTGTTTTTAAGGGATCAAGAAGCGCCTGCGGACACTAAAGTAAGAGGGCCAAGGGATGCTCCCTTGGCCCTCTCACCTTCCCATGAAGGCGGAAAGAGTTTCCACCCTGTCCCTGATAGATCGATAGGCACGCATTTCCGAATATTCATCTAAGGGTGGATAAACTGAAAAAGCCCAAAGTGCTCACTGCGCATGATTTTGTTTTTTTAAATAGTGCGCATGATTAAGTTTTTACTTCAAATATGCTATGAAAAATTCTCGAAAAGCCTAATTCTTTAAATGGCTAATTCTCAAAATGGTAAATATTCTTGTAAAAAAATGATCAAAACGTCAAAATGAATAGGTATTTATTTTATCTTGCAAAATTCATTTGCGACGAAATACTTGCGCATCTTTGTATGCTGTTTGAAAACAAAATGATGAAATAACATTAAATATTATTGTTGCATATAAATAACAATAATATAGCTAGTTTTCCATATCAGTACTTAATTACTTTATCATTACATAGTATAAAACAAAGTCGCTTTGTCCCTATGTATGCTTAAATCTTTAAAACTACGCAATGGATTTTGATGTGGCTTTTTTTATAGATAGGGTGACTCAAGAGGAAGGTTTATATGTATAATATATTTAATATCAGCTTTGCACCCGTGCGAAGCGGGGGCGGGTCGCTAGTAATATTATAAATGAGAAAGTACCTATGTTTGTTTATTCGTTTGTCCGTCTTTCACGTTAAAACGGAGCAAAGAATTAACGTGTCTTTTTAAGTGGAAAAGTTGGGATGGAGAGTAACATAGGCTACTTTTTATCTCTTTCTAACCCTCCCACTTTCCTACAATGGGGATGAAAGTTTGTATGGAGCATTTCTTAATTTTCAAGGAAGAAAGCTAAAAATTTGTTTGCGGACTATTTGTACTACTAACTAAAGAAACTTGCATCACTTTTTTTTGGATATCTGCCCCCAACCCCTTAAAGTAGGAGTGAAGTTTTAGATGGAACTTTTCGCAGTTTTCAAGGTAGGTAACTAAAAATCGGTACACAGACTCTTTGTTACCAACGAAAAATAGCTACCTTATTTTTTTTGGAAATCTTTTCCCAATGCCTAAAATAGGGGATAGAAATTTGTGTGAGACTTAAATAATATTCTGTTCCAAGTTCTCTTCCGTGTTCTAAATCAGCCGTGTTACCTCGGAATTTAACGTATGTGAAGTCGCGGGCAAAAGGTAGTCGTTATATATAAAAGCGAAGTACCACTCATTGATTAATCACGAAATCTCACAAACTATAACCACCTACAAACTTAAAATTTGGCAGGTAGGTTCCTTATAGGGTGCAGACATTGGCTAAGAAAGGATTTTATGAAACTAAGGGGGTAAAATGAAATTTTCGCTCGCAGAAGTTAGTAAAACCATAAGTAGTTAGTTTTAAGCTAATTTACGTGTATTTTGTTAGGTCAATCAAGCGTTAAATATGGGGACAAATATAATGACCACCATAAAATGCTTTGATACCCTTAGTTTTGTAACCAAAAATATCTACTTTTTAACACCAGAAAAATAAAGTCTAAAATTGCAATAGCACCAGCTATTTTAGTCACGACTCCACTTTAAATTGTATTCGACCACCAAATTAATGTGTTATTTTTACCTAAATAAATCACTGTGATTGCCATAAAATGTAGGCGTATTAACAAATAACAAACTCCCTCGAAAACACACTCTTATCGCACTGTTTAGAGGCATGTAATAGACAATTTTCAACTCAAGTGCAGGAAAAGGCGCAGGCTATCCGGGGGGACAGCCTGTCGTTGTTATGGTGGGGTGGGGACCCCACCATAATGTTATTACATTTATTGTATCAGGCCGAACGCGCATCGTCCCCCACGAGTCGCAGATCATCTCCCGTTCATTAATTTCAGTGAGCATTGAAAAATATCGTTCGAGACATGTGCAAAGTCAATGCAATCCTCGGCTCCATAACATAAACGGCCTAACCTACTACGGGTCGGGTTTTTTTTTTCCTCCGCTCTTGGGCGGAGCGGGAGACAGTGTCAGACTCTTACTGACTAAAAAACCTACCTACCCCATTCCTTCCTTGCCTTATTCCTAGAGCCGCGGTAACACTTTCACAACAAACGGCGTCTCCAGAAGGCTTCGACCCTGAAGGGCCCCTACAGTTTGCTGACAATTCCTTGAGGCGCGCGGAAACGGTGCGCGCCGTTGACAACTTGGACTCGGTCTGGATAGTTACCAGACGACCGAACGGCGAGCTACCCATTGCTCACCGTCCGCGAGCCAGTGTCTACGGTGGCCGGATATCGGCAGGATCGCGGCGGCGACGGCTATGGCAAGGGCGCTGTTGCCTTTGCCTTATGCGGTCGGCCTCCTCCTTTACGAGCATTACTGCTTCGCAGAAGGAGGCGACCGCCTGCCATTCCTCTTCGCTGCGGACCATGGCCTGAACCAAGGCCGTGCTCTTCCCAAGCAGGGCACACCTTCACCGTGTGCTCCACCGTGTCCCCCGGGCTTGCCATACAGTGGCGACACCCGGACGGAAAAATGTTCTATATTTTGCTAAGGGTAATTATTATTTACATAAATCGGACAACAAATGTTATTGTAAAAACTTTGATTATAATTTTATATTAAAACGCTGGTATAATTTTGGTGATCATTTACTACTTTTGGGATAACAATGATTTATTTGGACTCATTTTGTTTAAATAGGATAGCAGGATGTAAAACTTTGGTTATAATTTTACTTTAAAATGCTGGTTTAATTTTGGTGATCATTTACTATTTTTGGGTTAACCATGATTTATTTGGAGTTATTTTGCTTAAATAGGATAGCAAAGTGTTAAAACTTTGGTTATAATTTTACATTAAAATGCGAGTTTAATTTTGGTGATCATTTACTATTTTTGTCTGCTATTTGTTACTATATTTGGTGGTAAGTTAAACATAAGCCGTTAAATATTGCTCTTTTGTGACCAAAATCTAAGACACTGATCATTGTTGTTAATCATTGCACGTACACCGCTAAATTTGACCGTTTTAATCCTGTGGAGGGTCGATCCGGTACATACTAACGTCATCTGTGCAAGTCCGATAACCTGCAGGTAGTTAGTACGCAACGACCATCAACTACCTACAGGTCATTAGACTCGCTGAGCCAATGTTTGCTTATAGCTAGTCATTTCCTACATGCGTATATTAATTCGAGTTTTAGAAGAAAGTACTTAATTTTTTATATTTTGTCTTCAAAATCGATAGTATATCATGTACTGGATCGACCCTCCACGGGATAAAACTGTCAAAATTTAGCCTTGTATATTTAACAGCTATTGAACATAGTGTCTGCTCTGAAACGAAGGCAAAGAAGGGACAGGAGCAGGAGAACTCATTTGGTGATTTCTCACCTAAAAAAGGGGGTGGTCGTATATACACCGTGTAATGGACAGGTTGGCAAAAACTGAAACACTGGCTTCAGACCATGATTTATGAAAAACGCTGGGCTCTGGTGGACACAGGCGTGGATAAAATTATTTATGCTTGTGTCTACCGCTCGCACAGTGGAGATCAGGAGGCAACCAGGCTCACACAGTACCTTAGTGAGGCGGCGGATGCGGCTCAGCAGAGGTACCCTTCCGCTCAATTGGTGTTACAGGGGGATTTTAATGCCCACCATCAGGAGTGGCTTTTCCCATACCAGTGCACAGACCATGCTGGTCGAGAGATGCGAAAGCTTGCGCTAGCGTTAAATCTCACTCAGCTGGTCCAGGGAGCTACAAGGGTGCCGCATGTTGATTTGCATACGGCCAATTGCTTGGATCTTCTGCTGACAACAGATCCAGACCGCTACTCAGTGTCTTTTCTTTTTTTTTTCTGCAGGGAATGGGAAATCCTTCATGGACGTCCCAGGCTGCCTCACAAACGAGCCAGTCTGGGCAGTGTCAGACTCCTACTGACTAAAACCGCACTCCTGCCTTACATTACATCCACAGACATTACGTCCGTGCCCTTGTTTACGCTACTCAGTGTCGATTTCATCACCGTTAGGTAGTTCCGACCACTGTCTGGTGTAATTATTTAATTAATTATTAATCTGTATCAGTCTATTCTCCGCCTGATCTGTGCCCTAGAGGCACCATGCGGATTTGGTGATATAGGTCAGCAAATTGGGATGGCATGCGATCTTTCTTCGCATGTTATCCTTGGCAGCCTACTTGCTACTCTTCGGATGATCCATCATCGTGCGCGGATGCTGTGACGGATGTGCTGCGGATGTTGATGTGCGGGGGATGTTGATGTGCGGGATCAATATTTACCTACTTAGAGCAAGTTATTTATTTTTTTACTTCAACTTCTTAGTGCGTTTACCGTATCAAATATCAGCCTTTTGTGATTTGACTACACATTTAGCCAATTAGTAAAGTCAAAAAAAGGTTTTTTTTTTAGCATAATGCACACCATTAGAAAGGGCATAAACTAGAGAAGTTTTTAAAAGAATTCGAAGATCTCCAACGCTTTTAGTTTTTTTTTTTAATATAAATTTAAAGTTGAGTTTTAAAATTATTTTGTCATATCCCATACACTTTGTAGGTTTTTTATAGAAAAACTACACGTTACTAGCAAGTAATTTTGAATTTTATAGAACCTTACCACAGTACAGTGAAATATAAAAATAAAATTTGTTGGATAGACTTATAACTTTTTAATTTATATAAGCTTAAATGCTGAAATCCGGTGTTTTTCAGAATAAAAATTAAAAACATGTTTAAAAAAAACCGGTGTGGCAAGGAATGATTTATTGTATAGTGCTAATCAAAGTAGGATTAAAATAAAAACCTTTTTCTTACAGGTCACGGTGCCAATTTCAGCAACATGACCAAAACACATGCCGAAGGTAGCGTCAGTATCCTCGTCTGTATCATCACCATGATACTACAATGCGTCTTATTTTTTACTCTCTCTTGGTATCTATCCCTGGTAAGACCAGGCCAGTACGGGCAGGCTCTACCATGGAACTTCTGCTTCAAGGTATGTGAACATTACTTTCATTTAGAATCTAAAATAGAGATTAGATCTTAAATAAACATGAATTATGGTGGCGTGGTAAGTTGAACTTTCACTGCGCAGTCACAAATTTTCGGGTCTCAATTGAAGTGTGGCCACGCGAGGGCCTGCGCGTAACCATAGCAAGGATTCCCACCCAGGACAAATGTTATGGGATAGCGCGATCATTTGTTCTGTGTCTGGGTGAAATTCATCTATATATTTAGAAATATATAAGTATGCTTATCAGTTGTCTATTACTCATAACACAAGCTCTGCTTACTTTGGGACTAGACGACGTTGTGTGAAAGTAAAAAGAAATAGTTTAACTCACTTTCCGCGTAGAATAAAATGATTTGTTAAAATCATTTAAAGAATATTGAAATTATTGTTTTTAATCGATTTTGTTCACTCACTTCAATAAATTACTACTTAATGATTATGATTTGCATACTTATTTTCTTATTCTTAAATTCTGACTCTGACGATAGGCTCTGCGAGTTTTAGCGCTGGAAAACTCGTAAAACAATAACAATAAAATGCCTTAGGCATTAAGTCCGCCTTTGTACTCTTACGTGCATGAAGTGTTAAATAAATAAATGGTTTAAACAAAAATATAATGATGCAAATTGCTGTTGTTATTGCTGTTAAAAACTGTAATTTGCATTTATTTATTTTTTTACTTTTATTTTTATACGAGTTACGGTAAGTACGGTTCTGTAGGTCAGTTATGAAGATGTTATATGAAGATAATTTATATTTCTCTATTTGATAGTGGAATGTAAACAGATCTCCATTTTTTTTTAAATATTTATAATCATCAGTATTTCAGCCCAAAGATGTTCACTGCTGGACATTGGCCTCCACCAAATGTGCTACATTGAACAGTACTGTGTGTCTCGCATTCACCGGATTTCCGTATCCTTTATCAGGACGTCGGCCACCTAGTAGGAGGCCTTCCAACGGTGCGTCTTCTGGTACGCGGCCGCCACTCCAGAAATCTTCGGCCCCAACGGCCATCTGTTCTACGAGTAATGTACACTGTCCATTGCCACTTTAATATGGCGATTCTTTGCACTATGTCGGCAACCTTGGTACTCTTGCAGATATCTTAAATCCTGCTTCGATCATGCAATGAAACTCCGAGTATAGCCTTAGCCTTTGCGCTTTGGATGACTGTAAGCTTTCTGATGAGGATCATTGTAAGCGACCACATTTCAGAGCCATATGGCAATATGCCCTGGTCTTTCGTCTCTCTTTAGGTTTAGACTTTTGTCTTGAGACACTGTGGTATGTTGATGAGAAGACACCGCGCAGTTTTCCGAACGTCACCTAGCCGAGTCAGATGCGACGGTTGATCTCTTAGATCTAACTTCGAGAAGTTAGATCTACCCAACTGGACTGTCTATCCGAAGTAGGCGTAATCGTCCACAACTTCTAGTGTAGTCTCCGATCTTGATAGGAGTTACGTCAGTACGTTGCGTTGGTAATTAAAAGCCGGTTTACTAGCAGATAACTTTATTACCACAAACAACAACGAAGTCCAAGCAATGATAACTATTATTGCTTAAGGCGTTAGTTGAAATCGTTTGGCACGTACCGTAGTTCGCACTGGTTTCGCCGTCCGACATCAAACTGACTCACTTCCGGTAGGGAGCTCATATTTATACGCAAAGCCAGAAACATTCTAGATACGGATGTTTCAAGACCACTCTAATACAATGTGGTCACATCTCGGGTTAATACATCATTTTTATTAATATAACTGTAATAATAACGATTTCCTGGAACTTCAAGCGAATTTGGACTATATTATTGAAGATAAAAGGAACAAATTCTTTTAACAATTTGTCGTCGAAGGATAAATAGGGGAAAGTAACTCCCTAAGTAGTTGACTTTTACTTACATACCATGGTCTGGCGAATTTAAAAAACGGTTTCCGATTCTGGAAACTTCGCTGAATATCATCAACATCAGCCGAAAGCAGCGTTAGCTGTTTACCCCGACTCCGGTCCGATACCGGTCTGTGGAGTCCAATATTGGAGTTTTTCACTTAGTCACTCAGACAAGAGTCAGTTCTTGAGCCTGTGACAATAGTCGAAGCTAAGCTGCTGGGTCTGCCTGCTTGATAAACGGAACTCTGGGCCTCTGAGGGCTTCGGGCTATATAACCTATACAAACCTCTCCATTCATACTGCTCTTCCGGCCTCTGATGGCCCTTCGACTGACCTATGTCCCCTGTGGCCCTCCCCCCTTTTGGATCGTGATAAAAAACAGCAGGTACTATGAAAAATACAGAAGCAACGTTGAGATTAAATAAGACACAATATTTGTTCTTTAAGATTTTATATATTTTACGTTTTTGAAGGGTTTCAACTTAATTAAAAATGTATCCCCTTAGCAAGTTTGCGCCACAGATTAGGAATAGAAACTGGGTCAAAAGCCTTTGCGAGGTCCAGGAAAATACCCACTGAATTGTTATCCTGGTCAAATTGCCGCCCCAGAAAATCAGTCACATGGTGTACGGCATCGAAAGATACTTTTGGTCTAAATCCATACTTATACTCCGATAAAATTGTTTTGTCTTTCAGATATTTAAACAATTTTTTGTATGTTATTTACCCAATATTTTGGACATAACAGGCTATCGAGAGATAGGTCTATAATTTGTATATTGTTCTTTACTGGCTAATTTATGAACAGGGACAACTGTTTTTTTTTATAGGACTCGGGAAAAAGTACCTAATGATAAGCAACAACAAAAAATATAAGTCTCCGATAGTTGATTTTGGGCTATCATCATCAACCTAGCGCCCGTCCCGGTTGTTACCTTGGCTTTCACCTCGGTGCCCGGGGTCCGCTTTCCTTCCTAGACGCCTCCACTTCGCTCGGTCTTTTGCGTCCCTTGCCTCAAGCCCATTAGCACGCATGTCGTCCCTTACGACGTCGGTCCAACGCCTCTTAGGCCTACTTCGTTTTCCGGGTCCCGGCGGAGGCGGCATGGCGAGGCATCTGTTACCCACATAGTCTGCCGGTTTTCGTAAAACGTGGCCATACCAGTGTAAGCGGCCCTCCTGCAGTTTATCCGCTATGTCACGGACCTGAAGGCTACCCGGATGCGGGAGTTTTTAATGCGGTCTTTCCGCGAAACTCCCGACATCCAGCGCAGCATATTCATTTCCGTGACACGCAGGCTTTGCTTGTGCCGCTCAAGTACAGGCCACGCTTCACTGCCATACAAAAGGACAGGCCTAATGATGGTCTTATAGACCTGTCCTTTGAGCCTAACCGGCATTTTGGGGTCACAGATAACCCCCGCCACCTCACGCCATTTCGCCCAGGCCGCCGAGATACGTGACTCGACGTCGCAATCTACCTCCCCGGACTCGTGGAGCACCGATCCCAAGTACCTGACCTGTTCCGTGCGCTCGACTGTGTCTTCGCCAATGCGAACAGGAGCAGCGTTTGTTGTGTTACAGGCCAAGTACTCGGTCTTCGCCGCATTAATCTTCAGACCGCCGTTTTCCAGCGATTCCTTCCACGCTGCCACACGTCGAACCAAGCGTCAACTGTCCGAGTCCGCCAGCGCGATGTCGTCTGCATACATGAGCAGCCATAGCGGCTGCTCATGTAAGTCCCTGATGTTAGAGGACAGCACGTCTAGCACCACGCTGAACAGAAACGGACTAAGGACGGAGCCCTGGTGAACTCCGACGGTGATGGGGAAGGGTTTCGTATCGCCAACAGCGGTCCGAACCACAGAACCGGAGTCTCGGTACATATCTCGGATGATGTCAACATAGGTCTCAGGCACTCCTTTGGATCTCAGCGCCCACCAGATCACATCACGAGGGACACAGTCGAAGGCCTTCTGCATGTCTAGGAACAAGAGGTGCAGAGGCGTATTCTTCGATCTGTATCCCTCCATGGTAACCCTTAGGGCAAAGATAGGATCCATGGCGCCATGGCCTGGTCGAAACCCATATTGACATCCCGAGACGGTGCACTCCTGTCGGATCCGAGAATCAATCACCCGCTCGAAGAGCTTCATGGTGTGGGACATAATCTTATTCCCACGGTAATCGCCACACTCCTGCACCGATCCCTTACCTTTGAAGACTGTAGTGATAATACTCAGTCTCCATTGACTCGGAATCTTTCCGGTGAGGAGCATGCCGTTAAATATGTGGGTTAAGATGCCCACACCACGATGATCCATCGCCTTCCAGGCTTCAATAGGGACTCCATCGGCACCGACAGCTTTCCAGTTCTTCATGCGGCGAAGAGCCACATGCACTTCTTCGGGCGTAACTGGGGGCACAAGTCCCTGATTTGGAGGGAGAACCGGAGACAGCACCTCTTTGTGCTGCTTGTTCAGCAGCTCGTGGAAGTACGAGCGCCATCTCTCCTTCACCGCGAGGTCCTCGCATAACAGATTGCCGTCAGGGTCTCTTACACAGCGGCACTTAGAGATATCCAGTGCCGCTTTGACCCTGGAACGTGCCAACTTATAAATGAGCTTAATGAGCCCCTCAGACGGTTCCAACTTATCATAAAGTGGCTGTAAGTGGTCTCGTCTGGCTCTGACTACAGCCCTCTTGGCAGCACGTTTTGCAGTTCTGTATGCGTCGCGGTCTTCAGGAGATTTGGAAGCTTGCCACGTTTTGAAGAGAGCTTTCTTCTCTCTGATCTCCCTCTGGACTGTGTCATCCCACCACCAAGTTTCCTTGTCACACTTGCGGCCGCCCCTGGACAAGCCGAGCACCGACTTTGCCGCCTCGGTGATGGTAACCTGAATCCTGTCCCAGTGGCTTTGCACAGGTTCGCCATCGGTACCATCGCACTTGTCGCCGATGGCCGACGCGAACGACTGGGACGTGGCTTCATTCAGTCGCCACCACCGTATTCGGCGTTGTTGGCGCTCAACAACCTTGATCCTAGGCTTAACGCGCAAGTCCATGACAAGGAGACGGTGTTGTGCAGTGAGACTCTCGCCGGGTATGACCTTGCAGATGGCCACCTTACTGATATGGTGCCTCCGTATGAGTAAGAAATCGATTTGGGTAGCGTACCTCCCGCTCTTGTAGGTAATCAGGTGTTCGGATTTCTTTTTGAAATACGTGTTCACGATGGCAAGGCCGGCAGCCGCACACGTTTGGAGGATATTCTCCCCTTCAGCGTTACGGCTGCGTTGCGTCATGAAACTCCTCGGAGAGTACAACGGCCACCCCGTTCTCCCCACCGGCTGCACCCGTGTAAATCAGCTTGTAGCCAAGATTTTGGGCTATATACGACATTAAATCGCGCGAAGAACTTTGATAGCGCGATGCAGGATTCTTTCAGTTCTTATAAGGCGCCATAGATGGCGTTACAGTTTAATAAAACTTTCTATTGCCTAGGTAATTTATACAATTCCTAGGAATTCTATAAAGTACCATCTGGTCCACCACCAAATAACAAAGTTCATACGGGAGGGAAGCCGCTGGCAGAAGCTACTTAAATATATAAAACGCTGAGTCTTCTAGTATGCCATCGACACTCCACAACTAAAGTGAGAACTACAATAGGTCGACCCACACGTGGCGTACACGTGTTTTGTATTTAGAGTCACGTCGCGTTGCTTAGATGTAATCTAATAATATACAGGGCGTTTGGTGCATCGTTTGCCAAATTAATTTGGCCGACAGAGTAGATCATTTGCTATATCTTCAGCCCCAATAAATAATTCCTTGCCACACCGGTTTTTTTTAAACACGTTTTTAAGTTTTATTCTGAAAAACACTGGATTTCAGCATTTAAGCATACATAAATAAAAAAGTTAATCCAACAAAATTTATTTTTATATTTAAGTGTACTGTTGTATGGTTCTTTGAAATTCAAAATTACTTGCTAGTAACGTGTAGTTTTTCTATAAAAAACCTACAAAGTGTATGGGATATGGCAAAATAATTTTATAACTCAACTTTAAATTTCTATAAAAAAAAAACTAAAATCGTTGGAGATCTTCGAATTCTTTTAAAAAGTTCTCTAGTTTATGCCTTTTCCAATGGTGTGCAATATGCTAAAAGAAACCTTTTATTGACTTCACTAATTGGCTAAATGTAAAAAGACAGAGGTAATTTCAGAGACGATTCAGTGTGAACGTTTGGATAGGAGTAATTGCAAATCATGTGGTTGGACCGCACTATTTACCTGATAACCTCAACGGGGATAATTATCTTGAATTTCTTCAAACAGAGCTGCCTTTATTGTTATCTGAGCTGCCAATTTTCAATGAAGACAGGTCTTTTGTCTTTCAACATGACGGTTGTCCCACTCACTGGCGATTAACCGTAAGGCAATTCCTAAATGACGTATTTCCAGACTCGTGGATTGGGAGAGATGGCCCTATTCCATGGCCTCCACGTTCACCAGACCTAATTCCGTTGGATTTTTACGTCGGGAGTCGGGCCAAAGTACTGGTTTATGCGACGGAAGTGAGACGAGATAAACCGGCATGTTCTAGAATAAAAAATTCGAAGACGTGTTCTAGAACATGCCAGTTTCCTCACGATGTTTTCCTTCACCATTTTGTGAGCAGTGGTGATGAAATTAATTACACAAAGTAATGCGCCTGGTTGGATTTCAACCCGCGACCTACAAATTCGTAAGTCGGGGCCGTTACCACTCGGCCACCACTGCTCCGTTTAACGGTCACAAAAGCCGCCTCAATACGTTGCACTTAATCATCTCTCGTCTCACTTCCGTCGCATAAACCAGTACTTTGGCCCAAACGTTCACACTGAATCGTCTCTGAAATTACCTCTGTCTTTTTACATTTAGCCAATTACTGAAGTCAATAAAAGGTTTCTTTTAGCATATTGCACACCATTGGAAAAGGCATAAACTAAAAAACTTTTTAAAAGAATTCGAAGATCTCCAACGATTTTAGTTTTTTTTTTATAGAAATTTAAAGTTGAGTTATAAAATTATTTTGCCATATCCCATACACTTTGTAGGTTTTTTATAGAAAAACTACACGTTACTAGCAAGTAATTTTGAATTTCATAGAACCATACAACAGTACATTTAAATATAAAAATAAATTTTGTTTTATAGACTAATAACTTTTTTATTTATGTAAGCTTAAATGCTAAAATCCGGTGTTTTTCAGAATAAAAATTAAAAACCTGTTAAAAAAAACGGTGTGGCAAGGAATGATTTATTGGGGCTGAAGATATAGCAAATGGTCTATCCTGTCGGCCAAATCAATTTGGCAAACGATGCACCAAACACCCTGTATAATATAATGTATTTCACGACTATCACACTACGCCATCTAGTCTCAAGCTAAGCAGAGCTTGTGTTATGTATACTAGACAACTCATAAACTTACTTATATATTTCTAAATACATACATATTATAGATAAATTACACCCAGACACAGAACAAATGATCGTGCTCATCACACAAACATTTGTCCTGGGTGGGAATCGAACCCACGACCTCCCGCATAGCAGTCAGGGTCACTAACTACTAGACTAACAGGCCAGTCAAATGTAACTCTACAAGTCTATTTGCCATGTAAAATGTATGGTAACCAAAAAGCCCAGATTGCTTATGGAGCTCACGTGTGCCCAATTTAGCTCTTATTATTTATTATTATTTATTATACGAGTACATATATTTAGACAAATAAGTTGAACTAAAATGGTGATCTTTGCTAGTGTTACGCTCAACCCCCGCACTTCGATTGAGGCCTTGAAAATCTGCACATTAAGTCTTTGGTAACCGCCAATAATATCTTAACTGTGACTATGTCGATAACTTAGTTCTCTTGTGAAAAATTACAAACTGTACTAAATATGAGAAAACAATCTCTTTACATATTTCTTTTTTCTAGAGTAAAAACGAGGTGCAACCGAATGCAGATTGGGGGGAGGAAGAAGAGCAAATGACTAGTGATCCGCGGTACTTCGAACCTGCACCGCGGAATGTTGAAGTCGGGATCAAAGTCATAAACGTGTCAAAGGTATGGCGAGAAACATAAAAACCAGTCGAAACAAATAATCATAGTCATCTTCCTGCCCTTGTCTCATATTACATGGAATTGATGCATTTTTTATAACATGCGGTTTTAACGCACTGTGTCCGCTCAGACAAGTTGCAAAGACTGTCAGAGCAAGCCCCCTAGTCGATTTATTCCAATTTTTTTAGAAAGGTGAAGAAATGCCTTGGCCTGCCCAAGCCTGTCGAAAGCCAAATTGATTATTGGAAAAGATTTTATTTTCTGGAATGATATATATTACTGAGCATTATTTCAAAAACCATCGATAATGCCGGTAGGACAGAAATAGGCCTGTGATTACTGACACTGCCTCTGTCTCCTCCGTTGTGGATAGAATGTACGACCACTGTTTTTAAAATGCTGGGGAATTAGCTTCTAACCTAACCTAAACAGCATATGTGAGGGACGAGTGACACAGAGTCTGCCTGCTCAATTTTAGTAACTTTAAACTCACTCCATCTCATCCCGGGGCAGAACCAGAACGAAGACCCACTATAATATTTTCAATTGCGGCACAATCGGTAGATAGCAGGACCATTAGTATTAACCTGTTAAACATCCCTAGCATACGACTTATGCTTTGTACAACCATTAGTATGCTCAGCCGCGTTCTTTGCCAATATTTGCAAAAATACCGTTGAATAATTTTGCAAAAAAAATAAAAACGAAGACCTACAATCTAGACTGAAATAGATTATGTTGTTAAATTACCTGCCAGGTAAGAATACAAAAGAGTGCACGCGTGAAATATTTTCACAGGAGTAAAATTATTGCTCTCTTTATTGTTGTAACGATTCGTTAAAAAAACTTTTTACAAAAAAATATACCGACTCCACTGAAAATATTAAAATAATTTTAATTTCGGAAGTCGGTGTTTCTCGGTATTATTTGTTTCTTATTAAACACCGACTTCCGAAATTAAAGTTATTTTAATATCTTTAGTGAAGTCGGTATATTTTTTTGTAATAAGTTTTTTGTTTCACTCTTTTTAGTCGCGATACACTTATAACTAGAGTGCCTATTTCTCAAGACAATTTCAATGAACCCAAACCCCGGTAGGATACGTAGTTTTATTATGAAGTTCCTGTGTCTCCCTTCGGCTCCATCATCAGATCAGTTCGATAGTACCTTAAAACCAAAGTGCATCTCATGACAATTTTAATGAGACCAAACACGGCTAGGATACATTGATTAGTTTCGATGATACCATTTTCTTTAACCTAACTATTAACAACCATTTATTTATTTGCATTGTAATTTCATTGTGATATCTATGTAAGTATGAAGTTTAATTGGCCATTTCTGGTCTTCTTCATCAGTTCCACTCCATCAAATGTTTCTTTTTGACTGTAAATGCTTAAGATCTAGATAAAAATACCAAAATGACCATATGTTTGCCTATAATATTTTAGGAGTTCTCTCGATTCCTCATGGATCCTCAGAACTATTTAGTTTTGAACAAAAATAGTACATTGTTATACGAGGGATGAAAGAGGGTTATTCAGTCCTGAGAAATTTCTTGGCGACCGAGCGACAGCGAGGTCGCTAATAGTTCGAGGGACTAAATAACTCTTGAACCCGAGGTAAACACTGTGCTTTTCATTACGAATACGAGGAAAATAAAAATAATAAAAACCTGAGTCGTCGTCAAAAGGTTTTCGTATGTTTTTAGGTAGGTATATTTCTTTTGATTTAGGCGGTAAGCGGCTTTCTCCTCTTAAGAATCTTGCGTTAAATTTATAACTAAAGCTGATGAACTTATCGTATTAATACAATTTTTTTGTAACAGAAATTTAGCAAAATGTAAACAAAACTCTACACCACGAAAAACAAAAAATCAAGAAAGACCAAATTGGGACTAAATAACTAACTTTCATCCCTCGTATAACAATGTACTATTGAAAATCCGAACATAGTACCTCCTCCTTTTTGTGAAGTCGGTAAAAAAGGGCGATAGTTGGTGTATTAGGAAATCGGCGACATAATAGGTTTATTGGTGTCTAATATAGTATAAAATTAATAATTGTGTGAAACAATCGTTATCTGACTCCTTAGAAAAGCCTTGACCGATTTTTATGAAACCCCTAACCCCCATTATGCGTTGTTAATGTTTATGGTAAAACAATGTTTGCCGGGTTGACTAGTATCTATATTCAGTTTTTTTTTTATCAGGTGTACTCTAAACTTCGAATATTGAGGAATATCTCACTGGAGGTGTACAAGGGAGAAATAACGGTGCTGCTTGGTCACAACGGAGCTGGCAAGACTACTCTCATGAATGTCATTACTGGTAAGAATACAAGAAAAGAGATATCCACACAAATAAAATTACGAATTTCCCAGGAACTACAAAACTGCACGAGGTACAATTTTAAGAGTACGTTTCCACTGAGTAAAGCGGAGTAGTGAAGAATGCACCGTGGACTTTTAGGGCCTGTGCACACCACGTTTTTTAAACGCTTCAATGATGCATTCAAAGGAATCAAAAATCATATGGTACTTTTAGGTGACTAAAATCCTTTTAAGCGAGTTCGCATAGCACAAATATAGGGAAAAATCTGAAAACTGTAAATTACAAGTCAGGTCACAAAAAGAAAAATGGCGATACAGTATAATGGTGGTGACTCAATTCGGGAATTGAATTATTTTCATAGGTAGGTTTTTTCGGAACCCTCAGTGTTTGAGTCCGACTCGACCTTGCCTAGTATTTTTTTTTTGATACCTCATTGGTCATCTTTCCACCCGTTTAAACTGCAGAGTGTGAGACCTAAAAAAGTAGTAATACGAACAAACGTCAAATGTACTGCCGAAAACATTTACCCCCTCTGGGTTTTTTGTAGGTGGGAATCACTTAACGTGTTTTCCTTCTCTAGGGCTGAGCATGAGGGCGTATCGGACTTTTAGTGACTAAAACTCACTAGTCAAAGTCAAAATCATTTTATTCCAAATAAACCATTTACAGGCACTTTTGAAACGTCAAGTCAGTCTGTCCTAAAAAATATGATGCTAATTGCACATTCCAAAGCGTAGATCTCTATGGAGAAGAATGTGCATGAAACTCCATGGACACTCTTTTCAAGTATGGTAAGTATTACAAATATCTCGGTTACATGTTTCTTGTTGATACTAGTATGTGAGAACAATGTAAATAATAATAATAAACACAAACTATGCTAATTATAGATATTAAAATAAACCTCTGACAGCTAAGAGATGAGCAATCTCAATTGACAGCGCCCGTTCACAGACATGACGCACATATCAGCACCACTCAGCTCAACCATATTATAGGGAACCGAATAATCCAACATACGCGCCACCATCAGTGAGACATTTGAGTGAGCATGACAAACTCTCAGCTGCCGAGCTCATTCACGTCAAATCAAACAAGTTCTATAGTAACCTAAAACCATAAGTTGTTCCATGGTACTCACATTTACAAACTTTGAAAAAAAAAATGCTTCTACATTATACAATTCTAAAATAAAGAAAGTTAGTTACTATATTCCTTCTTTGCCTTGCGTTTCCGGACCGGGTTTTGCTTTAAAAAACGGACCAATGGTTCGATTAGGCATTGGCTCTAAGGGGCACTTATGGTTATGCTGGTTTTTCATTGAGACGCGCTTAAATACTACGTGACGTTAACGACTCAAGCCCGGCCCGGCCGGTTACCGGACGGCTGATCATTAAGCTACCCATTGCTCGCCGTCCGCAACCCTCTTCTGGGATAGTCGGATTAAAGTACGCCAAAAAACGTCATAACCGTCGATCCTCTACTTCCTCAGGAATGACGAGCGCCAACGGAGGACAAGTGTACGTGAATGGGATGGACACGGTGAAACAGAGTAAAGAAATACGCAAGAACCTCGGCTTCTGTCCGCAACACAACTTGTTCTTCGAAGATTTGACCGTGCAGCAGCATATTATGTTCTTTACGCTGGTAGGTATACTGAACCTTAGCATAGTCACTTTGAATTAAGAGCGGCCAACTCAAGATTCCGAACAACGGCGAGGAAATTGTTGATGAAAATATTATGAGCATACCCATGACATAACTGTCACCAGCGAAATAATTTACTATGTTTTATCAAAATTTGCTAATGCTCAGTCTAAGTTTCGCAAGAAATAGTCTAATAGGAATAGTCTATAATAATGTCTAAGGCAAAATGCCTTTTTTAAGAAGACAAAAAGGTTTAAAAAAAAATTCATCATTTGACGCTATAATTTATAGCAGTAAATTTTTGTCAGAGAATCTCTATATGTTAAACTAATACATTTTATGGTAAGCTAATCAACTAAAAACGTCTGAAAATGTATTCTGTCGGTAGAATGACAATTTGATCGGGCTTTCAAAAACTCGGTGTGCAAAATATTTAGCCTTTTAACAAGTACTTATATATAATTATTCACCCCTAGCTCAAGAAAGGTTCCATAGCTTCAGCGCGGATGGCAGCTCGTCAACTAGCCGAAAGTCTCCGTCTGTCAGACAAGCTGAAATATTTGCCATCAGATCTGTCGGGGGGCATGAAGAGAAGAATGCAGCTAGGTTGTGCCTTAGCCGGCGACGCCAGCGTGCTCGTGCTGGACGAGCCCACGTCCGGGCTCGACGTGGAGTCGCGCAGGGAGCTGTGGGACTTGCTGCTGGTGAGTATAGCGGCGTCATCTGCAGTGAGATACCATGCGCTCAATATTTGTCAGAAATCAAAGTGCCCAGTGCAAATTTGTTTTTAATGTGAGCGACACTTTAATGTCGTTCAGCGGTCCGATTGGCACGTTTTAAGCTCCTGACCAATCAGAGAGCCACACGCGGTAGGTAAACGTTTCGACCACGTCAATGCTTTAAAACAACTCGCACTTATCTCACACCCAGTAATGTACGAAATGTGAGATACAAAGTGATTGTGAAACATAATTTATTAAGTAGGGAATTCATTAACTAACTTCATCCGTTATGGGTGGAGCCAGAGGGAATGACAAACTTTTATTGACTAAAACCCTGCATTACTTCAGTTGCCTGTTCTAGCTCCTTCAAATATTCCGGCAGCTCTGTTAAACCATCTATCATCAAGTGCATTGTGACTATATCGTAGGAAGTCTGAAGCTCATGATTGTTTGCTAAAGTGATGGTTGAGAGTAGCCTGTGTCCTGAATATTCATCAGCTAATATTTTCATTTTTTTTCTCTTTATACACTGCGTTCGGCAATAGAGCGCGGCAGTAAATGTTGAGCAAATACGCCAAGTTAGAAACACCACCTTGCGCTCCTTAATTCAAGTAAAAGATATCGAGGAAAAAACAGCCGGGCTGACGTGGGAGCGGACTGGCCAAGTCGCATGAATGTACCAAACAAGTGGTGGCTGATGACATACTGGATACATGAGGAAGAACGACGCTGTCGAGTTCTACTGCGGCGGAGGTGTTGTGGCGGGTTTTCATGTTTATGGGGCAAACTTGTCAGGAGATCCCCCAAAACCTTTGGCAAAGATTGCTTCTCTTTTAACCTCTCTAAGTTTGAAAATTGGTGGAGGTTTTGCTTTGTCCAGTAGCGGGACACAATATAGGCTAGTTTGTGCCCATAGCCCAAATAATCATCATTATTTTGTACTACGGATAATAATGGTCCTTTCATTATAGCCTCTACGAGGCGAACGAACAGTCCTTCTAACGACCCACTTCATGGAGGAAGCTGACGCCCTGGGCGACCGTGTGGCGGCGGTGCACCAAGGGGTACTGCGGTGCTTTGCTACCACTATGCATCTGAAGAAAGCCATAGGTGAGTAATAAAGATGATTATAATTAATGAAAAATGGTCCCGCCATCTTAGGAGTTCACCAATGTCATAAACGATTCGCAAATGTTCATAACCGACATCTTAATTTATGTATGGATGTAATTATAATCTACATATCTGTGAAGCATATCTCATATCCGGTATTTTAGAGTTGAATTTTATTCGATATTCACCACACGTTAATACTTCCTGGAACATGTTCTGTGAAGTATTCAGGTAAATGACTACATTACCGAATGCCAAGAGAGTTTTAGAGGTTATTTCTCGCATTGTCTTTTCTTCGAACACTTGCGCTGGATGAAGCACCAAGCTAAACCATGCTCATCGCATTGTGCGTGAAGTTCGGCCGCGGATGTGGCGCATATTTTCCTTATGTATTTGGTTATGTTTGGTAACTAGTTTTAAGTTTGCATCTTTACGCGTAAAATAAACTGTTTTTCTTTCTTTCTTTCTCACGTTGACGATACACGAGTGGGGAAGCGCCCTATTAATCTATAATCTACATTATTGTAAAACCTGTAACTATCTCACCTTAACCCCAGGTACCGGTTATCGCTTATCACTTACAACGATCGGCTCACCGAAAGAGGGCGAGATAACCGCAGTAGTGAAGTCACACGTACCAGACGCGACGCTGAAGGAACAAACTACCAACACGTTGACATACAGCCTGCCTGCGACGCATAGCGGGAAGTTCCCGGAACTGTTTTCTGCTCTGGAGGCCAACAGATCAGAACTGGGGCTGGATTCTATAGGTGTTGGCGTGTCCACGCTTGAAGAAGTGTTTCTGAAGTGAGTATCTTCCGATAGCCGATTATGACTCGTGCGTGTTTAGACCAAATCTTAATTTTATTTTTTTTATTTTATAAACCAGTCCTTGATTGCGATCTCGCCAGTGTCTCTAAGTGATCTCTAAGCAGTGATGCATGTTGATGATGTATCGCACTAGTTTATGAGCCTATTAATTTTAGCCTTGAAGACGCTTGAATTATAATCGTACGGGAAGACCGCAGCAGGCAAATTGTTCCAATCCTTCTATGTACACGGTATAAGTAAATCCCACCAAAAACATTACGTAGTATAAAACAAAGTCACTGTTTCCCAATGTATGCTTAGATCTTTAAAAATAAGCAATTTTAATAGATAGAGTATTTCAAGAGGAAGGTTTATTTGTATAATACATGCTCACGTGCGAAGCTGGGGCTGGTCGCTAGTAAAATATAAAAAAGGCCAAGTCTCTTTACGCAATTCTCCGTCGTAAATAGTTTTGAGATCGCATAGAAGCCAAGTCCTGTTCAACTTAATTTGTAATAATAAATGAATATTTTGTGACAATATCAATGGTTTTGTTATATTTTACTAGCTTTTGCCCGCGGCTTCGCCCGCGTGGTATTGGGGTTGGGTTTGGGGTTTCCGGAATAAAAAGTAAAGCCTGTGCCAAATTTCATCCAGATCCGTCCAGCCGTTTTGGCGTGATTGAGTAACAAACATCCAAACATCGTAACTTTCGCATCACTACATAGTATAAAACAAAGTCGCTTTCTCTGTCCCTATGTCCCTTTGTATGCTTAAATCTTAAAAACTACGCAACGGATTTTGATGCGGTTTTTTTAATAGGTAGAGCGATTCAAGAGGAAGGTTTATAACTATAATATATCACATTTGCACCCGTGCGAAGCTGGGGCGGGTCGCTATTTTTTAATATTAGTAAGATGTTTTTGGTGGATCTCATTTATTTTTTGTAAGTCTCTTTCTTTTCTTTTTAACTAATGTTGTTATGTCCTTCAGCTGCTGCTTCGGTTAGAACCCATTCTCTATCTCTCACTCTTTTGCTACATATTTGACAACAGCACGAGTAATATCCTGGGACGACTGAAAACTCCCAAACATGCAGTATGATAAAGAATGAAATAAACACGAACCATCTCTAGGAATAGAGATAACTCGGTGTGGGCAAATGTCACCATTTATGTACAATATTTCGCGTTCCATTGTAATAATATGTTGACATTTATTACTACACCTTAAACTAAAAACAACTAAGTATACAACCAATAAAACACAACTAACTTGGACGTACACAACTTCTAATAGATATTTTTTCAGATTCAGTGGTTATTTCTTAGATACAGTTCGCTTCAACTAACTTTGCCGTTCTGAAGTTGGCTACAAATCACAGCGCAGTAATCAATTTTACGAAAAAAGACAGCACAGCGCATGCGCGGCTAACGATGCAATAGACGAACCTCAGTGTTATGTTTCTATCTCAGTCGCTCGTATACGTCCGATACCAGCTTGTGTTCCGCTCGCACAGTACCGTACGGTCCTCGATGCGAAAAGTGCTACGCGTATAATTATTACCTACTTGTTTTAAGTTTGTTGTTTTTTGTTATTTATTCTTATAATTATTGTTGTGTTTGTTTTGTTATAGTTGTGTTTGCCTTTTTATTGCTGTGTTTGTATTGTTATTGGTTGACGTTGTCCTTAGTTTTGTCAAATAAAATGCCAAAACGGAACACGGTTTTACGCCGACAAGCGCGTAAAATAATTCATAATGTGGTGAATTATATGCAGAAAGAGAAGGACGAAGGCATGCAAAATGTTGCGAGGGTACAACAAAGAGCTGCTGAGGCAACCGGCTGTTCGATACGGACAGTGCGCAATATTATATATGCCGAAGGGAAAAAGACGGACATGATTTCCGTTTTCCGTACCCCGGGAAAAAAAAGGCAAAAGTCAAGGCCAATAACTGGAATTGACAATTTTGACAAAGGCGTCATCAAACGCTGTATTCATAATTTTCACGTTGCGGAAAAGGAGATGACAACATTAAAAAAACTACTTGCTAAGGACAAATGTAGTAATATTTACCGACAACTAAAGTTCCCTTCAGCATCTGGCACGATGCGCCTCTGCACACGGGAAATGAGGAGGCATATAGATTAGCGAAAATCGCGTCAATTTCAGGTTTTGAAATTTACATTTTTCCCGTTAGTTCGGATATACTATTAAAATTTAAGATTTATTGTTCGGCAAATGGAAAGATTACTTTAATGAGCAATCTAAATTAAAAGAAATTTGGTACAAAATTATACAGAACGAGCCTCCTCCTATCCCATGGTTTAATAGTAATGGCATTGGCCGTGGTACTGTTGTAACTGCTCATCGGGTTCGTTCCGGACATATGCCACTGAGAGCTTTTGTGTATCTTATGCAAAAAGATAGTTCTCCCAACTACGAGGTTTGCGATAAAAGAGAGGATGTCCAGCATCTTTTGGTGGAGTGCGTCAGAAACTAATCTGAATGAAATAGAATTATTAGAGAACTAAATATAAATAAGTTAGACGATAGTGAAGTCAATAAAAGGTTTTTTTTAGCATATTGCACACCGTTGGAAAGGGCATTAACTAGAGAACTTTTTGGAAAATTGGAAGATCTCCAACGCTTTTAGTTTTTATTTAAAGAAATTTAAAGTTGAGTTTTAAAATTATTTTGTCATATCCCATACACTTTGTAGGTTTTTTATAGAAAAACTACACGTTACTAGCAAGTAATTTTGGATTTCATAGAACCATACAACAGTACACTTAAATATAAAAATAAATTTTGTTGGATAGACTAATAACTTTTTTATTTATGTAAGCTTAAATGTTGAAATCCGGTGTTTTTCAGAATAAAAGTTAAAAACATGTTTAAAAAAAACCGGTGTGGCAAGGAATGATTCATTGGGCCTGAAGATATAGCAAATGATCTATCCTATCGGGCAAATTAATTTGGCAAACGATGCACCAAACACCCTGTATATTCAATATCAGTAACCGTGCGAAGCTGGGGCGGGTCGCTAGTTTCTTATAAAACAGTCATAGGTTATTTCTTTATAACTTTTTATTTTTGTCCGAAGGTTATGCAGTGACGTCGACACATCGTTATACGACGATGAAGTGGACCATGCTGGAGAGCCGGGTGAGTTGAGCATCGTTGTCATATGCAGAAACGGTTTGTTTGGGCTTCCGTACTGCGTTACGTCTCCGAAGAGGTTCGTAAGCTAGTCTTCATATACAAAGTTGATACGACCGATGTAAAGAGTCATTGTACAGGTACACACCAATATGAACAACTTTTACTATGAGACCAACCCAAAAGTCACGAAAAAAACCTGCTGCTCTATAGATTTATATCCATACTAATATTATAAAGCTGAAGAGTTTGTTTGTTTGTTTGAACGCGCTAATCTCAGGAACTACTTATTCATATAAAAGAGGCAGTGGATAAAATTAATGCAGATTTCGATAGAGTAGTGGAATGGTCGGATGCTAACTCCCTGAGTTTGCACCCACTAAAGTCTAAGTTCTTGGTTATGCGAAGTAGAAAAATGATCAACGCAATGCAAATCCAGAGGTTGTTATCAAGTGGAATAAAATAGAAAGGGTTGAATTGGCATGCAATCTGCGTTTAACTATGGACCCTGAACTGAGATTTGAGAAACACATCAGCAATGCCATGCGTAATTGCTTTTTCATTACTCATACTCATGTCTCATTTATGACGACATTGCAACTAGCACACTATACAATATTAGTAGCCATTGTTTACACAGTTACTTCCAAAATCCGACCCAACGAGCAATACACGCAACCAAACGACGGCGCGTGCGACGCAAGACTGACATTTATATTATCAAAAAATTATTTTACGGGACCCTTAATCATTTTTAAATACCTATCCAACAATGTTTGTGTATTAATGTATGTGTATTATATGTGGTATTAAGGAAAGCCTGTCTGTTATATCAACTTGATATATTCTTTTCCCTTCTCTGGTCCCATTGTCTCTGGTCTCACTTTCTTGCGCCAGTTGGCTCTTGGGTTGTCACATTAGGCAACTGGGCTATATTTGACCACCAGGATGATGGCGCACGGCTTCCACTACCTTTTCGTTTTGGTAGACGTGGAGCGATCGTTAAAAGATATTTATGTACACAAAAGGCATTTTATTTCAAATAAATTGTTTTTGTTGTTTTTACTAATTAGCAAAAAACTACAGTTGCCGCGAATTACAGTTGAACTCGACATTTTTTTGATATTCGGCGAATACCGATTAATAGCTAGTATTATTCGGCATTCGGCGAATAGTCGTCTAAAATAACTTTTATTTAACAAAAAAACTAATAAATTAAACATAAACATTTTTTAAATTATTTTCCCTATTAAAACAATACAAAATATCAATAATTTTCTGTAATAGGTGCCTGTGCCTATCATATTCATGAAATTAAATTAGTTACTCTTTTTAATTAATATTTAAAATCCAACAGAGGCAGATTGTGATGCAAAAAAACATTTTTTTCTGCGCGTTCGGGAGCAAGTCGGTTTCGTATTTCCTCGTAAATTAAACCTGCCTCGGAAAATAGTCTTTTTGAATAAACAGAGCTTGCTGGTGTGATTAAGAGAAAATTAAAGGAGACTGAGCGAAAGTGGTCTATGAACCAATAGCGACACTGTTATGGTACTTATGTAGGGATACCTCAACTACACCCTTGTGTAAAGTTGCATCAAAATCTGACCCGGCAGTTTTGAGAAAAATAGTACTTTAGAATACACGTATTTTACAACAGTTTGTGATACTTTTTGTTCTGATTTTTAGGTATTCTCCATATTTTTTTTTGTTTTGTAATCTGTATCTATTTAATGAACAAAACAACAAAGAACCAAAGTAATTAATTACAAATAAATGAGGAATCTAGAACATAAAAATGCAAAAATAAAATCCGAATAAAGTACGCAAAATGACATTGATTTATAATTACTTTCATATTTTTTTGGATTTTGGATATGTTTTTATAAAAGGAAGGAAGTCTATGGAAGGCTACAACAATAACAAAAAAAAAGGAAAGAACGGAAAGAAAAGAAAGGATGGAATGAAGAAAAGGATGAACTTGAGAATGCACTAGGGAGTTTTGTGAACGCAAATCGTCTAAATAGGCAACGTTTAGCTTTTCAGAGTATGTCAGGAGAATTGCCAGCACTAAATGATTTCCCGCGTCTTACCGAAAGCGAATTAATTATTTTTGCACTAGGCACTTCCCAATTAAAACTAGCCCGAAGTTATTATAGTGAGCACGTGAGAAACGGGATTTATAATGTCGAATTATATAGAGACACTCAACGACTGAGCACTGCCCTTAGAAACCAAGGCATTGAAGGTTATTAAGAGGCAGGATCCAGTCAAGACATACGCGCGCACAAATTTATAATTGTTACATTTTAGCTGACGAAAGCGAGCGTGGGTTGAATGCAATAAAGCAATATTATTGTACGTGCAAGTCTGGCATGCGTACTCTGGGATGCTGCGGTCATATTATGACGATTGTGACTGTGTGGTTCTTGTCTTGGGCTAGATACGAAGACACAATATCACGTCCTGTTGAATTTTTAGATTCTATTATCATAGACGAACTATAAATAAAAATATATTATGTATAAAAATTGCTTAGCAAACAAACACAACAATGGAATATAAGACTTTCTTGATTCAAATCTCGTATGAAGAAGTAAGCAGTTAACAATTTCAACACTAATCCGTAACAGCCAAGTGGCTAGTTCACCATAGAAGGTACACAGACACTGGTTCCGCTGTGTGGTCTCGAGTTCAAATCCAAGCAAATACAAATTATTTTTGGAAACATCATACTTTCTAATAATGAATTTCTTGGATAACATCACATTTCGTCGCAACCGTACTAAAACCGACTTAGACACTACTGGTAATGAGAATGTAAGTATAACTTCAGTTGAATCGCCAATAGATGGCACCGCTACAAGTTTACCCGACATAATTATCTGATGATGAAGACAACCAAATATTTCAACTTAAAAAACAAATACAACGATTAACAGCAGAACTAAACAACGCTCATAATAAAATAGAATCACTATCCTTAGAGAATAACAATCTTAAACGCATTAATCAAGAGTTGGTTGAGCAGAATAAATGTTGTAAAATCATGACTTCTACAAAATCAAAAAAATTACCTGCAAACCAAGACATAAATGAAAATAGCAAACCAATTGTTTTAAATAAACCTGAAATCAATACCACAACCACAGTGCAACACAATCAGAACAAACAAAATAAAGCTTGTATCATCAGTACCAACAAATATAATAAAGTATTGTCGATAGCAGAGGAAAAACTTGTCAATTACAATCTTAGATTATAAAACAAAATGCAGATAGACCGCACGGAACACGAAAGTGAAGCCAACAAAGTAAATACAAAATGAAAAACGAATACACTCTCGCGTCAGTACGGCACGAAGCGTCGCATCGTAAGTACGTCACTGAAGGTCACAGACAATATTCATATTTTCGAGAATAATGCCGCCTTGCGTGTTCAAACATTGCAAAAAATGTTCCCAAAAACAAAAAAAAACAAGATGGAATATCTTTTTATATGCAAATATTAATTATTTGTTTATTTAGACATTATTTTACGTAATTTCTTTTAGTGAAATCTTGGTACACAAAACGTCAACAAAATCTCCCAGTGTTGTTAGTTTATTTTGAAACATTTACCCTTAAGTTGGGAAATTTGTATTGGAAACAAGATTATCAATTTAAAAAATATTTATTTCGATAAAAGTGTTTTGTTTGTTTTGCCTTTTGGTTGGTATGTTTGACGTATGTGTGTTTGTTTGTATGTGCCTTAATTACTAAAACTATTGAATTTTTTGTCTCTAATAATAATTATGTAATAATATTGAAACATAGTAATTATGACAGCCTCCGTGGCGGCTAGGTAGCGAACGCGACCGCTGCGCAGGAGGTGGGTTCGATCCCCACTCAATGCAAATATTTGTATGCATGAATCCGAGGAAAGGCCAAAGGTCAATGGAAAGGGCTTTGCTCGGAGTTTCTTTGCGTGATCGAATCAAAAATGAAGATATCCGCAAGAGAACTAAAGTGCGACATAGCTCGAAGAATCGCATCGCGAATCCCGGTTGCCATACGAACATCTAATGGCAGTCGTTCGATATCTACCCACCTAAAAAAAAAATTACCAACTGAATAAATAACACCATTTTCATTTTATTTGCAATTTTTTTTTCAAACACTTTCATACAAACCTTGTCCTGAAAATATTACAAACACAACAATAAACATTCACTTAAATAGGTGCAGCGTTCTTAAGTTATGTGCATACATACATTTCGGAAATTGATTTTTATTAATATACAATGTGTTAAAAATTAACTGCAAGAACTTCGTCCACTTACCCACTATCGCAAAACAAACACGTTAAAAAAAATTTAATCACTTTTATATTATTTTTTTTGCAAATACATTTTATTTATAATTCTAAGTAAGTACTTACCTTTCTTGCAGTTAATTTTTTAACACCTAATAGATAGGTAATGAAATAATATGGGTAATTTTGTTATTATCCTGGCAACCGTAACACACACCGAGGAAACGTATGTTTACAGTGCTGTCACGCACACATGTCTGCAAGCGTGGCTTCACTTTCGTGTTCCGCGCGGTCTATCTGCATTTTGTTTTATAATCTAAGATTACAATATCTACCATTACCTAAAACCAAATTGCGGAATCCAACAACTACTTAAAGGCATAAAAAACATGGTTAAAGATTATACTATGGAAGACTTTTGCATAATACTAATTGGAGAAGACGATTTTAAAACAACAAATGACTATTTTGACTTAATCTATGACCTAAGAAAAACCTTAAAAGAAATTGACAATACAAATATTATTCTATGCCTACCCACCTTCAAGTTTAATAACAGTTCTAATTTGTTTAACTGGCGAGTAGAAAACTTTGCAAACTTATTGTACCTGGACATAATGACACATTTACACGCATACCTTTTGGACTCGAACCTGCATCTTACGTATGACAGTAGAATGTTTAGCAATGCCACAGGAAGACTGAATAACAATGGAATGCGCACCATTTTTGATGATATAAAACGGCAAATGGAAGACATAATTGCTATAAACCATGATAACTACAATCTCGAACAAGACGCTGACGGCTCTCAGTTTTTTCTCTAACATGTATCAAGGAAACAAACTACAAACAAACAAAAAAAACGGACCGGCTAAGTTTACATTTATTTTCCAAAATATTCAAAGTATCGGAAACAAAGTAGAATTAATAGAACAATTACTTTTAGATTCTGAAATTGATTTTATCTCTCTATCCGAATTATGGAAAAACGAAAATTATTGTCAATCGGTCTTGCCCCAGGGTTATAAAATAGCGTCCATTTTTTGTCGAAAAACCCGCGAAGGCGGAGGAGTGTGTATTATTGTTAAAGACTCATTGGACTGCATTGAACGAATAGATATTGTAAATCATTCCAAAGAATATGTAATAGAATTCAGTGCTATTGATGTTCCCAAATTAAACTGTACTTTTATAGGACTTTATAGAGCAGATCGTCATATTGATATATTTTTTCAACAATTGGGCAAAGTTTTACACAAATTAAATACAAAACAATCACAAAAACACTTAATAATAGGAGGTGACTTTAATATTAACGTACACAACAAAAATAAACAAACTCAGGAGTTCTTAAACTTTATGAAAACATATAACCTCCAACAAATAATCCGCGAACCTACACGAGTAACTAATACGACATCCACTTGCATTGATCTACTTTTCATAAACCACCCACCACTCATAAGCAAAGCAACTGTCAAAGATTACGGACTATCGGACCATAAGGCAATAAATGCAAAATTGAACGTAGATTATTTATCATATAACTATAGTAAAACTTGGTATACCGAAAAAAGATTATTTACAAAAAATAACATCGAATGTTTCAAAAATTCATTAAAATCAGAAAATTGGGAAATAATACTAAATAAAAATAAAAGCGTAGACCAAAATTATGAATTTTTCATTACAACTATAAAACACAATCTGAATAAATATATTCCATTACAGAAAATAAAAATAAAATGCAAACCAAAAAAAGGATGGCTCACTAAAGGTCTCAAAAAGTCATGTGAACATAAAAGATTGTTAAGAACTATTTTTAATGAAACCAAAAGCAGTGTTATAAAAAAACACTATAAATTATTTAGTAAAATACTGAAATCGACTATTAGAAAATCAAAACAACTAACATATATTAAACAAATGCAAAAATCGGACAATAAGGTAAAGACAATGTGGAATATAATTAACACAAAAACAGGGAAGACCAAAATAAATAGACGTGAAAATATAACACTGAAGTTAGACAACGAAGAAATAAAATGCCCCTTAAATGTATCTAACAAGTTTAACGATTTCTTTGCGACGGTAGGGCAGAATAAGACAAATAACTCAACAAATAACATTGGAAATCCTGTGGTCAATCCTTCTACTTGTTCTATGTACTTACGCCCAGTAGAGCAAAAAGAAATACTCAATATAATCAGATCAACAAAAAACAAACATAGCTGCGGTATCGATGACATTCCACCAATTTTATTAAAGCAATGTGCAATAGAATTTTCCAATCCTTTGACATTTCTAATCAATCAAAGCTTTCAAGAAGGCCAATTTCCAGATGCACTTAAGGTTGCTTTAGTAAAACCAGTACATAAAAAGGGTGATAAATATATCCCGAGTAATTACAGACCCATAGCACTGCTCCCAACCTTTTCTAAAATATTTGAAAAAGCTATGTGCAATCAGCTATATAAGTTTTTAGAAAAGTTTAATATTCTTGACGATGCACAAAATGGATTTAGGAAATGTAGATCAACAACATTAGCAGTCTACAAATATGTTCAACAAGCACTACAACATATAAATGACAAACAATATGTAATTGGGCTACTACTTGACATGACAAAAGCATACGACAAAGTTCTTTATGACATCTTATTATCTAAACTATATGGTTGTGGTGTAAGAGGACCAGCTCATTCGTGGTTCAAATCTTATTTACACAATAGGAAACAAATAGTGCAAATAGAAAGTAATGACCACAAAAAAAATGAGATCAAAACCATTCGATCACAAGTAATAGATATCACTTGCTCAATCCCACAAGGAAGCGTGTTAGGATGTCCCTTATTTTTAATCTATATTAATGATCTTCCCAAAATATTAGACAAAGAGAACACTTTACCAGTTCTATTTGCAGACGACATTTCAATATTAATAAAGTGTGGGAATGTAAACAACCCTAGCTTACAAATACAAGATACTCTCGAAAAGGTAGATACTTGGCTCCAGAACCACAATTTAGAAATAAATACTGGTAAAACTAAAATAATGCAATTCAGATCATATAAAAAACCACCTCTCAACGTAAAATGCAAATTTAGAAACACGGAAATAGAGGAAGTTAACACATTTAGCCTACTTGGTATAAATATTGATACACACATTAACTGGAAGTCGCATATAGATTATATAAAAACAAAACTGTCTAGATTCTCTTACGCTCTTTTCCAAATTAAACAAAGCACTAACACACAAACAGCTATGGCTGCCTACTATGCATATGCATACTCATGGTTGCGATATGGCGTCATGCTATGGGGAAATAGTGTTATAGTAGATGAACTGTTTATAATGCAAAAAAAATGTATAAGAATTCTAGCTCAAATAAACAATACTGAGAGCTGTAAACCATATTTTATAAAATATCAGATGTTAACTCTGCCGTCAATATACATACTCGACATTTGCGTATTTGTTTTTAAAAACATCAATAAGTTCACTAGAGTGGAAGATACGCACAACGTAAACACTCGCCACAAAAAGAGGTTATGCGCTCCATTCTCAAGAACCAAATTATTAAGTGGAAGCCCATATTATATGGCAATTAAAATATATAATAAATTACCTGACACATTTAAAACTGAAAAATCAGCAACAGTATTCCAAAAAAGACTAAAACAATATCTAATACAAAAATGTTTCTACTCGGTGAAGGAATATTTCGAGTTTTGCCCAAAATAGGTATCTTATTCTACTTAACTGTACCAAGATGGCGATCTGTGCTATACAAACAATAAAATCGTGTCTATCATCTTTTAATAACCTAAAGGGAATGATATTATTATTGCCACTACATTATTTAATTTGCATAATAACATTAAAATTATATTAAATTGATTATTTATTATTGACATTCATTGACATTTGATTTTCTGACATGGCTCTAATTTCTCAATGAAAGTGATATTATTGACATTATTATTATTGACATTAATATTATTGGATTAAATTAATTATTATTGACATTTAATCATTGGTCATTTTTATAGATTAAATGTTTAATTAAAACAGATATTATTGACATACTATATTGTAATTTTATGAAATGAATTATTATTGACATTCAATTTCTTGACGTTGCTCTAATTTCTTAATTAAACTGATGGTATGGACATAACAAATGTATGAAATTCATTATTATTGACATTTTAATTTCATAATTTCTCAACTAAATTAATAGTAACCTGATAATTATATTAAATTTATTATTATCAATATTAAAATTTTCATCACTATTGTAATTATTCAAATGAATTGACAATGATAATAATAATGAAGTAATAAAATGTTTATTGCATGTTAACTAGAATACCTAAATAAAAATTGCAATGCTTGTAAAAGGCCGCTAAGTCAAAAGTACTGGCATGATTATGATAACAACATTGTACACTTAGTTCGCAATAAATGTTTTGACTTTGACTTGACTTTGGCTCAACACACACCGAAAGAGCGGCGAAGGGCAACGAAGCGGAACGCAGTTTCAGTGTCATATGATTTTTAACTTTATTTTCATTATCATAATACTTATTATCGCATGAAAAACTCGACGAGTTGTGCGGATGTCCGCGGCGCCGCAGGAATTCCGGGGAATTCCATAAACGAAGCCATGCGACTGCGTGGAAAGTCGCGGGAATTCCCGAGAAAGTTCGAGCATTCGCGAGCGGCCGCTGACAACATCCCGCCCCTCGCGCGTCTGTTGCACGCTGAGCATTTTTTGCAGGCGAACATTCGCATTCATTCCTTTCAGTGCAACGAACACAGAAGTGATGGAGGACGAAGAAAAACTTATTTATTTGGTGCAAATGCAAATCTTTCCCTCCTTTTCTCTTCAGCCTCTTCCTCTTCTATTATGTGTGCAATAATAATTAAATCCAAAATATCCATGATATTCATTGCTTAAACACAAACTTCCTCAAGTTTTGTTGAAACTGAACTGCGCATAGGAGAGCGACCCATGAATTCGCGGGTGGGCTCAGGAAGGCGCGCGCATTCCTGCGACTGCTCGAGAAGTCCCTGGAATGCTCGAGAAGGCGCGGGACTTCGTGGCTCTGCGCTTCGCCGCTCTTTCGGTGTGTGCTGAGCCTAATACAGTCAGAAGTACCTGACTAAAATGTTTCTCAACTAAAAACTATAGTAAAAAACCCTATTCACACTTAAAAGTATACTTTTCTACACTAGTAGAAAAGTATTCTTCTTCTTTATTTTGTAGTATTTTTTTTTTTTATTGTTGTAGCATTCCATAGACTTCCTTCATCAATGCCATTTTGCGTACTTTATTCGGATTTTATTTTTGCATTTTTATGTTCTAGATTCCTCATTTATTTGTAATTCAAATTCATTACTTTGTTTCTTCGTTGTTTTGTTCATTAAATAGGTACAGATTAAAAAACAAAAAAAAAATAAGGAAAATACCTAAAAATCAGAACAAAAAGTATCACAAACTGTTGTAAAATAGGTACGTGTATTCTAAAGTAATATTTTTCTCAAAACTGCCGGGTCAGATTTTGATGCAACTTTACACAAGGGTGTAGTTGAGGTATCCCTACATAAGTACCATAACAGTGTCGCTATTGGTTCATAGACCACTTCCCATACAAATGTGCCCAGTCTCCTTTACTACATATATAAACATGTATAACACGAAACAGATTTCTTTAACTTTATTGTTTTCTTTTCTCACAACCTAAAAAAAGAAATATTTTTAATGTGTTTTTTATGTCGAATAGTGATGTCGAGTTATTCGACTATTCGCCAAAGTGAATGGCGATTAATCGGTATTCGACGAAAGATTTTTCGAAAATATGAGAACAATGTAAATGAAATAAAAAGGAGTGTAAAAAAGATATTCTAAATACTTTTGATTTGACACAATATGGTACGGGGTATGGGCAATAATGGGCATTCTCTTTTGAACTCCACGAATGGATATAGCCATGTTTTGTCCGTCTTTTCATGCGGCCGAAAACGCTGGCATCAGTTAGTAATCTCTTTATTTATTATACATATTTTTAAGACTTTCAAATATTTTCTAAACACATATTAAAAAAAAAACATTTAAAAATATAAAAAGTAGTAGTCCGCCGGTGTCGGGAGCAGGGTCCAAGCTACTGGTAGTTATAGGTCAAGAGACAGGAACTTCCTCACAATGCGAGCCGTATCAAGGCCTTCTGTATCAGGCCTTTGATCCAACCGCGTAACGACAGCTTCGACAGTTGGTCGTCGAAGCTTTTGGCTATTAGGCCATTGACAGTCACAACAATCGGCACAATGGCAGCCGACTCCACATTCCACATGTCGACAGCCTCGTGTGCTAAGTCGAGATAAGACGAAAATTTGTGAGGATGTCTAGGTATGATACTAAACGCATTTCGATAAAACTTAATACGCGGGTGAACCATACCTATCCTGGAATAGCTCGTACGACTTGTTATCCCGCGCGGTATGTTCTCTTGGGATATTTTTTTTTTTTTAATTGCTATAAACTAGTGCTTGACTGCGATCCCACCTGATGGTAAGCAGTGATGCAATCGTTGATGGTAAGGCGCACTAGTTTATAATTATCTAGTTTACGCGGGCGAAGCCGTTGGCAACGGCTAGTATAGTTACTTGTAACTTTGTTTAAACTCTTGAGCCTCAACGAACGCCGGCCTTCTCATACCTATTGTCTTGCTATTATGTGATATGTTTCTAATTACGGTATTCGAATGGTTAAGCCCTTTTCAAGGTATGTTATTAAAAATGCTCTAAAATACATCTTAATGTGTTTTAGAACCACCACCAAAGCAGATAACTGGCGCCGCCTTGTATATGCGTCAATGGTTCGTGCTGATAAAGAGACAAGTCAAGTATGCAATATGCAAGAAATGGATGTTCCTAACAATGGTAAGTGGAAGAAAGAAAGTAATATAGTTGATAGATTTACACTATTACATCATGTAAGAAAATATTATGAAAATATTTTTCAATACACTTACTCGAAAACTGCCTCTTATCGCACTCCGATTAGCTTCAATATGGCACAACAAGGGCTTTTGCATTCTTTCCTTATCGTCACGGTCAAGGGTGATTTTTTTATTTTATTTATTTATTTTATGGAGTCACGCGCGAGTCGCCCCCATGAGGCACAGGTCGACCCCCACGAGGCGCAGGTCGACCCTCACGAAAGTATAAACTGACCAGAGCAGATTTTAAAGCTATGGTCCCAATGACAAACTTTCTGCACTTGTATCAAAATGTATTATTATTTGACACATATAGACACACACAATGCCGAAACCATATGTAGACATAATATGAAAAATCATAAAAGGTGAAAAATCAATATTGTGTGTCTCACCGCTGCGCCAAATAAGATCAGTTCAGCAAAAATATCATCTTATTGGTAATAGAATTGGCGGGCAGTCGTCATTTCGCTTCGAGCCATTATAACCAACAAGGGCCACGTGATTTTTCATTTCATTCATTTCACACATATCTGTTCATCACCTAATTTTTACCTAACTTTTCGAACAATACAGTCGTTTACCATCTTTTATTCTATCCGTCCGTACCATCTAAAAGTAATCTGTGATCTAGCAAGAGGTCATACGGTAGATACATTTACTTTGTAATTAAAAGTTTCCAACTAAAAATAACTATTGGGTATTTCTCCTAAACTCCCTATATTTTCATTGAAATTGGTAGAGTTTAAAGTATTTTTGCAGCAGAATCATTTTTAGACATTACTATCTGTCGATAAAACAATAATGGATTCGGCACCTTGCAAGGAATAATGACACCCAGCTCGAAATGTTGTCATTCCCAAAAAATTACCTATATATATTTTGGAGAAAAAAGTTGTCTTTAACTAGGCACCCTTTTAATCTTAACACGTCATTTTGATGCAAACCTTGTCCGCAGAATCTCGTACTTCCAATAGCAATGATCATCTTTGCGGTCCATGTGTCTAACCAAAAGGAAGAGGAACCGTCGCGCTCGTTGGCCATGAATTTTGACATGTACGACGACAATGACTACTACCGGCTGCTATACCGCGTGGACGGATCGAACATTACGCAGGCCGATGTGCACAAGCTCCAGGGACGGTACCCGAAAGTAACCTTCGGGACATCTGATGATATATATACAAGTATTTGTTTTTTTTTTTGCAAGTTTGTCTTATTCCGTGGAGCTTTTCCCAAGAACAGAAAGAAGTTTTTTTTTTAATATTTTTTTATAATTAATATAAAATAGGGGTGTACGGCGCCAAATCGAATTACAAATACTCGAACGTTCATAATATCGAATGGTTATTAAGTCGAACATTCAATACATTGCACAGTTAATACATCGAGTCTTCAAAATTTCGAATGTTTGTTTAATCGAGCTTTCAACGCATCGCCATTCTATCGAAAAATCAATATATATAAAAGAAAAATCCAAAATTTACTAATAAATCACATTTTAATCTTTAATTATTATCTTTTATAGGTACATTTTAATATTTTGTGTGAATTGCACTGAGAAACTCTAATAAACCCCTGTTGTTTTTATTATTTAAAATTTTTCAATCGCATTATCATCCCTTTTGCCTCTTTTTTGTGATTTTATTGCAAATTAAACACAGATAAATTAGATAATTAAGTGTATAATTTTATTGACATACATAAACTTTCGTTAAAAACAAGTCTATTGGACTCATTTTGCTGAATAATTTGACTCAGGCTATCAAGCGAGCTGTTAGCATCACTTTTTAGGGAATTCCTAAAACGTAGTTCATCTACATTACCAGGATCTGATCGTGATTATGCTGTGTTGCATAGCTTTCCAACAAATGATCCTCACTTCCGGGCAATTTTGTTATTTAATTAAAGATTAAAATGTGATTTATTAGTAAATTTTGGATTTTTCTTTTATATATATTGATATTTCGATAGAATGGCGATGCGTTGAAAGCTCGATTAAACAAACATTCGAAATTTTGAAGACTCGATGTATTAACTGTGCAATGTATTGAATGTTCGACTTAATGACCATTCGATATTATGAACGTTCGAGTATTATTTAGACGTTCGATTTATAGTGATCGTCAATTGATATTCAATTATTTGTAATTCGATTTGGCGTAGTACACCCTAAAATAGTGCTTGACTGCGATCCTACCTCCTAATAAGAAGTGATACAATTTTTAGGGAAATCCTTTCCTCCTTCGGGTACAGTTGCCCACATTGTCCTGTAGGTACTATGCAGAGCGAGAAACGGTGTCAGACTCTTATTCACTAAACACTCCACCCCGTTCCTTCTTTGGCCTTCGCACTGGGACCAAGCCTTCCTTTTAGAAAGAGATACTGGGTCTCAGTAGGCTTCGACCCTTTTGCAGAGTCCCTACGGTCAAGTTGAAGGGATAAATAAGTTAGTTACCATTAATAAAGGTGAATTTACCTTGGTTACAAAACTTACATAGCAAGACGGTCTATTGTAAGACAAACCGCCAGATCAAGGACAGCCTTTGGACATTTGACAAATTAACGCATGATTGATCTAACAGTTAAGCCGTAAGCTATTTGTTTAAATTTACAATCTTTCGATAGTTTACATTATCGCTAGACAGATAGTACAAGGAGCCGCAAAAGTGCCTGGGTACCTTAGTACCTATATTCCTTTGCACGTTAGCGAAGCACCGAAGAGCTCAAGTTTTCTAATATTAAACTAGATGGCGTTGGTATCTTCACAGCTAAGTGGCGACCTGACGCAATCTCACAAAGCATAAACTTGACGTTTAATTTGACGAAAAATACACACACATGAGTCATTATTGCCGTCAAAAACTGATTGTAGTTCATAATTTCGTTGCAGAAATTAGTTTCATGATGGTCTAATGGTTAAGCAGTGCCGCTGTGTGAATCAGTGAGCCTGAGTTCAAACCTCACTGAATACGACTTTTTGTGATTTTTGTTATACAAACAAAAGAAAGCCGTTGAAATATTGAATCAAAATTAACAAAGAAAAGTAATTATTTGTAATTTATAATTCAAGTTAGTACTATACAGAGAGAAAAAGCAGATAAACTGGCCCACCAAAATAAAAAAAAAAACTATTAAAAAATATATATTTCTTACAGTTTATTATTAAAATTTATCACTCAGTTTATTGATCATCAAATAACATTATATATAATTTATTTAAATACTAACAATAGTTATTTTAATTATAGAGGCCATAGCTTAAATATTCGTTTCCATGATTGGAAAGAGGATTGAAGCTTCGACCTTAACAAAACCAAATAAGAAACTAAATAATTTTATCACAAAGGTCAAAAGGATCAAAAGAAAAGCAAATATCAAATGTTTAGTGGGCGATATAAAAAAATATATGTTGTGTTTTACTTGAAGTGTTCATAACTTATATATTTTAATGATGGGTATCTAGTTAAACACATATAATAAGCTACAGAGAATAAGTACTCAGTAAATAATATTAAGTAAGTAAATCGTATAATCACCATTTTGATCAATGACAGATTGTATTCGGAAAGGCATTGAATCATTTAAATTTATATACAAATATGAACCACGAATAATGTCTTATATTTGTAAACAATGAACCTCAAACGCATCTGGAGCACGCCTATTTTGTTCTTCATCATAAAGAATACGACGGACAGTGTCAATGCTTGTGTTGAATAAACCATTTTCTTGGCAGAAATCCATTTTATTCGTAGTTTTGGTCTACTAGTTCTTTGATATTGATTCAAAGAACTTTCTTCTTCAAATCATCGTATCCTTGGCACTCATACAGCTAATGTTAGCCTCTGCAACAATAAAATAGAAATATATAATAGGCAATAATAATTATAGGAGTTTTTTTTATATTAAATATAACAAGTAAAACTACTTACGTTTACACCGGTCCGTGTGGCTATTTCTGAGACGTTTTCACCTTGTTACTCTTATCACTATATATTTATTGTGAATTCATACTCATTATTAAAATAAGTTTATAAAATAACCTGATTAAAAATAAAATCTAACAAAAAGAACTCGAAGGAGTTAATCGAAATTAACTTAGCAAATTATCCATTGTGCTTAGTCACAAGTCTTAGATCTAAGTATTATTGAAACTACCCACTAATTAATTGTTATTCATAAATTCATATTAAACTACCCTCTCAAGTTTGAAAACTAACACATAGATAATCAGATATTTGTAAAATGATACTCAATTTTAATATTTTTAATTTATTAATTTCTTTTAAAAATAAATTATAAATTATTTCAATCTTTGTAGAAACAAAAAGAAACTATAAAAAGAAGTATTAACAAAGTGATTAAGACACAGCAACGCCATCTAGTAACAATAAATTGTAATGTTATCGATAACAATATGTTAATCTGATTTTACGCTAGATAGCCTCATTTCGCGCTTGACGCGATTTTTATTCTGAAATGTCCAACCACTATCGCCGCTGGCTGTACATAAGTATTTAGGACGGTAGACAATAAGGATTACAATAATTTTCTTTCAAAAATACTCCTTAAAAACAGGTTAAGCGTGAGATTATGGAATCCTCGACCGAAACCTACAAGTATTTGGGTATGTCGGAAGCCTTGGCATTAACGTTATTGACATAAAGCAATCGTTGAAGGAGCGCTTCTTTGGCCGCCTGAAGAAGGTATTAAACTGCCTTCTGTCAGGTGGAAACAAGGGGCGTGCCTTTAATGTTTAGGTCATGCCGGTTTTAATATACTCTTTCGGCATACTCAAATAGATTCAGACCGAACTAGATGCTCTGTATAGGCGGGTCCGTACACTGCTGACCGCAAAACAGATGCATCACCCACGGGCGTCGGTGATGAGACTGCACATTCCGCGGAAGTGTGGCAGTCGGGGCTTTTTGAACGCAAAGACTACACAACGCGAGGTGTGCAGCCTCAGAGAATACTTTCTCAAAGCCGACGTGGGTATGCATCACGATGTGGTCGCAGTGGACAAGGGACTCATCCCGTTGTCCATGGCTAAAGAGAACTGGCGCAAACCTGTGTTACTTACTACTGATGACCGCAAGGAAGTATGAATAAGTGAGGAGCTCCACGGGTGATCGAGCTCTTCACGAGCCTGATGTAGATTTCTCGGCGTCCGTGGCCTAGTTACGTTTCAGAGACCTTCGGAGAAACTGAAGGTTTTGTTTGTGCGATTATGGTCGAAGTTACCATCTGTCAGCTTCTCTGCTAAAGGAGTAGCTTCTACTATCAGTAAGATGACGAGGGGAAAGTTCCCAGGACATGACGGCATCAGCATTGAGCATCTGAGACATGCTGGTGTACATTTGCCTAGAGTGTTAGCTATGTTTTTCACTTTCTGCTTGAGACACTCATACGTATCTGATGAGTGTACGAAAGCTGTTGTTGTGCCGGTAATCAAAAATAAGACGGGTGACCCTTCTGATAGCTCCAACTATAGGCCTATCTCGTTGGCCACCACGATTGCTGAGGTGCTGGACAGTATGCTTGATCAACAATTATGTAAATATCTTAAAATTAGTGATGCACAGTTCGGCTTCAGAGCCGGATTATCCACGGAAACAGCAATTTTATGTCTTAAGCATACTGTTCGGTACTACACGGTCAGGAGGACTCCAGTTTATGGATGCTTCCTTGTTTTATCAAGGGCTTTCGATTTGGTGTCTTATGATCGCCTTTGGGAGAAGTTGAGGTCCACTTCACTCCCCGAGGAGATTATTAGTGTTTTTGATTACTGGTATAGCAATCAAGTTAATGTTGTAAGGTGGGCTAACGTTTTATCTGATGACTACAGGTTGGAGTGTGGTGTGAGACAGGGTGGCTTAACATCCCCTCGGCTCTTTAACCTGTACATCAATGAGCTGATTGAGGGTCTTAGTAGCACTTCAGTCGGCTGTACCATTGATGGCACCTACATTAGCCGCGGGCAAAAGCTAGTTGTCAATAAATAATGTGTGTACTCACCTAAACTGCATGCTAAAATAAATATTTATAAGGTGAATGTAAATGTAAAGTTGTTATAAATTAAAAATAAATCCAAATATTTGTACGGCTGAAATGCCGAATATAGTAAGACCCTATTAATCTTAAGACCTTGGAAATTACCTACATTCATGCAAATAAATATATCACACATTCATTCGTTCATAAATTTATATAAGTAAAAACAAAATTAGGGCTATTTGTTATTTTTTAGTGTGAAGTGACTAGGGGTTGCCCTCGAATATTTGAATTATTCGAATACTCTTTCGAAATTTTTATTCAAATAGTAAATATTACTTGAAAAAAAATAGTAAATAAATATATATTCAAACATTCGAATTGAAAGCCAAGGTTAGCAACCGGGACTAATACCGCTAGGAGCATGATGATGATGATGATGATTCGAATTCCAAAAAAAAATAGTAGGCTAAAGTGTAACTTGACGATTTTGTCGGCCATTATGTCACTTCCAAAACGCGTTGTTATTTCACGTTGTAACTTTGCTAGTGCAAAGCAGATTCAAAGTTCATTGTCAGAGGTGGAAATTTAGCTCTTAAAATTATTGTTGTAACCTAATTCGGCAGAAATTGAGGTATTCGTATTCGACCAAATCATTCGGTTGAAATGCCGAATGTTCGGTTCGGTTGCTAAAATTATTGTTGTAACATATCACTCTAACATACTCATGCCATGGGATGTATAAATCTTTAACAATGCAAAGGGGCGTATTTTGTGAAGTGATTTTATTTTTGTGCTTTAAAAAGAGTTAAAGTATTGTTTATATTAGAAATGCGCCGAATATTCGTTTTATATTCCGTATTCGACAGAAATTATCGTGTCACCGATACATTATGATGCAAGAAAACTAAGCTTTCAACTCTATCTGGCAAAAGCCTTTCTTTCCTCTTCATACTGATTTCCTGCCTCGGAAAAATACCTTCTTAATTGATGCGAAAGCGTAACACCAGAGCTCTGAGATTAAGGCAAGGAAGGAGTGTAGTAGGGTGTTTTGTCAGTAAGAGTCTGACACTGTTTTCCGTTCCGCACAAGGGCGGGATTCGTCATTGGATGATTTTTACCTACAAAAAAAAAAAACAGTGTACCACCAATTATTATTATTTCCTTTTCTTCAAAGGGTAATTTGGACTAGCACTATATAATACGTTATTTATCGAGGTACTAAGACTGTATGGATCTTATTTTCGAAAGTAAATAAAATCTATTCTATATACTTTCGTTACAGATATGATTAGCATCGGCAAGATGGGCCTATTAGAATACAAAAAGTATTTAGTCGGAATAGAGGTCAATGACACGGATGCCAAGGTAAGACAACAAATTATAGTATGTGTTATGTACGCGTACCATGAGGATATGCAAAAATGTTATAAGATGAGATGTCCAAAATTTATATCTAGTGGAAAGACATCGTAAAGCCAATACCAAACTTCCTTATTTCCGCAGATACTGTACACCTCAATATACCGGCACGCGGCCCCGGTCTCGCTGAACTTGTTGTCCAACTTGTTGGCTGCGCATTACATCCCGTCGTCGGACGGCAACACCATCACTACCATGAACTACCCCATTAGCAACGAGCTGAAGAACGAAGTGCCTAACGAACCCAAGAGCTTAACATCAGTTTATACTTTTTCCGTACTTATTATTATCAGTAAGTTATCATTGTTCATTCGGAAGTAGACTACTCTTTATTTACAATTATATTACTCTACGCGCGACATCTGTGGCTTACCGTATGAATTAATTTATTAAATCCTGCAACGCGCATTTAGAGTTCTCAGCGTAATTTAAGCACACAACACACGAAGACAACGCACAAGCACACGACAGCTCGAAATCATCTATCGGGCATACAAACATCCGTCTGGTTGGAGGATCCTCCTTTTTCAACTCAAGTATGCGTGAACTTGACACTCTTTTCCTCGTTTTATTTGTTTGTTCCACCGCCCACTAGCTCACCTGACGGTAAGCGACGATGTAGTTACAATGGAGCACCTTTGCCGAGAAGTAACCTATTCACTTTTGACTTAATGAGTCCTAAGAGTCGATTATGGTTACCAAGAAATACAGACAGAGAATTTCCCTTCTTAGTGCTCGGTGCGGACTCAGCTTAGGGCGGCGTGGTCCGCGCTGAATTTAAATATGATGTACAAGCGTCATTTAATTAAATGAAATAACAAAGCAGCGCGGTGGCAGCGCAGCAGCCGCACGGTGGTCGCTTGGCACTTACCGTTTGATTTGTGGGCGCCTTTAATAATAGCATTACACTGCATATAATCTCATGTTCAGTTCTTTTTTTTTATTTGTATAAACATGTGTATGTTAAGATGGAGATGATGTCTGTACAGTTCAACATGTTTTGCCGTGACCGGCGTACAAATTATTTAAAAATGGGGATAAATATAATGACCACCATAAAATGCTTTGATACCCTTAGTTTTGTAACCAAAAATATCTACTTAACACCAGAAAAATAAAGTCTAAAATTGCAATAGTACCAGCTATTTTAGTCAGGGTAGTATTTAATACATTAACTGTAAATTCCCTTTTTTCAATCAAAATATTCGAAATTACCACCAAAAATACTGAATCTTTTAACTAAATCTAATAATTCTTCAAGTGCAACAAAATATGTAAACATTTTTTTTTTGGAATCCATCACCTATTAAACTTTTAAGAACATGGGTTATTCTAAGTGAAACACCAGTTAATCAGTCATATTTATCTACTCAAAGTTCACAAAAAATCAGCAAAATGTAATCTTAATATGCACTAATCATTGCTATTTAAACATTTCTTTTTAATCCAAAACCTAAAATCTTTTTATTGTACGATTAGGGCAGGTTTTGCTTTTGTTGGACGTCCGCGTTTTCGCTTTATACCGATTGGTATATTTTTTGCTTCTACCGGTGGTGTGACATATTTCAACCTGATCGCAAGTCCGATGGTGTGTTTGCAAATGTAGTGTTTGAAAAACTGCGGACAATTGCATTCACTAGTTCTCCATTCATCTTTGTTTATGGGCAATACAACTGTCCAATATGCGAAAGCAACTTCTTTGTATTCATCGAAAGAAGTCCAGCCTTGCCCAAACTGAACTTGCAATCGAGTAGGTATTTTTCAAAGAATCCGTCTTTAAGACCACTACTTTTCGGTCTGACTTCGCCCATTGGTAACCTGCAGTCCAGTCTTTGAGCTCGATAGAAGGTGAGTTTGAAAATGATGCCAATTGGTAGGTTCCTGACCAGTCTTTAACCATATCTACCACAACAACCAAAAATCTGGATAATGGTAAATGTTCTCGCAGAGTGTGGCAATCTTTGATAGATCTGTTAAATGATTCAAGCGTATTATTTGTAACAGGAGATCCTTTTGAAGAGCCAAGATACCAATTTGGATTTTGACATACCCACTCTTTGTTGAAGTAAGTTATGAAGTCTTTTTGGTCGGCATATTTTATCAGAAATGCTGCAAATGCAGACTTAAACAGATCTGGAGATGTAGCAGAGTGTAACACATCAATATCCTGAAGTAAAGTCTTCTGCGTTTTTTTGTTTACTAGTCTTTCTACATTATTCATAATGTTTTTCTTTGCATGGGCCCAGCACATTTTTACAGTAGGTTCTTCACCGAATACTCCTTTAAATGAATTTTTTATGCTCATAGCCGCGTCGCAAATTAATGCATTCGATTGTAACATTATGTAACATTATTGCATTTCATGACATCTATGTTGAAGTCACCAACTACAACAGTATTATAATTATTATTTTTAGAAATATGATCTAATATTTTGGCAAGTCTTTCGAAAAACAAATAAGAATAATAAAATCTTTATTGACACTAATTATAAATTCTGCGTTTTGTGAATTCCCTAGCTCCTGCACTAGTATGAACTGTATGACGGGAGCTAGTGTCTTCCCCTTATTACTAAACACAAATTGATGTCATCCAAATACAAAATAAGCTTAATAATAATTGAAATAATAGTTGTCTATGGCTAAGGAGGACTGGCGCAAACCTGTGGTATTTACTACTGATGACCGCAAGGATGTATGGAAAGGCAAGGAGCTCCACGGGCGCTTTTATCGGGCTCTACATGATCCTGATGTAGATTTTTCAGCGTCCGTGGCCTGGTTACGTTTCAGCGACCTCTTCGGGGAAACTGAAGGTTTTGTTTGTGCGATTATGGACGAAGTTATCTTAACGAATAACTATCGGAGACATATAATGAAGGACGGGACGGTGGACGTGTGTCGGGCATGCCATCGTCCGGGTGAGTCTATCAGACATATTATCTCTGGTTGTTCTCGTTTGGCTAACGGCGAGTACTTGCACAGGCATAACCAAGTAGCCAGGATTATTCACCAGCAACTTGCTTTGAAGTACAACCTGGTGGATTCTGAGGTACCGTACTACAGGTATGTGCCCGACCCAGTTCTCGAAAATGACCATGCCACGTTGTACTGGGATCGGTCTATCATCACTGACCGGACTATTGTAGCCAATAAGCCGGATATAGTGGTGATAGACCGATTAGCGCGCCCCGCAATGATATAGTCGATATCACCATCCCACATGACGAAAATCTCGTGAAAGTTGAGAAAGAGAAACAAACCAAGTATCTCGACTTAGCACACGAGGTTGTCGACATGTGGGATGTGGACTCGGCTGTCATTGTGCCGATAGTTGTGACTGTCAATGGCCTTATAGCCAAAAGCTTCGACGACCATCTGTCGAAGCTGTCGTTGCCCGGTTGGATCAAGGGCCTGATACAGAAGGCAGTACTCCTCGACACGGCTCGTATTGTGAGGAGGTTCCTGTCTCTGGAGCCCTAACCACCGGTAGCTTGGACCATGCTCCTGACACCGGCGGACTACGGTTTTTTATATTTTTAAATGTTTTTTTTTGTATGTGTTTTTTAAAAAAAATATTTTAAAATGTAATTAATATGTTTAAAAAATAAATAAAGGTCATTGAAATAATACTATAGAAAAAAATAAACAAGAAGAAAATCAAAAATTAAATTAATATACAAAAATTAAATTAAAATACAAAAATTAAATTAAAATACAAAAATTAAAATCTAGATACAAACATATAAAAACAAATCAAAAGAGCATAATTTTTAATATTTAAATTTTAAATCAAAATTAGGTGAGTTGTCGTATGAATGTGTATGCGGGATGTATAGTATGTGTGTGTGGTGAGGTGGATGAGTGTGTGGGGGAGGTGAGTGTCGCACGCCTCGCGATGTCTGTACGCGGCTTTGCGTTGCGCGCATGCATTATGGAGGCCACTACCGAGTCACTGCGTGAGCTGGTTCAACGTAATGAAATTAATAATATATATATATACTAGCTTCTGCCCGCGACTTCGTCCGCGGAAAATTATGAAATCCCATACAACTTCCCCCCCCCCTTTTAACCCCTTACAACCCCTTTTTCGCGATAAAAAGTAGCCTATGTTTTATCTCGGGGTCTAGAATATCTGTATACCAAATTTCATTCAAATCCGTTCAGTAGTTTTGGCGTGAAAGAGTAGCAGACAGACAGACAGACAGACAGAGTTACTTTCGCATTTATAATATTAGTTATGATGCATGCATGCGAGACGAACCATTCAAAAAAGCCAATTACAAGTTCTCACATTACTACTAATCTCATTATTAATATTTTATTCCTTTTTCCATAGTTGTCCTCATCGTGAACGGCGGTCACATAGGTCTCCTGTGCCAAGAGCGGCAGACGGGGTCACGGCACATCCACTTCATGTCGGCCTGCCCCGCGGGGCTGCACTGGCTGGCCACGCTCAGCTTCCACATGCTAGTGTGTGCGCTAAACATCGTCGTGCCCACCGTCGTAACCTCCTACTTTATGGACAAGGACAACACTATCAATCAGTCTGACTTCTTAGGTAAGATATACTCTATTCTGTGTGTGTCTAAAAGGAAGGCTCTGGCCTTGGTATTGTTACGCCGTGAAATTAGAACACGCCGTATCTTCGAGGAGTACAATCGAATAATTAAAACGCATTACTGTTTGAAACTTCCGGAACGGAGGTACGTACCAGAGCCTGTGGCTATCTTATTCACGTAAAACAATTAAAAATCGGTATTTTTTATGCAATTAAATTTATATAACTTTATACAATTAAACAATAAAAAATAGGTAGGTTTTTATTGCATCACCTGAGGCCAGATAAGTAGGTATCTAATTATTCCATATCCTTACGGATATTACTTAGCGTCTCTTATATATCTACTTAGCGTCTCTTTTAAAAACGGCGCGAGTTAGACTAAACTGTATTCATTTCTACGTTATAGGAATAAATTGACTTAAATCAAAGATCATTTAATAATCAATTGATTCAAATCCAATCCTGAAAACAGTAACAACTCATTAAAGCCCATTAAGAACCCACTGGCAATTTATTTGCAGGTATTAGGACACACATAGAATAAGAATAAGAAGAATAAGAATTTTATTTGCTAAAACACGTGTATGCACACAGAATACAAACATGCATGCAAGATATTAAATAAGTAGCTCACGACATGTCTGCCATTTTGCATGGCGTGCAAATATATTAAATTATTACATGAATTAATCTCAATCTCAAATCAAATTTACATTTATACAATAATAACATTTTTACAATTATCAAATCATACATTTTCATTATTAAATAATTATAGATAATATAGTACATATTTTAAAGAATTCAATTATATTTAATAACATTCAAACACTGCTGATACACACCTTAATTACGACAATGTTTAGTTTTAATTATTTATTGATTACCATCACGGAGTCGTTTAGAAATTCCGTAATATTATAATATACTTTCTGTGCTAAAAACAATTTCATAGTTTTTTTAAGCTTTGGTATTGTTTGTTCTTTCCAACTTTTGGGCAATTTATTATAGATAATTGGTGTCATGCAAAAGACACTCTTGCGCATAAGTGCAGTTTTCGATGGGTGTAAACATAGTTGGCTATCATCACGTCTATTTCTTGGAAATTTGTCTGCCATACGAGGAAACAAACGTGGATTTGTTTTTACGAACATTGTTATTTCTAATATATAAATTGAAGGCATTGTTAATATATTATATTTAATGAAGAATGTTTTACAGCTATCAGTAGTCTTGAGAATGAACATAGATCGTAAGCAGTATTTTTGTTTTTTAAAAATGATCTCCCTATCGGTTGAATTACCCCAGAAAATAACACCATATCTAAGGACAGATTCAATCAGACCGTAGTATGCCATTAATAGCGCTTCTGTATTTAATGTACGAGACAATTTATATAATGCATATGCCCCACTGCTTATTCTTTTGGCTAGAGCTTCAATATGCGATTTCCAATTTAAGTTTCTGTCAATTGTTAGACCTAAAAATTTTGTAGTATTAGCTGTCTGTATTTTATTATTATTATATTCGATTTCCAAATTAGAGTATAATGATGGTCGTTGGCTAAAATGCATAATCAAAGTTTTATTGATATTAATTTTCAAATTATTATTATTGAGCCACGTTACCGCTTCAGTCAATGTATTTCTTATGTCCGTTTCATAATTATTTTTATTAAGGCATGGTATGGTTATCGTACTATCATCTGCAAACAGTGTCATTGGATGTTTGATGGCTTTAGGGAAGTCATTAATATAGAAGGTGAACAGGGGTGGTCCAAGCACACTACCCTGCGGAACTCCATGAGGAACGGTACGCTCACATGACGTAAATAACTCTTCACGTTTGGTGCTCATATTTATTCTGCTAATTTGAGTTATTTGTTTCCTGTCATTTAGGTATGATTGTATTAGATTAAATATGTTTCCCCTTATACCATATGCATCAAGTTTATTTAGTAGTATGTTATGTTGCACGTAGTCGAATGCTTGAGCAAGGCATTCGATTATGTGGGACAAAATCGAATGCCTTGCTCAAATCTAAAAATATTGATTGTACAAACGTTTTGTTATTGAGAGCTTCAGTTATTAGTTTAACTAAGGTAAAACATGCAAGTGAGGTCGGACTATTTTTCCTAAAACCAAACTGATTATCTGCAAGTATATTGTTTTTATTTAAGAAAATGATTAATTTTTCGTTCATTGCTTTTTCAAAAATCTTTGATATGACAGGTACCAATGTAATGGGCCTATAATTGCACACATCCGTCGTATTACCTTTTTTAAATATCGGTTTAACTATTGATTGTTTTAATCTAGATGGGAATGTTCCTGTTTCAAATGACAGATTAATTATATAGTATAAAGGCGATGCAATTTTAGTTTTGGTCAATTTTATGATTTTAGTAGTAATCTCATCATATCCTGTTCCGTTAGTATCAGTCAAAGAGTTAATAATTTTTACTATGTCTTGTTCTACTACCGGTGTCAAAAATATACTGTTTGGGTTATTTGAAATGTCAATGTTATTATTTGCGTTATTATTATTGCTAGGGTTTTTTTGGGTCAGTTCTATAAAATAGTAATTGAATTAATTGCATATGTCATTTGGATCAGTAATTGTTTTATTGTTTATTATTAATTCCTTGATATCATGTCTAACATTTTCATTACTTATATTATTTTTGATAATAGACCACTTCGCCTTACATTTATTTTTAGAATTATTTATATATTCTTTGTTATTAATCAACTGTGAATGTGATATACATTTTTTTTATATTTTAGAATAAGCTAAGTATATTCTTTTATTATACGATTTGCTTAGGGCGTTATGTTGGTAATTATAATATAAGGTTCTCTTTTTTATGCATGATAGTTTTATACCCTTACTGATCCATTTATTTTTTATTTGTTTTTTTTTATATTTTTTTATTTTTATTTTTGGGAAGCATAATTTGTAAAATAGAATAAATAAGTAATGAAATATGTTAAAGACATTATCACAGTCTGTTTCTTCATATACTTCGTAAAAACTTAAAGCCGATATACAATCAATTTTTTTTTATGTTGTTTTTGTTGTAATCTCGTTTTATTTCATAATGAAATTTTCTAATCTCTGTCGGGTCATTAGGTTTGTCAAGAAAGAAAACTAATGACTGGCCAGTATCATGATCTGAGAGGGCTAAATGATGTTTTTTTTTTTTTTTTTTTTTATGGTAGGTGAAAATCATCCAATGACGAAACCCGCTCTTGGGTGGAGCGGGAGACTAGTGTCAGACTCTTACTGACTAAAAAACCTACCCCGTACCTTCCTTGCCCTATTCCTGGAGTCGAGGTAACAGTTTCCCACTTCCCTCTAAGGCTAAATGATGTACGCTACTTTTAATGTCTTTAATCGAGATATTACTGGCTATTTGATCAAGGCAGCTTTTCTTTCTAGTGGGAACTTTTATATGTGATAATAAGTTAAAGTTATCTAAGATTGCTATTAAATCCCTTGTTTGTTTAGTATCTTTTAGTAAGTCTACATTCCAGTCTCCACAAATAATTATTCGATTTCTGGTCGTACGAGTTAATTTGAGTGAGGAGTTCTATAAACACAGAACTCCTGACTCAGATATAGGTATGTTTCTAAAAAAACTAGAAATATTGTTACTCAAATTAATATTAATAATAATTTATTACTCGGAACTTCTATACCACAGCATTCGAAACAATAATCGTTACTGACTTCATGTGTTATTGGTAGTGAGATATAGGATATGTCTTCTTTCACTAACATACACGAACCACCCCGTTTTTTGGTAGATCTTGAATAATTCGCTGCTAATTTATAGTTTACAAGTTTTAGATTACTTTCATGTCCAGACTGTATGAAAGTTTCGCTAAGACATATAAAGTCTATACCCCCAATCTCTTTCGTCAACTCAGCAATAGCTATTTCAAAGAAATCTAATGTATTTAATATTCCGGCTATATTTTGATGAAATAATGTAAGTTGAGTTCTTTGTGTTTCGTTAGACAGTGGTACGAAAAAGAGTGTTGCTGAGTTTCACTGTCCATTAATATTCGTAAAGTTTTGTCATCCGAATTGAGTGGGTAATTCTTAATATCAATGAGTATGCGACTAAAAATACTTTTGAATATACACTTTATGCCAAGTCTATTAAGTTGTCCTGTATTATATGAAAACATTTCCAATGATAGGTCACGATTTGTGTCAAAAAAATATGCATAATTAAAATTTTGAATGTCATATACAAGTTAAATATTTCTACACGATAATTATAAATCAGTGCCCCTCTTACGTAAGTTGGAACACATAAGATTAAATTAGTATGAGTTATATTTTTAAAACATTCTCTAATTATTTTAACAAGTTCAATTGGGTCTGCCGAGTCTTTAAATTCCCTTTCTCCGATACTCACTATACAATAGTCGTCCATATTATAATCCTGAATCTTTGTAGAAATGTTTGCCAGTACTTCCTTCAATCTGCAATTGGGCTTAACATAACAACAGAATTCGAAGTGTTCGCCGAAGGTATCTTCTATTATTTCCACTGGTTGATAGTAGTTGCAGGTAGTAATTAGACACATTCTCCTTTTTCTTTGATTGTTTTGTCGTGATACTAAATGTACTCGTTGGTGGTCCTCCTTTTTACTAACATATGAATTATTTTTAGTAGTTTATCAGACATTTCGTTTATTTTTATAGCAGAGTTTTAGTTAATTCTATTTCTGGATTCCTGTTACTTTCAAGTGTATCTTCAATCATTTCTGAAAATGTGGTCTTATTTTCTCCTGTCGGTTCGTTTTCTTTCATCTCCTGCGTTTTTGCAACATATTCCTTTTTTGATGACAATATCACTAAATTCTTTTTATCACCGTCTGATTAATTATTTGTTTCATAGTAATGCAAAATTTCAACTGGCACACATAAGTTAACATTAGCTAGATCGGTAACGAGTCTAGTGTGATCGTGATAGATGTGAGTTCGAATGCAGGGAGGACCGGTTTCATATGTTATTTTATAATAATTATTGTTTTGGTAATTTATTTTCGTAAATTACTTCGAACAAATAGGTTATAAAGGTAATTTATTATTATTATAATGATAATAAATTAAACAAATTTTGATATGGTAACATTGTAATTTTTTATAAAAGAAATTTTTATGTTATTATTGTAGTATAGAATGTTAAAAAACATATTTTAGGTTACATAATATGATATTACGAAAATTCTGATATTTTTTTTTTTATTGATTATAGGTTCGCGCTTGACCGCTATCTCACCTGATGGAAAGCGACGATGCGGTCGACGATGGAGCGCGCTTACCTAGAAGTAACCTATTCACTCTTGACTTAAAGATACCCGGATTGTAGCTATCAGGAAACACCGACTCCGGCAAAGAATTCCACTCCTTGGCTGTACGCATAATGAATGTGCTCCCAAAACGTTTTGTACGTATATGTGGGACATCCACCATGTACCGGTGGCGCAATGCCGTACGTCTGGTGGTCCGATGATGGAACGGTCTAGGCGGAATTAAATTATGTAATTCCGACGCACACTCCCCGAAATGCAACCGGTAGAAAACCGACAGGCTAGCAACTCGGCGTCGATGCTCAAGACTTTGAAGTCTCGACTCGACAAGTGCATCATCGCCAATGATCCTCTTGGCTCGCCTCTCAATAGACTCAAGCGCATCAAGTTGGTATCGGGCAGATCCGTCCCAAAGATGAGAGCAGTACTCCATAACCGATCGAACTTGCGCCTGATAAAGTTTAAGCAGCTGTTCCGGCGTGAAGTATTGTCTAACCTTTGCGAGGATTCCCAACTTTTTTGCAGCCAGTTGAGCTTTTGCTTCGATGGATGGCCCAAAATTGAGAGTAGATGTCAGCGTTATACCAAGAAGATCAAGATGGTCAGTTATCGGCACGGATACACCCCGGAAAGTTGGAGCAGGGCTAAATTGACTCCTTTTAGCGGAAAATAGACACGCCTGAGTTTTAGCTGCATTGAACCTGACCATGTTGGCATCGCCCCATTCAGAGACAGCCTTCAAGAACAAGTTCAAGCGCCCAACCATAGCCTCTCGAAGAGACTGGATCTGCGACCCACTAGCTCGTGCGCCGGACGTGTAACTCTCAGCAACAGTGCTGTCGTCTGCATACCCAAAGGTACCGGGCTTAAGCAGGTCGTTTATGTGCAACAAAAACAATGTTGCCGAGAGCACTGACCCCTGAGGGACCCCAGCATTGATGGTCATTTGACTCGACGAGCAACCATCGATGACCACACGGATGGACCGGTCCCTCAGAAAGTCTGCAATCCAAACACACAATCCAGTAGGTAAACCGAATGAAGGAAGCTTGCTAATAAGGCTTTCGTGCCAGACCCTATCGAAAGCCTTCGAGATGTCAAGGGAGACGGCAAGCGCTTCCCCATGTTTCTCGATGGCCTCACTCCAGATGTGGGTGGCATACGCTAGAAGATCACCTGTTGACCGATTCCGGCGAAATCCGTATTGTCGGTCACTTAAGATGTCATTGGCTTCTAGGTATGCCAGGAGCTTAGTATTCAGTACACGTTCCATTGTCGTACAGAGAATGGACGTTACTGAGATGGGCCTGTAGTTAGCTGGGTCAGCCCGACTACCCTTTTTGGGCACGGGCTGTACGTTAGCTTGCTTCCATGCATTCTGCACTTTTTCAGCCTCAAATGAAAGCCTAAATAGGCGTGTCAGGATTGGAGTCAATTCTAGCGCACACGTTTTTCAATTGCCGGTATCCCGTCAGGACCGCTAGCCTTGTTCACGTCTAGGTTACGTAGCACCCTACGGACGTCCTTCTGATGGATGCGAATGTCTGACATACTCGTCTCACAACCATCAGGATAAGCAGGGGGCCACGCGTCACCGGGATCTTGACGCGAAGATTCCGCGAAGAGGGAGGCAAATCAAACAATATCAATAAGAGGTTTAATTGAATTATTCATTTCTCTCATTTCAATGAAAAGAGGATTGAAACTTCACCTCAATATTACAATAATATAAAAACTAATTTGTTTAGTTGCGGTCAATATGTCCCCTGACACAAAATTACCCTACCTCTTTAGGATTTTTAATATTTCGTATGACCTCCGTTAGCCTCGATACAGCTAATGAGACGTCGACGCATAGACGCCACAATATTTGCACACACATCAGTGCCACGCAAACTATCCCATAACTGCATGCAATGGGATTTGAGTAGCATCAGGGCATCTCTCGTACCGAGCTTTCCCATCTTTGCACTATTAAACCTCAAATATTTTCTATAGGGTTTAAGTCAGGGGACCGAGCTGGCCAAGGAATAACTTTAATTTCCGGATGATTGCTAAACCATTCGCGAAAGATGCTGGCACGGTGAATAGGACAATTGTCTTGCAACAAAACTTATCTCTTCTAAGTCTACTGCGGGGTAGATATTACGCACCGTAGGCAACATTACATCATTCTACACTTCCATATAGTTGGCACTGTTGGCTCGATATAAAACTTAATTCACCGGGTCCTTGAGCACTTATCCACCCCCCCATATTCACACAGATTCGGCCTGATTCCGTATTTGGTCTGATATTTCCTTCAGACCAACGCCTGTTATTTCTACGCCACAAATGCAGCCTTCCTTTTTGGGACGATTTAAAAGAATTTTCGTCGGTGAATATTGTCGTCTCCCAATCAAAGTCCAAAATTCCTGCGCGAAATTTAACCTCGCCTCTTTATGCCGTTGCGTTAAAAACGGTTTTTTAGCTGGCGTTCGGTGATGAATACCTTCGGCATGGAGTATGCGATGAACGGTGCGCTCTGATGTGCCGAATTCATTAGCGAAACGAGTTGTTTGGATGAAACCATTCGACTCATATTCAGCTTCCATATAACGTCGCTGAGGCTGGCTAATCAGAGGTGGTCTTCCACTCCTCTCACGACTCTTCAGGCTACCTTCTTCCTCAAATCTCTTCACCCAGCGCCTAACAGTCTCCCTCTAAAAACAAAGTCTATATTACACACTAGCAACAAGCGATTTAGGTATAGAATTATATTTGATAAGTATCATCACATATAATTAAAAAAATAACTTACGCATAAACCGGTTTCATTCGATATTTGAGATATGTTAAGGCCATTCGAATATAGGGCCACAATATTTGCCTTGGCTTCAATGCTAATATTAGCTTGCATATTGAATTTAGAAGAATACTAAAATCGCAACAACAAGATAACACAAACGCTCGTAGCTATGTCCACCGACCAACAACAGCGGATAGTGGAATAATTTATGTGAACTAGTAAAATTGTTAAAATATGGAAGTAGATTTCAAACAAAGTGAACTTATCACTGTTTCAAATCTACCCTCATATTGTAATAACGACGTTTAGATTGAAAATTATTCTAAAACGAAAGAATCTTTGTTTAGTTGTGGAATATTTGATATTACTGTTAACAACTCGGCATTCTTATTTCACATGTGTCATACTTAAATATATAACTTCGTACCATGAAAACATGAGGTTAAAAAACCCTTCCCGTACCTATCGTTTGTTATGTTATCAAGAAACCGTGCACTTGTATGTATACCCCCATTAGGTTACACGTTGTATAAATTAAAAAAAAAAAACTTTCGCAGCTGATATTAGGTATCAGTATTTTACTTGGAGGGTTGTCTAACACGCACAAGCCAGCAACTGAGTAACGCGATTTCATGGCTTCCGACAATTCGTAAAGACTGTGAAAGGTCTACAAATTACCACTGACACCTGTTTGTGCTTTCCGAGGCTAAGGTTTTCAAGGGAAGGGTTAGGTAACTTAGGGTGCGGACTGTACCATGACAAGCTAATTAATTACCTAAAATAGTTTTTCGGATGAGGGGGCTTGCCTCACTCAATCTCTGGAGAGGATTTCCGCTAGTCACCCGTTGGAAATCCTGTCCAGAGATTCTATCTTGTGGGTGATAATTGGGAAACGAGTATATAAACCAACTATTCCAGATTACACAACTGATGTATACAAGCTTCAAACTTCAAGATTCACTTACCTATCTTAGAAAGATTTTCAAGTGTATTGAAAATTTAGAGCAGTGGTAGCCGAGTGATAACGGCCCCGACTTACGCGTAGCAGGTCGTGGGTTCAAACCTAACTACGGCGCATTACTTTGTGTTATTTATTTCATCACCACTGCTCTTAAAACGGTGAAGGAAAACATCGTGAGGAAACCAGCATGTCCTAAAACCAAAAATTCGAAGACATTTGACATCTACGAACCCGAATTGTGACCGCGTGCTGGATTACGGCCCATTCCCTCTCCTAGAGAGGAGGCCTGAGTCCCAGCAGAGCGAACATCAAAAGGGCTGATGATGATGATGTATTAAAAATGTATTATTTTAATTGTCTCCAGGTGCGTTCGCGTTGATACTGGTGCTGGGCAGCCTGGCATACTTCCCGTTACTTTACCTTTTGACCATGAACTTCGACGAGCGAAGCACCTCCTTATTTAGCGTCCTGTTAATGAGCGTATTTGGTAAATTGATTAATTAAATACATTACTAGCCGTACTGACAAACTTTTTACCGCCGATTTTTTTTACTTTTTATCGTTTAAAGGTCTGGTTTATAAACCTTTTCACAAACCTTACATCGCAGCAATAAAGCATCGATGAAATAAAATATCGTACAACTGGATTATCAACAGATCGTGTTCTTCGATATAATAAAAATCGAATCATCGAGTTTCGCATTTGGGAAAAGAATGCTTTGAGAAACTACCATAGAAAGACTTGAAGTTTTTTGCCCAACAATGTCTCAGCTAGAGGCTATGTTATAATTTTAACCGCGCCTATGTACCTTTGTATTGCATGAAGTTCTTCTAAATAAATAAATAAACCTCTCCCACAAGTGTCGCATTTAACGATTACCCGCTTACCTTGAACTAATGATGACCTTTACCTCAACAGGTTTCTTAACCCCCTCAATGTGGGCGACGATCGCAGTGTTTGGCGGCACACAAAATATATTAATAAGAATCATTTTACGGATAGCTTATTACGTCATACCCCAGCACACATTGGGGGTGGCGGCGATAAAATCCGTCATGTTCGCCCGGACCGGCGCGTTGTGTAAAATCATTAAGGAGTACTGCCCTATACCGTACGGCGAGGATTTGGGCTTCAATGCCGCCGACTGCTGCTGTAAGTATCATCACCATTTCAGCCAAAATCCTTTCCTTGCACTCATTAAACAAACAAAAAATAATTTTAACCTCGTTCTACAAGCCTGGCTCCAAAGCCAAACACACGCTGCCATAGAAGCTGTCATTGACATATTAATCTAATCGCACAAATCCTAAAGCACCTTCATATATTAAGATATTTAAGTACAAACGTAAATAAATAAATAAGATTGATTGATTGATATGTCAACTGTCCTGTCAACTGCAAACTTTAGGGGGTGATCCCCCTAAAGTTTGTACAGTTGACAGGACAGGAGGTTTGACAGGGACTAGTAAACATTAATCTACTCGAGTTTCATCTGACGATTACTTACTTCTTTTGTATTGACATCGTATTTGTCCCATTTTCATTACAATGACACACAATAAACCTTTTTTTTCTTCCTACTTTCCCACAGAATACCACGCCCATTCATATTTTACGCACGGAAAGGCTAGGTTTAAGCAACAATATCTCTTAACCTTCAAGCGGGCGCGCGGCGTCGAATCGACCGCACTCGTTATATTTACGATCGTATTTTCAAAATTGCTTGTCGGAAGTACGTATCATTTCTAGTAGCTTGTCATTAGTTCACTACGGACCAAAATAACTCCCATTTCTTCTTTGTCCACTCCTCCTGAGAGACGCAGAATGTGTATGTTCAGGTCGCGGCGCAGACGTCGAAAAGACTACACGCGCCTGCCTCATATTTTGACATGGCAGAGAAGGCTGATTCTGAAGAAAATTTAATCAAAATAGCTGAAGTTTATTATTTGGTCTCTTGTAATATAATATGTGTAAAAAAAAACTGATTGGACATATAAGTAAGACTCACTATAAAACTCTTGTTATACCGAGAAAAATTGATACCTAATCCAAAAAAGTGGTGTAACTTTAAAATTATGTTTTCAATTTTAAACAAATTATTTTTCATTTGAAAAATAGATTATGTCTGATGTATGTGATTATTTATTATTAATAAAACAATTATCTAAATTCATGAAATACACCGGCGGTCCTTTAGGTTACGCGCGACCGCTGCCGTTACAAATAGTCGCGCGCCCGCTTGAAGGTTAAACGAATTGTCATAGAATCGAGTATTTGGTATCATTATCTAGGTAAACTTATCATCCGTGAGTCACGCTTATAAAAAATGGTAGTTCTCGGGGGTATTTTTTGAAATAATCTTGAAAAACTAAAAAAACGATGATAATTTTGATATGAAGTTGATGTTTCAGCATTTATTTCAGTATGATACAGTAATAATTAAAAAAAAATTAGTTATTTATCTGATTGCTAATACTTTGCCGTTACGGGAAGTTTTTTTTATACGATAATTGGGCATTAAATTCCAATTTTACATAAGTTTTAGTATGGACGTTACCCAAAACTACAAAATTGGCTGCCATTCGAGGGCGTTGGGTTTAGACCTCACATGTAGAATAGTTTTAGTGATAAAATAGAGCAAAGTATCACCCCCTAAAGTTTGTACAGTCCGAACCCGGACACATTTTATAGCACAAGTTCCTACACTTGTGCTATAAGGCATCGTTTCATGGCCATTTGAATTAAATCTGAAAAACTGAAAATTTGTTATTACGAGTACCTACGTCACAAAAACTTTCCATTTGAAAAAATCTTCGAGACTCGTTTTGGGAATTCAAAAAATCAAAATCAAAAAGGTTTTTATTTCATATAGGCCTACAAGGGCATTTATAAAACGTCAGTAGCTAGTGCACGGTTCCAAATTGGTCATTTCCTATGGAGAAGAACCGGCAAGAAACTCCATGGTTACTCTTTTAAAAAAAAATGATTTCTTACAATATTTCGTTGTTACAGTACTTATATCATTATGTAAGAACATTGTAGACCAGTCAGTATTGTACTTAAAAGCACAATAAAAATAATCATAACAAGTGTTTTGCCGCGACCCGATCACGCTGGTGATGCTGACGATGACGCAGCTATATCTGTGAGTACCCAATGCAATGAACGATTGAGGAGTGCTTTGGAGAATGCATTTCGGGAGTACCGCTGCATGCCGCCGAAGCTTAGACCTCGTTTACCTCGTTTGCCCATGCACAAGAGAAATAGGGCGCTGGTGTGTGCTCTAGATTCGCAGCTATCAAATTTTTTCGATAGCAGCGATGACCACACTGATACCCACTCTATCTTGTACTGTGCGGCTATAGCGGCATGTCGTGTAGCTCTCGTTAAATTTCCAAATTATGAAAGAGCTACACGACCAGCTGTGCCAGCTTGGCAGTGCAGGATAGAGCGTCGAATTGGGGAGGCTAGAGTACTCATCGGCAAGCTTATCTGCTTCAGGGAGGGCAACACTCGCCCTAGGGTGATGCGCTTTGTGAGGCGGGCGTTCTCGGGGATTGATATTAGTCCTCGAGATTATCTGCCCCGCGTCACAGAGCGTATCGACTTCCTGAAGCAGAGGATCTGCGCAAGGGCGAACCGTATTCGTCGGTACAAGCGGCGTGTGGAGCGGTATACTCAGAATCGCACATTCCGAAGCAACGAGAGGTGGGTTTATAGGACTTGGGAGCGACCCGACCAAGATGAGACTGATACGCGCCTACCGGATGATGACGCCATGAGTTCATTTTGGCGCAGCATCTGGTCGGCGCCTGTCAGTCACATCGAGGGTGATTGGATTCGAGAGGTCGAGAGTGCATGCGATCTTTTACCAGAAATGGGGGCAATTACCATCAGCCCCCAAGATGTCGCCCGTGCAGTCCGTCCGTTGCCTAATTGGAAATCTCCAGGGCCGGATGGGCTGCACAATTTCTGGGTAAAGTGGTTCAAAGGGTCGCATGCTCGCTTGGCATCTCAATTCCAGTCTGCCTTAGAGTCAGGGTCGCTACCCCAGTTCCTAGCGACAGGAATAACCCACCTGCTCCACAAATCAGGTAGTACTGCGGAACCTAAAAATTATAGACCTATTCTGAGAGCTAAAATCAATAGTCATATTGAGACAAATTCCATCATTTCGGCCTCTCAGAATGGATGTAGGAACGGGTCCCGCGGTACTAAAGAGCTGCTCCTCATCGATATGGCCATTAGCCAACAGGTTCGGTGTTCTCGTAAGAGTCTGTCGGCATGTTGGATAGATTATAAGAAGGCCTACGACTCTGTTCCTCATACATGGCTCATGAGGGTGCTAGAACTGTATAAAATTGATGCAACTCTGCGCGCCTTCTTGATGTCATGTATGGGGCAATGGAGGACAGTGCTTCACTATCCAGGATGTCGACAGATTTTGGAGAACAGCGAACCAATAAGGATTGAGCGTGGCATATTCCAGGGCGACAATCTGAGTCCACTATGGTTTTGCCTAGCCTTGAATCCTCTAAGCACATTGCTAGAGCATTCAGGTCTAGGCTACCGGTTGAAAAGAGGTGGTCAGGTTATATCTCACCTCCTTTACATGGATGACTTGAAGCTATTTGCCCCCAACAATCTGCAACTGATGGAGCTACTGAAGGTAACTGAAACTTTCAGTAGTGCCATTACGATGGAGTTTGGTGTGGACAAATGTGCAGTCATGCATGTAAAGAGAGGGGAGGTTGTGGAATCCGCCGGCACTCACCTCACGGATTCCATAAACCTGAGATCCCTCTCTCCAACCGAAACCTATAAGTATTTGGGTATGTCGGAAGCGTTAGGCATCAATGCTGATGACATGAAACAGTCGTTGAAGGAGCGCTTCTTCGGCCGCCTGAGTAAAGTACTGAATGGTCTTTTATCAGGCGGGAACGAGGTGCGCGCTTTCAACGGCTGGGTCATGCCAGTGTTGGTGTACTCTTTTGGCATACTCAAATGGACTCAGACGGAACTTGACGCCTTGGATAGGGGGGTCCGCACACTGCTTACCGCAAATCGGATGCATCACCCACGGTCATCGGTTATGAGGCTGTATATCCCGCGGAAGTGCGGGGGTCGTGGCTTCTTAAATGCAAAGACCCTACACAACCGCGAGGTATGCAGTCTCAGGGAATACTTCCTAGAAACCGACGTGGGTATGCACCGAGATGTGGTAGCGGTGGACAAGGGTCTCACACCGCTCTCCTTGCCTAACGAGAAGTGGCGCAAACCAATGATACTGGATACTAATGACCGTAAGGAAATATGGCAGGGCAAGGAGCTTCATGGGCGCTATTACCGGGCCTTACATGGGCCTGATGTACACTTATTGGCGTCCGTATCCTGGCTGCGCTTTGGTGACCTTTTCGGGGAAACCGAAGGTTTTGTCTTTGCGATAATGGACGAAGTTATGATGCCGAACAACTAGCCGAAATACATTGTGAAGGACGGTACGGTTGACATCTGTCGGGCATGCCACCCGGGCCCGGGGAATCAATCCGACACATTATTTCTGGGTGTTCTCGTTTGGCTAACGGGAGACTATTTGCACAGACACAACCTTGTAGCCAGGATTATCCACCAGCAACTTGCTCTTAAATACAACCTTGTGGAATCAGAAGTACCGTACTATAGGTATGTGCCCGACCCAGTTCTCGACAATGACAATATCACATTGTATTGGGACCGATCTATCGTCACTGACAGGACTATTGTTGCCAATAAGCCTGACATAGTGGTGATAGATCGTCTGGAGCGTCGCACAATGATTGTTGATATAGCGGTCCCTCATGATGAGAACCTCGTGAAAGCTGAGAAAGATAAACAAACTAAGTATCTTGACTTGGCTCGCGAGGTTGTGACATGTGGGAAGTGGACACAGCAGTCATTGTGCCGATAGTCGTGACGGCCAATGGCTTAATAGCCAAGAGCCTCGACCAACATCTGAGGAGGCTCTCGTTAGGTAGCTGGATCAAGGGCCTTATTCAGAAGGCAGTACTCTTGGAAACGGCGCGTATTGTCCGGAGGTTCCTCACTCTGGAGCTCTGACCACCGGTAGCTTGGACCCTTTTCCCGATGCCGGTGGGCGACTATTTTTTATATTTTTAAATGTTTTTTTTTAAATTATTTTGTTAAGAAAATATTTAAAAATGTATAAAATATGTTTAAGAAATTAAAGAAGAAGAAAGAAACATATTGCGCCGACCCCAAATAAAACGGGACAAGGGCAGGAAAATGATGATGTTTAAAAAATTAAATAAATGATCATAATAATAAAATAAAAAAAGTGAATCGTAATAGGATTTACTAAGTCTACAGTGTTCTTACTTTACAACGTAAATTATAAAAAGTATTATATAAAACAAAAAAAAAATGTATGAGAAAAAAAATACATCAATCACTACAACAGTTACACTGCGGGATGCTAACACAATAAATAATTATTATTGAATTAAATTTTATTTTTAGTCTTAATAATATAAATATTGCAGAAGCAATGTGTCAAGAAAAAAAAAATGTGTATATGGAAACAAAGATGGAGCAGTTAATAGACACAATTACACGATATGAATGAGTTACCAGGGAGCCACATGTGCAGGGGCAGTCATTGCTAAACAAGCTTGTCTTCCATATAATCCTTAACCTTATAATATGCTTTTTTGGTTAGGACCCGCTTAATGTGATTTTTGAACTTTCCCTCACTAAGTTCGATTACCGCTTCTGGCAGCTTGTTATAAAAACGTATGCTGTTTACTAAAAATGACTTGTTGGTCTTGGCTAATCTCCATTTGGGTAAAACAATTTCGTGTTTACTGCGCGTATTCTTGTTGTGAATATCGCTTCTAATTTTAAAAAGTCCTAAATTTTTACGAACATACAGGATACTTTCTAAGATATAAAGAGAAGGCAGAGTCAGTATATCGATTTCTTTAAATTTATCTCTACGGGACTCGCGAGGACTCATTTTATTAATAGCCCGGATTGAATTGAACTATTTATGTATTACGTAATGTAAAATAGTACAATAATGTTCCAAACTATTTTTATTTCAGTGGAGAAACCGGTATGTTATTACTGTATGGGAAAAAAAGGCATCGGAACTGAGTTTATCATATTGACGATGCAGTTTGTGGTTCTGATGGTGAGTGTTTGTATATATTACTATACTGGCTTCGCCCGCTTAGACAATAATTTGCTTCTGAGATAAAAGAGTATTAGATTAGTAGATGCTATTTCAGGACATAGTGTCCTCGAATGTAATATTTCTTCCATTTTTAAAATATATGCTCAAACAAAGATTTAATCACGGATAGTCTTGTGTTTGACCACTACCTCCCCTGATGGTAAGCGATGATACGGCCGACGATGAAATACGCTGACCTAGAAGAGACCTATTCACTCTTGCATCAAAGACCCCTTGGTTATCAGGACACTCAGACTCCAGCAGGGAATTCCACTCCTTAGCTACGCATAATGAATGTGTTCCCAAAACGTTTTGTACATGTAGGTTTTTTTTTTTTTTTTTTTTTTTTTTTTTTTTTTTTATGGTAGGTGAAAATCATCCAATGACGAAACCCGCTCTTGGGTGGAGCGGGAGACTAGTGTCAGACTCTTACTGACTAAAAAACCTACCCCGTACCTTCCTTGCCCTATTCCTGGAGTCGAGGTAACAGTTTCCCACTTCCCTGTAGTTGTACATGTAGGTGGGATGTCCACCATGTACCGGTGGCGCAACACCCGTACGTCTTATGGTCCCACACTTGGTGAAGTTAAATTGTATAATTATAGTACTTATTTATATATATTATTATGTATTATAGTAATTATATATTTGATTGATGTGAATTAAATCGCATTGGATTGCGGCAGATGAAGCAACAAGCTTTAAAACTATGCTCAACGTTAACTATAAGCGAATGGGAAAAAGACCCTCTTAATGTTCAAATCAAATCATCTTTATTGTAGACTATAGGTATACATCATAAATACAGGCCTTAAATAATTAAAATAAGTTCAGCTATGTCTACCGTTAAGGCATACAATAATTAAATACAAATCAGAAGTTAAAACACAATTAGTCACTTTAGTCTCGATACTTTATTAAAATATTCCAAATTATAAATACATACAAAGTCAATTCAAAGTCATATTAGTAATAATTCATTATTAAAACATTGCAAATTATATTATTCAATAAAATTTTTAATTAAAAAAAATAATTACTTAACTTTTTTTTATTAATTTTTTATTTTTTATTTAAGTATATGTACTGATTTTTTAAGCATATAATTATAAAATTAAAATAATATTTAATAAAAAGAGGAAAGACAAGCAATTTAAGTGATATTTATAATGTTATCATACATAAGTGGGAAAAATTATACTTATTTTTCCTTACTTGTCATTGGAATACTATATTTTTGTCACACAAGTAATCTTTGACATCATAACATTTGTCTATTAATAATGAATATAGTTTTTTTTTTAACTGGTGAATTGGTAATCGTTTAACGTCATCAGGCAATTTATTATAGATTAATGATGTCATGCATAAAATACTTTTATGTAATAGTGCAGTTGTACCATAAGGTATTTGTACCTCTAACGTTTTTTTATCCCTTAATTTTAGATAATAGCTTTTGACAGCCGTCTTATAGTAGCTTGGATTTGATTTCACAAAAATATTTGATTCATAAATGTATAGGGAAGGCAATGTGAGAATTTTTAGATTTTTAAATTAAGGTTTACAGCTAATTGTACTATTTATTTGGCACATTGCTCTAATGCACTTCTTTTGAGCTTTAAATATAAATTCCTTGTCTACCGAATTACCCCAAAATATAATGCCGTATCTCAGTAATGGTGCCACCAGTCCGTGACAAGCCGTTAAAATTGCTTCTTTGCTTTTTTTTTTGTTTTTTTTTTTTATTGGTAATAGGTTTGCGCTTGACTGCTATCTCACCTGATGGAAAGCGACGATGCGATGATGCTAACTATTTTGGAGAGCTTGTAGAGAGCGTATGAGGATTTGCTAATTCTTTTGCAGTATATCAATATTTATTCCTAGAAATTTTGTATTTGTTACCGATTCTGCTGTCTGTCCGTTATAATTTACTTTGGTGAAAGTGCGTTATATTTGATTTTCCTAAATTTATTTTCTGATTGTTATCAATTAGCCATTTAACTATAGTTCTTAGTGTTTCATTAATTTCATTTTCATAGTCATTTTTACAGTCACATTTTATTAATACAGTGCTGTCATCTGCAAAAAGTATCATGGGATGCTTTATGTGTCTAGCGAGATCATTAATGTAGATTAGAAAAAGCAAGGGACCCAAGACACTACCTTGTGGAACTCCTAATTTTATGGTTCTAGTTTGGGATCTATATATTATGTCTTCTCATCTCGCGTCTTAAGGCGTATTCTAGTTATTTGTGTTGATTGCTTTCTATCACATAGATATGAGTAAATGAGGTCTAGTGCCTTTCCTCTTTATGCCATATGAATTTATATTTTGAAGCAGTATGTTATGATCAACACTGTCAAAGGCTTTACTCATATCCATGACAACACATTGCAAAAGCACATATTGGATTTCTTTTGTCCATATTAGTATGTTTTATATAAGGTGCTTTTAAAATATATGCCAGGCTTTTTATGAAGTATAGTATTATGTTTATAGATTACAATAGTAAAGATAAAATGTTGATAATTTGTGTTTTTTTTATACAAAAAATTATTCACGTAATATTTTAATTCTTTTTTCGCATAAAACCATCCTCCGGTGTTACGATATTACGATACGCTGTTGCCGCTCCGCGCCGCAAAACACCGGCGCCATTCATACTAACTATTGTCATTCATTTTAAACGAATGCCGCCTGCGCGCCGGCCACTCGGTCCTCCCCCCCCGCCCCCGCGCGCTCTACCCCGTTCGCCGCACGCGCTGGCCGACCACCCATTTGCCAGTCGCCTCCCGCCCGCCACGGGATTTAGTTTTATCGCGCGCGTTTTTATTAAAAACATTTAGCCAAGTGAACAGTAAAATGGACACATTGAACAAAGTGAAAACCCATTTGTGTGCAACGCAGAGGTGGACTTGTGCATCAGTTTCAAAGTCGGTAGAGACTGTGTAAATAACTTTTAAATAGGTTGGTGTAGGTAAATAACTTTTAAATACGCCAAGTTCCTGTAATTTATCGTTATTTGATATTACACTTTTGAACCCTAAGCGAACGCCGGCGTTTTGTTCTTTAATTGTGTCTGTAATTACAAAAGTCGAAAGGTTAATCTAAGTACCTATTGTTTACACTAACTTGAAATGAAGTGTTTTAATTGTGATGTGAAGTTTATCATCGTAACTGGTACCTACTGGTAAGTAATTGCACTTTAAAACACTTGTTTGCCTACGTATTATTGCGTACCTAGTGAATTAGGTAGGGACAAGCTAGTCAGCTGATTTTAGTTTTCATTCGTAGAACGAATGGAAAGAGATAGCAGCTGTTTCATTGACGAAAGAGAACCACGTTGTGCAGAATAGAGTCAATATTTATTTAACTACTTTATTTTCTCAAACTGGATTAACTGTTCTGGGGTACGAAAGCTCTTCACTATTGTAATCTATAAACACAACAGTATACCCCCCAAAGAGCGTGGCATATATTTTAAAAGCACCTTATATAATAAGAGTGACAAGCAAGCTCGTTTGTTTGTTTCTTCCTTATGTGGGAGCATTATTTTCGGATATACACTTCTCATCAAAAAAATCGAAACACCTTGCAAGTTTACGTTTTGTCAGGATTATCAGAAAAATGTGTACATTTAGGAATAAATGTTAAATGTCGTTTAATAGTGAGTAATATGAGCTTATCAAATCTTAATGTTAATGTTCTAAATTTAAATGAATTTTTCATAGGTTTCGTATTTTGTTAAATGAGTCATTTTTATTCCGTATGGAGTATAAAGGAAATGGATAAAACAACACACGTAAATGAAAAAAAAAGCTAAAAAACGTTTATTTAATAACTTGTATTCCCTCCCCGAGCTCTAATTACTGCTTCCATACGGTTCTTCATCGATCGGATGAGAGTCACGATCACATGCTGTGGTATATTGTCCCATTCCTCTTGGATTGCATCTTGCAGCTGGCTAAGTGTTTCTGGGGCAGGATCTCTTGCTCGAATTCGTCTCTTTAATTCATCCCATAGATGTTCAATGGGATTCATGTCCGGGCTTTTTGCTGGCCATTCCATAATAGAGATATCGACTTCGTTAAGATAATCTCGTACGACGCCCGCGGTGTGAGCCCTAGCATTGTCGTGCATGAATATGAAGCCGTTGCCAATAAAATGTGCATAGGGCATCACATGAGGCTCGAGACACTCTTCGACGTACCGATGACAGTTTAGTGCAGGCAGACGTGGCCCAGACACGAAAGCAAGCTCTGTCTTACCGTCGGCGCTGATTCCTCCCCAAACCGTCCACGAACCGCCACCATAGCTGACCTTTTCTTCAATGCAGCATTGTGCATAGCGTTCTCCGTCTCTTCTGTAGACCTTGTTCCTTCCGTCGTTACCATACAGCATAATTTTACACTCATCAGAAAAGAGAACTTTGCTCCACTGTAGGTATGACCAATTTAGGTGCTCACGTGCAAAGTTAAGGCGCGCTCTTCGATGGTCTGCAGTTAATTTCGGCCCATTTGCTGGCTTATGCGGTACCAGTCCACGATCCTTCAACCTTCTTCTAATTGTAGAGTCACTTACAGCCACCCTTCGTACAACACGAAGCCGCTGCTGCAGTTGAAAAGCGTTAAGGCGTCGATTTCTTAAAGAAGTTGTTACAATAAATCGATCATCTCGCTCAGAAGTGACCCGATTCCTGCCAGATCCTGAACGGCGCGTGAACAAACCAGTCTCCCGATAACGTTTATAGACTCTATGAACAGATGACAGGCTTAGATGCAGTCTTGCAGCCACAACACGCTGACTAAGGCCAGAATCCAGCAATGCCACAACTTGGGCGGCTTCTGTGGGCGAAGTATCCATACGTTTTAGAAAAAAAACCTTTTTTCAGACGTCCCAAAGTCACAGTATTGAAATAAAAAACAAAAAGTTTAAGGATAGGCGCCAATTTTTAGTTTTTAAACGCTAAATGTACTCCAACCCTAAACACACATTTGTCTCAAAACAGTGATTCATTTCGTTTATAAGATAAACAAATGAAATTCTAATTTTGAATTTAGAATTTTCGCTTATTACTGTAATGGCCAAACTGCCAGCTATAATATATGTATTTTTTTTCATCGTATGAATTCTTTTTTGTGTTAAATTCGGACAGAAACAATGAAACTTTACAACTGACAGTTGTTTTTTTAATATTTAGACAGCAAATATTAAAAAAAACTTGTTCTATTTTGACATTTCTATTGAACCGTGACCCGAATTTTTATACTGCCAGTACAATTGAAATAACATAGAGATAGGAATAATTTAAGAATACTTTTTTTATGACTTTATTTTAATTTACTTTCAACTATTTCATTAAAACTAATATACACCGTTAAATTTTAGTCGTTTTAATCCCTTGGAGGATCGATTCGGTACATGAAACACTATCGATTGGTAAAGTTAGAATGAAAAAATAAGGTACTTTTTTTTAAAACTCGAATTAATTTACGCATGTTATAAATTAATTTATTTAAGTAAACGTCAGCTGGGCGAGTTCAATGACCTGTAAGTAGTTAGTACGCAACGACCGACAACTACCTACAAGGTCAATGACTCATTTACTTAAAGAAATTAATTTCGTAAATGCGTATATCATTAAGAGATTTAGAAAAAAAGTACTTTATTTTTTTATTTTATCTACACAAATCGATAGGGTTTCATGTACTGGATCGACCCTCTTCGGGATTAAAACGACTAAAATTTAACGGTGTATATTTGAGAAAAATGTTGACCAGACCCATTTTTACAATGACAAAATTAAAAATATTGACTGAAAAGCCAGGGAGCCGAACACTGAAAAAAAATTGGCGGGTAAATGGTAGTCTCTATAATCTGTGGCCGATTTGATCTTCCTTGTTGAGTTTACAGTTTGAGTTTTGTTTATATTTTGCTAAATCTCTGTTGCAAGAAATTTTTATTAACACGATAAGTTCATCAGCTTCAGCTATAAATTTAACACAAGATTCTGAAGAGGAGAAAACCGCTTACCGCCTAAATGAAAAGAAATATACCTACCTAAAAACATACGAAGACCTTTGACGACGACTCAGGTTTTTATTATTTTTATTTTCCTCGTATTCGTAATGAAAAGCACAGTGTTTACCTCGGGTTCAAGAGTTATTTAGTCCCTCGAACTATTAGCGACCTCGCTACCGCTCGGTCGCCAAGAAATTTCTCGGGACTACATAACTAACTTTCATCCCTCGTATAACAATGTACTATTTCTGTACATACCGTGAATTCTCCTAGCCTCGGAAAGCACGTTAATTCATCATTTCCGTTAATCTCGGGTGTCGATTGTCGATCTTTGTCGTTATGAGTAGTCAAAAACCAAGAATACTGACACCAGACTTGCTAAAAAGTATTGTGTTACCCAATGGCTTTTCGTGTTTTTTTTTTTTTTAATTGGCTGGGTGGTAGGGGCTATAGACAGTCGATTCATGTAAAAAACTACTTCAGCTGCATCAGGGTAGATGGAAAGACGACCTCAACGTAGTTCAGAAAAGGCAGGTAGAATGAAATATTTTTGTGTTCCCTAGGCGATGGTAATTCTAACCGAACGCGGTGTCTTCAACGGCTTACTCGACAAAGTGATGAACCTGCGCTACAAACCGCCACAAGATGCTGAGCCAGACAAGATGGTGCGTGCGGAGAAGGCTTACGTAAGCAAGGCTATCACCATGCGTAAGTATGCTATTATTTCCACACTAGGTAATTTATCTGAGAGTGCAATAATTCGCACTCAGCTGAAAATTGGTAGATTTGTTAGGAACAATTTAATCAACAATAACAACCCGACGTCTAGAAAAAAAAATCACAGTAAGTTTTATCATAAAATAATTTAGACAAATATTGTAGTAGATTAAATAATTATCTATACATATTTTCACAATAATCGTACGTACATCGACATGTCCTACAACCAATAAAAAGTAAAAAACTAAAACCACAAAAAACAACTACGACAAAAAACGACGCTGAAAAATTATAAAACAAGACTTTCAGAATACTGAACTGAACAGAGTTGCTAATATAGTTGCAAGTAAATGGATACAGTACACTCTACCAAGATGCCTTCGTTGTAAATTGACAATAATGTCATACAAATACTATTCTGAAGTATACAATATGTATGAAGATAAATTTTCATGTTTGGAAAACCGCAGTCACACGTTGTCGAAGTGCTACGGTAGGTTAGGTATATGTAACGTGTGACTACGCCTATAACCAGCGGACAATTAAGACGCTTCTAATGATACGTCATTTGTCGAATGCTGATAAGTAGATAAGTTACGATGGAACAGAATTTATATTATATTGTACCAACTTATTTTTATAACGCGTTGATAAACTATGGCGTCGGTCTTTTAAAGTTTTAAAGCGTTCAGCTGATATACATTCTTGGTAATCAATTTTCTCTGTATGCTGCATTAATCCACTTTTCTTTAAGTTCGGGAATATTTGGAAATCTAAAATACTAAGACGTAACTATTGTTACATCTTAATAATAACCCAAATAGCAAAATATGTCGTAAAAAGCCAGCACGTTTCTATTTCAGTTATTGGCACTAAAACTGATCTTTAAAACGTCGAGTAAATAATCTATGCACGTCCGCTTAAGCCGATTTGGACACACTTCTCTCGGCTTTAAGTCATATAAATGTCGTAAGACTATGTTATAAATAGCCAAAATTCGAAAGAGTATCGAGTAATCGCAATTCAAATGCTATTTAGTACTATAGTACTATAAATAAACATCAATGCCATTATTCTACACAACAGCTATTTTCAAGTTGATAGAAGCTTCTTTATTCGATTTATTGTAATCATCGACTTATATCCTAGCGACAGACAAGCAAGTTTATAGAAACTATTTGTCAAAATATTGACACGTTAATACAAAAGTCCGCTGCAGCGCTTCAATGGCATCATCGTCTACCAAAACTTTTAAAACTTACAGCGCTGATACGTTAAAACTGCACTAATGTCATCAATGTAAAAGTGTTGTGGCCTGCAGATCACTTAAGTGAATCAAAGTTACTGTAAGTCACGCCTAATCTAGTGCATAGTACATTATTATTTATCGGTGATTGTAATATAGAAGTGCGGTCACAAAAGATTATGTTATGTGGATACAAATTAGAACAAAATTTAATAGTAGCAAATCTTTGATTACTTCCTACCATTTTTACCGTACTAGTACAATATTGACTGGCCTGCACTGTCCTTACATAATTTATGTGTTAATACTGTAATATGGAAATATTTATTTATTTATTTAATAATAGAGAACCAACAGCTATAGCTAAAGAATTACAATTGTATAAGAAACATTGAGCCAATTACAGGTTCTCACAGGTCTCTCAGAAACTGAAAAAGTAGCAGAAAACTTAGAATCACTAACAAGCACGATAAAAAAGAATACAATGAAATATCACTTATTACAATCCGCACGTTTGAAAAAGTCCGCATTCAGCTGAGTACGCGCAGTATATGCTTTAGTAGTAAATGGGTCAAATGAGAAGTCTTTACAAAGAACATTAAAGTCTTTACTCGCTCGCACCATGTAAGTTTGTTTTTATTATGACAAACCATTTTTTTAAAGAGTAACCATGGAGTATCCTGCCGGTGCCTCCATAGGAAACGACCAATTTGGAACCGTGCACCAACCTCTGACGTTTTACAACTGCCCATGTAGGTCTATGTGAAATAAAAAGATTTTGACTTTGAATATTTCCCGAAAATGACCTATTAAAGTTGGCTCATATACCTTACTTTCACTTCATCATCATCAATTCAGCCGAAAGACGTCCACTGCTGGACACAGACCTCTCCCAAACGTCGCCACGACCGGTCACATGCGTCTCACATCCATCGAATTCCAGCAACCCTGAGCAGGTCGTCGGTACACCTTGTGGGAGGCCTTCCAACACTACGTCTTCCGGTGCGCGGTCGCCACTCTAGAAGTGCCCCAGCGGCCATCTGTTCTTTGTACTTTGACATGCGGAATTAATTTTTTTCGTCTATATTCCTTCGTCTACATTTTAGTTAATATTTTCATGGGCAGGATTTTTTTGTAAATAATAATGTATGATTACTGAACAAACAATGATAAATGCTTCCGCAGCGAGTAAATGTACGGTAGAAGTATATGACTAGCTCAAGCGAGGCTGTTCTAAAATTTAGTCGGTCATATCGAATGAACTAACGATCTAAAGAGACTCACGTTGTTGGTTTGCGAACTACACAAGATTAGTAATTATTTCATACTGTCTGCTGTAAACCCGTTATTAATAATATGGTTAACTTACAGCTGCGAAAGAGATTCCAGACGCGATGCTGGTACATGACCTGCACAAGAACTATCCCCAGTTCTGTAATAAGAATGTCAACGCGCTTAAGGGCGTCAGCTTCTCTGTCAAGAAAGGTAAGCATTGAACGGGCCTGTTAATCTTGTGGTTAGTGCCCTAGACTGCCATGCTGGAGAACATCGGTACGATTCATATCCAAAACTAATATTTGTGTGAGGAGCACAAACTTTTTTTTTTTTATCTGGGCGTTCTTCTTCTTCTTTTTTTCGAATCGATGATAAACTCTTAAGTTGTTTGGGCCCAGTAGGTGGCTACGTTAACAGCAGCAGCGGTGGCACTCATTAGGTCCTCCATAGTGCAGGTGTATGGGCACTTACGGCACTCCAGCAAAAGTGGCTCATATTTTGATCGAGGGCATTATCTGAGTGTAATTTATCGGTAATATTCATGGGTTTAGAAATATATAATTATGTTTATCAGTTCTCTAGTGCTCATAGCTCAAGCTCTGCTAACTTGGGGTGAGATGGAATTGTATGATAGCTGTGGAATATTATTGTTTGCCATTTTACGAAGTTGAAGATAAATAGGCAATAAGTCGTTCTACATTTCGGTCGATAGATCAACAGTTAACTAAATTCGATTTAGTACACTAAATTTAAAGTGACAAATCTTAAAAATGACCAACGCGGTATTGATCTTGACCCTGTTTATAATTCAGTCTTTATTCAGGACATTATAGTAATTTATTTCTTTGATCCCACCCCTTTTCTTCAATTTGTTAGAAATTACAAACGGTACTTAAATTTGTCGGGCTTGTCTTGGCAATGCACGTATGCTGACACTGCAGGTCTGACTATTTAAAAACATCTAGATGTCATGATTGACTCAAATCTAAATTTCCGTAAACATATCCTGCTGCTGTCTAATAATAATAATAAATTAATTAGTCAGGTGTTTCTTGACTTTGTGTCAATCCGTTCTTACATAATTATTGCATGACTTCTTGGGGTGATGCGGTAACACAATTTTTCTCTTGTCGGAGCGTGCTCAAAGAGCAATTGTCAAGTTTGCATTATTAGTGTTATTACACATTAACAGAACAAACACCACGTCAGCATACTGCACTTGTTTTGATCCGGTACCTTCTAACACGAGAAGGAAGGACTTAGTTTTCATAAAGCCTCAACCCAGACATGCCTTTGCTAAACGTTTGTACGTACTCTTAGGATCTTTTCTGTATAATATAAATACTTATTATACTAAGCTTCTACAGTATAAGGTATATAAAATGTAGTAAGATGTTGTTGGAATATCTAGTAACGTCAAGAAAGTTTAGCATAATTAGTATATATATACTTATCATTACATAGTATAAAACAAAGTTTGCTTTCCCTATGTATGCTTAGATCTTTAAAAGTACGCAACGGATTTGATGCGGTTTTTTTTAATAGATAGAGTGATTCAAGAGGAATATGTATAATACATGCATAATATATTCATAGTACCCGTGCGAAGCTGGTTTGGGTCGCTAGTATAATATAATTTCACAGTCTAAATAAGTTTACGGTACATTAATACCTAAAACTCATTTTCGTATTCAATAATACTGTTATTCCTTTAAGCCACACTGTGAAGAACTTGGGAATTTATATTGACTCTTTCCTGGACAAAGCACTACAGGAAGTCAGTCGTAAGATTTTTGCTTCGGCGGGCTCTTTAAGACGGTTTCGCAATTTTCTTCCCATCACTACTAAAATTGCGTTAACACAATCTTTTCTTCTTCCAATCCTAGACTATGCTGCTGCCAGCTATCTTGATCTCACCCATAAACAATTGGATAAAGTTAAGTGACTTCAAAATCTCGGTATCAGATTCATATTTGGCTTGCGCAATGACCACGTTTCTAAATTTCGTACTATACTCAAATGGTTCTTTAAGATAAAACGGGGTACAAGGATTAATAGCACATTATAAAGCAAATAAAGTATATGGGCATTCCGGCAAAGGCCTCTATTCGCCTTTGCCGGAATGCTCATATACTTTCTTTAACACAATAAATTAATATTTTATTATTTTTAGGCGAATGTTTTGGCATTCTCGGAGTAAACGGCGCGGGTAAGTCGACCTGCTTCAAGATGATAACGGCGGAGGAGAGCATCACCAGAGGCAACATCTTCTGCGGCGGATACCACCTGACCAGAGGGAACAGTCAGGTAACTGTAGCCCTTATCACGTAGACCTAAGATCCACTAGGACAAATCAAGCTACTTCAACACGATAACGCCACCAGAATAGTTGTTGAATTTAATGAATTTGAATGTCCTGTCAGTCTAGTAGTTAGTGACCCTGACTGCTATGCGGCAGGTCGTGGGTTCGATTCCCACCCAGGACAAATGTTTGTGTGATGAGCACGATCATTTGTTCTGTGTCTGGGTATGTATTTAGAAATATATAAAAGTATGTTTATCAGTTGTCTTGTACCCATAACACAAGCTCTGCTTAGCTTGGGACTAGATGGCGTTGTGTGATAGTTGTGGACATATTATAAAAAAAAAAAAAATGGGATATGGATATCACCTTTGTAGAATAAACAGTCAAACAATTGTAGCTCTTATTACATAGAAATGAAGTTCAATTTGCTTTGCAACTAGTCTTCTTGCTTCCGAGTTATGAATAAATAGAATATTTAAAACTAAACAAAATGATCTAAGATACATAGAACAAGGATGACCCCTCACATGTTATTCGATTATAGTAAATGTTACATGCTAGATAACGCATTTATTAATACATTGCGCAGAGGTTGCCTCGATGTTATTGGTCTGGAATGTATCAGCACTTGTTATATAGGTATGTTTTTTTTATGGTAGGTGAAAATCATCGAAATACGAATCCCGCTCTTGGGCCGAGTGGGAGACCAGTGTCAGACTCTTATTGACTAAAAAACCTACCCCGTACCTTCCTTGCCTTATTCCCCAGAGCCGCGGTAACAGTTGCACACAAACCGGCAGCTCCAGAAGGCTTCGACCCTGAAGGGCCCCTACAGTTTGCTGACAACGCCTTGAGGCGTTCGGGAACGGTGCGCGCCGTTGACGACTTGGACTCAGTCTGGACAGTTACCAGACGACCGGACGGCGAGCTACCCATTGCTCACCGTCCGCGAGCCAGTGTCTACGGTGGCCGGATATTGGCAGAATCGCGGCGGCGACGGCTACGGCGAGGGCGCTGTTGCCTTTGTCTTATGCGGTCGGCCTCCTCCTTTACGAGCATTACTGCTTCGCAGAAGGAGGCGACTGCCTGCCATTCCTCTTCGCTGCTGACCATGGCCTGAACCTGCCATTAACAAAAATAGAATAGAAGCAGTGCATGATGTTTATTATAATTATTTGTTTTTGTTCAGTGTTTATTGTGTAAGTAAGTGACGAAATAGACTCAAGGAAAGCGACCCCTGACGACAGATAACATTACAAGATCAATAAATTATTTCCTTTTTTTTCACAAGCGTAATCTTGTGAAAAAAAAGGTAATGTTTCCCGGAGTAGAAAGCCTTAGTGGAAAGGTAATAAATACATTGCACTCTTGTTAATTAAACTATTTATAAATTAGAATAAACGTAATACTAACATTCAAAGAAAAATTAGATTATTTCGATTATTAAATATATAGAATTAAAAATATTATGGTTGTTTATTTAGGTATTAGTGCGAACCAGCACAGCAAAGCAAAAGCATCATTTTTTTTAGGACAGACAGACTTGGAGTTTCAATAGTGACTGTAAATGGTTTATTAAAAAACTAGCTTTTCCCAGCGGCTTCGCCCGCGTGCATAAAATATAGCCTATGTCACTCAGGAGTTAAGCAGCTTTCTATTGTTGCTAAATTTTTTCCAATCGGACCAGTAGTTCCAGAGATTACCTCCTACAAACAAAAAACAAACTTTACCTCTTTATTACATATATTACTAGCTTTTGTCAGCGGCTTCGCCCGCGTACATAAAATATAGCCTATGTCACTCAGGAGTACAGTAGCTTTCTATTGTTGCTAAAATTTTTCCAATCGGACCAGTAGTTCCAGAGATTACCCCCTACAAACAAAAAAACATAAAAACAAAAAAACAAACTTTACCTCTTTATTATATTAGTGTAGAAGTGTAGATTATAAATTATAAATTATATTATATTATATTATATATTATATTATGTTATATATTATATTAGTGTAGATTAGTGTAGATAAATATTTTGACAATATGTGCTTTGTCGTGATGTTTGGGTTGGTCTCATAGTAAACGTTGTTCATATTGGTGTGTATTATGCAATCCAAATAAGAACAGGAAAGTCAATAACCTCGATCTGTCAAATTTTGAGTGAAAAGTACGGTTTGCAAAAAAATCTTATTTGCGTATCAATAAAAAGTTTTTTTTTTGCTTTTTATTACTAAATTTTAGTTCATTCTAGTTGAAGTAAAAACGTTAGGGTTTAATATACATTTGCCAAATATATTGTTCTAAGTCATAAATAGTTCACAAGAAAAACTATTTTCTTTCTTATTTTCATTGTTAGAAACAATTCGCCTTTTTTTCTATTTACCACTTCTTAGACACATCACACAGTGAAACAGAGATAAACGAAATTGAAAAACCGTATTCTGATTAAACATTTTTCATTCGCGTAAATTATTTTTTTTAAACATCTTTTTTTTTTCACTCTACCTAATTTCTTCGATTTGACAGTTCGACGTGACGTCACAACATTGCCATCGATCCTATTCTCATTTGGAACGGGTTGTACTGTCGCAGGGCTGCGCGACAATAAGAGACTTCTTTATCTTTATACGTTATTAATGTATTCGAAGCTCTTAATACAATATTTTATAATAATTTTAAAAGTAAAAGTATTGTGCCAGTTAGAATGATATGTGACCTCTTTGCAGTCACCGCAGTACAATGATCCTTTTTATGGAAAGCCCATCTGTCGTATCAACTTTGTATACTATAACTATATCAGATTTTTCGAAAAACACAATCAGCCTTGCAAAAACAACATACTATTTGTGTTCCTATCAAATATTCAAACTTATTCTAGAAGTGCTAAAATCCTTCAAAACTTTTATCAAGCCAGTCCGTTAGTTATGCATATTAACTAACGGAGTACCCCATGCGATCTCCTTCGACATCCCAGTATGTATGTATATAAGTATCTATTATATAGCATAGGTATATGTTTACTTATTTATTATAATGTCACACAAATGATAGCCATATTTCTTGTCCAGTCAAATACTTTATATTGTAGGTTAGGCGACCCACTGTATGCTCACAGATAAATTTTTTTTTTTTTGGTTTTTAGGGGTTTTACAAAAGCAATAATTGTTATTTTCCCACAGTACCTCCAGACCCTGGGCTACTGTCCTCAGTTCTTCGGGCTGGACATGTTCCTCACAGGGAAGGATAACCTAGCGTTGGTGATGACGCTGCGAGGGTATGATAAGAACCGGATCGAAGAGGAAGTCAAGAAATGGATAAATATTGTTGGTGAGTGAGGAATTTGAATTCCCTCCTTGCGTCGTTTATTTTGCCTCAATTGCCTCAATGCTGAGAGTCGTGACCTCGACGAATAACTTTTTGATGGACTATATTTCGCCATGTTGCCCTATCTTCGGCGATGTGGATGGCGTCGCAGACTGTGGTCTGACCAACGTATCGGACTCCTGCCCCTTGGATCTTTTCCCATCTACTTTTCCAGTAAGCAGCAACTTGTCCAGTTTATCACCTCTCTTCCTGGAATGTGGCCAAAGAAACCAAATATTCATCTTTGGTTATGTGGTGAGCCTCATTCATAGATATATCAAACAGTAGAGATATGTTATCAACACAAAGAACAATGCCAGCTGTCCATAGTAACGTTGGCTCAATATTAATTAGTCATGGACAGTGAATATTCTTACGTGTTTTTATGTTGTTTAATGTCAAAAGCATTTCTGTGATTTCTACTTTTACATTGAACTTCTACGAAAGAAGTTATTCAGACTTTTTAAATTGGAGGTTATGCATTTTTATAGAGAGTAAATTAAACAACAAATATACAGTAATTGAATAGTTTTATTATTTTTTTGCCATTGTCATTCATTATCATCATCATCAATTACATTATCAAAGTCAATTAATAAATCATCAAGAAATTGTGCAGGTGGCTCAATATTATTTTGGTGCCGAGCCCAACCTAAGTACCATAAAATGGTCATAGTGTGGGAACAGCATCCTACAGTTCGTTTCCCTACCTTACAATTGCAATAATATTGACTAATTGCCTCTCTCCCATTTAAGCTGTTATCAATTAAAACATACACAAAATATGCTTTCCTACTGATATGGCGACTTTGAATTTTTGCTCTTAAAAGCCAAGAGCTTTGAGAGAGAGACAGTTGTTCTCTTAAATTGTAAAGTTAAGAGTTGGTAAGTATCACAAACTATTAAAATCAAATCATGAAACTCAAGCTGAGGAAATTCAGAGACATTGCTGTAATCAACATTTATATTTAAGAATTGTGCCCTTCTTCTATTATAATTGTTTTGTATGATAAACTTACTTAAAGTATTAGTTTGGAACATTTTTTGGTGGATAATTTCTAGTATCTGGGCAGCATCAAACCTGTCTGTGAGAGGTGGTCGCAATCTATTGATTAGGGCAGCAGCTATAGAAAAATCAATCATGACATGTGGTGAAGCTCTGTTGTTAAACTCATGTCGGAATATTTTGAACCGCTGTTTAAAAATCCCATTTATTACTTCGACCACCCATCTGCAAATAGTAACAGCCCGAGTTTTGTTCGCTTCTAAAGTTGACAAGTGATTTTCATCATCCTGTAACGTTGACGGCATATGCACAGAGTAGTTACAGTTTTGCAACAATGGGACTGCATCTCTGAAACCTCTGTCTAGGATAAACACACCTCCCTCTTGAAAGTACTCTCTGGGTTTCCAAACTCATTGTTCAGCATCAGACGTTACAGCTGGATAGGGACCCAGAATCTCTATTATGTAACCATCACAACATACAAACAAGAATGGCTTTACCAAATTCCTATATTTATGCAATGAGTAAGTTTTCTTCTGATAGGAATAGTTGGCACTTTTATTACAATATATGTAGGTTCCGTCAACTATTATTATTGGTCTCCTCTCACCTTCCCTTTCAGTGCCACCAAAAAGGCCATTTGGTATTAAAAGATTTCTTTGTGCTATCTCGTCTCTTGTAATGTGACCAATACCTAAATGCCTTGGAACAAAATCTTGATGCAAAAGTTCTCTTGCTCTTGCCATTAAACCCTCTAATGTACTTCTAGGAACTTGAAATAATGAACTAATACGATCTCCAGAGTCACCATTTCTTAATTTCATTAAAAATGCAGCAAGGGCTGTTGAACCTCTGTGCATATTTGCTAGCCGTGGAGTTTCTAATAATATATTCCTGAAGTCTTCCTTACTCATACCAAACCAATAATGCACCAGGTAATCATCCATATTTTGAACATCTTCAAAGTCAATAGAAGTCTGATGTTTTAATAAATCAGTAAAATCATAAATATGTTGTGCCGTAAATGTGTGGATAACATTTTCAGATAGTATCAATTCAGCCCAGTCATTGCTCCTCAAATGGTGAGAGCAAATTCGACAATTTTCTGGGACATAATAATTATACTCCTAAAATAATCTTCTTCTAATTGATATTGGAACACTCAATCGCTCAAGTCGACGGCAATTAGGAAAAAAGCAATGAGCCTGAGTGTCTGGTGCACGGCCGAATTCCTGTAATTCAATGACATTCATCGGTACCTGTGGGACTGGCAATGTCGATGGTGGCCCTGGTGATACTGACGGCAAAGATGGTGTATGTTCCTTTACGATTGACTGACTTGATTCACTCTCCACATGCAATAATGTTGATATATCAGAGGATGTTGATGGTTCATTAATACTTGATGATGATGGGGTGTTTAAATTCCGTTGAACAGAACGGTAACTTCTTTGCCAACATGGGTGACAGATCCTATCCGTAGATCTCAGCTGTAACAAAAATAAAAATATCTTATCGCAATCAGAAAAATATGCATCAACCACTAATATATAAAATCATTGAAGGACCTTACCTGTACTGGTGCAATCTGTTGCTCTATCACGCGTCTGGTAGCATCTTCTCTTTCTGAACTGTTGCTTAAGGCGTGAGACCTTACACGATTCAGTGAATGACCGCAACCAATACAAAGATTTCGATGCACAATTGATTGTGTTGGCACATCGCGACTTGTTGATGGATTACTTGTTTGTTCAATTAATAACCAACAGTAATGACAAACAACACTGTCATTTGGAATCTAAAACAAAGAAGTTGTGTTACATATAACCATCAAGCTCAGTTAAAACCGTTTACATTATATTAATACGAATTATACTATACCTCAGAAAGGGAAGTCCATTGCCGTAACAATAAACGGACATCGTCAGATTCAACTAAATGCCGTTGCATTCGGAACACATTTAAACCACAATTAATACAACGTAGTTGATGAGACATTGTCACAAAATGTGTGTGGATATAACTCAACAAGTTAAAACGCAAACGCAAATGAACAACACCGTTATCAACATAAACAATATGTGTCAATGTCAGTTTAAGTTCGCGATTTTGACGGAATTTCCGGAAGTCGTAACCTAACAGGTTGCTATTACAAGGCGATTACGTTATCGATTACAGATAAAAAATAATCGATTTCTTTAATCTTGATGTTATAATTGAATTAAAAAAATAATACTAACAGTATTTATATACCTTATGAACGTACTATTTCAATAAAACACTGAAAAGGGGTGATAAATAAAAAGTAAAGAACATTTTTTTATTTTTTATAATGATCTAAATAACAAAAAATAATTGAGTTATAATTACATCGGCAGGACTTTAATTATTTATAATAATCGATTAAAATGGCAAGACTGGCAACTTTTTTATTTAAATCTGGATTTAAGAATTTGAATAGTAAAATGATTTACTTAATAAAATGAATTTCTTTTCGAGTACTTCCCGAAGAGCACTAAATGTTTGGTTTTAAGTTGGTATTTTGTATTTAAATTGTTGTAGGTAAAAACTTTGTGTCCGCGTGAATTTAGCTATAAAAGTTGTGTAAGCCGAAATTCGTCATTGTTCTTTGTTCGAGTTCAGATGTCTTAAACTACGCCTATTTTTTCACTAACACAAAATCTATACGTACGCCACAGGCAAAGGCAACAGCGCCCTCGCCGTAGCCGTCGCCGCCGCGATCCTGCCGATATCCGGCCACCGTAGACACTGGCTTGCGGACGGTGAGCAATGGGTAGCTCGCCGTCCGGTCGTGTCTGGTAATTGTCCAGACCGATTCCAAGTCGTCAACGGCGCGCACCGTTCCCGCGCGTCTCAAGGAGTTGTCAGCAAACTGCAGGGGCCCTTCAGGGTCGAAGCCTCCTGGAGCCTTGGGTGGTGCAAACTGTTACCTCGACTCTAGGAATAAGGCAAGGAAGGTACGGGGTAGGTTTTTTAGTCAGTAAGAGTCTGACACTGGTCTCCCGCTCCGCCCAAGAGCGGGTTTCGTCATTCGATGATTTTCACCTACCATAAAAAAAAAAATACGTACGCCACACGTGCTCACATGTCTCACGGACACAGAGATATAGATATCAACACATATGAACTTTTTTATGAACACACACTCAAAAAAGAGGTGGAGCATCCTCTTGTAACTACGGGCTCAGTATAAACACACATATGCAAATTATACAATTAGTGATGTCTAGTAGCCGAGAAAAAAATATCAATGAAATTCAGAGATTCAAAATTTGTTTTATATCACCAAGGCTTTTTATTCCGTTTGCAGCTATATTTTTAAAACACGGAAAACTGTGTCATAAAATATATAGCTAATGTGTAATGAGTCTACACACATCTAAGATTGTCACCACCTTCGTGGTATAGGACCTCCCTGCACCTATAATCTTCTATTTAACTAAAAAATATCTTTACTTTAAAAAAAGCTAAAAAATGTGAGTTACGATATGTTTAATAGGAACGTAATCCTATACGAGTGAAAGATCTTAATTTGTAATCATAAATTGCAACACAAATTAAATTTTGTAAACATTATCTAGAAAGTATTCATAGTTTTAATAAACAATAGCTGTTAACTTCTAATATAATAAAATTTGTGTACTTCAAAAATATTATTTTGAAGAAAGAAGCATACTCTCTTGAGTGGACCTGTCCAGTCAATGCAAGCTTTAGTCAGTATTCACTCATTCATCATCATCATTTCAGCTGAAAACGTTCACTGTTAGACGAAATTTATGTTCAATTCAGAATAAAAACATACTTGGGACGTTCATGGTATGGTTCCACATCATCATCATCATCATCAGCCTTTTAATGTTCCCACTGCTGGGACACAGGCCTCCTCTCTAAGAGAAGAGAAGAGTTCCACATAATTTGTTAAAATGTTCTCGAAGTTCAGTGTTGGAGCCGCCCTTTTCAGAGTGAATTCATCCACTTTTATTCTTGGATCCTTCAGATAACTAAAAAATAAATTAATTAAAAATCACTATCAATCATATCCACTGTGGATATGATTGATAGTGATTGAACGAATGATGCAGGAATATCACAAGAAAATATAAATTAATAGTTTCCTACAACATTTATTTCGTTTCATCAATGGTATGGTATGGTAGAATGGTAAAGCCATTGGTCCAGGTGGAATACCAGTTGAAGTGTGGAAGTTATTGAAAGTGGATGGATGAATGTGGTTAACTTTGTTCTTCAATAAGTTGTTGCTGGAAGAAGCCATACCTGATGAGTGGTGCAACAGTCCTTTGGTGTCCATTTTTAAAAACAAAGTTGATGTGCTTGAGTGCAACAATTATTGAGGAATAAAGCTAATGTCACATACCATGAAAGTATGGGAGAAAGTTATTGGGAGAAGGTTGAAAGAAGAGAGTGAAATTTCACAGAACCAATTCGGTTTTATGCCAGGTCGCGGCACAACGGATGCCATTTTCGCTATACGCCAGCTGTGTGAGAAATACAGAGGTGCACATACAAACTTGCACATGGTATTCGTTGACCTCGAAAAGGCATACGACCGGGTACCTCGTGAGGTTCTGTGGTGGGCCCTTAAGGAGAAAAGCGTGCCTGGGAAATATGTTCAGTTGATCCGAGCGATGTACAGTCGATGCAGTACCCAAGTCCGGTCTACAGCGGGCACCACTAGCAGCTTCAATGTGGCTGTCGGCTTACATCAAGGGTCGGCTCTCAGCCCTTACCTCTTCCTGATGATAATGGACGCTCTTACGTCGGACATTCAGGAAGAGGCTTCCTGGTGTATGTTGTTCGCCGATGACATTGTGCTGGTTGCCGAGAGTGGCCTAGAGGTCCAGAATAGATTGGAGGTGTGGTGGCACAGCCTGTAGCCTTAGCTATCGCTGGAACGCCCATAACAATCTGTTCCGACTTTCGGTATCTCGGGTCGCTCGTTCAAGGCGATGGTGAGGTAGATCGAGACTTAACGCATCAGATCAACGCAGGGTGGATGAAATGGCGACAGGTCACGGGAACAACTTGTGACCCACGAATTGCCTTCAAGTTGAAGGGTAGAATTTACAAGTCCGTGATAAGACCTGTCATACTGTATGGATCAGAATGTTGGGCTGTTAAGAAGATGGATGAAAAAAGACTGCATGTAGCGGAGATGAGAATGTTGAGATGGATGTGTGGTGTGACGCGAGTGGATAAAGTAAGAAATGAGTATATTAGAGGAAGTCTGAAAGTGGCGCCAGTGACTGAAAAGTTGAAAGGAAATCGTTTGTCTCGGTATGGCCATGTAAAGAGGAGAGATGAAGCGCATGTTACGAAAAGAGTTTTGAGTTTACACGTGGATGGATGGAGAGGAAGAGGGAGGCCGAAGAAGAGATGGATGGTTTGTGTGAGGAGTGATATGAAAGAAAAGGGAGTTAGTGATAGTGTGACAGGACTGAATGGAAGAAAAAAAACATGTTACACCGACCCCAAGTAATATGGGATAAGGGTAGGATGATGATGACATGCCTGGTTCCGTCAGTTCCCAAAATGTATTTTATTATCAATTAGTTTACAACATTTTTGTTGCTAAAAATTATTATTTTCAGCCTAAAGACTTTTGGAAAGATATAGAAAGCCAAGAATGTGGATTATTTGAAATATTTACTAAAATAAAATACCTACAAGAGGTAATGTAGAGCAAGAAATATACAAGAAACGCGTGGGGATTATAACCACAAATATTACTTCACATCCTTAACAAACAAAAGACTATCGTATGATCCTCCGTTAAATACACATCCATAGTGCATCTAGGCCAGCTGATTAATTGGTCGATCTGTACTAAGCAAGCAATGATATTTGTTCTCAATTCAAAGAATTGATTTGGCACATAATTTCGTTTTTTAATACCGGGAAGAAGTATATTGTGCCTAGTTGTGTTCCCAAGAACCACGCCTCCTTGCCATATATCTACTGTTTGATATATCTATGGCCTCATTGGTGATTTGAGTTCGGTTATTATAGAGTCATTGGCCCGATGCTCCGACCAGTGGATTCCGAGCATTTTCCTCCAAACCCACATCTCAAAGGCGTCAATCCAGCAACGGTCAGCTTTTTTGAGGGTCCAGGTGTCTGCACCATACAGGAAGATGGAGAATATGAGGGTGTTAACGCGCTTTCTTTTGGTCTTACGCGAGATTTTCCTGTCGGCCCGTACGCGATTCAGCTGTGACATAGCGCTCTTTGCCATCCCGTCGTCGGAATGGCAAAGAGCGCTTACGTACGTCTCCTTATGTCCTGTTCACACGATCCATTGTTGGTTATGGTCGAGCCCAGGTAGACACACTCGTTAACTGTGTCCAGGTTTAGTGTGCCACACAGAGTGAGAGACTTGCTTCGTGCCACAACCATGACCTTGGTTTTAAGCTTATTTATAAGTAGCCTCAGTTCCATGCTGGCCCGCTCTGGTCTTGCCAGCAACACTGACATCTCATCTTCACTAGCTGCAAAAAGCGTACAAAGAAAGAAAGAAAAAAAAAGAAAAACAATTTTTATTCGGCCCAAACTAGACGCACATACATACACACATAAAACAACCACACAAAACACAACAATTAGTCAGTCAACGACACCATAGACACACCGTCGACATAGCGCAAATTGGTAATTCTAACTTTGCCAATCGTGATTCCATCTTCCCTGTCTTCGCAAACACGTCTCATAATGTACTCACCATATATATTAAAGAGTATGGGAGATAATATGCATCCTTGTCTGACTCCCTTTTTAAATTTGAAAGGCTTCGAGAGAATGTTGTTAATCTTGACCATTGATTGTTACGGTAAAGTGATTGAAGGAGAGCAGTGAGGTGCATCGGTGCTCCCAGTTCCGACAAAACCTTCCACAAGCGTTGCCAGGCGACGCAATCAAAAGCCTTACTGTAGTCAATGAAGCACATAACGAAAGGGGTGTTGAATTCATACGACTTCTCAATGATTTGTCTTATATTGAGGATTTGTTCTCGTGTGCCCCCCTCCCTTTGACAAAGCCTGCCTGGACTTGTGGGATCTAGCTGACTTGGCCAGGTTTGGGTGTCTAGCTTACGGTTTCACTTGTTCACCAATAAACCAACTTCGTGCACTGTACGTTAGGATGGCCAGTAAGTCAACGCAGACGAGTTTTAAGGTGAAACGATTGTAATAGATTTGAGTATTGTCCGCTTCGTGCTCTCCGCTCAGCACGTGATTCTGTGTTGTCCGGTGCGTCGCCGCGTCTTCATTTATTTTATTCTAAAGTCCGCTCAGCTTCACTTGTATTGTTTCTAGTGATGCGGAGTAGATTTCGAGCACTGTGATTGGCCAATACACGCTCTGCTACATTGGAAATGTACCCTTAGAGTGGGTGTTATTTTTGGGCGGTCACTTAAGGGGATCACTTTTTTCTTTGACAAGTGGTTTATTCTCGTTCAGGTCTGGAGAAATATGCCGATCAACGTGTAGAGGGCTACAGTGGCGGCTGCGTGCGGCGCCTGGGCGCGGCCGCCGCGCTGTGCGCCGCCGCGCAGCTGTCCCTGCTGGACGAGCCCAGCGCCGGCGTCGACGTGGCCGCGCGCCGCCGCCTGTGGGTGGCGCTCAGGAAGAGCCTGAAGCTGGGCCGAGCTGTCGCCATCAGCTCACACAGGTATGTCGTGTGTGTAGAGCGCTACAGCGGAAGAGCCAAGCAGCTGGCTAAAATAACATTACATTATGATAATAATAATAATAATAACCGGAGATTTATTGTGAAGGACGGCACGGTTGACATTTGTCGGGCTTGTCACCGTCCGGGAGAATCAATTCGCCACATAATCTCTGGTTGGTCTCGTCTAGCTAACGGCGAGTACTTGCACAGGCACAACCTCGTAGCCAGGATTATCCATCAGCAACTTGCTCTGAAATACTCTCTTGTGGAATCGGAAGTGCCGTACTACAGGTATGAGCCCGACCCAGTTCTTGATAATGGTCATATCATTCTGTACTGGGATCGGTCTATCATCACTGACAGGACTATTTTAGCCAATAAGCCTGATATAGTGGTGGTAGACCGAAGCGAGAGGCGTGCAATGATTGTTGACATATCCGTCCCTCATGACGAGAACCTCGTGAAAGCCGAGAAAGATAAACAAGTCAAGTATATTGACTTGGCTCGCGAGGTTGTCGACATGTGGGATGTGGATTCGGCAATCGTTGTACCGATAGTCGTGTCAGCCAAGAGCCTCGAACAACACCTTAGGAGGCTCTCGTTAGGCGGCTGGATCAAGGGCTTGATTCAGAAAGCGGTACTCCTGGACACGGCTCGTATTGTTAGGAGGTTCCTTTCTCTGGAGCCCTGACCGCCGGTAGCTTGGACCCTGTTCCCGATACCGGTGGGACACTATTTTTTATATTTTTTAATGTTTTTTTTTATAGAAATATTTAAAAGTGTAATTAATATGCTATGTAACGAATAAACGAAATAATAATAATAATCGTTTTTTTATAAAAATGGGACATGAATACAGTAAATTACAATATAATATTAAAAAGAGCACAGTTTCTTATTTGCCTGGACTAGGGTGACCCTGTGTTTCAGGCTAGAAAGAGCTTAAATACAAACTAATAAATTAACACCAAATACAACTATATTAAAAACGTAACTAAATTTGAAGATATATTATTGTGTTTTATTTACAAACTGTAAGTAGGTCTTCTGTACGTACGTACGATACACTTAGGAAATATTGGAAAATAGTCTTTTTACGTTTATAATTATTTAATTTGTAGATACTTAATATTCTATTTAATTTATTGTATAAAAATGGGCCTAAAAGGGTAAAAAATCTTTTAACAAATACAAATTTTTAGAGTATAAATCGAAATATTAGAGTCGCAAACAATATCATTCCGTCTCTTATTAATATTTTCGGCGTTGTAGGAAAGCATGGTGTGCTGTTTTAGTATTAAGTGCATTATAAAAAGCTGGCGAACAGTAAGCACGTTACAGCGTTTGTATAGCTGATCTGTAGGATAAAGAAAGGGAAGGAAGTTGGCTACTTTTAAAATTGCTCTCTGAGCTCTTTCAAGAGGCAGCAGGTTAGTTTTATGTGCTCCACCCCAGGAAGTGATACAGTACTGGATTACAGATTGGCCTAGTGCTAAATAAATCTGGGTCACCAAATTTGAATCTGCAATTGTTCGCAATTTCTTGAAAACATAGATTAATTTGCGGACTCTTTTTACTAGGTTTTCGATATGTTGTCTAAAAGAGAGCGTTTCATCAATTATAACCCCGAGATATTTAATGTCGCGCGTTTTGAAGATGCATGGACAGTCACACGTGCTGGTAGAGCGGAATCCACAATTATGGGCGTACAGATTGGGGTTAGCAGTGTTAGAATGAGGCTTGCGCATGCAAAAGTGGATGTATTTTGACTTGTCAGCATTTAATGTTAGTAAATTGCTTTGAAGCCAATTAGTCACAGTGTCGAAACCTAATTGAGCATATTCGTTCTGCTGGTCTTAGCGGTAAAAATTAAGGCCGTGTCGTCGGCATATGACACGATTTTGCCTTGTTTTATGTTTAGGTTACATAAATCGTTAATATATGTCAAAAATAGGGTTGGGGCCAGGATACTTTCCTGGGGAACACCATATCCAGAACATATTTGCTCGTCGCTCGTTGTATCGTCTATTTTGACACATTGATGTCGATCAACTAAGTAGTCAGCAAATAGTTTTAGCGGCGTTCCTCTTATTCCAATGCTCTCTAATTTGTTTATTAGTAAAGGAACTGATACCGTGTCAAATGCCTTCGCCAGATCAAGGAACACCCCCAGGGTCTGTTGTCCTTTGCCAAGTTCTTTAGAGACGTAATCTGTTAGGCTGTGGGCCAAGAACGGTAACCAGTCATTACTCACGTGCGTGTATGATACAACGTTTTTCAATGCACTTGTAAAAAAAAAAAATAGTTTTATTTCCCATAGACACTTATAAAACGTCACAAGCCAGTGCACGGTTAAAAATTGGTCGTTTCCTATGGAGAAGAACCGGCAAGAAACTCCATAGTTAGTTTTAAAAAAAATGTTTTTTTACAATATTTCGAAATTACAGTATTTATATGATTATGTAAGATTAGTCAATATTGTACCCAAAAGCACAATAAAAATAATCTTTTTATTTTATTACTGCGCGTATTCTTGTTATGAATATCGCTTCTCATTTTAAAAAGTCCTAAATTTTTACGAACATACAGAATACTTTCTAATATATAAAGAGGAGATATGTAACATCCGTGCAATAGAATATTGTCACTACTAATGACATTATCGTAAAAACTTTTTTTTCATAAAACCAACAACGACTACGTAATATGATTAAAAGACTATATACCGATCATTAGCTTTCACATATGAATAAATTTAAAAAAAGAATTTAGATGCTCATGAAAATCGATTTAATTTATCTCCATGTTATGTAAAATTTTACAAGTTTTACTGGTGTAATAAAAGTTAGCTAAATTAGTTTTCCTATACAAGTGTATTGAAAAACGTTGTATCATACACGCACGTGAGTAATGACTGGTTACCGTTCCTGGCTCTCTTAAGACCCTCGCCTTGGCTTTGGTCTTAATAGCGCCTCGACGGTAACCAAGTACATTACACACTTTTATCATAATGTACGATTATTAAATTATATCACAGGTTTTAGAAGTTGACTGTAGTAGAGTTTGCCACTAAGTCGCGCGCGTACACGTTACAAACGATACGCAGAATTCGTACATATATTGTAATTACAAATGTAAAAATAGCAAATCAAAGTATATGCAGGCAATTTCCTACAACCGCGTTCAACATTAGTTGGGCTAAAGCTTCTTCGTCGAAGGCTAACGAATGATTAATTTATTTGACTGGCCTGTCAGCCTAGTAGTTAGTGACCCTGACTGCTATGCCGGAGGTCGTGGGTTCGGTTCCCACCCAGGGCAAATGTTTGTGTGATGAGCATGATCATTTGTTCTATATCTGGGTGTAATTTATCTATAGTATGTATTTATTTAGAAATATATAAGTATGTTTATCAGTTGTCTAGTACTCATAACACAAGCTCTGCTTAGCTTGAGACTAGACGACGCTGTGTGACAGTTGTCCAATATTATATTATATGAATGATTGTGTTTCCCTCAGTATGGATGAGGTGGAGGCTCTGTGCTCGCGCATCGCCATCCTGGCGGGCGGACACGTGCGCGCGCTGGGCACGGCGGCCGGGCTGCGCGCCGCGCACGCGCAGGGACACGCCGTCATGTTCAAGCTCACGCAGGCGCAGCAGGTGGACGGTACGTACACGTCATGCTCACAGTGCTCGTGCTCGTGGTAACATTTCCAAATCCAATTGCATTGTTGCTAATAGTTTAAAGTAATGAAAAACACTAATTGCCTTTATTTTTACTTAACGACAGTGAGGGCATAAGAAAATTTTACATCTTAAATCAGGGCAACTAACTATTGCGCATCATTTTTGCGAAGGCAACCAGTATTTTTTTAGTTCCTTGGGGCACATTCTTTCAGCTGATGCTTGATTTTTTCAAATAACAGATGAGGGTAAATTAGGTCAAAAATGTAGTAACAAACTTTATTATTTAACATCATTGGCACTAAATTTAGCGAGGCAACCTATTCACAATGTATTAATAAATGCGTTATCTAGTATGTAATATTTACCATAATCGAATAACATATGAGGGGTCAACGTTGTTCTATGCATCTCGTACTATAATATTCCACACGCTCGACAAAGATATGTTATCAAAACCGTTGGAACCCAACAGGACTCAAGCCTACTGGGCTATGAATGGCTTCCAAAAAGATTACCCAGAGTCCAGGAACACAATGCAAAGAAGGATATATATGTATTTTTATATTATACTAGCGACCCGCCCCGGCTTCGCACGGGTGGACTACCTCTAACATTTAGGGGGATGAAAAATAGATGATGGCCGATTTTCAGACCTGAGTCAGAGCGTATTGAGTGCTCACAAAATTTCATGAGAATCGGTCTAGCCGTTTCGGAGGAGTATGGGAACGAAAACTGTGACACGAAAATTTTTTATATAAGATATATTTATTTTTATATTAAGTATATTGTATTTGTACAGGGCCATTTTTCATTCACCATCCAAATTTTCAGATATTATATGGAATCTATAGCCTTATCAATTAATAAAATATTTTTATTTTACATAATTTTCATCTTTATCCGCTATTAAAATCACAATGTGTAGGTTTAAATAATGCAGTTCAACACACACGTGCAAAACATGTACGAGGTGCAGTAGTAGTTTCAAAAGAGTGTTACCACAATGTAGCACATTCTTTTTTAATTCTTTTTTCAAATTTTAATTCCAATCCCTTCATTTGTTTCAATTTGACAACTTATGGAAGCGAACGTGTCGATCGGTTTTACAAAAATGGAAAAAGAGCAATATCGTTCGGTGATTCGATTCCTATTTTTGGAAGGGAAAACGCGCATCGAAATCAAAGAGCGCTTGGATGCTGTGTACGGTGACTCTTCTCCATCGATGGCCACCGTCATGAATTGGTTCAACGAGTTTGCACGTGGCCGTACGTCGGTTTTTGATGAACCGCGTCCAGGTGCACCGAAAACAGTTGCTACGGAGGAAAACATTAAAAAAATCCATGATTTCGTATTGGCAGATCGTCGATTGAAGGTTCGGGAACTAGCTGAGACTGTAGGCATTTCAGAAGGAACAGTGCATCATATTCTTCACGAGGAACTCGGCATGAGTTGCTAGCTGCGTTTACTCACACCAGAAAACAAGCGCAACCGTGAGACCACATCGGAGACGTGTTTGGCGCTGTTTAAGCGGAATCCAGCGGAGTTTTTGCGTCGTTTTGTGACCGTCGATGAAACCTGGATCCACTGGTACACACCAGAGACCAAGGAGCAATCAAAACAATGGATCAAGACCGGGGAACGTGCTCCAAAGAAGGCGAAAACTGTAAAATCGGCCGGAAAAGTTATGGCCACCGTTTTCTGGGATTCACAAGGTGTGATCTACATCGATTACCTCGAGAAGGATAAAACAATTACAGGGCTTTACTATGCCGACTTATTGGGCCGATTCGACGCCGAATTAAAGAAAAAACGACCCCATCTGGCGAAGAAAAAGTGCTGTTTCACCACGACAACGCACCGGTTCACAACTCTGCCGCTGCCATGGCCAAATTGGTCGAATTACGCTACGAATTGCTGCCCCATCCACCGTATTCTCCAAATGTGGCCCCTTGTGACTTCTTTTTGTTTCCTAATCTGAAAAAATCACTCGCCGGGAATAGATATGGATCGAATGAGGAGGTCATCGCTGCCACGGAGGCCTATTTTGCAGAGTTTGACAAAAAATATTTTTCGGACGGGTTAAAAAAGTTGGAGCATCGCTGGGCTAAGTGTATCGAACTAAAAGGAGACTATGTTGAAAAATAAATTGCCACTTTTCCAAAATTTTCGTTTTCTTTTTGTAAGCTAAGTATTTATTGAATGACCCTCGTACCGTACAGAAAGTTTACCGTGTTTACAAAGACGAGGAATTTATTCGCGACTACACAATAGACAAACGATTTTATCAGCTATTCAAATTATTTAAACGTGTCACAGTACGGCCGTCGGCTCTTGGCGAGTCTGAAGTTAGGCTCTGCGAATTTTAGCGCTTGAAAACTTGTACAAAAATCATTATCATCTTCCTGCCCTTGTCCCGTTTTATTTGGGGTCGGTGCAATATGTTTTTTTCTTCCATTCTGTTCTGTCACCCGTCACGCTATCACTAACTCCTCTGTTTTCCATATCACTTCTCACACAATCCATCCATATCTTCTTGGGTCTCCCTCTCGATCCATCCACATTTATACTCATGGCTTTTTTTGTAACATAATACTCGTACAAAAATAAATGTCAATAATAGTTTTTAACAGCAATAACAACTGCAAAATGCATGTGTTTAAACCATTTGTTACAAAAAATAGTTTAGGAAAATTTGTCGTTCGATCTTTAATGAAGATTCGATGTTTATGTATAGAAACTGAGAATTTTAAACAATTACTGAAGTATCTACAGTTAACAGTTAACAGTTTTTAATTATATTTCTATAAAATTATAATGTGTCACATAAAAGACAATGATTTAATTATATTATGAGAAAACAGACCCTGTATACCAGTAGCGAAGGGTGGATATTATCTGAAGGGAAGCCGGAGCGTAATGTCAACTCACCTAATGCAGCACATTCCATAATGCAAAAAAATAGGATTAACATTGCGTTGCACATCAAAAATCTGTTAATTACAGCAGTCTACATAAATGAATGTCATTTCAAAATGATGTCCGCAATCCACCGCAATCCAACTCACAAAATAAATGTACAGTTCACCTGGTTCACCACACAACAATATTAAAAACAAATAAGAAACGACAAGAAAACAATTAGCCGCCATGTCAAATTTATCGTATAAAAAATCCTGCCAAATAAAATGTATTATTCGCCAGTAAGAATTATAAACAGCTAAATTCATTCTTATTTTGAATCATTATAGTCAAATAGGAATTAATTTTTCTGTCTCGCTCGCACGTGCATAGACAGCGCTGAGTAGGTATGGTCTTGAACCTGGACACCTGTGCATTACTCGTATTATTATTTATTTTACTCATAATAACCCGGCGCGCAGCGGCTTATTTTGGTACAATTTTCTGCGAGTTAAAAAGAGACAGAACGATTTAGAGAATAGGTGTTAGTTTATGGGAAAGTAAGAGATAGATTCATTGTATGGGATTTGGATGTTTGAAAAGGGAACTCGGTACTTTTCGGCTTAAGATTTTGACATTTTTATTTCAAAGTTGTAGGCATTTAAAAAATTGGAAGTAAAATGAGCAATAGAACGAACTAACAAGGTCGTTGAACTGTAGAACAAATTTTCATAAGGGAAGCCGGTGGGAATCGTGTTATATGGACTCTTCGCCACTGCTGTATACATCTTTTTGAATGTTGTATAAACTGAAAAAAATATTTTAAGGTGAATGTTACGGGTTGTTCATGGCCATTTTCCCGCGAGATGGCGCTGAAGTCAACATTTTCAGTTTTATTTTGTTTTGAGTGTAATTGGAAAAATATTAAGTCGCAGAAATAGTAGAGCGACAATCGGACATCCCACTTTATCGAAATTAGTCAAGATACAGTATAAAAACATATCCGGTTCACCATTCTTTATAAAACTAATATCCAACTCTGCATTTAGTATCGTTTACACACACATAGATATGATCAACAACTTTAAAATAAAAAATATTCAGCTAAATTAACCACTAGATTGCGTGACAATCAGTTACATTCTGTTATAGACTTGTCGCTTTATAAGGCACCACTGCGGATCAGCTGTAAAATAATTTATTTTTAGTTATTAATAAAGTTCCCATGACTGTTCCAGAGATCGACGGCGCTAAGACACAGATAAATAGATTACAAGAGAAGGTGCAACAGACGTTCAACTGTACGCTTAAGGATGGACACAAAGTAAGTACAGTAGTTATTTATTTACAGTACGGCAGTCGCATCTCGGTGAGTCTGAAGTTGGGCTCTGCGAATTTTAGCGCTTGAAAACTCGTACAAAAATAAAAAAAAATTATTGCCAGTAGCCGTTTTTAACAGCAAAAACAACTGCAAATTGCGCTTGCAATTTTCCTTGACGCGTTGTTAAAACTCAAGCTGTTTCTGGGAGAGAAAAGGCATTCAAATCGATTTTTTTTTATTTTTACCTGTATAAAATCGTTATTCTAACTAACCCAATGACATTTTTAGAAAAAAAAAATTGTTTTGAAAAAATTAATGAATCATCGAGGCTAATTAAGTTCGTTATTATAATCAAACCCGATGACATTTTTAATTTGGAATGTAATTCATTATTTTTTTTTCGCAAAAAATGTTAAAATAGCGTTTTTATACAGTTTAATTTGAAAAACGTACCATTAACGTATCATTAAAAAAAAGACAAAATACTCCACCAGGGGGGTTTAGAATAATGTAATCATGTAATAAAATAGAATAATATAATCTATGGTATTCGTTTGTGTTACGATGTCAACTGTATATTATAGGTTTTATGGAAACAATATAAAATTCAAATTTCAACGCACTCAACTAATCCCCAATTCGCCCTCAGACGATGCTGCACTACCACATCAACGAGACAATGCGGTACAGCGACCTGTTCGCCAAGCTGGAGTCCCTCCGCGAACGGTTCCCCTCCCTCATCGAGGACTATTCCGTTACGGAGACTACCCTCGAGGAAGTGTTCCTGTCCTTCGCGAAAGAGCAACAACAGAACCCGGGAGGACCACATGCTGTTTAAACTTATACAAAATTAACCACAAATTGTGTAAGAATATAGAAGACAGTTATTTGCCGCGGCTTCGCTTACGTATACGTCCGTTTAACCCATAAAAAATAAAATAACCATACACACGCCAATGCCCAAGTGTTATAGGAGAAAATACTTAAAATGTCAGTTGAACACCGTAGGTTCGTAAGCAGTAGAATCAAATATATGTACCTTGTTTTTTTTTTTCGTTTGCTTTATATAAATGGGCGCTCGAAAGTTTAATAAGATCAGGTTATCTACTGGTCAGCGCCATCTAGCGGATACATTTCCACTTGAGCCTGTATTTTTCATCTTAGCGCGCTGTCTACCCTATTTAATTTGACTTTGCTAAAGTACCTCAACTTTGAAGATCGATAATATTTTAATTTAAGCAAGACTAGAAATAACTAAAATATACTGCGTATTCGTAAGGAATACGCAGTATATTTCCTCCTCCCTCTCCTAGAGAGAGGAGGCCTGTGTCCCTGCAGTGGGAACATTAAAAGGCTAATGATGATGATGATTCGTAAGGAATATATAATTTTGTAAAAGAGATTTATTTTTGGCAAAAAGACTACAAATATATTTTTTTTAAGACTGTAGAGAAACCCTATTCCTAACTTATACATCATCATCATCATCATCTCAGCGCTAGTCCCGGTTGCTTCCTTGGCTTTCACCTCGGTGCCCGGGGTCCGCTTTCCAACTCAAACGCCTCTACTTCGCTCGGTCTTTCGCGTCCTTTGCCGTAAGCCCATTGGCACGCATATCGTCTCTTACGACGTCGATCCAACGCCTCTTAGGCCTTCCTCGTTTTCCGGGTCCCGGCGGAGGTAGCATGGCGAGGCATCTGTTACCCACGTAGTCTGCCGGTTTTCGTAATACGTGGCCATACCAACGTAGGCGACCCTCCTGCAGTTTATCCGCTATGTCACGGACATGAAGGCTGCCCCGGATGCGGGAGTTTTTAATGCGGTCTTTCCGCGACACTCCCGACATCCAGCGCAGCATATTCATTTCCGTGACACGCAGGCTTTGCTTGTGCCGCTCAAGTACAGGCCACGCTTCACTGCCATACAAAAGGACAGGCCTAATGATGGTCTTATAGACCTGTCCTTTGAGCCTAATCGGCATTTTGGGGTCACAGATAATCCCCGCCACCTACCTACGCCATTTCGCCCAGGCCGCCGAGATACGAGACTCGACGTCGCAATCGACGTCCCCGGACTCGTGGAGCACCGATCCCAAGTACCTGACCTGTTCCGTGCGCTCGACTGTGTCTTCGCCAATGCGAACAGGAGCAGCGTTTGTTGTGTTACATGCCACGTACTCGGTCTTCGCCGCATTAATTTTCAGACCGCCGTTTTCCAGCAATTCCTTCCACGCTGTCACACGTCGAACCAAGCGCCCACTGTCCGAGTCCGCCAGCGCGATGTCGTCTGCATACATGAGCAGCCATGGCGGCTGCTCGTGTAAGTCCCTGATGTTGGAAGACAGCACGTCCAGCACCACGCTGAACAGAAACGGACTAAGGACAGAACCCTGGTGAACTCCGACGGTGATGGGGAAGGGTTTCGTATCGCCAACAGCGGTCCGAACCACAGAACCGGAGTCTCGGTACATATCTCGGATGATGTCAACATAGGTCTCGGGCACTCCTTTGGATCTCAGCGCCCACCAGATCACCTCACGGGGGACACAGTCGAAGGCCTTCTGCATGTCAAGGAACAAGAGGTGCAGAGGCGTATTCTTCGATCTGTATCCCTCCATGGTAACCCTTAGGGCAAAGATGGGATCCATGGCGCCATGGCCTGGTCGAAACCCATATTGACACCCCGAGACGGTGCACTCCTGTCGGATCCGAGAGTCAATCACCCGCTCGAAGAGCTTCATGGTGTGGGACATAACCTTAATCCCACGGTAGTCGCCACACTCCTGCACCGATCCCTTGCCTTTGAAGACTGGAGTGATAATACTCAGTCTCCATTGACTCGGGATTTTTCCGGTGAGGAGCATGCGGTTAAATAGGTGGGTTAAGATGCCCACACCACGAGGACCCATCGCCTTCCAGGCTTCAATGGGGACTCCATCGGCACCGACAGCTTTTTGTAAAAGAGATTTATTTTTGGCAAAAAGACTACAAATATATATTTTTTAAGACTGTAGAGAAACCCTATTCCTAACTTATACATTCCCATAATAGTTTTTTAGTTACACGTTATTTTTGTTTTGTATAATCTCTCTTCTGAATTAATTTTCATTCCTGTTTAAGACATCAGACCAAATGTATTGTTCGCCGCCGACTGTGAGTATGCTCACTGTCAGCCCCAGTGTGAAGGTGGACTGAGGCCGTGTCACGAATTGCGTCAAAAGTGATTATATCGCGAACCCGACCAAATTTAATAGTCACAAAATATAAAGACTATTGAATATAATAGTGACGTTGTTCATTGGTCGGATTCGCGATATAATCGCTTTTACGCAATTCGAATCTAGGGGTCAGTCTGCAGTATGCATACTCACCAAACCGATAGTACGCTATAGCGTAAACTACGCGTTGCTTTCTGAATAAATAATCTGATTTTTTTTCTGATTTTATAATCTACTAGCTTTTGTCAGCGGCTTCGCCCGCGTACATAAAATATAGCCTATGTCACTCAGGAATAAAGCAGTTTTCTATATTGCTAATTTTTTTCCAATCGGACCAGTAGTTCCAGAGATTAAAAAAACAAACTTTACCTCTTTATTATATTAGTGTAGATTTAAAATATCTGTTATTTATTTATTGTGCACACCTACCACAGTGTTGTCTTTTTTAACCCAAAGGTTGACTGGTAAAGAATGCCTTGTAGCATTAAGTCCGCCTATGTACCACTACTGTACATGAAGTTTAAATAAATAAAAATAGTAGACTTGCTACGCGTAGCACAATAAACGACGAGTTTCGTCGATAATGTACTGCGTAATGTCGCACAAATATAAACTCTTCATTGTAAACGAGAAATTAAAATAATAAGGAAAAGCTGTAAAGTACATCAGGCCCGCTCACAGTCAGCGGCCGACAATTCCTTTGGTTTGAACAATGCCAAAGATATATATTATTCTTAGAGTCAAAACACTCACACACCACTCACTCAACACACACTCACTTAACAATCGACTGAAATAGTAACTCAAGTCATGATTAAGATTTAAAGATGCGCCGAATAGTTTTTTCACCGAACAACCGAATACTGAATAATAATCGGTTAAGTTCTTACTGAACTAAATTTACTGCCGGATAATTCGGTTCCCTATCCCATAGTTTTGCCGCGCAAACAACATTTATTTCCGTGGCAGGAAATATGTACGTGCAGAAAAGAATTAGTCTATTATTTGCTTTTGCATCATAGTCTACTTACTTACTACCACTACGTACTTTTTTAAAAATATAATTTTAAATACAAATATTCTTGATTTATCTACGTTCAAATTTATTTGTGCCATAGTTGACAAAACAACGTACCTGTGATATTGAAGGAGGATTTAGTTCATTCTTTATGCATAAGTATATCTCCCTATTAATAATTTAATTTTCCCGAAAACCTGATTTACAATGATCCATTAAACTGATTTCAACCAAATGATTCGCCCGAATACCTCAAAATTCTAATACCGAATATAAAACGAATATTCGGCGCATCTCGAATAAAAATCGGAGCTGAGCTGTGCTTAGTTTGGGACTAGAAGACGATGTTTGAAAGTTGTGAGATAATATTATTAAATTAAACCATTCATAGTAATTATATTGACATTGATTCGTAGTCGTCACTATTTTCTTAACGTGCACACGCGTTAGTAAAATAGTGATTGGGACTCTTAACTTTTTATCTGCTATTTCGAATATATCCGGTAAACAAACTAGCGTTTATTCTGCCAGGGTCGTCATCCACGACTATACTCCATCTCTTCTTCTGTCATCTATAAGGATTGAAGAGTTAAAGGAGATAAAGCACTCCGTCGCAAATACATGACCCTGGCGAATATGACACGAAAATCCTCGTCGGACTTATCTAACTAAAAGCGGTTAAAAGGTTAAATAAAAAATTAATTACTTAGTCCCAATCGCTCTCTATAAAAGAACTCTGCAGGCCGAAATAGTCAATTCCTAGTTATATTAAATAAATTTAAATTCGTATAAACAATATACGTATTTAAATTTATTTAATATCACTGTCGCAATTAATAATGTTATTAAAAAGCGAATTTTTCTTTGTATGTGTGTGTTTATGAATGTTCCTATATATAAGATAAAGATAAATTAATTTTTCAACGGGTAATAGTTACGATGCGTCAATAATTCCTTTGTAAATCGTAGACCTTGCTTCGTTCGTATACAACATTACGAAACGGTGTGCCTCAAAATGATTTAACTACGTAACAATTATGAATCGCTTTGCCGCCCCATTCTGGCCATTCAGCCATTACTATCTCACTGCTAATCAAGAAGCTTCACCAAAAATTTATCTCATTTTATTATTCTAACTTAAAAATGAATTGACGAGGTGAGACACAAAAATCCGTCCAAATATTTACGTTTTATTACACTAATATAATTTCCAGGAACTTAAAAAATGTTCTTGAAAACGTCATTGTGTCATTAAGAGAGAGACAGCGCTATATCAGAGGAATACAACAACACTAGTACTTGAATGATCGTCGAAATCATCATGTTAGGTACTTCGTAGGCTCTCTCGGCATAATATTGTCAGGCGTTTGTTTTTTAATCCTAGACTACGATTTGACAACTTGAAATGTCAAACTCCAGAAAATTGGGAACATATTTCTAGAGTGTGACATTCTGAATCGTCAAATCGTAGCCTGGAATTAAAAACCGAACTAGAGACGAACTATATTAAATATTTCGGAACCTGTAACCATAGCAACGAACCTATGACGTTTGCTAGCAAAATCTTAGTACAATCCGTTCCAAATGAGAATAGGATCGATGGCAATGTTTTGACGTCACGTCGAACTGTCAAATTGAAGAAATTAGGTAGAGTGAACAAAAAAAGGTGTTTTAAAAAAATAATTTACGTATGAATCGTGAATGAAAAAAGTTTTATCAGAATACAGTTTTTCAATTTTGTTTATCTCTGTGTCACTGTGTGATGTGTCTGAGTAGTGGTAAATAGAAAAAAAAGGCGAATTGTTTCTAGCAATGAAAATAAGAAAGAAAATAGTTTTTCTTGTAAACTATTTATGACTTAAAACAATATATTTGGCAAATATATATTAAACCTTAACGTTTTTACTTCAACTAGAATTAACTAAAATTTAGTAATTAAACGCAAAAAAAACTTTTTATTGATACGCAAATAAGATTTTTTTGCAAACCGTACTTTTCACTCAAAATTTGACAGATCGAGGTTATTGACTTTCCTGTTCTTATTTGGAACGCATAATACAGGATTATTTATATTGTATTGTCTTAATCTACACTAATATAATAAAGAGGTAAAGTATGTTTTTTTATTTTTTTGTTTGTAGGAGGTAATCTCTGGAACTACTGGTCCGATTGGAAAAATTTTAGCAACAATAGAAAAGTGCTTTACTCCTGAGTGACATAGGTTATATTTTATGTACGCGGGCGAAGCCGCTGGCAAAAGCTAGTATCTAATATATGCCATCTTTTTTCTAGCTGCAAATCTAAACTAATGTTTAACATAAGTATAATGTTTTCTTTAAGTCGAGAGCTTGTGATATGTATATTTTGATGATAGTCTCACCGCTAGGCGTAAAAGTATAGACAGTATGAGGCCTTAACTATACATTTTTATCTAAGTAAATGTATTGTATATTAGATCACTTCACTGAATTAGTTTTTTTACAATATTTTATACTAAACTACAAATAACACTAAATAGACATCTTTTTCTGAAAAGAGCTTTGAAATTGGTTATAATTGGTTATTAAATGAAGCAGTATTTAGCATTGCAGGTATTGGTGTGAGGAAGAGTGTGTGCGTGGCGGGGATATCTAGCCATCTCTTTTGTCTTTTTTTGTAGTGTCTGCATCCTAATTCTGTTACTTGACAGTTTGCCCTTCCACCAGATTTAAAAAGTTTCTAACATACAAAGTATTAAACGGTTTAAAAAAAATTCTTCTATTTGCGAATAGATAAAGTCATTTATGGATTAAGACCGCGTTGTTGGACCGCGAGTTGCGCTGTAAACCCATTTTTTGTATTTGTAACTAAAAAAAAAAATTACCACTACGCGGGCCAACGGCCTAAACTAAACCCACAAGCGACTAAAAGCGCAGAGGTGTGACAGACATTTCTAACTTTGCTTCTAAGCGCAAAGTTGCACAAATATCAACGCAAAGAAAGTCTTTGAGCTCTCCGCACCGGGCAGGATGTTTTGCGCTTTTGCGCCCTGATAATAAGGTCGATATTCAATTATCTGTTGGTCTGCACACTTCTTTAGTTTGCACTGAGGCTATTAAATATTTACCACTAGATATACCACGAATAATTTGCACTATATGTGTTGATTCTCATTTATACGATATTACTTAGAATAAGAAAAATATCTTTTGTTTGTAAAAGTATTATAATGTAATCTGTTAAAGGCAACGTATTATAGGTAATATTAATGGCACACAACCAAAGCTTTGTAATGTAAACACTTATAGCTTTAATTGTAACTTATTTAGTCGAACACCCAATTTCTGGAACGAAAGTCATCACAAAATTAATGTGGTTAATTACTGATCGCATCACCACAGTTCTAACAACGCAGTGTTCGAAGTCCTCCCACAAGGTGGACCGATCATTTGATGAGCGTTGCGGGAATCCGATGGATGCGAGACGCACAGGACTGGTCATTATGGTGACGCTTCGGGGAAGTCTCTGTCTAGTAGTGGACGTCTTTTGGCTGTAATAATGATTATCGCTCGACTTACGCTTAACACTTTTGATATGAAAAACCCAGGCACCGGAACTGTAAAGCTTCGAACTTTTCCTTCCAGAAATTTGGGAACAATGTATCAAATCATTTAATGTTTAATATTAAGTTAAGTATATAAAACGCACGTCGAAAACAACAAAATTAATCATTTTATAAATAAAAGTCTAACGCTTCTAAAAACTTAATAAATTGGCTGCTATTAAAAAAGACAAGAAATTGACTGATAATTTAGTACTTATTTTAAAAATAACAGTTAACAAATCTACATTTAAGTAAGCACAATAACTTATTATGTCACCGACATTCCACGAATATATAACTGGTTAAAACTGTACTCTAAAGCTATATCGCTGCCTACACTACAGTGGAACTCAGCGTGATGTCAGTGGACCTATTCGTTGGACTGAATTTTGTTCTTTCGTTTATAAATTGTATTCTATTTTAGCTTTATTTTTGTAATTTTACTGTGTATCTGTATTTACAATTGTATACATTGTGTGTGGTATTTTTTTAAATCTTATTTCTGATATTAATGAATATTCTTACATGTATTCTTTTTTTAATTTAAAACCCAAGTAAAAATGGTCTGATCTCTCGCGCCAGGCCTTTTTGTAGTCATGGTCCGGAAAAAGGAGGAGTGGCAGGCGGGCACCTCCTATTGCGAAGCAGTAATGCTAGCGAAGGAGGAAGCCGACCACATAAGGCAACGCCGGGACACGCCGGTCACGCCCTAGACACCGCCGGGATTCCGATCCCGATTTCCGGCCACAATTGTCAGCAAACCGCAGGGACCCTGCAGAAGGGTCGAAGCCAACTGGGGCCAAGGTTTCGCTTCTGAATGGAAGACTCTGGCCCTGGTATATATGGCAACGTAGAAATAGGGTAGGTTGTTTAGTCAGTAAGGGTTTGACACTGTTTCTCGCTCCGCCCAAGGGCGGGATTTGTCATTGCCACGTGTTCCACGCGTGGAACACTGTGTGCTGTTAACGACTGCTACCCATTGAGCTACCCATGAAACGGCGAGCTACCCATTGCTTGACGTCCGCAAGTCCGCGTCTACCGTGGCTCGTAGTCGGGGTCTGAATCTCGGCGGTTGGGGCGCAAGGACGTTTGTTTCATCATGCTCTCCTTTGCTAGCATTACTGATTCGCAGAATTCTTCCGCATGTTTCTGGTACAGGAAACTCCCGAATTTACCATGTCAGTGCCGTAGAAGAAAAGGTGTTTTTACAACTACATTTCAAAACTATTCTCATTGGGATTGCGATGTAGTTCTCTAGTAAATAAAACGCTAGTATAATAAAATAGACAATTATAATCTATACATATAATAAAATCGTAGAGAAGTCAAAACTGTACATTGAATATTTTTTTAAAAGAATACTTGGGGCATGATCTACAATCGATACCGAAGTTTTTAGAATTTTTGTCTGTTTGTCTGTATGTATGTCCGAATTGAACTCAAAGAGTACTGCATGAATTTACCTCAAATTTTGCATGAATATAACTAAGAGGCCGGGTCGTGCAATGGGCTACATATTATCACGCTATCACCTAGGGCGGAGGAGCAGTGAATGTTTATTTATTACGCATTCTGTGACAGCGTGTAAGCTAACGACTCATAATTAAATGTTGTTTTTGAGTAAGCCATGCTATTATCTAGCTTTACACAAACATAGTTTAAAGAATGTAAAAGACAAGTTTGAAGCAGCGCCATCTATGAGAATACATAAAAAACAAATCAAGTTACTTTTTAACACTTTTTAGAAATGCATAATTTAAATTTCATCACGTTGGGAGGTAAGTAGTTAGTTATTCTTATAATTCATAGATGGCAAATACATTTACTTCATAAAAGTTGTATGGTATATTTCGTTTTGACAAATTCAAGTTCCAACAAAACCCTCAAAATCTTGAGCAGGGTTGAGAAAGACAAATTAAAAAAAAAATCGATGTTAAATAACTTTAAAAAATGTAAAAGAAAATTTTGAAGCAGCGCCATCTATGAGAATACATAAAAATCAAATCAAGTTACATGTAAACACTTTTTAAAAATTCATAATTTAAATTTATCATGTTGGGAGGTAAGTAGTTAGTTATTCTTATAATTCATAGATGGCATATGACATTTTTTTCATAAAAGTTGTATGGTATATTTCGTTTTGACAAATTCAAGTTCCAACAAAACCTTCAAGATATTGAGCAGAGTAAAGTTGAGGAAGACAAATAAAAAAAAAATCATTGATGATGATAATTTCTTCGTCAATTTCATGTTGTTAGTGCAAAATAAACATGGATTGTTAACACTTGCTCGGTATTTGTCTGTGTGATTATTTCTTGGAAATTAATATATTTTCATGTCTGTTTGTTTCATATGTATATGCCTTAATTACAAACTTAAATGTGATGTAAAACTAGCTGGATTTATTTTTACTCGCTCACAGCCATTTATTTTATGCTAAAACAATGTCAAAAAGTCATAATAATTTTTAACCTTATAAAATGTTTCCTTTTTCCTAACTAGATGGTGTAGGCGTCGAATTAGATCTCGCTATGGTTTCGTTCACAAAAGTTGATGTTATGGGTAACGATGTCGCCGCCGCAACCTATGGAAACGGGGGTTACCTGGGTCGTCTGTTAGTTTTTGTGTGCTTGGTCGAATTTAAAGTGGTTACTTACGTGGAAATATATGCATTTTGTTCAATGAAGTAATATTTATGTGTAAATAATATTCATCTATCTACACTAATATTATAAAGAGGAAAACTTTGTTTGACGTAAATAACCATGGCAGTAGAGAGTTTGTCATGCTCACTCAAATGTCTCGCTGATGGTGGCGCGTGTGTTAGATCATTCGGTTCCCTTCATAATGGTTGAGCTGAGTGGTGCTGATATACGCGTCATGTCCGTGAACGGGCGCTGTCAGTTGGGACTGGTCATCTCTTAGCTGCCAGTGGTTTATTTTAATTTGTTTAGATCATGTACTTTTTTATTTTTTTAGTTATATTGTTCTCACATCATAGCAGCGACAAAAATATGTAATATATATATCTGTAAAACACAACATGATTAAAAAGAGTGTCCATGGAGTTTCTTGCACATTCTTCTCCATTGAGACATACTTTTTGGAATGTGCAATTAGCGTCATTTTTTTCCTGGCAGACCGCTTGCTCAGTGAGAGTCAAAATGGCGGGTGTACCATAGCGGAATAAATTATACCAATTACCAAAAAATGTACCTAAAATGTACTATTCAGTACCTATGTCTAAAAAATCTGTACCTCTTTCACAACAAAATTATTTAGAAAGTAAGGTACACCCGCCATATTGACATCAAGATGGCGGGTGTACTATAATATTTTATTATTTAACCATTACTCATAAAATATAATTACACCAAAAAATTGTACCTAAAAAGTACCTCCATCAAAAGAAAACGTACACTTGAACAGTTGGATAGTTCCTGAGAAATAAAACAATATTCAAGGGCGGATCCAGCTTTGGAGCCAAGAGGGGGTCACATAGTCGTGGTCACTTATAATTTAATTTTGATAACAAGAGAGAGAGAGAGAATAGAGAGATGGATGGATTGTGTGAGGAGTGATATGAAAGAAAAGGGAGTTAGTAATAGTGTGACGGGTGACAGGGCAGAGTGGAAGAAAAAAACATGTTGCACCGACCCCAAGTAATATGGGATAAGGGTAGGATGATGATGATGAACAATAGATGCAGTAGGTATTTTATTAATGTACATACATACGTAATAGTCCAGTGAAAATAGCATTTAAAATGATAAAATGTGGAACAAAGTAGTAGTAGAATGAAACCCATTGGAAAGAAAGAAAGAAAGAAAGAAAGAAAGAAAGAAATCATTTATTTGCATAAATAAGGTACAGAAAGTTGACATAAATAAATAAAATTGCTCTCTTATTCTGCCATTAATTTCGGCGTGCAAATATACAGTAGCTTCATGAATAATAATTAATAATATATTAAACATGCACTCGTTTATTACACAGATAATTATCTATAAATTGAAACTGTATTATTTATTGAAAAAAAAAAGTATAAAAATTGAAACAATAATCATAAATGTCAATAGTAATCTATGTCTAAAAAACAATCTCAAATGTCATTGATAATCAAAAAGGTCAAGAATAATCATAAATGTCTACAGGGATCATGTCAATAGTACTCACGTCAATCATTATAATAATAACAATAAAAATAAAAATAATAATTATTTCGAATAGTAATAATTTAAATTCCAAAATAAAATTTAATGACCCAAAAACTTATAACTTATAGCCTAAAAACTCATGTACACTATAGAAACACTTTTCAATTAAAAATTTCGTCAAATTACTTTTAAACCTATAAAAAGATAACGTTTTCATGGAATTTGGTATTTTATTATACAATTTTATACACATAATATAGCTATTGTTCCCTGTAACAATGAGATTCGTCTTTGGTTGAGCTAACTTATTAGTATACATAGATCGTGGGGCATAATAACTAGTCGCTTGCTGGAAAAGACTCTTGTGTTTAAAAACAAATATACATGATTCTAATATATAAAGACTAGGCAGAGTGAGTATTCCATGTTTTCTAAAAAATGGACGACATGACTCTATTTGTTTTAGTCCAAATATGGCTCTCACACATTTTTTTTGCATTATAAATGCTTGATCAATCTCCACACAACGACCCCATAGGATAATACCATACCTAAGAGTAGAGGTTACATAGCCATGGAGGGCTGTTATTGCAGCATTTCTGGACACCTCGCAGCTGATACGTCTTAATGGGTATACAAAACTGTTTATTTTGGCGCAAATGTCATTTATATGATTTTTCCATGAGCAGAATTTGTCTAGAGTTATTCCAAGAAATTTAATCGAATCAGTTTCAGTCAGAGGGACCCCTTTATAGGATATATTTAGATCTAGCGGTTTTGATCTATAGGTGTGAAATTGGATAAATTTTGTTTTATTAATATTAACTTTCAAGTTATTAGCCTCTAACCACTCTATAGTTCTTTGGAGAGCAATGTTAATTTCTTTTTCGTACGACCTTTTATCATGTCCCTTGATTATAATAGTAGTATCATCGGCGAATAGTACACATTTATGATTTATAATGTCTGGGAAATCATTTATATAGAGCAAAAACATTGGTGGCCCTAAAATACTGCCCTGCGGCACACCATATCTATTGTACATAGGGGAAGACTTAAATGATTCTAACGTTTTTGTTTTATCATTATACTGTGTAACTTCTACTGAAAAGGAAGCGAATATAACAAAAAATTAAGGAAAAATAAATTACGATCGATCTGAAGTCGGGAAGTGGATGAGTGTGCGATTTTAAGGGTAAAAAATGGTTTATCTCGATTTCTGGCAAAACCACTGGTTCTATGAAAAAGTCTGATGGCAAACTTGTAGGTCATAAAAAGGTCTACTTTTGTATTTACACTTTTTTCACATAACCTCAAAATTGATGTGAAAAGTCCAAACAACCGAGTTTTTTGTTTTATGGTCTATCGGTTTAGGTGATTAACTAAAGGTAAACTATCTTGGTATGTCTTGTTAAATAAAAGAGGTCGTATATAATATACACAAAGATTATTTAAATGTAGTTTATTAGCTAACATCGATTTAGGTAAATCGTAAATTAGCAATTTTCCGCAACTAACAACTAGCTTCGTAGATGCATATATGATCAAGTAAGATAAAAAAAATGCGATTTACACTGTGTTTTTTGATTAATCATACGAGCTTCATAGCTTGCAAAACGGAGATAACTTAATTATCATTGTTATAATTTTCACTGCGATCATATAGAATAATTTAATACAAAACGCGGAAAAAAAAAATGTTGTTGACTTAAACGAACAGAAAAAAAGTGTTTTGTATATATAAACGACATTTCCCATCGATTCATTATTTACCTTCACCGTGTAGTGAAATATTTTCAAAAATTTCTAGTGAACTTCAACGATGAACAATGATCTTAATAATTTTATAACCAAAACTCCGAATTCACTTATCGCTAATTACATTATGTATGGACAAAAATAAAGAGGTATCTAATCATTTTGACGCGTAATTTTCATTCATGATGTATACTTCAATTATCCCTAGAATATATAAAAATATGCACGTAGATTAATAATTAATTATAATAATAACATCGTAAATATTGTTATATTCGCTTCCTTTTCCAATGGGTTTCATTCTACTACTACCTACTTTGTTCCACATTTTATCATTTTAAATGCTATTTTCACTGGACTATTACGTATGTATAATTTTTTTATTTTTTTTATTTAACTACAGGGTGGGCCAAAAGAAATCACCCTATTGGAAGATGCTCTCATTTTCGCAAATGGCCGCTAATTTCAAATCTGTTTTGATATTTGTGGACTAGACAGATGTAGAATACATGTGAACAAGCCATGGAGCGATACACTCCTCAAGAACGCGGAATAATCGTGTCTAACTTTTTGCGTAACATAATTCGTCTGTGCTTTTGGCGCAGCGCGAATTCATGAGGCACATGTCGACCTCAGCGGGTACGTGAACAAGCCAAAGTACCGCTTCTAGGGCACCGAAAATTCACAAGTGATGCACGAGGACCCATTACACCCGCTCAAAGTGACTGTCATCGGGTAATTTTTTTCGAGAATGCCGCTTGCCCTACGACAACAGTGGACGGTGCCACGTTGACCGAGTTTTTTCTGCCGCAATTGGACGAATTAGGACTGAGGGACATGTGATTCTAACAGTATGGAGCAACGGCACACACTGCGCGAGCCACAACCGATATTCTGAAGGCAGCGTTCCCGGGTCGCCGCATCTCTCGTTTTGGCGATTTGCACTGGCCCGTAAGATCGCCCGATTTAAGCGTTCCAGACTTGTTCTTGTGGGTTTTTTTGAAGTCTCGTGTTTACGTGAACAAGCCCAAGACTCTGGATGCCCTCAAAAACAAAATTCGACGCAAGTGCGAGAATCTGTCGCCCGAACTTCTCACCGAAGTGATGAAAAATGCCATAAAACGAGCCCGTATTTCAATCAATTGTGACGGCGCCCCTTTGGCCGACAATCTTCTCGACTTGACCAATAAAATTCTAAAGGTTCATATAAACATAATCAGAAAACAGAATCAAAGTTTTTAATATAGAAAAAAAAAAGAGAGCCAAACAACATCGGATGGCTTCTTTTGGCCCACCTTGTATTTATGTACACACAAGAATAAAAGAAGAGGACAAGGAAACAGAAAAGTAGGTACAGAGGTAATGCTTATTTCAAAAGAAATCTCTTCCAGCATACCTGCGAAAGGACAGTTAGTAAAATAGATGTAGACACCGTGTGTAACAGTGAAATAGAAAATTTGTACACACACAATAATTGATAATTAAATAATATGAAATGTAAATATAAATATGGTATAACGAATATATATACACATAGTAAAATAAATACCACAAGAATACATACTATATTATTTAATAAAATAATACATACAAATATGCAACTATGACGGAAGAGAAAGATAGTGTTCTTTCACTCTACTTTTAAAAATTGGAAGAGTTTGGCAACCCCTGATGTCAGGCGGTAGTGAATTCCATAACCGCACTGCGTGCGCAGTGAAGGAGTAAGAATAAAAATCGGTGGAGTGGGGAGGGGATTTAAGGAGATTCTTAAGATGCGACCTGCAGAGAGCATCAGAAGGACGGGAAAAGGAAAAGCGTTCCCGCAAATAGGAGGGTGTTTTGGGATTTTGGAGGATGTTAAATAGCAGACTCAATATTCGAGCGCTCCTGCGAAGACGAATCGGGAGCCAGTTGAGCATCTTGCGAAAGCCAGAGACATGATCATACTTTTTAAGATTGAAAACAAAACGGATACAAATATTTTGCAAACGCTCAAGTTTATTCAAAAGCTCCTCGGTGGCATCCAAATAACAGGCGTCAGCGTAGTCAATGATGGGCTGAATAAGTGTTTGGGCAAGGGAGATTTTGGTTTTCAAGGGCAAAAAACTCTGAAGGCATTTTAACGAATGGAAGGTGTAGTGGACTTTGAGACTGACTTCAGCAACGTGGGCAGTCCACGATAAATGCGATTCCATAATCACCCCTAGGTTTTTAGCCGTATCCACATAATCAATTTTAACTCCATTCAACCAGAGTGGAGACAGCGATGCAACATCGAGCTTGTTCCGCATATACCTGCCGCCGATGACCATAGCCTGGGATTTCTTGGGGTTGATTTGCAACCCAAAAGACCGCGACCACTCCCCAATCAACTCCAGGTCACTATTCACGGCAGACACGGCGGCTTCTGCATCTTCACAACGAAAGTGATGGTAAAGCTGCAAATCATCGGCATAGAGATGAAAGTTTGAGGAAATTACTCTTGAAACAGAGTTGATAAAAATAGAAAAGAGAAGAGGAGAGAGAACGCCACCTTGAGGCACACCCGCAGTAAGAGAGCACCAATCCGACGAAGACTCATCAAGGCGTACCCGCTGCGAGCGGCCGTGAAGATAGGAATCGAACCATCTAATCGTAGAAGAGGAGAGCTGAACCTCTCGTTCTCGCGTTCGATCGTTGTGAAAGAGGTACAGATTTTGACTCTCACTTTTTCGTGAGAGTCAAAATGGCGGGTGTACCATAGCGGAATAAATTATACCAATTACCAAAAAAATGTACCTAAAATGTACTATTCAGTACCTATGTCTAAAAAATCTGTACCTCTTTCACAACGAAATTATTTAGAAAGTAAGGTACACCCGCCATATTGACATCAAGATGGCGGGTGTACTATAATATTTTATTATTTAACCACTACTCATAAAATATAATTACACCAAAAATTTGTACCTAAAAAGTACCTCCATCAAAAGAAAACGTACACTTGAACAGTTGGATAGTTCCTGAGAAATAAAACAACCGTACCTCGTTTACTATGTTCAAGGGCGGATCCAGCTTTGGAGCCAGGAGGGGGTCACATAGTCGTGGTCACTTATAATTTAATTTTGATAACAATAGATAGAGATGGATGGATTGTGTGAGGAGTGATATGAAAGAAAAGGGAGTTAGTGATAGTGTGACGGGTGACAGGACAGAGTGGAAGAAAAAAACATGTTGCACCGACCCCAAGTAATATGGGATAAGGGTAGGATGATGATGATGAACAATAGATAAGATAGTAACAAGTAGGTATTTTATTAATGTACATACATACGTAATAGTCCAGTGAAAATAGCATTTAAAATGATAAAATGTGGAACAAAGTAGTAGTAGAATGAAACCCATTGTAAAAGGAAGCGAATATAACAAAACTTTAAGGAAAAATAAATTACGATCGATCTGAAGTCGGAAAGTGGATGAGTGTGCGATTTTAAGGGTAAAAAATGGTTTATCTCGATTTCTGGCAAAACTACTGGTTCTATGATAAAAGTCTGATGGCAAACTTGTAGGTCATAAAAAGATCTACTACTTTTGTATTTACACTTTTTTCACATAACCTCAAAATTGATGTGAAAAGTCCAAACAACCGAGTTTTTTTGTTTTATGGTCTATCGGTTTAGGTGATTAACTAAAGGTAAACTATCTTGGTATGTCTTGTTAAATAAAAGAGGTCATATATAATATACACAAAGATTATTTAAATGTAGTTTATTAGCTAACATCGATTTAGGTAAATCGTAAATTAGCAATTTTCCGCAACTAACAACTAGCTTCGTAGATGCATATATGATCAAGTATGATGCGGGTAGTTGATAAAAAAAATTGCGATTTACACTGTGTTTTTTGATTAATCATACGAGCTTCATAGCTTGCAAAACGGAGATAACTTAATTATCATTGTTATAATTTTCACTGCGATCATCTATATATATAAAAATAATTAGCTGTTCGTTAGTCTCGCTAAAACTCGGGATCGGCTGGACCGATTTGGCTGATTTTGGTCTTGAAATATTCGTGATAGTTCAGGGAAGGTTTAAACGGTGAGAACGAAAAAAAAGAAAATGGGCGGTACGAAGTTTGCCGGGACAGCTAGAACCGATTTAGCTGAAAATTGGCAGGGAGGTAGTTTAGAGCCAGGAGAATGACATAGGATACATTTTTTTTTTTTTTTTTTTAGAGTAGGGTAGAGTAGAATAATCTGTTGCCGGGAGCGAAGCCGCGGGCAAAAGCTAGTATAGAATAATTTAATATGATTTACCTTCACCGTGTAGTGAAATATTTTCAATAATTTCTAGTGAACTTCAACGATGAACAATGATCTTAATCATTTTATAACCAAAACTTCGAATTCATTTATCGCTAATTGCATTATGTATGGACAAAAATAAAGAGGTATCTAATCATTTTGACGCGTAATTTTCATTCATGATGTATACTTCAATAATTATCCCTAGAATATATAAAAATATGCACGTAGATTAATAATTAATTATAATAATAACATAGTAAAAACATTGTTATATTCGCTTCCTTTTCCAATGGGTTTCATTCTACTACTACCTACTTGTTACTTGCATCTATTGTAAAAAAAAAAAAAAAAAAAAAAAAAGGAAGGTACCGGGCGGACGTGTTTCTGTGCGATCCTAATAGAAATAATTGTAAATATTATTAAAAATGTCGATGGACTGTCGAGCTTGTGGCGTAATAGTGCCAAATGGATTGTTTATGAAGTGTACTAATAAACAATGTGGAAAAGTTTATGACATCAAGTGTCTGGGCTTTTTAGAAGACGAATACAAGTCTTTCACCAAGGAACGGAAACTGGAGTGGATTTGTCCAGAGTGCATTTGCTCCAAACCCAAACGAAACGATCCGGATACACCAGTTCGCAGCACCTTCCAGATGAAGACTGATGAAGCAAGCTACGTTAACACTCAACGAGGAAGCCGTTCGAAAACAAGAGCTGATGTATCGATCGTCGAGTGTGATCACGATGGCGTTTTGTTAAAAGAGTTTAGACAGTTTAGGCTTGAAGTACTCCAACGTTTAGACATGCAAACAAAGATTATTGGACATCTTCAAGAAGTATGTTATTCAACAAAAGCGGAGTTAGAAAACCTAAAAACAAATATGAGGGTATTTCAAGAAAAATCGGCACAAAGAGACTTATTGTTAACTCAAAAGCAGTCACTTGGGACAATAGAAGCGGTAGCAGAAGGTTCAAGATCAGGACCAGAGGTGACTACTCAACTCATTACTCCAACTTCATTTGCTGCTGTGGCCCGTAGTGATTATAATGTCAACAAACGAAAAATTACTACTACTACCCGCGCTGCGAGTAAAACTAGCGAGGCCACAAAAACAGCGTCGGTGAGCGTATCGCCTTTAAAGTCTCAACCTTTGGATTCAACTCACACGGTTGTGGAAGTTGAGTTGAATAGTAAAGACGACAACATCGACCAGAGTGGGTGGACGACTGTACGGAGAGGTAGGGGAAATTTTAAAACAAAAAATGTTAAAAGGGGTGAAAATTCGGATTTGATAGGAATACAGGCTACAGAAAAGAAGAAACATCTTCATGTTTGGCGATTGGCTATAGACACTACCGTGGACCAGCTTACATCGCATGTGAAAGGGGTATGTGGCTCTGAAGTTTGTGTCAAGATAGAAAAAATCAAACATAAAACAGAGAGGGATTATGCATCATTTGTCATCACTGTTCCAGAGTCAGTGTATGAAAAGTTATGTCAACCGGAGAGGTGGCCAGTTAATGCTGAATTTTGCGAATGGATTTGGTTTCGTAAATCAACCAGCAAACAGACCAAGTAATAAAAATATCACTTTAGATATTTATTACCAAAATGCAAGAGGTCTTCGAACAAAGTTGACCAGTTTTTGTAACAATATGGAATCATTAAAGGCTGACATATTTGCAATCACGGAAACTGGATGTAATGATTCTATAATGGATGCAGAGATCGTACCACCAGGCTATCAATTATTACGATGTGACAGAGTTGACGGCCGCAAGCAGGGCGGCGCGTTTCTCGTGGCCACAAACGGACTCGAGCTGCGGCGAGTGAATCCACCGGGTGACGTCAACGTAGATAACTGCTCATTCGAATTAGTTTGCGCGACCGTACACGTTAAAAGTAAATATATGTTTTTGTGTTGCGTTGTTTACATACCACCAAAGACAAATGAGTACGAGTATATGTTACTTTTTAGAATAATCGAACAATTATGTGTTAAAAATAAGAGTGTTATTGTGCTAGGAGATTTTAACTTAGTATCAAGTAACGAAAATACTAAACATTATTTTGAATTTTTTATGTCTTTTTGCGAATTTGTTCAAATGAATAAAGTACCTAACTGCAGTGGGAGACAATTGGACTTAGTGTTGTGCTCGTTATGTTTGTGTGATGGCGTGCAGGTGTGTGAGGCGGACGAACCTCTGGTGCCTGTGGACGCGTACCATCCGCCACTCGACATAGGCCTGCAACTTAGCGTGAGCGGGTCTCGAGCTCCTCTATCGGCCGCCGAGGACGTATCTCCGGATTGTCAGGTATCCGTAAATAAAATTGAAACCCAATGGAACTTTTACAAGGCTGATTATAGTTTGTTGTATTCTACTCTGGCTTCCACCGATTGGAGTCCGATTTATAATTTTCAACAACCAGATGAAGCTTTGGAGTGTTTTTACGGGATTTTTAATAGCGTTTTAGATAGTTGTGTACCTAGGAAACGTGCCAAACGACCGCATATGCGTAGGTACTGCTATCCGGAGTGGTACACTAAAGAAATAATTTCCGATATACAATTAAAGGCGAAATTACACAAAAAATATAAATCAACTAGGTCACGCGTTGATTACAATGTTTTCTCCTCATGCAGGGCGCGTATTAAAGAAAACATTGATCGGGAATATCGAAATTATCATGAGAGAGTCCAGAACTGCTTAGCTAAAGATCCTAAGTCGTTTTGGAATTACATAAGGACTAAAAGGAATTCCAATACCCGATCAGGAATCATTAAGAACGGTTCAATATTATCAAATTCAGAATGCGCGATGGAATTTGCTAAGTGTTTCTTTTCGGTTTATAATAAAGAGCCGGCGCGGCTTGACGTGAGCGAGGCGGTGGAGGCCGGCGGCGCAAGTAGCGCAAGCGTGCATGTCTCACAACTGACACTCGCTCAGGTTCGGGCAGCGCTGGCTCGTCTCAAGCCTAAGCGCTCGGCCGGCCCGGATGGGATCCCGGCATTTGTGATGCGAGATTGCGGATCAGTACTTGCGGAGCCGCTGTTACATATTTTTAACAGGTGCTTGGATACTTCCTATTTTCCGGAACGTTGGAAAATCACCCGTGTGATTCCGATACCAAAAGGGGGCGACGGAACAGCAGTCGAGTCTTTTAGACCAGTAGCAATCTTGTCGGCACCAGCAAAGGTGTTTGAATCTGCCATTCAGCGGGATGTTCAGGCACAGGTAGCTTCGCAACTATCAGATGCACAACATGGCTTCCGACCGGCGCGTAGTACAACTAGCAACCTTTTGTGCGCCATGGCGTACCTGGTTCCTCATATTGACGCAGGGGTGCAGGTGGACACCGCCTACTTTGATTTTAAGAAGGCATTTGACCTAGTGGATAATGATGTCTTATTATCAAAGTTGGCGAAAGTTGGCTGCACTCCAAAATTGCTCCAATTCTTTGCGAGCTATATGAGGGACAGACAACAGTACGTGGAGTTCGGTGGTTGTCGATCTGAGCCTTATTTCACTAGGTCAGGTGTGAGTCAGGGCAGCAATGTAGGGCCATTACAATTTATAATTGTGATTAATGACCTGCCTGAAGTGGTGCAGGATGCCAGATGCCTGCTATTTGCGGACGACCTCAAGTTACTCTTAGCCGTCGAGACCGAGCAGGACTGTCACCGCCTTCAACAGGACATTGATCGTGTGGCTGAGTGGAGTCGGAAAAACAGGTTGCAGTTCAATGTTTCCAAATGTTCAATTTTGACATTTAGCCGTGCAAAAGTACCACTTCACTACGGCTACAAATTGAACGACGTGCCTATTAAAAGAGAGGAAGTAGTGCGAGACCTTGGCGTCCGTATGGACACGCAGCTGAGATTCCGAGACCACATAGTGAACATTTGTAAAAAGGCATACAAGCGGCTGGGATTCGTGCTTCGCCGGGCAGCAGATTTTACTAATGTAAGGGCCGTTTCAGCGTTGTACGGCGCGCTGGTTAGGAGCCAGTTAGAGAGTAATGCAGCAGTGTGGGCTCCTCACGAGGCGAAATATACTCTCATGTTGGAGCGCATACAAAATAAATATACGCGATTTCTGTACCTAAAACTATATGGGGTATATCCTCTCTACCCCTTGATGTATCCAACCTTGTTTGTTTTAGGCATGGTGGGATATAACAGGTTGGAAACGAGAAGGAATCTTGCTCTGGCATCTTATATCCTTGGAGTATTCCGGGGTAACACAAACAATCCAGGTGTGTTGCAAGAGATAAGCTTGTGTGTTCCCGATGGCTACGTGCAACGTCGTAGGCGGCCTCACTTGTTCGCAATGCCGCGCGGTCGCACCAAGCTGGTGGCCAATGCCCCATTCTCGAGGACACTGCGCACACTAAACCTAGTTGCAGATAAAATAGATTTGTTCTCATGTTCACTGAGCGAGTTCGCAAGAGTTTCATTACACGTTTTGTGTTATCATGGAAATTCAAATGGTGTTTAGAATAAAAAATAATAATTAATGATAATAATGAATTACTATCTTTAATGAATTTTATAATAATGATTGTGCGTTTTTATTTGCGTTATTGTTTCTTTTTTATATTTATTTAATTTGAATTGTATTATTGTTATGGTAATTGAATTTTATTATTTGAATGTTTTTTTTTTAATGAATGAATGAATTAATTAATTATTTGAATTAATAGAATTTTATAGAAATTGTAATTTATAATATCTGTCTACATCTATCGCATTGGGCTTCTGTAATGGTAGATGTATGTAAGTGTGAATAAATAAATAAATAAATAATTGTTCATCATCATCATCCTACCCTTATCCCATATTACTTGGGGTCGGTGCAACATGTTTTTTTCTTCCACTCTGTCCTGTCACCCGTCACACTATCACTAACTCCCTTTTCTTTCATATCACTCCTCACACAATCCATCCATCTCTATCTATTGTTATCAAAATTAAATTATAAGTGACCACGACTATGTGACCCCCTCCTGGCTCCAAAGCTGGATCCGCCCTTGAACATAGTAAACGAGGTACGGTTGATTTATTTCTCAGGAACTATCCAACTGTTCAAGTGTACGTTTTCTTTTGATGGAGGTACTTTTTAGGTAAAATTTTTTGGTGTACCTAATTATATTTTATGAGTAATGGTTAAATAATAAATATTATAGTACACCCGCCATCGCCATCTTGATGTCAATATGGCGGGTGTACCTTACTTTCTAAATAATTTCGTTGTGAAAGAGGTACAGATTTTTTAGACATAGGTACTGAATAGTACATTTTAGGTACATTTTTTTGGTAATTGGTATAATTTATTCCGCTATGGTACACCCGCCATTTTGACTCTCACGTTTTTTCATTGTTTGTTTTCAACAAATAACGTGGGTTATTTATTATTTTCTATATGATTTTGTGCATTATTCACGACGTGGACGTTTGGACTGAATATTCTATATATATTGACAAACTCTTTTACCTTTGGATTCCGAATTAATAATGATTTGTTCGACAAAAGTGCACAGGCAATTGATATTGTTACGAACGTGAGTAATCAAATGCCGGTTTACTAATAGAGAGATTTATTGTCCACAAACAAAACACAAACTTAGTCCAATCGCCAATAAACCACTTCGTAATGCACTCTAGAGATCCGTAGAAATATCGCTTAGGTCGTCGTATGGATGAAAACGTTCTTCACTTGACTTGGGTAGTTCGCACTCGTTCGCAGTCGAAATCAAACTGACTCCCGTCCACCGTTAGCTAATCGCGACACCCCCGGCTGGGGGTGTAACGAGCGGTTTCAGGGCTGAGCCCTCTGACCGCGGAGTCCGGCCGGGGCCCGTTAATACGGACCCGTCGTTGGGGTGCCCCATGAAGGCGTTGGCCGCGGTAAGCGGTCGGCTCTATGTGTTATTGTCTGTATGTGTATACTGTAGGCACGACACGGCGCTATGTTACATAGCGCCGACTCTTCACGACACACCGGCGGAACATCACCGCCGGGTGAGACCCCTAAGGGAGGCCCAGCGGGGGACGACCAGCCAGGTGTGCCGGCTTGTTTCGGACCTACAGTAGGCAGTGAAACTCCCGTCCAACCCGCTCGCCCCTAGAGCGGGACGGGTTGAACCGCAGAGTCGAATTATGTATGTGTGTGAGCGGCATTGTATTGTGTTACATCGCTCAGTGTACGTGCACCGAATAGCAAGCTACGCTAGCTACTCGGTACGTGTGTATGGCGAGTGTATAGAGGCGAATGTGTGGTCGACTCGCACCGTGCCTATATTAACTTAGCACACGGCGCTTATCGGGGTGCGAGTAGGAAATGTAGAGTCTTTTTGTTTGAATAGGCCGCGTGTAGACTGGTACGGCCTATTCAGGCGTCAGTCCGGGGAGGTTGGGGACTCGCTGCTCGCAACCAGGTCGCGGGGGAGTGGTCTCGCGTCGGGGGGGCGCGCATGCCAGGGCGCCAGGTGCTTGACGTGAGGCCAAGCTGAGGCGTCGGCACGCGCGAACATTCCCTTCGCGAGGCGTCGCACAAACTCATCCAGGCTCTCTATCCCTAGGTCTCGCTGTATGACGTCGTTCCTCACGTAGCGAGGGGCGTCAACGACTCTACGCAACGCGAGATGTTGCTGCGCGCGGAGTGCTTTTCGGCTCGCCTCGCTAGTGAGGGCGAACCATGCTGGTGCGGCGTACGTCAACACTGGGCGTATGTACGCCTTGTAAATGCCCAGTTTGACGCGCGCCGGGATTCGGGATGAGAGCACTGGTGTGAGTCGGTTGCGAACCACTCTACCCAGCGTGGCGACGTTGCGAGCGTGCGGTCCCATGGAGAGTCGACGATCGATGGTCACACCCAGGTACTTGGCCCGGGGCGTCCACTCGATGTCGGCTCCGTTGAGTTTCAGACGTGGTGGTAGGGGGGCCGATCCCGTAATCAGCGCCTGCGTCTTACCCACGTTGACCGACAGTCGCCATTTGGCGAGCCACTCGGGGATGGTGTCTAGCGCGCGCTGCATCTTAGTCGCCGCGTACTTGGCATTAAGGGATGTAGTAATGTACGCGGCGTCGTCAGCAAACAGCGCGAGCGTGGCGTCTGGGGTCGTCGGTATGTCGTCGGTGTAACGTGAGTAACACGCAGGCGAAACGCAGCTCCCTTGGGGTACGCCCGCTAGGATGGGTCTCGGGGCGGACAGGGCCCCGTCGACCACCACTCTGAAACACCTGTTCGACAGAAATGCTTGGACCACTTGGACGACTCTACGGGGCGCTTTTGAGGTGGCTAGCTTGTACACTAGCCCCTCGTGCCACACGCGGTCGAAAGCCTTCTCCATGTCGAGGAATACTGCTACCCCGTACTCCTTCTTATTCATTGCAGCTGACAGGAGGTGCAGTACCCTCGACAACTGAAGCGTCGTGCTGTGCTCCGCTCGAAACCCGAATTGCTCCGGACGCGGAGAGATGTGCGGGGTGAGGTGTCGCAGCAGGAGTTTTTCGAACACCTTAGAGATGGCTGAGAGGAGGGTGATGGGCCGATAGCTCCCTGGTTTGAACGGGTTCTTCCCCGCCTTGGGCAGCATAATGACGCGCCCCTCCTTCCATGCTGTGGGGAAGACCCCCGTGCGCAGTATACCAGTGAACAGGCGCGCCAGGGCCGCAACGGTACGGTACGGCAAGTGGCGCAGCGCTGTATTGGTAATACCGTCGGCACCGGGGGCCTTGCGCGGCTTCGTCTGTAGTATGGCGCGTCTAACTGCGCCAGGCGAGAAGTATATGGGGTCCTCCTCAGGGGCTATCGGTGGTGCGAAGTAGTCTCTAAGGTGTTGCTCGACTGCTGCGATATGGTCGTGCTCGGTGGTCGGGTTCGGGCGGAATTGACGCTCCAGGTGCTCTGCGAAGGCTTCCGCGCGGTCCTCCGCTACGTAAATGAAGGCCCCGTCGTCGGTTTGGAGTGGGCACACCGGAGTTGGGGTACTTGTGAGCTGGCGGCACAGTCTGTGTGTTGCCTGCCAGTCACTCGCTGCAGAGTCGATATGTTCCTCCCAACTCTCGGTGGCTAGGGCCTCTAACTCGGCCTTAACTCTCGCCGCCAGTCGGTTGAGCCGCGCTTTTAAGGTAGGGCAACGTGTTTGTTGCCACTGCTTGCGTAGGCGCCTCTTTTGGGTAATCAAGGCGTGGATTCGTGATGGTAGGGGGGGCTGAAGCCCTCTCCCCTGCGACTGAGGTGTTGACGTCGCTTCCTCAAGGGCGCTCTTCACGCAAGCAGTGACGTCATCGGCAAGAGCGTCGACGTCTGCGGCGGTAGCGACGGGCCGAGTAGGTGTAGTGGTCTCAAGCAAGTCTGTGAACGTAGTCCAGTCCGTGAATCGACGTGGCGCTAGAGGCTTCAGTCGGGTCGGCATCCCCGATAGGACGACGAGTACGGGATGGTGATCTGACTGTAGCTCGTCGTCAATCACCTGTTGCGTGATCTGGCAGCGTAAACCCGTATGGACCACAATGTCCAGCACGTCAGGCATGTGCAGCGGGTTGTCTGGGTAATGTGTGGGCGTCTCAGGGCCGGACACTGTGTATCCATGGGCCTCCGCGTCTAGGCAGAGCCGTCTCCCCTCGTTGTTCTGTATCAGGGCGTTCCATGCAGGATGCTTACAGTTAAGGTCGCCGGCGAGGATTGCAGGCGATTCGGAGGCAGACAGGGTGGCCCTCAGCTCGTTGAGGTCTAGTCGAACTGAGGGCGGCTTGTAGCAGGCGTACAGGCGAATGTCCTCGCCGGCTACGTGCAGCTGAACGCCCTGAACGTAGAGCGTGTTGAGCGGCTGCTGGGGGGGGGGGATTTCCTGATGGACGACTCTCCTTTTGACTAGAACTGCCAGACCACGGTATCTAGTATTGCTTGCCGACCTTTCGTCCTTCCTGTAAACGAGGAAACCTGGGAACCTAGCCCTATCTTCAGGCCCCAGGTGCGTCTCGCTTATCAGCGCCACGTCGATGTTTTGTTCCCTCAGGAGGTGGCGGAGAGGGGCGACCTTGTCCCGTAGGCCGCGGGCGTTCCAATGGAGCACCCTTAACGGCCTAGCCATGGCACAGGGTGAGTAACTTGGCCAGGCCGTCAAGGATGACCAGCTCCGGGCTCTGCCCCTGCCTGATGGCCTTGATCAGGTCCATCAGCAGTTGGATTGCGCAGGTCGTGAACTCTGCATTGGGGGCCCCCGTTGGGGCGGAGTTGGTAGTGGTGGTGGTGGAGGGGGTGGTAGTGGGGGCACTCTTTGATTGTGCCCTAATAGCGCTCGCTTTGGCGCCCTTTTTCCCCTTCACGACCTGCGTCCCCTTAGGGGGGGGGGCAGATTTTGGGACGTGTTCCTCCTGCCGGGTCGCTGGGGGGTTGGGTTTGCCACCCTTGCCCCCCCGGTTCCGCTTCCTCCGCCGGGAGGAGGTGGCCTCTCCGCGTACCGTGGGCCCGTTGGCTGCCGCCATTAGCGACGCGCCCTGGTCGCGTTCGTGGGTTTGGGTGTCCTCTGGTGGTTGAGGGCGGCGCGTCGCTATCTGTGAGGAGATGGCGACAGTCCCCGCCCGCCTGGCCCGCATCTCTTTCTGGAATACGGGGCACCTGACGTTGCAGGCCGGATGTGGGCCCCCGCAGTTCGCGCAGGTGGCTGGCTCCTCTCTAGGGCGCGGGCAGTCTTTTGCCACGTGCCCCTGTCCACATCTGACACAGGCGAGCGGACGGTGGCATTGGTGCGACGAGTGCCTAAATTGTTGGCACCTATGGCACTGAGCGGGCCCACGTTTGCCACGCCATGCCTCTATCTTGACACCTCGCATGTTCAGGAACACGCTGGTGTCATAGATGCGGCGCACGTCCTCTGTGCGCCGCAGCACGACGTGAAATACGCAGCCGGGTCTTCCTTGGCGCCCTCTGATGTGGCGCACGTACTCCGGCTCGTAACCAAGTACGCGGAGCTCCTCCTCAATCTCCTGAGGGTCGGTGTCGGCTGGCAGCCCCCTGATGGCTACCTTAAGGTTCTTCTCCGCTGGTAGGGAGTATGCGAACCAGCTCACTCCACTTTCCCTCTCTAGCCTAGAGAGGTACCGCTGGATGAGCCGGTATTCTTCTTCTGACTCGGGCGAGAATCGAACCCCCGAGCCATAGGGACGTGCGTTTGGCGGGCGGCCCAACTTGGCGGCGATGTCCCTAAAGTGGGACGCCCAGTTGGGCAGTTTCTCCACTACCAACGGAGGGTAGCGAGGCTTCTTCACTTTGGTTTTATTAATTATATTGCCCGCGGCCGAATTCGAATCGGCGGCGGTGGGCGAGGGGGCTGCACTTGTGACACACTTATTATTAAAATTATGGCCACTTACCCCGTTATTCGGGTCTGTTCCAGGTATGCCGGGTGGCGAACGCGCGCTGCAGTAGCGCTTCGCTCGCTCAACAGCGTCATCGGAGCTCCTACGTCGTCTCTGCGGCCTGGCCGTCGCCGTCAGCTCGTCGTACGACGGTGTAGGAGACATCGGAGTGTCCGTATCTACAGCTGCGTTCCCGAACCGCACTTCACTCCCTACGGACGCCAGCGACAGACTCGAGCCCGCGCGCGACGAATTATTCGAGAGCATGGCGGGCGAATCATAAGCGGACGCGCGAGGAGCGGCGGGCGACGCGGGGACGGGCGGCGACGCGGGGCGCACGTTAGCCGTGCGCAGTCTCGGATCGCGAGACGAACCCGCTCCCGGAGCGGGAGAACGGTCGCGAGCCGGTGCACGAGGCGCGCGGTCGGCGACGAACGAGGCGGCGGCCGTCATGCGCGGCGGCGGCGGAGCTACTGCGCTAGCGGCGTACGTGCGCGGAGAGGCGAGTGGAATATTCCCGGCGCCGGGGGCAAATGACGTCACTGTGGAATTTTTCGAAACAGCTCTCGCGTATGTGACGGGTTGTTGGGGCTTCTGGTGATCGAAGACTGGGGCTGATGCTCGTACAGCACCTGTAGACACCTTCATGCATCCAGTCTTCGAGCTCGAGCTCTCTTCGGGACCTTTGTTCCCAGTCTTCTTTATATTTCTACCCACTTGTTGGGCAGAAAAATTTTTTGAATTTAAATTTAAATTCTTTGAAACGGCCGTTGATCTGGCGGCCGATGCTGATCCTGACAGCGCCATCCGCACGTTCGGGAGCGACGATGTCCGGCCCAGCACGGGCCGCTCGGGATCTTCTTCCTCTTCGCTTGGGCCGGCGCCTCCACGGTCAGGGGGACCGCGGGCGCCTGGCTTCGTGGGCTTCATTCTCGTAGTTCAGCAGCCGCCGCGACCACTTCGATGCTACCACCGAGGAAGGTGCGGGGCAGGCCTTCCCTTCGTGCTGTCGCCGGTACAAACCTAGATTTGCACCGTCGACAACACAAACGGTTGGCCCGATTTGAAAATCGGGTCCGTGCGGTGAGTTGCGGGTAGGTGATTTCGCGCGATACGGAGCTCGGAGACACTTCCACACAACTTGGCCACTGGGCGAATCCCGTCCGGCCAGCGAACACGTATTTATACTCAGAGCCAAGAAAATTCTAGATACCGAAGGTTCGAGGCCACACCAGAACAAAAGAAACCGTTTCCGCGAAGCAATAAATTATTCTTATTACCAACCGGTAGGTAACTACTCGACCCCACGACTCATACGAATTTCGACTCTATAGTAAAAGACTGAAGGTACAAATTCCTTTACCAAGTTACTTAAGTACCTACAAAAGTTCTCAGAATTATTGAGTACCTACTTATACGTGTCGGATTTTTCTAGAATTTGCTAGGCCCTGGTACGTACTTCTATTCTGGAGGTTTCGACTAGCAATGCGTTTTAATTATTCGGTGATACTCTTAACTTTGTCGAAGAAACGGCGTGTTCTATTTTCACGGCGTAACAGTGCCCCCCTCTTAGTCATGCTCGTCCCGAGCATTATTAGATCCTTGATACGGCGCCAGTCTATCCACGTGGACCACCTTAGGCTTCCCTCTCAGCCCTTTCTTAATGCGGTAGGTTACGTCGTTAATCCTTTTCATCACGGTGTAAGGTCCCTCCCATCGAGCTTGAAGTTTCGGTGACTTCCCTTTTCGTCGGAGCGGGTTGTGGAGCCAGACTAGTGCACCTTCTTCAAATCCCTTGGTGTTGGCATTACGGTCGTACCTAGTTTTCATTTTGGAGCTGGTGTTCATGCTATTCTCACGTACTCGTTTATGCACTTCGTCCAATTGATCTTGAAGGTCACTGACATAGTCCGTAACTGGCTTGGTCTTGTCAGGTGGCACGCCAGTTATAGCATCGACTGGAAGTCTCATCTCTCTGCCGAAATTCACTCTTGCTGGAGTATATCCCGTGCTATCGTGCACTGCCGATCGATAAGACATCAGAAATAGTGGAATATACCGGTCCCAGTCCTTCTGATGGTCATCGACAACCTTAGCCAGGTGATTCTCCAGGGTCTGGTTAAATCTTTCCACCATTCCGTCCGACTGTGGATGCGCAGGTGTTGTGCGTGTTTTGTAAATCCCCAGAAGGGTACACATCTCCTGGAACAGCGCAGATTCAAAGTTACGGCCTTGATCGGAATGGATCTCCAAAGGTGCGCCATATCGGCACACTACTTCTTCAACCACCTTCTTCGCCACTGTCGTCGCTTCCTGATTGGGAATGGCAAAGACTTCTGGCCATTTTGTGAAATAGTCCTGGATCACCACTATGTATTTGTTTCCATCATTTGTAATTAGAAATGGTCCAGCAACGTCGATGGCAATGCGTTCCCATGGGGCTCCCACATTGTACAGCTGAAGCTTGCCCCTGCTTCTAGTCTGTGGTCCTTTCACAGATGCACACGCTGTACATTTCCGACACCATTGCTCTATGTCCTCTCTACAATTGAGCCAGTAATACCGCTGTCTCACTTTCAGTAGAGTCTTCTTGATCCCCAGCACCATCGTGTATTTCCTGTAGCAGGGGGACCACTTCACTTCGTGGTACTATCACTTGTGTGGTCACCTCCTTGCCATCGTTCGATTCCCATTTCCTACAGAGCACATCATTCTCCAGGACTAAACTGTCCCACTGCGCCCAGTAGCTCTTTGTGACGGGACTAAGTGACGATACTTCACTCCACTGGGGCCTAGCTCCACTACGCAACCAGTCCAGTACCGGTCGAATATCGTCATCTTCTTCCTGGGATTTCTTGAAGTTGCCTTCAGTTCTAATCAAGTTCACGTGTTCTCTGGCTTCGTTTTGCTGGCAATGTCTGCAGTGTTCCTCACACGGACGTCGCGACAGGGCATCAGCATTGTTATGCCCTTTTCCACTCCGATGTTCCGTCACGAAATTGAACTCCTGCAGCTGCTCGAGCCATCTTGCAACTTGACCCTCCGGGTTTTTAAACTGTAGCAGCCATTTCAGTGCAGCGTGGTCGGTCCTTAACGTGAACTGCCTTCCTATGAGGTACTTATGGAAGTGCTGCAAGGTTTTTACTACAGCCAGCAGTTCTCGTCGAGTAACACAGTAGTTCCTCTCGGGCTTTGAAAGTGCCTTACTGAAGTAAGCGATCACGATCTGTCGGTCATCTTGCACCTGTGACAATACGCCACCAATTCCCGTATTGCTGGCATCTGTGTCAACGACAAATCTTCCATCTCTGCTCGGATACCCCAGTATAGGTGCTTCACATAGCCGCTGCTTCAGCTCGTTGAATGCTGACTCACAATTCTTGTCCCAGATAAAGTCTCGTTTTTCCTCAGTCAGTTGATGCAAAGGTTTTGCAATGTCCGAAAAACTCATAACAAACCTTCTGTAGTATGTGCATAGCCCTAGAAATGCACGTACTTCTGTTTTATTCTTCGGAACTGGCCACTGTTGCACAGCCTTTATCTTCTCGGGGTCGGTTCTCACTCCATCGGCGGAAATCACATGTCCTAGGTAGCTGACCTCCTTCTTGAACAGGGCACACTTCTTTGGGCTTAGTTTTAGGTTAGCCCCTCGTATTCTGGTGAACACTTTTTCCATGTTCCTTAGGTTTTCCTTGAAAGTGCGGCCCATTATAATGACGTCATCCAAATATACTAGACAGACGTCACCAAGAAGACCAACCATGACTCGTTCCATGAGGCGTTCAAAGGTTGCTGGAGCATTGCACAACCCAAAAGGCATGACGTTAAATTGCCACAGGCCATTGCCAATGCCCGTACTGAACGCTGTCTTTTCTTTATCTTTCTCGCTAATTTCCACTTGCCAGTAGCCACTTTTCAAATCGATGGTTGAAAACCACCTCATTCCACTGAGCATATCCAGCGTATCGTCGATCCTCGGCAAGGGATAACTGTCCTTCTTCGTTACGTTATTCAGCATTCTGTAGTCAACACAGAATCTTGTACTGCCGTCCTTCTTCTTCACCAGAACGACTGGAGAAGACCATGGGCTCGTAGAAGGCTCAATTATTCCACTAGCAGCCATGTCCTTTACCATTTCTGCCACTTCAGTTTCTTTAGCCCAGGGTATGCGGCGCGGTCTCTGTTTAATTGGTCTAGCATCACCTGTGTCTATCTCGTGCTTGACGAGGCCTGTTCTTCCGCAGTCCTTTCCCATTGCAAAAATATCCCGAAACCGAAGCAGAAATTCCTTGGCTTGCTGGAGTTCTGAGGTCGACAAATTGTTCTTAGAATTTTCCAGAAGTTGCTGGATGTGATCAGGTTCACCTTTTGTCGAGTCCTGCTTCACTGGAGATGTGTTGATTTGGCGGAGATACTTCACTTCTTCACATCTTCCAACAACACTGTTTTTCTTCAAATGGACCTCCTTTTTCCCAAGATTTATTATTCTCACTTTAGATTTCCCTTTCGTCATTACTAAAGTTCTCGCAGTGATGAGTTCCGGGTGCCGACCAGTATCCTCAACTATTACACACCTTTGTTGCCTGATTTTCTTGGGGAATTTTACTTCGACTAGAGTTTCTGTTCTCGGAGCCAATGTAGTGTCTTTTAAAGAATAGAGGTGACATGTATTTACTCCTCGCAGGAACACTTCTTGGTCTGGGAACTTCAATACTCCCCTATCAATGTCCAGAATACACCGGTACTTCTGCAAGAAGTCCAGACCCAGAATGCAATCATCGGTAATATTCGCAATTAAAACAGAATGGGTGTACACTTGATCACCGATTTTTAACTCTATATCTGTATCACCGAGGACGGAGACTGGCTGGCCGGTTGCTGTCTGTAGTCGGCAGGATGGAGACTTTCTTTGCCACAAGATCGTGCGTTTCAACAACTCAGGTCTTATAATAGCCCGTGACGCCCCGGTGTCAACGGTGAAATTGCAAGCACGTTCATTCAGTGTTCCTTCGATGGTTAGACTATTTCCGTTATGGACTTGATTGATGGTGATGACTGAGGCCTTTAATTGACCAGCCGGCACGCACCCCGCAGCCCTAGCGACATTAAGTTTTATCGTCTTCTCGTTAACTTGGGTTGCGGAGTCCACACTTGCCCTCTTCCTTTTGGGACAATCGGTACGAATGTGCCCTTTTTCTCTGCACCCGTAACACGTCGGAATATAGCGGGACGTTGACGAAGAAGAAACCACCCCTTCTCGGTGACGCGGCTGCACTGAAGGCGAAACCACTACTTCTCGAACTCTGTGCGTGCGTGAATCCTGTCGTACGGCTTCCACTTCCAAAGCGTGGGCCATTGCACTTTTCAGAGTTTGGTGGTGCCCAAGTCGCACCGTAGCCCTCACTTCAGAATCCCGTAGTCCGTCGATGAATGCCTGCACCAGATTAACTTCCACAGTCTCCGATGTCATCGACCTATATGCACGCCGCACCAACCGTTCAACCTCGACACCCCACTGTTGGAGGCTCTCGTTAGGCCTCTGCGTTCTCTCGCGAAGCTGCGCGCGGAATACGTGCTCGAGGTGCTTGTCACCATAGCGAGTGTCTAACCCTTCCATTAGACGCTCCAAGGTCCTGCCGTCCGAAGGAAGGTTTTCTAGGACCAGTAGGGCGTCCCCACGTAGAGCTAAGGTTAACGCCGCGAAAGACTGCTCATCATCCCAGCGGTTTGTCTTCACCAACGTTTCGAATTGGTATTTGAAGGCAGTCCATGACGACGTGCCGTCAAAACGTGGCACATCAAACTTTGCGGCCGACGTACCGTGGGTGTGCGCTGATGAGCCAATGGCAATGGGTTCGCGTGCTTCCAGCTTGACAATTTTTCTATTGATGTCCAGCAGGCGATCTTCATGGCCATCTATTCGGGTTTCCAAAGTATCAGTTCGGGCGGAAACCTCCTTGACCTCTAAGGTGAGATTCTTTACTTTCTCGCCCAGCGTGACGAGGCCGTGATCGATTTTCTCGAGGATAAGGTTCTGCTTAGCCTCTTGATCGCGGCGAGCGGCTTCCTGTTCGCGGCGAGCGGCTTCCTGTTCGCGGCGAGCGGCTTCCTGTTCGCGGCGAGCTTCTTCCTGGTTAGCCGCGATTAGGTCCTGGAGCTGGCGCTGGTTAGCTTCCTGTTCGCGGCGAGCGGCTTCCTGTTCGCGGCGAGCGGCTTCCTGTTCGCGGCGAGCGGCTTCCTGTTCGCGGCGAGCTTCTTCCTGGTTAGCCGCGATTAGGTCCTGGAGCTGGCGCTGGTTAGCTTCCTGTTCGCGGCGAGCGGCTTCCTGTTCGCGGCGAGCTTCTTCCTGGTTAGCCGCGATTAGGTCCTGGAGCTGGCGTTGGTTAGCTTCCTGTTCGCGGCGAGCGGTTTCTTGTTCGCGGCGAACGGCTTCCATACTAGCTTGCATGGCAGCCAACACCGCAGCGAGGCTCATTTCTGAAGTTGGTCCTGTTGGCATCTCAGCAGCTGCCGTTGCTCCGACACCAGCCGGATCTTCTTCCTCCAGTCGGTGACGCGCAGCATCCATCTCCGTTTGTCTCCTTGTTCGTGGTCGCTGTTCGTTGTCCCTCTGTAGTAATGGCATCTCACTTCTGACACCAGTTGTTACGAACGTGAGTAATCAAATGCCGGTTTACTAATAGAGAGATTTATTGTCCACAAACAAAACACAAACTTAGTCCAATCGCCAATAAACCACTTCGTAATGCACTCTAGAGATCCGTAGAAATATCGCTTAGGTCGTCGTATGGATGAAAACGTTCTTCACTTGACTTGGGTAGTTCGCACTCGTTCGCAGTCGAAATCAAACTGACTCCCGTCCGGCCAGCGAACACGTATTTATACTCAGAGCCAAGAAAATTCTAGATACCGAAGGTTCGAGGCCACACCAGAACAAAAGAAACCGTTTCCGCGAAGCAATAAATTATTCTTATTACCAACCGGTAGGTAACTACTCGACCCCACGACTCATACGAATTTCGACTCTATAGTAAAAGACTGAAGGTACAAATTCCTTTACCAAGTTACTTAAGTACCTACAAAAGTTCTCAGAATTATTGAGTACCTACTTATACGTGTCGGATTTTTCTAGAATTTGCTAGGCCCTGGTACGTACTTCTATTCTGGAGGTTTCGACTAGCAATGCGTTTTAATTATTCGGTGATACTTTCAGCTTTGTCGAAGAAACGACGTGTTCTATTTTTACGGCGTAACAATATTGTTCAGAGATGGGTTTATCGGCGTGATGTTAGTGTTGTAATAGTTAAACATATAAGTTGATACTCAAACTCATTTACTTCTTTGCCGGGGCGAACGTCCGCTGCCGCGACAAGTCGCGGCATGGCGAACAGAGCTCCGGCGGGATCACATGATGGTGGAATGTCGTCAGCGGCTATCGCAACCCAGTGCCGGGCACGCCATAATCGCGCCGATAAGACCCCTCCTTGAGGAGTGGCTTGAGAGACCTCAGGGTGTCCTCACCTTCCGCATGACGCAGGTCCTCACCGGACATGGCAAGTTCTGGAGGTTCTTGCACGGGATTCGTGCGAAAGAGACGCCCGTGTGTCGCCACTGTGTGGACTGCCCGAAGGACACGGTGGAGCATTCCATCAATCATTATTAGAGATAGTCTTTTAATTAGATAATGTATTAGAGATTATTTAAGAATTACAGTAATTACATAAATCAAAGATACACCCTTATCCTATTGTTTATCTCTATATGTGTTTTATAATCTCAAACGAAACAAAAGATTTTTTTTTGTATAAATATAATTTTATTCACCAAAGCTCTTTTTTAATCCAAATTCTTAATATTGTGTGCTTCCTAATTTCTTTCTATGAACATAGTTCCACGAGATCTATGTTTGTAATTTATATAAGACTAGCGACCCGCCCTAGCTTCGCACGGGTGCAATGGTGATAATGTATTTGTACATATAAACCTTCCTCTTGAATCACTCTATCTACTAAAAAAAAAACATCAAAATCTGTTGCGTAGTTTTAAAGATTTAAGCATACATGGGGAAAGCGGGACTTTGTTTTATACTATGTAATGATGACTAATTATTTCTGTTACCTGCACTTCGTTGGCCTAATGACCGTAAGTACGACTGCCGAACGTATGGATATGGGGTCGATTCCCAAGTAAGACAAAGTAAAATTCTCAGTATCACCCAAGAGAGGTCAATAAGGTATAGACAATAGAGATATATTATCTTGCGGACCGCAAGCAATGCGTAGCTCGTCGTCCAGCCGTCCAGTAGCCGTTCGGACGATACACGCCGTTATCCACTTGGGCCACCAAGTGGTTGACGGCGTGTATCGTTCCACGCGCTCCTTAAGTAGATGTTAGAAAAACGTGGGGGCCCAGCAGGGTCGAAGGATAGGGCAGGGATAATGTGAAAGTGGCCCTGGAATTAAGGCAAAGAAGGAACATGAGTGGGTTTTAATCAGTTAAAGTCCGACCCTATCCCCGCTCCTGCCAAGAGCGGGAGATAGTGTGAGATTTTAACTGATTAAAACTCTAGTGGAATAATATACAGATAGTTGAATCAGACTATACCAATCTAGTTTATGCTTACCTACCTATTTCCTATCTCGTTATGACTAAGTGCCTATAGTTCCTAGCTTCCGGACGTATTTTTATTGGTATGGGGGTAACCTATACTTGGCTAGAGAGAAACTGAACCACGATAGTACTGTGGGTGAATATTTCTATTACCTTCAAATACTTAATGTATAAAAAAATACAAGATTGTATTGTCAAATACCTATGCACTCTTAGGTTCGTTTTAGGTTATAATCTTTAACCTTGAATATCTTTTTTCTTCGAACCTCAACAACTTATTGCCCATTTGCTTTTTTACTAGTTTTGTTTAGTTCTAGAACTAGTTGCAAGTTTCCTTAATGTACGATCCTCCTATCAGTCGGTCCCATTGTACATGCAATTCGCCATCCTCCTTTCACGGTGTATACCTAAACAAATAAATGTGCGACACTACTCAAGAGGTAACGCTGAGCAGTCCCATACGGTCCCGGGTTATGACAAGACGTTACTCTTGAATCGTGTGTACTGCGACGCCTCGAGTCCACTCGAGAGGCGCCCAGTTCAAGGGGACGTGGTAACTTCAATAAAACCACGTTGAGTTTTATACTTTTTTCTATACCTATTATTGCTTTACGGCTCGACATTCAATCTTAGTCTTTTTACATGACCACCTATTATTTTTTTTTAAATATTTTAAACTACAAATAGTCTGCGAACGTCTTGCCAGCCAGTATGCTAATTCGGAGCGCATGCGAACTCTTCAGAGATATCGCAGTACTTACTGACAATTTGGTGGTTTCATTTATAATTAACCCAAGCTATAATATGGATCTTAACGAATACCACAATTTGTAATGACGTATTCAAGGCCTGCACAAAAATCCAGCTTGTTGGGAATTAATGCAAACTGGAATGTCTATTTTGACTGGATTATGAGGGAAAGTAGATTAATACACTGGCAACATTAAGCACGCCCCCAGCCACGCGCAGAGTTAACGTAATCCGACTCTAGTGGTTTTTTTGGTAGTTTTAAAAGTTGACAGTCTAGAAGTAGGTAAGTGACAGTGTAACTATTGGCAACATTGATCGTACCGTCACGGTCACGTCACACGATAATTTTCTCTCTGGTAGAAGTCGGATTAGGTACGTTAACGTTGCGCGTGGCTGGGGACGTGCTTAATGTTGCCCGTGTATTAATCTACTTTCCCTCATATAATTAAAAATATTACTAACTTAGAAAGTAAACAGTTTTGCTCAAGAAATATATTTTAAAATCAAAAATGGGAAATGCATTTCATTTCACGACATATTATTACTTACATATTAATATGATCAGGTTTTCTAAAATTATACGCCGTTAAATTTTGATCATTTTAAATACCTTGGAGGATCGATGTAATCCAGTCAAAATAGACATTCCAGTTTGCATTAATTCCCAACAAGCTGGATTTTTGTGCAGGCCTTGAATACGTCATTACAAATTATATGTCAAAAGTCCCCATCGATCCCGCTTGTGCGTTGTTTTTTATTCGAGGTCAAAGGTCACGAATTTGCGTTTTTTACGTATATCTCTGAAACAATGAGAGCTATCGAAATATGGTTCAGACGAAATTTGTAGATCGTAAAATTATCTACAAAAAAGATCTCAACACTTCTCTTCTACAAAGCATCGCTTTTGAGATATCGTGACTTTAGACCGCAGCAAAGTCGTATTTTCGAGTATATGCACACATTTCCGCACCACCTCTGAGGTAGTGTACACGGCGCTTTTTATCTAACGTGGTTTCCGCAGTAGGAACACTCCACAATATAAGTTGAGTTTTGTGAAAAATACAAGAAACAATAAGAGAGTGCAGTTATCTTGTCTCCCTCCAACATCTGCTTCTGCTTATCAACACTTGTTTCGTGTGTTCTACCAAGTGCAAGTGTGGCTAGGCAATAATCTAAATCCTGAAGATTGGGGTTGGATATTGATGAATAATAGTTTGGAGCCAATCCATACTTTACTGCCATCTGCTCCTGAAAAATTACTCAATACATTTTTTTGTAATTGAATTAAACAAAAAAGGCTGCACAAACAATTGCAGGTGCAGAAAAGTTGGATTGTATTGTTCATCGGTATGTACCAATTACGTATGTATGCATACTCGAAAATAGGGCTGCCTGCGGTCTAAAGTCACGATATCTTGAAAGCGATGCTTTGTAGAAGAAAAGTGTTGAGATCTTTTTGTAGACAATTTTACGATCTACAAACTTTGTCTGAACCATTTTTCGATAGCTCTCGTTGTTTCAGAGATATACGCAAAAAACGCAAATTCGTGACCTTTGACCTCGAATAAAAAACAACGCACAAGCGGGATCGATGGGGACTTTTGACATATCATTTGTAATGACGTATTCAAGGCCTGCACAAAAATCCAGCTTGTTGGGAATTAATGCAAACTGAAATCGTAATTTAGTCTACTTTGACTGGACTAATGCAGTACATGAAAGACAATCGATTGATAAAGTTAGAATAATAAAGTGCTTTTTTTTAAATCGAATTAATTTACGCACGTTCGAAATTAATCTCTGTAAGTAAACGTCAGCTGGGCCATTTCAATGACCTACAGGTAGTTACCGACAACTACTTACGAGGTCATAGACTCGTTTACTTAAAGAAATGAATTTTGTAAATGCGTATATCAATACGAGATTTAGAAAAAAAGTACTTTTTCAATCGGTGTATACGACAGTAAGAGGAGGCCTATGTGTGGACATAGGCCTCGAATGAACGGTCTTGCGAATTATAGTAATGCGAGGTCTTGCGAATTATAGTAATGCGAATATGTGTAGTAAAGAAAATTAAACAGAATTTTAGATAAAGAAACGTTATTATTTACATCGTGTTCAGCTAGTATTTACACAAATCGACTATAAATATTTTTATTTAAATAGGGAATTATTATAAAAAAGTCATTTGAACTTTGTACTTAAATCAGTTAATGAGTATCTCGCAGCACTTAAATTTGGCGGAGCAAAGGTCCTGGAGAGGGTCAATTCCTTTCATTTGAATATCTTCATCAGGATCTATGCTTGAGATTTATCGAAGAGTTGGAATTCATATCGTCATGGTAGTCACTTGATTAAGATTCAAATACATGGTAGCAGTCCATTTTCAACAAACTCTGTTTATCTGCCAGGCACCGCTCGGGTACGAATACTTAGGGAAATTGTATTGTCCTGGTCACCTGAAAAAAATATTTGACAAATGGTCCAACTTTGGAAAATGGGATCGTAGGCACGATATTTTCTAATTTCTCTTAAGAAGCACGTTTGCCTTTCAAGATAATATCCTTGCCAACACTTTTAATCACTTTCTGTATAATGACGACGATTATTTACTTTGGAAACGATTAAAAACACAGAATATAAAACATTCTCTTGACACCTGACATAAATGTCAAGATGACGGCAAATGATTAGTTTCTTTTTTCGCCGCGTACCTACTTAACGTAATTCTACTTATTCCGTATGGTGCCGGAGGTGAAGAATACCACCATCCCATATCTTCCCGTGGGTGTCGTAAGAGGCGACTAAGGGACATCTTTAAGACCGTGCGTATTGCTAAGCACCTGAGGTCACCGCGTGGTTGCGGGTAAACTACCAACAACTGCATTCCCAAGGAGTGTTAGCGTCAGGCAGGCGACTGGCTGTAAAACAGTAGCCAAATCTCATGCAACATGATAAATATAAACGATGTGAGATAGACCTAGGGCGTACCCCACAGGCGACGCGCAGGGGCAGTACCCGGCTCCTGTGGGAAATGGACCAGGGCAGGCCTCCGTCACTCCATGTACTTGCGCGCTATAATTACCTACCGCCCGGCCGAGCGGTCTCGAGCCGCCGGCGGACCAAATTCAGTGCGGTTTTCGCAAGCGAAGGGCAAGCACGTTGTTCAATTTTAATAGTACCATTCGTTCGTACGCGTACCTACGATGTCGTCTGGTGCCTTATGTGCTGTAGATGGGTGCAAATCAAGTAAAAGAAAAGTGATGAATGAACACCTAACATTTTTAACTTTTTTTTTTTAATTTTAACATTTTTTATTTTACCTACGCACGTCGTCTACAATAATATTATTTTTATAGATAAACCATTTATTTGTTGTGCTTTTGTGTACCTACACAAAGCATACACGAAAGCACAATTAAACTTTAAAACTAAGCACCTGTATAAATACAGTCAACATAAACAAGAAACACATGTAGGTAGGTACTTAGGAAAAAAATCGAAGAAAATATAAAAACGAGAACCACAGTGCGGTGTGTATCTCAGTGCTGCTCCAAATGGGAGTCCAGCTCAGCATGTGTCAGGCACACGTACCTGACGCTGATTTTCAGCTGGATCCAGCTAGTGGTTTTGTAGTGAATTGAGTAGGTGGTGGTTTATAGAAAAACAAGGTTGACAATGGTTTTATCTATACGTATTACACAGTCAGCACCATTAGCACCAATTTATTAAAAAAAAAATATTTTATGAACGATACCATTTTAAATTTCCACATATAAGTCAGAACATATTTCAAACCCAAAATAACTCGGTGGCTACAAAGAATATCACTGTTAACCCTAAAACTGCAAGTCGTTTAGAAACTTTTAAAAATAAACTCATTTATAATTTGCCGGATTTGTCTACACTTGATAATGTCAATCACCAATATGAAGAATTTTTTAATATATGTATACTGTAATCAATTTAATTCTACTTTTATACCTAAGAGTATTTCTGTTAACAGTGTCGTATCGTTCAGTGAATGGGCTACCAATGGTATTCATAAAAGTAGAATCCGACTTTACGAATTGTATGAAGAAAGGATTTTTGTTAACACTGCAGAATTTAGTTTATATGTTAGAAATTATTCAAAATTGTTTAAAAAAGTTTGTTCTTTAGCAAAATCGCTTTACTTAAGTTCCAAAATTAAAAACAGTAATAATATAATTAAAACGACTTGGAATATTATAAATAGAGAAACTGGAAGGTCTACAAGACCATCAAGCGATTATAAACTTGTATTTGAAGACAATGTGATCACATCGGACGCACAGGTTGCTGCGGCATTTAAAAACTTCTTCTCAGAGATCCCCGTATCAACAACAAAATCTCTGAACTCTTCATCTACTGCAGCAGAGTCTCTACTTAAAGATAATGTTAAAGTTTGCGATTTCGATTTTAGTTTCGAACATGTAACTTGCGTTAGTATTATTAAAACCTTTAACTCCTTAAATGTTAAAAAGACTGCAGATTTATAGGGTAATTCTGTGGACGTTGTAAAGTCTATAATCCACATTGTAGCTCCTTCTTTAGCTTTAATTTTCAATAATTGTATCGATCGCGGTGAGTTTCCTGATCTAATGAAGTATAGTAAAATAATACCATTATTCAAAACGGGTAGTACATCTGACCCCACGAATTACAGACCCATTTCTGTACTACCCGCCTTTAGTAAAATATTTGAAAAGCTTATTTTAGAGCAATTGCAAAGATTTTTTAATAGAAATAACTTGTTGCATACTAAACAGTTTGGTTTCACAAGGGGTCGTTCAACAACCGATGCCGGTGTTGAACTTTTAGGACATATTTATGATGCATGGGAAGACAAATGCGATGCCCTGGGCATTTTTTGCGATTTGTCTAAGGCTTTCGATTGCGTTCACCATGAAACATTAATCAGGAAACTACGCCACTACGGAATCCGAAACTCCTCCCTGGATCTTCTTACGTCGTATCTTAGTGAAAGGATTCAGAGAGTTGATGTGAACGGAAAAAGATCTCCCGGGTCTGTAGTAAAAATGGGTGTCCCCCAGGGCTCAATTCTCGGTCCTTTTTTGTTTCTTATTTATATTAACGATTTGCCTTACCTCATTAAAGATAACCAAAATATAGTTTTGTTTGCTGATGACACATCACTTTTATTTAAACTTAAACGCCAACAGCCGGTTACTGACAATATAAATAGCGCTGTTTCAAAAATAGTACATTGGTTTAACGTAAATAACTTGCTACTTAATGAAAAAAAAAACGAAATGTATTAAGTTTACCATGCCTAATGTTAAGCAAGTTGAAACTAGTGTGTTAATAAAAGGTAGAGTTGAGTCCTGAAGATACTACAGTGTTTTTGGGCATAACTTTGGATGCTAAGCTTCAATGGGGCCCCCATATAGACAAATTATCTAAAAAACTCAGCTCTGCTGCATATGTTGTAAGAAAAATACGAAACTTAACTGACTTAGAGACAGCACGTTTAGTTTACTTTAGTTATTTTCATAGTCTCATGTCGTACGGTATTTTATTGTGGGGAAATGACGCTGATATTCAGATAATTTTCGTTCTGCAGAAAAGAGCTATTCGTTTTATTTATAAATTAAGTCCCAGACACTGTCTTAAAGGTAAATTTAAAGAGATTAATATAATGACTGTACCTTCTCAATATATTTACGAAAATATCTTGTATGCCCATAAAAATAAAAACACGTTTAAAAAATATAGTGATATTCATAATTTTAATACTAGGAATAAACATAAATTTGTGGCGCCTGCTACCAGGCTCAAAAAAATAGGGGAATCATTCAAATGTCAGTGTATACATTATTATAATAAGCTTCCTAATCATATTCAGGAACTAAGCCTTAATAAATTCAAATCATTTGTAAAACGGAAACTTTTGCTAAAGGCTTTTTACAATGTAAAAGACTATCTTGAGGACAAAAAGGCTTGGGATTGACCTGCTCCAGTATGTTCTACAATTGTTCTCATCTGATTTTTTATATTTCAATTGTGCTTTTTTACTTATATTGTTTACAATTTGACCTTCATATTTGTTTTTATTTTACAATATGTATTTATTAATTATTTTTTTTAAATTTATATTTGACCAAAATATTTACTTTGTTAAATATTACAATTTTCTACACTTCTGTATTTTATTGTGAATATGAGGACTATGTGGTTTTTTTTTTTCGTATGTTCAATTATTTTGACGCATGTCTGGCAGTTTGAGTATTTCTGCGGCCTACCCAAATGTCCCTTCTTTGGCATTGATCGTCAAATCGTTGAGCTCCTTAGTTTTCCTAAGTTGAGCTATACGAATACTGACAAATGCTTGCACTGACTGGACAGGTCCACTCAAATCTGTATGGTTCTCTCCTCAAAAGACCATCTCAGACGCTAATCTGCATTGTTCTCATAAAGATTTGACTATTACTGTATGGACTTTAAAAGAGACTTTGACCCCTGAGTTTGTTTCGGTGTTTCTTCTCAGGGTAGTCAGCTAGGAAACACCGGACTCATATAGTTTAAACTGACAAAAAAAAAAACAAAAATGACGTGTAAAAGTGTTGTGAAAAACCTATTTACAAAAATAAATATCATTAATCATTCACAATTTTCAATAACATAGAAAAAATTATGTTAAATTAATTTTATCGAAGAAACAGCCCTGCGATTTCTCGGTGAGCTGCGATTGATCACGCGGTGCGAAGCAATCACAACTGTACGCTTAAACATTAAGGCACATTTTGGCATGCAGTGGTTGCTGTCGCGACGAAGTAGGCTATTATAGCAGTAGGTATTGAGAATTTTGTATGGAGTGAAGTATCTGTTACGTAGTAACTATTTAGTAATCTGTGACCAGGGTCGTTGCACCATCCCAGGCGGGTGCAACGTGAGAAGCTAGCTCAGGAAATAAAATTGAGGTATGCAAGTTGGAATGTTGGGACGATGACTGGAAGGGCCAGAGAGTTAGCGGATGTACTGAAAAGAAGAAGGATAAATGTAGCATGCTTGCAGGAAACGAAATGGACGGGAACGAAAGCGAGAGAAATTGGCGAGGGATATAAGTTTTATTATTGTGGAAGTGATGGAAAAAAGAATGGTGTAGTGTAGGTATAGTGCTAGATAGTAGGTTGAAAGAAAGCGTGATGGAAGTACGAAGAATTAATCATAGATGTATAGTTGTGAAAGTTATGTTAGAGAATGATGTGATGTTGAATGTAGTCAGTGTGTATGCTCCACAATCAGGATGTGATGAAATGATGAAAGATAAGTTTTGGGAGGATTTTGATAGTGCCCTAATGACCATCCCTGTGCATGAGGAATTGATAGTTGGAGGTGATTTTAATGGACATGTAGGAAGAATGAAAGGTATTTATGAAAGAGTACATGGAGGATGGGGCTTTGGAAGGCTAAATAGTGAAGGAGAGACGCTGCTACAATCTGCAACAGCCTTTGACCTTGCAGTTGCTAATAAGTGGTTTGAAAAAAGTGAGGAACACCTAATCACATACAAAAGCGGTCACCACAAAACTCAAATCGATTACTTTTTAGTTAGATGCAATAACATAAAGCAGGTCAAGGATTGCAAAGTGCTGCCAGGAGAAGACCTGGTCTCACAGCACTGACTACTGGTATTGGAATCAGTAGTCAAAATAAAATCTAATAAAAGCAAAAAGCGGCCTCCCCCTAAAATAAAATGGCATATGTTAGAGAACAATGATTGTGAGAAAAAGTTTAGAGAGCGAGTGTTGGAAAAAATGATAGAGATGGGAGACATGAATGATCGAAGTATAAATGAAAGCTGGATTGAGATGGCGGAATGTATTAGGAATGCAGCGAAAGATATTTTGGGAGAGTCGAGAGGTAAAGGTACAATAGATAGGGATACATGGTGGTGGTCGATAGAAATTCAGAATGTATTGAAAGAAAAGAAAAGAAAGTTCAAGGAATGGCAACGTATAGGAGAGGAAGACGATAGTTTGAAAGCTAAAAAAAAGAGGGAGTATGATTTGTTGAAGAAGAAAGCTAAAAAAGCCGTAGCTTTAGCGAAATCAAAGGCTCACAACAAATTGTACGACCAACTGGACAGTCCTGCAGGCCAAAAAGAGCTCTATCGCCTTACTAGAGTAAGAGAGAGAAAGGCGAAGGATGTTTGTCAGGTAAGATGTGTAAGGAATGAAGCTGGAATGGTTCTATCGAATGATGAAGAAATCAAGGACAGGTGGAAGGACTATTTTGAAAGACTGATAAATGAGGAAAATAATTGGAGTGGAAGTTTAGAGAGTAAACCAATTAATGTTGGGTTAGTAAGAATGGTTAGTATGAATGAAGTCAGAATAGTAGTAAATGGTATGAAGAATGGTAAAGCCATTGGTCCAGATGGAATACCAGTTGAAGTGTGGAAGTTATTGAAAGTGGATGGATGGATGTGGTTGGCTTTGTTCTTCAATAAGTTGTTGCGGGAAGAAGCCATACCTGATGAGTGGTGCAACAGCTCTTTGGTGCCCATTTTTAAAAACAAAGGTGATGTGCTTGAGTGCAATAATTATAGAGGAATAAAGCTGTAGCGACATATAGGGTATGAAGTTAGTCGCGTGTGACGTCAGCCGATAAGCAACCTCACGCGCAACTAACAGTTCAGGAACGCTTTGCAGTCGCTCTTTCTCCCTCGTAAAGATCAGTCGGTATTCGGTAACAAAGTAATATTGTAACGTATATGTATCTGTGACGTAATATATATTGAGTGAAAGTTATTCGGTGTTTCCTTGAATCTCCAAATTGAACTCCCTTACTGAACAGTGACATACACACAACACACAGAACTCTCAATTAGTAAAGCGCAACCTCTAAACTGGTGACCCCGACGTGATCATAAAACCGACGTGATCATAAAACCGACGTGATCATAAAACCGACGTGATCATAAGACCGACGTGATCATAAGACCGACGTGATAAAACTGTGTACCGCGAAAGTGAAAAACTATCCCCGGAAAAATAGTGAATAAAAGTCCTAGCGAACTCTCGTGCAAAATGGCTCATCCAAATTCGCCCGCTTTAATGACGATGGCTGGAAAATGCGTGGTAACTACAGGGATGGAGACAGGGGGAGCAAGAGCGGCTGCCACCGCAGCAACAACTGCCACGGGAGCCGTAAGAGACCTTCTGACAATGATAAACAAGCTATCGTTGGAAATAGCAGCTTTGAGAGAACAAGGTCATAGAAGAAACAACTTCCGTGGACGTGGAAAGCGATATGGACGTTCAAGGTCAAGGTCCCGAGGCGCGCGATCCAGAATGACTCCTGAAGACCCCAATTGGCTGTGCAAGTATCATTTCCGGTATAGAGCTCGTGCGACCAGATGTGAGAAACCGTGTACGTGGGTCGAGAAGAAGGAAAACTAGCTCCGGTACATTCTGTGGCGGGAGAACAGGTACCGATAGCCAACCACCGCCTTAGTGTTTTGGACTCTCAAAATCACATCCGGTTTTTAGTTGATTCAGGCGCAAACGTTTCGGTCATACCAAAGAAGTACAGAGACAAAAATCAGGGTGAGTGTTCCAAATATAAATTGTTTGCAGCTAACGGCAGTGAGATAAAAACATACGGTGTAAAATCATTAGTGCTAAATTTAAATCTAAGACGTGTTTTTCGTTGGACTTTCGTAGTTGCAGATGTCACGCAGCCCATATTAGGGGCAGATTTTTTAAAACATTATAAATTGTTAATAGATTTAAGTTCTAGAAAGTTAATAGATCAGGTTACGAGTCTGAACGTACTTGCTTCCGTAGTGCAGTGTTATCAAGAGTCAGTTAGTACAATTAATAGTAGTCATCCTTATTATGATCTTTTGATAGAATATCCAGACATTATGAAACCGATTTTATACAAGGACGCGCCGTCTCATTCTGTTTGTCATTATATAGAAACTACTGGCCCGCCGGTGTATGCACGCGCCAGACCGCTGCCGCCGGACCGGTATCAGAAAGTTAAAGCTGAATTTGCATTAATGATAGAGCTAGGTATTTGTAGACCTTCCAAAGGAGCATTGGCAAGCCCATTACATGTGGTTCCAAAAAAAGATGGACAATTACGACCTTGCGGTGATTACAGACAATTGAACGCGGTTACGAAACCTGATAGATATCCTATTCCAAGGTTACAAGATTTTACTTATATTTGTGCAGGCAAGAAGATATTTTCTCGTTTAGATATAAATCGTGCTTACCATATTGTGCCCGTCGCACCACAAGATGTAGAAAAAACAGCAATTATAACGCCTTTTGGGCTATTTGAATTTTTAAGAATGCCTTTTGGTTTGCGTAATGCTGCCCAGACATTCCAAAGGTTCATGAATAATAATGTTTTGCAAAACTTAGAATACGCAGAAGGCGATCAGGACCGTGTGGAACCGTTTCATTTTTGTTATCTTGATGACGTCATAATAGCCAGCGACGACGAGAAAAGTCATAAGCGACACTTAAAATTAATATTAGAGCGATTTAATAAGTTCGGTATCACTATTAACCTTGGCAAATGTACATTTGGGGCATCTGAAATAGAATTTTTAGGCTATAAAGTCTCTGCAGAGGGTATAAAACCCCTGGAAGAGAAAATACAAGCTATTGTTAATTATCCGAAACCAGAAACGGTAGAACAGTTACGACGTTTTTTAGGAATGATTAATTTTTACAGAGCACATTTACCCCATGCTGTAGATTATCAAAAAGAATTAAATAAATATTTGCACAACAGTAAAAAGAGGGACAAAACAAAGATAAATTGGACCGAAGTATCTGAAAAAGCATTTGTAAAATGTAAAGAATGTTTACAGAATAGCGTTATGTTATCGCACCCCGCTTCCAATGTTCCATTAGCTTTAATGACTGACGCATCAAATTCCTGTGTAGGTGCAGTATTGCAACAAGAAATAGGAGATCAGTGGAAACCACTAGGTTATTTCTCAAAACAATTATCGGAAACGCAGCAAAAATATTCTACCTATGACCGTGAACTTTTGGCAATTTATTAACATTCGCCATTAACATTCGCTTTTTCCCGTAAAGTTAGTGAAAAAGAAACGCCTCGTCGAACTCGTCAACTAGCGTATATTAGCGAATTTACGACCGACATAAGGCACGTTACAGGCGATAAAAATATCGTAGCGGACGCTTTGTCGCGAGTAGAGACGATAGATTGTCCTACTAGTATCGATTACGAAGATTTAGCTAGGGAGCAAAAATTGGATCGAGATTTATGCGAAAAGATAGAGCAAGCAAAGGATACTTTACAATTCAGGGAAATATATTTACCAAACTGTAAAGCACCGATTATTTGCAACATGACAACACAAACGGCTCGACCATATTTAACGGAAAAATATAGAAAACTAGCTTTTGCCAGCGGCTTCGCCCGCGTACATAAAATATAGCCTATGTCACTCAGGAGTAAAGCAGCTTTCTATTGTTGCTTAAATTTTTCAAATCGGACCAGTAGTTCCAGAGATTACCCCCTACAAACAAAAAAACAAAAAAACAAACTTTACCTCTTTATTATATTAGTATAGATTAGTTTTTGATAGATTACATAGTTTAAGCCATCCAGGCATTAGAGCAACTAAAAGATTAATTAAGGATAGATTTTACTGGCCTACAATGAACAAAGAAATTGCTAGGTGGACAAAAACGTGTATGAATTGCCAAAAAGCTAAAGTACATCGACATATTGTTACGCCGTGGAAATAGAACACGCCGTTTCTTCGACAAAGTCAAGAGTATCACCGAATAATTAAAACGCATTGCTAGTCGAAACCTCCAGAATAGAAGTACGTACCAGGGCCTAGCAAATTCTAGAAAAATCGGACACGTATAAGTAGGTTTACTCAATAATTCTGAGAACTTTTGTAGGTACTTAAGTAACTTGGTAAAGGAATTTGTACCTTCAGTCTTTTACTATAGAGTCGAAATTCGTATGAGTCGTGGGGTCGAGTAGTTACCTACCGGTAGGTAATAAGAATAATTTATTGCTTCGCGGAAACGGTTTCTTTTGTTCTGGTGTGGCCTCGAACCTTCGGTATCTAGAATTTTCTTGGCTCTGAGTATAAATACGTGTCTACTGGCCGGACGTCAGTCAGTTTTGATTTCGACAGCGATCAAGTGCGAATATCCAAGTCAAGTGAAGAACGTTTTCATCCATACGACGACCTAAGCGATATTCTTACGGATCTCTAGAGTGCATTACGAAGTGGTTTATTTGCGATTGGACTAAATTGGTGTTTTGTTTGTGGAAAATAAATCTCTCTCTAAGTAAACCGGCATTTGATTACTCACGTTCGTAACAACTGGTGTCAGAAGTGAGATGCCATTACTACAGAGGGACGACGAACAGCGACCACGAACAAGGAGACAAACTGAGATGGATGCTGCGCGTCATCGTCTGGAGGAGGAAGATCAGGTCAGCATGGGAGCAACAGCAGCTGCTGAGGCGCCAACAGGACCTTCCTCGGAAATGAACCTCGCTGCGGTGTTGGCTGCGATGCAAGCTAGCATGGAGGCTAACCAGCGCAAGCTCCAGGACCTAATCGCGGCTAACCAGGAAGAAGCTCGCCGCGAACAGGAAGCCGCTCGCCGCGAACAGGAGGCTAACCAGCGCAAGCTCGAGGACCTAATCGCGGCTAACCAAGAAGAAGCCCGCCGCGAACAGGAAGCCGCTCGCCGCGATCAAGAGGCTAAGCAAAACCTTATCCTCGACAAAATCGATCACGGCCTCGTCACGCTCGGCGAGAAAGTGAAGAACCTCACCTTAGAGGTCAAGGAGGTTTCCGCCCGAACTGAAAGTTTGGAAACAAGAATGGATGGCCATGAAGATCGCCTGCTGGACATCAATAAAAAAAATCGTCAAGCTGGAAGCACGCGAACCCATTGCCATTAGCTCATCAGCGCACACCCACTGTACGTCGGCCGCAAAGCTTGATGTGCCACGTTTTGACGGCACGTCGTCATGGACTGCCTTCAAATACCAATTCGAAACGTTGGTGAAGACAAACCGCTGGGATGATGAGCAGTCTTTCGCGGCGTTAACCTTAGCTCTACGTGGGGACGCCCTACTGGTTCTAGAGAACCTTCCTTCAGACGGCAGGACCTTGGAGCGTCTAATGGAAGGGTTAGACACTCGCTATGGCGACAAGCATCTCGAGCATGTATTCCGCGCACAACTCCGCGACAGAACACAGAGGCCTAACGAGAGCCTCCAGCAGTGGGGTGTCGAGGTTGAACGGCTGGTGCGGCGTGCATATATGTCGATGACACCGGAGACCGTGGAAGTTAATCTGGTACAGGCATTTATCGACGGACTACGGGATACTGAAGTGAGAGCTACGGTGCGACTCGGACACCACCAAACTCTGAAAAGTGCGATGGCCCACGCTTTGGAAGTGGAAGCCGTACGACAGGATTCACGTACGCACAGAGTTCGAGAAGTGGTGGTTTCGCCTTCAGTGCAGCCGCGCCAACGTGAAGGGGTGGTTTCTTCTTCGGCAAAGTCCCGCTATATTCCAACGTGCTACGGGTGCGGAGAAAAAGGGCACATTCGTACCGATTGCCCCAAAAGAAAGAGGGGAAGTGTGGACTCCGGAACCCAAGTTAACGAAGAGTCGTTAAACTAAATGTCGCCAGGGCCGCGGGGCGGGTGCTGGCTGGTCAACTTAAAGCCCCAACCGTAACCATCAGTCAAGTCCACAACGGAAATAGTTTGACCATAGAAGGAATACTGAATGAAAGAGCTTGCAATTTCACCGTTGACACCGGGGCGTCACGGACTATTATAAGACCTGAGTTGCTGAAACGCACGATCTTGTGGCAAAGAAAGTCTCCATCCTGCCGACTTCAGACAGCAACCGGCCAGCCAGTCTCCGTCCTCGGTGATACAGATATAGAGTTAAAAATCGGTGACCAAGTGTATACCCATTCTGTTTTAATCGCAAATATTACCGATGATTGCATTCTGGGTCTGGACTTCTTGCGGAAATACCGGTGTGTTTTGGATATTGATAGGGGAGTATTGAAGTTTCCAGACCAAGAAGTGTTCCTGCGTGGGAACAACACATGTAACCTCTATTGTTTAAAAGATACGACATTGGCTCCGAGAACAGAAACTCTAGTCGAAGTAAAATTCCCCAAGAAAATCAGGCAACAAAGGTGTGTAATAGTTGAGGATACTGGGCGGCACCCGGAACTCATCACTGCGAGGACATTAGTAATGACGAAAGGGAAATCTAAAGTGAGAATTATAAATCTTGGGAAAAAGGAGGTCCACTTGAAGAAAAACAGTGTTGTTGGGAGAGGTGAAGAAGTGAAGTATCTCCGCCAAATCAACACATCTCCAGTGAAGCAGGACTCGACAAAAGGTGAACCTGATCACATCCAGCAACTTCTGGAAAATTCTAAGAAGAATTTGTCGACCTCAGAACTACAGCAAGCCAGGGAATTTCTGCTACGGTTTCGGGATATTTTTGCAACGGGAAAGGACTGCGGAAGAACAGGTCTCGTCAAGCATGAGATAGACACAGGTGATGCTAGACCGATCAAACAGAGACCGCGCCGTATACCCTGGGCTAAAGAAACTGAAGTGGCAGAAATGGTGAAGGATATGGCTGATAGCGGAATAATTGAGCCTTCTACGAGCCCATGGTCTTCTCCAGTCGTTCTGGTGAAGAAGAAGGATGGCAGTACAAGATTCTGTGTAGACTACAGAATGCTGAATAACGTGACGAAGAAGGACAGTTATCCCTTGCCGAGGATCGACGATACGCTGGATATGCTCAGTGGTATGAGGTGGTTTTCAACCATTGATTTGAAAAGTGGCTACTGGCAAGTGGAAATTAGCGAGAAAGATAAAGAAAAGACAGCGTTCAGTACGGGCATTGGCAATGGCCTGTGGCAATTTAACGTCATGCCTTTTGGGTTGTGCAATGCTCCAGCAACCTTTGAACGCCTCATGGAACGAGTCATGGTTGGTCTTCTTGGTGACGTCTGCCTAGTATATTTGGATGACGTCATTATAATGGGCCGCACTTTCAAGGAAAACCTAAGAAACATGGAAAAAGTGTTCACCAGAATACGAGGGGCTAACCTTAAACTAAGCCCAAAGAAGTGTGCCCTGTTCAAGAAGGAGGTCAGCTATCTAGGACATGTGATTTCCGCCGACGGAGTGAGAACCGACCCTGAGAAGATAAAGGCTGTGCAACAGTGGCCAGTTCCAAAGAATAAAACCGAAGTACGTGCATTTCTAGGACTATGCACATACTACAGAAGGTTTGTTATGAGCTTTTCGGACATTGCAAAACCTTTGCATCAACTGACTGAGGATAAACGAGATTTTATCTGGGACAACAATTGTGAGTCAGCGTTCAACGAGCTGAAGCAGCGGCTATGTGAAGCACCTATACTGGGGTATCCGAGCAGAGATGGAAGATTTGTCGTTGACACTGATGCCAGCAATACGGGAATTGGTGGCGTATTGTCACAGGTGCAAGGTGACCGACAGATCGTGATCGCTTACTTCAGTAAGGCACTTTCAAAGCCCGAGAGGAACTACTGTGTTACTCGACGAGAACTGCTGGCTGTAGTAAAAACCTTGCAGCACTTCCATAAGTACCTCATAGGAAGGCAGTTCACGTTAAGGACCGACCACGCCGCACTGAAATGGCTGCTACAGTTTAAAAACCCGGAGGGTCGAGTTGCAAGATGGCTCGAGCAGCTGCAGGAGTTCAATTTTGTGACTGAACATCGTAGTGGAAAAGGGCATAACAATGCTGACGCTCTGTCGCGACGTCCATGTGACGAGGACTGCAGACACTGCCAGCAGAACGAAGCTCGAGAACACGTGAACTTAATTAGGACTGAAGGCAACTTCAAGAAATCACAGGAAGAAGATGACGATATTCGACCAATACTGGACTGGATGCGTAGTGGAGCTAGGCCCCAATGGAGTGAAGTATCGTCACTTAGTCCCGTCACAAAGAGCTACTGGGCGCAGTGGGACAGTTTAGTCCTAGAAAATGATGTGCTCTGTAGGAAATGGGAATCGAATGATGGCAAGGAGGTAACCACACAAGTTATAGTACCACGAAGTGAAGTGGTCCCCCTGCTACAGGAAATACATGATGGTGCTTCTGGTGGACACCTGGGGATCAAGAAAACTCTACTGAAAGTGAGACAGCGGTATTACTGGCTCAACTGTAGAGATGACATAGAGCAATGGTGTCGGAAATGTACAGCGTGTGCATCTGTGAAAGGACCACAGACTAGAAGCAGGGGCAAGCTTCAGCTGTACAATGTGGGAGCCCCTTGGGAACGCATTGCCATCGACGTCGCTGGACCATTTCCAATTACAAATGACGGAAACAAATACATATTGGTGATCCAGGACTATTTCACAAAGTGGCCCGAAGTTTTCGCCATACCCAACCAGGAAGCGACGACAGTGGCAAAGAGGGTGGTTGAGGAAGTAGTGTGTCGGTATGGCGTACCTTTGGAGATCCATTCCGACCAAGGCCGAAACTTCGAATCTGCGCTGTTCCAGGAAATGTGTACCCTTCTGGGGATTTACAAAACACGCACAACACCTGCGCATCCACAGTCGGACGGAATGGTGGAAAGATTTAACCAAACCCTGGAGAATCACCTGGCTAAGGTTGTCGATGACCATCAGAAGGACTGGGACCGGTACATTCCACTATTTCTGATGTCTTATCGATCGGCAGTACACGATAGCACGGGACATACTCCAGCAAGAGTGAATTTCGGCAGAGAGATGAGACTTCCAGTAGATGCCATAACTGGCGTGCCACCTGACAAGAACAAGCCAGTTACGGACTACGTCAGTGACCTTCAGGACCAATTGGATGAAGTGCATAAACGAGTACGTGAAAATAGCATGAACACCAGCTCCAAAATGAAAACTAGGTACGACCGTAATGCCAATACCAAGGGGTTTGAGGAAGGTTCACTAGTCTGGCTTCACAACCCGCTCCGACGAAAAGGGAAGTCGCCGAAACTTCAAGCTCGATGGGAGGGACCTTACACCGTGGTGAAAAGGATTAACGACGTAACCTACCGCATCAAGAAAGGACTAAGAGGGAAGCCTAAGGTAGTTCACTTGGATAGACTGGCGCCGTATCGTGGATCTAATGATGCTCGGGACGAGCATGACTAAGAGGGGGGCACTGTTACGCCGTGGAAATAGAACACGCCGTTTCTTCGACAAAGTCAAGAGTATCACCGAATCCAGAATAGAAGTACGTACCAGGGCCTAGCAAATTCTAGAAAAATCGGACACGTATAAGTAGGTACTCAATAATTCTGAGAACTTTTGTAGGTACTTAAGTAACTTGGTAAAGGAATTTGTACCTTCAGTCTTTTACTATAGAGTCGAAATTCGTATGAGTCGTGGGGTCGAGTAGTTACCTACCGGTAGGTAATAAGAATAATTTATTGCTTCGCGGAAACGGTTTCTTTTGTTCTGGTGTGGCCTCGAACCTTCGGTATCTAGAATTTTCTTGGCTCTGAGTATAAATACGTGTCTACTGGCCGGACGTCAGTCAGTTTTGATTTCGACAGCGATCAAGTGCGAATATCCAAGTCAAGTGAAGAACGTTTTCATCCATACGACGACCTAAGCGATATTCTTACGGATCTCTAGAGTGCATTACGAAGTGGTTTATTTGCGATTGGACTAAATTGGTGTTTTGTTTGTGGAAAATAAATCTCTCTCTAAGTAAACCGGCATTTGATTACTCACGTTCGTAACAATATTACTTCGGAATTAGGACAGTTCATGCCTAGCGCTCGTTTTGATCATGTACATACTGATCTCGTAGGCCCACTCACAACTACACCAGAGGGATATCGATATTTATTAACTGTCATAGATAGGGGTACAGGCTGGCCCGAAGCATATCCTTTAAAAGAGATAACGGCACAAAACGTCGCGCAAGTAATTTTTGAAAATTGGATTGCTCGTTTTGGATGTCCTGTTAGGCTAACGTCCGACCAGGGTAGACAATTTGAGAGTGATTTATTTATGCAGCTGACGAAATTGTTAGGTATAGATAAGATAAGAACCACCCCCTACCACCCTCAGAGTAATGGGAAGCTTGAGAGATGGCATAAATCCTTAAAAGTAGCATTGAGGGCACGACTAAATAATAACGTAAATTGGTTACACGAGTTGCCTATAATTTTATTGGGGTTACGTGCAGTTCCGCGAAGTGATACTAACGTCAGCGCAGCTGAATTGACGTATGGTCTAAAGTTAAAACTTCCAGGCGATTTTTACGATACTTCAGATTCTAAAATAAAGTATGATAGCGAATATGTTAGTCAGTTAAGGAATTTAATAAGAGATCTGAGGCCGCAAAACGTTCAACAAAGAGATTCTCGTACCATATTCGTACATCCAGACTTGAATAATTGTAGTCATGTATTTATTAGAAATGAGATACTAAGAGGAACACTTCAACCCCCTTATCTAGGCCCGTTCAAGGTCAATAAGAGGGGAAGTAAAACGTTCGAAGTAGAAATGAATGATAAAAAAACATTAGTTTCAATAGATAGATTAAAACCAGCATATTTGTTGAATGAGCAAACAATTTTTACGGAGAAAGAACGTACAGACTCGAGCCAGATAAGGATGAGTAATCAAGACAGCCAACATGAGATGCTTACAAACAGCAGAAAACCTATTACTTATACCACACGCAGTGGCCGTACATCAAAATTGCCAGTCAGATTTTTAGTGTAAATCGTCTTTAGCATTTTTTTTTTTTCAAAGCAATCTTATATATATTATGCGCATAATGAGATCAGTCTAGAATATTCACTTCAGTTGTAAATTACAGTCAGTAAAGACACCTTTTGATAAAAATGGGTAAATCGTACAGTAAACAAGAAGAAATTATTATTGCACAAAATGGAGCAAACGGAGCGACTAATAGTAATTCAGAGCTATCGTATAAATTTGAGTTATATGGATTCCTCATGTTGGCAGTGCTGATTATGTTATCACTATTGTGTGTTTATGTTTGTCTGAACAAATGTAAGAAAAAATCCCAAGATTGGGTAAAGAGACAAGTTGTATCTTCTGTTGGTAACTTACAGCAAATACAACCCCAGCAACCACAGCAGGTTGTGTTTACTCAGTGAAATATTATGAGTTAATTTGTGTGTAATATAAAAGTGTGTTAAAATGACGTGTTATTTTATGTAACGAATGAAATAATAACCTGTGACGTAAATAATGTAACGTAAATTCAATTGAAAACCATTTTTTAACCAATATTGTTCATGAATGTATTTGTACTTAGAAACAAAATTGTAACTTAGAGTTTTAATCAACTAATTGTCAGCAAATTGTATAATTATAATTAACCAATTTATTCTGTGCTTCAGTGTAGGTAATCAATTCTTTGAAAGTAATACTTTGTAACATTAGTAACTTGTTTACAGCAGTAAGTTCTAGCAACTGTTTTGTCGAATTGCAATTTATCAGTGTGAATGTTTTTGTTTCAACATTGTTATTCATAGAAGGTTTTAATTTCTGCTTATTTGTTATAACATTGTAACCACAGTAGAAGTAAACGAACAGTACGGAAACTGCCTACAAACGCTCAGAAACGGCACACTCACACAAACATACGCATCTACGAGACCCATAAGCTATTCTCGCAGTGCTTGAGTATTGCGTGTCGCGTCAAGACGAGTGGTCACGTTTGAGTTTAGTTTGAGCAATCTTTAGAAAAATGAATATCTCGTAATAGTAATCTTCAGAAAATGCAGCAACTGGGAATGGCTGTCGATTTTTATGGTATTAAAATATGTATCACCATAAAGTTTGTACCAAAATCATAATTGTAATAAGATAATCTTGTATCAAACGAAATATCAGGCTTTGTATTTCAGCAGAAGTATTATATTTTAAATGATGGTGATTCAGATGTCTCCGATGATACTGTCTTAGTTAAGTATATGAAAGGTATTGGAATGCCAAAAAAAGAAATGAATACTTGAGTTTATGTAGGTACCTACAAGTATTTTTGGCCAGAGGAACAATCATGGAATTTGCTTGTGGACGCATGTATATATTTATTTTTAAAATGATTCGTCCAACCGTGGCTCGCGTACGTTCCCGCCAAAACCCGTAAAAGGTTACATCATATTGACAAGTTTAAAATCTAAAACTTGTTGTATCAATATTAAAATATTTTCCATATTTTTAAACTATTTTGCTCAGGTTAACCGACGCAACGACGGTGACGTCACGAGATTACCATTTAAATTTTATTAATAATCAAGTTACCTATATAAATATCTATTGAGTTTGTTGATCACTACGGAACATACCTATTTGTTTTTTTTTTTCATAAAAACAAACAATATCAAAAACATTAAGTAATAGTGACAACCCTATTGCTTTTATGGAGTGTAGGTATTTATTTTATAAACAAGGCTTAGTTTCTTTACTGTTCGATATTTATTCTGTGTTGTAACGGATGTGTATGTACATTGTAACTAGATAATTAAGGTCAGCGGTTAGGGCGACCATGATTATTTTGTACTGCGGGATAATTTTAAGTTATATGTATTAGTATAAAATATTTTCCAAATTTAAATTTTGTTTTTAAAAAAGGGGGGACCTATGTAGCGACATATAGGGTATGAAGTTAGTCGCGTGTGACGTCAGCCGATAAGCAACCTCACGCGCAACTAACAGTTCAGGAACGCTTTGCAGTCGCTCTTTCTCCCTCGTAAAGATCAGTCGGTATTCGGTAACAAAGTAATATTGTAACGTATATGTATCTGTGACGTAATATATATTGAGTGAAAGTTATTCGGTGTTTCCTTGAATCTCCAAATTGAACTCCCTTACTGAACAGTGACATACACACAACACACAGAACTCTCAATTAGTAAAGCGCAACCTCTAAAAAAGCTAATGTCACATACCATGAAAGCCTGGGAGAAAGTGATTGAGAGAAGGTTGAGAGAAGAGAGTGAAATTTCACAGAACCAATTCGGTTTTATGCCTGGTCGCGGCACAATGGATGTCATTTTCGCTATACGCCAGCTGTGTGTGAAATACAGAGGTGCACATAAAAACTTGCACATGGTATTCGTTGACCTTGAAAAGGCTTACGACCGGGTGCCTCGTGAGGTTCTGTGGTGGGCCCTTAAGGAGAAAGGTAAATGGTAATGTACCTGGGAAGTATATTCAGTTGATCGGAGCGATGTACAGTCGATGCAGTACCCAAGTCCGGTCTACAGCGGGCACCACTAGCAGCTTCAATGTGGCTGTCGGCTTACATCAAGGGTCAGCTCTCAGCCCTTACCTCTTCCTGATGATAATAGACACTCTTACGTCGGACTTTCAGGAAGAGGCTCCCTGGTGTTTGTTGTTTGCCGATGACATTGTGCTGGTTGCCGAGAGTGGCCTAGAGGTCCAGAATAGATTGGAGGTGTGGTGGCACAGACTGGAGAGTGTTGGCCTGAAAGTAAGTAGAACTAAAACGGAGTACTTGTTCTGCGACTTCGGCGGTCTCTCCGGTCCTGTAGCTTTAGCTCTCGCCGGAACGCCCATACCAATCTGTTCCGACTTTCGGTATCTCGGGTCGCTCGTCCAAGGCGATGGTGAGGTAGACCGAGATGTAACGCATCGGATCAACGCAGGATGGATGAAATGGCGACAGGTCACGGGAACAACTTGTGACCGACGGATGCCTCTGAAGTTGAAGGGTAAAATTTACAAGTCCGTGATATGACCTGTCATTCTGTATGGATCAGAATGTTGGGCTGTTAAGAAGATGGATGATAAAAGACTGCATGTAGCGGAGATGAGAATGTTTTAGTGATAGTGTGACGGGTGACAACTGACAGGACAGAGTGGAAGAAAAAAACATGTTGCGCCGACTCTATATCCCCATTGATATTTCATGTCAATGATTGACAAGTCCAAATTAGAGTAGAATTTCGTTAAGTCTGCGCGCGGCGAAAAAAGGAAACTAATCATTTGCCGTCATCTTGACAGGTGTCAATAGAATGTTTTGTGTTCTGTGTTTTTAATCATTTCCAAAGTAAGTAATCGTCATCATTAAGTAACAGAAAGTGGTTAAAAGTGTTGGCAAGGATATTATCTTGAAAGGCAAACGTGCTTGTTAAGAGAAATTAGAAAATATTGTGCCTACGATCCCATTTTCCAAAGTTGGACCATTTGTCAAATATTTTTTTCAGGTGACCAGGACAATACAATTTCCCTAAGTATTCGTACCCGAGCGGTGCCTGGCAGATAAACAGACTTTGTTGAAAATGTACTGCTACCATGTATTTGAATCTTAATCAAGTGACTACCATGACGATATGAATTCCAACTCTTCGATAAAGTCTCAAGCATATATTCTGATGAAGATATTCAAATGAAAGGAATTGACCCACTCCAGGACCTTTGCTACGCCAAATTTAAAAGTGCTGCGAGATACTCATTAAATGATTTAGTACAAAGTTCTCATGACTTTCTTATAATAATTACCTATGTAAATAAAAATATTTATAGTCGATTTGTGTAAATACTAGCTGAACACGATGTAAATAATAATGTTTCTTTATCTAAAATTCTGTTTAATTTTCATTACTATACATATTCGCATTACTATAATTCGCAGAACCGTTCATTATGGCGACAATTAGGGGAGGCCTATGTGTGGACATGGCCTCCCCTTGGCAAATTGTCGTATACACCGTTAAATTAATAATTATAAATTTTGGTCGTTTTATTCCCAAATAGGAACAAGTTTCCCTTAGGTACATGAAACACTATCGATTAAAAAAGTAAAGTAGGTACTTTTTTTCTATATCTCGTCTTGATATACACATTTACAAAATTCATTTCTTTCGAGTCTATGACCAATCTATGACCTCGTAAGTAGTTGTCGGTAACAACTTGAAGCTCAGATGCACAAGAGTGCTAGCCACAACATTCTCCTGTCTACGGAGCGGGAGAAAAAAAAAAAAAAACTACCTGTAGGCTGTAGGTCATTGAAATGGCCCAGCTGACGTTTACTTTAAGAGATCAATTTCGAACGTGAGTAAATTAATTCGATTAAAAAAAAACACTTTATTATTCTAACTTTATCAATCCATTGTCTTTCATGTACCGCATCGATACTCCAAGGGATTTAAAATGATCAAAATTTAACGGTGTATAATTTTAAAAAACCTGAACATTTTAAAATGTAAGTAATAATATGTCATGAAATGAAATGCATTTCCCATTTTTGATTGCAAAATATTATTTCTTAAGCAAATCAGACTCAACCTTACGGCGCGGCCGTCAATGGCCGTCATCACTTGACACTGGCAGAATAGTCGACACCGGCTCAGTTGCCATTGAACAAAAAAAAAAGTGTGTGTAAAGCTGAATAAGTCTGGGAAATGCAAACAGAGAACACCAAATTTTAAGTTTCATAAAATGTTCAAACATTAATCATAAATGCATAGTTCTAAAGTTTCTCACAACTTTTGTTTATAAGTACTAGTAATTTAAAGTAAAACATTTTATGTTTACGAATAATACGAGCCCATGTTTTAAAAACTTCATTTGTATACAATACAATCCATTGTGATGTCTCTTAAAGCAGTAATTTTGTGCTGAAGTGTGATGAAATTAAAGATTAAATCCTCGTGAAAAAGATATTTGGAGTTATTAGTGACAATGGATAAGCGAGTGTTGTTAGTTTTGATGTGGAAAAATGCGTTAATTAGGAAACGGAGGTGTATACAAACACTTGTGGAATGTTTGGCTACTTTGCTCTTCTTCCTATTATTATTCCTGCTCACTGGTCTCCTCAAAACTTTTCTTATACAGCCAGTGCCGGATGATCCAGTTGCTAACACGGTGAGTTTGTATCTAGTGTTGAAACATATTTTTCCTTATTGTATTACTGTTCTATAAGTATTTATTTATTATACACTTTTTTACACCAAGATTAGAATATATTGAAAGGTAAACTTATAATAAAAAAAAAAACTTACAATTAGCATAGTTAAAATTGAAAATCATTTTATTATGTTTAATACTTAATACTGTTGCAGTCTACAATGTACATGCGTAGATGTTAAATAAAGATTATTTGACAATTGTAGACCCTATTGCTACAAGTTGCTACCACTTACCATTATTATGTCTGTATTGGTTCGTCTGTTCTCTCAGAATTGTGTATGCCTTACTGTAGTTTTGTTCTCAGACATCATGACATTAATTGAATATTAAAAATATATTTATATTGTCATTTTAAACTTTGAGCCCCAAGTGAACACTGGCCGATTCTTACAACAATTGTTCTTTAATTGTGTCTGGTCAGGGGAAGGGAAGTTGCTCAGGTCTGTTGGATTTACCATCTTCTCCTAGACTACACGTCTCCCTTGGACGGTGTAAAACGAGTAACAAAGAGCAAGCAAAGAGTTTGGCTAAAATGTATTTTACTGGATGTCGAAATAACGTGTTTTTGTGGGTGGGGGGGAGAGGGGGGTTGTCCCCTCCCAAAACCAGGAAACATACTTTTGAAGATTCAAAATACAAAATTTTGAGGTAAGTATTGAAACATCATACATTTTATGCATTTGTGGGTCAAACTTAGGAGGTTTAGCAGAGTGAGTCACCCTCGACCCATCGGACTATCCCCCCATGATAATAGAAAATGTATATTTACATGTACTTAAAAATGAAAAACAAAAATTGCGCTCTATCATTGTATAAAGTTATTTGTTCAAAAATGTAGATATCTGGTTGGTTTAAAAAAAAAATAACCACTTATGCAAAGTTCACTTTCTTCTTATGCAAAGTTTCAATGTTAGGAAACAAATAGTTTTTGAGAAAAAAAGAAATAAAATCATCAATTTTTCATATTATTTGACTCCATTTTGACAGGTGTCGTTCACTTTTTACCTCGTTTTCTTATTTTAGTGTTTCATTTGTCTCTTATTATCTAGTTGTTAGTATAAAATATTAATACTGAGATAAGACAATTTGTTTGCAAACCAAATATAGGGCACCCCGACTCGGATAGATATACTGGATTCGACTGGCCTGTCAGTCTTGTAGTTAGTGACCCTGACTGCTATGCGGGAGGTCGTGGGTTCGATTCCCACCCAGGACAAATGTTTGTGTAATGAGCACAATTATTTGTTCTGTGTCTGGGTGTAATTTATCTATAATATGTATGTATTTAGAAATATATACCTAAGTATGTTTATCAGTTTTTTTTTTTATGTTAAGGCAATTGAGCCGGTTTCGACTATTCTGCCAGCGTCACGTTGGGACGGCGACCCATGAGGACAACCGTCGAACTTTGTACTTCGTGGTAGGTGTTAGTTGGACTGGAAAGACACACCACACACACACAGACACTACCTTTCCTCTGTAGTATGATACATTTTCTTGTTTTTATATATTATATATGTATTTATTTTTAGTTTAAGGTATATATAGTTATATAAGTATACTAGCTGCTGCCCGCGACGTTGTCTGCGTGAAGGCTCTACAGCACCAAAAAAACCTAAGATGGCAGTGTATGATCAGTGTATATCAGATGGCATAGCATTATAATTAACAACTTTTAAAATAGCATTGCATCAGTCTTATAAAGTTCCCGCTGCTGGGACACAGACCTCATTTCTAGGAGAGGGAATGGGCCATAATCCACCACGCAAGTCCAATACGGCTTGGTGGATGACACTTGATGAATTTTTGGTTCTAAAACATTCACAGTCCCAGTTTCCTCATGATGTTTTTCTTCACCATTGAGCAGTGTTATGAAATAAAATACACAAAGTAATGCGCCTGGCTGGGTTTGAATGACAGACCTACAACTTGTAAGTCGGAGCCTTTACTACTTCGCCACGATGGTAGTTATGCTGCCAGGTGCCAAAATGTAAAGAGAGTCAGGACTGGTGACGCGGGAGCAAGCGACATACAGTTGCCCGCGTAAGAGACAACTCGTCCTGAAGTTGACATCCGCTGCACTCAGTGTCTGCCCCTTCGACTTATTGATGGTCATCGCGATGCAAACACTCACGGGGAACTGTACGCGCTTGAACTGGAACGGGACGTTATGAGGTATAAATACTGCCTCGACTTCGCCATAAACCGCAAGAATTTTTGCTTCAATGATGTGTCTGTGCAGCGAGATGACTTTAAGACGGGTCTCATTACCACTTTGGAGGAGATAGGTTCCGAAAATGCATAATCGGGTCTCCGACTTTCAGCTTGATGGTATGCGCTTAAAATCCACTTGCTTGCTGGGAGTTCAAAAATTCCACGGGATAATGTGTGGCGTCATCTTGCTCGACGACAGTGTTTATTGAAGTATAGATCACTGCATTTCTCTCAATTTCCGAGAGAATGTATTCGTTAATTGCTGCAGCCTGATCATTTTTGGACGTCAAAATGGCCCGCTCACACACCCAAGAAATTCTGCTGGTGCGGTAAATGACTGTCCCCGTACACACAGCAAATGAATTCTTCTAAGCTGGCTAACGCTCTATCGAGAGACTCTGGAAGCACCTCCTATCCACTTTTCTCGCAGCGGGCTTTGGCTTGCAGCGGACTTTGGCAGAGGCCATGATCCGGAGCAAAGAAGAGTGGCAGGCGGTCGCCTCCTTCTGCGAAGCAGTAATGCTAGCGGCTAAAAAAGGGGGTCGACTGCATCAGGCAAAAGCAAAGGCGCTCAAGCCGCAGCTACCGCCGCCGTGTCTCCAATCCCGATTTATGGCCACAGTAGGCGCGGGCTTGCGACCGCCGAGCAATGGGTAGCTCTTTGTCCACCCATTCGATAGTCGTCGACGGCGCGCACTATTCCCTGCGCCTCCAGCAGTCGACAGCAACTGTAGGAGCCCAACAGGATCAAAGCCAAGGTTTCAACGTAGCAAACGGGAAGCGTTTGCCCGAAATCGCCACTGAACAAACTGTGACACCACCCATCAAATGTTTGTTCCCGCGGATGTCCTGCAGGGTTCTGTCCTCGGCCTCAACTGCCTTCCTATTGGCCATTATACGCTCATCCCATACGATCAAAGAGCAATCCTTAAGCACGTGTCCCTTATCGCTGTTACGTGACACACCGCAAACAGGCGTTTTTGACGCTCTCTAAATCGATGGGAATTTGAACATGGCATGTGCTGTCTTGCCACCCGGAAGCAGTGTGGCTGCAATTCCCAACGACGCGACAGCAATAGCAATATTGCCTTGCCTCCTGACCTCTGCAAGTATGCCATGTTTTTCTGGTTCCAACAGGAGCAACCCAAGAAAAACATTTTGTCCTGGTTTTGCACAACGCTTTTAAGGACGGTGTCATAAGTCGTTTTTTGCTCTGAAGATAACTCTGTCTCAGCGTTATACTCTCGATTTTTATAGTCTTGATGCGGTGACGATTGGGGAGCTAGTAATTTATATTAGATCAGTGGATTGCCGCCGATAGAAATGTCCACATCTTGAAGTGAACTGAGACAGGTGTTCAGCACTCGATCATCAGTTACGCTTCAAAGCTCGCAGAAAATCTTCAGATAGATGATAGCGATATTTTAATGAACATAACTTTTTTGTAATACTTAACACCGCATTTTTTTTAATAGTCTTGCTCAACTCTACTTAAGATTTTGAGGGTTTTTTGGAACTTGAATTTTTCAAAACGAACTATACCCTGCCCTATATATTGCCCTGTGCGATTTTGTATTTGTATATCCTGTCCACATTATGACGTGTACAATAAAGCTTATAGTAAAAAATAAATAATATACGATACCACGTTTAGGAAGAATTTGATTTTTATGAAATAAAATAGATGGCGCTGTTTTAAAATTTTCTATATGCTACTACATTCAACTATGTTTCTTTGCCCAAGTTACTTAAATGTCGTAGTATTTATAGTGTAAAGCCAGATAATAGCATGGCTTACTCAAAAACCACATTTAAATATGCGTCGTTAGATTAAACACTGCCACAGAATGCGTAAGAAAAATAAGTATTTACGATTCCTCCCCCGGAAGTGATAGCGTGATAATATGTAGCCTATATGTTAGCCCATCCTTTATTCAAGCAAAATTTGAAGATAATCCATGCAGTATGTATAAATATAAATATATATCCAAGTAAGTTTTTGAGTTTAGCCTGGACATACATACAGAAAAACAGACAAAAATTCTAAAAACTATATTTTTGGCTTCGATATCGATTATAGATCACTTCCCAAGTATTCTTTAAAAAAAATATTTAATGAACAGTTTTGACTTTCCTACGATTTTATTATAATTACCTATATGTATAGATTATTCGTAAAACTCTTTAGTTAAGTCCCAAGAGGACACAAATTTCCGTACAACTGTTGTCATTTAATTGTGTCTGTAATTACGGTAGTCAAAAGGTAAAAATAATATTATTTTGTTAATGTAATATTTTCGTTTATACTAATTTGAGTCAGTAGATGTCGTTGTACGTATATAAATAACATTGAAAGATTAGGTTGCGTTCCAAAATAAATCCGTTACACCATTGGATAATAAGAATAAGACATTTCATATAAACATGGAGAACGCCGTTTCACCATTAAAGAGATAAACTATTTTTTATAATTATGTATTAAATATTAACCCACATTTTTTCGTAAAACGAACCAACCACTACCTAAAATATTTCCCTAAAAATAAATAAGTAACATTTGCTCTGTTTGGGCTTGTTTTTTTTTCATATTCCCAGTTGTGATTAAATTCGACCGCGCAGTAAGAGATGTCTATGAAATCTTGAACACGACCTATGTCGTGAGATTTTGAGGGTTTTTTGAAACGTAAATTTGTCAAAACGAATTATACGACTATTATGAAGACAATGCGCAATACCATCTATGAATTTTAAGAATAACTAACTGCTAACCTTACCAACATGGTCAAAAAATTATTAATTTCCAAAAAGTGTCAAAATGTAACTTGATTTGATTTTTGTGTAATCTCATAGATGGCGCTTTTTACAATAATAATAAAATAATAAATAATAATAATAATAATAATGTTTATTTCTCACCACAAGCCAAAACATACAGACATTATAACGCTAAGAAACATTAGCTAAAGATTTTTGGTTGTGGATCGCTGGTGCCTGTGGTAGGTAGTAACACCTGTAGTACAGGTCACCAGGTCCCCACCTATTATGAGTTACATAATTAGTAGCTTGCATATTGACACAGCAAATTTATATTAAAGAAAAAATTACAAAATAAACAGTGAGTTCACAGGAAATAGATTACTTAAAACAGTAGTAATAAGAAAAGTAAAAAAGGTATGTGTAGGTATGTATGGGAGAGAGTTTTAGTGTAAATGTGTTTGTGTATGAGGGTATGTGTACTATATGTGCGTGATCGTGAAGGTGTTTAGGAATATGTGTGATTAAACTAAGACATCTAATAGAGCTTCTGTGGCAGCGTATGTTTGGTTTTGGAGCCAGGCTTGGAGAGTAAGTTTAAGATTATGTTTGTGTAATGAATGCAAGGAAAGAATTCGGTGTAATTTGTTATAAAGATGTGGACCAAGGAAAATAAAGAATCTGTGACTAAAATACGTTTTAAGAGGAATAGTTCTAGCAACGAGATGATTGCGGCGATTTGTTTCCTGTGAATAGTTGGTGAAAGCGTGTTGTTTGATAACAGTGGCCAATATGAACAATTGCCTAACCGTAAGAACTTGACAATATTCGTAAAGCTTGATCGTGGGATAAAGTCTTGGCTTGAAACAACACACCTTTAGAACAGCTCTTTGTGCTCGTTCTATTATAATACAGTGAGACTTCGCTGCACCACCCCAGGAAGAGATACAGTAAACCAGAACCGACTGGCACAATGCTTGATATGTCATTTTCATTATAGCAGCATCCGCCGACTGGCGCAGCTGTTTGAAAATGTAGATCAACTTACGCACTCTGTTCGAGAGGTGCACTATGTGTTCCCTGAAAGTAAGGTTGCAGTCAAGTACAATCCCAAGATACTTAATCGATGGGACTTTTTCAACCTTGCAGATGCTGTGATCATGAGTGCCATATTTTCCACAATACAATTTTTTTTTACAATATGTCTTTATACTACTAATATTCATTAAACTATGTTTATTTGCCTAAATTACGTAGTTTTGAAAAATGAATAATGGGAATCTTTATTATTTACCTAAATAAATTTACGTGCCAAGTTTCAAGTTAATTAACCCAAGCAATAAGATTCTCCCATATAAACTTTAACATCCCCTAAATCTTGCACTGGGGGTATTACTGAAAAAATAAATATGGCATCCTAGATAACTAATTTAGGGTAATGTTTATGCTAAGTTTTGAGTCGATCGGCCCACGGAAAAAAAAGTTACACCCTTGCATCCATTGCACCATTTAAATTCAATATTGCTTACCTCCCATAACTTACGGCGTGATAATATGTAGCCTAAAGCCATCCTTGGTTTACAAGGAACATTTTTGCTGAATTTCAAATCAATCTATCCAGTAGTTTTGGCGCCAACCCCTACCATAGGCACAGAAAAACAGACAAACAGACAAACAGACAAAAATTCTAAAAAGTCACTTTTTGTCATCAGTTACGTTTTTCTAACAAAACCCACTCATTTTTTCCAGAAAATTCTCAATGTACAGTTTTTCTTTCGTTACTGTTTTATTATATGTATAGATATTATTTTAATTTTAAGTTTTCACCACCTCTTCTTTTCCTATTTCTGCACACTATTGTCTACATTTCTACCAATTTCTCCTTTCGCAGGTCTGCTGGAAGAAATTTCTTTATGAAATAAGCAGTACCTTTGTACATTGTTTTCTTTTGTGATGTTCATTATCTATTAATTATATGTGTGTACATAAATAGTTAAATAAATACATGGGTTAGGAAACACATAATCTAATTTACAGACATAGATATATATACAACATGAATTATTATAAACTACGCACTAACTAAAATTTTAAGTTGTTTTTTTTAAAAAAGGTTGCCAAAAGGTTAATGAGTTTAGGGGAAAAGTAAGCTAAAAGGGAGTGGAAATTGATTGGAAGAGGAATTTTAAGTTTTGAAATTTCTGATAGACGTCAAAAGAGCTATTATTTCGGGAACAGGAAAATAAAATATGGTCCAAAGTACCCTCCGCCAGACCACACTCACACAGAGAGCTGTCCCGGACATGAATTTTATTCAGAAACACTGGGCTACAACAATGTCCGAGTCTAAGTCTACAGAGCATTGAAACAGTTCTCTTCGACAGTTTGGGGCATTTAAAAAACCAAGGCCTTCGTTGGATTTCAGGCTGTATGGCTGCATAGTAAATGCCCTTGTTTTTGGATGTCATCTTCCATGTTTCAGCCCACGAGTTAAATAACTTGGGTCTGGCACCATTCCGCAAATTGTAGTTGTGAACCACGTAGTGCTTTCGATCAACCGGATTCGATGTGGCATACTTTGCTAACGAATCAGCGCACTCATTACCAACAATTCCCGTGTGACCGGGGATCCAGGCTATCTCGATGTCCAAGCCGTTTTGGGAACAATCAAATAACAAGTTCTTAATCTCTACAATGATTTGACTATGGATTTTACTATAAAGTTGATTTTGCTTTAAGGCCTGAATGGAACTAAGGGAATCCGAAAAAATGACTGACCTTGTTATTTGATGGGATTTAATAAAGTGTATGGCTTCTAGGATACCAATGCACTCCCCTGTAAACACTAACACTTCTGGTGGACATTGAAAAAGCAGTGCAATTCTAGAATTTTGGAAGTAAACTGCTACACCAGTACCTCCTGATTCCGACAACTTGGAAGCGTCAGTGTAAAAGAGGTTCCAGCCTACCCAGTAGCGCTTGAGGACTGACTCAAAGTCTTCCTTCGCATTCCGGGCATTCTTTGATATACCCGGTCCCAAAACGACTTTTGGTTCGTAATGAATCGACTCATACGCGGAAGAAAAGACAGGGAGAGTTGGATATTGACAAACAGGCGCAGAGAGTTTTTTAAGTTCTCTGTACCTATTTATCAATAGAGGAACCGTTTTATTGTTCCAATAACGGGAATAATTAAAGGAAAGGTCGATCTGCTCTAAGATTGGAAGTAAAGGATGGGATGAAAGAGAGAAAACTTTAGACAGGAAACGATCTGCCAAATATTGTCTTCTAAGATGTATAGGAGGCTCTGCGCATTCGACTTGGAGCGCGGTTATGGGAGACGATTTCATAGCCCCAATGACAATCCTCAAAAATTTGGCCTGAATGCTGGTTAGCTTTTTCAGCGCGTTTTTGTTGCAGGGCTCAATAAGAAAGCTACAATACTCTATCGGACTTCTGGCTAACGCATTATACAGGGTGTTTGGTGCATCGTTTGCCAAATTGATTTGGCCGACAGGATAGATCATTTGCTATATCTTCGGCCCCAATAAATGATTCCTTGCCACACCGGTTTTTTTTAAACATGTTTTTAACTTTTATTCTGAAAAACACCGGATTTCAACATTTAAGCTTACATAAATAAAAAAGTTATTAGTCTATCCAACAAAATTTATTTTTATATTTAAGTGTACTGCTGTATGGTTCTATTAAATCCAAAATTACTTGCTAGTAACGTGTAGTTTTTCTATAAAAGACCTGCAAAATGTATGGGATATGACAAAATTATTTTAAAACTCAACTTTAAATTTCTATAAAAAAACTAAAAGCGTTGGAGATTTTCGAATTTTTCAAAAAGTTCTCTAGTTAATGCTCTTTCCAATGGTGTGCAATATGCTAAAAAAAACCTTTTATTGACTTCAGTAATTGGCTAAATGTGTAGTCAAATCACAAAAGGCTGATATGTGATATTACGGTAAATGCACTAAGAAGTTAAAGTAAAAAAATAAATAACTTGCTCTAAGTAGGTAGATATTGATATCTCATTTTTACGCACATTATTTATATTTTTACAAAGAGTATCAACTTTCCTCAAACTTGAAATAAAAAATTAATCATTTATTTCACAAGCAGGTACTAAAATCACAAATCTTGTTCAAATTGGGTGCCATTGTTTCGTATACACGCGCGACATCTTTCTCTTATCTCGAGTTGTATGTAGTTCGAAGACGAATTTCTGCTTTAACGGTCACATCATCATCAGCCTTTTAATGTTCCCACTGCTGGGACACAGGCCTCCTCTCTGGGAGAGGGAATGGGCCATGATCCGCCACGCGGGCGGGTTGGTGGATGTCACATGTCTTCGAATTTTTGGTTCTAGAACATGCCAGTTTCTTCACGATGTTTTCCTTCACCATTTTGAGAGCAGTGGTGATGAAATAAATTACACAAAGTAATGCGCCTGGCTAGGTTTGAACCCGCGACCTATAAACTCGTAAGTCGGGGCCGTTACCACTCGGCCACCACTGCTCCGTTTAACGGTTACAAAAGCCACCTCAATACGTTGCACTTAATCATCTCTCGTCTCAACTTCCGTCGCATAAACCAGTTCTTTGGTCCGACTCCCGACGTAAAAATCCAACGGAGTTAGGTCTGGTGAACGTGGAGGCCATGGAATAGGGCCATCTCTCCCAATCCACGAGTCTGAACATGCGTCATTTAGGAATTGCCTTGCGGTTAATCGCCAGTGAGCGAGACAACCGTCATGTTGAAAGACAAACGAACTGTCTTCATTGAAAATTGGCAGCTCAGATAACAATAAGGGCAGCTCTGTTTGAAGAAATTCAAGATAACTATCCCCGTTGAGGTTATCAGGTAAATAGTGCGGTCCAACCACATGATTTGCAATTACTCCTGCCCAAACGTTCACACTGAATCGTCTCTGAAATGACCTCTGTCTTTTTACATTTAGCCAATTATTGAAGTCAATAAAAGGTTTTTTTTAGCATATTGCACACCATTGGAAAGAGCATTAACTAGAGAACTTTTAAAAAAAAATCGAAGATCTCCAAGGCTTTTAGTTTTTTTTAAATAGATATTTAAAGTTGAGTTTTAAAATTATTTTGTCATATCCCATACACTTTGTAGGTGTTTTATAGAAAAACTACACGTTACTAGCAAGTAATTTTGGATTTCATAGAACCATACAACAGTACACTTAAATATAAAAATAAATTTTGTTGGATAGACTAATAACTTTTTTATTTATGTAAGCTTAAATGCTGAAATCCGGTGTTTTTCAGAATAAAAGTTAAAAACATGTTTAAAAAAAACCGGTGTGGCAAGGAATGATTTATTGGGGCTGAAGATATAGCAAATGATCTATCCTGTCGGTCAAATCAATTTGGCAAACGATGCACCAAACACCCTGTATATTAATTTAAGGGTGTATGGGTGAGCTCCCCACCACACCCCTGCCAAGGCCTTAAGCAGTGTTGCCAACTGCTACCAAAGGCTTGTAGCTAAGAATTTAACAGAAAGTTGCTAGATTGAGTAATTTTTTCTCCCTAAAAAGTAGCTAGAAGTAGCTAAATTTTCCAATGAAAATGAAGACCGTTCTAAAATGATTACTGAAGATCACACCGCGACCTTCTGAAAAAAGTTTAGCTATTTATTGCATTACTAACAAATCCGCTATACACTTTAGTAAAATTATACTTATTATAGATTACTCTAACAGAGTTTCGTCGCCATACATTATCCTACATAAACTATAACTACTTAAGTAAAAAATAAATAAGCCAATATTCCTTAGCATTTATCTTATGTGCTAAGGAATATTAACTTATTAATTTCTGAATATTGAATGTTATATATCTACAATTAAGTACTTACAAGAGAAAGATGTAGAATTATAGAGCCTCCTGTTTCATGATGAAATGAAAATGACAAATGATTTTTATTTTGTAAATAGGTTTTTACAAACTCTTTTACTGGTCAAAATGTTTCGTTCATTGAAACTAAATGAGGCCGGTGTTTCCTAGCTGTGACTATCCTGAGAAGAAACACCGAAACAAACTCAGGGGTCAAAGTCTCTTTTAAAGTCCATACACAAATATGTAATCATATGAGAACCATGCAGATTGGAGTATGAAATGGTCTTTTGAAGAAAGAAATACCAAAACTTGCTAGATAAAGTAGCTAAAAAGTTTAGCTATAAGTTTCATTAAATAGTAGCTGTCCGCTATCAAAAAATAACTAGATCTAGCTATAAAGTAGCTAAGTTGGCATCACTGGCCTTAAGGCCTTGGGCCTTAAGGACCGACACAGATCGTTCGCATTTCTTGACCGTGTTGTTTATATGTTCAATCCCAGACATTCTTGAATCCAGAGTTACTCCCAGAAACCTAGCCTTATCTTTGATTGGAATGGTTTGTCCATCGATATTAATATCTATTGGGGGTATAGAACGCTTGCGGGTAAAAATGACCGCTGTACTCTTTGGCTCATTCCCGCTGAGGACCAGCCGGACCGCTGACGTGAGGGTACCCACACTATCAGCTGTGCCCAGGCCTTTCCTAAAGCCGAACTGAGTCGGCGGAAGCAGCCTCCTAGTCTCCACCAACCACTCCAAACGGTTTTTGACTAGATGTTTCAAAAGTTTTATAAGTATGGACGATCGATATATGAGCAATGATCATTAGGGTCTTTTCCTGGTTTTAATATCGGGATAACAACTTGAACCTTCCATTCTGTGGGAATGTATCCGGAAGTGAAGCAGAAGTTAGCCAAATCCAGGTAATATTGGTGAGTTTTTGGACCAGCTTTGGAGATAAAAGAGTAGGTGAATACATCCACACCCGGAGCAGAGTCTCTAACATGTGACGACACAGATTTTAATTCTTTTAGGGTAAATGGCATGTTCATTGGGTTGGCAGTGTTGTCTGCATCATTGATGTCAACACCGCTTTCCTCCACACTTGGAACATAGGCCGGAGCTATTTTAGAAAAGAACTGGTGTCCAAGTTCTTCTGTGATGACATTTGGAGAAACGGATGTTAGACTGCTCCTAAAATGTCTCGCCTTTCGTCAGACCGTCGAAACGGATGTGGACGGACTCAGCGAGCTACAGAATTTTGTCCACCCTTCGCGTTTATTCTTTTTGAAAAATTTCCTGGACTTAGCTAAAATTCGCTTGAAGGAGAGAAGGTTTTCCAGGTTCATATTGCAGTTGACTGTCTTTTCCGCCTCATTCCTGGCCTTAATCATGTCAGTGCACTCTCTATCCCACCATGGTGGAGAAGGAAGTTTACCAGAAGGAGCGTTTTTGGATGGGAAGCAGTCTTCTGCTGTGGAGGAAATAGTAGAGGAAAAAGACGTAAAGAATTCCTGGGCATTATGGGTCGACTTTTGGTAGAGAAGATACTCTAAGGTCAACAATTTTTGAATATAGGTTCCAGTCTGCCGAGTTAAGCTGATATTTCAAAGGGGCCACGCCATTACGCCATGAACCTAAGCAATTTTCAAAAAATGCGTCACGGTCACTAATTCAACTGAACTTTTGCAACAATATTTCACGGCCTAAGATTTAATTTCGCAAATAGATGTTGGTTCACGTAATAAAATCGCGATTTAGCCCCTATTATCAATTTCAACCAGACAAGTAATGATCAGTACCGAGTACCGTCATATGTCACCTACACTTGTCAATGTTGTTACCTTTTACTTTAAATCTACCCCAAAATTTAATGACAACCTACACTGTCTCCCGCTCCGTCCAAGAGCGGGTTTCGTCATTGGATGATTTTCACCCACCATAAAAAAATCTTTGACGAATGAGAACTCAACTTTAGAATAAAAGTGGTATGAGAATACCTGACCTTTTTCTGATGAAAGATCGGCGACCACGACGTCAACCCATCGCTCGCTGTCACAACGGCACCGCACCGCTTTTTTCAGGGGTCCAGATCTCCATCAAGAACTCTGCTCTCTAAAGCTGATCCAGCCCAATCTTGCCACTTTATTGCCGGGGGTCTTGAGGCCTGAATATTCTTGTTTTCAGCTTTCCTATGTTCAATTTTCTCGTAGTGATTTCTGATTTATTCTTGTCTTTCGGGGTCGAATTTGGGTAGATTCACAATCTGGGTAGGACGTTGTAGTTTGCGCTCTGGGGGTACAACGCCACCATGGTTCAACATTTGTTGCTCAGGATTAGGGAAAAACCCCAGTAAAAACCTAATCAAACCATTCAAGTCCATGCTTCGATCAGAGTCTTCATTTTCGAATTTCGAATAATAACCGCCAACTGTCGCCATTTTCTTCAGTGTTGCGTGATTATTGCTTTTCGATTCATTTGCACGATTGAATCCCACTTCTGATGTCGTCTCGTGTCCAGGATGGTTTTCGAGCTCTGGTCTATCAGATCTATCATGTGGGCGTATGTGGGTATCGTGCAATGAATAACAACGGGTAGGAGTTGAATCGGTTTACTTCTCAATACATTTCGGTACAGTGCACTGTTATCACTTTACAAATTACAACAAAACGGACAGTTTCAGAACGTCTTGACTCTGCGACGGCCTGGCTGAGAGAGTGTCCGCTCCCAGGGCGGGTTCCCTCCTCCGCAAGCCCGCAGCAAAGCGGAAACGTCACCGACTCTGTCAAGCGCGCCATCTTTATTTAGTTCTTCTAGTTGCCACTAGATGGCGTGCCTTGTCTTGTTGTCAACAAATCGAAGCCGTTTTCGACATATATATTTCGGGTAATGCTAGAAGATGGAGTAAACCTAGGTTTACCCGGGTTAACTTAGTATTACCCAAGCTTCTTGGGTAAAGTCCGAATAATAAGTACTCGTAAAATAAATTTTAATTCGGGGTCTACCCAACTCTGGCTGGGTAATGTTAGGTGTTGCGTAATTTTCGAGCCCCTGGCGTAAATCGTGGGGGACCAAATTTCAAGTCTTATTCTCAGCGAAATGTTAAATTCTTTTTACTTGAGTAACTAACTTGGGGGGGGGGGGGTAAGGGGAGAACGACGCAAACCATCCAGTCGGCCCAACTGTCTAGCCTCACCTGCCCGCGTCGGTGGTTCGTACGAATAGCCGAAGACGGCAGTTCTAGTTCTCTAGTAGCTGCCGTGGTGCTCCCTGCTAGATAACGGACGAGGCTCTGGCGACCGAGACATGGCGGTATAACCAAACAGCTGTCCGGGCGACCGGACGGAAGAGGCTGCAGCGGCCTTGAGGTCTAAATAACTTCAAAAATGTCTGGTGCAGAAAGCAAGGGGAAACTACTGCACTAAATTCCCATAGATAGTCATCATGAGAGTTTCACAAGAGGATAAGAGATCGCCATGTGACCCGCCTAGCAACCGGCGCCGTACTGCGTCCGGGGCAGACGGTGGGAAATCTGTTATCATCAGAACCAGGGAATGATCAAGAACCAGACATCCTTAAAGAAGAGGTACGTGCCGGCATCAAACACCTGAAAACTGGCAAAGCTACTGGTATAGATGACATCCCGATAGAAGTCATTAAGTCTGCGGGAGATTACGGAGTCCAAATATTTCATACCATATGCAATAAAATCTGTACATATACAGTCTTCATTCCCCTTCATAAAAAAGGATCCACAAAAAAGTGCAGTAATTATAGACTCATTGCTTTAATATCTCACGCAAGTAAAATCCTGTTTCACATTTTGAATGAGCGCCTTAAGACCTTCCTCTAAAAGGAAATTGCTCCTGAGCAGGCAGGCTTTGTAAAATGAAAAGGCACCCGCGAACAAATTTTTAATGTGCGCCAGATCATCGAGAAAGCGCGAGAGTTCAACAAGCCCACGTACATTTGCTTTGTTGATTTCTCGAAGGCATTCGACTCGGTGAAGTGGCCAGTGTTATGGAAATCCTTGCTGGACGTGAGCACGCCGAAGCATCTTGTCCACTTACTCAGGCGTCTATACGAGAGCGTATCAGCAGGGATGATAATGAGAATTGCTTTGGCAGATTGGACAGATGGGGTCGTGGTTGGCGGTAGACGAATCTCCAATCTACGATATGCGGATGACACGACCTTATTTGCAACCAGTGCTCGTCATATGGAGGATCTGCTGCATAGGATGGAAACTATAAGCTCTGAATTTGGATTGAGAATAAATCGCACAAAAACCAAGGTAATGATTGTCGACCGCGCTAATAACAACTTACCAGGGATCACACGCATTGGGAATTGCGAGGTCGTACAATCATATGTTTACCTTGGAGCGCTAATATCCAACGAAGGTGGGTGCATAGACGAAATCAAGCGACGTATGGCAATCACTAGATCTGCTATGGATAAAATGCAGAAGATCTGGCGCAATAGGAATATTACCAAGTCCACGAAAACCAGGCTCGTCTACTCTCTGATATTCCCCATTTTCCTCTATGCATCGGAGACATGGACACTGCGTGAATCCGAGAGGAAGAAAGTTGACGCGTTGGAGATGTGGTGCTGGAGACGGATGCTAGGAGTATCATAGACAGAGTTTCGCACGAATGATTCCATATTGAGAGAACTCTGCATCAGACGGCGTCTATCGTCCACAGTGCAGTCGCGCATTTTGACCTTCTTCGGCCATGTATCGCGGCGTCGTAATGACTCCATAGAGCGTCTCGTAGTGCAAGGCAAGGTTGAGGGCACCAGGCCACGTGGTAGATCGCCAATGAGATGGACAGACCAGATCAAGGCCGCAACTAAGTGCTCGGTCTACGAATGCACCCGGAAAGCTGCAGTCCGCAATGAATAGCGCCGCATGACCAAGATAATAACTCATCGTGATCCAGAGTGATGACCACGACCACTCTGACAAGAGTGTACCGACTGAGAAGAAGAACTAACATAAAATATAAAAGACCATAGTTTATCTGCTCAATTGAGTTTAGAAAATTAAGCTATAAAAATGAAAGCCTTAACTAATTTAAAATATCCTCCATCCATCGTTGGAGATCCGGTAAGAGTCCAAATTTTAATACCTACGAGATGTCGATAGAGGAAAAGCTGATGATCTGTATAGGTTAGGAAACGAACGTGGTACTATTGAGGAAATGTTCTCAAGAAATCAGTTTTCTGTATGTAAACTGATTGATATCGAAAATATAACACCAAAAAAAGCTTACGAGAGCTTGCAAATAAACAGTCGATTTCAACAGGTCAGGTTTATAAAACGTGTAATTGCAATTCAAAATGTCACAGCAGGTTATCTTGCTCAAATAAGAAAATACATTTTTTTTTCGACTTTGCTAATTGCAGAACAATGGGTGTGCTCGTGAATTATCATTTCACTAATTAGACAAATTTTTAACACTACCCAGTCAGAGTTGGGTAGACCTAGGTGGGCATGGGTAAACCCCGAATTTAAATTTATTTTACTTTTTATTCGGACTTTACCCAAGGAGCTTGGGTAATACTAAGTTAACCCGGGTAAACCTAGGTTTACTCCACCTTCTAACATTACCCGTAACATATATATAAAAGGAGAAAGTGACTGACATATCAACGCACAGCCAAAACTACTGGGCTTAGGGGAGTGAAATTTTGCACAAAGCTTCCTTTTATGACGTAGGCGAACACTAAGGGTTTTTTTAAATTCAGCTCCTAAGAGGATGTAAGGGGGGGTCTACAGTTTGTATGGAGAACCCTACTTTGACGCGGATAGTGATATTATAAAGCTGAAGAAATTGTTCGTTTCAACGCGTTCGGAAGATACTGATTCCAATTGATAAATTATTTTAGTGGTGGTTTATCGAGGAAAACATCACGCTTTGATCAAAAGGAGCGTGTCAGTAAGCAGACGCGGCTGAAACCACAGGAGGCAGCTAGTTATATTGTCAAGTCACTCGTTTGCAACTAGTAACATCGCAGAAGAGTGCTGTTGACCACTTTTTACGGTTCCGTAGTCCACTACGAACAATCAGTTTCGCCAAGTCTGTCCGCCCGTCCGCGGATAATCTCGATTTGCTAGCACTAGAAAACTGAAATTTTGTACCAATATGTATCAATCACGCCGACAAAGTGGTAAAATATGTTTTATTAGGGTACTCCCCCTACACTTAAAGTGGGGAGTGATTTTTTATTTTTCATTTCAACCCTAATGCTAATCTTAATCTTAATTATATCGTTGAGTAGATATTTGAAATTGAATACGGGGTTTACTAAAATATTTTTATAATAATATTAATATTTTCGGAAATAATCGCTCCAAAATTAAAAAAAAAGCAATGTGACCCCTCTAAATAAACGACAACTTTACAAAATATGAAAAAATCTCAAAAGTAGTACTTTATAGAGCTTCTTAGATTTTTTTTGATAGGGATGAACAGTTTTTGAAAAATTTTACATAATATTTTTTGAACTAAGTTTGTAGTTTAACCGTATATGCAAGCATTTTTTTTAACTTAATTTACATATTTTATTATGCAGAACGTATCTTTTTTCAAGTAAAAAAAAAATAATAAATTCAGTTACGCAAACCAAAATTACCACCGAAAACCTAACATACTTCACCCGTCAAGTACTTTAGGCTACTTCGTGTTAAATAAAAGAACCTTTCGACAACCGTAATTACAGACACAATTAAAAAACAATAGGTGTGCGAACGCTTGGGGCTCAAAAGTTTAATGGTTTTATTACAAATTTGTGACGGACGGGAAACTACGGAACTCTACACTGAGCATGGCCCGACATGCTCTTCGCCAGTTTTATTTAAACTCAAAAGTGGACAGCGACCTTTGTTCGCAGTTGTGCAATATGCTCCAGAATAATGTTTTTTTTTTTAACCGTCTGGCTGACCGTGTTAAACTTAGTTGGCTGTAGTAAAGTGAAAGGAATGTTAAACAGCTTTCACATTGGTGGCAAGGATATCTTGGTCGAGTCGGAACCTAGAAGCCGACATGCATCGAGTGGTAGTCAGTGGACCAGTCCTCTCTCTTTGGCTGTTTAGAAATGGCGTAAACTTGCAGTGCTTTTTATTATGGTGGGCAAAATCATCCAATGACGAATTCCGCTCAACCCGTTCCTTCTTTGCCTTACGCGCTGGGGCCAAGCCTTCCTTTCAGAAAGAGACCCTTGGCTCCAGTTGGCTTTAACCTTTCGACACTAACAATCACAGGGAGATTTGGCAAAGTAAAGTATGACGGGCGCTTTTATGAAGCCTTTCATGAATCTAATGGACCCTATGTAGACCAAACCAGTAAATTACTGTTTGTAGCCTAGTTCCGTTCCGGTGACCTCTTTGGGAAAACTTGGCAAAAACTGTTATTTATGTGCGATTTTTTTATAGGCCAGTACAGGCATGTCTCTGTCCCGGAGAATTGTGAATATTACTATCGAGAGAAGGTTCTTATGAAAAAAATAATTAAGAAAATTAGGGTAGGTAGATATCGCAGAGTAGAGAAGAGCGGGACAGGTAGAGATCTACAATAGGACATAGTATTGTTTTATATTTTTAATGATTTTTAAATATTACATTTATAATACTTGTATTTATGTGAATAAATAAACTACCTAATAAATAGTTAACCAAAAGACTGAATAATTCAAATAAAACCAATTTTAATGTTATTTTTACGACTATCACACAACGCCGTCTAGTCTCAAGCTAAGCAGAGCTATTTTCATTTGAAGGACTGTTGTGTATGACGTAGATATCTTACAAAATTACGAACGATAAAGCCTTTTTCTTAGTATTATGTCAATGAAATTAAGTTCTGAGTTTGACGCTAAAGAAAAAGATACAAAATGTAAAATACACATAAAATATAATTTAACAAACTACTTGTTTGTTGAATCGTCCACAATGTTTCTTTCTTAAAGTAGTTTAATTTTATTTGTATCCAGCTACCTAATCGATATCGTTTCATAACTTGGCGCCATGCAGACGTCCGCGTCCCTGCCAGTTTGTTGGCAAATAGCCAGATACCTACTTCAGTAATGCTTAAATAAATTATTTGTTCATATTTTTTAAACTTATGGTACAAAAGTAAGATTGGGGGGACGCCTAATTTTTTTCTTTAGAAGCATTATTTCCGAAAGTATTTATATTATCTAAAAATTATTTTTCATTACTCATACTCTGAAAGTAGGTGTAAAGTTGCCTGCGGACAGGGTTGGAAGAAGTACTTATACTCCCTAGGGAGTTTTACTTTACAACTGACAGTTGTTTTTTTAATATTTAGACAGCAAATATTAAAAAAAAATAGTTCTATTTTGACATTTCTATTGAACCGTGACCCGAATTTTTATACTGCCAGTACAATTAATTGTACTGGCAGTATAAAAATATAAGAATACTTTTTTTTAATGACTTTATTTTAATTTACTTTCGACTATTTCATTAAAACTAATATTATATTTGAGAAAAATGTTGACCTGACCCATTTTTACAATGATAAAATGAAAAATATTGACTGAATAGCCAGACGACGACTGAAAAAACAAATGGCGGGTAAAGTCTCTCTATAATCTGTGGCCGATTTGGTCTTTCTTGATTTTTTTTTCGAGGTGTAGAGTTTTGTTTACATTTTGCTAAATCTCTGTTATAAGAAATTTGTATTAACACGATAAGTTCATCAGCTTCAGTTATAAATTTAACGCAAGATTCTTTGAGGAGAAAACCACTTACTGTCTAAATCAAAAGAAATATACCTACCTAAAAACATACGAAGACATTTGACGACGACTCAGGTTTTTATTATTATTTTTATTTTCCTCGTATTCGTAATGAAAAGCACAGTGTTTACCTCGGGTTAAAGAGTTATTTAGTCCCTCGAACTATTAGCGACCTCGCTATCGCTCGGTCGCCAAGAAATTTCTCGGGACTAAGTAACTACCTTTCATCCCTCGTATAACAATGTACTATTACGGGACCCCTAATCATATTTAAATACCTATTCAATAATATATCTTGAAGCTATGAATTTTTAACTCTTCATTGAAGGTCGATCGGTACCTACTTAATGGACTCATCGATCTACTATCACGGTCATTACTCCAACTAAATATAGGGTCCCATTAAAATAGATGGACAAAATTTTACAAATCATTCAGACCACCAAAATAAAGAAATTGGTAAAAAAAAGGGCTTTATACAGGGTGTTTGGTGCATCGTTTGCCAGATTTGGCCGACAGGATAGATCATTTGCTATATCTTCAGCCCCAATAAATCGTTCCTTGCCACACCGGTTTTTTTTAAACATGTTTTTAACTTTTATTCTGAAAAAACACCGGATTTCAGCATTTAAGCTTACATAAATAAAAAAGTTATTAGTCTATCCAACAAAATTTATTTTTATATTTAAGTGTACTGTTGTATGGTTCTATGAAATCCAAAATTACTTGCTAGTAACGTGTAGTTTTTCTTTAAAAAACCTACAAAGTGTATGGGATATGACAAAATAATTTTAAAACACAACTTTAAATTTCTATAAAAAAAACTAAAAGCGTTAGAGATCTTCGAATTTTTCAAAAAGTTCTCTAGTTAATGCCTTTTACAATGGTGTGCAATATGCTAAAAAAAACCTTTTATTGACTTCACTAATTGGCTAAATGTAAAAAGACAGAGGTCATTTCAGAGACGATTCAGTGTGAACGTTTGGGCAGGAGTAATTGTTAATTTATTTCATCACAACTGCTCTCAAAATGGTGAAGGAAAACATCGTGAGGAAACCGGCATGTTCTAGAACTAAAAATTCGAAGACATGTGACATCCACCAACCCGCACTGGGGACGCGTGGTGGATCATGGCCCATTCCCTCTTCTAGAGAGGAGGCCTGTGTCCCAGCAGTGGGAACATTAAAAGGCTGATGATGATGTGATCGTTAAAGCAGAAATTCGTCTTCGAACTACAACTCGAGATAAGAGAAAGATGTCGCGCGTGTATACGAAACAATGGCACCCAATTTGAACAAGATTTGTGATTTTAGTACATGCTTGTGAAATAAATGTTTAATTTTTTATTTCAAGTTTGAGGAATGTTAATACCCTTTGTTAAAAAATAAATAATGTGCGTAAAAATGAGATATCAATATCTACCTACTTAGAGCAAGTTATTTATTTTTTTATTTTAACTTAGTGCATTTACCGTAGTATCAAATATCAGCCTTTTGTGATTTGAGTGCACATTTAGCCAGTTAGTGAAGTTAATAAAAGATTTTTTTTAGCATACTGCACACCGTTGGAAAGGGCATTAACTAGAGAACTTTTTAAAAAATTCGAAGATCTCCAACGCTTTTAGTTTTTTTAAATAGATATTTAAAGTTGAGCTTTAAAATTATTTTGTCATATCCCATACACTTTGTAGGTGTTTTATAGAAAAACTACACGTTACTAACAAGTAATTTTGGATTTCATAGAACCATACAACAGTACACTTAAATATAAAAATAAATTTTGTTGGATAGACTAATAACTTTTTTATTTATGTAAGCTTAAATGCTGAAATCCGGTGTTTTTCAGAATAAAAGTTAAAAACATGTTTAAAAAAAACCGGTGTGGCAAAGAATGATTTATTGGGGCTGAAGATATAGCAAATGATCTATCCTGTCGGCCAAATCAATTTGGCAAACGATGCACCAAACACCCTGTATATTTACAAAAATTCTTGAGTGCCCCATTCCCATGCATCTAATTATTAGTTTAGGTCAAAATAAAAACACTAATCTGTAGATATTTGTTTATGCTTGGATACCTTTGATTAGACGTACTGAACGCTGTGTCCAAATTTGTCCATCTATTTAATGGGACCTTATATAAATTGGCGTGCAATAAAGAATATATCCATCTGTCTATCTATTTTTCGAAATGGAGATACTGCGATTTGGTCATTTTTCGTCCGTTGGACATTTTGCGAATTCGACATTCTGTGCCTAAACCAAATAATATAGTGCCAAGTCTATTATTGCCCTAACAGAGAGTTTTGACACACACTTATGTATATTTTTTGTGACATAATTATTGTTTTTGTTGAAGCGATTTGCCATTTGTGTGATCGGTAATTCTATAAACATAATCGTTTAGTATTTGTTGTAATAGCAAAAACACAGAAATACAACATACTTTAACTGTCATTGTTGATGAGACAAAGCCTGGTGACGGACAGACAGTAAGACGGACATCGGTGTATTAGTAATAGTGTCCCGTTTTACCCTTTGGGTACGGAACTTTAAAAGCGGTTATTTTTAAACACTCAAATAAAACTCTTTCTTTCGCAGGATATGGTGCCTCTAGACTTCATGGCTCCTCCGCCTCGTTGGATTTTATACCAACCTGAGTCACCGGTCACCAAAGCGCTCATGGATGACGTCGGCGCCAAACTGAACTTGAAGAGAGTGACCTCCGATGCACGTAAGTAAATGATCCTCGTTGTACAGCTAGGATCAGCTACCATGTGGACTGGTGTGCCTTTATTCGGGTTAAAACCAGGTTCTGGCTTGGTAGTGGAAAGTTTCTGTTGTACAACCAACTATACTTTACCGACCCTAGAAGCTGACCCCAAAGGCCTCCTGTTAGTTACTATTAGACCAACGTTACAATTGGTCGTTTCCTATGGAAAAGAACCGGTAAGAAATTCCATGGTAATTCTTTTAAAAAAGTGATTGTTTCTACAATATTTCCATATTACAATATTTATATGTCGTCTCGTGTCCAGGATGGTGTTCGAGCTCTGGTCTATCAGATCTATCATGTGGGCGTATGTGGGTATCGTGCAATGAATAACAACGGGTAGGAGTTGAATTGGTTTACTTCTCAATACATTTCGGTACAGTGCACTGTTATCACTTTACAAATTACAACAAAACAGACAGTTTCAGAACGTCTTGACTCTGCGACGGCTAGGCTGAGAGTGTCCGCTCCCAGGGCGGGTTCCCTCCTCCACAAGCCCGCAGCAAAGCGGAAACGTCACCGACTCTGTCAAGCGCGCCATCTTTATTTAGTTCTTCTAGTTGCCACTAGATGGCGTGCCTTGTCTTGTTGTCAACAAATCGAAGCCGTTTCCGACACGGCCATCCTGCAAGACACGTCCTCGTGTGTTAGTCGTCATCGCCACCTCAGCTGGAAGATGTCCACTGATGAAATGTTCCAACTAGTCATCCTTCGCTGTGTGTTACTCTGAAACAAAACACATCTCGCAGTATCATATAGCTCGGTCACTCCTGACCAAGATATCGGGAGATAAACTCACGCAATCCAAACAGGAAATTTCGACATTTAAGTCATAACTCAACATCAGTTTCAATAAACATCAATTTTTAAATCAATTCATGAAACATTCCGACCAAATCCAGTATTCAATGCTCTGTTTGGTACCCGTCCTCGTCACATACAACACATTGCCTCCATCCGGCAATCGAACGGGACCTCCCTCCGGTACCCGATCTCTACACACACATTGCCTCCATCCGGCAATCAACGGGACCTCCATCCGGTACCCGACCTCAACACACACATTGCCTCCATCCGGCAATCGAACGGGACCTCCCTCCGGTACCCGATCTCAACACATCACATCGCCTCTATTTAGCACCTTTAGCGATTACTTACATTGCCATGCTGGCGTTGGTCACAGAGCTCAAGTAAACACTTAGGCTCGCAGCCACAAACAACATTGGAATGTACATTATCTGAGTCACTTGCATACTACATTTGAATTTTTGTTCATCACCTAAGGTCTAACACTTTCATCGTCAGCCGGTCTTATCTCATTAGTTTGGTCAGAGTCATGGTCAGAGTCGGTATTAGAGTCCTTGTCGTCAAAATTTTCGCTGTCAGGCATTTTCCGAAGACGGTCACACCAAATTACCCGCTTACGAATTATTTTAAATTTATCAACGCCAAACTACTATTGTCATCTTTGTACAGTCAAAAATTAGTCGAATGATTAAGATCACTCTTTGTTGCACGCGTTTGTAGCATACCGATAGTAAAATAGTCGAATTATTAACGAAACGACAAAGAAATAATCTAGGTCACGTCGGTGTCAACAACGTCAACATTATTTCGGAGAACTGTCACCGTCATAAAAAGATCGAAACGGTTATTATCGGATCTACTGAGGGTACTTTGTAATTACATTTTTTTACGCCATGAACCTAAGCTATTTTTAAAAAATGTGTCACGGTCACTAATTCAACTGAACCTTTACAACAAAATTTCACGGCCTAAGATTTAATTTCGCAAATAGATGTTGGTTCACGTAATAAAATCGCGATTTAGCCATCTATTATAGCCAGCTATTATCAATTTCAACCACACAAGTAATGATATGTACCGAGTACCGTCATATGTCACCTACACTTGTCAATGTAACCTTTTACTTTAAATCTACCCCAAAATTTACTGACAACCTACACTGTCTTCCGCTCCGACCAAGAGCGGGTTTCGTCATTGGATGATTTTCACCCACCATAAAAAAATCTTTGACGAATGAGAACTCAACTTTAGAATAAAAGTGGAATGAGAATACCTGACTTTTTTCTGATGACAGATCGGCGTGGTCGCCGATCGTCGACGTCAACCCATCGCTCGCTGTCACAACGGCACCAACACGGTATTTTATTGTGGGGAAATGCCGCTGATATTCAGATAATTTTCGTTCTGCAGAAAAGAGCTATTCGTTTTATTTATAAATTAAGTCCCAGACACTCTCTGAAAGATAAATTTAAAGAGATTAATATAATGATTGTACCTTCTCAGTATATTTACGAAAATATCTTGTATGCCCATAAAAATAAAAACACGTTTAAGAAATATAGTGATATTCATGATTTTAATACTAGGAATAAACATAAATTTGTGGCGCCTACTACCAGGCTCAAAAAAATAGGGGAATCATTCAAATGTCAATGTATACATTATTATAATAAGCTTCCTAATCATATTCAGGAACTAAGCCTTAATAAATTCAAATCATTTGTAAAACGGAAACTTTTGCTAAAGACTATCTTGAGGACAAAAAGGCTTGGGATTGACCTGCTCCAGTATGTTCTACAATTGTTCTCTTCTGATTTTTTGTATTTCAATTGTGCTTTTTTACTTATATTGTTTACAATTTGACCTTCATATTTGTTTTTATTTTACAATATGTATTTATTAATTATTTTTTTTAAATTTATATTTGACCAAAATATTTACTTTGTTAAATATTACAATTTTCTACACTTCTGTATTTTTATTGTGAATATGAGGACTATGTGGAATATTTCTTTTTTTTTCCGTATGTTCAATTATTTTGACGCATGTCTGGCAGTTTGAGTATTTCTGCGGCCTACCCAAATGTCCCTTCTTTGGCATTGATCGTCAAATCGTTGAGCTCCTTAGTTTTCCTAAGTTGAGCTATACGAATACTGACAAATGCTTGCACTGACTGGACAGGTCCACTCAAATCTGTATGGTTCTTTCCTCAAAAGACCATCTCAGACGATCTGCATTGTTCTCATAAGATTTGACTATTACTGTATGGACTTTAAAAGAGACTTTGACCCCTGAGTTTGTTTCGGTGTTTCTTCTCAGGGTAGTCAGCTAGGAAACACCGGACTCATCTAGTTTAAACTGACAAAAAAACAAAAATGACGTGTAAAAGTGTTGTGAAAAACCTATTTACAAAAATAAATATCATTTATCATTTATCACACCACCGCGCCGCTTCTCTCAGGGGTCCAGATCTCCATCAAGAACTCTGCTCTCCAAAACCAATCCAGACCAATCTTGCTACCTTTTTGCCAGGGGTCTTGAGGCCTGGATATTCTTGTTTTCAGTTTTGGCTAAAAGGCCATAGGCAGTCACGACTATCGGCACAATGACAGCTGAGTCCACATTCCACATGTCGACAACCTCGTGTGCTAAGTCGAGATACTTACTTGATTTGTTTTTCTTTCTCAGCTTTCTCGAGATTCTCGTCATGCGGGATGGTGACATCGACAATCATTGCGCGGCGCGCTAATCGGTCTAGCACCACTATGTCCGGCTTATTGGCTACAATAGTCCGGTCAGTGATGATAGACCGATCCCAGTACAACGTGACATGATCCTTTTCGAGAACTGGGTCGGGCACATACTTGTAGTTACGGTACCTCAGAATCCACCAGGTTGTATTTTAAAGCAAGTTGCTGGTGAATAATCCTGGCTACTTGGTTATGTCTGTGCAAATACTCGCCGTTAGCCAGACGAGAACAACCAGAGATAATATGTCTGATGGACTCACCCGGACGATGGCATGCCCGACACACGTCAATCGTCCCATCCTTCATAATATGTCTCCGGTAGTTGTTCGTTAGGATAACTTCGTCCATAATTGCACAGATAAAACCCTCAGTTTCTCCGAAGAGGTTGCTGAAACGTAACCAGGCCACGGATGCTGGCAAATCTACATCAGGCTCGTGAAGAGCCCGATAAAAGATATTTATATTATTATTATTGTTTCCCACAGCTGATAAAATAAGTGTCTACTTCTCGCTCCCGGAAGGATCTCGGCTCGCTGATTACACGACTAATATGCAAATCTTAGACGCAGTCGTTATATTTCGTGTAAGTACAATTAGTCTATTTTTCGCCAAGAAGTCTTAATAGATGAACCTGACTAGGGACGTCACACTAACCTGGATGTTCGACGTAAACGGCGACCTGAAGCCATTTTGGATGTCTCGTCGACCCACCTCGGACACGTCTGAGCACTACTGATCCCAAAATAAAAAAGTCTTATATTTCCAGTTTTACAAATGAACTTAAAGAATGGTGTTACCTACTAACTTCAGTTACAAAAAAAAATAGAAAAATTGAATTTAATATATATGTAACCTAAATGATCTTAATATTTCTTACCTAATGATTACTAATATAAAAACATTTAATTTATTTAACTAAAATATTTTATATAGGTAGGCAGTAGCGTTTTATTGTACAGGAACCCCCTTCAGGTTTTTTATTTTATTTTTAACGGCTTCTTCCACAAAGCTTTCGAATCTTGAACTATTTGTTGCCATTGTGTACCAGTATCTTTTTTAATGTCGTCATCCCATCTAGAGAACTTCCATAACGTAACTTTTTTTTCCATCTATGATCTATAAGGCGTGCTATAAGACTAGCCCATTTCCACTTTAACTATTGGCTGTAGTTGAAAGCATCTATTGCTTTTGATTTTGTTCGTATGTTATCATGTGCTTATTTTATTACATATTTTGACAGACAAGGTAGGAGACAAGAGTCCATGGCTCTTTTTCTAACTTTATAGGCATTTCGCTTTTAAATATTTCCTTATAACTCCAATACTTTTTCCAAATTGGTTTTACTCTTCTCTCTACCTCTAGTTATTACCGCGGTAAGTCCCCTCTTTGAGGCGTGATTGAAATGACCTCACAGCGTTCTCACCTTTCGCATGACGCAGGTTTTCCATGTCCGTGTTCGATCGGACCGGGCTTCCATTGTGTGGACCGCCCGGAAAGTACGGTGGAGTACACGGTAGAGCTGTGCCCCTGCTTGGGAAGAGCATCGTCGTGTTCTCTTGGGGCGATCGGAAACGGCGATATTTCACCTCCTTCTGCGAAGCCGTAGAGTTAATTCAGTCAATTTATGCTCTAAAGGGTCGCTGTTGGGAAAGTTGTGGAGTAGTTCTGATTTCTTTAATTATATATTTATTTTGGGGTGCTGAATCCGAATTTGAGGTTTGCGGACAAAATTTCGTGATGCAACATTAAAAAAAACGAAAAGAAGAAAAAAAAACCTACATTTCTCCGACTTTTTGCCCAAAACTCGAAAACGGTTAAATTTTAGTAAATAGCTCGTTAAAGTACTTTAAATTCTCTAAAAATATCACTAATTAGTTTTTTTTTCAGACAAACCCATCGGCCTCAAGTGCGAGTTGAAAATTAGCAAATTTTCAGCGGTCTTTTCAAAACCCACTTAATAGTTTATTATTGAATGGCTTTCAGTTAGTTGCACCTACTTTTTAAGTTGATATTATAGATAAAAAAAGACCGAGTCATACGGAGAATTCACGTTCTGAATATAATTTGTATTGTTGAATAGCTACTATAGCTATATTGCATTCACATTCCAATCTTGAGATGGCTCCGTCAAGCGTGACATGTGACAGTGGTGAGCGAAGATATCGACCTTCTGGTCATTTTGATCAGGCCTGTGTAGCCGCGATATAAATATTGTTTTTTTCTTGAAACCAGGAAAAGGAAAGATTTTGCAAAGCATCTACCACCCTCACCGTGCAGCTGAGAAAATGGTATTAGAAGTGAGGCAGAGGTAGTATCACAACCACTCATCGCATGCAGGAATAATACGTGGTCCACTACAATCTTACATAATAAACTATTAAGTGGGTTTTAAAGAGACCGCTGAAAAATTGCTAATTTTCAGCTCGCACTAGAGGCCGATTGATTTGTCCGAAAAAGAAACTAATTAGTGATATTTTCAGAGAATTTAAAGTGCTTTAATTTCTGTAAACAAACGATTTAGTAAAATATAACAGTTTTCGAGTTTTAGGTTAAAAACCGGGAAAAGTAGGTTTTTTTCTTTTCTTTCGTTTTGTTTTATGTTGCGTCACGAAATTTTGTCCGTAAACCTCAGATACGGATTCAGCACCCCAAAATACATTAAATAATTAAAGAAATCAGAGCGTCCCCAAAACTTTCCTAGCAAAAACACAATTTAACTGAACTAAGTAGAGAGTAGCAAAAGAGGAGGTCGATCGCATCAGGCAAAAGCGACGACGCTCACGCCGCAGCCGCCGCTGCCGTGTCTCCGATACCGATTTCCGGCTACCGTAAGCGCGGTAACTCGCCGTCCGATCACCGTCCGGATCATGCCAAAATGGTGAATAGTCGACTGGACTCTCTTACTCTCTTTAACTTGATTGCCTTCTTAACGTAAATGCGGTTAACAGTACATATTAATATGTTATTATTTTTGTGTCTTTTTTTACAATAAACCAAAGAAATAAAACGTTGTGTTGACAGGATATGTCAGGGGAGACATGGCCGAACCGGCTTAACTATACCATTCGTATGAATGGCGATTTCCATACAGAGCTGTACAAGGATGAAGTTTACGAACCTAACCGTCAATTTGGTAAGATATTATGTATAAATATTTTGAAAGCATGAATGTCTGATTCGCATTTTAATAGGGTCTTCGAAGTAGAACGAAGAGAAACGACTGAATGCGAGACACACAGGATTGTTCGATAAGGTGACATTGGGGGCCGAAATGATGATTTAGACTGATGGAATAAACTTTAGGTTTCACTATATCTAGGCGCACCGAATCGTACTTTCATAGGAAAGTACGATTCGGTGCGAGTGACAGAAAGGGATAGAAGCATAGGCTTCCGTCACTTACAAAAATTTAAATATTTTATACACTTGCTGTCTTTTAAATGGGCCAGAAAGAGAGCGGGAGTGCGATCGCACGCGGTGGAATCGAGGAGGCGGTCGGCAACGCTACTCGTAGCTCAACCCTAATTGTACATTAAAATTGCTATATAATTTATTTTTATTTTTTTGTATATTATTTTATGTATTAATGTATGTTCTACAGGAACTGATTATGCATTGTTTATGCGCATCCAATGGGCGATCGATTCAAGCTACATCAAACAACAGTCAAAGAAAGATGTGCCTCTGGTGAGTAAATTTTATACATTAAACAAAAAGACAGCGAATATGCACATTTTAGTGGGAGATTTTCTTACTGGACTCAATTTCGTCTATAGTTCGTTTTTTAATCCTAGACTACGATTTGACAACTTAAAGTGTCAAACTCAAAAAAATTGGGAACATATTTCTAGAGTGTGACATTCTGAGTAGTCAAATCGTAATCTAGAATTAAAAAACGAACTATTAAGACTATATAAAGATGAACGAAGTCTATTCGCGTTAAGAAAATAGTGACACATCAGTGCAACTATAAAGGTGTAAAAATTAAACTATTACCTAAATTAGATATTAAAGAAACTTTTTATTGCACAGTATGTTTAAATAATAATAAAGTTTTATTTTTATGAATAGATGAGGTATTATTTGTTTTTAATTGACAAAACTACAAAGAATATAATATCCATCATACTGTTTGAAAACCTTACTTCCTCTAGTCAATGTTAACACGGCTTTCTAATTTACTAATAATTCAGTGTTCCGCAAAGTGTGCCCCGTGGCGAATTGGTGTAACGTGGTAAATAGATGGAGAGCCTCGCTAATTTACTGTTGACTCATAAACTTAATAGACGGACATTTTGTTTCGGAATATCTGCCTATAGAACGGCTTCGAAATTCATTTTTGAGCGTTTTACTTTTTTACCGACTTCACAAAAAGGAGGGGGTACTATGTTCGGATGTTTGTATGATTGTATGTTTGTTCATCGAATACTCCGCCAATCATCGACGGAATTTCATTTTTTTTTTGTTTTAAAGTAGATAGTTCTGAAAGTAGTCAAAATCTACTATATAAAAATAAGTCGGGTTTTCCTGCCTGACGCTATAACTCCAGAACGCACGAACCGATTTCCACGGTTTTGCATTCGTTGGAACTCGGGCTCCGTGAGGTTTATAGCACAGAAAATTCAGGAAAAATCGATCATAAAAAAATAAAATAGACAGAGTAGGGTAGAGTAGGGTAGGGTAGAGTAGGGTAGGGTAGAGTAGAGTAGAGTAGAATAATCTGTTGCCGGGAGCGAAGCCGCGGGCAAAAGCTAGTTTATTATAAAACATATGTAATTTGTCTTAGTGAAGGTTGATTAATTTCAACCTTCTGGGGTCTTTAAGTCAAGAGTGAATGGGTTACTTCTCGCGAGTGTACAAACCATCCGCAAAAAAATTGTAGGGGTACAAGGTCGAAGCCTCTGGGGCCATGAGTTGATGCGAAAGCGTAACATCAGGGCTCTAGGACTACGGCATGGAAAGAAAGGGGTAGGTTGTTTAGTCTGTAAAAGTCAGAGCGGGATTCGTCATTCGATGATTTTTACCTATCATAAAAAAAAACAAAGCCATCCGGAAATCAAAGGAAACTACCATTGTCACATATTGTCAAATCGTTTTTCTACACCGCGTTACAATGAGTTTTCAGTATTTAATCAAGTAAAAAACAAAGGCTATTGTATTCAACAGGATACGGTCCGAAAGTCAGCCGGTCATAGCAACTTTAAACAGCAATAATTGCTCTCTGAGCATTGTCAGATGAATGCGAGATAGCAACTGTATGATCATCATAATGGTATTCATCAGAGGTTCAAGCTAAGCGGACAATCTTGTGAAACTGCGGGATTGTTCGAAAGAAATACCGTGACTACCCTGGAACGCAAATGGCAACTGAACGAGTTTAGAGTGACAGTCAGTAAAAACCTCACACTTCTTCTCGCTCCATCCAGATTGGGTAAAAAAGTGGAATAACACAAGGCACACAGTTATGTGTTTAATTATTATTAATTAGGTAACACAAAACAAAAATAATGAAACCGTCCAAGAGCGTGTTGGGTCACGCTCAGTGTAGCTTTCAGTAGTCTCCCGTCCGTCACAAATTTCTCATAATGTAACAGAACCCGAATAGAACCCCTGTGTTAAGTCGTAGTTTAATAGGACGTAACACAGCGCGAAGTAGCCTAAAGAACAGCGCCATCTCTTGGCGAATTAGGTTACTACTTTATACATCTAGAAGGGTTTTGTATTTTAGGTTTTCGCTGGTAATTTAACATGTGGATAGATGGAGAAGAAAAGTACTTAAAGTAGTAACATACATGTGTTTCATTCCTTCTCTTTGGATGACCATACCACAAGAAACGAATTTTCCTTTCTAAACGAACCTTCAATTTTATTGTTCACTGGCGCCACTTTCAAATTTCCTCTAATATACTCATTCCTCACTTTATCCTTTTTGTCACACCACACATGACACATCTAAAAGACAATTCTAACTGTGAATTTCATGCAATGTGGTGGTTATGCTTTTTAATTATTGTGATTGTGACTATGAAATTTATGCTTATAGATGACTAGCGACCCGCCCCAGCTTCGCACGGCTGCAATAGTGATATTAAATCACTATTAAAGAAACCGCATCAAAATCCGTTACGTAATTTTAAAGGTTTAAACATACATTTTTTATCGCAATAAACTAGAGCTTGACTGCGATCCCACCTGATGGTAAGCAGTGCTGCAATCGTTGATGTAACCATCATATTAGTTTTATACTTAAAATTTTTCCAAGCGTATAATGACGAAACGCGAGTATGTAGGTATACGTCCGTGGACAGCGGAATTAAATGATTTCATACAGCAAAAAGAACTGCTAGATCCAGGGGACGTATCTCAGGATCACTCGTAAGGCTGTCACATTTTTGCGACTAGAGCACCAATACAGTACAACCTTTCGCGGACCGTAATTACAGACACAATGAAAAGACAATAGGTGTGCGGACACCGGTGTCCTCTTTTGGCTTATTGAATTTAAAAAATTGGTTTTTAAAATCTCACAATTGAATCTAGCTTGGGCTAAGAGAAACTCCTAGTGATTTCGTAAGTGTCTTTTGTCACTGAAAAGTAATGGCATTGACTAAAATTTGTAACGCTTCAATCAACGACAATGAAGAGGAATTGGTTGAATGTGGATTGAACGCGATATTAAGACTAGCTTACAATCATATGTAATGACTAACCTTTCACTTGTGAAGATAGGTTTCTCCATATTAAAGTATCTTGGGGAAGTTTCGAACAAATGCTGGCGTATGTTTTTAGCGACTAGTGATGAAAAATATACAAAAGTAAAAATATATAAATAAAATTTCCAAATAATTTTGACTACGTAATCTCATCAACTTGAAACTTTTTTTTTCTAAATAGGCTCGCGTTTGATCACAATCTCACCTGTTGGTAAGCGATGATGTGTTCGACGATGGAGCACGCTTGCCTAGAAGTAACCTATTCACTCTTGACTTAAAGACCCCTAGGGTACACCTGCTATCAGGAAACACGACGCCGGCAGGGAATTCCACTCCTTAGCTATACGCATAATGAATGTGTTCCCAAAACGCTTCGTACGTATGGGGTTTTTTTTATGGTAGGTGAAAATCACCCAATGACAAAACCCGCTCTTGGGCGGAGCGGGAGACCAGTGTCAGACTCTTACTGACTAAAAAACCTACCCCGTACCTTCCTTGCCTTATTCCTGGAGTCGAGGTAACAGTTTTCCACCACCCTCTAGGCTCCAGGAGGCTTCGACCCCGAAGGGCCCCTGCAGTTTGCTGACAACTCCTTGAGGCGCGCGGGAACGGTGCGCGCCGTTGACGACTTGGATCGTACGTATGGGTAGGATCTCCACCATGTACCGGTGGCGTAACGCTGTACGCCTGGTCGTCCGATGATGGAATACATAGGACTAGACGGAATCAAATTGTGCAACTCCATTGCACACTCCCTGAAATGCAAACAACAGAAAATCGCCAGGCTAGCAACTCGGCGTCGATTCTCAAGACCTTTTTTTTTATGGTAGGTAAAAATCATCGAATGGCGAATCCCACTCTTGGCCGGAGCGGGAAACAGTGTCAGACTCTTACTGACTAAACAACCAACCCCGTATCTTCCTTGCCTTATTCCCAGAGCCCCGGTGTAACGCTTTCGCATCAACCCTCAGCTCCGGGAGGTTTCGACCCTGCAGGGTCCCTACGGTTTGCTGAAAACTCCATGAGGCGCGCGGGAACGGAGCGCGCCGTCGACGACTTGGGCTCGGTCTGGACTTCTACCAGACAACCGCACGGCGAGCTACCCATTGCTCACCGTCCGCAAGCCAGTGTCTACGGTGGCCGGATATCAGCAGGATCGCGGCGGCGACGGCTACGGCGAGTGCGCCGTTGCCTTTGCCTTATGCGGTCAGCCTCCTCGTTTACGAGCACTACTGCCTCGCAGAAAGAGGCGACCGCCTGCCACTCCTCTTCGCTGCGGACCATGGCCTGAACCAAGGCCCGGCGCGAGAGGTCGCCGCCGATCACCCCCACGAGGGCACGGCGTTGCTCTTCCCAAGCGGGGCACACTTCTACCGTGTGCTCCACCGTTAGAGGATTCGATCCCGGTCGATTTTTCTAGTCCCGGGATTTCGGGATTATCGACTGTTAATACCGGGATCCCGGGATAGTCCCGGGATTTTATTGGTAAAGAAAATGGTAGCAATTAAAAAGAAGTAAACATATCAAAATCAACCTTTTATTTTAAATCTTTACTTAAATCTTCAAAAACAAAACAAAATTATTATTTCTTCTAATAAAATTAACAAACTAGGCCCTTATAAAAATTATTGCCTAGTTTGTTTATTTTATATTTTACAATAAACTTAAAAAAAATCTACTTCTAATATTTGTCAAAAGAGATCAATGTTAATAGGACTACTAATATTTTAAATAAAATAGACCAGGAACTATAATTTACTTATTTAAGCCACGAAAATAAAATCTAAGAAATAACAACGCATCCAACGTCTCATCCGAAAGCATGCTTCTTAATTTGTTGCACTAATATGAAGCAGCGGAAAACGCGCGTTCAGGCTCGATGGAAGTTGGAGGAATCGTCACTAAATTTTTATAAGCCTTCTCCAAATTATGACCTCGTGTGGAACTAGCCTCAAAAAGATTCATTTCTTGTTTAATGATCTTAGAAAGATCAGTTTCTTTAAATGCTTCAGGATTTATTATTTTCATACTGTTTTCTATTTCGTTCTGAAGCTTTTCTTTTAATGTTAAATCAGTCTTACTAGTTGTCTGCGTGGGTTCAATGTTCATGTCATTTTCTTCATTATCACTATTTTCAATTTTTCCAGCTAACAAAATAATCTGTTTTTTTATAGTCATCTTGCTTGGACTTGAAAATAACTCCTTTAAATCACAATCAGTCTCTAACTCAGTCTTCTCAGTATGAGGATTTTGTAAATAGTTTAATACTCCACTTAACTCACTGCGTCGACGATCTTTCAAGCGGTTCAATAAATGTGTCTTCAATTTAGAAGCCAAAATTGAGTCATTGTCACGCAATTCTTGAAAAAGAAACTTGAGTGTAGCATCCGCTGTGCACAAATTGGCATCAGAACGACAAAGTGCTTCTACAGATAATTTAACGGGCGCCAATACCTTGATTATCTCACTAATGAGTTGGAAATCTGACTCTTCAAATGGTACAGGATTATTAAGATCAATAAGTGCCTTTTTTACGCTAGTTTTTAAAAGATCAAATCGCTCCAGCATTGTAAAGAGACTGTTCCAACGCGTTTTACAGTCCAGTAGTAAATTAAGCTCTCTTCCATGTTCTTTTTTAACATATTTTTGAAGTATTGTATCATTCTTCAAGGATGCTCTTTTGAAAATAAGAACCACTTTACGAACTGTCTTTATTAATTCATTAATATTGCGATCATCATAAGTCAAATCTCGACCGTTTCCAGTTTCAATTACTAATCCTGAGTCTAGTTCTTCATCATCATCCGAGTCATCAAAATCATCACTGGCAGTCTCATTTACAGGTGTCTTTTTATACAACAAATCACAAACGGCTAAATGAATACCATGTGCAAAACAAACTTGGTGTTCTGCATTAACAAGTTTTCCAACCTTCAGCATTACATTTGGACCATCAGTTACTATTGCCACAATATCTGTATCTAATGAGATATGAAAATCCAAAAGCCGCTTTTTTAAAGTATGAACACAAGTTTCGACGGTCAGCGATTTATCAATTCGAATAAGTCCCAAATTCCACTTTTTGTTTATTGAATGAATATTTAAATTCATATATCTCTTATTAGACGTAGACGTCCATTCGTCAAAACTTAGACTAAATCGTTGTCCTTCTTTTTTCAATGTAGATAGTTCAGCTGTTATTTGTTCCGGGACATGGACATTCTGGGATTAGGACATTCTGGGAAATGGACATTTTAGGATATGGACATTCAGGGATGTGGACTTTTTGGGACATGGACATTCAGGGATTTGGACATTTTGGGATATGTACATTCTGGGATATGGACCTTTTGCACCTTCTGGACATTTTGGGATTTGGACATTATGAACCTAAACGCTCATCGTTACTTTACAGTGTTCTGTTTATTCCTACAACCCCCTCTTATCTCAAAGAACGTTTTAAGTTCCTTCATGACACACATTCTAGACATTTGAGATCATCGGAAAACTTGAAACTTTTAATGCCCTCGCACTCGACAAAGTTCTGCGACAAATCGTTCACGGTTCAGGCTGTGCGATTGTGGAACGCATTGCCGAGGTCAGTTAGGCAAGCTCAGTTACTTACTAGGATTCCTTTAAAATGCTAGTAAAAGAACATTACCTTTGCCCCTAAGACTATATAAATTCTATCAGAATTCAATTCTTCCCACCACTTTTAGTCTCTTCTTCCTTCCTTTTTATTGTGTAACACATATTTATATGTTAGCTATCATGACGAATAACATTTATATATGTATGTTATTCGTCATGATAGCTTCGTCCATAATTGGGCAGAGAAAACCTTCAGTTTCCCCAAAGGAGTCACCGGAACCCAGCCAGGATAAAGACGCCAATTGGTCTACATCGGGCCCGTGAAGGGCCCGGAAAAAGCGTCCGTGAAGTTCCTTACTCTGCCACACATCCCTGCAATCGTTAGTGTCAAGCACTACAGGTTTGCGCCAGTTCTCGTTAGCCAGGGAGAGCGGGGTGAGTCTCTTGTCCACCGCAATTACATCTCGATGCATACCCACGTCGGCAGCTAGGAAATATTCCCTGAGACTGCGTACCTCATGGTTGTGTAGGGTCTTGGCATTTAAAAAACCGCGACCCCCACACTTCCGCGGGATATACAGTATCATCACCGACGATCGTGGGTGATGCATTCGGTATGCAGTCAGAAGTGTACGGACTCGCCTGTCCAGGGCGTCAAGTTCCGTCTGAGTCCGTTTAAGTACGCCGTAAGATTACATCAATACTAGGGCTTGCATCCCGGGAATCACGGTCTCGAAAAAATCCCGGGAGTCTCGCCGATTTTTGGGATTTTCGAGATTCGAGACTAATACTTTCAGTCCCGGGAATAACGAGACTTTCGAGACCTGCGTAGATTTTTTAAAATCTACTATGCCAGAAACTGGACACTGCATGGTAAACCAATCCTTAACAGCAGATACTGTTTTGACTATTTGCCTTTAAAAATTATTATGCTAGAAAATCTTTTTAACCGTATTAAATATAGTATAAGTAGTTTGCTATGTTTACACAGTCCTGCCCAATTTATTCAGAGGAAGTTGGGTCCTTTTAAACTCTTAATAATAAAGCAATTGCATTACCTTTAAAAATATACGCAAAATTAAATAAATCATTGATTGAAAAGTCATCTCTTAGTAATACATGAGATGAAGCCACTCTGGTGGGATTCAACGCCGCCAAAACACAAGCGTCCTCCAGGGATATATTCCACTTTTCAGAGTATCTCCCTGGAGTGCACCGACCGCCATTAGCTTTTGGGAATTGAAATTACCTCAGACCCCAACTTTGGGCGATTCATTGAGTCCAAAGCCGAGGTAGCTGTTAAGAAACTCTACATTTTTGCAAAGGTCCGGCGGTACTTCACACCAGGATAGCTTTAATGTTATGCAAAGCACCGGTTTGATCGTGTGTGGATTACTGCTGCCACATATGGGGTGGTGCTACAAAATGCCACCTGGCAGCTTTCAAGATATGGATGATTGTCTCGCTACGCAGCTGAATGATTTTAAAGAAGAGATGAGGAAGATGATGTCTCTTTTTTCATTTAATCAAGCTAATGAGATGTCAAAAATCTCCGCTACTCTGAAGGAAATTCAGCTGTCAAATGCCAGTATTGAGAACTCAATAGCTTTCCTTACCGCACAAAATGATGACTTGAAGAAAAAAATTCATCAATTAGAAATCGAGGCGAAAAAAGATAAGGAGTATATAGTCACTTTAGAGAACAAATTCGAGGACATGCAAATTGGCAGTCGGAAATCAAATTTTGTAATGAAAAACGTTCCGAAAAAAATCAACGAAACCAAGGACGATCTTATAGATATGACTATATCTTTGTCGCAAAGCATTGATTGTAAAATTAATAAATACGACATTAAGGATATTTATAGACTGCGAGGTACAGGCAGAGACAGTAATCAGTCACCTATTATTGTTGAAATGAGTTCCACTCTTTTGAAAAATGAAATACTGAAAATGGGAAAAGCATTTAATATCAGGCACCGAACTAAATTATGCTGTAAACACATAGGCCTTAAAACGCTGGAAGATACTCCCATATTTATTGCGGAACATTTAACACCAAAAGGATCTCGCCTACACTTCCTCGCCAGAGATCTAGTTAAATCCGGCGCCTATAAATATTGTTGGACAGCCTACGGTAAGGCGTATGTGAAGAAGGACGAACAATCGCCGACTATCAATGTTGGGTCGGTTCAAATCTGACGGAACATGCGACGCGTATTATCGGTCGCGTAACGCCACAACAAACAAATGTATAGAAAAATACTTGACCGTTCACACTCAACCGATGATACGTTAGTGCGTCGAGCGTACAGCGTCTATTCCGTTTCCTTCAACGCATTGTCAGCGATTTTTGTATCATTTTAATTTACATGTCAATAATATTAAAATATTAATGTCAAGAACAAAAGCAGTTATTATTATACTTACAACTTTCCTGTTTAAATATGTATATCTCTTTCCTCAATGTAATAGTCAGTCTTTCTTCAGGAGTAATGGCACATCGAAATTTCGTATCATACTTAGTTATGGAACATTTAATAACTAATAAATTGGCCACTTGATATTCTTTTAGTACTTAAAGTATGCACCCAATATTGACGTTTCCTTTTTCGGTCTTGTTCTTAAGCCTCTCAAATAGCAATCATTTCGATAGGCTTCATTTTAAAATTCAGTATCACACAACACAACTGCTCTATAGATGCTAAACGCAGAAAGACGGATGTTACGCTTGACGCATTTTCCGTTTGATATGAACTGACACATTCGACCGAATAGACGCGACTGATGATACGCTCGGCGTATTTTACGTCAGATATGAACCGACCCTTAAAACGAAGATCAGATTCACAATCTGATTCAGCAGAATTGACTACATACATTTTGCCTACGGTATTTATACGTCCATATCTATTATAATATAAACATTGTATATTGTCTTGCTGCTTCGTTCCGTGTTTTTATGTCACCCGCTTTTTAATATATATTGTTAACACTTTCTGCGCTGTGCTAATCACCATAGTTATAAATAGATATTATTTAAAATGTCGTTATTTTATATAAATGTGCTCAATCATAACTCATATACATGCACTATACACTTACACAACATTCATTTATCCGAATCAATCTTATTTCTCATAGCACATATTAAGGTACTAGATGACACATACTAGGGTATGTGTTATCTAAGTCTATCTAGTCCAATAGACGTTTATACATAATATATAGATCGTTGCTTACACAGATGCATTCAGTCGTTTTTTACATATACCTCACACCATGTCGTTTACTACGGAACACCACTATAATAAAAAGAGAAATAGTTCGTTATTATACTCGTATAAATTCTACTTTAACTTTTCTTTTAATCATTAATGTTTGTACAATAATTACCATTACTTTAAGGCATTTACTTCATTTAATGACATTAATTCTATTAAAACTCGAACTAAATGAGTGATACGCTGCAAACAGTAACTAATATAGATAATTTTGAGATTGCGCGCACCATTGAATGCGAAACTAATGAGCTATCGAAACACATTTTTGTTAAGAAAAGTGACCTAACTATTTTTTCACAGAATATTAAAAGTATTTATCGCAACTTTGATGATTTTTTACTGACACTATCTACATTTAACTTCGAAACAGATATTATTATATTTACAGAATGTAGGTTAAACTCCAGTAAACCTATTCCTCAACTCAACAATTACAGTTCATATATGACCGCAAGCCGGTTAAACCAAAGTGATGGGGTAGTCGTTTATGTGAAGAGTGCACTTGAACATCAGGTTAGAGAAATACCACTATCATAGGCCTCCTGTCTAAGCCTGGAAATATTGAATAGCTCAATTTTGTGTATTTACCGATCACCATCAAACTTAAACACTGACAGTTTGTCACTTCGCTCAACAATCATTTGGAGACCATAACACCAAATAAAAACATTATATTGGCAGGTGACATAAACATTAATATCATACCCAAACTGACTGAGCAGTCTCATGAACTGAAAAATAGAATGAACTACCTTAATATGTTATCTTTACACGGCATCCTTCCAGGGCATCTGTTGCCAACAAGAGACAAATCATGCCTAGACCACTTCATGCTTAAGGTTAATAAGAAAAAGTTTTCATCCACAATTGCTATTCCTAATACCACAGTAACTGACCATTACACTACCCTACTAGTATTATCTAAGCAAAAATGCTTACAAAATGTTCGTAAAACTAAGACTTGTTGATTTTGAACAAGCCCTACATTATTTAAAAGAAAAGAATTTGAGTGAATTACTTTTCTGTAATGACCCTAATTCTCTGTGTACTCTGTTGATACAAACTCTAACTGACTCCATTAAATAAATACAATCACTTTAAAGATCCCCAACAAAAATCGAATTTTAAAACCTTGGATAACCAATGGCATTTTGCGTTGTATACAAAATCGGAATAGACTCCAAAATAAACTTCGTCAAGATCATACTAAAGAGATTCTTAGAATAACGTACAGGCGTTACAGAAGCTACTGTAATAACTTAATTAAAAAGACAGTATGAAACAGTGGCGAAGGGTGGATATTTTCTAAAGGGAAGCCGGAGCGTAGGTACCTAAAGTTAACTTACCTAATGCAGCACACTCAATGATGCAAAAAAATAGGTTTAACATTGCGTTGCACTTGCACATCAAAAATCTGTTAATTATCTACAGCAGTCTATATGAATGAATGTCATTTCAAAATGATGTCCGCAATCCACCGCAATCCAACACACAAAATAAATGTACAGTTCACCTGGTTCACCACACATCAATATTAAAAACAAATAAGAAACGACAAGAAAACAATATCAAAACATCGAATTATTCGCGCCACCCAAACAATTAGCCGCCATGTCAATTTTATCGTATAAAAAATCCTGCCAAATAAAATGTATTATTCGCCAGTAAGAATTATAAACAGTTAAATTCATTCTTATTTTGAATCATTATAGTCAAATAGGAATTAATTTTTCTGTCTCGCTCGCACGTGCATAGACATCGCTCAGTAGTTATGGTCTTGAACCTGGACACCTGTGCATTACTCGTATTATTATTTATTTTACTCACAATAACCCGGCGCGCAGCGGCTTATTTTGGTAACATTTTCTGCGAGTTAAAAAGAGACAGAACGATTTAGAGAATAGGTGTTAGTTTATAGGAAAGTAAGAGATAGATGCATTGTATGGGATTTGGATGTTTGAAAAGGGAACTCGGTATTTTTCGGCTTAAGATTTTGACATTTTTATTTCAAAGTTGTAGGCATTTAAAAAATTGGAAGTAAAATGAGCAATAGAACGAACTAACAAGGTCGCTGACCTGTAGAACAAATTTTCATAAGGGAAGCCGATGGGAATCGTGTTATATGGACTCTTCGCCACTGGTATGAAAGGAATCTTCTATCTAAATCAGTTAATAACAATAAATTATTGTGGAAAAATATAAAAACTATTACTTCCTCACAGAAAACAAATACTTATGAAACAGAACTGTTACAATTTCAGCCAAACCCGTCTGATTCAGTAAACTTCATTAACAATTATTTTTCTAAAATTGGTCATAACCTGGCTCAGCAAATCCCTCCTACAACCTACAATTACTCTGCTGGTTTGAACAGTAACGAATAAGGCTTGCAGTCTCGATACATTTTCGATATAAAAAATCGACACTCGATCCAGTCCCGGGATTCCCGGGAAAAACGAGACTTTCGAGACTGGTTAAAAAGAACACTACCTACTTACTAAAGAACTTTTTTAAAAACAGGATTTTAATCTGATTTTCCTTCTGCCGTGGTTACAATCGAAAAAAAAACGACTATTGCTTTCTTGCTTTTTAAATGAGCACATAAAACCTAATGATGCATCTAATGTGATTTCAGAACAGTAGGATCTATTATTTTGCTAGAAATTAACCTGCATCAGAAAAAGCCCTTTCTGCGTCCATGCAGTTATATAATCACTTAAAAATATGAAATCTATTTCAAATCCTGAAAAACGTTCAACATAGTTTGTAAGCCATACATACGAGTGAAACGGAGAGGTCTTATTTTCTTTTATTATTATTAATTTTTAAATATTTCAATACAACATTAAAACAAACATATGAAAATATATAAAACAATGTGTCCTACCAGTATCGGAAACAGGGTCCAAGCTAGTGGCAGGCTCCAGATATAGGAACCTTCTAACTGTACAAACCGTGTCCAGAGTACCGCTCTCTAAATCAAGCCCTTGATCCGGCTGCCTAAGAAGAGCCTCCTAACATGTCGGTCGAGGCTCTTGGCTATTAAGTCATTGACTGACACGACTATCTTACTTGTTAATAGGATTTTGTCATATTCAGGTTGACAATTATAACGAGATTAATAGTTAATCTCGTTATAATAAGGAAATGGTTAAACTTATTTTTTTTTGCAGTTCGGGGTAATTGAATAAAGAGAGAATAAGAATAAGTCAAACAGTATTGTTGATAGGCTTGCCTATCAAAGCGAAATATATCCCTGGAGCACGCTTGTGTTTTGGCGGTGTTGAATCCTACCAGATTGGCTTCATCCCATTTATTACTAACAGATGACTCTTAAATCAATGATTTATTTAATTTTACGCATACTTTAAAAGGTAATGCAATTGCGTTATTATTAAGAGTTTAAAAGAACCAACTTCCTCTCAATAAATTGAGCAGGATTGTGCAAACATAACAAAATACTTGCCATACTGAGCCTATTTAGTTTTTAATACGGTTAAAAAGCTTTTCTGGCAAAATAATTTTTGAATGCAAATATTCAAAAAGGTATCTGCTGTTAAGGATTTGTGTACCATACAGTGTGCAGTACATGGCATAGCAGATTTTTAAAAAATCTACGCAAGTCTCGAAAGTCTCGTTATTCCCGGGACTGAAGGTATAAGTCTCGAGTCTCGAAAATGCTAAAATATCGTCGAGACTCTCGATATTTTCGAGACCGAGACTCCCGGGGTGCAAACCCTAGTAACGAACCTAACTTAGTAAATTCTTTTGTGCTTCTTGAAACTGACGCCGACGAAGTTTACAGGATATTAATTAACTTAAAAAATGACAGTGCTCCTGGATGGGACAACATTTCTACGAAATTTTTAAAGTTTATAGAAGTCGTCCCTATCATAGCCCATCTTGCGAACCTCTGCTTTAAAACTGGCATCTTCCCTGACCCGTTAAAAATAGCCATTATTACTCCCGTACACAAGGGTGGCTGTAGAGACGATATTAATAATTATAGACCAATTTCTGTCCTTAGTAGTATATCCAAAATTATTGAAAAACTAATAAATGTTAGGCTTCGTAATTACTTAAACAAATCTATATATATAAAAATGAAACCCGTTTCGCGTTGTCACGGCATCACGTGTGAACGGCTGAACCGATTTCGCTAATTCTATTTTTGTTGTGTTTGTTACTGTCAGGAGAAGGTTCTTATGAAAAAAAAATTGGGTGTAATTGGGTAGAGTAGGGTAGAGTGGAGTAGAGTAGAATAATCTGTTACCGGGAGCGAAGCCGCGGGCAAAAGCTAGTTCAATATAATTTCCGATTCACAATTTGGTTTTCGTCACGGTATTTCCACTGAGGATGCTGTCACATCATTAACTTCATTAGTATCTGATCATCTAGACAATGGGGATAAGTGTCTATCTTTTTAGACCTTAAAAAGGCATTTGATACCGTCTCTACGCCTGTTGGAAAAAATAGGTATTAGAGATATCGCACTTGATCTGTTCAAGAACTATCTCTCAAATAGGAAGCAGAGAATCAAAGTCGGTCAACATAAAAGTGATATCACAGATGTATCATACGGCGTCCCCCAAGGAAGCGTATTAGGTCCAACGCTCATCTTGGTATATATAAACGACCTGTGTAACATGAAAATTCCTAATGCCAAAGTCCTGTCGTACGCCGATGATACAGCTGTCATCTTCTGTGGTAAGACATGGCACAACGTGCAGCTAAGTGCTGAAGCAGGAATGTCCCAGGTTGCGAATTGGCTTAATGCTAATGTTCTCACATTAAATACCTCCAAAACAAATTTTATAACTTTCAGCATTTGCAATCGAACTCAACCAACCGATGATTTTCGAATCATCATACACACTTGTGATGGTACTAATGTTGATAATTGTAACTGTTCTAGTATTGGCAAAGTTTCAAGTACAAAATATTTAGGGGTTATGCTGGATCAGAATTTATGCTGGTACCCTCATCTTGAGCAAGTTGCTAATAGAGTACGCAAGCTAAATTGGATTTTTAAGACTCTGCGTCATGTGGTGCCTAGGTCAATTCAGAGTAGCAGTAAGCCTGTCAGAAATATGCTCACACAAATTTACTTGTCTCTGGCGCAATCTATATTGATATACTGTATTCCTGTTTGGGGTGGGGCAGCAAAATCTAAATTCATCCAATTGGAGCGAGCACAACGAGCCTTGCTCAAAATTATGAATTTAAAAAAAAGGAGTTATTCTACAGAGAACCTCTACAAACTTAGTGATGTATTGTCAGTTAAGAAACTGTACATTACTCAAATAATTTTAAAAAAGCACAAAGGCTTGCCTTATAATAAAGATATACACTCTAGACGAAGAAAACACGACATAGTTCAAATACCTAAAACTAAGACCAAATTCGGATCTATGCAATTTTGTAAACGTTCAGCACAACTATAACAAAATAAATAAAGAAATTTTCGTATATGCAAAATCCTACCATATATATAAAGAAATGTTGACGGACTGGATAAAACCACTGACATATGAAAACACTGAAGCTCTCCTGCAAAACGTAACCTAACACAAGTATACGACTCACTCTCACACACTCACTCAGAGGCTCACCCATACCTACATTTACATTCACACATACTACCACACACACATCAACACAACCAACCCATGGAGTCGTACGCACACGTTCACATAATTATTTTGATTTATTACACACATTTACTGTTTTTATTGTGTTTAATGTAAGTACTTACTGCTGTGAAGGAGCGGAGTCTTTAAATACAGGCATTATCTGCTTAAATGATGACTCCAAACCCAATATTGTTTGTGTATATTTTTAGACACAATAAACGTTATTATTATTATTTCGTTTATTTAATATGTAACATATAAGTTATATTTTTAAATATTTCATTAAAAAAACAAATAAAAAACATTTAAAAATATAAAAAATAGTGTCCCACCGGTATCGGGAACAGGGTCCAAGCTACCGGCGGTCAGGGCTCCAGAGAAAGGAACCTCCTAACTATACGAGCCGTGTCCAGGAGTACCGCTTTCTGAATCAAGCCCTTGATCCAGCCGCCTAACGAGAGCCTCCTAAGGTGTTGGTCGAGGCTCTTGGCTATTAAACCATTGGCTGACACGACTATCGGTACAATGATTGCGGAATCCACATCCCACATGTCGACAACCTCGCGAGCCTTATTATTATTATTATTACCTGGCAGCTTTGGACTCATTGGAAAGACGTGCAAAGAGGCTAATTGGTGATTCAGATTTGGTTAAGTCCAATCTTGAAAGCCTTGACCACAGGCGTAGGGTAGCCAGCCTTCCGGTGTTTACATGTTGCTTTTTGAAGAGTGTGCGCAGGAATTGCATGAGTTGAATCCTTTAACTCTTTTCTATCATTAGGCAACCCGACGCACGGCGAGTATCCATCCTTAACGTTGTTGAAACTTCTACGGTTTAGACTAAGCCTTTCGCTTCATCTTTCATTCCGCGCACATCGAAGGCACCCATCCGATTATAATTTGGGTGTTTTCAAGGCTAGAGTGAATAGAGTTTTAATAAACTACTCACTGCTTACTATCTCAGGTGGGATCGAAGTCAGGCAATTAGTTTATAGCGTATAAAAAAAAAAAATTGTTTATACGCTATATCGTTTATACAAGTACTCCAAAACATGACGGGACCTTGGCTCAGCTCTCAGGATTTTATTATCGTTGATAGGCGAGCCTGTCAAGAATGATGTGATGAATGATTTATTCTTATTATCTCTTTATTTAAATACCCCGAAATTGTAGGTTTAACTGCAAAAGAAGACTTAGAATGTAAGTTTAACCGTTTCTTTAAACCTCAATACGATATAATCATATTAACAAGTAAGATAGTCGTGTCAGCCAATGGCTTAATAGCCAAGAGCCTCGACCAACGCTTTGGGAGGCTCGTCTTAGATTGCCGGATCAAAGGCTTGATTTAGGGAGCGGTACTCTTGGACAAAGCTTGTACAGTTAAGAGGTTCCTATATCTGGAGCTTGCCGCTAGCTTGGACCCTATTGCCGATACTGGTGGGACATATATTTTTAATAATTTTATATGTTTTTTTTAATGTTTTATTGAAATACTTAAGATAAAAAGACTCTCCGTTTTACTATACATGGCTTACAAACCATTTTGAACGTTTTTCAGTATTTGAAATAGATTTCATATTATTAAATGATTTATAACTGCATGGAGAAAGGGCTTTTTCCGACGCAGGTTTATTTTGTAGCAAAATAACCTACCGTTCTGAAATCCCATTAGATGTTTCATTATTTTTACGTGCTCATTTAAAATAGCAAAAAACCAATCGTCGATGTTATTTTCGATTTTAACCACGACAGAAGAAAAAACAGATTAAAATACTGTGTTTGAAAAAGTTCTTTAGTAAGCAGTTTTGTTTTTTTAACCAGTCTCGAAAGTCTCGTTTTTCCCGGGAATCCCGTGACTGGGTCGAGTCACGATTTTTTAGTCCCGGGACTCGAAAATATATTGAGACTGCAAGCCTTAAGGCTTCGGCACACCAAAAGCAGTGCCGTTCCGGTAGCAGTGCGTCTACGTTAGAAAACTATGTAGTTATATAAGGGATGACACACTGCACAAACGCGGGCGCGCTGCGTCTACCTGCTCCGCTACCGCGCCGCGCACGCACTGCTCAACTACAAAACTTGTGAGCGGGAGCAGCGCAGGCGCGGGGCGGTAGCAGCGCAGGCGCGGTGCGGCCGCAGTCCGTACGCGTTGTATTAGTACGTCCGCCATACTGACATAGTATAAAGAGAAGGGCAGTAGGCTATCTCCGGCCCAATCCGCGATATAATTGCCTACTCTCTTAGGGTTGTCACTTTTAGCAAAATTTTAATTCAGTGCCTATAAATTGGCAAGGGTCCGGAACTTGTATTTTTTACTTATATAATAGAAATAAAAAACTGGTATAAAAAAATACGTTTTTTTTTGCGATATAAACAGCCGTATCTGTTTTATTCGTTAACTTAAAAGTTTCGTTTTTTCACAGCTTGAAGGGACTATGGTTTTAACGCATTCTCGAGATAAAGGGTCTTAACAGACAGACATACAGATAGACGAAGGGACAACGAACTGATCCTATCTGAATAAATAAATAAAATAAATAAATAAGAGTTCCGTTTTTTCCTTTTGAGGTACGGAACCCTAAAAATGAATAAAGTGACTAAAATATTATAATTAAAAGAAACACTAAAACAACATTAAAAACTAACGCCTATCTCTTAGACTATAACAGAATTTGTTGTTATGATTCGAACTTTGCTTTATATGTATATCTGATTTACAATTAGTCAATTATTTATTTTGAATTACCTACGATTTTCTAACTGTAAGTAGGTGAGAAACTAAAGTAACTGAGAAATCGGCATAACCAAACGTAAACAAAGCAATAGCAGCAAATCAATTGACAGATCTAAAGTAGAAATTAAGCCTACCTACCTACTTCCTCTGTGTGATAGAAACTAATACAAAAAAAAGAAGGTATCTCAAAATCAAGTAAAAATTATATGCTATAATGAGTGACTAGCTTACCTTTTTTGTTCAATAGGTAATCTGAACAGAGACAATTCTAGAATCGATGAATGTTTAAGACACCTAAACACAAAGCAATACGTTCTCCTGCGATTTATCAGACATTTTGTTTTGATTTAGCGGTGCCGAAAAGCAGTGACGCGCGAAGCTCGTGTAGTGTTAGCCCCGACTGGCGCACTGAGAAACGGGTCGAGATTTTGTTACAGTGTGCGTGCGTCGACGCGTAGATACTATGGCGCACACATACAAGCCGCGCGCGGTGCGTTTGTATGAAGATAACCTACTTCCCTTCTCTTTATACTATGATACTGACATGTCACACCAAAGCAGTTGAGCGGGACAGACGCAGCGCAGTTCGTAAACGGTTGTGATTTTTTACAACTTTATCATGGAAACGAATGAAAAATTGATTGAGTTGGTGAGGAAATATAAATGTTTATATGATTTAAAGGACCAATATTATAGAAATATAGATTACAAGATGCGACTATGAGTTAAGATAGTTCAAGGAATGAACATGACAGAACTCTTCGACATCCGACATTAAGTATAGAACCTATCTTCAAAAGATTCTAATTCCCGACATAGAAGATGGAACTCCCCATATTCTTCCCTTCTCTTATTTGCATCGTGAACCCATATTCTTTTTTTTTGCTTAAAGCTAGAAGCAACAATAGCTCCTCTTCGTCAGAGTCAGAACCATTCGACATCTTGAAGTGTACTGAGTGTGGCTATTGACACGACACACATTTTTTTTTTTTTTTGTTAGCCTGTTCTGTCCCTCTCCTGGGCAAAGGCAGGAATCTGTCTAGCTCATCGCGCCATCTCCTTCGTGGTCTACCGCGACCCCGCCGCACTGTCTCAGGGCACCAACTTTGTGTTACTTTGGCCCACAGTTTGTCGGGCATGCGGCAGACGTGTCCTGCCCAGTTCCATTTCAGCTGGGCAGCCTTTTGAGCCACATCCACAATTTTAGTTTTGGAACGCATATATAGGTTGGATCAATTTGTTGTCTGCTTAAAGCATCAAATATGGCTTTGTGTGTAATGCTTTAGAATAGTCAACAAATGCCAGGTGGAGCGGGATCTTGTACTCTTGGTATTTCTCTATTAGTTGGTTGACTGCGTGGAGATGATCCGTTGTACAGAGGCCAGGACGGAAGCCTGCTTGCTCAGGAGGTTGGTGTTTATCTAATTCCCGAGATATGCGATTTTCGATTATTTTAATAAATATTTTATAAATGTGCGAAATTAAGCTAATCGGCCTATAGTTGTTTATATCAGACTTGTCGCCTTTTTTGTGAAGAAGAATGATATTGGAATGACAAAAATCTTTTGGGAAGGTACCTGATTGCAAAATACTGTTAAATAATTTAGTTAAATAATGGAGGAGAATGGGTTCGCCTATTTTTAATGATTCTGTGCTTACACCGTCTTCACCGCATGATCTATTGTTTTTCATTTTGCTAAGAGCTATATGTACTTCATATCCAGTAATAAGTGGTATACTATCAGAGCAGCAATAGTCAGATAATTGTTGTAGTTGTGTATTATCAGAGTAGAGGGATTTATAAAATGTTGTGCATATTTCTAACACTTTTGCTCTGTTTGTTTGCTTGTTACCATTACTGTCTTTTAAATGTGTGATCCATGACTTGTTGTTTGAAATTCCTTGTTTAGCAATTTTTAGGGAGCAATTGTTTTCTAATGCGTTTTGGACTAGTCTATTGTTGTAATTTCTGATGTCTTTCCTGATCCTACGTTTAACCTCTTTATCTTTAAGTCTGTATTCTGAGTCTCTAACTTTACTCATATCTAATCTTTGTTCTATCATTTTTATGGTATCATCGGATAATTTGTTATTTTTTGTTTTGATTTGTTTCACTGCTTTGCTAGCTTTAGTTAAACCATGTATTATTTCATCGTATTGTTGTTGAACACTTTTTTCTTCGAAATCTTTGTCAAATAAATCAAAACTGTTTCTTAGTTCCAATTTAAATTGTTTATGACCTAGCATAAGTGATTGCTTACTTAATTTTCTAATGTTATTTTTCATAAATTGTTGCCGGTTGATTTTCGTGTCTAGTTTAATAATTGCACGAACAGGTCTGTGGTCTGAGCTAAATTTAATTTGATTTATGATATGGATATTTTTAATTATTTGTTTATTAGAGGTAAGAATGTAATCTATTTCGTTTTTAGTTTGGTTATTAGGAGATATCCAAGTCCACCGCCTGTGGGGCTTTTTGTAGTAGAAACTATTGCCTACACATAAATTTTTTGTCCAAAAGCGAATTGAAGGAGGCGTGTTCCACGTTCATTACGGACTCCAAGGCCATATGGGCCTAGAATATGGTGGTTATCTAAATCTTGCCCTAATCCAAGTTTGGCATTAAAGTCACCCAATACTATATTCCAAGTGCCTCGTTGTTCGTCACAAGCTTTATTGAGGAGATCGTAGAAATCTTCTATTTCGTCGTCTGGATGGCTTGACGTGGGAGCGTACACTTGAATGATGGTTATTGTTTGTTTGTTTGAAACTTTAAATTTAAGGACTGCTATCCTATCTGAGTATGATATAAATTCTAAAATATTATTTTTCCATTTTCTAGCGACTAAAAATCCTACTCCATAGAGTCCTCCATTATGTCCATTGTAGTAGAATATGACATTCTGTCGATCTATGGTCTCTTCATCGTTTCTCCTAACTTCTGATAAGCCAACAATATCCCAGTTGACTTCATTTAGCGCGTTTTCGAGCTCTAGTATTCGATCTTCAGACTTCAAAGTACGAATGTTGTAAGTAATAATGTGAAGTAGTTTATCGGTGTCCGGTTTATTTTTTGCCGTGATCGTTGGACGGGAGATCGATCTCGCCCGGGGATTCTTAGCACCCCTGACTCCAGGGCGAGGCTGCCCACCGTCATCAGCAGCAACGCCGCTGTAGCCGCTGGGCACTTGGGGCCTTCTATTCTTTTTCTTCGTCATGTTTGTGGAAGTTTGTGGAGGGGGTTAGACATTTAACCCATCACGCTTGTCTACTGCGGGTTGATGGGTGAACAGTGAACCAGCTCACTCGGTTCTGGGATGCTGCGGTTTGAAATTCACCATCACCACCCTAGATTGACGTCCTGTTCTTACGCCAATCGCTCAAGTTGGCGGTTATTATTCGAAATTCAAAAATTCGAAAATGAAGACCCGGATCGAAGACGACACACATAACGCAGTTATAAAGCAGGCCCGCTCTCAAACTGCTTTCTGACTGCTCACGATTCTGGTGTGACATCAATCGTGGCTCAACCGCCCCGCTCTGCTCAGGTGCTGCGCCTGTCCCGCTTTTGGTGTGCCGAAGCCTTTACATGACCCAACCGTTGAAGGCGCGCTCCTTGTTCCCGCCTGAGAGAAGGCTATTAAAAACTTATTACATATTATTATTATCGTGTAATGGACGCCTTTACGACGCCAACGTTTATTTCATTCAAGTAATTGTTGCCCACAGAAACTGGCTACTCAAGAGTTCCCCTACTACCGTGTCTACAAGAACATTTACACCGATGTAGTCTGCAAGTTCCTCACTTTTTTGAGTTGGCTGTCGTTGATATTTACCTTCATATTCCTCATGTCTCGTCTGGTGCAGGAGAGAACCTCTGGTATGCAGGCAAGTATTCGAAAAATTTTACTTTTGAAATGATGTTTTAGATATGGTTTCCGCTTAAACAAATATTAACTTTATAAATTAACATAATGGGGATAAAACGTCCCGCAACATGATGCATAAAACTGTCGGATTATTATTCTTTTTTAACCGACTTCAAAAAAAGAAGAGGAGGTTATCAATGTTTTGTGTTTGTTTTTTGTGTGTTTGTTACGCCATTACTCCGACAATTGTCGACCGATTTTCAAAATTCTTATTGTACGGTGCAACCGCACATACTGCAAGTCAGCATTTGCGCCTCACATTCATTTTACTTTATAATAATCATCAGTTCGCGTCGAGCCATCAAGTCGGGCGGTCTCATTACGGCCAGCAAGGGCCACATGTCACTTATTCACGCACATCAGTCCATTAGTTCATTTTACCTTTAGTTTTGGAACAATACAACAGTTTAAATTACTTTGCCATCTTTTATTATATTCTACCCCTATCATCTAAAAGTAGTGTGTGATCTAGCAACAGATCATTCAACGCTGCATAGTCCATTCGCGCGCGTGGACATTGTAGCGGGAAGCTATCCAGTGACTTTAACGTGTGTTGTGATCAGTGACTATCAAACTGTGAGACAAACAAGTGTCTCTGGGTCAGTAAGGACCCACGAACTATCAGTGTTATCAGTGTTCAGTGAAGGCATATTAGACTTTGGGACTAACAGGTGTCTTAGGGATTTTTGTGTTGTCAGGAGGTGAGACTAGCAGTTGTCTCAAGGAGCAGAAAGCAATCATCAAGGATATTCAAGTAAGATCTTTCCGATTATTTCTTACTTCACTAAGTCCTCATCATGGAGGCCATACACACAAATCAGGACGAGCTTTACTTAGCAATTCAAAGGTTAGCTACTAATATCAAAAAGGATCCAGTAGATAGGAAAACTTTTTTTTTTTTGATGATTTCTGCTTCATGGCAATCTGTTTTCCAACAATAAGCCACTTCTTTGTTTGATTTCTCAGTTTATGTTTTCCTCAAGAGCCACACTTGTGTGAAAATTCTTTTCACACGACTCTCTTGTTGTCAAGTGGTAAATCTTTTATGTAGGCTCGGTATGTCACTTCTTTTTAGCCGGGTTACTGAAGAGCATCTTCTCCACTTAGAGCGTATGCCAGTTTGTTTACATGGACGGTCAGCTTCTCCTGATACTTCAGGCTGTGTTGAGCTATTTCCTGCCGAACTGTTTTTAGGCTGAAGTCGAAGTATATGTATCTGTTACTTATACAATGAGGGATGCCAAACATTGTTCTCAGAGCTTTGGTCTGGAATCTTTCCAGGATATCTACACCGTTAAATTTTAGTCGTTTTAATCCCGAAGAGGGTCGATCCAGTACATGAAACACTATCGATTTGTGTAGATAAAATAAAAAAATAACGTACTTTTTTTCTAAATCTCTTATTGATATACGCATTTACGAAATTAATTTCTTTAAGTAAACGAGTCATTGACCTTGTAGGTAGTTGTCGGTCGTTGCGTACTAACTACCTACAGGTCATTGAACTCGCCCAGCTGACGTTTACTTAAAGAAATCAATTTAGAACATGCGTAAATTAATTCGAGTTTTAAAAAAAAGTACTTTGTTTTTTCATTCTAACTTTACCAATCGATAGTGTTTCACGTACTGAATCGATCCTCCAAGGGATTAAAACGACTAAAATTTAACGGTGTATATTGCTATTGCTGGCAGTTCCCCACAACTGTATTCCGTAAGTCCAGATAGGTTTTATGGTAGTTTTATACACTAGCATCTTGCTGTTGGGATTCAGTTGTGATTGGCGTCCCAATAACCAGTTCAGTGACCGCAGTTTTCCATCTAGTTGTTTCCGCTTTGTCCAAATATGTTTTTGCCATGTAAGTTTTCTGTCTAGGTGCATGCCCAAGTATTTTGCGTTATTATCTTGAGGGATAACTTTGCAGTTTAGCGTTACCGGTGGACATGTTTCTCGCCTAAGTGTAAATGTTACATGTACCGATTTGCTCTCATTGGCTTTTATTCTCCAACGCTTCAGCCACGTCTCAACTTCTGTTAGGTGGTTTTGCAACTGTGATGAAGCCGTTTCTGGGTTGCTATGAGCCGACAGTAATGCCGTATCGTCAGCGTAAGTCGCAGTCGTGGTGTAGTCAGTTGTTGGGATATCTGCTGTAAAAATTAGGTATAGTACAGGGCCCAAGATACTGCCTTGAGGGACACCTGATTTTATTTCGTGTACTTCTGATAGATCATCGCTGTACTTCACTTGGTAGCATCTTTTATCTAAGTAAGATTTAAGTATTCGGGATAGACAATGCGGGAGATGCTTTTTTATCTTGAACAAGAGGCCGTCATGCCATACCTTATCAAACGCTTGGCTGATATCCAAAAAGACTGCCGAGCAATATAATTTATTTTCAAGGCATCTGCTAATGGTGTCAATTATACGGTGTACCTGTTCAATTGTCCCGTGTTTTTCCCGAAATCCAAATTGATGGTTCGGTAATACTGCACTTAGATGTTCTTTCATCCTGTTAAGCAATATCCTTTCAAACAGTTTGCCAATAACTGGTAGCAGGCTGATAGATCTATATGAAGTAGCTTCGTGTGGGGGTTTACCGGGTTTCGGTACCATGACTACATGTGCAATTTTCCATTGCCTAGGGAAATGTTCTAGACGTAAGCTGGCATTAAAGATGTTAACTAATTTCATTACACCTTTATGAGGTAGGTAAGTAATGTGGCATCAATGAGGTCATAGCCGGGTGCTTTACCCTCCTTAAGGTTCCTTATTTCTTTCATGATTTCTTTTGGGCTGGTACTTTTTAGTGGAAGACACATTTGGTTCGCAGATTCAATGTATTTCTTGATTTCCATAGTTTGTTCGGGATTGTTTTCAGGGAATGGTTGGAAAACTGTTTTCAAATGTTCTGCAAAGATTGTTGCCTTTTCTTTATTCGATCTTGCCCATCCTCCTTTTCCATCATTTATAGGAGATATGTGGATTTTCAGGCGCTTTAGATTCTTGGTAGCCTTCCACAGCGAGTAGTTTGTGTCTCTCGTTGGATCTAGGTTCGAAAGATAGTGTTGAATATTATCATTTTCTAGGGTGCTGATAAGGCATTTGAGTTCGTTTGAGAAACTATTGAATGCAGTCCTATCACTGGGATATCCAGTAGTATGCCAGATTTTTCTCAAACGACGGCGCTCTTGTATTTTCTCTTTAATATCCTTTGGATATGAGTTATGTTTCATAGGTTTTCCTTTACCTGTCTTTTTTGGAGTTGCAGAATTGGCAGCAGTGTGAATAGTCATATTAAGTTGTTCCAGTTGTCTTTCGAGTTCTTCTATTGTATTAATCTTGGTCTTTAGTTCTGTCTCTGTCGTGATTATATTTTTATAGATTGTCCAGTCTGTAGTGTTCAAGTTATATATTCTAAGGGGGGGTTCTACTAGATTAACTGTTGTAGTAACATTCAGTATAACTGGTGTGTGGTCAGATGTGAGATCTGTACGTGGTTCTATGTTTAAGTAGTTACTATCTATGTTTTTAACAATAAAAAAGTCTAATAAGTCTGGGATTCTTAGTCTGTCGGTAGGCCAATAGGTAGGTTCTCTGCCGGAATGACATTCTAACTTCATCTCTTCTGTGGCTTTACAGAGTTGTCTTCCTCTAGTGTTGGTCAGCCTAGATCCCCAATTTAAATGTTTTGAATTCCAGTCGCCAGCACATACATATAAATCTGTTACCCAATGTAGAAAAATAATTTGCTAAGTCGCTGGCAGTTATAGTATGTTTTGGAGGACAGTATACAGCGGAGAATACTGTTTCTAGTTTGCTGTCTACAAGTTTAATAGATGTTGCTTGTATTTTTTCTGTTCGGTATTCCTCAATAGGGTAGTGTTTAATGTTGCTTTTAATAATCACTGCTGTTCCTCCATGGCTATTCCCAGTTGGGTGATTGGTTGTATACACTGTATAGTTATTAAAGTTTATGTGTGTCTTCGGTGTGAATCTCGTTTCAGAGATTAGTGCAATATCAATCATTTCTGTTCTGAGGAAAGTTTCTAGTTCTTGACGTCGTTCCGTCAAGCCGTTGGCGTTCCAAGTGACTATTGATGAGAGATAGGAAAACTATTGACTATTTCAAACGACGGCTTACCTTAAATCAATATTGGTCTGATTTATCAATACAATCACGACCGCTTTCTCAGGGAGGAAAGCAAGTCTCATCCGTATTTTAGTGGCCGTAAATACGAACGAATAGAAGAGCTATATATCTCGACCAAGGCCCTCATTAATCAGCAACATCAAGCTTTGTTGGCAAAGATGAAGGAACCTCAGCAAGGGGATCCACTCACGAAACACAAGGTCCAGCAAGGTCGGAGCTAGAAGATCTTGTAGGACGTCAATCGCCACCCGTCGAGGTTTGCTCTAGAGGTACATCTAGTAAGCTTGATGACCTACTCAAGAAACAAGCAAGCAATTTCAGAGTCTTGCAGCGTACTGTGGCAGGGATACATTTGGATATTATGTCCGAAAAGTGGGAATTAAAAGATGCCTTACGTACTCTACAAACTCGATGGTCTATCATTGATTCTCTACATTGGGAATAGACAGCGAATTAGAAGGTACTAACCAGGAACATGAGGCGTCTTATACAAATCAAGAAACTATTTAAAATAACTTGAACAATGCAATTAACAGGAAATTAGGGCATGTCGTTCACAAGGAAAGCTTGACACCAAAAATTGACATCCCGTTCTTTAATGGCAATAATGAAAATTGGGTGTCTTTTAAAGATTTATTTGTTGAAGCTATCCAAAATAATGTCTCCTTATCAAATGCCTACAAGATGCAGTTTCTTAAAAGCAAGGTACGGGGAGAAGCTGAGCGTTTGATACAGCATCTACAAATCAATACCAATAATTACACTGTGTGCTGGGAAATATTAAACAACAAGTACAACAACGTGTGGTTAATTTTTAAATCTCACTTAGACCTCATATTAAATCTTCCAGTAATCTAACAAGCAAACGTCCATCAGATAAAAAATATGCATGATACTACATTAGAGTGTTTCAATTCGATAAAGAACCTAGGCATTGATGTAAAACAGCTGGGATCCATTCATCGTGCGTAAAATAGATGCGGATACTCATGACCATTATTTGGAAACTCGGAACATGCCAAGAGATCTGCCAAAATTGTCGGAAATTCTACGCTTCTTAGAGAGCAGATTCACTGCATTGGAATCTTCGCGCAAGAAAAACGAAAATTCCAAACCACCAACAAACAAGCAACAAAAATCATCAGCATCAAATTTCAAGAATAAACATTCAGCAACTAAGACTTCGGGAAATTATTTCGAGCAAACATGCCCGTTGTGTAAAGAGTCCCACGGAATATTTTATTGCAATAGGTTTTTAAATATGACACCAAGTGCAAAGCAACAAACAGTAACACGATTGCATTTGTGTAAAAACTGTCTTTATTCGCATGGAGATAAAGAATGTATTTCAGAAAAACTCTGCCGTGAATGTCGCGGCAAACATAATACACTTCTACATGAAGCGTTTAATAATAATTTCTCATGTAACCCAATTACGGAGAATAAAACACCTGCAGTTTTTACAACCAGGACACAAAAACAAGAATCGCAAGAAAATCATGTTTTGCAGCAAGGCGACAACGTGATCGAAACCTTATTAGCCACCGCGACGATCTAAGTCCAAGCAAGTGACGGATCATGCCATACATTGCGTGCCCTAATAGATCAAGGCTCTCAAGCCTCCCTTATTTCAGCCAGAGCGGCACAACAGCTAGCTTGGTTAAGAAAGTATTGCGGAGCCGTTATCTCCGGCATTGGAGAGAAGGAGAGTAGTAGTAAAGGCGTTACGAGCATAACATGTTGTTCGCATTTTGATGACTTTACATTTCAAACAGACGTGGTAATCATGGACACGCTGATTAATCAATTACCAAGACGCACTTTCGTCAAGCCAACATGGGCATACCAGGCCGGCATTCAGCTAGCCGATCCAGAATACTATGTCAGTCGTCCCATCGACATTTTGTTGGGAGCCGATGTATATGAAATGCCTGTTTGCTCCGGCCGCGCATAAGAACGAAACGTTGTTATTCTTGCTCTCTGTTTTTAAATAGAAAAAGATGGTAAAAAGTGATTGTTGTTACAATAATATACTGTCAACTTGAAACTGGTGAAGTGAAACTTTTTCACCACAATTTATTGAGAATTTAACGTTATTTTTCACCCAGCATTATGAGCAATATGAACAAATCTTTTTCTGACGGAAATATTACTGAAACGGGTATTGATGTTACCCCTCCTAATTACATCTCTCAACGCATTAAAAGGATGAGGGAAGAAGACCTACCCGCGGAGTTCTGCAAATTTGACGAAGAAATGAGGGATCTATTTACATCCTTCATAAATAATCAGCAAACCGAGTTAAAAAACATTACCGCAAATCTAAAAGAAATACAAATAGCAGTATAGAAGCATCAATCACGTCTTTAATGAACTGAAATGAAGAGCTTAAAAATAAAATAATGCAGCTAGAATTGCAATAAAAAAAAACAAAGATTATATTATTGTTTTGGAGGAGAAAATTGAGGATTTGCAACGATGTTCGCAGAAAAATTATATTGAAATTAAGAATGTCCCGAAAAAATCGCAAGAAACCAGGCAGGATTTAATTAATATGGTGTTTAGTCTAGCTAGGAGTATAGATCTTGAGTTAAACAAGCGAGACATAAAGGACATTTTTAGAACACAAAATAAGAAGAAGGAGTTAAATAGTCCCCCTATTATTGTTGAACTGGACTCCTTTATACTGAAACAGGATCTATTGAGGGGAACTAAGACGTTCAATATAAAAAATAAATATAAACTTCAAGCGAAGCATCTTGGTATTACTGCCTGTATTCATCTCGGAACAACTCACTCCCAAGAACGCCTGCCTGTTTTTCTTAGCCCGAGACTTGGCAAAATCAAAACACTACAAATTTTGCTGGACTGCATCTGGCCGAGTCTGGCCGGGATGAAAATGCGAAGGTGATTCCTGTTAGAAGTGAATCGCAGGTTCATAGCCTACTACTACAGGCATGACTAATTATTAATATTGCTTATATATTATTGATTCATTCCTTTGTTATTCAACTTCCACTTGCATTTTTAAGAGTCACACATTTCAATATTACCTGGTTTTCATATGTTTTATACTACTTTTCATCATTTTATCAATATAACTTGTCAAAAAGCAACAACTCTAAATCACCTACACTTTTACATTTCACTATAAACTCATTCAACAAAATTCAATCACACAAATCACAAATCAAACACACAAATCACTCACAAATCACACACACAAATCACAAATCGATCACTTAATACACTCAAACATTTTAATGCAATACATTCTAAATCAAAACTTTTTCATATCTTTGTAAGACAAAACTTCAACACTCACACAACACTAATAATCATATCAAAACATATAAAAATATTAAGTGCTGAGCTATTATGCATGCTGTTACCAAAAATTATATCATACTGCTTTCCTCTTACGTACTACAACTGCAGTAGACTTTGCAGAGTTATTTATGAGTGCCTTGCAGTGATTATCATACTATTAGTAAATAATTCTTATGGCTAACACATTACAAACGGTTAATGAGATAGACAAACTTGAAATTGCGAGCTCAATTGAATGCGATTGCTCGAATCTTAGTGAACATATTTACATAAAGAAAAATGATCTATTTTCTCACAAAACATAAGGAGCATATACTGCAACTTTGATGCTTTTGTTGTTATGTTGTCTACTTTTGAGTTTGAATCCGATATAATAATATTAACAGAATGCTGATTAAATGCTAATAAACCCCTACCACAACTTAGCAATTATCACTCTTACGTAACAACACGGTACTTGAACCAGAATGATGGGGTGGCGGTTTATATAAAAAACTCGTTAAAATCACAAGTTCAAGAAATAAAACTATCTGAGGCGTCTTGTCTCCAACTGGACATACTTAATAACACCGTCTTGTGTATTTATCGTTCCCCGTCACACACAAATCCCGATATTTTTTTGGATTCACTTAGTTCACACTTAGCCTCATTAGTTTCGCAGAAAAATGTAATAATTGCAGGGGATATAAATATTAACATCAGGTCCAAAGACGCTGAATCGCCTCATGAACGAAAAAACCGAAATAGTTACCTCAATATGTTGTCGGCCTTTGTTATATTACCAGGTCATACTTTACCAACCAGAGAACTGAACTGCCTGGACCACTTCATGTTGCGCATTCGTAAAAAAAAGATATCGGCGTCAATAGCTATCTTACAAACTACAATTACCGATCATTACACAACATTTTTATATCTTTCTAAAATAAAAAACAAAGAACTTATAAATAAAACTACTACTACTATAAATTTTGAACAAGCACTAAAATATTTACAGGAGAAAAACCTTGCCGAGTTGTTATTTTGTGATGACCCCAACCTGCTAACTGAACTACTCATACAGAAACTAACTGATGTTATTCATAATAGTACCATAGTCCAGTCAAAATAGACTAAATTATGATTTCAGTTTGCATTAATTCCCAACAAGCTGGATTTTTGTGCAGGCCTTGAATACGTCATTACAAATTATATGTCAAAAGTCCCCATCGATCCCGCTTGTGCGTTGTTTTTTATTCGAGGTCAAAGGTCACGAATTAGCGTTTTTTGCGTATATCTCTGAAACAACGAGAGCTATCGAAAAATGGTTCAGGCAAAGTTTGTAGATCGTAAAATTATCTACAAAAAAGATCTGAACACTTTTCTTCTACAAAGCATTGCTTTCGAGATATCGTGACTTTAGACCGCAGGAAAGTCGTATTTTCGAGTATATGCACACATACACGGCACTTTTTAATTAACGTGGTATCCGCAGTAGGAACACTGCACAATATATTTTGATCGAGAGAATGTAATGAGACATTATTTTATTGTTGATTTTTTTAAATTTAATGAAAATTTTAACAGCAAGAAAATTACATCATTATTCATTATTAAATTTTTAATAGTCTCACGTTTCTTCCTGTTCACTGTCTTCTTCTTCTTTTTGCTCGATTTGTGTAGACTCCTCCAAGAAGAGATATATCAAGCAAGGAAGGGAGCACTTCTCGAATGCTATACAAATGAGTTTTCCAATCTCCCATACGTTCAGCTCTTATAAACTCCTTAGCCATACCATACCATGAGAAAATATTGCGTCCACAATTAATTTTGCGGTTGGTTCACGTTGTTCATATTCCTTTAATTTTTGATTGAACCGCTTAAATAATGCCTGAGCTATCTCATCGCCATACTCAATATCAACGTACGAAATTGTGTTATACATTGTAATGTATAGTATAGCATAGCATTATATAGTATCTTGTAGATTAGCATGCATCTCTTCATCGATGACAAGTTCTTCTGAAATTATTGTTGCTAAAGTGAGATGGAGTAATGTATGTGCTCTAACTGCTCTAGCATAAACAGCATTCAACATTTTGTCTAATGAATTAGTGCCATAAATTAAAGAGAGCACCTCTTTTATGCCACTTCCCTGCATAATATGACCAATTGCTCCAAAAAAAGACACGAGTAAACGGAAACCTCCAAGTCTTACTACGATCTTCGATACCTCAAATCCTTCAGAAATTGCCGTATACACTACCTCAGAGGTGGTGCGGAAATGTGTGCATATACTCGAAAATACGACTTTCCTACGGTCTAAAGTCACGATATCTCGAAAGCGATGCTTTGTAGAAGAGAAGTGTTCAGATCTTTTTTGTAGATAATTTTACGATCTACAAACTTTGCCTGAACCATTTTTCGATAGCTCTCGTTGTTTCAGAGAAATACGCAAAAAACGCTAATTCGTGACCTTTGACCTCGAATAAAAAACAACGCACAAGTGGGATCGATGGGGACTTTTGACATATCATTTGTAATGACGTATTCAAAGCCTGTATAAAAATCCAGCTTGTTGGGAATTAATGCAAACTGGAATGTCTATTTTGACTGGATAACCACAACAACAAGCATATCTAACAGTAAACGTATAATTTACTGTTAGATAAACCTTGGATTACTCCAGGATTACTACGCTGTATTAAAAACGGCAATAAAATGCAAAAAAAACTCTAGGTCAGATCCGTGTAATGCTGTTTTAAAAATAACATACTGTCGGTACAGAAATTTCTGTAACAATCTCATTAAAAAAAAATTAAAAGAAAATATGAAAGAGAATTAATATCTAAATCAGTCGCAAACTCAAAATTACTCTGGAAAAACATTAAATCAATCACCTACTCAAATAAAGCAAACAGAGGAAGTGAAGCTTTGCTAAGTATCAGACCGTCTCCTACTGACTCAGTTAACTATGTAAACGATTACTTTGTTAAAATTGGGAAAGAATTGGCTGAGCAAATTCAACCCAGGACTAATAATATGCCCTCTGATCAACCTAACATTTCCCCAGCGCAAACTAATTCCTTTGTGCTATTGGACACGGATACAACGGAAGTTGAAAGAACTTTAATGGGCTTGAAATCGTCCAGCGCCCCGGGATCCTATCATTGCCCACCTGGCTAACCTTTGTTTCAAATATGGCATTTTTCCAGATCAATTGAAAAAGTCCATTATTACCCCGGTACACAAGGGAGGGAACAGAGATGATGTCAATAACTACAGGCCTATCTCGGTCCTACCAGCCCTGTCTAAGGTTAAAGAAAAACTAACTAATAGCAGACTCATAAACTACTTAAATAAATTAAAAATTATATCACTTACACAATTTGGTTTTAGACAGGGCCTATCCACTGAAGACGCAGTTGCTGCCCCTAGCTCATTAGTCACAGAGCATCTCGATGCAGGGAAAAAATGCCTTACGGTATTTTTAGATCTAAAAAAAGCTTCTGACACCGTCTCTCTTCCAACCCTTGTGACCAAACTGGAAAGAGCCGGAATAAGAGAAATCCCTCTCAATTTTTTTATAAACTACCTGACATATAGAAAGCAGAGGGTTAAGATAGGAGCATATGTCAGTAATGATGCGGACGTCTCATTCGGCGTGCCCCAAAGTAGCGTACTTGGCCTCACGTTATTTTTAACGTACATTAATGATCTCTGCAACCTAAAAGTCAATGGCGCAAAAAAATTTTCATACGCTGATGACACCGCAGTGGTCTTCTCCGAGAATGACTGGTCCGATGTCAAGCTCAAGGCTGAATTAGGTTTGGTCCAAATAACCAACTGGCTCAATGACAACCTTCTCACATTAAACACGGCTAAGACTAACTACATTCGCTTTGCCATCTCGAATCGTTCTCAACCAAATGAAGCGTTTGGCATCCAAATACACTCATGTAATCAAGTTTCAAAAAATAGCTGTCATTGTCCTGAAATTAGCAAGGTCTCTCAGACTAAATATTTAGGTGTTATGATTGACCAAAGATTATCATGATACGCTCACCTGGAGCACGTAACGGGAAGAGTTAAGAAACTCGCTTGGATTTTTAAAACATTGCGACATGTCCTCCCTACTGTAAAACTCAGAAGGGAAAAGGGCAAAAATCAAACATAAAATAGATTACAATCAGTATATTTACAACGAAATAACAGAAAAATCACTTACACTGTTGCACGCTCGACGATCGTTCACAAGTCCCGCTCTTTTTTTTTACTTTTTTAATTTGACATTTAGAACGAGTGTTGGGATCGATATACTAATCGATACCAACTTGTTAATCTCTTAATATGATTTAGAGTAATAAATTAAAATATCTCAAAATATATTACGTGTTACAATCGGCCATCCTTCGCATAACGTGTCCTCACGTTTGTCAATTAACAGAGATATAATACTATTTATAAAAAAAACTACTACTGCTATTAATAAAGTAAAAAAAACATAAACTCTGTCACTGAAACTAGTCTAGTTATTCAACTGACCGCTATTATGATGCTGTGTAACAATTCCTGGGCGGCACAATGCTTGCCCCTTATGCCCGCTATACAATACACTAATACTGCTATAGTGGTGCAGATTGAGAGCTACTTCCTTCACTGTCAACCCGCTGCCACTGCGATGCCACGCAACAACTCCTGGGCGGCAAGTTCATATGCCTCTCATGCCCGCTACGTGACATCCGAGGTACATTTCTATAGTGGTGCGGGGTGAGAGCTACTTCATTCACCGTCACCACGCAACCACTGCGATGCCACGCAACAACTCCTGGGCGGCAAGTTCATATTCCTCTCATGCCCGCTACGTGACATCCTCAATTGTCATTTGGTAAGTTCACTTAATGTATATCTCACTCATTAATTATAATTCAATATTTAATAACATAAATACTCGTGATCATTTTACACATTCAATTGTTTTACTAATTTTTATCTAAGTTATTACCTGTCATGTTTTCACTGCTATAACATTTGATTATACGAGTATGATAAATATTGTTTTTTTTTTTTACATTCGCTTTTAATCACATACGTAACTTATATACCTTAATATTATTAACATTACAATATTGAATAATATTTCGCTGTTGTTTTATTTATTCAATCAGTTGTATACATTTGTTACATGTTCCCATTGCAAAATTATTATTTTTTAGCATCGCTTTCACGCATAACTGTCGCTTCGCTACCTAAATCTACCAGGCAATCTATAGGATTCCCGTTGACCTTTATGATAACTTATACTTGTTACTAGAGACGTCTTGAAGTGAAACCTTAAGCACACATATCTTTCTCACTTAACTGCTGTTCCTAATATTATTCGTACAATTAGAAGCCGTGTGGCCTATAAGGTTGCACTTCGTACACTTTATAATTGGTTTAGGGCACTTACAACTCGGGTGGCCTACTTCCTGGCAGTTATAACACGTCATAGATTTTGGATTTTGACTGTTTCTGTTCGGCGGACTGTCACTAGAGGAATTGTTGGTGTTATTCGATAAGCGAGTGTCACGACTATTGCGTCCTTTTGAATCAACTTTTCGAGAAGAGGACTTAATGGTTTTGAAAAATTTATGTATTTCTTCAGGTTTTTCAAATTTAGCCGCCTGGGCCCCTAACCGAACACCTCTATTCTCGATCCCATGAATCAAACAGTCCACTGCTTGTTTACCGAAAATCTTACAACGGTTGAGAAGGTTTATTTTTGCAAAATAATAAATTTCTAAGGACTCCCCAGGCCGTGCTCTTCTGTTAAGCATGTCCATGAGTAAGTCCGCGTAATTCTCGGTTGCTGGGAAGGATTCTTTGAGCATGACTCTCCATTCGCTCCACGTATGCTTAATAGAAGGCAATATCCTTGGTACCATGTACGGGCATAACCAGTTAGTTTAGGCAGGGCATAGTGAATTGTCTGTTTTTCATTCCAGCCATAGATTTCGGCACATTCCTCTATCTTGTCGAGCCATGCGTTAATGGTTTGTTCCTTGGATAGTGGATCATATTCTGGCAAGACATTATTGAGACTAGGAAGAAACTCACGATCCCCTGACCTACCTTTCAAAACATGTAAAAATTCTTCAAAGAATTCTGAAGGTTCTAATCTAGGTTTCTTAGAGCTAGGTTCTTCGTCCACATTTGGATGAGAGGAATCCAAACGAACACGAAATTCTGGCGTGCCTCGCTTGCCCGTTGAAGGACTCCGACGTAAATCACCCGACGCTTGTTGGCGGTGAACCTGGTCTTCTAACAACCTCAGCCGCTTCCTGGTTTCTGACAGTTCTCGCTCCGAGTCACGCAATCTGCGATCTGGCGTGCGATGACCTCTACGATGAGGCCTATCACGATATGATTTGCGACTTCGACTGCGCGTCTCTCGGCATCGAGAATGACGGTGAATATTGCGGCTGCAACAACGGCTGTGGCTGTGGCTGCGGCTACGCCTGCTACCATGCCTGGTACGGCTGCGGGATACTCGGCTACTTCGCATCTCGTGGTCCGAGTTGGGGCACGGTGTAGTCAGCCTCTTTGGTTTATTATTATTCGCTCCACATTTGTCGCTCATTTTCTGAAACTTACAGGTATTGATTTTAGGTTTTGATTAATGAATAACTAAATTCACCCGGATAGCAAAAATCTTTCAATTCGGTAGGTGCTAAACGTATAATTCATAAAACAAGTAAAAGTGCTCAAATAAATATGGAAGCAAGGTCTATTATAATCTGTTTAATTAATTTCACTATTTTGCATCAAAATTAATGTTTGACAAAATAAAAGGTGGGGTGGGTCTTAATAAAATTGAATAAAATCCGATTTCATCCACAAAATCCATGGCTATAATTCTAAATTGGTGGTTTGAGGGTATTCAGGGTCATGTTCTTTGTTACATTAAGTTCATATTTTATTAAAATATAAACTTCATCGCGGTTTGCAACCCGTTTTTTTTTAAGATTAATTTATTCGTGTTCGGATTTGTGATTTTTTTTTAAGTAACACCAAAATTTTTCAAAAATGTGAGGCGTCCGGATTTTTCGACCGAATGTTAGGATAAAAAAAAAATTAGTTTTACACTTTTTATAAAAAAATACAAACTCACAGGTCTGTCCGGGTTTTGCGTCTGAGGACCTGGCAACCCTATTCCCGTTGGTCATTGTTTATATTATTATTTGCATCCAGTACTTAATCATGCCTCAAAGTTAATAATCTACATTCAATTCGATGTATTGTTTAGTATTACATTAGATTTTTACTATATTTGACGAACAATTATGACAAAAATGGCCGCGCCGTTATATTTTCACCAATTATGGCGCGTAGGTTATTTATGCAAAAATAACTTGTTTCACACCGATCCCACTTCTGAGATGTAAAACTCAGAAGGGAAAAGGGCAAAAATCAAACATAAAATAGATTACAATCAGTATATTTACAAAGAAATAACAGAAAAATCACTTACACTGTTGCACGCTCGACGATCGTTCACAAGTCCCGCTCTTTTTTTTTTACTTTTTTAATTTGACATTTAGAACGAGTGTTGGGATCGATATACTAATCGATACCAACTTGTTAATCTCTTAATATGATTTAGAGTAATAAATTAAAATATCTCAAAATATATTACGTGTTACACTACAAACATAAATAAAAAAACAGGCCCTCATAGAAATCTCCTTAATGAAGTTTATGTGGCACTTGTGCAATCAGTTTTAATTTACTGTATCACTATTTGGGGTGGTGCGGCAAATTTATAGAAGTTGAACGAGGACAACGAGCACTAATAAAAATGATGTACTTCAAAAGTAAAAGATACCCTACTGACAGTCTATACCAGACCAGTGGTCTACTGTCTGTAAGAAAACTGTCTATCCCCTTGACACCCAAGCGAGCGCCGGCGCTCGCGGGTACTATAGCGAACGCCGGCGTTCGCGGGTAATAAAGGAAACTATTAACGTACAATATTTGAATTTTTTTTTTTTTGTAGGGTGTTTTGATATTTATCCAAGAACGTAAAAAAAAAGTTTTTATAGATAAATAACTTTCCGTTAATACCCGCGAACGCCGGCGTTCGCTATAGTACCCGCGAACGCCGGCGTTCGCTGTATGGCTGAGGAACTATTGCATACACGATTTAAAAAAAACATAAGACACTTCCTTACGATGTAAATATTATATCAAAAAGACGGAAGGACATGATTGCTCAAATCCCGCCAACGAAAACAAAATTTGCCGCTATGCAATACAAAGTACGTTCTGCTCAACTCTTATAATAGAGTAAATAAGGAGATATACATATACACTCAACAAGCACATACATGTAAAAAAGCTGTATTAAATTGGATTGAACCACTTTCTTATGATGAAACTGAGGCACTATTGCAGCACATACATTAACTCATTCGCTTCTTGTCAACACATTTACTCACAATACACACACAAAACCATGCTGATCCCCATTTATATGTAAAACCACCCGGTTATTATTATTGTTATAAATTATTTATTTAAATTACATTTAAACATTTGCATGCATATACATACGCACGCACAATACACCACATCCACTCACACACACCATACCCACATTTTTTTTGTTTTGTGTAATTAATCTTAAATTTTAAATTTAACCTTGTTGTAAAAGAGCGGAATCTCCTAATACAGGCATTTTTTGCTTACTTACTTTTACTTACTTTTGGTCATGAAATAAACAATTTTTAATTTAATTTAATTTTTTAATGAAAATATAATTTTAGAAGACATTATCAGAGGTGATCAATCATTACCAGTTGCGCAACAGACACAACTAGGATGGATCCTTTGCGGGAATTTCAAGACTTTTCAATGTAATGTGGTCCTGAGTCAAGTGGACGAAGTACAACGATTTTGGGAGATTGAAGACATTACAGAAACGCCTAATTTATCCGCAGAGGATGTACAATGCATGGAATATTACAAAAAAACAACAACAAGGCGTGAAAATGGCATGTATGAAGTAAGATTACCATTTCAAGAAAACTTTGAGACTCAGTTGGGATTGTCTAAAAACAAAGCTATGGCGCAATTTCAACAGTTAGAAAAGAAATTTCGCAATAATGAAGAATTAGCAAATCAATATAAGTTATTTATTCAAGAATATAAAGTATTACGACATGTGATACTAGCGTCCGGTAACTTGCAACCCGATTATTATTTACCGCACCATCGCGTATTGCGAAATGCTTCGACTACGACAGCACTTCGCGTAGTTTTTAACGCGTCTTCAAAAACAACATCAGGATACAGTTTGAATGACGTTATGTTAAAAGGCCCAAATCTGCAGCAGGATCTTCAATCTTTACTCTTAAGGTGGAGACAATATCGCGTAGCTTTTACAGCAGACATTGAAAAAATGTTTCGTTTTATTTGGTTAAATGAACGGGATCAACAATTTCAAAAAATAATTTGGAGAGACTCAAGACATGCCTAATCAGGTATATCAGCTATGTACTGTCACATATGGCACCAAGGCCGTACCGTTTTTAGCCATGCGGTCAAATTGCGATAAAGGCATTGGAACAATCATTTTACATAGATGATATTCTACATAGAACTCATTTTGTCGAATCAGCCATCGAATTAAAACAAGAATTAATCAAATTATTAAAATCAGGGGGGTTCAACTTAAGGCCAAAATAATTCAATCATAATATCAAGATATACAGTTGGACAGATTCAATGGTAGTCCTAGCTTGGTTAAAAGGAGAGCCAGGTAAATGGAAGCCCTTTGTCGCCAACAGGGTGTGACAAATATTAAGCATCATACCTACAAATAGCTAGCGTTACGTCAAGTCAGCGGAAAATCCAGCGCACTGCGCAAGCCGTGGATTGGGAGTCGATCAATTGAAAAACCATCCGCTGTGGTGGGAAGGACCATCGTGGCTGCGAAGCTACGACCCTGGTGAATTATTAACACGATATAGTTCACTTGCTAAAATAACAAGAGTTTTAGCATGGATATTGAGATTTATCAAGCAAGCAAGAAACAGGAACAACCGTATACAAGGTTATTTTGCATTACAAGAATTAATCTATGCTAAGCATAAATTAATTTTGTATGTACAACAGAGAGAATTCGCACAAGAAGTGCATAATTTACAAGAAAACAAGCAATTATCAGCAAAAAGCAAATTGATGGCATTAAATCCGTTCTTTGACAACGAGGGACTTCTCCGAGTTGGAGCCGTTGGAGGAAGATTGTGCAAGGCTAGCATTAATCAAGATATGATGCATCCGATTATCATCCTCACGAAGGACACTTAACAAATTTAATTATCGACTAAGCACATGGACTTACATTCCATGGAGGAGTTGTTATACAATGTGTCCGAGTAAGGATTGTACAAACTTTAGGGGGTGATACTTTGCTCTATTTTATCACTAAAATTATTCTACATGTGAGGTCTAAACCCAACCCCCTCTGAATGGCAGCCATTTTTGTATTTTGGTTCAGTTTTGGGAAACGTCCATACTACAACTTATGTGAAATTGGCATTTAATGCCCAATTATCGTAAAAAAAAAACTTTTCGTCACCCCCTTAAGTTTGTACAGTCCGAAACCGGACACATTGTATAAACAAGATATTAAATCGATTCAGGACAATGAAAATCATTTGCTTTCACTCATAAAACAACAAACAACGCTGGTTGGTGCAGTCATCATGGTACGTCGGTTGCGTGTCGAGTCGCATCTCTGGCGGTGACAAGGGCCACATTGGCGAGTCTACAGACCCCACAACCAGGGCTTGTTAACGTTACCAAATTCACACTATAAGTATCGGTAAGTAACGTTATTTTCATAACGTTAAAATTTTAACGGTAACATCAGTAACAATACTTTGGTATCAAATCTATAAAATAACGTTACCAATTAACGTTACAGGTAACGATATTTTTATCGTTACTTAATGCGTTGTTGTCAAACCGCGCAACATGCGGCGCACGGCGTGCACTACGGAACGGCAACATCGCTACACCAGTCAAACGATGCTTGCTACTTGCTACTAAACAAAATACGCAGTACGATTTCACAAACGAGGTGTGCGGTAACGGATTTAATACCTGTATAGGATAGTGTTGAAAGTCTAGTGCCCTTTTTATATTGGCGTGTTCGTAATAGTTTTATATTTATTTGTTTAATTGATGCTCATGACCATCTACTATTTTTTTATGTGGATACAATAGCATTGTAGGTATAATGTAGAAGCACTTTTTAAATTTTGTAAATGTGAAGTACCATGGAGCATTTTTCGCTAGGTTGCAACTTATTTGACATAAACGAGCATGGCAGTTGAGAGTTTGTCATGCTCACTCAAATGTCTCGCTGATGGTGGCGCGTGTATTGGGTTATTCTGTTCCCTCTAAAATGGTTGAGCGGAGTGGGGCTGATACTCGCGTCAGGCTCGTGAACGGGTGCCGTCAGTTGAGACCGGTAATCTCTTGACTGCTAGGCGCTTTTTGAAATTCTTTTTTTTTATTTTATTTATTTTTTATTTTTATTTATTCAGAAAACCAACAGCGATACATATGGTATTATACAAACAAAGATATTGCAGTTTAGTACGGCTAATAATAGGTTTCCCTGCCTAACCTAATTTGTATCACATGCGAACAGACTTTAAACAATATTTAAAAATATGGTTTTAGCTTAGAAGTGAAAATTAAGTAGGTACATTTTATAAAAAGGGTATGATGGTAATTTTTTTTTTTTTTTTTAAAGCCTACATTGTGTCCCACTGCTGGGCAAAGGCCTCCCCTTTCTCCTTCCAAACTTCTTTGTCTTGGGCGATCTCTGGTCAAGTTTGCCCCGCGAACGTGATTAGATCATCACACCACCTTCGCCGTGGGCGACCTCGACATCGTCGACCTCCCTCAGGCGTCCAGCGAGTGATAACCTTCGCCCATCTGTCCGGGTGCATTCGTGCGACGTGGCCAACCCACTCCCACTTCAGCCTGGCAGTTTTTACTCCAACATCTGTTATTCGGGTTATGGAGCGCAGCGTGGTGTTTCTAACGCGATCTGTTCGCTTAACACCTATTATGCTACGCTCCATTGCCCTTTGACAAATCTTCAGTTTGGACTTTTGTTGTTCCGTAAGTGACCAACTTTGAGCACCGTAGGTTAGGACGGGCAGGATACACATATCAATGAGTTTCCTTTTAAGCGTTATCGGGAGGCTACCCTTCATGTGATCTTTGAAGGCCCAGAATGTCTTCCAAGCATTTTGGATTCGTCTCTCGACTTCCATATCTTGCCTATTTTCAAAAGATACAATCTGGCCTAAGTACGTGTACTCATTGACATATTGTAACACGTGCCCGTCTACCTCGACCCTACGTTTCGTGCTATTGGTCATGATCTGTGTCTTAGATCTATTTATTTATTTATTTATTTAACACTTCATGCACATAAGAGTACAAAGGCGGACTTAATGCCTAAGGCATTTTCTACCAGTCAACCTTTGGGTGATGCAGAGAATCATGATGGCAGGTGCAATAAAAAGAAGAAAAAAAAATAAAAAACATGTGAATGTAACAGATAAATGAATCATATTTAGGTACATTGGAAATATAGAATATAAACACAATCTTATAGACTAAATATATATATATATATATATATATAAATACTCAAAGAATTAATTTAGATCGACCAACAGAGAAACATTACCGTTGTTATGATACTACTGCCAACTTCTTACGAATATGTTCGCGAACCTCAATCTTGAATCTTAATCGGTTTTTAGCCATCCTAATCTCCTGGGGGAGCGCATTCCACAGAGAAATAGCCTGAACAAAGAAGGAACAGTGAAGGAAGTCAGTGTGATGAGTGGGACATAGAAGAAGACGGTTATGAGATGAGCGTAGATTTTTGTTGTGGTTGGCGCAAATGTATTTAAAATCTATTCATGGTGAGTCCAACCTCAAGACTGGCCGTGCTCAAATCTTGGAGCATTTCTCCAAGTTCTGAAGGTGATGTGGAGAATAGCACTATGTCGTCAGCAAAGCGGAGGTTCGTTAGCTGGTGGCCGCAAACATTTATACCTCGTGACTGCCATGAGTCGGGCAAGTTTTTAAAAACCTCCTGTAGTGCGCTTGTGAACAGCTTGGGTGAGAGCGGGTCGCCCTGTTTAACCCCTTTTTCCACATTGAAATTTGGACCAGAAATATGCAACTTGATGTTTGCAGAACTACTTCGATAAATAGTGTCAATGAGGTCAATGTATGTGTGCGCAATGTTTTGAGACTCCAAAGCATTGAATACCGACTGATGGTCTATACTGTCGAATGCTTTGGCGTAGTCCACAAAAGCTAGATAGAGTGGTTTATTATATTCATTGTATTTTTCAATGACTTGATTGATAGTATGGAGGTGGTCGGTTGTGGAGAAATGAGGCCGGAAACCTGCTTGTTCCGGAGGCTGATGAAAGTCAAGCATTGGAGCGATACGGTTCTGTATTATTTTGATAAATAACTTGTACAAATGAGAAATGAGGCTTATTGGTCGGTAGTTTGAGATGTCAGCTTTGTCTCCTTTTTTGTGTAGTAAAATTACGTTCGAGTGACACATTTCAGGGGGAATTTGACCGGTGTGTGGAATAGTGTTAAAAAAGGATGTGATATGAGGCACAAGAACGTTTCGTCCTAACTTCAAAACCTCTGTTGTTATTCCGTCTGTTCCTGGACTTTTACTGTATTTCATCTCGTGAAGAGCTTGATGAACTTCGTAGGAACTAATGGGATGGACAGAATTAGGACAGTGATAAGCAAAGTGTCTAAGGCATTTGTGGTGATCTTTGTATAGGTTTTGATAAAATTTGGTCGAAATTTCGATGATCTTGCTAGAACTTCCCTGTTTTACCCCATTTTCATCCTTCAGGTTAGAAATCCAGGTTTTCCCTTACCGTGTTTGGCAAGTCTTAAAGAGTTGTTAGTCTGCAACGCTAATTTTATCGTATTTGTATTATAATTTCTAATGTCCTTTCTTATACTTCTTTTAACTAATTTATCTATTTGGTTATATTGTTCTCTATTATGCTTCAAGGTTTCTCTATTCTCTATTAAAGATATAGTTTCATTGCTTAATTTGTTATTGTTTCTTCTAGCGCATTTAATTTTCTTGGTAGCTTTTGAAATGTTTTCTATAATGTTACGGTACTGGCTTAGAGGGTCCTGGTCTGTTTCAATAGGCAGTATATCGAAGGAATTTTGTAACTCTAAATTGTATCTGTCCATATTACTCATTAAAATATCTTTGTTAAGCTTCTTTATTTTGTTTTTAAATATTACTTTGCGGTTTAACTTTACATTAAGGACAATTTTTGCGCGTACTGGCCTGTGGTCTGAGCTATATTTAAATTTATTTATTACACTGACATCTTTAATTATATTTTGTTTGTTAGAAAGTATAAAATCTATTTCGTTTTTTGTTTTTCCATCTGGCGAAATCCATGTCCACCGACGTTGTGGGCTTTTAGGGAAAAAGCTGTTCATTATTTTAAACCCTTGACCAAATGCAAACTGAAGGAGTGCATTTCCACGGTCGTTTCTGGTACCTAAACCGTGTAAACCAATAATTTCCGGACTTTCTAGATCTTGTCTTACACCGATATTAGCGTTGAAGTCACCAGTAATGATATTCCAGGTCCTACGGTTTTCCTCGCACGCCTCATTGAGGACATCATAAAATTCTTCAAGTTCGCTATCGCTGTGTGACGACGTCGGCGCATACGCCTGAACAATGGTTAAGCAGTGTTTTTCGGTCACATTAAGTTTAAGAACCGCAACTCTCTCCGAGTATCCGAGAAACTCCATAATGTGGTTCTTCCACCTTTTAGCCACCAAAAATCCGATGCCATAAAGACCTCTAGTGACTCCAAAATGGTAGAATATGGAATTTTCTCTTTCCTCTGTGACCTCTCCCATTCTCCTGACCTCTGACAACCCTATCACATCCCAATTTATTTCCTTTAATGCATTTTCTAATTCAATCAATCGTTCATCTCTCATTAATGTACGTACATTAAAGGTCAAAATATTTAATTTAGTATCGGAGTCCATTTTCATAGCTTGGTTCTGTTGACGGAGTATTGATCCCACCCGGTGATTCTTAGATGGTAATATTAATTAAATTAAAAATATGAATTAAGCATAGTAAATATTTCATAGTAAATGGAACGTAGTTGCTTGCTATTTGCCTTTATCAGCCATAATCTGTTTAACCTGGGCTTTAAAACTAGGTTTTGAGCAATTAAATACATCGACCTGAGAGAAGTCATTGTTGTAGGTTCGCGCAATACGAGTAAGTAGACAATTACTAGCATAGTTAGTTGCATGCCTAGGCACATACAACATTGGCGTATGGCGAGTGCGTCGTAGGGGAGTATTGAATTTGATCTGTGATAACAAATCTGGGCAATCCAGCCTACCATTCAGTATGTCGTAAAGTACACACATGTCCAACACTTCACGTCGTTCATCCAGTGTTAACAATCCATATGTCCGACAGCTATTCTCGTAGGACATTGGAGGCTTACGGAGGCGGTAGTTAAGGTGATTTATAAATCTTTTTTGAACCCGTTCTATTTTATTTTTATCTACATCTACACTAATATAATATAGAGGTAAAGTTTGTTTTTTTGTTTTTTTGTTTGTAGGGGGTAATCTCTGAAACTACTGGTCCGATTGGAAAAATTTTAGCAACAACAGAAAGCTGCTTTACTCCTGAGTGACATAGGCTATATTTTATGTACGCGGGCGAAGACGCTGACAAAAGCTAGTATATTATATACTAGCTTTTGTTGCAAAAAGCAGCTTTCTGTTGTTGCTAAAATTTTTCCAATCGGACCAGTAGTTCCAGAGATTACCCCCTACAAACAAAAAAAAACAAAAAAACAAACTTTACCTCTTTATTATATTAGTGTAGATTGAGGGGACCATATTGGGCATACGTATTCCAGAACGCTGCGAACATAAGCAAAATACACGGATTTAAGGGCTTCAATGTTTTTAAATGCCTTGCAAGATCTTAAAACGAATCCTAAATTTTTGTAAGCTTTGCTAGTAATAAGATCTATGTGATTTGAAAATGCCAATTCGCTATCGAACATAACTCCTAAGTCTCGAACAATCTCAACTCTATCAATCGTTATTCCATTAAATTGGTACGAGTACGTTATAGGGTTCTTTTTACGTGTGAAACTGATGCATTGGCTTTTAGTGACGTTTACTGTAATCTTGTTTCTCGAGTAGTAATCATTCAAATTGTTAAGATCTGCGACTGTCGACTGTACTGCTCTCCAACAGGAGAGCTGTACAGTCGACAGCGTACATTAAATGTTCGGAGTGTTTAAAAGAGTCAGTAATGTCGAATAAATATGCATTATAAAAAAGAGGTCCTAGATGCGATCCTTGTGGAACACCGCTAGGTATTTCAATGAAGTTAGAACGGTAACCACCCAATACTACAGCCTGTGACCTTTTAAATAAATATGATTTTACCCAACGAAGAAGATCGCCGTGAATACCCAGTCTGTATAATTTGCTGAGCAGGATGTTGTGATCCACACAATCAAAAGCTTTTTCAAAATCAGTGTAGATCACATCAACCTGCCCACCATTATCTGTATTTCCAAGGACAAAGTTAGAAAAGCAAGCTAAATTAGATATACTTGAACGCTGTTTTAAGAAACCGTGTTGCTTATAAGAAATACCTCTGAAAAAGCAAGGATATATAGCATTGTACACTAGCTTTTCAAATACTTTACCCAAAGTATTAAGTATAGAAATACCTCTGTAATTTTCTATTTTTACTCGCGAACCCATCTTATGTATGGGAATTATAAATGCTTTCTTCCATTCATTTGGGGAAACACCTTCTCTCAAAGAGATATTAAAGATGAAACTAACCGGATGTGCTAGAGTCTTTGCGCAACTTTTCCAGAACAGTGGTGGTATTCCGTCACAGCCCGGACCCTTATCCGTACCTAACGAACTCAGCTTTTATTATTATTTTACTTTTTGTTGAATACCGCTACATCGTGCTCGCATAATAGAAGCAACATAAATTTGTCACCAAGTCATATGTAAATATATAAATATGATTTAAAAGAGTGCCCATACATTTTCTTGCACGTTCTTCTCCATAGAGGTCTACGCCTTGGAACGTGCAAATTAGCTTCAATTTTGACATTTCAAAAGTGCCTGTAAATGGTCTATTTGAAATAAATGATTTTGAGTTTGAGTGTTTTACAGTCAAGGGTTATTATGCCTTTTTTTATTTTTAGCTATACCCTACAGTATAACTTAAACAGATACCTTCCACTATTCGGTTCCATCAACATATCATTATGATAATTCTAATAATGCCAGACCAGACCATTGACAGATATTTTTGAGATCATTATTGATGCGTTGATGGCATCAGAAAGCTCTTCGCTTTTAAAGTGGCGATAAAGCTGCAAGTCATCTTTGCATTTTGGATTTGATATTTTTTTTTTTTTTTTATGTATCCTGCTACTTAGCAATCTGTTTCCAAGGAACAATAATCTAATATGGTGTCAGATTTTCATCGGGATTATTATCTTCAGCTGAGCTGAACACCCATTGATGCCATACTCATCTTCTGTCCGCAAATCTCATTGCTAAATCTGGTATACTATTTCTCTTAAGTCGAGAGAATCTCACACTGCCCTCTCCCCTCAATTCAGCAGCCAGTTGATTAACATGTTGGTCTAGAGTCTATTTTGGTAATTATTACTGTATGACTCTATTTCTTCTTTCACCGTTCGCAGATTCAAATCTAGGTTTACATATCGATTGCTTATGTACGGTGGGATATTAAACATGGCTCTCATTGTTTTACTTTAAAACCTTTCCAGTATTTCAACGTTACTATGAGTTGCTGTTCCCCATAACTGTATGCCATATGTCCATACAGGCTTCAATATAGCCTTATAGATAGCCATTTTACTGGCTTCTGTCAGTTGTGAATTACGACCAATGAGCCAATACATGCTTCGGAGTTTGCAATCTAACTGTTTCCTCTTGGTCCATATATGTTTACGCCAGGTCAGGCGTCGATCAAGGTGCATTCCCAAGTACTTGGCGTCATCTGATTGTGGGATTTCAGTATTGCCTAGTTTTACAGGTGGACAGGTCTTCCTTCTGAGTGTGAAGGTTACTTGAACCGACTTATCTGTATTGGCTTTAATACGCCACTGCTGTAGCCATGTTTCGATCAGAGACAGGTGTTGTTGGAGCATTTCAGATGCAGCCTCGTGATTCTCATGTGTAGATAGGATTGCGGTGTCATCTGCATATGTCGCGGTAGTGGTCTAGGCATGAGTGGGTAAATCTGCTGTGAATATGAGATAGAGAACCGGTCCCAGTATGCTACCCTGTGGTACTCCAGGTTTAATTTCATACATTTGAGATGCGTCGGATTTATATTTTACTTCGTAGCATCTATTTTTGAGGTAAGATTTCAATAATGGGAAGAAAGAATGTGGAAGCGTTCTTTTGATTTTGAAGAGTAGCCCATTATGCCAGACTTTGTCGAATGCTTGGCTAATGTCCAGGAAGACCGCGCTACAATATTGTTTGTCTTCCATCGCTCTACCAATAACATCAACTATCCGATGCACTTGCTCGATTGTACCATGGCCCTCCTTAAAGCCAAACTGGTGAGTTGGTATTATCTCTGATAGATGTTCTCTCATTTTATTCAATATGATCTTTTCTAGAAGTTTTCCAATTACCGGAAGGAGACTAATGGGTCGGTATTATGCTACCTCTTGAGGTGCTTTGCCTGGTTTCAGTACCATAATTACTTGGGCAACCTTCCACTGGCTTGGGTAGAAGGATAATCTCAGGCACGCGTTGAAGATAATTAGTATAAGCAGTAGCCCCTTTTTTGGAATTTGCTTCAATAAAGTAGCGTCAATAAGATCGTAACCGGGGCACTTGCCTTCCTTGAGTTTTAGGATTTCGCGTCTTAGTTCTTGTGGTGTGACATACTTTAAAGGCATTTGATTAGGAAAAGTGAGGTATTTGTGTATTTCATTGTCTAGTTGTTGATGGCTGCTAGGTAGTGGTTCAAAAACTTTATGCAGATGATTGGCATACGTGTTGGCTTTTTCACTGTCCGAGCGGGCCCAGGTCCCTGATTGTGTTTCTAATGGTGTTACTTGTTGTTGAGGACGTTTTAAGTTTTTTGTAGCCTTCCACAAGGAATACTTTGTGTCACTATTATGTGTCAGTTTTGCCAGATACGATTGCAGGTTCTTATTTTTCCATTCCTTTATTTGTGCCTTTAGTTGCTGTGAGGCTTTGTTAAAGGCAGCCTTGTCTCTAGGATAATGGGTGTTTTGCCATACTGAGCGAAGTCTACGTCTTTCCGTTATGCAGTCTTTGATTGATGTTGGGTACACATGTTTTTTTGCTCTTCCCGCTCCAATTTGAGGTGTAGACCTGTTTGCCGCGTCATGAATCAATTTATTTAATCCTTCTATAGCCTGTTCTACCTCTTCTGTGGTTTTCAGAGAGATTGTAAGCTGACACTCCGCTGTGATGATATCCTGATATTTTCTCCAGTTGGTTTTCTTATTGTGGATTTTGGGTAGTCTTTCTGTAAGTATTATCTTATTATTCAAATTAAGAATAACTGCAGAGTGGTCTGAGGTTAGATCTAAGTTTGATTCTATATTGATGTTATTAATTGCTACGTTTTTTGATATGAAGAAATCTAATAGATCAGGAGTTTTTTGTGGGTCAGTCGGCCAGTAGGTAGGTTCACCAGTGGATAAACATTCAAGATTAAGATCTCTCACAGTTTGGTAAAGCTGTCTGCCTCTAGTAGTTATAAGTCTAGAACCCCAGAAAGAGTGTTTCGCATTCCAGTCGCCTCCACTTATAAAGCAACGCCCAAGCTTAGAGAAGAAAACTTCATAGTTTCCTCTTGATATTTGATGTTTCGGAGGGCAGTATATTGCAGCAAGTGTAATGTCTGAATTTTTGTCACTGACATTAATTAATGTGGCTTGTAGCTTGTCGGTTGAGTAGGGTTCAAGCGGGTGGTGTTTAATGTTAGTTTTAATGAGTATTGCATTTCCTCCATGAGCTTTTCCCGATGGATGGTTAGTTGTGTACATAGTATATCCCTTTATTGAGATAAAGCTCTTGCTTGTAAATCTGGTCTCGGATATGAGTGCCACATCAATTCTATTCATGTTCAAAAAGATTTCTAGCTCTAGTCTACGTGCAACTAGTCCGTTGGCGTTCCATGTTATAATTTTGAGATTATGATTAAATTTTCTCATGGCTGCTTAGAACTTGTAGGAACCGATCCATCATGCTGTCTACCATGTTTATCATCATGGTTTGAATTCTGTTGAACATTTTATCTAAGATGTCACCGAGTTGTTGTATTTGGGAAGGTTGGTCTGGATAAGTTATGCTGTCTTTAGTATTTTTCGTCACTTCAGCGTAAGTTGCTGTGGCTCTTTTGTAGTTATCCAGTTTCTTTGGCTGTTGTTTGTCAATTTCCGTTATCAGGTTGTGTTGGTTTCTATTGGGCTGTGTTGGTTTCGGTTGTATTTTCAGTATATGTTCTTTATATTGTTTCCACGAAAAGCCCAAAAGCTTCATTTGATATATCCATTTTGTGAGAAAGTTCTGCCACTTCTTTTTCAGTTTGGCTGGAGCAATTCTTCATTATTTTTAATTGGGTGGACTCAGATTTTTGCATTTATCCATATCCTAATTTTGACCGCATCGCTCAAAAATTTTATTATTACTAGCAGATATTTATATTTTCGTGATCACCTGATGAACACAATTATTATTTATTGTGCAGTAAGTATATTTAATACTAAGCAGAAGGACGGTATTTAAGTGGCAGAGAATGACTGAAGCATTAAGTCCACTTCTGTGCATATGTGTTGCATAAAGATATCTAAACAAGTAAAACTCTGGCGAAAAAGCCTATACTTAAAAAAGGAACGGTAGTCACTTTCTGCAAAAGCCAATACATCAGATCATTCCCTACAGAAACACTGTTGCTATTGTTCATAAAGAAAAAGACCATTTGGAATTAAAAGTGTTTTTAAGAAAAAAAAATATTCTCGATCGATAACAATAAGTATACCTAGTCATTTGATTCGAAAAATAGTTGTTCCCTCAATTTTAGCTACCTAGAAAGTTTTAATCCAGGAGTATTGAAAATATGCAATTTGATGATTTTGGTGTGCTCTTTCCAAATTTTGACTTTGCCAATTCGTATTTTTGCCTTTTGTACCATCATATTGGAAAAATGCGCCTAAAAACTGAAAAAGCACATCACAAAAAAAAAATCGGAAATAGCACATTCAAATTTATAAAGTTACTTAGCCCTGGACAATTTTCCATGTAAAAAAAGGAACTCACGAAGCGGTTTTCACCCACAGCCGCCACGGTTGCAGGCCCAGGCTTATGTAAAATGCTGTTAAATGTCGGCGCTTGAAAGGCAAAAATTACTAACCGACACTGAGCATACTTTACAAAATGTTATTGGGCCCCATCAGTTTAAAGAGTTTATCATTGATTCGAAAAGAAGAAGAAGAAAATGTTATTTATAATTAATAACTTTAAATCACTCTTGGCAATGTCTACTCAATGTCGCTTAGTATTTTTTTTTCTTTTCAAGCAATGGATATGTAAAAAAATAAAGTTAATCAGCCGCCAGTTTTGCGGTCGAAATTCGTAACCGCTATGGCTTTTGTAGATCTACCGCCTCGTGAGTTTTGAAATAATATAGCTGTTTCCTCTACAGCGGCGGGCGCGGGTCAAAACCGCTTCGTGAGTTCTTAGCCTCAAACTATCAAATTACTTTATTTAAATCCCTTTTCTAGTATAATAAGGCTGATGTAACTTAGCGAGTCTGAACACATAGGCTTTGCGAACTTTAGCGAATATAAGCTCGTAAAAACTCTCCTTAGCAATTACATTTTAAACAAAAATGCGAATAAATAATTTATAATGTAAGGACCAATACCTACACATATTCTGTCACTGAATCAGTTCGATTCAGCGGCAGATTTAAAAAATAAAATAATAATTACTTAAATACCCACAAAACCAAACGAGAAACCCGATTGCCTTAAAAGCATTAAATGAAAACATGCTATACGTACACTACTAAGTAACATTTGCTCATATGTACCACAAACCATAAACACACACAAACGCTCGAAAAGTATTATCGTCCTTACTGACCCTATTAAGTAAAAGACTGCAAAGCCACAAATATTCAACATAAAGTTAAGTATTTGTAGACTTACGAGCGAAAAAAGTATCACGTAATCGAAGATAAATTCTATAGCTACTTAAATCTTTCTTTAGATTTAAGTAGGTATAGAATTTATTCACCTCTAGATCCTGAATCAGATCCACTATTAACTTTATGTAAATCCTAATAATCATCACAATGACGGCGAAAATATTCTTCAGTATTCGTAGTTCCTATTTAAAAAGAAAAGCGATGCGCAGCGCAAATGTTTTTGATTTGAATACCTACGTGATCATAGCAGTTAACAGTATATTTAATGTAAACGAAAGAAAGAGATAAAATAAATTTAATGTTATTTAACGGTACTTTTCGTATGCACTTGGTAACGTTATCAAGCCCTTGGTCATGGTAACGTTATTATTTACCGATAAAATATTCATTAACGTTAAGTCAGTTTACCGGTAAAATTTGTCACAAGTATCGTTATCAAGCATAACGTTACCTCTACTAATAACGTTACCTTCTCACGATGAAAGTAACGATACCAGATTTTTAACGTTATTCAAAGCCCTGCCACAACACGTGACACCAGCACGAGCAGAGGCTGGGGCCTCTTTTTCGTCGTCTACAGTTCAATATAGTGTTAGTGCGCGTAATCAGTGTGAGATTCCGTGTGTCCGGTTACAGTGAAATTCCTAAAGTGCATAAAGTAGACAAGTGTACAGTGCCTATGTCTCGCAAAACAGAATTCAAGTAGAGACTAAACATAGAATAAGCACTTATTGGAATCACCTTGTTAATCATCTAGCATAAGGACCAATTGGCACCATCTTGTAACTCATCTTTTCATGTTCATTTTTTCATATTCATCTTCCCGCTCGGGAGCATGTATTGACAAGGTACAATCAATATATATTATTAATGTTTTTAAAGATAAAAGTTAAAAACCAAAAACTCTGTTTTTTGGACTTTTACATTTATTTTGAGGTTGTGTCATGTGAAATAATCGGCCAAGAGCGTGTCGGGCGACGCTCAGTGTAGGGTTCCGTAGTTTCCCGCCCGTTACAATTTTCTCACAATGTAAAAGAATCCAGTAGCGCATGTAAAAATTAGTAACCCAATTTCCCAAGAGATGGCGCTGTACCCAGTTTTATTTTTAACTAGCTTTTACCCGCGGCTTCGCTCCCGGCAACAGATTATTCTACTCTACTCCACTCTACCCAACTACACCCTATTTTTTTTTCATAAGAACCTTCCCCTGACACAACAAAAAAAGAATTAGCAAAATCGGTTCACCCATTCTCGAGTTTTGCGCTTACATTACATTTTGCGATTCATTTTTATATATAAGATTTGCGTGAACCGGTTTTACTCTTTTTGTATTTTTATTTGAAAGAAGATTCGCTCAGGATAATGAAATATGTAAAAAAGTTCCATAAAATGCTTGCATGTACAGTAAATTTATAAAATTAGTTCAAAACGTTTTTGTTTTTAATTTTTCAAAAACTGTTTATCCTATCAAGTTCAAAATAATTTTCCTTGAAAGTTTATTTTAAGATCTTATGAGATTTGTTTCATATTTTTTAAACTAATGGTTCAAAAGTTAGAGGGGGGGGACGCCTCATTTTTTACTTCTGGAGCGATTATTTCCGAAAATATTTACATTATCAAAAAAATATTCTACGGAAAAATATTCCCCTAATCATTTTTAAATACCTATCCAACAATATATCACACGTTATTGTAGAAATGAAAAAAAAAATCACTTCCCACTTTAGGTGTAAGGGAGGTATCCTAATAAAACATTTTTTACTACTTTTTGTTTGTGCACTTTATCGGCTTGGTTGATATACATATTGATACCAAATTTCAGCTTTCTAGTGCCAACGGTCGCTGAGATTATCCGCGGACGGACAGACAGACAGACAGACATGGCAAAACTATAAGGGTTCCTTTCTGACTACGGAACCCAACCCCCGGAAAGTGGCGACAGTGACTGAAAAGTTGAAAGGGAATTGTCTTGGTATGGCCATGTAAAAAGGAGGGATGAAACGCATGTTACAAAAAAAGCCATGAGTATAAATGTGGATGGATGGAGAGGGAGAGGGAGACCAAAGAAGATATGGGTGGATTGTGTGAGAAGTGATATGGAAGACAGAGGAATTAGTGATAGCGTGACGGGTGACAGGACAGAATGGAAGAAAAAAACATATTGCGCCGACCCCAAATAAAACGGGACAAGGGCAGGAAGATGATGATGATGATGATTTAAAAATGTAGTTAATATGCCTTTTTTTATGGTAGGTGAAAATCATCCAATGACGAAACCCGCTCTTGGGCGGAGCGGGTACCAGTGTCAGACTCTTACTGACTAAAAAACCTACCCCGTACCTTCCTTGCCTTATTCTTGGAGTCGAGGTAACAGTTTTCCACCACCCTCTAGGCTCCAGGAGGCTTCGACCCTGAAGGGCCCCTGCAAAACTGCAGGGGCCCTTCAGGGTCGAAGCCGACAACTTCTTGAGGCGCGCGGGAACGGTGCGCGCCGTTGACGACTTGGACTCGGTCTTACCAGACGACCGGACGGCGAGCTACCCATTGCTCACCGTCCGCGAGCCAGTGTCTACGGTGGCCGGATATCGGCAGGATCGCGGCGGCGACGGCTACGGCGAGTACGCCGTTGCCTTTGCCTTATGCGGTCGGCCTCCTCCCTTACGAGCATTACTGCTTCGCAGAAGGAGGCGACCGCCTGCCATTCCTCTTCGCTGCGGACCATGGCCTGAAACAGGGCCCGGCGCGAGAGGTCGCCGCCGCCGATCACCCCCACGAGGACACGGCGATGCTCTTCCCAAGCAGGGCACACCTCCACCGTGTGCTCCACCGTGTCCTCCGGGCTCGCCTCACAGTGGCGACACTCGGACGTCTCTTCCGCACGAATCCGGTGCAGGAATCTCCCGAACTTCCCATGTCCGGTGAGAACCTGCGTCATGCGGAAAGTGAGGACGCCGTGAGGTCTATCCAGCCACGCCTCAAAGAGGGGCACTACCGCTGAGATTACGGTGTGCCCAGCGCTGGGTTGCGACAGTCGCTGTTCCCACTTCACCATGAGATCTCGCCGGAGCTCCTTCCGCCACGCCTCGACATGTTCGGGCAGCGGATCGTCGCCCCGGCGTTGCATCTCCACGCGCTGGTCGTGCATGCGTGCAAGGACTGTTGCCTCCAAATCCCATGGTGGTAGGCCAGCAAGGAGGCTCGCCGCCTCGCGGAACACCGTGCGGTATCCCCGCACCATCCGGATGGCCATTACCCTCTGGCAGGCGTTCAGCTGGGCCGCCGGGCGTTTACGCAGCGTCGGCGCCCACACTGGTGCCCCATAAAGGGCCATGGACCGAACGATGCCGGCGTAGAGCCTCCGGCAGAAGGCGTCTGGACCCCCAAGGTTCGGCAGGAGCCGCTTGAGAGCAGCCCCCGTCCGATTGAGTTTGGGGGCCAGACTCAATCGGAAATCGAAATTCCATCGGCTGTCGAGGACAAGTCCCAGGTACTTCATCGTCGACGCCGATGTAAACTCCTTCTACCGTTAGTTGGGAACCCGTTGGTGGCGCGTTCCGAGTGCCGTGAAAGCACATGGCCTCGGACTTGTGCAGTGCCACCTTGAGTCCCAACTGCTGGATCCTCTCAACGACTGTCGCAACCCCAAGTGTCGCTAGCTCGACCGCCGCCTGGTACGACCTTCCCTGCGCTAGGACCAGCGTGTCGTCTGCGTAGCAGACCACGCTGACCCCTACGGGGAGGTCGGCGCGCAGCACGTAGTCGTACCCGATGTTCCACAAGGGCGGCCCTAGTACCTATCCCTGTGGGACACCGCACGACATCTCTCGCCGTTTCCAATCTCCCTGTTGACCGGGGTAGATTATGTACCTGTCGGACAGGTAGGCCTCGATTGTACGACAGAGGTAGTCGGGCACCCGGTGATACCGGAGTGCCGTCCTAATGCAACTCCAGGGCAGGGAATTAAAGGCGTTGGCAATGTTCAACGAAACCGCCAAGACACACCTGCCCCGGGACACCGCATCCCCCGTCGTGAGGGCTCGCACGCGCATGATGGCGTCCACCGTGGAGCGCCTCCTGCGAAACCCGAACTGGTCGTCCGCGAGATCGGGCCCCTTCAGTGTTAGGTGCTTGACGAGGCGGTCTGCAATGACTCTTTCAAAGAGCTTGCCCACCTCGTCAAGCAGCACAATGGGCCGATACGCGGACGGAGAGTCCGCAGGGCGCCCCGGCTTCGCGACGAGGACCAGTTTTCCCGTCTTCCAGGGAAGTGGGAACTGGCCCCTCTCCAAACATGCGCTAAAGAGCCCCCCCAATCGAGACCCGAGAGCCTCCAGGCCAGGACCCAAGCCTTTCCAGGCAAGCCGTCGGGTCCTGGGGCGGTATTCTTCGCACCCATCCTGCGTACCGCCACTCTCATCTCTACCTCTGTCACTTCCGGAGCATTGGTACCGTCGTCGCTGACGTGGTCCGCGTCAGACACCGCTGGTGGCGGAGCCATGGGCGGGGGGGAGTGGTCCCCCCGCGCAGGGAACAGAGCGCTCACCACACCCTCCACGATCTGTGGCCGGAGACTCTGCGTCAACGGGGGAGCCCATGGGCGGAGTTTCTCCCGCACCAACTTGTATGGGCGTCCCCACGGATCAGCGTTGAGCGTCCCCAGCCACGCTTTGCAGGCCTCATCCTTGGCCCGCTTTATCTCCGATCGGAGGGTGCGCTTTGCCACCCTGAATCCCTCATACAGCTCCGCCTCTACGGCCTCCGCATCCGGCGGGCGGATGCGGCGCCTGCGGTGTCTGGTATACCGGTGTCGCGCAGCATTGCATGCGGCGCGCAGCGTCGCAAGCTCTGACGACCACCAGTACACCTGGCGTGGGCGCGTCCTGGGCGGAGACGGGGCATTGCCGCGTTGCAAATTTGCGACAAGGCCTCCCGGAACCACTCCGCCTCGACGTCGATGTCGGCAGGCCTGACCGGTGCTTGCACCCAGGCCTGCACCGCCGCGGCTTCCAGGAAGAGCTCCCGTTCCAGCTGCCTCAGCGCCCAACGCGGACCACATGGGGTCTGTCGGACCGGCGCGGTCGAGGTCTGGGTGGAGACATCAAACCGGATATACCGGTGGTCCGAGTATGTCTCCACCCCCTCCATGACGCGCCAGTCAACTACACGCGGTGTCAGAGCGGGGCTGGCGAACGAAATGTCCACCACGGACTCACCCTGCACCCGCACACACGTGGGGACAGAACCCCGGTTTAGGACGACCAGGCCTGTTTCCAGAGCCCAGTCCTCCACCATCCGACCCCGCTGGTTCGTGAGCCGGGAACCCCAAGCCATGTTCCTGGCGTTGAAGTCCCCGCAAACGACCACGGGGAGGGTACCATACCCAGCGACGACGGTCTTCAGCTCCCTGAGGGAGTCGTGAAGATCGGCGAGAGTTCTGCTCGGGGACAGGTAGACGCCTACCACTGCAATGTCCCCGAACCCTGCTGCCACGCGGCGGCCGACGAGATAAGGGTCACCGAGCCGCTCAGGTCCTGAACCCAGTCAGCTCTGGGCAAGACAAAGTGCGGCTCGGAGACCACGGCGACGTTTATCGACCACTGCGCCATGCTCTGGAGCAACAGATCCTGAGCTGGGGCGCAGTGGTTGATATTCGCCTGGAGGAGACGTAATGGGGCCGTTATTGCAGTCCATTGTCTCCTCCCTAGCCCTCTGAGAGGGCGCCGCCATAGCGGTAGCGGCGGCGACAGAAGCCGCGCCGGCGGCCGAGGAAGCGGCTGCGGCGGCGGCGGTGGTGGTGGGGGGGCGACTTAGTTTGGCCTTCACTTTGGCCGGGGGGTCGCAGGACCTGCTCCCAGCCCGGTGGTCGGCCTGCTTGCCTGCCGCCGCACATGCGTAACAGTGCGGCGCATTCCGGCACTCAGCAGACCTGTGACCGGGCTTACCGCATTGGTAGCAGTGGTCACTGCGATCCACCTCCGCGGCACAGAAGGCCCCCACGTGGTGCCCCACGTGGTAGCGGTAGCACCGCAGAGGTCTGGGCTCCAGCAGTTTAACCTGGGCGGAGACCCAGCCCACAAGAAGCCGTCGGCCCTCACCAGTGATGGCCTTGGCCGCCGGCACGGGGCAGCTTACCGTTACGGCTCGCATGCCCGTGCTGTCAGCGCGGATGGTACCCGCCCGAATCTGTTCGGTCGTGCAACCACCCACCCTGACGATGGCGGCCACCACCTCGTCCACCTTGACTGAATCGTCCAGGCCCATGATGCGCATGTCGATGCACTTGGTGTGCCTGGACACTCGGGCCTCCTCCGCCCTGAGGGCCACCCTAATCTTGTCGGCCAGGATGTCAGCGACACTGGCCGAGCCGGGGACCTCCAGAATTCGGGCCCCCGTTAGGGTGTGCCTTATGCAGAAGCCCCCAGGCACTCCGAGCTCGTCAAGGTGGGGCAACACCGCCCGCCTTGCCTTCTCCATGACGGCGTCATAATTCGCGCCCTTCTTTCCTGCTTCAGGCTGTAGTGTGATCACTACAGCCTCGGATTTCGGGGCGCGAAGTCTCGCCGCCATGGCCCGCTTTCTGCGCTCTTGGCACTTTGCACGCTTCTTGGCCGCCCTGCGCGCCTTACCCGCGCTTTTCTTGGCGCCGACGACCGTCCAGTCGGCGCCAGACGATGGATCTTGAGGCGGGGGAGGCGGCAGGCGCGACTGAGTCGCCGCCACCGCGATGGGAGCGCCCGCTGGCCTAGCAGCAGCAGGCGCCACATCACCCCTCGTGGGAGGAGCGGCTCGCGCCGGACGCTGCCCAGCCACCGGGGCTGGCCTCGCAGGCTCCGGCGCTGAGGCCCTGCGCCCGGCTTGCCCCGACGGGCCCGCCTTGGGCGCAGCAGCCGTGGCCGCAGCGGCAGCGGCGTAAGTTGCCGCTTGGCGCTGGCCGGAGGTCGCCAGTGGAGGGCGCAAAACTATGCCCTCCAGCAGGGACAGCTGCCGCTGGATCTGCAGCTGGAACTGCTGCTGCTGCTGCTGCAGCTGCTGCTGAAAGGCAGCTAGCTCCGACCGCACCAGCGACAGCAGCTGGTTCCCTGCCTCAGGCTGGGGCTGGGGCCGACTTTGCCCCTGCCCCTGCCCGGAACCCCCTCCGACGGCCTCCCGCCGAACGGCTCCAGGGCCCGCGGGCCCGGCCCGAAGCTCAGCTTGGAGCTCGGCCCGCAGCTTCGCCACACTCTTGTCCAAGGCCTTATCGAAAGCCTCGGACAAAGAGGTGGCGTGCTTCAAAACGGTCTTCTCCTTCGAAGCCCGTTTTGCGACCCTCTTGCGGCCCATGTCGCGCAGCGCCGCGACCATTAGCTCGCCGAAGGACCTGCGGGCCTCTTCGGCGGAGTCCGCCCCAGCGTCTGGCGCGCCACCGGACTGACGCGGCGGGCGCTCCCCAGCGCTGACCGCACCAGGGTGGCGCCCTTCCGCAGCAAGCTTTTCAGCTCGCTGAGCGGACTCCTGCGCAGTGAGCCCCCTGCCTCTACCTCGGCTTTGGCCCCCACCGCGACTGCCGGTGGGGATTTTTGGGGCCGAGCCCTTCCCATCATCGGAGGACGACTGCCCGTCCTCCGATTTGGTGCGCTTCCGGAAGGAACGCGAGTCCCTTCCGGAGTTGCCCACCAACTCCTCCTCCATCTCCGAGCCTGAGCTCCTTCTGGACGCAGCGTCGGACTCCGACCGCTCGTCACTCTCCGAAATTTGGGTGAAAAATTTTAAACTTTGCATTTTGTTCCCACGAGTACACACATTCTGCACTGGCTCAAAGTCAGTGGACCGCACTAGAGACTAATTTAGCTACCCATTAGTCAAGCTAACAACCTCCCTCACGGTGCGCCGCCGCTTGGAGGTTTGGGGTGATTTTTTATAGAGGTTGTCTTCCTCGCGGCCCGGGCGGTTAAGCCAAGGCCCTCGACCCCCATCGAAAGTCAGAAACATGACCTTGGACAATCTTTGGGGCTACGAGTCTAGCGGTGGCAGAAGGAGCAGGAACTCTTCCTCCTGCCTGCCCGATGGCAGGGTGAGTGCACACCGAGCCCGCTCTTACCTCGTCACTGTGCCCTCTGCTAAATCAGAGGGACACGCGTTGAGGCGATACTCCCAACAGAATATTCGCAAGCCGCCATCGAGCACCCTTAGGCAGGGATTGCCCAAGGGTGGGTTGATGGCGGCCTCCCGGGGTGCACCGTCCCGCAGACTGGCCTTCACTCCGGACGTGTCCGCAAGGGAACTCCAGCCTGCGGGCGCTCGAGGTTTTCTGTCATGGCACCCCGTAGTTAATATGCTTTAAATGTAAATTAATGGAATAATAATACTTACGTAATATGCTTGTCCACGAATTCCGTAATTATTTATTTTATGTTTTTATTTGATTTATTGAGAAAAAATATAACATCTTTACAGACGCGTCCAAGGCGATGCTATAACTGACACTAAAAATACATGACAATGTTCTTAATGTCTAATTACAATTATGTATAAAAATTATGTAATAAGTCCAGGCATTTCTCAATAATTATTTGAGCTGCTTCATCTCTTGCTCATCATCTCATGTAGCTGAGCTGATGATGGGAGCTACAACTGAACACCTGGCCGTACAAATATTTGTTCCGTGCGGGAATAGACACTGTGGCCCGCAGCGCAGTCACCAATCGCTCAACTATTGCGCCAACCGTGTCTTCGAAATTAAACTCTTGAGCTCCAAGCAAACGCGCCCGCTCTCACATCTATTGTCTTTCTATTATGTCTCTAATTACGGTATTCGAAAGGTAATAATAGGATGTATTTTCCTACACAGGAACTAATGAAAATGGAAGGCGTATCCCTCAGCGCTCTAATGCTCTCTCACGTGCTCAACGTGCTGCCCTGTGGATTGATCTTCGCCACTGGGAGCACTATACTCTTGAAGGTGTCAAAAAATGCTGTTATACCCAATAGCAGTCCAGTACTCTTGTGGCTGGTGCTGTTTCTGTTCTTCAGCACTATCGTTTCTATTGCTTTCGCCTGCAGTTATATTCCGACCACGAGTGAGTATTATTTTATTTTAATGTAGAATGTGTGTGAATAACATGAAGGATCCATCATCAGCAAACTTTGCCAACAGTGGACATACACCGTGACATTTAAATGGTTGTTTTCCCGCATCGAAATAGTTTTGTCTTCGTAATAACATTTTTATTTTTTTTTCTTTACTCTTTGCATCGAAAGTACTCCTTATGGCAAATCGTTCTGCCGCGGGAAAACAACCATTTAACACAGTGTATAGTGAGACGACTTTAAGTCTTAGTTTATGAATTACAGGTTTTAGTAAAAATCGGAGATAAAAAGTTAAATCAGTTTTTCTGTCGGATACTGGAGTTTTTGAGAGAAGTGAAAACGAGTCTGAGTTAGAGTAGCCGGATTCATTGTTATAATAGCAGATTCAAAATAGGCAGAAGACCGACCGCGCGCCACAACATATAATCTTTAAACGTGCCACGACGTGAATTGTCGCAGTTAATTGAGAAATGAACCGCACTAGACGCGTCCTCCGGAGGACACGGTGGAGCACACGGTGGAGGTGTGCCCTGCTTGGGAAGAGCATCGCCGTGTCCTCGTGGGGGTGATCGGCGGCGGCGACCTCTCACGCCGGGCCCTGGTTCAGGCCATGGTCCGCAGCGAAGAGGAATGGCAGGCGGTCGCCTCCTTCTGCGAAGCAGTAATGCTCGTAAAGGAGGAGGCCGACCGCATAAGGCAAAGGCAACGGCGTACTCGCCGTAGCCGTCGCCGCCGCGATCCTGCCGATATCCGGCCACCGTAGACACTGGCTCGCGGACGGTGAGCAATGGGTAGCTCGCCGTCCGATCGTCTGGTAAGACCGAGTCCAAGTCGTCAACGGCGCGCACCGTTCCCGCGCGCCTCAAGGAGTTGTCAGCAAACTGCAGGGACCCTTCAGGGTCGAAGCCTCCTGGAGCCTAGAGGGTATGTGCAAACTGTAACCTCGACTCCAGAAATAAGGCAAGGAAGGTACGGGGTAGGTTTTTTAGTCAGTAAGAGTCTGACACTGGTCTCCCGCTCCGCCCAAGAGCGGGTTTCGTCATTGGATGATTTTCACCTACCATAAAAAAAAAAAAAAAAAAAAAACTAGACGCGTCCTGCTCCTGCTGTTGTTAAGAAGACTGATAAAGAAAAGACAGAAACTTAAAAGATACTGGATCCACCCATTTCTTTCAATCATGAATAACGGGAGCCTTGTATCGTGGCACTTTATGATGTCGCGACGTAGTTTTTTACGATGCTCGTCGTAGATTCCCACGACGCGACGTCGCATCGTGAAACGACGCCGCATCGTGGTACGCGTACGACGTCGTATCGTGTTTATGTGTCCCGGCCCTTAAACGTATTTTTGTTTTTTTTTGTGTGCTGTATCTAAAGCATAAACAGACGTCAAAACTCGAATCAAACGCTCAAATTCAAGAAAGCATGTGAAATTGCATTGCAGATTGGCGGAGTAGGTTGTTATGCCCATGTCTTGGCTATATTATGGTATTTAGGTTGGGCTAGACATGAAAGTAATATGTATGCATCTGCTTTGTTTTTAGGCAAATATATTTGATGAAGAAGATGATGAACTCGGTTTGGAGGGGATTCACACAAATGTTTTCTTTTAAAAAATTTAAATTCATTTCAACAGGTTTATTAGTTCATTAATTACTATGAATTTCAGTCGTCTTAATATATGTCCATTAACCTTATATGATTTTAAGAACAAGAGACACAACATACGTGCAATCTAACCCAAATAGTAGCAAAATCCGACAAAACTCATGGTATTATTTAAATTGACGTCAACGTTACCATCATAAGTTTTCGTCTTCATAAGTTCAAAACCACTCGCCTAAGTGGCGCCAACGGGTGGTGTGAATTTTTAAAAATACCAGAAGTGAGTCTAATTTAAAAAGGCTTGTGTTTAAACATCACCCAAAAAAGTACCTATTTTACTACCAAAAAAATTCTAAGCGGTTACCAAAATGGATAAATGGTCACCAAATAACGTTTCCTAAAATATTATGAAATGCATCCATTTTTTTGTATTACTGACTACCAAAAAAATATATCGACGCCTTTAAAATACACTTTAGACCAAATATTATTTATTGTCACTACTTAGATGTTACCAATTATGTAATACCTCTAATTTGGTCATTTTTGTTAGGCTAAAAAAGCTAACGATCGCTAGAATATTTCCCAAATACCAATTAATATACTGGGGTTCCCAAACTTACTTCGCTTATTTATTGTTATATGGAATTCGCTAAATATATTGAGATTCCCAAACAAACGGCACTTGTTTAGGTTAGGCGTGTGTTGAAAGGAGAGCGACGCAGTCCGCGCAGCGCAAAGCAGAGCAGACTTTGTAAAGCATGGAACGTCTTTGAGCTACGTATGCTGCAGCGCAGGCACGTGCAGCTCAGATGTGTACAGTATGCACTGCGCTGTGCCGTCTGCACTGCGGCTGCGCGGCCTGCTTCGCCTGCCTCACATCATATGCCCCCACCCTTATTAATGTATGAAGTTACCGCTACAGCGGAGTGTGGGGTTGAGAAATAAAGGGATGCAATTGTTTTTAGTCTTACATTAAAGTAGTCTGGGGTCAAAAAATGTATTTTGGATGACGACTTACTATTTGGAGTAAGATTTTTGGTAGTAATATTAATCTTTGAGTTGGATAGAATTTGGTGACCGTTAATCCATTTTGGGAACCAAAAATAATATTTGTGCGAGGTTTGCGATTTTTCTGATGTTATTTTATATATTTTGGATCATAATATTATATACTTTGGGGCTCTTTTAATAAAGTCAATTTATTTTTTTTGGTGTTGTTTATTTTATTTGGTGCCTAAGCTTAGAGTCCTAAAAATATTTTTGGTGACCGTCTAAATTATACCCATTTAAAAACCCAATAACCACATGCTATGACACTTTATATTTCCTTTTTAACAAAACAAAATCAAAATCACCAAAAAGAAGACAACGGAACTAACTTAGTTAATTTCAAAAGAAATAACACTAAACAACCTGCTAAATTACAAAATTAGGCAGGTTGCTTTCAAACGGGGAGCGGTTCCCTTTAAGCAAGTTGACAGTCCCCAAAATCTTATCTATGATTGCCGCCACCACTTGTCACACCTCCTAGTTGGCGTTTCTTCACTATTCCTCTAACAATCATTGAATACTATAAAACAAAGTTGCTTACCGCTGTCCCTATGTACGCTTAGATCTTTAAAAGTTCGCAACGGATTTTGATGCGGTTTTTTTTAATAGATAGTGTGAGTCAAGAGGAAGGTTTATGTGTATAATACATGCATAATATATTCAATATCAGTTCCCGTGCGAAGCTGGAGCGGTTACGCTAGTATAATATAAACCCCTTGACACCCAAGCGAGCGCCGGCGCTCGCGCTCATGATTTCGCGAAACGCGTTGTCAAATTTTCAAAAATATAATGTACAATATTTGAGCATTTTTTTTTGTAGGGTATTTTGATATTTATCCAAGAACGTAAAAATAAAGTTTTTATAGACAAATAACTTTCCGTTAATACCCGCGAACGCCGGCGTTCGCTTGAGGGCTGAGAGATTCAACACTACGTATAATGGAAACGCAACGCTAAATCTTGTTTTTTTTCTTTTAGCTCAATACGCTATAACTATATCAGCTTTATTGTATATGGCTCTATGGGTCCCAGCGAGACTGCTCTTCGTACGCAAGATGCCTTATCTGGTGCGGATAGCGGTTGGATTTGTGCCTTTTATGCCATTACACCACTTCTGGACTGAGATCGCTAAACTGGAACTTTTTGGTTAGTATTTATTTAGATATTTTACAAAAAAAAAAGATTTTTTTTATTTATATAAAGAAAAAACTGTCATCGAGTCTGCACGTAAGTATGTAGTTGCAAAACCCGTTAGGAAGAATGCAAATTGGGAACACGCGACTTGTTTTTAAGGGATCAAGAAGCGCCTGCGGACACTAAAGTAAGAGTAGTGAATAAGCCCAAAGTGCTCACTGCGCATGATTTTGTTTTTTTAAATAGTGTGCATGATTAAGTTTTTACTTCAAATATGCTATGAACAATTCTCGAAAAGCCTAATTCTTTAAATGGCTAATTCTCAAAATGGTAAATATTCTTGTAAAAAAATGATCAAAGCGTCAAAATGAATAGGTATTTATTTTATCTTGCAAAATTCATTTGCGACGAAATACTTGCGCATCTTTGTATGCTGTTTGAAAACAAAATGATGAAATAACATTAAATATTATTGTTGCATATAAATAACCATAATATAGCTAGTTTTCCATATCAGTACTTAATTACTTTATCATTACATAGTATAAAACAAAGCTTTGTCCATCATCATCATCATCATCTTCCTGCCCTTGTCCCGTTTTATTTGGGGTCGGCGCAATATGTTTTTTTCTTCCATTCTGTCCTGTCACCCGTCACGCTATCACTAACTCCCCTGTCTTCCATATCACTTCTCACACAATCCATCCATATCTTCTTTGGTCTCCCTCTCCCTTTCCATCCATCCACATTTATACTCATGGCTTTTTTTGTAACATGCGTTTCATCCCTCCTTTTTACATGGCCATACCAAGACAAACGGTTCCCTCTCAACTTTTCAGTCACTTGCGCCACTTTCAAACTTCTTCTAATATACTCATTTCTTACTTTATCCATTCTCGTCACACCACACATCCATCTCAACATTCTCATCTCTGCTACATGCAATCGCTTTTCATCCGTCTTTTTCAGAGCCCAACATTCTGACCCATACAGTAGGACAGGCCTTATCACGGACTTGTAGATTTTACCCTTCAACTTGAGGGGCATCCGTGGGTCGCAAGTTGTTCCAGTGACCTGTTGCCATTTCATCCATCCTGAGTTGATCTGATGTGCCACGTCTCGGTCTACCTCACCATTCCCTTGGATAAGCGACCCAAGGTACCGAAAATCGGGACAGGTTGGTATGGACGTTCCGGCGAGAACTATGGGCACAGGACTAGAGAGACCGCCAAAATCGCAGAACAGGTACTCTGTTTTAGTTCTGCTCAATTTTAGGCCAACACTCTCCAGTCTTTGCCACCACGCCTCCAATCTGCTCTGGACCTCTAGGGCACTCTCGGCAACCAGCACAATATCATCGGCAAACAGCATACACCAGGGAGCCTCTTCCTGAATATCCGACGTCAGAGCGTCCATTATTATCAGGAAGAGGTAAGGGCTAAGAGCCGACCCTTGGTGTAAAGCTTTGTCCATATGTATGCTTAAATCTTTAAAACTACGCAATGGATTTTGATGTGGCTTTTTTTTAATAGATAGGGTGATTCAAGAGGAAGGTTTATATGTATAATATATTTAATATCAGCATTGCACCTGTGCGAAGCGGGGGCGGGTCGCTAGTAATATTATAAATGAGAAAGTAACTATGTTTGTTTATTCGTTTGTCCGTCTTTCACGTCAAAACGGAGCAAAGAATTAACGTGTCTTTTTAAGTGGAAAAGTTGAAGGGATGGAGAGTAACATAGGCTACTTTTTATCTTTTTCTAACCCTCCCACTTTCCTACAATGGGGATGAAAGTTTGTATGGAGCATTTCTCAATTTTCAAGGAAGAAACCTAAAAATTTGTTTGCGGACTATTTGTACTACTAGCTAAAGAAACTTGCATCACTTTTTTTTGGATATCTACCCCCAACCCCTTAAAGTAGGAGTAAAGTTTTAAGGAACTTTTCGCAGTTTCCAAGGTAGGAAACTAAACATCGGTACACAATCTCTTTGTTACCAACGAAAAATATCTACCTTATTTTTTTTGGAAATCTTTCCCCAATGCCTAAAATAGGGGATAGAAAATTGTGTGAGACTTAAATAATATTCTGTTCCAAGTTCTCTTCCGTGTTCTAAATCAGCCGTGTTACCTCGGAATTTAACGTATGTGAAGTCGCGGGCAAAAGGTAGTCGTTATGCGAAGTACCACTCATTGATTAATCACGAAATCTCAGAAACTATAACCACCTACAAACTTAAAATTTGGCAGGTAGGTTCCTTATAGGGTGCAGACATTGGCTAAGAAAGGATTTTATGAAACTAAGGGGGTAAAATGAAAATTTCACTCGCAAAAGCTAGTCAAACCATAAGTAGTTAGTTTTAAGCTAATTTACGTGTATTTTGTTAGGTTAATCAAGCGTTAAATACTGCTCTTTTGTGACCAAAATCTAAGACACTGATCATTGTTGTTAATCATTGCACGTACTCCGCTAAATTTGACCGTTTTAATCCTGTGGAGGGTCGATCCGGTACATACTAACATCATCTGTGCAAGTCCGATAACCTGCAGGTAGTTAGTACGCAACGACCGTCAAATTCGCACCGTCATGATGTTAATATCTTTAAACAGTTCCCTTAGAGAATCGCACCGGCGGAGATTGTAAATGGCTCTGACTGCTCTTTTCTGCAGTATAAAAAATGAGTCAATGTCTGCAGCCCGTCCCCACATTAAGATACCGTCAACTACCTACAGGTCATTAGACTCGCTGACCCAATGTTTACTTATAGATAGTCATTTCCTACATGTGTATATTAATTCGAGTTTTAGAAGAAAGTACTTAATTTTTTATATATTATCTTTAAAATCGATAGTAAATCATGTACTGGATCGACCCTCCACGGGATAAAACTGTCAAAATTTAGCCTTGTATATCCAAGAGCTATTGAACATAGTGTCTGCTCTGAAACGAAGGCAAAGAAGGGACAGGAGCAGGAGAACTCATTTGGTGATTTCCCCACCTAAAAAAGGGGGTGGTCGTATATACACCGTGTAATGGACAGGTTGGCAAAAACTGAAACACTGGCTTCAGACCATGATTTATAAAAAACGCTGGGGTCTGGTGGACACAGGCGTGGATAAAATTATTTATGCTTGTGTCTACCGCTCGCACAGTGGAGATCAGGAGGCAACCAGGCTCACACAGTACCTTAGTGAGGCGGCGGATGCGGCTCAGCAGAGGTACCCTTCCGCTCAATTGGTGTTACTGGGGGATTTTAATGCCCACCATCAGGAGTGGCTCTTCCCATACCAGTGCACAGACCATGCTGGTCGAGAGATGCGAAAGCTTGCGCTAGCGTTAAATCTCACTCAGCTGGTCCAGGGAGCTACAAGGTTGCCGGATGTTGATTCGCATACGGTCAATTGCTTGGATCTTCTGCTGACAACAGATTCAGACCGCTACTCAGTGTCTTTTCTTTTTTTTCGGCAGGGAATGGGAAATCCCCGAATATACTCTCAAAAAGTGTAGACGGAACATCGACTAATTTAACATCATTTTCCGAGATGCAAGATACAATAGTCCAACTGACTGTAAAACTAGAAAGTACGGAACACGAGTTAGAAAATACTATATTAGAAAATAATGACTTAAATAAACAATTGAACAAGTTAACAACTGAAATTAATATATTGAAGACGCTATGTCATTCTTCATAGCCCTATAAATTATGACAAAAAGAAAAAACACTCTCGCCTCAGTCAACGAGTATCATCTACACCGTCTTCGCCGAAAGTCACAGATAACGCCAACTATGCTTCCCATCAATGTCTCCAACAAAAAATAATTACGCTAGAAAAAAACCTTCAAAATGCTAAAGATGAGATAAAAAGACTAACTACACAAATACAGCTTCTGGAACAATCTCTCCGCACGACATCTAAACCAGCGGTGACGTTAACACACTCCAACCCATTCCACCAAAGACCTTGAATCAGATCTAAATCAGCGCTTACCTGGGAAGACAATAGCCATTTTTGGCTCTCAACAATACGTAGGTCTAGCTGCTGCCTTACAACATTCAAGATAGTCTACACAATTTGATAAGTATAGAGTGTTTGCCCAAACGATGCCGAATGCATATAGCAACACAATAGTTCGGAGCTGTTTAAAGGCTAACCTTCGACCAGAAGCCATAATCGTAATATTTCTGGGTGAAAATGACCATTTCATCGAACCGGTGTTGTCTCAGCTTAAAAATGTTCTTACGTCATTTCGCAAAAATAGTGTTATAGTATTAAGTGTATTGAAAAATGACTGTTTAGATGTCAACAAATTGAACAATAGTTTCAGGAATATTTGTAAATACTACGAAAACAGTTCTTTCACAAATAAAACATGTTTTAACTTGTCTGATATAATAATATGCAAATCAATTAATTATATAATAGATAGTGAAAGTTATGCTAGAAAATATCTAAATCCAGTCGAAATTAAGAAATTCCTTGTTAATAGCAAACTAAACTTTTTATCTAAAAAGAAGTCTAACGCGCCCAAAATAGGTACTATTCCTTTTTATTTTAATAATATGAACAGCAAAGAACTCGCAGTTAATAAATTAAATAGCATACCATCCGTACAACCTAAAAAAGGTACCATACCGTTCTATTTTCAACGTAACACAAAAAACGATACATTTTTTCGTGCATAAAAACATAACGCCTAAGTCACATAGTTTTAGAATCCTCCATCAAAATATTGCAAGTGCACTATAGAAACAAGAGCTTCTAGAGTTGACGTTATAGGAGATGAGGGATTCAAACAATGACCCACATGTAATTTGCCTCTCCGAAACATTTATTAAAAAAGGAGAAGAGAACTATCTCAAGTTACACAATTACGTAATGGCAACGAATTTCTGTAGGGAAAAGCATCGAGGAGGCACTTGTATATTGATCAGGAAAGGCATGGAATTTAAAGAATTACCATTACAAGCACATGCATCAGTAAATACTTTCGAGGCACGCGGAATAGAGTTGACTAAGGAAAGATTGGTAATTATTTGTTTATACAGAACCCCGCAGTCAGACCCGAACCAATTTTTTGGCAAATTAAATAGTATTTTAGAATATTTGGTCACAAAATACAACTCGAAAACGTGCATGGTTTTAGCAGGCGACTTTAATATTAATACCTTCAAAAAAGGCAAGAATCCCTTACGAATAAAAAACTATGACTATGACTATGACCTGCAAGATCTAGCACACACCCACAACCTAAACATTCATATCGACGTAGCTACTCGTAAATGTTCATGTATAGACCATATACTAAGCAACATACCTGACGCAGACGCTCAAGTACTACCACTTCATCTGTCGGATCATGACACAGCACAAATGCTAAGTTTTCCTTTACAAGTCCAGACGAAACCCTCAGTATTTCATACGTACAAAAGGGACTACAGCATAAATAATATACATAAAATTACAGAATGTATAAGAAATCTATCGTGGTCAGAGGTTTATCTAGAAAACGATGCAAATACGGCATTCAATCGTTTTCATGAACTAATATGCCTATTTCATAAGCTCTGATTTCCAAAAGTAAGGGTTAGGATAAATACAAATAATAATAATAAACGAGCGTGGATGACTAAGGGTCTTAAAGTATGTTCAAAAACTAAACGATTCTTAAGATATCAATATTATAAGAATAAAAATAGTATTAACAAGGTTAAATATACAACATATTCCAATTTATTACAAAAATGTATACATAATGCAAAACGTAATTATAATATTAAGTTTATAAATAACAATAAAAACAAATGTAAAGCCACGTGGTCTGTTATAAAGAATGAAATAGACAGTATGAACTCTGGGGACAATATTGATCACATTCAGGTTGACAACGCTATACTCACAAAACCTGCAAAAATAGCCTCAGCTTTTAACAATCACTACATAAACAGTTTTCCAGTACAAAATAGTATACATAGTCATCGCAATGGAAATATCGCTGCTAACTCGATGTTTCTCACTCCTATGTCTGAAAGCGAGGTAAGGCAACATATACTATCATTAATTAATAATACCAACTCTGAAGGCTATGATGAATTAAATACCAAAATCATTAAAGCATGTGCCAATGAAGTGAGGAACTTATCTTTTTCACAGGGAGTATTCCCAAATGCTTTGAAATTGTCTATTGTCAAACCATTGTTCAAAAAGGGTGAAAAATATGATGTGGAAAATTATCGCCCTATTACGTTAATACCCATTTTGTCAAAAATATACGAGAAAAGTATGTACCACAGATTAATAAACTACTGTGAAAACTTTAATGTCATAAGAAAAGAACAATTCGGTTTCCAAAAACGTAAATCTTTTCACTTTTGAAAACCATACTAAATGATCTAAATAATAACAAGCTAGTAACAGGATTATTTTTTGATTTATCAAAGGCGTTTGATTTGGTTTCACACGCTAACCTGTTACAAAAACTGGAAGCTCTTGGAATTATAGCCATTTATATGGGAGTCCCCTATCTTCATACCTTACTGACAGACAGCAGTGTGTTTCTATCACCAAAGTCGATGGAAACGGAGATATGTTACTGTATACGTCCGAGTATAAATGTATAAAACGCGGTGTGCCCCAAGGCAGCGTATTGGGGCCTATCTTATTTCTCCTCTACATAAATGATATTGTTAATGTGACTAAGCACAAATGCTTTCTTTATGCTGATGACATTTCTATAATTGTAACTGCTGACAAAAAATATAAATCTATTACTGACCATGAAATTGACATAAATAAAACAATTGCTGACTTAATGATTTGGTTAAATAACAATAATTTATGTATTAATCTTGACAAATCTTTGTATATACAATTTAACAAATCTTATAATAATAAATTCAATTTTAAGATGGACATACCAAAAATTAATCAGGTGACTAAAACAAAATTTTTAGGTGTAATAATAGATGAACATTTGGACTGGAAGGCTCAGGTTGAACATGTATGTAGCAAAGCGAATAAATTAGTTTATTAGGAAGATCAGGAAAATAACAAATATAAAAACGTCAGTAATGTCATATCGAGCGTATGTGGACTCCGCGTTGCGGTATGGAATAATAGAATGGGGAAATAGTACCGAGTTTAATAGAGCTTTTATCGCACAAAAGAAATGTATTCGAGCCATATACGGGATTCCATCAGATGAATCATGTAAGCCTATATTTAAAAAGCTTGGTTTGCTACCGCAGCCTTCAATGTATGTGTATGAAATGTGTATGTTCGTACAGAAACATAGGGAACTGTTCAAAACAGCTGAGGATGTATGTTCACGAAGTCGGGGTGATCCATTCAGGCTGGTGCTGGACGAGATACCCCGGTGTGTTAAATATAATAAAAATTGTGTAGCTATGTGTGTGTGTGTATATTTAATTAATTACCAAATACATTTAGAGACTTAAATTACAGACTTTTTAAAATTAAATTATATAAGTGACTGAATGAACTTAGTTTTTATAGTGTTGAAGAATTTCTCGAGCATAAAATATAATGTAAACACTTACTACAATTTTGCATGCTTTATTATTAAGCAAAACATGTTTGGTCTCATCTTGTATTTTAACATCTTTTAATACCATGTTTTTTGCAAATAAAAATATTATTATTATCCGTTTATTCATTTAGTATCTTATATAATTACATTTTTAAATATTCTTATAAAAAATATAAAACATTTAAAAATATAAAAAATAGTGTCCCACCGGTATCGGGAACAGGGTCCAAGCTACCGGCGGTCAGGGCTCCAGAGAAAGGAACCTCCTAACAATCCGAGCCGTGTCCAGGAGTACCGTTTTCTGAATCAAGCCCTTGATCCAGCCGCCTAACGAGAGCCTCCTAAGGTGTTGGTGCTCTTGGCTATTAAGCCACTGGCCGTCACAACTATCGGTACATTGATTGCCGAATCCACATCCTACATGTCGACCTCGCGAGCCAAGTCAATATACTTAACTTGCTTATCTTTCTCGGCTTTCACGAGGTTCTCGTCATGAGGGACGGATATGTCAACAATAATTGCACGCCTCTCGCTTCGGTCCACCACCACTATATCAGGCTTATTAGCTATAATAGTCCTGTCAGTGATGATAGACCGATCCCAGTACAGAGTGATATGACCATTATCAAGAACTGGGTCGGGCTCATACCTGTAGTACGGCACTTCCGATTCCACAAGAGAGTATTTTAGAGCAAGTTGCTGATGGATAATTCTGGCTACGAGGTTGTGCCTCTGCAAGTACTCACCGTTAGCTAGACGAGAACAACCAGAGATAATGTGACGAATTGATTCGCCCGGACGGTGACAAGCCCGACAAATGTCAACCGTGCCGTCCTTCACAATAAATCTCCGGTTCGTCATGATAACTTCGTCCATAATTGCACAGACAAAACCTTCGGTTTCCCCAAAGAGGTCACCGGAACGCAGCCAGGATGCGGACGCCAATTGGTCTACATCGGGCCCATGAACGGCCCGGAAAAAGCGTCTGTGAAGTTCCTTGCTCTGCCACACAACCCTGCAATCGTTAGTGTCAAGCACTACAGGTTAGCGCCAGTTCTCGTTAGCCATGGAGAGCGGGGTGAGTCCCTTGTCCACCGCCACTACATCTCGATGCATACCCACGTCGGCAGCTAGGAAATATTCCCTGAGACTGCATACCGCACGGTTGTGTAGGGTCTTGGCATTTAAAAAATCGCGACCCCCACACTTCCGCGGGATATACAGTCTCATCACCGACGAACGTGGGTGGTGCATTCGGTATGCAGTCAACAGTGTACGGACTAGGGCTTCCAAAATTACGGAAATATCAATTACGTAACTAATTACGCAACTTTTTTCTTCAATTCCGTAATTACGAAATTTTTCCCTAATCGACTATGAATTTTTGTAAATATTTTACTATCTCAAATGCATCTACTGCTATAACATAAAAAGGGATCTACTAAAAAGTGTAATAACTACCGTTTGATATCTCTAATATCGCATAGCATTTAGATACTTTTGCATGTTCTAAACACCAGGCTACAAGCTTACTTAAACCGCGAAATAGCCAAAGAGCAGGCTGGGTTTGTCAAGGGCCGACGAACTCGTGAGCAAATTCTCATATTGAGGCAACTCGTCGAGAAAGCCCGAGAATTTAATAAAACGCTATACATCTGTTTTGTTGACTTCAGTAAAGCCTTTGACACGGTTGTATGGTCCAAACTGTGGGAAATATTGCTGAAGATGGGCGTACCTTACCACCTGGTTCATCTCATCCGGAAACTTTATGAAGATGGAATAGCATGTGTACGATTGGATGGAGTTGACTCTGATTCCTTCAAAACACAAGCCGGCGTTAGACAAGGGTGTATACTATCACCCTTGCTATTTAACATCTACACCGAGTACATTATGCGCATTGTGTTGGAGGACTGGGATAAGGGTATATCGGTCGGAGGGAAGATGATATCCAACCTGAGGTATGCAGACGACACAACTCTTCTGGCGTCATCAAAGGAAGATATCAGTAATCTGTTGCGAACACTTGAAACAAGTTTAAAGTTTGGACTTAAATTGAACCGCGACAAAACAAAGATGATGATAGTGGATAGAGCAAACGACAACAACCCAGATAGCACACCAATTGCGAACTGTGAAATCGTCACGAGCTACATCTATCTGGGCTCTATCATTGATAGTTGTGCAGCCTGCAACCTCGAAATAAGACGACGCTGCGCCATGACTCGATCAGCTGCACAAAGACTGGATAAAATCTGGAAAGACCGCCGAATAACCAGAAATACAAAAGTACGCCTTATGAAAAGCCTAGTGTTTCCGATCTTTCTCTACGGTGCCGAGACGTGGACGTTACGGATGCGGGACCGAGGAAAGATCGACGCCCTGGAAATGTGGTGCTGGAGACGGATGCTCAGGGTTAGCTGGACCGCTCATCGGACTAACGTGTCCATACTCAACGAATTAAAAATCAAACAAAGGCTCTCGTCGCTTGTGCATTTACGAATCCTTAGATTCTTTGGACACGTTACCCGCAAAAGTGACTCTATGGAGCGTCTAGTTATATAGGGTAGAGTCGAAGGCACGAGACCGCGTGGTCGTTCACCGACACGATGGACAGATACCATCAAATCTGTCACCAAGATCCCTGTGATAGAATGCGCTCGCCAGGCAACCAACAGGGAGCGATGGAGAAGAATCGCCAAGGCAGCGATCGCACCTGATGCACCAGTGGGCGACCCTACATGACTACGACCACTCTGACAAGAGTGTACGACTAAGAAGAAGAGATCTCAAATGCAAGGTATTATCAAAATAAACACAATAATTAAGCAAAAAAATATTTATTTAAGAACTTTAGCGTCATAGTTTTAATCAGTTTAGTCAAACCATTTTCCTCCCGAATATAATCTCTCTTCTTGAAAATATGATCTCATAAATGACAAGGCATTTCAAGTTTTGTCACCTAGGGAACTTCTTAGTTTATTACAAAAATATCCGGCAGATGAAAAGGCTCGCTCGGCTTCTACACCTGTAGGCTTTATCGAAAGCAAATAATTATACGCTGCAGTCAAAAAAACTTCGCGACCGCCGCCAGCGCTGTCGTAAATGCACATTTCTACCCTAATAATGGAATGGAGATCTGTGTTTACTGTTGAAATTGGTTTATTCACAGTCACTTTGTTTATTTCCTTGTCTAACTTTTGTGCGATTGTCAACTCCTCGTCATCATCGTCACTGGTGGCAATTGCGTCCGATACACTCGGTTGTGGTTGTTAATTTACGCATTTTTGTGTAGAATTATATTTCAACCGTTCCAACAGTTCCACTACATACATTCGTATCTCATCCGACGATGGTTTCGTGAAATATTCTGTGGCAGCAGTTTTAAAAAAATCCTCATTGTTATGCAAATATTGCAAAACACCGAATACATTTGTTCGCCTTTCCTTTATTCTTTTTCTAAGAGATGTGGCTAGTTTTCTACTGAAATCGTTTGACTGAAGATCAAGTTTTTCGAGCATAAATCGAAGCGCAGCGTCGGCCGTCAATAAGTTTGAATCACGGCGACATAATGACAAAACTGTAGTTTTTATTACATCCAAGCTGTAATGAATGTCGTGAAGGTCTTGGATCTCTTCGTCTGTAAATTTTACATTTGATTTCAAATGTAATAACGCCTTAAAAACGCATGATTTTAATTTGAGAAATCGGCCTACCATATCTGACAAGCTGTTCCACCTCGTTTTACAGTCTAGTATTAGATCTATATTTTTACCATATTCGTCTAAAATGTACTTTTGCAACAAGTCGTTTTTCAAAGGGGAGTTTTTAAAAGATTTTATTAGATCTCTTAATTTTTTTATAGTGTCTTTGTATAAAAACTCCGATTCTGGAACTCTTGTCGATTCTAAAATAAACACATCTTCATCTTCTTCAATTTCTTCTGCTTCTTCAGCACAAGTATTTGAGACATCCTCCTGCACTTCAGGTTCTGGAGATTTTTTTGTTTTATATAAAACTTCAAGGACTGCTAGTTGTATCCCATGAACCAAACACAATTGGTGGTGGCCGTCAAAATTCCTACCCATTTTGACCATTACACTTGCTCCATCTGTTGTGAAACCAATAATGTCGTCTTCCAGATGTAAACCGAATTCACTCAAATGCTGCTGTAATAATTGAGTGCCTACTTCAGCTGGCATTGATCCTTGTATCCGTACAAGCCCCAAGTTTTTATATTTGGCCATATCGAAGTCTTTAATGTGGATATTTATATTCATATACCTTTTATTTCGGGTAGACGTCCACTCATCAAACGTAATTGAAAATCTTTTATTTTCAGACTTCATAATTTTCAATTGATTTTTCAATTTGTTTTTTTGTGTTACCACTCTGATCTAGAATTATTTTGGTTATAGCCGTAGAAGATTTCGGCATATCGTAGCCAGAGGTTTTAAAAAGGTATCTTAGATCTTCTGAAATACAAAATGTGCTCAATGTTATCCCATCCAATGCTGCCATTTTTGTCACTCGAACCTCCATATTTGAAAAATAATCAGTGAGTTTAATTTTCTTTTGTGAAGGTTCATTTGTACGTTTTCGTGTTTGAATTAGACCACTACTAGACGTTGATGTACTCGGCCTTAGCGATTCCTGCACTTGCGGCATCTCTCCAATATGCTTGGCACGCATGTGAGTGTGTAAAGCTCCAGTTGCGCCACCAGAAAATTAAAATAGGACTGTGCTCTGTTCGAGGCCAAAAAGGCTCCTATCTCAGCATATGCTGCGATATTAAAATAACGTATCTAGAGCATGCTTAGTTCATTCATTCCTGATTTAGAGATGAGCTATATAATTAAAATTTTTGTTAATATCTCAATTATAGGTAGATACCCCGTAGGTATATTTGGGAATTTAGATATTCTAAAATCTAATCCGAATAAAAATACCCTTTAAGACAATTATGTATGTATTTATTCCTTCATTGCACATCATAATTAAATAAAATGTTTGAATAATAAATTATTTTGTATGAATTATGCATGCTCCACGGGGTTTTTACTGATTAAAGCTTTGATCTAGGTACTTACTTACATCTTTCAAGAGATAATCCACACATTCAAAGTCACCCTCGATAAAGACACAATATTTTGCTTCAAATTGTTATTATTTTCGCGCATTTACCACCAATTTTTAATTAGTTAATCTGATCAAGTGCCAACTGTGTCGAAGGTCTAGCGATGTGAAGTTGTGGACTGAACAACCGACAATTTAGCAATGAAACTATACTATTTCATTTTAATTAAGTGAAGAGCATAGTAGTTCCACGTAGTCGTAGGGACTTTTCGCCAGGGACTCCTCGGCCCTACCGACTCGGCAAATGGATATATTTGAACTCTATTCTGTACAGCTTAGAATTATTTTTTGCAAGATTTAACAAACGATAAAATAAACTGCGGGGAATCCCCTGTTTGTATAGTTTTGATGTAGATATATCGTATAGTGCTGCCGCATTATAAATGGTACGTAGTAGATTGCTTTTTTGTTGGTTGACTATTTTGATTGATTTATGATACCAACAATTACGTAAGTACGGAATTTACATCTTCAGTTACGGAATTTAAAATACTTTAAAATGAGTTCGTAATTACGTAATTGCGTAATTACGTAATGGAAGCTCTAGTACGGACCCGCCTATCCAGGGCGTCAAGTTCCGTTTGAGTCCATTTGAGTACGCCGAAAGAGTACATCCGTTGAAGGCGCGCACTTTGTTCCCGCCTGAGAGAAGGCTATTAAAAACTTTTTTCAGGCGTCCAAAGAAACGTTCCTTCAACGATTGCTTCATGTCTGTGATATTGATGCCTAGGGCTTCCGACATACCCAAATACTTATAGGTTTCAGTTGGAGAAAGGGATCTCAGATTTATGGAATCCGTGAGTTGCGTACCCACGGATTCCACTACCTTACCTCGCTTTACATGCATGACTGCACATTTGTCCACACAAAACTCCATCCTGATGGCACTGCTGAAGGTTTCAGTTACCTTCAGTAGCTCCATCAGTTGCAGCTTGTTGGGGGCAAACAGCTTTAAATCATCCATGTAAAGGAGGTGAGATATAACCTGACCACCTCTCTTCAACCGGTAGCCTAGACCTGAATTCTCCAGCAGTGTGCTTAGAGGATTCAATGCTAGGCAAAACTAAAGCGGACTCAAACCATCACCCTGGAATATACCTCGCTCGATCCTTACAGGTTCACTATTTCTCTGGATATTTCGACATCTTGGATAGCGGAGGACCGTACTCCATTGCCTCATACACGACATCAAGAAGGTGCGTAGTTTTGTATCAATTTTATACAATTCCAGCTCCCTCATGAGCCATGTATGAGGAACTGAGTCATAGGCCTTCCGATAATCTATCCAACATGTCGATATATCCTTTCGAGAACGTCGAACCTGTTGGCTGATAGTCATATCAATGAGGAGTAGCTCCTTAGTACCGCGGGACCCGTTCCTACATCCATTTTGAGATGCAGACATAATATCGTTGTTGTCTACGTGATTGTTAATCTTAGCTCTCAAAATGGATGTAAGAACCTTATATAGCGTCGGCAGACACGTTATCGGCCGATAATTTTTGGGTTCCGCGGTGCTACCAGATTTGTGGAGCAAGTGGGTAACGCCCAGGGTTGTTAGAAATTCGGGTAGCACACCAGGGTCCAAGGCGGTCTGATACTGAGATGCCAAACGAGCGTGCGATCTATGCAGCCACTTAATCCAAAAATTTTGCAGTCCGTCCGGTCCTGGAGATTTCCAATTAGGAAGCGGACGAACTGCACGGGCTATATCTTGGGGGCTGATTGTGACTGCCCACATTTCTAGTATAGATTCGCACTCTCGTTCAACCTCTCGGATCCAACCACCTTCAGTATGACTGACAGGCACCCACCAGATGCTGTGCCAAAACGAAGACATGGCGTCATCATCCGGAAGGCACGTATTCTCGGAATGTGCGATTCTGGGTGTACCGCTCCACCCGCCGCTTATACCTACGTATACGGTTTTCCCATGCATACACCTTTTGCTTCAAGAAGTCAATGCGCTCTGTGACCCGGGACATATAATCTCGAGGACTGACGTCGGTCCCCGAAAATGCCCGTCTCACAAAGCGTATTACTCTTGGACGAGTGTTGCCCTCCCTGAAGCAAATTAGTTTGCCAATGAGTGCTCTGGTCCCAGCAATACGACGCTCGATCCTGCACTGCCAGGCCGGCACAGCTGGTCTCGGTCGTGTAGCTCCGTCGCTAATTGGGAATTTCACATGAGCTACACGACATGCCGCTACGGCCGCGCAGTACAGTATCGAGTGTGTATCGGTGAGATTTTCGCAGTCATCAAAGTAATCAGATAACTGCGAATCCAGAGCAGCCACCAACACCCTATTTCAATGCACGGGCAAACGAGGTAACCGAGGCCTAAGTTCAAGCGGCACGTTGCGATATTCCCGAATCGCACACTCCATAGCACTCCTCAATTCATCACTGCACTGGGTACTTACTTGTGTAACCATGTCAGTATTCTCCTCGTCAACGTGGTCTGTGATCTGCTTGGTCGGTGGTGATCATGGCTACCCATTTCCGATCGGAGGCTATCAAGTACGGAATCGTCCAACATATGATTACGCTGGATGACCCGCACCTGATCCGACAGTCGTTGGGTCGACACGTTGACGGCTGGCTCAAGCACCTGAAACAGAGAGAGCATCCTAACACGGTACGCAGTCAGGTTGTTTCCTCCCTCTGTAGCCCCAAAGTATGCGCGCATGACGTTTTCGTTGATGGATTGCGTCCATCGCATGCGCGGCACACTTCCGCCGACAGCTGGGACCCTATCAGAGGCCGGTGGGCCTCGAGGTCCGAAACAAGCCGGCGGCCGGCGTCCTCCCTGGCGACGCGCAGGTGGTGGTGACGTCAGCGGTGAGTAGTACTCGTCGCTCGAGCTCGACGCAGCTGCCACGGCCGGTATCACAGCACTCTCCGTGAGTCTGGGTTCCGGCGGCGGCGAGGCGGAGCTGAGCGACGAGGCCGGAGGTGGTGGGCGTGCGCGTCGTGCAGCTGCTCTTGTCTTATTATTATTATTATTCCGTTTATTTATCATTTAACATATAAATTATATTTTTAAATATTTCATTAAAAAAACAAATTAAAAAAAAACATTTAAAAATATAAAAAATAGTGTCCCACCGGTATCGGGAACAGGGTTCAAGCTACCGGCGGTCAGGGCTCCAGAGAAAGGAACCTTCTAACAATACGAGCCGTGTCCAGGAGTACCGCTTTCTGTATCAAGCCCTTGATCCAGCCGCCTAACGAGAGCCTCCTAAGGTGTTGGTCGAGGCTCTTGGCTATTAAGCCATTGGCCGTCACGACTATCGGTACAATGATTGCTGAATCCACATCCCACATGTCGACAACCTCGCGAGCCAAGTCAATATACTTTACTTGCTTATCTTTCTCGGCTTTAGATAAGATAAGATAAGATAATCATTTATTTGCTCAAACATGAGTGCAGTACATACGTTACAAAATAGAATGTCAGCATGCATCAGATGTTATAATTAAAAATTGTTCGTCATGTTTGCCTTGGCAATGGCATGCAAATATTTCAAATTAATCACGGAATTTTAAACAAAAAGCGTTCTGAATTCAATACATTAAAATATTAAAACGAATGAATTATAAAATAAAATTGACGATATAAATAATTTCATATAGTATTGTCAAAATCTACAAGAGTAATGTCAAAGGTACAGGAGTTATATCTAAATTAAAATATTGATATTAAAATTTTAAAGTTCATGCCAAGATTAATTTATAATTACAAAATGAATGTCAAAATTACAAGTTGAATATCAAAATTATAAGTTGAATGTCAAAATACAAGTTGAATGTCAAAATTATAGTTACAAGATAAATGTCAAAATCACAAAGTTAAATGTCAAAATCATAAGTTAAATGTCAAAACTGAACAAATTCAAAATGTCAAACTGAACAAATTCAAAATGTCAAACTGAACAAATTCAAAATGTCAAAATGACAGGATACATGTTAAAATTACAGGAATCAAGTCAAAATCAAACAATTTAAATCACATTAATATGTCAAAAATTAGTCAAAATCTTTTTCAGACAAAAATATAATATGCCTTTTGGAAAAGGAATATTTTTAATTTATGCTTGAATGCATTACTATTTAGCTCTTTCCAACTTTTAGGTAATTTATTAAATATAGTAGGAGCCATGCAGACGATACTCTTGCGCATGAGAGCAGTTTTTGCCGGATAGATACGCAGAATGGTCATATCCCGTCTGTTACGCGGTACAGTGTCCTGTAGACGTGGAAACAGTTTAGGATTTGTTTTGACAAAAATTGCAGTTTCGAAAATGTACATGCAAGGAAGAGTTAATATTTTGTGCCTTATAAAGTATGGTTTACATGTATCAATGGTTTTTAACCCAAACATAGATCGAATATATCTCTTTTGGGCCTTGAATGCCATGTTAGCATCGGTGGAATTCCCCCAAAATATTATTCCGTACCTTAGGTGAGACGCAGCTAAGCCATGGTATGCCACAATCAACGTATTTAAATTAACAATTGCAGCTAGAGTGTGCAACGCAAATGCAGAACTACATATTTTTTTGCAAAGGTCCTCCATTTTCGACTTCCAATCCAGTCTCTTGTCAATTGTTAATCCAATAAATTTAGTAGTATTTACGTTTTCAATATTTTTATTATCAATATTAATGTCAATATTTTCCATAATCAAACGTTGGCTGAAATGTACAATTTTAGTTTTGTCTAAATTAATTTTTAAATTATTATTATTTAACCACTTTATTATCGATGTCAAGGTATTGTAGATGTCAAGTTTATATTGGATCATGTCATTATTTTTTGAAATTGTCACTGTGCTATCATCTGCAAACAAAGTCATAGGGTGTGAAATTGATTTCGGCAAGTCATTAATATATAGCGTAAAAAGCGGAGGGCCCAGCACACTTCCTTGTGGAACACCAAAAGTAGTGAGTCGGTCCTCTGATAGGTAAATCTCTTCTTTTTTAGAGTTTGTATTAATTCTAGTAATTTCTGTTCTTTGCTTTCTATCGCTTAAATAAGATTTAAATAAATTATATACATTACCTCTAATACCATAAATGTCAAGTTTTTTCAATAAAATGTCATGATTTACGTAGTCAAAAGCTTGAGTCATATCACAGAAGAAAGCACATACCGGTGTTTTTTTATCCATATTTGTCAATACAGTATACAAAAAGTCATAGATCGCCATATTTATAGTTTTATTTTCGCGAAATCCTTTTTGCTCGTCACATAATATATTATTTTTTTCATTAAACAATTATGTTTGTTTAGTTCCTTTTGTATAAATTTCTCAAATATTTTAGAGAAGATAGGAATCAGAGAAATTGGTCTATAATATTCCATAAGCTCTCTATCTTCTTTTTTAAAAAGTGGCTTCACGATTGCTATCTTTAATGCGTCAGGAAAAGTTCCAGCAGCAATGCACAGGTTTATAATATGAGACAGATGGCGGCATATTTCTGGTGCTACCATTTTTATGATTTTGGTTGAGATGCCATCATACCCTACGCTATTAGTATTTTTTAAACCCATTATAATTTTATGTGCCTGTTGTGGTGTACATGGTGCCATAAACATCGAGTTTTTCATGTTTAAGATAGGTGGTGTTATTTTACCAATTGATTGAATGGGTTGTATTTTATCAACAAAATAATCGTTAAATTGATTTGCGATTTGTTTCGCGTCCGTAATTATGTTGTTATTAATTTTAATTTTGGATATATAATTTCTAGGTACATTGAATTTAACACGGTTTATTATGTTCCAGGCGGTTTTACATTTATTTTCTGAGGTTTTGATCCTGTAGTTGTTTTGTGAACGTTGCGTTAGTGTCATAATTTTCCTAAACAACTTGGAGTAGATTTTAAAGCGATTTATATTTGTTTCATTAGGTTTTAATCTGTAAGTCCACAGTAGTTGCCGTTTTTTCTTACTACAGGATTTAATACCTTTAGATATCCACCTTGGCTTGTTTGTTACATTTATTGTTAACTTATTCTCTGGAAAATAAAGGTAGTAGAATAAAGAAAATATTTCATAAAATTTGTTGTAGGCAATGTTAGGGTTATCAGTTTCGTAAATTTCGGAAAAATTAATTTTAGTCATACAATGTTTGAATTTTGATATATTTTCCTTGTGGTAAACACTTTCACGAGGTTCTCATCATGAGGGACGGATATGTCAACAATAATTGCACGCCTCTCGCTTCGGTCCACCACCACTATATCAGGTTTATTAGCTATAATAGTCCTGTCAGTGATGATAGACCGATCCCAGTACAGAGTGATATGACCATTGTCAAGAACTGGGTCGGGCTCATACCTGTAGTACGGCACTACCGATTCCACAAGGGAGTATTTCAGAGCAAGTTGCTGATGGATAATCTTGGCTACGAGGTTGTGCCTGTGCAAGTACTCGCCGTTAGCTAGACGAGAACAACTAGAGATAATGTGACGAATTGATTCTCCCGGACGGTGACAAGCCCGACAAATGTCAACCGTGCCGTCCTTCACAATAAATCTCCGGTAGTTATTCGTCATGATAACTTCGTCCATAATTGCACAGACAAAACCTTCGGTTTCCCCAAAGAGGTCACCGGAACGCAGCCAGGACACGGACGCCAATTGGTCTACATCAGGCCCGTGAAGGGCCCGGAAAAAGCGTGCGTGAAGTTCCTTGCTCTGCCACACAACCCTGCGATCGTTAGTGTCAAGCACTACAGGTTTGCGCCAGTTCTCGTTAGCCAGGGAGAGCGGGGTGAGTCCCTTGTCCACCGCCACTACATCTCGATGCATATCCACGTCGGCAGCTAGGAAATATTCCCTGAGACTGCATACCTCACGGTTATGTAGGGTCTTGGCATTTAAAAAACCGCGACCCCCACACTTCCGCGGGATATACAGTCTCATCACCGACGAACGTGGGTGGTGCATTCGGTATGCAGTCAGCAGTGTACGGACCCGCCTATCCAGGGCGTAAAGTTCCATTTCAGTCCATTTGAGTACGCCGAAAGAGTACATCAATACCGGCATGACCCAACCGTTGAAGGCGCGCACCTTGTTCCCGCCTGAGAGAAGGCTATTAAAAACTTTCCTCAGGCGTCCAAAGAAACGTTCCTTTAACGATTGCTTCACGTCTGTGATATTGATGCCTAGGGCTTCCGACATACCAAAATACTTATAGGTTTCAGTTGGAGAAAGATATCTCAGATTTATGGAATCCGTGAGTTGCGTACCCACGGATTCCACTACCTCACCTCGCTTTACATGCATGACTGCACATTTGTCCACACCAAACTCCATCCTGATGGCACTGCTGAAGGTTTCAGTTACCTTCAGTAGCTCCATCAGTTGCAGCTTGTTGGGGGCAAATAGCTTTAAATCATCCATGTAAAGGAGGTGAGATATAACTTGACCACCTCTTTTTAACCGGTAGCCTAGACCTGAATTCTTACAGGTTCACTATTTCTCTGGATATTTCGACATCCTGGATAGCGGAGGACCGTACTCCATTGCCTCAAACACGACATCAAGAAGGTGCGTAGTTTTTTTTGCTCATGAGCCATGTATGAGGAACTGTATCATAGGCCTTCCGATAATCTATCCAACATGTCGATATATCCTTTCGGGAACGGCGAACCTGTTGGCTAATAGTCATATCAATGAGGAGTAGCTCCTTAGTACCGCGGGACCCGTTCCTACATCCATTTTGAGGCAGACATAATACCGTTATTGTCTACGTGGTTGTTAATTTTAGCTCTCAAAATGGATGTAAGAACCTTATAAACTGTCGGTAAACACGTAATCGGCCGATAGTTTTTGGGCTCCGCGGTACTACCTGATTTGTGGAGCAGGTGGGTAACTCCTGTTGTAAGGAATTCGGGTAGCGAACCAGACTCCAAGGCAGCCTGATACTGAGATGCCAAACGAGCGTGCGATCTTTGTAGCCATTTAATCCAGAAGTTGTGCAGTCCGTCCGGTCCTGGAGATTTCCAGTTAGGAAGTGGACGAACTGCACGGGCTACATCTTGGGGGCTAATTGTGACTGCCCCCATTTCTGGTATTGATTCGCACTCTCGTTCGACCTCTCGGATCCAACCACCTTCAGTATGACTGACAGGCACCGACTATATGCTGCGCCAATACGAAGACATGGCGTCATCATCTGGAAGGCACGTGTCAGTCACACTTTGGTCTGGTCGCTCCCAAGCTCTGTATACCCACTTTTCGTTACTATGGAATGTGCGATTCTAGGTATACCGCTCCACCCGCCGCTTATACTTACGTATACGGTTTGTCCATGCATACACCTTTTGCTTCAAGAAGTCAATGCGCTCTGTGACCCGGGACATATAATCTCGAGGACTGACGTCGGTCCCCGAAAATGCCCGTCTCACACAGCGCATTACTCTTGGGCGAGTGTTGCCCTCCCTGAAGCAAATTAGTTTGCCAATGAGTGCTCTGGCCCCAGCGATACGACGCTCGATCCTGCACTGCCAGGCCCGGCACAGCTGGTCTCGGTCGTGTAGCTCCGTCACTAATTGGGAATTTCACGTGAGCTACACGACATGCCGCTACGGCCGCGCAGTACAGCATCGAGTGTGTATCGGTGAGATTTTCGCAGTCATCAAAGTAATTAGATAACTGCGAATCCAGAGCAGCCACTAGCGCCCTATTTCTGTTATGCATGGGCAAACGAGGTAAGCGTGGCCTAAGTTCGAGCGGCACGTTGCGATACTCCCGAACCCTACACTCCTAAGCACTCCTCAATTCGTCACTGCACTGGGTACTTACTTGTGTAACCATGTCAGTATTCTCCTCGTCAGCTTGGTCTGAAATTTGGTTGGTCGGTGGTACCATCGCTGGTACCACAGTTTGCGGCGAGGAGGTAATGGCATGGCTACCCATTTCCAATCGGAGGCGATCAAGTACGGAATCGACCCACAAACGAATCCAACAACTGGAATCAACAAACGTCCAACAAATGAACGTGTTTATCAGGCAAAAAATCTAGGTTTGATCATGGACGAGGACCTGCGTTTTGAGTCTCATATTGCAGAATGCGTAAAAAACTGTTTTTACCGTTTGAAAGTTTTATAGTGTGCGTTCGCGCAGCGGAATGTTGTTGAATTAAAAGATTTTAATAATGCAGTTAATTAGTGTATGACGTCGTATAATTGTGTATGGTAAAAAAAAAATTGTGCACGCAGCCATTGTGGAGAAATTCACCAAAAACTGATTCCGCTGGGCGAACGTTGTCCTGGCGGAACTTTTTTCAATCCATAGACTTTAGAAGAAAAGAGATATATCCAATAATTAGTGTGTATTTGTGTGTAATTGTGTATGTATGAATAAAATTAGTGCATGCATAAACTTCGGAGAAATTCAAGTTTCCGCTGCGCGAACGTTTGGCCATTAGCTAGTTTTCATATAAAGCGCTTACATAGAGAGCTGTAAATTTTTACATACGTTATTTTGAATTTGTTTATATTTGTTTAAAAAACAGATTTAGAAAAAATCGTAGGGCTTAGAAGATAAAAATATAAACGTAAAATACGCTTATTAGGTCTTGGTTCTTAAAGTATGCACTTTGGGGTCTAGATTTTCACGTTTATACAAACCTTGTAAGTGTCTGCAACATGTTGCCAAGTATCAATGACGTTCCGTTTGTAATTAGATAGTTACAGTTTATTTTCCATGAATAGATCACTGTTTACAAAGCAGTCAAATGTCACGACGTTCTAAAGGAATTGCATGGTAAAATGTATGCCAATAGTTAGTGTATTCATTCAACTATTCACATGCAAAATTTCATGTCATTAAATTCAGTAATTAAAGAAAAACAATTATAATACTGACGAACCATCAAAAACCTACATAACCCGACCAAGTTCGGATAGCTATAAAAAAGCGGCCGTGCCATATGTCTAAGAAACTTCTTAACCTTCCAATATAATATTTATTAATATGGTACAGTTGCGTGCACAAGCGTTAGGAAAAAATAGTCAACCTTTGGGTTTATTAATTGCTTTCCTTTTAAGTATGTCTTAGTCATATTGAATCATATGCATAATTAATTATTTAAAAACAGCCGTTATTGCCATCTCTATGCGGAGTTATGTCCCCTCCCCGCAAAAAAGTACATTTTGATACAAGTGGCGAAAGATGGTCATTGCGACCGGCGGAAGGCGGAATTCGCACGAGCCAGCGGTGACAAATTCGGACGTATATCAAACGAAGTTTTTCATTACACTTACGAACACATTACTTTCTTTGAAAATTACGACACATTTTTATTAATTTCTTACTGATGATAATTTTCCAAAGTTACCGCACAATTTAGTTTTGATTTAGATTGCAGCAAACTATAGTAAAGCACAGTATCTGGCGGCAGTGGTTTAACATCTAAAAAAATCTCATATATCTTACATTCAACATTCAACATATTTTTCACAACTATCACCAATAAATAAGTTGGTTAATAAGACTATTATTTTATAGACATTTTTTCCCGCGTTTATCCTTTGCAGGATGAAAAAGAAGCAAAGGCATCAAACCGTTATACATCCTACTTAATATTAAGAATATAAATTCAAATATTTTTGAATTTAGAACACAGATATAAGTATATTAATTTGTTCCTAACAATAACATTATTGCATAAATAATCTTGTTTATTAATAATATTCTGTACCTCTTTGCTATTAAAAAAAAATACCTTTGACCGTGAAAATAAGGAGGGAATGAAAAAGCCCTTGTTATGATAAATGAAACAAAAGCACGCGGGTGACATGCATGTCATTTTGAACCTAATAATAGTACGATAAGCGGCAGTTTTCGAGTAAGCGTATTGAAAAGAAAGTAGCTATAAAAATCTGCTTTATACGTATACATTACATATCATATATGTGTTGGTAAGTGCAAAACTCGAGAACAGCTGGACTGATTTCGCTAATTCTTTTTTTGTTGTGTTTGTTATTGTCAGGAGAAGGTTCTTATGAAAAAAAAGGGTAGAGAAGGGTGTAGGGTAGAGTAGGGTAAGGTGGAGTGGAGTAGAGTTGAATAATCTGTTGCCGGGAGCGAAGCCGCGGGCAAAAGCTAGGTAATAAATATAAGGTGATTATTTATTTATTGATCTGGTCGGTCTTTTAGTTGATTCAGTATTTATTCTGTGATTTTCTATTCAGTAGTTTGTTTTTAACCAGAAAAACATCTACTTTGTTACGATTTTATTATAATAATTTAAGTAAATAGATGTATAATTAGATCAATCTGTAGATATTAAATAACCTATAAATTATATCAAAACAACAATTGTGTTATCATCTGTACCAATTCAATACCGGTATTATACTGTAAATTTTGGGATGTTACCTAAATATATTGCACGGCCGCTTTTTTATAGCTATCCGAACTTGGTCGGGTTATGTAGGTTTTTGATGGTTCGTCAGTATTATAATTGTTTTTCTTTAATTACTGAATTTAATGACATGAAATTTTGCATGTGAATAGTTGAATGAATACACTAACTATTGGCATACATTTTACCATGCAATTCCTTTAGAACGTCGTGACATTTGACTGCTTTGTAAACAGTGATCTATTCATGGAAAATAAACTGTAACTATCTAATTACAAACGGAACGTCATTGATACTTGGCAACATGTTGCAGACACTTACAAGGTTTGTATAAACGTGAAAATCTAGACCCCAAAGTGCATACTTTAAGAACCAAGACCTAATAAGCGTATTTTACGTTTATATTTTTATCTTCTAAGCCCTACGATTTTTTCTAAATCTGTTTTTTAAACAAATATAAACAAATTCAAAATAACGTATGTAAGAATTTACAGCTCTCTATGTAAGCGCTTTATATGAAAACTAGCTAATGGCCAAACGTTCGCGCAGCGGAAACTTGAATTTCTCCGAAGTTTATGCATGCACTAATTTTATTCATACATACACAATTACACACAAATACACACTAATTATTGGATATATCTCTTTTCTTCTAAAGTCTATGGATTGAAAAAAGTTCCGCCAGGACAACGTTCGCCCAGCGGAATCAGTTTTTGGTGAATTTCTTCACAATGGCTGCGTGCACAAATTTTTTTTACCATACACAATTATACGACGTCATACACTAATTAACTGCATTATTAAAATCTTTTAATTCAACAACATTCCGCTGCGCGAACGCACACAGTTTTATATAAGATGCGCCCATATCTAAGTGAAGACCTGCGAGTACAGCTTGTTGAAAGTCTGGTTCTATCGAAGTTGAATTATGCCGGTACCGTCGTGGGACCTCGATTTCTGTCACGTACCGCAAGACTCAAAATGCTTGCGCACGTTTTTGCTTTAACGTTCCACCTAGAAGCCATATTACACCATTTCTAAACAAGCATAACATTTTAAAAATGAAATCGCGTCGCAAGTTGCATTTGGCTTGTCTCCTTTTCGGCGTCATCAAAACGAAATGTCCGTCATACCTGTACTCAAAGCTTGCGTGGGTAAATAGTCACCGGCAGCGCAAAGCCAGGCGTGCTCAGCAACTGGCTACTCCGCATCACCGTACAGCAGCTTTCCGAGGTAGTTTTCGCTATGCATCTTCCAAATGTTGGAATAATATCCCACCCCCCATTAGGGACCTAAAAAATATATATACTTTTAAAGCTAGACTAAAACAATTTATTTTAAACTCTCAGATTCAATTTAATGAAGTTAATGTTGACAAATCGTTTATATAATTAAAAAGTAACAGACTAATATTATAGTTTTAAAGAAAGAACATAATTATTATTTAATCAATCACCAATTACATTAATCAATCAACGCATTCTTTGAATTTTAAAAAATTAATTATAATCTTTTGACTGTCGTAATTACAGAAACAATAAAAAGAGCTGTGCGGACACCAGTGTCCTCTTGGGGCTTAATGAGTAAAATTTTAATGGACCTAATAATTGTATTCGAGTAATAAAAAACTTACCTCTGAATGGTTTTACTTTCACTTTTATCCGTTTCTGTCCAACTCCCTTCCAATTTGCAATAAATTTTAAAATCACATAGTAACGTTTTTCAAATACCTATCTATCTCTTGCAAGTTTGATTTAATGACACTTGGCAATGTTATCTGAAGGCAATGGTTTTCCTATTTTAATATTATGTTCTGACTTCTTTGTTCTTATTTATTTATATATTAGCCCTAGGCGACGTCTTATTGCCGGGCCGGTGCAGCGGTGTTTTCGATTATTCGTAAACGCGATGATCTTCACGCAGCGCACCGTCGGCTGATGTATAAACTTTGTTATTTTATTATTTAAGTATTGTGGGTACCTATTATTTCTAAATTATTATCTAATACGCAACAAATTTTATTTTATGATATTATGTTTATGTTTATCAAAGAGTTTTATTTATGTAGGTATTTTATTTCAATTTTTTTAATAAAGATCACTGGGCATTTTGTTCGGACATTTGACCTACGGCGTACACGCACGAAATATGGCAAGGTATATAAATTGATGTATTTGCTATACAGTAGTATGGGTCGCATTCTTGTGGGCTATGGGAGAATAGAGAAAAATAAAATTTCCTATTACATTTTGCATTTTTAAAGCATTTTTGTAAAAAATTAATTAAAATCTACTGGCCGATTTATAAAATACTTTTACCAGTCGAAAATCAGTCATGCCTAAATGGCATTGGATCTATTCTCATAGAAAAAATCCCACAAGGAAGAAACTATAATGTGTTAGTTTTATCAAAAGTAGTTGTTTTAAACTATTTAAGGGGCTGCGAAAACTTCTTGCACTAGATACGTGCGGAAGTGATTCCCAGGCGTCACCACTGAACTGCCCAGAGGTCACGGTTTGGGTGTACCCTGCTTGGGCAGAGAACAATCCTGAGTTCACCAGGCCTTGGTACAAGGCTATGGTCCGAAGCGAAGAAAAGTGGCAGGCGGACGCTTCCTGCGAAGCCTAATGCTAGCAAAGGGAGAGGCCGAACGCAGCAGGGTCGAAACCTACTAGTACCAGGGATTGTTTTCCAAAAGGAAGGTTCGGTCCCAGTATGAAAAGCAACGATGAAACATGAGTGGGTTTTTAGTCTAACACTATCTCCCGCCTCGCCCAAGAGCGTGGAACAGAGGAGCACTGGGTCATTGGATGATTTTTCTACGAAAAAAATCTAAAATGACTGCAGGTGCACCTATTACTTCTTGATGCCTGTCCCATGATAAAAAGTACGGTTACAACTTGCGCACACCTTCCAACAGTGCGGCGGCCGTGTGTACACGAGCATAATACTGTTTAAAGCCATTTCTTCCAAATCGTGTGGGATCTTCTAAAATATGTATAATATTATTGTAGATAAAATAACAGAATCACAGTTGTAAACGCACAGATCGAATCGATCGATGTTGAACGACAGCGACGCAGTCCAAGCGGATTTGGCCCATGCACTCTTTTTTTTAATACCATCTCGCAGATCATCTCGAGTCTGTTCTCTTAACCGGACTAGTAAAGTCGATGCCTAGACAGTCACCCAATTGCATACAGTTACACTCTTTGGTGCTGTTCTACCTGTTTACTCTATCTGACAAATGTGCAAGCGAGAGAGGTGTTTCGTAGCTAAGTATACAAACATTTTTTTTTTTTTTTTTTTATTTAATTTTATTTAGGGTTTTTGGTTAAAACTAACATATCAAACCCATTGTTCCTTATAACTATTAACACATAATACTTATCCTAGCGTGTTTATAAATAATTACGAGGGTCGGTGCTGGGTCTGCGGCACTAGTAAGTAAAACGCTTGTGCTATTTCTGATGCAGGCTCACTTAAAACACTCTGTATGATACCTACGTTCATTTCTGCAATGCCATACTTTCTCAGCAACGACTCCCGTTCCACCTTATTCCAGACACACTCCATCAGCAAATGTTGCACATCCTCAATCGTTCCACAAGTCGGACAATTCGGTGTGTCAGCTAAGTATACAAACATATTTATTTTGCCTGTAACACATATTTCCACTAAAATTTTCTATTTTATCAACCTAAGTTTTTTAACTTTTTAAAAGTTATTAACTTTTTTCGGACATTTGATACGTAAAAAAAAAATTACATATTTTGTAAAGTGAGACTGAAATCTACAATTTAAAACTGATTTGGTTTGTGTACGCGAACTTTCATAAAGTGGGTCATAAACGCCCCATGACCTTTGTATGTTTATTTACCCTCGTCCGTGCGTCACTGCGGGGTGCCAACTGAAAACCAGCGCTGGGTGTCTGACGCCCAGCAAATGCTGAGGTGGTCACCTTTTCGATTCGGGCACGCTCAGCGTACCATTTATGTTTTGGTTGTTATTTTTTATCGTATGTTTTATAAATGTTGTGCTGTCTGAATTGAATAAATGTTTTTCTATTCTATTTTATTCTATTCTATTCAACATATGATTTATACGCTGGATGACCCGCACCTGATCCGACAGTCGCTGGGTCGACACGTTGACGGCTGGCTCAAGCACCTGAAACAGAGAGAGCATCCTAACACGGTACGCAGTCAGGTTTTTTCCTCCCTCTGTAGCCCCAAAGTATGCGCGCATGACGTTTTCGTTGATGGATTGCGTCCATCGCATTCGCGACACACTTTCGCCGACAGCTGGGACCCTATCAGAGGCCGGTGGGCCTCGAGGTCCGAAACAAGCCGGCGGCCGGCGTCCTCCCCGGCGACGCGCAGGTGGTGGTGACGTCGGCGGTGAGTAGTACTCGTCGCTCGAGCTCGACGCAGCTGCCACCGCCGGTATCACAGCACTCACGACGGGGCTGGCTTCCGGCGGCGGCGAGGCGGAGCTGAGCGACGAGGCCGGAGGTGGTGGGCGTGCTCGACGAGCTGCAGCTCTTGTCAACATTTATTTTACTTGCTTGGTAGAGATGTTCTTTGTCATAAGTATGAGTTACGGTATATTTTATAGGACGACATTATAATATGTATATTTACAGTTTATTTTACAAATTACTAGGTTTGCACTTTGAAACGTTTTTTTTATCGGATTATTGCATTTTGTGAAAAGAATTTTAATTTTAATTGTGTTTTGTAAAAGCAGAGAAAAATTTTCGACACTTCAGGTTGACAGCAAGCCACAGATTATTTATTATTATTATTATCCTTCATGGACGTCCCAGGCTGCCTCACAAACGAGCCAGTCTGGGCAGTGTCAGACTCCTACTGACTAAAACCGCACTCCTGCCTTACATTACATCCACAGACATTACGTCCGTGCCGTTGTTTACGCTACTCAGTGTCGATTTCATCACCGTTAGGTAGTTCCGACCACTTTCTGGTGAAATCTGTATCAGTCTATTCTCCGCCTGATCTCTGACCTAAAGGCACCAGGCAGATTTGGCGATATAGGTCAGCAGATTGGGATGGCATGCGATCTTTCTTCGCATGTTATCCTTGGCAGGCTACTTGCTTCTCTTCGGATGATCCATCGTCGTGCGCGGATGCTGTGACGGATGTGCTGCGGCGGGGGATGGAGTACTACATTCCGTTTTCCGACGTAGCTATGTCTAGTCGAGCTCGTCCTTGGTTTGGTGCTGAGTGCGATCGCGCTAGTGCGCTTAAACACGCGGCATACCCGGCCTGGGCCGACGCTCGTATGCGCAAGGAGGTAATGCGGAGGTCTCGGTTTGACCACATTAGCCGCATCGGGAACAAACTTGCTTCATACCCCCGCTGGTAGCAAAGCGTTTTGGTCCCTGGCTAAGTCCGTTGAATCGAACTTCTGCCGCCCCTCACTACCGCCATTGCTGAGGCCCGACGGTTCGCTGGCCCACACCGCTGAGGAGAAGGCAAATTTGTTTGCCTCTCTCTTCGCGGAATCTTCACGTCTAGATCCCGGTGACGCGCGGCCCCCTGCTTATCCTGATCGTTGCAGGACCAGTATGTCTGATATTTACATCCATCAAAATGACGTCTGTAGGGTGCTACGTAACCTAGACGTGAACAAGGCTAGCGGTCCTGATGGGATACCGGCAATCGTACTGAAAACGTGTGCGCTTGACCTATCTCCAATTCTGACACGCCTGTTTAGGCTTTCACTTGAGGCTGGAAAAATGCCGAATGCATAGAAGCAAGCTAACGTACAGCCCGTGCCCAAAAAGGGTAGTCGGGCTGACCCAGCTAACTACAGGCCCATCTCAGTAACGTCCATTCTCTGTAAGACAATGGAACGTGTACTGAATACTAAGCTCCTGGCATACCTAGAAGCCGTCCTGAGTGACCGACAATACGGATTTCGCCGGAATCGGTCAACAGGTGATCTTCTAGCGTATGCCACCCATATCTGGAGTGAGGCCATTGAGAGACACGAGGAAGCGCTTGCCGTCTCCCTTGACATCTCGAAGGCTTTCGATAGGGTCTGGCACGATAGCCTTATTGGTAAGCTTCCTTCTTTCGGTTTACCTAGTGGTTTGTGTGTTTGGATCGCAGATTTTCTGAGGGACCGGTCCATTCGTGTGGTCATTGATGGCTGCTCGTCGGATCAAATGACTATTAATGCCAGGGTCCCTCAGGGATCAATGCTCTCGGCAACATTGTTCTTGTTGCATATAAACTATTTGCTCAAGCCCGGTACCTTTGGGTATGCAGACGACAGCACTGTTGCTGAGGGTCCCAGATCCAGTCTCTCCGAGAGGCTATGGTTGAGCGCTTGAACTTGTCCTTGGAGGCAGTCTCTGAATGGGGCGATGCCAATTTGGTCAAGTTCAATGCTGCTAAAACTCAGGCGTGTCTTTTTTCAGCTAAAAGAAGTCAATTCAGCCCTGCTCCAACTTTCCGAGGTGTAACCGTGCCGATAACTGACCATCTTGATCTTCTTGGTGTAACGCTGACATCTACTCTCAATTTTGGGCCATACATCGAAGCAAAGGCTCAACTGGCTGCAAAAACGTTGGGAATTCTATTCTTGCAAAGGTCAGACGATACTTCACGCCGGAACAGCTGCTTAAATTTTATCAGGCGCAAGTTCGATCGGTTATGGAGTACTGCTCTCATCTTTGGGACGGATCTGCCCGATACCAACTTGATGCGCTTGAGTCTATTGAGAGGCGAGCCAGGAGGATCATTGGCAATGATGTCGAGTCGAGGCTTCAAAGTCTTGAGCATCGACGCAGAGTTGCTAGCCTGTCGGTTTCTACCGGTTGCATTTCGGGGAGTGTGCGTCGGAATTATATAACTTAATTCCACCTAGCCCGTTCCATCATCGGACCACCAGACGTACGGCAATGCGCCACCGGTACATGGTAGACATCCCACATATACGTACAAAACGTTTTGGCAACACTTTCATTGTGCGTACAGGCAAGGAGTGGAATTCCTTGCCGGAGTCTGTGTTTCCTGATGGCTACAATCCTGGAATCTTTAAGTCAAGAGTGAATAGGTTACTTCTAGGTAAGCGCGCTCCATCGTCGACCGCATCGTCGCTTTCCATCAGGTGAGATAGCGGTCAAGCGCAAACCTTTTGCCAATAAAAAAAAAACGTTGGAATTTTCTCAGGAAAATTGACGAATTTTCTGACCGTTTTTCGACTAGATTTGTTTTCTATTCATTTGTTACAACAAAATCCAGCCCTAAAAACATAATTTTAGTGAAAAAAAGCAAAAAAAACTTAAACTCGGCAATGTAACTAATAATGCTGTAAAATAAAATCCAAATAATCCGCGCGGAATCAGCTGTTAGCTGTGAGAGTTTACTGAACGTTGTAGCTGCCTACGACTGACAGAGACAGCATACCGCTCGCACGCTCTTTCTCGCTCGCTCCCTTTGTGTGCTGTCGGCTGCAGCGCCGGCTAGTCTTTGCCTACGCGCCGTCACTGCTAGGAGGGTTGTACCGCGTACGGAATTAAATACTTGTAATTTTATTTATGTAAAATGCTTTATTAATAATGAAATACCCAGGAGTATGATTACTTATTTATTCTTTTTTAATTAAAAAAAAAAAATTAATTCGTTAATGATCTACAGTATCAATTACGAAGCCACCCGAACTGTAAACACGCGTTGCATTACAGTAATGTAAATTGTTTGGTTTAGACAATTAAGTGAGACATAAAACATAAAAACATCGCGTCAATATTTCCAGATTCACATTCCTTAAAACAAAAGCTTATTTTATAATCTAAGGGAACGCTGGCGTTTGCTTGGTATTTAGAAAATGGCGCGAATGCGTACGCGCGCTGCTTGGGGATTGACAGGTACTAGGTTTAAACTTAGAAGCAGAATCATGAGTAGAAATTACAAGAGATAGCGGTTAATAACAATCTTTATCATAAGATTACGATACGATTCTTTTTCAATACCTAGTTTTTCATCTTTATCTCAATTGCAGGCCGACCACGGTAACTACTGTGCCATAGGCTCCTCGACTAACGTACAACTGGCACCACGGATGTTAGATAGATAGATAGATAAATCGTTTATTTATCTATCTATCGGATGTTGAACACTCGGCGTCAGAGTAGGGATCAATTTGCGCATCGTACACATCGTCGCCGAGCCAATCACTGTAACTACAAACTTGTACTCCCTGCTAACGTGTCTCACTTTATACCACTAAAGTGACCCAATACTTCACTTTTCATTCAAGTCTGCGCGATTTCAAGTTCAACTCAGTGCTCAAGATGCGTGGTGCCAACTGTACCAAAATAAAAATGTTTCATTTCATATCATGTGGGCAGCCCTAATTGCTACACTCTCAAAGGTTTGCCGACAAACAGCCGTCAGTTCAGTTTGCCGCGATTGCTGGTGCGTTCTGGACGTTTATTTCGTTTTCTTTCAAGTGTCGGGAGTTCGGGACTGTCTTGTGCGTTGAGTTGTGTGTTTCTGTGTTGACTATCGTCAGGAATCGGCGTAATGAAACGTTTAGTGCTCGCGAATATGGCCAGATGTTAATGTGTTTGGGTGAAGCTAGAGAAAACGCGTCGTTGGCATTAGTGTCCAAAAATACCCAAATGAACAACATCCAGCTAATAGTCGTACTATCACACGGACATATCAACGTGTTTTAGAAAATGTACTTATTGTGCCGCGGCAGGAAGGTGCTGCAAGGGCAATCAGTGGTCGTTCTGAGCAGGCGATTTTAGATGTTGTCCGTCGAAATCCGCGTTTGGGAAATCGTACCGCTGCAAAACTTGTAAGGCGTAATAATGGACCCCGGGTTTCACATCGGGCTGTGCACGTAGTCCTTCGAAAGGACAAGCAACGTCTATATCGGATCCATAAAGTGCAGGCTCTGGTACCTGGCGACTCAACCCGTCGACTAGCGTATTGTACAATTGTGTGTGCAGCTCGGAGGCAACCACTTCGAACCATGCCTTATACGACCCGTGAGGCAGTAATTTAGGTAAGTGACTAACACCCGTATTCACAAACAATACTTTCCTCAGTAAAGTAGCAACGCTATGCGAAGTAAGGCATTTCTCACTGCGTTACATCTGGCAAGCCTTCCAATTCATAACTAATACTCAAACAACCCTTGACTAAGCAAACGCACAGCGTTGAATACAGCTCTGTGATTGGCTCATTAGTGTTGCGTAGTTCACGTCGCTGCTTGACGTTCATTTAATTTTTCATAAAATAACCTCAAAACATAAAGGTGACCGGTGTTCAAGAACAATTTCGTTAGATAAGAGACCCTTTTCACAATTATTGATACTGTTGGTTGTCTCACACATAAAATATCTCCAGTAATCATCTATAAAATTAATTTTAACAATAATAACACTGCGTTACAAATGAAAAAAAAATTGAGTACCTACCCGCTTTGAAATGTCATGTTTTCTTATGAATACTTATAGTTTATTAAAAATACATACAAAATTTCCATTCATCACGTCTCATTTTTCTTCCATAAGAATGTGCCAAATTTTACTAAAAAATTTAAATGCTAAAACATATTTTAAAGAAAATTAGTGAAATCAACCAGATTTTTTCACATTAACCAAGTTTAATTTTATCATTAAGGTTAAAAAAAAAAACATTATAAAAAGTTTTAACACAAAAGATCGCAAAACTTTAACTTTTTCTTTTCTGCTTTGAATGATCTCCTTGTTTTAAACGCCAGCAGTAATCGCCTAGCATAGTTGTGTCCCAACGCCCTTGAAATCGTTCTTCAAGCTTCTTTACATCCTGGTGGAACCTCTCACCTTGCTCATCACTGACTGCACCAAGATTAGATGGGAAAAAAGAAATGTGAGAATGAAGGAAGTGAATTTTTAACGAAATTCTGCTACTCAACTTTTTATATGCTTCTAACATGTCGCCAACTAGCTTTTTCGCCCCTGCGGTTCCCTAAAAACCCTTTAATAACTGCTTTCAGCGATAACCAGGCATCAAGTTCCTTGTCAGTAAGCTTTTTATCAAATTTGGGTCTTTCATCAATGTGGTAATCTACATCTACACTAATATAATAAAGAAGTAAAGTTTGTTTTTTTTGTTTGTAGGAGGTAATCTCTGGAACTACTGGTCCGATTGGAAAAAATTTTGCAACAATAGAAAGCTGCTTTACTCCTGAATGACATAGGCTATATTTTATGTACGCGGGCGAAGCCGCGGGCAAAAGCTAGTAGAAAAAATAATTTGGAATGTACCTCGAAAACTAGACGTGATACCACATATGTTTGGAACATTTAATCTGTGACTCATTAGCTATTCATTCCAGCTAACACTTATGTGGGTATCAAAATCGTGTACATATAACGCAGTGTAATAGAGAAGCTAACAAATTCATCCGAACAATCGAAAGAAAAAATAAGAGAATAAAAAATAATCAAAAGGATTAAGGAAATCCCGTATCACTTTTCTGGTAGTATTTATTGTGCTTGTGTCATTGTTATAGTTTTCAAATTCTTCACTATTATAATCCATTGTAAAATGACGCTATAATCACAAACAGTAAAACCAAACCCATTTTTTTTTTCTCGAAACCTCGTAACATGTAGTTTTTTATTTCAAGTAGCTACTCAAACAACCCTTACCTACCACACGGGCACTTATAAAATGTCAGAAGCTAGTGCACCGACAATAGCTATGCGTTGCTTAAAACAGCTAGCAGGCTACCTTAGCTGTGCGTTTATTCTAAGGGACGCATAGTGCTAGCCGCACCCTAGTATGGTTTATAAATTAGTTTTAGATGCCCTGTGCCACAAATTATATAGGTACAGATGTCAATCTACGTACAAAGCGCGCTCGAGCAACGCACACATAGACACCGTTCACCGACGCGAAAACCGGGCTCAACGAAGATAATTACGACCGGGTGTCACGTTTGAGACGCGCGTCTATGAAATTTTGTAACTACCACGATAATTTGTTGTGCATAATCCAGTTGACAACCCTAGCGCGCGCGACCGCCGTGCGTAGGTATAAAAAGTGAAGTACATACATGAGATTGACCCCCCTGATCGTATCGGCCGCCCGATACGAACCCTCGCGTATCTCCAAGGTCCGCCGCCCAAGGCACACCCTAATCACTCCTGACGACCCCACTACCCTGCTCCAAGAGAGCCGTAGGGAAACCAGTACAATCCGCCGGTACATTTACAAACCGCAGTCCTTCCGTCCTCGCCGTCGAGGCCCGCCGCGACAGTCCCGTAATTGTCCACCCCGACCTTTGCTCGAGCCAGCCCGCGCCGCTGAGCCGTAGTTTTAAAAGATCCCTTAAATAATCTTATGCTCGATCCAGCCCGTCCCTTGCTGCCCTCCCCCAGCGACGCCCTAAGCCGAGGCCCGTACCCCACTAGGGGGTGCCCTTAGCGTAGTCGCTTAGTTTTTAAGTAATTAAGCCCTGGCTGGAGGCTTTGATCCTAGTATCGAGGCCGCCACAGGCAAGTCCGGTTAAGCAGCCGACAACCTCATAGGTTGACCTGCGAGAGGCCACTCAAAAAAAAAAAAAATGAGATTGACTTCTGTACCTTTTTATTGTGCCTGTGCGCTCGCACGCACTGTGAGACCGCATAGTAACGTTTGTGAATACGGGTGTAAGTATTTTAATTTTTGTCAGGTTTTGTTATGTGTGTTTGTGCGTCTATTGTATTATGTATTTATTCCAAACGTCTCGAAGTACTTATTAGTATGAATGAACAACGAGCGGGGTATAAAGTCGCGCGCGTATCGCAATGTTCGTTACATATTGCGTAGCCGAAATAAAATTGAAAAGCGTTCACCTATCATTTCCGGAAAAATATTTCACTATAAAAATGTTAACAATACCAGTCTGAATTCATACTTTTCGTTTTTGCCAACCTGTCAATTACACGCTGTATATGATTTAATCAACATTTGTTCACACCCTCTCTCACACACACCTTCACTTTTTCACCTTATACACCCAGAGGACAATTACACCTGCTGTTTAAACTACTAAAGGAGGATGGCGAATTGCATGTACAATGGGACCCACTGATAGGAGGATCGTACATTAAGGAAACTTGCAACTAGTTCTAGAACTAAACAAAACTAGTAAAAAAGCAAATGGGCAATAAGTTGTTGAGGTTCGAAGAAAAAAGATATTCAAGGTAAAAGATTATAACCTAAAACGAACCTAAGAGTGCGTAGAGTATTTGACAATATAATCTTGTATTTTTTTAAACATTAAATATTTGAAGGTAATAGAAATATTCACCCACAGTACCATCGTGGTTCAGTTTCTCTCTAGCCAAGTATTGGTTACGCTCATACCAATAAAAATACGTCCGGAAGCTAGGAACTATAGGCACTTAGTCATAACGAGATAGGAAATAGGTAGGTTAGCATAAACTAGATTGGTATAGTCTGATTCAACTCTCTGTATATTATTCCACTAGTTTTAATCAGTTAAAATCTCACACTATCTCCCGCTCTTGGCAGGAGCGGGGATAGGGTCAGACTTTAACTGATTAAAACCCACTCATGTTCCTTCTTTGCCTTAATTCCAGGGCCACTTTCACATTATCCCTGCCCTATCCTTCGAGGACCGCGTGTAACGATACACGCCGTCAACCACTTGGTGGCCCAAGTGGATGACGGTTACCAGGCGGCGGTCGAACTAGCGACACGCGGGGTTGCGACAGTCGTTGAGAGGATCCAGCAGTTGGGACTCAAGGTGGCACTGCACAAGTCCGAGGCCATGTGCTTTCACGGCCCTCGGAACGCGCCACCAACGGGTTCCCAACTAACGGTAGAAGGAGTTCACATCGGCGTCGGGTCGACGATGAAGTACCTAGGACTTGTCCTCGACAGCCGATGGAATTTCGAGGAGCACTTCCGACGTCTGGCCCCCAAACTCAATCGGACGGGGGCTGCTCTCAAGCGGCTCCTGCCGAACCTTGGGGGTCCAGACGCCTTCTGCCGGAGGCTCTACGCCGGCATCGTCCGGTCCATGGCCCTTTATGGGGCACCAGTGTGGGCGCCGACGCTGCGTAAACGCCCGGCGGCCCAGCTGAACGCCTGCCAGAGGGTCATGGCCATCCGGATGGTGCGGGGATACCGCACGGTGTCCCGCGAGGCGGCGAGCCTCCTTGCTGGCCTACCACCATGGGATTTGGAGGCAATAGTCCTTGCACACATGCACGACCAGCGCGTGGAGATGCAACGCCGGGGCGAAGATCCGCTGCCCGAACATGTCGAGGCGTGGCGGAAGGAGCTCCGGCGAGATCTCATGGTGAAGTGGAAACAGCGACTGTCGCAACCCAGCGCTGGGCACACCGTAATCTCAGCGGTAGTGCCCCTCTTTGAGGCGTGGCTGGATAGACCTCACGGCGTCCTCACTTTCCGCATGACGCAGGTTCTCACCGGACATGGGAAGTTCGGGAGATTCCTGCACCGGATTCGTGCGGAAGAGACGTCCGGGTGTCGCCACTGTGAGGCGAGCCCGGAGGACACGGTGGAGCACACGGTGGAGGTGTGCCCTGCTTGGGAAGAGCATCGCCGTGTCCTAGTGGGGGTGATCGGCGGCGGCGACCTCTCGCGCCGGGCCCTGGTTCAGGCCATGGTCCGCAGCGAAGAGGAATGGCAGGCGGTCGCCTCCTTCTGCGAAGCAGTAATGCTCGTAAAGGAGGAGGCCGACCGCATAAGGCAAAGGCAACGGCGTACTCGCCGTAGCCGTCGCCGCCGCGATCCTGCCGATATCCGGCCACCGTAGACACTGGCTCGCGGACGGTGAGCAATGGGTAGCTCGCCGTCCGATCGTCTGGTAAGACCGAGTCCAAGTCGTCAACGGCGCGCACCGTTCCCGCGCGCCTCAAGGAGTTGTCAGCAAACTGCAGGGGCCCTTCAGGGTCGAAGCCTCCTGGAGCCTAGAGGGTAAGTGAAAATTGTAACCTCGACTCCAGAAATAAGGCAAGGAAGGTATGGGGTAGGTTTTTTAGTCAGTAAGAGTCTGACACTGGTCTCCCGCTCCGCCCAAGAGCGGGTTTCGTCATTGGATGATTTTCACCTACCATAAAAAAAAAAAAAAAAAAAAAAAAAGTGGATGACGGTGTGTATCGTCCGAACGGCTACTGGACGGCTGGATGACGAGCTACGCATTGCTTGCGGTCCGCAAGATATCTCTATTGTCTATACCTTATTGACCTCTCTTGGGTGATACTGAGAATTTTACTTTGTCTTACTTGGGAATCGACCCCATTATCAATACGTTCGGCAGTCGTACTTACGATCGTTAGGCCAACGAAGTGCAAGAAACAGAAATAATTAGCCATCATTACATAGTATAAAACAATGTCCCGCTTTCCCTATGTATGCTTAAATCTTTAAAACTACGCAACGGATTTTGATGGTTTTTTTTTAGTAGATAGAGTGATTCAAGAGGACAATATGTACAAATACATTGCACCCGTGCGATGCTGGGGCGGGTCGCTAGTCCTACATAAATTACAAACATAGATCTCGTGGAACTCTGTTCATAGAAATAAATTAGACAGCACACAATATTAAGAATTTGGATTAAAAAAGATCTTTGTTGAATAAAATTATATTTATACAAAAAAAAATCTTTTATTTCGTTTGAGATTATAAAACCCATATAGTGATAAACAATAGGATAAGGGTGTATCTTTGATTTATGTAATTACTGCTTATTCTTAAATAATATCTAATACATTATCTAATTAAAAGACTATCTAATAATGAATGCTCCACCGTGTCCTTCGGGCAGTCCACACAGTGGCGACACACGGGCGTCTCTTTCGCACGAATCCCGTGCAAAAACCTCCCGAACTTGCCATGTCCGGTGAGGACCTGCGTTATGCGGAAGGTGAGGACACCCTGAGGTCTCTCCAGCCACTCCTCAAGGAGGGGTCTCATCGGCGCGATTATGGCGTGCCCGGCACTGGGTTGCGATAGCCGCTGACGCCATTCCACCATCATGTGATCCCGCCGGAGCTCTGTTCGCCAGCGGAGGTTCGCCCCGGCAAAGAAGTAAATGAGTTTGAGTATCAACTTATATCTTCAACTATTACAACACTGACATCACGCGGATAAACCCATTTCTGAACAATATCAATTGCCTGTGCACTTTTGTTGAACAAATCATTATTAATTCGGAATCCAAAGGTAAAAGAGTTTGTCATATATATATATATATATATAGAATATTCAGACAAAACGTCCACGTCGTGAATAATGCACAAAATCATATAGAAAATAATAAATAACCCACGTTATTTGTTGAAAACAAACAATGAAAAAACACTATTTATTAGTTTCACACTGTAGGGACGAGACGTATTTACCAAACCAGGTTTGAAACCTAGAGCTTTGCTTCAAAGTACGAAATAAGAAATACTTGCAAGTATTTTTCACTTGCAAATACGATTGTGCAATTTAATATCGTAGCATCACGGACTAATTTCATATAAAAGTACACCTAGTTTAGCATTGGGGGCTCAGTAGCCGTGCTCGAAGTTAAGTGTGTGATTGAAATAGGAAGGAAAGATTTCATATCCATCTAAAAAAAGCTGTATATAATTGTCGCATGGTAGTTACGAACTAGACTAAAATATGAAATACGCATTTGGTTTAAAATACTTTATAGTATTTTAATACCTGGGTTCTGATCCTGGTATTTGTTCAAACTTGTACTTGCAAGCACAGGTGTTAATATTTGCAAGTACCAATATCTCTTCCCTATGACACTGACAATCACCTACATTGACAAGCATAACGTTCCGTTCTATGTTATCATAAATATTCGTGATAATTACACATTTTGCATAACATTGTTCATTTTTTAATATTAAACATAAATGCAATTTTTGTATTCACTTATTATTTTATTTTTGTATATTAGACAAGATTTGGTAATTAAAGAAAAAAAAAAACAATACGTATCGTACCGTAAACGTATACAAGTGTAAGAACGTAAATCGTGTAAAGACTAGGTTGGAGCGTAACTCGAAACACGGTGCGTACAATTAACTGCACGATGACTTATTTTTAAGTAAATTCTTTTTTTTTCTAACTTTTATTTCCCTTCTCCTAGTGACTCAATATTTTTTATATAATCCTCTTATAAATTCTTAATTATAATAAACATTAATTCGCAAGTGTATCTATTTTTATATAATGTGGGTCCAAGCTCATCGTTCTCCTTTATATTATTTATTTATTTATTTATTTCAGGGCTAGAGGCGATGCGTGCTGAAATACAGGCTCTGAGCCTGTAGTAGTAGTTCGGCAGCATATGTTAATTCAGGCACAATTTTATTGTAATTTATCACCAATTATGTATTTAAGAATTTAAGAGCAATGACAAATTGTGTACCTAATATGTATTTTTTAGTGTAATAAATTAATATTATTATTGGATTATTATTATATAGTGCTAATCAAAGTAGGATTAAAATAAAAACCTTTTTTCTTACAGGTGACGGTGTCTATTTCAGCAACATGACCAAAACACATGACGAAAATAGCGTCAGTGTCCTCGTCTCTATCATCACCATGATACTACAATGCGTCTTATTTTTTACTCTCTCTTGGTATCTATCCCTGGTAAGACCAGGCCAGTACGGGCAGGCTCTACCATGGAACTTCTGCTTCAAGGTATGTGAACATTACTTTTATTTCGAATCTAAAATAGAGATTAGATCTTAAATAAACATGAATTATGGTGGCGTGGTAAGTTGAACTTTCACTGCGCAGTCACAAATTTTCGGGTCTCAATTGAAGTGTGGCCACGCAAGGGCCTGCGCGTAACCATAGCAAGGATTCCCACCCAGGACAAATGTTATGTGATAGCGCGATCATTTGTTCTGTGTCTGGGTGAAATTCATCTATATAAGGTGCTTTTAAAATATCTGCCACGGTTTTAATTAGAGATAATATTGAGTTTAAAGATTACAATAGTGAAGATATAATATTGTTTTTTATTTTTTCATACAAAAAATGTTACACGTATAAATTTTGGCTCACTTATTGCATAAAACCATACCGTACACTTGATAAGCTGTTGCCGTACCGCGCCGTAAAACACCGCGCCATTCATAAACTGTTGCCATTCTTTTCAAACGCATGCCGCCTGCGCACCGGCCATTCGGTCGTCACTGCGCAGCCCCGGCCATTTTCATTCATAGAACAGATAGAAAGAGATAGCAGTTGTTTCATTGAAGAAGCTACACTTTGTGAACCACGTTGTGCAGAATAGAGTCAATATTTATTTAACTACTTTATTTTTTCAAATTAGATTAACGGTTCCGGGGTACGAAATCTCTTCACTATTGTAATCTATATACCCAATACTATCCCACATTAAAACCGTGGCACATATTTTAAAAGCACCTTATATATTTAGAAATATATAAGTATGCTTATCAGTTGTCTATTACTCATAACACAAGCTCTGCTTACCTTGGGACTAGACGACGTTGTGTGAAAGTAAAAAGAAATAGTTTAACTCACTTTCCGCGTACAACAAAATTATTTGTTAAAATCATTTAAAGAATATTGAAATGATTGTTTTTAATCGATTTTGTTATATTTTTACACTTCAATAAATTACTACTTAATGATTATGATTTGCATACTTATTTTCTTATTCTTAAATTCTGACTCTGAAGTTAGGCTCTGCGAGTTTTAGCGCTGGAAAACTCGTAAAACAATAACAATAAATGGTTTAAACAAAGATATAATGATGCAAATTGCTGTTGTTATTGCTGTTAAAGACTGTCATTTGCATTTATTTTTTTTAACTTTTATTTTTATACGAGTTACGGTAAGTACGGTTCTGTAGGTCAGTTATGAAGATGTTATATGAAGATTATTTATATTTCTCTATTCGATAGTGGAATATAAACAGATCTCCATTTTTTTTTAAATATTTATAATCATAAATATTTCAGCCCAAAGATGTCCACTGCTGGACATTGGCCTCCACCAAATGTGCTACATTGAACAGTACTGTGTGTCTCGCATTCACCGGATTTCCGTATCCTTTATCAGGACGTCGGCCACCTAGTAGGAGGCCTTCCAACGGTGCTTCTTCTGGTACGCGGCCGCCACTCCAGAAATCTTCGGCCCCAACGGCCATCTGTTCTGCGAGTAATGTACACTGTCTATTGCCACTTTAATATGGCGATTCTTTGCACTATGTCGGCAACCTTGATACTCTTGCAGATATCTTAAATCCTGCTTCGATCATGCAATGAAACTCCGAGTATAGCCTTAGCCTTTGCGCTTTGGATGACTGTAAGCTTTCTGATGAGGATCATTGTAAGCGACCACATTTCAGAGCCATATGGCAATATGCCCTGGTCTTTCGTCTCTCTTTAGGTTTAGACTTTTGTCTTGAGACACTGTGGTATGTTGATGAGAAAACACCGCGCAGTTTTCCGAACGTCACCTAGCCGAGTCAGATGGGACGGTTGATCTCTTAGATCTAACTTCGAGAAGTTAGTCAGTGATTCCCAAAGTGGTCCAGGTGGACCCCCAGGGGTCCACGGGGGACTTGCTGGGAATAAAAAATGGGGGTGCATAAGATCTTAATGGGGGTCCACGAAAATTTATCTGCTTTTATATCTATTTTATAGTAAAGAGCAAAAATTTAAGCACCTAACTAAGCAGATAATATTTTAATAAGGCAACTGACTGTTACTTGTCCGCGTATTCGATATTACGTACAATTTCATGTACAGACCTTCATAGCGCTATCCGCCCGAAAATGCTTAGTGCTTGTTCAGACATGAACTTGATCACCACTATAATAATACTTGATGCTTTTTCGACTCCCCATACAAAATGACCAAGTTACGTGACCGACTTTGTATAAAAGTTGAAATTTTTTTATGCGTATTTCGAAAAGCCATAGAACAATTGTTGTTCAAAATGGTTGGTAGAACACGTGGTTGAAGGGATGTAAATGTTCACAGATATACCCTGTATAGGGACAGAACTCAGAAGCGACACAATTTTTATTTTTTGGCGACTTTAAGAATGTGGTAGAAATGTAGCAGCAGGGAGCAGTCCACCGAAACCAGTAAAATTTTGAAAGTGGTCCACGAGAAAAATAAATTTGGGAACTACTGAGTTAGATCTACCCAACTGGACTGTCTGTCCGAAGTAGGCGTAATCGTCCACAACTTCTAGTGTAGTCTCCGATCTTGAAAGGAGTTACGTCAGTACGTTGCGTTGGTAATTAAAAGCCGGTTTACTAGCAGATAACTTTATTACCACAAACAACAACGAAGTCCAAGCAATGATAACTACTATTGCTTAAGGCGTTAGTTGAAATCGTTTGGCACGTACCGTAGTTCGCACTGGTTTCGCCGTCCGACATCAAACTGACTCACTTCCGGTAGGGAGCTCATATTTATACGCAAAGCCAGAAACATTCTAGATACGGATGTTTCAAGACCACTCTAATACAATGTGGTCACATCTCGGGTTAATACATCATTATTATTAATATAACTGTAATAATAACGATTTCCTGGAACTTCAAGCGAATTTCGACTATACACCGTGAAATTTTAATGGTTGTTTTCCCTCAGCGAAATGGTTGTGTCTTGGTAATACAAACGTTTGAAAGAAAAATAAAATGTTAAAAACAAAAATGGACCTGTAGAGTGCAAGCTAATTATGACTTATCACAACGTGCGAGAGCTTATTTTGGTTTAAATATTTAATGAATCGGTTTCCTTTGACGGCGGGCTGCTCATGTGACTCTAGTAGTACCTACAAATTACGTCCAATGTTACTATTGTTTTCGCTTTTTTGAGTTGATGAATATTTTTAATAATTATTTATAAAAAAAAAACTTTTTATTTTTTTTATTTTTACTGTATGGTTCAAAAGTACTCCTTATGGCAAGTCATTCTACCGCGGGAAAACAACCATTTAAATTTCACGGTGTATTATTAGAGATAAAAGGAACAAATTCTCTTAACAATTGGTCGTCGAAGGATAAATAGGGGAAAGTAACTCCCTAAGTAGTTGACTTTTACTTACATACCATGGCTGAATTTTAAAAACGGTTTCCGATTCTGGAAACTTCGCTGAATATCATCAACATCAGCCGAAAGCAGCGTAGCTGTTTACCCCGACTCCGGTCCGATACCGGTCTGTGGAGTCCAATATTGGAGTTTTTCACTTAGTCACTCAGACAAGAGTCAGTTCTTGAGCCTGTGACAATAGTCGAAGCTAAGCTGCTGGGTCTGCCTGCTTGATAAACGGAACTCTGAGCCTCTGAGGGCTTCGAGCTATATAACCTATGCAAACCTCTCCATTCATACTGCTCTTCCGACCTCTGATGGCCCTTCGACTGACCTATGTCCCCTGTGGCCCTCCCCCCTTTTGGATCGTGATAAAAAACAGCAGGTACTATGAAAAATACAGAAGCAACGTTGAGATTAAATAAGACACAATATTTTTCTTTTCGCTAATAATTTGTTCTTTAAGATTTTATATACTTTTCGTTTTTGAAGGGTTTCAACTTAATTAAAAATGTATCCCCTTAGCAAGTTTGCGCCACAGATTAGGAATAGAAACTGGGTCAAAAGCCTTTGCGAGGTCCAGGAAAATACCCACTGAATTGTTATCCTGGTCAAATTGCCGCCCCAGAAAATCAGTCACATGGTGTACGGCATCGAAAGATACTTTAGGTCTAAATCCATACTTATACTCCGATAAAATTGTTTTGTCTTTCAGATATTTAAACAATTTTTTGTATGTTATTTATCCAATATTTTGGACATAACAGGCAGTCGAGAGATAGGTCTATAATTTGTAACTTATTCTTTACTGGCTGATTTATGAACAGGGACAACTACTGTTTTTTTTTTACAGCACTCGGGAAAAAGTACCTAATGATAAGCAACAACAAAAAATATAAGTCTCCGATAGTTGATTTTGGGCTATATACGACATTAAATCGCGCGAAGAACTTTGATTACGCGATGCAGGATTCTTTTAGTTCTTATAAGGCGTCATAGATGGCGTTCCAGTTTAATAAAACTTTTTATTGCCTAGGTAATTTATACAATTCCTAGGAATTCAATAGAGAACCATCTGGTCCACCACCAAATAACAAAGTTCATACGGGAGGGAAGCCGCTGGCAGAAGCTACTTAAATATATAAAACGCTGAGTCTTCTAGTAGGTATGCCATCGACACTCCACAACTAAATTGAGAACTACAATAGGTTGACGCACACGTGGTGTACACGTGTTTTGTATTTAGAGTCACGTCGCGTTGCGTAGATGTAGTATAATAATATATAATATAATATATTTCACGACTATCACACAACGACATCTAGTCTCAAGCTAAGCAGAGCTTGTGTTATGAGTACTAGATAACTCATAAACTTACTTATATATTTCTAAATACATACATACCGTACGATGGGGCTATTTGGTACATTTTTTATGAAAAATTACGTTTTTCACAAAAACTACTTAGGTTATGAACTTAGACAATTTTTTTTACGACTAACCTTATCAATACCTTCTAGAAAAATGCGCTTGTATTTGTGTATTGAATATAGATACAGAGATATCTTTTTTCAAAAGTGCAATTCCAAATATCACCGGTTTGGGGCTTTTTGTAATCGACATATTCTAATTTTGTTTTTCATCGACCGTTGGAGCTGTATCAATTTAAACAGGTTTTGCGACATTTAGACCAACAGAAGGATAAACGGCCTTTCATTGTATCATAGTTTTGTGGTTTAATTTTAAATAAAAAGCCAAATATTTAGCATCGTAACATTTATTATAAAAAAGCGATTCGCAACTTTTGGGCTATTTGGAATCTGTAGTAAAATCTTATACTTACAATTATTTATGAATTAAGGCAATATTTGGAACATTTAAGGGGAAGCTAAAAATATACTTAAACATTGAGATCTTTATAAACCGTGAAATAGGTACCTACCTACCTAAGTAAGAAGGTACTGTGAGAGCCTCGAGTCCCCTCGAGAGGCTCCCAACCTTCAGGGACGTGGCAATATCAATTAAACCACGTTTTTTTATACTTTTCTATATTTTTCTTAGACGGCTCGACATACAATTATATTTTACCTGACATGACAACCTATTATATCTCATTCTAATAATTTAAACTACAAATAGTCTGCGAACGTCTTGCCAGCCAGTCTGCTAATCCAGGGCGCATGCGAACTCTTCAGAGATATCGCATTCAGCCACCCCTTTATTGAATAGAAATGTTTGGAAACCGAACATTTCTATTCGACAAAATTTATCGCAGGCTATGGGTAGGACCTACCTACTCCTAACACCGATTTCCCTACCTATGTGGGGACTATATATATTTTTTTTTTATTATGGCGGATGGTTCTGGAGAACTAGTTTAAGCTGGGGTCAACGACAAAATTTCAAAATATAATCAACCAACATTTATGTTTCTATTGAGCATCATTCCGCTCTCACCCAACAGCGTTGCCCTGCTTAAACTTCGCTGGAGCAAAACCCCACTAAAGGCCTCAGCGCACCGCCCTGCTGACCTAGGAAGCCAAAGTGACAACCACCCCTATTGGGATTACACTCTAAGATACAATGCCTTCTGACTTTTATTCCTTCGGGCGCTTATCGGGCCAGAGGTCAAAGAGCCACAACCATTGGATCACCTATACTTTGCTTCATTATATGAATCCATTCCAGAGCAACAATTAATCAACACCGATTAAATTTAATTATTCAAGCTAAGTATATCAATGGAATCAACTTGACTCCCTTTGCGAAGACTATGCTTCATTTGCAAAGTTGATATTAGCTCACATTAAGTGCGCAATTTCCTCCTCATTCCCTCTGAAATAGATACATTCCTATCCTATAACCCTAACACTTATCTTTCATTTTGATTTTCTGTGGCTCCTCCTCCAGTCTCCTGGTTGCACCCATCAGCACTTGACCTGGCACGCTGCGCGTGCTTAGACATCTGCCCTGGCACGTTGCTCGTGCTCACCCGGCAGCAATATGTAAAATCAAACATAAAACAAAACAATATATTAACACTTCATTACAACAACAACTTAATATGACAATATTATCTGACATTAATGACTTTTAATGAATGACATAATATTTTTATATATTTGTTCTGGTTACTCTGCTTTTTGAGCCTTATATATTTACAAAATTCTTAAATTGAAATGAAACTTAATAATTATCAAAAATACAGTCTAATAACTTCTTCTTATAAAATTTCCAAAATTTAAATTTAGGTAAAAAGAATTGTTTTTTAAATTTAGTGCAATAATATTTACAATTTGATACATGTGATTTAATTTCTTTTAAATGTCTAAGATGGAGGGACTTTCTTGCAACCAAACTTTTTTGTGCCATGCACTTTTTAGTTTTACCTGGAACGCGATCTTTTTTACGTAACATATTAAACTCAAACCTTTTTTTGGGAACTTTATGCGTTACCATGGGAGAACGGTCATCATACTTTGTGACAACTTGTGTCATCTCCTTTTCCTTCTGTAAAAAACCTATAAATTCACAATTTATTATTTCCAACTTATGATGCTTCTCGTAATCATTTCTATAGGATACTTCATCATGATCATCTTGAGTTATTGTAACGAACGTATCTTTATCTGGAATAAAATCGGATGAAATAGTAATACATGGATTGAACACACCCGGGGATTTGTCTTCATCCGTATCCTCCGTGTTGTCGTCGATTTGGCCGCCCTCATCACAGCCCTGGTCATCAATGTCGTCATGGCTGCTCACGTCACAGCCCTGGTCATCCTCGTCCTCCTGGCTGCTCACATCACAGCCTTGGTCATCATCATCATCACTTGGCTCATTATCTTGTGGATCATCCGTCATGCTAGAATATAAATCGGTATTATTACTCTGATCCACAACACTAGACGGTTCACCTTCACCGCATAGCGCTGGATCCTCCTCCACGACACATAGTTCCACACTAAACGGTTCACCTTCACCGCATAGCGCTGGATCCTCCTTCACAACACATAGTTCCGGTGCGGCACGATGCTTACATTTAAAACATTCGCACGGGAACTCACTCCTCAATAAATCGCACAACGTTGCGAAGTCCATATCATCATGGTACGTGTACCTAAAAAAATACTGGGCTGGTCCCTGTAGGTATACGCCCAAAATGAGTGCGTAGTCCTTCTCAAACCACTCGTTGGTTCTAGCCGTGAGCTTGAACTCAGCAACAAAATCCTCGAAACAGATATCTTTGTCTATTCCCGAGTAATACATCATTTTTTCTTTATAAAACTAATCAACGAATAAAAAAAAAACACTTAGCTCTCAAATCTTCAGGCGTCCACTCGCCTGCTTTACTAATTTTCCTCGCTTGGCATGCAAGAGGTGTTGTTTATAAGGGGCTGTACCTACGCAGCCGTTTCCTTCAAACAATCAAGTTACTTAAATCTGAAATACACTTTTTTGGCCTCCACCATTTGTGAGAGCCTCGAGTCCCCTCGAGAGGCTCCCAACCTTCAGGGACGTGGCAATATCAATTAAACCACGTTTTTTTATACTTTTCTATATTTTTCTTAGACGGCTCGACATACAATTATATTTTACCTGACATGACAACCTATTATATCTCATTCTAATAATTTAAACTACAAATAGTCTGCGAACGTCTTGCCAGCCAGTCTGCTAATCCAGGGCGCATGCGAACTCTTCAGAGATATCGCAGTACCTACCCACTTAAAATAAAATATGAAATAGATAAAAAATAAATATTTGGCAAGGAATTAACCACAATTAAAATCTGGGTAACGTTACTAATTTATACTTATGATAAACAATACAGGATGGAGGGGCCGCATCGACGCACAATCGATTAGTTACCACGTAGGTATTCAGTAGGTACCTACATGATTCTGAACGCCTAACACAGCAATTATTCTTTATAGCGTACTCTTAGGTATGTCATAAGTATCGGCAGCATCAGTTAGCTAAAGTTTTCCAGACTTAACCGCCCCACTTTACGGTAGGTACATGGAACGAAAAAAAAGGAAACTAAATAATAACTATTGATCATTCAGGTATGACAATCAAACATGCAGGAAAAGTTCTCTATTTTATACAGCAGTATAGGTAAATTATTTTGTGAATACCTAAGCCGAAAAATATCTTGCCCTTAACATGCTCAAAATACGCAATCGGGACTATTTGGAACTATGATAAAATTCCTTGGCAATGTATAACACATTTTAGAGGGGCTATTTGAAACTACGCTCCAATTAACCCCAAAACAGAAACCAAATAGCCCCATTTAGAAAAATCGAAATATACGCCAGCTCGTAAAAGGTAGAAACGAGCAAATAGAAGCACTGAAAAACGCATTAAACAAACTATAACTTAGTTTATTCTATTTCTTACAAACCTGTCTAGATTTTGTGTGGCAGACGAAAGTTATCAAGGCACAAAATGAACAAAAAATACAACCTTTTTTAAAATTACGTTTTAACCCACTTAGAAAGCCGTTATGTGTCAAAATTCCTTTGTGACATTGACATTAGATGTCACTGTATTGCCAAATGGTAAAATATAATTCCTACTGTTCTTAGATTTAAAGATACACACGATCAAAACTTTTTTTTAGGAAATTCCAAATAGCCTCGTGCTTTGCAAATAGCCCCATCGTACGGTATTATAGATAAATTACACCCATACACAGAACAAATGATCGTGCTCATCACACAAACATTTGTCCTGGGTGGGAATCGAACCCACGACCTCCCGCATAGCAGTCAGGGTCACTAACTACTAGACTAACAGGCCAGTCAAATGTAACTCATCATCATCATCCTACCCTTATCCCATTTTATTTGGGGTCGGTGCAACATGTTTTTTTCTTCCACTCTGTCCTGTCACCCGTCACACTATCAGTAACTCCCTTTTCTTTCATATCACTCCTCACACAATCCATCCATCTCTTCTTTGGTCTCCCCCTTCCTCTCCATCCATCTACGTGTAAACTCAAAACTCTTTTTGTGACATGCGTTTCATCTCTCCTCTTCACATGACCATACCAAGACAAACGATTTCCTTTCAACTTTTCAGTCACTGGCGCCACTTTCAGACTTCCTCTAATATACTCATTTCTCACTTTATCCATTCTCGTCACACCACACATCCATCTCAACATTCTCATCTCCGCTACATGCAGTCTTTTTTCATCCGTCTTTTTCACAGCCCAACATTCTGATCCATACAGTAGGACAGGTCTTATCACGGACTTGTAAATTTTACCCTTCAACTTGAGGGGCATCCGTGGGTCGTAAGTTGTTCCCGTGACCTGTCGCCATTTCATCCATCCTGCGGTGATCTGATGCGTTACGTCTCGGTCTGTCTGTTATTTTATGAAATAAAATAATGTTGTTTAACAAAACGTAGTTCTATATTTGAGAGATTAAAAGCACCATTGACCACAGACAACAAAAAAGTTATTGGTTAGTGAAGTACTAAACTAGAGATGTACACTTCATGAAATAATCGAAAAGTAGGGTTCAATATTTCTCATTTTAACACTATCTCACCATCTCCTTGGACGAGCGACCCGAGATACCGAAAGTCGGAACAGATTGGTATGGGCGTTCCAGCAAGAGCTAAGGCCACAGGACCGGAGAGACCGCCGAAATCACAGAACAAGTACTCCGTTTGGTTATACTTAATTTCAGGCCAACACTCTCCAGTCTGTGCCACCACACCTCCAATCTATTCTGGATCTCTTGACCACTCTCGGCAACCAGCACAATGTCATCGGCGAATAACATACACCAGGGAGCCTCTTCCTGAATGTCCGACGTAAGAGCGTCCATTATCATCAGGAAGAGGTAAGGGCTGAGAGCCGACCCTTGATGAAAGCCAACAGCCACATTGAAGCTGCTAGTGGTGCCTGCTGTAGACCGGTCTTGGGTACTGCATCGACTGTACATCGCTCGGATCAACTGAACATACTTACCAGGCACACCTGTCTCCTTAAGGGCCCACCACAGAACCTCACGAGGTACCCGGTCGTATGCCTTTTCGAGGTCAATGAATACCATGTGTAAGTTTTTATGTGCACCTCTGTATTTCTCACACAGCTAGCGTATAGCGAAAATGGCATCCGTTGTACCGCGACCTGGCATAAAACCGAATTGGTTCTGTGAAATTTCACTCTCTTCTCTCAACCGCCTCTCAATAACTTTCTCCCAGGCTTTCGTAGTATGTGACATTAGCTTTATTCCTCTATAATTGTTGCACTCAAGCACATCACATTTGTTTTTAAAAATGGGCACTAAAGAGCTGTTGCACCACTCATCAGGTATGGCTTCTTCCCGCAACAACTTATTGAAGAACAAAGCTAACCACATCCATCTATCCACTTGCAATAACTTCCACACTTCAACTGGTATTCCATCTGGACCAATGGCTTTACCATTCTTCATACCATTTACTGCTATTTTGACTTCATCCATACTAACCATTCTTACTAACCCTACATTCACTGGTTTACTCTCTAAATTCCTACTCCAATTATTTTCCTCATTCATCAGTCTTTCAAAGTAGTCCTTCCACCTGTCCTTGATTTCTTCCTCATTCGATAGGACCATTCCTGCTTCATTCTTCACACATCTTACATGACAGACATCCCTCGCCTTCCTTTCTCTTGTTCTAGCAAGGCGATACAGCTCTTTTTGGCCTGCAGGACAGTCCAGTGTGTCGTACAATTTGTCCTGAGCCTTTACTTTTGCTGAAGCTACGGCTTTTTTAGCTTTTTTCTTTAATAAGTCATAGTAGTAGTAGTAGTCTTTCTTTCAGCTTTCAAACTACCGTTTTCCGCTCTTACACGCTGCCATTCCTTGAATTTCCTTTTCTTTTCTTTCAACACATTCTGAATTTCTATCGACCACCACCATGTATCCCTATCTATAGTGCCTTTTCCTCTCGACTCTCCCAAAATATCTTTCGCTGCATTCCTAATACATTCCGCCATCTCATTCCAGGTTTCATTTATACTTCGATCATTCATGTCTCCCTCCCATCTCTATCATTTTGTCCACCACTCGCTCTCTAAACTTTTTCGCACAATCATTCTTCTCTAACATATGCCATTTTATTTTAGAGAAGAATGATTGTGCGAAAAAGTTTAGAGTCAAATGTAACTCTACAAGTCTATTTGCAAATGTATGGTAACCAAAAAGCCCAGATTGCTTATGGGGCTCACGTGTGTCCAATTTAGCTCTTATTATAATTATTTATTTATTATACATATATTTAGACAAATAAGTTGAACTAAAATGGTGATCTTTGCTATGGTTACGCTCAACCACCGCACTTACCGCACTTCGATTGAGGCCTTGAAAATCTGCACATTAAAAGTCTTTGTTAACCGCCAATAATACCTTACCTGTGACTATGTCGATAACTTAGTTCTCTTGTGAAAAATTACAAACTGTACTAAATATGAGAAAACAATCTCTTTACATATTTCTTTTTTCTAGAGTAAAAACGAGGTGCAACCGAATGTAGATTGGGGGGAGGAAGAAGAGCAAATGACTAGTGATCCGCGGTACTTCGAACCTGCACCGCGGAATGTTGAAGTCGGGATCAAAGTCATAAACGTGTCAAAGGTATGGCGAGAAACATAAAAACCAGTCGAAACAAATAATCATAGTCATCTTCTTGCCCTTGTCTCATATTACATGGAATTGATGCATTTTTTACAACATGCGGTTTTAACCATAGATATAAGAAAAGAGGAGATATGTTGAGTAGTCAAAAATGTACGGGAACCCGCTGTCTGCAGTCATCCCCACTTCTACGTTCACTCGCACTTTTGCGAATATACTTACGCACTAGCGTACACATCCGCAATTCATAAATCGGATCATAATATACAGTGAATTTTAAACTTTATTGCTTTTACACAGCGTATATTTTCCATTCACAGAACAACGTGCGCACACATTTGCACCAAACAAACGTCGATGTGCTGTGCAAAAGCAATTTATTTTACATTTACGCTAGTGATTGACTAAATAGAAAAGTTATCGATTTTTTTTGTGCTATTTTTTTGGGTCCCAAAAAATAAATGAAATAAAAATCAATATGTCCAGAAAATAATATAGGTATGAATAATAAAACAATAAAAATGGTTTTCATAAAGCTCAAAAATTAAATTCATGTTTGAGCATGTTAGGACTCCTTATTATACCGTAACGACGAAATTTATCTCCGCACCGGATAACTATGGTGATTCTTAAGAAAATCGTTTGTTCAATTAATGTACTGCTGTTGGTTACCTATATTCCTCACTGGCCTGTGAAATTAAGGTATTTACGACGCTTTAATATTATAGGGGTGGCATTTTTAGTCAAATATTGCAATCTTAAATTTATGCATTTTTCCATGACTGCTTTATTACTGTATTATTCAATAATATTAAGAATTATTCCATGAAAAAGATATGTTTAAAAAACAAAAGAAAAGCTTTACCTCACTTCTGCAAAAATACGGTCTAGTTTTAAATAAGGGATTGCCCATTCAAAAAGCTTGCGTTTTTTTTTTAAAGGCTGAAACATTTCGGGTTTAAAATGCCTTGAACATATTGTACTATTTTTAATAGGGGACCAATTAGGTGGCCTTCTAGTAGCATCAATCCATTTATTTTTTTAAATTGCATCTTTCGGGAATCTGAAAACATAAAACAACGTTTTAATTGTCATTTTTACCTAAGCTTAGTACTAGCTTACCCACGCTATGTTAAAAGCTTTTGTAAAAGAACATAGTAGAGCATATTAAATACATATATGAAATACAACACACCCATAAATAAAAAATAAAGAGGTAATACATGTTGTCTTATTTTATGCAAAAGTTGTTAATTCTGAATCATGTCCTTTATTAAGCACATTTGAAGCTTTTAAAGCATTTAAGCCAAATAGTAAAAATATCAAATCCAGAAAAAATAAGGAAATAACAAAAAAGTAAGGCATAACACAGACACCGTGAAATAGTCCACTGAATTTAACTTACAATTTAACCAACTCACTTTATGACAGTTACTTTGTTATGAAATTTTGTTGACATAATTATTTCTCTACAACTCTGTAAATAATCAAAACATATAAGTAAATACAAATACATAGGTACTTTTTTTATTCTTATTATATTATTATTATTTCACATCGGATACCCGACCATTCAATATTGTGTTGTTATCGATAAGTCGACATTAATGGATCTGCAACAGTGCATCACTAGCTAGCCGCCGCTCAAAGCGGCCGTACTATGAAACACGCCGCATTGATAAAGTATCGTTATGTTCCTATTACATTGCCGGTCTAGTTACTGAGCGTCAAAATTAAGTAGTGGTTAAAGAGCAATGTATTTACTGCACAAGTAATACAGACGCTTTAAAATTTAAAAACAAAAATAACGTAGTAACAGCCAAGGACATTATAAGAATTATTGTTTTTACTGATTTTAAAGACAAATATAGTATTAAACTTATACTTACATATGGTAAGATATTCCGTGATTATCCAGATTACTTTTATCACTTCGGTTCTTACAAAAAAGCACTGAACAACACGGCATTTTAAATATTTTTTGAGCACGTACCGCGAGTCTCACTAGTTTACAACTGAGTGCCGCACCACGGCCGTTTGCCCGAAAGTGTGCTTATTGCACAAGTCGCGATCTACACGAACACGCCCACTTGCCACTTCTCCTGTTTTTTATATTTCTATGGTTTTAACGCACTGTGTCCGCTCAGACAAGTTGCAAAGACTGTCAGAGCAAGCCCCCTAGTCGATTTATTCCAATTTTTTTAGAAAGGTGAAGAAATGCCTTGTCCTGTCCAAGCCTGTCGAAAGCCAAATTGATTATTGGAAAAGATTTTATTTTCTGGAATGATATGAGCCGATTACTGAGTATTATTTCAAAAACCATCGATAATGCCGGTAGGACAGAAATAGGCCTGTGATTACTGACACTGCCTCTGTCTCCTCCGTTGTGGATAGAATGTACGACCGCTGTTTTTAAAATGCTGGGGAATTAGCTTCTAACCTAATCTAAACAGCATATGTGAGGGACGAGTGACACAAGAGTCTGCCTGCTCAATTTTAGTAACTTTAAACTCACTCCATCTCATCCCGGGGCAGAACCAGAACGAAGACCCACTATAATATTTTCAATTGCGGCACAATCGGTAGATAGCAGGACCATTAGTATTAACCTGTTAAACATCCCTAGCATACGACTTATGCTTTGTACAACCATTAGTATGCTCAGCCGCGTTCTTTGCCAATATTTGCAAAAATACCGTTGAATAATTTTGCAAAAAAAATAAAAACGAAGACCTACAATCTAGACTGAAATAGATTATGTTGTTAATTACCTGCCAGGTAAGAATACAAAAGAGTGCACGCGTGAAATATTTTCACAGGAGTAAAATTATTGCTCTCTTTCTTGTTGTAACGATTCGTAAAAAATACTTTTTACAAAAAAATATACCGACTCCACTGAAAATATTAAAATAATTTTAATTTCGGAAGTCGGTGTTTCTCGGTATTATTTGTTTCTTATTAAACACCGACTTCCGAAATTAAAGTTATTTTAATATCTTTAGTGAAGTCGGTATATTTTTTTGTAATAAGTTTTTTATTTCACCCTTTTTAGTTGCGATACACTTATAACTGGAGTGCATATGCCATGACAATTTCAATGAACCCAAACCCCGATAGGATACGTCGTTTTATTATGAAGTTCCTGTGTCTCCCTTCCACCTTCCGGCTCCATCATCAGATCAGTTCGATAGTACCTTAAAGTCAAAGTGCATCTCATGACAATTTTAATGAGACCAAACACGGCTAGGATACATTGATTAGTTTCGATGATACTGTTACATTATTACATTGGTGACCCCGTAAGAGCACGATGAGTCAGCCACGGGAAAAGGATGGATCCGACGTGTGTCGCGTCGGTGTGAGGGTATCCCCATTTTACCCGGAAAAACCTGAACTTTGGTTCGCGCAACTAGAGAGCCAGTTTGCGTTGGCGAACATCACCGCCGACGCCACCAAATACCACCACGTAATGGGAGGCCTAGACCCCGTATACGCATCCCACGTCGAGGACATAATTGAGGCTCCAGCAGCCCCGGAGAAATATGAACGCCTGAAGACGGAGCTGGTGAGGAGGTTGTCTGCGTCTAGGGAGAAGAAGGTGCATCAGCTCCTAACACACGAGGAGCTTGGAGACCGCAAGCCTTCGCAGTTTCTACGACACCTAAGCCACCTGGCGGGACCGAACGTACCCGAAGAATTCCTGCGGACGATCTGGACCAGCCGCCTGCCAAGCAGTACGCAGAGCATTATCGCTTCGCAGGCTAAGGCTAGCCTCGCGGAAGTGGCCGAGCTGGCTTATCGCATACACGACCTAGTGCCAACCGGCCCGCAAGTGGCAGCGACATCAACACCGGCGGCATCACCAAGAAGCAGTATGGACCAGATGGCTAACCAGATCGCCGAACTTACAAAGCAGATGCAAAGTTTGGCCTCGCAAGTAAGCAGAATGTCCCGATCGAGGCAGAGGTCCAGCAATAGGAGTAGCAGCCGGGGGCGTTCACTGTCCACGAGGTCACACTCAAATCACCAGAAGTGGCCTAACTGCTGGTACCATTATAAGTTCGGCGAGAAAGCAACAAGGTGCGTAAAACCCTGCGACAACGCGGGAAAAGCCACGGGCAGTCGTTAATGGCGACCGGCGACTGCCACAGCACTGGTCGCTTATTTGTGACCGACCACCAGTCGAAAGTACAATTTCTCGTCGATACCGGTAGTGATGTGTGTGTTTTCCCTAGGTTGGCCATGAAAGAGCGCCGTAATAAAACAACTTTTGAACTGTGTGCGGCTAACGGTAGTGCGATAAGTACTTACGGTTATGTACACCTTAAACTTAATCTAGGCTTACGCCGTGACTATGCCTGGCAATTTATCGTAGCGGACGTAACGAAAGCAATCGTAGGTGTTGATTTTTTATCGTATTATAATTTGATTGTAGATGTAAGAATGCAGCGATTAATTGACGCTAACACTACGCTGGCGACCCCTGCTTTGCCTGCCCGACCTTCAGATGTTGTTCCTTCGGTGAAGGTAAGAATTGGTGACACTACATATCACGACATACTCCGGGAGTTTCCTGACATAACCCGGCCGTCGGGTATACACCGTGCACCTACACATAACACCTTACACTACATACGCACAACACCTGGACCACCTGTATCGAGTCCACCGCGGCGATTAGCTCCAGACAAACTTAAAATCGCTAAAGAGGAGTTTGAATCTATGCTAGCGATCGGCACGGCCAGACCCTCTGACTCACCTTGGGCCTCACCCTTACACCTGGCACCTAAAAAGGATAGTGGGTGGCGGCCATACGGAGATTATAGGATGCTCAATGCGCGTACAATACCAGACAGATACTCTATCCGCCACATCCATGACTTTGCCCACTACCTTTCAGGATGCCAGGTCTTCTCAAAAATAGACCTGGTAAAGGCTTACAACCAAATCCGTGTTAATCCAGAAGATATACCGAAGACAGCGATCACAACGCCGTTTGGACTCTATGAGTTTCCCTATATGACGTTCGGACTTCGAAACGCAGGACAAACCTTCCAGCGTTTCGTGGACGAAATGCTGCGAGGTCTGGATTTCTGTTTCGGATACCTTGATGACTTTTTGATTTATTCAAGAAACCAAGAAGAACACCAGGATCACCTACGACAGCTGTTCACCAGACTTCAAAAATATGGAATGGTTATTAACACGTCCAAATGCGTATTCGGAGCCTCAGAGATAACATTTTTAGGCTACCACATCACCCCGAGCGGCACGAAACCCTTACCGGAGAAGGTCGAAGCCATCAGCAGCTTCCCAACGCCGAAGACAGTGAAGGAGTTGCGAAGGTTTTTAGGGATGATAAATTTTTATAGACGGTCCATTCTAGAAGCGGCTCAACACCAGGCACCGCTGAACAAACTGCTGGAAGGTTCGGTGAAAGGATCACACCCAGTGAATTTCACAGCGGAAGAGGATAAGGCATTTATGGCCTGCAAAAAGGGTCTTTGCCAAGCAGCAATGCTAGCACACCCTGATTGCGGAGCTAAACTGGCCATAGTGACAGACGCATCCGACACCGCCATGGGAGCAGTCCTGCAGCAGTCTAAGGATGAGCAATGGGAACCCTTAGCTTTCTTCTCCCGTAAGCTAAGTTCAAGCCAGCAGAAATACTCTCCTTATGACCGGGAACTACTCGCAATATATGAAGCGATTAAATACTTCAGACATATGGTCGAGGCCAGAGAGTTTGTGATCTACACAGATCATAAACCCATCTGTTACGTGTTTCATACACGTAAGGAGAATTGCTCACCAAGACAGTTCAGACATCTAGATTTTATCTCGCAGTTTTCAACAGACATCAGGCACTTTTCTGGAAAAGACAACGTAGTTGCCGATACTTTATCAAGGGTGGAAGCGATCACCCGGCCTATAGACCTGAACGAGCTGGCTAAAGCCCAAGCTTCAGATCCCGAACTCAAGCAGCTACTCGTTGGGGAGTCGTCACTGCGCCTGAAGAAGATAACACTGCCGGGAACATTGTCTGAACTGTACTGCGATGAGAGTAGAAAGACCATATGTCACGAAGGAACTCCGACGACAAGTGTTCAACAACCTGCACTTCTTGAGCCACCCAGGAGCTAACGCTACTGCTAAACTAGTATCCGAGCGTTACGTGTGGCCCGAAGTAAAAAAAGACTGCAGGGAGTGGACGCGAAGTTGTTTACCATGCTAGCGTGCGAAGATCACACGTCATGTCTCCGCTCCTCTGGGTAAGTTCATGTTGCCACGTAAGCGCTTTATGGACATCCATATCGACGTGATCGGACCACTGCCAATATCGCACGGATTCCGGTATTGCCTCACAGCCGTCGATCGCTTTACGCGTTGGCCTGAGGCAATACCAATCAAGAATATCACCCCAGAAACGGTGGCAAATGCACTTCTGTACGGGTGGATCGCGTGGTTCGGTTGCCCTGTAAAAGTAGTGACGGATCGAGGCAGGCAGTTCGAGTCTGACCTCTTTAAGCATCTGTCAAATATCGGCTTCGAGCACCGGAAGACAACCGCTTACCACCCTGCCTGTAACGGCATGGTTGAGCGGTTCCATCGTCAGCTGAAAGCGGCCATTACCTGCCACGGGAACCTAAACTGGGTAGAAACACTACCACTAGTTCTGTTAGGCATCCGCAGCGCGTATAAATTAGACGTGCACGCAACTCCAGCGGAGCTAGTGTACGGTGAATCTTACGGCTACCAGGTGCTTTTTTAGAACCTGAAGCTGTAAACACCACCGATGTGACCGACTACGTATCCAGGCTACGCATGTTCGCTTCGAACATACAGCCATCAGCAGCATCGCGACACGGTAACACGCGGCCCATATGTGTTTTCAAGGACCTCGCCACCGCATCGCACGTATTTCTGAAGGATAACGCGTATCTGGGTCATTTAAGCCAGCCTACACAGGACCGCATGAAGTTCTGGAGAGGAGTGACAAAGTATTCAAACTCCTCTTTAACGGTAAAACAGTCACAGTATCGATAGACCGAATAAAACCGGCCTATATACTTCGTGACTCACACACCACAACAACACATAACAACACACTCACTCACAACATACAGGAACAAAAACAGACTACACAAGACACAACAGCTACCAATTCAACGCCGGCGACCGAAGAAGGCAATATCAAAAGGACACGGTCGGGCCGTAGGGTGTGTTTCCCTGGTCACTATCGACCTTGACGGTCTCAGGAGGGGAGCGTCACAATATTTCAGATGACATTTTGTAAAAAGAAACAATATGAGAGATGACGTTTGTCAATAAAAATATACGTCAAGATTATAAAAATTAGTATTATTTTTAGCAGTATTACAATACCATTTTCTTTAACCTAACTATTCACAACCATTTATTTATTTGCATTGTAATTTCATTGTGATATCTGTGTAAGTATGAAGTTTAATTGGCCATTTCTGGTCTTCTTCATCAGTTCCACTCCATCAAATGTTTCTTTTTGACTGTAAATGCTTAAGATCTAGATGAAAATACCAAAATGACCATATGTTTCAGTCGCGTCCGCAAGCGCTAGCGAGCGAACGTATCTGCTGTCGCGTCGGTGACTCATTGCTCGAAGATGACGTCTAATAATATTGTAAAATGCAATCAATGCAATTTAGTAGTTAGCGAGTTATTAGCCTTTATTCAAAATAAATTAGACGTTATGAACGAAGAGTGTTTAGTGAATCTGTGTACTTCGAATTTTTCTTCGGAGGAGATCGAAAGTGCAAAGAGTTTGCTATTCGAATCGGTGCCTACTTCGAAGAAAAGGATAAACAGAAGGAAGGATGGACGCTCGAAGAGAGATTTATTCGACGTTGTAAGTCTTTTTAAAGAGACTGATCCAGGTTTAATTCCAGTTTTTGTGGCAAGAGACTTACAGAAATTACCTCCAATTCATTTTGACCATGTTGATCCGACAAAACTCCTAAAGGATATATTGATCATTCAAAATGAATTAAGAGTGATTAAGGAGTCATATGTTACTGAAGAAAAGTTTAACGAAGTCAGAAACGAACTTACTAATTTGAAAAATGCGTCTTTGGTGAACAATAACTTTGATTGTTACGTTAGTAAATTGAGAGGCGGGGGTAAACCTTTATCAAATAGTTACTTTTTGGATAGCGGACCGGTCGGCCTACCCCCCGTTTCGGACGCGGAACAAAATATAACGCAAAGTCAAGCTGAGCGAAGTGAGTCATTGCCGAGATTTACGTGTGTCAATGCGACGGGATCCCCAGCGCCCGCGCCCGGGCCCGCGCGCCACCTTGCGACGCCCGGCTCGCGAGTGAAGGAGTGCGCGCATACGGTGACTTCGAATGTGAATGCGCCACCGCCGCCGCCGCCACCGCCGCCGCCGCCACCGCCGCCGCCGCCACCGCCGCCGCCGCCACCGCCGCCTCCGTCGTCGCTTGAGTTATCAGCGCCAATGTATCGAGTGGAGTGTAGTACGAGTGCCAATAAGGGTTTAAATAATTCTTTTGCAAATGTAATTAATACGGAAAAGCAATGGAAGGTTAAGGAGCCGAATGAGCACTGGGTTTTAGTACAGAAAAGGAGATTAAAAAATCGTTTTAGTACATTGGAAGGCAAAGCACGAAATACAGGCAGTGAAAAGTTCAAAGCTGCAGACATACAAGTTCCTTTATTTATAAATAATGTTGACAGAAGCACATCGGAAACAGACATTGTTAACTATATATTAGAACAAACCCGAGTTCATGTAACTCTGCAGAAAATAAAAGCGAGGGTGCAAAGGCAGTACAGTTCGTATAAAATGCAGGTGCCTAGTGCGAAGCTCTCTCTGTTCCTTGATGACACACACGCCTGAGGGCGTAACGGTTAGAAAATTCATTGAATTTAAAAATAAGGATAATGGAGCACAATACAGGCAAGAGAATAAACAAAACTAAGTTCGTGAGTTTTAACTGCTATTCGGTTAAGAACTCCGTTGAATACGTCAGGATATTATGTCACGAGGCAGACTTTTTAGCTTTACAGGAGACATGGCTGTTACCGGACGACATTCCATACCTAGGAGATATTGATCAAGATTTTGCGTACACCGGGAAATCTTCAGTGGACACGTCTTCGGGTATGCTGAAGGGCAGGCCATATGGTGGAGTGGCTCTTCTGTGGCGTAAAAGTGTGTTCCAATCGGTGTCGGTCGTAGACTGTGTGAGTGAGCGTATAGTGGCCGTTAAGGTAGTGTTAGATGATCGCGAGTTATTGGTGATGTCGGTATACATGCCAACGGATAGTCTTGACAATTTCGAAATCTTTGTGAGTTGCCTTGGCGAGATCAGTGCGATTATAGAGACTAGTGGTACTGACACAGTGTATATACTAGGTGATTTCAACGCTAACCCAGGCACCTTGTTTGGCAACGAGCTTTTCAAGTTCTGTGCTGAGCAGCAGTGGACGTGTGCAGACATAGAATGGTTGAGACTAGATTCAGGTACATATACATTTCTTAGTAATGCTTATGGGACTACGTCATGGTTGGACCATGTCATCATTACCGAAAGCGCAAAAGAAACAGTTCTGTGTACAAGTATACGGTATGAGGTGTCATGTTCTGATCATTTCGCTGTTGAACTGGTATGTGACCTTAATATTTTGGTTCCGAGAGTACAGATGAAGGGTTCGTAGCCAGACAAGGCTACTTGGGGCGAAAGAGATAAAGAGCAGCTTAATAAATATTTCGATGCCTCCCACGTAAGTTGTTGTAACCCCAAAAATGCAATTTTACAGGAGAGCGTTTTAAAGATACTTTTTGCGATACAAGCCACATTTTTCAAAGAATCTTTTTGAAATTCGGTATGAGTGTATAGTTTTTAATATGTTATCGTTTACTACATGTCATTACTTTATAATATTAACGGTTTCTTGAATTTTGTTGTTACAAGTGTTTACCGCGACAGGAGGTCCTCACAAAATGTTGTAACTATCACTTACATTATTATACACGGGAGTTCAAGAGCCGATTTGGATCATATCTGATACTTACATCAATTTACGTCGATTACATATAAAAAAAAGGTTTGGTATGTGTGTCATTACTTGATATAATAAAATAAATACAATGTTTTTTCAGCCTAATTTCGTTTAGGACAATACCTTTTCGTTGATACGTTACCGAAATACAAAAAAAGCAGAATATTTTCAATCAAGTTTATCAAAATTTTATATTTTAGGGTTTAGAGTTTAGAATAAGAAACGATATTTTAAAGATTAGAAAAACATTAAAGATTAAGATTAAAAATCTGAAAAAGCTTTTTTCAAATTTAAATTATACTTTCAATTCACTACATCGTCCTTTAATCAAATTTTTACTATAGTTTAAATAATCAAAACTCAAAAAAGTATCGTAACCAAAATGATTAAGAAAATTCTAGTAACCAATGAGATTTAAAAATAGGTAAATCATCATGTTCCTATCTTAGTCCAATGTGATTTGGAGTCGGTGGAACAAGCTTATTCTTTCACTTTGTCGTATCACCCGTCTCACTATCACTTTGTAATCTTTTCCTCTCTCCATTTTTTCAAGTGACTATACTTATAGCTCATTCTGTAATATGCTTTATTCTTCTTCTTTTCATAAGCATATCCAAGACAAACGATAGGTAAATAATAACTTGCACTGAATCTAGAAAAGCCCGCAAATCTTAGTTTTGCTCGTAATTATATATTACGAGCAAAACTTAATATTTGCGGGCTTTTCTAGATAGGCTTTTCAATAGAGGGATTGTTTCCCGACCCCAAAAAGCTGGTTTCATGCACCTAACTGGTGTATTCATATTATCAGCATTTTGGCATTTTGGCATCTTAAGGTATTATGTTGAAAGAAGTGGTCATCACCTTACAGTCTGATAAAACATTAAATTAATATTGAATCTTCAGAACAAACTGGTACCTCTTTTATTTTTAAGATATTATTATCTTTCAGATCGTTTTCTGTTTTCTCTATGTACCCTTTAGGCAAAAGCTATACGTTATTACTATATACACTAAAAGTTTAAACCTCTGTCTTAATATAACATTAGTGAATTTAGTTAACATAGTGTGACTCAACTTGCAAGCAGTTGAAAAGACTTGAAATGGTCACAAACGATGGTGTTGACAGACCCAGACTTTTTCACAGGCTGTTAAATATCTTTTTGATCGGGGATTAATACTGCTGTTGGTATATCAAATTTAACTAACACCTATTAAGAACTTAATCACTTATAGAAATGGGAAAACTGTTGTTCACACACTTTTGAAGTTTGAAGTTTCAGTAACGGCAACAGGCAATTTATTCTTATTTACTTATGTCTCACAATAGTATCAGCATAAATTCTAAGCTTGGCTCTCCTATAACTAAATTAGCAATAGTTATACATCGTTTTCTCTGTCACCTTTTTAGTTTAATTTATTGAAATAGTGCTTACAGCAGACTCAATAGACCAGTTTTCCTACTGGCTGTTTTTGATATTTAACTAGAAAGGTTTTCTTTGACGTTGTTAGTCCTTTTGAAAAATCTCTAGTCTGTAAATGTGTATTTTTATTTTAAAAGGTAATGCCTTTTTCAAACGATACTTTATTCAATCAAATACAGTTAGTGGACTTAGCTTAAAGAGTTCAACAGTGCAGAAACATGCAAGTGGTGACTAAGGTAAAAGTAACGAACAACCTTTTTTTGATTTGGGAAACTAGCAATAAACACGAGCAAAAAGGAAAGTCCTAGTGAGTTTTAATCAGTAAAGTTGCTTTTACTGACTAAAACTCACATGTAATCCTTCGGTGCATTTTGTGTTCCAGGCCCTCATTTCCTCGACACGACCTGGATGTCTTTCTTGAGATTGGTACGATAAAGCGAGTAACTGAGATAACTGGAAAGAATGGAGGGAGGCCTTTGCCCAGCAGTAGGACAGCACAGGCTAGCTAGAATAAAAATAATATAATATAAACAAAAATGGCTATAACAGTCGTAATCCAAATGGCTATTATACTACACAGCTATGAAATACGAGTAAGTGAGCAGTTTCAAGGTCCAAAGTTGCGAATATGCCATCACCTTTTAGTTTAGTCATTTAAAACTTCTCAGATTCATTGAAAATGGTTCCCTAGAGTGACTCTGACTTCAGTGATATTCATAAAACACTCCCTGAAAAATACATACAACGTACTTATTTCAAACGAGTAGCGACGTAAATCATTGTATGTGATGTTACAACCTACTTTTACATATCTAGCATCGAAGTAAAATGTTTTACGTATCACTTAACATAAAATAATTTAAAAATTAGCGACGTAAATTGTTGTATGGGACCAATACCATATTTTAAATGGTTATCATGGTAGTTAAAGATAAGATTAAACGGAATAGTAATTACTAGAATATTAAATTAACGACGTAAAAATTGCGTGAGAGGTGCAACTGGCAGCGAATTCCAGCGTAATCTGTGATATGTGTTACATACAACGGACGCACGTGCGCTTTTCCCCGTTGTAAACCATTGCAAATAATAAATACTACAGTCTACGCCGGAATCGTTCGAAATATACAACATTATACGTTTCAAAAGTACCTTAAATAATAGGTTTTTTGGACTTTTTGTTTTTTTGTAGGATAGATTACATAAAATTAGACACTTTTACATAAAAAACCCAAAATCGCCATTTTGTGGGTTACAACAACTTACGTGGGAGGCATCGATTTGTACATTTGCTCAACTAAACTGCGTGACATCAACTTTCCCTGTGAATTCCATGACTGTGCAGATGTAATGTGTAATGATATATACCATAGACAAATAATTGACAGATTGTATGATAATGTTGTGAATGTGCTTAGGGACGCTGCGGTGGCGTGCTCTAAGAGTAAAATAATAAAAACTAAAAAGAAAAGACATGTGACAGGCTGGAACAAATATTGCAAAAAGGCATATGAGGAGGCTAGGTTTCGGTTTCATGAGTGGGTCGACCAGGGTAAAAGCAAATCAGGTCAGATATATGACCAAATGCGAAGCTCACGAAGTTAGTTTAAACATAAACTTAAGTGGTGTAGGGACAATGAAACACAGGTTAAGATGGACATTCTTGCATCACAACATGTCACAAAAAACTTTAGTAAGTTTTGGAGAGAAACCAACAAATTGAATCCGAGGCCGAGTGTTCCAATTAGTGTAGAGGGGGTTAGTGACGCCGACCAAATTGCCAACTTATTCAGGCAGCATTTTGGGGTACTTTCTCCACTAGTACCCGCGACGGCGGCTGCAAAATTAGAGTTCACTAGTATGGCAACACCGCCTGTTCGAATCACTGCAAAGCAAGTTGCCAAGGTGATCAGAGACATGAAGCGAGGGAAATCCCCAGGCCATGATTCACTCAGCATAGAACACTTGCAGCATGCAGGTGTTCATCTGCCGAGGGTGCTCGCTATGTTATTTACATTTTGCATAAGGCATTCATATCTCCCTGAAGCAATGATGAGAACTATAGTTGTCCCAATACTAAAGAACAAGACAGGTGACGCCTCTAAATTATGTAACTACAGGCCTATATCACTTGCGACAGTCATTGCTAAAGTGTTGGACGGTGTTATTGATATCCAGCTAAGACAACACCTACAGCTTCATGATGCACAGTTTGGCTTTCGCCCTGGTTTGTCAACGGAAATGGCTATACTGACTCTCAAGCATACCGTCCGGTACTACACTGACAGAAGCACGCCTGTCTATGCCTGCTTCTTAGATCTATCCAAAGCATTTGATCTTGTGGCATACGACAGGTTGTGGCAAAAGTTGTCAGATGATTCGGATCTACCTTCTGAGTACATAAGTCTTCTGAAGTATTGGTATGGCAACCAGAGCAATTATGTGCGGTGGTCGGGGTCGCTATCGGTTGGGTACCGGTTGGAATGCGGGGTGAGGCAAGGCGGGCTAACCTCGCCAACTCTTTTCAACCTATATATTGACCGTCTGATTCGTGAACCCAGTAGTACTGGTGTCGGATGTTCGATTGATGGTGTTCTTGTTAGCATAAGATCCCGATATAAAACGACCTTCACCGAGATGTTTATTTGATGAAACGTATTTTATATGTAATTTAATATGTCAATAAATAAATTGCATATGGGTTGCCTAACAAATTTAAGTCAAGGGTATTTTTAATTAATAATTGAAAAAAAAATTTTTTTTAAACATTCCACCGGTGTGATTATTAGATAAACTATATACCAATCGAAAGTATGAAGCCCATAGAACATGCAAACGTTAGGTTGCCCTTTTTATTCCGGTCACAACTATCGGGTAGCCAGGTATAAACAGGTAAATCTACACTAGCATTTTGCAACGGTCTGCTTATTGAATTGAACCTTAATAAAAATTAAAGATTATTTAATTATAAACACGGTGGTATAGGGTTGCCTGCGAAAAATCAGTCCCTAATTCCGGTTGTCGAATTTTAAAAAGTAAAATATCGCTGCGGGTGAATGTCTGTACAAGTAGATTGTAACAATTGTAATGTCTGTATCTCTAAATCTTTTTAACCGTCGACCATCACTGCTACTCTTATCAAGTTCAGGAAAATTCCGTAAAAAAAAGTGAAGAAACTAATTATGAATGTCATCATGAAGAAGCAGACACTAGGATTATTTTTCATGTTTCTAAAGCGGAACCAGGCTCTAAAATTTTAATTAAAGCCTCTGATACTGACGTTTTGATTATTTTGTTAGGAAATATGCACAAACTTATCGAATCAGAAATTTGGCTTGCCAGTTCAGCTACTAAAAAGAGTAATAATCAAACAGTTGATTGCATTAATTGCACCGATTTAGCGTTGAAGTTAGGAATTAAATTATGCCAAAGTCTCCCAGCCTTCCATGCATTCACTGGTTGCGATTACACGGCTGCATTTTTCAATAAAGGGAAAGTAAAACCTTTTAAGCTATTTTCGAAAAATGAAAAATATCAAACTGTTTTTGCATCATTAATAGATCCTGCTGATATTTTCATTGATGAAAAAATGAAGGTCGTTCAAGAATTCACAGCTAGTATGTAAGGTATCAAAAACTGCACCAGTGTGAATGACGCGAGACATCGCATTTTTATGAAAACTTACGCTGCAAAAGAAGACGGAGAGAACTTTTTAAAAAAAATAAAAGGCTTCGACTCCAATTCCATACCACCATGCTGGATATCATTACTTCAAAAAATTTTACGAACTATTTTCGTGAATTCCATGTGGCTTCATGCAACGGATCCCATATGCATGAAACTTCAGCCTGAGAACTGCGGTTGGTTCTTTGATGAATTTTTAAAACCAGTAGGATTCATTGGGGATCATTCACCCTCAAAGATTCAAGATATTGTCGAAAGATTTGAAACGGAGTGTTATGACCAAGAAGATTCAGAAGCTGAAGATCTAAGTTATATGTCCGATGACGCGGATCCTGAATAATTTAAAAAAAAAATTGTATTTTTAATTTTTAACAATACATACAAGTTTATTTTTAATTGTCGTTTTTTATTTTGTCTTCTAATAATAAAGATAAAATTTCCAAGATTAGTAATATATATGTATTACTATAGTAATACATATATATTACTAATCTTGGAAATTTATATACTTTAGTGTCACATAAAAAAAAAACATAAATAATTAATTGATTGAAAAATAAAAAATTTAATGACTATTTCTCTATTCTAATAATAAAATACTCCAAAATGATGCGCAGCGTATACGCGTCTATCGCTATCCTTTTCATTTTCAAGCACAAGTAGCATGCGCACTCTCTTTCTTTAAATGGGCGGAGCTTAATCAGCTGCTATGCTATGTCCTCTTCTATCGCATGGGATGGTTGGTTAAGACCTCTCAGTCGCAGACATTCACCCGCAGCGATATTTTACTTTTTAAAATTCGACAACCGGAATTAGGGACTGATTTTTCGCAGGCAACCCTATACCACCGTGTTTATAATTAAATAATCTTTAATTTTTATTAAGGTTCAATTCAATAAGCAGACCGTTGCAAAATGCTAGTGTAGATTTACCTGTTTATACCTGGCTACCCGATAGTTGTGACCGGAATAAAAAGGGCAACCTAACGTTTGCATGTTCTATGGGCTTCATACTTTCGATTGGTATATAGTTTATCTAATAATCACACCGGTGGAATGTTTAAAAAAAAATTTTTTTTCAATTATTAATTAAAAATACCCTTGACTTAAATTTGTTAGGCAACCCATATGCAATTTATTTATTGACATATTAAATTACATATAAAATACGTTTCATCAAATAAACATCTCGGTGAAGGTTGTTTTATATCGGGATCTTAGACTATGTCAACAACATCAGTTACGCAGATGACATGGTGCTGCTGTGTCCTTCGATCAGTGCCCTTCGAAAACTCATTTCGGTCTGCGAGCGGTATGCGGAGTCTCATGGGCTTAGATATAACGCCACTAAGAGCGAGCTCATGGTGTTTAAGGCGGGGTCTAAGACTTATGACACTGTACCACAGGTCATATTGAATGGTAGTGCCCTTAAAAGAGTATCGCAGTTCAGGTATCTGGGCCACTGGGTCACCGAGACGCTTGTAGATGACATTGATATAGATAGGGAGCGTAGGGCTTTGTCAGATAGAGCTAATATGCTGGCTCGTAGGTTCGCACGCTGTACTACAGAAGTAAAAGCTACTTTGTTTAGGGCCTTCTGCCAATCGTTCTACACGTGCAGCCTATGGGTCAAGCATACGAAGAAATGGTATGACTCCCTGCGTGTTCTCTACAGTAATGCCTTCAGGGCGCTGATGAAGCTGCCTCGTTACTGTAGTGCGTCGAGTATGTTTGCGGACGCAAACATAGATGGTTTCTCGACGATTATTCGCAAGAGAGTTGTATCCCTAATGTGCCGCATACGAGGCAGCTCCAACAGTTACCTTCGTTTGTTCGCTTGAAGAATGGATTTGGATCTGGATTGCCCGATAATGCGATACTGGACCAGGCTGCATGTTGAGCACTCCGGATCAAAACCCAAATTTAGGCTAAGATGACTTTTGTGTATTTGAATAACTTTTAATGACATTTTAATGATTTTTTATGATATTTTTAATGACTTTTAATGATATTTTTGAAACTTTTAATGACATTTTAATGACTTAATGATATTTTTAATGATATTTTTAATGAGTTTTAATGATATTTAAATGACTTAATGATATTTTAATGAATTTGTGTATTTTTAATGTAATTTTAAATAATTTATTGTAAATTGTCTAATAATGTTTGTGAATATTGTAATCAAATTTTTGTTATATGGACTAGTTTCCGAAATAAAATAATTTATATTATTATTATTATATGTTTGCCTATGATATTTTAGGAGTTCTCTCGATTCCTCATGGATCCTCTTGAACAAAAATAGTACATTGTTATACGAGGGATGAAAGAGAGTTATTTAGTCCTGAGAAATTTCTTGGCGACCGAGCGAGAGCGAGGTCGCTAATAGTTCGAGGGACTAAATAACTTTTGAACTCGAGGTAAACACTGTGCTTTTCATAAAGAATACGAGGAAAATAAAAATAATAACAACCTGAATCGTCGTCAAAGGTCTTCGTATGTTTTTAGGTAGGTATATTTCTTTTAATTTAGGCGGTAAGCGGCTTTCCCCTCTTAAGAATCTTGCGTTAAAATTTTTTGTAACAGAATTTTTTTGTAACAGAAATTTAGCAAAATGTAAACAATCTACACCTCGAAAAACTAAAAATCAAGAAAGACCAAATCGGGACTAAATAACTAACTTTCATCCCTCGTATAACAATGTACTATTGAAAATCCGAACATAGTACCTCCTCCTTTTTGTGAAGTCGGTAAAAAAGGGCGATAGTTGGTGTATTAGGAAATCGGCGACATAATAGGTTTATTGGTGTCTAATATAGTATAAAATTAATAATAGTGTGTAACAATCGTTATCTGACTCCTTAGAAAAGCCTTGACCGATTTTTATGAAACCCCTAACCCCCATTATGCGTTGTTAATGTTTATGGTAAAACAATGTTTGCCGGGTTGACTAGTATCTATATTCAGTTTTTTTTTTTTATCAGGTGTACTCTAAATTTCGAATATTGAGGAATATCTCACTGGAGGTGTACAAGGGAGAAATAACGGTGCTGCTTGGTCACAACGGAGCTGGCAAGACTACTCTCATGAATGTCATTACTGGTAAGAATACAATAAAAAGAGATATCCACACAAATAAAATTACGAATTTCCCAGGAACTATAAAACTGCACGAGGTACAATCTTAAGAGTACGTTTCCACTGAGTAAAGCGGAGTAGTGAAGAATGCACCGTGGACTTGTAGGGCCTGTGCACACCACGTTTTTTAAACGCTCCAATGATGCATTCAAAGGAATCAAAAATCATATGGTACTTTTAGGTGATTAAAATCCTGGAAATTGGCTTTTAAGCGAGTTCGCATAGCACAAATATAAGGAAAAATCTGAAAACTGTAAATTACTAGTCAGGTCACAAAAAGAAAAATGGCGATGCAGTATAATCGTGGTGACTCAATTCGGGAATTGAATTATTTTCATAGGTAGGTTTTTTCGGAACCCTCAGTGTTTGAGTCCGACTCGCACTTGCCTAGTATTTTTTTTGATACCTCATTGGTCATCTTTCCACCCGTTTTAAACTGCAGAGTGTGAGACCTAAAAAAGTAGTAATACGAACAAACGTCAAATGTACTGCCGAAAACATTTACCCCCTCTGGGTTTTTTGTAGGTGGGAATCACTTAACGTCTTTTCCTTCTCTAGGGCTGAGCAGGAGGGCGTATCGGACTTTTAGTGACTAAAACTCACTACTATATTCCTTCTTTGCCTTGCGTTTCCGGACCGGGTTTTGCTTTAAAAAACGGACCAATGGTTCGATTAGGCATTGGCTCTAAGGGGTACTTATGGTTATGCTGGTTTTTCATAGAGACGCGCTTAAATACTACGTGACGTTAACGACTCAAGCCCGGCCCGGCCGGTTACCGGACGGCTGATCATTAAGCTACCCATTGCTCGCCGTCCGCAACCCTCTTCTGGGATAGTCGGATTAAAGTACGCCAAAAAACGTCATAACCGTCGATCCTCTACTTCCTCAGGAATGACGAGCGCCAACGGAGGACAAGTGTACGTGAATGGGATGGACACGGTGAAACAGAGTAAAGAAATACGCAAGAACCTCGGCTTCTGTCCGCAACACAACTTGTTCTTCGAAGATTTGACCGTGCAGCAGAATATTATGTTCTTTACGCTGGTAGGTATACTGAACCTTAGCATAGTCACTTTGAATTAAGAGCGGCCAACTCGAGATTCCGAACAACGGCGAGGAAATTGTTGATGAAAATATTAAGAGCATACCCATGACATAACTGTCACCAACGAAATAATTTACTATGTTTTATCAAAATTTGCTAATGGGGTGCATATGGGGCCGCACCACGATCTTCGGGGCCCAAGTCAACCTCCCCTGCAAGTTGGGGCACCTGCCGAACAGCGGACGAGGCTCTGGCGCTGGCTTTCCCTCTTAGGGTTGGGAGGTCAGACGGCAGTCGCTCCCGTAAGGGCCACAAAAGCCAAAATCTATGGATAGGACAGAAAAGATATTTGCCACGGATAGGGCGCTGCCGCAAAACGGCGCGCAGGAGATTCGCCCGACTCCTGTGGCAAGTGGGCGAGGGCTACCGTGTCAGGGGCGAACACGGCTAAAGACGCGAGCCCCAACCCGTAAACTCCGCTTCGCCAGCTTAAACATTGGCACGCTGAACGGACGCGCGAGAGAGTTAGCCGATGTACTTCTTAGGTGAAGGGAGGGTGGCCGCGGCATTCCTGCAGGAGACTCGGTGGAAAGGCCGCAGATCCCGGCTCATCGGGAATGTCAACTGATTTACACGGGTGCAGCCGGTGGGAAGAAGGGGGTGGCCGTTGTACTCTCCGAGGAGTTTCATGACGCAGTCCTGGAGGTGAAACGCTACAGTGATCGGCTTATGGTCGTAGGTGTGCTTATTGATGGGGTTATAACCCACTTGATAAGTGCCTACGCGCCTCAGGTCGGTTGCAGCGACGCTGAAAAGGCTCTGGGATCAACTCGGTGGGGTGCTTCGTGGCATCCCGTTGTCACAGGGAATCGTTTTGGATGGTGATCTGAACGGTCATGTTGGTGACAGGTGCAAGGAGTTTGAGCATGTTCACGGTGGCTTTGGATACGGTAGCCGTAACGCTGAAGGGGAGACTATCCTCCAAACTTGTGCGGCTGCCGGTCTTGCCATCGTGAACACGTATTTCAAAAATAAATCCGAACACCTGATTACCTACAAGAGCGGGAGGTACGCTACCCAAATCGATTTCTAACTCACACGGAGGCACCATATCAGTAGGGTGGCCAACTGCAAGGTCATACCCGGTGAGAGTCTCGCTGCACAACACCGCCTCCTTGTCATGGACTTGCGTATCAAGCCTAGGGTCAAGGTTGTTGAGCGCCAACAACGCCGAATACGGTGGTGGCGATTGAATGAAGCCACATCTCAGTCGTTCGCGTCGGCCATCGGCGATAAGTGCGATGGTACCGATGGCGAACCTATGCAAAGCCACTGGGACAGGATTCAGGTTACCATCACTAAAGTCGGTGCTCGGCTTGTCCAGGGGCGGCCGCAAGTGTGACAAGGAGACTTGGTGGTGGGATGACACAGTCCAGAGGGAGATCAGAGAGAAGAAAGCTCTCTTCAAGATAGATAGATAGATAGATAGATAAAACATTTATTTGTTTTATCTATCTATCTATATTAAAAAACTAAGCACCTATATGAAAACAGTCAACATCAACAAGAGAAACAAAAAAACACATGTAGGTAGTTAGGAAAAAAATCAAATAAAAATACAAAGATGAGAACCATAGTGCGGTGTGTATCTTAGTGCTGCACCAAAAGGGAGTCCAGCTCAGCATGTGTCAGGCACACGTACCTGACGCTGATTTTCAGCTGGATCCTTGCAGTGACGTTCGGACGATCAGCTGGATTTGTGAGATCAGGTTTTCTGTGCGGAGTGAATTGAGTAGGTAGTGTAGAAAGTATCTATGTTATAACAAAGTGTAAAAATAAAATATGAAATAAAAAATAAAGTGTGGAAGTATATACTATATAAAAAAAAAAAAAGTGTGGAAATAATTTAAATATATAAATGAAATAAAGTGGCTTTGTGTTAGAAGCGGTGAATGTTGGTATGTCAAGCAGACCATTTCAGAAACCAGAAACATACGGGTAGTTATATGATGGACGTGTTCGAAATAAACATTCCACGTTCTATCTGTGAGGTTACAAGAAATTCTCGTAGTCGTGTTCGGAAAGTGTTCAGACATTTAACATTCCTTATAGGCGGTGGCAAATTGTTCCAGCATTTGGATGCCGAGTACCTAAAACTACCTCTAAAAGAAGCTGTCTTGTGCGATGGAGTCAATAATTGCTGCGAGCACTGTCTGCTAGCACATTGCCTTCTGCTAGCGATCCAGGTCAGTTTATTATACAAGTAAGCCGGCTGCTTGTACCTTATCACCCCAAACAGTAGGCAAGCTAAGTGCAGTTTTCGACGTGACTTCATCCTGAGAATTGAGTGTTTGTTTAGAAATGGAGTGACGTGGGTTCTTGCTGGAATGTTGAAACAAAATCGAGCACAGGCGTTTTGCACCCTCTGGATCAGTCGGTCAGATCTTGCCAGCAGTCGAGGGCCGATAACGGTATCCGCATAGTTTAAATTCGAGAGCACGAGTGACTCCACAAGCTGAATTCGCAACTCCTCGGACAAAAAAGGCCTTATTTTATAAAGGACCTTTAGCCGGTAGAAGCATGTCCGAACTGAGGATGCCACGTGTGCTTCGTATCTCAACCCAACGTCCATGTTCAGGCCCAAATTACGTGCCTCACTGACTCGATTGACCGACTCACCCAGTAGGGTAACGTTGAGCGCTGACGGTACTGCACTGATTTGAGACTTAGTTCCAAACAACATGTGCTTAGTTTTAGTAGGGTTCAGAACTAAACCGTTGTTCTCAGCCCAACCAGCTATTCTACCGAGATCCTCGTTTAAGTCATTTAAAGCGTTTTCATAGTCACCCGGTTTAAAAGAGATATAAACCTGGACATCATCTGCATAAATATGATACTTACATCGCTTTAAAGTATCTATAACGTCGGCACAATACAAAATAAAGATTATTGGACCTAAAATAGAGCCCTGCGGAACTCCCCTAGTCACGGCAGCGAGTGACGAAACAAGTGTCGTGCCATTGCTCAGACGGATTTCCACACGTTGCTGTCGGTTGGTGAGATAACTATGGAATCACTGTATCGTGTCCTGATCAAAACCATAATAATTCAGCTTTGAAAGGAATAGATCAATATTTATACAGTCAAATGCTCTCGAAAAATCCAGTAGAACAAGAAGCGTACACAGGCCCATATCCTGCGCTGCCAAAATATTATCCGTGACATCCAGAAGAGCTGTAGCGGTACCACGCTGTTTACGAAAGCCTGATTGTAGCTCAGGTAGAATATATTTTTCTTCTAAATATTTTGACATCTGCTCGCACACAGCTTTCTCAAGGATCTTGGATATACATGGCAGAATGCTAATAGGGCGAAGATCCTTTAATTCTACTGGATTAGATACTTTCGGTAACGGTCTTACTATTGCAATTTTCCAATTGTCAGGGAATGTCGCAGAGAGGATTGAGCTATTTATAATAGTGGTGATTGCTTTTAGTGTGTGAGGAAGGGTCAGCAAGAGCATATTTAAGGTCACCTTGTCACAGCCTTCTGCGTTAGATTTCAGCTCACGAAAGTATCTTAAAATTTGACAAGGGGTTACTGGTTGTAACGCAAACATGACACTATCATCCCCAAAACGATGTAAATTAAAAAAATTTCGTTGCGTGTCATTGCAGTCAGGGTTACCAGGAACACAAAGAAAATGATGATTTAATCGGTCTGGGTCTCTACAGTGTGTGGGCAGGTCATCAGATTGTTTATTTGGGAGTACAGTGTCTTTTAAATTTTTCCATAAGGTTTTAGGATCTTTAATTTTGTTATTTATATTAGACTTAAAGTACGCTACCTTTTCTCTGAAAATAGAACTTGTCACCAGAGATTTCAGTTCCTTGTAGTATGCCCGTTTTGAGTCTGACTTCGTTTTACGATATTTGGTTAGAGCGTCATTTCGCAAATGCATCATTAATTTAATGGTATCTGTGATCCAGGGGTATGATGGTTCTTTAATTAGACATGTCTTCACAGGAGCGAGCAAATCAAAGATTCTTAAAATATTTTTATTCAATTCATCAACCATGTCATTTACATTGGATAAATTACATATGTTATCCCAGTCTATAAGAGATAATTCACTCTCTAGTATTTCTCTATTTATTTGATTAATAGGTCTGTACTTTACTGTATGAGGTTTGTATTTACTGCGCCTAATATCAAATTCACATACAATTAGCGAGTGACCATTTATTGAACCATAGGGTTCAACTGACACTCCCCTGTGGTTGACATTAGTGCAGACAAGATCTATCAATGTTCCGCTGTGGTCCGTGAAATGAGTGGGTGAGCTTACCAACTGCTTTAGGCTCAAACTATTCAAGAACTCGTTCATTTTCTTAGTTTGACCATCTGAATTCAATAAATTCACATTGAAATCGCCGAGCAATATGTAGTAGTCGCATTTTACTAATGAACTGATTGAGTCAGTCATGGCATCGAGAAATAGGTTCAAATCAGAGCGCGGAGGGCGATACGCAGTACCTATTGCAATTTTATTACCATTTACTGTTAGAGTAATCCACATTTGTTCAATCGTGTCATATTCAATTCAAGACGTGGCAAGCTTCCAAATCTCCCGAAGACCGCGACGCATACAGAATTGCAAAACGTGCCGCCAAGAGGGCCGTAGCCAGAGCCAGACGAGACCACTTACAACTACTTTATGATAAGTTGGAATCGTCTGAGGGGCAAAAGCTCATTTATAAGTTGGCACGTTCCAGGGTCAAAGCGGCACTGGATATTACTAAGTGCCGCTGTGTAAGAGACCCTGACGGCAATCTGTTATGCGAGGACCTCGCGGTGAAGGAGAGATGGCGCTCGTACTTCCACGAGCTGCTGAACAAGCAGCACAAAGAGGTGCTGTCTCCGGTTCTCCCTCCAAATCAGGGACATGTGCCCCCGGTTACGCCTGAAGAAGTGCATGTGGCTCTTCGCCGCATGAAGAACCGGAAAGCTGTCGGTGCCGATGGAGTCACCATCGAAGCCTGGAAGGCGATGGGTCCTCGTGGTGTGGGCATCTTAATCCACCTATTTAACCGCATGCTCCTCACCGGAAAGATCCCGAGTCAATGGAGACTGAGTATTATTACTCCAGTCTTCAAAGGCAAGGGATCGGTGCAGGAGTGTGGCGACTACCGTGGGATTAAGGTTTTTTTTTTTTGTTAGTATATTTTACCGCAGACATGGTGGTCCGCGCACTTTTCTATAATATGCACAATAATTGTTTATACACTTTTTTTGTTTACAATTTATGGCATTCGTGATGCCCTCATCACACTTATAACTAACCTTAAAAACTGCGCGAGTCCACCTCAGACTCTTTTTTTTTTTGCTTATTACTATGTTATTACAAAATAAATTTATAAGATAATATAATAAATATAATAAAAATCATACAATATTTACTTTTTTTTTTAAATTCTATTATTCATACTTAATGCTAATAATTTATGCTAAGTAGTGGGGGTTATTTGGTTTTTAGGGATAAAGGGGTTTTTAGGTAAAATTTTTTTTTAGGTTGGTAGGTAAAGGGGGTTTTGTTTATTTGCCGCCTAGAGTCTTCACTAACTCCATTACAGCTTTTATGACTGCGGTGTCTCGATGCTGCATAGCCGTCTTAAGGTTGTATTCGACGACCACTTTAGAAGGCGCATCCATCGCTTTCCGGGCGAACCGGCCCGTAGCGTCGTCGGCCTCGTCGGTGTAGTACACACAGCTGACCGTGTGTCTCGACACCGCGACAACTGCGTGGGAGATGCTGTCGTGGATCTGGAGCCTCCTTGACTTAATGTTAATTATAATGACGTTGTCGCAGGTCAACCCCTGAGCTGCGTGAATGGTAATGCGCGACCCTTCACCAGAACCATAGCCCTGGTCGGCAAGAGAAGCTCTCTCTTCCTGCGTATGGACCAAGAATAAGGTGTTCTGGGCGGTTTTCGGTATTTGCGCACCTGTGAACCTCCCCACCTTCAGGGAGTGGACCTGCGACCGCGACGTCTTGGAGGAGTATATACCGGGGTATATCTCGCTCAGGGTTAGTGCAATGTCCATTGGGTTCCGATGCGTACTGATTAATTCCTGGGTGATGCCAGCCACCGCGTTTGGACGGGTGTACCTTAACTCAAATAAGTTCTCTCGGTCCAAAAACGATAGCTGATTCACGTCTCCGATGAGAACGACCTCGCTCGCTCCAGACAACTTCACTGCCATTACTATGGCCCCAAAGTGGTTCATGAGGGCTTCGTCAACCATTAGGCGACGGCACTTCTCCTCTGGTCTGACCCCGTTGGTTAAAATTGCGGCCATAGTGCGCACCTTTACTTTGACACGATCTCCTAATCGGTGCGCTAACTTTTCTTTTAGATCCTTAGCAGCTTCAGTTGTGGTTACTACGATATCGCTCTCGTCATCAAAGTGTTTCACCATCCAGGTGGACTTGCCGCATCCTGGGACCCCATTTACCCATCTGATACTGGGTACCGCCCAATGGGCCTCTGAAGCCGAGGAAATGGAGGCCCTCGAAATGGTTTGCGCCATTTCTAGAATCCTGTCCTCCAGCATAATTTTGGTACACTTGGCGGTAACCACTATCGGGTCGTCTTCGGGTGTATGGAATGTAACTTTCCCCGAGCGCTCCGTTTCCTTTTCGTTTAGGGTCACAAAACCACTTTTGGCACTATAGGCTGCCATGTACGATCCAGTCATTTCTCCAGCAATGACCTGGGACTGACTGTTGTCGTACACGGCTGCCTCTGCTTCCCTGAGTAAGACTCTTAACAAACCCTCATTTTGCCAATGAAAGGTTTCCAGAATCTTTCTACACGTTGCGAGGTTTACCTCTCTAGTTGCCCTCACAACTGATACATACTCGAGGAATGCGGTTTGTACGTCGTCTATGACACCTACTATGTTTTTTTTTGTTTTTTTTTTCTGGTTGGTTTGGGTTTTGGTGGTGGTATTTCCTTAGGTTTCGATTTGAACAGAGGGGGTTCCGGAATGTTCTTTTGAGAGGTAACGGGGCCCCTTCTACGTGCAGATGGTGATCACCGGGGTGGTTTTAGTGAGGTAAAAATCCCACACTCCCCGGACTTATCCCCGAAGTCCGGGCGCCTTTTGAAGGTTTACCCCCTCAACAAAAAAAAAAAAAAGGTTTCGATTTGAAAAACCTCATTACCGCTGACTCTTGCCGCTCAGTTGGTGATGTGCGGCTGGAGGGATTAAGGTTATGTCCCGCACCATGAAGCTCTTCGAGCGGGTGATTGACTCTCGGATCCGACAGGAGTGCACCGTCTCGGGATGTCAATATGGGTTTCGACCAGGCCATGGCGCCATGGATCCCATCTTTGCCCTAAGGGTTACCTTGGAGGGATACAGATCGAAGAATACGCCTCTGCACCTCTTGTTCCTAGACATGCAGAAGGCCTTCGACTGTGTCCCCCGTGATGTGATCTGGTGGGCGCTGAGATCCAAAGGAGTGCCCGAGACCTATGTTGACATCATCCGAGATATATACCGAGACTCCGGTTCTGTGGTTCGGAGCGCTGTTGGCGATACGAAACCCTTCCCCATCACTGTCGGAGTTCACCAGGGCCCTGTCCTTAGTCCGTTTCTGTTCAGCGTGGTGCTGGACGACACAACAAACGCTGCTCCTGTTCGCATTGGCGAAGACACAGTTGAGCGCACGGAACAGGTCAGGTACTTGGGATCGGTGCTCCACGAGTCCGGGGACGTCGATTGCGACGTCGAGTCACGTATCTCGGCGGCCTGGGCGAAGTGGCGTGAGGTGGCGGGGGTTATCTGTGACCCTAAAATGCCGGTTAGGCTCGAAGGACAGGTCTATAAGACTATCATTAGGCCTGTCCTTTTGTATGGCAGTGAAGCGTGGCCTGTACTTGAGCGGCATAAGCAAAGCCTGCGTGTCACGGAAATGAATATGCTGCGCTGGATGTCTGGAGTTTCGCGGAAAGACCGCATTAAAAACTCCCGCATCCGGGGCAACCTTCAGGTCCGTGACATAGCGGATAAACTGCAGGATGGTCGCTTACGCTGGTATGGCCAAGTTTTACGAAAACCGGCAGACTACGTGGGTAACAGATGCCTCGTCATGCCGCCTCCGCCGGGACCCGGAAAACGAGGTAGGCCTAAGAGGCGTTGGATCGACGTCGTAAGGGACGATATGCGTGCTAATGGGCTTAAGGCAGAGGACGCAAAAGACCGAGCGAAGTGGAGGCGACTAGGCAAGAAAGCGGACCCCGGGCACCGAGGTGAAAGCCAAGGTAGCAACCGGGACTAACGCTAGGTTGATGATGATGATCAAAATTTGCTAATGCTCAAGTTTCGCAAGAAATAGTCTAATAGCAATAGTCTAGTCTAATATAATAATTTCTAAGGCAAAATGCCTTTTTTAAGAAGACAAAAAGGTTTAAAAAAAAAATTCATCATTTGACGCTATAATTTATAGCAGTAAATTTTTGTCCGAGAATCTCTATATGTTAAACTAATCAACTAAAAACGTCTGAAAATGTATTCTGTCGGTAGAATGACAATTTGATCGGGCTTTCAAAAACTCGGTGTACAAAATATTTAGCCTTTTAACAAGTACTTATATATAATTATTCACCCCTAGCTCAAGAAAGGTTCCATAGCTTCAGCGCGGATGGCAGCTCGTCAACTAGCCGAAAGTCTCCGTCTGTCAGACAAGCTGAAATATTTGCCATCAGATCTGTCGGGGGGCATGAAGAGAAGAATGCAGCTAGGTTGTGCCTTAGCCGGCGACGCCAGCGTGCTCGTGCTGGACGAGCCCACGTCCGGGCTCGACGTGGAGTCGCGCAGGGAGCTGTGGGACTTGCTGCTGGTGAGTATAGCGGCGTCATCTGCAGTGAGATACCATGCGCTCAATATTTGTCAGAAATCAAAGTGCCCAGTGCAAATTTGTTTTTAATGTGAGCGACACTTTAATGTCGTTCAGCGGTCCGATTGGCACGTTTTAAGCTCCTAACCAATCAGAGAGCCACACGCGGTAGGTAAACGTTTCGACCACGTCAATGCTTTAAAACAACTCGCACTCATCTCACACCCAGTAATGTACGAAATGTGAGATATAAAGTGATTGTGAAACATAATTTATAGCTCAGCTGGAGAGCTACTGAACCCTGGGAGTAACGGTCGCCCTGTAAGGTTAGAAATTTGTATACTTACGATTTATGGCATTCTAAGAGCAACAGCCATGACCTGGCAGGCGTCAGCCCTGCACGTCATCAGTCCCTTTATTTTTTGAACTGTTAAGTAAATTGAATTTCAAAACTTGTTTCTGTAAATTTGAAAATTTAATAGGATAAAGTTTATTTACTGTACATTAAAAAAAAAATTAACAGGCGATTACAATAAGCAGAAGTATGTGACAGATCAATTAGAAAACTTGCAGTTGATGAGGTAAAATAAACTTTATCCTGTATACTTAAAATTTTTACATGTTTTCAAGTAAACGTCTCAGAGTAAATATGTACAATGCCAGGCGGTTTTGAACAGCATAAGACCTTGACAGGCGAGGCGACAGCTTCTAAGGGCATGCGAGTGAGAGGCCCCAGTGCGAAGAGCAAAGAAGGAACGGGGTGGTGTGTTTAGTCAGTAAGAGTCTGACACTGTTTCACGCTCTGCCCAAGAGCGGGATTCGCCATTGGATGATTTTTGCCCACCATAAAAAAAAACCACGTCAAAATCAAAATGGTTTTGTTTTTCATATAGGCCTACATGGGCACTTATAAAAAGTCAGAAGCTAGTGCACGGTTCCAAATTGGTCGTTTCCTATGGAGAAGAACCGGCGAGAAACTCCATGGTTACTCTTTTAAAAAAATGGTTTCTTACAATATTATCTTGTTATTACAGTATTTATATCATTATGTAAGAACAGTGTAGACCAGTCAATATTATACTCAAAGGACAATAAAAATAATCATAATAATAAAAAATAAAAGGTGAGTCACAATAGGATTTGCAAAGTCTACAGTGTTCTTACTTTACAACGTGAAATGTTAAGAAAGAAATATTATATAAAACAATAAAATTAATAAGTATGAAAAAAACAAAAACATTTATCACCACAACAGTTACACTGCTACATGCTAACAAAATAAATTATTATTGAATTTAAAAGTTTTTAGATCTTAATAATATAAATATTGCAAAAGCAATGTGTTGAAAAAAGAGGAAAAAAAATGTGTATATAAAAACAAAGATGGAGCAGTTAATAGACATAAATACACAATATGAATGAGTTACCAGGGAGCCACATGTGCAGGAGCAGTCATTGCCAAACAAGCTTGTCTTCTACATAATTCTTAACCTTATAATATGTTTTTTTGGTTAGGACCCGCTTAATATGATTTTTGAACTTTCCCTCACTAAGTTCGGTTACCGTTTCTGGCAGCTTGTTATAAAAGCGTATGCTGTTAACTAAAAATGACTTGCTGGTCTTGGCTAGTCTCCATTTGGGTAAAACAATTCCATGTTTACTGCGCGTATTCTTGTTATGAATATCGCTTCTAATTTTAAAAAGTCTTAAATTTTTACGAACATACAGGATACTTTCTAGGATATAAAGAGAAGGCAGAGTCAGTATATCGATTTCTTTAATTTTATCTCTAAGAGACTCGCGAGGACCCATTTTATAAATAGCCCGGATTGCTCTTTTTTGTAAAATAAAAATGGAGTCGACATCAGCTGCAGATCCCCACAATAAAATGCCATAAGACATAATACTGTGGAAATAAGCATAGTAGACTAATCTAGCTGTGGCTACATCTGTCAATTGCCTTATCTTTCTTACTGCTTATGCAGCTGAGCTTAGTCTACCAGAGAGAGTTCTAATATGAGCGCACCATTGCAATTTAGAATCGATAGTTATACCTAAGAAAACAGTTTCCATTATGACATCAAGTTTTTTGCCGTCAAGAATTAAACTGATGCCAACTTGAGGGACATTTCAACGGTACGTCACGTCACGTCACGTGCACGTCAACGGTCCACCTTGTTGGAGGCCTTCCAACGCTACGTTTTCCCGTACGCGGTCGCCACTCCAGAACTTTTCGGCCGCAGCGGTCATCTGTAGTAGAAAAGTCTCTCTTCTGCGTGTAGAAAAGTCTGATACATTTAAATTATTATAATTTCAGCCGAAAGACGTCCACTATTTGACATAGTCTTCTGCGAAGTGTCGTCACAACGAACGGTCTTCTGGGTTTAATCGAATTCCTAACAATGCTGGAACTCAGGCCTGCTCTCTAGGAGAGTGAATGGGACGTAATCCACCACGCGGGCCCAGTGCCGGTTGGTAGAAGTCACATGTCTTCAAATCTCTGGTTCTAAGACACGCCGGTTTTCTTACGATGTTTTTCTTTACCATGTTGTGGGCAGTGGTGGATGAAATAAATTATACTAAATAAAGCGCCTGTTAGTGTCTGAATCTACGGCGGTAATGGTTTACCACAAAATGCTCCTCAGGGTGTTTTTACGAAGGAAATCTCAGAACTAGATGACTTCCTGCTATTCCTCTTCGCTCCTTCTGCTACCGTTGGGAATCACAGTGCGTTCTGTGGTCATCGGCATCGTAAACGCTAGCTTTTGGACGACAAGCAACGTGTAGCTCGCTATCCGCTGGTCCTATAACCAGAGCGAGAGCTTGTGTCGTTAACAATGCGTAGAGACCCACGCGCTACTCAAAGAAATGTCAGCAAATCTTAAAGACCCAGCAGGGCTGATACCTACTGGGACCATGCAGAAAAGTATGAAAGGTACATTCTTCATCCTAGAATGCTAAAAGCAACTGAAGGAATATAGATGTAGTTTTAGTCTGCAAAAGTCTAAAAAGGTCTCTCGCTCCATCGTAGAGTACAAGAAGTCATTAGAAGATTTCTCACTTAAAAAATTCGCTATATACCAACAAGACATCTACTATATAAAAATAAGTCGGGTTTTCCTTCCTGACGCTATAACTCCAGAACGCACGAACCGATTTCCACGGTTTTGCATTCGTTGGAAAGGTCTCGGGCTCCGTGAGGTTTGTAGAGTAGGGTAGAGTAGAATAATCTGTTGCCGGGAGCGAAGACGCGGGCAAAAGCTAGTCATTTTATATTTTATTTGACTTAAACTAATGCTTGACTGCAATCCCACCTAATATCCGATTCATCTATTTTTTGTCGATTAGGTAGTGAAAGAAAGAAAGAAATAACATTTATTGGTACACTTACAGGGCTGTGCACATAGTGTTAATCTCTATAGGCAGAAGTTCTGTTCAACGCAAACATTTTCTAAATTAATACTTTTTTTATTTTATATACTTAATTTATTAACAGTTAATTATAACCACGATAATTTACTTTGTAATTTACGAAAGGCAGTGTTTTTTTTATCATTCAATTTTTATTTTTTTTGCCAGTTTATTTTTTTTTTAAGTAAAGTAGTATGCCTCGCCGGAAAAAAAATTAACTGTTAGGGAACTCATCATAGGGCAAAAAAACTATATATAAACGGTCTCACTCGCACGCCCTTAGAAGCTGTCCCCTCGCCTGTCAAGGTCTTTGCTGTTCAAAACCGCCTGGCATTGTACATATTATTTACTCTGAGACGTTTACTTGAAAACATGTAAAAATTTTGAGTCATCATCATCTTCCTGCCCTTGTCCCGTTTTATTTGGGGTCGGCGCAATATGTCTTTTTCTTCCACTCTGTCCTGTCACCCGTCTCGCTATCACTAACTCCTCTTTCTTTCATATCCCTTCTCACACAATCCATCCATATTTTCTTTGGTCTCCCTCTCCCTCTCCATCCATCCACATGTATACTCATGGCTTTTTTTGTAACATGCGTTTCATCCCGCCTTTTTACATGGCCATACCAAGACAGACGGTTCCCTTTCAACTTTTCAGTCACTGGCGCCACTTTCAAACTTCCTCTAATATACTCATTTCTCACTTTATCCATTCTTGTCACACCACACATCCATCTCAACATTCTCATCTCTGCTACATGCAATCTCTTTTCATCCGTCTTTTTCATAGCCCAACATTCTGACCCATAAAGTAGGACAGGCCTTATCACGGACTTGTAGATTTTACCCTTCAACTTGAGGGGCATCCGTGGGTCGCAAGTTGTTCCAGTGACCTGTCGCCATTTCATCCATCCTGAGTTGATCCGATGTGCCACGTCTCGGTCTACCTCACCATTCCCTTGGATAAGCGACCCAAGGTACCTAAAGTCGGAACAGATTGGTATGGGCGTTCCAGCGAGAGTTATGGGCACAGGACTAGAGAGACCGCCAAAATCGCAGAACAGGTACACGGTTTTAGTTCTGCTCAATTTTAGGCCAACACTCTCCAGTCTTTGCCACCACACCTCCAATCTGCTCTGGACCTCTGGGGTACTCTTGGCAACCAGCACAATATCATCGGCAAACAGCATACACCAGGGTGCCTCTTCCTGAATTTCCGACGTCAGAGCGTCCATTATTATCAGGAAGAGGTAAAGGCTAAGAGCCGACCCTTGGTGTAAACCGACAGCCACATTGAAGTTATTAGTGGTGCCTGCTGCAGACCGGACTTGTGTACTGCAGCGACTATACATCGCTCGGATCAACTGCACATACTTCCCAGGCACACCTGGGAAGTATGTAAAAATTTTGAGTATACAGGATAAAGTTTATTTTATCTCATCAACTGTACGTTTTCTAATTGATCTGTCATATACTTCTGCTTATTGTAATCGCCTGTCATTTTTTTTTAAGATGTACAATAAATAAACTTTATCCTATTAAATTTTCAAATTTACAGAAACAAGTTTTGAAACTCAATTTACTTAACAGTCCAAAAAATAAAGGGACTGATGACGTGCAGGGCTGACGCCTGCCAGGTCATGGCTGTTGCTCTTAGAATGCCATAAATCGTAAGTATACAAATTTCTAACCTTACCGAGGCGACCGATACTCCCAGGGTTCAGTAGCTCTTGGACTATTATTAAGTAGGGAATTCATTAACTAACTTCATCCGTTATGGGTGGAGCCAGAGGGAATGACAAACTTTTATTGACTAAAACCCTGCATTACTTCAGTTGCCCGTTCTAGCTCCTTCAAATATTCCGGCAGTCCTGTTAAACCATCTATCATAAAGTGCACTGTGACTATATCGTAGGATGTCTGAAGCTCATGATTGTTTGCTAAGGTGTCGTCAATTACGCATATTGGTGACGAATATCTAAACCTAAAATACCTGGTCTTGATTAGCCTGGGTAGGATATGATTGTAATCTAACTACCGCTGTATTTACGTAAACTGATAGTCAATAAATAACCGTTACTGATTTATCATCGCAATGATATCTGGGGGATTACCCCCAATGTGGCCTCCAACCTCCCCTTATAGCCACCCCAAACCTCACATGAGAACACTGGTCTAATTTGGTATCACTGCTAAATCTAATCACTGTTAAAACTGTATACACACGCCGAGATCATTGAAAAGTAATATACACTGAATATTATACAGACAATTGCAATAGGTACACACATGCACAGCTGAATAAGTAATCCACTCACCGAGATACTGCTCGCTCCGACCCTCAGGTCCAAAGTGAGCCAGGTAAGCGCGTGCGCTATCGCAACATGGCGCGCTATCCCCTCTCCTCGTCCGTTACGTCACATTTTTACCAAATATATTTATGGATTACCCGCATAGACTATATCATGACTTCGCATTCGCGACACTCCCGCACAAGGAAAGAGATAAAGATAAAGTATTGTTTGTTTTATTAATGATTGTTACTGGTTATAACCGAGTTCTAATTACCAGGAATAACTACACATCAACTGCTCTAATGATTCATCTGCTGGTGTCTGGTACTGACTGAACTATTAACTGGTGTACTGATAGAATAGACATCGTTTTGAACACTTCGTAACTTCGTTTTTCAACTCTTTTGTTAAATATACTTTCTTTGCTTAATTTGAAACTGACTGACTGTTTGACTGACTGTTTGACTGACTGTTTGACTGACTGTTTGACTGACTGTTTGGCCGACTGTTTGGCCGACTGTTTGGCCGACTGTTTGGCTGACTGTTTGACTGACTGACTTCTGAACTGAAACAATTGACTTCTGAACTGAAACAATTGGCTTCTGAACTGAAACAATTGACTTCTGAACTGAAACGAATGTCTTCTGAAACGAATGTCTTCTGAAACGAATGTCTTCTGAAACGAATGTCTTCTGAAACGAATGTCTTCTGAAACGAATGTCTTCTGAAACGAATGTCTTCTGAAACGAATGTCTTCTGAAACGAATGTCTTCTGAAACGAATGTCTTCTGAAACGAATGTCTTCTGAAACGAATGTCTTCTGAAACGAATGTCTTCTGAAACGAATGTCTTCTGAAACGAATGTCTTCTGAAACGAATGTCTTCTGAAACGAATGTCTTCTGAAACGAATGTCTTCTGAAACGAATGTCTTCTGAAACGAATGTCTTCTGAAACGAATGTCTTCTGAAACGAATGTCTTCTGAAACGAATGTCTTCTGAAACGAATGTCTTCTGAAACGAATGTCTTCTGAAACGAATGTCTTCTGAAACGAATGTCTTCTGAAACGAATGTCTTCTGAAACGAATGTCTTCTGAAACGAATGTCTTCTGAAACGAATGTCTTCTGAAACGAATGTCTTCTGAAACGAATGTCTTCTGAAACGAATGTCTTCTGAAACGAATGTCTTCTGAAACGAATGTCTTCTGAAACGAATGTCTTCTGAAACGAATGTCTTCTGAAACGAATGTCTTCTGAAACGAATGTCTTCTGAAACGAATGTCTTCTGAAACGAATGTCTTCTGAAACGAATGTCTTCTGAAACGAATGTCTTCTGAAACGAATGTCTTCTGAAACGAATGTCTTCTGAAACGAATGTCTTCTGAAACGAATGTCTTCTGAAACGAATGTCTTCTGAAACGAATGTCTTCTGAAACGAATGTCTTCTGAAACGAATGTCTTCTGAAACGAATGTCTTCTGAAACGAATGTCTTCTGAAACGAATGTCTTCTGAAACGAATGTCTTCTGAAACGAATGTCTTCTGAAACGAATGTCTTCTGAAACGAATGTCTTCTGAAACGAATGTCTTCTGAAACGAATGTCTTCTGAAACGAATGTCTTCTGAAACGAATGTCTTCTGAAACGAATGTCTTCTGAAACGAATGTCTTCTGAAACGAATGTCTTCTGAAACGAATGTCTTCTGAAACGAATGTCTTCTGAAACGAATGTCTTCTGAAACGAATGTCTTCTGAAACGAATGTCTTCTGAAACGAATGTCTTCTGAAACGAATGTCTTCTGAAACGAATGTCTTCTGAAACGAATGTCTTCTGAAACGAATGTCTTCTGAAACGAATGTCTTCTGAAACGAATGTCTTCTGAAACGAATGTCTTCTGAAACGAATGTCTTCTGAAACGAATGTCTTCTGAAACGAATGTCTTCTGAAACGAATGTCTTCTGAAACGAATGTCTTCTGAAACGAATGTCTTCTGAAACGAATGTCTTCTGAAACGAATGTCTTCTGAAACGAATGTCTTCTGAAACGAATGTCTTCTGAAACGAATGTCTTCTGAAACGAATGTCTTCTGAAACGACTGTAAGGCGCAACAATCTCTAATTATGACTGAGTTGACTTTGATCTGCCCAACTGGTGTGCAAACCATCCGATGTGTATTACAATACTTATAACTAAATTTGAACTGTATATGCTGGACTTAAACTAGTAATATCTCTAAAGTGTTTATACTGATAAAGTTTTACCGCAGTCAGTGACTTGGTATTTTTTAAAGCCACAAGTTATTTCATTACTCTACATAACTGGCTATAGTTTATAAAACGTCTGTCTATAGTTCCTTTCATTATGTTTGACTAAGCCTATATGTCGATTATAAATTCTTCCGAACTACGTAGTAGGATAAAAACCACAACTAATTCTGATTGCAAAAATTCAAAAATTATTTTTACTGTTAAGTCTTTGACGACCTCCACATTCTATTGCTCATTATTATTTGAATGCTACTTGTTCATGTAAATAGGTTCACACAACGTTTCTCTTTACAATACTTATCTACAAGCAGTGAACCAAAGTACGAGGAATTCTGGCTTGTGAAGACTTAGGGTAAACTAGTTAACTATTTCTGCGTCAGACATGATGATGGTGTGTAAACTCTAAAAGTTTGGAACATTTTTACTAATGAATAACTTAGTTATAAGCTCTTTAATTACTTTCTAGTCTTTAGTAGTCTTGATAGGTTCGTTGTGATAAATAACCTCAACTTATTTAAATATGTCTTGCTTTACACTCTTTTTTAGTCTGAATCATCTATTGATTAAGAGTCTCTAGACCTGGTCTGTTATCATCTAAAGTGGTGTATTCGAAAGACCCTCCCCATCAAAAGAGATTTTAGTGTCTATATTATTATGAACCACTGATTTGAGTAACTCGTTAAAAAGTCAGTTCCTATGGGCCATCAATTATAAAAGTCTACCTGTAATTTATCTGATTTAACTAGTTTATAACTATAACATTTATGCGTTGATTTTTAATCATTAAATGTTAATACGCCTTCTGTCAACTATTCTAAAACTTAGAATCTGTAGGTCATTTTGGTTCTTTAACGAAAATTCAAATAACCATAACTGGCAATATTATTTTACTCACTAGGTGCTGCATAAATATGTATAGACAAATCTGTACAACAATGTAGTTCGTACTCAATTTGCACCATAACTTGGCTTTTATTTAGATGTTCCGCTAAATAACAATTAACTTGAATATTCTTTGGCACCGACATATTTCTTTGTACCGACATCTACGACCTACGGGACTCGTACATCGCGCAATTAATTCTCTAGGTGATTTGAATTTAAACTATGGCCCCGAAATCAACTGGGCAGTTGGCCGGATTAGACACCACTTCAGTCTGGTCTGAAGATTTTTCCTAAGGGTCCCCCTTTAAACTGAGCCATGTGGGATTAATACCGTTTCGCATATCCCTAAATATTCTCTAGACCCTAGTTTGAAGTCATTTTTTCTGTTCTATAAGTAGATTATCATACAATTTGACATCTCATTTAACCTTTTTTCCAAAGTTAAAAAAATGGTTTTACTGAAAAACTGAAACAACAAGACCATGCGGAATATAAATTGAAACAATTATTAAATTGATGAATTATACCTGATTCTGTAAGATTTCAAATATGACTGATCTTATTGTGTGTTCCATTTTAAAAGCCTTCCGAACTCTTATGTGTTCACGGTCTTCTACTCTAAATATGTATTGCCTTTGAATTGCATTATGCTAATTCATAACCAACCTATTAACTGATTCAAAATATTTTGTTTATTGATATCATAATTATCTGATTATTGCATTCAGAATAAACGGACTTGATATGCTTTCGAATGGGATAGGTACCCAGAATCGTGCGTGCACCACATTGTCCGAATGTGCCATACTGTTTACACCTTTTAACTAAAGACATCGTGTTACGTCCGTATCTAAATCTTTTAAACTTATCTGTAGACCTTTCTCGACATTTGCAACTGTTGCTATATCTGGTTTTCTCTAAACTTAATTAGCAATCCTATAAGATCTATATAAACGTTCCATCGCTAGTCATTTTTATTTAGAGACACGTGATACCTGCTGATCTTAGGTCCCGTAACTGCTTATAGTTACCTGAATTTAGTATGAGACTGAATTTGTTTAATATCATGTCACTGGTCAGAACTATCAATGCTTACTATAAATCCTTCAAGATCATAACCAACCAACTGGATTAACTGAGAACTGGGTGTCCGACATCTTATAAGATGACTTGAACGAGTGACAAAAATTATTTCTGATTAAATTAATCTATTTTGTTGCGACAAGACCCTTTATCAGCTATCACTGGATTTGAATTTTGATTTTGTCTGATATGTTTTTATACTCTGGAATAATACGAGGTGCTTCGCTTATTTGCATAAGACAAGTAAATCCCTTTCGAATTGTTATACTAATTTGTAGGTTCTATAGAACTCTCAACAAGATGTAGTTATTTGTTGTATATGTAAATATGGATAAATACATTTGGTTCAATAATCGATAGTTAAGTAACTTAGTAGGTACTTAACATATTCCTTTATATGTAATATATTATAGGCGCTGGTTACCACTATCGAACAACACTGTACATGTGTCTTTAGTTTCTAAATTTTCTATAATTACTAGAGCCGTCTGCAACAGCATAGTACTAATTTTGAATTGTTATTATGCTACATAATCAGTTGATACGGACTTCACTGGTTCTATTAGCTTATTTTAACATAATATTCAATTTGTAATTACTGAATTTATCACCGAGTCGCTGATTCCAACACGGCAATTGATAATCCTACGGCCTACATTGTTCCATTACTCGTAACAACTGTTCCTTAAATGAGCCTTTCTTTACTTTGAGATGAACAAACTACACATTATGAAAATGATTCTGCTTATAGAAAGAATACGCCTGAATAAGCCAGTCATAAGACTGGATTCCCTTTTGGTTTCATTGTATTTGACATTGCTGGTTATTGTTTATTATGCTGTCTAATCTTCGTACCTATACTATTCCTCTGTTTGATGTAAATTTACGCTTTCTATTGTCATTAGTTTCTTACGCTCTAGCGTAACATGTACTGATCCTACTGTATCACTATCAGACACCTATGTGACTTCTATGACTTTCTGTTACGCTGTATTTACATTGCTCTGAATTGGCGGTACGGCGGGCGCCTTCGTTGCGCAACCTACTGTTGTATTTTATTTATAGTTACGATTTACTAATTTAGTACAGTACTGGTAAATACTCTCTTCGAAAACGGATATAAAAACGGTTATCTTATTTCTGTGAACTTTCCGTCTTTGTTGACAACACACTACACAAAAAACATATCTCAAGTGTAAGGGCAAGCAGCTCGTACAAATAGACTCATCTTCATCTGTTACATTCATACTTAATTCGTAAATAGGGTACTCAGGGAACTCCAAGATGATTGTAATTTACGCCACCCGCCAAAATCTTCAAACTAAGATATCTTGCTTGAACGTGCTACTATCTGACCCGACTAAAATTCTACTGATTTGATTCTATAAAGTGCTTCATAATGAGCATCATACTGATACTAGGCTTGCCGTAGCATTTCTTTAGTCCAGCCCATCAATTGCCGGTTTTGCCTCACTCTCAAAACAAATTGAAGTTCAAACAGTTATCGACATCGTTAATAATTTTCTTAACGTTCGCTAAAAAATGATCTCAAAACTGGTCTCGCTTTAGAGCATCACTATAAAACTAGTATAACTTTATTTCTAGTAACTTACTGATTGCGGTTGTATTACTACGCAAGTAAACAAGTGTGATGTTTCGATTACTCTGTTTAATATTCATATCTGTTTCTGTTAATAATTCTGCGGCTTAAATCCGAGTGGTAGTATACTAACTTATTTCCTCAACGTTATTTTCCTTTTCCAATAAACAAAAAAAAATATAAATTTTCCAATGCCTCATTTATTATCCACATTACCTACTTCAAATCGAGTTTCTTACGATTATTCTATTAGATTACGCCCAGCAGGGCTACTTATCTCCCCCCCTTTTTCTTTTTTAGACTGATAGTCGTATTGACCACTCAATATCTGATTGAAATAAGGCATCTGATTTCTAATTGTTCAATTGGAGGGATTCGTAAATAATATTTAAACAAGGTTTTCATTATGAATATGTACCAGCTAACTAATATCAAAGTCATGGATCGTTCTCGTAGTGAATGAATATCTCGAAACTGGTATCTTTCTAAAACAATATAAATCGGCCAATATCCCAACAAACTGGGCACATCAAGCAAAGATGTACATCAAATCAATCGATTGTCAGTTTATGTTCAATGAAAAACTATTAAACTAACTCTAGAATAATTTTGATTATTTCACTTAAGTCTATTTACTACGTAAGAACATTCTCTTGACTACTAATATTTCACAACAAACGTATGATATAATTAACTAATGAGCCTTTACTAATATTGCTGGTCACTGTATCACGATTTACGCTTCAAATTTTTGTTGTAGTCGCGCATCACTGAATACTAATTATTTCTCGGAATTGACTTGACGCAGGGTAGGCCGGTATCACAGTGCAGACTGTGTCACCTGACCTCCGGCAAACTCCGGTAAATGTGAGTAATGTGGGCCCTCACTCATGGCCTCGCACCTAAAAGGGCCTCGAGCAAACCCTTGCTTCTTTAAGAACTGTGGTTTTGTTTTGATAATAGTTACTGTTTTGACTACTTTTGTCCTTTACGACTCGCCGATGGTACGCAACGGAATAGAACTTTTGACACTCAAAGTTGCAACAATGGCTGTCACGTTTCCGAATTTATAAACAAGAGCCTCGCGAATGAGCCTTCGCTTAAATCTGAACTAGTCCACGCTACGCTTCTGAATAAACATTACTCTATTACGAATCTTACTCTAAAACACGACATTCCAGTCCAACATAATTTTAAAGTGATTTAGCTCAAACCCATAGTGTACATATGTAAGAAAACTGTCATAAACTTATTATATACAGAACTAAAATACTCACAACAGCTTGGGACATCATGGCATTGTTTTATTGCAAATGATTTTATGAAAATATTATTCCGTTCTATTTTTGATTTATTTGATGAGTATAGCCACTATTCGAACACTTTTATGAATCTGACTGACCTAGTTTTTTTGAAGTATATGACACAATTTCGATCTACCCGCAATTATTTTATAAATACTGGACGAAGAATATTTAAACCTTCGACTAAATGAGAACGGCGGATAACTACACAAATTAACGTTATCCCAGCATCTCCACCATGTCGTCAATTACGCATATTGGTGACGAATATCTAAACCTAAAATACCTGGTCTTGATTAGCCTGGGTAGGATATGATTGTAATCTAACTACCGCTGTATTTACGTAAACTGATAGTCAATAAATAACCGTTACTGATTTATCATCGCAATGATATCTGGGGGATTACCCCCAATGTGGCCTCCAACCTCCCCTTATAGCCACCCCAAACCTCACATGAGAACACTGGTCTAATTTGGTATCACTGCTAAATCTAATCACTGTTAAAACTGTATACACAAGCCGAGATCATTGAAAAGTAATATACACTGAATATTATACAGACAATTGCAATAGGTACACACATGCACAGCTGAATAAGTAATCCACTCACCGAGATACTGCTCGCTCCGACCCTCAGGTCCAAAGTGAGCCAGGTAAGCGCGTGCGCTATCGCAACATGGCGCGCTATCCCCTCTCCTCGTCCGTTACGTCACATTTTTACCAAATATATTTATGGATTACCCGCATAGACTATATCATGACTTCGCATTCGCGACATAAGGTGATGGTTGAGAGTGTTGTAAATAAAACTTATGAAGACCTTCGAAAAACTGTTTTTATTAGAAAAATAACTTGTAAGTTTACAGTGGTTAACAGATGCTTCGAGAACAGAATAGAATAATCATTCTATAGACTATATAGACTTATGACAACGGTGTTTCCAACTTACTAAAATGCATTTACATTGCACCAACATTTCAACAGAGAGTAGCCTGTGTCCTGAATATTCATCAACTAATATTTTCATTTTTTTCTCTTTATACACTGCGTTCGGCAATAGAGCGCGGCAGTAAATGTTGAGCAAATACGTCAAGTTAGAAACACCACCTTGCGCTCCATAATTCAAGTAAAAGATATCGAGGAAAAAACAGCCAGGCTGACGTGGGAGTGGACTGGCCATGTCGCATGAATGTACCATACAAGTGGTGGCTGATGACATACTGGATACATGAGGAAGAACGACGCTGTCGAGTTCTACTGCGGCGGAGGTGTTGTGGCGGGTTTTCATGTTTATGGGGCAAACTTGTCAGGCGATCCCCCAAAACCTTTGGCAAAGATTGCTTCTCTTTTAACCTCTCTAACTTTGAAAACTGGTGGAGGTTTTGCTTTATCCAGTAGCGGGACACAATATAGGCTGGTTTGTGCCTATAGCTCCAATAATCATCATTATTTTGTACTACAGATTATAATGTTCCTTTCATTATAGTCTCTACGAGGCGAACGAACAGTCCTTCTAACGACCCACTTCATGGAGGAAGCAGACGCCCTGGGCGACCGTGTGGCGGCGGTGCACCAAGGGGTACTGCGGTGCTTTGCTACCACTATGCATCTGAAGAAAGCCATAGGTGAGTAATAAAGATGATTATAATTAATGAAAAATGGTCCCGCCATCTTAGGAGTTCACCAATGTCATAAACGATTCGCAAATGTTCATAACCGACATCTTAATTTATGTATGGATGTAATTATAATCTTATCTGTGAAGCATATCTCATATCCGGTATTTTAGAGTTGAATTTTATTCGATATTCACCACACGTTAATACTTCCTGGAACATGTTCTGTGAAGTATTCAGGTAAATGACTACATTACCGAATGGCAAGAGAGTTTTAGACGTTATTTCTCGCATTGTCTTTTCTTCGAACACTTGCGCTGGATGAAGCACCAAGCTAGACCATGCTCATCGCATTGTGCGTGAAGTTTGGCCGCGGATGTGGCGCATATTTTCCTTATGTATTTGGTTATGTTTGGTAACTAGTTTTAAGTTTGCATCTTTACGCGTAAAATATATATCATATAATATAGTAAACTGTTTTTCTTTCTTTCTCACGTTGACGATACACGAGTGGGGAAGCGCCCTATTAATCTATAATCTACATTATTGTAAAACCTGTAACTATCTCACCTTAACCCCAGGTACCGGTTATCGCTTATCACTTACAACGATCGGCTCACCGAAAGAGGGCGAGGTAACCGCAGTAGTGAAGTCACACGTACCAGACGCGACGCTGAAGGAACAAACTACCAACACGTTGACATACAACCTGCCTGCGACGCATAGCGGGAAGTTCCCGGAACTGTTTTCTGCTCTGGAGGCCAACAGATCAGAACTGGGGCTGGATTCTATAGGTGTTGGCGTGTCCACGCTTGAAGAAGTGTTTCTGAAGTGAGTATCTTCCGATAGCCGATTATGACTCGTGCGTGTTTAGACCAAATCTTAATTTTATTTTTTTATTTTATAAACCAGTCCTTGATTGCGATCTCGCCAGTGTCTCTAAGTGATCTCTAAGCAGTGATGCATGTTGATGATGTATCGCACTAGTTTATGAGCCTATTAATTTTAGCCTTGAAGACGCCTGAATTATAATCGTACGGGAAGACCGCAGCAGGCAAATTGTTCCAATCCTTCTATGTACACGATATAAGTAAATCCCACCAAAAACATTACGTAGTATAAAACAAAGTCACTGTTTCCCAATGTATGCTTAGATCTTTAAAAATAAGCAATTTTAATAGATAGAGTATTTCAAGAGGAAGGTTTATTTGTATAATACATGCTCACGTGCGAAGCTGGGGCTGGTCGCTAGTAAAATATAAAAAAGGCCAAGTCTCTTTACGCAATTCTCCGTCGTAAAAAGTTTTGAGATCGCATAGAAGCCAAGTCCTGTTCAACTTAATTTGTAATAATAAATGAATATTTTGTGACAATATCAATAGTTTTGTTATATTTTACTTACTACTTTTGCCCGAGGCTTCGCCCGTGTGGTATTGGGGTTGGGTTTGGGGTTTCTGGTATAAAAAGTAAAGCCTGTGCCAAATTTCATCCAGATCCGTCCAGCCGTTTTGGCGTGATTGAGTAACAAACATCCAAACATCGTAACTTTTGCATTTATAATATTAGTAAGATGTTTTTGGTGCATCTCATTTATTTTTTGTAAGTCTCTCTCTTTTCTTTTTAACTAATGTTGTTATGTCCTTCAGCTGCTGCTTCGGTTAGAACCCATTCTCTATCTCTCACTTTTGCTACATATTTGACAAGAGCACGAGTAATATCCTGGGACGACTGAAAACTCCCAAACATGCAGTATGATAAAGAATGAAATAAACACGAACCATCTCCAGGAATAGAGATGACTCGGTGTGGGCAAATGTCACCATTTATGTACAATATTTCGCGTTCCATTGTAATAATATGTTGACATTTATTACTACACCTTAAACTTATATATATATATATATATATAAACAACTAAATATACAACCAATAAAACACAACTAACTTGGACGTAAACAACTTCTTATAGATATTTTTTCAGATTCAGTGGTTATTTCTTAGATAAATGGCGCTATCACGTGAAATTATTCAAAATATTGTAAAGTACTACTTATACTACGCTATGTAACGAAACCATTGCTCGATTTAGGAATACGCACAACGCCATCTATCGAGCAAGCATAAAGTATTTATCAGAAAATTTAAAAATTATTAGATAGATTTTAGCTTTATTCCTTACATTTTAACCTAACTTTATTTATTAAAGTGAATGAATATTTAATTCATAAAGATTTATTTATAATATAAACCAATTAATTACTTTTTGTACATAAACGAAGAACAAAGTTAACAATGCAGTCGAAATTCATACACAATGTTCTTGTAAAACCGCAAATATAAATTTGTTTTCTAAGATATATAATTTATTAACATTTTTATAATTTTTCCTTTATATCTAGCTAAAAACCTATCTTGGTGCCAAATTCGACAGTTCTAGGTTTGCTAGAAGTACCTTAGATTTTTGATGATCGGTCAGTGACTCAGTGTGTGACAAAATGGTATAACTTTGATCGCCCATAACTCGTAAACTATTGGTTCAAATGTCATGTAATTTTCAGGCTGAGCTTGTTCTAATGCTTACTCTTGATCATCAAAAACCTAAACCCCTAGGCTTTGTCTACATCGATGATACAGAGGGGTGAAATAGCCGCGAAACGCTTCGAAAAAAGGAAGGTACGGCCGTGCCCGCTTTGCTCGAGACTTGACGGGGCACTGCCGTACCCCCAGATATACGTTTTTATGCGCTTGGCGTTGTACTGCCGGTGCGTATGAGACCCGCAAGCTTTTCATGTAGAAGGATGTACAGAATGCTTTGGACAAAGCGGTTTTCAATTCGGCGTCCAGTTGCGCGCGGATCGGTGAGTCAAGCGCACACGTTAGCCCAGTGATTCCCAAAGTGGTCCAGGTGAACCCCCAGGGGTCCACGGGAGACTTGCTGGGTGTTTACGTAGGCGTGAATAAAAAATGGGGGTGCATAAGATCTTAATGGGGGTCCACGAAAATTTATCTGCTTTTGATAGTAAAGAGCAAAAATGTAAGCACCTAACTAAGCAGATAATATTTTAATAAGGCAAGTGATTGTTACTTGTCCCAACTTGCGTATTCGATATTACGTACAATTTCATGTACAGACTTGCAAAACGCTATCCGCCCGAAAATGCTTAGTGCTTGTTCAGACATGAACTTGATCACCACTATAAATATATGATGCTTTTTCGACTCCCCATACAAAATGACCAAGTTACGTGATCGACTTTGTATGAAAGTTGAAATTAAAATTTTTCCCGTTAGTTCGGATATACTATTAAAATTTAAGATTTATTGTTTCGGCAAATGGAAAGATTACTTTAATGAGCAATCTAAATTAAAAGGAATTTGGTACAAAATTATACAGAACGAGCCTCCTCCTATCCCATGGTTTAGTAGTAATGACATTGGCCGTGGTACTGTTGTAACTGCTCATCGGGTTCGTTCCGGACATATGCCACTGAGAGCTTTTGTGTATTTTATGCAAAAAGTTAGTTCTCCCAACTACGAGGTTTGCGATAAAAGAGAGGATGTCCAGCATCTTTTGGTGGAGTGCGTCAGAAACTAATCTGAAAGAAATAGAATTAACTGAGAACTAAATATAAATAAGTTAGACTTAGGCATATTTTATTATTTTCTGGCTCGACCACGTGAGACAAAAATGATATATTCATTAGTTAATATTTAAAGTACTGTTTTTGTTTTGTTTGTTTATATTGTTGGTTAACTTAAGATTAGTTTACGATGGGACTGACGTGAACTGTGTTCAAAAGTCCCTTAAAAAGGTTCTCACCGAAGTAGGTCAATTCGGGAAAATCCTGGACGGATGGACAGTGCGGAAGTGACACCTGGGTTTCACCACTTTGTGGACCGCCTGGAGAGATGACCACACGATAGAGGTCTGTCCCACTTAGGCAGAGCATCACCGTGTCCTCATGGGGGTGAACGGTGGTGTAACTGTCTGTCACTTACTTCAAATTAATAATAAAATATTATATTTATCTTTAAAAATAACTCGGCGCCAGTTCCCACTTGGACCCTCATAAATTGTTCCTTTTTACGAAAGGGCTGACAGAATTCTAAAGAAACAAGTAACACTTATACAATTTCTAATAGCAATACAAAAAAAAGCCGGAACATATGCACGCCAGGCAAGCCATGGGTTGACTCGGCGACGAAAACGGGACACTTGGCTTTAGGACGCGAGAGAGCACGGGCGTTCAGCAGCGAGTCAAGCTAGCGGAATTGATAGTTACCACAGGGCAATGTAACGTTGTAATTCTTAGGAGTGTTAGTACTGTGATACAGCATTAGTTGAGTTTAGGCCTACTTATTATCTATAGTAGAGATAGTGTGTGGTAGCTGAATACGCATGGAAGAGTGTGTAAGTACGTGAGTGAATCTCAGCGGCTGAGTCGATGAGTGAGTGGGTGAGTGTTTAACCATTTCCTATTCTATCCTATGACAAGGTAACCTACGCTTACGGTTGGTGCTAGGGACTTGATTCGGCGAAAGCCTTTCTTTGAAGTGAACTGCGCAGACTATCTTTAGGGTGTCTTTGAAACTTACATACATGCTCGACAGTATCAAGACTGAATCAAAGCATTAAGGCATTAAGTCCGCTTATTTACCTTTGTGTTGCATGAAGTTCTAATAAATAAATCACTGTCAATTGAAGGCTGAACCGATTAAATATTCATCGTTAGAGCCAGGTTGGGCAATTATTAAATCTAGAACCACCAAACGTTAGCGACGGCTGCCTCTCCTTAGGACTGACTGACAGTAGAATTCTTACATGGAACTCGGATAGATGCAAGCTTCCCGGGAGAGGGGGTAGGCTTCACACACTTCCCCAAACGAATTGATAGTCGTTCCAAGGAACGCTAGGGAACGTATCTCGTTAAAACACATCCGGTCCCCGTAGACCTCTTACTGATACAAAAAAAATAATATTTAACGAGACACGTAATTTGGATTCATATACAAACCTCCGCAGCTAGACGTAGCTCGGGGCAAGTTGTGATATCCTCGTTTTGGGTAGATTAAGGGAAGTGAGGAGTGACGATTTATCAAAACCATTCCGGCATCTAACGCGGCACTATGGAGAGTTCTGCGGTGACTGACGATGCGTCACGCTTGTTAAAGATTCGTATTGGTTTAGTTAAGGGTGAGTAGGCCGTATGAGGAGCTATTTGTTATAGAAAGCTACCTGCCTACCTTTTCCCCTTAGGGGAAACCGACCTTCATAGCTTCATGTAGGAAAGCTCAGGAAAAATGAAAATTTTATCAGCCTAGGGTCGACTAGAAACAGTCACAGTGGCAACGATCTCTCGTCTTGCCGAGCTTTGGTACAGGTCCGAAACGTGGAGGAGTGGCAGACGGTCACCTCTTTTGATGCAATAATGGTATCAAAGGTGGAGGCCGCACGCGTTTGGCAACGGCCCTCACACTTCAGCAACCGCAAGAGGAGGATCCTGATCCCGATTTCCGACCACCGTAGGCGCGGGTCTTAACCGGGCTCAAGACTTGTTTCACACGCGCCTCAAGGAAATGTCAGCAAACCATAGGAGCCCAGCATTTTCGAAGCCTACTGAGGCCTAGGAGCCCAGCAGGGTTGAAGCCTACTGAGGCCTAGGAGCCCAGCAGGGTTGAAGCCTACTGAGGCCTAGGAGCCCAGCAGGGTTGAAGCCTACTGAGGCCTAGCGCTCCAGCAGGGTTGAAGCCTACTGAGGCCAGGGATAATGTGAAACTGAAACTTCCCCTTAATTCCAGGCAAACTCTGACTCTATCCCCTTCTCCGCTCAAGGGCGAGAGACATCATTGGATGATTTTCTCACCTTAAAAAGAGCGTTCCATCGAAATATAACAATTTTTTTAAAGTAATGTTTTCACTACCACTTTTCAGCCGAAAACCGCTCACAACATAATCATTACATAGTATAAAACAAAGTTGCTTATCCTTATGTATGCTTAGATCTTTAAAAGTACGCAATGGATTTTGATGCGGTTTTCTTTTAATAGAGTGATTGACATGGAAGGTTTATGTGCATAATATATTCAATATCAGTAACCGTGCGAAGCTGGGGCGGGTCGCTAGTTTCTTATAAAACAGTCATAGGTTATTTCTTTATAACTTTTTATTTTTGTCCGAAGGTTATGCAGTGACGTCGACACGTCGTTATACGACGATGAAGTGGACCATGCTGGAGAGCCGGGTGAGTTGAGCATCGTTGTCATATGCAGAAACGGTTTGTTTGGGCTTCCGTACTGCGTTACGTCTCCGAAGAGGTTCGTAAGCTAGTCTTCATATACAAAGTTGATACGACCGATGTGCTTTCCTTAAAAAGAGTCATTGTACAGGTACACACCAATATGAACAGCTTTTACTATGAGACCAACCCAAAAGTCACGAAAAAAACCTGCTGCTCTATAGATTTATATTCATATAAAAGAGGCAGTGGATAAAATTAATGCAGATTTCGATAGAGTAGTGGAATGGTCGGATGCTAACTCCCTGAGTTTGAACCCGCAATGCAAATCCAGAGGTTGTTATCAAGAGGAATAAAATAGAAAGGGTTGAATTGGCATGCAATCTGCGTTTAACTATGGACCTTGAACTGAGATTTGAGAAACACATCAGCAATGCCATGCGTAATTGCTTTTACAGGTTAAAGCTCCTTTATAAAGTTAAATCCTATCTGATTGTTGATCTTCGCAAGCAACTGGTCGATAGGCTCATTTTATACAAATAAATTGTACATGCTCTGCAATTTAGACATAGTCCATAATTACATAAAAATATATTAAAATTAAAATCATCCGCATTAGAAACTCCCGCATCCGGGGCAGCCTTCAGGTCCGTGACATAGCAGATAAACTGCAGGGTGGTCGCTTACGCTGGTATGGCCACGTTTTACGAAAACCGGCAGACTACGTGGGTAACAGATGCCTCGCCATGCCGCCTCCGCTGTGACCCGGAAAACGAGGAAGGCCTAAGAGGCGTTGGATAGACGTCGTAAAGGACGATATGCGTGCTAATGGGCTTAAGGCAAAGGACGCTAAAGACCGATGGAAGTGGAGGCGACTTTGTGGGAAAGCGGACCCCGGGCACCGAGGTGAAAGCCAAGGTGTGCAACCGGGACTGGCGCTGAGATAATGATGATGATGATATTAAAATTAAAATCAAAATAAAGGAATACAATTAAATTAAAATCAGAAAATAAAATTAAAATAAAAAACAATCATGTCATAAATACAATAAAATTAAATATAAATGTGTCGACTCGTGTGTAGGATGGTTTTCGAGCTCTGGTCTATCAGATCTATCATGTGGGTCTATGTGTGTATCGTGCAATGAATAACAACGGCTAGCAGTTGAATCAGTTTACTTCTCAATACATTTCGGTACAGTGCACTGTAAATCACAAATTACAAATTACAACAAAACGGACAGTTTCAGAACGTCTTGATTCTGCGACGGCTTGGCTAAGAGTGTCCGCTTCCCGGGCGGTTGGGTTCACCCCACCACAAGCTCGTAGCAAAGCGGATACGTCACCGACTCTGTCAGGCGCGCCATCTTTATTTAGTTCTTCTAGTTGTCACTAGATGGCGTGACTTGTCTCGTTGTTATCAAATCGAAGCCGTTTCCGACAAATGAAATAATATGATTAACACACAAAATTAAACATACACAACAATTAAAACACAGTCAAACAATATAGTCAAAAAATACAAAGTGGAGAAGCGCAAGCATGAAGCTGCATCCACCTCTATAACAGGGCAGGGTCGAAGCCTCCTGGACAGGGTCGAAGCCACCTCGAGTCTAGAGGGTGGTGGGAAACTGTTACCTCGACTCCAGGAATAGGGCAAGGAAGGTACGGGGTAGATTTTTTTTAGTCAGTAAGAGTCTGACACTAGTCTCCCGCTCCGCCCAAGAGCGGGTTTCGTCATTGGATGATTTTCACCTACCATAAAAAAAAAAAAAAAACCTCTATAACAGGGACAGGTCCCACCGCTCGGACAATACCCTCAGAAGACTGAGCTGCTTCGTAGGAGAATCAATAGTGAAGCGCTTCGCTTCCTGATGATTGCGAAAAAATCATCCGTCCGCACCTCAGCAAACATAGTCGAAGCACTACAAAATCGCGGCAGCCCCAACAGTATTCTAAAAGCGCTGTTGTACTGCACACGCAGTGCGCTGTACGCCCGGTGCGTAAAGTTAGTCCACAGGCGTACTTTTGTTTAGGTACAAAAACAATGAATCCATTATAATTCCTGTTTGATTTTATATTTACTTTCGCCAATTTTATTTCTAAGCTGGTTTTCTTTAGTAAATAAGATTTAATATCATTCTCCGATGTTTCTTTAGATACATTGTAAACATAAATCGGAACTAAAGTACTTGCAGCCTTAAAATTATTATCCGAATGAACAATAGCTGTCCCTGTATTACCTACAAAGCGATTTTCTCGATCGGTTTCTTTTCTTCTGTACCAAAGTCTATTCCTCATTAGATTTTGGTGATTTAGACTGTGGGTTAGTTACTCCTTCTTGCATAGCAACAGACTCTTTCCAGTTGCGCATGACTGTGGATGGGCTGGCCGCTCAGAACTGCACATAATTCACTGTAGAAGTCGGCAACGACGCATGACTCACCAACGCTTTAGACAGTGCGCGATCAGCTGATAACTTCTCAATCGCAGGCGACTTTCCAGTTCCAATTAGGCGCGGTGTTTTTACTGCGCTACCCACATCCGACGAGATGTTAGTCTGTCTTTTAAAGGGATTTGTCGTATGCTGTTTTTCTGCAGGTTTATTTGCGCAACACAGGGGAGATAAGCCCATTGGTCCACTTTCGTGTTCAAAACTCGACAAAACACAAGCACCCCGTCTTATATTAACGTTTCGAGAAACATTATTTACAATTGACGCATTCTTCAGTGCGTCTATTTCTACAGCTAGATCCTTAACTTGGTTCACTGTAGCGTATTCCTCAGCTATACAATCTATCTCGCTTCGCATCTGCAAAAGATCCTTGAGAAGTCTTGTGTGTGCGTTCGCGCAGCGGAATGTTGTTGAATTTAAAGATTTTTATTATGCAGATATTCAGTGTATAACGTCGCATAATTGTGTATGGTAAAAAATAATTTGTGCACGCAGCCATTGTGGAGAAATTCACCAAAAACTGATTCCGCTGGGCGAACGTTGTCCTGGCGGAACTTTTTTTAATCCATAGACTTTAGAAGAAAAGAGATATGTCCAATAATTCGTGTGTATTTGTGTGTAATTGTGTATGTATGAATAAAATTAGTGCATACATAAACTTCGGAGAAAATCAAGTTTCCGCTGCGCGAACGTTTGGCCATTAGCTAGTTTTCATATAGCGCTTACATAGAGAGCTGTAGATTTTTACATACGTTGTTTTGAATTTGTTTATATTTGTTTAAAAAACAGATTTAGAAAAAACCATAGGGCTTAAAAGATAAAAATATAAACGTAAAATACGCTTATTAGGTCTTAGTTCTTAAAGTATGCACTTTGGGGTCTAGATTTTCACGTTTATACAAACCTTGTAAGTGTCTGCAATATGTTGCCAAGTATCAATGATGTTCCGTTAGTAATAAAAGAGTTATAGGACAATTTACCATGAATAGATCACTGTTTACAAAGCAATCAAATATCACGACGTTCTAAAAAATTGCATGGTAAAATGTATGCCAATAATTATTGCATTAATTTAACTATTCACATGCAAAATTTCATGTCATTAAATTCAGTAATTAAAGAAAAACAATTATAATACTGACGAAGCATCGAAAACCTACATAACCCGACCAAGTTCGGATAGCTACAAAGAAGCGGCCGTGCAATATATTTAGGTAACATCCCTAAATTTACAGTATAATACCGATATTGAATTGGTATAGTTGATAACACAATTGTTGTTTCGGTATACTTTATAGGTCATTTATTTTTGTACACCTACTTTTTTAAATGTGTTTGACTGTTTTAGCTATTTTCATCGTATCATGTCATACGGTATCTTACTATGGGGACGGGCTGCAGATATTGACTCAATTTATACTACAGAAAAGAGCAATCGGAGCCATTTATAATCTCCGGCGGTGCGATTCTCTAAGGGAACTGTTTAAAAACATTAATATTATGGCGATTGCTTGTTAATATATTTATGAAAACATCATGTATGTTAGAAAAAATCTTCATCTTTTTAGCAAAAGAGGCGATAGACATAATTATGTTACAAGAAATAGGGAGCAGTTAGTTCAACCAGGTTTCAGGCTGGTTAAATAAAGTACCTACGTAAATAATACCTACTTTCTATCATAGTAAAAGTCAAAGTCAAAATCATTTTATTCCAAATAAACCATTTACAGGCACTTTTGAAACGTCAAGTCGGTCTGTCCTAAAAAAAATGATGCTAATTGCACATCCCAAAGCGTAGATCTCTATGGAGAAGAATGTGCAAGAAACTCCATGGACACTCTTTTCAAATAAGGTAAGTATCATACTAATATTATAAATGCGAAAGTTACGATGTTTGGATGTTTGTTACTCAATCACGCCAAAACGGCTAGACGGATCTGGATGAAATTTGGCACAGTCATAGGATACACTCCGGAATAGGACATAGGCTACTTTTTATCCCGGAAAAACATAAGGTTCCCGTGGGATATACAACTTATTAGGCAACCCCAATAACACGCGGGCGAAGCCGCGGGCTAAAAATATCTCGGTTACAAAAGCTATTTAAAAATATCTCGGTTACATGTTTCTTGTTGATGCTAGTATATGACACCAATGTAAATAATAATAATAAACACAAACTATTCTAAATATAGATATTAGAATAAACTTCTGAAAGCTAAGAGATGACCAATCTCACGCACATGACATGGCGCACATATCAGCACCATTCAGCTCAACCATATTATAGGGAACCGAAGAATCCAACATACGCGCCACCATCAGTGAGACATTTGAGTGAGCACGACAAATTCTCAGCTGCCGAGCTCATTTACGTCAAATGAAACAAATTCTATAGTAACCAAAAACCGTAAATTGTTTCATGGTACTCACATTTACAAACTTTGAAAAAAAAATGCTTCTACATTATACATATAATAAAATTATATGTATAAAGTAGAAGCATTTTTTTTATATTATAGTATATAATAAAAAAAAAATATTACCCATTTTAAAAACATAAAAAAAAAATCGGTACTCCTAATCTACAATATAACCGTATGCATGCATATAATCTCGGCTGTAAGTCCCCTCTGAGGCGTGGCTGGATAGACCTCACGGCGTCCTCACCTTCCGCATGACGCAGGTTCTCACCGGACATGGCAAGTTCGGGAGGTTCCTGCACTGGATTCGTGCGGCAGAGACGCCCGGGTGTCGCCACTGTGTGGCCAGCCCGGAGGACACGTTGGTTGGTTCAGGCCATGGTCCGCAGCGAGGAGGAGTGGCAGTTGGCCGAGTGCACTAGGCAAACGCAACGACGCACGCGCCGTAGCCGTCGCCGCCGCGATCCCGCCGATATCTGGCCACCGTAGACACTGACTTGCGGACGGTGAGCAATGGGTAGTTCGCCGTCCGGTCGTCTGGTAACAGTCCAGACCGAGCCCAAGTCGTCAACGGCACGCACTGTTCCCGCGCGCCTTAAGAAGTTGTCAACAAACTGTAGCTGCCTTCAGGGTCGAAACCTCCTGGAGCCGAGGGTTCCTCCGGGAATAAGGCAAGGGAGGAACGGAGTATGTTCTTTAGTCAGTAAGAGTCTGACACTGTTTCCCGCTCCGCCCACGAGTGAGATTCGTCATTGGATGATTTTTACCTACCATAAAAAAACCCACTTAAAGTATGCGCTTGAGACTTGAGATACGCTAGATAATTATATAAGACAAATAAAATTCATACAGCTAATTTCTATTGAAGATTTCACGGATCAGGATTCTAACTATAGACCCCTTAGGGAAATTAAATAATTACCACATGTACCTAAGTACTACTTTTTAGTTAAATATTTATCATATTGTAGCTTATTACACTATTTAACCAATGGACTAGGCATGCACGAGCGTTCCCTACAGCTATAACTAAAAAAAACTTCTTGAATCGATTTTTTAATTAGTGTATACCGTTGTACTGGTAGTGACTTAAGTATGTGAGCATGTTCCCCCGCACCCCACCAAAATATGCAGAATTATTATGTTGCTAGTCCTTTGGTTAAATAGTCTAAGTATTGTAGTTATGAATTGATCAAAAATATTCTAGTAAAAAATAGACAGTGCGCTGCGCGCAACGAGCGATAAAAATATTTTTGTACACTGAAATTTAAGTAGAGAAGTACTTGTTAATTGAAGATTTATTTTTATCGTAGATTACTAAATAAATCCAATTGTTTTATTTTTCCTAACGTTTGTGTACGCAACTGTACCTTATTAATAAATACTATATTGGAAGGTTAAGAACGTTTCTTAGATATATGGCACGGCCGCTTTTTTGTAGCTATCCGAACTTGGTCGGGTTATGTAGGTTTTCGATGCTTCGTCAGTATATAATTGTTTTTCTTTAATTACTGAATTTAATGACATGAAATTTTGCATGTGAATAGTTAAATTAATTCAATAATTATTGGCATACATTTTACCATGCAATTTTTTAGAACGTCGTGATATTTAACTGCTTTGTAAACAGTGATCTATTCATGGTAAATTGTCCTATAACTCTTTTATTACTAACGGAACATCATTGATACTTGGCAACATATTGCAGACACTTACATGGTTTGTATAAACGTGAAAATCTAGACCCCAAAGTGCATACTTTAAGAACTAAGACCTAATAAGCGTATTTTACGTTTATATTTTTATCTTTTAAGCCCTATGGTTTTTTCTAAATCTGTTTTTTAAACAAATATACCTAAACAAATTCAAAACAACGTATGTAAAAATCTACAGCTCTCTATGTAAGCGCTTTATATGAAAACTAGCTAATGGCCAAACGTCCGCGCAGCGGAAACTTGATTTTCTCCGAAGTTTATGCATGCACTAATTTAATTCATACATACACAATTACACACAAATACACACTAATTATTGGACATATCTCTTTTCTTCTAAAGTCTATGGATTAAAAAAAGTTCCGCCAGGACAACGTTCGCCTAGCGGAATCAGTTTTGGTGAATTTCTCCACAATGGCTGCGTGCACAAATTATTTTTTACCATACACAATTATACGACGTTATACACTGAATGTCTGCATAATTAAAATCTTTAAATGCAACAACATTTCGCTGCGCGAAAGCACACAAGTCTTGTCACATCTACATGGTCAAACAAAACAGGAGGTAGTTTTATAGTTTTTGCAAATCCCTTGCGACAAAATAGGGATTTCTTCAGGATCTGTTTCTTTTAAAAGGCAGATAATATCATCAATATCATGTAATGTTTTTCGCTTTGTTGTCGGAATAGATTCAAACAACAAGTTCTTAGCGGTCAAAATTTCAGTTTCCGAGAATGCACTAACACAAATGCGGGCAATACTTTCTCATCCATTACGTCCAGTTTATTGCAAAAAAATGCCAATGTCTCATTTAACACGACATTGCAATTAATTACAATAAATTTCCTGTAAAAAGCTAGTCGAAAGAACTTTAAAATTTCAAAAATGTGTTGTTTGTTGTGATAAATGATTTGGATATATGTGGAATTCTGGAAATGCGCTGGCCTGATACTGCGTGAGCCAGCGCACGTGACCCACTGCACCGCTGCTCTTTTGAAGACTATCACTTCCTTGCGCGCATGATGTGATTCTGGAATTCTAATTGTGCTCCATTGGTGTAATTGCTGCAAGACGTTCCGATGTGAGGATAAGGAAATAAATAAATTGCAATTAGCACACTTTACAATATTAGTAGCCATTGTTTACACAGTTACTTCCAAAATCCGAGCCAACGAGCAATACACGCAACCAAACGACGGCGGGTGCGACGCAAGACTGACATTTATATTATCAAAAAATTATTTTACGGGACCCTTAATCATTTTTAAATACCTATCCAACAATGTTTGTGTATTAATGTATGTGTATTATATGTGGTATTGAGGAAAGCCTGTCTGTTATATCAACTTGATATATTCTTTTCCCTTCTCTGGTCCCATTGTCTCTGGTCTCACTTTCTTGCGCCAGTTGGCTCTTGGGTTGTCACATTAGGCAACTGGGATATATTTGACCACCAGGATGGGATGATGGCGCACGGCTTCCACTACCTTTTCGTTTTGGTAGACGTGGAGCGATCGTTAAAAGATATTTATGTACACAAAATGCATTTTATCTACACTAATATAATAAAGAGGTAAAGTTTGTTTTTTTGTTTTTTTGTTTGTAGGGGGTAATCTCTGGAACTACTGGTCCGATTGGAAAAATTTTAGCAACAATAGAAAGCTGTTTTATTCCTGAGTGACATAGGCTATATTTTATGTACGCGGGCGAAGCTGCGGGCAAAAGCTAGTTTCAAATAAATTATTTTTTTTTTTTACTAATGAGCAAAAAACTCCATGGTCATGTTTTTAATCATGTTGTGTATTACAAATACCTATCTCAGTTAAATGTTTCTGGTCGCTGCTATTATATGAGAACAATGTAAATGAAATAAAACTTGGACGCTACTGAGAAGCTATTAAATAAGCTTGAGCGACTGCAAAACTTGTGCATTCGGTTTGTTTTTGGTCTACGAAAGTATGATCACGTTTCTCATCTTCGCAAGGAACTCAAGTGGCTCCCGATCCGTCTTCGCAGGAACACTCGGATATTATGTCTGCTTTTCAACATCCTACGCAACCCCTCCTACCCCTCCTACCTTCGTGACCGATTTTCCTACTCTCGCCCTAGCGACGCACCGTGTAGATCACACCTTAGATCCCTTCTCAAATCCCCTCCTCATAAATCCAGCTATTACTTCTACTCTTTTTCTGTCCATGCAGTAAGGTAGTGGAACTCTCTTCCGCCTAGCATTCGAGATCTGAAAACTATCTCACTTTTTAAGGCTTAAATAAAAGAGCACTATCCTTCCTGTCCATTGTGATTTATATATATATTATATTTATATATGTTTATATATTACTGGTATGTATTTATTATTAGTTTAAGTTATATAAGTATTTATGATTTACTTTTCACTACCTATCTCTTTCTTATTACTACACACTAATGTCTACTTTCCTTCTAACTTCTCCTTTCGCGGGTCTGCTGGAAGAAATTTCTTTGCGAAATAAGCAGTACTTTTGTACTATTTCTTCTATAATGTGTTTTCTTTAAAAATGTAAGTGTGTAAGTACATAAATCTATATATATAAAAATCAATTGCTGTTCGTTAGTCTCGCTAAAACTCGAGAACGGCTGAACGGATTTATCTTATCTTGGTCTTGAATTATTCGTGGAGGTCTAGGGAAGGTTTAAAAGGTGAGAAAAATTCGAATAGGGTAGAGTAGGGTAGAGTAGGGTAGAGTAGGGTAGAGTAGGGTAGAGTAGGGTAGAGTAGGGTAGAGTAGGGTAGAGTAGGGTAGAGTAGGGTAGAGTAGGGTAGAGTAGGGTAGAGTAGGGTAGAGTAGGGTAGAGTAGGGTAGAGTAGGGTAGTGTAGGGTAGAGTAGGGTAGAGTAGGGTAGAGTAGGGTAGAGTAGGGTAGAGTAGGGTAGAGTAGGGTAGAGTAGGGTAGAGTAGGGTAGAGTAGGGTAGAGTAGGGTAGAGTAGGGTAGAGTAGGGTAGAGTAGGGTAGAGTAGGGTAGAGTAGGGTAGAGTAGGGTAGAGTAGGGTAGAGTAGGGTAGAGTAGGGTAGAGTAGGGTAGAGTAGGGTAGAGTAGGGTAGAGTAGGGTAGAGTAGGGTAGAGTAGGGTAGAGTAGGGTAGAGTAGGGTAGAGTAGGGTAGAGTAGGGTAGAGTAGGGTAGAGTAGGGTAGAGTAGGGTAGAGTAGGGTAGAGTAGGGTAGAGTAGGGTAGAGTAGGGTAGAGTAGGGTAGAGTAGGGTAGAGTAGGGTAGAGTAGGGTAGAGTAGGGTAGAGTAGGGTAGAGTAGGGTAGAGTAGGGTAGAGTAGGGTAGAGTAGGGTAGAGTAGGGTAGAGTAGGGTAGAGTAGGGTAGAGTAGGGTAGAGTAGGGTAGAGTAGGGTAGAGTAGGGTAGAGTAGGGTAGAGTAGGGTAGAGTAGGGTAGAGTAGGGTAGAGTAGGGTAGAGTAGGGTAGAGTAGGGTAGAGTAGGGTAGAGTAGGGTAGAGTAGGGTAGAGTAGGGTAGAGTAGGGTAGAGTAGGGTAGGGTAGAGTAGAATAATCTGTTGCCGGGAGCGAAGCCGCGGGCAAAAGCTAGTTGTTAAATAAATAAATAAATAAAATAAAAAGGAGTGTAAAAAAGATATTCTAAATACTTTTGATTTGACACAATATGGTCCGGGGTATGGGCAATAATGGGCATTCTCTTTTGAACTCCACGAATGGATATAGCCATGTTTTGTCCGTCTTTGACTTCGCTTCCGCAATAACCGACATTCATGCGGCCGAAAACGCTGGCATTAGTTAGTAATCTCTTTATTTATTACTAGCTTCTGCCCGCGACTTCGTCCTCGGAAAATTTTGTGAGACAAAAGGTGTGATAGCTCGGTTAATATCCATGTTATATAAACAATTTATAGCCTATGTCACTCAGGAGTAAAGCAGCTTTCTATTATAGCTTCAATTTTTCCAATCGAACCATTAGTTCCAGAGATTACCCCCTTCAAACAAAAAAACAAACTCTACCTCTTTATTATATTAGTGTAGATACATATTTTTAAGATTTTTAAATATTTTCTAAACACATATTAAAAAAAAAAAACATTTAAAAATATAAAAAGTAGTAGTCCGCCGGTGTCGGGAGCGGGGTCCAAGCTACCGGTAGTTATAGGTCAAGAGACAGGAACTTCCTCACAATGCGAGCCGTATCAAGGCCTTCTGTATGTCAGACCCTTGATCCAACCGCGTAACGACAGCTTCGACAGTTGGTCGTCGAAGCTTTTGGCTATCAGACCATTGACAGTCACAACAATCGGCACAATGGCAGCCGACTCCACATTCCACATGTCGACAGCCTCGTGTGCTAAGTCGAGATAAGACGAAAAGTGAGGATGTCTAGGTATGGTGCTAAACGGATTTCGATAAAACTTAATACGCGGGTGAACCATATCCTGGAATAGTTCGTACGACTTGTTATCCCGCGCGGTATGTTCTCTTAGGATAATTATCTAGTTAAGCGGGCGAAGCCGTTGGCAGCGGCTAGTATAGTTACTTGTAACTTTGTTTAAACTCTTGAGCCTCAACGAACGCCGGCCTTCTCATACCTATTGTCTTGCTATTATGTGATATGTTTCTAATTACGGTATTCGAATGGTTAAGGCGCTACCTATACCGGGCACCGTAAAAACGTCCTCTTTTTCGTTGCGAAGTTAGCCGTATTGTTACACAGTACAAACATAAAAAAAATACAGTGTATACAGTGTAATATATAAGTAAAAGACATAAGCAAAAACATTTCCTAAAAATAATTCAGAATTTTGAGAAAAAAAAATCGCAAGAAAATACACGAAAACAATTTTTCGTCTCGAAATACTCAGTATTTTGAGTGATAACTATTATTTTATTTGTAACTACCAAAATGGAAATTTAACCAACTAAAGACAAATGTAAAAATATTTTAACAAATCCTTGTACTTTTTTTTAAATAATAAAAAACTGCGAGATTCAACTAAAATCAAACGCATAGCCATTTTCAACCTTATTTGTTCGCAGCGAGCACCACCCGGAAATACCTAAAGATTTGCTGCTTACAGCGCCTTAAGCCCTTTTCAAGGTATGTTATTAAAAATGCTCTAAAATACATCTTAATGTGTTTTAGAACCACCACCAAAGCAGATAACTGGCGCCGCCTTGTATATGCGTCAATGGTTCGTGCTGATAAAGAGACAAGTCAAGTATGCAATATGCAAGAAATGGATATTCCTAGTAGCGGTAAGTGGAAGAAAGACAGTAATAAAGTATAGTTGATAGATTTACACTATTACATCATGTAAGAAAATATCATGAAAATTGTTATGAAAATATTTTTCAAAACACTCGAAAACTGCCTCTTATCGCACTCTGATTAGCTTCAATATGGCATGTATATCACTCAGATGCTTTTTTTTTTTAATTTAACACAACAAGGGCTTTTTCATTCTTTCCTTATCGTCACGGTCAAGGGTGTTTTTTTTTATTTATTTATTTTATGGAGTCACGCGCGAGTCGCCCCCATGAGGCGCAGGTCGACCCCCACGAGGCGCAGGTCGACCCCCAGGAGGCGCAGGTCGACCCCCACGAGGCGCAGGTCGACCCCCACGAGGCGCAGGTCGACCCCCACGAGGCGCAGGTCGACCCCCACGAGGCGCAGGTCGACCCCCACGAGGCGCAGGTCGACCCTCAAGAAAGTATAAACTGACCAGAGCAGATTTTTATGCTATTTTTATTATATTTGTATTGTATGTTTGAGATACGATTAAACATTTTTTTTTTCGTTCTTTGTTTCACAAGTCGTCAGTGTATTGAAAAACGTCGCTTGACACACGTGCAAATTTGTTATTGCAGCCCTCGACTCCGTAACACACTCTCCTACGTTACATGCGAATTCCGCCTCGGTCCCAATGACAAACTTTCTGTACTTGTATCAAAATGAATTATTATTTGACACATATAGACACACACAATGCCGAAACCACATGTAGACATGTATGATAAAAAGGTGAAAAATCAATATTGTGTGTCTCACCGCTGCGCCAAATAGGATCAATTCAGCAAAAATATCATCTTATTGGTAATAGAATTGGCGGGCAGTCGTCAGTTCGTTTCGAGCCATTATGACCATAAAGGGCCACGTGTTTTTTCATTTCATTCATTTCACACATATCTGTTCATCACCTAATTTTTACCTAACTTATCGAACAATACAGTCGTTTACCATCTTTTATTCTATCCGTCTGTATCATCTAAAAGTAATGTGTGATCTAGCAAGAGGACATACGGTAGATACATTTACTTTGTAATTAAAAGTTTCCAACTAAAAATAACTATTGGGTATTTCTCCTAAACTCCCTATATTTTCATTGAAATTGGTAGAGTTTAAAGTATTTTTGCAGCAGAATTATTTTTAGACATTACTATCTGTCAATAAAACAATAATGGATTCGGCACCTTGCAAGGAATAATGAGACCCACCTCGAAATGTTGTCATTCCCAAAAAATTACCCATATACATTTTGGAGAAAAAAGTTGTCTTTAACTAGGCACCCTTTTAATCTTAACACGTCTTTATGATGCAAACTTTGTCCGCAGAATCTCGTAATTCCAATAGGAATGATCATCTGTGCGGTCTATGTGTCTAACCAAAAGCAAGCGGCACCGTCGCGCTCGTTGGCCATGAATCTTGACATGTACGACGACAATGACTACTACCGGCTGCTATACCGCGTGGACGGGTCGAACATTACGCAGGCCGATGTGCACAAGCTCCAGGGACGGTACCCGAAAGTAACCTTCGGGACATCTGATGATATATATACAAGTAAGTATTTGTTTTTTTTTTTTGCAAGTTTGTCTTATTCCGTGGAGCTTTTCCCAAGAACAGAAAGAAGTTTTTTTTAAATATTTTTTTATAATTAATATAAAATTGGGGTGTACGACGCCAAATCGAATTACAAATACTCGAGCGTTCATAATATCGAATATTATTGAATATTATGAGTTATTAAGTCGAACATTCAATACATCGCACACTTAATAATCGAGTCTTCAAAATATCGAATGTTTGTTTGATCGAGCTTTCAACGCATCGCCTATTCATTCTATCGAAAAATCAATATATATAAAAGAATACAAGAAAAATCCAAAATTTACTAATAAATCACATTTTAATCTTTTAATTATTATCTTTTATAGGTACATTTTAATATTTTGTCTGAATTGCACTGAGAAATTCTAATAAATCCTTGTTGTTTTTATTATTTAAAATTTTCCAATCGCATTATCATCCCTTTTGCCTCTTTTTTGTGATTTTATTGCAAATTAAACACAGATAAATTAGATAATTAAGTGTATAATTTTATTGACATACATAAACTTTCGTTAAAAACAAGTCTATTTGACTCATTTTGCTGAATAATTTGACTCAGGCTATCAAGCGAGCTGTTAGCATCACTTTTTAGGGAATTCCTAAAACGTAGTTCATCTACCTTACCAGGATCTGATCGTGATTATGCTGTGTTGCATAGCTTTCCAACAAATGATCCTCACTTCCGGGCAATTTTGTTATTAAATAAAATTATTTATTATTGTTATTTAATTAAAGATTAAAATGTGATTTATTAGTAAATTTTGGGTTTTTCTTGTATTCTTTTATATATATTGATTTTTCGATAGAATGAATAGGCGATGCGTTGAACGCTCGATCAAACAAACATTCGATTTGAACACTCGATGTATTAACTGTGCGATGTATTGAATGTTCGACTTAATGACCATTCGATATTGTAAAAAGTAGTGCTTGGCGGGGTACGTATTTGAATATCGAAGATTAAAATACCTACTGTTAAAATATCGATGTTCATAACATCGAAAATGGATATATCGAACGACCATAAAACCGAAAATTAAAATAACGAAAGTTTATAGTATCGAATGGTTAAATATTCTACGTCCAATATATCTAAAATCTAAATATCTACAAAAGTTACATCGAAAGATCCAAATATCAAAATACAGATTATCGAATGTCCTAAATATCGAAGTACAAACTATCGAACGTCCTAAATATCGATGGGTACATATAATATTTGAACATCGAAAATTAATATACCTACGTGTAAAAATGGGTTAATTTTCAACATGTAATACATTCAATAATTCACCCTAAAAATACGTACCTACAAGTTAAAATATCGAAAAAAAATTGATATAAGTAGTATGAGTGGAAAAAGGTTGCTTCTGCAACGTCTCCGGCGCTACGGGAAGTGCAACCCCTTCGCCCTTGCGTAACAAACGACACATGAACGAACATGCTTTGTTACAGCGGGCGGGGGTTGCCCTCCCTTCGCGCCTCCGGATTTTTATATACACTCTAGGGGTAACAGCCAAAAGACTACGTAAATTCGGGGTGCTCCAATTCGGTTTTGGAACAATTTTGACCTATTTTATCCATGAAAATCAGTGTCTTGGTCTTTAATTTAAAATATTTTCTTGAAAGTCAATATGTTGTGCTACTAAAGTTAGTGACAGAAACGTATCGCTGCAAAACCGACTCCACGTAGTCTTGTCTGCCCTACCCCTAGAGTGTAATTTAGAATCGCGTAGGTGAGCGTTTAGACCATCTGCGACGTTAAGCTCGCGTGGGACTACCGGAGCCCTGCAGCGCCGGAGCCGTGACAGAAACCATGCTTGCTTGCATGTTGCATGATTGCTGCATGCTTGTTTGCTGCTAGATGGTAATCAGTTACTAGGTGGGTTACAAAAAAAACAAGGAAAAACTCCTTTCCTATTTTTACATAATAAAAACCCAAAATAAACACCTACATTTATGAATACACACTCATACTGCCTACATAATTTTTTTTCGGTATTTCAACTAGTAGGTATTTTTAACGTAGATATTATGAATTTAGATGTGTGAAATGTTGATATTTTGAACTTAGGAATAATGTCATTCGATATTTTGAATCAATCGAAATTTTAATCACTCGGCATTTCAATCTTCGACGTTTTAAGCTTAGGTATAACAATTTTCGACATTTTGATATAATCGATATTTAAATTTTCGATGTTTTGAACATTGGTATTTTAAGCGTAGGTATTTTAATCTTCGATATTCAAATACATACCCGCTTGGCGCTATGGTGACCTAACACTCTTTTTGCGTATATGGTAGGATATGGTTCGTTTGGTAAATTAAAGTCTCAAATAGTAAAGAGAATAACTATATTACACTAAATCACTACAACACTTATAATAATTAAAATCTACATAAAATGGTAATGGTTATGGTAATGGTAATGGTTTTGGTTTTGAGTACGTGTGGCTCTAATGAGACCCGGACGCGAACTGGTCTATATTTTGGTGAACGAGCGAATGTGCATATTTGCAGTCGATGCAATTATGCATTTTCGCTTAGTGTTCGATGGAAACTCGAACATATTCCCGAGAGCGAGAAGAAATGAGGGATGATTGCTAAAGACTACACTGTAATGAATGAATACATTAAATTATAGTACATAATCTTAACTGTTATGGTACAAAAATAGCAGTAAATAGAGTAAGAGCTTATTGGTCTACTTAAAATAATTAACAACATTATTAAATACATTTTAACACCGATTTTAAGTTACACTAGTGAGTCATCTAAAGTTAAATCGATATTTCGATTGTCTGTGTTTATATTTTTGCCACGTTTGATCGCACTATATTTCGCACTAGGCCACCGTTTGGCACAATTATGTAAACGAAAACTGATCTCACTTTTTTCACTTAAATCTTTAGCACTGAGCACTTCACTATATGGTTCGTGTCTTTTGGCTGGTTTCGGTGTCAATGCAGCCGCTGCGAACTCCTGGTGGCGGCTATGGCGTCGTGGTTTTGGAGGCGGTGGGGTCGCCGTGGTCTGCTGCTGGTGAGCTCCTTCACCACGGTGTCCAGCTGCGGCCCTTCGGCACAGGCGACAGCGCCCGGTCCGCCACAACCAGGCCGCTGCTATGCATATAGCGAACGACAGCAACACGTAACAAACTACATATTGATGGATGTCGTGCGGCGATATGTCGTCGATTTCTGAATCGCTTTTCTTCAGTTTTTCTATCGCCTCCCCCAAACTAGTCATTGATGTTAGGTTACTGTCTTCAATCTGTCCTTCATCTGGAATCTTGATGTTAACCAAATGATTAATTTGATCAAATTCTGGCATATAAATGGTTGGTGTAACGTTCATTTCGTTGGACTGATGGCGTAGTGAATATAACGAGAAGTCCTTTCCTTTGATGACGCACTCGTGATCTATGGCAATGATCCCAGCTTGACTCAGCTGACGGACGGTCACAAGGTCGCCGCATATTACCTTTATTGTGTAGGTGTCACAACAAAAGTAAAAGTGCTGAGAAGTCAAATGTAATTCAAGCCATACGTTTGTACACTTGGTTCGTTCGAATTTACATTCGTTGGTCTCTGTGTTCCTTTCGCAAAAACTTTCGTCATTTTGAAGGGTGGTTATTGGTTTTAACAGCTGACACATAAAGGTTGTTCTTTGGTGTAGGCATGTCGTGAGCTCTTGTGTGGACATGCTGAAGAAAGAGTCCTTGTTTAGGTTGACAGCTACGTATTCAGAGACTGGTATGATTGTGGTCTTAATGGTGGTGGTTTGATGCGGTATTGGTATTATTTTGTACAATTTGAAGCTTTCTCTAGATACAAGCGGAAAAGTAACTTCAATGATAACAAACTTTTGAGTCGCTGTGGCCTTGACTTTCAGTAGTTTGTAAAGGTACTGAAAATCGGTGTCTAAATTGGTGATTGGTAGTGTGAGTTCGCTTGGCATCTGGCCGTATATGGTTTGAAGTTCACGTTTAAGTTGCGTTGGTGGCAGTAAATGTATGCTTATTTGACCGTGATAAATGTCTGTTAATGCATCGAGCAACGTGTCTTGAAGTCGTCTCAATCCTTGTAGCAAGCTGTTTCCAGACATCGCTGACAATGTGAAGTCGTTGACGTATGAAATGTTTCGTATTTCGCGCTGGAGAGTGCTCGCGTTATCTTGTAAATCCCCAAGCTTCTTGTTTATGAGTTTATGCTGTTTATTTACAGTGGCTTCCATTCTCTTCATAAGGTTGAACTCCGCTTGGAAGTTTGGGTTTTCCATAGATTAGACAGGTGTTTCTCATTGTGCTTGATGGTTTCAATGTCTTTCTCATATTGGTCAGCAAAACGCGAGTCCAACACACCGAATAAGTCATTCGCTAGATACCCGATACCGTTGATCAGGCCTCTTCGACGCCGAGGCGGCTTCCCCGCGGCGCGTCGCTGTCTGGCGTGGACATCGAAATGCTGCGCTAGCAGAAGTTCATTGTAGTACTCCAGTTCCTGATAGTTGTCGGGCTTGCTGCACGATCGTATTACAGTGGCGTATTTGTGTTTCAATCGCTGCGCACAATCGTTCTTGGTATTCCGCTAATTTATTATATGTGGTTATTCCTGCCCAGTAAGGTCCCATGTCATAATACATAACTAATGTCCATTTGTCTCTGATTAGTTGTATTTTTGAAATAGGATCAAAATAAAGTGTCTGGTTGACTGGCAATGGTTTGACTTCGTGTAAACCGTAAGATGGAAAAATCAGCATGAAAAAATATAGCAAAACGTTTGCCACAGTTGCGATTTTTGATCTCGGTTTTCTATTCCTTTTTGTCAATTTGGTTGTTGGTTTTTCATCTGGTTCTGGTATCTTTGTGTTGTTTTGGTTTACAGGCAAGACTGAGAGTTTCACAATAGGTCGTTTCATGACTCTATTTTTGGTTTTTAGTGAAACCGCTCTAGTCATACCGTCATTTCCTGGGTGTGTGTCGACCACCCGTCCAAGAGCCCATTTTCCTGGAGGTAGATTCTCATCATGAATTACCACTAGATCTCCAAGCTCGATATTTTTCCGTGGTTCCATCCATTTGCTTCTTGATGAGAGTTGTACCAAGTATTCTGTTTTCCACCTTTTCCAAAGGTCTTGGAATAATTTGCTGGTTAGATGCCATCTAGTTCCTGATAAGAAATGAGCTGGTGTTAGATAATTTATATCGTCAGGATCCTCGGATAACGCACAAAGTGGTCGTGAGTTGAGGCACGCTTCTAGTCTAGCCAACAATGTGGTATACTCCTCGAAAGTTAGTTTCTGTTGACCGATAACTCTCTTGAGATGATGTTTTAGACTGCGTACTGCTCGTTCCCAAAGCCCACCGGCATTAGGCCAGCTGGGCACGTTAAAGTGCCATTCTATTCCCATCTCTGCTATCTCGGTCATAAAACTTTCGCTGAACCTTTTGCGAAGTTGGTTAAATTCTTCCTGTATCATCCTGTTTGCTCCCACAAAGTTTGTGCCATTTTCACTGTACATATGTCGTGGCGCTCCTTTTCTGGCTGCCATTCTGGTTAGGGCTGCCAGGAAGGCAGAGCTGCTCAGGTCTGACACGAGTTCGAGATGAACCGCTTTCATGACCATACATACAAAAACGGCAATGTACCCCTTTGTGGTTTTTATTCCCCGTCCCTTGTTAGCCTTGACCTCTACGAACCCAGTGTAATCTACGCCACAGTGAAGAAAAGCTTGTGCTGGATTCACTCTTGGTTCTGGTAAGTCTCCCATGAGCTGGTGCTGCCGCAAGGGGTTTTGTTTCCTGCATGTGACACATTTTCTTATGAACTTTTTTGTGGCCATATATCCGCCGATAATCCAGTACTGTTGTCGCAGATTCGCTAATGTTATACGCGCTCCGCCGTGGAAAGTCAGTTTGTGAGCTTGATCGATGAGTAATGTGGTTAGCTGATGATCGTGTGGTAATATGATGGGATGTTTCATCTCCGGACTCATGTGAGCGTTTTCTAGTCTCCCACCTACACGTAAGATGCCGCGATCATCTATGGTTGGGTTCAAACTCAAAATCTTGCTTTTCGAATGTACTGTTCCGTGTTTATACAAAGCCTCTATGTCATTAGAAAATTCTGCTTGCTGAACATTTTTTATTATCAGTTGTTTAGCGCGACGAAGTTCATGTACAGTACCCGGCAATAAATATTGCACATCGACCTTTGGAAAGAGACAATCGTCGCACACTACCTATGTGACGTTTATCAGTCGTTGTTCAAGTGCGATAAAGTGCGGTCGCGTCCAGTTCAAAATATATATTAAGAGTTGTTAACACCCCAAATTTTAAATAATTTAAAATTGCACAATGGCATCTTTAGGAAAAAGAGGGAAACCTTTACGAGGTCAGTCAGAAATTATCTACAATGTTTATAAATATTTTGTAACCGAAAGTGACAGATAAAAAAAAAATGAAGATGAAAATGTAAGTTGTTATTTTAAGAAGGTTCAAGAGCGAGTTGCAAATGCCACTAGAATTTCAAGAAGAACTTTGAACAATATATTAAACGAAGTCAGTACTGAAACACATTCTACTGAAATAAAGTTCAGCACTCCAAAAAAAGGGAGACCAAAAAAGCAATTTCGTTTGCATATGGACGATTTTGATTATGATGTTGTTCGAAGAATGGTGTATGATTTTCACTTACGATTTAATGAACTGCCAACAATAAAATCATTAAAAGCTAAATTATCTGAAGCTATTAATTACAATGGGTCTGAAAAGACGTTGAGAAAAATACTTCACGAGATGGGATTTCGGTGGAAGATAATCGAAAACTTCTAATGGAAAAGCACGATATAAGTCGCAAACGGATGGAATACCTCGATAAAATACGCAAATTTCGCGAATCAGGAAAAAATATCGTCTACATGGATGAGTCTTACATACATACATCCCACACTAAAGGGAAATCTTGGAGTGATGACAAGAAAAAAGGAGTAAAAAAGCCAATTTCAAAGGGTCAACGTTTGATAATAGTTCATGCGGGTAATGAAAAAGGCTTTGTACCCGGTGCCTTTTTAACGTATAAATCCACGGACACTACAGGTGACTATCACAATGAAATGAATAACGATAACTACGAAAAATGGCTGGTTAATCAATTAATACCAAATATACCCAGTGATTCTGTTCTAGTTATCGATAACGCACCCTATCACAACAAATATTTTGAAAGACCCCCCAACTCAAACACCATTAAACAGGAAATGATCCAGTGGTTAATCAGACACGAAATTCCAGTAGATCCAAAATTAACAAAAACCCAAATTTACGCTATTATATGTCAGCACAAAGAGAGGCATACAGAGTTTTCCGTGGACAAAGTACTTGCCGAACATGGGCACACTGTGTTGCGATTGCCATCATATCATCCGGATTTTAATCCAATAGAAAATATATGGTCTAAACTGAAAGGCTATGTAGCCTCTAGAAATGTGGGTATGAATTTAACTACAGTAAAAACATTATTGACTGAAAAAGTAAACATGATCGGGGCTGAAGATTGGAAAAAGGTTTGCGATCATGTAATCAAATGTGAGAATGAATATAGAAGCATTCAACACGGTTTAGACAATTATACTGATAGACTAGTGATAAATACGGCTGACAGTGACAGTGATATTGATCTCTTTGAGAGCACAGATAGTGAAATGGAAGTAATTGAGAATTAGAATTATTATTATTTTTATTACAATGTCTCATTTTAACAATATGATTAATGTCGTTTATTATGTACACTACAGCTGTAATTTTCCAAAATAATTAAATACGAAAACATAATGGGAACATGTTTTTTTTATTTTATTTTACCCCAACCTAAAGCCATCACTATTGAAAAATTGGTGTATTTTATACAAATAATAATTATCAAAAGAAGCAAATCATAATTATTTTAACAGCTCCTAATAGATACCGGACTGTTTGTATTTCGTGCGAGAGAGATAGCGCTCTACGAAGCCGAAATTAGCCGATTGTCTCTTTCCAAAGGTCGATGTGCAATATTTATTGCCGGGTACTGTACCTATCTTTATTTGTATAAGACTTTGATACGTTCACAACTGGAATATGCGGTTCCAGTTTGGAATCCATTTCATCAGAAATACGTGGATGAGATAGAGAACGTAAATTTCTTCGTGCCATGTACTACAGATGCCATAAGACATATTTGTCATACAAAAAATGGCTAGCGAAGTATAAGATATTGACTTTAAAATCTAGACGTAAACTACTTGAAGCTACAGTGCTGTATAATATTGTTCACAATAACTATGATTCTATTGAGTTTACAAGTAGACTGTGTTATACAGTACGCGCACAGTCAACCTACGTAGTGTTCGAGCCGGAACACTATTTGCTGTGAACAGTTGTCGCACAAACTCGGGTTTACGGTGCCCTACTCGTCGGTTGGTTGACACTTACAATAGTAATTTCATTGATGTTGATGTTTTTATGTGCTCCAAATCTACATTTAAAAATAACGTACTCAAAATTTTATCCGCGCAATCTTATAATATTATTAATTAATTAATTTATGAATTTAAATTTGGATTTGGATTTCAATATTTTATATGACAGCGATAATTTGTTAGTCCCATTACTTATTTACCTTTCTTTATTTTATCTTTTATAATTTAATGTACAATGTAATTGGATGAGTAATTTTAAACGGGAAATTATAAGTCTAGCCTCAAAATTATTTATTGGACACGTGATTAAACTTCTGTTTTTATAAGTAAGCAACGGGAAAATTATATAGCCTCTAATAAACTAATTCGTCTTTTTTACAACGCCAACCAAATATTCTATAGAAAGCGTCAAGTAAAGATCATCAATTATTGTGACTTGTCCTTTATATTTTATATTACCATCTTCTAACTCGGCCACTGATTTTACATCTCGTCAATATTTTACCTTTTACAGCTTCAACGCACTGTCCTCAAAACAATATAATTCAAGCTTCCACAGAAAGCATCATTTATTATAACTTAGCATGTAAAACAATGTTTCAAGGAGTAAAGATCAATCTTTTGTCATTTTTTTCTCATACTTATGTGGGTAAAAATCAACGAATGACGAATCCCGCCCTTGAGCGGAGCGGGCAACAGCGTCAGACTCTTAAGGTGTCTGCACACAGCGGGCGCGGCGCGGCGGGACCGGGCGGCGACGCGACGCTGAGCAGTTGTAATGTACTAGATAGTACGGACGACGCCACGCAGAGCCGTCCCGCTCGATGCGACGGTAACCTCGGATCTGTATGGCGTCGGCGCGTCGCCGCCCGGTCCCGCCGCGCCGCGCCCGCTGTGTGCAGAGACCTTTACTGACTAAAAAACCTACCCCATTATTTCCTTGCCCTATTCCCAGGCTTTGGTGTTACGCTTTCGCATTAACCCTTCGCCTAGAAGGCTTCGACCCTATAGGGCCCCTACAGTTTGCTGACAACTCCTTGAGGCGCGCGGGAACAGTGCGCGCCGTCGACGACTTGGGCTCGGTCTAGACTTTTGTTACCAGACGACCGAACGGCGACTCAATGCTCGCCGTCCGCAAGCCCGCCCCTACGCTGGCCGGATATCGGCGCTGCGTTAATAATCCAATAATGGTTTAAATTTCTTTTTTTTTAGGTACCTGGCTACATTCTTTTTATGTTTCTACTATTTACTACTAGCTTTTGCCCGTGGCTTCGCCCGAGTGGTATTGGGGTTGGGGTTGAGGTTTCCGGGATAAAAAGTAGCCTATGTACTATTCCGGAGTGTATCCTATGCTTGTGCCAAACATCCACATCCGTCCAGCCGTTTTGGCGTGATTGAGTAACAACCATCCAAACGATTAAATGACATCAAAAAATATGTTTATTTAGCTTCTAATTTTTTAACTCAGTACGTTTAAAATGTAACTAATCTCATATTAATTATTCGTCAAAATTTTGCTAAAAATGTCATCAAATACATATATACTATTGGCCACTAGTATTACTAGAAGCTATTGAGGATAGACCAAATAATAGATTTTATTTTTGAAAAATCAATTTGTTTATTGAATTACCATCATTTTACTTATCTTACTAATATTATAAACGCGAAAGTTACGATGTTTGGATGGATTCTGCAAGCATTCGCCGACAGTCGTTTCTCCTTTGGACTATTCGCCGACAGGACGTTTCGTTTTTGAGTGATTCGTCGATAGAACGTTTCACCGATGGACGTTTCGCCGACAGGATGGTTCGCATTTGTTTGTTTCGACGACAGGACTTTTCAACTATTGTATATTCACCGTCAGATCGTTTTGTCTACTGTTTTTACTATTTAACTACAAAGGCATCAAAAATCTACTATACAGCTGCTACAAAGACATGAAGAAAGAATATTGCAAACATTGGGGAAATAAAAAAAAAGATTAATTAAACGTATCATTACATAGAATAAAACAAAGTTGCGTTGTCCCTATGTAGGTTTGCTTATATGTTTAAAAGTACGCAACAGATTTTGAAGCTGGGACGGGTCGCTAGTTTATTTATATTATAAAGCGATGATTAGAAAGTGATTAAAAAAAATCTTCAATTTACAGTTTTAGTTAAAGTACGTTAGTAGTTAAGTCTGCCAAAGTTTTAAAAATAAAAAAATCAGCAAACCGTAGGGACCCTGCAGAAGGGTCCCTACGGTTTGCTGACAACTCCTTGAAACGCGCGAGAACAGTGCACGTCGTCGACGACTGGGCTTGGTCCGGACGGTTACCAGACGATTGGACCGTGAGCTACCCACTGCTCGCCATCCACAAGCCCGGGCCTACGGTGGCCGGAAATCGGGATCGGAACCCGGTGGCGCCTGGGGTGTGAGCCCCGTTACAAGCGGAGCAAACTTCCACCGTGTGGACAGAGCATCGCCGTGACCTCGTGAGGGCGATCGGCGGCAGCGATCTCGTGCCAGGCCTTGGTTGAGGAATAAATACGCTTAATTAATCTTTTGTTTTATTTTTTTATGTCCCCAATGTTTGCAATAATAAAATACAAGAATTTGGCTGGGTAAAGTAAAGATGGTCTCACATTAAAAAAAAAAATCTTCATGTCTTTGTAGCAAGCTAAACATATAGTAGCAGTAGACAAAACGATCTGACGGTGAATATACCATAGTTGAAAAGTGCTGTCATCATCATCATCAGCCTAGCGTAAGTCCCGGTTGCTACCTTGGCTTTCACCTCGGTGCCCGGGGTCCGCTTTCCTGCCTAGTCGTCTCCACTTCGCTCGGTCTTTTGCGTCCTCTGCCTTAAGCCCATCAGCACGCATATCGTCCCTTACGACGTCGATCCAACGCCTCTTAGGCCTACCTCGTTTTCCGGGTCCCGGCGGAGGCGGCATGGCGAGGCATCTGTTACCCACGTAGTCTGCCGGTTTTCGTAAAACGTGGCCATGTCACGGACCTGAAGGCTGCCCCGGATGCGGGAGTTCTTAATGCGGTCTTTCCGCGAAACTCCAGACATCCAGCGCAGCATATTCATTTCCATGACACGCAGGCTTTGCTTATGTCGCTCAAGTACAGGCCACGCTTCACTGCCATACAAAAGGACAGGCCTAATGATGGTCTTATAGACCTGTCCTTTGAGCCTAACCGGTATTTTGGGGTCACAGATAACCCCCGCCACCTCACGCCATTTCGCCCAGGCCGCCGAGATACGTGACTCGACGTCGCAATCGACGTCCCCGGACTCGTGGAGCACCGATCCCAAGTACCTGACCTGTTCCGTGCGCTCAACTGTGTCTTCGCCAATGCGAACAGGAGCAGCGTTTTTTGTGTCGTTCAGCACCACGCTGAACAGAAACGGACTAAGGACAGGGCCCTGGTGAACTCCGACAGTGATGGGGAAGGGTTTCGTATCGCCAACAGCGGTCCGAACCACAGAACCGGAGTCTCGGTATATATCTCGGATGATGTCAACATAGATCTCGGGCACTCCTTTGGATCTCAGCGCCCACCAGATCACATCACGGGGGACACAGTCGAAGGCCTTCTGCATGTCTAGGAACAAGAGGTGCAGAGGCGTATTCTTCGATCTGTATCCCTCCATGGTAACCCTTAGGGCAAAGATGGGATCCATGGCGCCATGGCCTGGTCGAAACCCATATTGACATCCCGAGACGGTGCACTCCTGTCGGATCCGAGAGTCAATCACCCGCTCGAAGAGCTTCATGGTGTGGGACATAACCTTAATCCCACGGTAGTCGCCACACTCCTGCACCGATCGCTTGCCTTTGAAGACTGGAGTGATAATACTCAGTCTCCATTGACTCGGGATCTTTCCGGTGAGGAGCATGCGGTTAAATAGGTGGGTTAAGATGCCCACACCATGAGGACCCATCGCCTGCCAGGCTTCAATGGGGACTCCATCGGCGCCGACAGCTTTCCGGTTCTTCATGCGGCGAAGAGCCACATGCACTTCTTCAGGCGGAACCGGGGGCACAAGTCCCTGATTTGGAGGGAGAACCGGAGACAGCACCTCTTTGTGCTTCTTGTTCAGCAGCTCGTGGAAGTACGAGCGCCATCTCTCCTTCACCGCGAGGTCCTCGCATAACAGATTGCCGTCAGGGTCTCTTACACAGCGGCACTTAGAGATATCCAGTGCCGCTTTGACCCTGGAACGTGCCAACTTATAAATGAGCTTTTGCCCCTCAGACGATTCCAACTTATCATAAAGTGGCTGTAAGTGGTCTCGTCTGGCTCTGGCTACGGCCCTCTTGGCGGCACGTTTTGCGGTTCTGTATGCGTCGCGGTCTTCGGGAGATTTGGAAGCTTGCCACGTTTTGAAGAGGGCTTTCTTCTCTCTGATCTCCCTCTGGACTGTGTCATCCCACCACCAAGTCTCCTTGTCACACTTGCGGCCGCCCCTGGACAAGCCGAGCACCGACTTTGCCGCTTCAGTGATGGCAACCTGAATCCTGTCCCAGTGGCTTTGCACAGGTTCGCCATCGGTACCATCGCACTTATCGCCGATGGCCGACGCGAACGACTGGGACGTGGCTTCATTCAATCGCCACCACCGTATTCGGCGTTGTTGGCGCTCAACAACCTTGACCCTAGGCTTGACGTGAGACTCTCACCGGGTATGACCTTGCAGTTGGCCACCCTACTGATATGGTGCCTCCGTGTGAGTAAGAAATCGATTTGGGTAGCGTACCTCCCGCTCCTGTAGGTAATCAGGTGTTCGGATTTCTTTTTGAAATACGTGTTCACGATGGCAAGGCCGGCAGCCGCACACGTTTGGAGGATAGTCTCCCCTTCAACGGCTACCGTATCCAAAGCCACCGTGAACATGCTCAAAGTCCTTGCACCTGTCACCCATATGACCGTTCAGATCACCACCCAAAACGATTCCCTGCGACAACGGGATGCCACGAAGCACCTCACCGAGTTGATCCCAGAACGCAGCCTTTTCAGCGTCGCTGCAACCGACCTGAGGCGCGTAGGCACTTATCAAGTGGGTTATAACCCCATCAATAAGCACACCTACGACCATAAGCCGATCACTGTAGCGTTTCACCTCCAGGACTGCGTCGTGAAACTCCTCGGAGAGTACAACGGCCACCCCGTTCTCCCCACCGGCTGCACCCGTGTAGATCAGCTTGTAGCCATTTCCGATGAGCCGGGACCTGCGGCCTTTCCACCGAGTCTCCTGCAGGAATGCCACGGCCACCCTTCGCCTAAGCAGTACATCGGCTAACTCTCTCGCGCGTCCGGTCAGCGTGCCAATGTTTAGGCTGGCGAAGCGGAGTTTACGGGGTGGGGCTCGTGTCTTTAGCCGTGTTCGCCCCTGACACGGTAGCCCTCGCCCACTTGCCACAGGAGTCGGGCGAATCTCCTGCGCGCCGTTTTGCGGCGGCGCCCTATCCGTGGCAAATATCTTTTCTGACCTATCCATAGATTTTGGCTTTTGTGGCCTTTACGGGAGCGACTGCCGTCTGACCTCCCAACCCTAAAAGGGAAAGCCAGCGCCAGAGCCTCGTCTACTGTTCGGCAGGTGCCCCAACTTGCAGGGGAGGTTGACTTGGGCCCCGAAGATCGTGGTGGGGCCCCATATGCACCCATGCTGTGGTCGAAACAAACAAATGCGAACCATCCTGTTGGCGAAACGTCCATCGGTGAAACGTTCTATCGACGAATCTCTCAAAAACGAAACGTCCTGTCGGCGAATAATCCAAAGGAGAAACGACTGTCGGCGAATGCTTGCAGAATCCATCCAAACATCGTAACTTTTTATAATATTAGTAAGATAAGTAAAATGATGGTAATTCAATAAACAAATTGATTTTTCAAAAATAAAATCTATTATTTGGTCTATCCTCAATAGTTTCTGGTAATACTAGTGGCCAATAGTATATATGTATTTGATGACATTTTTAGCAAAATTTTGACGAATAATTAATATGAGATTAGTTACATTTTGAACGTACTGAGTTAAAAAATTAGAAGCTAAATAAATATATTTTTTGATGTCATTTAATAGTTTTTCAGATGTTTACTGTTAGAAGGCATGTTACAAATTTAGATGCTAAAAAATTACTTTTGTGCTGAGTTATATTTAGAGTGGTTTACATAGAAGATACCTAGTGGTTATCATCATCATCATCAACCTAGCGACCGTCCCGGTTGCTACCTTGGCTTTCACCTCCGTGCCCGGGGTCCGCTTTCCTTCCTAGACGCCTCTACTTCGCTCGGTCTTTTGCGTCCCTTGCCTAAGCCCATTAGCACGCATGTCGTCCCTTACGACGTCGATCCAACGCCTCTTAGGCCTACCTCGTTTTCCTTTCCTCGTTTTCGTTGTTTTTGGTTATGATAGTATTATTTGGATGCTCGTTAATTGTGGCTGACTTAGTAATTTAGAAGGCAACATACATTTTTGGGGGCGAATAATGATATTAAAAAGAAGCCTGTTTAATTAGCACCCATTTTAAACTGTGATTTAATTTAATTTATTTATTTTAATTTAATGTACAATATTAATATAATGTAATTTATAATATTAATATAATTAATGCATGTTTTGCTTGGTTTAACGGTTTTATATGTAATTTTAAAGAAATTATAATAGTAGGTTTGTTATATACAGTTTATATTGATTTATCCAGCGGCATTTTACTGCCGACAATTTTTTAAATTAATATGTGGATAATGCAGTGGGCTACAATATTGTAAACTCGGTTGTTCTATATATTTTTTCTGTTAAATGTTTGTTGTAGCTGTTTATTGTCCCTCAAATGAATAAAATAAAAATATTAGAAATGCGCCGAATATTCGTTTTATATTCGGTATTCGGCAGAAATTATCGTGTTCGGTTAAAAAGTCGAATGTATTCGGTTTACTCGATGATTGCAAATAAGCTTTTAAGTTAAAATAAAGGAATCCCATATTCTAATAGCCATATATGTAATACAACAAGTGTACTTGTGTATAATGAATTAACTATGTTGAATTTCTCAACTACGCACTAATAAATTTTTAACACATATAAATCGAGAATATCTAATTTTTTTATTTTTTTTTTATTGAATCACCGATACATTATGATGCAAGAAAACTAAGCTTTCAACTCTATCTGGCAAAAGCCTTTCTTTCCTCTTCATACTAATTTCCTGCCTCGGAAAAAAACCTTAATTGATGCGAAAGCGTAACACCAGAGCTCTGGGATTAAGGCAAGGAAGGAGTGGAGTAGGGTGTTTTGTCAGTAAGAGTCTGACACTGTTTTCCGTTCCGCACAAGGGCGGGATTCGTCATTGGATGATTTTTACCTACAAAAAAAAAATGGTTGCCTGTAAAGTCGGTTTTACGGGCGAAGATTTTACGTGACAACGTCCTAATTCTCTAGTGCTGCGCGCGCGGCAGACCGATCATAGTTGAGTGGGAGAGAGACGCAAGGCATTCGGCGGGCCTCTCTCTCGTTCGGTGACTCATCGTAACGTTACCGAGCGTTACACTTTTTCATAAGTGACTCCCAGCCGCAACCTAATTTAAGACGTTGTCACGTCAAAAAAACCAATGATAAATAATCTACCAATTATTATTATTTCCTTTTTTCAAAGGGTAATTTGGACTAGCACTATATAATACGTTATTTATCGAGGTACTAAGACTGTATGGATCTTATTTTCGAAAGTAAATAAAATCTATTCTATATACTTTCGTTACAGATATGATTAGCATCGGCAAGATGGGCATGTTGGAATACAAAAAGTATTTAGTCGGAATAGAGGTCAATGACACGGATGCCAAGGTAAGACAACAAATTATATGTAGTATGTGTTATGTATGTACGCGTACCATGAGGGGGTACGTATCAAAATCCCGAAAGTTCATAATACCTATGTTTGAAATACCGACGTCCAAAACACCGAAATTCAAAATACCGAAAGTTTTAAATGCCGATAGTCGTTATATCGCAACACAAAATACCGATGTTCAAATGCCCGAAAAGACAAATGAACTAAATTCCGAATGGACGAAATACCGCTGGATGAAATCTTAAGGAGTGCCAACGTAGTTCCTGCGATTACTCACAGAGTCACAGATGGCAGTACAACACAGTTATGACGGTGGGCATTCTGCTTAACATGTTTTAATATTTTTTATAGCGGGGGCAGATGCCCCGGGTAGAATCCCCGCAAAACCGACTTTCCGTAGTCTTGTCTGCCCTACCCCTAGAGTGTAATTTAAAATCGCGTAGGCGCGGAGGGGGGCGGGGGTCGCGGGCCGCCCTACCCCTCCGCGCCTACGCGATTTGAGGGTAGTCCCTAGTAAAAATAAACTAAAAAAATAGGTCAAAATCAACAAGTAGGTATATAATTAAAACCAAAAAAATGGTAAAGAAACAAAAATTTTATATCAAAAATGTTAAATTAAATAGGGAAAGGTGACACGTTCTTGAACAATTAGATTTTTACTCTTCAAATCTAGAAAAAAGTATTAGAAAATACCAAGCTGACACTGAAGACTTACATAGTGAATTAAACCGCTTGCAACAAAAACTCAATTCAATGACTATCAAATATACAGCCTCAAAAAATCAGATGAGGGAATATGTGTTGGCGATGAATGAACTGGTCATCTCACAAAAAACCAATTGTGAGCATTGTGAACCAACATCTATTGCATCTGAGCCGGTTCATTTATTGACAATATGTGATACCTCTTTAACCAAGTCTAGTGTTAGTTTGCCGGTAGAAATTACTGATTGTTTGTCACAACAATAAAGAAATTGTTATTTTCTGTGATGAAATTGGTAAAGGTTTAGGCCACCTTTAAATAAATGAATATCCGGGTCACTCAATAATAAATAACTGTATGCCTGGCTGTTCATTATTTGATATAATGAAAAAAATTATAAAATGTAAATTTCAACAGGACACTATACTTTTAATTTTTATTGGCAATAGGGGTCATGTGAGCAAAGGAGAATTATTGCAATATTATGATACTTTGAGTAACTTGAGTGTAAAAAAAATTGTGATGTTCACATTCCCTTATAGTCAAAGTTTGCCACAGGTAGAAAACTTAATCTACACTATCTACATCTACACTATCTACACTAATATAATAAAGAGGTAAAGTTTGTTTTTTTTGTGATAGCTCGGTTAATATCCATGTTATATAAACAATTTATAGCCTATGTCACTCAGGAGTGAAACAGCTTTCTATTGTTGCTAATTTTTTTCCAATCGGACCAGTAGTTCCAGAGATTACCCCCTACAAACAAAAAAACATAAAAACAAAAAAACAAACTTTACCTCTTTATTGTATTAGTGTAGATTACCCCATACAAACAAAAAAACAAACTTTACCTCTTTATTGTATTAGTGTAGATAAAAATCAATCCATTAAAGTTTTAAATTCTACAAATAGCATAAATCTGGTGCATCAAAATATTCAAGGTTTAATGAACAAATACTTAGAAGTAGATCTTTTCCTTAATTATAATAGGTAATATTGATATTCTTTGTTTAACTGAACATTGGCTTAAAAGCCACCAGGCCATGTTTAATTATATATACACTCTTCGGATTTATATTGTAGGTGCCCACAAATGAAACGAGCTGATACTGTCAAGTATCTTGGGATTAATTTATTTATTTATTTAATTTATTTAAATAACATGGAGGACTTACAGCTAAAAAAAAAACAGATAAGGAACAGTAAGTTGGACTGTCAGCCAATAACAAGTCCTCACTTATAAAGTACGGAATAATACAATTTAAAAGTCATATGGACACTTAATATGCAGTCAAGAACAAACACACAATATGCCAAAAGAACTATTAAACTATAGAATAATCAATTTTGTTCGCATTGTACATCAATCGCAACATAGTATCAAATGAAAAAATTCCGGCTTAAGCACCTTCTAAGTGAGGGCACACTGGTCAGGAATGGATCTATATCGTGCTGTTTACATAGCTTGTTTAGATTTCTGCTTGCACGCACAATGTACGAATTCTGTCGATAATTTGTTGAGGATAATGGCACACGCAAAGGCGGATAAAATCGTTTTGACTTCCAAGGAGTGTTAAAATAAAATTTGGACAAGATTTCGGGGCAGTTTATACTATTATTGAATATTTTTAACAAGCAAACGCAATCAGAGATCTCGCGACGAGTAGCTAGGGTAATATATGATATTTCTTACAGAGCTGAGGTTTAGGTAATTTTTAGACTGATACGGAATTTTTTGATGGTAGCATAGGTACTTTATAAATCTTTTTTGAATGCTCTCAATGCGGTTAATATATTTGTGATAACATGGGTTCCATATTTCAGACGCGTACTCCAAGTGGCTTCTTACAAAAGTACAGTATAGAATTTTGAGAGTTTTGGCTTGAGAGAAGCACTTGGATAGCCTCATTATAAAACCCAGTGATCTGGATGCCTTCGCAACTATTGCGTCAACATGCGTTTCAAAACTAAGTTTAGAGTCATGGTGAACTCCCAGATCACGGATGGAATTCAATCTCGGTAAAACTTGATTACCTAGAGTATACGATGCAGTAATAATTGAACGCTTTCGAGAATACGTGATAACCGAACATTTTAAGGGGTTGAGATCCAGTTTGCTTCGTCGACAATAGTCCTCAAGACGGCGCAGGTCATCTTGGAGTGCGTTTACGTCAATCTGCGATGATATCGTGGCATAAATCTTCATATCATCAGCAAAACACAGTAGTTTCGATGAAGTCAAGCAAGAGTCGATGTCGTTAATATAGATAATGAATAGCAAAGGACCAAGCAATGAACCCTGCGGTACACCACTAGGAACAGGAACCCAGCCAGAAATGTAGTTGTTAAGTACCACTGCCTGGGACCTGTTCTCAAGGTAAGAAGTAAACCATCTGAGTAGATCTCCGCGTATTCCCATACTATTTAACTTTGCAATTAGAATACTATGGTCAATACGGTCAAAAGCCTTGCTGTAGTCTGTATAAACGACATCGACCTGTTGACTGTTATCCATAGCGACTGTAATAAAATCATTAAGGAGAATCAGGTTCGTGACAGTAGACCTTCCTTTTAAAAAACCATGCTGAGATGAGCTAAATGAATTTTTCAGAGCATTATAAACCTGATTATATATAATTCTTTCAAATAGTTTTGCTATGATACACAGTTTAGATATGGGCCTGTAGTTTACAACATCAGTTTTTACACCTTTTTTGTGAACAGGCGTTATATAGGCGGATTTCCATACTTGCGGAACTACACCAGTTGATAAAGACTTTTTAAATAAAATCGAAATAGGTTGCGCTATCGAAGGTGCACACCGCACAAGAAATTTGGATGAAATGTTATCAGGACCTGGCGCTTTAGATGTGTCTAATGTTCGTAACAAGTTAATAATTTCTTCAGTATTAACATTGATACTGGAGATATCGGATGTAAGGTTCGACGATTCAGTGAAAAGAATAGGAGAAGAGTTTGGATGATGAATATCAGGATTTAAAAATGTAGAGTGGAAATATTCAGAAAAAGCTTGACAAATAGATTCCCCAGTTTGGAAAGTGTCACTATTATAGTTCAAGGTGCTTGGTATTGCGTTTGAACTATGACGTTTTTTTACAAAGGACCAAAAATATTTCGGGTTATTTTTTATAGATAATTCAGTAAGATCTAAATAACTACGGTAACATTGAGATTCCATATCTTTCACTCTCTCACGAAGAAGCTTAAATGTTAATTCGTCAGATTTATTACCGTACGTTTTGAATTTTTTTAAGTGTTTATATTTTTCTTTAATTGTTCTTATAAGTGATGAACTATACCAAGTAGGATACTGCTTATTTCGTGACAGTTTCTGTGGAATATATTTGGTCTGTAAGTCAAGAATAAAATGGTTAAAAAAGTTGACTGAATCATCGATTGATCGTGATGAAAACTCAGTTTCCCAATCAGTCGCGCTAATGTCTTTGTTAATTGAGTCATAATCACCTTTATCAAACAAAAATTGAATACGAGGCGCAGACTTAAGAGGCAGCGTCACGAACAAATCTAGATTAATTAATAATGCTGGGTGATAGGCATCAATGGGTACCAATGGGCTAGAACATTCGGTTACATGTACCACTTCATGGGAAAGCACTAGATCTAGGATTCGACCGTGTTTGTTAGGCACGGCGTTATACTGACAAAAACCAAGAGTGCATAATTCGTCACAGAGCAGAATTTCGTCATTACCATTTGGATTCGACGGAACCAGTGACAGATTATTGTCAGACGGGACCCAATTAATACCACTCATATTGAAGTCACCAATGACGAGGAAAGTGTCAGAGGTATTATTAAGAACTGATTGGTTTAACTTAGTAAGAAAATTAAAAAGTTGTAAAGAAAAAGAGAGACCTAGGTTTTGTTGACATAAGTAAATAACACAGATATGCAAGGTATTAATATTCCGAGTAATAGAATTCTTAAGGCGTATAGAAAGCCAAAGGTCCTCCGCAGTAGAATGAAAGTTAGGTTGAGATATAACTGATAATTCCCTACGAGTAGCAATAAGTACCCCCCCACCCCGCGATTGTCCGGTTAAAACGTAATCCCGATCACGACGCCAGACAATATATCGTTCATCAAAAAACTCAGAATTTAAAATCCCATCTAATAACCAAGTCTCAGTAAGCACTATTACGTCATACGAATTAAGTAACATTTGACGATAGAAGGAATGAGTTTTAGTTCGAAGACCGCGGACATTCTGGTAATATATTTTTAAGTTATGGGACATGGGGAACGTAGTCAATAATTGAATATAAATCGTGACAATAAATTAAAATAAAACAATTCATTATATTATTATGCGAAATCTTGCAAAACAATTTTTCAAATACATTAAGAAGGTAAACTTTTAAAAAGTTTGCGTAAGAACCATATTCATAAGTAATTACGTAGTAAGTTAGTGTGCGAGCAAGCAAGCAGTAATGCGAAGTGCGTGCAAGTGCGAGCGAGCTAAATATATTGACATGCGATGAAGCTTTGAAGTAAACAGCGCAATAAGAAACGTAATGGAATTTTTTAGCTAAACAAAAGAAAGGTGGTAAGCTAGTTAGTGTGAACGAGGCGCTCAACATTTGGTAAACAAACACAGAAATACAATTCATCAAAATAATTATGAGCAACTGGGATAAAATAAAACAGTGAAATGAAATTAAAAAAAATGCTTAGAAGATATAGGGAGCACGTTATACAATCTTGTTTAAATCCGATTCTTTGCGAATTATAATTACTTTGGAATTAGCGTTTTTTAGTATATGAATTTTTCCATGCTTTACCCACACGAACTCGTAATACTTCTCCTTTGCCAAGATCTCAACCTTGCTTAAAAGCTTCTTGTATTCCACACTCAGGTGATCATTGACATACACACGCTGAGATGTACCTTGGAACCCGATATGAGATGTAGATAGGTCCTTGACAGCACGTGCAGCTGCGATGAAATCTTCTTTCACATACCGGTTTAAAAAACTCACTATTATTAGTTTTTCATTTGAGTTAAAAATAGGAACCCTTGATACATAATTCACCTGGGACTTAGGACAAATGTAATTAATCTTCCGGCCGATTGTTTCAATAATGGAGAAGAGATTTTCACCTTTTCTTATAGGAACTCCCTTAATTTCGACGTTGTTCAATCGAGATCGCTGTTCGTAAGTTGCAAGTTCATGCTTCGTCCTCGCCAAGTCAGTCTGCAGATTATTGACTGTTTCCTGAAGGTTGCCGAGCCCTGACGCTTTAGCTTCTACCTCCACTAGTCGGGCGTCAAAATCATCAAGTCTACCGCTTGCGCCTTCACATGTAATTTTAAGCTCAGCCAACTCATCCTTGATTACCCGGATATCATCTACCAAGGTTGGCAGATTCAGTAGTTGCCGTTTCATGTCGCGAATTTCACTTAATATTGTTTCGAGTGACGCTGGTTCAGGAGTGAGCACAGTCGGTGACGACACCCGGCAAGTGGGGCACTTCCATTGAGCCATTCTATTGGCACCAAGCTTCCTCCATCCGGCTTCGGAAATGTTTGCACATCCAAAATCAAGATGTTTCCTGCAGCTCCCACATTGGACTCCATCATTGAACTGTACGTTACAAGCTGCGCACGTTTTCATGACTGATATATATAATTAGTGTAATTTTAATTATACGCCAAAACAAAATAAAAATAAAACTTTGAACTTATAGTTTAGTAGAAGATAAAAAAGGTTGACGATTTATTATTTCAAGCGACGCGTACTGCACTAACGAGTGTCCATAGACGAGTGAAATTAAGATAGACAATTCCCTAAACTGGAAACCTCATCTAGAAAATGTGTCCTCCAGAGTGCGCAAACTTATTTATACACCGTGAAATTTAAATGGTTGTTTTCCCTCAGCCAAATGGTTGTATCTTGGTAATACAAACGTTTGATAAAGAAATAAAATATTAAAAACAAAAAATGGACCTGTAGCTGACGTATCACAACGTGCGAGAGCTTATTTTGGTTTAAATATTTAATGAATCGGTTTCCTTTGACGGCGGGCTGCTCATGCGACTCTAGTAGTACCTACAAATTACGTCTAATGTTACTATTGTTTTCGCTTTTTTGAGTTGATAAATATTTTTAATAATTATTTATAAAAAAAAACTTTTTAATTTTTTTATTTTTTCTGTATGCTTCAAAAGTACTCCTTATGGCAAGTCATTCTGCCGCGGGAAAACAACCATTTAAATTTCACGGTGTATATTTAAAAAATTAAGACAATCTGCAGATATTAGTACACTACAGACAGTTTATTATGCTTTATGTCAGTCAATACTTACATATTGCATCACTGTATGGGGTGGGGCACCAAAGACTTATTTCCTGCAAGTAGAACGAGCACAGAGAGCTGTTCTCAAGGTCATGACTTTCAGACATTTCAGATTCTCAACCACATTGTTGTACTTAGATTGTAAGGTTCTGACCGTGAGACAGCTCTTTGTGCTCCAAGTCATCCTTCGCAAGCATAAAAGCGCAGAATTTAATGCAAGTGCAGCTAATAGTCGTCGACCATATAACGTCTGTAGCACTCAATTCTCTCACACTGCTACTGCCCAGAGACATTATAATGCTGTCGGTAGCCACTTGTACAACTTAATTAATAAACACTGCAATATATTTCCCCTCACAACAAAATTATGTAAGGATAAGGTCTGCACCTGGCTCTTAAGTCTAAATTATGAAGAAACGGAAGGTCTAATTAAGATAAAACTGTGATATAAATCTTTGTTTTACTCATTCACACACACACTAACACTCACACACATGCACAAACACACATACACAAACACACACATACATAAATGTCATGCTGAGACTTTATTTTGTTTTGTTTCGTTTTTATTTAATTTAAAGTGTTGCTCCACTAAATCCACGTCTTCCCACTATTATTATCATGTAGCTCTGTGCAAATCATGAGAGAGCACTGGTACCCATAACACAAGTTCAATCTTACCTTGGGTACCAGAGTTCATTTTACTACTTACAATTTATGTGTTAATATTAAAATTAATAGATTATATTACTAGTATGTAAGTGGAACTGTACAATTTTATCTGGAAAAATAAATTATTATTTCCTTTATTTATTTTTTTAAACATATTATTTACATTTCTAAATATTTTTTTAAAAAACACATAAAAAAAACATTTAAAAATATAAAAAATAGTCGTCCGCCGGTGTCGGGAGCAGGGTCCAAGCTACCGGTGGTTAGGGCTCCAGAGACAGGAACCTCCTCACAATACGAGCCGTGTCGAGGAGTACTGCCTTCTGTATCAGGCCCTTGATCCAACCGCGCAACGACAGCTTCGACAGATGGTCGTCGAAGCTTTTGGCTATAAGGCCATTGGCGGTCACAACTATCGGCACAATGACAGCCGAGTCTACATCCCACATGTCGACAACCTCGTGTGCTAAGTCGAGATACTTAATTTGTTTCTCTTTCTCAGCTTTCACGAGGTTTTCATCATGTGGGATGGTGACATCGACTATCATTGCGCGGCGCGCTAATCGGTCTATCACCACTATATCCGGCTTATTGGCTACAATAGTCCGGTCAGTGATGATAGACCGATCCCAGTACAACGTGGCATGGTCATTTTCGAGAACTGGGTCGGGCACATACCTGTAGTACGGTACCTCAGAATCCACCAGGTTGTACTTCAAAGCAAGTTGCTGATGAATAATCCTGGCTACTTGGTTATGCCTGTGCAAGTACTCGCCGTTAGCTAACCGAGAACAACCAGAGATAATATGTCTGATAGACTCACCCGGACGATGGCATGCCCGACACACGTCCACCGTCCCGTCCTTCATTATATGTCTCCGATAGTTATTCGTTAAGATAACTTCGTCCATAATCGCACAAACAAAACCTTCAGTTTCCCCGAAGAGGTCGCTGAAACGTAGCCAGGCCACGGACGCTGAAAAATCTACATCTGGGTCATGTAGAGCCCGATAAAAGCGCCCGTGGAGCTCCTTGCCTTTCCATATTTCCTTGCGGTCATCAGTAGTAAGTACCACAGGTTTGCGCCAGTCCTCCTTAGCCATGGACAACGGGGTGAGTCCCTTGTCCACTGCGACCACATCGCGGTGCATACCCACGTCGGTTTTGAGAAAATATTCTCTGAGGCTGCACACCTCGCGGTTGTGTAGAGTCTTTGCGTTCAAAAAGCCTCGACCTCCACACTTCCGCGGGATGTACAGTCTCATCACCGATGATCGTGGGTGATGCATCCGATTTGCGGTCAGCAATGTACGGACCCGCCTATCCAGAGCGTCTAACTCGGTCTGAGTCCATTTGAGTATGCCGAAAGAGTACATTAAAACCGGCATGACCCAACCGTTGAAGGCGCGCACCTTATTTCCGCCTGACAGAAGACTGCTTAAAACCTTCTTCAGGCGGCCAAAGAAACGCTCCTTCAACGTTTGCCTCATGTCAGCGGTGTTAATGCCTAACGCTTCCGACATACCCAAATACTTGTAGGTTTCGGTCGAGGAGAGGGCTCTAAGGTGTATGGAATCAGAGAGTTGAATCCCCTCAGATTCCATAATCTCCCCTCGCTTTACATGCATGACTGCACATTTATCCACACCAAATTCCATCCTGATGGCACTACTGAAAGTTTCTGTTACCTTCAATAGTTCCATCAGCTGCGAATTGTTGTGAGCAAAAAGTTTCAGATCATCCATGTAAAGCAGGTGAGATAAGACCTGACCACCTCTTCTCAACCGATAGCCCAGGCCTGAATCCTCCAGCAACGTGCTTAGAGGGTTCAGAGCTAGGCAAAACCAAAGTGGACTCAAACTGTCGCCCTGAAATATTCCCCGTTTAATCCATATTGGTTCATCATTTGCCTGGATTGGTCGACATCCTGGATAGCAAAGGACCGTTCTCCATTGCCTCATACACGACTCAAGGAAGGTGCGTAGAGTTACATCTATTTTATACAACTCCAACACCTTCCTGAGCCATGTATGTGGAACAGAGTCATAGGCCTTTTTATAATCTATCCAACATGTAAAAATTATTATTATTATTATAATTTTAGTAATCACCAGATTGGTAGCTCATTTAACAGAATTGATGCCTTACGTGGTGGTTCATTGATTTTAATAAATAACAACCTGAAATATAAAGAACGTAAGGATATTGTGTGTCTATCTGTTGAGCGGTCAATTGAAATAGCCTGTATTGAATTGGAGCAGTTTATTATATTAAGTGTGTACAAGCCCCCTTCTGGATTGTATGACTGCTTTGAAAAGGTAATGGATGAAGTGTTTCACAAGATTTGTAATTCAAATAAGTACATAATCACTTGTGGTGATTTTAATGTTAATTTGTTGGAAAACTCAGGTTTATGCACAAAAATTATAACTTTATTTAAGTCCTACAATCTTGTTAACCTATTTTTAGAGCCCACAAGAATAACTCCTACTAGTGCCACATGCATAGACAATATTTATACAGATGTTGTACCAAGCCACAAAGAAATTATAAATTTACTAGCTGTGCCCGCGACTTCGTCCGCGTGGAATAGTTATTTTGGGCATCATATTTATTTTTGCAAACAACCTCCTCAGCTTTATAAATTATAGCTGTTACCCACGACTTTGCCCGTGTCAATTTCTGTTATTATTTTAGACAATTTAGTTTTTAAAAGAACATAATTATCTAAAAGTACTTCATAGAGCTACACCCCAACTTGGGCACGCCATAATCTCGGCGGTAAGTCCCCTCTTTGAGGCGTGATATCTATCACGGCATCCTCACCTTCCGCATGACGTAGGTTCTCACCGGACATGGGAAGAAGGAAGAGACGCCCGGGTGTCGCCACTGTATGGTCAGCCCGGAGGATACGGTGGAGCACACGGTGGAGGTGTGCCCCGCTTGAGAAGAGCATCGCCGTGTCCTCGTGGGGGTGATCAGATCTCGCGCCGGGCCTTGGTTCAGGCCATAGTTCGCAGCGAGGAAGAATGGCAAGCGGTCGCCTCCTTCTGCAGTAATGCTCGTAAAGGAGGAGGCCGACCGCATAAGGCAAAGGCAACAGCGCCCTCGCCGTAGCCGTCACCGTCACCGCCGCGATCCCGCCGATATCCGGTCTCCTTAGACGCTGGCTTGTGGATGGTGAGCAATGGGTAGCTCGCCGTCCGGTTGTCTGGTCACAGTCCAGACCGAGACCAAGTCGTCGACGGCGTGCACTGCTCCCGCGCGCCTCAAGGTGTTGTCAGCAAACTGTGGGGCCCTTCAGGGGCGAAGCCTCCTGCAACTGAGGGTTGGTGCGAAAGCGTTATAACGGGGCTCTGGGAATATGGCAAGGGAGGAACGGGGTAGGTTGTTTAGTCAGTAAGAGTCTGACATTGTTTCCGGCTCCGCCCAAGAGCGGGATTCGTCATTGGATGATTTTTACCTACCATAAAAAAAACCCATCTGCGCCGCCCGCAAGCAACCCCTCTCCTCGCCCAGGCGCAGCGTCAAGTTTAATTTTATATCGGAGTTATTTTAAAATAATGTAATATCTTCTAAGATGTTCGTTGAAATTAAATGATGTCAATGACAATTTTGTTTACAATTACATACTCTTAATCAACAACACATTTATTTGGATAAAGATTATATTATTATGTTGATAGAACTCTCACAAATAATCGGTAAAAATTGGCTAAATTTGATTCGCATAAAAACGGTTCTAGTAAGTTAACCTTAAAAGATAGACATATACTGTCGGGGACATTTTTTTAGATCATTTTAAGAGGAATAATTCTTTCATACATATTTTTTTGGTATCTTAAACCGTTTTGGCAGCGCACGCAACGGAAGCCCTCAAAGATGAATAATTTTCCCCGTTTTTTCCACATTTTCCGTTTTTTCTTCGCTTCTATTAGTCGCAGCGTGATGTTATATAGCCTAAAGCCATCCTCAATAAATGATCTATTCAACACAAAAAGAATTTTTCAATTCGGACCAGTAGTTCCTGAGATTAGCGCGTTCAAACAAACAAACAAACAAACAAACAAACTCTTCAGCTTTATAATATTAGTATAGATTAGACTCGGATCATTGCGGGCAATTAATTACTTTTCAAATCCAAAACAAAATAATTACTAAAAAGAATATCACTGTTAATCCTAAAATTGCTGGACGTATAGAAACGTTTAAAACTAAACTCATTAATAATTTACCATACTTGTCAACACATAATGACCTCAATCATCAATATGAAAGTTTCTTTAACATGTATTGTAATCAATTTAATTCTACTTTTATACCCAAGACTATTTCGGTTAATAGTAACGTGTCATTCAGTGAATGGGCTACCATTGGTATTCATAAAAGCAGAACTCGGCTTTACGAATTGTATGATGAAAGGATTGTTATTAATACTGCTGAATTTAATTTGTATGTGCGAAATTATTCAAAATTATTTAAAAAAAATTGTTCGGTAGCGTATTTACGTAAATCACGTTATTTGAGTGCTAAAATTAAAAACAGTAATAATATAATTAAAACTACGTGGAATGTTATAAATAGTGAAACCGGAAGGTCTACAAAATCATCTAGTGACTATAGACTTGTAATTGATGGCAATGAGATCACATCAGAATCGCAGGTTGCAGCGGCTTTTGAGAATTTCTTTTCAGAGATTCCCATATCAACAACGAAATCTCTGAACTCATCACCGTCTGCTGCAGAATCCCTGCTTAAAGAAAATGTTAAAGTTTGTGAATCTGATTTTAATTTTGAACATGTGACTTGTGTGGATATTGTCAAAACGTTTAACTCCTTGAATGTAAAAAAGACTAAAGATTTATGGGATAATTCTGTGGACGTTGTTAAGTCTATAATCCACATTGTAGCTCCTTCTTTAGCTTTTATTTTTAATAATTGTATCGATCGCGGTGAGTTTCCTGACTTAATGAAGAATAGTAAAATAATACCATTGTTCAAAACGGGTAGTACATCTGACCCCACAAATTATAGACCTATTTCAGTGCTACCCACTTTTAGTAAAATATTTGAAAAACTTATTTTAGAGCAATTTCAAAGATTTTTTAACGGACATAAATTATTGCATACTAAACAGTTTGGTTTTACAAGGGGTCGTTCAACAACCGATGCCGGTGTTGAACTTTTAGGACACATTTATGATGCATGGGAAGACAAATGCGATGCTCTAGGCATTTTTTGCGATTTGTCTAAGGCCTTCGATTGCGTTCTCCATGACACATTAATCAGGAAACTACACCATTACGGAATTCGAAACTCCTCCCTGGATCTTCTTACGTCATATCTGAGTGAAAGGATTCAGAGAGTTGATGTAAACGGAAAAAGATCTCCCGGATCTGTATTAAGAATGGGTGTCCCCCAGGGCTCAATTCTTGGACCATTTTTGTTCCTTATTTATATAAATGACCTACCTTACCTCATAGAAGATAATCATAATATTGTATTGTTTGCTGACGACACTTCACTTTTATCCAAACTTAAACGTCAGCAGCCGGTTACTGACGACATAAATATATCTCTTACCAAAATAATACATTGGTTTAATGTAAATAACCTACATCTTAATGAAAAAAAAACGAAATGTATCAAGTTTACCATGCCTCATGTTAGGCAAGTAGAAACTAGTGTACTAATAAAAGGTAAAGAGTTGAGTCCTGAAGATACTACAGTGTTCTTGGGCATAACTTTAGATGCCAAGCTTCAATGGGGCCCACACGCTGTTAGACAAATCAGAAATTTAACTGATGTAGACACAGCCCGTTTAGTTTACTTTGGCTATTTCCATATCGTCATGTCGTACAGTATTTTACTGTGGGGGAATGCCGCCGACATCCAGACAGTTTTTGTCTTACATAAAAGGGCTATTCGTTCGATATATAAATTAAGTCCCAGATACTCCCTCAGGGATAAATTTAAAGATATAAATATAATGACTGTCCCATCGCAGTATATTTACGAGAATATTTTGTATGCACATAAAAATAAATGTATGTTTAAAAAATACAGTGATGTTCATAATTTTAATACTAGAAACAAAAATAAATATGTAGTTCCTGCTACCAGGCTCAAAAAAAATAGGGAGCTCATTTAGATGCCAATGTATACACTTCTATAATAAACTTCCTAGTAATATCCAACAACTAAGCCTTAATAAACTTAAAGCCTTAGTTAAGCGTAAACTTTGCCAAAAAGCCTTTTATAGTGTAAAGGATTATATTGAGGACGTATAGGCTTGGGATTGACCTGCTCCAGTACTCACTTTAACTGTTGTAACGTTTTCTTTGTTTTTATTATTATTATCTTCTCTCGATTTGACATTAATGTTTATTTTTTACAATTTTACATTTGTAAACTATATATATTATTTTTGTGGACATGAGGACTATGTGGATTAAGCTATATGTTTTTTCTTTTTTTTTTTTTGTTTCTGTCTCTTCAGTAAATTTAGCGTATGTCTGGCAATTTGAGTATTTGACGACCTACTCAAATGTCCTTTCCTTGGTATTGTTCGTCGGGTCGTGTTGAGCTCCTTAGTAGTCCTGAGTTGAGCTTTGCGAATACTGACAAAAGCTAGCATTAACTGGACAGGTCTACTCAAATTTGTATGGATCTTTCTTCAAAAGACCATCTCAGACAAATCTGCATGGTTGTTATGTGATTTGACCAATACATATTTTCTGTATGGACTTTAAAAGAGACTTTGACCCCTGAGTTTGTTTCGATGTTTCTTTTCAGGGTAGTCCGCTAGGAAACACTGGACTCATCTAGCATAAAAAAAGACGTGTAAAAGTGTTTTTTAAACCTACTTGCAAAATAAAGATCATTTATCATTTAACGATAAGCTCGCGTGGGGCCGCCCAAACCCCGCAGCGCCGTAGCCGTGACAGAAACGATGCTTGCTGCATGCCAGCTTGCATGCTGCATACCTGCTTGCAAGCTGTATGCCTGCTTGCATGCTGCATGCCTGCTTGCATGCTGCATGCTTGTATGCATGCTGCACGGCTTGCTTACTTTGCATATTTTATTCTTGTTTGCATGTGTAAATGCTTCTTATAGGGGATTAAAAACCACTTACGTTCACAACTGTTTTATTGGGAAAATACATGCAAGATCTACTTTCGAGTTTTTAAACTTCGGGATTTTAAACTTTCGGGCAAATGAACTTTCGAGATTTAAAACTTTCGACCAAACAACCATTAGGCGTTTCAATTTTCGGGATTCCGTCCATCGGTATTTTAAAATTCGGTCTTTTAAATTTCGGTAATTTAATACGTACCCCCATGAGAATATGCAAAAATGTTATAAGATGAGATGTCCAAAATTTATATCTTGTGGAAAGACATCGTAAAGCCAATACCAAACTTCCATATTTCCGCAGATACTGTACACCGCAATATACCGGCACGCGGCCCCGGTCTCGCTGAACTTGTTGTCCAACTTGTTGGCTGCGCATTACATCCCGTCGTCGGACGGCAACACCATCACTACCATGAACTACCCTATTAGCGACGAGCTGAAGAACGAAGTGCCTAAAGAACCCAAGGACTTGGGATCAGTTCAACTTTTTGGCATAATGATTGTTATCCGTGAGTTATCATTGTTCAATCGGAAGTAGACTACTCTTGCGCGACATCTGTGGCTTCACGTAGGTATTAATTTATGAAATCCTGCAACGCGCATTTAGAGTTCTCAGCGTAATTTAAGCGCACAACACACGAAGACAACGCACAAGCACACGACAGCTCGAAATCATCTATCGGGCATACAAACATCCGTCTGGTTGGAGGATCCTCCTTTTTCAACTCAAGTATGCTCAAGTGTGTGTAACTTGACACTCTTTTCCTCGTTTTATTTGTTTGTTCCACCGCCCACTAGCTCACCTGACGGTAAGCGACGATGTAGTTACAATGGAGCACCTTTGCCGAGAAGTAACCTATTCACTTTTGACTTAATGAGTCCTAAGAGTCGATTATAGTTACCAGGAAATACAGACTCTGACAGAGAATTTCCCTTCTTAGTGCTCGGCGCGGACTCAGCTTAGGGCGGCGTGGTCCGCGCTGAATTCAAACATGATGTACAAGCGTCATTTAATTAAATGAAATAACAAAGCAGCGCGGTGGCAGCGCAGCAGCCGCACGGCGGTCGCTTGGCACTTACCGTTTGATTTGTGGGCGCCTTTAATAATAGCATTACACTGCATATAATCTCATGTTCAGTTCTTTTTTTTTATTTGTATAAACATGTGTATGTTAAGATGGAGATGATGTCAGTACAGTTCAACATGTTTTGCCGTGACCGGCGTACAAATTATTTAAAAATCCTTACTAATATTATAAATTGGAAAGTGAGTTTGTTTGTTTGTTAGGCTTTCACGCCGGAACTACTGAACCGTTTGCTTTGAAATTTTGCAGACGTAAAGTTAGAAGTCCGGATTAAATAATAGGCTACTTTTTATCCCGGAAAAATGTGATGTTCCCGAGGGAAAACGAAAATATTGTTAGGTTCGTATGAAGCTGTCAGTATCAGTTTGGTGACACATGGCGCTGTGTGTCGTTTAAAACAAAGCTAAATGATACGATAAATTATCCCCGGAAATGAGGAATTCCCGAGGGATGACGTACAATTTGGTTTATCGCCTAAACTGATTTTTACATCTGCTTATTCTGTGTACTTAGTATTGTTTTTACGTAGCTAAGCAAAAACTTCTGTCCTTTTTTACCTACCCTTTATCCTGGTAGATATAATAGATTGTTCCAGAAGGTTAACAACGTTTATGAATAATCAAAACAGGTTACAACATGCACATATAACAAATACTGAAATAACTATAAGTCACCGAAATTACTAATTGGTATAAGTAGGTATTTAGTATAAGTAGTCTTTACGCTAACTAATTCTTTATGTAAGCTATAGATGGCACTGGGTGTATTTTAAAACGTGGCAACGTTGTGTTTTTTAAGATATGTAAGTAGTGTTATGATAGCCTATAGCTCATATGCTACCTATACTTATTCAGTGCACTTTTCGACTTTATTATTTGCCGTTTTGTTTTATCATAGCTTAGCTTAATTCGATTCACTAGGTATAGATTATTTAAAGGTCGCTTTGTTCGTCATATTGATTGTTATAGTTTAGGACATTGAACTAACATTATTATAGGATTATACTTTAGTTTAGGTTTATAGTTTTTAGTTTACTTACTCATTATTTCACAATGCCTCGCAAACGTAAATCTAGTTTGTCGAGCACCTCATCTCAAGCTCGGGCAATTTTAGCTCGAGCAATGCAAACTGCTCGATCTCAAGAATCGTCTCTCCATGCTGGATTAAGAAGGTGCGATCAAGCAGAGTGTCAGGCTGCTTTGAGAGCTGCTGAGCTACCATCTCAGCGCCAGCAAAGATTTGAGGAGCAAGCCGCTCGCCAAGCTTCTTTGAGGCCTTCTGAGAATGATATTCGTAGTCAAGTCCGTTTATCGCAACAGGCTCAACGTCAGACAGCAGAGTCACCTCTTCAAACGCAGCTACGTTTGGAAGAGCAAGCAGAAAGACAAGCTATTTGGAGAGCTAATGAGTCGCCTCTTCAAACGCAGCTACGTTTGGAAAAGCAAGCAGAAAGACAAGCTATATTAAGAGCTAATGAGACGCATCTTCAAACGCAGCTACGTTTGGAAGAGCAAACAGAAAGACAAGCTATTTTAAGAGCTAATGAGACGCCTCTTCAAACGCAGCTACTTGTGGAAGAGCAAGCTGCAAGACTAGCTATTTTGAGAGTTAATGAAACGCCTCTTCAAACGCAGCTACGTTTGGAAGAGCAAGCTGAAAGACTAGCTATTTTGAGGGCTAATGAGACGCCTCTTCAAACGCAGCTACTTGTGGAAGAGCAAGCTGCAAGACTAGCTATTTTGAGAGTTAATGAAACGCCTCTTCAAACGCAGCTACGTTTGGAAGAGCAAGCTGAAAGACTAGCTATTTTGAGGGCTAATGAGACGCCTCTTCAAATGCAGCTGCGAAATTAAAAGTAGGGGTTCCGGTGATACTGATGCGTAATCTCGATGCCCCACGACTGTGTAATGGTACTAGGCTGCGTGTCACTCAGCTTTTTTGGAATATTATTACCGCAACTATTTTGACTAGCGCAGCAAAAGGTGAAAGTATACTCATTTCTCGGATCCCGATTATTCCAACAGGCCTCCCATTTCAATTTAAAAGATTTCAGTTTCCTATAAGGGTTTCATTTGCAATTACCATTAATAAAGCACAAGGCCAAACTCTAAGGGTTGCTGGAGTACACCTGGAAAAACATTGTTTTTCGCATGTTCAGCTCTATGTAGCGTGTTCTCGGGTTTCCAGTGCCCAAAATCTGCATGTTTTTGCTTCCCAAAGTAACACATATAATATACTTGTAGTTTACCACTCAGTTATGGTTTAACAACTTAATGGCCTGAACGGATTTTGATAAAATTTTGTATGGAGGTAGTTTTGAGTCCTGGATAAGCAATGTTTTATCGTGGTAGAACTTCTCATTCCCACGGGAAAATCTAAAAAGCACGATATAACGATTAATATTTGGAGGATCTGTAGTTAGTACATCATTTATTTGCAGTTCGGATATTGATTCTCTTGGAATGTTTAATTTATATTTATTTACTAGCTTTTGCCCGCGGCTTCGCTCCCGGCAACAGATTATTCTACTCTACCCTACTCTACCCTACTCTACCCTACTCTACCCTACTCTACCCTACTCTACCCTACTCTACCCTACTCTACCCTACTCTACCCTATTCTACCCTACTCTACCCTACTCTACCCTACTCTACCCGCGATATCTACAACACCAGGATAGCGTTTTGGTAGCGGTTTTCAACCTTAAGCGTGCTAAATTAGCCCCCGCTACGCACCTGACAAATTGTTTTTGACTTTCCTTAAGGGGTGGTTTTGTTTTGGGCACTTACCCTTATTTTTGGACTTTTTAAATTTTCAAATTTTAATAACATCCTTGTTTATCATTAGATTGCAATAGTTTTTTGTCAATCGGATTTTCGCTGCACGAACCCAGGTTTCCAGGCGCTGAGCGCGATCCGAAACCCCTCTCGGTCGCTGAAAATCCGATTTTTCATCAAAAAATCCGGTTTTTTGGCCATAATTCAAAATTTTTATACTGAACGTACTTCTGTAACCGTTCTCGTGAGCTAGCCCGCGTCGAGACCTGTCTCCTGATACCTCGCACGCCCGCCTGCCTCACATAGAACGTCAAAAAATTGCCCGCCCACCCACCCAATTTTCTTACGTTGTATATATAGGGAAAGGACTTTAATTTGGACAAAAAATTTTTCAACACTATTTTATTGGCTAATTAATTTTATTTTAATTTCAATTTGTACCAGAAATTTTTTCAGAATTTTAATACACATTTTAACCGTACTTTTTGACATATTTTAATCATATTTTAAAACTTTTTATTTTTAATTTTATTTATTAAAATTTTTAATCTTATTTAATATTTTACTGACGTGACTTCATCGAAGCCACTTATTATTGACTCGCCATAAAATTGTTACTGATCCCCCCTTTACAGGGATCAGTACAATTATTTTATAAGACGCAATATTTAAGCCTAAATATTGTTACTAATAATAATTTGACTTTTCTACCCCCCCATAATCATGTTCCTCTCCAGGACCCCCGCTAAAAAGTCCACCTTGGTTCCTCAGGTCTCTCCGTCGAATCCGGCACTGTCCATCACCTTCGACAAGGAGCTCTCCCCTCCCAGTGCTTGTAGTACGAGCTTGCCGGAGGTGGACTCGTTGCTCGCTTCACTAGCGGAGCACAGCGCGCTGGTGAAGGAGAGCAGCGAGAAGATGGGCAAGCTTCAGGAGGCGATGGAGAGGCAGAGGGACCAGCTAGAGAGGACGGCTACCTATGCGAGCGTGGCGGCGGGTCCATCGAAAAAGCAAACTCCAGAAAGGACCGCGCTGCACTCCATAGTGGTGACGTCCAAAAACGAAGGGGACTCTGGAGAGGAAGTAATGAATAAAATTAGAGCAGCAGTCAATGCTAAGGATGGGGGAATAGAAATTGAAAGCGTGCGAAAGGCCAAAGACAGAAAGATAGTTATGGCTTGTAGGTCGGTCGAAGAAAGAAAGAGAGTGAGGGAGAGGCTAGAGAAGGCAGGAGACCACCTCGTTGTCGAGGAGGTGAAAAACAAAGACCCGCTGCTGGTTTTCCGGGGTGTCCTCCGCATTCACTCCGACGAGGAATTGCTGTGGGCATTACGGAGCCAGAACCGGGATGTCTTTCGCGATCTCGACAACGGGGAGGATCGACTGGCTGTCCGGTTCAAAAAGAACTCGCGGAACCCCCATACCAACAATGTGGTAGTCAGCACGTCGCCTGCTGTCTGGAACCGGATGCTCGAGAAGGGCAAAGCGCGTATTGATCTCCAGACTGTCTTCGTCGAAGACCAGTCGCCACTGGTCCAGTGCACGAGGTGTCTGGGCTACGGGCATAGTCGGCGGCTCTGTAAAGAACCAGCCGACTTATGCAGCCACTGTGGGGGCCCACACCTCCGAGCAGAATGCAACCAGTGGCTCGAGGCAGTAACACCAAAGTGCCCAAACTGCGTCAAGGCGAAGATGGGGAAGACTGATCATAACGCGTTTGCCACCGAGTGTCCGGTTCGAGTCAGGTGGGACAGGCTGGCGAGAACGTCCGTCGCCTACTGCTAAGGTGGTCCCAGAGAATACGATGCCGCACAAGATACTCCAGGCGAACCTCCAGAGAAAGAGATTGGCGACTCAAGAGCTTATGCTTGAGGCCGAGAAGCGCAAAGCCGCCGTAGCGCTGATCCAGGAGCCCTATGTAGGCAGCGCGAAAAGGATGAGCGGGACCAGAGGTGTTCGAATATACCAGAGCACTGGCCAAGGAGAAGGGACTGTCAAAGCGGCAATAGCTGTTTTTGATTCACGCATTGCCGTTAGACAGTACCCGGAACTCACCACGAACAATATCGTCGTGGTGGGGATCCAAACCGGTGCCTGGGAACTAACTCTGGTCTCGTTCTACTTTGAGCCTGATCAGCCTTTAGGGCCATACCTGGACAGCCTCAGAAAGGTGGAAAGCGAGACCGGCCCGCATAAGCTCATTATAGGAGGAGACGCCAACGCCTGGAGTGTCTGGTGGGGCAGTAGAGAGACCAACAGCAGGGGCGACGAGATGCTGGGAGCTCTCGATTAACTTGGACTGCAAGTACTCAACACAGGGGAAACTCCAACCTTCGACGTAGTTCGTGGCAACAGACGATACACGAGCTGCGTCGACGTCACAGCCTGCACAGAGGATATGCTGACGGTGACCAACGGCTGGCGAGTAGTCGATGACTTGACAGGCTCGGACCACAACGGCATAGAGTTCTGCGTTCATTTAAAAAAGTCCTCGGGTGTCACGGTTAACCGGACTACCAGGATCTACAACACCAAGAAAGCAAATTGGGCGCAGTTTCATGAGAAGCTGCGCGCAGTTATGCTCAGGAACAACAGCCCTAGCCTGTTCGATGATATCGACAGCAGGGAAAAGATAGACCTGGTAGTCGAGGGCCTAACAACAGCAGTGCGAGACGCCTGTGCAGCCGTGATACCCAAGAAAAAGAACGCAGAGAAATTAAAAGTGCCGTGGTGGTCTGACGACCTCGCCAGTCTAAAGAAACAAGTGGTCACTAAGAAGCGGAGGATTCGTTGTGCAGCGCCAGTCCGTAGACAAAAGGTTGTTGAGGAGTACCTGAAACAGAAAGAAGAGTACGAGCGTGCAGTAGTCCAGGCAAAGATCGAGAGCTGGAAGGGGTTCTGCGAGAAGCAAGACAGAGAAGGCCTGTGGGAAGGCATATACCGGGTCATCCGTAGGACGGAGAAGAGAGAGGAGGACGTGCCGATGGTTAGGGACGGCAAGACCCTGGACCCGGAGTCCTCGGCGAGGTATCTGGCACAGACATTCTACCCAGAAGACCGTTCGGAGGGGGACAACGAGGAGCACAAACGGGTGCGGCAACGAGCCGAAGAGGTGAACGGGGGTAACGAAAGTGAACCTTTGGATCCTCCTTTCACACTCGATGAGCTGGAACGCGCCGTCTCCTCGTTCAACCCCAAAAAAGCCCCCGGTTCCGACGGTCTGACGGCGGACATATGGGGCCACACGATCAGTCACGACCCAGACTTGATACTGCGCTTGATGAACAAGTGCCTGGCGCATGCATACTTTCCACGGTCCTGGAAAGAGGCAACAGTCGTCGTGCTCCGCAAGCCCGCGAAAGAAGACTACACCACCCCAAAATCTTACAGGCCAATTGGGCTTTTGCCTGTCCTCGGAAAGATATTCGAGAAGCTGGTTGTCACCCGACTCAAGTTTCACCTGTTGTCACGGATGAGTACTCGCCAGTACGGATTCATGCCCCAGCGAAGCACCGAGGACTCCCTCAACACCCTTATGGGGCGCATTCGTGGCGGACTCAATGCGAAGAGACTTGTCACGATTGTGTCCCTGGATATTGAGGGAGCCTTCGATAGCGCATGGTGGCCAGCTATACGAGTCCGTCTGGCTGAGGAAAAGTGTCCAGTGAACTTGAGGCGGGTGGTAGACAGCTATTTGACCGAGAGGGTGGTGAAGGTCAGATACGCGGGAGTGGAGTACGAATCCAGGACCGAGAAGGGATGCGTCCAGGGGTCAATCGGTGGTCCCATATTTTGGAATCTTGTGCTGGATCCTCTCTTGAGGGCTCTGGAGTCAATGGGAGTGTACTGCCAGGCGTTTGCGGACGATATTGTTCTTGTGTTCGATGGGGAGACCGCACTTGAAGTCCAGAGGGATGCCAATGTCGCCCTCGAGTACGTGCGAGCATGGGGTGTCAAGAATAAGCTTCGGTTTGCGCCGCACAAAACTAAAGCAATGCTGGTCACGCGCAAACTGAAGCATGACACCCCATGTCTCAAGATGGGCGGGGTAGACATTGGCATGTCGGACGAGATCAAGCTGCTCGGACTCACCATCGACCACAAGTTGACATTCAACACTCACGTCGCAAACGTCTGCTCCCGAGCCATCGGCATCTACAAGCGGCTGTCGCGGGCTGCTAGGGTCAGTTGGGGTCTCCATCCCGAGGTCATCCGCTGCATCTATATGGCAGCGGTGGAGCCTATCATCCTGTACGCGGCGAGCGCGTGGTCGTCGGCCGCCAACAAAGTCGGGTTGCAGAAGAAGCTAAACGCCGTCCAAAGGAGTTTCGCGCTGAAGCTGTGCCGGGCCTACCGCACGGTCTCCCAAAACTCAGCACTCGTGCTGGCTGGGATACTCCCTCTTGATCTCCGGATTCGGGAGGCAGCCTCGCTGTACGAGGCCAAGAGAGGGGTGCCCCATCCAGCGCTAAGAGGCCGGGAGATCGAGCGAGTGGTATCGGCACTGCAGATGCCACATCCGGCGGAGCAGAGGGCTATTGCACTGCGACGCCTGGTAGACGAGGAGCAGTATAATGCGCACCGAAATTACGAGGTGCGTATTTTCACAGACGGCAGCAAGATTGAGGGCAAAGTCGGCGCCGCACTGTCGGTGTGGACTGGCGACGCGGAGACGAAGGCCCTCAAGCTTGCTTTGCCGTCCTACAGTACCGTCTACCAGGCTGAGCTTTTGGCCCTCTGCAAAGCAACTAAGGAAATCCTTCGAAGGACCGAGACGGCGTTTGCCATCTACAGCGACTCCATGGCAGCTCTCCAAGCAGTCGCGAACCCCGAAGCCCTCCACGCTCTCGCAGTGGAAGCAAGAGCCAACATCCGCCGCGGCGGTGCCCAGAACAAGAGCATTTCCTTGTTCTGGGTCAAGGCACACGCGGGGCTGGAGGGTAACGAGAGAGCCGACTTGCTCGCAAAGGAGGCTGCCCTGGGGTTGAAGCGGCAACCCGACTACGACAAATGCCCGGTTTCATTCGTCAAGCGTACGATCCGTATGGAAACGCTGGACGAATGGAACCGGAGATATTGCGAAGGACAAACGGCGGCCACGACGAAGATGTTTTTCCCTTCCGCGATCGCTGCGTACAGGACGGTGCGTGGGATGGAGATGAACAAGGAACTGACCCAAGCTCTAACAGGACACGGCGGGTTCTCCGAGTACCTGCACCGCTTCAAGTGCAAGGATAGCCCGGCGTGTGCCTGCGACCCCGACACGCAAGAGACAGTCCTGCACCTCCTGACTGACTGCCCGGTGTATGCCTCCCACAGGCATGAATTTGAGATGAGGGCCGACATGCCAGTCAAAAAAGAAAACCTCGGCCTTCTCATAAAAGACCGAAGACTCAGAAAGCAATTCATAGAATTAGTAGTCAAAATAGTAAAGTCCGTTAACAAACGAAATAAATGATGGAAGGTTCATTTTATATGTGTGTTAACTTACACACACAACAATAAGATATTAATCTAATTTATTTACATAATTTTATATTATCCCGTTATATTTATCATTATCATAATATTTATTAATCAATGGACAACTTTTTAACAAAGCGCAAATTATTGACTACGAATTTACAAATTATAATTATTGAAAAATATTATTTATTCAAATTAGGAATTTAAACAAAAAATAGAAATAGAAATACCTACAGCTATAACAATGTCCCTGCGAAACCTGATGGCAGGGGGCCTTTTGCATGGCGGGAGTGGTTTTTAGCCGGTAGGAGTCCGGCGCTACCCAGACTGCTCCTATATGGAGTGGTCTGGGTGTCCATGACGGATTTTCCATGCCCGCCACCAAAAACAAAAAAAAAAAAAAAAAAAAACCCTACTCTACCCTACTCTACCCTACTCTAAAAAAAAAAAAAAAATGTATCCTATGTCATTCTCCTGGCTCTAAACTACCTCCCTGCCAATTTTCAGCTAAATCGGTTCTAGCTGTCCCGGCAAACTTCGTTTCGCCTATTTTTTTTTTTTCGTTCTCACCGTTTAAACCTTCCCTGAACTATCACGAATATTTCAAGACCAAAATCAGCCAAATCGGTCCAGCCGATCCCGAGTTTTAGCGAGACTAACGAACAGCAATTGATTTTTATATATATAGACTAGCTTTTGCCCGCGGCTTCGCTCCCGGCATCAGATTATTTTACTCTACCCTACTCTACTCTACCCTACCCTACTCTACCCTACTCTACTCTACCCTACCCTACTCTACCCTACTCTACCCTACTCTACCCTACTCTACCCTACTCTACCCTACTCTACCCTACTCTACCCTACTCTACCCTACTCTACCCTACTCTACCCTACTCTACCCTACTCTACCCTACTCTACCCTACTCTACCCTACTCTACCCTACTCTACCCTACTCTACCCTACTCTACCCTACTCTACCCTACTCTACCCTACTCTACCCTACTCTACCCTACTCTACCCTACTCTACCCTACTCTACCCTACTCTACCCTACTCTACCCTACTCTACCCTACTCTACCCTACTCTACCCTACTCTACCCTACTCTACCCTACTCTACCCTACTATTCGAATTTTTCTCACCTTTTAAACCTTCCCTAGACCTCCACGAATAATTAAAGACCAAGATAAGATAAATCCGTTCAGCCGTTCTCGAGTTTTAGCGAGACTAACGAACAGCAATTGATTTTTATATATATAGACTAGCTTTTGCCCGCGGCTTCGCTCCCGGCAACAGATTATTCTACTCTACCCTACTCTACCCTACTCTACCCTACTCTACCCTACTCTACCCTACTCTACCCTACTCTACCCTACTCTACCCTACTCTACCCTACTCTACCCTACTCTACCCTACTCTACCCTACTCTACCCTACTCTACCCTACTCTACCCTACTCTACCCTACTCTACCCTACTCTACCCTACTCTACCCTACTCTACCCTACTCTACCCTACTCTACCCTACTCTACCCTACTCTACCCTACTCTACCCTACTCTACCCTACTCTACCAATAAATCTTCAATAATATAGTCAATCAATACCAATAAATCGGTTCTAGCTGTCCCGGCAAACTTCGTTTCACATATTTTTTTTTTTTCGTTCTCACCGTTTATACCTTCCCTGAACTATCACGAATATTTCAAGACCAAAATCAGCCAAATCGGTCCAGCCGATCCCGAGTTTTAGCGAGACTAACGAACAGCAATTGATTTTTATATATATAGACTAGCTTTTGCCCGCGGCTTCGCTCCCGGCAACAGATTATTCTACTCTACCCTACTCTACCCTACTCTACCCTACTCTACCCTACTCTACCCTACTCTACCCTACTCTACCCTACTCTACCCTACTCTACCCTACTCTACCCTACTCTACCCTACTCTACCCTACTCTACCCTACTCTACCCTACTCTACCCTACTCTACCCTACTCTACCCTACTCTACCCTACTCTACCCTACTCTACCCTACTCTACCCTACTCTACCCTACTCTACCCTACTCTACCCTACTCTACCCTACTCTACCCTACTCTACCCTACTCTACCCTACTCTACCCTACTCTACCCTACTCTACCCTACTCTACCCTACTCTACCCTACTATTCGAATTTTTCTCACCTTTTAAACCTTCCCTAGACCTCCACGAATAATTCAAGACCAAGATAAGATAAATCCGTTCAGCCGTTCTCGAGTTTTAGCGAGACTAACGAACAGCAATTGATTTTTATATATATAGATAACTTGCCATGCCGCTTTACTTTAATTAGCCGCCATTTTATTTTTGTAATTGTTTTGAGCCCGTTTATTGAGATTTATTATTCTTTTCAGAAGTTTTGAGTAAGTCGAGTATTTTTGTTTGTTATTTAATGTGGGTTTTAGTCTGAAGTTCCAGAGCAATTGTCTTTTATTTTTGCAACAAACCTTTATTCCGCGTGCTACCCATCTTCTTAGCTTGGTATTAACTAGAACAGTTGTTTTAGTCAGCGGAAAACAGAAACTATAAAATAATTTAAAGGTTTCAATGAAATAACGATATGCGGTTGTTGGATCACTAGTTTCATATATTTCACAGAAAGATAGGTTTTAATACAATTTTTAAATTTATATATATTTTCTGGACTAAAGTCACGCTTCATTTTATGCCAATACTTTAATTTAACTATTTTCTTTACTGGTAGTTTTATAATTTGGGCAGTATGGTCCGATAAGCCCAATTCTAACACTTCAGTCTTACACTTTTTTTTAAAGTCGTGTGCAAAGTTGTCAATGCAAGTCTTGCTCGATAGTCTTGTCGGCTGGTTTAGTGCCAATGTGAGATTAAAATTCAGCAATAAACATTCGAAGTCTAATGTAACATTATTGCATTTCATGACATCTATGTTGAAGTCACCAGCTACAACAGTATTATAATTATTATTTTTAGAAATATGATCTAATATTTTGGCAAGTCTTTCGAAAAACAAATAATAATAATAAAATCTTTATTGACACTAATTATAAATTCTGCGTTTTGTGAATTCCCTAGCTCCTGCACTAGTATGAACTGTATGACAGGAGCTAGTGTCTTCCCCTTATTACTAAACACAAATTGATGTCATTCAAATACAAAATAAGCTTAATAATAATTGAAATAAAGCAATTATCACAGCAATTTTTAAAGCAAATACCTTACAATTTTTAGCCTGAAATTTCAGTCCACACGCATTTCGCAATATAAAAACGATATAAAATAAATACATTATAAAACCTTCATTAAACAAGCAAAAAAAATGAAGAAAAGAAATGTTATGTGCTCAGACCAGACAGGTGACACATGTCACAGAATAAAATCAAAGAATTGTTGATGATGAAATAATTACGATGATAACGAGAGCAGCTGCCCGTCGCGCACGACTTCCACCCCCGGGCTCGTCGCTCAGCTCCGCCCCGCCGCCGCCGGACCTCGGATCACCAGTGTCACCGGCGGCTGCAGTTGCGTCGAGCTCGAGCGACGAGTATTTTTCCCCGCCGACGTCGCCAACACCTGTGCGTCGGCCGGGGAGAAGCCGGCCACCGATCGGCTTAGGATCCAGGGGCCAACCGGCCCCTAGCAGGGTCCCCGCTACCGGTGGTTGTGTGCAGCGCATGAGATGGACTCAGTCTATGAATGAGAACGTCATGCGCGCATATTACGGGGCTACAGAGGGGGGAACTAACCTCACTGCGTACCGTGTTAGAATGCTGTCTCTATTCCAGGACCTTGAACCAACCATAGACGTCTCGGCGCAACGATTGTCGGATCAGGTGCGGGTAATCCAACACAACCATAGGTTGGACGACGCCACACTTGATAGGCTGCGCTCAGAGGTACTGAACAACTGTATCGTCTCGACTCCGACTCAGACCGTGGTGCTGCCGGCCACTGACGCAATCCCGCCGCGGTCCGATAATGCCGAGAATGAGTTAGATGATAGGGTTGACACAGTAAGTAGCCAGTGCAATGAAAGACTGAGGAGCGCACTGGAGGATGCGCTTCGCGAGTATAGGTCCACTCCAACCGAACTTAGGCCTCGGTTACCGCGATTACCTGTGCACAGACGAAATATGGCGCTAGTGTGTGCTCTGAACTCGCTACTTAAGAATATTTTCGAGAGTAGCGAGGACCTTGTTGATACGCACTCAATCCTGTATTGCGGGGCTGTTGCGGCATGTCGTGTAGCTAATATCAAGTTTCCAAGTTGTGAAGTAGCTACGCGACCAAAGCCTGCCGCCCCAGCCTGGCAGCGAAGGATTGAGGGACGTATCGATAAGGCCAGAGCACTCATTGGTAAGCTATACTGCTTCAGGGAGGGCAATACACGTCCACGTGTGATGCGATTCGTGAGACGGGCATTCTCGGGAACTGGAATTCCGCCCCGAGAATACATGTCCCGTGTCACGGAGCGCATCGACTTCCTGAAGCAGAAAGTTTGTGCATGGGCTAGTCGTATCCGACGGTATAAGCGGCGGGTTGATAGATACTCGCAGAATCGCATGTTCCAGAGCGATGAAAGGTGGGTGTACAGAGCTTGGGAGCGACCTGATCAAAGTGTGACCGATGTGCCCCGCCCGGATGATGCCGCCACGAATGCATTCTGGCGCAGCATCTGGTCGGTGCCCGTCTGTCACACTGATGATGGCTGGATGCGTGATGTTGAGCGCGCGTGCGTAGCTGTACCATTAATGGAAAAAGTTGTCATTAGTCCATCAGACGTAGCTAGAGCAGTTCGTCCGTTACCAAATTGGAAGTCTCCTGGACCGGATGGACTGCACAACTTCTGGCTAAAATGGTACAGCAGCGCACACGCGCTCCTGGCATCTCAATTCCAGTCATCTTTAGAATCTGGGTCTCTACCCCAGTTTTTAACAACTGGTATCACCCACCTGCTCCATAAGACAGGTAGTCCCACGGAACCCAAGAATTATAGACCAATTACATGTTTGTCAACGGTCTATAAACTTCTTACATCCATTCTGAGAGCTAAAATTAATGCACATATAGATAAAAACTCAGTTATGTCCGCCTCTCAGAATGGATGTAGAAATGGGTCCCGTGGTACAAAGGAGCTACTCCTCATTGACATGGCCATAAGCCAACAGGTTCGTCGATCCCGCAAGGATTTGTCGACATGTTGGATAGATTATAAAAAGGCCTATGACTCTGTTCCACATACATGGCTCAGGAAGGTGTTGGAGTTGTATAAAATAGACGTAACTCTACGCACCTTCCTTGAGTCGTGTATGAGGTAATGGAGAACGGTCCTTTGCTATCCAGGATGTCGACCAATCCAGGCAAATGATGAACCAATATGGATTAAACGGGGAATATTTCAGGGCGACAGTTTGAGTCCACTTTGGTTTTGCCTAGCTCTGAACCCTCTAAGCACGTTGCTGGAGGATTCAGGCCTGGGCTATCGGTTGAGAAGAGGTGGTCAGGTCTTATCTCACCTGCTTTACATGGATGATCTGAAACTTTTTGCTCACAACAATTCGCAGCTGATGGAACTATTGAAGGTAACAGAAACTTTCAGTAGTGCCATCAGGATGGAATTTGGTGTGGATAAATGTGCAGTCATGCATGTAAAGCGAGGGGAGATTATGGAATCTGAGGGGATTCAACTCTCTGATTCCATACACCTTAGAGCCCTCTCCTCGACCGAAACCTACAAGTATTTGGGTATGTCGGAAGCGTTAGGCATTAACACCGCTGACATGAGGCAAACGTTGAAGGAGCGTTTCTTTGGCCGCCTGAAGAAGGTTTTAAGCAGTCTTCTGTCAGGCGGAAATAAGGTGCGCGCCTTCAACGGTTGGGTCATGCCGGTTTTAATGTACTCTTTCGGCATACTCAAATGGACTCAGACCGAGTTAGACGCTCTAGATAGGCGGGTCCGTACATTGCTGACCGCAAATCGGATGCATCACCCACGATCATCGGTGATGAGACTGTACATCCCGCGGAAGTGTGGAGGTCGAGGCTTTTTGAACGCAAAGACTCTACACAACCGCGAGGTGTGCAGCCTCAGAGAATATTTTCTTAAAACTGACGTGGGTATGCACCGCGATGTGGTCGCAGTGGACAAGGGACTCACCCCGTTGTCCATGGCTAAGGAGGACTGGTGCAAACCTGTGGTACTTACTACTGATGACCGCAAGGAAGTATGGAAAGGCAAGGAGCTCCACGGGCGCTTTTATCGGGCTCTACATAACCCAGATGTAGATTTTTCAGCGTCCGTGGCCTGGCTACGTTTCAGCGATCTCTTCGGGGAAACTGAAGGTTTTGTTTGTGCGATTATGGACGAAGTTATCTTAACGAATAACTATCGGAGACATGTAATGAAGGACGGGACGGTGGACGTGTGTCGGGCATGCCATCGTCCGGGTGAGTCTATCAGACATATTATCTCTGGTTGTTCTCGTTTAGCTAACGGCGAGTACTTGCACAGGCGTAACCAAGTAGCCAGGATTATTCATCAGCAACTTGCTTTGAAGTACAACCTGGTGGATTCTGAGGTACCGTACTACAGGTACCGGCCCGACCCAGTTCTCGAAAATGACCATGCCACGTTGTACTGGGATCGGTCTATCATCACTGACCGGACTATTGTAGCCAATAAGCCGGATATAGTGGTGATAGACCGATTAGCGCGCCGCGCAATGATAGTCGATGTCACCATCCCACATGATGAAAACCTCGTGAAAGCTGAGAAAGAGAAACAAATTAAGTATCTCGACTTAGCACACGAGGTTGTCGACATGTGGGATGTAGACTCGGCTGTCATTGTGCCGATAGTTGTGACCGCCAATGGCCTTATAGCCAAAAGCTTCGACGACCATCTGTCGAAGCTGTCGTTGCGCGGTTGGATCAAGGGCCTGATACAGAAGGCAGTACTCCTCGACACGGCTCGTATTGTGAGGAGGTTCCTGTCTCTGGAGCCCTAACCACCGGTAGCTTGGACCCTGCTCCCGACACCGGCGGACGACTATTTTTTATATTTTTAAATGTTTTTTTTTATGTGTTTTTATAAAAAAATATTTAGAAATGTAAATAATATGTTTAAAAAAATAAATAAAGGGAATAATAATTGAAATAATACAATAGAAAAAAATAAACAAGAAGAAAATCAAAAATTAAATTAATATACAAAAATTAAATTAAAATTCAAAAATTAAATTAAAATACAAAAATTAAAATCTAGATACAAACAAATAAAACAAATCAAAAGAGCATAATTTTTAATATTTAAATTTTAAATCAAAATTAGGTGAGTTGTCGTATGAATGTGTATGCGGGATGTATAGTATGTGTGTGTGGTGAGGTGGATGAGTGTGTGGGGGAGGTGAGTGTGTGTGTGGGGGAGGTGAGTGTGTGTGTGGGGGGAGTGTCGCACGCCTCGCGATGTCTGTACGCGGCTTTGCGTTGCGCGCATGCATTATGGAGGCCACTACCGAGTCACTACGTGAGCTGGTTCAACTTAATGAAATTAAGTTGAACTTTATAATATAAATATATAATATATATATTATATATTTATATAATAATATATATATGCAGGTATGCGAGACGAACCATTCAAAAAAGCCAATTACAAGTTCTCGCATTACTACTAATCTCATTATTAATATTTTATTCCTTTTTCCATAGTTTTACTCGTCGTGAACGGTAATCACATAGGTCTCCTGTGCCAAGAGCGGCAGACGGGGTCGCGGCACATCCACATCATGTCGGGCTGCCCCGCGGAGCTGCACTGGCTGGCCACGCTCAGCATCCACATGCTAGTGTGTGCGCTGAACATCGTCGTGCCCACCGTCGTAACCTCCTACTTTCTGGACAAGGACAACACTATCAATCAGTCTGACTTCTTAGGTAAGATATACTCTATTCTGTATGTGTCTAAAAGGAAGGCGCTGGCCTTTGTATTGTTACGCCGTGAAATTAGAACACGCCGTATCTTCGAGGAGTACTGAGACGCCTCGAGGACTCTCACTCGAGGCGCCCCAGTTCCAGGGTCGTGGTAGCAGCAATAAAACCCCCGTTGAGTTTTAATTTTGGTGGTATATTTCGCTCTGATGGTTCGACATACAATGATTTATAAAACAACATACTATTTTTCATTCGAATAATTTAAATTCAATCTACGAACAGTCTGCGAACGTCTTACAAGCCAGTGCGCTAATTCGTAACGCATGTGATCTATTTACAGTCATCACATACAGCTACGCCCTTATGAATAGAAATGTTAGGATACCGAACATTTCTATTCGACAAAAATATTGAGTCGCAGTCTGTTCGTAGGACCTACCTAATCCTAACACCGATTTCCCTACCTATGAGGACCATGTATTTTTTTTTTATGGCGGATGTCTCTCGAGAGCGAGCTTAAGCTGGGGTCAACGACAAATACTTCAGAATATAAACAACCAACATTTATGTTTCTATCGAGCATCATATCGCTCTCACCAACTAGCGTTGCCCTGCTTAAACTCCACTGGAGCAAAACCTCATCTAAAGGCCACAGCGTACCGCCCTGCTAACCTAAGATGCCAAAGTGACAACCACCCCGATTGGGATTACATTCTAAGATACAATGCCTTCTGACTTTTATTCCTTCAGGCGCTTATCGGGCCAGAGGTCAAAGAGCCACAACCACATTGGATCACCTAAACCTTGCTTCATTATATGAATCCATTCCAGAGTCATTATTAACCAACACCAGTTATTTAAATTTAATTATTAAAGCTAAGTATATCAATAGAGTCAACTTGACTCCCTTTGCCCTTTGCTTTTTTTTTCCTGTGGCACTGGCAACACTACAGCTAACAGCTGATTTAAATTAGTCCCTAATTATTTTAATTTTAAATATTGATTTAATTTGTTTTTAATGCCTATTTTTATTTACTCATCAAATAAATACAGTATTTAAAAGTATTCAGTGTCTAATTCGTGAAATAAAGTGCAAATAAGTTGTAAAAAACACAATAAAACTTTGTGACAGTTGGAGGTTACCGGTACAAAGTGATTTTTCCACTGTCATCTTGATATCAGGTACATTAATTTTAATTCGAATTATTACTATAGTGTTTGCGTACTTTTAATTAAATTATATTTATAATCTTCATTCATTTATTCACTTAAAAATTTGTTGTGAACAATACATTTGAACAAAACATAACCTTAGTTAGTTGGTGACAGAACTTAACTTTCTAAAGTTCATTTTCTTTTCACTAACTATCTTAAACTTCTATCACAACCTACCTTGTTTTATTCTGTTTTCTTTTCATTTCTTTACACTTAATCATGCCTATGACTCGTAGCGCCTATGCTCGTCAGGAGTAGGGTTGCCAGGTCCTCAGACGCAAAAGCCGGACAGACCTGTGAGTTTGTCCTGACATTTGGGTAAAAAATCCGGACATCTTGTTTTTTTTGTCCATTTTTTTATAAAAACTGTAAAACTAATTTTTTTTTTGTCCTAACATTCGGTCGAAAAATCCGGACGCCTCACAGTTTTGAAAAATTTTGGTGTTACTTAAAAAAAATGGAAATCCGGATCCAGGTTAGTGTATAGATACACTAACCTCACTCATAATCATAAAGGTCGCGCCGATACTCGTTCGGCGTGATTCGATCTCGATCCGCGCGCGAATTTCGAAATTGAAAAATCCTACCTAAATCCTAACAGGCCGGATGCCGCTTATTTTGGCCGGACAAGCAATCGAAAATCCTACGTATGTCCTGCTTTATCCTAACACCTGGCAAACCTAGTCAGGAGGAGTCCAAACTCGGTCTGGCTTTGAGCGAACTAAAGGCGTCGCGAGAGTACTGTGACCAACTGAATAAGGAAATAGATGACAATGAGAAAGTTCTCTTAGAAGCCCATGAAAATAATAGAAAGTTGAGAAATGAAATGGCTCAGATACACAATCAACTAACTGATGCCATTGGAGATAGGCTCCAGCTTGTTGTGGACGGGTTCAACCAGTGTAGCACAGAGTATGAGCTTGTTCTGAGTCAGAAATATATGTTGCAACAACAACTGCAAGAGGCCAAGACTCCAGACCTTGAGACAACTAACCTTAACATCACGGCCTCGTTGAACCATAGTCTGTTCAGCGAGTTGGTGCCTATTGCCCCATCAATGATTACACAAATTAACTCAAATTGCACTATAGATTTAACCAGTGACGATGATTCTAAATTCAGTAAATTAGTGAGGGTAGTCCCTAGTAAAAATAAACTAAAAAAATATGTCAAAATCAACAAATATATAATTAAAACCAAAAAAATGTTAAAAAAACAATTTTTGTTTTATCAAAAATGGTAAATTAAATAGGGAAAGGTTACACCTCCTTGAACAATTAGATAAAAAGAAAGAGTACAAACTCTTTAAATCTAGAAAAAAAAACTAGGAAATACCAAGCTGACACTGAAGATTTACGTAGTGAACTAAACCGCTTGCAACAAAAACTCAATTCAATGACTATCAAATATACAGCCTCAAAAAATCAGATGAGGGAATATGTGTTGGCGATGAATGAACTGGTCAGCTCACAAAAAACCAATTGTGAGCATTGTCAACCTCCATCTATTGCATCTGCCAAAAACTTGGCTAAACAAATTGCTCTTATTGAGCAATGCATGGACATTTCAAGTAATTTTGCCAATAACCTGGCATCAAATGTTGACATTAGTATAAATTTAAATTAAAAGTTAAGACAACAGAGACAATCTCTAGCATAAATGTACTAAAGCACAAAAATATTTCCAATAAAAAATCAGTAAATAGTATCAAACCTGGTGCATCAAAATATTCAAGGATTTATGAATAAGGATTTAGAAATAGAGTTATTCTTGAATTGCAACAATATTGATATTCTTTGTTTAACAGAACATTGGCTCAAGAACGAACAGTTCATGTTCAATTTTAGTAACCACCAGGTTGGTAGTTCATTTAATAGAATTAATGCAATACGTGGTGGATCAATGATTTTAGTAAGTAACCACCTTAAATTTAAACAACGTAAGGATATTGTAAACCTATCTGTTGAGCGGTCAATTGAAATAGCCTGTATTGAGTTGGAGCAGTTTATTGTATTGTGTGTGTACAAACCCCCTTCTCGATTGTATGACTGCTTTGAAAAGTTTTCCACAAGATTTGCAATTCTAATAAGAACATAATCACTTGTGGTGATTTTAATGTTAATTTATTGGAAAACTCAGCTTTGTGTAGTAAAATTGTAAGTCTATTTCAGTCCTATAATCTAGTTAACTTATTTTTGGAACCCACAAGAATAACGCCTACTAGTGCCACATGTATAGATAATATTTATACAGATATTAAACCAAGTCATAAAGAAATTATAAATTTATTAGATTCTGATCATTGTGGGCAATTAATTACATTTCAAACCCAAAATAACTCTGTGGCTAAAAAGAATATCACTGTTAACCCTAAAACTGCAAGTCGTTTAGAAACTTTTAAAAATAAACTCATTTATTATTTGCCGGATTTGTCTACACTTGATGATGTCAATCACCAATATGAAGAATTTTTTAATATATACTGTAATCAATTTAATTCTACTTTTATACCTAAGACTATTTCTGTTAACAGTGTCGTATCGTTCAGTGAATGGGCTACCAATGGTATTCATAAAAGTAGAATCCGACTTTACGAATTGTATGAAGAAAGGATTTTTGTTAACACTGCAGAATTTAGTTTATATGTTAGAAATTATTCAAAATTGTTTAAAAAAGTTTGTTCTTTAGCAAAATCGCTTTACTTAAGTTCCAAAATTAAAAACAGTAATAATATAATTAAAACGACTTGGAATATTATAAATAGAGAAACTGGAAGGTCTACAAGACCATCAAGCGATTATAAACTTGTAATTGAAGACAATGTGATCACATCGGACGCACAGGTTGCTGCGGCATTTGAAAACTTCTTCTCAGAGATCCCCGTATCAACAACAAAATCTCTGAACTCTTCATCTACTGCAGCAGAGTCTCTACTTAAAGATAATGTTAAAGTTTGCGATTTCGATTTTAGTTTCGAACATGTAACTTGCGTTAGTATTATTAAAACCTTTAACTCCTTAAATGTTAAAAAGACTGCAGATTTATGGGGTAATTCTGTGGACGTTGTAAAGTCTATAATCCACATTGTAGCTCCTTCTTTAGCTTTAATTTTCAATAATTGTATCGATCGCGGTGAGTTTCCTGATCTAATGAAGTATAGTAAAATAATACCATTATTCAAAACGGGTAGTACATCTGACCCCACGAATTACAGACCCATTTCTGTACTACCCGCCTTTAGTAAAATATTTGAAAAGCTTATTTTAGAGCAATTGCAAAGATTTTTTAATAGAAATAACTTGTTGCATACTAAACAGTTTGGTTTCACAAGGGGTCGTTCAACAACCGATGCCGGTGTTGAACTTTTAGGACATATTTATGATGCATGGGAAGACAAATGCGATGCCCTGGGCATTTTTTGCCATTTGTCTAAGGCTTTCGATTGCGTTCACTATAAAACATTAATCAGGAAACTCCTCCCTGGATCTTCTTACGTCGTATCTTAGTGAAAGGATTCAGAGAGTTGATGTGAACGGAAAAAGATCTCCCGGGTCTGTAGTAAAAATGGGTGTCCCCCAGGGCTCAATTCTCGGTCCTTTTTTGTTTCTTATTTATATTAATGATTTGCCTTACCTCATTAAAGATAACCAAAATATAGTTTTGTTTGCTGATGACACATCACTTTTATTTAAACTTAAACGCCAACAGCCGGTTACTGACGATATAAATAGCGCTGTTTCAAAAATAATACATTGGTTTAACGTAAATAACTTGCTACTTAATGAAAAAAAAACGAAATGTGTTAAGTTTACCATGCCTAATGTTAAGCAAGTAGAAACTAGTGTGTTAATAAAAGGTAAAGAGTTGAGTCCTGAAGATACTACAGTGTTTTTGGGCATAACTTTGGATGCTAAGCTTCAATGGGGCCCCCATATAGACAAATTATCTAAAAAACTCAGCTCTGCTGCATATGCTGTAAGAAAAATACGAAACTTAACTGACTTAGAGACAGCACGTTTAGTTTACTTTAGTTATTTTCATAGTCTCATGTCGTACGGTATTTTATTGTGGGGAAATGCCGCTGATATTCAGATAATTTTCGTTCTGCAGAAAAGAGCTATTTGTTTTATTTATAAATTAAGTCCCAGACACTCTCTTAAAGATAAATTTAAAGAGATTAACATAATGATTGTACCTTCTCAGTATATTTACGAAAATATCTTGTATGCCCATAAAAATAAAAACACGTTTAAGAAATATAGTGATATTCATGATTTTAATACTAGGAATAAACATAAATTTGTGGCGCCTGCTACCAGGCTCAAAAAAATAGGGGAATCATTCAAATGTCAGTGTATACATTATTATAATAAGCTTCCTAATCATATTCAGGAACTAAGCCTCAATAAATCCAAATCATTTGTAAAACGGAAACTTTTGCTAAAGGCTTTTTACAATGTAAAAGACTATCTTGAGGACAAAAAGGCTTGGGATTGACCTGCTCCAGTATGTTCTACAATTGTTCTCTTCTGATTTTTTATATTTCAATTGTGCTTTTTTACTTATATTGTTTACAATTTGACCTTCATATTTGTTTTTATTTTACAATATGTATTTATTAATCTTTTTTTTTAAATTTATATTTGACCAAAATATTTACTTTGTTAAATATTACAATTTTCTACACTTCTGTATTTTATTGTGAATATGAGGACTATGTGGAATATTTTTTTTTTTTCCGTATGTTCAATTATTTTGACGCATGTCTGGCAGTTTGAGTATTTCTGCGGCCTACCCAAATGTCCCTTCTTTGGCATTGATCGTCAAATCGTTGAGCTCCTTAGTTTTCCTAAGTTGAGCTATACGAATACTGACAAATGCTTGCACTGACTGGACAGGTCCACTCAAATCTGTATGGTTCTCTCCTCAAAAGACCATCTCAGACGCTAATCTGCATTGTTCTCATAAGATTTGACTATTACTGTATGGACTTTAAAAGAGACTTTGACCCCTGAGTTTGTTTCGGTGTTTCTTCTCAGGGTAGTCAGCTAGGAAACACCGGACTCATCTAGTTTAAACTGACAAAAAAAAAAAACAAAAATAACGTGTAAAAGTGTTGTGAAAAACCTATTTACAAAAATAAATATCATTTATCATTTGCGAAGACTATGCTTCGTTAGCAAAGTTGATATTAGCTCACATTGAGTCCGCAATGTCCTCTCATAAGGGAGGTTCGGAGGACAACATTATGATACCCTGTCATAAGCGAGATTGAGGGGGATTTCCTCCTCATTTCCTTTGGAATAGACACATACCCAGACACACACACATATAGACACTTCTTCTTTTTGATTTTTCTGGCTCTTCCTCTGCAGACTCCCGGCTTCCCATAAGCACCTGACCTGGCACGCTGCGCGTGCTTAGACATCTGCCCTGGTACGTTGCTCGTGCTCACCCGGCAGCAATTTACCGTAATTCATGAAACAAAAAAAAAAAAATACTTTTCTTTATAGCCACAACCTATTATGATAATATTATCTGACATTAATGACTTTTAATGAATGACATAATATTTTTTATACATGAATCCTGGATACTCGACCTTTTGAGCCTTATATTTTTACAATCTGACATGGAATGGTTTTAGCCTATTTACATGTACAATATCCCTAAAACGTCTATTTTTTTTGACGTGACAACGTCTTAAATTAGGTTGCGGCTGGGAGTCACTTATGAAAAAGTGTAACGCTCGGTAACGTTACGATGAGTCACCGAACGAGAGAGAGGCCCGCCGAATGCCTTGCGTCTCTCTCCCACTCAACTATGATCGGTCTGCCGCGCGCGCAGCACTAGAAAATTTGTGCAATTCTTATTTTCATTCAATTCCTTGTTCCTATTGTGCAATTTAATTATATTCATATCAATAAATATTCTACCGAGAAAAAGACGTTGTCACGTAAAATCTTCGCCCGTAAAACCGACTTTACAGGCAACCATTTTTTTTATTACATATGTAATTTACATCTGAAATTCTCCTGACTATCTGATAAGGTCCTTTATAGAGTCTACATAATTTAAAACTTTTATGGGATAATCGCCTAGGCGTATAGACCATGACTAATTGATTGGAAGCAAACCTTATTACTTTAGCCTTTTTGTCATAACTAGCCTTCTGTCTTGCCTGTGCTTTTTTTATATTATCTATGGCACATCGTGACAGCTGATACTTCAAACCATGACGTCTTACGTAATCCAATCGATTTTGATGGGGTATGTCTATCGTCATGTCGGTTTGAAATGATGGTTCCCTAGCATACAACAACATGTGCGGTGAAACTCTAGTGCTTGCTTGTTTACTTGAATTATACACGGTGTCATTGACATGTTAACGCAAACGAATACCATGGATCCAGTATATGATTCTGGACCCCCCAGTGGTGGAATTTTTCGTCGGTCTTTTCATCATTTTTTTTTTTTTAATCTGTGTTTTTTTTAATAAAAACTGTATAAAATCGTTAATCTAATCAACCCCAATGACATTTTTAATAAAAACCCGATTATTTAATTTTTTACACTAAAAACGCAATGTAAATAAAATTAGAGTAGGTATCTGCTCAGCTGTTCTATTAAAGTTCACTGAGAGGTCACCGATACGCACTACACGCACACATTGCTCTTTGCGGCGACTGACAAATGCGTGCCGACAAACGCTTTGCGTGTGTGACGCTAGTGACGCAACAACTTATGAATCTAACAGAAGCGACACGTTCGATTTAAATATCTTTATTCCCATTAAGACATAATTATTGTCACTTACATGAGAACATCAAAAAACAAATAATAAAAAGTAATATTGTCCCAGTGTGGGTACATGAAAAATACATTTTAGACACGTTAGACATTTTAATCTTCGAAAAACAAATTGATGTCCCTTTGACTACATTAAATGAGACTTAGTATGAGGAAAAGTTTCTGTAAGCCTTCACCGAAATAAGTAGTGAAAATAAAAAAAGTAAATGAATTACCGTTCACTGCTAACGACATGATTTTTACATCAATTTATCTATTATCAGCATTAAATTAAATCTAATAATGCAATAGAACTTTCTTAATTACTGTTTCGTAAAAACCACACACATTTCGTTCTTACATCGAAATAATTATTTTACGAGTAGTGACACTCAGGATTGTACAGTCTATCGTTTTATTGATCTATGCGTGCGGTTGAAGTTCAAAGGCTTTGTCGGCTTAAAATGCATTTCTTATTTTATTTATTTTTTTCTTTTGATTTTCGCCGAATTACTGGTCAGTTCCTTATTTTCGTTCGCGTCATAAAGACGTGCTTCACGTGCTGTTTGCCTCGAATTTGAGTCGATTTCGTTAGTTATCAAAAATAAAAGTATTTAATGTTCTCTCTGTTTGTATGTGTCTGTGTGTTTGTATGATTTATGTGTTCGTTCGTTTTGTTTGTTAAGTGGTTTTGTAAAAACACCCTTGTCATACAGTGGCGGTCCCTTCATACAAGCCCAAAAGCCCGGCATGCCTTACTAAAATGCTCGATAAGAATCAATATCAAACCCGAACAATTTAAAAGTTCGCGCGCTTAATTCTTATCAAAATAACACAAAGTATCTACTTAGGCCCGCCCGCTGCATTACACATCGCGATTGTTCGCGCGCTTCGCTTACACTCGGCACTATATATAGCTATCTCGCTTTCACTTACCGGCTTTTACCGGGCTTTCAATGTCTCTTTCGCACTCATAGCGATGTGCCTTATAAGTACTTAGGACGTTTTGCGTCTAAAAATCGATCAGTATAGAAGATTTAAGCCGGGATTGCGCATGAAGTTGACCGCGCATGCGTGACCTTGTCAGTTTGTCACACTTTAGTGTTGCCGTTTTAGCAACGTTGTGAGATCTTGGAGATTTTTAACGAGTTTGGAGACTTTTTTTAAGATTTAGCAACAGTAAAAACTAGCGACTTTTTAAAATAACGAAATTAAATATTCAAGCATTAACTTAAAAGTAAAAAAAATGCGACATTTAGCTAGATTTTTCATATACCTGGCGACTTTTTTTGCCTAAATGACAACACTACAACTTTGCGTAAATAGTTTTTGACACTCGAGTGCAACTAACTTCAGTTTTATTTGTTTTCTTAGTTAGTAAGTTTTTTATGTGTTTTCTTAGTTTTCCCAGTGTTATATGTAACTGTTTTGGTGACTTACCTACAACAATGGAGCTAATTGTACCTTGTGAGGATTTAAAATGCGTTCGAGTTTTAATTGGCGAAGATAAGGTAAAATCTTTAAACTTTGCTCAGAAAAAACAGTTAATTTCTTCATTAAAACCGATGCCTAATCTTTGTATTTCTCAGTCTAGTAAATCGCATAAACGAAAATTTAATAGATCAGTGTATATATAAATTACTCACATTTTCCTACAGAGGGATTAGATCCATTATTTGACATTTATGCAAACTATTTCGACAAAAAAACAATAAACAGTTAATTGATTTGCCTGTATTCTATAATAGTCCTGATCTTAAAGATCGTAATGTTTAGGAATTAATTGATTTCATTCATGAGAATAACCTCAAAGATGTCTTTCCCGAATTGTTAAAATTAGTGTATTTTGTTTTAACTATTCCGGCTGTAATGTAATTTAATCATTTCAGAAAGATAGACGATTCCAATTAGAATATAAATAATTAATTTAAATTCCTTTTTATATTCTATCTAGGTATTTTTTTACTTTTGTTTTGTTTTTTTTTGTCTGTAACCTGTTTGTTAGTCCTGTTAGGAAGCAATCAACTACTTACCATAACTTTGTTTCCTCAAGCAATGAACCAAACCAAATGGCTTTTTTCAAAGCCACCGGAGGTATGCAATTGCTGATGTTTATTATATTCAATCTAGTACTAGCATGCCTTCAGTGAGTGAAATTTAATAAAAAATAGGAAAGAAGATTGATGAATTCACTTTTAATTTATTGTATCTAACCAGTAGTTTATGAGAAAATTGCGATGATCCATACGTAGGTACTTACATACTCACTCCAAAACTGAACTTTCTTTTTTTGAAATTGGTTAAAATTTTTGGGCTTGCCTTATATTGAAACCCTAGGCACGCCACTGTTGTCATAGTATAAAGAGAAGGGAAGTAGGTTATCTTCATACAAACGCACCGCGCGCGGCTTGTATGTGTGCGCCATAGTATCTACGCGTCGACGCACGCACACTATAACAAAATCTCGAACCGTTTCTCAGTGCGCCAGTCGGGGCTAACACTATACGAGTTTCGCGCGTCACTGCTTTTCGGCACCGCTAAATCAAAACAAAATGTCTGATAATCGCAGGAGAACGTATTGCTGTGTGTTTGGGTGTCTTAACAATTCATCCATTCTAGAATTGTCTCTATTCAGATTACCTATTGAACAAAAAAGGTAAGCTAGTCACTCATTCTAGCATATAATTTTTACTTGATTTTGAGATACCTACCTACTTATTTTTTGTTGTATTAGTTTTCTATCACACAGAGGAAGCAGGTAGGTAGGCTTAATTTCTACTTTTGATCCGTCAATTAATTTGCTGCTATTGCTTTGTTTACGTTTGGTTATGCCGATTTCTCAGTTACTTTAGTTTCTCACCTACTTAGAGTTAAAAAATCGTAATTCAAAATAAATAATTGACTAATTGTAAATCAACATATAAAGCAAAGTTCGAATCATAACAATAAATTCGATTATAGTCTAAGAGATAGGCGTTAGTTTTTAATGTTGTTTTAGTGTTTCTTTTAATTATAATATTTTAGTCACTTTATTCATTTTTAAGGTTCCGTGCCTCAAAAGGAAAAAACGGAACCCTTATTTATTTATTTTATTTATTTATTCAGATAGGATCAGTTCGTTGTCCCTTCGTCTATCTGTATGTCTGTCTGTTAAGACCCTTTATCTCGAGAATGCGTGATGTATCTAGTTGAAATTAAAACCATAGTCCCTTCAAGCTGTGAAAAAACGAAACTTTTAAGTTAACGAATAAAACATATATGTTTTATTCGTTAACTTCGTTTAATTCGTTAGCTGTTTATATCGCAAAAAAAAAACGTATTTTTTTATACCAGTTTTTTATTTTTATTATATAAGTAAAAAATACAACTTCCCGACCCTTGTCAATTTATAGGCACTGAATTAAAATTTAGCTAAAAGTGACAACCCTAAGACAGTAGGCAATTATATCGCGGATTGGGCCGGAGATAGCCTACTGCCCTTCTCTTTATACTATGCCCTTGTGCCCAAGGATATGTGGATACGTTCATGTCGTCGATGCATGTTGTAGGTATGTTTTCGTAAGGACGAAGCGAACTTTATGAAGGTAAGTTACTTCATTAATTTGAATTGAAGATTACATTACCTCTGACCGGCTACCGCAATTAAGTTTGCTGATACACGTTTGCTGGCCTCGTAGCGGTGATCGGCGGCGGCAACCTCTCGCGCGGGGCCTTTGTTCAGGCCATGGTCCGCAGCGAGGAGAAGTGGCAGGCGGTCGCCTCCTTCTGCGAGGCAGTAATGCTAGTGGAATAGGAAGCCGACCGCATTAGGCAAAGGCAACGACGCACGGGCCGTAGCTGTCGCCGCCGCGATCTCGCCCATATCCGGCCACCGTAGACACTGGCTCGCGGACAGTGAGCTATGGGTAGCTCGCCGTCCGGTCGTCTGGTAACAGTCCAGACCAAGCCCAAGTCGTCGACGGCGCGCACTGTTCCCGCGCGCCTCAAGGAGTTGTCAGCAAACTGTTTGGGCCCTTCAGGGTCGAAGCCTCCAGGAGCCAAGGGTTGGTGCGAAAGCGTTATACCGGGGCTCTTGGAATAAGGCAAAGGGAGGAACGGGGTAGGTTCTTTAGTAAGAGTCTGACGTTTCCTGCTCCGCCCACGAGCGGGACTCGTCATTGGATGATTTTTACCTACCAAAAAAAAAACTTGCTGCCAAATACAAACCGTTAGAATGTGTAACATCCGAATTATTCCCGCTCAGCTGATTACTAGAGTTCACATGCAGGGTCAACGACTAATACCTACTGGCCGGGCGGTGGCTTTAAAACGCACAGCAAATCACACGACCACAAAAAATCAAAGAGACGGCTAGCTTTTTAGTTAGCCGACAACTCTTTGGCGGCACCGCTCAAAGAAAATTGTCGGCAATGTACACTTGCTGGCCGAAAAATTGATACGACATAAAAGATATTTGTCACCAACAAAATAATAAATTAATATTGTTCGCTTGTTACCACTCACGAGTATAGCTATCGCTGTATCTGTCGTATCAATGATACGCCCCCCCGCTCTACTGGGGCAAACCTTAGGGCCAAGCAGGGCAGATGCCTAGTGGGGCCATGGGTTGAGTGAAAGTGAACACGGGACACTGGAACGATGGCAAAGAAGGAATAGAAGATTTTTAGTCAGTAAAAGTATGACACCTTTCCTCCCGCTCCTTTCAGGAGCGGGAGAAGAAACTGTTTACTATCAGGTGGGATCGCAATCAAGCACGGGTTAAAAAACTCACTTATTAATTATTAAACGTATGTACGTTTATTAATTAATAAGTGAGGTTTTTTGTGTTTTAATTGACAATTAAGTCCCTTGCCTAATATTCTGATTTTTTATTAAGATTTTATAGGTGTCTAACTTTTGGCCAGAAGTGTAATGCTTTTGCATTTCGCCGATATTTTTTATTTACTTTATTAAGGTATAATTTTTGTCAGTTCCTTGTTGATCGCGAGCGAATGTGTTATTTTTTGCAAATCGAAGTACCTACCTTATCGGAAGTTTATTATCTATCTATTTCTGAGTGTTTGTGTGTATCTGTGTACGTGTTTACAATAATGAATAACTATTCGAAAAATGTCTTCTGGTCCTGGATGTGAGTGTTTTAGTGCACAAGAATAATTAGGTATCATTTTTTCTAAAAGTGGTTCACGGATGATGGTTTTACCCAGATCTGAGATTAGGTACCTACCATAGTACCTCGCTCGCTGGATGGATTACCGTAAATGTATTTTTATGACGTAAGTAATTTGAAGGTAATAATTGTGTTTGGGGTTGAGAAAGTGTGGGTCTTTATGCATTAAAGTATAAGTGTAGGTTTCTTTTGTAATGGTGGGCAAAAATCATCCTAATGACGAATCCCGGCCTTTCAGTCCCTGCGAAGTATAAGTGTAGGTATTACTTTAGACGAAACCAAAACATAACGTTCCAACATAATTTTTGCATTTATGTTAATAATTATCAAACGAGTTAGGGACCTTACAGAAATAAACCAAATATTCATACTATTTTTGCTACAAAAAAAAAATTAAATAGGGTACCCATTTAATTTTTTTTTCGTCGGTACATTAATGATGACTTCAATGTACGTGTCTATGCGACCTTGTAGGTATACTCACACAAACACAGCGCGGCGTCCGTGTCAACGTTATACGCGGTCGTGCCTGTGTGCGTAGGTAACTACGCGCTCACGCAAGCGAGCGTAATAAGGTAGCGTTGGTATCGCATTGTTTACATTACATTGCGCGCTCTAAAATTGCAATTATCGAAACCGCTCATTAACGACATAAATGACTATCATGATTTTGTTAGTGGCTTGCATGTCAATGTGCTTCCCCCGGACCGCCGTAAGGTGCTAACGTGTCCACAGTTCTGTATTCGCTTGTTTTAAAAATATTAAAGTAAATTTTGTAAATTTTAATTCATCTAAAATAATAGGAGTGCATAAAATTAGAAGAAGTGTCTGCTAGTACGCGCGTAATACTGTGAACCCGCGCTACCTGACAGCCTGGTAGCTGGCGTGACTACACTACAAGTTGCTCCACCTTCGAGGATACGTAAGAATTCTCATTAGTTAGTAAAAAGCGGCGTGTGCGCTTCAATTACAACAGAGAGCACCAAGGATACGCCCCAAGGCCGAGTGATTGGCGAACTATCGCAACTTTGGCTCCACCCCCTCATTAGCAAATGACCTTATGACTCCGCCCCCTCATTAGCTAATGACTCTATCACCCAATTAAGTGAAAATTCTGCCGGCACACTGGGTAATTAGAACCGAAGCCACTCCTGCTATATTGCGCGGGAGCAGTCATAATCGTCGCTACTGGTACCTCTTTATAGATCTGTTATTCTGGTATAAATGGACTCGCCGATGGACAAGTCGGTGTCTGACACCGAAATCAATCTGGTGGGAGCACAGCACAAGACTCCTCCTAATTATGTGTTCCAACGCACTAAGAGAAGTCGGGAAGATATATCCTTCGGAGAGCAACTAGATGAGTTCAAAAAGGAAATCAAGGAAATGATGTCACATTTCCTGAACAAACAAAGCAACGAGATTGAACGAATGAACTCAACTTTAACATTAATTCAGCAAAGTAACATTAACATTGAAACATCGATTACATTTCTCACCTCCCAAAATGAGGAGCTCAACAGAAAAATTTCCCAGCTTGAGAAGCAGAACAAGGAAGACAAAGAGCACATTATAATACTGGAGAGCAAACTGGAAGAAATTCAAATCGGTAGTCGGAAAACTAACTTCGTCATCAAGAATGTACCTAAAAGTACCGCTGAAACCAAGAATGACCTCATTGACATGGTTATCTGTCTTTCACGAAATATTGAGTGCACCATCACCAAATCGGACATTAAGGATATTTACAGACTTCGAGGGAAAAACAATGAAAGCCCCAATCAGCCAATAATAGTGGAAACGGGCTCCACCATTCTGAAGTCTGAATTTTTAAACATGGGGAGGGCATATAAAATAAAACACAAGGCTAGACTGAACTGCAAACTTTTAGGATTTAGAAAACAAGAAGACACACCCATATTTTTATCTGAACATCTCACTGCCAAGGGGTCCCGCCTTCATTTCCTGGCCCGAGACTTAACAAAATCAGGAGCATACAAATTTTGTTGGACTGCATACGGGAAGGTATATGTTAAGAAGGACGAACATTCACCTACCATTATAATAAGAAGTGAAGAACAGGTACACAAACTAGTTCATAGTACTTGACTAGAAGCCTGCAATACCCAACTATGTTTCATTTATTTACAACATAAATCATCTATGTACTCACTTAATATGTTTATCACAATAACCACGCCCACTCTATGTTACATGAATTATTTTTCCAAAAATGTATTCCAATACTTAGTTTTAGTATATCTCATAGTTAGCTTGCTGTTATCAAACTTTTTCTGTTGTGCTCACTCTTACTCAAACTCATACGAGTCATACACAAATACAAACATACTCCTCATACCCAATCACCTATTGCATATGCTAAGCATAATAAGCACTGCTCCTAAAATAATTTTATTAATTAACTACCGGTCTTCCATCTTTTTATTGTCTACATTAAACGTAAATACTCATGATTTTTATTCAAACAACACATTCTCTAAATCAAAAGTGTTAATCTGTTGCATACTTTATACAAATATACTTACAATTTACATCTTATTATACATTTTACTTCGACACGATTTTCACATACAAACAAACACACTATACATAACTAATATTATAATTTATGGCCCGCGCGACACAAAAATAAAATTAATTTACTGTTGTTTATATATAAAACCTCACGTTATTTCATTAATAATAATACAATATTATACACTGCTCGACAATCATCAAATTAATTTAATTGATATCATTAAATGCGACTGTAACTCTCTATACACAAATATCGCAGAGACGTCTATTCAATATTTCACCATATATCATGGATAACACCCTACAAACTCTCACTGAGATAGACGACATCGAAGTCGCGCGATGTTTCCAGTGTACTAGTACGGATTTACATAATCACATAACTGTGGCAAACAATGATTTGACAATTGTGTCACAAAATATAAGAAGCATAAATTGCAATTTTGATGACTTTGTAATGTTATTGGCTACTCTTAAATTTCAAACGGATATAATTATCTTAACTGAATGCAGGTTACAATCCCATAAACCAATTCCTCAACTCAAAGATTACCTATCTTTTCATACCACGCGTCAACTAAATCAAAATGATGGCGTAGTGGTTTATATGAAAAAAACACTAAAGCCCAAAGTCAGAGAAGTAAGTCTGGCACAAGCTTCCTGCCTCCAGCTGGATATATTCAATAATATAATTCTGGGTATCTACCGTTCCCCGTCCAACACGAACATAGATTGTTTTCTGGAATCCCTTAGTACACATCTCAACACTTTAAACTCCCAGCAAAACATAATTGTAGCGGGTGATATTAATATTAACCTGATTAGTAGAGACAATGAACAGATTCAAGACTATAAAAACAGAGTGAACTACTTGAACATGCTATCAATATACGGCATACTTCCTGGTCATATTCTGCCTACTCGTGAGTTGAACTGCTTAGACCACTTTATGCTTAAATTAAATAAAAGGAAAGTTTCAGCATCTATTGCCATTCTTGATACCACTATCACCGACCATTATACTACGTTTTTGGCATTAAAAAAACTAAAGATTAAACACACTGTTAACAAAACCACGTCCTCTATTGACTATGAACAGGCCCTCGAATATCTTAGAAAAAACAAAATAGCTGATCTATTGTTCTGTAATGACCCAGATAAATTAACTGACCTGCTATTGTACAAATTAACTGAATCCATAAAAAATAACACTACCATCAAAACAATTCCCAATAGCAGGCGTACCATTAAACCGTGGATAACTGCTGGTATGTTAAGATGCATTAAGAATCGCAACAAAATGCAAAAACAATTACGCAATGATCCCTGTAATGATATTCTAAAAATCACTTACCGACGATACCGTAACTATTGTAATAATTTAATTAAGAAAATGAAAAGAAAATTTGAAAGGGAATTGCTAACAAAATCAGTCTCAAACAATAAACTACTCTGGAAAAATATAAAAACAATAACCTACACTAATAATATTAAAAGTCCTAACATAGAACTACTTCAACTTGCAGCAAGCCCAATAGACTCGGTAAATTATATTAATGATTTTTTTACAAACATTGGCAAAAACCTGGCCAATAAAATCCAACCCTCAGCTAACAATCCAGTTAACAACTCTTCTCAAGCAGACAATCTATCGACTCAAATAAATTCTTTTGTTCTTTTAGAGACAGATCCCCACGAAGTGGGTAAAGTTCTGATGAGTCTGAAGTCTGATAGTGCACCTGGTTGGGATAATGTTCCTACTAGATTTCTGAAATACATTGGCCAAGAAATTATTCCTATTATATCCCATTTGACCAATCTTTGTTTTGCTAAGGGCGTCTTTCCTGCGCCACTCAAGCAATCTATAATTATGCCAGTTTACAAGAGCGGGGACAGAGACGATGTCAACAATTACAGACCGATATCCATATTACCGGCTATATCTAAAATAATTGAAAAAATATTTAATAACAGACTAATGACATATTTTAAAAAATTTAGTACGCTTAGTAGTTCACAATTTGGATTTAGACACGGAATTTCAACGGAAGATGCAGTTACTGCACTTACTACTCTTATAGCTGATAATCTGGATAATGGTAGTAGGTGTCTAACGGTTTTCCTAGACTTAAAAAAGGCTTTTGACACCGTCTCTGTACCCCTTCTAGTAAACAAATTGGAAGCGCAAGGAATAAGGGGAATTCCATTAAATTTTTTAAAAGACTATCTGTCAAGTAGAAAACAACAAGTGAAAGTAGGAGAGTATGTTAGTTTTGACGCAGATGTCACTTTCGGTGTGCCTCAAGGGAGTGTACTTGGTCCAACGCTATTTCTCCTTTACATCAATGACTTATGCAAACTCAGGATCAGTAATGCTAAAGTGTTCTCCTATGCTGACGACACTGCTGTTGTTTTTACTGGGAAGACCTGGCATGATGCTGCCCTGAGTGCTGAGTCTGGTATGTCCCAGATAGCTAAATGGCTAAATGACAACCTGTTGACTTTCAACTCTACTAAAACAAATTATATCTGCTTTAGTATATCTAATCGCTCCCAGCCTGGTAATGAGATAAACTTAAGAGTACATACCTGTGACGGCAAAAACTGTACATGTCCAACACTAGAAAAGGTATCGCAAACTAAATATCTAGGCGTTATAGTCGACCAAAAACTGTCCTGGTACCCCCACCTTGAACAGGTAAATACACGAATTAGAAAAATGAACTGGATATTTAGGACGTTGAGGCACGTTGCTCCAAGGAATGTACCCACTAATTCAACGTCCAGACGCAACCTTCTAAACGAAATATACATAGCTTTGGTGCAATCTGTCTTAGCGTACTGCATTCCCATTTGGGGAGGAGCAGCCAAATCAAAGTTTATTGACCTTGAACGGGGACAACGTGCTCTAATAAAATTAATGTATTTCAAAAACCGACGATTCCCAACACTAAGCCTTTACCAAACCAGTGACTTACTCTCTGTAAGAAAACTTTATATTATCAAAACTATAATTAAAAAACACAAATCTCTTCCTTATGACCCCAAACAAAATTTAAAAAGAAGAAAAGACTTAATAGCAGAAGTACCTCAAACTAAAACTAAATTTGCTAGCATGCAGTACAAAAAGCGCTCTGCTCAGCTTTACAACAGATGTAATAGAGAAATATACATTCACAAAATGAAACGTCATGAATGCATAAAGATTTTAACCGAATGGCTAAAATCACTTAGTTATGAAGAAACGGAGGCCTTATTGCTATAAACATATCATTAGTACTGTGCTTAATCCCATCTACTCACTGCATTCTTACACACTCCTCACACATCCCTAACACATCCCTCACATATCCTTCATACATCCCTCACACATCCACATTCACAACATACAACATACTTGTATGTTGTAACATACACATGTCATGCACGCACAACTACAATCATTCATCTACACTATGCTTAACCTTTTATGTAAACCATTATAGTTATAAGTAATTTTAGATTTCTTGTATTAAAAACAAAAAGGAATTTAGTACAAATATACAAGTATTTTGTAAATACTAATAATGTATGGAAGAGCGGAGTCTCCTAATACAGGCTTTATACGCTTACAAGGAGGCTTCAATCACCACTGGTGTAAAAATAACTTGTAAAATCCAATAAAACCTTTTTCATTTTCATTCATTTTCATGTCAATGACACCCTGTATGCATAGCACACGAGGGGCACATAACTACACCAATTTCTCTGATCCGTGGAAACGTACATAGAGAGCATTTGGCAGAGTAATTTGTTAAAGCCCTCTACCAGACCATTGGTCTGTGGGTGGAACGCAGTGGTGAAGCGGGACTTTGCTCCGAAATAGCTAACTGTTGCCTTGACTAAACGTGAAGTGAACACCGACCCCCTATCCGATATGACCTCTTTGACTCCTCCGAACCGACAGAAAATATCCTCTATCAGAAAATCGCTGATCCTCTGCGCTGTTACTCGGGGTACCGCTTTGCAGACTGCGTATTTCGTGGCATATTCTAAACTAACAATGATATACCTATTTCCATTTAGAGACTTTCTAAAAGGTCCTAAAATATCGATGCCTACTTTCTCCATCAGGTCGTTCACTGCCACAGGTTGTAACTGAGCTAACCCGTTGCCTTTCTTTAGTTCCTGACATAACTTGCAGCTGCTCACATACCGCTCTATCTCTCTCTCCGCATCCCTAATAAAATATTTTGCTCTAAACTTAGCCAAGGTTTTAGCTAACCCTAAATGACCTCCTGACCATAGATCATCATGCAACTCTTTCAATAAATCATGCAAAAGTCCCTTTGGCACCACAACCAGTTCACGAACTCCATTCAATCTCCTAGCATTCCTACATAAAACATGTCCTTTCACACTAAATCCTTTAACGTCATTACCCCTATTATCAGCGATCCTATCTAACCAGAGCCTACAAAAATCATCTCGCCCTTGCTCATCTCGCATCCTCACTACCTCTATCTTATACAGCTGCATGCCGTCCTCGAGTGGCTCAGCTGCACTCCTCTGCTCTTCCTCCTCCTGGCCTAATGGATTTCTACTCAAAAAATCAGCAATGACATTATCTCTCCCTGCACAATGGACAATATCGAAATCATAAGCCTGGATGCACAGCGACCACCTAGCTAATCGCCCATTCATGTCTCTCCTCCTCAGCCAACACAGCACCTTGTGATCTGTCATGACCTGAAACTTCAAACCCCAAAGAAAATGTTTGAAATAATTCAATGCCCAAACTAAGGCGAGACACTCCTTCTCCGTAGTGGAATACTTCTTGAACTGGGGCGCCTCGAGTGAGAGACTTCGAGGCGTTTCAAATGGTAGAGGCGCCGGGTAGCAGCAATAAAACCCCCGTTGAGTTTTAATTTTGGTATATTTCGCTCTGATGGTTCGATATACAATGATTTATAAAACAACATACTATTTTTCATTCGAATAATTTAAATTCAATCTACGAACAGTCTACGAACGTCTTACAAGCCAGTGCGCTAATTCGTAACGCATGTGATCTCTTTACAGTCATCACAGTACCATCGAATAATTAAAACGCATTGCTGTTTGAAACTTCCGGAACGGAGGTACGTGCCAGAGCCTGTGGCTATCTTATTCACGTAAAACAATAAAAAATAGGTATTTTTTATACAATTAAATTTATATAACTTTATACAATTAAATTAAACAATAAAAAATAGGTAGGTTTTTATTGCATCACGTAGAGGCCAGATAAGTAGGTATCTAATTATTCCATATCCTTACGGATACTACTTGGCGTCTCTTTTAAAAACGGCGCGAGTTAGACTAAACTGAAGGACTGGGACCGGTATATTCCCCTGTTTCTGATGTCTTATCGATCAGCAGTGCATGATAGCACGGGGTATACTCCAGCAAGAGTGAATTTCGGCAGAGAGATGAGACTTCCAGTCGATGCTATAACTGGCGTGCCACCTGACAAGACCAAGCCAGTTACGAACTACGTCAGTGACCTTCAGGACCAATTGGACGAAGTGCATAAACGAGTACGTGAGAATAGCATGAACACCAGCTCCAGAATGAAAACTAGGTACGACCGTAATGCCAATACCAAGGGGTTTGAGGAAGGTTCACTAGTCTGGCTTCACAACCCGCTCCGACGAAAAGGGAAGTCGCCGAAACTTCAAGCTCGATGGGAGGGACCATACACCGTGATGAAACGGATCAACGACGTAACCTACCGCATCAAGAAAGGGCTAAGAGGGAAGCCTAAAGTAGTCCACGTGGATAGATTGGTGCCGTATCATGGATCTAATGATGCTCGGGACGAGCATGACTAAGAGGGGGGCACTGTTACGCCGTGGAAATAGAATTCGCCGTTTCTTCGACAAAGTCAAGAGTATCACCGAATAATTAAAACGCATTGCTAGTCGAAACCTCCAGAATAGAAGTACGTACCAAATCAGGGACTTGTGCCCCCGGTTACGCCTGAAGAAGTGCATGTGGCTCTTCGCCGCATGAAGAACCGGAAAGCTGTCGGTGCCGATGGAGTCCCCATTGAAGCCTGGAAGGCGATGGGTCCTCATGGTGTGGGCATCTTAACCCACCTATTTAACCGCATGCTCCTCACCGGAAAGATCCCTAGTCAATGGAGACTGAGTATTATCACTCCAGTCTTCAAAGGCAAGGGATCGGCGCAGGAGTGTGGCGACTACCGGGGGATTAAGGTTATGTCCCACACCATGAAGCTCTTCGAGCGGGTGATTGACTCTCGGATCCGACAGGAGTGCACCGTCTCGGGATGTCAATATGGGTTTCGACCAGGCCATGGCGCCATGGACCCCATCTTTGCCCTAAGGGTTACCATGGAGGGATACAGATCGAAGAATACGCGTCTAGGAACAAGAGGTGCAGAGGCACCTCTTGTTCCTAGACATGCAGAAGGCCTTCGACTGTGTCCCCCGTGATGTGATCTGGTGGGCGCTGAGATCCAAACGAGTGCCCGAGACCTATGTTGACATCATCCGAGATATGTACCGAGACTCCGGTTCTGTGGTTCGGACCGCTGTTGGCGATACGAAACCCTTCCCCATCACCATCGGAGTTCACCAGGGCTCTGTCCTTAGTCCGTTTCTGTTCGGCGTGGTGCTGGACGTGCTGTCCTCCACCATCAGGGACTTACATGAGCAGCCGCCATGGCTGCTCATGTATGCAGACGACATCGCGCTGGCGGACTCGGACAGTGGGCGCTTGGTTCGACGTGTGGCAGCGTGGAAGGAATCGCTGGAAAACGGCGGTCTGAAAATTAATGCGGCGAAGACCGAGTACTTGGCCTGTAACACAATTAACGCTGCTCCTGTTTGCATTGGCGAAGACACAGTTGAGCGCACGGAACAGGTCAGGTACTTGGGATCGGTGCTCCACGAGTCCGGGGACGTCGATTGCGACGTCGAGTCACGTATCTCGGCGGCCTGAGCGAAATGGCGTGAGGTGGCGGGGGTTATCTGTGACCCCAAAATGCCGGTTAGGCTCAAAGGACAGGTCTATAAGACCATCATTAGGCCTGTCCTGTCCTGTTTTGTATGGCAGTGAAGCGTGGCCTGTACTTGAGCGACATAAGCAAAGCCTGCGTGTCACGGAAATGAATATGCTGCGCTGGATGTCTGGAGTTTCGCGGAAAGACCGCATTAAGAACTCCCGCATCCGGGGCAGCTTTCAGGTCCGTGACATAGCAGATAAACTGCAGGAGGGTCGCTTACGCTGGTATGGCCACGTTTTACGAAAACCGGCAGACTACGTGGGTAACAAATGCCTCGCCATGCCGCCTCCGCCGGGACCCGGAAAACGAGGTAGGCCTAAGAGGCGTTGGATCGACGTCGTAAGGGACGATATGCGTGCTAATGGGCTTAAGGCAGAGGACGCAAAAGACCGAGCGAAGTGGAGACGACTAGTCAGGAAAGCGGACCCCGGGCACCGAGGTGAAAGCCAAGGTAGCAACCGGGACTTACGCTAGGCTGATGATGATGATGATGACAGTTCTGACATCTGTTCTACAATTCAACAGAACCCATCCTAAGGACAAACTAAACACTCAAAACTTGGGTTATGGCGGGGCTATTAAGCTTATATTCGTATCGGAACACCTTTCACCGTTAAATAAGATACACGCGGAAACATTGTTGCCAACCCTAAAAACAAAATAAATCGACAGTTGACAGTTTAGGGTTAGTAAAAATGGAGCGTTACGCAATAGAACAACGTGTCTTCAATGTTGAGCAATATTTCAAAAATAATGAATGCTTGGCGGCCGTAGTTCGAAAATTTCATACAAAATATGGTCGGAATAGTGTTTTAACTTCGTCAACTGTGAAGCGATTAATTGAACAATTCCGAGAGACAGGATCCGTGGGAGACGCCAAACACACTGGTCGTCCAAAAACAAGCCGTTCAAATGTCAATATAGAGGCAGTGCGTGCGAGTGTCGGTGACAATCCAGGAACCTCAATTCGGCGAACTATGGCCGCCAAGCATTCATTATTTTTGAAATATTGCTCAACAATGAAGACACGTTGTTCTATTGCGTAACGCTCCATTTTTACTAACCCTAAACTGTCAACTGTCGATTTATTTTGTTTTTAGGGTTGGCAACACTGCGCGGAAACCGGAAAAGCTTCCCGCGAAAAGGGGTACCAGTATGTTTGGGTACGCGACGGCAAGGTTCTCGTCAGAAAAGCGGACGGTCAGCAATTCCAAGCGGTTTTTTACGCAGTAATACCATGAAATCACATAGTCTTTTCACCATCTATTATCAAAACTCCAGAGGAATGAAAACTAAACTTAAACTATTATGCTGGCGGCACAATCGGGCGACTACGATATTATAATAGGAACCGAAACATGGCTGGATGATGGTATAAAAGATGGTGAAATCTTCGATTCTAGATATCGTATCTACCGCAGAGATAGATCCTCTACTGCTCTAGGTACCAAAAAGGGCGGAGGAGTTTTAATCGCAGTATCTAAGCTCATTGATTCTGCACGCATGCCAAAATGGGAATCAGGTATCGAAGATCTATGGCTTAGACTTAGAATTACTAAAGGGAACAGCCATCGCGCCCTGAATATCTGCTCTGTCTACCTACCCCCACCAGTCCAATAAGACACACTTGACGCATTCCTAGAAAATGTATCGACAGTAATAGATTCTACAAATGAAGATACGATTATTGCCAGAGACTTCAACCTTGGTTTCATAAGTTGGAACATAGACAATACACTTAACCATAGTATAAAGAGAGGGGAAGTAGGTTATCTTCATACAAACGCACCGCGCGCGGCTTGTATGTGTGCGCCATAGTATCTACGCGTCGACGCACGCACACTGTAACAAAATATCGCCCCGTTTCTCAGTGCGCCAGTCGGGGCTAACACTAAACGAGTTTCGCGCGTCACTGCTTTTCGGCACCGCTAAATCAAAACAAAATGTCTGATAATCGCAGGAGAACGTATTGCTGTGTGTTTGGATGTCTTAATAATTCATCGATTCTAGAATTGTCTCTGTTCAGATTACCTATTGAACAAAAAAGGTAAGCTAGTCACTCATTCTAGCATATAATTTTTACTTAATTTTGAGATACCTGCTTACATTTTTTTTATTTAGTTTTCTATCACACAGAGGAAGTAGGTAGGTAGGCTTAATTTCTACTTTTGATCTGTCAATTGATTTGCTGCTATTGCTTTGTTTACGTTTGGTTATGCCGATTTCTCAGTTACTTTAGTTTCTTACCTACTTACAGTTAGAAAATCGTAATTCATAATAAATAATTGACTAATTGTAAATCAGATATACCTATACATATAAAGCAAAGTTCGAATCATAACAACAAATTCGATTATAGTCTAAGAGATAAGCGTTAGTTTTTAATGTTGTTTTAGTGTTTCTTTATTCATTTTTAGGGTTCCGTACCTCAAAAGGAAAAAAACGGAACCCTTATTTATTTATTTATTCAGATAGGATCAGTTCGTTGTCCCTTCGTCTATCTGTATGTCTGTCTGTTAAGACCATTTATCTCGAGAATGCGTGATGTATCTAGTTGAAATTAAAACCATAGTCCCTTCAAGCTGTGAAAAAACGAAACTTTTAAGTTAACGAATAAAACAGATACGGCTATTTATATCGCAAAAAAAAACCGTATTTTTTTATACCAGTTTTTTATTTTTATTATATAAGTAAAAAATACAACTTCCCGACCCTTGCCAATTTATAGGCACTGAATTAAAATTTTGCTAAAAGTGACAACCTTAAGACAGTAGGCAATTATAACGCGGATTGGGCCGGAGATAGCCTACTGCCCTTCTCTTTATACTATGACTTAACCATCCATGTACAATTCCCACCAACTACAACAATAAGTTAGGCTACTCTCTTGTTGACTTGACCGAAAATAATATGCTGCAAGCGAATATTGACAAAAATTGTAACAATAAAACCCTGGATCTGATTCTATCCAATTTAACTGTAAGTGTTAGCGAATGCAATAACCCGATGTCAAAAGTTGATGCATATCATCCTCCCCTCGAAATTATTATCACCCACAGTTCACTAGCGCCGTTACAAACCGTAATAACTTCGAAACATAATTTCAAACGCGCTGAATACGTGTCGATCAATGCGAAACTTAGTGTTCGGGTCAAGCAAGGAAGGCACGGGGTAGGTTCTTTAGTCAGTAAGAGTCTGACACTGTTTCCCGCTCCGCTCAAGAGTGGGATTCGTCATTCGATGATTTTTACCTACCATAAAAAAAAACCCACAGTTCACTAGCGCCGTTACAAACCGTACTAACTTCGAAACATAATTTCAAACGCGCTGAATACGTGTCGATCAATGCGAAACTTAGAGTCATAGATTGGACAAAAATATTCTCTGAATTAACAGATGTAGATGAAATGGTTAATAATTTGTACCCACAACTAAACAATGTAATTAAAGAAAATGTGCCTCTTTCCAAACTACCAAACAATAAATTTCCAAGATGGTTTCCTAGACCATTAATTAGACTTTTGAACGAAAAGGAAAAAATTAGAGTTCGCTATAAGAAATATAAGAATCCTAGGGACAATTACGAATATATATTATTAGACGAACGCGCGAGACTAATGATAAAACACTGTTACAAAACTTATTTAAGCAATGCTTAAAAAAACATAGCGAAAAACCCTAAACTGTTCTGGTCATTTGTTAAAACTAAAAGGTCTCAGTCAAGTGACATTCCCTCTACTATGCGTTTGGGCAACAATACTACTTGTTCAGGTGAGGAAATAAATAACCTATTTGCACATTTTTCATCCACTTTCGTGCCATCGAACAATTCGACTGCTCCTTATACGTGCTCGCATAATTACTTTCAATTTGCTCTAAGCAAAATTGCGTTTACAGAATCAGAAGTGTTGAAAGAATTAAAAAAGCTTGACGTGTCCAAAGGTCCAGGACCTGATGGAATACCTCCACTTTTTTTCAAAAATGTGCATTAAATCTGTGTCTTCCACTCAAACTTATTTTCAATTGGTCTATTAAAACATCTAAATTCCCCACAGAGTGGAAAACTGCTAACGTGGTACCTATTTTTAAGAAGGGAGACCCCAGCGAGACTTCCAATTATCGCCCTATATCTCTTCTCTCTATCTTTGCTAAGCTGTTTGAAGCATTGGTTTGCCCTGTTCTGTCTTCGCAGTTGGCCTCTGAACAGCACGGCTTTCGAAATAGAAAATCCACTTCTACTAATTTGGTTAATTACGTCAACGATATTGCTTGGATTCCCGTGTACAGGTTGATTCCATCTACACAGATTTCAGCAGTGCCTTTGGTAAGGTTAATCATAATATACTTTTAATGAAGCTGAAACAGTTTGGGATAACTGGTCAACTGCACGGATGGTTCGCTTCTTACGTGACGGGGCGGAAGCAGAAAGTGGTAGTGAGAGGATACGAATCAGTGCTCTACTCTTCCACTTTCGGAGTACCACAACGATCGCATCTGGGGCCGATCTTGTTTCTTATATTTTTAAGTGACATTATAAGCACAATACAACATAGCAAATGTTCCATGTTTGCAGATGATTTGAAACTGTACAGGGAAATAGGATCGGTCTTGGATGTGTCACTCCTTCAAAAGGATCTGGATTCGATACATGAATGGTGTCGGTTAAACATGATGTCTCTTAACGTTAGTAAGTGCTATCATGTAACTTTTACGCGAAAAAAGAAGAGAATACCTTCTTTCTATAAATTGAATGGAATTCCACTGCAAAAAGTTGACACCATCCGTGACTTGGGAATCCAGCTTGACAGTAAACTTTCATTTATTCCTCACATCGACCTAATTGTTTCCAAAGCGACAAAAATGGCAGGATTTGTGAAAAGAACTTGTTCGGAGTTTCGTTCCATTTCGACCCTAAAACTGCTTTTCAACACGCTTGTTAGAAGTATACTGGATTACGCATCCCCGGCTTGGAATCCTACGTATCGCGTCCACGTTGATAGAAAGACTTCACTAGGTTTCTGCGCTTCAGATGTTCTAATTGCGATCTAGATGCCGGTTATACTGAAAGACTTAATCATTTCAATATGATATCTCTGGAACAACGTAGAAGTCACTCCGACCAGATATTTCTTTATAAAATTATTCACAATCGTCCCGATGTTCCAGAGCTATTATCTGAAATCAATATCTCGGTGCCTAGAACTATGAATAGAACTGTACGCAATACTGACATACTGGCTACGTCCCTATCAAAAACAAACCTTGGTCGCAGTGCCCCAATTAACCGACTTATAGCTAATTATAATAAAATAAATAACAGTAACATTGACATCTTCGCCGACACATTTTATCAGTTTCGCAAAAAGCTTATGCTTCCTACCCCCTCATAATATTTTAATGATGTTTATTGCAGTCGTTTTCACAATAATTGTTTTTTTTTCTTTATTTTTTTAATTATTAATCTACCTTATTTATTTAAGAACAAAAAATTTATATCTTCTTAATTTTAATTTGAAACGGATTTCATAGTTGTATAGTTTATTTATGTTTAAGCTGTGTACTCCTTTAAGTGACAAGTTCACCATGTTAATTATTGTACTAGTTGTTTATGTAATATGTTATAGTGAATAAGTCGTTGGAGAACCTTTATAATAAAATAAATAATAAATAAATAAATAAATAAAAAATTTACGCATAAACCGGTTTCATTCGATATTTGAGATATGTTAAGGCCATTCGAATATAGGGCCACAATATTTGCCTTGGCTTCAATGCTAATATTAGCTTGCATATTGAATTTAGAAGAATACTAAAATCGCAACAACAAGATAACACAAACGCTCGTAGCTATGTCCACCAACCAACAACAGCGGATAGTGGAATAATTTATGTGAACTAGTAAAATTGTTAAAATATGGAAATAGATTTCAAACAAAGTGAACTTATCACTGTTTCAAATCTACCCTCATATTTTAATAACGACGTTTAGATTGAAAATTATTCTAAAACGAAAGAATCTCTGTTTAGTTGTGGAATATTTGATATTACTGTTAACAACTCGGCATTCATATTTCACATGTGTCATACTTAAATATATAACTTCGTACCATGAAAACATGAGGTTAAAAAACCCTTCCCGTACCTACCGTATGTTATGTTATCAAGAAACCGTGCACTTGTATGTATACCCCCATTAGGTTACACGTTGTATAAATTGAAAAAAAAAAAACTGTCGCAGCTGATATTATCAGTATTTTACTTGGAGGGTTGTCTAACACGCACAAGCCAGCAACTGAGTAACGCGATTTCATGGCTTCCGACAATTCGTAAAGACTGTGAAAGGTCTACAAATTACCACTGACAACTGTTTGTGCTTTCCGAGGCTAAGGTTTTCAAGGGAAGGGTTAGGTAACTTAGGGTGCAGACTGTACCATGACCAGCTAATTAATTACCTAAAATAGTTTTTCGGATGAGGGGCTTGCCTCACTCAATCTCTGGAGAGGATTTCCGCCAATCACCCGTTGGAAATCCTCTCCAGAGATTCTATCTTGTGGGTGATAATTGGGAAACGAGTATATAAACCAACTATTCCAGATTACACAACTGATGTATATGTTACCGGCCAAACCCGATTTCAGGATAAACTAGTTTGGCCTAGGCTAAACTAGTTCTTCCTATTCGCGGTAGGATAAACTAGTGTAGCCTAGTCCAAACTAATTTGTCCTAAGCCTGATAGGATAAACCAGTTTAGGCTAGGCCAAACTAGTTCGTCCTGGTATAAATGCGCACACTCTAGGATAAACTGGTATGGACTAGTCTCAACATTCTGATATATCTAGAAAGTCAAAATAAATATATAAATTACTGAATAAAATACTCCGTAATTGAAAAAATAATCAATTTTATTAAACTACAATGATTCGTTGTTAAACAATAATAAATTTAAAATGTCCATTGGGTTGTGTCTGAAAATCGATCAGATCTACTTGGCACGTACTATAAATTTTCGAATGAAGAATGGACTTAGAGACTAATCCTCTCTTCTTCTTTGTTTTCTTTTGATGACGCTTATCATTTTTTTTTTGTGATGTTGGCATATTTTTTGATATTTCGGCTAACATCTTGTCACGACCACCGTGGCCATCATAAAGTTCATCGGATGGAAGATTATATTTTATATTACCTTTTTTCTTTGAAAGGTAGCCTCCCGATGACACTTAAAAGAAATATGTGTATCCTGCCCGTCCTACCCTACGGTGCTCAAAGTTAGTCACCTACTTACTGAATAACAAAAGTCCCAAACTGAAGATCTGTCAAAGGGCAATAGAGCGTAGCATAATAGGTGTTAAGCGAACAGATCGCCTAAGGAACACCACGCTCCGCTCCATAACCCAAATAACAGATGTCGGAGACAAAAAGCCAAGCTGAAGTTGGAGTAGGCTGGCCACGTCGCACTAATGCATCCGGACAGATGGGCGAAGATTATCACTCACTGGACGCCTGAGGGAGGTCGACGCCGTCGAGGTCGACTACGGCGAAGGTGGTGTGATGATCTAATCACGTTCGCGGGGCAAACTTAGCCGGAGATATCCCAAGATAGAGAAGTTTGGAAGGAGAAAGCCTTTGCCCAGCAGTGGGACACAAAGTAGGCTATAAAAACAAATTATATTACCTCTGAAATATCGTTACGAACTGCAGCTACGAAACATTCAGTTGGATCAGGCCAATGTTTTGTGAGATGCAGCTGCAACAAAAACTTTTCCACAAACAGATGCCAGTGCAAGGAGGCAATGATACTCAGCAATTCTAAGTGCCACCAAAGCAAACCATGTAAAAATAAATAACAATTTTAATAATTGATTTTTGTTTCTATTAAAAAAAAGACAGTATTATTTGTTATAGTATGATTGTTCGTATTACCCTTGGTATTACCGTTTACACATAACTTTTAACAACGAATCATTACAGTTTAATAAAATTGATTATTTTTCCAATTACGGAGTATTTTATTCAGTTTATCTATTTATTTTGACTTTCTAGACATATTAGAATGTTTAGACTAAACCATACCAGTTTATCCTAGATTGTGCGCATTTATATCAGGACCAACTAGTTTGGCCTAGCCTAAACTGGTTTATCCTATCGGGCTTAGGACAAATTAGTTTGGACTAGGCTAAACTAGTTTATCCTATCACGAATAGGAAGAACTAGTTTAGCCTAGGCCAAACTAGTTTGTCCTGAAATCGGGTTTGGCCGGTAACATATACAAGCTTCAAACTTCAAGATTCACTTACCTATCTTAGAAAGATTTTCTAGTGTATTGAAAATTTAGAGCAGTGGTAGCCGAGTGATAACGGCCCCGACTTACGCGTAGCAGGTCGTGGGTTCAAACCTAACTACGGCGCATTACTTTGTGTTATTTATTTCATCACCACTGCTCTTAAAACGGTGAAGGAAAACATCGTGAGGAAACCGGCGTGTCCTAAAACCAAAAATTCGAAGACATTTGACATCTACGAACCCGAATTGTGACCGCGTGCTGGATTACGGCCCATTCCCTCTCCTAGAGAGGAGGCCTGAATCCCAGCAGAGCGAACATCAAAAGGGCTGATGATGATGATGTATTAAAAATGTATTATTTTAATTGTCTCCAGGTGCGTTCGCGTTGATACTGGTGCTGGGCAGCCTGGCATACTTCCCGTTACTTTACCTTTTGACCATCAACTTCGACGAGCGAAGCACCTCCTTATTTACCGTCGTGTTAATGATCGTATTTGGTAAATTGATTAATTAAATACATTACTAGCCGTACTGACAAACTTTTTACGGCCGATTTTTTTTCCTTTTTATCGTTTAAAGGTCTGGTTTAAAAACCTTGGCACAAACCTTACATCGCAGCAATAAAGCATCGATGAAATAAAATATCATACAACTGAATTATCAACAGATTGTGTTCTTCGATATAATAAAAATCGAATCATCGAGTTTCGCATTTGGGAAAAGAATGCTTTGAGAAACTACCATAGAAAGATTGCCCAACAATGTCTCAGTATAGGCTAGAGGCTATGTTATAATTTTAACCGCGCCTATGTACCTTTGTGTTGCATGAAGTTCTTCTAAATAAATAAATAAACCTCTCCCACAAGTGTCGCATTTAACGATTACCCGCTTACCTTGAACTAATGATGACCTTTACCTCAACAGCTATCATAACCCCCTTATTGTGGTGGGGGGTCGCAGTAACTGGCGGCACACAAAAATTAGTATTAAGAATCTTTTTACCGATAGCTCATTACGCCATACCCCAGCACACATTGGGGGTGGCGGCGATGAAATCCATCATGTCGGCCCGGACCAGCGCGTTGTGTAAAATCATTAAGGAGTTCTGCCCTTTACCGTACGGCGAGGAATTGGGCTTCAATGCCGCCGACTGCTGCTGTAAGTATCATCACCATCATCATTTCAGCCAAAATATGTCCAACATACATTGAATCCTTTCCTTGCACTCATTAAACAAACAAAAAATAATTTTAACCTCGTTCTACAAGCCTGGCTCCAAAGCCAAACACACGCTGCCATAGAAGCTGTCATTGACATATTAATCTAATCGCACAAATCCTAAAGCACCTTCATATATTAAGATATTTAAGTACAAACGTAAATAAATAAATTAGATTGATTGATTGATATATATATATAGCACAAGTTCCTACACTTGTGCTATAAGGCATCGTTTCATGGCCATTTGAATTAAATCTGAAAAACTGAAAATTTGTAATTACGAGTACCTACGTCACAAAAACTTTCCATTTGAAAAAAATCTTCGAGACTCGTTTTGGGAATTGAACTATTTATGTATTACGTAATGTAAAATAATAATAATGTTCCAAACTATTTTTATTTCAGTGGAGAAACCGGTATGTTATTTCTGCATGGGAAAAAAAGGCATCGGAACTGAGTTTATCACATTGACGATGCAGTTTGTGGTTCTGATGGTGAGTGTTTGTATAGGTATATTATTATACTGGCTTCGCCCGCTTAGACAATAATTTGCTTCTGAGATAAAAGAGTATTGTAGATGCTATTTCAGGACATGGTGTCCTCGAATGTAATATTTCTTCCATTTTTAAAATATATGCTCAAAGATTTAATTACGGATAGTCTTGCGTTTGACCACTAGCTCCCCTGATGGTAAGCGATGATACGGCCGACAATGAAACACGCTGACCTAGAAGTGACCTATTCACTCTTGCATCAAAGACCTCTTGGTTATCAGGACACTCAGACTCCAGCAGGGAATTCCACTCCTTAGCTACGCATAAGGAATGTGTTCCCAAAACGTTTTGTACATGTAGGTGGGATGTCCACCATGTACCGGTGGCGCAACACCCGTACGTCTTATGGTCCCACACTTGGTGAAGTTAAATTGTATAATTATAGTACGGCCTTGACGAGTTTGAGGTTTGGCTCTGCGAATTTTAGCGCTTGAAAACTAGTAAAAAAAAAATATTTAAACAAATAAATGCAATTTGCAGTTATTAATGCTGCTAAAAACTATTATTGGCATATTTTTTAATATAATACTACCTTCATTTTTGTACGAGTTTTCAAGCGCTGAAATTCGCTGAGACTAACTTCAGATTCGCCAAGATCTGACAGTCGTCCTGCATAATGCACTCTCCGAAGTGTAAGCGATAGAGTTTTATTCGCTGGGTGCACGATGACAGCGCCAACTAGCGGTTGCAAATACGGTGGCCTCCGAAATGTCAAATGCCCGGCTGTCATAACGACGAGTTATTTACAAACGAACAATTTTAATTAGATATTGTAATTTACATTTATTCCAATAAATATTCTAAATCTATATAAGGTAAGACTTCTTTATTTTTCGTCTAAAATGACACAATCAATAGATTTCGCTTAGTACATTACGGATTTTTCATGGCTGTCGTCATGAGAAGTAAGTAAAGAAATAAGCAAATTTCATCGAATAACGCATTTCATGTAAATAGCAGACGATTATTTATGAGTGCTTGTGCTCTCAATAATCCATCCTTTTATGTATTTTCAGTTAAACATGGCCAAATTAATCATAAAAACTGGATTCCGACCAATCACACACGACATCATTTTCCAACCACAAAGAACATTGAAAGAAAAACAATTAGTTTGTAGAATTTTTTATCACTATTTATGCCATTGTTTTTGCAATTAACTACGCAGCAAGCTTCGTGACTCATGTTTATTTACTAAAAACGTAAAACTCGCTAGTAAAAAGTGACAGCGTTCGCCACCGAAAGTTCCTTTATTGGCCACGACGCGCGCTGCGATCGTTTTGTGGTTCCCCCACCTTATACTTCGCACCCAGCGAATAAGAATGCACATAGAGTTTCTGGCATGTTTTTGTCCAAAGAGATCTACCAACGCTTTAGAGTGACTGACTGAGCTAGTCTTAGAAGTCTTACACATTTATATACATACACACCAACACCGTTCGTACAAGGTATGGTGTCTTACAAAAGCCTGGAAGTAAAAAGAAATCTTTTAGTGGTTAAGTATTTCATCCGTCTTATTCGTGTTTCCCACTTCAATTCCTCGTTATTGAATACATCTCCTTTAACATTCCACTTCCCACCAGGCATGCACTACGCCCCCGTCAGCGCCCTCTGTTTCCCACACCACGGGCTTGTGCCATAGCCTGCAGAACCAGTCCCGTGTATGTAGCCCTAACGCACATAATCAACATGGTACTGTTTGACGCTACACTGGACATATTCGCTAGTGCTGAAGCTGAACTCCTTAACTCTGCAGAGCGAGCTGCAGCGTTAAGGAGTCTATTGCTACTCCCAGCACTATATCCAGTGAGACTTAATTTTTCAGTTTTTTTTTTTTTATATAGTTAATTTTCTTTTTTTGACTTTATTCGTATTATTTTTTATTTGATCTTTTATTTTATTTTTTTACATTTCATTATGACATTATTTTATGATTATTATGTTTTATTATTATTGTTATATTTAGGTTCTTATATCTATTAATATGTGCCTGAAATATATATGTGTGTGGTGTAAACTGTTAGTGTAAATTGGCAATAAATTAACGTATTTCCTGGAATAAGTCTTGTGAAATATTCGAGTAAATTTCCGGAAATACCGAATGCTAACAGAGTTTTAGGCTTTACTTCTCTTTTCCGTGTCAACGATTGAATTATTTATTTGATTGATGTGAATTAAATCGCATTGAATTGCGGCAGATGAAGCAACAAGCTTTAAAACTATGCTCAACGTTAACTATAAGCGAATGGGAAAAAGACCCTCTTAATGTTCAAATCAAATCATCTTTATTGTAGATTATAGGTATACATCATAAATACAGGTCTTAAATAATTAAAATAAGTTCAGCTATGTCTACCGTTAAGGCATACAATAATAAAATACAAATCAGAAGTTAAAACACAATTAGTCACTTTAGTCTCGATACATTATTAAAATATTCCAAATTATAAATACATACAAAGTCAATTCAAAGTCATATTAGTAATAATTCATTATTTAAACATTGCAAATTATATTATTCAATAAAATTAAAATAATATTTAATAAAAAGAGGAAAGACAAGCAATTTAAGTGATATTTATAATGTTATCATACATAAGTGGGAAAAATTATACTTATTTTTCGTTACTTGTCATTGGAATACAATATTTTTGTCACACAAGTAATCTTTGACATCATAAAATTTGTCTATTAATAATTAATGTATAGTTTTTTTTTTTTAACTGGTGAATTGGTAATCGTTTAACGTCATCAGGCAATTTATTATAGATTAATGATGTCATGCATAAAATACTTTTATGTAATAGTGCCATTTTACCATAAGGTATTTGTATCTCTAACGTTTTTTATTTTAGATAATAGCTTTTGACAGCCGTCTTATAGTAGCTTGGATTTGATTTCACAAAAATATTTGATTCATAAATGTATAGGGAAGGCAATGTGAGAATTTTTAGATTTTTAAATTAAGGTTTACAGCTAATTGTACTATTTATTTGGCACATTGCTCTAATGCACTTCTTTTGAGCTTTAAATATAAATTCCTTGTCTACCGAATTACCCCAAAATATAATGCCGTATCTCAGTAATGGTGCCACCAGTCCGTGATAGGCCGTTAAAATTGCTTCTTTGCTAACTATTTTGGAGAGCTTGTAGAGAGCGTATGAGGATTTGCTAATTCTTTTGCAGTATATCAATATTTATTCCTAGAAATTTTGTATTTGTTACCGATTCTGCTGTCTGTCCGTTATAATTTACATTAATAATTTTCGGTTGGGTTCTTTGGTGAAAGTGCATTATATTTGTTTTTCCTAAATTTATTTTCAGATTGTTATCAATTAGCCATTTAACTATAGTTCTTAGTGTTTCATTAATTTCATTTTTACAGTCACATTTTATTAATACAGTGCTGTCATCTGCAAAAAGTATCATGGGATGCTTTCTGTGTCTACGGAGATCATTAATGTAGATTAGAAAAAGCAAGGGACCCAAGACACTACCTTGTGGAACTCCTAATTTTATGGTTCTAGTTTGGGATCTATATGTCTTCTCATCTCGTGTCTTAAGGCGAATTCTAGTTATTTGTGTTAATTGCTTTCTATCACATAGATATGAGTATATGAAGTCTAGTGCCTTTCCTCTTTATGCCATATGAATTTATATTTTGAAGCAGTATGTTATGATCAACACTGTAAAAGGCTTTACTCATATCCATGAAAACAGCACATATTGGATTTCTTTTGTCCATATTAGTATGTTTTATATAATAAGAGTGACAAGCAAGCTCGTTTGTTTGTTTCTTGCTTGTAAGCTTCCTTATGTGGGAGCATTATTTTCGGATATATATAAAGGATTTTAAGTTACTTTTCTGTACATACCGTGAATTCTCCAAGCCTCGGAAAGCACGTTAATTCATCATTTCCGTTAATCTCGGGTGTCGATTGTCGATCTTTGTCGTTATGGGTAGTCAAAAACCAAGAATACTGACACCAGACGTGCTAAAAAGTATTGTGTTACCCAGTGGCTTTTCGTGTTTTATTTTTTTTAATTGGCTGGGTGGTAGGGGCTATAGACAGTCGATTCATGTAAAACACTACTTCAGCTGCATCAAGGTAGATGGAAAGACGACCTCAACGTAGTTCAAAAAAGGCAGGTAGAATGAAATATTTTTGTGTTCCCTAGGCGATGGTAATTCTAACCGAACGCGGTGTCTTCAACGGCTTACTCGACAAAGTGATGAACCTGCGCTACAAACCGCCACAAGATGCTGAGCCAGACAAGATGGTGCGTGCGGAGAAGGCTTACGTTAGCAAGGCTATCACCATGCGTAAGTATACTATTATTTCCACACTAGGTAATTTATCTGAGAGTGCAATAATTCGCACTCAGCTGAAAATTGGTAGGTTTGTTAGGAACAATTTAATCAACAATAACAACCCGACGTCTAGAAAAAATAAATCACAGTAAGTTTTATCATAAAATAGTTTAGACAAATATTGTAGTAGATTAAATAATTATCTATAAATATTTTCACAATAATCGTACGTACATCGACATGTCCTAGAACCAATAAAAAGTAAAAAACTAAAACCCAACTACGACAAAAAACAACGCTGAAAAATTATAAAACAAGATTTTCAGAATACTGAACCGAACAAAGTTGCTAATATAGTTGCAAGTAAATGGATACAGTACACTCTACCAAGATGCCTTCGTTGTAAATTGACAATAATGTCATACAAATACTATTCTGAAGTATGCAAGATGTACATGTGCATATGTGTATGTGTCATTTGTCGAATTCTGATAAGTAGATAAGTTACGAGGGAACAGAAGTTATATTATATTGTACCAACTTATTTTTATAACGCGTTGATAAACTATGGCGTCGGTCTTTTAAAGTTTTAAAGCGTTCAGCTGATATACTTTCTTGGCAATCAATTTTCTCTGTATGCTGCATTAATCCACTTTTCTTTAAGTTCGGGAATATTTGGAAATCTAAAATACTAAGACGTAACTAATGTTACATCTTAATAATAACCCAAATAGCAAAATATGTCGTAAAAAGTCAGCACGTTTCTATTTCAGTTATTGGCACTAAAACTGATCTTTAAAACGTCGAGTAAATGATCTATGCACGTCCGCTTAAGCCGATTTGGACACACTTCTCTCGGCTTTAAGTCATATAAATGTCGTAAGACTATGTTATAAATAGCCAAAATTCGAAAGAGTATCGAGTAATCGCAACTCAAATGCTATTTAGTACTATAAATAAACATCAATGCCATTATTCTACACAACAGCTATTTTCAAGTCGATAGAAGATTCTTTATTCGATTTATTGTAATCATCGACTTTATCCTAGCGACAGACAAGCAAGTTTATAGAAACTATTTGTCAAAATACTGACATGTTAATACAAAAGTCCGCTGCAGCGCTTCGATGGCATCATCGTCTACCAAAACTTTTAAAACTTACAGCGCTGATACGTTAAAACTGCACTAATGTCATCAATGTAAAAGTGTTGTGGCCTGCAGATCACTTAAGTGAATCAAAGTTACTGTAAGTCACGCCTAATCTAGTGCATAGTACATTATTATTTATCGGTGATTGTAATATAGAAGTGCGGTCACAAAAGATTATGTTATGTGGATACAAATTAGAACAAAATTTAATAGTAGCAAATCTTAGATTACTTCCTACCATTTTTACCGTACGAGTACAATATTGACTGGCCTGCACTGTCCTTACATAATTTATGTGTTAATACTGTAATATGGAAATATTTATTTATTTATTTAATAATAGAGAACCAACAGCTATAACTAAAGAATTACAATTGTATAAGAAACATTGAGCCAATTACAGGTTCTCACGGGTAGAAACTGAAAAAGTAGCAGAAAACTTAGAATCACTAACTAGCACGATAAAAAAGAATACAATAAAATATCACTTACAATCCGCACGTTTTAAAAAGTCCGCATTCAGCTGAGTGCGCGCAGTATATGCTTTAGTAGTAAATGGGTCAAATGATGAAGTCTTTACAAAGAACATTAAAGTCTTTACTCGCTCGCACCATGTAAGTTTGTTTTTATTGTGACAAACCATTTTTTTAAAGAGTAACCATGGAGTATTTTGCCGGTGCCTCCATAGGAAACGACCAATTCGGAACCGTACACCAACCTCTGACGTTTTACAACTGCCCATGTAGGTCTATGTGAAATAAAAAGATTTTGACTTTGAATATTTCCCGAAAATGACCTATTAATGTTGGCTCATATACCTTACTTTCACTTCATCATCATCAATTCAGCCGAAAGACGTCCACTGCTGGACATAGGCCTCCCCCAAACGTCGCCACGACCGGTCCCATGCGTCTCGCATCCATCGAATTCCAGCAACCCTGAGCAGGTCGTCGGTACACCTTGTGGGAGGCCTTCAAACACTACGTCTTCCGGTGCGCGGTCGCCACTCTAGAAGTGCCCCAGCGGCCATCTGTTCCTTGTACTTTGACATGCGGAATTATATTTTTTCGTCTATATTCCTTCGTCTACATTTTAGTTAATATTTTCATGGGCAGGATTTTTTAATAAATAATAATGTATGATTACTGAACAAACAATGATAAATGCTTCCGCAGCGAGTAAATGTACGGTAGAAGTATATGACTAGCTCAAGCGAGGCTGTTCTAAAATTTAGTCGGTCATATCGAATGAACTAACGATCTAAAGAGACTCACGTTGTTGGTTTGCGAACTACACAAGATTAGTAGTTATTTCATACTGTCTGCTGTAAACCCGTTATTAATAATATGGTTAACTTACAGCTGCGAAAGAGATTCCAGACGCGATGCTGTTACATGACCTGCACAAGAACTATCCCCAGTTCTGTAATAAGAATGTCAACGCGCTTAAGGGCGTCAGCTTGTCTGTCAAGAAAGGTAAGCATTGAACGGGCCTGTTAATCTTGTGGTTAGTGCCCTAGACTGCCATGCTGGAAAACATAGGTACGATTCGTACCCAAAACTAATATTTGTGTGAGGAGCACAAACATTTTATTTTTATCTGGGCGTTCTTCTTCTTCTTTTCGAATCGATGATAAACTCTTAAGTTGTTTGGGCCCAGTAGGTGGCTACGTTAACAGCAGGACGACTCGCCCCAGCTTCGCACGGGTGCAAAGGTAATATATTATACACATAAACATTCCTCTTGAATCACTCTATTAAAAAAAAACGCATCAAAATCCGTTGCGTAGTTTCAAAGATTTAAGCATACAAAGGGACATAGGGACAGAGAAAGCGACTTTGTTTTATACTATGTAGTGATGGCGTCCCGATAGTTTACAATCCCTGCGACGGACGCGTTCCGGTACCAAGAAACACAAACGATAGCGCTTTGCGTCGTTAAAATATGATCCGACTAAATTAAATAGGTTGTTATTTTCATATAACCCGTCTATATTTCATGTCGATTGAATATGGTCAATTTATTATTATCTCGCAGTATAAAATGTTTACTTAGTAAAAGATGTTTGTTTACATAATTTATAGCTTCTCGTGACGGGTACTTTAGTTTTCATAAAGCCTCAAACCAGACATGCCTTTGCTAAACGTTTGTACGTACTCTTAGAATCTTTTCTGTATAATATAAATACTTATTATACTAAGCTTCTACAGTGTAAGGTATATAAAATGTAGTAAGATGTTGTCAGAATATCTAGTAACGTCAAGAAAGTTTAGCATAATTAGTATATATATACTTATCATTACATAGTATAAAACAAAGTTTGCTTTCCCTATGTATGCTTAGATCTTTAAAAGTACGCAACGGATTTTGATGCGGTTTTTTTTAATATATAGAGTGATTCAAGAGGAAGGTTAATGTGTATAATACATGCATAATATATTCATAGTACCCGTGCGAAGCTGGGGTGGGTCGCTGGTATAATATAATTTCACAGTCTAAATAAGTTTACGGTACATTAATACCTAAAACTCATTTTCGTATTCAATAATACTGTTATTCCTTTAAGCCACACTGTGAAGAACTTGGGGATTTATATTGACTCTTTCCTGGACAAAGCAACTACAGGAAGTCAGTCGTAAGATTTTTGCTTCGGCGGGCTCTCTAAGACGTTTTCGCAATTTTCTTCCCATCACTACTAAAATTGTGTTAACACAATCTCTTCTTCTTCCAATCCTAGACTATGCTGCTGCCAGCTATCTTGATCTCACCCATAAACAATTGGATAAAGTTAAGTGACTTCAAAATCTCGGTATCAGATTCATATCTGGCTTGCGCAATGACCACGTTTCTAAATTTCGTACTATACTCAATTGGTTCTTTAAGATAAAACGGGGTACAAGGATTAATAGCACATTCTAAAGCAAATAAAGTATATGGGCATTCCGGCAGAGGCTTCTATTCGCCTTTGCCGGTATGCTCGTATACTTTCTTTAACACAATAAATTAATATTTGAATATTTTATTATTTTTAGGCGAATGTTTTGGCATTCTCGGAGTAAACGGCGCGGGTAAGTCGACCTGCTTCAAGATGATAACGGCGGAGGAGAGCATCACCAGAGGCAACATCTTCTGCGGCGGATACCACCTGACCAGAGGGAACAGTCAGGTAACTGTAGCCCTTATCACGTAGACCTAAGATCCACTAGGACAAGTCAAGCTACTTCAACACGATAACGCCACCAGAATAGTTGTTGAATTTAATGAGTAGAATGTCCTGTCAGTCTAGTAGTACCTGTTCGATTCCCACCCAGGACAAATGTTTGTGTGATGAGCACGATCATTTGTTCTGTGTCTGGGTGTAATTTATCTATAATATGTATGTATTTAGAAATATATAAAAGTATGTTTATCAGTTGTCTTGTACCCATAACACAAGCTCTGTTTAGCTTGGGACTAGATGGCGTTGTGTGATAGTTGTGGACGTATCATAAAAAAAAAATCGGATATGGATATCACCTTTGTAGAATAAACAGTCAAACAATTGTAGCTCTTATTACATAGAAATGAAGTTCAATTTGCTTTGCAACTAGTCTTCTTGCTTCCGAGTTATGAATAAATAGAATATTTAAAACTAAACAAAGATTTACAGAAAAAAGAGCTGGTTCTCAATTAAAAATTCGACTTTTGGAGAAACATCCAGCCAGAGTAAACAAAAGTTGGATTCTATTAAGGACGACTCCTATGCCTATATTTGTGACATCATTGGTACCGTTAAAACTGACATATCAAGAAAATACACTTTTGCGAAAGGCAGTGATAGCCGAGTGGTACGACCGTTGGACTGCCAAGTCAAAGGTTGTAGGTTCGAACCCCGGCACGCACCAATGTCTTTTAGAATTCATGTGCGTATTAAAAATTAATTATCACTTGCTATAAAACGGTGAAGGAAAACATCGTGAGGAAACCAGCACACCTGAGAGATTTTTCAACGGTGTGTGAAGCCATGTCAGAGGCCTACGGGCGGTTTAAACTCTGACACCAGGTTGTTCATCAACCATACGATAAGAAGAAGAAGACTCTTGCGAAATTCCTTTTTCCCAAAAAAAAAAAAACGTTATTGAGCTTCTCTGCAAGTCACACGCAAAATTGTCAAGGTCATCAGAAAACTTGCGACTAAAAATGCCTATCCATACCGCGACTTTTTAAGTTAAATCATTTACAGTTCAGCCAGGTCGTCTGTGGAAAGAATTAGTAGGGTAGTAGGGCCGAGTAGGGTGACAATAAGTGTGTTGTCCTCTGTGTAACCTGTACCGGTTCTCCTAGGCACTGCTTCAGACTGGCCATCGATTGTTGTATATATAAATATATACCTATATGTTTATGGACTAAGTACTATAATGAATATCGTGTAGGTCTCTGAGGGTAGCGTCTCTGAGTCCGGCTATTTATGACTACATTTGTTACATTAGGTTTACCTGTCAAAACAATTGTGGTGATAATAAAAATAAATAAATAAATAATAATAAATAATTGCCAGACACAATTAAAGGAACTCATTTGTTGCCACTTTAAAGGACTCTTTAGGGAACATTATTTGTCACTGCTAATATCTATCGTCGTCATTTATATTTCAGTCTATAGTTTATAATATGGTGGAAAAATTTGTCAATAGAAGAAAACAACTTGAACTACCAATTTAATATATACAAAGTTGATAGGCTTTCCTTAAATAGGATCATTGTACACACTTGAACAACTTTTTCTATGAGACCAACCCGAAAATCACTCCACGTACACACTTGCGGCTCCGTAGATTTATATTCACATAGACGGTGAAAGTGGAGACTATAATGGGTCAGGACCAAATTTTTGACGTAATCGCACAACGGAAATCACAACAAAATGTGTCACACTGGAAAATAAATGTAGTGCAACAATTCTATTGTGCTACAATAATTTTCCAGTGTGACACATTTAATTTCCAGTGTGACACATTTCGTCACGTCAAAAATTTGGTCCTGACCGTAATGTTAATATTCTAGAAAATAATTCAGAAAGCTGTAGATTATTATATCTCTTTAAATCATGCAATTTATCAAATCTATATATATATATATATAAAAGAAAGTCGTGTTAGTTAGTCCACTTATAACTCAAGAACGGCTGAACCGATTTAGCTGAAAATTGGTAGTTTAGAGCCAGGAGAAGGACATTGGATACTTTTTTTTTACTTTTTTTTATGTAGTTTATTTGCTAATTCTGAACTCTACTCTCCCAGCGAGTAGGGTAGAGTAGAGTAGAATAATCTGTAGCCGGGAGCGAAGCCGCGGGCAAAAGCTAGTCTATTTATAAAACCAACACGAACTTCCACTACTTCAGCTACATGTATTGATAATGTTTTTTGTTGCTGTGACTATTTAGATAAAGCCATTGTAGAATATTTCCCTTCTGATCAAAGCGGCTAGATGGTAACTTTTGAATCCAACATACCTAACAAGTGCAGATATATTCTAGACCAATAACATCCCGAAAATTAAATAAATTTAAAAGCACTTTTTTTTTATGGTAGGTAAAAATCATCCAATGACGAGTTCCGCTCTTGGGTGAAGCGGAAAACAAGTGTCAGACTCTTATTGACTAAACAACCTACCCCGTTCCTACATCGCCATACATACCAGGGCCAGAGCCTTCCTTTTCAGACGCAAACCCGTGGCCCTGATTGGCTTCGACCCTTCTGCAGGGTCCCTACGGTTGCTGACAACTCCTTGAGGCGCGCGGGAACAGTGCGCGCCGTCGACGACTGGGCTTGGTCCGGTCGATTACCAGACGACCGGACGGCGAGCTACCCAATGCTCACCGTCCGCAAGCCCGCGCCTACGGTGGCCGGAAGTCAGGATCGGAATCGCGGCGGCGTCTGGGGCGCAAACGCCGTTGCCTTATGCGGTCGGCCTCCTCCTTTGCTACAGCACTTTAATTAACAAAATGATTGGAACCTTGCAGAGAATTATGGAAATATTTTGTGTAATTATTTTTTTGACGTGACAACGTCTTAAATTAGGTTGCGGCTGGGAGTCACTTATGAAAAAGTGTAACGCTCGGTAACGTTACGATGAGTCACCGAACGAGAGAGAGGCCCGCCGAATGCCTTGCGTCTCTCTCCCACTCAACTATGATCGGCTTATTTTCATTCAATTCCTTGTTCCTATTGTGCAATTTAATTATATTCATATCAATAAATATTCTACCGAGAAAAAGACGTTGTCACGTAAAATCTTCGCCCGTAAAACCGACTTTACAGGCAACCATTTTTTTTTAAGAAAGAAAGACAAACTTTTTATTTACGGGACGTATACACATACAATAATAATTTACATAAAACCATAATACAAAACAGTAGTGCGCACGTCCGCGCAAAACCGCCACTCAGCATAAAGCCGAGGACACGCACATGGCGGACCAGGGTGGACCGGTGACGTTATCAACAGAACGGCGTCGGAGCGGCATGACGTGCCTGTAGATTCGGTAACAAAAATATATGTATATTTATACATATATATATATATATCTACACTAATAATATAATAAAGAGGTAAAGTTTGTTTTTTTTGTTTGTAGGGGGTAATCTCTGGAACTAATGGTTCGATTGGAAAAATTGAAGCTATAATAGAAAGCTGCTTTACTCCTGAGTGACATAGGCTATAAATTATTTATTTAACATGGATATTAACCGAGCTATCACAACTTTTGTCTCACAAATTTTCCGCGGACGAAGTCGTGGGCAGAAGCTAGTATATTATAAAATAGTGTAAAAATAGCTTAATAGAAATTGTCGTAGTCATTAAATAGTATAAAACAAAGTCGCTCTGCCCCTATGTATGCTTAGATCTTTAAAACTACGCAACAGATTTTGATGCGGTTTTTTTTTTAATAGATAGGGTGATTCAAGAGGAAGGTTTACATGTTTAATACATGCATAATATATTTGATATCACCATTGCACTCGAGCGAAGCAGGGCCGGGTCGCTAGTAATATATAAATAAAGAGAGAAAAATAAATATTTTTTTGCAAAGTGGCAACATTGCATCGCGCTCAAGCCATTAGGAAAGTGACAGCAAAGAATGTGCCGCTTGATGGCGCTCCGCCATTGCGATGAGGTGGAATGGAAATTGAAAATTCAAAATGAAGCAGAGCATGTGTTTCAGTCCAGTACTAACCCAGCAAGTTCAAGTGTATCAATCGAAGATTTTTATGCACACATGCAGTTATTATATTTCTAAAATTCCAGTTCCTTAAATTGATACGCTCACTCTTGCTATTCCAATTTACTTTCGACATTGGCAGAATAGTCGACATCGGCGCCATTTGCCATTAACCATTTTTTTTTTTTATGGTAGGTGAAAATCATCGAATGACGAAACCCGCTCTTGGGCGGAGCGGGAGACCAGTGTCAGACTCTTACTGACTAAAAAACCTACCCCGTACCTTCCTTGCCTTATTCCCCAGAGCCGCGGTAACAGTTGCACACAAACCGGCAGCTCCAGAAGGCTTCGATCCTGAAGGGTCCCTACAGTTTGCTGACAACTCCTTGAGGCGCGCGGGAACGGTGGGCGCCGTTTACGACTTGGACTCGGTCTGGACAGTTACCAGACGACCGGACAGCGAGCTACCCATTGCTCATCGTTCGCAAGCCAGTGTCTACGGTGGCCGGATATCGCCAGGATCGCGGCGGCTACGGCTAGGGCGCTGTTGCCTTTGCCTTATGCGGTCGGCTTCCTCCTTTACGAGCATTACTGCTTCGCAGAAGGAGGCGACCGCTTGCCATTCCTCTTCGCTGCGGACCATGGCCTGAACCAAGGCCCGGCGCGAGAGGTCGCCGCCGCCGATCACCCCCGGCACGAGGACACGGCGATGCTCTTCCCAAGCAGGGCACACCTCTACCGTGTGCTCCACCGTGTCCTCCGGGCTTGCCACACAGTGGCGACACCCAAACGTCTCTTCCGCACGAATCCTGTGCAGGAACCTCCCAAACTTGCCATATCCGGTGAGGACCTGCGTCATGCGGAAGATGAGGACGCCGTGAGGTCTATCCAGCCACGCCTCAAAGAGGGGCACTACCGCCGAGATTACGGTGTGCCCAGCGCTGGGTTGTGACAGTCGCTGTTTCCACTTCACCATGAGATCCCGCCGGAGCTCCTTCCGCCACGCCTGGACATATTCGGGCAGCGGAGTTTCGCCCCGGCGTTGCATCTCCACGCGCTGATCGTGCATGCGTGCAAGGACTGTTGCCTCCAAATCCCTCATACGGGTGTGTACTGTCGCGGGGCTGCGCGACAATAAGAGACTTCTTTATCTTTATACGTTATTAATGTATTCGAAGCTCTTAATACAATATTTTATAATAATTTAAAAAGTAAAAGTATTGTGCCAGTTAGAATGATATGTGACCTCTTTGCAGTCACCGCAGTACAATGATCCTTTTTATGGAAAGCCCAACTGTCGTATCAACTTTGTATACTATAACTATATCGGATTTTTCGAAAAACACAATCAGACTTGCAAAAACAACATACTATTTGTGTTCCTATCAAATATTCAAACTTATTCTAGAACTGCTAAAATCCTTCGAAACATTTATCAAGCCAGTCCGTTAGTTATGCATATTAACTAACGGAGTACCCCATGCGACCTCCTTCGACATCCCAGTATGTATGTATATAAGTATCTATTATATAGCATAGGTATATATGTACTTATTTATTATAATCTTATATATAAAATTTTCGTGTCACAGTTTTCGTTCCCATACTCCTCCGAAACGGCTAGACCGATTCTCATGAAATTTTGTGAGCGTATTGAGTAGGTCTGAGAATCGGCCAACATCTATTTTTCACTCCCCTAAATGTTAGGGGTAGTCCACCCGTGCGAAGCCGGGGCGGGGAGCTAGTGTATATCTATAATACTGGTTTAGTCACACAAATGATAGCCATATTTCTTGTCCAGTCAAATACTTTGTACTGTAGGTTAGGCGACCCATTGTATGTATGCAATTTAATTTTCTTTTGTATGTCTAATGGTGTGCACTCACAGATAAATATTTATTTTTATTTTATTTTTAGGGGGTTTACAAAAGCAATAATTGTTGTTTTCCCACAGTACCTCCAGACCCTGGGCTACTGTCCTCAGTTCTTCGGGCTGGACATGTTCCTCACAGGGAAGGATAACCTAGCGTTGGTATTGACGCTGCGAGGGTATGATAACAACCGGATCGAAGAGGAAGCCAAGAAATGGATAAATATTGTTGGTGAGTGAGGAATTTGAATTCCCTCCTTGCGTCGTTTATTTTGCCTCAATTGCCTCAATGCTGAGAGTCGTGACCTCGACGAATAACTTTTTGATGGACTACATTTCGCCATGTTGCCCTATCTTCGGCGATGTGGATGGCGTCGCAGACTGTGGTCTGACCAACGTATCGGACTCCTGCTCCTTGGATCTTTTTCCATCTACTTTTCCAGTAAGCAGCAACTTGTCCAGGTTATCACCTCTCCTCCTGGAATGTGGCCAAAGAAACCAAATATTCTTCTTTGGTTATGTGGTGAGCCTCATTCATAGATATATCAAACAGTAGAGATATGTTATCAACACAAATTTGTTCGAGTTCAGATGTCTCCAAACTACGCCCATTTCTTCACTAACACAAAATCAAAATCTATACGTATTCCACACGTGCTCATGTCTCACGGACACAGAGATATATAGGGTGTCCCAAAATTAACGCAAGATTTGAATTTGCTGCCATTTATGCAGTACAGTGTTGCCAGCCCTAAAAACAAAATAAATCGACAGTTAACAGTTTAGGGTTAGTAAAAATGGAGCGTTACGCAATAGAACAACGTGTCTTCATTGTTGAGCAATTCAAATGTCAATATAGAGGCAGTGCGTGCGAGTGTTGGTGACAATCCAGGAACCTCAATTCGGCGAACTACGGCCGCCAAGCATTCATTATTTTTGAAATATTGCTCAACAATGAAGACACGTTGTTCTATTGCGTAACGCTACATTTTTACTAACCCTAAACTGTCAACTGTCGATTTATTTTGTTTTTAGGGCTGGCAACACTGTACTGCATAAATGGCGGCAAATTCAAATCTTGCGTTAATTTTGGGACACCCTTTAGATATCAACACATATGAACTTTTTTATGAACACACACTCAAAAAAGAGGTGGAGCATCCTCTTGTAACTACGGGCTCAGTATAAACACACATATGCAAATTATACAATTAGTGATGTCTAGTAGCCGAGAAAAAAATATCGATGAAATTCAGAGATTCAAAATTTGTTTTATATCACCAAGGCTTTTTATTCCGTTTGCAGCTACATTTTTAAAACACGGAATACTGTGTCATAAAAAATATGGCTAATGTGTAATGAGTCTACACACATCTAAGATTGTCACCACCTTCGTGGTATAGGACCTCCCTGCACCTATTATCTTCTATTTAACTAAAAAATATATTTACTTAAAAAAAAGCTAAAAAATGCGAGTTACGAGATGTTTAATGGGAACGTAATCCTATACGAGTGAAAGATCTTAATTTGTAATCATAAATTGCAACACAAATTAAATTTTGTAAACACTATCTAGAAAGTATTCATAATTTAATAAACAATAGCTGTTAACTTCTAATATAATAAAATTTGTGTACTTCAAAAATATTATTTTGAAGAAAGAAGTCTTGAGTGGACCTGTCCAGTCAATGCAAGCTTTAGTCAGTATTCACTCATTCATCATCATCATTTCAGCTGAAAACGTTCACTGTTAGACGAAATTTATATTCAATTCAGAATAAAAACATACTTGGGACGTTCATGGTATGGTTCCACATCATCATCATCAGCCTTTTAATGTTCCCACTGCTGGGACACAGGCCTCCTCTCTAAGAGAAGAGAAGAGTTCCACATAATTTGTTAAAATATTCTCCAAGTTCAGTGTTGGAGTCGCCCTTTTCAGAGTGAATTCATCCACTTTTATTCTTGGATCCTTCAGATTACTAAAAATAAATAAATTAAAAGACAGTGGATATGATTGATAGTGATTGAACGAATGATGCAGGAATATCACAATAAAATATAAATTAATAGTTTCCTACAACATTTATTTCGTTTCATCCTGCCTGGTTCCGTCAGTTCCCAAAATGTATTTTATTATCAATTAGTTTATAAATTTTTTTTTGCAAAAAATTATTATTTTCAGCCTTTTGGAAAGATATTATAGAAAACCTAGGATGTGGATTATTTGAAATATTTACTAAAATAAAATACCTACAAGAGGTCATGTAGAGCAATAAATATACAAACATAATAATTTTAAATATTTTTTATATATAATTTTTCATCCTAATAAAAATAAATCCCAACCACATGAAATTCCGTTCAGTTTTTTTTTTTTTGAGTTTCACGTGAATATAGAGACATACAGTTCGCTTCAACTAACTTTGCCGCTCTGAAGTTGGCTACAAATCACAGCGCAGTAATCAATTTTACGAAAAAAGACAGCACTGCGCATGCGCGGCTAACGAGGCAATAGACGAACCTCAGTGTTATGTTTCTATCTCAGTCGCTCGTATACGTCCGATACCAGCTTGTGTTCCGCTCGCACAGTATCGTACGGTCCTCGATGCGAAAAGTGCTACGCGTATAATTATTACCTACCTGTTTTAAGTTTGTTGTTATTTATTCTTATAATTATTGTTGTTTGTTTTGTTATAGTTGTGTTTGCCTTTTTATTGCTGTGTTTGCATTGTTATTGGTTGATGTTGTCCTTAGTTTTGTCAAATAAAATGCCAAAACGGAACACGGTTTTACGCCGACAAGCGCGTAAAATAATTCATAATGTGGTGAATTATATGCAGAAAGAGAAGGACGAAGGCATGCAAAATGTTGCGAGGGTACAACAAAGAGCTGCTGAGGCAACCGGCTGTTCGATACGGACAGTGCGCAATATTATTGCCGAAGGGAAAAAGACGGACATGATTTCCGTTTTCCGTACCCCGGGGAAAAAAAGGCAAAAGTCAAGGCCAATAACTGGAATTGACAATTTTGACAAAGGCGTCATCAAACGCTGTATTCATAATTTTTACGTTGCGGAAAAGGAGATGCCAACATTAAAAAAACTACTTGCTAAGCTGCAACGTGATCTAAATTATCAAGGTTCTGTAAGTAGCTTAAGCAGAGTAATTAAATACTAAGGTTTTAAATGGAGGAGAACCGAAAATAATAGGAAAGTCCTCAGAGAAAAATACGACTTGCGGCTCAAGAGAATTGAATATCTGCGAAATATTAAAAGATATAGAGACGAAGGAAGAACAATCGTATATACGGATGAGTTATACGTGCATTCATCTCATACGAAGACTAAATCGTGGTCAGATAAATCTGACAAAGGATTGAAGGCACCTCTTTCCAAAGGACAAAGAATTGTCATCGTCCACGCGGGGTCCGAAGATGGATTTATCCCGAATAGTTTGTTAATGTTTAAATCTGGGACAAAATCGGGTGACTATCACGACGACATGAACTTTACCAACTATGAAAAATAGCTGAAGACTAAATTAATCCCTAACCTGAGTCCTAATTCAGTTGTCGTGATAGACAATGCGCCCTATCACAATAAATTGCGTGACCCCGCACCGACGTCGAGTTCAAAAAAAGACGACATGAAGTCGAGGTTGTCAGAAAAAGGCATACCGTTTGATGATCACATGCTCAAGCCACAGCTGTACCAGTTAATATGCCAGAATAAAAGCGCCCACAAAAATTTTGTCATAGATGACATTTTGGCACAGCACAACCACAATGTTCTGCGTCTACCGCCCTATCACTCAGACTTAAACCCCATAGAGATGGCGTGGGCGGCTGTTAAGGGTTACGTCGCCACAAAAAATGTCGACTTTAATGTTAACCGGACAATGGAGTTGGTCAAAGAGAAAGTTGACTCAATGGGACGAGACGAATGGGTGGCCTTGTGTGCAAAAGTAAAAAAAATTGAGGATGATTATAGATCTAATGAGCATATAATAGACGACATGACTGAGAATTTTGTAATATTCACGGGAGATAGCTCGGATTCCGAATTGGAATCTGAGAACGATTCCGATTCGGAATCCGACTCAGATGAAGAAACACCTACGAGCATGTTTCAAGGTGATAAAAGAAGTTTTATTGAAGGAGATTCAGCAATGTGTACTGATGATAGCGAGTGAATATAAGTATGTTCACAAATAAATAAAAACATATTTTGCCACGAATGAACGTATTTTCTTTCTTTTTCCTTTTCCTAGATAAGTATATAAAATCAGGTGAGTAAAAAAATACACTATTTATTTTCATTATAAAATAAAACAATTTAAAAATGTTCACGTCAGTGAACACTTTTTTACGCGATAGTACCTGCGCTGTTGTTAGGAAAGCCTAGCCTCAGAGCGGCATAGTTATTTGACGCGTACTGTACATAGAAACGCGTGGGGATTATGAAAAATATCGATAACCACAAATACTCGTATTACTTCACATCCTTAACAAACAAAAGACTATCGTATGATCTTCCGTTAAATACACATCCATTGTGCATCTAGGCCAGCTGATTAATTGGTCGATCTGTACTAAGCAAGCAATGATATTTTTTCTCAATTCAAAGAATTGACTTGGCACATAATTGCGTTTTTTAGTACCGAGAAGAAGTATGCCCGGCGCCTAGTTGTGTTCCCAAGAACCACGCCTCCTTGCCATATCTCTACTGTTTGATATATCTATGGCCTCATTGGTGATTTGTGTGAAAAGCGTGGTGTTGTCGACATAGCGCAAATTGGTAATTCTAACTTTGCCAATCGTGATTCCATCTTCCCTGTCTTCGCAAACACGTCTCATAATGTACTCACCATATATATTAAAGAGTATGGGAGATAATATGCATCCTTGTCTGACTCCCTTTTTAAATTTGAAAGGCTTCGAGAGAATGTTGTTAATCTTGACCATTGATTGTTACGGTAAAGTGATTGAAGGAGAGCAGTGAGGTGCATCGGTGCTCCCAGTTCCGACAAAACCTTCCACAAGCGTTGCCAGGCGACGCAATCAAAAGCCTTACTGTAGTCAATGAAGCACATAACGAAAGGGGTGTTGAATTCATACGACTTCTCAATGATTTGTCTTATATTGAGGATTTGTTCTCGTGTGCCCCTCCCTTTGACAAAGCCTGCCTGGACTTGTGGGATCTAGCTGACTTGGCCAGGTTTGGGTGTCTAGCTTACGGTTTCACTTGTTCACCAATAAATCAACTTCGTGCACTGTACGTTAGGATGGCCAGTGAGTCAACGCAGACGAGTTTTAAGGTGAAACGATTGTAATAGATTTGAGTATTGTCCGCTTCGTGCTCTCCGCTCAGCACGTGATTCTGAGTTGTCCGGTGCGTCGCCGCGTCTTCATTTATTTTATTCTAAAGTCCGCTCAGCTTCACTTATATTGTTTCTAGTGATGCGGAGTAGATTTCGAGCACTGTGATTGGCCAATACACGCTCTGCTACATTGGAAATGTACCCTTAGAGTGGATGTTATTTTTGGGCGGTCACTTAAGGGGATCACTTTTTTCTTTGACAAGTGGTTTATTCTCGTTCAGGTCTGGAGAAATATGCCGATCAACGTGTAGAGGGCTACAGCGGCGGCTGCGTGCGGCGCCTGGGCGCGGCCACCGCGCTGTGCGCCGCCGCGCAGCTGTCCCTGCTGGACGAGCCCAGCGCCGGCGTTGACGTGGCCGCGCGCCGCCGCATGTGGGTGGCGCTCAGGAAGAGCCTGAAGCTGGGCCGAGCTGTCGCCATCAGCTCACACAGGTATGTCGTGTGTGTAGAGCGCTACAGCGGCGCTGCTGGACGAGCCCAGCGCCGGCGTCGACGTGGCCGCGCGCCGCCGCCTGTGGGTGGCGCTCAGGAAGAGCCTGAAGCTGGGCCGAGCTGTCGCCATCAGCTCACACAGGTATGTCGTGTGTGTAGAGCGCTACAGCGGCGCTGCTGGACGAGCCCAGCGCCGGCGTCGACGTGGCCGCGCGCCGCCGCCTGTGGGTGGCGCTCAGGAAGAGCCTGAAGCTGGGCCGAGCTGTCGCCATCAGCTCACACAGGTATGTCGTGTGTGTAGAGCGCTACAGCGGCGCTGCTGGACGAGCCCAGCGCCGGCGTCGACGTGGCCGCGCGCCGCCGCCTGTGGGTGGCGCTCAGGAAGAGCCTGAAGCTGGGCCGAGCTGTCGCCATCAGCTCACACAGGTATGTCGTGTGTGTAGAGCGCTACAGCGGCGCTGCTGGACGAGCCCAGCGCCGGCGTCGACGTGGCCGCGCGCCGCCGCCTGTGGGTGGCGCTCAGGAAGAGCCTGAAGCTGGGCCGAGCTGTCGCCATCAGCTCACACAGGTATGTTGTGTGTGTAGAGCGCTACAGCGGAAGAGCCGAGCAGCTGGCTACAATAACATTACATTATGATACAAGTGTGTAATGTACTTGGTTACCGTCGAGGCGCTATTAAGACCCAAGCCATGGCGAGGGTCTTAAGAGAGCCAAGAACGGTAACCAGTCATTACCCACGTGCGTGTATGATACAACGTTTTTCAATGCACTTGTAAAAAAAATAATTTAACTAACTCTGATTACAACAGTAAAACTTGTAAAATTTAAATCGATTTTCATAAGCGCGCATCAAATTTTTTTTTATTTAATTTCGCCATAAGTGAAGGCAATGGAATTCTGAGTGTTTTGATCGTATTGGATAGTTGTTTTTTTTCTTGCGTGACATTTGTTTGCGATTTCATTTGTAATGACAATATTGTATTATTCGAATGTAACATTTAATAATGTTTTTGTAGTATTTAAGTATTACAATGAACTTTACTGGAAAAAATCATGCCGAGAAACTGCACGTGTCTTAAAATGGAGGCCATAGACCACAATTTTTTTTTTTTTATAAGTAATTAAGGCGCTACTATTACTTTAAACTACCGAACGAATGCAAAAACCTTATGTGACTCTTTTTTCGTAAGTATTCAAAATTTGTTTTACGAACAAATCTTATATATAAAATTTTCGTGTCACAGTTTTCGTTCCCATACTTCTCCTGAACGGCTAGACCGATTCTCATGAAATTTTGTGAGCGTATTGAGTAGGTCTGAGAATCGACCAACATCTATTTTTCATCCCCCTTAATGAAAAAAAATACTACTTACCTAGAAATTACTTGAAAGTTATTTATATTGCAAAACAACGTTTGCCGGTTCGCTAGTAGGTTATATGAGCAAGTTTATTGAAAAACATTTAATGTATAAATCGTTCGTTCAAATAAAAATGACTTTTGCTTTGTGGCTGTCGTTTTATAATGCACGCGGTTTTCTACGTGATTTTTCGAGTGAAGTTGATTGGCTAAAGCATTAAATAAAATGATAGATTATAAAAATATTAGAAAATTTTCAAATCAAAATATTTTTATTTCACATAGACACTTATAAAACGTCAGAAGCTAGTGCACGGTTAAAAATTGGTCGTTTCCTATGGAGAAGAACCGGCAAGAAACTCCATAGTTAGTTTAAAAAAAAATGTTTTTACAATATTTCGAAATTACAGTATTTATATGATTATGTAAGATTAGTCAATATTGTACCCAAAAGCACAATAAAAATTATCTTTTTATTTTATTACTGCGCGTATTCTTGTTATGAACATCGCTTCTAATTTTAAAAAGTCCTAAATTTTTACGAACATACAGAATACTTTCTAATATATAAAGAGGAGATATGTAACATCCGTACAATAGAATATTATCACTATGAATGACATTATCGTAAAAACTTTTTGTTCATAAAACCAACAACGACTACGTAATATGATTAAAAGACTATATACCGATCATTAGCTTTCACATATGAATAAATTAAAAAAAAGAATTTAGATGCTCATGAAAATCGATTTAATTTATCTCCATGTTATGTAAAATTTTACAAGTTTTACTGGTGTAATAATAGTTAGCTAAATTAGTTTTCCTATACAAGTGTATTGAAAAACGTTGTATCATACACGCACGTGAGTAATGACTGATTACCGTTCTTGGCTCTCTTAAGACCCTCGCCATGGCTTGGATCATAGCGCCTCGACGGTAACCAAGTACATTACACACTTGTATCATCATCATCATCAATTCAGCCGAAAGACGTCCACTGCTGGACATAGGCCTCCCCCAAACTTCGCCACAAGGACCGGTCCCGTGCATCTCGCATCCATCGAATTCCAGCAACCTTGACCAGGTCGTCGGTCCACCTTGTGGGAGACCTACCAACACTACGGTACGCGGTCGCCACTCCAGAACCTTTCGGCCATTTGTTCTAAGTTCATCTGTGTTCGATTATTAAATGATATCTCAGTTTTTACTAGGAGCAAGTGAAGTTAACTGCAGTAGAGTTTGGCACTGCGAGCGTACACGTTACAAACGATACTCAGAATTCGTACATATATTGTAATTACAAATGTAAAAATAGCAAATCAAAGTATACGCAGGCAATTTCCTACAACCGCGTTCAACATTAGTTGGGCTAAAGCTTCTTCGTCGAAGGCTAACGAATGATTAATTTATTTGACTGGCCTGTCAGCCTAGTAGTTAGTGACCCTGACTGCTATGCCGGAGGTCGTGGGTTCGATTCCCACCCAGGACAAATGTTTGTATGATGTCATTTGTTCTATGTCTGGGTGTAATTTATCTATAGTATGTATTTATTTAGAAATATATAAGTATGTTTATCAGTTGTCTAGTACTCATAACACAAGCTCTGCTTAGCTTGAGACTAGACGACGTTGTATGACAGTTGTCCAATATTATATTATATGAGTGATTGTGTTTCCCTCAGTATGGACGAGATGGAGGCTCTGTGCTCGCGCATCGCCATCCTGGCGGGCGGACACGTGCGCGCGCTGGGCACGGCGGCCGGGCTGCGCGCCGCGCACGCGCAGGGACACGCCGTCATGTTCAAGCTCACGCAGGCGCAGCAGGTGGACGGTACGTACACGTCGTGCTCAGTGCTCGTGCTCGCGGTAACATTTCCAAATCCAGTTGTATTGTTGCTAATAGTTTAAAGTAATGAAAAACGCTAAGAAAATTTTACATCTTAAATCAAGGCAACTAACTATTGCGCATCATTTTTGCGAAGGCAACCAGTATTTATTTAGTTCCTTAAGGCACATTCTTTCAGCTGATGCTTGATTTTTTCAAATAACAGATGAGAGTAAATTAGGGTCAAAAATGTAGTAACAAACTTTATTATTTAACATCATTGGCACTAAATTTAGCGAGGCAACCTATTCACAATGTATTAATAAATGCGTTATCTAGCATGTAATATTTACCATAATCGAATAACATATGAGGGGTCAACCTTGTTCTATGCATCTCGTACTATAATATTCCACACGCTCGACAAAGATATGTTATCAAAACCGTTGGAACCCAACAGGACTCAAGCCTACTGGGCTATGAATTGGCTTCCAAAAAGATTATCCAGAGTCCAAGAACACAATGCAAAGAAGAATATATACAGTCGACTCTCGTTAATTCGAAACTCGAGGGACTCTTAAAATATTCCAAATTATCAATTGTTTGAAATATCGAATGGTTCGAAATTTGTGAGAAAAATCAATAAAACGGCGAATTACTAAGTATTGATCAATAATTATGTATTAACTGCTGTTCTATAACAATCAAAAAAGTTTAGAGTTTACATAAGTACATAATTCTATTCATAATGTGAATAAATTAATGTTTCGAAAGAACTCTGTCATACTGGTTTGCTTCAAAACACATTGCTGCTGCTCAGAGTGCTCAATAACTTGTTTTAAGAGAAAAAGTGCCTGAAATGTTTTTTCATCACTTTCGATTTGTAGGTATACAGGAAGCGTTGTAAGGTATCAAATGAAAATTTTGCTTTCTTAACTGACACCTCTGTTAAAGGTTCTGATGTATCGTCCTCATCTTCGTTTTTCATCTGCAACTTTAAATTGTCGAGTGTTGGACGCCGATGAGTTCGAATTAACGCGTCGTTTTGTTAATAGCAAGAATTTCTCCGTTCGAATTACCAAGTGCCTAAAAATGTATTGATTTAGTTCGAAATATAAAGAGATTTTGTAGGGAAGTCGTGATAACTTTGAATTACAGAGAAGTTCGAATTATCGCAGGTTGGAATTAACGAGAGTCGACTGTACTAATTTGTACAGGGCTATTTTTCATTCACCATCCAAATTTTCAGATATGATATGGAATCTATAGCCTTATCAATTAGTAAAATATTTTTATTGTATATAATTTTCAACTTTAGCCCGCTTTTAAAATCACAATTTGTAGAATAAAATAATGCATTTCAACACATAGGTACGTGCTTACCGTGCGCAAAACATGTACCATACAGAAAGTTTACCGTGTTTACAAAGACGAGGACTTTATTCTCGAGTACCCAATACACAAACGATTTTAGCAGCAATTAAAATTATTTAAACATAAGGGTCAGGACCAAATTTTTGACGTAATCGCACAACGGAAATCACTACAAAATGTGTCACACTGGAAAATAAATGTAGTGCAACAATTCTATTGTGCTACAATAATTTTCCAGTGTGACACATTTATTTTCCAGTGTGACACATTACGTCACGTCAAAAATTTGGTCCTGACCGATAAATCACAATACGGCCGTCTGTCTGAAAGTCTGAAGTTAGTCTTTGCGAATTTTAGCGCTTGAAAACTCGTACAAAATTAAATGTCAATAATAGTTTTTAACATCAATAACAACTGCAAAATGCATTTGTTTAAACTATTTATTACAAAAAATAGTTTAGAAAAATGTTTCGTTCGATGTTTGATGATGATTCGATGTTTATGTATAGAAACTGAGAATTTTAAACAATTACTGAAGTAGGTACTTCGTAGTTATTTTTAATTTTATTTCTATAAAATTATAATGTGTCACCTAAATGACAATGATTAAATTATATTATGAGATCTCAAGTAAAAAATCTGTATAGTGATTGAAAACAGACCCTGTATACATCTTTTTGAATGTCGTATAAACTGAAAAAATCTATTTCAAGGTGAATGTTACGGGTTGTTCATGGCCATTTTCCCGCGAGATGGCGCTGAAGTCAACATTTTCAGTTTTATTTTGTTTTCAGTGTAATTGGAAAAATATTAGGTCGCAGAAATAGTAGAGCGACAATCGGACATTCCACTTTATCGAAATTAGTCAAGATACAGTATAAAAACATATCCGGTTTACCATTCTTAACAAAACTAATATCCAACTTATTTATAGTCCTGGAGCCTAGAGGGTAAGTGAAAACTGTAACCTCGACTCCAGAAATAAGGCAAGGAAGGTACGGGGTAGGTTTTTTTTAGTCAGTAAGAGTCTGACACTGGTCTCCCGCTCCGCCCAAGAGCGGGTTTCGTCATTGGATGATTTTCACCTACCATAAAAAAAAAAAAAAAAAAAAAAAAAAAAAAAAAACTTATTTATAGTATCGTTTACACACACATTGATATGATCAACAACTTTAAAATCGAAAATATTCAGCTAAATTAACCACTAGATTGCGTGTCAATCAGTTACATTATGTTATAGACTTGTCGCTTTATAAGGCACCACTGCGGATCAGCTGTAAAATAATTTATTTTAAGTTATCAATAAAGTTTCCATGACTGTTCCAGAGATCGACGGCGCTAATACACAGATAAATAGATTACAAGAGAAGATGCAACAGACGTTCAACTGTACGCTTAAGGATGTACACAAAGTAAGTACAGTAGTTATTTATTTACAAGAGAAGATGCAACAGACGTTCAACTGTACGCTTAAGGATGTACACAAAGTAAGTACAGTAGTTATTTATTTACAAGAGAAGATGCAACAGACGTTCAACTGTACGCTTAAGGATGTACACAAAGTAAGTATAGTAGTTATTTATTTACAAGAGAAGATGCAACAGACGTTCAACTGTACGCTTAAGGATGTACACAAAGTAAGTACAGTAGTTATTTATTTAAATAGATTACAAGAGAAGATGCAACAGACGTTCAACTGTACGCTTAAGGATGTACACAAAGTAAGTACAGTAGTTATTTATTTAAATAGATTACAAGAGAAGATGCAACAGACGTTCAACTGTACGCTTAAGGATGGACACAAAGTAAGTACAGTAGTTATTTATTTACAAGAGAAGGTGCAACAGACGTTCAACTGTACGCTTAAGGATGGACACAAAGTAAGTACAGTAGTTATTTATTTAAATAGATTACAAGAGAAGATGCAACAGACGTTCAACTGTACGCTTAAGGATGTACACAAAGTAAGTACAGTAGTTATTTATTTAAATAAATTACAAGAGAAGATGCAACAGACGTTCAACTGTACGCTTAAGGATGGACACAAAGTAAGTACAGTAGTTATTTATTTACAAGAGAAGATGCAACAGACGTTCAACTGTACGCTTAAGGATGTACACAAAGTAAGTACAGTAGTTATTTATTTACAAGAGAAGATGCAACAGACGTTCAACTGTACGCTTAAGGATGGACACATAGTAAGTACAGTAGTTATTTATTTACAGTACGGCAGTCGCATCTCGGTGAGTCTGAAGTTGGGCTCTGCGAATTTTAGCGCTTGAAAACTCGTACAAAAATAAAAAAAATTATTGCCAGTAGCCGTTTTTAACAGCAAAAACAACTGCAAATTGCGCTTGCAATTTTCCTTGACGCGTTGTTAAAACTCAAGCTGTTTCTGGGAGGGAAAAGGCATTCAACCACCACCCGGATAGTCTAGTGGGTGGATGTCATTTTTCATAAGACCATTATAGGCTATAATCGTCAGTCAAACCTCACCAGCGCTCATTGCCTCCTGGGGCCGAGGATTGACGCGAAAGCGTTACACCGGGGCCTTGGGACTAAGGCAAGGAAGGAACGGGTAGGTTGTTTAGTCAGTAAGAGTCTGACACTGATTTTCGCTCCGCCTAAGAGCGGGATTCCTCATTACATGATTTTGCTTACTGGGGCCAAGGATCGTTTTCCGAAAGAACCCGCGGTATTAACGAAAAAACCAAATATAAGTATATTGATTAAATTTATGTTGACAAGGTATCGTAATTTTATATGATTATTTAAGAATTGTTTAACTACTCCTGAAATTTTGAGGAAATTCAAAACTGTACCTTATACAGGGTGTCACAAACGAATACCATGGATCCAGTACATGATTCTGGACCCCCCAGTGGTGATTTTTTTTATTTTTACCTGTATAAAATCGTTATTCTAACCAAACCCAATGACATCTTTAGAAAAAAAAAAAATGTTTAAAAAAAACAATAAAATAATCATTGAAGCTAATTGTTGTATATGTGTGTGTGAGCAGCGCGTATGTAAGCGTGCGCTGCGTCCCCACCCAAACTCTAATGTAGGAATAAACCAGTGTGCTATTAGCTGCGAGTAGTTTCACTTGTGTTCCTACGCACCTACATAACACTAATGAAGTTCGTTATTATAATCAATCCCGATGACATTTTTGATTTGGAATGTAATTCATTAAATTTTCCGAAAAAAATGTTAAAATAGCGTTTTTATACAGTTTAATTGGAAAAACGTACCATTAACGTATCATTAAAAAAAAGTTTTAAAAAATCCGACAAAATACTCCACCAGGGGGGGTTTAGAATAATGTACTGGATCTATGGTATTCGTTTGTGTTACGATGTCAACTGTATATTATAGGTTTTATGGAAAACACATAAAATTCAAATTTCAACGCACTCAACTAATCCCCAATTCGCCCTCAGACGATGCTGCACTACCACATCAACGAGACAATGCGATACAGCGAACTGTTCGCCAAGCTGGAGTCCCTCCGCGAACGGTTCCCCTCACTCATCGAGGACTATTCCGTTACGGAGACTACCCTCGAGGAAGTGTTCCTGTCCTTCGCGAAAGAGCAACAACAGAACCCGGGAGGACCACATGCTGTTTAAAGTTATACAAAATTAACCATAAACTGTGTAAGAATATAAAAGACAGTTATTTGCCGCGGCTTCGCTTACGTATACGTCCGTTTAACCCATAAAAAATAAAATAACCATACATACGCCAAAGCCCGAGTGTTATAGGAGAAAATACTTAAAATGTCAGTTGAACACCGTAGGTTTGTAAGCAGGAGAATCAAATATATGTACCTTGTTTTTTTTCGTTTGCTTTATATAAATGGGCGCTCGAAAGTTTAATTAGATCGGGTTATCTACTGGTCAGCGCCATCTAGCGGATACATTGCCACTTGAGCCTGTATTTTTCATCTTAGCGCGCTGTCTACCCTATTTAATTGACTGACTTTGCAAGAATAACTCAACCTTGAATATCGATAATATTTCAATTTAGGCAAAACCAAGTAAACTTAGTATATCCTATTTTTTTTTAAACAGAATCCAGGCAATCTTTTACCTCAATATTTAACATTTTGACCACTGTGTTAAAAAAACAAAAGTGTGCTCTCGGTATCGGCGCGATTTCATGCTTTAACAACATATATAATAAAAACAATGCTCTCTTGTAAGATCTATTGGTGTTTAAATATGTCATGTAGTCGTGACCGGGGCGTGCACAATTTGCTTTGTCATGTATACATGACTGTGGCGATCAAAAGGTTAAAATGTGGTCAGAAAGCAGGGACAAAGGAGCACATGATTCCGCAAGCATTTATTTAATAACAATTATATTCGAGGTATTACTAAAAATGAAGACTAGAAATAATAACTAAAAAAAGACTGCATATTCGTAAGGAATATATAATTTTGTAAAAAAGATGTATTTTTGGCAAAAAGACTACAAATATATTTTTTTAAGACTGTAGAGAAACCCTATTCCTAACTTTTACATTCCCATAATAGTTTTTTAGTTACACGTTATTTTTGTTTTGTATAAACTCTCTTCTGAATTAATTTTCATTCCTGTTTAAGACATCAGACCAAATGTATTGTTCGCCGCCGACTGTGAGTATGCTCACTGTCAGCCCCAGTGTGAAGGTGGACTGAGGCCGTGTCACGAATTGCGTCAAAAGTGATTATATCGCGAACCCGACCAAATTTAATAGTCACAAAATATAAAGGCTATTGAATATAAATGTGACGTTGTTCATTGGTCGGATTCGCGATATAATCGCTTTTACGCAATACGGAACTAGGGGTCAGTCTGCAGTATGCATACTCACCAAGCCGATAGTACGCTATAGCATAAACTACGCGTTTCTTGGAAAATAAAATTGTAGACTTGCTACGCGTAGCGACGAGTGTCGTCGATAACGCACTACGAAATGTCGTATAAATATAATCCCTTCATTGTGAACGAGAAATTAAAATAATAAGGAAAAGCTGTAAAGTACATCAGGCCCGCTCACAGTCAGCGGCCGACAATTCCTTTGGTTTGAACAATGCCAATGATATAGGTATATTATTCTTAGAGTCAAAACACTCACACACCACTCACTCACCACACACTCACTTACTTAACAATCGACTGAAATAGTAACTCAAGTCATGATTAAGATTTAAAGTCTTACCACTACTTACTTACTACCACCGCGTAATTCTTTATAAATATAATTTCAATTTAAAATATTCTTGATTTATCTACGTTCAAATTTATTAGTGCCATAGTTGACAAAACAACTTACTGTGATATTGAAAGAGGATTTAGTTCATTCTTTATGCATAAGTAAATCTCCCTATTAATAATTTAATTTTCCCGAAAACCTTGTGATGAATGATCCTTTAAACTGATTTCAACCGAATGATTCGGCCGAATACAAATACCTCAAAATTCTAATACCGAATATAAAACGAATATTCGGCGCATCTCGAATAAAAATCGTAGCTGAGCTGTGCTTAGTTTGGGACTAGAAGTCGATGTTTGAAGGTTGTGAGATAATATTGTTAAATTAAACCATTCATAGTAATTATATTGACATTGATTCGTAGTCATCACTATTTTCTTAACGTGTATACGCATTAGTAAAATACTAATTGGATTATTTATTACTTTTAACCTTTTATCTGCTTACGCTGAATATATCCGGTAAACAAACTAGCGTTTATTCTGCCAGGGTCGTCATCCACGACTATACTCCATCTCTTCTTCTGTCATCTATAAGGATTGAAGAGTTAAAGGGGATAAAGCACTCCGTCGCAAATACATGACCCTGGCGAATATGACACGAAAACCGTCGTCGGACTTATCTAACTAAAAGCGGTTAAAAGGTTAAACAAACAATTAATTACTTAGTCCCAATCGCTCTCTATAAAAGAACTCGGAAGGCCGAAATAGTCGATTCCTAGTTTTGTTTGTCGCAATTGATAATATTATTAAAAAGGCGAACATTTCGTATGTGTGTAATAAATACATAAATTGAATTCAGTCCAATTCAATTTCGGCATCTAATAAATAATTAAATTACATTGTTAAACCAAACACAACTTTTAATATATATACTTTAAAGTTTAATTTTTAAATACTTTTTTTGAGTTAAGTCTCTCTAATAAAGCATGCGAAATTTGCGTTAATTGTTGCAATAAGATAAAGATAAATAAATTTTTCAACGGGCAATCCTTACTTGCGTTAAAGTTATGATGCGTCAATAGTTTCTTTGTAGACCTCATTTCGTATACTACAATACGAAATCGTTTTGGCGCACCATTATGGTTTATACAAAAGGTCCTCCCTTCACCAAAAAATTATCTGATTTTATTATTCTAACTTAAAAATTAATTGACGAGGTGAGACACAGAAATCCGTCCAAATATTTACGTTTTATTACTCTAATATAATTTCCAGGAACTTAAAAAATGTTCTTAAAAACGTCATTATGTCATTAAGAGAGAGACAGCGCTATATCAGAGGAATACAACAACACTAGTACTTGAATGATCGTCGAAATCATCATGTTAGGTACTTCGTAGGCTCTCTCGGCACAATATTGTCAGGCGTTTGTTTTTTAATCCTAGACTACGATTTGACAACTTTAAATGTCAAACTCCAGAAAATTGGGAACATATTTCTAGAGTGTGACATTCTGAATCGTCAAATCGTAGCCTGGAATTAAAAAACGAACTAGAGACGAACTATACTAAATATTTCGGAACCTGTAACCATAGCAACGAAACCTATGACGTTTGCTAGCAAAATCTTAGTATTATGCGTTCCAAATAAGAACCGGAAAGTCAATAACCTCGATCTGTCCAATTTTGAGTGAAAAGTACGGTTTGCAAAAAAATCTTATTTGCTTATCAATAAAAAGTTTTTTTTTGGCTTTTTATTAGGTACTAAAAATTAGTTAATTCTAGTTGAAGTAAAAACGTTAGGCTTTAATATAAATTTGCCAAATATATTGTTTTAAGTCATAAATAGTTTACAAGAAAAACTATTTTCTTTCTTATTTTAATTGTTAGAAACAATTCGCCATTTTCTTTTATTTACCACTACTGAGACACATAACACAGTGAAACAGAGATAAACAGAATTGAAAAACTGTATTCTGATTAAACTTTTTTTATTCTCAATTCGTACGTAAATTTTTTTTTTTCAACATCTTTTTTTGTTCACTCTACCTAATTTCTTCGATTTGACATTTCGACTTGACGTCACAACATTGCTATCGATCCTATTCTCATTTGGAATGGATTGTACAGGATTATTTATATTGTGTTGTCTTAATATCTAATATATCCCATCTTTTTTCTAGCTGCAAATCTAAACAAATGTTTAACATAAGTATAGTGTTTTGATAAAGTCGAGAGCTTGTGATATGTATATTTTGATGATAGTCTCACCGCTAGGCGTAAAGGTATAGACAGTATGAGGCCTTAACTATACATTTTTATCTAAATGTATTGTATATTAGTTTTTTTCACTGAGTTAGTTTTTTACAATATTTTATACTACTAAAAATAACACTAAAAGTAATCTTTTTCTGAAAAGAGCTTTAAAATTGGTTATTAAATGAAGCAGTATTTAGCATTGCAGGTATTGGTGTGAGGAAGAGTGTGTGCGTGGCGGGGATATCTAGCCATTTCTTTAATACACAGGTAGTGACGTCACATTGTAGTGTCTGCATCCTAATTCTGTTACTTGACAGTTTGCCCTTCCACCAGATTTAAAAAGTTTCCAACATACAAAGTAGGTATTGAACGGATTAAAAAAATCAATCTTCTATTTGCGAATGCAGATAAAGTCGTTTATGGATTTAGACCGCGTTGTTGGACCGCGAGTTGCGCTGTAAACTCATTTTTATTATTTGTAACTTAACAAAAATTAGTCCACTACGCTATCGGCAGGCCAATGTCCTATACCCACACGCGACTAAAAGCGCAGAGGTGTGACAGACATTTCTAACTTTGCTTCTAAGCGCAAAGTTGCACAAATATCAACGCAAAGTCTTTGAGCTCTCCGCACCGGGCAGGATGTTTTGGGCTTTTGCGCCCTGATAATAAGGTCGATATTCAATTATATGCTGGTCTGCACACTTCTTTGGTTTGCATTGAGGCTATTAAATAATCACTTATACTAGATATACCACGAAATATTTGCACCATGTGTTGATTCTTATTTATACGATTGTATTTAAAATAAGAAAAATAAATCTTTTGTTTGTAAAAGTATTATAATGTTGTTAAGTGTTAAAGGCAACGTATTATAGGTAATAATAATGGCACACAACCAAAGCTTTGTAATGTAAACACTTATAGCTTTAATTGTAACTTATTTAGTCGAACACCCAATTTCTGGAACGAATGTCATCACAAAATTAATGTGGTTAATTACTGATCGCATCACCACAGTTCTAACAACGCAGTGTTCGAAGTCCTCCCACAAGGTGGACCGATCATTTGATGAGCGTTGCGGGAATCCGATGGATGCGAGACGCACAGGTTTCGTCATTATGGTGACGCTTCGGGGAAGTCTCTGTCTAGTAGTGGACGTCTTTTGGCTGTAATAATGATTACCGCTCGACTTACGCTTAACACTTTTGATGTCAAAAACCGAACTTTTCCTTCCAGAAAATGGGAACAATGTAACAAATTATTTAATGTGTAATATTAAGTTAAGTATATAAAACGCACGTCGAAAACAACAAAATTAATCATTTTTTAATAAAAGTCTAACGCTTCTAAAAACTATAAATTTGCTGCTATTAAAAAAGACAAGAAATTGACTGATAATTTAGTACTTATTTTAAAAATAACAGTTAACAAATCTACATTTAAGTAAGCACAATAACTTATTATGTCACCGACATTCCACGAATATATAACTGGTTAAAACTGTACTCTAAAGCTATATCGCTGCCTACACTACAGTGGAACTCAGCGTGATGTCAGTGGACCTATTCGTTGGATTGAATTTTGTTCTTTCGTTTATAAATTGTATTCTATTTTAGCTTTATTTTTGTAATTTTACTGTGTATCTGTATTTAGTGTTGTATACATTGTGTGTGTATATTTTTTTGTTAACTTATTTCCTATATTAATAAATATTCTTACATGTATTTTTTTTTCTATTGTGCATTAATTACAAACCCAAGTAAAAATGGTCTGATCTCTCGCGCCAGGCCTTTGTTGAGGCCATGGTTCGGACCAAGGAGGAGTGGCAGGCGGGCACCTCCTTTTGCGAAGTAGTAATGCTAGCAAAAGAGGAAGCTGACCTCATAAGGCAACGGCGCTCATAACCTAGACGCCGCGCCGCCGGGATTTTGATCCCGATTTCCGGCCACCGTAGGCGCGGGCTTATGGTAGATCGCCGTCCAATCGTCTGGTAACCGTCCGGACCAAGCCCAGTCGTCGACGGAGCACACTTTTCCGCGCGCCTCAAGGAATTGTAAGCAAACCGTAGGGACCCTGCAGAAGAGTCTAAGCCAACTGGGGCCAAGGGTTCGCATCTGAAAGGAAGGCTTTAGCCCTGGTAAATATGGCAAGGTAGAAATAGGGTAGCTTGTTTAGTCAGTAGGGGTCTGACACTGTTTTTCGCTCCGCCCAAGGGCGGGATTCGTCATTGCATGATTTTTACCTATCATAAAAAAAAACCAAAGTAAAAAAGGATAAAGGACTGTGAAAAAAAAACTTAGTCCCCTGCGTAGTTTTTTGCCTTTTAAAAATGTAATGAATGAACTTATTCCGCAACAAGGGTATTTATTTACTTTTGTAGGGCTTCACCCCTAACAACATACAACAAGTTAGTACGCTGTGATCGTTGATTCCGTAGTAAGTTCTCGGCGGACATTTTGTTCGCCATTCAGGGATTTTTATATTATTCTAATTCTCTTTCGGTGTCATACTCCCCAGCAGAACCACTTCGACTACATTATATACAAATTACAGGATAAAATGTAGATAATGTCTATATTTTTGTAGCTTAATATCAAAATTTGTATATTGTTAGTTTCTTGGAAAATATCAATTCAAAGTGGTCATGCTACAGAGCATACTCTCCAGCAGAACCACTTTAAAATAACGCTTATTTCACGCTGATTATGCACAGGCCATAATATAAACAAATGTATATTTATTGTCGATTACTTGCCGATTTTTAGTAATATGTAAATGTTTTATCGGAAAGCGCCTGCTATGAATTTCTTAGCAAATAACAGCCTAGTCGTAAATAACTAAATATCTTGTTATTTGCTAAGAAATTCATAGCAGGCGCTTTCCGGTAGCAAAACATTTACATATTACTAAAAATCGGCAAGTATTTATCTAAAATTGTAGATGTTATCTTGATATCCAATAAATATACATTTGTTTATATTATGGCCTGTGCATAATCAGCGTGAAATAAGCGTTATTTTAAAGTGGTCCTGCTGGAGAGTATGCTCTGTAGCATGACCACTTTGAATTGATATTTTCCAAGAAACTAACAATATACAAATTTTGATATTAAGCTACAAAAATATAGACATTATCTACATTTTATCCTGTAATTTGTATATAATGTAGTCGAAGTGGTTCTGCTGGGGAGTATGACACGATAAAATGTAGATAAAGTCTATATTTTTGTAGCTTAATATCAAAATTTGTATATTGTTAGTTTTTTGGAAAATATCAATTCAAAGTGGTCATGCCACAGAGCATACTCTCCAGCAGGACCACTTTAAAATAACGCTTATTTCGCGCTGATTATGCACAAGCCATAATATAAACAAATGTATATTTATTGTATATCAAGATAACATCTACAATTTTAGATAAATACTTGCCGATTTTTAGTAATATGTAAATGTTTTACTGGAAAGCGCCTGCTATGAATTTCTTAGCAAATAACAAGATTAATATATTTATTTACGACTAGCTTCTGTCATTGGCTGTTATTTGCTACGAAATTCATAGCAGGCGCTTTTCGATAAAACATTTACATATTACTAAAAATCGGCAAGTATTTATCTAAAATTGTAGAGGTCATCTTGATATACAATAAATATACATTTGTTTATATTATGGCTTGTGCATAATCAGCGCGAAATAAGCGTTATTTTAAAGTGGTCCTGCTGGAGAGTATGCTCTGTGGCATGACCACTTTGAATTGATATTTTCCAAAAAACTAACAATATACAAATTTTGATATTAAGCTACAAAAATATAGACTTTATCTACATTTTATCCTGTAATTTGTACATAATGTAGTCAAAGTGGTTCTGCTGCGGAGTATGACACCTCTTTCGTGAGGTCAGGCTTTTGAATCCTGCCTAGGCTGCGGGATCATTCAAGAGATAAGTGTTCCACGCGTGGAACACTGCGTGTTGTTGACGACTGGGCTGGGTTTCATCAGTTACTGGATGGTCAGACGGCGAGCTACCCATTGCTTGACGTCCGCAAGTCCGCGTCTACCGTGGCTCATAGTCGGGGTCTGAATCTCGGCGATTGGGGCGTAAGGACGTTTGTTCCATCATGCTCTCCTTTGCTTTCTGCTTCGCAGAATTTTTCTGCATCAATCTAGTACAGGAAACTCCTGAACTTACCATATCAGTGCAGTAGAAAAAGGCGTTTTTACAGAATTATGAACTATTTTTTGTTTTTTTGCAAAACTATTCTCATTTGGACTGTGATGTAGTTTTAAAGTAAATAAAACGCTAGTATAATAAAATAGACAATTATAATTTACAATAACTTAACAATTACTTAAATACAGACAACATATCATCAACATTGTATAAATAACATCTATAACATTTACGTCCAAACAGTAGAGGTGACCAAGAAACGATCAGTCTTGACAAAATTATTTTATATAAATGAGTATATTTTATGAAATATTAAAATATCACTGTTTTATTTCGTTGGTCAGTAGCTACTTATCATAATTGTAAAGAAACTGAGACCTGCTTCAGCTTCATACGAGTATTAAGATATGTATGATTTATTTATTAAAATCTTTCTCATATGAAAATCATACAGAGATGCATAGTCCCCAAATGCATCTCTGTATGATCTTTTATAATAAGTACGAATAGGTCATTTCATCAATCAATATATAGGGTCCCATTAAAATAGATGGACAAAATTTTACAAATCATCCATACCGCAAAAAAAGACAATGGTAATAAAAAATCAGAAAAAAGCGCTTTATGTACTTAAAAAAATTCTTGGGTGCCCCATTCTCACGCATCCATTTATTATTTTAGGTCAAAATAAAAATACTTTAATCGGTGTTTTTTTTGCTTGAATACCTTTACCTTTAGACGTACTGAACGCTGTGTTAAAATTTGTCCATCTATTTAAAAGGGACCTTATATTTTTATTAATAATTTAATTATATAAAAATCAATGCCATTTTTCGTTATAATTGTATAACTCAAGAACGAGCTCACCTGTCCAAACCCAACGGTTTAGGCTTTGTTCGGACTATTTAGTTAATGGTTTATGTTTATTTCTCTCATTTTTTTGCTGCCGGGAACGAAGCCGCGGGCAAAGCTAGTACCTATGTTATATTATCCAAATATCCCCTTTCTTAGATCATACCCCAGTGGTCCAACGATGAACAACAAGAATCAGATTATGCAGTCGAAAGTTTTTTTTTTATTGGTAATTGGTTTGCGCTTGATCGCTATCTCACCTCAAGTTCGGTATCAATTCACGATCAATTTGGATGAAAGTAGATTATGTCTTAGAATAGCACATAGGATATTTTTTATCCTCGGAGCTTAGCCTGGGAGACTGTTATTTGGGATGATTTTCAGACAGCCAAGCACAAAAGTGTACCAAAAACCCAGTAGGTATATGATGTTGGACACCCATTTTTTTATTATCCTAACTGTCCCACTGCTGGGCAAAGGCCTCCCTCTAGTACTTCCAAACCTTCTCCCGCGCCGCCTCGAACCATTCGTCTCACACCATCCCATTATGAAGTAAGTTATTTAGAATTTTAAATGCAGTATACAAGGTGAATTATTGAGATATTTATAGGCCCATTTTTTTAAAATATCGTAATTTTTTTAACCGACTGTATTTCTTTTTCAAATGCAGTTCAAAATTCGTTAAAAGTTATCCATAGCGTCCTATTAAGATAGTTTTCCTATAACTATATGGGTCAAGGTACCTGCCCTTAGTAACCCGTATAAAAATTAACTTGCCATCAGTTAATGGCAAATAAACCAACAAGAAAAAGCTCAGGCTGCACTTAAAAATATCACAAATATTGAACACAATTTCGCCATCACCTTATGACAAAAGAATTATAAACGAGGTTGTCCTATAAAATTTAATAGGATCATATTTTTGATCGATAAGGCATCAGTCTCCACTGCGACTGTATCATTTCCTTGTTGTTCTCAATCATCGCCAGTTTTGTTTCGTCTGAAAATAAAGGTATCTTTTTAAATAATTTGATCATTTAAATAATATATAGATAGATAGATTAAACTTTATTGTACACCAAAAAGTTACAGAACTATACTGTAGTATTTTTAAAAGACGAAATTTCGTTAATGTGTGCGTTTGCCTACAAAAATAAATCTATTAGATAAAGAAATATACCTACTTACATAGTAAAAAGATACTTAATATATGAACATTATGTAAGTTGTGCAAGATTAGGTCAGCTCTTTAATTTTCTTCTTGAAGACCTCCAGCCTCTTTAACCAGTTACTATCGTTTCGTTAACGTCAAACACTTGAAGTATACCACGCCTCGTAATTTCTTTGTTTTGATCACGACATTGAGTGTTGAGATGACGTCAGAACAAATATTAATAATAACAAAAGGTTCAAATATGAGAAAACATGTTTCGCTAAGTATTAGCATGCAAATTTAATAAGTAGATAAATACCTACAAAGGGATTGGGGTGTGGCCAATTCAAAGCTATCAATGTTAACGAAACGTTCATAAATTGGCTAGTGTGGAAGAGATCGCGAAAAGAGTTTGAGGGAAAATTCTAGAGCTGCACCCTGCCTTCTGCAGGCCCTTCAGGGTCGAAGCCTCCTGGAGCCTAGGGTAGTGCAAACTGTTACCTCGACTCTAGGAATAAGGCAAGGAAGGTACGAGGTAGGTTTTTTAGTCAGTAAGAGTCTGACACTGGTCTCCCACTCCGCCCAAGAGCGGGTTTCGTCATTGGATGATTTTCACCTACCATAAAAAAAGAAAAAAAAACACCTTGCCTTTTTTCCTGTTTCTCATTACCTTTGTCTAGTATATAATTGGTGAGCGCGTCGCTGAACACGGTGACAGGCACGGCCATGTTGACGTAGGGGAAGCACGCGCCGCCGTCCGACGTCACGTTGATGGCGATGATGCCCAGCACTTCCACGCGGTGCTGAGGACTGCGGGGCGGAGGGGGCGACACCAACATATAAGTAACGTGTAAGTACATAATAATGTAGTAATAGTAGTAACATCGCATTGGCGTTCAGCTGTAATGATGTTATCTATACAATCATTACATAGATAGTATAAAACAAAGTTGCTTATGCCCTGTGTATGCTTATATCTTTAAAAGTACGCAACGGATTGGTGTTCATGCGGCTTTTTTTAATAGGTAGAATTATTCAAGAGGAAGGTTTATGTGTATAATACATGCATAATATATTCAATATCAGTACCCGTGCGAAGCTGGGGCGGGTCGCTAGTTTTAAATAAATCTACATCTACACTAATATAATAAAGAGGTAAAGTTTGTTTTTTTGTTTGTAGGGGGTAATCTCTGGAACTAATGGTTCGATTGGATAAATTGAAGCTATAATAGAAAGCTGCTTTACTCCTGAGTGACATAGGCTATAAATTATTTATATAACATGGATATTAACCGAGCTATCACAACTTTTGTCTCACAAATTTTCCGCGGATGAAGTCGCGGGCAGATGCTAGTAAATAATATTATACAGTTATTGAAATATTAGACTAAGACTTTCAAAGAGTTATTTGGTATAATTAGCATTTTTTAGGAAGCATAAGTCCAAAGGTTTTTAAACATTTTTAAGTAAGCATAAAAAAAAAACTCTTAGTGCCAGCCGGGCCTATGAGGATATCTACTCTCCTATTAAGTCGGGGATGGAGAGATAAGCTGTAGTTTGGCCGTGTACATTGCACCATGATAAAAATATCCTATCTCGTCTTAGACCTAGCCGAAATACAGGTCGGGTCTAAGACAAGACAGGATATTTTTATCCAAGTTGGTAGTAAACTTTTGCAAAGATCAATTTATTATTTACTAGCTTCTGTCCGCGACTTCGTCTGCGGAAAATTTTGTGAGACAAAAGGTGTGATAGCTCGGTTAATATCCATGTTATATAAACAATTTATAGCCTATGTCACTCAGGAGTAAAGCAGCTTTCTATTATAGCTTCAATTTTTCCAATCGCACCATTAGTTCCAGAGATTACCCCCTACAAACAAAAAAACAAACTTTACCTCTTTATTATATTAGTGTAGATTTATTTTATTAAATTACAACGGTTTAACAACCAATTACAGTAACTAGGACAAAAAAAAATTGCTAGGCAAAAGCTAGGACTAATTATTTTATTAAAGTCTTGAGCCCCAAGCGAAAGCTGGCGTTCGCATTTCTATTGTGTGTATTTTATGTCTTAATTGCGTTATTCAAAAGGTCAATAAGAATTATTTTATTTCAGGTACCCATATTATAAATGATCTAAAATACATAACTATAACTAACTAAAACTATAGTATTTATTAGTTTATAATATCAGCATATATACACGTATTTTATTATTACTAGCTTTTGCCCACGGCTTCGCTCCCGGCAACAGATTATTCTACTCTACCCTACTCTACTCTACCCTACTCTAAAAAAAAAAAGTATCCTATGTCATTCTCCTGGCTCTAAACTACCTCCCTGCCAATTTTCAGCTAAATCGGTTCAGCCGTTCTTGAGTTATAAGTGTTGTAACAAACCCGACTTTCTTTTATATATATAGATAAGTCAATTTATTTATTGTGTACACCTACCACCTACCTTTTTTAACCCAAAGGTTGACTGGTAGAGAATGCCTTGTAGCATTAAATCCGCTTATGTACCACTACTGTACATGAAGTTTATATCATTACATAGTATAAAACAAAGTTGCTTAGTAGGGACTAAGCATACATAGGGATGCATGCTTAAATCTTTGAAACTACGCAACGGATTTTGATGCGGTTTTTTTAATAAATAGAGTGATTCAAGAGAAATGTTTATGTGTATTATAATACATGCATAATATATTCCATATTAGGCCCCCGGGCGAAGGTGGGGCGGCTCGCTAGTAAATAAATAATAATAAATAAATTACATTAGATACATCATCATCAGCCTTCTAATGTTCCCACTGCAGGGACACAGGCCTCCTCTCTCTAGAAGAGGGAATGGGCCATGATCCACCACGCGGGCCCAGTGTGGATTGGTGGATGTCACATGTCTTCGAATTTTTGGTTCTAGGACATGCCGGTTTCCTCACGACGTTTTCCTTCACCGTTTTGAGAGCAGTGGTGATGAAATAAATTACACAAAGTAATGCGCCTGGATGGGTTTGAACCCGCGACCTACAAACTCGTAAGTCGGGGCCGTTACCACTCGGCCACCACTGCTCACATTATACACATACATTACATACATATATACATTATATACACTAAATGATTATTTCGTTAATTACCTGGTAAGCCTGAATATAGGTCCTCCACTGAAGCCGGACTGCACGCAGCACGACGTCTGTATCATAGAGGGCGACACTGTGTTCACGTGGCCCGACGTTATCGTGGGGATTAGGTTCGTGAGGTCGAACTCGTTGTAGTACGGGAACCCTGCGGCTAGGACTGATTCACCTAGAAACGGTATATAGCATCATCATCATCAGCCTTTTTAATGTTCCCACTGCAGGGACACAGGCCTCCTCTCTAAGAGAGGGAATGGGCCATAATCCACCACGCGGGCCCAGTGCGGGTTGGTGGATGTCACATGTCTTCGAATTTTTGGTTCTAGGACATGCCGGTTTCCTCACGATGTTTTCCTTCACCGTTTTGAGAGCAGTAGTGATGAAATAAATTACACAAAGTAATGCGCCTGGCAGGGTTTGAACCCGCGACCTACTACACGCAAGTCGGGGCCGTTACCACTCGGCCACCACTGCTCTCATCATATAGCATGATCTTACTAATATTATAAATGCGTGTTGAAGATCATAATTAGATTTTATGTGAATTTATATATTTTAGTACCTTGCCGATCGATAGATGGCGTTAAGGTCAAATAAGAAGTCGCTATGGTTTCGTTACAAGCGACTGTATATAACCAGATTATATTATTTGAACAAAAGTTTTCCAAATAGTTCAGGACACAATAGTTTTGTTTCGTTTTCAACCCTATTAGTGTTCAAAACAGTTCATAGTGCAACGTTACCAGCTCGGTAACAAACAATGCGAAAGTTGCGATGTTTGGATGTTTGTTACTCAATCACGCCAAAACGGCTGGACGGATCTGGATGAAATTTGGCACAGGCATAGGATACACTCCGGAATACTTTTTATCCCGGAAACCCCAACCCCAATACCATGCAGGCGAAGCCGCGGGCAAAAGCTAGTTATGATATAAACATTGGGTACAACGGGAACATTATAATAAGGCCTTACTTTATCACCATTACATAGTATAAAACAAAGTTGCTTATCGTCGTTGCGACTTTAAGATCTCTTATGTGCAAAATTCAACTTTGTGAAAGAACCGATAAAAACCATCTACTGAAGAAAATATAATGAAACCAACTACAATCATAAATATAGGTATTAGCTTAATAATTTATTGTTTTTAATTTTGCTATTGTTTGTAGTACTAAATAGTAGTACTATAGTAAAAAAAAAAAACGGTTTTCATTGACAATTAGTTTAAATATAAAATTAATATTTTATTAGGAAGCACATAGTTGATTTTGAAATTGTTAAATAAATGACGATTAAATCATCGTATACAAATGAGAGGTTTTGCATTCGATAGAGCTTCAAAATGTTAAGAAAGCTGGAGTAAAGAAGTGATTTTGCAAAAAGTGACACATAAGAGGTCTTAAAGTCGCAACGACGTTATGCCTTATGTATGCTTAGATCTTTAAAAGTACGCAACGCATTTTGATGCGGTTTTTTTTTAATAGATAGAGTGATTCAAGAGGAAGGTTTATGTGCATAATACACGCATCAATTTATTCAATATCAATTCACGTGCGAAGCTGGGGCGGGTCGCTAGTTACACAGTATAAAACAAAGCTGCTTAGTCCCTATGTATGCTTAAATCTTTAAAAATACGCAACGCGTTTTGATGCGGTTTTTTTTTAATAGATAGAGTGATTCAAGAGGAAGGTTTATGTGCATAATACACGCATAATATATTCAATACCAGTACACGTGCGAAGCTGGGGCGGGTCGCTAGTTACATAGTATAAAACAAAACTGCTTAGGCCCTATCCCTATGAATGCTTAGATCTTTAAAAGTACGCAACGGATTTTGATGCGGTGGCCTTAGTTGCCTGATAATAAAGTATTATTATTATAAATACAGCTTTATATTTCCCACGAACCTTTCTCAGCGGGCACGGTGGACAGTACCGCAGGCTTCATATGGCTCAGCCTCTCCGGGTTGGTGAACAGCAGAGCCAGGTCATACGCCTTTTTGTCGGGCGTCTTGTAGCGCACTATTGCTGTCTCGCTCACTCCGCGGCAGTACACTGACAGCTTGTGTGTTTGGTACTGGAATATATGATATGGAATATTGTTATTATTTCCTTTATTTATGTTTTTAACATATTTCTTAAATAAAAAAAAAACAAAAAAAAAAAACTAGTAGACCATCGATGTCGGGAGCAGGGTCCAAGGTACCGGTGGTTAGGGTTAAAGAGACAGGAACCTCCTCACTCTGGGAATCGTACTAAAAAGTTATTATTAACGCTTACCCAGTGCCGCAAAGAAAGTAACTATCCACAACAGAAAAGTGACTATCACTTTAGCGAAAACACAGGTATAGGTACTTCGTTTTTTAATCCTAGACTACGATTTGACAACTTAAAATGTCAAACTCTAGAAAATTGGGAACATAATATTTCTAGAGTGTGACATTTTGAATTGTCAAATCGTAGAGAATAAAAAAATGAACTATAGTGGCTTTAGGCCTTAAAAGTGGGTTTCTCCATAAAAGTGACTAACACTAAAGCATAAGCGTATGCGGCATAAGTTAAACCATTTGCTGTGATTTCTTGCAACCCTCAACTTCGACTGAGACCCGAAAATTGGTTATTGCTCACTCAAAGTCGATTGTTAACTGTTGTGACGAGGACTCGAAAGTCGGTTATAGTAACCAACTTTCGAGCCTCCGTCAAGGTTGCTGCGCATAGCCGTGGCGGATGGGTCCAGTTTTTTGGCCGAATCATCATATTCAATCTACACTATCTACACTAATATAATAAAGAGGTAAAGTTTGTTTTTTTGTTTTTTTGTTTGTAGGGGGTAATCTCTGGAACTACTGGTCCGATTGCAAAAATTTAAGCAACAATAGAAAGCTGCTTTACTCCTGAGTGACATAGGCTATATTTTATGTACGCGGGCGAAGCTGCGGGCAAAAGCTAGTACACAATAAGCGTACCAAAAATAGTAGGTGACATCGCGGTACATCTAGTGAAATATGGAGGAACGGTTTGGACTTCTACATATATGAAAAATAGTGGTTCACACTTGCCCAAAGTCGTAAGAGAGGGAAGAAAGAAGATGAGACATGCTGTTTTAATCTTCAAACGGACGTCCTTTTTACAAGCTCTTTATTAGCTTGGAATGTAACTATGTATGTTCGGCTCAAATATTGCAACTCAATTTTGAAGTATATATCTTCAACTGATTGAGCTGCGATTTTGCATGCAGGTGTAAATCACATAACAATACAATATTACCTATTATGACTTGGAGCGGATCTGATGATGAAGCTGAAAGGTAACTATAGGAACTCACCAATAAAACAACCTTATCGTGTTTGGGCTCATTGGATTTCTATTGACGAGTAGGTACTTTAATCCTTTATGGTAGCCAGGGTCGGTATAAATTATAAAGATAAGGTAAAACTATTTAAGCTTCAAGCGGAGGTTCCACAACACAAAAGTGACTTTCTCTAAAGTAAAACTGCACCAGCACGCAGCACTACCTCACTCACCTGCGTGACGACATGCGCGCACCGCACCAGCACGCAGCACTACCTCACTCACCTGCGTGACGACATGCGCGCACTGCACCAGCACGCAGCACTACCTCACTCACCTGCGTGACGACATGCGCGCACCGCACCAGCACGCAGCACTACCTCACTCACCTGCGTGACGACATGCGCGCACCGCACCAGCACGCAGCACTACCTCACTCACCTGCGTGACGACATGCGCGCACTGCACCAGCACGCAGCACTACCTCACTCACCTGCGTGACGACATGCGCGCACCGCACCAGCACGCAGCACTACCTCACTCACCTGCGTGACGACATGCGCGCACTGCACCAGCACGCAGCACTACCTCACTCACCTGCGTGACGACATGCGCGCACTGCACCAGCACGCAGCACTACCTCACTCACCTGCGTGACGACATGCGCGCACTGCACCAGCACGCAGCACTACCTCACTCACCTGCGTGACGACATGCGCGCACTGCACCAGCACGCAGCACTACCTCACTCACCTGCGTGACGACATGCGCGCACTGCACCAGCACGCAGCACTACCTCACTCACCTGCGTGACGACATGCGCGCACTGCACCAGCACGCAGCACTACCTCACTCACCTGCGTGACGACATGCGCACACGTGACGACGTAGCCGCCGCCGAGGTAGACGCCGGCGCCCCACGCGTGCCCGCACCGCACCAGCACGCAGCACGCGTCTATCTCACCTGCATCAGATGGCATATTATTTAGAGGTCAATAAATAACATAATACTCGTATATAAATAATTGTACTAAGAACTATTTTAGATCATTATTATAAAATGCGCTATGTGTAACCATAGCAAGTTTGATTTGCCGTGTACTAAAACAGTTGTTTATTATGTTTGCGCCGCATCGCTTCCTGGACGCACCCACGTAGATAGCACGTTGTACTCACCGAGCACATCGTGTAGCGGATGCTTGTGTAGCGGGCGCGGCGGTTGTGGCGCCACGCGCAATTTGGCGGCGAGCACGGAGATGAGCGGCGCCACCAGCGTCAGCCCCACCCACTCGCCGCGGCACCACGACACCGCACACACTACTGTACCTATCAGCTCCTTGCTGGGAACACACAATTATTATCATAATAATAATTTTGACTGGCCTGTCAGCATAGTAGTTAGTGACCCTGACTGCTATGCCGGGGGACGTGGGTTCGATTGATAAATGATTTTTATTTTGTAAGTAGGTTTTTACAAACTCTTTTACACGTCTTTTTTTTTTTTATTCCCACCCAGGACAAATGTTTGTGTGATGAGCACGATCATTTGTTCTGTGTCTGGGTGTAATTTATCTATAATATGTATGTATTTAGAAATATATAAGTGTTTTTATCAGTTGTCTAGTACTCATAACACAAGCTCTGCTTAGCTTGAGACTAGACGGCGTTGTGTGATAGTCGTCGAATAATAATAATAATTATTATTAATTATAGCTAGCCTGTCCCACTGCTGGGCAAAGGCCTCCCTCCATTCCTTCCGTTATCTTGGTTACCCGCTTTATCGTTTTAATTCTCAAGGAAGACATCAAACACAAATTGGACATTTTTTTTTCAAAACACCTTCTCAAAAGCCAGCTCTTGTCCCATCTCTTTTAGGCACGCAATTGTTTTCCGCACTAGTGCAATGCCGTGCGTGTGCTCGCTTCGCCGCAATTTTATTACATGTATCAGGCGAGCGTCGACTCCATGTGCGGATCTACCCCCACGAGTCGTAAGTGTATTGAAGAGTTTGATACGCGTGCTTAGTCACTGCACCTTTCGGCTCCATAACACACTCACTACTGCTCGTGCGAATTTCGCCTCGGTTGCAATGACAAATTTTCTTGCATTTAGCCATCAATAGGCAGATTGAAGCGCTAATCGCGCTTCAATCTGCCTATTGATCACCACACCAGTACTCCATAGCAGGTATTGTAACATTTATTGAAGTCTATAAGGATGTTCCTAGTAACTTCCTAAATCATCAGGACTCATTCCATACTATGTTCGTTCAGCAGTATTAGAAACAAAGGAATTTTAATAAATTTGAATCTTAATACATCCTTACATATTATTCCATTTAAACTGGTACTTGATAAACAATTGGGAAGATACTCACGTAGGTCCTTCAGTGAAGACCGGTCCACCTTCAGAGCCCAAGGCAGTAGCCGCATCAGTTAGTAGGAGGGATGGTTTCTTGCCCACCACGCCGCATATCGAACCCCGAGTCACCGCATTTAGGAACACCTGCAAAGATATGGTGTACCTATCAGACTATTACTGACTTTAGTCAGTAACTATAATTTGTTTTCTTTTTTTTAAAAAACTGTCACACAACATCGTCTAGTCCCAAGCTAAGCGGGTACGTATCAAAATCCCGAAAGTTCATAATACCTATGTTTGAAATACCGACGTCCAAAACACCGAAATTCAAAATACCGAAAGTTTTAAATGCCGATAGTCGTTATATCGCAACACAAAATACCGATGTTCAAATGCCCGAAAGGACACAATCCCGAATGGACGAAATACCGATGGATGAAATCCCAAAGAGCGCCAACTCACAGATGGCACTACAACACAGTTATGATGGTGGGCATTCTGCTTAACATGTTTTAATATTTTTTATAGCGGGGGCAGATGCCCCGGGTAGAATCGCCGCAAAACCGACTTTCCGTAGTCTTGTTTGCCCTACCCCTAGAGTGTAATTTAAAATCGCGTAGGCGCGGAGCAGGTGGTTTGAAGGCCCGCCACCGCGGCTGAGGAGCAAGCCGAAGCTGCGGAGGTGAGCGTTGAAAGTATCTGCAACGATAAGCTCGCGTGGGGCCGCCCAAACCCCGCAGCGCCGGAGCCGTGACAGAAATTATGCTTGCTGCATGCCAGCTTGCATGCTGCATACCTGCTTTTTAAATTTCGAGTTTTTAAACTTCGGGATTTTAAATTTTCGGGAAAATGAACTTTCGAGATTTAAAACTTTCGACCAAACAACCATTGCGCGTTTCAATTTTCGGGATTCCGTCCATCGGTATTTTAAAATTCGGTCTTTTAAATTTCGGTAATGTAATACGTACCCAGCTAAGCAGAGCTTGTGTTATGGGTACTAGACAACTGATAAATATACTTATATATTACTAAACTAGCTTTCGTCAGCGGCTTCGCCCGCGTACATAAAATATAGCCTATGTCACTCAGGAGTAAAACAGCTTTCTATTGTTACTAAAATTTTTCCAATCGGACCAGTAGTTCCAGAGATTACCCCCTACAAACAAAAAAACAAACTAACAAAAAAAAAACAAACTTTACCTCTTTATTATATTAGTGTAGATACATATTATAGATAAATTACACCAAGACACAGAACAAATGATTGAGCTCATCACACAAACATTTGTCCTGGGTGGGAATCGAACCCACGATCACTGGCATAGCAGTTAGGGCCACTAAGCACTAGACCAAGAGGCCAGTCAAATACAATATGTATGAATATTTCTATTGGATACCGTACCGTACTGCTGTCAAAACAAGTCAACCCCCAAGCGACGTACATCGATCTATCTTGTGCTATATCGGCTGTATATTAAAAGGTGTGAATTAATGTTGGTGGCATTACCTCACAGCCGAAGGGCGTGGAGTGGACTTCGAGAGTGGATCCTCGCCCAGTCGGAGGTCGAACCACGTCCAGCAGATAAGAGAGCGGCCTTAAACTTTCTACTCCTGAAATCAGAAAGACTGGATTATTTTATTTATCTTTTCGACACATATATTAAATTTTTATGTAAGAGTGTTTGTCATTTCTTCAAACGGCCGAACCGTTATTTCTTCACACTCAAACAGCCGAACGGTTTGAGATGAAATTTCACTCACGGGTACTGGGGTAGTATGGGTAGACCATGTCCTGGAAAATCTTGACACACACTACCAGGAAAAAAAGAACTGAAAAATGTATGGTCTGTGCTAAAATTTTTATCCTGGGATTATACCCTTGGGATAATTTTCTTCTTACACGCGTGTGAAACTGTTGGCAAAAGCATCAAATTTTATCAAAAATACAAATAAAAGAATACTATGTATTTATAGCTTATATTCATCAGAATAAAGGACCTCATCAGACATGTTCGTAAAGGTGTGGAGTGGCCTTCCACGCCTTCAAAGGCTAATGCTAACCCAATCACTCAAAGGCTAATGGAAATCTAAGCTAATGGAATCTTCGGAATTTTCTTGTGTGATTGCATCAGAAATGAGAATATCTGCAGGAGAGCCAAGTTTACCGACTTAGCTCGAGCAATCGCCTAACTTAGGTGGCAATGATTGATGGGGACAAAGGTTTACGTACCGGAATACGCAGCATTGGAATAACGCCCCAAAGGAATACCAATGATCTAATGAGGGTCGCGGAAATCCGCTGAATGCCAGACATACAGAACTGACATGAAATTTATCTTCATTTTAGCCGGAAGATATCCATTGTGGGACATAGGCTTCCCTCAAACATCGCACTAACGACCGATAACTTAAAAATCCGAGTAATGAAAAATACAATCGTCTAAAATAATCCAAGTTTTTTGTACGTAGACAAACTTTTTGATGGTGAGTGCTCAACTAGATCATAAACGAAATCTGACAGCACGGATTGAAGGACGTTTCAGATTGTCAGTCATTAGTTGTCAGTCATTACCAACACTTTCGTTGGGCTGGCTTGGCTTCATAAGATTAAAGCCAACAATGAGACTCAAAAAAGCTAAAAACGATGAAGAAGTGGACCTATCGAAGTGTGCAGAAATTCGCAATTATGCCAGATACTACGACACGCCAGATGGCTGCGACATAAAAACGAAGGTACCTAAATGAAACAAGTTAATTTACCTGCAACCAACTTATATCCTATAGATAGACAAGCACTTTCATAGAAATTATCAGTCAAAATACTGGAAAGTTAATACAAAAGTCCGCTGCAGCGCTTCATTGGCATTGTCGTCTATCAAAACTTTTAAAACTTACAGCTCTGATACGCCAAAAATGCACTAATGTAATAAATGCAGCAGTATATGGCGTGCAGATCACTTAAGTGGAGTAAAGTCACTGTACGGCACGCCTTATCAAGTGCGTAATACATGCGTATCGATGCCTGCAACCCAAAGGAAGCTGTCAATAATAGAGTTGGCGGAATTTTTGCAGTAGGTAGGTTAGCAATCCGACCACAAGCGCCCAAATTGAAAACATAATATCTGGTTGCCGAACGTTTGTATGCCTGTTATGCGCTATTCAATACCGCACAATTCAACACCGAATCGAAGTCGTGGTGCTAGTGACGTTGCCGTCCTGTTGTCGATCGTTTGCGGTACTGGAGCCGCACAGTTGCCATACCGCGCGATTTTTATGAAAAACTAGCTTTTGCCCGCGGCTTCGCCCGCGTGGTATTGGGGTTGGGGTTTCCGGGATAAAAAGTAGCCTATGTCCTATTCCGGAGTGTATCCTATGCCTGTGCCAAATTTCATCCAGATCCGTCCAGCCGTTTTGGCGTGATTGAGTAACAAACATCCAAACATCGTAACTATCTTTTTAAAAGGACGAACTATGTGACAGTTACATCAACGCACAACTAGAGTTGGATTACGTTAAGTCTGCGCGTGGCTGGGGGCGTGCTTAATGTTGCTAGTGTAATTAATCTACTTTCCCTCATATAATAAAAAAAATACAAAGTAAACAAAGCACATGAAATACGTTTTGAAATCAATAATGGGAAATACGATTCATTTCATTACATATTATTACATTTTAGTTGGTTCTTCAGGTTTTCTAAAATTATAGATGACGATTAGCGATAGCGATTTTACAACAAATTTTATCATAAAATTAAAACAAATATTAGCCGCACGCAGTCTTTTTTCTGTAGTAGGTAGGTATACCAGCTTCTGCCAGCGGCTTCGCCTGCGTGAAACTCTGTTAACCACCATAGGGGTGGAGTTTCGTAAAATCTGTCCATAGCGGACGTCTACACCCTGTAAGAAACCTACCTGCCGAATTTTAAGTTTGTAGGTGTTATAGTTTCTGATATATAGTGATTAATCAGTGAGTGGTATTTCGCTTTTATATATTAAGTAGCTTTTGCCCGCGGCTTCGCTTCCGGAATCAGAAAAATGTGATAAATGAAGAACCCCTTGATCGATTTTGAAAAACTTCACATAAACCATCTACTAAATAGTCCGAACAAAGCCTAAACATTTGGTTTGGATAGGTGGGCACGTTCTTGAGTTATAAAGTTGCATTGATCTTTATATAATATACTAAATTCTGCCCGCGACTTCGTCCGCGGAAAATTTCTTGTTTTAACATATTTAACTCTGTTCCTATACAATTTCTCGAGATAAAAAAACAAACTTTACTTCTTTATTATATTATTCATAATCATAAAATATAGCTTATGACACTCAGAAATGAAGCAGCTTTCTATCAGTGAAAAAATGTTTGCAATCGAACCAGTACTTCTAGAGATTACCTTCTACAAACAAAAAAATAAAAAAACAAACTTTACTTCTTTATTATATTAGTGTAGAAGTGTAGATGTAGATATTGATATAGATCCAAATCTATATAATTACTACTTTGATAAAAGTAAAGAAATAGATTGAATTATAGGTTGTTAAATTATTATAAAAAAGTCATGGAACTTAGAAAATATGTACTTTATTTAATATATAATAGCTTTCTTTCTTTCTTTCTTTTCTTTTTTTTTTAAATATTTTTTGTAGACTCATGCTTGAGCACGATCTCAACTGATTGAAAGCGACGATAATAGTCACTTGATTAAGATTAAAAAACACAGTAGCAGTCCATTTTCAACAAACTCTTTAATAGCTTGTTATAATAATCACTTGTTATGATTCAAATACATAGTAGCAGTCCATTTTCAACCAACTCTGTTTTTCTGCCAGGCTCCACTCGGGTACGAATATTCAGGGAGATTTGTTGTTCTGGTCACCCGAAAAAAATATTTGACAAATGGTCCACTTTTGGAAAATCGTATCGTAAGCCCGATATTTTTTCATTCCCCTTAACAAACACGTTTGAATTTCAAGATAATATCTTTACCAGCACTTTTAACCACTTTCGGCATAATGATGACGATTATTTACTTTGGAAACGATTAAAAACACGGAACACAAAACATTCTCTTGACACCTGACATAAATGTCAAGATGACGGCAAATAATTAGTTTCCTTTTTTCGCCGCGCGCAGACTTAAAAAAATTCAACTCTAAAACTATTTGGACAAAAATAGAATATAGGAACATGAAATTTTGCAAAAGGTTTCTTTTTATGACGTAGGCGAGCACTAATGGTAGCCACCGCGGTACAGTATCCTTGCGCAAGTATACTATAAAGTGGGTGGCATGAGAGATGATTTACCAAAACTCACTCTTCAAAGTTTGTATGTAGAAACCTACATTCACACAGGTGCAACAAAGTCAAAGTTAAAGTCTTTTTATCGTTTTCAAAGTTAAAATCTTTTTATTTCACATAGGCCTACATTGGCACTTGTAAAATGTCAGAAGCTGTTGCAACCGCTGATAGAAACTAGTTTATCTACACTAATATAATAAAGAGGTAAAGTTTGTTTTTTTGTTTTTTTTATTTTTTTGTTTGTAGGGGGTAATCTCTGGAACTACTGGTCCGATTGGAAAAATTTCAGCAACAATAGAAAGCTGCTTTACTCCTGAGTGACATAGGCTATATTTTATGTACGCGGGCGAAGCCACTGACAAGAGCTAGTATTATACAAAATTGATACGACAGATGGGCTTTCTTTAAAAAGGATCGTTCACCAATATGAACAACGATTACTATGCAACCAACCCAAAAAACACGAAAAAAAACACCTGCTCTACAGATTTATATTCACGCTAGCTTTTGTGAGCGGCTTCGCCCGCGTACATAAAATATAGCCTATGTCACTCAGGAGTAAAGCAGCTTTCTATTGTTACTAAAATTTTTCCAATCGGACCAGTAGTTCCAGAGATTACCCCCTACAAACAAAAAACAAACTAACAAAAAAACAAACTTTACCTCTTTATTATATTAGTGTAGATAACTCGACAAAATGTATGGAACAGCGGATTTTTTCGTATTGGTGTGTACAATGATCCCTTTTAAGGGAAGCCCATCTGTCCTATTAACTTAGTATAGGTATTATCTAATTTCATTGTATTATCCACCAGGTCAAGGTAGCCAGCCGCTATGGTATTGTCGCTGGTCTCATCCTGGGCACATACGACGTCCTGATGTACTCCCATGTCGTAGGAACGGGACCCATCCTCAAAAGGTAACTTCATAGTCTAAGAGCTTAAACGCACTAGCGGCATATCATTTGGAACTTCGGCTTTAAGTTACAAACGGAACATTTGAAACGTCGGCTCAAAAGATACAAATTACAAGTACTGATGTTTATGAATCGTCGATTCATAAAAGTATTAATGTATCACACTAACAGTTTAATGAGCAGTGGTGGCCGAGTGGTAACGGCCTCGACTTACGAGTCGTAGGTCGCGGGTTCAAACCCAGCCAGGCGCATTACTTTGTATAATTTATTTCATCACCACTGCTCTCAAAACGGTGAAGGAAAACATCGTGAGGAAACCGGCATGTCCTAGTACCAAAAATTCGAAGACATGTGACATCCACCAATCCGCACTGGGCCCGCGTGGTGGATTATGGCCCATTCCCTCTCCTAGAGAGAGGAGGCCTGTGTCCCTGCAGTGGGAACATTAAAAGGCTGATGATGATGATGATGAACAGTTTAATTTAACCTTTAGAGTAGCGTATTTAGAGACATAATAGAAAAACAATAGGTAAGCCAACGCTGGCGTTCGCTTGGGGGTTGGGGCTCAAGAGTTTAATTGATTGTTTGTTGTTGTGTTGATTGTTTGTTGTTGTGTTGATTGTTTGTTGTTGTGTTGATTGATTGATTGTTTTATTGTGTGTTGATTGTTTGTTTGTTTGATTTTTGTTTTTGACGTGACAACGTCTTATAAATTGGTTTGCCGGATGACACTTCAAGAAACTGCGTTACGCTCCGCTCACGTTATGCGCTCACAATGAGAGCGAGTGAGAGGCACGCGTCCCTTCCACTCGGGTATGGTTAGCCCGCCAAAGAGCGAGAGAGACAGACGTAAAAAGTGAAAAGCACGCGTCACCACTCAAAGTCGTTGTCACGTAAAACTTTCGCCCGTATACCGACTTTACAGGCAACCAATTTTTTTTTGGAGTTTGATTAATTTGGGAATAATTTAAAGCAAATGTAATTCTGTGCCATGCCCAAGCAAACGCTCCTTCCACTTTCTTCGGTCACCTGCATGGGCCAGTCCTTTGAGGAGTTCAGCTTAAACTTCATCTCTACGATTATTGCATTGTGGTTTCTTTAGGTTTGGGAACCACGTCTGCCACTTGGTCTTTGGACATGCGGTAGATGTAACCAGTCCGGTTCCACTAGCTTGACAGTGGCCAACATCCAATATTACTTGGTCTGAGTTCGACACACTAAGGCGTCATCATTTTAGCCGAAAGACGTCCACTGCTTGACATAGGCCTCCCCCAAGCGCAAAATAAAAAGCGCAGCCACAAAGACCGGTCCTGTACGTCTTGCATCCATTAGATTCCAGCAACCCTGACCAGGTCATCGGTCCACCTTGTGGGAGGCCTTCCAACGCTACGTCTTCCGGTACCCGGTCGCCACTTCAGAACTTTTCGGTCCCAGCGGTCATCCGTTCTGCGTGCATTTTGTCCTGCCCATTGCCACTTAAGTTTGACAATTCTTTTCGCTATGTCTCCAACCTTGGTTCTCTTGCGGATTTTTTCATTTTTGATACGATCACACAAGGATACTCCGAGCATGGCTCTTTCCGTTGCCCTTTGAATGACTTTGAGACTTCTTATGAGGCCCGTTGTAAGCGACTTCGTTTCAGAGCCATATGTCATCCCTGGTAACACACACTGATTATAGACTCGTCTTGAGACGCTGTGGTACATTAGACGAGAAGACTTTGCGTAGTTTCCCGAACGCTGTCCAGCCGGGTCGGATTTGACGATTGACCTCTTTCTCAAAGTTAGACGTACTCAACCGGATTGTCTGTCCAAGGTAAACGTATCACTAAGGCGTGGTATACTTGCAAAGATTATATAGAATTTCAATTTGTTCCAGGTACGCGCGACATGCCGTACCCCTCGGACTTATGGGAGCCACATTCGCTTTAGTTTCTAACCAAGTCCTGCACTATAGGAATGTTGACGACCAATTAAATTACTTTCTTGGTAAGATCCTTCTGCTTTGATGGCTTTATTGTTGATTAGACTTTGATACTTTTCTTGATTGTTTATAGGTACCTATTTTATCAGTCTTCATATGGGTACCTGACTCTGAATGAACTCTGAACTTTCTAGTTTTAACGTCTGTTTTTTTTTTAATTAACGCATATTTATTGCATATATTTATTTTTTGGTTTTGATTCGATCGTACCTAAGCGCAGGCTTACGGACGGCGAGCAATGGTTAGCTCACCGTCCGGTCGTCTGGTGCCAGTCCGGACCGAGCCCAAAACGTCGACGTCGCGCACTGTTCCCGCGCGCCTCAAGGAGTTGTCAACAAACTGAAGTTGAATGCTTAATTTATATAAAACTAGCGACCCGCCCCGGCTTCGCACGGGTGGACTACCCCTATTATTTAGGGGGATGAAAAATAGATGTTCCGATTCTCAGACCTACTCAATACGCTCACAAAATTTCATGAGAATCGGTCTAGCCGTTTCGGAGGAGTATGAGAACGAAAACTGTGACACGAAAATTTTATATATAAGATATGTTTTGTTATCCAGGTGGTTTAGCATGTGGGCCGCTAGTGGCCTTGTACCTTCGCTCAGGGCACGGGGTCGTAGCTGGAGGCATTGTCCTCGGCCTCGTAGGAGTAGTCAAGAAGGAATCGATTGAACGAGGATACGAACTCTTCCAGAAGTTTCCTAGCCACATGAACACGATCACTAGCTGCAGGAACAATTCTTCATTAGTGGCGGACCCTCGCGATGGTAACTAGTACTACACCGTGAAATTTAAATGGTTGTTTTCCCGCGGCAGAATGACTTGCCATAAGGAGTACTTTTGAAGCATACAGAAAAAATAAAAAAAATTAAAAAGTTTTTTTTTTATAAATAATTATTAAAAATATTTATCAACTCAAAAAAGCGAAAACAATAGTAACATTTGACGTAATTTGTAGGTACTACTAGAGTCGCATGAGCAGCCCGCCGTCAAAGGAAACCTATTCATTAAATATTTAAACCAAAATAAGCTCTCGCACGTTGTGATACGTCATAATTAGCTTGCACTCTACAGGTCCATTTTTTATTTTTAATATTTTATTTCTTTATCAAACGTTTGTATTACCAAGATACAACCATTTTGCTGAGGGAAAACAACCATTTAAATTTCACGGTGTATAATTATTTGTAGTATCAAAGCTTTCTTTGGGCTTATAGCAACGATCATGGCAGTATAGGTCGTCATGTTTGTGGTCTTTGAACCTCTAATCAAGGGCAAGGTTCATTGATCGATTTCGACTTTGATAAATATAGTTAGCGTTTCATAGGAATATGAACCTTGTTTTAAAACATTCGCGCGAGAATGCATTAATATAAAAATACGTGGGAGCGACAAAGAGGAATAGAGCTATACATAAACATAGGAATGGCCACTGCTAAAGATTAATTCCTAAAACTTTTTATACAAACTGAACTTAACTGTATTAACTTTTCAGTATTTTAACAAATAGTTTCTATGAATGGGCTTGTCTATAGCTAAGATATAATTCAATTTGTTTAAATATCTACTCTGATTTTGAATGAAGCATACAATAGATCTACACTAATATAATAAAGAGGTTTCAATTCAATTCATATTTATTGTGGATCATAGGTACAATATACAGATGGTGTTAATCAAATATTAAGAACAGCCATGTCCTACCCTTAGGGCGTACAATACAATGTTGGAACCTACAGTCAATTTACATGCATGTCAACAATAATACAATAGGTTTCAAAAAATTGGATCATTCATCTATTGAGTAACAAATTTTGATAATCAAATAGTATTTAAAAGAAAAAAAATACATTTTTATACAAAAACGCATCATGACTCAGGCAGATTGTATTTTATTAGTGATTTGTCGTCAAAGAAGTCCTTCATAGAGTAATAGCATTTGTTCACTAACAGTTCATGGAGTTTCTTTTTAAATGATTTTATTTCAGTAATTGCTCTTATAGGCTTTGGAATGTTATTGAATATACGCGGAGCTGAGCAGAAAATACTTTTGTGCAAGAAATGCGTTTTACTAGGAACTATGTCTAGCTTGTCCTGATGCCGTATACGTGTTCGATATTTGAATAGGTCAATATTACCTTTGACAAAGACTGCGACCTCAAAAATATATAGACACGGTAATGGTAATAAATTCATTTTTTTGAAAAATGGTTCACAAGACTCAGTTTTTTGTAGGTTGAAAATAGCTCTGACACATCGTTTCTGTGCAATGAACGCGCGTTCTTTATCAACACTATTGCCCCAGAAGATCAGACCGTATCTAAGGTTAGAGCTGATGTAACCATGGTATGCCGTTAGTAGTGTTGGTAGATTTGCAATTTTCCGTAGTCTATGAAGGGCGTACGAGAACTTGCTTAGCTTTTTACAAACATACTCAACGTGCATTTTCCAATTTATTTTGTCATCCACGAATAATCCTAGGAATTTTGTTGTTTCTGTTTCTTCGATGTCTTTATCTAGATACTTAATATTTAAGGTTCCCGTACGTCGCGTTCTTATTTTGAAATTCATTATTTTGGTCTTGTCAATATTAATCATTAATTTATTTATATTAAGCCAGTCATTTACTAATACTAAAGATTGATTAATGTCAGATTCTAAATTAATTGTATTGTCATTAGTGAATAGCACAGTGCTATCATCAGCAAATAATGTCATGTCATGATTTATTACCGAAGGCATGTTGTTTATATATACAAGGAAGAGAGGGGCGGATAAAATACCCCCTTGTGGAACGCCAAGTTCTACCGTTCTAGATTCAGACGCATAATTTTCTTCTGTTTTTGTGACTATATTTACCTTCCTTATCTCTGTAATCTGTTGCCTATTAGATAGGTATGATTTTATGAGATTATATGCATTGCCTCTAACGCCGTATGCATATAACTTTCTTAAAAGAATGTTATGGTCAACACGGTCAAAAGCTTTTGACATGTCCATATATATTGCTACAGCCGGCATTCCTTTGTCCAAATTTGTCATTATTTTTTCCAAGAAATTATATATTGCTACATTAATCGATTTATTTTTCCTGAAACCGTATTGACATGAGGAAAAAATGTTATGGCTTTCGAAGAAGGTGTACAGACATTTATAAATGACCTTTTCTAAAATTTTGGCAAAGATAGGTAGTAGTGCTATGGGCCTATAGTTGTTCATATTTGTTCTCTCACCTTTTTTAAAAACTGGCTTTACAATTGAAATTTTCAATTTGTTCGGGAATATGCCTTCTTCTATACACAAATTTATTACATAGCTTAGAGGTTCTGATATTATATCAGCTACCTCTTTAACAATGTTAGTCATAATTCCATCGTAACCGGTACTATTTTTATTTTTTAATGAAATTATTATTTTTTTGATGTCATCTGGAATTGTTGGAGTCACGAAAATAGAATTAGAATTATATGTCAATTTATTATAAGAGTTATTAATTGTATTGAATTTATTATTGTTATTATTATTAATGTCAAGAAAAAAGTCATTAAACGCGTCAGCAATGTCCCTGGGATTGGTTATCACTTGGTCGTTTGTAATTATTCGTTCTACGCTATCGATAGGAAATTTATATTTGATTTTATTAATAACATCCCACGTTGCTTTGCTTTTATTTGTAGCAGTCCCAATGTAGTAATCATTTTGAGATTTTTTTGTTAGCCTGATTATTCTTTTGTATCTTCTCGCATATGTCTTGAAAGCATGTTTATTAGAAGCATTTGGTTCTTTTCTATATTGCCATAGAAGATGGCATTTACGTTTGCTGCATATTTTTAGGCCGTGTGAGATCCATTTTGGTCTTGATTTATTAAACGTTTTAATTTTAATCAAAGGGAAACACAAGTCATAGAGCATAACAAAGTTTTCGTGGAATTGGTTATATGCTTGATTTGCTCCCAAACAGCTGTAAACATCCCTATTCGTCAATTGTTTTAAATATTTAATAAACAGTACTCTGTTATCGTAACAATAATCCCTTTTAAATGAATACCAATATTCCAAAGTGCAAGTTTTCCTAACTGGAATTTTAATAATTTGTGCATTATGGTCTGACAACGCTAGCTCCTTGATAGTCAGTTTGCATGATTTTAAGTTGTGGGCTATGTTGTCAATACAGCTTTTACTAGCGAAACGCGTTATTTCCTTGACCTGTAGTTCCAGGTTATAACTAATTAATAGTTCTGTGAATTCTCTGGAAACCCCTGTTTGCTTTAGAGTATTAATGTTGAAATCTCCACATAGGATTATTTTCTTGCCGTTTAAGCTTATGTTTTTCAAAATTTTATTTAAAGTTGTAAAAAAACTTGTGAAAGAGTTGGAAGTAGAATTTGGAGGCCTATAGATACATATAATTATTAATTGATTCTCCACTAATTCTATGGCAGAGCATTCAATTATATTGCTGATCGATAATTTTGAAATGTTTTTTAAAACCTTGAACTTGAGATTATTTTTTAATAATATACATGAACCTCCATGTCTGCTATTTCTCATATAATAAGACACAAGCCTGTAGTTTGAAATTGTGAGGTAAGCCTCGTCACCTTCCGTCATGTTGTGTTCAGTAATACATAGTACATCTACAGAAACATTTTGTGTGGCTAACTCATGGATACAAATAGACAGCATGTCAGATTTATTGATTAATCGATTAATATTTTGATGGAGAATAGTAACAAAATTATAGGCGAAATAAATTATTTGAATTTGGAGTTTTATTTTGGGCAGATTCATGGTCTTCTAACTTGTTCCTTAAATCGCTGATGCAATCAGCACTTTCTTTATTAAGATTACTTAGCCCATTATGATCAAGATCTAAACTAACTTGAACACATTTGTCTACAGATGATTTACAATTATTATTTAGTAATGTTTTATTATATTGAGAAACTTTGAAATGATAGTTTAAACAGAGTATTTCTTTTAACAATGACCTTGCAAGGTTCAGTACATAATTTCGACTGCTTGGTAAAGATCTAGAGTAGTTCATGTCCATAAACAATACATTACTATATTTCTTACCGATGAACCGGAGTAAATAGTTAATTTTAGACTCCTTTAAAAACCTGTTTTTTGGTACTTCACTCATGATCACATTTGTATTAGCTGTTAGAGATAAGTTTGTTTTTTTGTTTCTTTGTTTGTAGGAGGTAATCTCTGGAACTACTGGCTCGATTGGAAAAAATTTAGCAACAATAGAAAGCTGTTTTCCTCCTGAATGACATAGGCTATATTTATGTACGCGGGCGAAGCCGTTGACAAAAGCTAGTATGTTATAAATGATTATGGATTATTCTACAGCAATGATCCACACTTGCGACCAAGGCGCCAAAGACGAAGAAGGTGAAGGAAAGAAGAAGAAGAAGAAGTGCAAGCCGAAGCCGGCCGAATGTTAGTTTTGTATGTTCTATGAGTAAAGGCGAGCTGAGCGTACCAGCCGCTTGAAGTGCTAAGTTACAATAAAATATTTTCTTGATAATTTGTGGTTTATTACTTACTAGCGACCCGCCCCAGCTTCGCACGGGTACTGATATTAAATATATTATATATTGAGTATATTATACATCTATTATACACAAAAAACTTCCTCTTGAATCACTCTACCTATTAAAAAAAACCGCATCAAAATCCGTTGCGTACTTTTAAAGATCTAAGCATACATAGGGTCTAAGCAACTTTGTTTTATACTATGTAATGATCGAGGCGAATAAGTTTAACCATTTGCTAGGGACATGTCCTAGAACCAAAAATTCGAAGACATGTGACATCCACCAACCCGCACTGGGCTCGCGTGGTGGATTACGGCCCATTCCCTCCCTTAAAGAAGAGGCCTGTGTACCTGCAGTGGGAACATTAAAAAGGCTGATAATGATTTGCTAGGGTTACGCGCTTCGAATGAGACCCATCTTTTCACTCAAAGGTTGACCGGTAGAGAATGCCTTGTAGCATTAAGTCCGTGCCATGTACCACTACTGTACATGAAGTTTAAATAAAAAAATAAATTTGTTATGGGTGGGAATCGAATCCACGGCCTCCGGCATAGCACTTAGGGTCACTAGCTACTAGACTGACAGGCTAGTCAAATAAAAACTTTAACTCTAATATATAAAAATCTCGCAGCGTTTGTTATCGAACTCTTCTGAAACTTATTATAAGTCAATGCATTATTAGTGTGCGTCTTAATTTTTTTTTACATGATTTTTTATGTGCCTATAGTAGTCAGAAGTCTGAGGACAGGTCGTAGGCTATTTTTTATACCCCTTTGTGATAAGGTTGCTAGATATCACGCGGGCGATGCAGCTGGCTTCAGCCAGTATAAGTACCTATATAATATATTATAAATCTATGCCTATATATTATTTAAAATGAGACGATTTTGGGGGGCGTTATTTGACGATTTCCTATCCTAAAAATAGACTAATTCTAAGCAAGCATGCCCCATCGGCCGCATCATCGCTTATCATCAGTAGAGATAATTGTCAAACATGAGCCTATCCGTAATAATTAAAAAACCGGCCAAGAGCGTGTCGGGCCCCGCTCACTGCAGGGTTCCGTAGCTTGCTGTCCGTCACAAATTTCTCACAATAAAACAGAACCCTTAAAGTACGACTTCAGCGAGAACTAGCCCGTGTATAAATTAGTAACACAATTTCCCGAGAGATGGCGCTGTACCCTGTGGTAATTTGAGATTGCATGAACTAATTTTAATCATTTTTGACGTGACAACGTCTTAAATTAGGTTGCGGCTGGGAGTCACTTATGAAAAAGTGTAACGCTCGGTAACGTTACGATGAGTCACCGAACGAGAGAGAGGCCCGCCGAATGCCTTGCGTCTCTCTCCCACTCAACTATGATCGGTCTGCCGCGCGCGCAGCACTAGAGAATTAGGACGTTGTCACGTAAAATCTTCGCCCGTAAAACCGACTTTAAAGGCAACCATTTTTTATTTTAAAGAAGATACGTTTAGGATAATAAAATATGTATAAAAGTTTAAAAAATGCTTGCATATACGGTTTTATTATAATTTTAGTTGTTTTTTTTTTTTAATTTTTCAAAAACTGTTTACCCTATCAAGTCAAATAATTTTAGAAAGGCTTTATAAAGTTATACTTTTTAATATTTTTTACGTTACGCATTGTTACGCATTGTTTTTTACTTTTGGAGCGATTATTTCAGAAAAAAATAACTTTATCAAAAAATATTTTGCAAGACCCCTAATTATTTTTAATTACCTATCCAACAATATATCACACGCTAGGGTAGAAATGAAAAAAAAATCACTCGCCACTTTGCGTGTAGGGGAGGTACCCTAATAAAACATTTTTTACCACTTTTTGTTTTTGCCCTTTGTCGGCGTGGTTGATATACATATTGATACCAAATTTCAGCTTTTTAGTGCTAACGTTCGCTGAGATTATCCGTGGACGGACAGATAGACAGACTTGGCGAAACAATAAGGGTTCCTTGTTGACTACGGAACCACAAAAAGATGAAATTAACTGACTGACATATCAACGCACAGCCAAAACATACGTAGGATAGGCGATATAATATCCTTGCCCGATACTACTGAAACTAGGAACGTGAAATTTTATACGAGGCTTATTTTTCGAATTCCAACCTATAATGTGGTCCTCCTGGAGCCGAGGGTTGGTGCAAAAGTATTACCGGGGCTCTGGGAATAAGGCAAGGGAGGAACGGAGTAGGTTGTTTAGTCAGTAAGAGTCTGACACTGTTTTCCGCTCCGCCTAAGAGCGGGATTCGTCATTGGATGATTTTTACCTATTTTAAATAAATAAAAAAACCTTTAATGTGGTAAAAAACCCTTAAAGTAGTGAAAAGAGCGAATATCTTTTGTATTCTAAATCTTAATCCATGTACCTACCAACATACATAAATCAATAATACATAAGTAGGTGAATAATAAAGTTATTAGAACTAGCCCTAATAGAAGAATTTTATTTCGTAGGTTTTAAAGAATGTATGGAGATTTCTTAGGTTAATAAACTTGAAAAATGACACGAATTCTAATAAAAATTATTAATAATAAAAGCTGTCATCATTGGTTATTCAAAACTACCCTCGAAATCACGGCTAAGGGGTGTGAGTTCTTATGAAAACTGAGGGCTTTGTCAAGTCCATAAACTACAATCGTTAACGATAGTAGAAAATTTCGAATGGATGGGAACAACGTCAATTCAACGCTTAATCACATGATCAAAACAAAGGAATAGGAGGCAGGAATTGCCGCCTTGAGGCGATCTACGAAATACATTCGAAACGAAAAAAATGTAGCTTGGCTAAGCCTGCTGTGGTCGAAATCGAACTTCGAAAGGACACGGAGCGATTTCCAGTTGTCTAGGACCTCTGGTCTCGCGAACGAAGTAGCCGGGCAAAAGGCTAGTATTGTATACTTTACAAACCTCTTTTATCGCTCTCCAAGTCGATAAGCACGAAGACGGAAAAGAGTGCGTTGCCCAGCTTCATCTGGCTGTCGATGTCTCCGTCTTTGTGTCCGATGGTCCAGCTGTACAGGATGTCGTCGGCGCAGCGGTCCAGGATCGGGCACTGCCACACGTGGCATATTCTGCAAATCACAAGGATTAGGATTTATTTATTTACTAACGACCCGCCCTAGCTTCGCACAGGTCATATTGTATCTTACTAATATTATAAATGCGAAAGTTACGATGTTAGGATGTTTGGATGTGTGTTACTCAATCACGCCAAAACGGCTGGACGGATCTGGATGAAATTTGGCACAGGCATAGGATACACTCTAGACATAGGCTATTTTTTATCCCGGAAACCCCAACCCTAATACCACGCGGGCGAAGCCGCGGGCAAAAGCTAGTATATTATACACATAAATCTTACTCTTGAATCGCTCTATCTATTAAAAAAAAACTGCATTAAAATCCGTTGCATACTTTTAAAGGTCTAAGCATACATAGGGAAAGCAAACTTTGTTTTATACTATGTAATGATGTATACACAAAAAGAGAAAAACACATACAGATAGAAGAGTACAAAGGTACTGCTTATTTCTTGTACACATCGAAAACTTCAAAGCTATTTTTATGGTGGGAAAAATCATCAGGTGGGAGGAATCCCGCCTCTGGGCGTAGCGGGAGGCAGTGTCAGACTTCTACTGACTAAACGACGCAATGTTCCTTTTTGCCTTAGTTCGAGGTCGATGATTAATTTGACCTTAATTACAGACACAATTAAAGAACAATAGGTTTTCGAGCGCCGGCGCTCGCTTGGGGCTTAATGAATGAACAACGACTGACAAACGTCACATGTTCACCAATCACCTTGAACAACGACTGACAAACGTCACATGTTCACCAATCACCTTGAACAACGACTGACAAACGTCACATGTTCACCAATCACCTTGAACAACGACTGACAAACGTCACATAGTTAGTGTGCGAGAGAGATAACGCTCTACGAAGCCGAAATTAGCCGATTGTCTCTTTCCAAAGGTCGATGTGCAATATTTATTGCCGGGTACTGTACCTTCCAGTAAGCACCCTTATCAAGTAGCTGCTATGATCCAAGTCTCCTTGCTGCAAATTCCGTTCCCGACTCAACTTCTCCACACTCTCATAAATACTAGGGTTCTTCGACTGCTTCTTCTCACACGTAACATGGATTTCTGGTAAATTTGCGTAGAATTCATCACTAAGAATGGGTTTCCCTCTAGCTTTCTTGATGATCTTGGCTTCTTTTAATGGAGATAGTATGGAGCCGTGCGTGAGGACCCAGCGCTTGGAGAATCTGATCCCGGAGGCTGATACAGTGAGGATGTTCGCGTATTCACCGTCCTCTGAGTAATTGTAGGTTACCATTACACCTTCGACTGCCATGGTTCTGGAAGAAGAGAAGATGGGAGATCAGAATTGGTATTACCTATTGGTCTAGTGGTCAGTGGTCTATGCCGGAGATGGTAGGTTCGATTCCTACCCCGGAAAAATGTGTGTGAATGGAATGGTTGGTGTGGTTTGGAAAGGGCTTTTTTATGGTGGGTAAAAATCATCCAATGACGAATCCCACACATGGACAGAGCGGGAAACCGCCTTCCTTTCTTCCTTCCTTTCAGAAAAAGACCCTGAACCCCAATCGCTGCTCAGCTCCGCCTCAATGGAAACGCACGGGATTCCGTCGTGTCACTATTACAAGCGCAATATAAACGTCTATGACGTCACAGCGAAATCAATATGGCTGACGATAGACGTCATGATAGTATAATAATACATTCACGTCATAATTTAGGTGCAGGCTTATTTTATGCAGTAACTAGCGACCCGCCCCAGCTTCGCACGGGTCCAATACTTATATATTTCACATGTATTATACATATAAACCTTCATCTTGAATCACTCTATCTATTAAAAAAACCCGCATCAAAATTCGTTGCGTACTTTTAAAGATCTAAGCATACATAGGGACTAAGCAACTTTGTTTTATACTATGTAATGATGATGAAGTTCTTTGCTCTTGTATTATATTCAATTATCTACTTAGTCTGCGTCTTTTAGCAATTTATATATAAATTTTATCGACGCTCACACCTACAATCGCAGTGTTAGCGCTATCTAAAATGAAGATCGCAATGTACTATAAATAGAACAATCTGGAGGAAACTGGAACCGTATGTATGTCGGCAATGGTAGGACGACACTTGATAATGTGCGCAGGATTCTTTTTAGGAATGTCATGACATGGGCAGATGGGCTTGGTCCACACTAACGTCTAAAAATCAAAATCAAAAAGGTTTTTATTTCATATAGGCCTACAAGGGCACTTATAAAACGTCAGAAGCTAGTGCACGGTTCCAAATTGGTCGTTTCCTATGGAGAAGAACCGGCAAGAAACTCCATGGTTACTCTTTTAAAAAAAATGATTTCTTACAATAATTCGTTGTTACAGTACTTATATCATTATATGTAAGAACAGTGTAGACCAGTCAATATTGTATTAAAAGCACAATAAAAATAATCATAATAATAAAAAATAAAAGGTGAATCGTAATAGAATTTACTAAGTCTACAGTGTTCTTACTTTACAACGTGAATTGTAAAAAAATATTGTATATAAAAAAAAAAAAGTATGAGCATTGTCTAACGTCAATGCCCACTAACGCGATATATACTGCGATAATTTTAACGCACTAAATTGGGTGTCTACACTTGAAAAGAGCTTCTTCTTCTTTTTAAATATATGACTCCATCGACGGACGTCGATGATTTTGCCAATGTCAAGTAAAAATAGCTAAAATATCAAATCAAACTATTATAAGAGTTATCGTGTGACGCCAAACGTCAATGGCGTTGTCAATGGCATTTTTCATTAGTGTGGCCCGGATATAAAAGAGTACTGGAAGCAGGGGCGTAGCTGCCGCAAAAAAAATCGCAAAATGTTATTCACAACCGTCTCGTAGGGTAAACCAAACATTTGTAAATAGCACCATTTTTTTTTTGTGGCTGTGGGACTATTGATACGGGGCTCCCGTGGGACTATTGATACGGGGCCTCTTTGGGTCTACGCCACTGACTGGAAGACCATCGAAATGACTATTGTAAAGATGGCAGCCACCGTAGGCGTATGGCTAGCTCGCCGTCCGGCCGTCCGGTAACCATCCAAATCGAGCCCAAGTCTTCGATAGCACGTAATGTTCCACGCTCGCCTAGAAGCGGCAGGCGGTCGCCTCCTTTTGCGAGGCAGTAATGCTAGCAAAGGAGGAGGCCGACCGCATCAAGCAAAGGCGACGGCGCTGTCGCCGCAGCCGTCGCTGTCGCCACAGCCGTCGCTGCCGCAATTCTGATCCCAATTTCCGGCCACCGCAGACGCTGGTAACAGTCCGAACCAAGCCCGAGTCTTCGACGGTGCGCACTGTTTCCGTGCGCCTCAAGGAGTTGTCTGCAAACTGTAAGGGCCCAGTAGGGTCGACGCCTCTTGGGACCAAGGATTTGATGCAAGTGTATTACTTACCAGAGCCCTGGGATCAAGGCAAGGAAGGATCGGGGAAAAAATACTAAAAAATTTTTAGCACACGAAGATTTTATACACACTATAAAAAACCTAACTATACACTACACACAAGCTCACACTCCTCTGTTTCACTCACTCACCCCCTACACTCACACAGTCCTTTTCACCCCACTACACATACACACACTCCTCACTTTCATTCACAAATACACAAAACATGTCATGTGTTAGTTAATTCTTTATATACCTAATTTTTTTTTTATGAATCTTGTTTAGAAATAGTATATATATCTTTTGCTGAATATATATTTTATTATGTTTGATAAGATGGAAGAGACTAGACTCCACGACACAGGGAATCCTAGTGTGGAGTCCAGAGATCTGTTATATTATTGTAATTGCCCTTTTTGAACAATAAACATATTTGTATTTGTATCTACCCCGTTCCTTCCTTGAGGGATAGATTTTTAGTCAGTAAGAATCTGATACTGTTTCCCGCTCCGCCCAAGGGCGAGCGATTTAATGAGTTTTACCTACCATTACAAAAAAACGCGCGCCTCAAGATGTCAGCAATTTGTAGGTATTGCAGTGTCAAAGTCTACTGGGACCATGTCATGGGTTATATGAAAATTTAATTCGTCAAAATTATGCTAGAGGGCGCTACCAGTTGTTTGAATGAGTAATTTTTCGTAATATATTTAGTGTAGTTTATTCAATTTTTTTGGTATCCTCATAATTTAAACAGTGATGATATTATTTAAACACTGCATAAAAATAAGAACAAAAATCAGTAATTAAAAGTTTTTTGATTTGACATGTTCTACATTTTATATTCCCAAATGAGTAATAAGGTACTTACAGTGAGTTTTGATTGGCAGTGATTTAAGAATAAAACAATGGATTAATGCCAAAAGCTAAACTAAGCTACAATAAAGAACAAAACACGCCATTTAATAATCACTTCATCATCATCATCATCAGCCTTTCAATGTTCCCACTGCTGGGACACAGGCCTCCTCTCTAGGAGAGGGAATGGGCCATAATCCACCACGCGGGCCCAGTGCGGATTGGTGGATGTCACATATCTTCGAATTTTTGGTTCTAGGACATGCCGGTTTCGTTTGATGATGATGTTTTCCTTCACCGTTTTGAGAGCAGTGGTGATGAAATAAATTACACAAAGTAATGCGCCTGGCTGGGTTCGAACCCGCGACCTACAACTCGTAAGTCGGGGCCATTACCACTCGGTCACCACTGCTCTAATATAATCACTTACGTATTTAGATTTACATAAGTATGTCAATATGGTCTCGAATCTGGACGCAAAATACGCGCTTCAGACGTGGAGTTGCGGACACCAGCCCGATATACCTACTACTAAGTACCTATGTCAGCAATTTACATAGATTTTGTATTTCCTTTGTCTAACCTAATTTACTATCCCTGCTAATAAAGTAGGTACTAAAACTTTCAATTTCATCACACTACAAATTGTGAATAAAAATAGATGAAAAAAGTAATTTTCTTTTAGCAAGCAAGAATAATCATAGCATGACGTGGGAGGTCCCGTGCGAAAATCACGATCAAAAACTGTCACAACAGTTTTAAATACATTGCTTGCTCATAATACATTTCAGTATGAAACGTTGTTACTAATTCAGCAATGTATGCTAAAACAAGCGATGGTGTCAAAAGCAGGGGAGAGTATCAAATACGTTGGTACAAGTAAAAGATGAGCAAAAGACAGGGTGCGAACACAATTACAAATTAGACATAAACACACCCATGGAATGGAAGTAATGAACCATATTCATGCGGGTGGTCAATATAGCCATGCAATTTGCGATGGTATAAAAACGATACGCGACGCCTTTTCCCGCCAACTTGCGACGAAGCGTCTCTCAAAGGGCGCTTGTTGCTTACGTTCCAATTTCAAATTCAATTTCTTTTTTTCTGTGTAACCTGTGTTAGTGCTTTTGCAAAGGTAAGTTTAAGTTTTTTTTTCTTTTTAATAATTTTAGGTAGGTATTTCGTTTATTTTTTGTTGGACGATGTCAATGAATTAATATTGTTAATTTCTCGTAGTTATTCACAGTACTAAAATAACTTAAAAGTGCATTGTTTTGTATATTTTCGGATCGAGGCCAAGTTAATTTGAGTTTTTCTGTAACAATGACTAGAATACAAATAACACGCCCAAAAAAAACAAAATTAACTCTCTAAAGTACCGACATAAAGTGGACTATAATTTCAACCTCACTACCATCGTTTCCGTAGTGTAGCGGTTATCACGTGTGCTTCACACGCACAAGGTCCCCGGTTCGATCCCGGGCGGAAACAGTTCTTTTTACGAATTGATTTTTTGGATTTATTATTTTTATTTATTGTTTTCTGTGTATTATTTCAGTAATTTGCGTATGAAATATTAGTTTTTTCTTTTCTCAAAAAAAAAACAGTTTAAAGGTACCCGTATATAAAATTTGGTGTTAAGAACCTCTTATTACAGATAGTAATATTAATATAATTTTCTGTTTATTTATGTGTTTTTGGGTTTTATCCTATCCCTTTTAGATAATAAACTAAATAAGTGATTAATGATTAAGGACTTAAAGAGTAGCATTGAAAAAAAAATGTACTTTGATTTCGCTAAAAAGACTCCTTCGAGCCGGATTTGAACCAGCGACCTATGGATGACAATTTCGATACATCTACAGTCCACCGCTCTACCAACTGAGCTATCGAAGGTTGAGAAAGGAAGGCGAAATTAAAAGTCCGTTGCGAAATATCTTTTATCACGGATGATCTTTTTTTTTTAACTTTGGTAACAAACAAAATTGCAAAAGCAAAAAATCCATGTAACTTGTAGATATTTTTATATGCATCTTATGTCTAAAAGTAGGTGTATGCCTTCTCGAAAATCCAAATTTAAATTTAAAAAAATAAAACATATTTATTAATAGCAGATAGAAACAAAACAGTATCCAGTACCTATTTCATCTCGTATCAATTTCAAATAATACATCTAGGTACCTACTTACTAACTATACGACATAGAACCAACTTTAAGATCTCAATGACAACGTAAAAAACAACATTATTGGTAAAACAACTACAAAATTATAGCAAAATAGTAATCGTAAAGAATATGTTTTACTTCACTAATTTCTCAGTAAAAAAAACTCATCGCCTTAGAAGAAAAATGTAGGCACAATAGCCTCTATTTTTTCAACACACATTAAAAAAAAATCTTAACTATATATAGGTATTATCAATCAAAGATATTGTTCAAGGTATGGAAAAATGGTGACTTTAAAATTGGCGCCAAAAGTGAAATAAAAATGGCGGACGAGCTGTCATTGTTATCCGGTTTCGTGATACGCAGAACGGTCGCGTTTATCAGATTAGATTAGCGTCTTATCTTGTGACCCAGTTGTAATGAACTTGCTTTATCTGACGCGTTACAAATTACAATTTAAACAAGCCTTTCTACGAGCTGACTTAATGACATAATAAACAAGTGCTACTGAAAATAACTAGAAGAAACTGGAAATATTTGCAGGATAATGTGATATGATCATAACAATATAATTATATGTGACGGCTATCTGATGAAATCGTAATTAAGCGCCACGTTTAACCAAATGGTCATGTAGTCATTTGGTTTATTCTATTTTATTTATTTTCAGCACACTGACTTATGTACAATATAATTTAAACAACATTTACAGTAGGTCTAATTAATTAAATAAATTAACTGATAAATAATAAAAATTTAAAACAGATATGAAAATAGAGATTGAATATCAATGTTAAAATTTTGTATATAAGCTTATAATTTTTGCTTTATTTGCGAATAGTTTTAAAAATGACGTAGGTATACGACTACATTTTATAATAAATAAATGAAATATTTTAAAATTCATGGTTTGCGCTTTGGTTTTGGTGACCTCAATGGAAGAATTAAGAATGAAGAATGTGTTCAAAAGGCTGACTTTCAATACGTCACGCAGTTTAGTGATTCTACTATACCCAGTTTAATTAATTATTGGCCTAAATATTGGATAGCCGGCGTTTAATGCAATTAGTAAAAATGCAATCTATATATATATCTAATATATCCACTTTGTTAGGTTTTTACACTTGGATACTAAATCCTTAATACCATGAGTTAGCAGTACACATATTAAAAAAAAAAGAAATATGTTGACACGTGTAGAGTTGAGGGGAAATGCGTTTATTCAGGTTCCGTTTGTCAGGAAACCTAAGTCGATTAAACTTAGCCTCTATGGCTCTCAGTGACCTAATCAAAGTTCGAAACTAGTTTGTCTATAATCTAACTAACACCAGTTCCCCTTTAGATTGCTTACAGACACTTTAACCTTTCGAAATGATCAAAGACGCAATACTGATAGTTTGGTGGCTGTCTCAAAGGATCTTTTTAATATTTTATTGTGGGTAAAAATCATCAAATGACAAATGCCGTCCTTGAGCGGAGAGGACAATAGTGTCAGACTCTTACTGACCAAACAACCCATCTCATTCCGACCTTTATGCCAGTGCCAGAGCCTTTCTTTTCTGACACAAACCCTTGGCCCCAGTTGGCTTTGACCCTTCTACAGGGTCCCTACGTTCTTTCTGTAGGGGTCCTTTCTTTTACGAGGTGGGAAATCCTGAAATGATTTTTAGCGCTTTTACTGATTAAAACTTTTGTTCCTTCCTTTGCCCTTTGCCTTTTAAACGTTATCGAAGCCCTAGCAAATATCGGTCATTCTGCGTTCGTTCCGGTTTTGCTGGCATCTCTTTATTTTTTTACGAGTTTTCAAGCGCTAATATTCGCAGAGCCTAGCTTCAGACTCGCCAAGATCCGACAGCCGTACTGTATAAAGTTTTGACCACCTCAGCGAAGTTTACAGAAAAAGGTTTGATAGGACGCATTTGCTGCCAAATACACACAACACATTAGAATAATTTTCATTCACATTCTAATTGTAAACAAATTAATTATTCATATAAAAACATGGTATAAAGGACTTAGTATCTAACACCAAAAAAAAACCATAAGTAAATGTGAACATACGATTTTTTATTATATTTCATTATCTAATGCTTTCATGAAACCAGAAAAAAAACGACTTTTTTATAATAACTCTTCCTTTAACAAACAGCTCCTATCGGTGACCTAGAATTTTTTTATATAAGTTAACAAGTTTCTACACAACGGCTTTTAAACGAGCTTCGTCCAAACAAGTCAGGGTTCCTTTGGTTTTCTTAATTACCTATTAGTTCGCTACGTAACCCGAGGAGCTAGCTCCGCAGTACTCCACACGATTTCCTATGGCTTCGAATACCCCTTCACAATGAATTTCCTGGTAAAATTTACGTGATAGAATTTCCTTAGCTTAGATTCAATTTGTTTGCGTGTGGACCTGAAATGTGACTAGCTGCACGTTGGCATTTGTGTGATGTTGTTTGTTTGGATTTCTACGAAGAACTAATTATTGTTTTGTATGAAATACGTAAGATTCTTAATGTTGTATTCTAAAGAGAGGCCAACCCGAGATACATTTCCTTACAACTGTTCTTATTTCATCATAACGAGGATATTATTTAGGCTTCTATAGAAATCAAAACATAAATTTGTAAAAAATTAATGCAGTAAAGACATCTGAAAAAAACTGCAATTATGAATAAAATTTGGCCCTTCATAATGACCTCCAAAATAAAATAAAAAATCTATAAAATTCTGGCAAAAGTAGGGAATCCAGATTCTGAATGAATGAAAATGTTATTCAAAATCTTAATAAGATAATTTAAAAAATCGATAATGACGGAATTACCGAATGGCAAGAAAGTTTCAAGGCGTTATCTCTTTTTTGCGTTGCCAAACTTAAAACTCCGATGCATTCTAAAAGATTTTCAGCAGTAAGATAAGATACACCGGGTCCAACGACAAAAAACAGCAGAGATAAGTCAACATTCTAAAAATACAAAAGCTATATCTTTATATATCGGAGAAACGTGATTAGTAAACGTGATATATAAGATAAATAAAATATATTTATAACTTGTAGGTCAACGAAACTTCACATCACAATAGAGGTTCTATAATGTTCAATAAACAATAAATTGTGATATAAGTTTTTATCTAATGACGCAGAAACACTAATAACTTTATGTAACAATAATATCGTCTCTTTGAATTTTATACCGATTATTGCAATGTCATCAGTTTGTTTAAATTCATTGTCCTTAAATCTATATATATCTATATATATAAAAATCAATGCCACTTTTCGTTGTAATTCCATAACTCAAGAACGGCTGGACCGATTTGGCTGATTTTGGTCTTGAAATATTCGTGATAGTTCAGGGAAGGTTTAAACGGTGAGAACGAAAAAAAAAAAAAATAGGCGAAACGAAGTTTTTTAGAGTAGGGTAGAGTAGGGTAGAGTAGGGTAGAGTAGGGTAGAGTAGGGTAGAGTAGGGTAGAGTAGGGTAGAGTAGGGTAGAGTAGGGTAGAGTAGGGTAGAGTAGGGTAGAGTAGGGTAGAGTAGGGTAGAGTAGGGTAGAGTAGGGTAGAGTAGGGTAGAGTAGGGTAGAGTAGGGTAGAGTAGGGTAGAGTAGGGTAGAGTAGGGTAGAGTAGGGTAGAGTAGGGTAGAGTAGGGTAGAGTAGGGTAGAGTAGGGTAGAGTAGGGTAGAGTAGGGTAGAGTAGGGTAGAGTAGGGTAGAGTAGGGTAGAGTAGGGTAGAGTAGGGTAGAGTAGGGTAAAGTAGAATAATCTGTTGCCGGGAGCGAAGCCGCGGGCAAAAGCTAGTGTATTTATATAAAAGGATAAACTGACTGACTGACACCTCAACACACAGCCAAAACTGCTGGGACTAGGAGCTTGAAATTTTGCACAAGGCATCCTTTTATGACGTAGGCGAACACTAAGAAAGGGGTTTTCAAAATTCAGCTTCTAACGGGATGTAATGGGGGTCTAATGTTTGTATGGAGAACTCTACTTTCACGCGGGCGAAGCCGTTGGCAGAAGGCTAGTCTGTACCTATAAAAGAAGAAACTGATTGACTGAACGACATAAGACCCCCACAATCAACAGCCCATAGAAATATACTGGGTTTATGGCTAATTCTTATGCTATATCTTCTCTTCTTAGTCTAAATTTAGGCTCTTCGATTTTTGCACTTGAAAATTCGTAAAATAATTAACAGTATAAACAAATAGATGCAATTTGCAGTTGTTATTGCTGTTAAAAGCTGTTATAGGCATAGATTTTTTTAAAACCTCTAGTTTATAAAGAATAGATTTAATGTTAATAAATAATAGACTCTTATATTAGTGATGTCCATATTTCTAACAAACTTGTAGGTCTACTCAACAGTGTTCATTATTTATAACTCAAGGATAAACGATGACGTCACGTATTTTATTCGCGTAATTAACGACATCCTTGCAGACAACTTTGTATTAGGACTAGGCATTAAGGAAGATACTCCTTGCCTACACTATTGTGGGACTTCCTGGAGACATAATTGAAGAGTTAAGCACGATAAGTTACACTGCTATATGCTTTTTTTATGGTGGGAAAAATCATCCAATGACAAATCCCGCCATCAGGAGGAGCGGGAAATAGTCTCAGACTTTTACTGACTAAACGACATACTCCCTTCTTTATTTGCCTTAATTTTAGGGCCCTGGTATTTCGCTTTCGTATCAACCCATGGCCCCAGGAGGCTTTGACCCTGCAGGGCCCCTACACGGCTGTATGCTACGGGTCCTTTTTTGGGAGGTGGAAAATCATCTAAAGACCCCTCCCGTTTTTTCGTTTTGATTTTTCGTGTTGTCCTTTGCGTTTTAGGACTAGGAGATTCCGTTTTTAGAAATAATACCGCCTTATCGGGTGGCCCTGCTGTGTGTGCCTGGTTTGCTGGCTCTCTCTCTCTCTTTTCTTTTAATTGTGCGTGGAACAGTACGCGCTGTCGAGAGCTTGGGTGTTGTCATTAACTCATTATCATTACATAGTATAAAACAAAGTGGCATTTACCTATGTATGCTTAAATCTTTAAAACTACGCAACGGATTTTAGATACAGTGACTTAAAAGGAAGGTTTATATGTATAATACACATATTTAATATCAACATTGCACCCGTGCGAAGCTGGGGCGGATCACTAGTATATTATAATTTAATAAATAAATAATAACAACAAAGATAAAAATGACAGATAGAGTCTCGAAGATATTAATTTGTACAATAATTACGCCTAGCCAATTAAAACCATGATCTTTGACACAGCTACAAATCGTACTGACCTACCAAAAACATATCGTTAGAGAGCTGTCAGTATGAAAAATCAACTTCGAATATGTTTACAATAAACCACAAATAGCTGTTGAGTCGTTCGACCTTATAAACTCATTGTGCACATCCTTGATCGAATTCGTTGGAGTCGGGAGCTCCGTGCCCTCCCCGAGACGGCCAAGTGCCAACGACACCAATGTACAAACATATACATCGAACGACAAATATTATTGTACAAGTAACAGTGGCGCTACTTGTCAAGAAGAGCTGTCAGAAACCAGTTAAATTCAATACATTTTATCTTAGTTCCCGATTTTGCCACGTGCATACCAAAGCTTGTCAGTGTAACTATATTCTTACTCATTCTCATAGCTTGGTTTAAACTGGAGTTAAGCAGTTTCGGAGTCTTATGAGGAACAGGATGTAGCATTGCAGTAGTCTGTCACTACAAACTAAAGATACTTTTGGATTCGTCATCGTAGCGTCGCTTTTTAACTTGGTTGAACCGAGAACAAATTAAGGCGTGTCTGTGCATTAATTTGTGTAGGATGACTAAAAGTATTCTACGTGCTGCATAACGTGGATCTAGTGGTGTAATTTAAAAATGACCCGGTAGTTTTGTTAGCTAGATTAAATCTCCAGGAATCCGACCTACTTTATCCTCATCCAAAGGGTCATCAAGTTGCGCCATGTCCACGTATCCCTCCGCAGGTTCCTATGTGAAATATCAACGGAAACGGCCGGCTTCAGAGCTTCGCCGGTACTTAAGCGTCCAATTGAACAAACGAGCGTGATAACCCTGGATCCGGTCCCGTGACTTGGTTCGTTGTGGCCTCTTAATGTATCTAAATGCAGTCATTACTGATGATGACTGATTTACGTCACGATAGGACCATGAAAGGATGTTTTGGTGTCTCTGCTCACGCTATCTAGACTGTTTCTGTACTAGTGTACTGTTAGTAAGGTTTTATTACAAAAATACGGTTACCTACCTATTATTCCGGATGATCGCTGAAAGCTTCGAACTCAAAAATTGTTTCATTTCCCAAACAGAATAAAAATAATGGCAACGCTCCCAAATTTCTGGACAACACACGTACATGGTTCGAGTCGGCAATTTAAGGAGACACTAGCACTACGATAAGCCCACGACAATACAATAATGGACGCTCTTCGCCTAATGGGTCGCATCCTGCACGGCCCAAGCGCAGTCCAGTCAATGCTAAGAGTTCGCTCCTCCGGCACACGTTCGTTTCCAGAAACTAAATTTCATAGTTCATGTTTCCCTAATCGTGTGTGTGATCACGTTTCGTGTCATTGTAGACATCCTCGTGTGGGTTTCAAGTGTCGCAGGTCTGGTCAGACATTGCTTCGCCAATCGACCGACGTCGGTCGCGGCGAACGATGCGCCTCTTGCGATTTCGAAAACGATAACGAATTTCGACAACTTTACAATTCAATTATCTGTTTACCTTTATCTCTATCGTGTTATGGATGCAGTGCTGAGGATGGAAAAGTGCATTTTATGAGAGAGTTTTACCTGTGCAGTGTATAGTGACGGACATGCCTGAGTTTCGACGCCTGGCAGCCAGTGTGAAAAAAAAGAAGCCACTTTCGCCGACTCAGCGGTTGAGTCACTCAAACTATTCTATTTACTTGATGCGATAACATTTTAGGTGAGTCTGTCATTAGTGTAAAGTGGTGTATCCCTTACATTAATGGCCACTTAGCTATCGTGGACAGGTGTGTGTTTCAAAGGCATTAGCGTTGTCCTTAAAAATGTTCACCATTTTTACCATTTCTAGTTATCAGTGTCTATTATAAGGTGGGATTTAGATTTTTCCGTTCATCTTAACGAGTGCAATATTATACAATTTAAAATACTGGTAAGTTTCATGGCTTTAATATCTTTTATTAAAGTAGGACGCATGCAAAATTCTTTTGCATAGGTTCTATCTATGACCTGATTTGACAGTTCATTTGACAGATAGTTAAAAAACAAAACAATAATTGTCGTCAAATAGAAAAAGTTATTACTTCTTACCTTCGAATATAATCTTGATTAATATTTTATTAACACTTACATATTATGCAAACACAACTACATCAACACATTAGGCTAGTCTTTAGATCAGAAATAAAAAGGTTAGAAACAAATAACAACAAAGTTTAACCAAATGTCAACCCACTGGAAGATTACCAGCTATTGAAACGTCATTTTAATATCGCTAAAACAAAGAAACAGAATATTTACCTTTGACCTTACTTATTTGTTTACTTTTTTAAGGTTATGTTTGACATTGGCCACTAAACTATCTATGGAATTCTTAATCAAAGATAACTTGTTTTTAACACATCACTGGCACAAAAACACACTGTTTCCACGACAATCTTCTTGTACAATGATTGTTTTCTATTACTATATCTATAATAAATACTATTACTCTATTACTTATCAGCTGATGAGCTGACCAGACTGTTTTGTATTATTTAATTTGTTGCAATTCAGTAAATCTATGCATTCTTATTGGTTGTTCTGTAACGATCTCTGGCGGACTCATTCAATACTACATTCATTCATGATTTACGTGTCTTCGTCGTAGTTCTGTGAATTATCGAGAGATGGCGTTATTATAAAAATTGCACTGAACTGTTGTACAAGTTTTATTTATCCGACTCAAACAAAACATGTAATAAGTTACCTGCTTAATCACTTTGTTTTATTTTTTTTTAATAAAGGCATTTGATTAATTTTACTGCTTTAAAATTAAAATTTGAAGAATAGCTAGGTACAAGTAAAAGTTACAAGACGTCATTGATGATTATAAAATATCTTTAAAATTAGATTTCTCGAAACTAAAAGCTTCAGACACGATATTATTTAATTTGAAATTAATTTAAAAAAAAATGTAGGTACCTACACTATATCTAAATGTTTTACAAAACTTAATAAGTAATTGAAAGATTTTCGGATCTAAACTTAGCTGTATAAAGCCACAGCAATGGGTTCAACTTATTTGCCGCGTAAGTACTACCAAGTAACACCACTTGAAAGAGACCGTTTCTGGAAAAGTTTTGGGAATTTTCCACTACATAATTGCTTTCACCCATTAAGTATCCAACTTTCTTTTATTGTTATGAAAATTGAAATGCCTGATTGGTTATTCCAATTAATCAAAAATCTATTATCGTCGAAGCCTTCTAAAGCGGTTACGTGGACATGTCATTAACTTTCAATGATTTGCTCAAAATAACGGGAAATTGACAATTAATTGTGTTTTTAAACGAAATGAAAAAGTGGAAATTGAGAACGCTCCAAACCTACCTCAACAGTCTTACAGACTTAATTAAAAAGTTATTTTGGTAAGACTCCACTGGAAAAAGTAGAAAAGAGAATATTCAAATATTCAAAGCATTTATTGGAGAAACTGACTGACTGACATATCAACGCACAGCCGAAACTACACGGACTAGACAAGTAGGTAAAATTTTGCTCAAGGCTTCTTTTTATGGCGTAAGCGAGGCAGGGGCGTAGCTACCGCCGTATCTGCCGTATCAATTATACTGGGCCCCCGCGGTACAGGGGCCCCGACCTAGGCAAAAATTCGCAACATGTTATCCACAACCGTCTCATAGGGCAGCTAAGCATCTGTATTAAAAATTTTTTTGAGGGTAGGTGGTTAATTAGGATAGACAGAGCTCCCAAATATTTTTTTATTAAAAATAAAAATAAACAATATTATATCCTAATTTAAACAAATTATCACTGAATAGTCTCCACTGAAAGTGTACTAACGTTTGCAGCACTTTTTTTAAAGTTTTGTAAATTGCATACCACCTGCCAGCTAATCTTCTTCATCATCACAAAATCACAAAGTCTCACTAAACAAATAACCATGTCTCAACTTGACGAGATTGTGTCTGCGCAGAAGAGCTTGGAGGATAGCTTCCTTCGGAAGATGGCGGAGCTTGAATCCCAGATCCTGAGTGCTGGACCTGCCAAGGACACGGTGGCAAGAGTTGCAGATGAGTTCCGGTCATTCAGGGAGCTGATCTTCAATATGCTTAGTCTGCTCCGAAGTCAGATTGGCGAGTGTGCTAGGCAGATCGATGGGATGGAGACCAGACATCGGCGGAAGGCATTGGTCTTTCAAGGAATTCCAGAGGTTGAGGGTGAGAATAGCACTGAAGTCATCCTGGGTGTTATCAATAAGACACTGGCCCCCAAATCTGTCACTGCATCCTCTATAAAGGCCTGTCACAGAATCGGTGCAACCAAGAAGGATCATCACAGGCCCATATTAGTAAAATTCTCCACATACGTCGACAAATCTGCAGTCTGGAGAGCCAAGAAAGGCTTAAAAGGTACCTCCATAGCAGTCAGGGAGTTCTTGACAAGGACCCGGCAAAACATCTTTGGGAAGGCAAGACTTCATTTTGGGATGCGGTCTTGTTGGACGCAGGACGGAGTTATTGTGGTTAAGGCCCCCGACGGAAGTAAACACAAGGTCACTGCTCTCGAAGAACTGACTCCGCTGCTGTCCAGGTATCCGAAGGACTTTTGATACGGGGCCCCTGTGGGACTTGCTACGCCACTGAAGCGAGGACTAAAAAAGGTTTCCTAAAATTCAAACCCTTAGGTGGATCAAACAGGTCTCAAAGTTTGTATAGAAAAAAAAAAGTATAAATAAAAAAATATATACTTAGTCTAAGTCTACACTAATATAATAAAGAGGTAAAGTTTGTTTTTTTTTTTTGTTTGTAGAAGGTAATCTCTGGAACTACTGGTCTGATTGAAAAAAAATTAGCAACAATAGAAAGCTGCTTTTTTCATGAGTGACATAGGCTATATTTTATGTACGCGGGCGAAGACGCTGACAAAAGCTAGTAATCTATAAATCGAAAAAATGCACCAGTTGACAGTAACATAAAGAGCGGTGCTAGTTTGTATTGAAAACAGTAATTTTACCTCTGGTAAATCCCATCAGAGTGCACGGCATGTACCTAGTATGATAATAGTTATAATCGTGCATAAAACAATTGTTTACCTGTTGCATAATTAATCTAATTATAGCTTACGGCTATCTACTCTTCTATTAAGAGGACTATAACACCTAAAGCGTTGTCACTCTCAGACTGCATGCAAAAGAAAGAGATGCGCAGACACCACAATACCTTCTTGCAAAATATCAAGGATTTTATCAAGTTGTACTAAAATTTGTTTGTTTATTTTTACTTTATTATTTTTGATAAAAAAATAAATCACTCCTACAATGTTGCTTGTAGAATAATCTGCAAAACAATCAGAATTATTGTAGATATGTTTAATGTTTATTAGTACGGTTTTTTCATTGATAAAGGTAATTTTAGAGGCATCCTAATGATTTTTCTTTTGTCGTACTAAATTAGCTGTAGGTTTTGAACATTGTACATTATTTTAAGTAATTCTTAACAAGTTCTAGTGTGCCTCCCTATCAACGATTGTATCACTAGGTACTTACCATCAGGTGGAATCATAGTCAAGCACAAGTTAATATCAAATTTAAAAAAGAAACTGACAACCGTATCAAAATCAGATTTTGTGGAAAAACAAATGGACGCAGATATCGACTTTGTTTTACCTATACTATGTAAAAATTGTATTTTTAACACAGCTGACCTGTGTATAACAATTTGTAATTCTAATTATGTAACGCAGTTTTTTCCCATTTGCGTTATTTTCTACAGTTTTCCTACCTGGTTTTTAACCATTATCTATGAACCTGTAATTAAAATAAATATACTTAGTAGTTATATACGACAGCTAACATAATAATAAAATAAATAAAAAGTCTATTGCTTTGACTTAAATAACTTATTATAATTACAATTAGGAGAATCCTTTTAAGCAAATAGGCATAATACACATGCACATCATGAAAGAGACAAAAAAAGATCAGAGATCAAGGCTGAACAGGTTACTTCTAGGCGGGTGGTGTTCCATCATCGGCCACATCATCGTTTACCATCAGGTGAGATAGTGGTCAAACGCGAGCCTATCTAAAATAAAAAAAAAATTGTATATGTGGTTGAGTGTCCGACCTTTATTCCACCAAGCCCGGTCCATAATTTGACCACCAGACGTACGTCGGATGTTGCGACCGATAGGTAGGTAGGTACGTCGTAAAGAAATCAAAATGGTTTTTATTTCACATAGGCCTACATGGGCACTTATAAAACGTCAGAAGCTAGTGCACGGTTCCAAATTGGGCGTTTTCTATGGACAAGAACCGGCAAGAAACTCCATGGTTAATCTTTTAAAAAAAATGATTCCCACGATACGCACGAAACGGTTTTGGAACACCTTCATCGTTCATACAGCTAAGGAAGGAATGAAATTCCCTGCCGGAGTCTGTGTTCCCTGATAGCTACAATCTAGGGGAGCTTAACAGTGAACAGGTTACTTTTAAGCAAGCGTGCTCCATCGCTGACTACATCGTCGCTTTCTATCAGGTGAGATAGTGGTCAAGCGTCAGCTGATTAATAATAATAACGGAATAACAATAAAGCGTTAGCAGTGGGATTCAGAAGGCAGTACTCCTGAACACAGCGCGTATTGTTAGGAGGTTCCTCTCTCAGGAGCCTTGACCACCGGTAGCTTGGACCCTGTCTTGGTGCCGGTGGGCTACTTTTATATATTTTAAAAAAGTTTTTTTTTAAAGAAATATATTAAAATGTTATACAATATGTACATATATAAAAGTACATAAATGGAATAATAATAAATTATTTTCTAGCTAAGTAACGCCGCAAGTGCAGTACTCAGTGCTGTGCTCAGCTCGACCGGATCCCTTCACTTTTCTTATTATTTCAAGTGTTAGTCACCAAAGTTATGTTAGTTCAAATGAAATCACTTATATTTGACAAGCCACTTTACTTAATGAATGACGCCAATACTTATGCTCTTTAACCTACAATTTTGACACAGATAGGTTTTTTTATGGTAGGTAAAAATCATCCAATGACGAGTCCCACTCTTGGGCGGAGCGGGAAACGGTGTCAGACTCTTATTGACTAAACAACCTACCACGGGGTAGAAGGTACGGACCTTCCTTGCCTTATTTCTTTTATTAAGCCCCGGTATAACGCTTTCGCACCAACCCTCGGCTCCGGGAGGCTGACATAGGTAGGTACTATTAGGCTTCTTGTTTTCTACGGATAAATAGTAGTAGAAGCTCGTGGCGGAATCAGGGGTGTTATTTTTGGAGTTCGTATAAACCAGTGCTTGACTGCGATCCCACTTGATGGTAAGCAGCGATGCAATAGTTGATGGTGAGGCGCACTAGATTAGGATCCATGAAGACACCTAAATTATAATCGCACAGGAAGACCGCAGCAAGCCAATTGTTCCAGTCCTACGCTGATTATTATTGGGTTTTATTTTACAGTGTTAATCTTTACGATTCGTTGCCTTAGAATGAAAAAATAGCACTACCCCTTTCTAAACCAGAGTCGGGACGATTTTAAGACGATTTCGACCTATTTTCCGCGCAAGTTCCTCGGACAGCTCTGAAGGAAAAGCTATACCTACACCTGATAGCAACATCTATGGCGCCACATATAAATTTTAATCTATGAAATCTTGCACTCCGCGCGATTTGAACATATACAACAGCCCGAAATTATCTATCTTTTTCTTATGGTGGTACAAAAAAATCGAATAATCTGGGACACAGTGCCAGACTTCTACTGATTAAACGACCCTCCGTTCTTTCTTGCCTTAGTTCCAGGGCAGGGTGTTCCGCTTTCACATCAACCCTTGAATCCAGAAGTCATCTATCTGGCTGTTGATCAAAACAGACAAAACCTGCTCTGGTCTGGTCTAAGAATCCTTCCTTTTTAACGTGACTTTCCATAACTTTGGACTCTATGTCTACTAGTTCCAAAACCTAAAACATTTCTGTAACCCTTTTGGCACTTCAGGAAATTTCCAACAAACTCAAAGATACTCATCATGACCATGGTGTTTCATTAAATTACGTTTTCCATCAAAAGAATGAGTCAATATCTAATTGCGTTTCCACTGAACCCATTATAGCAAATATTGCACAATGGAAACAGCAAATTAATGCCGTCGGCACTTTAGTTCTAAAGACAGCTGCCAGTCATTAATCACAGGGTAGAAAATGATAATAGGAATCGGAAAATCAACTTGAAATACACACTTTTGTACTTACCTATTTGTTTTATGGGAAAAACGATAGGGTGACACCGATTTTGTTTTGTTTTAGGACCTTGTGAAACCATTCCTAAATACGATATTGTGTGATATAGGGTGCTTTTCAGTACATTTTTTATTTGCGGAGCGGGAGACAGTGTCAGACTTCTACTGAATAAACGACCCCCCGTTCCTTCCTGCCTTAGTTCCAGGGCTGGTTAGCTCCAATAAGCAAATATAATAGATTTTTTTTTAATATTCTCATCCACGACAAAATTATATTTGTGGGGACTATGTGGATTACTTTTCCATTTTTGTAATTTTAATATGATGTCTGACAGTTTTGAGTATTTCATGCGGTCTACACGAATGTCCATTTTTTGGTATTATTCGTCAAGTCTTTGAGCTCCTTAGTAGTCCTAAGTTTGAACCACACGAATACTGACAAAGGCATGTTTACTGTATGGACTTTAGAAAAGACTTTGACCCCTGAGTTTGTCTCGGTATTTCTTCTCAGGCTCTGAGTCCGGTGTTTTGTAGCTGACTTCAAAAGACCCCAAACCTGATTGTACGGTTTTAATTTCAACTAGATATGTCCACACGTCCCCAAGATATTGACCGATAGACGGACAACAGAGTGATCCCATACATCCCATAAAGGTTCGGTATTTTCCTTTTGAGGCGCAGAATCCTTAAAATAATCCTGACTTAATACAGGACATGGTCTACTTACGTGCCAAGTTTTATCAAAATCCGTATATCCGTTTCAACGTGAAAAAGTAACCGATATACAAACACAAAAAGTTTCAGCTTTATAATATTAGTGCCATGATTCGAATCGACTTCCTACAACAAAAAGTAGATAGTTAAATCAATATACCTACAGAAAAATTAAACTGATACACTTCGAACTAGAAAATTCCGGTTAAATCGCACCCAATCGAATTAGTGTTAATCAAAACTGAGTCATTATATATACAAATGACTGGCGACTTTGTATAAAAAATCTGACAAAAAGTGGGTTTGATACATTGACACATCGCGTTCTGAACAGTTAGGAATATAGGCAAGATGTGTCATAAGTAATATTGTCTATGCATTGCAATTGACATGGCAGAAATGATACTGTCCGCTCGGGTATATGCGGACTCTAAAGTAGAACAATCTGTGACCAGGGTTGCTAAATGCCCTCGGATCTTGCGTCTGAAGTTAAACTCTGCGAATTTTAGCGCTCGAAAACTCACACAAAAAAAAACCTTTTTAAAAAAATAAACGCTAATAACAGGATTTGACAACAATAACAACTGCCAATTGCATTTATTTGTTTAAATGGTTTTAAAAAATAAATACAATTTGCAGTTGTTATTGCTGTCAAAAACTGTTATTGAAGATGTTCCGTTTTCATAAGGGTCTCAGGGCGGAAGTAAGGAAAAATTACGTGGAAAAACCCGAATAGATTTTTTTATTTTTTTGGAACATTCTTCAATTTATGTTATAGGTATTCTTATATCGTAGGTTAATAGTAAATATGTACTTCTTAATATTTGAATTAACGATGAAAATATAGTAATTCGCGTACTATTTCTTTTGTATGTTGTATAAAAACTAAAATATAGTACGATACTCTGGTGGCAACCCTAACTGGAACCGAGAAATGGCTTTCAGTTGTCAGTTATAAGTAGAGAATTAGTCTCATGACAGGTTTACTTAACAATATTTTAACAGTTATAATTGTCAAAAAAAAATGTGTGCTTTTTCCTGTAGCACAACATAAAATGAAAACTTTATGAATTCGTATTGATGCACGATTAAGTTCTTCTTAATCGAATCTCGGGCAGAGCAGGAAACAGTGTCAGACTTTTACTGACTAAAAACCTACCCCATTGCTTCCTTGCCTTAGCCCCAGAGCCCTGGTGTTACGCTTTCGCATCAACCTTTGGCCCCAGGAGGCTTCGACCCTGGGGCTTTGAGTTGAGCGTGGAACACTACGGACGGTGATTCGATTTTACTTATCTTAGGTTCGATTCCTTTATTTTATTTTGTTTTTATTCTACTTTTTATTTTGATTCTTTTATTTTTTGCTTTAAGATTGTGATTTTCGTGTGCCCTACACTGTGGCAAAATAAATTTATTTTCTTTCTTTCTTTCTTTAAGACGAGCAAAGGGCAGGCTATTCGATTTACCCCGTTTGATTGTATATCTTATTTTACAGACATTTAGTTTCAGACTTCAGTCAGTCATGTCTATAAACTTTAAACTCATGGTCAACATACATGGTCGCTGATCTATTATGTCAACAGTCAACATTCAATTTTCTTGACATATCACAATTTTCTCGGAAAATGTATTCATCATTGTATGTTAAAATGTAGTGGAACCATATTTAACGATCCGTCACGTCACGTAATTAAGCTCTTAGGACGGATAATAATTATATCCTATGGATTAATTTTATATTACGTGGTTTAAAATTCTCGGTAACTAGGTATACTTACAATTAAAATAAAATATGTGGACTATGTTTGACGTAGGTGCGTGTTCGGTTAATTTTTAGGGTTTTTGTATCCAAAAAGTAAAAACGGGACCCTATTCGCGCGCTGTCGACGACTGGGCTTGTTCCGGACGGTTACCAGACGATTGGACGGTGAGCTACTAGTTGTCAGTAAACCGTAGGGATCCTGCAAAAAGGCCAACTGGGGCCAAGGGTTCGCGTCTAAAATGAAGACTCTGGCCCCAGTATATATGGCAACGTAGGAGTGGGGAGGTTGTTTAGTCAGCAAGAGTCTGACACTGTTTCCCGTTCTGCCCAAGGGCGGGATTCGCCATTAGATGATTTTTGCCTACCATAAAAAAATCCTATTAGACTTAGCTGTTTGGGGTCTCGGTCTATGCTAGTGAACTCGGGGTTTTATTCTGGATATTGGGTATTGATTTGAGAGTCCGTTTGCCGCTTGATAACTAACGAATTGTATCATTACTAATTTATATAACCGACTCCACTCAATAAGCTCTACCTGCAGGCTGGTATTTTTTTCTAGTAGGTAAAAATCGTACAATGACGAATCCTGGTCTTTGGCGGAGCGGGAAACAGTGTCAGATTCTTACTGACTAAACAACCTACCCCATTCCTACGTCCAGTCAACGTAGCCACCTACTGGACCCAAATAATTTAACAAGTTTACGATCGACTCGAAAAGAAGAGGGAGAACTGATAAATAATAAAATAAGCCTAATAAAAATAATAATAAGCCTAAAATAACGTCAAAATACGTTGTGGAAATCTATTTTAGTCAGATATTTGCATTTTTCCCAAATATAATAATCATAATGACGTATTTTGTGGTAGGAATTTCCTATAATAACGGTATTCATTATAAAAATAATATGACTTTTAATCTTAGGTAGGAAGTGTGTTCCGAAAGTCATTTTGAATATTTAAATTAATGTTGTGGTTATTTTTTATTGATGTTTTTTCTGTGGGAATTTTGACAAAATCTAGTTTGGTACATATGAAGTGAAATCTAAACATTAGGTTAAACATAGATAGGAAAATCCTATAACAACTGTTAGGGAATTTTCCTATTCTATCTTCGACAAACAATACAATAAAAAAATCAATAAAATTATTAAAACAATACAATTATATAATATTTATTTGGAGTGGCGACCGCGTACCGGAAGACGCAGTGTTGGAAGACCTCCCACATGGTGGACTGATGACCTGGTCACGGTTGCTGAAATCCGATGGATGCAAGACGCACAGGACCGGTCTTTGTGGCGCTTGGGGGAGGCCTATGTCCAGCCGTGGACTTCTATCGGCTGAATTGATGATGATGATGATGATTTTTTTTCTATATATTTATTTCTTCTTCCTAAAAAACAGGCGAGAAAGTACCATTTACGATTTGAAAAGTACATGATAACTTTCTTCGTCCTTTTTTTCCATAGGAAAACATTCCAATAACATCTCTCACCCTTGGGCAGAACGAGAGATATTGACTGACTTAAAATTTACTCCCGTTGTTTCTTTGCCTTAGTTTCAGGGACCCAGGCTTCATTTTCGCATTAGGTACCCATGGCCCCAGTAGGCTTCGAGCTTACTGGGCTGGTACAGTTTGTTGACATCTCCTTGAGGAGCGCGTGGAACAATACGCGCCGTTGACGACTTGGGCCCTGTCCGGACGGTTACCGTTGGTCGGACGGTGATCTACCCATTGCTCGCCATCCGCAATACCGTGCCTACGGTGGCCGGAAATCAGGATCGGAATTCCGGCGAAGTAAGAAGCGTAAGCGCCGTTGCTTCCTCCTTTCTCGAGAGAACCTGGGGCATTTTGTTAGGAGACACTTAAGGGTATTTATCGATATACAGCATTTATATTTAAAAAAAAAACAACCGTTACTAATTCCTGTGCCTCGTTTAGCTAAATATTAATAACACAGACGGTAGACGCCAGTTCATTACTCCACGTAATTTTATTACTATGTCTTCAATACCGAATTTTTTTCGTTGTCTCTAAACGATACTTCAATGTCAAGTTCTATAGGTACTCGAAGACTCGTATGTAGCCATTTTTTGTTGCCAAATCAATCAGAATAGATAGTCTGTGTCGATTTTTACTAAATATAATGTTACCGACATTACGGGATCGAGTACGGGACTTAAAGAGAATTTCAAAAGTTATTCGGTGTTTTGTGTTAAGATATCGCGCAGACGTGCTAAATGAGTTGGTTTTACTTTTTTGCAGGTTAACTGGTCGAATGTGTAGTGGTAGATGTTGTCCGTTTAATATGCATCAATACTATTTGGAATTGAAATACCTAATAAGAAAGAAGTTTAACGCTTAACTAGCTTATAGGCGTGGCAAGAAAGAGCGCTGTCTCGATAATATCAATAATGAGATAGATAGATAGATTAAACTTTATTGTAATGAGCATTTTTACGCAAGTTTTTATGCAGCTCGCTGTCCGACCGTCCGGTAACCGTCCAGATCGAGCCGCATGCACGACGATGCGTACTGTTCCCACGCGCTTCAAGGAGCTGGTAGCAAACTGTAGGGGCCCAGCAGGGCAAAGCCTTCTGGGGCTATGGACTGATTTCTGAAAGGAAGGTTCGGCCTCTGTATGTAGGGCTAAGAAGGAGTGGTTTTTGTCAGTAAATTCTGAGACTGTCTCCCACTCCGCCCAATTACGGGATTGGATGATTTTTACCCTACATTAAAAAAAACGCACTTTTCGTTCCCACGCATCATCACGAAGGAACACAAATTAAAATAAATAATACGTAACAACCTACCTTTTACAAAATCGATTTTTATAAAAACAGAGTTGCATAAATCAATTACTTACACATATTTTTTTTTTTTCAATAATTGTCCTTGGCACTAACTTTGTTCCGGAGAATTTACTCGATTTTTAATTTTTTTTTTTCCACCTATAGTTACATTAAAATTATCAACAAACTTTTTATATGGTCGCATAGACGGAATAGTTACATTATGACATAAAACGATACTATGTAACTTTTGAGCCCCAAATGAACGCACACATATTTTTCTTTAATTGTGTCTGTAATTACCAAAGTCGAAAGGTTTTGGAAGTACAATTTATGAAAAAAATATCTTTTAGTGACGAAAACCTTAGGATTTCCTTCCTAAAAAAAAAAAATGTCCTGATATCTATATCTATATAATTATATAAAACAAAGACGGTTTTGTTACAACACTTATAACTCAAGATCGGCTAGACCAATTTTCATGGATTTTGTTCGTTGGATTTGTCCCCGCCCCGAATAGCAGAATACATCTTAAAAATAATGAGAACTCGACGAAAACATAATTATGAAAGAGGGGTCCAAAGTTTGTATGGAAAAACTACTTTCACGAGGGCGAAGCAGCTGGCAGAAGGCTAGTATTTATATAAAAGTAGGTAGTTAGAGCTTTAAATAAAACAGGGCGCTTTTTCTTCTTCTTCTTCTTTTTTAAAAATAATATGGCTCCATCGACGGACGTCAATGATTTTGCCAATGTCAAGTAGATAATAATAGCTATAATATCAAAGAAATCAAATCAAACTAAAAAATCATGAAAACAAAATGTCTGTCCTAAAGCCCAGACATGATGATCCCCGAAAACAAACATGAATCCGATAACAGATCAGGGCGCTTTTTCATACCCATACCGTGTGACGTATTCGCGGGAAACGTCACAGTATTTTCCCTAACCTCACTTCCCGCGCAAACCGAAACGTCACTATTGCCACAGATTAAAAAAACAACAGAGAACCATGTTTTTTTTTTATTTTCCTTGTCACGCAGACTATAGTTTATTGTAAGGTTGAAGGCCACCCACTTACGTCGTTTGTTAGCCAGTGGCGCCAAGTTTTTGTCACAAACGTACGCAAATTAATGGCATATTGAAAATCGATTTGTTAGTTTTATTATTTTGATTAATTATACTTAGTAATTTATTATTTACCTACAGTCGTGTGCTAAAAATATAATCTGTCGGGAGTTTTTCAAAGAGTAGGTATTGGCTATTAGCAGACTCGAATTAACTTCGTATTATAAATTAGAAAAAAAAAGAACTTGTTCTTTGATTATTTATCGTCTACTAGGCGCCACTTAGTTTATTATTTTTTTTATTGAAATTTAGGGTTTTTTAGGTGGAAAATCAATAATATAATCCAATTACTCCGGCTCTTTGTATCAGACTTTTACAGACTACAATCCATTTCTGTTCTGTCTTGCGTTTCAGGAGGGTTTTTTTTAGTGGGCAAAATCATCTAACCACCCTTGAGCGGAGCGGGAAACAGTGTCAGACTCTTACTGACTACCCCACCCCGTTCCTTCTTTGCCTTTCGCACTGGGGCCAAGCCTTCCTTTCAGAAAGAGACCCTGGGCCTTAGTCTCTAAAATACCTGTCATTAAAAATTGCTTTAAAAGCATGGCATTAGTATGTCCATCTTTAAAAACCAAACAATTAGCACCAATGAGTTTGACCATTATTTAAAGCAGTAAAAAAAATATCTGTCACGTAGTGGTTGCACGCACCAGACGGCTTGTCGACGCCTTTGCCCTTATCTTTCCAGCAATTAAATGTCATCCTTATCTTTATAGAGCTTAAGTGTTAAAAACATTTGAAAACGATCTGGGACACTAACAGCTGTATCTCGTTTAGGATTGACAACTATTTTTGAAGAATAATTATGTATCTTATTTTGTTTAAACGGATATTTCAAAAAAAAATATTTGGAAGAAAGAAAAAAGGGTTTTCCAAGGTTTTTATTTGTTTTTTTTTTATTCTCTTGAAAACCATTTGTATTTGTATAATGCGTCTAGCACACACTAAAAGCTTTTCATTAGATATCTTTACATTTTTGCGTTCTAAGCTTTCATATTCCCCATATTATATCATATGCTATACCTTTATAGAGATAAAGCAGTCGTGGTCGAGTAGTAACGGATCCGACTTACGAGTTGTAGGTCGCGGTTTCAAACCTAGCCAGGAGCATTATTTTGTGTAATTTATTTCATCACCACTGTTCTCAAAACGGTGAAGGAAAACATCGTGAGGCAACCTGCTAGAACCAAAAAATCGAAGACATAATATGACATCTACCAACTCGCACTGCTCCTGCGTGATGGATTACGGCCTATTCCCTCTACTAGAGGAGAAGCCTGTGTCTCAGCAGTTAGAACATTAAAAAAGGCTGATGATGATGATGTTGATACCTTCATAATGAAAGGATCATCTCTAAGCTTTCATACTTAACATAATTATATCTATCTATATAATATAAAAGGAGAAACTGACTGACTGACATATCAACGCACAGCCAAAAGTACTGGGACTAGGAGCGTGAAATTTTCCACAAGGCTTCGTTTTATGACGTCGGCGAACACTAAGAAAGGGTTTTTCAAAATTCAGCTTCTAAAGGGATGTAACGGGGTTTAAAGTTTGTAGGGAGGACCCTACTTTCACGCGGGCGAAGCCACTGGCAGAAGCCTAGTATCGTATATTATATCTTCATAACCAAAACGAACATAATCTTCGCATCGCTAACGTTCACAGACGATGACGCAAAACCCTTGCAGCGATTAAAAAAAAAACAAGCAAAAAGTTCAATCGTAACCGTCTCTGAATGATTATCATTGATAGACAACCTCATTGCTGCGGCCAACAAACTAATTAACATTCAAATTTGAACTCTAGTTCCCAAAACATAGAATCTATATACAGTTTTTTGGTGTGAAAAAGAAGATGGCATCGTAACTCTTGTGTGCTGACAGCAATGATTGGAAGGCTTGAGTAATCCTAACTAATATTAATGCGAATTTGAATCTGTCATGTTTTTACTCCTAAATCGATGAACCTTTCTTTATGAATTTTTGTATAGAGATAGATATTTAGAACCTTACTTTTTTCTACGAGTATGTAATCAATACAATTCAATAACTCTTCCTCTTGGAGTGGAGGAGACGGGAGTATCATTCTTCGACTGACTAAGTCTTACCCGTGGGGCTTAGACAAAGTCACATTCTCACTAACGATAGCAAAATTCGAAACTCCAAATGTATGGAACTGACATATATATGCCTTCGAAAAGTCACGTGGTCAAACGTTTTCGATTCGCTAATTGTTATTAGTTGTTTATACGTCAAATTGGACGTTTTAATTCGATAATCATAGCCAAGAAGTTGTTATTTTATCGAACCAACACTTCGACTTTTCGGTATGTTAGTCGATGTAACTTTGTCTACCATTTTGTGGTCGACATCGTTAAGGCGAAATCGAACTTAGAAATGGATTCGACACGGAGCGATTGCCACTTGTCTAGGGCCCCGTGACTTTTAGTTGCCATTTTCGTACTGAACAGCCTGAGCCAGATACCTGATCTGCTACTTCAGTAATATTGTCATTCCAACACGATTCCATTATCATTTTGCTAAAAGTTTGTGCACAGTTTTCGCTGCATTCAAGGTTTTCCAAGGTGTGTCGGTTTTCAGGGTCAGACCTTCCTTTTTTAGTTATAGGCATCAGCCCTGCAGTTGGGCCCACATTTGCTGACAACTCCTTGAGGCGCACATGACATGGTCCGGAATGTTACCAGACGACCGGAAGGCGAGCCATCCATTGCTCGCCATCCGCAAGCCCGCGCCTGTTGTGGCCGGAAATAGGGATCGGAATCCCGGCGGCGTCTGGGGCGTGAGCGCTATTGCCTTATGCGGTCGGCCTCGTCCTTTGCAAGCGTTACTGCTTCGCAGAGGGAGGCGACCGCCTGCTACTCCTATTACGATAGGACTTGACTTGTATTTCGGTTAGCATTATTATTGGCCTCATATAAATTCTGTAAAGTGCAGGATGGGTAGCATAGCTAGTCTTTCAGGCCATTTAAATGCGGGCAAACCCACAAGGCCAAGCTAGTAGTTATAAAATAGACCAGTTTCCATTTTCAGGAATTCCATTCACAGTAATGGTGAATCGGTTGTGTTCATTATAGCAGGATGTGTGGTGTAGTGAGAAACTAACGCAGTATCTGTGGAATTAATTAATTCATTTGTTGGTTGATTTTAATCTTAATGAGTCTCATGTGTTGGGTTTTTCTATTGGAATTCCGTCTTCGATCTAGTTTGTCTGACACTTACATTGAGTTTCTGAAAGCCGAATCAAATTGTCATTCTACTAACACAACTGTTAAATTAACAGCTGTGTCAAATTCATTTGGATTGCTGTAACGATGCTTAGAAAAAAATGACTAATCTATGATATGGAATTTCATATGCCATTCCTATTCGCTGGGTGCACGATGACAGCGCCAACTAGCGGTTGCAAATACGGTGGCCTCCGAAATGTCAAATGCCCGGCTGTCATAACGACGAGTTATTTACAAACGAACAATTTTAATTAGATATTGTAATTTACATTTATTCCAATAAATATTCTAAATCTATATAAGGTAAGACTTCTTTATTTTTCGTCTAAAATGACACAATCAATAGATTTCGCTTAGTACATTACGGATTTTTCATGGCTGTCGTCATGAGAAGTAAGTAAAGAAATAAGCAAATTTCATCGAATAACGCATTTCATGTAAATAGCAGACGATTATTTATGAGTGCTTGTGCTCTCAATAATCCATCCTTTTATGTATTTTCAGTTAAACATGGCCAAATTAATCATAAAAACTGGATTCCGACCAATCACACACGACATCATTTTCCAACCACAAACAACATTGAAAGAAAAACAATTAGTTTGTAGATTTTTTTATCACTATTTCTGCCATTGTTTTTGCAATTAACTACGCAGCAAGCTTCGTGACTCATGTTTATTTACTAAAAACGTAAAACTCGCTAGTAAAAAGTGACAGCGTTCGCCACCGAAAGTTCCTTTTTTGGCCACGACGCGCGCTGCGATCGTTTTGTGGTTCCCCCACCTTATACTTCGCACCCAGCGAATAGAAATTTTAATTATGTTGTCAACTAACATGATGGTCAAATCAAAGTCACTGATCATGCTTTATGCAAATTGACAAGAATTTTGACACCTAGTTATTTGATTTTTACGTTGATCGGCCTCTTGGAAACCGGGAGTTAGTGTTACAGTTATAGATGTCGGAAATTGTATTCTAACACGCCGAAAGAATGCGAAGAATTTTTCTTTAGACTGAAGTCCTTCCAGATTCGGATGATTCGACGTGGTTAGTTGTGCAAATTATAGGGTGTCATATAAAGATAAAATTCTTCGTTCAGTGTGTTCCGTTCGGATAAGTTTGCGTCAGCTTTTATTGATCAAAACTTTGTTGTTCCTTCATCGCGGCTCTGGAACACTGGAGCTTTTGCTATGGCCGCGGTAGATAGATATATTCTTTATCGCACACCAAAAATAAAAAAATAACAATAGGAACTTAAAATTAATAGGGTGTCACAATGGGCGGTCTTTTCACTAAAAGCGACAACCTTTAGAGTTGAGTATCTATTTAGTAAAGAGTACAACACGTAGGTACTCTAGATATCTCATCATCATTTCAGCCGAAAGACGTCCACTGGTAGACATAGGCCTCCCCCAAGCGTCACCACAACGATCTGTCCCGTGCGTCTCGCATCCATGGGATTTCAGCAACCCTCTCTAGATATCTATGAATTAGCAAATGGTGATGATCCTGTCATCCCACAACGCATAACTTTTGTTGTAATTGCGTCGCACATTCTTCTTCGTCACCGGTTCTATAATTAACTGGGACAATTAAACTAACTGGGGGTTAAGCACCTGCAGTTATTTTGACATCAATCAGTTTGGCAGCGCGCCCTGACAGATGGGCTAACCAGACGATATCTTAGAGGTGTAACAACATTTTTTTTTATGATTATAAACTGTTGGGCCCATAACATGAGTCGCCATGGAAGATTTTTACTCCATCCCTCCGTATCCATGTACAAGCAGCAAGACACTATTTTAGGTATTATTAAAATAAAATTAATTAGAATTCCAACTAGCAAATTGTCGTAAGACTAGCCAATAATGATAAAACGAACGCTTTTATTACAATACCTAAATCACAGATCAATCAGTTGCAAGGTAAACTAGTTATTTTTATACCTGCGTTTGTAAATGTCGCTGTATTTTATCAGTGTACTCGTAAATGCGGAATTGCTGCTGACTTGCTGAGTAATGATTAAATAGATTTTCGTCACTTGTCATTGACACACATCCTTGTCTATGCCTAGATTGCCTAGAGTGTTGTGAGAGAGTGGCGCTGTCTCCCTCTCCAAGAGTTTGTTATTTATATGAAAAATCAAATGTTAAGGCTAGAGTTCGTTATTAGAAGTTTTATTAATACAATTAACCTTTCGAGTACGGTAATCAGAGACTTAATAGAAAAACTATACCTAGGTGTGTTCGCTTGGGGAACACTTTGTTGCGTTCTTCTCTCCGATTTTAATTTAGGTGTCTTCGAGGCTAGAGTGAATAAGCTCTTAATAAACTAGTGCGCTTCACTATCAATTATATTGTATCAGTGCTAACCACTAAAAAGTACAAAAAATTCTAATTTACGATTTCAAACATGTACCTATATCTACGACGTTACATCACAGAAATATTTGAAAGATACAAAAAAAAGGCTTGTTTTTTTTACCAAACCGCTATTTCGGAAGTCGCAAAATCTACACAGACCTGGATGGAGTTCATACAAAATACTACAGTGACCACAATCGGCCTTTACATAACTTAAGACTATGCGACTCCACGCTTAGGGCGCGCCTATCAATATTAATTAAAAGGCAGTTAGTGGAATTTATATTAGTTGAATAGACTGCCTTGACTGATAACCTCAATGACTGATTACCATCATAAAATGCATAAAACTCTTGAGCCGCTAGCGCCGGCGTACGCATACAGGGCAGGCGCTCACGCTCCCGACCGAATTGTCGGGAGCGTGAGCGAGAAACAGGGATAGAGATAGAGACAGAGCTTTTTAGTGTGTAGCTCTATCTCTTTAATAATTCTGGTTAGGTAGTAAAACGGATTACATAAAGAGCTCGTGGTAGAGGTTTAGTTTTCCTACTCGTTGATCGATAAGTGTCCAAAGGCCCTGGAAGATGGATTTCGTAACCAGGGCTCGCGGACGGCGAGCAATGAGTAGTTCGCTGTCCGACCGTCTGGTAATCGTCCGGAGTAAGCCCAAATCGTCGAGTTATCAGCAAACTGTAGAGGCCCAGTAGGGTCGAAGCTTCTAGGGGCCATGGGAAAATGTGAAAGTGTACATACACCAGGGCTCTCGAACTAAGGCAATGAAGTAACGGGGTGGGTTTTTAGTCAGTAAAAGTCTGATACTATTTCCGCTCTACCCGGGCCTGAGATGTTATTGATTTTTGCCCACCAAAAAAACCCAGTCAATTACCCAGTCAATTTACATATTTCTACCATCTCCTATTAACTTTAGAGATACCTAGAAACCCTTATTTTCTAGGGCATACTGATCTCTACGGTATACCAGAGTACAGCGGCACACACTAAGCGGTACACCGCTCTAAGGCGTGCCAAAGAAATATACATACTTATATACGAGACGCATACATAACTAACCTTGTCGACTGCTAAAAGCAAACCATTGAGGACCTGCCCCCCTCTTCGTGAGTGTAACCGCCACACCTCCTTACATCAGACGATCGTAGTAACCTTAATGCAGTTACGAAATCCGTGAAATTTGCGCCAACGACCAATGACTTGACTTCGAAGCACATTGCATCATCCGCTGGCCATCGTACGCGCAGTCTTTGAATGAAAAAAGTTGAATGACCAAATTGACGACGATGGGTAAAAAATTGTGAGTGGTAGGTCGTGTCGTGGTTTCAATTCAAACCCTTTTTATGTCTTTAAATCGATGAAGGAAAACATTGTGAGCGAATCCGCTTAAACTTCATGAAGAAATGGGTTTAAAATCTCTATCATACTTTCCTTGTGCCTACCTACAGCTGTGAAGTGGAATTCCTTGTGTCTGTATTTTCCTAGCTATAAACTGGGGTAAAGCCAAGATTGAGTAGATCTTAGCAAGCTTGATACATCGGTAACCACATCATCGCTTACCATCGGGTGGTATAGTGGTTAAAAGCGAGTCTATCAACAACTAAAAATGTATGTAGGTCATAAAAATATGTATGAAAAGAACGACTTAGGTATTAATTAACTCACTATGAGTATTTTTATGCTCGACACATCTGCATGATGTATCAGAAACAAATACACATATAGGCGCTAATATGCGTAAAAGTAGTCCTTCACATCACTATTATCTGGGAACGCCCGCCGGCCCAGGGCAGCACGCTGAATGGTACTGCTAATTGTTTGGACAAGTCCTCTCTGGTCACTCAGTGACGATCAGATACTAACACATTTTATTTAAAGAAACTAGCTTCTGCCAGCAGCTTCGCCCGCGTGATGGCAGGTTTCTCCATACAAACTTTAGACTCCCGAGTGAACATTGCATTGATCATTACAGTGAGCAAGTGAGTGAACATTACAGTGATCGACACGAATGTAATATTCAGCGCTTCGATTGGCCCGCTCCAAGCTCTTAACCAATCAGAGAATGTTTCGTTAGCATTAACGTAAAAACAACTTGTACTCAGCAATCGGGACAAATGACGTATCTCGAGATGTGCCGAGTCGCATTTTTGGCGTACCCATTTGAGGTGATTTTTCAATAGGTACTCGAATTCTATGTTTGGTAGGTAATCAAATGTTGAGTCGAGTCCAAGACTGAAGTCTAAATATTCGAATCTAGAACTCTAGTCTGGACTTCATGACCAGAACTCTAGTCTAGGCATTCGAGTTCAGAACTCTAGTCTGGAAATACGACTCCAGAACTTTAGTCTAGAAATTCTTGTCCAGATCTATAGTCTGGACATATGAGTCAAAAACTCGAGTCTAGAAATTCCAAAAATTAAGATAATTGGTATTCTATAATTAAGTGTATGGTCAGGATTACGATTGCATGATACGTCACGTGCAAAGATCTTACGCATGTTTACTTATGACGTTGAAATTCTTACGCTGAGAAATCTCAGTACCGTGATCTACCGAATTTTATCTCGAGTTTTACCGGTCGTAAACATCTCGGAATTAACACAGTTTTGTTTGTTTTAATTCGTCACCAAGCCATGAGTCTCATGTTACGGTAATATTTGAAGGAGTCAAGCGAGAACTACACTTTGCGGACGTTCGCAACATACATATGCCGAGTTTCCATATAATGTATGTAGATGGACGTGCCCAGTGCCCTAATTCACGTAAAATCAAACAATCCCAATTCCATTGTCGTTCCATTGACGTTCGATCGTAGTCCTATTCAAAATCGGTATTCACGTGTTCCTTGATGGGGATTCGATAGAACGACAATCGAACGACCTCTAAACGACCTCTTTTCGATCGAACGAGTTCAAAATCGGTGTCGTTCAAACTCGATTGATGGATGGGAATACGAAAATGTCAAAGTCGCTACGATATCGCTACGGTTTTCATAACGAGAATTAGGCTACAGATCGGAGTAGTTCTGTCTTTACCGTGGTCCTGGAACGTAAAGGGCACCTAAAGAAACACAAACTTTTAGATTGTAAACAAAAAGTAAAAAAAGAACAAAAGTACAGAGTATGCCGAGCGTGCCCGCACCGTCAGGGTGACCAGTGACCACTTCAGCATTTGCTGGGCGTCAGACACCCAGCGCTGGTTTTCAGCTGGCACCCCTCAGTGACGCACGGTCGGGACGTTGCTCTGTCTATTAAAACGAAGATAAGGAAGGATAATCTGTAAACCATGAGGGAAAAAACTGTAAGTAAGCACCAGAGTTATGTTTTATATATCTTGGGTTATTATGCTCTTTCCTTTTTAGCTTTTTAGTATGCGAAAAATTCGTATCCTTTTTTGTCTACTTTGTAGTGTGCGGAGACAGTCACAGACTTGTACAAGTAATACCTATTTTTCTTAACACGTTGACAGCGGTACTCAATATTTTGTTAAGTATCTCTATTCCTGTACGGGGCCTTAAAGACCTCGTTTGAAAACCGCCATAATGGCGGTAAGGGGCTTCTGTAATAAGCCGCTTTTAGTACACAATAAATGAGTTGAAGCATTCGCTATTGTTAATTGGTTACGTACAGCCCCCTATTTTGAATCTAATCGAAGTGGAGAGCTGAGCGTTGAGCGTACCCAAAACAAATCGTTTAAAATTATTTTCCTTGTACTGAGGTAACGTTTTGGGAGAGAAAACGTAATTATATTATATACACAACGTTTAGGAAACTGTAAGCTTTTTCGCTACATAAATAGAACATATAAAATTATATTTCTTTAGTGCGATACGAGGTCAAAGTAACCCCGTATTAAAGTAGATACACCACTACATTCTGTTTTAATAAGGTATCTATTATATTCTTCTCATTCCTAAACTAAACCAAACTGGTGAAACAGCATCCGCACGGCAGAAAAGATAGTTTATCTTAAACGCATCACGACAAGAAGACATATACGAGGTGTATTAGACCCCGTACGGCACTGAACGTGTCAAAGAAAAAGTAAATTCCCTGTTTAGTCACACAGGTTTTTAAGAGGAAGCTACACACAAAAAAGAATACAGAAGAAAAAGAAATAAGCCGTTATCACATATTTTAACATCAAGCTGAATCAGAATAAAGTCGATAACATGTATTAATTGCTGGTATTCGAGGGGTATTCCCATGAGTCCACTGCGATGTTTTTAAAGGGTTGGTGGCGCCTCTTATCGATAAACATTATAGGGTTGTCACTTACCAATTGTTTATTATAATAAACTTATGAGCCCCAAGCGAACGACACCGGTATTCACACAACTATTGTTCTTTAATTGTGTCTGTAATTACGATAGTCGAAAGGAGGTATTAACTATCACAATTAATTAAAGTCAATAAATTAGAATCAAATAATAAAGTAACCTTACAACTACATATAAACACAAATAAAAAAAAAACCGTATGAGGTGTCACTTACTTAGAACTTTATATTTGAGAAGCTTCGGCTGACCACGTAGGTACTGCAAAAGGGTCGAAGCCAATTGCGGCTCAGGGTCTCTTTCTGAAAAGAAGGCTTGGCCCCAGTGCGAAACCGTTTAGTCAGTAAGGGCGCCTTTAAATTAGCCGCAAAGTGAAACGTCGATCTTTGGGCGGAGCGGGAAATTGTATCAGAGTTTTACTGACTAGACGACCCACCCCTTTCCTACTTAGCGCTCATACCAGGTCGGACCTTTCTTTCAGAAAACGCCCGGTTCGGTTGCGCCCTTGTAGGCTTCGGCCCTGCAGTTAGGCCTCTACGCTGACAACTCCTTGACAGCTACTTACTAATACAAATCATTATTAAGACTGTGACTCATGAAGTTACTATTATTGTTCAATTTGTACGTTGTCTAGACACAAGAACCAGCAAGGCACAGCCCTGAGGATGCAAATGCGACCACAACACGCAATCAGTTGCGGTTAGCGTGAACTTGGGCTTCATACACACGACACATTTTTTCTAAACTAAACTTTTTTTCCCTCTATATTTTTCTGTCTAATTTTTTTTTATTAAACCAACTCCAACTTCCACTACTTCAGCTGATAATGTTTTTGATAATGTTTTTTGTTGCTGCGACTATTTAGATAAAGCTATTGTAGATTATCTCCCTTCAGATCATAGCGGCTTGATGGTAACTTTTGAATCCGACATACCTATACAACAAGTGCAGATACATTCCAGACCAATAACATCCGGTAAATTAAATAAATTTAACAGCACTTTAATTAACAAGCTAAATGATTGGAACTTTGCAGAGAATTATGGTAATATTTTGTATAGTAAAAAAGTTAAGTTAAAGTTTTTTTCCAATAGTTCAAACAGAATTTAATAAGAATTTTGAGAAGACTAAATGTATCAACCCTAAGTTTAGATTTAGTGACTTGGCGACTAAAGGAATCACAATAAGTAGGAAAAGACTTTTCGACCTTTATGGCCTCAAACTTAGTATTAAGACTGACACTTTTAATAAGTATGTTGCTATGTATTCAAAAATGTTTAAAACTACTTGTAAGGCAGCTAAGGCCTTATACATTAGCAACAAGGTTAAATCAGCTGATAACAAAATAAAAATCGTTTGGAAAATTATAAATAATGAAACCAATAGGAACAAAAAACATAATGATTACACATTGGACACATATCATGGTCTTGTTAGTGATAACAAACTAGTTGCGCAAGAATTTGCAAATTTTTTTAGGTACTAGTATACCAATTAAAACTACTGAAGCCCTAAACTCATCGCCATCGCTTGCTTTTAATTTATTACAAGAGAATGTTGCAACCTGCCCAACTGAATTTAACTTTAAGCATATTAATCCTATAACAGTGATTAAAGCTTTTAAACGAATTAAAATAAAATTGACTGAAGATCTATGGGGATCTATATATGTATATATGTCTATCAAAGTTTGTACCTCAATTATTGAAACAATAGCACCGTTAGCCTTAATATTCAATTTGTGTGTAGATCAAGGAGTCTTTCCGGATCTAATTAAATTTAGTAAAGTGGTACCACTTTTTAAATCCGGGGACAGTAAAGATACAAATAATTATAGACCAGTATCTGTGTTGCCAATTTTCAGCAAGATATTTGAAAAGCTAATGCTAATTCATTTAAATTCGAATAATATCTAGCACAATAAACAGTTTGGATTCACCAAAGGAAGTTGTACAACTGACGCTGGAGTCTCCTTACTGAAACACATTTTTGATGCGAGGGAAGAGGCACAGGATGCTAATGGTATTTTTCGCGATCTGTCTAAAGCGTTTGATTGTTTGGTTCATGAAACATAACTTATGAAACTTAAGTATTACGGACTAGGTCGAAAATCGTTAAGCTTACTCAAATCTTATTTGAATGATAGACAGCAATTGATTCAGATAAACGGTGTGAATTCTTTGGGATTAAATGTAAAAATGTAAAAAGGGGTTATGGGGTACCCCCATTTTTACATTTAACCCCGAAGAATTCATCACGATTTTTGACCTAGTTCAATTTTAGGTCCTTTTTAGGGTTTCATAGTCAACAAGGAACCCTTATAGTTTCGCCAAGTCTGTCTGTCTGTCCGTCCGCGGACAATCTCAGCGACCGTCAGCAGTAGAAAGCTGAAATTTGATATCAATATGTATATCAACCACGCCGACAAAGTGCACAAACAAAAAGTGTTTTTTTTTTTATTAGGCTACCTCCCCTACACGTGAAGTGGGTGGTGATTTTTTTTCTTTTCTACCCTAACGTGTGATATATTGTTGGATAGGTATTTTAAAATGATTAAGGGTCCCGTAAAATATTTTTTTATAGTATAAATATTTTCGGAAATAACCGCTCCGAAAGTAAAAAATGAGGCGTCCCGCCCCCCGTCTATCTTTTGAACCATATGTTTAAAAAATAGGAAATAAATCTCAAAAGTAGAAATTCAAGTAAAACTTTTTAGGAAAATAATTTTTAACTTGATAGGATGAACAGTTTTTGAAAAAATAAAAAAAAAAACGTTCTGAACTAATTTTCTAATTTACCACTACATGCAAGCATTTTTTAAAACTATTTTATATATTTCATTATCCTGAGCGTATCTTCTTTCAAATAAAAATACAAAAAGAAAAAATCGGTTCATGCAATCCAAAATTACCACAGCGCCATCTCTCGGGAAATTACTAATTTTTACATGGGCTACTGGGTTCTGTTACATTGTGAGAAATTTGTGGCGGACGGAAAACTACGATTTTTTAACTTTAAATTAATCAATCTGTCACACCACTCAATTTAAATTATAATTGAAACAATTATTTTTATCTGAGCATAATTTATTTTTGTTTCTAACTCGTTAAAAAAAAATATTTTTGAAAAAAATATTTTAATCTTACCCTAATTTATTTATGTTTCTAACTCGTTAAAAATAGTCAAAAAGGTAAATTTTCTTTCGTTCTTATTTAGTTTGAGAGAATATTAGATTTAGTTTTTGTTTAAATACATCCGTCACATTGAAAGAAATCATGTAAACCAGATTTCATCGACGGAGTATCATATAAATATTCATCATCATCAGGTAAAAATATTTTGGTACAAACCTTTTTTGTATTTTTTTTATTGATATACTTTTTTATTTACTTTTTTATTTATTTTATTTTGCAAATATGTTTTTAAAACTAACATGTCAGTTTAATATTATATTAAACTAGCGACCCGCCCCAGCTTCGCACGGGTGCAATGTTGATACTATGCATGTTTTATACATATAAACCTTTCTATTGAATCACTCTATCTGTTAAAAAAACCCGCATCGAAATCCGTTGCTTAGTTTTATAGATCTAAGCATACATAAGGACAGAGGGAAGCGACTTTGTTTTATACTATGTAATGATTGATACAGTGATAAATATGCGGTCTCCACTCCAGAACTTATTTCAAACCGGCATGTTCTAGAACCAAAAATTCGAATACGTGTGAAAACCAATCCGCATTGGAAACGCGTGGTAGATTATTGCCCATTCCCTCTCCTAGAGAGGAAGCCTGTGCCCCAGCAATGGGAATATTAAAAGGCTGATGATGAAGTGTCCTGTAAAACAGTTTTTGATAATGTTAATATTTTCGGAAATAATCGCTCCAAAAGTAAATAACAATACGTCCCCCGCCCTCTAACTTTTCAACTATAAGTTTAGAAAATATGAAAAAAATCTGAAAAGTAGAACTTTTAAAAAACAAGTAATTCACTAATAAGTGACCGATACTTTAAAACGTGATTGTGGGGCCTCCCCACAAAATAGGGACCGGCCATGTGCGTCTCACATCCAACGAAACTCCTAACTCATCCCCCATTTGAAAAACTCTTTCATTGTAGGATAGCCCAATTATTGAGGAACGCTATAGGCTATATAATATTACGCTAAAACGTACGGGTGCAGGGCAGAAACTAAAGACGCGGAGGACAGCTTGTAGCAATATATTTGTAGACTATCCTAACTTTTATCACTGAACCAAACCTGAAATTGAAAATCGAATCGCAAAAATCAGCAAGTTTAGTACATTTTGACCAGTTAGGCAAACATAAATGTACTGACCAGCAGAATTTTTCGGGATTTCATGTTGTTATTTGTTATCATGACTTCAATCCGTGTTAAAGAAACGAATACTAATCACCAGTCACCCTATATATGACACTAGCTTTTCTCAGCGGCTTCGCCCGCGTACATAAAATATAGCCTATATCACTCAGGAGTAAAGCGACTTTCTATTGTTGCTAAAATTTTTCCAATCGGACCAGTAGTTCCAGAGATTACCTCCTACAAACAAAAAACAAACTTTACCTGTTTATTACATATATTACTAGCTTTTGTCAGCGGCTTCGCCCGCGTACATAAAATATTGCCTACGTCACTCAGGAGTAAAGCGGCTTTCTATTGTTGCTAATTTTTTTCCAATCGGACCAGTAGTTCCAGAGATTACCTCCTACAAACAAAAAAACAAACTTTACCTCTTTATTATATTAGTGTAGATTTTTTTTCCTAATTCAAAATTGTCGTACAGCTTACAGGCACCAATGTGAGCAAGACTCAAGCAGTCGACCAAACTGTCTTCGGTCTTTTAATTATCTTTATTTTAGGGGTCTGGGGAAGACCAGTCTAAATATAGATTTAATAAGAAATGCCACCTTTAACGTTAGCTGTGGTTACAAAATTTTTTTCTTTTTGTTTAAAATCACCGTTGTATGGGTTTTTACTTTCAACTTCAAAGTCACTCAAAACAATCCCGATTTGCAAGGCAATTAGGATTTTGGAATCAAGTTAGTTATTTTTAATACTTAAGTTAGATGTTAGCTGTAGATATACTCAGAGATTTTCCATTGGATACTTATTAGATAAATATAAAATTTCTGGTAGGATCGTGTACGTTTCACAAATATAATTTATTTGATACACAAATTCAAGGTATATATTGCTTTTATTAGGACCTGAAACGAATGGTTTCAGGTCCTTGAATTCCTTGAATTCGAAAAAATCTTTAAAGGATATGTAAGTGTGACGATCTAATCTATATGAATATTTGAATTCTCAAATGGAGTCTCAATGGGCAAGCCATAATTACGGCGGTAAGTCCCCTCTTTGAGGAAAGACCTCACTTCGTCCGCACCTTCCGCATGACGCAGGTTCTCACCGGACATGATAAGTTCGGGAGATACCTGAAACGGATTCGGGAAGAAGCGACGCCCACATGTCGCAACTACACAGTTGCGACACGGTAGAGGTGAGGAACGCCGTGTTCTCGTGGGTGCGATCGGAAATGGCGATCTCTCGCGACGGGCCTTTGTAGAGGAATGGCAGGCGGCCACCTTCTTCTGCGAAGCAGTAATGCTAGCAAAAGATGAGGCCAACCACATCAGACAAATGCAACGACGCTCACGTTACAACCACTGCCGTCGTGTCTCCAATTCCGATTTTCGGCCACCGTATACCGACGGCGAGCAATAGGTAGCTCGCTGTCCACCCATCTGGATAGAGCTCAAGTGTTTTTTTATCCGTTGATGATTTTTCACAAAAAAGACCACATTGCGTGCTAAGTAATCTATCTCTCGACTTCCATTTCCAGCGCCATTTCATTTCGAAATAGGTCATCGTCTGATTCAGTAAGCTTTACATCAAATACCGCGGATATAAATCCGATTCCTATTATAATCTATAATAAACTCCATCTGCGAGATCTCACACTAATGCCGGCACTCCAGGTGAGTAATGGCGCCTTTACCTACATACCTGCAGAGCATCACTGACACACGTGTAATGCAAATGTTAGCATAAAAGCACGTGTGCGATGTAAACCGTTTTCTACACTGTAAAAATTGTTTGAAAATATCTGTCTGTCTAGCGAGGAAAAGTTGAGATTTTTGAAGCTCATTAATTTTTGTAAAGATTTTCCGCGTGATATGAGTGTATTTAAAAACAAACGAAATCTACCTATTTAAATAAAAAAAGATTGGCCAAGTGCGAGTCGGACTCGGAAACGAAAGATTCCGTACTACAATATTACAAACAAGCACAAAACTTTGACAAAACAACATTTGTTTAATGAGACCTTGTTTAATTTTTAACTTTATTTTAATATTTTTTTGTTGTAGAGGAAATAGGAATACATTTGGCTTAGTAATAGGGCCTTCAAAGTCAAAGTCAAAAGTCAAAATATTTCGGGGCCTTGGGGCTTTACCATATCGAGTTAAAGTATAATGTATTTCGAGCAAATAAAAGGGATGGAGATATAACACCCTAAACAGCTTGTTCCTTTTAACAGTCCAGTTCAGGTTGTCAAATATATCACTTTACGAGTTTGTGGGCGTTTTTGAAAACTTGGCGCTATTTGGATACGGAACCACAAAAAATATTAGTTTTTCTTGAATCACGAACAAACCAGCTGACGATTATAATTCTATTACTTTGTCTCTATGTCAATATTTTGTTAAACGAATATGAAATAAATATAGTCCTAATCCCTGAAATAATAGTCAGTCATATGATTTGGATCACTTTCGAAACATAGTGACGTCAAACAAAATATGTTACCGTATTGTACACACATACATGTGTGCTATTGTATTATACACACATATGTATGTGTGTTGTTGTCGTTTCAAGACAAGCCTTTCGATTTACGAATGCGTATTTTCTTCTTAATTGCGTATTCGTCATGATAAGCTTGGTGTATGCCAGTTTGAAGAATAGAATGGAATCTAAATTTATTGTACGCCAAAAAGTTACACAATAAAGAAGTTTATATAGGGTGACTGGTATTACTGGCCGATACTTAAACACATGAAGTCGTAGTCATGATAACAAACAACTCTTACTATGGGATCAAACCTGAAATCGCGAAAAAAAATCTTCTGGTACATACCACCGTAGAATTCTAAAAAACCGTAGTGCAGGATTTCTAGTTATAGTTCGCATGTGTCGTCACAGGTGTCACTACGCCACTATCAAACTTCCTCTTACGTTATAAATATAGTCATATAGCGATAGCGTTTTAAGAAAAATTGCTGACGAATGATGATAACAAATTACATATTTCCCATGAGGATAAAAAACCACAGTTATGGCGTACCTACAATAAAATACGTAGGTAAAATGCAGACTAATTATAATTATACGATTAATAATGAAAAAAAACAGCAAGTTCAGTACATTTTGATCAGTAAAGTAACATAAAGGTAGTAAAACCGTAGTAATTTTAAGTGTCCTAATGTACCAAGTTGTGTTTATGGTGTACCTACAATAAAGAGTGAATCTATCTATCTATATCCCTTTAGCTGACAAAAAAAATGCAAATAGATTCATATATGTATGACGGGATTCCGAGGTAACAAAAATGTAAAAAATATGTATACTTAAGTAGTTCGTTTTTTAATCCTAGACTACGATTTGACAACTAAAAATGTCATACTCCAGAAAATTGGGAACGTATTTCTTGAGTGTGACATTCTGAGTTGTCAAATCGTAGTCTAGAATTAAAAAACGAACTATATATACTTACAACCGAATTTAGAACCTTCGGTGGAGTGCAATATAAGTGACCCGTGCAAGCGACACTGTCAGATGTGACAGCATGCACGTATGCCTTTGATATTAGAGATTGTAACCATATTTTAAGGTTTATTTTCAAGCATTTAAGGTCTATATTTGTTTGACAAAGAGAAGTAAACACAAAACGCGTTATGCAATCGGAGATCTAAATATCGTAAATCTGTGAATTCATCAATGAACGTGTTCTATGTTATGTTTATAACATGTAATTCTATTTGCTTCGCGGTTTATCAGTAACTTCAAAGGAAGAATATTCATCTCGTATATGCGTCACGAGATTACATTGTATAATCGTAGCAGTTTTTATTTATTCAAATATTTAAATCCTAGACGGTTCTCGCATACATAACTAGTTCAAGATCTTTGTAAGAAATATTGTAGCTCACTTTTAAGGCGGTTTATTTTAATGTTTGGTAGGTGTATTATCCTGTTTCTTCCTAAATTTCGTTTTTTACTAGATTGGTGTACCTATAATCCTGTTTCTATCTAAATTTCGCTTTTTATTATATTGGACATTCAAAATTTAAAGCAAAACAATATATATGTCACGGGCAGATTCAAGATTCAAATCATTTATATCTAATAAACCTTTACAGGCACGTTTGAAAGGTTTCTTGGCTTTTCAAAAGTGCCAAAAGTAAAGGTTGGTCTGTCCGAAAAAATGATGCTAGCTGCATATTCCAAAAGCGTAGATCTCTAAGGAGAAGAATTGGGTGTAATTTATCTATAATATGTATGTATTTAGAAATATACAAGTGTGTTTACCAGTTGTCTAGTACCCATAACACAAGCTCTGCTTAGTTTAGGACTAGAAGACGTTGTGACAGTTGTAAAAAAAGAAACGTTATTATTTATGTTATAACAACAATAGAAAAACACAATAGAGAATTTGTTTCACAACAATTTCCAGTTTCAATAGTAAGAATTTAAGATGTTAATCAACTAGAAATAGCTATCTCAACAATCAGGAAATATTGAATCATTTCTCGCAAAAAATTGAGAAGGAAGGTCATGATTTTAAATTATACCTTAACTATAATGAGTTTCCTGTAACTGACTCAGATCCTGGCAACATTTCGGCAAAATTTCTTTGTTCTTTTGGGTTAAAGGTATTTTGGGGTTGCCAGTTTAGAAGAATTGAGATGAGGTGTGCTTCTGTCTAACAGTTGTATACAGTTTATTAATGACGAATTGGGTTTTACAAAAAATTTTGTGCATACCTAAGTCTGTAGACAGCTCTCGTCACAAGGATCGATAAATTGAAGATGTTCAATTCAAATTCAAACTCATTAATTAATTTTGTGAACACAGGTGATTACAGATGTTTTTCAATATTTTGTTGTACAAACCATGTCCCGCTGATAGGCATACAAAAGCAGTATTATGAAGATAGTGTCATGTCAAACTATAAAATTGTAAATTAATTTTAAATTGCAATAAAATAGGGAGAATGTTATGAAAATAGAAAAAATATATAATAATAATACTCTGTCATTAGATTGTAAAAAAATAAAATTAGATTAACGATAAATTATGAATATAGATAATATAGATCGGTTGTAGGTAGGTAAATAACTTGACTTAAGATTGACGTCATGGGGGTAGTTCGAACAAGTCTGACATTCCGCACGGGTCGCGTGCTCCGCTCAATGGTCCCGTAACGTCAGCAACACGGAGGTACGTCACATGACGTGACGTCAAATGGTAACAAAGAGAACCATTATCATCTTCCTGTCCTTGTAGCATATTCCTTGAGGTGGTTTCTTTCATTTTATCCTGTTACCCTCCATTATTTTTTATACCCTACTAGCCTTCTTCCAGCGGTTTCGCTCATGTGAAAGTAGGGTTCTCAAAACAAACTTTAGACCCCATTTAATTACTTACATCCCTTTAAGAGCTGAAATTTGAAAAACCCTTTCTTAGTGTTCGCTTACGTCATAAAAGGAAGCCTTATGCGTTGATATGTCAATCAGCCAGTTTCCCCTTTTATATTTAAAGGTATAATAAATAGTTACTAAAAAAAATCTGCCAGAATAAGTCCTTTTTCCTAGTCAAACGAAATCATAACTTTTTCTTCTCTGGGTGGAGTGATGAGTGTTTTACAGACTAAAACTCATCCATATTCTTTCTGTTGTCGTGGAAAAAGAAGAGAAAAGATTTACTTTTGAATATTCCCAAAGCCTTTTTTTGTTGAAGAAGAACATATCGTGTGTGTGCGTATTTTGGGGTCATCTCAAAACAGATGGGGCCGAAAAAACTTTAATCAGATTTGAGATCTTCAATTTTACTCATCTCGGAGTTCCTCAATTTTGCCAAAAAAAAATTGACATTTCGACGTTTTTTTTTATGGTAGGTGAAAATCATCAAATGACGAAACCCGCTCTTGGGCGGAGCGGGAGACCAGTGTCAGACTCTTACTGACTAAAAAACCTACCCCGTACCTTCCTTGCCTTATTCCTAGAGTCGAGGTAATAGTTTGCACCACCCTAGGCTCCAGGAGGTGACATTTCGACGTGACGTCACGTCCTGGCAATCAATCCTATTCTCATTTTTCATTTGGAACGCATTGTACATAAATAATTTATCTATAAATATGTATAAGCTCTGATCGATTCTCAGGTAAAGGTGAGTCAAGTCAGATCGGAGGCGCCCCTTCAAGTAGTATTTCTCAGAATTTACTATTGTGGTCACATAAAGAAACGCTTTGTTAACGAGTCACTTTAGTTACTTTATATTATTTATAGATTTCTTCGAAATGGTGAGGGTTCCCTTTTGCTCGGCCTTTGGCTTGCGACAAAGTATTGCCTTTCATATTTTGAATTTGAAGAACCGAAAAAATAACGTTTCTTCTGGCGCTATTACGAAAAACTAGGTCTGAAATTTTCAACTCTCACTTTTAGTCAGTAAGAGTCTGACACTGTTTCCCTATCCGCTCAAGAGCAGGTTTCGTCATAGGATAATTTTTGCCCCCATAAAAAAAGCCTCTTACTTTTAATAAAAGTCCATTAAGTAGGTATACAACGCTCTCTACACATTTTTTCCTGTTTTTGAAAAATCTAATAGAAAACTAATAATACATTTTTGAATAAACTTAAAATCGATCAGTATTAAAGTTTTTTATTCACATAATAGTTTATAAGCTCTAGTGAGCTTGACTGCGGTCCCACCTGGTGATAAACAGTGATGCAATCATTAATAGAGAAGCGCATCAATAGCTTTTCACGCTAGCCGTAAAGCAAAAACGAAATTGTAATCAGACGGAATTATAAACAAAAATCTTTCTCTAGAAATGCCAGTCTCGAAAAACTAAAAGCATTTCACGGAAATGCAGTTAACAGTTAAACAAACCAGATGTCTTAACTCCAAGGTCAGCCCTCCATTCACCATCGTACCTGCAATACTACTGTATAATTTCGTCCACTTCAATTGAACAAAAACGGAAATATCTTACTTCCTAGCACCTAAAGCCTCGTTTACGGAGACGCGGAGCGTTGAACGGCGCGGTTTTATTAAAATAACGCCAATATGGATTTTAAAACATATTGGCGTTGTAAGGAAGCGTTCCTACAGTAAGAAAGTCGGATCTTGGTGAGTCTGAAGTCAGGTTCTGCGAATTTTAGCGCTTGGAAACCTGTATAAAAATATATTATTTAAACAAATAATTGCAATTTGCAGTTCTTATCACTGTTATTGCTGTTAAAAACTGTAATTGGCACTTTTTTTAACCTTTATTTTTGTGAGAATTTACAAACGCTAAAATTCGCAGAGCTTAACTTCAGACTCGCTAAGATTCGACGATTACGATTATAAATATTCTACGAATTTTCCGTTCACTGTAAAATGTAGCGTCACCCACAACGTCACATACGCTTTCGAACACACGACTGGCCACTTCTCAATAGCTGTGAAAGGGCGATGCGCTGCAAGACGCCACACTGCACGCTTGACGCCCCGCGTCTTTATGCACTTACCCTTATTCACACGGAAAAGTTTAGATTTAAAATTCCTTCCAGTAACTGACTCATTTCATATAATTTCTCGTTAATTTAGATTCTAAACGGAAATTTTCTCACTATACGACGCGACTACTGTAGCGAGTTGCAACATTTTTTCTAAAGTTATTAGAGTAAACGGTTATATAGAAAAATATAAACGTCTCGTTCCATTATCATAACATTTCCATATTTATGTTTGATTAAGGAAAAATCTGTCTGAGGATGTAGGAGTAAATCACGATTCTAGACTGTTCACAATCTTGTCACGATAGTTAAATCTTAATTGACACATATCATCATTACATAGTGCATAGTATAAAACAAAGTTGCTTCCCGCTGTCCCTATGAATGCTTAGATCTTTAAAACTCCGCAACGGATTTTGATACGGCTTTTTTTTAATACGTAGAGTGTTTCAATTCACGAGGAAGGATTATAACTATAGTATATTAGTATTGCACCCGTGTGAAGCTGAGGCGGGTCGCTGGTATTTATATTCTAATATTATAAACGCAAGTTTGCATTTACACCTAAAAGGCGGCTAAACGGATTTCGATGGACTTGATTCACGTGTATACCATGATATTTATCCCAGGAGTAGTTTCCTTGGTGTGTACCATGTAAGGAGAGTTATATCGCTTAACTTTTTTTTTTCTAATGTTAGAGAGGCGTATATCTCCCGTAATCATCATCATCACTACAGCAATTAGTTCTGTGTGCCCCGTATCCCACTGATTGGTTCACCTTGTAAGAGGTCTTTCAATGCTGTGTCTTTCAAAACAGCGTTTAAAGGTATAGGTACTTTTATACCTCGTTTGCTTTACCACTATTTATGCTGAGTTAGGCGCCTTTCTGGCTTTGCAAAGATTTTAATGCTACTTTTTCTCTTTATCTATTTTCTTTATTTCTTCTATGTAAGGTTTCAAATGTTTTTTGTTTCTTTCTTTCAACTTTAATATTGTTTTAACTCCTACTCGTGGTATATATTCTATTTTTGTATATTTATTGACATTTAGGTTAGATATCCATTATTGTTTCCGTATATATTCCCTATTGTGGTCTAATAGTCTAGACACCGTCATAGGATTCCCGTAACCCACGTCATAGTTACTCAACTTTAGATAAAGACCGCTATTATTAAACAATAAAAAATGAGGGATAAACAATAACACAAGAGGATAAATGGGAAATATATTTTTCTATATTAAAAGCGAAATACCACTCACTGACTAGTCACAAAATCTCAGAAACTATAGATAGATATACCTACTGTTTATTGTAGGTACACCATAAATACAATTCGGTACATTAGGAGCTTAAAATTACTAAGGAGTTATCGCTAAAAGCGATTTTTAAAGACAACCTATGGACTGTTTTGTAAAAGGAGAAAGATACACGGTATAGTTTAACTATTACACCTACAAACTTAAAATTTGGCAGGTAGGTTCTTTATAGGGTGCGGACATCTACAAAGAACTGGATTTAAGAAAAGTCAACCCCTAAGCATAGTATAAAGAGAAGGGAAGTAGGTTATCTTCATACAAACGCACCGCGCGCGGCTTGTATGTGTGCGCCATAGTATCTACGCGTCGACGCACGCACACTTTAACAAAATCTCGACCCGTTTCTGAATGCGCCAGTCGAGGCTAACACTGCACGAGTTTCGCGCGTCACTGCTTTTCGGCACCGCTAAATCAAAACAAAATGTCTGATAATCGCAGGAGAACGTATTGCCTGTGGTATTGCTGTGTGTTTGGGTGTCTTAACAATTCATAGATTCTAGAATTGTCTCTGTTCAGATTACCTATTGAACAATACCTTTCTTGTTCAATACTCATTCTAGCATATAATTTTTACTTGATTTTGAGATACCTACTTACTTTTTTTTTGTATTAGTTTTCTATCACACAGAGGAAGTAGGTAGGTAGGCTTGATTTCTACTTTTGATCTGTAAATTGATTTGCTGCTATTGCTTTGTTTACGTTTGGTTATGCCCATTTCTCAGTTACTTTAGTTTCTCACCTACTTACAGTTAGAAAATCGTAATTCAAAATAAATAATTGACTAATTTTATTGTAAATCAGATATACACATAAAGCAAAGTTCGAATCATAACAACAAATTCGATTATAGGCTAAGAGATGGGCGTTAGTTTTTAATGTTGTTTTGGTGTTTCTTTTAATTATAATATTTTAGTCACTTTATTCATTTTTAGGGTTCCGTACCTCAAAAGGAAAAAACGGAACCCTTATTTATTTATTTTATTTATTTATTCAGATAGGATCAGTTCGTTGTTCCTTCGTCTATCTGTATGTCTGTCTGTTAAAACCCTTTATCTCGAGAATGCGTGATGTATCTAGTTGAAATTAAAACAATAGGTATCTGTTTTATTCGTTAACTTAAAAGTTTCGTATTTTCCCAAGCTGTGAAAAAACGAAACTTTTAAGTTAACGAATAAAACAGATACCTACGGCTGTTTATATCGCAAAAAAAAACGTATTTTTATACCAGTTTTTTATTTTTATTATACAAGTAAAAAATACAACTTCCCGACCCTTGCCAATTTATAGGCACTGAATTAAAATTTTGCTAAAACTGACAACCCTAAGACAGTAGGCAATTATATCGCGGATTGGGCCGGAGATAGCCTACTGCCCTTCTCTTTATACTATGCCCTAAGGGAGTAAAACGGGGTTAGAAGTGAGTATAGAAAAGCCAACTTTTACGTCGGCGAAGCCACTAAGAGAAGTTAGTACGTGATATAATATAGACGAGGAGAGTGAGGCAAAGAAAAAATGGAAAGATTGTATGAGGAATGATTTTAAAGAAAAGGGAGTAATTGACAGCATGTCGGCAGATAGGGCAGAATAGAAGACCAAAGGAGTTGCACCAATTCCAAGTAACACGGGACAAAGACAGGAACGAAGATGATACGTCATATAGACCATACATTATCCTGTGCAGTGAGGTTAGGCTGCCACGTTGACTTGACTCATAAGATTGTGGTCAACGGACTTACGAGATGACACAGTGGATATGCTGCTTCTTTTGAAATATGGTGCAACTGCAGGTGGAATTAATTAAGCAATCTAGTCTATGGAGACAGAAATATTAAGAAATTAAATTGGAGGCGAAGAAAAAGAATAGAATAATATTTTATTGCACACCAAAAAAGTAACAATTCCACAGAAACTTATATGAATGGGTAGGTAGTCTTCGGTGTGCTGCTCTAACAAAACAAAATTTAAAAAATATACACGTTAAATAGATAAAAAATATATATACAGGTATATATAATTCTAATTTATAAAGTGTATTGGAAGTATCTCCTGCTACGAAAACCTTTTAATAGAATAAAGACGTTGATTTTACGTTTATGAGGTATATTAATTGAAGCTGCACTTTAATTGGATTTCTACTGCCGTAACATTATTTACTTCAGATGTAACAAAAAACTATGTTCCTCAACCCACCTGCAGTATAATGATTTGACAAATGCCTTTGGATTATTTATAAAAACAATTTACTTATTCAGAAGTGAAAGGTCTAAAATGGTTTTATCCGTTTATAAATTAATAGGAAGAAAAAGAACAAAACCACATAAATACGGAAGTTTTGAGGTATATTTGACGTCATATTTTGCGGTATGGTCCATGCTACCTACAGGATTTACAAGTGCAGTCATTTCAAATACAGCTAAATCTAGAAACTTATCTTACACGTCATTGTGACGTTGGTGGGTTCAAAAAAATTGGGAAATTTTGCTGACGTGAAAGAATCGATAATACCGATATACATATATGTACTACGCAGTAGATTAAGCGTCCCATACAGCCACTTAGCTTGACTTAGGGGATCTGCAGGCCATACACCTTTACATTGATGACATTAGTGCAGTTCTGACGTTTACGCAGTGTGAGAGCGCTGTAAGTTTGAAAACTTTTGTTAGACGATATGCCAATGAAGCGCTGCAGCGGTCTTTTGTATTAACTTTTCAGTATTTTGACTAATCATTTCTATAAACATGCATGTCTATCGCTAGGATACACATAAGTCGAAGATTGACAAGGACCAAGTACCTTCTATTTTATACAGAGGTTGAAAACTAAACGGTTCAAATTCAACAGCTAAAAGTTTTGTGTTTAGTAATTACATAGTAGTTGATGCCTCTTGAGCTACGGCTTTTCAAGATACTATTTTATAAGGTTACTATAAAAAATAATCTCCAAACAAAACCTATTTCCATCATAATAACTATATTGGATCAAAAAATTAGGACAAAATCACCCAATATAATAAAATTAGCACATTTAAACATATACAATATCACAAAAGTTAGCACACAATTGAATTATCAATACATTATATTGATAAATCATGAGTTTGTCAGATTATAGCAGCAAATAACAATAATGATAAATTCAAACATAAAGATTCGATCATAGACTGACATTTATATATTTATTATCGAGTTAAGAATGGCCAGGCACGTGAGATTAAAGGAATTGTGAAACTTTCTAAAGACCGAACAAATATGATAAATCTTAATTCGCTAAACTAAAGCAGATTAGAGAAAGAAATAAAAAAAAGTTTAGGTGTAACTAGTATAAAACAAAAAGTAAGTCAAAAAACACAGAACAAACATTGAAATAAAAATATATCAATTTGATTGATTATAATATATATTTATTATAATAATTGAATAAAATAAAAAAGCCTTGGTGAGGCCGAAAATGTTTCTCATGTGTTACGATATTTAAAAATATATAATATGGATATAACTCAGTCCTGATATTCCAATATTTCCAGTGATGCCAAGGACATACCCATGGAACACAGAATAAAATACAGATCGGTTGATTCATCAATCAGTATCCCATAAAACCAGTTAAAAATACGAGCTTCCAAAAAAATCATTAAGCAACGAAATGAAACATTCAGTTCAGAACATTCCTTTGCTGATTCTAAAACATTGCTCATAGGGATGATTCGTGTTCGCCTTCTGATAATTCAATTATGGTTTAGGCAAAATTAATAGGCATTTTTGAAATATTGAGACGATGAATCGTCATCCATTATTTGCCTTCTATTTATCTCGTTTCAGTAAGGCGAAATTTAGGCTGTGTGATGTCAAAGTAAATATGAGGTGTGAATTAGGTTGTATTTTAAATTGAACGAGCTATGTAACCTCTCTGTTATATTTTTAACCGATTTCAAAAAAAGGTGAAGATACTCGAATCGGTTGCATAGTTACATGTTTGTTTTCTCAGAACTCCATTTTATACTAACTGAGTATTATTTTATTTAGAAACATATCTGTCCCATTCTATCAAAGTATAGATTTGTCGGTGTGAAGATCCATAAGAATTTAAGGAAACTCTTAAAGTATATACAGTAGCGATATTGCTATTTTCATCTTTCAGTCAAGGGGTCATCTGAACATATCTTTGTCATATTTGAAATTATTAGAAATGAGTAGCGCTCTAGCTATACTGATCAATAAATATATATGTAACACAGCTAAGAAGTGAAAAAAAATCATGAAATAGTAATATAATGTCGATTTGGTTTTACCATTACTTGACACTGTCTTCTAAAATTGAAAGCGTTTTGCACTTTTTTTCGATGTCGGCAATTATTTGTTTTTTTTTTTTTATAATTAGGTTTATTTTTTTATCAATTCTAAGCTTCATGTGTTTTTAATTTATCATTCGAATCAAAATTCATGGCTATATGTAATACTAGTCTATATTGTAACTTCTTGTTATTCGTCTATCTAACTAGACAATGTTGCCACTTCCTACAGTTAGTCTCAATATAAACAAAGGATCCTCCTATATAGATATACTTATTAAATAAACCCCGAAAAATTCCATAGTTCAAAGACATTTTCCGGAAATCTTTAACTATTATAGTATATTATGTTGTGTTACAAAATTAAAAGTTACACATCCTTATCTACTGATAAAATTAACCGGGTACGCGGTGTTTCCTGGGTTTTATTTAGAGGTATGAGGAAATTATTAATTTATCTATGACGACATACTACAAACCATTGTAATACCAACACCCATAGTCGTACCAACGGCTTACATTGATTTACCTGCTTTGAGAATAGATTGATGACGCTTATGTTATGCGATGTATTTTTTGTTTGGTTTATGAATTTGGGAACCTATACCTAGCCGTCATCATCATAAATTTAGCCAAAAAACGTCCACTGATGAACATAGGGCCTCTCCCAAGTGTCATGTGCGTCTCTCAAACCCGCGTAAAACCCGCAACTCTCGGCAAGTCATGACTTCATGAGTCCACCTTGTGGGAGACTTTGCGTCTTTTGATAGGTCAGTCACACTCCAGATGATTTCATCCGCTTCGACCATCTGTCCTGAGACCAATATGCATTAGCCACTGCAACTTAAACTTGGTCTAAACTTAAATTCCTTGGGCTATTCCGGTAACTATGGTTCTTCTCACCTAACTAATCTTAAATAACTAAAAAATATATTGTGATGAATATGGTCAATATTTGGGGACCTAACTGAGAACCCTGTGGCATTCTTTTGAATAACCTACATGTCACGGTAGATCGTCGTCGAAAACACTGATTAAAAATATTATATTTTTTTAAATTGATATAAACTAGTGCTAGTGATTTTAATATTTACGTACAAGTAAGTACATTACAATGTATATTAAACAGTCCCTCATTTCCTACAGGAGAGTGATCAAAATATAATCAAATGATGTTGAAAGATCTATCTTTTTCATAAACTCTTAGATTATTCTGCAAATACTTACTAAACATGATTAACAGGATACAAAGTCTATATGACTCATGGATATATCTGCTATAATCTAGATTACTATTGACATTTAGTCTCCTAACAATGACTGATGACGTGGTTTTAAAGCGGTGACTATACATTATCGGCCAAAGGTTCTGTTTCTATTCTAACTAAATGTAGTTATTATTATTGCCTGATTTTTTCTTTGCGTTTAGATAGCTTATCATGTCTGCGTAATCATCATCTTTATTAGATTGTCCCACATCTTAATCTACACACGTGTCTAGGGTTCGACCAAGCATTTCTATGCTTGGTGTTACTGGGTTAGAAGTGTATAGGTTTTTCATTATTTCCCTACCCTTGTTACTTCTCAACAGCCTTGCCTTGTTCTTCTTCATTACTATTAAATCTCTTTTCTATCATGTCCTTCCTCATAAACTGCATCCATTTTGTCAAAGTCTATATCTGATCTGATTTATAAAAATATCGGTCCGAATTAGTAGTAAATACTTTGTTAGGATAGTTGCCAACTGCATAACCCATTAGGTTCAAATGCCATGTTTTCATAATATAGAACAATAAATTGCACTTCTTATTCATTCTTCTTCTTCGAATTAGAAGTGTTAACACTTTTCATATAGTTTTTATTGCCACTTGTCCCAATGAACCTCCAGACGAATAACGATAAATAATTCTCACAGTCCGGTGGAAACACACCAAACATACTAATGTCAGAAATCATAAAAGCTGTCTGTTAAATGTAGGTTTAAGATAGTGCACCTTCGCTTTGAACATTTGAAATGGTAATGTGTTTATTCTAAAGAGTAATTTCTCAGATTCGGTGAATGCTGGCTGTTCTGAATACATAAATAGCTGCATTGCATTTGAATGGTCTTTTGGTCCACCTTTCGTGATTTCGTAAAATTATATTTGGGACTTTAAGATTTCTGAAGGAATATGTAAATTTTATTCGGAAGCTATAACTACTTACTAATAACACTTTCTTACAAGTAACTAGTTTCTGCTAGCGACATCATCCACGTAAAAGTTTTTCATGCAAACTTTACGAACCCGTTTCTGCCTTTTGGGGGAACAATTAATTTGGGAACTTCCTCTCTTAGTGCTCTCCTATTTCATAAAAGGAAGCCTTCTGCAAAATTTCACGCTCCAAGTCCCAGTCGTTTCGACCTTGCGTTTATATACCGATCAGTTTCTCTTGTTACCTATAGAAGATAATTCTAAAGTCACTTCTAAATTCAGCACCATTTTCAGGTCTTAAGATGTTAATTAAGTAAAAGTAAAACTAATTACTTCAGCAGACATGACATGACGTGTTGTTGACCCTGTTAGCTTCCGTGGGGCCGTCACGGTCATACCTGTTCGTTCAAAGTCACGGTCGCCGCATTTCGATGATTCACTAGACACTTCAAAGTTATTAAAATTTGCGGTTTTCGAGTATTTTCTAACAAGTTTTCATATTATTTTTTTGACTTGTTCTTAAATTAGTTTAATGGCTGTAAGTGCTTCTGACTAATCCGGTGTTGGGTTTCCTATTTGCGTTTGTACGGTTTTTTATGTTTTTCGGTATTTCCGATTCAGTTTTTTTGAAACTGGTTTAGACTAGGATTTCATCCGTGTTGATCAATTTGAGTAATTCTTTCCCAATGTTCTCGTTTTAATATTGTATTACTCAATTATGACACCAATATTATTGATTACTTTATGCCCGACATTTTATCGAAGAATCATCCAACTTAAACGGTAGTGGGCAAGGCACATTAGGTACTTGTAAAGGTACTTGGAAGGCCCCCCACAAGTTGGACCTATGATTTTAATGCGTTGAATACCGTTTTTAGATACGCAATAGGAGGACAATAGGTGTACAAACGCCCCGGCATTCGCTTGGGGCTTGAGAGTTGAGGGTTACGAAATGCCGATAGATGCGAAGCGCACAGGACCGTTCACATGGAGACGTCTTTTGGTTGAAATGATGATGATGACGAATTGAGCTGAAATTCGTAATGCTTATGTAACTTGGATGACAATGCATTCATATGGTACCACAGAGCTGGTCTGATGACGGAGCCAGATATTAGTGACCATAGAATCTAATCGCATTTAAGCTCTTTTAAAATGGTCATAATGAGTAGGTTGTAGAAGTATAACCTACTCATTAAGCTTGATATGAAAAAATGTTTTTTATAGAAATTTTTATCAAAGATTATTTCTTTATCTTCATTGGACGTAACTTCCCTTTTAATTATTTTGACAAATTAGTCACATGTGATTACGTCATAACACACATAATATGTATCAACAGCCTTATCTGATTACAGTCAATTCTTATTTAAATATTAAACATAAATATTTTGGAGGTATATGTTCATATGTAGTTGTGAGCTAAGAATATAATTCTGACTATTTATGATATTTTATGGCAAACAATATAATGAACAATGACTATGTGACATAACTAGGTTTTTTTTATTGTAGGTAATAATCATCCAATGACGAATCCCGCCCTTTGACGGAGTGAGAAAAAGGGTCAAACTCTTACTGACTAAACAATCTACCCCATTCCTTCCTTGCCTTATTCCCAGAGCCGCGGTAACACTTTCGCACCAACCCTCGGCTCCAAAAGGCTTCGACCCTGAAGGGCCCCTATAGTTAGAGTACACCCCGTTCCTACGTCACCATATATACCAGGGCTTAAAGCCTTCCTTTCAGACGCGAACCCTTGGCCCCAGCTGGCTTTGACCCTTCTACAGGGTCGCTACGGTTTGCTGACAACTCCTTGAGTGCACGCCGTCGACGGCTAGGCTTGGTCTGGACGATTATTACCGGACGATCGGATGACATAACCAGGTTGCATTTTCGGGGTTATCTGTATATAAAACATTTAACTGGAGTAATATACAGCACAATTAGAAAATTGAGTTACAAAATTAAGCTAAGTTAGTAGCACGTCGGTAAATATTGGTAACAACGTACGCACATGCTAGTGATGTATTCAAAATTTATCGAGAATTTATCAAAATAGGTGATTTTTATATCGTAAAATAATTCTTAATTATTATTATGGAATAAAAATATAGACTAGGTATACTAATAATAACTAAAATCGTTTTTTTTTATGGTGGATTTTTTTAATGTTGCCACATACGGGATTCAATACCTCGCCTTAAGGACTTCTTAATTTTTTTTCTATTGTTTCATATTAAAAGCGACATCTAAGATCTTGACTAGCCTGTTGGTATAGTGGTTTGACTAAGCCGGAGGTAGCGAGTTCGATTTATACCCATGACAAATGTTTGTATAGTGAGCATGATCATTTGCTCTATGTCTGGGTGTTATTTATCTATAATATGTATTTATTTAGTATAATATAATATGTATGTATAAGTATGTTTATCACCAGTTGCCTAGTACTCTCAGTTTCCGCTACCTTCGGACTAGATGGCGTTGTGTGATAGTTGTGGAATCCTTACATAGTATAAAACAAAGTCGCGTCTGTCCATATGTAAGCTTACATCTTTAAAACTACGCAACGGATTTTGATGTGGGTTTTTTTAAAAGACAGAGTGATTGAAGAGGAAGGTTTATATGTATAATACATGCATAATATTACACTGCACCCATGCGAAGTTGGGACGGGTCGCTAGTTAAAAATAAAACAAAAAACAGTTTTGTTTTTTTTTACAAGTAGAGTCTTATCTAAATTATTGAAAACCACGTCATTCTTCAGTGGCGCCACCAAGCAATATCTTAAGATAGTTTAAGAGTGTCTGTATTTCTTTTATCGCATCTTATTTATCTGTATCTTGAACTGGGCGGCTAAGTGATAGGATTTTCATTTGACTGATAAGTGGTACTGAAGTGTTCGATAGGAAAATTCACTTTGCTCTTATCGTGACCTAAAAGATAAAATTGGTTTTTCTTCAAACACACCCACATTTGACCATGATGGTTTTTTTATGGTAGGTAAAAATCATCTAATAACGAATACCGCCCTTGGGTGGAGCGGGAAACTGTGTCAGACTCTTACTTACTAATCAACCTAATCGCCATATATACCAGGGCTAGAGCCTTCCTTACAGACCGTCGACGACTAGGCTTGGACTAGACGATTACCAGACGACCGGACGGCGAGCTACCCATTGCTCGCCGTCCGCAAGTGAGCTTCTACGGTGGCCCAGTCACACAAATGATCACACAAATTATCCTAGTCCTCTACAGCCCAGTGGGCAAATTTCCCTTAACCCTGAAAAAAAAAAACCAAAAGATTAAAAAGGAAGATTATAAAGAGCTACAAGGAGATTATGGTGTGACACCGCGAAGGCTACCTTATCGCCTTCCGAGAAAATTCTCACGTAGTAATCTCTGTATGTCAATGCGTCTTATCAATGCGTTACATTTGCACAGCTCCTGAAAATACTGGCAATTTTTTATAGCCCGTATTGGGGCTATACTGGCTATTTTTTAGCACAGCTTCTGAAAAGAGAACCACCTCCTTCTTTTGATCGATGGATGGTGGATCGCTGTCTAAGGCTTGTAGCGACATCTATGACGCCCTGTAAGCACTAATTAATTATCCTGTATAACAGTTAATGACCTTAGCTTAAGAGCGGCCAACACGACGTACACTTTCATACAACCGCTCTTACGTGATTATTATACATCTTTCTTCAGATATTTTTGATACAAAGATATTTTGTAGATATTATCTAGGCTTCTATAGAATTCAAAACATAAATTTGTGTAAGAATAATTCAGTAAAGATCTCTGAAAATCTGCTATATAACTTGAACTTTGACTTTCCATAATGTACTCCTATTAAAACTATTTAAAAAAATACTTCTATAGAAGTCACATTTAATCAGTCAGTGCGCATTTAATCGAAATTCTAAATGTTGTAATTTTTTTTTTCAATAATCCGGTTAACGAGGATTGACATACCGTCAAAATTTAACGTTTATTGCATCTAAATATAATCTAATAAAGCCAATGTCAGTTGGTCAGTTTTATCATGAAGTGATCAATTTTTATGATCTGGATAGGGTATAACATAGGGTGATTGGTAATTAGTGATAATTACTTAAACATATGATTGTAGTCATGACAAAAAACAACTTTTACTATGGGACCAAACATGATATTTAAAAAAAATCAATAAGTTCAGTACCAGTACATTTTTTTTCGCGATTTAATATGTATTGAGATATACATATACAGTGAGGCCGCCGGATCTGGGCGCGCCTGTAGTTAGGCTCTGCGAATTTTAGCGCTAAAAAACACTTACGAAAGTAAAGCTTTTAAAAAAATAACAGCCAATAACAGTTTTTAATAGCAATAACAACTGCAAATTACATTTATTTGTTTAAACTATTTTTTTACGAGTTATTAAGCGCCAAAACTCGTAGAGTCTAACTTTAGACGTGCCAAGATCCGATGACCGTACTGTACATTATGTGGCAACCAGGGGCGTCGCTACTGCCGTATCTGCCGTATCAATTATACTGGGCCCCCGTGGTACAGGGGCCCCGACCTAGGCAAAAATTCGCAACATGTTATTTACAACCGTCTCATAGGGCAGCTAAGCATCTGTAATAAAAATACGTTTTTTTTTTATACGGCCCCCCCGAGGGACTTTTGATACGGGGCCCCTGTGGAACTAGCTACGTGGCAACTAAATAGAAATCATCACCCGAGAATCAACTCAGTACTCTTGTGAGTGTTTAGTTTCTCAGCTCTATAAAGGGTAAAGGTGACCGAAGCACGATTTTGTTGTCAGACAAAGCTAATGACGTCACAGTGGGTACTTTCAATTAATTGCCTGAGAATGCAGACGTGCATCATCTTACCTAATTATGAACATCAACTAGCTTTTGTTCGTGGCTCTGCTTATTATTAAAAGCCTTGGCTTCGAATAAACTTCTCTTTTTGACAGCATAGACTGAAAATTTGAAAAGTCTAGAATCGCAAAGTGCTGAATTAAAAAAAAAAAGCAGACATAGACCAACAACAGAAATACAAATTCAAAAAAAAAGAACAACATTATTGTCTATAGAAGTCGTTTATTGATTTTTATGTAAAAAAAAAATCTGATGACCAATAATTTTATACAAACTAAGTTTAATAACAGATTAATTCAATATTAGTTTACATTTTATCATCTAAATTATTTTCAATGACCGTATTTTCCCAGAACTGAGCGAAAAAAAAAAATTAAACAAATTAATTAAGCAACCAAATCCTCAAGAGACACACACACAGAGACAGACAATACAAGTATATTGTACAAACAATAGGACGCGAAGTACTCGCCGGTTTAAGAGACACACATTACTGCATCAAACTTGACTGTTCGAGTCGGACGTTAGTCGCTTACCGCAGACAGAATCAGAGAGACGTTAGTGTTCGTTACTGTGAGGATTTGCCGAATAAACGTTGTGCTATATCACTTGGGTAAGTTCTATTCCATATTTAAAATTTAAAAAGTAATGTCTCTCATGTCTATGCTTTTTTTTGCGTGGAACTTTGATTAAAACTGCCAGTAATTTCTGGTTAGACTTTTTTTTTAGTGTCTCCATTTTTTAATTCTAATTTTAAAGTTGTTGGACTTGAACTTTTGTTGGTTTGGTTACGGTGTGTTTTTTTTTTTAAATAAACGGTAATAATTGGATATGTTTGGTTTTAGTATAGTTTAATTACTCTGATAGAGTAATTTTGCCACTGGCTTTTAATTTGACTAGGTCATGCTAACTTTTTTAATTATGATTCTACGTACTGTTTCAATAAATGTCAAATAATATGTAGTTTTTATTTAATATAAAATTTTATTTGCAATAAAAATAGCTAATAAATCGGTAAAGACAGAGAGCGCAAAGTGCTCACATCTTTGCCCAGCCAATCTGACAACCACACTGTGCTACTTCTACTCTACGACTCCAAACAAATTGCCAAACTGTAGTAAAAATCTATCGGTTGCGTGAGCCCTAAAGGCTTTCGTGTGACGTAGCGACGGGCTCGCCGGTTCGACCAATCGCAGCGTCAGCTATATAAAAACGTCAAGCGTAAAGCGGAAAGACCAAACGCTAAACGTACGCCAGTCTGAACGCACGCCGGACTAACGAACCGACCGCGCCACATTCGTTCGCTCACAAACTTACGCTCGGTTATAATCAGTGTAGTGTTCGCATTTCGGAATATTAAAAGTGAGTAAAAAGAAAAAAAAAATTACAGTTTTTGCAATTTCGTCCCTGTGGGTGTCCAGTCGGAACCGGTGTGTAATTAAAACTCTCTGGATTGATCAAAGTGATTTTAACTTACTTCCAAGTAAGCTGGTAGTTATTTTTTTTTATACAAATTCTTAATAAGTTGTTTGCAAACAAAATTTTTTGATTTGGTTCCAAGTGGACATTCATAGTTTGGTGATGGTTGTAATTCTAAAGTCGCAATAAGCTGACGTATCTTTTTTGATAATGTTTGCATTGATATTAGCGACCGCTGGAGGTGTGTCCGCTGTGTTTCTCAACATCAGACCTGTTGCTTCAAAACTTTTATCGTTGCCGTTCAACTTGAGAAACTGCTTCTGAGTCATTAAAATTATAAGAACTTTATAATTTTTAGTTGACAAGACATGCTTGAGAAACATTGCTTACTCCTACTTACGACATATCGATATACTCGTATGGGCGTTGCATATTTCTATGCAATCACTCATCTTTGATATCTTACAGCCTTATTATCTTGTTCTCTTACATAAAAATCAAAAGATAGGTATATTCAAACGAATGTGGATTATTATCCGATAATATTATTGGAATTAACGCCACTTCTAAATGCTAAAATTTAACCTTTTTGGATATTTTCGAAATGCACTTTTTGAACTTAATCATTCTCATCTCAACTTTAAAAAAGTTAGTCTCTATATTGCAATATGCAAAGAGTATACACACGTTCTCTCAAAAGCTACTTGCAATTCGAAACTGCAAATAACAGAAGTAAATATGTTGAGGACTCTTTACAATAACGACTAGAGAACTAATATCAAACACTAAATATTGTTGGCATTGATAAAATTGTGTCATATTCATCACGTTATCAGTTAAGATCAAAAAGTAAATAATGTTCTGATACCAGGCTCGGGATAAACAAGAGACCTGGTTTAGTCACGCAAGAGGTAGATCTCACGTGAACACATACCAAACTTGAGTAAATAAAAAACGAAAGTCCGTGTGTAGTTATCTTAAGTCTTAAAACTACAAATATGCTTAGAACTAAAGTATAGTTCGTTTTTTAATTCTCAACTACGATTTGACAACTCAGAATGTCACACTCTAGAAATATGTTCATAATTTTCTGCAGTTTGACATTTTAAGTTGTCAAATCGTAGTCCAGGTTTAAAAAACGAACTATAGAGAATGAAATTTGTATCGCGTGGGCTACAAAAAGAATAATTGACGGTATATATCTACGTGATCCGGTACACGATTTTGATAATGATAAAAATTGGACAACCACTTAAAAATTGGCTTAAAATATTTAAGTTTAAATACAACAGTACTAATATCAGAAATCATAATACAATCCAATCTGTCATTATTGAGACTTAACACAAATATTTATTTAATCGCAAGATCATTGATCACTTTACAAAAATGCGTCTTTAAATTTTATTCCCATGAAAAATTTCCCTGTATGATACTCGTAGATATATCTTAAGTTTGTTCTTAATTTTGTCTAGATTTTCTTAAACCAAAATTCTCATTTCTATGGTAACCTATTTAATTTCTATTCCGCAATCGAGTCGATATCACATTTTAAGGATTTTACTATAACTAAAAGTAGTTATAGTAAAAGATTTTACTATAACTATGTTATCCCTCCTGAATATGGTTATTCGGATTATCAATTAAGCATTTACCGCATATATTTCTTAGATTTCATTGTAAAATTTATTATCAATTGTTACAACATTTTCTTATTTTGATTTATCTTTGATAACGTTGTCACTGTATTATATGTAATTTATCTGTTTTAATAATTTTTGTTTTTATACTTTTTTAAATAACGTTCTTTAATTTACTTGTATCGGTATAGTTTTCAGTGCATTAGAGGGATCTTTTTTGTCATGACCGCGTGTTGACACCTTTCTCTATGCACCGTCATCGGATGACGCAATAACTGTTACTGTTTCACTAAGATGCCGCACACCTGTCCTTTCTAATGCTTTTGTAACTTCCTCCGAATCTTTATCATCATTGATCTTAATTTCAACCATCTTAAATTTTTTGTTTCCTTTTTTTACCTGTGAAATTATCTTTCTATATTGTTCCTCCGTGTGATGGTATTTACATCTTATACAGTAAATTTAATCAAGAATTTCCAATCTGTCAGTCTAATACGGGTACACATTCCTAGACTAACGTTGTAAAACTTGAGTTGTCGTTGTGATTCCGTGTCTAGTACTACTTACCTCGTAAGTAAACATTAAAATTACAAATAAATAGCTTTTACATCAATAAAGATGAGAATGCCTAAATGACATCGTACATTTTGTCTAGGACTTTGTAGCCATAACTTGCTAATCAAAATCAAAAACTGAAAAAGAAATTAATGATCATAGTACCTAGGAGACACTAAATTATGATTCTGACATTGATTATGATTCTGATATTTGACTTTAATTCTGATTTTAACTTGACATGCTTTTTTACTGAAACTATGGATCAAAGTTATCTTAAATAAATGGATTTTATTGTATTTATTTAATTTAAATCATTGATATAAAAAGTAAAGCACAAATGACGTCACACGAAATGCTCACGGGTACCTCAGTAAATACCATTGAGGTTGTGAACGCCAGGGGATATTGTGACCAGTTACTGGGTTGTGGAGTTCAGGTAGTCAGTCCCTCTGTGTGCTGCATTCGGCTGGTTACCGGTTAAACTGGACGCTGACCCCAATATAACTTGAAGAAAGTTAAGCAGATTCAATTATTGAGGATCTTAGAATAGAATATAATCAAATTCAAAATCAATTGAAGTCAAAATATATATTTTTTTTTTTTGTAAAAATCAATTAAAGAATAGCATTTATTTCAAATAAATCTGTTACAAGTACTTTTGAATTGTTAAGAAATTTCAATAAAAAATTTTCGCTAATTGCATGTTTCAAAGTTTCTATCTCTATGAAGGAGAGTGTGTAAAAACTCCTTGGACATGTTATAAATTTTTAAACTAATGGATTTTTGAATGGGGAGTCATAAAATAATTCCTCCAGCTCTAAGTGGGGCGAGAGTGAGTATCAGACTTTTACTAACTAAAACTTATCGCGGTAATTTTTTCAAACAATCCTGCAGATGCGAGTAACTGTAAACTATTTTTTTTTTTCTAAATGAGACCATTTTATGTTGTAAATTATGAATTTAGGTGTAAATCTTATACATGACGAATTTTTCATAATATAACGAGAAATTATTATCTAATAAAGATCTATTATAAACATATGGAGTCTACAATTTATCGGGAACATAATATTCAGGTATATATACCTCAAGAGGTATTTTCCTTAAAAAACCTTTTAACTATTTATCCATGACGGTAAATTCTTAAACAACCGTTCGGAAATCAATCGTAAAGCTTTGAAATAAACAAAGTAGCCTCTACGAACAATAAAATGAACGAGGTTCAAATGTTCAGCACATACTTGAAAACGTATAAACCCTTATAGTGCCTGCATATTAGTGTTTCACCGTAGGCCGAAGTAGAGGCCGAAACCAAGGCAGAACTCAAGGCCGAAACCAACGGATTTCTTCGGCCGAACTTTTAATAACGCTAAGACACTCAGTACGAGAGTGACGAAAAATATATTTTTTAATATTAATTTTTCTTTTTTCGTTTATTTTTTAATTAAAAAAAATTTTTTTTTAGTAATTTTCATGTGATTTTCATCTGACAGAGTGATTCATGAGGAAAGGTTTTTTATTAAGTGCATACGTATCTAATAGAGAAATGGAGAAATTCAAAGTTTTCTAATTATATCCGCTTGAAATAATGTTTACTTTGACTGTGTACACAACAATTAATAAAGCTAATCAAAATCTTTTAAGCTGGAAAAAATACTAAAAACTTCGTTTAAAGTCTTGAGCCCCAAGCGAACGCACACCTGCGAATGTACACCTCTTGTTCTTTAATTGTGTATGTAATTACGGTAGTCGAAAGGTCTTCGATATTTGCTTAGGCCGAAACCGAATGATTCTCTGCTTCACCCAAAGGTTGACTGGTCTGGTAAGTCATTAATTCCGCCTTTGTACTGTTATGTGCATGAAGTGTTTAAGTAAATAAATAAATGTTTGGCTGAAAGTGATTTGTTGCGAAGGTAGCCGAAAACAGCCGAAGGTAATCATAGATAGCCGAAGTTAGCCGAAAGTGGACAAAGCCGGTCCCTTGGTCAGACATTCCGAAGTTAGTCGAAAACTATCAAAGGTAACCATTGATAGCCGAAGTTAGCCGAAAGTGGACGAAGCCGGTCCCTCGGTCAGACATTCCGAAGTTAGTCGAAAACTGTCAAAGGTAACCATAGATAGCCGAAGTTAGCCGAAGGTGGACGAAGCCAGTCCCTCGGTCAGACACTAGTACATATAAATAGAGGTAACATTACGACTTTGCCACACGAGGCTAGAGGACTCGTTGATTTATAGTCCTTCAAACAAGCTATTTGCGGGATTAATATGTTAGGATCTATACAATGACTAGTTATTGCCCGCAGTTTCATCCGCGTTTATTTAGAATAGTATTCTTCAGGAATTTATTACTAAGTTTAGTTCTAAATACCACAGCAAAATTGTCATTAACATTTTTTAAAATTGGTAAAAAAATTAAGAAAATTGCGTATTTTTTGCAAACAATATCGTAATAATTTAAATTAGCATTTATTTGTTTAATATTTTATTTATTGTAAACTTTATTGTAGACACATAAAAAAAAAATTTAAACACATAATGTACAAAGGGCAGCCTAATCGCATTCCGCGATCTCCCCCAGGCAACCTGGAATTGATAGTAATTGCCTGGACAAGAAATGGGTCTATCAATGGCATAACATAACTATAGGATTATACATATATATATAATTTGTGGTTATTAAACATCAATAACAAGCCAAAAGAATTACACAAATACCATCACGACAAAAATAACGTATCTACCAAAAATTAAGTGCAAATGGTGTAAGAACCAATGTTCTTATAAAAGACATCAACGCACTGGACCCCACACATTGGCAGAACGCGCCATTGCCTTGGTCAGTCCTTCTGAGAAAAACTTCACTTACCATCTTTTTTTTTAATGTTTTTGGCTTGGATACTAAGTCCTTTAAGCGATGTCTTTATATGAATAGTTATTTCTATACCATTGGAATAATGAATGCACACATCTAAATGTTTTTTTTTTGTAAATAGTAGCAAAAGCAAAGTAGACAGCTGGGGTCTTGTCATGGTACGAGTCTAGTGAGTCTAGACTGAGTCGAGAGCTTTGCGAATACTGACAAATGCTTGCACTGACTATACAGGTCTACTCAAATTTCATGGATCTTTCTTCAAAAGACCATCTCATCTGCATGGTTCTTATGTGATTTGAACAATACATATTTTCTGTATGGACTTTAACAGAGACTTTGACTCCTGAATTTATTTCGGTGTTTCTTCTCAGGGTAGTCAGCTAGGAAACATCAGACTCATCTAGCATCGAAAAAAAAAATTACGTGTAAAAGTGTTTTTTTAAACCTACTTGCAAAATAAAGATCATTTATCATTTAGTCAATGTGACTTTACATTTGGGTCTGAGTTAATTTGTGAACATAATTAATCTATTTTTTTTAATGTGTGGTTTTTCTGTTAGAACAAGTCGCGCGTGTCACCCATCAGTCTTAATAGCTTAGTAATACGTTTCTAATTGATTTCAAACTGTGTGGTTTTTTAATTAGTGCCAAGACTTCTAAAAATACAACCAGTACTTCATGTAGATGTTTGTATTAAGAAAGAACTAGCTTTTGTCAGCGGCTTCGTCCGCGTACATAAAATACAGCCTATGTCACTCAGGAGTAAAGCAGCTTTCTATTGTTGCAAATTTTTTTCCAATCAGACCAGTAGTTCCAGAGATTACCTCCTACAAACAAAAAAAAACAAACTTTACATCTTTGTTATATTAGTGTTGATGTAGATATATGTCAACTTATAATTCTCGTTGCAATAATAAGATAGATAAATTATTTGAATTAATTGTAATTTAGATACCTAGCTACTAAAATTTATATCTAATGTAAAAAACTGCACCTTTTTTCGGACAAAAATATCAAATTTCAACAAATCAATAAAATCGTCTCAACCTCTTTTTTTTTACAAAAAATAGTGATATAATTTGCGAACAGGTGTATCGATATTCTTTATATTATTAATTGTAAACGATTTACATAATATCTTAATTATTAATATGACAAATGAAGCAATAAAAATAAATGTCGGTTTTATCTAGAGACTCAAAAGATATTAAATATCTTTTGAATAAAAGTAATACATTTAAAAAAAACTCGATATATTGGCGCACAAGTTAAACCATCGTTGCGATCGACAGCAACCAATAACCAATTTTTGGCCTTCAATCGAAGTGGAGGCTGTGCTTACCCATAGCAATGGGTTCAACTTATCTGCCGCGTTGTGTACAGAAACTAAATAACGCTGGCTTCAAAAACAATGGTCCGCATGTGTTATACAACCAAGTTATTTGTTGGTTCGGTTACAATGTAGTCTTAACAAAACTCAAGTAACTCACCTGACTTATGCTAAGTCGGCTCCAACCTTTTATTCATCAGGCCACTCACTCTGGCTTGCCAAGAAAACTAAGTAGGTGACGTACCTTTCTTATATTATAAAACTAGCATCTGCTAGCGACATTGCCTTCCAGAACATAAATTAGCCGAAGAGAACTTACCCAAAACAAAATTTAAAAAAATGTCCGCTGTCCGTATTAGACATGGTCTACCCGTCTGCTAAACGTCATCCATATCTATTCAGCAAAAACGTAACAAACATACAAATACAATACAAACTTAACCCTTTTAAAAATTATTGTGAAATGTTCACTCTGGATGGAGCAAGAGGGAAGCTCTCTTCCCTCCTCCAAATAAATAATAATCATAATCATAAATATTATCTTGTCAATTATGATCAATGACAATTAATGAATTTGATATTTTAATGGGTTTTTTGGAGTGATTTCAGTGGCTCTAATTCGCATGTTGATTCTTACTGGACTGTAAATTTGGTATAGTTTTGTATCTCAAGTAGACCCTTGACACTTAATATTATGTGAAATCATTGAAATAGATTCAATTTCGGTTTATCGAGCCTAGAACTTTTGTAGTAATATACTACTATTAATATACTACCAAAGCGAAGCTCGCTAAAAAGGCTGATATGTTTGCTGACAAATACAGCAAAAATATTAGAATATCAACATTTTAATGGATCTATAAGTAAGTTAAAGTTACTGAAAACTTAATTCTTATGACAACGGGTTCAAAGTCCAACCTCTCATGATGTCAGGTTGCTGAACTCAATGAAGCTACTGGTAGTGATGGTACTGTAGTACGAACGAATGAATATATTATATAAAAACAAATATATAATGTGAATATAGCATAACTGACAGCTGGGGAATTGGCTGGTGACCAATTTAATAACGTTACGATTACAAATGATAGTAATAGTGCAATAAATTTTAAAGTAGAAACAAATTTTACTAAGTCTGTAATATTAAAATATACTGGTATACAAAAAAAAACTGTCTGCCCGTTTGCCAATACCAGACACTTAAAATGAGTATAATAAATTTTCACAAAAATTATTAAAATAAACGGAACCCAAACTCATATTGAAGCACCATTCAACGATTCAATAAATAATTAATTTAAATTAATTTCATGTTAAGTATTATTTATATTGCTCCAATATTTGAATATGGTCGAACACCTGTGTGCAAACCGATACGACCGTCTCGCCGGTGCCGACTGGCCATAAATTGACCATTAATTTGACCATAAACATATTTTTTTTAATGAGTATCGAATATCTTTTGAGACGGTTCTTCAGGTAGAGTTCGAGGAAGGCTTCATTGATGATTAATTTGGTCTGGTTGAAGTTGATCAAAATTTAAAATATACAAGCTTTCAAGCTTTTTTTTTTTCAAGCTGATTTCAGCTTATTATTTACGATTGACTTTGTTAGGAATGAGTGCTCTCTCGATCTATATAGCCGATCGATTTGACATCCCGCACTGAGTCAGGATTGTGGATTATTGCCTTACCCATTTATTACTGAAATCACTCCAACCATGGGTACCTGCTTTTTCAAAATTTATTTGCGACATGTCTTTGTAACTTATACCGGGTCTTTTTATTTAATTTTCTATTAGCTGGAATGATTAGAAGAAACCGTAAATGTATATAAGCTTGAATTATTTTTAATTTTCTTTATTGCCAATATTTCAAAATTTCTTATAGAATGCGTGACAGAGTGGAAATGATACGACTCTGTCACACTTTCATGTACTGAAAGATTGTTGATGGTAAAGAAGAAAGTCACAGAAATTTTACTATAACCATTCATATGTTTATATGCACTTACTCAGTTCTTACACTCCTTGTTCGTGGAACACCAGTCAGATTCCAAACCAGCACCGCCTACAAACACCTCAAAATGCAGTTTATAGTAAACCCATTCAATAAACTAAGGGTACTCGACATGGCCGGTATTATGCTTCACACGCCATCCAGTAAGCCAACACCACGGCTATATGATTACGCGGAAGCGTCGGGTATGTCAGCAGACGTTAACATTGACACTTGACCTATCCAGCGTGCGTGTATCTATCGTTAATCAATGGGAGTCATGGGACTGTTACATCTATGTAGCACTCCTTTATCTATAGTGATAAGTTGACTGGTGTATTGCATCGGATACGTTTAGTGAATGATTACGTTTTATTTCTTTTTTATTGCCAGCGGCTTCGCCCGCGTGAAAGTAGGGTTCTCCATACAAACTTAAGACCCCCAATACATCCCTTCCGGAGCTGAATTTTGAAAAAACCCTTTCTTTATGTTTGTCTACGTCATAAAAGGTAGACTTGTGTAAAATTTTACGCTTCTAGGCCCGGTAATTTTGGCTGTGCGTTGATATGTCAGTCAGTCAGTTTCTCCTTTTATATATATAGATTTAGTTTGATCTACTTCAAGATCTATTTTAGTCTTTTCCTTCTTCTTTTTCTCATTATAAACTAGTTCATTAGTTTGATTAGCTAATTCTCCACAAAATATATTTAGAATATCATAAAAGTTTTTGAGATCTGTGGCTCACTCACCGTCGTACTTACATTAACTGACTTTCTCAAGCTCCTCATCCAGGCGTAAATTTAAATCAAAAACCCGTTGGTATGCTAGGGCCACACTAACGCGATATTTACTGCGATAATTATCGTGCTAAAGTGGGTGACTGCACTTGAAATTTTCTTGAGTTATCGCCTAACGCCAAACGCCAATGTTAATGCCGTTGTCAAATTATCGTATTAAGTCATGGCCGTTAACGTTAATGTCGATTATCGCGATAATTCTCGGCATTTCTCGATAGTGTGGCCCGGACAATAGTCGCGATTATCATCATCTTCCTCCTCGAAGCGGCTCGGACGCGCTCGTGCGTACTCGGGCGTATTCGTAACCAGCGCAATAGTCGCCGTCAAGTCTCGTTCAACTCGCTACTTATGTTACAAACCAGATCTCGTTATGGTAGATTTTATTTTATAAAGTTATTTTCTTTTAGTGTGATATTTATTTTATGAGCATATGGTAATACGTTTTTTCCTTTGATCTATTTTCGTAGTACCTACATGCACACATATTTATTTTTGGACCTGAATGATCTAAGAAGTTCATGAATATTTTTTGTTTTAGTTTGCAGACGTAAGTTACTTTAGTAGACACTTTAAAATAGAATCTTTAAATCTTTTTATCTGTCAAACTTGAGGTAACAGTTCTACTTATCTTCGAATTCTATAAAGTTACGTATATCATCTCCTAAATTATGGAACCCGTCAAGATTTCAAGAATTATAATCCATGAAAATAGAATTATCAAAGTGAGTTGACATAATAACTTTCTCATCGCGTTCATTGCCAACTTTCATGTGATATTTTACTGAATTCAATGTTGCGGCGACTACAGACGAACGTATACACAAAACGAGGTTACTGTACATACAATATTAGTTCAAAAGAAAAGTACGTTCATGTGCAAACTGTGGTAATTTATAAACTAATATATTCTGAGATCAAAATTGTTCAGCAACATTTGCAATTTGCAGCTTAAGATGTCAGAAACAGAGTTGAAATTACTGCAAATAATGCTGCTATAGCTAATTTTCTTAATAATGTTAAGAGCTATAGAGAATTACAAATAATTTGTTTATGAAAAGATATTATGTACAATATTAGTTTGAAAGGTGACACCACTCTTCTCAGAACTGAAGATAAACTAGCCATCTTAGTAGTCCGACTGAAGTGCAGTAACAACATTTAAAGTATAACTTTAGTAACAACACTACAGCACTTGTACAGATGGTTTTGTTCAATATACGGGCTCAATACTGACTATTGTAGGCTGTATAGCACCATTATAAAAAGCATCTGCTGTTGGTTTGAGGTCTACATATAAATATAAGCTTGATTTTTGCTGTTTGTGATAAACGATAACTTCTAAATGAAATGAAATTTATTTGCTAAGAATGTAGGTACAGAAATATGGAGTTAATTAAGAGAAGGATCCAATAAATTCTACCGTGAGATACATTCTGAAGACTCAATCCTTCCAGTCATTTTTAACCTACTTCAAGTAAATGGTTTGTTTTTTGGTCCTACTGTTGGGCCTTTCTTTTCCAATCCTGTCTGCCTTAGACGATCTCTCTAGTTTGTCTCCGTATGACCATCAGATCATATGCGCGAAGCAAGTATCTAAGTAATATCAATTAAACATAAAGCAATTGCGGAAGTACCAACCAGATACTAAATCATTACACAAATAGTTACCCATATATTCACGCATAATCTTAGGAGGACTAAGCAGATAAAGAATCTCGTTGATTGCCAGTAATTATTACGAAGGCTTAGTGAAAGGCGGAGCATATCTGTAATTAGATCTCCAATGTTGTTTTCCTTGAAAACTTGAGACCGATTAATGTGCCGTCCAAAGGCAATCTGATCTAAGTGAGTTATGAATATTTTCACATAAACTGGGATATGGGTGGAGAAGTGATAAGTAATGGAGTAGATGAAGCATGTGAAGTGAAATCAATAGGAGAGTTTGGAGAAAAGGGAAATGGATACCTCGGAGAAAATTTGTTGTTAAATCTAGTTCAGTAAAATATTGAAAGTGATAAGACTTAGTACCTACCTAACTCTTTACTGTACGCCAAAAGTTAACACAGAACATACTAGTTGAACTCAATGTCAGATTTCTCCCAGTAAGAGATCCCTTATATGCTTGTAGATCCCATGTATCCCCAACTAAAGAATTAAACTATTAAAAATCTTGACAATTTCACTGGAACTAAAGTGCATTGAAAGTAAAATACATCGAGCGTACGTACCAATCACTAACACGGTTCAAATAAGCGTAACATTGCGGTAATCATTCTCACTAGCGGAGCTGTGGTCCAACAGACACACAACAAAGCGTTTCAGATACTTATAGCACTAACATTACTTACTCAAGTAAGTTAAGTTGTCGAACAACACGTCTTACTTGCAAATAACTTGAAAGGAAAGCCATTTATTTCGAGAGCAACACTAGAATATGTTGTTATTTCTCAACTTTATTGTCATTTCAAGCATTTTTATCTCCTAGACCTAGATTTAACCAAGTCTCTTGTTCAACTTGATGCTTCTTTCACGATAGAAGGAGAAATGTTCACCAAACTGGGTTGAGTATAATTATGTATAAATAGCTCAGTATTTAAATTTCCTTCTTCATCAACTCCTACAGTTTACGAACCTCTTTTAGCATTAACCTTTACATCTGAATTAAACTTTACAAAGCTTTCGTTAAAGTATGACTAACCAAGATTTGTTAGTCAATTGTCTGCTAGTCCTAACTGTATGACTGTTTTCACACACTATCATTAGATGTTGCTACGTTTGTACGAATATATTCATGTGAAGCTGTCCTATTAATACCGGTACACAATGTTGCGCTTGTGAGTTTTATTTTGATTGGAAATACATTGGCAGTGGGTTACATTTGTGCTGGCAGTTTTATGTCTACTTGGCTTATACGTAGAGGTTCTAAATTAACTTTCCCATACTTAATTTTTACTGTTCTTTCATTTTCATCTTCATCTAACACCAACAGTAAAGCTTATTTTAGTTTCTTTATTTTCCAATTTCATTTCTACATTTCTGTCTCCATTTTACTAAACTGTTTATGCCACTAAATTTTATTATAATCACAACTTTGTGTTGAAGAGTGTCGTTATCTATTACTACTTTTTAACCTATGAGATGACAATTCTCATCCTTATTAATTTTATACTGGATTTCTCATTCATTTACTATCTCCACTTATCACCTTCTTCATTCTTCAATACGCTTCTTTATCAGCTCTGACAAGATCAGGGACAGTTTTCGAAGCCACAACACGCAGTAGGTGTTTAGTTGCAACACGTAGCCGTCGCTCCGACGCAGTAACGATGTAGATTGGATTGCGCGCATGCGCCGTAGAAGGCGTCAGGTTGTCTCCGTGTGTCCTCGGTACGTTGACAACGCACACTGACGCAAGTGTGTAGGGACGCGTTATATTGGACCTTAGGAATATTCTCGAGGTACTTACTAACAAAAGTAATATTAATACTGCATTATTAGAGATCAATTTCAAGCTTTTCAATTTTTTCGTCGTCATCATCATCATCATCAGCCCAACTTATCTTCTTTTAATTTAATTTTTATTTCACATTGGCTTTAGCTAGTGAACAGTTCCAAATTATCTACTCGTTTACTATAAAAGAAATATTTTCACAAAATTTTCGTGTTACGATTTTTTTTTTGCATTATTTGATGATTAGTATACATTGGGCAGATCCGCTGGTAAAAGTTAGTTACTGAATAAAGTTCCAAATCCTGCACCAAATATGCGATCACAATCTGATGTCGTCATACTTTGGAATGTTTGCAAATCGTTACAACATGAAATTGTGTTGTATGTCAACTTGTCTGTGCAAACGATAGCAAACGGATCTGCTTGTGTGACCAGACTATGTAACTTCTTTATGAGCTTTATTTAACTTAACTTACAATTGTGTTTGATATTCGTAAGCGTTAATAGGTCGCAGGAATTTGTTTTGTCAACTTTGTCCGTTTGCACTTCTGTTTCATTAAGCTGGTATGCGGTGAAAATTTTATATCTTCTATCTTTAGATTTGATATCTGTTGTATTCATTTTTGCACTTTGTGCTATGCCTTCATCTTTCACGAAGATTCCTGCACATTCTTCCCCATAAAGATCTATGCTTTCGAATGTGTAATTAGCATTATTTTTCTGACTGACTGACTTCTTGGCAATTTATAAGCGCCAGTTTATATGAAATAAATTATTTATACCTACAGAACTTAAAACTTAGGACAGCAAGAAAATAATTATTCTATGTTATAGGAACATTTCGTCATTTGGGAAAAATAAGCCTATGGCACAAAACAATAATGTTTTGGTCGATTATAAACAAACAATGAATTTCGACCCTTTACATTTTCAAGTATTTTTACTACAAAGGTTTAAAATTTAAGTTCTATTTTAATCATCTGTGCAGTTTCTATAATACTTTTACTTCACCAATCAGGCCAAGCCTTTAGCTGCGCAAGCGCGTAGCCATCGAGTCTACCGCTGTCACCAACTCAGGCGCACGTAGTCGTGTGAAACCAGATACACACACACTACCAAACACACAGGCAGATACGCAGGGAAAATCAACGAACTGCACAGAACACAGCTCCGAACCAACTTGCTGTACAAAATGTTATAACTTGAGTTCTACTTCAATTATTTTATCTTCTAACTAGCTTTCTGCCAGTGGCATTGCCCGCGTGAAAATAGGTTTTTGCATAAACTTTGGACACGCGTTTCATCCCTCAACGGGGTGAATTTTGGAAAATCCTTTCTTAGTGTTCGCCTACGTCATTAAACGAAGCCCTGTGCAATTTTACGCTCCTAGTCCCAGTAGTTTTTCGTTTATATATCAATCAGTCAGTTTCACCTTTTATTATAGATAAAAAAATAACTTTTTTACACCTCAGCTTAGTATATGTTTTTGACGTACGGCTGCATGAAATTTAAACAATCAAGTCATTAATCTGCGATTTCCATTCTGTTTATGGGTTACGTTTTGGGGGGTACTATTCATATGAATTGAATTGACGTTCGAGACCTAAATTAGTTTAATTGATTTTTATTGAATGCTAATGGACGATTTCACTAATAGCATAAGGTTTAAAACACTGTATAGTGAGAATTTTTTATACTAATTCCATACAGTTCCAGCGATAATATTTTAAATAATATATCTGGTAGAAATATCTATCCGGATACTTCTTTCTCTGCTTCAGGTAAAGTAAGAAAACTTTTTGTCAGACTTTTACAAGTTTTTATTTAGTTTCACTGTCCCGATGTTTGTGATTAAATCTTGTAAATTAAATTTGATCCACTTCTCGGTTACCGATTGAGCTGCAATTTTGCATGGACGTGTCAATCAGATGACAATGCAAAATTATTATGTCGTAGATTTGACCTAATGATGGACCCGAAAGGTGGTTTAGGAACTTTGTAATAAAACGACACAACCCCATCGAGTTTAGGCTCGTGTGATTCGTCTTGACATGTTTTTATTATATAGGCATATATCGTGTAATAATAACTAGCTATGAAATTTTCATTGAATTCTTGTTATCGACTGAAAGTGTTCTTGTGCATGTTCTTTTACTTGTTTCGTACAATACCACAAAACCCCTTCCGGATACGTAATCATGTATCTGATTTTAAATATACAATCATACCATTCTGTGCCTTATACAATATAATTCGATTATATCCAATTATAATACGATATGTTATTTCCTCATGTCGAATTATAAATTGTAATACGTTAATGTTACATATTATGGTGTATACCTCCATCAGCCGTACAATTATTATTTTAAAGGTTTTCCTCTTATATTTTGTAAACAGGTAACTCTTAAGGTTTGTGACTTTTGGTCGAGTAAACATTTTATTATAATTCTTTTAAAAAGATGATTTTCAATTTAAGCTTACTATCTGACATAGCTGCCTCTAAAGGACTGCGATTCATAAATTTATTTTCAAAGACGCAATATTGCATACACTGTATATATAAAGCAAAGTCCATTTTGTTTGGTTTTTCCTAAACACATCTTAATGTAGAATTACCAGTGAATTTTGCATCAGGTGCGTCAGTTTTAAAGTAGACTAATGATGGTTGCGACGCAACAGAGTTTTTCTGTGGCATAACTTCATGACGCAACTTTATTTTCAATAGACATACAAGAGATATTAGCTTTTGGATTACTAGGGATTGATAAAAAGGGTTATCGCATCCCTCAAACGCAAGATGAAACTGAAATTATACAAAGGGTTAGTGTTGAATCAGCTACGTAGCAAGAGCACCAAATGCTACAGGCCCTGCGCATTGTGGAGAGCCCGCTTGAAGGCACACAAAGTCAAAACATAATATGTGCCACATAAATCATACCAATTTCTTATCTATATATTTAAAAAGAGAAACTGACTGACTGACATATCAACGCATAGCCAAAACTACTTGGAATAGGAGCGTGAAATTTTGCAAAAGGCTTCCTTTTATGACGTAGGCGAACAATTAATTTTCAAAATTTTTCAAAATTCAATTCCTAAAAGGATGAAATTGGGATCTAAAGTTTGTATGGAGAACCCTACTTTCACGCTGGCGAAGCCGCTGGCAGAAGGCAGAAGGCTGGTATTTCATAAAGATAGTATAGACAAATGCCTATGGCTATGGCTATATGCTTATTTGCCTTAAAGCCCCCTGGTTAATTTAAAAAATTTCAATTCGTTATCGTTTATACAGAATTCAAGGATTCAAGGGTACATGTCCCACGCTACCTGAATCCGGCACTACAGGCAGTTGTTGGTATAAGTCAGTCGACACTTCCTCTGCCTTCAAGGAGTGGCACGATATAATATACTATAGCTAATAACAACAATACAATGTTATAAAACAAGTATGGAAATCCAAATAAAGCTTGAATATATTTTAATACAATAAACAAGTCACGAGCTCCCCAACGCGATATGAAAACATGAATGAAATATTCCCACTATATATTTATTACTATTTTGCCATTTATTGACGTAATGTTATTGATAATAAAAATGAGTTAAGTACAGTATTGTCCTTCCTCTACAGAAAAGTTTTATTTAATAAAAACTTTATTTGCAAATATAGGAGCTAAAATAGGTAAATAACCACATGTTGTGACGGCAATGGCTCGATTTGTATAAAACTTAGAGTACTTAGACTATTATTCAAATGGGGTGTTTTAACATATACCTAGAAATCTTATGTAACTTGTATTTATGTGGTCATCGGTGTCAGTTCCTGCAACGACATGCCTACCTAATTTCTTAAAAAAAAGGGTAGATGCCTTAATTCATTTCGTATATTAGTTGCAACATGTGGCTTAACTATCAATTCATGTTGACTTATATCTAGAAAATATTATAATAATATATCAACGCATCTATAATATCCCTGATAAACATTTTTAATTCAATATTATGGACGATTTGACCGTCCGTATGGACGATGATATATCTAGAAATTCGGTGGTTGCTGAGATGACACTAATACTGTCTTCTCCTACTCCTCCCAGGAGGCAAGGCAATTTCGGTTAAGCAAGCCACAATATCGTGTGTAAACTTGCAAAAATCTAGTAAAGCACAAAAAAGGGAGGAAGATGACGATTAATGATGATAACATAGAACAAAGCAAAAGCAGAGGTCTACAAAATTTCCAATATTCCTCCTCGCTACATCCAAAGTGGGAAAAGTTATTTCACGGTTTGCGAATGCTAAAAAGAGCATATTATTATAAGCGATAAATATGCCAACAAATCAATTGATCTATTCAGAAGCACTTAACCCTCGTAACTCCATGCATCTTTATGACATAATATATTTCAACCTGTCAATGCTTATTCACAGTCGTGGTCGTTAAGTCCACACGTTATGAACCACGTGTTCCACGGAGCCAACGGACCTATAAAACAATTCTTCTGTTTTATTAATATGATTCTCAATGAAAATGAACGTGGGTTTAGATATTTCACACGATTTATCTCTGTCTTTGTTCTTGAAATAGATTTTTATAGTCTATGAATAATTGACGTATGCAGTTTTTTGTTTATGGAAATGAAATTGACAGTATCACTTTATGGCATACTTATTTATATCATGTCCCATGACTGGGCAAAGTTCTCTTTCTCTCTTTTTACATACATGTCTGTTCAGTATGGTGGGTCTGGGTATCCTGGTCTGCAATGGTAGAACATTGCAGACCAGGCTCTACGGTAAGAATCGATTTCATCTCTGTAACTTCGACTTGGTCTGATGCGAAACCATTCTTATGATTTCTTTTAAACTGCCATTAGTAGTTCTAGAGGTATTTGAAGTGCTTCTCAAACATTTTTGGTGCCTATAGTCCAGGGGAGGTAAAAAACCAATCCCAAAACAATAGACGACATATTTTAGAAAGTCCCAAGGTAGTATCCTCATCAACATTATTGACTACACTTAGTTTTCCTCGTCCACACTCATGTTTAGTGCTAAAAATACCCAATATTGTTTATTAGTCACATTAGCACATCGTCGCTAATTTTGTTGCAATTCATAACTTTATTGTCCGTTATTACACTATACAAACTAACTATAAGCATTATACTGAGTAATTTAAATCACAGTTTAATTTACGTTCACTGATCCATTTGTTTATAATCCTTCATCAAAGCTGTGACAGATCCTTCAATGTATACAAACATGGTCAACTAAATCATATTGCCTATCATTTGTCGTTACTTGGTCGCTACTTACAATATGCCTATATAAACAAAGTTCTTCGTCGCTTACCCCTATATTTTTAAGTATTATTCTTTCAGTATTTATCACCCATGTTCCTAACAGGCGGTTACAATTAGTTATTACATTAATATTCGTATTATTTTCTTAGTAATACTTCTATCTTTATAACAATTGTCAAGTATTTAAAACATAGGCTTTCCTTCTTGTCAGACAGACAATGGTTCTACGTCATCATCCTTCTACTCTTAACTTTTGTTTTGAAATGGCGGTTTTATTCTATATTATTGATTGCGTCTTTTATCTCAATAACTACCTCGTCTTATAATTTCTTTATTCTTACATTTCACTAAGTATACTCGAATCATTTCCCAAATCGTTCTTAAGATCTTTTAGATAAACAAGATACATGAATCACAGAATTGGTAGTTTCTTGAAAATTTCCGACAATAATATTTTTATTAGCTACAGCATTTGCTTATACCATCTTTATAATTAATCAACTCAAGAGGTGGCGTGTCTCGACGATCCACACTACAAAACACGTGATGATCAAGACAAGCACAATAATAGCCTCTTTAAATGATCATAAAAAGTTGCACATCGCCACGTGACCTCTAAATGTGCAGAATATAAAATTTAACGTGCTATTAATGAAATATATTGTGTCTTATACTTAAGATGACCCAAATAAGGATATCGTGTTACGCGGCGACGAAGCGTCTGCGAATGAACGGTCTATCAGGAGTCTTAAATGTATATTGAAGTAATGTTGTGGCTTTATGTTATTTTAAAGTTGACAGATTTTCAATTCGAGCAGTTGTTGGAAATATCTGTTTAAAAAAGAGAAGAAAGTTAGTAATAACATGATCAGTGGCAGGAGAGAATGGAAGAGCATAAAATGTTGTGCCCTGTTAATATGATACAAGGGTGGAAAGATAATGATGATGAAGTATGACCTACTTAATAAGAGAAAAAGGTTAATAACGAAATTTCGAAAAACAATTGTAGTATAAATTGAGTGCTCATCCATTGTGGTTATTACTACTACCTTCTACCATTCACGTAATGTTACAAATTTTAATAAACAAATACAAAATAGAGGAAAATAATGTAAAAATAAAATACTATAACATGAAATTAGTAATTCCAGAAATATTTGTAGGTATTGTCTTTAAATTCCAATTCATTCAACATTTTCAGAACACTTTGGAATAGAAAACCACTAAACGATTGAATAAGGTGAAAGCATATTTTAGCTAGTTAATGATTTGCAATTAAAAATTATATTAGAATATATAATTATATTAGAATACTTACTATTATTATTTTATTAGAAATTATTATTAATATTATTAAATATGAAGATCTAAATAAAATATTTAACCGTAGACCAAAACTGAATTGAATAATTTCAAAACTTTTGCGCTAATTTTAACTTCACTAACATCTAATAGTCCTACAAGAAAGTCTCGGCTAACATTTTTATATAGCAGTTGATTTGTAGGTCACAAATGAATTCCCTCGGTGGTTGTAGCCAGTAACGTGACACCGGTGGCTAAATATAGTAGCACATTCGCATCGATTACCGTCCTATCGATATTTGGTGTCGACTGTCGACTCATTGATGTTTGATGTACTTTTACATTGATGTTTTATTTTTTAAATGCGACTCTAGTATCCCACTGGTACTAAAAACAAGGTCCATAGATGGTCTCTAGAGAGAAGATATTCAAAAATATGTTTAAAGCAGAAGTACCGCTTTTTGAATCAAACAATCGATGCAGCCGCTTACTGAGGTCCAAGGGTTGTGGCTATAGATACATTGGTTGATATGACTGCCAGTACAATGATCACCGACTCTACAATCTACATCCCATATGTTGACTACCTCGCGAGAAAAGTCAAGATACTTGATTTGCTTACCTTTCTTCGGTTTTTACGAGGTTATCGTCATGCGGCATGGTTATATCAACAACTATTGCACGCTTCTTGTCTCAACAAGATCTTATTGGCTATGATGGTCTTGTCACTGATGACAGTTCGGTCCCAGTGAAATGAGATATTCTAATCATTACATAGTATGAAACAAAGTTGCTTACCATTTATGTATGCTTATATCTTTAAAAGATTTTTTTTAATAGAGAGAGTGATTCAAGAGGAAGGTTTATGTGAGTAATAAATGCATAATATATCCAATATCAGTACCCGTGCGAAGCTGGGGCGGGTCGCTAGTATGTAATATATGTATATAGTATTACTTACGAGATTTTGTAATTAATAGTCGCGTCATTAAATAATAATATATGTTTCTCCTGTTCTGTTATTATCATCCTGTCTCACCTTTCATCCGGTGGGAAAATATAAAATTGAACATAATATTATATATTTTATGTGATACGACATTTAATTTGCTTTCATATGCATCTGTTACGATCTTGATACTTCATAAAATCTATAGGGAGGAAAAAGCGGCAAAAAATATTAAAATAAAACATAAAAATCACCAAGAAAAAACTAAAACAAATGTCAAAGAGAGTAGCATCGGTTTTATCCTCAAAATAAACCGAATTTACAGTGAAAGCGTCCGTCTGGACACCAATAAGACATATTTACAACGCTTTAATGAAATAAATAAAATTGAACAAGCCCGCTTGGGAAGCTAAAGTTAGCTTTTGTCTCTTGCCAATTGTCGCTCGACTTAATGAATTGTGTTTTGTCTATCTGACTGTGGCCGGTCGATTTGATTTTATTCCATAAGCCGTTCTGATTTTACATCTTCAGGTTCTTTAGTAATATCTGTTGTATCTAATTCAGCATCAAATCTAACTTTGACGTCTTCAAATGCTGTATTTGCTGTGTCTTTAACACTAAAATCTTTATTCTTTACAGATTTAATGAAGATGTCATTGAATCTGTCCTTTTCAGCTGTGATTAACCTAATAACATCCTCTAAGTTTGTTTTTAATTGCTTCTGTCATTCTACTCAACCTAAACTACAATTCAAACCAAAATCCACTTTAAAACTCACTCTTTGCTTCCAAATCGTCACTTCCTCTCTTATGAGTACCACTCTCTAACACATCATTGCGTATTTTGACATCGTTGAGTTTGCCAAATCTCTTTATATTTTCTTAAAGATGTCATTGAAGATGAAAGCGTATTTTTCCGTGGCGGTACAAACGATATCTTTGACAGTTTTATATCAATCGGAAACCGCACGGTTCACCTTCCTCCCGGCTGGTCGCCACGCCTGCGGTCGGCTTGACACGAACAACACGCGCTTACGTTCGCACAGGGATGTACTTGGTACGGGTGCATGGGTGCATGAAGGTCTCATGATTGTCATTTTTGATAGCTTTAGAATTCATTCCCAGTTTTCTTTTAAAATGACTTGTGTTTCTGATTTCTGACGATTTTAAGCTACTAAAAATCTTCTTTTCTTTCCGTTTTCATCAAATATTATTTTTATTAATTAATGAGTTACTTATATGCCAGAGAACAAAAGCTTCGTCATTCAAAACTTCTCCGTCAGGCACCAACAACATTGCACCCTTAAGCGTCCTAGATCCCTCCCTTCAAAAGATGACCGTCGTCGAACCCGCGCCGTCTCGAGAGCCAGATCCATATCACGCAATTTACAACCACTATATTTAAACGGAGGTCTCTTCATTAAAACTGGGTGGTCTTTCGCCGTAGAAAAAACGTACTAATAAAAATGTTTTGTGTTTAACACTATCTTTCGATCAGTAGAAGTAATTTATTGGAGATATAAAATGGCGCTCGAGAAATGTAGCGCAATCTGTAGATGTTAGTGTCAAAAAAGAATTTGATTTTGTTAGTTATTTCGGAAAGAGTGAAAAAAAAACTAACAAACGTAGATACTGATACCTAAATCATTTTGAAACTTAAACGTTCAATAAACAGGATTCAAAACAATATTCATATGTATTTAACTCTTGAAGGAATTAAAAATAGCACGTCACTCGACTCCTTTACGAGGTGGTGACCATAAACAAAGCAATAACAATACCTTGTTAGTACATTAACAACTAACAAAACGACTTATTCATTTTGCAAGTTAACATTTTAATATACATATTAATATTTCTGTTTAATTCTAAAATTATAACAAAATTAACATAGAACTGACTAAATCAATATAAATAAACTGTTATGTTAGAATAATAATTACAATATGGCAACCCATGTTTCCGAAGCGTGAATGAAATTGAATTATAACATCCTCTAAATGATAAGCGGAGTTGGAAGATGTCCAATGTTAAGACGACATTTTATTTCGGAAGATTCAATAAATATACTTAATGTATACCCTCCAGACGTCGCTGACAGTTAAACTAAACATGTTTGATGAAAAGAACTACAAAGATTAATAAAAAAATGTTTGACATTTTCTGTAGTAGCCATCTGTAGTATTAAAAGATTTAAGTTGATGTATACTGTTAAGAGGACTATAGAAAAGCGACAATTTTGCTATGGGTAAAATAATATGGCATTAAATGGAAACAGAACAAAATATATATTGTATCTATATACATATTGTAGTCTGTATTTCCTGATGGCTACAATCCAGGAATCGTTAAGTCAAGAGTGAGTAGGTACTTTTAGTAAGCGCGCTCCATCGTCGACCGCATCGTCGCTTTCCATAAGGTGCGATAGCGGTCAAGCGCGAACTTATTATACTCTATATGTCTAGCATTTATTTAATAATATATATATGAAAAAATATAGTATAAAGTTTAAAATATAATATAGCTAATTATAAAAATCATTAAGATGCCTCCAAAAAATATTTTTATAGATTAAAAACCAGATAATATACATGCAATTATTTTAATTGTCTGTTGGATTATTTTACAAGCAATATTTTTCAGTTACAGTGTTTTAATTTTACAACGAAATATGTAAGTTTTTAGTATCGGGTAAGCATTCTATGCACCTCTCATATTTTGCAAGCATTGAGTCTTTGCACATCTCTTTCTTATATTCGAGATTGAGATTGACCGCACTGTAGCCCTCTTAAATTGTTTTTTATTCTACGTCGTAGTACGTTGGAAGATTATTATTCATTGTCAATGACTTCATACGAGACTGAAATGATTTAATATGAAGAATTAATTCAGATCTAAAAAAAAATTAACATAAAATACATGTTTCCTTGCGTTTTTTTCTATGTCTAGCTTAGTGGTGATGCCTAGTCTTTTTTTATAACATATGTATATCAGGAGAGCTAGTCGTAGCTAAGTAATTATAATCACATGAATATATCTCCAAGGTTAAGCAACACTAGCCGAGGTCGACCTATGGATGGGTGACCATCTTAATATAACGAGATTCTTCCGTGGTTCAACAAGCACGTTAAGCCATTGACCCTGGCTGTCATTGGTAGATCCTTGACAGTCGTTACGGATAGTCAAAAGTCAGGAAATCTCACCAGTCTTGCCAAGGTCGAGTACCGTGATATCCGATTACTCGATTGTAGAGGTGAGATAGAAATAAAGAGAGAGAGAGAGAAGGGAAAGGCAACTGCTCCATGTAAACTACAGAGCCTTACCATTTTTTGCTAAAATATCAGGCGAGCGAAAAGAGGGATGGTTATTATAACACCATCCTCCTAACGATTCAATTTAGGTCGTAAAATGAGGCTTCTGATATCCATCTGAAAACCGACCCAGCCACAGTAGGCATAACTAGGCAGGTAGCAATAAGTTCCAAAATCGGATACCAACTAAAAAAAATTGCTCAAAATAGACCAACCAAAATAAAATCACTATTTCCACACCGGTCCTCATAAATATGGTTATGTAACTAAATCGAGTTAAGTAATTATTCAAATGGGTGTTTGAACTCCTTAATACCTAGTATAAATAAGAATTAACACAATTTATAAGTGGTAGTCGTCTGATCTTTAGATAAAAGGTCACACATTCTAGAGGTTGCGAAGGATTGTTCACAGCGCCGCGTCAAGTCTACAGTCGCGGTGAGTCATTTGAAAAGTTTATCTTTGAACAGAATAACTTTGAAATAATATCATAGGTAATGCAAGGATGCTATTGAGTTCTGTATCCGTAACCGAAACCGAAGTGAAATAAAAGTTTTGAAGAAATTCGGATAAATGCGTAGTGTAAATGACTTTCCACTTTTTTAAGGCCAACAAATGATTAATAATATCTACACCTATTTGTATTTCAATAAAATAATTTTAAAATTCTACATTCATAAAATTCATCCATCCAATTAAAACTATCCGAAACTAGCTTATAGATACATCCGAAATAATTTGATATCGGTAACCTTACTTATCCAAAACCTTCATGGTTCCCATTATTTGGGTTCGGGTCTCTTCACTTTCCTGCGCGTGGCTCTTGGATTTGGCAATGGGATTTACTTTAAGTCCCTCTCTATATTTGACCACCAGGTCAATGACAAGCAGCCTCTATGGTTTCGCTCTTTAAATCTAGAATGAATAGGTAGGTTACTTCTTGGCAAATGTGCTACATCGTCAGCCACATCATCGCTTACCATTAGATGAAATTGTGGCCAAACGCGAGCCTATCTGGCATAATAAAAAGTACATATTATAGCAGTATCCGAACTAAGATCCGAAATTGCATATCCTTCACATCCTTGATATAATAAGTGCAGCGAAAAAGAAACCACAAGTCGTGTTATGATCATAACGCGTGTTATAAGAAATTATTTATTATACAATGACATAATAGTGAAGCGTTTCTCTGGCATCATACGAGCATTCTAGAAAAAAATACTTGGATAAATTTAACGTATAGGTTCACACAAGTCTAAGGGCAATTTCCTAAGGTTGAATTCCCAATTTTCCACCTAAAAAGGGCAAAATTATATGTACTATTGAAGGAGATTTCCTCCACTTGAATCGATTTAATATTGTGGTCAAGTATCAGAGGACGCAGCGATGGTAGGCCTCTTAAAAGGTGGACCGATGACCTGGTGAGGGTCACAGGAATCCGATGGATGCGCGACGTACAGGGCCGATCGTTAAGGTGACACTTTGGGGACGCCTATGTCCAACAATGGACGACTTTCTGCTGAAATAATGATGATGATGAATTGATTTAGAAACTTTGATTCAAGTCAATGAATACCTAACAATGTTGATGTTCTTAAAGTTGAGAAAATGATTTGGGATTAAATTTTTTCATGATTTCAGTATTATTCATATAGTTTTGGGGATACCGATAAAGCTGCGCGCGCGCCGTCTGGGCGTACTGTTGCTAATGTACGATTGGTTAATTTTGGCCAGACTACGCACGGTGACACGACTTGTTTATATGCGCCAGACGGGACGGGTGTCCTCTAAACTTTGTTTATTTTGTTTTTTTTTTTCAAACGACTATGTATCATCTTATTTTATTCATGTTTTAAATGTGTTGGAGTTGGCAGTTCTCCTTTGAAGAGGTTGCTATGTTATTAAATGTGCAGTCTCTTGCGCAAATACATAAAGCATCAATTAATCATCACGAAATTCGCTTACATTTTCAGTCAGTGAATTTTTATTTTCACTATTACAATCTTATCCTCTAATAGACAGTAATACAGCTTGTTGGCAGTTGTTTGCAATTTATTTAAGCTTTTACAAAATCCTTGTGTTCCAGCAACTACTTATTAAATACCTTCTAAATAACATACAATAAATTCAACAAATACTGGAATGATTTAAAAAAACATTATATATCAGTAGCATGATACTTTATCACTGAGTTACATAGGCATTTTTCAAGTCGCTTGCGCTATCAGTTATTAGTTGGCAGTAAATTTGTTTTTATGTTATTCCCCCAAGTTTCAATAGGTAATTAGACTTAGTCAAGCAGTGTCAGTCCAATGAGGTGAGAGAGGTAGGTATCTAGGTTTGTTAGTAAGCCACACATGCCGAAATAATCACTTGTTATTATTTAATATTTATTGTACTTCGAATACGTGACCTCAATCATTCTATTTTCATTAATCAATATGTTTACGTCATTTTGCTACATGTGTTAGTTAAGTCATATTTAAAGTTAGGTTTAAGCGTGCCCAATTACTTTTAGAGCCAATTTAACTAAAAACTTTATGCTACAAAAATGAGCAAATTTTACTAAAGCATAACTTTCTAAAAGTTAATTATATTTCTTTGTTAGTGATTTGACACAAGTACTAACATTAACAATTCTATCAGTGTTAGTCCTCTTCACAGTTTTATGACCAGTGGTTGCTTCAGTGACGTTACACAATACTTCATAAACTTTAAAGATGAACAGTCTTATACAAACAGTCTATAATTATGTCTATTCTTAAGAATTATGCGGTTCATTTATAATGTAATAGGTATAGGCAATTAGCAATTATGACACAAGCGGAACACGTTTCAGGAAGCGGACATAACTATAGATCATAGATCACACAAGACTGACAGTTGTCTATGACACAACATAGACAAATATTATTGTTTTTTCTTTCTTTGACTGAAAACTTTTCCAAGTCGTTTAATGTCGTGTCAATAAGATTTTCAGGTTATAATTATTTTTTTTTATTATTGTTTGGTAATCTAGAGGATTGACGCGGTATGGATGAGCTATTAAACTCTAAGATAATTCTGATTTATTTTTCTTTACGCAATCGTGGATTGCTGTAAAGTTTTTACGCAATAAAACCTCGTTATTCCGATTGCGAACGTCGCTATCTATCAAGAAATAAATAATCTACAACTACGCCTCATTAGCTATATTTTTTCAAATCTAGTCGATCGTATAAATAAATAAGTAGGTAAATCTATCTTGCGAAGTAATTTTCTGATTGGAAAAAAATCCTCATGGAATAAAAATGAGGTTACACAGTTTTGCTACGCAAAATAATCACTGTAACACTCAGTCATTAACATAATATGAATGCCTTGATGATAATAACTGTGTACGGTTTTTGATACTCATAGAGGAAAACCGTACTTTACCGCAATTTACTAAATTACAAGTTATTTTATGATTCATAATCCTTTTTTTTTAATCAAGCTGCTACACTGTAAAGTAACGTGTTTTATCTTGTGCCTAATTTTAATTTCAAGCTATTAGACACAGATTAATATTTAATATAAAAAATTCAAGAAAATATGTCCAGAAGCTTCCACACGAGGTTTCAAGGTAGCTACAAAAGTTTTCCCACGAATAGTGTTGTACAGTTAAAAAACCGTAAACATCCCATGTTTGCGCTCGACTCTCGGTTTCTGTCGGGACGTCGTACGTCAATCGCCTCTCTATTATTATGCTGTATTAAATTTATCTCTAGTAATTCAAGGACCACCTGTGCAGTTCATCGCACTAGACAGAACCAGTCAGTCTGGTTAACGCAACCACGTCATTTACACCTGTCAAATGTTATTTTAAACGATATTCAACTTTATTACATGTATAAAACGCGGCAAACTGGATGAACGATCTGAAACAAGTTTAGCCGCCAAAGCGCCGTTTGTGTATATATTTATTTATTCTTTTTTAATCTGTATCTCGGTCTGGACGCTCGCGATTAATGCCTGTGCCCGCGAACTTGTTCTTTTTTTAAATCTTTCACGGTGGGCCAATATCATTTCATGATGATTGATCATCTGAAATTGATGGCTTGTGGGTTAGAGCTTGAAAAGAGTTTACATTCTGCTCATTATTTTGTGGTTAATCATCGTTTTTGCTCGCCTCCATTTACATTATGAAAATTGAAATAACACTAAAATCAATTAACAGTAGCTTAGCTATTGCGAAAAGAAATTTTGCTAGTCCTAACAGCCAAAGACAAGATCAAAGACAGCTGAGTCACACTACAAAATCGAAACTCGCTGATAATGACAAACCTACATTGAGTTATATTTATTTTAATTGAAGGCAACCATGGTTCGATAAATTAATTATTATTATTAATACTCGGTGTACTACATGACTTCAACCAAAATTAATTACCGTTTCAAAATCCGCAGCCTCCGCCCATGACGTGTCGCTGTCAAAAAAACCGTCTCTTACCAAAAACCGGTATCTTGTACCCGTTCGTTAAAAAAAATGAGGCGTCTGCAACACATTTTCGCATGCGTTATTATCTGTACAGTAATCAGCTGTACAATGACGTCATCCTGGAGTATCCACTTTCTTTTCTTAAACGAGGCAAAGAAAACTTACGTGTGTTCTATTTTTTCTATGTAACTGAAAATGTACTATTTTCAATTACATAGAAAACCGACCAAACTCGACCTAATATTTTTAGTCTTATTCCTAAAAGTATTTTATGTCAATCGCAAGTAATTCTCACTTATAAATATAAACGAGGGATTCATAAATCGCCTTTATAACTGTGGCAAAAGATGTGGCACTAGAACGTATTGGATTGACCATAAACGACGACTCTATGAAGACCATCCACTACCAAACTACTATCCAATTCACTCAATGTAATTTAAGCAGAGCACTTAAACTTAAAGTTCTATTTGCCTCATAAACATAAAACCCAGCGATATAACATGTGATCGGACGAAGTCGCGCGCCTGACTTGTTACGTTATTAAAACAGGCTGCCTTCTCGAATGTTCCGACTTTCCTGCCCAAGCCGTTTTGCGCGACAATTTTCCAATACGTGTTTTTTTAGTTGCGTGACTAGGGATCTAGTTTTACATAAATAAACTTGATCTAGTCTAGTTATGTAGCATAATGGTGGGACTACGGGGAGCGGAGCGATAATTAGTAGCTCTGCCCCGTTCTTGATTGTTGGATGAATTATGTAGACGATATTCTCGTGGTAAAGTTGTTGCGGGCGGGCTAAACCCTTTCCGAGAATACCGCACACGAACAAACGAAAATAACTTCATTTGAATTCGAAATCCGAAACTGGTTTTTAATCGGTAAATGAGAACTATATTTGATTTAACTAATACTAGTCTTCTTGTCAGAGCTGTCAAATTTGACAGATGTGAAATTCCCATCACTGTGTTGTCGATTTTAATTAAAATATCGACTTACAAGTTCTGGATGATGTTCAACAATTTCCTCAAAGAGAAACGCATATTTATTGTATTAGTCATGTGATTGTAATATTTATAATGTTTGCGCATGTCAGATGTATGCCTATTAATATTGGCTAGCCTATGCGACTCACGCACTGTGCATTGTTGCACTAACTATATATTTCGAGTGGTCGTCAATGTATGTTGATGCTCATTTGTCCGCTGTAGTATTCACGTAGGCCTTTGCGTGGAGTGGCATGTCAAGAGTCTTGTTAAAATGAAAACGATATCCCTTCGTGCAACATGACTCAAGGGATCATCTTCCTTTTGTGTGTTAAACACGTGTTTTAGTTATTACTTTGTTTAGACTAAGATGTTGCTCTAATCATTCAACGTTCGTCTAAATTCAAACGCTAATGGTAGGGAGATATTTTATTTAAAGTCCGGGCAAGGGTGAATAGAAACAAAATTTTAATAAGGATTTTTACTATGATTACTATATATTTAGTTCCAATAAATCATTGAGTATTAAAATGCTGCAAAAAAAAAAAACTTTTAAATAACTTGAAAATAACCATCAAAAGTTTGGTTTCTACTCACCCCTCGATAATGCTGTCAGCACATTACAAAAAACCGTAAACTACCGTTAATCTATAAAAAAACCGTAAAGTAAAAAGTTCTTTATTTTGCAATGGCTACATGAAGTTATGCATCGACAGTAGTAATACACTACTATTCCAAGTAACGTAGTTACAGACGAAAAGTCTACCGCTACCCAGTCACCTATTTCGATAAACTGCTGTCGCAAGTCTATAATAGTTCAAGCTAATAAAACATTAAATTAACGTTAAACCTAGGCAATAATTTTGCTAAATTAATTCTGATGAAATGACTCGTAAGTGCGGCACATGATATATTAACACGTTTTAGTAAAACTCAATCATAATCAGCATATGATTACATCCTATCTGCTAGCGAATGTACCGCCACTAAATGGCTAACGATTACGAAAAAGGAAAATTCATGTAATTACCACTGTGAGGGCAGTTCTTAGGGCTGTCTGTGCTTTAAAATGAATAATTTTATAAGATTTCGAGCGGATTTGGACGTGTTAAACTTCTTCAAAAGTAATTTTATTAAAAACCTTAAAAAACCGTTAGAAGTGAAAATTATGTAAATCAGCGATAGGTAGATTTACATGTCTCTGTTATAACTCGGTTTCACAACAATCCTTCCAACCAAAATTAAAAAAAAAAATCAATAACTTCAAAATCAATTACAATTTTTTTATCGATTAAATTCATCAGTGTCACAGCCCTAGCTATAGTACGCATATAGAGATACGCATTGCGATGTGTGCGTGTGTAACCGGCCTCTGATTCTCGTTGCAGACAGCGAGGCGCGATCGGCAACGCTGCAAGCGCATGTACGCAATGAATACATTCAGCATTGCCAACTAGTGCCAACCAACTCCCATGCATGAACTAGACAGAATTGAACTTGTACAGAGTTCGCTGACTCTAATGTAATGAAGACGAATGTGGAATCAATTTAGGTGGCAAAGGACGAATTATATGGGAGAAAGGATTTTGACAATTTTTAGTGTCATTATTTTATTAAAGTGTCAAATCTAGGTCTTGAACTCTAGCGGCCGTTGACTCGGTAAGAACGAGCAAGAACATTGAAAGAAAATGTATTTCTATTTTTCCAGTTTTTCTTATAAAGTTTTTTACGCTGCAAATGACTACAAAGTTGCAAACTAATAATAATGATATTAAATTACCGAGTAAACATTTTAATCACGATTTTAATAATGTGTTAATCAAGACTAATTATAATCTGTCATCCTTTTTATAACTCGAACTCTTCTGAAATGATTCCAGCTGAAAAACTCATTTAAAACTAATATAACACACTTAAAAAAAAAATCAACTGTATCGCCATATTAAAAAAAAAAACATTACTCGTTCTTTTTACAAACTACACATTTCATGACGCGCTATGACAATGCAACGGTACCAACCTAACGGTAGTTTAACTAATTTACTTTAAAATACCATAAATACTCCATCGGTACTAAAATACTCGGTACAGAAATAGTATTCGTTAATAAATTGGCATCAAACAATAGATGACGACAGTTTCTTACCAATGATACTAGCGTAGACTTATAAATTACTGGATGTGCCTTAGTAGAACATAGTTATTATCTCTTTTATACCATCGTAAAACAAAGTTATGTGTGTTAGTTTGGGATAATCTTGCACACACAGATTTAGAGATATGCAGGAAAACAGTGGTGGGCATGATTTATTATTATTACTTGAAAATTTTGAGTAAAAGTTTAAAAAAAGTATTTTGTCATCATTACTCAATTTAAAGTCCTTGAATATGTATGTAGGTTTTTTACTTTTTTTAAATAACAAAGAAAATAAAAATTTTAAGCGTGGATAAGATGTTTACATTAGCAATTTTCAGTACAAACATCTAACGGGACGCACTAAAATCGGTTTCAATAATAGCTTTTGATCACTTTTCCAATTTTTTTCAAGTAGAGGCATTCGAAATCATGATCCTTTGAAGCATCAAGTCTTTTCCGACATGAAAATTTTCTTCTTTACCAATTTTCTGATCGTTCTTAATTTTCTTCAATATTTTTTCCCATTTTGAAATTGTAAGATTTCAAACCTTTAATAAATTGCACATAACTCAGTATCATTGCGCCACAGTAAGCCATATCTTTACGATCCGCATTACCAGGGACACATAATCACGCCGGCTCCATATTCTCTAATTCCTTGTTGACCTACATAGCAGCGCGCGTGGCTAATTGTCGCTCATTGGTGGGAGTGAGCCATCACGCGACGCCGACCTAGCCTGCTAATTGTCCTATGAGATACAGAATCGTTTAGCTGGCTTGCATCAAGACACTGGGTGTTTTATAGCACGTGTTTTGTCATGCTTTGATTCAAAGCTAGGAAGTATGATCATCATCCTCATCCACTTCTTACTACTGGCCTAATTTGAGTCCAACAGGGTAAAGGATGGATGTAGGCAAATAGAGGGATAGAGAGAAAGAGAGAGGCCGAAGAATAGATGGATGGAAAAGAGAGTTAGTTAAAGTATGACGGGTGACAGGAGAAAGTAGAAGAAAGAAACATGTTGCGCTCACCCCAAGTAATATGGGATAAGGGTAGGGTGATGATGAGCTGGGCAAAGGCTTGCTTATCAGCAATACTTTAACTCTGTCAATCAGATAGATATTGTCATAAAAGCAATCTCGCTAGCCTCCTTGCAGAAGTTACTTAGAATCTTTGTCTTAACTCTCCTTAGTGCCTCTCCTCCTCTATCCATGGAAGAAGCATGTAAGACTGCCAAGGAATAGAAATTCCTTTCTTTACTCCGTGAAAAAACCTCTCATCATTTTATAACTACAGTAAAAGAAGAGACAGTCATCCGATACATCGAACGAGTCATCACATGTTTACAAAGAGATTAATTAATCAACCTTGCGCGATGGCCACTAAGCTTCTCCCGATTAATTACGTTCTAGAAGATTCCAGTGCAAACATTCTTTGCCTATGAAGACGTCACTAATGTTTGGAAGAAAAATTACTGAGAAAAGTGAATACCTGTTTACATTAGGACTTCATTTTAATACTATAACAGTTCTTTGGAACTGAAAGCAAGGACTTGACTTATTTCAAGTGTATTCTTCAGAGTTCAAACGTCTTACTTGTCAAGGATCGTTCCATGAACTAGTTTAAAGTATGGGACGGTTGAATTTATTACTTCGGTCAATAGCTTCTAAATTATGAGTTGACTATCGACCCCAAATTTTAGCAGGGATTCTGTCCTGTCATCCTGTGCACACTGATCTTTCAATTGAACTTCTAGAACATCGTTTAGGTCTAAGAAAAGATTTTATCATTTTATTTTTGTGGTAATTTATCAAATGACCTCGCCCACCCTGGATGGAGTGAGAGTGTCAGACTTCTACAAACTAAAGCCTATATTACTAGGCAGTAAAAGTGTCTTAGGGATGATTCTCATTAGAGCGGGCCGTGCACGGGCCGGGGCGTGGACGAGCCGGGGCCCGTCCGTGCTACGCAATTTATTTTCGGACGCAGCACGAAAAATGTTCTGATTACGATGGGACGTGGAGGGAACGGGGCGGGACCGTGCAACAAACGTGGTATTGAAGTGCGTCGAGCGGGCCCGGACGGGACACGGATAATGCACTGTGTAATATAAATTGATTCATACAAAATATATGAAACAGATTAAAACCGTGCCCCGTCCGTGCCCCGTCCGGGCCCCGCCCCGGGCACGGCACGTTCTAATGAGAATCATCCCTTAGGGGATACACGTGTGAGTAACAAATATTATACTTAGTAACTTTTAGACTTTTAGTAAATATCAATTGTGTGAAGTCATATTTACATCCACAAAGAATGTTACCAAACGAAGCCTAAGGACATAGATTTCAGTAAAAAAAGGAATGATAAAGGGTAAAAAGCTAAGAGTAAGAAGCTTTAAAAATTAAATTATCGAGTTTCCACGAACTCTTTCATCCTACTTACATATATACCAACCTACAGACTCCCACATTTTTTTTTCAAACACTTCCTAGTTCATGTTGAAGTTAGTTCCTCTCCTTCCAGTGAATCTAGGAAGTGAGAGCATCCGAATTGGTCCGCTAAGGCCACACAGAGGCCAGCCCCAAGGTTGCGCCCGCGCAGACACAATGGCGAACCATGCGTGCCATACGCGCCATTGTTTCTACTCGTGAATTCATTTAACGGATCGCTGTTCTGATTTTTTATTTAGATTTTAATAACAAAAGAATACAACAAATGTATACTCATTAGTATCTATGATAATTATAGCCTGTTTCAGATAAATTAATGATAGATGATATTTATTTTTGCAAATAGGTTTTCTAAAACACTTAGTATTTTTTTTGTCAGTTTAATCTAGATGAGTCTAGCTGATTGCCCTGAGAATAAACACAAAGTCTCTTTTAAAGTCCGTACAGTAAATAATGTAATAGTCAAATCATTATTAGAATTTAGTCAATAATGCATTAATAATTTAAATGAAGAAGTGTCACTGGGTTTTTTGAGTAAATATTTGTGGTATAGGTATACTCAGATACTTGGGGTATGCACCACACTAATATTTGTGGCGCGAAACTTTGCGAGTGTGTTTTGTTATTTCTTCAGATCTTTACAATGAAACATCTGACTAGCATATTATAGGTAGCCTGTATTAGCAAATAATGTAGTATACTTTTCATCTCAGGAAATTTGGTAATAAGTGTTAATTTTATACCACTATTATTATGAAAAAGACGGACGATCCTACACACCTTAAAAAACGCTACATCTGTCTTAAAGTAGACCATAATATTGCCATAAACATCTCGCAAAACAAAGTAGCCATATTGTGACGTCACAGTTCAGGTAGACGTACCCGTCCTTATGTAAATAAACACACCTTTTGTTGACTTTAAAGCCACCACGTAAGAAGAACACAATAATAAATATTCCCCACTTATCGCCAGGTCGCTGTGGGCGTTTGTGATCAAAATACTCGTAAAATCTTGCGGTGCCATACCGTCTATAGAACATCCAGTTGACAAAGACCTCTAAGCTCATAACAATCAACCAAATATAAAGGTCCTATTAAAATGGTTTAGAATTCGTTAATTTCGTAAACAATATAAAATGGTAGAGTTTATTAAATGCGCTTTGAGGACAGACGCAGTTGTGTGCATTTAGATTCTAGGTACTGTTATGCAGTTTGTAAATAAGATATTGTTGTGGTATTCGAAGAAATTTCCATTGCCGGTCAATAGGAAAAACACAGTATTATAACCCTTCTGAACGTATTCATTTTTTATTTCTTAAACTGAAACCCGTATTCACAAATATTTTTCTTCATTGCGCAAGACAAGGTTCCCATTTCCGCAATTTTATCAGTCTTCCCTTCATCAGTGTTTGAGCGGCCAGAGATCAAATTTTTCATTATATTTTTTTTACTTGTAGATATTATTAGAAGTTCATTAAAATCAGTATTTCTTTAACAAACGGTGAAGGAAAACATCGTGAGGAAACCGGCATGTCCTAGAACAAAAAAACCGAAGACATAATATGACATCCACCAATCCGCACTGGGCCAGCGTGGTGTCCCAGTAGCGGGAAAATTTAAAAGGCTGATGACGATGGTGATGATTATTTCTTTAAATAATAACTAAAAACAATAAAGACTACAAATTAGTTGCTATAGTCCGTTTTTTAATCCTAGGCTACGATTTGACAACTTAAAATGTCAAACTCCAGAAAATTGGGAACATATTTATAGAGTGTGACATTCTGAGTTGTCAAATCGTAGTCTAGAATTAGAAAACGAAGTATAGATAGACTTCAAAATAAAAAAACGTAAATTTTGCTAAAATTTGTTGCTCAGCCATGGATTAGCCATTCAAGCACTAGGGCAACGAATTCTGAAATAATTACCGACTCCTTCGCAGTTAGAAACTCGTTATACTATTTTAGTAACTATATCATAAAGTAGTTTCTAGTACCTCGCCCACCTTGTTTATTCGTACGAAGTCAATCTACAGCAATTTTTCTTGAAAACAAAGTTGCGTTTACTTCATACATAGCTAAAGGGATAAGGGGTAGCTCACACCAGGATGTGACGCTACATTTAATGTAGAACTTTATTCTTTTCGACATAAGGAAGATATTTTAAGACATTTCCCTACCGGAATTTATGTTTCCTAGCTTTCGTAGTTTCGCTGCAAAATTGCGTAGATTTTTAATGCATTAACTAAAGTTGTGAAATGTGTTAAAAACAAACGCAGTAGCTGGTACGAGCCCCGAAGCAAAATAGTTCGTCTAATGTGAAATTTTCTCTGAGAGATTTTTTTCTATAGTTCATAAATTGTGTCTGTAATTAAGGTAGTCAAAAGACTACAATTTGACAACTTTAAATGTCAAACTCCAGAAAATTGGGAACATATTTCTAGAGTTTTACATTCTGAGTTGTCAAATCGTAGTCTAGAATTAAAAAACGAACTATAACTTCATTATTTTTGTACGAGTATTCGTGTGCGATGGCCCTTGTTGCCTCGCTGGGTGGCAAGCAGTGCCGGGCAGTCTAGCAGCTAACTAGTTGTCGTAATTGCCACGCAGAGGGCGTGCCGCTCGGTGCGAGCGCGGCAAAATCACGCACACTCTCTCACTGGCTTTGCGTAACGCTTCTGTGTCTCAGTAACTCACTAGAGGACTCGGGAGTTTAACTTGTTTATGTGTGTGTGCATACTTAGCTGAAGATAGTCTATAATTTTGCCTACCGCCATGTAAAATTATCATTTGACAGAATTGATAGGTTCCATTCCAAAAAACAATCCATCAGGTGAGATAAGGGTCAATCATCTAATGACGAGTCCCGCTCTTGGGCGGAGTGGGAAACAGTGTTAGACTCTTACTGAATAAACACCCCTGTTTTTCCTTTGCCCTTCGCACTGGGACCAAGCCTTTCTTTCAGAAAGAGACCCTGGGCCCCAGTAGACTTGTTTTTTTAGGGAGCATTACGCCAGAGCTCGCTCTCGGGTCTCTGTAACTTATTAGAACAATTCCATGGCCCTACTGTGTAGCTTTACGAGCCTAAACAATCTTTGAATGTAGAGTCCAACCGCTTCAGATCAATTAAAGCTACGCAATACATCTACGTACTACGTAAGCATACTAGACGTGCATCTGGTTCTAGTCGGGCCAGTCTCGTTGGGCGGCAGCCGAGCAGTCTGCTATCTGTGATTCCTTGCATAGTGTGTCCCTGTGCGTGAGTGCGTAGACCGTAAAGCTGTTTACACACTATCTGGCAACTGTTGGGCAACTTGTTTAGTTGCAGATTATGTGACCGTCATTGTACCCTAAGATTTAAATTTGCTAATGATTTGGTGTACAATAAAATTTAATTTTACATATAATTCCATGTTAGAAAAGTGGTAATGGAGGTTGTTTTAACTATATGATAAGTTGAAGTTTGGTTGTGTATGACTTAAACATTATTTCAGTTCCCAATAGTTTAGTAAATACAGTAGTTAATTAAACGATTAAATATAGCCTATCATTGGTTCCTGTGTTAGGAATTTAAAGTTGAGTACTTATGAATTCATTTGTGTTTAAGATAGAGTCTACTTTTTTTTACCAAGTTCTGATGAGACTATGACGAGCTTTGAACACCAAAATTTTCATCTATGAAATTTCTTCCGGGTATCTTCGGCAACCTAGTATATGTTAGATCTTGTTAGTACAAATCTCATTCAGCGCCATAGCATTTCGTGAAAAAGTTGCCAAAGTATCGGGCAACTTGTAGGCAACTTCAGTCAGCTAATGAGCACACTCCTTCACTCACACACTTGCGTAACAAACGACAGTTTGTGCCCGCTGTTACATTATGTATGTCTCGTTAAGATATGTGTGAAACGTGGCTAATCCCATGCCAGAAGAAAGTTAAGTTTTATGAATTCGATGCTCTGGTAATGAATAAGTAGTGCAGGTTAAATTCCTGAATGGCATTTGAGTGATAATTACTTTTGCTATTGCATTTGGATTGCTTTAGCAAAGGAAAATTGACAGTCTGTTTGTGATTTTGCGTATTATATTGAGGCAACCATTCATTCAAATCCGGGTTGTTATATAGTTTTCAAGAGCATCTCTTTTGATCTCAATTTTGCTAATAAATGCCCTAAGTCTATGGGGAGTCCGTTGTACATTCTCCTTAAGAATGAACCCTAAATGGCGTTCCAGAAAGGAGGTTTCAAAATGATCTTTTAAGAGGTAACGGCGTCCCTTCTATTGTAGGTGAAACTCTCACTCCCCGGACTATCCCCAAAGTCTGAGCGCTTTTTGGAGGTTTCCTCTTAAAACAAAAAAAAAGACTAGCTACATTTAGAAGATTTTATTCTTAGATTTTAACAAGAATCATAAAAAAAAAGATGAAAATTAATAATGTAGTCGCAATTCTAAATTCGTCATTAGCGCTTACGTATCTTAAGTCAACATTCTAGTTCTAAAATGCAGTAGGAGCTGGATATAACTGGTTCGGTAATGTTCTCATGTATTATTCTATGTCTGTTCAGCCTACATTCACTATCCGCTTGTTACAAGCCTAGTTTTACTAAACGATGTCTTTTTCGGTCCTATCGACTACCTTCAGCCAGTGGCTTTGCCTGCGTCAAAGTGAAAAAAAAAACAGTAAAAATTTGTCGGAGGAACTACCTTCAGCAAGTGACTTCTCCTGCGTCAAAGTAGAAAAAAGTCAGTAGAAGTTTGTGGGAGAATTCATTGAATAATTACATTACCCATCTTACTCTAAAATACCCACGCTATGTAAACAAGGCATAAATTAAATCAAAGCACCTCTAGCGCCAGGTCCGAAGCCTGCTGGCGCCCCGGTCCGGTTTCTGAAAGGAAGTTCTGACCCCGGTATGAGCGCTAAGAAGGCATAAGGTGGGTCGTTTAGTCACTAAAAGTCTGACACTGTTTCCCGCTCCGGCCACGGGCGGGACACGTTATTAAATGATTATTCCCACCATAAATAAGCCCCTCAAAATCCAAAAAAAAAACCGCATCAAAATTCGTTGCGTACTTTTAAAGGTCTAAGCATGCATAGGGACGAAGCACCTTTGTTTTATACTATGTAATGATGATTAACGTGCTTGTCTATCGCTAGGATATGGCTAGAATATAAGTCGATGATAGTATTTGTATTTATCTGTACCTATAGTTCGTTTTTTAATCCCAGACTACGATTTGACAGCTTAAAATGTCAAACTCCAGAAAATTGTGAACATTTTCTAGAGTGTGACATTCTGAGTTGTCAAATCGTAGTCTTGAATTAAAAAACGAACTACACACTTCTTTTCTCTTTAACACTGTAACTGCATTGTTTAATCGAGAAAGCCGAGTGCGTTGCACAATGCGCGTCAGTTCTCAATCATTTTTTGATCTGCATTGTAGAGATTGTGGCAGTGAAAGGGTTGGATCCGAAAGTTGAAGGTTATATTCGAATTGCTGCCTCTTTAATAATTGAAATGTCCTTTCGGTAAAGGTCAGGCAAAGTGCACTGTTTAAATATAGTAAGTAGATACCTACAGTCAATAATGTCAGGAATATTGGGAAAAGGTCGCTATTACAATAATAATATCTACAAAATACACAAAACTTTATTCTATAATAACTATATACAACCTTATTTTTAGTACCTTTATGCAAAATCCGAAACACAGATCTAGACTACGATTTGACAAATTAAAATGTCAAACTCCAGAAAATTGGGAACATACTCGTATTTCTAGAGTGTGACATTCTGAGTTGTGAAATCGTAGTCTAGAATTAAAAAACGAACTATAGTAATTTTATTCAAATAAACTATGTATTTTTCATATTACTGTATCATGAAAAATTAAAGTTTTAAGCTTGTTATGTTAAGCCTGTTTGTACACATAAACACATGATCACTAGGCCATCTAGGACTGGCCTGTCAGTCTAGTAGTTAGTGGCCCTGACTGCTATGCGGGAGGTCGTGGGTTCGATTCCCACCCAGGACTAATGTTTGTGTGATGAGCACGATCATTTGTTCTGTGTCTGGGTGTAATTTATAATATGTATGTATTTAGAAATATATAAGTATGTTTATCAGTTGTCTAGTACCCATAACACAAGCTCTGCTTAGCTTGGGATTAGATGACGTTGTGTGATAGTTGTGGACATATTATATTATTATTATATTATCTAGGTTATTGAGGGGTTGTTTTCCTTCCAGGTAAAACGGGGATTGGAAAATTCTACAATTTCCATCGCCTGTTGAGTTTTCACGAAGCCATTAGCAGAAGCTAATTAAAATTAATATTAAGTATATAGCTACATGTTGACAACTGTCCCCCACCGGACCACCATTGAACGAGCCCACCACGCCATAATAACTTCATAAAATCGGCCATGAATCACCATTGCCTGGGGCGTCCCTCCTTACTGAATCGTAAAGCGATGCCGACTGCTATCCCAATGACATGACAAAGTAAAGAAGTTCCAGTTGAAGTAATATGTACAGAGAAAACGATGATAACGAAATTAAATGACATGAATTTAATTTTATCATAATATGATCGTAAAAAAATCGCAACTTATTGATAAACAGAATATACCTATAGTTCGCTTTTTAATCCTAGAATACGATTTGACAACTGAAAATGTCAAACTCCAGAAAAATTGGAAACATATTTCTAAAGTGTGACATTCTGAGTTGTCAAATCGTAGTCTAGAATTTAAAAAACGAACTATAGCAATCAGGGACACTCTCTAACCACTAGACCAACAGCTCAGTCAAATTATAATTATGAATGTCGGGCTTATGTCGGGACTAACACTTCTGTTCTACACTTTTGGGTGAGTCTGTCGGCTCACTTTATAAACCGAAGTCAGAACCGGTCTACTTGGCCCAATCAGGAAACGTTACGTATATATTATGTTTGTTTATTGAGACGGGTAATATACTTTGTTTAAGTGCGGGCGCGGCGGAGGGTTAAGTAGTGACGAGTTCTGAGTTTTATTGATATGAAACAGTGGGAAAATTGTTTTTGAACTACGGTTCTTTGAGACTATGTAAAGATTTTTTTTTAGACTCAACTTTGGTACACGGTCTTTTTATCCGACCATGTTACAAATGGTTTAGTTAAGTTGTACTGGCATTAAGGTAAAGTTACAGACTAACCTTAGAAAGCGACTTAATTTCGCTTTTCATTCAAAAATGATCTACAATCATTAAGGTCTGTACTTTCGGACATAAAATTGCAAAAAAATTAGGCCAAACTGGCCATTAGCATAGTTTAGGACAATCACCTCATATGAGTCATTCAACGTGGACTTGAAATGAAAGAAGTCGAGATAAAATTATTCTTTCGAGTGTCCATTCACTAAGATGCCTTTCGCTGTACATGTGGTGATATGGTGTGACCACGTAATTTGACACGACGATTTTTTACAACGATCAAGCCACCATTACTCATCTAACTACAATCAAGATATTAACAGTAACTACAATACGAAATCGCAGAAGTTAAAAAAAAAAACAAGAAAATGATGAGTAATCGCTTCAGTACTTAATTTAATGAGATGAGTAAAATATTATTTATGATTATGGCTTGCAAGAAAAATCAATTCTAAAAATACCGCATTACGAAGCGAATTGACTAACCCGTCCACATAATACTTTATCAATAAACATGACATATCGTAAATGTTCAATATAGAAATTGCACAAGTTCTTTAATATCCGTGTTGATTGGAAAGCTAGGGAAAGGAGCGTGGAATATGTTGTAAGTTTGTGATAATTTCCTGTTTCATGCATTAGTAATGGTCTACAATGGCGGTTGGTGGCATAGAAACGTCTATCCTTCATTACCATAGATTAATCACGGTATAGATTATAGATAGATAGATCATAGACATATAGACCAATAAATATTTTTTTAGTAATGCTTTTGGCCTGGATACAAAATCTTTTGAGCCATCCTATAAATAGATATCAAAGGGTACCATAAATTAAATAAAAAAACAACTAGACATGATTATGACCCTGGGGCCTTCATTTAGCTGTAATTGCCAGACATTTTCCATTTATAGCAATTACGTGTCTCGAATAGCCTTAGGCTTGTCTAATTGAAACATAAAGACTGTTTCTAAATTAAAACCCTAATCGAACAACTTTGCGTAACACAGTTTTAGTAGGCTATCGACTTAGTGACTTACAAGGAGATTGCGTTGCTCTATAAGAGTTTGCAAATACATAATATATACTTAGGTATCTAAATGGTGCCTTACAATTTGGTTTAGTGATTGTCTTCAAATAGGTAGATGTGTGGTAGCTTGTTCTCTGAGATTCAAACCACAAACCTCATTTTTTTTTTAATACTACGTTAAGTCTATGAGTTTGGTCTTTCTGTCTACATACCTAAATGTAGAAAGATATTTTTTTTAATTGACATATTCTAAAAACTTGTAAGCTTCTTGACTTAGGTGCATACTTTACCAAAGACAAACCTGCGCACTTCAAACCCTAACATTTTTAGTTTATTCTACTACCGACTCTCCAAAACTGGACTACCGTGTACTTAGAGTCTTCTTGAGATAATCCCCCGTTCACTTTGCATTTTAATCTACCGACGTATCGGTTAAGGCGGAGTTCAATTTTAAGTCCAGAGGCCCAGAGGTCCAAGTTAAGAGTTTGTGGTACGAGCTCTTAATGTAATATAATATAATTCCACAACTTTCACACAACGCCATCTAGTCCCAAGCTAAGCAGAGCTTGTGTTATGGATACTAGACAACTGATAAACATACATATATACTTCTAAATACATACATATTATAGACAACGTGCTCATCACACAAACATTTGTGGGAATGGGAATCGAAACCACGACCTCCGGCGTAGTAGTCAGGGCCACTAACTACTAGATCAACAGGCCAATGTGATCAATTTGACGACCTAATCGGAACTGTTAAAGAGGTAGAGCTATGAAGGGTGTATAGCTCCATCACTCTTTCTCGCATGCCTGACATTTTAACATGTCATGGAAGTGTTTCTGTTGTTAAAGGGCCAATTCTTTTGTGGTCCTTATACTTCTACATTTAGAAATTTTATCGAATGAATAATAATGAAAAAATTCAATTCATAAACTATTTAATTCATTAGATCCCAAGAGGACACCGGTTTCCGCACATCTATTGTCTTTTAATTATGTCTGTAATTACGATACTCGATTTTTTATTGGAAACCACCAGATAATCGGGCCTTTTCATTCATTTATTTAAGTTATGTTATCTACATGTTACCTACAAATGGTAACACTTAGTAATGTTATCATTGTACATAGAAAATACAGCTCATCGTACATAATTCATGTGGTTTAATAATAAAAATAAAATAGGAGTTACATGTTATGCGTATTTCCCTTAACCACGTGACAACTCGGCCTGCGCAGGCGCACAGGCTGTGTAATATCGCGCCATTTCGCCGGCCTTACCGCGTCTCCTTTGATCCTCTTCCCCGTTACTAAATAACGGCCTTTTATTGATAATGTTAAAGTGGATATTATAATAACTGTAAAAACACTTAAACACAACACGGAAAGCAGAATAATTTTAATACCCTTCTTCCCGGTGTGAATAATTTTAGCAGCAACGGTGACCATCTATTTATAGGTGTTTAGTGACAACTTGTAACCCAATTACAGTTGTTTGACGTACTTAAGGTAAAATCGTGACTACGGTACACACCTAAAAGTATGAAGCATTATGTATTATTATTGACCTAGACTTGGATTATGAGGGAAATCCTTTTTTTATAATGATTTAAGATGCAACATAAAGTAATATCATCGGGTGATTGCATCAATCAAGCGGTCGAGTACCTACTTATTGACCACAGTTGCTTTTAACTTTTCTATTCCTGCGTGCTGAGTGCGAATTGTTTTTACGTTAACGGAATCTAGACGTTTAGCGCGTTCGGCTCTCTGATTGGTTAAAGAATTTGGAGCGGGCCAATGGGAGCGCTGAATGTCATAAACGCGTCGATCGCGTTAACTTAAAACAACTCACACTCAGAATACTGATATTTCTACAACCTAGGAGTCTTTATGTCAAGCTGTCAAGAATGAAAAGAGAGAGAGAAAAAGAGAGAGAGTGAAAAAGAGAGAGGTTACTTCTAGTCAAGCGTGCTCCATCGTCAGCAGTTGTGATAATGGCCAACGCGAGCAATCAATTATAATAATAAAACAAAAATCTATCTTCTGCACCTTTACTTACGTTTGATTTTTCTTATTTCAAGATGCATCTAAGTTCGCTTCAGTTGGCGTGTGCGACACTGGTGGCGGTGGTCCTGGGCGCGACGGCGCAGCATTCGCCGCCGCACCACGTCTCGCGGCGCTCCTTCTTCGCCCTCGAGTGCAAAGGAGTCTTCGACGCGGCCATGTTTGCCCGCCTCGACAGGATCTGCGACGACTGTTACAACCTCTTCAGAGAACCAGAGCTCTATACCCTATGCAGGTTTGTTGCGTTTTGTCTATGATTCGATTTTCATATGTGACGTTTTACAGTTTTTTTTTATTTGTGCCAGTTATTGGCGGGAATTTTGAGTTGATTTGGAAACTTGAATTAATTAGCTGTTTTTTAAAGATAATATTGATTACATGGGATAAAATCATAAAATATGGTAACGAGGTCATTATTGATTCACAATTCCAAATCAACGCTACTCAATTCCAGACTTTAAGAACATTTATTAAAGTGCATTATTCCTTGTTGGGGCACAGGAAAGACTGTTTCACGACAAAATACTTCAAAGGCTGCGTGGAGGTGCTACAAGAAACTGACCAGTTAGAAACGTTCAAGGAATATATAAGAGAATTACACGGGGCCCCTCCCCTGACGTCGGATTAGGTACCAACCGAATTTATTTTGCCTCGCCTTCTCACGACTATGTTTCCTATTTATCTATCTCTTTCTAATGCGTTAAGCATTCCTTCAGGTTTGGGGTATTAACAGCACGCTATGTTAATCGCACTATTTTAAATTATATTTTAACACAGCTAAGCAAGCAAAATTAATAAAAAAAAGTCGTAAGTATGATATGTAATCTTCTTTTCACAGCAATTTTACTTATTTTTTTGGCCGCCCATCTATAAAACAAACGATATTTCCTCCAGCGCCACGCAATAAACGTATAACGTATCTATAGTAAAACGTGGGGATGGGATTATTATTTATTCACCAATTTGCGAAGCTAAATAAAAACTGATCATTTATTTTCCTATTTTGGATATAATTCCTGGATATAATTCTCATAATAAAAGAAAAGAATTGTAAATTTATTAGACCTGTATTCTAGAAGGCACATCCCTGTCTCTAAATGTAATCCTTCTACTTCAAATCAAGTCGCTGGCGCTCGAGACGTCAAAATCACTTCTGGTATAAAGATGTCTATGGTACTTTTCATTTTTATATTCACTATGGTCGTTACACTCGCATAACCTCAACCGATTCCTGCATAATTTATTTCGTTTACTTATAACAAATAGAACCAAATACAATCAATAGAAGTTAGATACGTGGTTTTCTACATGTTTATTTTTAATTAAAATGGAGGGTAGGTACATAAGTGACTGTTTTACGCAGATGTTACAGATCTTTTTTAGAGTTCCGTAGTCAACAAGGAATCCTTATAGTTTCGCTAAGTCTGTCTGTCTGTCCGTCCGCGGATAATCTCAGCGACCGTTAGCACTAGAAAGCTGAAGTTTAGTATCAATATGTATATCAACTCCGCCAACAAAGTGCAAAAACAAAAAGTAGTAAAAAAAATTTTATTAGGGGGTCAGTGGGTAGTCAACCCCAAAAAACCCCAACCCCAATACCACGCGGGCGAAGCCGTGGGCAAAAGCTAGTTTTAAATAAAAACAAAATAAAAGGTCATCTAAAAGTCGAAAAATTATTTTATACTATTATTACTTCTAATCAAGTAGTGGCGCTGAGGGTACGAAAATCTCGAACTCGTACCTATACAAGTGACTGGCGGTCAAACGATTATATCTTCTAGATTTTCTTCTTCTTGAACCTGGTTTAACAGCATGCCTTTTTGCCTACTTTTCAGCACTTGTATTTAATCTTTTCTAACTTTACACAGCACTAAATTGAGCACTATTGTTATATTTTTTACATTTTCTTAACGCTATTATAAAAACTAAGGCAGATAACACACTAGATACATTGAGCCAAGATTATTTTTAGACAATTTATAAAATTAGATATCCTGTCAAATTCGCAAGTCTTGTGATTTATCTGTCTTATATTATGGTTCTAAAGGGATATTAATCTTATTGTATAGTTATATTTATTATTATTATAAAATGGCATAAATTTATTTACTGTCTTGCAAAATTTTGGCTTTTTACAAACATGCCCATTTTTAATGAGTGCTTTTCTTTCTCTAATGAAAAAAAAAATAGATTTTACTTTTTCGCCTACACTTTTCTTTGTATTCAGAAAACTAATTAAATTAAAAAGTAGTCTTTTTTATATTTGCTACCTGCTATTATCAACCTCTTATATAAATGTAAATTTGACTTTTTGCCTAAACTTTTCTTTGTATACAGAAAACTAATTACATAAAAAAAAAAGAATTTTTATATCTGCTACTATCTGCCTCTCAGCATATCCAAATACAGGAAACTAATTAAAATTTTCTCGCTTTCCAGGGGGAAATGCTTCACATCGCCCTATTTCAAGGGATGTATGGAATCTTTGTACCTACTCGACGAAAAGGAGCAAATTGATCAGATGATCGATTTCGTCGGTAAACGCTAAGCCACCTGCACCGACGCATCATACCCTATCAATACCTGACGCAGTTTTGTACCAACATCGCGAAATAGCAGATTTTTTGTTGTTCCTTATCTGCTTTCTTCCTCAAGATATTCTAGTCCTAAGCGACGTAAATTTTATGTTCGCATTATGTTATAGTAATTAGTATTTAAGTAACATTAAGGTCATTTATTATCTATTTTATGATTTATATGTTATTAAATGTTGTAAGCTTCTAATGTAGGGAAGTGCAAAGTACATGAAACATCTAGTATTGAAATTCGAAAATTTGAGGCAGCCTTTGGTGTTGATGCTGGTCATCTGTTCTGTCTCTCGATCCGACTGAGATTTTAAACGATTTTATTGTCAAGATGTTGTTTTGAGACTGCGGCGGAGGTTCAGGGTGCCACGTGGATGCTTCCACTGCTTCACACCAGCCGATAGCTTCGCCCCAGTGTCACCCTGCCCCCCTCGATCGTCTCAAAACAACAACTGATTTGCGACGCATTCCAATCACAGTATTTAAAAAAATACTTACGCTTTTTTCAATTCTATACTATCAATTTTATAATTCTTTTTTATTTTCATTTTGAATTATGTTTTAAAAAACCTAACTATAACTTGTTCTTACAAGATTAATATTTCATTTTTTTTAAGATAGATAGGTTTTGAACCAATATCATTTCTTTGCTATACGAATTTCAACTTAATAACCAAAAAATAACTTTGATTTTAGCTTTTGTTGAAATTTCGTATTCACAATCTGTTGCTAGTTAGTTTTTAAATATGTAAATCACGCATGTGGCTTATACATCACTTAGATTTAACACTACAAAACTCAGGGAGTTTATTGTTTTTAATTTCATTCGCGATTATTTATTTATTATTCATGTTCATATAAAAGGACCAGTTTCACTAGTTGATAAATCCAACTTTCCAATTATAAAATAATAGAATAAAAAATATATAAATAAGTCCATATCCCAGGTTACCTTTATTAGTGAAACTGGCCCTTTATGAAGGTAAGTTTTCATTTGTACAAATGAATTGTAAATTTCGGCCATCAGTGCCGTTTTAGATAAGTAAGTCTATTTGTACAAATGATATCCGGCCGTACAAAAGATTACCGAAATTTGTGCTCACTTCGCTTTGGTCAGATTTCGATTGCTAAGCGAGTTAGGCTACGTACACACTGACAAGCGGCTTGCTGAGCGCCCGAGCATGGCGAATCTACTGACAGTGTGCACGCAGCCTTAATAATTATTTTTATTAGTTAATTTCACTAGTTAGTAAGTATTTAAAAAAGATTTATTTTTATATACTTTCCGACCTATTTATTACCTATTGTTACTTTTTATTTATATTTTTTTAATAATAAGTATGAATATAAACTTTTTCGTGCAGCGATAGAGTGTACCAGTGTGGAAAATATTTACTGTACTCGTATTATATTCCTGATTTTTTATTATCTTTAAGTTGCGGTTTATACTTATTTAAAAGTTTTCTTTTTTGTAAATTCCGCTATAACTCTTGTCTGTGTTCGAATCTCATCTTTTATTAGTTTATTAGCGTTTCTTATGTTTTATTGACAAACTTGTAATATCGACACAGTGAGTGACATTAGTTTCGACATGAAAGTCTGTCCTGTAACGTAGACAAAATGGTGCCAATTATTGTCAGCAAGACACTAGGTTATAAAAAAATTAGCTAATGGTATATAAACAATTTATAGGACGCGTTTGTAAAAATGAATTAGTAAATTATTATAAATAATTGTATAAATTTTATAAAATCAGCTAAGAAACGCTACGGGTTCCATGAAATATATTTGATTTGAAAATCATAGCTGCATTTTCTTTATACCTTGTGTTCCTCCTAAACAATACAGTAATGAAGCTACCTCATTAACTGTAGTTCGTTTTTTAATCCTTAAAATGTCAAACTGCAGAAAATTGGAAACTTATTTCTATAGTGTGACATTTTGAGTTGTCAAATCGTAGTCTAGGATTAAAAAACGAACTAGGTATATTCACACCTATTCAATTCTTAAGAGATAATGATTGATAAAAATAAGGACAGATTCAAGTGGATAGGCACTTAATAAACTAGTGCGGGTCACCATCAACGATTGCATCACTACTTATCATCAGATGAGAAATAATTTACTTATATGATAAAAAAAAATCTGCATGCAATATGTTTTTTTTTGTAATATCTAAGAGCTGCTGTCACGCTGCTTTATTTTTTTCATATAAATATGTGTCGCGTGGCATAATGCAGATAATTTGAAGGCGCCCTTAGTCTCACTGGGATTATCAACTTACAAATTGCTGCCGTCCAATTTTAAACTTAATAACCTACAAAAAAGACACAATTTCACATTACCAGCTTATGTAAGAATCAGGGTAAGTAATAATACAAAAATATTTCCTGATTCATATATTTTAACATAATAAACCTTTGACATTAGATATGACAACGTAGTTGGGCATCACAGTACATAAGTATACATAATTATTCAATTCCTTACATTATATAATTAATTAGTTTTTTAATTAACATTAAATTTATTTTAAGTGGCAACTTTAGCACGCGAGTTTATATAAGTTGGAAATGGTGTTAACAGAATAAAGAAAACAAAAAAAAAAAATATAGACTACTCTACTAGCTATTCTCTTTTCACATTAGGCATGGCACTCCTACTTCCTACCTGATTTAAAAATAAAGACGAAATATTTTAAAAATCATATAAATTCTTAACATTATTTTTACACTATTTTTCATTTAGGTAAAAGCCAACAAAACCTTTGTACAGAAAAAAATATTTATAAGGTGTAACAGAAATATCGCAAAACCTGAAAAGTGATTGTTCTCATTATGAAGAACTTTTACCACGACGGAAAGTCTGTTCAATTTATATTAAAACTCGCCGGTGATACGGAGAGATAATCTACACTAATATAATAAAGAGGTAAAGTTTGTTTTTTTGTTTGTAGGAGGTAATCTCTGGAACTACTGGTCCGATTGGAAAAAAAAATAGCAACAATAGAAAGCTGCTTTACTCCTGAGTGGCATAGGCTAGTCTAGAATTAAAAAACGAACCTTAGTCCCTGTTCCAAAAAAAAAAGGTGAGATATTATTAAAACACTAACTTATTAATAAAAATAAATATAATATTTTTTAAATAAGCTCGTATTTAGCTCGTTGAATGCCGATGCACAGATCTCAGCGAAACACAACGGCTTTTTAATTGTGTCCCTAATTATGGAATACGAAAAGGCAAATACTCTAATTTATTTGGATTAAATTTTTTTGTTTCAACATTTCACATTTTTGCGCTATTTCTGTTACACTTTGTATAAAGCGGTTATTTTAAATATTAACTTTGATCATATCTTCCTATCTAAGTCAACATACATCTAATGTCGACACTTTGGTAAAACTGTACAATACTGGACGCGGAAACTTTGAATTTAAGGGGGAGGGGGGGAGGGGGGGAAGGTCCCTCCTCCCCCAAACCCCCTCCCAAATAAAGAAAACGCATAGTTTTGGAGATATTTAAAATTAAAAATTTTGAGGTTAGGTATCAGAAAATCATACATTTTATGCATTTTTTGAGGAAAATTTGTGGGTTTTTGGAGAGAGGGTCACTCTCAACCCCTAGATCTATCCTCCTGTAGTAGCAAATGTATATTATATATACCTATAGTTATTTAAAAGTAAAAAGAAAATATTCTCCGGGAGCGTTCTACATTGTATTTAAATATTTGTGCATTGAAAGTTTTCTGGGTGGTTTAAAAAAAAATAACCATAACCTAAATCTATCCGAGTCGAGGTGCGCTAAATTTAGTGTGGGTGGTTTAAAAAAAAAATAACCCTAACCTAAATCTATCCGATTCGGGGTGCCCTAAATTTAGTGTGGGTGGTTTAAAAAAAAAATAACCCTAACCTAAATCTATCCGAGTCGGGGTGCCCTAAATTTTGTGTGGGTGGTTTAAAAAAAAAATAACCCTAACCTAAATCTATCCAAGTCGGGGTGCCTAAAATTTAGTGTGGGTGGTTTAAAAAAAAATAACCCTAACCTAAATCTGAGTCGGGGTGCCCAAAATTTAGTGTGGGTGGTTTAAAAAAAAATAACCCTAACCTAAATCTGAGTCGGGGTGCCCTAAATTTTGTGTGGGTGGTTTAAAAAAAAAATAACCCTAACCTAAATCTGAGTCGGGGTGCCCTAAATTTTGTGTGGGTGGTTTAAAAAAAAAATAACCCTAACCTAAATCTATCCAAGTCGGGGTGCCCAAAATTTAGTGTGGTTGGTTTAAAAAAAAAATAACCCTAACCTAAATCTATCCTAATCGGGGTGCCCTAAATTTAGTGTGTGTGGTTTAAAAAAAAAAATAACCTTAACCTAAATCATCATTTAGCTACTTTGTCTGTGCACAAATATTTATATACAACGTAGAACGCTCCCGGACAATTATTTTTTTTACTTTTAAATGCCTATAGGTATACATTTGCTACAGGGGGATGGATCTAGGGGTTGAGAGTGACCCTCCCTCTAAAAACCCATAAATTTTCCTCAAAAAATGCATAAAATGTACGATTTTCTGATATCTAACCTCAAAATTTTTAATTTTAAATATCTCCAAAACTATGCGTTTTCTTTATTTGGGAGGGGGTTTGGAGGAGGAGGGGCCTTTCCCCCCTCCTCCCCCTCCCCCTTAAATTCAAAATTTCCACGTCCAGTATTGTACAGTTTAGCCCGATTACGACCTCTTCAAGTAAAAATATGAATTCTTATTCATACAACTACTGAGGCCTTAGCACGAGCGAAGGCCCCTGACGGCGTCCGGCACAAGATCACGTCTACTGAGGAGCTCAAGCCCCTGATCTCCAAATACCCTAAGGCGGCGGCTCCAACTCCGGCTGGGAGCGGAAGAAGTATGGATGCTGCAGGGAACCTGAAAGCAAAAAGTAAATAGTAATATAACTTTGTCATTTTTGTTTTGTGATTCTTTTCTTCAATTTCATTTGTTTACAATCTGTACTAACCGTTCTGTAGTTTTCCCATTTACTTTATTACTTCTTCTTTTTCTAAGTGCCCCACTATTATCACCTCTGGGTTCTGGTTACGTAATTGTTGTAATATAATAATTCTGTAAGTTCACTTAACACCCTCAATCTCATTTTTGTTATTGTTTTGTACTTACTCCTTGTCAAAGTCAAACTGACATTTGACGGTGTTACGTTCGTTCAGAAACTTTGAGAAGGATTCTAAGGAATTAATGCACTTTTCTTTTTTTTTTGTTTTGTTTCTCATATTATTAAAGTATTTATTTTGTGGTTGGGTGTGCCACTATATTTTTAAACAATAAATGTTTGTTTTGTCCTTTATTTTAGTTTTCTACTTGGGAATTTTGGTTTCATATTTTGTTACTATGTTTGCTTTTGTGTTGTTTAGTTTTCTATTGTGTTTGTTAATTGTTGATTATGTTTGTTTAATCTGTGGCTGGCGGGTGGTGCAGTAAGATCCTTTTATTCTAAGAGGTATCATACTTTATATTTATTTATACACTTCTCATCAAAAAAATCGAAACACCTTGCAAGTTTACGTTTTGTCAGGATTATCAGAAAAATGTGTACATTTAGGAATAAATGTTAAATGTCGTTTAATAGTGAGTAATATGAGCTTATCAAATCTTAATGTTAATGTTCTAAATTTAAATGAATTTTTCATAGGTTTCGTATTTTGTTAAATGAGTCATTTTTATTCCGTATGGAGTATAAAGGAAATGGATAAAACAACACACGTAAATGAAAAAAAAAGCTAAAAAACGTTTATTTAATAACTTGTATTCCCTCCCCGAGCTCTAATTACTGCTTCCATACGGTTCTTCATCGATCGGATGAGAGTCACGATCACATGCTGTGGTATATTGTCCCATTCCTCTTGGATTGCATCTTGCAGCTGGCTAAGTGTTTCTGGGGCAGGATCTCTTGCTCGAATTCGTCTCTTTAATTCATCCCATAGATGTTCAATGGGATTCATGTCCGGGCTTCTTGCTGGCCATTCCATAATAGAGATATCGACTTCGTTAAGATAATCTCGTACGACGCCCGCGGTGTGAGCCCTAACATTGTCGTGCATGAATATGAAGCCGTTGCCAATAAAATGTGCATAGGGCATCACATGAGGCTCGAGACACTCTTCGACGTACCGATGACAGTTTAGTGCAGGCAGACGTGGCCCAGACACGAAAGCAAGCTCTGTCTTACCGTCGGCGCTGATTCCTCCCCAAACCGTCCACGAACCGCCACCATAGCTGACCTTTTCTTCAATGCAGCATTGTGCATAGCGTTCTCCGTCTCTTCTGTAGACCTTGTTCCTTCCGTCGTTACCATACAGCATAATTTTACACTCATCAGAAAAGAGAACTTTGCTCCACTGTAGGTATGACCAATTTAGGTGCTCACGTGCAAAGTTAAGGCGCGCTCTTCGATGGTCTGCAGTTAATTTCGGCCCATTTGCTGGCTTATGCGGTACCAGTCCACGATCCTTCAACCTTCTTCTAATTGTAGAGTCACTTACAGCCACCCTTCGTACAACACGAAGCCGCTGCTGCAGTTGAAAAGCGTTAAGGCGTCGATTTCTTAAAGAAGTTGTTACAATAAATCGATCATCTCGCTCAGAAGTGACCCGATTCCTGCCAGATCCTGAACGGCGCGTGAACAAACCAGTCTCCTGATAACGTTTATAGACTCTATGAACAGATGACAGGCTTAGATGCAGTCTTGCAGCCACAACACGCTGACTAAGGCCAGAATCCAGCAATGCCACAACTTGGGCGGCTTCTGTGGGCGAAGTATCCATACGTTTTAGAAAAAAAACCTTTTTTCAGACGTCCCAAAGTCACAGTATTGAAATAAAAAACAAAAAGTTTAAGGATAGGCGCCAATTTTTAGTTTTTAAACGCTAAATGTACTCCAACCCTAAACACACATTTGTCTCAAAACAGTGATTCATTTCGTTTATAAGATAAACAAATGAAATTCTAATTTTGAATTTAGAATTTTCGCTTATTACTGTAATGGCCAAACTGCCAGCTATAATATATGTATTTTTTTTCATCGTATGAATTCTTTTTTGTGTTAAATTCGGACAGAAACAATGAAAACGGAAGTGTTTCGATTTTTTTGATGAGAAGTGTATATATGTAATAATTATTTATTTATGTCAGATAGTGAAACTTACTTTTCAGCAAATGAAACTACTGCTTCTTCAAGCGACTCAAGTTTTTGTTCAATCGGTGACACTCTTGGCGACTTTTTGCAGCGTAACTTCAATGGCGAATCTAGTCGGTTGTTGAACATCTGCCATATCAACGCTCAAAGCATTGCCATTCATTACAGTGAGCTGTATGACGCATTTAACAATACCAACATTCACGCCATCCTAATCTCTGAAACTTGGCTCAAACCGCATCTTTTGTCCACCACTTATCCTCTCACTGGTTTCGTACTTATACGAAATGATCGAATTGGTAAGGGGGGGGGGGGGTGTGGCCATATACCTTCGCAGCGATTTTCCGTACAAAATCCTTGCTTCTTCCTCTTCGAACTATTCTGCCTCTGCTGAGTTTATTTTCCTGGAAGTATGCGTCAAAGGAGCCAAAGCCATCATTGGTGTTGTTTACTGTCCCCCCACTGTTGATTACTTCACTGAATTCGAATCAGTTCTTGAATCTTTGGGTTCAGAGTATGCACACCACATCATAATGGGTGATTTCAACACAAACCTCCTTGCCCAAAGTTCCTCTCGATCCCGGAAGTTGCTCCACCTAATTGAATCAGCTAGTCTGCATGTGTTGCCACTTCAACCAACGCATCATAACACTGCAGGCGATGACACTTTATCCTCACCTCAAATCCTTCCCTAGTATCCTCCCATGGTCAACATGACGCTCCTGGTTTCTCTCATCACGATTTGATTTTCCTTTCCTATATCCTGAAACCACCGAAACCTAAACCCAGGGTTTTGTACAGGCGTTGTTTTGCGCGGATGGATGTCGAAAACCTCAAGAGGGATGCAAATGTAGTTGATTGGGAAGTTATGAAGGAGGCCACTACAATTGATGATAAGGTTTTGATATTTAATGACATAGTGACCAACCTGTATAACATACATGCTCCAGTCAAGAAGGTGAAATTGAAACGTCCTCCCGCACCCTGGATGACGAAGGCAATACAGATGGCCATGCGACGCAGGGACCGTGCGTTCCGTCGATACAGGAGGGATCGTACTGATGAGAACTGGGCACTTTTTAAGGCATCAAGGAACAAATGTAACCAGATGATACGCAATGCTAAACGCCGCCACATTCTAGAAAATATTTCTTCTTCTTCTTCTGCAGATATTTGGAAGTTCCTTGGAACACTGGGTATCGGCAAACCGCGACATTTGGACCTTCCAAACTCTATCGACTTAGAGGATCTCAACCGACATTTCTCCACTGTACCCACTATGGATCCGCTAACCAAACAAAAAACTCTGTCTCTTATTTCTGGTCTAACGCGTCCTCATATTAGTCATTTTCTTTTCGTTCCAGTTGAACCGGGAGAGATTAGAAAGATCATTCTCTCCATCAAATCAAAAGCCGTGGGATGTGACAATATCACTCGTGGTATGATCATAACCATTCTTGATGAACTTCTACCCGCAATTACTCACATTGTAAACTTCTCCTTATTTTCTGGTGTTTTCCCCTCTTTGTGGCGAAAAGCCTACGTACGTCGACTACCCAAAGTTCCAAATCCTACTCTTCCAACCCACTTCCGCCCAATATCAATCCTTCCTTTCCTATCCAAAGTGCTTGAGGCCTGTGCCCACAAACAACTGTCTAATTTTATACACCGTAATTCGCTGCTTAGTCCTCTACAGTCTGGGTTTAGGCCGGGGCACAGTACTGTTTCCGCCCTCCTTAAAGTGACTGGCGATATAAGGACAGGACTGGAGGACACCAAAGTCACTGTATTAGTGCTGGTCGATTTTTCGAATGCCTTCAATACTGTCAGTCACGACATCCTGTTGCCATTCTGTCCTATGTGATGGTCTCTCCCAAAGCACTGGAATGGTTCACTTCCTATCTTCAGGAACGTCAGCAGTCGGTTCGCGTTGGTGACACTTCTTCTCGCTGGTGTGATCTGAAAACTGGCGTTCCACAAGGCGGCATTCTTTCTCCTCTTCTATTCTCTATTTTTATTAATCTCATTACTTCCGTGCTTCAGTGTGCGTATCATCTGTATGCAGATGACCTGCAATTGTACTGTCAGGGGGGCATCGATGAAGTATCTGACGCAATTGAAAGGATAAACAGGGATTTGATGGCTATTAAAACTTGGTCTGATAGATTTGGTGTTGTAGTAAACCCCAATAAATGTCAGGCGATTATCATTGGGAGTTCTCGAAGCGTCGCCAAAGTAGACGCTGCAACCTTGCCGCCTGTACTGTTCGACGGTACTATCGTTCCTTTCAGTAGTGACGTGAAGGACCTGGGGTTGCGTATTGATAATACCCTGAGCTGGCGAACTCGAAACTTCCTGTTCGCGGCGAGCTTCTTCCTGGTTAGCCGCGATTAGGTCCTGGAGCTGGCGTTGGTTAGCTTCCTGTTCGCGGCGAGCGGCTTCCTGTTCGCGGCAAGCGGTTTCTTGTTCGCGGCGAACGGCTTCCATACTAGCTTGCATGGCAGCCAACACCGCAGCGAGGCTCATTTCTGAAGTTGGTCCTGTTGGCATCTCAGCAACTGCCGTTGCTCCGACACCAGCCGGATCTTCTTCCTCCAGTCGGTGACGCGCAGCATCCATCTCCGTTTGTCTCCTTGTTCGTGGTCGCTGTTCGTCGTCCCTCTGTAGTAATGGCATCTCACTTCTGACACCAGTTGTTACGAACGTGAGTAATCAAATGCCGGTTTACTTAGAGAGAGATTTATTTTCCACAAACAAAACACCAATTTAGTCCAATCGCCAATAAACCACTTCGTAATTCACTCTAGAGATCCGTAGAAATATCGCTTAGGTCGTCGTATGGATGAAACAATCTTCACTTGACTTGGGTAGTCGCACTTGTTCGCAGTCGAAATCAAACTGACTCACGTCCGGCCAGCGGGCACGTATTTATACTCAGAGCCAAGAAAATTCTAGATACCGAAGGTTCGAGGCCACACCAGACAATACCGAACAATAAACATTATTTTTATTACCCGTAGGTACCACTTTACCCTACGACTCATACGAATTTCGACTCTATGGTACAAGACGGAAGGTACAAATTCCTTTACCAGATTACATTTTTTTAATTTTAATTGCATTCCAGGGCCGCGGCACAACACGTAGGCACTCTAGATCATCATCAGTCTTTTTAATGTTCCCACTGCTGGAACACAGGCCTCCTTCTCTAGGAGAGGGAATTGGGGCACTCTAGATATCTCATCATCATCATCTTTCAGCTGAAAGCCGTCCACTGTCGGACATAGGCCTCCCCTAAGCGTCGCCACAACGACTGGTTTGATGCGTCTCGCATCCATCGGCAACCTGCAACCCTTTAAAAGCAACCCTCTCTAAATATCTATGGATTTGCAAATGGTGGAATTATGCTGTCATCCGACAACACATAACTTTTGTTGTAATTGCATTGCAAGAAGAATTTCTTCGTCACCGGTTCTACACCGTTAAATTTTAGTCGTTTTAATCCCGAAGAGGGTCGATCCAGTACATGAAACACTATCGATTTGTGTTGATAAAATAAAAAAATAAAGTACTTTTTTTCTAAATCTCTTATTGATATACGCATTTACGAAATTAATTTCTTTAAGTAAACGAGTCATTGACCTTGTAGGTAGTTGTCGATCGTTGCGTACTAACTACCTACAGGTCATTGAACTCGCCCAGCTGACGTTTACTTAAAGAAATCAATTTAGAACATGCGTAAATTAATTCGAATTTAAAAAAAAAAGTACTTTGTTTTTTCATTCTAACTTTATCAATTGATAGTGTTTCATGTACTGAATCGATCCTCCAAGGGATTAAAACGACTAAAATTTAACGGTGTATAATTAGCACCGGTTGGACAATTAAACTAACTGGGGGTTAAGCGCCTGCAGTTATTTTGACATCAATCAGTTTGGCAGCGCGCCCCGACAGATGGGCTGACCATACGATAGTGATGTACAGTACAGTCGTCGGATCTTAGCGAGTCTGAAGTACTACATACCTACTGTATTTCTATTATGTATCTAATTATTATATTCAAAAGGTTAAATTGCTAAAGTGATTTTATTCGAAATTATTGTCGTTTTTTGTCGTCTGAAACTTTTAATTTTAATGTGCAATCCGTTTTCATGTCCAACAGGGGTCTTATCTATAAGTAAAATTGAGGTACGTTACCCCAGCAGGAAAGTTGCACGTAGAGCGACGTGAGTGGGACGTATAATTAGAGCGCAATCTGCTGTAAATGTGCGCCGATTATAAAATTAGTGCGTCTTGTAGTTTTGGAAAAAAATGGAAAAAACAATTCCTGCTGCGGTAACGTTACCCCAGCAAGAAAATTTTTAAATACTTGTCGGAGAGACGAAAATTGTATATAGGCAGATAGCTTATGCTTATGCAAGAATGTGCCCCAAAAATAGAGTCGGTACGTCTTCAGGTTTTCGAGATATTGCGTTTCCTGCTGCAGTAACGTTTTGCAAAATCACGGATCTCTAAAACCATTGCATGTGCGGCTATACGATAAGTACACACCGATAGCTCTTGCAATGTACGTATTTGTGACAGAATTAGATTTCGAGAAATATTTATAATTTTCGAGTAATCGCACTTCTTTGAAAATTCAAAAAAATGCCACAGCGCTTTAATGAGAAAACGAACAAGCTCCCTGAAAACGGTATTCAGTCCTGCTAAACGTTTACTATACGCACTAATCAGTTCCAAAAGCGCACATATATACGTTATTGAATAATATTGCTAAAAGTCGAGTCGACGATGCCCTAAGTTTGACGTCAACATACAAGAAACCGGCTCAACCTGAGATGTGTAGGTGTACAACAATAATTAGAGCGCTTAGTCAAGTGATTTGTAGTGAAAATTCAGCTTCGAATAGTTCGCAAATAAGTAAATATAATCGAAATACCAAAACTGTAGATAATGGCCGTCCACCCGACCAAATTTGAATGATCACTAAAAAGCGACGGTTTAGTACATACACATGACCTTCTTAATTTTACTGATGAGTCAATTGACAATTGCTGTACCTGGGTACACTGAAGTAGAAAAGAAGTAACAAAATAAATTTTGTTGATATAATAATAGATTTAATAATCTGGTGGACTACTATTTCTTTTTATTTTAAATGTTTTTTTTTTGTATTCAATCTAAAAAGTAACCAAAGAACTAAGAAATCCACCATTTTCTAAAATAACAATAATAAAAATGTTTTTGTTTTTTTTTGAAAGAAATGTTTAAAATGTATTCCAATTATAAATATTTATTTAAAAAAATTATAATTAAACCTTTATATGAAAATAAAAATAATAGAAATAATGGTTCGATAATGGTTCGAAATAATGGTTCGAATAACGGTTCGAGTTAGGTATAATTTTTTTAAATAAATATTTATAATTGGAATACATTTTAAACATTTCTTTCAAAAAAAAACAAAAACATTTTTATTATTGTTATTTTAGAAAATGGTGGATTTCTTAGTTCTTTGGTTACTTTTTAGATTGAATACAAAAAAAAAACATTTAAAATAAAAAGAAATAGTAGTCCACCAGATTATTAAATCTATTATTATATCAACAAAATTTATTTTGTTACTTCTTTTCTACTTCAGTGTACGCAGGTACAGCAATTGTCAATTGACTCATCAGTAAAATTAAGAAGGTCATGTGTATGTACTAAACCGTCGCTTTTTAGTGATCATTCAAATTTGGTCGGGTGGACGGCCATTATCTACAGTTTTGGTATTTCGATTATATTTACTTATTTGCGAACTATTCGAAGCTGAATTTTCGCTACAAATCACTTGACTAAGCGCTCTAATTATTGTTGTACACCTACACATCTCAGGTTGAGCCGGTTTCTTGTATGTTGACGTCAAACTTAGGGCACCGTCGACTCGACTTTTAGCAATATTATTCAATAACGTATATATGTGCGCTTTTGGAACTGATTAGTGCGTATAGTAAACGTTTAGCAGGACTGAATACCGTTTTCAGGGAGCTTGTTCGTTTTCTCATTATAGCGCTGTGGCATTTTTTTGAATTTTCAAAGAAGTGCGATTACTCGAAAATTATAAATATTTCTCGAAATCTAATTCTGTCACAAATACGCACATTGCAAGAGCTATCGGTGTGTACTTATCGTATAGCCGCACATGCAATGGTTTTAGAGATCCGTGATTTTGCAAAACGTTACTGCAGCAGGAAACGCAATATCTCGAAAACCTGAAGACGTACCGACTCTATTTTTGGGGCACATTCTTGCATAAGCATAAGCTATCTGCCTATATACAATTTTCGTCTCTCCGACAAGTATTTAAAAATTTTCTTGCTGGGGTAACGTTACCGCAGCAGGAATTGTTTTTTCCATTTTTTTCCAAAACTACAAGACGCACTAATTTTATAATCGGCGCACATTTACAGCAGATTGCGCTCTAATTATACGTCCCACTCACGTCGCTCTACGTGCAACTTTCCTGCTGGGGTAACGTACACGTAAAATTGTCGGGAGCGTGAACGAGAAAGAGGGATAGAGATAGAGACAGAGCTTTTAGTGTGTAGCTCTATCTTTTTAATAATTCTGGTTAGGTAGTAAAAATGATCGCATTAAGAGCTCGTGGTAGAGGCTGAGTTCTTCCTGCTCGTTTTTTTATTGTTTTAAACTCACTCTTGACTTAAAGATTCCCGGATTGTAGTCATCAGGAAACACAGACTCCGGCAAGGAATTCTGCTCCTTGGCTGTACGCACAATGAATGCGTTCCCAAAACGTTTGTACGTACTTATAATTGTTTTGTCGTTGATCGATAAGTCCAAAAGGGATGCTCTGGAAGATGGATTTCAAAACCAGTTCCATAGGTAATTGATCTACATTTATCTATCAGCTACCTATTAAGTTTAAAGGATACCTAGATATCCATATTTTCTAGAGCAGCGGCACACACTAAGCGATACACCGCTCTAAGGCGTGCCAAAGAAATATACATACTTATATATATGAGACGCATACATAACTAACCTTGTCGACTGCTAAAAGCAAACCATTGAGGACCTGCCCCCCTCTTCGTGAGTGTAACCGCCACACCTCCTTACATCAGACGATCGTAGTAACCTTAATGCAGTTACGAAATCCGCGAAATTTGCGCCAACGACCAATGACTTGACTTCGAAGCACATTGCATCATCCGCTGGCCATCGTACGCGCAGTCTTTGAATGAAAAAAGTTGAATGACCAAATTGACGACGATGGGCAAAAAAATATGAGTTGTAGGTCGTGTCGTGGTTTCAATTCAAACCCTTTTATGTACCTTTTTTATTGATGATAGGTTCGCGCTTGACCGCTTACCTAGAAGTAACCTATTCACTCTTGATTTAAAGATATCCGTACCAACCATAAATTTATTTACTGAACAGTAATGTTACTCTAAACAGAGGCGGCGCAAGGCGTGGGCGACGTGGGCGACCGCCCACGGCCTCGCGGTCCAAGGGGCCTCGCGCCTCGAAGGCCCGCAAACGGAAATGTAGATTTAATTACTTTTTTTTTATTTGCAATAAACTAGTGCTTGACTGCGATCCCACCTGATTGGACCCAACCAAATTTGGATCACCAATCAGCCTCTTTGCACGCCTTTCCACTGAATCCAAAGCCGCTAGGTGGCATTTTGCAGCACCAGCCCATATGTGGCTGCAGTACTTCACACACGATCGGACCTGTGCTTTGTACAACATTTGAAGCTGACTCGGTGTGAAGTACCGTCGGACTTTTGCAAGAACGCCGAGTTTCCTAGCAGCTACCTTGGCTTTGGACTCAATGAACCGCCCAAAGTTGAGGTCTGAAGAAATGTCCATTCCCAAGAGCTGAAGGCGGTCGGTGCACCCCAGGAATACATCCCGAAAAGCAGGAGCCAAGGTGAACGGGCTCCTTTTGGCGGTGAATACACGCGTTGAATGTTACCAGATTAGCTTCGCCCCACTTGGATACTGCCTGCAGTGAGACATTCGTACGCTCTACCATAGCCTCCCTTTCAGACTGGAATTGCTCTTTACTAGCCCGAGCACTAGGCAGGTATCTCTCTACAACTGTGCTATCATCTGCATACCCAAAGATACCAGGCATTAGCAGATCGTTAATGTGGAGCAGGAATAGAGTTGCAGAGAGAACAGACCCCTGAGGAACACCGGCATTAGTCGTTATAGGCTCTGATGAGCATCCATCGACAACAACTCGGAGTGACCGTTCACTCAGGAAGTCTTTTACCCAGTTTATCAGACCAGGAGAAATGCCGTACGATGGAAGCTTAGACAAAAGGCCATCGTGCCATACCCTGTCGAAGGCCTTCGAGACGTCTAAGGAAACGGCAATAGCTTCCCCATTCCTCTCGAGGGCCTCGCCCCACAAGTAAGTGGCATAAACTAGTAGGTCCCCAGTAGACCGATTGCGGCGAAATCCATACTGTCGGTCGCTGAGGAGATCATTACCTTCTAGATATGCCATGAGGCGCGAATTCAACACTCGCTCCATAATCTTGCAGAGTATGGAGGTTATCGAAATCGGCCGATAGTTGGCAGGATCGGCACGACTGCCCTTTTTGGGCACGGGTTGCACGTTGGCGAGCTTCCAGGACTTTGGCACAATACCAGTCCTAAATGAGAGGCGATACAGGCGCGTCAATACAGGAGACAACTCGGGCGCACAAGCCTTGAGAACTATCGCTGGTATACCACCCGGCCCACTAGCTTTATTCACGACTAGACGACACAGTGCTCTCAGAACTTCTTTGTTCCATAAGCGAACCTCGGGCATCGAGGTGTCGCAGAGAGGCAGAGTCGGTGGGTTTTACTCATCTAGCATTAAATAATACAGGGTGTCAATGACATGTTAACGCAAACGAATACCATAGATCCAGTACCTGATTCTGCACACCCCAGTAGTAGAATTTTTTGTCGTTTTTTTCTTATTTTTATACGTTTTTTAAATTAAACTGTATAAAAACGTCATTTTAACTTTTTTGCAAAAAAAAAAATGAGTGAAATGTAATTCAAATTATAAATGTAATCGGGTTTAATTAGAATAACAATTTTATTTGCCTCGATGATTTTTTTATTAATTTTTTTTTGTAAAAAAATTTGAAAAATTTATTATTACGATATTTATTTAAAAGTTTTTAAACATATTTTATACATTTTTAAATATTTTATACAAAAATCGGCTAGCAAGTATCTGGCAATACCACCGGATGCCCGACCACCTCTGTCGTGTGATTGAGGCCTACCTGTCGGTCAAATATATCTTCTCCCCCGATCACTAGGGACAGTGGAAACGTCGAGAGAATGTTCTGTTCCGCAGGGATCGGTACTACGACCACCCTTGTGGAACATTGGGTACGAACGTGCTGCGCTGCTATTTTCGAGACGTTGTCGGCCCTAGCACAGGGAGAATCGTACCAGGCGGTGGTCGAACTTATGACACGTGGGGTTGCGAGAGTCGTTGGCAGGATTCAGCAGTTGGGATTAGAGGTGGCGCTGTACAAGTCTGAGGCCATGTGTTTCTACGGTCCTCGGAACCCGCCGCCAACGGGTTCCTAGTTAATGGTGGAGTTCACATCGGCGTCGGGTCTACGATGAAATACCTGAGACTCATCCTCGACAACCGGTGGAATTTTGACGAGCATTTTCGACGTCTGGCTCCCAAACTGAATCGGACTGGGGCTACTCTCAAGCGGCTTCAGCTGATCTTTGGGGGTCCAGAAGCCACCTGCCGGAGGCTCTACGCTAGATTCGTTCGATCCTTGGCCATATATGGAGCTCCAATATAGGCGCCGTCGCTGCAAAAGCAAACGAGGGCGCCGCATAAGGCATAAAAGAGGGTCATGGCAATACGGATGGTGCGGGGATACCGCCGATTTCCCGTGAAGCGGCAAGTCTCCTTGGGAACTTCAGTCCTTGCACACATGCACGATATGTGCGTGGAGATACAACACCAGGACGAAACTTTACAGCCGCGTCAAGTCGCAGGATGGTGGATTGAGTTCCGGTGGGATGTCATGGTGTTATTGCGACAGCAACTGTCGCTACCCAGTTCTGGGTACGCCATAATTATGGCGGTAAGTCCCCCTCTTTCAGGCCTGGCTGGAAAGACCTCACGGCGTCCTCACTTTCCGAATGACGCAGGTTCTTACCGGACATGGTAAGTACAGGAGGTATCGGCACTGGATTCGTAAGGAAGTCAAGTCGGGGTTTCGCCACTGTATGGATCACCCGGAGGACACTATGGAGCACACGGTAGAGGTACGCTCCGCTTGGGCGGGGTACACTTGGCATCACCGTGTCCTTGTGGTGGCGATCGGCGGCGACGATATCTCGCGCCGGGCCTTGGTACGGGCCATGGCCCCGAGCGAGTAGGAGTGGCAAGCGGATGCCTCCTTCTGCGAAGCAGTAATGCTTGCAAAGGAGGAGGCCAAACGCATAAGGCAACAGCACTCACGCTCCAGACGCCGCCGGGATTCCGATACCCATTTCCCAATTCTAGTATAAAAAAAAATTCAACAAAATCGGTCCATTTGCGTCGTCCTCAGGGGGCCTCGCAAAATATATTTCGCCCACATCAAATTTAGGTCTTGCCCCGCCACTGACTCTAAATACAATAAAATACGATAATAACTAAAATAATGAATCGTATCCAGGCCGAATCACATCCAGAATTCCAAAAGTTCCTTTTTTCCTTTTTTTTGTCTTCAAAACGATGAAAACATTATGAACGAATCTGCTGGCTCTAGGCCCGCGAGTGGTCTTAGGACCTACCAGCCCATTTCGCTCCTAGTAGTGGTAGCATTACATGGTTGATTATATATGTTCCTTAAGAATATACCTAGAGGTTGTCAGACGTCAGAAAATTTGACCGTCTATCCAGAAAGAGATTCTGGGCCCCAGTTGGCTTCGACTCTTTTGCAGAATCCCTACGCAGGATTCGTCATTAGATGATTTTTCCCATCATAAAAAAAGCTGGTTGGGAAAAAGAAATGGTAGTAATGTACCTGCTTACGTATGTATTGTTGTGAAAGGGCGTGTCTTAAAAAGGAGAATTATTTTATTTTTCCTTAACTTCATGAAGAAATGGTTTTAAGATCTCCATCATACTTTCGTTGTGCTTACCTAAAGCTGTGAACTGGAATTCCTAGATTGTGTCTGTGTTTTCCTAGCTAGAAACTGGGGTTAAGCCAAGATTTAGTACAGAACTAGTCTTTTAATCAAATCCAGAACTAGTCTTTTAATGAAGTCCAGAACTAGTCTTACAATTTGAGTCCAGAACTATAGTTTAGAAATTCTTGTCTGGAAATACGAGTCAAAAACTCGAGTCTAGAAATCCGAAAAACTAAGATAATTTGTATTCTATAATGAAATGTAATCCTGACCATCAGGATAACGATTGCATGATACGCCATGTATCATGTGCAAATATCTTACGCATGTTTACTTATGACGTTGAAATTCTTACGCAGAGAAATCTCAGTACAGTGATCTACCGAATTTTATCTCGAGTTTTACCGGTCGTAAACATCTCGGAATTAACACAGTTTTGTTTGATTTTATTCGTCACCAAGCCAAGAATCTTATGTTACGGTAATATTTGAAGGAGTGAAGCGAAAACTACACTTTGCGGACGTACGCTACACATGCCGAGTTTTCATGTAATGTATGTAGACGGACGTGCCCAGCAGCCTAATTCTCGTAATGAAAATCGTAGCGATATCGTAGCGACTTTGACATTTTCGTATTCCCATCCGTTAATTGAGTTTGAACGACACCGTTTTTGAACTCGCTCGATCGAAGAGAGGTCGTTTAGAAGTCGTTCGATTGTCGTTCTATCGAATCCCCATCAAGGAACACGTGAATACCGATTTCGATAGGACTAAGATCGAACGACAATGGAATTGGCATTGTTTGATTTTACGTGAATTAGGGCACTGGATTGGAGTATGAGGCGGATGTCACCTCAGTGTAGTTCTGCCTTTACCGTGGTCATCCTGGAACGTAAAGGGCAACTAAAGAAACACAGACTGGTTTTAGATTATAAACAAAAAGAACAAAAATACAGAATACGCTGAGCGTGCCCGCAACGTAAGGGTGACCAGTGACCACTTCAGCATTTGCTGGGCGTCAGACACCCAGCGCTGGTTTTCAGCTGGCACCCCTCAATGACGCACGGACGAGGACGTTGTTCTGTCTATTAAAACGAAGATAAGGAAGGAAATCTGTAAACCATGAGGGTAAAAACTGTGAGTAAGCCCCTGAGTTATGTTTTATGTGTCTTGGGTTATTATGCTCTTTCCTTTTTAGCTTTTTAGTTTGCGAAGAATTCGTATTTTTGTCTACTTTGTAGTGTGCGGAGACAGTCACAGACTTGTACAAGTAATACCTGTTTTTCTTTGAACAAGACTAACAGTGTTTCATTTATTATAGTAGGTATAAGACCCTAGCCACGCACACAATTGACCAGGGGACAGATGTTTTCTCAAGGTTACAATGGTGTATAAATTAAGGGACTGGGTTTCATTTTACCTGATATTTGTATAGTTATAGCTTATGTATATTTTATATTAGTAGTTTAAGTTACAATGACCGATAGAAAAATATTTTAATATATATTACAACTATAGAGATGTTTATATACGTGGCGTATTCATGCATATTATGACGATTACAACTTTTGCAACTTTTAGAATCGTTATATCTCAAAAACGGTGGCTCGTAGAAAAAAAAGTATTAATACATTTTTGTAGATAATTTTATGATCTACAATTTTTGTCTGACGTATTTTTATGATAAAACTTACCGTTTTGCTGAAAATCGCGAAAAACTCTTTTTTTTGACCTTTGACCTTGAATAAAATTTTTTCCTTACAGGGGAAAGATGGGGAACTTTCAAATTTTGTTTTTAATGATATTTTAAACAATCTTACCGATTTTCAGCTAGGTGGGAATTTATGTAACTTCGAATGTCTAAATTGACCGGACTAATAAAGTCGATAACATGTATTAATTGCTGGTATTCGAGGGGTATTCCCATGAGTCCACTGCGATGTTTTTAAAGGGTTGGTGGCGCCTCTTATCGATAAACATTATAGGGTTGTCACTTACCAATTGTTTATTATACTATACTATATTATACTATACTTATGAGCCCCAAGCGAACGACACCGGTATTCACACAACTATTGTTCTTTAATTGTGTCTGTAATTACGATAGTCGAAAGGAGGTATTAACTATCACAATTAATTAATGTCAATAAATTTGAATCAAATAATAAATTAACCTTAAAACTACATAAATACACATAAATAAAATAAAAACCCTTATCAACTGGCACTTACTTGGAACGTTATACTTCCGAAGCATCGGCTGACCACGTAGATATTGCAAGTCCTTTTTCTGAAAGGAAGGCTTGGCCCCAGTGCGAAAAGAAGGAACGGGGTGGGCCGTTTAGCCAATAAGGGCGCCATCAAATTACCCGCAACGTGCCGCGCGACAGTAGCGTGGCAGCAGTGCGGCTGTCGCACCACTTTGGTTTTTCATGTAAATAAAAACGTGAGGCTGTTAAATTACCTGTTCGTTAGTCTCGCTAAGACTCGAGAACGGCTGTACCGATTTGGTTAATTTTGGTCTTGAAATATTCGTGATACTCCAGGAAAAGTTTAAACGGTGAGAACAAAAAAACAATCAGTGGTACGAAGTTGGCCGGGTTTTTTTTATGGTGGAAAGAATCATCTAATGACGAATCTCACCCTTGGGCGGAGCTGGAAATGGTATCAAACTTTTACTGACTAGACGACCTACCCTGTGCCTTCTTAGCGCTCATACCGGGGTCGGAACTTCCTTTCAGAAATAGGATCTAGCCCCAGTAGACTTCAGCCCTGCAGTTGGGCCTCTACATTTGCTGACAACTCCTTGACAGCTACTTACTAATACAAATCATTATTAAGACTGTGACTCATGAAGTTACTATTATTGTTCAATTTGTACGTTGTCTAGACACAAGAACCAGCAAGGCACAGCCCTGAGGATGCAAATGCGACCACAACACGCAATCAGTTGCGGTTAGCGTGAACTTGGGCTTCATACACACGACACATTTTTTCTAAACTTTTTTTCCTTCTATATTTTTCTATCTAATTTTTTTTTATTAAACCAACTCCAACTTCCACTACTTCAGCTGCATGTATTGATAATGTTTTTTGTTGCTGCGACTATTTAGATAAAGCTATTGTAGATTATCTCCCTTCAGATCATAGCGGCTTGATGGTAACTTTTGAATCCGACATACCTATACAACAAGTGCAGATACATTCCAGACCAATAACGTCCGGTAAATTATAGTACATTGTTATACGAGGGATGAAAGAAAGTTATTTAGTCCCGAGAAATTTCTTGGCGACCGAGCGACAGCGAGGTCGCTAATAGTTCGAGGGACTAAATAACTCTTGAACCCGAGGTAAACACTGTGCTTTTCATTACGAATACGAGGAAAATAAAAATAATAAAAACCTGAGTCGTCGTCAAAGGTCTTCGTATGTTTTTAGGTAGATATATTTCTTTTGATTTAGGCGGTAAGCGGTTTTCTCCTCAAAGAATCTTGCGTTAAATTTATAACTGAAGCTGATGAACTTATCGTGTTAATAAAAATTTCTTGTAACAGAGATTTAGCAAAATGTAAACAAAACTTTAGACCTCGAAAAAAAAAACAAGGAAGATCAAATCGGCCACAGATTATAGAGAGACTACCATTTACCCGCCAATTTTTTTTTAGTGATCGGCTCCCTGGCTTTTCAGTCAATATTTTTCATTTTGTCATGGTAAAAATGGGTCTGGTCAAATTTTTTCTCAAATATACAGGGTGTCATTGACATGTTAACGCAAACGAAAACCATAAATCCAGTACATGATTCTAGACCCCCCAGTGATGGAATTTTTTGTCGGTCTTTTCTTATTTTTTTTTAATAATTTTTTTACGTTTTTTAAATTAAACTGTATAAAAACGTCATTTTAACATTTTTTGCGAAAAAAATGAGTGAATTACATTCTAAATTAATAATGTCGTCGGGTTTGACAAGAATAACGACTTTATTTGCCTCGGTGATTTTTTTATAAATTTTTTTTTGAAAAAATAATTTTTTTCTTTTTTTTTTCAAAAAATATCATTGGGGTTGGTTAGAATAACGATTTTATACAGGTAAAAAATAAAAAAACAAAACTTTTTTTTCAAAATTTTGAAACAAAACCGACGAAAAATTCCACCACTAGGGTGTCCAGAATCATGTACTGGATCAATGGTATTCGTTTGCGTTAACATGTCAATGACACCTTGTATATTAGAGTATAAAGTTTCGGGTCACGGTTCAATAGAAATGTCAAAATAGAACTAGTTTTTTTTTTTAATATTTGCTGTCTAAATATTAAAAAAACAACTGTCAGTTGTAAAGTAAAACTCCCTAGGAAGTAAAAGTACTTCTTCCAACCCTGTCCGCAGGCAACTTTACACCTATTTTCAGAGTATGAGTAATGAAAAATAAATTTAACAGCACTTTAATTAACAAGCTAAATGATTGGAACTTTGCAGAGAATTATGGTAATATTTTGTATAGTAAAAAGTTAAGTTAAAGTTTTTTTCCCAATAGTTCAAACAGAATTTAATAAGAATTTTGAGAAGAAGACTAAATGTATCAACCCTAAGTTTAGATTTAGGGGCTGTCTCCACGAGCGAGAGAATCGCGACGAGTCCGCCCTTATATCGTCGGATAATCTCCACGAACGAGCGATAATTCCGCCGCGTATCGTCGCGAGTCGTTACGGAATCGCAGCGATTCCGCGGCGACTCGTAACGGTATCGCCGCGTTTCCTTGACGTCACGTTGCGAAAGAAGGAATTCAGTTACGTGACGCTGCGTTTGACAGCGCGCCCGCCGCGCGAACGTCGCGAGAGCGCCGCGAGCGCGCGGCGGTCGCGTTGTTAGTCGCGGCGGGCTAGCGACGATGTAATGACGTTTTGCGCGCTCGTTGCCACTCGTCGCATCGCGGCGATAATATCGCCGTGTGGAGACGGTTCCATAGGGAGTGCATAGAAAAACGTGGCACGGCGATAATATCGCCGCGATTCTCTCGCTCGTGGAGACAGCGCCTTAGTGACTTGGCGACTAAAGGAATCACAATAAGTAGGAAAAGACTTTTCGACCTTTATGGCCTTAAACTTAGTATTAAGACTGACACTTTTAATAAGTATGTTGCTATGTATTCAAAAATGTTTAAAACTACTTGTAAGGCAGCTAAAACTTTATGCATTAGCAACAATGTAATGTGCCTAATGTGTAACTGTTTGTTATTCCTAAATAAATAAATAAATAAATAAACTAATAAAACTTCAGGGATTTTTTCAGCAGACAGACAGTTTATTTGTCAAAATGTTACTCACATTAAACAAACAGATGGCGCTAATATAGTAAGTAGTTTATATTTGTTACCTTATTTTAACACCCTCTCATAACAAAATAAACTACTAATCATCATCCTTTGGACTATCAACAAGCTCCCAGCTGTCACAGTCACTAAAAGACTGTAATTCTTCCTTTATTGCATGTTGTCACTGCACTTTCTCTGGTCCATTTACAGCTTCATTTAGAGAAATCTGCTCACCTGTCACATCTTCCACACACATATTGGAGTAACCATAGTAGTCCGGTTTTCTTATGGTACGTTTTTTAGGAATATCCAAACTCTCTGACTGTGCCACAGTCGTGTCCGATGAGCTGAGCGGTTCATGAAAACTGTCTTCAGACTCACTTGATGTCTCATCAGGAACATATGTTGCATCACTCGCATTATCTTCGATGCTCTCTGTGCTATGCGACATACTGTTTTGGTTCTTCTGAGGTGATCGTTGTTCCTCTACCAGAACAGCCGCATTTGATCTGTCATTCGTTTCCTCCATGACCACCACATCTCTGGCAACAATAATCTTCTGTGACTTTGGGTCAAATAGGCGATAACCTTTGGTAGTTTCTGAATAGCCAACTAAAAACATCTTAGTTGCTTTCTTATCCCATTTTTTTGCGCTTGTCCTTAGGGATATGGACCATTACTGGGCTTCCAAATATTCTTAAATTGCCTATATTTGGCTTTCGTCCCGTCCATATTTCATAGGGTGTAGTGTCCCTGTTTAGTCCTGCTGCTGGCGATCTATTCTTTATATACACTGCTGTGTTAACAGCTTCCGCCCAGAACTTTTTTCAAACTTGGCATCAAATAGAAGACAGCGGGCTTTTTCTACGATTGATCTGTTGTAGGTACCTCTCAGACAATCCATTCTGTTCTGGAGTATACACACTCGTTCTTTGATGTACAATGCCGCATTGTTTCAAATAGTTTTCCATTACAGTTGAACAGAACTCGCCCCCATTATCAGATCTTAATATTTTTATTTTCTTGGATTGCTGGTTCTCAACATATTTTTTGAACTCTTTGAAATAATCAAATGTTTGCTGTTTTGACTGTAAAAAGTATACAAAACACATTCGGCTGTAATCGTCAACAAAAATTAGAAAATATGAAGCCCTTCCAAGTGATTTATTCTCCATTGGACCACACAAATCAGTGTGAACCAATTCCAGCACCTCCTGATTTTTGCTAGCACTCAGAGGAAACGGTAACCTCGTTTGTTTGCCCTCGCAGTATACTGTGCAGCTGGATTTATCAATTTCACCACTTGTATCTTGGAATGTCACACCTTCGACTGTCCCATTCTTCATTTTACATAAGTCATTCATATTTATATGATCTAATCGTCTGTGCCATGTTGTGCTTGAAGTTTTAACTGCTGCTGCTACAAGTTGCTGAGACTTCACAATGTTTAATCTGTAGACCTCGTTCTCTAACTTTGCTTCATCAATGCAATCATTCTGTGAGTTATAAATTAAGCACCCTCTTTGGTTGAATATTACTTTATTGCCAATAGCAATAATTCTACTCACTGACAACAAATTCGTGGTGAGGTTAGGCACGTACAAAACATTGTTGACATTCACTTCATACTGCTTATTGCCCACTGCAGTCGTGATTTGTAAGTCTCCCGAACATTCGACCTGCACACATGTTTGATTCGCAACCATAATCTCTTTAATTTTCGGTTGATAAGAGATGTTCGTCAACATGTTTTTATTAGACACTAAATGAGTACTAGCGCCAGAGTCTACGTACCAGTCATCTTGACTAAATTTGCTCGTTAAGAATACTGCGCTGAATGCATTCTTCTTTGCTTTTTCTGATTGGCATTGATTTTTAAAATGACCGATTTCTTTACATTTATAACAACGAATAACTTTCGAGGACTTAGCGTTCTTCTCGGAATTTATTTTACTGTTGTTACTAACATGTTTGTGATGTTTACTAGCAATGAATGCACCTTCCGACTTCACATCGAAATCTGTACTCATGTCCAATAACTTCGTTTTAATAGAATCTGCACTTATAGCCATGCCTGAGTGTTCAATGGCCATGATCATTGGGCTAAACTTCTCTGGAAGTCCCGCTAAAAGCAAAGAGCCGATCCACTCGTCATTAATCTCGAAACCAGTTCCTTTAAGTTTCTGTGCTGTTTCTATGATTTGTGTGACGTAGCTAGTCATGGACTCACACGTTTCTAAGCGAATAGAAATAAGGTTTCTTAATAGACTAATCTTACGCGTGTATCCCGAGTCGTCGAACAATGACTTCAATTTCTGCCACAAACTTTGTACTGTCTTCTCATTCTTGATGTGGACGTAAAGAGATGGCTCGATAGTCATAATCATCTTCGCTCTTGCTTTCTTGTCGCTTGCTTCATCTAACGCTTTTGCGTCATTCAAGTCGACACCTTCCAATATTAAAAAGTTTTCTACGGCAAACGCCCAATCGTCGTAATTCTCACGCCCCCTCAGTTTGGGAACGTTTACTGAGTAATTACCCGACATTTTTATACCTGTGCACTAATTTAAAACGATCGAAAATTAATAAATTGCGGGTCTGGGCCCATAACCTAATAAAACTTCAGGGATTTTTTCAGCAGACAGACAGTTTATTTGTCAAAATGTTACTCACATTAAATAAACAGATGGCGCTAATATAGTAAGTAGTTTATATTTGTTACCTTATTTTAACATAACAAGGTTCAATCAGCTGGTAACAAAATAAAAACTGTTTGGAAAATTATAAATAATGAAACCAATAGGAACAAAACCCATAATGATCACACATTGGACACATATCATGGTCTTGTTAGTGATAACAAACTATGTAGTTGCGCAAGAATTTCCATTTTTTTTTAGGTACTAGTATACCAATTAAAACTACTAAAGCCCTAAACTCATCACCATCGCTTGCTTTTGATTTATTACAAGAGAATGTTGCAACCTGCCCAACTGAATTTAACTTTAAGCACATAAATCCCATAACAGTGATTAAAGCTTTTAAACAAATTAAAATAAAATTTACTGAAGATCTATGGGGTATGTCTATCAAAGTTTGTACATCAATTATTGAGACAATATCACTGTTAGCCTTAATATTCAATTTGAGTGATGATCAAGGACTCTTTCCAGATCTAATGAAATTTAGTAAAGTGATACCACTTTTTAAATCCGGGGACAGTAAAGATACAAATAATTGTAGACCAGTATCTGTGTTGCCAGTTTTCAGCAAGATATTTGAAAAGCTAATACTAATTCATTTAAACTCGAATAATATCTAGCACAATAAACAGTTTGGTTTCACAAAAGGACGTTGTACAACTGACGCTGGTGTCTCCTTACTGAAACACATTTTTGATGCGTGGGAAGAGGCACAGGATGCTATTGGTATTTTTCGCGACCAGTCTAAAGCGTTTGATTGTGTGGTTCATGAAACATTACTTTTGAAACTTGAGCATTACGGACTAGGTCAAAAATCGTTAAGCTTATTCAAATCTTATTTAAATGATAGACATCAATTGGTTCAGATAAACGGTGTGAATTCTTCGGGATTAAATGTAAAAATGTAAAAAGAGAGTATGGGGTACCCCCATTTTTACATTTAACCCCGAAGAATTCATCACGATTTTTGACCTAGTTCAATTTTAGGTCCTTTTTAGGGTTTCATAGTAAACAAGGAACCCTTATATTTTCGCCAAGTCTGTCTGTCTGTCCGTCCGCGGACAATCTCAGCGGCCATTAGCACTAGAAAGCTGAAATTTGGTATCAATATGTATATCAACCACGCCGACAAAGTGCACAAACAAAAAGTGTTTTTTTTTATTAGGGTACCTCCCCTACACGTAAGGTGGGTGATGATTTTTTTTTTATTTTCTACCATAACGTGTGATATATTGTTGGATAGGTATTTAAAAATGATTAAAGGTTCCGTAAAACATTTTTTTGATAATGTAAATATTTTCGGAAATAATCGCTCCAAAAGTAAAAAACACACAGGACACAGTTCGCACAACACGAAAAAGTTTTTGAAAAATAAAACACATAGATTCTGAACTAATTTTGTAATTTAACCGTACATGCAAGCATCTTTTAAAACTTTTTTACATATTTCATTGTCCTGAGCGTGTCTTCTTTCAAATAAAAATACAAAAAGATTATAATCGGTTCACGCAATCCAAAATTATCACCGGGTACAGCGCCATCTCTCGGGAAATTGGGTTACTAGTTTTTACATGGGCTACTAGGTTCTGTTACATTGTGAGAAATTTGTGGCGGACGGGAAACTACGGAACCCTACACTGAGCGTGGCCCGACACGCTCTTGGCCGATTTTTAACTTTAAATTAATCAATCTGTCACACCACTCAATTTAAATTATAATTGAAACAATTATTTTTATCTGAGCATAATTTATTTTTGTTTCTAACTCGTTAAAAAAATATATATTTTTGAAAAAAATATTTTAATCTAAGCATAATTTATTTTTGTTTCTAACTCGTTAAAAATAGTTGTTTATAATCAATTTATCAGCGTTTTAATGGATTAGGTTTAGGTTCAATTAGATATTTTCTGGCACTAGTTAATGACATTGTTAGTAACAATACTGTCACAGCAGGTATATATAAATATACTCAGTCCTTACTCAATTTTGATCAGTCGAGGAGGCGTTTCATAAGCATTTTATTTAGCTTTGATTGTTAGATTGTCCGTCTTTCTTCAGTCAAAAAGGTAAATTTTCTTTCGTTCTTATTTAGTTTGAGAGAATATTAGATTTAGTTTTTATTTAAATACATCCGTTACATTGAAAAAAATCATCATCTGGTAAAAATATTTTGCTACAAACATTTTTGTATTGTTTTTTTTATTGATATTTATTTTGCAAATATGTTTTTAAAACTAACATGTCAGTTTAATATTATATTAAACTAGCTACCCGCCCCAGCTTCGCACGGGTGCAAAGTTGATATTATGCATGTTTTATACATATAAACCTTCCTCTTGAATCACTCTATCTATTAAAAAAAACCGCATCGAAATCCGTTGCTTAGTTTTATAGATCTAAGCATACATAAGGACAGGGGGAAGCGACTTTGTTTTATACTGTGTAATGATTGATACAGTGACAAGTATGCGGTCGCCACTCCAGAATTTATTTCAAACCGGCATGTCCTAGAACCAAAAATTCGAATACGTGTGACATCCACCAATCCGCATTGGGCACGCGTGGTAGATTATTGCCCATTCCCTCTCCTAGAGAGGAAGCCTGTGTGCACCAGTCACCCTATATATGACACTAGCTTTTGTCAGCGGCTTCGCATGCGTACATAAAATATAGCCTACTAGCTGGTACCCGCGACTTCGTCTGCGTCTTTTTTTCGCAATAAAAGGTAGCCTATGTCCTTTCTCAGGGTCTAAAGATTGTCTGTGCCAAATTTCATCAAAATCGTTTGAGAGGTTTAAGCGGGAAAGCGTAACAGACAGACAGAGTTACTTTCGCATTTATAATATTAGTATGGATATCACTCAGGAGTAAAGCAGCTTTCTATTGTTGCTAAAATTTTTCCAATCGGACCAGTAGTTCCAGAGATTACGTCCTACAAACAAAGAAACAAAAAACAAACTTTACTTCTTTATTATATTAGTGTAGATTTTTTTTCCTAATTCAAAATTGTCGTACAGCTTACAGGCACCAATGTGAGCAAGACTCAAGCAGTCGACCAAACTGTCTTCGGTCTTTTAATTATCTTTATTTTAGGGGTCTGGGGAAGACCAAAGTCTAAATATAGATTTAACTAGCTGTGCCCGCGACTTCGTCCGCGTGGAATAGTTATTTTGGGCATCATATTTATTTTTGCAAACAACCTCCTCAGCTTTATAAATTATAGCTGTTACCCACGAGTTTGCCCGTATCAATTTTAGACAATTTAGTTTTTAAAAGAACATAATTATCTTAAAGTACTTCATAGAGCTACACCCCAACTTGGGCACGCCATAATCTCGGCGGTAAGTCCCCTCTTTGAGGCGTGATGTCGATCACGGCATCCTCACCTTCCGCATGACGTAGGTTCTCACCGGACATGGGAAGTTCAGGAGATTCCTGCGCGCCTGATTCATGCGGAAGAGACGCCCGCGTGTCGCCACTGTATGGTCAGCCTGGAGGATACAGTGGAGCACAAGGTGGAGGTGTGCCCCGCTTGAGAAGAGCATCGCCGTGTCCTCGTGGGGGTGATCAGCGGCGGCGACCTCTTGCGCCGGGCCTTGGTTCAGGCCATAGTTCGCAGCGAAGAAGAATGGCAAGCGGTCGCCTCCTTCTGCAAGGCAGTAATGCTCGTAAAGGAGGAGGCCGACCGCATAAGGCAAAGGCAACAGCGCTCTCGCCGTAGCCGTCACCGCCGCGATCCCGCCGATATCCGGTCTCCGTAGACGCTGGCTTGTGGACGGTGAGCAATGGGTAGCTCGCCGTCCGGTTGTCTGGTAACAGTCCAGACCGAGACCAAGTCGTCGACGGCGTGTACTGCTCCCGCGCACCTCAAGGTGTTGTCAGCAAACTGTGGGGCCCTTCAGGGGCAAAGCCTCCTGCAACTGAGGGTTGGTGCGAAAGCGTTATACCGGGGCTCTGGGAATAAGGCAAGGGAGTAACGGGGTAGGTTGTTTAGTCAGTAAGAGTCTGACACTGTTTCTCGCTCCGCCCAAGAGCGGGATTCGTCATTAGATGATTTTTACCTACCATAAAAAAACCCATCCGCGCCGCCCGCAAGCAACCCCTCTCCTCGCCCGCCGGCCAGGCGCAGCGTCAAGTTTTGCACATCATGCATCGCGTGTGAATTTTATATCGGAGTTATTTTAAAATTGTAATATCTTCTAAGATGTTCATTGAAATTAAATGATGTCAAAGACAATTTTGTTTACAATTACATACTCTTAATCAACAACACATTTATTTGGATAAAGATTATATTATTATTTTGATACAACTCTAACAAATAATCGGTAAAAATTGGCTAAATTTGATTCGCATAAAAACGGTTCTAGCAAGTTAATCTTAAAAGATAGACATATACTGTCGCGGACTTTTTTTTAGATCATTTCAATAGGAATAATTCTTTCATACATATTTTTTTGGTATCTTAAACCGTTTTGGCAGCGCACGCAACGGAAGCCCTCAAAGATGAATAATTTTCCCCGTTTTTTCCACATTTTCCGTTGTTTCTTCGCTTCTATTAGTTGCAGCGTGATGTTATATAGCCTAAAGCCTTCCTCAATAAATGATCTATTCAACACAAAAAGAATTTTTCGATTCGAACCAGTAGTTCCTGAGATTAGCGCGTTCAAACAAACAAACAAACAAACAAACAAACAAACAAACTTTTCAGCTTTATAATATTAGTATAGATAAGAAATGCCACCTTTAACGTTAGCTGTGGTTACAACATTTTTTTCTTTTTGTTTAAAATCACCGTTGTATGGGTTTTTACTTTCAACTTCAAAGTCACTCAAAATAATCCCGATTTGCAAGGCAATTAGGATTTTGGAATCAAGTTAGTTATTTTTAATACTTAAGTTAGATGTTAGCTGTAGATATATTTAGAGATTTTCCATTGGATACTTCTTAAGCATCTGTAGGTTACACAAATTATGATTCACGAGATCTAGGCAAAGGAATTCAATCAGCAAAGAAGAGAAGTTACCGAAGCTCTCGAACTCAAAGGGCAACACAGGAACACTAATGAGCTTCAGCCAGTACAAGTTAGCGTAGATAGTAGTAGCCATGCGATCATGGGTTCCGTTTTCTTGCTACATTTTATTGTTCCCATAATCCATCTATGTATATTTCTATATCTTTGGACTCTCTCTCCATTTTCTTGCTAATTTTCTACCTTATTATCGTTCTACCTAAAGCGAGAGGAAGTCACACAAAGTGATTAAATAACCATTTTGATGATTTTCCACAAAAAAGTATTAGTCGCTTTTTTATAGTAGGTAAAAATCATCCAATGACGAATCCCGCTCTTGGGCAGAAACAGTGTCAGACTCTTACTGACTAAACAACCTACTCCGTTTCTACGTCGCCATCTGTACCAGGGCTCTGGCCCTGGTATATATGGTAACGTAGGAATACGGTAAGTTGTTTAGTCAGTAAAAATCTGACACTGTTACCCGCTCCGCCCCAGGACGGGATTCTTCTTTGGATGATTTTACTTACTATAAAAAATCACCCAAAAAAAGGTGCTAACTAATCTATTTCTCGACTTCCATTTCCACCGCCATTTCATTTCAAAATAGGTCATCGTCTGATTCAGTAAGCTTTACATCAAATACCGCGGATATAAATCCGATTCCTATTATAATCTATAATAAACTCCATCTGCGAGATCTCACACTAATGCCGGCACTCCAGGTGAGTAATGGCGCCTTTACCTACATACCTGCAGAGCATCACTGACACACGTGTAATGCAAATGTTAGCATAAAAGCACGTGTGCGATGTAAACCGTTTTCTACACTGTAAAAACTGTTTGAAAATATCTGTCTGTCTAGCGAGGAAAAGTTGAGATTTTTGAAGCTTTTTTGAAGATTTTAGAAGAATTTTTGTTAAGATTTTTCGCGTGATATGAGTTTATTTAAAAACAAAAAGATTACTATTTTAAAAAAATGGCCAAGTGCGAGTCGGACTCTTACACGAAAGATTCCGTACTACAATATTACAAACAAGCACAAAACTTTGACAAAATAAAATTTCTTTAATGAGACCTTGTTTAATTTTTAACTTTATTTTAATACTTTTTTTGCTGTAGAGGAAATAGGAATACACTTGGTTTGTAATAGGGCCTTCAAAGTCAAAGGTCAAAATATTTTGGGGCCTTGGGGCTTTACCATATCGAGTTAAAGTATAATGTATTTCGAGCAAGTAAAAGGGATGGAGATATAGGGTAAGTGCTCCAGTGAATGAACACTTAAGCAATCTTTGAACTTTAAAAAATAATTACACTATGTTACCTCTAAGTTATACGGTCCAAATTTACATTTTGATAATGTGAATGTATTAAATAATTGTTTTTCAGTTATATTTACGATATAACCTGGTTACTTTTTTAGATATTTAGCAATAATTCGAAAAATACCCTAAAACTCCAGTGAATGAACGAAAATTTCTAGTAAATGAACATAATAAATCCAGTAAATGAACACAACTTTTATATAGTTAATAATTCAAAAAAACATTGTTTTCATAGCATATTTAGTCCCAGAAAAATTAAAAAAAAAACGAACATAAGTACTCTGCATCTAAATTTATTACAAACATAAACACAATTAAATATTTTTATATAAAAGACAACCTCATCTAATCATTAGAAGCCTTGTGGTCTAAAAATCATATAATTATCATCTATATAAATAAAAAAACTGAGTGACTGACATATCACGCTCCTAGGCCCCGTGGTGTTGGCTGTAACACCACTGGGCCTAGGTGCGTGAAATTTTGCACAAGGCTTGCTTTTATTACGTAAGCAAGGATTTTTCAAAATTCACCTCCTAAAGGTTTGAAACGCGTCTTCAAAGTTTGTGTGAAAAGTATGATAACCAATTTTCACGCGGGCGAAGCCGTTGGCAAAAAGCTAGTACCTATATTAAAAAATCATCATCATTATTAGTTGAAAAACTTCTACTCGGTTATACAAATCTTTCCAAGTGTCGTCCCAACAATCGGTCCTGTGCGTCTCATGTCCTTTGCTTTCCTGCGACCCTCATCAAGTCATCGGTCCACCTTGTGGGAGGCCTACCAACGCTGCGAATTCCAGTACATGGTAGCCACTCCAGAAACTTTCATCGTCATCGACCATTCGTTCTACGAGCAGTGTACCCTGTCTCTCTTATTTCTATGCTGTCTCTGCAGACTATGACGGTAACATTAGCTGTTCTCCTGTGGATATTTTCGTTCCTGAATCGATCATGCAAGGAAATTCGCTTTCTCCTTTAACCTGAGAGCGACTTGTAAGCCTTCTGGAGAGGTCAATTATGAGTGACCACCATCTCTTGCAACTTGCACTAGACTTTAATCTTGAGACACTGGTATATCGGATGAGACAATAACACGCGGCTTCCGCTTCCCGAACGCTGCCTAGCTGAGTCAGATTTGACATTAACCTTTTTCTCGAAGTTAAAGCTACTTAACTGGACCGTCTGTCACCAGTAAGAAGAAATCGTCTACAATTTTGGTCTTAAACTCTCCGATATTGATAGTAGCGGGTTCTACATGGTGGTTTGAGACCCATTCTTTCAGAAGTCTATTCAGGTCAGGTTATTGTTCTGATATCGCCGCCGGTATATTCAACCTTGCACCATTTACTTGGAGAGTACTGCGATATAGCCCAAGTTCCGATCAAATCAAAGGCTTCCTCGTAGTTCACAAACTTTAAGTAGAGAGGCAGATTTTACTTCCTGGTTTTCTTTACAACTTTCCGCAGAGCATGTACGTGGTTTACAGTGCTAAAGCTCGGTTCGGAAGCTGGAAGTTACAAAATATGGGCGCGAGGCGGGTCGTGAAGAATCCGGAAAACAGCTTGTAAACATAGCTCAAATGTATGGACGGATAGTTCTTGAGCAGGGCAGGCCCTTTTTTATTTACTTAAAGAAGAGTACCACTACACCTCGGCTCTTTGCCTGTGGCGTTTTTTTTTTGAGAATAACGTAATTAAACAGCTCTTCAGGGCCTTGCATCCGACGCCTTATGGTTTTTGCTTCACAGCCACCCTAATTTCACATAGGCTGACTTCAAGGATATCTTTGGTATCGTGTCGAGTTAATCTAACCCTAGGGTGGTGTTCTAGATACACAGCGAATAAATTAGTAATATTGTTAAAATCAGTGAGTATATTACCAAGACGGACATACGAGCTCTTTTAATCTTTTCTTGGGCAGGTATATTGAATCCTTTCGCATTTATATTTATTGGAATTCATGGTTATTTAAATGGACAATAAAATAAAAAAATATATAACAATATTTTTTACATATAAAAGTATAAATTCCAACTAAATATATTGTGTTCATTTACTGGTTACATCAGACAGGAGAAAACTAATAATTGAACATTGTAAAAAATGTTAGTTCATTCAATGGATTTTATGAACCAGTAAATGAACACACCTGTCCCAATACTGGCCTAAAGATCAGAAATCTATTAGTTAAACTAATCCCAAAATATGAACATTATGGCATAAAAATAAATTACTTAATTCTACAAAAATATGAAACTTGCTTTTGTCCAGTGAATGAACGGCCGTTCATTCACTGGATTTCAAACGTTTTGTATTTCCAATGCTGGGACATTGAATAATTTACGTAAAAGAGACTAGAATGGCAATGCAATTGATTTCAGACATATATTTAAACTATCTATTGTTCGAAAAAATAAATAACATAACGTGCATTCTTAAATTATGGCTACAATGTGACATCAAAAATGTTCTGTGTACCCCGAGTCCTTAACTCTTGCTCGAACAAAAATATCTTTACACCACACTGTCAACTTTAAACGCTCGTCGTACTGAAACGAACAGTAACATAAAAAGTGAATATTGTCAATCTAATAGAATATAGGGCTGCAATTACGAAAAAAAATACGCCACTATGTAGAAATATCTAGATTACTTATTTTTTTGAAAAAACTGCGTTTTGTTCATTCATTGGGGGGTGTTCATTCACTGGAGCACTTACCCTAACACCCTAAATAGCTTGTTCCTTTTAACAGTCCAGTTCAGGTTGTCAAATATATTGCTATGAATTCGTGGGCGATTTTGACATCTTGGCGCCATTTTAGCAAGGAACCCCAAAAAATATCAGTTTTACTTGAATCACGAACAAACCAGCTGACGACCATAATTCTATTTGTCTCTATGTCAATATTTTTTTAAAAGAATATGAAATAAATGTAGTCCTAATCCCTGAAATAATAGTCAGTCATATGATTTGGATCACTTTCGAAACATAGTGACGTCAAACAAAATATGTTACCGTATTGTACACACATACATGTGTGCTATTGTATTATACACACATATGTATGTGTGTTGTTGTCGTTTCAAGACAAGCCTTTCGATTTACGAATGCGTATTTTCTTCTTAATTGTGTATTTGTCATTATAAGCTTGGTGTACGCCAGTTTGAAGAATAGAATGGAATCTAAATTTATTGTACGCCAAAAAGTTTCACAATAAAAAAGTTTAAACACCGTGAAATTTAAATGTTGTTGTTGTTTGTTGTTTTCCCTCAGCGAAATGGTTGTATCTTGGTAATACAAATGTGTGATAAAGAAATAAAATATTAAAAACAAAAAATGGACCTGTAGAGTGCAAGCTAATTATGACGTATCACAACGTGCGAGAGCTTATTTTGGTTTAAATATTTAATGAATCGGTTTCCTATGACGGCGGGCTACTCATGCGACTCTAGTAGTACCTACAAATTACGTCTAATGTTACTATTGTTTTCGCTTTTTTGAGTTGATAAATATTTGTAATAATTATTTACACAAAAAAACTTTTTAATTTTTTTATTTTTTCTGTATGCTTCAAAAGTACTCCTTATGGCAAGTCATTCTGCCGCGGAAAAACAACCATTGTAACAATGGCACGGTGGGGATCGTCGGCAGGCGTATAAATGAAGCTCACTGGTTGGTGTATAATAAAGTATATTAACGGTAGGTACAACACATGGCACATAAACAATACTTTAGAGACTATACATAGATCGCGGTACATGGGCTCGCGGGTTCGTTCGACAAGTGAACGCGCGCACATGGCGGTTGCGTTGGGCCGACTGCCTGCGCGAGCGGTGCGCCGAGCAAGATGGCGCGCGCGCGGCGATGAACTTGTAGGAGCGGGCGACCGTGCGGCGTAACCTTGTTACAGCGTTAACGTTGCAACGCTACACACTCCCCCTCTAGTTCGAATATAGCGCCCTCGCATTCGGGCTAGCAATCATACCTACGGGGTCGACCACGTCTGCGCTTTTCCCTAACTGGGACCTCAACGTCACCGATGAACGGTGTCAGATCGGAGACATGGTAGCGTCCAATGTGTTCACCCCTAACGGTCCCCTCTAACACATAGGTTGTGGGACTTACAACTTCTCGTATACGATACGGACCATCCCTACGAGGTATAAACTTAGCAGTCTGTCCTTGACTGGTATCATTCGTCCCCTGTGTCTTCAACAGTACAAGATCACCTACCTTGTAATCGGGGGGCGGGCGTCTACTTTCATCTGCATACTTTTTCTGCACGGTCTGGGCGCGTTCGTGGACATCTCTAGCGTCGAGCAATACGGTTGACAACTTACGTAGGTAAGGAGTAATATTCGGCACGAAATTATCGCTGTCCACGATGGCTTTCATGTCCGCCACGACGTCTGAAGGTGCGCGTAGCTCTCTACCGAAGGTGAGAAAGGCTGGTGAAAATCCAGTACTTGCTGTTACAGCGGAGTTCATGGCAAACCTTATGGCTGCAAGATGAGCGTCCCATGATGCGTGATCCTTTCCTACCAAGATAGCCAATTGAGGCTTTAAGTCCCGATTCTTCCATTCTACAGGGTTAGCTTCGGGGTGATACAGTGGTGTCAGGGACTGTTTTATACCCATGACGTGACACGCCTGCTGCATCACCTCAGCAACGAACTGCACTCCGTTGTCGCTAATCATCCTGCGCGGGACTCCGTACCTTAAAAAGACTTCGGCGATCAAGACCTCAGCGCACTCTACGCTGGTGGCGCTCTCTAGTGCAAATAGCTCGACCCAATGGGAGCAGGTATCCTCCAGTATCAAGATCCACCGGTTACCCTTCGACGTTTTCGGTAGCGGACCAAATAGATCGACAGCCACTACTTCGAATCGTCGGGTAGGAGCTGGGGTTTGCAGCAATCCAGCTGGTTTCCGGTTGTCGATTTTATATCGCTGGCAAGCTGTGCAGCGTTTAATGTAGTCAGTGATAAAACTTCTCATACCTGGCCAGAAGTATCGGGCCCTGATGCGTTGTAGTGTTCGTTCCACTCCGAAGTGACCTGCCGTAGGAGCGTCGTGGAAATCTGCCAGCACAGCCTCTCTTTCGTGCTCTGGCACGACGAGACAGGCGGAATCCTCGTCCTCAGATTCAGGTGCACACCTGAACAACACACCGTCCGATATCAGATATCCCCTCTCTGACCAACCCCTCCCCCTAAAGGGATCGTCAGGTGCTTCCAATTCCTCGATTATCTTCCTCAGCTCGGGGTCTTTGAGCTGGTTTGAGCGCACGTCATCAGGTTTCCTGTGTGGTATATCTACTGACACTAAGCATACCTCGCAACCGCCTGGGTTCTCATCGCAACAGGGCGGGCGGCTTAGGGCGTCAGCAATCACGTTCACCTTTCCAGGGGTGTACTCGATCTGGAGGTCGTAAGCCTGGAGGGTAAGTGCCCATCTGGCGAGACGGCCTGTAGGAGACTTGAGGCTCATCAACCATCGTAGCGGCTGATGGTCAGACTTGACTACTACCTTGGATCCTTCGATGTACCCCCTGAACTTCGTAACAGCCCACACGACGGCAAGGGCCTCCCGTTCCGTGGTTATGTGGTTGCGCTCAGCTGCCTCAGCTGCCTCTAGTAGACGGCTGGCGTACTCTATCGGTCTTTCATCGGGGCCCTGCCCCTGCATCAAAACTGCGCCGAGACAGTAGCCACTACTGTCTGTGCGGAGGGAGAAGGGCTTGCTCTCGTCAGCTTGGCGTAAAATGGGAGCAGTGACCAGGAGTTCTTTAATATGCTTAAAAGCAGCTTGCTGTTCTTCATGCCATCTCCAAGTACCGTTCTTCTTAAGGAGGTCAGTTAAAGGTTTGGCAATTGCAGCATAGTTCGGTACGAAACGCCGGAACCAACTAAAAGTTGCTAAAAAACCCTTAAGCTGCCTTACGGTCTTCAGGGAGGGCATGTCAGCAATAGCTGACGTCTTATCTGGGTCAACTTGCAGACCGCCAGGGACGATTATGTGACCGAGGAACTTGACCGAGTCTCGGGCGAAACAGCTCTTCTTACGGTTGACCCGCAAGTTAAACTTTTCGAGTCTGTCAAAAACTGCTCCGAGATCTTCGATATGACCTTCGAAAATTTCCGAGAGAATGATGAGATCGTCCAAGTATCCTAAGATGGTAACAGGTCTGCATCCTTGAGGGTCTGAACACGCACTAGAGGTGTTCATCTTCTCTGGAACGGGCACATTCAAGTTCGATTTGAAGCGATCTATCAAACGTTGAAATGTGGCACCTGAGTTCCGTAGGCCCATCGGCATCCTTTTAAACCTGTCGGTGCCGGACGGAGTCACAAAAGCGGTTTTGTCGCGATCCTCTTCCGCTACACAAACCTGGAAGTAGCCGGAGTGGAGGTCGAGCGTGGTATGATGCTAGCTGCATATTCCAAAAGCGTAGATCTCTAAGGAGAAGAATGTGCAGATCATTTGTTTTGTGTCTGAGTGGAATTTATTTATTTATTTATTAAGGGAAAAACAAACAGTGACACATTACAATTTGTAAAAAAAAAAAAAATGCAAAACAATGTGGTTAAATGCGTAACCAACGACGTTTTCCACGGAATACACATATAAAAATTTGCAAAGTACTTATGTGATTTAAAACTAAAACCTACACTACTACAACATTTAATAAATAAATATAGTTTATTTCTTTTTTACTTTTTTGAAGCTGCTTTTATGGACATTAATAAAATGAGGAAAAACGTGTGTAAATCTAATTGATATAAAATTACTACTGACTTAAAGTTTTTAACAGTTTAAATTTGAATTTATGAGAAGAAAGAGCAAACATATCAATATGAAGGAAATTCTTATTATAGTTTGAGGTAAGTCGACGTAGAGGCGCCCGCTCACCCGCTTTAGTGCGACAAGAGGACACTGCAAACAGAGGACGTGCGCGCGCTTCGCGACCAACTATTGTCCTAGGAACTACGTAACATATTTTATTGCGGATATCAATGCAGTCATATACATTGCTACACAAATCGAACAAGAATACCGTCTCTAGGAGAGTACGTCTTGATTTCAAACCAAGTAATTTATACTTTTTAAGTAACTCATCATATGTCAAATATGTATGAAAGCAACGGTATTGCATGGCTTTAAGGAATTTTCTTTGAACCTTTTCAATTTGTTCCGAATATTTATTGTAGAAGGGATTCCACACTGGCACTGCGTACTCAAGCTGAGATCTGATTAGCGATTTATAGAGGTATAAATAGGTGGAGGGTCGCACAAACTCCTTCGAAGATCTCATGACAAAACCGTACATGCGAAAGGCATTGTTCACAACTTTGTCAATGTGAGCATCCAGGTGAAGTTTACTGTCAAGTAAAATTCCAAGATCACGTATAACGGACACTCGCGAGAGAGCAGTATTGTCCAAAGAATAAGTGTGCCTGAAAACCTGCCTATTCTTCGTAAAACTGATACAACAGCATTTAGGCAGACTGAGTTGTAATTTATTAAGCCTACAATAATCACTAAAGCGATCCAGATCTTCCTGTAGTAAAATGCTATCTTGTAAGTTTTTGATGGGTCTATAAATTTTTAGATCATCAGCATAAAGTAAGATTTTAGAATTACGAAAACAAGTGTTAATGTCATTAATAAATAAAATAAACAAAAGAGGTCCCAGTATTGAACCCTGTGGTACACCGGATGTCACAGTTATGTTTGTGGCAGATCTGAAACCATTAACTACAACTCTCTGGGTTCTATTCGTGATATATGAAGAGAACCATCTGAGTAAATCACCACGTATGCCGTTGTAGGAAATTTTTTTCAAGAGCAACTCATGATCAACCTTATCGAATGCTTTTCGGAAGTCAGTATAAATGGCGTCTACTTGTACGCGACTATCCATATTGTTAAATAGATAATCCATAAATGTAACCAAATTCGTTGTAGTTGATCTCTTCTTTACAAATCCATGCTGTTGCTGAATTATAGAGTGGTGAAGAACAGGATATACCTTATCATGGACTAGTCTCTCAAAAAGCTTCGGTAGAGCTGACATAATGGATATGGGACGATAGTTCTCAACGTCCTGCTTAGAACCCGATTTATAAATTGTTGTTATGTTTGCACTCTTCCATACATCAGGAAAAATTCCTTGTACAAGAGATTTATTAAAAAGAATATGTATAGGAACGCAGATGTTTTTCGCGGTGGCTTTTAGGAAAATAACTGGGAGACCGTCAGAACCTGGACCCTTTGTTGAGTCTAAAGAATTGAGACCTCTTAATATCTCGTCCATGCTAAGCTCAATTTTACAAATAAGGGTGTCGTGCTCCAAAGACTACTCGCTCCGTGTCACATTCCTCCCAGATGACTGTTCATAGACTGAGTTAAAGAATTCAGAAAAAAAGTTGCAAATTTCCTCAGGGTCATTGGTGCACTTGTCTTTGTATTTCATATCAGCAGGTATGCCAGTAGAAGATTTTCGATTAGCAATATACGTACAAAAAGATTTTACGTTACTGCGAATACCGTCTTCAACAGATTCCATGTACTTCGTGTAGCAAGATTTACACTCTGCATGAAATCTAGATCTGTATAACGAGAACTGTTCATAATCGCTGACATTGTGTTACAATTTCCATTTAACCCAGGCCTTTGCCTTATCTTCATAAATGCGTATCAGGGAAGGGGAAAACCAAATCGGGAATCTCGGAGACTTTGCTTTAACAAGTGGAACGAAAGATCTAATTAAACTAAAAATTTTGTCATAGAATTTAGTAACTGCTACATCTACAGAGTGTTCTGAACCGATCAGCTCATCCCAATTTATTTCGCATAATTCTTCATTTATCCTATCGTAGTTAGCCTTATAGTAATTGAATTTCTTTAACGACTGTCGAATCATACATTGTTGGTGTTGTTTAAATGGTATTAAAACACAGAATGGTGGGTGGTGCATATCGAGTTGCAGTAAGTAATTGGTAGGAGTATACACAGAACATTCGCAGTTACTGATAGCTAGATCCAGTATTTTCCTATTCGGGTTCGTGATAGAATTGTACTGTAAAGCATCAAGAAAAGACATAAATGCATTCAGACTTCTGCAAATAGGAGTGTTTCCGGTGGAAACTAATCCCGATACTACTGCATTATTATTATATGGAATCCAGTTAATATCAGGTAGGTTGTAATCACCCAAAAGGTAGAAGTGATCCACGTCAGTATCGCCAAGTAAAGGCTGAAGAAGATCAAAGTATTGAGCATATACGGATTCAGGTGTTCTAGGTGGAATATAGGCAGCCCCGACGATGTTGTTTTTTCCACTAGTTGAGCTTGGAAATCTAAGAAGAACGTGCTCCAAATTAGCTTCTAGAGCAGATTGAGAAGCCAACCTAACTGAACGAAGCTCCTTTAATACCGCTACAAGGACCCCACCTCCCTCTTTTTTATTCGTGGCACTACGGTCTCGATCACACCTATGTACCACGTAACGAGAATCAATGAACTCGTTATCAAATACTTCAGGCGTCAACCATGTCTCAGTGAGTATAATAATGTCATAACAATTTAATAAAATATTCATGAATAAAATGTGCATTTTAGTGCGAATTCCTCGACAATTTTGATAATAAATAACCAGGTTATCCCCCATCGAAAAAGTTAACTTTGTAATTAATAATCATACCAGCATTACACGTCTCAAGAAACATTAACAAACGGACACGGCATTTCAATCCTAATGTGTGCAGCAAAATAGCGCTACATATAAGGACACATCTAGTTATGAAGAAATTTGTAATTAACAAAAATCTATAACTCAATATGAGTGTGCGAACAAAAATATATAAATGTTCTATAAATACATCAAAATATTCAACATTCAATAAACAAAGATATATAAAAAACATTACAGAAATATACATAATTTTGAAATCAAAACTAAGCTGCAAAATTTCAGTACATATGTGAACAAACACATTTCTTAATAAAACAAATCCTTTAAAATAACATATCCGATTAGTATCTAAACTTATTTTAACCATTAGTAAAAAATAACTAGCGTAATACCCTAATTTAATTGAGTGCAACAAGATAAGGTAACATACAAAAACACATCCTTCCAATAATGACCTAAAATACCGAGTGATTAATACATGAGCAAAAATGTATAATAATATGATATTTTTAGTATTGAGCCAACAATAAAGGAGCAGCAGATCATATTTCAGTAACTCCCCAAAAACATACCAAAAAAATAAATCAAATATTAAGTGATTTGCAAAAATTATTGAATATGAGTAATTTGAATGGCACAATAATACTACAATGCATACAAAGCTACAAACAAAAATATAAAAATAAAAATAGAGCTTAACTTTTAAACGAATTCCTTCACTTAGCAATCCCAGGTACGGAGACAGACTGACTGGGCTTAATCTTAGCAATATCTTCTGGTGATCTGATTGCAAATGACTTGGTTCCCTCTCTCTCACGAACAAGGATGGTGCCATGCTTAACCCATAAAAACCGGTAATTGTTTGCTTTTGCTGCATCACGGCACTGACGAAATAAAATTTTGTTTTTTAATGTAAGGTGTTCATGCATATAAATAGGAAGGGACTTTCCTGATAAACCCAATTTTCCGGTGTTGAGTCCCTTATTTATTCGGTACGCGCTTAAAATATTATCGCGTAATATACGTGAGTTTAGTTTTACAATAATATTCTTAGGTCTATCATTATCTCGATGCGCATGTGGTACTCGGTGTATTGAAATAATGTCGCTCTGCTTCAAATTATAATTAATAGATGATCCAATGCTGGTTATAAGTGCAATCAGGTTTTCGTTACGCCTTTCAGGAATATTGCAGATTTCAATGTTGGAGCTGCGAGCGCTCCACTGTGTTCCCAAATACCCTTGGACCTGACATTTTGAGTTAAATTCAGTACGAGACGCATTTCAATACGACAAACTTCGGACAAGAACTCCCATGTGCCAAATCTTTATAGTTTTTGAAAAAAATACGTCTAAAGTTTATTATTTTTTTTATATAGAAAATTAAAAAACAAATATATTACTTGGATATAAATAAAGCTGATATGTTTTTGGTATCTTCACTTTGTTAAGAATATAGTGAAAGATTTAATACACTTTACTACGGTCCGAAAATGTTAGCTTTTAATGAGAAAAAAATATATTTACGTTTTTCAGATTTTATTTTTTCTGATTTTAATTCTGCGTTAGTAGCATCCGCAAATAAAGCTAAATGGTAGTTAAATATGTCACTTATCACCATAAAAAAAATCAACTGCTAATGCCATGGAAAATGGGAAATAATAGCTTCTAAATATTTTTCATTACAAAACGCCTGTTATTTAGATATGAGCAACGTGCTCAAACGTCGTTGCTATGAATGAGTGATCAGGCGCTGTAAGAGTATTTTGCTTTTCACATTCTAGTAGGTATTTTTGATGTGATTACGTATTGTATGTAAATGTAACCAGTTCAGTTTCACCGTAACTAAGTACGGTGACTAAGTACATAGAATAAAATACGCGGCCAAATCGCATGACTTATACTATCAGGAACAGGACGATTGACATTCCTTTAAACCACGTAAAGAATGGCATGCCCTTTACCCGTATACAAAAAAATAATCAAATCCAATGAATACTTTAGCCACAGGAATTAATTTTTAAATCAGTGATCTTTTCTTAATTAACTCGCAACTCAGTGAGTTTGTGCCGCTGATTTGTTGTTCTGCGACTAAAATACCTACGCTTAACACGGCCGCCCGCGCCGCGCCGCCCGCTGCAGCCCGCAACACGCCGCGCACTAGGTCAGTGCCTTTTCGTAGATAAAGCGTGTTTACTTTTTATGCAGTTGATTCTGTTATTTATTTTGTTTGAAAATTGCAATTTTCAAATTTTCCATTAACTACTAATCTTCGTGTTTTAAAATGTTTTGATGGACCAGTACTGTGCTCGTTTTAATTTAGTGTCGTAGTTCCAGATCCACATAGTAGATACTACCTCCTGTTTTATCAATTTCCGACTTTTCCTCGTTAGGGTTGTCACTAAGTCAAATAATAAGAAATTTCTGGTGTCGAATTAGTATAGTTTAGTCGTAAAAATACACCTGTTGGCAATGAACATGTAAAGTGCAGACTTCAAAACGAAAGTTAGTGTTGTTTTTTTTTTTAAGTCTAGTGAGGAATTAACATTTTTGATGCAAGCTATCATGAGACTTTTTTATGAAATAAATTACAAAATATATCGAAGGCGTATTCACACTTCAAAGAAAGTTACGTCGATATATGTATAAACAGGAAGAAGTAAAAACTTACATTTTAAAGACAAAATTCAGAGTTACATACAAACATTTCAAAATATAATCAAAAATATATGATATTTTTGTTTTATATGTTGAATTTTATGGACCAACGGAACGTATTTTATGCGTCTCCGTGAACAATGTATTTGACTGTTCAGTTAGAATTCGATGAAAGCCTAGATGCGGTACGGGAAGGGGTCCACCCTCGTTAGGCGTTCTGTTAGCTAAAACCCCGTGCCGATACATCTAGACTGGAGAAACGGGGGTGAGGCATCATGGAGCCGATCAAGACCCATGTAGCCACCTGCGATGCTGTGGATAACGCCACAGCCGGCACCTTTCCCTCTCCGGAGGTGACCGCAAGTTTATTAGGAGAAAGTGATGCTGTGGATCGCGCCACAGCCGGCACCTTTCCCTCTCCGGAGGTGACCGCAAATTTATTAGGAGAAAGTGATGCTGTGGATCGCGCCACAGCCGGCATCTTTCCTTCTCCGGAGGTGACCGCAAGTACACAAGGAGAACTTTGTTCCAAGACTATATGGAACTGATATAGCTCATCATCAAAATACTTCTACAGAGAGTGAAGTTCCTACATCTTGTATAACACGCGAGGTTGCATTAAGCAATTTTCTGGATAAGAACCGTATGCGTTATAGTAGAGGGAGACCACCAGATTTAAATGCATCTGAAAGACTAGAAGTGGTATATGAGCTGTTTGGTGACAAACTTAAAGGCATGGAAGAAATGGAAGAATATAAACAAAAACTCCTTGGTGCGGTAGCAATTTTTATAACTAAAGCCGAAAATAAATACCACGAAAGTAAAAGAAATATGACATTATTCAAAAGAAAAAATAAAGCGTGGCTACTTAAACCATTTTTTGATGACCTTCCAAACGATGTAAAATTGTCAAGCATCACTTCACTTTCAAGTCCAAGAACTACAAAATACTTGGCTCTTAGTCAACGGCAACAGCGTAGACAAAGAAAATCTCTAGCAGAAAGGTTAACTGAAGAGCCACCTACTAAATTAGTAAAAGCATTTACGGAAGCAATAACACACTCTTCTAGTTCATCGGATGTTTCTCACAAGACTAGTAGTAAAGAGATGGAATTAATAATAAACACGTGCATAGAAAATCCACAAAAAGCAATTGATATTTCAACGCAAATTAAAAACTCTGATAAAGTAACAAAACCACAGTCTTACACTCTCGAAGAAGCATTACATTCCTTCTTCCCTAGTGTTTGAGTGGCCAGAGAGCAAATTTTTAATATTTTTTTTTTACCTTGTGGATAATATTAGAAATTCATTAAAATCGGTATTTCTTTTACAAACGGTGAAGCAAAACATGGTAAGGAAACCGACATGTCCTAGAACCAAAAATTCGAAGACATCCACTAATCCACACTGGACCCGCGTGGTGGATTACGGCCAATTCCCTATCCGAGAGAGGAGGCCCGTGTCCCAGTAGTGGGAACATTAAAAAGGCTGATGATGATGATGAGTATTTCTTTAAATAATAATTAAAAATAATAAAGACTACAAATTAGTTGCTCTATTTCTTTTTTTTAAATGTCAAACTCCAGAAAATTGGAAACATATTTATAGAGTGTGACATACTGAGTTGTCAAATCGTAGGTACTGTAATGCTCAGGGTTCCTAACAAACCGAATAAAAAACGAACAAGGCAGTTACAACAATTTATGCATAAGGAAATCTTAACATCTAATTACGTGAGAAAGGCGGTTATTTCAATAAATAAAAAAATACACAATTCTTCGCCTATATCGAGCCCAAAGTGAACACAAGCTCGTAGGTTCTGCCTCCAAGCTGACCGACCCTCGCTAACTGTGGCAAGTATGAAGACCGCTACGTCACGGAATGTCAGGAGTCCGTCGTGATACGGAGTAAGGATGCCACCCTTGGTCAATGTCCGGGTAAGAGGGGCGTTTCCGCAAGCTGAGAACAATAATGTGAAAGCGTCAGCATTGTGGAACCGTACCCGTGAATCCTCAGAGAACCATTTGTAAAAAAACTCGCAAACACTTACCCCGTTTCCACCACAAATCGCACTCCAGATCACATTTACCTATTACGTCACTAATATCACACGTTAGCACGTATTATGACAGGTAATCTACTTAAAAGTAATTAAATCAGCCAGAATTACAAAATTTAAAGAATATTGTTCAGCTTCGTACGATCGCTCGAGTCTCTTTCTTCTTTTTCTCAACATATTACGTGCGGTGAACATTATTTCCCGCCACCGTCATTTTCAGTCATTTCTTAAAATCTTGCGATTTCAATTGAAGTGGCGAGCCTAGTAACGCCATCTACTTCTCTGGCGAGGAACACGATCCTCGATCATTACAATATCCCCTTTCCTCTAAAGAATCCAACCGGAATCAAACACACGAATGCCATTTTCCCAAATCTTTGCCCCTGAAATTTTTTAATTTGTAAGTGTCGCTTGACATTTTCTCTGCTATTATTGCTTTTTCAAACTTAGGGGCCAATTTGGACATAAATGTGTTGCTCGCATTAGAAAGCAATTTCGTGCGTTTCCAAACAATATCGCCAACTTTATAGTCGCAAATCCGACGTCTTTTGTTGAACTGTTTACTGTTAGTTTCATGTGATTGCCGTATTCTCTCACAGACTTCCTCATAAATTTTACTTCTAAATGCTATATTTTTCTCAAAGTTATTTTGGTCGAAGGTGATGGGTTCGTCTAATTCAAAACTATAGGGTTTCGAGCCGTGGATGGTAGTTTCGCGACCAAAAAATAAAAAGGCTGGAGTTTTCCCTGTCACTTCATGAACCGATGTCCGGATTGCGTGTGCTATGTGAGGTATATATTTGTCCCATTCTTTATGGTTATTTTCGACATGGGAAGCTATCGCCGAACCAATGACTTTATTTACCCGCTCAGTGGGGTTAGCCTGAGGATGATAGTAGGGAGTGTACCATATTTTCACACCATACCCTGCGACAAGATCTTTAAATTGATTGGATACAAATTGCTTCCCATTGTCACAAACTATTACATTAGGGGTTCCATACATTAAGAATATCTGTTCTTCCAGTATTTGAGATATTGTTGATGATTTTCCGTTCTTAAGCGGATAAAGAAAACAGAATTTACTGAACCAACACGTTATGACCAGGAGCATAATAATAAAAAAAAAAAATAATTAAAACGTTTATTTATCTCCAACAAATTACAACACAGCTTAGTTGACAGGTAGTTTGACAAAAACATGACGGTAATTTGCGGGAGATCTGGAGTCTAAACTAAGCCTAGGCCTGTATTTCAGAGCTCCAGGCCCCCCATTATATCACTAATCAAAAACAATCAACGAGCGCGTGCGTGCATAAGTGTGTATGTGAAGAGTACCTAATATTGTGGGAGAGTGAATGTATGTAGGTATGTTATGGTGTGTGCATGAGCGTATAAATATAGATATAATGTGTATATATTTAGGTATACTATATATACGTTATTTATACATATTAGAGTAAGAAGATATACAGTACATAGATATATATATATATATAAATAATCCTAGTCACTATTTTGCTACTACAAGTAATTGTTCAGTTTCCTTATAATTTAACGTGAGTAATAATTTAACCAATTTATCCCTGCAATCCTTTTTACGACAGTTGGCTATATTAATGATTTTATTTAATCTATTGTACAATTCGCCTCCACGAAATATTTTGCGCAAATGAAGTATTAACCGCAGTCGTCCTAAAAATTGCATAGTTCCTTCTGGAGTGTGCTATGCGTTTTCTCCGTTCGTCAGGCAAGTTGGAGTGTTGAAGAAGTACAGTAAGCAATATGTAAAGTTGACGAACAGTTAGCACTTGGGCTTCTTCGTAAAGTGTTTCTTTAAGCTGACCTTTAATATCATCCTTTGGGCTCTTTCAACCATTATCAATTTGGATTTACATGCTCCACCCCACGTGGTAATGCAGTAGCTAATGATTGATTGCACCAGAGTTTCGTATACCATCCTCATCGTCTGTTTCTCCGCTACACCCCGAATGTCTTTGAAAATATATATGAGCTTACGTATTCTTTTAGTCAGAAAGTCAATATGGTTTCCAAAAGATAGATTTGCGTCGATGTGAATTCCAAGATACTTAATTGATTTAGTAGAATCAATATTGGAACAGTTACAGTTCGGGGTCGGAGGAAAGTTACATTTATGTGCACTGATATTATATTTAGTAAGATTAGAGACTTCCCTATCGTTTCGTATAGAAAATGAGATGTATTTTGTTTTTTCATCATTTAAAGTGAGAGAATTTGATGTTAGCCAATGACACACTGTATCAAAACCTTTCTGGGCGAGATAAAAGAGTGCCTCCCACGAGTCTGCATAAAAAGTTAAGGCAGTGTCATCCGCATATGCGGAGATGCGACAATTTTTTTATTTTAAGGGAACAAAGCTCATTTATATAGCAGAGAAAAAGAGTAGGACCCAATATACTACCCTGTGGCACACCAAAATCAACAGGAAGTTCGTCACTAATGAGTTCTCCAACCTTTATAAACTGCGTTCTGTTGTTTAAGTAATCAGAAAGTAGCGCCAATGGAGCACCTCTAATACCAAGATCTTCTAGTTTTTGCACAAGGCGTCTAACAGAGACAGTATCAAAGGCTTTTGCTAGGTCGAGAAATATAGTTAAGCATTTGTCTTTATTATCTAATTTATGCACTAAAAAGTTTACGAGGTCAAGTACTGCATTGTCAGTTGAACGATTAACTCTAAATCCATATTGTGCGTCAGAAAACAAGTTATATTGCTCAAGGTATTTTGTTAATCTGTTGTTAATTATGCGTTCAAATATCTTGGATAAGGTTGTTAGAATCGCAATCGGCCTATAGTTACTGACACTGCCTCTGTCCCCCGCCTTGTGTATAGGGTGCACCACAGCTCTTTTTAAAGCGTAGGGAAATACTCCAAACAGAAAGCAGCGATTTATTAAGACGGTAAGCACAGATGTTATGGCAACAGATATTTTCTTCAATACATCAGCACTGATCTGGTGAGCATCAGCCAGGTGAGCAGTCACCTTTTAATAGCTGAAGCGTCCTTTCGACTTCTTCGTTGTCAGTGGGAAGGAGAACAAAAGAGTTTACTGGTGGTTCTGTGACTCTTGTAAAGGGTGGTATATGTGAGGGAATCATGTCCGACAATCGTTTACCAATATTTGAGAAATATTCATTCTTCAGGGGTTTTATCTGTAGCTAAAAGTTGTAGTGGTAACTGTTTTATATTATTGCGGTTGGTTATGGTTTTAATCGTAGTCCACAGCTTTTTAGAGTTATTTTTTGACTTCATGAGTTGATCTCTCTCGTATTGCTTTTTAAGTTTTTTTAGAAGATTATTGCAATAGTTCCTGTATCGCATGTACGATATTTTTAATATGGCGTCATTATCATTTGCTTTTAATTTTTTGTGCATCCGGTCTCTGGTTTGAATGCAGCGTAACATACCGGCTGTTATCCAAGGTTTAATTATAACTTTATTTCTAGGGATTAAACGTTTCATTGAATTATTTGTAATCAATTGTTGTATTATATGTATGACATTGTTCATAGCGGTATTTAAATTGTCTTCCTGATATACTGAGTCAAAAGTTAAGTTATTACATTCAGATTTTAATTTGTCTATGTCAATTTTATTATTTACTTTTAGTTTCATATGTTTCGGTTTAGTCAAGTGAGTTTTTATACAGAACTAGCTGTGCCCGCGACTTCGTCCGCGTGGAATAGTTATTTTGGGCATCATATTTATTTTTGAAAACAACCTTAGCTTTATAAATTACTAGCTGTGCCCGCGACTTCGTCCGCGTGGAATAGTTATTTTGGGCATCATATTTATTTTTGAAAACAACCTTAGCTTTATAAATTATATAGCTGTTACCCACGACTTTGCCCGTATCAATTTTTGTTATTAATTTAAACAATTTAGTTTTTAAAAGAACATAATTATCTAAAAGTACCTACTTCATAGAGCTACACCCCCTACTTGGGCACGCCATAATCTCGGCGGTAAGTCCCCTCTTTGAGGCGTGGTTGGATAGACATCACGCAGGACATGACGCAGGTTCTCACCGGACATGGGAAGTTCAGGAGATTCCTGCGCCGGATTCGTGCGGAAGAGACGCCCGGGTGTCGAGACTTTGTGGCCAGCACGGAGGACACGGTGGAGCACACGGTGGAGGTGTGCCCCGCTTGAGAAGAGCATCGCCGTGTCCTCGTGGGGGTGATCGGCGGCGGCGACCTCTCGCGCTGGGCCTTGATTCAGGCCATGGTCCGCAGCGAAGAAGAACAGCAAGCGGTCGCCTCCTTCTGCGAAGCAGTAATGCTAGTAAAGGAGGAGGCCGACCGCATAAGGCAAGGGCAAAAGCGCCCTCGCCGTAGCCGTCGCCGCAGCGAACCCGCCCATATCCGGCCACCGTAGACGCTGGCTTGCGGACGGTGAGCAATGGGTAGCTCGCCGTCCGGTTGTCTGGTAACAGTCCAGATCAAGACCAAGTCGTCGACGGCGTGCATTGCTCCCGCGTGCCTCAAGGTGTTGTCAGCAAACTGTGGGGCTCTTCAGGGTCGAAGCCTCCTGCAGCCGAGGGTTGGTGCGAAAGCGTTATACCGGGGCTCTGGGAATAAGGCAAGGGAGGAACGGGGTCCCGCTTCGCCCAAGAGTGGGATTCGTCATTGGATGATTTTTATCTACCATAAAAAAAAACCCCTCCGTGCCGCCCGCAAGCAACCCGTCTCCTCGCCCGCCGGCCAGGCGCAGCGTCATATTTTGCACATCATACGGCGCGTGTGAATTTTATATCGGAGTTATTTTAAAATTGTAATATCTTCTAAAATGTTAATTGAAAATAAGTGATGTCAAAGACAATTTTGTTCACAATTACATACTCTTAATCAACAACACATTTATTTGGATAAAGATTAATATTATTATGTTGATACAACTCCTTGGTTGCATGCATTAATTTCGGCCAAATTTGATTCCCATAAAAACGGTTCTAGTGAGTTAATCTTAAAAGATAGACATATACTGTCGCGGACATTTTTTTAGATCATTTTAAGAGGAATAATTCTTTCGTACATATTTTTTTGGTATCTTCTACCGTTTTCGCAGCGCACGCAACGGAAGCCCTCAAAGATGAATATTTTTGCCCGTTTTTTCCACATTTTCCATTGTTTCTTCGCTCCTATAAGTCACAGCGTGATGTTATATAGCCTAAAGCCTTCCTCGATAAATGATCTATTCAACACAAAAAGAATTTTTCAATTCGAACCAGTAGTTCCTGAGATTAGCGCGTTCAAACCAACAAACAAACAAACAAACAAACAAGCAAACAAACTCTTCAGCTTTATAATATTAGTATAGATAATACTGACTCATGGACGGTTATAGTAGTACCTAAGGTAAATGTGAACACTTTTAGTTTTGTTTTTAGTATAACATGGTCTAAACATGTGTTTCCTCTTGTGACAGTATTTATGGCCGGGAGTAGTCCATGGAAGGCAATGGTATCTAGGTAAGCGGTAGTCACATGATTGGTTCCGATAAGATCAATATTAATATCACCGACTATGATTATGTTTTTAAAGGAAGACACGCTATCTAGTAAATTATGTAATGAGTTTAGAAAAATATCAGGTGATTTAAAACTAGGGGGCCTGTAGATTGCAATTATTACAGTTTCATTTTTTATTTTGATAGTTAAACAATTTGCTTCTGATAGGTGAGGTTCATCCACATTGCATTCTAAATTGATATTTGTGTAGACAACTACACCGTCATTTTGGTTGTAATTATCATTACTTTTGTATGAATTATAACCTTGAAGTAATGGCAAGTTAACGACACGCGATAACCAACATTCGGAAAGCACAATAATATCACATGATAATTCCAGTCTTTTAAGCAAAACATGTAATTCTTGAAAGTTACAGTTTAGGCTACGAATATTTTGTTGTAATACTTTTAAGTAATGTGTCGGTTTTTTAAGATATGAGTTACACTGCTCAGGGTCACATGTAATAGGGACAGAAATATCAAATTGGTCAATGTCCCTTAGTAGGTTATTTGTGGCATCGAATGAGACTGTTCGTAGGGTATTCGTGAAAAAATACTTGGCGTAATGACATTATATAAGGTAGGAGTAGGAAGTAGTTGATTTTGTACTATAATGAACGACACGATGTGATTGGTTACATCAGTTTTATACAGGCGTAGGATAGTAGAATATTTATTGAGTTTGTGTAGAATATTACATGTATATATTGTAAAATTATGTGTTTTTGTGTAGTGTTGATAAACGTAAGTACAAGTTTCACTAAAAATTATATTAGACTAGCTTTTGCCCGCGGCTTCGCTCCCGGCAACAGATTATTCTACTCTACCCTACTCTACCCTACTCTACCCTACTCTACCCTACTCTACCCTACTCTACCCTACTCTACCCTACTCTACCCTACTCTACCCTACTCTACCCTACTCTACCCTACTCTACCCTACCCACCACCCCAAAATCTTACAGGCCAATTGGGCTTTTGCCTGTCCTCGGAAAGATATTCGAGAAGCTGGTTGTCACCCGACTCAAGTTTCACCTGTTGTCACGGATGAGTACTCGCCAGTACGGATTCATGCCCCAGCGAAGCACCGAGGACTCCCTCTACACCTTTATGGGGCGCATTCGTGGCGGACTCAATGCGAAGAGACTTGTCACGATTGTGTCCCTGGATATTGAGGGAGCCTTCGATAGCGCATGGTGGCCAGCTATACGAGTCCGTCTGGCTGAGGAAAAGTGTCCAGTGAACTTGAGGCGGGTGGTAGACAGCTATTTGACCGAGAGGGTGGTGAAGGTCAGATACGCGGGAGTGGAGTACGAATCCAGGACCGAGAAGGGATGCGTCCAGGGGTCAATCGGTGGTCCCATATTTTGGAATCTTGTGCTGGATCCTCTCTTGAGGGCTCTGGAGTCAATGGGAGTGTACTGCCAGGCGTTTGCGGACGATATTGTTCTTGTGTTCGATGGGGAGACCGCACTTGAAGTCCAGAGGGATGCCAATGTCGCCCTCGAGTACGTGCGAGCATGGGGTGTCAAGAATAAGCTTCGGTTTGCGCCGCACAAAACTAAAGCAATGCTGGTCACGCGCAAACTGAAGCATGACACCCCATGTCTCAAGATGGGCGGGGTAGACATTGGCATGTCGGACGAGATCAAGCTGCTCGGACTCACCATCGACCACAAGTTGACATTCAACACTCACGTCGCAAACGTCTGCTCCCGAGCCATCGGCATCTACAAGCGGCTGTCGCGGGCTGCTAGGGTCAGTTGGGGTCTCCATCCCGAGGTCATCCGCTGCATCTATATGGCAGCGGTGGAGCCTATCATCCTGTACGCGGCGAGCGCGTGGTCGTCGGCCGCCAACAAAGTCGGGTTGCAGAAGAAGCTAAACGCCGTCCAAAGGAGTTTCGCGCTGAAGCTGTGCCGGGCCTACCGCACGGTCTCCCAAAATTCAGCACTCGTGCTGGCTGGGATACTCCCTCTTGATCTCCGGATTCGGGAGGCAGCCTCGCTGTACGAGGCCAAGAGAGGGGTGCCCCATCCAGCGCTAAGAGGCCGGGAGATCGAGCGAGTGGTATCGGCACTGCAGATGCCACATCCGGCGGAGCAGAGGGCTATTGCACTGCGACGCCTGGTAGACGAGGAGCGGTATAATGCGCACCGAAATAACGAGGTGCGTATTTTCACAGACGGCAGCAAGATTGAGGGCAAAGTCGGCGCCGCACTGTCGGTGTGGACTGGCGACGCGGAGACGAAGGCCCTCAAGCTTGCTTTGCCGTCCTACAGTACCGTCTACCAGGCTGAGCTTTTGGCCCTCTGCAAAGCAACTAAGGAAATCCTTCGAAGGACCGAGACGGCGTTTGCCATCTACAGCGACTCCATGGCAGCTCTCCAAGCAGTCGCGAACCCCGAAGCCCTCCACGCTCTCGCAGTGGAAGCAAGAGCCAATATCCGCCGCGGCGGTGCCCAGAACAAGAGCATTTCCTTGTTCTGGGTCAAGGCACACGCGGGGCTGGAGGGTAACGAGAGAGCCGACTTGCTCGCAAAGGAGGCTGCCCTGGGGTTGAAGCGGCAACCCGACTACGACAAATGCCCGGTTTCATTCGTCAAGCGTACGATCCGTATGGAAACGCTGGACGAATGGAACCGGAGATATTGCGAAGGACAAACGGCGGCCACGACGAAGATGTTTTTCCCTTCCGCGATCGCTGCGTACAGGACGGTGCGTGGGATGGAGATGAACAAGGAACTGACCCAAGCTCTAACAGGACACGGCGGGTTCTCCGAGTACCTGCACCGCTTCAAGTGCAAGGATAGCCCGGCGTGTGTCTGCGACCCCGACACGCAAGAGACAGTCCTGCACCTCCTGACTGACTGCCCGGTGTATGCCTCCCACAGGCATGAATTTGAGATGAGGGCCGACATGCCAGTCAAAAAAGAAAACCTCGGCCTTCTCATAAAAGACCGAAGACTCAGAAAGCAATTCATAGAATTAGTAGTCAAAATAGTAAAGTCCGTTAACAAACGAAATAAATGATGGAAGGTTCATTTTATATGTGTGTTAACTTACACACACAACAATAAGATATTAATCTAATTTATTTACATAATTTTATATTATCCCGTTATATTTATCATTATCATAATATTTATTAATCAATGGACAACTTTTTAACAAAGCGCAAATTATTGACTACGAATTTACAAATTATAATTATTGAAAAATATTATTTATTCAAATTAGGAATTTAAAGAAATAGAAATACCTACAGCTATAACAATGTCCCTGCGAAACCTGATGGCAGGGGGTCTTTTGCATGGCGGGAGTGGTTTTTAGCCGGTAGGAGTCCGGCACTACCCAGATTGCTCCTATATGGAGTGGTCTGGGTGTCCATGACGGATTTTCCATTCCCGCCACCAAAAACAAAAAAAAAAAAAAACCCTACTCTACCCTACTCTACCCTACTCTACCCTACTCTACCCTACTCTACCCTACTCTACCCTACTCTACCCTACTCTACCCTACTCTACCCTACTCTACCCTACTCTACCCTACTCTACCCTACTCTACCCTACTCTACCCTACTCTACCCTACTCTACCCTACTCTACCCTACTCTACCCTACTCTACCCTACTCTACCCTACTCTACCCTACTCTACCCTACTCTACCCTACTCTACCCTACTCTACCCTACTCTACCCTACTCTACCCTACTCTACCCTACTCTACCCTACTCTACCCTACTCTACCCTACTCTACCCTACTCTACCCTACTCTACCCTACTTTACCCTTCTCTACCCTACTCTACCCTACTCTACCCTACTCTACCCTACTCTACCCTACTCTACCCTACTCTACCCTACTCTACCCTACTCTACCCTACTCTACCCTACTCTACCCTACTCTACCCTACTCTACCCTACTCTACCCTACTCTACCCTACTCTACCCTACTCTACCCTACTCTACCCTACTCTACCCTACTCTACCCTACTCTACCCTACTCTACCCTACTCTACCCTACTCTACCCTACTCTACCCTACTCTACCCTACTCTACCCTACTCTACCCTACTCTACCCTACTCTACCCTACTCTACCCTACTCTACCCTACTCTACCCTACTCTACCCTACTCTACCCTACTCTACCCTACTCTACCCTACTCTACCCTACTCTACCCTACTCTACCCTACTCTACCCTACTCTACCCTACTCTACCCTACTCTACCCTACTCTACCCTATTCGAATTTTTCTCACCCTTTTAAACCTTCCCTAGACCTCCACGAATAATTCAAGACCAAGATAAGATAAATCCGTTCAGCCGTTCTCGAGTTTTAGCGAGACTAACGAACAGCAATTGATTTTTATATATATAGATAAGTAAGGTGTTAGATAATTAAATTTTATAAGTATGTATAAAATCTTGTATGTATTTAGTGTATGTATACTTATTTGTTTTTGTAATTTAGGATAGTACGAGTAACTGAATATGGTAGTGAATAATATGGAAATGTATTTATGTAAATAAATATATTGTACAGGTAGTGGTATGTAAAATTGTTCGAAATTCAGAGTTATTATAAGATAAGTTTTATACAGAGACATTGTAAACATTTTAATGCTAAGTTGAATAAACATAAACTGTGATTTAGAACTAGTTTTTCCACAATAAAAGGAATGATTAGAAAAAATATAATGAAATGAACATGCAAGGTATGATGAAGACATTAGTCATTGCGTTTTCAGCTCAGAAAAGTCCTCTTCTCGTAAAATCAGTATAGATGGACCACCTTCTTTCTGGCGTATATAAACCTTTCCATATGCGGTCCAGCAACTTGCACCCTTATGATTTTTGACGTATTGACGAGCCATATAGTACAATTTTCGACCGCAGGTGGTGAGGGACTCTGCTATGAAGATAGGTTTCTTTTCGCCATTTAGTTTTAAGTGAGTCGAATTTAGCTTCTCATTTTTCTTGTCCTTATTGAAATTTTTAGATAACATTATTATATTTTCTTTAATTGAGGTAGAAAAAAAATCCACTATTATAGGCGCTGGCTTATTTGACGATTTTTTAGGTCTAAAAATGTTTCTTATGTCTGTGTCGAGCACTTTAATGTTCAATACGTCACCGACATTTGTAACCAACTTGACTAACGCAGATTTGTCTTCTGAATTAGATTCAGGTACATTTCTTAGTTCCAGTGTCGACGCCTTTGAATTACGTTCGAAAATCTCAAGTTTTTGTTCTAGCGTTTTAATTTGAGCCTTGAAGGCAGAGTTTTCAGATTTAGTTTGATGAAGTTGATGTAAGACTTCATCATATTTGTCCGACATATATTGAATGGACTCTGTAATTTTGACATTTTGCTGTATGAGCTTTTGCATTTTTTCATTAAATTTCAACGCTTGAGTTTTTTGTTGAAATTGTACATCGGCCAGCATATCCTTTAATTCGTTCAGCATAGACTCATCATATCTACGTTTATAACGTCGCGTAATATTTTGTTGGCCAACACATTCAGTTTCCGATCCGACGCAATCCGAGGCTGTATCAGATTCCTGTGTCAACAGAGTTGGCTTCAATTGTGTTTGGGCGGATTTTTTGGGTGGGGTCCTCTTAACAGTGGCCATTATAATAAATAAATAGTCTACAAAATACCACAAAGTAAAAAAAAGAAGCTTGCGGAAGTAGACACGCTGGGCTTGAACTCAGACCACTTGGCGAATAGTTATAGCGCGTTAACCAACCACGCTATGTTATTCGTAATGAACGTAGTTGAAATTAGTAACTGGTTAACAGTCACACGTTTATAATTTCTTTGTTTACGCGTATAAGTTCAAAGTCCGAAACTTATTGCACGTTTAAAGTTTTGTATTTTTTTTTTTTTTCACTGAATGTTAAAGTTTTTATTCACTGAGTTTATCGTAAATTAAGTTCACAAACACTTCCAGTATATCGCACTATTTACACGTTTTATGATTTTAAAACGCGGAACTGCACGAAAGTACGTGTGCACGCGATGGCGGCGCGGGTGGGGAATCGCGAAAAAGGTGGGAAATAGTATTGCCATCTTTCGATTTCGGAAAAGGTCCCATTAAATCCATGGAAATGATTTGAAAGGGCTCGGTTACCTTACGTTGCTTTCCCATTAAACCGGATAGCTTACTTTGCGAGTGTTTGTATTTTGCACACACTTCACATTTCCGTACATAGTTTTTCATGTCCTGAATTAATGATGGCCAAAAATATAGTTGCCTTGCGCGATTGACCGATTTTTTAACACCAAAATGAGCAGATGTGGGATCATCATGGCATTCCTTTAGAATTGTTTGGCGTAGATTTTCAGGAATCACAAGTTTCCAACTGTCATTTTCATTCGGAAATTGTTTCAATTTCAAATATTTCCACAGTTGTCCTTGACTAACTTGCCAATCAGGTTCATTTTTCTTAGCCAGAACCGAATCCTCTATTGATTTATACCACTCATCTTTATCCTCTGGTTTTATTTCTAATATGTTGATTTCTTCTATTATGGCTCTTGATAAGGCATCCGGTACAGTGTTATATTTAACTTTGCGATGAACTATTTCGTAGTCAAATTGTTGCAAGCGCATAGCCCATCTTGCCAAACGCCCATGGGGGTCCTTATTACGGTGTAGCCACTGAAGAGCACTATGGTCGGTAATAAAGTGACTTCCTTCAACATAAGGTCGAAATTGTTCTACAGCATGCAAAACACTTAAAAGTTCTCTTTCGGACGCCGAGTACTTGCATTCCCTTTCTGATAGTTTTCTGCTTGTGTAAGCAATGGGTACCTCCAGATCGTCAACAATTTGTATCAACACTCCACCAGTACCTTTGTTTGAAGCGTCACATTGGATGGAAAAAGGTTTTGTGAAGTCCGGCACTCTCAAGACTGGTGTAGATGTGAGAGCCGTTTTTAGGCTTAAGAAAGAGTTTTCAGCTTCTTTATTCCACACAATTCGTTTTCCTTTCTTGCCTCCCTTAGTTAATTCATGAAGTGGGGCTGCGACAATGGCAAAATTTTCAACAAACCGCCTGTACCAGCTGGCTAGACCAATAAATCGCTTTAGTTCAGTGTAGGTCGTTGGTCTAGGATATTCCAAGATAGCTTTCACTTTGTCCGGGTCAGTACGCAGTCCCTCCTTGTCTACAATATAACCTAAGTATTTTAAAGACGATCTAGCAAAAACACATTTCTCAAGGTTGATTGTCAACCCCGCTTCCTTAAGCTGATTTTTTACGTATGACAATGAGGACAAATGACTGTCAAAGTCATCATTACTTATGACAATGTCATCTAAATAAGTGAACACTTTCCCTTCCAATTCCGGCGTGAACAGCCGATCCATCAACCGTTGTTGTGTCTGAGATGCATTAACCAATCCAAACGGCATGACCTTGAACTGATAATGTCCTTTTCCAGGCAGACCAAAAGCAGTCTTTTCCCTGCTTGTTTCCTCCAGAGGTATCTGCCAGAACGCAGATCGCAGATCAATAGTTAACAGGAATCGTGCGTTTTTTAAGCTGTCCAAGATAGTGGTAACCCTGGGTAGGGGATACGAGTCTTTTACAGTTACCTTATTTAACTGGCGGCTGTCAAGGCACAACCGATTCTTACCAGAAGGTTTCTTCACCAGTAATACGGGAGAACGCCATGAGCTAAATGACGGCTCAATAACGTCATTGTCCAACATATCTTGGATTTCTTTCTCCAGTTCTGCCATAATCGGAGGGGCAAAGGGGTACTGCCTTTGTTTGATGGGTAAGCTGTTTCCGGTATCAATCCTGTGCTCGATCAACGATGTTCTACCTAAACCTTTACCAATTTCCTCTGCCATCTCCTGCAACAGTTGGTCCAGGCGCTCTTTCTGTTCTACAGTAAGTTCATCCCGTGAGATTATTGGCTGAGAAACGTTCATTTGTGTGATGTCCGCTATAAGTTTCCCCGCTCCTATGGCCAAATTAAACAACTGAAAAAAATTCATACCCAGAATGATATCATGTTTTAAACTGTCCATGATATAAAAATCTACTACCTTATATGTTCCCGCAAACTCAATAGGTAAGTGAACAATGGAATCAATTGTATGATAAGTGCCGTCAGCTGTCGAGATCATTTCCTTGTCCACTTTATGTGCTGTAATCCCTAGATTAAACATTTTCATGGCAAATCTCCTTGAAATCACTGATGTGGTGGCCCCTGAATCCAACAGACCTACAAAAGGCTGATTTATAATTTTGATTTCCGCATAATACCGATTGTCCTGAGGCAACTTATTGATACTGCAGATCTTTCCCGTTTTGAAAAAAATCGACACTGTATGTAACCATTGCTGCCACTCATCTGGTCTAGGATGGCCTAGTTTCTTGGGGTTCGATCGGCCGGCATCGACTCCGTATTGTCGTTTCCCTTTTTGGTGACATTGCAGGAACATTTGCTTGTCGTTCGCCCGAAATGACCACAACGGTAACAAAACAGTCTTTGTTTTGGTAATGTACGGTCTCTAAAACGATGGCCATTAGCTCTGCTGTTCCAGCATTTTGTTAGCACAACCTCCTTGTCGTTGATGGCCGCCAGTTCAGGTCTGTTTTCATTTCCTGACCATTTCGAAGATTTTCCTTGATACGCTAAATCCGCTTCCAGCGAGTGCTTATTTAGTGTGGGTTCCTTGAAATTGTCACAGCTCAGCTTAGTGCGTTCAATGATTCTTAGAACCGAGGTCAATTCTCTCACCGAATCGAACATGTCTCGATATATGGCCTGCTGCAGGTAAGGCTGCAAATTTCTTCTGAGAATCAATAGTTTTTGTCTTTCCGGAATAGGAGTTGGTAATCGATTGAACATGTTCTGCATAATAGCAATATAGACCAAAACGCTTTCTTGGCTGCTTTGAGTTCTCTGTTTGATCTCCTCCAGTAGCTCCTCCTGGTAATATGGATGTTGAAACGTATCTAATAAAAGCGTCACTAATTGAGACCAATCATCTACTATGCCTTTATTGGCCCTGAACCATACCAAAGCTTCCTCTTCAAAGAAGTCAATGGCATAACGAAATAAATCTTCAGTACAAGTCTGAAGTACAAGACTCAGGCCTTAGCGGTCGCTATACCAGAAGGGGAGCTATTTTAACTGGGAGACTGAATAGATAAACTCGGACTGTTCACTTAAGTTTTATTAATTACATTACTTGCATGTTAAGTACAAACAACTATATTATTCTTATTGGCTAAACTGCTAGAACTACCACTAAACCGAAATGTCTCAAGCGACGGTCCCGGGGAGAGTGCCTCGCTGCGCGCACGCTCAAAACCAAACCACCCCTGACCCCGTGTCCCGCTCTGCGATTGGGCCACGGAATCAAGTAATATCAGGATTGTGAACCAATCATAACGATTTGTGACACCGCTACGCATTCTCCCGATCAATGTAGATCAAAGGTTAACATTCCAAAACAGAAGACATTAATCCGCTTATACAACATACCTTTGATATTACTTAAAACTGATGTTTATATAAAACAAAATGCTTACAATTTTAACTAATTTCAACAATTACAATAAGGCATTATTCGTTATCAGGAACAAAACCTAACACTAGTAAGTAGGCACTTACAGTCAATAATGTCAGGAATATTGGGAAAAGGTCGCTAGTACAATAAGAATATCAACTACAAAATACATCAAACTTTATTCTATATTGACGACTAGCCTTCTGCCAGCATCATCTGTCATTGGATGATTTTCACCTACTTAAAAAAAAAAAAAAAAAAAAAAAAACCACCTATTTATACTTAGGTGTTTTGTGACAACTTATAACCCAATTACAGTTGTTTGACGTACTTAAGGTAAAATCGTAACTGCGGTACACACCTAAAAGTATGAAGCTATATGTATTATTATTAACCTAGACTTGAATTACGAGGGAAATCCTTTTTTCATTAAGCCCCAAGCGAGCGCCGGCGCTCCGGACCTATTGTTCTTTAATTGTGTCTGTAATTAAGGTAATCAAAAGGTTAATAATGATTTAAATAAAGTAATATTTTAAGTTAACGCGATCGACGCGTTTGTGACGTTCAGCGCTCCCATTGGCCCGCTCCAAACTCTTTAACCAATCAGACAGCCGAACGCGCTAAATGTCTAGATTCCGTTAACGTAAAAACAATTCGCACTCAGCACGCAGGAATAGAAAACGTAAAAGCAACTGTGGTCAATAGGTACTCGACCGCTTGATTGATGCAATCACCCTATGATATTACTTTATTTAAATCATTATTAACCTTTTGATTACCTTAATTACAGACACAATTAAAGAACAATAGGTCCAGAGCGCCGGCGCTCGCTTGGGGCTTAATGAAAAAAGGATTTCCCTCGTAATTCAAGTCTAGGTTAATAATAATACATATAGCTTCATACTTTTAGGTGTGTACCGCAGTTACGATTTTACCTTAAGTACGTCAAACAACTGTAATTGGGTTATAAGTTGTCACAAAACACCTAAGTATAAATAGATGGTTTTTTTTTTTTTTTAGGTAGGTAAAAATCATCCAATGACAGATGATTAAAGTTTGATGTATTTTGTAGTTGATATTCTTATTGTACTAGCGACCTTTTCCCAATATTCCTGACATTATTGACTGTAAGTGCCTACTTACTAGTGTTAGATTTTGTTCCTGATAACGAATAATGCCTTATTATAATTGTTGAAATTAGTTAAAATTGTAAGCATTTTGTTTTATATAAACATCAGTTTTAAGTAATGTCAAAGGTATGTTGTATAAGTGGATTAATGTCTTCTGTTTTGGAATGTTAACCTTTGATCTACATTGATCGGGAGAATGCGTAGCGGTGTCACAAATCGTTATGATTGGTTCACAATCCTGATATTACTTGATTCCGTGGCCCAATCGCAGAACGGGACACGGGGTCGGGGGTGGTTTGGTTTTGAGCGTGCGCGCAGCGAGGCACTCTCCCCGGGACCGTCGCTTGAGACATTTCGGTTTAGTGGTAGTTCTAGCAGTTTAGCCAATAAGAATAATATAGTTGTTTGTTCTTAACATGCAAGTAATGTAATTAATAAAACTTAAGTGAACAGTCCGAGTTTATCTATTCAGTCTCCCAGTTAAAATAGCTCCCCTTCTGGTATAGCGACCGCTAAGGCCTGAGTCTTGTACTTCAGACTTGTACTGAAGATTCATTTCGTTATGCCATTGACTTCTTTGAAGAGGAAGCTTTGGTATGGTTCAGGGCCAATAAAGGCATAGTAGATGATTGGTCTCAATTAGTGACGCTTTTATTAGATACGTTTCAACATCCATATTACCAGGAGGAGCTACTGGAGGAGATCAAACAGAGAACTCAAAGCAACCAAGAAAGCGTTTTGGTCTATATTGCTATTATGCAGAACATGTTCAATCGATTACCAACTCCTATTCCGGAAAGACAAAAACTATTGATTCTCAGAAGAAATTTGCAGCCTTACCTGCAGCAGGCCATATATCGAGACATGTTCGATTCGGTGAGAGAATTGACCTCGGTTCTAAGAATCATTGAACGCACTAAGCTGAGCTGTGACAATTTCAAGGAACCCACACTAAATAAGCACTCGCTGGAAGCGGATTTAGCGTATCAAGGAAAATCTTCGAAATGGTCAGGAAATGAAAACAGACCTGAACTGGCGGCCATCAACGACAAGGAGGTTGTGCCAACAAAATGCTGGAACTGCAAAGCTACTGGCCATCGTTTTAGAGACTGTACATTGCCAAAACAAAGACTGTTTTGTTACCGTTGTAGTCATTTCGGGCGAACGACAAGCAAATGTTCCTGCAATGTCACCAAAAAGGGAAACGACAATACGGAGTCGATGCCGGCCGATCGAACCCCAAGAAACTAGGCCATCCTAGACCAGATGAGTGGCAGCAATGGTTACATACAGTGTCGATTTTTTTCAAAACGGGAAAGATCTGCAGTATCAATAAGTTGCCTCAGGACAATCGGTATTATGCGGAAATCAAAATTATAAATCAGCCTTTTGTAGGTCTGTTGGATTCAGGGGCCACCACATCAGTGATTTCAAGGAGATTTGCCATGAAAATGTTTAATCTAGGGATTACAGCACATAAAGTGGACAAGGAAATGATCTCGACAGCTGACGGCACTTATCATACAATTGATTCCATTGTTCACTTACCTATTGAGTTTGCGGGAACATATAAGGTAGTAGATTTTTATATCATGGACAGTTTAAAACATGATATCATTCTGGGTATGAATTTTTTTGAGTTGTTTAATTTGGCCATAGGAGCGGGGAAACTTATAGCGGACATCACACAAATGAACGTTTCTCAGCCAATAATCTCACGGGATGAACTTACTGTAGAACAGAAAGAGCGCCTGAACCAACTGTTGCAGGAGATGGCAGAGGAAATTGGTAAAGGTTTAGGTAGAACATCGTTGATCGAGCACAGGATTGATACCGGAAACAGCTTACCCATCAAACAAAGGCAGTACCCCTTTGCCCCTCCGATTATGGCAGAACTGGAGAAAGAAATCCAAGATATGTTGGACAATGACGTTATTGAGCCGTCATTTAGCTCATGGCGTTCTCCCGTATTACTGGTGAAGAAACCTTCTGGTAAGAATCGGTTGTGCCTTGACAGCCGCCAGTTAAATAAGGTAACTGTAAAAGACTCGTATCCCCTACCTAGGGTTACCACTATCTTGGACAGCTTAAAAAACGCACGATTCCTGTCAACTATTGCATCAATCAAGCGGTCGAGTACCTATTGACCACAGTTGCTTTTACGTTTTCTATTCCTGCGTGCTGAGTACGTTAACGGAATCTAGACATTTAGCGCGTTCGGCTCTCTGATTGGTTAAAGAGTTTGGAGCGGGCCAATGGGAGCGCTGAACGTCACAAACGCGTCGATCGCGTTAACTTAAAACAACTCACACTCAGCATACTGATATTTCTACAACCTAGGAGTCTTTAAGTCAAGCTGTCATGAATGAAAAGAGAGAGAGTGAAAGAGAGAGAGGTTACTGTCTTCTAGTCAAGCGTGCTCCATCGTCAGCAGTTGTGATAATGGCCAACGCGAGCAATCAATTATAATAATAAAACAAAAATCTATCTTCTGCACCTTTACTTACTTTTGATTTTTCTTATTTCAAGATGCATCTAAGTTCGCTTCAGTTGGCGTGTGCGACACTAGTGGCGGTGGCCCTGGGCGCGACGGCGCAGCATTCGTCGCCGCACCACGTCTCGCGGCGCTCCTTCTTTCCCCTCGAGTGCAATGGAGACATCGATGCGGCCAAGTTAGCCCGCCTCGACAGGGTCTGCGAGGATTGTTACTACCTCTACAGAGAACCAGAGGTCCAAACCGTATGCAGGTTCGTTGCGTTTTGTCTATGATTCGATTTTCAAATGTGACGTTTTACAGTTTTATTTTTATTTGTGCCAGTTATTGGCGGGAATTTTGAGTTGATTTGGAAACTTGAATTAATTAGATGTCTTTTAAAGATAATATTGATTACATGGGATAAAATCATAAAATATGGTAACGAGGTCATTATTGATTCACAATTCCAAATCAACGCTACTCAATTCCAGACTTTAAGAACATTTATTAAAGTGCATTATTCCTTGTTGGGGCACAGGAAAGACGGTTTCACGACAAAATACTTCAAAGCCTGCGTGGAGGTGCTACAAGAAACTGACCAGTTAGAAACGTTCAAGGAATATATAAGAGAATTAAACGAGGGGGGGTGCCGTGTAATTCCCCTGACGTCGGATTAGGTACCAACCGAATTTATTTTGCCTCGCCTTCTCACGACTATGTTTCCTATTTATCTATCTCTTTCTAATGCGTTAAGCATTCCTTCAGGTTTGGGGTATTAACAGCACGCTATGTTAATCGCACTATTTTAAATTATATTTTAACACAGCTAAGCAAGCAAAATTAATAAAAAAAAAATACGTGTGGCACTCGGGGACTGCCGCGGTAAAGCTATTGCATTCTGCAATAGCTTTACCGCGCTATTTTCTTTAATAGCATTCTGTATCAACTTATGCAATTATAATTATTTATTTTTTATTTTTATTTTATTCATACAATATTTCTTTTTCTTTGATATTAATTCAAGTTACACTTTTTGAGCGTGGTGACCGTTAGGAAAACAAATTTTTCTTTTATTACATAAATAAATAATAAATGCACTTTGTTCATTCATATTCAAAACACTTTATACACAAATTTTACAAGTACAGCCGTTCACTGTTGTAGATAAATACTTGTACACCTATATACTTTCTCACAAACAGCTGATTATGTATTCGTCCGATTTCGGAGCAGCAAGTCACTTTTTCAGGCATCTTGCGGACATTTCTCGTACTCATTTTAGCAGACATTGTTTTTTTGTGCGTTTTTCCCCTAATTTAGATGTCTTTTTTATAAGTGGCAATAATTAATATCGGGGAAAATATAGTTTTGTATACTGGCAACACACCTGTGCACGAATTTCTTTTGATGTGCCAAAATGCTATGTTCCAAGTCGGTGGAAAGAATGAATGACAGACGTAAATCAAGTGTCGAACCAAGTTCCGCTACTCCCTGACAGATGTCGCTATTTCACTATACTGCTTTATCGACTTGTTTGAATTCAAATAAAAACAGCTTCAGCAGTTGTGGGAATTTCCTTTATCACTTATCCTGGACGTGTTTTATCACCACACTCCATTATAATTATGATTATTTTGTAGGCTATTGTCTTAAAATTTGTATATTTACACTTAAAGCACTGAGTTTATTGAGTTTTTAGTCAATGTTTATATATTTGAGAATCAATGTTTATATGATAATCCGGTATTTTTAAACTATGATAACACTGTTACTGTTTGTTTATGAGTCTATCATCACTTTTATGAATTATACACTGTTTGAATACTGCTTTTTCTATTTTAAATAGTTATTTAATTACGAGCACAATAACATTTAATGTTTACTTGTCAGCTGTCAATATGTCATCGTAAAGTCGTACAATACGTCTAATCGCACGACACACCAGTGGCGTAGCGTGGGTGGGGCGGAGGGGGCGGCTCGCCCCGGGCGGCAGCCCTTGGGGGCGGCAAAATGTCGCCGGTAAAGCGGGTAGAGATCTTCATTTCATGTGTCAGAACAGGTCAAAAAACAACAATAACTATAAAATTGAAACAGAGGCGTCTGTAGCACTTGTGGCGCCCGTGTGCAACCAGTACCGCGCCCTCTACTTTAGTAGAAGGGGGTCAAAATGGAATACTAACAGTTATACAGGGTGATTTTGAAGTTGTGAACGAAATTTTAACAGTGGTTTCTACTCATGATACTGAACAACTTTCTTCAAGAAAAAAAAAATTGTTGTGTCAATTCCAAAACAATAGCTTTTTTATTCTTTCTCCCAATAATTGTATTAGTTCAATAAAAGAAACCTCATTGCCTGTGAAATTTAATTTGAATTAAGCACCAGTTATACACCGTGAAATTTTTATGGTTGTTTTCCCTGAGCGAAATGGTTGTGTCTTGGTAATACAAACGTTTGATAAGAAAATAAAATATTAAAAACAAAAAATGGACCTGTAGAGTGCAAGCTAATTATGACGTATCAGAATGTGCGAGAGCTTATTTTTGTTTAAATATTTAATGAATCGGTTTCCTTTGACGACGTGCTGCTCATGCGACTCTAGTAGTACCTAAAAATTAGGTCTAATGTTACTATTGTTTTCGCTTTTGTGAGTTGATGAATATTTTTAATAATTATTTATAAAAAAAAACTTTTCATTTTTTTATTTTTACTGTATGCTTCGAAAGTACTCCTTATGGCAAGTCATTCTGGCGCGGGAAAACAACCATTTAAATTTCACGGTGTAGAATGGGGGCGGCAAAATGGGTCTCACGCCCCGGGTGCCGAGATTGCACGCTACGCCACTGCGACACACAGCGCCGTGTCGAAGACTGCCGAACTGACACGACGTTAGACGATGCACGGCCTTCAAGCCACACCTCCGTGCCCGTCGGAGTGGGGAGCGTGAGGTTTTTTCGTTACGGAATTTCTGGATTTAGTCCCCGCGCTCAAGGCCTGCGATAGAAGCTATGCAATAGCTTAAAAGTCGTAAGTATGATATGTAATCTTCTTTTCACAGCAATTTTACTTAATTTTTTGGCCGCCCATCTATAAAACAAACGATATTTCCTCCAGCGCCACGCAATAAACGTATAACGTATCTATAGTAAAACGTGGGGATGGGATTATTATTTATTCACCAATTTGCGAAGCTAAATAAAAACTGATCATTTATTTTCCTATTTTGTTTTATTTTACAAAAAATCAATATGAAACCTGGATATAATTCTCATAATAAAAGAAAAGAATTGTAAATTTATTAGACCTGTATTCTAGAAGGCACATCCCTGTCTCCAAAAGTAATCCTTCTACTTCAAATCAAGTCGCTGGCGCTCGAGACGTCAAAATCCTTTCTGGTATATAGATGTCTATAGTATTTTTCATTTTTATATTCACTATGGTCGTTACACTCGCATAACCTCAACCGATTCCTGCATAATTTATTTCGTTTACTTACAACAAATAAAACCAAATAGGTACAATCAATAGAAGTTAGATACGTGGTTTTCTACATGTTTATTTTTAATTAAAACGGAGGGTAAATGGCTGTTTTACACAGATGTTACAGATCTTTTTTAGAGTTCCGTAGTCAACAAGGAATCCTTATAGTTTCGCTAAGTCTGTCTGTCTGTCCGTCCGCGGATAATCTCAGCGACCGTTAGCACTAGAAAGCTGAAGTTTAGTATCAATTTCCACAGCTGCTGGCAACACGGCATTGGGTGGACATCGCCGCGTATTGTGGGAGCTCAAAATAAATAGTAAACCGTAGTATAAGTGATGTGTACTGTAGTGAATCTTAATAGACGTATCGAACTATATAAGTGAAATGATTGGTGGCTTCTATAAACCAAGACATACATTGGAGACATTGTGTTTGGTGTTTGGACCTTTGAACGTTATTGTGCTTCAAAAAGTGCTAATTACGGACGGAAGACAAGTGTATTGGACTTATACAAAGGTGCTCTCATCATTAGAGCATTTAAAAAGCATGGTAAGTGGCGGGTTGGTTACTAGCAAATGTATATAAAGTGATGGAGCGGTTAAGTACAATGTTTTTGTTTTGAAAAGTGAACTTTGTACCATACGTGGCGCCCCTAGTAGTGAGTAGCGGAACAAATATTGACATTGACATTTTAAAATTGACATTAATATTAGGGTTGCTACTACAAATAATAAATACTTCATAGCAAACAGCGCCATCTGGTGTCAAGGAGCGGGAATGAAATTGACACACTGACCAGTGTTGCAATTATAAAAAAACTAGAAAAGTGTTGCAACAAAAAAACTTGTGATACCAGAATAAGAAAGTTTAAGTTTTTTTGGTAGAAAATAAAAATACTCACAGTGTACTTTTAGAATTACTTAAAATTTAATTAGGTATAATTTAAGAAAAATAAACTGACTTAAAAGAATGAATTTCTTTGGAAATATAACTCATCGAAGACAACGCACCCAATCGGAACCGGATAAGGATGACAGCGATATAATTTCGCAAACGATGGATTGTACCTCAAATTCTATGCCAGACATATCTGAGGACGAGGATGATAACCGAATTACTATCTATAAGAAAGAAATAGAAGAACTAAAAAATCAATTGCTAAGTGCCCATAGGGAAATTGAAATATTATTGCTAGAAAACAATAAGTTGAAGCAAAGTAATGCCGACCTATTGGAAAAAAATAAAACATACAAAGTAATTGTCAGTAGTCCACTTAAGTCCAGAGTTCAAACACCAAAGAAGAATATTCATACAAAAACAAAACAGACGCAGACATCGGAAAGTTTGACAAGAGCGCCAAGCGGACATGAAGTTAACATTGACGCTGGATGTACTCAAGGTGTCGCCTCATTGAATAATATTATTAACGCGAAATCTCATGTTCCATCACCTCCACCTGTGAAGAATAACATTTGTATTTTGAGTAGTGAAATATCCAACAGAATACAAACATTGCGTGAAAGAACTCATTTAGGGAACTTTAATACGTGTCACTACCGTACTCCCAGATGCGGAATGAAATATTTGTTAAAGGACATTGATCTAAAAGTACGTAACTTCTCTCGATTTTACAAAACGCATAATTATATTGAGTTTGTTACTTATATTAGTGATAAATTATTACCACTTAATCATACTAACTTCATAATATGTCTGCCAACTTTTAAATTTATGGACAATACAAACATAATGTTTAACAGCAGAGTTGATACTTTTAATAATCTAATTTACATGGATGTTGAGTCTTACAACTATGCATTTATACTAGATTCAAATCTTAATCTTCCATACACGTGGGATACGTATGATCAACGGCATGGACACCTGAATAACAAAGGCTTTATGAAAGTTTTGTCAGACTTGCATGATTTAATCCTAGACCTAGATATTGTAAATACCAAAGACCGTACACACTCACAGGTTGGTTGCTCTCAAGAAAATAAAACTGAACCGATAATATTAACAAAAACAATAGAGAATCAGTTTTTTCTATAACTACCACCTTATCATTCTCCATCAGAACATAGCAGGGCTTATGAATAAATCAGATTTGTTAGTAGTTAAATTAGACGAGCTTTCTAGTAAGGGAACTAAGGTAGATATTATCTGTATAACAGAGCATTTTATAGAGGCGGGCTATGAATCTATATTGCATATACCTAATTTCTGCCCAGCTGCCTTCTTTACCAGAAGTGTCAAACGTGGGGGAACTTGCATTTTTGTAAGAGCAGGGCTACAATTTAGAGAATTGACTGATATTGCAAAACAGTCGGTGTCAGGTGTCTTCGAATGTTGCGGTATTGAACTGACATCTTATAATATTGTTGTAATATGCATTTACAGGATACCAAAATATAATTATAATGTATTTTATGAAAAACTGGACAATATATTGAGACGACTTTGCATATCTACAAATAAAAAAATTATATTAACCGGAGACTTTAACATTGATGTGTTAAAGAGAAATAAAATCACAATAGAATTTGAAAACTTTCTCTTGCAATATAATCTCAAATTAGAACTTGATAAACCAACCAGATTGGCTAGTAACTCTTGCTTAGATAATTTTGCACATTCTTACCATATAGGTTGTAAAGCTGAAATAATAGATTTACTTCTATCTGACCACACATCACAACTGCTGCAAGTTCCTATTAAAAAAAACCTGTATGATTAAATATTGGAAAATAATTAAACAGTAGATAACTTAATGAAATTTAAAAATCATCTAAACAACCTAACTTTTCGACTAGTATACGAAGCTAAAGACGCAAATGAATCATATGAAAATTTTATAGATGACTTTATATTGCTATACAAATTGTGTTTCCCAGAAAAAATAGTAACCATTTATACCTGTAAGAAAACTAAATGGATTTCGAATGGGATAAAAATATGTAGCAGAAAACAGAGGCAGCTACTTTGGATATATAGGCATAATCCGAACACAAAAAATAGACTTGCTTTTAAAAAGTATTCCAAGCTTTATAGAAGAATAGTAAATCTAACCCAGAAGGCCTAAAACAATCACTTCATAAAGACGTCTCAAAATAAATCAAAGGCTGCTTGGCAAGTTATTAACAAATCCAAAGTATGTCTGCCGCAAGAACCAATATTGACCATACAAAATGATAAATCAACTCTTACACATCCCCTTGACATCGCGAATGAATTCAATAAATATTTTATAGAGATTATAGAAAATAATTCAAAAACAAACCTTAATAATACCCCATTAACAAATTCGTGTAGAAATGTTATCGAAAACTCAACTTCGCAGTCTCTATTTATGCTACCAGTTTCAGATACTGACATTATAAAAGTGATAAGTAGCTTAAAAAATACTAGTACAGTAGGATACGACGGTATTTCAACTCGAGTAATAAAATATGTTAAGGAGGTCATAGCGACACCGTTATCGCACATAATTAATCTTTGCATTTCCGATGGTATATTCCCTACTAGTCTCAAGAAGGTAGTTATTAAACCCATTTACAAAAATAATGACAAGACTGATGTTAAAAATTACAGGCCTATTGCAAAAATACCAGTTTTTGCAAAAGTTATTGAAAAAATAATATATAATTCCATTTACACGTATTTCGAGAAGTTTCAGTTATTTTGCAATGAGCAAAAAGGATTTAGGAAAAATACTAATAGGGCAATATGGCACTATTTGACCTGCTATCAAGTATAATGACTTCTGTAGATAAAAAAAATCCTGTGTGCTCGATCTTCACGGATATGTCAAAAGCTTTTGACTTCGTAGATCATCAGATCCTGCTGCAAAAGTTACACGCGTACGGCATTCGAGGAAACGTTCATAAACTCCTAGAATTATACCTAAGTGATAGGACACAGTGTACTGAGATTTCCAGAATTTGTCCTACAAGCAAATTAGAAATTAAATATGTCTCTGAAGCGAGAACCGTGAGGTATGGTGTGCCTCAGGGCACTGTACTCGAGCCCCCACTATTCTTAATATATATCTCCCAAGAAATTTGAGAAACAAAATGGTACTTTTTGCAGATGACAGTACGGCTATCATAGAATGCACTGATCCAAAAAAATATCGAAATGAGATCAATAATTCGCTAAATAACATCATTAATTGGCTAAATAATAATAATCTAGTGATCAATTTGGAAAAAACTAAAATTATACAGTTTCATCAACGACGCGAGAATCCACCCCTTAATATTACCTACGATGAGTGTAAAATAGAAGAAGTTACGAGTGCAAAATTCTTAAGCATAACTGGAGACCATAAGTTGACTTGGAAACCTCACCTGGAAGTGGTTTGTAAACGACTGAGTAAATCTGCGTATCTATTGTTTCACTTATCTAAGAGAGTTAATTCTGAGACACTGTTAACAGCCTATCATGGACTTGTAGTCTCTATTCTCCGTTATGGTGTTGTTTTCTGGGGGCAATCAACAAATAGGGAACTGGTATTTAGGATGCAAAGAAGGTGTGTAAGATCCATGTGTAATTTAAAGTCAACCGATAGTTGCGTTCCCTATTTCAAGAAATTAAAAATATTAACGTTACCAGCTATATATATATTAGAAACTGCATTATTTATAAAATCAAATCCACATGTATTTACAAAATTTTCAACAGTTAAGAAGACCCCCATCCGGAGTCAATATGAAAATCAATTATGTACGTTGAAATGTAATACTGCGCTAATGAAAAAGAGTTTCTTTGGTGTTGCACCAAAAATGTTTAACAAAATACCTGATGCTATAAAATGTATGCCATTAAAGAAATTAAAAAAGTGTCTTCACAAGCTATTAGTTGAGAAATGTTATTATACCTTGGATGACTATTTTAATGAGAATACAATTTGATTAAATTCTGTAATTTTATAAATTTATATTATTAATGTAACGGACGAATAATTTCTCGCATGTTCTTTTGCTATGATCTTCTTGTGTGTGTTTTTTTTTTGTTATTCTTTCTTGTAGTGGACATTATTAAATTGATTCTTTTAATGTATTTGTATAAAATTGATAGAAAATTTTGTTAACTTGATGAACCTGACTATAATAGTTGTATGTCAACAATGACAAAGCATAGTGCAACACTTATCTATTTAAGACCTTGACATGTATGATTCATGTATATATGTTCTTCACCTATGTTTCACAAATAAATAATTCTGATTCTGATTTATCAATGTAGGTATCTATATCAACTCCGCCAACAAAGTGCAAAAACAAAAAGTAGTAAAAAATTTTTTATTAGGGGGTCAGTGGGTAGTCTTAAGGGCGGATTTTTAGGAGTTGGAGTATACGCTTAGGGGCACTATGAGAAGCAAAGAAAACGATATAAATAAATGTTTAGTTAAAAAAGTTTCCTTACCTTGAGTAGAGCTAGGGGCAGACTTAAGAGTATACGCTTAGGGGTACTACAAGCAGTGCAGAAAAGACTTAGTCCTCGCACCATAGCGCCCCTAAGGCTTTTTTTTTCATCCAATGACGAATCCCGCTCGTGGGCGGGAAACAGTGTCAGACTCTTACTGACTAAAGAACCTACCCCGTTCCTCCCTTACCTTATTCCCAGAGCCCCCGGTATAACGCTTTCGCACCAACCCTCGGCTCCAGGAGGCTTTGACCCTGAAGGGAGCCCTACAGTTTGCTGACAACTCCTTGAGGCGCGCGGGAACAGTGCGCGCCGTCGACGACTTGCGCTCGGTCTGGACTGTTACCAGACGACCGGACGGCGAGCTACCATTGCTCACCGTCCGCATGCCAGCGTCTACGGTGCCCGGATATCGGCGGGATGGGGTCGGCCTCCTCCTTCACTAGCATTACTGCCTCGCAGAAGGAGTTGATCTCCCAGGAAATGGGGTTACTAATTTTTACATGGACTACTGGGTTCTGTTACATTGTGAGAAATTTATGACGGACGGGGAAACTACGGAATCCTACACGGAGCGTAGCCCGACCCGCTCTTGGCCGATTTTATTTTTAATTAGCGATATGCCCCAGCTTTGCACGGGTGCAACGTTGATATTATGCACGTATTATACATATAAACCTTCTTTTTGAATCACTCTATGTAATAAAATAACCGCATCGAAATCCGTTGCTGAGTTTTATAGATCTAAGCATACATAGGGAAAGAGGGAAGCGACTTTGTTTTATACTTTGTTTTAGACTTTGTTTTAACGCTATTATAATGACTAAGGCAGATAACACACTAGATAGACTGAGCCAACATTTTTTCTAGACAATTTTATAAAATTAGGTATCCTGTCAAATTCGCAAGTCTTGTGATTTATCTGTCTTATTTTATGGTTCTAAAGGGATATTAATCTTATTGTATAGTTATATTTATTATTATAATAAAATGGCATAAATTTATTCACTGTCTTGCAAAATTTTGGCTTTTTGCAAATACGCCCACTTCTAATGAGTGCTTTTCTTTCTCTAATGAAAAAAATAATAATTTGGTTTTTACTTTTTTGCTTACACTTATCTATGTATTATAAACTAATTAAATTAAAAAGTAGTCTCTTTTAAATTTGCTACCTTCTATTATCAACCTCTTATCTAAATGTAGATTTGACTTTTTGCCTAAACTTTTCTTTGTATACAGAAAACTAATTAATAAAAAAAATAGTCTCTTTTAAATTAGCTACCTGCTGCTATCAACTTCTTATATAAATTTAGATTTGACTTTTCTTTGTATACTGAAAACTAAATACATAAAAAATAGCACTTTTAAATCTACTACCTGCTACTGCCTCTCAACATATCCAAATACAGGAAACTAATTAAAATTTTCTCACTTTCCAGGGGGAAATGCTTCACATCGCCCTATTTCAAGGGATGTATGGAATCTTTGTACCTACTCGACGAAAAGGAGCAAATTGATCAGATAATCGATTACGTCGGTAAACGCTAAGCCACCTGAACCGACGCATCACACCCTATCAATACCTGACGCAGTTTTGTACCAACATCGCGAAATAGCAGATTTTTTGTTGTTCCTTATCTGCTTTCTTGCTCAAGATATTCTAGTCCTAAGCGACGTAAATTTTATGTTCGCATTATGTTATAGTAACTAGTATTTAAGTAACATTAAGGTCATTTATTATCTATTTCATGATTTATATGTTATTAAATATTGTAAGCTTCTAATGTAGGGAAGTGCAAAGTACATAAAACATCTAGTATTGAAATTCGAAAATTTGAGGCAGCATTTGGTGTTGATGCTGGTCATCTGTTCTGTCTCTCGATCCGACTGAGATTTTAAACGATTTTATTGTCAAGATGTTGTTTTGAGACTGCGGCGGAGGTTCAGGGTGCCACGTGGATGCTTCCACTGCTTCACACCAGCCGATAGCTTCGCCCCAGTGTCACCCTGCCCCCCTCGATCGTCTCAAAACAACAACTGATTTGCGACGCATTCCAATCACAGTATTTAAAAAAATACTTACGCTTTTTTCAATTCTATACTATCAATTTTATAATTCTTTTTTATTTTCATTTTGAATTATGTTTTAAAAAACCTAACTATAACTTGTTCTTACAAGATTAATATTTCATTTTTTTTAAGATAGATAGGTTTTGAACCAATATCATTTCTTTGCTATACGAATTTCAACTTAATAACCAAAAAATAACTTTGATTTTAGCTTTTGTTGAAATTTCGTATTCACAATCTGTTGCTAGTTAGTTTTTAAATATGTAAATCACGCATGTGGCTTATACATCACTTAGATTTAACACTACAAAACTCAGGGAGTTTATTGTTTTTAATTTCATTCGCGATTATTTATTTATTATTCATGTTCATATAAAAGGACCTGTTTCACTAATTGATAAATCCAACTTTCCAATTATAAAATAATAGAATCTATACATATAATAAAACAGTAACGAAATAAAAACTGTACATTGAGAATTTTATGGAAAAAATGAGTGGGTTTTATTAGAAAAACGTAACTGATGACAAAAAGTGACTTTTTAGAATTTTTGTCTGTTTTTCTGTGCCTATGGTAGGTAAGGGTTGGCGCCAAAACTACTGGATAGATTGATTTGAAATTCAGCAAAAATGTTCCTTGTGAACCAAGGAAGGCTTTAGGCTACATATTATCACGCCGTAAGTTATAGGAGGTAAGCAATATTGAATTTAAATGGTGCAATGGATGCAAGGGTGTAACTTTTTTTTCCATGGACCGATCGACTCAAAGCTGCACAAATATTACCCTAAATTAGTTATCAAGGACGACATATTTGTTTTTTCAGTAGTACCCCCAGTGCAAGATTTAGGGGATGTAAAAGTTTGTATGGGAGAATCTTATTCTTTGGGCTAATTAACTTGAAACTTGGCACGTAAACTTATTTAGGTAAATAATAAAAAATCCTATTATTAGTTTTTCAAAACAACGTAATTTGGGCAAAGAAACATAGTTTAACGAATATTAGTAGTATAAAGACAATTTTAAAACAGCGCCATCTATGAGATTACACAAAAATCAAATCAAGTTACATATTAACACTTTTTGGAAATTAATAACTTAAATTTGATCATGTTGGCAAGGTTAGTAGTTAGTTATTCTTAAAATTCATAGATGGTAATGTCAGTAATGTGCATTTTCTTGGTCTTACTGTGCGGTCGAATTTACTCACAAATGGGAATCAGAAATGAAAAAAAAAACAAGCCTAAACAGAGCAAATGTTACTTATTTATTTTTAGAGAAATATCTTAGGTAGTGGTTGGTTCGTTTTACTAAAAAAATGTGGGTTAATATTTAATATATAATTTTAAAAAAATATTCATCTCTTTAATGGTGAAACGGCGTTCTCCATGTTTATATGAAATATCTTATTCTTATTCCAACGATCTAACGGATTTATTTTGCAACGCAACCTAATCTTAAATAACGTTTCAATGTTATTTATATACGTACAACGACATCTACTGACTCAAATTAGTACAAACGAAAACATTACATTAACAAAATAATATTATTTTTACCTTTCGTGAGTATTTGCTTCGCGATGACCATCAATAAGACGCAAGGGCAGACACTGAGTGCAGCGGGTGTCAACTTCAGGACGAATTGTCTCTTACGCGGGCAACTGTATGTCGCTTGCTCCAGCGTCACCAGTCCTGACTCTCTTTACATTTTGGCTTCTGGCAGCATAACTACCATCGAAGTATGGTGGCGGAGTAGTAAAGGCTCCGACTCAGTGATGGTGAAGTAGTAAAGGCTCTGACTTACAAGTTATAGGTCGGGCGTTCAAACCCAGCCAGGCGCATCACTTTGTGTAATTTTGTATTGTAAAAAAGTTAAGTTAAAGTTTTTTTCCAATAGTTCAAACAGAATTTAATAAGAATTTTGAGAAGAAGACTAAATGTATCAACCCTAAGTTTAGATTTAGGGGCTGTCTCCACGAGCGAGAGAATCGCGACGAGTCCGCCCTTATATCGTCGGATAATCTCCACGAACGAGCGATAATTCCGCCGCGTATCGTCGCGAGTCGTTACGGAATCGCGGCGGTCGCGTTGTTAGTCGCGGCGGGCTAGCGACGATGTAATGACGTTTTGCGCGCTCGTTGCCACTCGTCGCATCGCGGCGATAATATCGCCGTGTGGAGACGGTTCCATAGGGAGTGCATAGAAAAACGTGGCACGGCGATAATATCGCCGCGATTCTCTCGCTCGTGGAGACAGCGCCTTAGTGACTTGGCGACTAAAGGAATCACAATAAGTAGGAAAAGACTTTTCGACCTTTATGACCTTAAACTTAGTATTAAGACTGACACTTTTAATAAGTATGTTGCTATGTATTCAAAAATGTTTAAAACTACTTGTAAGGCAGCTAAAACTCTATGCATTAGCAACAATGTAATGTGCCTAATGTGTAACTGTTTGTTATTCCTAAATAAATAAATAAATAAACTAATAAAACTTCAGGGATTTTTTCAGCAGACAGACAGTTTATTTGTCAAAATGTTACTCACATTAAATAAACAGATGGCGCTAATATAGTAAGTAGTTTATATTTGTTACCTTATTTTAACACCCTCTCATAACAAAATAAACTACTAATCATCATCCTTTGGACTATCAACAAGCTCCCAGCTGTCACAGTCACTAAAAGACTGTAATTCTTCCTTTATTGCATGTTGTCACTGCACTTTCTCTGGTCCATTTACAGCTTCATTTAGTGAAATCTGCTCACCTGTCACATCTTCCACACACATATTGGAGTAACCATAGTAGTCCGGTTTTCTTATGGTGCGTTTTTTAGGAATATCCAAACTCTCTGACTGTGCCACAGTCGTGTCCGATGAGCTGAGCGGTTCATGAAAACTGTCTTCAGACTCACTTGATGTCTCATCAGGAACATTGTTGCATCACTCGCATTATCTTCGATGCTCTCTGTGCTATGCGACATACTGTTTTGGTTCTTCTGAGGTGATCGTTGTTCCTCTACCAGAACAGCCGCAGTTGATCTGTCATTCGTTTCCTCCATGACCACCACATCTCTGGCAACAATAATCTTCTGTGACTTTGGGTCAAATAGGCGATAACCTTTGGTAGTTTCTGAATAGCCAACTAAAAACATCTTAGTTGCTTTCTTATCCCATTTTTTTGCGCTTGTCCTTAGGGATATGGACCATTACTGGGCTTCCAAATATTCTTAAATTGCCTATATTTGGCTTTCGTCCCGTCCATATTTCATAGGGTGTAGTGTCCCTGTTTAGTCCTGCTGCTGGCGATCTATTCTTTATATACACTGCTGTGTTAACAGCTTCCGCCCAGAACTTTTTTCAAACTTGGCATCAAATAGAAGACAGCGGGCTTTTTCTACGATTGATCTGTTGTAGGTACCTCTCAGACAATCCATTCTGTTCTGGAGTATACACACTCGTTCTTTGATGTACAATCCTGACTTTTGCTAGCACTCAGAGGAAACGGTAACCTCGTTTGTTTGCCCTCGCAGCATACTGTGCAGCTGGATTTATCAATTTCACCACTTGTATCTTGGAATGTCACACCTTTGACTGTCCCATTCTTCATTTTACATAAGTCATTCATATTTATATGATCTAATCGTCTGTGCCATGTTGTGCTTGAAGTTTTAACTGCTGCTGCTACAAGTTGCTGAGACTTCACAATGTTTAATCTGTAGACCTCGTTCTCTAACTTTGCTTCACCAATGCAATCATTCTGTGAGTTATAAATTAAGCACCCTCTTTGGTTGAATATTACTCTATTGCCAATAGCAATAATTCTACTCACTGACAACAAATTCGTGGTGAGGTTAGGCACGTACAAAACATTGTTGACATTCACTTCATACTGCTTATTGCCCACTGCAGTCGTGATTTGTAAGTCTCCCGAACATTCGACCTGCACACATATTTGATTCGCAACCATAATCTCTTTAATTTTCGGTTGATAAGAGATGTTCGTCAACATGTTTTTATTAGACACTAAATGAGTACTAGCGCCAGAGTCTACGTACCAGTCATCTTGACTAAATTTGCTCGTTAAGAATACTGCGCTGAATGCATTCTTCTTCGCTTTTTCTGATTGGTATTGATTTTTAAAATTACCCATTTCTTTACATTTATAACAACGAATATTCTTCTCGGAATTTATTTTACTGTTGTTACTAACATGTTTGTGATGTTTACTAGCGATGAATGCACCTTCCGACTTCACATCGAAATCTGTACTCATGTCCAATAACTTCGTTTTAATAGAATCTGCACTTATAGCCATGCCTGAGTGCTCAATGGCCATGATCATTGGGCTAAACTTCTCTGGAAGTCCCGCTAAAAGCAAAGAGCCGATCCACTCGTCATTAATCTCGAAACCAGTTCCTTTAAGTTTCTGTGCTGTTTCTACGATTTGTGTGACGTAGCTAGTCATGGACTCACACGTTTCTAAGCGAATAGAAATAAGGTTTCTTAATAGACTAATCTTACGCGTGTATCCCGAGTCGTCGAACAATGACTTCAATTTCTGCCACAAACTTTGTACTGTCTTCTCATTCTTGATGTGGACGTAAAGAGATGGCTCGATAGTCATAATCATCTTCGCTCTTGCTTTCTTGTCGCTTGCTTCATCTAACGCTTTTGCGTCATTCAAGTCGACACCTAACAATATTAAAAAGTTTTCTACGGCAAACGATTGCATCACTGCTTACCATCAGGTGGGATCGCAGTCAAGCACTAGTTTATTGCAAGTTAAAAAAAAAAAAAACGCCCAATCGTCGTAATTCTCACGCCCCCTCAGTTTGGGAACGTTTACTGAGTAATTACCCGACATTTTTATACCTGTGCACTAATTTAAAACGATCGAAAATTAATAAATTGCGGGTCTGGGCCCATAACTTAATAAAACTTCAGGGATTTTTTCAGCAGACAGACAGTTTATTTGTCAAAATGTTACTCACATTAAATAAACTGATGGCGCTAATGTAGTAAGTAGTTTATATTTGTTACCTTATTTTAACATAAACAAGGTTCAATCAGCTGGTAACAAAATAAAAACTGTTTGGAAAATTATAAATAATGAAACCAATAGGAACAAAACCCATAATGATCACACATTGGACACATATCATGGTCTTGTTAGTGATAACAAACTATGTAGTTGCGCAAGAATTTCCATTTTTTTTTTAGGTACTAGTATACCAATTAAAACTACTAAAGCCCTAAACTCATCACCATCGCTTGCTTTTGATTTATTACAAGAGAATGTTGCAACCTGCCCAACTGAATTTATCTTTAAGCACATAAATCCCATAACAGTGATTAAAGCTTTTAAACAAATTAAAATAAAATTTACTGAAGATCTATGGGGTATGTCTATCAAAGTTTGTACATCAATTATTGAGACAATATCCCTGTTAGCCTTAATATTCAATTTGAGTGATGATCAAGGACTCTTTCCGGATCTAATGAAATTTAGTAAAGTGATACCACTTTTTAAATCCGGGGACAGTAAAGATACAAATAATTGTAGACCAGTATCTGTGTTGCCAGTTTTCAGCAAGATATTTGAAAAGCTAATGCTAATTCATTTAAACTCGAATAATATCTAGCACAATAAACAGTTTGGTTTCACCAAAGGACGTTGTACAACTGACGCTGGTGTCTCCTTACTGAAACACATTTTTGATGCGTGGGAAGAGGCACAGGATGCTATTGGTATTTTTCGCGACTAGTCTAAAGCGTTTGATTGTGTGGTTCATGAAACATTACTTTTGAAACTTGAGCATTACGGACTAGGTCAAAAATCGTTAAGCTTATTCAAATCTTATTTAAATGATAGACATCAATTGGTTCAGAAAAATGGTGTGAATTCTTCGGGATTAAATGTAAAAAGAGAGTATGGGGTACCCCCATTTTTACATTTAACCCCGAAGAATTCATCACGATTTTTGACCTAGTTCAATTTTAGGTCCTTTTTAGGGTTTCATAGTCAACAAGGAACCCTTATATTTTCGCCAAGTCTGTCTGTCTGTCCGTCCGCGGACAAAGCACTAGAAAGCTGAAATTTGGTATCAATATGTATATCAACCACGCCGACAAAGTGCACAAACAAAATGTGTTTTTTTTTATTAGGGTACTTCCCCTACACGTAAGGTGGGTGATGATTTTTTTTTATTTTCTACCATAACGTGTGATATATTGTTGGATAGGTATTTAAAAATGATTGAAGGTTCCGTAAAACATTTTTTTGATAATGTAAATATTTTCGGAAATAATCGCTCCAAAAGTAAAAAACACACAGGACACAGTTCGCACAACACGAAAAAGTTTTTGAAAAATAAAAAACATAGATTCTGAACTAATTTTGTAATTTAACCGTACATGCAAGCATCTTTTAAAACTTTTTTACATATTTCATTGTCCTGAGCGTGTCTTCTTTCAAATAAAAATACAAAAAGATTATAATCGGTTCACGCAATCCAAAATTATCACCGGGTACAGCGCCATCTCTCGGGAAATTGGGTTACTAGTTTTTGCATGGGCTACTGGGTTCTGTTACATTGTGAGAAATTTTCAGTAGATTAGCAATTTTGACGGCTGTGTATCTTTTTAGGGTTCCGTAGTCAAAAAGGAACCCTTATAGTTTCGCCAAGTCTGTCTGTCTGTCCGTCCGCGGATAATCTCAGCGACCGTTAGCACTATAAAGCTGAAATTTGGTATCAATATGTATATCTACCATGCCGACAAAGTGCACAAACAAAAAGTGGTAAAAAATGTTTAATTAGGGTACCTCCCGTAGACGTAAAGTGAAAAGTGATTTTTTTTTTCATTTCTACCATAACATGTGATATATCTTTGGATAGGTATTTTAAAATGATTAAGGGTCCCGTAAAATATTTTTTTGATAATATAAATATTTTCGGAAATAACCGCTCCGAAAGTAAAAAATGAGGCGTCCCCCCCTCTAACTTTTGAATCATATGTTTAAAAAATATTTAAAAAATCTCAAAAGTAGAAATTTAAGTAAGCTTTCTAGGAAAATTATTTTGAACTTAATAGGATGAACAATTTTTGAAAAAATAAAAAAAAACGTTCTGAACTAATTTTCTAATTTACCACTACATGCATTTTTTTAAACTTTTTTACATATTTAATTATCCTGAGCGTATCTTCTTTCAAATAAAAATACAAAAAGAAAAAATCGGTTCATGCAACCCAAAATTACCACCGGGTACAGCGCCATCTCTCGGGTAATTGGGTTACTAATTTTTACATGGGCTACTGGGTTCTGTTACATTGTGAGAAATTTGTGGCGGACGGGAAACTACGGAACCCTACACTGAGCGTGGCCCGACACGCTCTTGGCCGATTTTTAACTTTAAATTAATCAATCTGTCACACCACTCAATTTAAATTATAATTGAAACAATTATTTTTATCTGAGCATAATTTATTTTTGTTTCTAACTCGTTAAAAAAAATATATTTTTGAAAAAAATATTTTAATCTAAGCATAATTTATTTTTGTTTCTAACTCGTTAAAAATAGTTGTTTATAATCAATTTATCAGCGTTTTAATGGATTAACGGTTCAATTAGATATTTTCTGGCTCTAGTTAATGACATTGTTAGTAACAATACTGTCACAGCAGGTATATATAAATATACTCAGTCCTTACTCAATTTTGATCAGTCGAGGAGGCGTTTCATAAGCATTTTATTTAGCTTTGATTGTTAGATTGTCCGTCTTTCTTCAGTCAAAAAGGTAAATTTTCTTTCGTTCTTATTTAGTTTGAGAGAATATTAGATTTAGTTTTTATTTAAATACATCCGTTACATTGAAAAAAATCATCATCATCATCATCTGGTAAAAATATTTTGCTACAAACATTTTTGTATTTTTTTTTTATTGATATTTATTTTGCAAATATGTTTTCAAAACTAACATGTCAGTTTAATATTATATTAAACTAGCCACCCGCCCCAGCTTCGCACGGGTGCAAAGTTGATATTATGCATGTTTTATGCATATAAACCTTCCTCTTGAATCACTCTATCTATTAAAAAAAACCGCATCGAAATCCGTTGCTTAGTTTTATAGATCTAAGTATACATAAGGACAGGGGGAAGCGACTTTGTTTTATACTGTGTAATGATTGATACAGTGACAAGTATGCGGTCGCCACTCCAGAATTTATTTCAAACCGGCATGTCCTAGAACCAAAAATTCGAATACGTGTGACATCCACCAATCCGCATTGGGCACGCGTGGTAGATTATTGCCCATTCCCTCTCCTAGAGAGGAAGCCTGTGTGCACCAATCACCCTATATATGACACTAGCTTTTGTCAGCGGCTTCGCCCGCGTACATAAAATATAGATAGATAGATAGATAGATAGATATACTCTTTATTGTAGGTACACCATAAACAAAACTAGCCTACTAGCTGGTACCTGCGACTTCGTCTGCGTCTTTTTTTCGCAATAAAAGGTAGCCTATGTCCTTTCTCAAGGTCTAAAGATTGTCTGTGCCAAATTTCATCAAAATCGTTTGAGAGGTTTAAGCGGGAAAGCGTAACAGACAGACAGACAGAGTTACTTTCGCATTTATAATATTAAGTATGGATATCACTCAGGAGTAAAGCAGCTTTCTATTGTTGCTAAAATTTTTCCAATCGGACCAGTAGTTCCAGAGATTACCTCCTACAAACAAAGAAACAAAAAACAAACTTTACTTCTTTATTATATTAGTGTAGATTTTTTTCCCTAATTCAAAATTGTCGTACAGCTTACAGGCACCAATGTGAGCAAGACTCAAGCAGTCGACCAAACTGTCTTCGGTCTTTTAATTATCTTTATTTTAGGGGTCTGGGGAAGACCAAAGTCTAAATATAGATTTAATAAGAAATGCCACCTTTAACGTTAGCTGTGGTTACAACATTTTTTTCTTTTTGTTTAAAATCACCGTTGTATGGGTTTTTACTTTCAACTTCAAAGTCACTCAAAACAATCCCGATTTGCAAGGCAATTAGGATTTTGGAATCAAGTTAGTTATTTTTAATACTTAAGTTAGATGTTAGCTGTAGATATATTTAAAGATTTTCCATTGGATACTTCTTAGGCATCTGTAGGTTACACAAATTATGATTCACGAGATCTAGGCAAAGGAATTCAATCAGCAAAGAAGAGAAGTTACCGAAGCTCTCGAACTCAAAGGGCAACACAGGAACACTAATGAGCTTCAGCCAGTACAAGTTAGCGTAGATAGTAGTAGCCATGCGATCATGGGTTCCGTTTTCTTGCTACATTTTATTGTTCCCATAATCCATCTATGTATATTTCTATATCTTTGGACTATCTCTCCATTTTCTTGCTAAGTTTCTACCTTCCTATCGTTCTACCTAAAGCGAGAATAATAGAAAGCTGCTTTACTCCTGAGTGATATATTTTATGTACGCGGATGAAGCCGCTGACAAAAGCTAGTATCTAATAAACCTTTATAGGCACTTTTGAAAGGTTTCTTGGCTTTTCAAAAGTGCCTGTAAAGGTTAATCTGTCCGAAAAAATGATGCTAGCTGCATATTCCAAAAGCGTAGATCTCTAAGGAGAAGAATGTGCAGATCATTTGTTTTGTGTCTGAGTGGAATTTATCTATAATATTTATGTATTTAGAAATATATAAGTATGTTTATCAGTTGTCTAGTACCCATAATAGAAGCTCTGCTTAGTTTAGGACTAGAAGACGTTGTGACAGTTGTAAAAAAAGAAACGTTATTATTTATGTTCTAACAACAATAGAAAAAGACTATAGAGAATTTGTATCACAACAATTTCCAGTTTCAATAGTAAGAATTTAAGATGTTAATCAACTAGAAATTCTCGTAGCTATCACAACAATCAGGAAACATTGAATCATTTCTCGCAAAAAATTGAGAAGGAAGGTCATGATTTAAAATTATACCTTAACTATAATGAGTTTCCTATAACTGACTCAGATCCTGGCAACATTTTGGCAAAATTTCTTGTTCTTTTAAAGGGTTAAAGGTATTTTGGGGTTGCCGGTTTAGAAGAATTGAGATGAAGTGTGCTTCTGTCTAACCGTTGTATACAGTTTATTAATGACGAATTGGGTTTTACGAAGATTTTGTGCATACTTAAGTCTTTTTTTTTTTGGTGGGAAAAATCTTCGAATGACGAATCCCGGCCTTGGGCGGAGCAGGAGACAGTGTCTGACTTTTACTGACTAAACGACCCACCGTTCCTTCCTGCCTTAGTTCCGGGGCTTCGGTGTTTTGCTTTCGCATCAACCTTTGGCTTGGGTTTTACGAAAATTTTGTGCATACCTAAGTCTGGAGTTACCCCTCTCATCACAAGGATCGATAAATTGAACATTTTAAATCGATTGTAGACGGAAGATTTCTAATAGATATACTGTTGACGGTAAATAACTTGACTAAAGACAGACGTCATATAGTTCGAGCATGTCAAAATATATGGAATTATGGGTAGCGGGAGCTTTTACCGAAAATTAAAATCTTGAAAGTAATTCATCATCAGCCTTTTTAATGTTCCCACTGATGTGACACAGGCCTCCTCTCTAAGAGATGGAATGGGCCATAATCCACCACGCGGGCCTATTGCGGGTTTGTAGATATCACAAGTCTTCGAATTTTGGTTCTAGGACATGCCGGTTTCCTCACGATGTTTTCCTTCACCGTTTTGAGGAAAGTAATTATTATGAAACTTTAGATTTTTCCCGATATTTTTTACGGCTACTATAGCTGTATAGTTTTACAAAAATACTTGTGTGTACACGCCTTTTCTTCAAATGAATCAGTCAGGGAAAATAATATTATGATGTAATATATACAGTGTTTTTTTTTATAAATATACAGTGATTAAACTATTCTTAAGTAATAATAATAACAGGTAGAATAGATTGGAATAAAACTTTATTGTACACCAAAATAGTAACAATTTCACAAACTTATATTAATGGGCACAAAGGCGTATTGATAGTCGTATCAGCCAATGGCTTAATAGCCAAGAGTCTTGACCAACCCCTTCGAAGGCTCGCGGCTTCACTTCGACTTCAGAAAGTGGTTCTCTTGGACACGGCTCGTATAGTTAGATTGTTCCTTTCTCTAGAGCCCTGACTGCTGGTAGGTTGGACCCTGTCCCCGATACTGTTGAACACTGTTTTATATACTGATACAAAGTGGATACGACGGATGGGCTTTCCTTAAAAAGGATTGTACACACCAATATGAACAACATTTACTATAAGACCAACGCAAAAAGACCCTCTGTCCTATCCACTTTGTTCATATATATGTATTAGCCATAGAGCAACACAGGCCACCGGCAGACCGGAGGTATTAGCTTTCTGACAGCGGCTTCACCCGCGTGAAAATAGGCTTCGCCATAAAAACTTTAGACCCCGATTTCATGCCTTTAGGAGCAGAATTTTGAAAAATCCTCTCTTAGTGTTCGCGTACGTCATAAAAGGATCCCTTGTGCCAAATTTCACGCTTCTAGGCCCAGTAGTTTTGGCTGTGCGTTGATATATCAGTCAGTCAGTTTCTCCTTTTATATATATAGATTAATGTGTTTATGTAAGTAAAAAAGAGAGAATAATAACAAAATATTGTTCTCTCTTCATAAGTCCTACCCTTAACGAGGAAAAAGGTAAATATACACTCTAACCGCACAGTCTGATATTCCACACATGTCGCGTGCTCCACTCAATGGTCCCGAAACGTCAGCAATACGGAGGTACGTCACATGATGTGACGTCAAATGGTAACAAAGAGAACCATCATCTTCCTGTCCTTGTGGGATATTACTTGAAGTGGTTTCTTACGTTCTATCCAACAGGATAGAACGTAAGAAACCACTTCTTCTTCACTTTCTTAGAGGGTAACAACCCTCTATTATTTACTGTACTCTACTAGACTTCTGCCAGCAGTTTCGCCCGCGTGAAAGTAGGGTTCTCAATACAAACTTTAGACCCTCATTACATCCCTTTAAGAGCTGAGATTTGAAAAACCCTTTGTTAGTGTTCACCTACATCATAAAAGGAAGCCTTGTTGATGAAACAAATAAACGTTTTGACTTTGACATTGAAAAAACTTTAATCAGATTCGAATTCTTCAATTTTACTCATCTCTGAGTACTTCAATTTTGCCAAAAAATCTTTGATTTGACTGTAAGACGTGAAGTCACGTCCTGGCAATCAATCCTATTCTCATTTTTCATTTGGAACGCAATGTACATAAATAATTTATCTATACATATGTATAAGCTATGATCGATTCTCAGGTAAAGGTGAGTCAAGTCAGATCGGAGGCGCCCCTTCAAGTAGTAATTCTCAGAAATTACTATTGTGGTCACATAAAGAAACGCTTTGTTAACGAGTCACTTTAGTTACTTTATATTATTTATAGATTTCTTCGAAATGGTGAGGGTTCCCTTTTGCTCGGCCTTTGGCTTGCGTCAAAGCATTGCCTTTCATATTTTTAATTTAAAGAACCGAAAAAATAACCTTCTTTCTGGCGTTATTAGGAAAAACTATAGGTCTAAAATTTTCACCTCTCACTTTTAATAAAATTTAAATATAAAAAGCTTTCATTGAGATCTGTAATTGGCGTTTTTTTTTAACCTTTATTTTTGTACGAATTTTCAAACGCTAACATTCGCAGAGCCTAACTTCAGACTTGCCAATACGGCCGTACTGTACACGCGTTTGCTAAAAATGCAGGTGGTGCACTCGGAAGGTACCGCAGTGTCGCATGTGACAGTTGTCGCGTCGGGGCCTGCAGCGTTACAGTCAAATATTCCTCCAATTTTCCGTTCATGTTAAATGTAGCGACACCGCATGCGTTAGCGTTGCATGCGCATTTAAACATGCGACTCGCCGCTCCACAAGAACAAAATATAAAAGTAGTTTCAACACACATAAATCATTAAAACTATGACGCAGTGTGTCAAAAGGGCGCGTAATTCTCAATTTGAAAAAATGTCAGAGACGATAGTGCGGGGCGATAGGACGCGGTGTCGTAGAGATGCTCCCACTTATCGACTTTTTAGTCTAACAATTAATACATACATATACAACTTGTCACTTCTCAATAAATTGTAATAACGGCCGATGCGCCACAAAACGCCACAATACACGCGACGCTTTACGCCCCGCGTCTCTGTGCGCTTACACTTACTCATACGGAAAAGTTTAGATTTAAAATTCCTTTAGTAACTGACTCATTTCTTATAATTTCTCGTTAATTTAGATTCCAAACGGAAATTTTCTCACTATACGCGACTACTGTAGCGAGTTGCAACATTTTTTCTAAAGTTATTAGAGTAAACGGTTATATAGAAAAATATAAACGTCTCGTTCCATTATCATAACATTTCCATATTTATCTTGGATTGAGGAAAAATCTATTTGCCTGAGGATATAGAAGTAAATCACGATTCTAGACTGTTCACAATCTTGTCACGATAATTTAGTCTTAATTGACACATATCATCAATACATAGTATAACACAAAGTCGCTTCCCGCTGTCCCTATGTATGCTTAGATCTTTAAAACTACGCAACGGATTTTGATGCGGTTTTTTTCAATAGATACAGTGATCCAAGACGAAGGTTTATAAGTATAATATATTAGTATTGCACCCGTGCGAAGCTGGGGTGGGTCGCTAGTATTTTATATTCTAATATTATAAACACAAGTTTGTATTTACTTCACACCTAAACCTGGTTGAACGGATTTCGGTGGAAATTATTCACGCGTATACCATGCTTTTTATTACCCCAAGAATTATTCTCTTAGTGTGTATCATATAAAGAGGTTTCTGACGTCGGAGAGGCCTATATCTCCCGTAATCATCATTTAGTTCTGTCTGTATCCAACTGATTCCCACGATTTGTATCAGGTCATTGGTCCATCTTGTACGAGGCCTTTCAATGCTGTGTCTTTCAAAACAGCGTTGAAAGGTCTCGAGTCGATGAGATATAGGTACTTTTATACCTCGTTTGCTTTACCACTATTTATGCTGAGTTAGGCGCCTTTTTGGCCTTACACAGATTTTAATGCTACTTTTTCTTCTTGTCTATTTTTTTTTCTGCGTAAGGTACGAATAAATGTTTTTTCTTTCTTTCTTTCAACTTTGATATTGTTTTTACTATTACTCGTAGTATATTCTATTTTTATATTTTTATTGACATTTAGTTTAGATATCCATTATTGTTTCCGTGTATATTCCCTATTATGGTCTAATAGTCTAGACAGCGTCATAGGATTCCCGTAACCCACGTCACAGTTACTCAACTTTAGATAATGACCACTATTATTATTTACACAAGAGGATAAATGGGAAATATATTTTTCTATATTAAAAGCGAAATACCACTCACTGATTAGTCACAAAATCTCAGAAACTATAGATAGATAGATATACTCTTTATTGTAGGTACACTATAAATACAATTTGGTAGGTATATTAGGAGCTTAAAATTACTATGGTAAGTGGTCTTATCGCTAAAAGCGATTTTTTAAAGACAACCTTTGGATAAATTTGACAAAGGAGAAAGATACACGGGTAGTTTAACTATAACACCTTCAAACTTAAAATTTGGCAGGCAGGTTCTTTATAGGGTGCGGACATTTGCTAAAAACGGATTTTACGAAACTCCTCCCCTGAGGGGGTAAAACGAAGTTAGAACTTAGTATGGAGAAGCCAACTTATACGCCGGCGAAGCCACTGAGAGAAGTTAGTACGTCATATAATAGAGACGAAGAGAGCGAGGCAAAGAAAAAACGAATAGATTGTATGAGAAATCATTTTAAAGAAAAGGGAGTTAGTGACAGCATGTCGGCTTATATGACAGAATAGAAGACAAAAACGAGCACCAATTCCAAGTAACACGGGATAAAGACAGGAAGATGATGATGATGTTCCCGCGCGCCTCAAGGAGTTGTCAGCAACTGCAGGGGCCCTTCAGGGTCGAAGCCTCCTGGAGCCTAGAGGGTGGTGGAAAACTGTTACCTCGACTCCAGGAATAAGGCAAGGAAGGTACGGGGTAGGTTTTTTAGTCAGTAAGAGTCTGACACTGGTCTCCCGCTTCGCCCAAGAGCGGGATTCGTCATTGGATGATTTTCACCTACCATAAAAAAAAAAAAAAAAAACCAGCTAATCGGGCCTTTTCATTCATTCATTTATTTATTTTATATTACGTTATGTTATGTTATACCTACAAATAGTAACACTTAATAATGTTATCATTGTACATAGAAATTACAGCTCATCATACATAATTCATGTGGTTTAAAAATAAAATAGGGGGTTACATGATACGCGTATTTCCCTTGACCACGTGACAACTCGGCCTGCGCAGGCGCACAGGCTGTGTAATATCGCGCCATTTCGCCGGCCTTACCGCGTCTCCTTTGATCCTCTTCCTCGTTACTAAATAACTGCCTTTTATTGATAATGTTAAAGTGGATATTATAATAACTATAAAAACACTTAAACACAAAACGGAAAGCAGAATAATTTTAATACCCTTCTTCCCGGTGTGAATAATTTTAGCAGCAACGGTAACCATCTATTTATACTTAGGTGTTTTGTGACAACTTATAACCCAATTACAGTTGTTTGACGTACTTAAAGTAAAATCGTAACTGCGGTACACACCTAAAAGTATGAAGCTATAGGTATTACTAGCTTTTGCCCGCGGCTTCGCTCGCGTACATAAAATATAGCCTATGTCACTCAGGAGTAAAGCAGCTTTCTATTGTTGCTAATTTTTTTCCAATCGGACCGTAGTAGTAGAGTAGTTCCAGAGATTACCCCCTACAAACAAAAAAACAAAAAAACAAACTTTACCTCTTTATTATATTAGTGTAGATTATTAACCTAGACTTGAATTACGAGGGAAATCCTTTTTTCATTAAGCCCCAAGCGAGCGCCGGCGCTCCGGACCTATTGTTTTTTAATTGTGTCTGTAATTAAGGTAATCAAAAGGTTAATAATGATTTAAATAAAGTAATATCATCGGGTGATTGCATCAATCAAGCGGTCGAGTACCTATTGACCACAGTTGCTTTTACGTTTTCTATTCCTGCGTGCTGAGTGCGAATTGTTTTTACGTTAACGGAATCTAGACATTTAGCGCGTTCGGCTCTCTGATTGGTTAAAGAGTTTGGAGCGGGCCAATGGGAGCGCTGAACGTCACAAACGCGTCGATCGCGTTAACTTAAAACAACTCACACTCAGCATACTGATATTTCTACAACCTAGGAGTCTTTAAGTCAAGCTGTCATGAATGAAAAGAGAGAGAGTGAAAGAGAGAGAGGTTACTTCTAGTCAAGCGTGCTCCATCGTCAGCAGTTGTGATAATGGCCAACGCGAGCAATCAATTATAATAATAAAACAAAAATCTATCTTATGCACCTTTACTTATTTTTGATTTTTCTTATTTCAAGATGCATCTAAGTTCGCTTCAGTTGGCGTGTGCGACACTAGTGGCGGTGGCCCTGGGCGCGACGGCGCAGCCCTTCGACGCCCTTGATGCACTGAAGTGCAAAGGACACTTCGATGCGGCCAAGTTTGTCCGCCTCGACAGGGTCTGCGAGGATTGTTTCAACCTCTACAGAGAACCAGTGGTCTATACCCGATGCAGGTTCGTTGCGTTTTGTCTATGATTCGATTTTCAAATGTGACGTTTTACAGTTTTTTTTTATTTGTGCCAGTTATTGGCGGGAATTTTGAGTTGATTTGGAAACTTGAATTAATTAGATGTCTTTTAAAGATAATATTGATTACATGGGATAAAATCATAAAATATGGTAACGAGGTCATTATTGATTCACAATTCGAAATCAACGCTACTCAATTCCAGACTTTAAGAACATGTATTAAAGTGCATTATTCCTTGTTGGGGTACAGGAATGACTGTTTCACGGATGTAGTCTTCAAAGGCTGCGTGGAGGTGCTACTACTAACTGACCAGATAGAAACGTTCAAGGAATATATAAGAGAATTACACTGGGCCCCTCCCATAACGTCGGATTAGGTACCAACCGAATTTATTTTGCCTCGCCTCCTCACAACTATGTTTCCTATTTATCTATCTCTTTCTAATGCGTTAAGCATTCCTTCAGGTTTGGGGTATTAACAGCACGCTATGTTAATCGCACTATTTTAAATTATATTTTAACACAGCTAAGCAAGCAAAATTAATAAAAAAAAGTCTTAAGTATGATATGTAATCTTCTTTTCACAGCATTTTTCCTTACATTTTGGCCGCCCATCTATTTAATACGCGATGTTTCCTCCAGCGCCACGCATTAAACGTATAACGTTTCTATAGTAAAACGTGGGGATGGGATTATTGTTTATTCACCAATTTGCGAAGCTAAATAAAAACTGATAATTTATTTTCGTATTTTGTTTTATTTTATAAAAAAATAATATGAAACCTGGATATTTCTCATAATAAAAGAAAAGAATTGTAAATTTATTAGACCTGTGTTCTAGAAGGCACATCCTTGTCTCCAAATGTAACCCTTCTAATTCAAATCAAGTCGTTGGCGCTCGAGACGTCAAAATCGTTTCTGATATAAGGATGTCTATGGTATTTTTCATTTTGATATTCACTGTGATCGTTACACGTGCATAACCTCAGCCGATTCCTGCATAATTTATTTCGTTTAGGTACTTACAACAAATAGATCGACCCAAATACAGTCAATAGAAGTTAGATACCCACGTGGTTTTCTACGTTTTTATTTTTAATTAGATGATATATGATGATGATGATCAGATGTTACAGATCTTTTTTAGGGTTCCGTAGTCAACAAGGAATCTTTATAGTTTCACCAAGTCTGTCTGTCTGTCCGTCCGCGGATAATCTCAGCGACCGTTAGCACTAGAAAGCTGAAGTTTAGTATCAATATGTATATCAACTACGCCGACAAAGTGCAAAAATAAAAAGTAGTAAAAATGTTTTATTAGGGGGTCAGTGGGTAGTCTTACGGGCGGATTTTTAGGAGTTGGAGTATACGCTTAGGGGCACTATGAGAAGCAAAGAAAACGATATAAAAAAAATTTATGGTTAAAAAAAATTTTCCTTACCTTGAGTAGGGCTGTAGGGCAGACTTAGAAAATTTTCACAAATATTTTTTAGGAGATTTGGTAGTAGGTACGCTTAGGGGTAGGGCTTTCAATCCGGAGTTCCGGAGTTTCGTAACTCCGGAGTTTCGAATCGATTTTAAACATTTTTCAACTCCGGAGTTGAAATAGAACACCGGAGTTGAAACCGGTTTTCAAAAACCATGTAAACATTATTTACAAAACGACGAAAAACGCATCTTAATTCTTGAGCGTAACGTAACCCGTTATTTGATTCCTTCCTAAGTCCTTAGCTCAACACTTCGGTATTATTTGGTAGTTAAAAAATAAAAAACAAAGCACCTCGTCTACTAATTTGGATATGGATGGTTTTGTATGAATAGAAAAAGCAATTTATGACAATGGCGGATGCAGAGGAAACACCTTTCAGAAGCGTACTACTATCTGCTGTGTGTCTTGCCTACGAGCGTGGAGTCAGAACGAGCATTCTCGGCAGCAGGCTTTTTCTGCACGAAACTTAGAAGTTTCCTTTCTGACCTATCTTTAAATGCCTTATCGTTTCTCAAAATTTATTACAAAGAACTTCGATCTCAAAAAAAGTAGATTTTTAGGTTCTATTATTTTATTAGGATCTATAAGTTCATGATTATTATTTTATTGTACTTGCCAAACAAATGATGATTTTTTATGTTTGTTGATTTTTTAAAATATTTTATAATGCGTATTAGTTGTCTATTACAACGTCTGGCTGTCAGGCATAAAACTTTTAAACTAAAAGACGGATTCTTGCCAAACAAATGTTTATTTTTTGTGATTATTTTAATATTTTGTAATTCGTATTAGTGGACTTTTATAACTTCTATCTATCAGACAGTAAATTTTTAAACAAAAACATTGATTGTTAACAAATAAAACTTCTATTGATTAAAATAAAAGGCGTTTTTTATTAATTTCTAAAAAAGTTGTCAACTCCGGAGCCAACTCCGGAGTTCCGGATTTGATTGCTCAACATCGTAACTAGCTCCGGAGTTAATAACTATCCGAGTTTGAATGCCCTACTTAGGGGTACTACAAGCAGTGCAGAAAAGACTTAGTCCTCGCACCACAGCGTCCCTAAGTTTATGGTAGATAAAAATCATCCAATGACGAATCCCGCTCGTGGGCACAGCAGGAAACAGTGTCAAAATCATCATCATCATCAGCCTAGCGTAAGTCCCGGTTGCTACCTTGGCTTTCACCTCGGTGCCCGGGGTCCGCTTTCCTGACTAGTCGTCTCCACTTCGCTCGGTCTTTTGCGTCCTCTGCCTTAAGCCCATTAGCACGCATATCGTCCCTTACGACGTCGATCCAACGCCTCTTAGGCCTACCTCGTTTTCCGGGTCCCGGCGGAGGCGGCATGGCGAGGCATCTGTTACCCACGTAGTCTGCCGGTTTTCGTAAAACGTGGCCATACCAGCGTAAGCGACCCTCCTGCAGTTTATCTGCTATGTCACGGACCTGAAGGCTGCCCCGGATGCGGGAGTTCTTAATGCGGTCTTTCCGCGAAACTCCAGACATCCAGCGCAGCATATTCATTTCCGTGACACGCAGGCTTTGCTTATGTCGCTCAAGTACAGGCCACGCTTCACTGCCATACAAAAGGACAGGCCTAATGATGGTCTTATAGACCTGTCCTTTGAGCCTAACCGGCATTTTGGGGTCACAGATAACCCCCGCCACCTCACGCCATTTCGCCCAGGCCGCCGAGATACGTGACTCGACGTCGCAATCGACGTCCCCGGACTCGTGGAGCACCGATCCCAAGTACCTGACCTGTTCCGTGCGCTCAACTGTGTCTTCGCCAATGCGAACAGGAGCAGCGTTAATTGTGTTACAGGCCAAGTACTCGGTCTTCGCCGCATTAATTTTCAGACCGCCGTTTTCCAGCGATTCCTTCCACGCTGCCACACGTCGAACCAAGCGCCCACTGTCCGAGTCCGCCAGCGCGATGTCGTCTGCATACATGAGCAGCCATGGCGGCTGCTCATGTAAGTCCCTGATGGTGGAGGACAGCACGTCCAGCACCACGCTGAACAGAAACGGACTAAGGACAGAGCCCTGGTTAACTCCGACGGTGATGGGAAAGGGTTTCGTATCGCCAACAGCGGTCCGAACCACAGAACCGGAGTCTCGGTACATATCTCGGATGATGTCAACATAGGTCTCGGGCACTCGTTTGGATCTCAGCGCCCACCAGATCACATCACGGGGGACACAGTCGAAGGCCTTCTGCATGTCTAGGAACAAGAGGTGCAGAGGCGTATTCTTCGATCTGTATCCCTCCATGGTAACCCTTAGGGCAAAGATGGGATCCATGGCGCCATGGCCTGGTCGAAACCCATATTGACATCCCGAGACGGTGCACTCCTGTCGGATCCGAGAGTCAATCACCCGCACGAAGAGCTTCATGGTGTGGGACATAACCTTAATCCCCCGGTAGTCGCCACACTCCTGCACCGATCCCTTGCCTTTGAAGACTGGAGTGATAATACTCAGTCTCCATTGACTAGGGATCTTTCCGGTGAGGAGCATGCGGTTAAATAGGTGGGTTAAGATGCCCACACCATGAGGACCCATCGCCTTCCAGGCTTCAATGGGGACTCCATCGGCACCGACAGCTTTCCGGTTCTTCATGCGGCGAAGAGCCACATGCACTTCTTCAGGCGTAACCGGGGGCACAAGTCCCTGATTTGGAGGGAGAACCGGAGACAGCACCTCTTTGTGCTGCTTGTTCAGCAGCTCGTGGAAGTACGAGCGCCATCTCTCCTTCACCGCGAGGTCCTCGCATAACAGATTGCCGTCAGGGTCTCTTACACAGCGGCACTTAGAGATATCCAGTGCCGCTTTGACCCTGGAACGTGCCAACTTATAAATGAGCTTTTGCCCCTCAGACGATTCCAACTTATCATAAAGTGGCTGTAAGTGGTCTCGTCTGGCTCTGGCTACGGCCCTCTTGGCGGCACGTTTTGCGGTTCTGTATGCGTCGCGGTCTTCGGGAGATTTGGAAGCTTGCCACGTTTTGAAGAGGGCTTTCTTCTCTCTGATCTCCCTCTGGACTGTGTCATCCCACCACCAAGTCTCCTTGTCACACCTGCGGCCGCCCCTGGACAAGCCGAGCACCAACTTTGCCGCCTCAGTGATGGCAACCTGAATCCTGTACCAGTGGCTTTGCACAAGTTCGCCATCGGTACCATCGCACTTATCGCCGATGGCCGACGCGAACGACTGGGACGTGGCTTCATTCAGTCGCCACCACCGTATTCGGCGTTGTTGGCGCTCAACAACCTTGACCCTAGGCTTGACGCGCAAGTCCATGACAAGGAGACGGTGTTGTGCAGTGAGACTCTCGCCGGATATGACCTTGCAGTAGGCTACCTTACTGATATGGTGCCTCCGTGTGAGTAAGAAATCGATTTGGGTAGCGTACCTCCCGCTCTTGTAGGTAATCAGGTGTTCGGATTTCTTTTTGAAATACGTGTTCACGATGGCAAGGCCGGCAGCCGCACACTTTTGGAGGATAGTCTACCCTTCAGCGTTACGGCTACCGTATCCAAAGCCACCGTGAACATGCTCAAAGTCCTTGCACCTGTCACCCACATGACCGTTCAGATCACCACCCAAAACGATTCCCTGCGACAACGGGATGCCACGAAGCACCCCACCGAGTTGATCCCAGAACGCAGCCTTTTCAGTGTCGCTGCAACCGACCTGAGGTGCGTAGGCACTTATCAAGTGGGTTACAACCCCGTCAATAAGCACACTTACGACCATAAGCCGATCACTGTAGCGTTTCACCTCCAGGACTGCGTCTTGAAACTCCTCGGAGAGTACAACGGCCACCCCGTTCTCCCCACCGGCTGCACCCGTGTAGATCAGCTTGTAGCCATTCCCGATGAGCCGGGACCTGCGGCCTTTCCACCGAGTCTCCTGCAGGAATGCCACGGCCACCTTTCGCCTAAGAAGCACATCGGCTAACTCTCTCGCGCGTCCGGTCAGCGTGCCAATGTTGAGGCTGGCGAAGCGAATTTTCCGGGTTGGGGCTCGCGTCTTTGGCCGTGTTCGCCCCATACACGGTAGCCCTTGCCCACTTGCCACAGGAGTCGGGCGAATCTCCTGCGCGCCGTTTTGCGGCGGCGCCCTATCCGTGGCAACACTCTTTCCTGTTCTATCCATATTAGTGGCTATTTGTGGCCTTTACGGGAGCGACTACCGTCTGACTTCCCAACCCTAAAAGGGAAAGCCAGCGCCAGAGCCTCGTCTGTTGTTCGGCAGGTGCCCCAACTTGCAGGGGAGGTTGTCTTAGGCCCCGAAGATCGTGGTGGGGCCCCATATGCACCCCAAACAGTGTCAAAATGTTACTGACTAAAGAACCTACCCCGCTCCTTCCTTGCCTTATTCCCAGAGCCCCGGTATAACACTTTCGCACCAACCCTCGGCTCCAGGAGGCTTCGACCCTGAAGGGCCCCTACAATTTGCTGACAACTCCTTGAGGCGCGCGGGAACAGTGCGCGCCGTTGACGACTTGGCTCGGTCTGGACTGTTACCAGACGACCGGACGGCGAGCTACCGTAGACGCTGGCTTGCGGCGGCGACGGCTACGGCGAGAGCGTTGTTGCCTTTGCCTAATGCGGTCGGCCTCCTCCCTCCTTCACTAGCATTACTGCCTCGCAGAAGGAGGCGATCTCTCGGGAAATTGGGTTACTAATTTTGACATGGACTGCTGGGTTTTGTTACATTGTGAGAAATTTATGACGGACGGAAACTACGGAACCCTACACGGATCGTGGCCCGACCCACTCTTGGCCGACTTTATTTTTAACTAGCGACCCGCCCGAACTTCGCACGACTGCAATGTTGATATTAAGCACTTATACATATAAACCTTCCTTTTGAATCACTCTATGTAATGAAATAACCGCATCGAAATCCGTTGCTGAGTTTTATAGATCTAAGCATACATAGGGAAAGAGGGAAGCGACTTTGTTTTATACTATGTAATGATAGTGTCGCAATAATTCGTTATATTCACGGTCAAGAACACGTGTACCAACGCAAGAAGGAAACATTGCAATATACTAAAATGCACAAAGTCACTATGACTAATAATATAATTTAGGTATCTTCAAGGCTAGAGTGGCTCTTAATAAACTAGTGCGTCTTACCATCAACGATTGCATCACTGCTTACCATCAGGTGGGATCGCAGTCAAGCACTAGTTTATAGCAATTAAAAAAAAAGACCTTAAAACCCTTATGACGTCACGATTTACTTCTATACAAGTTCGTAGAGTTGTGCTCACTGACAACTAGCAACTTGTAAGGATGGGTTTTTAAAACGGTGCTTCACTATCGACAATGATTAGAAAACCTATTTATTCTTGATTAAGGTGAATAAAACATAGTTTACAGTTTACAATATCTATAAAATATTATTTACTAGCGACCCGCCCCAGCTTCGCACGGGTACTTATATTGGATATATTATACCTACATGTATTATACACATAAACCTTCGTCTTGAATCACTCTATCTATTAAAAGCCGCATCTAAATCTGTTGTCTAATTTTAAAGATAGCATACATAGGGACAGCGGTAACTTTGTTTTATACTGTGTAATGATGTTATGTCATGTTATTTTCTTGCAATAATAGTATTTATGATCGTTTCAACGAGATATAGCGAGGTCTTCATCGTGTTCCATCACTGGCTTAGACTTTATATCAAGTACTTGGCGTTGGGGACATTAAAATATTTTCTGGCGATTTTGTTTCTATTGAATATAAAATAAACTTGAAAGCAGGCCGGCCGAGTGGTTACGGCCCCGACTTATGAGTTGTAGGTCGCAAGTTCAAACCCAGCCAGGCGCATTACTTTGTGTAGCTCATTTTCATCACCACTGCTCTCAAAACGGTGAAGGAAAACAACGTGAGAAAACCGGCATGTCCTAGAACCAAAAATTCTAAGACATGCGACATCCACCAATCCGCTCTGGACCCGCGTCGTAGATTATAGTCCATTCCCTCTCCTAGAGAGGAGGCCTGAGTCCCAGCAGTGGGAACATTGAAAAGGCTGATGATGATGATGATGATAAAACAAACAAGAACTTATTATGTGCGAAAAAGTTCAAAATATGGCTTAGGATAGGGCAATTTTCCATAAAAACAAAATAAAAAGTCTTGTAAAAGTCGAAAATTTATTTTATACTATTATTACTTCAAATCAAGTAGTGGCGCTGAGGGTACGAAAATCTCGAACTCGTACCTATACAAGTGACTGGCGGTCAAACGATTACATCTTCTAGATTTCCTTCTTATTGAGCCTGGTTTAACAGCATGCCTTTTTGCCTCTTTTCAGCACTTTAACTTGTATTTAATATTTTCTAACTTTACGCAGCACTAAATTTAGCACTATTGTTATATTTTCTACGTTTTCTTAACGCTATTATAAGAACTAAGGCAGATAACACACTAGATAGACTGAGCCAACATTTTTTCTAGACAATTTTATAAAATTAGGTATCCTGTCAAATTCGCAAGTCTTGTGATTTATCTGTCTTATTTTATGGTTCTAAAGGGATATTAATCTTATTGTATAGTTATATTTATTATTATAATAAAATGGCATAAATTTATTCACTGTCTTGCAAAATTTTGGCTTTTTGCAAATACGCCCACTTCTAATGAGTGCTTTTCTTTCTCTAATGAAAAAAGTAATAATTTGGTTTTTACTTTTTTGCCTACACTTATCTATGTATTATAAACTAATTAAATTAAAAAGTAGTCTCTTTTAAATTTGCTACCTTCTATTATCAACCACTTATCTAAATGTAGATTTGACTTTTTGCCTAAACTTTTCTTTGTATACAGAAAACTAATTAATAAAAAAAATTGTCTCTTTTAAATTAGCTACCTGCTGCTATCAACTTCTTAAATTTAGATTTGACTTTTCTTTGTATACTGAAAACTAAATACATAAAAAATAGCACTTTTAAATCTACTACCTGCTACTGCCTCTCAACATATCCAAATACAGGAAACTAATTAAAATTTTCTCGCTTTCCAGGGGGAAATGCTTCACATCGCCCTATTTCAAGGGATGTATGGAATCTTTGTACCTACTCGACGAAAAGGAGCAAATTGATCAGATGATCGATCACGTCGGTAAACGCTAAGCCACCTGAACCGACGCATCACACCCTATCAATACCTGACGCAGTTTTGTACCAACATCGCGAAATAGCAGATTTTTTGTTGTTCCTTATCTGCTTTCTTCCTCAAGATATTCTAGTCCTAAGCGACGTAAATTTTATGTTCGCATTATGTTATAGTAACTAGTATTTAAGTAACATTAAGGTCATTTATTATCTATTTTATGATTTATATGTTATTAAATGTTGTAAGCTTCTAATGTAGGGAAGTGCAAAGTACATAAAACATCTAGTATTGAAATTCGAAAATTTGAGGCAGCATTTGGTGTTGATGCTGGTCATCTGTTCTGTCTCACGATCCGACTGAGATTTAAACGATTTTATTGTCAAGATGTTGTTTTGAGACTGCGGCGGAGGTTCAGGGTGCCACGTGGATGCTTCCACTGCTTCACACCAGCCGATAGCTTCGCCCCAGTGTCACCCTGCCCCCCTCGATCGTCTCAAAACAACAACTGATTTGCGACGCATTCCAATCACAGTATTTAAAAAAATACTTACGCTTTTTTCAATTCTATACTATCAATTTTATAATTCTTTTTTATTTTCATTTTGAATTATGTTTTAAAAAACCTAACTATAACTTGTTCTTACAAGATTAATATTTCATTATTTTTTAAGATAGATAGGTTTTGAACCAATATCATTTCTTTGCTATACGAATTTCAACTTAATAACCAAAAAATAACTTTGATTTTAGCTTTTGTTGAAATTTCGTATTCACAATCTGTTGCTAGTTAGTTTTTAAATATGTAAATCACGCATGTGGCTTATACATCACTTAGATTTAACACTACAAAACTCAGGGAGTTTATTGTTTTTAATTTCATTCGCGATTATTTATTTATTATTCATGTTCATATAAAAGGACCTGTTTCACTAATTGATAAATCCAACTTTCCAATTATAAAATAATAGAATCTGTGAGGTCCCCACTGTACTATGTACTTGTATGTAATCGCAATCCTATATAATCCAATGTCTTTACATTAATAAACCAGTGTATTCTCAGCATTCGTTGTGTTTGATTCCTAATGTTAGACCCGTACCGTACATGGCGACCGTGACAGCCGCGTGTATTTGATACCGCATAGAACTCGGCGGAGTAAAACCATATTCGGCATGGTATTCAAAAACATCAGTGACTATTGAACTTTGTGAAAGATGCAGAGACTTGACTGTTTTATTGTGAATCACACGTATTGTTATTTAAGAAAGTATTGTGCAACAAAATGGGCAAAACTCAATCACGTGAAGAAGTAATAATTGCGCAAAATGCCGCTGGATCCAATCAAGCCACTGTAGACGAGTTACGATTCCACTTGAATACGACTAATATCATCCTATCCATCATCGCCTTAGTTATAGGCCTTGGCATGACTTTCTTCATGTACCGCATGTATAAGAAATGCCATCGACGCTGGACGCAGCAAGAAATTAGTAGAAGTAATATACGTCGGTCAGTTTTTCGGCGAGAACGTTCGAGTGAGCGGAAAAGCGACGGCATCGTGTAACGTGATGCCTAACCTAACTGAGTGACGAGAGCGACATCAAAAGAAATAGATAAAATAATACAAACTAGTGCGGTTTTATACAAAAAGTGCTAAGTGTTTCAGTGAGAAATAATAGAAATAATTGTGACGCGCGTGTTTGAATAAGTGTGCGCGTAACTATACTTAAAACAAGCGTAGATATAGAACTTTCGGGAGTAATAAAGGCGTTATCGTCATCGTGTAAAGAAAAAGTGATAAAGAAAAACGTTGGACCTTGCTATAGTGACTGTATGCTAAATATAAACAAAAATAAAGTAGTCTTGATGATTAATATTAACATAACGTAAAATCCGAAATAAATATTTAATATGTGTGCAGCAGTGTGATATCAAAACATGACGTATATCATGAGCCCGGGTAAGTTATGTCTCAGACATTAGAAGATTTGTGTATAAGCTTAAAAGCTGTAAGACAATATTTAATTAAAATTGGACCTAAAAGGCGCCAGGGGAACATTTTAATTCAGAAGTCAAAAGAAGCAGGCAATCTTTACGAAAAGTACACGTCATTAATACATACGTTATCTATAGATATAACGGAAGGAAAGTTGAGTTCCGCTGACGCCGAATTAGTGAACAAGTTTTCTTCGAATATTCAAACATTGTATTCTGAAATAGGACAACTTTGTTCAGAAGATAGTTCATCAGATTGTGGTGTTAATATTAGCACAAAAATGGAATCTTTTAATTTAAAAACGGCGTTGTCTTTGTTACCACAGATGACTGATGAGGAATCCAATACGAAAACACTGATAGATAATATAGAATATTACTCATCTATCTTAAAAAATGACGATTGTAAAAAAGAGTTGATTAAATTTGTAATTAAAAGTAGATTGTCTCAAAGTGCCAAGTTAAAGTTAAATTCACATTATTTAAATGTTGACGATTTAACCAAAGATATGCGTAAAGAGCTTTTACAACAAAAATCAGCTGCTTCTATCCAAGACAAATTGCATCGGATTAGACAAAATGATTTAAATATCGAAGATTACGGGAAAAAAATATTAGAGATGTTTGTGGAGCTAACGATTTCGCAATCTGAGGGCAACTCGGAGAGTTATAATATTTTGAAACATGTTAATGAAAAATTTGCCATCAAAAAGTTTGCAGATGGGTTGCGAAACCATACGCTCAGCACAGTCATTGCAGCTAGGAACTACAAATCCCTCAAGGACGCTATACAGGCTGCCAAGGAGGAAGAAACTGAGGGACCTTCTACGTCGGGTGATGTCATGGGTATGTACCAAAATAATTCTGACTCACATATTTTGTTTGCTAGAAGAGGACGAAATCATCGTGGTATGAGAGGCGGATATACTCGAGTTTTTACAAATCAGGCTTATCGCACCCCAAACACTCGAGGTCGAGCATACAGAGGCCACTCGTTCCCTCCACAAGGTATGTCCATGCGAAGACCGCAACCAAGAGGTAGGTACAATAATCATTATAACGGACGCGGAAATCAGTGGATGAGCAGTGAACGTATGCGTGTCGCGGATATCGAACAGTTAGATAACGATAAATCTGTGAATTGCGTTACTGAAAACAAGTTTTTTCGTGAATAACGATAACAATTTTATTTGTGCATCAAACAGTAATAGTTGTTGGATAAATTTATTCGTAAATAACGTATCATATTATTGGTTACTCGACACCGGCGCTACAATTTCGGCCTTAAAATATAAATATGCGCGCGAACAGAATCTCCCTATCCATAACGAGAAGATTATCATAAACGGCATAGGAGGCAAAGTCCAAGCAATTGGATATACATATTTACAGTTACAAAGTCATAATCATTTCTTTGAACACAAGTTTTATTTATTTGAAACGTTGCCTTGTAAGGCACATGGAATTATAGGACAAGACTTTTTAAATAAACACAACGCGGTCATTGACTTTAAAAACAATAGTTTAGATTTATGGACGAGTACGAGTACTAAATATACTTTGCCTTTCGTGCGCAAGAATGGAATTATGTATGAAATACCAGCCAGATGTGAACAAATACACTATATAAGAACAGATCTTAGTGAGCAATGTGTGATTTGTTCTAAAGAATTAGAGGAAGGCGTTTTCTTAGCGAATTCATTAGCCACTCCCTGCAATGGGCTCATACCGGTTAGGATTTTAAATACGACAGATAATACTGTAACTTTAAAGAATATAGAGCCAACCATTCATAAATTGAGTGATTACTCGATTTGTTCATTTAATGCCACAGATAAAAACGCTGACAGGGTTAAGCGATTATTTTCCCATCTGAATTTAAAACATTTAAATGAGGAGGAACAAACTTCAATCGAGAGTTTGTGTGCTAAATATGCAGATATTTTTTACTTACCCGGCGACAAGCTATCGACCACCAATATTTACAAACACACAATTACTTTAAAATCGAATGCCAACCCTGTCTTTACAAAACCATATCGGTTACCATACTCACAACAAAAGGAAATTAACGAACAGATTAATAAATTATTAGATGATAATATCATAGAAAAATGTAATAGCGGTTGGTCGAGTCCCTTACTTTTAGTACCCAAAAAGATGGATAGTAGTGGTCAAAAGAAATTTAGACTAGTTATTGATTACAGGAAGTTAAATAATTTGATTGAAGACGATAAGTACCCTTTGCCGAATATGACTGAGATATTAGACGCATTATCAGGTAGTATTTATTTCACACATCTAGATTTATATAACGGATTTTATAATGTAGAACTAGAAAAAGATAGTAGAAAATATACTGCATTTTGCTCCGGACAGTACCAAATGGTGCGAATGCCTATGGGATTGAAGACAAGCCCAGGCTCCTTCTCGCGCATGATGAACATAGCATTAGCAGGGCTTACTAATGAAAAATGTTTCATATATCTAGATGATTTAATTATATTTGGGACAAGCTTGGAAACGCATAATAAAAATTTACAGGATATCTTTGAACGATTGCGTAAAGTTAACCTTAAATTAAACCCAGAAAAATGTGACTTTTTAAAGCAACAGATTCTTTATTTAGGCCATGTCGTTTCTGGTGATGGAATTTTACCAGATCCTTCAAAAATTGATATTGTTAAAAAATATCCCCTACCGAAAAATTTAGATGAACTAAAAAGATTTATCGCATTTGTAAATTACTATAGGAAATTTGTACCCAACTTCGCACAATTAGCTATTCCTCTAAATCAATTATGTAAGAAAAATGTACCCTTCATCTGGGATAGCGCATGTCAGAAATCTTTTGAAACCCTGAGAGACAGTGTCATTTCACCACCAGTTTTACAGTATCCAGATTTTTCGGAGCAAAATAAGTTTATTATACAAACGGATGCGTCAAATTATGCCATAGGCGCAGTTCTATGTAATAGTGACCTTAAACCAATAGCCTATGCTAGCAGAAATTTGAATAAGGCGGAGAAAAATTATCCGATAATTGAAAAAAAGTTATTGGCAATTGTTTGGGCCGTAAAACATTTTCGTCCATATTTATACGGTAGACCATTCAAAATTCAGACGGATCATAGGCCCTTAGTTTATTTATTTTCTATGAAAGATCCTTCGAGCAGGTTAATGAAGTTTAGGCTTCTATTAGAAGAATATAATTTTGACGTAGAGTATATTAAAGGTACGGACAATGCAGCTGCGGATGCGTTGTCTCGTATCAATATAAGCATAAAAGATTTAAAAGAAATGAATGACAGCATATTGAGTATTATGACAAGGGCGCAAAAACGTAAACAAACGCCACCAGCTACGCATTCCTTAACGGAAAATGACACCAGTAACGATTGCCCAGAACAACTAAAAGTTGTAGAGACGCATATCGCGCCGAAGGATTCAACAGAGCTAGTGTTTATAGAAAGAGAAAAGTTAGATAGCATGCGAAAGTTAAAAAACACTAATTACGAAAGCGCTACATTTTGCTATATTCCTGATAAAAAGACAATTTATCTACACTAATATAATAAAGAGGTAAAGTTTGTTTTTTTGTTTTTATGTTTTTTTGTTTGTAGGGGGTAATCTCTGGAACTACTGGTCTGATTGGAAAAATTTTAGCAACAATAGAAAGCTGCTTTACTCCTGAGTGACATAGACTATATTTTATGTAGATACGCGGGCGAAGCCGCTTACAAAAGCTAGTCTACACTAATATAATAAAGAGGTAAAGTTTGTTTTTTTGTTTTTTTGTTTGTAGGGGGTAATCTCTGGAACTACTGGTCCGATTTGAAAAATTTAAGCAACAATAGAAAGCTGCTTTACTCCTGAGTGACATAGGCTATATTTTATGTACGCGGGCGAAGCTGCGGGCAAAAGCTAGTATTAAATATAAGGACTCTCCATCACAGATTACGCCAGCCGAATTTGTGAGAGAACTTGATATGTTTTGTAAACACATAAGTATTGACGAACTATATTTCATTGTTACCAAGACAAACAATATTTTTGTACGAAAATTACTGCAAGAGATAAAACATTATGCCAGTACAACTATACCACGTTTATACATATTAAAAAACGTAACTAGGATAGATAATAAAGATGACCGAAAGGTAATATTGAACGACTTTCATCTCTTGCCCACAAGCGGCCACGCAGGCATGAGGCGTATGTTGAACAATATAAAGAAATATTATGTTTGGCCTTGTTTAGAAAAAGATGTTGCACAATTTGTGCAACGTTGCGATAAGTGTCAAAGAAATAAACATTCTTTACCGATAAAGGAACCCATGGTTATAACATCAACAGCAAATTATGCATTTGAGAAAATCTATTTATATATCGTCGGGCCCTTAGATCGAGATAACAACAATTACTCCTATATATTAACACTTCAATGCGAGCTATCTAAATTCGTTGAAGCCTATCCACTGACTTCCAAGACCACCGTAGAAGTAGCCGAAAATTTCGTAAATAATTTTATATTGCGGTATGGGATCCCACAGACCATTGCGACTGATAGAGGAACGGAATTTATGTCCCACACAATGAATGAGGTTTGTAAACTCTTACACATTAATAAAATAAACTCAACGGCATATCACCATCAATCTCTAGGTGCTCTAGAGAACTCTCACAAACATCTAGTTTCTTTTCTACGAATACAATGTGATAACCATCCCGAAATGTGGAGCAAATGGTTACCATATTGGTGTTTTTCATTTAATACATCGGTTCACAGTGAAACTAAATTCACACCATATGAATTGGTATTTGGGAAGAAATGTTCTCTCCCTAGTAATTTAACTAACAATGTCGAGCCACTATATAACTACGATAATTACCCATTGCAATTGAAATATCATCTACAATTAACACAAAGAGAGGCTAGAGACAATTTGCTTAAAGGAAAATTAGATAGAAAACAAAAATATGATAAAAGTAAGCGACCTGTAACGTATAACCCAAATGATTTAGTTTTAATTAAAAATGAAGTAGGTAACAAATTAGATAGCTTATATTTAGGACCATATGTGGTTGTCAGAGACATACCACCGAATGTTGAAATTATAAAGGACAACAAAACTGATGTAATTCATAAAAATCGCACTAAATTGTATTATTGTAAATGAAACTAATAATATACTATTATAACCATATTTTGTAATTAAGAATGTATTCGTATTTTTGTATTGTAATCAACTGTTCTCATTATATCAAAATGTATTGTTTACTTTATAAGGGGGGAGGTGTGAGGTCTCCACTGTACTATGTACTTGTATGTAATCGCAATCCTATATAATCCAATGTCTTTACATTAATAAACCAGTGTATTCTCAGCATTCGTTGTGTTTGATTCCTAATGTTAGACCCGTACCGTACAAATCTATACATATAATAAAACAGTAACGAAATAAAAACTGTACATTGAGAATTTTATGGAAAAAATGAGTGAGTTTTATTAGAAAAACGTAACTGATGACAAAAAGTGACTTTTTAGAATTTTTGTCTGTTTTTCTGTGCCTATGGTAGGTAAGGGTTGGCGCCAAAACTACTGGATAGATTGATTTGAAATTCAGCAAAAATGTTCCTTGTGAACCAAGGAAGGCTTTAGGCTACATATTATCACGCCGTAAGTTATAGTAGGTAAGCAATATTGAATTTAAATGGTGCAATGGATGCAAGGGTGTAACTTTTTTTTCCATGGACCGATCGACTCAAAGCTTTGCACAAATATTACCCTAAATTAGTTATCAAGGACGACATATTTGTTTTTTCAGTAGTACCCCCAGTGCAAGATTTAGGGGATGTAAAAGTTTGTATGGGAGAATCTTATTCCTTGGGCTAATTAACTTGAAACTTGGCTCGTAAACTTATTTAGGTAAATAATAAAAAATCCTATTATTAGTTTTTCAAAACAACGTAATTTGGGCAAAGAAACATAGTTTAACGAATATTAGTAGTATAAAGACAATTTTAAAACAGCGCCATCTATGAGATTACACAAAAATCAAATCAAGTTACATATTAACACTTTTTGGAAATTAATAACTTAAATTTGATCATGTTGGCAAGGTTAGTAGTTAGTTATTCTTAAAATTCATAGATGGTAATGTCAGTAATGTGCATTTTCTTAGTCTTACTGTGCGGTCGAATTTAGTCACAAATGGGAATCAGAAATGAAAAAAAAAACAAGCCCAAACAGAGCAAATGTTACTTATTTATTTTTAGAGAAATATCTTAGGTAGTGGTTGGTTCGTTTTACTAAAAAAATGTGGGTTAATATTTAAATCAATAATTTTTCAGTTGCCAGTGCGTTCAACAGATCATCAATAGGGGGTGGTACTTTAATATTATGTAATAACTCTTTAAGATATAAGGAAAGGAAAGATATCACTGCTTGCTCTGTTGATCGCTTATGTGAGGTAGCATGTGCAGAGGTTGAAGGCCAAATTTTCTTATGTGTCTACAGACCACCCGCATCAAACTTGACATCTTTTCTTATTATAATAGAAGAAATTCTAAATAAACTTTTTAAAGATAACAAATTAGTTTTCGTTTGTGGGGACTTAAATATTGATTTATTAGTTGATTCATCAGATAAATCTAAGCTGCTCTCATTGTTTAGTTCTTTTAATCTGAAATGTATTTTTAAAGAAGCAACAAGAATAACACCTACTTCAGCCTCATGCATAGATAATATATTTACTAATTGTAATATAAAAGACTCTTCACTTATTAGTGGTGTGAGGTCAGACCATACTGGTCAACTTGTATTATTTGAAATAGTAAAAAAGTTACAATTAGGTTCTACTGCAAAGTTTAGACCACTTACCATAAATAAATTAAATCGTTTCAATAATAATGTTATTAGTAGTCTCTCAGCAGCCAACTTCGATTCGCAAGACCCAAATGTTAACTATAGTACATTATTTTCTACAGTATGCCAAGAATTTAACAAGGCGTGTCCAGTTAAAAAAGTCCAAATCAGTAATAAATCAAAATTTAATGAATGGGCTACTGCTGGAATAAGAAAAAGCAGAGATACTTTATATCAGCTCTACCAGGAAAAGTCCTTGTCGTCTGATTGTAACCTCCATAACCATGTTAGATTGTATTCGAAAATATTTAAAAGAGTCTGCAACCAAGCTAAATCTAAGTTAATAAGCAAAAAAATTGCAAACTCTAATAATAAAATAAAAGCAGTTTGGAAGGCGATAAACAAAGAAACTGGAAAGATAAACCAAAGAGACCAGAATGAATTGTCACTAAACATTAATAATAAAATCATCTCAGATAGGTCAACGGTGGCTGAAACATTAGAAAACTTTTTCACCAACATCCCAATAGAAGTTACCAAATCTCTCCCTTCTTCTTCTTTGTTAGCCGAATCTTTTTTAAAGGAACATTTTACAAAGGATATACCCACCTTTGAATTTAAACGTATCTCTGTTGATACAATAATAAAAACATTTAAAAGTCTTAACATAAAAAACACTGAGGACTTATGGGGTATATCAGTTAAGGTTCTGGGAGATATTATTGATACAATTGCTCCTGTCCTAACAGGCATATTTAATCAATGTTTGGACAGTGGTACATTCCCTGATATAATGAAACATAGTAAAGTTGTACCAATTTTCAAATCAGGTAGTAAGAGTGACCCCTCTAACTATAGACCTATATCTGTGCTTCCAGCATTGAGTAAAATCTACGAAAAAATCATGCTGGACCAGATGCTGTGTCATTTTAATGTGAATGGGATTTTGCATAGTCATCAGTTTGGCTTCACGAAAGGAAGGTCGACGACGGATGCAGGAGTGAAACTCATCAGTCACATTTTGGAATCCTGGGAGAAATCCCAGGATGCCATTGGCATATTCTGTGACCTCTCAAAAGCATTTGACTGTGTTGACCATAAAACTCTAATCTGTAAATTACATCATTACGGAATTCGTGGACAAGCTGCTGATCTTGTTTTTTCCTATTTATCTTACAGGCAGCAAAAGGTAACCATTAATGGGGCGACGTCCTCAGGCTCTTTTGTAAAGATGGGCGTGCCTCAGGGTTCGATCCTTGGCCCTTTTCTTTTTCTGGTTTATATTAATGACCTTCCTTATATGATGTCAAATTTAGCTGATATAGTTCTATTTGCTGATGATACTTCCCTTATTTTTAAAGTAAATAGAAAAGATGCGGATGTCTCGCATGTTAATGAAAGTCTGGCTGTTCTTTCTAAATGGTTCGCTGCTAATAACCTCTTATTAAATGCAAACAAAACTAAGTGTATAAAGTTTTCATTACCGAATGTCCCCCACGTTGATGTTAGTCTGATTCTAGACGGCAAAAAGCTTGATGTCATTGCAGAAACTGTGTTCTTGGGCATTACTATTGATTCTAAATTGCAGTGGGGAGCCCATATTAGAACTCTCTCAGGTAGACTAAGCTCAGCTGCATATGCAGTAAGAAAAATTAGACAATTAACAGATGTTGATACAGCTAGGTTAGTTTATTATGCTTATTTCCACAGTATTATGTCTTATGGCATTTTGCTGTGGGGATCTGCAGCTGATGTAGATTCAATATTCATATTACAAAAGAGAGCAATCCGAGCTATTTATAAAATGGGTCCTCGCGAGTCCCTCAGAAATAAGTTTAAAGAAATCGATGTACTGACTCTGCCTTCTCTTTATATTTTAGAATGTATTTTATATGTTCGTAAAAACTTAGGACTTTTTAAAATTAGAAGCGATCTCCATAACAAAAACACACGTAATAAACATGAAATTGTTATACCTAAATGGAGATTAGCTAAGACCAGCAAGTCATTCTTAGTAAATAGCGTACGCTTTTATAACAAGCTGCCAAAGGAGGTGACAGAACTTACCAAGAGAAAGTTCAAAACTCATATTAAGCGTGTCCTAACCAAAAAAGCATATTATAAGGTTAGAGACTATGTCGAAGACACAACTGTCTGGCAATGACGGCTTCTGCTCATGTGGCCCCCTGGTAACTTATTAATATTCTGTATAATTGTCTGTTAACTGCTCCATCTTTTTTCATTTTTTTTTTTTTTTATATACGACATCTCTTTATTCTTTTATTTTGATACATTCTCACAATATTCCTTATTCCATTTTATACATCCATCATATAATGTAATTGTCTTACTGAGACTTGTGATTATTTTTCTTGCTTTTATATAGCCTCTTTTAATAATGTGAATGTAAGAACATTGTAGACGCAAATTTTAGATGACTTCCTACCATTTTAACGGTAGGAGTTCAATATTGACTGGTCTGCACTGTCCTTACATAATTTATGTGTTGTAATATGGAAATATTGTAAAGATAACAATTTTTTTAAAAAGAGTAACCATGGAGTTTCTTGCCGGTTCTTCTCCATCGGAAACGACCAATTTGGAACCGTGCACTAGCATCTGACGTTTTATAAGTGCCCATGTAGGCCCATGTGAAATAAAAATTTTTGACTTTGACTTTGAAAATATATAATTTTAAAAAAATATTCATCTCTTTAATGGTGAAACGGCGTTCTCCATGTTTATATGAAATATCTTATTCTTATTCCAACGATCTAACGGATTTATTTTGCAACGCAACCTAATCTTAAATACACTGGTCTACATCAAAATTGCCTTTTACGTGAAAATATACTATATTGATTGTATTTCACTCGCTGAACATAAATATACAAGTTAAAATTCATAGTTAGCTCTTATTGTGCATTTATGCCATATAAATATAATAGCGGATAGCGCGACAGATTTAGCACATTGATGATGATAGCTCAAAATATTTAGTGATTATCCGCGGAAATTTTATTATTTCACATTTGTTTGTTGCGTTTAACGCTGACTGTGTTTTGTTCAACAGTTAAAACGTGAAATTGTTACTGTTTTTTTGACATTTTTAGTGAAAAGTCTACAGTTTTCGTTATGTCGCGTAAATGTGTTAATAGTGCAGACAATTTTTGCTACATTTGTGGTAAGGTGACCCTTACTAACCAAAGATGCTCAATAACACAACGTTTAGAAACTGCTTACTTCCATTATTTTGGAATTAAAATTAAAAACCAAGACAAATCGTGGGTACCACATTTTAGTTGCACAACTTGCTCCACAAATCTGATTAAGTGGCTAAACAAAAAGAAACGTTCATTGCCTTTTGGTTTACCAATGATGTGGAGGGAACCTACGAATCATGCGAATGACTGTTACTTTTGCTTGACCCCACCCATACAGCACGGTATATCACGAAAAAGAAACGAAGCGTAGTATACCCTGACGTAGCCTCTGTATCGCGACCTGTACCACACGGAATCAATTTACCTGTTCCTCGACCTCCCGAAGGATACCAGCAAGATTCTGAAGAAGCGATTAATTCAATGGAAGTTGACTACAATGAGCCTACAACCTCACAATCGTCACAATTCATTTTCTTCACTCTCATCTTGATTTTTTCCCTTCTAACTGCGGCGATGTAAGTGACGAACATGGTGAACGATTCCACCAAGATATCTCGACAATCGAGAAGAAATACCAGGGCCGATGGGATGCGTCAAGGTTAGCGGACTACTGCTGGAATTTGAAAAGAGATACCCCTAACAGTGATTACAAAAGACAAACGAAAAAGAAGCGAAAATCTTAATTAAATCCGTTTTTTTCTTTTTTAATTGTAATATTTCCAATTTTATATAAGTAAAAAGCAAAAAATAATAGTAAATAATTATTATGGTTTTTTTTGTAAAAGTTTTTTTTTATGTTTTGTACTCCAACGTGTTACTAAAAGCCGAATTTTGTATATTAGGTATATTTCCAAAATAAGAGCTAATTAAAAAAATATATTCTTATTTTCCTATTCAGTAACCTCAGAGCAATATAAAAATAAAGTATTCAACTGAAAGGCACACAAAAAGTTACATTTTGTAGACCAGTGTAACGTTTCAATGTTATTTATATACGTACAACGACATCTACTGACTTAAATTAGTACAAACGAAAACATTACATTAACAAAATAATATTATTTTTACCTTTCGTGAGTATTTGCTTCGCGATGACCATCAATAAGACGCAAGGGCAGACACTGAGTGCAGCGGGTGTCAACTTCAGGACGAATTGTCTCTTACGCGGGCAACTGTATGTCGCTTGCTCCCGCGTCACCAGTCCTGACTCTCTTTACATTTTGGCTTCTGGCAGCATAACTACCATCGAATTATGGTGGCGGAGTGGTAAAGGCTCCGACTCAGTGATGGTGAAGTAGTAAAGGCTCTGACTTACAAGTTGTAGGTCGGGCGTTCAAACCCAGCCAGGCGCATCACTTTGTGTAATTTTGTATATTAAAAAAGTTAAGTTACAGTTTTTTTCCAATAGTTCAAACAGAATTTAATAAGAATTTTGAGAAGAAGACTAAATGTATCAACCCTAAGTTTAGATTTAGGGGCTGTCTCCACGAGCGAGAGAATCGCGACGAGTCCGCCCTTATATCGTCGGATAATCTCCACGAACGAGGGATAATTCCGCCGCGTATCGTCGCGAGTCGTTACGGAATCGCGGCGATTCCGCGGCGACTCGTAACGGTATCGCCGCGTTTCCTTGACGTCACGTTGCGAAAGAAGGAATTCAGTTACGTGACGCTGCGTTTGACAGCGCGCCCGCCGCGCGAACGTCGCGAGAGCGCCGCGAGCGCGCGGCGGTCGCGTTGTTAGTCGCGGCGGGCTAGCGACGATGTAATGACGTTTTGCGCGCTCGTTGCCACTCGTCGCATCGCGGCGATAATATCGCCGTGTGGAGACGGTTCCATAGGGAGTGCATAGAAAAACGTGGCACGGCGATAATATCGCCGCGATTCTCTCGCTCGTGGAGACAGCGCCTTAGTGACTTGGCGACTAAAGGAATCACAATAAGTAGGAAAAGACTTTTCGACCTTTATGGCCTTAAATTTAGTATTAAGACTGACACTTTTAATAAGTATGTTGCTATGTATTCAAAAATGTTTAAAACTACTTGTAAGGCAGCTAAAACTCTATGCATTTGCAACAATGTAATGTGCCTAATGTGTAACTGTTTGTTATTCCTAAATAAATAAATAAATAAATAAACTAATAAAACTTCAGGGATTTTTTCAGCAGACAGACAGTTTGTCAAAATGTTACTCACATTAAATAAACAGATGGCGCTAATATAGTAAGTAGTTTATATTTGTTACCTTATTTTAACACCCTCTCATAACAAAATAAACTACTAATCATCATCCTTTGGACTATCAACAAGCTCCCAGCTGTTACAGTCACTAAAAGACTGTAATTCTTCCTTTATTGCATGTTGTCACTGCACTTTCTCTGGTCCATTTACAGCTTCATTTAGAGAAATCTGCTCACCTGTCACATCTTCCACACACATATTGGAGTAACCATAGTAGTCCGGTTTTCTTATGGTGCGTTTTTTAGGAATATCCAAACTCTCTGACTGTGCCACAGTCGTGTCCGATGAGCTGAGCGGTTCATGAAAACTGTCTTCAGACTCACTTGATGTCTCATCAGGTACATATGTTGCATCACTCGCATTATCTTCGATGCTCTCTGTGCTATGCGACATACTGTTTTGGTTCTTCTGAGGTGATCGTTGTTCCTGTACCAGAACAGGCGCAGTTGATCTGTCATTCGTTTCCTCCATGACCACCACATCTCTGGCAACAATAATCTTCTGTGACTTTGGGTCAAATAGGCGATAACCTTTGGTAGTTTCTGAATAGCCAACTAAAAACATCTTAGTTGCTTTCTTATCCCATTTTTTTGCGCTTGTCCTTAGGGATATGGACCATTACTGGGCTTCCAAATATTCTTAAATTGCCTATATTTGGCTTTCGTCCCGTCCATATTTCATAGGGTGTAGTGTCCCTGTTTAGTCCTGCTGCTGGCGATCTATTCTTTATATACACTGCTGTGTTAACAGCTTCCGCCCAGAACTTTTTTTCAAACTTGGCATCAAATAGAAGACAGCGGGCTTTTTCTACGATTGATCTGTTGTACCTCTCAGACAATCCATTCTGTTCTGGAGTATACACACTCGTTCTTTGATGTACAATGCCGCATTGTTTCAAATAGTTTTCCATTACAGTTGAACAGAACTCGCCCCCATTATCAGATCTTAATATTTTTATTTTCTTGGATTGCTGGTTCTCAACATATTTTTTGAACTCTTTGAAATAATCAAATGTTTGCTGTTTTGACTGTAAAAAGTATACAAAACACATTCGGCTGTAATCGTCAACAAAAATTAGAAAATATGAAGCCCTTCCAAGTGATTTATTCTCCATTGGACCACACAAATCAGTGTGAACCAATTCCAGCACCTCCTGACTTTTGCTAGCACTCAGAGGAAACGGTAACCTCGTTTGTTTGCCCTCGCAGCATACTGTGCAGCTGGATTTATCAATTTCACCACTTGTATCTTGGAATGTCACACCTTTGACTGTCCCATTCTTCATTTTACATAAGTCATTCGTATTTATATGATCTAATCGTCTGTGCCATGTTGTGCTTGAAGTTTTAACTGCTGCTGCTACAAGTTGCTGAGACTTCACAATGTTTAATCTGTAGACCTCGGTCTCTAACTTTGCTTCACCAATGCAATCATTCTGTGAGTTATAAATTAAGCACCCTCTTTGGTTGAATATTACTCTATTGCCAATAGCAATAATTCTACTCACTGACAACAAATTCGTGGTGAGGTTAGGCACGTACAAAACATTGTTGACATTCACTTCATACTGCTTATTGCCCACTGCAGTCGTGATTTGTAAGTCTCCCGAACATTCGACCTGCACACATATTTGATTCGCAACCATAATCTCTTTAATTTTCGGTTGATAAGAGATGTTCGTCAACATGTTTTTATTAGACACTAAATGAGTACTAGCGCCAGAGTCTACGTACCAGTCATCTTGACTAAATTTGCTCGTTAAGAATACTGCGCTGAATGCATTCTTCTTCGCTTTTTCTGATTGGTATTGATTTTTAAAATGACCCATTTCTTTACATTTATAACAACGAATATTCTTCTCGGAATTTATTTTACTGTTGTTACTAACATGTTTGTGATGTTTACTAGCGATGAATGCACCTTCCGACTTCACATCGAAATCTGTACTCATGTCCAATAACTTCGTTTTAATAGAATCTGCACTTATAGCCATGCCTGAGTGCTCAATGGCCATGATCATTGGGCTAAACTTCTCTGGAAGTCCCGCTAAAAGCAAAGAGCCGATCCACTCGTCATTAATCTCGAAACCAGTTCCTTTAAGTTTCTGTGCTGTTTCTACGATTTGTGTGACGTAGCTAGTCATGGACTCACACGTTTCTAAGCGAATAGAAATAAGGTTTCTTAATAGACTAATCTTACGCGTGTATCCCGAGTCGTCGAACAATGACTTCAATTTCTGCCACAAACTTTGTACTGTCTTCTCATTCTTGATGTGGACGTAAAGAGATGGCTCGATAGTCATAATCATCTTCGCTCTTGCTTTCTTGTCGCTTGCTTCATCTAACGCTTTTGCGTCATTCAAGTCGACACCTAACAATATTAAAAAGTTTTCTACGGCAAACGATTGCATCACTGCTTACCATCAGGTGGGATCGCAGTCAAGCACTAGTTTATTGCAAGTTAAAAAAAAAAAAAACGCCCAATCGTCGTAATTCTCACGCCCCCTCAGTTTGGGAACGTTTACTGAGTAATTACCCGACATTTTTATACCTGTGCACTAATTTAAAACGATCGAAAATTAATAAATTGCGGGTCTGGGCCCATAACTTAATAAAACTTCAGGGATTTTTTCAGCAGACAGACAGTTTATTTGTCAAAATGTTACTCACATTAAATAAACTGATGGCGCTAATGTAGTAAGTAGTTTATATTTGTTACCTTATTTTAACATAAACAAGGTTCAATCAGCTGGTAACAAAATAAAAACTGTTTGGAAAATTATAAATAATGAAACCAATAGGAACAAAACCCATAATGATCACACATTGGACACATATCATGGTCTTGTTAGTGATAACAAACTATGTAGTTGCGCAAGAATTTCCATTTTTTTTTTAGGTACTAGTTTACCAATTAAAACTACTAAAGCCCTAAACTCATCACCATCGCTTGCTTTTGATTTATTACAAGAGAATGTTGCAACCTGCCCAACTGAATTTAACTTTAAGCACATAAATCCCATAACAGTGATTAAAGCTTTTAAACAAATTAAAATAAAATTTACTGAAGATCTATGGGGTATGTCTATCAAAGTTTGTACATCAATTATTGAGACAATATCCCTGTTAGCCTTAATATTCAATTTGAGTGATGATCAAGGACTCTTTCCGGATCTAATGAAATTTAGTAAAGTGATACCACTTTTTAAATCCGGGGACAGTAAAGATACAAATAATTGTAGACCAGTATCTGTGTTGCCAGTTTTCAGCAAGATATTTGAAAAGCTAATGCTAATTCATTTAAACTCGAATAATATCTAGCACAATAAACAGTTTGGTTTCACCAAAGGACGTTGTACAACTGACGCTGGTGTCTCCTTACTGAAACACATTTTTGATGCGTGGGAAGAGGCACAGGATGTTATTGGTATTTTTCGCGACCAGTCTAAAGCGTTTGATTGTGTGGTTCATGAAACATTACTTTTGAAACTTGAGCATTACGAACTAGGTCAAAAATCGTTAAGCTTATTCAAATCTTATTTAAATGATAGACATCAATTGGTTCAGAAAAATGGTGTGAATTCTTCGGGATTAAATGTAAAAAGAGAGTATGGGGTACCCCCATTTTTACATTTAACCCCGAAGAATTCATCACGATTTTTGACCTAGTTCAATTTTAGGTCCTTTTTAGGGTTTCATAGTCAACAAGGAACCCTTATATTTTCGCCAAGTCTGTCTGTCTGTCCGTCCGCGGACAAAGCACTAGAAAGCTGAAATTTGGTATCAATATGTATATCAACCACGCCGACAAAGTGCACAAACAAAAAGTGTTTTTTTTATTAGGGTACTTCCCCTACACGTAAGGTGGGTGATGATTTTTTTTTTATTTTCTACCATAACGTGTGATATATTGTTGGATAGGTATTTAAAAATGATTGAAGGTTCCGTAAAACATTTTTTTGATAATGTAAATATTTTCGGAAATAATCGCTCCAAAAGTAAAAAACACACAGGACACAGTTCGCACAACACGAAAAAGTTTTTAAAAAATAAAAAACATAGATTCTGAACTAATTTTGTAATTTAACCGTACATGCAAGCATCTTTTAAAACTTTTTTACATATTTCATTGTCCTGAGCGTGTCTTCTTTCAAATAAAAATACAAAAAGATTATAATCGCGCAATCCAAAATTATCACCGGGTACAGCGCCATCTCTCGGGAAATTGGGTTACTAGTTTTTGCATGGGCTACTAGGTTCTGTTACATTGTGAGAAATTTTCAGTTGATTAGCAATTTTGACGGCTGTGTATCTTTTTAGGGTTCCGTAGTCAAAAAGGAACCCTTATAGTTTCGCCAAGTCTGTCTGTCTGTCCGTCCGCGGATAATCTCAGCGACCGTTAGCACTATAAAGCTGAAATTTGGTATCAATATGTATATCAACCATGCCGACAAAGTGCACAAACAAAAAGTGGTAAAAAATGTTTAATTAGGGTACCTCCCGTAGACGTAAAGTGGAAAGTGAGTTTTTTTTTCATTTCTACCTTAACATGTGATATATCTTTGGATAGGTATTTTAAAATGATTAAGGGTCCCATAAAATATTTTTTTGATAATATAAATATTTTCGGAAATAACCGCTCCGAAAGTAAAAAATGAGGCGTCCCCCCCTCTAACTTTTGAATCATATGTTTAAAAAATATTTAAAAAATCTCAAAAGTAGAAATTTAAGTAAGCTTTCTAGGAAAATTATTTTGAACTTAATAGGATGAACAATTTTTGAAAAAATAAAAAAAAACGTTCTGAACTAATTTTCTAATTTACCACTACATGCAAGCATTTTTTTAAACTTTTTTACATATTTCATTATCTTGAGCGTATCTTCTTTCAAATAAAAATACAAAAAGAAAAAATCGGTTCATGCAACCCAAAATTACCACCGGGTACAGCGCCATCTCTCGGGTAATTGGGTTACTAATTTTTACATGGGCTACTGGGTTCTGTTACATTGTGAGAAATTTGTGGCGGACGGGAAACTACGGAACCCTACACTGAGCGTGGCCCGACACGCTCTTGGCCGATTTTTAACTTTAAATTAATCAATCTGTCACACCACTCAATTTAAATTATAATTGAAACAATTATTTTTATCTGAGCATAATTTATTTTTGTTTCTAACTCGTTAGAAAAAATATATTTTTGAAAAAAATATTTTAATCTAAGCATAATTTATTTTTGTTTCTAACTCGTTAAAAATAGTTGTTTATAATCAATTTATCAGCGTTTTAATGGATTAACGGTTCAATTAGATATTTTCTGGCTCTAGTTAATGACATTGTTAGTAACAATACTGTCACAGCAGGTATATATAAATATACTCAGTCCTTACTCAATTTTGATCAGTCGAGGAGGCGTTTCATAAGCATTTTATTTAGCTTTGATTGTTTGATTGTCCGTCTTTCTTCAGTCAAAAAGGTAAATTTTCTTTCGTTCTTATTTAGTTTGAGAGAATATTAGATTTAGTTTTTATTTGAATACATCCGTTACATTGAAAAAAATCATCATCATCATCATCCGGTAAAAATATTTTGCTACAAACATTTTTGTATTTTTTTTTATTGATATTTATTTTGCAAATATGTTTTCAAAACTAACATGTCAGTTTAATATTATATTAAACTAGCCACCCGCCCCAGCTTCGCACGGGTGCAAAGTTGATATTATGCATGTTTTATACATATAAACCTTCCTCTTGAATCACTCTATCTATTAAAAAAACCGCATCGAAATCCGTTGCTTAGTTTTATAGATCTAAGCATACATAAGGACAGGGGGAAGCGACTTTGTTTTATACTGTGTAATGATTGATACAGTGACAAGTATGCGGTCGCCACTCCAGAATTTATTTCAAACCGGCATGTCCTAGAACCAAAAATTCGAATACGTGTGACATCCACCAATCCGCATTGGGCACGCGTGGTAGATTATTGCCCATTCCCTCTCCTAGAGAGGAAGCCTGTGTGCACCAGTCACCCTATATATGACACTAGCTTTTGTCAGCGGCTTCGCCCGCGTACATAAAATATAGATAGATAGATAGATATACTCTTTATTGTAGGTACACCATAAACAAAACTAGCCTACTAGCTGGTACCTGCGACTTCGTCTGCGTCTTTTTTTCGCAATAAAAGGTAGCCTATGTCCTTTCTCAGGGTCTAAAGATTGTCTGTGCCAAATTTCATCAAAATCGTTTGAGAGGTTTAAGCGGGAAAGCGTAACAGACAGACAGACAGAGTTACTTTCGCATTTATAATATTAAGTATGGATATCACTCAGGAGTAAAGCAGCTTTCTATTGTTGCTAAAATTTTTCCAATCGGACCAGTAGTTCCAGAGATTACCTCCTACAAACAAAGAAACAAAAAACAAACTTTACTTCTTTATTATATTAGTGTAGATTTTTTTTCCTAATTCAAAATTGTCGTACAGCTTACAGGCACCAATGTGAGCAAGACTCAAGCAGTCGACCAAACTGTCTTCGGTCTTTTAATTATCTTTATTTTAGGGGTCTGGGGAAGACCAAAGTCTAAATATAGATTTAATAAGAAATGCCACCTTTAACGTTAGCTGTGGTTACAACATTTTTTTCTTTTTGTTTAAAATCACCGTTGTATGGGTTTTTACTTTCAACTTCAAAGTCACTCAAAACAATCCCGATTTGCAAGGCAATTAGGATTTTGGAATCAAGTTAGTTATTTTTAATACTTAAGTTAGATGTTAGCTGTAGATATATTTAAAGATTTTCCATTGGATACATCTTAGGCATCTGTAGGTTACACAAATTATGATTCACGAGATCTAGGCAAAGGAATTCAATCAGCAAAGAAGAGAAGTTACCGAAGCTGTCGAACTCAAAGGGCAACACAGGAACACTAATGAGCTTCAGCCAGTACAAGTTAGCGTAGATAGTAGTAGCCATGCGATCATGGGTTCCGTTTTCTTGCTACATTTTATTGTTCCCATAATCCATCTATGTATATTTCTATATCTTTGGACTATCTCTCCATTTTCTTGCTAAGTTTCTACCTTCCTATCGTTCTACCTAAAGCGAGAATAATAGAAAGCTGCTTTACTCCTGAGTGATATATTTTATGTACGCGGACGAAGCCGCTGACAAAAGCTAGTATCTAATAAACCTTTATAGGCACTTTTGAAAGGTTTCTTGGCTTTTCAAAAGTGCCTGTAAAGGTTAATCTGTCCGAAAAAATGACGCTAGCTGCATATTCCAAAAGCGTAGATCTCTAAGGAAAAGAATGTGCAGATCATTTGTTTTGTGTCTGAGTGGAATTTATCTATAATATGTATGTATTTAGAAATATATAAGTATGTTTATCAGTTGTCTAGTACCCATAATAGAAGCTCTGCTTAGTTTAGGACTAGAAGACGTTGTGGCAGTTGTAAAAAAAGAAACGTTATTATTTATGTTATAACAACAATAGAAAAAGACTATAGAGAATTTGTTTCACAACAATTTCCAGTTTCAATAGTAAGAATTTAAGATGTTAATCAACTAGAAATTCTCGTAGCTATCACAACAATCAGGAAACATTGAATCATTTCTCGCAAAAAATTGAGAAGGAAGGTCATGATTTAAAATTATACCTTAACTATAATGAGTTTCCTATAACTGACTCAGATCCTGGCAACATTTTGGCAAAATTTCTTGTTCTTTTAAAGGGTTAAAGGTATTTTGGGGTTGCCGGTTTAGAAGAATTGAGATGAAGTGTGCTTCTGTCTAACCGTTGTATACAGTTTATTAATGACGAATTGGGTTTTACGAAGATTTTGTGCATACTTAAGTCTTTTTTTTTTTGGTGGGAAAAATCTTCGAATGACGAATCCCGGCCTTGGGCGGAGCAGGAGACAGTGTCTGACTTTTACTGACTAAACGACCCACCGTTCCTTCCTGCCTTAGTTCCGGGGCTTCGGTGTTTTGCTTTCGCATCAACCTTTGGCTTGGGTTTTACGAAAATTTTGTGCATACCTAAGTCTGGAGTTACCCCTCTCATCACAAGGATCGATAAATTGAACATTTTAAATCGATTGTAGACGGAAGATTTCTAATAGATATACTGTTGACGGTAAATAACTTGACTAAAGACAGACGTCATATAGTTCGAGCATGTCAAAATATATGGAATTATGGGTAGCGGGAGCTTTTACCGAAAATTAAAATCTTGAAAGTAATTCATCATCAGCCTTTTTAATGTTCCCACTGATGTGACACAGGCCTCCTCTCTAAGAGATGGAATGGGCCATAATCCACCACGCGGGCCTATTGCGGGTTTGTAGATATCACAAGTCTTCGAATTTTGGTTCTAGGACATGCCGGTTTCCTCACGATGTTTTCCTTCACCGTTTTGAGGAAAGTAATTATTATGAAACTTTAGATTTTTCCCGATATTTTTTACGGCTACTATAGCTGTATAGTTTTACAAAAATACTTGTGTGTACACGCCTTTTCTTCAAATGAATCAGTCAGGGAAAATAATATTATGATGTAATATATACAGTGTTTTTTTTTTATAAATATACAGTGATTAAACTATTCTTAAGTAATAATAATAACAGGTAGAATAGATTGGAATAAAACTTTATTGTACACCAAAATAGTAACAATTTCACAAACTTATATTAATGGGCACAAAGGCGTATTGATAGTCGTATCAGCCAATGGCTTAATAGCCAAGAGTCTTGACCAACCCCTTCGAAGGCTCGCGGCTTCACTTCGACTTCAGAAAGTGGTTCTCTTGGACACGGCTCGTATAGTTAGATTGTTCCTTTCTCTAGAGCCCTGACTGCTGGTAGGTTGGACCCTGTCCCCGATACTGTTGAACACTGTTTTATATACTGATACAAAGTGGATACGACGGATGGGCTTTCCTTAAAAAGGATTGTACACACCAATATGAACAACATTTACTATAAGACCAACGCAAAAAGACCCTCTGTCCTATCCACTTTGTTCATATATATGTATTAGCTTTCTGACAGCGGCTTCACCCGCGTGAAAATAGGCTTCGCCATAAAAACTTTAGACCCCGATTTCATGCCTTTAGGAGCAGAATTTTGAAAAATCCTCTCTTAGTGTTCGCGTACGTCATAAAAGGATCCCTTGTGCCAAATTTCACGCTTCTAGGCCCAGTAGTTTTGGCTGTGCGTTGATATATCAGTCAGTCAGTTTCTCCTTTTATATATATAGATTAATGTGTTTATGTAAGTAAAAAAGAGAGAATAATAACAAAATATTGTTCTCTCTTCATAAGTCCTACCCTTAACGAGGAAAAAGGTAAATATACACTCTAACCGCACAGTCTGATATTCCACACATGTCGCGTGCTCCACTCAATGGTCCCGAAACGTCAGCAATACGGAGGTACGTCACATGATGTGACGTCAAATGGTAACAAAGAGAACCATCATCTTCCTGTCCTTGTGGGATATTACTTGAAGTGGTTTCTTACGTTCTATCCAACAGGATAGAACGTAAGAAACCACTTCTTCTTCACTTTCTTAGAGGGTAGCAACCCTCTATTATTTACTGTACTCTACTAGACTTCTGCCAGCAGTTTCGCCCGCGTGAAAGTAGGGTTCTCAATACAAACTTTAGACCCTCATTACATCCCTTTAAGAGCTGAGATTTGAAAAACCCTTTCTTTGTGTTCACCTACATCATAAAAGGAAGCCTTGTTGATGAAACAAATAAACGTTTTGACTTTGACATTGAAAAAACTTTAATCAGATTCGAATTCTTCAATTTTACTCATCTCTGAGTACTTCAATTTTGCCAAAAATTCTTTGATTTGACTGTAAGACGTGAAGTCACGTCCTGGCAATCAATCCTATTCTCATTTTTCATTTGGAACGCAATGTACATAAATAATTTATCTATACATATGTATAAGCTATGATCGATTCTCAGGTAAAGGTGAGTCAAGTCAGATCGGAGGCGCCCCTTCAAGTAGTAATTCTCAGAAATTACTATTGTGGTCATATAAAGAAACGCTTTGTTAACGAGTCACTTTAGTTCATCATCATCATGTCAGCCGAACGACGCCCACTGCTGGGCATAGGCCTCCCCCAAGGATCTCCACAACGATCGGTCCTGTGCTGTCCGCATCCAGCGGCTTCCCGCGACCTTCACCAGATCGTCGGTCCACCTTGTAGGGGGCCTGCCCACGGAGCGTCGTCCGGTACGCGGTCGCCATTCGAGAACCTTTCCGCCCCAACGGCCATCGGTTCTCCGCGCTATGTGTCCCGCCCACTGCCACTTCAGCGATGCAATCCTTCGAGCGATGTCGGTTGATTTCGTTCTCCTGCGGATCTCATCATTCCTGATTCGATCAAGCAGGGAAATACCAAGCATCGCTCTCTCCATTGCTCGCTGGGTGATCTTGAGCCTTCTTAAGAGACCCATAGTAAGCGACCACGTCTCACTACCGTAAGTCATCACTGGCAACACGCACTGGTCAAAGACTTTTGTCTTGAGACACTGAGGTATTTCGGACGCGAATATATGCCGGAGTTTCCCGAACGCTGCCCATCCGAGTTGGATTCGACGAGAGATCTCTTTCTCGAAGTTGGACTTACCTAACTGGATTGTCTGTCCCAGGTAAACATAGTGGTCAACAACTTCGGGTGTAATGTTCCCAACGTTAACTGGAGCGGGTGCAACATGGGCATTTAACATGATTTTCGTCTTGTCCATGTTCATCTTAAGACCCACTCTTTTGGAAGCATTACCGAGATCTTCGAGCATTATGTTCAGGTCTTCCAAGGTCTCAGCCATTAGAACTATGTCATCGGCAAATCGCAGGTGTGTTAAGTACTCGCCATTGATGTTGATGCCGCGTCCTTTCCAGTCCAGAAGCTTGAAAAAATATCCTCCAACGCAGCTGTGAATAGTTTCGGAGAGATAACGTCTCCTTGTCTCACGCCTCGCCGTAGTTGGATCGGATTAGAGCTCTGGTTCTGTAATTGGACCGACATGGTGGCGTTTTGGTATAAGTACTTTAGCACCTCGATGTACCTGTAGTCTATTTGGCACCTTTGGAGAGACTGCAGAACTGCCCAGGTCTCAATCGAATCAAAGGCTTTCTCATAGCCCACGAACGCTAAACAAAGTGGCAAGTTGTACTCTTCGGTCTTCTGTATAACTTGCCGCAGCGTATGAATGTGGTCTATGGTACTATAGCCTTTTCGGAACCCGGCTTGTTCGGGAGGTTGGAAGTCGTCGAACCTGCGAGCGAGACGATTCGTAATGACTCTAGAGAACAACTTATAGATATGGCTCAGAAGCGAGATGGGTCTGTAGTTCTTCAAGAGAGTTTTGTCACCCTTCTTGAAGAACAACATCACATCGCTTCTGCCCCATGCCTTTGGCGTTTTGCCCTCGAGGATGACAGAATTGAAGAGCGTTTGGAGGACTTTAAGTATTGGCTTACCGCCCGCTCTCAAGAGCTCTGTTGTAATTCCATCATCACCCGCCGCCTTGTTGTTTTTAAGCTGCTTCAGAGCCATCCTAATCTCGTACAGGCTGACGTCCGGGATATCTTCGGTATAGTGTCGGGTAAGCTTGGCTCTCACTTTAGTTACTTTATATTATTTATAGATTTCTTCGAAATGGTGAGGGTTCCCTTTTGCTCGGCCTTTGGCTTGCGTCAAAGCATTGCCTTTCATATTTTTAATTTAAAGAACCGAAAAAATAACCTTCTTTCTGGCGTTATTAGGAAAAACTATAGGTCTAAAATTTTCACCTCTCACTTTTAATAAAATTCAAATATAAAAAGCTTTCATTGAGATCTGTAATTGGCGTTTTTTTTTTAACCTTTATTTTTGTACGAATTTTCAAACGCTAACATTCGCAGAGCCTAACTTCAGACTTGCCAATACGGCCGTACTGTACACGCGTTTGCTAAAAATGCAGGTGGTGCACTCGGAAGGTACCGCAGTGTCGCATGTGACAGTTGTCGCGTCGGCGCCTGCAGCGTTACAGTCAAATATTCCTCCAATTTTCCGTTCATGTTAAATGTAGCGACACCGCATGCGTTAGCGTTGCATGCGCATTTAAACATGCGACTCGCCGCTCCACAAGAACAAAATATAAAAGTAGTTTCAACACACATAAATCATTAAAACTATGACGCAGTGTGTCAAAAGGGCGCGTAATTCTCAATTTGAAAAAATGTCAGAGACGATAGTGCGGGGCGATAGGACGCGGTGTCGTAGAGATGCTCCCACTTATCGACTTTTTAGTCTAACAATTAATACATACATATACAACTTGTCACTTCTCAATAAATTGTAATAACGGCCGATGCGCCACAAAACGCCACAATACACGCGACGCTTTACGCCCCGCGTCTCTGTGCGCTTACACTTACTCATACGGAAAAGTTTAGATTTAAAATTCCTTTAGTAACTGACTCATTTCTTATAATTTCTCGTTAATTTAGATTCCAAACGGAACTTTTCTCACTATACGCGACTACTGTAGCGAGTTGCAACATTTTTTCTAAAGTTATTAGAGTAAACGGTTATATAGAAAAATATAAACGTCTCGTTCCATTATCATAACATTTCCATATTTATCTTGGATTGAGGAAAAATCTATTTGCCTGAGGATATAGAAGTAAATCACGATTCTAGACTGTTCACAATCTTGTCACGATAATTTAGTCTTAATTGACACATATCATCAATACATAGTATAACACAAAGTCGCTTCCCGCTGTCCCTATGTATGCTTAGATCTTTAAAACTACGCAACGGATTTTGATGCGGTTTTTTTCAATAGATACAGTGATCCAAGACGAAGGTTTATAAGTATAATATATTAGTATTGCACCTGTGCGAAGCTGGGGTGGGTCGCTAGTATTTTATATTCTAATATTATAAACACAAGTTTGTATTTACTTCACACCTAAACCTGGTTGAACGGATTTCGGTGGAAATTATTCACGCGTATACCATGCTTTTTATTACCCCAAGAATTATTCTCTTAGTGTGTATCATATAAAGAGGTTTCTGACGTCGGAGAGGCCTATATCTCCCGTAATCATCATTTAGTTCTGTCTGTATCCAACTGATTCCCACGATTTGTATCAGGTCATTGGTCCATCTTGTACGAGGCCTTTCAATGCTGTGTCTTTCAAAACAGCGTTGAAAGGTCTCGAGTCGATGAGATATAGGTACTTTTATACCTCGTTTGCTTTACCACTATTTATGCTGAGTTAGGCGCCTTTTTGGCCTTACACAGATTTTAATGCTACTTTTTCTTCTTGTCTATTTTTTTTTCTGCGTAAGGTACGAATAAATGTTTTTTCTTTCTTTCTTTCAACTTTGATATTGTTTTTACTATTACTCGTAGTATATTCTATTTTTATATTTTTATTGACATTTAGTTTAGATATCCATTATTGTTTCCGTGTATATTCCCTATTATGGTCTAATAGTCTAGACAGCGTCATAGGATTCCCGTAACCCACGTCACAGTTACTCAACTTTAGATAATGACCACTATTATTATTTACACAAGAGGATAAATGGGAAATATATTTTTCTATATTAAAAGCGAAATACCACTCACTGATTAGTCACAAAATCTCAGAAACTATAGATAGATAGATATACTCTTTATTGTAGGTACACTATAAATACAATTTGGTAGGTATATTAGGAGCTTAAAATTACTATGGTAAGTGGTCTTATCGCTAAAAGCGATTTTTTAAAGACAACCTTTGGATAAATTTGACAAAGGAGAAAGATACACGGGTAGTTTAACTATAACACCTTCAAACTTAAAATTTGGCAGGCAGGTTCTTTATAGGGTGCGGACATTTGCTAAAAACGGATTTTACGAAACTCCTCCCCTGAGGGGGTAAAACGAAGTTAGAACTTAGTATGGAGAAGCCAACTTATACGCCGGCGAAGCCACTGAGAGAAGTTAGTACGTCATATAATAGAGACGAAGAGAGCGAGGCAAAGAAAAAACGAATAGATTGTATGAGAAATCATTTTAAAGAAAAGGGAGTTAGTGACAGCATGTCGGCTTATATGACAGAATAGAAGACAAAAACGAGCACCAATTCCAAGTAACACGGGATAAAGACAGGAAGATGATGATGATGTTCCCGCGCGCCTCAAGGAGTTGTCAGCAACTGCAGGGGCCCTTCAGGGTCGAAGCCTCCTGGAGCCTAGAGGGTGGTGGAAAACTGTTACCTCGACTCCAGGAATAAGGCAAGGAAGGTACGGGGTAGGTTTTTTAGTCAGTAAGAGTCTGACACTGGTCTCCCGCTTCGCCCAAGAGCGGGATTCGTCATTGGATGATTTTCACCTACCATAAAAAAAAAAAAAAAAAAAACCAGCTAATCGGGCCTTTTCATTCATTCATTTATTTATTTTATATTACGTTATGTTATGTTATACCTACAAATAGTAACACTTAATAATGTTATCATTGTACATAGAAATTACAGCTCATCGTACATAATTCATGTGGTTTAAAAATAAAATAGGGGGTTACATGATACGCGTATTTCCCTTGACCACGTGACAACTCGGCCTGCGCAGGCGCACAGGCTGTGTAATATCGCGCCATTTCGCCGGCCTTACCGCGTCTCCTTTGATCCTCTTCCTCGTTACTAAATAACTGCCTTTTATTGATAATGTTAAAGTGGATATTATAATAACTATAAAAACACTTAAACACAAAACGGAAAGCAGAATAATTTTAATACCCTTCTTCCCGGTGTGAATAATTTTAGCAGCAACGGTAACCATCTATTTATACTTAGGTGTTTTGTGACAACTTATAACCCAATTACAGTTGTTTGACGTACTTAAAGTAAAATCGTAACTGCGGTACACACCTAAAAGTATGAAGCTATAGGTATTACTAGCTTTTGCCCGCGGCTTCGCTCGCGTACATAAAATATAGCCTATGTCACTCAGGACTAAAGCAGCTTTCTATTGTTGCTAATTTTTTTCCAATCGGACCGTAGTAGTAGAGTAGTTCCAGAGATTACCCCCTACAAACAAAAAAACAAAAAAACAAACTTTACCTCTTTATTATATTAGTGTAGATTATTAACCTAGACTTGAATTACGAGGGAAATCCTTTTTTCATTAAGCCCCAAGCGAGCGCCGGCGCTCCGGACCTATTGTTTTTTAATTGTGTCTGTAATTAAGGTAATCAAAAGGTTAATAATGATTTAAATAAAGTAATATCATCGGGTGATTGCATCAATCAAGCGGTCGAGTACCTATTGACCACAGTTGCTTTTACGTTTTCTATTCCTGCGTGCTGAGTGCGAATTGTTTTTACGTTAACGGAATCTAGACATTTAGCGCGTTCGGCTCTCTGATTGGTTAAAGAGTTTGGAGCGGGCCAATGGGAGCACTGAACGTCACAAACGCGTCGATCGCGTTAACTTAAAACAACTCACACTCAGCATACTGATATTTCTACAACCTAGGAGTCTTTAAGTCAAGCTGTCATGAATGAAAAGAGAGAGAGTGAAAGAGAGAGAGGTTACTTCTAGTCAAGCGTGCTCCATCGTCAGCAGTTGTGATAATGGCCAACGCGAGCAATCAATTATAATAATAAAACAAAAATCTATCTTATGCACCTTTACTTACTTTTGATTTTTCTTATTTCAAGATGCATCTAAGTTCGCTTCAGTTGGCGTGTGCGACACTAGTGGCGGTGGCCCTGGGCGCGACGGCGCAGCATTCGTCGCCGCACCACGTCTCGCGGCGCTCCTTCGACCTCCTTGATGCACAGAAGTGCAAAGGACACTTCGATGCGGCCAAGTTTGCCCGCCTCGACAGGGTCTGCGACGATTGTCACCTCCTCTACAGAGAACCAGTGATCTATACCCGATGCAGGTTCGTTGCGTTTTGTCTATGATTCGATTTTCAAATGTGACGTTTTACAGTTTTTTTTTATTTGTGCCAGTTATTGGCGGGAATTTTGAGTTGATTTGGAAACTTGAATTAATTAGATGTCTTTTAAAGATAATATTGATTAGGTACATGGGATAAAATCATAAAATATGGTAACGAGGTCATTATTGATTCACAATTCCAAATCAACGCTACTCAATTCCAGACTTTAAGAACATGTATTAAAGTGCATTATTCCTTGTTGGGGTACAGGAATGACTGTTTCACGGATGTAGTCTTCAAAGGCTGCGTGGAGGTGCTACTACTGACTGACGAGATAGAAAAGTTCAAGGAATATATAAGAGAATTACACTGGGCCCCTCCCATAACGTCGGATTAGGTACCAACCGAATTTATTTTGCCTCGCCTCCTCACAACTATGTTTCCTATTTATCTATCTCTTTCTAATGCGTTAAGCATTCCTTCAGGTTTGGGGTATTAACAGCACGCTATGTTAATCGCACTATATTAAATTATATTTTAACACAGCTAAGCAAGCAAAATTAATAAAAAAAAGTCGTAAGTATGATATGTAATCTTCTTTTCACAGCATTTTTCCTTACATTTTGGCCGCCCATCTATTTAATACGCGATGTTTCCTCCAGCGCCACGCATTAAACGTATAACGTTTCTATAGTAAAACGTGGGGATGGGATTATTGTTTATTCACCAATTTGCGAAGCTAAATAAAAACTGATAATTTATTTTCATATTTTGTTTTATTTTATAAAAAAATAATATGAAACCTGGATATTTCTCATAATAAAAGAAAAGAATTGTAAATTTATTAGACCTGTGTTCTAGAAGGCACATCCTTGTCTCCAAATGTAACCCTTCTAATTCAAATCAAGTCGTTGGCGCTCGAGACGTCAAAATCGTTTCTGATATAAGGATGTCTATGGTATTTTTCATTTTGATATTCACTGTGATCGTTACACGTGCATAACCTCAGCCGATTCCTGCATAATTTATTTCGTTTAGGTACTTACAACAAATAGATCGACCCAAATACAGTCAATAGAAGTTAGATACCCACGTGGTTTTCTACGTTTTTATTTTTAATTAGATGATATATGATGATGATGATCAGATGTTACAGATCTTTTTTAGGGTTCCGTAGTCAACAAGGAATCTTTATAGTTTCACCAAGTCTGTCTGTCTGTCCGTCCGCGGATAATCTCAGCGACCGTTAGCACTAGAAAGCTGAAGTTTAGTATCAATATGTATATCAACTACGCCGACAAAGTGCAAAAATAAAAAGTAGTAAAAATGTTTTATTAGGGGGTCAGTGGGTAGTCTTACGGGCGGATTTTTAGGAGTTGGAGTGTACGCTTAGGGGCACTATGAGAAGCAAAGAAAACGATATAAAAAAAATTTTTGGTTAAAAAAAATTTTCCTTACCTTGAGTAGGGCAGACTTAGAAAATTTTCACAAATTTTTTTAGGAGATTTGGTAGTAGGTATACGCTTAGGGGTACTACAAGCAGTGCAGAAAAGACTTAGTCCTCGCACCACAGCGTCCCTAAGTTTATGGTAGATAAAAATCATCCAATGACGAATCCCGCTCGTGGGCACAGCAGGAAACAGTGTCAAAATGTTACTGACTAAAGAACCTACCCCGCTCCTTCCTTGCCTTATTCCCAGAGCCCCGGTATAACACTTTCGCACCAACCCTCGGCTCCAGGAGGCTTCGACCCTGAAGGGCCCCTACAATTTGCTGACAACTCCTTGAGGCGCGCGGGAACAGTGCGCGCCGTTGACGACTTGGCTCGGTCTGGACTGTTACCAGACGACCGGACGGCGAGCTACTTGCTGCTGGCTTGCGGACGGTGAGCTATTGCTCACCGTCCGCAAGCCAGCGTCTACGGTGGCCGGATATCGGCGGGATCGCGGCGGCGACGGCTACGGCGAGAGCGTTGTTGCCTTTGCCTAATGCGGTCGGCCTCCTCCCTCCTTCACTAGCATTACTGCCTCGCAGAAGGAGGCGATCTCTCGGGAAATTGGGTTACTAATTTTGACATGGACTGCTGGGTTTTGTTACATTGTGAGAAATTTATGACGGACGGAAACTACGGAACCCTACACGGATCGTGGCCCGACCCACTCTTGGCCGACTTTATTTTTAACTAGCGACCCGCCCGAACTTCGCACGACTGCAATGTTGATATTAAGCACTTATACATATAAACCTTCCTTTTGAATCACTCTATGTAATGAAATAACCGCATCGAAATCCGTTGCTGAGTTTTATAGATCTGCATACATAGGGAAAGAGGGAAGCGACTTTGTTTTATACTATGTAATGATAGTGTCGCAATAATTCGTTATATTCACGGTCAAGAACACGTGTACCAACGCAAGAAGGAAACATTGCAGTATACTAAAATGCACAAAGTCACTATGACTAATAATATAATTTAGGTATCTTCAAGGCTAGAGTGGCTCTTAATAAACTAGTGCGTCTTACCATCAACGATTGCATCACTGCTTACCATCAGGTGGGATCGCAGTCAAGCACTAGTTTTTAGCAATTTAAAAAAAAGACCTTAAAACCCTTATGACGTCACGATTTACTTCTATACAAGTTCGTAGAGTTGTGCTCACTGACAACTAGCAACTTGTAAGGATGGGTTTTTAAAACGGTGCTTCACTATCGACAATGATTAGAAAACCTATTTATTCTTGATTAAGGTGAATAAAACATAGTTTACAGTTTACAATATCTATAAAATATTATTTACTAGCGACCCGCCCCAGGTTCGCACGGGTACTTATATTGGATATATTATACCTACATGTATTATACACATAAACCTTCGTCTTGAATCACTCTATCTATTAAAAGCCGCATCTAAATCTGTTGTCTAATTTTAAAGATAGCATACATAGGGACAGCGGTAACTTTGTTTTATACTGTGTAATGATGTTATGTCATGTTATTTTCTTGCAATAATAGTATTTATGATCGTTTCAACGAGATATAGCGAGGTCTTCATCGTGTTCCATCACTGGCTTAGACTTTATATCAAGTACTTGGCGTTGGGGACATTAAAATATTTTCTGGCGATTTTGTTTCTATTGAATATAAAATAAACTTGAAAGCAGGCCGGCCGAGTGGTTACGGCCCCGACTTATGAGTTGTAGGTCGCAAGTTCAAACCCAGCCAGGCGCATTACTTTGTGTAGCTCATTTTCATCACCACTGCTCTCAAAACGGTGAAGGAAAACAACGTGAGAAAACCGGCATGTCCTAGAACCAAAAATTCTAAGACATGCGACATCCACCAATCCGCTCTGGACCCGCGTCGTAGATTATAGTCCATTCCCTCTCCTAGAGAGGAGGCCTGAGTCCCAGCAGTCGGAACATTGAAAAGGCTGATGATGATGATGATGATAAAACAAACAAGAACTTATTATGTGCGAAAAAGTTCAAAATATGGCTTAGGATAGGGCAATTTTCCATAAAAACCAAATAAAAAGTCTTGCAAAAGTCGAAAATTTATTTTATACTATTATTACTTCAAATCAAGTAGTGGCGCTGAGGGTACGAAAATCTCGAACTCGTACCTATACAAGTGACTGGCGGTCAAACGATTACATCTTCTAGATTTCCTTCTTATTGAGCCTGGTTTAACAGCATGCCTTTTTGCCTCTTTTCAGCACTTTAACTTATATTTAATATTTTCTAACTTTACGCAGCACTAAATTTAGCACTATTGTTATATTTTCTACGTTTTCTTAACGCTATTATAAGAACTAAGGCAGATAACACACTAGATAGACTGAGCCAACATTTTTTCTAGACAATTTTATAAAATTAGGTATCCTGTCAAATTCGCAAGTCTTGTGATTTATCTGTCTTATTTTATGGTTCTAAAGGGATATTAATCTTATTGTATAGTTATATTTATTATTATAATAAAATGGCATAAATTTATTCACTGTCTTGCAAAATTTTGGCTTTTTGCAAATACGCCCACTTCTAAAGAGTGCTTTTCTTTCTCTAATGAAAAAAGTAATAATTTGGTTTTTACTTTTTTGCCTACACTTATCTATGTATTATAAACTAATTAAATTAAAAAGTAGTCTCTTTTAAATTTGCTACCTTCTATTATCAACCTCTTATCTAAATGTAGATTTGACTTTTTGCCTAAACTTTTCTTTGTATACAGAAAACTAATTAATAAAAAAAATAGTCTCTTTTAAATTAGCTACCTGCTGCTATCAACTTCTTATATAAATTTAGATTTGACTTTTCTTTGTATACTGAAAACTAAATACATAAAAAATAGCACTTTTAAATCTACTACCTGCTACTGCCTCTCAACATATCCAAATACAGGAAACTAATTAAAATTTTCTCGCTTTCCAGGGGGAAATGCTTCACATCGCCCTATTTCAAGGGATGTATGGAATCTTTGTACCTACTCGACGAAAAGGAGCAAATTGATCAGATGATCGATTTCGTCGGTAAACGCTAAGCCACCTGAACCGACGCATCACACCCTATCAATACCTGACGCAGTTTTGTACCAACATCGCGAAATAGCAGATTTTTTGTTGTTCCTTATCTGCTTTCTTCCTCAAGATATTCTAGTCCTAAGCGACGTAAATTTTATGTTCGCATTATGTTATAGTAACTAGTATTTAAGTAACATTAAGGTCATTTATTATCTATTTTATAATTTATATGTTATTAAAAAAAAAAAGCTTTTATTTTTTGCACACACAGCTAACAAATTAACAAATCTTATATTATAATATGTCTAATACATTTTTCTTGTTAGCTTACACAGAACTGATTCTCCCTGTTCCCCGTACTAGTATTAAACTGTAATTCGGTGGAACAGTTTAGATCGGTCGCGGTAAGGTTTATTTGCTAAATTATTAGACTAATGGCAATCAAAGTAAAACAGTAACATCAAATATAGCGGGTATACCTTAAACATTTGTTATTGGTATTTTATAAAATTTGTAGGTAGTCTTCAAACTTGACATAGTATATGCAAGGTTTATAGATGCTTCGTTTGTTTACATTTTTTAAAGTTACACTTTTTGTGATTGATAAATGTTTTTGATTGTTATGTTACTAAATTATATCTGTTAAATGCAAGCTGACAAAATGATAAAATGCTAAACTAAGGCAAAGTAATGTAACAAAATAAGTGAAATAGAACTAAAAAAAAAAACAATACAAAATAGATCGCAATTATACCGATAATCATTTTTGGAAGGGTACGAGGAGAGTGTGTTGTATGTGTTGTGTGTATATATGTGTATGTATATGTATTTTATGTAAACACTGTTTATTTTAATTTGAAATTTTTTACATAACATATAAAATAAAATCTTAAATATAAACTTAACTAAAATAAATATTTACACCAAACCTAACTATGTACATATAATACAAAAACACAATACTCAAGCGTCGAAATATTCCTCCACATCGCTGTCATCTGGAAACGTGCCCAGAAGACTGGCAGCATTGCCACGTTGGATGGCAATGCTAATTCTTTGGGCAAAGAAAGAGCCAGCCCTCTGGTCACGCAAAGTATCGATTAAACGGCGAGATATTTCTTTAAAAAGGTGACGCGCACTCGGACCCCATGACCCAAGCGTTTCGACCCCAAACGGCTCAAAACTGTAATTACCAATAAGGTTACTGTATTTGCGCCGTTTGAGGGTCTCGGCAGCCGCAGCGGCAGCGCCAGCACAGCCCGCGGAACTAAGAACATGGGATGGCGCAAGGGTGTCGACACAGGTTGCGTCCCACACCAGAGGCCTACCCACCTTCCATGGCACTAACGTCATACCATCTGGTCTCTTCCCATCGTCACGTACCAAGCCACTAGGTTCTAATACGGCAGGTACGCCGGCGGTGACTAGAGCTCGACGAATAATGTCGTTGATGCTAGCGTGCCGTGATATGCGGCCTGCGCTCCTGCAACAGGACAAGCCATGGTGTCCGAGGCCGCCGACAGCTTCACCACAGTGGCACCGATGTGGAGCAACACAAGGAGCGCCTAAGCGTAAGCAGGTTGCGAGTCGAAACGAGGCGTCATCCATCATAGTGCCTACGGTGGATGACGGTAGCGCCTGAAGCCATAAACCCGATTCTCATTCTCCCACAGCCAGCAGACGCGCACGCTCCGCAGTACTTGACGACGAGTTTATAAGATTATTACGTGTAGCACTGCAGAGCGGCACATCCCACTGTCTCTGCGAGGACAGGTTGTCAGGCAAATCCGTGTTGGGACAAGCCATTTTCCAAGCAATCAACGCATCGGACAAACACGGTACCTCAACATTAACCAGTGAGGAAGATAGCATATTCCTGGTTAAAGTTTCAGTACTGTGCACCGAGGAGAGGAAAGCTGGTAAACTTATACTTGAAATTTTGCGGACGCCGAGGCCACCTAGCCGGATAGGAAGCGTAGCTTGCTGCCAAGCTCGGTCGTCCAAGGCCACATTTAGGATCGAAGAAAGTGTATTCCTAATGATTTGGTCGACTTTCTCCAAAAGTTGTGGATATTTCCAAAGATGGGATGACCGAAGACTATAAGTAAATTTTGGCCCAAAACAACAGTATCGAACCAATGTAAAAGCCGAATGCATGGTGATTTTGAAAAGTCTTTCCGAGACGTCATTAAAATTTTGTATTTTCTGTTCAATGAATTCTGGAAAAGATTCATCGAAGATTGGGGATCCTAGGAGGAGAAGAGAATTTTTATCGGTGATTTGGATATTTGGCGCTATTGAGTTAAATTTTGCTAAGGTCGTCTGTCTGTCAGTCATTCGGGGGAGGTAAATTTCACACTTTGAAAGGTTAAGTTCTAGTCCTATAGAAGAAAATTTATTTTTCAAAAAAGTTAAATCTTTTAAGACAGTGTCTACATCACCTCCTAGGGTCCCGTCGTCCAAATACCAGACGTTGAATTTAGAATTTAGTTGCCGAATAATTGGATTTATTGCCAAACTGAAAATAACTGGCCCAAGAGGGTCACCCTGTTGACAGCCGACGGCTGATTCCAAAAGGTTTTCCTGGTATAATAATTTCGAGGGGTGCCGATAACACTGATAGAGAAAACTATAAATTTTGGGTGTTTCGTTTTGCACTTCTGTCAACAAAGTGTCCCTGTTCACGGAATTAAAGGCATTCTTAATGTCAACCTTAAGAATGACCTCACCTTTATTACTGTCTAGGTAGGTAGAAAGTGCATGTACCGCAGCCTCACAGCCCCCTTTGGAACCGAAGCCCAACTGAAGGGGCTGGAATTTGCTGGCAAGCGCTTCTCTATAGACAGCACAGCAAATTTTGGCTGCGATGCGTCGGTAAGTAGACCCTACGGCAATGGGACGAATGCCGCCATCTTTTTTGCGCAGAGCACACAGCTTTGCCCCGTACAAAATATCAATGACGGCTTCGTTCACATTGCCGGAGACCATAAGATTTATGAGGGCCGTCAGCTCCTTCAAGAGGGACTCACCAGCTTCCCCGGCGCCTGCGCACATCAGGTCTTTAAGGTGTTGAGGCGTCAGGCCGTCGAGACCGCCGGCGGAGCCACTCCGAAAGGAGCACACGGCCGCACATACTTCTCGGGCTGTAATATGAAGGCAGTTGGTTTCTGGATTGGGAGGGTCAGGGAAGGTGAGGTCATCTGCCGGGGCGGGATGTTTGCTATCCAGAGCCAAAAGTGTCTCTGGAGAGTACGGCGCAACCACATCACTGCTAAAGATAATCCTAGCAGCACCTCGGATGTCACCCTCGCCCAATTTGGACTCTACATGGTGCAATAAGCCTCTTTGGGGGAGACGTGATGTTAATTTAGGTTCGAAACTTTGGGCCGAAATATCACAATTTTCTTTAATTTGAGCTGTCAAAGTCTTTTTTGTTGCCAAATTTTTCTGCACATGAAGAATCCTAAACGGGAAAGTTAACAGCTGTTCCCAAGCACGCAGTGAGTTCTCCTGGACGGCGAGGCGGACACATCGTGCTAAATTGGAAGCTACGGATGGTCTCGCCCCACGAGGCACTCGTTTCAGTACTGGAGTAGACGATTTGAATTTCGACAAGATTTTCCAAAAGGGTTGAGGGGGAGATTCAGGTGTTAGAGGGGTGGGTATTGTTGGGCATGTTGAAGGTACATTGTGGGGTTTGTGTTTCCTACCCAAATGTACCTTCAAGCCTCTTTCACCCTTAAAAAAGCGTGCTTGGGGACAGTGCGGACATCTGACTAGGACATCCAGCGATGTGGCAGGTTGACTGGCTCCTCGTACGGCATCACTGCTATCGCCATAGTTAGAGGACATGTAAAGTTCGTATAAAAATGCAGTAAATACTTACAGTTAGAATGTTTGGTAATTTTTTTTTTTAAAACACATGCACATTATATTTACACCATCCACTTATAGGTATTAAATATCAAAATAAAATCTATAAAACTACTACAAAATAACTTATTTAAACACAAAAAAAAAACACCAAGAAAATAAATGTCACTGTCATAAGAAAAAGTCAGCTGTGGCGCAGTCGCCCTGGGAACAAGCGGGCGGCGCGGCGGCGCCCCGCGCATGCAGGACCTTCTTTAGCGTTGCGAGCTACTTAGGCCGGGCGCACGCTGGGCTGCAGGCATCGCTCCGTCGATAGGACGTAATATGTCCTACACTCCACGAAATATGTTTGATATCAGATAGTAAACGGAATATTTTTCCAAGCGTACCGAAGCTTCTTCTTATCTTTTAGTATCTTTGCACAGTTGGATGCATATTTAAAATTTTCTGTGTATTTGAAAAGTACTTCAGTCTATATCAATTTTATATTTACAAAGCAAGTCTATTCCACTCGCATTGACAGTTTTTTTCGTCTTTTTATGCCTTTTAAAACAAATTATATTTAAGAATTTTTTTTATCTTTTTTATGGACCCATACCATGGATACCCAAGAAAACTCCACATTTTATGTATGTATGATTACGTATACCTATGTATGTGTTTGTGTGAATGTATATGTGTATCTATTGTATGTATGTATGATTACGTATATGTATGTGTTGTGTGTATATATATATTAAATCTACACTAATATAATAAAGAGGTAAAGTTTGTTTTTTTGTTTTTATGTTTTTTTGTTTGTAGGGGGTAATCTCTGGAACTACTGGTCCGATTGGAAAAATTTTAGCAACAATAGAAAGCTGCTTTACTCCTGAGTGACATAGACTATATTTTATGTACGCGGGCGAAGCCGCTTACAAAAGCTAGTGTTGTATATCGATGCCTCCCACGTAAGTTGTTGTAACCCCAAAAATGCAATTTTACAGGAGAGCGTTTTAAAGATACTTTTTGCGATACAAGCCACATTTTTCAAAGAATCTTTTTGAAATTCGGTATGAGTGTATAGTTTTTAATATGCTATCGTTTACTACATGTCATTACTTTATAATTTTAACGGTTTCTTGAATTTTGTTGTTACAACTGTTTACCGCGACAGGAGGTCCTCACAAAATGTTGTAACTATCACTTACATTATTATTCACGGGAGTTCAAGAGCCGATTTGGATTATATCTGATACTTACATCAATTTACGTCAATTACAAATAAAAAAAAGGTGTGCTATGTGTATCATTACTTGATATAATAAAATAAATACAATGTTTTTTCAGCCTAATTTCGTTTAGGACAATACCTTTTCGTTGATACGTTACCGAAATACAAAAAAAGCAGAATATTTTCAATCAAGTTTACCAAATTTTACATTTTAGGGTTTAGAGTTTAGGATACGAAACGATATTTTTAAGATTAGAAAAACATTAAAGATTAAAATTAAAAATCATTACAAAAATCTGAAAATAAAAATTGAAGCTTTTTCAAAATTTAAATTATACTTTCAATTCATTACATCGTCCTTTAATCAAATTTTTACTATAGTTTAAATAATCAAAACTCAAAAAAGTATCGTAACCAAAATGATTCTGAAAAAATTGGGACTGAGAAAAATCTAATAACCAATGAGATTTAATAATAGGTAAATCATCATGTTCCTATCTTAGTCCAATGTGATTTGGAGTCGGTGGAACAAGCTTATTCTTCCATTTTGTCGTATCACCCGTCTCACTATCACTTTGTAATCTTTTCCTCTCTCCATTTTTTCAAGTGACTATACTTATAGCTCATTCTGTAATATGCTTTATTCTTCTTCTTTTCATAAGCATATCCAAGACAAATGATAGGTAAATAAGTAATGTTTAATAACTTACACTGAATCTAGAAAAGCCCGCAAATATTAAGTTTTGGTCGTAATATATACAATAGAGGGATGAAATCAAAAAGCTGGTTTCATGCACCTAACTGGTGTATTCATATTATCAGCATTTTGGCATCTTAAGGTATTTTGGTATTATGGCATCTTGGCATCTTAAGGTATTTTGTTGAAAGAAGTGGTCATCACCTTACAGTCTGATAAAACATTAAATTAATATTGAATCTTCAGAACAAACTGGTACCTCTTTTATTTTTAAGATATTATTATCTTTCAGATCGTTTTCTGTTTTCTCTGTGTACCCTTTAGGCAAAAGCTACACGTTATTACTATATACACTAAAAGTTGAAACCTCTGTCTTAATATAACATTAGTGAATTTAGTCAAACATAGTGTGACTCAACTTGCAAGCAGTTGAAAAGACTTGAAATGGTCACAAACGATGGTTTTGACAGACCCAGACTTTTTCACAGGCTGTTAAATATCTTTTTGATCGGGGATTAATACTGCTGTTGATATATCAAATTTAACTAACACCTATTAAGAACTTAATCACTTATATAAATGGGAAAACTGTTGTTTACACACATCTGAAGTTTGAAGTTTCAGTAACGGCAACAGGCAATTTATTCTTATTTACTTATGTCTCACAATAGTATCAGCATACATTCTAAGCTTGGCTCTCCTATAACTAAATTAGCCATAGTTACACATTGTTTTGTCTGTCACCTTTTTAGTTTAATTTATTGAAATAGTGCTTACAGCAGACTCAATAGACCAGTTTTCCTACTGGCTGTTTTTGATATTTTACTAGAAAGGTTTTCTTTGACGTTGTTAGTCCTTTTGAAAAATCTCTAGTCTGTAAATGGGTTTTTTTTTTAGTATAGTATAGTAAAGTGGACTTAGCTTAAAGAGTTCAACAGTGCAGAAACATGCAGGTAGTGACTAAGGTAAAAGTAACGAACAACGTTTTTTGATTTGGGAAACTAGCAATAAACACGAGCAAGAAGGAAAGTTCTAGTGAGTTTTAATCAGTAAAGTTGCTTTTACTGACTAAAACTCACATGTAATTTTTCGGTGCCTTTTGTGTTCCAGGCCCTCATTTCCTCGACACGACCTAGATGTCTTCCTTGAGAATTGGTACGATAAAGCGAGTAATTGAGATAACTGGAAAGATTGGAGGGAGGCCTTTGCCCAGCAGTAGGACAGCACAGGCTAGCTAAAATAATAATAATATAATATAAACAAAAATGGCTATAACAGTCGTAATCCAAATGGTTATTATACTACACAGCTATGAAATACGAGTAAGTGAGCAGTTTCAAGGTCCATAGTTACGAATATGCCATCACCTTTTAGTTTAGTCATTTAAAACTTCTCAGATTCATTGAAAATGGTTGCCTAGAGTGACTCTGACTTCAGTGATATTCATAAAACACTCCCTGAAAAATACATACAACGTACTTATTTCAAACGAATAGCGACGTAAATCATTGTATGTGATGTTACAACCTACTTTTACATATCTAGCATCGAAGTAAAATGTTTTACATATCACTTAACATAAAATAATTAAAAAATTAGCGACGTAAATTGTTGTATGGGACCAGTACCATATTTTAAATGGTTTTCATGTTAGTTAAAGATGCGATTACACGGAATAGTAATTACTAGAATATTAAATTAACGACGTAAAAATTGCATGAGAGGTGCAACTGGCAGCGAATTCCAGCGTAATCTGTGATATGTGTTACATACAACGGATGCACGTGCGCTTTTCCCCGTTGTAAACCATTGCAAATAATAAATACTACAGTCTACGCCGGAATCGTTCGAAATATACAACATTATACGTTTCAAAAGTACCTTAAATAATAGGTTTTTTGGACTTTTTGTTTTTTTGTAGGATAGATTACATAAAATTAGACACTTTTACATAAAAAACCCAAAATCGCCATTTTGTGGGTTACAACAACTTACGTGGGAGGCATCGATATATTAAATGTTGTAAGCTTCTAATGTAGGGAAGTGCAAAGTACATAAAACATCTAGTATTGAAATTCGAAAATTTGAGGCAGCATTTGGTGTTGATGCTGGTCATCTGTTCTGTCTCTCGATCCGACTGAGATTTTAAACGATTTTATTGTCAAGATGTTGTTTTGAGAATGCGGCGGAGGTTCAGGGTGTCACGTGGATGCTTCCACTGCTTCACACCAGCCGATAGCTTCGCCCCAGTGTCACCCTCCCCCCCTCGATGGTCTCAAAACAACAACTGATTTGCGACGCATTCCAATCACAGTATTTACAAAGCCGCAAACACAAACATACAAAGCCGTCTCAAAAAGTTACGAACACTAGATTTACTTAGCGAAAATCGTGTTTTTGACTCCAAATTTGCATCGCAGCAAGTTTTGACAAAAATTGAAGAGGAACTTTTAAATAAATACATCTTAGAGTGTTCCAAAATGCACTATGGACTAACATGTGTCCAAGTTAAAAAACTGGCATATGAATTCGCTAAGGCCAATGGACTGAAATATCCAGCAAGTTGGGAAAGAAACAAGATAGCGGGAGCAGATTGGTTAGCGAGTTTCCGAAAACGACATCAAAATTTAAGTTTGCGCAAGCCGGAAAATACCAGCGCTGCAAGATCATTCGGGTTTAATAAAACGGCAGTAAATGATTTCTTTCAGAATCTGGAAAATGTATACCGCAAGCACAATTTTACTCCCGATCGGATTTTTAACTACGACGAGTCAGGTATATCTACTGTGCTGAGCACACCGAAAATTTTAGCTGACAAATCCCAAAAACAAGTTGGTCAAATAGTGTCTGCCGAAAGAGGAGAACTGGTGACATTTGGCGGTATTATTTCGGCCAGTGGAAACACCATACCACCTTTATTCATCTTCCCTCAAGTACATTTTAAGGACCACTTCATAGAAAGTGCTTCAGAAGGCTCTTTAGGTGTAGCTACGAGAAGTGGATGGATAAATTCGAGCATTTTTGTTGATGTTTTAAAGCACATTCAGAAACACACCTTATCTTCCAAAGAAAATCCGATATTGCTCTTATTAGACAACCATGAAAGCCACACTTCTATTGATGCCATCAACTACTGCCGGAATAATGGCATAGTGTGCCTTTCCTTCCCACCTCACACGACTCACCGCCTTCAACCATTAGACGTTGGAGTATTTGGGCCACTTAAATCTAAATTAAAAACATCATTCAATGACTGGCACGTTTCTAACCCGGGAAAAACACTTAACATCTACAATATCCCAAAACTCACAAAGATACCTTATTTGGAATCATTTAATGCAAGGAATATCACTAGCGCATTTGAAAAAACCGGAAAATGGCCTTTCAATAAATTGATTTTTAATGATGAAGATTTTGCGCCAGTTCAAGTGTATCATTCTAATCCTGTAACGAATGACAATGAAAATACAGCTGGTGAGGAGCAGCGTGGAATACCCGATAATGAGCTTGTTACAGTTAGTTATGAACTCGCAGAAGTCAGTGGTGATGTTCCTGCTCGAACACCGACGACTTTGTCTAGAGATGTTTCGCCTTCACTGCTTTCACAACCTCTTCTATTTATGGATTTTGATAAACCTACACCATCTACTTCCAAACTATTGAAGACTCCGGAAATGATACGGCCTTTCCCGAAAGTCCAAAGACGCAAACAAACAAGAAATGGTCGATCACTTGGAAAATCAAGAATTTATACCGACACGCCTGAGAAGACTAGAATTGAAGATTTGGAAAAAATTAAAGAGATGAAGAGATTAGAAAAAGAACGAAAAAGTAGAGCAAGAGAAATAAAAAGCATTAAGTTTATTAAATGAAGATTATGACAAATCAAGTAAACCAAAAAGGAATAAAACCAAAGAGATTGAAACAAGTAGTAGCTTCACCTTTCGATGAACTTGAAGAAAACGAAGAAGAAGATGTTCGTGTAGAGCTTGTGGATCCTGAAAATGTCAAGGATGGGGCCTATGTCCTTGTTAATTAATTTGTTAATTTGAGAAAAAGAAGTCTGTTATTTACTATGTCGGTCAAATAATCAAACACTACAGTTTGACAGAAGTAATGGTTTCATTTTTGAGGAAGAAACCAGGATCTTCTATGAAATTTGTATTTCCAGACGTCAAAGACGAAGGATCAGTAGATCTATCAGATATAGTTTTGATATTACCGGATCCTAAATCAGCTAAGACAGCTAGAACTGCTAGTATTTTAAGTTTTAACAAAGATCTCTCTTTTTATAACGTCCATTAATATTATTATTATTAAGATATTTTCAAAGTCATTAAGTATTTAACATTTAGGATTCCTTATATTGTGATATATTTTTTAATTGTTGATTATTAATATTACCTATCTACTAATAGATACATAACAAAGATATGTTATTTAAATCTAGGACATAGATTACTTATTTGACTGATCAGAAAGACTGTTAGGTTAACTAAGTTTCTTTCAGTGCCATAAAAGGAAAAACTACCTACAATTTATTTTCTGTTGACTTAGTTATCTTTTTTTACTTTTCTCTTTATTACTTGATTATTTTCTAGGCATATGTGACTCACAGAGTCTAATTGCTTTTGGTTTCGAATATGTTGTATTTTGATACTTTTATTTTGATAAATAATTAAACATTTATTCCTTAATTTGTGTATTTTTTCACATGTATGAATCTGCCCCATAGCCTGTATGAAAGTACCCCGCATGCGGGGCACATTCATACATTCCTGATTTTTTTTTAAAACTTTTATAAAAAGTCACAGATGTATATTTTAACAAATTATATGTTTTTAATAGAAAGTCAGATAGTTTAGTACTAGTACTTATTCAATTTATTCAGATATTGATACCACAGAAAAATCTATGAGACAAAATAGAAAAACTGTATGAAGCTGCCCCACCTTCCCCTACGCTTTTTTCAATTCTATACTATCAATTTTATAATTCTTTTTTATTTTCATTTTGAATTATGTTTTAAAAAACCTAACTATAACTTGTTCTTACAAGATTAATATTTCATCTTTTTTTAAGATAGATAGGTTTTGAACCAATATCATTTCTTTGCTATACGAATTTCAACTTAATAACCAAAAAATAACTTTGATTTTAGCTTTTGTTGAAATTTCGTATTCACAATCTGTTGCTAGTTAGTTTTTAAATATGTAAATCACGCATGTGGCTTATACATCACTTAGATTTAACACTACAAAACTCAGGGAGTTTATTGTTTTTAATTTCATTCGCGATTATTTATTTATTATTCATGTTCATATAAAAGGACCTGTTTCACTAATTGATAAATCCAACTTTCCAATTATAAAATAATAGAATCTATAGGTACATATAATAAAACAGTAACGAAATAAAAACTGTACATTGAGAATTTTCTGGAAAAAATGAGTGGGTTTTATTAGAAAAACGTAACTGATGACAAAAAGTGACTTTTTAGAATTTTTGTCTGTTTTTCTGTGCCTATGCTACCTAAGGGTTGGCGCCAAAACTACTGGATAGATTGATTTGAAATTCAGCAAAAATGTTCCTTGTGAACCAAGGAAGGCTTTAGGCTACATATTATCACGCCGTAAGTTATAGGAGGTAAGCAATATTGAATTTAAATGGTGCAATGGATGCAAGGGTGTAACTTTTTTTTCCGTGGACCGATCGACTCAAAGCTTTGCACAAATATTACCCTAAATTAGTTATCAAGGACGACATATTTGTTTTTTCTGTAGTACCCCCAGTGCAAGATTTAGGGGATGTAAAAGTTTGTATGGGAGAATCTTATTCCTTGGGCTAATTAACTTGAAACTTGGCACGTAAACTTATTTAGGTAAATAATAAAAAATCCTATTATTAGTTTTTCAAAACAACGTAATTTGGACAAAGAAACATAGTTTAACGAATATTAGTAGTATAAAGACAATTTTAAAACAGCGCCATCTATGAGATTACACAAAAATCAAATCAAGTTACATATTAACACTTTTTGGAAATTAATAACTTAAATTTGATCATGTTGGCAAGGTTAGTAGTTAGTTATTCTTAAAATTCATAGATGGTAATGTCAGTAATGTGCATTTTCTTAGTCTTACTGTGCGGTCGAATTTAGTCACAAATGGGAATCAGAAATGAAAAAAAAAAACAAGCCCAAACAGAGCAAATGTTACTTATTTATTTTTAGAGAAATATCTTAGGTAGTGGTTGGTTCGTTTTACTAAAAAATGTGGATTAATATTTAATATATAATTAAAAAAAAATATTCATCTCTTTAATGGTGAAACGGCGTTCTCCATGTTTATATGAAATATCTTATTCTTATTCCAACGATCTAACGGATTTATTTTGCAACGCAACCTAATCTTAAATAACGTTTCAATGTTATTTATATACGTACAACGACATCTACTGACTCAAATTAGTACAAACGAAAACATTACATTAACAAAATAATATTATTTTTACCTTTCGTGAGTATTTGCTTCGCGATGACCATCAATAAGACGCAAGGGCAGACACTGAGTGCAGCGGGTGTCAACTTCAGGACGAATTGTCTCTTACGCGGGCAACGGCAAAAACTGTATATCGCTTGCTCCCGCGTCACCAGTCCTGACTCTCTTTACATTTTGGCTTCTGGCAGCATAACTACCATCGAAGTATGGTGGCAGAGTGGTAAAGGCTCCGACTCAGTGATGGTGAAGTAGTAAAGGCTCTGACTTACAAGTTGTAGATCGGGCGTTCAAACCGAGCCAGGCGCATCACTTTGTGTAATTTATTTCATAACCACTGCTCAACGGTGAAGGAAAACATCATGTGGAAACTGTGACTGTGAATGTCTTAGAACCAAAAACCTTAGGTATTTTTGGTGCTGTTAAGCTTTCACGCAGACAACGTCGCGGGCAGCAGCTAGTAAAAAATATATAAATAAGTCCATATCCCAGGTTACCTTGATCAGTGAAACTGGCCCTTTATAAAGGTAAGTTTTCATTTGTACAAATGAATTGTAAATTTCGGCCATCAGTGCCGTTTTAGAGAAGTAGGTAAGTCTATTTGTACAAATGATATCCGACCGTACAAAAGATTACCGAAATTTGTGCTCACTTCGCTTTGCTCAGATTTCGATTGCTAAGCGAGTTAGGCTACGTACACACTGACAAGCGGCACGCTGGGCGCCCGAGCATAGCGAATCTACTGACAGTGTGCTCGTAGCCTTAATAATTATTTTTATTAGTTAATTTCACTAGTTAGTAAGTATTTAAAAAAGATTTATTTTTATATACTTTCCGACCTATTTATTACCTATTGTTACTTTTTATTTATATATTTTTAATAATAAGTATGAATATAAACTTTTTCGTGCAGCGATAGAGTGTACCAGTGTGGAAAATATTTACTGTACTCTTATTATATTCCTGATTTTTTATTATCTTTAAGTTGCGGTTTATACTTATTTAAAAGTTTTTTTTTTTGTAAATTCCGCTATAACTCTTGTCTGTGTTCGAATCTCATCTTTTTTTAGTTTATTAGCGTTTCTTATGTGTTATTGACAACAGAGGCGGCGTAAGGCGTGGGCGACGTGGGCGACCGCCCACGGCCTCGCGGTCTAAGGGGCCTCGCGCCTCGAAGGCCCGCGAACAAAAATGTAGATATAATTACTCATCTAGCAATAAATAATATAAAAATCGGCTAAAAAGTATCTGGCAATACCACCGGGTGCCCGACCACCTCTGTCGTGTGATTCAGGCCTACCTATCGGTCAGGTATATCATATACCTCGATCACCAGGGAGAGTTGAAACGGCGAGAGATGACATGTTGTGTTCCGCAGGGTTAGGTACCTTGTGGAACATTGGGTACGACTACGTGCTGTGCAACTATTTTCGTGACGTCGTCGGTCCTAGCACAGGGAGAATCGTACCAGGCGGTGGTCGAATCAGCGACACGCGGAGCCGCAATAGTCGTTGGCAGGATTCGAGTTGGGATTCGAGGTGGCGCTGTACAATTTAGAGGCCATCTGTTTCCACGGCCCTCGGAACGTGCCGCCAACGGGTTCCCAGCTAATGGAGGAGTTTGAATCGGCGTCGGGTCTACGATGAAGTACCTAGGACTAGTCCTCGACAGCCGGTGGAATTTTGATGGGCATTTCCGACGTCTGACTCCCAAACTGAATCAGATTGGGGTTCCAGCCGAACTTTGGGGTCCAGAAGCCTCCTACCGGAGGCTCTAGGCATGAATCGTTCAGTCCTTGGCCCTTTATGGAGCGCCAGTGTAGGCGCCGTCGCTGCAAAAACAACCGAGGGCCCAGCTTAACGCATGCCAAAAAGGCTCATGGCAATACGGATGGTGCGAGGATACCGCATGGTTTCCCGTGAAGCGGCAAGTCTCCTTGGGATCTGGAGGCAATAGTCCTTGCACACATGCACGATTTTTGCGTAGAGATGCAACACCAGGACAAAGCTCCACTGCCGCTTCAGGTCGTCATGGTGTTATGGCGACAGCGACTGTGGCAACCCAGTTCTCTTTGAGGCCTCATTGCCTGGATGCCTGGCTGGAAAGACCTCACGGAGCCCTCACCTTCCGCATGACGCAGGTTCTTACCGGACACTTACCAAAGTTCGGGAGGTATCCGCACTGGATTCGTGAGGAAGTGATGCCCGGGTTTTGCCACTGTGTGGAGCACCCGGAGGACACGGTAGAGGTATGCTCCGCTTGGGTGGGGCACACTTGGCATTGCCGAATCTTTGTGGAGGTGATCGGCGGCGGTGATCTCTCGCTCCGGGCCTTGGTACAGGCTATGATCCGGAGCGAGTACGAGTGGCAGGTGGATGCCTTCTTCTGCGAAGCAGTAATGCTAGCAAAGAAGGAAGCCAACCGGATAAAGAGAGCACTCACGCCTCAGACACCGCTGGGATTGCGATACCGGTGGCGTCTGAAGCGTGAGTGGCGCGTAAAAATTCGAGTACCAAAAATTTTTTGGTTAATAATATGGGTCGGTCGGTAGTTTTGCGTCGTCCTTCAGGGGGCCTCGCAAAATATATTTTGCCCACATCAAATTTTGGTCTTGCCCCGCCACTGATTGACAAACTTGTAATATCGACACAGTGAGTGACATTAGTTTCGACATGAAAGTCTGTCCTGTAACGTAGACAAAATGGTGCCAATTATTGTCAGCAAGACACTAGGTTATAAAAAAATTAGCTAATGGTATATAAACAATTTATAGGACATGTTTGTAAATATGAATTAGTAAATTATTATAAATAATTGTATAAATTTTATAAAATCAGCTAAGAAACGCTACGGGTTCCATGAAATATATTTGATTTGAAAATCATGGCTGCATTCAAAGTCAAAGTCAAAGTCAAAAAAATTTATTTCACATGGGCCTACATGGGCACTTATAAAACGTCAGATGCTAGTGCACGGTTCCAAATTGGTCGTTTCCGATGGAGAAGAACCGGCAAGAAACTCCATGGTTACTCTTTTAAAAAAATTGTTATCTTTACAATATTTCCATATTACAACACATAAATTATGTAAGGACAGTGCAGACCAGTCAATATTGAACTCCTACCGTTAAAATGGTAGGAAGTCATCTAAAATTTGCGTCTACAATGTTCTTACATTCACATTATTAAAAGAGGCTATATAAAAGCAAGAAAAATAATCACAAGTCTCAGTAAGACAATTACATTATATGATGGATGTATAAAATGGAATAAGGAATATTGTGAGAATGTATCAAAATAAAAGAATAAAGAGATGTCGTATATAAAAAAAAAAGTGAAAAAAGATGGAGCAGTTAACAGACAATTATACAGAATATTAATAAGTTACCAGGGGGCCACATGAGCAGAAGCAGTCATTGCCAGACAGTTGTGTCTTCGACATAGTCTCTAACCTTATAATATGCTTTTTTGGTTAGGACACGCTTAATATGAGTTTTGAACTTTCTCTCGGTAAGTTCTGTCACCTCCTTTGGCAGCTTGTTATAAAAGCGTATGCTATTTACTAAGAATGACTTGCTGGTCTTAGCTAATCTCCATTTAGGTATAACAATTTCATGTTTATTACGTGTGTTTTTGTTATGGAGATCGCTTCTAATTTTAAAAAGTCCTAAGTTTTTACGAACATATAAAATACATTCTAAAATATAAAGAGAAGGCAGAGTCAGTACATCGATTTCTTTAAACTTATTTCTGAGGGACTCGCGAGGACCCATTTTATAAATAGCTCGGATTGCTCTCTTTTGTAATATGAATATTGAATCTACATCAGCTGCAGATCCCCACAGCAAAATGCCATAAGACATAATACTGTGGAAATAAGCATAATAAACTAACCTAGCTGTATCAACATCTGTTAATTGTCTAATTTTTCTTACTGCATATGCAGCTGAGCTTAGTCTACCTGAGAGAGTTCTAATATGGGCTCCCCACTGCAATTTAGAATCAATAGTAATGCCCAAGAACACAGTTTCTGCAATGACATCAAGCTTTTTGCCGTCTAGAATCAGACTAACATCAACGTGGGGGACATTCGGTAATGAAAACTTTATACACTTAGTTTTGTTTGCATTTAATAAGAGGTTATTAGCAGCGAACCATTTAGAAAGAACAGCCAGACTTTTATTAACATGCAAGACATCCGCATCTTTTCTATTTACTTTAAAAATAAGGGAAGTATCATCAGCAAATAGAACTATATCAGCTAAATTTGACATCATATAAGGAATGTCATTAATATAAACCAGAAAAAGAAAATGGCCAAGGATCGAACCCTGAGGCACGCCCATCTTTACAAAAGAGCCTGAGGACGTCGCCCCATTAATGGTTACCTTTTGCTGCCTGTAAGATAAATAGGAAAAAACAAGATCAGCAGCTTGTCCACGAATTCCGTAATGATGTAATTTACAGATTAGAGTTTTATGGTCAACACAGTCAAATGCTTTTGAGAGGTCACAAAATATGCCAATTTTGACTTGATTCCAAAATGTGACTGATGAGTTTCACTCCTGTATCCGTCGTCGACCTTCCTTTCGTGAAGCCAAACTGATGACTATGCAAAATCCCATTCACATTAAAATGACACAGCATCTGGTCCAGCATGATTTTTTCGTAGATTTTACTCAATGCTGGAAGCACAGATATAGGTCTATAGTTAGAGGGGTCACTCTTACTACCTGATTTGAAAATTGGTACAACTTTACTATGTTTCATTAAATCAGGGAATGTACCACTGTCCAAACATTGATTAAATATGCCTGTTAGGACAGGAGCAATTGTATCAATAATATCTCCCAGAACCTTAACTGATATACCCCATAAGTCCTCAGTGTTTTTTATGTTAAGACTTTTAAATGTTTTTATTATTGTATCAACAGAGATACGTTTAAATTCAAAGGTAGGTATATCCTTTGTAAAATGTTCCTTTAAAAAAGATTCGGCTAACAAAGAAGAAGAAGGGAGAGATTTGGTAACTTCTATTGGGATGTTGGTGAAAATGTTTTCTAATGTTTCAGCCACCGTTGACCTATCTGAGATGATTTTATTATTAATGTTTAGTGACAATTCATTCTGGTCTCTTTGGTTTATCTTTCCAGTTTCTTTGTTTATCGCCTTCCAAACTGCTTTTATTTTATTATTAGAGTTTGCAATTTTTTTGCTTATTAACTTAGATTTAGCTTGGTTGCAGACTCTTTTAAATATTTTCGAATACAATCTAACATGGTTATGGAGGTTACAATCAGACGACAAGGACTTTTCCTGATAGAGCTGATATAAAGTATCTCTGCTTTTTCTTATTCCAGCAGTAGCCCATTCATTAAATTTTGATTTATTACCGATTTGGACTTTTTTAACTGGACACGCCTTGTTAAATTCTTGGCATACTGTAGAAAATAATGCACTATAGTTAACATTTGGGTCTTGCGAATCAAAGTTGGCTGTTGAGAGACTACTAATAACATTATTATTGAAACGATTTAATTTATTTATGGTAAGTGGTCTAAACTTTGCAGTAGAACCTAATTGTAACTTTTTTACTATTTCAAATGATACAAGTTGACCAGTATGGTCTGACCTCACACCACTAATAAGTGAAGAGTCTTTTATATTACAACTAGCTTATGCCCGCAGCTTCGCCTGCGTACATAAAATATAGCCTATGTCACTCAGGATTAAAGCAGCTTTCTATTGTTGCTAAAATTTTTCCAATCGGACCAGTAGTTCCAGAGATTATCCCCTACAAACAAAAAAACAAAAAAACAAACTACCTCTTTATTATATTAGTGTAGATTAGTAAATATATTATCTATGCATGAGGCTGAAGTAGGTGTTATTCTTGTTGCTTCTTTAAATTTTCTTTTATACCTTGCGTTCCTCCTAAACGATACAGTAATGAAGCTATAGTTCGTTTTTTAATTCTAGACTACGATTTGACAACTCAGAATGTCACACTTTAGAAATATGTTCCCAATTTTATAGAGTTTGACATTCTAAATTGTCAAATCGTAGTCTAGGATTAAAACACGAACTATACACTTTTTTTTTATATTAACAATTCACACCTATTCAATTCTTAAGAGATAATGATTGATAAAAAATAAGGACAAATTTAAGCGAATAGGACCATCAACGATTGCATCACTGCTTACCATCAGATCAGATGAGAACTAATTTACTTATATGATTCAAAAAAAAAATCTGCATGCAATATGTTTTTTAATGGTGTGGCTGACCCCAGCTTGCGAACCATCACGCATTTTAATATGGATAACACGAAAATTTAGTCGATAATTGGTCGAAATTTGTTGCCAAATATCAGAATTTGTCGGTCAGTGGTTTAGAAGTTATAAGGGGTCATTGTGGGCCAAGCCAGAGTCAGCTGTCCCCAGCTTGCCCACATGTGTATCTCAAAAACTAGAGCGCCTAGCGAAGATCTGTTTTCTCCCAGATTTAGTCGCCAATAAGTCGAAATCAGTTGCCAAATCTCAGAATTTGTCGGTCAGTGGTTTAGAAGTTAAAAGGGGTCATTGTGGGCCAAGCCAGAGTCAGCTGTCCCCAGCTTGCCCACATGTGTATCTCAAAAACTAGGGCATCTAGCGAAGATCTGTTTTCGTCCAAATTTAGTCGGTAATGTGTCGTAATTTGTCGCTAAGTCACAGAATTTGTCGGGTTATATTTTAAAAGATATAACAAGTTTATTTTTTTAAGGTATAGACCAAGAGCTAGTGGGAAGATTTTACAAGAAATTGTCAAGAAAAAATATTTTAATTATAATGTGAAAATATATTTCCAATTTTTACGGTCTAATGTCCTTAGACAAGGCAGAGAGAGACAAATTTTTAATTAAATACATGTTTTTATATTTAAAACATAAAAACAATTGTTAACTTAGATTTCTTTGAAAACATTAAGCCTTGCTCTTGGTCTATTTACTGTCAAGACGTACAATCGCGTACAACTATTTTACCGAATTATAACGTTAGTTTATAATTTACGTCAGAATAATATAACATGTTGGTTTTTTAACAAAGTTTTTTATAAATTTAATACAAGACAAAAGCAAATAAATAAACTAGTCATTGATTGCGATCCCACCTAATGGGAAGCATATTATTATTCTTACCTAACGTAAGTATGAAACTATTACAAGAAAATCCAGCCACTGTACAAACGACGCTCAATAACACTTTTACCCGAAGTCAAAATACTAACCCTTGCTAAAGAATAGCACAAAATATTTCAATAAGTCTCACAAATTGACAAACTTATTATAATTAATTACATTAATAAAAGCTGTTGGTGTGTATACTAAAACATTATAAGCAGCTGTGATTACAGTAATATTGCCAGGTTATTAATTAGCATGAATATACTACAATTATTGTACTAATGTCACAAAAAATTGATTGATGGTGCTAATGTCATAATGTGACTTTATACAGGTTGCACTGTTTAATGGATTGCTGTAACTGTGACTACACCAGGTGTCTTGATTAGCCGATAGATGGCGCTTGTAGATGGGCTGCACAAAGCCGTAATACTATGTATCAGGTTTTAGCATGATTTGTTTAAGTGAAATTCAGTGGCTGTTTTAAATAATTGCAAATTAATTTCTAGTGGATATTGTAATACAAAATTGAGGTAATAAATGATATAACTACAAAATCACAAATATTTACAATATCATTTTTTTTTAAATTAATGAAGTCAAAGTCAAAATCTTTTTATTTCACATAGGCCTACATGGGCATTGTAGGGTGGGAAGGCAGGGTAGGTAGAGAAGTTGAGGTAGATAGCTAAGGTAGAATAGTTGGGGTAGGTAGGTAGGGTATGTATGAATTCAGACCGCATAACCTTATTTACAACGTGTAAATAAGATTATGCGGTATTGTTTCTGTGGAAGGTAACGAAATTAAGTCTTGTAAGACGTCGTAGCACTCCCAAGTTATTATAAACTTTTGTATTTTTACTGTAATGTGCACTGGTATGCGACTTATATTAATTTAGAGAAATAAAATTAAATATCTTAGAATATACTACGTGTTAAACTATGGATCCAGTGAAATTTTTCGTTGTTTAGTATATTAAGTCGGTTAATTTATAAAAAAAAAAAATTGGAGGCATGAGGTTTGACTTCTGTGGGGGAGAAGGCGATGATGTAAAACTTTAGACAAGAAATTAATAACATTTGTCCTTCCTACTCAACTTCTGAGGCGTGTTTTCATGAATGTTAGAGATCGTATTAAAGAGTTCCAGAATCGTGGGGTTAAAGATATGAATTATGTTTAAATTTTAATTTTCTGATTTTGTAAATTAACGCGTTCTCATCAAATTAAATATAATAAAATAATATATATAATATAATAATTAAATATTGTAGCGCGGGAAAAATTATTTTAGTACGCTGTGGCTTTGCTACACTGTAGTTGCAACGCGTCGCAGCTAATCGTGCGCCAGCGCAGGCCGAAGGCAGGCGTGCGGCGGCGGAGAGCGTGCTCCGATCATCATCGTGTGCGGACGCACGCAACGCAGTACTAACTGCCCTGATTACCTGAACCACATCGTGGGTATCCAAAGATGGACGATGCCGCCGAGTTCGACCTGGACACTTACTGCAAGGGTTGGATTGAGGTGGCCCGAAACAAATATGCCTGGAAGAGGTTGGGGGAAGCCTTTGCCCTTCGGTGGGAAAGTATAGGATATAAAAAAAATAACTATGGATGGAAGCTACGTGGAAGCCATACTAGTAGTTAATGAAATATGAAAAATGTTCTTAGCTGTTTTTTTGACATGACATTGTGCTGGTTGCCGAGAGTGGTCTAGAGGTCCAGAACAGATTGCAGATTTGGTGGCACAGACTGGAAAGTGTTGGCCTGAAATTAAGTAGAACTAAAACGAAGTACTTGTTCTGTGATTTCGGCGGTCTCTCCGGCCCTATGGCCTTAGCTCTCGCCGGAACGCCCATACCAACCTGTTCCGACTTTAGGTACCTTGGTCGCTTATCCAAGGGAATGGTGATAGACCGAGAGATAGACCGAGACGTAACGCATCGGATCAACGCAGGATGGATGAAATGGCGACAAGTCACGGGAACAACTTGCGACCCACGGATGCCCCTCAAGTTGAAGGGTAAAATTTACAAGTCCGTGATAAGACCTGTCCTACTGTATGGATCAGAATGTTTGGCTGTGAAAAAGATGGATGAAAAAAGACTGCATGCAGCGGAGATGAGAATGTTGAGATGGATGTGTGGTGTGACGACAAGTGAGAAATGAGTAAGTATATTAGACGAAGTCTGAAAGTGGCGCCAGTGACTGAAAAGTTGGAAGGAAATCATTTGTCTTGGTATGGTCATGTGAAGAGGAGAGATGAAACGCATGTTACAAAAAAAGTTCTGGGTTTACACGTAGATGGATGGAGAGGAAGAGGGAGGCCGAAGAAGAGATGGATGGATTGTGTGGGGCGTGATATGAAAGAAAAGGGAGTTAGTGATAGTGTGACGGGTGACAGGACAGAGTGGAAGAAAGAAACATGTTGCACCGACCCCAAGTAACATGGGATAAGTGTAGGATGATGATGATGTTCTTAGCTGTTTTTTTAGATTCTGAAACATTTCTCCGACATTTGTTTCGCCGTTGATCGGGTTCACCGACAGAACGATTCACTATTCATTTTTTCTCCGACAGAACTTTTCAATGACGAACGATTCGCCGACAGAACGATTCACTATTCATTTTTTCTCCGACAGAACTTTTCACCGGCGAGCGATTCGCCGACACAACTGTTCATCTGCTCCTAGGTTATAAAACATAGGTATTCGACATATAGACCTGTTTCCGTTTGTTGTTTACACCTGAATCAAGTTGTGAAGACGAAACTTGCAAAACTTGAACAAAACTAACCAAAAAAGTGACAAAAACGTATTTGCTTCAATGTCTTTTTTTTAATTCAAATTCATTTATTGCTTATTACAGGTGTATCATTAGTTCTTATAATTATTTGTTATAGCTCACTGTAACATACCGATGAGGTGTACAATATTTATATAGGTATATGTCAAAATTTCAATAAAAAAAAAAACTAAGCTCTTCATAATTATACCAGTTACAATATGTCAATTAATAAAATAAATTACAACTACGCTGGTTACATGATATTTTAAATGTCAATAAATATAAAATAAATTATTAGTTACAATATTTTTACATGTCAGTTTCAATACAAATATAATATGTCATTGTTTTACTTAAATCTAGTCAAATTATTTGAATTCATAATACCTAATCATTTATCAGTCACAATAATAACATTCCAGTATATATATCTAATCAATATCTCGGTCATGCAGAAATTCATCAATTGAATAGTAGGCTTTACTTAAAAGAAACTCTTTGAGCCTGGACTTGAAAACATTTAAGGACGGAATATTATTAATACAAATTGGGAGTTTGTTATAAATTTTTATTCCCAACCCAAAAACACTTGATTTATATTTTACCGTTCTACATATAAAGCCTCTTATTTTAGTATTGTGTCTCGCACTTCTTAATGTTTCATAACTACTTATATCGCTTTTTACCATCATTGCTGCTTCTAGTATATATATGTATAGAAGGTAATGTCAAGATTTTCAAATTTTTGAATACTGGTCTACATGAGTCAGTCTGTCTAAGGCCACATATACTTCTAAGACATTTTTTTTGAGCTTTAAGAGCATATTCCCTGTTTGTTGAATTGCCCCAGAAGAGGATGCCATACCGTAGTGTGGAGCCCACATACGCATGATAGACACTCAGCAGAGTACTCTCACTTGTGACTTTTCTTAACATATATAGAGCATATGAAAACTGATTTAACTTTTTGCAAACATGGTCTACTTGCGTTTTCCAGTTCAGTTCCGAGTCAATTTGAAAACCAAGAAATTTTATAGTCTTGACTTCCTTCACCATTTCACCCCTATAATGTATTTGAAGCTTTTGAATTTTTTTATTTTTGTTTGTAAACGTCATATAGCTTGTTTTTTCAATGTTAATTTTTAAATTATTTGCTTTTAACCAATTTATTATATTTTCAAAAGATTCATTTATATCCATTTCATAATTGTCTTGAATTTCGTCAGTAAAAATAGCAGTACTATCGTCTGCAAATAATATAATTTCATTATTTACGGCTTTTGGAAGGTCATTAATATATATAATGAATAAAAGCGGAACTCTTTCAAAAACTTTTGCAATAACAGGTATTAAGGCTATGGGTCTATAAAATTTAATCTGTTCTCTATCTTCCTTTTTAAACAATGAATTTATCAAAGTTATTTTTAGTTTTGAGGGAAACGTCAATACATGTATCATACATGTTATGGTTATACATAAATATTCCATCCATCAGCCAATAATTTGCTTCACTTAAAAGTCTGCAACTCTCATTTGTGCCAAATACGATTACGGATTCTTTATTATGAGTGTAGTGACCGATAAGGAAGTTGACATCATTGTTAATTTTGGTTAATTCATCGGGAATCACAACAGCATGTATATCTTTGGGAATACTTGGAAAATTCTTATTCCTTACCCGATGAACCATCATTCTCATGGCATCCCTAGTCGGCATGTAAGGAGCACTAATACTTGGTACATCTTGAATACACCGTTGAACAATTTGTGAGGGTGCATCCATTGAATGGTGGGCTTTTTGTTTGATGTTAGCTTTTACAGTTAATTCAATCTGCTTATCGGGATCCGGCAAATGAACATGTTTAAAATTTTTCGAAATGCAGGAGCAGATGAACAATTGTGTCGGCGAATCGCTCGCCGGTGAAAAGTTCTGTCGGAGAAAAAATGAAAAGTGAATCGTTCTGTCGGCAAAACGTTCGTCATTGAAAAGTTCTGTCGGAGAAAAAATGAATAGTGAATCGTTCTGTCGGCGAATCGTTCGTCATTGAAAAGTTCTGTCGGAGAAAAAATGAAACGTGAATCGTTCTGTCGGTGAACCGATCAACGGCGAAACAGATGTCGGAGAAATGTTTCAGAATCGTTTTTTTATGGTAGGTAAGTCATCCAATAAAAAAAAAATCATTCAATTAGCTGCTTCCTTCTCCTACTATACTCGTGCATCTATCTCTTTCTTAATTACCCTAATTTAAACGGAGCGCAAATATCTATCTGCAAGTGACATTTTGGTCGATAAATAAATATATATAGATTTGCTTCGGTAGGTTCAAATTATAGAAAATTTTATATTGCTTTTTATATAAGTATATATATGTATATCAAAACAAACGAGCAAAGAGCATTATTCATGATCATTAATTATCAAACTGTATAGGAAGTTAAGGATTTTGTACTTGCTTGTACCAATGTATGGAGAAATTAAATTCTCTAATATCTTTTTCATTGCATGCCGACAAATTCTGTGACTTAGCGACAAATTACGACACATTGCCGACTAAATTTGGACGAAAACAGATCTTCGCTAGATGCCCTAGTTTTTGAGATACACATGTGGGCAAGCTGGGGACAGCTGATTCTGGCTTGGCCCACAATGACCCCTTATAACTTCTAAACCACTGACCGACAAATTCTGAGATTTGGCAACTGATTTCGACTTATTGGCGACTAAATCTGGGAGAAAACAGATCTTCGCTAGGTGCTCTAGTTTTTGAGATACACATGTGGGCAAGCTGGGGACAGCTGACTCTGGCTTGGCCCACAATGACCCCTTATAACTTCTAAACCACTGACCGACAAATTCTGATATTTGGCGACAAATTTCGATAAAAAAAAAAATTGATAAAAAATGACAGATTGAAGTGAATAGGCACTTAATAAACTAGTGCGGATCACCATCAACGATTGCATCACTGCTTACCATCAGATAAGAACTAATTTACTTACATGATTTAAGAATACAATTTTTTTTTTTTTATGCAATATTTTTTTTGTATTATCTAAGCGCTGCTGTCAGGCTGCTTTATTTTTTCATATAAATAAATGTCGTGTGGCATAACACAAATAATTTGAAGGCACCCTTAGTCTCAATGAGATTATCAACTTACAAATTGCTTCCGTTCAATTTTAAACTTAATGACCCACAAAACACGACACAATTTCACATTACCAGCTTATGTAAGAATAACAGGGTAAGTAATAATACAACAATATTTCCTAATTCATATATTTTAACGTAATAAATCTTTGACATTAGATATGACAACGTAGTTGGGGATCACAGTACATAAGTATACATAATTATTCAATTCCTTACATTATATAATTAATTACATTTTTTTAACATTAAATTTATTTTAAGTGGCAACTTTAGCACGCGAGTTTATATAAGTTGGAAATGGGGTTAACAGAATAAAGAAAACAAAAAAATATATATTTTAAAATGTATGGTCATTGTTTCACACGTTGTCGACTAGGAACATTATAAAATTCTGACGTAGACCCATTTAACAAATTATCGAAATTAAAATGTAATTGAAACGATCATACGGCATGTATTTTAATTCCTTAGCTACATTTTAACGAATTAAAAGAACATGAAAGTTCTGTGTAGTCGTTTTTTTGTTAATATTTTAGACCTTTAAGACCCTTAAATATTAACCACAACTATAAAGTCAGCAGTAGTGTATGAATCAGTAGATAGTTAAAAGTTGTACCCGTTGCAGACGATGCACTGTGACCAATTAGGGTCAACTCACACCGAAAGAGCGGCAAAGGGCAACGAAGCGGAACGCAGTTTCAATGTCATATGAATTTGAACTTTATTTTCATTAATACAATATTTATTATCGCATGAGAAACACGAATGTTTCGCGCGGATACCCGCGGCGCCGCAGGAATTCCATAAACATAATATATATTTATTATCATGCGATAATAAATATATATTATTGAAAATAAAGTTAAAATTCATATGACATTGAAACTGCGTTTCACTTTGTTGCCCTTCGCCGCTCTTTCGGTGTGAGTTGACCCTTAATACTTGTCTCAATCATCGACTACACTTCAACTGCGATAATCACCCTTATTCCTACGCCCAATAAGGGTGAGGCCATAACCAAACAATGTATCCTTACGTCTTTTTCTATACAAATAGAAATGTCCAAAAATTAAGCAACGCTGTGTTGGGAATATGAGTATGTCATAATCAAACAAGCGGCCAAAAGTAATAATAATTATAAAAATTAAATTTAAATTTCGAATTTCCTAATTAAATACAGTATTCCAGTCTCATAACAATCACTCAATCAAAATTAAGTTATATCCGAAAAGGGTACCCAAATAGTAGTCAAGCAGAAAGGCTTAATAGTATAGTAGGTAGACTAAGTAGTCATAAAATGCCTCTTTTTTAACAACTACTTAAAATGACATTTGGATAACCTCTCAGAATTTTCAAACAGAAGACAGGACGTGATTTTTTTAAGTAATAGTAAACTTTATTTTTTCAGTCATAAGCTAGTTTATCGTTTGAACCAGCTAACCTGTCTTCTGAGGATCTTAAGCTGTCTCTACACCACCCTTTTTCACTGAATTTAAACTGCAGCAGTCAATATAGACTACTCCACTAGCTATTCTTCTTTCACATTAGGCATGGCACTCGTACTTCCTACCTGATTTAAAAATAAAGATGAAATATTTTAAGTCATATGAAAATCTTAACATTATTTTACACTATTTTTCATTTAAAAGCCAACGAAAACTTTGTACAGAAAAAAATATTTATATGGTGTAACAGGAATAGCGCAAAATCTGAAAAGAGATTGTTCTCATTATGAAGAACTTTTACTGGTCTATAGTTCGTTTTTTAATTCTAGACTACGATTTGACAACTTTAAATGTCAAACTCCAGAAAATTGGGAACATATTTCTAGAGTGTGACATTCTGAGTTGTCATATCGTAGTCTAGAATTAAAAAACGAACCTTAGTCCCTGTTCCAAAAAAAACGAGCGTATATTGCTTTGCTGTAACTGTGCTTGTGTCGAGACCCTCACTATCTGTTACCGATCATCGGGTGAGAGATTATTGAAACACTAACTTATTAATAAAAATAAATTTAATATTTTTTAAATAAGCTCGTATTTAGCTCGTTGAATGCCGATGCAGAGATCTACGCGAGACATAACAGTTTTTTAATTGTGTCTCTAATTATGGCATACGAAAGGTAAAATACTCTAATTGATTTAGATTTCAGTTAATTTTTTTTTTTTTGATTCAACATTGCATTTTTTTGCGCTATTTCTGTTACACTTTGTATAAAGCGATTTTTTTTTAACATTAACTTTGATCATATCTTCCTATCTAAGCCTAAAGTGGACACTTTTTAGGTAGAACATTGTGAGTGAAAATTTACGATATTTGCAAGAAACGGTTTTCTCTCCCCTAATTAAAAAGTATTAACGATTTTGACCTCTTCATAAAAAAAAATATGATTTTTTAATCATACAAATACTGAGGCCTTAGCATGAGCGAAGGCGGAGCTTGATATAGTCAGACTTTTACTGACTAAAAACCCACTTCTGTTGACTCTATGCCTTACCGTCGGACGGCGAGCTACCCATTACTCCATTGCTGATAGAGTGATAGACCTATTAAAAGATGTTTAGCTGTATTCCTCTTTCTCGCTTGCACACCTGATATTTTATCTAGTCACGGTAAGGCCCCAGATCTCTTACAACTTACTGACACATTATCAAAATTACTTTTTAATTTCGAAAGGACAAACCTCTTTCTACAAAAAGCATACTAACTGCGGCTTACAATATTCTTCCTAAAAAGACTTAATGATAATTAAGGTGCTGATACATTTGAGCATTTACTTGTAATGAGCATTCTTGTGAATGTTACATTACAGAAAAACAAGAGCGTTTCAGCGAGCATTCTATCAAGCGTTCTGGCGAGCATTCTAGAGAAGGACAGTTCGATAGCTAGAGTGCTCATGAAAATGTTCGTAGCAATGTTTGGCTCTATGCTTGGCTCGGCTCGTTGTTCAATTCGACAAATTTAAAATCGGCGAATGCTCGATGTTCTGTTACAAGTGAATGCTCAGGTCTATCAGCACCTTAAAATTAGCTTAGCTAACTGATTAATTAAAATTTAACAGTTAATTACATGAAAGCCTCGGACAGAATCGCGGGCGGCATTATACTGAAAAAATATATACTTTTATACAAGACTTTGTTTAGACAAATGACTAAAATAAATTAGTCAGACTGTGTAACGCTAGTAATAAAGATATTTGTTTGAATAACACACTCTGTATTTCATTATATTCTTCATCGTATGTAAATTAATAGAAAATTGCAAAATTGAACATAGAGGTTGGAATCCTTTGTCCAACAGTGAAAACCCTAAGTAACTATGGTAATCGTTTTTTCCTCAGATATTTAGCCTGGTAAAAATTTTGCCATCCGTATTTTGTTCCAGCATCGGAAAGTAGGTAAAGGCGTTTAGTTTCTTTTGTCATGGTCTTTGCCAGTTCTGCCGTCCTTATGATAATTACAGTAAGTCCATAACTCAATATCGACCAAAATGTGACTTATGATCATGGCAGTAAGTCACATACTTCAATATCAACCAAAATGGACTTAATGTAATTATCATAAGGACGACAGAGTTGTTACGGGTTCTCAAAATGCTCGAAAATACAACCAGGTTTCGTCAAAAGGTAGGGGCTCATACAATATACATACGAGCGGTATGTTGTCAAAGGCAGAAATAGTTGCAGGTGTTGACGCGTTGGCAGTATAGTTCGTTTTTTAATTCTAGTCTACGATTTTACAACTCAGAATGGCACACTCTAGAAATATGTTCCCAATTTTCTGGAGTTTGACATTTTAACTATTTTAAGTTGTCAAATCGTAGTCTAGGATTAAAAAACGAACTATAGTTGTTGAAGCTCGACTGCGGCTGTCGACATTCCAACAAATGAAGATCAGCGGCAGCCGTATTATATTATTACCAGATCACACGATACGTGACGGCGGCGCACAGAAAATATTTCGACTAATCAGAGGGTTGTACGAGCAGGGTGGCGTCACTTGTATCCGTTGATTCGTCAAAATATTTGCGGTGCGGCGCCGTAACGTAACCTGGCCCTTAGGAACCCCCGCCCACGGCTTTTTGAAGCGATGCTGTAGTGTCACTATAGATAGACAGATATCGCCGGAGTATCATCTGCCGTTCGCAACGTGTCGCTCATGTGTATAAGCTCTTATGGACGCCTAACCACTCATAGAAGGCCATTCCAGAACTTAGTCTCACACATTTCAAGATTAATTTTGAAATGTGAGATTATAAAATGTCCCATCTCCCTTGCCACATTTCGTTGACTCTTTCTCCTCTCTTTGCCTTAATGAGTAATGTAATTTATCGACAACCTTGAATGCCTTAAAATATACTACAAAATTCAGAAATGCCCATTTTGTTTGTTTCTCTCTTTCTAACATAGAGTTTTATCTCTTTCTAAAATAAAATGCTTTATACCGTTTTTACTTGAAATATTTTTATGTACAATCAATTATTGGTTTTATACATGGCCGATAAAACAGTATTCTACTATGACAACATTTATACAACTTACGTAGTAAAACTTATCGTAGTATGGAATGGTTTGTGCAAAAATATGTCTTTAGTCTACTACAATAGAGGTCATTTCGGTCATAGCTAAATACGTATTCTGTTTGTTGGCATTGAAAACTACATAAAATATCTTTAATAGATCAAAATCAAACCTTATCACATTGAATTTTAAGACCCTTTTTGTGTGAACTAAAAAAAATGATACAAAAATCTTCCCATCGTTTTTGGCTTCAACGCAGTCAGCTCAAAATAAAATAATTGGAGACATGTCTAGTGGAAGTCATTGTGCTATAAATGATGGTGGGTTAACAACCAAATAATTCTATCAAAATTATAAAAATATATCATCTATATTTCTAATTATAATCAGTTTACGCTATAATCATTATAATTTCATAATAATAATCTATCATTACAATAAGGAATAGCCACCGAAATTATAATATTAAAATTACAGGGTGAAACATTCAGCTATCGACGTTTTGCTAAATAATTATTTTATTATTCAATTAAATAAGGCACTGGCATCTTAAAAAAAAATACAAAAAAAAAATCAGTATCTTTGTAACTTCGGAGACGGAAACCGAGACAAAATCAATTTCAAAATTATTTACACTTTTAATAATTAGTTGACCCTGCCAAAGCTGCAGGATTGATCAAGAGTCACCACAACCCTAGACCGCAGAGCTACTAAAAAAACCCAGGTGAGTTTCAAGTCAATAAGTGTTCAAGCCCGATTCATATCGAAATAGCAGCGGCTGACAGCTATATGACAAGCATTTTTAGAATTAGATAATTTTAAATTTTATTTACATCTTCAAAAGACTGAGTATCGCTTGAGAGGTTTAAAAAGACGTGCGCCGCTGCGATTTCGGAGTAAATCGGACCTAATTTCAACTCTATCCAGATGAGAAGATATTGATTGATGTTTACTCGTAGAAAAAATATATATTTAGTCGACAGCTAATAGTCTCACCTACAGTCAGACTAGTCTACTATACTGATACCACCATTAGAAGTCATCGAGACAGAAATCGAAGTGATCTTCCATGACTTTGTACTGGTCGCATGAAAACCTCATGCACTTTGGACACGTGAACACCTGGAAAACGAAAAAAAAATTTTATTAAAAAACAAAAATATATTTTTTTATTTCAACACATCCATGCGTTTTGAGTTTGGGAAATCAGGAAAAAACATGCATTAGAAATCTAAGATTATTACATTAAATTGATGATTATGTTTTATTTTGAAAAGAAATAACACTAAGGAGATTATAAATAACACTTTTACATATCAACTTTTTCGCTAATTTAAATTAAATGAGTCCAGTGTTTTCTACTTGACTACTCTGAGAAGAAACATCGAAACAAACTCAAAGGTCATGGGGAAGAGACAATCGCGCACGTGCTCTTGGACTGCACAGGTGTCACTGACACGAACTCTAGGCACAACAAACTCCCTTATTGACGCCCTGAAATATCTGAAAGTCCTAATTAGCTTTTGGAGAGAGATGGGCTGGTTGGAATAAGCCCATCAAAGTTTACGACCGCGATGGCTCACGTATAATGGTCTGCATAGGACTAAGTGCGGATACTATACTCAGACATAACATACTCAGGGATCAAAGTTTCTTTGAATGCCCATACACATAATAATCAAATCATGAGAATTATGCAGATTAGTGTCTGACATGGTCTTCTGTGGAAAAAGTTACGTAGACACGAGAGGGCCTGTCCAGTCCAGTATTATGTTATATTCAATTACTATTACAGCACGCGGTCTTGAAAAGTGTTAGTAACACGAGACATATAATAATGTTTATCACACTAAATATTCTCTGTTCTATTAGCTTATTTATTTTATTGTATGACTAGGGGACCTACCATAAGCCCTTATAGCAGTATTACTTCGATATAACTTTCAGTGGGAAAGAGACAGCGCTAGACAACGTATCTAACGCTGTCACTTGCACCTCTGGAACAGGAATAAAACAATTTTACTTTAAACGTCATGGTCAAGGTCTAGATCAATTGAACGTTTTTATTATATTTGAGTTAGTTTGAAGCATTTAAAGATGAATCCAAAACGAAATCGTAATACGCACACATCACGCAAAAACATCAAAAGAGTTCGTATAATAACTAAAAATCTAGATTATTAAGTAAAAAAAACACACTCTAAATCACTGTATAATATTTGTTAAGTTTTGGTGTACAGTAAAGGAGTAAGGTATGTTACACGGATATTAGACATATTATTATAAACAGCGAAAACACACAACACTGAAAAAAATAATCTCACCTAAGTGTAGAAACCTTAAAATAATTTCAAACAATGTATTCTATATAAAGTATTCATGTTGAGAAAATAGTGATTCATCGTTGTCACTCAGCTTAGCTACGCCTCGTGACCAGTCAGATAATAGTAAACTAGAAATCTCTGTTTACATTTACTAGTTAAAGTAACCCATTCAGAAAGAATGAAAGAAAATTTTAAAAGATATAACTCGGCCAATTACTGTAAAAATAAAAATGAAAATTCTGAAGATTAATATTCACAATGATTTTGAAAATAATAATGAAAAAATTGAAAAAAATATCTAATAAAGTTAGTAATGAAAATTATTAATTTAACAAAAAAGTATTAATTTGACTAATATAAAGCGAAGTTAAATATAAATAATGGTTTATTTTTAACTTCGCAGTTGCACTGATGACTCACTATTTTCTTAAAGTATATAGACTATAATGTCGCAAACCAGGTTTATTATTAACCCGTTAGTTAGTAGCTAACTCGAACCCATTATAAGTATTTAAATATATCTTACTAGCTTCTCAGTAATAAACTAGAATTCTATTATTGAAAAAAAAAATCAGTTCTAAAAATTCTGAAATACAAATCTTTTCTCTTCACAATATCATATATATATATAAATTCTTATTAGCAACTAACTTTGAGTTAATATAAGTAAACCCGGTCTGCAAAAGTGGGCCTAAAAATAAATTAAACAATAGTAGCAAAATGTATATTAATCTTTCTATTACAAAAATTGTGTAACAATAAAAATAAATGCACGTTAGTAATAAAAAAAAAAATACGTAAAACTATGAACATTTCAGCTGTCACAATAACTGGAGATTACTCCTTAAAATAAATTACAATATGCAAAGGCAGTAAATAAATACCTATATTTAATTTATTACATTAAGTTGACATATTTCTGGAACTAAATTACTTACATAACATTATTGATTGAATACTATAGTTTGTTTTTTATCCTAGACTACGATTTGACAACTTAAAATGTCAAACTCCAGATAATTAGGAACATATTTCTGGAGTGTGACATTCTGAGTTGTCAAATCGTAGTCTAGAATTAAAAAACGAACAGTATAGTTAACGACTCAGGCCCTAGGGTACCGAATTCGGTACGCCTCAGCTAACTTAGACCTTATTTCTATGTAATAAGGTTTAAGTTAGCTGGTATGAGATCTACCATATTCGGTACACTGTTGCTTGAGAGATTATAAAAAAAAAAACAGCGTTCACGATCAAGGGCGTTGCCAGCCGATGATCAAGGGGGGAGGGGTGGCTATTGGAAGTATAAAGAATAAAAGTAGAAATTGTAGATTACAGTCGAGAACTTTTGAAGCTGTAAAGCAAGTGAAAACTTTAAAATTTTAGTGCTACAGTTGGTGGAACACCTCTAAATTGTTCAAGCGGACTGTAGTCACAACCGATTCTTAACAACACAAAAAAGCTCGAGGCGCCATATATATATCTGTGGAGGCTTGTAATTAGCAACTTTATTGTATATTTTTTGTTACCTATCTTTTTTTGTTATTAGTCTGTAAGCCTTCCTAAAAGTAATAAAATAAAAAAATAAAATAAAATATTGCTTTCCCCCACCTTTCTTAGTTCCGGCCCGTGAAGCATCAAAACCACCAAAATCAAACTAGCCCCCTTTATGGCACGTTTAACTCGTTCAAATGTCCCTTTTAATTGTTTTTTTATAAATGGCAAGTTTACAAGTAGTTATAGTTCGTTTTTTAATTCAAGACTACGATTTGACAACTCAGAATGTCACACTCTACTAGAAATATGTTCCTAATTTTCTGGAGTTTGACATTTTAAGTTGTCAAATCGTAGTCTAGGATTAAATGACGAACTATAACAAATGTTACGACGAATGTGACAGATTAGATAAAAATATGTAAATTTCTATTGTATAGGGCAGCCTAGACCCCCCCCCCACCCCTCTTGACGACGCCCTTGCTCACACTTGTCATTCTGCTAAGCTATAGCTCTACCACGCTTTCCACGTATTTATAAAGAGAGAGATTGACTAGAGAAAGAAAGCGTAAAAGTGTAATGGCGCGGAGAAGCAAGAAACACTGAGATACATGAGTATTTTGCATAAACGATGACACGGTAGAAGTTTTTGCTAGCTCTTGATTTTAATACCAATCGATTTTTTCATACTGCAACACTAAAAAACTATACTTAAGACTAAACCCTACTAAACAGCCGTAAGCTGTCTTATTCTAATTTTTGGTGTTCTACATTTTCTGTCGTTAAATGCTTATTTCCAATTAAATACTATTGTTCATTTTGTGACCGAGCAAATGTGCGAGACAGTGTTCTCTCGACCGAATCCTCGGTACGTATGAACATAGCGCCGAGTGCATAGAGAATAGGATCGATTGCCAGGACATGATGTCACACCTCACTGTCAAATCGAGGATATTTTAACAAAATTGAATAACTCAGAGATGAATAAAAATGAAGAACTGGAAAAATTTAATTCTTATTAAACATTTTTTTTTATTTTTTGTAAATAAATTAAAGTTTAAAGATTTCTTGCTTCGATTTGACAGTTAATCGTGACGTCACAACATGGCAATCGAGCCTATTCTCATTTGGAACGCATTGTACGCGGCGCTGAAAAGCGGGAAGTGCTGAGATGCGTGAGTATTTTGCGTAGACAGTGACACGGTATAAGTTTTTGCTAGCGCTTGACTTTACTACCGACGCATTCGTCGCGCGGTAAATTAATATCGCTCAGTAAAAGTGGTGGGGGCAATCGGCGCATGTGTACAATCGCACACAGAAATCCTTTGCATGATTTAAAGCTTTTTTTAATTTCGTATGTTTGGACCTTAGTAACTTAACATATAATTACACTAGTTTTTGCTTGTAATTTATCTTACAAGTAGGTAAATTTAGAAAAATAAATTTTATCTATTTTTAACCTGCTTTAATTACCCATGTTTTCATTAGTTTCTTTCTTAACGCAACAATTCGCATCGTAAACATTTTTTCTGGCTTGCCGGTTTTAATTTTTTTTTTACCACTACGCATTATTAAAACGATAACACGAGCTGTACATAACAGTACCAAAGAGCCGTGAGCGACTGATCTACCAATTGCGTGTCACCGTCATTCTTTATGTCACAAAATAGGCCTTAAAATTTAATACTGTGCATGTCCCCTCCAGTTTTGCTGATGGTGATTTCAGACGTTTCACTTTTCTTTCATTTTTGTCTTTCATTCGGCATCTTTCATTCGAAATGATTCGTCTGAACTCCAAATGAAACAAAAGTGCCGAATAAAATGAAGCATTCATTCGAGTGAACCTTCACTCGAGTGAAGCGTCTGATATCACCTTGAGCGATCTCAATTCACCGCCCGATGTATTGTATATCTATGTCTATAATCAACCTAGACAATGTTCCACGTGTTGTTGCAACAGTATAACAGTTTTGAAAGGCAGGTCGCAGACGGGGCAGTCGAACCGCGGCGGTGGAGGAGTGCTGTCTCTCATAGCTGATGGGTCTTCCTCCGAAGCGTCCGATAGTCTCTTCTTTTTGCGCACCTTTTTGTAGTATTGTGTGTTTAGTTTTGAGGAAGTTTAGAGATTTCTGCTTTTTATAATGTTCTGAACTATCTTATATATACACTGTTAAATTTGAGTCGTTTTAATCCCAAAGAGGGTCGATCCAGTAGATGAAACACTATCGATTTGTGTAGATAAAATAAAAAAATAAAGTACTTTTTTTCTAAATCTCTTATTGATATACGCATTTACGAAATTAATTTCTTTAAGTAAATGAGTCATTGACCTTGTAGGTAGTTGTCGATCGTTGCGTACTAACTACCTACAGGTCATTGAACTCGGTCAGCTGACGTTTACTTAAAGAAATCAATTTAGAACATGAGTAAATTAATTTGAGTTAAAAAAATCGATAGTGTTTCATGTACTGGATCGATCCTCCAAGGGTTTAAAACGATCAAGATTTAACGGTGTATATATGATATCATGTAATGAGTATAGTTCGTTTTTAAATTCTAGACTACGATTTGACAACTCAGAATGTCACACTCTAGAAATATGTTCCCAATTTTCTGGAGTTTAACGTTTTAAGTTGTCAAATCGTAGTCTAGGATTAAAAAACGAACTATATACTCGTTTTAATTCCATGGAGGATCAATCCGATACATGAAAGTCCGCCTCTGTACTCTTTTGTGCATGAAGAATTAAATAAATGAAATATTATCGAATCGTAAAGATGAAATTAAAAAATGAATTGACTTTGTTGGTTGTTATTGCTGTCGGTCGACTACCTATAAGTCATTGACTCGCTCAGCTGGTGTTTACTTACAGAAATTAATTTCCTACATGCGTATATTAATTCGAATTTTAGAAAAAAACTACTTAATTTTTAATAATATTATCTTTACAGATCGATAGTGTTTCATGTACCGGATCAACTCTCCACGGGATTAAAACGACACAAATTTTGCCGTGTACGATCAAAATCCAAAATATATTTTTATTTGTTTCAGTTGTTGAATTGTATATAACTTTTCCCAAACTACAAAAGTTATATTCCGTTAATGTTACCTGTCTTTTAAAGGAACTGTCGAATTACTTTTACATAGATGGCGCTACATGTATTTTTTTAAATTTAAAGTGGTCAATGGAAGTTGAAAATTCTATCTTATCGTCGCTTTTCGATTAAAAATTATTTAGATAACTGACGAATACGACGACTTAACACTAACTTACGTCGAAGCTTCCGACGTGTATCCCGACATATTATTTATCTTTGGAAGTCCACTGTAGGTTTCCCATTGATTCAATGTCTCTGACAATCATATCGGACATCTATTTTAACTTGTGTTTATTTTATTTCATTGACAAGTTCGTCCCAAAAAGTCCAGTTTTTCCAGTAAGTCCATTCTTATTAAAACACTCACCATGTTCCCAGTAGCAGCGGGCTGTGCGGGCGACGCTCGTGCGGGAGGGCTGCGCGCGGGGGAGGAGGGCGGCGCGCGGGAGGACGAGCTGCGGGACGAACTGGTGGCGCTGCGGTACACCGCCGGGTTTATCTTGCGGACTTCTTCTAACTGCAGGGGCAAATATATTTGGGTTATAGTGTATACATATTAAGAAAATAATAACTCATCGTTATCACTCAGACACGCTCTGATTAACCAACTCACACCGAAAGAGCGAAGCGAAGCGCAGTTTCAGTGTCATATGAATTTTAACTTTATTTTCATTAATATAATACTTATTATCGTATGAGAAACTCGAACGAGTCGCGCGGAAGGCCGCGAGTCGTGGGGAACTTTCCTTCTTTAAAGAGCGGGTCGCTGCACTTCGTCGCTCTTTCGGTCTGAGTTGACTGTTAAAGAAAAATAGGTGTGCGAACGCCGGCGTTCGCTTGGGCCTTAATGAATTAAATCAAATTAAGTACGCTCCTTAAACTTTAATTTTAGGTGCTGATTTCGGTAAACAAAATGTCAAAAATCCGATTTCTAATTTATATGACCACTTCAGTTATTCTACTCTATGTAAAATAAATGAAGTCTGTACCTGTTGCGTTAGTTCCTGGTTACGTTTCTGCGTCTTCCTGAGATCTGTGAGGACATTTTCTTTCTCACTCGCCATCTTCTCGCGAGATTCCCTCTCCGCTTCGAAGTCACTCCTGGCAAAATAAAATAAATTTAGTACTTTGATCTTTATGCAGAAAAAGTAAAAACCGTAGAGGCACCTATATAGCCAAATAGGAACTAAAATTCAAAACCCTTAATCGCTGTAAAGAATTCTTCCAAGCGATTAGAAAACGTATTGGGTAGTTGCCCGGACCAGACACAATAGCAGGAGGATCAACCCTTTTGAATACTTCTAAAATCTACATATTAATTGCAAAGATTGACTGGTAGAAAGTGCCTAAGGCATCAAGTCCACCTTTGTACCGTTATGTGCATGAAGTGTTAAATAAATAGAAAAATTGCAGGTAAATCGTTTACCCACACAGTGTTTGACCAATCCAGTTGTTACAACTTGAACTTTGATGGTTACGAGGACGTCTCGACTTCTATTAGACGCTACAATGAATCTCTGTGTAAGTTTGATAAACGCCTAAACGGTCCCACCATCCAGAACCAACGGGTTAATAGATTGTTGTATCATCATCATCCTACCCTTATCCCATACTATTTGGGGTCGACGCAACATGTTTTTTTCGGCCTCTCTCTTCCTCTCCATCCATCTAAGGGCATATGAGCAGTGGTGGCCGAGTGGTAACGGCCTCGACTTTCGAGTTGTAGGTCTCGGGTTCAAACCCAGCCAAGGCGCATTACTTTGTATAATTTATTTCATCACCACTGCTCTCAAAACGGTGGAGGAAAACATTGTGAGGAAACCGGCATGTCCTAGAACCAAAAATTCGAAGACATGTGACATCCACCATTTCGCACTGGGCCCGCTTGGTAGATTGTGGCCCATTCCCTCTTCTAGAGAGGAGGCCTGTGTCCCAGCAGTGGGAACATTAAAAAGGCTGATGATGATGACACATTGTATATAAAAATGAATAAAATCAAAAAGCACTCACTTATACAAGTCCATCTGTGCCTTCAGCAGCTCCGTGTCATCCTTCTCCCCCTTCAGCTTGTTGAGCTCGGCGGTGAGCATGGTGAGCTCCTGCCCCCGCGCCACAAGGGCAGCGGTGAGCGCCTCCACGTTGCCCTGACGCTCCACGCGAGGTTTCGCCACCGACCGCTTGAGCAGCTCATTGTAGTCCTTGAAGATACCTTCGAATATTGAGAGGGTACCTCGAACTTGGCCACTGTAAAATAATTGATAGAATAGAATAAAGTTTATTGTACACCAAAAAAGTAACTTATTCTATAATATATACTAGCGACCCGCCCCGGCTTCGCACGGGTGTACTACACCTAACATTTAAGGGGATGAAAAATAGATGTTGGCCGATTCTCAGACCTACTCAATACGCTCACAAAATTTCATGAGAATCGGTCTAGCCGTTTCGGAAGAGTATGGGAACGAAAACTGTGACACGAAAATTTTATATAATATATATATAAACGAAAAACTAACTGACTGACATATCAACGTAGAGCTGAAACTACTGGGCCAAGGAGCGTGAATTTTGCACAAGGCTTCCTTTTATGACGTAAGCGAACACTAAGAAAGGGTTTTTCAAAATTCAGCTCCTAAAGGGATGTAATGAGGGTTTAAAGTTTGTATGGAGGACCCTATTTTTACGCGGGCGAAGCCGCTGGCTAAAGGCTAGTCTATACATATTTTTTATTGTGTACTAGCTTCTGCCAGCTTTCCCCGCTTGACAATTTCGACAATTACAAATTATAGACCCCCAATCCTCTCTTAGTGCTAGCTATGTCATAAAAAGAAACCTTGTGCAAAATTGCACGCACCTAGTCTCAGTAATTTCGGCTGCGCGTTGATATGTCAGTCAGTCAATTTCTGCTTTTATATACAAAGTTGATTCTACAGATGGGCTTTCCTTAAATGGATCATTGTACACACGAAAATAAAGAACTTTTACTATGAGACCAAGCCAAAAATCATCATCATCATCCTACCCTTATCCCATTTTATTTGGGGTCGGTGCAACATGTTTTTTTCTTCCACTCTGTCCTGTCACCCGTCACACTATCACTAACTCCCTTTTCTTTCATATCACTCCTCACACAACCCATCCATCTCTTCTTTGGTCTTCCCCTTCCTCTCCATCCATCTACGTGTAAACTCAAAACCCTTTTTGTGACATGCGTTTCATCTCTCCTCTTCACATGACCATACCAAGACAAACGATTTCCTTTCAACTTTTCAGTCACTGGCGCCACTTTCAGACTTCCTCTAATATACTCATTTCTCACTTTATCCATTCTCATCACACCACACATCCATCTCAACATTCTCATCTCCGCTACATGCAGTCTTTTTCATCCATCTTTTTCACAGCCCACCATTACGATCCATACAGTAGGACAGGTCTTATCACGGACTTGTAAATTTTGCCCTTCAACTTGAGGGGCATCCGTGGGTCGAAAGTTGTTCCCGTGACCTGTCGCCATTTCATCCATCCTGCGTTGATCCGATGCGTTACGTCTCGGTCTATCTCACCATCTCCTTGGACGAGCGACCCGAAATACCGAAAGTCGGAACAGATTGGTATGGGCGTTCCGGCAAGAGCTAAGGCCACAGGACCGGAGAGACCGCCGAAATCACAGAACAAGTACTCCGTTTTGGTTCTACTTAATTTCAGGCCAACACTCTCCAGTCTGTGCCACCACACCTCCAATCTATTCTGGATCTCTTGACCACTCTCGGCAACCAGCACAATGTCATCGGCGAATAACATACACCAGGGAGCCTCTTCCTGAATGTCCGACGTAAGAGCGTCCATTATCATCAGGAAGAGGTAAGGGCTGAGAGCCGACCCTTGATGTAAGCCAACACCCACATTGAAGCTGCTAGTAGTGCCCGCTGTAGACCGGACTTGGGTACTGCATCGACTGTACATCGCTCGGATCAACTGAACATACTTCCCAGGCACACCTTTCTCCTTAAGGGCCCACCACAGAACCTCACGAAGTACCCGGTCGTATGCCTTTTCGAGGTCAACGAATACCATGTGCAAGTTTTTATGTGCACCTCTGTATTTCTCACACAGCTCGTGTATAGCGAAAATGGCATCCGTTGTACCGCGACCTGGCATAAAACCGAATTGGTTCTGTGAAATTTCACTCTCTTCTCTCAACCGCCTCTCAATAACTTTCTCCCAGACTTTCATAGTATGTGACATTAGCTTTATTCCTCTATAATTGTTGCACTCAAGCACATCACATTTGTTTTTAAAAATGGGCACTAAAGAACTGTTGCACCACTCATCAGGTATGGCTTCTTCCCGCAACAACTTATTGAAGAACAAAGCTAACCACATCCATCCATCCACTTGCAATAACTTCCACACTTCAACTGGTATTCCATCTGGACCAATGGCTTTACCATTCTTCATACCATTTACTGCTACACTTCTCATCAAAAAAATCGAAACACCTTGCAAGTTTACGTTTTGTCAGGATTATCAGAAAAATGTGTACATTTAGGAATAAATGTTAAATGTCGTTTAATAGTGAGTAATATGAGCTTATCAAATCTTAATGTTAATGTTCTAAATTTAAATGAATTTTTCATAGGTTTCGTATTTTGTTAAATGAGTCATTTTTATTCCGTATGGAGTATAAAGGAAATGGATAAAACAACACACGTAAATGAAAAAAAAAGCTAAAAAACGTTTATTTAATAACTTGTATTCCCTCCCCGAGCTCTAATTACTGCTTCCATACGGTTCTTCATCGATCGGATGAGAGTCACGATCACATGCTGTGGTATATTGTCCCATTCCTCTTGGATTGCATCTTGCAGCTGGCTAAGTGTTTCTGGGGCAGGATCTCTTGCTCGAATTCGTCTCTTTAATTCATCCCATAGATGTTCAATGGGATTCATGTCCGGGCTTCTTGCTGGCCATTCCATAATAGAGATATCGACTTCGTTAAGATAATCTCGTACGACGCCCGCGGTGTGAGCCCTAGCATTGTCGTGCATGAATATGAAGCCGTTGCCAATAAAATGTGCATAGGGCATCACATGAGGCTCGAGACACTCTTCGACGTACCGATGACAGTTTAGTGCAGGCAGACGTGGCCCAGACACGAAAGCAAGCTCTGTCTTACCGTCGGCGCTGATTCCTCCCCAAACCGTCCACGAACCGCCACCATAGCTGACCTTTTCTTCAATGCAGCATTGTGCATAGCGTTCTCCGTCTCTTCTGTAGACCTTGTTCCTTCCGTCGTTACCATACAGCATAATTTTACACTCATCAGAAAAGAGAACTTTGCTCCACTGTAGGTATGACCAATTTAGGTGCTCACGTGCAAAGTTAAGGCGCGCTCTTCGATGGTCTGCAGTTAATTTCGGCCCATTTGCTGGCTTATGCGGTACCAGTCCACGATCCTTCAACCTTCTTCTAATTGTAGAGTCACTTACAGCCACCCTTCGTACAACACGAAGCCGCTGCTGCAGTTGAAAAGCGTTAAGGCGTCGATTTCTTAAAGAAGTTGTTACAATAAATCGATCATCTCGCTCAGAAGTGACCCGATTCCTGCCAGATCCTGAACGGCGCGTGAACAAACCAGTCTCCCGATAACGTTTATAGACTCTATGAACAGATGACAGGCTTAGATGCAGTCTTGCAGCCACAACACGCTGACTAAGGCCAGAATCCAGCAATGCCACAACTTGGGCGGCTTCTGTGGGCGAAGTATCCATACGTTTTAGAAAAAAAACCTTTTTTCAGACGTCCCAAAGTCACAGTATTGAAATAAAAAACAAAAAGTTTAAGGATAGGCGCCAATTTTTAGTTTTTAAACGCTAATTGTACTCCAACCCTAAACACACATTTGTCTCAAAACAGTGATTCATTTCGTTTATAAGATAAACAAATGAAATTCTAATTTTGAATTTAGAATTTTCGCTTATTACTGTAATGGCCAAACTGCCAGCTATAATATATGTATTTTTTTTCATCGTATGAATTCTTTTTTGTGTTAAATTCGGACAGAAACAATGAAAACGGAAGTGTTTCGATTTTTTTGATGAGAAGTTTATTTTGACTTCATCCATACTAACCATTCTTACTAACACTGGTTTACTCTCTAAATTCCTACTACAATTATTTTCCTCATTCATCAGTCTTTCAAAGTAGTCCTTCCACCTGTCCTTGATTTCTTCCTCATTCGATAGGACCATTTCTGCTTCATTCTTCACACATCTTATATGACAGACATCCCTCGCCTTTCTTTCTCTTCACATCATAATAATACTTTTTTTAGTTTAATTTTTTTAGGCATACATTTTATGTTGGCATAATCATGTTAAAGACTAATTTGTTTTGGCATAAATTTGATTCGCATAACGTTAGTAGGCCTAATGACTATTAGCATAATAATATTTAGGCATACAATTAATATAAATAACAAAAACAATGTTCATGCAAATGATTTATTATTAATATACCTGACATTATTTAGGTCACCCCGACTTGGATAGATTTAGGTTAGGGTTATTTTTTTTTTTAAACCACCCAGAAAACTTTCAATGCACATGCTTTAGGATATTATTCTTAAAAAAGTTATGCTTTACAACTTTATGCTTAAGGGGCCGTGTATGAAATCAACTCATTTTGAACATTTTTGATCAAGGTTTGAGAGACAAAAGAGAAGACTTTTAATCCTTCTTTTTATAGATTATAAAAGTCAAGTTCTTATTCTCCTAAATATACTGAGAATTTTTGTAAAATAATGAGTGGATTAATGGCAATTAGCCATATTCCAAACCCTTTTTTCGCAAAAATAACGAACGAGTGATGGTTGGCTAAGGTTTACACAAAATTACACGGGATTTTACGACATTTAAAAAATACCAGTAACATCATTACATGGTCTACTACAACATATACTGATTACATTATTGACTTTGATTGGAAATATAGCTAAAAAAAAATGTTGAAGAAACGTAATTCTTGGAAAATATGTGTACAAATAAGTATTTTTTTCTATACCTTGGAAACACTTTTAAGAAAATTTAAAATATGCAAAATAATCTTAAGAAATCTCTTTATAAGAATCAAAAATTTAATTTACAAATAAATAATAACTTCATTTCGTAAATTACAAAACAAAATTGACTATATTATCGACCGCGCAAATTCGATCTCGTCAGTCACAATCGGGCCTTCCCAGCGCGTGGACGCGTCGCTTTGTTCCGCAGCCGCTCCCGAGTTTTACGTAAATAAATTCCCATTATTGTACGCTGACTACCACATTTTGATCCATTAAGTATTATTGTTTATTTTAGGTTTGTTTATTAAGATTGTTAAAATTTCTTTTGACTTCAATGATAAATTACAGGTAACGGTTGTTTGTTTGTATGTAAAGATAATTTCCAGAACTACTCTACTATTACTATTTAATTACAATTCTTTCACTTATGACTTCTACAATGTTTATGACCTATTTACGTATTCGTTATGTACAGAATTTTTATATTTTTGACCCCTATGTTTGTTTCGGTTTTTCTTCTCAGGGTAGTCAGCTAAGAAACACCAGTGTCATCTGTTTGCAAAATAAATATCATTCATCACGTGGTTACGTACTTATTTAGGGCAAATGCAAAATCTAGTATTCTAGATCCTTTTTTTGTAGATAATGGGTCGAAAGAAAGGGATGCATTATGAATGCCTTGCTAAAAGGAAAAAAAATATATAGGTAGGGCTGATACGTGCAAGAAAAGTTTTTGAAGAACGCAAGATTAATGCACTGCTTGTAGCTTCGTTTCCAGAAAATGTAAGATTTTACTTTAAATTAGCACTAGAAGCTAATGGCCCTACACAAGCCCAAGGATATGTGTTTCAACGGCCCTCGGAATGCGCCGCCACCGGGTTCCTACGCTGCAAAAGCAACCGAGGGCCCATCCAAAAGCATGCCAGAGGGCCATTGCAATGCGGATGGAGTGGGGATACCGCACGGTTTCCCGCTAAGTGGCGAGCCTCCTTGCTGGTCTGCCACCATGGAAACTAGAGGCAACACGCATGCACGCATGCACGATTTGCGCGTGGAGATGCAACGCCAGGGCGAATCCCCGCTGCCGCGACAAGTTGCAGCATGGCGGACAGAGCTTCGGCTGGATATCCAGGTGGTATGGCGACAGCGACTGTCGCATCCCAGTTCTGGGCACGTCATAATTACAGTGGTTTTTTTTTATGGTGGGCTAAAATCATGCAATGACCAATCCCACCCTTGGGCGAAGCCGGAAACAGTGTCAGACTCTTACTGACTAAACATTTTGCCCTTCGCATTGGAGCCAAGCCTTCCTTTCAGAAAGAGACCCTGGGCCCCAGCAGGCTTCGACCCTTTTGCAGAGTCCCTACCGTTTTGCTGACAACTGCTTGAAGCGCGCGGGAACAGAGCGCCCCGTCGACGACTTGGGCTTGGTCCGCACTGTTACAACTTACAAGATGACCGGACGGTGATCTACCCATTGCTCGCCGTCCGCAAGCCCGGCGGCGTTTGCGCCGTTGCCTTATGCAGTCCACCTCCTCCTTTACTTGCATTGCTGCTTCGCAGAGGGTTGCGCCCATGGCCTCCACCAAGACCCGGTGCGAGAGATCGCTGACACCGATCACCCCCATGAGAACACGGCGATGCTCCTCCCAAGCGGGGCACACCTCTACTGTGACACCTGGGGCTTCTCTTCCGCACGAATCCGATGCAGGTATGGCGGTTAGTCCCCTCTTTGAGGCCCGGCTGGAAAGACCTCACGGTGTCCTCACCTTCCGTATGACGCAGGTAACCGAACATGGTAAGTTTGGGAGGTAGATACCTGCACTGGATTCGTGCGTAAGTGACGCCAGGGTGTTGCCATTGTGTGAAGCGCCCGGAGGACACGGTGGAGCACATGGTACAGGTATACCATGCTTGGACAGAGCATCGCCATGTCCATGTGGAGTCATTCGGCGGCGGCGATATCTCGCACGGGGTTTATATAGACCTTGGTCCGGAGCGAGTAGGAGTGGCAGGCGGTCGCATCCTTCTACAAAGCAGGAGGCTGATCGCATAAGGCAAGGGCGCTCACGCCCCTGACGCCGCCGAGATTCCGATTCCGATTTCCGGCTACCGTAGACGCGTAATAATTTGAGTACAAAAAAAAATTCTTTAAAAAAAATCGGTCTTGAGTCATCCATAGGGGTGCGCCACTGGTCAAATGTATGCATAGGACTATTTAAAATATCTCTTCTTTTTATCTGCCCTGCGGCAGGAGACAAATTCTGCTCTTTTTGAAACCTTATTATACATTTGAGGGCCGAGAAAAGCGTTTTTTAGTGATCGGTGATTGACGTTTAGGATTTTTCCATCGAAGCAGGTAATTGTGTATTCGTATTCGGGCGTTATCTCTCTTTTTTCGTGTTGCCTATCCATCAAACATTGCGTTGGATATGGACAAAGCAACACGTTTCCCAACCACGCTCAATGGTTAGGCGAGTGGAAAAATGCCACCTTAAAAGAGAAATCTCGTAAACATAATTTATTTTTGACGAAAAACATTTTCAAAATTAAACAGAATTTTGAAAATGTTTTTTTTTTACAACCATTTTACATAAATTAGCTATCGTAATTGTCATTTATAATTTTGTATTTAACATTTTTTTTAATGTCTAAATGTATCAACATCCATCTAACACTAAACTGAACTATTTTGACAATTGTGATAAATATAAAATATACCTACACAAGTTCCAGATTTTTATTTACAAACCGTACTTATTATATGATTTTGTTACTTAATCTACTTGTACAAAAGTGGTACATAGGTGAACATCATAAAATAAGAAAATAAAATATTATATCTTCTAAAGGATCAACATTGTTTGAACGTTCACTAAGCTCGACTATTGCGCGCGTGTGTGTGTAGGCGCACGCACGATGCACACAAACATAGCATCACAGCGAATTTGCCTAAACTCTAGGGAATTTTATGCACGGAGTCTTAATAAGTTTATGCTTTAAAATATTATGCCTAATCATTATTATGGTTACAGACATAATGCTTAAAAAAAATATGCATGAGCTGTCATGCGTAATTATATTATGCGAAAATATAATTATGCCAAACAACATTATGCTAAGTTATATTAGGTCTTACAATTTTATGTTAATGGATAGAGAACCTCGAAGAAGTAGAATAACTTTAACAACTCACATGTTATTGAGCGCCGTACTGTGTAGCTTCTCCATCTGCTGTTTCACCTCGGCGAGGCTGAGCTTGAACTGCTCCGCCGTGGCGCGCTCCAGCTTGTAGTCGTGCAGGCTCGACACCAGCCCGAAGGTTTCCACCAGGCTGTCCGACATGCTGGAAACAAATATAACATAGTAAAATAAGACAAAATTCCTAGAGTCAAAGTTATGTCAAATGTTCTATCTGGTGAGCCACGATGTTGAACATGGTTAATTTGCAAATAGACCAGTGCAAATAGCTTAGAAAATTATAAAAAGTGGAACAAAATAGTAGTAGAATAAAACCCATTGGAAAAGGAATATACTGTAACAAAAATTAAAGGTCGGGAAGTGGATGGGGGTGCGGTTTTAAGGGTAAAAAACGGTTTATTTCGATTTTCAGCAGAACTACTGGTTCTAGTGTAAAAAATTAAATCGTCTTTTACCCTGAAAACCGCACCCGCATCCACTTCTCGACCTCAGATCGACCGTATTTTTTTTTCCTTAAGTTTTTGTTATATTATCTTCAAAAGGAATGCCAATGGGTTTCATCCTACTTATTACTCCTTTGAATATTTATTTTGTTTTGTTTTTAGTATTTGTTGTTATAATGATACCTAACAGAAATACATCATCTGTGAAAAGTTAAATTTTCTAGCAATCACGGTTCTTCAAATACATCTTGATGATAGACAGCCAGATTAATTTTTATTGACCAGCTATAAAAATCCATCAGTCAATATAATAATAAATTTATTTTTCAGACAAAGGTCCATAAAGTGTTAGTAAAAAATATATGTATTTTTTACTAACACTGAAGAAACTTAGGAGTAAATGTTAGTACATGAAACCTACCCATGTGTCAAGGTATTGAGCAGCTCAGCTAAATGCTTGAGCGTCTTGTCGTACAGCTTCACGTTAGAGGTGAGGCTCGCGAACTCCGACGACGACATCGACTCCGGCTCCGAGCTGATCGAGAAACGAACTGGCTGGAACACCTGCCGACAAGTTCAACATGTTATTTATTGTTTAACTTAATTACTACGACCAATAATAAGCAGAGCTTGTATTATGGGTATTAGACCACTGATAAACATACTTTTATATTTCTAATTACAAACATTATAGATAAATTACATCCAGGCACAGAACAAATGATTGAGCTCATCACACAAACATTTGTCCTGAGTGGGAATCGAACCCACGACCTCCCGCATATAATAATAATAATAATAATCAAAAAAAAAAAAAAAAAAAAACTGGCAACACTCGCTGTCAAGTTAACGTATTTTACATCTCAACTATTTCTAAATTGAATTCTCAACAGTTTTTAGTCCGAAATTTAAGTGAACACGCATTTCTCAACATTAAATCGCTATAAAATAAATACTTAATAGAACAGTCAATAGATAACGCAGAAAAATGAAGAAAAGAAAAAATTTAATGTGTTCAGACCGGACAGGTGACATGTGTCATCTACATAAAATCAATGAATAGTTGAAGATGAAAAAATAAATACAATGATAACTAGAGCAGCTGCCCGTCGCGCACGCCTTCCACCCCCGGGCTCGTCGCTCAGCTCCGCCCCGCCGCCGCCGGACCTCGGATCACCAGTGTCACCGGTGGCTGCAGTTGCGTCGAGCTCGAGCGACGAGTATTTTTCCCCGCCGACGTCGCCAACACCTGTGCGTCGGCCGGGGAGAGGCCGGCCACCGATCGGCTTGGGACCCAGGGGCCAACCGGCCCCGAGCAGGGTCCCCGTTGCCGGTGGTTGTGTGCAGCGCATGAGATGGACTCAGTCTATAAATGAGAACGTCATGCGCGCATATTACGGGGCTACAGAGGGGGGAACTAACCTCACTGCGTACCGTGTTAGAATGCTGTCTCTGTTCCAGGACCTTGAACCAACCGTAGACGTCTCGGCGCAACGATTGTCGGATCAGGTGCGGGTAATCCAACACAACCATAGGTTGGACGACGCCACACTTGATAGGCTGCGCTCAGAGGTACTGAACAACCGTATCGTCTCGACTCCGACTCAGACCGTGGTGCTGCCGGCCACTGACGCAATCCCGCCGCGGTCCGATAATGCTGAGAATGAGGTAGAAGATAGGGTTGACACAGTAAGTAGCCAGTGCAACGAAAGACTGAGGAGCGCACTGGAGGATGCGCTTCGCGAGTATAGGTCCACTCCAACCGAACTTAGGCCCCGGTTACCGCGATTACCTGTGCACAAACGAAATATGGCGCTAGTGTGCGCTCTGAACTCGCTACTTAAGAATGTTTTTGAGAGTAGCGAGGACCTTGTTGATACGCACTCAATCCTGTATTGCGGGGCTGTTGCGGCATGTCGTGTAGCTAATATTAAGTTTCCAAGCTGTGAAGTAGCTACGCGACCAAAGCCTGCCGCTCCAGCCTGGCAGCGAAGGATTGAGGGACGTATCGATAGGGCCAGAGCGCTCATTGGTAAGCTATACTGCTTCAGGGAGGGCAATACACGTCCACGTGTGATGCGATTCGTGAGACGGGCATTCTCGGGAACTGGAATTGCGCCCCGAGAATACATGTCCCGTGTCACGGAGCGCATCGACTTCCTGAAGCAGAAAGTTTGTGCATGGGCCAGTCGTATCCGGCGGTATAAGCGGCGGGTTGATCGGTACTCGCAGAATCGCATGTTCCGGAGCGATGAGAGGTGGGTGTACAGAGCTTGGGAGCGACCTGAACAAAATGTGAGCGACGCGCCCCGCCCAGATGATGCCGCCACAAATGCATTCTGGCGCAACATTTGGTCGGTGCCCGTCTGTCACACTGAGGGGGACTGGATGCGTGATGTCGAGCGCGTGTGTGCAGCTATACCAGAAATGGAAAAAGTCTTGATCAGCCCATTAGACGTAGCCAGAGCAGTTCGTCCGTTGCCGAATTGGAAGTCTCCAGGGCCGGACGGACTGCACAACTTCTGGTTGAAATGGTATAGTAGCTCACACGCGCTCTTGGCATCTCAATTCCAGTCATCCTTAGAGTCTGGGTCGCTACCTCAGTTTCTAACAACTGGCGTCACCCATCTGCTCCATAAAACAGGTAGTACTGCGGAACCCAAAAATTATAGACCGATAACATGCTTATCGACGGTCTATAAACTTCTTACATCCATTCTGAGAACGAAAATTAACCAGCATGTAGACAACAACTCGATTATGTCTGCCTCTCAGAATGGATGTAGGAATGGGTCTCGCGGTACTAAGGAGCTACTCCTCATAGACATGACCTTAAGCCAACAGGTTCGTCGATCCCGCAAGGATTTGTCGACATGCTGGATTGATTATAAGAAGGCCTATGATTCTGTCCCGCATACATGGCTCATGAGGGTGTTGGAGTTGTATAAAATAGATGCAACTCTACGCACCTTCCTTGAGTCATGTATGGGGCAATGGAACACAGTCCTTCGCTATCCAGGATGTCGATCAATCCGGAGGGACGATGAGCCTATATGGATTAAGCGGGGAATTTTCCAGGGCGACAGCCTGAGTCCACTTTGGTTTTGCTTAGCCCTGAATCCTTTAAGCACGTTGCTGGAGGAATCAGGACTGGGCTACCGGTTGAGAAGGGGTGGTCAAGTTCTATCCCACCTCCTTTACATGGATGATCTGAAACTCATTGCCCCCAACAAGTTACGACTGATGGAACTACTCAAGGTAACTGAAACCTTCAGTAGTGCCATCAGGATGGAATTTGGTGTGGATAAATGTGCAGTCATGCATGTAAAGCGAGGGGAGATTATGGAATCTGAGGGGATTCAACTCTCGGATTCCATACACCTCAGATCTCTCTCCTCAACCGAAACCTACAAGTATTTGGGTATGTCGGAAGCTTTAGGCATTAACGTTACTGACATGAAGCAATCGTTGAGGGAGCGCTTCTTTGGCCGCCTGAAGAAGGTATTAAACAGCCTTCTGTCAGGTGGAAATAAGGTGCGCGCCTTCAACGGTTGGGTCATGCCGGTTTTAATGTACTCTTTCGGCATACTCAAATGGACTCAGACCGAGTTAGACGCTCTGGATAGGCGGGTCCGTACACTGTTGACCGCAAACCGAATGCATCACCCACGGTCGTCGGTGATGAGACTGTACATCCCGCGGAAGTGTGGAGGTCGGGGCTTTCTGAACGCAAAGACCCTACACAACCGCGAGGTGTGCAGCCTCAGAGAATACTTTCTCAAAGCCGACGTGGGTATGCACCGCGATGTGGTCGCAGTGGACAAGGGACTCACCCCGTTATCCATGGCTAAAGAGAACTGGCGCAAACCTGTGGTACTGACTACTGATGACCGCAAGGAAGTATGGAAAAGCAAGGAGCTCCACGGGCGCTTTTATCGGGCTCTTCACGAGCCTGATGTAGATTTCCCAGCGTCCGTGGCCTGGCTACGTTTCAGCGACCTCTTCGGAGAAACTGAGGGTTTTATCTGTGCAATTATGGACGAAGTTATCCTAACGAACAACTACCGGAGACATATTATGAAGGACGGGACGGTTGACATGTGTCGGGCATGCCATCGTCCGGGTGAGTCCATCAGACATATTATCTCTGGTTGTTCTCGTCTGGCCAACGGCGAGTATTTGCACAGACATAACCAAGTAGCCAGGATTATTCACCAGCAACTTGCTTTAAAATACAACCTGGTGGATTCTGAGGTACCGTACTACAAGTATGTGCCCGACCCAGTTCTCGAGAAGGATCATGTAACGTTGTACTGGGATCGGTCTATCATCACTGACCGGACTATTGTAGCCAATAAGCCGGACATAGTGGTGATAGACCGATTAGCGCGCCGCGCAATGATTGTCGACATCACCATCCCGCATGACGAGAATCTCGTGAAAGCTGAGAAAGAGAAACAAATCAAGTATCTCGACTTAGCACACGAGGTTGTCGACATGTGGAATGTGGACTCGGCTGTCATTGTGCCGATTGTCGTGACTGCCAATGGCCTTTTAGCCAAAAGCTTCGACGACCATCTGTCGAAGCTGTCGTTGCGCGGTTGGATCAAGGGCCTGATACAGAAGGCAGTACTCCTCGACACGGCTCGTATTGTGAGGAAGTTCCTGTCTCTGGAGCCCTAACCACCGGTAGCTTGGACCCTGCTCCCGACACTGGCGGACTACTATTTTTTTTTTTTATATTTTTAAATGTTTTTTTTATGTGTTTTTTTCTAAGAAAATATTTAAAAATGTAAAATTATATATGTATAGAAAGTAAATAAAGAGGAAATAATAATAATCATTTTATTTGCAAACATGGGTGTTCGTACATAGATGTTGTTATAGGTGAAAAAAAAAAAAGTTCTCCATATTTTGCCAACGCAGGGGCATGCAAATTATTAAAAATTCAAAATGAAATATACAATTTTACAATATTAATAAAATTTTAAACTAAATGACAATATTATTAAATGTCAAAATTATACATATATCAAAAAAGAAAAAAAAATAATTAAATGTAAAAAAAAATGTCAAAATTATATTGTCAAAAAAAATGGCATTAAATTGCAATTATATGTCAAAAAATAAAAATTATTTAAAATCATTAAAGTGTAAAAAAAATAAATTATTGAAAAAGTAAAATATTATTAAATGTCAACATGTATATATATAAAAAAAAAAAAAACAATTTTAATTTTGTGTCTGCCAGCATACCAACTATTTCAATCTAACTGACTGTTTCTGATAGAAATTCTGAGATAGTATAATATGATTTGCTAACAAGAAATTTTTTTAAATGTTTTTTAAACAGATTTACATTTAACATTTTGATGGATTCAGGTATATCATCATCATCATGTCAGCCGAGCGACGCCCACTGCTGGGCATAGGCCTCCCCCAAGGATCTCCACAACGATCGGTCCTGTGCTGTCCGCATCCAGCGGCTTCCCGCGACCTTCACCAGATCGTCGGTCCACCTTGTAGGGGGCCTGCCCACGGAGCGTCGTCCGGTACGCGGTCGCCATTCGAGAACCTTTCCGCCCCAACGGCCATCGGTTCTCCGCGCTATGTGTCCCGCCCACTGCCACTTCAGCGATGCAATCCTTTGAGCGATGTCGGTTGATTTCGTTCTCCTGCGGATCTCATCATTCCTGATTCGATCAAGCAGGGAAATACCAAGCATCGCTCTCTCCATTGCTCGCTGTGTGACCTTGAGCCTTCTTAAGAGACCCATAGTAAGCGACCACGTCTCACTACCGTAAGTCATCACTGGCAACACGCACTGGTCAAAGACTTTTGTCTTGAGACACTGAGGTATTTCGGACGCGAATATATGCCGGAGCTTCCCGAACGCTGCCCATCCGAGTTGGATTCGACGAGAGATCTCTTTCTCGAAGTTGGACTTACCTAACTGGATTGTCTGTCCCAGGTAAACATAGTGGTCAACAACTTCGAGTGTAATGTTCCCAACGTTAACTGGAGCGGGTGCAACATGGGCATTTAACATGATTTTCGTCTTGTCCATGTTCATCTTAAGACCCACTCTTTTGGAAGCATTACCGAGATCTTCGAGCATTATGTTCAGGTCTTCCAAGGTCTCAGCCATAAGAACTATGTCATCGGCAAATCGCAGGTGTGTTAAGTACTCGCCATTGATGTTGATGCCGCGTCCTTTCCAGTCCAGAAGCTTGAAAATATCCTCCAACGCAGCTGTGAATAGTTTCGGAGAGATAACGTCTCCTTGTCTCACGCCTCGCTGTAGTTGTATCGGATTAGAGCTCTGGTTCTGTAATTGGACCGACATGGTGGCGTTTTGGTATAAGTACTTTAGCACCTCGATGTACCTGTAGTCTATTTGGCACCTTTGGAGAGACTGCAGAACTGCCCAGGTCTCAATCGAATCAAAGGCTTTCTCATAGTCCACGAACGCTAAACAAAGTGGCAAGTTGTACTCTTCGGTCTTCTGTATAACTTGCCGCAGCGTATGAATGTGGTCTATGGTACTATAGCCTTTTCGGAACCCGGCTTGTTCGGGAGGTTGGAAGTCGTCAAACCTGCGAGGTTTTTGGTTTTCAGGTATATGGTCGTATATAATTGGTGCCATACAGAAAACACTTTTATGCATCAAAGCTGTCTTAGACTGTCTTGCACATAACATATTGACGTGTCTCCGACTCCTGTTATTTATGTCTGATAGTTTAGGAAACAATTTTGGATTAGTTTTTACAAACACCGAAACTTCAAATATGTACAGACAGGGCAAGGTCAGAATTTTATTTTGAATGAAATATTCTTTGCAGCTTTCTGTGGATTTGAGACCGAACATTGCCCTGATACATTTTTTTTGGGATTTAAACACTATTTCCTTATTGGTTGAGTTTCCCCAAAACATAACACCGTATCTTAGTAGGGAACCAGCCATTCCATGATATGCCGTAATAATAGCATCCGTTCCTATGACTGGGGCAAGCTTGTATATAGCATATACAGATTTGCTAAGTCTTTTAGTTAAATCGATAGTGTGTGCTTTCCAATCCAGTCGCTGGTCTACGGTTAAGCCTAGGAATTTGTACGTATCTACTTGATTTATTTCATTACTATCGTAGTAAATATTTAAAGCTACATTTTTACGTTGACTAAAAGCCATTAATTTGGTTTTTTCGATATTTATTTTGAGATTGTTGTTATTAAGCCAATTTACAATAGAGTCGATAGAATATGTTATGTCATTATAATAATTTTGTTTGTTCGTACAGTCAATAGTGACCGTACTATCGTCCGCAAAAAGTGTCATATGATGTTTTGTAGCTTTTGGCAAGTCATTTATATACAATATAAATAGAGGAGGACCGAGCACAGTTCCCTGTGGTACACCATATTCGATGGTTCTGTCACGAGACCTATACATCCTTTCAGATTTTGTTTCAGAATCAATTCGTGATACTTCTACATATTGTTTACGGTTTTTAAGGTAAGATTCCATTAACTGAAGGATATTACCTCTTATTCCGCAAGCTTCTAACTTTTCCAGCAAGATATTGTGATCCACGTAGTCAAAAGCTTGCGTCATATCACAGTATATTGAACACACCGGTATTTTATGGTCAACTTTTGAAATTACTTTATTCAAGAAATCATAAATGGCCATGTTTATAGTTTTACCTTTTCTGAAACCTTTTTGTTCTTCTGTTAAAATGTTATGTTTGACTAAATATCCATGTAATTTTTCACTTATGTATTTTTCAAATACCTTAGAGAATATTGGTACAAGTGCAATAGGTCTATACGACGCTATATTGTCTCTGTCGTTTTTTTTATATAAGGGTTTTACTACGGCAGTTTTAAGGTCTGTTGGATATTTACCTTGTATTATACAAAGATTCATAATGTGGCTCAAATGTCTACTAATACAATCCGATACATACTTTACTATTTTTGTGGATATACCATCATGTCCTACACTATTGGTATTTTTTAGGTTTTTTATTATATTTTTTATGTCACTATCACTGCTTGGTGCCATAAACATTGAGTGCTTTGGTTTGGATATATTCGCAGTGACTTGTATGCCCTTATTACAGACCGGCTTAACTTTGTCAATGAAGTAGTCATTGAACACATTGGCTAACTCACGTGGATGTGTTATATTTGAAGACCCAATTTTAATATTCGAAATTGTATGTTTGGGTAAACTAGTTTTGGATCTATTTATAATTTGCCATGCTGCCGCTGATTTGTTTATTGAGGATTTTATTTTAAAAGTATTCTGGGCACGTTGGGTTAATTTTATTATTTTTTTATAAGTGGTGCTATATTTAGTAAATTCTTTTTTATTAGCTTCATTATTATTTAAACGATAACGCCACAAAAGTGTTCTTTTCTTTTTACTACATGCTCGAATTCCACGCGATACCCACTGCGGTTTTTTGTGTAAATTTATTTTTATTTTTATAAAAGGAAAGCATAACCCATAAAACAGTGTAAAAAGTTCTGAAAATAGACTGTAAGCTTTGTCCGGGTCATCACATTGATAGATGTCTGAAAAGGAAGTGTTTTGCAGACATTCTTTAAACTTTCTCATATTGTCTACGCTATAGTCTCGTCTTTTTATGTACCAGTACTTTAAACGGAACGTTCTTTTTACGGGACACGTCAATATCTGACAAGTGTGGTCTGACAAGGCAAAGTCAATCACGTCAGCTTTACATTTTTTGCCTAAGGAATGTGCAAAGTTGTCAATACATGTGTTACTTTTTAGTCTTGTTGGCTGATTGAGTACTAATTTCAAATTATAATTTAGTAACAAACATTCTAAGTCTAATGATATATTATTACGTTTTAGCATGTCAATATTAAAATCACCACATAGTATAATGTTTTGCTTATTTTTCTTTGTTAGCAACTGTAATAATTTTTCCAAGCGATCAAAAAATATATTTAAGTTATTGACTTTTGGGATTCTATAAATACAGATAACAACGGTGCAAGTTTGAGTCAATTCAATAGCACAACATTCAAATGAGTTACTAGTAGCTAATTTGTTTACTTCAGGTAAATCTATCCACTTAAGTCCTTTTTTCACCAAAATACATGTTCCACCGCGTTTAACTTCTTTTCTACTGAAGCAGGCAGCGAGTTGGTAGTTGGGGATGTGGAGTAAGTCTTCATGTCCTGACATTATAAAATGTTCCGAGATACATATAACGTCAATGTCGATTTTCCTTATTGTTAATTCTTCTAGACATACGGTGAGAGAGTCTGATTTATTTAGAAGTCCTGCTATATTCTGGTGTAGTATATGTAAATAATTATCATAGAAATAACTGGTTGCTTCCTGAATCAAGTGTCTTTCTCGTAGAGGTATTAATACATATATCGTATTTTTTTATGCCTTGAATGAAATTGTCAATGTCGATAAATATAGTCTGCATGCCATAATTATTTAATAATCCAGTTCGTTTTTTAAACATAGTATAGTCATTTGATAAATTCTTATTTGAGTCCATAAAGTAAGCATGTTCGTGTGTCAAAGTGTCAAGATAAAGCAGATTATTGAAACTCTCCACTCTCCAATTATACATAGTTTTATAATAACTATGTCTATATGTCGGTGTGCAGATAATGACATTGGTATGTTTTATTTTTTGCAGAGTTGTCCTTATGCCTAAAACCAACTGGAAATAGTCATTCGTCGTGTTGAAGTCTTCTTCGCCTATTAATATAATGCAGAAATCATTATGCGTAAAAGTTTTTAATTTCAGTTCTATGTCCCCTATCAACTTTTCGGTTTTACAGTGTGGCATTAAATAGTGACATATTTCTTCTGAATGTTTGCGTAGTGAAGTTTCTGCGATTGCTCTTACTTTATTTTTATAGTTAGTACTTAAAATACAGATCTTAGAGTTTGATGTGTGTGGTTGAATATTTTCTTTAGGTTTCGGGTTTGCCATTGTAATTGAACTCCTTGTTTTGTTTTGTAAAGAACTGGTTGTGGTTTGGTGTGTTTTTTGTGAGCAATTTATTAATGATTCTGGAGATAAGGCCGCTTTCACACTCAACTCTTCATGTGTTTCGTTAAGGCTTTCTATTATTCTGTGTGGTGAGATATTCTTTAGAACAGAGTTTGTAGGAATTGCAGGGGCTACATCAGTCTGTGTTACTTGGTGACAAAAGTGTTTGGGAGTTTTCTGTAAGAAAGATATATCTCTGGTTGGGGTAGAATTTTTACTTTTACACTTCTTGATTTTATTTGGTGTCCTATGAATAGTATCTGATAGACTAAGATTTTTATAAGTCTCAACCAGCTTTAAACATTTGTTTAGGTCTGTCTTTAAACGAAAGTTCTCGGTATTTAAATTATCGATCTCCTGATGAGCACTAGTTAATTGGCTTGTAAGTTCCTGGATTTTTTCATTAAGTTCATTAGCTGTTTGACTGTCATTAAATGATGTGTTCGGGAGGCTTAACATAGTCGTGTCAAAGAGTGCAGACTCGGTACTTTTTGATAAATCAGTGAGCGAGCTTGCTCGTTGGAGCTTATTGTTGCGATATGTGATATTCTGTTCAGAATCCATAACGATGAGTATCAATTATTGTTTTTGTAATAATCAAATCCAAGTGAGCCTACAACGTATATGTATTACAATAGACCTCTAGCGACATCTAGTACTACCAAGAACGCAGCGCAGTGTATTGTGATCGATTGAGTAAGAAGTATTGATCGTCCTCAGTAGATGGTGTTGTCTTCCTATGGATATGTATATTATGGACAACCTCACTCTGCGGCGAATTAGTGCAACTATAAGTACTGTCAGTGTCTTGTCATCGTAGTTATGATACTTCTGAGTAGATGGCGTTATAACGCTCAATGAGTGATGACAACTGAAGTTTTCAATAAAATAAAAATAAATATCTCTATTTATAAATTGTCAGTTGACGAAAGGATCAATAATTCACTTCCACATTGCAATTTGTATGTCACACCTAGACTGACCTTTCAGCTGCTATCCGTTTCGGCGACTTCTTTTATAAACATTAGTCCGTGCGTCAAAAAAAACGTCAGTTGAAGAACTTGAAGAATTCTCAGTTATCTTGGAGCACTTTCACTTGATAACGATTGTCCATATGTAGCACTGCGTATCACACTGAATGCGTATTGTTTTTCACTAGATTGTAAGCTTTAACAAGTGATATTAAATAAATTGCACAGAGGCGATATTGACATGACGGTAGTTGGTTTTTTTTCGATAGCATAGCAGTCAGGGTCACTAACTACTCGACTGACAGGCCAGTCAATTTATTGTTTCATCATCATCATTTCAGCCGAAAGACGTCCACTGCTGGACATAGGCCTCCCCCAAGCGCCGCCACAAAGACCGGTCCTGTGCGTCTTGCATCCGTCGGCTTCCAGCAACCCTGACCAGATCATATCGGTCATCATTTATTGTTTAAGGTAACTAATTATTACGACCGATAATATCTATTTGCATTATCGCCGTCGGCTCAGATCAAGTCCTACTGGGACGGGTGGAGGACTAGGGGCCCATTGCTCGTGATCCGCAAGCCTCCGCATACAGTGAGCCGTGACTTCCGACCCTCGGAATCTCTTGGGCGGCGACTGAATCGTGAGGGATGTCCGTTCCATCACGGTTCCGGCCATCTCCTTCACTAGCATGACAGCTTCGATCACAGAAGCGACCGCATACAGTTCCTCATCACTCCGGAGGCACTGTTCCCGCGCGACTCAAAGAGTTGTCAGCAAACTATAGGGGCCTAGCAGAGTCGAAGCCTTCTGGGGCCAAGGGTTGATGCGAAAGCGGAACACCGGGGCCCTGGAACTAAGGCAGGAAGGAACGGTGGCTCGTTTAGTCAGTAGAAGTCTGACACTGTCGAATGCACCACCCAAGGGCGGCATTTGTCATTCGATGATTTTTCCCACTATAAAAAAAAACACTCGGGAGCACGGCCTGAAGCAGGTCCCGGCGAGAGACAACACCACCACCGATGGTCATCACGAGGCTCACATAACCATACCAAGACAAGATTTCCTTTCAACTTTTCAATCCCTGACTGCCACGTTCAAACTTCCTCCATATAGTCAAGTCTCATTTTAGTCACACACACATAGATAGATAGATATACTCTTTATTGTAGATACACCATATAAACACAACACACATCCATCTCAACAAGTATCAAGTCAATAAAAAATATAATACTCACAGTAGTAGATGCCTCCTTTAGCCTAACGTGTAGATCTTGTATTTGATCCTTATATATTTTGACAGCCTCTGATATACCAGACTTGTATTTCGTGAACTCCAGCTGAAAAAAAAAACAATGTTTTGTAGAACAAAACGTATAAAACATAAACATAATTTAACTCGCCCAACATATAGAGGGAGGTTAAAGAAAATATTGATGGATTGTGTGAGATCTTAGAAAAGGAAGTTAGTAATTGGACTGAAAGGGAGAAAAAATCATATTGCGATCACCCTAAGTACCATAAGACAAGAGCAAGAAGATAGTGATATACTGAAATAAACTTCTCATCAAAAAAATCGAAACACTTCCGTTTTCATTGTTTCTGTCCGAATTTAACACAAAAAAGAATTCATACGATGAAAAAAAATACATATACACTTCTCATCAAAAAAATCGAAACACCTTGCAAGTTTACGTTTTGTCAGGATTATCAGAAAAATGTGTACATTTAGGAATAAATGTTAAATGTCGTTTAATAGTGAGTAATATGAGCTTATCAAATCTTAATGTTAATGTTCTAAATTTAAATGAATTTTTCATAGGTTTCGTATTTTGTTAAATGAGTCATTTTTATTCCGTATGGAGTATAAAGGAAATGGATAAAACAACACACGTAAATGAAAAAAAAAGCTAAAAAACGTTTATTTAATAACTTGTATTCCCTCCCCGAGCTCTAATTACTGCTTCCATACGGTTCTTCATCGATCGGATGAGAGTCACGATCACATGCTGTGGTATATTGTCCCATTCCTCTTGGATTGCATCTTGCAGCTGGCTAAGTGTTTCTGGGGCAGGATCTCTTGCTCGAATTCGTCTCTTTAATTCATCCCATAGATGTTCAATGGGATTCATGTCCGGGCTTCTTGCTGGCCATTCCATAATAGAGATATCGACTTCGTTAAGATAATCTCGTACGACGCCCGCGGTGTGAGCCCTAGCATTGTCGTGCATGAATATGAAGCCGTTGCCAATAAAATGTGCATAGGGCATCACATGAGGCTCGAGACACTCTTCGACGTACCGATGACAGTTTAGTGCAGGCAGACGTGGCCCAGACACGAAAGCAAGCTCTGTCTTACCGTCGGCGCTGATTCCTCCCCAAACCGTCCACGAACCGCCACCATAGCTGACCTTTTCTTCAATGCAGCATTGTGCATAGCGTTCTCCGTCTCTTCTGTAGACCTTGTTCCTTCCGTCGTTACCATACAGCATAATTTTACACTCATCAGAAAAGAGAACTTTGCTCCACTGTAGGTATGACCAATTTAGGTGCTCACGTGCAAAGTTAAGGCGCGCTCTTCGATGGTCTGCAGTTAATTTCGGCCCATTTGCTGGCTTATGCGGTACCAGTCCACGATCCTTCAACCTTCTTCTAATTGTAGAGTCACTTACAGCCACCCTTCGTACAACACGAAGCCGCTGCTGCAGTTGAAAAGCGTTAAGGCGTCGATTTCTTAAAGAAGTTGTTACAATAAATCGATCATCTCGCTCAGAAGTGACCCGATTCCTGCCAGATCCTGAACGGCGCGTGAACAAACCAGTCTCCCGATAACGTTTATAGACTCTATGAACAGATGACAGGCTTAGATGCAGTCTTGCAGCCACAACACGCTGACTAAGGCCAGAATCCAGCAATGCCACAACTTGGGCGGCTTCTGTGGGCGAAGTATCCATACGTTTTAGAAAAAAAACCTTTTTTCAGATGTCCCAAAGTCACAGTATTGAAATAAAAAACAAAAAGTTTAAGGATAGGCGCCAATTTTTAGTTTTTAAACGCTAAATGTACTCCAACCCTAAACACACATTTGTCTCAAAACAGTGATTCATTTCGTTTATAAGATAAACAAATGAAATTCTAATTTTGAATTTAGAATTTTCGCTTATTACTGTAATGGCCAAACTGCCAGCTATAATATATGTATTTTTTTTCATCGTATGAATTCTTTTTTGTGTTAAATTCGGACAGAAACAATGAAAACGGAAGTGTTTCGATTTTTTTGATGAGAAGTTTATTATAGCTGGCAGTTTGGCCATTACAGTAATAAGCGAAAATTCTAAATTCAAAATTAGAATTTCATTTGTTTATCTTATAAACGAAATGAATCACTGTTTTGAGACAAATGTGTGTTTAGGGTTGGAGTACATTTAGCGTTTAAAAACTAAAAATTGGCGCCTATCCTTAAACTTTTTGTTTTTTATTTCAATACTGTGACTTTGGGACATCTGAAAAAAGGTTTTTTTTTCTAAAACGTATGGATACTTCGCCCACAGAAGCCGCCCAAGTTGTGGCATTGCTGGATTCTGGCCTTAGTCAGCGTGTTGTGGCTGCAAGACTGCATCTAAGCCTGTCATCTGTTCATAGAGTCTATAAACGTTATCGGGAGACTGGTTTGTTCACGCGCCGTTCAGGATCTGGCAGGAATCGGGTCACTTCTGAGCGAGATGATCGATTTATTGTAACAACTTCTTTAAGAAATCGACGCCTTAACGCTTTTCAACTGCAGCAGCGGCTTCGTGTTGTACGAAGGGTGGCTGTAAGTGACTCTACAATTAGAAGAAGGTTGAAGGATCGTGGACTGGTACCGCATAAGCCAGCAAATGGGCCGAAATTAACTGCAGACCATCGAAGAGCGCGCCTTAACTTTGCACGTGAGCACCTAAATTGGTCATACCTACAGTGGAGCAAAGTTCTCTTTTCTGATGAGTGTAAAATTATGCTGTATGGTAACGACGGAAGGAACAAGGTCTACAGAAGAGACGGAGAACGCTATGCACAATGCTGCATTGAAGAAAAGGTCAGCTATGGTGGCGGTTCGTGGACGGTTTGGGGAGGAATCAGCGCCGACGGTAAGACAGAGCTTGCTTTCGTGTCTGGGCCACGTCTGCCTGCACTAAACTGTCATCGGTACGTCGAAGAGTGTCTCGAGCCTCATGTGATGCCCTATGCACATTTTATTGGCAACGGCTTCATATTCATGCACGACAATGCTAGGGCTCACACCGCGGGCGTCGTACGAGATTATCTTAACGAAGTCGATATCTCTATTATGGAATGGCCAGCAAGAAGCCCGGACATGAATCCCATGGAACATCTATGGGATGAATTAAAGAGACGAATTCGAGCAAGAGATCCTGCCCCAGAAACACTTAGCCAGCTGCAAGATGCAATCCAAGAGGAATGGGGCAATATACCACAGCATGTGATCGTGACTCTCATCTAGAGGATTCGATCCCGGGATCCCGAAAACCGGGATCCCGGAATCCCGATCATATTCTAGTCCCGATAATCTCGGGATTAAATCCAATGAATCCCGGGATTTTCGGGACTTAAACATTTTTTAAATAATTCATTAAAAATGTGCGTGAAACGAAACGCGCTTACTTTCATTAAAATTTGACGTTCAACGTCAAAATTTGCCAGCCATCTTGTTTACACAGCTGATTTCGTTTGTTTCTGCTAACAAACGTTGTTGGATTAGGTACTTTACCTACCTATGTGTGTAAAATAGTGTAAAAATTTCGCTTCAGATCGTGTAAGTATTGATATTTATATTGTTGATTAGTGATAAACCATTAATTTATTTCAAAAACAACAATGCACTAATGTGTATGGCTAAATATATATGAAAAACAGCGAATGTTTTTTCTGTTGATCTAAGAGGTTATGTTTATTTTGTACACATATTCAAATGTTCTTTTCTTATTGTTTTAGGTTTAAGAAGTAAACAATGTCACTTTCTAAGGAAAGTGTTTATGTCAAACATAAAAAAGATGAAGACGTTACGTCAGTGTGGAGTCATTTTTTAGTCGACAAAATGGGTAGCTCGGCAAAATGTAAGCGTTGTTCAGCTATTTTAAAAACCTTAGGAGGATCAACCAAAGGCCTACATACTCATCTATTTTCAAAACATTCCATAAAAATAGATTCTGCTAAGGCATCTTCCTCAACAAGTCAAAATAATGAAGGACCACCTTCGAAAAGAAAAATGACCGACTATTTTGTTAAACCTGAATCTGATACTCTTGACGATGTTTTGGCCCGTATGACTGCGCTAGATGGTTTTCCTTTTAGCGTATTTGTGACATCAAAAGATTTAAGATCGTTACTGTTAGCAAAAGGGTACTCAGACTTACCTAAATCTGCTTCAACAATCCGCAACAGAGTACTAGACTATAGTGTAAAGATAAAAAAACAAATAACAGCTGAACTATCTACATTGAAAAAAGAAGGACAACGATTTAGTCTAAGTTTTGACGAATGGACGTCTACGTCTAATAAGAGATATATGAATTTAAATATTCATTCAATAAACAAAACTACCTTTTGCTACCATTTTCTTAACCAATAAAATCCCGGGACTATCCCGGGATCCCGGTATTAACAGTCGATAATCCCGAAATCCCGGGACTAGAAAAATCGACCGGGATCGAATCCTCTACTCTCATCCGATCGATGAAGAACCGTATGGAAGCAATAATTAGAGCTCGGGGAGGGAATACAAGTTATTAAATAAACGTTTTTTAGCTTTTTTTTTCATTTACGTGTGTTGTTTTATCCATTTCCTTTATACTCCATACGGAATAAAAATGACTCATTTAACAAAATACGAAACCTATGAAAAATTCATTTAAATTTAGAACATTAACATTAAGATTTGATAAGCTCATATTACTCACTATTAAACGACATTTAACATTTATTCCTAAATGTACACATTTTTCTGATAATCCTGACAAAACGTAAACTTGCAAGGTGTTTCGATTTTTTTGATGAGAAGTGTATATCATTATCTATCTACCACATCGTCCCCTCCCATCAGCCCCCCTAGCGAAGTTACAATCGAGTCATTTAGTTAGCCTCGCCCCCAATTCCTTTGTTCGGACGTAATGTCAATAAAGGAATTGCGGGCGTGGCCATCTACAAGCGCTAACTCTAAACGAAACGATTGTAACTTGGCTAGGAGGACAGGTAAGCCTGATGGAAAGGTAGAAACGACAATGTAGCAAGCTTGCCTAGAAGTAGTATATTTACTCTTGATTCAAAAATCCCTAGGTTTTTTTTATATTGCAATAAACTAATGCTTGACTGCAATCCCACCTGATGGTAAGCAGTGATACAATCGTTGATGGTGAGGCGCACTAGTTTATTAAGAGCCTATACACTCAAGCCTTGAAGACATCTAAATTATAATCGGACGGAAAGACTGCAGCCGGCAAACTGTTCCAGACCCTCGCTGTACGCGGCAAAACGCTTAGTCCGGGCCGTAGATGTCTCAACGACGTAAGGATGGTTTGCCGTACGCCGGGATGTCCGATGGCAAAATAGAAGGTTTAGTGAGTGAGTGGTTGGGTGAGGTTGTAGTTGTTTATAGAACTTGGTAAAGGAAAGTTAGGTCGGGTGTTTATCGTGAACTATAGAACTTGGTAAAGGAAAGTTAGGTCGGGTGTTTATCGTGAACTATAGAACTTGGTAAAGGAAAGTTAGGTCGGGTGTTTATCGTGAACTATAGAACTTGGTAAAGGAAAGTTAGGTCGGGTGTTTATCGTGAACTATAGAACTTGGTAAAGGAAAGTTAGGTCGGGTGTTTATCGTGAACTATAGAACTTGGTAAAGGAAAGTTAGGTCGGGTGTTTATCGTGAACTATAGAACTTGGTAAAGGAAAGTTAGGTCGGGTGTTTATCGTGAACTATAGAACTTGGTAAAGGAAAGTTAGGTCGGGTGTTTATCGTGAACTATAGAACTTGGTAATGGAAAGTTAGGTCGGGAGCTTATCGTGAACAGAAACCATACCTTTACCCCCTCCAGGTCTAGTATCTTGAGCTGTGCAGTCTTGAGTTCAGTCTGTAGTGACGACACCCTGTCTTCTAGTTGGCGCAGCAGCTGGTCGCGTTTGGTTACCTCTTCAGATGATATACTTGTCTGGAAGATTAGGAAAATATCTATGATTAGGTGGAAACTCATAAACTTTATCTTTGTTCTAAATTTGGATGAAACTGAATTTGATTCCATGATATTTTTGGTACTCAATGTGTTATCAAGTTGTCAATCTTACTAATATTATAAATGCGAAAGTTACGATGTTTGGATGTTTGTTACTCAATCACGCCAAAACGGCTGGACGAATCTGGATGAAATTTGGCACAGGCATAGGATACACCCCGGAATAGGACATAGGCAATTTTTTATCCCGGAAACCCCAACCCCAATACCACGCGGGCGAAGCTGCGGGCAAAAGCTAGTAAAAATATATTTTATTGTGCTTAATTCTGGAATGTTGTTCTAGTGGTTTGTGGCCTGACTGCTAAGCCGGAGGTCATAGGTTCGATTCCCACCCAGGACAAATGTTTGTATGATGAGCACGATCATTTGTTCTGTGTTTATCTATAACATGTATGTATTTCGAAATATATAAGTATGTTTATCAGTTGTCTAGAACTAATAACATAAGTTCTGCTTAGCTTGAGACTAGACGACGTTGTGTGAGAGTTGTGGAATATATCTTTTATATAAAATTTTCGTGTCACAGTTTTCATTCCCATACTCCTCCGAAAGGGCTAGACCGATTCTCATGAAATTTTGTGAGCGTATTGAGTAGGTCTGAGAATCAGCCAACATCTATTTTTCATCCCCCTACATGAAAAAAAATACTACCTACCTAGAAATTACTTCAAAGTTATTTATATTGCAACACAACGTTTGCCGGGTCAGCTAGTTATTATATAAAAGAAAATAATTAATGCAAGGTGCATTAAATATTTTACAAATCAAAAGAAAGATTCAAATCAAAGCAATTTTTTTTAAGAGACAGATTATTTTCGTTTCGGCAAAATAGGTTTTCAGTGCTTTGCGCCTATAAACAAAAAATAAAAGAAATAAGTACTACATACAAAATTACTGGCGGACTGCAACTGCGCCTGTAAGTCTTGCACGGTGTACCTCAGCTTGTTCAGCTCAGCCGCGTGTTCTGTGTCCTTAGTTGATAGTAGAAGCTGAGAATATTAATTATTATATTTATTAATAATCCATCCATATCATTACATAGTATAAAACAAAGTTGCTTACTGCTGTCCCTATGATTTTATCTTGAAAAGTACGCAACGGATTTTGATGCGGTTTTTTTTTAATAGATAGTGACTCAAAAGGAAGGTTTATGTGTATAATACATGCATAATATATTCAATATCAGTACCCGTACGCCGCTGGGGCGGATCGCTAGTATATATAAAAGGAGAAACTGACTGACTGACTGACATATCAACGCACAGCCAAAACTACTGGGCCTAGGAGCGTGAAATTTTGCACAAGGCTTCCCTTTATGAAATAGGCGAACACTAAGAACGGATTTTTCAAAATTCAGCTCTTAAAGGAATGAAATGGGGTCTGAAGTTTGTATGGAGTTCACGACTTTCACGCGGACGGAGACGCTGGCAGAAGGCTAGTCATGAAATAATAATGAAAAAATTCGCCTGCTAAGAATCTTAGCATACCATCAGCCTTATAATGTTCCCACTGCTGGGATTCAGGCCTCCTTTCTAGGAGGAATGGGACGTAATCCACCACGCGGGCCCAGTGCGGAATGGTGAGTGTCAGAAGTCTTTGAATTTTTGGTCAGGTGCTGCTCCAGATTTGGTCTGGTCTGGCACCTTTAAAGACCCTTATTGGTTGGTAATATTTCGCAATCTATTTTTAGAAATAAATAAGTATGTTTATCAGTTGTCTAGTACTAATAACACAAACTCTGCTTAGCTTAGGACTAAACGATGTTGTGTGATAGTTATGAAATCTACACTTATATAATAAAGAGGTAAAGTTTGTTTTTTTGTTTGTAGGGGGTAATCTCTGGAACTACTGGTCCGATTTGAAAAATTTAAGCAACAATAGAAAGCTGCTTTACTCCTGAGTGACATAGGCTATATTTTATGTACGCGGGCGAAGCTGCGGGTAAAAGCTAGTATATTATATTATAGTTACCAGCAAACAGGGAATTCCACTCATTAACTGTACCCACAATAAATTTGTTAAAACCCCAAAACGTTTAATAGGATCAATCAGACTTACCTCAGCATTCTTCAGTTTCTCCTTGAGGTCATCTCTCTCTTTAGACGTCGCGTCTACGATGTGCTCCAACGACTCCTTCTGCCACGAGAGATTCTCATTGTCTACTATAACCTGTAACAACACAAATAACAAAAATTAATCAAATATATTATAAAAGGAGATACTGACTGACTAACATATCAACGCACAGCCGAAAGTACTGGGACAAGAAAAGTGAAATTTTGCATAAAGTTTCCTATTGGATAGATCCCGCCCTTTTTATTGGACCTGATATAAGTCCGCCTTTTTACTATTTTGTGCATGAAGTGTACACCAAGAAGTAACAGAATTTACACAAAACTTAAATCTATAGGTATAATGGTGGTCTTGTCGCTGACAGCGATACCTACCAGACAAGCTTAGGATGGATCGCAAGAACTAAAAATAATACAGGAGGTAAGACTACCCCCCCCCCCAATAAGCAGACGCTTATTGTGATGTAGCGAGCACAAGACGGGGTTTTCTAAACCCGAACCCGATTCCAATTTAATTATTGTCAAAGCACACACAATTTCATTCAAATCGGTCAAGCCGTTTAGGAGTTGGGCGACAAACATACGTACGTAAGAATTATACATATAAAGATAATAACATGCAGGAATATTGAAAGCTTATGCTATAAATATTGGTAATCCGGATAAGCTTTGTCGATAAAAATAAAAACAATTTCTATAATAACTTCCGGACAAGCGTCTGCTCAGCCATATCTTATCGGAAAACACGTGTGTGAAACGGGGAATATAGACTTCCCCTGTTTAATAGAATAGTATCGAAAATAAAGAAAGAATTTTTAAAAATAATAATTAATAGTCAGTTCGACTGGCCTGTCAGTCTAGTGAACCTGACTGCTATGCCGGAGGTCGTGAGTTCAATTCCCACTCTGGACAAAGGCGTTTGAAGCCAATGGAAGAATTTAGTAGTAAAAAATGATTTTATAAAAGTAAAGTTTGGTAAACAATATGCGTCATATAAGTTGAACCAAAACAGTAACAGATTTTCGGGTCTCAATCGAACTGCGGCACGGTGAGAAGCTGCGCGTAACCATAGAAATGGTGGCCTATTTAGTTCATCCCAAAAATCTGTTATACTATATATCTGTTATACTGTAATATAACAAATTTTTGGGTCTTAATAGAAGCGAGATGCTGCGTGTAAGCAACGGGTTCAACTTATTTGCCACGCACTTTATCAACCACTCACCTGTCTCCTCTGCTTCTCAACAAGTTCCAACTGCGCCGTCAGCTTATTAATAGTATCATCATCGGGTGACGTCACAAACTCCAACGCAGACGAAGGCCCCGACTGGCTCGTTTGTCCCGACTGCGACATCGGCCCCGACTGGGACAGCGGGCCCGACTGAGTCGACTTGGCCGACCGGACCGACTCGCCCGTTTCGCTGCTAACGTGTGAATGTGCTTCCGACTCGGCGAGTCGAGCTATGTCGGATTTGAGTTTTTTGTTTTCCTGGCGTAGCTGGAAAAGGAAAGAACATAAATAACTATTTCAATTAACCTGTTAATTTGAGTTCTGTACGTAATGGTTAAAAACGGGACTATACTAAGGAAAACCAAGGTTGCCAATATAGCTCAATGAATCGCCAAACTTAAGTGGCAATGGGCAAGGCACTTTGCTTGCAGAACGAATGGCCGTTGGGGTCGTAAAGTTCTGAAAAAAAAAAATTCGGGTTCTGTTTTGGTGATATTTAGGTGAGTCTCATAATAAAAGTTTATCATATTGGTGTGCACAATGATCCTTTTTAAGGAAAGCCCATCTGTCGTATCAACTTTGTATATAAAATATTCCAATATCCGATTCATTTGACGACCTAAACTTATCCATTAAAGTTATGGAGCTGAAAAGGACGTATTATGCGTTCCAAATAAGAACCGGAAAGTCCTCGAAAAACCTCAAACTGTCAAATTTTGAGTGAAGAGTACGATTTGCAAAAAAATCTTATTTGCGTATCAATAAAAAGTTTTTTTTTGCTTTTTATTACTAAAAATGAGTTAATTCTAGTTGAAGTAAAAACGTTAGGGTTTAATATAAGTTTGCCAAATATATTGTTTTAAGTCATAAATAGTTTACAAGAAAAACTATTTTCTTTCTTATTTTCATTGTCAGAAACAATTCGCCATTTTCTTCTATTTACCACTACTTAGACATATCACGCAGTGAAACAAAGATAAACAAAATTGAAAAACTGTATTCTGATTAAACTTTTTTCATTCACGATTCGTACGTAAATTATTTTTTTAAACATCTTTTTTTGTTTACTCCACCTAATTTCTTCGATTTGACAGTTCGACGTGACGTCACAACATTGCTATCGATCCTATTCTCATTTGGAACGGATTATACAGCTTCATCTCTCTTTCACGCTCGCACCAGTGGCGTAACTATAGAGTGGCAAGGCTGGCAAAATACTACGGGCCCGGTTTTAACCACGCCCCCAGTCTAAGAAGCCATGGGTTCAGAAGAAGTAACCCAAAATTATTTTTATTAGGTAAAATTCAAACACAATGAGATGATTTTTTTTTTTGCGGCCCCATCCACGGGCCTCAGGTGACATAGTTACGCCACTGGCTCGCACGCTTGACATTTTAATACGTCATGGTAAGACCCCTGAAACGAACTTTTCCCGTTATCGGTCAGACAGGCTTACATGTTAGAATCTAGATAGAGGGCATATCTATTGCCAGTTAGATATCAATGGATTATAAATAACACTAAACGTGTCAATTTAAACTAGGTATATGAGGTGTTTCCCCATCGACTTATCTATACTATAAAGAGGTAAAATTTATAAGTTTGTATGTAGGGGTTAATCTCTGGAATTACAGTTTCGAATTGAAAAAATATTTTTGCGTTTGATAGTCCATTTTTCGAGGAAGGTTATAGGCTATATAACATCACATCACAATATACTTATATATTTCTAAATATATACATATTATAGATAAATCATACCCAGACACAAAACAAATGGCCGTGCTCATCACACAAACATTTGTCCTAGGTGGGAATCGAACCCACGACCTCCGGCTTAGCAGTCACAGCCACTAATCACTAGACCAACAGACCAGTCAAAATAAGTAGAATCTAATTTTAACTTCTGGACTGACAAAATATAATTATAGCTGGCCATATAAAATTCATGTCGAAGGACCGTCGCCGTCGGCGGCCCGGATTAAATGGTTTCGCGGGCCATACTTTACCCATCACTGATCTAGGTACACCACCTTCACAATCAAATACAAAAAAAATCCCACATACCTTTTCAACCAATCCTTTCGTCTCATCAAACTTCTCCTTATGCAGCACATGGGTCTTCATCATGTCTTCTTGACAGGACGCTATCAACAGGAACTGTTCCTTCATGGACTCGTTGTTCTGTTTCAGCGTCTCTTTGAGGATCACATTCTCATCTAGAAGCTCTCCGAAGCGCTTCTGCAGTTCTTCGGTGCTTCGGTCATCGGTTATGATGGTACTAGCCACCATCATGCTTGCTGGGGATGGCTGTAAGAAGAAGAAAAATATGTTTAAAAAAAGAACACATTTTTTTTATTCGGTTTTTTTATTTGAACGGTGTAAATTGATTTGTAATTAGTTGAGGATAAGGTCTTTAGGTATTATGATACTTTTAATATTTAGGAAATAAAAAGTATTTTTTTCGATTACAAATCGTTTTTTTTTTACAATTTAATTCACAAAACAAAAAACAAAATACTTGTAAGTTGTTAACAATTTTTTTGTTGTCTATTTTAATATTAAGGAAATATAAAGTATTTCTTCGCGAATTTATTAGACACCGATATTTTTAAAACAACAAAAAAATAGAATTAAAAAATGGTCTGGTCTTTGTTTCAGATTTATTCAAATTCCCAAAACTATAGAAAGCCTAGACACTTCTAAGAAGTCCTACATTTTATTTAATAAATAGGCACTTTTATTCCCACAGTAAATCCAACAAAGAAAAAAAATCACATTAAAATCGTATAATGTATAACTGTATTTTTAGCAGACTTTAATTCTAGATTTCTTTCTTTATTTTTTCACACTCACAACCGTTTTTTCTAAGTCGGTTAAAAAGCTAGTTACCTAGATCCAAAACCACAAAAAAAAATTCAAATTCTATCAGAGAGCAAGCAAAAAAAAAATTGGATTTAAATCTATGCTAATAATAATCTTTTAAATAGGCAACGAACAGTAAAGTTACGCATGTTATGCTTACCTGTAAGGAATTGCTGTACTAGTCTATAAGTTTATTCTATGTTTTTCATATCTTTGTATGTGTGTAGTCAATTTTTGGTAAGCCAAATAAATAAAATATGCTCTCTAACCTCTCCCGAACAATGTCTAATACGGAATGAACGCGACTACCGAAGCAGCGATTATCATAACACTCACGGAATGGATTATATCCTCCATGCAGCATTACATTATCTAAGGTAAACCCCCTTGGAAGGCAAGAGCTAACGCTAAAGACGAACACACATACGTTTCGGAAATTAGAAATTATTTGCTCGAGTAGGCAAATAATTTTAACGAGGCCTTTGGAACAAAAAAAAGTGTGTAAACAATGCTATAGCAAGAAAGGGTTTTTTTAAGGTTATAAACCACCAAATAATTTCTCCCGCTCTGGGTGGGATGTGACAGACTTTTTCTCCTTCGACGCGGGAACTTTTTAGAAAATTCCCGCAGCGATTCCTTTTTATTTATTTTTAGGTGACGAAATCATTGGACGTGACCAAGCGTCATGTGCTCGGGCCCCCGTTACGGATACCGGAGTATTACCTGCACAGTATCGCTAGTTTACCTTCAACAGTGTGCATGGAGTCGTGTCGGTAGAACATTTTTGGCTTTGACACTCCCCCTAATGTATATAACACCTATACAATGCGACAATGCAATGCAATGACAATGCAATGTGTGTAATTTCGTCTGGTTGACTTTTCGCGTGACCAAAAGGCGTGTACCTACAATAAAGAGTATAATATCTATCTATCAATTTCGACATAATCACTTCAAATGAAAATGAGAACACAGCAACTACAACAATATGTTCACACCCTTACAATGTTTATATTTTTAAGCTCAGTTAATTGAATTACATTTATATCATCCGTAGGTCATCATATGATTTGAATGATTGATAAGGGGACACCTCCAATTCTAAAAATTATGATAACGGTAAAAAAATCCCTGTATCTGTACCTACCGATATTGGTAATTTTATTTTTATAATTTTGTTTTATAAATAAAAAAGTGATGAATGGTTTGATAACGTCATAAGTCAAAAAAGTCAAATTTTACAATCTAAATATTTGAGTTTTATAGAATACTAGCGACCCGCCCCAGCTTCGCACGGGTACTCATATTGAATATATTATGCATGTATTATAAAACATGGGGAAACTGGCATGTCCTAGAACCAAAAATTCAGAGACATGTGACCTCCACCAAACAGCACTGAGCCCGCGTGGTGGATTGGATGGCCCATTACCTCTCCTATAGAGGAGGCCTGTGTCCCAGCAGTGGGAACATTAAAAAGGCTAATGATGATGTATTATACTTATAAACGTTTTTCTTCAATCACTATCTATTAAAAGAAACCGCATCAAAATCCGTTACGTAATTTTAAAGATCTAAGCATACATAGGGGCAGACAGCGGGAAGCGACTTTGTTTTATACTAAGTAGTGAAGTGATAGACTAGAGGCAGATTAGTCATATAGTCAGAACATATCAGATTGAGATAAGATACTGGGTTTTCTATTAACTATTATAATATTCAGGAAATACATATTAAATTAAAAAATAAAGTACTTATTTTTTTTTGTAAAACTAAAATTAAGTTTTTGGTCGATGCGTACTAACTACCTACGGCCATTGAACCTGCTCAGCTGTTCTTTATTTAAAGATTTCAATTTTAGAAAAAATCGATAGTGTTTCATGTACCGAATCGACCCTCCACGGGATTAAAACGACCAAAATTTAACGGTGTATATTACTTTCACGTCTGGTTGACATTGTAGAGCCAAGGGCTGGCTTTTACTTCGGATAGAGGATAAGCATCGCCGTACAGCGAATTATTATAAATATATATATATTTATTGTCTTAATCTTAGTTACAAATAACTAGCGACCCGCCCCAGCTTCGCACGGGTGCAATGCTGATATTAAATATATTGTGCATGTGTTATACATATAAACCTTCGTATCGAGAATCGAAATCCGTCGCTAATTTTCAAAGATGTATGCATACATAGACATACTTTGTTTTATACTATGTAATGATTAAGTAATTTTTAAATATGTATGTAATGCAAGGAAAATAAAAGGAAATACAATACTACCAGAGCTAATGACAGTTTTTTTTTTTTATTATCACTGAAAATCAATATTTTATTATGGCGTCAAAATGGGGCATTGTACACTCGTCACAGAATGCTTTGCTAAAAATTAGTAATTCTATTTATTGTAAATTTCGTCACAACTACTGAGACGAGTTTAAAACTGAAAACGGCAAATATGCATACGAAATACCTACGTATTAAACATATATGAACTGTAAACTCATACAAAATCAATTTCAGAATGTCACCACATGAAAACCATTTTTTACTACAAAGCAAATTGAACTTTGTGCAGTATACACAAGGTGTGTTCCTCTAAAGCATGTTTATAAAACATTTGAAGTGGCAATATGCACTTTAAACTTTTATGTATGTGTGTGTAACAAAGTAAAGTCCCTGTTAAATGAATTGTTAGTCTTCATATTACCTTATACAGGATGATTCAAATTAGTTAACTCGCATTCCACCTTGACTAATTTAATTTTTAATAGGTATGTCAAAGGAGGAAAATAAAAATGAAATGTATTAAATCAATCCATTCAATAACTGTAAAATGTAATTAATTTGGGGAATCACATATGAAACGACTAGTGTATGCCAGCGGCTTCGCTTGTGTGTAAATAGAACTATTATAGTTAGCGAAACCACTCCCAAGTATCATAATTATATTGCACAGCTATCACAAAACGCCGTGAAGTCCCAAGCTAAGCAGAGCTTGTGTTATGGGTACTAGACAACTGATAAATATACTTATATATTTCTAAAAACATACATACTATAGATAAATTACACACAGACACAGAACAAATGATCGTGGTCATCACACAAATGTTTGTCCTGAGTGGGAATCGAACCCACGACCTCCGGCATGGCAGTCAGGGTCACTAGCCACTAGACCAACAGGCCAGCCAAAATATATTATGTGATATTCCTGTATATGGTCTACACGTTTACCAACATTTTACATAAATTTGTTCAATTATTTCAGCGTGAAGGAGTAACAAATAAACCTACACACAAACATAGTTACACTTTTATATTGTAGTGCATGTCTAGAATTTGTTGTAAATTTGATTCGAAAGAGAGGCCTTAGAAGATAGCAGATATTAGTTAAACAAAAAAGAACCTAAACTGTAAAAAATTGTTTTTATAATAAATCATGTTTGCATCAACCGCTTTATCAGTAGGTAGTAAAAGATAGCAAAGGTACACTAATACAAATAGGTACTCTAAAAAGATAGATAGGTATCATCTGTATCCCTTGCTCGAGTGATTACATTACCAGCTTTATGACAGCGGTTTCGCCCGCGTGAACGTAGGGTTCTCCATACAAACTTTAGACCCCCATTACATCCCTTTAGGAGCTGAATTTTGAAAAACCCTTTCTTAATGTTCGCCTACGTCATAAAAGGAAGCCTTGTACAAAATTTCACACTCGTAGTCCCAGTAGTTTTGGCTGTGCGTTGATATGTCAGTCAGTCAGTTTCCCCTTTTATATGTATAGATCACCCTCGAATTATACCCTAACGATAGACAGGCACGTTTGAAACTATTTCTCAAAATACTGAAAAGTTAATACAAAAGTCCGCTGCAGCGTTTCATTGGCATTGTCGCCTATGAAAACTTTTAAGAAATACAGCGCTGATTTGTCAAAACTACACTTATGTCATCAATGTAAAAGTGTCTGGCATGCAGATCACTTGACTGAAGGAAAGTGAAGACTGCTGTATTAATCTAGAGCGTGGTATATAATTAAGTCCCAGCCATCTGGTTAAATTAGCCATCCAATTGGTCGCCTAGGCCCTTCGTTAAATGCCGGCAACTCTTAGAGAATAGCACCCCTGATATGAAAGTCTCTCAGAGAAAACTAGAATCTTCTATACAACAAGATTGAAGATAAAATTGATGTGTTTTGACTTTCACAACCATATAAAAAATATGCGTGGGAAATAAAAAAAGTAATTTCAATGAAGTTATTGTTTAAAATAAACTTGTACTGTTATTTTTGACTATTTAAAAATTGGCTTTATGTAATCTAGGGCAAGAAGAGATGTCTCCCAGCTGTGTTAATATTCCCAGTAATGGTGTTTCTTATACTTTACCATCTATAGATAACGAGACATTTCGTTAATCATTTTGTTAATCTAATAGTATATATATCTTTTGCTGAATATATATTTTATTATGTTTGATAAGATGGAAGAAACTGGACTCCACGACACAGGGAATCCTAGTGTGGATTCCAGAGATCTGTTAAATTATTGTAATTGCCCTTATTGAACAATAAACATATTTGTAATCAACCTAAGCTCTGAAGGAAAAGCGTTTGTACACCTAGTAGCGACATCTACGGTGCCACATATGAACTAAACTACGAAATCTTGCATTGCTCAGTTAAATTCTCCGCGCGTTTTTAATATATACAACAGAGAGAAATCATCTATCGGGCACGCTCACACCAGACAATAACCGACTGTCCCTTAACAACCTACGGAGAAAGGCATTATGGGGGAAGAAAGGCATTATGAGGGACAAGACGAGAGTAAAGGAGTCAAGAAGATAGATATACTCTTTATTGTAGGTACACCATATACACAACTTGTAATGTTATGCAATGTAATGTTATGTTTATGTTTATCAAAGAGTTTTATTTATGTATTTTATTTCAATTTTAATTTCAGTATATAAAATATTTATTCTAATTACATGTGTATATATATTTACCCTCGTCCGTTCGTCACTGCGGAGTGCCAACTGATCAGCGCTGAGTGTCTGACGCCCAGCAAATGCTGAGGTCACCCTTTCGGTTCGGGCACGCTCAGCGTACACTTTATTTTTACCCGACTGCCAAAGAAGGAGGGTAATGTTTTTCGAGTGTATGTAAGTATGTATGTATGTCTGTTCCTTTGTGACCTCCTGTAGCCTAAACGGCTTGATGGATTTTGATGTATGAGGTATCGTTAGATTTGTCTTGATTACGGGAGTGTCATAGGATACATTTTATCCTAAAAGTCCCACGGGATAAAGACATAATAATATTTTTTCTAAATTTCCCTTTAAAAAAATATGTACTCGTAATCTAAAGCCAAATGTCGTCGAAATAATTTAAAATGGTACTTACATATACATAGTCTTCTACATCTACAACATTTTCGTTAAATAAAAACAGCTAAAAAGTTATAAATAAAAAAATTATTATTAAAAAAACAAAATACCCGACTGCACACTAAAAAAAGAGTAAAACAAGCCCCACAATACAAATTTACTGAATATAATTTATAAATGTTGATGGAAAGCATCGCAGGCGGGGACCACCTTGACCGCCACCAACGAAAATTCTGCTAAATGGTGCACAACAGAAATGACTATAAATAAGCCTCTGTTGGTCCCCGCCTGCGATGCTTTCCATCAACATTTATAAATTATATTCAGTAAATTTGTATTGTGGGGCTTGTTTTACTCTTTTTTTAGTGTGCAGTCGGGTATTTTGTTTTTTTAATAATAATTTTTTTTTGTTTGTTATTTTACACCGTGTGTTTTGTAAATGTTGTGCTGTGTCTGTATCGAATAAGTGTTATTCTATTCTTCTTCTTCTAACTTGGTACATTAGGACAATTAAAATAATAACTACGGTGTTACTGGGTGTTACAATGGGCGGTCTTATCGCTAAAAGCGATTTTTTAAAGACAACCTTTGGATGGATTTGATAGAAGAGAAAGATACACGCGTAGTTTGTGGCGTACTATTTACTTATTTATGTACGTAAGAAGCGGCTGCGGTGACAGCGACACTCATATATTTATGGGTGGGCTGTGTCCGCAGTCGTCTCTTCCATGTCGGTGGGGCCATGGGTGATTAGAGGGTGTCCATTTTCAAAGGAGATTTGCGGGACTTCACTCTCAGTTTCCCATACCTCTCAAATGGGACAAAGGCTTCCTTTCTGTTACCCAGTGGACTGTAAGTAAAGTGGTCATACATCTCATTTTACGTGTACACTGTGTTGTAGCGTGTCCCACAAGGACCTAGTATAAAAAAAAATGTTTTTTTAGTTCTGGATAACGTTTGGTTGTGTTTCGAATTACTATAAATATGTTGTTGTATGTTTGTTGTTGTTTTTATATAACAATTCCTTTATTGCGCTGAAATTTTAACATAAATATATAACTTTTTTTTTCATTTCAAAAATTGCATGCCAATGTTATGGCAAAATGTGGAGGACTATTTACAAAAACCTCTTATGTAGTATATCCATGTTTGCAAAATAAATTATTATTATGAATTTTTGGCTACGTCAGGGCCTCTATAGCGCGGGGGCCCGTATCATTGATACAGACGATACGATAGCTACGCCCCTGTGTGTACCTCAAAGAAGTGACTGTGGAAAAGGCTAAGAAGATAATGACAAGTATATAATAGCAACTAAAAGAGATTGAAAGTAACCTTAATCGTTTTACGTCTCTCATTTCTAGACCAATGACTTTATCACGATGAGAACAATGTTTACAAAATATTGTATAGTTATTACAAACTATAGTGATAACAGTAATCTAGGCTATTGACGCATTTTCATTTAACACTGTCTACAGTCTCTACTTACATGGCCATCTATATATGACATAATAATATACATAATATTGTTCGACAACTATCACACAACGCCGTCTAGTCTCAAGCTAAGCAGAGCTTGTGTTATGAGTACTAGACAACTGATAAACATACTTATATATTTCTAAATACATATACATATACCCGACCGTGTGCTTCAGCGTGTTCTCCGGATGGCCCACAAAGTGGCGACACCCGGGCGTCTCTTCCGCACGAATAATAAGAACGCCCGTGAGGTCTTTCTAAACACACATCAAAGAGGGGACTTACTGCCAAGCTTTGACACCTCGAAAGTTTGTTTATTATTATTTTTTTTACATTTTATTGGGTGATGGCTGATTTAGAGCCCAACGTTGTTGTGCCATATAAATATTATCAAATAAAAAATTAGGGGGTAACCTATTCGCAGGTCTGCCTAATATACGCAAAAGAAATCATATAAATCGGTCAAGTCGTTTAGGAAGAGTTCGATAAAAAACGCTTGTGTTACAAGATTTTTACAGATTAGATTAGATTTAGTTTTCTAAAAACAGGTTATCATCGATGTCAAGGTTTCAGAGAGAAATCTAACAATAATATAAGTCGGGTGCAGAAGTAGCGCTTTCTGAATAAAGACATTGATTTAGAAGTCTAGTGAGAACCTACTAAGGTGTTTTAAACTTTTGAATACCGTTATTAGAGATATAATAGAAAAAATAAAATAAGTGTGCGAACGCCGGCGTTCGCGTGGAGCTCAAAAAATAAACTAAGGACTAACGACTCCTAGATAAAATAAGGCGTCATAAAACTCCTCCACATCGCTGTCGACTAAGGTTGTCTAAAAGGCTGGCGGCATTGCCACGTTGTATGGCAATGCTTTATCTTTAACCAAGGTTAAAGTCAGCCTTTGGCTTTGGCATGTAGCTTTGGCGAAGGCTCAAGAGTTATAATAATTATTGACTTGTATATATGAGAGCAGTGGTGGCCGAGTGGTCACGGGTTCAAACCAAGCCAGGCGCATTACTTTGTGTAATTTATTTCATCACCACTGCTCTCAAAACGGTGAAGGAAAACATCGTGAGGAAACCGGCATGTCCTAGAACCAAAAATTCTAAGACATGTGACATCCACCAACCCACACTGGGCCCGCGTGGTGTATTATGGCCCATTCTCTCTCTTAGAGAGGAGACCTATGTCCCTGCAGTGGGAACATTAAAAAGGCTGATGATGATGATATATGAAGTCCGATGGATACAAGGCGCACACCGGTCTTTGTGGCGACGCTTGGGGGAGGCCTATGTCCAGCAGTGGACGTCTTTCAGCTGAAATTATTGATGACTGATCGAACTTATTTATTTCAGCGAATAATCTATACTGTTCCTCCTTTCTCTTACATTCTATCGGGAAAAGATCAGATTTCCGAACCGATTAGCATAATTTCCTGATAGAACATCCCTTACTGCATGCAACTGGAAGAATGAGCCCCAAGCGTGCGCTGGCGTTCGCATACCTATTGCCTATATATTATGTCTGTAATTACAGTATTCAAAAGGTTAATCTGGTAAAATTAGTATACAATACACCACACCCACATTATACCTTGCCTTTCATATACAGAAAACACAAGCACCTATTATGTTCCAAAAATCAGGTCAAGTGTGAGTTTCCCGGACATTTGAAGCCGAGGAGATTCCTGTTCCTTGAAAGTCTATTAAATTGTCTTATAAGTAACTAGCGACCCGCCCCAGCTTCGCACGGGTGCAAAGGTGATATATTATAGCTGTAAACCTTCCTCTTGAATCACTCTATCTATTAAAAAAAACCGCATCAAAATCCGTTGCGTAGTTTCAAAGATTTAAGCATACAAAGGGACATAGGGACAGAGAAAGCGACTCTGTTTTATACTATGTAGTGAAGTGATCAGTCAATAAAGTACAAGGAGTTGTCAGCAAATGTAGAGGTCGAAGCCTACTGGGGCCCTGGTCTGGTTTCTAGAAGGCAAGGAACGAATGGGAAGAATTTTATAGTACTTATAGGAGTTTATCGTGATCTTAGAACACAATGTGAAGGACACATTGATTTTTTCAGTACGCTCTCTCGCTCCACCCTAAAGTGGAATTCGATTACCTCAAAATAAAATAAATCCGGCTAAGTGTGAGTCGGACTAGTGGACGAAGGTTTCCGTACCGTTCGTAGTAAAAAAAATCAAGTTTGTTGTATTGGAGCCACACTTCAATATTTATTTTATTCTGTTTTTTAATATTTTTTGTTCATGAGATGCAGCCAGACAGACTGGTAGACAACAAACTGATCCTGAACAGATTCTGTTTTATTCCTTTTAAGGTGCGGAACCCTAAAAAAGGCAGTTACGTAAAACTTGGACTAGGTCAAAATATCGAGTCATTGCCTACATATTTATTATGCAACGTTTCGAACTTCATTAGGTAAGTACTCTCAAAGAGATTGTCTTACATACTGACGTTGAAAGTAATCACTTTGAGAGATCCGGTTTTTTGGTTTTTTTTTTAGCAATACATACATTGTAATGAAATATGCCCACATATACCGCCCATTGTAACACCGTAGTAATTTTAAGTATTCTAATGTACCAGTTCATGTTTATGGTGTGCCTACAATAAAGTGTATATCTATCTATCTATCTATCTATGATGGATATCATGAAGTAGTTTCTCCCGCTTTGGATAGACCGAATTTGAGTGTCAGACTTTTACTGACTGACCCACCCCTTTCCTTCTTAGACCTTCCTTTCAGAAAATGGACCGGGACCCCAGTAGGCATTGCGTCGCGCGAGAACAGTCTGCACTGTCGACGACTTGGCTTGGTCCGGACTGTTACCAGACGACCGGACGGCGAGCTACCCATTGCTCGCCGTCCGCAAGCCCGCGCCTACGGTGGAACAATTGAAGGAACATAGATGGATTTTAATCAGTAAAGTTCTGACAGTCTGGGTAATTTGAAGAAATCCCACTATAAAAAAAACCCCCGACGTATGGACGTTCAATAATCGACTAATTAATGAATCATATAGATATATTCGTTATCAGTAATTCCCAACAAGGAATATAATCTATATATGGATACACCGTTAAATTTTAGTCGTTTTAATCCCTTGGAGGATCGATTCAGTACATGAAACACTATTGATTGGTAAAGTTAGAATGAAAAAACAAAGTACTTTTTTTTTAAACTCGAATTAATTTACGCATGTTCTAAATTGATTTCTTTAAGTAAACGTCAGCTGGGCGAGTTCAATGACCTGTAGGTACGCAACGATCGACAACTACCTACAAGGTCAATGACTCGTTTACTTAAAGAAATTAATTTCGTAAATGCGTATATCAATAAGAGATTTAGAAAAAAAGTACTTTATTTTTTTTATTTTATCTACACAAATCGATAGTGTTTCATGTACTGGATCGACCCTCTTCGGGATTAAAACGACTAAAATTTAACGGTGTATATACTTGCTGCCCAACACAATTTTACACATATCTTAAGTTACTGCCCTGCTCCTATAGATTTTTCAAGTCGGACCAGTAGTTGTTGAGATTAGCACGTTCACCAAACAAACTTTTCAGCTTTATAATATTAGCCGCAGGCAGAAGCTCGTATAGGCGAAAATACAGCATGAATCAACTAAATAACATCCATCTTATAATCTTTCTGTGACAAAATGCGTGCGAAGAAGATAAGTTGGTAATCTCGTATTGATTTTTGCATAGGTATAAAACCCAAGGTCAATATATTATCAAAATGAGAAGCTGTTTGTTATATTGAAATGCTAGTCATATCACCGTATCTCAGACACCCACACACACAGCTTGTACCATAGATCCAGTAAATAATTCTGGACCACCCAGTGGTTTTTTTTTTATGGTAGGTAAAAATCATCCAATGACGAATCCCGCTCGTGAGCGTAGCGGGAAACTCTTACTGACTAAAGAACCTACCCCAATCCTCTCTTACCTTATTCCCAGAGCCCCGGTATAACGCTTTCGAACCACCCTCGGCTCCAGGAGGGACCACCCCAGTGGTAGAATATTACTTCGTCGTTTATTTTTTAATCCTTACTTTTAAGGCCATATTCACTCAAACTTAAACACACGTAAATTATAATCGAACGGCGAAAACCGTAGCAGGCAAATTATTCCAGTCCTTCAATGGAGAAAAAGAAGAAACCCGAAGAAGGTCCAATAACGGCAAGAGTAGAACGAAGATGGCAGAATGAAGTCATGCAATTTCCGGGCACATAGTCCAAAATACAACCAGTAAAAAACCAAAAGTCTGGCTACCTACGCTTATGCTTAAGGCTTTGAAGATTGGACTTGACCAAATCTGGATCACCAATAAAATTAGCTTCTTCATAAAATCAACAGCGCAGCTGGATAATGTGTGATGACATCGAATATATAACTGTGGTATACACCGTATACACATGTGATAGAAACTTAATCTATAATATGTATGTATTTAAAAAATATATAAGTATGTTTATCAGTTGTCTAGTACCCATAACACGAGCTCTGCTTAGCTTGGGACTAGACAGCGTTGAGTGACAGTTGTAAAAAAATAAATGCAAATAAATGTCCGGAGGACAGAAACTGCTCAGGCGTTACCTCTTGAGGAGTGTTCCTTAAGAGGTAACTAACGCCTGAGCAGTCCCGTTCGGTCCCGTGTGATCACTAGACGTTACTCTTGAATCGTTTGTACGTACTGACAATTTGGTGGTTTTATTGATGATAAAACTAAAGCTATAATAAGTATCCTAACGGATACCACAGTAACGATAGTTGTTAAAACAAAATGATGTGTATACTGTTTAGCTTATAACGCACTTAACAAAACATAATCCGTTACTTGTAAACATGCGTTGGTTTAGCAAGTAGTGATAATAAGACATTGGACACCAAAAGAATTTGCTGACGATCGTTACCATATAATAAAATCGTCGTCGGAATTTCAAACTAACATTTAACATAAAACCGGACGTTGGGACAGAAAATTATGCCGTTTAGTAAGTCGCAGGCAATAGAGCAAGTAGCAGGTAGCCTTTTAAATTATGCAAACTAAAACGCAATTGGTTGACTTTTGAAAAGGATATTCGTGGTCTTAGAACGCAAGGGGCAAACAATTGACAAGTATAAATTCTTGAGCCCGACGCGAACGCCGGCGAAGAAGAAGAAAAAAAGTGGATGTCACATTTGTCTTCGAATTTTTGGTTCTAGGACATGCCGGTTTCCTTTCATGTCATGCGGGATTTCGTATCATGTCTCTAAACACGGTATTTAAAAGATTTAAAAAAAACCATATTGTTTAAAAGAGGACAATTTAGTTGAAGAATTTTATTTTAGATTATTAATGTACAGATGTAGCATTTTATTTTTAAATAATACAAACTAGAAGCAAATTAACTGCGATCTGCCCTCCTGACAGTAAGCAGTGCTGAAATCGTTGATGGTGAGGCGCATTAGTTTATTAAGGCGGTTCACACACTGCCCCGCATCATGCTGCATGTTGCGTTTCAACCTATCTACGCGCGTACTTGCGGGAGTGCAAATTTGCATCATCGTGCGTGTTGTATACGCACACACGCGCGTAGGTGCGTTTTGTAGATTCACGCACGGCGGCTCTCATTTATTCGCCGTTCTCTGTGGTGGTCGTGCAGTACTGAGCATCACGATCGTTTTGATAGAAATGGTTAATAGTGTGGAACTCATTCGGGACGCTGCCATTATACTAACTGTTTGGTTTTTGTACGGTCACAAATACACACACAAAAACAAACACACACGTCACACCCATTCAAAATCACGCGCGGCACTGCGGGATTCGGTGTGCCATACCTTGCGTCTCGCCCCGCACCCACTCGCGGGGGTGCATGTTTCTCCGCGTGTATGCGCGTGATCCGCATGAACGCGCGTGGATGCATTTTCAGTGTGTTGGACTGTGCGTGTTTTCCATACAAACGGAGATACTTACAAGCAACGAAAGAGCACGCATCCACGCGCCACGCTGCATCATGCGGGGCAGTGTGAGAATCGCCTTATAGCCTGTTTACTGTAGCCATGTAACTTATAAACCCATCCTACATGTACAAAGATATAACGATTTTCGGACTCTTCTCAGGATTGTGGTTGGATTTCGCAAATCTCAGGATTCTTAAAATCTATATATATAAAACAAACACGGGCTTGTTACAACACTTATAACTCGAGATCGGGTAGACCGATTTTCATGGTTTTTGGTTCGTTGGATTTGTCCCCGCCCCGAACACATCTTAAAAATAATGAAAACTCGACGAAAACATAATTATGCAAGAGGGGTTTAAAAGTTTGTATGAAAAAAACTACTTTCACGCGGGCGAAGCCGCTGGCAGAAGCTAGTATTCAATAAAATACAGCTTACATCCCCTAACCCTTTGAGTACGGTGTGCAACGCGTAAGAGGGATCCCCAGTGTATACAATTTTCAAACTGTAAAAATCTCCGGATTTTTCAATGGAAATCAGGCTTTTTCCAAACTTTAGATTTTTTTAGCTAGTAATCCCATTCTCAGTTCTGTGGGTAACACATGCGTGAGTGACAATGTAACAACTAATATGATAAAAAAACTTACACAATCTCCAAGTTTGAAATGCGCCTTGAAGGCCATGTTGGCTTCAACGGAGAGGTCCTTCATGGCCTCTTCCATCTGCTCCTTGTCGAGGGACGGCATCTCCTCAGCTTCGATACCGTTGCACTTCATATCCAGGCTGGTCCCGGGAGAAGTTCCAAGGATGATGAACGAGTCCTCGTCCCCGTTCTGCAGGCTCGTCATGTTCTTACATCAATCTGAAAAGAAGAATATGAATTTTGTGAGGCAGAAGTGTTTTACTTGTATAAGGTATGGTATACTCCATTATAAATAAGATTAGACATAAGACAAGTGTAGTATTATTATTAGTAGTAATTTGCGTTTACGGAATTGACTTGTCCCTCATCAGTGCGTCACTGCGGGGTGCCAACTGAAAACCAGCGCTGGGTGTCTAGCGCTCTACAAATGCGGAGGTGGTCACTCTTTTCTGTGCAGGCATGCTCAAAGTTCTCTGTACTTTTGTTCTTTTTACTTTATGTTTGTAACCGTTGTGCTGTGTCTCTCTCTAATAAAATATTTCTATTCTATACTTCACTCGGATTATTTGTTTAAATGTCTGGTCTTCTACATATTCAGCTATGTGGCTGAGACTCGGACTTTGAAAAAGGCCGCGGCTCGCGAACACATGATACCTTCGAGATCTGATGCTGGAGGCAAATGCTCCAAATTCCCTGGACTGCTTTCCGTACAAATCTGTCTATCTTACGTGAACTGAACATCAAGACTAAGACTATCTGCATACTCTGAGTACTAGAGTTCTTTGGCTACATTGCCAGGATAAATAGCCACAGCCTTGAACAGTTTATCGTGACTAGCATGGATGATGGCAAACAACCAAGGGGACGGGCATCAACGATGGGCATCATCATGGGATGGGGATCAGGTCCGCTCCACACTGGACACCCAATTACACTCACTCGCACTTCAAGACGCCAAGAACCGTCACAGATGGCGAGACACCATCAATAAGAAGCTAATCCAGCTAGAACTTCACGACGATGAGTAATAAGGAATACGATCGAGAAGGAGGAGGTGGGAGGTTTAAAGATCGAACAGCGGCGGCACACAGGACGTGCTCTTAGCGTATAATTAGTTTTTTCGTTTAATTTATGACTAAGCAGCAGCATCTTCATAATTACCTAGCCTTGCGGAATAACTCTCATTAAAAAAACTACTTTCCCAAGTCTATGATGGACGACGCGGCAATGTTTGGTCTGATGGTGCCCTAATGTTCTGTATGTTCAAAACGCTTTTAAATCTATGAATCGACTAGAAAACTAGGTTAGTATGCCATTTTCTAGCCATAGGGTAATAACCTGTTAATAGATTGTTATTTTAACAAGTGACGTATATTGTAGACAGACCAAACATACTTCTATCTATTGTCTTCTTTTATTACAGATAGGCCCGCGTTTGAACAATTTCTCACCTGATGGTAAGGGATGATAAAGCCGATGATGAAACACGCTTGCTACACACACTACAAAGACACCTAGGTTGTAGCCATCGGAAAACACAGACTCCGGTAGAAAATTCTACAGCTTAGCCGTATGCACAAGGCATTATACGTATGGATGGGATATCCTATCGACCATGTACCGGTTGAGCACGCCATAATCTTAGCGGTAAGTCCCCTCTTTGAGGCGTGGCTGGAAAGACCTCGCGGCGTTCTCACTTTTCGCATGACGCAGGACTGACGTCGTAAGTTCAGGAGGTTCCTGCACCGGATTCGTAAGGAGGACCCGCCCGGAGGACCCGCCCGGAGGACACGGTGGAGCACACGTTAGAGGTGTGCCCCGCTTGAGAAGAGTATAGTGTCCTTATGGGGGAGATTGGCGGCGGTGACCTCTCGAGCCGGGCCATGGTTCAGGCTATGTTATGCAACGAGGAGGAGTGGCAGGCGGCCATCTCCTTCTGCGAAGCAATAATGCTAGTAAAGGAGGAGGCCGACTGCATCAGGCAAAAGCAACGGCACTCAAGCCCCCACCGCCACCACCCCGATTCCTATCCCGGTTTCCGGTCACGCACCATAGGCGTTTCCGGACGGCAAAGCCTATTGGGGCCAAAGGTCTGCTTTTGAAAGGAAGGCTCGGCTCTAGCATGAATCGCAACGAAAGAACAGGGTGACTTTTAGTCAGTAAAAGTCTGACACAGTCTCCTGCTTCGCCCAAGAGCGGGAGATGACATTGGATGATTTTGCCCACCGAAATAAAACCCCGCTGAACCAAAGCTCGTATGGAAAAACCCACTTTCATGAGAGTAAAGTCACTAGCAGAAGCTAGTGTTTACATAATAAAATTATGGTCATGTGACTACAGTACCTACTAGAATTGTTCATTGCGATCCTAACATAAAAACTAAACATTACTTAAATTAAATGATATCGCCAATTATATCATTAGAGTGTTTCATTGACCTAGAAGCATATTAAGCAACTTGAATTGTTAATAAGTGTTATCATAATTATTTCAATGGTTATTTCTTCCTTAGTTTAATTAGGACTTATTTATTTGGTTTTTCAATACTTATTAAAGGGAACAGAGGCGTAACTACTAAGGGCCTTACCATGACAGGCGTGCCAGCGAGAAACAGGGATGGAGCTATACACCTTATATAGCTTCATACCTTTATCAATTCAGTTTAGTTTAGGTCGTAAAATTGATCGCGTTCAGAGCCTCTGTGGTAGAGCCTCTGGGAAGCTAAGGGCAACACGCGTAAGTTTTAGACAGTAAAATGCTGAAAGCTTAGCTCTGCCCAGCCCTGCGTTCCAATTTGAGGTTGGAGTTAACTCTAATGACGTCACAGGGTAGATATCCTACACTCGAACTGTTTAACGCAAACGTCAATTTCTATTGTCAATAGCTTTTCTTTCGTTATCGTGTTGGAAATCCTCATGGATGTCCTCCACCCGATGTAGGTGGAGGGGTCAATCAGACTCTTACTGACTAAAACTTCCCTCATATACTTGACGGGGGCTGCGGATTTTTCAGTTTGTTTTTTTAACGTCTAACCGAGGCGTGCGTGATTGTCAATAGCTTAACCCAACCTACCCTACTCAAAGTTAGAGTCACTTAGTTTAACTCTAGGGTAGCTGCCCGAGTCATAAAAGAACGATTCTGGGTTGCAACTCTACACTACTCTGGTAGTCTGGTCATTTTTGAACCCAGCCCAGAACAAGAGAAGTGACATCAATAAAAAGACATCCCAAAAACTGAAGAAAAAATGGGATTCGCAATTTTTATTTCTTCAGTACACACAGAAATACTTAATAAAAACTAAATCAAAATATAGTTTACACTGTTATATATGAACAAATGTACTTTATTATTTTAACAGGAAGTATTTCTAGCTATGCCCTTTAGAATAGTAATGTATTAAAAATAAATAAATTACACACACCATTGTCGGAGTTGGTTGGCGTTTTTGATTCTACATAATAAAACTGCATATTAATTACTCTTTTTATTTTTTACAAGTATTCTATCTACTTGTTAAAAACAGCACAGTACACGTCAAATGTTACATAAACTCAATACAAAACATGCACAAAACTGCTGTGCAAATACAATAAACACATAATTTATATTCAAAATGAATGATTAAACATGAAAAACTATAAAAGAACAACAGCTGTGCAAATTAATATGGTATTGCTACTTTTATTAAAAAAATTCAATTGTTACTAAGCAGTATTGATCAAATTAGTGGCAGCATACTTGCATGATTAGAGGCCCTTCCACAAGCTTTTAACTATTAAATTAAAAGCTAGTGGAAAATGGATTACCATTTTACGACTTAAACTCTTGAGCCCCAAGAAAATGCCAGCATTTACACACCTCTTGTCTTTCTATTGTCTCTAATTACAGTATTCATAAGATTAAGGAACACTTAAATGTTCTTTTTCTCACTCACACCTGACATTTTTGCATGTCATGGTAAGGCCTAATCTATGAACAAAGTAGCATCTGCCAATAACTGACTGCAGGAAAACAAGAAATAAAAGTTCTCCATAGATACAACTACATGCACACTGTTAAAGTTGACCTAGTGACACAGCGCAGGTAATAATCCAGTTTCCGCTATGGGGAACAATGCAAACAACACACATGTGAAGTTAAGAGATGTTTTATGCAGTATATGCATTACTACACACTGAGTGGATTTGAATGAAATTTTAAACACAGGTAGACTAAAAATAATTAATAATTAGAATCCTATTCAAAGATGGCCTATAATATCTATAGCCAGATATACCTGTGTTTCAATTTGATGTTAGGTTTAACGAATTTAGGTTTAATGTTTACTTTTTAAACCTAGAAGTATGTTTCTATGGAACAGTTTTCTACTTTTGTGTTGTTAAAGCTACAATCAGCCATTCTAATTTGGCATGTCTGAAGTTAGATACAAAAATAAATCTTTTAAAAAAATCATTCCATTATTAAAATTATTGTCCATTAGCAGCTGTTAACAACTGATGTTGACATTTATTTTAAACAGACTTCTTTTAAACCGTTTTTTACTTTATGAGTCTAGAATAAATTCAGGCATGCCAAGTTAGAATGGGTAATCTACTCATATTAATGCAAGAACCTATTTGCAATGCAGGTACATGATAAGGTAATAAAATAAATAATCTATAGTATAAATTGGAATGCTTATCTTGCTCAAATAGCTGTTATCATTAAATTAATTACTTTTCTACCTTTCATTAATGAATGGGCACACAATATATGACATCCTGCTACCCTAGATAAGAAAAAGATAGACATTATATTGTAATTGTCTATTATAAAGTTTTAACACTACATTCTTAGTTCAATTTGTGAAAGCATATTTATGAATGTTATTTTGAGATAATTCTCTAAATCTCAGGCGAATACCATAACTTTATAAGCTTAAACACTCATCATACTGCTTCAAATACCCTTAATTTTTTATTTATTATTAGAAAAATGGTGCTTGAAGGGTATATATGTAAATGGTTTAGTTTTATTAAATGTTTAAGTTTGAATAGCAAACAGAAGATCTAAGAAAACAATGGTTAAATTATGTGAAAAATTTCACAGATAATTATGAAGTGTGTGAATACTAAAATGGCAGCTCATGGAGTTTTAATAGACAATAACATGCTGAGCTGGGCCAAATAACTTGTGATAAAAGTAGATCATTATCAATAGTGTTATAAATAAGTTATATTTTGAACTGCTTACCAATATCCTGGCTTTACAAGTAACCGCAGTAGATGTAAACAGTTTAATTTAAAGCACTTTGCATCTCTACCATGACTCACAGATATCAACACAATTTACTCAATAGGTCATCATTATTGCTCACTTTTGCATCTACTTTTGAATTAGCAAGTCAGTGGCAGATAAGTAATGAATTCGCGATAAAAAAAAGAAACTAATTAACCCTTGCAACAAGTTTTTTTTTGACAGACGGGCACGGGAAATTCCCGGACCCAATAAAAAATGAAACGCACTTTATAAATATGCCGGAAATTTTACACTATATGTTTACGAAATTAAACATCACTTAACAAAAGCATCAATAATCGTTGATCAGCCTGAATACTTGTAAGCCTGAACCACTCAACGGCGTAACTAAAAATAAATTATGAAACTTGTCATATTTTCGCATGTAGGTAGAAAAATAACACTTACCGGATAATTCGAAGCGATGGCAAAATATAAATGCTATGATCATACAAAGTTTACATTACATGATATGCAAAATGCACCACCGATTATTTGTTATCGTAGACTTTAGATATCAGAGACGGAAAGTAAATATTTTTTTATAGCAGACGACGACGAAATTCATTCGCGAAACCTTGAGATATTTTGACAAATTGACATTGACAGATCGAGGATGAAGAAAAAATGACATTGGATCACATGATTTGATCGAGCAATAATAAAACGTTGTTTATTTCTAACATTATAACAGTCATTTTAAAACAGAAAACCAGAACAGTTAATAATATATTACCAAAGAGCAAATTTAAATAAATGTTCTCGTTTTCTTTTATTTCTAATTATTAGTTTACATTGGTAGAAATATTACATTATATCCATAGATATAAGCCATATAACGAACTGCATTACGGCGCGTTCCGAGTCAACTATCTGCTCAAATATTATCAGCGCTGTCAGCCAGCGTTATGGCCTATTCGCTTAACCTATTCAGGACTTTAGTGTTATGCCTTGATCACACGTATGACGTACCAAATGAAAGGTCCACAATTTTGAAAGTCGAATAACGGATCATGTGTCTTATTAAAGCATGGGCAATTTCTTCTACCTTCATAATAGGATGACAATTAATCATTTTGCTCACATTCGTTATCATCGCTAAAAAGCTTCCTAGTAAAACATGCGATTTAAGTACTCTTGAAGTAATATATTTATAGCATTAATTGTAGAAAAAAACTGATTAAATTCCCTAATCACGGAACAATAATTTTAACGGTAGTGTCTAATAAATGCGGATTATGAACTGTCTGGAAATGAAAGTTGTGAACTGTCAACCACGCCGCGTATAGTTTGTTCGTCCTAGACTACGATTTGACCACTTAAAATGTAAAACTCCAGAAAATTGGGAACGTATTTCTAGAGTGTAACATTCTGAGTTGTGAAATCGTAGCCTAGAATTAAAAAACGATCTATAAAGAGTAATCACTGTCGACCACTGTTAGCGTGACAACAGTTGATCTGAATTGAGATATCGATATCACCACTGTGAACGCGAAAACTTATCAGTACAGCATCAATCAGTAGGTAGTTGGCGCTGTGAGTGCTCATTGCAATATGATCGTAATTTCTAACGTAACGCAGGGTAGAAAAACTACACTGTAACTGCAATCTTTCAAACCCCTCATACCGATCGTGAATCTAAACAAACAACGTCACAATATTATTATTCAAAAGCCCTTATATTTTGTGACTTGGATTAGTAATTCGGAACGCGTGGAAAGTGTCAATGTCAAATTAATCAATGTCAGTTGTCTTGTCATTGTCAAGTGACAGTTAAATTCGGTTCGTGATCTTTGGTTCGCGAGTTGTATCGTTTGTGTCGCGTAGTGATATTCAAAATTATTTTACAGTATTTTGAGAGAAATGTCGAATGAAAACTCATTGGATTTACATCATGTCCACCAAAGCTTTCAAAGAAGCCTTAAAGAGGATGACGACGTTATCATTGAAGCATATATAGACGGGTTCAACGAATTAGTAAAGTAAGCTATTTACATTGTTTCCATATGGATTTTAAAATACTAAGAGCTTAGTTAAGATTGGACAATAGGTTTTCGAGGTCATGCACTGTAAATAAGCAAGAAATAGGTAACAAAGATTCCGCTATTCTGTGTCTAAAAACATTAAAAGATAAACATTCATTATTTATGAACAATAGAAACATAAAATACATAGTGCAACAGCTGGGTAGTCCACTTTCCTCCTTTCACAAAAAGTCTAGACAGGCTCGCTCCATCGTAGACCAGATCTTCGCTTTCCTTGAGTATATAAGGATAATTATGTCATAATACATCTAAACACATATTTTCTAAGAACCTTCCTATTTCCTTCAATGGTAAATAACAAACCATCCATGATTCATTTATAATTGCTACTTGAGATAGTGAATTACTTCTAATTTAATGAAATAATTCTATACAATGTCCACTACAGACATACTTTAGTACTTACAATTAAGTCTTTACTTCAAGAAAAATGCCAGTCATCTTGCCCCAAGCTATATGTATGTGACCATCACTCTATCTAAGGAGTTTTGTTTACGCTCCATGTCAAACATAGTTTTTAAGCTACATCTGGTTAAACTGGAATCAAACCCCAAGCTATTTACTGAAGAAATATCATCATCTTCACAACATATACACATAGAACGGGAAATTATGGTGCTACTTAGGAGAGGCCTATTGTCCTATAGTAGATGTCTTTCTGCTCAAAAAAACACAAATTTAAACAAAAGTGTTAATGAAGAACAATTAAATAAATAAGTAACCATTTTAATTTGATCTTTTTTGCATTTTTTCTTTTTGTCTAAACTGTACAATTCTAATTAGATTCTCATTAGAAAGTAACAAAAACCTCTTTCTTTCAGATTCCTTAATTTAATAGGATCAGTATTCTCATTCGTGAGCAGCGATGTAAGAAGTAAAATAAAAATAATGGAAAAACACAGAGAAGGTGAAGACGCAGTACATTACGATTCATTTAAAAAAATGATGAAATTTGAAAAGGAAACAAACTTGTCCGAAAAGAATGGTTTTGTCTCCGGTTCAAGAACAATGCTTCGTTTGCATCGAGGATTGGGTACGTTATTTTCTTTATTGTTTCTAATGAACGAGTATTGTTAATTTAATTTTACTTTGAGTTCATTTTCTCATTTCAATGTACAGTTTTTTAATGTATTAAAAAGTTTTGATAAAAGTCTCCTTTCATGAAATGGTACATTTTTTTTTATTTATTTTATTTACATTTTTTTTTGCATTTTTTTCTCTAAATAATCAGCTAGGAGCAAGTCCAAATAGTCTTGTAAGCATTTCCTATTCCAGATACACCAATCTTCAGGCACAAACTATGACAAACTTTATTATATTGAATGAAATATAAGTATTTTCCTATCTAGTTTGTTAGTAGGCTAGGTAATGACCCAGATATCAGCTTATGTGATATACTACTAATATAATGAACTCAATAGTTTGTTTGTATGGTTGTTTGTTATTCTTTCATGCAAAACCACTGAATGGATTTCGACGATGATAGATGGGTTGACCATGAAATGAAATTTTCTACTATTATGCGAGTGATGCCGCTGGTAACAGCTACTACTTAACAAATTGTAATTGATCAGCAGTTTATATAATTACTATCGTACATAATTGATATTAATTATAATTAAAACTAGAAAATATGGCTGAGGTTAATTTATGTTGGTAAACATAAGTTAAATTAATTATATTAATTTAATGTTATCAAATCTGATTATACTTGACAGTCAAGATGGGAAACCAGAAACAAACTAAACTTTAATTTTTTTGTTTTTTTAACAAAATATGTTTAGTTTGAACCTACAGCAAAAAACAAATTACATAAGTACTTATGTGTAACATTTTCCTGAGAATTTTTTGTTTGCATTAATTTAAATACAATTGAAATGTAATTCTTACTACATAGTGTAGATCTAGAAAAATAAGACAATCAACATTTTTTAATTATTATTTATTAATTAATCTATTTATTATTAGACATGATTACAGCTATGGGATATTTATTTACATAAAGTATGTACTAAAACAAGAAAAATAAAAACATTTTTTTTAAACATACAGATTATAAATTTTATGCTCACCTATCCAAACCGAAAATATTATGCATGTATTATACATATAAACCTTCCTTTTGAATCACTCTATCTGTTGAAAAAAACCGCATCAAAATCTGTTGCGTAGTTTTAAAGATCTAAGCATACATAGGGACGAAGCAACTTTGTTTTATACTATGTAATGATTAAACCTATTTGCTACCGTAATAAATAAGCGATGATGATGACAAATCATGGTATCTACATAATTCGTTTAATTAAGTTAAGTGGGCTAAAAAGGCTCGCGGTTTTATTATCCTTAATTGGAGGGTCGGGCTTGGTCGTGAATGGTATAATAAATTAATTTGCAAATTATACCGATTTTTTGTTTATACAGGGTATTTTTGAAATCGTCGCACAAACACATACCATGGATCCAGTGCCTGATTCTAGAACCCCCATAGTGGAAATTTTTGTCAATTTTTTCTTAAATTATTAAAATTCTTCGTTTAAATCACACTTAAGGCTAACCCCATAAAATTTGTAGGGACATGCAGAAGGGTCGAAGCCAACTAAGGCCAAGGGTTCGGTCTGAAAGGAAGGCTTTGGCCCTAGTATGTATCGCAATGTAAGAACGGGGTAGGTTGTTAAGTCAGTCTGACGCTGTCTCCCGCTCCGGCCAAGGGTGTGATTCGTCATTGGATGATTTTTACCTATCATAAAAAAAACCCTATAAAAGTTCTTCACAAATTCTTTAAATTCTTTATTTTATCTTCAGCCATTCACTGTGCGTTACATCATAGAAAAATACGTGAACATTTTAGCTAGCATTCTATCGAGCGTTCTGGCGAGCATTCTAGCGAGCATTGCATTGCGCACTCACGACCGTCAAGTCTGACATCTTCGTGAAAAAAGACACGCAGCGATTAGAGCATTCACTAGAATGCTCATGAAAACGTTCATAGCAATGTTTGGCTCTATGCTTGGCTCGGCTCGTTGTTCAGTTCGACAAATAGGTATAAAAACGGTGATTGCTCGAAGTCATGAAGGAAGAAACCTATGGAGTGAGCATCGGAGCGTTTTTGTTTCAAATCAAACTCACTAGACAACGGAGAGGCGGAGTTTAGCTTCGCCCGCTGTGATTGGCCGATGATTTGACAACCCAAGGACAACTGATCTTTTAGGGATTGCAAAAAATAATAATAAAAAAATATCCATATCGATAATTATTTGACTTTAGTAGTATGAGGTTTTGTTTGCGATTTTGTAATAAAACAAGATTTTATGAAAAGAAGGTTTTATTGAAAAGTTTTCGCACTAGTTTTTCCTTTTTTCCTTCAGTCTCGAAGTTCTGTTACAAGTAGATGCTCAAGTCTATCAGCATCTTAACAAGCTGCCAATGTATGGCATTAATTTATGTTTAATTTATTTCAATGAGGTAGCATTCCATTGTTTCAATTGGCCAAGATGTTACATTGGCATAGAAACAATAGTTTTTTAACCGACTTCAACAAAGGGAGACAGTTCAAATGATTTGTTTTTTTCGAGTTTTCAAATTATCAATTTACATAGAAATTCCCAGCAGGCATAATTTGCGTGACATTGACCAAAATAATACCTACAACTTGTAAATTAATGTATTAAAAAAAACTTGTAGGTAATAATATTTTGTTGTGGTTTACGCTGCCTTGTTATCGTATTTAGTATTACCTACATTACTATAAGTACATAACACTATCGACATCATTGTACTAGTAATAGTACAATGATGTTGATATTGTTATGTTAAGGAAAAGCGATTCATTCATTTTATTTATTTTTTATATTAGTTTTAGTTGGGGAAAGTCATCCAATGACATCTCCGTGGGAGATAGTGACAGTCTTTTACTGACTTAAAAACCCCTCCTGTTTCTTCTTTGTATTCGTTCCAGGGCCCCGGGGTTCACTTTCGCATTACTTATGGCCCCGGTAGGCTCCGGTTCTGTTGTGGAACGGGTTCTACCCGTGTGCCAAATTTTAATCAAAGAAGAAATAAGAAACACACACACACACACAAACGTCAATCTTTCGCCTTTATGATATTAGTGTGATTACCTAAAATTTTTATTCCTACGAAAGCACACACCGTCTCCACAACACCGATGACATAAACTTGAACCTTCACACTTATACCACATCATCTCTAACGCAAGTATTTATTTTCCAGACTTCATACGTCTGTTTCTCAAGCGGCTAAGCGAGGCTGAAGAGAATATGAACACTTGTACCACGTGCCAGGGCTCCTACAACGAGACCCTGGCGAACTTCCACCCCTGGTACATCAGGAAAGCAGCCACATTAGCCATGCATGCGTTACCGTCAAGGCCAGATTTATTGAAAAAGGTAAGCGATATGTAGGTATCAGTGGCCGAGTCCTAACGGCCCCGAGTTACGAGTTTTGGCGACGAGTTCAAAACCAGCCAAGCCCATGGAGATCGACTGAGAGTTTGACAGTAGTTATGAGTTGTCAACAAGAAAATTATCAATTGCAATCTACTGCATCTTTTCCCAATTAATAATATAATTAACGTACGTGTGGTGTGTAAGCACAAGAAGCTATTGGTCCCCCATTGGCATTTGTAAATTTATATTTTTATTTTAATAATATAAATCTGACCTGATATTAAGCAGTAATGCAATCAGTCGTTGATGGTGAGGCGCACTAATTTATTATCGCGCCCACTCTAGCCTTGAATACACCTGAATTATTATAATCAGACGGGAAGACCGCAGCAGGTAAATTCTTCCAATTTTTCGATGTACGCGATATAAACGATGAAGCGAAACGCTTAGTGTATGTTTGTTTGTGTGTGTTTTGTATGACGCTAGGACATCTGCCCCCCTAACCAAGTTACAATCGTATCGTTTAGAGTTAGCGCTTGTAGTTGGCCACGCCGCCAATTCTATAACTTCCTCAGTTCTGTAACTTTTTGGTGTACAATAAAGTTTAATCTATCTATCTATTCCCTTGTCCAGACGTCATCTCACCAAAGGAATGGGGGGCGTGGCTATCTACAAGCGCTAACTCTAAACGAAACGATTGTAACTTGGCAAGGGGGGCTGGGCTGACCAAGCGATGGCGTGGTGACCAGTTACTGGGTTGTGTAGCCGACTCCATCATCCATTATTGTTGGGAAATTGCTAGCCGGCTATTATTACACTGCACCTCTTTTTACTACCTTATTATCTAAAACTAATAATAGTTAATGATACGGTCACATAGCAAATGTTATTAAAATCTATCTGTTATCACATGAATGTTTTTAATAGGTATTTTTATCTAATCTCAAGAAAGACACAATTTTAAATGTTCGTAGATGTTATGACACCAAAATCTTAGTTTTCTCCGTGAGGTTAAGTTCACGCTCACGTATTCATACGAGAATCAAACTTTGAATTACAATAAAATTATAAAAAAGAAGAATTTTGAAAATCGGTCCACAATTCTCGGAGTAATCGCGTAACAAACACACATAAAAAACGACTCCTATTTTTTTAATCGATTTCAAGGTTAAAAACAAAATTTCATAGAAATGTTTTGAAAAAAGCAAAATACAGGGTGTTTGGTGCATCGTTTGCCAAATCGATTTGGCCGACAGAATAGATCATTTGCTATATCTTCAGCCCCAATAAATCATTCCTTGCCTCACCGGTATTTTTTAAACACGTTTTTAATTTTTATTCTGAAGAACACCGGATTACAGCATTTAAGCTTACATAAATAAAAAAGTTATTAGTCTATCCAACAAATTTTATTTTTATATTTAACTGTACTGTTGTATGGTTCTATGAAATTCAAAATTACTTGCTAGTAACGTGTAGTTTTTCTATAAAAAACCTACAAAGTGTGTGGAATATGACAAAATAATTTTAAAACTCAACTTTAAATTTATATTAAAAAAAAAAACTAAAAGCGTTGGAGATCTTCGAATTCTTTTAAAAAGTTCTCTAGTTTATGCCCTTTCCAACGGTGTGCAATATGCTAAAAAAAAACCTTTTATTAACTTCACTAACTGGCTAAATGTAAAAAGACAGAGGTCATTTCAGAGACGATTAAGTGTGAACGTTTGGGCAGGAGTAATTGCAAATCATGTGGTTGGACCGCACTATTTACCTGATACCTCAACGGGAATAATTATCTTGAATTTCTTCAAACAGAGCTGCCCTTATTGTTATCTGAGCTGCCAATTTTTAATGAAGACAGTTCTTTTGTCTTTTAACTGTATAAATCAGAGTAACATCATCATCATCTTTCTGACCTTGCCTTGTCCTGTTTTATTTGGGGTCGGCGCAACACGTTTTTTGCTTCCATTCTGTCCTGTCACCCATCACGCTATCACTAACTCCTCTTTCTTTCATATTGATGTCACATCTCACACCAAAGATTAATGGAATATTTTTTTAATATTTCTTTGGTCTCCCTTTCCATCCATATGTATTTACTCACAGCTCTTTTAGTAACATGCTTTTTATCCCTCCTCTTTACATGGCCATATCAAGACGGTTCCATTACGTTTCAGGCACTGACGCTACTTTCAAACTTTCAAATCAGAGTAATCCAAATATTATAAAAAAAAAGTTTAAAAACTAAACATTAGATTGTCATTTTAATAATGGTTTTAATTTTAATAATAATTTTGATTGTAATAATGAAATGCAAAATTACTTTCATTTCTAAAGTTGGTATTTTAAAGTGTCTTGCGTGGCTTAGTTTGGCTTTAAATCTGGTCGAATTTTTATCTGAAAAGTATTTTTCACTCTTTCGTTGTGATGGTAAATAATGAACTTTGTTGAATAAGTTGTCTGGTAACGTACCATTTTGTAGTTTTAAAATCATTAATTCAAACAACATAAACTATTATTTTTTTATTTCATAATTCAAACTAGACGATAAGAGAGAAGATATTAACTATGATACTCTCAAGGTCTTCTATATCGATTTAATTAAAACTTCACAAAGTCATAATATATGTCTGATTGATTTCAGACAATGTTGTCGGAATAAATCCTTGACAATTGGTATACATAATAATTGGAACAATTAGTGAAGAGACAATCAATATTACTCGACTTAATAATTGTAAGGGCCGACGCTGCGTTAGAGTGGGAGCCCGCGCGGGTTCCCCTCGCGTGTTTATGATTTCTCGTGTCGTCTCGCATGTGTAGTTTGCGGTGGTCCCCGTAGCGGAAACCGGATTATTTCCTGCACTGTATCGCTAGGTCAATTTAAACAGTGTGCATGTAGTCGTATTGATGGAGAATTTTAACGTATTATTACGTAGCGGCAGGCCAACGGGTGTGGGGCGCGGCTGCTTGGACCGCGCGGGCTCCTGGTTTACGCAGCGTTGGCCCTAACAGACAGTAGCATAGCTTTTTTATGGTAGGGAAAAATCTTTATTTTTTTATGGTAGGTAAAAATCATCCAATGACGAATCCCGCTCTTGGGCGGAGCGGGAAACAGTGTCAGACTTTTACTAATTAAACAACCAGCAACCTACCCCGTTCCTCCCTTGCCTTATTCCCAGAGCCTCGGTGTAACGCTTTCGCACCAACCCTCGGCTCCAGGAGGCTTCGATCCTATCCGCAAGCCATCGTCTACGGTGCATAGGATAGCTGCGATATTTACTCGCTTCCTTTCCTTTTACAAATATTTCAGGACAAAAATTAGCCAAATCGGTCGAGCCGTTCTCGAGTTTTAGAGAGAATAACTAACAGTTATTTGTTTTTTAGATATAAGAAGATTCTTAAGTCTGGGTCAGCTAAAGTAATGACCATTCAACCCTCTCAGATATGTTAGTTAAAGAAATAATAAAAAGTAATTAATGACGGCTAACATTATTGAATATATTTTTCATGAAATATCAAAACATAAAAGTAGGATACAGTAGAGAAATGAAAAAAAAAATCAACAGTAAAATCTTATCTTTAAAATGCATAGGTAAGTAATTATAATAAAATTCTGTAATCTTTGTTACATAGCAATCTTTATTGCAGACTGACGCGGAATGTGACTTTGTTTTATAGATTTTTTTTATTGAAGACGAGAGTGAACTTAAATATATATCATCATCATCATCAGCCTTTTAATGTTCCCACTGCAGGGACACAGGCCTCCTCTCTCTAGGAGAGGGAATGGGCCATAATCCATCACGCGGGCCCAGTGCGGATTGGTGGATGTCACATGTCTTCGAATTTTTGGTTCTAGGACATGCCGGTTTCCTCACGATGTTTACCTTCACCGTTTTGAGAGCAGTGGTGATGAAATAAATTACACAAAGTAATGCGCCTGGCTGGGTTTGAACCCGCGACCTACGACTCGTAAGTCGGGGCCGTTACCACTCGGCCACCACTGCTCTCTCAATATATATACGCTTGCCTAAAAGGAACCTCCTTTTAGGCAAGCGTGCTCTACCATCGACCATATCATCGCTTACAGTACGGCCGTTGGATCTTGGTGAGTCTGACGTTAGGCTCTGCGAATTCCAGCGCTTGAAAACTCGTACAAAAATAAAGGTTTAAAAAAAATGCCAACAACAGCAAATTGCATTTCTTTGTTTCACTTATTTTTCTACGAGTATCAAGCGCTGGAATTCGCAGAGCCTAACGTCAGACTCGCCAAGATCTGACGGTCGTACTGTACCATGATGTAAGATAATGGTCAAACGCAAGCCTAACATAATCTACATCTACACTAATCTACACTATCTACACTTCTACACTAATAATAATACAATAAAGAGGTAAAGTTTGTTTTTTTGTTAGTTTGTTTTTTTGTTTGTAGGGGGTAATCTCTGGAACTACTGGTCCGATTGGAAAAATTTTAGTAACAATAGAAAGCTGCTTTACTCCTGAGTGACATAGGCTATATTTTATGTACGCGGGCGAAGCCGCTGACAAAAGCTAGTAATACAATAAAGAGGTAAAGTTTGTTTTTTTGTTTGTAGGGGGTAATCTCTGGAACTACTGGTCCGATTGGAAAAATTTTAGTAACAATAGAAAGCTGCTTTACTCCTGAGTGACATAGGCAATATTTGATGTACGCGGGCGAAACCGCTGACAAAAGCTAGTAATAAATAACCGGCCAAGTGCGAGTCGGACTCACGCACGAAAGGTTCCATACCGTCGTAGCAACAGAAATATTTCATCTGTGAAAATGTCAACTGTCTGACTATCATGGTTCATGAGATATATCCCGATAACAGACGGACAGACAGATAGACGAACACCCGAGTATTTTTAACAGGGTCCCGTTGTACCTTTTGAGTAGAATAGATCCGAATAGAATAGAATAATACTTTAATGTTGTACACCAAAAAAGTAACAATTTCACAGAAACTTATATGAACGGGTACAAAGGCGGTCTTATCGCTGACAGCGATACATATCTATCAGACAACCTGAGGATGGAGTATAAGAGCTTAAATTAAAAATCACCCAAAACCAACCAACCGTAAAAAGATAGCTGGATATCGCCACCTTAAGATGTTGACGCAGTTACGCAACTTAAATTGTCGTGTAGATCATTATATCATCATTATCAGCCTTTTTAATGTTCCCAGGCCTCCTCTCTAAGAGAGGGAATGGGCCATAATCCACCACGCGAGCCCAGTGCGGATTGGTGGATGTCTCATGTCTTGGAATTCTTAGTTCTAGGACAAGCCGGTTTCCTTACGATGTTTTCCTTCACCGTTTTGAGAGCAGTGGTGATGAAATAAATTACACAAAGTAATGCGCCTGGCTGGGTTTGAACCCGCGACCTACAACTCGTAAGTCGGGGCTGATACCAATTGGTTTCATGGAACCATAAAAAGATAGCTGAATAGGTACCATCACCGCAAGATGGCGACGCAGACAATCCATTTAAATTGTTGTGTAGATAGGGTCTTGTAATTGCACGATTTAGATTCCTATCTTATCTCGATTGGAGTGTTACACTTATGACGTTCCATGCTTTCTTCATTTGTATTTTGTTTCTTTGATATCCTATTCATTTGTTTTGTTTATGAAAAGACTAGCCTTCTGCCAGCGGCTTCGCCCGCGTGTAAGTAGGGTTCTCCATACAAACTTTATATCCCTTTAGGAACTGAATTTTGAAAAACCCTTTCTTAGTATTCGCCTACGTCATAAAAGGAAGCCATGTGCAAAATTTCACACTCCTAGTACCAGTAGTTTTGGCTGTGCGTTGATATGTCAGTCAGTCAGTTTCTCCTTTTATATATATAGATTGACAAACGACCAACGTCAAATTAGCTAGCAAAACCTTGTAGATTTGTTAGTTCTGGATATTATAAGGATAAAACAATAAATCTATGGACCACTGGGGAGTAAAATTATAAAATACTTTGCCCGCTCTTGCGGAAGTAATTTTTTTAAATGGTGTATTGTTTGGCTACGATCTCACCTGATGGTAAGCAGTGATGCAATCGTTGATAGTGAAGCGCATTAGTTTTTAAGAGCTTATTCACCATGCCTTTTGTCGTCATGATTTTAATGTTCCCACTGCTGGGACACAAGCATCCTCTCTAAGAGAGGGAATGGGCCGTAATTCAAAACGCGGGCTGTCACATGTCTTCCAATTTTTGGTTCTAGGACATGCCGGTTTCCTTAACATGTTTTCCATCACCGTTTTGAGAGCAGTGGTGATGAAATAAACTACACAAAGTAATGCGCCTGGCTGGGTTTGGAAACCCGCGACCTAGTCTAAGTCGGGGCCGTTACCACTCTAGCCTTTAAAACACTTAAATTATAATCTGACATTTGAAGATTTTCCACGTAAAATTTCCGCCATTTAATAGCTGATGGTCGGTTTAGTTAGTATTAAACTAGTATGTATTGTGTAGACAATGTGTGATGGCGCAATCATATAATGTGAGTTATCACGTTGAGGTACAATGACCATGATAATTGATCACGTCACATTGTTGGCTATTGTCGATTTTACTATGTTCTATACAAATACTAAGAAATTGTTGCAATAACTGGCAGATCCACTCAAATGTGTGTGGTTCTTTCTTCAAAAGACCATATCAGACGTTACTCTACATGGTAGCCATCGACGTGGTTATCCCCTAACCCGCACTGGGCTTGCGTAGTGGATTGTTGCCCATTCCCTCTTCTAAGGAGGATGCCTGTGCCCCAGCAGTGGGAACATTAATAAGGATGATGATGTTGTTGTTACAAAGCCATCTATCTAGTCCTAAAATAAGCAGAGCTAGTGTTGTGAGTACTAAACAAATGAAACATGCGTATATATTGAAAGAAAGAAAAAAAAAAGAAAGAAAAACAATTTTTATTCAGCCCAAACTAGACGCACATACACAACCACACAAAATACAACAATTAGTCAGTCAAGTGTGAACAAGGTAAAGGAAACGACACCATAGACACTAAGCAAAAAGCCTTGGTCTCAGTTAAAATTACATGCGTTGTCTAAAAACATACACTTATTATTATGTAGAATAGGTGGGAATCAAACCCACGACCTTCGTCATAACAATCAAGGTCACTAACCACTAAATTAGACCAACAGGTCAGTCAGTTCTCTGATTTTAAAAATTCCTTCATTTATGAAGGAATATTAATATTTACAATGTTTATTATTGTAGAGATAAAACGTATCTGCTAATCTCAATAACCTTCAGTGTATGGGTATTGGGTTTAGCTTACGTTTGAGAATAGAGATTATACGTAAACCCTACCCTGCTTGTAAATGTTTTGAAATTCTGCTTACCATCAGGTTTTTTTATGGTGGGAAAAATCATTTAAGGACGAATGCCGCCCTTGGGCGGAGCGGGATACAGTGACAGACTCTTACTGACTAAAGACCCACCCCGTTCCTTTCTTGCCTTGCCCTGAAGTTAAGCGACCTTCCCAGGGCCCTGAAGTTACGCTTTCGCTTTCAAACCTTGGCCCCTGGAGATTTCGACCCTACTGGGCCCCTACAGTTTGCTGACAACTCTTTGACGTGCGCGGGAACATTGCGCCCGTCGACGACTTACGAGATGACTGGACGACGAACTACCTATAGCTCTCCGTCCGCAAGCCTAATACTATCTTGGTGCGTCGGTTTCCATGCATTTTATGTGGAAACTATACTTGTAGAGCTACACTAGTTACTCGCCAGGCTACGTTGTCGTGTATTTCGGTCTAATATAGTTCTAGCCTAATAGTGATTGATGAAACATGTATCATCATCATCAGCCTTTTTAAAGTTCCCACTGCTGGGACACAGGCCTCCTCTCTCGGAGAGGGAATGGGCCGTAATCCACCACGCGGGCCTAGTGCGGATTGGTGGATATCACATGTCTTCGAATTTGTAAAACATGTAACTTACTTAAAATTCTTTTCCATTTTTTACAGATCTTCGGTACAGATGAAAGCCTAACAGCAGCTCTTGAAATCTTACCACAAACGTTATCATCCTGCGATGAAGTGTACAACCGCGTCGAACAGCTGTACTCGGACTTCGACTTCCACGGACTTCCTTAATGTACCCTAAGACTTTCAATTAAGTAGAAAATTTTACTTTGAAGTTGGTAGGAGCCTAATCTCCTGAAGTTGGTATCAACGAGGCTCATTTCTAATGTTTAATAAGCAAATTCGTTCGACTTTGTATGCTGTATGGTTTTCACCATAATTTGTAGGTACGGTTAGCAGCACATCAGACCAGAACAAACTGTCAAAATTCTGCAAACGATTTTAAACTCTTAATCTAAATATAACAGGGTTCAAAATGTATAAGAAAAATCTGACAGATTTCTATACTCTGATGTGCTGGTGACTGTACTTTGGAGAATTCCTTTTAGCGGGTTAGTTAGCTAGTTTTCTACTAAACGGTGATGCTTTGTGATACTTACACACACTTAAAATTTTAAACTTTTGATTCGCTCCACGTGTTATCGGATTCATAAGCTCACGTCGTGGGAGACCTACCAACGCTAAGTCTTACCGTATGCGTAAATGCAAAAAAATCTGCTTGCTTCCTTCAGTCTTGTTACTCGAAATTGAATTGAGTAACCTATATATTGAATATTTTATCTATCTAGATAATATTCAAGCGTACTTGGCTTCAAAAAAATTTTATATTTTTAGTCAATTAAAACAATATGATTACCCCTCAAAAGTATAAAATTAACAAAACTAAAAAAAAACCCCGATTTCTGAATTAGACATTTGAAATTGAGTATTTATCAAGCTGTAGGTACATTCGCTTGAAAATATGTCAAAATTTAGCTTTAAAGTAAGGTTTGAATAGTTCTAAATATTCAATTCAAAAAGAATTGTATTAGTTTCTCAATTTATTCCTTTTTTCTACTACAAAATATACCACAGTTACACCAAAAATAGTAATTATGCACTAAAATATGCTCATCTGGATGGCGAGGCTGGAGACAGATCCCCTTCTAACCTAACCTGTCCGAGTCGTTGTGCCCCAAATACCTTAACAATTTTAAAAAGTTTATTAATATTTGGTGTACAATTAGTATTTTTAGTGAATAATAAGAGTTTTTGATGCATAGTTAAAAATATCTCATTTCGGAATCGGCCCAAATCATATAAATAATTGCTTAATTATTTAAGCATCATCATTTCAGCCGAAAGACGTCCACTGTTGGACATAGGCCTCCCCCAAGTGCCGCCATTTAAGCATCAAGTGATAAAAAATATGCCTATCACAATTCAGCGGCCATATTGTTTGACTAACCAGTAGTTGTGTTAAGCCTGCTCTCCACTACTCGCGAAGTTGCCTCGACGAAGTACCCATCGAAGTTGATCGAAGTCCGAAGTATGTGACTACACACTCGTGCAACCTCGCGAGGAGCTCTTCGAGTCCTTTGACTCGGGTGCAAAAACCGACAACGATTGGAAGTCGCCCGAAGCGAGGCGAGGTTGCACGAAGCGAAGCGAAGTACCCTTCCTACACTAACGTATTCGTTTAACTTCGCGAGTAGTGTAGAGCAGGCTTTAGAATGTGATCTCAAACATAACAAGTACTACAACGCGCATAATATTTAGTTTATAAAAGGGTGCACATTCTCTTGTTTACCAACTTAACATTTTTTTTTTGTTTAGACCAATTTCTATTAGGCTAGCCGGAAAAGTTATTAGATGATGTAATGTTACAGTGCGTGTCTAACCTTACTCAACTTGTTTAAGATTTTACGTAATAACTTTAAACTACTTCTGTTATTATTATTGGGCCATACTGTTTCACTCCTGGGCAAAGGCCTTCCTCCATCCCTCCCAGTTATGATTTTTCAGTTCTTTCTTCCAATTCTTAAGGAAGACATCCAGGTCTATCGCGGCTTCGATACACAGTATTTGTGGGTCATTCCAGTGTTATAAGGGTCCTCAGTTCGTCAGACATACGACAAACATGTCCTACCCAGTCCTATTTACGTTTGGCAGCCTTATTTGTAATTATAGACGCAAAAGAAAAAAAATTACAATAATATTTGTTTCAATTGTAGACCCTACTAGTAACTAGCAGAAGCACCACTTCCACACTTCACTGCACTTTCGCCCACGTGAAAGAAGGTTTCTCTGTACAAAACTTTATTAATGCCCTAACTGTCCCACTGTTGGGCAAAGGCCCTAAGTCCTTACAAACCGTCTTCCCCGCACTGTACAAAACTTAAAAAAATAAAATCCTTTCTAAAGAAAAAAGAAAAGAAAACAATGTTTATTTTGCCCAAAATAGACCCACATAACACAACAATCTGTCAGTCAAATTTGAACCAGGTATTAAAGTGTTGCACCATAGAGACTAGGCAGAATACAGTTGCAGTTTTCTCTTTTTTTATTATTTGTGCGAATCATAAAAAGTGTCTCTATGCAAGTTTGAATTGTGAATTGTTGAACCAGTTAAGGAATTTGCCTTTTATATACTCAGTAGACCTTTTACAAAAAGTTAAGTTAAGTTGGTATGCAAAAGATTCAGCACCAATACAATAAATTCATGTAAATAATTATAAATAACACATAGGCTAGTTTACCAACCTATAGCCTTAGGTTACTTGGTTCATAAGAAGGCTTCGCAATGTGTAAACATATTTATCTATGTATACAGTTCTCTTTCAAATTCAGCCAGTTCAGTCTTAAGTAAAATTGTAAATACAAATGAATTAATACCGGCTCTTTCAGGACTCCTATTGTAAAGCTTAACACACGCAGAGTCGAATGCATGAATAAACAAATTAGTATCTTACTTGTGAATAAATAGAGTTGAATATACGGTAGCAATAATATATGAAACGTCGCTTTGATTCTGCGTCAGTTCGGCTTCAATGGAGGTACTTTGCATTATAAGAACAAGTCATTTATTTCAGAATATTTATTTATTTATAAAAAGTTTGTGCACATAACACTATGCAATGGCGATCTTGATGCCTTAGGCATTTTCTACCACTAAAAAAATCGAATATTTATATGTAAATATAAAAAAGAAAGATAAAATAATATATTTAAAAAAACTTCAGTGTTTTGTTATACAGACAAAAGTATTCTTTAAAATACTTAAATATTTATGTGTGATTTAGATTTAAAACACCTTAGTTATAATGCACTTAATGCCATTTATCAAAAATGCTAGCAACGAAAGATTTGTAGTCGCTTACATTAAAGCCTTAAATATACTGGGTGGCAAAATGTCCCACAAACTAACGCGCAACACTCAAGTTATCCAACAACACGTCGCGCGGGACACTGGGCAAAGTTGCAGCGTGTAGAATAAGAGTTGCTCGTCATGTTAGAGGGCATTTTGTCCCCTAATATATTTGAGATATAAAATTAATAAATAAGGGCTGTTTAATATTTTTAGTTTATTTACGAAGCAAATCGTAGTGCAATGTTATTAAAAATAAAATTAAGTAAAACAATACTAGTTAAAAACAATTGAAAACGAAATTGGAGATTTCTTAGAACGTAGTTAGGTAGCACTGCCACCATTATAGTATGTAATGATCTGTATCAAATTATACTTTCTGTAGCCTCCACCACCTTAGGACAAAGTTTGAATTTATGTATATATGTAAAGTTTTTAATTATAGTGAAACCTGGTTAAGTGGGTCCTGAATCTATATGAGAAATCTTTACGACTGATAAGTACCAAGAGGTCCCGACACTTTTACACTGAAATATTTTTGATACTGACACTAACCTTTATAAAGTAAAAAATCCTAGAGAAACAATTGAAATAGTGTTTAAATGGCATTGTGCATGAGACTGTCACGTAGACCAGCCAGTTAATTGATTTATTTTTTGGAATATTGTCCCAATAAGTTGTTTGTGTATTTTTACAGACAACTTGTTGTATGTCTCTTTAAATGAGACAAAGACACCTGACTTCTGGCTATTTAAGTGACTGTAAAAACCTCTTTGATTAATGAAAAAATCCTACATCCCTTGATCTCCCAGTTGTCCAGGTTTCACAGTAATAAGCAGTACTACTTCTAGCTGTAAATATCATACATCGAGTTAACGAAAATTTTCGGTTTTGTAGAACGTTATCTCTGGCACTCGTACCTATAGTACGTTCTTTAACTCTAGACTACGATTTGACAACTCTGAATGTCATACTCTAGAAATATGTTCCCAATTTTCTGGAGTTTGACATTTTAAGTTGTCAAATATTGTAGTCTAGGATTAAAAAACGAACTATATGGTGAGCTCCACTCCATACCTGTCTACAACTCGATGTATTATATTAACGCACTAGTGCTGTTATTTTTATACGCGCGCAATGAGCTCAATTGTAACGATTGCTCATTCAACAATATTGGTAGCTTTTGATAAACTGTTGTTGTGAAGTATTTCGATTTGTAATCGTAACAGTGACGAAATGATAGGAGACGAGTCTTTACCCACTTGTCGGAAAATGTCAGACGAGTATTTCCGTGTCCTATTCGCCAAGGTCGTGAGTTTGTGACAAGGTACTCAATCTAGTTCAGCTCTTTAATCCCCATAGGTGACAGAGAGCTGACGAGATGGAATATTTGGTCGTACATATGCGACCTTAATGGAATATATGCGATAATGTTTATCGGATATATACAACGTGTAACAAAATAACCAAATACATCAAGAAGCGCTGAAGAATATAGGTTGAATAGAATCTCTACAAGAAGTTTCAGCTTAAAATAAATTTTTCAAAAAATTGTTACCAAATTCTTGGTGTCACATGATTCTTGATTTTGTTATAACAAACGTGCCACGACACTACGGGGGTCAATAACATTCCACGACACTCGCTAATGTTACGAAACATTCTGTAAATCTGAGCGCCTACTACCTGGCTACCTAATTTAGCGCTTCTTGATGTATATGGTTATTTTGTTACACGTTGTATAGGGGGTTAAAAAGTTAATAATCATGTTTTCATGTACAGTTAAAGTTGCCATTTAAAATTAAGAAATCGCATTTAAATGCCTGTTTTCTTGTCTTTGATCAAGTGCGTTCAAATTTTGAACACTTATGATACAATTGCAGCTATTTAAACAATACTATAATACATTAAACTACTTTTTATTAACTGTATAAGAATTAATATATCATCGTGTTCATCGTATTTTCATATACATCTTTGCATAGACTACGGAAAAAGGTTTTTATTTTTCATTTTTAAGAGGCCGGCCGGGTTTTTTTTTTTTAAACAAGCTTTTTTAAAAAAGAAAGATCTGGGTACCTAGATAAATATTGTCGAAATCCAAATATCACCATAATATGGTTGAAATATGCTCGACTTGCAAATGATTTTGTATTACGTTTGTATGGATAAATCGTCCCGAACCGGCCTCTTAATAGCAAATCCAAGGTTCCTTCTAATATAACTTATTGTTTTTATTTAATAGGCTTATTTGTATTGAAAAAATAAATGTGCGTATTAATAAATGTAAGTGTTAGATTTTAGTTACCTAATATACTTATTTTTAGTATATGCGAAAGCCGAAACACGGGTCTAATATTTTATGCAAACAATCTGAATCTGGTTGTCCACATAAACACATGGTCATCGGGCCATCCGGGCCATGCGGTTTGTTCCGTTCCCGCAACCAGCTACGCGTTGGCGCCTAGTGCCCGTACCCAGTATTGTACTTAGTTTCGGTGGTGTCCAACTTCTGACCTATTTAAATATTTTTGGGAAAAAATATAAAATGGTTTAAAAATTATTGGAATTTATTCAGTTACTGATTGTGACGACATTATATTCAGGTTTCGTATATACTAAAAATACGGTTGAATAATAATCTTCATAATCATGCTGTTATCTATGTGTATATAACTCTATACTTTACGCTTGAGGGCAAAAAGAAACAATTCTTGCATGTTAATTGTGAACCTTATGGTTATGAAAATATAACTCAAAACGTTTTGGGTTTTATTTTCAGTTGAACGATTTATTTGAGAACCACTAACTGTAGTAATAATCCAGTGAAAATAGACATTCCAGTTTGCATTAATTCCCAACAAGCTGGATTTTTGTGCAGACCTTGAATACGTCATTACAAATGATGTGTCAAAAGTCCCCATCGATCCCGATTGTGCGTTGTTTTTTATTCGAGGTCAAAGGTCACGAATTTGCGTTTTTTGCGTATATCTCTGAAACAACGAGAGCTATTGAAAAATGGTTCAGACAAAGTTTGTAGATCGTAAAATTGTCTACAAAAAAGATCTCGACACTTCCCTTCTACAAAGCATCGTTTTCGAGATATCGTGACTTTAGACCGCAGGAAAGTCGTATTTTCGAGTATATGCACACATTTCGCACCACCTCTGAGGTCGGCGACCTCTAGCGCCAGGCCTTGGTTCAGGCCATGGTCCGCAGCGAAGAGGAATGGCAGGCGGTCGCCTCCTTCTGCGAAGCAGTAATGCTCGTAAAGGAGGAGGCCGACCGCATAAGGCAAAGGCAACAGCGCCCTCGCCGTAGCCGTCGCCGCCTCGATCCAGCCGATATCCGGCCACCGTAAACACTGGCTCGCGGACGGTGAGCAATGGGTAGCTTGCCGTCCGGTCGTCTGGTAACAGTTCAGACAGAATCGAAGTCGTCAACGGCGCGTACTGTTCCCGCGCGCCTCAAGGAGTTGTCAGCAAATTGTAGGGGCCCTTCAGTGTCGAAGCCTTCTGGAGCCGAAGGTTGGTGCGAAAGTGTTACCGGGGCTCTGGGTATAAGGCAAGAGAGGAACGGGGTAGGTTGTTTAGTCAGTAAGAGTCTGACACTGTTTCCCGCTCCGCCCAAGAGCGGGACTCGTCATTGGATGATTTTTTACCTACCATAAAAAAACCCACCTCTGAGGTAGAGTACACGGCGCTTTTTATTTAACGGCTAGGCAATAATCTAAATCCTGAATTGAACTGATTGAATGATTGGGGTTGGAAATTGATGAATAATAGTTTTGAGCCAATCCATACTTTACTGCCACCTGCTCCAGAAAAATTAAAGTTCATCGGTATGTACCAATTGTCAAGGCCAATCTTGCACCAACATTGAATCAAATGCAACAGATGAAGATTGTTTTGAAATTGATGAGGATATAACTGATATATCTCTCTTCTTGGAGCAGTCTACACAAATCGAGCAAGAAGAGGAAGAAACGAGTGACTATTAAAAATTTAATAATGAATGATGATGTAATTTTCTTGCTGTTAAAATTTTCATTAAATTTAAATTAAAAAAAAAATCAACAACAGTGTCCCATTACATTCTCTCGATCAAAATATATTGTGGAGTGTTTCTACTGCGGAAACCACGTTAAATAAAAAGCGCCGTGTACACTACCTCAGAGGTGGTGCGGAAATCATTACATAGTATAAAACAAAGTTGCTTAGTCCCTATGTATGCTTAGATCTTTAAAAGTACGCCACGGATTTTGACGCGGTTTTTTTTTTAATAGATAGAGTGATTGAAGAGAAAGGTTTATGTGTATAATACATGCATAATATATTCAATATGTCGTGCGAAGCTGGGGCGGGTCGCAAGTTGTGTGCATATACTCGAAAATACGACTTTCCTGCGGTCTAAAGTCACGATATCTCAAAAACGATGCTTTGTAGAAGAGAAGTGTTGAGATCTTTTTTGTAGACAATTTTACGATCTACAAACTTTGTCTGAACCATTTTTCGATAGCTCTTGTTGTTTCAGAGATATAGGCAAAAAACGCAAATTCGTGACCTTTGACCTCGAATAAAAAACAACGCACAATCGGGATCGATGGGGACTTTTGACACATCATTTGTAATGACGTATTCAAGGTCTGCACAAAAATTCAGCTTGTTGGGAATTAATGCAAACTGATATCATAATTTAGTCTATTTTGACTGGACTATAACATATGTTTAAAGGTATGTGGAACAGAGAGTAAAGTCCCTCTAACCTTCATTGAAAAGGGTGGATCCTCCGGCCACATAAGTATTATAGTCTGGTGGGCTAATATCCAGTCACAGTCAAGCTGTGGACATAAAACTTTGTGTTCAAGCGGGCGATGGATGAATAGCTCCAGCGTGTGGATATTCCTATGTATTATGTGTTCCTATAGCGCATGGACGTTGATGCTGCTGCCACAGTGGAAACAGTGAAACCTATAGTCGTTTCAGCTAATGGCTTAATAACCTTGTTAATAATCTCGTTAGGCTCTATAGGGCTTGATTCAGTCAATATAAAGAAAAGAAATTTCTTTCTTTCTTACCCTCGACCAACATTTTAACAGGATCTCGTTAGGCCTATAGGGTTTGATTCAGTCAATATATGCAGTACCTGTACAAGTTTTTTGCCAAAGTCGAAATTGACGCGGGCCGTCAATTTGTCTGAGAACCTGAAAGGAGTGACACATGACGTGCTTGCATTATATAGCTGTCAGCACCGTAGTATGTCTCTATACTTATTTCGGATGCTTCATAACGTGTAAAGCCCAACATAATTCTTATGCGAGAAAGGGACGGCGCTATCCATCATTTATAGCTTCGTCTCTCTCTTGTATACACTGATTCTTTAAAAGCACGTTCAACATTGTCCTCGAGTGTATTGTATGCTTCATACATTCCCAAATCATTCCTAGTTTAGGAAAGCGTTTTATATATTTTTATGTAACAACGTATAAAAGAATAAAGTGTTTTTGCAAATCATTCTGTATTTTTATTAAAAAGAACCATAATTACTACACTATAGTAGTCTTTTCAGTTTTAGAAAAAGGAGTTTTCCAACACAGTCGAAAACCCGACAGCGACACAGCTAGCGCAGTGCTCAACCACGGTTTGGCTTTATTTATCTAATTTTTAAAAAAAAATTCGTAGCAAAATTTTATAGCGCAATATAATTAAAATTCGTCAATACGAGCCCAAACTCGATAGGGTAGTGTCGTTCAATTACAGAGTTCCTATGGCCACCTTTCGGTTCCATCATCAGGTCAACTCCACGTAATTAATAATTTTGCATCGTCATCTGATTCATGCAAAATTTTAGCTCATTCGGTAACCGGGAAGTGGATTAAATTAAATTTACAAGATTTGAAAACAAACATCGGGAAAGGTGAAACTAAGTAAAAGCTAGTAAAATATCGTAGATGGTCCAATAAAAATAAAACAACAATATTGGTATTACAAATATCGCAATTTATTCGCTGCACTCTTGTTTACACAACGCAAAACGTAATAAGTAGAGAACAACAATCTAACATTACAATAATTCACAGTTCGGACACCTTTCTATACAAGGTACTTTTGGACTCCCAAAATGTGGCTTAAAATTATATCGAAGAAAATATTATACATTACTAGCTGACCCGGCAAACGTTGTTTTGCAATGGGGTGGACTACCCCTAACATTTAGGGCGATGAAAAATAGATGTTAGCCGATTCTCAGACCTACTCAATACGCTCACAAAATTTCATGAGAATAGGTCTAGCCGTTTCGGAGGAAGAGGGTATGGGAACGAAAACTGTGACACGAAAATTTTATTTATAAGAAGTTACTTGAATAAAGGCTCATACACACGTCTAGGCATGATGTGTGTATGAATAGTTTGTTTTTTAATTCTAGATTACGATTTGACAACTCAGAATGTCACACTCTAGAAATATGTTCCCAATTTTCTGGAGTTTGACATTTTAAGTTGTCAAATCGTAGTCTAAGATTAAAAAACGAACAATGAAGGTCTCTTAACATTTTAACTGCCACAGCACATACATAACAAAGCAATGGCCAAAAAGAAGATAGTATTGTTTTTCGTATTGAAGTAGTTAAAGTTTGGAGTCGCCGTGGCGGTCAAATGGTTAGACAAGAGCAGAGAAGATATGCTATACTTGAAATGGATTCTAATCATGTATTGTAACAATAACAGATATAATTAGGCTAAGCGTGAATTGGGCTGCGGAATTCTCTAAAGGCCTGTGAAATTATTAGAAAGAGTTACCAGGGCCACCCTGGACATGAGCAATTAAATTTAAGTTACTAATTGTTTGTTCATTGTGTGTCTGAGTGCCAAATAAATGTTTTTTCTTATTTTTTGTCCTACCACAAATAAAATATCTAACGCGAATGAAAAAAAAACTGCTTGAACAAACAATTATGTGATGTTCTTAAAAAAAAAAATTCTACTCTCTTCTTGGCCAAGCACAAACTTTTTCACAGCTTTCAACAAATTACTACTAATAAATATAAAATGCAAAACAATATTATACAATTTTGCGGTTTAATCACGATTTATTTTATTTTTTTAATGATATTAATAGTATATGGAACGCAATAAAAGCTATAACAATAAAACAATTTTGGCATTACCAATTGTTTCGGGCGACTAAGGCGCTTCACCCACTGCACCGCGCACCGTCGCGTAGCGCGGGACGGCAGATTTTACCGTTGTATGCAAGTATCTCAATTTATATATAAATCACGCCTAGTACAACACACTGCTGACGCGGAAATGCGCGGGAAGGCGCCCCGTGCGCAGTTTCTGCTAATCTGCGCGGGAGCGCGGGGCATGTCGTACAAATTTGTTTGATTTCGTACAACTGACACCGCTAAGTGCGGCAGATCTGCATCTCCGTCGTCGCCCGCGTTGTCCGTCGTTCCGCGCACCGCGACGGGACGCATCTTCAGTGGGTTAACCGCCTAACGGCCAGTTTTTGATCCGTAGTTATTTCAATCAATAGTTCATCATCATCAGCCTTTTCAATATTTCCACTGCTGGGACATAGGCCTGCATTCTAGGAGTCGGAACAGGCCGTAATCTACCACACAGGCCCTGTGCGGGTTGGTAGATGTCACATGTCTTCGAATTTTTGAGTTCTAGGACATGCCAGTTTCTTCAAGATGTTTTTCTTCACCTTTTTGAGAACAGTTGTGATGAAATAAATTGCATAAAGTTATGCAGATTGTTGGTTTTGAATACGCGACTGAATAGTAGATAAGTGGGCCTTCACCACTCGGACACCACTGCTCTCTCAATTACCTTATTTGACCAATTATCTAGCTAACCACTGAATAAACAACGCATTTTGCTAAAATTTAAAGGTTAATTGACATTTTTTTAACAATTGATTAACTTAACTACGGGTTAAAAACTCTTCCTAATTAAATATAAAATTAAATAGTCAGCTGCCAGTTGCACAATCCTAAAAATAAATATTAGATGCTTATTTTTATAAATACATGTGATATTAGTCTACTTAGTGCTAATCCGGGATATCCAGGTAAAGACTGAAGCATGGAATTAGTAAGGACTAAGGGCCGGGCCTCACCGGTGATAGTTATCACCTCACATCATCACTGTTTTATTATTAGACTATTTTCATCAGAAAAACGGTGATGACAATCACCGTGACAAACGGTGATGACAATCACCATGACAAATGGTGATGGCTCTCTTTGTGTAAATGGTGATAACTATCACCGTTTGCCATTTAACTAAATGGCTGACGAAGTTTTAACTCTCAGCTCAGCGAAAAAATTTAAGGTTTCACAGCATATTATATCAGCCACTAGGGTTTCTCAAAATGTTAATTTTTTTGGGCTAAATAGAGTACAGATTCAAATCCGGCATATAGCAATTCTGAAAGAGTAAGAAAATTAAAAGTAATGCTTGTTTCATTGAGCGATTGATTCCCGTACGAAACAAATATTTGTATGGCCTACAGATAGTTATTCCGTGTATCTTGTATACTTGTGTGAGTTTACATATTTGTGAATGTACCCCACGATACAGGAGTAATTCCTTGTGTGTTCAAAAGTTTAATAATTTAATAAAATAAAATAAAAAAATCTTCAAACAATCATCTTGTCTAATTCCATGACCCTTTACTGAATACACCTGGTTCTCAATATCACAATGAAGCAATATATTTTCAACATACGTAAAAAAAAATGTATTATTTAAGTTAAGCATAATTATTATTATTCTACAATAATATAACGTCTTAACATTAATGAAAAACTGAGAAGAATCTAGCAAACATTCTAAAGCTATATATATATATATTTATATTGGGAAACTGCAAAATACATGGTGTAAGGGACAGGTTTTCGCAAACTTTAAGGGCTTGTTCAATAGACGAACCTGAGTAAACTCCTAAAGATATTTTTTTTTTAGAGAACGAAAAACACAGCTTTATTCCTCTCCATACAATATTAGAAACTAGATAGGACAGTATGTATGGAGACGATTATCGATATTTCTTTTCTAAAATACTAACTTTGCATTACAAAATATACAATTATTTCATGGACATTTCTTGATTGTTACTGTGTCGTATTAAAATTGTATATAATTCATTTTTTAATCCTAGACTACGATTTAACAACTTAAAATGTCAAACTCCAGAAAATTGGGAACATATTTCTAGAGTGTAACATTCTGAGTCGTCAAATCATAGTCTAGAATTAAAAAACGAACTAGTACATATACACCCGTATTCACAAACGTTACTATGCGGTCTCACAGTGCTCGCGAGCGCACAGGGCAGGGTTTGTGAACTACGCAACACAAACGAACCAATCACAGAGCTCTATTTCAACACTGTGCGTTTGCTTAGTCAAGGGTCGTTTGAGTATTGTTTGTGAATACGGGTGTTAGTGCACTTACTCAAAAATAATAATTGAGCGGCAATTTAGTCCTAAGGACAACTTGCTTTTCTCAAAAACTAGTTTATCGTTTTCTACTAGAATGTTAAACGTACTATTAATTTTAGGTACTTAGACAATATCATTTTGCTTTCATGTTACAATCACTATTAAAAATATAATTATTATTGTGTTGTTATAATACTATAATTATGTGGTTAGAAGATATTTTATAAAAAAGCAATCATTTCTAGATATGATATTTTGTACACAGATTATATTAAACATACGATAAGACTGCCATCAGACGGACTGCATCGCAGCAACCGCACGTAGCTTCATGCAGTCATCTGCAGGCGAATCTGACTTTGGACAGGTAACGCCACGCATCTAGCCTAGAAGCTCATTGTAACATTTGATCTTTTAATGCCGCAAAATAAAGATAACATCGCATAATATCAATGTGCGTTCGACGCGATCAATGGGCATTATTTTTATATTTTATTCTAAATATAAATGATGTTATATGAGTTTCTTGCCTGAATTAAATGATATTTTTGTTAAATTATGCTCCTTGACTAACTGTATAAGGTTTACGAGGAACAGCGTGTAGACAGATGACTGTAACCAACCGAGTAAATTTGAAGTCATGACTGTATGCAGTTAATATTGACTTCATACGACTGCAGAAGATCGCTGTATAGCTGTCCGTCTGATGGCAGCCTAACACATTACAAGACACAGTTGAATACAAAATTTCGATTTGGAATCTTACATGATTATAATAAAACAACTGATAGATGGTGCTACTGCTTGAAGAAGTAAGATAGATAGGTTGGATCCGATCGGAAGCGAAGAAAAAAGACAGCGACAGATTCTAGTGACTACAGAACTTACAGCCTGAATAGAGAACTATGAAATTATTAATTGAAAACAATTGAATAAATTCATTATGTAAATAAATAGAAGTTTTAAACATAGATCAAGTTTGAAATCCAACAATGACAGAGAAAAACGACAAAACAACGAAATAGTTCTTGCAAGCGCAACTTAAGGGCCTTATCATACTAGCGGATTGCGAGCGTCTTCAAAGCGGAGCGGGCGCGCAACGAATGCGTCGCGAACACGTCGCGGCTGCGCAGCGAAGACGTCGCGGACGCGTGGCAAATGCATTACATTATCGTGGCGTGTTTGTAGCAAATTATCGCCGGACAATACACTCAGTAACAAAATGGATTCCGACGAGGAAACACTGCTGTTGGCTTTATTGCTTCGAAGACGCCGGAGACGAAAACAAAAGCATCGACGAATTTAAATCTCGTTGTGCGTCCGCGACGTCTTCGCTGCGCAGCCGCGACGTGTTCGCGACGAATTCGTTGCGCACCCGCTCCGGTTTGAGGACGTTGGCAATCCGCTAGTGTGATAAGGCCCTAAAAGTTTTCTTAAAATTGTCTTAAAATAATTAATAAAGAATTAGAAAATGATGACCACTCAGAAGTAGCGGTCTAAAAATTAAATTCTGAACATAAAATATCCTATCGATTTATTAAACAGTTGTTTTTAGACGACATAAAAGTAGCACCACCCCCAAAAATCTACTTTAAACTATGAGCATATAGAAAATTCTAATATTCATACATTTGTTTGTTAAAAGTTCTAATTTTTACATTCAACGTTGAGCTAAGACCCCTGGACACAATGGCATATAATTCGCTGTTCTAAATTATGGTAGGAGTGTTGTATGGAAAAGGTAAAATTTGATTTTAATGACCAATCTGAAGCTTGTATTACTGACTTTTTGAAAGAAGTAGAAATTTTGTAATACAAGAAAATAGAAAAAAAAAGATGACAAATCCTCATTATTACTTATTGTTAACTTCTGTTTCTGCTGTTAGTTTGTTGGCCGCAGCAATGAGGATGATAATCATTCAGAGACGGTTAAGATTGAACTTTTTACTTGTTTTTTTTTTTTTTTTAAATCGCTGCAAGGGTTTTGCGTCATCGTCTGTGAACGTTAGCGATGCGAAGTTTCTGTTCGTTTTGGTTATGAAGATATAATATACGATACTAGCCTTCTGCCAGCGGCTTCGCCCGCACGAAAGAAGGTTTTTTTCAAACAAACTTTAGACCCCAGTTTGATCCGTTTAGATTAGTTAGGTTAGAGCTCTACGCGTCAAAAGAAGCCTTATGTAAAAATTTCACGTTGCGTTGGGTCTACCAAAAATATACAATTCTCTTAATATTTATTAGAAGAATTTATTGTTTATTTGTAAAACTAACTATTATTTGTATCTGGAACAAATTCAGGAGAAATGGTGTGAAAGATGGCAACAAGGCTTTAGAATACATTTTTTTCTTTGTACAAATAAATTAGGCTTAATCTTAATAAGAAGCAAGTATGTGCGTTGTAATATGCCATTATGCGCAAGTTCACATCACTTAATGTACTGGACAGATTACATTTTCGAGACTTACAGGCGAGATCGAATATAATCGTGTAACTAACTTATTATTATAGAATCGGCAATTTTAGTGTTTTTCATACAAAATAAATATATTTCTCTATATTGTGTACACTGTGTAGAATGCTCTTTTGTAATAAAAGAGATTATGCGTTGGCCTGATGTACTAAAGCCAAATATAGCAAAAACTAGGGTACATTCTACTTTTTGAATGTAGATGGCGTAAGTAGCCTGTATACTCTTAAGGTCCCTCGCTCACGGCGACTTTTTGTAGTGATGCAGTAGCATTGCTGTACCGCGTTGGAATCTTTTCTATACCGCGCTGCAAATGCGATTAACGCGCGTGTAAGCGCGGTGAGGGACCCAAGAGTTTTGCTTTGTCTTGCTATTGATTCTTCGTATAATCAAAAATATACAGGGTGTCATTGACATCGTACCGCAAACGAATACCATGGATCCAGTACATGATCCTAGACACCCTAGTGGTGGAATTTTTGTCGGTTGGTGATGTCAATGAGACCTTGTATACACAAGAAGTAGTTTTGCTTTCGTATGTAATTTCATAATCAAACATCACTGAATAATGTATACTTTCACATTTTTTGTTAGCGAGATTTTGATCTCTTATTTCATCATAGAGAATCTTCAGAAGAACTTTGTATTTTTGTCAATCTTCGTATTTGTTTCTTAGAAGAAACAAGCGGACTTTTTGCAAATAGTTTATATTAGAAATCTCAAACTGTGCATATTACAATACAAGAATAAAAGACAAACCTGTGCTTAAATAGACATATATATTGTCAGATGTATATTAAAAAAATATCCTTTATACTCGACTTGCAATAACAACTTTTATTTAAATAACTTTAACTCACAAGACATGACCAATTGCCAACGACTGATCGTATTTTTAAACTTGCCTATTTCAAGATAAAAAAAAAAGATCAGTTAGGACGACTTTTTCATTCTTGTTGGTAAAAATAAAGATAAAATTAATATCATCTTACATCAAGCTTCGCGTATCTCCCCACTGAAATTCACGACTCGTTCCGACATGTCGTACGATTGATCGTACGACTTTTGTTCCGACTGGTCGTACGACTAGTCCCGGGTGCTCACAGTCGTGGTGGTGTGTGTGTGTGTGTGCCTACACAATGTGTCAAGCCTGCGGCGGTTCGTCCATGGGGTTGGCGCGCGGCAGGTCGTCGCTGTGCTCGTCGCTGCGCTCCTCCGCGCGTGCTTCAGGGAATGTGGCGGACGAGGACCCACTGCGACTGGTCGACGTCGACGTCGCGGTCGACGAGTCACCCGCTTGCGGACTGCTCGAGTCCCTGGAAAAAGAAACAAGGAATTACCAAATGCTAAACGAATTTTTAGGCGCTGTCTCTCTTTTTTCGCTTTGCCTCTCAGATTGCTCTAAAGCTTGAAAACGTAAACCACGTTTTCGACGTTGACGATAGGCGAGTAGGAAAGGGCGACCATAAATCAGGTGCTCTTATCGATGTTCTATATTGGTCCATTTATGAAAATTAGTGTATGAAAGACTTACTTATGAAATCCATTGGTCTGACACGTATTGTAGGCGCCGCAATGCTGGCATTTCAGTCCTACGACGTGGAACTTCACCGTCGACAGCTGTTAAGAAAAAAATCATAAATTATTTTGGGATTTCTTTTTGTCCTACTTAATTGATTTATTATATTTATTTATCAATTCATGTATATACTATATAGTAAAAGAAAAGAAGACGGAAACAGAAGCATAAGTACTTTATTGAATAATAATAAAAAATAAATAAAACAAAATGTTATCAAAGCAGTATCGAGAAATGGTTGCAAACTACCACAGGTCAGGACTGCAAACTAAGGAACTTCCCAACTATTCGACGCATGTCCGAGCCTTTGCTACCACGTTAGGAAGCAAGGTACTTTCATCCTAATGTGTTGACCGAGGCTCGTAGCTATTAACCGCATATACTATTTATTATTGGGACCAAACCCGAAGTCGCGAAAAAAAACTACAAGAATATCTATTTATGTTCGCCTCACTGGTCAAAACGTACTATTGCTTTTGTCCGCGATTTCAGATTTGGTCTCATAGTAAAAGTTGTTTGTTATCTACTTGACTACAATCACGTGTTTAAGTATCGGTCACTAACTACCAGACACCCTATACACTGTAAAATTTTAATCGTTTCAATCCCTTAGCTTAGAGAGTCGTTTCGGTACATAAAACACTATCGATTTAAGGTAAAAATAAAAAAAATAAAGTACTTTTTTAAACTTGCATTAATTTACGCACGTTCGAAAATGTTTTTTTTACGTCAGCTTGGCCAGTTCAATGACCTGTAGATATGTAGTTAGTACGAAACGCTCGACAATTACCTACTAGGTCATTGACTCGTTTACTTAAAGAAATGAATTTTGTAAATGCGTACCTATATCAATACGAGATTTAGAAAAATAAGCGTTTTTTCTACACAAATCGATAGCGTTTCATGTATCGGATCGATCTTCCACGGGATTATAACGATCAAAATTTAACGGTGTATATTATACCTTATGACAATCCTTGCAGAGTATAGTGGCCTTGTAGTCGGCGTATTCTGGCGGCATCGGAGTTGCGGCTACCTCTGAGTCCAAATAGCTCCACAACTGTAAATAAGAACAAAATAATCAAGATAATGTAAATGATAAATGATGTTTATTTTGTAAATAGGTTTTAAAATAACACTTTTACACGTCAATATTTTTTTCTTTTCGTCAGTTTAAGCTAGATGAGTCCGGTGTTTCCTAGCTGACTACCCTGAGAAGAAACACCGAAACAAACTCAGGGGTAAAAAAAAAGAGTAAAAAAATAGTATGATATTTTTTAGTAATGGGCGTTTTCGCATCAACCCTTGAACTTAGGAGGCTTCGACCCTGCTGGACCTCTACAGTTTGCTGACAACTCCTTGAGGCGCGCCGGGACAGTGCGCGCCGTCGACGACTTCTCGGTCCGGACTGTTACCAGACGATCAGACGGGGGGCTGCCCATTGCTCGTCCGCAAGCTCGCGTCTACGGTGGCCAGAAATCGGGATCTTTGCCTGATACGGTCGGCTTCCTCCTTGTAAGTTTAAATCGTATAGTGATAGTGACAGTTTAGTTACATTAGTCATGTCGATCATGCTGGTCTGGCAGGTGGGGCAGGCGTAGTGTCCGGAGTGCAGCAGCTGCTCGAAGCAGGGCCGGTGCAGGAGGTGTCCGCAGTCCGGGATGTGGCACGGGATGCGCGACGTGTGGATGTATTATGTGACAGTTTAGTTACATTAGTCATGTCGATCATGCTGGTCTGGCAGGTGGGGCAGGCGTAGTGTCCGGAGTGCAGCAGCTGCTCGAAGCAGGGCCGGTGCAGGAGGTGGCCGCAGTCCGGGATGTGGCACGGGATGCGCGACGTGTGGATGTCCTCCAGGCACACCGGGCAGTTCGACCGAGACACGTTCTCCACGCACTGCCCAGCACAAATTTAAAATATTATGAACGAACAAATTACAAAGAAGTTTAAGAAAAAACCAATTATTCCCTGTATAATTCCGTGTTATTATTTTCGTGTCAATTTGATTGATTGATTGAGTATCTCACCCTGTGTCCGACTTGCTGCAGCTGCACCGGCAGGCACATGTTGCAGCGCTCGCAGTGGAAGAACCGGTCCCTGCCGCCCACGCGACAGATGCCGCAGCCGTCGCAGTGGTACTGCCTCTTGTCATCGTCGTCGAACAGGTTGCAGATCAGGCATGTGTACTGCGGGAATATCATACAGGATTATCGATAATAGGAAAGAAATTATAATTTAATGGACAAAGTTAGGAAGGAGAGAAGAGAGGAAGTTTAAAAGTGGCGTCAGTGACTGAACAGTTGAAAGGAAATTGTTTTGTCTTGGTTTTTTTATTGTGAAAAAATCTCGCTCCGCCTAAGGGTGGGATTTGTCATCCAATGACAAATACCGCTCTTCTGAGAAAGCAAACAGCTTTCTATTTATTGGTATTTGTTGATCACAACAAATAAAGCTAATCCTGAGCGAGAAGTAGTGTCAGATTTTTACTGGCTAAATAACCCACTCCGTTCTTTCTTTGCCTTAGTTTCAGGGTCTTGGTGTTTCGCTTTCGTATAAAGCCTTGCCCAGGCTTCGACCCTGCTGGGCCCCTAGTTTACTAACAACTTCTTAAAGCGCGCAGATACAGTGCGTGCCTTAGACAACTTGGGCTCGGTTCGGACGGTTACCGAGACAGCTAGCTACCCGTTGCTTACCGTCCGCTAGCCCGAACGTACGGTTGCCGGAAATAAAAGACGTTTTAACCCTATTAAAAACTATGACGAAAGCAGAGTTTGTTTGTATGAAACGGGTTCATTAGTAGGAACATTACTAATACGTCGTTTGGGCGTAGTGCACGCTAAAACTCCCTTAAGAGCTGGTGAACACGCATAGCGTGACGAAAATCACGTACTATATAATTAGGGTGACTGCACTGCACGCCATAACCTTTGCTACTGAGGCGACAATGCTAATCACTAAAAACTTTACATTTAAATGAATCATCTACACCGTTAAATTTTAGTCGTTTTAATCCCGAAGAGGGTCGATCCAGTACATGAAACACTATCGATTTGTGTAGATAAAATAAAAAAATGAAGTACTTTTTTTCTAAATCTCTTATTGATATTGATATACGCATTTACGAAATTAATTTCTTTAAGTAAACGAGTCATTGACCTTGTAGGTAGTTGTCGGTCGTTGCGTACTAACTACCTACGGGTCATTGAACTCGCCCAGCTGACGTTTACTTAAAGAAATCAATTTAGAACATGCGTAAATTAATTCGAGTTATAAAAAAAAGTACTTTGTTTTTTCATTCTAACTTTACCAATCGATAGTGTTTCATGTACTGAATCAATCCTCCAAGGGATTAAAACGACTAAAATTTAACGGTGTATATAATATAGGTACCAGCTTCTGCCAGCGGTTTCGCCTTTCGTTCAATACAAACTTGTAACCCTCATTTTATCCCCTTTATTATACAACCAAAAAGTTTTTTTTTTATACTACTTGATTTTTTAACCAGTTTCGGCACAATCAAAACGGAGCTTTCTGTTTTTACGGCACAAACGTAAAAAAAAGATAATATGTTGTATTTCAGTTTTTTAGCCATTTTAATACAAATGCTAATATTTGTCGTATTATCATGATAATTATGGCAATATAAACCAGTAGCTAGAAAAGATAAAATTTTAAAAGATTGTTGTTTAAGATTTGCTTTAGGTAAAACTAAGTAAATATATTTATTGTTAACTAGCTTTCTGCCAGCGTCTTCGCCCGCGATAAAATAGGTTTTCGCATAAACTTTGAACACGGGTTTCATCCCTTTAAGGGGTGAATTTTAGAAAATCCTTTCTTAGTGTTCGCCTACGTCATAAAAGGAAGCCTTGTGCAAAATTTCACTCTTCTAGTCCCAATAGGACACCTAGTCCACAGTAGTTTCGGCTGTGCGTTGATGTCAGTCAGTCAATATCTCCTTTTATACAGTAGGTATACGTATAGATAGATTAGAATGTAAAGTTGTATACAAAATTCAGACACATTGATATTACAATTTTCAAGGTCACTAGAGTATGTCAATATTGTGTAATATAACATTTTAAATTATTATCAGACTATATTAATGGTAGAGTACATGACCGTATGATGCAATAAGAAGTAATGTGAGATAAAATTCCTATTTCTTAGCCATATATTATCAAAGTTATCACAGAACAAACTCTTACCTATATTTTAGTGTTATGAGTATACATGTTTTTTTTTTATGGTAGGTATAAATCATCCAATGACGAATCCCGCTCGTGGGCAGAGTGGGAAACAGTGTCAGACTCTTACTGACTAAACAACCTACCCGTTCCTCCCTTTCCTTATTCCTAGAGCTCCGGTATAACGCTTTCGCATGCACATGAGGATGGATGGAGAGGGCGGCCAAAGAAAAGATGAATGGATTGTGTGAGGTGTGATATGAAAGAAGGGAAGTTACTGATTGGGAAAAAACGATATAGCGCCAACCTGAAATAATGCTGGTCATCTATTAAATGTCGAGTCCCGCCCAAGGACGGAGCGGGAAGCAGTGTCAGGCTCTTACTGACTAAACAAACTACCCTTGCCCTTGCCTTAAGATGAGTCCTCGCAATTAAACAATTTTTTTACGTTAATTTTAATTTAAGAATACTTGTTTGAATAATTTTTTTTTTTTTTATATGTGTTTGTTGACTTTATTACCTCCATTAATCCGAAGACAATAAAAAAATTATTATTAAAAAAACAAAATACCCGACTGCACACTAAAAAAAGAGTAAAACAAGCCCCACAATACAAATTTACTGAATATAATTTATAAATGTTGATGGAAAGCATCGCAGGCGGGGACCAACAGAGGCTTATTTATAGTCATTTCTGTTGTGCACCATTTAGCAGAATTTTCGTTGGTGGCGGTCAAGGTGGTCCCCGCCTGGGCAGCGTTCATCCTCTTTGTGGCCCTCCTTTGGCAGTCGGGTAAAAACATAAAACAAGTAACTTTCCTCGATAGAAAAAAAATCCGAACTTACCTCTAAAAATAACACTTTATGAATTTTATGCCGTAGTCATGTACTTTCTGTCACATTAAAATAATGAAAAATGTACATAATATCTTATTAAACATTAATCAGAAATCAGTTTTTAAAGAAACATGAAATTGAATTTTTAATACATTTTTATTTAGTATGGCGCTTACGTTATTTTTTTCGAGCAGGTTGCATGTTTCCTCTCTCTATCTATTTACGTTGCTATCGCATAGTTCTATCACTTTCAACCATTTTACATTTTCGCAACAAGGTATCGTCTTAATCCCTCAGCCCTAGTGACACACTTTCGAATCAACCCTTGGACGGCGAGCTACCCATTGCGAGAGAATGGGCTTGATGATTTTCAACTTCGAAAAAGGATTTAGTCAGTTGTAGTCATTCATCTAAGGCAAGCAAAATCAACTTTTGTTTACTGTTGATAGGTTTGCGTTTGTCGTGTATCTCACCTGATCGAAAGCAGCGCAGTTTCTATTTAGAAATTCTACCCATCCCAAAAAGAAAAAAAACAAATTGATTATTTAATACAATCTGAACAAATGCACAGGGCCGGTCTTTGTGGCGTCGCTTGGGGGAGGCCTATGTCCAGCAGTGAACATCTTTCGGCTGAAATGATGATGATAAACAAATGTAATACAAACCTTTCCAAATCTGACTCCACAGTTCTCACACTCCTCTTGCACCTTCTGCCTCTTGTCGCACTCTGTGCATATCAGCTCCGTGACCGACTTCCGGTTAAAGTAATGCTGTTCATTCTCATCGTGACAGTATCGGCAGACATAGACTTTGTTGCAGCATGGTGTCTGAAAATTATGCAAAATATATTTGTTAACAGATAAAACAGTTCAAACTTGAAGCATAAACTATTTGTTTTTAAGTACCCGCACAAGTATAATCATTTGTTTTAAACATCATTTGGTTACTTAGTACACTACACTAAGTCCAATTGTTTGAAAAGAAAATTATTGCTACAAACTGCGAGGGGTGTATTAACCGCTACAATTGTGTTTTGATCAGCCCTGTGTTAAAAAGAACCAGAGTAAGGTAGAGTTGCACCCCATCCTGGGGTTCTTTTATACCTCAAGTAGCTAACTTAGAGTTAATCTAACTAAATCTAACTGCAAGCAGGGTAGTTTGGTGTGGGTCTAGTTCAAAATATCGACAGTCACTACATCAATGGTAGCTTTATCCAAAATGTTCCATCAACGGGCTAATGTACCGACAGCACTCCCAAATCGATGGTACGCTACATCGAAGACAAAAATCCTAAACTTTACACTTGCGTTTTGTACCATTGATGTGGGGTACTGTCGATACATTTGCCAGTTGATGGAACATTTACGATACAGTATTGATTTTACGAACTAAACCCATATGATGAAAGCCATTGACATTGTAAATGTGAGTTTAGGGTATTTACCTTGATGATGTCAACAGCTCAAATTTTAACTCTAATCTCAAATTTAAAAGCAGGGCTGATGTGATCAGAAGCTTGATGATTTATTGATTTGCTAATGACCAACCCCAACTTTGGAGGATTTTTTTTTATGGTGGACAAAAACCATCCAATGATGAAACCCCCTCTTGGGCAGAGCCATATTTTCAACTATGGAAATCCTTGAAACTGGAGGGGTGTTAATCTTTGAAATTCTTACTTTGATTCTTATATATCCTAAGAGGTGCACAGGACCACTTATTGTGATGACTCTTGGGTGAAGCCTATGATTAACATCTGGATGCCTTTTGGTTGAAATGATGCTGATAATGATAAAAAAAATCTTTTCAACAAAGCCTTTCTTATCTGTTTGTTTATTGGTAAAAACTTATGAAGATATTCAGTTTGCATTTCAGCAGTTTAAGTGTTATATCACAGAGAAAGTAAACAATTATTTCTTTGTTTTTATTTGAATTATATGATGATGACGAAATATGATGACTTTCACTTTCTGTTCAGTTAACACTACCAAATATTCTGCAGATAATAATGAAAAGCCTGAATCTTATGAGATAGGGCCAACAGAATACACAGCTTGCAGTTGTACAAGATCTACATTTTTTCATCTTTAGGAGTGATTCTATCTCTAGGCAACCAAGAAAAGAAAACATGTAAAACAGTAATGACTCATAAGTCTCATTAATTTGCAATTATGTCTTAAATTTTAGCAAACAAAGGAGTCTAGCATGATACATACACTGTTCTAAATATAAAATCATGTAAATTATCGAAGAAGTCTGATGACACCAAGTTTTTAAAATTTCAATCTAAATAGCAAAGAGAGAGCTCTATTACTGCTAATAGATGAAAGATGTAGTGTAGTAATGCTTATTATTGTGAGAGCAGTAGTTTCCTTTATTCCACCTTAATAATAACTCATGATGCGCGCCTTCCAGTTCGTTGACTTTATCTTTGTTTTTGAAATCCGGATGTCATCATCTCGAGACTTCTACGATGTTGTGTTTATATTTAGACCGCACTTGTTTTGTTCCCGGCTATTGCACTTAAAGTAAATTAATCAACGATTATCGATTAATTAACTTCTGTTTAAGATCTAATTCTTACCACGAACTTAGCGCGACGTTTGTAATGAGCGCAGCCGATCCGTTTTTCCTTGCTCGCCTCTACGTTCACGGTACCGCAAGCACTCACAAAATCTTCGTTTTCCGTTGACATTTTTCCCTTATACACCGATGCACTTCCCGATAACAACACACCAAGGTCTCAGGATGTCATTGAATAGATTCTCTTTTCAATTATTAAATTGGATTATTGAACAACATATTATTTGCGTGACATCTGGTTCAACTGCGTGATTTTCCACAGGTGTAAAACTGGTTATTGCGCATATAATGAGCGTGACAGAAATAGCAGAACAAAATTGATGCAGGTAAAACAGTGACAGATATAAACTTAATGCTAGAAATAACTATTTGTTTTTCAGTACGATATGAAACTTTATTTGACGTTTAATACGTTTAGTTGTTCCATCATGCTAACGTGCTAATTTTTTTTTCTTTAAACTTTCACTTTCATGCTTGTTTATTAAAAATATTTAATCAAACAGTTGTTGAATCAAACGCTATTTTTCTAACTCAAATCAGTTTTTTAGTTCAAATAACCACTGCATTTTATTAATAGCTTGAACTAAATAATTTTACACAACAGCATATAGCTTACCTTCGTGGTCACCTTTAATCCCTCTACTCTTTTCTCTGTTCTGTAGCTATCAACTTCAACGTGACTTCTTCATTCATGGCATCTAACATCAATGGAAATGTCAATAGTACCAAAAGATAATGCCTTAATTTTATTTGTGTAGTAAAAATGTAGGAAAAAAGTAAAAAAAAGAGTAAAGAAAAAATCATTCGCATCAACATGGCCAAATATTCTGTGGTTTTAATTCTCTTTGTCTTGTATCAAGCGGCAGCGCTGATACCTCCAAAATTCCAATGGAAGGTCATGGATTTTGCATGGACCTGCGATGACTGCTGCCAAGAAAAAAAAGCTGCTATAGGCAATGAGACGTACATACCTAATAACAACATGCCGACCGGAATCGCGAGGTGGAAAGATAAATTGTTCATCACCATTCCTCGGTGGAAAAAAGGCTAGATATTTTTCTCACCTTTTCAAAACCGTAATTAGAGACATAATAGAACTATAGAAGTGCGAACGCCAGCGTTTACTTGGAGCTCAAGAGTTTAACCAATAGTAATACCTAAGAGGGAGAAAAGCAGACTATCAACTGCCTTGTTATTATAGAGACAAATGCGACCGCTGAATCATCGAGTCTGGGTCTTATAATTGAGTTGAAGTGTATTTTTGGTTTAGGCCTATACTGAGATATTCATGAGACTCATGGATATCTCAGTATAGTATACACAGCTCATCTAACCTGAAGTACCTATTTCCTTAACTAGGCATCCCTGCATCTCTAAACTACGTCTTTCTGAACGACACTCAAGACGCCCCTCTCCATCCGTACCCAAACTGGCGCGAAGGCTGCCTCAGTCGAGAGGGCACTGTGGTTTCCAACAGGACGGTTGTGTGCACATTCAGGATTCACGTGGACAAGTACGATCGACTCTGGGTCGTGGATAATGGAGTCACCGATATGGCAAGTGAGTGCTGATGGTTCCGTACTTACCTATGTTTAGGTATACATTACCGTTTGCGTAGCTTTCTCCCATTTAATTTGGGATCGGCTTCAAATCCAGTAGGATGCTATAAATCTGTGCTGGTTTTACCTATGGTTCAGGGTGTCTGGTGCACACAGGTGTATGGTAGAGACGTTTACGGTAGTCGGGCGCCGATTGCTGGATGCGAATATGCCTAATTATAAGAGTCAATTTCCATGGTTTTGGAATTAGTTTTCCATGAATGTAAATACTGATAAATAATAAATTGTCCATGAGAAGCATAGGACCGGTCAACGAAGCGAAGCTTGAGGAAGGCCAATGTCTAAGGTCCAACAGTGGACGTCTTTCAGCTGGAACAATAACGATGACGGCTGTGTTCACTCCACAGCTGACGTGAAACAAGTAACAAATCCGGCCGTGCTGGTCTTCGACTTGAATACGGACCAGCTGATTAAGAAGTACGAGCTTGGAGCGGATGTGTTAAGAGATTCTTCCGTGCTGACTAGCATTGTAAGTAAAATTGTAGTGTGACATTGTCTGTCTAATTCGCATGGTGGATTACGACCCATTGCCTTTCCTAGGAAGGAGGAGGAGGCCTGTGTCCCAGCAGTGGGAACATTAATTAGGCTGAAGATGATGATGATTGTCTGTGGAAATTGGAAAGAGGAATTGTCATCGTTGGATCGTGGGAAGGAATCGACCTCCTGTCTTTGCCCAGCCATGGGGCAATATGGGCAAGTAATAACATAAAGATTGTGTTACCTTTCTTTAAAAAGCAAACCGGTCTACTAGTCAATAAAATTATAATGTTCTTTCTTTTTTTTATCGTGAAGAGGTCTAGCGTTATAGCGACTTCTTGGGAGTCATTCAATGTCTCTGTTAGGGCTAAAACGTCACTGGTTCGAATAACCTGGAGACCCAGCGAAGTAGAAGCAACATTCTAAAGCGTTCTTCACCAGCCGCATTGCGTGCTTAGGAGACTTGCCACGGGGAGGTTACGTCCACGATTTTATGTCCATGACATAACTTCCGACTTAAGTTCATACTCAATATAAGAACTGTGGGTTTCACTCTGGATCTCACTGAGACCCAAAGTGGGAGACTTAGGTAGCGAGGGATGTGTTTGTAAAGAACCTACTGCTGACCGAGGCGAGGTAAATGAAGCGATTCTATTGGTTATCACTATCCTAGCATATCTCTGGTTGAAACGCTGGCTAAGAAAGGTTTTTTCCCCAGACTGTAGAAACAATAGGTAAGGATGGAAAAGACAGCAGCGCATACGCATACATCACGGATATGGGGTCAAACGCAGTCATCGTGTACAGCTTGAGTGAAGACGACGCCTGGCGGGTCGAGAACCATTACTTCCACTTCGACCCCCACGCTGGGGTCTACAAAGTTGGGGGGATTGACTTCTATTGGAGTGACGGCGTGTCTTCTGCTACTTTGTCACCGCCAAAAAAGGATGGGTAAGTTGATTTTGATGGGTCTAATTTGATAAATTTTACCATTGATAAACTTCACACTCGCACGGTCACATTTTTTGACATGGTTGGTATATCTGGCATGAAACAATAGTAAGGAGACACCTCGACTTAAAAGGAAATACTTACAATAAAACAAAATTGGTGCGGTTTAAAGTGATCAATCACTCACAATACGTTCTACAAAGCAGCTTCCAACGTTTCATCATCGTTCCAACGTTTAGTTTTATTGTCAGCAAGAAGCAATGGTGGCCGAATATGAAGTACTGAGAATAGATAAACACCTTGACTATGGTGGAGGCTTCCTATCTTTATCTGCCTAGATGTAACGAGCATTCAAGCGAATATTACATTACAGAAAAATTACGAGAGCGTTTTAGCGAGCATTCTATCAAGCATTCTGGCGAGTATTCAAGAGAAGGACAGTTTGTTCGCTAGAGTGCTCATGAAAATTTCCGTAGCAATGTTTGACTCTATGCTTGGCTCGGCTCGTTGTTCGATTCGATTCGACAAATTTAAAAACGGTGGATGCTCAATGTTCTGTTACAAGTGAATACTCAGGTCTATAAGCACCTTTTCGTAACCTACCATGAAGAGGACAATGACAAAAAACAAAAATGTTCATTCTAGCCCAAATATGACCTTTATTTATTTTTTAAACATATTAATTACATTTTTAAATATTTTCTTAAAAAAATACATACAAAAAAAAAACAATTAAAAATATAAAAAAACAGTAGTCCGCCGGTGTCGGGAGCAGGGTCCCAAGCTACCGGTGGTTTGGGCTCCAGAGACAGGAACCTCCTCATAATACGAGCCGTGTCGAGGAGTACTGCCTTCTGTATCAGGCCCTTGATTCAACCGCGCAACGACAGCTTCGACAGATAGTCGTCGAAGCTTTTGCTAGCCCAATTTATTATTAATATATTATTACCTACTCAGCGCTTAGTAGGTACGGTATGTTAGTACGATATGGGTCGAAATATCTTTAGGCTGATATACCGTTTTGATATTGTAGAATTTCACTTCCAGATACTGCGATTTGTACCTGCATCCGACCTCAAGCACTAAATTGTTCAAGATGTCGACTAAACTGCTTAGGCACAAGGATGCCCCGCAAGAAGAGATTTTCAATGGAGTTGAGGTTTGTATGATGAGATATGAGTAGTTGCTTCATAATTTTCAGTCCGGTTTTACAACAACTTTTTACTGCGAATTTTTCTCACGTAAAGTAATCCTCTCTACGTGGATGAAACGCGGGTCGAAAGTTTATAAGGTAAAACTTACTAGCTTTCACGCGTGCGAAGCCGCTGGCAGAAGCTAGTCACTACATAGTATTCATTCAATAAGCTATAGCAGGGGTGGCCAACTTAATTGGACACACGGTCTACTGTTTACTAACAAGACTCTGCAAGATCTGCCAATTACAAAATCAATTTATTAGATACTATTTATTTCTATAAAAAAAAATAAATATCGGGGACTATACTGAGCTAGACAACGTTTCATGGATTTTTGCCCAGAATGGAGGGAGGCCTTTGCCCAGCAGTGGAACAGTGTGGGCTAGAAATATAATAAATAACAATTATTATTATGTACGTACCAATGGTAAAAAAAAAACGTACGAAGTGTAAACTAAGGAAAAGAACGAAGCGAACTCAAAACCATCAACTACCATGATTTTCTTTTGACAAAGAAAAAATTACGAGGTGATGCGGTAATACATACCTATTATATGTCTTGCTAGCCCAAAAATAAATTCATTATTGGTTTATAAGAACGATCTGTTGAGATCGACTAGTCGATCGCGATGGACCGGTTGGCCACCCCTGAGCTATAGCATTAATCAAATAAAAATGCAAAAAGTGTTTTGAGGAGGTCAGGTTCGAACTCAGAACGCTTGACGTTTAACTAAAAGAATCGGAATGAAAAGCTTATGCGGTAATGTCGCTTTCAATCTGTCTGCAAAATAATGTTCAAAATATATAATTTTCTTTTTACAAACAAGTTTTTAAATCTTTATGTTATCTAGGTATCATAATTATATTATGTAGTTAGATGTACCCTACTATTCAATCCCCTAGCCAAGTTACGATTATGTTTCGATAACGTCGAACGCTTTGAGTTGGCCTCGCTTCCAATCCCTTTGTTCTGACATAAAACTTAACGCTCAGCCATGTGATCAGAACAGAGAAATTGAAGGTGTCGCCAATTCCAAGCGTTTGACGTTAACAAAATGATCAACTAGGGGGAAGGTCAACACCTGAATGTAATGCATTCTTCGTTGCAATTTTTTTTCTGACCGACTTCTTAACTTTTCTAAAGTGTCTGTAAAGGTTTATTTGAATTGAAATAAATACCTACTTTGAATCTAGAATCTATGGTTTTCTTATTTTTTCCAGATAATTGGTGATAGAGGGCCCAAGTCACAAGCCACTGCCTGCGATATAGATCCAAATACCAACATTATGTTTTACACCCAGGTTAGGTGATTTTTTTCTAATGGCAAACTTGACAGCTATCCCGCCTGATAGTAAGCAGTGATGCAATCGTTGATGGTATATTGCACTAGTTTATTAAGAGCCTATTGACTCTGGCCTTGAAAATACATCTACACTATAATATAATAAAGAGGTAAAGTTTGTTTTTTTGTTTGTAGGAGGTAATCTCTGGAACTAATGGTTCGATTGGAAAAATTGAAGCTATAATAGAAAGCTGCTTTACTCCTGAGTGACATAGGCTATAAATTATTTATATAACATGGATATTAACCGAGCTATCACAACTTTTGTCTCACAAATTTTCTGCGGACGAAGTCGCGGGCAGAAGCTAGTAAATTATAATAACGGAATGATCGCAGCAGGCAAATCAACCCTTCAATGTAGTACAGTACGGCCGTCCTTGGCGAGGCTGAAGATAGGCTCTGAGAATTTTAGCGCTTGAAATCTCGTAGGTACAAATATAAATGCCAATAACAGTTTTTAACAGCAATAACAACTGCAAATTGCCTTTATTTGTTAACCGGCCAGGCGCATTACTTTGTGTAGGTAATTTATTTTATCACCACTGCTCACAAAACGGTGAAGGAAAATATCGTGAGGAATCCGGCATGTCCTCGAACCAAAAAATCGAAGACATGTGACATCCACCAACCCGCACTGGGCCCGCGTGGTGGATTACGACCCATTCCCACTCTTAGAGAGGATTCCTGTGTCTTAGCAGTGGGAACATTAAAAAGGCTGATGATGATGTACTTAATTAGATGAAGTAATGGGTCTTAAGTGTTCCTCTCCTCCACTCCCTCTTTCCGTGTTTAGTTTAGGATTTCAAAGAAAGAAAAGTGAAATAAAATAAAAGTTTAAGTAATCGTAGTTATAAAAGTGATTTTATACCTACTTTTGGTAACTAGGTAGGTATAAAAGTGGTGGCACTAAAGTATTTACTTACTCATAATGTCAAATACTCGTAACGCCGTATTTTCTGTTCTGTTAGAAGTTTATATACCTATAGGTAGTAGGTATTCATGGTTACTTTTGCATGGCAGGTGTGTAAAAACGGCTTAGGATGTTGGAACATGGACAAAGAATTTAATGAAGTCAACACGCCTCTCATCCTCAGTGACTGCAATATAATGGAGTTTCCCAATGACGTCAAAGTTAGTATTCGAGTAATTTTTAAATAAAAGTAATTGTACGAGGTTGACAAAACACCTAAGTATCTGAATACCATACGAACTTTTGATCCGTGCGAGAATGGAACCCCGCGAAATTTTCCTTATGTGTCTGAGTGTTGATTTGTGATTGCTGTATGGTTGCTATTGGTTGCCTGAAATAAATACTGCACGATTGCTCCACCGCTAGTGTCCTAGACCTAAGTTTACAATTTCTGATAAATCCAGGTAGACCAAGAAGGCAATCTGTGGATCCTGAGTGACAGGCAGTCGCGGTTTCTGTACGAATCAATGGACTTCAAGCAAGTCAATTTCAGGGTCCTGACTGCGCCCACTAGTATCCTCGTTATAGGCACGCCCTGCGAGAAGAAAGTTGTGAAGACCTCGGCCCTCGCTTGTACGTTTGTTATTAACAATCCTACTAAATTATTATAATGTTTAATGGCGGCTAAACATTAGTGTCGTGAATTCATACCATGAATAAACTGCGTGCACAAGTCGTACTTCGCGAACACCGTCTACATTAAATGTAGACGGTGTTCGCGAACGTAAATTTTACGTTCACGCCTGTTCACGGAGCTTCACAGCCGTAATCTGGAGCCGCCATTATCATAAAATCAAGCCTCAATCCAGTCAGTGAAAGTCTGACAATGTCTCCTGCTCCACCCAAGGGCGGGATTCGTCTGGATGATTTTTACCTACCTTAAAAAAACCCAGTTTCACTTAAGCTGGGCTGTTTTTTAAACTAAAGCAACGATTTGTGGTTTATATTGTTTCGAACCACGGCGACGGTTGAGGGAGGCCTATGTCTGTAATATATGCACATTATCTATCTGTGGTAGTGGTTGACGGCTGCTGTCAGTCCGCAATAAACCATGTAACAAATGCCCGTTTTTCTTTGAATCTCCGATTATTCACCGATATTACAATGTCCAGCAGTGGACGTCTTTCGGCTGAAATGATAATGATGAGCACTCATGATATCCAACGAGCCCTGGAGATTTATTGGTTTTTCTGTGACATGTGCCATTGTTCTATACAAACGCAATTCCATGCTGTATAAAACAGTTCTTTTTAAAATATACTTAATTAAAAATTAAAATTGTATTTATTTCAGCATCAAAACTAAAGTAATGGTGTTTAAATTTGAAAAGGAGATTCTAAAAACGCCTCGATAGATTAATAGGTCTGAATTTGTTAGCTGATTAAATACAGAACCCGACTCAATCATTTTATAATTAAGTACAACGGCTTTTTATCTTTGTAATGTTCTCTTGTTTTCTTTAAATTGCAATTATATTTAATTTGGAACTGGAACATCTATTGTTTTATTTCGTATACCTTTTGGAATATGCAATTTACCTTCTAGACCGGCCCTGGAAGGAACACACATGCGCGAACTCCAGAGCGAATGCACGTAGCCACGGAAATTAAGCGCCAAAATTTTGCCCAAATTCTCGCGCATAGTACGCCCTTTCTGGGCGAACCGGTCGCGCGTATTACACACGAGGGGATTGCAGCGAATTCGCTCCTTTTGGACAAGCTCTAAGACAAGAGTATAGACGTATAAATCATATATAAAACCTTCGCAATCGTTTGGTTTTTAGAGCGCCACGAAGAAACACATTTTTACTTCTTGCGTCGCTCAGGCAAAAAGGGCAAAGGTTGACAAGGAAATAAAAAAACAAAACACATAAAATAATTTAATTTTTTATTTAAATATACAACATGGTAGTTACAACTATGTAATTAAATAAGTCTATGTGATTGAATAATTCATAATTAATCATAATTTTGCACGTGACCGTCGATTCCGTTTGATTTCGTTCACATTGTCAGTCTTTTCGCTAATTTATTACAATGAACCGACGACAGACGGACAGGACTTAGAAATGCGAGCACCTACTGACTAAGGTTCGGTGAAGTTTAGCGTCCAGTGGACTTCGCAGACACGGGTGGACAAGGGTGAAACAGCACGCGAGAGAGGTGAACAAAACGCTTAGTAATATCCCGAAAAATATGTGATTTAACTACCCTCAAGAGGAGGACGATTTAGAAAAGACCTTAACTCTTTATTATTGGTTTTGTTTTAGACATGTTTTTAATTTATAATCATTTCTTTTTATTGCTTCCACTTGATCACAATCTCACCTGATGGTAAGCGATGATGTCGTCGGCGATGAGGCACGCTTGCCTAGAAGTAAGCCCATCAAGTTATAGCCATCAAAAAACATACTTTCACCATATTTTTTTTCTTTTTTTTTTTATAGACTTCTTTCACAATTTGTACACGCTGTATTTGATTAAACAAATGGCTGTGCGGTAGCCATACACAGCTGATCCGTAAAAACGATTCTTACAAGGACATGTATGTAGTATAAAATTCATAAGCCTGCCCTACACTACTCGCGAAGTAGGTCGAAGTTGAACGAATACGTTAGTGTAGAAGGGTACATCGCTTCGCTTCGTGCAACCTCGCCTCGCTTCGGGCGACTTCCAGTCTTTGTCGGTTTTTGAGTCCGAGTCTAAGGACTCGAAGTGCTCCTCGCGAGGTTGCACGAGTGTGTAGTCACATGTTCACCAATCACCTTGAACAACGACTGACAAACGTCACATAGGTGTGCGACAGAGATAACGCTCTACGAAGCCGAAATTAGCCGATTGTCTCTTTCCAAAGGTCGATGTGCAATATTTATTGCCGGGTACTGTACTTCGGACTTCGATCAACTTCGATGACTATCTCGTCAAGGCAACTTTGCGAGTAGTGTAGAGCAGGCTTTAGTCTTAATAATTAAGGGTATATAGACATCGGGATATTACTTTACAATAATGTTTGCACTACATACGAACTACAGTAGCATACAAAAAGTATAGAATCTAAATGGATCTTAGAAAATTATTGTATGAAAAAGTTTTCTTCTGAAATTACTATCATCGGATCTGTTCCGATAGATTTGTTTAATTTTTTTTTCGTCTGTACTTTGAAAACTTTTCCATACAATGGTTTCTGAATGACTTCTACGGCGATCGAAATCGACTGACTTATCAATTGCATTAAAATATGATACTGAGTGTTTGTTTTACATTAACGCGATTGACACGATTATGACGTTCGGCGCTCTGATTGGCCCGTTCCAAACTCTCAACCAATCAGGGAGCCGAACGCGGTAAACGATTCGATCGCGTTTATGTAAAAACTCACACAGATGTATTTTGCTTGTGTTGACGCAAAATTACAATAGTGTAAAGAATCTTATTTGAAAACTTGTAATATTTTACAAATTAGTTTAACCATACCTTAGTCCTCACAACGCTACAGCTGCCTACTAAGACCAACTATTCACTATAATAACATTTCTTTCATAATACTCATTAAATTCGCGACTTTTAACACTACCGTACTTCGACCAAAACATACCTATTTTATTTTTTCATTATATTTCTAAGTCCATGCGTGGCTCACTCGGGAACCATCGCGCGTCCGATTCGAATACAATTTACATAAGCGTTGCAATTTGAAATATAACATTATTTACAAGTATTATTGCTGAATTATCTATCATAGGCCATAATAAGATTGAGAATTTACAAGAAAATATGAATTATATAAAATAAAACTTATGAAATAGTGTCGCGCATGCTGATACGGAAATCTGTTTTCAATCAATCATTCAATCGATCGTCGATTTTTTTTTGGCCAGTCATCAAAAGCGTTTTAGAGCTCAAACTTATAAACACGTTGCGTCGCCGTAACGTTTTTATGTGTTTGAGCCCTTAGGCGTCGTCCTAATTAGGAGCGATCGTACGATGGCGCGATGCGTTTTTCATCGCACGATCAAAGAGGTCGTACGATGACCTAACAGGTGTCCTAATAGATCGCGCGATGTCTATCGTGCGATGCGTCCCGCTCCCGCGCCCTTCGCGCGTCGACGCATCGCGTATGTAACCAATTAGGACACTCAAAAGAGATCTGTTGCTTTGATTACATGGTCGCACGATCAAACGCATCGTACGATCGTTATTAAGCATTTCATGTGCTCGCACGATTACTTGCGAGCTTTAAATAGGACACTCTGATTAAATCTGTATGTTTGAACTCTTCGCACGACGAGAACGCATCGTATCATCGTACGATCGCTGTCAATTAGGACGACGCCTCAGATCGCAAAAGTTACATTCTAGGATGTTTTTAATTTGTTAAAAACTAATGTTTGACTGCAATCCCACCTGATGGTAAGCAGTGATGCAATCGTTGGTGGTGACACACCAACATTAATTAAGAGCCTATTTAGAGTTAATAGGATTTGATATTGTTACGATAGACGATTTTTTTTTAATATACCGAAAAAATTCCAGACCAACGTATTTGTTTCATACTTGGTAACTAGGAGGGGAGGGAGAAGGTGAGTGTGCCCTGCACATTGACAATTGTATCAAATACGTGTATTTTTGCGATCTAAAAGCGCTCTTAGGCGACTGGCCTATTTCTAAAACACTATAGGATCAATTTCTAAACTAAAAAATGCAGCTCAATATCGATGTTTTAGTCGATCTTGACTATTCACCGATATTTAATTGACAACGATTACTGATTAGTGCATATTTTTGTTCTTGTGCAGAAACGATATTAAAATGCAAACTAAGAGCTCAAAAACAAATTTGCGATGCGGTCATTGTAAAAATCTGCGAGCCTTGCGAATGGATTTAATTTATAGTTTGGTGTTGGTATAATATTTTTTGGGTAGTTTCGTTACCGGAACGTTTTAGTGGATAGTTTTATTAATTTTTAAGATTACACATATTGTATCTGCCGTAGGCGTAGGCATGAGGGCAAAGGATAGCTCGCTATCCGAGTCTTCGACCATCATCATCATCATCAACCTAGCGTAAGTCCCGGTTGCTACCTTGGCTTTCACCTCGGTGCCCGGGGTCCGCTTTCCTGCCTAGTCTTCGACCGACGGCGCGTATTATCCAAGCGCGCCTCAGAGACGTTAGCCAAACTGTAGGGTTTCACCTGATGTCTAATGGGGTTATGGATTGCCTTCCAAAAGGGAAACTCGGCGTGCTAAAGACGCAAGTTAAAGAAAGAATTAGGGAGTGAGTTTTAGTCAGTAAAAGTCTGACACATCCTTCCACCCTGGCCTAGGTCGGGAGCAGTTAGATGATTTCCCATCTAATAAAAATCACATATGATCATCTGAAACGGTGCTTTGCTGCACGTAATTGCATCATAGTTTTTAGCGAGGCAGCATCGCATCACAATTTTGTATAGGAGCCCTTAATCATACTATATTACGTCATAAGTTTGTTTCAATTGTCGTTTTTTATTCAAGTACAATATATCGATAAGGCTTAAGACAATACATTTCAATTTATTAAGGCATAATGTAAGCTTGATACAACCACGTAATATATTTACACAAAATCATTTATAATGTCGGTTTGTTTAACCACTCATTCTTAAACCACGCAACGGATTTTGATGCAGTTTCATCTAATAAAAAGAGCAATAAACGAGAAAGATGACATATTTATATGATTTGCACCCATACGAAGCCGGAGCAGGATACTAGTTGTTTTTTTTTAATGTGTCTTTTTTTTGTCAACGACTTTATGGGGTCAGATGGTTTTGATTTACGATGGTGTTACAATATCTATTTTTTTTTAATGATAAATGAAGATGGTCGACTTTGGAGCACGTTTGATTAGAAGTAACTTATTTACTTTTGACTTGAAAGGCCTCTAAGTTTTATATGTCAGGAGACAGAATCTGGCAGGGCATTCCACTCTTTAGCTATAAGCGCAACATGTATATTTCGTGGCTAGATCTTCAAAATCACTTTATGAAATAGCAAAGTAAAACTCGTAAGATTGTTTTAAACCATTATAATTTGGTGATATTTCAATCTTCGTTTGACCTACTTTCTCTAAACCTTTTATTATCATTGATCCTATATCAATGATATGGCCAAACAAGGAGTATTTATGTATATCATCAAATGTTAACGTTTAAGCGACTGATAGGTGCTCTGGAGTAACGCTACTTGCACGTGGAGTTGCCCAGAAGCAAACAAATTATAAATATCAAACAAGGGCACGGACGTAATGTCTGTGGATTAAACGTAAGGCAGGAGTGCGGTTTTAGCCAGTAGGAGGCTGATACTGCCCAGACTAGCTCGTTTGTAAGGCAGCCTAGGCTTCCATAAAGAATTTCCCACTTCTGCAGAAAAAAAAGTATAACGATCCGTCCAGTTTTAGTCAGCCATATCAGGAAGTGATCAATTAATTTTCTCATTTGACATTAATGTTTATTTTTTACAATTTTACATTTGTAAACTACATGTATTATTTTTGTGAACGTGAGGACTATGTGGATTAAGCTATATGTGTTTTTCTTTTTTTTTTTTTGTTTCTGTCTCTTCAGTAAATTTAGCGTATGTCTGGCAATTTGAGTATTTGACGACCTACTCAAATGTCCTTTCCTTGGTATTGTTCGTCGGGTCGTGTTGAGCTCCTTAGTAGTCCTGAGCTCTTCTCTGATCCTGAGTTGAGCTTTGCGAATACTGACAAATGCTTGCACTGACGGGACAGGTCTACTCAAATTTGTATGGATCTTTCTTCAAAAGACCATCTCAGACAAATCTGCATGGTTCTTATGTGATTTGACCAATATATATTTTCTGTATGGACTTTAAAAGAGACTTTGACCCCTGAGTTTGTTTCGGTGTTTCTTCTCAGGGTAGTCCGCTAGGAAACACCGGACTCATCTAGCATAAAAAAAAAAACAAATTGACTTGTAAAAGTGTTTTTAAAAAACCTACTTGCAAAATAAAGATCATTTATCATTTATTCTTAGATCTGGCCACGACCTATACATAAATAAGTAAATGTCTAATGAACTCCTATGCCTATTTCACTGTTAAAATAGGCAATTCCACTGTTGAGTGACCAAACTTCACAGCCTTTCACATCTAGGCAACATCTGCTACCTTCTTTCACGAATAATTTAAAAATAAAAAGAAAGATGGCAGGACTAAACTCTAGTGCGATATGCCGTGAACTTTTTGGACTCAATGTCAGTTCATTAGTTAAAAATTTCAGTTTCAGAGCGAGGCAGAAAGAAAAAACACTCAAATTATCTAATTTTTTTCATTTCATATAAACTAGTGTAATCCCACCTGATGGTAAGCAGTGCCGCTATTGGTGATGGGTAGGCGCACTAGTTTAAGACCCTATTGAGTCTTGCCGTGAAGAAACCCTAATTATTTGCCCAACTTCTTTTCTCGAGGTTTATAGACATGTTATTTTAAAGTTCGATCGGACAAAGAATAGAAAAAAGATTGAATGGATCCTTTCGAAAGCTTTTAATTTTTTTTTGTGAATGATTATTAAAATTTAATTCGATAAAATACAAGAGTCCTTTTCCAAAGTGAGCCACTGGTCTTCACCGCACAGTTGAAAAAGTATTTTAAGAAATTGCTAAAACTTTTAAACGATATTTGGAATTGCTTTTCCTTTATATTATACATTCTAGTTTAATTTTCCGAAATTGCGTGGTTCAGCTAGAGGTTTCAACTAGAAAACTTTTTAGTTTTCAATTTTAAGAAAAACAAAAATACAAAACATATTAATAAAAAAAATCTTAAGTCAAAATGCATGCGCGACGTCCAAAACCGTAAAATTATGGCAAAAGTGACTTAACGGTCCAACTTTCCCGATTTTTAAAACATAAGATACCACACTTCGGCTACCGTCCATTAATTTATTAGCAAAAGGCAACCGAAGATTCCCGAAAATACCCGAAGTGTGATGTCATTGAAACAGTGCGTCACTGTGAACATTGTCCTACCCTACAAGGTCCGTTTTGCTGTGACAGAGGAATTTCTACCTTATTTTAATAGTCCAAAAGTTGTATTTTGAGGAGATTATCTAGTATTTTCGGCTGTTTCTCCGTTTTTATGTTGGGGCGTTGTCTTTGCTGGGGGGACTCGCTTTTTGAGGGGTGTTGTGTACTCCCATCCGTCTTCCCCTTTGGGGTTGAATAGCTGTAACAAAAATCACAAAATAATGATTAGTCATACAAACTTTCAAATGTCAATAAAGCAAGTATGCAATTCCCAGTATTTTGCATTGTTCAGTGTCTTTGGAAAAATGCGGAGGATCGAAATTGCAGTGACATAGTCTATTCGACCTCTTGTTGCAATTCCTTCAGTATTAGCAAAAATGGGAACTACATTAAATCGACGCTCACGTGGGCCATGGCTGAGTTGTTTATGACTTAATGGCCCGTCGCGTAGCGTGGGTTTACAAGTCTATTTGCCATATAACACGTGCTGTAACGCCCGAATATAAGTGAGCCTAATGTTTTTTTTTTTTATGGTAGGAAAAATCATCGAATGACGAATCCCACTCTTGGGCGGAGCGGGAAACAGTGTCAGACTCTTACTGACTAAAGAACCTACCCCGTACCTTCCTTGCCTTATTCCCAGAGCCCCGGTGTAACGCTTTCGCATCAACCCTCAGCTCCGGAAGGCTTCGACCCTGCAGGGTCCCTACGGTTTGCTGACAACTCCTTGAGGCGCGCGGGAACGGAACGCGCCGTCGACGACTTGGGCTCGGTCTGGACTGCTACCAGACGACCGGACGGCGAGCTACCCATTGCTCGCCGTCCGCAAGCCAGAGCCTAATGTAGTTCTACGTTTAGTCCTGGGCCTCAAGTCTACTAGTATTACAGAAGTATCAGAATAGTCGATCATTGATTTCATAATTGTTGATTTTGATGAGTTTGTTAATCTACTAATGACTTCGAAATGATCAACTAGTGACATTTAATTGAAAGACTTTTTAGAATGGTAATCTCGTACATAATGACAAATGAATGTTTGACATAATGCGGTAAATGACTAAAATTGTGATAGTTCCTTTAATCAGTGACTTACGATTAGAACAGAATATAAATACGTTTATTAGAATGTTGTTGTGCAGTTATAGTTTTTTATTCGTTACAAGAGAGCTCGTACCGCAATTCTATAAAAAGACTGCTGACCGACCAATGATCAGCCATTATGAATGTTAATTCACGATTTCAAACTTTTAGCAAAATGACAATGGGGTCGTGGGTCAGTGGGTAGCCTTAGGGGCGGATTTTTAGGAGTTGGAGTATATCCTTAGGGGCGCTATGAGAAGCAAAGGATGCCATGGAGTTTCTTGCACGTTCTTCTCCATAGGAGTCTACGCCTTGGAACGTGCAAATTAGCTTCAATTTTGACATTTCAAAAGTGCCTGTAAATGGTTTGGAAATAAATGAGTTTGAGTTTGAAAAGAAAACCAAAAAAAAAATTTAGGAAAAAAAAATTTTTTTGGGACTTACTACTACTCCTCACTTTACACCTTGAGTATAGTTAGGGGCATAGTTAGAAAATTTTTCAAAAAAAGTTTTTTTTTTAAGTTGATGCCATATGCTTATAGGCACCATGAGCCGTGCAGAAAACGAAAAAAAAATCTTTCTTGGGACTTAAAAAATTTCTCCTCACTTTACACCTTGAGTATAGTTACGCGCGACTCGTGCGTATGAGAGTATGTTACATACCAGCGTGGCCCACTTCTCTCCATTAGCCTCGCGCGTCTTGACGGCGTCGCGCTGCGCCTGCTCGACGGCGCGCTTGGCGGCCGTAGCGGCGTCGCAGTCGGCGGCGCGCAGCGCGCACGTCACGTGGCGCCACACGCGCCGCGACTCGTGCGCCGCCTGCCGCGACACGGGCGCCACGCGCTTGCGACGAGGCTTCATGTTTGATACTTCGAAAAGGACTTCCGAACGCTGCGAAGAGTTAAAAGGGGAAATGTCTCCGTCAGATTATCGAGAAGTCACAAAAATTCACCAAGTTGACCTATACATGCTTTTGGATTTTTCAAAAGCATTTGATTCCGTCACCTAGCTAACTTTGTAGAAGACCTAACTAACTTTGGTGGTTACTTTGTAGATGTGCTATTAGAAATGGGCATCAATGCAACTTATGCACTTTCTTAAGGAACTCTGAGAAAGAGGAATAGTATCAGTTTGAACAGACAACCACAATTCGGATAGCTACCATCCCAGTACAGGTGTCCATCAGGGATGTATTATAACGCCAGTCTTGTTTAACATTTTACATGTTTGTTTTAAACCCTTATTACTTTTTGAGATAAATTGTCACCAAAGCGTATATAGCAAAACAATAAAAAATACAAACACGACTTTATTGTGAATGTCGGTTCCTGATCAATCAGGGCGTTTACAGATTGAGCGCCTGGATGCAAATTTCAGCGTTCTAAGTTTAAGGGTTTGGGCATAACGCTGATGTGAGTCAGAATTTCGACAAAAAATAAACTAGTTACTTACACCAGAGTCCGTCCATCGTCCATCCATCCTAGAATTCCATTCTCCCTGCGCAGTGTAGTACGGTTTCTTGTCGATGCCGGCGAATATCTCGCACGTAACCCGGTGTTTCTTGCCGCCGTAGAAGGGTTTCGTCAGAAACTCGATGTTCGCCTTGTGGCCTGTCTGGACGCACTCTATGCAGACTGAGCCGCCCAGTTCTATCCAGGGAACAGTTAAGATTGATCTGGGGATGTAAAAGTCAACTTAAATTATGATTTCTTAAGACAAAGCACTAGAAAATAATCAGAGCCCCCATCCTTCTACCCTACATACTACCCTACTACTACCCTAGATCGTTTTCTCTCTCTGTTATTCAAAGGTTTGCTGGGAGAAAACTCATTGTTGAGTTAAGCTCGCCTTTGTACATGAATTTACAAACTATTGTGTACTATTACATGTTTTGTGTACAATAAAGAATAAATGAAATGAAGAGACGGCTTATTTAATACAATTTGTTAAAAAAATCAAATTAATTATGATACAGCGATTCCACGAGGTTTTCGGAGATCATAATTTGATTTAGAGTTCAGTGTAATTTAGAAAGATTTTACTTCTTTAATATTAAAACCAATGTTTTGCTGAAAACTGCATGCTGTATGCTGAGTTAGCCTTGTTCTGTTTCAATTTTTACTTTTTTTTTTTTTGATGGAATAGACGATGCAGTCGACATATTATGTATTACTAAGTTTCGGTTTTAATAAGTTTTTGTGAGGCTCAAATAAACATGATTTTTTTCTTACTTTAGATGCCGATGACATTAGGAAAATTTTGGAATAGCAGAATAAGAATTATTTTGCCGTAACTTTGTTCAGTATAGCCTAAAAGTTGGATACCACAATGACGAAATTGGCATCAGAATATTCTTGAATAATTTTATAGCTATAGCGAAAAAAGTGTAATTGATATACAGAATTTGCTAGCTGGCACTTTGCGTAGTGTACTTATACCAAGTCGGGTAGAAGCCGCAATGGTTCCTTCTTAATTCTTTATATTCTTTATTGTACATAAATTACACAACAAAACCATTAACAAAAAAGGTGATGATGTACACAGGCGAGCTTAACCCATACCAACCATAGTTTTCTTACAGCAAACCTTGGTTGTTTGTTGAGTTAACGTAAAATTTACAAAAAAAATCACTAACCTGCCGTATCCATTAGGGAAGGTAAGCGTATACTCCTCGCCCGTATCCAGCAGCGTCACAGTTCCCTTGCCAATATTATGTACTCCTATAGAGAGGCCCAGGAACTTGCTCTTGGTCCAGACCCAGGCTTCGAACTGTATGCGCTTGTTCACGTGTTCCGCGTAGAAGGCCGAGATCGGCGGGTGGTGGGAGACCTGCTCGGCCACGAAGGACAGCTGGTCTGGCGTGCACCAGGGGACGGGCCCGTCACCTACTTCTTGCTGTGGAAATGGGTGAGAATATTTTATAAGACTGAGTTTTAATGGACATGTCTTTGCATTTTTGGTTCTAGGACAATATGCCGGTTTCCTCACGATGTTTTCCTTCACCGTTTTGAGAGCAGTGGTATGAAATAAATTACTCAAAGTAATGCGCTTGGTTGGGTTTGAAACTGCGACCCACAACTCGTAAGTCGGGGCCATTACCACGCGGCCACTTCTATTCTATAGATAAATAAATCACCACACATTTTTTTTTATATCTCATACTGTGCCACTTCTGGGCAAAGGTCTCTCTCCAGTTTTCTCGGTTTTGAGCCGTTTTTTGCCAATAATTATTACAACAACAAAATAGGTAACACGATAATGACATTTCACCGAACTCGCGTAGATTTTTTCAGGGATTGAGACAAAGGCTCTAATCGTACTGCGTGAGCCATTTTAAGCACTTACCTTGTCAATATTAATGCTGTTGGTCTCCGGCGCGCCGTCCATGTCCCAGTGGCAGCGGAAGACCTCGCCCAGGATGGGGTTGTAGGGCTTCTTGGCAACCTGCGACTTGCGGCCCGCGTGGTACGAGCTGAGGTACCAGCGCACCACCTGCACCATGCGCTCGCGTGGCGTGGGCTGGTCTACTATCCTGGGAAGGCATAGATGAGAATAATGAGTGACTGTAGTGAAGGACTATCACATGTGTTCTATCAAAATGTCTCCCAACGTGACACGCAATACTTAATCTAGGTTTTGTTTTAGTGTTGCTACTGTAACGTTGCCCTCTGACCCACAACTTGCCTCCTAAGTTGATTCTGAGTTGGTTCTAGAAAAGTGTCGTAAGATGCATCTTGAATGTGAAATTGTAATGTTGACTTACTTTACGAACTGGTCGGGATGTGCGAAGGAGTCTGCGTACATCTCTAGCAGGGATCGCCTCTCCAGGATGAATGTCGGTAGCACAACCTGAAACCAATAGGTCCTTGTTTAAGAACTATAATTTTCTGGTCCAAATTCAAACCCTCATATGACTCGTAGGGACTCTGCAAAAGGGTTCAAGCCTACTGGGGTCCAGGGTCTCTTCCTGAAAGGAATGCTTGGCCCCAGTGCGAAGGGTAAAGAAGGAAGGGGGTGGGGTGTTTGGTCAGTAAGAATCTGACACTTTTCCCGCTCCGACCAAGAGCGCGTTTCGTCATTCGATGATTTTTACCTACCCAAAAAAACCCCTAAGCTAATCTATGGCCCCATATTACTACAGGCAAGTAAGTGTACGTAGTATCTGATAGCTTTTTAAAAGTGGGCATCAAATAACTTCTTCCATTCGAGCGAGAGGGAGTGTCATAGTGTTTCTGATTAAAACACACCTGTGTTCCTTAAGTTGCCGTTAGCGTTCTAAAGCCGCGGTAGCTCTCAATGCCTGAATTACGATAAGGGTCACTCGTTCAAGTGAATGGTTTAGCCCTGAATATGTCAATACAGTACCGCACAATACTGTAATACGTATAATCGTAACGCAAACCGATTCATATTACCGATCCCTTTTTAAATACAGCGTATGAAATTCTATACACAATGATATGAACAGAGCTCTGTATTTGATAGTTTTGTAGAATTTATTATTAAAATAGATTAATAATTATGTCTAGATTAAAATCTCATACTGAGTCTGACATCGTCTTTTTGTGTCTAATGAGATTTTAAACATACATCATCGCGTTAAGATTCAAGTTGCTGAAAAAAATTGCCGCAAAATTCAATTGTGCTGAAATAGGAAATAATCTATGCATGAAAATAAAAAAAAAAGAAAACGGAAAATTTTCTGAATAAAGAAAAAAAAAATAATTTCATACGCGGGATCAACTTTATTTTTTTTCTAATTTTTATGGCTAAAACCACAAAAATGAGAAAGTTTGTCATTGCGACAGAGTTGGGTTTTGCTGAATTTTTATATTATTGATAGGTTCGCGCTTCACTGCTACCTCACCTGATTGCAAGCTGAAAGTCACCCGACCCGGAAGCGACTTAATAAATAAATAGAAGACATAGTAGTGACGTACCTTAGTGAGATCCATGCCGATCTTGACCTGCGAGAGGAGGTGGGTGACCACGGAGCCGTGGTTCTCCATCGAGCCCAGCTCGCTGTCCGACTCATCTTCGTACAACGCTGCCAAAAGAGAATTAGTTTGTTAGATATGAAACTTACGATGTCTTTTTTATTTCTTAAAAAAAAAAAAATGTTGCCCCATACTAGGAACTCCTATGTCGTGGGTGCGTTTACAAACATCACAAATATAGTCACTCACACAAGATACCCAGACACGGAACACCATACAAATATTTGTCCGTGCGGGAATCGAACTCGCGACCCTCAGCGCAGCAGTCAATCGCTCAACTACTGCGCCAGCCGAGTTTATTAGCTGAGATTATTATATACTTTCTTTGAACAGTTTCGTTCCAAGAATGCGGGTCTTTTTAAAATATCAAAACAGACCTTTTATTTTTTAACAAATGTAGCGTTTGGCGGGAACGCTAACAGCAAAAATCATTTGTCAGTGAGTCAGGACAACTTATGTTTTTTTATTGTCACACATATCACAAAAGAACAAATACAGTTCAGCCTTTTGTACTACGACCCAAAAACATACATATTCTTATTATGTCATCTGTATTCATTATCTAAAGTATAATAAACTAATTTAGCCTACTTTCTGGACGAGACTAATAAACTTAGTCTTAGCCAATACTAAGACTAGCACGGTTTTTAGCTGACATAAAATTGTGTCGAGTCCTTCAGCGGCACAGACACGCCTCCGTTGTAGTTGGAACTGTGCCAGGGAGACTGGGAGAGGCTCGCTTGGATCGAATTTTATAGGTTTTCAGCGAATTACTGTCAGTCTATGTATATGTTGTTATGTCAGTATCCTTAAAGGGGTAGTTAAGTTTCAAGAACCGTCGTTCTGATGATAATATTTGATGATTGCATTGCTTTTCTTAACCCTCGAACAAAACGGTAACTGCATCCAATTACCGTTTTGATTGAGGGTTAAGAAGCATCAAATAACTGATAAATGAGAATTTGTAGTTTTTTTTTTGTCCAGAGACTTTTACTGTCTAAAAACCTACCCCGTTCCTTCTTTGCCTTAGTTCTAGGGCCTTGGTGTTAATTGCCCATGGCCCTAGGAGATTCGACCCCGCTGGGTCCCCACAGTTTGCTGACAACTCCTTGAGCGCGGGAATTTATTTCGGACTATAGTATACGGTCTGATCGCGCCTTCTAATACTTCCGATGCTGCATTCCTTACCATTCATTTATCTATATATATAAAACGAGAAACTGACTGACTGAAATATCAACGCACAGCCGAAACTACTGTGACTAGAAGTGTGAAATTTTGAACAGGGGTTCTTTTTATGATATAGGCGACCACTAAGAAGGATTTTTCAAAATCAACCCCCTAAAAGGATGAAACACGTGTCCAAAGTTTGTGCGAAAACCAATTTTCACGCGGACGAAGCCGCTGGCAGAAAGCTAGTTTAATTTATATTTCGGGCTGGTGTCTGCAACTTCACGACTAGCGGCGTCATAGATCTGGCTACAATTTCTTGACTCTTACCAAAACCAAATATTAAACATAGCGACCCGTCCCAGCTTCGCACGGGTACTGATATTGAATATATTATACATATATTATACACATAAACCTTCCTCTACAATCACTCTATCTATTAAAAAAAGCGCATCAAAATCCGTTGCGTGCTTTTAAAGATCTAAGCATACATAGGGGGTAAGCAACTTTGTTTTATACTATGTAATGATTACAAACCTATTCTGTCTCGTGCCAGTACGCACGTACACAAACACTTTCAAAGAAAACAATATGACACTAAAGTTATTCCCCTCACGATTGTTTTAAATGGAATACCCCCACTGACAAGGCGTGCAGAGTTCGTGGGGCTTCTTAAGATTAGCATACAATGTACAAGCCGGGCTTATTAGCGATACTGTCGTGCGTTTGTTTACGCATTCGTATAGCCTTTAAATATTTATTTAATGTCTTAGGCTACATCATCATCATCCTACCCTTATCCCATGTTACTTGGGGTCGGTGCAACATGTTTTTTCTTCCACTCTGTCCTGTCACCCGTCACACTATCACTAACTCTCTTTTCTTTCATATCACTCCTCATATAATCCATCCATCTCTTGTTCGGCCTGCCTCTTCCTCTCCATCCAGCTACGTCCACCGACGCGTAACTTAGTGAAGCAGCAATGACACAACGGCATAACGCAGTGTGTCATAGTTATGTATGTAAGCTGTGAAAAAGTGTCTCTCGAACCGTGCCTCGATACAGGCCATGGTCCGGAGCGAGGAAGAGTAGCAGGCGGCCGCCTCCTGCTGCGAAACAGTAATGCTAGCAAATGAGGAGGCCGACCGCATAAGGCAACGGCGCTCACGCGTCATACGCTGCCGGGATTCCAATCCCGATTTAGCCCCCCGTCCGGACGTCTGGTAACAGTCTGGACCGAGCCCAAGTCATCGACGGCGCGCACTGTTCTCGTGCGTCTTAAGGAGTTGTCAGCAAACTGTAGCTGACCCTTCAGAGTCCAAGCCTCCTGGGGCCAAGGGTTGATGCGAAAGCGTAACACCAGGGCTCTGAGACTAAGGCAAGAAAGGAACGGGGTAGGTTGTTTAGACAGTAAGAGTCTGACATTGTTTCCTGCTCCGCCCAAGACTGGGATTCGTTATTGGATGATTTTTACCTACCTACTTTAAAATCAGCATTTATAACTACCATCGTCAAATATTTCTATAAACACTATTTCTTTCTATAGAGCTTGGTATAGAATATTCTCCAGTTGATGAAGGCTGTCTTCCCTGACTGCGCCGGACGTACTACTCAAGTATCCACTCGCGGTACCTATTTATAAAACTCCTACAGTTTTCCAGCTTCAAGCTTCTTCATAATTTAATCTTTTCTCTACCAAAGGAATTTAATTGAATTGATCTAGCTTATAAATAAATTTTTGCATGCGATGGCGAGTACTTCAAGATCAAATTTAATGTCTATGGCATAATGTCTGCCTTTGTACAGTGTTATGTGCATAAAGTTTTTATAAATATATATTTTTTATGTTTCAGGGTTCTTTTTTATTATTGATACGGTCGCGTTTGATTTGCTATTTTACTTGATAGTAAGCGATGGTTTTTTTTTTTTTTATGGTAGGTGAAAATCATCCAATGACGAAACCCGCTCTTGGGCGGAGCGGGAGACCAGTGTCAGACTCTTACTGACTAAAAAACCTACCCCGTACCTTCCCTGCCTTATTTCTGGAGTCGAGGTAACAGTTTGCACATACCCTCTAGGCTCCAGGAGGCTTCGACCCTGAAGGGCCCCTGCAATAGTAAGCGATGGTGCGGTCGACATCAGTGCATGCGTGCATAGAAGTAACCTAATCACTCTCGACAGAATTAATGATCTTAAATTACTCTTGTAGTATAAATATTACTATCCCGGGAGTAGATATGTTCCCTTAGTAGAATTATCTGCGGGCGAAGTCGCTAGCCAAAACTAGTAATACTGTATTATACTAGCTGCTGCCAGCGACAACATCTGCATGATAATAGAAAATTATTTCAAGGAGTCATATTTCTAGGATAAATATATCCTATGTGCTATTGAAATATATGGGTCTACCAATGCATCAAGTTTTTTGTCTACTGCTCCGGTACATAGAATTTGTTGCCAAATAACTTGGCATAAGAGCCAAGACTGTAAAGCTGCAAGAAGGCTAGTTAGATGCTCACCATCGTAGTCAATCTCTCCATCTCGCGTGCGCGGCAGGTCGACGGGCTGCGCCGGGTCCTGCTCGGCCGCGCCCTCCGCCTGGCAAGTGCGACTGGCGCTGGAACAATACAAAACCATCATAAGTTTTATTGAAAAAAGACATAGATTTTACAAAGTCAATCATGTAGAAATGTGAGAGCTAAAGTAGATGCTCCAAGGTAACCTGTGAAAAGCAATTCAAAAAGGTTATAATAATAATAATATCCGACAACTATAACACAACATCGTCTAGTTCCAAACTAAGCAGAGCTTGTGTTATGGGTACTAGACAACTGATAAACTGACTGACTTTATCAACGCACAGTCGAAACAACTGGGATTAGGAGTGTGAAATTTTGCACAAGGCTTTCTTTTATGAACTAGGCGAACACTAAGAAAGGATTTTCCAAAATTCACCCCCTAAAGGGATAAAACGCGTGACCGTTTGAGGGAAAACCTATTTTTGCGCTGGCAGAAAACTAGTTATAGATAAATTACACCCAGACATGAACAAATGATTGTGCTCATCACACAAACTTTGGTCCTGGATGGGAATCGAAACCACGACCTCTGATATACCAGTCAGGACCACTAACCACTAAACCTATAGGTCAATCAGGTTAAGTGAACTGATAGAATTGTATTCTGTAAACAAATGTATAACAGGATTATCTAACTTCAGTGACACTGTTCCTACCCAGTCCCTATAAATCATACTTTGACAGTTCGAAGTTAATTTTGAAAACGAAATTGCCTTCATATGTACGCCGTAGTGTTAAGACGACATTGATGAATGTTAAAGAAAATAAAAAAATATAATAAACGTCACCTCCCGCGAATCAAGAGTAAGTAATCGTTGAAGTATCAAAATTAGGTTAACTTGTGGCTGAAGCTACGCATATGCTTACATTTCCTTTTCCACCACTCAGAGTGGGAGTTATTTGATGATTTCTCAACCTCAAAAATACTTTAAATTTTGAGTAAGTGCAATCAAAAATTCATTTATTGATCCTTATTAGAAACAGCATCGAATGGCATCAAAAATATTTTATATCGTCAATTTTTATGTAGCTTTCTCTTGGTCTACTTCGAACCAGTTCTTACGGGAGCCGTCTAGGTCATCTCGCCACCTCTTCCCAGGTCGACCTCGGCGTCGTCATCTATCCTCAGAAAATTACCTGGAAGAAGTTGAGGGAGGCCTTTGCCCAGCAGTGGGACAGTATAGGCTAGAAAAAAAATATATATCGTTACAAACTCATAAGAACATTTCCCGGAGGTACATCCCCTTACTGCGCCATTTTAAAAATCCGCCCTTTATCTTTATCTTTAACGACTGAACATTTTTGGTATCTACATATAATATATGTATGTATGTATGTAACTTAAAAGTTTGGTCCAAAGAGAGTGCTTATTCAAATTGCAGGGTACGTTGGTAAAAGCTTGAGGATTGTTTGAAAAACCGAGGCCTCGAATCGCAAGGCTACAGCTACTGAAGAAACATGGTTATATTTTAATGCAGTAAATTCTTCACACTCCCTCTCTTTCCACTGTTTTTACCCGACTACGGCGCCAGAGGAGGGAGAAAAACCATAGTCACGCGTTACAACCGCAACACTTTAATAACGTGTGACTACGGTTTTTCTTGTTTCATACTTTTTCAACGTCGTTTTTTCGTAGTCGGTTTTAATATTTCTACTTTTTTAAAATATACATAATATACAACTTAAATGGGACTGGGCAGGACATGTCTGCCGCATGTCTGGCGAGCTGTGGGCCCGTAAAACACAGGATTGGTGCCCGGACACTGCGACGCGGGGCCGCGGCAGACCACGAAGGAGATGGCGGGACGACCTGGATGTCTTCCTTGGGAATTGGAACGATATGGCGAGCGACCGAGATAAATGGAAGGAATGGAGGGAGGCCTTTGCCCAGCAGTGGGACAGCTCAGGCTAGGAACAACAACAACAATTCCTAGGTCATAATTTACATCAAAATACAATTCTGGGTGTTGACGCTAATTATTTTTCATTAAGTTTAAATAAAAGAAATATATTTCCTTGATAAGGTTATTAATATTAAATGTTGCAGAACAGTAGGTGCTTTGAATCGACATACTATCGAAGTAATGAGCAATTTCCGTTAAATAGCGAGCCCATTAAAAATACTCTACCGACTTATTTTCAGACGGATGCCAAATATAAAAAAAAATATCGTGAAAATCGTCCAAGCCAACACTGTGACACAATTTTTTTTATATATATGTACCAGCTTTTGCTCACGGCTTTGCTCCCGGCAATAAATTATTTTACTTTACTATACTATACCCTGATCTACCATACACTACCCTAGTATAACCTATTTTTCATAAGAACATTCTACTGACAATAACAAACACAATAAAAAATAATTAGCGAAATCGGTTTAGCTGTTCTCGAGTATTACGCTTACCAACGCATTTTGCGTTTCATTTTTAAATTATAGAAAATTACGATTTGCAATAAACTTAAATTAATCAGTAATTTTACTAGTTAATTTCGATGAAAATGCGAGCATATCCTCTATGATTAATATTGAAAATATGTTGCAAAAATATTGAGTTCACGAGCATAATTACCCGCTCACATGCTATAACATTTTGCACGAACGTTAATTATCTTGAAAACACATGAATGGCACAGTAAACTGTAAATATAGGTCTTTTTACACTTTAAAAATTAATAATAGGTAGGGTTTTTTTATTGTGGGCAAAAATCATCCAATGACGAATCCCGCTCTTGGGCGGAGCAGGAAACAGTGTCAGACACTTACTGATTAAACATCCTTCCTGCGCCTGAGCCTTCCTTTCAGAAAGAGACCCTGGGCCCCCATAGGCTTCAACCCTTTTACAGAGTCCCTACGGATAATAGGTAGGGTTTACCGTTGTCCTAGAAAGTAATGGACAATTGAAGGAACACGGAGTATTTTTTGGTGGGGATCGTTTAATGAGATGTGGTTTCCTCACGATGTTTTTCTTTGCCATTGTGAGAGCATAGCATCACCTTATAATGTTCCCACAGTTGCGAATCAGGCATATTCTGTAGGGGACGGAACGGGATAGAATCCATCACACGGACCCAGTGCGATTTGCTGGATGCGCCTCAAGGAGTTGTCGGCAAATGGAGAGGACCAACTGCAGGGCTCAAGCCTACTGGGGCCCCGGTCCAGTTTCTAAAAGGAAGGTCCGACCCTGGTATGAAGGCTAAGAAGGGATGGGGTGGGTTGTTTAGTCAGTAAGACTCTGACACTGTTTTCCGCTCTGCCTAAGGTAGTAAAAAAATACATGTCTTTAAAATTTTAATTCTAGGACATGCAGGTTTCCTCACGATGTTTTCCTTCACCGTTTTGAGAGCAGTGGTGATGAAATTAACTACACAAAGCAATACGCCTGGCTGGGTACGAACCCGTGCCTTACAATTCGTAAGTCGGGGCGTCACCACTCTCTCATGATGATGACAGACGTTAATTAACTTGACAACACAGAGTTATGGAGCCGCCATAACTCCGTGTCCAACATACCCACGGTTCACAAAGGTTTATGGCGCTATTAGAACCTTTTATGGATGGGAACAGTTTTATGGAAAGGTCGGGTATGAAAGCGCCATTGAATCACAGAATGACACATTAGTATTGCGTACCTACGTAAGGATTGAATCAAAAGTATCTATACTTACGTATCTACTGCGATTTTAGCAGAAAGTAATGTTTATTTTATTTATTAGATAGAGCAATGGTGGCCGACAGGTAAAGGCCCCAACTTATGATTTGTAAGTCGCGGGTTCAAACGCGCATTACTTAGTGAAATTATTTCATCACCACTGCTCTCAAAACGGTGAAGGAATACATTATGAGGAAACCGGCATGTCCTAGAACCAAAAATTCAAAATCATCACATTGAAGATACGTGATATCCACCAACCAGCACTGGCCCCCGTGGTGAATTAAGGCTTATTCCCTCTCCTAGAGAGGTCTGCCTCATAAGTTAGAGCTATTACCGCTGCTTGTTACAGTAACTTTTTATCCACATTTATTTCGCCCATTTTGGAGCGCAGTATGTTATTCCGTATTACGTGGCAGCCATTACATTAAAATTCCTGCCTTAAAATACTAATTCTAATATAAAACTAATTTAATTTTCTTCGTATCTTTTATTGTCATACCTAGTTTTATACCAATAGGAACATTAAAATAATTGACGCATTTATTCGTAGATAAGGTACCTGATGGATGATCGACAAGTTGCCTGTCATCGACTATGAAAAGATAATTATGTTCTTGGAAACCATCATTTCTAAAAGGTCAGGTCACTTGTCAAAGTCACACTGTTGAATTTATATTATTTTTGGAGTCATTTTATTAATTGAAAGTTCATAGATACATGTTACTAGTGAGACAGGTGCATTTTATTACAATCGAAAATTACACTCTGTTTGAGAATGCCCCGATTATTTGTTAATGATGATTACTGGTTAAGAGGTATGCGGAGAAGAGCATAGAATACCACCCCACCCTCGTTGAAATGGGCAGTTGCCCGGATCACACACAACCTCCGTCTGGTCAGAGGATCCTCTCTTTTCAACGGAGGTTTGTAGGACTTTATACATACTCTATGCGGAAAACCTTTCATCGTCTTTCTGTTCATGTTCCGTATTATTTGGGGTGGGTGCAACACCTTTTATTCCACCATTTTGTCCTGTTATCCGTCAAGCTGTCACTAACCTACCACATGCCTCTAAAAGATATTAATATTACCTAAAATAGGTATGTACATTTCACTTTGAAGTACGACGAAACCGTGTAAAATATTACAATTTCAGACTAACATATCATATCTGTCGCAGACATAAAGTTTTTTCCACAACATAGCATTTAACCAGTCCTCAAAAAGCAGACAGGATGATAAAGTAGCTCTTCAAACCGTCGACATTTAACGTATGGTACTGAATAAAGCCTATTTCAGGACGTCGGCCGCACGTAATGTCTGTTCCGTTACTTATCGCACTCCCGGGACCATCCTGAATTTATTATTGAAGGACGCTTCTGTTGCGGTTTTGTACGCGTAGTTGTTTTGCGAAACGTATGTAACTTTAGACTTCGTGTGATACCATACTATAATTTTATTATTTCGCAGCGGTATGGCGTTTGAGAAGCGGTTACAGGCGCCACGGTGTCTTCACTTTGCTCCCAACGTAGATACTTAACGGATACAGTTGTTTAGGGAGGGAGAAAATGCATAAGGTGGAGCTACAATGGAGGTCTGTTCCTCTAGCATAGCATTAACGTATCCTTGTGGAGGCGATAGGCCTCGGTGACCACTCCCACCGGGCCCTGGTTTAAGCTATGGTACGGATCATGGTCGTTTCGTAACGGTTCCCATTCTTTTCTGGTTAATGGCTCGAACTAGAGTTGGACGCGAGAGGTCACCGCTGGCGTTCTGCTCCAAAAGGACACGCTGATGTTCCACTTAAGCTTACCGTACGGCCCATTGTGTCCAACAGGTAATCCCGCACAATGAGCCTCCTAAACTGATACATTACATTACGGCCGATGAGGAAATGCGTCTAGCGGAAAGTGAAGATACCGTGGCACCACTTCTTTTAAGAACATCGACATCAAACCTACCATTTTCGATTTGTCCCAACTCTATAATATATAAGGATGACATGTGACATGCTTATTATCTTCAAATGCCAGAAGATAAACTGAAACACTTTATATGATATTTTCAAGGATATGAGCTTAGAAAAATAAATTTTAGAAGTAGATTGATGAAAAAATATATTAAAGGCGTCCAAAAATCTTTCAATGCGTGGGGTAAAGGTCAGATTGTAGGTGGATCTCGGTGAAGCTGCTAAGGTACTTAAGTATATACCTAAAATTAGATTAGTTCCCTTACTTTAGGTATCAAATCTAAAAATAAATAGTACTAGTGACCTTAATGATAATCGATTTTAAGGTCAATGCTCCAGGGTACCGCATAGAGAATCCGTAAAGTTTATCGCGAACAGACAGATAAGAAGGATATCATCATCATCATTAGCCTTTTTAAAGTTCCCACTGCTGGGAAACAGACCTTCTCTCTAAGAGTGAATAGGCCATATACCACCACGCAGGCTTAGTGCGGGTTGGTGAATGTCACATGTCTTTGAATTTTTGATTCTAGAACATGCTGGTTTCTTCACGATGTTTTCCTTCACCATTTTGAGAGCAGTGATAATGAAATAAATTACACAAAGTAATGTGCCTGGCTAGGTTTGAACCCGTTTGGTCTCCGTTACCACTCGGCCACAACTGCTCTCAAGAAGAGAGATGGATGTAAGGATAGTCATTACAATGTGTGTATCTTACACTTAATATAATAAAGAGGTAAAGTTTGTTTTTTTGTTTGTAGGAGGTAATCTCTTAAACTACTGGTCCGATTGAAAAAATTCTGGCAACAATAGAAAGCTGCTTAACTCCTGAGTGACATAGGCTATATTTTATGTACGCGGGCGAAGCCGCTGACAAAAGCTAGTATCATATAAAGTTCATTTTCGTTGATTCTGATTAAATTTCATACATTTCAGTCAGCACGTTTATGAATTTCCATTACTTCCACTCATATTTAAACATTAAGTTAATTAATAAAACTCATATTACATAATTAAACAGGCAACAAAACAATTTAACATGTTGTGAATAAAGTAAGAGCCTCATTTTCGTTTCGTTGAGAAATATTAAATGTTTAATTAACACGCGTTGAAAATAAATAAAAGGGAATTAATTATGAAATGTTGAAACGCTGTTCTTTGTAAGTCCTGAAAGCGAAATATTTTATTTTTGTCTCTTGATATTATTTAATTTACCTTTGATCTTTAATTGTGACACTTCGTTTGAGCGTAAAGCTGAGGAGTGGCATTCACTGCCAGAGTCTATGTTTATATAAAGCTACCACCTATCGCCCCTCGCCGACGGCATGTTTTTGTAGCGATGCTGTAGCGCGTTCGCATCGATTCAGTAGCGACACTGTAGCGCGTTAGTAGCGCGCATCATCGATTACCATCAGGTGTTAACTATCTCACCTGAGATAGTTAACACGGTTTACCTAGTGGTAAACACGATTTACCACTAGGTAAACCGTGTTTTTACATGGAAAATAAAACAAATATTTTCCTGCTCCGGATATAACGAGAGGGAGTGTCAGACTTTTACTAAAAATAACCCACCACGTATTTCAGTTGCCCTTTGCGTTCCAGGGCGGTGACAATGCTATCATAAACGAAACAGAATCTAGATTATGGGTGTTGCTATATCAATGGCATGCTATAGTAATTTTTTTATTAGTCTCGTTCATAACTTAACCTGACCTCGCATTTAGGTAGTTGTTAACCTCATTGTAATCTAATAAAAACCTAACCTAACCTAATTATATTGTCAAGGCCAGAGAGTAAAACATAGGCACTTATTATAAGGGTGGGACTGATTTTGTAGGTGTAACAGCAATTAATTTTTAAATCACGAATACCTACCAGCCACACAATGTATGAAGTAGTGACGTATGTATTAATATCAAACATTTGTATAGTAGTAAAATAGAAACAATTTTATTTAAGACAGACACAGCACAACGATTACAAAAATAAAGTAAAAAAAAAACGGAAGTACAGAATACGCTGAGCGTGCCCGCACCGAAAAGGTGACCACTTCAGTATTTGCTTTGCGTCAGCCACCCAGCGCTGGTGGTGGTGGGGATGAATGATCACTTGTAGACTGGCCGTCAGAGCGACCGGACGTACGACCGCGCGTTCTAAAAGATTAAGTTGTTTAATTTTACCTAGCGTGGTTTCTGTAGTTTATTGTCTTCTGGGACATAAATGTGTAACCTCGCAAATCAAGGCATGACATAAGCATAGAGCTCGTAAAGACATAACGACCGGAGAGATAAAGGTGGGCTACGTCGTTAGTTTGTGAGATTGGATAATTCCGGGATTTATTACTTCATTAGAAGAATAAACAGCTTTGGGGAAGTAGATATTTTGTTAGGTAGGTATTATGATTAGTAAGCTGTGCTATATGCCAAAGGAGTAGCCTCATTCTCTTTGGCAAAACAGAGTGCACTAGTTCTTTTGTAAACACTACCTGTTGATCCACCTATGTTTTGCAAAATAAGTGATTGATTGACAAGGTGGACGATGCCTTGGTGAGGGAGCTTGAAATTAAATGGATGCGAAACGCAAAGGATGACTGGGACCCAGTAGGATCGAAGCCTTCTGGGGCTAAGGGTTGATGTGAAAGCCGAACACTGGGGTCCTGGAACTAAGGCAGAAAGGAATGGTGGGTTGTTTAGTTAGTAGAAGTCTGACACCTTCCGCGCTTCGCTCTAGGGCAAGATTCGTCATTCGATGATTTTTCCCACTAATAAAAAAGGATGGCTCATTGAGGCGACACTTGGGAAGGCATTTCCAGTAGTAGAAATCTTTAACGCCTCCCATGGGGTGTTACAATAAAGTTTATTCTATTCGATTCTATTATGAAAGTATCACGCGTCCTAACATACCGCCCCATTCAGACGAAACATGCAAATCCTGTTATACAACAAAACAGATTTAGTGGGTGGTTGTAAATAATAGTTTTTGGCAACAAATGTATAATAAAGGTCAGGTCTCGGCCTTGTGTCCAATACGTAACATTTGGGAACATTATTCGTCGAGCCACGCGTAGTCAAATCTAAGCTTATGACTTGACAGGGCTGTCGCATTCGGACAAGGGAATTTGCAACCGTAATTTACATAATCATCTTCTAAGCTTGCTTCTGGTGCTAGCTTGATCATTGATTCCATCTTAGACCACGTTGTGATCACTTATCTTTCCCATATAAGACCATCATTGTCGTCAGCCTTTTTTGATGTTCCCACTGTTGGGCAACATGCCTCCTCTCTAGGTGAGGGAATGGGCCATAATCCACTACGCGAGCCCAGTGCAGATTGGTGTATGTCACATTCACCAATTCGCCTTATAAGAGCTTATAAAAGCTTATTAAACTCTTGCCGTGCCGAGCCCCAAGCACACCGATTGTCTTTCTATTGTCTCTAATTACGGTATTCGAAATACATTTTCAACTTTTTTAATTTCGGGGGCTGTGCATAAACATATCAGTGTCGGTCATTTCGATTCAACTTAATTGTCGCGTACTATCAGTATCGTGGTTGCCTCCACACTCAAACCTAGTATGGCCAAAGTTTAAAAAAAAAGAACGGCGGTCCTAAATGTGAGAGTATTTTAGGATATTACGAGCTTTTTTACGTATTGTGTGAATAAGAGCTAAGCAAATGTATTGTTGAACTAATCAGACAGATTATAGCCTGTTGTGGTCTTGGATTCAAAGTCTTTGTGAGCTCGCTTTGTGGACAATAATAGGATTACATTGTGGTATTCATTTTCTTGTGAATTTAATCATTAATTTTATGCGTTTCTACCTGGATTTGGGAAAATTATAATTACCTATCAGTCGCTAATCAACATAACTATTAATTGAACCAGCAAACGTTTTGCCAATTACATTATTTCAGGCCACTCTTATGACATTGGAGTAGGTCATCATTCAACATCATCATTTCAGCCGAAAGACGTTCAGTGCTGGACATATGCCTTCCCCAATCGTCGTCATAATGAACGTCCTGCGCATCTCGCATCCATCAGAAACCCGCAACCCTTGGCAGGTCATCGATCCACCTTGTTGGAGGTCTTCCAAAACTGCGTCTTCCGGTACGCAGTTGCCACTCCAGAACCTTTCGAACCCAAAGGGCATCTGTTCTGCGAGCAATTGCCATTTAAGTTTGGTTGGAGTAAGTATTATTCTCAAACCTACCAGGAACACACTCAAATATAGATAGATGCATTGTAACGGTGCGTACACTAGCTTATGACGTTTTCTAAGTACCCATCTAGACTCATGTGTAATAAAAATATTTTGCCTTCGATATACACAAAATTTCAACCAGGGCGGTCAAGCCGTTTAGGCAAATTTAAGTGACAAGCATACTGAAGAATTACAAACATAAGTACAGTCAAATGGGGTGAATAGAAACGCAGGGGTGAATAGAAACAAAACTTTAATGAATATTTTCATAATACTTGAACATTTTTTTTTATTTTAACTAGTACCTATATCAATTTATTAATGAACTGTTATTCTAACAATTCCATGCTTTGTCAGAAGATAATAATATGGTATCAAAGTGAAAAACCAAACCACAGTTTTGTTTTTATTAACCCCTGCGTTTCTATTCACCCCGTTTTACGGTACCTGTGTAGATTCATTAATGTTAGTTCATTTAGCGTTATATTTTACATAAAAACTATACACAGTACACCTTTGTATAAATAAAGGAATATTTTGTAAAGTACACTTAACAGAACTTAACGTGAGAATAAAGTCACGGCGAATAAAGATCTCTACGAAAAATGTGCTTTCCCGGAAACTGAGGAAATATGATTTCCGAGACCTTTCAAGGTGCTCCAGTAGTATCAAATCGTATTATCGTAACGTTGAAGGTAGGGTCGGCAATAAAGTTGCTACGGTACACAAGGAATATAGACGAAACATAGATCTTTGTTATTTTTCTAGATTTGTTCAAATATTTCATAAAATCTACATAAGGTCGCCTTCTGAATCTAATCCTATTTTATTGCTAAATTTTGACAGATTCACAATTAAAAGTAAAGATTGATTGCTAGACTAAGTCTCTTTTAAAGTCCATAAAGTAAACATGTAATGGCCAAATCCTACGAGAACCATACAGATTAGTGTCTCAGGTGGTCTTTTGAAGAAAGAATCTCACAAATTTGAGTAGACCTGTCCAGTCAGCGCAAGCATTTGTCAGTATTCGTGTAGCTCAAACTTAGGACTACTAATATGGCCACTGACTAAACATTTTATTATAATGTAGGTACTAGCGACCGGCCCCAGCTTCGCACGGGTGTAATGCTGATATTAAATATATTGTGCATGTATTATGCCCATAAACCTTCCTCTTGAATCACTCTATCTATTAAAAAAATCCGCATCAAAGTCCGTTGCATAGTTTTAAAGAATTAAGCATACATAGACAGGAAGCAACTTTGTTTTATACTATGTAATGATTTAAGAGCTTTTTCAGCCAACCGTACAAACAGCTAGTACTAATTTCCGCGCCCCACTTTCTTCTACCTCTATGAACTACTATGGTAGTTATAGTTCTTATCAAAGCCTTCAAGGTAGCCTCAGTCACGAATCATGTTTGTTATTACAATTTTACATCATAATGTTAGCTTAATGTGTACGTCGTTGTTCGAGAAACTTCGATGAGTTTTAACACAGCTAAGTTTTTGTTTCAAGAGAAGTTCGCTGAAGCGTCGTGTTTCTGCTGTGGAAAGATTATTTTATTGTGGAGCTTTCTTAATGAATTAAATATTATAAAGACAAAAGTTAATGAGTACCTGTGTGCGTGTGTGTGTTTTGTTATTTCTACAAGCTTGAACAAATTTTGCATACGGATAGACCATGACCTGGAATAGTACTAAGGTCCAGCGCACACCGTTGGGCGCGGCAGAGCGCAATTGAAGACAACAATTTAATATAAATAAACCTTAACTACGAGTACCTCGCATCCGCCCGCACGTTTCAAGGAAATGCGCTACGCCGCGCTTCTAGCGGTGTGCGCTGGGCCTCAAAGTTACTTTCTTGTGTTCTACACTCAGACCCGCCTCTATCTGCAGCCTCTACTATGCGTTCCAAATACGATAGAATCGATTGACAGGATGTGACGTCACGCCATACTGTCAAATCGAAGATATTTTTGCAAAATTGAAGAACTTAAAAGATGAGTAAAATTAAAAAAACTCTATATATCTATTCTAATTCAACTTTTTTTGTTCACAATTCGTAGATAAATTAAATTTTTCGTAAATAAACTGAATTTTAAAAATATCTTGCCACGGTTTGACAGTGAATCGTAACATCACAACATAGCAATCGATCGTATTCTCATTTGGAACACATTGTACAAATATTCGTTCAGAGCGGGAATCAAAATCGCAACACGCAGCGCAACAGCCAATCGGTTAACCATTGTGTCAACTGTGCCGTCAATTATTTGGCAATCTATTCTCTCATTACTTGAAACCAAGTTAAATAGATAAGGAATACTCTGTAGCTTGCGAAATAATTAATTATTCAGACTGCCTGCTGTCAGGTAAAAGTAATTGATGCCTGTGTAGACAGTGAAACGTGATTAGGGTCTAACTTTTCAGTCAAAAACTTTAAGTACGCACAAACCTTTGATATACAACTCCGTACGAAAGACTAATTATTGAAATTCCCCTTTTAGATAGAAAGAAAGAAAAAAGATGTAGTATGAGTTGAAAGTTTCATGTAATCGTTGATTTATTTGATTACTAGCTTTTGCCCGCGGCTTCGCTCCCGGCAACAGATTATTCTACTTTACTCTACCCTACCCTACTCTAAAAAAGTATCCTATGTCATTCTCCTGGCTCTAAACTACCTCCCTGCCAATTTTCAGCTAAATCGGTTCAGCCGATCTCGAGTTATAAGTGTTGTAACAAACCCGACTTTCTTTTATATATATAGAAGATTCAGTATTTTGTGAAGCTATGTAACTTTGTATATCGAAATATTATTTTCAATTCAAACTAGTGCGGAAAAATCCGCAAGCTTGCCCTAGACACAATTTATTTTCATTATCAGTGTGCGACGCCCACGAGTTATTGACACGTTTATTTTTTGTCATCAAGTTATTTAGTGTCAGACTGTTATTGACTAAAAACCCACCCCGTGCCTTCGTTGCCTTAGTATCAGGGCTCAGATGCAACACTTTCACATTTACTCAATAGGTACATATAATGTCACCACAAAAGTAAAAAAATAAAAGCTGTATCAACCAGAATAAATACATTACTGCCTATCACATGAATAGCCAAAAAGATACTTTATGAAGTAATTTTCTTTTTATAGCTTCGAAAATGAGTACAAAGCTTTTTAATGAAGCTTTGCCGGCAAAAAGCTGGGCTTTTCGAACAACAGCAGCTCTTGAACATTGTTTGTTTGGTAATGCGGTTAACTAGCGCTATGTTTGTTGAAGTTATAAACGCTTCGATCATGAATATAAAATTAATTAAAGATCTATTTATTTATTTATTTAACACTTCATGCACATAACAGTACAATGGCGGACGTACTGCCTAAGGCATTTTCTACCAGTCAATCTTTAGGTGATGCAGAGAATCATGATGGCAGGTGCAATAAAAAGAGAGAAAAAACATGTGAATATAGTAGATAAATGAATCATGTATACAATAAAAATATAGAATATGCAATATATATAAGATCTTCTATTAATAATGTTCAAAAGCGAAATATTTCTTTATCCATCCTATTAATATTGTAAATTAGTAAGTTATTTTTTATTTATAGCTTCGAAAAAGAGTAAAATGCTTGTCGGCCAAAAGCTGAGCTTTACGAACAACAGCAGCTCTTGAACATTGTTTGTTCGGTAATGCGGTTAACTGGCGCTATGTTTTTTGAAGCCAAACGCTTCGATCATAAATATAAAATTAATTAAAAATCTTTTAATAACGTTCAAAAGTTTTTTTTAATTCATACTATTAATATTGTAAACTAGTTTCTACTAGTAAAGGTGAAAATCATCCTAAGAAGTTGTCAAACCGTAGGGACCCTGCAAAAGGGTCGAAGCCAACTGGGGCCAAGGGTTCGTGTCTGAAAGGAAGGCTCCAGCCCTGGTATATATGGCGACGTAGGAACGGGGTAGATTGTTTAGTCAGTAAGAGTCTGACACTGTTTCCCGCTTCGCCCAAGGTAGGGATTCGTCATTGTATGATTTTTACCTAACATAAAAAAATAAAGTTTGTGTTTTTTAATTCTAGACTACGATTTGACAATCAGAATGTCACACTCTAGAAATATGTTCCCAATTTTCTGGAGTTTGACATCAAGTTGTCAAATAGTAGTCTAGGATTAAAAAAACGAACTATATAGGGGTATGCATTAGTCCATGAGTTAAACAATACTAAAATGGAACGACCATTCCTATTCATAACGGCATCTCTTGTTCTTTGGCCCTTCGACCTCGTCCTTGAACCTGACCTTGTGTGACTTGACCTCGGCACGGCCTTAGAGCGTCAGTGGTGGCGGGAAGTCGTAATGTTAGTTGTAATGGACGCCGGTGGGTCTGCCGATCAATAGTGTACGGTAAACGACTCATTAGCTTCAATGTGATTTTATTGGTCATTAATGTTGGGGTATTTTATGGCTCCAGCTTTGCATAGAAGGACAAAACGGGTTTTGCGTCTGCTATGATCTGAATTTTAGCTTCTTTTACTTAATTTTTTTTTTCAGCTAGTAAATATGCTCACAGACGTTGTATTGCCAAGAGATAAGAGTGTCAGCAAACTCTTATAATATTGAAAAAAAAAAAAATTCTGCGGTTTTCTCTACCATTTTTTCTAGTTTTTTATATAAAGGATCCTTCCTAGGCTTCAACAATTAGTTTAAAAAAGTAATTCTCGAGATCGGCGCTTAGTATATTTTGAATCACGTTCGTTAAATTTTTGATTTCGAAGAGCTTTCACATCGTGCTCATCGTGTCAAAGTTTTGATTAGTTGAAGTGTGAAATTCCCTCTCTTTCCACCTTTTTATTTAAGTTGTTTTATGATTTCCATATCTTCACAAAAGAACAACTCAAGACGTCCTCTTAAAAGATTTCTTCCGCAGTTTGAGAATAGCGCTTTTATTCAAAAGGCGGCGACAGACGGCGGGATGCGCAGACTTAGATAATGCTGTATGAAAACTTCAGCTTTCCCTAAAAAGGTTTTTGAATGGTTCACAGACTCAAATCTTGCATGAAACGAAATTATTCTGTAAATTGGATATCAATACCACTTTCAAAACAAGACGGTCTATTTTTTTCCGACTACTCTTGAGAATAAATAGCTATAAATACTGCACTTTTTTTTTTCAATTTCATAATACCTACCTGGTTTGCGAGAACGTTAGAAACACAGACTTCAAAACGTTAAGGGTAACTGAAAAATAGGATACTAATAGTCTAACGTGCGCTTTCATTCCGTCCTAGGAAAATCATCAAAAGACTTTTCCTGCAGAAGTCACGCGTTTTATGCGCCACGTTTGGCGTAAAAAAAAATCTTTTTCTTTCTTTCTTTCTTACATAGTTATCTAGAGTGATACAGGGTGCATTTGACTATATATATATATATAAAAGGAGAAACTGATTGACTGACATATCAACACACACCCAAAACTACTAGGCCTAGGAGCGTGAAATTTTGCACAAGTCTTCCTTTTATGACGTAGGCGAACACTAAGAAAGAGTTTTTCAAAATTCAGCTCCTAAAGGGGTGTACTGGGGGTCTAAAGTTTGTATGGAGAACCCTACTTTCACGCGGGCGAAGCCATTGGCAGAAAGCTAAGTAGTTGATGAAAAAAGTATGGTGAGGAGTGCAATAACGATATAGTCTTATCTATGTAAAATTTTATTCTAGTTCTCGCTCTATGAGTGTCGGTGATTGATTGCACTATCACTAGTTGTGTAGATAAGGTTTAATCTATTTGTGTGTCGTAGTCAAGTGGCTAGAACCTAGGGGGGTTCGGCCTTGTCGTTCATGGCAGTTAGCTTGTTGTATTACTTCCCGAACGAACAGGCGATGCCGCGAAAGTGGCAAATAATTGAGCTATGATTTGAAGAAAATTGAACTATTTATCATACTGATACAATGAAGTAACCTTAAAACTACACTTACTACTAAGTTTTTTAGGGCACTTTAACAGTCGACAGCGATGAGGAAGAGTTTTTTGACGCCCTATTAGATTAGGTACTTTTAGTTAGTTCATAAGGGTTTTTTTATCACACTTAATACATTCCACCTACTATTGAAACCACATTTTAATATATCTGTATTATAATGTAAGGCTGATATTTTTTTAGCCATTAGCTACTACCAAAAACTCTAATAATATTTCTTACCAAGCTGTCACCCGTGGCTTGGCCTCCGTGAATTTATTACCTTTCAATATTTTTTTCATGTTTTTATCCATTTTTTTTTTGTACACTAAAACCAAATAAAGTGATTGAAATTGGTCAAGCCGTTTATGAGTAAAACTTAAAAGCGACAAGACTAGCGAACAGCATTTGGGTTTTAAACAAAAGAGACATAGATAAAACAGAAACATGAAACTATAACTTTTGAGCTTTTGTCCTCAAGTTGTAAACAGGCTAAAACTATTAAGTGGCAATTTGCTGCCAAGTTTGTGCTATCGGAAAAGCATTATTGTTTCTCTAGTGGCCAAGTATTAATATTAGTAGGAACAATTTGAAGCACCTAAACTATGTATTGGTATATTTTAAAAGTATGAACAATACTTTTAAAATTAGACATCATTACATAGTATAAAACAAAGTCGCTGTGTCCCTACGTATGCCTAAATCTTTAAAACTACGCAAGGGATTTTGATGCGGGTTTTTTTTTAATAGATAGAGTGATTTAAGAGGAAGGTTTATGTGTGTAATACATGCATAATATATTCAATATTAGTACCCGTGCGAAGCTGGGGCGGGTCGCTAGTTAAAAATATATTAAAATGTTAGTATGTAGTAAAGTATGATATTATCGACAGCAAAATTGAAAACAATCGTCGTTTATACCGCGTACATCGAGGGACAGGAACAGTTTGCCAGCTGCGGTCTTTCCGTCCGATTATAATTTAGGTGTCTTCAATCACAGTAAAACAACAAGAACACCCAGAACCTAGATTTACTGGAATTTTTGTTGCCAAGGACCCAACATCGGCGACTGATAAAGAAAAACATTAAAATGAAATCATACCCCGAGGTTGTATACGAACATAACATGTTCCATACAAGTTAAAAAAAAAACAAAACAACACAACAAGGTTCCAATACACACCAATTAGGGACACACAAAAAGTAATTCCAATTTCACATGGAAATCGAAAAATTTGGTGACATTTCTGTCCCTTGTTTCGCCAATCAGTTATGGCTTCGGGGGTACTAACAATTAGTATTGAAATTCCCCTTTTAATGAAACATAGTTCTGCTGAGCCTCATGGGAAATCGTCAGTTGTGCTATGGTCAATGTCAACTGATCAGGGTTACTGTGGAGTAATATAGTATTTATTGGTTACTAGCTGTGCCCGCGACTTCGTCCGCGTGGAATAGTTATTTTGGGCATCATATTTATTTTTGCAAACAACCTCAGCTTTATAAATTATAGCTGTTACCCACGACTTTGCCCGTGTCAATTTCTGTTATTAATTTAAACAATTTAGTTTTTATCTAAAATTAATATAATAAAAAAAATAATTATCTAATAACTTCATAGAGCTACACTTGGGCATGCCATAATCTCGACAGTAAGTCCCCTCTTTGAGGCGTGGTGGATAGACATCACGCAGGACATGACGCAGGTTCTCACCGGACATGGGAAGTTCAGGAGATTCCTGCGCCGGATTCGTGTGGAAGAGACGCCCGGGTGTCGCCACTGGGTGGCCAGCACGGAGGACACGGTGGAGCACACGGTGGAGGTGTGCACTGCTTGGGAAGAGCATCGCCGTGTCCTCGTGGGGGTGATCGGCGGCGGCGACCTCTCGCGCCGGGCCTTGGTTCAAGCCATGGTCCGCAGCGAAGAAGAATGGCAAGCGGTCGCCTCCTTCTGCGAAGCAGTAATGCTCGTAAAGGAGGTGGCCGACCGCATAAGGCAAGGGCAAAAGCGCCCTCGCCGTAGCAGTCGCCGCCGCGATCCTGCCGATATCCGGCCACCGTAGACGGTGGCTTGCGGACGGTGAGCAATGGGTAGCTCGCCGTCCGGTTGTCTGGTAACAGTCCAAACCGAGACCAATTCGTCGACGGCGTGCACTGCTCCCGCGCGCCTCAAGGTGTTGTCAGCAAACTGTGGGGCTCTTCAGGGTCGAAACCTCCTGCAGCCGAGGGTTGGTGCGAAAGCGTTACACCGGGGCTCTGGGAATAAGGCAAGGGAGGAACGGGGTAGGTTGTTTAGTCAGTAAGAGTCTGACAGTTTCCCGCTCCGCCCAAGAGCGGGATTCGTCATTGGATGATTTTTACCTACCATAAAAAAAACCCTCCGCGCCGCCCGCTAGCAACCCCGCTCCTCGCCCGCCGGCCAGACGCAGCGTCATATTTTCCACATCATGCGACGCGTGTGAATTTTATATCGGAGTTATTTTAAAATTGTAATATCTTCTAAGATGTTCATCGAAAATAAGTGATGTCAAAGACAATTTTGTTCACAATTACATACTCTTAATCAACAACACATTTATTTGGATAAAGTTTAATATTACTATGTTGATACAACTCTAACAAATAATTGGTAATAATGCATTAATTTCGGCCAAATTTTATACCCATAAAAACGGTTCTAGTGAGTTAATCTTAAAAGATGGACATATACTGTCGCGGACATTTTTTTAGATCATTTTAAGAGGAATAATTCTTTCCTACATATTTTTTTGGTATCTTCTACCATTTTCGCAGCGCACGCAACGGAAGCCCTCAAAGATGAATATTTTCCCCCGTTTTTTCCACATTTTCCATTATTTCTTCGGTCCTATAAGTCACAGCGTGATGTTATATAGCCTAAAGCCTTCCTCAATAAATGATCTATTCAACACAAAAAGAATTTTTCAAATCGAACCAGTAGTTCCTGAGATTAGCGCGTTCAAACAAACAAACAAACAAACAAACAAACTCTTCAGCTTTATAATATTATAGTATAGATGTATTGATTGAATTTATTTAATAGCTTCATGGAATATTTAAACTCATTAATAGATATTACAGAGCCGAAAGCATGTTGTTGCCACTTCTTCACGCTCGAACAGCTAAACGGGTTTCGAAAAAACTTGGTACACCGCCTTTGTATCTATTCATATAAGTTTCTGTGAAATTGTTACTTTTTTGTACAATAAAGTATTTTTCTCTATTCTATCATGTCGTGGAAATAGCAAATAAAAAACTTGTATCTCGAAAACCATTTTCTACGTAACGTTAATGTAAAAGATGCTATGGTTTTTTTTGTGGCAAAGTTGATACTTTGCCACAAAGAAAAACATAGCATCTTTTATCTTTTTTTTTAGTCTGTCATTTTATGATTAAAATGACAGACTTTGATTGACTGTAACAAAACTCTTATCGTTCCAGGGTCACTGTAACCCTTTTGAACAATTCTGCAGCCTCACCAGGGTTATGGCTAGACAATAGAAAAGGGGTGACAACAGTGATGTCACAGAATAATGGTGATACTGTAGTTACGGCCCCAACTTCCAAAGCCACCACCACCTAGAAGGGGAGAATTTTCATGACGTTTTGACACTAAATAAAAAAACTTTTGGAATGAGCAAAAATCATCCCATCACGAATCCCGCTCTTGGGCGTAGCGGGAAACAGTTTCAGACTCTTACTGACTAAACTCCCCACCCCGTTCCTTCTTTGCCTTTCGCAATGGAGCCAAACCTTCCTTTCAGATAGAGACCCTGGGCCCCATTAGGCTTCGACCCTTTTGCAGAGTCCCTACGGTTTTGCTGGCCCGCTGGAACAGAGCGCACCTTCGACGACTTGCGCTTGGTCCAGACTGTTATCAGACGATATGACGGCGAGCTACCCATTGCTCGCCGTCCGCAAGACCGCGCTGGCCGCGTGGCCAGAAATCGGGATCGGAATCCCAGCGGCGCCTGAGGCGTGTGCGCCGAAATACATTAAGGTTGAAACATACATAGTTATGCTTCAACCACGAGGTCAATTTTCTGCAGCCCCTCACAAGTTTCAGTACCAATGGCTAACATATTTACATGTAGGTACATTAATTGCACTCACGACAGCCGAGTGGCTCCGTGACATTGAAGAGCAAAGTTAGATGAGTTTCTAGTACGGCATGAGAGAGTTTAGACCTGGAATTACTTGAGACGCTATCAAGTCACCTCTTAACACATGGGATTTAATTAACAGAATTTTATGGCATTCATTCATGTACAAAAGTGAGTTTAAGTCGACAGTGAGTTTTCTCCCGGCGAATCTTTGAGTGGTAGATATCACTTTCGAGGGTAGGATAGAATCCAGTGCACCTACCATATCAAGCTCTATAAATAAATGTACTTAATTGGTTAATATAATTAATTATTTGTCGTTACGCGGTTGGATCAAGGGCCGGATACAGAAGGCAGTAGGCTTCTTGATACGGCTCGTATTGTGAGGAGGTTCCAGTCTCTGGAGCCCTAACCACCGGTAGCTTGGACCCTGTTCCCGACACCGGCGGACTAATTTAAATTTAATGTTTAAAAATGTAAGGAGTTAAACCTTGAGTTATATATATATTGATTTATAGTACGAATTATGTCAATTAACAAAATGAAAAGTGCTCTTTAATTTTCTTCTTGGAGACATAAAGAGAAAGGGGCACGTAGTGTGAGCTTTATTTCAATTGAAAATGTAAAACTTCAAAAAACACCCCTTTCTGCGACACTTGTGACTCTTTGTAATGGCTCATGGGAAAAACATCACCTGCGTTTTTCATATCAGTTAAAAATACTCTAGCTAACTGCTGTGACTTCCCACGTCATATACTTTGTATCTTGTACTTTGTATCAGCTTTATACAGTACGTTTGGTTATTGGTTGTACTAACTTTTACCGAACACAGAGCTTTAAAAGTATTAAATATTCAAAGTACTTCTGGGAACAAAATTGTCATTTAGAAAAACTATCGGAAGATTCGATAGCTATACAATTGTTACAAGCTTTTATTTACTTTCACCTGTCCCGTTGTCTGTCGTTCTGTAATCAAATCTTGCAACTTAAATTTGATCCACTTCCCGGTTTCCGATTGAGCTGAAATTTTGCACGCCGGTGTAAATCGCATGACAATGCAATATTATGATGACATGGAGCTGATCTGATGATGGAATCACGAGGTAGCCATAGGAACTCTGTAATTAAACGGCACAACCACGTCGAGTTTGGGCTCGTGTGAATCGTCTTGACGAGTTTTAATTATATAATTATAGACCGCTGCTATAAAAGCTTGTTATGAAAAAAAAAATATTTTCATTAAAAACTTGTTATAAGCAAGAGCTTGACTGCGATCCCATCTGATGTTAAATAGTCATGCAATTCACAGCGCTAAAATTCACAGAGCCAACTTCGGACTCGCCAAGATTCGACGGCCGTACTGTATGTACATAAGTTTCACGCGTATTCCTCATAATTCGCTTAGTGTGTGTCACTAAGTAAATAAGGTATAACGAATACGCGTTTATGAAGCTACGCGTCCAAGAGCTCAAGCCAAGGTAGCTCTTTCAAAAAAATCAGTAGGGACAACATAAGCTAAACAAAAATATTATGTAATAGTTTAGTTTTAACCGGACAGCCTGTATAAGACTTTGATAATAATAGTATCACCGTGAAGCACGTGGGAGCCAGCAGTTCGCAGACAGGGTCACTGTCAGCTTACATTATAGATGAGCATCGATTGAACTTGACTCGCGACAGTGTCGTTCACGACCACTGTTGCCACCTTGGCCCTTACCTTGACGTGGTAAAGTGTAAGGCGTGTCAGCGAGTAAGATAGGTAGACATAGGATGGAACTATACATCCTATGTCTATGTCTAAATATGGTTAGCGCACTTGTAATTGTGTTTCCCTCCGGGGGCTAAGGGTTGGTGCGAAAGCATTACACCGGGACTCTAGGAATAAGGCAAGGAAGGAACGGGGTAGGTTGTATAGTCAGCAAAATCTGACACTGTTTCGTTTTGTCATTGGACGATTTTTACCTACCACACAAAAAAAAACTTGTAATTGTGTTTATTTACAATGTTTACCTATAATAATGAGTATATCTATGTATCTATCTTAATCCTATGCAGACCATTTTACGAGGCCCATGAAGGCCATAATCTTTGGTGGGCGTATTCCAACCAGCTCACCGCTCTCCAAAAACTGATTAGGCCTCTCAGGTTTTTCAAGGCGTCTATAAGGGAATTCGGGGATGCTAAGAATCGTATGCGTCTATCAGAGACCCCTGTGCTGTCCAAGAGAACATGCGCAATTATCGTGTTTTGTAAAGAGCAGTGGTGGCCGTGGTGGCCGTGTGGTAAAGGCAAAAGCGGTTCAAACCCAGCTAGGCGCATTACATTGTAATGCAATTTACTTTTGTATTAGTTTAAAAAAAATATTTAATAAAAATATTAGTATAATAAAAAGTAATTTTTGCTTCTGAAGGTTAGTTTCTATACCCTGGTCGAAGAATGAACCAAATCAGAATCAAAACAATGTCATGCGTAATAAAGAAAATGGATCCAAAGGAAAAATGTGATAGCGGATTCCATATTACATAAGGGATCATAACATAACATAGGTGCTGTAACCGCATGCATTGTGAGATGAGACATTTATTATTTACTACGCCAACGTATTCCATTCTCCTAGATTTTAATATTATATGCTTGTGTGGTTTATGTCATACAAAGTATCAGTTTGATGCTACTAGCGTAGTGGTGCTGACGGTCTCGACATACCAAGTTGTCGGACGCAGGTTCAAATCTAGCCAGGTGCATGTTGTGTAATTTATTTTACCCAAATTGTTCTTAAAAACTTGATGAAGGGTGGTAATCTACTGGAGCCAAGGATTCGATTTTGGAAGGAAGGCTCAACCTTAATATGAAAGATGAACAAAAGAAAGGAATGGGTTCTTTAGTCAGTGAGAGTCTGAGACTATCTCCTGCTAAACCTAAGGGCGAGAGTTGTCATTGGATCGTTTTAACCCACCGGAAAAAAAAGACCAGACCAGAAACCTACATGTGCTTATACTAAAATTCTGTGACATGAGGCATCTAGCATCCAAGGCTAGAAACCGACATGTCCTAATACCAAACATTCGGAGACATGAGGCATCTAGCATCCAGCACTGGAGTCGCGTGGCATCTAGCAACCCGCACTGGACTCGCGTAGCATCTAGAAAGCCGCACAGGAGTCGCGTGTCATCTAGCAACCCGCGCTGGACTCGCGTAGCATCTACAAAACCGCACTGGACTCGCGTGGCATCTAGCAACCCGCAATAGACTCGCGTAGTATATTAAGTTCTATTACTTCTTCTAGAGAAATAACCTGAGTCCTAGCAGTGAGCTGCTACTGCTAAGCTCGTCTTTGCTGAACTGTCTATGAATGACAATAACTCGAAATCAATAAATCAAATTAAAAAAAAAACAATATGGCTCCTGAATGTTTCTCTGCCTGGCGCCAAGAAAAGGCAACACACTCCTCCACTGCAGACTGTACATAATTTCTAACGCCACAATAAATAAATAACAAAATAAACAAGTCGAGCGCAATAGCAGCAGAGTTTCTGTTTATTTACTCGCGTCATGCCAAGAACATACGCACTCAGCTAGACAAAAACGTCTGCCGTGCCAAATGTACTGCTATAAATTTTATACGAATTGTCTGTACGGAAGACGTCATCAGATACAAATTATTATGAGATTGGTATCTTCGGAAATAGGCTGTACATAACTTTCTCTATAGTAATCTCAGGCCTACTGTTCGCGGATGCGTAGCTCCAGAAACGCGTATTTGGAACAGTTTGCCATCTTCAAGGCTAGAGTGAATAGGCACCTCACCATCAACGATTGCATCACTGCTTACCGTTAGGTGTAATCGCAGTCAAGCACTAGTACATTGCAATAAAAATTTAAAAAAAATGTTGCTCTTCCACTGCTCGCTTCAAACTAACATAATCACACTTTTCGGTAGGGAATTCCTCTTTAATGAATATATACCCAAAATTATTTTTTTGCGTTTTGCTGGGATGTCCACCATCATGTATCTGTATGAAGTGCAATGAACAAGGCGGCATACACCCCAAATGCAACCTGTTTAAAACCATTAGGTTAGCAACTCGGCGTCGATGCTCAAGACTTTGAAACTTTGACTCAACGAGTGTATAGTGAGACCAAAAATCATCATCTTGCCTTGTTAGTCAAGCGCATTTCGTATCTGGCAGATCCGTCCAAAAGATTGTTTGTAGTATTAACAATAATCAACAAAGCAAACATTTAGCTTATTGAATAAAGTTTTCCTAACAGCAGTTTGATTGTAACTTTTTATTTTGTAGTTTGGCACGCTGGCTTTAAGCCAAGGGGATTGCCGATCAATGACACGAAGGAGAAAGATCTCATTTGCTTGTAATGTCACCACCGATTAGTTTACAACTGTAATAACATCACGCAATTTGATAACGAAAATAATATTGTGGTCTTGAAACGTGAACGACAGCTGAAGTATACAGGTGGGGGAGGTGGGGGTTTAGTTAATAAAAGTGTGACAAGCCCTTTAGCTTCGCACTTTTTTTTTTAAATTGCAATAAACTAGTGCTTGACTGCGATCCCACCTGATGGTAAACAGTGATGCAATCGTTGATGGTGAGGCGCATTAGTTTATTAAGAGCCTATTCACTCTAGCCTTGAAGACACCTAAATTATAATCGGACGGAAAGACTGCAGCCGTCAAACTATTTCAGTCCCCCGATGTACGCGGTATAAACGACGAGGCAAAACGCTTAGTCCGGACTGGATTCACAGAATCGTTTATTTGTAAACATAGGTAATAATTAGATCGACGACGCAAAACGCTTATCTGACTCGGTAATAAAAGACACAGCTACTAGAGGTCGTTTCGTTTCAGTGACCGCAAACAGAGGTAACCAGGTTACTCTTAGATAATTCTACACTTAAATTCACTCTCGGATAACTTTCGAATTTGGCACAGTCCGACAAAAACCACTTCGTTAATATTGTTATTCTCTCCGATAGTCTTCGGTTAAATTTATATCTAGTTTTCTTTAAATTCAGTATTTATAGCGATAGATTTTCAATGCAATGGAAATGGACAGGGCACATTGCTCTCAGAACAAATGGCCGTTGGGGACGAAAGGTTCTGGAGTGGCGACCGCGTACCGGAAGACGCAGTGTTGGAAGGGCTCCAACAAGATGGCTCAATTACCTGGTAAGGGTTGCGGGTATCCGATGGATGCGAGATGCACAGGACCGTTCATTATGGCGACGATTGGGAGAGGCCTATGTCCAGCAGTGGACGTCTTTCGGCTGAAATGATGATGATGATGAGAATCTTCCCGACTTGATTTTGATCATGGTGACCAATCTTAATGGTGATAAGACACTACAGTGTATAAGCGTGTGCGCATGGTGGATCATGATGAACGATGGGATCAGGCGGAGATCAGAAGCATGGCTTTATATCCGAAGCACAGGGGTATCACCATCAGCATAAACTCCAGGCTGCTACTGAATAATTTGTATTTGAAAATCGAATAGTACATTTTGCCCACCCGTGAGTCGACTCTAGAACCCCACGCTCTGCAGCCGTGCTTGCGACTTTGAAACCAACGAGGCAGTTAAACCACTCAAAGTAAGCTTTTTCTTTACGTTACTCTGAGTGGTTTAATACTCAAAGTAAAATAGAGAAAAAGTCTTGAGAACTTCTTAAAATTTAATGCCCTGTGAGAATCCGTGGGCGGGTGGTTACAACTGAAAGGTATCTCAGAAAACCTGAAGAATTACTTTAACAAGTTTCACCTTTTGTATTATAAATAACTGAAGCCACGAACTTACCTATTATTAAAGCATAGAGCGTTATTTATAACCCGTTATAAATAGCTCGCTTTTTGGGCGTTAGTTGCGATATTTCATAAACGTTATTATATCACGAGTCTGGATAATAGCAGCTTCATAAATAACGTTAAAGTTAATTGTGATGATCGTTATTATCTAGTGAGCAGTCACATGTTTTTTTACAAGCTTTTTATTAGCTTGCAATGTAACTATGTATGTTCGGCTCAAATCTTGCAACTCAATTTTGAAGGAGATTTCTTCATCCGATTGAGCTGCAATTTTGCATGCAGGTGTAGGTAAATCGCGTGACAATGCAATATTATGATGACTTGGAGCTGATCTGATGATGGAGCTGGAAGGTGGCCATAGAAGCTCAGCAATAAAACAACTCAACCTTATCGTGTTTGGGCTCATTGGATTTGTATTGACGAGTACTTCTATATGGTAGCCAGCGTCTGATGGTGGAGTTGGAAGGTGGCCATAGGAACTCCGTAATATAATTAGATAACCCTAACGTGTTTGTAGTTTTCGGAAAGGTCTTGATGAGTATCGAGCTATAAAAGCTTGTTATGAAAAAATATTTTCATTGGAAACTTGTTTAAGTGTGAAATTATCAAATGACTGGCTTGTTGGTCTAGTGGTTTGTGGCCCTGACTTCTTCTTTTCGAATCGATGGATTCCGCTTCCCTCAAAGTTTTTGGGCCCAGTAGGTTGCCACATTTATAGCAGCTTCAGTGGCATTTTTAAGGTCCTCCAGCGTGCATGTGTAGGGACATTTTGGGCACTCCAATAGGTGGGACTGGCCCTGACTGCTATGCTACTATACTGTGAGACTTTACTCTCTGATTCACTTACTCCAAAAAGTGCATAAAATCCATGAGAACTACACATAATTTATATTAATGGATACAGAGAAGACAATAACAACAGAAATACAACAACAACACAATTTCAACCTAAAATTAAGTAAGTAGTAGTAGTTTAAGTTTTGTTATTTATATTTATTTGCTATTTATCATAGTATTTATTAGTTTATAATATCAGCATATATACGTATTTTATTATTATATAAGTCACTTAATTTATATTACAATCTATTTAAAATATCTGTTATTTATTTATTCTGCACACCTACCACAGTGTTGTCTTTTTTAACCCAAAGGTTGACTGGTAGAGAATGCCTTGTAGCATTAAGTCCGCCTATGTAGCACTACTGTACATGAAGATTAAATAAATAAATAAATAATAAATTTAAAGGGGTAGGTACTGAAACACAATACCTAAATATATAAATGTAAACACAGATGGTGCGCAACTGTGCCATTTGGGGTTGTCAATTACTTTCAAACTCAGTTAAATTAGCGAATAACGGAAAATTTATTCCAATACGCAACAGCCTCAAGGCGCCTTCAAATTAGCCGCAACGTGCCGCGCGACTCGTTGCGGCTAATTTGAAGGTGCTCTTTTAGTCATGGGTTGCGCGAAATTGTACCACGAGGCCCTGCAACGAAGGCAAAGACGGAACAGGAGAGGGTTTTAAAATAAAAAAAATGAAGTTGAATCAAGTTTTACTATATTTTTATATCTAAACTAGCTTTCGGCCAGCGGCGGTGCCTACTTGAAAATAGGTTTTCGCACGAATTTCGGACACGCGTTTCGTCGTTTTAGGGGGTGAATTTTGGAAAATCGTTTCTTAGTGTTCGGTTACGTCATAGAAGGAAGCCCTGTGCAAAATTTCACGCTCCTAGTCCCAGTAGTTTAGGCTGTGCGTTGATATGGCAGTCAGTTTCTCCTTTTATACAAGGTGTCATCATCCAGTACATGATTCTGAACACCCTAGTGGTGGAATTTTTCGTCGGTCTTTTTTCAAATTTTGCCGTACAGTGCAATTTATTTTTAAAGTTACGAGTACGTATAACACAGGCCAAAAAGCAAAAATCAGGCAAAAACTATTGTGTGTATTTTTATGGAACTTTCACAAACTAAAAGATAATTTAATTGCCAATCTTTTCATATACTTATGGTTTTTATTTATATTATGTTTAATACACGAAGGACAAATTTATTATTCGAATGAACTTGATGCGCGGCCAGTGACGCTAGCTCTTCTTTTGTTTGCTCAAGGTCTCTAGCATATATCAGCCCCTGAGCCCTGTGATTTTTTTTTTGTTAGTTTATTTTACCGCAGACATGGTGGTCCGCGCACTTTTCTATAATATACACAATAATTGTTTATAGTTTTTTGTTTTTGAATTGGCATTCGTCATGCCCTCATCTTCACTTAAAGCTAAGCTTAAAAACTACGCGAGTCCACCTCACACTTTTTTTTGCTTATTACTATGTTATTACAAAATATACAATATTTACTTTTTTTTTGTTCTATTATTTATACTTAATAGCCCTGTGATTGAGAAGTAATGGACCGGGAACTTCCTACGGCTGTAAGTAATGGAAAGCGTAACTATACACATAAATTCTATAAATGGACTATACCAAATCTATTAGAACTAATGGGCGGAACCCTACCTTCCATACAGCAGCTAAAATAACGAAATTACCTTCTCATAAAATGTATAGAGCTCCTTCTAATGATCGTAATATTTTGTCACGAAGCTGAGAAGCAAAAAAAAGGGTAAAATGAGGAGTTTATTAACTGAGTTGTATAGGAGTTAAAGTCAATTAAGAGTTAATTAAGCCTGCCTTTGTAAACAAATCTAAAGCATATTAAAATAAAACTGAGTTAAATTAATGTTATTTGGAGTATTAGATTACGACAAGCGAGGATTCATCAATTTATACTTGCTTGTTACACAACACTTATTTTTTGAGAGGTTTGTTCTTGAATCGATGGTTTTCTTTCCCTCAAAGCGTTTGGATCCATTAGTGCACACCACGGTATTTTTTCCAAAAATTCTCGGAACTTTTGATACCCTCGCACTCTACCAAAATCTGTGACAAATCGGTGCGATTGTGGAACGCATTGCCGAGGTCAGTTAGGCAAGTCCTGACTGCTATGTCAGATGTCGTGGGTTCGATTCCCACCCAGGACAAATATTTGTGTTATGAGCACGATTATTTGTTCTGTGTCTGAAAGTAATTTATCTATAATATGTATGTATTTAGAAATATATATGTATGTTTATTAGTTGTCTAGTGCTCATAGTCATAACACAAGCTCTGCTTAACTTGAAACTAGATGGCGTTGTGTAATAGTTGTCGAATAAAAAAAGAAGTACAATATGGCAAGGATCACACACTCCCTAGTCCCCCCATCAATAACAAAAAAAAAACACAAATAATAATGTTTATAGACCATGAGCCAGGTTTTAAAACATTTGGCTTGTCTAATCATGACGTGGGGTATCCAAGTGTGGCTCAACTAGTCAACTAGTGTGATACGATTATCCTGTTGAGTTATCTACTCGTCGACAATTGGCTAGATTCGTCAATGAACGTGCATATATAGGCAAAGTGTGACGTAACCAAGGTATGGCAAAGATGTTTTGCTCTATATATTTTAAGGTCTAAGCAAATATAGAATAGGAGTTTAAATTTCATAAAAAAAAAAATAGTACAGTACAGCTGTCGGATCTTGGCTAGTCTGAAGTTAGGCTCTGCGAATATTAGCGCTTGAAAACTCGTAAAAATGAAAGAAAAAAAGAATGACATTGATTTTTATATATATTTGATTTATATCATCATTACATAGTATAAAACAAAGTCGCTTCCTCCCTATGTATGCTTAGATCTTTAAAACTACGCAATAGATTTTGATGCGGCTTTAAATAGATAGAGTGATTCAACAGGAAGGTTTATAATGATGAATATTTAATGTCACCATTGCACCCGTGCGAAGCTGGGACGGGTCGCTAGTATATATATATATGTTACCTGCCAAACCCGATTTCAGGACAAACTAGTTTGGCCTAGGCTAAACTAGTTCTTCCTATTAGCGATAGGATAAACTAGTTTAGCCTAGTCTGTCAGGCCAAAGTTTTGTGAGATGCAGCTGCAATAAAAACTGTTCCACAAACCGATGCCAGTGCAAGAAGGCAATGACACTCTGCAATTCTAAGTGCCACCAAAGCAAACCATGTAAAAATAAATAACAAATTTAATAATTGATTTTTGTTTCTATTAAAAAAAAAAATACAGTATTATTTGTTATAGTATGATTGTTCGTATTACCCTTGGTATTACCGTTTAAATATAACTTTTAACACCGAATCACTACAGTTTAATAAAATTGATTATTTTTACAGTTACGGAGTATTTTATTCAGTAATTTATCTATTTATTTTGACTTTCTAGATATATTAGAATGTTGAGACTAGTCCATACCAGTTTATCCTAGAGTGTGCGTATTTATATCAGGACGAACTAGTTTGGCCTAGCCTAAACTGGTTTATCCTATCGGGCTTAGGACAAATTAGTTTGGACTAGGCTAAACTAGTTTATCCTATCGCGAATAGGAAGAACTAGTTTAGCCTAGGCCAAACTAGTTTGTCCTGAAATCGGGTTTGGCCGGTAATATATATATATAAATCAATGCCAACTGGCTACTCTACCCTCATATACCTTAATCTACCCTACTAAGAACTTTCTCCTAGCAATAACAAACACAACAAAAAAAGAATTAGCGAAATCGGTTCAACTGTGCTCAAGATTTTGATTCATTTTTATATTCTTCATAATAAACCTTTATTCATCAGCTTTCTTTGTACTCGGTCTTCAATCAAGCACATCGTATCCGTGTCGTATAGCGTAGTCGTCAAGACGAGCACGTGCTCCTCCGGTCGGACGCACTGTTCAAGCCCAGCAACCGTGAAGAGACGCCGTTATATTGACCGATCTCAGTGATGCACTGTTAAATTGTTACCATTGTGAGGAACTGGAAGTCGTGCGTTAAGGAAAACTCGTATATGAATGGAAGAAGTTGTAATAGAATGTCGGATCGTGGAGTACGAATGGTAAATTGTGGCAGAATGTAATAATGGGACGCAGGCCTCTTTTTTGTGAGGATAGCTCTTTGGAAACAACCAGCAGTAGGATCAGATTCAGAATCAATTATTCGTAAACATATCTATATATATAAAAAAGGAAAAACTGGGACTAGGAAAGTGAAATTTTGCACAGAGCTCCCTTTTATGACGTAGGCGAACATTAAAAAGGATTATCCAAAATTCACTCCTTAAAGGGATGAAACGCGTGTCCAAAGTTTGTGCGAAAACCTATTTTTACGAGGACGAAGCCACTGGCAGAAAGCTAATAATTATATAAGAAATCTTAAAAATTAGTGCGCTATGTTTGGCCAATCAGCATATAAAATATAAAAAAAAAACTATTAAATTAAAATCTAAATTCATCATAATATTATTAAGCAAGCTTGCAAATAAAATTTTACTATTAGTCAGCCGGGATTTTACTGAGAGTGCGGAGGAAATTGCATGATTTGCTTTCGTCATCTTCTTTTTATTATCGGAAAACCCCACGAACGGCGAGTATCCACGATTACGTTGTCTACACTTTTACGGTCCGGATTAAGCATTTCGCTTCGTCGTTTATACTGTATACATTGAAGGACACGAACAATTTGCCTGCTTCGATCTTCCAGTCCGTTTATAATTTAGGCGTCTTCAAGGGTAGAGTAAATACTCTTAATAAACTAGTGCGCCTCACCAACAACGGTGGCACCACTGCATATCATCACGTGGGAATTGGGACTGCAGTCAAGCACTAGTTTATATCAAATAAAAAAATAGGCCCGTGTCCTGGCAGTGCTCATGCGGGCACTGAGCAGATCGATAAATACCACATGTTTTTGTATTTATCGTTTCTAGAATGTTTCATGTTGTTACAAATTTTTCTTCACAGTTTTGTGTGTCATCATCATCTTCCAGCGGTCTCGTGGGCGTTAACCAACCTCCATGGTCCAGAGTTCCCGAGATACCGTAAACCGTGTCAAGTGGAGACGCATTGCGGGAGCCACACTAGACAAAGAAATTGCAACATGATCAACCACGAGGACTCTGTCAAGAGTGAACGACTAAGGAGGATCATATCCTGACCTTGTTTCATGTTACTTGGGGGTCGCCGCAACACGCCCAAAAGCCCCTAAAAGCCAGTACTGTGAACTCATCGCATTATGCATGGGACCACAGCATTATGCTGAGCGTTTGGCCGTTTTTGCGCGAATGTGGCGCATTCTTTTCTAGTACAAGTTTTCTATAAAATAGTAATGATTGTCTAATGGCTTCAAGGTTACGTCATTTTGCGTGAAATAAACTGTTTTTTTTCTACCATTCTATCACCGGTCACGCTAACATTTTTTTTTCATCAATCAGTTTATTTCTTCGGCCTCCTACTCTCTCTTTATACATTCACATGTTAGTAAAAACACAGTTTTGAGAGTAGAGGTGATGAAGCAAATTACAGAAAAGTATTGATACATTTTGAAAACCGGCGCCACATTTTGAAAAGTAAAAACCCTTGTCGCTACATAAACTTCTTGACAGAAAGCTTAGCGCAACAATGTTTTAAAAGGGTTGACAGAGGTAATTGGGTGTGCAACTTTCTGCGTCGGCCGGGTCGAATAAATCTTAAATGAGAGAGCCATCTGTATTTAACAGGGCAAGAAACAGTAACGCTAAATGTTTAGGTTCATATATAGTCAAATAAGGTAAAGAGATGTACTATAAAACCCACAACGGTAAGGCAAAATTGCCCCAGAACTTGGAATAATGTTCGAGAAAAAGTGTTCCAAAATAAAAACAGTGTTACGAAAGTGGTAGAAAGATTTAGAAAGGTCCAAAGGGAGGTTTATGACGTAAGCGACCGCTTAGAAACATTACCCCTAAGGCGAGAGCCTTTTACAGGCTTCTTGTATTCGCGTGCCTTCACAATGAAATGTAACATTCAATAGAATTCACGAAAAACATGTAAAGTATGTAAAGGTTTCTAAACTTTGTGTTCAAACATCTACACTAATATAATAAAGAGGTAAAGTTTGTTTTTTTTTGTTTGTAGGGGGTAATCTCTGGAACTACTGGTCCGATTGGAAAAAAATTAACAACAATAGAAAGCTGCTTTACTTCTGAATGACATAGGCTATATTTTATTTACGCGGGCGAAGCCGCTGGCAAAAGCTAGTTGTGAATAATTTTGTTAGCTAAGGATTAGGCAAATTTTGTTTTAATAAGGGCTCAATGTTCAGATTCTGCTAATGAATAGAATAGCTCTCTCTCTCTGCTAGAGAATAGCCTCTTAGAAGCTGTAAGTAGGGTACGGACCTGAATAAATAAGGAGGTTTACGCTTAGACCTGAATTAGCGACCAACCAAAAATGGTAGAGGTATAAACTTTAGGAAAGTTACAGTAGACAACTACGTATATTTAAACGCAAAATGTCCACAGAAATGACCACATATTATGTGCGTCATTTTTTTTTATGGTAGGTAAAAATCATCCCATGACGAATACTGCCCTTAAGCGGAGCACATTTGGGTTACATTTAAAACTTTTTACGAATAGAACCACTTCTAAAACTATCCCTATAGGACGTAGGGTGAATTAAGACGATTTTCCACGCCATAAAAAAAAAATCGTAGTTTGAGTTAAAGAGGAGGATTCTTATTTCTTAGGTTAATAAAGCCCGTCATTATTAGTATTTCAAAACTACCCTGAAAAGACGATCAAGGAAGACCATCTCCCTAAAGTTTGTACTAAAACATCGCGAACGAAATCGCGGTCAAAGTGCTAGTACAACAGAACAACAGTACGTGACAAGCCGACACCATGGAACAAAAGAGTAACAGCCGAGTACTGTCCAGCGATTGTCAGGTCGACTCTTGACAAAGGGAAACAGCACTTCAGAGACGCCTTTGACATTAAACCTGTACAAAATATAATGAGACTCTAGACAGCAGGAGGTTACAATAGGGTTGTGGACATGAAAAATATTTCGATACATCGATATTTATAAAAATATTTATATTGAACAAGATATCTTTAGGCAAAGATGTTTCAATTAGTAAGAATTTTATTTTGCTAAATTATTAAAATAAGAATAATAAAAACATAACTGATTAAAACTACATTCACATAACATACATATAATATTATATAATATAAATTTTTAGGTAAATATCTTAAAACTCTTCCGCATTGCTGACTTGTTGTGTAATACCTTTTTCAAGGCTACCTTCAAAAAACGATCAAGGGAGACCATCCCCTTAAGTTTTTACTAATATTCTCGGGAACGAAGTCGCGGTCAAAGTGCTAGTACAACAATACAACAGAACGTGACAAGCCGACTCCATGGAACAAAAGAGTAACAGCCGAGTACTGTCCAGCGATTGTCAGGTCGACTCTTGACAAAGGGAAACAGCACTTCAGAGACGCCTTTGACATTAAAACCTGTACAAAATACATGACAAATATTTCGATACATCGATATTTATAAAAATATTTATATTGAACAAGATATCGCTAGGCAAAGATATTTATTTCAATTTAGTAAGAATTTTATTTTGATAAATTATTAAAAAAAAGTATAATAAAAACAGTTGTGTTTTAATTAACTAAAACACATACACATAACTTACATATAATATTTATAATATACATTTCTAGCTAAAATCTTAAAACTGAACCGAACTGAGCTATGGATTTTGTAACAAATAAATAAATAAACTCTTCCGCATTGCTGACTTGTTGTGTAAGGTGAGTCATTATTAATACCTATTTCAAAGCTACCCTCAAAAGATCAAGGGAGACAATCCCCTTAAAGTTTGCACTAAAACATCGCGAACGAAATCGCGGTCAAAGTGCTAGTACAACAGAACAACAGTACGTGACAAGCCGACTCCATGGAACAATAGAGTAACAGCCGAGTACTGTCCAGCGATTGTCAGGTCGACTCTTGACAAAGGGAAACAGCACTTCAGTCTCGCCTTTGACATTAAAACCTGTACAAAATATAATGAGACTCTAGACAGCAGGAGGTTACAATAGGGTTGTGGACATGACACATATTTCGATACATCGATATTTGTAAAAATATTTATTTTGACCTCGATTTCTATATACAAAGATATTTATTCCAATTTAGTAAGAATTTTATTTTAGAATTTAGAACATTTTTACATAACATACATTTCTAGCTAAATATCATAAAACCGCATTGCTCACTGATTGGAAGTGTACCCAATATTTCGACTTTTATTCTAACTCAATAATAAGTAGGTAATAATAATTTTTATAATAATTTGTAGGTAGCCATAGATTTAAGTTTTATATAAGTTCTGTTGCGTTTTGGTGAAAAAATCTATCTACAATATTATGAGAATTTTAATAAAACGAAGTTACTTTTTTTCAATATTCCTTTATCTGACAAAATTAGAAATTAACAATAATGAAATATCATTTTTTTTTATTATTTCTGACAAACTAGTATTATGTTGTCCGCTATACGTACAGTTTTTACCATTCGTTTTAATATTTTACGGCTTTGAATTCCGCTAGATATTCAACTTTTTTAGATAATTTTGAAGAAAAAAATGTCGTTTTTGATACGAAATTCGATATCTATTCTTACCTATATATCGAAACACAAAAATATCGATATGCGATGTATCGATATTTTTCCAACCAGCCTAAGGTACAAGACGTAGGAAGATACACTTAAGAGATAAAACGTCGCATTTATACCTGAATATTTCTAGAGGGATTTCGCGAGACACAAGTATTTTCAAGTCTATAATTACGTAAGTCTTGCGACTTGGGAGGCTTGGGGGGACGTTATTCATTCTCCTGGAGAGACATGGTAATTTCGTGAAGGGATTCGTGAACTATTTAATTTTACAGTCCCTTTATAGCTAGAAGAACATAATCCTGTCATGAAGACGTAGGTACATAGCCTGTTTACTAACGCAAATTTCAAAGGATTGTGAACGGTTTTCGCTTTATATGAAAAACTAGCAGGTGCTAGCGACTTCTTCTACGTTAGATTCATAAAATAACCACAATTAAATTTGGTCATCCTTTTAAGATGTTTCTTTTTTGCAATTTACTCTGATATTATTTTCTAAAATAAACGTAGCTTAAGGTTGAACAAAATTTTATTCATGTAATTAGCTTTTGCACGCGGCTTCGCCCCGTCAACTGATTACTCTATTCTACTCCACTCTACCATATCTTTTTCTTTTATAAGAACCTCCTGACAATAACGAACACAACAAAAAAAGAATGAGTGAAATTGGTTCAGGCGTTGTTGAGTTATGCGCTTACCAACACACTTTGCGATTCATTATCATATTATAGACTAGCTTCTGCCCGCGACTTCGTCCGCGGACAATTTTGTGAGACAAAAGGTGTGATAGCTCGGTTAATATCCATGTTATATAAACAATTTATAGCCTATGTCACTCAGGAGTAAAGCAGCTTTCTATTATAACTTCAATTTTTCCAATCGAACCATTAGTTCCAGAGATTACCCCCTACAAACAAAAAAGCAAACTTTACCTCTTTATTATATTAGTGTAGATATAGAAGAAGGTAGATGTAAGATATAGAGTTGTATAGAGAGGTCACTGTGCATTTTCCATTTGCTTTTTTGCAATTTTGGAGAGCCATAATTAAAAAGCCTCCAAGCTCTGAAGCCACCGTTTCGAGACGAAGCCAATGCAAAGCAATGTTGGAATATTTACGTATTGTAATGCCTGTGTGTCTCTTCTTTTTCTCTCAGAGATTATTTAAAACGACTTCATCCCCGACAGCATTTTTTTTCATTGCCCTTTGATTTCAGAATCGTGGCCGTGTTAGCAAATTCACCCTGCTTACTTAACATGACAGTGTGTGGTATGGGTGACGTGTTTTGAGAGCTTAACGACTTATTAAACTAAGCCTGCCTGGTATGTTCAAGGGAATTGAAGCGCACAGATGGTACATTAATGAAGGCTTATATAATTAAAACAAAGAACATCAAAAGCGAAGAAGGGTTATATAGAACAAGCTTAAAATTTCTTTGTTAGGTACATAGAGCAATATTTCTATTTCATCATCATCATCAGCCGTTTTAATGTTCCCACTGCTGGGACATAGGCCTCCTCTCTAGGAGAGGAAATGGGTCGTAATCCACCATGCGGGCCCAGTGCGGATTGGCGGATGTCACGTCTTCGTATTTTTGGTTCTATGACGTGCCGACGGTGAAGGAAAACATTGTGAGGTTTCCTCACAGTAGTGGTGATGAAATAAATTACACAAAGTAATGCGCCTGGCTGGGTTTCAACCCGCAACCTGCAACTCGTAAGTCTGGGCCGTTACCACTCGGCCACCACTGCTCTCGAATATTTTTATTTAGATAAAATATTTTTCAGGTAAAAATGAGATAGTAAATATTCATGTTCGCTTAGCCAAAAACCTCAGCGGAGTTATAATAACAAAAATAACTGAAAAAAACACCGGTCTAGTTAATGGCAAAACTTTGTTGAAATTAAAAATAACGTAGCTTTCCGTTGAATATCAGAACGGTTCATGAAATTTTTGCATAAAACAAAAGAATCCTGGCCTCGGTGGGAAGTGAAATTAGTTTTGTTGAGCGGCAAACGAGATGAATGCCAATTAGACGAAACGAAAATGGAACCAACGTAGGGATAATCTATATTTATAAAAGGAGAAACTGACTGACTGACATATCAACACACAGCCGAAACTACTGGGACTAGACGCGTGAAATTTTGCACAAGGCTTCCTTTTATGACGTAGGCGAACACTAAGAAAGGGTTTTTCAAAATTCAGCTCCAAAAGGGATGTAATGGGGTCTAAAGTTTGTATCGAGAATCTGATTTCACGCGGGCAAAGCCGCTGGCAGAAGGCTAGTTCCGTATATACGCATTGAGCATCGGCGTAGGGTAGCCAGCCTTTCGGAGTTTTACAGGTTGCTTTTTGTAAAGTATGCGCGGAAATTACGTGACTTAATTCCACCATCACATTTCTTGTCAGCAAACTGCCTCCTGGGGCCGGTGGTTGATGCGAAAGCGTTACACCGGGGCTCTGGGACTAAGGCATAGAAGGAACGGGGTAGGTTATTTTCCGAACCGATTATAATTTGGGTATCTTCAAGGTTAAAATGAAACGTGAAGTGAAGTGGTAGGTAAAGTGGTTCAGTGCGCCTCACCATCAACGACTGCATCACTGCTTACCGTCAGGTGGGATTGTAGTCAAGCATTAGTTTATAGCGGAAAAAATACCGAATGAAAATAATACGTAAATTAATTCTCGTGAGAGTAACAAAATGTGTAACTGAAGAAGTTACAAATGTTTACGTAGGTTGGCACGTATCGGAAACGAAATATAGAACTGTAGAATTTGTTAGAGCTTAGGTAGCTGCAAAAGTGGATGGTTTGCGTGAGCAACGTCATGAAAAACAGGGACTGAATGATAGCATGTCGGTTGACAACGGAGATTGGTTGAAGGTAACGTGCTGTGTGCCGTACCAAATAACATGAGACAGAAAATTACTGCAAGGTTTTGATGAGACTATAAAAAGTGATGAAGACATTACGAATAATGAAGCAGTACATATACCTAGTTCGTTTTTTAATCCTAGATTACGATTTGACAATTTAAAATGTCAAACTCCAGAAAATTGGGATAATATTTCTAGAGTGTGACATTCTGAGTTGTTAAATCGTAGTCTAGAATTAAAAAAAACGAACTATAGTATAATGATCTATCTCAAAATTGGTAATGAAATCTACTTATCAAAACGTTTTAGGAACTCATTCATTGTGGGTATAGTTCAGAAGTGGAATTCTCTGTTGGGGTTCCTGATAGATACAACCAAGTCAAGGCGCAGTGGTTGAGAGATTGACTGCTGCGCTGAGGGTCGCGGGTTCGATTCCCGCACGGAACAAATATTTGTATGGCCTACAGATAGGTGTTCTGGGTCTGGGTATCTTGTGTATGTTACTTTACATGTTTGTGAACGCACCCACGACACAGGAGTAATTCCTAGTGTGGGGCAGAGCTTTAAAAAATAAAAAAATATACTCTTAGGGAAACGTGTTAAACGCATCATCCCTTACCATTGGTTGAGATAGAGGTGAAACAAGTCTGCTTTTTTTTAATTAGCCCATATTGTGTGTTATTATTGAGCTAATGATCTTCCAAACTTAGTTGTCTTGGGCAAGTTGTGATTTAAGTTTTTTACCAACATGACCAGATTTTCAACCTTTGTAGCCTATTATTTATTTTTTTGTTTAATAACAATAATAATAAACCACATCTTTCCAGAGACCTCCAAGCGGCTTTTCCAAATACAATAAATCCATTATCATTAACTGAATAAAGCCACCAGACTTTAATAACGTTATGTAAATTTTGGCAAAGTCTACTTATTTTAATCCGATGGACTTTGGACGGAACGGGATTACACGAAAACTTATTATTACTTTTATCGGAATAGCTAGGAATCGTTTTTATTTTGTACTAGTGACCCGCCCCAGTTTCGCAAAGGGGGCAATGCTGATATTATATTTATTATGCATGTATTATACATAAAAAACTTCCTCTTGAATCACTCTATCTATTAAAAAGAGCATAAAAAATATCATCAAAATCCGTTGCGTAGTTTTAAACAATTAAACATATATAGGGACAGGAATCGACTTTGTTTTATAACTATGTAATGATGATTAAGGATCAGTTGAGTGTATAACAGGTTTAGTTTGTGTCAGTAGATATTTAGGTAAGTGAAAAAATAGCCTGGTCATGCAATAGTTGTGTTTTAAGTGGGACATCGACGATTAACTTTCCATGTTCAGACTGAGCCTGAGGTCCCTTCAAACAATCTTCCAACCCTAGCGGACAGTCCTAACAGGTCCTGTCAATTTTGCTGACATTGCTGTCATCTTACTGATAAATGATGATGAATGAGATTAAGATAATAATGATGAAAAAGAAGAAAGAGAGAGAGCGATGATTAATATTATAAATATAAAAGCAACTCTGTCAGTCAGTTATACTTCTAAAGTTATTAAAACAGAACTGATTTTGATAAAACTTGGTATGAAATAAGCTTGAATCCCAAAGAAGAGCACAAGCCACAATTTTAAAATGGCAACTTCATGTCCGACATTATATGTAAACGACATTCACGAGGACGAAGTCGTGGGCAATAGCTAGTTGAATATAATTTTTTAAGTTCCAGCAGTTCTAAGTATGGTGATAAGAACAAAAACTGTACGTTTATTACATAACATTCAAAACTAGGGCAAGCTCAAATGTTCAGCTTAGAATCACCCCCGATATACGCAGTATTTAAAACTAATGATACTAATAAGGACTGTCTGTGAGAACTAGATAATAATAATAATAAGTAGCTTTAAAGCAACAAACTTATTTGGAACTTCAACGTATGGCTGTTAGACAACAAGCCGTGAAACCCTCTCCTGTGGGTGTCATAAAAAGCGGCCAGACATAAAAATTGGCACTTACAACATCACAACTTTACAGCGCCAAGTTGTCTGCCAAAGCAGTTGTTACAGTTGAATCATTTATTGTAACTGTCCTTGAGAAAGTTGAATAGCAGGGAGGAGTATATAGAGGTAGCGGTATTTCTTGACGACGTGAGCATGCTTTTTTTTATTGATTATAGGTTCGCGCTTGACCGCTATCTCACCTGATAGAAAGCAACGATGAGGTCGACGATGGAGCGCGCTTACCTAGAAGTAATCTATTCACTCTTGACTTAAGATTCTCGGATTACAAAGAAGATAATGATATCAATGATCATGTCTTCGCAGAATGGCTGGTAGCACCTGGAAGGCGACTTGTTGATAATCGAAATGTATGAAAACGTTTTAGCAGCTTATATAAATTACTGTAGGTTGAAGACGATCGAAATCATGGAAAGCTCATTAATGGAAAATGATGAAAAAACAAAATTGATCTTGTATTCAATGCACCAAATAAAATATGTCTGGACACACTTTAAATAATAAATTAACAAGATGAACTTAACCGTAGGGACCCTGCAGAAGGGTCGAAGCTAACTGGGGCCAAGGGTTTGTGTCTGAAAGGAAGGCTCCAGCCCTGGTATACATGGCGACGTTGGAACGGGGAAGGTTGTTTAGTCAGTAAGAGCCTGACACTGTTTTCCGCTCCGCTCAAGGGCGGGATTCGTAATTGGATAATTTTTACCTACCATAAAAAAAAACATGTAAAAGTTGGTAAATTGACTAACTAGGTTATTTGTGCATCTATTGTATAAACTATTAACAAATGTTATAAATCTTAGTTGAAGAATGAACAATTTACTAACTGCGAATACAATACCGACCAACTCTATCCAGAGGGTGTCGTAATATCCAACTAAGACTGTGTTGAGAAGACCAGAATTAAACGTACTGAACTGAGAGTAGTGATTATAGCATTCTGCCAAGTTTTTTCTTTAGGCTTTTGTTCGGCAATTAAATTCAAGGCTGCTAAGTAAATGGCTTTCAACAGTAAGGATAGCTAAGAGAGCAGACTTCATAATTTCCTAAAAGGTTCCATCAATTAAGATATCGAGTTTAGTTTACGTGCGTAGGATATGTAAACAGACAAATATATGACAGCCTATCTAAATAAAAACTAATTATTATACTATTACAATATAACACATATTTACGACTAATTGTCTTAGAGACATTAGTGACGAAACTCGTTCTGATATGATTATTAATGCTGATGTAGAAATTGGTGTAGCGTCTGATAACGATCTTAATTCTTATGCTCCGATTAGTGGCGCAGAATAAGCTAGCAAGCTAGCAAGGCTAGCAAGAAATATATGATAAAAGAAATTTAACGACACTGAGCATTTTGATAATGGCTAAGAATTTAATGCAAAGGCTGAAGAAGAGAATGATGACGACATCAATACAAGCTACATTACTTTTACAAAATAGCGTAGTTTTAATATAACAATCCTCACTTAAGCATAAGAATTTAGTTGCAGAAAAGGCTATAGAAGAGAATGACGACGACATCAATACAAGCTACATTACTTTTACAAAAAAGCGTAGTTTTAATATGACAATCCTCACTTAAGCATTTTGATAAAGGCTAAGAATTTAATGCGAAGGTCGTTGAAGAGAATGACGACAAAATCAATACAAGCTACAATACTTATACAAAAAAGCGTAGTTTTAATACAACAGTCCTCACCTGCCACTGTCCCGTCGTAACGACCACCGCCTAGAAGTCAACGCTCGAAGCATTGTCCAAAATTCAATACACTACAGTCAACATCACAGTATCTTGTGGAACTTAACTACTATAGTATAAATGCACTTTTCTCACTTTCTGTTACACTGTTCTTATTACATTTGGCAAGTTTTACATTATCACACTTCCGAGGCACTGATTTTTGGTATCAAGTTAATTGTAATAGAAGAAGAGGGTTTTAGTAATGATCTAAGAAAAAAAATATATTTATATAGTTAAAAAGTATAGGTACAGGAGACGGGGAGAGAAAAATCTTTGATGGGTCCAATCGATTTGGTCCAGATTAATCAAATAATGTCGCAGTAATAGGTATCTACACATATTGCAAACTTGAATATACAATACTGGTAATGATATTAACAGCATATTAAAAAAATTAAGGAGGACTCTAAGAGTGGCCAACCTGACGTACATTTTCATACAACCGCACTTACGATTTATGATGTTATTACAGTAAATCAAAACATAAGTTTGTGTAAGAGTAATCCAGTAAAAATCTCTGAAAATCTGCTGTTTTACGTGAACTTTGGACTCTTCATGATGTTAAAAATACAAAAAGTACTTCTATAGAAGCCTTGCGCATCGAGATTCTAAATGATGTCATTTTTCTTCAAAAATTATTAAGGGTTTAATAAAAACACCTATTTCCTTTAACAAGTTTTGTGAAACATTCAAGTGAGTCGTAGAATTACCGAATACCAACAAAGTTTTCAGGTGTTATCTATCTTTTTTCGCATTAGTTTTGCATCTTACAACACTCTGGATTGCGTTAAATGAAGCAACAAGCTTCCCCTTGACACCCAAGCGAGCGCCGGCGCTCGCGCTCATGATTTCGCGAAACGCGCCGTTGTCAAATTTTCAAAAATATAATGTACAATATTTGAGTTTTTTTTTGTAGGGTATTTTAATATTTATCCAAGAACGTAAAAAAAAAGTTTTTATAGACAAATAACTTTTCGTTAATACCCGCGAACGCCGGCGTTCGCTTTATGGCTGAGAGGTTAAACCTAATTGGTTGTTTACAATATTGTATATCTACACTAATATAATAAAGAGGTAAAGTTTGTTTTTTTATTTTTTTCTTTTTTTGTTTGTAGGAGGTAATCTCTGGAACTAATGGTTCGATTGGAAAAATTTTAGCCACAATAGAAAGCTGCTTTACTCCTGAGTGACATAGGCTATAAATTATTTATATAACATGGATGTTAACCGAGCTATCACTACAAGAAATTTTCCGCGGACGAAGTCGCGGGCAGAAGCTAGTATTGTAATATATTTGACTGATCTATGAACTTTCTATGTATACATCGAAGTAAAAAATAAATATGCACGAATTTAGGATATTAAGAATTATTCTTCATATTCAAAGCAAGACGAGGAAGCTACTGCTTTAAAATAAGAGTATTTATATTATGAATGTTGCCTCGACTCAGGCGTGTGCCGATATAAGGTGCAACACTTTTATTTTAAGTGCTGTTTACAACTATTTTGTTCAAGAGTATCGTTTATGCAGCTTCGGGACCATTACGAAATTGGAATACATTTTTATTTGGTGCATCATTATTGTATATTGGTAAACGTTTTGTAGTTTGCGCATTTTTGTTCTTGTGCTTTTTTGTTTGCTTCGGTGGGTTGTATTGTGATGTTATATACAGGGTGTCATTGACATCCTAACGCTAACGAATACCATGGATTCTGTACATGATTCGGGACCTCTCAGTGGTGAAATTTTTCGTTGGTCTTTTTCCAATTAAAAAAAAATTAACAAAAAAATAATCGAGGCAAATAAAGTCGTTATTCTAATCAAACCCGATGACATTTTTAATTTGGAATGTAATTCATTATTTTTTTTCGCAAAAAATGTTTAAATAACGTTTTTATACAGTTTAATTTAAAAAACGTAAAAAAAAAATATTTGAAAAAAAATTAAGAAAGAACCACAAATTCAAATAAATTCAAAAACAACAAAAAATTCCACCACTGGGTGTTCTAGAATCATGCACTGGATCTATGGTATTCGTTTGTGTTACGATGTCAATGACACCCTGTATAGCTTATAGTCATGAATCTGGTTATCCCATACAGACAAGTTTTTGACTGTAGTTCCTCAGATTAGTTTAAAAAAAAAACTATTCCGCTTTGTTATATTAATATAGATTAAATATCTGTCAGGTATTGGTACCATAGCATTGTTTTATAAATCTTGTGTCTTTTGTAATTTTAGGAACGTCTTTGAAGTCTCTTATATCATGGGGCATCTGGATAGTCTTAACAAAAATATTTAGTGTATTGTTTGGATAATAACGTTGTTATGATTAATGTCATGTATTTTATTAACATTTACATTTTATGGAAACACTAACACGTAGATAAATCTTTATTCTTTTGTTCAATATTTTTTACTACGTTATTTTCTACGAAACGTTTCAAAATTTATGTTACACTGTGCGTAATTTTTCAATAATACTTCTGGGCTTCAAGTCTGCTATTACAATATTGTCAGAATAGTCCATCGTTGATTTCAAAATTGTTGATTTTGACAAGTTTGATAATCTACTAATACGATGGCGTCATTAGAACTTTCCAATGATCAACCACTGACACTTCATTGAAATATTTACAATGGTAATCTCGTACATAATGACAAATAAATACTTTACATATGCGATAAATTAATAAAATTTTGACAGTTCCTTTAATCAGTGACTTACGATTAGAATGTTATTGTTTTTAATTCGTTACAAAACACCTCGTACCACAATTCTATTACGATACCACTGACCGCCCAATGATCAGAAATTATAAATTAACAGATAACGAAATTTTAGCAAAATGCCATTGTCGGCATTGTGTTGGAATGACAATATTTTGAAAATGGCAGACTTGGGCCCCTGTGGCTATAGAAGCAATACCTCTAACATTAATCCTAACAGTAATAAAATCAATTATTTCACACCTTGGCTCGTGTGAAGAAATATTACAGGCTTCATAGATAATGTAATCAATATATAATTCTTCATAAAGTAGTAAATAGCATCATGCCTCATAAGCGAAGAATGGACGAGCGTGTGAAAGTGCCCGCGAAAACAATGGCCGATGAAGTGACGTCATCGTATATAAATATTAGAGTGAACGTGAAGAAAGGAATGCTGGATAGTTTGGTAGATGAGATGAGAGAACTAATGAATTTTATTTGGAGAAGACAGCCTTAGCCTTAGCCTTCCTTTGAGGAAAGTGGCTGTGTTTTTTTATTATTGATTATAGGTTCGAGCTTGACCGTTATCTCACCTGATGGGAAGCGACGATGCAGTCGACGATGGAGCGCGCTTTCCTAAAAATACTGACTCCGGCAAGGAATTCCACTCCTTGGCTGTACGCATAGTGAATTGTTAGTTCTGATTAAGATTTAATATTTATAAATATAAAAATTTATGTTGTTTGAACATGTGGAAGATTACAAAACAATTATTGTAGGAACTAGCTTCTGCCAGCAGCTTCGCCTGCGTGAAAGTCGGTTAATCTACATAGGGGTGGGGTTTAGTTCAATCCGTTCTTAGCGGATGTCTACATCCTATTAGGAATCTACCTGTCCAATATATTTGTAGGGGTTATGGATTCTGAGATTTACACAACCTAGTTGTCGCGTAAGGAAAAGGGTCACAAAAGGGTGGAAGCCAACTGGAGCCCGTCATTGGTTGATTTTTGTTCAACGCCAACGTAAAAAAATCCTAGCTGTCGGATTTTTATTATTAATTTTCTTCTATTCTGACGTAGAACATTTTGGTAATAACATTATAGAAGGATGAAGAGAAAAACTGATACAGCAGGTTAACAGGTTAAGTAGTTGACAAAGAAGTTTAAACTCTTGAGCCCCAAGCGAACGTCGGCGTTCGCACACCTTGGGCCCTAGACAAGTGGCAATAGCTCCGTGTCGAATCCATTTCTAAGTTCGATTTCGCCTTAACGATGTCGACCACAAAATGGTAGACAAAGTGACATCGACTAACATATCGATAAGTCAAAGTGTTGGTTCAATAAAATAACAACTTCTTGGCTATGATTATCGAATTAAAACGTCCAATTTGCCGTATAAACAACTAATAACAATTAGCGAATCGAAAACGTTTGACCACGTGACTTTTCGAAGGCATATGTCAGTTCCATACATTTCGGAGTTTCGAATTTCGTTATCGTTAGTGAGAATGTGACTTTGTCTAAGCCCCCTTTTGTCTTTCTATCATATCTCTAATCACGGTATTCAAAAGGAATATAGAAATTATAGACCTAACTGTTACTTTATTAAACACGTACAAGTGAGACGATACTTAAATAAATATTAGACACGTGAGCCACACGTGGGTGTTTCAGGTGCCAACACACCTGCTCTTTGCAGAACTAAATAAATGCCACTAAAGCTGCAGTTAAAGTAACCATTTACTGGACGAAAACAATTTAACGAGTTTACCTATCACTCGAAAAGAAGATGACACATTACGGAAATTTATCCAAATATAATTCTTCTATCAATAAAACTTGACATCGCTAGGGATTAAGGCAAGGAAGGAATGGGGTAGGTTGTTTAGTCAGTAAGAGTCTGACACTGTTTCCCGCTCCGTGCAAGGGCGGGATTCGTCAGTCGATTGTTATCTGCCATAAGAAAACCTGTACTTCCATGGTGTATAATGCTTACAAAAACTTGCTAGCTAAGCACCAAAGAAACTTTACGATCAAAAGAATTTAGATTCTGACAGTGTCTCCGCGTCTTGTGAAAGTAGAAAACAATCCCAAGGGAATATACCGAGACCAAACGGCCATGGACAAGGTCTGCCCATAAAACCAGCGGTTTGAGTGTACAATACACACACATATGTAATCGTACATACAGACTTTTACATCCATACCTGCAGATTTTACCTTTTACATAGCCTCTTTCAATAACGTCAATGTGAGAACATTGTAGTAATTTACTTGTTGATACTGATATGGAAATATTTTAACAAACCATTTTTTTTAAAGAGTAATCATGGAGTTTCTTGCCGGTTCCTCCACAGGAAACGCCCAATCAGACCGTGCTCTAGCTTCTGACGTTTTACAAGTGCCCATGTAGGACTATCTATATATATAAAACGAGAAACTGACTGAATGACATATCAACGCACAGCCGAAACTACTGAACCTAAAAGCGTGAAATTTTGCACAAGGCTTCCTTTTATAACGTAGGTGAACACTAAGAAAGGGTTTGCCAAAATTCACCTCCTAAAGGGATGTAATGGGGGTCGGTCTAAAGTTTGTATGGAGAACCCTATTTTCAGGCGGGCGAAGCCGCTGGCACAAGGCTAGTGAGGAATACAAAATTTTGACTTTGAGACATTTGCCTTTATAATATTAGCGGAATTCTATTAAAGCTTCGATTTTTCCCAATAAAGTTATTCCATCTAGCCCAAGCCGTACTAATACAAATTGCTTTATCGTCACTTCAAACTTGGTCCCATCTCTTTTGATCCCGGGCGGGATACCTGGCAATTTTATCGATATCTCTAAATTGGTTTACCTCGATACTTTTATCGATGACCGTAATTCGGTTTAGTTTAGCTTACTATGTATTTAATTTAAACTTGATGAAGGCTGATTATTTTCTTGTCCGTATTCTAAGTTACTAGTCACTGTTGCCGCTTTTCTTCGCTAGTGAATTTTCGCGTTGCTTACATAGTCTGGAAATTAATAGTAGAGTAAGCGTTTAAGGAAACTGTTCAATATTGGATGTTTTTATACTTATAAATAATATATGTACAACAAGTAACTGGAATATTGCACTCTTTTATACAGCCATAAATCACTGAAATTTTACTGATATGCTCTAAATATAATAACATGGGTATCGACGCAATATAAAACTAGCGCATCGGTATTGGTATCTAAGTATTTCCGCACCACACAAAGTCTTTAGTAATACAATAACGCAACCAATAGGTAATTTATCAAAATTTATATTTTTTTTATTTTGAACATACTATTTGTTATAAGTTGAATATACGTATACTCTCCTAAAGAGAAGGCCTAAAGGTCCCAGCACTGGGAACATTGTGAGGCTGAAGCTATGCTATGTATATAAGTAACATTTTGTGTATAAATACTTATACTGTCACTGAAGGGGCCCTACAGGATCAAAACCTCCTGGAGCCAAGGGTTGATGCGAAAGCGTAATACCAGGGCTGTGGCACTGAGGCTAGGAAGGAATGGTAGGTTGTTTAGTCAGTAAGAGTCTGACACTGTTTCCCGCTCCGCCTAAGGGCGGGATTTGTCATTATATGATTTTTAAGTAAAAAAAGCTATGAACTATCAAACACGTAAAGCCTAAATAGTCGACGTAGTTTTCTTAAAATTTCCAATTTCTGCGCAACGTTCTTTTCACAAGAACCTTCTACAAAGTATTAGAAATCTTTTAAAAAGATGAATGAAATCTGTAAAGTCGTTCTCAAGTTATGGCGCATGACCGAAAGAAATCGGGGTTTATTTCTATACTAGCTGCTGCTGGCGGCTTTGCCCGTTTGATAGTAGAAAATTATACCAAAGGAATTATGTTACGGGGTAAAAGTATCCCATATGCTATTCTAGGGTATGGTCTTCCAGTGTATCAAGTTTCTTCAAAATAAACTTTTGCTTTTGTAATAAATACTAAATTTTGGTGTATATTTTGTTTTTTTTTTATGTAATTTTTTTCTAATAGGGATATCACTAATGTAAAACTTGTTACGGGTAAAATGGGGTGAAGAGAAACTCAAGGGGTGAATAGAGACAAAATTTTCATTAGAATTATTACTTTGATTCCATACTTTTATTTAGTTTTAATAAAACTTTTTGCTTTGAATATTGCATTTTTAAAATATTTAAATGCTGCAGATAATTTTTAAATAACGTGAAAAAAACAACAAAATTTTGTTTCTATCCACCCCCGATTTGTTTCTGTTTACCCCATTTTACGGTACGTGGAATTTTAGAGGCCTTTCGTTAAATGGATGGACCCATATACGATGTACAACTCTATTGCAATGGATACGAAAAACATATGACCGGTCGTTATGGCGACGGGAGGCCTATGTTCAGCAGTGGATGTCTTTCGACTGAAATGATGAAGAAACATAACAGACTTAATTTCTTTTGAAGTGAAAGCAAAAATTAAGACACACCATTTATTAAAAAAAATAATTAATGTGAATTCAAATGAATACGTGGATAACAAAGTCACCGAATCAAACCATTTCAATGCAAAAAAGAATTGTCAAGGACGGTCAAAATATTTGTGAACCAAATTCTGGTTTGTCATTTAACATGATTAATGTGCAAGAATAAGTATTATTTAGAATACATAAAAAGTCGTCCATTATGCAGGTTTTGTAACGGGTGATATGACGAAAGGCTTTTCAGACAGTTGTAGTCGATATAGGACATTTAAGGGTGCCCTCTTCGGCCATTCATTCATAATATGTACTCAGCTTTTTTATGTTGGAAAAATTCATCGAATGACGAATCCCGCCCTTGGGCGGAGCGGGAGACAGTGTCACACTTCTACTGACTAAACGACCCACCGTTCCTTCCTGGCTTAATTCCAGGGCCCTGGTGTTTCGCTACGAGACAGGTCGGGATAGGTGACAATTTGGTAACATTAATAAAAAGATCGACAGTCAGGCTCACGGCAAAGTCTAGTGTACTTAGCATAATCTTGAATGAAAATATGAATATAATACTAGTTTCTATAAAATAAGTTTTATAAAATGAAGTAAAAATATTGGCACAAGTATTTAAAAGATGGAAATCAAATCAGAGCTCAATAAAGTTCGGAATCAAATTATACTGATGAAATATTCAGAAGGCTTGATTGTTTTGTTCTGAAAATTGCTGAAGTTCCGACAGGATTTGTATCTATATAATTATATAAAAACAAAAATCAATGCCACTTTTCGTTGTAATTTTATAACTCAAGAACGGGCTCTCCTATCTTAACCAAATGTTTAGGTTTTGTTCGGACTATTTAGTAGATGGTTTATGTGAAGTTTACACAAAATCGGTGAGTTGTTCTTCATTTAACATTTTCCTGTTGCCGGGTGCGAAGCCGCGGGCAAAAGTTAGTATCAGATAGACGCCAGACCAGCACACAAACTACTGACAAACTAAAAGACGATGTAACAATGAACTGTAGGCGATTGGACGTAAAGACGAGCTATCGGATTCGTAAGTCCCGTTTACTTTATAGCGCAGATAACAATATACTTCCATATATTCTGATGTAGTGTATATCCTAAATAATGGGAGCAACAACGGACAAAGAAGAAAAAGATATTCTGTGGCAGTGTAATGCAATTTTCTACAGTTAGAACATTGGAATAACTATAGCGGTAACGCTCCTCGATTTTTAGTTTTTCTAGATCACATAGCCTCTCGTATGCCGTAATTAGAGACACAATTAAAAAGCTATTTAAGACTCTCTCTCATTCTGTGTCTCGCGTAAATCTGCGTTCCGGATACGAAAGGGTAATAAATATTTTTTTGCTACCTTTTGAACACCGTAATTAGAGACATAATATAAATACAATAGGTGTGCAAACGGCACGTCTGAGGCTAACGACTTTAAGCGTGAGAGAGTGTGTCATTAAAAACACACATGTCTTCAATAAATCTAAATTTATAACTGGTTTAGAAACTAGGACTTTTTTTTATGGTAGGTGAAAATCATCGAATGACGAAACCCGCTCTTGGGCGGAGCGGGAGACCAGTGTCAGACTTTTACTGACTAAAAAACCTACCTCGTACCTTCCTTGCCTTATTCCTGGAGTCGAGGTAACAGTTTGCACCACCCTAGGCTCCAGGATAGAAACTAGGACTAGAAGTTTCTTCTTCTTCGTTTCCAATCAATGATCATCATCATCATCATCAGCCTTTTAATGTTCCCACTGCAGGGACATAGGCCTCCTCTCACTAGGAGAGGGAATGGGCCATAATCCACCACGCGGGCCCAGTGCGGATTGGTGGATGTCACATGTCTTCGAATTTTTGGTTCTAGAACATGCCGGTTTCCTTCACCGTTTTGAGAGCAGTGGTGATGAAATAAATTACACAAAGTAATGCGCCTGGCTGGGTTTGAACCCGCGACCTACGATTCGTAAGTCGGGGCGGCAATCAATGATAAAGTCCTTAAATTGGGGCTGCAGCGTCGGTGGCATTAACTCTTGAGCCCCAAGCGAACGCCAGCGGTCGCACATCTGTTGTCTTTCTAATGTGTCTCTAATTACAGTATTCGAAAAGTTTATTAAATCCTCGATAGTGCAGGTATATGGCCACTTAGAGTTTGGCTAGAAACTAAAAGCATGACAGTACAGAAGTAAAAGAGGAAACGATTAGCAAGACCATCCCCCAGAGCGTTTAGTTGTCAATGACGTCATCTCACTTACAGGCCAAATCAATTTAGCAGAACCAATTGTGTCACAGTAAGGAAGCCTTATATCTAATCAGACGAACTGTTGTTTGACCGAAAATCGATCGTCTGTGAAAGCCGGGACTACGACAATTTACGTCGAAGATATACAATGGGGGGTATTTCCCAATAGGAAACGACCAATTAGTACGGTTCACCGAAATTTAGCCGTTACGTCATCCTGTAAATAGCTCATAATGGATCGTAAGTTTTCTCGTATTTTTCATTCTCTGTTCTGTGTATTTAACTTTCTGCCAGCGGCTTCAACCGCGTGAAATTCGGCTTTCGCACCAACTTTGGATTTTGGAAAATCCTTTCTTAGTGTTCGCCTAAGTCACAACTACGTCAGTCAATCAGTTTCTCCTTTTATATATACAGATAACTGAGAGAGTTTTCCTGGCTTCAAATGTCTTTTTTCACTTCAACACCGGAAAGGATTAAGTTCGAAAAATATTCATTTTCATTTTGTAACACAATTTCGGGAATCGGAAAGAATTTTTGATTTATGTTTCCTTTGTTTATCCAGTTTATCTAATCCGTTTCCCAGGCTTTGTTTTTTACAATATCAGATTAAATATTATGGAAATAATCCTTCGAACATTATCGGGGATCATGATTTTTAGTATGTTGTTTTAAAAATATAGCATTGTAACGTTTGCAGCTATGCACTTATATCTTAATCCTGCCCTTGTCCTGTGTTACTTGGAATCAGATCAACACGTTTTTTTTTTCAATTCTATCGCTGTCACACATCACACTATCACTCAACTCCATTTTCTTTCATGTCTCTTTCCACACTTTTCTTTTATCATTTTCTAGGCGTCTTCCTCTCCGTCCATCCACATGTATACTCATAACTCTTTTAGTAACATGTATTTCAACCTTCCTCTTCACAGGATCATACCAAGACAAACGATTCCCTTTCAACGATCACTGGCATCACTTTCAAACTTCCTCCAATATACTAATAATTTCTCGATAGCTTATAAACTTTTAGTAGGTACTAAATTTACGTTGTGTCTGTGTCAAGTTTAAATAAGACCTACTATCCACGTACAAGTAGCTTTATAGACGCGTATTCGTCATTATATGCTTATTCATATTTTAAACACACAAAAAAAAAACTATGAAACTCTGGACGAAGTGACAACAACACGATGGCATGACGAATACGCGTCTAAGAAGCCATGCGTCCGAAGACAGACCTAAGAAAAACTAGTAGATTTAAATATTGTAATGTAATATGTAGACTCACTAGATCTGTAGGAGCCCTACAGGGTCGAAACCTCCTGGGGCCAAGGATTGATGCGAAAGCGTAACACCAGGGCTCTGGGACTAAGGCAAGGAAGAAACGGGGTAGGTTGTTTAGTCCGTAAGAGTCTGAAAGTTTCTCGCTCCACCCAAGAGCTTGATTCGTTTTTGGATGAATTTTACCTACCATAAAAACAGACTTTAGAAAAGTTTGATCTAGTGGATCAAACTTTTGCTCTGGTATTGTTAGTATTAGTAGTTACATGCATTATAACACATTCCATTTAGTGCCAAACCAATTAGTTAAAAACTAGGTGAATGAATGGAATCGGGTTACATCATGTTATAATGCTTCCATATAAAAAATTGTAGACGCGAAAGTAACTCTGCCTGTCTGTTACATCTATTTATATCTGAATAAAATTTCGTCTTTATTCAGACACTAGCCTTTTGCCAGCGGCTTCGCCTGCGTGAAAGAATGGTTCTCTTTAAAACTTTAGACCCCTAATACATTCCTTTAGGAGCTGGACTTTGAAAAACATTTTCTTAGTGTTCGCCTACGTCATATAAGGAAGCCTTGCGCGAAATTTCACGCTCTTAGGCCCAGTAGTTTAGGCCGTCCGGTGATATGTCAGTCAGTCAGTTTCTCCTTTTAAATATATAGATTTCTCTTATTTCTAACTTAAAAACCTGGTGTGTTTTTTCAGCTTTGGCAGAGACCTCCATCATTTTCTTCCTGCAGTTGCCTTTATTTTTTCTACGACACTGTCATTCTTGTATTCTTATTGTGTTTTTGGTATACCTGAACACAATGCCATAGAAACAATGCTCCTATTGTCCCATAAAAACTACTACGATATTATTTTATGATGTGTTAAGTGATGATCTGATAAATGTTTCGATTTACGCACGGAGTCGTAACATATTTTTTAATAAAATTGTATGTATTATAAAAATAAACCAAATATTATTATTTCTTATAACAGCCAGGTACTGTGATCGTGCCAGGTGCTGTGAGCGACTTATCCGACATATATTTTCACAGTTTTTCATACAACCGCTCTTACGTGATTATTACACATTTTTCATGAGGTATTTTGAAAACAAAAATATTTTAGTTTCACAAATAACATACATCATTAACAGTGCGTTACAAAAACGCTTCTTCTGAAAAAATGCATTTTTCCTTTACGATCCGTATGGTACAGCACATAAGCGTAGGACACATCGACTTGTGTTCCATTTCCAAAAAATAGAACGCTTGAGTGTATCGAAAAAAAAAGAAATGTCTTAATCATATTGACTTTTCCATCAAACATTTCCTGTGTCATCCGTTTCCTCACCCTTTTAAATGAAGCCGTAACCATGTTCAATGATAACCACCCCTCGAATGGAGGGTTTATTGACCTTGCTCAAAGCTCTGCCATTTCTGGAAAATCTTTAAGGCCTTCCGGTTACCCATGGACTATAAAACGTACTAAACTCCAATCGAGTTATTTTTCAGCAAGATAATAGATTCAGATAAAAAATACAATCTGTATAATGAAATATTTTTGTAATGTAATTGACAATTTGTAAAGGAAACATTATTTTCAGAACCTTTTCAGAATGGGGGTTTGCTTAGGAAGGGTTCTGATAATATTGACAGAAGGGTTTGGAATGATTATACAGGGTAGCCCTAATGTTTGTCGCAAGAGATACAGGGTGGAGCGGCTGACTTGAATATTAAGTTATCCCTGAATGTGATGTAAGGGGGATTTTTTATTATGTAGATTACCACTATCTTCCTGATGGTAAGAGATTATGTAGCCGATGATGGAATACGCTTGCTTCAAAGTAACCTATTTATTCGACTTAAACACTCTTAGGTTATAGCTAACAGGAAACAGACTCTAGCAAGAAATTCCAGTACTTAACTGTACGCATAATGAATATGTTCCCAAAATGCTTTGTACGTATGGGTGTGATGTTCACCATGTACCTAACGGTGTCGCAACCCCGTACCTCTAGCGGTACGATAATTGAATGGACTTGGCGGAAATAACTTGTGCAATTTCCATGCGCTCCCCGAAATATAAACCATAGAAACCGACGAGCAACTCGGCTTTGAATTGTAACTAGGAATATGTTAACTAGGTTAAGTTTTGTGCACGATCTTTCATAAAAATGCACAATACGTACTGATTAGCTCAAAAATATTTCAACTTATAAACCCGACATTTGGAAAAGGAAGCATTTTCCTCACTAATGAGCCCGGTTAATCTTTCAACTACCACCATTCCCAAACCAGCCTTACCGAACAAAGAATTAGGTTCAAAATCCAAAACATGCACAACCCACAATCGGAAGTCGCGAAAACAAAACACGGTTTACGTTCCCGAAATCTATGATCGAACAATGTTGAACGTAAACATGTAATTTGTTTTAAATATTTAATAAAAAAACACAGCACACACTAACACATAACATGCGGTCCAAATGGGTGATGGTGTGAAAACTTGAGTTTACGTGTAATAGTGCGACGTACGTAATTTTGCCGTTTGTTTCGACGAGCGGTACAGTCGCGAACGGTCGTCGTGTCGTGTGTTGCGTATCGATCGCGCGACGCTGCGGAGCCGAGTCGCAGAGGTGTGCCGCCCGGCGCGTACCGTCGGCCACTGGAGTGCTCGCTCGAGATGAACGTAGACCAAAATAGAACAGAGGGGCAACCGGAATCATACGGGTTGCGGGTTGTTTGTTTCGGAAGTTTTTTGACTGAGGGAAGGCTGTGCTATAGAATAGAAATTTTCAGGACAGATAACACAACGGTTACAAACACGAAATAAAAGTGCAGGATGCGGGGAGCTTGCCAGAACAGAAAGAGCAAACACCTCAGCATTTGAGGGCTTCAGACATTATTCCAGGACATAGTCACGTACGCATGAACCAAGTTTCAAAGAAATTATTTATGCGTATTGATATTATTCGAGCGTGAAGATTCGGGTGGGCTCGCAATCAAGCACTAGTTTATAGCAAATTAAAAAAAGAACAGATATACGTACACACTTTTGCCTTTACAATATTTGTATGACGTGAAAGTAATTATTTTATTTTAACGCCTTATTTGCTAAAACAATTTGCATGGATTTTGGAACAGAGATAGATTGGACCTTGGAGAAAGGATATTTTATCCTAAGATTAAGTCCCTTTCAATAATTTTCGACTTCCACGCGAGCGAGTAAAAGCAGTGGACTGAGTGGTAAAAGCCCCGACTTACGAGTTGTAAGGCGCGAGTTCAAACTCAGCCAGGTGTATTACTTTGTGTAATTTATTTCATCACCACTGCTCTCAAAACGGTGAAGGAAAACGTGAGGAAACCGGCATGACCTAGAACCAGAAATTCGAAGACATGTGTTATCCACCAATCCGCACTGGGCCCGCGTGGTGGCTGTGTCCCAGCAGTGGGAACATTAAAAAGGCTGAATGATGATGATGATGATGATGACGCAAGCAAAGTAGTAGACAAAAGCTACTATATATATATATAAGACAAAATAAATACCACAAACTGTTGAAGCGATTACTCATTTCAACATATTGACCGATGATAACTCAAATATTATTCGACTGTTGCTACCCGAACAAACAAAACTAGGTAAATACTCGGGAATGATATCCAAACGACACAAATAAACAGCATTTATAGTATTGATCTTTTCGACTGTTTATTGTTTTAGTCACAAAGTTAGTATCATTAGGGCAATTTACCTCGTGTGTAAGCGTTGTCAATCCTGTTCACAAGCGACTAATTTGGTAATAAATTAGTTTATTTTCATCATCATCATCATCAGCCTTTTTAATGTTCCCACTGCAGGGACACAGGCCTCCTCTCTAAGAGAGGGAATAGTTTATTTTACTTTAGTTTAATTACTATACTGGTTCAATAATAAAATCTATTTTGATGTCCTGTTATTTTATTTCGTTTATTACGTGTGTATTTATCATTACATAGTATAAAACAAAGTACTTTCCCTATGCATGCTTAAATGTTTAAAACTACGCAACGGATTTTGATGCAGTTTATTTTAAAAGATAGAGTGATTCAAGAGGAAGGTTTATGTGTATAAGACATGTATGATATATTTAATATCACCATTGCACCCGTGCGAAGCTGGGGCAGGTCGCTAGTTTTATAAATACTCAAAATTATAAAATAGATGACTTAACTTCTGAATATCTAGAAAGGTATAGGTGTCAATCAACCAATCACCTGGCTTATTCCCTACTTGGGGTGAGCTCTCTTAATACAGTTACGCCATTTTAGGCGATTTTGTGTCATTTCTAGGCCCACTGTCAATAGATCGTTTTGGATGGTTCGATTCCAGGTATAGGTATAGAGGTGTGTATTATAATAATATTTAAGTCACTTATTTAAAACCAGACAGGTATTACTTTGAAGTGATGTGACTATTGCTTTCAAAACGGCGAAGTGAAACATCGTGAAGAAACCACCCCATGTCCTAGACTCAAAAAGTTGGAGACATCAGAATTCCACAAATCCGCACTAAAACTACTTGGTGGATTACGGTCCATTGCCTCTCCTAGAGAATATGCCTGAGTCTCAGCAGTGGGAATATTATAAGCCGATTTAGGTACGCTCACGCTCCACCCACAGTGGGACGAGTTTTTAGATGATTTCCCACATCAAAAAGCGTGCAATAAACCTATCACACAAAAAAAAAACTACCGCATCCTAAATTCTATTCCAAATTTAACGAGGCAGTCGCTTAGTATTTTTTTCTTTAATGTTTTAGTTTAGGTAATTTTTCATTGGGGAAGCATAGTGTTATGTCTAACACCTACCTACCTGCTAAAACACTACATTTTCTACTTTTATGAATCAAGGATACGAGATAAAGATGAAACCTGACGCACCCTCAACTCGGTAGGTATTATACCTACAACCTAAAACACACTGTCTACGTTTCATAGTCTTTGGCCGTTGACCGTATCGCGTCGGCGCATTGCTGCGGCGATCGACGGCAACGCACGGACGCATCCCAATCCTGTTTAATAATAAACGGCAATGTGCGTTCGTATTTACATCAAAACACTTGTTTCCGTGACTGTACTGATTGATTTATCAAAAATTAACTTTATTTGCCTGCTGCGGTCTTCCCATTCGATAGTAATTTTGGTATTTTTAAGATTTATAATAAATAAACTGTTGCGCCTCATCATTATCGATTGCATCACTGCTTATTATCCCGTGGGATCGCAGTTAATCATTACTTTATATGAGATTAAAAAAAAAAAAAATTCTAGAAATGGGGATCATCATTTAGATCAGATAAGAAATCTTAATTTACAGACAAAAACAGGTTTCAGATTTGTCTCCCTGTATTACTAGTCCCCTCATATTGGTGCTATGAGTTGGCTCAGCGGTCACTCACCGGATTGCTCAGCATTACGCACTGCATTACGCATCGCATTACGCATTTCCCCTTTTTGGGATATAACTCGATATTATTTCTATTAATACTACCGTCTGTCAGCGGCTTCGCTCCTGCGAAAGTAGTAAACTTATAGCTTATATCATTGAATGATAAAACAGTATTCTACTGGTGAAAGAATTTTCAAAATCGGTCCATTAGTTTTTGAGTTTATTTATTAAAACAAAAATACTAACAGTCAATTTTTTTTATCGCGGTTCGCGCTTGACCGCTATCTCACCTGATGTAAAGTGACAATGAGATCGACGATGGAGCGCGCTCACCTAGAAGTAACCTATTCACTCTAGCCTTAAAGATTCGCATTGGACAAAAGTTTGTGTGATGAGCACATAGATATAAGAAAATATATTTCTATGGATGAAAACGATCATTTATTCTGTCTGGGTGTAATTTATCTATAACTAGCTTTTGTCAGCGGCTTCGCCCGTGTACATAAAATATAGCCTATGTCACTCAGGAGTAAAGCAGCTTTCTATTGTTGCTAAAATTATTCCAATCGGACCAGTAGTTCCAGAGATTACCCCCTACAAACAAAAAAACAAACTTTACCTCTTTATTATATTAGTGTAGATATGTATGTATTTAGAAATATATACGTATGTTTATCAGTTGTCTAGTACTCATAACACATGCTCTGCTTAGCTTGGGACTAGACTTGTGATAGTTGTGGAATATTATATTATTATTACTAGCGACCAGCCCCAGCTTCACACGGGTGCAATCTTGATATTATGCATATATTATACACCTTCCTCTTCAATCACTCTATCTAATAAAAAAACCGCATCGAAATCCGTTGCTTAGTTTTATAGATCTAAACATGCATAGGGAAGCGACTTTGTTTTATACTATGTAATAATAAAAATGATATTATGTCGATTTACCACTGTACCGTTTAGTTTCGAATTTCCTTCACGTATATAAAAAAGATGCGAAGAAAACCCTAAGTGGAAACAGTCGGAGCAAGTTAAACACAAATCGAAGCTGATTAATGTGCTGTCAAGCCGAATGTGTTTCCTCTCTTGGTAATGGAGAATTATAATTAATGGTGCGTGACTAAAACTAATGTGTTTTTAGTGCCTACTGACTACTGCGTTACCATCAGGTAAATGATAGTTTACGAAGTAAAATCGTAGAAGGAAAACCATAACTATACATAGGAACCAATTGTCCCGGAGCATTTTGGGTGTCGGTTTGACAGAATAAGACACACAGGAAAAAAATTGCCAGGCCAAAATTTAAAATGGGGTTGGGTGGGTTTTTTTTCATGGTGGGAAAAATCATCTAATCACGAATCCCGCCCATGGGCGTAGCGGAAAACAGTGTCAGACTGTTATTGACTAAACGGCCCACACCATTTCTTCTTAACCTTCATTCATACCAAGGTTGGAGAATAAGGCACACAGAAAAAAACTGCCTGGCCAAAATTTAAAATGGGGTTAAGCGGTTTTTTTTAATGTTGGAAAAAATCATCTAATGACGAATTCCGCCCTTGGGCGGAGCGGGACACAGAGTCAGACTCTTATCGACTAAACGACCCACCCCATTCCTTCTTAGCCTTCATACCAGGGTCGGACCTTCCTTTCAGAAACCGGACCGGGTCACGTCAGAGCATGGACACTGATCGCTGACCAGTCTTCACAGAATGGTTACCTCAGGATGGACGACGACGCCGAGGTGGTCCTGGGCAGAGGTGGTGAAATGACCTAGCTGCCTACCACAAGGGCTGGTTCAAGAAGGCTTCAGAAAAATCTATCAGAAAAAAGCTGGGCAACGACCAAGGACAAGGCTAAAGAAAAAACTGAAATCTGAATAAATATTATGATTTTGAATAAATGGTGATCCAGAGTTTCTGCCGTAAGCAATGCCAATACCAAGGTCTTGCAGTGAGAAAAAGATAGTGCAGTTTTATATAGCTCCGTCTCTATTGCATGTTTTTATTAATGTACAATCCATACTAATATCAATGTGAAAGTAACTGTCTGTTACGCTTTCACGGCTAAACCACTGAACCGATTTTCATGAAAATTGGTACGGAGGTAGCTTGAACTGAAAAGATGGATATAGACTACTGTTTATCCGTCTTCGACCAGCTTTTAAACGGACAACGCCGCTGGCAAAAGCTAGTAATATTATAAATGCAAAAGTTTGTTTAAATGGATGTTTTGTTACTCTTTTACGCAAAAACTACTGAATGGATTTCGATACAACTTGGTACACGAGTAGGAAAAAGAATATGGATTATATTCTTTTTCCTACTCGTGTTTTTTTGAGTTGAGTTTTTTCCTTAGGGATAATTTTTGTAGTATCAAGCAGGCGAAGCCGCTGGCAGTAGCTAGTAATGAATAAACGAAACCATTGTTCTATGATGAAAGATCTTTAGTTGTCAAGTTACAATCGATTCGTAAACGTCGAACGCTTGGAGTAGACCACACCTCTAATTTCTTTGTTCTGACCACGTGACTGACCAGTTGACGTCAGAACAAATGAATTGGGGGCGTGGCCAATATAAACCGTTCGACGTTTACGAAACGATAGTAACTTGGCTGGGGGTCAGGTAGATATCGCTGTCAGCGATAAGACCGCCTTTGTACCCATTCATATAAGTTTCTGTGTAATTGTTACTATTTTTGGTGTACAATAAAGTATTATTCTATTCTGGGGGCTGAAACCTGTTTCACCAATTTGTGTTCTCAATTATGGTAACGTCTCTTCAAAACTATTTATCTTTCTTTCAGCAATATACATTAAGTAATCGTAAAATTGAGTTATCCATTCGCCAGGACTAGGCTATAATAAATAAATTGCCCGTAAATCGTTTACTTGAGCAAGAAGGGCCCGCTTCAGCCGTTGTGCGAACATTAAAGTGGCTACAAAACATTTATTTTATTGTAGCCTTTGAAACGGCCCGGATATAATTAAACAATGCGGTTGGAGGAAGGTTTGGGAAAGCGGACCGAATCGTGAATATGTTTTAGTATGAGTGAATAGGATAGGTTTTTTTTTATTACGACACATACCTATACACAAACAACTGTGACATCGTATTTTTTTTAAATAATTATATATTATTATACCTTACTTTTTTCATAAGAACCTTCTCCTAATAATAACAAATATAACAAAAAAAGAATTAGCGAAATCGGTCCAGTTATTCTCGAGTTTTGCGCTTACCAACACATTTTGCGATTCATTACAAGCTTTTATTTAGTTTCACCTGTCCCGTTGTCTGTCGTTCTGTAATCAAATCTTGCAACTTAAATTTGATCCACTTCCCGGTTTCCGATTGAGCTGAAATTTGGTATACACGTTTAGTTCGGATGACAATGCAATATTATGATGACATGGAGCTGATCTGATGATGGAATCGCGAGGTAGCCATAGGAACTCTGTAATTAAACGGCACAACCACGTCGAGTTTGGGCTCGTGTGAATCGTCTTGACGAGTTTTATTTATATAAGCATAGACCACCGCTATAAAAGCTTGTTATGAAAAAAATTTTTTTCATTGAAAACTTGTTTTTATATATAAGATTTAAAAAAAGTCAGGTCAGTCGAATTAAAAAATGAACCGGACAAGAGCGAGTCATGTACTTACAGAGGGTTCGACACAAACTTACCTATGCAAATAATTCAATTTCCGAATCAACCCCCAAAGATTTTTTTCGATTCGTAAACAGTATTTTATTTTTGTGACATAGTACAACCATTTAATTTTTTTAGATTTTTTTCCTAAGCTTTTACTAGAACATGCTTCTTGCTCAAATTCAGAGTTCTAGGTCAGCACAAATTCAGAACTAGGCAATAGGTTTTAATTTAATAGAGAATGTCAATATATGCTTGGAAATTGAGTTGATTTTTTTATTAGATAGCATTGATTTAGAATTTTGTTTTTTCACTGCTTTTTTTTGGTAGGACAATCATCCAATGACATATCTGCGTGTCTGAAATGAAGTGTTAGACTTTTACTGACTAAACACCCACACCTGTTCCTTATTTACCTTTCATAGCGGGACCTTCACTGTTTCTTGTGGTAAGCAGTCCTGAGTATTTGATATTAACCGTCTTGAATACCGTAATTAGAAACATATTTTTTTCTTCTACAAATTAGTGCTCGACTGCGATCCCACCTGATGGTAAGTAGTGATGCAATCGTTGATGGTGAGGCGCACTAGTTTATTAAGAGCCTATTCACTCTAATATAATAGAAAGACAATAGGTGCGCGAATGCCGGCGTTCGCTTGGGCACTAGAGTTTAATTTCTGCTTGAAACCTGCACACGTTCTTGAGAAAAGGGGTCTCGACAGATGGCCCACAGAGTAAGCCCAAAACGCTTCCGTTTTTGCCGACTTAGGTCCGGAACCCCAAAAGTGAATCGTAAACTAAATAGCATTGCAGCAGACATAACAATGATTCAGTTTCGAAAATAGAAGCCACCTAAATACATTTGATAGATTTAGTAGCGATCTCTAGGATTTTGGCAGGTAGGAAGAAAACAGAACTGAATACCTACCTATGTATAAATTGACGCAGTTACCCGACCGTGGCCGGAGGAAAGCGCGGTAAACACACATTCGCGACGCAAATAGACTGTGATAGTGTCTATGTCTAGTCCGTGTCTATGAATTAGATTTGCACATAAAAAACTAGTTTTTCTTTTCAATTGTACATAGTACTTTTTTAAAGCTTGGTAACTCGAAAGGAAAATAACGGAACTCTTATACGATCACTTTGTTGTCTGTTTGTCCGTCAATACCCTTTGTTTGTGTGGTATCGAGTTAAAATTAAAACCATTTACAGTACCCGGCAATAAATATTGCACATCGACCTTTGGAAAGAGACAATCGGCTAATTTCGGCTTCGTAGAGCGTTATCTCTGTCGCACACTACCTATGTGACGTTTGTCAGTCGTTGTTCAAGGTGATTGGTGAACAACGAAACGTCACATTCGAAATTAGCCGATTGTCTTTTTCCAAAGGTCGATGTGCAATATTTATTGCCGGGTACTGTAGTAATGGTTTTACTTAGGTCTGCAGTCCCTTGAAGCCATGAAAAAATAAAAGTTCTTAGTTAACGGAAAAAGGAGATACGGCCATTTATGCGGCAAAAAAACGTATATTTCGACTCTCAAAATAATCAAAATTTTGCATTTTGTTATCACTAAATGTGTGAATATATTTTTCAATTCGAACCAGAAGTGTCCAAGATTAGTAATTGCTCTGGCTCTTTTTATATTATCTAGCATAGATAAACATTACAATTATGCCTAAGTATATAAGTTGTACTATTCTATATATGTATGTTCCAAAAATCACGAAAAAGACCCGCTGCTCCATACATTTTGTCGAGTTATGTGAATATAAAAATCTTTGGTCTAATCTATAGTTTTTTTTACAACTTTGGGTTGGTCTCATAGTAAAAGTTGTTCATGGGTCAGGAACAAATTTTTGACGTAATCACACAACGGAAATCACAACAAAATGTGTCACACTGGAAAATAAATGTAGCGCAACAATTCTATTGTGCTACATTTATTTTCCAGTGTGACATGTTTATTTTCCAGTGTGACACATTTGTTTTCCTGTGTGACACATTTCGTCACGTCAAAAATTTGGTCCTGACCCTCATATTGGTGTGTACAATGATCCTTTTTAAGGAAAGCCCGACAATGAGCAGTAGAGTATAGCATAGATACCATTTTCTTCTTTGTCATGGGCGAAACCGCTGACAAAAACAAGCAAGTATCTTTATTTACTAATAATTCAAAAGAAAAACATTGTTCTATAAATAAACTTAACAATGTAAACACAAACACTGAAAGTGCGTCAGTCAGTCCAAACATAGCATTTCTGTTACGCGTACAATGGCTGCCCTACCCATATCCAGTCGAGCGGAATGGGCCCAAAAAGCCTGCAATGAAGTTCAATGAACTGGGGGCTTAGACAAAGTCACATTCTCACTAACGATAGCGAAATTCGAAACTCCGAAATGTATGGAACTGACATATGCCTTCGAAAAGTCACGTGGTTTTCGATTCGCTAATTGTTATTAGTTGTTTATACGTCAGATTGGACGTTTTAATTCGATAATCATAGCCAAGAAGTTGTTATTTTATCGAACCAACACTTCGACTTATCGATATGTTAGTCGATGTCACTTTGTCTGCCATTTTGTGGTCGACATCGTTAAGGCAAAATCGAACTTAGAAATGGATTCGACACGGAGCGATTGCCACTTGTCTAGGGCCCCAGGTAGCTTCATGACAATCGTAGACCTAATTCAAATACATTTTCGTCAATGTATTTTTTGTATAGAACAAATTTAATAAAATAACACCCTTAACCCTAATACACCCCACTAGATTTAGTTAGATATTAATCATTCATTGTAGGTTATTCGTTTTACAACTGCCCATGAAGGCCTATGTGAAATAAAAAGATTTTGACTTTGACTTTGATCATTCGTAAACTGAAATATGCATTTAATCTGCCGAAATGATGTTTAAAAAAAAATACTTCAAGAGATTTCCCAAATTTGTATGTGGCTCCGTGAAAACTTTTGTCGAACCAAATAAATGAATTGATAATTTCGGAAATGAAACTGTTACTTTTTGCGGAAGTATAAATTGTTAACCATTTATTAACATTTTTATATGTTTTGAAACATTATCCTTGTGACGCAATATGGCATTCTCTATAATTTATAGGCCCATAATATAGGAACCGTACCTTACATTGCTAGCGCATCGGTATTGGTATCTATGCACGCACACAGATACACGCTAATGCTATTATATCAAGATTTATTAAAATTGGTAAGGTTTTTACCTAAAATAAATCTTGAATATTTTAAGAAAAAATAAATAAAAAACAAATAGTAGTAGCAGATTCTGTATTTAGGTACTTCTTTAGATATGTGCGTCAATTATACTTATTTGGTTCATTTGGTGTCATTAAACAGATTTTGATATGGACATAAAACTGAAAATATAAGTGACTAGCTTCTGCCCGCGACTACGTCCGCGGAAAATTTCTAGTAGTGATAGCTCGGTTAACATCCATGTTATATAAATAATTTATAGCCTATGTCACTCAGGAGTAAAGCAGCTTTCTATTGTTGCTAAAATTTTTCCAATCGAACTATTAGTTCCAGAGATTACCTCCTACAAACAAAAAAATAAAAAAACAAACTTTACCTCTTTATTATATTAGTGTAGATGTAGATAATAAGGAAAGTAAATAAACACTTCCCATTTAGTCCACAAACCAGTGTGGAGACTGTAAGTTTCATGTAAAGAAGGTTGTATGCATTCAGTTGATGGATTTACGGACAAAACTACATTTCCGAGTATGTACACGATTATAATGTAACAGTAAAGTTGAAGTTCCTAAAGAAATATACCTACTTGTTTATAGACCTTTCGTGGACCATATTTTAGGTTATACGAACACAGATGATTAAAGGAGAAAGGTTTATATGTATATATAAACCTTCCCCCTTTAATCACTCTATCTATTAAAAAAAACCTCATAAAAAGCCGTTGCCTAGTTTTAAAGATCGAAGCATACATAGGGACAGACAGCGGGATGCGACTTAGTTTTATACTAGTGACGCGCTATTAACTTTTACATTATCCACCATTTCTTTTAATAATAATAATTGATTTATTAGCAGACACAAGTTTCAAATAAAAATATACAAATAATGAGAAAACAGTTTGATCTTCATAAGAGATGACTATGGGCCCCAAACTAGGCAAAGCATGTATTTTGTCTTCATTATAACGAATTATATAAAATTACAGACACAGACACCTTATAGAATATATTTGATCAATTAGTCTAGTATTCGGCCTTTATTGGAACGTTTTTAGACCGATCAATACAACGGCATTGGTCGGCCAAAATAGATATTATTTGGATGAGCATTTATTATATGAATAGTGACGAGCCATCAATGTTAAAATGTTATCAAATTATGATATAAACTCTCAAAACGGTGAAGGAAAACATCGTGAGGAAACCGACATGTCCTAGAACCAAAAAATCGAAGACATGTGACATGCACCAATCTGCACTGGGCCCGTGTGATGGATTATGATCCATTACGTCTCTTAGAGAGGAGGTCTGTGTCCCAGCAGTGAGAACATTAAAATAAAGGATGACATGATCTGATCATGATATAAACTAATGCTTGATTGCCCACCTGGTGGCAAGCAGTAATCAAATCGTTGATGTTGAGGCGCACTAGTTTATTAAGAGCCTATTCACTCTAGCCGAGAAGACATCCAAATTATAATCGGATGGGAAGACCGCAGCAGGCAAATTAGTATCCAGTACTCAGTAGCCAAAAGAATAGTCAGTAGTCTCATTCTTTCAAATTGCTGTTTATCTAAACCTAAAAGGTTTATAAACAAGGTTTAGATAAACAGCAATTTGAAAGAATTGTTTTTTATTTAAACCTGGAGACAGTGGTAAGAAGCCACTTTTCTTTATTTAATTCTTTATCTTTATTTATTTATGAAGTAATTTTCAGGCACAATTTCAAAGTTATACTGTTGACTGGCCATTCTGACGGTCGCATATTTACCGTGCCGTTCAAAAAGCGCCTAAATTGAAAACGAATCTAGCTGCCATGCGTTTTTGTATGCTAGTGATGCGCTATTCATTACCGCACTATTCAACACCGAAATAGCCACGTGGTGCTTGTGACGTTACCGTCCTGTTTTCTCGTACGCAGTACAGTACGGCTGTCGGATCTTGGCTCTGAAGTTAGATTCTGCGAATTTTAGCGCTTAAAAAATCGTAAAAAAATAAAGGTTTAAAAAAAAAAATACCAAAATAGTTTTTGACAGCAATAACAACTGCAAATTGCATTTATTTGGTTAAACCATTTATTTGTGTACGAGTTTCCAAGCTCTAAAATTCGCAGACCCTAACTTCAGACTCGCCAAGATCCGACGGCCGTACTGTACTGTGAGTGCCCGGCGCCTCCACCATTTGTGAGTGCCTCGAGTCCCCTCGAGAGGCACCCAACATTCAGGGACGTGGTAATATCAATGAAACCACGTTAAGTTTTATACTTTTTCCTATATTTTTTTCTTTATCGGCTCGACATATATTCTTAATCTTTTTTACATGACAACCTAATCTATTTTATTCTTAATATTTTTCAAACTACAAATAGTCTGCGAACGTCTTGCCAGCCAGTATGCTAATTCGGGGCACATGTGATCTCCTTAGAGATACCACAGTACCTTGTAATCATCGGATCGCTGCTAGCCGCTCGCGTACCTTTTCCAGCAAGTTTGCAACAGTACATGCAACGGTTACGGTTACGGGTTGCTAATGAGTACCCGGCTTTAAACGTTTCGTTATCTCCTTTTTGTTGGTATAAATATTATACAATATATCAAGTATCTTGCAACATGCAATGTACTACAGTGCAAATGTGAGTCAGTCAATTGGAAATCTTGGCACAGGGAAACGAGACAGCGTTAGCGATGTTTGTGTGGGTGATTCAGATGCAAGACATTTGAGGGGTGCGATGTGACTTGTGTGTGTGATGAAAAAAAAAAACGAAAATGACTTTCACATTTTTTTTATGGTAGGTAAAAATCATCCAATGACGAATCCCGCCCTTGAGCCGAGCAGGAAACAGTGTCAGACTCTTACTGACTAAACAACCTACCCCGTTCCAACGTAGCCATAAATAACTTGTCAGAGTCTTTCTTTTAGACGCCAAGGCCTCATTTGGAAAACGTCCACTGTTGGACATAGACCTCCCCCAAGCGTTCCATGACTAGCTTCTTACAGCTATTATACGACAGCATGATCATTATTACAAAACCTTTGAAGAGTTTTATTACTTTATTCATTTATACGCTTTCTAGATTTTTTTCAGCAGCGACACGAATTTCAGCGGTCAGTCGTTCAGGCGTGAATTTCAGTTATCACGCAATGTTTGGCGAAACGTAGGCAGTTTAGTTTGCCTGTATAAGGATAGGTCGTGAACATGACAGAGTAATTATTTAAGAGTTTATGTACACACACATACATCACACTAATATAATACAGGCGAAAGTTGGTGTGTGTATGTTTGTTACTTCTTCACATTTGAACGGCTGAACGAATTGCAATAAAACTTGGTTCATCGTGAGGAAACCGACGTGTCCTAGAACTAAAAATTTGACTACATGTGACATCTACCAATTTGCATTGGGTCCGCGTGGTTGATTAATTATTTCTTTCATAGAGAGAATACCTGAACACTAGCTGTGGGAAAATTAGGGTGATTATGAGTGTTACCAAGAAAAAATACATTTTTTTTCTCTATATCATATACCTATTTTTTTAATTGATGCTTGACTTTTTTATGCTGGGAAAAATCATCGAATGACGAATCCCGCCTTTGGGCAGAGCAGGAGACAGTTTCAGACTTCTACTGACTAAACGACCCACCGTTCCTTCTTGGCTTAATTCCAGGGCTCCGGTGCTCCGCTTTCGCATCAACCCTTGGCCCTAGAAGGCTTCGACCCTGCTGGGAACTAGTGCTTGACTGCGATCCCACCAAGTAGTGATGTAATCGTTGATGTTGAGGTGCACTAGTTCATTAAGAGCCTACTCACTCTAGCCTTAAATATAGCTAAATTATAACATGAATTAATCTATAATATAAAAATGAATCGCAAATTGTGTTAGTAAGCGCAAAACTCGAGAACAGCTGAACCGATTTCGCTAATTCTTTTTTTGTTGTTTGTTATTGTCAGGAGAAGGTTCTTATGAAAAAAAAAATGTGTATAGTAGGGTAAAATAAGGTAGAGAGGAGTAGAGTAGATTGTGGAATAATCTGTTGCCGGGAGCGAAGCTGCGGGCTAAAGCTAGTATAGATATAGATGACTTTGTCATTGTCCTGCCTCGTCCATGTCACTAGCAGTGTCTGAAGCTAAGTTTCCAATAAAATTCAAACCGGCACTATAGGTATTGCCATTCTGTTGGAAGGTCACCTCCTTTTGTGAAGCTAAAATGGGGGCAAAGGAGGGAGGCAAATCAGTCATCGGACGCGCGGACGGCGAACAATGTGTAGCTCGCCGTCCGGCTGTTTGGTAAGGAGTAAGCCACAGTCGTCTGAAAGTCGTGTTGTAGGTGCGATATGATGGCTATAACACCATCATACAATGGATCTTGCTGACCGTCTATCTGACTTCCACAACCCAGTCGGTAACTGAGTAATCTACACTAATATAATAAAGAGGTAAAGTTTGTTTTTTTGTTTGTAGGAGGTAATCTCTGGAACTCATGGTTCGATTGGAAAAATTTTAGCAATAATAGAAAGCTGCTTTACTCCTGAGTGACATAGGCTATAAATTATTTATATAACATGGATATTAACCGAGCTATCACAACTTTTGTCTGGCAAGTCGGAAAAATATATCTCGAGAATTTGTATAGGAACAGAGTTAAATATGTTAAAACAAGAAACCGCGGACGAAGTCGCGGGCAGAAGCTAGTGAATTAATATAGATGTGGATGGTTTTGTCATTGTCCTGCCTCATCCATGTTCAATTCACACCGGCACTATAGGTATGGCCGTGATGTTTATGCCGTGACCGTTCCCATTTCGTCTAGCCTAGGTTCGTGGCTAAATATTTGGCTAAAACTACCCATAAATCAACACAGTTCAGAATGAGGTTAGATTTAGTTTATAGATAGCTGAAAATTAGTCGTTCTGAAGCCTATGTCGACAAATGGATTGCGTTAAGGTGAGTAGATAGGTTAGAAAATAGGTATTGAAGGTTTAGTTACGTTGGAAGGTCTCTTCTTTTTGTAAAGCTATCATGGGAGCAAAGGAGGGGGGAAAATCTGGAAAACAGCCTTATGCCCTGGGAGTCAGTCATCGGACGCGCGGATGACGAACATTGTGTAGCTCGCCGTCCGACTGTTTGGTAAGGAGCAAGTCACAGTCGTCGGTCGTTGTTGTAGGTGCGATATGTCATCATACAATGGATCTTGCTGACCTTTTATCTGACTTCCACAACCCAGTAGATAACAGACTAACACTTCTTAGCAAAATTTGTTTTGAAGTGGGAAATTATCATTGGATAATTTAATACTAATAACTACTACTAATAAATAATTAGGTACTAATAAATAATTACTCATTGGAGTGTTTGCTCCGTTCTAGTCCCGGAGAGCGAGCTAGACTTTTACTCACTATAACCACACCTGTGCCTTTCAATTGCGTCCCAGAACCGCTGATTCCTTTTCAGAAAGTAGCCCACGGCCCTGGCAGGTAACGGCAGGGCCGTGGCTAATTTGAGCCTGATCTTGGGCCTGATTTGGGCCTAATCTGGGCCCTAACGGTTTGGTATATCGATTGTATCACTACTGCATTAAATAAATAAATAACAGTAAACTATTAAACTTGAAGACTGAAAGCTGAATTGACTAGGAAATTTAAATTAATAACAAATCATATAACAATCACAAGGGACCTTGAAACTTTTTTTTCGGTTTCTTTCTATTAGTTTACAAAAACTGAAAGTCACAAAGTATAAAAAGTAAATTCATTGTTCTGAACACGATAGGCGTTGAAAACAAAGAAAATGTTTAGTGTTCAGTACTTTGTGGCTGAAAATCATTTGCCCGATAAAGGAAATATTGCTTTAAACACTTAATATGTGTGTGGTTTTTTTATGGTAGGGAAAATCATCTAATAACAAATTCCACCCTTGGGCGAAGCGGGAAATAGTGAAGAGAGAAAACCATTACTGACTAAACGACCTACCCCGTTCCTCCTTTGCCTTAGTTCCAGGGCCCTGATGTTTCACTTTCACATCAACCCTTGGCCCCAGGAGGCTTCGACCGTGCTGGGCTCTTACAGAATATGTACGTAAGTAAGTCTTGAACACGACTCCCGAGTTGCGAGCCTGTCGGTTTTCTATAGTGTAAATTTCTAGGTGTATGCATTGGAACTGCACAATTAAATTTCACCAAGTCCATTCTATCTATCTATATTTATTCTATCTTTCTCCACTGTATCCAACCCTATTTTAGCCAAACTTACCGTTTCTCCTGACAATAACAAAAAAAGAATTAGCCGAATCTGTTCAGCTGTTCTCGAGATTTGCGTTTAGCAACACATTCAACGATTCATTTTTATTTTATAGATGATAGTTTGCTCTTTCTTACATAAAACAATACACAACTCTGCCTCACCCCCAGAAATAAACGTGATGTTATGGATCTCTTTATTATAGTTACGCAACGATTAAAAATAAGGTGAGTATTATTGTAAGATGTTATTGAATATTTTCTCCCGAGTGTTTGTTGGATAAGAAAATGATCTTCCTCTCGAGAGCTGTGCAGGCGGATAAGGAGGGTTGAGGGTACAAAACGTCGCGTAATATCTAGCTGTTTTATCTTACAATGTGTGGGCGGCTTTACACCCACTGTCTTCTAAGAGTTGTTATCGTTTTGGAAATGTATTCGTCAAGATAGTTCTGGTATTGTTTTATTCATTACACTGATATTAGGTAATTTATGTATGTACTTCTGGACCTATTTAGCGCAGCCACTACTAGCGACCTGCCCCAGCTTCGCACGGGTACTTATATTGAATATATTATACATGTATTATGCACATAAAAGGTTTATGTGCATAATAAATAGCTTAAACAAATAAATGCCAAGCGTGCGAGTCTGAATATACCTTTATAGCGACCCGCCCCAGCTTCGTACGGGTACTGATATTGTATATATATTTGACATAAACCTTCCTCTTGAATCACTCTATCTATTAAAAAAACCGCATCAGAATCCGTTACGTACTTTTAAAGATCTAAGCATACATAGGGACAGCCAACTTTGTTTTATACTTACTTAATGATGAATTCCTGTTTTCCTTGGTCACGCTTGATGGCATGACCAAGGAAAGCATGATCGGTTGGACCGATTTAGAAAATTTCTGTTTTTGGTGTGTTTGTAAGAAAAAAATAATAAAATTAGGGTAGTGTAGGAAGGTAGGCAGCGTAGGTAGGTAGATAACATAGGGTAGAGTCGAAGTACGGTAGAATAGAATAAAAGTAAGAATGACCAAACAAAAAATATAATGGGTTTAATACATTAAGTGTCATGGTCAATTAAACATTTGACATGGATCACTTATACTTTACGTTACCTTTTTTAGCTACAATTCTTACAAAAACAGTCCGCTACAAAAGAATTTAGCAGTATAAATAATACAACAAACAGTAAAATATTGTCACATTTAAATAACAAAGCGTCCTAACCGCAAGTTTCTATATCAAATATTTATTATAGTTAGGAATTATTCAAAGGGTCTGGCCCAAAGCTGTATTTCATACAGGACCGTGGAGAGAATAGTAATCAGATAGGTATATCTTTTAGATGTTAAGCCAATTAATATTTATGAGGCATTTGGAACATGAGACATATGGAAATTGTGTTACGATAACGAAACATAACATCTGAGAGCGTACCATGATGTGCTTAAATCTCAGTCGTTCGAGCGAGAAAAGGTGGTCGAACTATATAGAGAGCTCTATTCTTTATCCATTTGGTGGAAACAATAAATATCATCATCAGCCTTTTAATGTTCCCACTGCTGGGACACAGGCCTTCCCTCTAGGAGAGGGAATGGGCCTATTGGTAGATAGTTTATTAAAGTTTGCACATTTTTCTGTTGCCGGGAGCGAAGCCTCGAGCAAAAGCTACTATTATGTTAAAATGATTACCAATTAGCTATTTACCTAAACCGATATTAGATAAAATTTGTTAAATTAAAAACAATCTTTACATGACTTCTATACGACTAACTAGAAAATTATGCGTCACCTCCTTTCCTGCTCAACGTGCACTCCCACCTGCAACTTTAATTACTTGTACGGCTGACGAAAGAACTGTCCAGGTGGCTAAATACTGGTCTGACAAAATTTGAGTCAAATCGACGACAACAAGAAGAAAAATAACAAGAAATAAAAATGAATACCTATAAAATAAAGGTACACGTCTAATCCAAACGCGTACATTAGGGAACTAGGTGCACAAATCCGATAGAATAACATTGTCCATGCGAAACGACCGCTAACGGTGACACTAGTTCATTGACCGATTATTTCAGTAGTAGCCGACGTCAATTGACCTGGAAACGGCAATGCATGGCGAATTTACCCCCTAACCCGAATACTGGTAATGGAGTTGAATAGTGGTTTGAGTTCTATTTCCTGTGATGAAGATATTTTAACCTGTGTCATTTAGGAGGTGACAGTAAATCTATTTATCGTCTTCTATCTTTCCATTAAAGAGGAAAGATTTGAACTTCACTTTGCAATACTAAACGTGCGTCACTGCGGGGCGCCAATTGAAATTGAAAACCAGCGCTGGGTGTCTGGAGTTGTTTTTTAACCGTTGTGCTGTGTCTGTCTCGAATAAATGTATTTCTATTCTATTTAATAAATAAAATCAAAAAGGGTCAGAACGATAAAAGCAATATATTTCACCAGTCGCGGGCTTTATAACAGTCCCACAGATGGGACTTAGCTCTCCTTTCAAGGACAGGACAAAATCCACCAAGCGGGCCCAGTGATGATTGGTGAACATCACATGACAAGATATCCCAGAGATGCTTATGATACTTTCCTGCACAGTTTCGAGAACAGAAGCAATATCATCATTACATAGTATAAAACAAAGTTGCTTATCCCTATATATGCTTAGATCCTTAAAAGTACGCAACGGATTTTTATGCGGTTTTTTTTAATAGATAGAATGATTCCAGAGGAAGGTTTATAGGTATATCACCTCTGCACCCGCGCGAAGCTGGGACGGGTCGCTAGTATTACATAAAGTAATGCGCCTGGCTGGTTTTATTCCTCTACGGAATACAAAAAAAAAGTCTAAAGTCAATTCGATGTTTGTTTTACACCTTAGTTAACATTTAGCCAGCCACGACACGTCAGTACAGCCTGTCTATCAGCGAGGTCCTCGGCACTTACCAAATCAGTATGCATGCAGTAATATTACACAAAGTAATGCGCCTGGCTGGTTTTATACCTCTCCGATGTACAAAAAAGAAAAAAAAATAGCCTAAGTCAATGCTAGCGATGTTTGTTTCAAACGTAGGTTAACAAATGTGGCTAAATAGCCAGTCAACACGACACACAGCTTGGTTAACATTTAGCCAGCCAACACGACACGACAGTACAGCCTGTCTATCAGTGAGGTCCTCGGCACTTACCACATCAGTATGCATGCAAGTGCATACAATATGCATCGGACTACACGCCCGAATTGGGTCGCGGGCTCACGGGTCGTCGACACAGCCGCCCTTAGGTCGTGAACTTTGCGTAATGCTAGTCAAACATGACGAGAATTTATTATGATTTTAAATATGTAACACTGGCTTGTGTTCAAATTTGAAAAAAGTTAATTCTAAAGACGTCATCAAGGTAGATACAGTACGGCTACTACTTGTAAACTCGTAAAAAAATAAACGGTCGAAACAAATAAATACAATTTGCAGTTGTTATTGTTGTTAAAAACTGTTATTGGAATTTATTTTTTTGAAGTGTTTTCATTGAAATTACCCATATTCTGAAATGCGTTCTCTTACTTGTCACTTTAAAAGTGTTATGGTAGCATCATTGTTATTCATTTGGTCTGTCTTATTGTGAAAAATTTTAAATCAATTTTTTACAGCTTGGAGGACTTACAGCTTATAAAAACAAACTAATTAAAAAGAAAAAACCACCATAGACGACATTTAGCCAATTACAAGTCCTCATGTATAGTGTCAGAATTAATATTGTGATGTGAGCATAAACAGACCTTAACGCGCTTCTTGTATTTTATTTACATTCTTGTATTTTATTGACATTCTTGTATTTTATTGACATTCTTGTATTTTATTGACATTCTTGTATTTTATTGACATTCTTGTATTTTATTGACATTCTTGTATTTTATTGACATTCTATATTTATGTAATTACTTCATTCATTTGTTGATCTGATCATAAATTTTATAATTATTATTCAAATTCGTACTGACATTATTTGCATTTTTATCTAATAGACATTCTTTAATTGGAATTAATATTGTTATTTAGTTAAATTTTAAGACACTGTTTAAATTAATGATGAAATTGAATTTTTTATTGTTTTTGTGATGTAGGTAGTAAAACTATAATTGTGTAACTCATATTATATAAGTGTTTGCAAATTCAGATACAAAATTACTTGTTAATGAATATGACTATGACTAACTCTTAAAAAGGAAATTCACTGAATGAAACTAAAGATTCACTGAAGGGGATTCGCTGAATGTCTTGCTAAGCGTAAATCTCGAGGACAAAAATTTTACCAATTCTTTTTTTAGGGGGCTACTGTTGCTCGCGTCCGTAGGATTTACCATCTATTCCTAGACTCACCCTACACGTGTCCCCTGGGTGGTGCTAAAAGAGCGACAACGCCGAGTCTTGGGCGGCGGTAAATAACCCGATCTAGCAAGCCTAACAAGCTTGTCTTTGTTGAAGGTAGGAAATGGCCCCAACAACCCGGTCTTACGGTCATGTCTCGTGAGGCTGGGGGTCTTGACTTCATTGCCCGGACCAAGGGGAAGACAACCCCATATAAAATTACCCCAATCCTAAGGTGAGGACTGCGCCGATAGGACGAATGGCTGGAGGGATTCCAGTTACTAGCACCAACCTCAACGGACCTGGCTAACGTTGTTGTACTGTGCCTTCTTGAGGGAATAGGCGTCACCCCTTAAGCGACGTTTTAGTTCGGCCTAAATCGTGGGAACAAGATGAATGAATCTAACCAAAAACCAAATAATATGATCCAACAACATTTTCACAAAAGCATGTTTACCAGACAACGTAGTGATAGTCTACCATCAACATCAACTGCAGCTAACAAATCCAGTGATAAACCCGCTCAAAACAATGAAACTGAAAATAAATCAGAGCTGAATGAGCAAGAGAACATCAGTCCGACCCTTTGGCAAAATGATACAGTACCTGTAAGACACAAAAGAAAAGAAACGAGTCCAATACACAGCAACGACACAAAGAAACCTAAGAGTACATCAACTTTTGCAGTCCCTACGCAAAACAGATTTGATCTGCTAGTCAGCGAGGAAACAGAAACACCTGTTAAGATAACTGAGTACATACCTAAGCCAGAACCTATCTTTGTGACGGGAGTCATGGACGTCACAGCACTGAAAGCAATTCTAAATAAAATTGTTGATTACAATTTATACAAAATGACCACTTTAAAGTCTGGCCATATCATCAAAATAATGCCAAATGATATACAAACTTATAAAAAAATACGTGACGAATTTATAGCAAATAACATAGCACATTATACCTACAAACTGAAATGCGAAAGAGCTTATAGAGTTGTATTACGAGGACTACACTCTACAGAAGACACTACTCAGGTTAAAGAAGAACTGAAAGAACAAGGACATGATGTCAGACAAATAGTCAACGTTTTACACAGGTCCACGAAAGAGCCATTACCCATCTTCTTGGTGGATCTAGAACCTAACAAGAATAATAAAGAAATATTTAATCTGCGATATCTAAGCCAAATGAAAGTGAAGTTTGAAGCGCCTTATAAAAAAAAAGAAATAATGCAGTGCAAAAGATGTCAGAGATTTGGACACACAAAAAATCAGTGCTTCAGACCTTTCAGATGTGTGAAATGTGGCAACGAACACCCAACTTCTTCATGCACAAAAACACGAGACACAGAAGCAACATGTGCAAACTGTCAGGAAAAACACCCCGCAAACTACAAGGGTTGTGCAAAATATAAGCAATACAAAGAAAAAATACTAAAAACAAAACCAACCAGCAAAGAAAACCACATAACACGAGATACAAAAGAGATCAAAACAATAACCGAAACAGCAAAACGAAATGTAAGTGAGTATAATCGCACTGATAAAAGAAGCTACGCAGAAGCAACAAAAGACCGACCACTAATTGAGGACTCATCAAATTCAGAAAACTTTTCAGACAGACTAGAACTTATGTTCGCCAAATTTCAACAAGTCATGATAAGCATGATGGACAAAATGATGGATCGTATGATCCAGCTTGTGAAAAGCCTAGCAACAAAATGAATAACATACTTAGAGTCGTCACTTGGAATGCAAATGGCTTGACAGAACGTCGTCAAGAACTCCAAACATTCCTCCAAGTGGAAAAAATTGACATAGCGCTAATATCGGAAACAAGATTCACTGCCAAATCCTACTTCAATATACAAAATTATACAACTTACACAACAAATCATCCATCAGGAAATAGCCACGGGGGAACAGCAGTAATTGTAAAAAATAATATTAAACACTTTGAACTGGCAAAGTACTATACTGACAAAATTCAAGCAACGTCAGTAAAAATAGTGGTCAATGAAAGAACTGAGACTACTTATTCTGCAGTGTACAGCCCACCTAGACACACGATAACTAAGGAAGACTACAACACCTACTTCTCTTCTCTTGGCTCCAGATTCATATGTGGTGGGGACTGGAACGCAAAACACACATACTGGGGATCAAGACTTATATCATACCGTGGAAGAAATTTATATAGTACAGTTCAAAATCTGGGACTCGAGTGCATGACCTCTCGTAAACCAACATACTGGCCAACGGATCGAAATAAAATTCCTGACCTGCTTGATTTCTACATAACTAAAAACGTAAGCCCTAATTATATGACTACTGAAACCTGCACCGACTTGTCTTCTGATCACACACCAGTCATACTGAATGTAAGCACGAAAGTGATACTAATGAAACCCATGGAGAGACTTTATAACAAGAATACTAACTGGGAGATGTACAAAGAAATAATAACGAATGAGATAAATCTTATTACGCCACTGAAAACATCAGAAGACATAGAGGAAAATATTGAGAAACTGAACCAAACAATATACAAAGCATGTAATATATCCACAACAATAAGAAAAAAATTCGTAACTCAAATGTTTAAGGAATACCCGAAATTGATAAAAGACAAGATTTTCGAACGTCGTAATTTAAGAAAAGTTTGGCACCAAACCAGGTACCCTGAAGACAAAACAGCATTCAATAGATCTTCGAATGAATTGAAAGATCTCATTAAAAGCTTCACAAATAATAATCTCCAAACGTTTCTCAATAATTTGACACCAAACCTAGACACAAATTACTCACTATGGAAGGCAACACGAAAATTAAAACGTCCCAATACTCACATTCCACCCATCAGAACAAACAACGGTAATTGGGCCCAATCGGACTTGGAGAAGGCAACAATTTTTGCTGAACACCTTAGCAAAGTATTTGAACCAATTTCTACTTCAAAACCTGACCATGACGCTGAGATAAAACGCTATCTTGAAAGCACACAGCAAATGAGCCTCCCATTACAGTACACAAGCCCAACCGAAGTAGCAAGAGAAATAAAACAACTAAAAGAAGGAAAATCTCCTGGATATGACAACATCGACAGTGTTCTTCTAAAAAATCTTCCCAAAAAGGGTATAGTAGCAATTACAAATATTTTCAATGCTTGCTTACGTCTTGACCACTTTCCAGGACAGTGGAAAATAGCGCAAGTAATAATGCTACCCAAACCAGGTAAACCACCAAATGAAGTAGCCTCGTATCGACCCATAAGTCTTCTGCCATTAATGGGAAAACTCTTAGAAAAGATGATACTCAAAAGGATGAAACCACATCTTAATGACATTATTCCTAACCACCAATTTGGCTTTAGGGAAAATCACGGAACGACTGAGCAAGTTCACCGCATAGTCGACACTATAGGCAGATCGCTGGAAGAAAAGAAATATTGCTCAGCAGTCTTTTTGGATATTAGCCAGGCCTTTGATAAAGTATGGCACGAGGGCTTACTCTACAAAGTCAAGAAGATGCTTCCTCACACGTTCTATCAAATAATAAAATCGTATCTAAACAAAAGATGCTTTGAAGTAAAGCTACGTGATGATTGTTCTGAACTGTATGAAATCAAATCAGGAGTACCACAGGGAAGCATACTGGGACCGGTTCTCTACACCATATATACTGCTGACCTACCAACCACAGACAATACAATGGTTGCAACATACGCAGACGATACAGCTTTACTTTCTTCACACATGAATCCGGTAACTGCATCAGAAAACCTACAACACCATATTGACGTAATAGAGGAATGGCTTAAAACTTGGAGAATTCAAGCAAATCACAGTAAATCAACACACGTGACATTCACTCTCAGGAGAGATACGTGCCCACCTGTGACACTAAATAATGACGAAATACCTCAAGATGACAACGCAAAATATCTAGGCATGCACTTGGACCGAAGGCTGACATGGAAAAAACACATATGGACAAAGCGAAAGCAGCTAGACTTAAAACTACGCAATATGTACTGGTTAATAGGACGACACTCACAAATGAGCACATATAGCAAACTTACAGTTTATAAGGCCATCCTAAAACCTATATGGACGTACGGTATCCAGCTTTGGGGTACAGCCAGCAATAGCAATATTGAGATTTTAGAACGTTTCCAAACCAAAACTCTCAGAGCCATCTTTAACATCCCTCAATGCATAAATAACAAATACATATATCATGACCTAAAACTACCAACTGTTAAACAGGAGATAATGACCTACAGTAAAAATTACCAGAAAAGACTAGCAAAACATAAAAATGAGCTTGCTCTTGGACTGAGTGGAGATCAAGCCCTCCAATATAGAAGGCTAAAGAGACATAGTGTTCCTACTCTACGGAACAGATTCATCAGGATGGATGGAGACATCATATAAAACGTGTCCCACCAAGCTTAAAATCCCAAAACAGATATATATATATCAGTCAGAGCAGTGGATTATTGTTTTGTACAAAACAGATTGCCATGGTGCAGTACTACAAATAAAAAAAAAAAAAAAAAAAAAAAAATTCTTTTTTTGTTGTCAGGAGGTTTTTATGAAAGAAAAAATAGGTTAGAGTAGAGTAGAGCAGAATAGAGTAATCACTTGGCGAGTGAAGCCACAGGCAAAAGCTAGTCTTATAAATACATAGTTATGTATTTAGAAATACATAATAGCAACGGTTTCAACTCAATTGCGTAGTCTCTGCGTACTGTACTTTTTTATGGTGAGCAAAAATTATCCAATGACGAATCCCAATCTTGGGCGGAATGGGAAACAATATTAGTCAACTCTTACTGACTAAAAATCCTACCGAACGGCGAGCTACCCATTGCTCGCCGTCCGCAAGTCCGCGCCAAGAGTTTATGTACTGTACTCACATTTATAAGCAACTAGTTTCTACTGCATTAATTCATAATGGGGTATGTATTAACTCCACGCAAAGACGTCTCAAGGAGCGGCTGATAAAACAAATTTCTTAGTGACTCACAGTTCAAATACAAAATTAAATAAAAGAATTTCATTAAACCAATGCTGAACTACTAAAACATAGGTTCCATTACAATGGTCATAGTTTAACTGAACTCTATAAATAGCCGGACTGGTTCTGTATATTTTAGGCGCGAACTGCAGACGAACTTAGCCCGGGTCGATACCGCATAGCGACCTGACCTGAGACCTTTATTTAGTTAAGCCTTTTTGATTAACTAGTTAGTTTTATTTTTTCATAATCTTACCGAATCAATTCGGTAGGAGAGCAGTGGTGGCCGAGTGGTAACGGCCCCGACTTACGAGTTGTAGGTAGCAGGTTCAAACCCAGGCAGGCGCAATTTTTTTTTTTTTTATGAGCCCTAACTGTCCCACTGCTGGGCAAAGGCCTCCCCCAAGTCCTTCCAAACTTTCTTCTCCCGCGTAGTCTCGAACCAATCGTCTCGGTACGCGTCTAGATCATCTCGCCACCTCTTTCTAGGCCTACCTCGACAACGCTTTCTTCCCTCTGGTGCCCACTGTGTGGCGACTCTTGCCCAGACTTGGCAGGCGCATTACTTTGTGTAATTTATTTCATCACCACTGCTTTCAAAACGGTGAAGGAAAACATCGTGAGGAAACCGGCATGTCCTAGAACCAAAAATTCGAAGACATGTGACATCCACCAATCCGCTCTGGGCCCGCGTGGTGGATTATGGCTCATTCTCTCTACTACTAGAGAGGAGGCCTGTGTCCCAGCAGTGGGAACATTAAAAGGCTGATGATGGTGATCAATTCAGCCGAAAGACGTCCACTGGTGGACATAAGCCTACCCCAAAACGTCACCACAACGACCGATCCCGCACGTCTTGCATCCATCGAATTCCAGCAACCCTGTCCAGGTCGTCGGTCCACCTTGTGGGAGGGCTTCCAACGCTACGTCTTCCGGTACGCGGTTGCCACTCCAGAACTTTTCGGTTCTGCGTGCAATGTGCCCATTGCAACTTAAATATAGCGATTCTTTTCGCTATTTTTTTTTATGGTGAGCAAAAATCATCCAATGACGAATCCCGCTTTTTGGCGGAGCGGGAAAAAGTGTCAGACTTATTGACTAAATAAACACCTAGTAGCATTAAGAGATGGGATTGCCTTGTTGCATAAAGTCCGCCTATGTACCATTACTGTACATGAAGTTTAAATAAATAAATAAATTATCTATCGAAAAATAAAGGCTGCATAATAAAATCAATAGCAGGATGAAGTTTGACCATTATTTGATTTCAGTTTGATGGTAGTGTAGTGACATCTATGGCGCCACATGTGAACTAAGTTATTGGTAAAACACTAACAACCTCTTTAGAAGTCATTGTACTCATCATTGTGAACAACTTTTACTATGGGACCAAACCTGAAATCGCAAAAAAAAAGGAGTTGTTCCCTACAATTATGTTCGTTTATCTCGTCAAAATGTTGGTTTGGTCGCTTAGTAAAAGCGGTTTATAATGATGAGTGAAGTAACCTCTTATGAGGTTGTTAGTGTTTCACCAATAATATTACAGTCTAAAATTAACTATCGGGCAGTTGCCCGGATAAGGCAGAAGACCTGAATGGATGTAAGATCTTCCCTTTCAACAGAGGTTTGCGGGATTTTACGCCCTCTAAAGTAGTTTATATCTAAAGTCGTCGCTTTCCATCAGGTGAGATAGCGGTTAAGCGCAAACCTATTACCAATAAAAAAAAAGTAGTTTACACTTACCTGCAATATAAATATGGTGCGTGTAAAATAGTAGTCCAAACGGATGCTTTCCACTTTCACTTGTAAGTTTCCTAGACGTACATAAATCGATGACAAAATACCAAAACCAAAATAAAAAATAACGCGGGATAAAAACCCTATAGCGATCTACGAAATAGTCTCTAACTTCGTTTGGTTACATTTTGTTTTCTATTGATTTCTCATACAGTCCTATAAGAAATGGGGCCCTAAACAAGTGGCAATCGCTCCGTGTCGAATCCATTTCTAAGTTCGATTTCGCATTAACGATGTCAACCACAAAATGGTAGACAAAGTGACATCGACTAACATATCGATAAGTCGAAGTGTTGGTTCGATAAAATAACAACTTCTTGGCTATGGTTATCGAATTAAAACGTCCAATTTGACGAATAAACAACTACTAAGAATAATTAGCGAATCGAAAACGTTTGACCACGTGACTTTTCGAAGGCATATGTCAGTTCCATACATTTCGGAGTTTCGAATTTCGTTATCGTTAGTGAGAATGTGACTTTGTCTAAGCCCCCAGGGGGCTTAGACAAAGTAACATCGTTTTGTACCGAAACGATATCTAAATTCGTCATCGTCTCTGAGATAACGATAAACATTTCCTAGCCAATGTAACACTATTATCGCGATCGTTGTGTCGATTTGTTTATTCGTTAAAAAACGAAAATATTGTTTATGTTATCGAACATTTAGCTCTCAGTGTCAGTCAAGAAGTTCAAATCGGATCAAATATTGCTGTTTTCGAATTTTACTAATAAGAATAAGTGAGTTGTAGGCGATCGCCGTACTTTATGAGGGTGAAGTCATTACAGTCAGGGACGTTGGAGTGCTGGGTGACGTCACGGGATCGGAACGGTGGTCGCCGTGCCGGTGGTCTTCAAGTGGTAGTGCTGCGATGCCCTCAGCCCAGACGTGAACATCCGATAACCACTGGGCTCAAGGGTCGTGGGTACCTATGCTAAATTAACCAGTGATTCCCACAAATATGACTTTATTAGTTCAGTTTCGAACTAGCCCTCGCGTAAGACAGTCCACGTAATTTCTAGTATTATAGTCTTCGTTTTAACTAAAATCGTTTTACTTGAGTGAAATTATACAGTTAAATGGAATCCAAAGTGTGAGTAATTCCCGAACAATTGTCAACACTGCTTGAGTATATGGAAACGTAAGTAAATCCAAGTTTTAATCACTAGTGTGTAATGTAAATAATGACACCATCTTAAAAATGAAGTACTTATAATCTTTGTGTGTTTATGTTACATGGCGCCTATCCCTGGCGTTCTCATTGTGCGAAGCCTATAATAAACGAAGAAAATGCATTTTATAATTTAATTGATCTGCAGTAATGCCTCTAACACAAAATAAATACTAAAATATGTCATCAAGCAATGTTAAAAATCAGCTGACGAATGAAATCCGGCCATATTGTTTCAATAACTACAACGTTTTAGCGTTCGTTTCGTTATCTTTATTGACGATCACGATTGTGGCGAAGACGAACACTGAAAGTGCTGCTTGGCTACGCATTTGTATGGAATAAACACGATAACGATTCGTTACTTTATGGGTTCGTTATGAAATGTTACATTGTCTACCAAATTACGATAACGATGTCGATTGACCACGTGACTTAACGCGGCTTATGTCAATCCCATACATTTTAGTCTTTTCTAACTTCGTTATCGTTTTTAAATTGTTACTTTGTCTAAGCCCCCTGACCTACGTTTCACATTTGGCAAAAGAAAAAATATATGTGTATAAATAAGTATGCAATCAATGTATAGCAAAACTTTCATTCCGCTTTGAAACCATTGGAAGAATTCGTTTTTTACTCATACAAATGCATTCTTGTAAAAGTAGCGTTTTCCTAGAATCAATTTTTTTTTTGGTAGATGTAGAATTTTAATTAAATAGCGCACAATGTCAGCGATATTAAGATGATTTCAATAAATTAAACAAATAAGCAGACACCGACCAAAGAGTCAGATTCGCAAAAAAAGATCTTTCATTTGTGATACAAGATTTTTTAGTAATCGTTGATTGATTAGTAAGTATTTCGGTGAATTTCAAAAAATAAGTTTTAGCTAAAGCTGAAAAAAGGGTTTAGCCACCAAAATTGAAAACATGATATTCACCGATTTCTCTCAACTTTAAAAATTACAAAAATAGAAAACTATTTTCTTTTTTATTACTTTCTTAAATTAAGCATAACTGTACTTACCGAAATATAGTTAGTAATAACTATATCGAAAACAAATCTACTATTTTTATATATACACGGACAACCGAGCACAACGTGGGCGTAAAACGCGTCGCGTATTTGCTTTAATTTTTTACATATATATCTGAATTTTACAGAACCTACGGCCCCGCGACCTCGACGGCCAAGGGCGAAAGCCTCTTTGTGAATTCTTAGTTTTACAGAACTTTTTAATCGCACAATATTAGAAGATAGTGTTTTAAATTGCACAGAAAAGGGTACTCAAGATATACACCGTTAAATTTAGTTCATTTTGATCCCGTAGAGAGTCGATCCGGTAGATGAAAGACTATCGATTTGTAAAGATAAAAAAGTATTTATTCCAAAATTCGAATTACGCATGTACGAAATTAATTTCTTTAAGTAAACGAATCCATGATCTAGTTGTCTTTTATTGCGTTCTAACTACCTACAGGCCATTGAGCTCACCTAGCTGATTTAGACGGATTAAAACTATTAAAATTCAACCTTGTACAATACTGGCAGAGGCAGAGTACTCACTCCGACAACGCTTTACTAACTTTGTGGTACGCATGGCAAAACAATGAAATAGCATCTTATCAACTGCACTTCTACGATGAACGGTTCTTTTGATATTTTTCTTCTATACTTGTGAAAACTACTTGTTTTTCTTTCTCTACCGTAGTCAATATAGATGATAAATAAATCTGTCACTAACCTGGGCCCCGGCATAGTGTTGACAGGCTCGTCATCAGCATCATAGAAGTCGTCCTCTCCCTCCGAGGAGGAGTACGACGTGTCCGGCACCAGCAGGGACATTGCTTGTCATGTAAAACAAACGTCTTGTTAATTCATGGACTATAAATCATTACATGGTATAAAATAAAGTTGCTTAGATCCTATGTATGCTTACATCTTTAAAAGTACGCAACGGATATTGATGCGGTTTTTTTTCATAGATAGAGCCATTCAAGAGGAAGGTTTATGTGTATAATAGACGCATAACAGTCCCCGCGTGAAGCTGAGGCGGGTCGCTAGTATAGTATAAAATAAAGTTTTCAATGAAAATATATATTTTTTTTATAATCATAATAGAATAATACTTATTGTACACCAAAAAAAAGTAACAATTTCACAGACTTAGGGATGATTCTCATTAGAGCGGGCCGTGCCAGGGCCGGGGCGTGGACGAGCCGGGGCCCGTCCGTGCTACGCAATTTATTTTCGGAAGCAGCACGGAAAATGTTCTGATTACGATGGGACGTGGAGGGAACGGGGCGGGACCGTGCAACAAACGTGGTATTGAAGTGCGTCGAGCGGGCCCGGACGGGACACGGATAATGCACTGTGTAATATAAATTGATTCATACAAAATATATGAAACAGATTAAAACCGTGCCCCATCCGGGCCCCGTCCGGGCTCCGCCCCGGGCACGGCACGTTCTAATGAGAATCATCCCTTATATGAACGGGTAGAAAGGCGGTCTTATCGCTTTAAAAAGCTTTTATAGCTCGCTATAGTACGGCCGTCGGATCTTGGCGAGTCTGAAATTAGGCTCTGCAAATATTAGCTCTTGAAAACTCGTAAAACAAATAACAAATAAATGCAATTTGCGGTTGCTATTGCTGTTAAAAACTGTTATTGGCATTTATTTGTTTAAACCATCTATTTTTGTACGAGTTTCCAATCGCTAAAATTAGCAGAGCTTAACTCCTGACTCGCTAAAATCCGACGTATTGTATATACCTTTATAGTTAATACTCATCAAGACCTTTCAGACAAATATAAACGTTAGGGTTATCTTATTGTATTACGGAGTTTTTATGGCCATTCTCCAGTTATATCGTCAGACAAAATAACAACAACATACAGGACCAAACAACATAACATATAGGATCAAAATACTTGTTAAGACGAGACCAAAATACTCGTTAAGAAATCTTACGAGTTCAAACTTGATGTGGTTGTGTTGTTTTATTACGGAGTTCCTATGTCCACCTTCAAGTTCCCTCATCAGAACATGTCTATGTCATCATAATATTGCATTGTAACGTGGTTTACACATGCATGCAATATTTAGCTAAATCGGTAATTGGGAAGTGGATCAAATTTTATTGGGCTGGGGCGAGTCGTAAGAAAACAATTGATTTGCTTAGAATTAGCTTGGGTTTAGGTGCTACCACAACGTCGATGCCTGTTGGGGCTTTTTTTAGGCGGTAAATCATCTAATGACATCTCCCACTCTTGGGTGGAGCAGGAGGTCGTGTCTGAACATTTATTATTTAGAACCTCCAACAAAGGATGTTTTTTTTTTGTGGTGGGCAAAGATCATCCAATGACGAATCCCGCTCTTGGGGGATCGGCTGTGACTACGGTTTTTCTTCTTTTATATTTTTTCAGCGCCGATGTATTTTTAGTAGGTGGGTTTTAGGTTTATTACTTTTTTTTTAAATATGTATGTTTATCAACTGTCTAAAACTCATAACACAAGCTCTGCTTAGCTTGGGACTTGACGGCGTTGTGTAATATTATGTAGCGCCACCTATGGCGCCACACAAGAACTACAAGAATCCTGCTTCGCGCAATGAAAGTTCTCCGCGCGATTTGAACATATACGACAGCCCGAAGTCAACTACCGGCCAGTAGCCCACCAGACGATAACACCTGTCTGGTCGGAGGATCCTCCCTTTTCAACGGAGGTATGTGGGACTTTAATCTCTGTTCCGCATACCCCCAAAATTATGTGTAAAAAAAAGAACTTACGAGGCGCGTCCAGGTGTTCAAGCGGCGGCAGCGCGTGCGTCGGCGACGCGAGCTCGCGGCACTCCGCGCCCATCTCCACGCGAGGAGACAGCTCGGCGTCTATGCAGGAAATATTCGGTTATGATAATATTATTACAAGTTTCTTGCGTTTTGCAAGCAAGTGGCAAGTTGTAGTCTGTCTAAAAATTCAAAGGACTTGGATAATTGGAGATCCGTAAAAAGCTATTTATCGGCACCTTGCCTATATCACTTACGCATAAATTAATGGACATCCAAAGGACCTTCGATCATTAATGTATTAGATTACCGACCTCTGTTTCGAAAACGGCCCGACAAATATCATCGCAAATAATTCGGTGATGATATTTGATGTCAGTTTGGTCCAATGGTAGGCGTTGAGATATGACATCGCTCTAATTTGAAAATAGAATAACCACCATTGTTAATTTTGTATATTAAACCTTATTGTTTACAAAATTGGTTTAATTTTTCAAGAAATAATTTTGAATAGTTTTAATAATGAGAATCCATACTAATATTATAAATATGAAAGTAACTCTGTCTGTCTGTTACGCTTTCCCGCTTAAACCTCTCAAACGATTTTGATGAAATTTGGCACAGACAATCTTTATACCCATAGGCAACCTTTTATTGCGAAAAAAAGACGCAGATGAAGTCCCGGGTACCAGGTAGTTATTAATAATAATTTAATATTTTTTGTTTTTGAAGCAATTTTAGGCCACTTATGCGTTATGATTTTATTCTTAATCCTTGATCTAGTAAAATTGGTGATCGAAGGTCCAAAGATAAGTTTTCCCAACGTGCTATGGAGCGTAGATCATTGATGTGTCTCAGAAGGCGGTTCAATTTAAGTGGGACTGGGCTGAACGTGTCTGTCGGATGCCGATCGAGCGGTGAGTTCGTAAAACACAAAGTTGGTGCTCTGAAATCGCATGAAGGGGTTTTTTTATGGTGGGAAAAATCATATAATGACGAATCCTGCCCTTGGGCGGAGCGGGAGACAGTGTCAGACTCTTACTGACTAAACGACCCACCCCTTTCCTTCTTAGTCTTCATACCAGGGTCGGACCTTCCTTTCAGAAACCGGACCGAGGCCCCAGTAGGCTTCGGCCCTGCAGTTGGACCTCTTCATTTGCTGACAACTTCTTGAGGCGCGTGGGAACCGACCGCGCCGTCGACGACTGGCTTGGTCCGGGCTATTACATCGCATGAAGGAGGTCGCGGAAGATGTAGGGGTAAATGGGGGGGGGGAATTTAACGTAGACTTACACCCGTATTCACAAACAATACTCAAACGACCCTTGACTAAGCAAACGCACAGCGTTGAAATAGAGCTCTGTGATTGGTTTGTTTGTGTTGCGTAGTTCACAAACCCTGCCCTGTGCGCTCGAGAGCACTGTGAGACCGCATAGTAACGTTTGTGAATACGGGTGTTAGATGTCTTCCTTAGGAATTGGCAAGAGGTGGCTCAAAGCCGAGAACAGTGGAAGGAATGGAAGGAGGCCTATGCCCAACAGTGGTACGGTATGGACTACATATTACTCATGGACTTATATTCAACACTGATGGAGTAATCAAGTTTCATTAAAAGGTCTTGATCATTGTTTACAGACAGAACCATAGAAAACGAATTAAAAATGCGAAGAATCAACAAAAAAAATAGAATAAAATGGTTTAATTACTTTTGTGAAAATTATTTATGCGTACAGCCAAAGAATGGAATTCTCAGGCAAATATACAACATCCTGTGTCAAAAGATAGCATAAAATCAGATAAAAAAAGAACTTTAAATGAAACATTGAAGTTTAACTGTGAAGAATACCTTATCATGTCTGTGTTTTGTGATGACGTCACAATTCAGTATATGTTGACGCTCACATTAAATTTAGTGTTGCGCCACTTTTAGTTAAAGTAGCAATAAGAGTAACATATCTGTTTAAGCTATACGATCTCTTCAGGCACTCATATTATTGACGTGACAACGTCTTATAAATTGGTTTGCCGGGTGACACTTCAAGAAACTGCGTTATGCTCCGCTCACGTTATGCGCTCACAATGATAGCGAGTGAGAGGCACGCATCCCTTCCACTCGGGCATGGTTAGCCCGCCTAAGAGCGAGAGAGACAGACATAAAAAGTGAAAGGCACGCGTCCCTTCCACTCGAGCACAGTTAGCCCGCCTAAGAGCGAGAGAGACAGAGCGAGAGAGAGAGAGTTTCATTAAAATTATTTTACCACTCAAAGTCGTTGTCATGTAAAACTTTCGCTCGTATACCGAATTTACAGGCACCCAATTTTTTTTGACGTTTCTGATTTGTAAATGTCATGTAGAAGAAACAAAATTAAAACGGTTCACTGCACGCCACATATCTATATTTTTTCATTTTATTAAAAAATCCCTAGAAAGTTTTTATACAGTATAATGTATCTTTATTGTTACCTGACTGTATTACTTTGTCTACCACCAGATTTGAAAAGTTTCTAAAAAACGTATGAATGGATTTAATAAATTAATGTTATCTGCGATCTTGGCTACAGTTACTTTTTGAAAGAAATAAAGTAAAAATAAAAAAAAAATAACGAAAGGTCAGCACCGAATTATATTTATGATGTTTTTATTAATTAGGACAATTTTACACTATCCCCGTACCATTAATACGGGTTTTTTTTGGTAGGTAAAAATAAATTATAAGGTAGGTAGGTAATAAGTAGGTAAAAAACATTGCATAGGTATAATTTATAATCAGCTTACAAATACTATGCAACAGTATCAGAATTTAGCACTATTATTGCATATAAAAATAGTTAATAATAGGTATTACTTCATAGAATCCTAATTATCATATAAATTACAAATAAAAAATATTTTTTAATTGTAAACTATAAATAGTAAAACTAAAAACTAAAAAACTGTTGCTATATTGGTAAGTTATGGAAGAGCGGGTCTCCTAGCACAGGCATTAGTTCCCTAAATGGAAACTTTAATCACAAACAATTGTTATATATTTTTTTGGTTCTGAAAATAAACATTTTTGTATTTTTTTTTGTATCAACTCGAACACTCGATTTGTACATTCACCTAATGTGAGAGTACATTTCAGTGTAATTTTTAAATAACTGTCATTGTCATAACTCTGCTTCGTAAACAGTGAAAATGCAAAAAAAACATACCTTGTTTGATATGTGTTTGTGAAGGGTTTGTAGGTCCCTGATATACTCCGTTTACTGGATTAACTGTGTTCTGCAATCAAACAAATATTTATTTAAAATAATAGTCATGAATTCCGTAGAAAACGTAATGTGCAATTGTGCATTTTCCCTCAATTGACTAGTGTGAATTTTTTTAAATGTGAATGTTTCAAATCAGTGGTGGCAGGAGTGGAGTCGTAAAGGCCCCGACTTACGAGTTGTAGGTCGCGGGTTCAAACCCAGCAATTATTTTGTGTAATTTATTTCATCACCACTGCTCTCAAAACGGTGAAGAAAAACATCGTAAGAAACCAAAAAATCGAAGACGTGTGACATTCACCAATTGGTGCATGGTGGATTGTAGCCCATTTCCTCTCCTAGAGAGGAGGCCTGTGTCCCAGCAGTGGGAACATTAATAAGGCTGATGATGAATGTTTTATTGTGATGATTTTGATAGTTAGTTGTTTTGCTTACCTTAGCTATTTGTAGCAGCACTATGGAATGTTTGATATGGTCCAACATCACCTGTAAAACAACATAATTGTGTTAAAAAAAAATATATTAAACAGTAATATGGGACAAGGGCAGAAAAACCTTGTATGATTATATTATGATCGCGTTTGTTGACACGCGCAATGCTTTCTCTCTCTTCCACTTTGACGTGCTACCGGAACGGCGTAAGCTTATTTAATTTTTAACTTTATTAAAACTTCGTCAAGGTTGAAATTAGTTTGACAGTTAACATGACTATAAACTGATAGCGCAGTTTAGTCATGTTCACAGAAAGATCTTGAAAATTAATTTTTAAAATCGTAATGTTCATTATTTCAGCTAAAAGATGTCCACGACTGGACATAAGTACATAGATACACTTGGGGTGTATAATATTAGTCACAAAACATTAATCGAAAACCTTACATTTATGGAAAGCTATTAGGAATTCGGCTTTATAATAGTCAAGAGTGCATAGGTTACTCTAGACAAACGTGCTCCATCGTCGTTTTCCATCAGGTGGGATTGTGGTCAAACGCGAGTCTATCAATATAAATTAAACTAGCTTTCTGCCAGCGGCTTCACCCGTCAGTAAGCAGGTTTTTCGAAACATTTTTTTATTTATATTAAGCCCCATTCGATCCCCTTAGGGGATTAATTTCAGAAAATCCTTTCTTAATGCTCGCTTACGCTATAAAATAAATCTTTGTGCAAAATTTCACGCTCATACTTCCAGTAGTTTCGGCTGTGCGTTGATATGTCAGTCAGTCAGTCAGTTTCTCCTTTTATATATCTACATAAGATTTGAGTAAACTTACATTGGAATGGTCTAATATAACTTGTCCTTTGCTCTTCTCAAGCGGGTCAGCCAACTCGGACACACGAATGCTCATTTTCTGAAACAAGTAAATAGCATATTATTATAATAATTATTTGAAAAAATATATAAATCAAGAAAATAATAATTCATCAGTGAATCAGCAAACTAAACTAGTATAAAAACTACTAGAGTAGCAAAATTTTTCAGCAGTCCCGCATGCTGAGCAAATAAGCATACGTGATTAAATCCGTATATATTAAGAACACCCTTAGCTATTACTGCTATGCTGTTGTCGAAATCAGCATATATTAAGAACACCCTTAGCTATTACTGCTATGCTGTTGTCGAAATCCGCATATATTAAGAACACCCTTAGCTATTACTGCTATGCTGTTGTCGAAATCCGCATATATTAAGAACACTCTTAGCTATTACTGCTATGCTGTTGTCGAAATCCGCATATATTAAGAACACTCTTAGCTATTACTGCTATGCTGTTGTCGAAATCTGCATATATTAAGAACACCCTTAGCTATTACTGCTATGCTGTTGTCGAAATCCGCATATATTAAGAACACCCTTAGCTATTACTGCTATGCTGTTGTCGAAATCCGCATATATTAAGAACACCCTTAGCTATTACCAGGGACCGATAGCGCTTTCCTTTTATAGGGTTTTACCCCGGGTTTTGAAGAGCTAGGATATTTTAATTCAATTAAAAACCCTCATGGTTTTGCTGGATAGTTTTTCAGCTAACCTTCTCGAGGGAAACCCAAGCATTGACTTTCCCAAAAAATATCTGGGTTTTTACAGCCGAATACAAAAAGCGCTAACAATCAACTATCCTATTCTGAAAGGGAAACCCCTTCGTAAGCGCTAACCAATATATTAATTCATGCGAGTTTAAACCGTATTTTTAACGACATAAGAGTGATTTGAAGCCAGTAGCAGCCGTGCGGACGAATTCGGCAATTCTAAGGCACACAAAGATAAGCCCGACCGATCACCACGTCAAGCTAAAATATAAGTTACTGTCTTTGCTTTAAAAGCTAGTATGCCGTGCGTCGTGTCAGTCAGTGCAGCGAGGCCTTCGCCTACGCCTAGCTACGCTACTGTCTATACGTCATTGTATTAATACGCACATAACTAAAATTACCGGTTATTACCTTCCTCCTTCCTAACGGAAACCGGCATGTTCTAGAACCAAAAATTCGAAGACATGTGACATCCACCAACCCGCACTAGGCCCGCGTGGTGGATCATGGCCTGTCCCTCTCCTAGAGAGGAGGCCTGTGTCCCAGCAGTGGGAACATTAAAAGGCTGATGATGATGAACTAAAATTACTGGCGGAAGAAAATATCCTTTTATTAAGTGGAAAGCAATAAAGCATTTGGTTTACCCATTAAAGGCTAGGTTAGCGCTTACCCTTACGATATCGCTTGGGTTTCCTTCTCAATCGGCTTTCCCTAGTATTTCGCTAAGTATACGTACAAGTTTTCCAAATAAAGGGATAGCCGATTGTAAGGGAAACCCCTTCAAAGGGTTTTGAAAATTAATCCGCTCGTCCGGTCCCTGGCTATTACTGCTATGCTGTTGTCGAAATCCGCATATATTAAGAAAACTCTTAGCTATTACTGCTATGCTGTTGTCGAAATCTGCATATATTAAGAACACCCTTAGCTATTACTGCTATGCTGTTGTCGAAATCCGCATATATTAAGAACACTCTTAGCTATTACTGCTATGCTGTTGTCGAAATCCGCATATATTAAGAACACCCTTAGCTATTACTGCTATGCTGTTGTCGAAATCCGCATATATTAAGAACACCCTTAGCTATTACTGCTATGCTGTTGTCGAAATCCGCATATATTAAGAACACTCTTAGCTATTACTGCTATGCTGTTGTCGAAATCTGCATATATTAAGAACACCCTTAGCTTCTGAAGGGCATTCGGGGTCGGGTTTTCCAACGGCCTTCAGGAGTGTGCATTCCTTCAGGAATTGCATCAGGGGATTCCTCCAACTGTTTTCTATCATCAGACAACCCCACGCACGGCGAGTATCCATCCTTACGTTGTTAAAACCTCTACGGCTCGGACTAAGCGTTGCGCTTCATCTTTCATTCTGCGCACATTAAAGGACTGGAACAAATTGCCTGCTGCAGTCTTCCCATCCGAATATAATTTAGGTGTCTTCAAGGCTAGAGTGAATAGGCTCTTAATAAACTATTGCGCTTCAACATCAACGATTGCATCACTGCTTAATATCAGGTATGAGCGCAGTCAAGCACTAGTTCATAGCAATTAAAAAAAAACCTGACGCCTTGTCGTTTTTAATCTGCTTCAAGAGCAATCCTAAGCTCGTACAGGCTGCCGTCCGGGATACATTCGGTATAGCGTTGGATCCATCTTGGATTGCTGTCTAAATTTTAACAGTACAAACGGTTACTTACAGAAACCAGCTCGATCATGATCTGCAGATAGGCGTCGGCCTCCGATATCCTGCGCTCCAGGTCGCCGTGTCGATGGCGCGGGGCTGGTACGCAGCGCGACCATCGCTCTCGTCTGCCGTGCCGCGATATAGTGTCTTCTAGGGCTCGCACCCAGCTTTCACGTTCGGAGCCGTCTCGGGCCTGGAAATGTGGAAGAAAGGAGTATTATTTTTTGGTCTTTAAAGATAGAATAGTTCACGGGGAATGTTTGAAAAGGAAACCTGTGGTCCTAGCACGCAAAGGGTAAGCTAAGGATACAGATATGGCCTTTGTCAGTAAAAGTCTGACAAGTCCTCTCGCTCATGCGTATTATAGCAAGACAAGTCACTAAAAAAATAGAATAGTTGGTGTTACCCAGTCAAACTAATTACCTATTACTTCCAGTAAGCTATAAAATTTTATTTCATGATCAGTGAGAACTTTTGTCCAACCATTGACATCTTGAGTCATTGACATCATACCACAAACGAATACCATGGATCCAGTACATGATTCTGGACCCCCCAGAGGTGAAAATTTTCGTCGGTATTGTTCAAATTAAAAAAAAATGTTTATTTTTTATCGGTCTAGTTGGAGCGAGAGGGCGTGTCAAACTATAACCCGTCAGCGTTCCTTTAACTGCCTTTTGTGGTCCAAGATCACCGAAACTCTTCCGAAAAATCTTGCAGCCTTTCGAAGTATCTACCAAGTCAAATGGATTCTTTAGTGTTTCTTCAGTTGCGTTACAGAGCCATGAGGGCCCAGCAAATGAAGAAATTCTCAGAATTACACGCCCTCTCACTCTACCAAGAATGGGGATAGCTAGTTCAGAATAAAGTTAATCTTTCCAATTCAGTAATTAGAGACATAATAGAAAGACAATAGGTGTGCGAACGCTGGCGTTGGCTCGGGGCTCAAAAGTTTTAATTCTGACAATTACCTGGAAGTGGAACGTCTTGTGGTCTACGGTGATGGTGAAGGTAGAATCGTCTTCATCATCGATGCCTATGACAGCCGCCCTCAGTCGCACGCAGCCTCTTCGAACGCCACGTGTCATCTTCTCCTTTGACTGAAATGACAAATTGGACCTTGGGTTAAAATCAGATACACAGAAATGGAACCTGGATGAAGACTCTGTACCAGAATTTTAAATTATAAAGTCTATTGTCTTGAGGGAATATCGGAATGAAAAGTGCATGCGTGCTTTTTCTCGTATACTTTTAATCTTATTGGAATGCCGTCCCGATGACCAGTGGACCCACTGGATAATTGGACGGCCTACCAAATGTCCTTGAGGCTAGCGGCCCAACACCAAATGACGGGTGGATTTTGGAAATATTTAGCATTATAATTAAATCAATTGGGTAGTATTTTTTATTTGTATTAAAAACTAACTTTATGCAAAATTAAACTGGAAAGAACTTATTAAATCCATTATTCAAAATTTAAAAAAATATTATGGAAATCCTTTAAAACTGGCAGCACCCACGGAGCACCCTATAAAATGTAACAGTAAAAATATTGAAAAATAAAAAACCGCCATTTTGTCATTTATTTATTTATAAATACTTTATTGTACACCAATATAACAAACTGCAGTTAGAGCCTAGTTGTTAGACCCACTTACTTGATGCTTTGACGAAGAAATTGAAATGATAGCAGAGACCGATATGTAAGACGGTTACCCATCCAGGGACCTATCGGTTTAAACGTTGCTTAACCTCGAATATCGACCTTTTTTTGGGTCTTACTAATATACAAAAGCTTCTCATGTATGAGAAACGTAACGTTTTAAATAAATTAGTATTGTGAGAAAATAATATACCGTGACCTTCCTAACCAGTTCTAGTTTTAAAAAAATAATAGGTTAAAAAAACGGTGTGCGCTTAAATATACACGACATTTATATATTTTGTTTTTTAAATGGGACGGTAAAAAAAAAAAACAATTGCCCCATTTAAACATCATGCATCCTTACAAATACTCTAATATTTATACGCGGGCTCAGTGCGGGTTGGTATGTCCTGTCTTAAAATTTTTAGTTCTAGGACATGCCGGTTTCCTCACGATGTTTTCCTTCACCGTTTTTAGAGCAGTGGTGAAGATATAAATTACATAAAGTAATGCGATTTTTTTTAATAGTGGGGATTCTCCAATACCGCATTTTTCCCGGTCTAGGATGGGCCGAGAGGACATATCAGAATTTTGTGTCTAAAACCTCAACTATGTCCTTCGCTTGCCACATTTTGCATTTTGCTTGCGGCATTTAAATTTAACATACACTTACATAAACATGGACAAAACAAAGTCCTTGTATTTAACATAAAATAATGAAAGCAATTAACTTCAGCGCTGGTTCAAACTTCTGGTCAGTCTCGATTGTGACAGTGTAGGTGTTATCAAGTGCTAAAAACATGGATACCATCCAAAGAGTCTACAATGCAGTGTTTTACGAAAGAGCAGGTAATAAAATAAACATTATTGTATGTGTTGCACGTTGGTATAAAATGTAATGAAACTCGTTGGTGCTGTGATGCAAAAACTAAAGAGCAAACGGTCAGTGATGTGGAAGTCGGGATTCGATGCGTTGAGATATTAAATTCTCGCTCGGCTTGGGTTCTGTACAGCATATTTGTATTTAAAAAAATACTAATATTATTTGCTAGCTTTTGTCTGTCGGCTTCGCCCGCGTACATAAAATATAGCCTATGTCACTCAGGAGTAAAGCAGCTTTCTATTGCTGCTAATTTTTTTCCAATCGGACCAGTAGTTGCAGAGATTACCCCCTACAAACAAAAAAACAAATTTTACCTCTTTATTAAATTAGTGTAGATGAAATAGTTGCGTTTGGACTATTGTTACTCAGAAACGCTATAGTGTATTCGATAATTATGAAGTAACATACACTATATAGATACACTGCGTATCAGAAACGCAGGGGTGAACAACCTCCCCTGCGTTTCTGATACGCAGTGTATACTTCCAAACAAAAATTATGAGTTTCGTTATTTCAATTTTTTTTGTTATTTCATATTCAAAACATCAATGGCTTATAAAATATAAATATCGACTTTTACGCGGGTGAAACCGCTGATAAAACCCAGTAGGTACATCATTCTCAAATTTGAAGCAGAACAGAACCCACACACATAAAATAAATGCGAACTAAAGGTGTTAAAAATTAAAAGGCCATATATATTGTGTTTAACAGTAAAATCATCAGACGTGTGGTATTGTATTTTAATCCTTTTAGATCCCCGCTCTTCCTTTTCATTCATACCATACTATAATGGAAACAAACAGCAGGAAATTTTCAACATCGTATAGCATTTTTTTTCTCAAATACGTAAAAAATAATTCACAAAATGAAATAACAAGGGTATAGTATTTTCAAAACGACTTATTCGAAACAGTTAAGGCTTCATAGCCCTTTTGACGTTGTTATTATGTAGCAGTAACCGAAAACGCGACATTATTGTGGGGGAAATCTGTCATTTCGCTAAATGGCTCGACATTTTTGTAAATGTCGGCAAAATAAACGTTTTTAAACGATTTCCAAAACTGCTGACCTCCTTTGGCATGTATCTTGGCATACGATAAGAAAGCATAAAGCGTAATCAGCCTTATAAGAATCCCAATGCCTTCTTTTTAGGAAAGGAAATGGACCATACCCAATCTACAGGGCCTGTGGGTTGGTTGGATGTCACATGTTTTCAAATTTTGTTCCTTCACCGTTTTTTCTACGACAAATATTTTGAGAATAGGTATTCAACAAGTTTTAATAATTTTTTTTTACTTTAACCTTTTGAATACCATTATTAGAGACATAATAGAAAGACAATAGGTGTGCGAACGCTAGCATTCATTTATTTGGGGAGTTTAAGTGGGAAACCATCAAATGACTACCGCTCTGAGTGGAATGAAACAGTAGCAGACTTATACTGACTAAAACCTGCCGCTTTCTCCCATTATATCCTTTGCTTTCGCAATCTCACAGCCCAAGGTTCTAGTCGCCCCCAACATCGCTCACTATTCGGTAGGATAGTAATCAAACTTGATCCTATCAATAATACTAAATTACCCCATCCATAGCTCAGGCAGAGCTCATTAATAATATAATGTAACGTTAACCTTTTTAACAAAGAATGAACTGTCATAAATTCACGGACCTTTGACTAGCAAAGAACCAGCTGCAAACTGGACAGACAGCTAAAAGTTCACTTACCAACACCGAGTAAAGGACCACCATAGACCAAAGAATGCCACACTGGCAGGGACTGAAGACGTCATAATATTTTTGACCATGAATGGAATGGTCAAAAATATTATGGCGTCTTCGTCTGCGTTGAGTTCAAGTTTCGGCTGTCATAGCCCTTTTTTATTGTAAGTAAAACGAATTCCACCATTGGGCGGAGCGAAAATCAGTGTCAGATACTTACTGATTAAACGACCTACCTCGTACTCTCTGCTTTGATCCCAGGACCCAAATAATACGCTTTCGTATCTACCCTTGAGCTTACGAGGCTTCGACCATGTTCAAACCAATGCCACCTCTTGAAATAGTCGCCGCATCAGAGCACTTCGTTGCTCTGTAACCTACAATAACAGGGTACAATAGTCTGAAAACTTTTCCGTGTCTACCCACAATCATGACAACACGATCGTTTTATCTAGTATACATCAGGCGATATAGCTTTTACCATGGATGGTACCGCAAAAAATGTACAGAAGACCCACTTAATGTTGTAACAGCGAATTCAAGGCAATTTTACAGGAAACCAGAATTCATCACCAGGACACTGACTTTGAATGCAATGGTGCGTTCAACTCAGTGTCCTGTTTGCGGAATTGTTTGAAAGTGTTATGGCGGTACTGGAACGAAAATAAGAACGCAGATGTATTTTTTGAGAAGGTGATTTGTAGTGACACTGTATCTCACTCCACCTAAAGCTAGAAAAGTTATTTCATGGTTCTCTAAACGACGAAAAAAGGGTCGGAAAGATATTGGCTATCTGCATATTCTAAGACCTGGCTTATGGTCTCTAAACGACGAAAAAAGGGCCGGAAAATATATAAGTTTTCAGCATTTTCTAAGACCTAGCTTAAATAAATATATGAATAAATAGAACGAGGATTCTCTACATAGGTATTTGGCCTAAAGCTCAGAAATCACAGACTTGAAGCCATCAAAAAAAAACAAGGCGCTATGTGAAGAAACGTGAAGTTTTCTATTTACTAGGAGTCTCTTTTCCTTCTTCCTTGTTCTTTTTACTGGTGATCCATCTCGATTTTTCGCCAAAACCGTAACCAAATGCTTGGTTCCTTTTCCAGATGTGTTTGTTATTGTCAAGAGAAGGTTCTTGTCAAACAAAAAGATAGGGTAGAGTAGGGTGGAGCAGGGTAGAGTGACGTAGAGTAATCAGATGACGGAAGCGAAGTCGTGGGATAAAGCTAGTACTAAACAAATGAATAAATTTACGGTAAACACAAACATTATACGAAACACACACACATAGATTAAGACGTCAGTTTTAAAAATCTATCACTGTCGTCACGTTCAGAAAGCTAGTTTCGGTCGATCCGAATATTCAGTGCTATTGAAGTTTTTGTTATATATTTTGGGGAGTATCATCTAATGACGAATCCCACCCTTGGGCGTCGTGGAAAACAGTCTCTCTCACTGACTAAACCACCCACCCCGTTCCTTCTTTGTCTTTCGCCTTCATATCATTTCATATCTTCTTAGCCTTCATACCAGGGTCGGACCTTACTTTCAGAAACCGGGTCGGGGCCCCAGTAGGCTTCAGCCCTGCAGTTGGGCCTCTCCATTTTACTCTTGCAGTTCTGTTATTAAACATAATTTATGTCCAGTGAGTAAGATTCATACGCTGCTCGTTGACATCAGATCAATTACTTCGGACTAAAATAATCAGGAGTTGATCTTCTGTAATTTATTTCATGGGGTGCTACAAGTCTACCGTGTTGGACAAAATTAGTCACGAACTTTAAGATGTCAAAATAAACTTAATGGAATATGTGTTGTGTAGCGAGTTGCTGAAACTAGGAAATGTGCAATCTCGTGTGTGTTTGTTGCATTATCTTCATTTTGTTTTATTAAATAACAGACATCTTAATATACGACATATAATCAGATCAACAAGTTGGTTGGCTCCCCAAATATTCCTGAAAGTTCAGAGGTTTGACAGTGTGAGTTTTGATGTCATTAGATTTTAATCACTACTACTTAGACAGGCCTGTTGGTCTAGTAGTTAGTGACCGTGACTGCTATGCCGGAGGTCGTGGGTGCGATTCCTACCCAGGAAAAACGTTTGTGTAATGAGCACGATCATTTTTTCTGTGTTTGGATGTAATTTATCTAAACAACTATGTTTTTAAACAACTATGTTATTAGTCTGTAAGCTTTCTCTAAAAATAAATAAATAAATAATATGTATATTTAGAAATATATATAAATATGTATATCAGTTGTCTAGTACCCATTACACAAGCTATGCTTAGCTTGAGACTAGACAGCGTTGTGTGATAGTTGTCGATTACTGTAGAATATATATATAATTTCGACCGTTTTGTTAAAGAGTTAAACCGATACCCCTATGTTCCATCTCCGACTCGCATTCTAGGACCATAAGGTTTCCCCTTCGGAAGTCAACCCCAGTTTGCTTCAGTAGACTTCGCATAGCAAAACTGAGCATGAACACAACTCCACAAATAGCTTCGTATAAGAACTGCTATTGCAAAACGTTGTAGGCTTACTAACGATTTATTATAGGTCTGATCTTGGCACCGAAAACCGAGTTAAATAAAAACCCATTTAACCCATTTCTAGGTCTTTTCAATCACGAAACAGAACAAAACAATACTAAATTAGACCTCACTAACAGTCTTAACGGACGCCCATTATATCATTAAGATCCTTTCACCTAAGTAACATGTTGCAAAATCACGATGAATATGATTTAATATTTCTTTGTTGTGCCTGATGCAATGATAACGGACAGTGGAGATTAATTTATGCCGATACTAATAGTAACGGGAGTAAATCGTGCGTTGGCGCGCAGACTGTAACGGGGTTCCGTGCCGTTTTGCGAAAATGACCATTCGTATAAGTATTCAATCAGATTGCACTAGCGGGTCTTTGCCGAAAGGATGTCTCGTTTAGCAATCAGCGGTTTTTCAAGTTGTGGCGGTTATGAAAGTGGCTGGAATTGTTTTTAGTGATTTTAGCTTATCTTTTGGTTATATCGAGCCTTTACAAGGAGAAGCAACGATTCATGTTTTTGCAGGTAAGTGTATGCTCAAATTGCAAAGCAGCAATTCGTATCCAAGATCCTGTGATCCGTAGTTCTAATGCGGAGCCTAAAGAAGTAAGACCGGAATGAACAATGAATATATACACTCAACATTAGAATTAATACATATAATTAGAATTAAATATATATGTTATTGCTCATCGCATGGGATCACAGCATTACACTGAGCGTTTCGCCATTTTTGCGCGAATATGATGCATTATCCTAACTAGTCCTAACTAATATTATAAATGCGAAAGTAACTCTGTCTGTCTGTCTGTCTGTCTGCTACTCTTTCACGCCAAAACTACTGAACGGATTTGAATGAAATTTGGTATACAGATATTCTAGACCCCGAGATAAAACATAGGCTACTTTTTATCGCGAAAAAGGGGTTGTAAGGGGTTAAAAGGGGGGGGGGGGGGAAGTTGTATGGGATTTCATAATTTTTAAAGATAAAACCATGAAACTTTATATTTAAGCACTTGATAAAAAATAATAAAACATTTGTTCTAGCGTTTTTGAAATTTCGACCTGTGAGGGGATGAAATAGGGGTTGAAAGTTTGTATGAAGTTCGTCATTCTTGAAGATACCTTACATTTTATATTTAGGCATTTAGGCACTAAATAATAAACAAAAAATCGTTTGTTCTAGCATTTTAAAATTTACACCAGCGTGGGGGTGAAATAGGGGTTGCATGTGGGTGTTCGTCATTTTTGGAGATAAAACCATGTAACTTGGTACATAGGTCTCTTAGGATGTGCAAAGTTATTATATAAGTAGGTACCAAAGGAATTCCAGAAATTGTAACTTTTGTTTTGTATCAATAAAAAAATCGACTTTTGAAGTTACGAATACTTATTCATCGCCGCCGCCTGCCGTCGGTCATCGGTCATCGTCGCGCACATTCGCCGAAGTGGGGCGAGCGCGGGGGGCGGTCGTGTGGTGGGGTAGCGCACGGCACGAATCTAACTATGCCTACCCGAACGGGCAGACACATGAGGGCAGACGTCGTTGCCGGACGCATGCGATTAGAGAAATTTGCGCTACAGAGAAATTCATTTTGCAATAGAGTGAAAATATTTGATTGCTTCGCATAATTTTTTTAGTTCCTATTTTTTATTAGTTAGGTCTTAAAAATTAATTTTGTACATACTTAATATTTCGGGATATTTTAGTTCATAGTTAATAGAAGGTAATATAATTTTCGTTACTTCAAAAAAAAAGATTTGCTTTTAATTCCTTTTTTTTAATTAATTTAATTGTTTTTCGCATGGGCAACTCTACGTGGCCTGCTCACGTGTATCAAATCCCAAAAATCCCCACATTTTATCTAACAACAATAAAACAGCAAACGTTGTGTATAAAAATGTTTTAAATTAGGTTTTTTAAAAATATTTTTATACACAACGTGACGCTGGCCCCAGTAAGTGTTTCTTGGACATTTATAAGAGAACAATAAATTTTTATTTTTTAAATATACCTACTAATGATTCAAAAATACACCCAAAGATACTATTATTCCACGCGGACGAAGTCGCGGGTAACAGCTAGTTTTCTATAAAATGTAATGTTTGTCTAATTAGTTTAAAGCTGCGTCATATCGCGTTTATAAACTGCTTTAATATCTTTCTTTCTTTTTAAATACAAAAAAACTACAAAATCCACTGAATAACTACGGAACCCTCACGTGCACTTAACACTTGATATAATAAAGCTGCAATATGAGGCATTACGAAATCTAGGTCAGACCGGCTGAAACCATCTCGTTCGTATAAAAAGTGAAATACTTCTTCATAATATTACTGATCTGTATTACAGATTAAATTGTTAAGTATTACGCTTCTTCCTCGCTATTACAGGTAATTTGAGGATAAAGGAATGTCGATTGCAAGTTGCAGTTGTGCATTCTACGTTCTAGTAAATTGCGGATGTTTTTCGATCTTTAATAGATGAAATATGATGTTTATCGTATAATAGCTGCATGTCCTGGTTTCGGTCAAGCAGTTTCTTTTTCGATTTCCTAAATTCTTCCTTCACTTTGTTTATTACCTGGAAAATTAAGTTTCAAGTTTTCCTTCTGCTAAGGGACACGGCTTTCGAACAATCCTTAAAAAAACCTTTCATGACTATAACTAACACAGTAATTAAAGAATTAAAGTATGGGCTGAGTGTTCATTAGATTTTGTCTTTTTTTTATTTGGTTTATTCAAAATTTGCTCACATTACAAACTCTGCCAAACTGTAAAACTGCAGACAAACTGCAGTGTAAAACAGTTTGCCTTATATCTTATTTCTCCTCTATTTGATCTGAAAACCAAATATCGATCTGAAACAGCCGTAATGTCCAAACTTCATACGTCCGAATTCAGTTCATTCTCAATTCTGATGAAAATCGGATTCTGATTCAGCGTGATGGTGTTGTTGGTAAGCAATGATCTAGATTGACGACTACATCATTGTTTACCATCAGCACCAGCACAGCACTCTCTTCATCCTCTTCCACGCGTTGTTTATCTTCAATGTTGAATATCGTGACTTTCCATGCCTTGTTGTCTTGATTCATGTCCATGTAGTGACGGAGTCAACCCAACGTATCGGACTCCTACTCCTTAAAGCCTTTCCCCACCTTCTTTTCCACCTTTCTTTATTATCCTATTCACACTACATTTAAAAACTTCAGGTTTACGCTATCCGGGACATCTCAAAATTTCCTTTACAAAAATACAAATTGGTTTAAGATCTCAAAGCCCATCTCTTTGTAAGATAGAACCAGGGTACTGATATAAAAAGATAATATCGAGGGTTCCCGGGCTAATTGGTTTAAGCGACATTTTTGCAACTTTACAGGAGAGCCATTTAAAGTTTGAAATTTCGAAAAAAAAATCATAACAAAAAAACTTCTGCAGTTATTTTAATGGGGTAAACGGTATTGAATTTTAATTAAAAATATCTAGTTGTTGATGCTAATACCAAATAAAACGGACCTTTAATTGCAAAGATAAATGTCGCTTAAAACAATCCGCCCTTTTTTAGAAACAGGAAAAACGATTTAAGTGACTTCATAACTACAATTGGCTACAGGGAAAAAAAATTAAGCGACGACGCATTCTATTTACAGAGTAAGCCAAAAAGTATGAAGTAACGAAACCCAAAATTAATAGAACCAAGGTGTTTATCTCAACTACCAATTTAGACCAAAATGACTGACAGGCTAATTTACTTATGTGACATGTGACATTGAAATTGTAACGTTTAATGTTTATGTTTATTTACATCTAAGACTTTCAATGGCTGATAAAACAACCTGGATATATCGCAATCGCCAAAAATCTAAGGTGCTTACATCGAATAAATAAATAAATAAAAACAACACAATATCAATCAAAGTATTTATTTAGATTTATAATCATTATAGACCAGTCTCAATAGGAACATCAAATAATATTAGTCTAGATACAACACGTAGTATAATAATTATGGATATACCAACCTCATTTACAGTAATCGCATGAAAGTTCGGTTCAACTTTGTCATCTAACAAGGTTTCTGATTGTTGATCTGTGTTGCTCGAATTCATAATACTGAAATCATTGACTTGCTTATGATAAGAAGTACTTCCTAATAATGTTACGGTAGATTTGTCGTTTTCATCAATCACTGAAGATGCATCATCCTTGGTCAAAATTCGTTTGATTTTATGTTTGTAGAATTTCTGTCTTTCTGTCTCCATATTTATCTGAAATATTTAAAATAATAATTATTATTTTAATTATTATAACTAAAAGGAAGTACGTTAGGTGAAACTAAAATCAGAATTGTCAAATTATAATTTATAAATACTGTATAATTGAAGCTAAAATACTTATAAAACATCAAAACATTCTTAATAAACAGTAAATTAACGGTGCAAATCTAAAAATACAATTATTATAGATACGATAGCTAAAAAGGTAATTTGTACGTTACATTTAGCTAATTGTATAGCAATAAACGAAGTTTAGGTACTGTAATAAAATAAAATTGAAATAACTACATCCAAAGAGACGATACGAGTGTTGTATTTACAATATTTATATTTATAATAATAATTATTATCTATAACATCGCACATAAATGGAGAAAAATAAACAAATATTGTCATCTCATCACTTCCTTAAAGTATTAAGTTAAGTACCTACAACTCAATAGAAGAAGTAACATAATCCAAGTATAAACAATAAAAACGAATTAGTCATAACATCTCAGTTGAAAATGGTACGTAAATAATGAAAATATTAAAGTACTTACGATTAAATTTTGATGAGCGTTTTATGTAAACACTGGCGGCCTGCGCGCGTCACGTCAGTCCTCGGCGCACTCTTGAGTGAGACTGAAGCGCCCGCGCACGATAGTCCAGTTGAAAAATCACGATTTTTGACACCCGGTCGATGAAATGAATATGGTATCATATGACATGGTTGAAATGTACCATATTAAAATTTTGTGATTGAAAGACCGACTCGTATTTTTATGAATACTGGCAAAATGTTTCATTATTCATCATTAATTTTATCATCAGTATTAAACGACACACATTTAAAAAAAAAGTAGGACTAAATGGTTTAACGACCAAACAAAACATCTGAACGAAAACGACTATTTGCTTTAAGTAGCACCCTGCGTTCAAAATAGATGCAGCCAAAAGCGTTTAAGCGACAAACCTGTCTTATTTGGGTCACGGACTATTGGTTTAAGTGACATCACACCGTGTGATTAGTGGGAAGGCAAAATGATTCAAGTTACTTCTTAATAAAAAAGTAGATACAGGAAAAACGCTCTAACTCTCATTGACTTATTTATGAGAGATAGGGTGACTGGTTTATGTCTCGGTTATTATTATGATGGTATGGTTCAAGTGCATAATTTAACAAAAAATGCAAAATCCACGTCGTTTAATACACTGCCATTTTGGAATCACCACGAAAATAGAATTGTTTCAAGCGCCAAAAAAGTGCTCCGATTTTAATGAAACCGGCACCATTCGACGGAGAAAAATTCGCTGATTCCAAATATATATATAACTCAATATCACCCAAAATGTCGCTTAAACCAATTAGCCCGGGAACCCTCGATATAATTAAAAGATAATATAATATTTTGACTATCATAATTACAGACACAAAAAACAATAGGTTTTCGAATGCCGGCGCTCACTTGGGGCTTAATAGTTTAATCTTAAGGCGCTGTAAGCAGCAAATCTTTAGGTAATTCCGGGTGGTGCATCGCTGCGAACAAATAAGGTTGAAAATGGCTATGCGTTTGATTTTAGTTGAACCTCGTGTCCGCTAATATGAAGGATTTTTCGCAGTTTTTTATTATTTAAAAAAAAAGTACAACGATTTGTTAAAATATTTTTACATTTCTCTTTAGTTGGTTAAATTTCCATTTTGGTAGTTACAAATAAAATAATAGTTATCACTCAAAATACTGAGTATTTCGAGACGAAAAATTTTTTTCGTGTACTTTCTTGCGATTTTTTTCTCAAAATTCTGAATTATTTTTAGAAAATGTTTTTGCATAAGTCTTTTACTTATATATTAGACTATACACTGTATTTTTTGGTGTTTGTACTGTGTAGCAAAACGGCTAACTTCGCAACGAAAAAGAGGACGTTTTTAGGGTGCCCGGTATAGGCAGCGCCTTAATAACTAATTTATATAAAATAATACTATTATGTTATTATAGAGCCTGAGAATATATCAAAAGTCTTCGTGACTTTGTGACAGGAAGTTCCAAACAGATAATAGAAGACCAAGTGAGGAATATTTACACGTGGTGGAAGTCCGTGGGAATATTTTTTGTGTAACGAATATACCTATACCTATATATACCTATGCTACAATATTTTAAATAAAAAAATTAAGTTATCTTTGAAAAATTGCTTTTAACGATAAGACCGTCCACTGTAATTCCTTATTAATTTTTAGCTCTTACTGTAATTGTATTTATGGTGTAAGTACAATAAAGAGTATCTAGGCAAGCTATATTTACAGGGTGTCATTGACATGTTAACGCAAACGAATACCATAGATCCAGTACATGATTCTGGACACACCAGTGGTGGAATTTTTCGTAGGTTTGTAAAAAAGGTATTCGTTTGCGTTAAAATGTCAATGACACCCTGTATATTACGTCTCTAATTACGGTACTCGACAGGTTAAAGGAGTGGGTTAGGAAACTTGAGCTTAAAACTCTACACTTAGCACGTATCATCTGCCAAAATATACATACTAACAGTTCATACCAAAATTCTCTTCTACCAGATCAACGCGTCAAGGATTGGCTGCTGATGACGTCACCGAAGCCACTGGCAGCCATCATAGCCACGTACCTGGTCATCATCAAGCTGGTACTGCCTTCGTACATGAGGAACAGGCGGCCGTACGAACTGAGGAGTCTGATCAAGTGGTACAATGTGGTGCAGATCGTTGCCAACGCGGTTGTGACTTGGGGGGTAAGTTCGTTTTATTTTTTACGGCCTAGAGAAAGACGAGGTTCTAGTGTCTACGCGGCAAATAAGTTGAACCCTTTGCTATAGTTACGCGCTGCCACCCGCTTTGATTGAGAAACAAAAATCTGTAATCATCATCATTACCAGCCTTTTTAATGTTCCCACTGAAGGGACACAGGCCTCCTCTCTCTAGGAGAGGGATGGTCCGTAATCCACCACGCGGGCCCAGTGCGAATTGGTTGATGTCATGTGTCTTTGAATTTTTTGTTCTAGGGCAATGTCGGTTTCCTCACGATGTTTTACTTCACCGTTTTGAGAGCAGTGGTGATTAAATAAATTACACAAAGTAATGCGCCTGGCTGGGTTTGAACCTGCGACCTACGACTCTTAAGTCGGGGCTATTACCACTCGGCCACCACTGCTCTCTGCATCACTGCATTTTTACGTATGTTCACAGATATCTTGGTCAATTGTAGGTCGATTTTGAGAAGTTTTCTTTAATTTGTTAGATGAGTTAAACCAACTTGAGTTTGATTACTCGGACGCGGTTGCGGCAGATTCGATTTCCGCACGGAAAAAATGTTTGTTTGGCCTACAGATAGTTTTTCCGGGTCTGGGTGTCATGTGTACGTGAGTTTGACATGTTTGTGAAAGCACCCATGAGCCATAACACAGAAGTGATTTCTAGTATTATCAAACAATTGAGAAGAAAACGTTGAGCGCAAACAGAATGAAAGGGACAGAAGAAATATTTGATAACGTAATTCATTGCTTATCTTTCAAAACCAAGTTTTACTATACTCTAGCATAACAAAAAGAACAAGAATATCACTTTTATACGAAACGAACGCATCGAACGAATAAAAATCTAATCGAATCTGGGAAGGACTCTAGCCTAGAGAGTTAATTCATCGTTATCATCAGCCTTTTTTTTAATGTTCCCGCTGCTGGGACACAGGCCTCCTCTCTAGGAGAAGGAATCGGCCACAATCCAACCACGCGGGCCCAGTGCGGATTGGTGGACGTCACATATCTTCGAATTTTTGGTTCCAGGACATGCCGGTTTCCTCACGATGTTTTCCTTCACTGTTTTGAGGGCAGTGGTGATGAAATAAATTACACAAAGTGATGCACCTGGCTGGGTTTGAACCCGCGATCTACAAGTCGTAAGTCGGGCCGTTACCACTCGGCTACCACTGCTCTAACTAAGAAGAGAGTTAATTACTAAACTAATTCTTTTTTCTTTCATTTTGTTGGATGTGTTTGACCCGCATAGGTGTGCTTTCACCAAAATTTGACAAAACATAGTAAACCGATTATCTATAATGCATAACACGAAATGAAAAAAAACCCTTCGATATTTTAACACTCACGCGGGCGATGTCGCTGGCAATAGCTAGTATATAAACAACAACATGTAAGTACATACAGCTGTGTGCAACACCGGATGTTCCTGAGCCGTCCACGTTACGTGCGGGTCACGCAGTGTCAATTTGATCAATTTCATACCGCCCGGTACGAGTAGGGTGACCATATCCGTTGCTATAAGATAGTATGCAAAAATGTTAATAAAAATGAATGTTATTTTTTTGTTGAGTTATGCTTAGTTGTGACTATGGATCCTGCATGATATTTTTTTTTTGTTAGCCTCATCTGTCTCACTCCTGGGCAAAGGCCTCCCTCCACTCCTTCCATTCACCGCGGCCTGCGCTTGCTCTTTAGCAAGAGCGAAAGAATCTGTCTAGCTCATGATAATTATGTGGTATATATTTTTTTGACTTTATAAAAATAAAAATATTTGACCTTCACGGTGCGAAATAAAATTAAGAAACATTGTGAAACTCAGCCTAAAGCCATTGTTGTGCTGTAAATAATGGCAACCAAAAACATTTAATTGTAATGTGTTTTATTTTTTCTTTCAAACCAAAACTTTAATTTTTTGGAAAATATTTGTAAGTCCAAAATATTCTGCTGTTGGAAACAGCAGAATATTTTGGACTTACAATTGAATGTAACACCTTGTAACAACAATATTCTAAACAAATAAATTTATTAAAATAAAACAAGAAAGAAAAATAAACGCGTTTCAAAATGTATTTTCCTTACCGCTAAAACAACGACACGATATGGAACCCACCATGGTAATAATTTTGCCAACTCTTAAATATAGTTTCGGAACTGTCCACGCTGACCCATCTCAACGAATATACCCTGTATACATTTCCCAGCGATTGTGTATTCTTCTATTGTTTGTTCGGCTCGCATTTTCCCGGAGATGAAATGGGATCTATTATGTGTCAGTCACGCAGCAAACTGTTTGATACCTGTATAATTTGTGGGTACTTGTGCAAAAGCCGGGTCAATTTGATTTGGTTCACAAAACCTTTTCATGAATGTTCGTTTATTTTTTATTTATACAACTCTGTAAGGAAATTGATTGCGAGTTTCCTATTGTGTGATTGATAACATTTTTTTTTTGTATGTAAAAGATACATTTGTTTTTGTTGTATCATTTTTATTTTCTTTACGATGAACGATACTCAGATACAGTTAAAATACTGGGATCTAGTCGTCACGTTAATGATTGCATACTCATTTCGACTTCGCATGGATACACAAACTTTTCGCGTATATGTATATCAGTTTTTCTATTAGTGAAAACCAACGGATCTAACGGACCGTAGGGACCCTGCAACCGTAGGGACCCTGCAGGGTCGAAGCCTACCGGAGCTGAGGGTTGATGCGAAAGCGTTACACCGGGGCTCTGGGAATAAGGCAAGGAAGGTACGGGGTAGGTTCTTTAGTCAGTAAGAGTCTGACACTGTTTCCCGCTCCGCCCAAGAGTGGGATTCGTCATTCGATGATTTTTACCTACCATAAAAAAAAAAAAAAAAACGGATCTAACGGAGTGAAATTCAACGGATTTTGATGCCGTTGTTATTTGCGTGTTTTATCTGTCCGTTTATCTGCTAATTCCTCGTTAGCTGATAAAAAGACAGATGCGGCAAGCTACTTTTAAATACAATTTTTTTTTTTTAAATAATGTATTGTGCAAAGTATAGTACGGTTTACAAAGAGGGGCGGGTCAGTGTATGGAGAAACCAACTTTTACTTATTGTGGGCGAAGCTACTAGCGGAAGCTAGTATTGGTATACAATTCAATTAAGAACTTATCAACACAAAACAAAACAGATCTAGCAGACAAAGCATCACTGAAGAACAATCATATTAGGAACACATCCCACATACTCACAACGCATGCTCACTCTACCGTGTTGTCAGTACCATCACAATGCAATGATTGATAATGAACGTATGATACAATACTATTACGAGTCCCCGACGTTTATCGTCTGCGCTAACATGTTTATTCCATTCTAGTTTATTGCTTTCGTGATGTGGTCGTATGTTTTATGTTCTGTATGATGGTTTTTTTTATTAGAGACGGCTCGCATGAGAGAAGGTTTTTTATAGTAGTTAAAAATCATCCAATGACGAATCCTGCACTTGGGCGGAGCGGGAAACAGTGTCAGACTCCTACTGACTAAACAACTTACCCCATTCATATATACCAGGACCAGAGCCTTCATTTCAGACGCAAACCCTAGGCCCCAGTTGGCTTCGACCCTTCTGCAGGGTCCCTACGGTTTACTGACAACTCGTTGGGGCGCGCAGGAACAGTGCGCGCCCTCGACGCAGTCGTCGACGGCTTGGTCCGGACGGTTACCAGACGATTGGACGGCGAGCTACCCATTGCTCGCGATCCACAAGCCCACGCCTACGGTGGCCGGATGTCGGGATCGGCGTCCCGGCGGCGTCTAGGGCGTGAGCGGCGTTGCCTTACCCGTCATGCTATCACTAACTCCTTTTTCTTTCATATCACTTCTCTCACAATCCATCTATATTTTCTTAGATCAATATTATATCGTTTAGTTTTTGCTGAGTCACTCAAAGATATGTACAGATGCTATCATTATTAGTATCGTAAGTACGTATGCCCCGAGAATCTTATCACGTATACTGTTTATTTTCATCCATTCAAGATTAGACCGCACGTTTTTATCGCACAGTGCAATGATTCACAGGCATGCTATCGGTCAATATTCACTATACTAATAGTATTAATATTTAGCTTTGCATGAGTGTTAGATATATTTGAAATTATTGGTTTTTCTCAACTGCAATACGTATGTATTACATCTAAAAACGTTGCCGTAACTAGCGTCTAATACACCTGCCCCCCCCCCCTTTACAATCGTTTCGTTTATAGTTAGCGCTAATAGTTGGCCACGTCATAATTCCCTTGTTCGGACTTGATCTCAACAAAGGAATCGGTGGCGTGGGCAACTACAAACGTTAACGCTAAATGAAACTATTTCATTCAGCCGCCTCTGAATATACAAAATATTACCCCAAAAGCTAGATGTAAATAGATTAGGGAGATTAAAGGATTAGCATAGCGTACCATCAGCCTTAAAATGTTCCCACAGCTGGGACTCAGGCCTTCTCACTAGGAGAGGGAATAGGCCGTAATCCACCACGCAAGTCCTGTGCGGATTGGTGAATGTCACATACATGTCTTCGAATTATGATTCTAGGACATGCTGATACACACACATGCACACACACACATACACACATACACACACACACACACACACACACACACACACACGCACATGCTGATGCTGATTTCCTCACGATGTTTTTCCTTCACTGTTTTGAGAGTAGGGGTCATCAAATACATTACACAAAATAAATCGACCCATTGCAGGTTGTGTAAAAGGATTAAGACGTTACATACAGATAAACCAGACTGGCCTGTTGGTCTAGTAGTTAATGGCTCTGACTGCTACGCCGGAGGTGGTTTTTTTTTTTTTTTTATTATTATTTTTTTTTTTTATGGTAGGTGAAAATCATCCAATGACGAAACCCGCTCTTGGGCGGAGCGGGAGACTAGTGTCAGACTCTTACTGACTAAAAAACCTACCCCGTACCTTCCTTGCCCTATTCCTGGAGTCGAGGTAACAGTTTCCCAGCGCCGGAGGTGGTGAGTTCGATTCCCACCCAGAACAAATGTTTGTATGATGAGCACGATCATTTTTTCTGTGTCTGGGTGTAATTTATCTATAATATGTATTTAGAAATATATAAAAACGTTTATTTGTTGCCAGTGGTTTAGTACCCATAACACAAGCTCAGCTTAGCTTGGGACTAGACGACGTTGTGGGGTAGTTGTGGAATATTATATTATTATATAAGTATACCATACCCTCCTAGAGAGAGGAGGCCTGTGTCCCTGCAGTGGGAACATTAAAAGGCTGATGATGATGATGATATAAGTATAAAAGGATTAAGACGTTATATACAGATAAACCATGAATTGTACGTACATTTTTACTTTAGTATTCCGTGGGATGTTAATATAAAATGCCGATGAAAAGAAAACGTGAGTTATAAAACCCGTGTGTGGTCCACGAAACATTTTTACTGCGAGCATATCGAATGAATTGTTTTATTTTTGGCACCTGAAGAGATCGACGTAAAAATGTTATTGTTTGATCGTCACAATATAACTCTGTTTTTTTAAGGTAGGCAAAAATCATCCAATGACGAATCCCGCCCTTGGGCGGAGCGGGAGACAGTGTCAGACTCTTACAGACAAAACCACCTACCCCGTTTCTATGTCGCCATACATACCAGAGCTAGAGCCTTCCTTTCAGACACGAACCCTTGGCCCAACTTGGTTTCGACCCTTCTGCAGGGTCCCTGCGATACTCTCTGCATTTCGTACTTTTACCGTTAAATTTAACTTTAAGATAGTCTACAATAATATGATAAGGTTTTTGAACATGTCTAAGTTGTCTTGTTTGAAAAAAAATAGCTAACGCAATCACAAACATCGTGAGGAAACCGGTAACTCCTAAAAATTAAAAATCCGAAAACGTTTAGCATTCACCAACCCGCACTGGATTTGCGTGTTGGATTACGGCCCAATCCCCTCTCTTACAGAGGAGAATAGAAGAATATAATAATGCTTTATTGTACACCAAAAAAGTAACAATTTCACAGTAAATTATATGAATGGGTATAAAGGTGCTGGATGCTGAGTCTCTGCATGCTAAGCATTGAAAACTTATTTATCAAGTACTAGCGACCCGCCCCAGCTTCGCGCGGGTGCAAAGGTGATATATTACACCTGTAAACCTTCCTCTGGAATCACCCTATCTGTTTAAAAAAAACCGCATCAAAATCCGTTCCGTACTTTTAAAGATCTAAGCATACATGGGGAGCAACTTTGTTGTATACTATGTAATGAAGAGCTTATAGTAACGACATCACATCTCAGAATTTTAGTATCTAACAGCTGTGACGGATTTATACAACTCATAAATGTTCTGTTTGCTATTTCTAGATCCAACAGTAAATAAACTATTACAAAACTGTTCAACTTCTGGTAAACAGTGACTGACGCACACAGCTTTATAAAAAGATTTAAAAAAGAAGAAGAAAGTAGAAATACATCTATATATAATATAAAAGGAGAAACTGACTGACTGACATATCAACGCACAGCCGAAATAACTAAGCCTAGGAGCTTGAAATTTTGCACAAGGTTTCCTTTTATGACGTAGGCGAACACTAAGCGTTTTTCAAAATTCAGCTTCTAAAAGGATGTAATGGGGGTCTAAAGTTTGTATGGAGAACTCTACTTTCACGCGGGCGAAGCCGCTGGCAAAAGGCTAGTAGAATGGATATAGTCTTAGATACTCAGTGATAAAATAGGATTTTACTGTTGAAAGAATAAATAAAATCGGTCCAGTAGTTTTACTGTTTACAAACAAAAACAAATATACTATATTTGTAGGTGAACTTTATATAGATTTTTTTATAAACACAAAATAGTGCTTGACAGTGATCCGAGCTGATGGTAAACAGTGATGCAATCGTTGATGGTGATGCGCACTATTTTATTAGGATCAAATTCACTCTAGCCTTGAAGACATCAAAATTGTATGCAGACGGGAAGACTCAGATACTCAAATGTTTATTGCACCGTAGCAGGCAAGTTGTTCCGCAGTCTAGATCATAATGGATCTTTTTAAAATATTGTTCCCTTTATTTACCTTTTATAAACATATTAAATACATGTTTAAAAATTTCCTTTAAAAAAAACATTAAAAAATAAAAAAAAAACCACCGGCATCAGGAACAGGACCCAAGCAACTGGTGTGAAGATATTTAGTTTGTTTATCCAAAAAAAAAATTGTTATTCTTAATATTCAAAGGTAATGTGACTGACAATGCAGCACATTTGCCTTAGAATAGCCAATTTACTATTGACTTTAAATATTTAGGGTGTAATGCACCTATTTTCCCCACAGCAGATTGCCCAGTAAAAGAGGAAATTGCGGGACTGCAATTTACGGAGGTTTGGCCAGCAATCAAAGCTGAATCTCCCCGCCTCTGGCATTTGTCTGCCAATACTTCATGCATATTGAACGGTACAACTAGGGTTGTCAACCATACTTTTAAAGTATCTTACTTGAGTTTTGGTAAATCTACTTTATACTTACTGATTTTTTTTGTGGGAAATCATTAATTATCTTCTTAAATAATACTCTGGGTAGAGCAAGAGGATGTGTTAGACCGACAAAAACCCACTTATCAGTCTTCACAGACCATACAGTTGTCCTGTACGTTCTAAGGCCACGTTAGAAGCTAAATGGTTTTGGTTTTGACGCAGAACAAAAAATATTTCACTAGTACAGTACGGCCGTCGGATCTTGGCGAGTCTGTAGTTAGACTGCGAATTTTAGCGCTTACTCGTACCAAATAAAGGTTTAAAAAAAAATGCCAATAACAGTTTTTAACAGCAATAACAACTGAAAATTGCATTTATTTGTTAACAATTTATTTTTGTACGAGTTTTCAAGCGCCAAAATTCGCCTAACTTGAGACTCGCCAAGATGTGACGGCAGTACCTACTATACAAGAAAATCGACAACTTTCTTCGCCAGCCTATCACCAGAATACATTACGCCTATATATAATTAATCGTACTTATTGCCCGTTGAATTCAACACTGCGTGACACTAGAAATTCCAGAGGAATTACTTAAAATCTTATGAGTTACGACTCATGAGACGAAACGTGTTATGGCCTTAAGGCCACACCCGTACTTTCATTCAACAGAATGTTCGAGGCCATGAAAACAGCGGCAGAGAGAAAACATTGATAGATAGATTAAACTTTATTGTACACCAAAAACTAACAGAACTTATACAAAAACTTAATGAATGCACGATTACGATATTATTAATTATTCATTTAAGATACTGTGTTTCATATTTGTACGCCGAAATGAAATTAATGGCAGAATAAGAGATTAATTTTATTTATTTTTACTGTCAACCTTCTGTACCTTATTTAAGCAAATAAATGATTTATTTATTTCTTAAATCTATGGCTACAATGGCGTTCTTATCGCTGACAGCGATACCTACCAGACAACCTTAGGATTGATCGTAAGAACTAAAAATAATACCTACAGGGGTTACTAGCGAATTGATTGATTGATTCCTTAACCGACTTTAAAATAGGAAGAGGTTTGTCAATTCGACCGTAAAATATGTTTTTTTTTATATTAAGGGTGCAGTTATAGCCTAACAATGCTAATGTTGGCGCAATAGTTGTAAACTTGTTAGATTGCTGTCGCTTGTTTGTATGGAAGATAAATTACCTCGTGTATTATTTGTGAACGTCTGTGAGAATTCCTAGTGCTTTTCAGGACAAAATTAAAAAAAAGCTTAAGATTTGAAGTTAGTTTGGAACTTGGAGTAAATTGTATACATACACGAGATATAATAAAACACATACATGTGGTTTTTGGTCATATCTGAACTTACATATTTAGTGTAAGCTCAAAAATGTTTCTGCCAATCTATGAATAATACGAAGAAACCACTTTCATCCATTGAAATAAAGTATAAAAAACGCAATTTTTTTTTCGAAACAAAGAAAATGAACAAATCAAAGAAAAAATGTATTTCTTTTTTAGTGTAGTAGCACAAAACCCTAGTAGTGACATAGACAATCTTTGGTGACCGTAACCCGAATAAAAAAATAGTTTTACCGAACCGAAAAAAATCTCAAAAGGTCAAATTGTCTTATTTATTCAGTATTATTGTTGCACAAAATTCTTCAAGAACGGAAACTTCTTTTTTTTATAAAAGAATTTTAACACACGCTCTTTACAAAAATTTTTGAAACAAACGTAAAAAATCGCTGTTTTCGTGGCCCATAACCGCACTTGTGTTTAATGGATTAGTCACTACCGTGAGTCATAGCCGTGAGCGGTTTTGAAGATACCAGTGTCCATACATTTATATGGCACCCTTAGCAACTACATTTATGGTCTAATTGAGCATTTAGACCATAAAACGGATAGGTGAATAAATTAAGGTGAAAATTGAATGGTTTTTGGACAATGGTGATGTCTGATTTTCGATCTCTGTACCAATGTGGGTTTAGGGTGTTTTTAATATCTTTCGGATTTCATCATGCACACGGATTTGCTCCGCATGTGTAATCTCTGCATTTCAATTGTGTAACCTCCATAAATGTCCTTTTCATACAAGTGTTTATTGTAGTGCGTGCATTACGCACGAGGGACCCGTTTTTTGCCTCAAAAATTCAAAAAAATTTCTGCATGCGTTTTTTGCATCGAAATGCATCACAAATGCGGATTTGCTATCCGCATTTGTGATGAAATCCGCATCAAATTAAAAACACCATTGAAGCGGCTAACATCTATATAACTTCTTTAAGAATTGGTAAGAAATGGCTTACAGTCGGGAACAATGGATGGACACCTTTGCCCAGCAGTGGATATATAAAATATAAATACATAACTAAGTTTGGCAGTTTTTAAAGCTGCTACAAAACACACGCCTTTCCCATTCGGGATGAAATGAAAGAAAGTACGCAATTTTTTGTTGGAAAGGGTATTATTTCAGTTTAATTATTAGTTTGTAAGTTTAATTAAAAAGTATTTAAAATAATATATCAATAGTGCTTATTTTAATAAAACTACCATTTTTAGAATTATGTATATTATTAGGAAAAAAAAATACTCCTTCCTGCAAAAAGTTCAGCCTGTCGGTTACGATGTTTTTCCTCTTACGGTACTTAGTTCCTTGTCCTATATATATATAACCCTTTCTCACACCAGAACCTTCCAACCTATGGTCATGTAATGAATAGCCGTTCAATCAATCAAATTTTATTTATTACATTATTGGTTTCAGCTAGTTCGTTGGTACAATACAACAAAATTAATCTTTTAGTACATTGCAAACCACATCATTTTAGTAAAATATTTGCTCGAAACAATTCAACGCTAAACTGAAACAAAAGACCGGAACAGCAATTAATTTTACCACTCTACAACATTTCAGAACTTTGTCTAAACAGTCCAAGTAATAACTAACTGTACTATTATTCGAATAATTTAAGGCCCGCCTACACCACAAATCATTAAATGCGTTTAACTCTAAAAAAAATTGTTTAAGACAAATCATTTTCAAACGACTGAAACAGATTTTAATAGTTAAGTGCTTAAGGCTAAATCTGGTTTTGAGCATATTTATCACTAGCTTTTGTCTGCGGCTTCGCCCGCGTGGTATTGGGGTTCGGGTTGGGGTTTCCAGGATAAAAAGTAGCCTTTCTCCTATTCCGGAGTGTATCCTATGCCTGTGCCAAATTTCATCCAGATCCGTCCAGCCGTTTTGGCGTGATTGAGTAACAAACATCCAAACATCGTAACTTTCGCATTTATAATATTAGTAAGATAGTTTAAATATAAAAAAGAAAAAAAAAACTAATAGCCCCACTTATTAGAAAGAACTAAAAGAAAACTACTTAGCAATAACCAACCGTACTACTATTCGAATAATTTAAGGCCCGCCTACACCACAAATCATTAAAAGCGTTTAACTTTCAACATTTTGTTTAAGACAAATCATTTTCAGACGACTGACAGAAACAAACCAACGATTTTAATAGTTAGTTTAGTGCTAAAAGCTAAATCTGTTTTTGAGGTTTGCATATTAATCATAGTTTAATTATAAAAAAGAAACAAAATAAAACTAATAGCCCCACTATATAATAAAGAAAAAAAAGAAAACTACTAAGTTATAACCAACCGTACTACACGTACTATTGCTCGAATAATTTAAGGGCAAAAATCATTAAATCCGTTTAACTTTCAACATTTTGTTTAAGACAAATCCTTTTCAGACGACTGAAACAGATTTTAATAGTTAAGTGCTAAAGGCTACATCTGGTTTTGAGGTTTACATATTTATCATAGTTTAAATATAAAAAAGAAAAAAAAAAACTAATAGCCCCACTATATAATAAAGAACAAAAAGAAAACTACTAAGTTATAACCAACCGTATTACTCGGATAATTTAAGGCCCGCTTACACCAAAAATCATTAAACGCGTTTAACTTTCAACATTTTGTTTAAGACAACTCATTTTCAGACGACTGACAGAAACAGATCATAATAGTTAGTTTAGTGCTAAAGGCTAAAAACTGTTATTTCGTGTTTCTTCAGTAACCTTGTATATTTTAGCATCAACTGAAAATATTGTTTCATACTTTTTCAACGACGTTTTTTTTCTTGTCGGTGTCGGGTTTTAGTTTTTTTTTTCATCATCACCATCAGCCTTTCAATGTTCCCATTGCTGGGACACAGGCCTCCTCTCTAGGAGAGTTTTTTTTTTATTTTATATTATTTAATCTATTTTAGTGTTAAATCACTGTGCTTTTATATTGTTTTTAACAACTCTAACCGCTCTAATTCAGCTCAGGATTTTTTTCGCAGATTGGGATTTAAAATTCCTAAAATGACTGGACTACCTCTAGAATGCTACTTACTAAATCTGTATTAATAAGAACTGTAAATATTAAAGATAATGGATACTGTCAGGCACAGCAAAATTAGAAACAAAAGCGAGATTATTCCTCGAACTTAGAATACATTTAGCGCTAAATATATTTAGTAATTAGTGGTCCAATAGATCCGAGTGTGTAAACAGTAGACTAAGTAATTGTGAAACGTACTGTAACCTCTTGAAAGAATCTTAGTTCGGGACGAAATAATGTGTTAACGCTTGTTCTGTCTCAAAGAGGAAAGTTTTTGCAGCTGACTCGAACAAATAGGGGAGGAACTAATTACGAGCCCAAGCGTGGCTTCGAGAAACTATTAGTGGTTGGTAAGTGGCTTTTTTTGTGAGAAATGCGTGATTTTTTTTTGGTTTATGTTTCGACTTCGGTTGCTTAGGGGACTCGCATAAGATCTTTCAACATTCTAACACAGGGTAGATTGGAGCCAAGGTTTGATGCGAAAGCGGAACACCGGGGCCCTGAGACTAAGGAAGGAAGGAACGGTGGGTCGTTTAGTCAGTAGAAGTCTGACACTGTCTCCCGCTCCGCCCAAGGGTAGGATTCGTCATTCGATGACGTTTACCACCCTGGGGAAAATAACAGATTTTAGAAAACCATAACTACATAGTATAAAACAAAGTCCTTCCCGCTGTCTGTCCCTATGTATGCTTAGATCTTTAAAACTACGCAATGGATTTTGATGCGGTTTTTTTAATAGAAAGAGTAATTCAAGAGGAAGGTTTACATGTATAACAAAAATGTAGACATTTTTAAGACCCCTTGCAGGAGTATCCACCACCCTTCAAACTAGGACAAATCCGGGTAATCCCGGACGGATGGCGGCCCTATCTTGAACCAACCTTCACTGTTTATGGCAACTTTCATCTATTTATCTCCTGCTGTGTTCTTAATATCGTCGTTTTATCTTTTGCTTTGTCGAATTACGCTCCTTGTTGCTTGTAGTACTAACTATATGTAGTAAGTAATCCATGAATATCATTAAGGGCTAGAATGTCTTGACAGTTTGATCTATGTAAATTAAAAATATTGTCAAATATACTCAGATAGGATAAAAGATATTTGCAAATGGTATTTTCTGTATTTAGTAAAATAATTATCTATACTAATAGTAAGACTGATGAGTGTAGCAGAAATCCAATGGAGGCCTATGTCCAGCCGTGGAGGTCTTTCTGCTGAAATGATGATGCTGACAATTACAAATATCGAATCCAGGCCTTTTATAAAATCATCCAATGATGAATCCCGCCCTTGGGCGGAGAGGAAAACAGTGTCAGACTCTTACTAACTAAACAACCCACCCCGTTTCTACATTACCTTTATACCAGGGCCAGACCCTTCTTCAGTTGGCTTCTGCAGGGTCCCTATGGTATATTCAGGACTTACATAATCAAACTCAATATTTCTTGTCTTCTTCAACTTATAAAGCTTTAAAATTGGCACTTCATACCGTATCTACTTTTATATTCTTGTGTGAATATAAAAGTAGATACGGCGAGAAGTCCTTAGTCCCAAATTTTCGACCACCTTACTGGTTCCTGTAGTCCTTTAATATGGGTAAATTATTCTCCAAGAGCGTTAGTCAAGTAGGGATCCTTACCAACATTGACTCAGCAGAGACCCTCATTAAAGAACCCGCACTTCATGTGTTAAATGTATACGCATTAATCATTCAAGCAGACTCGAACCTAAGAGGCTGTTAAGAAATTTGAAATTCAAAGGTCTGGTTACTTTAGTCGAATAAGATCCTTATCTATTTTAGTCTCCTTTAGTCTTAGCCTTTATTTAGTCTTAGCGGTATTAAGCCAACAAGAACGTAATAAAACCGCGTCGGTGATCAATCTAGTCTCCCTAAAGTACAGGCAGTTTAAATCCATGATTTTAGACCAAGAACAAATGTAGGTGTAATTGATTTCTCCAGTGAGTGAAATTTATAAAGGCTAGGCCGTTTTAGGACCTAATATTCCAGACGATTTATAAGATACTATAATTCTGTTACGATACCTCTGCGAGCAGGAGAGTTGAAACTATCATCAAATATTATTACAGGGGTTGAAATCTATTTCGCCACTTAACCAGGGAAGATCTTACAAAATATATAATTAAGTGCTATTTTATTATTTTATCATAATTATACAACAGTCCGAAAAAAACCGGCAGTTGCCTAGAACAGACACAAGACAAAAGATCTCCAACCAGACGGACGTCTGGTCGGAGGATTCTCCCTTTTCAACGGAGGCTTGCACTTTAAGCCCTGAAGTCCTACCACGAGAATTTACGCGGGTTTGCCGACCTAAAGTTTAGGTTTAGATTTTGATATTTTAAGCCGTCGTAAGACCAGTGGTGGCCGAGTGGTAACGGACCCGACTTACAAGTTGTAGATCACGGGTTAAAACCCAGCCAGGCGCATTACTTTGTGTAATTTATTTCATCACAACTGCTCTCAAACTGTCAAGGAAAATGGCATGTCCTAGAACCAAAGAATTTGAAGACATGTTGACATCCACCAACCTGCAATGGCTCCGCGTGGTGAATTACGGCCCATTCTCTCTCCTAGAGAGGAGGCTGAGTTCCAACAGTGGGAGCACATAAAAAGACTGATGATGATGAACGTGTGGGTGTGGGAACACACACCTTACAAGACAACCAAAAACGCGTTATGGTAAAGCTCTTGTTCTGCATACCTCTAAACTGGTGACCCCGACATGACGTGATTTTGTTTAGGTCTTTTAACTATTTAATTCATTAAGCCCCAAGCGAACGCAGGCGTTCGCACACATTGTGTTTTAATTGTGTCTGTAATGACAAGATCGAAAGGTTAAAGGTCTCATTCCTTTCAGATAATGACATCAGGATGGACTACTACATACCACTTCGGCTGCATGCTACCAGACTACTCCATGAACCCTGAAGCATTGCGGATGCTCCGGTTTCTCTGGTGGACTGTGATATTGAAGCTCCTGGAGCTGTTCGAGACCGCATTCTTCATATTGAGGAAGAAGAATAAACAGGCTTCGTTCTTACACGTCTACCATCACGTCAGTACTCTGATTATTATCTGGTCTGCAGTTAAATATGTTGGAGGTATGTATGATCTTTAATTTTACTTGTTTTCATCATGGAAATTACGTATAAAATAACTCCTGGCTTTTTTATGATAGGAAAAATCATGTTATGTCGAATCCCGCTCTAGGGCGGAGCGGGAAACAGTGTCAGACTCTTACAGACTAAGCGACCCACCCCGTCCCTTCTTAGCCTTCATACCGGGGTCAGACCTTCCCTTCAGGAACTACTGGACTGAGGCCTCAGTAGGCTTCGGCCCTGCAGTTGGGCTACATTTTCAGACAACTTCTTGAGGCCCGCTAAAACAGAACGCACCGTCGACGAATTTAACAAAAGAAATTAGATTTTGATAATCTAAACCTGAAACGAGTAATCCCACAGACCGATGGCTTATCGTACCTACTTTACGATGCACAGAAAATCTCGGAATATAAAGACAGTCACCCATCCACCAGTTGACCTCGGCAAGCCATCCTTGAACTTGCAAGTTCGACCTTTACTGTAAATATTTTAGGCATGAGCCACGTGTGTTGTGTGTTACGACAAAATAAAAAACGGCTCTTTACATTGTAAATATATTATTTAACCGTTTTATTTACGGTTCGCGTGTAAACGGGCCGTTTGGCTGTACGGTGCGGGCGAACCAATCCCAACGGGTGATTTGAGCGAATTCCCCGCCATCATTTAGCGAAAAAAAAAATCGCATGCATTTTATTCTTGCATCGCGTCGTTTCGTTTTAGTAATTTATTGAGGTTAATTTTGTTAGGCGGATTGTAATTTGTCTACCGTGTCGATTAACCTATATCCTAAAGGGGGATTATGGCCAAAGACGTTTTTCTTAGCTGGCTTAAGGATTAGGCGCGGTTTTTGTAATTGGCTTCTTACCCTTGTAATACTTTCAGGCCGCTGACATTGATGAAGCCGAAAAATTTTTAGTTACATCACGTCAAAATAAAAAAAAGACTATTGAACTAGTGAGTTCCTTTAGTGATATAGAAAAAAAAAAATAAAACAATGTTTATTTTGCCAAAAACAGACGCACAAAATACAACAATCTGACGGTCAAGTGTGAACCGGGTATTAATGTGATGCAACGACTTTCAGGCAGTAGCCCAAAACAGACATAAATACGCCTGATCGTCAAGGCTTATCTCTTTTCGGAACATCACACCAAGTTCCGCATAGCTTTAACCTCAGACAGTCCTTTAGACCCTCCATAATTTACAGTTTTCTTAACTTTTGACTTATATTTTAAGGCGTCAATTCAAGTTCACCAGTAAAGAAATACACAAGAAAAATCACAAAAACAAGCCTGTTACAATGAACATTACGAAATAATAGTATCTTAAACCGCCGTTAAATGTGGAAATGGCATTTTTACGATGAGTTCCATTGAACCATTTTTAATCGTCCATAAAGTCAAATGTCCCGAACGGATAGCTTAAGGATGGCACCTGGATAAAGTGTGAGGGTAGCTTCTTTCTCATACTAAGATTAAAAGTCTTTCTTCGTTTTTTCACACTTGTCCTTTTTTGTGAATAACGTCAGACTTTTACTAACTAAAACCCAGGGCCTTAGAGTTCACTTTCACATTTTTTTCTTCGATCCTGCTGGGCCCCTACACTTTGCTGAAAATCCACCCTTGTCTTTCCTGCGTTACTTAGGTTCAACCATAGATATGTCATGAGATATCTATGGGTTCAACACAACACGATTTCTACTTCTATTCCGATCTACATCACGTTTCATGACACCCCTTTTCTTCTAAATAATCCTTCATATAATCCATCCATGTTTTATTAATCTCATTCATAGTAAAAGCCTTTACTTCATCAAATATTTGAATTTCGCCAAGCAAAAGAGTATTCCGCGTCAAATCGTCGCCAACCCTAACCAGGGATTTATCATAAAATATTTTTTGCGTTCCAAATGTAGGCAAATAAGCTTTTTGGGCAAACACGACTCCATTTTGACATGTTTTCATAATAGCAATCATAGAATTCAATCATTGGCTGTAACAGGCCAATGATTGAATTCTATTGATCGATAGGATTAATGTTTTGAGGGATTTGATTGACGTCTGAACTGTTCGGTTTTGGTTAAGACTTTGGATTTATAAGTAAGCGACTTTGCCCGCGATAAATTTCTCCCAGTTTCTCCATTCAAACTGTGGAGCCCTGCTTGATTCCTGATTGGACCAAGAAATTTCTTCTTGACCCATTCAAACTTCGCCCCCGTTTATTTAAAAAATCTTTTCTTATCTGATGCCTATCGCGCGCTTCAAGGAGATGTCAGCAAATCGTAGAGAAATAGGGTCTAAGCCTACTGGGTCCAAGGGATCGCTTCTGAAAGGCAGAGTGTCTGGTATGAAAGGCAACGATGGATTGCTGGGACCAAGGGTTCGCTTCTGAAGGGCCGAGCCCTGGTACGAAAGGCAACTAAATAATGGGGTTTTTTAGTCAGTAAAAGTCTGACACTATCTCCTGCATTAACAACTGTTGTTTTTAGTTACAATATTGTCGAGGCATAAAATAGTCACATCATTTGTGGAGTTACATTTAAAATCATCTACATAAAATAGACGTTTACCAAGAATATTTAAAATTAACAAGCCTGCAGTGATATCAGAAGCATAAGAATTCAACAGATGCAGCTAAAAGGCTAAAACTAAGCACTTTTCTCCAAAGTCTAAAATTCGGCACCGTTCCAAACCGCACCAGGGTCCAGTTAAAACACATAACTCAGCGAAATCTGGCGTACATCTGAAGCAAGGCTGCTCTTACATAAGATCCCTGATATATCGGGGCTCGGTTGCTCGACACAGATGACTGACTACCGGGATGAGGACATAAAGTTCACTGGAACGCCGCTTCGTAAAAGTTTCGACCGGCATGAAACCATCCATTCGAACTGAATAAAACATCTTCTTTCAGGCTTCTATTTGCGTATGTAGGTCAGCTATTTTTGTCTTTCTAGCAGTTATTTTTTTAGCTTATGCTGTTTTCCTGAGCTGAAAGTCTCTCAATTTTAAATGGCATAAACTAGTTCTTGACTGCGATCTGCGGTAAGGAGTGATGCAATCGTTGATAATGAAGCGCAGTAGTTTTAATTAGGAGCGAAACAGAGAGTAAAGTCCCTCATACCACCGCTCGAAAGGGAGGATCCTCCGACCAGGCAGGTGTTATTGTCTGGTGGGATATATGTGGCCAGTCGACCTGGAACAAATTGTTCCAATCCGGAAAAATTACGACCCCTGCCTGGGGTCTTCCTCGTTTAACTATAATTTAGGTGATGTATTATTATCCATAGCGTCACATAAGAACTACAGGAATCCTGCATCACGCAATCAAAGTTCTGCGTGCGATTTGAATATATACTCTAGCCCAAAATCATCTATCGGGCAGTAACCCGCCAGACTTAACACTTGTCTGGTCGGAGGATCCTCCCTTATCAATTGAGGTATTGGTGGGACTTTACTCTCTGTTAAAAACGTTTACCACTCCTTTTCTAGAACTCACCAATTTTCAATAAATAAAACACTACATCATCATCCTACCCTTATCCCATTTTACTTAGGGTCGGTGCAACATGTTTTTTTTTTCTCCTCTGTCCTGTCACCCGTCACACTATCACTAACTCCCTTTCTTTCATATCACTCCTCACGTAACTGAATAAAACATTTCTGACTAAATAGGTCATCTATTTTTATTTTAAAAATGCTATGAAAAGGCTTTAAAAGCTTCTCAGGAGTGCCAACAAAACCGCGACAGCTTTGTAAGCAAAGCACAAAGCGATAGAGTTATCTCCGGCAACAATACAGATGATCTGTTCCTACCGTACCGTCCCAGTTAATTTTATACTCCCTCTTACGTAATAAGCTTAGTTTAACGGTAGAGTTTAATGATGTTAATCGGTTGGCTACGTTGAACTTACGTAAAGCTTCAGTTTGGTAGTTTTAGTTCAAAACTACCAAATTGGTAATTTGTTTGATAAAAAATTTGGTAGTTTCAGATATATGTTTAGAATTCATATGGAGAAAGTGTGACAAAAATTCCGAAAATAAATCTTATTAGTATAAAATAAAGTCGCGATTTGTGTCTTTCTGTTTACCCGCTAACTCCTAAATTACGTTACAGATTACGATGGAGTTTAATTAGTAATAGAAAAAGCAATTACCGAGACACGTTTTTGTGTATAATTTACACTCGTAAAAAGCCGGTACTTACCTTAATTTTGATTAAATATAACTTGATATACATAAGCAAGATAATTTGGTAGAAAATGCCAACTAACAACTCTTTCGAAAAGAAAGAGTGATTTTTAATTTTCTATAGAATTCTCTAAAGTCTCTTTTTCTCCGATTATTATAAGTCTGCCAAACATAAAAACCTTATAAAAATACAAACAAATGTATGTATAGAACACAAAAAGCTCATAAAAAAATACAAAAAAAACATAAGTGTTACGCATCACCCTTAACCTGCATGAAAACAACAAAAACAAAAAAACTCACAGCACCATAAACTTCAACCATGATCTTGTAAGCCGTAATTAACGAGAAAAAAATGTAGCTCATTAAGCCAAAAATGTAGATGCAAGCAAACAACTTGACCTTAGCCAACGAGCGTGAATAGCGTAAATACTCAAGAGAAATGCAGAACCCGAAACGAAAACCGTGCATAACATAACTACAGAGAATTTAAACAAGTTTTCAATGAAAATATTTTTTTCATAACAAGCTTTTATAGCGGTGGTCTAGTTATATAATTAAAACTCGTCAAGATGATTCACACGAGCCCAAACTTGACGTGGTTGTGCCGTTTAATTACAGAGTTCCTATGGCTACCTCGCGATTCCGTCATCAGATCAGCTCCATGTCATCATAATATTGCATTGTCATCCGATTTACACATGCATGCAAAATTGCTTTAAAATTGAGTTGCAAGATTTGAGCCGAACAAGTTACATTGCAAGCTAATAAAAAGCTTGCAAAAAAAAAATGTTTACCGTACCTGCTTGTTAGCGTAGACTTGTCAAAACTTTTTATTAAACGTCACTAAAGATTTTTTTGTTAGCAAATAGCTTGAAGCGGTATTTACTTTCATAATGGTTTTTTATAAAAAGTTTCATTTTGATATTTGTACACTTTGTACTGTAGCGGAGGCTATACTAAGCAGTACTAAGTTTCAACCGGACTCGTTTGTTTCATCATAGAAATTGTGTTATTTAATTTAATTTGTAAATACTTTTGGGGAATTATCAAATGTATCCTCAAGCTCTAAGTGGACAGAACAAGTGTTAGACTTTTACTGATTATACAGCTCACTGGTGTACCAGGGTCGCGGTAACTTTCGTACACATAGCAGGTGATCAAAATTCATCATCTTTTTATTTCCCATTTAGGTGCCCATGTAGGCCATGGGCACTTATAAAACGTCAGAAGCTAGTTCACGGTTCCAATGGCTCGTCTCATATGTAAAAGAACCGGCAAGAAACTCCATGGTTACTCTCAACCCTAGAAGACACCTTTAATGTTCCTTATCTTACATTAAACTACCCGCAAACGCGCTCTACGAAGGTTGGGTATTGGCCTGCACTATCCTAACGTCTAGGGCGTCTCTTATGGCGGTTGGAGCGTGAGCAAATCCTCTCCCTCACGTTTTCAACTACAGATACCAACACTTGTGCGCTAACTTTTTACATCAAGGTTAAATTTCCACTTGCGTAGAAGTGAAATATCGGTCTCTTTAGTGATATGAAGTGAGATGCAATAGCGGGGTATGCAATTCTTGTATTAGTGTTTGGCTCGCTGATTTGTACGTTGAACAAAGCGATTTTCGCTCTTTCACCGTGCGCTTAAAATTCGTACCTACCGATATCTGTATCAATGTGTCTGCTTTCTATTTCCTCTCGCTATATACCATGGCTTGACGCTGAAGGTCCGGTCAGACCGTCCTCAAGGATTTAAGTAAGATCGAGATATAAAAAGTTAATACAATGTGATTATTGACACAAATGAATGTACATAACTTATTGAAGTTAATAATTGTAAGTTAGGTAATTGTACCTATGTAAATTTTTCAAGCGGTATTTGCTCCCATTACGACTTCAATATCTAGACTTTATTCCTAAGTTCCCAACAAACGATCATAGCTTGATTAAATTTCGTCTGTCAGTTGTCAAATTCTTCAGCATGACTGACGCTAGCGAACGGTAGAACGGGCCACGTGGAGTAAATTAAGGTTGGCTATTGGGTGGTTAGGTAAAATTGGAGGTTTTCTGCTGGGAAAATATCTAAAAACCTTTTTTCAATAGACTGGTCTGATTCAATTGAATAAACTTTACGTAATATTCACTAATATTGTAACGAAACTTTTACTCAAACTAAGTCTATGGCTAAAAATAGCAATGACAGTGTCGGATTATTGCTAATAATTAAAATTTAAGTTTTTTTTTTAATCTTACTTTTTACTAATATTATAAATGCGAAAGTTACGATGTTTGGATGTTTGTTACTCAATCACGAAAACGGCTGGACGGATCTGGATGAAATTTGGCAGAGGCATAGGATACACTCCGGAATAGGACATAGGCTTTTTGTCCTGGAAACCCCAACCCCAATACCACGCGGGCGAAGCCGCGGGCAAAAGCTAGTATGTAAATATTTTCGTTTGCAAAATAAATATCAATATTTAAAATTCATAAGCAATGAATCCTACTCCTTACTTCAACAACTACCCGTTACTCATATTCGTTGAAAATACGTTTTTTTAGTTAGAAGTGTTAAGTTTAACTTCTCTGAGAACAAGAGAAGCAATTTGATGAATTCCGACATCAAAACCAAATAGCAAGTTTTTTTTTTACTTAAGTTGCGGCTAAATTGAAGGCGCCCTAAGGTCTCGAATTGAAAATCTTTAGCCAGAAAACCGGAAAAAAAAAACAACCTTTTCAGAAGAATGATAAATTCCTACAACGTATAAAATCCATTTGTGAAAAGAACGGTTTCTTTAAGGATCTCTCCTAAAAATAGTTTCACCAAATGCTTCAGGCCATTAAGACCTGTCGTTATTACTTTCTTCAATTTCCTAACCGACCACAAATCTTCAGTAGGTACAAGTACCTACTACTTTCATAAAATTACCTATAACTATATAGATATACTAGCGACCCGCCCCAGCTTCGCACGGGTACTATGTAACATATTGAATATATTATGCATCTATACTAATATTATAAAGCTGAAGAGTTTGTTTGTTTGTTTGAACGCGCTAAACTCAGGAACTACTGATTCGAAAAATTCGGTTTGAAAAATTATTTTTGTGTTGAATAGATCATTTATCGAGGAAGGCTTTAGGTTATATAACATCACGCTGTGACTTATAGGAGCGAAGAAACAATGGAAAATGTGGAAAAAACGGCGAAACATATTCATCTTTGAGGGCTTCCGTTGCGTACTTTTAAAGATCTAAGCATACATAGGATCTAAGCAACTTTGTTTTATACTATGTAATGAAATTATATGTACTACCCACTAGATTAGGCGTACTGCACGGTCACTTTGTTTCACTTAGGTAATCTGTATGCCATATACCTTTACATTGATGAAATCAGTACAGTTTTGACGTTCACTCAGTGTGACAGCGCTGTAACTTATAAAAATTATACCTAGTGATCCCCAAGCGAACGCTGGCGTTCGTATATATTACTAGCTTTTGTCAGCGGCTTCGCCCGCGTACATAAAATATAGCCTATGTCACTCAGGAGTAAAGCAGCTTTCTATTGTTGCTAAAATTATTCCAATCGGACCAGTAGTTCCAGAGATTACCTCCTACAAACAAAAAAACATAAAAACAAACTTTACCTCTTTATTATATTAAGTGTAGATAGTGTAGATAAAATATTGAGCGTCTTTTTCTACAGGGTATTAATCCCAGAATATAAATAAAACGTTTTTCATAGCCAAATAAACGTAAACACGGAAAATAAGCAAACCTTTCCGTTCGTAGGGATCCTGCAGAAGGGTCGAAGCCAACTGGGCCAAAGTTCGTGTCTGAAAGGTAGGCTTTAGCCCTGGTATACATGGCAACGTAGAAACAGGGTAGATTGATTAGTCAGTAAGAGTCTGACACTGTTTCCAGCTCCGCCTAACTCGTCATTGGATAATTATTACATACCATAAGAAAAAAAACTTTCCGTTAATTTCCGCGCGAACGCTGGCGTTAGCATACGTACTGGAAAGTACGACAATTCTAATTTAGCGCTGCAGTGGACTTTTGTATTAACTTTTCAGTATTTTGACAAATCTTACTAATATTATAAATGCGAAAGTTACGATTTTTGGATGTTTGTTACTCAATCACGCCAAAACGGCTGGACGAATCTGGATGAAATTTGGCACAGGCATAGGATACACTCCGGAATAGGACATAGGCTACTTTTTATCCCGGAAACCACAACCCCAACCCCAATACCACGCGGACGAAGCCGCGGGCAAAAGCTAGTAAATTATATTTATAAAATAAATATGGAAAATTAGCAAACGTTTCCGTTAATCAAACGCCAGCATTCGTGCAGGTACTGAAAAGTACGACATAATGCATACCTAAATGCAGCGCTTCAGCAGACTTTTGCATTAACTTTTCAGTATATTGACAAAGAATTTCTATAAATGTGCTTGTCTATCGCTAGGATATTTAAAGTCGATGTATAACTAGAAAACGGTAAGTACTCCTACTCCAGTTCCTATTACCGATGACTTACGGCCCTTGCCCCCGTTCCATAGAACGTTAGACATCGGTCTATTAGCTAGAACCGATGGCCGGTACCGGGTACCCTATGTTAACTGTATAAACATTTCTGGGTAGTGCAGTAATGTGTTTTGAAGCTAGGAAAGCTTATAGCACGGTTTTTTTTTTTGTAGCGCAGGCAAGGGGTAGGCTAGATAGATTTTTTTTTTTTGGGTGGGAACTTATGACATTGCCTCACCCGCTCTAAGGTGAAGCGAGTGGGTGGTCAAACTTTTATGAACTAAAATCACCTGTGCTCTACAGTTTACAGCCTTTTCCGATCTAGGGTCACGGTTTCACGGTTATTAATGTTTCCGCAGCGGGTAATGCCTATAGGTCATACTTTTTTTATTGTGGCAATGTTAATCCCGCTAAAACTCGAAAACTGCTGTATCGATTTAGTCCTCAAAAGTTTGTAACACTCCAGCGAAGGTTTCAACGGAGAAAAAAAAATAGAGTGTACGAAGTTTGCTGGGTCAGCTAGAAGGTAAATAAAATATTGGTTATTAAAACCAAAACAGTTGAGTCAACAATACTATGCTTACTGTATCGACGTTAATCCTAAAAACTATGGAATTTTTCGGCACTGTGGCGAGAAAAACTAAAAATAAACTCTAAAATAACTTCACCCGCTCCGAGTCCAGCCAGGGTCACACTCCAACGCGATGTAGCCTCAAACTACTTTACTAGCAAAACCGCACCCTATACCACAGTCACCCTTAGCATTCCAGGGTCGCAACTCATAGGTCACACGAGGCTTCTATACCGTCTATTTATAGTTTACCGGCCTGAACATGCGAGGCGACAGTTCCTTTATAAACAGGAGATAAATATTGTGATATTATGATGAGAGCGCGTGGGAAGCGAGCCTTTTAGCTTGTAGGAAGAGAAAGGAAAACAGGTATGTGCTTTGGAGAAACCTTTTTCTTTTGTATTATGGTTATAGTTGTTACTTATTCTATGGCTATGGACAGGTGCGTCACCGGTACGTATCCGGTATCCCACCTATATGCACAATACAATTTGTTAACACATTCATGGTGCGCCTACCGGAGCCAGTTTCTATATCTATCTGGTAGACTTTTCACATTTTATAATTGCCGGACACCTTCTAAACGATAAACTTTTTCATTTTTATACCAGAACTAGCGCGCCCGCATAACCCGCCCCAGCTTCGCACGGGTGCAAGAGTGATATACCTTCCTCTTGAATCACTCTATATATTAAAAAAAAGCTGCATGAAAATCCGTTGCGTAGTTTTAAAGATCTAAACATACATAGGGAAAAAGCGACTTCGTTTTATACTATGTAATGATAATGTTTGTGTCCTAAGTATAATGTACCATTATTCTTAACCCTCTAAAGAGATGGTGTACATTTTCGACGACTTGGGGTTGGTCCGGACTTTTACCAGACCGTACGGCGAGCTCATCGATACAAGAGACCCTCATCATCATCATCATCATTTCAGCCGAAAGACGTCCACTGCTGGACATAGGCCTCCCCCAAGCGCCGCCACAAAGACCGGTCCTGTGCGTTTCGCATCCATCGGCTTCCAGCAACCCTGACCAGGTCATCGGTCCACCTTGTGGGAGGCCTTCCAACGCTACGTCTTCCGGTACGCGGTCGCCACTCCAGAACCTTTCGGCCCCAGCGGCCATCCGTTCTGCGTGCAATGTGCCCTGCCCATTGCCACTTAAGTTTGGCGATTCTTTTCGCTATGTCGGCAACCTTGGTTCTCTTGCGGATATCCTCATTTCTGATTCTATCACGCAAGGATACTCCGAGCATAGCCCTTTCCATTGCCCTTTGAGTGACCTTGAGTCTTTTTATAAGGCCCATTGTAAGAGACCCTAACAGTACATAAATAAACAATGCAAGTAGCATACTCTCAGAAGAACTCCACAAACTCCTCAGCTAAGTTAATCTAGGTCAAATTCAACGTTGACGTTACTGTGAACGGTATTCATTTGTCACGTGGTTCCAACTAGTGCATCGTAAGCGGATTATTGCAATTAAGCCACGTCAATGGCGTGTGTATGTAGTAATGGCAGATGCTAATGGAACTGTGGCTAATGAAAAGGTCAGTCTTTTTAATGATCTATTTTTAATGTCGATAAACTCAGATTAAACAAGTGTAAATGTGGAAGGAGAGAGGGGTAGCCAAGTGGTAATGGCCCCGACTTACGAGTTGTAGGTCGTGGGTTCAAACCCAGCCAGGCGCACTACTTTGTGTAGTTTATTTCATCACCACTGCTCTCAAAACAGTGAAGGAAAACATGGTGAGGAAACCGGCATGTCCTAAATCTAGAACCAAAAATTCGAAGACATGTGACATACACCAATCCGCACTGGACACGCGTGGTGCATTACGGCCCTTACCCTCTCCTAGAGAGGAGGCCTGTGTCCCTGCAGTGGGAACATTAAAAAGGCTGATGATGATAATGATACTCTTAGAAGAAAAACGTCACGTGGTACCAACTAGTGCATCGTAAGCGGATTATTGCAATTAAGCCGCGTCAATGGCTGTGTATGTAGTAATGGCAGAAGCTAATGGAACTGTGGCTAATGAAAAGGTCAGTCTTTTTAATGATGTTTTTTTAATGTCGATAAACGCAGATTAAACAAGTTTAAATGTGGAAGGAGAGAGGGGTAGCCAAGTGGTAATGGCCCCGACTTACGAGTTGTAGGTCGCGGGTTCAAACCCAGCCAGGCGCACTACTTTGTGTAGTTTATTTCATCACCACTGCTCTCAAAACAGTGAAGGAAAACATGGTGAGGAAACCGGCATGTCCTAGAACCAAAAACTCGAAGACGTGTGACATCCACCAATCCGCACTGGACCCGCGTGGTGCATTACGGCCCTTTCCCTCTCCTAGAGAGGAGGCCTGTGTCCCTGCAGTGGGAACATTAAAAAGGATGATGATGATGATGATACTCTCAGAAGAAAAACTCCACAAACTCCTCAGCTAAGTAAATATAGGTCAAATTCAACTTGACGTTACTGGTTACAACTAGTGCATCGTAAACGGATTATTGCAATTAAGCCCAGTCAATGGCGTGTGTATATAGTAATGGCAGATGCTAATGGAACTGTGGCTAATAAAAAGGTCAGTCTTTTTAATGATCTATTTTTAATGTCGATAAAGTCAGATTAAACCAGTCTAAATTGGAATTGTAGACGGCTGCAGGGAGAAATGATACAAGTAAAAAAATTATTAAGTAAGGAGCTTTTAATCAAGAAAAGGAACTTAGATACACTTTATTATAGGACATCATAAAAATTCCGAATGTGAACTTAAACTTAATTTGTTACTAGCTTTTGCCGCGACTTCGCTCCCGGATTCAAATTATTCTACTCTACGAGTACTCCACTCTACCCTAATCTACTATTTTTTTTCATTAGAACGTTCTCTTGACAATAAAAAACAAAACAAAAAAAGAATTGGTAAAATTGGTCCAGGCGTTATTGAGTTATGGCGCTTACCAACACACTTTGCGATTCATTTTTATATTATAGATTAGAATTATTTTATTTGCCTGATTTTAACCCTCTAGGTTCGATAAGTCTATATTATGCAAGCCTATTTGTGTTCTGAACGATTGATTTCAGTCATATCAACCAACTAACAATGGACTTCACTGAAATATTAGATTTTTCTATATTAAAATATGACGTGTCCTCGTTTCCGATATACGTACATACTGCAAAAAAATATGACTTCTGTCTGAAATCTTATTTAGCAACAAAAAAAAGAACCAATTTGCTGGTGTTTTTGTACTGAAAGCCTTAATAAATGTCAGACTCGTCAGGCATTTATTCACAATTTGGTTTGCTTAGGAGCTTTCCGAAAAATTGCTTTCACAAATTACTCGCGCTCCTGAAATACTCAGCGTGCCCTCAGTGACCCAAATATTTGTAAGCCCTTATAGAAAGCCTGTCTGACCAGCAATTATTTCTGACTAGCTTTTGCTCACGACTTTGTTCGCGTGAATGTTCGGTTGTCGAATATTATATTATATCATGTAGGTGTCACTCAATTTTCTCCCGTTTGAAAGAAGGAAAGATCCCACCCATTCACTTCTACCCACTTTCATTATAAAAACAATCAGCGTTCCGCAAACAGAGCCAGTTGATTTTACTAACATGTATTGATTGCTATATTTATAGAACATTGGCTTAGCAACTACAACAACAACGTGTGGCTGAGAGCTAAGTAAACCTAAATGTTTTTTTTTTTATGGTAGGTAAAAATCATCCAATGACGAGTCCCGCTCTTGGGCGGAGCGGAAAACAAGTGTCAGACTCTTACTGACTAAACAACCTACCCCGTTCCTACATCGCCATACATACCAGGGCCAGAGCCTTCCTTTTCAGACACAAACCCGTGACCCTGATTGGCTTCGACCCTTCTGCAGGGTCCCTACGAAGTAAACCTAAATGTTAGAATTATACTCATTAGGAACCTAATGAACGGTTTTTTTTTCACTGGAAGGGCTCAAAATGTGGAGAATGAGATCGCAAGTAGAAGTGCACTAATGTTTCTAATTCTTCTTTACGAATTTATAGAAAACTCGTGAAACTACTTCGGTTTAGTAGGTGGCTTGGGCGGAGCAGGAAACAGTGATTCATTCTTACTGACTAAACGACCCACCCATTTCCTTCTTAACCTTCATACTGGGGTCGGATTTTCCTTTCAGAAACGCCCGTTGTGCCTCTACTTTTGCTGATAGCTTCTTGAGGTAGGTAGAGGTCATTGACATTCCTGGACTACTCTCATTTTAATTGCATTGTATCCACTTGAGGAATTTAGTGTTGTACTAAAGCTAATGTCTACTACATGGAGTCAGTGCAGTACATCTCTTCTTTCTCCTGTTTTTCTGTTAACAGAATTCTTTTAATCATTTCATTGATTTTCTTCTCCATTCATCAACATGTATTTATTGTAATTGTACATATTCTTCACAATTCTAGCCACATGCATTAGCTAAAGGCTAAAAATAAATGATCTTTACTTTGCAAGTAGGTTTAAAAAAGCACTTTTACACGTCATTTTTTCGATTATGGATGAGTCCGGTATTTCCTAGCTGACTACCTTGAGAAGAAACACCGAAACAAACTCAGGGGTCAAAATCTCTTTTAAAGTACTCAAACTACCTGTCAACTAAGCTGTGTTGTAATTTGTTGGAGATAAATAAACGTTTTTATTATTATTAAAAAAAAAGTCCATACAGTAACTATGTAGTGGGTAAATCACATAAGGACCATGCAGATTTGTCTAAGATGGTCTTTTGAAGAAAGAACCATATAAATTTGAGAATTCAATAAAATTAAAACATGACGTTCCGAAGATACTTTCTGTTGATAGAAGTTAAGTTATAACATCATACAGTAGTTCCGTATCTTACAATAAAACAATAGGACAAGTGTTTATAAAAAACACCCGAGTACCAATGTCTTGTTACAGAAACATCACCTACATTGTGAAAACAACGTTAACTTATTTTGTAGCAATCGAACGTGTCGATACCTTTAGTAAATTCTATTTGTTTCGCTTGTAAAGACCGAAGTGTTATTCTTTAAGAAAACAGCCTTGAGCGTAACGCTGGCCCAGTGACGAAATCCAAATGGGTACATTCTACGCCTGGTTGTCGCCATTGTGTGGACCGCCCGGAGGACACGGTAGAGGTGTACCCCGCTCGGGAAGAGCGTCGCCGTTGAAAAAACTTCAATCTGTCAAAATGTCACTTGAATAATAGTTTCCAAAGAAATGAACCGAATTGAAAAGCTAGATTTTAATTATTTTTTTTTGTTTATGTTTCGATTTTGTTTCACTCACTCTACCTAAGACGTCACGGTAATAATATAATGGAAAGTTGATTCTATTCTTATTCAACTCACATTGTACAAACAATACCGTAATGAGCTCAATCCTCAGTCAATGCTGCCTGTCTACCAGCAAATACAGTCGTCTTTACAGGTAGATAGATATATTTAACCATTATAATAAAATCAATCAACTAAACAACAGTGGAATTTAATTAATCATCATCCTACCCTTATCCCATATTACCTACTTAGGGTCGGCGCAACATGTTTTTTTCTTCCACTCTGGTCACCCGTCACACTATCACTAACTCCCTTTTCTTTCATATCACTCCTCACACAATCCATCCATTTCTTCAATTAATCATTAAACCCAAAAACCCTCATCCAGAACTTTTATGAATAACATCAAATTTTATTGTGCGGTTTTACGAATACCCCGACTGAAAATGAAACGAGCTTTTCATTTGTCTGAACTCGAGACCATACAATACTGCAACAGAATATTGTTCTCTATCTATTTTTATAACTGAAACAATACTTAAGATTTGTATGGATACATACAAACGTAATACCAAAATCATTTGCAAGTCGAGCATATTTCAACCATATTATGGTGATATTTGGATTTACACAATATTTATCTAGGTTCCCAGATCTTTCTTTTTTAAAAAAGCTTTAAACAAGCTTTTTTAAACCGGCCTCTTAAGGGATCCATCCAGTGTGCCACGCTTGGGCGGAGCACCATCTTGTCCCTGTTGGGGCGATCAGAGGCAGCGACTTCTTGCGCTGGGCCCTGGTTCAAGTCAGTTGGGAGGAATGGCAGAGGAGTACGTCCTTCTGCTCAGCAGTAATCTAGCAAAGGAGGCAGTTACAGTAGGTGTGACCTTACAATCGGCGAATAATGGGCAGCTCGCCAATCAGCCGTCCACTAACCGTCCGCACTGAGCTCAAGTCGTGGGCAGTGTTTAGGATGAAAGCCTATTGGAGCCATGGGTTGTGCGATAGAGAAACCTAAGGTCCTGAACCTAAGGTAAAGAAGGTAAATAGGACTAGGTTTTAGTCAGTAAAAGTTTGACACGCCTTCTTGGTCCGCTCGGTCATTGAATATAATTATAATGACAACTCGGTTGGCGCAGTGGTTGAACGATTGACTGTTGCGCTAAAGGTCGCGAGAATTCCCGCACGGAAAAAATATTTGTATGGACTGCACGGGGCTGGGTATCTTATGTATGTGACTTTACATGTTTGTAAACGCTCCCAAACACAATGTAAGAGTAATTCTTAGTGTGGGGGCACCGACGACACAGGAGTAATTCTTAGTGTAAGGAAGCGTTTTTTTTTTTTATATCGCACCTAATTCAGCAGACATTCAAATATCAATCTATCTGCCACAGAGACAGACAGTGTTAATCAATCAAGTCCAGTCTGTGGAATTAGAGGATTATCATCCAAGTTCGCTTACCTGTCCAAGACTAAAGTTCTGTCATCTATCATTCCGATTTATCAACTGACAAAAACTTTCGACACTTGGGCGACATGATCTCGTTAAAGTTATAATTTTGTTAAAGCCTAATAACGCTGACTAGTTGTCTATACACTCGCTTGTTTTATTCTAAAGCTTGTTTTTAGAAAGGTTTTTATTAGCAGTATTTTGTAATTATCTACTAATCGCTTAATATTTTTTTTTTTATTATTATAATTAATAACTCGCGTTATTTCACCCAGTGATTAGCGACGACCATGGTGCATGCTAAACTAGAAATCATTTCTTCTCTTGAAGAAGTATAATTGCCTTAAGAATCTCTATACCGCGTGATTTTAAACTCCTAATAGCTATGTGGCGGGCGGTCGTCTCCTTCTGCAAAGCAGTAATGGTAGCTAAGGAGGAGGCCGACCGCATAAGGCAACGGCGTACACGCTCCAGGCGCCGCCAGGATTGGTCAACGTAGGCGCGGGCAAGCAATAGGTAGCTCGCCGTCCGGTAGTCTGGTAACAGTCCGAACCAAGCCAAGTCGTCGACGGCGCGCTCTATTCCCGCGCGCCTCAAGTGGTCAACAAAGCCGTAGGGATTCTGCAAAAAGGTCGAAGCCTACTGGGCCCTGGGTATCTTTCTGAAAGGAAGACTTGGCCCCAGTGGGAAGGGCAGAGAAGGAACGGGGTGGGGTGTTTGGTCAGGAAGAATCTGGCATTGTTTCCCGCTCCGCCCAAGAGCGAAATTCGTCATTGGATGATTTTTGCCCACCATAAAAAAAAAACTTTAATAGCTGTTTTCTTAAAGCAGTGCATTGTAACTAGGTTTTCCTTGCCAAGATTTTAGCCGAACTCGGACATTCAGTCCGAACAGATATTTCCTGCTCTATCTATTAAAATTCAAATAAAACATTAACTATACGTTTCTTCTTATCATGGTAACAGAAGCGAACTAACGTTATGTTATTATCATTACCACCATTTACGACCTATAAAAGGTTATATATATACTGGAAGATACTGTTTTCTCAACGGCGCGGACCGCCTGATACGAACCCTCACGTTCCTATCTCGGTTTAAGGCCACAGGCATTGATTCTATCACTTCCAATGATGCTATTACCCTGTTCCTATCCTTCCGTCCTCGTCGCTGTGGCCTGCCGAGACAACCCTTGCTCGAACTAGCCCGTGTTACTTTCCTGTAGTCTTAAGTTTGTCCCTAAATATGTCATTAACTTTTGATTCATCCTGCCCCTTCCTCTCCAGTAGAGATGCCATACGTCGATGGCTATACCCCACAGGACGTGTCTTTACTCGGAGACACCGTTTTAGTCATAGAATTTGATGACGGCCAAAATTTGAATTTATTGATAGGCTCACGATTCACCACTACCTCACCCAGTGATAAGTGACGACGTGATCGACAATATAGCAATATGCCTATTAACTCTTGACTTGTAATTATCCACCTCCAGAAACGAAGTGCAGCAAGGAATCAAAAATCTCCTCAGCTGTATGCACAATGGTACTATTTCTCTCAATGTTTTGAGTGTTTGAAAGAAGAGTTGTTCATGTGCGGTTTCTTACCGATAAACAACTGTTAGCATCCCATCTACTCATACAAGTTTTCGAACTTTGGACTCGCCAAGATCCGACGGCCGTACTGTTATCACGTCTATACTTACTTCCGTCGAAGATTCCGAGTTCTATAGTTAGAACCATGGTTAATACTGATATTTACAGGGTTTACGTCATTTTAGTACATCAAATGGCTACGACTTATCATGTTGTTTGAGGCGATATTGGCTATCAAATATTTGATTGCTGAGAGCGGCGTTATGATCCGAATAAGGTCTAAACTAATCAAATAATAATGTCTGTATACGGTTTACCAATCAATCCATGAAGCTAGTATATCTAGCCATCAGAAAATCTATACTAATATAAGAAAGAGGGAAGAGTGTTTTTGCTTATTTTAAACGCGCTAATCTCTGGAATTACCAGTTGAATTGGAAAAATATCTTGGTGAATGAGATAGCCAGATTCATGATGAATAGTTTAGGCTATAAAAGATCACACCTACGAAAGCGGAGCAGTAAACAAACAAGCAGGAACAACCTTAATTTTTTATAATTATATATATTCCACAACTATCACACAACGCCGTCTAGTCCCAAGCTAAGCAGAGGTTTTGTAATGGGTACTAGACAACTGATAAACATATTTATATATTTCTACACAACATATTATGGATAAATTACGCCCAAACACAGAACAAATGATTGGGCTCATCACACAAACATTTGTCCTGGATGAGAATCGAACCCACGACCTCAGGCATAGCGGTCAGGGCCACTAACCACTAGACCAACAAATAATAAATTACAAAAAAAAACAATAATTATTTATTCTACAACTAGAAAAACCTAGACTTCGTCAATAAACACATAATTGCAGAATAGGATCTTTTTAAAACTGCAAAGTAAATAAATTGCTTAGGCTAAAAAGAATATTTCAAACATTTTTCCACTTTAAAAGTGTCCTCTATTAACTTTTCAACGTCAACATGATCTTAATTAGATAAACGATTAACTTTTTAAGCTTAAACGTGGGTATGGTCTAATTACCTTTTTTAAATTTTACATCACATTTATTAATTACTAGCTTTTGCCCGCAGCTTCGCCCGCGTACATAAAATATAGCCTATGTCACTCAGGAGTAAAGCAGCTTTCTATTGTTGCTTAAATTTTTCCAATCGGACCAGTAGTTCCAGAGATTACCCCCTACAAACAAAAAAACAAAAAAACAAACTTTACCTCTTTATTATATTAGTGTAGATTTTTTTTTTTTTTTTTTTTATGGTAGGTGAAAATCATCCAATGACGAAACCCGCTCTTGGGTGGAGCGGGAGACTAGTGTCAGACTCTTACTGACTAAAAAACCTACCCCGTACCTTCCTTGCCCTATTCCTGGAGTCGAGGTAACAGTTTCCCACTTCCCTCTAGACTCCGGGAGGCTTCGACCCTGAAGGGCCCCTGCAGTTTGCTGACAACTCCTTGAGGCGCGCGGGAACGGTGCGCGCCGTTGACGACTAGGACTCGGTCTTACAGACGACCGGACGGCGAGCTACCCATTGCTCACCGTCCGCGAGCCAGTGTCTACGGTGGCCGGATATCGGCAGGATCGCGGCGGCGACGGCTACGGCGAGTACGCCGTTGCCTTTGCCTTATGCGGTCGGCCTCCTCCTTTACGAGCATTACTGCTTCGCAGAAGGAGGCGACCGCCTGCCATTCCTCTTCGCTGTGGACCATGGCCTGAACCAGGGCCCGGCGCGAGAGGTCGCCGCCGCCGATCATCCCCACGAGGACACGGCGATGCTCTTCCCAAGCAGGGCACACCTCCACCGTGTGCTCCACCGTGTCCTCCGGGCTCGCCTCACAGTGGCGACACCCGGACGTCTCCTCCGCACGAATCCGGTGCAGGAATCTCCCGAACTTCCCATGTCCGGTGAGAACCTGCGTCATGCGGAAGGTGAGGACGCCGTGAGGTCTATCCAGCCACATATTAGTGTAGATGGCAGTAGCTTTTTTGCTGTGGCTTCTATTTCATGGTTTATGTCACTGAGCGATGCATTTCGACCTGTCGCATTATGATACAGTACTGGCGCCGGATGTTGGCGAGTTTGAAGTTAAGTTTAAACAAATAAATGCAATTTGAAGTTGTTATTAACGTTATCGGATCTTTTTAATAACTCATTAGTATTCAATTACCTCAGTGAAACGTTTTGGGGTATATTCTAAGGGTCCTTTTGAAGATTAGGCAAGTTCAGCAGAGTGAATTTAATCTCATGATCAAAGCTGGGATTGCGGACACTCGGCTAGCGTTCAAGTTCATAGGGTTGAGTTACTTTAATTGATTGAAAACTGCCTTACTAATGGATTTAAATGTGCTGGGATATTCCTTACTAGATTTATTTGTGTTTTTTTTTTTTTATGGTAGGCAATAATCTTCCAATGACGAATCAAGCCCTTGATCGGAGCGGGAAACAGTGTTAGACTCTTACTGATTAAACAATCTACCCCATTCCTACGTTGCCGTATATACTCGGGCCAGAGCACAGAGCCTTCAACTAGGGCCAGAGCCTTCAACTAGGGTCAGAGCCTTCAACTAGGGTCAGAGCCTTCAACTAGGGCCAGAGCCTTCAACTAGGGCTTGAGTCACCAACTAGGGCCATAGCTTTCAACTAGGGTCAGAGCGTTCAACTAGGGCCAGAGCCTTCAACTAGGGCCAGAGCCTTCAACTAGGGCCAGAGCCTTCAACAAGGGCCTGACTCACCAACTAGGGCCATAGCTTTCAACTAGGGTCAGAGCGTTCAACTAGGGCCAGAGCCTTCAACTAGGGCCAGAGCCTTCAACTAGGGCCAGAGCCTTCAACTAGGGCCTGAGTCACCAACTAGGGCCATAGCTTTCAACTAGGGTCAGAGCGTTCAACTAGGGCCAGAGCCTTCAACTAGGGCCAGAGCCTTCAACTAGGGCCAGAGCCTTCAACTAGGGCCTGAGTCACCAACTAGGGCCATAGCTTTCAACTAGGGTCAGAGTATTCAACTAGGGCCAGAGCCTTCAACTAGGGCCTGAGTGTTCAACTAGGGCTAGAGCCTTCAACTAGGGCCAGAGCCTTCAACTAGGGCCAGAGCCTTCAACCAGGACCAGAGTCATTAACTAGGGCCAGAGCCTTCAACTAGGGTCAGTCTTCTCTTGAGGTCTATTTTACATAAACCGGTTTTTTTTTTTTTCGGAATATTTAACTCGCGACAGTGTCCTTTTATCGGTGCAAGATTTTTAATTGATTCAAAGCTTCCAACAGAACAAAAATAGGCATAACCTTTACGAAGACCAAAATAACCCTACCGAACATATTTCGGTCGCGGTGGCCAATCCCAACGGAGATTTACGAAGTACGAGCTAGATATTATACTCTACAGGCATGTGGTCAAATCACAGGTTTTTTTTAGGTTGGAAGTCGCGTGTCGCGTCGCGGCAGGGCGTGCCAGACTTTTACTGACTAAATTCGTCTTCCTTCTTCTTTGACTTCGTTCTAGGGCTCCGAAGCACAACCCATAATTCCAGTAAGATTTTTTTAACCCTGCTGGATCCCTATAGTTTTTTTTATTGCAATAAACTAGTGCTTGACTACGATCCCAACTGATGGTAAGCAGTGATGCAATCTTTGGTGGTAAAGCGCACTAGTTCATTAAACACCTATTCACTCTAGCCTTGAAGGAGTTTCACTGGAATCTCCTTTAAGCACGCGTGGAATACTACGCGCCGTCGAAGGCGAGCTCATGACTCCACGCTTGCGTCTACGCGATTAGTCAGTTAAAAAGAATACAACTGCTGTGTTGCAGATCTTTGAAAATATTAGTTTTAGTCTTCTGTAGTATGCATAAATGTAATTGTTTCCCATGAAACACTTTGTATGTTGGTTAAATGGCATGAAAATCTGTTCAGAATTTTAAAACAGACAGACACGGTGTGGGATTTTGTATTTGATTGTATTTTTTTTTTTAAACCACAAAATTTTCACGAGGCTTGTTGCAATCTGGGTTTGAAACAAATATTTCTTTTCTCTTTACGATGTGCGGGTGCCCCGTCGTATACACCGTTAAATTTTGATCGTTTTAATCCCGTGGAGGGTCGATCGGGTACATGAAACACTATCAAATTATGTAGATAAAGTAAAAAAATAGAGTAATTTTTTTTCTAAATCTCGTAGTGGTATACGCATTAAAAAAATAATTTCTTTAAGTAAACGAGTCAATTACCTCGTAGGTAGTCGTCGGGTGTTGCGTACTAACTACCTACAGGTTATTGAACTGGCCCAGCTGATATTTACTTAAAAACAATCAATTTCGAAAGCGCATAAACGAATTCGAGTTTTCAAAAAAAGTGCTTATTTTTTATTTTAACTTTACAAATCGATAGTGGTTCATGTACCCGATCGACCCTTCAAGGGATTAAAACGATCAAAATTTAACGTTGTATATGGGTCAGAGTTTCATCTTAACAGGGAAAACGTGAGCATGCCTATGCATTACACTTTGCATACAATTTTGTATATACATAGTATACTAGAGGAAATCTTTGAAATTCTCGGCCTCTCTCTAACTATAATATACACCTATTATTCAGCAAAATCTTCCTTAAAATATACTCTGTCTATTGACGAAAACGGTATAAAATCCGTTCCTGTCAGTAGTTTTTGAATTTATACTTTAGATCTTTCAAACTACACAAAGGATTTGAATGCCGTTTTACTAATAAAAAGAACAATAAACAAGGTTTATGCATATAATTTGCAGTCATGCGAACCTGAGGTTTGTCAATAGTTTTGCAAATGAATAAAAACTTTAATTTCCGTGAGGGATAGGACCTACATACACCACGCTGATGTATTTATGTTATATGTAGGTACATATACACCACAACGACGGAAACGATATTATATATATTATAAATATAAAGGTACATATATATTGTTTCCGTCATTGTGGTGTACATGTACCTACATATATCATACAGAGCTTGACGGAAGACAGGACAGAATGGAAGAAAAATGTGTTGCGCCGACCTAAATTACACGGGACACGAATAGGAAAAAAAAAAACAAAAATATTTATTTGTTATTCCAGCATGTCCTGCCATACTATAGCGTACAAATATTCCTATATTAGTGAAGATGATGATATCATACAGAGTGTAACAAAGCTGGTGAGGTGTGAGGGACCTGTTTTAAATAAATACATAAAGCCCATGGAATTGGACAATTTCCTCAAGAATGATCTTTAGCCGATCCCAAAGAAATCCGGAAAAGTGTGAGGCGGACTTTTAATTTTAATTTTTATTAAATGGGCTCCAGATATACATAATATTTATTTATTCTTTATCGTACACAAAACATGTAATAGTACACAGTAGTTAGTAAATTCATCATCATTCACATCATTCATTTTCATTTTTTTTTTCATCTGTGAAAAATGTTTCTCTATCACGGTTGTTGAGATTATAGCCTGGCGACAGACGGACGTACCACACAGTCGTAGCAATAGGGACCCCTTAATAAAGTAAGAAATCACTTCAACTGAAATTCTGTTATTAGGAACACCTTTTCACTCTTTGCGTACAGAGCTCTAAAAAAACATTGAAGTTTATATAACACACATTTCATTCGAAATTTAACTCACTTCCTTGAAGAACGTATTCGTTTCATAGAGTAAGGGCTAATTCAGACACGGCAGGAACCACGCGGCTGGCCCACCGCGCGGTAACCGCCACCCAACCGCCAGAAAATAGGATAGTGCGGTTCTGTTTCTATGGACCTATATCTCGGCGTTCAGTAGCGATGCGGGCATCGCGCGGTCATTATACTTTGTTTTCTGGAAGAGAGATATTAATTTTCTTAATTTTCTGGAGCAAACAGATAAGTTAGTTCCTCTTCAACTTCCATCTTAAACTGATTTCAAATCGCCCCCGATGTCGCAATTTCAAACTGTCGAAACCGTGTGATTCCCGCCGTGTCTGAACCGTCGACATTTTTTGCGGAACCCGCACGATTTGACAATCGCGTGGTTATCGCCGTGTCTGAACTAGCCCTAAAACTTTTTGAAATATGATTAAACTATCGTTACACCTTGTATAACAAGCCAAACTTATAATGTGTCGATTTCTTGCGATCGACGTAAAGGTTTTGATCGATCGTTTAATGCTGACAGACCGGACACATTATAAAGAGATGATAAATGAATCTATCGTTTTGCACTGAATAGCTTGTCAGTTTACGATAGACATAAAGTAGCAAGATATGAGATAGCTGTCAAAACTTTTGATATTCGAAGGCTCGTGGTTTACCGCTTTCTTTTAGGATGGTAAGCGATGACGTGGTTGACGATGGAGCACATTTGGCATAGCATCAGCTTTATAATGTTCCCACAGCTGGGACTCAGGCCTCCTCTCAAGAAGAGTGAACGGGTCGTCATCTACCACGCGGGCTCAGTGCGGCTTGGTGGATGTCACATGTCTTCGAATTTTGGTTCTAGGACATTTTCTTACGATGTTTTCTTTCACCGTTTTGAGAGCAGTGGTGATGAAATAAATTACACAAAGTAATGCGCCTGGCTGGGTTTGAGCCCGCGACCTACAACTGTTAAGTCAGAGCCTCTACTACTTGGCCACCACTGCTCTATCAGTACATTTGTCTAAACGTAACCTATTCTTTTTTGATTTAAGGACCTCCGTATTGTAGCTAACAGGGTTTTTTTTCTTTTTAAAAAGAAAAAAGAACTTTTGTTTAGTTGTAAAAATCATCGAATGACGAATCTCGCCCTTAAGCGGAACGGTAGATAGTGTCAGCCTTCTACTGACTCTACGAGCCACCCTGTTCCTTCTTACTTTAGTTCCAGGGCCCTGGTATTCCACTTCCACATCAACCTTTAGCCCCAGGAGGTTTCAGCCCTGCTGGGCTCCTACAGTTTGCTGATAACTTCTTGAGATTGACATAATAGACAAGAGTTTAAATATATTTTCCTATGTAAAAAAGAAGAGAATCCAATCCATTTTTATATCCAATTTTGCTAAGTATTTTTTACTGCCATTCTGATACAAAATGGGACTTTGTGGAAATACAAATTAACTTTAGGAACAAATTAACAGTTTCACCAATAAACGTTGAGGGTATGTGTACAAACATTACTTTGGGTTATAAAAGCTGATTCTAGTGCTAATACTGCCTGTCGAGTACCGGCAACGTTTAACTAAGTGCAAATATTAATTTACACCACCGCTGTTGGGATAAACAATCATGTTAGTTTAATTCAGGTTATTGATTCATTGAATACAGATAAAAGGAGAAACTGACTGACGGACATATCAACGCACAGCCAAAACTACTGGGTCTAGGAGCGTGAAATTTTGAACAACGCTTCCTTTTATGACAGGCAAACACTAAGATTACTTTTTTATGGTGGGAAAAATCATCCAATGACGAATCCCGCCCTTGGGCGGAGCGGGAGACAGTGTCAGACTCTTACTGACTAAACGACCCACCCCTTTCCTTCTTAGCCTTCATACCAGGGTCGGACCTTCCTTTCAGAAACCGCACCGGGGTCCCAGTAGGCTTCGGCCCTGCAGTTGGACCACTTCATTTGCTGACAACTCCTTGAGGCGCGCGGGAACAGAGCGCGCCGTGCTCCAAGAGGGATGTAATGGGGGGTCTAAAGTTTGTATGGAGAACCCTACTTTGACGTGGGCGAAGCCGCTAGCAGAAGGCTAGTTGATTCATAGATAGATAGATTAAACTTTATTGCATACCAAAAAGTAACAGAACTATACAAAACTTATACCTACTACTACTTTTATTCGTGTTGTTTTTTGAAGCCATAGTATTGGTATCTGCTATATGAATCGGCAAATAAGCTGAACTAAAATGGCCTTCATTGGTATGGTTAAACGCAGCCGCCCGTTGAACTCGGGCGCGGGTTGTTGTGAATATTTCACCCGGGCCCTGGGATGAAAGCAAATAAGGAACAGGGTAATAAAGGTTTTTTAGTCAATAAAAGTCTGACGTGATCCTGTGATCCTTCACTTGCCCTTTGAGTTCAAGGGCCACAGTACTCTTGTGAGCGAACAATCACGCAACTCAAAGGCTCTCTTCAGAAACACTTAGTACAGACCAAAGCCACGCTAACAAAATATATAAAAAAACGGCATTTCTATAAATGCTGACAAATCCAAACCAGATTCTTCTTTAACCGATTCCGTGCGGAGGTCTTTTTAGCAATCTTTAGTGCCTGGCGTCAAACAAAAATTCCGTGATGCCTGTGGGGCACCAAGCACCAGAGACTTTGATGATTCCTCTAGGGACTCATCCGCCATGAATTGTAACTTTTAGCTTGTTCTCGTGTTTCCACTTGTTAAAGAGTCATTTGCCATTGTGTATCGAAAGTAAGCGGTCAGTAAATTCATTCAGTGCGTTTAAAAGTGACGATCTATGTGTTTTTTATGGAAATGGAAGGTAAGGGTCTAATTTCTACCAGGTGTTGTAAACCTTTTTGCATTAATCACGGAGTCCAAGTGCACAAGCGAATGTCGTCGACAATATAAGCAGTAAGATCACGTCAGGGTAGCAAGACAGAAGTGCAGGATGAAAAAATTATGCGCCGGCGCAAACAATTATGAACGATGTGTAGTTTTAAACAATAATGAACCGTATACGCAGGGCATACGGAACTTCGTAGGCGAACAGCGCAAAAAATGTTTGTTAAGTCGCCGATCCGCCCCGCACTCTTTGTAACCCCATCATGTTTTGAGGCAAAAATGAACCTTATGACAAAAGCATTTGATTTTTTGAGAAACATTCCAGAGAATTGTCTGTTAGAATTATAAACAATAATAAATTGTGACTCGACAACTTGGTTTACAACCCCTGAAGTCTGCTAATTTACGAAATTACTTGAAACGAACACTGTGGGCATGATATGGGTGACAAATAAAGACACTTTTATTTACGGGACTCTTTTGACAAATGTCGTTTTAGCCGAGTTTTTTATGTTTTAGTTTTGTATCCTCTCGGGCACCATACGCCATACGCAATAGATTTACATGGTGCCTGTGCGGCATCATCCGCACGGAATCGGTTAAGCGCTACTCAAAAACTGGCAAAGTTCGAGTCTGACTCGCGAACGAATGGTTCCGTGTATCGTCCGTGGCAAAAAATCATGTTCGTTGTTTGGGAGTCTCTACAATTTTTTTTTGCACTAACACGTACACTAGCTTCTGACGTTTTATAAGTGCCCATGTAGGTTCATCTTATAATATACTAGCGACCCGCCCCAGCTTCGCACGGGGCCTATAAACCTTTCGCTCGAATCACTCTATCTATTAAAAAAGCCGCTTCAAAATCCGTTGCGTAGTTATAAAGATTTAAGCATACATAGGCAAAAAGCGACTTTGTTTTATACTATGTAATGATAATGATATGAAAATGAATCGCAAAATGTGTTGGTAAGAGCAAAACTCGAGAATAGCTGAACCGATTTCGTCGTCGTTGTTAGAAGTAGATAGTAGGTAGTAATTAAAAAAAAAAATAGTACTTAATAGGGTACCTAGATTAGGGTAAAGAAGATAAAGTAAGGTAGAGTAGGGAAGAGTGGGGTAGAGTGATATTGACTATGTCATTTGTATAACTGACATTGTTTTTAGTATTTGCGGTTTTATCGGCAATAGAAATACGTCATGTGTCAAAGTTTGTACTGCCTAATTATCACTGCTCATAAGATATAGCCTGGTGAAAGACACACGGACAGCAGACTCTAATTAACCTTTCGATTTAGTAATTACAGACGCAATTAAAAAACAATAGGTGTGCGAACGCCGGCGTTCGTGTAGTGCTTAACGAATTTATAGGGTTTTGTCCCATTGGGTACGGAACCCTAGGAATCCACGTTGCTTTAGAGACAAAAAGAATACTTAATACTGCTTCTATATTTAGCAGTGGTGTAAACGAAAGCCTCGCTTTCATGTTTAAGTAAAACTTCCATGTTTTATTTACCTAGAGGCCGTTGAGCGAAAACATTCAAATGCTTTTCAAATAAAATGGCGTTTGGTGACTTCATATATATGTATTTGATTTTGATTAATTATATGTTTAATCCGTTTGGGGTAGAAACTGTCTGGCGTTTCACCTTGTCGTTTATACCGCGTCATTTAAAGATTGAAACCAATTGCCTTCCCAATTTGGGTGTTTTCAAAGCTAAGAGTGAATTGGTTTAATAATTGTGCGCCATGAACAATTTCATCACAGTTTACCATCAAGTGAGTTTGCAGTCAAGCACTAATTTCTAGCAATAAAAAAGACGTAGAATACTTATGATATATTGAATTCTTTATCCTGAAGATTGACTGGTAGAGAATGCCTTGTAGCATATGTACCATTACTGTACATGAAGTTTAAATAAATAAATATAAATATGGATAAATCAAAATTTTTAAGAGGAATATAGTCATCTATCCAATTCCAATTCTATACGCTGGCATCTATAAAGATGCCATAAAATCGTTTTTACGGCGTCAACATTTGATATTCCATTTGAAGCATCGTTTTTCCAATAAATACGTACAGTTGTGTCCTCATTATTTTCGCAACGTGATGTCTGATCTATTCACCGACGAATGGAGCGAATTTATCTCATATTATGACTTTCATAATAACACAGCTTTATGTACCTACAGACTCAAGTAATAAAGCTTTGATATCTGTCGGAAATATCAATGAGTATTGCAAGATAATTGCTTTATTATAACATTTTGAAAGTTCATCATTATCAGCCTTTTTAATGTTCCCACTGCTGGGTCACAGGCCTCCTCTCTAGGAGAGGGAATGGGCCATAACCCACCACGCAGGCCCGGTGCGAATTGGTGGATGTCACATGTCTTCGAATTTTTGGTTTTAGGACATACCAGTTTCCTCACGATGTTTTCCTTCACGGTTTTGAGAGCAGTGGTGATGAAATAAGTTACAAAGTAATGTAACTGGCAGGGTTTGAACCCGCGACCTACAACTCGCAAGTCGAGGCTTAACCACTCGGCCACGATTGCTCTAAAGTAAAGTTACTAGGTGAGAAATCATCAAATAACTTCTACCACTTTTGGGTGGACTGAGAGTGTCAGACAAAACCCTACGTGTCTTTAGTTGCACTTTGCTCCAAGGGCTATGGTAACTCTTGAACAATCCCGTTATACTGCAAACATCAGCTCAGTCAATTTTGCTGACAACTCTATTAGGCGTGCATGGAACACAACGTTGTCTAGAGCCTGGTCTTTACCGAACGAGTTATCTATTGCTCGCTGTCTCAAGCTCGGGTCCACGGTAACCGGGAATTACCCTGCGATTCCTGACATATAGAGCGTCTCCAGTGGCGGCTAGGCTTCAGAATGTGATGACTGCCTCTCTCTTACTCTTTCCACCTACACCTTCGCTGGCTCATTACTTCGCTGAAGGCATCTGCTTCCCAAGGCCTTTCGCTGCGTGCCATTACCTGAACCAAGGTCAGAATCAAAACGTCGTCGCTGCTTCGACATGGTATACCATGTCCATACCACCAACACCTATATCTGTGTGATTCTGTCCTCAAAAAGCGATCCCAGACACCAGTCCTCATGGTTCTCATATGATTTGGCCATTACTTGTTCATTGTATGAACTTTAAAAGAGACTGAGTTAGTTTCGGAGGGTGTTTCTTCTCTGGGTAGTCAGCTAAGAAACACTGGACTCGTCAATTTTAAATTATTGATCTGAGTCAGTGTTTCTTCTCTGGGTAATCAGCTAGGGAACAGCGGGCTCATCTAGTTTAAACTAACGAGAAAATATCATGTAAAAGTGTTATTTACATAATAACCTATTTGCAAAATAAACATCATTTAACATTTACCAATAGAAATACCTAAGGATCGGTATTTTTTTTTCTTCTACATTATTCTTATGATGTATAAAAACAAATAACAAAAAGAAAGAAAAAATGTATCCAACATCACGTACTTAGCAGAATTGTTCGCTTTGTTTTGCAATTTTCTCGACAGATTTCCACGGAAAGGCATTAAAGTCTCAAGTTTCCAAACAAACTGGGAGCGAAATTTCGTAGTTTCGGCAAAGTTTGACGTTCAAGGCTCTGCGGGGTGAGAAGAGCAATTATGTGGCCTAAGTGCCACAATACCTATAATGCTGAATTATGTTGGTTTCTATATATTCCGGGACTTTCATTAAGTATTAAACTAACAGCATAAAGGTAGGTGAAAGTTTGTATATGTTACCGGCCATGATGATTTAAAGATGAACTAAATTCACCTAGGTCGAACACAAAGACACGGACAAGTTAGGTTAGAAAGGGAACTGTATTTTTTTAACCTAACCCATCCGGGTCGGAGTGCCCTAAAATACCGTAATCGCATTGCTGGCTCTTAGACTAATATCGCTGGTTTAAAACTAGTTCATCCTAGCCGTTTAGCAGGTAATACAATGCATTGAGTGTATGTTTACTTTTTTTTTACTTCGCTCTTTAACGATTGAACGGATTTAGGTAAATGAAATTAGGCCAGCCAATTAGGCCATTATGATATTTAGTAGTAACTTAATTATTTGCAAAATCAAAAGTGTTTGTTATTGATCTCCTTCGACTGGTGGCTTAAATCGATTTTTTTATAAAATTTTCTGTCTACTAGGTACCTATAATTTGATAGGTCTGAGAAAACGTTGTAGGTGCTAATTTTTTTCTTTGTTAATTTATATGGCAGACGTTTGCTGGGCCACTTAGTAATATATTCATAATAATATTATCTAATCTTAATACAAGTGATGACTTATTGCCAAGCAGTGGGACAACGTAGCCTAAATAAAAAATCTAAATACAATTAAACACTAACAAGTTCTCTCAAGGTTTCCGCAGACGGGTCGACCGACGTAACAATTGCAATATAATGAAACGACTCATTAGCATAGAAATTGTTCTGATAGCTCTAGAATTATTATTGCGATATCACTGTGGAATACGCTACCACCGAATATCAGGATGGCGACCAGCCGTTTGTCTTTTAAGCTGAAGGCACGAGACTACATTCGCGAGAAGTTGGCGGATTTATCTCAGCAGTAACTAGTTTGATTTGTTTTCACAATGACCTTACTTATTTATATGTAAGTATCTAAGTATGTATTTATTATTATTAAATTTGGTTTCTTTTCTTTTTCTCTATCCTTTTAAGTTGCACCTACCATGTTACGTTTCTGCACCACCCTAAGGTCGACTGGTAGAAAATGCCTAAGGCATTAAGTCCGCCTTTGTACATTGTTTTGTGCATAAAGTTTTAATAAATAAATAAATAAATTATTCCTATTAAATAAATATAAACGTTTCGCTATCGCATAGTAGCGTCGTCTACTATGCGGCAAGTAAGTTGAACCATTGGTATGGTTACGTGTAGCCCCCCACTTCATTTAAGACCCGACAATTGGTTATAATAATCCTCGTGACACGAAGGAAACCATCATAGCGGGATCACTCGAATGTAGCTACAGTACGGCCGCCGGATTTTAGCGAGTCTGAAGTTACGCTCTACGAATTTGCGCTTGAAAACTCGTACAAAAATAAAAGTTAAAAAAAAATGGTTGCCTGTAAAGTCGGTTTTACGGGCGAAGATTTTACGTGACAACGTCCTAATTCTCTAGTGCTGCGCGCGCGGCAGAGCGATCATAGTTGAGTGGGAGAGAGACGCAAGGCATTCGGCGGGCCTCTCTCTCGTTCGGTGACTCATCGTAACGTTACCGAGCGTTACACTTTTTCATAAGTGACTCCCAGCCGCAACCTAATTTAAGACGTTGTCACGTCAAAAATAAATGCAAATAAACGTGTTTTTACGCAATAACAACTGCAAATTGCATTTGTGTTTAAAACATTTATTTTTAACGAGTTTTCAAGCGCTAAAATTCGCAGAGACTAACTTCAGACTCGCTAAGTTCCGAAGGCCATACCAGTAACCTACCCTTCCGCTCCACCCAAGGACGGGAGATTCCATTAAATGAAACGATTTAAATTACATGCCGCGTACCATACTTTTCTGCAGGCGCCTTTATTTGAATGGGAAGGTGGCAAGGTATTTGTTTAAAATACCGTGAACATGTTAATACCTAATGCCTATTACGCAACAGACACAGTTATTAAAATGTCATAAAAAGATTTTTACGGTGTTAACAGTTGTTTAGTTACCGCGGTGTCCTCATTGTTTTTACAATGTGATTGTCTGATCAATTCACCAACAAACGGAACGAAATTCAGCGGTGAAAGATGTAGTGAGACACTGTATACAAATTAGTAAGAAAATTGCGTTCAAGTCGTCAGGGTCGTGGCCCTAGAACGAAACTAGATCAAGGATTTGCTTGAAGGGAAACCCGGGTTTCCCTTCAAGCCAATCCATGATCTCAGTAGGCCTCGGCTTGCAGACGGTGAGCAATGGGTAGCTCACCGTACGGTCGTCTGGTAACAGCCCGGACCAAGCCAAGTCGTCGACGGCGCGCTCCGTTCCCGCGCGCTCAGCAACTGTTAGGGCCCAGCATGGTTGAAACCTTCTGAGGCCAAGGGTTGATGCGGAAGCGGAGCACCGGGGCCCTGGAACTAAGGCAGGAAGGAAAGGTGGGACGTTTAGTCAGTAAGAGTCAGACACTGTCTCCCGCTCCGCCCAAGGGCGGGATTCGTCATTCGATGATTTTACCAACCATAAAAAAGTAGGCCTTGGATTTGCTAGGCCCGTACAGTTTTGCTAGCATCTATTTGAGGCGCGCGCGGAATACTACACTACATTTACAACTCAAAGGACTCCCCATTTTAGACCTATCAATCACTTTAACCTCTTCAAAACAAACAACTTTCCACCAACGAACTCTTGCTCCAAATCTCGAGTTCCGTAACTCTGACAGACGATTACATCTCGATCTTATCTCAGAGCATACGTTCACTGATAAAACTGACCCTATACAATGTCCAGTGGTTTATCGGCGACGAGAATTACGAAGATAGCAATAGCCTAGCGAGTGAAAGTGATGGTTTGGGTGTTAACCATACAACTGACATTGGAAAAGAAACTCTACGTTTTAAAAGCGAGAGTATATTTTTATGTGAGCGTAGTCTCGCGTGAGACCTTTCTGTCGGTGATATCATATTAAATGTTATTGTATAACAGCGTATAATGTGTATACCTTGGATAGTCTTCGTGTTTGTCGACTGGTCTCATAACACTTAATTTGCGGAGAAGCCAGCAAGGCAAATGAAAGGTTTCTAACCGCAAAGTCAAGTTATAATTGAAAAGAAACAACTTGACTCGATTATTTTTGAATGGAATGGATTTCGCGCTTCTTTTAACATGTAATCGTGAAGTTTGGTGAATGTAAATAGAAATACAAGATAACGTTGACGTAATATATTCATAAGATAATGATATGTGTGCGACAATTACCTACATATATTTAGAAATAGATTCTGACGATTTCACCCGTATGAAGAACATTATTTCAAGGCTACATAAAGAGAATAGGCTCTTAATAGACTAGTGCGCCTCACCTTCAACGATTGCATCACTGCTTACCATCAGGTGGGATCGCAGTCAAGCACTAGTTTTTATATTTAATTCGCGACCCGCCCCAGCTTCGCACGGGTATATTGAATATATTATGCATGTATTATACACATAAACCTTCCTCTTGAATCACCCTATCTATTAAAAAAACCGCATCAAACTCCGTTACGTACTTTTAAAGATATAAGCATACATAGGATCAGTGGTAAGCAACTTTGTTTTATACTATTTAATGATTATTAGGTATCAAACCCATCTGTAATCACGACGAACATAACTCGCTATTTAGATTCAATGTTCAACCATTGTGAATGTTAGAAGGAGCCCGGTTGTAGAGATACCACAAAACAAACAATCTTGGAGAGACAAAGGAGCTTTTAGCAAGTTTCAGTGAACAAACCCTCAACCCCAATACGAACTCATTCATATGTCATAAGCAGAAGATGTCGTACCAAGTAGAATAATACTTATACGGATACCAAGATGTCGGAATTGTTTGAAAGAGCTATCTCGGGCTTGAACCGAATAAAGCAACTTTTTTTATTGCTATAAACTAGTGCTTGACTGCGATCCCACCTGATGGTAAGCAGTGATTTCAGTGAACTGTAGGTACACCCGGTTTTTATTTAGGTAGGTAATCCAGTGACATCTCCCACACTAGGCGATGCGAGAAGCTGTCACTTTTACTGTCAAAATCCTGCATTTCTACTATCAAATACGTTAGATCTTCTGTCACCAATGCGAATTAAGGGAGTACAGTACGGGCGTTGGATCTTGGCGAGTTTGAAGTTAAGTTCTGCGAATTTTAGCGCTTGAAAACTCGTACAAAAATAAAGGTTAACAGTTTTTTTTTTGAGAGCAGTGGTGGCCGAGTGGTAAAGGCCCTGACTTACGAGTTGTAGATCGCGGGTTCAAATCCAGCCAGGCGTATTACTTTGTGTAATTTATTTCATCACCACTGCTCTCAAAACGGTGAAGCAAAACATCGCAAGGAAACCGGCATGGTCCTAGAACCAAAAATTCGAAAACATGTGACATCCATCAATCCGCACTGGGCCCGCGTGGTGGATTATGGCCCATTCTCTCTCTTAGAGAGGAGACCTGTGACCCAGGGATGGGAACATTAAAAAGTCTGACCATAACAGTTTTTAACAGCAATAACAACGGGTGACCGCAGCCCGTTCATCTAAAAGGAGTGACAAGCCAATCCAAGACTCGGAGATCGCATGGAATTTCAGAGAATGCAAATTACTGACTAGACGTGCCAAAGGCATATCAAAGCGAAGCTCTAGTGCATTCCACGAGCTCCGTGTCCACATTTTATGCGCCGAGAACGACTATGTTACTCTAAAAGAATTTAATTTATGTTACCCGAGGGATATTATAGACGATGTTGTATTCGTGGGCAATGTGTCAAAGCATTTTAGTCTTTATCTGGGTCTCACTGTTTATCCGCTAAATCTTCTTAAACCATGCAACGGATTTTATACAATTTTCACTAATAGAAAGATAAATATAGGTGAGATGGAGGAGGAGGTTTGCATATAAAATTTTAACCAGAGCAAAGTCTCAAGTGTTAGATAAAAGATACCACTCTAAAAGAACCTCTATATGTATGAATATAGCAAACTTGCGAAAAAATGCATGTATTCGTGAGAATACAGGCATTTTTTCGCTCGAAAAGAAACTTCGCTCTCGTATCAGTGTTCTAGAGCTTGCCACACACAAATATAACAAACATATATCTAGCGACTTCTATGACGCCATATCGGAAAAATTCCAAGTTCCGCATCCATACTGGGGCCCAGGGTCACTTCTTTAATTAATTATTGTACACAAAAACTTAACATAGATACAATGATTTGACAATTCATGTACAAAGGCGAGCTTAACTCAACAATGAATTTTCTCCCAACAAACCTTTAAGTGACAGAGAGAGATTACATATGAGGTTAGAAACCAGTGTACAATCTAAAATCCTATCTAATCTCTTTCTGAAAGGAAAGCTTGGCCCCAGTGCGAAAGGCAAAGAAGGAACGGGGTGGGGTGTTTAGTCAGTAAGAGTCTGACACTGTTTCCCGCTTCGCCCAAGACCGTGATTCGTCATTGGATGATGTTTGCCCACCATAAAAAAAATCAGCATCCACGTATTAGTTTTCAGCGCGGTAAGAACATATACAACAACCCGAGCTGCGACTAATAGAGTTGCTGTACGGAAAAGACATCTTTCTGGGCCGAGGAACCTTCCATTTCAAGGGAGGTTCGCGGGACTTATAGGCACAGGACGATACTACACCCCGCATTGTTCTAAAAACAATACCTCCCTCTTCGTACATCCTTATAACATTAAATTATTTGTCGTGTGTAATCGGACGGTGCTGTAATCACATGATAACAATATACTTGGAGATACCCTTAATAATAGCCTCTAAAGCAAATCAACCGGCAATTTAGGGATACAAGCGCGATTTGGGACCAGTTGGCTGATAAAAAGGGTCAGGTACCGCCGAGGATTAGAAACGCATCCGATTGATCCAGCAAATGCTGAGGTAGTCACCCTTTCGGTTTGAGCACGCTCAGCGTACACTTTATTTTTGTTATTTTTTAACGTGTGATTTGTAACTGTTGTGCAGTGTTTGTATCAAATAAATGTATTTCTATTCTTCTTCTATTCTATTCTATTGATAATATTGATCATTCCCAGACTTCTACCAGAACAAGCTTTTGTAGATTCAGGGTTGTTATTTATTTATTTATACTTTACTAGCTTTTGCCCGCGGCTTTGCTCCCGGCAACAGATTATTCTACTCTACTCTACCCTACTCCGTGGGAGAGTAGGGTTCAGAATTAGCAAATATACTACATAAAAAAAGTATCCTATGTCCTTCTCCTGGCTCTAAACTACCTCCCTGCCAATTTTCAGCTAAATCGGTTCAGCCGTTCTTGAGTTATAAGTGGTGTAACTAACACGACTTTCTTGTATATGTATAGATGAACATCGCATTTACTACAAATAATATGACAAACATTTTTAATAATAAGGGTACAATGTGCAGACTTATCGCACATGGCAATCTCTTACAGACAAACTTTGGATGGACTGCGCGAAAAGAGATAGATTTAGGGTTGTCAGTATACAATTAACGTTGAGTGTGTGTGTTATTCTCTAAGAAAATAGCCTTGAGCGCAAATACATAGGTACATTCAAATCACATATAAACCCAATGGACTTATTTGGTTTTCGGCGCTGCGCTCAAGGATGTTTTCTTAGATAATTGGGGACTAGTCCTGATAGTCGAATGGAAACACCATTCAGCTATCTAGGGCCTTACAATGACTAATTAAAATGTCAATCGACAAGCACGATAAGCCCGCCTCTCTTGGAGAGGGAATGGGTAGTAATTGTTGTACCTAACCCACCACGCGCGCACACTGTGGATTTGTGGATATCACATGTCTTCGAATTTATGGTTCTTTATGCTGAGTGGCAGGCCGTTTTGCGCGGACGTGCGCACTATTCTGATTTGTACTATGGTTTTATGTAAATTGTTATTGTATGTGTGTACATCCCATAAATAAAAAGTTTTTCTTTCTTTCTTTCTTTCATGATGTTTGTCTTGGCCCTTTTGAGAGCAGTGGCGATGAATTAAATTAGGCACACATAAATTAACGCGCCGGGGTGAGTTCGAACTTGCGACCTACAATTATCGGTTACCACTGAGCTACCACTGATTTATATTTTTTTTTTATTCGCCGGACTGAGTTCGAACTCGCGACCTACAATTATCGGGGCCGTTACCACTGATCTACAAGTTTTTTTTTTTATTGCTATAAACTGGTGCTTGACTGCAATCCTACCTGATGGTAAGCAGTGATGCAATCGTTGATGAAGAGGCGCACTAGTTTATTAAGGGCCCATTCATTCGAGTAATTAAGGTCTTAACTCAGTTGCTACAGTATTTTGAGCCCTCTCGAAACCTAACCACTCACCATATCAGTTTGACATGTAACAGGTATCGTGGGAAATACTCAAGAAGATACTTTAATCAATCAAATTACTTTCACTACAAATGTACCTGGCCTTCCACTACAAGTGGGTACTTGAGTACCAGTGCCGTAGTTTAGCGTGGGTGAAGCGGGCCTTAGCCTGCGGTCTTGTACCCAAAAGGGCCTCACGCAAGCGAGGAATCTTTAAGAATAAGGGTTTTCTTTATGACTAATAGGCACCCATTTGAGCACTATTTCACCTGATGGTAAGCAACGATGTGGTCGAACACGCGGTTGCACTAACTACTAGCTCTCGGTTATCAAATTTAAGAAAGAAAAAAAAACACTTTTTATAAACAAAAATTTAACCGACTTCAATAAAGACACAAATATCCAAAATAACTTAAATTTCAAAAGTCGTTGTTTATGTTGTTTGTGTCTTCATTTTTAACCTCTGTTTCTACCCTCCACCTTTTGGAAGCCGGTTAAAAAGGCCTCGCTTTTGCTACCCACGTCTAAATTAATCCACATTACGCCCCTTTTGAGCAAGTACAAAAATAAATTGGACTTCTTTTGTGACGTTGTATAGAGCGAATAATGATTTTATAGCAATATGCCTATCATTCCAATCATTAGTAAGGTACGGCCTTAACCTTTAATTCTTTAACGGCACGGTTGGCGCAGTGGTTGGGAGGTTAGCTGCTGTGCTGTGTGTAGCCGGTTCGATTCCCGCACGGAACAAATATTTGTATGGCCTAAATATAGTTGTGGGTTGGAAAGTTTGTGGTGTGTGAAGTGATATGAAAGAAAGAGGAGTTAGTGATAGCGTGACGGGTGACAGGACAGAGTGGAAGAAAAAGACATATTGCGCCGACACCAAATAAAACGGGACAAGGGCAGGGAGATATGTCCACAACTATCACACACAACGCCATCTAGTCCCAAGCTAAGCAGAGCTTGTGTTATGGGTACTAGACAACTGATAAACTTACTTATATATTTCTAAATACATACATATTATAGATAAATTACACCCAGACACAGAACAAATGATCGTGCTCATCACACAAACATTTGTCCTGGGTGGGAATCGAACCCACGACCTCCTGCATAGCAGTCAGGGTCACTAACTACTAGACTGACAGGCCAGTCAGTCAGCCAGATGATGATGGTTGGAATGGTTTGTGTATGTTTGTGAGTAATTTCTAGTTTTGGACAAAGTTCATTAATTACATACAAATGCAAAAAATCTTTCGACTATAATCTAAATGTACAGTACGGCCGTCGGATCTTGGCGCGTCTGATGTTAGGCTCTGCGAATTTTAGCGCTTGAAAACTCAAACAAAAATAAAGTGCAATTTACGTGAGAGTCAAAATGGCAGGTGTTTTTTAGACCTAGGTACTGAATAGTACATTTTAGGTACATTTTTTTGGTAATTGGTATAATTTAATTCGCTATGGTACACCCGCCATTTTGACTCTCACCAATTTACAGTTGTTATTGATGTTAAAAACTATTCATGGCATTTATTTTTTTTAAACCATTTTTTTGTTTTCGAATTAAGAAGCGCTAAAATTCGCACCGTAAAATGGCGTATCATTATTTAAAGCTCGAGTTTTTAATATATATTTTTCATTTTTTACCAGTTTTGCCCGGAATTTATCTATGCGATCAATAATATTAATAAGCCAGTCTTTGCGAATATTATTAACTAGTTTTTGCCCGCGGCTTCGCCCGCGTGGTATTGGAGTTGGGGTTAGGGTTTCCGGGATAAAAAGTAGCCTAGTCCTATTTCGGAGTGTATCCTATGCTTGTGCCAAATTTCATCCAGATCCGTCCAGCCGTTTTGGCGTGATTGAGTAACAAACATCCAAACATCGTAACTTTCGCATTTATAATATTAGTTAGATATATTTTTTACCTGTTTTGTACGGAACTTGTCTAAAGCGATCAATAATATTGATAAGCCAGTCTGCACCTTCGCGAATATTATTAATATAATTTTCTATTTAGCATAATTTATTCGCAAGTCCACAAAGTTTATCACGAATTCCGCTAATCTTCAAGTTAATACAAGTTTGCATCGTCTGAACAAGTGCCTAATTTGATATTATAATATCCATTTTGCAAAACATTTTTTAACGAATTAGAATACACGAAAAGACGGCGTTTTTTGTAACTGTATTCAGACATTTAAAAAAAAAACACACTTGAAAACCCGCTCCTACACCTACCGCTTTTAAGCACGCAATATAATGTTTCTCGCACTAGTGTGGAAAAGTGCTTCAGCTAGCTCTCACTACATATTGTATTTATGTATAAGTTAGTTGCCAAGCCGCCTTTATTTTCAATTTCTTCGTAAGTATTGAAAACGTGGTTACAATTCTATTCTTCATTGCTATACCACATGTATTACCTACATAAGGTCTTCAAAATAGTTAAAACAAGTGATACACGCATTGAAACTCATTGCAGCTACTCGGCTCCAAAACTCCCTCACCAGCGGCTCGGGCGTGCTCACATCGTTTGCAAAGGCAAAAGTTTTCCACTTGTATCAAAATGTATATGCTTGTTTGTCTATGTTATTTATTGATAATATTGATATGTCCGGCAAACTAATGAATCCTGTGATTGGATTCGAGATTACGCCCGATAACTTGATGACGCAGTACACGCCTAAATGGACACTACAGACGTAATAGAGACAGGATCCATTAGACAATTTCCCGAAACCATCTCCACCGAACTGATAAATCAGAGTGAGGAACATATCGAGCCTTTTTAGAAAGGAAATAGTTCTGCATTTTTTACAGAACTGGGTTTTTTGTTATCGGTGGGTAAAATTTATCTAATGACCACTCCCGACCCTGGGTGGAGCAGGAGCTAGTGTCAGACTGTTACTGACTAAAAATCCCAGCCAGTTGGGGCTAAGGGATCGTGTCTGAAAGAAAGGCTCTGGGCCTGGTACATATAGAAACGGGGTGGGTTGTTTAGTCAGTAAGAGTTTTACACTGGTTCCGGCTCCGCCCAAGGGCGGGATTCGTCATTGGATGATTTTTACCTACCATAAAAAAGGATCCATTAGACAATTTCCCAAAACCATCTCCACTGAACTGATAAATCAGAGTGAGGAACATATCGAGCCTTTTTAGAAAGGATATCGTAAACGAAAATTTCATTTTTTTTACGGGACTGGGTTTTTTTATGGTTTTATCCAATGACCACTACCGCCCTTGGGTGGGCAGGAGACAGTGTCAGACTTTTATGGAGTAAAAAAACCTCTCCTCCCTGTTTCTTCATAGTCTCTCAAATCAGGGCGAGCCTTCCTTTCAGAAAAAATATCATGTTCTCCTCTCTAGCCGTTTTCCTACTAACTTGGGGTCAACTTTCAATGTAACCAAATGCAGCTCGATACTTTTATTTTACGAGTTATTCCTTTATCTGATTCCCACCATCCACATAATTATTATAGTACGCGTCAAATAAGTTGAACCCGAAAATATGTTACCATTAATTTATTATAAGGGAAGATATGTTACGCGCTAACATCGCAATCACAAAATTTTTACTCGAAACTCGCAAATCTACACAACTAATTACTGATAGACAAGGACAGAGATTAGAGTTGGCGCTGTCGTTCGAGCACCTTTACTGAGCTTACAATCCGTTCCAAATGAGAATAGGATCGATTGCAATCTTGTGACGTCACGTCGAACTGTCAAATCGAAGAAATTAGGTAGAGTGAACAAAAAAAGACATTGTAAAAAAATTATTTACTTACTAATCGTGAACAAAAAAAGTTTAATCAGAATACAGTTTTTCAATTTTGTGTGTCTCTGTTTCACTGTGTAATGTGTCTGAGTTGTGGTAAATAGAAGAAAAAGGCGAAATGTTTCTAACAATGCAAATAAGAAAAAAAATAGTTTCTCTTGTAAACTATTTATGACTTAAAACAATATATTTGGCTAATTTATATTAAACCACAACGTTTTTGCTTCACCTAGAATTAACTAAGATTTAGTAATAAAAAGCAAAAAAAAAACTTTTTATTGATACGCAAATTAGATTTTTTTGCAAATCGTACTTTTCACTCAAAATTTGACAGATCGAGGTTATTATTCTTATTTGGAACGCATAGTACAAGCGCTGAAATTCGCAGAGCTCAACTTCAGACTCACCAAGAACTGACGGCCGTACTGTACTTATACCTACTTTTACGTTCAAAATATGTATTAAAAGTAAGTTTCCTTATTCCAGGTGGCATAACATCCTTCTCCCCAATGATAAACAACTCGGTACACGTCATCATGTACAGTTACTACCTCCTATCAGCTGAAGGGAGCAAGAATATGAAGGCAGTCCTTATCAAGTATAAGAAATGGCTCACTATTATGCAGATGGTAAGTAATTTTGCTAACAATTCCTAGAGAATAATGTTTGTTATCTGTGTCAAATTGGCTGGAGAAGTCGTAACTACGATCGATAAAGTTATTCAAGATCTTAGAACTAAGTTGACTAAGTTAACTCTTGTGCCCCAAGCGAATGCCGGAGTTGGCTCACCTATTCTCTTTCTATTATGTCTCTAATTACGGTACTCGAAAGGTTTTTTTTTATGGTAGGTAAAAATCATCAATTGATGACTCCCGCTCTTGGGGCGGGAAATAGTGTCAGACTTTTACTGACTAAACAACCTACTCCGTTTCTCCCTTGCCTTAGTCCTAGAGCCCCGGTGAACGCGCGTGTAGTTTTCTTGCGTGATCGAATCGATCGGTTCATTGTGGCTACACTTGGGCAGGTCTATATCCAACATTGGATGTTTTTCGGCTAGAATAACGATGATGATGAAAACAACTTTGTATTGAAATCAAATAAAAAATTAATGGAAAACTAATCCAGGAAAAACTGAAAATATGCTACATTGCATTAACTTTGGTCCTCCATAAAATGTGGACTTATGAAAAAAATATAAGAAGATATAACTAAAAAACCTTGTTTTAATCAAGATTTCACATAATATGGGCCAGAGCAAATAGCTCTGAAAACGAAAAAAAGTGGAACAAAATAATAGTAGAATGAAACCTTTTGGAAAAGGAAGAGAATATAACAAAAATAAAAGGGAAAATAAATTATTGTCGATCTGAGGTCGGGAAGTGCGGTTTTAAAGATTAAAAACGGTTTATCTCGATTTCCGACAAAACTATTGGTTCTAGGGAAAAAACTCAAAGGGCAAACTTGTACCTAGGTCATAAAAAGATCTGGTTATTTCTGTAAAATACGTACGTGAGTAATAATATTTTATGTTTCAACTGTCGGTTAAAAATAGAAACATCCTCACATATGCCTTCGGGTGTGATACCTAGTTTCGTTTTCAAGTAGAAAATCTTTCGTACAATTTTAAGGCGGGTATTTGAATTCATAGTGATGTATCCGTTGGGAAGCCGAAACCCAATTTCCTGCTATATACGGCTGGCAGAGAGAGCAAGGGTAGTACGTGTACAATTGACACTATTGGAGCACCGACGACAGTGGCGGTCCCTTCATACAAGCCCAAAAGCCCGGCATGCCTTACTAAAATGCTCGATAAGAATCAATATCAAACCCGATCTATTTAAAAGTTCGCGCGCTTAATTCTTATCAAAATAACACAAATAATCTACCTATGCTGCACTAAACGTGACTAAACTACACATCGTGATTGTTCGCGCGCTTCGCATACACTCGGCACTACATATAGCTATCTCGCTTACACTTACCGGCTTTTACCGGGCTTTCAATGTCTCTTTCGCACTCATAGCGATGTGCCGTATAAGTACTTAGGACGTTTTGCGTCTAAAAAACGATCAGTATAGAAGATTTAAGCCGGGATTGCGCATGAAGTTGACGCGTATGCGTGACCTTGTCAGCTTACCAATTCTATTGTGTTGCCGTTTTAGCAATGTTGTGAGATCTTGGAGATTTTTAACGAGTTTGGAGAATTTTTTAAGATTTAGCAACTAAAAAAAACTAGCGGCTTTTTAAAATAACGAAATTAAATATTCAAGCGTTAACTTAAAAATAAAAAAATTGCGAAATAAGCTAGATTTTTCATATACCTGGCGACTTTTTTTTGCATAAATGACAACACTGGAACTTTGCGTAAATAGTTTTTGACACTCGAGTGCAACTAACTTCAGTTTTATTTTGTTGACTTTTTTTGTGTGTTTTCTTAGATTTTTCCATTTTCCCAGTGTTATATGTAACTGTTTTGGTGATTTACCTACAACAATGGAGGTAATTGTACCTTGTGAGGATTTAAAATTCGTTCAAGTTTTGATTGGCGAAGATAAGGTAAAATCTTTAAACTTTGCTCAGAAAAAACAGTTAATTTCTTCATTAAAACCGACGCCTAATCTGTGTATTTCTCAGTCTTTAATAGATCAGTGTATATATAAATTACTCACATTTTCCTACAGAGGGATTAGATTAATTATTTGACATTTATGCAAACTATTTCGACAAAAAAACAATAAAAACTTAATTGATTTGCTTGTATTCTAGTCCTGACCTAAAAGATCGTAATGTTTTGGAATTAATTGATTTCAATCATGACAATAACCTAGAATATGCCTTTCCCGAATTGTTAGTGTATCGTGTTTTAACTATTCCGGCTAAGTACAAGTTCTTCCGCGAAACGTGCTTTTTCGTCTCTTAAAAGTATTCATAAGTACCTATCTGAGAAATACACAAGGTCAAGAGCATCTTTCTGAATTATCAATGATAGCTATTGAAAAACAGTTGTTGGTAGAATTAAAACCAACATTTTAATCTGATGTAATTTAATCATTTCTTAAGAAAGATAGACAATTCCAATTAGAATATAAATAATTTATTTGAATTCCTTATTATATTCTATGTAGCTATTTTTTTAGTTTTGTTTTGGAACTTTATTTATTTATTTAATACTTCATACACAAATGTACAAAGGCGGACTTAATGCCTTAGGCATTTTCTACCAGTCAACCTTAGGGTGAACTTTCTGTTTTGTTTTTTTTTTTTCTGTAACCTGTTAGAAAGCAAACAACTACTTACCATAACTTTGTTTCCTCAAGCAATGAAGCAAACCAAATGGCTTTTTTCAAAGCCACCGGAGGTATGCAATTGCTGATATGTTTATTATATTCAATCTGGTACGAGCATGCCTTCAGTTAGTGAAATTGAAGAAAAAAGAGGAAAGAAGATGGATGAATTCACTTTTATTTTATTGTATCTAACCAGTAGTTTATGAGAAAATTGCGATGATCCATACGTAGGTACTTACATACTCAGTCCACAACTGAACTTTCTTTTTTTTAAATCGGTTAAAATTTTTGGGCTTGCCTTATATTGAAACCCTAGGCACGCCACTGACCGACGATATTGTACAGCTTGTCATTTCTTCGAGTTTATAGTGTAAAATCCATTGGTTTTATATTTCCTTTTCATGTAGGAAATCGTTAAATAATTTCTCTATATTAGGGTAAAGCGGGGAAGTGTGTCAAACTTTTACTGATTAAAATCCACACGATCACGGGTCGCAGTAACTCCTTCGATCAATTCAGCTGATGCCCTGGTGACTTGTTCCTGTGTTATTAACTTTGATTGATCTTATACTTCCGAACCGATGTCTTTATAGAACTGGTAAGGGTTGCAGGAATCGAATGGATGCAAGAAGTACAGGACCGTTCGTTTTGGCGCCGCTTGGGGGAGGCAGAAATAAGAAAGAGCAGAACGTATTATGTAAAAATCGTGTCGCAGTGTTTGCTATCGAGCAAAGATCTCTGTCAAACCTTTTCTCATAAAGAAACGGTTTGACAGAGATTTTAAAATTTCTTGTCTAAATTTAGTAAGTTGCAGAAGAGGTCGTACCATTTTTTTGTTTTTGGTAATTTATATTTATGGCAAACCAACACTTGTCAAGTTATTGAAATCCTTAAGAGGCCGGTTCGGGACGATTTATCCATACAAACGTAATACCAAAATCATTTGCAAGTCGAGCATATTTCAACCATATTATGGTGATATTTGGATTTAGACAATATTTATCTAGGTTCCCAGAACTTTCTTTTTTAAAAAAGCTTTAAAGATCTGGGAAAAAAGCTTGTTTAAACTTAATCCAAATATCACCAAGAATTTAATAAGGCGTGTCCAGTTAAAAAATGTAAATTTAATAATAAATCCAAATTCAATGAATGGGCTACTGCTGGAATAAGAAGAAGCAGAGATAATTTATATCAGTTATACCATGATAAATCGTTGTCGTCTGATCTTAGCTTGCATAAACATGTTAAAATGTACTCAAAGATATTCAAAAGAGTCTGCGCCCAAGCTAAATCTATTTCAATAAGTAAGAAAATTGGAAATTCTAATAATAAAATAAAAGCTGTCTGGAAGGTAATAAACAAAGAAACTGGAAAGACCAACCAACAAGATCGAAATGAATTGTCCCTAAAAATTGATAATAAAATAATTTCGGATAAGTTAAAAGTGGCTGAGACATTGGAAAACTTTTTCACTAACATCCCAATAGAAGTTACGAAATCTCTCCCTTCTTCATCTTTGTTAGCTGAATCTTTTTTAAAAGAACATTTTACTAAGGATATACCAACCTTTGAATTTAAGCGTATCTCTGTTGATACAATTATAAAAACCTTCAAAAGTCTTACCATGAAAAACACTGAGGACTTATGGGGTATATCAGTTAAGGTTCTGGGAGATATTATTGATACAATTGCTCCTGTCCTAACCGGCATATTTAATCAATGTTTGGACAGCGGTACATTCCCTGATTTAATGAAACATAGTAAAGTTGTACCAATTTTCAAATCAGGAAGTAAGAGTGACCCCTCTAATTATAGACCTATATCTGTGCTTCCAGCATTGAGTAAAATTTACGAAAAAATCATGCTGGACCAGATGCTGTGTCATTTTAATGTGAATGGGATTTTGCATAGTCATCAGTTTGGCTTCACGAAAGGAAGGTCGACGACGGATGCAGGAGTGAAACTCATCAGTCACATTTTGGAATCCTGGGAGAAATCCCAGGATGCCATTGGCATATTCTGTGACCTCTCAAAAGCATTTGACTGTGTTGACCATAAAACTCTGATCTGTAAATTACATCATTACGGAATTCGTGGACAAGCTGCTGATCTTGTTTTTTCCTATTTATCTTACAGGCAGCAAAAAGTAACCATTAATGGGGCGACGTCCTCAGGCTCTTTTGTAAAGATGGGCGTGCCTCAGGGTTCGATCCTTGGCCCTTTCCTTTTTCTGGTTTATATCAATGACCTTCCTTACATGATGGCAAATTTAGCAGATATAGTTCTATTTGCTGATGATACTTCCCTTATTTTTAAAGTAAATAGAAAAGATGCGGATGTCTTGCATGTTAATGAAAGTCTGGCTGTTCTTTCTAAATGGTTCGCTGCTAATAACCTCTTATTAAATGCGAATAAAACGAAATGTATAAAATTTTCACTGCCCAATGTCCCTCAAGTTGGCATCAGTTTAATTCTTGACGGCAAAAAGCTTGATGTTATTATGGAAACTGTTTTCTTAGGTATAACTATCGATTCTAAATTGCAATGGGGCGCTCATATTAGAACTCTCTCTGGTAGACTAAGCTCAGCTGCATATGCAGTAAGAAAAATAAGGCAATTGACTGATGTAGCCACAGCTAGATTAGTTTACTATGCTTATTTCCACAGTATTATGTCTTATGGCATTTTATTGTGGGGATCTGCAGCTGATGTAGACTCAATTTTTATATTACAAAAAAGAGCAATCCGGGCTATTTATAAAATGGGTCCTCGCGAGTCCCTTAGAGATAAATTTAAAGAAATCGATATACTGACTCTGCCTTCTCTTTATATCTTAGAAAGTATCCTGTATGTTCGTAAAAATTTAGGACTTTTTAAAATTAGAAGCGATATTCACAACAAGAATACGCGCAGTAAACACGAAATTGTTTTACCCAAATGGAGGTTAGCCAAGACCAGCAAGTCATTTTTAGTAAACAGCATACGTTTTTATAACAAGCTGCCAGAAGCGGTAACCGAACTTAGTGAGGGGAAGTTCAAAAATCACATTAAGCGGGTCCTAACCAAAAAAGCATATTATAAGGTTAAGGATTATGTAGAAGACAAGCTTGTTTGGCAATGACTGCTCCTGCACATGTGGCTCCCTGGTAACTTATTCATGTTGTGTAATTGTGTCTATTAACTGCTCCATCTTTGTTTCCATATACATTTTTTTTTTTTCTTGACACATTGCTTCTGCAATATTTATATTATTAAGACCAAAAAAAAAATTTTTAATTCAATTATAATTAATTTTGTTAGCACCCCGCAGTGTAACTGTTGTAGTGATTGATGTATTTTTTTTTTCTCATACTTTTTTAATTTTTTTTTTTTATATACAATATTTTTTTACAATTCACGCTGTAAAGTAAGAGCACTGTAGACTTAGTAAATCCTATTACGATTCACCTTTTATTTTTTATTATTATGATTATTTTTATTGTGCTTTTAATACAATATTGACTGGTCTACACTGTTCTTACATAATGATATAAGTACTGTAACAACGAATTATTGTAAGAAATCATTTTTTTAAAAGAGTAACCATGGAGTTTCTTGCCGGTTCTTCTCCATAGGAAACGACCAATTTGGAACCGTGCACTAGCTTCTGACGTTTTATAAGTGCCCTTGTAGGCCTATATGAAATAAAAACCTTTTTGATTTTGATTTTGATTTTGATTTTGACCATAATATGGCTGAAATATGCTCGACTTGCAAATGATTTTGGTATTACATTTGTATGGATAAATCGTCCCGAACCGGCCTCTTAAGATTACAAAACTAAATAATTCCGTTTGTTTGGTTGTACGCGCTAAACTTGGAAACTACTGTCTCGAATCGTACAAATTTATAATATTGGATCACCCATTTAACAAGAAAGGTTATAGACTACATAACATCACTCTCCAACCAATAGTAGCGGAGTAGTAACCAAAGACGCGAGTGAAACCTCAGGCGACAGCTAGTATTTGATAACTCAATTAATTTTAAGCATGAGTAGATATAAGTATCTGTATTTGGAGGACCACTTCATTAGTAATAGGTGTGATGTTAGAGTAACCTACGTGACTACATTAATAATTCGATTGGTTCTAAATTTTAATAACAGTGTGAGTGAACTGTGACTAGTGATGATCCCGCAAATGGAGAGGCCCAACTGCAAGGCCAAAGCCTACTTGGGCCCCGGTCCGGTTTCTGAATGGAAAATCCGACCCTGGTTTGAAGGCTAAGAAGGAAAGGGGTGGGTGCTTGCAGAACAGCTGAACAAAGAACTCAAAAGTTCTAATGTAGCTACCGCGCAATGAAAGATATAGCGTTGATTAGGCCTCCTACAAAGTAAACCGATGTTTTTATAAGGGTCGTAGGCACTCGTTGGGTGCGAGACGCACAGGACCGGTCGTTATGGCGACATTTGGGGGTAGCAGTGCAATACCTTTCGGCTTAAATTATGACTATGATGACCTCAAGCTTCAGGCTCTTATACCTAATGGTGGTACACAGTTTTAACATCTGTCACAAACGTAGTTAGTTTTTGACCTGTTAAATATATAGCTTGATACCGTTTAAGTACACAAAAGAAATCGCTCAAAATCAACAGCTACCATAAAACCATCGTAGGGGCCCTACAGGGTCGAAGCCTCCCGGAGCTGAGGGTTGGTGCGAAAGCGTTACACCGGGGCTCTGGGAATAAGGCAAGGAAGGCACGGGGTAGGTTCTTTAGTCAGTAAGAGTCTGACACTGTTTCCCGCTCCGCCCAAGAGTGGGATTCGTCATTCGATGATTTTTACCTACCATAAAAAAAAACCATAAAACCATAAGCATAAGGTTCAAAATAACTTGCTTTTTTTGCGTTGGGTATAAGGAAATGGACGTTCGAGGGGATAAGAAAACCAATAAGTATTGTGAAGAGAGGATAAATTGAATGAATTGAATTGGATTAAAGGTTTATTCTCTTGGACATAAATTAAGTGGAGACCCAGTTTTCTCAGATAGCCGCTACCTACCTGAAGGTAGGTATTAAGGGCGTTTCACTGTTTTTTGCTAGGTTCGCAGTAGTTTTTTTTTGAGGAGGAATGTCTTTTATTTAAGTAATCGAGTTTTCGCGCTCTAGGGTGATGCGAAATGACATATCAGACTAAAACACTGTATGGATCCTTTTAGCACGGTAATATAAATATATATATAAAAATCAATGCCACTTTTCGTTGTAATTTTATAATTCAAGTTCGGACTATTTAGTAGGTTATATGAAGTTTGCACAAAATCGGTCAAGCGGTTTTTCATTTGACACATTTTTCTATTGCCAAGAGTGGAGTCGCGGGCAAAAGATAGTTATCTATATTTTATTTTCCAACATAAAATAAATTCATTCACAAAATCATCATGTTATTGACAGGACAGTAACGCGCAGCCTCCTACTTCAATTGAACCCCGAAAATTAGTGCTAGCAAAGGAGGAGGCCGACCACATAAGGCAACGGCTCTTACGCCCTAGACACCGCCGGCATTCCGATCCCGACTTCCGGCCACCGTAAGCGCGGGCTTGCGGACGGCTGAGCTCGCCGTCCGGTCGTCTGGTAATCGTCCGGACCAAGCCCAGTCGTCGACGGCAACCGTACTTGTCAGCAACCGTAGGGCAGAAGGGTTAAAGCCAATTAGGGCCAAGGGTTCGCGTCTGAAAGGAAGTCTCCGGCCCTGATATGTATGGCAATGTAAGAACCGGGTAGGTTGTTCAGTCTAGCAATATAATCCCTCACAAACGATTTAGGAGTACTCTAGATAAGTTACCCATTCCTCCAAGGGCCAGGGCGGTTTCCTTCATTTGCATTTTATTACCAATGCCTTTGAAATCGTTTCACTGTATGTGCTGACGTTCATCACGCCTCATTTACACATCTGATTGAGACAGCTTGGAGTGATAATCTGACATGAAGATTAATTATGCTGATTGGCAGATTTGGAGACAGATGGCTTTGATATTCTGATCTTGGAACTATGATTTAGGTAGATAATAATCATCATAATAACATAGTATAAAACCAAGTTGCCTGTCCCTATGTATGCTTAGATCTTTAAAAGTACGCAACGGATTTTAATGCGATTTTTTTAATAGATAGGGTGATTCAAGAGGAAGGTTTATGTGTATATATGCATAATATATTCAATATCAGTACCCGTGCGAAGCAGGGGCGGGTCGCTAGTATTAAATAAAATACTCCACAATTATGACACAAAGCTGTCTTGTCAACCTAAGCAGAGCTTGTGTTATGAGTACTAGACAACTGATAAACATACTTCAGTATCTACGGCTGTCAGATTTTGGCCAGTCTGAAGATAGGCTCTTCGAATATTAGTGCTTGATAACTCGAACAAAAAAACAAAAGGTTTTATATGTTTAAATTTTTTTTTTTTAAGTCTTCAATCGCTAAAATTCGCAGACCCACCCTAACTTCAGACTCACCAAGATCCGACGGCCGAGCTAATTACACAGACATTTATCCTGAGTGGGAATCGAACCCATGACACATGGCATAGCAGTCAGATCCACTAGCCGCTAGACCAATAGAACAACCAAAAGAAAGATAGGTAAGATATTTAACTAGAAACTAATTAAGAGGGTCCTTCCTCCTGCTTTACTTTCTTTCGTTAAAGCGAGCTTGCTTAAAAGCTTTTTGTTCAATCCAATGCAATTTTTTATATAGCAGGCGTTCTAGGCAACGCGAAAAAAGACAGAGAACGCCTGAACGCTCTGTTTGCATTCGGTTATAGACAATCACTCACATTTTTCACAGAAGTATAAAAGTATAGTTAGGTTAATTTAAGTGTATGTATCTACATTTTTTTTATATTTTAATTATATTCTGAAAGGCCTGATTTTCAGAAATCTGAACTCAATTAATATTACACAAAATCTATATTTTGATATCAATAGAAACCTAGATAACTAAAGATTATTCAAATTCAAATTTTTATTTTCGGCTATCATGGTCCATCGGACAGTAAACAATAAGACAAAAAAAACTTTATTAATAGAAATAAACACACAAATAATAATAATAATCGTCCGGACCAAGCCCAGTCGTCGACGGCGCGCAGTTCCCGTGCGCCTCAAGGAGTTATCAGCAAATGTTGAGGTCCAACTGCAGGGCCGAAGCCTACTGGGGCCCAGGTCCGCTTTTGAAAGGAAGGTCCGACCCTGGTATGTAGTAGGTCAGACACTACAGTAAGAGTCAGACACTGTTTCTCACTCCGCCCAAGGGCGGGATTCATCATTAGATGATTTTTCCCACCAAAAAAAACCTATCTTCCACTGTTTCCATTTAATTTAAGTATAATAATAACAAAAACCTTTTTCCTTTCAGATCCAGTTCACATTCATGTTGGTATACTCAGCGCAGGTGTTCCTCCCAAGCTGCCCCGCACCCCTCGGGATCACCATCCTATACTTCCCTAATGTCATATTTGTATACTACATGTTTTACAACTTCTTCAGACAAAACTATTTGAAAGATAAAACAGTGCTGACTCATTCTAAAAATGACGTCAATAAAAATATTTAGGTGTTGTTTTGTGATGATAAAGTATGTGAGCAAAGTGTAGATTAGATTTGTTTTATTTTCTGTATTTTTATTGTAATATTCAGTGTATTTTGTGTTGGGAATAAGACTTTTTCTCAATGATACACACCAAGTTATAGTTCACATTGTATAATATCCTGATGTAGACACAATACTATACATTGGTGGCCTAGTGGTAATGTGGTCCTGACTTATCAATCAATATATATAAAAATCAATGCCGCTGTTTATTCTAATTTTATAAATCAAGAATGGGCTCACCTATCCAAACCAAATCTTTAGGCTTTGTCCGAACAAAACCTAAAGATTTGGTTTGGCAAGCTTCACATAAACCATCTTAATAGTCCGAATTATTAAGATGGTTTATGTGAAGCTCGCACAAAATTGGTTGAGCAGTTCTCCATTTGTCACATATTTCTGTTGCCAGGAGTGAAACTGCAGGCAAAAGCTAGTGATTTATAAGTTAACACAGCCAAGCTACATACTTTAAGTAATTTATTTTCATCGTGGTGACGAAAATATAGTGCTCTCAAAGTGATGAAAAAATTGTTGGTAATCCTAGAACAAAAAATTTGAAGACATCCATCATTCCGCTCTGGGCCTGCAAAGTGAATTATGGCCCATTTTCTCTCCTAGAAAGGTTTGAGTCCAAGCAGTAGGAGCTACTATCTAATTATATTATATGATCCCCTTCAAGGAAAGATTAGTGTCTTTTTTTAATGTATAAACTCAATAGCTATTGGATGCATTTACAGTTCTGTCTCAAACAAGAAAGCTAGTTTATTACTAAGACACATTTTATATGTTAGCCTATACTTTCCAACTGCTGAGCAAAGGCCTCTCCCAATTTCTTCCAGGTAATTTTGTTATGGGCCGCCTCAAACTAGGCCAAGCCATAGGCATACAAAAAACAAATAATTTGCTACTAGAATAGAATAGATTCAAACTTTATTGTAAACCAAAAAAAATGTAACAAATTTTTAAATTATTTTTTTTCACCAGTTCGGCAGTTCAGTTCGGCACAGTCAGCACATTCTGTACTTTTTTTTTCTTTTACTTTGAGTTTCTTTTTTAACCGTCTATCCCAAATTAATATTCTTCTATTCTTGCATAATTTTCTACTCTAATAAGAATCTAGAAATAATTGTTTATTTCTCATCGCCACAAATAAAAAATTACAATATAAAGGAAATATTTTTGTATGTGTGTTCAAAATGATTGTATGATAGATTAAACATCATACATAGCATCAATAATCCAATAATGATAAGTACTTTAGTGATAATCTTTCACAGATAAAATGCTTGAACAATAAAATACCTGCATATTCCTATCAAATGCATATTTAGTATATCTTTTAAAACAATTCAGCAAGTATATTCAAAATGAATAATGTGGAAAATTAAAGCTAATAAGACAAAGGGTTTTAAAAGAATTCAAATGATGTTCTTGTTTTTGTATGAGAATTAAAACAATGGTTTATTATTCAATGTCATATTTTTTTTTTACAATTGAGCATTAACATTCAGCTGTATAGACAGAGGAAAATATCAAAATAATTTTTTAGATATTTTTGGCAAAAATCGTCAGATCACAGAACAACCTATTTATTGGATGTATGGCTTTCAGAAGTCAGTCCCATATTTTTTATATAGCTTTCTACTAAACTATTGTACTAGCTTCTAATACCACCCCCAAAAAGTCTCTGAATTGGCTGTATACCCACGGCCTATGCCTCACCTTGGCATCTATGGTACACATAAACAACACTCTTAACCTTGACATTGCCAGTAGAGTTTCTAACACTTTATAATTATTTTTAATCTGAAATCGCTATTCTATCTATTTTCACTCTGTATACTAGGTCACGGTATTGAGAAGTGTATCTTTATGTGCGCTATTATATATATTTTAAATGTTTGTTCTTTATTTTCTCATGAACAGGTTAATATTTTTGAATGAAAATTTTGGACATGTTGCTGTTGAATTATGCATTTATGCGATATTTACAAGGTAATTGAATATATAATTAGGAAAACCGAGTAGAAATCACAGTTTTAACGTCTATTAATTTGGTAATACGGTTAGTATGAAACGTCACTTACCGTGTAATAAGAAAGCAGGCCAGCATTCTCGTCCAACACGAACCAGCGGTACTGCCACCCCTTCATCACATTTGTCCATTTACTTAGAGAACCCTCCATCATGATTACAAGTCAAAAATTATAGCAAAATACATAAAAATAAATAAAGACTGTGAATTTTACACTGCGGTATGAACCTTCCACCATAAATAATCCATATGTTTGACAGTTCGAACCTGTGTTGCTAGCTGTGAAAAATTAAATCCGATTGAGAATCGAGTTGAATCGATTGTCAATTATTAACTCGATTTATTCAAATGTGAGTTAATAATCTAAAATGAAATATTTAACTGCGGCGACTATTATGTCGAAGCTTTTTTTTACAAATTTTATGGCTTTTGAAGGGAATTAGGCCAAATCAGTTCTCTTTTAGAATCTTATTGGATTTTTGAAAATGAGTAAATACCTAATGTAGTTAATTTGTAATTCAGTTTGTACTAAATTGTATTACAATGTATTTTTGTTAATGAGATGAATAGGGTTAAAATGAAAGAAAGTTTAATAGGCAGTTATTTTATATTGTACAACCATTATCACTTTTGTAAAAAAACAATTACGACTACACGCAACAATCGCGTTGAATTTAATTTAGTAATACTAATACTAGACTATTTACAAGGATCAGACACCATTTGGCATTTGCATATCAATGTCTCCTAAACGATCTGCCGTGTTTCGTTTTACTGTAACCTGATGATATTGACACTTGGTTTGTGTTTCCCTGATCTAAGTTTAAGCCCGATAAGTCTACATATAATGGCACATTTTCAGAACCTTCCGCAGCTACGTCATCGCTTTTGTCCTTGTCAAAGTTTTCTGGAGTACCCTCTCCTTCGATGGCCAGTGATTCGATGTCTTTACTAAGCGAATTGTTCTCAGCAGCCTCAACGAATGCGTTTGATAGATCACCATCGAGTTTGTTCACACTTCCTGAAGCAATGTCATACATGAAGATTTCTTTTCCATCGGCAGCTTCAGCATCCCTGTAATAAGAAAAAATACGTTAAAACAACATCACGAGATATTTTGGTTTAAAGTTGTAAATAGAGATTATAACTTCTTACCCAGTAACAAGTAAGACAACGGATTGCAAATCAGTGGCGGTCTTCTTCTCGACTTCCAACCACTTGTTGAAGTTATCCTTTGTTGGTCGTTTTAGTACTTCTTGCAAGCTCTCACCAGCGATGAATTTAATTCCTTTCAAGTTTTCTTCAGCTGCTCTCTCTGCTCTTGTATGGCCTCCTAAGGCTTCAGTTTCAACGGGAGCGAGAACAACAACTGAAGTTACTTTTCTGCCCTTTAAGACATCAGGCAGCGGGAACTGATTGCCGCTTACTTTCAATGGTAAATATCGGTTATACCTCTTATCGTTTAATGCTACGGGATCAACTTGCGTGGCATTTTCTTTTATGTATTGCTCAGCCAGTTGCTGTCCTTCAGCAGTGTCAGGGTTAAAGTGAACAACTTTCATTTCAACAGCTTGGCCATTTGGTGGGGGAGCAACGTAACTGGGAACGTTTTCTGAAGCAGCAAATTCCTGGTCATCTTCAATGTCTTCATCAATTCTAGATTGAATAGAATCTCCGTTAGGTTTGACATAGACGGGCCTATTTTCACTAGAAGCAATCTGTTGACCACCACCAGCACTAAAGAAATTAGCCAGCTGGTCTGGAGGTAGAGAATCCAAAGGCGTGTCTCCTACTTTATCGTAGTCCAATACACTAATGTCAGCATTATCTAAGATGCCTGAAGATAACAGTTGTTGACGAAGGTCATCTGGTACTTCGTCAGGAAGTTCAATGTTGGGTTTATTTTTCTTCGCCTCCTTTTTGGTTTCTGGCGCTGCAGTTACTGAGTTCTGTGTAGAGGACACATATTTTGATGTTGTTGGTTTGATTTCTACTGTTCTAGATGTTGATTGATAGTAAGGAGGAGACACTGTGCTTGTGGCATATGTGGGACGTGGTCGTGATCTTTCTTGAATGTATTGAGATCTCGGTGACGTCGCCTGAACTTGCTGCTGGTAATTGCTCTGATATTGTTCTTGCTGTTGCTGCTGTTGATGTTGTGAATGCAATAGTTGCGCTTGCAGACGTTGGATTTCTTCTTGTTGTTTTTGTACGTTGTGCGCTAATTGTAACCTAACTTGCTCCTGTTCCGCATCCAACTGTTGTTGCTGCTGTTGGTATTGCTGCTGCTGATTTTGACGATGCTGTTGCTCTATTTGCTGGCGCTGTTCCTGTTGTTGACGCTGTTGCTGTTCTTGCTGTTGTTGACGCTGTTGTTGTTCTTGTTGTTGGCGCTGCTGTTGTTCATGACGCTGTTGTTGTTCTTGTCGCTGTTGTTGTTCATGTCGCTGATGCTGTTCATGTTGATGACGCTGTTGTTGTTGATTATGCTGTTGTTGCAGTTGGTATTGTTGTTGTTGACTAGGTGTAGGTGAAGGTTGACTAGGGCTAGATTCTCCGAGGCCACTGAAGGGTTGAGATGTAGGTCCATTAACAGTAATGTGCTGTTCATATTTAGATATAGCTGGTACCAGTTCGCCCCCTCCGGGTACTAGGCCACCAATATTTTGTTGATGCTCAAGGTTTGATTGGTGGTTAAAAGGTCTTTCGGACGGGGAACCTTGGTGGAAAACATCAGGTGTTGGCGAGGGTTGTGGTTGGAAGTTGTATAGGGGTGCAGCAGAAGGTGATGGAACAAACTGATTTTGAGGAGAGGGAGAAGGTGAGGGGAATGAATGTTGTTGGAAAGGTATCTGAGGAGATGGTCTAGGAAGCCCCTGAGGTCCTTGGTGGAAACTAAATTGTTGTTGAGGCTGAGGCTGTAATGAATGTTGATGGAAAGGTGGACGATTATTTTCAATGAGTGGTGGAGAAGGTTTCAGGTTAAAGAATGGCGAAGCACTGGGATTTATAGCAATGGAAGGTTTATTGTGGATTGAATCGAATTGCTGAGCTGGTCTCTGCTGAGGAAGTTGTTGATTAAGAGGAACAATAGGAGGACGTCGATGCTCTTGGAATTGAGCAGAGCTTGGGCTAGGACTTGGTTGACCGAATGGCTGCAGGGGCCTGCTCGGCAACTGTTGGGTTTTTGGTGGATCAACTTGATCGGTGGTAATAGTGTGATAATTCTCTTGTAGGTATTTGGGATCGTCGAAATAAGCGTTAGGTTTGGGTGGGAAAGGTCTCTGTGGTCCGGAGTGGAAGCTAGTTCTTGGAGGTCCATTAAACTGTGGTCTTGGACCAAATGAAGGTGGACTGTTTACTCGTGAGTGGAAACTAGGGCCATTGTTTGCTCTGGGGAATGATGCTGTAGGGAACGTAGTAACTGGACTGGCAGCAGTTGGGCTACCGAAATGTGACACAGGGCCGATGGGACCGTTAGAGAAAGCTGCGTTGAAGGTAGGAGTGGGTCCAAATGGAATTCTGGGGGTTTGGGGTTGTGGCTGGGGTCTGAACGGTGACACTGAAGGCCCTTGTCTTGGCAGCTGCTGTTCATTGGGCACAGGTTGAGGCTGGAACTGTATTCTACTCTGAGCTTGTGGGGGCCCAGGCCTGAAATATTGTGATTGTTGCTGGTGCTGATGTTGATGTTGTAGGAAGGATGGTCTGGTACTAGATTCGACGAATTGTGGTTTCGGTGATGCTGATCGCTCCAGTTGTGGGTGACTTTGATGTATTTGGACATTGTGATGGCTCTGCGGAGTGGGTTGCGGGGGCGAATTGGGAAATGCGATAGCCGGCTTAGGAGCAGTTTCTTCATGATGTTCTGAGTGGCTATGGCTTTCACGCCTGTCACTGTAATGGCGGCCTTCATTACCAAAAGTAACCTTAACACTGCTGTCGCTGTGATATACTTCAGATTCTGGTTTGATGATAGCTCGCAAAGTTGTAGTTTTAGGAGGTAAATAAGGTTCAGGAGTCACCGTCACGTATTCATCTGCATGTTCATGATGTTCGTCTTCATCGTTGGTCGGAGGAGTAATAGCGGGGATAGGTTTCTCGTAAATAACCTTGTCCTTTGAATGAGGGTCTTTACTGTATTTTACGTAGAAAACATGCACTGGTTCCTTCTTTTTCTTTTGGACTGGTGGCGGAGGAGGTGCTGGCAAAGTCTCATTGGACTCCTTGATAATGATTTCAATAATGGGTTCAGGTTCTTCGTAGTAATGAGGATGCTGACTGTATAGAGGTGCGGTAGGTAAGCTGCCATAGGGAGGACCGTAGGTTTCGGCGCTGGACTGGTCTTGTAAGTTCAAGATTTTTGACTGGGCGTAGATCTCGTTTTTGTTTACAACCGATTCTTCTAAGTTATCCTGATTGGGGTCATATAGGGGATCCTTTTGCGAATACTGCACAACCGGTTCCATTTGAACCGCATATGGTGGCAGCTTTCCTTTCGTTGGTCCATGAGAAATGCGTCGATTGTTGCCGAGTGCTCTATAATGTTGTACTCTTGAATGTGGCAGTACTAGTGAGTATTGCAGGTTTTCATGCGTTCTTATACTGTCTAATTGTCGTTTCGGTTTCGCTTTTGCCGTCGCATTTTTTGCCGATGCTATGCTGAGCACAGCTAAGGCTGTGACCTGAAACAAGAAAAACAATTATGTTAATCGATTTGGCAAGCAAATATTTCATCGATTTGATTTTTTTTATCTGGTAAGTTTTTATTGTGACAATGGCTTACTGGGGGGAGTAATGGCCTAATGGGTAGGTACGACAATATCATTCATTCATTAATTTATTATAGTAAGATTAAATGAATAGTTCTTAGTCTGTTGTCTCATAAGTAGACGCTCATATTCACATAGGTACACATGTTTCAAAGAAAGTTTTGTTATTGTACACTCGAAAGAACTTGTTAACAATACTTAACAGACAAAAACCCATTGTTGTTATTATAGACATGGTCGCCTCCTCCCATAAACAGTGTTGTACCGACCATACTCTATGAATGTTTATTCAATGAATAGAATCGATTTCATGGTGGATCGTTTGAGCGGAAAATTATCATTTTAAAATTATTTGTTACTTAACATACCTACCTAGGGTAAATACGCTAAATGTCGGCCCCCTTACGGTTTTTCTGTATTGGGATGGCTCTGGTACCATCAATTTACAACATAAAGATGCTTCTGATGGGGTTTTTGATAGTTTATTATATGTATTTCATGTTTATGGGCATAAGGTTAACATTTCTACTACAAGGAAAAAGTACTAAGGTTTAAATGCGTCGAGAACGAAAAATTCCTAAAGTCGGCCATTCATGGCACATAGTCGGTCGCGTTTTTCCCAAATGTCGGCCGGGTATAGGGTGTTTCAAATTAAAACTGACAAATATTATTAATATGATTTATTTTGGCAGGAGTCTCACTAAATATGCCTACATTATTAATAAAAAAAACTGTAATAATTCAAAAGTGATTGTTTTTGAAAGTTTTAACGTCTTCGTAACAATATTTATAAAACCAGTCGGTAAATAATAAAATAAAGGTTACTTAAACATTATTATGCTATGGTAAATAAATGTGTTTGTCATTAATTAAAAAAGTCGTAATCTCCTCAGTCTTATGACATTACCTTCTACAAACAAAAAAAACAAATGTATTGATTTAATTCGAAATATAAGTAAAGAGATTTTATAGGGAACTCGTGATAACTTTGAATTATAGAGAGGTCATTAATAATATTATCAACTCCTACTATTTGAACTTGAGTCTTTATAATATTAATAAATTAAATATATAACTTTGACAAAATAAAAAAGTAATCAGCCTGTATAGTGGCGCTCGAATTTGAGGCTGGTCGACATTACGATCTTTAATGTTTCTAAAGCCGGCCCCTATTTCGTGTCCATTATTTCTCGAGATTTAACTAATATCACCCCGGCCGCCTTTTGGCGATTAAACGTAAAATAGATTTATTGGTCTATATGCGTTGCAAATTCTCTTACGGAGCCAATGGAATTACTACAATTGGAATTTATAAAACAGACTGCATTTACGTTAAGTCGGCCACGGCCGAGAATTCGGTTTTAACTCAAAATTGGTATTCTATTGGCGGCCTCCTATTTTTCCTTTAAAACAATACGTAAAACATTGGAAAAACTATCTCAAAATATAGTAAAAATCATTTATTACTAATAATAAAGCTTAAAACAAAGAAAAAGGAATGTCTTACCGTTCTAATATCAATCCCCGAAGTGTGGGTATTCACAGCAAGTAAGGTACTTTTAATATGGACATGACGCTTCGACGGCGCAGTCGCTGCTGATGCTTAGTACGCGAAGAGTGAGTGACGTAATGGGATAGTAACGGTTTGTACTTATATAATATGAACTAAGGTTGCAATTAGGGTGGCATTCTTGGCACTTTATTATTCTGTACAGGAATGCAAGCTGAAAATGTGCAGACGGCCGAAGTTTGGGGAGGGGCCGACGTTTGGCGTATTTACCCTACCTAGTTTTGTCTCTTACATCTTGTTTATGTAATTGATTAGTGTTGTTTGTTACTGTTAGGTAGATAGGTACCTACTTTATACTATTTACATTGTCATTTTATAGGTCCCTTATCTGATGAAATGATTCTTCCGTAGGTGTGTTGGTCACCGAACTCCTAAACGGCTTGACCGATTTGGATGTACCTTTGTAAACAACTTGTATCTATATTTAAGTGGGTCTGTGAATGGTGGCGCTACAATCGGGCTCTATTTTTTTTTAATGGTGAAATACCTACCAGGTTTTGAATAGCAAACCTTCTGTTGTCGTCGCGCTAGTAGGTAACCTGTATTCATGTCTATTTTTCATTGAATTTATTATTACCTATGTTGAGTAATTTATGTTGTCATTTACGTAATTACCAAGCCAAGGTACCTACGTAACCTAGTTATTTTATTAAAATATTGATCACCGCCTGTCTGTTTTATTTAATTTCCTTATTGAAAGTAAAGTTAATGAAGAGTTAAAAACAAGTCATTCGAATAGCAATGTTAATATTGAGATAGCTGCTTCGAAAACAGGTGGGAAAGGGCAGCTGAAGAAACACGGGTAAGTTTCAGTCGGTTTTTTTTATGGTAGGTGAAAATCATCGAATGACGAAACCCGCTCTTGGGCGGAGCGGGAGACCAGTGTCAGACTCTTGCTGACTAAAAAACCTACCCTGTACCTTCCTTGCCTTATTCCTAGAGCCGCGGTACCAGTTTCACTCAAACCGGCAGCTCCAGGAAGCTACGATCTAATAGGTACTCGAAATTATCTCACAGTCTGCGTCACTGCGAATTCGTCCAACAAACATCCGACTACAAAACAAACACAAAGAAAGCATTGCAATATAATACACGTCATTATTACGAGGAAGATGCGACACACACACACACAGACACACACACACAGACACACACACAAACGACGTAACGACAGAGAAAGTGTTTTGATGTGAAAAGGCTCGTGTCTGCCCACTTTGGGACCGCTTGCCTCGCGCCTGCGCCTGCGCAGTCTGTGTGGCATGCGCGGAAGCGATTTGATATGTCAACGCGCTTTGTTTGTTTAGAAATCTGGTTGAATAATTGAGGAGGTGTGTTTAATTTGTATTTGTAGAGTGGTCCAGTGAGGTATGAGCTGTTATGTAGCCTTAGTAACTGAGACAACCAGTCATAAATAGGTAAAGTACCTACGGCCGTCGGATCTTGGCGAGTCTGGTTAGGCTCTGCGAATTTTAGCGCTTGTGTAGTCGCACAAAAACAAATGGTATCATTACATAGTATAAAACAAAGTTGCTTTGCCCTATTTATACTTAAGTATATCTTTAAAAGTCCGCAATGGATTTTGATGCGATTTTTTTTAATAGATAGAGTGATTCAAGAGGAAGGTTTATATGTATAATACTTGCATAATATATTAAATATCTATATCCGTGCGAAGCTGGGGCGGGTCGCTAGTAAAAAGTAAATGCCATTTGATTTGCAGTTGTTATTGTTGTTAACAACTGATAAAATGCACTGAATATAGAATCTTTGAATTCAAACACGTTACAAGTTGACAGAAAAATGTTAGTCACTACCGTTCGTAGATTGCAACTGCACTTTTGGCCTCAACAGGGAGTATTATAACGGTGCCTGTAGGTACCATGTCTGTTCAATTAATCCAATCGTAACGATTCTGAATTCTTGAGCCCCGGGCAAACGTCGGCGTTCGCACACCTATTGTCTTTCTACTATGTCTCTAATTACGGTATTCGAAAGCTCAAAATTCGCCCTCCGTCTGTCTGGTCTTGGGCCACTAGCCTCAAGGAAATTTGGTAGGCCGTCCAGCTGACCAGTTAGTCGGCATTCCAATAAGATTAAAAGTATACCACGGAAAGCAACCATCCACTTTTTATTCCGACACTCCCTCAGACGGAACTTCGAATTTTTGATCGTCATTATCATATCTTTTTTTTTTATTTTGTCATAGAGAAGCGTAGAATGAAGGTTTTGTAAGATGGTAAGGAATTTTGGGTCACTGATTTTTGACCTATGAAGTTAATAATTTGGCCTTTGTTAGTAGCAGGGGTTTTTGACCTATGAAGGTAATACTTTGGCCCATGTAAGTTACTGTCAATCTAGCTTCACAGTTATGGCATTAATTTAGATTGGTAAGTGTTCATAATTAAGATATTTTAATAACATGAATCTCCTCTTTGCTTTAATTCTTAACGTGATAAGTCTCACTATAATGTCTACTATTGGACTAATCCTACATATTAATATTTATCAGTAGGTATTCTACTATGCAATTTATATTACTTTGTCATATCAGTACTATCATTTTGTACACTGACAGGCCCAAAGCTACCTTTCTTTTAGTCCATTGAAAGAAAAAGAATAGGATAAAATGTAAGTATGCCTAGGTAAACTAAAATGTAAGAATTTCCAAACTTAAGTGGCATTGGGCAGGGCACATCGCACGCAGAACAGATGGCCGCTGGGGCCGAAAGGTTCTGGAGTGGCGACCGCGTACCGGAAGACGTAGTGTTGGTAAGCCTCCCACAAGATGGACCGACGACCTGGTCAAGGTTGCAGGAATTCTATGGATGCGAGACGCACGGGACCGGTAGTTGTGGCGACGTTTGGGGGAGGCCTATGTCCAGCAGTGGACGTCTTTCGGCTGAATTGATGATGATGATGATGCCTAGGTAAATCGTTTTGAAGAGTATATAATTAACAATGGGTAAAAATACAATGGGTAGGTAATGAAGTAAAAAATATTTCAGTATTTTGTTGCAACAAAAAAAAAATGAATCATTGACTGAATCACTCACTTAACAGCCTTAGGTATTCACGAAAAAATCATACCTAATGCACATTGCAAAATGCATTTTTGTATCTCGCAATACCAACATTATGCTCGGTGTTGCCAAATAAAAAAAAAGTAAAAGCTACAGTTTCGGCCGTTATCCCAAAATTGGTATAATGGGTGTTAATGTTTGTAGCGTGGGTCGCGAAAATACTTGCAAAATTGCGTCAAACAACTGCCAATGTGGGGCCGTAGAATAATTTGCGCCAAATTTTGTCAATTTCATTTTTTTTTATAAAGCCCTAACTGTTCCACGGCTGGGCAAAGGTCTCCCTCAAGTCCTTTCATATCTTCTTGTCCCGCGTCGTGTCGAACCAGTCGTCTCGGTAGGCGTCTAAATCATCCCGCCACCTCTTTCTAGGTCTGCATCGACAATGCTTTCTTCCTTTTGGTGTCCACTGTGTGGCGACGCTTGCCCAGCGGTCCTCGTGCATGCGACTAACGTGACCTGCCTAATCCCATTTAAGCCTAGCAGCCTTTTTGCCCACATCTATTATTGCCGTCCTGGAGCGCAACGTGTCATTCCGTAATCGGTCAATTTCAAATTCTATTTAAAAATTTGCAGAATCCTTTTTTTGTCGGCAATCATCACTCGCTGTAGAGTGGAGTAAGAACTAAGAGGGTGAATATTCCCGCAGCTCTAGCAAGCGTTGGCTCTACTGGAGCCCTTCAGCTTTTTTTCTGAGTGTCCTCTAGCAAGTCAACATGAGATTGTCGTCTGCTTAACTGGACTAGCATATGGCGACTTTAATAAATTAAAACCTCGAATTAGTACGTATGTACAAAATTCATTTCTTTATTAAACACCAGCTGAGCGAGTTTAATTACCTGTAGGTAGTGGTCGGCAGTTGCGTACTATCTACCTACATGTCTTTGGACTCGATTATTTGATGTTTACTTAAAGAAAATCCCAGGAAAATTCCAGTGAAAGGTGTCAGTGGTAGATATAATCATCTTGTAACGACATGAGAATTGAAAACACGAGCCTTAGAAAGTACTGACGTTTCTCTGATCCTTTGTATATAATTGCTGTGGTTAACCTTTACGACTGAGTTTTCGCAATAACTCTGACCACTCTCTTACCTTTGCGTCACTGTGCATTATTTTAATGTTTTCCCATACAGTTCTGTTATTTAGCGCCTTGGGAAGTTTGTAGCTTTGCAACACTACGTTTAGATTTAATGGAGTAAGAACGTGACAATTGACCAGTTCCTGTTTCTGAAAACTTAATAGTTTCGCCTTCGGGGCACGAAGAACTTACAGTACGAGGTAAATAATTTGACGGGATTTGTAATTAGATGATTTTTACCCACCATAAAAAAAACTCCTTAAATTTTGGTGACATCTTTTTAAGATTATCTACACTAATACAATAAAGAGGTAAAGTTTATTTTTTTGTTTGTAGAAGGTAATCTCTGGAATTCCTGGTCCGATTGGAAAAAAAATTGCAACAATAGAAAGCTGCTTTACCACTGAGTGACATGGGCTATATTTTACGTGCGCGGGCGAAGCCGCTGACAAAAGCTAGTGCCTAATAAAGACAGACTTTCATAAAGTCCTACAGAATTCTGTTAAGTATTCCTTAATAGGTAGCTCAACTATTTATAAGAGCAGGTAGGTTAGGACCACTGTGTAACCATAAGAAGATTTACTAAAGCAAACGATTTGAAGGTCTTCGTACAGCTGCATCGTTAATCTGACAGTCTGAGATAGATTTACTAGCACAGCTGCAACTTGATTGCCTAATGATTTATTTACTAATCTCTAGGCGGGTAGCATCAATGTGAATTGACGGGTATAGGCCTGTTATTTAGCGGTTCCTTGAGATTGGTTAAACATTCCCTATTTAACCTTAATTAAGTCTTAATGAACTGATTTTGAGAAATACGAATTATCCTTTTCAATACTGTGATTAGAGACATAATAGAAAGAAAATATGTATGTGAATGTCGGCGTTCGCTTGGGTCTTTTATCTTACACTCCTATAGAGGTGTGTGTGTTACCAACATAAAAAAATAAATACAAAAAACTGTTGTGTTGTTACCGTACTTTATCTACAACTAGCGACCCGCCCCAGCTTCGCACGGGTACTGATATTAAATATATTATGAATGAATTATACACGTAAACCTTCCTCTTGGATCACTCTATCTATTAAAAAAAGCCGCATCAAAATCCGTTGTGTAGTTTTAAAGATTTAAGCATACATAGAGAGGTAGTGACTTTGTTTTATACTATGTAATGATTTATGTTATTAGTACTAGCTGTCCCGGCAAAATTCGTACCACCGCTTTTGTTTTTCGACCCCCACCGTTTAAACCTTTCCTGAGCTATAACGAATATTGCAAAATCAAAATTGACCAAATCGGTTGAGTCTACATATAAACCTTCTCCTTGAATCACTCTATCTATTAAAAAAACGCATCAAAATCCGTTGCGTAGTTTTAAAGATCTAAGCATACTTAAGGACAGACAGAGGGAAGCGACTTTGTCTTATGTACATCGTATAGTAAGGTAATCATTACATAGTATAAAACCAAGGCACCTGTGTATGTATGCTTAAATCTTTAAAACTTCGCAACGGATTTTGATGCGGCTTTTTTTAATAGATAGAGTGATTCAAGATTAAGGTTTATGTGTATAATACATCTACACTAATATAATAAAGAGGTACAGTTCGTTTTTTTGTTTCTTTGTTTTTTTGTTTGTAGGAGGTAATCTCTGGAACTACTGGTCCCATTGGAAAAATGGTTGGAACAATAGAAAGCTGCTTTACTCCTGAGTGACATAGGCTATATTTTATGTACGCGGGCGAAGCCGCTGACAAAAGCTAGTGCATAATATATTCAATATCAGTACCCGTGCGAAGCTGGGGCGGGTCGCTAGTATAGTATAAAACAAAGTCATATTGAAGGAGTGCATCTGTCAGACTTGCAACCATCAAACTGGCTGGGTTACCCAATTCGCGTCAATCTCTAGTTATCGCTGGTCGGGCCAGTTTGTGTCTATGACTAATAATGAAAGTTGAAGGAGGTTGCATGCAGCACTCGACCTACTTTTTGTAAGGTTTTGCATCTTCATGTATTTGTGAGATTAGTTGAAGATAATCCGGTTTAGCTGTTTACGGTTGCCTAAACGTTTTAGCAATGTCATTACAAGCTTCTATTTATTCAAACAAAACGATAATGTTATTTATTACTTTATATTTGAAATGGTTTGATTGACTAGTAATTATTTTTTCCGGTTTCCGGTAAATATGATGAATTGTTTTTTCACCTCTTCACCTCGTTCCTTTTTTGCCCTTCGCCCTGGGACCAAGCCTTCTTTTCAGAAAGTGACCATGGGGAAAAGACCCAGTAGGCTTAGACCGTTTTGCAGAGTCCCTACGGTTTTGCTGATAACTCCTTGAATGATGTACGAGTAGTCGGGCAACAAACCCAAAAATAAATAAAGACGAAAAATTAAGAACCTTCTTTTTGAAGTCGATTAAAAAGACAAAATCAAATAAATCACTACTCTACCAACTAGCAACTCTAAAGCATTAAAATAAATCACTATTCTACCAACACTGAAGCATTAAAATCAAGTGTTCTTTTTTTAAATCACCTGAATCGCGTAACATCATTACACGGATTGCGTCTGCGCACATCAACTTCATACGAGTAATAGACAGTCATTTGGTTAGACACGTAATCATAACTGGCCCATATTAGAGTGCTCAGTAAAATGACGGGCAATTTAGAATGTTGTTACTTTGTACTTAGGGGTCATCGCTTGACAGTTAGGGCAACCATCACTCAACTTTTTTTTGAAGCTGCATTAAAGCTGTACGCGGAAAATAAGTTGGACGCGTTGCTATGGTTATAGTAGCCCCCTATTTCGATTGAGACCTGAAAATCGGTTATTCCGCATTTTCCGCATTTAAGGTCGTCCGCCAAGATGGTTCAACTGGTGTGCTGTCGAGACTCATTGAACGTAAAGGGCATTTGAAGGAACATGGATGGGATTTAGTTAGTAAAAGTATGACACTAGCTCTTAATCTACCCATTTGCTATACACCCTACAAGGTTCCACTCTACTATTTTATAAACTAAACTATTTTAAAGTTTAGTTTAGGTAGTCAATTGGTCGCTTTAAGAGCTCGTGGCCTAAGACTTCTATTGTTGTGATAATTATGTGTCATCATTAGACATCCTTTCAGTTTATTGACTAATGTACAATTGTTCTAAATCGCTATAGGTACCTACGCTACACATAAAAAATATACCACCCTTAACCCAATTAAGCCATTAGACATTGCCAAATTTCAATTCAATATCATAAATTCTCTCTTTGTCCTGAAACGTTACGACAAAACCCTGGGGCCTGCGCACGCGCTGCAGTAAATCATTTAGATTCATCAACCGATTAGCTGCGCCCCCGATTAGCTACGCCCCCGTTGATTAGCAACGAATGTTTGTCACGCTTCCTCAGGTTAAAGGTTAATGTATTACTGGCGAATTCTCAATTTGCAATGCGTAGATTTAGTTTCGGTTCAAGAAGCTTTAGTGAAGTAATTGTAGGTTAAATTCTATGGGCTTTAATGGAATGTTTTTTCGTAAACATCCTTTATTCTTTATTGTACACAAAAACATGTAATACACAGTAATTAGTAAATTCATGTACAAAGGCGAGCTTAACTCAACATTGAGTTTTATGCCAGCAAACCTTTGAATAACAGAGAGAGAATACGATCTAGGGTAGAATCAAGTGCACAATATAAACCTATATACTTATTACTATATAAACCTACATAAATAAGTCAAATATATAAAAATATACGTACATACTAGTAAATACAATATATTATGTCAATTGTGAAAGGAAGTGCTCTTTAATTACACATCCTACATACACATCTTTGAATTCCTTCGGTGAAAATAGTGATAGTTTATACATAAAGTGACCACAAGCTGATTAGAAGATACGGACCTAACCGTTACAAAATGCTCTTATCAATTTGCCTGATGTGGTCTCCTCATCCCATTATAATTTGGGTGTCTTCAATGCTAAAGTCGCTCTTAGTAAACTAGTGCGCTTCAACATTAACGATTTCTTCATTGATTATCATCAGGTGGGGATCGCAATCAAGCGTTAGCTATGAAATAAAAAAAATCATCATAAACATTAATAGTAAAAACATTTTCGTTATTGGTTTCCAGGCTTTCTGATTCGTACTGACTAAACAATTTACCTCGTTCCTGCATTACCATTCATACTAGAGCCAGAGCCATCCTTTCAGAACCCTTGGCCGTAGTTGGCTTCGACCCTTCTGCAGGGACCCTACGATTTTAGCTGGGGTTAGTGCAAGAATTTTTTTCTTCTGTCATTTCTGTCAACTGATACGCTATCACTGACCCCCTTTTCATTCACATCATTTCTTACTTCCTTTATCTTTTTCTGGACTTTCTCTGCGTCGCCAAGAAGTCTAAACAGAGCTAAACAAATGCTATCTCACATAAGTTTCGTGACCGAGTTTATCAACAGAAGCTGAAGTCCATCGCAAACATTGCGCGTGAGCATTGCGTAACATTACGTATTTGTGTAAACTCTTGAAATTGAAAGGCGTCCGCCATTTTATATGAGTGTACCGTCACTAGGTAACTGAGAGTGACGAAACTTAGTATTTCAGTTAGCTTTACTTTAAATGTTACTGCAGCAAACATACTGGAGTTTCCTAAATGCGTATATGATAGTTTTGCAATGTATTCGTTAATTTTATTTAATGTTTAATTAAAAGGTGGATATTGTGGCAATCGGTTAAGATTTTTTCTTGTTAAAAGTGATAGTAACAACCTTGCTAAATGGGTTTTTGATCATATTTGTTGCACTGGCATACCTATTATTATTGCATATTTCAACGAATCTAATTAAACATTTTATAATGGGTGCAATACAAACATCTTTTGGTACGTTTAAAAGAGTTACTGTGGCTCTAGAACACAAAAGATGAATGCAGAAACACGGGTTGGTTTTTAGTAAAAGTCTGTTAAGTCCCTCTTGCTCAACCTTAGAGCTCTGTTTTCTTTTATGTCAAACAATCCATTCATTTTTTTGGCAGTCCTTTTACCCAATTAACTCTATGTAGAAATACTGCAGAAGTAATCAAAAAGTAGTCTATTAGACTGTCATAATTTAAATTTAAAAGAAGTGACATTGGAGTTTTCCAAAGTATTTTATATTCCATCTCAAAAGTGGTTAAAGCATTTTTTTAATCGATAGATCCATAATATCCTCGGCTTACTGTCAGATAAAAATGTAGGTTTAGTGATGCAATCATAATCGAATTACCTACGACAAAAGCCACCGAATGAAATAAAGAAAAAAAGATCCAATTAAATCTGACTGGACCAAACTAGACACATTTACAGGCCTCATTTCCTCAATCCAAGCTGTCATTTTACTCTAATAAATCAGATCTTTCTCTTTCCTTAACATCATCATAACGTAACCATCATTTTAGCGTAATGGCTTCCTAGTCGGCCACTAATCGTGGTCTGTACAGTTCATATTACTACTAGGGTGCGTATACACATGCATGCAAGAGAACCACTAACTTGCAACTTGCATTTTGGACGTGCAAGTTGCTTATGACTTGGGTGTCTGTCTTATGTATTTTGTCAACAGAGAAAGAAACTAGGGTTGTGTGTAGATACATAATAAATGTTTATATTAAATGTTTGTGAAAGAACTGTTTTGACGAGTGAAAGTGTTATTTTAAAACCTATTTACAAAATAAATATCATTTATCATTTGAACCCACGCCACGGTATCCTGATAACGTTGGTACTTTCTTTTAGTTTTTTTTTTTTAATAATATATGCCTACTGCTGAGTAGGCATGGATTTTTTGACAAAAATTAAAAATTTAGATTAAGAGAAATTTAGGTAAATATTTGATTTTTTAGAAATTTTGCATTTTCTTAAATTTAGAAATTGGCAATCAGGTCAGTTTCTAGTTATCAGATTTGTTTATAAGATTTTCTCCGATCTTTTGGGCACATTGCCAATCGAAAGGAATTTATAGGCGCCATATTTAAAAACAAATACAGTTTACACTGACATCGGCAATAAATATCTATTAGTTTCACATTATTATAAAATTTAAATTTCGACACTTATATTTTTTTTTTTTTTTTTTTTTTTTTATGGTAGGTGAAAATCATCCAATGACGAAACCCGCTCTTGGGTGGAGCGGGAGACTAGTGTCAGACTCTTACTGACTAAAAAACCTACCCCGTACCTTCCTTGCCCTATTCCTGGAGTCGAGGTAACAGTTTCCCACTTCCCTCTAGACTCCGGGAGGCTTCGACCCTGAAGGGCCCCTGCAGTTTGCTGACAACTCCTTGAGGCGCGCGGGAACGGTGCGCGCCGTTGACGACTAGGACTCGGTCTTACAGACGACCGGACGGCGAGCTACCCATTGCTCACCGTCCGCGAGCCAGTGTCTACGGTGGCCGGATATCGGCAGGATCGCGGCGGCGACGGCTACGGCGAGTACGCCGTTGCCTTTGCCTTATGCGGTCGGCCTCCTCCTTTACGAGCATTACTGCTTCGCAGAAGGAGGCGACCGCCTGCCATTCCTCTTCGCTGTGGACCATGGCCTGAACCAGGGCCCGGCGCGAGAGGTCGCCGCCGCCGATCACCCCCACGAGGACACGGCGATGCTCTTCCCAAGCAGGGCACACCTCCACCGTGTGTCGACACTTATATAGATTATAAATTATATTTTTGTAATAGTATGTGTAAGTCTTGTAATGTATACCTCGAGCAAACAACATTTAATCAAAATGCAAGAAGTATACCTAACTTTATTGCTAGATCTTGCATATTTGCCAATGTGCAATATCCCTTACATAGACTTGAAATCAGACATTTGCGTCAAATTGCCAGGTCGTGGGAATGGGAGGGACGGGAAAAAATGTGGCAAAGATAATTGTATGGCAGTCTTATTTCCACGGGATTACAGGGAATCGGGTTAGTGCAACACTGTTCGCTAACCTGTAGTTAGCTGATTGCTGAGTGCGGATCTATGGGAAGTAGTCTCGTTTGCTGACGAGTTTCTCAAGCGCAACTTTGTTTTGAACCGGCGATAATCGTTACTGTTGCCAACAACGTTATTTTAATGGCTCTACTCTAGATTTAAAATAAACTCTTCATCGTCTTCATCATTCTTCAATCTTCCAAGTGTCCCCATTATTGCTGATCCGTCTCGCATCTAACCAAAACCCTCACTAGTTCATCGGTCCATTCTATTAAGTTCTTTCAATGCTGCATCTTCCGGTACGTGGTAGCCAGAATCAAGTATCATTCGAGAATTCGAGTGTCAGTTATTCTTTATAATGCTATGCAGTACTTACGGGCCTATTGTTATGCCAAAACATTTCTCATTCTTTTACAAACTCTTAGAAGATGCTTCTGTTTATAGAATGAATGGAGTAAGAATGGTGGAAGGTCGTGTCTTTATTAAAAGTTAGCTCCTTCTAAGTATACAGTAAAGTATCCAGCTACTCGTAAATTCACTTCAAAGCTGCTCTATCCCCAAACGATATCCGGCGTTCGCGTAAATTATAAAATACTAGCTTTTTCCAGCGGCTTCGCCCGCGTACATAAAATATAGCCTATGTCACTCAGGAGTAAAGCAGCTTTCTATTGTTGCTAAAATTTTTCCAATCGGACCAGTAGTTCCAGAGATTACCCCCTACAAACAAAAAAACATAAAAACAAAAAAACAAACTTTACCTCTTTATTATATTAGTGTAGATGTAGATTACGCTTTCTTAGAAAATTTATTCAAGAACGTAAATGAACCATTTTTTCAAGCAACCTGTAACCTTCAAAACTAAGGTCTACAGGCAGTGGGAGAAAGCGCACAATACGGCATTTTCAAATTTTATTATACAGAAGCGTTAAAAACAATTAAAAAGTTCTGAGAAAATAAAATAGGAAAACACCTGACAAAATTATGATCAACTTACGTAACTTAAGATACAAATCTGTCTACCTGCACAGAATGATTAATTATTCAAATCTTATTAAGATTACTATCAGACTGTGAGACAGTATATTAAAATCTGACAAAATGCCGCTTCTATGTCGATAGAAGCGGCATTTTGTCAGATTTTTTTTTAGCGACGCCATTGTGTCATTGTGGTCGCACAATGACACAATGGCGTCGCTAGGAACTTATTAACAAGTGCATCAATTCATTGTTAAGTGGTGGAAGATTCTATTTCTTTTTATACGTCTCTGTCTAGTTTTATGATAAAAATGTGGTTCCGTTTGTTCTTAGAAGTTGTGATTTCCGTTGATAACAATCATTTTTATGAATCTGTTTTCCGGTTTTGGCTTGGTATAGGTAATTGTCTTTCTTGGAGTCTGTGTAACATGTCTTCTTTCATAACTCTTCATTAGTCATCCATATAGGGGACTTTCTTAAATTGAATTAAAAAACCAGGAGGAAGTTGTCAATTCGGTTGTATTTTTTTTGTTTTTTTTTCTCACCCCAGAACTCCGTCGTTTATAGACTTATTTTTTTTTTCCTCAAAGCGAATGCTACAAAATTGCTCCTATTTTAGTGAAAATCTATTTCTTATAATAAGGTTCACGAGGAATCGAGGAAACTGCTCAAATATTATAAACAACTGCAAAGTAGCTTGGTGGGAAAAATCATCGAAAGACGAATCCTGCCCTTGGGCGGAGAGGGAAACAGTGTCACACCTTCTTAACCTTTGTGAGTGCTGATTGACTAAAGTGGCTGATTCACTACAAAAGTAAATTGTGCTCCTCAGCTGTACGCATAGGTAATTAATGTGTTCCAAAACGTTGTTTACGTATGGACGGGATGTCCAATATACCGGTGGTGCAACGCCGTATGTGATCCAATATTGGAACGGATTTGACGAAATTAAATTGTGCAATCAAAATTACGTGTTTAGCCTTCAGTACTGCTAACAAAAGTCCAATCGAGGGATGTGAAAGGTCAGCAGTGAGCTGGCCGGTGTCAATGCACCGCCGCGTGTAATGGCCGCCTCGAAGATGGTTCTGGCGCCTTACACTGTGGTCACGGTAATTTTCACGCCCACCTACGTTTTGGACTTGGGTTAAGTGAGGAGAGAATGGCGGATGTCTTATTTTTCTTTTTATTAAAGACAAGTTTTTTTTTTGCCTCATCATTACATAGTATAAAATAAAGTTGCTTACCGCTGTCCCTATGTATGCTTAGATCTTTAAAAGTAAGTACGCAACGGATTTTGGTGTGCTTTTTTTTAATATATAGAGTTATTCAAGAGGAAGGTTTATGTGTAATACATGCATAATATATTCAATATCCGTACCCGTGCGATACTGGGCCAGGTCGTTAGTATATAATAATAAAGAATATTTTTTATACCGGTAATAAGTACCAAATGACAGTCAGTTACATAGCTTCAATAAGTTTATATTTTCTTAATACACATAAGAAGATAAGGATTTCGATTATTAGCAGCACTTCATCATATTAGTCATCATTCAAAGTAAGGAGCCAAGGAATGTTATTGCTGTGGCTGAAACCTTAACAGGTTATGGTATAACATTACGCTACGCTGTGATCTACAGGAGCGAAGCAATATCTAAAGAAGCGAGCGAAGCCGCGAGATACAGTTAGTGAATACTACATACACTAATGCAATTCCTTGAAACAGATGAAAGAAAAAAAAAAGAAAGAAAACAATGTTTATTTTGCCCAAAATAGACGCATATAATACAACAATCTGTTAGTCAAGTCTGAACCAATTATTAATGTTTTGCATGCTTTAGTGCAATACATTAGTACCTGGTTCAGACTTAACAACAACTAGGCAACTGTATTCTGCCTAGTATCTATACACTAGGCAGAATGAAGTTGCCTAGTTGTTGTTGGAGTAGATGGGTAGGTACTATCAATTTTGCAATAAAGCAATGCACGCTATGTCTCACATTTTAAAACGCATAACTGTAATGCCCATCGCATTAATTCCATTACATTATCTCAATCGCATAATCTTTAACATTTTAAAAGCGAATGATAAATCAAATCATAAGTCACGAAAATGAAAGTAGAGAACTTAGTCTTGATTGTGATGGGCATTGCTGATGGTGTAGGAGTAATTGAAAGTGATGAGCGGTGTGATGGGAAGGGCAATTGGTATGTAGCTCACCGTCCGATAAAAATCAAGCTTGAGTAAACACGCTCCTCAAAGAAATGTTAGCAAAATGTACAGGAATTACAAGGACCGCCCTTAGGTGGAGCGGGAAACAGTGTCAAACTCTTACTGACGAAACAACCTACCCCGTTCTTTCCTTGCCTCAATTACAGAGCCTTGGCGTTACGCTTTCGCTTCAACCCTTCACCACAGGAGAGGGTAATTGGTGTGTAGCTCGTCGTCCGATAAAGATCAAGCTTGAGTTAACTTGAGTCGACGACGCGTTGTTTCACGCACACCTCAAAAAAATTTTAGAAAAGAAAGGGCATCTGAAGAATTAACAGTTGTTGAGAGCAATAAAATTAACAACAGTTAATGGCATTTATTTTTTTACCAGTGCACTAGCTCTAACTTCGCAGAACTTAACTTCAAACTCGCCAAGTTAAAACGGCTGTACTGTACTACTCGTATAATACTTAAACTATTCTGCAGTTTAAACAGAAGTTAAACCTCATAAAAGATGCAGTTTCGTGTCTAAGAGCCATCAATTAGAAATGCATCCACATGATGAGTGAAAACAGATACTGCAGATGGATCAAAAGATCAAAGATTCAAGTACCACGCTTGTTGACTCTTTATGTGACCCAAGGGCTGGCTATTAGCTTGAACAGAGGCTAATTATTGCCATAAAGGTACACCGTGGCAATGCCGATAGTCTTTTGGGTACATTAGCTGTCGACAGCGATGTCGAAGAGTTTTTTGAGGCCATATTTTAGATTGTTTTAATTATCTAAGGGTTTATTGCAATATATAAATAGTATATTACACAATTGTTGGATAAAATAAATAACGCATAAGCCAGTTTTAAAATGTAAATAATATATGTAAAACTAGCCTTCTGCCAGCGGCTTTGCCCGCGTGAAGTTAGGTTTCTCCATATAAACTTTAGACCCCAATTTCAAGCTCCTTCAGGAGCGGAATTTAAAAAAATACTTTGTTAATGTTCGCCTACGTCATAAAAAAAGCCTTACTTACGTAAAATTTTACTATCCTAGCCCCAGTAGTTTTAGCTGTGCGTTGATATGTCAGTCAGTCAGTTTCTCCTTTTATATATATATATATATATATAGATAGATAGATAGATAAGTTACAGTCAATAATACAAAAATACACATGATTTACATAGTTCCGAAGACTTCAAACAATTAGACCAATAATTTTGAAATACTTGATTGAACTACGACAAGGCTACAGCAAGGAAGGCCAAAAAATCTCAGACATTAAAAATAATGACTTGATTACTTATCAATCAATTCCCGGTCTTCTTTATTCACACAATCAAAGAATAGGATCGAAACAATTGACTACTATAACACAAAGAACTGACTACAGACGAATCAAAAGAATTGATTGACTAGAGCATCACTAGACTGATGATAGATTGACGGCTTGACACTGAGGCTTGACACGGTAATCATATAGGTAGGTGTCATGAAGTTTTGACATAATTACCGTTACGTCATCAAGACGAAAGTGCCGTAATTATTATAATTACTTTTCTTTTTATTATTATTTTTGTGTGGGATGGATTTTTAAATTATGTGTGGGTGTCAGGAATAAAAGTTAATTGTAATATTGTTGTTTAATTGAGCTGTTTCGCTGTAGGGGTTCGCCTTTGTCGGTAAAGGTGTTATACAGACAGGTGCCTTTTTTTTTAAATGACATAAGTGCTTGACTGCGATTCCACCTGATGGTAAGCAGTGATGCAATCATTGATAGTGAAGCGCACTAGCTTTTTTTGGTTTTGTTTTGTTTACCTTTATAGATAATTTACACAGTAGTGAGCTTTCGGTGTAAAAATCTTACTCTTTAGATTATTACCCTGAAAACACAGTTTCGTTAGATGAACAGATGTGGCTGAATTTTTTCAAGTACCTAGTAGGTATAGCTTATCTTTTTCTCTTAAATATAAAAATGAATAGCTGTTTGTTAGTCTCGCTGAAACTTGAGAACGACTGGACTGATATTTTTTGTCTGTGAAATATTTGTGCTAGTCCAGAAAAGGTTTAAAAGGTAACAAAATTTGGAAAAAAACCGTCATAACAATATTCACAGGCTATTAGACGGTACGAAGTTTGCTCAGCTATATTATAGTAACACATAGGCTAGGTAGAAACGAGTAGATTTACAATCCTATAATGAAATTATCATTTTTAATGTAATTTAAGAAAAGTTAGATCCCCGATTACAAAATTTCATTACCGTTTCTTATGCCGTAGTAGGTAACTAACAATAATTATTATCTAGCCTATTATATTAGCAGCCTCTTTCACTTTCATCTTATTACAGCAATTAATATAATCTTTGACATCTACCGTTATTGTTCTTACAACAAGCAACCGTCGAGAAAACACCGCTATGTTTTTTTTATGGTAGGTAAAAATCATCCAGTGACGAATCCCACTCTTGGGCGGAGTGGGAAACAGTGTCAGACTCTTACTGACTAAACGACCCACCCTGTTCCTGCTTTGCCCTTCACACTGGGACCAAGCCTTCCTTTCAGAAAGAGACCCTGGTCACCAGTAGGCTTCAACTCTTTTGCAGAGTCCCTACGGTTTTGCTGACAACTCCTTGAGGCGCGCGGGAACAGAGCGCGCCGTCGACGACTTGGCTTGGTTACCAGACGATTGGACGGCGAGTTACCCATTGCTCACTGTGGCCGGAAATCGGGATCGGAATCTCGACAGCGCGGCGTCTCGAGCGTGAGCGCCGTTGCTTACATGTTTTCAGTTCATCTCTGTATTAATTTAAAAAAAAATATGCACCTACATAACAAAACACGCAATGGAAATTGAACATAATGGAATCATCTGACAGCATCTACAGAATAACGACATCGTAGAGTTACGGCATTTTAGCATTACACAGGTTGCATTTGCATACGATGTTGCCAGAGCAAAAAACGGAATTTCAAATCGGTGTTGCCAACAATAAACATTGTATCTTCATCGTGAGAATAAAAAATAAACAATAGATCGGATTACTTCACTTTTCGAGAAACACTTTCGTTTCAAATCTGTGTTCTTTATGTTAATGGAATAGGGTTGGAATTAGCAAATACCGTTGTTATGGAATATTTTAATGAGAATATTATGGTAAACACATTTCACTTATATAGAGGTGTTATGCAAATATATCGGAGATTTTCTCGTATCACGTAGAGTTGGTTTGAACAAATACGTTACGTAAATAGGCTATTAGGCCAAATAATAAAATTAGAAACCATTTTATTTTATTGGCCCATTCTGTGCTGCCATCTGTTGGTCAAAGGTCTCACATCAATTGGGTAAGTTAAAGTAATCATACGACTGATTAATTGGTTGAGCTCGTGACTAAAATGATATTAGCCGCACGATTCAATCTCCAGGTTAAGCAAGACTTGCCAAGGTCAATCTGTGGATGGGTGACCATTTTAATATACCGAGATTCCTCCGTACCTGGGAAAGCACTTTAAGCATTCTCTACCAGTCAATCTTTGGGATAAAAAAAACAACAACAATGAGGTAAATATTTGTTATCTATGCACAATACATAAATAAGAAATATTTCAAATGGAATTTAATATCAGTAAATTAAATTGTTTATAGTGGTGTATTGTTTTTGTTCATTTAGTAGGTTATTAGTTTTTTGACCGTTTTAATAAAATAAAAATTAATCTATTTTGAATTTTTGTGCTCACCCAAACCTAAAAGAGTGACTTAATAATTTTACATCAAAATCAAAGCAAAATTTTATGCCATTAAAAAAATAAAGGTGCCAACAAACTGTAATTTAACCTGGTCATCAATAAAAGCCAGCACATGAGGTCTACGTGACCACGATGACCAACACTCGAGGGTCGCGGTTAGCATAGTAATGGCCAATATATGTAATGGGCAATAGCACATCGTCCACACGTACCTATGGCCAATTTCGCCCATCACTCTTTGGCTTTCTCAACGCTTCATTTGTTTTTCCTTTGGTTTTCCAAATGATGGAAATGCAGTGAGAATAATGAGTACTTATTTTCATGACAAGTATAGGTAACTACATTATTCTATAATAAGCCAATAAGTGGTATAATTTATCTATAATATTTATGTATTTAGAAATATATATAAGTATGTTTATCATTTGTCTAGTACCCATAACACAAGCTCTGCTTTCTAGCTTGAGACTAAACAGCGTTGTATGAGAGTTGGGGAATATTATTTGTGGAATATATTATTCATTATATTCACTTTTATATCGATTATATTCCAGTAGTAGCCTATTGGTAACGTAGCCAGATGCCATTACTTTGTGTAATTTATTTTATCGCTACTACTTTCAAAACGTTGAAGGAAAATTTCGTGAAGATTACCTAAGATAACACGTCGTGTGACATCGTTATTGTGTACCTATAGTAATATAGTTTGACTGGCCTGTCAGTGTAGTAGCTAGTGACCCTGACTGCCATGCGGGAGGTCGTGGGTTCGATTATTTTTGTTATGTGTCTGGGTGTAATTTATCTATAATATGTATGTATATAGAAATATATAAGTATGTTTATCAGTTGTCTAGTACCCATAACACAAGCTCTGCTTAGCTTGGGACTAGATGGCGTTGTGTGATAGTTGTGGATATGTTATTAAAGTAAAGGGTTTATTTATTTATTTGTATTGCCACTGAATAATTAAAACACATTAACAAACATCGATCGTTATTTATCATTGATCGATGGTTACAAACGGGCAAAAGATGTTCCGAAAACCTTCAATCTTTAAATCGTTCACAACCCAATATAATTAAAATTTTGCCTGGCTTCAAGGCTACAGTGAATATGACTCTTAATAAACTAGTGCGCCTTATCATCAACGATTACATCACTGCTTACCATCAGGTTTTTTTTTGTAATTAATAATCATCCAAAGACGAATCCCTTGGGCGGAAAGGGAAACAGTGTCAGACTCTTACTGACTAAACAACCAACCCCGTTTCTGCATTGCCGTACATACTGATCTAGAGCCTTCCTTTCAAGGCAAGGAAGGAACGGGGTATTCCTTCTTTGCCTTAGTCCCAGAGACCTGGTGTTACACTTTCGCATCAACCCTTGGCCCCCGCTAACCATCAGGTGCGATCGTAGTTACATCATCATCCTACCCTTATCCCATTTTATTTGGGGTCGGTGCAACATGTTTTTTTCTTCCACTCTGTCCTGTCACCCGTCACACTATCAGTAACTCCCTTTTCTTTCATATCACTCCTCACACAATCCATCCATCTCTTCTTTGGTCTCCCCCTTCCTCTCCATCCATCTACGTGTAAACTCAAAACCCTTTTTGTGACATGCGTTTCATCTCTCCTCTTCACATGACCATACCAAGACAAACGATTTCCTTTCAACTTTTCAGTCACTGGCGCCACTTTCAGACTTCCTCTAATATACTCATTTCTCACTTTATCCGTTCTCGTCACACCACACATCCATCTCAACATTCTCATCTCCGCTACATGCAGTCTTTTTTCATCCGTCTTTTTCACAGCCCAACATTCTGATCCATACAGTAGGACAGGTCTTATCACGGACTTCGGTGCGATCGTAGTTACATGCTTGTTTAAATCAATTAAGAAATATATATACGTGTTCTGTTGCTTGACATTGTAACTAAGATAGAAAGTCGTCAGGCAAAACCCTCTCATCAAAAGCCTCATCATTCGCTAATAGTTGTTGCCATTTAAAACAGCCTTAACAAAACCCATTCACATTTGTCAGTGGCTAGGGTTGTCCACCATTTTTTATAGTAATGTATTATATTTTTTGGTAAGAAATATACTTGATTTAAACTTTTGCATAAAAATAAAGTATACGAGTATGTACTCTATTTTGAATCTTTACTAATAATAGTAATATCACTGCATAGTACAAAGTCGTTGCCAACTGTCTGTCTCTATGTATGCTTAGATCTTTAAAACTACGCAACGGATTTTGATGCGGATTTTTTTATAGATAGAGTGATTCAAGAGGAAGTTTTATATGTATCATACTTGCATAATATATTTAAGCTAGTAAAATAGTAATATGCATTATTATTTAACTATTATATCATGAATGTACATTGAGACAAGAATAAGTTTTCAAGAACTGTAGTGGTACCAAATGAAAATCGGTTAGTGACAGTTTTTCTTAAAAAAAAACTGTTTTCAAGAGAAGAAACAAATAAATAAATAAAATTTTGAAAAATATTTTATTTATTTATTTTACAATTCTTGTACACAGAATTACAAAAAAATGGTACCATTATTTATATTATTATTATTTGGTGGTTATTTAGAGTTATAAATATAAAGGAAAAATCCTTACTAAAATATTGTGATATGACATATCTTTACTCAAAACCAATTAGCAACTCTATTAGTTACCAGCATACCTGCCGAAATGATCCGAAGATCAAGTTCACGACACTTTCTCCCGCGGTATGGCAGGCGCCATGTTTTATTTATCAGTACGAGCGTATAATGAGCTCCTACGCATTCACTGTGCTGCGCTGGTAGTCCGTACATCCGCGACAGGACTAGGTTATATTGATGGCGGAGAGAGGCATACGGAATTTGTATTTAATGGTGTTTAATTTTTTTTTTTTTGGTTGACAGTACCGATTTTTTTTTTACTTTATTATGTTTACAATATTGACTACGTTATTTCATCATGGTTGTAATAATAAAAAAGTGTTATTTAGTATCAATACATATACAGATATTTCTTGTATCAAAGATTCTAGATGCAAAGATTCAAATTAGATATCGATTATTGGATTGCGTTATGTGTAATAGAAACATACTAAGTTTTATTAGTAAATAAGTAACTTTTAAAAGTGTATCACAACCTGGCTCTACCGTTTTGACAGATTAGACATCACATCATCGGTTACTTAAGTGTCAGAAGACTGAAGGTTAATCCTAACTCCGATAATTCTTGCTAAATTGCTTTAAGGTATAGCAAAAAAAAAATGTCTTATATTTTCCAATAAATTATTTATTTATTATACTTTTATGTGCATGAAGTATGCACATAAAAGTATAAAGGCGGACTTACTTAATGCATTTTCTACCAGTCAACCTTTGGGTGATGCAGAGAAACATGATAGCAGAAAAAAAAATTAGGGTCAACACTTCGTGTGACATAAATTTAATAGTCTTCTGAATAATTAACTGGAGTGACGAAGATTGAAGACCATGATGCCTAAATGACTCAGCAACTTATGACAGTAGTTACACTAAACTATTGAGGCATTTATCCACGTACTCCAGAGCTTACTTATCTCTTCTCGCTCGCAGTATAACCTCGCCTCTATACAGAAATTGTTCAGATCAGGTTTAGCGAAGATAAATGATTGTTTAGACTCACTCTCGTTAGCTAAACATTTGACAGCTCAATTTTACTCACAACTACTTTGGTAGACAGTTGGTGAAATGCAATTTCTGAGTTTTGCATAACATTGGTTAGTAAGAGACAGGATTGTGGAGAAAATGATATATCTATGCATATTGAGTAGATTTGAAAAGTCCGGGAAAAGGTTGGGTAAGTAAAGGTGATTTATCTAATCACCTTTACTTACCCGTGATTTAGAGAGTAAGTAGTACATTTGCTTGGATGCCTTCTTTAGGAACTGGCAAGATGTGGCTCAAAACCAAGAACACTGGAAAGAATAGTGGTCTTTGCCCAGCAGTGGGACAGTATGGACTAGAAATAATAATAATAAAGCACATTCTAAGGATACTACCATTCGGTATCAATGAGGATGACTTGTTCGACGTTGACGCGACGATTTTTTGAGTTATTAAAAATGTATTTGTCTGTCTGTGTATTTGTAGTAGTTTTATGAATATGTTTTTTTTTATATTTATAGATATAGGTACATATCGAGAGAGATAGTCTCGTGTGGTTTAATTCCTTGAGAGTCTCGTACGCCTGTCCAGTCGTCGTCGTAAGACTGAGAAATCAGAATAACCTTAAAATAGGGGAAAGGAGGCAATTGTAACGTTGTCAAAATCCTAGATTTAAATATCTTATCCATCTATATCTTTGCCAAAATTACAATCCGTTTTACGTAACGAAAAGAACTTTCTAGAAACTGTCTGACGTTTAACTGAAATTTCATTAATTAAGTGGATTGGAATAATACGGAAACGAATATCTACAATGAAGTTAGAAAGTACGAGATAGCAAGTTCGTTAGTTGACGTGCAATCGTGCGATTAATCTTAATTATTAAATAAAACCCTCTTATCTTACTTAGAGGCTATTGGAATTAGATTTCGTATTAATCATTATTCTGATAATATCTTTATATAATTTCCGCTTTGCTGTATCGGTGAAATCCCTTTTAATTTCTTTTGCGGTTATGAATGACGAGATATAAGAGGGTCAAAGACAAAACATGTGTGTTGTGTAAAGACACAACACACAAAGTGTGTAAATTGGATAACAGACTAGTGAATGCAAATAATTAGCAAGAAAAAAGAAAATGGATTTATTTGACATAATAAGTAATAATAATAATATAATAATAATAAGTTTATTTGGACAAAATGATATGTAGCCTAATACAAAATATCTGCTTAAAAACTAAACACACGTTAATAAAATAATAATTAGGCAGCTTATCTATATGAAGTCCTAACTTCCAAACTAGGTAAAACCTGTATCTCAGAAGTTAGTGCTCTTCCATAGGATGTTAAATACAAAAGCTGAACAATGAACATTGACGTATTAGAACGTTATACATATATAATAAGTGCCACACAATTATTGTTTAGGTATATTCGAAACCAAAAAAAAATGAAACAAAATGTAGCGTACAAAAAGCAAGATAAGACACGGCTGCACCAAAATAAGTCTAGTCACCGCAAAAGTTGGTTTGTGGCGGGTCAAGAAAAGAATACCTGAAGGAGAGTGGGGGAGGCCTTTGCCAACAGAGGACTAAATAAATAATATGTAAAAAGTAGATACATACAAAAGAGGCGTCTCCTGGCGCAGCGATTGAGCGATTGACTGCTACGCTGAGGGTCGCGGGTTCGATTCTCGCACGGAACAAATATTTGTGTGACCTACAAATAGGTGTTCCGGGTCTGGTGGTCCATATCTTGAGTCTGTGACTTTACATGTTTGTGAACGCACCCATTTTTAGTGTGGGACAACTTTTTTTTAAAACAATCGCAACTCAAACTTTAGACTGGAATTGTAAAAATACTTCTACTAAATAAAACTAACCTTCCTAGTCGTGATAAAACGTTCAAGCTCAAGGCCACAGCACAACTTATAGAGCAGTAGGTCAACGCATTGTAGCGTTAGTGATACAGCTGTCACTGTCACTCAATAACTTATAATGGCTTAAGTTGTCACTTCTGAATTTATTTCCTCACTTTCTTCCGTTAGTATTTTTGAATGAATGAAATGAGTTTATTATTGCCCTTCTTTATTGACTTATTATGACAATCATAAAAAAAAAAACTACAGTGTGTACTTGATACAAATCATATCATCTACACTTCTCATCAAAAAAATCGAAACACCTTGCAAGTTTACGTTTTGTCAGGATTATCAGAAAAATGTGTACATTTAGGAATAAATGTTAAATGTCGTTTAATAGTGAGTAATATGAGCTTATCAAATCTTAATGTTAATGTTCTAAATTTAAATGAATTTTTCATAGGTTTCGTATTTTGTTAAATGAGTCATTTTTATTCCGTATGGAGTATAAAGGAAATGGATAAAACAACACACGTAAATGAAAAAAAAAGCTAAAAAACGTTTATTTAATAACTTGTATTCCCTCCCCGAGCTCTAATTACTGCTTCCATACGGTTCTTCATCGATCGGATGAGAGTCACGATCACATGCTGTGGTATATTGTCCCATTCCTCTTGGATTGCATCTTGCAGCTGGCTAAGTGTTTCTGGGGCAGGATCTCTTGCTCGAATTCGTCTCTTTAATTCATCCCATAGATGTTCAATGGGATTCATGTCCGGGCTTCTTGCTGGCCATTCCATAATAGAGATATCGACTTCGTTAAGATAATCTCGTACGACGCCCGCGGTGTGAGCCCTAGCATTGTCGTGCATGAATATGAAGCCGTTGCCAATAAAATGTGCATAGGGCATCACATGAGGCTCGAGACACTCTTCGACGTACCGATGACAGTTTAGTGCAGGCAGACGTGGCCCAGACACGAAAGCAAGCTCTGTCTTACCGTCGGCGCTGATTCCTCCCCAAACCGTCCACGAACCGCCACCATAGCTGACCTTTTCTTCAATGCAGCATTGTGCATAGCGTTCTCCGTCTCTTCTGTAGACCTTGTTCCTTCCGTCGTTACCATACAGCATAATTTTACACTCATCAGAAAAGAGAACTTTGCTCCACTGTAGGTATGACCAATTTAGGTGCTCACGTGCAAAGTTAAGGCGCGCTCTTCGATGGTCTGCAGTTAATTTCGGCCCATTTGCTGGCTTATGCGGTACCAGTCCACGATCCTTCAACCTTCTTCTAATTGTAGAGTCACTTACAGCCACCCTTCGTACAACACGAAGCCGCTGCTGCAGTTGAAAAGCGTTAAGGCGTCGATTTCTTAAAGAAGTTGTTACAATAAATCGATCATCTCGCTCAGAAGTGACCCGATTCCTGCCAGATCCTGAACGGCGCGTGAACAAACCAGTCTCCCGATAACGTTTATAGACTCTATGAACAGATGACAGGCTTAGATGCAGTCTTGCAGCCACAACACGCTGACTAAGGCCAGAATCCAGCAATGCCACAACTTGGGCGGCTTCTGTGGGCGAAGTATCCATACGTTTTAGAAAAAAAACCTTTTTTCAGACGTCCCAAAGTCACAGTATTGAAATAAAAAACAAAAAGTTTAAGGATAGGCGCCAATTTTTAGTTTTTAAACGCTAAATGTACTCCAACCCTAAACACACATTTGTCTCAAAACAGTGATTCATTTCGTTTATAAGATAAACAAATGAAATTCTAATTTTGAATTTAGAATTTTCGCTTATTACTGTAATGGCCAAACTGCCAGCTATAATATATGTATTTTTTTTCATCGTATGAATTCTTTTTTGTGTTAAATTCGGACAGAAACAATGAAAACGGAAGTGTTTCGATTTTTTTGATGAGAAGTGTATATTTTTTTTGGTAGTTTTTTTGTTTATTTATAAGAAAGGGGCCATTGACCCCCCGTCAATGCCCCCTGGCGTGCGAGGAGTTAAGAAATATTTTTTTTAATACGACTTTCCATAAATATGTAATATGTTTTTTTAAAGTATATTTATTTATTTAATATTATTATTTATTTAGTTTATTTTTAGTTTGTGCAATATATAATTATATACAAACCCATTGTTTGTCACGTTCGCCTATTTGCATCAGTTATATTTTAAAAAGTATTTTTAATTTTTGTGTTCAATAGATAGAAATGAAGAAACTATTTTAAGATAGTCTTCAATTTGATCGTTTGTTAACTTTCCGAACCATTGAAATATGTTTTTAGCACATTGCAGTGCATTTCTAGAATTTTATTTTATTTTTTCTTTGTAAGGAAATGATCCGAACAAGAGCAAAAGTATAAATATACGCTGAAAATAAAAAAAACATTAAAAATTCAAGGCCACAGTAAATAGTTACAGATCAGTAGGTCAATGCATTGTATCGATCGCTGCGGCTGTCACCGATCCACTTCTATTCGCACCGCATAATAGATCACGTAGAGAGTAGTAAAAGTATTGCCGATGACTGTCAAAATGATCGCGAATCGACCGTTAAATTGAAATTCGAATAGCTGACAGCTGTCAAGTTGACGTTTATTGTGGAGTCGAGAGGTTTTTTTATAATGGGAGCAGGTGCTTTTTGTGTAACGGAATGTAGAAAATATTTTATAAATGATGTTTATTTTGTAAATAGGTTTTTTTTAACTAATCTTTTACAATTTTTTTTAAGTAATTGAGGCTGGTGTTTCCTAGCTGACTAGCCTGAGAAGAAACACCGAAAGAAACTCAGGGGTCAAAGTCTCTATTAGAGTCCATACACAAACATGTAATGATCAAATCATATATGAGAACCATGCAGATTGGAGTCTGAGATGGTCTTTCAAAGAAAGATCCACACAGTTCTGAGTGGACCTGTCTAGTCAGTACGAGCATTTGTCAGCTCAACTTAGGACTACTAACTTTGTGTGACAACTTAAGGTTGACTAGTTAAACTAGTACGGCCGTCTGATCTTGGCGAGTCTGAAGCTAGGCTCTACGAATTTTAGCGCTTCGCCCGAACATTAGCTTAAAGCAGTCGAAGTGGGGCACTGCGCGTAAAGTATAGCCAATAGTTCAACTTATTTGCCGCAAACTACAGGCACATTTACTTTAATATTACCATAAACACGACTCTACCGGCCCTTCAAATCAATTAGCGTATTTAGCATCAACTTAAAGAGAGAATCTGCGTACGCGCACCCAACGCTGAAGTACCAAAAGTGAATGCAAATGCATGCGTTATGACGAGAGATGATCGGCTTTCTAACGAGCTGCGTGTACGCATCCACACTTGACACCACAAGTGACAGTTGTGTACACTAGATAAAAGGTTTAGATCAGTGAAAATGACATGAATTTCTTTGATGTACGGGAATTTCTGAAAGGGAACGTTACGTTCTGAAGGGGACGAAGGGGCCGTGGTTTTGGTGTATAAAGGTTAGTTGAAGGATATAGTTTTGGTTTTAGTTAGTAAAAGTGTAATACGCTCCCTTATTCCACCCTTAAGCGGGAGAAGTCATTAGATAATTTCTTACTCCAAAAAAAAGATTGATTAGATTACTGTTGTGACTGGTAAAATGCTGCATCGCATCTAAAGATAGACATCCCATCATAGGCCTCAATAAGATTTTCAATAAAAAAAAATAATATAAATGTCCTAGTGATCTATCTGATAAAATTTTACTGTGTCAATTATTTGGATGTCACATATCTTCGAATTTTTAGTTCTATGACATGCCGGTTTCCTGACCATTCTTTCCTTCACCGTTTTGAGAGTAATAGTGATGAAATAAATTATAATGTGCCTGGCTCTTAATAATAATAGTTTAGGGGCAGGATTAAAGTTATTTAAAGAAAGAAAGAAAAGAAAGAAAAACAATTTTTATTATAATAAACTTCTCATCAAAAAAATCGAAACACTTCCGTTTTCATTGTTTCTGTCCGAATTTAACACAAAAAAGAATTCATACGATGAAAAAAAATACATATATTATAGCTGGCAGTTTGGCCATTACAGTAATAAGCGAAAATTCTAAATTCAAAATTAGAATTTCATTTGTTTATCTTATAAACGAAATGAATCACTGTTTTGAGACAAATGTGTGTTTAGGGTTGGAGTACATTTAGCGTTTAAAAACTAAAAATTGGCGCCTATCCTTAAACTTTTTGTTTTTTATTTCAATACTGTGACTTTGGGACGTCTGAAAAAAGGTTTTTTTTCTAAAACGTATGGATACTTCGCCCACAGAAGCCGCCCAAGTTGTGGCATTGCTGGATTCTGGCCTTAGTCAGCGTGTTGTGGCTGCAAGACTGCATCTAAGCCTGTCATCTGTTCATAGAGTCTATAAACGTTATCGGGAGACTGGTTTGTTCACGCGCCGTTCAGGATCTGGCAGGAATCGGGTCACTTCTGAGCGAGATGATCGATTTATTGTAACAACTTCTTTAAGAAATCGACGCCTTAACGCTTTTCAACTGCAGCAGCGGCTTCGTGTTGTACGAAGGGTGGCTGTAAGTGACTCTACAATTAGAAGAAGGTTGAAGGATCGTGGACTGGTACCGCATAAGCCAGCAAATGGGCCGAAATTAACTGCAGACCATCGAAGAGCGCGCCTTAACTTTGCACGTGAGCACCTAAATTGGTCATACCTACAGTGGAGCAAAGTTCTCTTTTCTGATGAGTGTATAATTATGCTGTATGGTAACGACGGAAGGAACAAGGTCTACAGAAGAGACGGAGAACGCTATGCACAATGCTGCATTGAAGAAAAGGTCAGCTATGGTGGCGGTTCGTGGACGGTTTGGGGAGGAATCAGCGCCGACGGTAAGACAGAGCTTGCTTTCGTGTCTGGGCCACGTCTGCCTGCACTAAACTGTCATCGGTACGTCGAAGAGTGTCTCGAGCCTCATGTGATGCCCTATGCACATTTTATTGGCAACGGCTTCATATTCATGCACGACAATGCTAGGGCTCACACCGCGGGCGTCGTACGAGATTATCTTAACGAAGTCGATATCTCTATTATGGAATGGCCAGCAAGAAGCCCGGACATGAATCCCATTGAACATCTATGGGATGAATTAAAGAGACGAATTCGAGCAAGAGATCCTGCCCCAGAAACACTTAGCCAGCTGCAAGATGCAATCCAAGAGGAATGGGACAATATACCACAGCATGTGATCGTGACTCTCATCCGATCGATGAAGAACCGTATGGAAGCAGTAATTAGAGCTCGGGGAGGGAATACAAGTTATTAAATAAACGTTTTTTAGCTTTTTTTTTCATTTACGTGTGTTGTTTTATCCATTTCCTTTATACTCCATACGGAATAAAAATGACTCATTTAACAAAATACGAAACCTATGAAAAATTCATTTAAATTTAGAACATTAACATTAAGATTTGATAAGCTCATATTACTCACTATTAAACGACATTTAACATTTATTCCTAAATGTACACATTTTTCTGATAATCCTGACAAAACGTAAACTTGCAAGGTGTTTCGATTTTTTTGATGAGAAGTGTATTTGTGTTTTTAATAGGTATAAACTGTTGCTTAACTGCGATCCCACCTGATGGTAAGCAATAATGCAATCGTTGATGGTGAGGCGCACTAGTTTATTAAGATACCTAAGTTCGTTCGTTTCTATAGTAACCATAAACCTATCCTATCATATTTCAGCGTACTCGCAGATATTTTGAGCGGCCAGCGATATTGCAGACATAATGTAACGGCGGCCAGCTCCGGCACCGGTCGAGCGGGAATGTAGAAAGCTGGCACCGCAACGTGCGCCGGCGCATCGTAATCAAGCGGTTTTGGTGATCGCTGTGCTCTCTACACTGTGACGTGACGAGGGTAGCTCTTGAAGCATACTTTGTATTAAGGTCTTTTTGTTTTCGTCCCTACAGATACACCCTCGAGGATCTAAAAAACGCCACTGATGTTGCTGTAAACGTGGCACTGGGCCCGAAAACTTTAAGGGAAGCGGAATCCAGCGGTTCTAGAAGAAGAAGGGCTTTTTTAATTAACATCAGGACGGACGAAAATATGTTGTAATATATGTATATAATGCCAGTGTCAGACTGTTACTGACTAAAAGTACATACACAGACTAAGAAACACATTATACATTATCGAACCGTTTAATTAATTAAGCCTCAAAAGGTCCGGTGTCCGCACACATATTATCTTTTAATTGTGTCTGTAATTACGGTAGTCGAAAGGTTGAATAATAGTTGACGGCACGGCTGGAGCAGTGATTGAACGTTTGGCTGCGCTGCGTGTCGCAGGTTTGATTCTCACAGAACAAATATTTGTTTGGCCAATAGATCGATATTAGGTATAAACCTGCTTTTTTTACTTCTATAACGTATAATTAACGTAAACAATCTGTAATGTATAATTACAGCACAGCTGTCCGATGTTGGCGAGTCTGACGTTAAGCTCTGCGAATTTTAGCGATTGAAAACTCTTACAAAAAAAAATGGTTGCCTGTAAAGTCGGTTTTACGGGCGAAGATTTTACGTGACAACGTCTTTTTCTCGGTAGAATATTTATTGCGCCGATTCAATGCGCCTAATTCTCTAGTGCTGCGCGCGCGGCAGACCGATCATAGTTGAGTGGGAGAGAGACGCAAGGCATTCGGCGGGCCTCTCTCTCGTTCGGTGACTCATCGTAACGTTACCGAGCGTTACACTTTTTCATAAGTGACTCCCAGCCGCAACCTAATTTAAGACGTTGTCACGTCAATAAAGATTAAAAAAAAAAATGCTGATAACAGTTTTTAACAGCAATAACAACTGCAAATCGCATTTATTTGTTTAAACCATTTATTTTTTTACGAGTTTTCAAGCGCTAAAATTCGTAGAGCCTAACTTCAGACTCCTCGCCAAGATCCGGCGGCCGTGCTGTACATAGTTGTACACCTACGGTACTACTAGATATGATGTACTTGAGCGACATAAGCAAAGCCTGCGTGTCACGGAAATGAATATGCTGCGCTGGATGTCTGGAGTTTCGCGGAAAGACCGCATTAAGAACTCCCGCATCCGGGGCAGCCTTCAGGTCCGTGACATAGCGGATAAACTGCAGGAGGGTCGCTTACGCTGGTATGGCCACGTTTTACGAAAACCGGCAGACTACGTGGGTAACAGATGCCTCGCCATGCCGCCTCCGCCGGGACCCGGAAAACGAGGTAGGCCTAAGAGGCGTTGGATCGACGTCGTAAGGGACGATATGCGTGCTAATGGGCTTAAGGCAGAGGACGCAAAAGACCGAGCGAAGTGGAGACGACTAGGCAGGAAAGCGGACCCCGGGCACCGAGGTGAAAGCCAAGGTAGCAACCGGGACTTACGCTAGGCTGATGATGATGGTACTACTAGATATGATCGACATCGCCAAATATTTTACCGTCTAAAACTGGTTGTCTATTAGAAAGTCCTTTCAGTTTAGTGATCTGCTTGTCTTGTTTTACATACTCTGCTATTTGCCTCTGGCGTTCTACAAGCCATTTGGTATACAGACCATATAGGTACCCAATGAATTATGTTTATATGTGCACAAAGTTCACTTTTCAGCCTATCTTTCAATATCATTCTCTCTCTAGTCTTCTCCCAACTAGCCGCATCTGGTTAGATTGTAAGCCGACCCCAAGTTACGGCGAGCAATGGGCAGTTCGCTTCCGCTCGTCTGGTAACAATCCGGACCAAATCAAGTCGTCGACGGCGCAGTCTGTTCCCGAGCGCCTCAAGGAGTTGTCAGCAAATGGAGAGAACCAACTGCAGGGCCAAAGCCTACTAAGGCCCCTTCCCGGGTTCTAAAAGGACGGTTCGACCCCAGTATGAAAGCTAAGAAGGAACAGTGTGAGGTCGTTTAGTCAGTAAGAGTCTGACACAGTTTCCCGCTCCGCTCAAGGGATTCATCATCTTACTAATATTATAAATGCGAAAGTTACGATGTTTGTTACTCAATCACCCCAAAACGGCTAGACGGATCTGGATGAAATTTGGCTCAGGCATAGGATACACTCCGGAATAGGACATAGGCTACTTTTTATCCCGGAAACTCCAACCCCAATACCACGCGGGCGAAGCCGCGGGTAAAAGCTAGTTAATAATAATAATAAATTTGTTTATTGACAAAAATGTGATCATGATGATTGACAAAAATATTAATGTCCTGGATACACTAAGAAAATTATTTATGAATTGAACTACTCACATAGCTATACTTGCCGGCAAACTCATTAACTCATCGGCACTAAAGACGGGGCAATCATGATAGAATCCCACCAAGATTCACCTCCCTAAATATAGGACTCCTGTTTGCTTCAATGCGTCCTAACCACACGGTTTCCAAACAAAACACTTTACTCTATCCCACACTAACCGCATAACATTACATAACTCAAACCAGCAGGTTTAAGTTAACCACAGCAGGTAAGTAAACTAACACTAACTAGCAGTTTCACAGTTTTCACTCAAGACAAGTCTCCGTGGGAACCCGATGCGGCTGGAAGGATGTAATGTCGTCTAGTGCCTGAGTTGTTAGTCTACATTGACACCACATAATTAGGCTGCTGATCGATGGTTTCACTTTAATAGGTATTTACTTGATGAGAAAGGTAAATAAGGGATATCTTGAAGGCAGGAAATTGGGTTAACAAGTTGACAGTGGCACAAAATTTTTGTAATATTTTCATTTCTACGGTACAGGGCGTTTAAGGCTTCGTTTGAAAAGTGTATATTTGGCTGCAAAGGGCATTTTAGGCCTCATATTGTTTAAGGACCTAAACCTTTTTTGACTAAGTGGTCAGGATGAACCTGTATTATAGTAGATATACCTACCACCATTCAGTTTTAATAAAGTATTTCTGATATACTTCCCACCACTTCGGTTGAGACCCGAAAATTGGTACCTGCGCGTTCAAGGTCGACCGCCATGATTGTTCAGGTATGTGAAGAGGATCATGACCGATTTTTGGATTTCAGTAGAGGTAAGGGCGCGCAACCACAACAGTACCTCCACTCACACACGGGAGTAAGTAATTCATGATGTTGATAAAACAAAAGTTATTCGAAAAAAACTTTGATTTCATTTCATATTTTCTTTGGTCACTCTCTCTCTAACGGTATCACTTGTATAATAAATTATTTTCCCAACTTCGTATTAGTTAACATTTATTTAAATCCAACAGACGACCTTGAGAAGTGAAGATGAATCGCGAAAACTCGACTAACTACTAGAACCGTAGCGAATTCGATAATTTTAAGTTACAACACTTGAAAATTACAAAACCTTTACTGTAATCGGATTAGCTATGTATGACCTAGAAACTGATTCATCTAACACACATATAATTATATTTAGTAAATTTCGCAACTAAGTATAAATATATTATTAACTTTTAATTTGGAAATTCGCGGCATGAACTGTTGACTGTAAGAATGGGGTAGGTTAAACAGTGTCAGACTTACTGACTAAAAACCGTAAGTCTGACACTGTTTCCCGCTCCAAATGGCGGGATTCGTCATTGGATGATTTTTACATTCCATAAAAAAAAACTCTTGACTATGGAATTGATTGATACCAATGCAGTAAAAGCTCTGTTATTCGCGCGATATTATCTACATTCCGTAAATATGCTCCAAATAAAGTAACCGTGAGTATGGATATAGTAATTTATATCGCGTTACGTTACTACGTAAGAAAACAGATATGTAAAAAAATCTTATGTCTTCGCCCTTGAAAAAAATACAGAAATCAACACTAGAATCACCGAATTTCCTCATTGATATGGCGCCTATAACGAAGTTCGTTGATAAGCTGGGAGTCCCAATTTGTGTTTGGAGAGGAGTAGGGTGAAAAGAATAAACTATGATTTTTAAACAATGGTCCCTTCATCGTACATTTTTTTATGGAAACCATGAACCTAAAGACAAAGAGACTAAAAAAACTGACATTCTAATCGCAATTACGAAAAATCCAAAATTGTGTGGGAGATTGACAATAAGGGAAGAGTTCATTTGAAAGAGTTCCTAGCGTTATTTTTAAACGAAAAAAAAAAAAACAAATGAAGGAAATTAGGTGGCTTTTATTCAGATGTATAACGCCCTATACTCCCTTTTGAATACCCACTTATAAAAAAAAGATTGAGAAGCAAATCAAATAAATATAAGTTTGAACCATAACCGCCTCTGTGATCATTCTATCCATGATCTCCAATTCAAACACCTAATCACTTTATTATTTAAGTTTATTTAACACATCATTTCCATAAAAGCCTCCTAGCAAAAGCAGGTCTTGCCTTAACCTCGTAAAAGGAAAAGTTTAATCAATATGCCGACTTTCTACATCGCCAATCGACACTGCGTATTTATCAAAATAGACTCAGTAGTTTAAGAGATCATTGGGACTGATAAACCGACAATTACCGCTGGTTCAGAGGAAATCGGCTAATTACTGGATCAGTAACTACTTATTGGCCTTGGTGTGTAGTAGTTAATTGGTACACATGCAATTAGACGGCAGTGTTTATTGCACATTCTCTGTAATTACCTCTTTATTTTTTATCGGTTTAATGGCTAAGACTTTGAGTTGATCTGTTTTAAAGTTACCTAGCTTTTGCCATCTTGTAACTATTTTTTTTATATAATTATATATATTAATTTATTATTTTTTATATAATATAATTAATTTAACCTTTCTGAAATCCCTGTCTACTATATCAAGTACTAGCTTTTGTCCGCGGCTTCTCCCGCGTACATAAAATATAGCCTATGTCACTCAGGAGTAAAGCAGCTTTTTATTGTTGCTAAAATTTTTTCAATGGGACCAGTAGTTCCAGAGATTACCTCCTACAAACAAAAAAATAAAAAAACAAAAAAACAAACTTTACCTCTTTATTATATTCATGTAGATGTAGATTTGTAAAGAGGTAATGCGAGAGTGCTTTGAAACTTTCCATGTATAATCAGGGAAATTTGTAGTTTAGAAATACGAATATATTTAAGATAATTCATTTGGAGAAGATGGCTAAAAAAAGTGTGTGAGAAGTGATATGAAAGAAAAGGAAGTTGGTGATAGCGTGTCGAGTGACAATACATAGGTAGCTCGCCGTCCGGTTGCCTGGTAACAGTGCGGATCAATCTCAAGTCATCGATGGTACGCTCCGTTCCGCGCACCTCAAAGAGTTGTCAGCAAAGCCGTAAAAAAGGACTCTTCAAAAGGGTCGAAGCCTACTGGGGCCCAGGGTCTCTTTCTGAAAGGAAGGCTTGGTCCCAGTAGGAAGGGCTAAGAAGAAACGGGGTGGGGTTGAGTCAGTAAGAGTCTGCAGCGGGATTCTTCATTGGATGATTTCTGCCCACAATAAAAAAACTTAGGGGTCTTTAAATCAAGAGTAAATAGATGACGAGCATGCTCTATCATAGACAACATGATGTACAATGCTATTTTAAATAAAGACTACTTTCGAATCCCATTTACAAAACACCATCTTTCACAATACTGATGATAGGCTTACAATAATCTAAAAATAAATATAGACATCAACAAACTATTACATCGAATTTACATACAGATAACATTAGAGACGTAATCTGTTGGTAATATGACCATAGTTTTAAAAGAAGTCATTATATTTTGTAATATCGTTCAAATTTTCTTAGTATACGTTTGTTTATGGTGATGTTATGTGAGATGGGAATGTCATGGCTGGTTTAAGCGGTACCATAAATATTGTGGAAAGTGTTATAGTTTTTTTTATTGCCTGAATTATGTAATAGCTAATTGATCCGGCAAACTTTGTATGGTCAGACAGTCAATGATTGACCAAATGATGGTATGATTGAGACCAATGTATTTGACAATTGCTGTTTTTGTAACCAAGTTATATGTAAATCTAAATTTGATTTAAAAGAGTGTCCATGGAGTTTCTTGCACGTTCTTCTGCATAGAGATCTACGCTTTGGAACGTGCAAATTAGCTTCAATTTTGACAGTTCAAAAGTGCCTGTAAATGGTCTATTTGAAATAAATAATTTAAGTTTGTATTTAGATATTTAATTCTTGGGCGGAGCGGGAAACAGTGTGAGACTCTTACTGACTAAACATCCCACCCCGTTCTTTCTTTGCCTTTCGCACTGGGGACAAGGTTTCCTTCCAGAAAGAGACCCTGGGCCCCAGTAGGCTTCGACTCTTTTGCAGAGTCTCTACGGTCTTGCTGTCAACTCCTTGAGACGCGCGGGAACAGAGCCCGTCGTCGAGGACTTGGGCTTGGTCCGGACTGTTACCAGACGACCGGACGGTGAGCTACCCATTGCTCGCCGTCCGTAAGCCCGCGCGTACGGTTGCAGATATTTGACAGTTGCTGTCTTTTTCAATGTTTTTAAAGTGTTTTTTTTTTTCTTAAAGATATTTTAAAGGTTTATCTGCTATTCAGGGCGAAGATATGTAAATCCAATTAAGCATAGACCAATAATAATCGGTACAGCCATTCTTGAGTTAATTAGTTATTTAATTAAATTACATTTGACACACACCATATAATATTTGACTCGTTTTTTTTCCGTCAATTAGCTAAGAAGAAGTATTGCTGGCATTTGCAACAAATGCAAGGAACATTGAATTAAGTACCTTATTTGCGTTATATACTTATTTTTTTACGATGAACAGGGTCTTCATAACTCGTATTTTATTAACTTAACAACTCAAATAAATGATACTTTAACATAACTTACATTTATTGTCATTGCATCCTATTGAAAATAGTGATGCGACTAATTTAAATATTTATCGACAAAAACTTGTTCAGGCTTACGAAATAAAACTATTCTCGTGCATCACCGTTTACATTACACATACCAATGGACAAGTAAACATCGACTATTTTAACCATTTTCGTTAACCCGTGGCGGCCTTCTAAGAACTTTCTAATTCAAATAGACATTTATTAAACCATAAACCACGCGCATTTATCATTGGTACCGACTACAGATAGCGGCATTAACATAAATTTATTTATTATATCGACATTCGATTGTGTTGAAGCTAAAGTATTATTGTGATAGCTAATTTAATTGACGCGTTAATGCTAATGAAAGTAATGACAGGTGAAAACTTATAAATTAGCTAATTTTGTAGATATTTAAAGGGCTTTCTCGCTGTCAATTTTTATTGCTGTAATAAAAATATAAGCTTTCAAAGAAACTTGGCTTTAATTAAACAATAGTGAAGCAAAGTCAATTCAATTGTTAAATGTTTAAATAAAATTGTTATAAATAGATAGATAGATTCCACTTTATTGTACACCAAAAAGTAACAGAAGAGAGAGAGAGACAGAGAGAGGGTGTTATCTTCGAAACTAATTTACTTTAGCTGCCACCGACAACCTTTTGACGTCATCTATATCTATATGTATATAAAAGGAGAAAATGACTGACTACCATATTTACGCACAGCCAACACTACTGGGACTAGGAGCGTGAAATTTTGCACAAGGCTTCTTTTTATAACGTAGGCGAACACTAAGAAAGGGTTTTACAAAATTCAGTTCCTAAAGGAATGTAATGGGGGTCTAAAGTTTGTATCGAGAACCCGACTTTCACGCGGGCGAAGCCGCTGGCAGAAGGCTAGTTTTAGATAACGAAAAAACGACATTAGGTACAACTTTATCGATATTTAAAACAGAATCTACAAACACAAATCACATCACTATCATTTGACATCTCCGCCATCTTTCTTTTTCTAGTCGTTAAGATGAATCAGGAACGTATGTTATGTGAGTTATGTCAAGAAATATTATTACGTATATCTGTGGTTGTGGTTTACCGTTTACCGTAACGACTGAGGCCACGCAAGTGATATAAAAAACGTTAAACATTTTTTTAAAGGCGGAAAATATGGGTTATGTAAAAGATTATGTTTAATGAGATAAGACGGGACTACTTAAATGTTGAGTAACAGTGTTGTGGTTCAGCCTAGAAATGTAATATCTGGGATTAAGTCTAAGTATGTACTTATGGGTCCGCGTGGTGGATTATGGCCCATACCCTCTCCTAGAGAGGAGGTCTGTGTCCCAGCAGTGGGAACATTAAAAAGGCTTATGATAATGTATTTATTATTAGTATAGTATTGGCTTCTTTTCTGTTTGTCTATTTTTTAAGTTGTATCAACCATGTTATGTTTCTGCACCACCCTAAGGTCGACTGGTAGAAAATGCGTAAGGCATTAAGTCCGCCTTTGTACAGTGTTATGTGCATAAAGTTTTAATAAATAAATTAAGAAGTCCGTATGGTGGTAATTCACTTATGTCCTTTAACACACTAATGCAATACAATTCATATAAATGTGAAAGTTTATGAGTTTGTGTTTGTTTCTTACTTCTTCACGCTAGAATGGCAAAACGAATTTTTTTAATGATATAAACTAGTGCTTGACTGCGATCACATCTGATGGTAAGCAGTGATGCAATCGTTGGTGTGAAGCGCTATTCATTGTAGCCTTGAAGACACCTAAGTAATCAGACGGGAAGACAGCGACAGGCGAATTATTCTAGTCTTTAGCAGTACGTGATGTGAGACTTGGTACATAGGTAGACCATGTCCTGGAATAGCGCATAGGATACTTTTTATCGTGAGAGGATGTTCCTTTACCATAATTTTCTACTCTAACGCGGGCGAAGCCACTGGCAGCTGTTATTCGCCTAAAAAAGTGACGTAAAATTTCACAAGAAATACCACAATTTAATATTCATAAAATATTAGTAATATAACACTAATAAAGTTACGTATTTCTTCATTCATAAGAAACCGACAAAAAATAAAACGAAAGTGAATCTCCGAATCTCCAACTATTTGCGTAGCTCTTAGCGGCTTATAAAAAAAGTAAAAGTTGAAATAGCGATGGTCGTTACCGTTATAGTAATACGGTTCAAAATCGAATGGCAGTTCGTATCCGAAAAAGCAATTTTCTGTTACGTTGTATGTGTCAATTGTACACCTTCGAACTTTCTCTGAAGGTCACACGAAAAGGAGTGGAGACATCATCGTGACTAAAACCGTTTATTGTTTGTTTTACGTAATCTGTACTTTGTATAATTTAATTAGTGATAATGTTATGTTTTTAGCGCTTTTTCAAGTTTTAATTGTGATTTATTAGCTGCTATTAAACGGTTTTATTGCTCTTTTTATGTTTGTTTATTGGAGAAATTGTTAAAGTTATCTAATGTTTTATGGCTGGTCCGATGAGATAATACATCTCTATCTCGGTTAGGTGTACATTTGAAAGGAGGAAAATAAGAACATGTTAGATGGTGAGGTGCTTTACGACTCATATAGCATTAGGGGACGCGCAACGTTGTCATTCATACATAGCCCATGTCACGTGAATGCGTTGTAAAGTGGGGGGGAAGTTGTGGGGCACTGGGCAAAGTTGTTTGAACGTTGCGCGTTGTCATGAAGATTATTTGGTTCAAGAAAGTGCATATTCCAAATGCTAAAAGTTAAGAGATTAGAGAGCTATTAATGTAGCTTATTTTACAATTTAGACTTTTCTAAAAGTGCTATCGCTTATTTAAGTATCACTTTGTATAGTTACGAAGATAAATCATGTTTGAAACTTAACAAAAAGCCAACACGGTAAAGGATTTTGGTAAAAAGAGAGCAGGTAGTGTCAATGTGGTAACACTATAGTCTTCTTTAACCCAAAGGTTGACTGGTAGAGAACTTGTTGCATTAAGCTACTGTACATGAAGTCTAAACCAAACAAATAAAGAGTCCTAACCCTATATTTCCATGACTACATTTCATTTAAATTTGAACTGATCAACAAATAAATGATCAAATCAAAATCAATAGTTAAAGAGTTAATCACAGCACTTTTTCAACTACCTTCCCACATAAAACACTCGAATGTTTGTACACACGTATCGAGTAACAATAGCAAGTAATATAGTAATATCAGTTATTATCCAATTGGCTGAACAAATCTACTTATTAACCGTACCATTGATTAAGTATGGCTGTTATTGTGTTTTTGTGTTGCGTATTAATTATTTATGTACACGGTTTGTTGGTCACACGCAGGGGCGTAGGTAGGTGACCTACTCCTCTGGGTAAAAAAAAATAGGACCCCTTTTTGTATGGGAAGTCATCAAATGACCTAGAAAGGAAATATACGTGATTATTATTCATGTTTACGGTTTGTCGGTCACACGCAGGGAGCGTAGACAGGTGGCCAACGGCTCTGGCCCAAAAAAAATTAGGGCCACTTATTATATGGGAAGTCATCAAATGACCTAGAAAGAAAATATAAGTGACATATCTGATTGCGACATTTTTGCAAAATAATATTTTCTTTATTACGAAATTCAATGGTTATTTTTAATTAAGGTATATTTAAATAGTGTATATTTATTTTAAGCAATTTAACATTTTTGAAGATTTCGAAATTGACTGTTTATTTTGCTAATTGAGATTCAGGTTCAGATTCATTTAATCGTCGTAAGTGGTTGTGCTCATCAGTATCCATCTTTTCTCTGGCCTCTTTCCTCTCTTTGTCCAGACATTCACACAGATTCTAAAAAACTCTTTTAGCAACAGGTTCTTAGAATAATTATTCTTCGGAAATTCCCATAAGGTTGAAACTATGTAACTTTTTCCTAGAAGAAAATTATATCTTAATGTTTCACGACGTGTAAGTGAAATTCTACATTACAGTGCTAAATATTTACATTTTCTCGACTGTACAAATCCGCAATAAAATTTTGCAAACGACTTTGAAGGTCGTTTCCATCGATATTATATACATATGTTATTATATATATGTTGTACATATGATATTGTATTATATACTAGCTTTTGTCAACGGTTTCGCCCGCGTACATAAAATATAGCCTATGTCACTCAGGAGTAAAGCAGAATTCTATTGTTGCTAAATTTTTTCCAATCGGACCAGTAGTTCCAGAAATTACCTTCAACAAACAAAAAAAACAAACTTTACCTCTTTATTATATTAATGTAGACTATGCACTAGATGAGGCGTGATCGCAAGTTGGTTCAAGTGTATCAACGTTTATAACCGACTAGCCTTCTGTCAGCGGCTTCACCTGCCGAAAAGTGGGGTTTGCATACAAACTTTAGACCCCCATTACATCCCTTTAGGAGTTGAATTTTGACAAATCCTTTCTTAGTGTTCGCCTACGTCATAAAAGAAAGCCTTGTGCAAAATTTCACTCTCCTAGAGCTAGTAGTTTTGGCTGTGCATTGATATGTCAGTCAGTCAGTTTTTCCTTTTATGAAGATAAAAAGATTTTTATTTCATCTAACATTTTTTTTATATATATATAGATTTTCGGGTCTCCTCAAAATGGGGGATTACACGCAGTCCTCCCATAGCAACTGGTTCAACTTATCTGCCGCGTACTAAAACCACACTTTGCCTGAGTTGACTGACTACTTCTTACTTAATACTAGTTGTCCCGGCAAACTTCGTATCGCCGATTTATTTTTCGTTCTCACCGTTTAAACCTTCCCTGAACTATTACGAATATTTAAATAACAAAATTGGCCAAATCGGTCCAGCCGTTCCCGAGTTTTAGCGAGACTAACGAACAGCTAATCATTTTTATATATAAGAAGATTTCAACATTTCCAATGTTTAAGTATAGAATCTAGTATTCTAAAACTTACTCGTAGTATTCTTACACAATCAGATCGGATGCGATACAAATGACATATCGTCACCGACCTCCTTTCGAGCATTCATTCACCCATCTCAGTAGTACCATGGCAAATTCCTCTCATACCAACATCTGCATAAAATCTACCATATCATTGATTACTTGTTTTATAAACTTTTACCAAATATCGGAAGTGTTAGGCAATAGGTGAGTCATGATGTAACCCGTTTTGCTTTAGACTAGGAAATGTTAACTTTACACTAAGATATTATACAGCGAAAGTTTGAGGTTAAGGAAATATTTGCAAAATGTGTTGAATGTTTATTTGGAATTTGATTGGAAAAATATTATATGCTATTTTTGTCAGCGATTTAAAGTTATGCATTTTTTTTACGTGATGAGAGTCTTCGCAAACGCAATAGGCGTTTGTGAAGTCTCAGATCAAATATCACGGGCTTGTTGATGACTACGAGCAATGGGTAGCTCGCCATCAGCTCGTTCTATATGGATCGAGCACGGGTCGTCGACAGCGCAGCGTGTAGTATGCCATCTCTTGAACGTAAAGAGAGATCGTATCAAAGAGATGTCAGTATGGGGAATAAAGTTAAAAAAATTCTAAAAAGGATACTCATGGTCCTAATACAAAAAGTGCAAATGCAAAAAGTGGACGAAAATAGGTGTGGTTTTAGTCAGTAAATGTTTGGCATGATTTCACGCTCCAACCGGCAGTGAAAGAAGTCATTTTATAATATCCCACCTACCAAAGTATGTGCAAAAGAATTCATAAAAATCGGTCAAGTCATTTCGGAAGATTTGGACAACAGACCGATGTCTGTTGTCAGTTGTGACACGAGATTTTTATGTATGTCATAGTCAGATCAGAGAAATTGCTCAGTCATGATTAGACGAACTAAAATTAAACATTGGATGAAATATCAATCCTCGTTTGTCCATATTATTCATGAATAAACGGTCTATAATAGAAAGCAGGTCTTCATTACATAGTATAAAACAAAGTTGCTTCCCGCTGTCCCTATGTATGCTTAGGTCTTTAAAAGTACGCAACGGATTTTGATGCGGTTTTATTCAATAGATAGAGTGATTCAAGAGGAAGGTTTATATGTATAATACATGCACAATATACTCATACTCAATATTAGTACCCGTGCGAAGCTGGGGCGGGTCGGTAGTGTTATTGTATATAATGTTAATAATGACCTTTCAAAATCAGAATCAATCAATATTATCAAACCTTAACGTTTAAAACGATCTGGCCAGTTTTACTTGGTCATTTCACGCAGTGATCAATTTCTACAATCTGACCACAATATATTAAGTTGAACGGAACTCTGATTACCAAATTAGATTAAGAAAAAAACATGTATTTACTAATTAATGCCATAACAGCTATAAACATCGGTGTAACAGCATCTTCTAATGTGCCTAAGTAATAATTTGATGATGACCAAATGAGATTTTAAGTGAAAGTTGGCAGAGAAACGGAAAGGTGAAGCATATACGTGAGTACTCTCCACGGATGTGAGCCTGTTGGGTCCGCTTCTTGAATATATCTTCTTCTTAATCAATGGTAAAACTAGTTTTCTTTCTTTCGGAAATAAAATTCCATACTTTGCCTTGGGCGATTACGTCCGCTGACTCTCTCATTAAGTCCCTAGGTGGACCATTAACATGGTACGCGATACAAGATGGAAGATTTGTGGAGAGAGGATAGGGCCCTGGGATCAAGGCAAGGAAGGAACGGGGTGGCTTGTTTAGTCAGTAAGAGTCTGACACTGTTTCCCGCTCCGTTCAAGGGCGGGATTCGTCATTAGATATCATCGAAACCCGACCTGGGTGCAGTTTGTTTAAAGTGTTCCAGGTTGGTCGTGGCAACTCGTGGCAAATCTTAAATAAATAATTCAAGTCCCTCTTCTCTTTAGGTACCATTTAAAAACAATTGAATACTCATTTTTTTTTTCAAATTTAGATTAACAGTTTTCGAGGAACAGTCCAAATATACACAAATACACTGTCAAACTTTCAAGTATAATTTCAGGATTGTTCGAAAGCTACCACGGCCTTGTGGAAAGAACACGGGCTGATTTTAGCCTGTATAAGTCTGACACTCTCTCTCGCTCCACCTAGAGCGTGAGTAGACATTTTTTTTAATTGCTTTAAACTAGTGCTGACGACTAGACTGCGATTCTACCTGATGGTAAGCAGTGATGCAATCGTTAATGGTGAAGCGCACTAGTTTATTTGATGGCTTTGATATTCCACATAAAAAAATACACCATAGTCTTCCAGTGAACTTGTACGAGACCACGTGTTACTGTTTACGTTTGTCACGGCCCATTTCACGCCGAGTCAAGGTTGTGACCAACCAACCGTGGCGGTACGGTACACCCTTGCTTACGTCAACACTTTGTTACTCGTATTTTGTAATGGAAAAGTGTTCTTTTGTTAATGGGTACTACTTTGGAACGTGCTTTTTAGGAGTATAAAATGACATCTCATCTAGTACATCAGCTGTCCCATTTTAATCATTTCTAAAAGTTTTGTATAATAAAGGATATGTAATAGCAATAATAATAAATAATAAAATAAATATTATTTACTGTCTCAAATAAATTTACAAACGTGTGTGAGGTCCAGACCCTCATCTATGAAGGCGTTGACCTCACACTAGGATTCCCTGATAGTTTTTTTTTATTCTGTGGAGTGAATAGTAGTTTATTCCTTGCTTTTTATTATGGATCTATAGGCTTGCGCTTGACCACTTTTTCACCTAATGGTAAGTAATGATGTCAAGTAAGCTATTGACTCTTTACTTAAAGACACCTAGCTAATAAACAGGTAAAGGAACACAGGTGGGTTAAGGCCAGTAAAAATCTGATCCGACTTCTTGCTGCTCTCAGAGACGAAAAAGTTATTTGATCTTTTTTCACCCAAAAAAGATTTATATATGTACTTAATTATGCATTTTTAATTATGACCTACAATACTAAAAATATTTTAACATTGAATTGCAAAATGTCACCTTAAACTCAAGTAATTTTTGACAACAGAACCAGTTACAGTTTCAAAGTAAAAGGTACGGTAATGACATACATACACTCATGTACAGCGTGTAAAAATACCACTAAGGTTTTAGGAAGTAATCTACATTTTATTGTCAAGTTTGTAGTTGATAAAAAAACTGTTTAATCTTTGGAGAATATTAAGTAAATGAGGATCAGATTGCCGATTTTTTTTTCCGTTAAATTTCGATCACGGTTTGGCTCAGAAACGTGTAATTTAATTATTAAGTAGCTACACGACGACATGCGCTTTATATTTATGAAATATTTATCCATTTATCAAAATTTCAATCTGAACCGATTTTAAAAACCTGAATTCAGTTAAAAAATATATTTTATTTCATGTAAGCCTACATAGGAACTTATAAAACGTTAAAGCTCCATTCCAATTGGTTGTCTTCTATGAAATATAAGAAACAGAGATGAAACTGTACACCTTTTAGAGCTCCGTCCTTTTAACAATTCAGTTTAGGGCGTCAATTACATATATTAAGTTAGGAGCTCATAGTAAGATTTTATGTGTGAAACTCCAGTTTTCATTTTTCTTTTTTAATTGATTATAGGTTCGCGCTTAACCTCTATCTCACCTGATGGAAAGCGACGATGCGTTCGACGATGGAGCGCGCTTACCTAGAAGTAACCTATTCACTCTTGACTTAAAGATTCCCGGATTATAGCCATCAGGAAACACAGACTTCGGCAAGGAATTCCACTCCTTGGCTGTACGCATAATGAATGAAAAAATTCTAAAGGTTTTTTTTCTTTTTTTGACATCCTGTATACTAACTGAATAATGTATTGTATACATATACATATTTGTGTATACATTGCTATACATACGATTAAGTCCTTGTATAGTGTTAGGTTAAGGCAGACTGGTTAACATTGTAAGCATGTACAACCTCATTGGTTGTCGGCTGTCGCAAACAAACAGATTTCACTAACACACTACCCGATTTAAAACTAAAGGATTATATTAACATGCGAAAACACAAGCCTTTATAATTTAAATATGAACCTACATAATGAAGAAATCTTTGGAATTGGTAATTAAATATTTGCACATGTTTTCTATGCTTTTAAGTTCAAACACGTTCACTGTTAGAAAATATGGACTCTAACTCTATTTCTTCTTCCTTTCGTTTCTTATTATGAAGTAAAAAATATCTTAGAAACCTTACCTTCGGTCTGAAAAACATAGACTTTTCTCGACTGTCAATCTTAGCTTTCGATTCTACAAAATGAGTAGATGCCAGTATTCTACAAATTACATTCTAGTATTCGAAAAAAAAAACAAGTATAAAATATTTCGTTGAGCATCAAAAAAATCAATCAAAGTTTATACTTTTTATTCTAAACCATTATGTCTACAACACTTTCCTATAAAAATATTCATCGTTATTTTAACCTTCTATCTTTCACTACACTATCTTCTCTTGACAAAATAGACTTCGCTTCGGACTCGTCCCATTCACTGCCGGCAATCGTGCGTAACTTTCAACTCACGGTGAAGACACATTACAACGAAGGTCAGAAAATTAAGTCCTATAAATAAATTACTAGCTTTTGCCTTATAATATTTCCATTGCTAGGCCTTCTCTCTACGATAGGGAATGGGCCGTAATCCACCAAGCGGGGAAATAAATTACTATTTACTAGTAAATGGCAAGTGTACTATATGAAAAAAAAATTACAATTGCATTCGTGCAATTGTAATTTTTTTAAAAGGTGAAGTTTAGAGGTAGTTTTTTTTTTTACGTATGCCCAAGGATTTTTGAAGTCCATAGGAGATAAGATCCTTGAGTATGTCTTATTGTTACAAAACTACAGTTTTGATATCTTTCAGCAAGGGCAATAAACTTTGCTAGGGTTAAAATCGATTGTAAGGTTTTGTTCGAGGTTATAATTCTTATCAAGAGCACTTTCAACTGTGTTGTCAAGCTTGTTTGGCATTTTTTTAAATATAAGTATATATATTTCTATAATTTTGTTATTGCATTAGGATTTTCTGTAGTGTGAATATACCATATATCTTTTTTTTTATTACCTCAGGCGACATAGTTTATCAAAACACCTTTTTTTGATGTGACAAATCATCCAATCACTGATCCCGTTTAAAAGTAGAACTAAAGGGCATGACCAAATTTTTATGTGGAAGGCTCCACATGGAGCCCCGGTCCGGTTTTTGGAACAAAGGTCCGGCCCCGGTATGAGTGCTAAGAAGGAACAGAGTAGGTCGTTTAGTCAGCAAGAGTCTGACACTGTTTCGATGATTTATCCCAACATAAAAAAGCCTGTGTCCTTTAGTTATCCTTTATGTTACAGAGCCATGGTCTCTTTTTCAAATTCTCTTACCAACCTAACAAAACACTCACAGTAAGTAAGTAATAATTTTTAAGTAAGTAATGTTTACACCTAAATAACTGAGTGGATGTATAATCTGAAACTTATGTATAATCTGATACTTCTGTATAATCTCTACACATTGCATCGAGTGTCACCGCTCGCCGGTCACGACTCACACCTGTTAGTTCCTGCCGCGATGTCACTCAGGTAGTCTCATTTATACAGATGATAGCGTCATTTCTTATGACATTTTTTACCCAAATCTAACTGTGAGAAACACCGGTTTGATATTTATTTTAGTTTCTCTTAGACGTCCCGGGTTTTGGGAGTCGCTGGATAACGTCATATGTCATGGATCGCCAATATAGCGGGTATGTGGACGATGAATATTAGGTAGATCGCCGTCTGGGAAAGACCATTCGCGAGTCGACGGTGCTGCAGTTTAGGCGTGCCTCAAAAAGTCACAGGAACGACTGGCCTAGGGCTGCGGAATTTTATAGAGTTTACAGAGACTCGATTTTGCCTTCGCAAAGGGCAACTAAAGGAACACTGTGGGTTTTTATTAGTAAAAGTCCGAAACCCCTATTGCTACACGCAATGTAGTAAGAGGCAAGTAAGGAAATATAGGTTTCTCTTACTTATAAAATAGAAAATATAGTGGATTTTAATACATATAATATAATAATATGAATAATAAGCTTAGTAAATTATAGTGCCTCTACTTAACTGATAATCTACTTAACTCATAAACTTGAAATTCCTTACTGTCTTTAAGTCATATCAACTTCCTTCATTTATTAATATTAAAAGCAATTTGAAAAGTTATAACTTTTATATTATAATAAAACAATAAAAGATAAAATCGTATTTTTAATTGAACGGTAACTGCAAATTATTTGCAATAAACCATTATATTTATCATTTCATTAACTTTAATTATGCACCCATAACAACACATTTATTTTGACATGTATTATACATTCCATATTGTATTATACATTTAATTTTAACTTGTATAATTTAGGATACATTTGGAAATGTTCTTAATTACTCTTTTCGTGCAATTATGATATAATTGTACACTTGTATGACTGTTTAATGTAAAAATGATGTTTATTTGGAATTACACTTTCTCTGCTGTAAAGTTACATCATTTTAATAGTTTGAACTTTGTAAAATGTGTGAGATTCTGTAATTAACGTATGTTTATTTTTTATTTATTTATTAAAGTGTTACTTGAAAGGAGGATAATGTTTATTTGTAATGTAATATAATTGCAGCTTTACATTACAAAAATGTTGTCATTAGGATGACCTAGTGACAATATTTTTTCAGACTATGATATCAGTATCATTATGTCAATTGATTTTTTTTACCATTTGCATTAACACGTTCAGCCTATCACCTATTTCATAAACAGTGCAATATAACATTATCATTATTTAAAAAGATAACCTTGATATGAATAATAACTATAAGAATATTTATTTAATAGCCTAAAGCCTCTTATGAAGAATCACCAACATCAGCACTAGAAGTTCTACAAAACAAAATTTCGTAACGAAGAGATGGTTACCGAAGCATTGCAGACATCTGCCAACGACCTTGGCATTCTGTTAATTATATAAAAAAATATATACAATCTAAACTTTGAGCACAATTTAGCAACTTTCGCATATATTGCTTTACTTACTTTTACTTGTTTACGTTATTCAAGGTCTCTATTCGATTCCTTGGCTGCACGATTTTCATGTATTACTCAATGTTAAGTAGGACATTTTTAAAGTAACTTAAAATGCAAGTATGAGTTAAGTAATGCATAGTAGATTGTTATTGATTCATATCTTGCATAACAGTAAGAGAAACAGCGAGAGGTCACAAGAATTAATCATGTATCATAGATTTTACTTTCATAACGTAATATAAATTAGAGATTTCACAAAATACTATCACATAAAATATTTAAATTTTTGAATAAAAATTCGTGAAATTTGAACATTATATTTCAATAAATACAATGAATCTCGAAATGCACTCACAATCCGTTCCGCTAAATAATATACGTCAATTAACGTAATTAAATTTATGCAAACGGTAGCCTTATGCATTTCTGTTGCATAAACCTGATGCCGGAAGTCTGAAGTTGTAATTATTGACGTCTCTCGTGAGATGAGGGAATGCTTAAAGGTTAATGCCCCTGTTTGTGCCAGATTTTGTAGAAAATGAGGGTTTCAGAGCAATGATCACGTGACTTTAGCAAATTAGTTTAATATAGTCCAGATTTAATCTGAGTGAAATGTGAAGTTTTAACTGTAATTTTCATATTTTTAGTAAATATACTAATCAACGTGATTTTTTTTTATTATCTTAGATAAATAATTACTAGATGTTTTTTTTTTCAGTGTACATTTTACACTCATATAATTTATTATACAATTTAAAAATACAATACATTTTTAAAAAATACAAATACAGTTTTGCTCATCCGCATTATACATTAACAGAGGAATTTCTCTCAAACTACGTTCAAGTATACACGGAAAGTGGACATCGCAGATTGTATAATTCTTTGTATTTTACTGATAAAGCAAATAGGTGAAAACTGTGCACCTTTCGAGCGCGCGCGTCGATGTCTTTTACTCCGAGGAGTTCCGTTCGCGAATCTGACCGACGCGACTCGACCTACTTTTGACAGACATTCTGTACATTTTACGTAATCATCATGAGGATGTAATGTATAAAAAATTATACATTTATATACATTTTGTACATCACTATGCAGGTGAAATTTTCGTCTCCGATGATTTACTCGCACATTCTCTTTGAATGTCGGTTCGGTTATAAAACTTTATGGTAATATTTTTTTATGGGTTTTTATTTGAATGTATAATTTGATAGTCTCTACAATGTATGGATTATATTAGACTATTATATTAATCTTAGTTATAATTCATCGAATCCTCCAATTATGTACTAATTTATTTAATTGAAAGCTGTTTGACGGTGACTGCTTTATAACTAGAATTCTATGTATAGAGAGAAATTGTTCGGACGAGCGTTATTTTTAAATAACGCAGTCTTAACGTTTTCTCATACTTTTACACGTGTTTTAAGCTTGAAAAAAAAAGATGTACTTATTTTTGAGGAGTGTAATATTTCTAAGTTCATATAAGGGTTAGATTATACAATATAAAAATATACTGAAACATTTAAAAAAATAATTTAAATTTAACCACAATCTTTTTTTTTTGTTATCCATAAAGTTCTAACATGTATGGTAATTAAACTTAATTTTACGTCATAGTTAATTATTTTTCACTCAAAAAAAATCCACCGTTGAAATACCCATATTTTTTATCGCCTAAAAAACACCGATGGGTCACACTCAAACCAAACATACAACGAATCGACACAATGATTTCCCACTTTTACATTTAAATCGAAAGCACTTGGACACGAAAATCCAAACCAAACCAAAAAAAAAAAACAAAAACTTTCACTAAGAAAAAAAAAATGTCCAGAAACTCTGACTGAAAAGTACACTGAATAGGAACTTACCCAAAATATTAGCCTCATTTTATCCATACACACAGCACTATGGGAAAGTTTTAAAAAGTGGTGTAACAGTCACTACACATGCGCGAGCTTGCGCGCGGCTCCTGCGACTGCGGCTGCCGACCGCCGGCGAGGCCTCCCCGCCTAAGAAAGTCTACAACCTTCACATTATATATTATGTAAACTTGAAAAAGCGCAAGTGCATTATGGCTATGAGAAGATTTTTTTATGGTATTGTTTATGAGTGTTGTTAAAGTGGCGACTTGGTGGCATGACCGCTTTGTATTCTTTATCTGTCTATATCTAAATAAAAGCGAAATACCACTCACTGATTAATCACGATATCTCAGAAACTATAACACCTACAAACTTAAAATTTGGCAGGTAGGCTCCTTATAGGGCGTAGACGTCCGCTAAGAACACATTATAAAAAATTCCAACCCTAAGAGGGTAAAACGGGGTTCGGAAGTTTGTATGGAGAAACCGGCTTTCACGCAGGCGAAGTCGCTGGCAGAAGCTGGTCTATCTATTTCAATATATTACTGACTGAACAGGGAAACATTGTTTTGTCTCTTCAGAATTTTTTAACTCTAGCTTTTGTCAGCGGCTTCGCCCGCGTATATAAAATATAGCCTATGTCACTTAGGAGTAAAGCAGCTTTCTATTGTTGCTAAAATGTTTCCAATCGGACCAGTAGTTCCAGAGATTACCTCCTACAAAAAAAAAAACAAACTTTACCTCTTTATTATATTAGTGTAGATTATCACCTGAGACTATAAAAAAAGGTTACATACCTTTTGGTTTTAAATTATTACTGGCATAACATTTTTTTCTTTTTGACTTGATTGACATTTTAATATTTCATAAAAAAAAATCTGTAAAAATATATAATAACAATTTAAATTTTCGTGAAAGTTTTCTTTAAATTTTATTTAGTATGTCTAGAGGATTAAAATTAAATGTGAAAAATGTATTATTAGGATATCATAATTTTAGTGATACATTAGGAAGAAACGACTATAGATTTCTCTCGGGGTTCACTTCGCTGGCAGGTCCCAGGTCTACACCCTTCAGTAGACCCGACTATGAATGTTACAAGCAAGATATTATAAAAACAAGTCCAGTAAATCTGTCGGAGACTGTCTTCCCTCGAAAAATAGACGACATAGTTTTAAAACGCGTATTTTCTGAAATACCCGTTACCGGCAAATGGCTTGAAGAGGTAAGAACTTTATTATTGTTTAATATTCATTGAAGAAAAAAAAACCGTGGTTGGACAGGAGGATTCATGGTCCCAGAGTACACGGTGGAGCATAAGGTGGAGGTGTGTCTTGGTCGGAGCACTACCTTGACCTCGTGGGGGCGTCGGTGATGGTAACCTCTCGCATCGCTTTCTGGTTCAGGCCATGGTCCGGAGCTGCGGCGGTCGCCTTCTGCGCAGTAGTAATGCCACCGAAGAAGGTGACCACACGCATGAGGGAATGGACATCCTCACGCCCCAGCCCCCAGGACCCCTAACTTTGACTACCAGCCCCCATAGGCCTGCGCTTGTTGGATCCCGAGCTATGAGCAGATTACTGTCCGGCCACGCGGCATCCGTGCAGACTGCAGACCGTGCTCGAGAGTACCTAGACGGTACTCTGAATAGATCAGCCTAAAAAAATGTCAGCAAAACCATAAGAGCCCAGCAGGGCTGGAATCTTACTTACTGGGGCTCCTAGAACGTAAAGCAGCGGAAGAAACATAGGGGTGGTTGTTTTTTTTTCATTAAAAATCTAAAACACTCTCTCATTCCATTCTAGAACAGGAGAAGTCTTTAATTAATTTTCCTCCTATAAAAAAAGATTTATTTAAAGCTCTTACGAAGCAAGCTAATTGAACAGGAATAGGCTTTTAATAAACTCATGCGCCTCACCATTACCAATTGCATTACTGCTTACCATCAGGTGGGATCGCAGTCAAGCATTAGTTTATAGCAAATAAAAAATAATAATAGTATGAGATACAAATGCGCGTGTTTCACACGAAATACATGCGTGATGCGTATAGTGCTTATATACCACGTATTTAACATGTGCAAGCGTATCTTATGCGGGTAATTTACGCATGTATCTTGTACCTGCTCTTGTACATGCTCAAGTATAGCTCTGTAGCGCCATCTATGGTGCCACATAAGAACTACATGAATCCTGCATCGCGCAATCAAAGTTCTCCGCGCGATTTAAACATATACGGCAGCCCGAAATCAGCTATCGGGCAGTAGCCCACCAGACGATAATACCTGTCTGGTCGCAGGATCCTCCCTTTCTTTTTGGGTCTTTACTCTCTGTTCCGTATACCTCCAAAGTTCTATTAGTAGTGACAACGGAACGTCGTTGTCAATTTTTGATTTAACAACTTGTATTATATATAAGTTTTGTGCGAGTATATCATAATAACCAACACACAATTAGACGCGGTTGTTAATACTATTTAAAAAGATTTATAAGGGAGAATTTCTTTTGAACGGGTCCGCTGGACGGAGTGAAGCGGCGAAGAGCAGCGAAAAGTATATTCATTGAAAAGTGGAACGGAACGCAGCGGAGTCGAGCTACCCTCCACTATGACCTCTCTGCTCGTTTAATGACTCGGTTTTGTGCGGCTCGAGGCTGCGGGTTCACTTGTTTTCATTTACCACTTCGCTCTACTTACAGTTTCCACTGACACAGAGTGGAAATTTTAAGGGCTATGCTTGGCCAATTCAAGTCCGCTCCTCTACATTACGCCCAGTTCCGTTTTTTTGGAACAGCACCTGTGCCAAACTCTTGCGCGCTAAAGTGCCTTTGTGTTATAAAATATTACAATTAACAATGTTTTATTTTAAACTAGCTTTCTGCCGGCGATTTTGCTCGGTTGCTAATAGGTTTTCACACAATCTTTGGACACGCGTTTCATCCCTTTAGGGAGTGAATTTTGGAAAATCCTTTCTTAATGATCGCTTACGTTATAAAAGTAAGCCTTGTGCAAAATTTCACTCTCCTAGTTTCGGCTTTGCGTTGATATGTCAGTCAGTTTCTTCTTTTATATATATAGAAAATGTAAATGTAAATAAGTCTTAAAATAATGGTCTTTAAATCTAAAATTTCGAAACTGGAACCAAGTATAGGTACTTTAAATAGTCTCAGATAATATTTTATGTGAACAAAAATTTTTTTTCATTTATGTGGGAAACTAAAAGCTGAACTTTTTAGATTATAATAACTTGAGTACAGACTTACTTAATTATATTTACCCGTTAAGTGTCAATAGTAACGAAGATGTTGAGTATGATGTCGTCGAAAATCGTGAGTTTTAATTTGGTCAACGCCTGCACTATTGCCAGTATATAAAATATTGTAGGTATACTTTATTTTAATAATATATTTTATAGAAAAAATAATTTATTATGAATAAACACGGTAAAAACTATTTCAAAATCGTGATAAATAAGTATCTTTTTAACAATTTGTTTGAATTGTCTATTTTTTTTTGCTTACATAAATTATCTGAGATTCATATATGACGTTTTCAACTTCTTAGTCTATTTTCAGGTGCTTCTCGCTCCAATTTGCACTCCAAATCGTGGGTTACGTTGGAAGTCATCGTGCAGTTTCTGTCACCGAAAGAACCCTCCCTGGCTATTGGGTCCTGAATCACGGCCAGACTTTGAGGGGACCGTCAAACCATACCCCTCTTTCCTGCCATGCATGCCTTTTTATTGTCTCCCGAAGCTAAAGCGATTTTCATGCATAGAGCCAATGAAATCTGATCTCTGCACTAAGAGTACACAGGGTTCTTCAAAAACTGTTCGTCTAAATATTCGAAGGTTTTATTCTTCCCACCGAAGTCGGCGCAAGAATCTTAGAATAAAAATAAAAGCGCGACAGGCTAATTTTTGTCCAAGACTTTCAGATTGCAAGCCAGTGATAATGTCAAAGTTTTATAAGCCGCCACAGAAAAGAGGAAGCTATACTAGCAAATTAATTGGTTCAAAACCACCCAGAGTGAGGCGCCCAAGACCTCCCAGAATACAGTGTCCAAGTCCACGAAAACGCTAGATGAACAGTTGAAACATGTAGGAATGTTTTTTACAATGCCCTAATTCCAAAAAGTGAGTGAAATATTTTTGCTTGTTGTTTAATTTTATTAAATGAATTAATCTATAAAAATCTCGATTTTTTATTATCTCGGTTAAAGTTCAAATGCAGCTCATCTCTTTTTCCTTACGCATCATACATTTAAGAGCTAGTCTCACATGTCATACTTTAACTCCTCGCATTATTATTGTTAACGTTTTATACAAACTTGAAACCTATTTTCCTGTTTTCTTTTACAAATATGAAAACCCAAACTTTGCTTAGAAAGTACAATAAAAGTGAGCACAGATTTTGTCTTAACTTGTCAATAACTCTTTTTAATAATAGTTTTTTTAGACCCTGCTTACCAGTAACTGGTCAGATGTATCTATATGTTAGCTACCCTTACTTTCCAACGTATCAAAATATAAGTTTACCGAGCTAAAATCATTTTTTTTTTCAGATAAAAACGCGTTCATTGTACATCCCAAGTCCTGAATTATTATGGAAATCACCATACAGTCTCTACTATGACCAAAAGAACCTTGAATATCCTCCTTTCGATCTGAAATTACACTCAAATTACGACAAGGTCCCTGTGATGCCAATGTGCCTGGCAACAATATGTCCTATGCCACCAAAGCTGGAAACAACCAACTCTAGTGCTAAAAACACACTGTGTATTGCGAAAACTGTTATATTAAACAATTGTAGATTCTATTGCGCCAGTCCATGCCAACCTAAGCTTCCTAGAAAGAAGCGAACGCAGAGACCTTGTAAGCTCAACCCTTGTGGGCCAAGACCAGGCGCAAAGAGGCCGGTGCCAAGATGTAGACCAATGCCCCACACCAGACCAATACTTCATGCGACAGATTGCAGTTCTGGCCCAAAAAAATGTAGGCCGCAATTTAAGGTGGGCAAAGGTTCCTCAGATGGTGGCTCATTTAAAGGTACTGGTGGATCAGGCGGAGACCCATGTGCTGGAGCAAAAGGAGCACCTAAGACTTGTTATGGGTCCGAGAAAGCCGGCTCGCCTTCGAAAAAAGGATCGATTTGCCCATCTGAGTGCAAATGAGTTTCCCTTTTAAGATTTTCTGTACTTTTATAAAAAAAAGTGTGAGTCCAAATTATATTTTTGTTCATGGTTTGAATTAAATGTATGCTTAAAATGAAATATATTGTATTTTTATTGTTTTAAATGGAAAAGACTGATCATGCATTTACAAGAACAAGGTTCTACTTGACCACAATTACTTCATCGAAAAACATATTTCAACATAAACTTATGAAAAATCCAAAGTTTTGTGAAGCATTTCATAAAGAATAAAAAAATATAATATACACTTACATATCTATCATGTATTTCGTGTTTTAAAAAATACCTGGGTCTGCAAAAGCATTGACTGCACAGATGTAATCCAGTTTCCAACGAAGGTCACCTTGGTAAGACCTTGGTTTGCCTTGTGTTTCAGCTACAGAGATTCGAATCATGGTTAAATGGGTCATCTCTTCCTAAATCCTAAAGATTTGTACGCCATGACTTGCGGCTGTAGTTTGAACTATTTAATTATTATCTGCATACAATTAATATATCATGTATACCATGTTTAAACAAATTTTTACTTATTTTTGCGCGCCAATACGTTTACAAATCAGTCATTGCAGTCAAAACTGCTGTTGGAAAAACCGTGCCCGCCATTCGAGGGTGTTGAAGGTCATATCAAAATTTGGATTACATCAGCTGTCTATACAGGCTAAAACAAGGTCACCTTGGTAGGACATTGGATTACATTCGTGTGGCCTAGGGATTGCAAACCGGGTCCGGTGACGATGCCGTTCTGACGCGCCAATGGCTCTCCATCGTCATTGGCGCGTCAGAACGGCAACATCGCGTTTCACAGGGCTTGCCATGCCAATTTTATTTTCTATAAGCTCACAGCCCGATCACCGGACCCGGTATGAATGGATGAAGATGTCTAAAAGGGCACTGGGTCTGGCCGGGCCTGGTTTGCAATCCCTAGTGTGGCCCATGCTGAAGCCTTTTTCACAAGACCTATATTAAGCCTGTCTCAGATGGTGTCTGATTTGGTCGTGTGCTCGTTGCATCTGTAATATTTGGAACTGTTTGATATTTACCCTTTGTAAATGTGTTTGCATTAACAAGTCGTAAGAAAATATAGGTTTTGGCCTATATTTAGCGACTTTAAGCGACTCGTCTATTATAAGGAAGATTTGCACAATACCTGGTTGGTTCTCGGTATAGTTCAACACAACGGTAACATAGATTTTCAAGGTCCGAATTTGACACGATTTATAATTTTGTTTGTGAACGCAATACAAATAGACACAGCAATTTTAATTTTTGTATGGCGTAATTATGTATCAGTCATCAAACAGCAAATCAGTATCTCTTACACAAGTGTGACTGGCAAGTACAGGAGCGGGATGGGTTTAGGAAATGCAGCAAACAACGGAAAATAAATTAAACGCGTACGAGACCATAACCAGACGGTATTTTTTTTTATCACACATCTTAGTTAGAAAAGCGCCCATCGCGTAGAATATAAAATTAAGCTCGAATCTTTTTTCCTAACTTAACATTCTTAATTTATTTTCAGTCCCGTTCTTTACCAATCGTCACTCCGGGAGCGAAGCGATTACCTTGGAATACAGCGTTCGATTTCTACTACGAGAGGAAGAAACCTCAGTGCCCGCCTCCAATTCAAAAACCCCATTCAGACTGCAAGGAGGAGCCTTTGAAGCCTCCACCTCCACCAACGATTGCCCCGACTTGTCCCGCAAACCCCAGATGCTACCCTTGCAAATTGCCGAAACCTGATCCTTGTGAGAAGCGCTGTAGATTATATTCTACTAGTGCAGGACATCTGGTTACACCCAAATGGGTAGCCATCACGGCTCGATCACTCTGTAGCGGATGCGATAAATGTGAACCAAAAAAATGTGAGCCGAAGACAAAATGCCCACCACCGCCACCAAAATGCCCACCTGCACCAAAATGTGAACCACCACCACAAAAATGTAAGCCGAAGAAGTGTGGTGAACATACTGATACATGCCCAAAGAGGTGTAAACCAAAGAAAAAAGGATGCGATTAGAAAAACGGATTTTCAATTGAATTTACTTGAATTTGAATTTAATTGAATTGACTTATATACAACATAAATATAAAAAAAAATGCAAACGCATATTTTTGTTTGTGATTTGAACTAAATACATTTTTTTAATAATATCATCTTTTCAATTTATTGCAAAACTAGCGACCCGCCCAAGCTTCGCACGGGTACTGATATTGAATATATTAAGCATTTATTATACACATAAACCTTCCTCTTGAATCACTATCTATTAAAAAAACCGCATTAAAATCCGTTGCGAACTTTTAAAGATGTAAGCATCTCTCGGTATAGTTCAACACAACGGTAACATAGTTTTTTCAAGGTCCAAATTTGACACAATTTATAATTTTGTTTGTGAACGCAACACAAATAGACAGAGCAATTTTATTTTTAATTTTTGTATGGCGTAATTATGTATCAGTCATCAAATGGCAAATCAGTATCTCTTACACAAGTGTGACTGGCAAGTACAGCAGCTTAGGGAATGCAGCAAACAACGGAAAATAAATTAAACAAATGCGAAAGAGACCATAACCAGACGGTATTTTTTTTTATCACACATCTTTGTTAGAAAAGCGCCCATCGCGTAGAATATAAAATCAAGCCCGAATATTATCTTAACATTCTTAATTTATTTTCAGTCCCGTTCCTTACCAATCGTCACTCCGGGAGCGAAGCGATTACCTTGGAATACAGCATTCGATTTCTACTACGAGAGGAAGAAACCTCAGTGCCCGCCTCCAATTCAAAAACCCCATTCAGACTGCAAGGAGGAGCCTTTGAAGCCTCCACCTCCACCAACGATTACCCCGACTTGTCCCGCAAACCCCAGATGCTACCCTTGCAAACTGCCGAAAGCCGATCCATGTGAGAAGCGCTGTAGATTATATTCTACTAGTACAGGACATCTGGTTACACCCAAATGGGTAGCCATTACGGCTCGATCACTCTGTAGCGGATGCGATAAATGTGAACCTAAAAAAAGCGACCAGAAGACAAATTGTCCACCAATACCACCACCACCCGAATGCCCAAAATGTGACCCGACACCAGAAACATGTGAACCACAGAAGTGTGGTGGACATACCGAGACGTGCCCAGAGAAGTCTAAACCAAAAAAGAAATGCCCTGGATGCGATTAGAAAAACGGATTTTTAAATAAATTTACTTGTTATACAACACAAATTTAAAAAAAAATGCAATATTTTTGTTTGTGATTTGAATTAAATAATTTTTTTTAATAATATCATCTTTTCAATTTATTGCAAAACTAGCGACCCGCCCAAACTTCGCACGGGTACTGATATTGAATATATTAAGCATTTATTATACACATAAACCTTCCTCTTGAATCACTCTATCTATTAAAAAATACCTCATCAAAATACGTTGCCTAATTTGAAAGATCTAAGCATACATAGGGACTAAGCAACTTTGTTTTATACTATGTAATGAAGCACAGCTGTCTTTGTGGCGTTACTTGAGGGAAGTCTTTTTCCGACATTATTTTGCTACAATTAGGATAGTTAATTTCTCTAAGAAACACTACCTAAGTGCATTCAACTTAATTTTCTAATAGGGTTTATAAGAGTGTGCAATAATTATACATTATTCAAAGTTATAATCCCCGAACGAATTTCGATCACAATCTCGACAGAGATTACGTAGTGTTCAAGAGTTTGCGCAAACACAGATACACCCTCTGTTCTTTTAGCCTCATAGTCCAATAAGACGACAATCCGACACGATCAGAGAGAGATCAGGTGCAGAAACCATTGTTCCTGCACCTAATTTCGCATTCGTTTACGTGCTTTACGGGGACACTAAGTGGTATCCAGGTAGATCAGTGTCTTATACTTACACAAGATTGCCAGGCAAGTACACCGGGATGAGGTTAGGATATGTAGCAATCAACGAAAAATAAATGAAACTCGAAAGAGACATCATAAACATAAGTATTTTTTTTTTCATCGCACACCTGTGACGAACTAGGGACGTGTGAAACTGAACTCCGAGGCCCTGAACGAAAAATAGGAACAGGAGTGGGTTTTAGTCAAGTCTTGAAATGCTCTCCTACTACACCCAGACATTTCCCATCTAAAAATCCTGAAAAAGCAACTTTAGGGTTCAGTTAGACGACGCGAAAATCAGAATGCGTCCGCCATATGGTGGTCATACAGCGACCGTGTGACGGCCGCATACTTCCTTTCTTTTTATAGCAATATTTACTTTATTAACTAGTCCACAACGTATAAATTCTAAACGCATAAATACTAGCGCTATCTATTTTTCATTTCACATAAACGTTACTTGAGTCAAATATAAAATAAGTTCGAAGCTTCAATTCAACATTCTTAATTTATTTTCAGTCGCGTTCCTTACCAATCGTCACTTCAGGAGCGAAGCGATTACCTCAGGATACAGCAAACAGTTTCTGCTACGGCCAAAAGGACCCTCATTACCCTCCTTCGACTCCCAAATCCCGATCAGACTGCAAGAAGGACCCTTTGAAGCCGATACCTCCTTACAAAAAGATTACTCCAAAAAACCATCCAATACATAACTGTAGATTATATTCTACTAAAGCAAGCCTACCCAGGAATCTGAAGGCAAAATCGTGTTTACCCAGACACCTGGTTTCACCCAAATGGGTAGCCATTACGGCTCGATCACTCTGTGACGAAAGTGGATCAAAAATCGATGAACGGGTGGCGCCAAAGTGCCCACTAGCGGCGCCAAGATGCCCACCTCCAGCTCCAAGATGTACACCGGAGCCGCCAAGGTGTCCACCACCGTTACCACGATGCACAGCACCATCACCATCATGTAACCCGCCACCACCAAAACCTAGACCGCAGAAGTGTGGAGAAACTGTCATATGTCCAGTTTGCTGTAACCCGAAAAAGAAAAAGAAATAAAAAAGTAAAAAATACTCGACTGCATAAAACTTTAAATAAAAACTAAAAAACAAGATCAGTCCAGTAGCATAGAAACCTTTGACTTTAGATTATTTTAATATGTCCTGACTGTTGCAGGCAATACGTCCGTGTAATCCCTACGTACTGATTTTCTTTTTTTCATTTTCAGTTTTTATTTAAAGTTATTTTTTACGCAGTCGGAGATTTGCTATTTTTATATTTTACACTTTTTAGTTATTACAATCTAATATAAATAATTATTTATTCTGTTATAAGCGTACATTTATCATTTTAAAGTTCACAAACCTACCGCCATCACGCTTATTTATTTTGTATCTTAAATAGAATTGCAGTGTTCGTTTGTAATATTAAAAAAAAACATTTGTTCCTTACGTATATTAAAATGTATTTGGAAGCTTATAATAAAAATGTTATTTTTCGAGTTTTGGTTATTTTTCGGTATGTTCTGGCTAATATAATATCCGAATTCGGGAATTTACTAACGCACATGTTACAAGCACTTTTCATTTTTCTGAGGAGACGTGAGTTAGTCTAGTCTTATGTCTTATGACATTAGTCTTCGAAACGGTTAAATAAAATTTGATGGTACTTTAATTAGGATATAGTTTTTTAGAGATGGGAAATCACTATGGCTTGTCCCGCTTGAGGGTTATGGAGGGCGTGTCAGAATTTTAGTGACTCTCTTCTGTATCCATCAGTTGCCCTTTGCTTGGACGTGGTCTGGTAACGGTCTAGACCAAGCCAGGTCGTCGACGGCGCGCTCTGTTCCCGCGCGCCTCAAAGGATTGGTCAGCAAATGTAGATGCCCAACTGCAGGGCTGTCCGGCTTCTGAAAGGAAGGTCCGACCCCGGTATATGGGCTAAGAAGGAATGGGGTAGGTTGTTTAGCCAGTAAGAGTCTGACACTGTTTTCCGCCCCACTCAAAGGCTTTAGTTGGGACCAAAACTTACTATTTACTAGGAGTTTAATCAAAGTCACAATAAAGCTATATTTAAAGATTTTCGATAATTCATTTTTTTTTTTGCTTCCTTTCATCTTTGGCGCTGTCTTCATCTCGTTTTATTTAAACGTTCATTAATAAAATACAACGTTTTGTATCGATAAACTGGTTCTACGATATTTGGACGCAATACTTTCTAATTTTTGCATTACATAAAATGATAGCATTTTCTTTCCTATCTAGATTTTTGAAGAAGAATTAAACACGCTTTAATATATATTTACTAGCTTTTGCCGGCGGCTTCGCTCCTGGCAACAGAAAAATGTGATAAATGAAGAACCGCTCGACCAATTTTGTGCAAACTTCACATAAACCATCTACTAAATAGTCTGCACAAAGCCTAAACATATGGTTTGGATAGGTGAGCCCGTTCTTGAGTTTTAAAGTGACAACGAAAAATACCACTTATTTTTATATATTACTAGCGACACGCCCCAGCTTTGCACGGGTGATGTGATATATTATAGCTATAAACCTTCCTCTTGAATCACTCTATCTATTAAAAAAAAACACATCAAAATCCGCTGCGTAGTTTTAAAGATATAAGCATACATAGGGACAGAGCGACTTTGTTTTATACTATGTAATTATGTAATGAAGATATATTTATATTTATGTACTAAATTATTAGTAAGACTGTAACGGAAGACCGAACATTGCCTCCGCTAATGCGGGACTTCGGTAAATTGTACAGTATGGCCGCCGGATCTTGGCGATTCTGAAGTTAAGGGCTGCGAATTTTAGCGCCCCTTTTAGCGCCAAAGCCTTCTTCCGCCGGGATTCCAATCCACGATTTCTGGTCACCGTAGGCACGGGCTTGCAGACTTGCAGACTGCGAGCAATGGGTAGTTCGCCGTCCGCTCGTCTGATAATCGTCCGGACCAAGCGTAGTCGTCGACGGCGCGCACTGTCCCCGTGCGCCTCAAGCAGTTGTCAGCAAAGCGTAGGGACCTTGCAGAAGGGTCGAAGCCAATCGGGGCCTAGGTAACGTGGAAACGGGGTAGGTTGTTTAGTCAGTAAAAGTCTGAAACTGTTTCCCGCTCTGCTCAAGGGTGGGACTCATCATTGGATGAGTTTTACCAACCATGCACCAGGCACCTGCCATGTTTTCTCTTCACCACTTGGTTGACTGGTAGAGAATGCCTAAGGCATTAAGTCCGCCTGTGTACCTTTGTGTTGTTGCATGAAGTTCTAATCTACACTAATATAATAAAGAGGTAAAGTTTGTTTTTTTTATTTTTTTGTTTGTAGGAGGTAATCTCTGGAACTAATGGTTCGATTGGAAAAATTGAAGCTATAATAGAAAGCTGCTTTACTCCTGAGTGACATAGGCTATAAATTATTTATATAACATGGATATTAACAGAGTTACCACAATTTTTGTCTCACAAATTTTGCGCGGACGAAGTCGCGGGCAAGAAGCTAGTAAATAAATAAATAACCATAAAAAACCCCTATATTCTGAGTAAAGTACCGTATCTGTCATTACTTTACTGGGTACCTACACATATATCAATTTCAATTTTCACCACAACTATTCGATTACAGATATCTCTAACCTTCGATTAAATCTTAACGTGATGTCGATGTCGTATCCATTGATTTCTTTATTTTGATTCACGTAATACTTTACGTAATTACATGGAAGGTTTTTTTTAGAATTGAATGGTCGTTCTTAAAATAACTCACAGTTAATATAATCATCGCGACCAATGACATCGAAATAAGTACCTAACAATATGCAAAAAAAAAACAAATAATTTATATTAAAAAATAAATGAAGAATATATTATTATCTCATTAATAAAACATATTATTCAATGAAAGATTATTCAAATGGAAAACGCAAATAATTAATTCAGGTAATGGTACAATATGTATATAATTAATATATTTCAAATATAAATAATCATGATTTTATTTACTTATAAAATGTCATATTCTAAGTGAGATTTGTACACTCCTGAAGGTTTCTTCAAAGTAAGTAAATTATTATTATATATAAGTTATTTGATACTAGCGACCCGCCCCAACTTCGCACGGGTACTGATATTGAATATATTCATCATCAGCCTTTTAATGTTCCCACTGCAGGGACACAGGCCTCCTCTCTCTAGGAGAGGGAATGGGCCATAATCCACCACGCGGGCCCAGTGCGGATTGGTGGATGTCACATGTCTTCGAATTTTTGGTTCTAGGACATGCCGGTTTCCTCACGATGTTTTCCTTAACCGTTTTGAGAGCAGTGGTGATGAAATAAATTACACAAAGTAATGCGCCTGGCTGGGTTTGAACCCACGACCTACGACTCGTAAGTCAGGGCCGTTACCACTCGGCCACCACTGCTCATTGAATATATTATGCATGTATATTATACACATAAACCTTCCTCTTGAATCACTCTATCTATTAAAAAAAACTCATCAAAATCCGTTGCTTAGTTTTTAAGATCTAAGCATACATAGGAACAGATAACTTTGTTTTATACTATGTAATGATAACACTGGTCAACAAAATTTCAACTTTGTCGTGCCACACGAACTTTTTTGATATTTTTTACTTTCATTGGTGATTGGGTGATTGTAATAAAAAATAAACAGTTAAAAAAAAATTGCTAGACAAAGATTTTATTCTATTGAGTAATTTATAATATTAAGAAAAAATACGGATCTCGTAATTCAAAAGTTTATTTTTCTATAAATGACTTAGAAAATCTAAGATTTTCTTGAATATTTAGCTTCTGGTTGGTTCCTTTTAATTGTCCAGCAGTAATCTGCTAACATATTTGGGCTCCATTTGCCCTGGTACCGTTTTTCCATATCAGAAATATCCTGATGGAACCTCTCGCCGTGCTCGTCACTGACAGCCCCTAAATTGTCAGGAAAAAAATCCAGGTGCGAGTCTAAAAAATGGATCTTAAGTGACATGTTGCAACCTAATACTTGATATGACAATAACAGCTCGCTAACCAACTCTCTGTAGCTGTTTTGGAAATAGCTAACTTTTGTATTATGATGTAGCAAATTCCATTCTTTTAGACGAGATCCTAATAGTTCTGACTGTTTTTTTGACAAATTTAAATCTCGAACCAAATCATTTAGGTCTCCTTGAGTTATCAAATGTGGTTCCTTTGCAATTTCTTCAAACTCAAAGTCATCGTCCTTGTCAACACATACACTTGAAGTAGACGGTTGTGAATTGTCGTTCTCAACAGATGTAGTTGCAACTGGTATTAGTTCTGGCAATTTTTTACAATGAGAGACTGGTCTCATAGCCGAAGATAAGTTAGGGTAAATAACTGTGTTTTTTTTCTTGTAATTTACCTATACCTTTTACGTCAGTGAGACAAAAATAGCAATCTGAAACGTGATCTCGCTGTTCAGTCCATATCATGGGTACAGCAAACGGCTTAGGTCGTGCACCTTTTTTCCAGTCAGTTAAATTTTTCACACACGTTATGCAACAGACATGAGGGGCCCAGGATTTGTCTTGATGGGCGACAGAAAAACCAAAACATCGGTGATAACACTCCATCACAAGATTTGTAAAATTTCGTCGTTGTTTTTTGAATGTAAGTTCTCCGCAGACATAACAAAAAGAGTTAGGATCATTAATACACTTCCTTGACATGCTCACAGGGTTAATAAATCCCAAAAAAGTGTTCAAATTCAACGACAAATATTTTTATAACGATTTACTTGTAAGCATTTCTGTTAATTTACTGCCGTAGTACTAGTTATGAGTATTACCGTATTACAACAAATAGGAGGCTAATTGACATATGGCAACTGTGATTTAATAATGAGGGTAAATTGATAAAACAAAATTAGCTATCAAAGTTCGTGTGGCAAAACCAGTGTTGACCAGTGTAATGATATGTACCTACCTCTAATTCTATATATAGGTCAACAAGTAATTAATTACCGATATGTATTATTATGACTGCAATCACGTGTTTAAATATCGGTCCCTAATTAGGTACTAGTCTCCCTATATATAAAAGGTAAAGTCCCTTGGCCCTAGAATGCTGAAATTTTTCATCAAATCTGGTAGGATTTCTTATAGTTCACCCTCTTCTTCTTCTTTTCGAATCGATGATAAACTCTGTATTATGTATGGAGTCGATGATAAACTCTTTAAACCGTTGGGGCCCAGTAGGTGGCTACGTTAACAGCAGCATCGGTGGCACTCAATAAATCCTCCATAGTGCAGGTGTATGGGCACTTAGGGCAATCCAGCAAGTGCCTCATGTTTTGAACAGGGGCACCGCACTCACATTGAGTATCCGACAAGTCTATAAAACCCTATTTCGCGAAGTTGTATTTACAGCGGCCTACCTGGGTACGCAACCGATTTAGTGCTTTCCATACAGGCCACTGCAATTCATCTCCACGCGGGAGAACATCTTGTGGTTTGAAGAAGTCTCTTGGTGGTAGATGATGTTCTTCCCAAAGTTCACCCCCTAAGGGGATAATACAGAGGTTTGAAGTTTATATGGAACTAGCTTTTGCCTGCGGCTTCGCCCGCGTCTGTGGTTACTGCTCCGCCCCCATAGGTCATAGCGTGATGTTATATAGCCTTCCTCGAAAAATGGACTATCCAATACAAAAAGATTTTTTGCAATCGGACCAGTAGTTACAGAGATTACCTCCTACAAACAAAAAAATAAAAAAACAAACTTTACCTCTTTATTATATTAATGTAGATAACCTCTGCGGCGAAGTTCCTGACAGACCTAGCTTCTACCAGCGGCTAAACCCGCGTGAAAGTAATGTATGCGTCATATTGAGGTGCATTATGTCCTCCGATGTACACATTTTTATTAATATAAAAAAGATTAACATCAAATGAATAATCATACTTTTGAACAAGGACGCAAAACTAATTTATAATTTAATTGGTTTCACGTATTGAAAGGTAACCTTGTAAAACATCTTATTGCAATCGCAGTGTAAATAATGGAGATGTTATATTATATACTTATGCATCAATGTGCGATAAAATTAAATATGATTCGACTGGCCTATTGGTGTAGTGGTTAGTGTTGGCCCTGACTGCTGTGCCAGGGTTCGATTCCCACCCAGAACAAATTCTTATATTCTTTATTATACACTGTTATTTCAAAATACAAATTTACAAAACAGGTGATGTACATAGGCGAGCTTAACCCAAAATTGGGTTTTCTTACAGCAAACCGTAAAGCGTAATTAAAGAAATTTTGAAAGACTTGAGGACATTACAAAGTGCACAAAAAATAAAAGCTAAATTATACCCTTAACAACAAATGTTTGATAAGCGTGATCATTTGTTCTAGGTCTGGGTGTAACTATATTTAGTATGTATGTATTTAGAAATATATAAGTATGTTTATCAGTTGTCTAGTACCTACTCGTAACACAAGCTCTGCTTAGCTTTGGACTGAATGATGTTGAGTGATAATTGTGGAATATTTATTAGATAATATAAACTGTCATTTTCATCCGGACTCGCTCTCGTGACGTGGTACTAGGAAAAGTGCGTTTTCCGGGATTTAAAAATAGCCTGGAATTCTGGAATTATTAGGAGGGTGGGTTTTTGTGGTGGGCAAAAATCATCCAATGACAACTCCCACCCTTGGACGGAGCGGGAGATAGTGTCTGACTTTTAAACAACCCACCCCGTTTCGTCTTAGTCCTACAAAACGGGGCCGGACCTTCCTTTCAGGAATCGGTTCATGGCTCCGGTTATAGCTTCGAACCAAAATGTTTTGGGAACATTGCGCAATCAGCTAAGAAGTCAAATTCCCTGAGGGTGTATTTGTTCTCGTATAGCTCAAACTCGGGGGTCGGGGATCAAAAGTTAAGAGGTTACATCTAGACAATCGTGCTACATCATCAACGGTATCACCGCTTACCATCAGGTGATATAGCGGTCAAACACGAGCGTAGGTCAAAAAAATGCATTCAGATCAGTCGATACACACAAGAAGGTCAATTCATATTGTTTCATGTAATATCCTTATCCTTACATAGTATAAAACAAAGTCGCTCTGTCCCTATGTATGCTTAGATCTTTAAAACTACGCAACAGATTTTGATGCGGTTTTTTTAATAGATAGAGTGATTCAAGAGGAAGATTTATAATAATATCTAGAATACAATATATTTAATGTCACCATTGCACCCGTGCGAAGCTGGAACGGGTCGTTAGTTTAGAATATAATAGAAATACTTTAATACTTTTATTGGAGAGAGACAACACAACGGTTACGAACACAAAGAAAAATAAAAGAATATTATAGAGTTTGGGAAGTGCCTGCATCGAAAGGGTTTAACTTAGTACGCGTTCTAAATGACAATAGAATCGATTGCCATGTTGTGACGTCACGTCGTACTGTCAATACGATGAAATTTTAGCAAAATTCATGAACTCAGAAATTAGTAAAATTTAAGAACTGGATTTTTATTTAATATTTACAAATCGAGAGTGTTTTATGTACCGGATCGACCCTCCACGGGATTAAAACGATCAAAATTTTACGTTGTATTGGAAAGAATGCGACACATTACGCAAAACGGCCGAACGCTCAGCATAAAGCTGTGGCCTCATGTATAATGCGATGAGCTCACAGCGCTGGTTTTCTCACTCTTCAGCTTTATAATATTAGTATAGATATACTCTTTATTGTAGGTATCCAAAGGTTGTCTTTAAAAAAATCGCTTTTAGCGATAAGACCGCCCACTGTAACACCTTATTAATTTTAAGTTCCTAATATACCAAGTTGTGTTTATGGAGTAGATAGATAGATAAATATACTCTTTATTATAGGTACACCATAAATACAATTTGGTACATTAAGAGCTTAAAATTACTACGGTGTTACAGTGGGCGGTCTTATCGCTAAAAGCGATTTTTTTAAAGACAACCTTTGGATACCTACAATAAAGAGTATATCTATACTAATATTATAAAGCTGAAGAGTTTGTTTGTTTGTTTGCGCTAATCTCAGGGACTACTGGTTCGAATTGAAAAATTCTTTTTTGTGTTGAATAGATCATTTATCGAGGAAGGCTTTAGGCTATATAACATCACGCTGCGATTGATAGAAGCGAAGAAACAACGAAAAATGTGGAAAAACGGGGAAAATTATTCATCTTTGAGGGCTTCCGTTGCGTGCGCTGCGAAAACGGTTTAAGATACCAAAAAAATATGTATGAAAGAATTAAAATTATCTAAAAAAATGTCCGCGATAGTATATGTCTATCTTTTAAGATTAACTCACTAGAACCGTTTTATGGGAATCAAATTTAGCCAATTTTTACCAATTATTTGTTAGAGTTGTATCAACATAATAATATTAATCTTTATCCAAATAAATGTGTTGTTGATTAAGACTATGTAATTGTAAACAAAATTGTCTTTGACATCATTTAATTTCAATGAACATCTTAGAAGATATTACAATTTTAAAATAACTCCGATATAAAATTCACACGCGCCGCATGATGTGTAAAACTTGACGCTGCGCCTGGCCGGCGGGCGAGGAGAGGGGTTGCATGCGGGCGGCGCGGAGGGGTTTTTTTTATGGTAGGTAAAAATCATCCAATGACGAATCCCGCTCTTGGGCGGAGCGGGAAACAGGTCAGACTCTTACTGACTAAACAACCTACCTCGTTCCTCCCTTGCCTTATTCCCAGAGCCGGTATAACGCTTTCGCACCAACCTTCAGTTGCAGGAAGCTTCGACCCTGAAGGGCCCCACAGTTTGCTGACAACACCTTGAGGCGCGCGGGAGCAGTGCACGCCGTCGACGACTTGGTCTCGATCTGGACTGTTACCAGACAACCGGACATCGAGCTACCCATTGTTCACCGATCGCAAGCCAGCGTCTACGGGCCGGAGGCCGGATATCGGCGGGATCGCGGCGCTGACGGCTACGGCGAGGGCGCTGTTGCCTTTGCCTTATGCGGTCGGCCTCCTCCTTTACGAGCATTACTGCTTTGCAGAAGGAGGCGACCGCTTGCCATTCTTCTTCACTGCGAACTATGGCCTGAACCAAGGCCCCACGCGAGAGGTCGCCGCCGCTGATCACCCCCACGAGGACACGGCGATGCTCTTTTCAAGCGGGGCACACCTCCACCGTGTGCTCCACCGTGTCCTCCGGGCTGGCCATACAGTGGCGACACCCGGGCGTCTCTTCCGCACGAATCCGGCGCAGGAATCTCCTGAACTTCCCATGTCCGCTGAGAACCTGCGTCATGCGGAAGGTGACGACGACGTGATAGACATCACGCCTCAAAGAGGGGACTTACCGCCGAGATTATGGCGTGCCTAAGGAGGGGTGTAGCTCTATGAAGTACTTTTAGATAATTATGTTCTTTTAAAAACTAAATAGTCTACAATAATAACAGAAATTAACACGGGCAAAGTCGTGGGTAACAGCTATAATTTATAAAGCTGAGGAGGTTGTTTGCAAAAATAAATATGATGCCCAAAATAACTATTCCACGCGGACGAAGTCGCGGGCACAGCTAGTCTATCGTGCACACCCAGCTTTAAACAAACAAACTTAAAATATGATCTAGTTATTTTATCATATTAGATACGTAGTCAGTACACACTTATACTAAATTACATACTTCTAATTGCAGCTTCCCACCGTTTTTATTTCGGCGCCTTGACACTATTACAAGTCTGAAAGTTTAATTTGTTTCATATGTGTGGATAATTATTGTATGTTTTATTATTCTTGTTTTATTTAGATTTACTTTGTACAATTGGCATGAAATTATCTGTTACTAATGCTGAGGTGGCGTAATTCTGCAGTTGGTAGGATTTACTTGGCGGGCGTCTATAGAGGTTTCTTTTTATGGTGGGTAAAAATCATCCAATGAGAAATCCTGCCCTTGGACCGGGAAATAGTGTCAGATTGTTACTGACTAAACAATCTATCCCTTTATACCAGGACCAGAGCCTTCCTTTCAGACGCAAACCCTTGGCCCCAGTTGGCTTCGATCCTTCTGCAGGGTCCCTACGGTTTGCTGACAATTCCACACACAGAACAGTGCGCAAAATATTTGTAACGAACCTTTCTTTAATTTCTTTATTGTTCAGAAAAAATACGTGTGGCACTCGGGGACTGCCGCGGTAAAGCTATTGCATTCTGCAATAGCTTTACCGCGCTATTTTCTTTCATAGCTTTAGCATTCTGTATCAACTTATGCAATTATAATTATTTATTTTTTGGAGGTATGCGGAACAGAGAGTAAAGTCCCACATACCTCCGTTGAAAAGGGAGGATCCTCCGACCAGACAGGTGTTATCGTCTGGAGGGCTACTGCCCAATAGTTGACTTCGGGCTGTCGTTTATGTTCTAATCGCGCGGAGAACTTTCATTGCGCGATGCAGGATTCTTGTAGTTCTTATGTGGCGTCATAGATGTCGCTACATCACTCCCCTCCGGAGATCGGAGATCGATAGTTCGTGAGGCTTCTCGACGCGTGCCAGGCCAGTGGTAGGTTGGTTCCAGTGAGTCTGAACTGGATTCCGCATAGTCCTCGGTGAGTCGGAACTGTCTGCGGTGATGCCCCAGTGAGTCGGAGTGGTGCTATCCCAGTGAGTCGGGATGATTGCTGCAGGCTCCAGTGAGTCGGAGTAATGCAGCTGGCTCCAGTGAGTCGGAGCGGTGCTATGCGACGTAGGGCTTGACTGCTGTCGTCGACCAGGAGAGGTTCTTCAAGGCTCTTCTTGTGACTGGCCGAAGGTGCAGGTGCTTAGCCAAGGTCGCTGATAAGGCTGAAGGTGATGACCAGGTATGACCAGGATGTCATGCTAGTGGTCAGGATACCCTTTATAGCCGTGGGTGCTGGCTGTATGGCTCGCTGCTCGAAAGCTTGAGGAAGTGATGATGACGTCACGAAGTATTTGCACGAAGGCTGCGCTGACGTTCTTTGTCGAGGGTCACCAGTTTGGAGGTATGCGGAACAGAGAGTAAAGTCCCACATACCTCCGTTGAAAAGGGAGGATCCTCCGACCAGACAGGTGTTATCGTCTGGAGGGCTACTGCCCGATAGTTGACTTCGGGCTGTCGTTTATGTTCTAATCGCGCGGAGAACTTTCATTGCGCGATGCAGGATTCTTGTAGTTCTTATGTGGCGTCATAGATGTCGCTACAATTTTTTATTTTTATTTTATTCATACAATATTTCTTTTTCTTTGATATTAATTCAAGTTACACTTTTTGAGCGTGGTGACCGTTAGGAAAACAAATTTTTCTTTTATTAAATAAATAAACAATAAATGCACTTTGTTCATTCATATTCAAAACACTTTATACACAAATTTTACAAGTACAGCCGTTCACTGTTGTAGATAAATACTTGTACACCTATATACTTTCTCACAAACAGCTGATTATGTATTCGTCCGATTTCGGAGCAGCAAGTCACTTTTTCAGGCATCTTGCGGACATTTCTCGTACTCATTTTAGCAGACATTGTTTTTTTGTGCGTTTTTCCCCTAATTTAGATGTCTTTTTTATAAGTGGCAATAATTAATATCGGGGAAAATATAGTTTTGTATACTGGCAACACACCTGTGCACGAATTTCTTTTGATGTGCCAAAATGCTATGTTCCAAGTCGGTGGAAAGAATGAATGACAGACGTAAATCAAGTGTCGAACCAAGTTCCGCTACTCCCTGACAGATGTCGCTATTTCACTATACTGCTTTATCGACTTGTTTGAATTCAAATAAAAACAGCTTCAGCTGTTGTGGGAATTTTCTTTATCACTTATCCTGGACGTGTTTTATCACCACACTCCATTATAATTATGATTATTTTGTAGGCTATTGTCTTAAAATTTGTATATTTACACTTAAAGCACTGAGTTTATTGAGTTTTTAGTCAATGTTTATATATTTGAGAATCAATGTTTATATGATAATCCGGTATTTTTAAACTATGATAACACTGTTACTGTTTGTTTATGAGTCTATCATCACTTTTATGAATTATACACTGTTTGAATACTGCTTTTTCTATTTTAAATAATTATTTAATTACGAGCACAATAACATTCAATGTTTACTTGTCAGCTGTCAATATGTCATCGTAAAGTCGTACAATACGTCTAATCGCACGACACACCAGTGGCGTAGCGTGGGTGGGGCGGAGGGGGCGGCTCGCCCCGGGCGGCAGCCCTTGGGGGCGGCAAAATGTCGCCGGTAAAGCGGGTAGAAATCTTCATTTCATGTGTCAGAACAGGTCAAAAAACAACAATAACTATAAAATTGAAACAGGCGTCTGTAGCACTTGTGGCGCCCGTGTGCAACCAGTACCGCGCCCTCTACTTTAGTTATACAGGGTGATTTTGAAGTTGTGAACGAAATTTTAACAGTGGTTTCTTACTCATGATACTGAACAACTTTCTTCAAGAAAAAAAAAAATTGTTGTGTCAATTCCAAAACAATAGCTTTTTTATTCTTTCTCCCAATAATTGTATTAGTTCAATAAAAGAAATCTCATTGCCTGTGAAGTTTAATTTGAATTAAGCACCAGTTATACACCGTGAAATTTTTATGGTTGTTTTCCCTGAGCGAAATGGTTGTGTCTTGGTAATACAAACGTTTGATAAGAAAATAAAATATTAAAAACAAAAAATGGACCTGTAGAGTGCAAGCTAATTATGACGTATCACAATGTGCGAGAGCTTATTTTTGTTTAAATATTTAATGAATCGGTTTCCTTTGACGACGTGCTGCTCATGCGACTCTAGTAGTACCTAAAAATTAGGTCTAATGTTACTATTGTTTTCGCTTTTGTGAGTTGATGAATATTTTTAATAATTATTTATAAAAAAAAACTTTTCATTTTTTTATTTTTATTGTATGCTTCGAAAGTACTCCTTATGGCAAGTCATTCTGCCGCGGGAAAACAACCATTTAAATTTCACGGTGTAGAATGGGGGCGGCAAAATGGGACTCACGCCCCGGGCGCCGAGATTGCACGCTACGCCACTGCGACACACAGCGCCGTGTCGAAGACTGCCGAACTGACACGACGTTAGACGATGCACGGCCTTCAAGCCACACCTCCGTGCCCGTCGGAGTGGGGAGCGTGAGGTTTTTTCGTTACGGAATTTCTGGATTTAGTCCCCGCGCTCAAGGCCTGCGATAGAAGCTATGCAATAGCTTAAAAATGTTACACAAATTTAAATGACATTAGTCTCCACAATAGGATCCCCTGTGTCATGGAGACTAGCCTCCTCCCTGGGTTTACAATCACCCGACATCCCGACACGGACAGATTAGGTTAGAAGATGTGGATATACATCTACACTAATATAATAAAGAGGTAAAATTTGTTTTTTTTGTTTGTAGGAGGTTATCTCCGGAACTACTGGTCCGATTGGAAACATTTTAGCAACAATAGACAGCTGCTTTACTCCTGAGTGTCATAGGCTATATTTTATGCACGCGGGCGAAGCTGCTGACAAAAGCTAGTTTTTTAATAATCATCAAGAAATAGGAGCTGTACGCTTCTAGGGACACGTTGTTTGGCCTAGGCGAAACTAGTTCATTCTAAAATTAGATTTGGCCGGTAACATACTCTTACAATAAAAAGTTTTATCCGCCAATTAAAGATATTAAACTGTGTATTGAGCTCAGTGATCACTTACTTTGTAGTGTGTTATTAACATCTTGTAACTGCTGTAATATTGAAAGGTATTACAGATTATGTCGGCAGGTTATCGTGTTGTAAGAGATAAGTGAACGCGGGATTACCTACTTAATTTACTTCCAAGGAGATGGATCACTTACGTTTTAAAAAGTTATGGGTTTTAAAAAAAATATTGCATTGATGGTCAAGTGGAAGCGATTCTAACTTGTTGAATGAATGGAGTTCAAACCTAGGTACATAAGCGTCTTCAGGCGAAAGAAACACCCAGGTGTCATTATGCGGATCGCCTGGAGAATACGGTGGAGACGTGCCCCGCTTGGGCGGAGCGTGCGGATGTCATACAATTGGTAACTCGCCGTCCAGATGAGGTAAGAGTCATCAACACCGCATAGTTGTGGGACCCAGCAAAGTCAATGTCTACTAAGGTTGAAAAGAAGCTTTTTTTTTACTTATTAAGACATGATTTCAGATTGGTTCTATTTTTATCAAAATCTAATTTTTTGTCAAAGTAAGCTTTGTTTACATATTGATGAGTATTTTCATCAAGAACTCAAACCTTTACATTCTGAAACCATCACTTGATAACATGGAAGTAACAAAAAAAGACCATACACACACAGACAAACACACAATCTATATGTAGCTGAGTTAAAATAAACCAAATTCGTCAAGCCTGCAACTGTACGTTGCCGCAACGGTCTGCCAAGAGATACCGGTCACACTGTATTTCTCGCCGAGGTCAAAGGTCAAAGCGGTGTTAGTGTCATCTAGCCTTATAATCTTTTGACCTCAGGACTTCTGTGTTGTGGATTCTATTCAGTCTATTGATTTGATTTTTTGTATCAGATGATGGTGCAATTTGAGAGGCATAGATGTGTTAATTGTACTGCGGTAGGCAGAATTAGTTGGTTCATTGTATGGTTCACGCAGCATGTTCTGTGTTGTGTTTGGATTTATATATTTATTTATAAAAACCTTATGCACATATTAAGTACAAAGGCGGACTTAATGCCTCAGACATTTTCTACCAGTCGACCTTGGGGTGGTGCAGAAACAAAACACAGTAGGTGCAACTTATATAAAAATAAACAAACGAAAAAAGAAACAAATACTATAATAAATACCTACTTCAAATACATACATATAAATAAGCCATTTTATTGTGAAAAGAGAAATACAAATCCAACCAATCAGTGCTGAACTTCTTCTTTTTTTTTCATCTCGCACTGGGCCCGCTTGATAGGTTATGGCCTATTCCTCTTTTAACAGCGGAGTCTTCATTCCCAGCAGTACTTAGGAACGTAAATACGGCTGATTACATGCAATAATAACAAGTTGTTGGGCTTAACCATCGATACATAATTATGCACTAGATTAGGCATACCGTACAGTATCTGCAGGCCATGCACCTTAACATAGATGACATTAGTGCAGTTTTGACGTCCGTGCAGTTTGAGATCGCTGTAAATTTTAAAAGTCTTGTTAGACGACATCATGCCATTGAGGCGCTGCAGCGAAATTTTGTACTAACTTTTCAGTATTTTGAAAAATAATTTCTGTGAATATGCTTGTTTATCGCCAGGGTATAAGGCAGTTGGTTTAACTTACATTTTAACAAGTCCTTCATAAACCACTAGCTTTTACAAGCACCTTCAGTAGTACATCAGACTCTGACTGATTATAGTTATGCGGCTGTTCTTTAACTACCTTTGGACAGGGCAAAGGAACTCAAAAATCCTTAGGCCGGAGATTATTGTGACCTCTCCGGCACCCGGTATCTACATCTGCTGGGAATACGTAGTCAAGCCCCTCTTCTTTGTCTCCACCGCTCTCTTATAAAAGAAAATCAAATAGTACATGAGTGCTCTCTTAAGTATTTTTAAAATTACCTTATTTTAACGCTACATCCCCCACTTTAAAGCCCAATGTTAGATAAGCTGCTTTTACACCAAAGATGCGCGAGGATGCGTAGCGAGGGATGTATTTGTAAAGAACCAATTGACTGGTCTGTCAGCCTAGTAGTTGGTGATCCTGACTGCTACGCCGGAAGTCATGGTTCGATTCCCACCCAGGACAAATGTTTGTGTGATGAGCACGATCATTTGTTCTGTGTTTGGGTGTTATTTATTTATAACTAGCGACCCGCCCCAGCTTCGCACGGGTGCAAAGTTGATATTATGCATGTATTATACATACAAACCATATTGTATATATAATTCTCTCGAATCACTCTATCTAATAAAAAAACAGCATCGAAATCTGTTGCTAAGTTTTATAGATCTAAGCATACATAGGGACAGGGGGACAGGGTGACTGTTTTATACTATGTAATGATAATGATGATATGTAATATGTATGTATTTAGAAATATATAAGTATATTTATCAGTTGTCTAGTACTTATAACACAAGCTCTGCTTAGCATGAGACTAGACGGCGTTGTGTGATAGTTAAAAAAACTGCTGTCCGAGGTAAGGTAATTAAAGCGATTCTATTAATTCTTTGTAAAACCATCCCTGCTACACATCCTCGCAAATCTCTATTGAAAACGCAGCCTAACTGGCATAAATACACACACGTACATAGTACCTAAACTGCAATTTAGTACTAAGCGCAATGTATTTATGCATAACGACATAGCCAATTTGACGGCGGCACACAAACCGCGGGGCTCTGAACCCGATCGAGTTCACTAGTTCATAGAGAAGGGACGAGTATCGCATAATAAAGTAGCCGTTTCAACGTATTCGGTGCGCCATAGATTATCACATAGATGTGACGAACTTTGTTTAGTACACTAACCTTTTTCCAAAGTTTATTTTTCCGTGTACTGTTCTAAAGGAATCCATGTTTTCTAGGATAAAAAATAATAATAATAATATGTCCACAACTATCACACAACGCCATCTAGTCCCAAGCTAAGCAGAGCTTGTGTTATGGGTACAAGACAACTGATAAACATACTTATATATTTTTAAATACATACATATTATAGATAAATTACACCCAGACACAGAATAAATGATCGTGCTCATCACACAAACATTTGTCCTGGGTGGGAATCGAACCCACGAGCTCCCGCATAGCAGTCAGGGTCAACAGTGGCTTTCTGTAGCCTATTTCTTGGTAACGGCTTAGTTAATAGATTTGAAAGATTTATTTTATTATAGACTTCCTGTCCCGTCAAACTTTGTGACGCCGATTTTTCCTTATTATTTTTATTGCTGAACTAGTGCTTAACTGCGATCCCACCTGATATAACTAATATTTTTCTTTTTTTTGCTCCTTTCAAACCGCTTTTATCTATAGAATAGAAATATGTTAACACATAAAAAAAAATAAAATAGCCGGTCAAGGGTTTTTCAGAATGTATGGAGCCCATGAAATTTATTTGGCCGTAAATTTTGGTTTTTATTTTTTCTATAAAAATCATTGAAAGTTTTTTCTTACTTATTTATTAGATACTTTATTTTTTGGTAATTTATTTGTTTATTTAAAAAAAAAGGCGGTCAATGCCCCCCATCGTTCGAAAGGTTAAAGTTTCTTGTCTACCCTTTTTGAAAAAAAATCTTCAAAATAAGACTAAAATGGTCTTTGGTTGCTTCTAGACAAGCGTGCGCCATCTGTTTTCGTATAAGTGCTACCTCTGAAAAGGTCATTCATAGATCAATAGCTAAATTGTTGACTTTTATTGCTTGTTTACAGAGACGCGGTATGATGGGCGACGCTTTGGGTGTTCGTCGTACATTCTAGCAGCGGGCCATGTCACCACACGCGCAAACACAAACATATGGCAATATACGACAAAGTCTTCGAACCAATCACAAGCTTACTCCTCTTACCACAGGATTTTTTTTATGGTGGGCAAAAATCATCCAATTACGAATCGCGCTCTTGGAAACAGTGTCAGACTCTTACTGACTAAACACCGCACCCTGTTTCTTCTCTGCCCTTCGCACTGGGGCCAAGCCTTCCTTTCAGAAAGAGCCCTGGGCTCCAGAAGACTTCGATCCTCTTACCAGAGGTTGTTCAAAACTGTTTAAGCACATGAATAAAATTGCATAAACAAAAGTAGTCATAAATTTTCATAATATTGTTGATATTATTCAATATTTAGTCACTGTTTTATTTACATAAGCTTTTACATTAAAGGTCAAGAGTAGTGTTGCAAAAGTGACATTTTGTGACATATAATACAAGGCGCTTAACCTGAGGAAGTTAGCAGAGTAAGATACTAAACCTATTTAGCCACTTTATAAAACTGTTTATTTAATTCTTTATGTACATATTAGAACAAAGGTGGACTTAAGGCCAGGTACTACTCATTTAGATTTATTTTAATCCTCTGGAAATCTACAAATATAAACAAACTTTTTACAAAAAAAAACCGCCTCCAAAAAAGCCAAACGATAAAAGTTCCTACACTAAAAAGTTGAAAATAAAAATTTGAATTGCTGTAAAGAAACTTAATTTATAGGTAAACTTATTTGACATTAATATTTTGCAAATATTCAAAATATATTACTTATTTTTGGAGTCTCTTAGAACCCATCATCAAAACTCGATTTTGAAAAAAATGGGACCAATCTGGAAGTACAAATAAAATTTTGCAAATCCATCCATAAACAACGGAGTTCTGAGGTAACAAACATAAAAAAAAAATACAATCGAATTGAGAACCTCCTCCTTTTTTTTGAAGTCGGTTAAAAAGAGAACGCTATAAAAAATTATTTGAAGTCTTGAATTTGAGCCTCAAGCGAACGCCGGAGTTCGCACACCTGTCTTTTTATTATGTCTTTATTTAAGGTATTCAAAAGCTTAAAATATTGTGTCGGGCAAAAATCAAAACATGATATGAATTAGTTGGTTCGATAGAAAAAATCGCGAATCTGACCTTTACTTACGATATCTACGAGATTACGTTAACGAAATATTTGAAAGTTATAAAAACAAATAAATATTGTTTTTTGCCTCGCAAAAACAAAAATCTTTTAGTCAGTAAAAGTCTGACATTTCCTCGGAGATTTCCTCGATGTTGTTTTTTTTTCCACAACCATCGTCTATTTTTAAGCTAAGTAAGCTTGTGTTATAAGTACTATACAGCTGATAAACATACCTATATATCTAAATCCATACATATTATAGATAAATCCCACTCAGATACAGAACAAATGATCGTGCTTATCACGAAACATTTATCCTAGATGGGAATCGAACCCACGACCTCCAGCATAGCAGTAAGACCCACAAACCACTAGACCAATAGGCCAGTGTTATGTGATACAGAGTAGATAGTACAGTTAAATATCTAATTCTCACTCATTAGAGACAATATTATCCTAAAGCGAGTCTTCATCAGCTGCGGTTTAGATTTCTTGATCTCATATCGTTAATTTGATTCGTTGGAAATCGTCAACTTTCATCTGTTCCACGGAATCACTCACCATTTATTTAATTACAAATAATATCTAATTTTTTATTTTCTTTTTAGATAATGAGTATGTGTAAATGGTATATAATGGTTGAATATTCTCTCTTTAATTATTAAAAAAAAAAAACTTAAACTCTCCATGGTGGTTTTTTTTCCGGTGGATTAGGCGTATCGTATATTTACTTTACTTTACTCAAGTGATCTGCAGGCCATACACCTTTACATTGATGACATTAGTGCAGTTTTAACGTTCACGCAGTATTAGGGTGCTGTAAGTCTTAAAAGGTTTTGTTTTGGTTAGATGACATTTTGTTTCATTCATTATTCAGTATTTTGACAAATATTTTCTTTCTACCAGCGACCCGCCCCAGCTTCGCACGGGTGCAATGGTGATATTAAATATATTACGCATGTTTTATACATATAAACCTTCCTCTTGAATCACTCTATCTATTAAAATAAAACCGTATAAAAATCCGTTGCGTACTTTTAAAGATCTAAGCATATATAAGATCTAAGCAACTTGGTTTTATACTATGTAATGATGCGTTCACAGAAAATGACAAAAGCAAGGTTATCGTAGGGACTCAGCAAAAGGGTCGAAGTCTACTGGGGCCCAGGATCTCTTTCTGAAAGGAAGACTTGACCCCAGTGCAAAGGGAAAGAAGGAACAGGGTGGGTGTTTAGTCAGTAAGAGTCTGACACTGTTTCCTGCTTCGCCTAAGAGCGGGACTCGTCATTGGATGATTTTTGCAAAGAAAAGAGCGAGGTTGTCGTCAACCGCTAGGATATTAGTCGATGATAAGCATACTAATACGTACGTATATCAAATGTATGTTGAATCATTAAAACCAAATGTCTTTATTTAATTAATTTAATTTATTTAATTAATGTCTTTATTTTTCAAGCACATATACTCGTAGCACCAATAACCTCCCTCCGGCTGTGTACCTGTTTTCCACAACGTACGAATCACAAGCCTCGTTTACACTAGAAGAGTAACTCAGTCGTTTTTATCCAAATCAAAAATCAAGGACGGTCTTTATTATTAAGAAAGAAAGAGAGAAAAACAAACTGTTTTCCTTTTTTTATGTGTAATGACGGAAACTTAACTAATTAACAAACATAACCAATACTGGTAATACCTACCTACAAAACATTATAGGAACACATAGTTATCTTACTTACGGCTAAGGAGTAGGATTCTTGCTAGAGTCAGTGTTTCCTGGCACTCACAACCTGTCTTAAAAAAAAAGAAAGGAGAAAGAAAAAAAATAACTTATGCCTCACATAAATAAATAATTAGTCCATTAAAAAGTGCCAGGCAAAAAAGGTGTTTGTCTCGCTTCATTGAATATTTTATAACTCAAGAACAGGCTCACCTATCTAAACCAAATGTTTAGACTTTGTTCGGGTTTTTTTGTATGGTTATGTGAAATTTGTACAAAATCGGTCGAGCGGTTCTTAATTTATCACTTTTTTCTGTTGCCGGGAGCAAAGCCGCGGGCAAAAGCTAGTATTTAATTAAATAAATAATTTACTAGCCTAACTTACTATACTGGCATAAACAGTATAGCCCGTGTCACGAGTACGATAGTCGAGCAACTATCCTCATGTGAACGAGGCTTTATCACAGTGTAATGAAAATACCTGTAGGTCCAAGGTTAGCCTCTGAACCTGATCGTCTGGTTTGGTTCCGATTTCCCTAGCTAGGGCAGGAGTTCAAATACAGCAGTAAGGCTCTGTTCATAGGTACAGTACGGCCGGCGGATCTTGGCGAGTTTGAAGTTATACTCTGCGAATTTTAGCGCATGAAAACTCGTACAAAAATATAATAATAATAATATAATATATTCGACAACTATCACACAAAGCCGTCTAGTCTCAAGCTAAGCAGAGCTTGTGTTATGAGTACTAGACAACTGATAAACATACTTATATATTTCTAAATATATACATATATTATAGATAAATTACACCCAGACACAGAACAAATGATCGTGCTCATCACACAAACATTTGTCCTGGGTGGGAATCAAACCCACGACCTTCGGCATAGCAGTCAAGTTCAACTACTAGACTGACAGGCCAGTCAGAAAATAAAGGTTAAAAGAAAATAAATTCCAATAATAGTTTTTAACAGCAATAACAATTGCAAATTTAATTATACTTATATTAAAAAGTAAAATAAGCTACAACGCCGTTTAAAAAGTAGTCTATAATTTGTCGGGCCACAGGTACTTTATAAAAACAATGATTTATCAATGCTTAGACTCCTACAAGCCTTTTAAATATAAAAGACAAGATAATATCTTTAAATGCTTAAGTATCTCCATCTTGTCGAGCAATGGGTAGCTCGTCGTCCGGTAAGGACCAAACTGGGGTTCGACTGGGTTCGTTAGAGACGATGCTTTTAAGACTGCGAGATTGTAATAACAACTGAAGGAACACAGATTTTGTAGAAAAAGTCAGAAACGCCCTCTCGTCCCGCCATAGAGCGGAAAGAGTCATTAGATTTATTTACACGCGATAAAAAAAGACAATTACACACACATTCAAGTCGCCCGGAAGTAATAATCACATTCACCAAAGTCCACAGTATCACATCAATCATGTCAATATAACAGCACGCGAAGTAAGAACTAAAGTAGTATAATTTTATAAACACTAATTCCTTTTTTAGAAGCATAACAGCATTTCTTCTCGCTCTCATAACTGGCAATTAAATAATTTGTAATAAAACAATTTTTTTTAACAATTGGATGCACTGCATGTATTTTATACACTAACTGTTTTCCGTGACTATACCTCAGTAAACAAATCCTTTTTAATGTTCCCTTTGCTGGGAAAATGAAACAAATCTGACTTCCACCAATCCGCACTGGGCCCGCGTTTTGGATTTTGGCCCACTCCTTCTCCTAGAGAGGAGGCCTGTGTCCCTCCATTGGGAACATTATAAGGCCAATGCAATGCAATGGGCAAAGGCTTGCTTCCATCCTTTCCAACGATTCCTCATTCCAAATTTTTAACGAAGACATCTGCTCCGCAATCTCCTTTGTGATCTGCCGCGGCTACGGGTCGCTGTGTCAGGATTTCAAACCAGTTTTTTACGGGCCAGCTCAAGACATGTCCAGCCCAGTCCCATTTGAAGTTGGGGTGCCTTATGAGCCATATCAACGATTTGCCTAATGTAAGCGACTCACGTTTCAGAGCTATACGTCATCACTGGCAACACACACTGGTCATAGACTTTCGTCTTGGGACACTATGGTTTTATTTATTGTAGGTAGGTAAAAGTCATTCAATGACGAATCCCACCCTTGGGCGGAGTTGGAATCAGTGTCAGACTCTTACTGACTAAACTACTAACCCCGTTCCTTCCTTGCCTTAGTCCCAGAGCCCTGGTGTTACTTTCGCATCAACCCTTGGCCCCAGGAGGCTACGACCTTGTAGGGCCCCTACAGTTGGGACACTGTGGTATATCGGAAGAGAAGTTACTGGTTCGGAAATTAGCCGATACAAAAAGAAAAACAGACAGGCAAAAAAAATATTACAATGTGACAAAGCCTAAAAAGAACTTTTTTTGACACTATGAACAGACTTCAATTTTATTTATTTTGTGTATAGATATAAGGTTGTGTGTTTGTGTCTTGAATACATTCACCTGTTGATGAAATGACGGTAGACGTTTGTACAATACTTATTTGCTGCACTATGGAGTTTGCAGATTGCAAATGATTATCTTTGTTGTAAAAAAATGTAGACTTATTGAAACTATGCACATTTAATCGAGATTTTCAATGACAACATTACTTTCAAAAAACTTTCAAACCTTAAAGTTTTGGGCCCCCCGCGAACGCCGGCGTTCGCATATCTATTGTATTTATATTATGTCTCTAACAACAGTATTCGGAACGTTAATAATAAAGTAACACGTATTCTTTGGGACAAGTTTTGTGAAATATCGAGTATATGACGGAATGACTGAACGCTAAAAGAGAATTCAGACGTTATCTCTCTTTTTTCGCGTTGCCTCTATCATACATTACATTGGAACTCGGTGGCGACTCGCAGTTTAAGAATCCATTGTGCTGGCAAGGCAACACATCCTGAAAAGAAGGTGCAACTCCGGCATGAAGGCTAGGAAAGAAGGGGGTGGGTGGTTTCATCAGTAAGAATCTGACACTATTTCCCGCTCTGACCAAGTACGGGATTTGTCATTGGATGATTTTTCTCATGATTAAAAAAATATCATATGACATTATGGCTCGTCTTCAGAACAAAAACAAAAATTCAACCGGCTCAATTGCCAAAAAAAAAAACAAAAAAGTTGTAGTTCAAATCTTAGCATGGATCAAATGAAAGCGGAACACCAAGGCCCTGGAACTAAGGAAAGAAGGAACGGTGGGTCGTTTAGTCAGTAGAAGTCTGACACTGTCTCCCGCTTCGCCCAAAGGCACGATTCGTAATTCTATGATTTTTCTGACCAAAAAAAAATCATGTATCAAATAACTCGGCATTCGGTAATATCGCATGTTGACCAATCGACTCGCCTTACAGTCATCTTCATGCGACATAAGATCCCGTATCATTACGTAAATAATACATTACACACTAGTGCGTAATGTTACGGTGTACTGATTGTATCGCGTGTCTCGGTTATTAGGTGATGTAAAAGTAAAACATAGTATTATATTATGTTAGGACCGGTTGGTATAATGTCTCTTGTTGGAGATGGTACAGTTCAACAGCTATCTAACAATCAGAGATTCCCACAATTGGTTTTTTTAAGGTACGAAATCTTTTAATGACTTATCCCGCTTTAGTGCGGAGTGGGAAGACGTGTCTCACTTTTACTAACTAAAACTACATCTAAGTGGCTTTTTTATGGTAGGTAAAAATCATCCAATGACGAATACCGCCCTTGGGCAGGGTGTGAAACAGTGTCAGACTCTTACTGACTAAATAACCTATCCCATTCCTTCTTAGCCCTCATACCGATGCCTTCCTTTCAGAAACCGGATCGGGGCCGCAGTGGACTTCGGCCTTGCAGTTGAGCCTCTACATTTACTGACAACTCCTTCACCTAAGTGGCTTCAGCTGACCGTCCATTATGACGACAATTCGGGTAGACCTATGTTCAACAGTAGACGTCTTTCGGCTGAAATGATGATGATGATTCCCTCTCCTAGAGAGGAGGTCTAAGTCTAAGCACTGTAAACATTATAAAGGCTGATGCTATGCTATACTCTAAAAGTCTAGTTGCCATGCCATGCTTCGACTGGCCGGTCAGTCTAGTAGTTAGTGACTCTGACGGCTATGCCGCAGGTCGTGGATTCGATTCCCACCCAGGACAAATGTTTGTGTGATGAGCACTACCAATTGTTCGGTGAAATTACACCCAGATGTAATTTATCTACAATATGTATGTATTTAGAAATATATAAGTATGTTTATCAGTTGTCTAGTACTCATAACACAAGCTCTGCTAGCTTGAGACTTGACTGCGTTATGTGACAGTTGTCTAATCTATATGACTACCTATAAAAATCAATGCCACTATTTGTTGTTATTTCATAACACATGAATAGGCTCACTTATCCAAACCAAATGTGTAGACTTATTTCGGACAATTTAGTAAATAGTTTATGTGAAGTTTGCACAAAATCGGTCGAGCAGTTCTTCATTTACCTAATTTTTCTGTTGCCTAGAAACGAAGCCGCGGGCAAAAGCTAGTATTATATAAATTGTATGGAGACCGATCAAGATCGGCGTATGTAGCTCACGTATGTGCAATATAGTTCTACGTTTAGGCCGATGATGAAAAAAATGGATGAATAACTTACCTATCTATTTTAGCACATTGCAACAACAATTACCAAACACTCTTTACCATATTTAATGAAATATTGTATAAAAACATATCAATTAGTTAAGTTTCACTTACATAAGTTGCATGAGGTAACTGAGGTTAATGAAATAACTTATCCATAACGTTTAACGATTGCTAACTATGAACTAAAAGAAGGTTATTCAGAAACATACGGTTGTATATTTTGTCTGGAGCTGCAGCGGTTAAAATTCATCGCAGCCCTTTTTTAAGTGGGAAATAATATATAATGCAATGACTTCTTCGGTTCTAGGGTGGAGCGAGAAAGCGTGTCAGACTTTTACTGACTTAAACCCACTTCTATGTTCCTTTAGCATTCTGGGCCCCGAGGATCCCTTTCGGACAACCCATAGCCCTCGTAGGCGACCTCTAACGCTGACAGCTCTTTGAGGAGTACGTAAAACATTACGCGCGTCGACGACTCAGACTCGGATCGGACGGTTACCGGAAGGCGAAATGCCCATTGCTCGTAGGCCTATGATGACTGAAAATCAATCTGTCCCATTATCGCCATTAAACCCTGTCAGAACTCTGTCCATCATGCCGCGAGTTGTCAGTCAGTATAAATCTGACAATCCGCCTCACTCCACCCAAAGAAGGAGACGTTATGTGAAAATTTCATACGCTTAAAAATAAAGGATTTCAAATATTTAAAATCTTTCCTTTCGACTGGGGTAATTACATACAAAAAGAACAATAGGTGTTCGGTGAACGCCGGCGTTCGCTTGGGGCTTAAAATTTAATTCAAACGTTACCGCTCAACATATTCTCCCGTATGCTCTGGCACCTTCTAATTAATCTCACATTAACCCATAGGCAAGAGGTTTCGAATCAGCACAATAATTAACTATTTTAGTTCGAACTGCGTGAGATGTGCGAGGCGGGCTATATATCATACGTTCGTCATAATTGGTATATTCGTAGATTTGCATATATTATTATGTTAGAAGTGCGTGTTTCCATGGTATCTATAAGGTCGCGCTTGACCACTATCTCAGCTGATGGTTGGTTAGAAACATAATTTATGTACGCGGCTTTAATGCCATACGGCATTTCTTAGCAATGCCAATTTTTCTACACTATGAATATATCCTGCTCTATGAATTGCTCCATCCACTCCAAACATGTAAACTTATAAGCAAGACACTCAGACCCGGAAATTCCCGGAGCCATTACCTATCTGTAGGCTATGCAAATATTAGTTTCATGCAGGAATCAGTCCCCCTACACAAGTTACAATCGTTTCATGGCGAGGCTCTTTCTACAATCGAAACGTCTCAACGTAAGTATTAATTATACCATACTAGCTTTTGCCCGTGGTATTGGGGTTGGAGTTGGGGTTTCCGGGATAAAAAGTAGCCTATGTCCTATTCCGGAGTGTATCCTATGCCTGTGCCAAATTTCATCCAGATCTGTCCAGCTGTTTTGGCGTGATTGAGTAACAAACATCCAAACATCTAAACATCGTAACTTTCGCATTTATAATATTAGTATAAGTATAAGAAAACTGCATAATGTAGCGATGATTATTGTAGAAACGATTACATTTCATTATGTCATTTTGAATGTCACATCATTGGCTACTAATTTTGTTAAAATGTAGTCATTCCCATTCATTTGATTAGTTGTTTACTAGCGTTAACGATTGTAGATTATTATCAACTTAGCTAGGGGACAGGCCCGCTACATGCAGCACGACAACCAATCGCTCAATGCCGTCTATATATATAAAATGCATTTAACTTTTAAGACGTATCGTTTCAAACAATGAAAACAAACCCGTGCCAAATAGGATGATACCATAAATCCAAGTACACGCTAATGAAGCAAATCACATGAATCTCATACAATGCCATCGTTAGTTGCAAAGTTTTCTTGCGTCAATATTGTTTAACATTCCATTCTGTGATTGTAACATATTAAGAACGGCAAAGAAATACAAAGAAATTTATGTTAAATGAAGGTTATTCGATCATCATTTTCAATCTTACTAATATTATAAATGCGAAAGTTACGATATTTGGATGTTTGTTACTCAATCACGCCAAAACGGCTGGACGGATCTGGATGAAATTTGGCACAGACATAGGATACACTCCGGCATAGGACATAGGCTACTTTTTATCCCGGAAACCCCAACCCCAACCCCATTACCACGCGGGCGAAGCCGCGAGCAAAAGCTAGTAAATAAATAAACCATTACCCAATCTGCATAACTAAATCAGTAGCATCTTACAGTCATTTCGAAGGGCTTACAACAAAAGGGCCGGTGAAGAGACTGCACACCAGTTTATTACGGACAGACATCACAATAGGTTCATATATATGGTGGTGCAAACATATCCATTATGGCGGCCGATCTCGGGTCATTTGTTAATTACTTATGTAACCTATTAGTAATTATTGTAGGGCTATTGCTTGTGTGAGGTGATGTTGTGAAAAGGTCGTGAGGTCAACTTTTTTATGGTATGTATTTCGGTTTAGTATGTGGTCATATGTGGTGTGGCGTGATGACCCAATGGTTAAGGTACCGCCTCTCACGCAAGATGCGAAATTGTTCTGAAAAGTCAATTCAATCAAGTCAAGTCAAGTCAATTCTTATAACTTACTTTTCTAATTTAATCTAGGATATTACTGATTCTCCGTGTCTCGAAAAGTAAAGCCATTGGTCCAGTTTGTTTTTATAGATCTTTGACAGATGTTAAAGGTAGTTAGACGCTGGATAATCAGACCATCAGTCTATCCAAGGAGTATAATAGCATAAGCATAATAAGCCTTTTAATGTTCCCACTGCTGGGACACAGGCCTCCTCTCTGAAAGAGGGAATGGGCCATAATCCACCACGCAGGCTTAGTGCAGATTGGTGGATGTCACATGTCTTCGAATTTTTGATTATAGGGCATGCCGGTTTCCTCACGATGTTTTCCTGCACCGGATGTTAATTCATTGACATAAAATTCATAATTGCACCCTGACAAATTCGTTCGATCGGTAGCATTATCATTCATGACTCCCTCACAAATAAGTTTCTTACCCGCACAGAATAATAGATCGACTGACCGATTAGCAATCTCTGTTCGGAAACGATTCTTTTTTTACAGTCTTCTTCTTCTTTTCAAATCGATGATAAACTTTTTAAATTGTTGGGGCCCAGTAGGTGGCTACGTTAACAGCAGCTGCGGTGGCACTCATTAAATCCTCCATAGTGCAGGTGTATGGGCACTTAGGGCACTCCAGCAAGTGGCTCTTGTTTTGAACAAGTGCACCGCTCTCACAATAAGTATCCGACGGGCCTATAAAAGCCCATTTCGCCAAATTGTATTTACAGCGGCCTACCTTTGTTTACAGTGAGAAGATACGATTCCTATTCTTGCGCAAACTACATAAGATGTCGTAAATGAAACTTTGTTCTTTCATTGGGTCATCGTTCAATAAACGTCTTGCTGACAAACTATCAACTTTTATAAAATAACGATGATAACGATCTACTCTATGCATATAGATAAGACACGGGCAAAAGCCATGTCTTATCTATATTCATAGAGTAAGAACTCTATGGGTAGTTGAAAGCCTTGACGCTCTAAAGCAGCCCGTACTAAGTCAATATCGTCGCGATCAGCGATCAATGCTCGCGATACAAATTGTATGCACGAATCGGTCAATCTACTTCGTACATTATTAATCTGTATCGCGATCATTGATTGACTGTGTACGGCACGCCAAACCGTTTACAACAGATTTGCCTGGAATTTGGCTCATGTATGACGGTTAGACTACGTCCTGGAATAATATGAAGAATATTAGGATATTATCAACCTTTACGCGGGCAGAAACTAAAATTACAAGTGCAGTATTGTTGTTTGTTTAATTTTTTACACCTTGACGACTGATCAAATTAAGACGAAATTTAGCTTAGTAGAACATATCCTGGATTAGGACCCTATCCCTTGGACCCTATATAGGTATATATATTCCATTGGGATAGGGTCCTAGGGTAATTTTCATTGGAATGTATCCCATTGGCATAATTTTAGTAGCCTCCATAGTCCAGAGTTCCAGAAACAAATGACATGTGGAGACGCATCGCGGGAGCTTCGCTCGCCGGAGCCTCACTCGCCATCGAAAATGCAAAATTATTAACCACGACCATTCCATCAAGAGTGAATACTAAAGAGGGAAATTTTAGTAAGTAGCTGTTTGTTTCCTTATCGGGAACTACCACAATGGCATATAAATGGTGGTCCATAGAAGTCAAGAGCAAACAGTATGTTCATCTTTCTATTTCGTAAGAAAAATGAATAAGCCAGTTTATTCACAGACCATCTTAAAATAGCCAAACAGATCAATATAGAGACTGGGCTACTTCGGCCAAGGACGAGGAGAAAGTTGAGCCAAGCACTTGCACTTCCTGACGCGTCGCTACGTAAGCGTTACGTCATGCATGGTCACTGTAATAATGATATTATATGTTTTATTTATCAGTTGCATCTACTAAACAATGACAAGGGAACTATGGCAGTGATATAATGACCTATTTTTGGAGTTGTTATATTTCGACATAAGCATAAGGTCGTAAGACAAAAAGATTTTTTTTTTCAAAAGAGGCGTCTGCGAATAGCATAGCATAGCTTGGGACTCAGGCCTTCTCTCAGAGAAGAAGGAATGGGCGCTTAATCCACCACGCGGGTCCAATGCGCATTGGAGGATGTCGTGGGTTCGATTCCCACTCAGGGCAAATGTTTGTGTGATGAGCATGATCATTTGTTCTGTGTGTAATATGTATGTATTTAAAAGTATATAAAGAATGTTTATTAGTTGAATAGTACCTATAACACAGGCTGTGCTTGGGTCTAAACGACGTTGTGTGACAGTTGTGTGTTCACTCAGAAAATATATTACAACTTTATGCGGTGGAGATATTGATTTCCATGAGTCTTTCATTACAAGGAGTTTTTGTCAAGGTCACTCTATTCGTGCTTTTTATATGGTGGGAAAAACCATCTAATGACGAATCCCGTCCTTGGGCGGAGCAGGAAACTGTATCAGACTCTTACCGACTAAACAACCTACCCCGTTCTTCCCGTCTCAATCCAGAGTCTCGCTGTTACGATTTCGCATCAAACAAAACAAAACAAAAAAAATGATTTATTTACTCAGATAATATATTTGTTTTTTTTTTTTGTACACTATGCGTTGGAGATATCGATTTCTTAATTACATTATAAGGAGCTTTTTATCAAGCCCACTCTATTCGTGTTTACTCGAGCGAATTTTTTAATGTAGTTTTCAGTGGAGTGGACACCAGTATATGGCTGACAATCCACCTATGTATAGTGGCTGCAGGGGCCCTTCGGGGTCGAAGCCTCCTGGACCCTAGAGGGTGGTGGAAAACTGTTACCTCGACTCCAGGAATAAGGCAAGGAAGGTACGGGGTAGGTTTTTTAGTCAGTAAGAGTCTGACACTGCTCACACTGGTCTCCCGCTCCGCCCAAGAGCGGGTTTCGTCATTAGATGATTTTCACCTACCATAAAAAATAAAAAATAAAAAAAAAACCTATGTATAGTGCTACGGATGTCTGTATTTCCTGATAGCTACAACCTGCGAGTCTTTAAGTCAAGAGTGATCAGGTTAGGTTAGTTTAGGTAAGTTACTTCTAGGTAAGCGTGCTCTTGACCAGGTCAGGGTTGCTGGCAGCCAATGGATGCAAGACGCACAGGACCGGTCTTTGTGGCGGCGCTTGGGGCCTGTGTCCAGCAGTGGACATCTTTCGGTTGAAATGATGATGATGATAATGAAGCGTGCTCTATCGTCGACCGCATCAACGGTTACAATCAGGGTGCGATATTATTTAGCCTTCACCTCTAGTCAACCAAGGATCGTGGATTTCTTAGGGGGTTGTTTGAAAGAGTCATCATTGCCCTGGAACAAGAGCAAATGAAGGAACACTGGTTAGTTATAGTCGGTAAGTCTTATGCTCCCTCCCCGTCAATTTAATTAAATTGTTAAAAGATTTCCCATCTAAAAAATAAAATAAAATAATTATTATCTCTTTGAGGCTCGAAAATGCGCCAGCGCATTTTCAATGCGATTCCGAGCGTCTGTAGTCGCAAAACGATTCCTTTCTACAGTAGGCGCAGGTTTGCAGACGAGAGACGAGCAATAGTAAGCTCGATCGCCATCTATTACGGTCAAGCCCGAGTCGCCGATGGCGCGTAGTGTATCACACACTTTAGACCCCAGAACGGGAGAAATCCATTGATGATTTCCCACGCTCTGAGACAAAATGGGTATAGTGCGCGGCAGGTGAGTTGAACCAAAATGACCGTCGTAGCTATGACATTGTAATTTATTTCCAGATCGGAAAAGGAGGATCAATTTATTTACAAAAACCACTACGATAAAAATCCTACCATTTATTCACTACTATTTATACTTACTCAAAACATGAGCAAATCTATATTATGCAAGAAAATAAGTAATATACTGAATAAATATTAGATTAACCCACGAACAATCACACAAGTGCAGCCGCGGAGCAAACATAGTTATTAGCCGGGCATCCTTTCACTATCCAGCACTAAGTACACTCTATTGCCTCTTGAATGACAAGACTATGTCGTAATCTTAACACTGTGTAGAATGTATAGTGCTTTGATATTACTCAGATAAGAACTCCATTATTTTATTGTATTCTTAAACTTTTCATTGCATCAGCCTTTTAATGTTCCCACTGCTGGGACACAGGCCTCCTCTCTAGTAGAAGAAACGGGTCATAATCCACCACGCGGGCCCAGTGCGGATTGGATGTCACATGTCTTCGAATTTTTGGTTTAGGACATGTTTCCCTCGCACCAATCAACTTATGTAAATAATTACTGTCTCGAAGATTTTTTTTAATCGGGAAAAACAATGTTTTGGGAGGTATTCATATATTTTCAGTTTCAAATTTATTCCTATACTCGTGTGGTAAGGTCTTGTTTCGTGCCAAATGTCCGGATTCTAGGTCATCGGGAAGTACCCGTGAACTCGGATTCCTTTGAGAGTGTCAAAATACACGTTTTTTGCAACTTATACAGGCGTACCTATCTTTTTTTTCCGCTAACTTAGAATTTTGGTTTTTTACACAGCTTTAAACTCTTGAGCCCCGAGCAAACGCCGGTGTTTGCACACCTATTGTCTGTCTATTATGTCTCTAATTACGGTATTCGAAAGGGTTTACTAGAATAGTACTAAGACGTAAGACTATGATTTAAATTTCAACTTTATACTTTAACGCGTTACTGAGATAAAGGGTCTTGACACACAGACAGACAGACGAAAAATAAAAGAGAATCGGCAGGGGTCTGAGAAAGACATGCATTTTTTTATTATTTATCAATGAAATATGACACTCAAAGTATGAAGTACCAAACCCGTATCAAGGTACTAAATCATAGATATTATTTTATAAAAGAGAAAGTGTAATTTCTTTATGTCATCATTTATAAAACAATGATAGCTTCTTCGCCCATTCCGGTGTTGAACAAAATTAATAGTCTTGAATCCGATTGGGTGATAAACTGTTATTGGATAGACTTTGGTATTGTCAGCTAGCAGCCAAAGTATGTTTATCAGTTGTCTAGTACTTATAACGCAAGCTCTGCTTAACTTGAGACTACACGTCATTGTGTGATTGTTGTGGAAAAAATTAGGATACGTTTGTAGCGCCATCTATGGCGTCACATAAGTACTACAAGAATCCTTCATCGCGTAGAGTACGGCGTCGAATCTTGGTGAGTATTAAGTTAGGCCCTGCGAATTTTAGCCTTTGATAACTCGTAAAAATATAAATGATTTAAAGAAATAATTGCAATTTGCTGTCGTTATTGCTGTTAAAAACTGGTCATCATCATTATGTCAGCCGAACGACGCCCACTGCTGGACATAGGCCTCCCCTTAAAAATAAATGCCAATTGATTTTGAATTGGCATTTATTTTTTTAAAACCTTTATTTTTATTTGCCAAGATCCGACTGTAATCAAAGTATACTCCGCGCGATTTGAACATCATGCGACAGCCCTAATTCAACCATCGGGCACCCACCAGATATAACACATGTTTGGTCGGAGGATCCTCCCTTTTCAACGGACTTTTGTAGGACTTTACTCCCTGTTCCGCATTACTGGCATTACCCCTAAATGTTATATCTCATCTTCAAAAAAACAATGTCGTTAAACTACCGGTAAAATTAATTGTTTTGCGGTTTTACTAATGTTAGTTTAGTATCAAACTGTTTACCATTTAGCAATTTAATCAAATTAGTGTCTAAAAGTGCCTAATATTGACGTAACATTTAAAATGACGAGTGTACTACCGGTGTACCAAATAATTGTCGTTACGTAACGTAGAGAGGCGATGACGGCTGTAGCAGATTCACACGTACCGCGACAAAATTTGAACATACCTACTGGTTAAGGGGCAGATTATTACTTTTGATGAGTTTTAAATCCAACATCACGTCTAACGACTAGTTGGTATGTTTTGAAAGAAATATATGTTAAACTAGACTACTTTACCAAGTAATTTGACATACTTTCTTGATTTTTTTTTTCATGGAACTTTGTGTGAATTTCGATTAAATTCTTAGATTCAAAGGCATAGACAAAATAGCAAAGAAAGGCCGGCAAAAACCAATGACTGATTTTTTTTATCAAAATGTCACTAAATAAAAGATAATTTAATTACCAATCTTTTCATTTTCGGTTTTTATTCATATTGTGTTTAACACGCGTAAATGCCGCACATATTGTTATTCGAAAAAAAAATTATAACGAGAAGAAATATCAGAATTTTACTGATTAAAACCCACCGGTGTTTCATTCGTTGGCTACGGTAACTTTTTCTAATCTTCGCGCTGTTATAGCAGTTTACAGAATGCATATTTCACAACATTGTATAAATAATAATAAAGTATTTATTTCACATAAATACTTACTAAATAAAATATACTTATTATTATGAAATATATTTATTATAATAATAAGTATATTTTTTTCACCAGAATAATAATAATATATTTATTATAATTATTATTATTCTGGTGATGCAGAGAAGCATTCAAAAGAGAATGGTTTACTTTTGAATACGACTTCACCTTAACGAACAGGTGACCGGCTGGCTGGCGGCATTCCAAATAAAAAAGAAAGGGTCTATCTATAATATTTCTTTTCACATAGAAATAATAAAAATAACGTCAACTATTAACATAATAATATGTTATATAACTAGATATATAATAAAGGTTTCTTTCTATGAGAAGAATGCAGATCTGAAGTGAGACATAAATAATTGGTACCTGTTTTTTAAAAGATGTCGGCCATTTGTAATAGTACATTGTTATACGCGGGATGAAAGTCAGTTATTTAGTCCCGATACATTTCTTGGTGACCGAGCGAAAGCGAGGTCACTAATAGTTCGAGGGACTAAATAACTCTTGAACCCGAGGTAAACACTGTGCTTTTCATTACGAATACGAGGAAAATAAAAATAATAAAGACCTGAGTCGTCGTCAAAGGTTTTCGTATGTTTTTACGTAGGTATTTAGACGGCTGTCAGTTGAAAAGTAAAACTCCCAGGGAGTAAAGCACTTCTTCCAACCCGGTCCGCAGGCAACTTTACACCTACTTTCAGAGTATGAATAATGAAAATTAGATTTTTATTGTGTAATGTAATTAATTGTTTGAAGCTAATGTTACCGCGTGAGATCTTTTGAAAAGCATTGTTTCATAATAATAAAAGTATTTATGTAAATATGAATGGTAGAACTGTTAATTTTTAGTTATAAAATGTTAATGACCCGCTCAAATGGTACAATTTGTAGCAGAAACTAATTAAACAAAGCAAAGTACCACTTCAAACGAACCTTTGGCCCTAGTTGGCTTCGAACTTTCTGCATGGTCCGTACGGTTTGCTGACAACTCCTTGAGGCGCGCGGGAATAGTGCGCGCCGTCGACGACTGCTAAGCCCGTCATTTCGTTTAAAATTAGCTCTTGTAGATAGCTACGCCCCCAATTCTTTTGTTGAGATGATGTCCGAACAAAGGAATTGGGGGGCGTGGCCAACTACAAGCGCTAACTCTAAACGATGCGATTGTAACTTGGCTAGCGGGGTTGACTCGATCAACTCTTCCTAAAACAGACGAGATTTTTTTTGGGTGGGTAAGAATCATCCAATGACGAATCCCGCTCTTGGGCGGAGCGGGAAACGGTGTCAGACTCTTATTGACTAAACACCCCACCCCGTTCCTTCTCTGCCCTTCGCACTGGGACAAAGCCTTCCTTTTAGGAAGAGACCCTGGGCCCCAGTAGGTTTCGGCCCTGCAGTTGGGCCTCTACATTTGCGTGATAACTCCTTGAGACGCGCGGGAACAGAGACTGTTACCAGACGACCGGACGGCGGGCTACCCATTGCTCGCCATCCGCAAGCCCGGAAATCGGGATCGGAATCTAATAATCAAGAATTCAATAAGTTTATTTATCTGACTAGTTCAACTGTTCCTAAAACAGGCGAGATTGATTTATATGATAAAGAGGCGTGAGAAATATTTGTAGCTTATGTAAGTAACTTGTTTTCTCCTAAATAACGGAACGCTAAACTAGATTTTGTATATCTATAGTTATTTCTAGACATGCGTGTATAAAAGATTTGCGTGTTAAACTTATTAAAATGTTATGTGTTAAATGGTAAATATCTACGCATATTTTCAAGGAAAGTAGGTACTGTTTCATAATCCTTTGTGATATTTGTTATGTATTTATAGGTTAGCGGACGACGAGCAACGGATAGCTTGCCGTCCGGGAGTACGGTTACCATGTAGTATGATCCCGAATCATTAAGGGCCAGCGCCCTTTGAGGCACGCGTGGAACAGCTTCCACGCGTGCCTCAAAGAGATATCAGCAACATTGTAGTGGATCCAATTGGGCCTAAGCCTACTGGCTAATGGGTAGTCCAAAAAGAACCCCACGGTCCTAGGACTCAAGGTAAAAAAGAAATATAAGTGTGGTGATAGGGATTCTGCAAAAGGGTTGAAGCATACTGGGGCACAGGGTCTCTTTCTGAAAGGGAGGCTTGGCCCCAGTGCAAAGGGCAAAGAAGGAATGTGGTGGGGTGTTTTGTCATCATGAGTCTGACACTGTTTCCCGCTTCGCCCAAGAATGGGATTCGTTATTCGATGATTTTTGCCCACTATAAAAAAAAACAAACAAGCGTGGTTTTAGTCTGTAAAAGTCTGACACGCCTTCCCACTCCGCCCTAGAGCGCGAGAAGTCTTTGAATAAATTTCTCTCTATACAAAAATGTTATTCATTTTAGATTATAAAATATCGATTGTATAATACACTTTTGACGTCATTCAGTATAATAATAATGTCATCTGTATCGTAAACAAACTTGTTTTTCAATTAAAGTAGTAATTTTGACCAAAACTTGAACTCAGCTATCTCTAATTTGTTATTGCTTCCGCGTTATAAAACAGTTGCTCTCTATTCTATTCTATCAAATTACTTATTTTGTTATGTCATATTTTCACTATCTACTTGTATATTATCAAATACACACTTCTCTAACATATCAATCAATATGATGAGCTCTGAAATTAAAATCCCGGCCAAGAGCGTGTCAAGCCACAGTCAGTGTACATATCAACACACAGCCGAAACTACTGGGACTTACAGCGTGAAATTTTGCACTGGGCTTCCTTTTATGACGTAGGCAAACACTAAGAGAATTATATCATCATCATCTTCCTGCCCTTGTCCCGTTTTATTTGGTGTCGGCGCAATATGTCTTTTTCTTCCACTCTGTCCTGTCACCCGTCACGCTATCACTAACTCCTCTTTCTTTCATATCACTTCTCACACAATCCATCCATATTTTCTTTTGCCTTCCTCTCCCTCTACATCCATCCACATTTATACTCATGGCTTTTTTTGTAACATGCGTTTCATCCCGCCTTTTTACATGGCCATACTAAGACAAACGGTTCCCTTTCAACTTTTCAGTCACTGGCGCCACTTTCAAACTACCTCTAATATACTCATTTCTCACTTTATCCATTTTCGTCACACCACACATCCATCTCAACATTCTCATCTCTGCTACATGCAATCTCTTTTCATCCGTCTTTTTCATAGCCCAACATTCTGACCCATACAGTAGGACAGGCCTTATCACGGACTTGTAGATTTTACCCTTCAACTTGAGGGGCATCCGTGGGTCGCAAGTTGTTCCAGTGACCTGTCGCCATTTCACTAAGAAAATGATTTTCAAAAATTCACCCCCTAAAGGGTTGAAACGCGTGTCCAAAGTTTGTGTGAAAACCCATTTTCACACGGGCGAAGCCGCTGGCAGAAAGCTAGTTGAATTATATAGTGTAAAAACCCACTGCCGAAAGTTTAAATTGTGACTGTGTATTTACTACGTTTGTTACTTTATGCTCAAACATATCGCGAATTTCCCCGGCATACCTTCTCGTGCAAATGCAGATATTATTCAAATTGCCTATACGCTTAGTTTTGTTTGTATGCTATTACATAAAAGTTATGCTTAACCTTCCAACAGGACATTATATACGGTTGACTGTTGGCCAAATGTGACATACGGGGTGTAAGAATGACAAACTCTTATGTGTCTCAGAAAAGCTCTTTGAAATTCGGCTTTTTTTAATGGTAGATAAAAATCATCCAATGACGAATCACGCTCTTGGGCGGAGCGGGAAACAGTGTCAGACTCTTACTGACTAAACAACCTACCCCGTTCCTCCCTTGCCTTATTCCCAGAACCCCGGTGTAACGCCCGGTAAGGCAAGAGAGAGGTAGGAGTTTTGTTCTTCTTTAGTGTTCACTACGGCTAGCCAATAAAGGTAAGTCAGAGATGAAGGACAAAATGACGTAGGCGAACACTAAGAAAGGGTTTTTCAAAATTGAACTCCTAAAGGGATGTAATGGGGGTCTAAAGTTTGTATGGAGAACCCTACTTCGACGCGGGTGAAGCCGCTGACAAAAGGCTAATTATTATTGTAAAGATTCCCGTGTTTTAGCCACCAAGAAACACAGACTCCGGCAGGGAATACCGCTCCTTAGCTGTACGCACAATGAATGTGTAACAAACCACTTTTAAAAACTAAAATGTTCGTCAACCGCATCCGTCATGTGTCACCATTCGCTAACAAATCCGCATAGAGCGACGCGCACCGAATAGAAAGGCGTGCGCGGTGAAAGCGAACGATCGTGTCCTTGTAATGAATCTAGCGCTTCCTGCTGTACGGACGGTACTGTTTTGTTAAACACCTTACTTCTACGCTTCTGTACTTGGAGCCTTGGACCAATATTTATCATTTTCGGGATTGATCTATCCGCCTCTGTCAAACGCTGTAGCAGGCTCGCAAGATTCTTGTCAGATCTTGGGTACTTCTTTCGACCACAATAATAATCTGTATATATAAAAGAAAGTCGTGTTAGTTACACTATTTATAACTCAAGAATGGCTGATCTGATTTGTGTGAAAATTGGTAAGGAGCTAAGAACCATGAGAAGGACAAGGGATACAAATCTAAAAAAAAACTGCTCATTTATTGCCTCTAAGACGGAACAAGGTTCGTGCTAGTTATTAGATATAGGAGGCTCTCGTTAGGCGGCTGGATCAAGGGCTTGATTCAGAAAGCGGTATCTAATCCTGGACACGGTTCGTATTGTCAGAAGGTTCCTTTCTCTGCCCGGTTTGACCCTGTTCCCGATATCGGTGGGATATACTATTTTTTACATAATTATTTAAAAATGTAATCAATGTTTTTTAAAGGAAATAATGATTACAAATAATCTAGACTTAAAGCACGCAGGAGTATTAGGATAAGATATTTCAAATGGTACGTTCTAGGGCCCTGGTGTTCCGCTTTCGCATCAATCCAGAAGTCTTCGACTCTGCTGTTTGCTGATAACTCCTTGAGGCACGCAGAAACAATGCGCGCCGTTGACAACTGGGAGGCTTCTGTGCTTGGACCAGTCTTCATTGTTTTAGGCGATAGATACCCGCTGTTTTACCACGACTTCCATCAAGAGTGAGCATCACCCAAAGTTTGACTGGTAGTCAATGCCTTAGGCATTAAGTTCGCCTGTACACCATTATATGCATGAAGTGTTAAATAAATAAGTGTTATAGTATCCTACGATGTTTCGAGGGCAATGGTGACAAAAATCAATCGGTTCTCCTAGTTTCAAAGCGCAATGATTTTAATCAACAACTTGCATATTGTGAGTCGGAGGCAATGACTATACAAGTCGTGGCTATCACCACCTGGGCCGCTACGACTCACAGTTTTAAAGATCTATACAAAACGGTGCTATCACCACCAAGGCCGCTTCGACTAAAGATAAACTATTTCACAAGAACCTCTACACTACAAAGCTGCAATTATATTCCAGGCCTTACCCAACCGTCTTCGTAAGGCTATCAAGATGAGCGCAGTTTGATCAGCAACTGCTAAAGGAAGCTCTCGGAGCGGTCAACAACGTGTTAGGTCAAAGTTCTCGTCTATGTGTAATGTTTATATTGAGTAAATAACTTTATTTAATGTTCATGTGAATAGGTATGTAATTGGCATGTTTCGTGATAATTTAGACACTTATATATTTATTACAGTTATGTGGTAGGTACTCTTTCTGTAATGTGAATGTGAGAACACTGTAGACTCCGCAAATTCGTAGATTACTTCCTATCATGATTCACTTTTTCTATGATTATTTTTGTTGTGCTCTTGGACAGTGTAAACCCTTCAATATTCTAATTAAGGTCTGTTCTTACATAAATTATTTATTAACTCTTCGTTAGTCTCGCTCACACTGGTCTCGCTAATTGTCGCTAGAAAGGCTAGACCAATTTGGCCAATTTTGGTCTTGAAATATTCGTGTCCAGGGAAGGTTTAAACGGAAACAAAATGTGGGATTAGGCAGTATGTAGTTTGCCGGTTTAGCTAGTATTGTAATACACCGTTAAATTTTAGTCGTTTTAATCCCTTGGAGGATCGATTCAGTACATGAAACACTATCGATTGGTAAAGTTAGAATGAAAAAACCAAGTACTTTTTTTTTAAACTCGAATTAATTTACACATGTTCTAAATTGATTTCTTTAAGTAAACGTCAGATGGGCGAGTTCAATGACCTGTAGGTAGTTAGTACGCAACGATCGACAACTACCTACAAGGTCAATGACTCGTTTACTTAAAGAAATTAATTTCGTAAATGCGTATATCAATAAGAGATTTAGAAAAAAAGTACTTTATTTTTTTATTTTATGTACACAAATCGATAGTGTTTCATATACTGGATCGACCCTCTTCGGGATTAAAACGACTAAAATTTAACGGTGTATAACCATGGAGTTTCTTTCCCGTTCTTCTCCATAGGAAAGGACCAATTTGGAACAAAAACATATGATATCCGCTAACCCGTACTGGGCCCGCGCGGTGGATCACTGCCCATTTCTTCTCCTAGAGAGAAGACCTCTGTCCCAGCAGTGGGAATATTAAAAAGGCTGATGATGATGATAACACTATCTCAGCTCCGCCCAAGGGCGGGAGATGTCATTGGATGTTTTTACCCACCAAAAAAAAAACCTTTTGGTAAGCATGCTCTATTGTCTTTAACATGGGTCGACCGACCTCATCATTGGTGTTTTTTATAAATTAATAAAATAATTTTTATATGTATTTTTAAGATGATTACACTGCGTTACACGATTTTGGTACCCACGTAAGTGTTAGCTGGAATGAATAGCTAATGAGTCACAGATTAAATGTTCCAAACATATGTGGTATTTATCACGTCTAGTTTTCGAGGTACATGCCAAATTATTTTTTCTATTACCACATTGATGTAAGACCCAAATTTTGAGAAAAAGCTTACTGAGAAGGAACTTGATGCCTGGTTATCGCTGAAAGCAGTTATTAAAGGGTTTTAGGGAACCGCAGGGGCGAAAAAGCTAGTTGACGACATGTTAGAAGCATATAAAAAGTTGGGTAGCAGAATTTCATTAAAAATTCATTTCCTTCATTCTCACTTTTCTTTTTTCCCCTCTAATCTTGGTGCAGTCAGTGATGAGCAAGGTGAGAGGTTCCGCCAGGATGTAAAGAAGCTTGAAGAACGATTTCAAGGGCGTTGGGACACAACTATGCTAGGCGATTACTGCTGGCGTTTAAAACGAGAAGATCATTCAAAGCACAAAAGAAAAAGTTTAAGTTTTGCGATCTTTTGTGTTAAAACTTTTTATAATGTTTTTTTTTTGTTTTTTTTTTTTAACATTAATGATAAAATTAAACTAGGTTAATGTGAAAAAATCTGGTTTATTTAACTAATTTTCTTTAAAATATGTTTTAGCATTTAAATTTTTAGTAAAATTTGGCACATTCTTATGGAAGAAAAATGAGACGTGATGAATGGAAATTTTTTATGTATTTTTAATAAACTATAAGTATTCATAAGAAAACATGACGTTTCAAAGCGGGTACTCAATTTTTTTTTTCATTTGTAACGCAGTGTTATTAACTTCTTACAGAAGTGATTTAGTATACCTACTTAATGACGTCAAATCACTATCACACAAGTAATAATGAATTTGTATTAGCTTAAATGCTTCACAAATTGATAATTGATTCGTACCTGTAATTTGTGATGCATTTACTTTAATACAAAATTTATCAAGTATCAATTGTGTAATAATATTACACATTCGATAGCACATAGGTATTATCTTTTTTATTAATGAAATGCAAATTTTTTAATCATACCAGGGTCGGACCTTCTTTTCAGAAGCCGGACCGGGGCCCCAGTAGGCCAGCCCTGCAGTTGCCCCTCCATTTGCTGAAAACTCCTTGAGGCTCGCGAGAACAGAGCGCGCCGACGACGATTGGTTTGGTCCGGACTATTACCAGACAACTGGACGTTGCTTCAGTGGCGCAACGTCCGATGATGGAACGGACGGAATTTAGTATGAAGTAACCTAAAAATATTGATCAAAGTGACTAAACTCCGGAACACAACAGCATTCCTTTCAATTGCAAATGTGGGCCAGGGTATGAGTAATTGTACGTAAGATATTAATTACCAATCTTACCTAACTGCTAACGATACCTACACCATCAAGATAATGATGTGCTAAAATGAGATAATAACTATCAGGGGCGTAGCTAACGCCGTATCAGCAGGGCCTCCGGGCTACAGGGGCCTTGAGGGGTGCAAAAGTTTCTTGCATTTTATGTAAAACTTGATTCTCCTATAGATACCTAAGAGGTTCGTTGTACTAGATTATGAAACATTCTTTACGTGAGATTTCGATAAAAACTTAACCTTTCCTAGTCCACATAAACGAGATAAAACATGATTAAAAAAAACTGGGCTAGTGCGAGTTGAAGTCGCATGCCGAGGGTTCCGCACAAACTAACTTATGTAAATTGTGTAAGTTCCATTCCCGAATCGGGTCTCGACAATTTTTCCGAAACCAAAAAAGTAAACGAGTTCGTCAATAAAAGTCTGACACGTCTTAACGCTCCATCTAAAAGCGGGAGAATTTATTAGATTATTAACAACTTTTAAAAAATTGCACCAGTCTTGTGCTAGTAGTGCCTATATCTTCTTCTATTATTTAAAAGGAGAAACTGACCGAATGACATATCAACGCACAGCTGAAACTATTGGGACTAGGAGCGTGAAATTTTGCACAGAGCTTCACTTTATGACGTAGGTCGTAGGCGAACACTAAGATTTTTCCAAAATTCACCCCTAAAGCGATGAAACGCGTGTCCAAAGCTTGTGCGAAAACCTATTTTTACGCGGGCGAAGCTGCTAGCAGAAAGTTAGTTTGTTATTGGAATAGTTTTATAATTATGATCCTTTGGCTTTACCTACGCCACTGACAAAAAAATAATTTTTAGAACACTAATTGCATGATACAGCCGTAAGGCCAAATTGATTTATTATATCATTTTTCAATTATGTAGTAAACAACGACATAACTTGTCTTCTTTTATATACATAGAGATTTTTTTTATTTAATATAAACTAGTTCTTGACAGCGATCCCACCTGATGGTAAGCAATGATACAATCGTTGATGGTGAGGCGCGCTAGTTTATTAAGAGCCTATTCATTCTAGCCTTGAAGACACGTACATTATAATCGATCGGGAAGACCGCAGCAGACAAATTGTTCCAGTTTATTAGTATAAACGACGAGGTATTTATTAGAATGATCTAAAGGTGACTTACTTAAGAACGAATTAGATATATACATCGAGGGACTGGAACAGTTTGCCGGCTGCAGTCTTTCCGTCCGATTATAATTTAGGTAGCATCAAGGCTTGAGTGAATAGGCTGTTACTTGTGATAAACTAGTGCGCCTCACCATTAACGATTGCATCACTGCTTACCAGCACGTGGAATCGCAGTCAAGTACTAGTTTATAGCAATTAAAAAAATTATATATTGCAGTGGCCTACCTGAGCCCGCAGTCCTGAACCGATTGCGGGATCAGGTTGAGAGATTCTCAGATTGACTACTGCAGTTCGTGTCCCGGTGACAGATGTTCTGCTGTAAGGCTGGAATTTAGGAGGAGTTTGATATCCTCCACAGTTCGCGTCTCTAGTTCGAGCCGCTGTTCTCTGAGAACCTCGTAAATCTTAAAAACTTTCTTTTTTATTTGCGGGACAAGGATTTAAAATGAAAAAAAAAAATGAGGAAAAAAAGTAAAAAATCGTAAACAATATCTTAAAATTAGAACTCGCGCACGTCCGCGCATAAACGGCCAACCACTCAGCATAAAGCCGAGGACACACATAGTGCGACGAGTCCACGGCGCTGGTTTTCAGGGTAGACGTGGAGCTACAAACCCGGGAGTATTTTCATAAGTCAAGACTAATTAGGTAAGGGTGCTCGATGCGAGTGCGTCGATCACATCATTGCTTAGCATCAGATGAGATAGTCGTTAAAGGCGAACTTATAAAAAACTAGCGACCCGCCCCGGCCTCGCACGGGTGCAATGGTGATATTAAATACATGCATGTATTATAAATACAAACCTTCCTCTTGAATCACTCTATCTACTAAAAAAAAGCCGCATTAAAATCCGTTGCGTAGTTTTAAATATCTAAGCATACATAGGGACAACGGGAAGTGACTTTGTTTTATACTATGTAATGATATACAAAAACACAGTTGATCATCATTTTTACAAAATGACACAGAAATGCAGCTATATGCATGCAGCAGACGAGAGGTATTACATCTAAGTATCTACAAATAAAATAAGAAAACAATAAATGAACGTGTTTTGTTTCTAGACGATACATTGTTAGAACAAAAATCGGTCAGTGCGAGTTGGGTTTGCTGACCGATGGTTCCGTATATACTTACCTATTGTGAAGTAAACAGTTCGATCCCGAATTGAGTCTCGAAGATTTTTCGGAATTAACACACAAAAGTACAGTACGGCCGACGGATCTTGGCGAGTCTGAAGTTAGACTGTGCGAATTTCAGCGCTTCATAACTCGTAAATTTGCAGTTGTTCTTGCTGTTAAAAACTGTTAATGGCATTTATTTTTTTAAACCATTGTTTTGTACATGTTATCAAACATAAATATTCGCAGAGCGTAACTTTTTGTAAGGTAAGGTGTTTTCTGATCTACCTATAAAATTACAGTATTTGATTTTTCCCCTTTTTGTGCTATGACATTACTTCTTCTCAAAATTTCATGATTCTTGATCTTGGAAGTCTCTTACATAAATAATGTTATAAGCGACTATTTGTGCTTTACTTTACATAAAGGTATCTTTTGATTGTATTGACTTAAAAGTCAGGTTTTTCCATTACTCAAAGATTATCAAACCTGAGTCTAGCAGCATCAGCCTTACAATGACCTCATTTTTGGGAATGAGACCTACTCTCTAGGAGAGGGAATGGGCCGTAAACCACCACGCTGGCCCAGTCGCGTTGGTCGAATTTTTGGTTCTAGTACGTCATGCCAGTTTCCTCACGATGTTTTCCTTTACCTTTTTGAGAACAATGGTGATTAAATAAATTACTCAAAATAATGCACTTGTCTGGGTAGAACCCGCGACTTACAACTCGGAAGTGCGTATTTGATATTAATTATAGCTTGATACCTTTCATTCGATATTTTTCATTCTTTAGCAAAAGGATCTTGATAAACTGGCCGTCAAAGTGATCTTAAAAGGGTCCAATATACACTGACTGAGGTACCTACTGCTCCCTAAAAAGACAAAATTATCGATCTACTGACGCAACATCTTTACAACTCCATTTTTTTCTGTCTAGCTTATTATCTCACAACAAAATACCAAGCCATTCATTGTCTTTCCGTTACGTGTCTCAAAAAATCAATGAATGAATCTTTTCTGTACGAAATATCGTAGGAATCCGTATCGAATGCGGTTAGATAACTTGTGATATTTGTTAAGAGCGGCCAACCCGACGTACATTTTCATACAACCGCTCTTACGTGATTGTAATGTCATGATACATCTTTCTTCAGATATTTTGGATACACAGAAATCTTGTGGATATTATCTAGGCTTCTATAGAAATCAAAACATAAATTTGTGTAAGAATAATGCAGTAAAGACCTCTAAAGATCTGCTATTTTACGTGAACTTTGAATGTCCATGATGTACTCCTATATTAAAAAATATAAAAAAGTACTTGTATAGAAGCATAGCGCATTTATTCAAGATTCTAAACGATATTTTTTTTTTTCGAAAATCATTAAGGCTTTAATAAAACAAAAACACGTATTTCCTGGAACAAGTTTTGTGAAATATTCGAGTAAATCGTAAAATTACTGAATGCCAACAGAGTGTTCAGGTGTTATGTCTCTTTTTTCGCATTACTTTTGCATCGAACATCACATTGGATTGATTTAGATGTAGCAACAAGCTTTTAAACCATCCTCGAGGCGACTCGGGAAGGCCCACCTTAAAAGTTAAACGCAATTATTATCGTTTATTTGTCTCACTTGTTTATCCTCACGCGAACTTACGAGCTTCGAATGAGGACGCCATTTTGCGGGTACAGAGATACTTAGATGTTATTTACGGAACTTATTTTAACTTTATGTAATAGGCTGTTTGTTGTTCGTTGTGACGACACTTGGGGGAGAGGTCTATGTCCAATGATGGACGTCTTTCGGTTAGAATGATGAAGATGATTAATACAACCCTTATCTACAGCAAACTTCTTTTCTTCCATTTTTTTTTAAACCTTTATTTTTTTTAAAGGTTATTTACTTATTTATTTTTTTATTTATTTATTGCCAATTTACATTAACAGTATACACCACACGTATAAATTTTAGGGACATATTAAGAGATGGCGATGATGAATGACGATGGAATTGATGGATGGTTGTCTGTAAGAGATTGCCCTTGTGCGATAAGACCGCCCATTGTACCCTTATTTTTAATAATGTTTGTCCTATTTGTTGTAAATGCGGTGTACAATAATGTATAAATAAAGAAATAATAAATACATTTTTGTAGGAGTTTTTAAGCGCTAAAATTCATAATCATAATTATTTATTTATTTTGCAAACATGGGTACAGTACATAGATGTTTTTATTTTTTAACAGCTGCGCTAAAATTCGCAAAGCCTAACTTACTACTAGACCAACAGGCCAGTCAAAAAAATATTTATCTTTAACTAGCGACCCGCCCCAGCTTCTATTTAAAAAAGAAACCGCATTAAAATCCGTTGCGTACTTTTAAAGATCTAAGCATACATAGGGAAGTGATTTTGCTTTATACTATGTAATGATAACTTCACCTGAAATACAGTCTTTATACCTCAACTAAAATCTAGACAGTGATCAGACGAGAGCAATGATATAATATATGTTTACGCAACAGTGCATGCCAATTGAATTGAATAATATATAATCTGAGAGCAGGAATTACCGGTTGCAGTCGAGAGCTAGGTATGTGGGCTGCTATACACAATTAACATTTGTTTGTTTGTGAATGGACCGGTCTTTCCGGGGTTCGAAAGTGGAAGAAATATTGAGACTACCTAAACTTTTAACCCACCGATGTTGATTATAATTTTTTTTTTTATGGTAGGTAAAAATCATCCAATGACGAATCTATCTTTGGTTGCCGCGGGAGACAGTGTCAGACTCTTACTGACTAAAAAACCTACCGCATTCCTTCCTTGCCTTATTCCCAGGACCTGGTGTTACGCTTTCGCATCAACCCTTAGCTCTAGAAACCCACCGATGTTGATGGCCTTTCAAGTTTCAAAAGTTAACAGTACAGTATGGCCGTGTCGGATGTGCGGGTCTGAAGTTAGGCACTGCGAATTTTAGAGCTTGAAAACTCGTACAACAATAAAGGTCTTAAAAAAAACAAATGCCAATAACAGTTTTTTACAGCAATAACAACTGTGAATTGCATTTATTTATTTAAATTTATTTTTAGTGGTAACCACTAGACCATCAGGCCAGTCAAAATTCGGTAACTGAGATCAATAAATGATTATATGTATACTAGTAAACATTAATTACCTTCGCATGACGTTATAAAAAACCTAATTTCACTTAAAAAATAAATAAGTGTACACATAATGTGCAGTTGGACAAACGCCATCTTATATAATAAATATAAAGTTGGATCTCAGACAGTAATCGATTACCTAATTGAATTACAATCAATTAATTAAATCAGCTTACTAATCGTTTAATTAGACTCTTAGCAAGTTACAACACATTCAATTTGATATTCCTATCTTTAAATCTTAAAATAACAGATTTTCCCACACTGAACTTTGGAACTAAAATTAACGTAAGGAAGGAAAGAATGTCATGCGCATAAAAAAATGATTTTTATTATATGTGTCAATACAAGCCTATAACCCGGGTGCACCCACGCAACTCACGGTTTCATGACTAGAGAGAGAGATTTTTTAAAACATAATAATTTAAGTTGCGGAGAAATTTTGACGCTTTAGACATAACCACGGATGCCCATAACGTTTTTCAAATACTTAGGCATAAATATATGGCTGGACTTAGCTTTGTGACCCTTAACAAATAAAATGCATCAAATGAGATTATAAAAAAAAAATAAAATTAACACTAAAATATTTGCGGGCTTGTCCGGGCGTCTGGGAACCCTCCGGACGTTCGACGGCCCGCACTGTTCCCGCACGCCTCAACAGTGGCGTAGCGTGCAATCTCGGCGCCCGGGGCGTGGGACCCATTTTGCCGCCCCCATTCTATAGGTGCTTAATAAAAATTAAATTTCACAGGCAATGAGGTATATTTTATTGAACTAATACAATTATTGGGAGAAATAATAAAAAAAGCTATTGTTTTGGAATTTACACAATCTAAATACTTTTTTTCTTGCGGAAAGTTGTTCAGTATCATGAGTAGAAGCCACTGTTAAAATTTTGTTCACGACTTCAAAATCATTCTGTATAACTGTTAGTGGAATAATGGAATATGACCCGTTCTTACAAAAGTAGAGGGCACGATACTGGTTGCACACGGGCGCCACAAGGGCTACAGACGCCTCTGTTTCAAATTTATGGTTATTGTTGTTTTTTGACTTGTCAGACGTTCTGACGCATGAAATGAAGATCTCTACCCGCTTTACCGATGACATTTTGCCGCCCCTACGGGCTGCCGCCCGGGGCGAGCCGCCCCCTCCGCCCCACCCACGCTACGCCACTGCGCCTCAAGGAGTTATGGGCAAACCGTAGGGAACCTGCAGAAGGGTTGAAGCCAACTGGGACCAAGGGTCCATGCCTTAAAGGAAGCCTCTGACTCTGGTATAAAGGGAACATAAGAACGAGGTGAGTTGTTTATTCAGTAAGAGTCTGAAACTGTTTCTCGCTTCGCCCGAGAGCGGTAGTTGTTGGATGATTTGACCCACCGAAAAAAAAAACAATAAATATTTATATTTAGAATACATAGGACCCTTATTAATACGCACGCCCCTATATAAATGACCCATTTCTAGCTCATCTTTTTAGCTTGTCACCACAAAATTTCTCTAATTGGTAGTTAAGTTTTTGTAAATACATATTTAGTTAATATACTTCAAGAAAACCATGCGGCCGCACATACAGGCATCCAAACTGACATTATTCTATCACAGATAGATTAAAGAAACAGACAACATATAAACCATGATACATTATGAGGTATATTCAAAATGAATAGTTAATACATAAGCGGTTTAGGAGCCTACCACCCACGCCCACATCCGAAGTGACCTTAAGCCATTACAATAAATATACAAAATCGAGATCAAACGCTTTCACTTTCACGAAAGTTGTAGGAAATAAAAGGTTTTCTATTTATATTGTTTGGTTATAATAACGTTATTTGTTTAGTAATGGTTAAGTAGCATTAAACTAAACGGGAGTATTTATTATAAAAAAAAAATATTTCAGACTAATTTCAATGTCCACATTATGTTAATGGCTGAAACTTAAAGCTATGTTAGTAAATTCAAATCCATTCAATAAATAAGTCAATCAATTAAAAAAAAAAATTAAAATAATAAGGCAATCAAAAAACACAATAATAATAAATGCCAGTCAGTCTTAATTAAAAATAAATAAAATAGAATGGTTCACAAAACAAGACACTACATGCACTTGGGCACTTGGGTGGAGCGATGTCAGACTCTTACTAACTAAACGACCCACCCCATTCCTTCTTAGCCCTAATACCGGGGTCGGGCCATCCTTTCAGAAACTGGACAGAGGCCCCAGTAGGCTTCGGCTCTGCAGTTGTGTCTCTACATTTGATGACATCTCCTTGAGGCGCGCGGGAACAGTGCGCACAATCGACGACTGGGCTTGGTCCGGGCGAGCTACCCATTGCTCGCCGGCCACCGTAAGCTTGGGCTTGCCCCACGCTTACGGTGGCCGGAAATCGGGATCGGAATCCCGGCGACGTCTGGGTCGTGTGCGCCGTTGCCTTATGCCATCGGCCTCTTTTACTTCGCAGAAAGAGGCGACCGCCTGCCACCCATCAATGGGGGTCTTACGTGTTGTAAACAGTATATTTTGTTTTTCAGAATACTTTGGATATTTTTTACCCTCACTGTAAAAAATATCCAAAGTTACCTCCGCATCCTTGGGTGGGACGTGAGATAGAGTCAGAATTTTACTGACAAAAACAAAATTTTTTCACAAAAACCTATGACTTCAGTAGGCTTCGAACCAAATGGGCCTCTACGGTTTGCTGACAACTCTTTGAGGCGCGCCGTTGACGACTTGATCCTACAGAACGGTCGGACGGCGAGCTACTTATTGCACGCCCTTAGCTATGGACCCGCGTGATAGTTTACCAAGTTTTGAGTCAAAAAGGCAAAGGTATTAACTACCTAAGGTGTGGCTCTAGTGCGATCACTTACCTACAAGTATATTAGATAGGTACTCATTATACACCCACTTTTGTTATGAAACCCTTCTACCAAAACACGGCTGTCTTCAAGTGAAGACCGCTTGAGACATCAACTCTAAGAATGATGTTCAACATGACAGCTTATCATAAACTTACCAAAATAAACATAATTATAACGTTATAGATGTAACGCTAGCGTGGGAAAAACGAGATTGGAATTTAGGAAAACTGATTTTAAAAAAACTGGCCAAGAGCGTGTCGGGCCACGCTCACTGTAGGGTTCCGTAGCTTCCCTTCGCCTTTCCTTTCCTTCCTTACCCTTAAACTACGACTAACGCAGATAGAAGTTATTCAGCATAAATCGGCCCTCAAAAAAACCAGGCAATTGCAAGTCGGACTGAGGGTTCTGTATATGTTCTCTACTTATGAAAATAATTTATTTCCCGATTCGAGACTTAAACCTAACCACAACTTTTATATATATTTTCAGATTTTAGTCCTGTACTAAGACTTACTTGTGTTATTAGACCTTGCTTCATGCCTAATGTCAGGATTCTAGGTCATCGAGAAGTACCCTATGAATTATAATTCCCTCGACCTTGTCAAAATATACGTTTTTTTGCGGCATAAACTTCTGTATCTTTAAGTATCACAGCTTCAAATAAATTTCAACTCGATACCACCACGCGTTCCCGAGATAAAGGGTTTTGACAGACAGACGGACAACATAGTGATCAATCACCTTTTGAGAAGAGAATGAAAATATTTTATTCGAGACAGACACAGCACAACGATTACACAAACTAAAAAAAGAATAGAAGTACAGAATACGCTGAGCGTACCCGCACAGATAAGGTGACCACCTCAGCATTTGCTGGGCATCAGACACCCAGCGCTGGTTTTCAGTTGGCACCCCTCAGTGACGCACTGACAAATATGTATGTATATAAATACACCAATCCGCACTGGGCCCACGTGGTAGATTATGGCCCATTCCCTCTCCTACAGAGGAGGCCTGTGTCCCAGCAGTGAGAACATTAAGAAGGCTGATGATGATGAAATATATGTGATTGAAATAACTATTGAAAAAAAATACATAAATACGATACGGTACCCTGAAAATGAGTCTTGAAGTATTGCGTGCATTATCAGTGTAAACAAATGAAAAGGCCTATATTTCAGACTGAATCCTCAAATAGAGTACCTTCGCCAAAATGAACTAATTGCTCGTTATAACTTGTGAATGTCAATTATGTAAACGTGCTAGACTGGAGTTGTTGTTGAAGCAGTGAAATCTCAAACAAAAGCAATTTGAAGTCGAAACTTCACGGTTGGTGCAGTGATTGACTGATTGGCTACTGCACTGCGTGTCGCGGGTTCGGTCCCGTCCAGAACAAATATATATGTGTGAATTTACGTGTTTGTTAACACATCGGCGATAATTATCCCAAGGAAACACGTACTTAAAATAAAAACTATCCTATTTACAATTTCAGGACATGGTCTACTCTCATGGATAGAATAAAATTCTACAAAAACAGTAAAGAAAAAAACACTAAATAAAAAACCATTAACAATACTTGGTATGTACCAAGTTTTATCAAAATTCGTTCAGCAGTTCGAGCGTGCAAAAATCAAAAATCAAAAGACATGTGACTTGCACCAACCAGCACTGAGCCCGCCTGGTGGATTATGGCCCATTCCCTTTCCTAAAGAGGAGGCCTGTGTCCCAGCAGTGGAAGCATTAAAAGGCTGATAATCATGAGTATGATGTACGTATGTACATGAAGATTATATAAATAAATAAATATTAAATTAATGTACACATGTTACAATCAAAATCATAGGGCCTAGAAACCTGAAATTTGGCATACAGCAAGGCGTCAAAAAAATCTGAAAACCAAACTTTGTGTAGCGTCACAAAAAAAAAAACCTTTTTTCAGTGCGCAAGCTCGACTCTCACTTACCCAGTTTTTATAAAGTAGATCACCGTAAATCATTTTCTATATATAAAACCAACACGGCTAATCTCTCTCTGTAGGCTTATTGACGAGTTCTGCAGATAAACTGGTTAGAATTGCGTCAGATGCCTTTCACGAGGCGATCCTTAGGTCACGAGTGTGGCCCAAAGAGGCGAAGACTTTAGCTAACTGGTTGGTAAATATTTGATTTTGAAGGGAAGCTTAAATCCTATAATAGGCTTCATTAAGAACGGTCAACCCGAGGAACCAACCCGCTCTTACGTGATTATGATGTGACACATCTTTAATCAGATATTTTGGATACACAAATATCTTGTGGATGTTGTCTAGGTTCCTATCCTCGTAAGGCCCAATATAAATTTAGGTCGATATATATTACGGCCCAACGTACTAAAAATAGGTGTAAGTGGTTGCGGCCCAGAACTTTGATTTAGTAAAAAAGTGTTTAAATGTAATGTTTTTGGCAAAAGTCTTTTAGAGGGTATTTCTTACACCTAAAGTTAACTATTACATGCAAAAAATATGTTGAAATCATTTGTCTTTATTTTAGGTCACTGGGCCATAGTTCAAAGTACGATATTAGTTTGAATATATCAAATCTATGCAGTTATTTATCATGGGATTTTACAAATTATACCGGAAATAAAAAAAAAACTTTGTATAAAAATAACATTTCTTCTCCTTTTATTTTAAATCGTTTTTTATAATCATTTTACGTAACAAAATTCTCTAAATCAGTCTCATTTTTTTAGGAAACAATGTTTCATTAGCAGTATACTTCTTAATCATAATTAACAACTTAATGGACTTACTTACTAATCAATGGTAACATTTCAAATTATAATACTTTTAGATATATTAAAAATGTTTACATATCAAAATGCTAAACTAGCCTAAAATCCTTAGGTTTATCAATCACAATGGCACTTAAAGTAATCACAACAGTCTTCGTGTAATATTCGAGATCTCTTATCCCAACACAAAATAGAAATAAACTTCGAAAAGAAAGTAATAAATAAAAACATCTAAATCAATAAATTTCAGTGTGGAAATTAAAAAAACAATTGCGTTCTCGAGTAAGGCACAAGTAAATGTTGCACTTCTTACATATAATTGTGCTTTTCTTGTTGCATCCTGGTCTTCTGCATCTGTTTTGAACTTCTCCAGCCGAGGGCAAATGGAGTGCACCATGAGTTCGTGAATGGGCGCTGGGAAGCGGTACAGCAGGTTTAGAGCGTTTAGGCCGAGGCTGTTCTTCGTCGTCTGTTTCAGAATTAGTGGAGACATTTGCAGATACTAAAATTTCAGCTATTTCCATTTTAAAACTCTTGAGTTGTTGAATTTTTTTCACTGGTACATTTTTGCGTAACTCATTTTTTTTGTAGTTTAACCAAGAATTAGTTGTAGCCAAATCAAACATGTGCGCGATAAATCGCGTTGTCCATTTTCTTGTCCGATATCTCGACGGTGCCACAGCTAAGAGACGATCAGCAAGATCGACTCCTCCCATATTTGAATTATATTGTTTTACTACTTCCGGTCGTGGGACAGTAACATAAACTTTATTCTGCTTACACCATCTTTGGCAGGTGTCGGAAGTTTGGGCAGCGTGCAGAGTAGACAGAAAAGTAACTGGTTTGTTGTCAAGCCATTTGGTTATAGCTATATTTTTCTCATCATTGACTAATACTTGATAACTCCCTCTCCCTTCTTTCTTTAAGTCTTTGTCCTCTTTAAGTATTAATCTTGCGGGCTTAGGTACTCTATTCTTCATTAATGTACCAGCGCACATCAGGCCTCTGTTTTTTAATTGCAAAAGCAAAGTCTCGGTGGTGAAGTACCTATCACAGTAAATTATATGTCCCGGCATCAAATCCTCCGTTAAGGCAAGAACTGCCTTCTCTCCCAATCCAAATGATGTGTCAGCATAAGAAGGATATGTAGTTGTCCCTTGATATATATCAAAATCACACACTTCTCCTGTGGGATTCGCCATGACAAAAGCTTTTAAACCCATAGGATTAGGTTTACCTGGGCAATATTGCTTCATCCCACAGGAGCCCGTAAAAGGAATGATCATCTCGTCAATTGATAGTTTTTGGTCTTTTGGTATGGAATGACAACCTTTAAGAATTTCTTTGATAAGTGGGCGAACTTTCCAGAGCTTGTCTTTACTTTTATCTTCGGCAGAAAAGTCGTTGTCATTAACGAGTTTTAAAGAATTTCGAAGAGTGAAAAATCTATTCCGAGACATGTGATCAGCTACAAAAGCGACACGAAACTTATGTTGCCAGTACATGCGGAGAATCGGATATCCAATACAAGACATAGCCAAATTAATTGCAATAAAAATGTAGCACTCGGTAAGTGTCAAATTTAAAAGCTGGCCGTTTCTTGATAGATACATCTCATTGGATCGGTCTACGATGATTTGCACCAGGTCATCATTTACATATCGACGAAAATAATCAATTTTACTAAATTCTTCATCATTCAAAGGTAAATACGATGGTTGCATAAAGGGAATTACATCTGGATTAAAATCTTTTTCTATCCAACCTCCAGTTTGTCCATCGTTACTGTCTATATCCTCGTTATCTTCAACTTCCACTTGCTGATACATTCTTCCACGAGAAAAGCTTCCTCTTCTACGACTTGGTCGAGAAGTCGAAGAAATACCTCGACCACGACGGCCACCTCGACGCTGTAACCTCCTCCCACGCGTAATTGAAGAATTAGAAAACACAGGACTTGAAATTGAAAGCTCGCCTTCAGAATCCGAAGACGATTCTGCTGAATTATCGGACTGACGATTTCGACTCTGATGTGGTCGATAATCTACATCATCGATATCATCGTTATCTTCGTCATCTTCAAACTCGGATATGTCCAGATTAAGCTCAACTTCGATAGCTTCGTAGTTCATGGCTTAAACAAAGAAAAGTAAAGTAAACACCCAATGTCCTAAAATTATTACATAAAAATTAGGCTAACTTTTACAATAAAAACCCACCGACCTTATATTGGGACATAGTTTTTATCGTTCGTATATTAGTTAATTAAAATGACTTTGCATTGAAAAAAATGCGTAAAAACAAAGTATGACATTTCCGCAACTGTTTGCAATACATTTCAGACATCACCATGCAATGATTATAAAGATATTAATAGATTTACTTACCTATTTCCACGAGGCTTCCATTCACACGAGATGAAACGTCAAAAAGACAGATTATTGGTTCTAAAACGTCAAGTTGAAATTGTCAAAATTAGGGATGCGTTCAAGGTTAATAATTTGACGGCAACACATTTAAATTCGCGGGATTATTTAAATCAAAAAACACGATTAAATATCATGTCATAATTTTAGGTCGCTGGGCCGTAATTTAATGATTTTAAAATATTTATTGGGCCGGAATGCCAACATTTTTTTTGTCATAAGATTAGGTCGTTGGGCCTTACGAGGCTATAGAAATCAATACATATTTTTACATTTAGAGACTTTTGAAAATCTGCTATTTTACGCGTACTTTGGCGCTTTCGCATCAACCCTTGGCCCCAACTGAAGGCCCTTCAGTTTGCTGACAACTCTTCAAGGCACGGTCGAAGCCTCCCCTGCAGGGTCGAAGCCTCCTGGTGCCAAGGATTGATGCGAAAGCGTAAAACCGGGGCTTTGGGATTATGGCAAGGAATGAACGGGGTAGGTTGTTTATTCAGTAAGAATCTGACACTGTTTCTCGCTCTAACCAAAGGCGGGATTGTCATTTGATAATTTTTAAATACTATGAAAAAAAAAATAAGTTTATCGTCAAAAGTTTTACTAAATATTTCTTGGTGTGCGAAGCAATTATTTCATGATCATAATAATGTATTGGTATCTAATGACTTAAGTTTTTAGTATTTCACATAGTTGCTGACACCTGCGTGGTAGCTCCATATTCTTAGTTTTTATCGTCTCCAGATGCAATATCAGAGCTAGATTAATTAAGAGCATACAAAACTGTTGTAGCATTAAGACATAAGTCATTAGCCATGTATGTGTATAGCTATTTCTAGACTTGGACGACGTTACAGTTTTTATACGGACAGTCTGATATTAATGACCCATTGCAAATTACAATTTCATATGGTGCGAAGATGAAGGTGGAAAAAAACAGTTGCTAAATGATTTCTGAGGTAACCTTCTGCCGTCTTGCCAGGAATATGAGTAAGTCAGCCTTGTCAGCAAACCATGGGCAATGTGAAAGTGAGACTGGAGCACTCGAACGAAGGCAAAGAAGTAACTAGAGTGCGTTTTTAGCCAGTAAAAGTTTGTCACTATCCCCCGCTCCACCTAAAGGCGGGAGATGTCATTAGATGCCTTTTCACGTCGGGGTCACCAATGCGGGTTGACACATTTATTATTTTTTTATAACCAATTTAATTTATTTCAATAAATTACGCACACAAAGTCATGCAAAATTCTTCAATGTTGGCTGTGAAGCGTCCTCCTTGCGTCGTTTATCCTCAATGCTGAGGGTCGTGACCTCGACGAATAACTTTTTGATGAACTATATTTCGCCATGTTGCCCTATCTTCGGCGATGTGGATGGCGTCGCAGACTGTGGTCTCCAGTGTAGTACGGATTTGGTCTGACCAACGTATCGGACTCCTGCCCCTTGATCTTTCCCCATTTACTTTTCCTGTAAGCAGCAACCTTTTCCAGGTTATCACTTCTCTTCCTAACAATGTGGCCAAAGAAATCAATAATCCTTCTTTGGCATATGGTGGTGAGCGTCATTGGTGACTTGAGTTCGGCTATTATAGAGTCATTGGTCCGATGCTCCGTCCAGTGGATTACGAGCATTTTCCTCCAAACCCACATCTCAAAGGCGTGAGGCCTACCAACTGAAAAAAGCGATGGACAGTTTGCCGGCTGCAGTCTTTCCGTCCGATTTTAATTTAGGTGTCTTCAAGGCTAGAGTGAATAGGCTCTTAATAAACTAGTGCGCCTTACCATCAACGATTGCATCACTGCTTACCATCAGGTGGGATCGCAGTCAAGCACTAGTTTATAGCAATAAAAAAAAATATGTAGATAACTAGCTGGTACCCGCGACTTCGTCTGCGTCTTTTTTTTTGCAATAAAAGGTAGCCTATGTTCTTTCTCAGGGTCTAAAGATTGTCTGTGCTAAATATCATCAAAATCGTTTGAGAGGTTTAAGCGGGAAAGCGTAACAGACAGACAGACAGACAGAGTTACTTTCGCATTTATAATACTAGTATGGATAGTATTATAGTATGGATATACCTACTTACTTACACATTAGTAAAACGCCTACTTCTCTAAAGGTGTTAATGACCAAAATGTCGACAATATCCATAACAAAAAGGCTCGAGAATTTTGAAACATTTTTGACAAAAGCTTAAACATTTTTTTTAATAGTTTTCGCCGAGATAATAAGAAACAATACGAGTTTGGTAACTGTACTGTACTTGCTGATTGTAAGTACGTGAGTATTTCGTATGAGCTGATGGTATTCTATGATTAATGTAACAAGGTATGGAGTAACAGTACAAACCTTGCCAATTTGTTATAGGGATTTTCGTGACGTCATTTTAGAAACGAGTTTTATTGGGATGGGCTTTTTTAGTCAGTTCAGTCAGGTTATGACACTGTTTCCCACTCCGCCCAAGGACTAGATTCGTCAATAGAAGATGTTTCCACCGTAAAAAAAAAAAATACGTAGATTTTAGTCAGCAACATCATGATTTTGAGCCGTAAGACGTCCACTGTTGGACTGAGAATTTCTCCCATAGCGTCCAGTTCTGGGTTTCTCGCATCCATCGGGTTACGGCGATCATGTCAATGGTCCATCTTGTGGGAGACCTTCCAAGGCCGCAGCGTACAGGACCACGTACTAGAAGACGAATCTTCCGATACGTGGTCGCTACTCCAGAACCTTTCGTCTTCAGGAAAAGAGCTATTAAAATATCTACAATCAACTAAATAATGATGTGACTGACTGGCCTGTCAGTCTAGTAGTTAGTGACCCTGACTGCTATTCCGGAGGTCGTGGGTTCGATTCCCACCCTGGACAAATGTTTGTGTGATGGGCACGATCATTTGTTCTGTGTCTGGGTGTAATTTATCTATAATATGTATGTATTTAGAACTATATAAGTATGTTTATCAGTTGTCTAGTACTCATAACATAAACTCTGCTTAGCTTGAGACTAGACGGCGTTGTGTGATGGTAAAAAAAAGATGTTTGTGTAGGTACCTATGTGTTTACTTCTGATCGGCATCGAATTTTTTTTATGGTAGTTAAAAATCATCCAATGACGAATTCCGCCATTGGGTGGGGCGGGAAACAGTGTCACACACATACTAACTATAAAACTACCTTGTTCCTTCCTTGCCTTGATACCCCTCGCAACAACCCTTGGTAACCGGGAGGTTTCGACCCTGCTGGGCGTCTACAGTTTGCTGACAACTCCTTGAAGCGCGCTGGCGCACTATAGCTCCTCATCGGCATCGAAGTTAGAATTACACTTTATTTAAAATCTCTTGTAAGTATAAAAATGGTAATTCAAAGCTGTAATAATGATAATAACAGGTCAAGAGTTTACCACAATTTAAATAACAAGCACCTATCATAATAAAAGTGAGAGCCAACGTAGGTATAGCAATACGCGCGCATCAAAACATCGTGCGAATGTCGCAACTCGCAACTAATGCATTCTAACTCATTGAGTTATTTTGTAATTCCACTCTAAACGACAAAATTTGCGTCCTTTAAGGGTGCTCTAGTCGGCTATTTATACTTATAAAATGATTTACCCTGAATTACTTACTGACTGATCAACGCACTGCTAAGATTACAGAGCCAAGGAGCATAAAATTTTGCCCAACAAAGAGAGAGTTTTCCAAAAATTTACTTCGTAAAGGGACGAAACGGGAGCCAAAAGTTTGTATAAAGAAAACTAACTTCACACTGGTAAGTCGCTAGCAAATACTAGTTCTATATACAAACTTGGCATGGCGATGACTTTATTATTTACGAAGTAATCTATGGAGTGTAATTATAACTGGTTTTCACACAAATATAGATTATCAATTGAATTGGAAAATTTATTTAATTTAACTGATTCAATAAATTCAATAGACTTTTCATAATGCATGTTGAGTCACGCCTATAGGCCTGTACAGTTAATCATCGGATATATTTATGTTATGGGACTGTATATTCGTGTGAGCTCTAGCTTTTTATTTCCTGCCAAATAATTTCTAACTGTCGCACATAATGTTGAATCAAATAAAATTTCATGTTATTTTTGGTGGGTAAAATTCATCCAATGACAAATCCCACTCTTGGGCGGATCGGGAAATAGTGTCAGACTCTTACTAACAAAAAAACTGATCCCATTCTTACGTTGCCTTATATACCAGGGCCAGAACCATCATTTCACACTCAAACCCTTGGCCGTTGACTTCGATCCTTCAGCAGGGTCACTAAGGCATGTAAGTATTATTTATTTTATATATATTATTTACTAGCTTTTGCCCGCAGCTTCGCCCGCGTACATAAAATATAGCCTATGTCACTCAGGAGTAAAGCAGCTTTCTATTGTTGCTTAAATTTTTCCAATCGGACCAGTAGTTCCAGAGATTAACCCCTACAAACAAAAAAACAAAAAGACAAACTTTACCTCTTTATTATATTAGTGTAGATTAATCTATAATATGTATGTATTTAAAAATATATAAGTATGTTTATCAGTTGTCTAGTACCCATAACATAACACAAGCCGTGCTTAGTTTGGGACTAGACGACGTCACGTGACAGCTTTGGAATATATTTTTATATCGCCTATAAGTTGGAGCTACCGACTAGTGCCACCTTAAAACACGACCTTGCTCATTCGGTGCGAGGAATACCTTTCTAAGCTCGTTATAAGATGCTCAGATGACCTCCTGTACTCTCTTTGACGTCATTGATGATGGTGACATCTTTATTCCATTGCATCTGTAATAGTTTAGTAAGTATCTGTCAAGAATTAGGACAGTGACCATCCCGCAACATTATAAGAAGATGGAGCATGCTTGCCTAGATGTAAATTATTCGAACTTGTAACGAGCAGTGGTGACCGAGTGAAAGCCCCGACTTACGAGTTCTAGGTCGCGGGTTCAAACCCAGCCAGGCACATTACTTTGTGTAATTTATTTCATCACCACTGCCTTCAAAACGTTGAAAGAAAACATCGTGAGGAAACTGGCATGTACTTGAACCAAAAATTCGAAGACATTTGACATCCACCAGTCAGCACTGGGCCGGCGTGGTTGATTATGGTACATTCCCTCTCCTAGAAAGGAAGCCTGTGTCCCAGCAAAGAAATTATCAGATACATATACACATATACATTTTATTTTCAATATTTTTCACTAATAATGTCGATGTTGAACGACTGTCCGAATATATTGTATCCGAAACATAACGCAAGTCACCTATTCATTCATGATTTAAGGACCAACTTGGGAGTCTGGTACCTGGATAGGGAGTACGAATAAAGCTAACTACACCACACCACAGACTACCCCCTTATTCATTTTTAGTTCTTACGATCCATCCTAAGGTTGTCTGGTAGATATCGCTGTTAGCGATAAGACCGCCTTTGTACCCATAGATTTAAGTTTCTGTATAAGTTCTGTAACTTTTTGGTGTACAATAAAGTTTAATCTATCTATCTATCTATCTATCTAACTACAACTGCCAAACCCAGAGTTGGATAGCGCGGGCGTCGCATCGCGAGAGAGGCGGTGACGCAAGATTCGACCGAGACCTGACCACGACGACTCTTTCAGGAGTCCACGACTAAGAAGAAGAGATTTTCGAACTCTTTCTATAGTAACTACTCTTATTTAACCTTTTCAATACCGTAATTAGAGACATAATAGAAAAACAATACGAGTGCAGGGTGCAGCTTGCAGCTCAAGAGTTTTGAGCGAGAAACAGTGTCAGACTCTTACCGACTAAACAACCTACCCCGTTCCTACATCGCCATCTATATCAGGGCTTCCTTTCAGACACGAACCCTTGGCCCCAGTTGGCGTCGACCCTTCTGCAGGGACAAGTCCTTGAGGCGCGCGGGAACAGTGCGCGCCGTCGACGACTAGGCTTGGTCTAGACGATTACCAGAGAACCAGATGATGAGCTGCCCATTGCTCACCGTCCGCAAGCCCGCGCCTACGGTGGCAGGAAATCGGGATCAGAATCCCGGCTGCAGCTCAAGAGTTTAAACTAAGTTGACATATTTGTCGAGTAAGTGTGTAATTTCGTTGGCATCTGTGACTTTTAGACCGGAACATACACCTTGTTGTTTGGTGACAGATTTTGTTTTAAGGTGAGAAATCATCAAATAATTTCTCCCGCTCTATTTGAAATGAGAGGAAGTGCCAGTGGTCCGATGCGCATCGCAACTATCGTATTCCCGCGTGCCTTGCCTTGGTAACTCCAATGACTTGTCATCGGTCCACGTTAAGGGAGGACTTTCAACACTGCGTCTTCCGGGTTTCCGGGAAGTATATTTTCTTTCTCTCTTTTCTTTTCAGAAATGTTAGCGTATCTCTGGCAATTTGAGTATTTTCTTCGGCCTACCCAAATATCCTTTCCTTGGTATTGTTCGTCAATTCGTTGAGCTTCTTAGTCGTCCTGAGTTGAGCTTTGCGAATACTGACAAATGCTTGCACTGACTGGACAGGTCTCTAAAATTTGAATGGTTCTTTCTTCAAAAGACCATCTCAGACAAATCTGCATCGTCCTTATGTGATTTGACCAATACATATTTATTGTATGGACTTTAAAAGAGGCTTGCGATTTTAGTGTGTTTTTTCTTTTATTTTAAGTCCTAGTAGGAAGCGCTAATTTTATTGTTACGAACGTGAGTAATCAAATGCCGGTTTATTAATAGAGAGATTTATTTTCCACAAACAAAACACCAATTTAGTCCAATCGCCAATAAACCACTTCGTAATGCACTCTAGAGATCCGTAGAAATATCGCTTAGGTCGTCGTATGGATGAAACAATCTTCACTTGACTTGGTTAGTTCGCACTCGTTCGCAGTCGGAATCAAACTGACTCCCGTCCGGCCAGCGAACACGTATTTATACTCAGAGCCAAGAAAATTCTAGATACCGAAGGTTCGAGGCCACACCAGAACAAAAGAAACCGTTTCCGCGAAGCAATAAATCATTTTTATTACGAGTAGGTAGGTAGGTATCTACCCCACGACTCATACGAACTTCGACTCTATAGCAAAAGACTGAAGGTACAAATTCCTTTACCAAGTTACTTAAGTACCTACAAAAGTTCTCAGAATTATGGAGTACCTACTTATACGTGTCGGATTTTTCTAGAATTTGCTAGGCCCTGGTACGTACTTCTATTCTGGAGGTTTCGATTAGCAATGCGTTTTAATTATTCGGTGATACTCTTGACTTTGTCGAAGAAACGGCGTGTTCTATTTCCACGGCGTAACAGTGCCCCCCTCTTAGTCATGCTCGTCCCGAGCATCATTAGATCCATGATACGGCGCCAATCTATCCACGTGGACTACTTTAGGCTTCCCTCTTAGCCCTTTCTTGATGCGGTAGGTTACGTCGTTAATCCTTTTCATCACGGAATATGGTCCCTCCCATCGAGCTTGAAGTTTCGGCGACTTCCCTTTTCGTCGGAGCGGGTTGTGAAGCCAGACTAGTGAACCCTCCTCAAACCCCTTGGTATTGGCATTACGGTCGTACCTAGTTTTCATTTTGGAGCTGGTGTTCATGCTATTCTCACGTACTCGTTTATGCACTTCGTCCAATTGGTCCTGAAGGTCACTGACGTAGTCCGTAACTGGCTTGTTCTTGTCAGGTGGCACGCCAGTTATGGCATCTACTGGAAGTCTCATCTCCCTGCCGAAATTCACTCTTGCTGGAGTATGTCCCGTGCTATCGTGCACTGCCGATCGATAAGACATCAGAAATAGTGGAATGTACCGGTCCCAGTCCTTCTGATGGTCATCGACAACCTTAGCCAGGTGATTCTCCAGGGTTTGGTTAAATCTTTCCACCATTCCGTCCGACTGTGGATGCGCAGGTGTTGTGCGTGTTTTGTAAATCCCCAGAAGGGTACACATTTCCTGGAACAGCGCAGATTCGAAGTTTCGGCCTTGATCGGAATGGATCTCCAAAGGTACGCCATACCGACACACTACTTCTTCAACCACCTTCTTTGCCACTGTCGTCGCTTCCTGGTTGGGTATGGCGAAAACTTCGGGCCACTTTCTGAAATAGTCCTGGATCACCAATATGTATTTGTTTCCGTCATTTGTAATTGGAAATGGTCCAGCGACGTCGATGGCAATTCGTTCCCAAGGGGCTCCCACGTTATACAGCTGAAGCTTGCCCCTGCTTCTAGTCTGTGGTCCTTTCACAGATGCACACGCTGTACATTTCCGACACCACTGCTCTATGTCATCTCTACAATTGAGCCAGTAATACCGCTGTCTCACTTTCAGTAGGGTTTTCTTGATCCCCAGGTGTCCACCAGAAGCACCATCGTGTATTTCCTGTAGCAGGGGGACCACTTCACTTCGTGGTACTATCACTTGTGTAGTCACCTCCTTGCCATCATTCGATTCCCATTTCCTACAGAGCACATCATTCTCCAGGACTAAACTGTCCCACTGCGCCCAGTAGCTCTTTGTGACGGGACTAAGTGACGATACTTCACTCCACTGGGGCCTAGCTACACTACGCATCCAGTCCAGTATCGGTCGAATATCGTCATCTTCTTCCTGGGATTTCTTGAAGTTGCCTTCTGTTCTAATCAAGTTCACGTGTTCTCGGGCTTCGTTCTGCTGGCAGTGTCTGCAGTCTTCATCACACGGACGCCGCGACAGAGCATCAGCATTGTTATGCCCTTTTCCACTCCGATGTTCCGTCACAAAATTGAACTCCTGCAGCTGCTCGAGCCATCTTGCAACTTGACCCTCCGGGTTTTTAAATTGTAGCAGCCATTTCAATGCAGCGTGGTCCGTCCTCAACGTGAACTGCCTTCCTATGAGGTACTTATGGAAGTGCTGCAAGGTTTTTACTACAGCCAGCAGTTCTCGTCGAGTAACGCAGTAGTTCCTCTCGGGCTTTGAAAGCGCCTTACTGAAGTAAGCGATCACGATCTGTCTGTCACCTTGCACCTGTGACAATACGCCACCAATTCCCGTATTGCTGGCATCAGTGTCAACGACAAATCTTCCATCTCTGCTCGGATACCCCAGTATAGGTGCTTCACATAGCCGCTTCTTCAGCTCGTTGAATGCTGCCTCACAATTCTTGTCCCAGATAAAATCTCGTTTATCCTCAGTCAGTTGATGCAAAGGTTTTGCAATGTCCGAAAAACCCATAACAAACCTTCTGTAGTATGTGCATAGCCCTAGAAATGCACGTACTTCTGTTTTGTTCTTCGGAACTGGCCACTGTTGCACAGCCTTTATCTTCTCAGGGTCGGTTCTCACTCCGTCGGCGGAAATCACATGTCCTAGGTAGCTGACCTCCTTCTTGAACAGGGCACACTTCTTTGGGCTTAGTTTTAGGTTAGCCCCTCGTATCCTGGTGAACACTTTTTCCATGTTCCTTAGGTTTTCCTTAAAAGTGCGGCCCATTATAATGACGTCATCCAAATATACTAGACAGACGTCACCAAGAAGACCAACCATGACTCGTTCCATGAGGCGTTCAAAGGTTGCTGGAGCATTGCACAACCCAAAAGGCATGACGTTAAATTGCCACAGGCCATTGCCAATGCCCGTACTGAACGCTGTCTTTTCTTTATCCTTCTCGCTGATTTCCACTTGCCAGTAGCCACTTTTCAAATCAATGGTTGAAAACCACCTCATACCACTGAGCATATCCAGCGTATCGTCGATCCTCGGCAAGGGATAACTGTCCTTCTTCGTGACGTTATTCAGCATTCTGTAGTCGACACAGAATCTTGTACTGCCGTCCTTTTTCTTCACAAGAACGACAGGAGAAGACCATGGGCTCGTAGAAGGTTCAATTATTCCACTATCAGCCATGTCCTTTACCATTTCTGCCACTTCAGTTTCTTTAGCCCAGGGTATGCGGCGCGGCCTTTGTTTAATCGGTCTAGCATCACCTGTGTCTATCTCATGCTTGACGAGGCCTGTTCTTCCGCAGTCCTTTCCCGTCGCAAAAATATCCCGAAACCGTAGCAGAAATTCCCTGGCTTGCTGTAGTTCTGAGGTCGACAAATTGTTCTTAGAACTTTCCAGAAGTTGCTGGATGTGGTCAGGTTCACCTTTTGTCGAGTCCTGCTTCACTGGAGATGTGTTGATTTGGCGGAGATACTTCACTTCTTCACATCTTCCAACAACACTGTTTTTCTTCAAATGGACCTCCTTTTTCCCAAGATTTATTATTCTCACTTTAGATTTCCCTTTCGTCATTACTAAAGTCCTCGCAGTGATGAGTTCCGGGTGCCGGTCAGTATCCTCAACTATTACGCATCTTTGTTGCCTGATTTTCTTAGGGAATTTTACTTCAACTAAAGTTTCTGTTCTCGGAGCCAATGTCGTATCTTTTAAACAATAGAGGTTACACATGTTGATTCCCCGCAGGAACACTTCTTGGTCTGGAAACTTCAATACTCCCCTATCAATATCCAAAACACATCGGTACTTCCGCAAGAAATCCAAACCCAGAATGCAATCATCAGTAATATTGGCAATTAATACAGAATGGGTGTAGACTTGATCACCAATTTTAAACTCTACATCTGTATCACCGAGGACGGAGACTGGCTGGCCGGTTGCTGTCTGAAGTCGGCAGGATGGAGACTTTCTTTGCCACAAGATCGTGCGTTTCAGCAACTCAGGTCTTATAATAGTCCGTGACGCCCCGGTGTCAACGGTGAAATTGCAAGCTTTTTCATTCAGTATTCCTTCTATGGTCAAACTATTTCCGTTGTGGACTTGATTGATGGTTATGGTTGGGGCCTTAAGTTGACCAGCCAGCACCCGCCCCGCGGCCCTGGCGACATTTAGTTTAACGACTCTTCGTTAACTTGGGTTCCGGAGTCCACACTTCCCCTCTTTCTTTTGGGGCAATCGGTGCGAATGTGCCCTTTTTCTCCGCACCCGTAACACGTCGGAATATAGCGGGACTTTGCCGAAGAAGAAACCACCCCTTCTCGTTGGCGCGGCTGCACTGAAGGCGAGACCACCACTTCTCGAACTCTGTGCGTTCGTGAATCCTGTCGTACGGCTTCCACTTCCAAAGCGTGAGCCATCGCACTCTTCAGAGTTTGGTGGTGTCCAAGTCGCACCGTAGCTCTTACTTCAGTATCCCGTAGACCGTCGATGAATGCCTGTACCAGATTAACTTCCACGGTCTCCGGTGTCATCGACATATATGCACGCCGCACCAGCCGTTCAACCTCGACACCCCACTGCTGGAGGCTCTCGTTAGGCCTCTGCGTTCTGTCGCGAAGCTGTGCGCGGAATACATGCTCGAGATGCTTGTCGCCATAGCGAGTGTCTAACCCTTCCATTAGACGCTCCAAGGTCCTGCCGTCTGAAGGAAGGTTCTCTAGAACCAGTAATGCATCTCCTCGTAGTGCCAAGGTTAACGCCGCGAAAGACTGCTCATCATCCCAGCGGTTCGTCTTGGCCAATGTTTCGAATTGGTATTTGAACGCCGTCCATGATGACGTGCCGTCAAAACGTGGCACATCAAACTTTGCGGCCGACGTACAGTGGGTGTGCGATGATGAACCAACGGCAACGGGTTCGCGTGCTTGGAGCTTGACGATCTTTTTATTCATGTCGTCAAATCTCATTTCCAAACTATCGGTTCGGGCGGATACCTCCTTGACCTCTAAGGTGAGGTTCTTTACTTTCTCGCCCAACGTGACGAGACCGTGATCGATTTTCTCGAGGATAAGGTTCTGCTTAGCCTCTTGATCGCGGCGAGCTTCTTCCATACTAGTTTGCATGGCGGCCAACACTGCAGCTAGGTTAATTTCCGAGGAAGGTCCTGTCGGCGCCTCAGCAGCTGCTGTTGCTCCCATACTGTCCTGATCTTCCTCCTCCAGACGGTGGCGCGCAGCATCCATCTCCGTTTGTCTCCTTGTTCGTGGTCGCTGTTCGTCGTCTCTCTGTAGTAATGGCATCTCACTTCTGACACCAGTTGTTACGAACGTGAGTAATCAAATGCCGGTTTATTAATAGAGAGATTTATTTTCCACAAACAAAACACCAATTTAGTCCAATCGCCAATAAACCACTTCGTAATGCACTCTAGAGATCCGTAGAAATATCGCTTAGGTCATCGTATGGATGAAACAATCTTCACTTGACTTGGTTAGTTCGCACTCGTTCGCAGTCGGAATCAAACTGACTCCCGTCCGGCCAGCGAACACGTATTTATACTCAGAGCCAAGAAAATTCTAGATACCGAAGGTTCGAGGCCACACCAGAACAAAAGAAACCGTTTCCGCGAAGCAATAAATCATTTTTATTACGAGTAGGTAGGTAGGTATCTACCCCACGACTCATACGAACTTCGACTCTATAGCAAAAGACTGAAGGTACAAATTCCTTTACCAAGTTACTTAAGTACCTACAAAAGTTCTCAGAATTATGGAGTACCTACTTATACGTGTCGGATTTTTCTAGAATTTGCTAGGCCCTGGTACGTACTTCTATTCTGGAGGTTTCGATTAGCAATGCGTTTTAATTATTCGGTGATACTCTTGACTTTGTCGAAGAAACGGCGTGTTCTATTTCCACGGCGTAACATTATTAAGGCCAAATCCGTTTAAGCTGACGACAATGTCATAGGTTGACCTGCAAGAGACCTTTCACAAAACCCAAAGACAATGCAATAGCTTACTCATTCTTGCATAGATTGGTTACGGTAAGCATATTATGACCCATCCGATGGTTGCAAAGTAGGATTTCCCGGAATTACAATGAGTCAAGTTTAGTCACAGTATCGTCTAGAAATCTCAAGTAGGTAGGTATAGATAGATACCTAGAATACTCAATACTTTGTTGCAATACATATGTGTACATAGATGGTTTTTAAAGTTGTCACAGACCAATATGGACCCTGTCGGGCACAGCAAAAATTAGGAGGAGGAGAAGACGGCTACGTACAAATTTATGGAATTCAATATTTTTGTAATTCTAATAAGTTCAATAATATTGTATGTAATCATTATAATATTATGTCTGTGTATAAATTTGATTATGTCACGTATTTTTGTTTTTTGTAGATTGTTTAATATTCACCTCGACCTTCAAAGAAGTTGAAGGAATATGGATGGGTCTTAGTCAGTAATAGTCTGACACATCCTCTCGGTCCACGCAGAGTGGGAAAACTTATTTATGATTTGATTTCTCATCTCAACAAAAAAAAAGAATAGTAAACAGTAATCATGTGATCGTATAATTGGCAATAGTAATTAGATACTTACTTAAATGCCATAAAGACAAAAGGAAAGCAAAAGTAAATATTGCCCTAATTTCTGTAGCCCTGGAATGAATACTGGTGGGTTTAAGGTCAGTAAAAGTTCCCCTCCCTCTCAACCCACCCCAAAAAGGAGGAGTTATTTGATGAATTCCGACCTCAAAAAAAGTATAATATAATATATTCCACAACATCGTCTAGTCCCAAGCTAAGCAGACCTTGTGTTATGGGTACTAAACCACTGATAGATAAATTACACCCAGATACAGAACAAATTATCATGCTCATCACACAAGCATTTTTCCTGGGTGGGAATCGAACCCACAACCTCCGGCATAGCAGTCAGGGTCTAACCACTAGACCAACAGGCCAGTCAAATGTCTTAATTACAAATGAATAATGGATTTAAACTAGCTGAAAACTGGTACCGCAATCAATAACCCAGGATCCCAGCATTGTTAGCCTATCTACCTTCTACAGATTACGAAACGGCCTTGTTACATATTTCTGTAACTTATTGTGTGAATCAGGGGGTTATCGCGATTCGCCGTACGACCACATTCTCAGATTCACGGCGACCGCGATGAGAGATCTCCTAAACGGATTTCTTTTGAAATCCATTGTTACTCTTGCTCCAGTTTTCGTACATTAGATCAGTAATGACCAGGTGCCATGTTATATTGCTTTTCGCAACAATTGAAGAATACGTTTTCAACGAATCGGTGCAATGTTGTACCTCCTTGAAGTATCAATGTTAGAGATTGTATCTTTCATCTCGGAGTGTCTCGGAGATTCAATTTTGCAAGTCTGAATTGTCTTAAATTAGTTTATCGCTTGTTTTATTTTAAATTGTGTGTCATTGTTTGGGAAGTTTTTAATTGTTTTTAATTTGTTGTTTTTAATTATATGTTCGAGTCGTTTGGGGTTGAAACACTACGGCCATGGGGTCCGAGGGCTCATCGAGTTGTTCGAAATACCAGCAAATGGCTGGTTGACTCTTCGCGTGACCAGAGGGCTGAGCTTTTCTCCAATCAACGAATCAGCATTGCATCCCTTTGACATCGATGTGGATGAATTTTTTGATCCCTTATGAATTTTGTTTTCTATCTGTTTACTACATACCTAATATTATTTTTAGTCTGTTTATATACCTGTACACAATAAGAGTAATTTAAATAGATATAAATATGTCAGTGTTTGTAAATAAATGTATAATTGAATGTTTTAAAGATTGTCTTGAGTTGCTTTACTACGTTTTTTTTTTTATTTCCACTTTTTATTTGTCAGTTTTTTTTTTGTTGTTTTTTAGTTTTTTTTTGTTTTTTACTAAACAACTAAATATGCTGTATGAATGGTTCACGACTTTCGCAAAACTAAATCCATTGACTTTCAAACATGTTCTCCACACAAAATCTTTTCAAAAGATTTCATAGTGTATGCTTGTACCTACTGTCTAATAAGGACATGTAAAATTGTAGATATCCTTATATTCGAGTTGCGAGTACATGATGCAATAGACATTTTTCAACTATACTTTCTAAGCTATTTGCACGACTGGATAACTGGTAAAATTGTTTCAATATGGCAAACGAAGATAATCTTGATAAAGTGCAAGAGTAATGAACTGATAAAATGCCTTACCATCTTTGTTTGTGAATGTATCGTTCGCACTGGGAATTTCGAAAGAAGAAAACTAAAACCAAAACGCGTCTCAACGAGATGTCATTAAATCGTAGGGATCTAATAGGACATAGAGATGCCTGCTAGGACCTTGAGAACGGTTTTGAAAAGGATAAATCATGGTCCTGAAACGTAAAAGACATCAGAAGGAATATACCTAGGTCTTTTTTATGGTAGATAAAAATCATCCAATAACGAATCCCGCCCTAGGGCTGACCTGAAAACAGTTTAAGACTCTTACTGACTAAACAACCTACCTCGTTCCTACATTGCCATACATAGGGCCAGAGCCTTCCTTTCAGATACGAACCCTTGGCCCTAGTTGGGTTCGACCTTTCTACAGAGTCCCTACGATATGATATACCTAGGTATGGATATAGTCATCAAAACTTCAAAAGTCTGACACGCTATCGCTCCACTTTAGAACAAGGCAAGTCATTTGATAAATTATTAAGTAACTAGCGACCCGCCCCAGCTTCGCACGGGTACTGAAATTTAATATCTATATTATGCATGTATAAATAAGAATAAGAATATTAAAGATAATATTATGTTTTTTTTTTTCTATGGGCCTCCGTTGCCTGAAAATAAATGGATTATTATTATACACATAAACCTTCCTCTTGAATCAGTCTATCTATTTAAAACCGCATCAAAATCCATTGCGTACTTTTAAAGATCTATGCATACATAGGGACAGATAGCGGAAAGCGATTTTGTTTTATAATAAGGGTTTTTGTCTGGAAGGAAGGCCTTGGCCCTAGTATGTTTTAAGGCAAAGTAGGAACAGGGTAGGGTGTTTTGTCAGTAAGAGTCTGACTCTGTTTCCCGCTCCGCCCAAGAGCGGGATTCGTCACTGGATGATTTTTACTTACAATAAAAAAAAAATTGCGTACTTTTAAAGACATAAGCATACATAGGGCATAGCAACTTTGTTTTGTACCTACTATTTAATGATGACATAAGTAATAGATCCTGTAATCTGTAAGTGACAAAACGCTTTGAAACAGAGAAGCTCTCTCCGTTAACAATGAAAAAAGCTAATTGGATTATAAAGTTGACTTTCTCAACGGTCAGCAGTTCAGATTAGAATCTAGGAAGCGTGGAATAACAGAACTAAATACGGCGCTTGCGCAACCGTACCGCTTAGTCTCCAGTCGCCATTGTTCGGGTATTTCCGGCCTTCCGGAGACGTTTATTCTTTTTAATTAAGTCGTTTATAGTGGCTGTGGAAGTGTGTCAGTGGATTATGCGGTTGTGTTGGTCATTGTAGTTTATTTTTGTGGTTCTTTGTGGGTTGTTTGAGGGGTTTTTGAGTATCTAGTTAGTTTTGTAGAGGTTTCTTTACCTTTCGGGTACCGTAATTAGAGACATAATGATAAATGATTTTATTTTGTAAGTAGGTTTTTACAAAGTCTTTTACACGTCAATTTTTTTTTTCGTCTTTTGATACTAGATGAGGCCGGTGTTACCTAGCTGACTACCCTGAGAAGAAACACCGAAACAAACTCAGGGGATAATAGAAAAACAATAGATGTGCAAACGCCGGCGTTAGCGCAGGGATCAAGAGTTTATGGTAAAGAACTAGCGGTATAACGTTCTTTTTTGTCAGGCCAATTTGCAAGAGTGAAAAATTGGCTCAAACAATATCCTAGTTACAAAAAATTGGGATTTAAAATTAATATGGAAAACCAAAGGCATAGTAAACATCCAAGTAGCACCCACTCCTATCAAGATTAATGACTCTGTACCTACTCAAAGTTGTGAAAGATTACATTCGCACAAAGAGTCCACCCTTAGGTACGTTATGGGTACGTTGTTAACACCTCTACGGTCCGAACTAAGCGTTTCGCCTCGTCATTTATACCGCATATATCGAAGGATTAGAACAATTTACATGCTGCGGTTTTTCCCGTCCGATCAGTAATTTAGGTTCCTCAAGGCTAGAGTGAATAGGCTCTTAATAGACTAGTACTAGTATAAAGATTGCATCACTGCTTTCCGTCAGGTGCGATCGCAGGCACTGGTTTATCTCATAAAAAAAAAACTTTCATTAATTTTTCTTAAAAAATGATTCTCTCTCATTCAAAATGACACGAAAACATGTTCGTCAGTATGTCATAAGGTAGCATTGACCTCGAGAACTGCTCGCGTATTCGCGTGACACTTTCACCGCAGGGTCGCACCTTCATATCCGGAGGATACTTGGAGTGTGTCATCAGAACCCGGATTTGGTGTCATATCCAATTTTGAGTGCGAGCAATGACCTGTATTGTGTCTTTCATATAAATGTTACTATTATCTATGTATTATTTAGGTAACAAGAGCAGTGGTGGCCGAGTGGTAACGGTCCCGACTTACGAGTTGTAGGTCGCGAATTCAAACCTAGCCAGGCACATTGGCATTAAATAGCATAACATCTGCCTTATAATGTTCCCTCTCCTGGGACTGAAGCCTCCTCTATAGGAAAGGGAATATGCCGTAAATCACCACGCTGGCCCAGTGCATATTAGTGTTTGTCACATTTCTTCGAATTTTAGTTCTAAGACATGCCGGTTTCATCACGTTGTTATCCTTCACCGTTTTGAGAGCAGTGGTGCTGAAATGAATGACACAAAGTACTGCACCTGGCTGGGTTACTTGCGACCTACATTTTTTTTTTTTTTTTTTTTATGGTAGGTGAAAATCATCCAATGACGAAACCCGCTCTTGGGCGGAGCGGGAGACCAGTGTCAGACTCTTACTGACTAAAAAACCTACCCCGTACCTTCCTTGCCTTATTTCTGGAGTCGAGTATACAGTTTGCACATACCCTCTAGGCTCCAGGAGGCTTCGACCCTGAAGGGCCCCTGCAGTTTGCTGACAACTCCTTGAGGCGCGCGGGAACGCCGTTGACGACTTGGACTCGGTCTTACCAGACGATCGGACGGCGAGCTACCCATTGCTCACCGTCCGCGAGCCAGTGTCTACGGTGGCCGGATATCGGCAGGATCGCGGCGGCGACGGCTACGGCGAGTACGCCGTTGCCTTTGCCTTATGCGGTCGGCCTCCTCCTTTACGAGCATTACTGCTTCGCAGAAGGAGGCGACCGCCTGCCATTCCTCTTCGCTGCGGACCATGGCCTGAACCAGGGCCCGGCGCGAGAGGTCGCCGCCGCCGATCACCCCCACGAGGACACGGCGATGCTCTTCCCAAGCAGGGCACACCTCCACCGTGTGCTCCACCGTGTCCTCCGGGCTCGCCTCACAGTGGCGACACCCGGACGTCTCTTCCGCACGAATCCGGTGCAGGAATCTCCCGAACTTCCCATGTCCGGTGAGAACCTGCGTCATGCGGAAAGTGAGGACGCCGTGAGGTCTATCCAGCCACGCCGCCTGCGACCTACTACTCGTTAGTTGTAGCTTTTAGCACTCAGCCACCACTGCTCTCAACATTAGCATAATCGGCCTTTTAATGTTGTCCTTTGTGATCCAGGAACACGGTAGCTCTTTAAAAAATACCAAGATATAAATACAACTTGTCTTTTTATTTTATATTTCTTCTTTCTTGGGTCTGTTGACGATGAATCTTGATTAAAGTTTATCCAATTGAAAAAAGATTATTAAGAAATTTCCAGATCGCTACAATCCGGGAATCTTTTAGTTAAGAGTGAATAGGTTACTTCTAGGTAAGCGCGTTCCATCGTCGACTGCATCGTCGCTTTCCATCAGGTGAGATAGCGGTCAAGGGCGAACCTATAATCAACAGAAAAAAAAATGGTGAAGCAAAAATAGAGGGTAAAGTTCTCGCTTTTTAAAGTGAGATCATTAACATGTAGGTAGTTGGAAAGTAGATGATTTTCTCCCTTACGCGTAAAACCACATTCCTAGACCTGTTTAGGCGCGAAATGTGCGGATTTTGAGCAGGTCATCAGGTTGTTGACCGCAGTCACTTTTACTTCTACCTGTAATCGCCTTACTCAACATTCTGTTTAGTGTATAACTCTAACACTGTAGTGATATACTAGTTGCTGCCTATGGCATAGCTCGCCTGAAAAGTGTTGGATTATACATTTTTGTGCTAGAGGTGGAAAATCATCGATAGAATTTCCCCGCGTTCGGTAAAGGGAGTGGACGTGGCTAGGGTTGCCACTTGTTTTTACGAAAAAAAAACTTAAGTATCTCATTTCTTTAGAGAGGAAAATCATAATTATTTGAACGTAAAAAAGAAATTCTCACTTTCAGCATACGCAAGCAAGTATTATGCTTCAAGCATACACTATCAGTTTCTCATAACCCCTATTTTTTTTTAATTATCTTTAATTTTTTGTAATAGCAGAACGCATTTGTGTTTCAACGTAGAAATAGGTACCTACCTACTATCAAAATTTGTCCATAATAATGTTTCAACTTACGCATCACATTAAACATTAAAAAAAGAGTATTTTCATATATTTACTTTATTTTTATGAATAAACTTTTGCCCCCCCCCCCACTTGAACGCCGGCGTCCACACACCTATTGTTCTTTAATTGTGTCTGTAATTACGGTAGTCGAAAGACACCCCTAGATGATAGACAACCCTTGGCGGGTCAGACTTTTACCGTCGTCGTTAATCCAAGGTGTTTCTTAAGATAATCCAATGTGTTTTAGTTCAACGGTAACTCTATCGAAAATTTCCGCAGCTCTAAGGAACATCTCCCTTACTGGGCTCACCATGGCTCACACTTATGTACTTTATGAGGCCAACGACGGTGCTGTCCAGGTGGCTAAATATTCGTTCGATCAGAGCTAAATCAGATCGGCACGAAAGAAGAACACAAAATCCAGGCCAGTTCAGCAATTTAGATGAATAAACATCTATTACGTACAAACAAACACACACCATTACAATAAATTAGTATGGACTTTACAAAACGATGTAAGTATGTGTTTACGAGTATAAACTTACAATTAACATTAGAAATATCAATAAAATAACTTTGTGCAACACACTTTTGTTACGATTTCAATTCAATCAACACATTACTTATTTGTGACCTCAATTATAATTATTTCTGAACATCAATAATGTTGAAGGAGTAAGCATTAACACGATTTATATATACATCGTTATAATCTTGTTAGTGTCAAATGGTTATAAGACCCTCTACACACAAAAGCCAGCTCGGCGCATGTGCCATATTTGTCCCGATCGAAATGTAATGTTTACATTCAATCCACAAGTTCCCTTGAAGTTCGTTAACATAGAGTTCTGGACGCTGGATTACATCCGCGTGGCCCGGCTTGCGTCATTTATTGCTGGAAGTTGCCCGAGCTCAGCAGGGCCGAACTCTGGCTACCGAAGTGTAAACTCGGGGTTTTGACACGTAATGCCAAGAAGGAATATACAAAGTTAATACGAAAGATCGTTTTTTTTTTTAAAGGATCATTGTACACACCAATATGAACATCTTCTTTTTTTTATTTGTGTTAATAATAATAAATAATGAATAAACTTTTACTATGAGTCCAACCTAAAAATCAAGAAAAAAAGCCAGCTGCTTCATGGATTTTGTCGAGTTATCTAGGTACACTATCTACACTAATATAATAAAGAGGTAAAGTTTGTTTTTTTGTTGCTTTGTTTTTTTGTTTGTAGGAGGTAATCTCTGGAACTACTGGTCCGATTGGAAAAATTTTAGCAACAATAGAAAGCTGCTTTACCACTGACGCGGGCGAAGCCGCTGACAAAAGCTAGTGTCAATATAAATTCAGCGTTTGAGACGCCTTCCCGCTACACCCCATAGCGGGAAAAGTCATTGAGTGATTTCCCACCTTATAAAAACCGCCGGTTGCTTTAATATGTAAAGGCCTTTACAATCATAATATTGCAATAAGACGAGCAGAAACCAACAGACCAACTGCATGACGTAATAATCTTACTATCCGATGTAAATGTACAAATTGGAAGTGATGAAATAAGTGAGTATGACATGTTACGAGCAAAAGTGAACGATTTGAGCGGTTACCTCGCTAGCTCTAGTTAGGCTTTTAATGATAGTTTTATAGGTCAGTATCTGTAAAATTGTTATTAAACGCCTAAGTATATCACCACTAGTGACAACACCAGTGTGTTCAAGTGTGCTGGTGTATATTCACGCTCATTTAAAAAAAAAATAGGTCCTATATGCTGATATGCACCGTTAAATTTGGGTCATTTTAATCCCTTAGTTAGAGGATCGATCCGGTACATGAAACACCATCAATTCATAAAGATAATTTAAAAAGTAAAGTACCTTTTTTCCTAACAGTATCAGACTCTTACTGAGTAAACATCCCACCCCGTTCCTTCTTTGCCTTACGTACTGGACCAAAGCCTTCTTTTCAGAAAGTAACCCTGGGCTCCAGTAGGCTTCAACCCTTTTGCAGAGTCCCTACGGTTTTGCTGACAACTCCTTGAGGCGCGCGGGAACAGAGCGCGTCGTCGACCACTTGGCTCGGTCCGGACTGTTACCATTCCCTTATAGGGTGCAGATGTTCCCTTAACTCCACCCCAGAGGGGGTTAAAACTGGATTTGGAAATTTATATAATGGAGAAACCGACTTTGACGTGAATGAATCCACTGGCAGTAGCTAGTATAATCACATACCTAAGCACGGATCTAATAAACCTTTAAAAGACGAGTCCGGATGTTACAAAATTACTAAAATTCATTGCGTCTCATAAATACTAAAGCAATATGCAAGTATGACACCCTGACAAATTTTGAAATAGGTTGTTTAAACTATATTTGGTATAGACATGTTTTAACTAAAAATTTCGGAGTAGGCCTTCGGATTCTAGTTCATTTTGCTAAAATTTGTAAACCCACATCTCGTATAAGTCGTGTGAAGATCGTTTGGAAGCCGAATTTAGGAAATACATGGTAGTAAAAAGATGTGCGATTCAGATTAGATGCGACCGAAAAGGATAATTGCAGAATACGTTGAAGTGTGTGATTTAGTTTCGTTAACTAGGTTTCTGGGGAATTAGATTGATGTGTAATGTTGTGAATATATTATTTTAATTAGTTACGCTAAGTAGCTACTTACCTACCAACTTTTGACGGGACGGTTTGCGCTGTTGTTGAGAGATGGTTGTTGCGCGTTATAAGTGTCGCGATTTCCGTTCCTAGAAGGGAATCAAGTAAAAAAAAAGAAGTAACATTGCGAACGCACATACACACGCAAACATATAAACATATATACCTACACTACGGTTAAGGTTAGATAATTCTATACACTTGCTTAAAACTAAATACTTTTACTGTGTACCTAACAAGTTACCAACATTCAGAAAAAATACAGAGATTTGTTATTTTTGAGATATTATTCGGACATGTAGAAACCTTGAAATCCTTAACTATTTTTAAAAACAAAAAAAAATGAAAAATGTGCATATTACGGAAAATAAATACAATAGGGACAATATCACAACAAGAAGGAGGCATATTACATTCACCAAATACCTACCAATCCACACTGGGCCCGCGTGGTGGATTATTGCCATATTATTGCCTATTCCCTCTCATATAGAGGAGGTGATCCAGCTGTGGGAACATTAAAAAGGTGATGGTGAATGTCACAGTAAAATAAAATAAAATACCGAATGTTAATAGACCGCATAATGCAAAAATAAAATATTGACTACAACAAAAAAAAAAAAGATTATTAGCTAAGTCTTACCTAGTAACTATAGGTATCTAGGTATGTTTGACATTTAACGTCACATACATAACAAGTAACAAGCAACCAATAGATATTATTTTTATGACTTCCACTTCCGTTACTTACCTGGTTTACATTCTAAAATAAAATAAATGCTGTGAGCTACATTATCTAACGTTTATTTTGAGATATTTATCTACTTCCTTCAAGTTTCAGACGTCTAGCTTCTGCCAACGGCTTCGTCCGCATGAAAGTCGGTTTACCCCTTTGGGTGGTGGGAAAGATCATCTAATGATGAATCTAGCCCTTGGACTGGGCGGGAAACAGTGTCAGACTGTTACTGAATACACAACCCACACCATTCCTTAAACAGTAAGAGTCTGACACTGTTTCCCGGTCGCGATTTTTACCTACCGTAAAAAAAACCCATTCCTTCTTACCCCTCATACCGGGATCGGATCTTCTTTTCAGAAACAGGACCGGGCTGCCGTGCAGATACTAAAACGCAGTACCTAATAATATTGTAGAATAGGCTTTTTACTGCGTTTTAGCATCTGCATGGCACAGGGGCCCCAGTAAGCTTCGCCACTGCAGAGGAGGCTTCGGCCCTGTAGGTTTACACCTTAAGGGTGGAGTTTCGAAAAGTCTTGTAAGTAGGGTTGCCATCTCTAAAATTTGGAAAACAGGACAAGGCGCGTGAAAACCCCGGATTTTAGAGTCCGAAAGCCGGACATATCAACAACAATTTTAGTAAGTTACATTATTACATTTGTAAAACAAAATAATCCTATACTCATTTTTTGATTAACAACAACAGTGAATATACTTGGTTCGTCGGCTGATCGTGGTGTGCGAGCACAGTGCGTGTCTCGCGGGCGGACCAATTTTTATTTATTTATTTAAACTTGGTCTACAAATGATACCTTCCCCGGACGCTCCCCGGACGCCCTCTAAACTAGGACAAATCCGGGGAAACCCGGACGGATGGCAACCCTACTTATAAGGAACCTGCCTGCCAAGTTTTATGTTTGTAGATGTTATAGTTTCTGTGATGTCGTGTTTAAGATTTAGGATTATGTCAGATGTCTCATTTATAAATGAGATAGGCATAGGTAGGTCTAATCATCATTAAAAAAATAAGTAGGTAAGAATAAATTGTATTCTTTTTTTAATTTTTTGTAACACTTACCTTGAGAATAAATTGTCTTAAATTAAATTAATTAGCTACGTTTTCAGCATTAATGGGTAATTGTTTTTATTTTAATTGCAAAACAAACCTAAATCACTCTCAATACATTCTTTAACTAATTTGCAAATTATAAGCGGCCAGCTCGGTCACCGATGTTACGTCAGTTCACTCGCTAATGTTGCGTCTTTTTTTACTTGTACCCTCTTCGGAGGTATGTTATTGATATAGTTTGATATTTTTATTGTATTGTAGTTAGTCAAATTTTTTGTGTCAATGATTATGATGCACGGTAAAACTCTAATGAGTTTATGATTTGCATCATCTCTATTGTACTGATTACTTGTATTAATTCAGAAATAAATAAATAAATAAATAATAAATAAATCTCATTTTGTAACCACAAAAATCCAGTGAAAAACAATTCGAAATTTTCACCCTGTAATCGACAATGATTGACGGAAGCCCTGTAATGCAAAGCAAAGAAGGAACGGAAGGAAATGAGTGGATTTTAGTCAGTAAAAGCACACACAAGCAATTTACCCTCCGCCAGCCCCGGATCTAGGGGGGGGCAAGCCGGGGCCTATGCCCCGGGCGGCAAATCCAGGGGGCGGCAAAATCAGAGGGCGACCAAATTCATACTTCACAGACCAATGGACAACTCATCATTTATTTAACTTTGACCACGGAATAAATAATAGCACAAGTACAGCAATTTCATGGCCATATCAACTTGACCGATACCCTGAGCGCGGAGTGAGATATGCTGCACGACTGCACGAACATTTATTATTCGCGAGGCGCGTTGGCATAGTTCAAAATACGCGCCCGGCTCCCGCTCTCCTGTAGAAATCAAAGATCGGGGCAGCAGGCGTCTGGTCACCGTGAGTGCGAAAGAGATAAAGCTATATTCGAAAACTTCCTTGTCGATCTCTCTCAACGACAGCAGACTCCGTCGGCCCCCCACCACCACCGCCACCGCCGCAGCCGCTTCTAATGCCGCTGCCGCTATCGCCGCCGCCGCAACCACTGCGGCAGTGCCCTCAAATAGGGCTCGCGAGGAGACAATGGACTGCCAATAACGGCGCCATTTCGTCTCTTCCAGGCGAATGTCAACCACTGCGCCCCTGCTCAGGATCTGTTACTCCAGAGCTTGGCGCGGTGGTCGATAAACGTCATCGTGGTATCCAAGCCGTACTTTGTCCTGCCCAGAGCTGACTGGGTTCAGGACCTGAGCGGCTCGGTGACCCTTATCTCGTCGGCCGCCGCCGGTACCCCAACCTTCGATGGTCATGGCCATCCGGATGGTGCGGGGATACCGCACGGTATCCTGCGAGGCGGCGAGCCTCCTTGCTGGCCTACCACCATAGGATTTGGAGGCAACAGTCCTTGCACGCATGCACGATCTGCGCGTGGAGATGCAACGCCGCGCGCCGGGGCGAAACTCCGCTGCCTAAACATGTCGAGGCGCGGCGGAAAAAGCTCCGGTGGGATCTCATGGTGAAGTGAAAACAGCGACTGTCGCAACCCAGCGCTGGGCACGCCATAAACTCGGCGGTAAGTCCCCTCTTTGAGGCGTGGCTGGGTAGACCTCACGGCGTCCTCACCTTCCGCATGACGTAGGTTCTCACCGGACATGGGAAGTCCGGGAGATTCCTGCACCGGATTTATGCGGAAGAGACGCCCGGGTGTCGCCAGTGTGTGACAAGCCGTGTGGAGCACACGGTGGAGGTGTGCCCTGCTTGGGAAGAGCATCGCCGTGTCCTCGTGGGGGTGATCGGCGGCGGCGACCTCTCGCGCCGGGCCTTGGTTCAGGCCATGGTCTGCAGCGAAGAGGAATGGCAGGCGGTCACCTCCTTCTGCGAAGCAATAATGCTTGTAAAGGAGGAGGCCGACCGCATAAGGCAAAGGCAACAGCGCCCTCGCCGTAGCCGTCGCCGCCGCGATCCCGCCGATATCCGGCCACCGTAGACACTGGCTCGCGGACGTTGAGCAATGGCTAGCTCGCCGTCCGGTCGTCTGGTAACTGTCCAGACCGAGTCCAAGTCGTCAACCCGCGTGTCTCAAGGAGCTGTCAGAAAACTGTAGGGGCCCTTTAGGGTCGAAGCCTTCTGGAGTCGAGGGTTGGTGCGAAAGTGTTACCGCGGCTCTGGGAATAAGGCAAGGAAGGAATGGGGTAGGTTTTTTAGTCAGTAAGAGTCTGACACTGTCTCCCGCTCCGCCCAAGAGCGGGATTCGTCATTGGGTGATATTCACCTACCATAAAAATAAACATATTGATAGCTGAAATTATATGGATGATCAAGGTGAAAATAAACATAAGTAGGTAGGCTGGGCGGCATTTTTCAGTTTTTGCCCCGCCTAAAAAAAATTAAAGATCCGGGGCTGCCCTCCGCTCTCTTGAGCAGGAGAAGTAATTGGAAGGTTTCCCTCTTAAAAAAAAGCTTTTTGGGAAAAGTTATGAGGGATGATAAATATAGAAATATCATCATAAGCTCAGAGAAAGTTGTAATAAAAATAACAGAAGTTTTTTTTAATTTGATAAACTAACGTTTGACTGCAATCTTACCTGATGGTAAGCAGTGATGCAATCGTGGATGGTGAGGTGCACTATAGTTTATTAAGAGCCTTCACTCTAGTCTTACAGAACAGTGGTGGCCGAGCGAGCAGTGGTAGCCGAGTGGTAACGATCCCGACTTACGAGTTGTAGGTCGCGGGATTAAACCCTGCCAAAATCGAAATCGGCATGTCCTAGAACCAAAAATTCGAAGACATGTAACATTCGCCAACCCGCATTGGGCCCGCGTGGTGGATTACGGCCCATCCCCTCTCCTAGAAAGGAAGCCTGTGTCCCAGCAGTGGGAACATTAAAAAGGCTGAAGATGATGATGACTCTAGTCTTTAAGGCACTTAAATTATAATCGTTAGTTCGATGTACGCTGTATAAACGATGAAGAGGAATGCTTAGAAAACGCTTAGGTAAGTATACAGGGTGTTTGGTGCATCGTTTGCCAAATTGATTTGGCCGACAGAATAGACCATTGGCTATATCTTCAGCCCCAATAAATCATTCCTTGCCACACCGGTTTTTTTTAAACACGTTTTTAAGTTTTATTCTGAAAAACACCGGATTTCAGCATTTAAGCTTACATAAATAAAAAAGTTATTAGTCTATCCAACAAAAAATATTTTTATATTTAAGTGTACTGTTGTATGGTTCTATGAAATCTAAAATTACTTGCTAGTAACGTGTAGTTTTTCTATAAAAAACCTACAAAGTGTATGGGATATGACAAAATAATTTTAAAACTTAACTTTAAATATCTATTAAAAAAAAACTAAAAGCGTTGGAGATCTTCGAATTTTATAAAAAGTTCTCTAGTTAATGCCCTTTCCAACGGTGTGCAATATGCTAAAAAAAACCTTTTATTGACTTCACTAATTGGCTAAATGTAAAAAGACAGAAGTCATTTCAGAGACGATTCAGTGTGAACGTTTGGGCAGGAGTAATTGCAAATCATGTGGTTGGGCCGCACTATTTACCTGGATAATTATCTTGAATTTCTTCAAACAGAGCTGCCCTTATTGTTATCTGAGCTGCCAATTTTCAATGAAGACAGGTCTTTTGTCTTTCAACATGACGATTGTCCCGCTCACTGGCGATGAACTGTAAGACAGGCCCTAATCCGTAACCTCCACGTTCACCAGACCTAACTCCGCTGGATTTTCACGTCGGGAGTTGGGCCAAAGAACTGGTTTATGCGACGGAAGTTGAGACGAGAGATGATTAAGTGTAACGTATTGAGGCGGTATTTGTGACCGTTAAACGGAGCAGTGGTGGCCGAGTGGTAACGGCCCTGACTTACGAGTTTGTAGGTCGCGGGTTCAAACTCAGCCAGGCGCATTACTTTGTGTAATTTATTTTATCACCACTGCTCTCAAAATGGTGAAGGAAAACATCGTGAGGAAACCGGCATGTTCTAACACTAAAAATTCAAAGACATGTGACATCCACCAACCCGCACTGGGCCCGCGTGGTGGATCTTGGCCCATTCCCTCTCCTAGAGAGGAGGCCTGTGTCCCAGCAGTGGGAACATTAAAAGGCTGATGGTGATGTGACCGTTAAAGCAGAAATTCGTCTTCGAACTACAACTCGACTGAGAAAGATGTCGCGCGTGTATACGAATCAATGGCACCCAATTTGAGCAAGATTTGTGATTTTAGTACCTGCTTGTGAAATAAATGTTTATTTTTTTATTTCAAGTTTGAGGAAAGTTAATACCCTTTGTAAAAAAATAAATAATGTGCGTAAAAATGAGATATCAATATCTACCTACTTAGAGCAAGTTATTTATTTTTTTACTTTAACTTCTTAGTGCATTTACCGTAATATCAAATATCAGCCTTTTGTGATTTGAGTGCACATTTAGCCAGTTAATGAAGTTAATAAAAGATTTTTTTTAGCATATTGCACACCGTTGGAAAGGGCATTAACTAGAGAACTTTTTAAAAAATTCGAAGATCTCCAACGCTTTTAGTTTTTTTTTAATAGATATTTAAAGTTGAGTTTTAAAATTATTTTGTCATATCCCATACACTTTGTAGATTTTTCATAGAAAAACTACACGTTACTAGCAAGTAATTTTGGATTTCTTAGAACCATACAACAGTACACTTAAATATAAAAATAAATTTTGTTGGATAGACTAATAACTTTTTTATTTATGTAAGCTTAAATGCTGAAATCCGGTGTTTTTCAGAATAAAAGTTAAAAACATGTTTAAAAAAAACGGTGTGGCAAGGAATGATTTATTGGGGCTGAAGATATAGCCAATGGTCTATTCTGTCGGTCAAATCAATTTGGCAAACGATGCACCAAACACCCTGTATATCTTAAGAAGTGAATAGTAATAATATTATACCATAAACAAAGTAATAAAACAGCGATGAAAGTATTTTTATTTACTGTGGAAAAGAAAGACTGGAGCTATCCTATTGTTATAATACAAGTATTGTTAGTATTACAATTTACTACTGTATAAAAACACTTTGTTTAGGTAGGTGCTTTCCATTTTTTTCTCATCTTTTTAATAAAAACAACAATGGATTTCCAAATGGCTTTTTTACAAAACGGATCTGTAAGTGGATCGCTAAGTGGGTAGGTACCTACTTGATTATGTAAGTGCCTGTACAAGGTGACTTTTAATGAATTGGCAATATTTTAAAAAGGCTGATGATGTTGATGATTTTAAGGAAAGTCTCAAAATCGCAGGCTCTTCGAATTTTAGCGCTTGAAAACTCGTACAAAAATAAAGGTTAAAGGCCGATAACAGTTTTTAACAGCAACAACAACAGCAAATTATAGCCTAACTTCAGACTCACCAAGATCTGACGACCCTGTACCTACCCGGACGATTAGCTGCAGGGGCCCTTCAGGGTCGAAGCCTCCTGGAGCCTAGAGGGTATGTGAAAATTGTAACCTCGACTCCAGGAATAAGGCAAGGAAGGTACGGGGTAGGTTTTTTAGTCAGTAAGAGTCTGACACTGGTCTCCCGCTCCGCCCAAGAGCGGGTTTCGTCATTGGATGATTTTCACCTACCATAAAAAAAAAAAAAAACCCACGGACGATTACAGTTCTTAGATTTCAGGTAAATACCTAAGTATATTGGAGTTATTCAAACCTACTCAGTGGCGTAACAAAGGGGGGGCGAGCCACACCGGGAGGCACCTTTTTTGGGGTGACACCTACCCGGTCTCTCAACTTTAAGAACAATGTATAAACAAGAAAAATAAATCACTAATTCGCGGATTCCCGCAAAACAACCTGACGCTATCCTTGTACTTCTCCTCCTGATCCATGTCTTTTATCATATAAAAATTGCTTTTTACTTTCGCCCTCTAAGGTAGCTACGCCACTGAATCAACTTATCCATTCTCTTTACCCTCAAAATAACTTTCCTACTCATTACCTCTGCCTGTATAAATAAATGCATTTTATTCACACGAAAGTGCAACAATGAAAACATGTAATATCGTGCACACGTTGGTAGGTAGGTACATCTTACAACACATCTCTTTGTTTTTAAAACTGCAATAGCTTGTCCAAATGTTCAAGGTACAGGTAGTGGGCGGGCTAACAGGTAAACGTGAGGAATCCCACATGATAACATTGCTAAAGCTATAATATTAAGGTTTTTCTTGTTAACACCGCTGTACCGTAGGTGCCCTACAGGGTCGTTAGGGGCCCTACATAGTCGTTAGGGGCCCTACAGGGTCGTTAGGGGCCCTACAGGGTCGAAGCCTCCCGGAGCTGAGGGTTGGTGCGAAAGCGTTACACCGGGGCTCTGGGAATAAGGCAAGGAAGGTACGGGGTAGGTTCTTTAGTCAGTATGTCTAACACTGTTTCCCGCTCCACCCAAGAGTGGGATTCGTTATTCGATGATTTTTACCTACCATAAAAAAAAAACGAAAAAAAAAACACCGCTGTACCGGCTATAGGGAATGTTTCCATTGTTAGAGCTCAAGTTGCATCATGTTTTTAGAATTCCATAGTCAACAAGAAACTCTTATAGTTTCGCCAAGTCTGTCTGTCTGTCCGCGGATAATATCAGCAACCGTTAGCACTCCAAAGATAAAATTTGGTATCAATATGTTTTTCAATACACTTACTCGAAAACTGCCCCTTATCGCACTCATATTAGGTTCAATATAGCATGTATATCACCCAAGGGAGCGTTCAAGTATTACGTAACGCAATTTTTGATGATTTTTGACCCCCCCTCCCTCCCTTGTAACGCACCGTAACGTTATTTTGTACCCCCCCTCCCCCTCTCTAAACGTTACGTAACATTCAAGTAATCATTTTTACCTAAACTTTTCTGTATTTTTCAGCTTTGTTTAGCCGTTGTCGAAGACCAGACTAATACAATCGAGGGATTCCTAAATAAAAAGTACCACGTAGGTATATGAAAAGTGTTGCCATTTTGGGAGTTTTGAGTCCCTAATTTTTTATTAAAAAAAAAAAACAATGTTACGTAACGTGTAGTAAGAAAGACCCCCCCGTCCCTGTAACGCATCGTAACGTTTTACGAGACAACCCCTCCCCCCCAAATCGCGTTACGTAATACTTGAACGCCCCCCAAGTGCTTTTTTGAGTTTATCACAACAAGGGCTTTTTTATTCCTTCCTTATCGTCACGGTCTAGGGTGCTTATTTTTTTTTACTTAGTTTATCGAATCAGGCGCGAGGCGTCCCCCCGAGGCGCTGGACGTCCCCCATGAAATTAGAACCAAACTGTTCAGAGTAGATTTGAATGCTTTTATTATTATATTTCTACTGTATACTTAAGATACGACTGAACATTTTTTCTTTCTTTCTTTATATCACAAGTCGTAAGTGTATTGAAAAACGTCGTTTGACACGCGTGCAGATTTGTCATTGCAGCCCTCGGCTCCATAACACACTCGCCTACGGCTCGTGCGAATTTCGCCTCGGTCGCAATGACAAACTTCCTGCACTTGTATCAAAATGTACTATATCAATCACGCCGACACAGTGCTAAGATAAAAAGTGAAAAAAATATTTTATTAGGGTATCTACCTCTCCTACACGTTTTTTTTTTTTATTTATTTATATTATAATAATAATGTGTTTAAAGAAGCATAGTTTTTACAATATATTATTATTGGAGCCTCCTTTTAGGCAGGTATTGCCTGTGTTAGGACACTCCGCTCTTCCGAAACAAAAAGTGTCATAGGTTTTTATTTATTATACTAAATTTTATAGTTCATTTTTTTACATATTTCACTATCCTGAGAGTATTTTCTTTCGAAAAAAAAACAAATACATTAAAGTCGGTTCACACAAACCAAAGTTACCACCGGGTACAGCGCCATCTCTCGGGAAACTGGGTTACTAATTTTAACATGGGCTACCGGGTTCTGTCACATTGTGAGAAATAAGTGAAGGACAGGATACTATGGTTACCCTCAGGGGCCCTTCAGGGTCGAAGCCTCCTGGAGCCTAGAGGGTATGTGCAAACTGTCACCTCGACTCCAGACATAAGGCAAGGAAGGTTCGGGGTAGGTTTTTTAGTCAGTAAGAGTCTGACACTGGTCTCCCGCTCCGCCCAAGAGCGGGTTTCGTCATTGGATGATTTTCACCTACCATAAAAAAAAAAAAAAAAAAATGGTCACCCTACACTGAGCGTGGCCCTATACGCTCTTAGCCAATTTTTTCCCGATAGGCCACTGGGACTGGGATACAGGTCCAAACAAATGTTCCTGGGGTTTCGATCTATTCGATAAAATCAGTTGGCGATTGTATTTTTTAATCAACTATTCTGAGTCAATGATTTTGTTTACACAATTTATAACAGCGTACTTGAGCCTACCTACATGGTTTACATATCCCTTACTTGGTAAATACAATTGACGTGTAGGAAGACGTATCATGATTCTTTACGCAATGGTAACCACCAAAAAATATGAGACGATAAGTGGGGCCAAGGTGATGACATTCGAAAGAGGGCCTACACCTAGGTACCTGTTCCAATAACCAAGTATAGTACGACTGTCGAATCTTGTCGAGTCTGAAGTTATAGGACTGCGTTAGCGCTTTAAAACTCGTATACAAAAATAAATGCCAATAATAGTTTTTAACAGCAATATCAACTGCACATTGCATTTGTTTATTTTTTTACGAGTTTTCAAACGTTAAAATTGACAGTGCCTAACTTCAGACTCATCAAGACGGCCATATTGCATGTGATAAGATTGATTTGTTTAACCATTAGCTACCTTCGAGCTAGCCATGAAGGGGACAGATGGGGGATGTAATCCACTACGCGGACCCAGTGCGGATTAGTCGGCTAGTGAGTCGTCTTCGAATTTTTGGTTTTAGACATGTTTTAGGAGACGTCGGTTTCCTCAGAATTCTTCTGTTTCCAGAGCAGTGATGAAATAAATTATCATCATCATCAGCCTTTTTAATGTTGTCACTACTTGGACTCAGGTCTCCTCTCTAGGAGAGCGAATGGGCCATAATCCACCACGAGCACTAGCTTCTGACGTTTTACAAGTGTTCATGTAGGCCTATGTGAAATTTAATATATTGACTTTGACACGCGGGCCTAATGCGGGTTGGTAAACCTCACGTCTTCGAATATTTGGTTCGATATGAAATAAATTAAAAACTATATTAATTAAATAAATTTCAAAACGTAAAAAATTCACGTACGTAGCAAATAAGTTGAACCTGTTGCTATGGTTACACGCAGACCCAACTCGATTTAGACCCGAGACCGATTTCTGCGTATTCTTGGTAGACTTAGGTAGGTTTTTTTTAAACCTAAGTTTGATGACCTACAAAAGTTATATGGAATGGTATAAAAAAGTAGGTTTTCCAAGAAAACGACGATAAATTATCACAATAAAAAATTTATTATCTATATAACATAACATCGGGCCATAACCATAGAATGAAACGACTGTATATTACATTGTATATATGTGTATAGGCTATACATGGCTAGAGGCACGTTACAATAACTCGACAATGTCCTATACATGTATGAAAAATATATCAACTCTATCTGCCATCGAGTTTCAATTTATTGCGAAGAATTGCTTTTTTTTCTCTAAAAAACATGTTTGAGCGTAGAAAAAGGTTTGTTCACTAAAACTAAGTTAATAAATATTAAAAACATTATGGAAGCATAGTTTGTTACAATCGCAGTACTTGGGATATTTTATTTCTATAAAATACTTTCATAGAGTCATGAAGGAATTCACGCATTTGATGGATTTTTTACGAGTCTTTTTAATTTTTATTAAAAGAGCATGATTACTATTTAAAATTCTGTGATTCATGACAGTAACGAGTTTTTTATTATATTTAAGTTTAAATAAATAAAATTGTTGTACTAAATCTTAATCTAATGACTTGATGAAGCGTTTCAGATGAACTTTAGTTTTATTTTTTTTTTGTATTTTATTAGTGAAAATATGTTTGTCTTTTCATCTTTTTTACATTGACTATATTAATGTAACGTGCCTGGGTACCTGGTGACAAACTTACAAACAAAAAGCATGGACAAAATAGCTATTAATAATTTAATTATACATAAATATATCCTTTGTATAACGGGCGTCAACAAAACTAAAAAAAGTTACTATTTTACGAATTTAGAACGCCTTATTCACACATATACATATCAGCTATGTATCATAAATTCATATTTTTAAAGATTATTGCTTGTAGACTAATATGGAGTACACTTTAAATATAAAAATATTTTTATGGTACATATAGAGTACTAAATGAGTAAAATAATATTCAGGATAATACATATTTATTCGAAGGTGTACATTTAAATTAGTATACAAGCAACAATCACCCGTATAACAAGGAGGATAAGACACAAAATGGTTTGTGTAACAAGGAAAGGTTTTGTTAGTGTTACCAGGTACCGACTTAGAAACGAGAAGTGTGATGTTTTACATAAAATCGTCGAAGTCATCGTCGAAATTGCCGTATGTGTCGTATTGATTGAGATGAGCCTGGAAACAAAAGAAAAGGGAATCATTAGAAAACCGTTTACTTTGCGTTGCTTACATCATTGCCTAGTTTTGAAAAAAAAAAAAACGAAAAAATGTTGCCCTACACTAGGAATACAAATACAATACGCAGCTCTGCAGCGATTGCACCAACCATGCTGACAAAATAATATTTTTCTAGTTTGTCAATGGGTGTGCTAGAGGTGTGCATATGCGTATGATTGCGCAGCAATCATTTGGAATGTCTAACGGTGGCTCTTGCGAGCTTGCTTCGACCCCTTGTGCGCATTCGTCGAGTCCCAAAATAGAATAGAAATAGACTGGGTTAGCATAATAAAATTTACTTGATTGCAACTTAACGCTTTGGATAGACGGGTCCGGGCACTGTTAGCATACATATCGAATGCATGGTCCCCATTGTTGGCGGCTAAGATTCTCAGCGTCATTGGGCAGTCGCCCGGAATAGAACAACACCCATCTGATCAGGTGTTGTGTCCTCCCTTTACAATGGCTTTTAACGGGACTTTCAACTCTAATCCGCCTTTAGTAACAACAATCATTTTTCTGGCTGGCCAATTACTTTTGAGCTAAACTGTTTCTTAAAAACAGAACAATACACTACTTAAACTGGAACTTGAAAAACCTACAAACGAAATAAATTTCAATTAACGATATCTAAAACCCAAACAAATATTGATAATATAATTTATTATTATAACTAGCGTGTGCTGTCCCACTGCTGGGCAAAGGCCTCCCTCCATTCTTTCCAGCTATCTCGGTAACTCGCTTTATCGTTCCGATTCTCAAGGAACACATCCAGGTCGTCCCGCCATCTCCCTTGTGGTCTGCCGCGCCCCCGCGTCAATAATTCAATCAATTGATAATTTACAATTCGAAAATTGTCATGATTACAAAATGTTTGTAAATAACATAATCACTGCAGTGTCATTATGAAGCAAACTTGACCTATAAGTGATAAAGTATCTAACCATTATCTAAAGAGTGATAAGAGTATCTCTTGCAGCCTATGATAATGAAAATGATACAGCACGTAAGTTTTATATCTAATCGTTTGTCAGCGAAATATATACGAGATAGGCCCGTCATGGAGAAGTGACACAACAAGATTGTAACGCGATTCTTTGATATGACTTTTTCCCTAATATATGATGAAAGATTCGACTTAAATAACTTTAGTTACAGACTTTTTCCGAATCTAGGGTCCGTCCGCAGAAAAACAACTTTACATACGTAGTTGATACGGTAGATGGGCTTTCCTCAGAAAGGATCATTGTACACACCAATATAAACACCTTTTACAGTTGAAGTCTATTGGGGCCTAGGGTCTCTTTTTGAAAAGAAGGCTTGGCCCCAGTGCGAAGGGAAAAGAAGGAACGGGGTGAGGTGTTTAGTCAGTAAGAACAAAATACAAAAAAAAACCCATTGCTCCATAGATTTGTATTCACATAACTATTTTCTAAACAAAATGTATGGAGCAGTGAGTCCATTTTCGTGATTTTTGGGTTGGTCTCATAATAAAAGTTGTTGATATTGGTGTGTACCTACAATGATCCTTTTTAAGGAAAACCCATCCAACTTGGTATAAAAAATCTTCTGTTGTTGTTCTGAGACTGCAATGGATTCCTCCTCATGTAGTCTTGCCTGGTAATGCATTAGTTGCTATATGTGCAAGAGAGAGGGTAGATACTGGTATTGAGACCTTCATATATCCTGAGTTTAGCGAAATGTTACGTAAATACAGAGAGGACATTTATAAAAAATGTGTTCGACAATTTGATAGAACTTCACGTGAAAAAGGAACCTGGTATGCGACCTTACAAATGGAACTACGCCATATACCACAGTTTGGTAACACTAAAATGGAACGAAAACTTGTTGTGATGGTTTTCAGGCTGCAATCTGGTCTCAAGCCGCATAAAAAGATTAATTTTTAGTCTGACAGTAAAGACACTTACCACTTACTGTATACACCGTTAAATTTTAGTCGTTTTAATCCCGAAGAGGGTCGATCCAGTACATGAAACACTATCGATTTGTGTAGATAAAATAAAAAAATAAAGTATTTTTTTTCTAAATCTCTTATTGATACCTATACGCTTTTACGAAATTAATTTCTTTAAGTTAACGAGTCATTGACCTTGTAGGTAGTTGTCGATCGTTGCGTACTAACTACCTACAGGTCATTGAACTCGCCCAGCTGACGTTTACTTAAAGAAATCAATTTAGAACATGCCTAAATTAATTCGAGTTTTAAAAAAAAGTACTTTGTTTTTTCATTCTAACTTTACCAATCGATAGTGTTTCATGTACTGAATCGATCCTCCAAGGGATTAAAACGACTAAAATTAAACGGTGTATATGTTTAAAAATGTAGCAGTGCGATTAGTGTTCATTAGGAAGCATAAATTAAACAGAAGTGACATTGGAGTTTTTTAGAATATTTTATCTAGTCCTACTTCGGAAGTGGCCAATGATTTTTATAAATTTTGTGTGCAATAGATCCATAAGAGCCTTAGTTTGGTATCTAGTGTAAGACAAATGTGTAACGAAGCTGTTATAGTCGGTTTATGACTAAAGCTTCTTTCTATAAAGAAAAAAAGTCTTATTACTACTACTAGAAATCCTTTCTAGAAAAATCAAAAACTAGCAAAATAACTGCTTCGAACATTAGCAGCTCATAAATATGTACTTGAAATACCGTCTAATAGTTCTTTTTGTAATCAAACAAATACCAGATTCTCTACCCACGCCTCTGTGACTTAGTTATTAAGGTGTGGCCAAATGAATAATAAATAACGTATACTCACATTATCGCCTTCAACTTTTAATTTAGCCTTTCCCTTGCCCTTTGTGGGTTTCTTAGACTTGTCCATTTTCTCAGATTTCTGCTTCTCAATATACAGGTTGTCTACTGACAACTTTATCCTCTTTATGTCTGCTGATGGCACTGGAAAGAGAACATTCAGCTTATGAGGCATCATCAACAAAGAGTACAGTACGGTCGACGGATCTTGGTGAGACTGAGGTTAGGCGCTGCGAATTTTAACACTTGAAACCTCGTAAAAAAATAAATAGTTAAAATAAATGCAATTTGCAGTTGTTTTTGCTGTTAAAAACTGTTATTGGTGTTTATTACACTTGTAGGTTGTTAGTATGCAACGACAACACGTCAAGTCAACGTCAAGTCGTGTCATGCCATATCTAGATTATCTACAGCTACTTCATTTAATTCAGCCACCAGAGTCAAGTAAAAAAAAAAAACAATAAAACTTACTTTGAACCAAGATATTCCGTACAAGTTCATCAACAAAGGCTGGGAACTCATCCCTGGCCTTGTACAGGCATATTTTCTTGGTGAGCATGTCAGCAAACTCTGTGAATTCTGCCTTTGAGGTTGGCTGAAAGCCATCGATCCTACCCATGCCAGTTTCATTTGTCACACCTGGAATAAAGATAATAATTTTATTATTATTTTTTAGAGTTATTGCTATCTCACTCCACTGTCTGTTTGTCGCCAAGTTGTATCTCATCAATTTTTGATTAATTTCGTAATTATGTCGGACTTATTCTAGCTCCCACCATAAAAAAGACTTATTCTAGATAGATATTATTAGATTATTATCCCACACCTTTTTTTGTGTATTCTGTGACATGACCACTGCCACTTCAAATAACTATATTTTACATGTCAGAAACTTGGTGATAGCCACTGTCAAATGCCTTATTCCTTATTGATAAATCTATCTATAATAGGAGATACTTTTTCTTTTAAGTCTCCTGTGTCATAAGCCTCTATATTCTGTTGACAATCAGAGGGAAGACTAGCAAAATAAAAGAAGTATCACATTCTTTCATTTCTATCTCTTGGTTGCAGTAATGTATCTTAAAATAATCTCTTGTTTAATGGTTGTTCTTTGTAAATTGAAGTAAAATATATTTATTGCTATTCATTAAGGATAACAGATAGGGAATAATATATAATAACGAACTTGGTAATTAGTTTTTTCATGTTTTCTCACCATTTAAACCTTTTCTGAAGTATCATAAATATTTCAAGACCAAAATTAGCCAAATCATTCCAGCCGTTGTAAATTTTAGCTAGATTAACTGACAGCTGTTCATTTAGAATTAAAAGAAGATATATTTATTTTCAACTCACCAAAGGTTTCCATGGCGAGTCTCAAATCCGACTCTTCCTGTAGTTTCTGTGCGAGCAGCTTCTCTGCCAGTTTCTGTTCAGGGGTGAGCTCTTCCACCTTCTCTACCGACCCTCCTCGTTCTGCCTTCTCGCGTTCTAGGCGCTGGAAAGAGGATAAACTAAGCATTAATGGAATTTGTTGGAAATTATGTATATAGAATAAGTTTAATCAGAAAATAATTTATCGTCATCCAGAGGTTTATGTTTTTAATATCATGCGGATTTCATCACGTGCCGAGTAAATTGGGGTAACTTTGACCTTGGGGTGTAACATTGGCACGGCTTACCAACCAATAAAAACACAGTAAACAGTTGCACATGTTCCTATTGGTTATTTAGCTTGTGCCAAAGTTATACCCACCGCAAATATCCTTTTCATACAAGAATTAATTAGTAATGCGTGAAATATGCACGAGGGACGCGGGGCGTGATGATATCTGCACAATATTAAAAACACCCTGATTCAAAACAGCTGAATACTCTAGTTTACCTAGAAAGGTTCTCCTATCATGATGAATATATGGAGTCCTTGGAGAGAACTTTTAGAAACAGATGCCCATTAAGAATAGCTCCTGCATACATATCGCAGCCATATCGTTAAATTTACCATTTAATTGCAACCATAAGGCATTGGTTAAACGCATTCAATCAAATGGCTGAAGAACCACTAGCCTAGATGTTGTTGACCGCAACGATTAACCAGATGGGTGACAGTTGTATGTATGAATCACTTGACTGAGTCTTGATTAGTCATTTTGAAAGGGCTAACTTTCAATACGTCAAGCTAAGCAAACATTAAGTGATTTTAGTTTAAACAACTATCGGCCTACAGCGTTTATCAGACACCCTAGGCGTCCAATTGGATGGCTAATTTAACCAGATGGTTGCGACATACACAAGACACCCAAGTTAGAATATCTATCTGTAAGCCATACACATTACATATTTTCCTTATAGAATGTTTATAATTTGCAAAGTAGATTATATGATTCATTTTTGCGTAATTTTCAGCAAATAAGTTTTTTTTTCCTTTAGGCCAGTTTTGTGCATTAAAAAAATAGGATCCCCATGGCACAGGCTTACAATGAAACTTTTTTCTAATACATTCCATTAAAAAGTTTCACTAAATGCAAGATTTTACTTTTTCTGTAACATATATTTTAATTAAGTATACTAGCTACATACTGTAGCTGGCTATTGTGAATGTTTGATGAAAATATTATTTTCTTTCTTTACTCAATACATAATATTTGTTCCATGGATGAATAAGCCAGCTGTCAAAACAAATAATATAGCTGTTACGTTTTGAATAATAAACTAAACATTAGACAAAACAACCACTCCAGAGACAAATTGCAATCCAGGATGTCATGAAGCCCTCCTCTGGTTTTTTTATCGAAACTATTCTTTATTTTCATAACAAACATTTTAATTAGAGGGTGAATCTACTGAATATTCTCTGTCTAAGGATTCACACAACATTATCATTGACACATCCATGATGATTATCATTAATTACGCTATAATTAACAATAATTAGTTTATAGTTATAATTATGTACTTAGTCATTATGTACTTAGTCAGTAGCTGCTTTGTCAGACATAGTTTTGTAATGGGTACCTATACATATATAATTTGTTATCTTTCCTTAATGACTTGGGCATAAAACAGGGCACATGGACTTGACAAATAATATGTAATACCAAATTATTAAGTTTAAATTCCTGATTACCTGATAACCTGATTTTAAATACTTTTTTGAGCTTTGACTGCTCAGAAAAGATATTCAGGAGTCTATTTTCCCTTACTGTGTTCTCATAAAAAACATGTTTTGTAAGTAATAAAATATGGGCAACAAACAGCAGATTTTTGATGAATACATATTATTTAGACCAATGTATTTTGACTAGGTAATTTAAACATTATTGGAGGCATACTATAAACGAAAAATCGTTTTTTTACGAAATCCCTAGGTTGATCTAATTTGTTCTCTTCAATCTGTCTCCCGTATTTTTTCCTGAGGAACACCAAAAAATCACCACAGCACACCAGTGTCACGGCATACCCTTTTCGGAACACTAAATGATAATGATAAATGATTTAGTATTTAGGTTTTTTACAAAGTCTTTTACCCATCTCTTTTTTGTGAAAATCTAGATGAGGCCGGTGTTTCCTAACTGACTATTCTAAGAAGAAACAAGCTCAGGAGTGGCACTGACTATAATACGACTATAAATTTTATTAGAGATTTTTTTTTCTTGTGTCTTGAATGGGTTTGCTAGTATGATAGACAATAAGTTACTGTGCAGCCATTAAGTCGTCGCGTCGTCAAGTTAAGCTCTGCTAATTTTAGTGCTTGAAAACTCATGCAAAAATAAAGGTTTTAAAAAAATAAAAGCCAATAACTGTTTTTAACATCAATAGCAACTGCAAATTGCATTTATTTTGCTAAAACCTTTATTATTGCATGAGTTTTCAAGTGCAAAAATTCGCAGAGCCTAACTTCGGACTTGCCAAGAACCGATTGACATACTGTAACTCATTGTCTGTCATACTTAATGTGACCAAACATCCAGCTTTGGGCGGGACTGTCCCGCTTTCAGACTGACTGTCCCGTTGTCCCCTGCAAGAGCAAAAATGTCCCGCTTTAGCTTAAAGAATGCATCTATCGTTTTTAAATGTTGTATGTCCGCCGACAAATACAAAAATACGACTTAGAAGTCACCCCACTACTTAACTGTTTTGTGTTTAGTGCTTTGATTTGTGTTATTCAATCTTCTATAAGCTTGTTAAACTCCCAAAAATTTGTTTTATTTTATAATTCTGCAGGTTTTTTTTTAGAACTATTTCTCAGTTGTCCTGCTCTGGCACAGAAAATAAATGGTCACGTTAGTCATACTGGCAAACCCACTCAAGATATAAAAAAATAATATATTCTCTAATTTATTACAAAATTATTATTTTATTTCCTGGTTAGTTACACCCAAAAAAAGTACCACAAAACTGAGCCTTTATGTAAAGTTTTAATTAGATGAGTGTTTTTATTTTTCTTGTTTTAGAATTACTTCATTTCAATAAAGTCCCAAAAATAGAGTGATTAGAAGTAATTGAAAAAATATAAATCACACTCATTAAACTTTATAGTATGTGAAACTTCTAACTTTTTATTGAAATTTACATTGCTGTTGCTATGTTTAAAAAAAATACCATTACTACACATTTAGAGAATAGTGTACATGTGCAGATTTTTTAAAGAGGTCATATTAAATGTGAATGTGTCTACTAAGCACTAATTGATATATCAACTTATAAGTTTGATAATATACAAGACTTGCTAAATATCCAGCACACAGAATATTAAACAGGTTCAATAAATTCTGAGTTTCTATTGAGATATTTGCTCTAGTTTTAAGTGGCTATAGAACTTTCACTGTCTTGTACAGCTAGGCCAACATGCATGTGGTTTTTTAGCCATATGGATGAATGATTAATAAATACCATGCACATAATTCATAGACAGATTACTTAGCAAGTAAGGTTTTAAAAAATCTAGCCATTCGATTCATCAAAGAATTCTGTGACTTCAACGACTACAATAATTATTACGTCAAGATATTATAACATACGCCCTGTGACACTACGACAAGGATGTAAATCCCCAGCGACCTTGTGATTTTAAAGTTCACGACATATGGTTCCTGATATCACTCTACGTACCTCTTTTTCAGCTATTTTGTCCTGGATCCTCTTTTTCGGCTTCGCCGGAGGAGGCGCCACAGGCTCGGTTTTCTCCTCATCTTTCTTTTCTTCCTCTTCGTCTTCCCAACTTTCCTGCAATATCACTGACGTCAACACGTATGCACAAAATTGAGGTTATGTACTAAAAACTCGCAAAAACTCACTAAACACTAACGTAACAGCCGACGCTAACAAAAATAAACTTTTTGGCAAAGCACACGTTACCTTCACGATCTCTTCCTCATCTTCGCCTTCCCATTTATTCGATGTAGTCAACGTGGTCGGCAGTTTAGGCTCAAAATTATCCGCGTCTGGAAATAACCACGCAAGGACATCACAATACAAGTAAACGGAGAAAATAAATTATTAAACACATATTTTAATTACTTACCCCACGACACATCCATGATTGCGGACCACTAAATAGCACCAATCTAATTTTGTTACTCGTTTTACGTGAAGACAAAATCAGACAGCCAAGTAACTTGCCGCAATAATGGTTTTTTATCACAAGATGTCTCCAGGGTCGACAGTGAATATAACAACAATATTATTCTCAAGCGAATATTGTCAAACGACCGAGGATTTTCTGCAATGACCGCGACCGGATTGAGAAACGATAGACAAATGACATAATTTTGGCGAATTCTCAACGAAAATATGATCAAATTTTGATAAGCAAAAATATGACTCCATTGCAGACGATAATTTCCGAATCACTAAAAAATTTCAATATGGCCGTCTCACGGTGTGACCATACTCAATAATTCAATATTTCTTTCAGATGGTGTGGTTCTAGTTCTACATCAGATGATTCTAGTTATTTGATAATAATAATTCTGTATTTAAAAACAAGGATTTATTAGATAAACTCATAGTTTGTCTTACAAAATTAATAAGGCACACGTTTTTTTTTATCGGACTCGGGTTGACATAAAACTTAACAGTCACTAAATACAACTAAAGAATTGAATACATTAATATTAAAAGTAAAATATTAGTTACAATCACGGTTTTTTCACATGTCCTTCCTTCAACAGATTTTGAATACACGCTAAGGGGCCACTCATTTATTACGTAAAACGATTTGTATAGTACGCGGCAAATAAGTCGAACCATTTGATGTGGTAGCGCGCACGGTTGATTAGAGCCCGAAGATAATTTTAACTTGTGTGACAAGGATTATAACCAATTTAAGGGTCTCAGTCGAGGTCGGAGGAGGGTTGCTTAGTAATAGTGGATGGTTCTACATATTTATCGCGTACCTACTATACTATTTTTTTATCTTATCCTCCCTAAATAAGAAAGGAACGGTCTTTGTTTGATATTTATTAAAAGTGTAGGCTATGGCTAATGTCAAGTAAGGATACAAATAACTCATAGTACATACTATCTATTTACCTCATACATCTACACTAATACGGTCTGCCGGTGGCCCGTGTTGCTCTATGACACTAATATAATAAAGAGGTAAAGTTTAATTTTGTTTTTTTTGTTTGTCGGAGGTAATCTCTGGAACTACTGGTCCGATTGGAGAAATTTTAGCAATAATAGAAAGCTGCTTTACTCCTGAGTGACATAGGCTTTATTTTATGTACGCGGGCGAAGCCGCTGACAAAAGCTAATACTAAATAAATACACAAATAATAATATTATTTAATATACTGCAAAAACATTAGAATCTGTTACATCCATATTCTACTGGTAAATAAAACAGAAGATGGAACATAGTATTCAAGCCACAAAAATTGTAATAAATATTTGGTAAGTTTTTGGTAACACATACTTGGTATGTGTGAGATGACACTGACGTTGACAAATTGATAAATTGACATTATTTCCGCCAAATTTAAAATACTGACGAAATAGGTTTCATCTTCAATAAAATTAAAACACTCACAAGTTTAATTAATTTTCTAAATATCCGATTTTTATTTGTAACACAAGGAAATGAATGCATAATGATTTTGTTACCACTTTGGGTTTTACTGTGGAAATACGTTAAGACTCGATTAGTTCGATACTGTCATACCTTTTGGGAAACGTTTGGCGGAGTGTCTGTGTTTGTTATTTTGTTTCTAGTCCATCTAATAGATATTTTCAAACTACATCCTCATGTTGACAGCCAACGTAAGGATTTTGATGCCTCGAGCCGCAGAGTAAGTAATGTTTTTTTTTTTTGTGGTGGATAAATCATCTAATGAGAAATCCCGCCCTTGGGCGGAGCGGGAATTAGTGTAGAGGAGTAAGTATTGGTGCGAAGATTGTTTTCTAATTATGTACTTACCAAAATAAATAATTTTCCGTTTACAATGTCACATTCCACATCAATAATAATTTTTTCATGTAGTCTCACTGTTGTGGTTTTGACTCCATTTTTTTAATTTTTCAGATGGCAGGCAATGTACCAACAATAAGAGTGTTCTATTCACCTTTTAACGACTTCACCCAGGAGCTGATGGCTAGAGTAGAGGCTCATTTGAATAAAGGCCCAGGTAGGTAAATATAGTATGTTGGGGTAAGATCGACGCTGGCATAAGAACATATAAGTCAAATAATCCTACTTATTTGCCGACATTTTGTAATGCTAGTCAAATCGTGTGATGGAGCAGAACATAATATGTGGTACCCAATGTGGCTAGCATTAAAATTATAATGAAATATGGGCGATATTTAATTTGTATGGCCGAACTTCCTCTGCACCTTAAATTGGTGTGACATAATCATGGTGTTCCTCTTTGATGAGTGGCTGGAAAGGCATTATAGTCATTAACAGACATGGTATATCCAGGAGATTCTTGCATTAAAATCGGGAAGACCTTGGGGTTTCCCTAATCTGTGAACCACTTGGAGGACACAGTGGAGCATATGGTGAAAATGAAAAGACTGATAAGATTCCTAGATTGTAGAAAAAAAACATTTTTTTAAAAACTTGCTTCATATGCTAGTATCAAACCTGCTAAGGTGTGTTATAAATGTGTGTTCAAATAGTGTAAGACAACCAGATTATATAAATATTGGTAGTCAAATCAAAATCAAAATGATTCTTATTTCACATGGGCCTACATGGGCACTTATAAAATGTCAGAAGCTAGTGCACGGTTCCAAATTGGTTGTTTCCTATGGAGATGAACCGGCTAACTCCATGGTAGTCTTTATAAAATATGCATTCCATGCAGGAATCAAACTTGCAACTCAGTATGTAGCAGCCACTCACTCAACCACAGCGCCAACTATGCAAACATTATATGGAGTGTCAAACAGTGTTTTGTATTTCATTTGAAACATTTGTTTTTAAAGGTTTTCTATCGAAACATCGCTGGGTATTTGAAAGTATAAACTATCCTATACAATACCATTATGATTTCATACAAAAATCGGATGGACTTGCCGAAGTGAGGTTTAAGGTATTTATTACAATAAAAATTATATGTGCTCTTATATTTATTTTTTTACTTTTCCTCCTAATGCAATGTTATTAGGTAATAATTTTGTTGACATAAGCGAGTATGGACCAATCGTTGTGGAGATCCTTGGGGGAGGCCTATGCCCAGCTGTGGGCGTCGCTCGGCTGACATGATGATGATGAAGCGAGTATAGCAGTTGAGAGTTCCTTCAAAGGTCTACCTTGTTTAGTAGTAAATGAAATTCTAAATTATATTGTATTGCCATATTATAAAGTGCACATTGCACCACCAAGCAAAGAGTTATAAAAAAAGTTTTTATACATTAGAAGACATTCTTTAACCTTTGTCCAACATAATTAAAAGTATATATTTTGCTCATTAATAAATTAAAAATGTTCCAGGATGACTTGTCAGTCGGAACTGACTTAAAATATTCTTTGTATGCAGTTACTGATGAGGTAGAAAATGATCTGAATGGATTATTTGGTGGACTTTTACGTACAGTCACTCCAAAAGGTTTGTTTGAACTACCAACTGTTATTTTGTGATTATTATAATAGTTTTTTTATTCAGAAAAAATACATAAGTACAGAAAATTTTGCCAAATAAGAGGTGGTATATTAACTATGGTCTTCTCTGTAGATTTCCACTTTTCCGAATGTATGTTTTTTTTATGGTGGGTATAAATTTCACTGACAATTCCCGCCCTTGGGTGGAGCAGGGGATAATTCCAGACTTTTACTGACAGAACAACCCACCTCGTCTTATGTTGCTTTTATACCATGACTAAGTCTTCCTTTCGGATGCAAACCCTTGGCCCCAGAAGGCTTCGACCCTTCTACAGGGTTTTCCCTATATCCAGTAATTGCTGGACTGCCTAGAAGTAGATGAACTATGTGAACCCATATTGCCACTGCTATGCAGAGATATCCCTCTATTCCTTCCAGTGTTGTTAGCTTTGTGCTTCTTGCCAATTCCTAAGGAAGGCATCTATGTCGTCCCGCCTTCTCTTCTTTAGGTTTGCTGCGTGCGACCCCTTCGTGCGATTTCAGGGCACCTTGGGTTTACAAGCCCACAGCTCGATCATTATTTATACAATAAGTACCTATTTATCTGGAAAACTGTGCCAGAAATGTATCACAAAAAATGTGCTGTGATGATTTACTATTTAATTTTTGTTTAAATTTTACAGAAGAAATAGCACCTCCTTTTTTGCCGCAATTGCAATGGGCTATAGACAAGTCTTATATGGAGTTGCTTTCTAATGAACCTATTAATCAGGTAGGTAAGAACCCACACATACTTAATTATGAACTTATATTCTGTAAACAATTTATTTTCACTTCTATAGTCTACAAGTTTATAGACTTAATTTTTGCCAGCCGATTTCCCCGCGTGAAAGTTGAGAACAATGGGTGGACTTTCGTAAAATTTGATATTGGCGGATGCCTACATCCTCTAAATTTAAAAGTTCCGTGGCCAGTGGTGACGGCAATAATTTTTCGCAACTGAGACTCTTTTACTCACTATGATCTACTCATAGTTTGTAATGTAGGTTTCTGGTTCTTTTCCATATTTAGCGGCAAGGTGGGCTCAGGGTATACCTACTCGACTCCTTCTGGCGAGGTCATCTGCTGCACCATTGTCTCGGGAATCGCTGTGTCCTTTGATCCATTGAATGTTTTCTTGGTAGTCGGGAGACGCCTAGTAAATCAGCCCAGAATTAACTGTGTGTGTGTTCAGCCCTTGCAGGACAGCCATGCTGTACGAATGTTTATTGAGTAGGTACCTAGTCCTTAATTTTCCCGTATGGGGCGGTGGAGGTTTCCAGGGAAACCGCCAAGCACTCAGCCTGGAACACTGTAGTAGCCAATTACCCATGCAGGCCCGCCTTTGCATGTGTTGTAGTGTGTTTACGGCTCAGGCTAAAAGGTGCGGGGCCAACACACCACAGCGTCGTAAGTACCTAATCATTTTTAATTGATACAAACAAATCCTTGACTGCAGTCCCATCTGATGGTAAGCAGTGATGCAATCGTATAATCGGACTTCAAAACCGCAGCAGGCCAAAATTGTTCCAGTCTTTCGATATACGCGGTATAATCGACGAGGCGAAATGTTTAGTCCGGACTGTAGAGGTCCCCTCTCCTAGGGAGGAGGCCTGTGTCCCAGCAGTGTGAACATTAAAAAGGCTGATGATGTTGATGTAGAGGTTTTAACAACGTAAGGGTGGATACTCGCCTTAATCGAGACGCTGAAATCAAGTCGTGCAATTCCTGCGCACACTCTGCAAACCGAAGTTGACTATACAATAATTCAGTTCCTACAATAAAGAAAGCAGTGTTGGCCGAGTGGTAACGGCCCCGACTTACGTGTTGCGGTGGCGGGTTCAAACCCAGCCAGGCGCATTTGTGTAATTTATTTCATCACCACTGCTCTCAAAACGGTGAAGGAAAACATCGTGAGGAAACCGGCATGTCCTAGAACCAGAAACTCGAAGATATGTGACATCCACCAACCTGCACTGGACCCGCATGGTGGATTACGGCCCATTCCCTCTCTTAGAGAGGAGGCCTGTGTCCCTGTAGTGGGAACATTAAAAAGGCTGATGATGATGATGACAATAAAGAAATAAGAAAAATAATTCTCAATTAAATTATTCCAGGCTATACAGATGTCTGACATCCCGAATTTCGTAAAAGGAGAGTTACTTACGCTACATCGATTTATGATAGTGTGTACTATTATGGGTCCATTGCCTTTCTTCCTTGTGCACTCGTCGAGACTGATCATCGAACGGAAAACTGGAATGAGGGTAAATATGTAAAATTAATTGTTTTTAACTCATAAATATAACAAAAAAATAAAATACGTCTTGCTCTGATGATCGAAGGTCTTGCTTTAGTCGAGTAATTTTTTTTTAATTACTTTCTTTAAGTTCTTTCTTTAAGTCTCTTTCATTAAGTCTTTTTTACATAAATAGTTTCACATAATCTTCTGCCAAACTGTCCTTTTGAGTAAAAAACGACCCTTGACCATAACTGCTTTCCGTTACCATAACAACAGGTTCAACTTATTTGCTGCGTACTTTAATAAAGATTTTTTTATGGCATTATGACACATTGACAGCAGCAAAAAATTTGTGGGATCTTGATCATAAAATATTGAATAGTTTTTCTTTCAAGAAATTCTCGGAAGGTACCAATAAATTTTGTATTCTGGCTACATAATAAGGAGCTATTAACTTTGGTCTTTTAAACAAGATTTTGACATAGTTAATGCAAACTACTTCTGCAAAGTCAGTTCAAATTTCGCGCGTGAGCACGCTGTATAGATCTATGATAAAACTTCAATACGTTTGCGATAGATGGCGCGCACTTCTATTGATAAATCCATTGCTCTGAAAGCACATTTCGGTCCTTATATATGATTTCTAAACATTAAACTAATTATTTTGTTCACCGAAACAACTTTATTCTGATTATTTGTAAAATATTACCCTTATTATGAAGATTTTGTAATTATGCTGTAAAACTTAACTCAGAAATGGTCTACTAGATGTCGCTGTGCCGATGACGCGTTTTTCTGAATCGCGGTGTTAAGATTCTCCGCGAGCGAATGACCCTCCGCGACCGCCGGAGATCCGACAAGACCTTACTTCATAGGATCATTTCTATAGTAAGCTCTTCGCGAGACTTTCACACTATGTGAGTCCTCACAAGTCACGTTGATGAGATGTGGCGCGGCGCCCTGAGCGTGAGGCGGGCGGTGGTAGACTACCATCAGCCCTCGATGATCGTTCACCCCCTTCGCGAGAGGGGGGCGTGGGGTGCTGTCGCTGTCTGAGTGGCTTTTTTTAACTATTATTATTTACCTCTTAATAAATTATTTAAAATATTAAAGTCGCGACAAACCAAAGATATATTTTAACCTTACGAGTTTAATAAATAAAAAAATTACTAGGTTAAATCGACTTTAGGGCCTTTGATAATTATTATCACAACCGAAGGTAGTGTAACCCGGTTACAATATAAATCATTATCATTACATATGTAGTAAGTATAAAATAAAGTCGCTGTCTGTCCCAGTATGCGTAAGATCTTTATAAAACTAAGCAACGGATTTCGATGCGGTTTTTTTTAATGCAAAATATATAGGAATAAATTTGAAAACCTGTGTTTGTTGAAAAATCTTTGTGACTCGATTAGGGAATTGAACTGTTAAATTTCAAAATATAAATTGTAAGTTTGGAATTCAGGGTAAATTCTGAAATTAAAGTTAAGGAATTCTGTTTCATATCTTCAAATTTTATTATCAGATTATTGCAATATATCTATAGGACCAACTTGGAAGCATAACCATAAAATATTACATACAGACATATAACCACCTTTTTTATTGAAGTCGGTTAAAAATGGTAGCTGTCCCCAATTGATTAAACTGAAATTTTGTTCCCATGTTGGTTTGTATGAATAACAATGCACCGTAAAGTGCATGTATCACAACCGGGCTCAGTGGTATCATTCAATATGGTGGCCTCTCAAAGATGGCGTCATGGTAGGTATAAGAAAAAGTTTATTCATAATCGCCATAGCCTCTTCTCAACTAGCTTGGGGGCTTCCAGTCTAACCAAATGTGGCTGAAAACCCGTATTTTACATGGAGCAACTGCCTATGAGACCTCTACAACCCAGTTTGTCGCGGGCTTGCGGTCGGCGAGCAATGGGTAGCTCGCTGTCCGCCCATCCGGTAACCGTCCGGACCGAGCCCAAGTTGGCGACTTCGTGTGCGCCTCAAGTTGTCAGTAACTTTAAGGGGCCAGCAAGGTCGTAGCCTTCTGGGGCCAAGGGTTGATGCGAAAGCGGAACACCGGGGCTCTGGAACTAAGGCAAGAAGGAACGGTGGGTCGTTTAGTCAGTAGAATTCTGAAAGGCGGAAGACAACATTCGATGATTTTTCCCAACATAAAAAAAAAACAACGCTGTTGCTGGGCAATACGATATTCCCTGGATAGAGTGATGGTCAGACTTTCTAATCTCTGTTGCGACTGTCAAAGATTTACGAAGACAACGGTGACGGACGGTTTTACTTGCTTTCCTAGCCATGGATTGTCATGGAGTGTTAACTATATAATTTTGGCTTTTAGACTCTGGCCCTAGTATGTGTGGCAATGTAGGAACGGGGTAGGTTATTTAGTCAGTAAGAGTCTGACACTGTTTTTTGGATTCGTCATTGGATGATTTTTACCTACCATAAAAAAAAACTATACACCGTTAAATTTTAGTCGTTTTAATCCCGAAGAGGGTCGATCCAGTACATGAAACACAATCGATTTGTGTAGATAAAATAAAAAAATAAAGTACTTTTTTTCTAAATCTCTTATTGATATACGCATTTACGAAATTAATTTCTTTAAGTAAACGAGTCATTGACCTTGTAGGTAGTTGTCGGTCGTTGCGTACTAACTACCTACAGGTCATTGAACTCGCCGAGCTGACGTTTACTTAAAGAAATCAATTTAGAACATGCGAAAATTAATTCGAGTTTTAAAAAAAAGTACTTTGTTTTTTCATTCTAACTTTACCAATCGATAGTGTTTCATGTACTGAATCGATCCGCCAAGGGATTAAAACGATCAAGATTTAACGGTGTATAATTTTTTAATTTGTTTTCCAGGAGCTGATGAAACACTCGGGTATATACTCCAACGTTCTGCGATTCTCACATGTCTTGGAGGCTTTGTTAGCAGGAGTTTTGTACTCTTCAGCGGTCACGATTCTTCTGAAGGTGAGTTAGTATTATATCCTATACTAGCGACCCGGCCTAGCTTCGCACGGATTGTAGCCGCTGGTATTAAATATGTTATACATATAAACCTTGCTCTTGGATCACTCTATCTATTAAAAAACCGCATCAAAATCCGTTGCATAATTTTAAAAATTTATGCTTACACAGGAACAGACAGCGGGAAGCGAATTTGTTTTATATTATGTAAGAAATATAAAACAAATTCGCTTCGCGAAGAAATATTGCGTAAGAATCTAAGTTCGTGTGGCAACTATGTGTGACTTTTAGATGACTAATTTATAAATTTAATAATTATAAATTGGTCATTCAAAATTCCAAACTCAAGGTTTGCCAGCGTGCTATGAAGCGCAGCATCTTAAGCGATAAATTGACATACCACGTTCGAAACACTACAACGCGCTTCAAAATGCAATTTGTTAATATGGTTCAAAAAGCTTCTCAATTTTAATGGAACTAGGCAGCCAAAATCAAAATCTTTTTATTTCACATAGGCCTACATGGGCACTTGTAAAACGTCAGAAGCTAGTGCACGGTTCCAAATTGGTCGTTTCCTATGGAGAAGAACCGGCAAGAAACTCCATGGTTACTCTTTTAAAATAACTGGTTTTTTTTTACAATATTTTCATATTACAGTATTATCACATAGATATGGCTACCTTATGTCGAATGAGGGGCCGCCTCGTAAAATAGACTATGAAAGAGATGGCGGGAGGACGTCGCTGGGCCAGCGCTAAAACTGTTTTCGAGAAAGGGGGGCTACAATATAGTTATTATGCTGCGTCTTATAAGTTGACTGTACTTACTTCCAGATCACGTGGCAGCCGCTACTACCGGAAAGTGACGCACTCATAATACTGTTTACGTTAATATGGCATTTTGTGAACACAATGTGCTTTGCTTTCATCACTACTGTGCTGTCTCAAGACTGTAAGTATACATACAGTACGGCCGCCGAATCTTGGCGAGTCTGAAGTTGGCTCTGCGAATTTTAGCGCTTGAAAACTCGTACAAAAATAATGTAATTTATTCATCTTCATTTTATTCAATTTTATGTAATGTTTTTAATTTTTAATTATTATGTATGTAACTGTCTGAATTTATTTTATTGTACCATAATATTTTATGAAATTGCAAGCTATTTTATTTTATTCTAGTTTCGTTTTTGTTAAATTTAATTTTATTATAAGTAATGCATTTTAGTTGTCAATTTTTAATTAAGCGCAAGATTTATATTGTTACGAACGTGAGTAATCAAATGCCGGTTTACTAAGAGAGAGATTTATTGTCCACAAACAAAACACAAACTTAGTCCAATCGTCAATAAACCACTTCGTAATGCACTCTAGAGATCCATAAAAATATCGCTTAGGTCGTCGTATGGATGAAACAATCTTCACTTGACTTGGGTAGTTCGCTCTTGATCGCTGTCGAAATCAAACTGACCCCCGTCCGGCCAGCGAACACGTATTTATACTCAGAGCCAAGAAAATTCTAGATACCGAAGGTTCGAGGCCACACCAGAACAAAAGAAACCGTTTCCGCGAAGCAATAAATTATTCTTATTACCAACCGGTAGGTAACTACTCGACCCCACGACTCATACGAATTTCGACTCTATAGTAAAAGACTGAAGGTACAAATTCCTTTACCAAGTTACTTAAGTACCTACAAAAGTTCTCAGAATTATTGAGTTCCTACTTATACGTGTCGGATTTTTCTAGAATTTGCTAGGCCCTGGTACGTACTTCTATTCTGGAGGTTTCGACTAGCAATGCGTTTTAATTATTCGGTGATACTTTCAGCTTTGTCGAAGAAACGACGTGTTCTATTTTTACGGCGTAACAGTGCCCCCCTCTTAGTCATGCTCGTCCCGAGCATTATTAGATCCACGGTACGGCGCCAGTCGATCCAAGTGGACTACCTTAGGCTCCCCTCTTAGTCCTTTCTTGATGCGATAGGTCACGTCGTTAATCCTTTTCATCACGGTGTAAGGTCCCTCTCATCGAGCTTGAAGTTTCGGCGACTTCCCTTTTCGTCGGAGCGGGTTGTGGAGCCAGACTAGTGCACCTTCTTCAAATCCCTTGGTGTTGGCATTACGGTCGTACCTAGTTTTCATTTTGGAGCTGGTGTTCATGCTATTCTCACGTACTCGTTTATGCACTTCATCCAATTGGTCCTGAAGGTCACTGACGTAGTCCGTAACTGGCTTGTTCTTGTCAGGTGGCACGCCAGTTATGGCATCTACTGGAAGTCTCATCTCTCTGCCGAAATTCACTCTTGCTGGAGTATGTCCCGTGCTATCGTGCACTGCCGATCGATAAGACATCAGAAATAGTGGAATGTACCGGTCCCAGTCCTTCTGATGGTCATCGACAACCTTAGCCAGGTGATTCTCCAGGGTTTGGTTAAATCTTTCCACCATTCCGTCCGACTGTGGATGCGCAGGTGTTGTGCGTGTCTTGTAAATCCCCAGAAGGGTACACATTTCCTGGAACAGCGCAGATTCGAAGTTTCGGCCTTGATCGGAATGGATCTCCAAAGGTACGCCATACCGACACACTACTTCTTCAACCACCTTCTTTGCCACTGTTGTCGCTTCCTGGTTGGGTATGGCGAAAACTTCGGGCCACTTTGTGAAATAGTCCTGGATCACCAATATGTATTTGTTTCCGTCATTTGTAATTGGAAATGGTCCAGCGACGTCGATGGCAATTCGTTCCCAAGGGGCTCCCACGTTATACAGCTGAAGCTTGCCCCTGCTTCTAGTCTGTGGTCCTTTCACAGATGCACACGCTGTACATTTCCGACACCACTGCTCTATGTCATCTCTACAATTGAGCCAGTAATACCGCTGTCTCACTTTCAGTAGAGTTTTCTTGATCCCCAGGTGTCCACCAGAAGCACCATCGTGTATTTCCTGTAGCAGGGGGACCACTTCACTTCGTGGTACTATCACTTGTGTAGTCACCTCCTTGCCATCATTCGATTCCCATTTCCTACAGAGCACATCATTCTCCAGGACTAAACTGTCCCACTGCGCCCAGTAGCTCTTTGTGACGGGACTAAGTGACGATACTTCACTCCACTGGGGCCTAGCCAGGGCCGCGCCGCCCCTGTGTGCGAAGTGTGCGGCGCACACAGGCGCCAAGACAATAGGGGCGCCGCGCCGCCACTGTCACCTAAATTATTTTTGTTACCTAAATTTTTTGTAGTGGAGTATCTATAAGTAAGTAGGTACAATAGGCGCAACATAGGCCTTGTAAACAACAAAAGTTCAAAACATATATTACGCTTATTGAACAAGTCTCTCAATATTTATGTTTGTTATGGTTTCATTTTACGCTTAGGGTTTTAGTAGCTTACATTACTTACGAGCTCAACGTTAAAACGGCGGCAGTTCTTTTGAAGTTTGAACCACAGATAAAGTACTAGTTATTTTGAACCGTAGAGGCGCCGAGTTTGCATGAGTTTGTGAACACAACCCGATGCGATCCGTGCGACGGGGATTCCCAAATTTTAGAACGAAACGAGAAGCCAACACAAAACAAAAAAAAGCCAACACAAAACAAAAAAGTGTGTGTCAGGTGCGCGTTGAATTTTTATAATAAATAGTCGTGTGTTACCGATTTTTTTGACGTGTTTTCACGATGAGTGATAGTAGTCATGATAAAAAAAAGAAATTATCTGGTTACCAGAATCTAATGAGGAAAAGAAAACAAGAAGAAGAACGTAATAAAAATGCAACTAAAATAAGTAAATATTTTACGGCTCTACCATCCACTTCGAAACAATCATTAGAGACAGAAACCAGTGAAGTTATCGATGAAAGTGTTCTTAAATCTGATTTAAAAAATGCTTCATGTAATGGTATGTATTTTTTATGTAATTTTCTATACAAGTAAATATAACTTCTGTTTGGAATATTAACAAAAAAATTTTTTTGTTAATTTTGAATAGTATTATAATATTTCAGTTTTGTAAAACACCAAAGAGTTTTGATTATGAACACGAAGACCAAACTATAAATGATCCGAAAACTTCTTTTAAAATTAATGTATTTTTTTATATATTAAACCTAGCGTTATCCTCCGTAAATGAAGATTTAATTTATTGAATAATCACAACGACGTATTTATGTTTTTTTTTTAATTTAAGTGATGACCAAAATCAAAGACGATTAAGAAGTAGCTGTAATCGTTTACAGGAGAAACTTTCAGCAAATGATTCATTAGATATTAACGCCGATGATTTGTGTGAAGAAATTATGTCATATCAGCTATTTTTCAAAAAATTAAATAATGAGGTGGTGAAAATTCTTGAATTTATATATTTAAACAATTTGAAAGCCTAACATTAGCCCTAACATTACCATAGCATTACGAATTTTGCTAACTATGCCAGTTACCGTAGCAAGCGCGGAAAGGTCCTTTGGGAAGGAAAAGGATTTTTCAGCTAGCTTAAGTATAAAATTCTTTGTACCTATTAATAAAGCATGTAAAAATTTAGTTCGAGTTTTATTTTTCACAGTAACTGGCAAGCAGAAGCGAACGGGATTTATCTATTTAATCTAATCTTGGACACTTAGATATTAATGATAATATTATCTAAGCACTGTAAAACTGGAAAACATTAGGTTTAGTCGAAATTAACAATTAAAAATATTCGTTAAAAATTTAAATTAGTTTTTTATGAAGATTCGTTAAAAAAGAGGCGCTTCATAGATACTGCACACAGGCGCTGCCGGGGGTCGGCGCGGCCCTGGGCCTAGCTCCACTACGCATCCAGTCCAGTATCGGTCGAATATCGTCATCTTCTTCCTGGGATTTCTTGAAGTTGCCTTCAGTTCTAATCAAGTTCACGTGTTCTCTGGCTTCGTTTTGCTGGCAATGTCTGCAGTCTTCATCACACGGACGTCGCGACAGGGCATCAGCATTGTTATGCCCTTTTCCACTCCGATGTTCTGTCACAAAATTGAACTCCTGCAGCTGCTCGAGCCATCTTGCAACTTGACCCTCCGGGTTTTTAAATTGTAGCAGCCATTTCAATGCAGCATGGTCCGTCCTCAACGTAAACTGCCTTCCAATGAGGTACTTGTGGAAGTGCTGCAAGGTTTTTACCACAGCCAGCAGTTCTCGTCGAGTAACGCAGTAGTTCCTCTCAGGCTTTGAAAGTGCCTTACTGAAGTAAGCGATCACGATCTGTCGGTCACCTTGCATCTGTGACAATACGCCACCAATTCCCGTATTGCTGGCATCAGTGTCAACGACAAATCTTCCATCTCTACTCGGATACCCCAGTATAGGTGCTTCACATAGCCGTTGCTTCAGCTCGTTGAACGCTGACCCACAGTTGTTGTCCCAGATAAATTCTCTTTTATCCTCAGTCAATTGATGCAGAGGTTTTGCAATGTCCGAAAAACTCATAACAAACCTTCTGTAGTACGTGCATAGCCCTAGAAATGCACGTACTTCTGTTTTGTTCTTCGGAACTGGCCACTGTTGTACAGCCTTTATCTTCTCAGGGTCGGTTCTCACTCCGTCGGCGGAAATCACATGTCCTAAGTAGCTGACCTCCTTCTTAAACAGGGCACACTTCTTTGGGCTTAGTTTTAGGTTAGCCCCTCGTATTCTGGTGAACACTTTTTCCATGTTCCTTAGGTTTTCCTTAAAAGTGCGGCCCATTATAATGACGTCATCCAAATATACTAGACAGACGTCACCAAGAAGACCAACCATGACTCGTTCCATGAGGCGTTCAAAGGTTGCTGGAGCATTGCACAACCCAAAAGGCATGACGTTAAATTGCCACAGGCCATTGCCAATGCCCGTACTGAACGCTGTCTTTTCTTTATCCTTCTCGCTGATTTCCACTTGCCAGTAGCCACTTTTCAAATCAATGGTTGAAAACCACCTCATACCACTGAGCATATCCAGCGTATCGTCGATCCTCGGCAAGGGATAACTGTCCTTCTTCGTGACGTTATTCAGCATTCTGTAGTCGACACAGAATCTTGTACTGCCGTCCTTTTTCTTCACAAGAACGACAGGAGAAGACCATGGGCTCGTAGAAGGTTCAATTATTCCACTATCAGCCATGTCCTTTACCATTTCTGCCACTTCAGTTTCTTTAGCCCAGGGTATGCGGCGCGGCCTTTGTTTAATCGGTCTAGCATCACCTGTGTCTATCTCATGCTTGACGAGGCCTGTTCTTCCGCAGTCCTTTCCCGTCGCAAAAATATCCCGAAACCGTAGCAGAAATTCCCTGGCTTGCTGTAGTTCTGAGGTCGACAAATTGTTCTTAGAACTTTCCAGAAGTTGCTGGATGTGGTCAGGTTCACCTTTTGTCGAGTCCTGCTTCACTGGAGATGTGTTGATTTGGCGGAGATACTTCACTTCTTCACATCTTCCAACAACACTGTTTTTCTTCAAATGGACCTCCTTTTTCCCAAGATTTATTATTCTCACTTTAGATTTCCCTTTCGTCATTACTAAAGTCCTCGCAGTGATGAGTTCCGGGTGCCGGCCAGTATCCTCAACTATTACGCATCTTTGTTGCCTGATTTTCTTAGGGAATTTTACTTCAACTAAAGTTTCTGTTCTCGGAGCCAATGTAGTATCTTTTAAACAATAGAGGTTACATGTGTTTACTCCTCGCAGGAACACTTCTTGGTCTGGGAACTTCAATACTCCCCTATCAATATCCAAAACACACCGGTACTTCTGCAAGAAGTCCAGACCCAGAATGCAATCATCGGTAATATTTGCAATTAAAACAGAATGGGTGTACACTTGATTACCGATTTTTAACTCAATATCTGTATCACCGAGGACGGAGACTGGCTGGCCGGTTGCTGTCTGTAGTCGGCAGGATGGAGACTTTCTTTGCCACAAAATCGTGCGTTTCAGCAACTCAGGTTTTATAATAGTCCGTGACGCCCCGGTGTCAACGGTGAAATTGCAAGCACGTTCATTCAATGTTCCTTCGATGATTAAACTATTTCCGTTGTGGACTTCATTGATGGTTATGATTGGGGCCTTAAGTTGACCAGCCAGCACCCGCCCCGCGGCCCTGGCGACATTTAGTTTAACGACTCTTCGTTAACTTGGGTTCCGGAGTCCACACTTCTCCTCTTTCTTTTGGGGCAATCGGTACGAATGTGCCCTTTTTCTCCGCACCCGTAGCACGTCGGAATATATCGGGACTTTGCCGAAGAAGAAACTACCCCTTCTCGTTGGAGCGGCTGCACTGAAGGCGAGACCACCACTTCTCGAACTCTGTGCGTGCGTGAATCCTGTCGTACGGCTTCCACTTCCAAAGCGTGAGCCATCGCACTCTTCAGAGTTTGGTGGTGTCCAAGTCGCACCGTAGCTCTTACTTCCGTATCCCGTAGACCGTCGATGAATGCCTGCACCAGATATACTTCCACGGTCTCCGGTGTCATCGACACGTATGCGCGCCGCACCAGCCGTTCAACCTCGACACCCCACTGTTGGAGGCTCTCGTTGGGCTTTTGTGTTCTCTCGCGAAGCTGCGCGCGGAATACGTGCTCGAGGTGCTTGTCACCGTAGCGGGTGTCTAACCCTTCCATTAGACGCTCCAAGGTCCTACCGTCCGAAGGAAGGTTCTCTAGGACCAGTAGGGCGTCCCCACGTAGAGCTAAGGTTAACGCCGCGAAAGACTGCTCATCATCCCAGCGGTTTGTCTTCACCAACGTTTCGAATTGGTATTTGAAGGCAGTCCATGACGACGTGCCGTCAAAACGTGGCACATCAAACTTTGCGGCCGACGTACAGTGGGTGTGCGCTGATGAGCCAATGGCAATGGGTTCGCGTGCTTCCAGCTTGACAATTTTTCTATTGATGTCCAGCAGGCGATCTTCATGGCCATCTATTCGGGTTTCCAAAGTATCAGTTCGGGCGGAAACCTCCTTGACCTCTAAGGTGAGATTCTTTACTTTCTCGCCCAGCGTGACGAGGCCGTGATCGATTTTCTCGAGGATAAGGTTCTGCTTAGCCTCTTGATCGCGGCGAGCGGCTTCCTGTTCGCGGCGAGCGGCTTCCTGTTCGCGGCGAGCTTCTTCCTGGTTAGCCGCGATTAGGTCCTGGAGCTGGCGCTGGTTAGCTTCCTGTTCGCGGCGAGCGGCTTCCTGTTCGCGGCGAGCGGCTTCCTGTTCGCGGCGAGCTTCTTCCTGGTTAGCCGCGATTAGGTCCTGGAGCTGGCGCTGGTTAGCTTCCTGTTCGCGGCGAGCGGCTTCCTGTTCGCGGCGAGCTTCTTCCTGGTTAGCCGCGATTAGGTCCTGGAGCTGGCGTTGGTTAGCTTCCTGTTCGCGGCGAGCGGTTTCTTGTTCGCGGCGAACGGCTTCCATACTAGCTTGCATGGCAGCCAACACCGCAGCGAGGCTCATTTCTGAAGTTGGTCCTGTTGGCATCTCAGCAGCTGCCGTTGCTCCGACACCAGCCGGATCTTCTTCCTCCAGTCGGTGACGCGCAGCATCCATCTCCGTTTGTCTCCTTGTTCGTGGTCGCTGTTCGTCGTCCCTCTGTAGTAATGGCATCTCACTTCTGACACCAGTTGTTACGAACGTGAGTAATCAAATGCCGGTTTACTAAGAGAGAGATTTATTGTCCACAAACAAAACACAAACTTAGTCCAATCGTCAATAAACCACTTCGTAATGCACTCTAGAGATCCATAAAAATATCGCTTAGGTCGTCGTATGGATGAAACAATCTTCACTTGACTTGGGTAGTTCGCTCTTGATCGCTGTCGAAATCAAACTGACCCCCGTCCGGCCAGCGAACACGTATTTATACTCAGAGCCAAGAAAATTCTAGATACCGAAGGTTCGAGGCCACACCAGAACAAAAGAAACCGTTTCCGCGAAGCAATAAATTATTCTTATTACCAACCGGTAGGTAACTACTCGACCCCACGACTCATACGAATTTCGACTCTATAGTAAAAGACTGAAGGTACAAATTCCTTTACCAAGTTACTTAAGTACCTACAAAAGTTCTCAGAATTATTGAGTTCCTACTTATACGTGTCGGATTTTTCTAGAATTTGCTAGGCCCTGGTACGTACTTCTATTCTGGAGGTTTCGACTAGCAATGCGTTTTAATTATTCGGTGATACTTTCAGCTTTGTCGAAGAAACGACGTGTTCTATTTTTACGGCGTAACAATATACTTACGATTGTTGTGAATAACGCCGTTGATTACATAATTGTGTAATTTTAAGTTATTATTGTTATTTTCTAATTATGTAATTGTTTGTTATTCCAAATAAATAAAAAATAAAAAAAGGTTTTAAAAATAATAATAATAACAGTTTTTAACAGCAATAACAACTGCAAATTACATTTGTTTGTTTAAACCATTTATTCGCAAAGCCTAACTTCAGACTTGCCAAGATACGACGGCCGTACTGTACAATTGGAAATTGATTTTATAATAAGTTTTGCGACAAAGTCGTTTTAGTCCAGTCAAAATAGACTAAATTATGATTTTAGTTTGCATTAAATCCCAACAAGCTGGATTTTTGTGCAGGCCTTGAATACGTCATTACAAATGATATCTCAAAAGTCCCCATCGATCCCGCTTGTGCGTTGTTTTTTATTCGAGGTCAAAGGTCACGAATTTGCGTTTTTTGCGTATATCTCTGAAACAACGAGAGCTACCGAAAAATGGTTCAGACAAAGTTTGTAGATCGTAAAATTGTCTACAAAAAAGATCTTAACACTTCTCTTCTACGAAACATCGCTTTCGCGATATCGTGACTTTAGACCGCAGGCAGTCGTATTTACATGTATATAAGTGACGTATCCGCTTTGCTACGAGCTTGTGGTGGGGTGAACCAACCCGCACGGGGAGCGGGCACACTTTGAGCCAAGCCGTCGCAGAGTCAAGACGTTCTGAAACTGTCCGTGTTGTTGTAATTTGTAATTTGTGATAACAGTGCACTGTACCGAAATGTATTGAGAAGTAAACTGATTCAACTGCTAGCCGTTGTTATTCATTGCACGATACCCACATACGCCCACATGATAGATCTGATAGACCAGAGCTCGAACACCATCCTGGACACGAGCCGACATCAGAAGTGGGATTCAATCGTGCAAATGAATCGACAAGCTATGTGAGCAATAATTACGCAACATTGAAGAAAATGGCGAGAACAAAGACAGTTGGCGGTTATTATTCGAATTTCAAAAATTCGAAAATGAAGACCCGGATCGAAGCATAGACTTGAATGGTCTGATTAGGTTTTTTCTGGGGTTTTTCCCTAATCCTGAGCAACGAATGTTGGACCATGGTGACGTTGTGCCCCCAGAGCGCAAACTACAACGTTCTACCCAGATTGTGAATCTACCCAAATTCGGCCCGGAGAGACGAGAGCAATTCAGAAATCACTATGGAAAAATTGGACGTATGCAAACTGAAAACAAGAATATTCAAGCCTCAAGACCACCGGCAATAAGGTAGCAAGCCAATCCAGGTCGGCTTTGGAGAGCAGAGTTCTTGATGGAGATCTGGATCCCTGAGAGAAGTGGCGCGGTGGTAACCGTGACGGTGCCGTTGTGACAGCGAGCGATGGATTGACGTCGTGGTCGCCGATCTTTCATCAGAAAAAGGTCAGGTATTCTCATTCCATTTTTATTCTGAAGCTGAGTTTATGGTGGGTGAAAATCATCTAATGACGAGACTCGCTCTTGGGCGGAGCAGGAGACAGTGTAGGTTGTCAGTAAATTTTGGGGTAGATGTAAAATAAAAGGTAATAACTTTGACAAGTGTAGGTGACATATGACGGTACCCACTAAGTATTGATCATTACTTCTGTGGTTCAAATTGATAATAGCTAAATCGCGATTTTATTACGTGAACCAACATCTATTTGCGAAATTAAATCTTAGGCCGTGAAATATTGTTGCAAAGGTTCAGTTGAATTAGTGACCGTGAAACATTTTTTTGAAAATAGCTTAGGTTCATGGCTTAAATAATTGTAATTACAAAGTACCCTCAGTAGATCCGATAATAACCGTTTCGATCTTTTTATGACGGTGACAGTTCTCCGAAATTGTTGTTGACACCGACGTGTCCTTAAACATAAACATGCGATTATTTCTGTGTCGTTTCGTTAATAATCGGACTATTTTACTATCGGTATCCTACAAACGCGTGCAATAAAAAGTGTTCTATATCGTTCGATTAATTTTGACTGTATAAAGACGACAGTAATAGTTTGGCAAGGATGAATTAAAAATAATTCGTAAGCGGGTAAATGAATTATGGTGCGACCGTGTAATTCAATGATTGCAAAAAAAAAAAAAAAGACCTGAACTAGTCTTTTAGTTAAGAAATACGACGCGTCAAATTAAATGTGCAGAGACTATCGAAGACTAAATAACAATACCGTACCGAATCGTTATTCGTTGCTATTTATCTCGGATCAAATATCTCAGTTACACGACCTAGGGTAGTGATTGTTGTATTTTCAAATACATATTCCCAATGTTTGATATAATTAGAGTATTGGTTTAATGATACAATAGTTTTGAGAGCGTCGACTAAAGCCGGAATAACGTTACATTTGAAACAGTGATCCGTTTTTCGATAATTAAATTCAAGTGGTGAGGCTCTTCATCCGTGGTGGATAGTGTCATTCGATATGGTTTGATCCTAGGCGGGTGATGAAAAGTAAGGATGCTAGATCCAAAGCGGATGATGCCCTGTAATAATGCCAATATCTTGACACGAAATGATTTCTGATCGATTTTAGTCGCGCGTTATCTGCCGTTTATGACAAAAGATGACGTAGTTCCCTTAGTTGATTTAAATGTCGTGAGAGATTTTGCATTACGCAATAAATACCGTGTAGAGTACCCTAATAAAAGTGTATGAGGATAGAAAACCGACATACCCACAAATAAAATAAAAAAAAAGACAATTAAAAAAAAAAACCGTTTGGAGAAGGAAATTCAGAGCTTATAAAATGGACGTACAATAAAGTAGTTCAGATAATGAGATAATTAAATTTACGATTGGGAGATTTGATTTGTAGGCGTAGCTTAATAGAAAACAATATCTGGTGGTCTTAGTAGACCGTTAGTACCTTAAATTAGGGACGTATTGTAGGAAACCATTAAGTCGTTAGAGACTTGGCGATCCTGGAGGGATGCGCAGGTATGGAAGTGTAACTAGAGGTTACTCGGCTATGAGTAGCCAGAGATCATAATGTACAGCTTAACGATTAGTGTTTTGGATTAGTTTGATTAGTTGTGTGTACTGTAACGGTATCACAATAGGTTAAGAAAGAAGCACTTGTACACCAAATGAGTTAGGAAGGTATTTGAAAAAAAAAAAAAAAGAGAAAAAAAAAGAGAAAAAAAAACAAAGAGAAAAAAAAAGAGAAAAAAAAAAAGAGAAAAAAAAAAAAAAAAGAGAAAAAAAAGAGAAAAAAAAAGAGAAAAAAAAGAGAAAAAAAAAGAAAAAAAAAAGAGAAAAAAAAAGAAAGTAACAAAAAATGTAGGAAAAAGTCATTGAAGGGAAAATCCGGTCCAATGACTCAGCTAAAGGGACTGATGTCCGGTCTAGCATTCGCTAAAGGGACTGATGTCCGGTCTAGCATTCGCTAAAGGGACTGATGTCCGGTCTAGCATTCGCTAAAGGGACTGATGTCCGGTCTAGCATTCGCTAAAGGGACTGATGTCCGGTCTAGCATACGCTAAAGGGACTGATGTCCGGTCTAGCATTCGCTAAAGGGATATTTATCCGGCCTAGCACAATCGTCTCCAGTTCTAATACTGATGAGATAACGTAGTACTTGTGGTAAGCTGAAGGGTTAACCGTACCAAGAAGCTAATCTTGTAGGGTCAGAGGTTGACCGGACCAAGAAATTAATCTTGTAGGGTCAGTGGTTGACCGGACCAAGAAGTAAGCCTTGTAGAGTCATGACTGACTGGACCAAGTGCTTAAAATTCTAAAGGGGCCTAAGTAGACCGGACCAGAAACAGTAACAGTATGACAATTTCTATTACCCAAAATTTGTATTTGGTTTATTGAGTAAAGATTTGTTGTCACATTAAGCGATTGACTGCGTGTTGCGAGTTCGATTCCCGCACTAAGCAGATATTTGTGTAAATGGTCGCTCATGGCCAAGATGTGAATTTTTAATCTTGTGTGTGTGACACGTAATCTCAAACTTGCGTGTTTGGGACTGCACTAGCGCTGCGAGATTAATTCCTAGTGTTTGTCAGGAGTGACCGAGCTATATGATACTGCGAGATGTGTTTTGTTTCAGAGTAACACACAGCGCTGGATGACTAGTTGGAACATTTCATCAGTGGACATCTTCCAACTGAGGTGGCGATGACGACTAACACACGAGGACGTGTGTCTTTCAGGATGGCCGTGTCGGAAACGGCTTCGATTTGTTAACAAGACAAGGCACGCCATCTAGTGGCAACTAGAGGAACTAAATAAAGATGGCGCGCCTGACAGTCAGTGACGTATCCGCTTTGCTACGAGCTTGTGGTGGGGTGAACCAACCCGCACGGGGAGCGGGCACACTTTGAGCCAAGCCGTCGCAGAGTCAAGACGTTCTGAAACTGTCCGTGTTGTTGTAATTTGTAATTAAAAAAATTGTATTGAGTAATTTTTCACGAGCTGATGGCAGTAAAGTATGGATTGGTTCCAAACTATTATTCATCAATTTCCAACCCCAATCTTCAGGATTTAGATTAATGCCTAGCCATACTTGCACTTGGTAGAACACACGAAACAAGTGTTAATAAGCAGAAGCAGATGTTGGAGGGAGACAAGATAACTGCACTCTCTTATTGTTGCTTGTATTTTTCACAAAACTCAACTTATATTGTGGAGTGTTCCTACTGCGGAAACCACGTTAAATAAAAAGCGCCGTGTACGCTACCTCAAAGGTGGTGCGGAAATGTGCGCATATACTCGAAAATACAACTTTCCTGCGGTCTAAAGTCACGATATCTCGAAAACGATGCTTTGTAGAAGAGAAGCGTTGAGATCTTTTTTGTATAAAATTTTACGATCTACAAACTTTGTCTGAACCATATTTCGATAGCTATCGTTGTTTCAGAGATATACGCAAAAAACGCAAATTCGTGACCTTTGACCTCGAATAAAAAACAACGCACAAGCGGGATCGATGGGGACTTTTGAGATATCATTTGTAATGACGTATTCAAGGCCTGCACAAAAATCCAGCTTGTTGGGAATTAATGCAAACTGGAATGTCTATATTGACTGGATTATTTGCGATCCAGACAGTATGTTTGTGTGGAACGCGTTGCCATTACCAATCAGGCAATTCCAGTCGCTAGACTCATTTAAATATGGATCATGTATATATAATAGTTATATATAGTTTTAACTAGCGACCTGCTCCAGCTTCGCACGGGTGCAATACTTATATATTACGCATGTATTATACTTATAAACCTTCCTCTTCAATCACTCTATCTATTAAAAAAAACCGCATGAAAATCCGTTGCGTAGTTTTAAAAATCTAAGCATACATAGGGAAAGACGACTTTATTTTATTCTATGTAATGATAATGATTGATTGTTATTTTTATCTAAATAAAGAAATGAATCATGATAACACCTGAGCAGTGTCTGTATGTCTTTTGAGTAAATAGAGATATGCTTTTTCGGCGCTCGCTATCACATCTTCGGTAGTATAGTGGTAAGTATCCCCGCCTGTCACGCGGGAGACCGGGGTTCGATTCCCCGCCGGAGAGATTCTTTTTGCGACTAATTTTTTGAGAAAGAATTTTTTTGTAATGTTTTTGTTTCTTTTTGTAAAATTATATAAACATTTTTATTATAATAAACTTACAAAAACTAAACTAATGAACAATTTAAGAATAAGGTGTATGGTGGCCAACCGTATACGTTATTCTTAGACCATAAGAAAGTTACTTCTTTATTTATAAAACTTATGCACATAACACTGTAAAAAGGCTGATCTCCTCTCACGCGTTTTCGAGATAAAGGATCTTGACAGACAACAGTGGGATCCTGTAAGGGTTTCCTTTTTTTCTTTAGCTTTCTCAATTATACTAACCATGCCATTAAAAAAAAAATTGTTTAAAATATAATTTATTTTATTTTGTTCCAGCTCAGCACGCCGTCTGTCTAGGTCTGGTCCTGTACCTGTCCACATTTATTCTAGACTTCTTGTGGCATTCTTACAAACAATACACTTTTATATTATGCTGTATACTGCCACATGCGCCCATATATTTGTTCTGGGACGAAGTCGTTTATTTGGAAAGGCTCGGTAAGTAAAATCTTCTGCTTTTAATACTTTTTACTGCAAGAAAGACATGGCTTATGTCATTTATTGTTTAACGAACTGTCAAATGAACAGACTGGCGTGTTGGTCTAGTGATAATAGATGTTAGGCATAACTGTTATGCCGGAGGTCTTGGGTTTTTTTTTATGGTAGGTTAAAATCATCCAATGACGAGTCTCGCTCTTGGGCGGAGCGGAAAACAAGTGTCAGACTCTTATTGACTAAACAACCTACCCCGTTCCTACATCGCCATACATACCAGGGCCAGAGCCTTCCTTTTCAGACGCAAACCCTTGGCCCTAATTGGCTTCGACCCTTCTGCAGGGTCCCTACGGGAGGTCGTGGGTTCCATACCCACACAGGAAAAATGTTTTGGTTGATGAGCACGATCATTTGTGCTCTATCTGGGTGTAATGTATCCATAATATTTATGTGTTTAAAAACATATAAGTATGTTTATCAGTAGCAGTGGATGCAGAGCTTGTGTTATGAGTACTAGAACTCATAACACAAGTTCAGTTAGGGACTAGACGACGTTGTGTCACTCTTGACTCAAAGAAAGATGCTTTGGTTGAAGAAAACACTGATTCCGATGTCTTATCTGGGTTGATGTCGGCAAAAACACAAAAAAAAACTAATGTACTATTTTTTTTTTTCAGGTGTAGGCACCCAGTTCACGAACATTTACATATCTCATTCAGACGTCTATTCCGTGGCAGTAGTGTGGTGTTTTTTAGGCGTTCAACTATTAGTAACATTAACTATTTCATGGTACTTAGACCTTACTAGACCAGGGTTTTACGGTGTACCCAAGAGATGGAATTTCTTTTGCAAGGTAATTAAAACTTTTTGTTTTAAGTTATAAGGTTCAGTTTTCCTTGCGCGCACTTAAATGGGCTATATTTTTTTTTATAAAGAGGCATTTGAGGATTTGATATTTGAAATAGGAATGCTAACATGCTTATAGATATAGTACACTGTTGGGTTTGTAATGCCCAACAGTGAGAATGTTATGTTCCTGTTCCTTGATGGATTTATTGATACTTAATATAATTACATAAGTGTTCGACTTAAATGCTATGTTAAATGCACAGGTAGACAATATGTACAATATGACTATGACATACAAACTGGGACAAGGTACAATGTACAGCGTAGCTCGTACATACACTGTCTTGCAAAGTTCTATGAATTCTCAAACGGTTTGTATCTATGTCACTTTCTGAACTGAACTCACAGTAACAGAACTATGAATAGAATAGTTAGGTCGTTTGGTTTTTTATGACTTGTTATAAAAAAAATAAAGATCAAAATTCGTTTTAAGAAAAAAAGTTTAAGGGAAGTGATCCCCATCCATCGTATTACAAATTTTTAGGTTTTTAATATCTAATATTATAACTGGGTAACACTAACTTCCATTGTGATAATAATTAATCAAAGGACTTATTTTCGATACTTCCATTCATAGTTATTAATAGTTTAAAATAGCCACTCAGACAGCGACAGCACCCCACGCCCCCTCTCGCGAAGGGGGTGAACGATCATCGAGGGCTGATGGTAGTCTACCACCGCCCGCCTCACGCTCAGGGCGCCGCGCCACATCTCATCAACGTGACTTGTGAGGACTCACATAGTGTGAAAGTCTCGCGAAGAGCTTACTATAGAAATGATCCTATGAAGTAAGGTCTTGTCGGATCTCCGGCGGTCGCGGAGGGTCATTCGCTCGCGGAGAATCTTAACACCGCGATTCAGAAAAACGCGTCATCGGCACAGCGACATCTAGCGGCACATTACTAAGTTACTGGCGTGGTATGTCCACGTGGTTTTTTTCGTGAATTGCACGAGAGAGGGCGATATTCAGTTCAGCTCAACAAAGGTTTAATAAGTTAATATAGAAATAATTTATTTTATAGCTATTGCGTGAAAAGGTAAATTAAGGGTAAATTACTCTTTGCAAGTTCTCATTTGATTTTGAAATAATTGAACTATAGTTATAGTTAGTTGTTTAGTTTATTTTTTGATACTGAAAGTTTATATGGTTAAACGAGTTTTTACCGTAATTACAGACACAAATTAAAAGACAATAGGAGATTTTTATTTTTTTTATTTTCTTTTTTTATGGTAGGTAAAAATCATCCAATGACGAATCTCGCCCTTGGGCGGAGCGGGAAACAGTATCAGACTCCTACTGACAACCTGCTCCATTCCAACGTTGCCATATATACCAGGGCCAGAGCCTTCCTTTCAGACGCGAACCCTTGGCCCAAGACAATAGGTGTGCGGACACCGGTATCGTCTTGGTGCTTATGCTTAATGAATTAATATTATAATGATTATTTTGTATTCTAGCCAAAGTACTGGCATTCCAATATTAAGCGCAGGATAATACGACTGCCGTCTTTTTTAGTTAAAAGAGATGGAATACATTTTGAAAGCAAGCCTAAAAAAGCTGAAATTGCTGTTCAAATTTTGAATGTTTCTAAGGTATGTTTTTGTTGGACCATTTTTTTTTTTTTATTGTTATAAACTAGTGCTTGATTGCGATCCCACCTGATATAATTTGTGAATATAATTCTGCTTCATTCAGTACTATTTATAGTTTCTTTTATTTTTTGTTTTAAAATGTAATTTTATTGACTTTATCAAGAATTTTTTTTTATTTATTCTTTGTATGTACTTTTTATATACGTATTTATTTTTTACATTGACATACATGGGCACTTATAAGACGTTAAAAGCTAGTGCATCCTAATGGTCGTTTCCTAAGGAAAAGAACCGGCAAGAAACTCCATGGTTACTCTTTTAATTATTTTTTTTTAACTCGCGTAAATCTTTATCCCTCTTGGATTCCAAGTTTGTTTAAAAAATCTCAACTTCATTTCCCATGATACTGCCAACGTCTAGCTCGGAGACCACTTTAAACATGTAGACTAAATAACTAAAATTAACTAAATATATAAGGCATACGTGACGGGATAATACCTCGGACGGGACGTGAACGGGAACGGGACGTGACTGCCTCGTTCAAGACCGCCCCGTCAGTGTCACGTTCCCGTCCCGTCCGTGTCCGTTCCATATACATTTTGTATGAAACGATATTTCCAAAAGTTCCCGTTCCGTCCCGTCCCGTCCCGTCCGTGAAAAAAACCCGTCACGTATGTAGCGGGCGTTACAGACCTGGTATTCACTCTTTCTCATCATTTCTTGATAATAATGTCACATTCTAAATTTTCAGTATCCGGCTTGAAAGCTTATGGTGAGTTATTTATAAAGCAAAAGTTTTAGAAAAAGTAGTTTACAGTTACAATGATAGGCAGTGAAGTTGATTCGCGGTTTAGTGTAAACCTGTGCTTGACTGCGATCCCACATGACTGGTAAGCAGTGATGCGAAAATTGATGGTGAAGCTCACCAGTTTATTAAGAGCCTATTCACTCTAGAGTGATGCCTTGAAGACATCTAAATTATAATAGATGAGAAGACCGCAGCAGGCAAATTGTTCTAATTCTTCGATGTTCGCGGTATAAACGATGCACATAGGTGGACTTGGTGACAAATCGGAAAATGTTATGGAGCCGAATGCGTTTTCTTCAAGGTGTATTCATTGAATCATTCAATGAATTCTCCCGCTTTTAGGCGTAGCTGCAGGACGTGTCAGATTTTGACATCTCGAGCTCGGTTTGGACGGTTACTGAACGGCCGGATAGAGAGCTACCCTCTGCTCGTCGTCCGTAAGCCCACGTCTGATGACTGAGGCAAAACATTTAGGGCGCCTTCAAATTAAGCGCAACGTGCCGAGCTACTGCTTTGTTCTCGCTCTTTGTTGTTGTCGCTTTGTTGAAGTCGCTCTTAGTCCGGACCGCAGATGTGTAAATAACGTAAGGGATCTGTTTCTCTGATGGTAGAAAGGTGATGGCGAAATAAAGACATGTGACTCCTGCGCACACTTGTAGCACTTAGGGCTGAGTCACACCAGATCAGTGTTTCTTTCAGGTACTACTCCTACGGCGGGGCTGTGCCCCCCCGGAATAGCCTTACTGCCCCCCCGGGGCGTATGGAACTTAATCAAGAGCAATAGGTGGCCGATCGCTTACTTGCGCGCGTCTGCACCAGATTTACGTATATTCGCGACGAATTCCACTATTTTGGTTCAGCTTATAGTATCATTTAATCATTAAAAAATTAATAATGATCGGAATTGATTTTAAATATTACTTTCTTTCATTTATTTACTCTGCCCCCCCCCCCCCCCTCAAATCTCTTACCTGCCCCCCCGGAGGATTTAGCCTGAAAGAAACACTGCACCAGATTGGCAGCGGCCGTGGCGAGCACTTTCAGTATGAATTAATTTTAAATTTTATACTTAAACTCTTAAGTCCCAAGCGAACGACGTCGCACATCTATTACCTTTATATTATGTCTTTAATTAAGGTATTCAAAGGGTTCAGTATAGCGTGAATAGTTCGCGAGGTCCCAAAGTAGCCCGCGATGCCGCTTTGGCCTTTGGCTTTTTTTATTCACGCGATACTGATCCTTGGTTGGTTTATTGGTATTTTTTTTGTCTCTCTATCACCCAAAGCTTGGCTGGCAGAAGATGCCTAAGGCATTAAATCCGCCCCTGTACTTTTTTGTGCATAAAGTGTTTAATAAATAAAGATAAAGTTTACAATTGACTGGCCTGTCAGTCTAGTAGTTAGTGACCCTGACTGCTATGCGGGAGGTTGTAGGTTCGATTCCCACTCAGGACAAATGTTTGTGTGATGAGCACGATCATTTGTTCTGTGTCTGGGTGTAATTTATCTATAATATGTATGTATTTAAAACTATATAAGTATGTTTATCAGTTGTCTAGTACCCACAACACAAGCTCTGCTTAGCTTGGGACTAGACGGCGTTGTGTGATAGTTCTGGACATATTATAAAAAAAAAACACACTAAAAGTGCTCGTTGTGACGCTTCCGTACTCTGAAATTCCAGTGTGATTCAGCCGTTACGGTGATCGTAATAACCCGGAGTTTACGTTGATAACCAAAGATGAATTCAAGAATAAGAAAAGTAGTTATTTCATTTTCCCAGGTGTTTAAACAGCATGGATCTAGAACTTCTCAAGTGATCGCTTTGGACTCGGTCAGCTTTGACTGCTATAAGGGCGAAGTTACCATGCTTCTGGGAGGCAATGGAGCCGGGAAAACCACCCTTATGCTTATTGTAGCAGGTTTGAATATTGTATGATTTTATAAGGTTTGCAATTTTCTTAGTGAACAGAAACTATTTCAGTTACCGTAGACTTTAGGTTTGAAGACGGGAGCAATGGGTATGTCGTCGTCCAATAAGAATTAGGCCCCTTGTCGACGGTAGGTCGTGTTCCATACTACGCCCCTGAAATAGTTGTCAGGATAATAGACGGGACTCGGTGGGTCGATTCCTGCGGCTACGGGATTTTTGGAAAAGGTCGCCGAGGCTTTAGAACGCAAAGAGCGACTGCAGAAACTCGACTGGGTTTTGGTACTGAGGTTCTTTTACTCGGAAAGCACGTTAAAGGCCGCTGCATACGTGACGGGATAATACCTCGGACGGGACGTGAACGGGAACGGGACGTGAACGGGAACGGGACGTGACTGCCTCGTTTGATATTTCACGTCAGTGCCAGGTCCCCATCCCGTCCGTGTCCCCGTGACATATGCGCTTCCATATACATTTTGTATGAAACGATATTTCCAAATTTTCCCGTTCCGTCCCGTCCGTGAAAAAAACCCGTCATGTATGCAGCGGGCTTAAGCTAGCACGCGTCCATCGTCAGCCACATCATCGCTTACTATCAGTTGAGATAAAGGTCAAACACGAGCCTGTCTTTTTCCTGCCCTTATCCCGTATTAATTGGGGTCGGCGCAACACGTTTTATTCTTTCACTCTATCCTGTCACTCGTCACACTATCAATAACTCCCTTTTCTTTCAAACATATAATAATACTAGCTTTTGCCCGCGGCTTCTCCCGCGTGGTATTGGGGTTGGGGTTTCCGGGATAAAAAGTAGCCTATGTCATATTCCGTAGTGTATCCTATGCCTGTGCCAAATTTCATCCAGATCCGTCCAGCCGTTTTGGCGTGATTGAGTAACAAACGTCCAAACATCCAAACATCGTAACTTTCGCATTTATAATATTAGTAAGATTAAAAAAAGTCCTGATATTACCGGCATATCTTTGTAAGAAACAATTGATATGGATAGTCAGACACCAGGAAATCTGATACCTTTGCTAAAGAGTATCATGACCCAAGTACTGAGTTGTGGAGGTCTGATAAGAGTAGCTCCATGTAAATTATTTCTACTCAGCCGCATCTAGTGAGCCTGGAAACCAACCCTATCACGTCTCAACGGGCTTTGGTAAAGGCCATGGTCTGAAGCGAGGAGGAGTGGCAGGCGGACGACTTCTTCTATAGCATAGCATCAGCCTTTTAATGTTCCCACTGCTGGAAATCAGGCCCCCTCTCAAGGAGAGGAAAAAAGGGCCGTAATTCACCACACAGGTCGTACTACTCGTCCATTGGAGCCATCACCACTCGATCACCACTGCTCTCAGTCTTCTTTTGCGAAGCAGTAATGCTAGCAAAGGAGGAGACCGCACGCGTGATGTAACAGCCCTCATATACTCCAGCCGCAGCAGGGATTCCGATCCTGATTTCCAGCCACCGTAGGCAGGGTCCAAGCCTACTGGGGCCAAGGGTTTGCTGCCGAAAAGAAGATTCAACTCCGGTATGAACGAAAACGCTACAGGAGTGGGTTTTTCACTCAGTAAAAATCTGACACTTTCTCCCGCTATGTCTAAAGGCTGGATTGTCATTGGATGATTTTCCGACCTCAATAAGAAAAACCCCAACATGTTTTTTTTTATGGTGGGCTAAAATCCTCTAATGACGAATCAGGCACTTGGGCGGAGCGCGAAACAATGTCAGACTCTTACTGACTAAACATCCCTCCCGGTTCCTTCTCTGTCCTTCGCACTGGGGCCAAGCCTTCCTTTCAGAAAGAGACCCTGGGCCCCTTTAGGCTTTGACCCTTTTGCAGCGTCCCTACGGCTTTGCAGACTCCTAAACCCAACATGTCTGTTTCAGGAATGTTCACGGCGACTGAGGGTGCCGTCTTCGTGGAAGGTTTAGACGTCGCTAACAGAGAGAAGGAGATTCGCCACAACGTGGGACTGTGCATGCAGGATACCGTCTGCCACAGATTCCTCACTGTTAAGGAGAATATCATGTTCTTTAAAAAGGTTTGTTCTTCTCTCACGTACAATGTTCTACATACGACTAAGTGCGGAAACCATACTCAGACATAACACATTATCAGAAGTATGAATTAACGTAAGGGACATTTTTATGTTTTGCGAAAAATACCCTTACATCAATCATCATAAGGAACATTTCCGTAGGGACCCTGCAGAAGGGTCGAAGCCAATTAGGACCACGGGTTTGCGTCTGAAAAGGAAGGCTCTGGCCCTGGTATGTATGACGATGTATGAACGGGGTAGGTGGTTAGTCAGTAAGAGTCTGACACTTGTTTTCCGCTCCGCCCAAGAGCGGGATTCATCGTTGGATGATTTTTTACCTACCATAAAAAGAAAAATTAAAAAAAAAAACATAAGGAACATTTTTACATTTTAAGTAAATATCCCTTACATTCATTCATACTTCTGGTATCGATAAGGTACGTTCTATTGATCTGGTACTTACTGGTGGTAATAGCTATAGATATTAGAGAATATTATTTGACCATTACATGTTTACTGTATGGACTTTAAAAGAGACTTTGACCCTTGAGTTTGTTTCGGTGTTTCTTCTCAGGGTAGTCCGCTAGCAAACACCGGACTCATCTAGTTTAAAACTGACGAAAAGAAAAAAAAAATGACGTGTAAAAGTGTTATTTTAAAACCTATTTACCAAATAAATGTCATTTATCATTTATGACAAAATCTTGTATTGCTGTGTTAAACTTTCTCGCGCGATTAGAAAATTTACTAAAACTGAAATTAACTTTTGGTCAGACACTCGTCGAGATGTATGGGACTACACTTTTTCCATATACCTCTTACGGCCGACTTCAACAAGGCTGTGAAAATGATAGACAATATTATTAAATTGAAAGAAATGTAACTACGAAAAACTGCTCGAAAACATTAACCGCTTAGCACTTCCTGACATGGTCAACTAAGATTAGCCAGGTTGTTGAATGACATTTGTTGATATGTCATTCCTCATTTTGCCATATCAGTGACGTAGGATTTCTATGGTAATAGTAGGTTTGAAGAACTTTATCTTAGACGTTTAAAACGATCTGGCCAGTTTTATTTGGCCATATCATTAAGGCTTCGTTGACACGGCATTGTCCTGCATGTTTTTTGCAGTATACGTCTTAACGTATAAATGGTGACCATACAACGTAGATAGATCCATTCACACGTCGATTGTACCGCAAAAAAACGTGTACCGCTTATACGTTTAAACGCATACTCAACGGACTTGTCAAGCAAATCGCATTAACTAGATGTATTCGGTTCGCAGTGGTATATGGTATAGCTTTGACAACTGTGCGGAAACTGCGGACATTCGTTTTTACACGTACGAAAATTTACCATATGGACACCCGGTTGACTATACGTTAAAAACGATTACAAAAAAACGTACAAGACAATGCCGTGTGAACGTGAATTTCTATGATTTGGCCACGACATATAGATACCGAATCAGGATTGAAGCAGTTTATACTTTACTATCATTCTGCCAGTGGCTTCGCCCGCGTGAAAGTAGGGTTCTCCATACAAACTTTAGACCCCCATTACATCCCTCTAGGAGCTGAATTTTGAAAAACCCATTCTTAGTTTTCGCCTACGTCATAAATGGAAGCCTTGTACAAAATTTCACGCCCAGTAGTTTTGGCTGTGCGTTGATATGTCAGTAAGTCATTTTCTCCTTTTATATCTACACTTCCACACTAATATAATAAAGAGGTAAAGTTTTTTTATTTTTTGTTTGTAGGAGGTAATCTCTGGAACTACTGGTCCGTTTGGAAAAAAATTAGCAACAATAGAAAGCTGCTTTACTCCTGAGTGACATAGGCTATATTTTATGTACGCGGGCGAAGCCGCTGACAAAAGCTAGTATATAGATAAGGAACATTCTAATAATGATATTATTAACACAGTTGCAAGGAAGACCAGCAAAGGGGTTTACTGTGCTACAATTGCTGAAGAGTCTCAAATTGTCTAAAGTAGCTGATCATTATGGCTCGCAGCTGTCCAAAGGGCATTTGAGGTGTTTGCAGGTATGCCCTAACTCCTAATTGGATCCCCCAAACTTGAAACATAGGAGTGATAAGAGAGTAAGAGAGAATAAGAGAGAGGAGTGTAAATTTAGGAATATGTAGTGGATAAATACCTTCTTCTTAGCTTGCCGATGGCAAAATGACTTAAATTCCTTGCCTGGCCCAGTATTCGGCCACGGCAATGCTGTCCACTGACGCTGTCATTAGGTCCCCACGTGAACAGGTAATAGGGCACGTAGTGCAGGATGGAAGATGGGACGAATTGCGCCCTTGGGCGGAGCGGGAGTCAGTATCAGACTTAACTGACTAAACGACCCACCATTCTTTCCTGCCTTAGTTCCAGGGGCCAGGTGTTCCGCTTTCGCATCAACCATGGGCCCCTACAGTTGACGATAATTAAAGTTAAGGAATGGACACAATAGACGGACACGCTCATCTAATACAGTCCTTTATAGTCAAATAGTGTTCGGGCGCCGTCGGATCCCTTGGTCATTCATCGGGCTGCATCGCTGGCGGCGGCGCTCGAGACAAGCGGGGTTGCGCACCCACCACTCTTCACTAGCAGGAATGACGCGCGCCTTATAAACTCATCTCTATATTTTTTTTGGATATGAATAGTATTATAGTCCACTGCTTTTTCTGTGAGTCCAAAGACTTGACGAATATTGTCAAATACAGTATTATAAATTTTAATATAGTCTAATCTAACATTTTGATACAGTCAAAACAGTCAAATACAGTGTAAAACTGTCAAATACAGTCTAGTAAAATACTCACATGGATAAGAGGTTTATACTACTACCGTAAAAATCTTTGGTGCCTTATATGGTTGCAAATCTTCTAACATACTTATAGTGGTTTTGTTAAAGGTGGCTTGCGTGTTGGCGGCGGATGCTGACGTCTTGGTCTTGGATGAGCCGACCACCGCCATGGACCTTGACATGAGGCACCATCTCTGGGACGTACTTGCGGTATGAAGTACTATAGTTCGTTTTTTAATTATAGACTACGTTTTGACAACTCAGAATGTCACACTGTAGAAATATGTTCCCAATTTTCTGGAGTTTGATATTTTAAGTGGTCAAATCGTAGTCTGGGATTAAATAACGAACTATAATAGTCCGGGAGGTACCGTTGCATTTTAGGTAGTGTTTTTACGCCGATCGGTTGTCATCTTGTTCAAAAGATCTCGAATAATAATAAATTTATTTATTGTTTACAAGGACTAGATTACACAAATGGATACAATAGGCACATATACCTATGAGTAAAACAAGAATCTAGTAAGCGGGTAAAGCACTGTTCTCCTAAATAGGCTACAAAGCAACCTTAGCTTAGGAGAATGACTGATAAGTGAACCAAGAGTCAGCTGACGCACCCGCGGTGGGTGTAGGTTTGAAAGGCTATGGAAGTAGTGAATAAAAAAACAAGTCATAGTACGCAGGCTGAAACTTTTTCCATAAATATTTTACATCAAATTGTGCTAAAAAAAAAATCGCCACCTGCATGGGTAGCGAACGAAACACCGTCAGCTGATGTAGTAGACATACTGATTATTCATGTGTAAAACAAAATCATACTTGTAGCGACATCTATGACGTCACAACGCAACTAAAAAGTACGAAAACCTGCAATGAAAGTTCTCCGCACGATTTGAACATATAGAACAAAAATTTAACTTTACTTTTTTTGTTTTGCTCTCGTTGTCCTGGATTGTTAATAATATAATTTATTCCCAAAAATAAATTATTACAATGTTTGTCGTAATTATTAGCTAGTACATGGTTCAAATACATAATATAATAGCATCCGCTGTCGAACTAGGTTAGGACCTGTATTTCGGCATACGTTGCCACTCCCCAAAGATCAGAATTTAAACTAGCTCATACTATTTTACACAAATAATAAGATAGAAATAAATGTTAAATAAATGGAATTTAAATCATCTTTTCATTAGCGTTTGGAACATTCCAGGTGTTGCGAGGCAACAAGACTATTCTAATGACGACCACGTGTCTAGAAGAAGCGAACATGTTAGGTGATAGGATCGCTATTCTAGATAAAGGCGTCCTCAAATGTCACGGGAGTCCACCCTTTCTCAAAAATATTATTGGTAAGTAATAAATATGGTTAGTATTTTTTTCTTTAGCGGAATTGGAACACTGATGCTATACCATCTTTATTGTTGTTCATCGAAAATTTATGAAATTCTTGAGGCTGTATAATTTTATCTACACTTCTACACTAATATAATAAAGAGGTAAAGTTTGTTTTTTTGTTTGTAGGAGGTAATCTCTGGAACTACTGGTCCGATTGGAGAAATTTTAGCAATAATAGAAAGCTGCTTTACTCCTGAGTGACATAGGCTATATTTTATTTACGCGGGCGAAGCCGCTGACAAAAGCTAGTATAAGATATTGGGCAAGCGTCGCCACACAGTGGGCACCAGAGAGAAGAAAGCGTTGTCGAGGCAGGCGTAGAAAGAGGTGGCGAGATGATTTAGACGCGTACCGAGACGACTGGTTCGAGACGGCGCGGGAGAAGAAGTTTTGGGAGGACTTGGGGGACGCCTTCGCCCAGCAGTGGGACAGATAGACCTTTAAAAAATATATTTAAATCCTTGATTTTTAATATAATCAATTCATTTTTTTTTGTGCATTTGCGATGATTTCGCTTCACCACTCTAAGTTGACTGGTAGTAAATGCCTAACTTTGTTTGGCATGAAGTTTAAAAAAGAACTTTTGGCTCTATATAGCTTGTAAAGAGACATACAGTACCCGGCAATAAATATTGCACATCGACCTTTGGAAAGAGACAATCGGCTAATTTCGGCTTCGTAGAGCGCTATCTCTCTCGCACGAAATACAAACAGTCCGGTATCTATTAGGAGCTGTTAAAACAATTATGATTTGCTTCTTTTGATAATTATTATTTGTATAAAATACATCAATTTTTCTATAGTGATGGCTTTAGGTTGGGGTAAAATAAAATAAAAATAAAAATGTTCCCATTATGTTTTCGTATTTAATTATTTTGGAAAATTACAGCTGTAGTGTACATAATAAACAACATTAATCATATTGTTAAAATGAGACATTGTAATAAAAATAATAATAATTCTAATTCTCAATTACTTCCATTTCACTATCTGTGCTCTCAAAGAGATCAATATACTATCAGCCGTATTTATCACTAGTCTATCAGTGTAATTGTCTAAACCGTGTTGAATGCTTCTATATTCATTCTCACATTTGATTGCATGATCGCAAACCTTTTTCCAATCTTCAGCCCCGATCATGTCTTTTTCAGTCAATAATGTTTTTACTGTAGTTAAATTCATATCCACATTTCTAGAGGCTACATAGCCTTTCAGTTGAGACCATATATTTTCTATTGGATTAAAATCCGGATGATATGGTGGCAATCGCAACACAGTGTGCCCATGTTCGGCAAGTACTTTGTCCACGGAAAACTCTGTATGCCTCTCCTTGTGCTGACCTGACATATAATAGCGTAAATCTGTTCTCGGTTTTTGTTAATTTTGGATCTACTGGAATTTCGTGTCTGTTTAACCAGTGGATCATTTCCTGTTTAATGGTGTTTGAGTTGGGGGGTCTTTCAACATATTTGTTGTGATAGGGTGCGTTATCGATAACTAGAACAGAATCACTGGGTATATTTGGTATTAATTGATTAACCAGCCATTTTTCGTAGTTATCGTTATTCATTTCATTGTGATAGTCACCTGTAGTGTCCGTGGATTTATACGTTAAAAAGGCACCGGGTACAAAGCCTTTTTCATTACCCGCATGAACTATTATCAAACGTTGACCCTTTGAAATTGGCTTTTTTACTCCTTTTTTCTTGTTATCACTCCAAGATTTCCCTTTAGTGTGGGATGTATGTATGTAAGACTCATCCATGTAGACGATATTTTTTCCTGATTCGCGAAATTTGCGTATTTTATCGAGGTATTCTATCCGTTTGAGACTTACATCGTGCTTTTCCATTAGAAGTTTTCGATTATCTTTCATTTTAGTGAACCGAAATCCCATCTCGTGAAGTATTTTTCTCAACGTCTTTTCAGACCCATTGTAATTAATAGCTTCAGATAATTTAGCTTTTAATGATTTTATTGTTGGCAGTTCATTAAATCGTAAGTTAAATTAAACACCATTCTTCGAACAACATCATAATCAAAATCGTCCATATGCAAACGAAATTGCTTTTTTGGTCTCCCTTTTTTTGGAGTGCTGAACTTTATTTCAGTAGAATGTGTTTCAGTACTGACTTCGTTTAATATATTGTTCAAAGTTCTTCTTGAAATTCCAGTGGCATTTGCAACTCGCTCTTGAACCTTCTTAAAATAACAACTTACATTTTCATCTTCATTTTTTTTAAATCTGTCACTTTCGGTTACAAAATATTTATAAACATTGTAGATAATTTCGCGTGACTGACCTCGTAAAGGTTTCCCTCTTTTTCCTAAAGATGCCATTGTGCAATTTTAAATTATTTAAATTTGGGGGTGTTAACAACTCTTAATATATATTTTGAACTGGACGCGACCGCATTTTATCGCACTTGAACAACGACTGACAAACGTCACATAGGTAGTGTGCGACAGAGATAACGTTCTACGAAGCCGAAATTAGCCGATTATCTCTTTCCAAAGGTCGATGTGCAATATTTTTTGCCGGGTACTGTAGAAGGTTGTAACCTTCTTTTTACTATACGTTTGTATTTTCCTCTATTAAGTCATTTGCTAGAGCAGTGGTGGCCGAGTGGTATCGACCCCGACTTACGAGTTGTAGGTCGCGGGTTCAAATCCAGCCAGGCACATTACATTGTGTAATTTATTTCATCACCACTGCTCTCAAAACAGTGAAGGAAAACATCGTGAGGAAACCAGCATGTTTTAGAACCAAAAATTTGAAGACATGTGACTTCCACCAATCCGCACTGGGCACGCGTGGTGGGTTAAGGCCCATTCCCTTTCTTAGAGAGGAGGCTTATGTCCCAGCAGTGGAACATTAAAAAGTCTGACGATGATGATAATGATATTTATATTTTAACCTCTCATCTCATCTTTACTTCTTGCGATGATTTCGCTTCACCATCTTATGTTGACTGGTAGAGAATGTCTAACTTTGTGTGGCATGAAGTTTAACATTTGGCTCTAACATAGCTTGTATAGAGATAAAATAGAAGGTTATACCTTCTCTTTTTCTATAAGCTTTTATTTTCCTTTATAAAATGATGGTTAAATTTTTAGTCTGTATCTAACAGGTACCAGTTTCACTCTAGCAATAACCATCAAAGACGGCTCTCGTTTAGTGGAACTGAAGGAGATGGTAGACACAATAATACCAGAGCTAGAGTGTAGGATCCATGAGATGAGGCGCATAGACTTCTTGCTGCCAACGAAGGAGTTCGCACGGTTCCCAGAACTGTTTGAGGCTTTGGAAGAGCACCAAAACCATTTCGGAATCATTCTTATCGATGTGGCTATGTTTATGGAGGAAGTTTTTTCCAAGTAAGTTATTTTTTGACGTGACAACGTCTTAAATTAGGTTGCGGCTGGGAGTCACTTATGAAAAAGTGTAACGCTCGGTAACGTTACGATGAGTCACCGAACGAGAGAGAGGCCCGCCGAATGCCTTGCGTCTCTCTCCCACTCAACTATGATCGGTCTGCCGCGCGCGCAGCACTAGAGAATTAGGACGTTGTCACGTAAAATCTTCGCCCGTAAAACCGACTTTACAGGCAACCATTTTTTTTTATCTGTTTTTAGTGTTTAGTACTGCAAAAAGGAAAAAAAAGAAACCCTGAGGCGGTGGTCACGCTGCCCCGTATCACTCTGCATCTTGCGTTAACTACGCACCTACAGTACGGCTGTTGGATCTTTGCGCGTCTGAAGTTAGGCTATGCAAATTTTAGCGTTAGAAAACTTCTTCTTTCTCTTGCTGGTATTCTGATAGGTGATGTTATAGACACTCTGACAGAATAAAGACTGAAGATAAAACAGATAATAAAAGAAAATAATAATATTAACAAACTTTAAAAAGCTAATTATATGTTAATTTTGGTCCGAGAACTAGAAAACGCCCTCTGTCCGCGCGACAAAAATGTTTTTGCCATATACACGAATAAAACTATTGCTTATATGCGCGATAATCGTTTTGTATTACGAAGTCTCATTAGGCTATGCGTTTTTTTTAAATTGTCGATATTTTTTAAGGTATATCGAGTCTGGCGATGTAGAGCCTTATGAAATAAAAAAGCACCGTTCACGTAAGTTGTACATGTTGTCTTTATGTTCTAGAATAGACCAGGCCGAATTTCTCACCTGAGGTTTACATGGACGCCTCCTTCTGCGAGGCAGTAATGCTAGTGAAGGAGGAGGCCGACCGCATTAGGCAAAGGCAACGACGCACTCGCTGTAGCCGTTGCCGCCGCGATCCCGACGATATCCGGCCACCGTAGACGGAGAGCAATGGGTAGCTCGCTGTCCGGTTGTCTGGTACCAGTGCAGACCGAGCCTAAGTCGTCGACGGCGCGCACTGTTCCCGCACGCCTTAAGGAGTTGTCAGCAAACTGAAGGGGCCCTTCAGGGCCGGAGCCTCCTGGAGCCGAGGGTTGGTGCGAAAGCGTTATACCAGGGTTCTGGGAATAAGGCAAGGGAGGAACGGGGTAGGTTATTTAGTCAATAAGATTATGATACTGTTTCCCGCTCCGCCCTCGAACGGGATTCGTCATTAGATGATTTTTACCTACCATAAAAAAAACCTGAGGTTTATTTCGACGCGGGAGATACTCGTTTTAAAGCTGAAATACATATACCTGTCATCATCATCATCATTACCATTTCAGCTAAAGGACGTCCACTGTTGGACATAGGCTTCCCCATTTCGCATCCATCGGAATCTGGCGATTCTCACTAGGTCCACCTTGTAGAAAGACCATTTAGCGCTGCATTTTCTGGTGTGCACTTGCTCAGTTTTGTTTTCTAGGACAGACTCACTGAAGAACTGACAAATCATTTTCTGAGGCGTCCTAGAATATTAATAGACTAGCGTAGCGACCCGCCCCAGCTTTGCACGGGTACTGATATTGAATATATTTATGCATGTATTATGCACATAAACCTTCCTCTTGAATCACTCTATCTATTAAAAAAAAACCGCATTAGAATCCGTTGCGTAGTTTTAAAGTTTTAAGCATACATAGGGAAGAAGCGACTTTGTTTTATACTATTTAATGATATTCGATGAATCGTTCTGCCGGACCTCACGCGTGGGCCCAGGACAGCGCAGCCAGCGAACAGTAGTGTTGCAATATTTTGCCGTTGACGATCCTCCAGTAGTTGTTGTAGGTTGTATAAGATTAACACCAATCCACTTAGTAACACTTTAAACGTTTATATCTAAACTAGCGACCCGCCCATGCTTCGCACGGGTACTGATATTGAATTTATTATGCACATAAACCTTTCATCATTCTATCTATTTAAAAAAAAACCGCAACAAAATCCGTTGCGTTCCTTTAAAGATCTAAACATACATAGGGTCTAAGCGACTTTGTTTTATACTATGTAATGATATAGGAAAATTAAGTTTAGGTATCTGAGTCACACGTATTTATTTCTGACACATTACCACGTGACGAAAGTGTAGTTACGACTCATTAAATCATAAAGTTTGTTATGCAAAACGTATTTTTTGTATGAGCATTATTGGCTCTTACAAGTAGATTCCAGGAGGACTAGAGCCCTTCTGGAGCTGCCGGTTTGTGTGAAACTGTTACCGCGGCTCTAGGAATAAGGCAAGGAAGTAATGGGGTAGGTTTTTTAGTCAGTAAGAGTCTGACACTGGTCTCCCGTTACGCCCAAGAGCGGGTTTCGTCATTCGATGATTTTCACCTATCATAAAAATAAGGAGGATTAGAGTGCCTCTTAAGACGGGTTACAAGAGTAATATTTTTTTTTTAATGCACAGATTTAAGAAAGGAACACGCCGCGGGCTGTTATCTCGTTTTGAACCAAATTTGTCTGTTAATCAAGCGTATGTTTATATACACAATGAAAACAAAAGGATTTTTCTTTCTTCTGGTAAGATTTTATTTATTTTAAACCTATGCTTGTGGTGTGAATGTCGTGAACACAGAAAGGCTCTAGAAGTAGCTTAAAAAAATCTTTGAAGCAAAACCGGTGTCGCGAACACTAATACATTTACGATTTACTCTTACTGCAAAACCCGACGATACTTGCGTCTGAAAAGGAAGGCTCTGGCCCTGGTATGTATGGCGATGTAGGAACGGGGTAGGTTGTTTAGTCAGTAAGAGTCTGACACTTGTTTTCCGCTCCGCCCAAGAGCGGGACTCGTCATTGGATGATTTTTACCTACCATAAAAAAAAAAACCCGACGATACTATTGGTAAAATCCCATTGTTTGCTTTTGCAAACAATGGGCGTAAACGATATGCAGAAAAATGATGTAGGTACGAAATGCAACTTTAAAATCAACAAATTAGAAATTAAAGTAAGAAATACATCGTGTACTAAATAATTCTGCCACGCGTCGCTAGATGGCATCGCTCAGTACGAAATGTAACTACGTAAAGAGAATTAACTTTTGTTTGTATGTCTTATGGATTCTTGTGCAATGTTTGACGAAATTTTATTTTTTCATTTTACTTACTATTTCTAGTTCTTTCTATATTCCGCAATTACCTTTTTCTGCGTCAAGGAGATGTCAGCAAACCTTAGCGACCCAGCAGGGTCGAAGCCTACTGGGGCTAAGGGTTCGCATCTGAAAGGAAGGCTCGGCCCCGATATGAAAGGCAATGTAGGAACGGGGCGAGATTTTAGTCAGTAAAAGTCTCATATATCCTGCTCCACCCACTGGGGAGAGATGTAATTGTACGATTTCTGCCCACCAAAAAAAAAACCCTGAGATCAGGAGACCTGATATTCCCCATCTCAAAAGAAAACCTAACAGGACCCTGTATTTGTATTCTCTGAAAACAAAATTCTTATTTGATTTCAGCGCACCGGTGTCCCCATCATCTGCTTCCTAATAATAACTGTAACTTCAAACTATGCTCTGAGGCACCATAAACTATTTAGCCCCCAGGTGGCTCCTGTCCAACGTACTGGAGACACCAGACTAGTGTACAATGTGGCTCCTTTCAGAAGAAGGGGATTGTTTGATACTGTGAGGTCATATCAAGATGTTAACCCTGTTTATTCTCGGGATATTGATAAAGGTAAGACTACGTACAAGTATTTGACAGTGCTTCCATTCCGATCAACGGATCAACTGATTGATCAGAATGGAACTCGGTGAAGGATTTGTTTCCAATCTGATCAACTTTGAAACGGATCAACTATTTTTGTTCCCAACGGTACAACTATTTTGGTGATCCGATAGGAATAATTTACTCTGTTTGACTTTGTCTTATCTACACAACTTTGGTAGTACACTAATGAACTGGTCACTTATAATGGACGATGAAGAAAATGTCTTTGACTAATAGAGGGAGAGTTCGTGGCTACCAGATTTTCGTAATTTTACAAAAACTTTTTGTTATTATTAGTTACCCTTTATTATTTTAGACACTTGTGAAATTTCTTAAAGGTGAAAAAACACTAGAGGTAAAAACACTCGTGAAATTTCTTAAGGGTGAAAAAACACTAGAGGTAAATACACTTGTGAAATTTCTTAAGGGTGAAAAAACACTAGAGGTAAAAACACATGTGAAATTTCTTAAGGGTGAAAAAACACTAGAGGTAAAAACACTTGTGAAATTTCTTAAGGGTGAAAAAACACTAGAGGTAAAAACACTTGTGAAATTTCTTAAGGGTGAAAAAACACTAGAGGTAAAAACACTTGTCTTAAGTAACTCTATAGAAATTAATCAAATTTACTCAATATAATTATTGAAGTGTTTGTATTTTAAACACTTGTGAAATTTCTTAAGGGTGAAAAAACACTAGAGGTAAAAACACTTGTGAAATTTCTTAAGGGTGAAAAACACTAGAGGTAAAAACACTTGTGAAATTTCTTAAGGGTGAAAAAACACTAGAGGTAAAAACACTTGTGAAATTTCTTAAGGGTGAAAAAACACTAGAGGTAAAAACACTTGTCTTAAGTAACTCTATAGAAATTAATCAAATTTACTCAATATAATTATTGAAGTGTTTGTATTTTAGACACTTATGAAATTTCTTAAAGGTGAAAAAGCACTAGAGGTAAAAACACTTGTGAAATTTCTTAAGGGTGAAAAAACACTAGAGGTAAAAACACTTGTGAAATTTCTTAAGGGTGAAAAAACACTAGAGGTAAAAACACTTGTGAAATTTCTTAAGGGTGAAAAACACTAGAGGTAAAAACACTTGTCTTAAGTAACTCTATAGAAATTAATCAAATTTACTCAATATAATTATTGAAGTGTTTGTACAAAAAATAACTTTTATTGCTCCGAAACTGTTCATGGCCGCGATGGAATGTCTTCAAGGTTCTGGAATGGAGACGGCTAGGCATTAATTTCAATGGCGAGTACATCCCTCACGCCACAAGGTACCGAGAGTTGATGCTTGTTGATGTTGTTTTTCCAACCATACTAAATTTCACAATTGTTTTTAACACTGATGTTTTTCCAACTAAAAGAAATATTACAAGTGTTTTAACTGTGATGATTTTCCAACTATAAAAAAATTTACAAGTGTTTTTAACTCTGATGTTTTTCCACCTATAAAAAAAACGCAAATGATTTTCAAGATTAAAAAAAAAACATCACAAATTCCATCTTGGAACTAATAGTGATAGTGAACCGATTAAATTCAATCCGCACAACTTGTTGGTCGGTTTCGTTGATCAGAATGGAACAAAGAAAGGTGATCCGATCGATTTCCATTCCGATGAAACAGTTGATCGGTTTCAGTTGATCGGAATGGAAAAACAAAAAGTGATCCGATTGAGTTCCATTCCGACCAATCAGTTGATCCGTTTAGGTGATCGGAATGGAAGTACTGGTATTTGATCCATACACTTTTCAACAATTACGAGTGGCTAAGTAAAAATAAGAAAATGCGTTAACGAACATTGGAAAATAAGCTCAAAACGGTTCTTCTTAATGCAGTGTATGAGTTGAGCACAGCAGCGAAAATTATTTGTTATTTTAACGTTTAACGCACAGTCCATAGAAATTGGACCCAATTATTGAAGCGAAATGAGTAAAGCGCCTAGCTGGGTTTGTCCGCGACTTACAACTCGCAAGTTGAAGCCTTTACCACTCGGCCACCACTGCCCTAAAAAACATAAAATCAGACAATAATTTTTTTTTTCACAGAATTCAGGCGCTTATCAAAAGGATATAATCAAGATACTTTGGGATTTAAAATCACTGACAATTACACTAAAATATACCACTCGAAAGACCCCCTATCTACTTCGAAGTCTGTCAATTTGTTCAGCAACGTTTACATGTCAATGTACATGCCACATCTTAACAACACTATCCAGACAACGTATGAAACTTTGCCTAAACCTCTTTCGAATAAATTAAGAGAAGTAAAAAGCAAGTTCTTAAGCCTCAAGTGGTCATGTTGGATAACTTTCTGTAAGTTATTTTTATATTTATACTAGAAAGAAAGAAAGAATTAAAGAAAGAAGGAAAGAAAGTAAGATAGATAGAAAGAAAGAAGGAAAGAAAGAAATTTACATAAAACCATAGACAAAACAATTAAAATAGTGCGCACGTACGCGCAAAACGGACCGCCACTCGGCACAAAGCCGAGGACACATATTGCGACGAGTCCACGGCGTTGGTTTTCAGGATGGACCAATGACTTGGTCGACAGAAAGACCCACCACCTCAGCTTCGCACTGGTGCAATGCCGTTATTAAATATACTATGCATGTATTTTACATATTTATATAAACCTTCCTCTTGAATCACTCCATCTATTAAAAAAAACCGCATCAAAATCCGTAATGTTTTTTTTTTCATAATTAGGTAAATTTAATTAAAAATAATTTCAAGTGTCCGAGGTTTTGCGCATTTATCGTTACATGTTTTATAGCTAGGAATTTAACCTTAAATACATTCTTACTTTTCAGTGTTCTGTGTTACACTGGAAAGAATTGAGGGAGGCCTTTGCCCAGTAGTGGGACAGTATGGGCTAGAAAAGATATAATAAAATAATAATAATAACATACTTACTATACAATCCCCCTGCCGCATTTACCATACATATTAATATTAATAAGAATCCCACATCATCATCTCATTTTTTCGTCCCCTAACAAATAAAATCTTTCTATAAATATTTTCTCTATGTTAATAAGTTTCCACAATTTATGGCTACTTATTTTTAACAATATGAGTTTTTTCCCCCTCTTATTCACATTTGGAATACAAAGAGCCGACATCTCTCCTTATTCTATTTTTTTATGTGTTTATTTTAAGACCCCTAATTTTTGTATCATGTTTTCTTCCCTAGGCCGTTTATTCCTGCATTTTATAATGAAAGTAGTTTTGGTAAGGAATAGGTTGATTCTATTAAATTTTTTGGTAAACATGGTATGGCATAATCTCGTAAATTTGAACTGGTACGTTTGTGAAGGTTCTTTTTGGGGTTTCGTACGTCAAAAGGAAAGAAACGGAACGCTTATAGGATTTTTTTATGATGGGAAAAATCGTCTAATGACGAATCTCGCCCTTGGGCGGAGCGAGAATCAGTGTCAGACTCTTACTGACTAAACGACCCACTCCATTCCTTTTTAGCCTTCATACTAGGGTTGGACCTTCCTTTTAGAAACCGGACCGGGGCTCCAGTAGGCTTTGGCCCTGCAGTTGGGCCTCTCCATTTGCTGACAACTCCTTGAGGCGCGCGGGAACAGAGCACGCCGTCGTCGATGATTTGGCTTGGTCCGGACTGTTACCAGACGACCAGACGGCGAGCCCATTGCTCGCCGGTTTGTTTGTGTAGGTAGGTAGGTTTTTGTAGGTCTTTTTGGGGTTATGTACTTCAAAAAAGAAAAACGGAAGGCTTATAGGTTCACTTTGTTGTCCGTCTGTCTTTTTGTCTGTCAAGAACGTTTAACTTAGGAATACATGGAGGTATCGAGTTGAAATGATATGAATACCAACAGTCTACGGTCCCTTGAAACTGAGAAAAAAATCACACTTTCAAATACACCGGCTAGTTTTGCCGACGAGTCATAAGACCGTGGTTTTTTGGGCCTTTAGGTTAAAGCAACCAATCAAAACACGGGCAGGTTATTCCACTCCTATGCTGTACAACACATTTATTGTGCGTAAATGTGGTATGCTCTATTCTTATTCGTATTCTTTATCGTGCACAAAACATTTAATATTACACAGTAGTTAGACAATTCATGTACAAAGGCGAGCTTAACTCAACATAGGTATGTAAGTCTTAACTTTTGTCAATAAGGTGATTGTTTCAATAAATCTTTTTTTTTTCAGTGTCAATCCTCCCAACAACTCCAACAATAATTATTTGTATAGTGGAGCGTAGATGTGGTATACGAGACAACCACATAATGGCAGGATGCAGCCCCAAGATACACTGGGGTGCCAAACTATTGGTTCACATGTTCGTGTTCACATTTATGATCATGGTACCAATCATTTTCATCGCTTACTCACTGGATTATGATAGCACTTTTATTTTTTGGCCATTTAGTTGTAAGTTTCTTTTTAAATTATTTTTAATAGGTTGTGTTTGGTGTGTCTCACTTCAGCTTGCCCACCATCACGCATGTTAATTTCGATAAAATCTAGAAACCTTTATAACTTTAAAACCAATGACCGACAAATTCTGAGATTAGGTAACAGATTTTGACTAATTGGCGACTAAATCTAGGAGAAAACAGAACTTCGCTAGGTGCCCTACTTTTTGAGATACACTTGTTTTTAATAGGTTTGCGTTTGGTGTGTCTTGACTCCAGCTTACCCATCATCAAGTATCTTAATTTGGATAACACAAAAATGTTGTCGAAATTTGTCACCAAATATCAGACTTTGTCGGTCAGTGGTTTAGAAGTTATAAGGGTATATAGGTGACCGATCCAATGTCAGCTTCCCTAGCTTGCCCACAATTGTATCTCAAAAACTAGGGCACCTAGCGAAGTTCTGTTTTCTCTTAGATTTAGTCGCCAATTAGTCAAAATCTGTTGCCTAACCTCAGAATTTGTCGGTCATTGGTTTTAAAGTTATAAAGGTTTCTAGATTTTATCGAAATTAAGCTTAATGTGTGGTGGTGGGCAAGCTGGAGTTAATCACACTTGCTTTTGATCATTGTCTCAACTGAAACCTTACCTGTCATGATGTGTTAAAATGTCAGTAGTGTCGACCGAGAAAGAGGGGTGGACCTACACCCTAAATAGTTTCATCCCTTGGTTTAGGTCGTCAAATAGATCGGGTCAAGAACTCGTGGAGACTGAGAGCAGTGATGGCCGAATGGTAACGGCCCCGACTTACGAGTAGGTCGTGGGTTCAAACCCAGCCAGGCGCATTACTCTGTGTAATTTATTTCATCACCACTGCTCTCAAAAAAGTGAAGGAAAACAGCGTGAGGAAACCGGTACGTCCTAGAACCAAAAAATCGGAGACATGTGACATTCACCAATCCGCACTGGGCTCGCGTGGTGGATTACGGGATGTGATGAATTGATTCTTGCGGACGGTGACGTGCCCGACAGATGTCAACTGATATTATAATCTACACTAATATAATAAAGACGTAAATTTGTTTTTTTGTTTGTACGAGGTAATCTCTGGAACTACTGGTATGATAGGAAAAATGTTAGCGGCAATAGAAAGCTGCTTTACTCCTGAGTGATATAGGCTATATTTTATGTATGCGGGCGAAGCCGCTGACAAAAGCTAGTTATTAATATTACTATTGTAATAACTGTTTTAATTACAGTAGCGGTTGCAGTATTACTGTTTACATTCGGACTTGCTTTTCACTCCTATTTATATGTATTGAGTTATATTTTAGAGGAAAATTACGCTATTAGCGAGATATACATAGTCTCGTTATTATTTGGTAAGTATAAGATATTGTTTTGAGTAAATATGGAAGTAGAACTAGATTATTTATTTATTTTTATTTTATTAAATGATATAAGTGACTGTGTTATTTTATTTATAAAAACTTTATGCACAAAATAAGTACAAAGGCGGACTTAATACCATAGTCATTAAGCATATTTTATGTTGGCGTGTACACATACACGCCAACTTTTTTGAAAAACCTTTTTGCTAAATAAATATAATTTATTACTGACCCCAAAATAACTTGCAAAATACTAAGCAAGTTGCACGTTTCTCGATCCTACAATAAATGATTTAAATTCCAGGTGTAATCTTACCAATGTTTGTATCAATTCTGGAAACGCTCTGGCAGAAGTCAGTGTATTTTGCGATTCCATATTTTACACTTATGATTGTGGGTCGGACCACCCCCCAGTTCGCGCTTGGCTTCGGCCTCGCCAGGTTGGTCTTGAGAGCTCGCCTCAACGCCTTTTGTGTGCTGAACAGGATGCGATGTCCTGACTTGGAGTTCGAAGAAAAAGCTTTTGATGTTAATGTTTGCTGTCGTGAGTACACCTTGAACTATCGCGGTCATTTCTGCCTGATTGCTAAAAAATCGCTTGAATCCTACAGCGCGGCGCACTTGTACGCTTAATATTTTAATTAGCGCCATCTACCTTATAAGGCACGAACTTACTTTCACGTAGAAGAGTACCAAACCAGTATTACACACTTACTCCGCACGTTATTCAGTTACCCTAAAATGTATAGATGGAGAATGTCCAAATCAATTAAAATAACCCTCTTTTTATATAGTTTTCTGTATTCGTTACAGGTTCTAAAAGTTACGCCCCATTCCCGTATTTAATATCTTACGAAACTGGATTGGTGGACCTCATTAATTTGATGTTACAATTTGTTGTTTTTTCAGTAAGTAATCACCTAAATTATTATATTTCTAAAAAGGAACAACTGACAGGCACTAGGTCTGGTCTGGTATTCATGCTGAACTGAAAGTGTTTTTTTTTGGTGCACTCGTAAAGCACATAAATGAGTTTTTTCGATTTTGTTTTTTTTTGTAATTTTTTTTTACGTTTTTCCGAATTGTTGTGTTTGTGCCTTATGCTGTGTACCAAGACAATTATTTTTCTTTCTATCTATTGTTCTCTCTCTTTATATCAACACACAGTCGAAACTAAAGCATTAAGGAGCTTGAAACTGCTCAAGACTGTCTTTTATGCTAGCACTAATAAAGGATTTTTCAAAATTCACCCCCGGATGAAACGACATAATGCTGTGAGTTCGTCGACAGACGTAGGTAAGTTTCACGCCGGCGTCACGGTAATACTATCTTTACAGTATTCCAACTTCATACAAACCGACGAAACGCGAGCTATGCCTACACGCCACGATGTCGGTATGCGTACGGTCGCGACTGTACCGCAATCACGAACGGACGGTGTGTTGTTTTTTTAACAATAACTTTGAAATCGTACCTATATGAAACCCGGTCAAAAAAGTCACAATTTTAGCTCAGAGAGTCGGTATTTAAGGTACCGAGACTACAATGAGATTATTTACAATATTACCATGCCGGCGTACACCAAACGTACGTATATAATGACGATTATGCTATGCGTCCGTGAACAATTGGCTTAACTATACCTACATTTTCAGACACTGGTTATCCTACTGGAGTACAGAATCCCGCAGTACTTCTACGAACAGTTTATGTTTTCTGGATACAAAGAACCACCACAGACGTTTACCTTTCATAATGTTAAGCAAGAAACTTCCTTCGTACGGACAGCGCTTCGTGAAAGTAAATAGATTTGTATTTATACTTTTGTGCTTTTTAGGGTTCCGTAGTCAACTAGGAACCCTTATAGTTTAGCCAAGTCTGTCTGTCTGTCTGCCCGTCCGTATAAGAAAAGATTAACATCGGTTCACGCAATCCAAAATTATCACCAAGTACAGCGCCATCTCTCGGGAATTTGTTGCTGATTTATACGTGGGCTACTACGCACTGTTAAATCGTAGTTTAAGGGTTCTGTTAGGGACGAAAAACTACGGAACGCTACACTGAGCGTGGCCCGACACGCTCTTGGCCGGTTTTACTCTAAGAGGAGAAGGTAGAGCACAATGGTATAGGCTCCGACTTACGAGCTGTAGGTCGCGAGTTCTAACCCAGGCTGGCATTGGATTGATTGTGTAAATTATTAAATCACCACTGCTTCCTAAACGGTGTAGGAAAACATCGTGAGGAAACCGGCATGTCCTAGAACCAAAAAATCGAATACATGTGACGTCCACCAATCCGCACTGGGTCCGCGTGGTGGATTATGGCCCATTCCCTCTCCTAGAGAGGAGACCTGTGTCCCAGCAGTGGGAACATTATAAGGTTAGATATACTATTAAAAGAAAGTCAGCAAGTTCAGGACAGACCAGTTAGGCGAACATAAATCTACTTACCTGAAGCCTTTTTTTCGCGGTTTCAGGTTTGGTCTCCTATTAAAAGTTGTGACACATGACTACAATCACGTGTTTAAGTATCGGTCACTCATTACCAGTTACCCTTTATTTATAATTTTTCTGTACGTGTATTTGTCACCTAAATTCTCCTAAACGACTGGACCGTTTTGGAGAAACTTTGTGTGCATATTTGAGTGGGTCCCAAACCATTGAAAATACAATTGGACCCGGTAGGTGGCGTTGCATTGAGGTTTTCAAAATTTTACTCTGAAGAGAAACCAGCTGGTATTAGTGTAGATTCGAGAGTCTAGGTTCGGACTAAGCGTTTTGCCTCGTCGTTTATACCGCGTACATAGAGGGACTGGAACAGTTTGCTAGCTGCAATGTTTTCGTCCGATTATAATTTAGGTGTCTTCAAGGCTAGAGTGAATAGTCTCTTAATAAACTAGTGCGCCTCACCATCAACGATTGCATCACTGCTTACCATCAGGTGGGATCACAGTCAATCACTGGTTTATAGAAATTACAAAAAAAGATTATTATCATATAAGGTTTAAGTATAATTGAGAGCAGTGGTGGCAGAGTGGTAAAGGCCCCGACTTACCAGATGTAGATCGCGGGTTTAAACCCAGCCAGGCGCTTTACTTTGTGTAATTTATTTCATCACCACTGCTCTCAAAACGGTGAAGGAAGACATCGTGAGGGAACCGGCATGTCCTAGAACCAAAAATTCGAAGACATGTGACATCCACCAATCCGCAGTGAGCCCGCATGGTGGATTATGGCCCATATCCTCTGCTAGAGAGAAGACCTGTGTCCCAGCAGTGGGAACATTGGTAAGGCTGATTATGATAATGATGATGATGAAGTTTTAATTTAGAGAATATTTTTAGGGAAGTACGACGGAAAGGTGTTACTGGTTAAAAATATCCATAAAGACTACAAGACAGCTAAGGTTGTTGTGAAGAAAAAGCAAATCGAAAAACTGAACGTCGTTCGCGGTGTTAGCTTTGCTACTAAACTTGGTAAGTATAATCAAGGATCCGTAGCGCATATTTTTTGAATGCTTCCGTAGAGTTTTTTTTCTATGGTTGGTAAAAATTTTCCAATGACGAATCCTACCCTTAGGCGGATCGGGAGACAGTGTCAGACTCTTACTGAATAAACAACCTACCCTATTCTTACGTTGCCATATATACCAGGGCCAGAGCTTTCCTTTCAGTTGCGAACCCTTGACCCCAGTTGGCTTCGACCCTTCTGCAGGATATCACATTGTGCACAACAAAACTTAATATTGTTATACACTTAACATAAATTACATTATATTTACCTACTTAAAGTAGGTACGTACGGTAGGGTTCGGGTAACTTAAAGGAACAGATCTGTATTACTAATTTTCAGCAGTTTTATCCGCTTCTCGGCAGGTTGTAATCTCACAAACCGCAATTGGTAGACGATTGAAATTTTCAGTTTGTGTTTATTGATTACAGTGATAACATTTAATTATTACCTTTTGCTATTTTCCAAATCCTAATTATTATTAGATTTCCCTTAGGGCTTTGCTTTAGTAATCAATCTCATAGGCATCAACTGCCGGGCCGAAGCCTACTGGGGCCCCGGTCTAGTTTCTGAAAGGAAGGTCCGACCCCGTTATGAGGGCTAAGAAGAAATTGGGTAGGTCGTTTAATCAGTAAGAGTCTGACACTGTTTCCCGCTCCGCCTTAGGGCAGGTTTCGTCGTTAGATGATTTCCCTTACTATAAAAAAATCCTATGGGATCAGTTTTTTTTATTGAATCAGGATTTATGTGGCCAGCAGTTAGTATAAAATTTTAGTCACAGACAAACTCTCCTAAGGAAAGATCTCATTTTTTTCACTAGGTTTCTAGGCGCGGAATTCTAAATTTGCTAATTGCAATGGAATTTCAACTTTATCTTCTATGATGTAGAGTTTGTAATACAAAACTTGGTAATTCAGATTCTAAAATCAAATATGGAATTTTGCCCAATATTTTATGCATATTAACAAAATTAATACACTTACCATTTATTATGTTGGTTTTAGTTCATAAAACATATTTAAATATGTTTACTAATGCTTTTCCTCTTAGTTACATACAAACTGATAGTCCAACTTACTGTTCCTTATATATCTGTTTTTTTAGCTGTAAGTCCTCCATGTTACTTATATAAATAAAATATGTATAAGTAGTTGCATCAAAATAGACGTTATTTCCACTCAATCAAATATCAACTTTAATAAAGAACTAATAAGTTGATTTCAGATGACAACTAGCGATTCAAATAGTGTAACCATAATTGAACTTTATGTGTGAGTGTTGAAGGTATATTTTTAAACTTTGTGGTATTTCAGGCGAATGCCTAGCCATAATAGGTCCACAGTCTGCCGGCAAGACGTCACTGTTGAAGATGCTAGCAGGAACCAAGGTCATGACCAGGGGTGACGCCTGCATCAACGGAATCTACATACGAAGGAATCGGATGGCGGTAAGATTTTTTTTTATATTTGAGTAAAATTGCACAAAACAACCTTGATCATGACAAAAATTGAGCCTAACAAATAACAAACAAAATCATCACTTTTCATCTGCTTCAAAGTGGTGTCCGTAGTCTACTGGGTCCATGGAATGTCTTCCGAAAGAAATCCCGGGGTCCTGTAAAACTAGGCAAGAAGGAATATAGTACTTAATGGGTTTTAGTTACTAAAAGTCTGACACGCCTTTTCAGCCGCCCTAGAATGGAATAAAAATTGGTTGATTTCCCACTTAAAAACAAATTCTAAGTGTGACCTTATTTTTTGGAAAATGACCAAATGGATTAAATTACGTAGAACCGTTAGAGAGAAAGGAAATGGTATCTAACTAAATTTTTAAAAGAATTTAGTGTCTGGGCTTCCCATGTTCAGGAACTGTGCTAATGCTCTCTTTCCTTACGCATACATAGCACAAGCATAGGTATATAGTACTTATAGTTCGTTTTTTAATCCTAGACAAAGATTTGACAATTCAGAATGTCATACTCTAAAAGATATGTTCCCAATTTTCTGGAGTTTGACATTTTAACGAGTCAAATCGTAGAATAGGATTAAAAAACCAACTATAGGCAACGTCAATGCGACGTCCAAAAGAATAGAAACGAACTAAGTACAAGAATAAAACAATTGTCTATGCTTCAGTCAAGTCATTTTTATTGTATCAATGTATAACAATAGATTTTTTCTTGCCATTTACAATCAGTGTCCTTATTTATTAGTTAATTTAACAATTCATGTACACGCATTCATGTATTATAATAAAAAAGAAGGAAACAGAAAAAAGAGATACAAAGGTGATGCTTATTTCTAGAGAAATCTGCCTATAAAGCTGCGAAAGCAGAGTTGAAAAAAGAGACGTAGACACTGTTCCTGTCCGTTACTTAAACTGTTTACTTAACCATTTACGTTTACGTTTTCTGGTTCAGCGTGCCAGCTGTAGGATTTGTTCTTCACTGTCAATGTAACAATATTGAACATTCGTAGTTTTGAGAATTCTGATAAAACACTGAAACGGTACCACTTCTGCCTTAAGACTTCGGAGTCAACTGGAGTCTGCTTGTCAACACCCTGACAGGTAGTTCACAGATATACTCATCGCACTTCAACTCTTGCAGTGTCACTACAGCATTTCCAAACTTGAAAGCAAATGTGACAAGTTGTCGAGGTGACCCAGCTAAGGGCGGCAGGTTTTGTAGATGTCCCAATTCTTCTTTCACAATTAAGTCGGGACGGTGGAATCGCAACTGAAGTATCGCCGTGATATATTACGGATCTGCGCTTAGGAGTAGTCTTTCCACAGCTTTCTTCATTTATTCTCTGGGGCTTGTTGTTAATTGACCCCTGTTCTGAGCTGTTCTGTAGTAGCATCAGCCTTAGGATGCTCCCACTGCTTAGACTCAGGCGACCTTTTTCGGAGAAAAAACGGGCCGTAATCCACCACGCGGGCCCAGTGCGGGTTGGTGGATGTCACATGTCTTCGAATTTTCGGTTCTATGACAGGTCGGTCTCCTCACGATGTTTTCTTCACCGTTTTGAGAGCAGTGGTGATGAAATAAATTACACAAAGTAATGCGCCTGGCTGGGTATGCAGACTCGTAAGTCGGAGCCTTTACCACTCGGCCACCACTGCTCTCTGCTTTATAGAATTAGGTAACTGTAGAATTTCAACTAATACTTTTCATGTTCTGGTCTTCCATGAAAGGGTGGTACTTCGTGACAGGTTAAAACTCGTTTTCGTCGGTTGATTCAAACGCCGTGAAGGCAAGGCGAGCTTCGGCTAGTTCTATTTTAACTAGCGCTATTTGGGCCTTAGCTTTTGCTAGGAGGCGTGCTTCTAAATAGTTTTGAATGCGTCTTGATGAGGGCTTGCTTTGATGTCTATCTCCATGTTGGGTAGAGGTTACATCCTGTTGTTGGGTGGTCTCTTCAGATGTACATATATCTTGGTACTTAGCGAACGACATTGTCACTTGCACAAAAACACCGTACTGACTCTGATGTAGATTGATCAGAATGAATATTACAAATGACTTGGTCGAAATGAATACGAAGTTTAGTTATGTTCAAAATAAGAACTTTCTCGGTAAAAGTCTCAGTAGGAACTGCTGTAACTTAACGACGGACTTCCTTTTAAATCTGTGACTTGATAGTTCAAATTGAATAACACTTCTGGTAATTTTGTACTCATTAGTTAACTATAGTCCGATATCAATTACCTAAGTATCACTTGTCATTGTCAGAAGTAAAAAATATTGATAAACAATTTTTTTTTTCTGAATATAAATGAGTGTCATTAGGTAATGAGTGATGGTCAGTAACAGATATTTATTTGTGTTTTACTTAATATTTATGTGAAAATTTTACTATTCTCAACATTTTAATAGTTACGAGAATCATAAACACTAATGATTCTTTAGAGTTATTAAAAAAAATATCGTTTACCACGAAAAAATACATGATACTTAGTAGGTACTCACAGACAGAAAATGCAATGCTAAACGGTATTATTTGCAAAATGTTTTAATATAATTACGAATTTTGCTTTATGATCCTAAATTGAAATTTATGAAGTCTAATTTATGAAATTTAAGAATTTATGATTAAAGTACGAACTATTTAGTGGTAGTTGTTGTATCTTTGGATTCTCTTCAGAAATACGTAAAAGTAGTAAAAAGTTCCTCACTATTCTTAGAAACATTGTTTGTTTATTTTACTAACTTCTGCCAGCAGAGTAGACGTAGGCAGCGATAGTAAGTTCTTTATACAAATTTTGGACCTCTATTTCATTCCCGTGTTCATTTAGGTGTTGTTAGGAATACTTCATAAAAGGAATGTCAGAAAAAGTGAGGCGTAAAATGCTGACTTGCAGTACAAGCATAAACAGCCAACATAACTTGAGATTTAATTTAAATTTCGGAATTAAATCGATATCGACTTAAGAAAAAGAATGGACGACTTTAAGAATATAAACATTACGAATGCGTTTCTATTATTAAGATATCATCAATCGTTATAATCCGCAAAACCAATTTATTAATAACTCTTCGTGCAGACGGGTAGACAGATGAATAACTATATTCCTTCTGCTTTTAAAAAATAGACAATTTCTTTATTATTTTACACGATCGCATCACTGCTTACTTACCCATCAGGTGGGATCGCAATCAATCACTAGTTTATATAAAAAATAATAATAAACTACACATATTAGCCCACCAGAAGGCTGGGTTTTTCTTCGATCAACGAATCAGTATTGCCACCCAACGTGACAATACAAAAGTCTACACGGATTGAAACTAGCAAGGCCACCTTGGTTGGGACGTTGATTTATAACCATCTGATCAAACCATTAGAATCAACTGATGAAGAGGATTTCACATGTATCAACCCTTTCTTGGAAGCCGTTATTGGCTAAAATTGCGTGATAGTTTAAAATGTCTAATAATGGTTAATAATGTAGATTTGTAATTAAGTACTGAGATAGGAATAGAGTATTGAGCTGATGGAAATAAATTATTATAAATATAACAAGCATAGAAAGTGTTTAATAAATTATAGGTTGAACATCACATTACGCAACTGCCGATGTAAAAGGGAAAGCGTTAAAACCATTCCCTGAACATGGGTCCAGGAAGGACTTGTATGCAGCTGCATATGCTCCCTGGCTTTAAGTAGCTAAAATTTTAAATACTTATTTAAAAAAATACACCTTAATATTAAAAAGCTGAGCTGTACATAGTATTCAGAGGAGAGGTGCTAACATTTTAGAACTTCCTTCGCTAGGTCTAGGTATTTAAGCTAACCTAACCTAACCTAACTTGGTAAATCTTACACCAATATACGCATTTTGCAGCCGTCACCGTTTATCATTACTTTGTCTGTATTATATATATTTTTTCGTGGAAAACGATATTTTTTTAATAACTCTGAAGAATCAATTAGTGTTAATGATTCTCGATAACTACTCAATTGTTGAGAATAGTAAAATTTTCACAATAATATTAAGTTAAACACAAAGAAATATCTGTTACTGTATCACTCATTACTTAATGACATTCATTTATATTCATATTTAGGTATATTTATATTCATTCATTCATTTTATTTTAAAATTTATATTCATAAGAGAAATTAGTATTTATTACTTCTGACAATGACAAGTGATACTTAGGTAATTGATATCGGACTATAGTTAACTAATGAGTTCAAAATTACCAGAAGCGTTATTCAATTTGAACTAACAAGTCACACATTTAAAAGAAAGTCCGTCGTTAAGCTACATCAGTTCCTACTGAGACTTCTACCGAGAAAGTTCTAATTTTGAACATAACAAAACTTCGTATTCATTTCGACCAAGTCATTTGTAATATTCATTCTGATCAATCTACATCAGTGTGAGTACAGTGTTTTTTGTGCCAGTGAAAATGTCGTTCGCTACAAACCAAGTTATGCCCACGATGGCAGAGCCTACCACTGCCGATTCCACGACACAACAGCAGGTTGTACCCACTGCCCAACATCAAGACGCCCGCAACAGCAAGTCCTTATCAGGCCGCATCAAGAAAGTGTCAAAGGCACGTGCACACCGCCTCGCAAGGGCTAAGGCAAGAGTTGCGCTAGCTAAATTGGAACTAGCCAAAGCTTGCCTGGCCTTAGCAGAAATAGAGTCGTCTGATGAAGAGGATTTTGCTTGTGACGACGCTTTTGAAGAAGCCGTTATTTGCTAACATCCTACGATTCTTATTGAAAAACAGCAGTTCAGAACAGACATCGAGGACAAGTCTGCGAGGAAAAGCAAAGGAAGCTGTGAAAAGCCTACTTCTGAGCGCAGATCCAGAAGATATCATACTACAGTTGCAATTCCACCGTCCCGACTTAATATTGTTAGGGAAGAATTGGGACATCTACAAAACCTGCTGCCCTTAGCTGAGTCACCTCGACAGCTTGTCAGATTTGCTTCCAAGGTTGGAAGTGCTGTAGTGAAGAATTGAAGTGCGATGAGTAAATCTGTAAAGGACCAGTTAGATGCTCTTTGATAATCTAACTCCCAAATTAAGACAGAAGTGGTACCGATTAAGTGTTTCACCAGAACTTTCAGATATTTGAATATTCAACTGCTTGAACACGATGAAGCACAACAATACAGCTGAAACTCGGAGTCATCATCATCATCATCCTACCCTTATCCCCTATTACTTGGGGTCGGTGCAACATTTTTTTTTCTTCCACTCTGTCCTGTCACCCATCACACTGATACTCGGAGTCATAGAATGTAAATACTAACGTTAGAAGAAGAGCGTGGTTGAGAGTCCTTACTCCCATAATATGAAGCACTATGTGCAGTCAAATAGTTATATCGTTCGCTGCACATCTTGCCTCACACACCCACTACACTTTGTTTTTTTATTGTATCTTTGTTTATGTACCTACTACTACCACTAATTTGTATTTATATACATTATACTAACAAAGTAAAACCACAAACATATTGTTGTCTTATTAAAAAAAAAATATTATAAAAAGGACACCGATTGTAAACAGTAGAAAATAAAATGATACAAAAACCATTGCGTGATGGTTTATAATATAAATTTGTAATTAAGTACTAATATAAGAGTACCTATTGTTACTAACCTAATAGATCTCTGTTGTCTGTTAATGAAAATAAATTATTATAAATATAATAAGCATATAAAAGTGTTTTACTGTAAGACATGTGTGCTGGGTGCAGTTCCCTGGTTTTCAGTTCCTAATATAAAAAATATAGATAAAAAAAAATGCCTTATATTAAAGAGCTGAGTTGTATATCAGAGATGAGGTACTAACATTTTCGAACTTACTTCGCTAGATCTTGCATTCATTATTTTTTTAAATCGTTAATAAATCATGGAATTTTAAAATGTTTACTTATTCATATGATTTATTATATATAATAACTATATATATATATATAAATATTGAGCAGTGGTGGCCGAGTGGTATCGGCCCCGACTAACGAGATGTAGGTTGCGGGTTCAAACCCAGCCAGGCATTACTTTGTGTGATTTATTTAATCACTCTCAAAATGGTGAAGGAAAACATCGTGAGGAAACCGACATGATCTAGAACCAAAAATTCGAAGACATTGGACATCCACCAATCCGCACTGGGCCCGCGTAGTGCATTCTGGCCCACTTCCTCTCCTAGAGAGGACGCCTGTGTCCCAGCAGTGGGAACATTGAAAAGGCATTGAAAGGCCTATCTCCAGAGTCGCCAAGTTAGAACTAAAGTTTTTAGCGGCATTTATAATATATAATGTAATATATATTTTACAACTTTCACACAATGTCTTCTAGTCCCAAGCTGAGCAGAGCTTGTGTTCGAATACATAATAGTTGCTGAACTTCCCTCGAATGTTGAAAAACTGTTTTTTTTTTATTAGGTACTTATAGACTTGCTTTTGACCACTAAGTATTTTAGTGTATGATAAGCGATGACGTGGTCGACAATGAAGATCGCTTGCCTAGAAGTAACCTATTTCCTCTTAACTCAAAGAACCCTGGGTTGTAGTTATTAGGAAATACATAAATACAGCCTCCGGCAGGAATTTTCACTCCTTAGCTGTACGCATAATGAATTTGTTTTCCAAAACGCTTTGTATGTATGGGTGGACGTCAACTATTCATACTAAGACATAGTTTAAAGGTCGTATACGATCCTAAATTACTTAAAAAAAATATTATGTTTGTCAAAAATAGGGTGACTCCACGTTACGATCGATTTATGGCACTTTCGACTTTAAGATGCAAAAGATTTTGTTTTTGACACACTCTTTTAATTTTAAGTTCCTATTATTATATTATTATTATACCTAGCCTGTGCTGTCCCACTGCTGGGCAAAGGCCTCCCTCCATTCTTTCCAATCATCCCGGTCACATGCTTTGCCACTCCAATTCTCAAGGAAGACATCCAGGTCGTCCCGCCATCTCCTTCGTGGCCTGCCGCGGCCCCGCGTCGCTGTGTCCGGGCACCAGTCTTGTGTTTTACGTTCCTATTGTTCATTTTTATTTTTGGTGTGCAATAAATAATATATCTATCTATTTTTTCAATTCATAGTTTGATACAAATTAAAAAAAAAAAACATAAACAGCTTACAATAACTCGAGATTTAATTTCAATTTAGAAATAAAATCGATATCGACTTGAAAAAAATGAACCACTCTAAGAACGTAAACATTACGGATACGTTCATGAGTAAAATCATTATAATTGACAAAACTAATTTATTAATAACCCTTCTTGCAGTTGGGTAAAAAGATTAATAACTGTTTTCCTCCTGCTTTTAAATAAACTTTTTTTTCAACGATCGCGTCACTGCTTACCTTGAGGTTGAATCGCTATCAAGCACTAGTTTATATCAATTTATAAAAACTGATCAGATTCAATAATTACATTGATAATATACAATACATATTAGCCCACCAGAAGGCTGGGGTTTTCTTCGGTCGATGAATCAGCATTGCCATCCAACGTGGTAATGCTGCCAGTGTTCTGGGCAGTTATCCGATTGATATCCTTTTATAGCAACTGAGCAGGTGTCGATTATTCTACCAGGACTGATGTCGATGTGGATGAATAGTTTCATGCTCAATAAGTTCTATCGTTTGTACATAATATTATTTTAAACTTGTATAATATCTATAAAGTTAACATTAATTATTTATATAATATTTCACTTGAACTTTACATATTTTGATGACATTCTCATTTCGGTAACAACATTTTTTTTTCTAGTCCAAATTGACCATTCTTCTTTCTGTTGCTGACTTTTATCGATATGATTTACCCGATATTTTATTTTTACCTCAAAACAAGTACCTAAATATTGCAAAAAACAAGTAAATATATCAAATGACATCATTACATTTGCTTTATAAAACCGTATTGAAATTGATGTAGATGGACTGCCTTCTGAAAGAAAGGTTCGGTCCCGGTATAAAAGGCAAAGAAGGAACAGGAGTGCTTTTTTAGAAAGTAAAATTCTGACTCTATTTCCCGCCCCACCGAAAGGCGCGGAGATGTCATGGGATGATTTTCCCACCAAATATAAAAATTAAAACCCAGAATTGCTGTAACTTAACAATGCGCGTTCTTGTAAACTCGAAGTTAGTCAATTTAATTCGAAAACCGCTTCTGGTAATTTTGTACTCATTAGTTAACTATAGACCGATACTAGCTTTTTCCCGCGGCTTCGCCCGCGTGATATGGGGGTTGCCCTATACAATTTTACACTTGATCAAACGAAATGTGAAGTCCCACAGGAACCTTAAAACTTTCCGGGATAAAAAGTAGTTTATGTCCTATTCCGGAGTGTATCCTATGCCTGTGCCAAATTTCATCCAGATCCGTCCAGCCGTTTTGGCGTGATTGAGTAACAAACATCCAAACATCGTAACTTTCGCATTTATAATATTAGTAAGAAGTAAGATTAATTACCTAAGTACCACTTGACGACTTAGGTGATAACTCATCCACAAAATATTTCATGACTTCATCAGAATTAGTAAATACTTATAAACACTTTCTCTGATTTTATATTCAATAAGTAATGAGTACAGATATTCCTTGATGTTTTACTTAAGTATTGTCGAATATAATATTGTCATCATTTTTAATTTGGCAATCATAAACGTAAATTGGAACACTAATTAAAAGCCAATGGAAGCTTTTAGCATGTTCTTATTTTTTTTTGTGGCCGAAAATGAAATCTAGTTATAAGTAATATGTATGTATGTTCATCTGTTCATTCATAGCACCTTCATTGTCCGTCTGTCTGTCAAGACCCTTTATCTCGGGAACGCGTGGATATCTCGAGTTGAAACTAAAACAAATGAAAGTTTGCGGTTCTGGAAAATCGAACTTGGTTAACGAAAAAAAAAATAGGTCTTTTATATCGCAAAAAACTTATAATTCGAAACTTAAGGTATCCAAATCGTTTGGCATGAAGAAAGATCATATAGCAAAGATCATATAGAAAGATTCGGAAAAATCTTCGACACTCACTTAGGGAAATGAGCTATTTATGTATTTACATAGGTAAGTTTGTATGAATCCTCAGCGCTCGAGTCCTACTCGCACTTGACCAGTTTTTTTAAGTATTCATGTATTTTTAATGTTAGGTATTGTATAATATTATTATTTAAACCTATGTTGCATTGCAATAAAACACTTTTCTAGGTTGGATACATTCAAAATAATTTATTTCCATTATAAGACACAACAAAGATCTATTATGTTAGTAACAATACTCTTATCCTATGTTAGTATTTATTTAAAAATCTTATCATTAAAAATAGTGTTAGTACTCAGAAAATAGGCCTGAAGTTGCTTGACGAGCGTGTTGAAAGTAATAATTTCCATCCCTAAGGTGACTTGCTTTCAACTGACAACTGTCAAATATATTTAAAAAAAAAATAGGTCTATTTTCACATCCCTTTTTACATTAGCAGTTACATAATGCGATGTTCATAAAAATTTAAACCTATAACGTATTGCAACAAAACACTTTTCTATGCTTGATACAATTTCTTTTCATTAGCAGACAACAAATATCTACACGTACTGGGTTAGTAACAATACTCTTATCCTATGTTAGTACTTAATTACAAATCTACATTATTAAGAACTATTAGACATTATAAACCATCACGGAAAGTTTTTGTATCGTTTCATTTTCACTATCTTTCTTTTAAATTAATAATCATATCTATAATAATCCAGAAGGCAGTACTTCTGGACACGGCGCGTATTGTCCGGAGATTCATATCTCAGGAGCCCTGACCACCAGTGTAGCACTCGTCGCATCAGGGATGCTATTCATGTCCGCATGCCAAGTAATAAGAATCTAAGAATTTTAGCCAATAACGGTTTCATCAAAGTCAAAATCCTCTTCATCAGACGACTCTATTTCTGCTAAGGCCAGGCAAGCTTTGACTACTTCCAATTTAGCTAGTGCAACTCTTGCCTTAGCTCTTGCGAGGCGGTGTGCGCGTGCCTTTGACATTTTCTTGATGCGGCCTGATAAGGGCTTATTGCGACGGGCATCTTGAACTTGGGCCGTGGATACAACCTGCTGTTGTGTCGTGGAATCGGCAGTGGTAGGCTCTGCCATCATAGGCATAACTTGGTTTGTAGCGAACGACATTGTCACTTGCACAAAAACACAGTACTGACTCTGATGTAGATTGATCAGAACGAATATTACAAATGACTCGGTCGAAATGAATACGAAGTATAGTTATGTTCAAAATCAGAACTTTCTCGGTAGAAGTCTCAGTAGAAACTGCTGTAACTTAATGACGGACTTTCTTTTTAAATGTGTGACTTGTAGATCAAATTGAATAACGCTTCTGGTAATTTTGTACTCATTAGTTAACAGGCTTTATTTTAAATACGTAGCGGTTCAATTTAAAAAATATTTTTTGTAATTTGAACTCGTTAGTTAACTATTATAGTCCTATATCAATTACGTAAGTATCTCTTGTCATCGTCACAAGTAATGAATACTAAAAAGCAATTTCTCTGAAAAGATGGAGTGCTAAACTTAATTATTTTAAAACTAGCTTTTGACCGCGGCTTCGCCCGCGTGGTATTTGGCTTGGCGTTGGGGTTTCCGGGATAAAAAGTAGCCTATGTCCTATTCTGGAGTGTATTCTATGCCCGTGCCAAATTTCATCCAGATCCGTCCAGCCGTTTTGACGTGATTGAGTAACAAACATCCAAACATCGTAACTTTCGCATTTATAATATTAGTAAGATTTCGAGTACCGTAATTACAGACACAATTAAAAGACAATAGGTGTGCGGACACCGGTGTCGTCTGGGGGCTTAATTAACTAATTAGTTATCGGGAATTATAAACGTGAATAAGGACATTATGTTCTTCAGAGTTAGTAGAAAAAAAATTGGTTACTGGGAACAAACAAAATACAAACAGAAAATAACTAAGTTAAACGTTGATAGGTACAATTTTTAGGGTTCCGTAGTCAACAAGGAACCCTTATAGTTTCGCCACGTCTGTCTGTCTGTCTGTCTGTCCGTCCGCGGATAATCTCAGCGACCGTTAGCACTAGAAAGCTGAAATTTTTGTATCAATATGTATATCAATCATGCCGACAAAGTGCACAAACAAAAAGTGGTAAAAAATGTTTAATTAGGGTACCTCCCCTACACGTAAAGTGGAAAGTGATTTTTTTTTTCATTTATACCATACATACAACATGTGATATATTGTTGGGTAGGTAAGTAAAAATGACTAAGGGTCCCGAAAATAATTTTTTGATAATATAAATATTTTCGGAAATAACCGCTCTGAAATTAAAAAATGAGGCGTCCCCAGGCGAAATTGGGTTACTATTTTTACATGGGTACTGGGTTCTGTTACATTGTGAGAAATTTGTGGCGGACGGGAAACGACGGAACCCTACACTGAGCGTGGCCCGACACGCTCTTGGCCGATTTATTTTTTAATAAATTGATGTTAAAACCCCAAGATTTTAGCTATAGTCCAGGTTCCCTCGTACATTGTTAGCACTTGATTACTATCAAGCTAATTTCCCGCAAGTAGCAGTATTCATTTTGATGAGACGTTCAACAATTTCCCATAAAAAACTCTCGATTGCGGTAGGTAACAGGTAGGGACAGAATACAACATTATATGGGTATTTTATTATTATTATTATAAGTAACTTATTCATATTATTTATTGCATACACCTACCACAGTGGGAACATTAAAAGGGCTGATGATAACGCCCCAAAAGAGAAAAAATGTCGTCATTCAGATTTTCGATTTCATGTGCAAGGCTTTTCTATAGACGTTTTATTATATTTTAGTTCTAGTTTTAGTAAGTTTACGTAAAATAGTATATTTTCAAAAGTCTGTATTAGTTTTACACCAATTTATGTTTTAATTTCTACAGAACCCTAGATAATATCCACAAGATATTTGGCCAATATGTTTTGAAAAAAATTGGTAATAACATCATAATAACGTAAGAAAAGAAAGAAAGAAGAACTTTTATTTGCGAGACGCAATCTTAACACTAATTTAAAAGTTAAAATTTAAAAAAAAAAATGACATGAAAGAGCAGTTTTATAAAAAATTACCTCGGGTTTGCCGTTCGTAATTAAAGAGAACAATACATTTTGGACAATAATTAAGTAAAACACCTAAGCATATCTGCACTCATTACTTAATGAATTCAATGTACCTACATTTAAAAAAAAATAGCTTATTAGTAATTATTACTGTTAAAGATGTGAAGTGATACTTCGGTAATTGATATCGGACTATAGTTAACTAATTAATGAGTTCAAAATTACCAGAAGTGTAATTCAAGTTGAACTGACTAGTATTTAAAAGAACGAGCGTTGTTAAATTACACCATTTTCTATCGAGATTTCGACGAAGAAAGTTCCTAGTAGGAATATAACTATACTTCGTATTCATCTCGACGAAGTCATTTCTAATAGTCCATTTGTTCAATCTTCGTCTGTGTCAGTAAATTTATAGTGCAACTGTGACGATGACGATCGATACAAACCAATTTATGCCCACAATGGCAGTGCCTACGATTGCCGATTTCACATTACAACAGCAGGTTGTACCCACTGCCCGTCACAACAAGCCTTTGTCAGGCCGCATCAAGAAAGTATCAAAGGCACGCCGTCTCGCAAAGGCTAAGGAAGTCGCGCTGGTAAAATTCGACCTAGCAAAAGCCCGACTTGCCTTATTGGAATCAGAACCGCCCTTAACTGGGTCACCGAGCCAACTTGTCAGATTTGCTTCCAAAGTTGGAAATGCTGTAGTGACACTGCAAGAGTTGAAATGTGATGAGTGTATCAGTGAACTACCAGTCAAGGTGCTTGTAGACAAGCTAACTCCCAAATTAAGACAGAAGTGGTACCGATTCAGTGTTTTACCAGAACTCTCAGATATTTGGATGTTTAACTGTTTCATACATAATGAAGCACATAAATATAGCTGATACGTCGAGCTCTGACACGTAAATACTAACGTCAGAAGAAGAGCTTGGTTGAGAGTCCTTACTCCCCTATTCTGAGCTACTAAGTGGAGAGAATGGTCAGATAGTTTACTCCTTGCCATATTATTATACTCTGTACATCTCGCTCCAGACACCCACTTCACTTTGTATTTTTTTTTTGTATGTTTGTTTATGTTCTACTACTAAGTAACATTATTTTTTAAGTTATTTTACTAAAAAAATTATATCATATTGTTGTCTTATTTTAAATGAAATCATGTAATTATTGTTATAAAAGAAATACAATTATCGTAAACAGTAGGAAAAAAATTGTATATAGAAGAATTGCGTGTTGGTTTATAATATAATGTAGATTTGTAATTAAGTACTAACATAGGATAAGAGTGTTAGTTAATAACCTAATAGATCTTATTTTTATACTGATGTAAATAAATTATTATAAATATATCAAGCATAGAAAAGTGTTTTACTGGTATATGCGCCAGGTTTCAATTTGGTTGGACATCGCATTATACAACTGCCGATGTAAAAGTTTTACAGTTCCCTCAACATGTGTGCTGCACGGAGCTGCATAGAGCTGCACATGTAGCCCTGGCTTTCATGATATAGCGTTAAAAGTATACATATATAAAAAGGCTCATATTTAAGTGTTTTTAACTACGTTCTTGGCAGCCAGTTCACTTAAGCTTAAACTCTTTATTCACAATAGATTCTCAGCAACTGAGGATTGTCTTTGGGTGCTCTAGTCTTTATTTTCTAAGGGACCTCTGCGAGTTGGCTTCGGTCCCTCGTATGCCTTCTAAAGTCTAGGACCTCAGGGTTCTGAGATAAACAAATTACTTATTAAATTTCTTAAAAAAAAGTTGCCCCACACTAGGAATTACTGCTGTGTCGTGGGAGCGTTTACAAACATGCAAAGTCTCATACACAAGATACCCAGACCCGGAACACCTACCTGTCCATACAAATATTAATTGTTCCGTGCAGGATTCAAACACGCGACGCTCGGCGCAGCAGTCCATATAAATGCTTGAAAATAATAATAAAAAAGTAGGTCAGTGTTCTCAATGCAGTTTTACTTATGAGTTACCATGGAAACCCTATGTGTAGAGTCAATGATGGTGGGAAATCATTCAATGACATCTCTGACTCTTGGGCGGAGTAGGGGAGAGTGTGAGACTTTTACTGACTCAAAACGTGCTTGTGCCCCTTCTTTGCTTTCGTTCTAGGTTCCTGGGGTAAACTCTCACATTACCCGTGGCCCCAGTAGGCTGCCCCTACGATTTGCGAACATCTCATTGTGACGCGTGTAGAACGGTATAGGGATCGGAGCGACCTCATGCGTGTGTACTTCTCAGAAATAAAGGAGGCGACCGCCTGCCACTTCTCTCTTCCGACCATGGCCTATACCAAGGCCCGGCTAAACCACGGTGTTTTAAAATGATTTTGTCTATTTCAGTACATGCACAGAATCAGTTTATCGTCAAGAACAGGTGGTTTGGACTACTTCATGACTGGTGCACAGAACTTGGTGTTCATAGCCAAGCTGAAAGGCTATCCTGAAGAATTGGCCATGTTGTTTGCTTATAAGGCGCTCAAGTGTATGGGTAAGGAACAATCGCTTATATTTTAAACTAGCTTTTGCCAGGCGGCTTCACTCCCGGTAACAGAAAAATGTGATAAACGAAGAACCACTCCACCGATTTTGTGCAAACTTCACATAAACCATCTACTAAATAGTCCGAACAAAGCCGAAACATTTGGTTTGGATAGGTGAGCCTGTTCTTGACTTATAACACTACAACGAAAGGTGGCATTGATTTTTATATATATATATATTGATGATGATGTGATATAATGTAATGACCACCAAAAATTACTTTGTAACCAATGACATGTTGAGCAGTTAGGCGAATATAGTTAATGTACTGACCAGCAGATTTTTTTTGCGATGTCAGGTTTGGTTCCCATAGTAAAAGTTGTTTGTTATCAAGATTACAATCACGTGTTTAAGTAGCGGTCACTAATTACCAGTCACCCTAAAAAGCGCTTTAAATGAGAACAAGTTATACAATTTTTAGTTCTATTTCCCACTAAAATGGAAATTAATTTCAGTGATAATTTACTATTTTTGGCAATTTTTTGCCATTAAATTTTACAAGATTTATTTATCTTCCTCTCCATTCATCTACATTTATATTCACGATTTTTACATGATCAAGAGAAATGATTCCCTTTCAACTTTCCAGTCACTGACGCTACTTTGAAACTTCCTCTAACACTATATCATGTTTTAATAGACTAATGTCTTTAAAACATGATGTAGTGTAACTGTCTTACTAATGTACCTAACTGTCTTATCGCACAGGGCAATCTCTTATAGACAATCTTAGGATGGACTAAACGAAAAGAGATAGATTTTTTTTGTGTAGTGTATAAAGTTTAATATTCTTAAACACCTTTAGTATTTTTTTGTAGTATATGAATTTCATTAGTTATGTATGACCTGTCCTACTGTATGGATCAGAATGTTGGGCTGTGAAAAAGACGGATGAAAAAAGACTGCATGTAGCGGAGATGAGAATGTTGAGATGGATGTGTGGTGTGACGAGAATGGATAAAGTGAGAAATGAGTATATTAGAGGAAGTTTCAAAGTGGCGCCAGTGACTGAAAAGTTGAAAGGAAATCGTTTGTCTTGGTATGGACATGTAAAGAGGAGAGATGAAACGCATGTCACAAAAAGAGTTCTGAGTTTACACGTGGATGGATGGAGAGGAAGAGGGAGGCCGAAGAAGAGATGGATGGATTGTGTCAAGAAGAAAAAAACATGTTGTACCGACCCCAAGTAAAATGGGATAAGGGTAGGATGATGATGAGTACGCCATAAACCACCAGTGTTTCTTTCTCCTCTGTCAAATGAATCTAAACGTTGTCTTTAAAAATCGCTTTTAGAGATAAGACCATTGTAACACCATAGTAATTTTAAGTGTCCTAATACAACGTTAAATTTTAGTCGTTTTAATCCCTAAGAGGGTCGATCCAGTACATGAAACACTATCGATTTGTGTAGATAAAATAAAAAAATAAAGTACTTTTTTTCTAAATCTCTTATTGATATACGCATTTACGAAATTAATTTCTTTAAGTAAACGAGTCATTGACCTTGTAGGTAGTTGTCGGTCGTTGCGTACTAACTACCTACAGGTCATTGAACTCGCCCAGCTGACGTTTACTTAAAGAAATCAATTTAGAACATGCGTAAATTAATTCGAGTTTTAAAAAAAAGTACTTTGTTTTTTCATTCTAACTTTACCAATCGATAGTGTTTCATGTACTGAATCGATCCTCCAAGGGAATAAAACGATCAAGATTTAACGGTGTATAGGTACCAAGTTGTGTTTATGGTGTACCTACAATAAAGAGTATATCAATCTTTTTTTTTCCACCAGGTCTCCTCGCCAACGATCCTTTGGTATCGAACTACAGCAGCGGCTGCTTACGCCGTCTCTCACTGTGCAGCGCTTTAGTGCTGGGTCCAACGGTGGCGTTCCTCGACGAGCCCATGAGAGGGGTCGATGCTAGCAGCAAGCCACTTGTGGCTAACGCGCTTCAGCGGCTGAAGGGGCTGCCGGCGGCTGTTGTAGTCGCTGAATCTACGTAAGAATTTATATTTGAACTAGCTTTTGCTTCGCCCGTGGCTTCGCCCGCGTGGTATTGGGGTTGGGGTTGGGGTTTCCGGGATAAAAAGTAGCCTATGTCCTATTCCGGAGTGTATCCTATGTCTGTGCCAAATTTCATCCAGATCCGTCCAGCCGTTTTGGCGTGATTGAGTAACAAACATCCAAACATCGTAACTTTCGCATTTATAATATTAGTAAGATAAAAAAAAAATGGAACTTATCTGCCAAATTTTAAGTTATAGTTTTTGTGATTTCGTGATTAATCAGTGAGTGGTATTTCAGTCATATATTATATTGCAGGTTAGTTTTTGGTACTTATATACAAAACCCGAAACACGTGTCCAGTATTTTATGTAAAGAATCTATGTTTAATATTTCATAACTGTATTATGATCCGCCGTGATCTTTGTTGTACTTAATGTCGGTGGTTTCAACTTTGTGACCTTTTTTGAATATTTTAAAGAAAAACTAAAACATGGTATAAAAATAATTGGGATTGCGTTACGCGTTTTTCATATAAAGCATTTATATGAAAAACGCGTAACGCAATCCCAACAAAAACATTTTTGTTTATTTCATATTAATATTAGCTATCGCTCGCGAATAAAAGTCGTCTCCAGGCATTTTTTTTCAAATAGTTCCTCAATTAACTAAGATACTCTCTACAATATAACATAGGTTAGGTTTTTTTTTATGCACCTGCCATGTTTTCTCTTCACCACCCTTGGTTGACTGGTAGAGAAAGCCTAAGGCATTAAGTCCGTCTGTGTAGCTTTGTGTTGCATGAAGTTCTAACATATGAATAACTAGCTTTTGCCAGCGGCTTCGCCCGCGTACATAAAATATAGCCTATGTCACTCAGGAGTAAAGCAGCTTTCTATTGTTGCTAATTTTTTTCCAATCGGATCAGTAGTTCCAGAGATTACCTCCTACAAACAAAAAAATAAAAAAACAAAAAAACAAACTTTACTCTTTATTATATTAGTGTAGAAGTGTAGATTAAAATGGTTCTTATTAGGGGCAGTTTTGCTATGGGAGTTAGTAAACTAAATCCTTTACATGATTAATTTCGTTTTAGCTTGGATTGGCGTCTCCTCGAGCCGGCCTACGACCGCATAGCAATTATGGCGCAAGGCCAGTTCGCTACCATAGGACCAGCTCCAGAGATCCTCGAAGCAGTAGCCAGGGGCTACTCGGCGCGGATCAAACTTAAAATGTTCACTTCCTATAGGGGAAGAGCCTTAAATGAGGATTCTTCGGAAAGTGAGTACTGTATGTCAACAAATTACAAATTAATCGAAATTGAATGTCAAATAATAAATACAAATAATTAAATACACATGTCAAACAAATAAAGAATATATAAGAATACAAATAAATCAAAGTCAAATCACAAATTAAAATTAAATATAAGAAAAGTCACAACACAGTCCTAGTCAGTCGCTTCATGTGTCTGTTCACATGTGAAATCACATTAGACACTCAGACCCATAACATCTAGCACTGTGGTCTATCACAACTCATTTCCTCCGCTAGAGAGGAGGCCTGAGGCCAGAGAGGGAACACTACAAGGTTGAGTTAAGGGTGTAAAATTACTGAAACAGATAAACGTAATTATGTGTTGGTAAAATTACTGTTACATGTCACAATATTTTAAATTAAATGAAGTTGTGGATATTTCATGAATTAAATGGAATAATTTTATCAATAACATAGAATTACAATAATATAATTGATTTTTTAAAGTTCATTATTTTATTGCAGTTAAGTTATAGTAAAACATAAAATAATAATAAATTCTTTTTTTTTTCTTTTTACTATCACACAACGCCATCTAGTCCCAAGCTAAGCAGAGCTTGTGTTATGGGTACTAGACAACTGATAAACATACGTACCTATATATATTGTTTCTAAATACATACATCATCATCTTCCTGCCCTTTTCCCGTTTTATATGGGGTCGGCGCAATATGTTTTCTAAATACATACATATTATAGCTAAATACTAAAAATGTGGTATAAAAGATAATATATGTTACAGCTGACACGGAATCGGAGCTAGAACTTCCTGGGCCTAGCAGAAAAACGCACTCAGACAAGAGTGTGATATTCGCGACTAGTTTGAACGATCTCAAGGCGGAGTTCCTAGCGACATTCACTACTAGCACCCTTTGTAAAGAACATTTGGTAAGATTTAAATCAAAATGTGTTTAATTTATTATACGCCAGGTATTATTGACCTCTATTATTTGTGTCCTGGCTGCTGTCAAAGTGCTTTTGGTCTCCGTTTGATATTCGCCATATTGGCGCTGTCGGCCACGGTGACTGTAGCGAGTGTCTACGGTACTAAAGCTGGTAAGGTCATGCCACATACAATATTAGTCAAATTAGTTGTCTGGATGCTCGATACTTACTATTGAACAGGCTGTTCTATATGTTTGATAGCCTAATTTTTTTCGCTATTTGAAGCGCCAGTCGCAAGCGTCCAGAAAAGTAATTTCAGTAATATTGCATACGGCGCATGTATCGATACTTTTAGTCTATGCTTGTATCGGTATTTAAGTATCGGTACTTGGAATTGATTGAAAAGTATCTATACTTTTATCAAATAGTTTTTGGATGATTTAGAGAGTAAAACTAAAAAAAAAGCTATTTGTATATTTTATTTTATAAGAACTAAATTATTGACACTCGGAAACCACATTCCCTTAAAACGCTTTAAATAGAAATCAATGACGATAAAATGTAGCGGTGCTGGCTAATTGTTTTTTTTTCCGAGCATTGACAACTTGCCAACTACGGAAACTAAGACTTCAATTTAAGAAGTCATTTTTTTTATCAATTTTAATATTAAACAACGAGTGTTGTTATGTAATTTTTCATGACATTACTTTTACTTTATCAACTGATTTTTGATCGATACCTACTTGATACTTTATATCAAAGTATCGATACTGAAACTACATGGAATCGGATGAAAAGTATCGAGTACGTACTCGTATCGTTTTATCCCTAGTACCGATAACATGGTGAGAGTCGTGGGAATCTGATGATTGTAAGACGTAGGGCCGGTCGTCGTGCCGACACTTAAGAGAGGCCCATGTCCAACAGTGGACGTCTTTCCAGTTAATATAATAATGATGGTAAGATTATAATTACTATTCTTTTAATTCCAGAGCATGCTGTTCTTTATAATTGAAGACGAATATAAAATGGAACGTTACAGCGATATGTTTAGAAAGCTACAAGCATTGAAGGAAAAATATAGTGATTTGATAGAGGACTACTATCTTAGTTCTGTGACAGTTGAAGATGTTTTCTGGCGTTTTCAGTACGAAAAGGGGGTCACTATGGATAGGGTTATGTCTCTTACTGAGCTAGCATCCAATAGCGCTCTAGCATCCACTAGCACAACAAGATCTTAATTTTTAAAATTCACAGATTTTTTTTAAAATAATTAACCGTTATGATTGGTACCGTAAAATTAGTCATAATTAGAATTTTTTAATTAATATTTTTTTCTTATAAAAGTAGTATATACTATGAGCCAGTTAATTGTACGCCTGTTCATTAAACGCCTAGGTATTTAATGGACTGCCTAGGCCGATAGTTATTGAAATAGATTTTTTTTTTTTAATAAAAATAACTATGCAGAGACGAAATACTAATTTATTAGTAAAATTTTGTAGTTGTAGTTATCGATTTTTACTGGAAATTATCGATGAATCACAGTTGTTGTTTTTTATAGTTGTATTTATAATAAAATTATTTATTAACAATGGAGTTAATATGGTAGTTTTATTTATCTTTTTTTTACACTTTATAGTTATAACTCCTTAGAGCAGTGGTGGCCGAGTGGTAATGGCCCCAACTTAAGAGTTGTTGGTCGCGGGTTCAAACCCAGTCAGGTGCATTACTTTGTGTAATTTATTTGATCACCACACTGTTCTCAAAAGGATGAAGGAAAACATTGTGAGGGAACCGTGTCCTAGTACAAAAAATTCAAAGACGTGTCGCTTAATTTCACTGACATTATTAAAGTATAATTAGATAATAAAATTAAAATCATTCAAATTAAATCTATAAAAAATAAATTGCAAAATCAAAATTAGGTATAATCAGTCTATATAAATCACAGGTATGTCCCTATGTTTTATAATAATGGGACGAGTACAAGGGGGCATCTCGCATTTTCGCTTTTTCGATACGTTACGAACTATCCAGTAGGCCACAGTGACTTCAAGTTCTACTTAACTATGAAGCCTTGACCAACCTGATTGTAACTGTAGCTACAATTGCATGAAAATGGCTAAAAAGAAAATAGAATTATTTGTGGAGATCCACAATGAGAAAGAATTTGAAATTTTTTTAAGGAATCATTTGGATGAACTTATTTGTTAGTATTATTAAATCATTTACTGTTTGAACCACTCTGACTAGCCGTCAGAGTTGGTCGAAAGGGTGAGCTCGTAAAACACAGAAGTGGAGTTCTGGAGTGGCGACTGCGTACCGAAAGACACAGTATTGGAAGGCCTCCAACAAGGTGGACCGTCGACTTTGCAAGGGTAGCGGTTATCTACGCACAGTACCGTTCATTATGGTGACAATGGGGTACGCCTATGTCCAGCAGTGGACGTCTTTTGACTGAAATGATGATGAAAACACAGAATTGGTGCCCTGACCGCGGCAGACTATGTAAGAAATAGACGGACCGGGATGTCTTCTTTAAGAATTGGTAAGAAGAAGCAAAAACGTGGCCAGTCCAGTCAGACGATATTTTTTACATTAGTGTTTTGGTGTGTGATACCTAAGGACTAGATGCTCTTCAATCTCGATGTCAAAGCTTGGGTTGGGCTTTCTTACTAAGGTATAGGAACAATGGAAAGTTAAAAAAATAAGAATATCTACACTGTATCACCGCTTGAGCAACTTGGTAGTATCGTTATTCATGACGAAAGGATACTTAGGTATGTTTAAGTACCCTAAACCTGTCTTTTTACTATTGATAGCTCGCTACTTATTTCTCCTGATCGGAACCAACGATGTGGTCGACGATAGAGCACGTTTCCTTAGAAGTAAAGTCAGTACCTTTGACTTAAAGTTCCTTGGTTGTATCTCACTTGACCTTAAAGATTTAGGTTGTAGCTATCAGTAAACACAGACTCCAGTAGGAAAGTCCACTCATTAACAGTACGCACAATCAAAAACTGTGTTCCCAAAACGTTTACCTACTTCAGAGTGTCTGTCTAGTGTGAGTTTATTTTATGCTAATGCGATCGACGCGTTTATGACGTTTGGTGCTCTGATTGGCGCGCTCGAAGCTCTTTAACCAATCAGAGAGCTAAACGTTTCGATCACGATAACGTAAAAACAACTCACACAGTTTGTTCATGTGCGCTAGGTGCAGAAATATATAGTTATGCATTTGGTTCGTGCACAGCCCTTGACAGAATCTTTACTACAATGAAAATGGATTGGAGCAATGGTAAACTGATATTGCTGAAGGTAAGCAATCTATATTCATTTGAAACTCGTATTGTAATGTAATCCCTAGTTTAATTGATGAAGAGTATTTTTTTTTTTATTACTAACTAGCACCCGGCAAACTTCGTTTCGCCATTTTTTTTTCGTTTTCGTTGTTTACACCGTCCCTGAACTATTACGAATATTTCAAGACCGAAATGAACCGAAAACGTCCAGTCGTTGTCGAGTATTAGCGAGACTAACGAGCAGTTAATCATTTTTAGGGTACCGTAGTCAACACGGAACTCTTATAGTTTCGCCAAGTCTGTCTGTCTGTCTATCTGTCTGTCCGTCCGTCCGTTAACACCAGAAAGTTGAAATATGGTACGATATGATTATCAATCACGTCGACAAAGTGATAAAATAAAAAGTGGAAGAAATAGTACATTTTGATACAAGTGCAGGAAGTTTGTCATTGCGACCGAGGCGAAATGCGCACGAGCCGTAGGCGAGTGTGTTATGGAGCCGAGGGATGCAAAGACAAATCTGCACGTGTGTCAAACGACGTTTTTCAATACACTTACAACGTGTGAAATAAATAAAGAAAGAAAAAACGTTTAATCGTATCTCAAACGTACAGTAGAAATATATGTATACAGTAGTAATAGCATTCAAATCTGCTCTGAACAGTTTCTAATTTTGTGGGGGTCGTCCAGCGCCCGTGGGGGACGCCTCGCGCCTGTTTCGATAAACTAAGTAAAAAAAAAGAAAATCACCGTTGACCGTGACGATAAGGAAGGAATAAAAAAGCCCTTGTTGTGATAAACTCAAAAAACACTTGGGTGATATACATGCTATATTGAACCTAATAGGAGTGCGATAAGAGGCAGTTTTCGAGTAAGTGTATTGAAAATGTTTTATTAGGGTAGGAACGTCTCCCACACCTAGTGGAGAGTATTTTTTTTTTTTCTACTGAGTGATATAAGAAGGTAGGTACGATTGGTATGAACTCTACAATAAGAATAATATGTTTTCCATAGGTACCTTCAGATGAAATAGAAGTATTGCAAAGATTCCGAGACCACAGTGAGCCTGTCTACATGTTTATTTTGGTGAGATTTTCAGTATTCCGCAAGTACTTAAAATGGAAAAAAACCGGAACCTTTTAATCACAGATTTGTTTAAAAACTTACAGAACGCCAAAGTAACAAAAGTATTCCGTGGTGTGGACACCGTGAAGTTTGCTGAGGTGACCAGGAAAGAGCTAGATCTCTTCAACCAGGCGCAAGCAGGACATGTTGAGGACAGCGAGGGGCAAGAAAGAATGGTTCCACCCCGAGCAGTGTATGAACTCGATGAACCTACGCCGGATGAAAAGGTATGATAGCTAAGCATTTAAGAGCCCAAAGAAGTATAAACATACAACTTCAAAACACACCTACCATCATCACTCTTTAGGCCAAGGGTTGATGCAAAAGCGTAACAACGGTTTTGAGATTAAGGCAAGGAAGGAAGGTCAGTAAGGGTGTGACACTGTTTGTCACATTTTTGTCATTGGATGATTTTTACCTACCATAAAAAACCTGTCATCATCAACATCATCATCATTTCAGTCGAAAGACGTCCACTGTTGGACACAGGCCTCCCCAAAATGTCGCAACAATTAACGGTCTTGTGCATCTCGCAACCATCGGATTTCCGCAACCTTTACCAGGTCATCGGTCCACTGTGTAGGAGGCCTTCTAACGCTTCGTTTTCCTGTACTTGGCGGCCAGTCCAGAACCTTTCAGCCCCAACAGCCATCTGTTCTGATTGGGATCCGAAATTCTGCATTCAAGGTCGATCGTCAAAATGGTTCAACCTGTGAGACGAGGTCGATTATATCGTTCGGTTCGAATCGGTTATACTTAATCCGAATTTCTGTCGAGGTGGGTGGAGTCTCGTAGCCGTGGCGAATTTTTTAACTTATTTGCCGCGTTTTTTACCTACCCATTCTATATTTTATCTAACACAATATTATATACTTACATGTACTCCAACTTTGGCTGCAGGTAAAGGAAGTGTTTTTTTTATGGTTGGTAAAAATCATTCAATCACGAATCCAGCCCTTGAGCGGAGTGGGAAACAGTGTCAGACTCTTACTGACTAAACAACCTGCCCCATTCCTACGTTGCCATATATACCAGAGCCAGAGCCTTCTTTCAGACGCGAACCCTTGGCTCCAGTTGGCTTCGACCATTCTGCAGGGTCCCTACGGTTTGCTGTCAACTCCTTGAGGTGCGCGGGAACAGTGCGCGCCGTTGACGACTGTGCTTGGTCCGGAAGGTTACCAAAAGTTTGGACGGCGAGCTACCCATTGCTCGCCATCCGCAAGCCCGCGCCTACAGGGTAAAGAGAATGTCAGATTTTACTAATTAAAACCACTTGACTTCCTTCAATTAATTCCTAAGCTTTTTTAGTAAATCCTCCAGTATCTTGCTTGAGTACTTAACTATATGTATATTTAACTACTTTTACATGACAAAATACTCGTCTAAAGCTATTTTATGCGCCATGATTAAAACTATGCTAATCAGTATGACACATGCAAGGTAAAATTACATTATGCCACCAACGCGAAATTGCATGGAAATTGGTCGCCGTACAGTGGGAGCAGTGAAATTTACGGAAACAACCACGTTTGTGCATTTAAAAATAGATAATCAGATCTGTGGTATGACTGTATTTATCCCATTTTTACCATATTAATTATACCTATAAGTTCTTTGGGAATCTTTCACGGGGTGTATACAGTTGGGGTTGAGAGCAGTGGTAGCCAAGTATCGGCCCCGACTTACGAGTTGTAGGTCGCGGGTTCAAACCCATCCAGGCGCATTACTTTGTGTAATTCATTTCATCACCACTGCTCTCAAAACGGTGAAGGAAAACATCAAAACATCGTGAGGAAACCGGCATGTCCTAGAACCAAAAATTCGAAGACAATTGTGACATCCACCAATCCGCACTGGGCCAGTGTGGTCGACCGAAAAAAAAGGATTTAATTCGACCCTGAATATTTAATAGCTGTGACGCTTTCCAATACCATTTGCTATCAACTCTTGCGAATATGTCATTCACGTTGGTACATTTTTCGTTTCTCTAATAAATTTATCTCGACATCAGATTTAGGCCGCTTCACGATATAGCAGTCGGCTGTCAGAATTTTGCAGACCCATGCAAAATTTATGTGCTATGCGGATTTATGACACTCACATGATATACTGAGATTTAACTTTATTTAGAAGTATCATTTCATAATCTGTTAGAAAACAGAATTTAAAAAGTAGATTTACGCATTTTGTTTTGTTATAGCAGTACACCATAGAATACCCCCCCTTTGTTTTTTAGTACAAGCTCATATACTCCATCCTAAGGTTGTCTGGTAGCTGTCAGCGATAAGACCGCTTTTGTAACCCATTCAAATAAATTTCTGTGAAATTGTTACTTTTTTGGTGTATAATAAAGTATCATTCTATTATATTCTACCTATTCTATAATCATCATTTTAGCTGAAAGACGTTCACAGTTGAAGATGGTTTGTCCCAAGTGTTGCCATAACGACCGGTCTTGTGCGTCTCGCATCTATAAGATTCCCGCAATACTCACCAAGACATCTGTCCACTTTGTAGGACGTCTTCCAACGTTGCGTCTTCTGGTATGTGGTTGACACTCCAGAACCTTTTCTTTCCGTTAACGATGGTGGAACTGTACATCTGATGGGCTACTGGTCGATAGTTGATTTCGGGCTGTTCTACGAGTATATATTATGTTCAAATCACGCGGAGAACTGTGATTGTGCGATGGAGGAATAGTTCTTACATGACGCCATAGATGGCGCTACTGGTCCAATTTATTTGGCGCGTAGGTACTCTAAGTCTAAAACTGCAGTGAATCACATAGGTACTTTTGGGCGTTATAAAACTAGCGCTCATCAACTAAGCAGTCCTACAAAGTATGCATAGCATAAACAAGTTGTCACTCATGAATTGACACAACTAAGGCTAGAGTATCAAAATACGATACGAGTTTATTATTTCAAGCAAAGTTTGTAAACAAAACTCGGTACAGATTATTATTTATGTGACATTTACATTTGTTTGTGTTGTACTGAGCTTCCGTCTACGTCTAATGTTTCATTCGTAAAGGAAATTGGCGGGGAAGCGGCAATGAATTGCGGTATATGTGATAAATGGTAACTGGTATTTTTGTTTGTTTGGTGTCGCTGTTTTTTTTTGTGGAATGTGTCCGTGGGCTATGTTTTTTATTTTTATTTTGGCTTTTTTATAGTGGGTAAAATAAAAATCATCCCATCCAATGACGAATCCCGAGGAGTGGGAAACAGTGTCAGACTCTTACTGGCTAAACAACGTAGCCCGTTCCTACGTTGTCATATATGTATACCAGGGCCAGAGCCTTCCTTTCAGACACGAACCCTTGGCCCTAGTAGGCTTGGACCCTTCTGCAGGGTCCCTATGGTGCATGCTGTGGGTTTCGTACCAATCAACTTATGAAAATAATTCAAATCTCGAATCAAGTCGTGAAGATTTTTCCTAATCAAAAAAAAGTATTTTTTTTTTTAGTGATCCTATAAGGGTTCCGTCATTTTCCTTTTGAGCTACGGAACCCTAAAAGCGGTTACTTTATCTTGGTAGTACGTTTCACTCGTTTATAAACAAATCATTAATTTAAATTCGTTTGCGGATGCCGACTCATCATTTGGGGTCCTTCATCAAAGAAGAGTTTTGGTCGAAGGGTGTCGTGTATCGACGATTTCGTGGAAGGATACAGACCTCGCAGCGAAACACGACGCTACCCCACAAAATAAAAAGGTACAGAAGTCAATCTCATGTATGTACTTCACTTTTCATACCTACGCACGGCGGTCGCGCGGGCTAGGGTTGTCAACTGGATTATGCACAACAAATTATCGTGGTAGTTGCAAAATTTCACAGACGCGCGTCTCAAACGTGACACCCTCGCGGTCGTAATGATCCTCGTTGAGCCCGGTTTTCGCGTCGGTGAACGGTGTCTATGTGTGCGTTGCTCGAGCGCGTTTTGTACGTAGATTGACATCTGTACCTATATAATTTGTGGCTACGCCTTCACTTCGTGTACCTACTTATTAAAGACCATAGTTTCATTGTTTTTACATATCATGTACCTATTAGGCTCTGGACAGACGGACCGCAATTCAACTGCAATCCAATTGCAAAGTGCAGTTCGGATGCAGTTTGAATGCAGTTGACACGACTGCAATAGAACTGCAAACTAAACGTGCAGTGCAACAAACGAATGCAGTTCAATTACTCTTGTATTTCTAAAATACATACATATTAAAACACTTTTATATTTCTAGACTAGCGACCCGCCCCAGCTTCGCACGGGTACTGATATTGAATATATTATGCATGTATTATACACATAAACCTTCCTCTTGAATCACTCTATTTATTAAAAAAAACCGCATCAAAATCCGTGGCGTACTTTAAAGATCTAAGCGTACATACGGACGAAGCAACTTTATTTTATACTATGTAATATAATATATACATATCATTACATAGTATAAAACAAAGTTGCTTCATCCGTATGTATGCTTAGATCTTTAAAAGTACGCAATGGATTTTGATGCGGTTTTTTTAATAAATAGAGTGATTCAAGAGGAAGGTTTATGTGCATAATACATATTCAATATCAGCACCCGTGCGAAGCTGGGGCAGGTCGCTAGTTTTAGATAAATTACACCCAGGCACAGGACAAATAATTGAGCTCATTACACAAACATTTGTCCTGGGTGGGAATAGAACCCACGACCGTTATAGCAGTCAGGGTGACTAACCACTAGACCAAAGTCCAGTCAATCATCAAAACTAGTTTTATCCATCTATCAAATATTTTTCTTCACCAGGACTGGATGACAACCAGAGCATTAGAAAAGCAGCAAGAAGCTGCATCGCTGGTATCTCGTCGCTCGTCCAGGCAGGCGATCCGCAAGCGGCACCGAGCTGAACTGATGGTCCCGTTCCTGACAGATGTCAACTTTGTACTGTTCTGGCCACACTGCTTCCATGCTCATCCTGAGCTGTATGAACGTTGGGATGCTAATAGTTGAGTTCTTTTTTAGTACCTATTTTTTAATTTGCACTTAATTTTCTACCAGGCAACCTTTAGGTGATGCAGAGACAAATTGTAGTAGGTGTAATTTTATTAATTTATTTTTATTTTATAAATAGGAACAGCAAACAACTACAACATAAAATATAGGTAAAATAATACACAACACATATAAACAATATTGCAGCCCACAACGCTGTTCACAGATTAGCTGTTAAATAATGTCTCTAGGATAACAAATGTGAAATTAACAAAACTATCGGACGTTTAAAAATATATACAGAGAAAAAAAAATTAAACAACTTAAAAGAGTGAAAAGAGAGAAAAAAAATATTATAACAACAAATAAATAAATGAAAATTAAAACATTTAATATTATATATTATTACATATTATTTTCACACTATATTTTATACAAATATGTACCTATGTACTATGTACCATAATATTATATTTATAAGTACTCGAACTAAAAAGAAAAAAAAACACCTATATTAAATAGTAAGAACTCGCACATAGGGAAAGCGACGTGTCCTCGTGAAGAAGATTGAAGTGGTGGTTCGCTGAAACGTCGGGCCCTGGTACAGCCCTTGGGCCGAACTCCAGGGCGTGGCGGAATGGGTGGCGGCCGCCATCTGCGAAGCGAAAGAGAAAGCCAGCTTCACGCTGCTCACGGTGTCCCGAGAGGCGGCGAGCCTCCTTGCTGGCCTACCACCATGGGATCTGGAGGCAACAGTCCTTGCACACATGCACGACCAGCGCGTGGAGGTGCAACGCCGGGGCGAAGATCCGCTGCCCGAACATGTCGAGGCGTGGCGGAAGGAGCTCCGGCGAGATCTCATGGTGAAGTGGAAACAGCGACTGTCGCAACCCAGCGCTGGGCACACCGTAATCTCAGCGGTAGTGCCCCTCTTTGAGGCGTGGCTGGATAGACCTCACGGCGTCCTCACCTTCCGCATGACGCAGGTTCTCACCGGACATGGGAAGTTCGGGAGATTCCTGCACCGGATTCGTGCGGAGGAGACGTCCGGGTGTCGCCACTGTGAGGCGAGCCCGGAGGACACGGTGGAGCACACTGCTTGGGAAGAGCATCGCCGTGTCCTCGTGGGGGTGATCGGCGGCGGCGACCTCTCGCGCCGGGCCCTGGTTCAGGCCATGGTCCGCAGCGAAGAGGAATGGCGGGCGGTCGCCTCCTTCTGCGAAGCAGTAATGCTCGTAAAGGAGGAGGCCGACCGCATAAGGCAAAGGCAACGGCGTACTCGCCGTAGCCGTCGCCGCCGCGATCCTGCCGATATCCGGCCACCGTAGACACTGGCTCGCGGACGGTGAGCAATGGGTAGCTCGCCGTCCGGTCGTCTGTAAGACCGAGTCCTAGTCGTCAACGGCGCGCACCGTTCCCGCGCGCCTCAAGGAGTTGTCAGCAAACTGCAGGGGCCCTTCAGGGTCGAAGCCTCCCGGAGTCTAGAGGGAAGTGGGAAACTGTTACCTCGACTCCAGGAATAGGGCAAGGAAGGTACGGGGTAGGTTTTTTAGTCAGTAAGAGTCTGACACTAGTCTCCCGCTCCACCCAAGAGCGGGTTTCGTCATTGGATGATTTTCACCTACCATAAAAAAAAAAAAAAAAAGCTTCACGCTGCTGTCGTTATATTATTTTTTTTGTGATATGTAGCGATATGTACTGTCTGAAGTGAGAAGTCTGTATGAATCCTATTTATTCTTGAATTCTGAAAATAGTTAGCATTTTGACTGAGTAAATGACTGCTGCACTACTGATTATTATGTAAGTATGTGCGATTCATGCGTTTTCTGCGGTACAAATATATCTATTTATGGTTTACAAGTTTACTGGTTTCTATCTGGCTGAATGTGTGTTTTTTATTATTATTTATAGACACAGCACGTTTTACTATATAACCTGGTGGTAAGCGATGATGGGGTAGACAATGGAACACGCTGGCCTAGTAGTAACCTATTCAGTCTTTAATTAAAGGCTTTAAGGCTGTAATTATCAGAGAACATTTATTGCGGCAGGGAATTCGACTCCTTAGCTGTATGCACTACTAGCTTTTGTCAGCGGCTTCGCCCGCGTACATAAAATATATCCTATGTCACTTAAGAGTAAAGCAGCTTTCTGTTGTTGCTGAAATTTTTCCAATCGGACCAGTAGTTCCAGAGATTACCCCCTACAAACAAAAAAACAAACTAACAAAAAAACAAACTTTACCTCTTTATTATATTAGTGTAGATTATGAGACCTACCAACCTGGGGGTTTTTAAGTCAAGAGTGAATAGGTTACTTCTAGGCAAGTGCGCTCCATTATTGACCACATCATCGCTTACCATCAGGTGGGATAGTGGAACGCAAGCCTATTTCAAAGTACACCTACATAATTTTTTTTTTTGTCATAGGTACTTTTGTGTGACACAAGTTCTTTTCTCCCTTCACCAGATATAGTGATGGTCGGCCGTGAGTTAGTAGAGCTAACAGAAGAGAAGATTGCGGACATCTTCTACGCTGGAGACGCTCCGCTGAATGAGGCGTCAATACACAAGCTGATGTCTGGTCCCGCCCTGGCCATATGCTTTAAATTACTGGATGAAGATGTCGATTTTGTGCGTTAGTAGAGTTTTTTACTTTGATACAAAATATGCCATGTGTTAGTTAATTCTTTATATATCTATTTTTTTTTATGTGTCTTGTTTAGAAATAGTATATATATCTTTTGCTGAATAAATATTTTATATTTTTTGATAAGATGGAAGAAACTGGACTCCACGACACAGGTCTTGCTGGCCTGCCACCATGGGATCTGGAGGCAACAGTCCTTGCACGCATGCACGATCTGCGCATGGAAGTGCAACGCCGGGGCGAAAATCCGCTGCCTGAACATGTCAAGGCGTGGCGGAAAGAGCTCCGGCGGGATCTCGTGATGGTGAAATGGCGTCAGCGGCTATCGCAACCCAGTGCTGGGCACGCCATAATAATGGCGGTAATGCCCCTCCTTGAGGCGTGGCTAGAAAGAACTCACGGCGTTCTCATTTTCCGCATGTCGCAGGTCCTCACCGGACATGGTAAGTTCGGGAGGTACCTGCATCGGATTCGTGCGGAAGAGACGCCCGGGTGTCGCCACTGTGTGGACCGCCCGGAGGACACGGTGGAGCACACGGTCAAGGTGTGCCCCGCTTGGGCAGAGCATCGCCGTGTCCTCGTGGGGGCGATCGGCGGCGGCGATCTCTCGCGCCGGGCCTTGGTCGAGGCCATGGTCCGGAGCGAGGAGGAGTGGCAGGCGGTCGCCTCCTTTTGCGAAGCAGTAATGCTAGCAAAGGAGGAAGCCGACCGCTTATGGCAACGGCGCTCACGCCCGAGACGCCGCCGAGATTCCGATCCCGATTTCCGGCCACCGTAGGCGCGGGTTTGTGGATGGCGAGCAATGGGTAGCTCGCCGTCCAATCGTCTGGTAACCGTCCGGACCCAGTCGTCAACGGCGCGCACTGTTCCCGCGCGCCTCAAGGAGTTGTCAGCAAACCGTAGGGACCCTGCAGAAGGGTCGAAGCCAACTGGGGCCATGGGTTCGCGTCTGAAAGGAAGGCTCTGGCCCTGATGTATATGGCAACGTTGGAATGGGGTAGGTTGTTTAGTCAGTAAGAGTCTGACACTTGTTTCCCGCTCCGCCCAAGGGCGGGACTCGTCATTGGATGATTTTTACCTACCTAAAAAAAAAAAAAAAAAAAAAAACTCCACGACACAGGGAATCCTAGTGTGGAATCCAGAGATCTGTTAAATTATTGTAATTGCCCTTTTTGAACAATAAACATATTTGTATTTGTATATGCGCATGTAGCGCTCGGTGTAAGGTCAGTTTAAAGTCTAAACATAATTGTCAAAGGAAAATGAGATCAACTTCTATCATATTCTCATACACATCGATATTGACATCGAGTCAGGTGGAACTATCACCTGTCCCGATTTTGGTGATCAAATTTGATCCACTTCCCGGTTACCGATTTAGCTGAAATTTTGCAAGCATGTGTCAATCAGACGACAATGCAAAATTATTATGTCGTGGAATTGATCTGATGATGGAACCGGGAAGTGGCCTTAGGAACTCTATAATTAAACTTTAGAATACCGTTATTAGAGACATATTAAAAAGATAATAGGTGAGTGTCTGGCATTCGCTTGGGACTCCAGAATTTAAACGCCACAACCCCATCAAAGTTATGTATGGCGATGTAGGAACGGGATAGGTTGTTTAGTCAGTAAGAGTTCCGTGTTTTCCGCTCCGCCCAAGAGCGGGACTTGTCATTGGATAATTTTTACCTACCATAAAAAAAAACCCCATCAAAGTTTGGGCTTGTGTGATTTGTCTAGACGAGTTTTAAATATACACCCTATAAAAGCTTGTTATGAAAATTTATTGAAAACTCGTTACACAACAGCTTTAGTACGCCGAATCCTGTACGAAGAGATAGAATCGATGTCTGTGAATGACCTGAAACAGTTGATGACTGCCTTCGATCGCTACAAGACCTACAGTCCCACGAGAGAAGAAATCTGGCAACAGCGCCAAGCTGACAGGAAGTTTAAAAAGGTATATTTTAATTTGTATTAATTAGCCTTTCGTATACCGTAATTAGAGATACAATTATAAAGTAATTGTGTCTCGCGTAGATCTAGAGTAGTTAAGAGGCCGGTTCGGGACGATTTATCCATACAAATGTAATACCAAAATCATTTGCAAGTCGAGCATATTTCAACCATATTATGGTGATATTTGGATTTAGACAATATTTATCTAGGTTCCCAGATCTTTCTTTTTTAAAAAAGCTTTAAACAAGCTTTTATAAAAAAGAAAGATCTGGGAATTTGGTATTACATTTGTATGGATAAATCGTCCCGAACCGGCCCCTTAAGTTGTACTGGCAAACTTAGTTCTTTTAAAAAAATGAGGATCGGTGAAGAATATTTTATGATCTATTCTCATAGTTACCAAAAATATATAAAAAAAATGAAATGATAAATGATATTTATTTTTGCAAATAGGTTTTTTATAACACTTACACGTAATTTTTTTATCTGTTTAAACTAGATGAGTCCGGTTTTGCCTAGCTGACTGCCGAAACAAACTCAAAACGGTTCAAATTCTCTTTTAAAGTCCATTCAGCAAACATATTGTAATAGTCAAATCATATGAGAACAATGCAGATTAGTGTCTGAGATAGTCTTTTGAGGAAAGAACCATATAGATTTGAGTGGACCTGTCCAATCCTTGCAAGTATTTTCAGTATTCGTGGAGCTTAACTTGCTACTATTTATTACTACTATGATTTTCTAGTCAGAAGAAAAAAGAAGACGAATGAGATTATTATCAGAAACCCGTCGCATAAACCGCCAAGCCGTGGTGGAAGCGTTTGAAGCTAAGAAAAAAGCGAGGGAACAGCGAAAACTAGATCTGCTGAAAGCTGGCGTAAGAAAAAAGAGTCTTTATCTCATACTCAATTGGTATTGTAGCTTTTCCACCACAATTGATTAGGCTCGTCGCGACATTGGCACAGACATTGGCTTGCTTTATTTATCGTTTATATCAGGCACAAACCTCAATATCATTAAATTACATACAATAAATGGATTGAATTAAATACATTATAGAATATAAAAAAAAAACATTAATAAAATTATTGAATTACATTAATAAATTAAGTAAAAATATTGTAAGTTATATTGAATTGCAAATTAGTAAGTTTATAAAATTAAAAATTAAAAAAGATAATGAAAGAATAATTAATTACAGCGTCTAAGCAGGTACACAGCATGGAACACTTCAGTCACTATATCATTATTACAGTGCGTCAGTATACATATATATATTTTTTATTTAAGTTATATATTTTTATATAACTAACGCTTGACTGCTATCCCACATGATGGTAAGCAGTGATGCAATCGTTGATGGTGAGGTGCACTAGATTATTAAGAGCCTATTCGTTCTAGTTTTAAAGACACCGAATCGGACTATATTTGGTTGGGAAGACCGCAGCAGGCAAATTGTAATTTTTTTTCTTTATATACGTTATTCTACCCATCTGAACTAGCATACAATAAGAGAATACCTATCTATATATCAAACAAATATTTTTTCCATGCGGTTATTAAGCCCCCGACATGCAGTGTGGCACCTAATTGCTTAACTAATACTTGGAGTATTCCGGAATCTTACTAATATTATAAATGCGAAAGTTACGATGTTTGAATGTTTGTTACTCAATCACTCCAAAACGGCTGGACGGATCTGGATGAAATTTGGCACAGGCATAGGATACACTCCGGAATAGGACATAGGCTACTTTTATCCCGGAAACCCTAACCCCAATACCATGCGGGCGAAGCCGCGGGCAAAAGCTAGTGATAAATATTTTATGTTTCTGAAACAGAATCTGGCGGCTTTAGACCAAATGAATGAAGAGCCTGAAGAGGAACTGCCAGAGGAGGTGGCACCAGAGGTAAGAAGTATACTGAATGTTGATCTCTTCTGGAACGTAACGTAAACCACGCTGTTTGCGTTACGTTCCAGAAGCCACCACATGCAAAGGGCTTACGTGAATAAGTGAAGGAAGTTTTTGTCAGTAAAAGGTTAGGTTTAATAAGTTATTTAATTGCTTAATAAGAATTTATGATGTACGTATCTTGCTTAAATAAAATGCGAAACTATTTGTTTTTGTGTTCACACCATAAAATAATCCATTTGTATAAAAGGAGAAACTGACTGACTGACATATCAACGCACAGCCAAAACTACTAGGACTGGGAAAGTAAAATTTCAAGGCTTCCTTTTATGATGTAGGTGAACACTAAGAAAGGATTTTCACCTCCTAAAGGAAAGAAACGCGTGTCCAAAGTTTGTGCGAAAACCGATTTTCACGCGGGCGAAGCCGCAGGCAGAAAGCTAGTATATTATAATGCCTATACGTGAGTACTGGTAATTGGCTTTCTGATGTTATGGTTTCTTTTTTGTCTGGTTTTATTTTCTGTAAGTCTTCCATGTACTAAATAAAGAAAAAGCCTGACACACCCACGGAGTGTCCACGTGGGGGCGATAGCAGGCAACTCGCTCTCGTGCCGCGACCTGGTACAGGCCTGGTTCGCAACGAAGAGGAATGGCAGGCGGTTCCCCATGAACTAGGCGGCCGCACGCTTGAAGGAATGGACTTCCTTACGCCCCAGCCGATTTCCCGCGACTGTTCCTTCTCTGCCATTCGCACTGGGGCCAAGCCTTCCTTTCAGAAAGAGACCCTGGGCCCCAGAAGGCTTCGACCCTTTTGCAGAGTCCCTACGAGATACTAGGTACTAAGTTAGAAAACCTATAAAATGCAAAGGGGAAATAAAAATGTCGTTTAAAAATCTTCGCCAGGTGGCAACAGAAGAAGAAGAGGAATGCTTGTTCGAAGAAGATGAAGACGAATACTTTCCTCCACCAGGGCTCCTGATACCTGGCTTTTATGCTCCTCCAAATGATATTGCAAAATCAAATGGTCTAGCTGTGCTGTTTCCTAAAGTAAGTAACTATAATATAATATACTAATATGCCACAACTATCACACCACGACGTCTAGTCCCAAGCTAAGCAGAGCTTGTCTTATAAGTACAAGATAACTGATAAACATACTTATATAATCACTCAGTCCTCTTAGCGGTCGCTATACCAGAAAGGGAGTTATTTCAACTGGAAGACTGAATAGATAAACTCGGACTGTTCACTTAATTTTATTAATTACATTACTTGCATGTTAAGTACAAACAACAATGTTATTCTTATTGGCTAAACTGCTAGAACTACCACTAAATCGAAATGTCTCAAGCGACGGTCCCGGGGAGAGTGACTCCTGCGCACACGCTCAAAGCCAAACCACCCCCGACCCCGTGTCCCGCTCTATCATTGGGCCACGGGATCAGGTAATGTCAGGGTTGTGAACCAATCATAACGATTTGTTACGCCGCTACGCATTCTCCCGATCAATATACATCAAAGGTTAACATTCCAAAACAGAAGACATTAATCGACTTATACAACCTACCTTTGATATTACTTAAAACTGATGTTTATATAAAACAAAATGCTTACAATTTTAACTAATTTCAACAATTATAATAAGGCATTATTCGTTATCAGGAACAAAGCCTAACAAATAGAATACAACTACTTTATTGTACAAAAAAAGTTATATAATCTTAAGGTACATGAACCTCAATAAATCTTAATCTTTGAGATATAGGATTACATTTTTCGATTTAGGAGATTTTATTTTTACTGAGATCGTGGTATTTTCAACGATTACACATTATCCTATAATGGTCTTAGATACTTAACATACAAAATTACAAGAATTTTACAACAAAACATCCACTAGGGATCAATTTGGGCAAAGAAATTGAAACAGCCACTGAATATCACTTAAAGAAATCTCCCCAAAACTTTCTAGGGCAGTTACTAGAAAGTTTCATCTTGCGACCAATTAAACTATTAGACCAACAAGATCCTCAGAATATTAAGATAAGATACTTAAATATAAGTTTTCATGACTTGCCCATACTTTTTGTAAAGACAAGAAGATCATAGGCCCTACCACGAGTTCAAATCTGAACAGTTAAGGATCATATGAACATGTCACGTCTGTCATCAGTTTGGAGGTAAATTGACTGGCCTGTTGGTCTAGTGGTTAGTGGCCCTGAATGCTATGCCAGAGGTCATAGGTTCGATTCCCGCCCAGGACAAATGTTTGTGTGATGAGCATGATCATTTGTTCTGTGTCTAGGTGTACTTTACTTATAACTAGCGACCCGCCCCAGCTTCGCACGAGTGCAATGGTGATATTAAATATATTATGCATGTATTATACATATAATCTTTCTCTTGAATCACTCTATCTAATAAAAAAAAATCCATCAAAATTCGTTGCGTAGTTTTAAAGATTTAAGCATTCATAGGGACAGCGGGAAGTGAGTTTGTTTTATACTATGTAATGATATGTATGTATTTAGAAATATATTAGTATGTTTATCAGTTGTCTAGTACTCATAACATAAACTCTGCTTAGCTTGGGACTAGACGGCTTTGTGTGACTGTGTAAATATTAAAAAAAGCCACAATTAAAAATGGAACAGAGAGTAAAGTCTCACATACCCCCGTTTTGAAGGAAGGATCTTCCGACAAGACATGGGTTGCGTCTGGTGGGCTACTTTTCTATAGATGATTTCGGGGTGTTCTATAAATTCAAACCACGCGGAGAGCTTACCACTCCTGGGCCTAAGCAGTGGAAACATCGTACGGCTGATTAAGTCGCACAATTTTATCAGAATCAGAAGGCCGATTTCATTCTGTTTATAGCTATATCCGGCCACCGTAGACACTGGCTCGCGGACGGTGAGCAATGGGTAGCTCGCCGTCCGGTCGTCTGGTAAGACCGAGTCCAAGTCGTCAACGGCGCGCACCGTTCCCGCGCGCCTCAAGGAGTTGTCAGCAAACTGCAGGGGCCCTTCAGGGTCGAAGCCTCCTGGAGCCTAGAGGGTGGTGTAAAACTGTTACCTCGACTCCAGGAATAAGGCAAGGAAGGTACGGGGTAGGTTTTTTAGTCAGTAAGAGTCTGACACTGGTCTCCCGCTCCGCCCAAGAGCGGGTTTCGTCATTGGATGATTTTCGCCTACCATAAAAAAAAAAAATTCTGTTTATAGCTAAGCGGGAAATAAGTTTTTTTAATTTGCTATGACTACGCGTAGCCCTCGTAAGATCGATTGAGACCCGAAAATTGGTTATAATCCTGGTCAACCTGGTTGACCCACCATGGCCGTCGACATTGGATGCGGAGTAACAGAGAGAACTGGAAGGCTGCGCGTAACCATAGCAGGTGATTCGACTTATTTGCCGCATAATTTTCGTAATTTTCCTCTCCTAGAGAGGAGACCTGTGCCCCAACAGCGTGAATATCATAAAGTTGTACATAATTTAAGGGTCAAAGCCAACTGGGGCCAAGGGTTCGTGTCTGAAAGAAAGGCTCTAACCCTGGTAGAGATGGCGACGTAGGAACGGGGTAGGTTGTATAGTCAGTAAGAGTGTGACACTGTTTTCCGTTCCGCCCCAGCGCGGGATTCGTCATTGGATGATTTTTACCTACCATAAAAAGAAAAAAAAACCCTGGTATAGATGGCGACGTAGGAACGAGGTAGGTTGGTTAGTAAGTCTGACACTGTTTACTACTCCGCCCCAGGGATTCGGGATTCGTCATTGGATGATTTTTACCTACCATAAAAAAACTACACATAATTTCTACTAACAGATAAAATTCATGAACTCTCTTCTAAGACATGTTGTAGAAAGCAGGTATCGATGATGTCATAACTAACGATGACGTAATTCCACCAGTTGGTTCGCGAGCGGGTGACTCCGCAGACTGAGTTCCTGCCGCGTCACGTGCTCGTCTTGCTAGAGATAAGCAAGCGGTACAAGGCACTGGAAGCCATTGCACCCTTCAAGCATGCTATCATTCATGTGAGTATTTTCTTTTAGTCCAAATCTGGTGCAAACTTACAGCAGGCTTTTGAATTACTTGCCAGTTGGTTTTTGGATTAAAAAGACATTTATATTTTTGCACCAGGTACCTAAATTAATTTTTCTTCCAAGTTTATCGTAATCAAACCCCGAAAAGGTGGACACAAGGTGGATGGATACTGGTTTAGGGTTGCTGGAAGCCGATGGATGCAAGGCGCTCAGGACCGGTCTTTGTGGCGGCGTTTGGGGGAGGCCTATGTCCAGCAGTGGACGTCTTCGGCTGAAATGATGATGATGAACCCCGATGCAGGTCAATTTCAAATTGATGACGCGTAGGTTCGCATGGATACGCGAGAATGCGCGCGCACCATTCAGCATTATTTACGCGCGGACGCGCGTCTTTTTAAAATCTCAGATAAATGTGCGCGTTACGCTATGGAGTTAAGGTTGAATTTGTTATGTGCTGTTTTGGGTAGATGCTTTAATGAGCTTCGACTTTGCGCTAGTATAAATTAACCCTTAGTTAGTAATTTAGGGGATGTGTTGATGTGCGTGATGAGTCCCCACTAATTAAGGAAGAAGAAGTGAAGAAGGAGTGGCAGAAAAGATGTTTTGTCGTTTTGTTCTTTTATTATTGAACTGTAGTTTTCAACAAGAAATATGCATGGACATGACAACTCACTTTAACACTATATCGACGACTAATAGACGACCGGACGGCGAGCTACCCGTTGCTCACCGTCCGCGAGCCATTGTCTACGGTCGCTAGATATCGGCGGGATGATGGTGGTGTATTGTCAGGGTCACGCAGTATGAAGTACAATAATAAATACGTATTTACAGATGGGTATATTTGAAGCAACGACGCCGTACGACTGTGTTCACATCGCATACAGCGTCAAGCAATTCGACACTTTAGATATCACTTCTCTGAATTCGTGAGTAAACAATCTACTCTATCTACGGTCAGGTTTCTTAGGTCACATGCTTCTAGTACAGTCAACAAAACTAATTAGTAACTAGGCTCACCAGATGTAGTTTATTTTTCGAGTGAGTAAAAATCGTCCAATAAGAACTCTCGCCCCTGGGTAGAGCAGGAGATAGTGTTAGACTATTACTGAAACAAAAACACACCCGGATCCTACGTTATCTTTCATACCAGGGCCGAGGAAGGATCTTTCATCCTTCCTCGGCCCTTTCAGAAGGCCTTTTCAGGAGTAAAGTCTTTGCTTCGCTAGGCTTTGACCATTTTGCAGTATCTCTACGGTTGCAGAGTTTAAGTTGTCATGAAAACCGATGGAGGAATATTTATGGAACATTATTAAATTCATTCTAAACTTCAAAACATATCTGATGATCTTTTTAAGGGTTCCGTAGTCAGCTAAGAACCCTTATAGTGTCGCCAAGTCTGTCTGTCTCTCTGTCTGTCTGTCCGCGGATAATCTTAGAGCCGTTAGCACTAGAAAACTGAAATTGAATCACCAATTTATATATGGGCTACTTCGCGATGTTAAATCGTAGTTAATTGAGCGTTTTGATACATTGCGAGAAATTTGTAAAGGACGGGAAATTACGGAATCCTACACTGAGCATGTCCTGACACGTTTTTGGCCGGTTTTTTTAAATTATGAAATCGTTCAATTACTTGTGTGATTATGTCCGTACTCTCATACCATTTCTTTCGCTAACATTATCTACACTAATATAACAAAGAGGTAAAGTTTGTTTTTTTGTTTGTAGGAGGTAATCTCTGGAACTACTGGTCCGATTTGAAAAATTTTAGCAACAATAGAAAGCTACTTTACTCCTGAGTGACATAGGCTATATTTTATGTACCAACGCGGGCGAGGCCGCTGACAAAAGCTAGTTGCTTCATAAGTAGACAACCGCCTTAAATTCCCTTTTGCTTTGAATATGGTCTGAACTAGAGCAAATAACGAGAGGACACCACCATCGATTGTGTTCATCTGCATTTCGTCTTGCAATAGGTGAAGACTCTAGCCATTTCTCAAAGAGGCGACTTACCGCCATGATTATAGCATGCCCAACATTTTACGTCCCTAGTTCCTTACCTTCTTTGTTGACTGTACACTTAATGAATGGTACACAAAAAGTGTATTGTTATTTTTAGGACTTTGAGTCCTTCGAATCTTTCTTTCAGAAACAAACCCTTAGCCCCAGAAGCTTACTGGGCCTCTGTGATTATTATTTTTGTTCTTTTTTACGACTATTACACAACGCCGTTCAGTCTCAAGCTAAGCAGCTTGTGTTATGTGTAATAGAAAACTGATAAACATACTTATGTCTTTCTAAATACATACATATATCACTACATAGTATAAAACAAAGTTGCTTACCACTGTCCCTATGTATGCTTAAATCTTTAAAACTCCGCAACGGATTTTGATGGTTTTTTTTTAATAAATAGAGCAATTGAAGAGGAAGGTTTATATGTATAACACATATATTTAATATGACATTGTACCCGTGCAAAGCTGGGGCGGTTCACTAGTTATAAATAAATTACACCCAGACACAGATCAAACATTTGTCCTGGGTGGGAATCGAACCCACGACTTCTAGCATAGCAGTCAGGGTCACTAACTACTAGACTGTCAGGCCAGTCATTGTCATCATACGAAGTCAAGTCAATCAAGTTTTTACTTTTTTTTTTGCTTTCTTTGAAAGTAGTGTGGCCAAGTCGTAATGACCCTGATAAGTCAGGGTCATTACGACAAGTCCTGACGAGTTGTAGATCGCGGGTTCAAACCCAGCCAGGCGCATTACTTTGTGTTATTTATTTCATCACCACTGATCTCAAAACGGTGAAGGAAAACATCGTGAGGAAACCGGCATGTCCTAGAACCAAAAATTCGAAGACATGTGACATCCACCAACCCGCCTTGGACCCACGTGGTGAGTTACGGCCCATTCCCTCTCCTAGAGAGGAGTCTGTGTCCCCGCAGTGGGAACATTAAAAAGGATGACGATGATGAAGTTTTTGCTTCCAGAGATCAACTAAAGCTAGCATTCATGTTGTCCGTGGAGGTAGACGTGCCGCTACTTCACCTGATGGACCTGAATCCCTTGCACGTGAGTCGCGACTGCGCCAGCGGTGAGGAGGAGTGCGCCGCCATGTTCTCCGTCGATTATGGAGATGAATATGATCAGTTTGAGGACTTTGAATAGGTTCAGGTACACACCTTTATAGAATAGAATAATATTTTATTGTACACCAAAGAAGTAACAATTTCACAGAAACTCACCGCTTTCTTTATGACATTCATATACCTATACTATGTAGGGTGTAAATCGCAAAAAAAAGTCAGCTATTCAGTACATTTATGTTCGCCTAATTGGGCACAATATTGTGAACTAGCCTAACTTAAAAGTTTAATTTTATTCACAGCTTCAAGGGACCGCAGACTTGTGTAGTGTATATGGTTTCAATCTTCGATCTCGCCACGCATCTCTGATATAAAGGGTCTTGACAGACAAACAACAAAGTGAACCTTATGGGTTCCACTTTTTTCTTTTAAGGTACGAAACCCTAAAAAGTGCTTCTGACCCATTTTTTGCAGTTTCAAGTGATTTTGGACTGTATAATACTTAGTTACGGTATAATACGTAGGAGAACGAAAACAACCGACATCGCTCGAAGGATTGCATCGCTGAAGTAGCAGTGGGCGGGACACATAGCGCGGCGAACCGATGGCCGTTGGGGTGGAAAGGTTTTCGAATGGCGACCGCGTACCGGACGACGCTCCGTGGGCGCCCCCTACAAGGTGGACCGACGATCTGGTGAAGGTCGCGGGAAGCCGCTGGATGCGGACAGCACAGAACTGATCGTTGTGGAGACCCTTGGGGGAAGCCTATGCCCAGCAGTGGGCGTCGCTCGGTTGACATGATGATGACGATGAATACTTAGTTTTGACTGTGACATATAGATCTAAAGTTATGTGTACGTAGATAGGTAGGTAACTACTACTACTTTAGATGTAACAAATTTTTCAGAGCGGCAAACTTGATGGCTCTGCGAATTTTAGCGCTTGAAAACTCGTACAAAAAAAAAAAAGATTTAAACAAATAAATGAAATACGCAGTTGTTATTGCTGTTAAAAGCTGTTATTGACATTTAATTTTTTATTGGGGTATGTGGTATATTGTGTCAATAATACTTATGTTATGAGGTCTTGCTTTAAGGTTAAGAATATACGATTTTTGGGACATAAATGTATTTTTTATTCACAACTTCAAGGGACTGCAGACCTGGGTATATAGTTTTAATTTCAACCCAATACCTCCACGCATTCCTCAGATAAAAGTTTTTGACAGACAAACAGACTGGCAGACAACAGAGTGACACTAAAACGGTCCTGGTTTTTCCTATCGAGGTACAAATCTCTAAAAACCCTTCAATAATTATTTCTTCATTGATCTTTTTTGCACATCCGCTAGAACGACAAGGCAAACACTGGCTAAACAATTTTTTCCACAATAATTTTCGATTTATTTAACTTCCGTTTTATATTAACTATTAGTATTGTCCCAACTGTAGTGATATTATAAAAAATACATACGTAAACATAGTTCAGAAATGCAATGAGTCCTACGACAATATTGTTTATAATATTATACTATATGTGGAGGCTTGTTGTTAGCAATATTCAAAATAATTTTTGTTTACTCACATTATAATTAGTCTGTAAGCCTTCTGTAAAATTAATAAAAAAAATAAAAAATAATAATAATTGAGAAAGCTAAACTGCATCTCACATTGTGCGAAAATCTTATAAGCTAGATAAAAATGATGCAATGTAAGGCCTTCACAGAGTCAAACCTAATTAGGTGACATAGTGAGCATTAATTTAGCAAGTCTCAGTATTATTATAATCTTTGTACTGCCGGTGTCTCGTAACAGGGACTCAGCAAAATTCCAAGCATCGAATTTTACAGAGCTGTACGAGTTATTTAGACTTTGAGTTCGGTGTGTAGTGACAACGAAGCCATACGTACTGATGCAGGTGAATATTATTTGTTATTTATTTGGTGTTTTTCAAAGTATTTAATTAAAAATACAAGTAGGTGTCTTCAAGGCTAGAGTGAATAGGCTCTTAATAAACTAGTGCGCCTTACCATCAACTAGCGACCCGCCCCAGCTTCGCATGGATATGGATATTTAATATATTATGCATGTATTATGCCCATAAACCTTTCTCTTGAATCACTCTATATATTAAAAAAAACCGCATCAAAATCCGTTGCGTGCTTTTAAAGATAGAAGCGTACATAGGAATAAGCAACTTTGTTTTATACTATGTAATGAAGATTGCATCACTGCTTACCATCAGGTGGGATCGCAGTCAAGCACTAGTTTATTGCAATTAAAAAATATGTACAAGTGTTTACGCAAGTTGAGGACTTAAAAAAAAAAAGAAAACAATGTTTATTTTGCCCAAAATAGATGCACATAATATTACAATCTGTTAAGTATGAACCAGGGCCTAAAGTCTGATATTACAATAGTGCCAGAATAGTCGCTCATTGATTTCAAAATGGTTGATTTTGACAAGTTTGGTAATCTACTAATATGATGGCGTCATTATGACTTTCCAATGATCAACCAGTGACACTTCTATGAAAGAATTTTTTTTAAATGGTAATCTTGTACATAATGACTTACGATTAGAATGTTATTGTGCAGTTAATTGTTTTAATCCGTAAGAAATCAATTCGTACTACAATTCTATTATGACACCACTAACCGCCCAATTATCAGCCATTATCAATTAATAGATTATGAACTTTTAGCAAAATGACAATGGAATCGTATTGGAATGACAATGGAATCGTATTGGAATGACAATATGTGACTTACCTATTAAAGTTGCTGATATTTCTAGCTAGGATTGAATCGAGGCTAGGCGAGGCTAGGCTAGGCGTAACGGTACTTGCAGTGTTGGAAAGCCTCCACGTGAACTGATGATCTAGTGAGGGTCGCGAGAATCTGATGGATGCGAGATGCACAGGATCGGTCGTTAGGGCGAGTTGAGAGAGGCTTGTGTCTAACAGTGGAATGTTTTTCGTCAGAAATGATGATGATGAGAGTTGATCAAAGTTATGAATAGATAAAATTGTTTAGTTTTAAACAACGGTATGTCCTGTTTATTATAGGTAGAAGGATATTATGGTTATTTTTTTAACATTGTCATTTCCGTAATCATGTAATTAGTTTGATACAAGTTAGTACGGAGCCACATACAAAATGGGTAATCTCTTTTTTTGATCATTCATCACTGAAGATATTCAATTTCTGATTGTGGTGTAATAAATTTAGATGTTACGAAACGTATAAGTGACTCTGTATTTTTAGAGCTAGGATGGAATGGAGTGGGTCATTTAGTCAGTAAGAGTCTGACACCGTTTCCCGTTGCGCTGGAGGGCAGGATTCGTCATTCAATGATTTTACCCACCATAAAAAAACTATGTTTTGTCTCAGTAAGTGATATATTCTTTACAGTATGACCGTCGAATCTTAGCGAGTATGAAGTTAGGCTCTGGGAAATTTATCAGTTTTAAACACGAAAAAAACAATGAATTCAACAAATAAATGCATTTTGCAGTTGCTATTGCTGTTAAAAATTGTTATTGGCATTTTTTTTTAACCTTTATTTTTGTACGAGTTTTTCAAGCGCTAAAATTCGCAGAGCCTAGCTTCAAACACACCAAGATTCGACGGCCGTTTTGTACGTGATATACAAATGTTAGTACCTAGTAGGTATAACTTAAAATAAAACAAACTTGTAAATAAAACAAAATTGCTGACCTATCTGTACATATTTGCGTACGTTTGTTTATCGAAATGAAAACTACGTATTTAGAATTCAATGAAAAACATTACTCTTATAAGCTTACTCGTCTAATCATCTACACTTAATATAAAAAAGAGGTAGTTTGTTTATTTATTTTTTTTATATAAATCGAAATCATAAAACGGCAGTTTATTCGAATGCAGTGACACGACTGTTCTTTATTTGATCAAAAGATGACATAACATATACTTGTCGATAATAATTTATATATGGCAGTAGTAGGTTTATTTTATGTGTACAAAGGTTTACAATTCTAACACCCCAACTACAGAAAATAAACCAATATCACAATTTAAACAATCTTTTGTATAAGATACTAACAGTTTAAATTACTAACACTTAAACATACCTATACCTTCCAAACATTTATAATGTTTCATAGGACTTAAAGCTTTAGTTAAAACATCTGCTGGCATAGCAGTTGTTGGCAAATATTTCAAACTAATAATGTTATCATTGACTACATCTTTGACAAAATGGTATCTGATGTCAATATGTTTACTTTTTCTATGACACACATGGTTTGCCACCAACTTCTGTGCACTTTGACTATCATTGTACAATTTCACAGTGTGTAAACTACCAGTAAGCTCACATAATAACATTCTTAAATATATAGCCTCTTTACATGCTTCTGCTATTGCCATGTACTCAGCCTCCATACTTGATAATGCTACTGTTCTTTGCTTACGGCTTTCCCATGAAATAGCTGAACCTGATATTTCAAAACAATATCCTGTATAAGACTTACGGTCAACTGAATTACTAGCCCAATCTGCATCAACATATCCTACAAGTTCAGTGTCTCCTTTTGCATATTTCAAACAAAAATCTTTTGTTTTCTTTAAATATCTAAGTATTCTCTTAGCATACTTCCAATGAACATTAGTGTGACATTTATTGAACTGACTAAGAAAACTTACACTGAATGATATGTCTGGCCTTGTCAGAACTGCTAAGCACATCAAACTTCCTATCAATTGCTGATAAGGAATCTCACTATCACAGGTTTCAGACCTTTCAATATCTAATTTACATTCAATTGGAGTACTAGCTTCTTTACATTCCAACATATTAAATTTATTTAATAACTGATCTATATATTGTTCTTGATCTAAAGTTACAATATTGAGCTTTTTATCAATCTTAACCCTCATACCTAAACACTGTTGAACCTGTCCTAAGTTTTTTATCTTAAATTTAGAACTCAACGCAGAAACTAAATCTTCAGTTTCACTCTTATTATTACAATAAACAAAGAAATCATCAACATACAAAGCAATGATAAGCTTTACATCATTACTGATCTTTGTAAAAACACATGGTTCTAAGCGACTCTTTTTAAACCCTATTTCACATAAACATTGCTCTACTCTCTCATACCAAGACCTAGAGGACTGTTTTAGTCCATAAATTGCTCTGTTTAATTTTACAATAACTTTCTCTTTTTTAGAATTGCAGTCAATATTTGGCTGATACATATAAATATCTTCTTTAAGAAAACCATTTAAAAATGCTGTTTTCACATCTAAATGAGTGACATCTAAATTTAATTGTACTGACAAAGCAAATAACATCTTAAGAGTAGAATGTCTTACAACGGGTGAAAAAGTCTCATCATAATCAACTCCAGGCTTCTGAGTGAAGCCTTTAGCCACTAAACGCGCTCTGTACCGAATACTATTATCACTACTGACTTTCTTTTTGAACACCCACTTACATTGCACTGGAGTTTTATGAGAAGGCAGTTCGTCAACTGGGGACCACGCATCATTTTCTTTGAAAGCCTCCAACTCCTCCTTCATAGCCTCGATCCACTTGTCTCGGTCAGAGCCCTCCAGAGCCTCATGGATGGTAACTGGGTCCTTGGTAACTTCGGTACTGGATGAAGCGCACAGGTTTGTATAACCATAACGCTCCGGTGGCTTCCTTATTCGTTTAGTGATTACTGGCTCTGGCTCATCATCTTCCTCAGATGCTGTTGTTTGCTGCAGAGTAGAGTCCAAATCAGTCAAAACATTATGATATTCAGATTCTGAAGAAATATCTGAGCATTCATCACTCTGAGAAGTTTCTTTTGGTATCTCTTTCTCACTGCTCTTAACATCACTGCCTGACTTATCTGTTTGGATTGTATCCCCAACTGAAACTGTTATATTGTCATCTACAATATTCTTCCTTTCAGTATTCTCATGTACTATAACATCTCTACTTGTTGTTATATTACGCTTTACAGGATCATATACTCTGTAACCTTTCACATTTTCTGCAAAACCGACTAGGATATGCTTCTTTGATTTAGAATCCCACTTGAGCCTTTTTTCTTTTGGAATGTGAACCATTATCGGACTACCGAATATACGGATATGACTTAAATCTGGTTTCTGTTTCATCCAGAGTTCATATGGTGTTTTATTATCTAATCCTGATGCAACAGATCTGTTTCTAAGATAGACTGCAGTATTTGTAGCTTCCGCCCAAAACTTCTTATCTAACCCAGCATCAAATAATAAACAACAAGCTCTTTCAACAATAGTCCTATTGATACGCTCGCTCATACCATTTTGTTCAGGAGTGTAGGCATTCGTCTTTTGATGAAGAATACCTGCACTTTTCAAATAATTTTCAAACTCATTACTACAGAACTCTAGGCCATTATCTGTCCGAAAAATTTTAATTTTTGCATTCTGTTGGTTTTCTACCAACGACTTGAACTCTTTAAAGTACTTGAAAACTTCACTTTTTACTTTAAGAAAGTAAACAAAAGCCATACGGGTAAAGTCATCAACAAATATAAGAAAGTACCTTGATCCACCGATTGAAGTTATCTCCATTGGTCCACAAACATCAGCATGGATAACATCCAAAGGCTTGCTGCTCCTTGTTCCTGCATGACCAAATGGCAAGCGAGACTGCTTTCCTTCACAACATACTGTGCATGTACTTTTGTTGATCTCCGACTTATCTGAGTATGAAATACCCATGACTGCTCCATCTTTCATCTTTTTTAAATCATTCATGTTCAAATGACCCATTCTCCTGTGCCAAACTTCACTACTAGTATCTTCAGTAGGAGATGTAAACAAACACTGCTTGCTTTCTAACCTCAACTTGTAAACACCATTCATTTCATCTGCAATTCCAACCAAACTGTTTTCTTGATTGTAAATATAACAGCAATCGTTCTTGAATTGCACACTGTTGCCGTTTTTGATCAACTTACTAATAGAAATTAAATTTGTCGAGAGGTTAGGAACACATGAAACTTCCTTTAAAGTCACATCATATCTGCAACCATTTGAAGTTTTTGTAATTATATTTACATCACCAGAGCACAAAACAGGCATAGCACTTTTGTTTGCTGCTATTATCTCCTTTATTTGAGGCGAAAAACATGGATTTTTCACAATGTTTACATCTGGGGTCAAATGAACACTGGCACCGCTATCTAAGTAAAAGTCGTCTTTACTATAATTTCCACTCAAGAAAACTGCGGAAAAAGCGTTCGTCTTCTTAATTACATGTTGCTGGTTTTGTTCCTTGGTGCACTGAGATTTATAGTGCCCAAATTCTTTGCACTTATAGCATTTTATTTTCTGTTTATCTGTTTTCTTTTGATTCGATTTCGATGAACCGCCGCCATTGTTGCTACGAGAGCTGTCATTCTTTTCACTTACATTGCCAACATTGCGATTTTGATGACAGTGCTGCCCTCTGTTGAAAAACGCATTTCCGGCCTCCGAACCATCATCTGACAGGTCGATCAATTTCGTTTTTACCACATCGGCTGTAATGGCGATTCCGGAATGCTCAATGGCCATAATCATTGGAAAATATTTATCAGGCAAACCAGCCAACAATAAACACCCGATCCACTCATCATTCACTGGAAATCCTGTTCCTGCTAATTTTTGGGCCGTCTCGATTATTTGTGTGATGTAGGTAGTCATTGAGTCGCAACCGTCTAGGCGAATTGATATGAGATTACGCAACAATGTGATTCTCCTTGAAAACCCAGAATCATCAAACATCGACTTCAATTTCTGCCACAAATCCTTAGTACTTTTAGCTTCCTTAATGTGAACATACAATGATGGATCTATTGTCAAAATTAACTTGGCTTTCGCTTTGGCATCTTCTGCTACTGCGGTTGCTGTTGCTGGTGGTTTTTCTTGCTTTATACAGTCAGCCACACCCTCTAGAATTAGCAAGTTCTCCGCCGCAAATGCCCATTCGTCATAGTTTTCCCGACCTTTCAGCTTTGGAATGCTGGTCAAGAAATTTGTAGCCATTTCCGTTAATTTTGTTAACTGACACTCACAGCCGTTTTTTTATATTACATACCGCGCCTAAGCTAAATAAAAGCAGAAAATATACTTAAAATTTAACTATAAGACATACTGGGCCCATAACCTAATAAAACGGCAGTTTATTCGAATGCAGTGACACGACTGTTCTTTATTTGATCAAAAGATGACATAACATATACTTGTCGATAATAATTTATATATGGCAGTAGTAGGTTTATTTTATGTGTACAAAGGTTTACAATTCTAACATTATTGGCATTTTTTTTTAACCTTTATTTTTGTACGAGTTTTTCAAGCGCTAAAATTCGCAGAGCCTAGCTTCAAACACACCAAGATTCGACGGCCGTTTTGTACGTGATATACAAATGTTAGTACCTAGTAGGTATAACTTAAAATAAAACAAACTTGTAAATAAAACAAAATTGCTGACCTATCTGTACATATTTGCGTACGTTTGTTTATCGAAATGAAAACTACGTATTTAGAATTCAATGAAAAACATTACTCTTATAAGCTTACTCGTCTAATCATCTACACTTAATATAAAAAAGAGGTAGTTTGTTTATTTATTTTTTTGTTTGTAGGAGGTAATCTCTGAAACTACTGGTCCGATTGGAAAAAAATTAGCAACAATAGAAAGCTCCTTTACTCCTGAGTGACATAGGCTATATTTTATGTACGCGGGCGAAACCGCTGACAAAAGCTAGTTTTTTCATATTTATTTTTGATGGTGGGCAAAAATCATTTAATGACGAATCCTGCCCTCCAGCGGAACGGGAAACGGAGTCAGACTCTTGCTGACTAAACACCCCACTCCACTGTTTTTAGTCGGTAAAAGTTACTCAGGCCTCCTGCTCCACCCTAGATGGCATTGCATGATTTTCCGCTTTAAAATATTCACCACAGTTACGAGTATAGCTAGTTATTATCATCTTTCTTACTTGTAACATCTTACTAATATTATAAATGCGAAAGTTATGATGTTTGGATGTTTGTTACTCAATCACGCCAAAACGGCTGGACGGATCTTGATGAAATTTGGCACAGGCATAGGATACGCTCCGGAATAGGACATAGGCTACTTTTTATCCCGGAAACCCCGACCCCAATAACACGCGGGCGAAGCCGCGGGCAAAAGCTAGTGTATAATATGATGATAAGTGACATTTTACAAAATGGAATTTTTATTAGTGTTAAGACAAATCTTAAAAAAATAATCTATAAAAACTAGTGCATAGCATCTCATTTATAAAAAAAAAAAATATAAAATGTCCACAACTATCACACAACGCCATCTAGTCCCAAGCCAAGCAGAGCTTGTGTTATGGGTACTAGACAACTGATAAACATACTTATATATTTCTAAATACATACATATTATAGATAAATTACACCCAGACACAGAACAAATGATCGTGCTCATCACACAAACATTTGACCTGGGTGGGAATCGAACCTACGACCTCCCGCATAGCAGTCAGAGTCACTAACTACTAGACTGACAGGCCAGTCTAAAATGAATGAAGGATGAAATTATTTTTACAATAATAAGTAACATATTTTCAATTTCAGTTTCAGGTTCGACAGCCATCTTAATTCCGACCATCACAGCTTTATAAACGAGAATCACCATGATTCAAGGTAATTAAATCAATTGATTTGCTATTTTTATCCCACTGTTTTTTTAGATTTTTATTGTTTTTTTACACAGATATATATATACCTAGATAACGCAAGAGATTACTTCGCGTGCCTATCTTACGTACAAAAATTGTAAGTGGTCACTTTCACGGTCAGTCTGCATCAGTGTACAACGCTAGTCGGACATCAGTTAAATATATAAAAATGGTTAATTGTGCTGGCAAGGCGGGGTTGGAGCGAGGGGGACGCCGTACGCGGCGGCGTCTTTGAATAGATTTGATTTTCTCATCACAAATAGTGCTTGTGACGTCATAATTGCAAGCTATTTCCATTTCATTTATTATTTAATTTGTACATTGTTTAATAATTTATCAAGTAATTTAATTTAATTTAATTTAATTTAATATTAATTTAATTTTCATAGTCACATAATGCGTTAAGAATATTTTAAATTTTAATAATTTAATGATTTTACCACTGTTTTCTGTGCTAGCGGTGTTAACCTATAATTAATTGTTGCACCCGCAATTGTATCCAACTGTAAATGTTAGTTGTTAGTGTACTGGTGTAAACAGTTGTTGGTTAACCTAAATAAAAATAAATAAATAAATAAATAAATAATACGTAGTCAAAAAATGGCACGCATGGCAATCTTAAAATTACTGAATGCCAATAGAGTTTTCAGGTGTTATCTCTCTTTTTTGGCATTACTTTTGCATTAAACACAATTAAACATCACATTGGATTGCTTTAGAACAACAAGCTTTTAAACCATGCTCGACGTAGGTCGGAAAGGCCCACCTTAAGACAAAGGACAAACGGAAAGACGGACAGGCAGACGGACAACAAAGTGATCTTAAAAGGGTTCCGTTTTTTTTCATTTAGGGTAAAACCCGGATAGTTGCCCCACTTTTTGAAATCACTCCATATCTCTGAGTAAAAAAAGTGAAATGCGTTATTTGTAAGACCAGCAGGTACTTTGGTTTTTCAATGACCAATTTATGATAATTTAAAAATATTTTCTTTTATATTTTTAGAGTATTAGGGATTTTAGCAGACCTCTATATTTTGTGACATCTTATCTCATCTCATCATATGTGCCTGATCCATATAAATGCCTTATAGGATAGATGCCTTTCCCACAAAACGGGCAACTATCCCCTAAAAACTTTGATCGCATTTTGTCTTCTCATGCAATCACATAGAGACGTAAGACACGGTCAACATAGTAGTAGCTGGAAAGTCTTTTGATTAATAATTGAAATACTATACGATTCATTCGCAAAACTAGAGTTATCGAAATCGGGGCACCTATCCCACTGGGGCATCTATCCTGGTTTTACCCTATAGTTACGGAACCCTTTAAAAGTACTGTTACATGCATCTTTATTCAGTAAACAAGTTTCATATGACATTTTTAGTCTCATTTCACACGAGATCAGTTCATGCCGTACCTAGCAACTCTATTGAAGCGTTGTCAGCAAGATCTTGGGTGGTGCACCGATGGTCCAAGGTGCATGCAACGTAGGCATGTCAGTAACACTTGATCTAGGAAAACAAACCTTATTGCTATGCAATAAATCAGCTGTTTATATGAACGTGTGACGATTGTGTCGTTAAGTAGATTAGAAACTTGTTTATTTTATACGTATATGTACAATCAGTTACGAGTTCAGAGATCCTACAGGGACCCAGTATCAAAAGTTCCACAAGGGTCCCGTATAAAAAAACTAGCTTTTGCCCGCGGCTTCTCCCGCGTGGTATTGGGGTTGGGGTTTCCGGGATAATAAGTAGCCTATGTCCTATTCCGGAGTGTATCCTATGCCTGTGCCAGATTTCATCCAGATCCGACCAGCCGTTTTGGCGTGATTGAGTAACAAACATCCAAACATCGTAACTTTCGCATTTATAATATTAGTAAGATATGGTTTTGCCTACGTCTTGGCCCCTGAATTACGAGGACCCCGTACAATATGGCCGTTAGATCTTGACGAGTTTGAAGGAAGGCTCTGCGAATTTCAGCTCGTTTAATCAATAAATGCATTTAAAACTTAATAATATAATATATAATAATATAATATGTCCACAACTATCACACAACGCCATCTAGTCCCAAGCTAAGCAGAGCTTGTGTTATGGGTACTAGACAACTGATAAACATACTTATATATTTCTAAATATATACATATTATAGATAAATTACACCCAGACACAGAACAAATAATCGTGCTCATCACACAAACATTTGTCCTGGGTGGGAATCGAACCCACGACCTCCAGCATAGCAGTCAGGGTCACTAACTACTAGACTGACAGGCCAGTCGAAACTTGCAACAACAGTAACTTGTTGTTACTGATAAAAACTGTTATTGGAATTAGTTCTTTAAAACCTTTAGTTTTTTAAGAAAGAAAGATATCATTTATTTGCTTAAATAAGGTACAGAAGGTTGACAGTATATTCTGCCTTTAATTTCGGCGAGCAAATATGAAACACTGTAGCTTAAATGAATAATTAATAATATCGTAATCATGCACTTATTCATTGCACAGGTTTCTATTACATTCAAATTAAAATTGTATTGTTTATTAAAAAAAAATAAAGTAAGTATAAAAATAAAAACAATAATCATAAATGTCAATAATAATCTCAAATGTCAAAAAATAATTTACGAGTATTTAAGCGCTAAAACTCACAGAGCCTAACCTCAAATTCACCAAGATCCAACGGCAGTACCATATCATTGATAAGTCAAATACGGCAGAACATACCTGCCCCTAATCTGACGTAACGTATTCTCCCATCATCATCATCATCATCAGCCTTTCAATGTTCCCACTGCAGAGACACAGGCCTCCTCTCACTAGGAGAGGGAATGGGCCATAATCCACCACGCGGGCCCAGTGCGGATTGGTGGATGTCACATGTCTTCGAATTTTTGGTTCTAGGACATGCCGGTTTCTTCACGATGTTTTCCTTCACCGTTTTGAGAGCAGTGGTGATGAAATAAATTACACAAAGTAATGCGCCTGGCTGGGTTCGAACCCGCGACCTACAACTCGTAAGTCGGGGCTGTTACCACTCGGCCACCACTGCTCATACTCGGCCACCACTGCTCATTTTCCCATGGATTCAATTTAATTAGTCAGACATATTATAAAGATTAAACATCCAGTCAGTGTAAGAAATTGTCTCACTCGCTCTGAAAAGCACGCGTGTTCTCACCGCATCAAAATCCCGTTGCGTAGTTTTAAAGATCTAAGCATATATAGGGACAGCGGCAAGCAACTTTGTTTTATACTATGTAATGAAATAATTTAAAAGTGGTTTTTTGACACTGACTTCCAAAGTTGAAGTTAACTTAAAATTTTTAATATAAAAATAGTTTTGAAGTATGTTGTATTTTATATGAAAACACTAGAACAAATCATCACGATCGGTTCACATAAACACAAAAGGTATGGGTGAATGGATAACCCCAATAACATGGAACTACAACATAATTGGTTGGATGGTTAATTGGTTTATCATTACATTATACCTCATTTAACCAATTATGTACGTAAGGTTTACACATCCGCGGGAGCCCTTCAAAGCGTACTGTGATGTAATGATATGTTATAGTGTTAACAATAAACTGACATATAGAGCGATTCATAACAAATACCATTTTTCATTACTCATACCTACTCTGAAAGCAGGTGTGAAGTTGCCTGCGGAGCGAGTTGAAAGTAGCACTTTTCATCCCTAGGGAGACTTATTTTCAACTGACAGCTGTCAACTTATTTAAAAAAAGCTAATTCTATCTTGACATTTCTATTGAACCAAGTCCCGAAATTCTTTACAGTTAGTACAATTGAAATATAATAAAGATAGGATAATTATAGGACTCTTATCCCACTCCGATTAGGTTCAAAACCTAATCGGAGACAGTTTTCGAGTAAGTGTATTGAAAAACATTTAGACGACTTGAAAACCTCCTCTTTTTTTGGTCATCGGTTAAAAATAGCTTTTTTTGAATTATTCCTTTTTAATTAGACGTCTTTTTATTGACACAGCACTGATAAAATATATTTTTATTCGAGATGGTCTGATACCGATAAATTTAACAGATACAATCCCCAGACAAAAAAAGGAAACAAACGCATTCATTGCATGGTTGATAAATCATGATTTATTTGATTTTTTTAAGTCTTTTTAAATAAAGAATTTAGTTTATCACATCATTTTTATAAAAGCGAAAGTGAGAGAGTGTATGTTTCTGTGTTTGTACTTTTTCGCACTCGAACGAATGACGGATTTGAATAAAATTTGGTAAGACGGTATACTATATCTTGGAATAATGTTCAAATAGTAATGAATATTTCATCCGATGGAAAGCCGGCGGCGGTAATCTCTCGCGTCGCGCCTTGGTGGAGGCCATGGTTCGGAGCGAGGAGGGGTGGCAGGCGGTCGCCTCCTTCTGCCAAGCACTAATGCTAGCTAAGGAGGAGGTCGACCGCATAAGACAACGGCGCACACGTCCCAGGCGCCGCTGGGATTCCGATACTAATTTTCGGCCACCGTAGGCGCGGGCTTGAGGACGGCGAGCAATGGATAGCTCGCCGTCCGGTCGTCTGGTAACCGGACCAAACCAAGTCGTCGACGGCGCGCTTTGTTCCCGCGCGCCTCAAGAAGTTGTCAGCAAAGCCGTAGGGACTCTGCAAAAGGGTCGAAGCCTACTGGGGCCCAGGGTCTTTTTCTGAAAGGAGGGCAGAGAAGGAACAAGGTGGGGTGTTTAGTCAGTAAGAGTATGACACTGTTTCCCACTCCGCCCAAGAGCGGGATTCGTCATTGGATGAGTTTTGCCCACCATAAAAAAAACCCGATGGAAAGTGAAAATATGATCAATGGAGCACGCTTACTTAGAAATAACCTTTTCACTCTTGACTTAGTCACATAGGTTGTAGCTATCAGGAAACACAGACTTTGACTAAAATCCACTCCTTAGCTGTACGCACAATGGAAATATTCCTGAAACATTTCCCGCACATGGGTGGGAAGTGGGCATCGCCGTACGCCTGGACGTCCAATGTTTTCTAAAATTTATTAAAAAAAAAGTTTCTCAATAGCATATTCGCCATATTTTTAATAACCGCAGGCGCAGTCACTTATATGATTTTTTTTTTAATCTTCAATCCTTCATTCTCATTACTAAACCCATTATTTCATTATTACAACGTTTACACACCAGATTATTGAAATTGTCGCGAGCGGACATTTTTTATTGAAATAAATCCAAAGAGCCATCTGTATCGGAATAAGTTCCATTACACTTTTCAACTGTCTTAAATCTGATCTATTGTTTACAGTTTACAAACTCCTCATCATCTTCTCGAGCGTGACGCTATCTTCGTGCTACTGCCCCACCGACAGGATCCACAATATTGGTCAGTGCGCCTATCGGATCCACTGCTTCGGCAACATCCGCGGGATCTCCCTACCCAACGAGTGCTATGAATCCACCAACTACCCGGTCACCGTCGACGTCACAGTCACCGACGCCATCGAGCGATTCGACGACCATTTGGATCTCGACTTCCTCAACATCATAACTTCCTTGAAAGTGTTAGGAAGGTGGCAGCATACAAAACTTGCCATCTTAATGTATACCACTAGACTAAGACATCTTCAACTTGCTAATATCGGTATTGAAGAAATTTCAGGAACTCCCTTCTATTATTTGGCACGTCTTGAAACTCTCGATTTGTCTTACAATAGTCTAACCGATATCGCTGAACTCTTCCAGTTCCAAATACACCCAAATAAATTGCGAAAACTGTCACTGGCTAACAACGCGATAAAAGACATTCCAAGTGAAGCTTTTGATGAACTGTCTTCTTTAGCAGAACTTGATCTCTCCTACAATATTATTTCTGACCTTTCTGAAGAGCCGTTCTACAATCTAACAAAACTAGAAATATTGCGGTTGAATAATAATAGGATTAAAGATTTGAATGGGGCTGTTAACAGCCTTCAGAACTTGAAGCATTTGTATCTAAGAGGCAATCAAATTCAGAACATCGATGAAGAGTCTCTCAATATCATCCAACATTTGGAAACCTTCGATGTGTCTTGGAACGAATTGGAAAAAATCAAGCCTATCATGTTTTCAAGACACTGGGACCATTTTACTAATCATTCCATTTGTAAAATTATACTTACAGGCAATCACATTATCAATGTTCCCAATGCAACCTCTCAAGAGATTTCGTCTCGGTTCGCCAGGACTATGAATAAACACAATGTAAATATACTCACAGAATTAGATCTTTCCTCCAATTCTATTACGAATATTGAATATAGTGCTTTCCAATCGTTGATTCAGTTGATATCTTTGAATTTGTCTAAAAACAAAGTTATCGATTTTGTAGTTAATGCAAATGATCTTGCCGACTTAAAATTTTTGAACCTGAGTGGCAACTATATCACGCAGTTGTACTACGAAAGTTTTTCTGCTATGACCAAGTTACAGAATCTTGATTTATCATACAACCGACTTGAATTCATCCCCGATATGACGTTTAATAATAATAACAATTTAAAACTTGTGAATATGACTTATAATGAAATTGAGAAACTTGATAGTATCCACATAACTATGTTCCACCCAGAAGGTGGGGTGTTAGATCTTTCCAATAATGGGTTGTCAAAGATTAATATTCCTTACGGGGAAGGTTTACGTTTGGTAACTTTGTTTTTACATTCAAACAATATATCGGATCCGTCGTTGGTGGATCTGAGTCATCAAACAGATTTGCGAACGGTGGATATGAGTGACAATTTGATTTGGGAACTAGACGACTCATCTTTGAGGCTACCAGGGTCGAGTCTCGTGTACCTAGATTTAACTTGCAACAAAATCCATTGGATCGGACCGGCCACTTTTAAAAGACTGCCTCATTTGAAGACCCTTCGTCTTGGACACAATCTGCTGACGAAACTAGAGTACGGCTCATTTGAAGGCTTGCATGACCTTTTGAATTTAGATTTATCATACAACAGAATTGTGTTTCTAGATTCAAAGCTGCTGATGGATTTGAAATTCCTTCGTGTTTTATCTGTGAGGTCGAATGATATGACTGTGTTAGACATGACGAGTTGGTACAGTCATAAGTTTGATTTGACTGTAAATATAGATAACAATAATTTGACTTGTGAATGGTTGCAAAAAGCGCTGAATGATTTTAATAATGGTTATACAAGGGTGAGACCAACTGTGTTGTTAGGAGGGAAAGGAAAGAATACGGTTGAAGGTATTCCTTGTTTACCTAGTGAAAGTGAGAGTCTTATTGACAGGTCTCAGTACATATTGGCTGACGAAAGATTGTTAGTAACGAGCCAGAAGATTCTAGAGGCAGTTCGTGAACAGAATTATTATTTTAGAAATTTTATTTTAAGAGTCATGCAGAAAGAAGAAGACAAGGCTCGTAAAGTAGAGAAAGCTAATTAAGTTTTTAATTCTAAGGTTATAATTATGCTTTTGTAGATTTAGAACTTTTAATATTGAGCTAACACAGATGATTAGTTTATTTTTACTATTTTAGTTGATATTGTAAATCTTATTTTTATGTTATATATTATTATAAGTAGGCATAATGATGGCATTGAAATCAAAAAGAAATAGTTGAACCTTTTAGATTTGAATGCCATTCTTATAATCATCATCATCATCCTTCCCTTATCCTATGTTACTTGGAGACAGTGCAACATGTTTTTTTCTACCACTCTGTCCTGTCATCAGTCGCACTATTACTAACTCCCTTTCTTTCAAATCATTCTTCACACAATCCATCCATCTCTTCTTCGGCCTCCCTCTTCCTCTCCATCCATCTATGTCTTAGAACTCTTTTTGTAACATGCGTTTCATCTCTCCTCTTCACATGACCATACCAGGACAAACGATTTCCTTTCAACTTTTCAGTCACTGGCGCCACTTTCAAACTTCCTCTAATATACTCATTTCTCACTTTATCCATTCTCGAGTGCCAATCTTATAATAGCGTAAGGAATGAAGTCAAAATCAGTTTTTCAAACGGATTGTGAAAAACTTCGTGACAAAGATTTGTTCGAATGTCTAATTTTATTTTGGAGGAAGTCAAATGAATATTGTATTGTATTGACTAAATATTTCTTACTTGAATAGAATAGAGTAGAATTTTTTTTTTGCTTGGAATCTAGCTACATAAAAATAGGTTGTTAATAATATTTTAGAATCCATGTACATTCTGCTTAATATAAAAATCTGCCCTGTTCTGCTTTATATTGTACGTAAATTTACACTTCAAGGAATATAGAAATATTACAAAAAGTTATCGTTGTAGGAAATCTTGTACAGAATTATAACATGTAGGTACATGTTAGATGTTGTATGATAGTACCTATCATACATCTTATAACAAACAATAATAATAATTTTATACCACATCATCATCATCATTTTTTATCATACCTACATCTTATAATAGACCAGAAAAAAACCCTGTTGTATATAAATAACAACGTTTATTTGTCCATAAGACAGTTATAATACAATTACGGTTACGCGTAGCTCCTCCCACTTCGATTGAGACCTGAAAACCGATTATAATTCTCGTCACATAAGTTGACCCATCATGGCAGGCGATCTTAAATGCGCAGTAACTGATTTTTGGGTCTGAATCGAAGTGGGGGCTTATCACTATAGCTAATGGTCCAACTTATTCACCGCCTGCTATAAAAACTTGAACTACCAGGTAAAATGGGGTAAATAGAAACTCAGGGGGTAATTAGAAACAAAATTTTTATTAAGATTATTACTTTGATTTCATGTTTTTAGTTTTAATAAAGCATTTTTGTTTTTAAAATTGAATTTGTCAAAGTAAATGCTGCAAACAATTTTTAAATAATGTGAAAAAAACAACAACAAACAACAAAATGTTGTTTCTTTTCACCCCCGATTTGTTTCTATTCACCCCTTTTTATGGTACCTACTTGAAAATCTCAAGAAATTAATCTACGATTGCCTGTCTTCACATATTATGTAATTAAAATATATCCCAGTCTTAGTAATAAAATAATTATGTACTAATTTGTTTGTTCTGTATTTGTGTTAAATAAAATTATAACCGTTTATAAGTTTTTCTTTTATTTGTAACTAGCGACCCACCCCAGCTTCGCACGGGTACTGATATTGAATATATTATGCACATCGCTCATGAATTGTTTTGTGGGATGTTAACTGTATAATAATCCGTTCAGTATTTTTTGAGTTTATCGTGTTCATATAGACAGACTGATGTGGTGGGTCAATTTATTTTATTATGAGTCGTGGCCAGAATAAAAATTGATAATTTAATGACATGACCTAGTAAAAGTGGCCCGATAATTTTAATTGGCCCATTTTCTTTGGACCTTGATTACCTAGGTTTCTTTCTAACGAGAATTATCCAATCATCAAATATTTACAGTACCTACGGCCGTCGGATCGTGCGAGTTTGAAGTTAGTCTCTGCTATTTTTAGTGCTTGAAAACTCGTAAAAAAATAAATAGTTTAAACCAGTGATTCCCAAAGTGGTCCAGGTGGACCCCCAGGGGTCCACGGGAGACTTGCTGGGGGTCTATGTAGGCGTGAATAAAAAATGGGGGTCCATAAGATGTTAATGGGGGTCCACGAAAATTGATCTGCTTTTGATAGTAAAGAGCAAAAATATAAGCATAGTTTTTATAAGGGCCTACCTACATTGTTATAAGCACCTAACTAAGCAGATAATTTTTTAATAAGGCAAGTGACTGTTAGGTACTTGTCCAAACTTGCATATTCGATATTAAGTACAATTTCATTTACAGATCTTCAGAATTTTTTTCGACTCCCCATACAAAGTTACGTGACCGACTTTGTATGAAAGTTGAAATTTTCTTATGCGAATTTCAAAAAGCCATAGAACAAATGTTGTTCAAAATGGTTGGTAGAACACGAGGTTGAAGGGATGTAAATGTTCATAGATACACCCTGTATAGGGACAGAACTCAGAAGCGACACAATTTTTATTTTTTGGTGACTTTAAGAATGTGGTAGAAATATAGCAGCAGGGGGTCCACCGAAACCAGTAAAATTTTAAAAGTGGTCCACGGGAAAAATAGGTTTGGGAACTACTGGTTTAAACTAATAAATGCAAAGTAAAAATTTTTTAAAACTTTTATTTTAGTAAGAGTTTTCAAGCGCTAAATTTCGCAGAGAATAACTTCAGACTCGCCAAGATCTGACGACCGTACTGTACATTGAAACAATCTCGCCAATTTTAGTTGTCCATATCATGAAGTGATCACAAGTTCACAACGATCATACATCGCTAAGTGTGTATTGTTTTTTATGTAAACGCGATTGAAACGTTTACCCGCGCTGATTGTTGAAGAGTTTAAAACGAGCCAATCAGAGCGCCAAACGTCATAAACGTGTCAATCGCGTTAACGCAAAACTAACTCGCACTAAGCACTCTGTGTGCTGAGTGTGAGTTGTTTTTACGTTACCGTGATCGAGACGTTTAGCGCGTTTGGCTCTCTGATTGGTTAAAGAGCTTAGAGCGGGCCAATCGGAGCGCCAAACGTCATAAACGTGTCAATCGCGTTAACGTAAAACAAACTCGCACTTAGCACTCTGGTCACTACGATGCACTAGTAGGGATAAAGATTAATTTTAGGTCAAGGAGATGAGATTAAAATTAGTGCTATTGATATATAATACAGGTTACTCATTCAGATAACCGAGTCCTAACCAAGACAAAGAAATAATACAATATTTAAGATAATAAATGGTAAGTAGTCTGAGACGCTGTTTGAGACAAGATAATTTAGTTCACAAAGTTGCCTTTGTGTCTCAGACATACTAGTAGGTTGTATTGGATACAGATATCTTGTTATAGCTTTAGTAAAACATTTTTTTTCTTTCAATGCCATCTTTACTTGAACCAAAAAACATGGCATAAGGCAACGGAGCTCACGTCCCAGAAGCCGCCGCGATTCCAATCCCGATTTCCGGCTACCGTAGGCGCGGGCTTACAGACGGTGAGCAATGGATAGCTCGCTGTCCGGTTGTCTGGTAATAGTCCGGACTAAGTCAGGCGTCAACGGCGCTCTGTTTCCGCGCGCCTCAAGGATTTGTAAGCAAATGAAGAGGCCCAACTGCAGGGCCGAAGCCTACCGGGGCCCCAGTCCGACTTCTGAAAGGAAGGTCCGACCTTGGTAAGAGGGCTGAGAAGGAAAAGAGTGGCTCGTTTAGTCAGTAAGTGTCTGACACTGTTTCACGCTCCGCCACACGAAAAAACACACACACACACTAAACATTTTGAGAGCACATTCATTGTGTATACAACTTCTATTCGGACAGAGTATCCGAAGCGACACGTTGTATTTTTAATATTTTTTGCTGACACTACCAAATTGATTGAGGCTATTTAGTCATCAATATAGATTCTTCGTTCTCCTCTGTCAAATCCATCCAAAGGTTGCCTTTAAAAAATCGCTTTTAGCGATAAGACCGCCCATTGTAACACCGTAGTAATTTTAATGTCCCAGTTAAGTACCTAAGTTGTGTTTATGGTGTACCTACAATAAAGAGTATATTTATTTATCTATGTTCGTTATTTATATTTTTTTCAATTTATTAAAATTATCCAAGCTTTAAACTATAATTCTTAATTAATGTAATATTATTAATGCGCAATACTTTGTGTAATTTATTTCGTCACCACTGCTCCTGTCGCCGGCATGTCCTAGAACCGAAAATTCGAAGACATGTGCCATCCACCAATTCGCACTGGGCCCGCGCGGTGGATTCCCTCTTCTGGAGAGGAGGACTGTGTCCCAGCAGTGGGAACATTAAAAAAGGCTGATGATGATAATGATGATGTAATATTATTGACAGCTACTTGTAATTAAAAGGACAAAGAACCTTATAATCACTAATTAGGAGAGTCTAAATTATAGTTTTAGTTTGTTCATACAGAGTTCCAGAGAGACAAAAAATAATTTTATTTGTTATTAATTAGTTAAAAGCGATGGTGGCTGTTTGTGTGTGTGTGTGCGTCGATAACCGATGCTACGTCCTGTCAGCTTTACTGATAAAATTGCCAAGCGTGATCCTTGTTTAATTTAGATGGTTCCGCAGATGTGACAAAATATAATAAACTAGCCTTCTGGCAGCGGCTTTACCCGCGTGAAAGTAGGGCTTTCCATACAAACTTTAAACCCCCATTACATCTCTTTAAGAGCTGAATTTTGTAAAACCCTTTCCTAGTGTTCGCCTACGTCATAAAAAGAAGCCTTGCGCAAAATTTCAAGTTCCTAGTCCCAGTAGTTTTTTCTGTGCGTTGATATGTCAGTCAGTCAGTTTCTCCTTTTATATATAGAAGATTGGGTATAAGTTGCATTTTTATCGTCAAATATATTTTTTAGACTGATATCATTTGAGGAATGTAGGGTTTCATGTAGATAGGGATATATTCAAAAGATGATTGGTAGAGAATGGCTTGTTGCATTAAGTTCGTCTACGTTCTACCGCTGTACATGAAATTTAAATTCTTGAGTCTCGCGGGAACGCGCGTTCGTATACCTATTGTCTTTCTATTATGTCTCTAATTACAGTATTCGAAAGGTTACATAAATAGATAATATATAAATAAATAGATATACGCTTTATCACACACATCATCATCAGCCGTTTTAATGTTCCCACTGCAGAGACACAGGCGTTCTCTCTAAGATTGGGGAATGGGCCGTAATCCACCACGCAGGCCCAGTGCAGGTTGGTGGATGTCACATGTCTTCGAATTTTTGGTTCTAGGACATGCCGGTTTCCTCACGATGTTTTCCTTCACCGTTTTGAGAGCAGTGGTGATGAAATAAATTACACAAAGTTATGCGTCTGGCTGGGTTTGAACCCGCGACCGTACACGTAAGTCAGGGCCGTTACCACTCGGCCACCACCGCTCATACAACAACAACTACTACGGAACATACAAGACACACTACACTATTAATACAAGTACAGGAGGAGCTTAAAATGAATGTCATAATGGGCGATGTATATTTTTTCTTAAGATTACCTCACTTGCCAAACTAAGACACGCAATTAAATTTGATATTGTGTTTTGAGGTTATGTGAAAAAAGTGTTAATACAAAAGTTGTAGATATTTTTATGACCAACAAGTTTGCCATTTAACTTTTTCCTAGAACCGGTAGTTTTGCCGAAAAGATAAACCGCACCCCCATCCAGTTTCCGACGTGAAATCGACGGTAACTTATTTTTCCTTTAATTTTTAATATATTCGCTGCCTTTTCCAATGGGTTTCATTCTACTACTATTTTGTTCCACTTTTTACCATTTTCAAAGCTCATGTATAAACCAGTGCTAAACACTGGTTTTTTTTTATTGTTTATAGGTTCGCGCTTGACCGCTATCTCACCTGATGGAAAGCGATGATGCGGTCGACGATGGAGCGCGCTTACCTAGGTTTATACAGAATATTCTGTTGTTTATTTAGTCACGAGTTAGCAAAATCTAGCCTGCTAATAATAACAATATAACAGACGCCAAAGTATGAACTAAAGACTTACCATAACGTGTGAAAAGGTCAGGCGTGTGAGCGAGAAAAAGGGATAGAGCTATACACACTACTGTCTTTTCCCCGTGGTTTCACCCGCATTTTTAGTTACTGCCCTGCTCCTGTAAGTTGTAGCGTAATAATATATAGTCTATAGCCTTCCTAGGTAAATGAGCTATCAAACACAGAAAGAATTTTACAAATCGGACCAATAGTTCCTGAGATTAGATCGTTCAATCATACAAACTCTTCAGTTTTATAATATTAAGATGGGCCGTCCTCACTCGCCTATCGTCAACGTCGCGCATGGTTTAAAAGCTTGTTGCTTCATGTAATGCAATCCAAAGAGATAACATCTGACGATTCTGTTGGTATTCGGTAATTCTACGATTTACCTACTCGAATGTTTCACAAAACTTGTTCCAGAAAATACGTATTTTTATTAAAGTTTTTGTAATTTGAAAAAAAAAGTCATTATTTAAAATCTCGATTAAATACGCAAGGCGTCTATAGAAGTACTTTTTTATATCTTACTAATATTATAAATGCGAAAGTTACGATGTTTGGATGTTTGTTACTCAATCACGCCAAAACGGCTGAACGGATCTGGATGAAATTTGGCACAGGCATAGGATACACTCCGGAATAGGACATAGGCTACTTTTATCCCGGAAAACCCAAACCCAATACCACGCGGGCGAAGCCGCGGGCAAAAGTTAGTTAGCTATAGGTTAAAGCCTAAGAGTACATTATGGAGAGTCAAAGTTCAAGTAAAATAACAGATTTTCAGAGGTCTTTATTGGATTACTCTTACACAAATTTATGTTTTGATTTCTGTAGAAGCCTAGATAATATCCACAAGATATCTGTCTATTCAAAATATCTAAAGAAAGGTGTAGGTATAATAAAATCATAATCAAGTAAGAGCGGTTGTATGAAAATGTACGAAGGGTTAGCCGTTTTTAATATAACTCCATCCATTTTTATTTATGTGGGTAAAATATCATCATCTAATGACGAATCCCGCCCTTGGGTGGAGCGAGAAACATTGTCAGACTCTTACTGACTAAACGAACCACCCTTTTCCTTCTTAGCCTTCATACCGGGGTCGGGCTTTCCTTTCAGAAGCAGGACCGTGGCCCAGTAACATCCATTTAACAATGCAGTTTAGATCAACAAATAATAAAAAGTAAAAAAACTAAAACCCAACTACAACAAAAAAGGACGCTAAAAAACTGCCCGCGACTTCGTCCGCGGAAAATTTCTTGTAGTGATAGCTCGGTTAACATCCATGTTATATAAATAGTTTATAGCCTATGTCACTCAGGAGTAAAGCAGCTTTCTATTGTTGCTAAAATTTTTCCAATCGAACCATTAGTTCCAGAGATTACCTCCTACAAACAAAAAAATAAAAAAACAAAAAAACAAACTTTACCTCTTTATTATATTAGTGTAGAAGATTTTCAGAATACTGAACTGAACAAATTTTCATGTATAAAAAGGCGTAGTCACACGTTACATATACCTACCTACCGTAGCACTTTGACACAGTAATTCTGATAAGTAGTTTAGAAGTTACGAGGGAACAGATTAACATACATACATAGTCTGTCAAAATCATAACCCTGCTTTTGCTTTGCCGTAGTCGGGTAATGAATCGCGCTAGAACAGTGATTCCCAAAGTGGTCCAGGTGGACCCCCAGGGGTCCACGGGAGACTTGCTAGGGGTCTACGTAGGCGTGAATAAAAAATGGGGGTGCATAAGATGTTAATGGGGGTCCACGAAAATTTATCTGCTTTTGATAGTAAAGTGCAAAAATATAAGCACCTAACTAAGCAGATAATATTTTAATAAGGCAAATGATTGTTACTTGTCCAAACTTGCAAAGCGCTATCCGCCTGAAAATGCTTAGTGCTTGTTCAGACATGAACTTGATCACCACTATAAATACTTGATGCTTTTTCGACTCCCCATACAAAATGACCAAGTTACGTGACCGACTTTGTATGAAAGTTGACATTTTTTTATGCGAATTTCGAAAAGCCATAGAACAAATGTTGTTCAAAATGTTTGGTAGAACACATGGTTGAAGGGATGAAAATGTTCACAGATACACCCTGTATAGGGACAGAACTCAGAAGCGACACAATTTTTATTTTTTGGCGACTTTAAGAATGTGGTAGAAATGTAGCAGCAGGGGGTCCACCGAAACCAGTAAAATTTTGAAGGTGGTCCACGAGAAAAAAAAGTTTGGGAACTACTGCGCTAGAAGCACAAACTTCTACTACGAAGTACATCTTACTTAAATATTTCATGTCAATGTGAGAGAGGCTTTAAACTACGTACGATATAACCCTGTATTATAGAAGTGCACTAGTGTAAATATCGATTCAATATTTCCATGCGGAACCCCAAACAATATTGCGCAGTTCGCATATTTAGTCTCATGTGTAACGGGAGTAGGTACAGACACACCGGACTTTGTAAACACTTTTCATTTTTGTTGAGGAATTTATTTTACATGTAAGTAATTTATCTTAATATTATTATGTTTCTTAGGTTTTAGAGTGATTTGTTGGTGTTTGTATAAGTATTATTGAAGCATTTTTTTTTGTAAGTTTTCTTTATATTAGACACTGGGCCCGTGTGGTGGATTACGGCCCATTCCCTCTCCTAAAGAGGAGGCCTGTGTCCCAGCTGTGGGAACATTAAAATGGCTGATGATGATGATGATTTCTTTATGTTACAATAGGCTCTTATTAAACTAGTGCGTCTAACCATCAACGATTGCATCACTACTTACCATCAGGTGGGATCGAAGTCAAGCATTAGTTTATATAAAATAAAAATATGTATGTTGTTTATGTAGCCATAATATACGTTTTTATAAGTAGGAGTAGTGTCTCGATGCCTATGTCTAGTTTGTAAAATTTCCATACAGCCGATAAGAACAGGGATGATAAAATTTTGCCTTATGCCCGAATTTGAATGGATGGATGCGAGACGCACAGAACCGTTCATAAAGGCGAAACTTGGGGGAGGCTTAAGTCCAACAGTGGACCTCTTTTGGCTGAAACAATGATGTCAGAATTTTATTTAAAAATTACTTATAATAAAATTAATGTTTAATTTTCACAGGTACATGGCATAAATATGGATTTTCGATTATTATGTAAGTACAGTCTCATCTACTTCCATATTACTTGAATCTTAGGCTAGACTTGTAGTTCGGGTTATTTCCATTGTATTTATTGGCGAAGAGTTTTGGTTGGCACGTATGCATTCTGTAACAAATAAAAACACAGTGGTTCATTTTTCTTTCTTTAAAACCTTACACTCTGCTGTACCTCCTGGGACCGAGGGTTGATGTGAAACCGTTAAACCGGGGCTCTGGGACGAGGGAGGAACGGGGTAGGTTATTTAGTCAGTAAGAGTCTGACTCTGTTTCCCGCTCCGCCCAAAAGCGGGATTCGTCATTCGATGATTTTTACCTACCATAAAAAAACACTTTGCTGTAATCTGACCTGTCTTTACAAATGAAATACTCTGATTCTGATTTCTTTTTTTTTTTGGTGGAGAATCTCATCCAATGATATCTCCTGCCTTTGGGCGGAGCAGGAGACAATGTTAAACTTTTACGGACTAAAAAGCACACTCCATGCCCTCATTCCCTTTTATACCAGGGTCGAGTCTTCCTTTCAAAAGTAGACCCTTTTCTCTACTAGGCTTCGAACCTGCTGGGTCTTTACGTTTTGCTGACAACTCCTTGAGGCGGGGAAGAACAGTACGCGCCGTCGACGACTTGGGTTCGGTGTGGACGGTTAACACGGTCGGATAGCGAGCTATCCATTGCTCTCCATCCGTGAGCCCGCGCCTATGGTGGCCGAAAATTGGGATTGGAATCCCGGCAGCACTGGGGTGTGAGCTGTTACCTCCCGCGGTCAGCCTACTCCTTTGCTAACTCAACCGTACAGTCAAAGAGAATAAAACCACATAGTCAGTACGTACAGTACCACCAGACATTCGACTCCAACTGTCTCTTAGCTCTTGCCGATAGTAAAAGCACTAAATTCGTAAGCAAATTATAGTGGGCTTAGCCAAGTTACCGTTTCGAGTAAATCTCTTTCTACAGTCAGTGACTGCGACTGCAGGGGCCCTTCAGGGTCGAAGCCTCCTGGAGCCTAGAGGGTGGTGAAAACTGTTACCTCGACTCCAGGAATAAGGCAAGGAAGGTACGGGGTAGGTTTTTTAGTCAGTAAGAGTCTGACACTGGTCTCCCGCTCCGCCCAAGAGCGGGTTTCGTCATTGGATGATTTTCACCTACCATAAAAAAAAAAAAACAGTCAGTGAGCTGAGTGTGCGTTGTTTTTACGTTATCGCGATCGAGACGTTTAGCTGGTTCAGCTCTCTGATTGGTTTAAAGAGCTTGGAGCGGGCCAATCGGAGCGCCGAACGTTATAAACGCTTAAAACTACTCGCACTCAATACAAAGAGCCATAGTCAAAACGCTTCAGCATAAGTAAGTAAAGTTACAGGATGTAATGATGAATATTCTAGAAACGATTACATTTTGTCATGTCATGTCCTAGAACCAAAAATTCGAAGACATGTGACATCCACCAATCCGCATTGGGCCCGCGTGGTGGATTATGGCCCATTCCTTCTCCTAGAGAGAGGAGGCCTGTGTCCCTGCAGTGGGAACATTAAAAGGCTGATGATGATGATTACATTTTATTTTGTGTGTGAATTTTGAACGTATTGAACTTGGTTACGCATTTCGTTGAGATGATTTCATTGTCATACATTAGATTAGTTTTCTACTAGTGTTAACAATTGTAGATTATTAGCTGAGCTAAGTCAGTTGGTGCTTACTGCCTGGTAGGGCCTCAAACTTACCATAGATGTCATTCCCAGAAAATGCCTGATTACTATTGTTTTTAAAAACAGATAGAGATAGGAACATACGCGGTCGATAAAATTTGCGATTGTTGTCTAATACTAAAACTAACTTTCTTTTTAGGCATCTTCTCTCTGACTGTAGCAGTAGCTTCGAGCTATAACTCGGACCTATGCGCCGTGGAACATGACCTCAATAGATGCAGATATGACATGACCTGTATGGAAACCATAAACCTCAACTCAGGATGGGAAAACTACCAACGGAATTCTTATAACTCACCACATCTTGGAATAGTCGACAATGCAGATTGTTCTATATATCTCACTTACGCCGGATACAGGATGGACCCTATATTTTTGGTCCTCAAAAATCCATCACCAGACATGTCTGGCGCTATCCCAATAAGCTACAACAACAACAACTATAGGCGACGAGACGATGGCATGTTACATATAATATACTCTTTAGACTTAAGTGAAAATGATTATGAAAATACACCAACTATAAAATCCATGCCGAATCTAGCCATACTAAATATATCAAGAAATCACTTGAAAACAGCTATTTTATCCAATCAAAATGAATTAAATATGTTGAATGAATTAGATTTATCGTACAATACTATCAGTGATATCATTGTTAATAGTTTCGAACATCCATACAGTAATTTACGGAAAATAAACATATCTCACAATTATTTAGTTAAAATTCCCGATGCTGTATTTGATAAAATTGATGATTTACAGAATTTAGATTTGTCACACAATTACATTGAAGGCTTGACTCAATTTACTTTTGAAGGCACCAAGACTCTGTTACATCTCAATATGTCTAACAACAGACTGACTGATATCAATTCTTCTCTCTTCAGATTTAGTGAGTTAAAGACTTTGAGCTTAAGTAACAATAGAATTCAAAATCTGAATGTCCATGATTTTGACAAGTTGCAAAAACTTGAATTTTTAGATTTGAGTTCAAATTCCATCAAGACTATTGATAATGTGTTCGAAAATATGGCCTTCCTGTACAGTTTAGATTTAAGTAATAATTTACTGGAAGCCGTGAGTAAAGACACTTTTACTAATTTAATATCCTTGACTAGTATTGATCTCTCAAAAAATAAACTTCGCTCTTTACCTAAAGAATTGTTCAAAAATAAAACTATCAATAAATTTTCTGTTAGTGATAATTTCCTAGAAGGTTCATTAACTAAAGGTACGTTTGAAGGTATCAACGTCACGACGTTAAATCTAGGTTTCCAATTATTGACTGCAGTTGAAAATTATGCTTTTAACGGACTGATCAGCCTTGATTCTTTATATCTTAATAATAACAATATCAACATATTATCAAACATGTGTTTTAAGACTTTAACAGCTTTGCTAGTTCTAGACTTATCCAACAATAAAATTTCCAGCATAGACTTCGATAAGACAGATTTTACTAGTCTCCAGTCGTTGTATTTGAGGAATAATCGATTGGCTCAAATAAAACAAGAACACTTTCATGATTTGAATAGCCTAGAATATTTGGATCTATCAGGAAACTCCATTTCGCAATTGGAACCAAGCTCTTTTAAATCACTGAGGAGTTTAACAAATCTGGAAATATCTGATAATCCTTTGTCTGGGACATTGAAAACTGATACGTTTGACGGTTTGGTCTCCTTACCTACTCTTGATATCTCTCGTAATTTACTTACTATCGTACAAAATGCGTCTTTTAATGATATGAACGAATTAAAGGATCTCAACATGTCGCGAAGTAAAATAAAAGAGTTGCAATTTAATGTTTTTGTACATACTGGTTATATAGAAACACTTGATTTGTCCTATAACGAACTAGAAAATTTCTCTGTTAATCTGACTGAATTAGTTGGTTTGAGCATTTTACTTTTAAACAATAATCTTTTAAAAACTATTTCTTCAACGTCGTTACATGGGTTATCGCGAATGACTAATTTGAATTTAGCTCATAATTTTATCGAAAATATCGAAAACACTTCCTTCACAACTTTGACTGATTTGCGTTCATTAGATCTGTCTTATAATGAAAAGTTTAAGTTTACGCAAGATTTATTGGAAAAAATCGAACGCATAAATAGTTTAAACTTATCTGGTATCAAAACTGATATACATTTTGAAAAGGAAGACTCAGTCATTTCTAATGTCGAAATCTCAGATACAGGTCTCCATAACATCAGCGCGTTAAACCTTAGTGCATTAACACATATAACCAACTTAGTTCTGAGAAATAACAATGTTTCTCGGTTAGAAATTGGAGATTTCTCAGAAATTAGTCGGCTTAACCATCTAGACTTAAGCTTTAACAAAATATCTTACATTCAACCGGGCGTATTTAAAGACAACACTCTCCTGTTTTCTTTGAACATTTCTCATAATTATTTATCAGCTGTTGGGTATGGAATTTTCCGTGGTCTAATTTATTTAAATACACTCGATATGTCATTCAATAACATTATAGATTTGCAAAGTGAAAGATTTTATGAAGTAACAAGCCTATCGCAATTAATAGTAGATCATAACCAAATTACCGAAATTAATGCTGAAGAATTCGCAGGTACGAGTCTATCAAAGTTGAGTATAGGTGATAATCCATTATCGTGTCGCATTTTAGTCAAACTCAAGAAACAAGGCGTTTCTTTTGAAATAACAGCAATTAAAAAAGATGGGCATAATGATGAAAATGTTGATGGAGTAACATGTAATAAAGATCAAGAACGACCTAGTTATGAACCAAATGCGACTCTTAATAACGTAAGTGACAAAAATGAGTTAATAGAAGATATAAAGAATATTTTATATAACATGAGTTTGAGTAACAAAAATACCGCAGAAGTCAGTAATGATAAGTATTTAGAAAATATCACGAATGTTATTGAGAAATCTAACGTTATCAATGAAGAAAATTTATTAAACATTGCTAACTTAACTTCTAAAGTTATTGATTTAAACAATGCTACTAATGTATTACTTAAGAGAATCTTGAATGCATTACATGATAATGTTATGGCTACCACACCATCGGTTCCATTGACCACAGTTAACAGTACTGTAGATTTGATTCCATACATAAATAAAATAAGAAAAGAATTGGAAAAGACTATAGCAGATGAAAAGGAAAACGTAATACATGAAATTGAAAATAAATTCTCTTTGTTGCATTATCAGACAGAATCGTTGCCCACAAGCCCAAGTAACGAGAAATTGGTATCAAATAATGAAGGAACAAAATCGATATTTACAGAAACTTGCGTAGCATTAATATTATTGATATTGGTTTGTTTAGTTTTGTATAAATTTTATAAGTCCAGGATGTTTGTTAGGAGCCGATTGTCTTACAGCACACGCGAGTTGCCCGGTGCGATGGACAACTCGACTTTGTAAATTATTAATCATCATTATCATTACACATATACATTTTTAAGTAAAAGATGATGTATGCTATATATTTGAGCTCGCTGTATTTCTGTCGCTTCAAACTATTTAGTACTAGCTTTTGCCTGCAGCTTCGCCCGCGTACATAAAATATAGCCTATGTCACTCAGGAGTAAAGCACCTTTCTATTGTTGCTAAAATTTTTCCAATCGGACCAGTAGTTCCAGAGATTACCCCCTACAAACAAAAAAACAAAAAAACAAACTTTACCTCTTTATTATATTATATATATATATATATATATATATATATATATATATATATATATATATATATATATACATACGTATATATTATTTTTGTAGTATATGAATTTAATTAGTTATGTATGTATGTAAATAGTACGCCACGAACTACCCGTGTATCTTTCTCCTCTGTCAAATCCATCCAAAGGTTGTCTTTAAAAAATCGCTTTTAGCGATAAGACCGCCCATTGTAACACCGTCGTAATTTTTAAGTGTCCTTATGTACCAAGTTTTGTTTATGGTGTACCTACAATAAAGAGTATATCTATCTATCTATCTATCTATCTATGCTGTAGTGCTCGACGTGCGCGTCATAGTATAGCATCAGTCTTACACATATAGTTTCCACTGCTGGGACCCAGGCCTTCTTTCTTGGAGAGGGTATGGGGCGAACAAAATAATGCGTCTGGCTGGATTTGAGCTCATAAGTCAGGGCAGATATCACTCGCCCACCACTGCTCTAAAATAAAAAAGTGCAAACATATTAAATCTTAATTAAAATTGATTTATTTATATACTAGCTTTTGTCAGCGGCTTCGCCCGCGTACATAAAATATAGCCTATGTCACTCAAGAGTAAAGCAGCTTTCTATTACTGCTAAAATTTCTCCAATCGGACCAGTAGTTCCAGAGATTAACTATTACAAACAAAAAAACAAAAAAATAAAAAAAAACAAACTTTACCTCTTTATTATATTAGTGTAGATTTAAAAAAATATTGTATTTTTATTGAGTAAGTTCTATAGAACCTAATTAAAAATATGTCTATCTAGTTAAAGATAGTGCTTGCTTAGCATGTATATAATTAGCTGATAATGCAGTGGCCTGCAATATTACGAATTAATTCAGCTTAATGTTCTTGTGTTGTTCTGTGTATTTGTTTATCAAACACTTAATGCACACAAGACATGACGAATACCGCTCTTGGGCGGAGCGGGAAACAGTGTCAGACTCTTACTGACTAAACAACCTACCCCATTCCTACGTTGCCATACATACCAGGGCCAGAGCCTTCCTTTCAGACGCGAACCCTTGGCCCCAGTAGGCTTCGCCTTCTGCAGGGTCCCTACGGTTTACTGACAACTCCTTGAGGCGCGCAGGAACAGTGCGCGCTATCGATGACTGGGCTTGGCTTACCAGACGATTGGACGGCGCCATTGCTCGCCATCCACAAGCCCGCGCCTACGGTGGCACTGGCACTGGAACCAAGCCTTCCTTTCAGAAAGACACTCTGGGCCCCAGTAGGCTTCGAACCTTTTGCAGAGTTCCTACGGTTTTGCTGACAACTCCTTGAGGCGCGCGGGAACACAGTGCGCCGTCGACAAGTCGTCGACGGCGCGCTCTGTTCCCGCGCGGGGCTTTGTCCGGACTGTTACCAGACGACCGAACGGACATGTAGACTTAATGCCTTAGGCATGTGCCTCTAAGCAATAAGTGCAATAAACGAGAGAAAAAAGACGAATACATGACTATTCTTGTATTCGTCTCGTCGTTATATCTATATATACTAATGAACCATAAATATAATACAAACATGTAATATATACTTAACCTTGCTTTTGCCCGCGGATTCGCGCCAGGCAACAGAAAAATGTGATAAATGAAGAACAGTTCGACTGCTTTTGTGCAAACTTCACATAAACCATCAACTAAATAGTCCGTAACAAAGCCAAACATTGGGTATGGATAGGTGAGCCCAGTCTTGAGTTATAAAATTACAACGAAAAATAGCGTAGATTTATATATAAATACTAGTGACCCGTCCCAGTTTCGCACGGGTGCAATGCTGATATTAAATATTCGTATGTACACTACAAATATAAACCTGTCTCTTGAATCACTCTACCTATTAACAAAAACCGCATCAAAATCCGTTGCACAGTTTAAAAGATCTAAGCATACATAGGGACAGACAGCGACTTTGTTTTATACTATGTAATGGATATTGGTGATTAATAAAGTACATAATTAGGTATCTACACTAGTCAAACAATAATTCATATCGAAAATCAAAAAACATTAACGCTGTGATCATATTGGTTTAGCTACGTTTAAAAACGTATACTTAACAGTAATACTTTCCACCCTTTTACAGCAAGCGACCTCAGAAGAAAATAGCGTCAAACAAATAAAAAACCTATCGATAGAAATCCACTATAAGGTTCAACGGAGCAATTAAAGGACTTCGGTTCCCTCCAGACCTATTCTCTGTAACAATGGAGTTTTTTCTTTTTTTTTTACACTGGCGTTCTTTTTACGGAGCCGTTCGCTTGCTCTGGTTAACCGCGCGGTATTTGTGCCCGTTGCACCAGCGTGACCCCGGTGGATTAAAGGTTGGAGTAGTATTTTATTTTGTACAAAGGATCTTGGATTGGGTGGACGCCATTATGGTGTTGTGGCGACATCTATGACGTCATGTAGGAACTAAATTGTGAAATACTGCATCGAACAGTGTTTTATAAAGACCATTTTTCGAACATAGCTTTTTTTTATTATCAATTAGCGACCCGTCCCAGCTTTGCACGGATGCAATGGTGATATTAAATTTATTGTATTATACATATAAAACTTCCTCTTGAATCACTCTATCTATAAAAAAAAACGCATCAAAATCCGTTGCGTAGTTTTAAAGATCTAAGCTATCTATGTAATGATGCAATATTTCGTATTCCCATTTCACTAGTATGTTTAGTTTTTGAGATCGGTATTTTTTTTTGAAAATACTCTTTTTTTCAACCAGGTATTCGGAAAAAAAACATATCTCTGAAACTAAATAAGACTCGCAATAATATGGCCTTAAAAACATCGAAGGCGTTTTTTATGCTGCATATTTTAGAATACAAACAATTCTTGTTTTTTTTTAGATTGAGGTTTTTTTACAAGACTAGCTTTTACCCGCGACTTCGTCCGCGTAAAAGTCAAAACGTTCTATTAAGTTTTTTTGCATTGCAGCGTCTCTAAAAAAAGCGTTTTATTCTCGTACTGTAGGATAACCAGTTCCTCCTGATATTTCGGTGTATATGTCTCTCTGCCATGGACCTAAATAAACTAATTGCTTATTTTTTTTTTATTAAGAAGAGATTAGGTTACTCTATTTTAAATAAAGAATAATTAAGATACTGGATACATGTATTTAATAAGGCTATGGAATTTGCACCACGGTGCAAACCTCAAAATTCTAGGAAGTGCGGGGCATCACTGCCAATTTTAGCGGCGCGGTACCGCAACACCGATTGGTTTTGGCCCTTAGACCTTTGGCCCAAAAAAGCATATTATAAGGTTAGAGACTATATCGAAGACACAACTGTCTGGCAATGACTGCTTCTGCTCATGTGGCCCCCTGGTAACTTATTAATATTCTGTATAATTGTCTGTTAACTGCTCCATCTTTTTCATTTTTTTTTATATACGACATCTCTTTATTCTTTTATTTTGTCACATTCTCACAATATTCCATATTCCATTTTATAGATCCATCATATAATGGAATTGTCTTACTGAAACTTGTGATTATTTTTGTTGCTTTTATATAGCCTCTTTCAATAATGTGAATGTGAGAACATTGTAGACGCAAATTTTAGATTACTTCCTACCATTTTAACGGTAGGAGTTCAATATTGACTGGTCTACACTGTCCTTACATAATTTATGTGCTGTAATATGGAAATATTGTAAAGATAATATTTTTTTTAAAGAGTAACCATGGAGTTTCTTGCCGGTTCTTCTCCATACGAAACGACCAATTTGGAACCGTGCACTAGCTTCTGACGTTTTATAAATGCCTATGTAGGCCCATGTGAAATAAAAAATTTTGACTTTGACTTTGACTTAGACAGTACTAAGTTTGTCGGGACAAAATACAAATAAACATGCTACACAAAAAAGCCTCTACGTTTTTTAAGGCCAGTTAAAAAGCAACACCATTGCTGAAAAAAATGCTTGGCCAAAGGAAAACTTTACCAATATACGTAACGTTATAGATATACAGTAAAAAATAATACGAAAATGTTCCACAAATGCAATAATTTTGGAGAGGCGCTAAAAGCCGGGAAATGTAATAAGAATTTCGTGGAAACTTGATTTACTTCGACACTTGACTCGTTAAGAAACGCGGACCGATAGTGTAGGGTGACCCTCAATGTTTCAAATTGAGGACTGAATTTTTAAACTTGCTTGAAAACTCGCTAATTCGCCCATTCCCAAGAGAATATGAAGTAAAACTCATAATAATAGGTGCTATTTTTCTAGTCTCAAGCTAAACAGAGCTTGTGTTGTGAGTACTAAAGGACTGATACACATACTTATATATTTCTAAATACATACATATGATAGATAAATTTCACCCAATTAGTTAATTAATAAATTTTGTGGGTGTTCTTCCAACACAGCGTCTTCCACCAAGTTGTCTTCACTACAGACCTTTCGTTCGTTGTTGTCATCGTGACGTGAGCTTGTTTTTTTTTAGTGAAGACAACTTGGTGGAAGACGCTGTGTTGGACACAGCGTCTTCCACCAAGTTGTCTTCACTAGAGTTGGATTACGTTAAGTCTGCGCGTAGCTGGGGGCGTGCTTAATGTTGCCAGTGTAATTAATCTTCTTTCCCTCATATAATAAAAAAAATACAAAGTAAACAAAGCACAAGAAATACGTTTTGAAATCAATAATGGGAAATACGATTCATTTCATTACATATTATTACATTTTAGTTGGTTCTTCAGGTTTTCTAAAATTATAGATGACGATTATTTAACGATGTAGCGATAGCGATTTTACAACAAATTTTATCAAAAAATTAAAACAAATTTTAGCCGCACGCATCCTTTTTTCTGTAGTAGGTAGGTATACCAGCTTCTGCCAGCGGCTTCGCCTGCGTGAAAGTCTGTTAACCACCATAGGGGTGGAGTTTCGTAAAATCTGTCCATAGCGGACGTCTACACCCTGTAAGAAACCTACCTGCCGAATTTTAAGTTTGTAGGTGTTATAGTTTCTGAGATATAGTGATTAATCAGTAAGTGGTATTTCGCTTTTATATATTAGTAGCTTTTGCCCGCGGCTTCGCTTCCGGAATCAGAAAAATGTGATAAATGAAGAACCCCTTGACCAATTTTGAAAAACTTCACATAAACCATCTACTAAATAGTCCGAACAAAGCCTAAACATTTGGTTTGGATAGGTGGACACGTTCTTGAGTTATAAAGTTGCATTGATCTTTATATAATATACTAAATTCTGCCCGCGACTTCGTCCGCGGAAATTTCTTGTTTTAACATATTTAACTCTGTTCTTATACAATTTCTCGAGATAAAAAAACTCTTCATTATATAACTCTTCAAAAAACTTCTTTATTATATTAGTGTAGAAGTGTAGATTTAATATATAATAGCTTGTCATAATAGTCACTTGATTAAGATTAAAATACACAGTAGCAGTCCATTTTCAACAAATCTTTAATAGCTTGTTATAATAATCACTTGTTAAGATTCAAATACACAGTAGCAGTCCATTTTCAACCAACTCTGTTTTTCTGCCAGGCACCACTCGGGTACGAATATTCAGGGAGATTTGTTGTTCTGGTCACCCGAAAAAAATATTTGACAAATGGTCCACTTTTGGAAAATCGTATCGTAAGCCCGATATTTTTTCATTCCCCTTTACAAGCACGTTTGAATTTCAAGATAATATCTTTACCAGCACTTTTAACCACTTTCGGTATAATGATGAGGATTATTTACTTTGGAAACGATTAAAAACACGGAACACAAAACATTCTCTTGACACCTGACATAAATGTCAAGATGACGGCAAATAATTAGTTTCCTTTTTGCGCCGCGCGCAGACTTAAAAAAATTCTACTATACAGACCCTTTCGTTCGTTGTTGTCATCGTGACGTGAGCTTGTTTTTTTTTAAATCATTTGTATCAATCATCATTGTATCAGTTCTTCGATGTGCGCGGTATAAACGACGAGGTAAAACGCTTAGTCCGAACCAATGAGGACAACAACGTATGGGTGGCTACCCTACGCCTGTGTTTGAGTTAAAGATTACTTAAACACTAAATAACTCTATATACTAAGTATATCTGAAAAAAAAACTTATCCTTCACAATGTAACAGTATGGTATCCCTACTGTGGGACAATTTTTCCTTTTCTTTACATCGTTTATTTTGTTTGAATCAAAGTGATATCCGATCGAAAATGGTTTATTTATCCGGTCGTTTTTCAATTTACAATTATATTATTGCAGCACTTCATTACATGGTATAAAACAAAGTCGCTTCCCGCTCTCCCTATCCTACTACTATTATAAAGGCGAAAGTTTGTAAGTATGGATGTATGGATGTTTGTTACTCTTTCACGTAAAAACTACTGAATGGATTTGAATGAAATTTGGCACAGGCATAGGATACACTCCGGAATAGCACATAGGCTACTTTTTATCCCGGAAACCCCAAACCCACGCGGGCGATGCCGCGGGCAAAAGCTAGTTATTTATATTTTGATGCGGTTTATTTTAATAATAGAGTTATTCAAGAAGAAGGTTTATGTGCATAATACATGCATAATATTTTCAATATCAGTATTCCTGCGAAGCTGGGGCGGGTCGCTACTTTGATGATAAACAATCAACCTCTATAATCTATCTCTAAAATATTTTGAGGTTGGTTTCAGTCTTTTCATTCTGTGTGGATGCAGTTGAGTACTAGTCAAGGAAATGGCTCTCACACCCCAGCCGCCAGGATCTCTATCACAATTTCCAGCAGTGTAGGCGAACGGCGAACAATATGGAGCTCACTGTCCGGTCGTCCGGTAATCGTCTGGACCGAGCCCAAGTCGTCGATGGTGAGTAGTCGCCCATGCGTACCTCAAGGAAATGTCAGCAAAACCATAGCAGAGTCAAGCAACAAGACGACGAAGGTACATTTTAGTGGGTTTTAGTCTGTTAAAGTATGATGGGTCAGGACCAAATTTTTGACGCGACGGAATGTGTCACACTGGAAAATAAATGTAGCACAATAGAATTGTTGCGCTATATTTATTTTCCACATTGTGACACATTTTGTTGTGATTTCCGTTGTGCGTGTGATTATGTCAAAAATTTGGTCCTGACCCTGATACGTCCTCGCACTCCGCCCTAGAGTGGGAGGACCCATTGCATGATTTCGCACTTCAAAAAAGAAAAGTTTAATTTTTTTTTATCAGGTAATCCATTTACCTACAGGGAACTTTTGAAATGTGTAGAAGTCAGACAGTAAAAAAAGATGTTAATTTCATATTCCAAAGTTCTTTTCAAGTAGGTTTTAAGAATGAAGATTATTAACTACATTGGGCACAGGTGGACTACATACGTAGATCTGGTCGCGTCGGTCTCCATACATGTTACGATGACTTACGCACTACTTTGTGTAATTTATTTCTTCATCACTGCTCTCAAAATGGTGAAGGAAAACATCGTGAGGAAACCGGCATGTAACTACTAGCCAAAAATTCGAAGACATGTGACATTCACCAATTCACACTGGGCCCGCGTGATGGATTATAGCCCATTCCTTCTCCTAGAGAGGAGGCCTGTGTTCCAGCAGTGGGAAACATTAATAAGGCTGATGATGACACTTGTAGAGCTGCATCAGATCTACGTCACTTGACATTCCAAGTCGTCAACGGCGCGCACCGTTCCCGCGCGCCTCAAGGAGTTGTCAGCAAACTGCAGGGGCCCTTCAGGGTCGAAGCCTCCTGGAGCCTAGGGTGGTGCAAACTGTTACCTCGACTCTAGGAATAAGGCAAGGAAAGTAAGGGGTAGGTTTTTTAGTCAGTAAGAGTCTGACTTTTGGGGGAGGCCTTTGCCCAGCAGTGGGACAGTTAGGGCTATTTTAAAAAAAAAAAAAAAGTGTCTGACACTGGTCTCCCGCTCCGCCCAAGAGCGGGTTTCGTCATTCGATGATTTTCACCTACCATAAAAAAAAAAAACGTCACTTGACATGATTCCACGTACAAATGAGGTATGTTCCACATGTGCGTCGGTCTAAAGAAGTTCCCTCTTTATCAATTGTAACCTGCGAAAAAGTTCCCTCTTAACCTCTAAACCCCTCCCTCCAGCTTAATAAAGATCAATATAACTTTAAAATAGAAAGCTTTTAAACTTGTTTGTAACCGGAACGTTCACAAAAGAGCTTAAACGACATGGTGTTTGTCTTTATTTATATTTAATTAAGTTTAAAGCTTGGTTAAAACAATTTCAACATTGATTTCACGGGGTTAAGCGTTTTGTGTTTCGGGTGGGGCTATGAGAGGAGCGAGTTTGGAAATATAATACAATACTAGAATAAAGTTTACTAGAATTAAAAATAAAGTAGGTCGCGGGTTCAAAGCCAGCCAGGCGCATTACTTTGTGTAGGTAATTTAATTCATCACCACTGCTCTCAAAGAGGTGAAGGAAAACATCGTGAGGCATCGGCATTTCCTAGAACCAAAAATTCGAAGACATGTGATACCCACCAATACGCACTGGGCCCGCGTGGTCGATTATGGCTCATTCCCTCTCCTAGAGAGGAGACCTGTGTCCCAGCAGTGGGAACATTGAAAAAAGGCTGATGATGAGTGTTGTATGTGTGAGCAGCGCGTATGTATGTGTGCGCTGCGTCCCCACCCAAACTTCTAATACAGGAATAAACCAGTGTGCTATTAGCCGTGAGTAGTTTTACTTGTGTCCCTACGCACCTACATAACAATGAGTGTGAGTGAGTGAGAATAAATATTAGTGTACACTAAAACAGTACATAAAAAGTTTTAAACTAACTTAAATATATGGATACAATGGCAGTACTGTTATCACTAAAAGTGATAACAGTACTGCTATTTTTGCCAGAAAAAGGGGTCTTTATTTTTTTGGTGGGAAAATATCAGCTAATGACATCTCTTACCGAAGGGCGGAGCGGAAGATAGTGTCAGATTTGTACTGCCTAAAAGCCTACCACGTTCCTTCGTTGCTTTCGCTCCAGAGCCTTGGTGTTCACTTTCACGGAGGTACTGAAAATTGTTGGCAAGCACGCGCATTTTTCCGCATTTGGGGGAAAAACAGTAAAGTACTTGCCTAAAACCGGTAGGGTTTTTTAGGGTTCTGTTATTGCCCCCAAACTTTAAATACAATATGTATAGCAACGACATTACTACGTTTCTTGTCTCGTAAATTTTCCGCAGGCAATCATTGCCATACATTTTTCACTTCTGTGTATGCTATACACGAAAAAAGGCACTGCAGCACTCTGTTCTCTACACTCTCACCTGCGGCTCGGACAGAAAACACAAAATTTCTCTACTTTTATCAAAATGTATCTAGTAAGTTTATTGTAATACATATTTTTCATATGGAGGTAAGCATTAACTACATAACGCCAACTTACTCCCTTTAATTTGACTTTTCAGTTCAGAGTAAAACTGAAAATTCTCCAGTGTCGCGTTTTTCGTGGCCACAATTTTAATTCAATTCTCTCCGGCATAACTCGGTCCTGAATTTTAGGGCAAGGGCATATACAATAATATGTAGCATCTCGCTGTATATAAATGTTACTGGGTGGGCAGCGAAGCCGGACTTGTTTTAGGTTTAAAGGAGATACAAAAGTAGAGGCTGGATTTGGTCTGGTTTTAGAGTGCCGACACCCGTCGTATGGCGGGTGGGTACTCACGTAGCTACTTACGTTTTTGAAATCTGGACTGAAAAGGGCTGAACTAGAACAATTTGCCTGCTGCGGTCTTCCCATCTATACTTAAATTATAAAGCTTGAGTTTGTTTGTTTGGTTGAACGCGGTAATGTCAGAACCTACCGATACGATTTGAAAGATTCTTTCAGTTTAGGATAGCCCATTTATCGTTAGGTCCACTCCAAAAAAAACCCCACTAAGTCATTGAATGGTTTACTAAAAAAAGGAAGGTTTTATTTTGAAATACTCAGATTTTTCCTCTTGCAAGTTATCTCATAAATTCTCACCACACAAAACTTTCGTCTGGTAACAGTCCAGTTCGCGCTTCAAGGAGTTGTCAGCAAACTGAAAGGGTCCTGCAGTATCGAAGCCTCCTGAAGCTAAGGGTTGATACGAAAGCATAACACCAGAGTTCTGGGATTAAGGCAAGGTAGGAACGGGGTAGATTGTTTACTCAGTAAGAGTCTGACACTGTATCCCATAAATCCCCCATATCCCGCTTCCCGCTCCGCCCAAGAGCGGAATTCGTCATTGGATGAGTTTTACCTACCATAAAAAACCACACAAAACTTTCGACTGGTAACAGTCCGGACCGAGCCCAAGTCGTCAACGACGCGGACTTTTCCCGCGCGCCTCAAGGAGTTGTCAGCAAACTAAAGGGGCTCTGCAGGGTCGAAGCCTCCTGGAGACAAGAGTTGATGCGAAAGCGTAACACCAGAGCTCTGAGATTAAGGTAAGGAAGGAACGGGGCAGGTTGTTTAGTCACTAAGACTCTGAGACTGTTTCCAGCTCTGTCCAAAGGCGGGATTCGTCAACGGATGATTTTTACCTACCATAAAAAACACAAAACTTTAAAAACAAATTAAACACAACAGCTGTACACAGGCAAGCTTAACCGGCAAATACGAGTAAATTCTTACAGCAATCCTTAAGATTAATGGGTTAGTAGTTAATTAATTTAAGATAATTAATCTAAAATTAACGTCATTTTTGTTTTAAATGAACCGTAATGTTTATTGGATCAGATTCGATGAGATTCTAAAAACAACGAAATTAGGCATTTGGCTACGATTTGCTGCTGGAAACCTTGCAAAGATTTCTCCCGATCTAGAATAAAGCGAGAAAAAATGGCGTGTCAGTTTTTTACTGACTAAAACTAAATCTTTGTTCTACAGTTGCCCTTTGCGCTCTACGATCAAAGGTTTCGTACTCAGACATTTCTCGTGGCCCTATTGGGCAACAGCCTTGCTGGGCACCTGTAGTTTTGCTGACATTTTTGAGACGCACGTAGAATACTACGCCGTCAGCAACTCTGACATGGTTAGGACAGTTAACGGACAATTACCGGATGGTTGGACGGTGAGCTATCCATCGATCACTATTAGCAGGCTCGCACCTACGGAGAACGCGGATCCGATGCCTGGGGGCTTTTCTTTAAAACATCACGTGACATTTTAGGTTATGCAACGCATCTGCATTGCACAAATAAGCATTAAATTTTCTATGGAAAACCTGTTTTCATGCGGGCGAACCCACTGGCAGAAGCTAGTCTTTATATAAAATGCAAACTTTACTGACTGATCCATCAACTTGATCTCAAGCCTCTGAACGATTGCAGACAGTTATTATGATGTAGGCTTTGGTTAACAAAGGGTTTTCCAAAAATCAGTTCCTGAGGAAATTAAATGGGAGTGCAAATGTTGTATAGAGAATCTATAGTAGAAGAATACATGGGCGAAACTACTGGCAGAAACAAGTGTTAAAATGTAAAAAAAAAGCTAAAGAACGAGTCGGACCCGCGGTCGATGGGTTCCATACCTTCTAAAAATTTATAATTTTTATTATATTTTTAGTATTTGTTGTTATAGCAGCCACAGATATATGTCATTTGTGAAAATATTAATTGTCATAAGTTACGTTAGTAAACTAATGCGCCTCACTATCAACGATTGCATCACTGCTTAACATCGCAGTCAGCATTAGTTTATAGCAAAAAAAAATTACACTGTTTTGACAATGACGTCTCTCTCAGTGGCCTCAACAGCACTTCCGTGGTCTGTTACAAATAAATAAAAGAAAAACATTCTGGTGACAGACAGACTGACAGCGAAGTCTTAAAACGGGACCCTATTGTTCCTGTTTTTACCCTTTAAGTAACCCTAAAAAGACACGCCCCATCTTTTGTCAGAGCATAACAACTAGTGCGACGCTATCGGAAATCATTAGGTAGTTAATGAAACGGGTAAATTTGGGCCCAAACTCGCTACCTAATGCCCCTCTGTAATGGCGGTTTAAGTGCTTTCTCGACGGATCGACGAAGTTCTCGGATATGGCATTTGGACTTCTGATTACGACACACTTTTTTGGTGTTATCGTACCTACATAAAATTTTCTTTAAGTAATTTTGTGCATCCTTTCGACTACCGTAATTACAGACACAATTAAAGAACAATAGGTGTACGAACGCCGTCGTTTGCTGGGGTTTCAAAAGTTTAATGTTTAATCTACTAGGTTACCATTGCTGCATTTAATGATTCTAGTGCACTAGGTCACCATTAAGTATGTGCATAGTGCAGTGTAATGTGTTACTAACATCGTCATAACAAAATATTGTGTATGTGTTAGTCTTTAACGTATTAGGTATGTCTATGCGCTTTGGTATCTTGATACCGGCTAATAAATTATTGGTTATTATTAATTTCTATTAAAAGGTAGACCACCTTCCTTCTTTAAACAATATCTACGGGTATTCTGCATGTTTTTAACTTTAGCCGTAAAACATCCGCTCTTGGACATATAATGTCTTACCTTAACGTCGCCACAACCACTGTTCCTGTACATCTCGCATCTATTGGACCCCTGCGACTCTCACGTGGTTATCGTTCCACCCTATTTGAGGCCATCCAACGCTGTACCGAACTAATTTGTCGATCCTCAAAGAACTCAATATCAAAGAGAGATTATCGTCGTCTGTGCAAATACGAATTCTCAAGTTCTTCAGGCATATCACCCGAACGAGGACTCAATGGAGCAATTGGTCATCATCATCATCCTAGCGGTAGTCCCGGTTGCCAACCTTGGCTTTCACCTCGGTGCCCGGGGTCCGCTTTCTTACTAAGACGCCTCCACTTCGCTCGGTCTTTCGCGTCCTTTGCCGTAAGCCCATTGGCACGCATATCGTCCCTTACGACGTCGATCCAACGCCTCTTAGGCCTTCCTCGTTTTCCAGGTCCCGGCGGAGGCGGCATGCGACTCTCACGTGGTTATCGTTCCACCCTATTTGAGGCCATCCAACGCTGTACCGAACTAATTTGTCGATCCTCAAAGAACTCATTATCAAAGAGAGATTAATTATCGTCGTCTGTGCAAATACGAATTTTTAAGTTCTTCAGGCATATCACCCGAACGAGGACTCAATGGAGCAATTGGTAGTACAAGGGAAAGTTGAGGACAAAAGATGACGTGGACCCTCTCCAACACGGTGGACAGAGCTCATCAAATCGGTGACGCATTGCAGCGTCAATGAAAACTCCCAAGCCGCCGAAAACAGAACTTCATGGCGTCGCATCGCGAGAGAGGCGGTGGTACAGGACTCGACCGACACATATCCACGACCATCCTGTCAAGAATGCATGATTAAGAAGAGAAGAACGCCGCATCTTCCAGCATGCGGCCACCACTGCAAAACGTTTCAGCCTCATCTACCATGTGTTCTACGAGCAATGTACCAACCATCAAAAATAGATTTAAATCTATATATCTATCTATGAACTGCCACATGAAGACCAACTAATTCTTGATTCATTCCTTCTCCAAGTCATGTCAGTAATCCTAATAGGTATTTTGTAGTAAACCATTAACATTTCATAGATCTAGTTTAGCACTCTAGATGCTGCTAAGTAACCCATTACATAGATAGCATATGGAGACACTGCGGGGCACCTAGCACCGAACCATAATACCGATGTAACATAAGAATTTGAACAGAAATATAGTGATGGTTCTGGTATCAGAAATAGAACGTAGCAATTTTTTTTATGGTAGGTAAAAATCATTCAATGACAAATTCCGCTCTGGGGCGGCGCAGGAAACATTATCAGACTCTTACTGACTAAACACCCCTTCGACTTCTTTGCCCTTCGCACTGGGATCAAACCTTCCATTCGGAAAGAGACCCTGGGCCCCAGTAGGATTCAATAAGGGTTTTTTTTTTGTAGATACGGGGCCCAAAAAGAACAGTAGCTGAGTAACATGGATTGTAGGTATGGAAAAATGTGAGCTATAACAGAAATTCCACGTTCGAAATATTGATGCAGTTTTTCAATAGTAGCGAAATATCGTGTCGCGTGATGTTTGCATACACTGCAGTTGTCTGTGATATTGAACTCACATATAAAAAACTGGCAAAGTACGAGTGAGACTCACATTTTGCGCTCCGAATTCCGTAAAAACTTACTTAAAAACAGTTCACCGTAGGCGCGGGCTTGTGGATGGTGAGTAATGGGTAGCTCGCCGTCCAATCGTCTGGTAACTGTCCGTACCAAACCCAATCGTCGACGGCGCACTGTTCCCGCGCGCCTGAAGGAGTTGTCAGCAAACCGTAGGGACCCTGCAGGAGGGTCAAAGCCAACTGGGGCCAAGGGTTCGCATCTGAAAGGAAAACTGTGGCCCTGGTATATGAGGCAACGTAGGTTGTTTAGTCAGTAAGAGTCTGGCACTATTTCCCGCTCCGCCCAAGCGCGGAATTCAGATAATTTTTACATGAATTTTACCTATCATAAAAAAGCCTAAAAACCATTCAATTCCCGAATTGAATTTGGAATTGCACGATTTCATTCCATCTCAATTTAACATTGGACATCAGCGTACGGCAAATATCCACCCTTACGTTGTTGAGACATCTACGGTCCGGACTAAGCGTTTTGCCTCGTCATTTATACCGCGTACATCGAGGGACTGGAAAAGTTTGCCAGCTGCAGTCTTTCTGTCCGATTATAATTTAGATGTTTTCAAGGCTAGAGTAAATAGGCTCTTAATAAACTAGTGCGCCTCACCTTTAACGATTGCATCACTGCTTACTATCAGGTGGGATCACAGTCAAGCACTAGTTTAAAGCAATAAAAAAAAATATATAGTTGTAGTAGTAGTAGTGTAGTTTAAATAATAAATAATATAGTTGCTAATTTTTTTTTTACCTAACTATAGGTAAATGTACAGTTTTCAGATTTATTCCCATGTTAGTAATATAATACCTTGCTTCATACAAAATTTCATTTTTCTAGGTAAATGAGAGTACCCAGGAAATTTTGATTGCCTTGAGAACGTCGACAATTTTTCTGCGACATAAACGACCGTATATGTCGTATGTAAAAGGCGGGATGAAATGCATGTTACAAAAAAAACCATGAGTATAAATGTGGATGGATGGAGAGGGAGAGGGAGACCAAAGAAAATATGGATGGATTGTATGAGAAGTGATATGAAAGAAAGAGAAGTTAGTGATAGCATGACGGGTGACAGGACAGAGTGGAAGAAAGAGACATATTGCGCCGACCCCAAATAAAACGGGACAAGGGCAGGAAGATGACGATAAACGACCGTATATTTTTTTTCTACTAACTTAGGAAATTGATTTTTTCATAGCTTCTAGGGACAGCAGACAAGTACATGGATTAAATTTCAACTTGTTATCTCCACGCGTTCTCGAGATAAAAGGTCTTAGGAGACAGACAGACGGGCAATAAGGGTTCCGTAAAAAATATTCTTTTGAGGTACAGAACCCTAACTAGTTAACAAAACTTCTGCTGAGGTAGTAAGCTAAGTTATATCCTTGACTTGTACTAAAGAGTTTCCCGGGAAAAACCCATAAAAGAAAAATATAGACAATGTGTTAAAGATTGATCGTACTAATAAATTCCTAGCACGAAACCCTCAAAGGACACGACAGCAATACTTTACGTAATTCGGCTATTCTTTAGCCAAAACAAAGTTTGTGTAGCCTAAAAAATTGCGGGCTCCCTACATTTTTCGTGTTCCAAGTTTCCTAAGATGTTTTCTTTTGTCCGCCTCCACTGTTTATAGAAGGGCCTTTTTTCCTGCATAATGACAGTCAATAATTGTACCGATTCCCTTCGTGAGCTCTTGGAAAGAATCAAGTTAAGTATTCATGGGCGCCATGATTTTTGACACATTAGGAAGTTGGGGTTGGCTCATGAATACAATTTTTATTCAGTTTGTTTTTGAAGTGATTTCTTTTTAACTTTCAGATTTGTTATTAAGAGTGGCCAACCCGACGTACATTTTCATACAGTGTGATTATGACGTTATATATTACACATTTTTCTTCAGATATTTAGAATAAACAGATATCATGTGCATATTATCTAGGTTTCTATGGAAATCAAAACATAAATTTTTGTAAGAGTAATCCAGAAAAGATGTCTGAAAATCTGAGAAGACCCACCGAAGTGGATTACACTTGGCAGAAAAAAGACTCATATCTTTTTTCTTCCAGAACAGAGGGCTGTATCCCAGGTGTGGGAACATTCAATGACTGATTACGCTTTTATGCTTATTAAGAACGCCCACACTAGTGCAATGAACAGTGGTGGCCGAGTGGTAACGGCCCCGACTTACAAGTTGTAGGTCGCGGGTTCGGACCCAGCCAGGCGCATTACTTTGTGTAATTTATTTCATCACCACTGCTCTCAAAACGGTGAAGGGAAAAATCGTGAGGAAACCGGCATGTCCTAGAACCAAAAATTCGAAGACATGTGACATCCACCAATCCGCACTGGGCCCGCGTGGTGGATTATGGCCCATTCCCTCTCCTAGAGAGGAGGCCTGTGTCCCAGCAGTGGGAACATTGAAAGGCTGATGATGGACACCAGTGCAAAACTCAGGAGCTATAGGTGTATAGCACCATCTCTGATTATGCTTCGCTGCTTATTAGGAGCACCTAACCTGCGCTGGGCCCGCGTGATTGATTACGGCTATTTTCCGCTTTTAGAGAAAAGGCATAAATTCCAGGAGTGGAAAGCTGATTTTGCTTTTTTGCTTATTAAGGGCGCCCAACCACCAGTGCTACTTCACGATACATTTTACGGCATAAACTGAATTGTTAATGGGGATAGATAGGGTGTATAACTCCATCCTTTTTTCTCAGTAGCACGACTGACTTCATGGTAAACCCTATGTGCTCTTGTGCGATTATGGCGTTATTACACATAATTCTCTACATATTTAAAGTGACAGATTAATTGTGAATAATGTATAGGTTTCTATCGAAATCAAATAATTTTGTGTAAACGTAATTGAGTAATGACTTCAGAAAATTTACTATTTTGCACGAATTTTGGCCTTTTGTCTGTCTATAATAAAAAAGTAAAGAATGTAAGTAATTCTGCAGAAATCTTACACATTTAATCGACATTTTGAACGATAAATATCTTTTCCAAAGACTTTTTAAGTCTAAAAATACACGTATTTCCTGAAGCAAGCTTTGTGAAATATTCGAGTGAGAGTAGGAATTACCGAATGCTGAGAGCGTTCAGCGGTTCGGCTGGGCAGCGGCAGCATTCGGGAAGCTGCGCGGTATTTCAATATGCCACAGTCTTTAAAAACGGAGACGACCAGAAGTTAGAAGGTCGAAAAGCCGGGTATCCTATGGATGCAAGCGAGACACCCGGACCGGCTATTCGGAGTGGCCTATGTCCAACAGTGGACGTCTTTCTACTGAAATGATGGCTAAGATAACGTATTTTATATAATCTTAAGTGTCTACTCGTTGTTTCAATATTTTTTGTGAATGAAGTGTGCCAAATAAAATATTTTTCTTTCTTTCTTTGTATTTCTTAAACAAGTTTTCTGAGCTAGTCCAGTGAGTGACACAATTACCGAATGCCAAAAGGGCGTCCAAATTTGTCACTCTTTTTTCCCATAGCCCTTTTATTAAATCTATGGATTAGGTAGGGCACTCTTAATGAAGATTTTGTGTTATGAACGCTGGGAGTATTTTGTGGTCAGGCGTACGTCAGGTGCCAGATTATCGATGAATAATTAATTTTATTTCGAAGGAAAGAAGTTTACGTCCGCAAAATATTTTTTAGAGGAAATAACCGATGACCCAATTTGTAATATTCACTCACTCACTCACTAATAAATTACAATGGCGAAAGATTGTACGTTTGTAGCTATAAATACGTATATGACTTGCATGGTTATTTAGTCTGTTAGGCTTGTAGTTAGTGGCTGTGACTGCTAAACTGGAGGTCGTGGGTTCAATTCCTACTCAGAACAAATGCACGGCGAGCAATGGGTAGCTTGCCGTCCGGTCGTCTGATAACAGTCAGGGCTCTGGGACTAAGGCAAGGAAGCAACGTGGTAAGTTGTTAAGTCAGTAAGAGTTTGGCACTGTTTCCCGCTTCGCCCAAGGGCGGTATTCGTCGTTTGATGATTTTTACCTACCTTAAAAAAAAACAAGACAAATATTTGTGTGATGAGCAAGATCATTTTTTCTGTGCCTGGGTGTTATTTATGTATGTATTAAAAAATAAATAAGTTTGTTTATCAGTTGTCTAGTACATATATGAGTACACACAATCATTAACGGCTCGGCTGGCGCAGTGGTTGAACGATTGACTGCTGCGCTGAGGGTTTCAGGTTCGATTCCCGCACGGAACAAATACTTCTATGGCCTATAAATAGATGTTCCGGGTCTGGGTACCTTGTGAATGTAACTTTACCTGTTTGTGAACGCAACCACGACATAGGATTAGTTCCTAGTGTGGGGCAACGTTTTTTATTAAAGAAAGAAAGAAGAATTGATCATGGCTGTGCCAAATAGGTTTAATTCTGCATGATTCCAGATATCTACGTAGCAGTTGTCTGATGCTGGTATTCAACTGAACCTAGAATAATCGGTTCAAATCTATCTAAACACCGTTTCACTTTAGACAAACCCTTATTTCTAACCATTAGGGAAATTTCACCTCGACTAGCAGTGGCAGTGCAGCATACAGACCATTAAAGGCGTGTAGCGAGATGTAGGTAAATGCAGTAAGTTGTAGGGGCACAGTCGGCTGCATTCCGGTCACGTATGCACATGCAGCGCGGAAGTTCCGCAAGAACCCCCGGGTGGCAGGGAAGGTGCCATAGACCACGGAAGCGCTGTTGAAGTCATTGAGAGAGACGCCATTGTCAAAAAAGACTAAACATTGTTGGTTTTATTTTTATGCTATAAAATCATGCTTGACTGCGATCCCACCTGATGGTAAGCAGTGATGTGAATCGTTGATGGTGAGGTGCACTAGTTTATTAAAAGCCTCTTTATAAAAAAGATGAAGCGAAACGCTAAGTCCAAACCGTTGAGGATTCACCTCGACTAGCAGTAGCAGTGCAGCATACAGACCATTAAAGGCATGTAGCGAGATGTAGGTAAATGCAGTAAGTTGTAGGGGCACAGTCGGCTGCATGCCGGTCACGTATGCACATGCAGCGCGGAAGTTCCGCAAGAACCCCCGGGTGGCAGGGAAGGTGCCATAGAGCACAGACGTGCTGTTGTTGTCATTGATAGAGACGCCATTGTCCAAAAAGACTAAACAGTGTTGTTTTTATTTTTGTGCTGTAAACTAATGCTTGACTGCGATCCCACCTGATGGCAAGCAATGATGCAATCGTTGATGGTGAGGTGCATTAGTTTATTGAAAGCCTATTAACTTTAGCATTTGGGTGTTCTCAATTAGTAATCGGATGGAAAGACCGCAGCAGGCAATTTCTTGCAAAAAAGATGAAGCAAAACGCTAAGTCCAAACCGTAAAGGTTTCAATATCGTAAGGTTGGGTACTGGCCGTGAGAGTCTTTCTGTCGTTTTGCTTTTCATAGCTTTCATAGTCTCATAATTTTCTTACTGCTAGGAATCACCTCCTCTCTAGGAAAGGGAATGGCCATTTATCACTGGGTCATACTACTTCTCACTGTCACATAACTGATATAGAATAGACGAAGTACGTCACAATGAAAACAAATGCGAAGCTATGAATTTTATTAGCAAGGTTGTCTGCGGTTATCAGTGCCGTAACTAAGGCCAGCGGCAACCGAGTGAAGCCTTGAAGAGGCGCAGAAATTACCCTACCAGGTTCAAGTCATCGATCTAACTTGCTATTATTTACTAGGTGTTGCCATACCACAGTTTTAATAAAATAATAAAATATATTCCACAATTGTCACACAATTTCGTCTAAGCCCAAGCTAAGATTGAGCTCATCACACATTTACGACTTTTCTAGTCGTTCCGTGTTCTGTGTCAGTACGTTTGAAATTAACAAACTTTGTACTACAAAAATGTGTTACATTTGTAGGTACAGGGTAATTGTTGAGTCACGTTCTCAGTTAATTAGAGAAAGTCGGGGAACACCTGCACTTTGTGATATTGGATGGCGTTTGTTTTTAATGTTATTGCATATTGTTTATTTTGAAGATAGCGCGAGGTTGTGTTGTCAAGATTCAAGAAAGTTCTAAAGCGAGTCTTTAGAGGAAAGACAGTAAGCAAAATGAAAGAAAAAGAAACTTATTAGATAGATAGATAGATATACTCTTTATTGTAGGTACACCATAAATATAATTTGGTACATGATCAGGAGCTTAAAATTACTAAGCTTTTACAATGGGCGGTCTTATCGGCGGTTTTTGGTCCTAGTATTTTGTGGAAAAGATGCAATCTCAGGACTAACTTAAAAATTGTAAATATTGTATAGGAAAAATATGCGCCACGCCCGCGCAAAACCGCACTGGGTCCGCGTGGTGGATTACAGCCAATTTTCTCTCTTCGCTGGGTCTTCATATAAGCCATGATCTTCGGGTCTTCTTCTGCGAAGCAGTAATTCTAGCAAAGGAGGAGGCCTAACGAATATCGTCCGGTAACCACCCGGTATATATCTCAAGGAGATGTCAGCAAACCGCAGAGGCCCAGCAGGGTCGAAGCCTACTTGGGCCTGAGTAATGTGAAAGTGTACTCCGGAGCCTTAGAACAAAGGCAAAGAAGTCTTTAGTCGGTAAAAGAGTGACAGTATCTCCTGCACTGCCCAAGAGCGGGAGATGCCATTGGATGATTTTCCCATTAAAAAAAAGCAAATTTTCTCTCTTTTAGAGAGGAAACCTGAGGCCCAGCAGTGGGCACATTAAGGCTGATTATGATTATGCTCAAGTTAGCGGTTATATCCTTTATAGATTAATCAAAGCTAAGTTCTTCCAGCAGTATCCATAATGTTTTAACTACTTGTGGCGCGAGCTGACAAGTTAACCCCAGGGAAACGACTTAGGAACTAAGTTGATGTATTACTTTGAGATGCTGGTAATACTAAATAGGTAGAGAAAGTTTGTGGGCAAGATGGTAGGTTAGCTGTGAGTAGGTACTTTCTTTAATTACAACTATCGCACAACGCCATCTAGTCTCAGACTAAGCAGAGTTTGTGTTATGAGTAATAGGCAACTGATAAACATGCTTATATGTTTCTATATATGTACAATATAATCTATATACAGAGTGACTGGTAATTAGTGACCGATATTTAAACACCAAAATTGAAATTACGAAAAATAATATTAGCAATTTTAGTTCATTTTGACCAGTTTTTTTTTATGGTAGGTAAAAATCATCCAATTAGAAGCCATCCATCGGTAAGAGGGTAAACCGACTTTCACGCCGATCAAGCTGCTGGTAGAAGCTAGTCAATGACATAACGTCATTGTCATGAGACCCAGACACATTTTGGGTTCACTACGCATTAAAACCGACCAGTCCGTTTAAATGGACAAAATTTTACAGTGCTTTAAATTGTTGGTTTGAAGTGAGACTTTCAGGGCATATATAGTTATGACAATAAATAGACGTCGTTTTATATAAAAAAAATTGTCAATAATTTGTAATTGAATAAATTGGAAATTGGTAGATATATCTAAAGATTTCAGACTAAAAAAAAAGGCTTTTATACGAACTCATCCCTAAAAGTTGTGGGTTTGAGTCACCATCTTTATTTTGGTTATTTAAAGGGCGCGTTCGCCTCACAAGAATATGCATATATTATAGAACAAATGATCGTCCTCATCACACAAACACTTGTCTTGGTTGAATGAAAATCGAATCCACGACCTCCAGTATACAATCCAGGGCTACTAACCACTAGATCAACAGGCCAGTCAAATATTAATAATAGTTTCAGAGCCTAGTCTAGTGCATCGAGTTAGCCCAAACTTGATCCCCTGAGGCCGATCCATCTTCACTATGCTACGTTGGAGCTACAACTACTCATGAATTCACGTTCAAATGAAGTGCTTCAACCTGAATGAGTTTTACTATGGAGGAAGTTAGTACTTCAGAATTTTTATGGAGTGACTAGCTGTTCTGGCAAACTTTATACCGCCTAACACGGATAATTTTTTCATCGTTTAAACTTTCTCTGAACTAACTACAAATATTTCAGGACTAAAATTAGCCAAATACATAGGTCCAGCCGTTCTCGAGTTTTAGCTAACGAACAGCTAATCATTTTTATACATAAGAAGGTTACTCTATCCCCCTCGCCGTCCGGTCGTCTCGTAACCGTCCGGACCAAGCCCAGTCGTTGACGGCGCGCTCTGTTCGTGTCAGTCATCATCATCACCTTGTTGCATTAAATAGGTAGGTACTTCCACTGTACAGGAAGACTAGATAAATAAATAATAACAGCTGAAGCTTGGCGAGTCTTTTCTTCTATATATATATAAAAGGAGAAACTGACTGACTGACATATCAACGCACAGGCTAAACTACTGGGACTAGGAGCGTGAAATTTTGCACAAGGCTTCCTTTTATGACACAGGCGAACACTAAGAAACGGTTTTTCCAAAATTCATCCCCTAAAGGAATGTATTGGGGGTCGAAAGTTTGTATGGAGAACCCTACTTTTACGCGGGCGAAGCCGCCGGCAGAAGGCTAGTAAAACATAAAAGATGTACAGGACGGTAGCCATCAACAGATTGACTTCGCCAAGCGTTGCTTAACTTTGAAACTATATTAGAAATTAAGCCACAAGCATCTAACTAAGGCCATTGGGTTCCCTATAATTATTGCAGTAGGTCCTAATGGTTTTCTATCATCATCATCCTGTCCTCATCCCATATTACTTGGGGTCGGCGCAACATGTTTTTTTCTTCCACTCTGTCCTGTCACCCGTCACACTATCACTAACTCCCTTTTCTTTCATATCACTCCTCACACAATCCATCCATCTCTTCTTCGGTCTCCCTCTTCCTCTCCATCCGTATTTACATGTAAACTCAAAACTTTTTTTATAACATGTGTTTTCAATGTTTCCTTCTAAATGGAAAACCCATAAAGGACGCAAAGGATAAGTAGACAAACATTTTTTTTTTTTTTTTTTATGGTAGGTGAAAATCATCCAATGACGAAACCCGCTCTTGGGCGGAGCGGGAGACCAGTGTCAGATTCTTACTGACTAAAAAAACCTACCCCGTACCTTCCTTGCCTTATTTCTGGAGTCGAGGTTACAATTTTCACATACCCTCTAGGCTCCAGGAGGCTTCGACCCTGAAGGGCCCCTGCAGTTTGCTGACAACTCCTTGAGGCGCGCGGGAACGGTGCGCGCCGTTGACGACTTGGACTCGGTCTTACCAGACGATCGGACGGCGAGCTACCCATTGCTCACCGTCCGCGAGCCAGTGTCTACGGTGGCCGGATATCGGCAGGATCGCGGCGGCGAGGGCTACGGCGAGTACGCCGTTGCCTTTGCCTTATGCGGTCGGCCTCCTCCTTTACGAGCATTACTGCTTCGCAGAAGGAGGCGACCGCCTGCCATTCCTCTTCGCTGCGGACCATGGCCTGAACCAGGGCCCGACGCGAGAGGTCGCCGCCGCCGATCACCCCCACGAGGACACGGCGATGCTCTTCCCAAGCAGGGCACACCTCCACCGTGTGCTCCACCGTGTCCTCCGGGCTCGCCTCACAGTGGCGACACCAGGACGTCTCTTCCGCACGAATCCGGTGCAGGAATCTCCCGAACTTCCCATGTCCGGTGAGAACCTGCGTCATGCGGAAAGTGTGGTTTAAATTAGTATAGTACGGCTGTCTAATCTTAGCGAGTCTGAAATTAGGCTCTGCGAATTATAGCGCTTGAAAACTCATACAAGCATTGAGGTTTTAAAAAAATAAATGCCAAAAATTCCATCCATTTAGCAGTGCAGTTTAGGTCAACAAATGAATTGCGCTAGGAGAATTAGACTTAACAGAAAAACAACTCCAATTGCATTTATTTTTTTAAACCATTTATTTTTTTATGAGTTTTCAAGCGCTAAAATTCGCGAGCCTAACTTCAAACTCGCCAAGATTCGACGGCCATACTGTATACGTTTGTCACGTCCTTCTGCTAAGCCTAAGAACCGAATCATTGGAATATTTCCCACCAAAAAAAAAAAAATCAAATCTATATTTACATGTTATTTGATCACCACAGCTCTACATAACTATTAACTTAAAAAAAAGAAATATGTAAAACTAGCTTTTGCCTGCGGCTTCGCCCGCGTGGTATTGGGGTAGGGGTTGGGGTTTCCGGGATAATCCATCCAGCCGTTTCGGCGTGATTGAGTAACAAACATCCAAACATCGTAACTTTCGCATTTATAATATTAGTAAGATTAAAACTCGTTCCAACACTACGTTCTTAATAAAAACCGTAGATACTATATGCTAAACTAGCACCTCAAGTATTCACAACATGAAGTCTGCGGAACTAAGATGTGCTAGTAAGACGTGCGGACCTCTGGGAGGGAAGTTTGAACACACTCCGCTACGCGAAAACTACCAGCTATTTCATATTTCTACAAATTTACTTCAGTGTATTGCATTTTTACATAATTTTCTTCTCTCTTTTGACACGCAACGAGTTGCATTACTTGAACTTGTAATGAGGAACGCTTTTGCAGTTTTAATTTTATTGATTAAACATTTAATTTTTTATAGATTAGAATTTAGAATATATAAGGGTAGGTTAGGTTATTAATTACAGAGTTTTTACTGTATGGACTTTAATAAAAGAGACTTTGACCCCTGAGTTTGTTTCGGTGTTTCTTCTCAGGGTAGTCAGCTAGGAAACACTGGACCCATCTAGCTTAAACTGACGAAAAGAACAAAAAATTTACTTGTAAAAGTGTTATTTTAAAACATATTTACAAAATAAATATCATTAATCATTTAAAGGTAAATAAAAATCGCGGGAAACAGTCAGACTCTTACTGACAAAACAACCTACTCCATTCCTACGTCGCCACATATACCAGGGCCAGAGCCTTCCTTTAAGACATAAACCCTTGGCCCCAGTTGGCTTCGACCCTTATGCAGGGTCCCTACGACATTTAAAGAATTCTAAATCTTAAATATCTACCACATTTTGGTTTTGAGATGCGAGACGCACGGGACCGGTCATCATCATAGCCTTTTTAATATTCCCACTACTGGGACACAGACCTCCTCTCTAGGAAAGGGAATAGGCCATAATCTACCACGCGGGCCCAGTGCGGATTGGTGGATGTCACATGTCTTTGAATTTTTTAGTTCTAGGACATGCCGGTTTCCTCACGACGTTTTCCTTCACCGTTTTGAGAGCAGTAGTGATGAAATAAATTACACAAAGCAATGCGCCTGGCTGGGTTTGAACCCATGACCTACAACTCGTAAGTTGGGGCCTTTATCACTCGGCCAGCACTGCTCGCTCAGGACCGGTCGGTTAAAAAAGCTGTCATTAGAGCGTAAAAAAAGTCGTGGTCCGAAATAACATGTTGTTTAAGATAATATGTTGTAGAAAAATAAACATAATAAATACCAAATAAAATAAATAAATAAACATGTGGAGATGAAAAGGATGTTTCGAAACTCGACCCCTTAGTGGTTTCGGCCCACTACGGGGTTGAGTTTCAGGGTATTGAATTTTGTATGCGAACGAACATGTTCGCAATGGCAAATATATACTATGTCTAGTAACTGACCCTGGCTTTGCATGCTTTTAACTTATATACTTACATATACTTCCTATGTTTATTATTCTTTCTTTAATTTTTTATTATAGAGAATATTTTTTTTTTCTTTCTTTAGTAAATTTTCACAACTTCAAAATCCATTACGTAGGTCAAAAGTTAACAGATAAATAAAAATAAAGACGTGGATAAAGGCTTGGTTTTATACTATTAATCATTAATCAATATATATAAAAATCATTGCCACTTAAGATGCCACTCGACTAACTAACTAACTTAACAGTGATTAGGTTACTTCTAAGCAAGTATGTTCCATCGTCGACCACATCATTGCTTACCATCAGTTAAGATACTGGCCAAACGCAAGCAAATTAATAACAAAAGAAAAATGAATATCACTTCGTCCAGAACCCAACTGGTTATATCACACACATAATATAACATCCATGTTATCTTGGCAGTATAGACTACGTCAATTTTATGACAAGCGATAAAAACTTTACAGATCGGTCAACATAAAATGGAAGTTTAACGATTGCGGATAATATCCGCACAGTACGAATTCTGTATACGACGAAAAAATTAAGTGTCCTATCTGGGCCATCGATATTAGGTATATTTTCTTTTAATTTCCGCAAAAAAGATGGAATATTTTGCGAATATAATCGCGGTAGAAACATGATTTGTGAATGAGGCGGTCGGAGTTATGAGGGAACTGACTACCCTGAAACCCCAGCTGCCGCGAGCCCGTCTCCGATTTCTAGCCACCGAAGGCGCGGGCCCATGGTCCGATTGTCTAGTAAACCGAGCCCGAACCTGGGAAGAGCATCGCCGTGTCCTCGTGGGGGCGATCGGCAGCGGCGATCTCTCGCGCTGGGCCGTGGTACAGCACCATAGTCCAGCAAGGAGGAGTGGCAAGCGATCGCCTCCTTCTGCGAAGCAGTAATGCTAGCAAAGGAGGAGGCTGATCGCATAAGGTAACGCGAATGGAGCTCCCAATTTCCGGCCACCATAGGCGCGGACTTCTCGACAGTTACCGGATTGGCATAATACTTGGGGTTACTGCAACACTTTTTTGTACTTCCGTTCTGTCCTATTACCCGTCACGTTTTCAATTCTTACATCTTTCTTTGTCCTCCCTCTCTCTTCATCCACCTACGTGTACACCTACTCATAACGACCTATTAAAAAAAAAAACTCTCGTAAAGTAACATACGTTTCATCCCTCCTATGATCTTAACAATATGAGCAGTGGTGGCCGAGTGGTAACGGCCTAGACTTACGAGTATGTAGGTCGGGCGCATTACTTTGTGTAATGTATTTATTTCATCACCACTGCTCTCAAAACCCTTAAGGAAAACATCGTGAGGAAACCGGCATGTCCTAGAAGCAAAAATTTGAAGATATGTGACATTGACTAATCCGCACTGAACTCGCCCGCGTTTATGGCCCATTCCCTCTCCTGGAGAGGAGGCCTGTATTCCAGCAGTAAGAACAATATAAGGCTGACACAATGATCATAACAAGACTAAAATTTTGTCTTTCAAATTTTCGTATTAGTTTCTACCACGGAAAATGCGACGCGAAAGAGCAATCAATGTTTACATGGTAAGAATCAAGGCTTTGCGTGTCTCTGAAACTTTCAGGGCGGTCAAATGACGGGGCACAATTGGGTAGGTTAGATAAAGTTATGTTCGAACTTTTTAAACTTGTATAAGTACTCAATACAAGCAAACACTTAAACAAGTTCTCTTAATCCTAATGTACAGTACGGCCGTTGGATCTTGGCGAGTCTGCAGTTAGGCTGTGCGAATTTTAACGCTTGATAACTTATTAACTTGTACAAAAGTAAAGATTTTAAAACAATAAATAATAAAAGTTTTTGACAACAACGGCAAAGAGTCATTTTTTTTATGGTAGGTATAAATCATCGAATGACGAATCCCGCTCTTGGACGAAGCAGGAAACGGTGTCAGACTTTTACTGACTAAACAACCTACCCCGTGCTTTCCTTGCATTATTCCTAGAGCCCCGAAGTAACGCTTTCGCTCCAACCTTCGGCCCTCGGATCCGGGAGGCCCTCGGCCCCGGGAGGCGCAAAGAGAGGTAAACTGTGACTTCTATACCAGGGTCATAGCCTTCCTTTCAGACGCGAACCCTTGGCCCCAGTAGGCTTGATAACTCATTTAAAGAATGTAAAATCCTTACCGATTAAAAAACTTAATGATTATATGCTATAATTTTTTTTAAACAAACCCTTCCTTGTACCAACCCTTCAAGCTTCAAGTGAAAACCTTTTCAAATCAAAATACCAATTAGAAAAATAAATTTAATCTTACAGCAGAGAAAAACTCAAACACTTAGAAAACTGTTTTTGTCCAAATTCTCATTCTGATCGAAAAACTAATTTGTTGGACAAAAGAAAAGGCCCGGGCGAGATTCCCTCAGTCACTTAGACGACAAAATGGCGCTTTTGCGTTTAGAAAAATTAAATAAGACACCGAATATTTACACTTATCTACGGTGCTATTTTGAAGCACTTTACTTTCTTTCGCTCCCCCGTTTTAGAAGGTGGTAGGGGTGAGGTCTCGTTGACGGCGATTGAATATACGCTCTGGTTTCGAACAAAAGTCCAAAAGCGTATTGTTTTTTTTTAACGTTATGACCGTACGTACAGCGATTTTAGATTGTAAAGGTTGCCAACTTGAGACAAGGGTTCGCGACTGAAAAGAAGGCTCTGGCTATGGTATATATGGCAACGTTGGAATGGAGGTGATTTAGTCAGTAAGAGTTTGACACTTTTTCCGGTTTCGCCCAAGGGCGGGATTTTTCCCCTTCTTAGGCAGAGCAGAAGGGCGTGACAAACGTTTACAGTATGGCCGTCGGATCTTGGTGATTCTGAAGGCTCTGCTAATTTTAGCGCTTATAAACTCGTAAAAAAATAAATGGTTTTTTAATACGCTTGGCGAAGCCAATCCGTTGATGGCTGACCGTCTTGAACATCTTTTATGTTTTACTAACCTTCTGCAGGCGGCTTCGCCCGCGTGAAAATAGGTTTTCGCACAAACTTTGGACTCGCGTTTCATCCCTTTAGGGGAAGAATTTTGGAAAATCCTTTCTTAGTGTTCAGCTACATTATAAAAGGCAGCCTTGTGCAAAATTGCACGCTCCTAGGCCCAGTAATTTTGGCTGTGCCTTGATATGTCAGTCAGTCAGTTTCTTCTTTTATATAATATAGATAAGACTCGCCAAGCTTCTTCAATCTTTTCAACCATAGGTTGTTTATAAAAGATGAATCGCTTCTAATTGCCTAAAATTAAGCCCAACCAAGTGTAACTAAAAATCGCCAAACTCTAGTTGTGGGACCTGTACCTAACGTCTAATGGTTTCCGCCCCCCGGTCACGTTCCCAGCACTTCGGCCATGTCTTATTTAATTAAAGAAAAATATAAATTAGAATAAATTTTAATGGCAACATTCTGGTAGAAGCGTCACGTGGGACAATTTTGGCGCGAGCTTTCATTTTTCTTGTAATTATTATTTTTAATTTTAGTTTGTATGCGCTGACTAAATTGTAAACAGAAAAGCTGCTATCTTTATTTTGCGTTTGTTTTAATTTTAAAATGTAAACATGTTGGTTTTCTTTTAAAATTTTATTAAAAATGCAGTGCCTTTTTTAATTTAAATATTGTGTTTGTCTTAACATTATTTTTTAGTTAAGTTAAACGGTTCGTTGGAGGCTAAATAATTAAAATATGAATCACTTTTTGTGGTTAATGGCGATCTAGTGAATCGGTGACCCTTAATTACATACCAAGACTTTATTGTTATTTATTTTACACAATACTTTTGAAAAACAAAAAATAAGGCGGCTGATGTACTAAGACGAGCTTAATTCACAAATTGGAATCTTGGAAATAATGCTAAGTGTTAGGTTCCAGCTGTGACATGTAGATCTTCAGCGGCCTTTCAAGGCTAGCAAAGCATCAGCTTTATATTGTTCCCAATGCTGGGTTTCACGTCTCTTTTCTAGTTGAGGAAAAGGGCCGTAATCCACCACGCGAGCTCAGTGCGGGTTGGTGCCATATATCTTTGAATTTTTGGTTCTAAGACAGTTTTTTCACGATCTTTACCTTCACCGTTTTGAGTGCAATGATGAAATAAATTACACTAAGTAATGCGCCTGGCTGGGTTTGAACCCGTTTTGGCACGCTCCGTTTCCGTGTACCTCAAGGAGTTGTCAGCAAATGTAGAGGCCCAACTGCAGAGCTGAAGCCTACTGGGGTTAGTGGGTTTAGTCAGTAAAAGTCTGATACTGTTTCTCGCTCCACGGGCAGGATTCGTCATCAGATGATTTTTCCCTCAATAAAAAAACCCGGGACCTACAACTCGTAAGTCGGGGCCGCTACCGCTCCGCCACTACTGTTCTACCGTTCAAAGCTAAATATATAATACTCCAGCTGTATCTAGCTACTCTGGAAGCTGACACCAATATAGTTTGGAAAATGTTAGCAGATATTCCAATGCTGTTTTTTATTTTTCTCTTGTATAACAAAAAAGGTTTTATTTGTCTTATACTTCGTTTTTTAATCCTAGACTACGATTTGACAACTTAAAATGTCAAACTCCAAAAAATTGGGAACATATTTCTAGAGTATGACATTCTGAGTTGTCAAATCGTAGTCTAGAGAATTAAAAAACGAACTATAGGTTCATGTACATACCTAGGTGCTTTTTACAAGTTTTATGTTAGTTACACCTGACTGATGTTTGTGATAAAATTTTGCAAATTGAATTTGATCCACTTCCCGAATACCGATTGCTGAACTTTTGCATGCAATAAAAAATAATCCAATATTATGATGATTTGGAGCTGATCTGATGATAGAACTGGAAGAACCCTATCGAGTGTGGGGTCATGTGATTTATCTTGACGAGTAGGTATTTTGGTGCTAGATGGTTTCAGGATGTAACTGAAAGATGGTCACAGAAACTCGGCATTACAATATCGGAAAGGTCTTGATGAGTTTTAATCACAAAAGTATATAACGAGCTATAAAACATTGTTATGAAAAAAAATTGAAAACTTGTTTTAATTGATATAAACTAATGCTTGGCTGCGATCTCAATTTATGGTAAGCAGTGATACAATCGATTATGGTGAGGTGCACTAGTTTATTAAGAACCTGAAAAGGCATAGTAGAGTGAATACTCTACTATGCCTATTACCGCTTTATAAAGTACTAGCGACCCGCCCCAGCTTCGCATGGGTGCAATGTTGATATTATGCATGTATTATACATATAAACCTTCCTCTTAAATCACTCTATCTAATCAAACCGCATCGAAATCCGTTGATAAGTTTTAAAGATATAAGCATACATAAGAGGAAGCGGCTTTGTTTTATACTATGTAATGATAATGATAATTTACTATTTATATGCTGATTTTGACGGAAAACCAAAAGAAAACTTGCTATTTTTCTTGAGCCCCGAGCAAACGCATTTCGCGTTCGATTTCGATCGAGCGTTCGCATACTTTTCGCCTTTCTATTACGGTATTCGAAAGAATGCCAAACTATGTAAAATTAACATTTTACATAGTTTGGCATTTTTCAAACATGTTTGCATGCATATAACAAGCTTTTTATGTTGCATATATGCACGTAAACGTTATCAGTAAAGCCTGGTTTATAATCCAGGCTTTACTGATAACATTTGGAAATGTGTGCCCGCAGAGTTATAATCATTTTGCGCAAACTACAAAATATTACCATTGTGTCATGGAACCGACAAGGAAAATTCCCTTTGATATTTACAAGTTTCCGTTCCAAAACACACTATTAATATTCATTTGACTTTCGCTATTTATTAACGCGACATTTATGTAGTGTAAATAATTACACAGGTACTGTAAACAAATGGTTAGGCTGCCTACATTTCTAAAGGTCTTCGAGGCTCTTTATAACCTGTGATACGGTTGCGACAGATATTTTTTCAGATATTCTTTTTCGTAGAAAAGTGGCTCAGCTGATTAAAAAATCTGATGATGATGGTAAAGTATTTTTTTATGGTAGGTAAGAATCATCCAATGACGAAGAGAGAGACTCTTATTGTATAAAAATCCTACCCCGTTAGTACGTTGCCATATATCGATATATACGGTCTGAAAGGAAGGCTCTGGGCCCGGTGAACCAGAGCCTTTCTTTTAGACGCGAACTCTTGGCCTCAGTTGGCTTCGACCCTTCTGCAGGGTCCCTTTGGGTTGTTGACTACTTTGCTTTTGCTACTGCTTCGCAAAAGGAAGCGACCGCCTGTCACTACCTCTCACTCCGGGTCATTTGTGATTGATACTTGATGAAGTAGTCTTGATTTTCCATTATTTTTTTAAGTTTTATATTTTATTTAAATTTGAGATATATGTTTTTTTTGCGCTAAAATAAATAAACATTAAATTAAAGATAAATCAATCAAAATTTTAATGTTAGTGAAATAAATTTATTTTGTAATTCATATTTATTTAATTATAATAAAGAAATAAATTCTTAAAATAAAATGATAAATAAATAAAATTAAAATCGTATCCCAATAAAGTCGTGTACACTAAACAACCCTACCAAAGTCAACGTCGGTTCGCCATAACCCCAGTTTTCCTTACAATTTGCACGCCACAGTAGGCACGTTGCACACCTCAACGACTGAGCGGTATTGAAGGGGAAATAACGCAAGTTTGGAGCTCGCCTAATTTCATTGGAGGCGGATTAATTCTGCAAACTTATTTTTGTATTTAGGAGGTAGCTAAGCTGATTTGTTTTCGTCGATGTTACAATATTAATTAGAAGTTCTGGTATAGGATTGTTTAATTTTATTAGTTAGTGCTCGGCTGGCAGTGGTGGCCGAGTGGTAACGACCTCGACTTAGGAGTTGTAGGTCCCGGATTATAACCCAGATAGGTGCATTAATCTGTGTAATTTATTTCATCACCACTGTTCTCAAAACCGTTGAAGGAAAACACCGTGAGGTAACCGGCATGATCTAGAACTAAAAAATTCGAAGACATGCGCCATCCACACTGTGTCTGCGTGGAGGATAACGGCCTATTCTCTTTCCTAGAAGGTAGACCTGAGTCGCAGCAATGGGAACTCTATGAGGCTGATGCAATGTTTGGCCATACTTCTTCTGATTTCTTCTTGTTTTGACTGGCCTGTTGGTCTAGAAGTTAGTGGCCCTGACTGCTATACCGGAGGTCGTGAGTTCGATTCCCACAAAGGATAAATGTTTCTGTGATGAGCTCAATCATTTGTTCTGTGTTTGAGTGTAATTTATCTATAATATGTATGTATTTAGAAATATGTAAGTGTGTTTATCAATTGTCTAGTACCCATAACACAGGCTCTGCTTAGCTTGGGACTAGATGACGTTATGTGACGATTATGGAATATGTGTACTGGCAGCGCAGTACGTTGATTCGTGCGGGGGCGGGAACATGCGCGTTTTGCCTGTCAGCCATCATAACACACTTGCTTGAACTTGTTTGAGTTATAATCATCAACACACTAATTGAACCCATGACAGTCGACTTTAACTGCGGTAACAGATTTTCGGGTCTCAATCGAAGCGAGGTCCTACGCTTGGGCTAACCATAGCAACGTGTTCAAATTATTTGCCGAGTACTACACCCACTCCGCGAGGATTGCTGCTATCATTAGATGATTTTTCTCAAAATAAAAAAAGGAGCTGAGAGTAAATCTGTCATTTAATAATATAATTTAACTGGCGACCCATCCCGGCTTGGCCTTCGTGCAAATTATATAAATAAATTTTCCTGTAACTTCCTCATTTATCGCTCTTTTAATTAGTGAAAACCGCATCAATACCCTTTGTGTGATTTAGAAGGAATTAGCGGATAAACTGACGGACGTGGAAGTCGACTTTGTGTTACACTGTGTAAAGAAGATTAGAGAGGCATAAAGGGAGGATGCCCCATTAATGTAAGATTTGAGTAAACGATAGTTAGCTGATTTGGCAAACTAGGGCAGTTTGTAGTTGGGAAACAAACTCACTTTAGTTTTTCCTCTTATTCATTTATTTAAATATTCACATTTTGTTTATTTAAGTCACCAATTAGGCTCACCACCAAAGAAGAATTTTTGATTTCTTTGGCCACATTGCCAGAAAGAGAGGTGTTATCACTTTTCCAGGTTAACCTGGATAAGTTTGCAGCTTACAAGAAAAATAGATAGGAAAAGATCAAGGGGCAGGAGTCCGATACGTTAGTCAGACCAAATCCGTACTACACTGGAGACCACAGTCTGCGACGCCATCCACATCGCCGAAGATAGGGCAACATGGCGAAATGTAGTCCATCAAAAAGTTATTCGGCGAGGTTACGACCCTCAGCATTGAGGACAAACGACGCAAGGAGGAGGAAATATTCACATACTCAACGTACATGTTAATTAAATTAAATATAATAACAAAACTGCAAAATGTAGCGACACTCATTGTAGAAATGATTAACTACATTTCATTATTTAGACTGGCCTGTCAGTCTAGTAGTTAGTGACCCTGGCTGCTATGCGGGAGGTCGTGGGTTCGTTTCCCACTCAGGACAAATGTTTGTGTGATGAACACGATCATTTGTTCTGTGTCTGGGTGTAATTTATCTATAATATGTATGTATTTAGAAATATATAAGTATGTTTATCAGTTGTCTAGTACCCATAACACAAGCTCTGCTTAGCTTGGGACTAGATGGCGTTGTGTGATAGTTGTGGACATATTTAATATATATTATTATGTAATTTTGAATGATGTGAACTTGGCTACTAATTTTATTGAAAGGTATTCCCATACATTTGATTAGTTATTTACGATAACCATTGTAAAAAAATCTTTAATTTTACATACAAACTCCAACAAAAACACGGCATTTACATCCAAAAAATAGGGTTCACCTTTACAACAACCCTCAACTATTCAATAGACACTATAACCATTTTATTTTCATTAATACAGGGTTGATCCCTTCGGCTTGTACCTACCACGTGAGAACAGCGAAACGTTCGGGTCCCGAAGAGATATTGTAACAAGGGTCTAACGGACCCAAAGACTCTCGAATGTACTTCTTAAACGATTGCGTTATGGCTGAGTAGGATGGCGAACTTGTTGGGTAGAAATGTTGGGTGCTTTTTTATGGTCGGAAAAATCACCGAATGACGAATCCCGCCTTTGGGCGCAGCGGGAATCAGTATCAGATTTCTACTGACTAAACCGCCGGGCCCTGGTTCAGGCCATGGTCTGCAGCGAAGAGGAATGGCAGGCAGTCGCCTCCTTCTGCGAAGCAGTAATGCTCGTAAAGGAGGAGGCCGACCGCATAAGGCAAAGGCAACAGCGCCCTCGCCGTAGCCGTCGCCGCCGCGATCCTGCCGATATCCGCCACCGTAGACACTGGCTCGCGGACGGTGAGCAATGGGTAGCTCGCCGTCCGGTCGTCTGGTAAGACCGAGTCCAAGTCGTCAACGGCGCGCACCGTTCCCGCGCGCCTCAAGGAGTTGTCAGCAAATTGCAGGGGCCCTTCAGGGTCGAAGCCTCCTGGAGCCTAGGGTGGTGCAAACTGTTACCTCGACTCCAGGAATAAGGCAAGGAAGGTACGGGGTAGGTTTTTTAGTTAGTAAGAGTCTGACACTGGTCTCCCGCTCCGCCCAAGAGCAGGTTTCATCATTTGATGATTTTCACCTACCATAAAAAAAAAAACCGTTCTTACGTTGCCTATATATCATGCTGTCCTTTCAGACACGAAACCTTGGCTCCAGTTGGCTTCGATCCTTCTGCAGTTCCCTACAGTTTGCTGACAACTTATTGAGGCGCGGAAACAGAGCGCGCCATCGACTACTTGACGATCTGACGCCGAGCTACCCATTGCTCGCCGTCCGTGAGCCCACGACTTTGCTCGCAATATTGCTTTGCAGAAGGATATGACTGTTTCCTATATCATCACGCTCCAAACTATGGTCACAAACATTAAAAATTGTTTGGTTTCTACACGGGCATTTTATGCCTACGTGGGGTAGTTATAAAACGTGAGAACCAACGGCACGTTGATCTGCCCATGAAGGGCAGACTTCTAACGTATACTCGGTATACTCCACTGTGTCCTCTAACTTTTTTCTTAAACTCATTATAATTGTAAAAGCTTTATTTTTTTTTTATTGATTATAGGTTTGCGCTTGACCGCTATCTCAACTGATGGAAAGCGACGATGCGGTCGACGATGGAGCGCGCTTACCTAGAAGTAACATATTCACTCTTGACTTAAAGATTCCCGGCTTGTAGCCATCAGGAAACACAGACTCCGGTAAGGAATTCCACTCCTTGGCTGTACGCACAATGAAAAATATTATTAATATTAATTGTAATAACTGTTACAAACTATGATATTTAAAAAAATCATTTGTAATTAAATACAAACTTATAGTACTGACAGACATTTGACGCTCTCTAAATTTACCGCAATAGCACCAGAAGTTAAAATCATAGACAAAAGCTCTCTTCGTCTCCTTGGGGCTCCTATTTTCGAGGATTCCTTTCCCAATTTTGTGGGGGAAAAAATTCAAAATTTTAATGATGTTTCGGAAAGATTGTTCGAAATTAACTTACATTCGGCTATCACTTTAATTCGTTTCTGCTGTTTCGGCCCTAAATTGACATACTTCCTCCGCGCCTCTCATTTGTGGAAACATCCTCATCTTTTGGAAAAAATGGATCAAATTATCAGACAAACTCTATCTTCAATTTTAAATGTGGCCATGGAAGACCGAGCTTGGGCTCAAGCTACCCTTCCTATTCGTATGGGAGGCCTCGGTGTCCGCAAAATTACTAGATAGATAGATAGATAGATATATTCTTTATTGCACACCAAAAATAAAATTAACAATAGGAACTTAAAATTAAAAGAGTGTCACAATGGGCGGTCTTATCGCTAAAAGCGATTTTTTAAAGACAACCTTTGGATGGATTTTACAAAGAAGGAAAGAAAGATACGTAGGTTCATGGTGTACTATTTACATATATACAATACATATAATATAATACATACATAACTAATAAAATACATATAATATACCGCACCGCTTGAATTGTAAACGACTTGTCGTAATAATTAGTGGAGTGGCTTGGCATCTCTAGCCTTAAGTTTTCTGATGACCTGAGATGTCTTGAATGTGTGTCATGAAGGAACTTGAAACGTTCTTTAAGATAAGCGGGAGTTTTAGGATTGAACAGAACACTGTAGAGTAGAGACAAGATGTGTACGTTCCGGCGAAGATGTATTGGAAGCCACTTGAGTTTCATACGAAAATCGGATATGTGATCATACTTGCGCAAGCCAAATATGAATCGTATGCAAACATTTTGAAGACGCTCAAGTTTATCAAATTGTGCCTCAGTGAGATCGAGATAACTGACATCAGCGTAATCAAGGATGGGGAGTAATAGGGACTGAGCAAGTGCAATTTTAGTGGCAGTTGGCAGAAAGTTACGCAACCGTCTCAGGGACTTGGCAGAAGCAAACATTTTCCGACTTACCTCTTGCAATTGTGGGCCCCAAGAAAGATGTTTGTCTATCCAAACCCCCAAATTCTTAACCTTTTCGCTTATAGGAATAGCAGTGCCGTTGAATACAACCTGAGGAAGCTGGGACCAGTTAACCTTAGGCATCAACCTAGAGCTGCCAACAACGACAACTTGAGTCTTCGATGGATTAACCTTTAGGCCGTGTGCCTAGTATCAGTTTACCGGCTTTTATTTCCTCGGTTCACGGCACGGAGAAATTAATCAGGAATATTCTAATTTCCTCACTGATTAATTTTGATGTGCCGTGCTTAACTGAGGCTGTAAATGCCTGGAAAGTCGCTTGCCCAAATTCTAAAATACCCGGCAACCCCTCTTCCCAAAGGCAGTGGGATGAGCCACTCTGCAAAGTAGTTCAGCAAAACCTATTTTCTACATCTTCCTCTACTGCAGAGCGTGCACGCCTGCTGGCTGTGGAGAAGTGGGAGTCAGGTCTCTGACTTCACGGGCTACCGTCGTCGAGCATAGGCACCTTGTTCGACGATACTACTTTCCACCTCGCTGCTTCTCTACGTCTAGGCGCTTCTTGTTGTTCTCCTCATCGCTGCCACTGTGGCGAAGTTGTCAACAGCCTCGGGCACCACGGTCTGTCATGCAGCCGCAGTGCGGGTCGCATAGCTCGGCATGCGAATATCAACGACATCATCCGACGTGCTCTTGTTTCCGTCAGTGTTCCGGCTGTATTTTAACCTCATGGCCTGGCACGCGACGATGGCAAGAGACCGGACGGTATGTCTTTATTTCCATGGAAGATGGGTAGGTCTTTAGTATGGGACGCAACTTGTGTCGATACTCTTGCGCCATCTCATCTTCCTAGCTCATCATGCTGTGCCCGTTCTGCGGCTGCGGAGAACCTCAAGCGGAGGAAATATACTAATCTTGTTGGTAGTTATATTTTCAAGCCGTTTGGGGTTGAAACTCTCGGATCGTGGGGTCCGAGTGCCCACAAGTTGCTTAATGAACTTTCTAAACGACTTGTTGACACTTCGCCTGACCCAAGGGCCGGCTTTTACCTTGGGCAAAGAATAAGCATTGCCATACAGCGTGGCAATGCGGCCAGCCTTTTGGGCACTTTACCGGTCGACAGCGATGCGGAAGAGTTTTTTGACGCTTTATTAGATTAGATAAGATTAAGTTAATTAGGGTTATGTAGTTTTAAGGTTAGATATCTAATTTTTTGTACAGTTTACTAAATAAATGATTACAATAAAAGATTATAATTAAAAAAAAAAACTTATTGCTAAAAAACGTTTTTAAAGTTGCCATTCCTTACCATCCGTGTGTCACAGGTCAATGGGTAAGAGTCACGGTAGTTGAGCCACCTGGAATGGGGACGCCGGTATACCGGACAGTTTACGAGAATGGGACGCCAGCTAAAGTGGTGGGGCATTACTGGTAATTCTATTTTTGTGGAGAGGTCGATTTTATTTTTGAATTGGATAGACTGGGAGATAGAATTTTTTAAATGTGGAGTGGAATTCCTTGCCGGAGTCTGTGTTTCCTGATGGCTACAATCCCGGTATCTTTAAGTCAAGAGTGAATAGGTTACTTCTAGGTAAAGGTCTCTGCACACAGGGGGCGCGGCGCGGCAGGACCGGGCGGCGACGCGACGACACCATACAGATCCGAGGTTACCGTCGCGTCGAGCGGGACGGCTCTGTGTGGCGTCGTCCGTACTATCTAGTACATTACAACTGCTCAGCGTCGCGTCGCCGCCCGGTCCCGCCACGCCGCGCCCGCTTTGTGCAGACACCTTAAGCGCGCTCCATCGTCGACTGCATCGTCGCTTTCCATCAGGTGAGATAGCGGTCAAGCGCAAACCTACAATCAATAAAAAAAAATGTTGCTTTACCTTTCAACTTTGGTAATTACAGACACAATTAAAGAACAATAGGTGTGTGAACGCCGGTGTTCGTGTGGGGCTCAAAAGTTTAAGGATACATATCGTCTTTGCGACTTTAGGGCCTCTTATGTGTGAAATTTCTTTTTAGAGAGAACCAATGAAAACCGTATACTGAAAAAATATATAATGATACCAACTACAACCAAAAATATAGCATTAGCTATAGGCATATAAAGCTATATATAAAGCATATAGCATTAGCTATAGGTATTAGCTATATGATCTCTTGCTTTTAATTTTGTTGTTCTGTAAAATTTGTTTAAATGTAAAATAAGTATTATAGTAGGAATTACATCGGTTTTGAAATTTGTAATAAAATGTGACGATTAAAGCATCGTATACACATAAGAGTTTTTGCTTTCGATAGAGCTTCAAAATGTTAAAAAAAGTCCATGGAAACGGTCTAGTTTTGTGGCAATTTATTGCCGCAATTCTATAGCCGGCAAGTTGCTGACTATATTGCTCAATAAAAAGCAGCAATTTAGCAGTATAGCCTGGCGATATAGGCAAGATATTTTAAACAAACGAAGGAACAAAGTTCATCAGCAATTCAATTGCAGCATCTTGCTGGGCTATTAATATTCGACTATACATATATTGCTGTATAGGTATTGATCAATATTGTGCTATTAAAATTGCCAACTATATTATGCAATGTTTATAGCCCCTTTTACCCTCTGTAAATGGCCTAAGCTTGCTTAAGAATATTAATGAATTTTCCTAAGATATAATTTAATTTTATTGATAACAAATTGTATGTACACATATGACTTAAATGCTAACTAACAATTCGAACATAACACGTAACACCAAAATAAAATACAGTAAACGCTGAATTAGGTACCTAATGCTCCACACCGCTGTCATTAAAAAAACCGGTGTCCGAAAACACAAGGCAAAGTGTGAACTTTACTGTGGGAAATTTTAGTCAGTAGAAGTCTGACTCGCCCTCTAGCTCAGTTCTAGAATTTGAGAAGTCATTAGTTGATTGTTAATCTAAAAAAAATCCCCATCATTTGAGTACGCCAAAATGGAGAGGGAGAGGGAGACCAAAGAAAATAGGGATGGATTCTGTGAGAAGGGATATGAAAGAAAGAGGAGTTAGTGATAGCGAGACGGGTGACAGGACAGAGTGGAAGAAAAAGACATATTGCGCCGACCCCAAATAAAACGGGACAAGGGCAGGAAGATGATGATTTGAGTACGCCAAAATCACACCCAAAAGAATGCCAAAAAATGCTGCCAGCAGCATTCTTTGTTCAAATAACAAAACAGCGGTCACGCAATAGGCCATTTCAAAAAAGAATCATCCTTCATCAAATCATAAACAAATTAAACGAAACCATGAAAAGAAACAACAAACAAAGTCAGTGAAACGTTGCCTCGTTACAAAAATTAAACACGACAATATGTTTAACAACATCATTCTTTTTTAACCCTCTTCAGTAGCATTGTATTACATAATTAACCCTGTCATGGTTCAACCCTAAGCAGAAGGTCGAATGACAAATTGTACCCTCCCTCCCTCTTTTCCTCATCTAAAAAAACTGGGTAAGTGTGAGTTGGACTTGTGCACTGAGGGTTCCGTACAAATTTATGTTTGAAAACGTCGACTCTCAAAGACTTATATTTTCTTTTTTTTTTGCGACGTAACTACAAATTTTTTGTTTTTTTTTTTGTTTTGTGCTCTGAGACGTTACTTTATGCTTCATTTCAAGAGTCTAGGTCAACGGGAAGTATACCATACCATATATGGTATTGTTTTTTCTTGACTTCCCTATGAATATCTTCTACTATAATTTTTATTTTTCGTTTATTACGAATTTTGACGTGACAACGTCTTAAATTAGGTTGCGGCTGGGAGTCACTTATGAAAAAGTGTAACGCTCGGTAACGTTACGATGAGTCACCGAACGAGAGAGAGGCCCGCCGAATGCCTTGCGTCTCTCTCCCACTCAACTATGATCGGTCTGCCGCGCGCGCAGCACTAGAGAATTAGGACGTTGTCACGTAAAATCTTCGCCCGTAAAACCGACTTTACAGGCAACCATTTTTTGTTTTTTTTTTTTCAAACCTTCAAGGGACATATGAATGCTAAAGGATATATTTAGTAGACATATGGTTTTAATTTCAATTTGATACGTCCACGCATTCGAGAGATAAAGGGTTCCGTTTTTTTCTTTCGCGATACGAAACCCTAAAAATTGGCAAAAAAGACAGTTCGGAGGTTGATGTCGTAAATAATTTCGCTTCTTTTGTCTTCCAAGGCCTTTAATTGAGTTTTTGTTTCGAAAAGTAAGCCTATGAAAGTCGAGGGGTAACACCTACCTTTGTAAGGATTTTGGGTCAGTTTGCCGGTTTGGGAGGGTTGGGAGGGCGGGAGGTATAGATAGATAGTTTCTTAGGAGATTAGTGGGCAGGAAACTTCGTAATCTAATCCCTGTCGGGTAATTGCGTAACATGGAATCAGTGGCGATACCTTTGTTCTGAGAATTCACAACATGAATTGCAACACAATATATACTCGTACTGTAATTTCCTAAGAAGTCGATGTTTTAAACATTATAATATCCTTCAGATTAAGAAGTTTAGAGGTTTATGTAATAGAATATGAGTCCGACAGATCTTATTGTTTATCGTTATTCTATATATCATCATTACACAGTATAAAACAAAGTATGTGGTATGTATGCTTAGATCTCTAAAAGTACGCAAAGGATTTTTATGCGGTTTTTTTAATAGATAGATTGATTCAAGAGGAAGGTTTATGTGTAAAGTACATGCATAATATATTCAATATCAGTAGGTATCTTCTTCTTAATATATAAAAATAATTGGCATTTTTCGTTTTCACTTTATAACTCAAGAACGGGCTCACCTATCCAAACTAAATGTTTAGGCTTTTTTCTGACTATTTAGTAGAAGGTTTATGAAAAGTTTGCTCAAAATCGGTCGAGTGGTTCTTCATTTATCACATTTTTCTGTTGTCAGGTGCGAAGCTTCGGGCAAAAGTTAGTTAATTATATAAACTTGTGCTTGACTGCGATCCTATTAGCAGTGATGCAATCGTTGAAGGTAAGGCGCACTAGTTTATTAAAAGCCTAGTCACTCTAGCCTTAGAGAGCAGTGGTGGCAGAGTGGTATTGGCCTCGACTTACAAGTTGTAGGTCGCGGGTTCAAACCCAGTAAGGCGCATTACTTTGTGTCATTTATTTCATCACCACTGCTCTCAAAACGGTGAAGGAAAACATCGTTAGGAAACCAGCATGTCCTAGAACCAAAAATTCGGAGACATTTGTCATCCACCAATCCGCACTGGGTGGTAGATTATAGCCCATTGTCTCTCCTAGAGACCACTGTCCACTGCAGTGCTGGGACACAGGCCTCCTGTGTCCCAGTAGTGGGCACATTGAAAAGGCTGATGATGATGATGCCTTGACGACCGCTGTTTCAGTTTCACTGCCAATTCTGATCATTTTCATAAGATTTTAATTGAACGACAAGTTTTCTAGTCCGTTGATCTATTTTGGCAGGTTTGCGCACGTGATAGCTTGGCTTATTAATAAATAGATAGGGCAACATTGTTAATGTAGAGTTTTGGAAAAATGTAACCTATATTAAAAGAAGAGGAAGAAGGAGAGGCCGAAGAAGAGATGGAAGGATTGCATGAGAAGTGATATAAAAGAAAAGGGAGTTAGTGATAGTGTGACGGGTGACAGGACAGAATGAAAGAAAAAAACATGTTGCGCCGACTTCAAGTAATATATGTTAAGGGTAGGATGGTGATGTGACCTATATTAAAAAGTGGTTAAAGTGATTGTGTTCGTTATTCTAAGCAAACTTTTTTCGGGTTTTGCGCATTTAATGTTACACGTTGTATATTGTTGTCTTTTTTAACCTAAAGGTTGCCTAGTAGAGAATGCCTCGTTGCATTAAGTCCGCCTATGTACCACTACTGTACATGAAGATTAAATAAATAAATATATTACAGACTGTTTTATAACATACTATAAATAATAATTATACATTTCTAAATAGTCCAAAATTAACATTATAAATCAAAATTATTGCTTTCCAACTAACAATTATAACGAAATAAGATTTTTTTGCGACTGTAATTGCGTAATAAATTTCTCGCGTGCTAGTCTAAACCCTAAGTTCATTCGAATGTTCGTGACTGTGAGTAAACTAAACTGAGTTTTTTAGTAATAAAATTTCCTTGTTACAATTTGAAATATTTATAGGTCTTTTTTTAGAACTGTGGCTTGGTTTGTTAACTTTCTTTAGACTTTACTATGCAAAGCCTAGCCTTCGTTTTAGTAAAAAAATATTTCAAGAGAACAGTACTCCCGGGGTTTTTTTTTATCTGGGTAGTCTTCCAATGACATCTCCCGCTCTTGGGTAGAGAGTTTCACTGTCTAAAATCATACCTGTGTCCTTTAGTTGCCTACGGATAGGACTACGGACTTCTTCTTCGGAAATCCACGGTCCAAGCTAGGAGTGGGCGTTAATTCAACGAATGGCTTTTTTAACTGTTAAGCTAATGTTAACGAATTAACTACTTTTTGTTTACCGCAAAACCCGTTAAATCTATCAACTGTTTTATTCAACGATTTTAATTCATTAATGAAAACCTGTTAATAACGTTAACGGCTTTTTTAACAGGTTAACAGGATGAAATTAACGGCTTCGTTGCCAACCCAACAATCGTTAACGACCTACCACTAGTCCAAGCTAGTGGGCATCAGCCCCATTGGGCTCCTATGGTTTGCTGACATCTTTTTGAGAAGTTCCACTTAAGCTGAGCAGACTGCTGAGCCACCTTAATGATTTGCGTTTTGGAGTGAATATGGAATCAGTGTTTCCAAAATACTTCGAATGATGTGTAATAACATCATAATCACGTAAGAGCGGTTACATGGAAATTTATTTCAGGTTGAACACTCTTAATTATTAATATATAATATATATGTATTTATTTATTATATTTCTTTGTTAAGCTTATGTATTATGTCTTATATATCTTTTTTATGTTTATTTTATTTTTCTTATACTCCATCCTAAGGTTGTCTGGTAGATATCGCTGTCAGCGATGGGACCGCTTTTGTACCCGTTCATATAAGTTTCTGTGAAATTGTTACTTTTTTTGGTGTACAATAAAGTATTATTCTATTCTATTCTTAACTGCTATAATCGTTAGTAGACTCTAGAAACCGAGTATTAGCCTCTTCAAGACACAAAGCTAAACGTACGTTTTGCTGAACATATCTCCTTGAAATGCAGGACGCTAATACTGGTCATAAATTAATTTTTCATGTTATAACTGAGTCTAGTGAGATTAATATTGTATCAGGGAAACCTTTTACATTTCTGTGCTATGTTTGAAACTGCACCGCAGGCGAGTTACTCGACTTAATGAAGTTGTGGTTTTGTTCGTTGAAGTGACAGTTCGAGGTAAAGCTTACAAGTAGATTTTAGTTGTTGATAGAGCTGCTATAATACTGTGCGAATATTATAAATTGTTAACCATTTTGTAAGTGATTTTTACCCCGCAAAAGCTTTGCGTTGCTTATGATTTTGACAGGCTAAAGTATGTTTGCATGGGAGTATATTCATCTGTTCTCTCATAGCTCCTAATCTGCCTATCGGAACCCGACATATGACATATCGTTTTAACCATCTTAATCGTCTGAACATAGACTATATGACGTGTGAACATAACTTGATGTAGCGCCCTTTAGTGAAAAAAAAGTAATGTGTAAAAAAGTAAAGATAAATACGCCGTGTTTGGTATTATTTTCAAGAGCTTGACAAGTACATTAAAAAAATATTCTTTAATTTTAGGGTGACGCCTTCTAGTGGACGGATAGTACCTACCTCGCTAAAATTCAAAATCAATACGCTGTGTCACTGTCATTTGAAAGTGCTTCACTTGTACATTTCCAAAATATTAATCAACTAGCTTCTGCCCGCGACTTCGTCCGTGGAAAATTTGTGAGACAAAAGTTGTGATAGCTCGGTTAATATCCATGTTATATAAATAATTTATAGCCTATGTCACTCAGTAGTAAAGCAGCTTTCTATTATAGCTTCAATTTTTCCAATCGAACCATCAGTTCCAGAGATTACCTCCTACAAACAAAAAAATAAAAAAACAAACTTTACCTCTTTATTATATTAGTGTAGATTTTAAAGTGTTGGACAAAAAGCGATGTATAAAAAAAAATATCACCGCTGATAAAAAAATACAAATTTCTCAAAAAACCCTACTCAATAAGAGAATAAAATAAAACTATCAAAATATACGGCTTCTCAATTAGTCTTTATTTAAATCCTTAGAGCGGTGGTAACTGTTAAAAGGTCTATTTAAATTCACTAATGATACTAGCGCCAGCAACTATCGTATCAAACGAGGCACGGCTCCTGCATGGGTAATCATTCTCACTTAGCCCCACTCGACTCCCATCAGGGATTCAAACGAAGCATGAAAAAAAATTAAATGTACTTTATTTCACACATTATTTTAAAAGCGTAATGCTGTGCTCATAGTCCATACTTAGCTTCCTAGCTAGAGTACTTTGTTCTGTATAATGTAAAATGGAATGAACGACTTTCAGTTAGCGAGGTCGGGTCGAAACAATGATGGGTTTGGAGTGGGAAGTTAATCTAAAGCCCATCTTTTTTTGTAATATTAAATGTTAAATAAGGCTTAAATGTTGCCAGGTTAAAATGGGCTTGGGTGAGTCAGATCAGCCATCCGCATGTACATAATTATAACTAAGTTATAGGCAAGAGCTTTTTTATTATGGATACGAGTAAATCGCGTTTGACCATTATTATTTTCGTTTTATATATTTTTTATTAGTTTTTTAAGTAGATAGTTTCCATTGCGATGACACGGAGTTTCTATTTCCTTTTCTTTTTTTCTTGCGAAGTGAAAGTCCTAACAATAGAAATATTGTAAGCAATTGCAATTAGGTACATGCTTGTGAAGGTATTGGATTTTTAAAATACTCTTTTATTTCCCTATCTAATATTTTATATGCAAAAACTAATTTGCAAATTACTTCCCAACAAATTCTTAGGTATATACTAAACACAATTGTTCTAAAAGACCAAAATCATAACGTAACCAAAGTCTTTGAATCAAACGTCTTGCACCAAAGACTTTGGCTTCACTTTCAAAGAAGCGTACTCAACTATAGGTATGCAACTCAAAGTTTGTAATGCCTAAAATGGGTTATTAAAGTAACAAGAAGTGCTTCATGCCCACACCAGGCGTGCAGAATGCCTTAGAAGAGGTTTAATTACATTCTGAGATTACCTCGCATCCTACTTTGAAAGTAGTTGGTAGCAAAATGGTATGAAAGGTTTGTAGTGCTGATGCTGTTATGGTTTATTTCTCATGTAATATTCATTTAATTTTTTTTTTCAGAACTAAAAAAATAAATTTTCAATAATTATTTTTTATACCGGCTCATCAAAGAGTTGTGAAAGCATAACCATAGAGGCCAAGCATGGCTGAAGGTTAGCCTACTAAGCTTATTTTTTAGTGGTGGGTAAATTCATCCAATGACCAATCCCACCCTTGAACGGAGCAGGAAATAGAGTCAGACTTTTACTGACGAAATAACCTTCCCCTATCTTTCTTAGCCTCCATACCAGGATCGGAACTTCCTTTCAGAAACCGGATCCCAGGACCGGACCGGAGAACAGGGGCCCCAGCATAATGGGGCCCCTGTTCTCTCCTTGGGGCTGAAGTTGGGCCTCTACATTTGCTGACAATCGACGACCTGACTTGGTCCGGATTGTTACAAGACGACCACCGGAAGGCGAAATACCCATTGCTTGCCGTATGCAAACCCGCGCCTACGGTGGCTGGAAATCGGGATCCCGGAGGCGTGTGGGGGGCGTAAGCACCGTTGAAGCTTACTAAGGCTATGGGTTGACACCTGAAAAAGTTACCTGTGGTCCAAGAACACAAAGGGTTAGTCATGTTTTTCGTCACAACAGATCATATGTTTTTTTTTTTCGCAATTAGAATTTACCTTGGACTTGGGGGTGGCCTTTGCCCAGCAGTGGGACAGTTAGGGCTCATAAAAAAAAAAAAAATTAGAATTTAAGAATGGTGGTTCAATGACCGTTATTGCAATTATCTGGCTACTATAGAAAGAAATGGGCTTGCGTGGAGAATGGAAGGTCTATGTAAAAATAAACCAAAAGAGATTCGAATGCAGTTCTTGACAGCATGTTTACATTGGTCCATTCTTTCTCTTAGAGATGAGGCCAAAGTCTCAACTGTCGGAACATTATAAGGCTGATGTTCATCATCATCATCATCAGCCTTTTAATGTTCCCACTGCAGGGACACAGGCCTCCTCTCTCTAGGAGAGGGAATGGGCCATAATCCACCACGCGGGCCCAGTGCGGATTGCTAGGCTGATGTTATGCTATGTTTATCGCTGTCGCTAACGTACCCGCTTCTAAGTTCGCTACCGCTAAACACCCTCCTAACTGAGTTGCAGGTCACTACGTAACACTCACAACTATTTGCTGACGACGTAATGAGAACTGCGGTCAGTTTAACTTACCAGGAGCATTGGAAAACATCGCAAATTCCCTAGTCTTTAATATCCATTGCTCTCTCAGTAGAGGAAGTCCAAACGTAGTATCAACCAAAACGAGCAATTCATGTTGTTATGTGAAAGTTTACAACAGGAATTGAAATGGTCGGTTTTCTTAGTACAGGGTCGTTATAATTTCAAAAGTAAGGGGGGGTAGACTCAGTATTATGCTAGTTATGGTGTAAATGTTCACCTCTAACTTAATGTCAGCAGTTTGTAGAATTTGAGTTCTTTATTTAAATTATCGTACTTGTTCTTTTGACGGTTTGAGTAATTTTGTTTTAGGAAAAATAAAAATAAATGACGGCTGAATTTTGCGGCCGGTACCCTTTGTAAATGGTCGGCGGGACTTTGAAGTGGCTTGTGCGACAACTCATACAATTTACAATTTTCCGGGATTTTCCAGGTTTTTTGTAGGGTTTTATTTGGGTATCCTTTACCCGGATACGGTGATTATGAACACGTGTAGAAGACAATGTTGATTTGCGGTTGGCATAGTGGTTAAGAGGGACTGCGACATTAAGTGTTGGGGGTTCAATTCCTGCAACTGCTTGTTTGGCCTACAGATACATTTCCGGGTCAGGGTGTCTTGTATATGTGAGTTTGCATATTTGTGAATATACCTGCCCTATAGAAATAATTCCAAGTGTAATTCCTATAAAAAAATCTTTTGAAATATAAAACCAAGGTTTAAAATTCTGTTTATTGAAAAGAAAGAAAGAGAGAAAATCTTTTCATTTCCGAGAAATGATGCAATCTTAAACACTAAATAACAAGTATTTTTAGTTTTATAGCTCGTTATTTTTTCCTGAAAAATAAACGCGAATACCGGGTAAAGAATACCATACTATAATGTTCTTACAAAAGCACAAATCCATTTTTTTTAAATTGGTTTAAACTAGTCAACTGCAATCCTACCTGAAGGTAAGCAGTGATGTAATCGTTGAAGGTTCCTTTAGTTTATTAAGAGCCTATACTCCTTTAAATTTTGGTTGTTTTAATCTTGTGGAGGGTGGATCAGGTACATAAACACTATCAATTTGTAAAGATAAAAAATAAAGTACTTTTTTATCGAAAACTAAAATTAATTTAAAGAACAGCTGAGAGGGTTCAATGGGCGTAGGTACTTGTCGGTCGATGCGAACTAAATGTTTTTTCACGATTTTAGATTTAGTCCCATAATACAAATTGTTTGTTATAATGACTACAATCATGTGTTTAAGTCATCATCATCAACCTAGCGCCCGTCCCGGTTGCTACCTTGGCTTTCACCTCAGTGCCCGGGGTCCGCTTTCCTTCCTAGACGCCTCCACTTCGCTCGGTCTTTTGCGTCCCTTGCCTCAAGCCCATTAGCACGCATGTCGTCCCTTACGACATGTGTTTAAGTATCGGTCACTTATAATCAATCACCCTGTATATTCACTCACACACAGCTTTAAAGACTCCTAAATTATAATCGGACGTAACTGCAGTCGGCAAACTGTTCCTTCAATGTATGTGGTACATTTACAATGTACGCGGTACATCTACTATCCATGAGCCTTCCCCCAAAAGAAAGGTACCGTAATAATATTTTTTCAAATAATAATTATTTAACGATCTCAAAAACTTTGTTACACGTAACAAAATTCCCTTGTAAAAAATACTGAAATATATTTATTATTACATTCAACTTTGTAGGTACTCGCAAAAAGTTGAGCTGTCCTGCAAATTTTGTTCGTACGAAAATCGTCCTTAAAAATTTCTGAAACAAGGATGATTTTTGTTGTAATATTATCTTGTCAGCTACTCCCTTACATTTTCTGTTTTTTAAACGATGATGTAAAGCTATGAATTTATGCCAGTCTCTAGACGTCAGAACAATTTTCTTTTTCAAGTGTTCGTTGCGAGAGTTTCAAGGATACGGGTTCCGTGGCTCGGAAACTGGGATAAGTACGCAATGTTTTATTTATGCAGGTGGCTTTTTGAGTGCGTCGCGAATGTTGGACTACTTTTAATTACTAGTGCGTAAATGTGTCGTTATAAAGTTGGAATATTTTCTGTGCGTAACTTTGCCTGTGGTGTTTGGAGGGTTTACTTTGCCTTCATATTCAGTCGTTTTCTTTTTTTAATCTGATGATTTATAAAAAGAGTCCGCTGGATATGGCTCTCCATCTTTCCATAAAACATTGGTGACAAGGATAGAAAGATGATGGTGCTTTATGTTTTCACTAATCATACATCAGAAAGAACAAAACCGTTAGTGTATAGTGATAGTGAAAAATGTTATGTAACAAATTGCTACCTAATAAATATAAGAATGAAGAGTATTCGCCTCAGTAGAGACAATAAGAAAAGTGCTATTGGACACATTCTTAAAGACAAGTTATTAGTTTAATTACTTTTTATTCTGTATACTAGGCTAGATTAGGGTCTTTGGATGCACTCTAAGACCAGTAGAAAAAAAATAGTTATACATGATAATTCATTATTATCATCAAATAATCCAGTCTAACTTTGCCCACTATTTGGCACAAACCTCTCTTTTCATCTACAACTTTCTCATAAAGAGACGTCGCGTTGCTAAATTTATTAAAAGTTCATTTTGCAAAGATCCAACGCAAAAAAAATGTTCTTTACTTTTTATATACAGAACCCAAATATTTAAAATTCCTTCCGTTTATCGTAGCAGAAACATTTGAAATAATTAATGTCCTCATATTTCTGTTTGTTTTCATAACAAATAATCAACGGTATTTTTTTGTTTCAAGTTGGGATATCATCCAATGACTTCTGTCGACGGCGCGTACTGTTCCACCGCGCGCCTCAAGGAGTTGTCAGCAAACTGTAGGGGCCCTACAGGGTCGAAACCTCCTGGGACCAAGGGTTGATGCGAAAGCGTAACACCTTTCAGGTTCTGGGAGTAAGGCAAAGAAGGAACGGGGTAGGTTGTTTAGTCAGTAAGAGTCTGACACTGTTTCTCGCTCTGCCCAAGGGCGGGATTCATCATTGGATGATTTTTACCTACCATAAAAAAGTGAAATCTTGGCGTTTGGACAGGTTTTTATACTTTACTATAAAAAGGCTATAGTTAAACTTCTAAAAAACCTGAAGATACCGAAAACAAAACGTCTGTCTTTGTAGTTACATATATGTCGCATTCAACGTAAATACTTTCAGAATCACACTGACAAGCTTAGACCACGGAATATGTTTATATGTATATGAATTTGTTCTTTTTGTCGTATGTTTTCCTACATATGCACATATTTATATTATAAAGAAGACATGTTTATTTGACTCAAAACTAAAAAAAAAAAACAAGTTACAGATTAACCCTGGATTATGTTCCCTTCCATTACTCGGGCAAAGTCACTGCTAGCAGTAGAGAGTTGAATTAAAAGAACTATAAAAATCTTTAAAAAACAGCTTAACCAGGAACAAAAAAAAGCACCTTAAAATTAAAAATAAAAGAAAGAAAGTATCTAAATCACACGGAACTGATGTTGTGCAAGTTTTAATGATTTTTGTTCAGAAAAATTAAAAACTCCGTAATACCGCTGAAGAATGGTCACGCCAGCAAAAAGTTGTAATTTACGGATCAAATTAGTGGTGAAATTAATGTTAGGGATACTTTGATATTGCTTTGCATTTGTTTCCCAATGAAAAATACTTTTGAAAATGCTTTTTTCTTCAATAAAAATACAATTCTTTTATAAATGATCAAAGAAAAATACTGATTAAGTTTTCCGTTCTTTAATGTTCAGTCGTATGAAATACCTAATAATTAACCAACGTTAATAGCAATATTAATTGATTTTGATGGTGCTGTTGGAGCATTAGTTGAGGGACTGGGTTTTGTGCTGTATGCCGCGGGTTCGATTGTGGTACTGTGCAGTGGCTTAATAGATTGTGGTTCAAAGTCTGGGTGTCGTGTATAAGTGAGTTTAAATGCTGCCTACATATATACTATACATACAAGAGTAGGTTAAACCTGGCTTGAAGCAATGTTTATTTTTAAATTAATATAAATAGTTTAACTCATAAAATAACCAATAAACCTTTAGGAAAATAATAATTTTGAAACATATATTATCGCTTTGTTTGTAGTTAGTATGGAATGACCAATAATAATCATTGACTCGTTGAGTAAGTTTTCTCAAAAAAAAAATAATTTCGTACGTGCGTAAATTAATTCTAGATCTATTCAACAATCAAAATTTAGCTGAGTATACACCGTTATATTTTGGTCGTTTTAATCCCGAAGAGGGTCGATCCGGTACATGAAGCACTTTCGATTTATAAAATAAAAAATTTAAATACTTTTTTCTAAATCTCGTTTTGATACACGCATTTACAAAATTAATTATTTAAGTGAACGAGTCAATGAATGACCTCGTAGGTAGTTGTCGGTCGTTACGTACTAACTATTTACAGGTTATTGAACTGGCCAAGCTGATATTTATTTAAAGAAATCAATTTAACAAATGCGTAAATTGATTCGAGTTTAAAAAAAGTTTTGACAGATCGACAGTGTTTCATGTACCGAATCGATCGTCCGAGGGATTAAAACAATCAAAATTTAAAGATGTAAAAACTGATTTTAGGAAAGTTAAGGAAGTAAACCGAATTTCACGCAGGCAAAGCAACTGGCAGAATCTATTTGTATAAATACAACATTCTATATGATGCAACTTCCATACCCTTTGTACGCTTCACATGACTTCCATATTTCCAAGCCAAATAAAAAAAAAGTCTCGTATCTCCCGGAAGGCGTCTATGCACCATACTCTTCTTTGTCTAACCCGTCTCTCATTAAACTTAGAATTAATTTACCCAGCTTGGCATGGCAGCCATTTTGAACTTATACGCATACATTTTTGCCCTTTCACGCGTCGCCTGGTAATGTCTCCCTAAGGGTCGTTGAAACGGCAGTCCTACTAATTGGTCCTATTCATTACTTGCCAGGCGATGCCTTTGCAACTATGACATCTGAAACTGTGACTCTGAAGCGGTAAGCGCTGGATTTTTTGTGCTTTTTGCGCTGCGTCTTTTTGATTGGGAGGTTTTGTGTCGCGGGGTTAAAGAGATTGAAATCGCTTTTTGCTGTTTATTTTTATGTTTGTGTTTGACGCTGTTAGTAAGAATTTTAACACTGTTTCCCACTTCACCCAAGGACGGAATTCGTCATTAGACGATTTTTCCCATCATAAGAAAAAGTAAAAAAAAAAGGAATATTTTAAATCTTCCTTATTTTTGACGTGACAACGTCTTAAATTAGGTTGCGGCTGGGAGTCACTTATGAAAAAGTGTAACGCTCGGTAACGTTACGATGAGTCACCGAACGAGAGAGAGGCCCGCCGAATGCCTTGCGTCTCTCTCCCACTCAACTATGATCGGTCTGCCGCGCGCGCAGCACTAGAGAATTAGGCGCATTGAATCGGCGCAATAAATATTCTACCGAGAAAAAGACGTTGTCACGTAAAATCTTCGCCCGTAAAACCGACTTTACAGGCAACCATTTTTTTCTTAAATCTTATATACTTAAACACAAATGAACATGTAATGTTTATAATAAACAAGATAATTATTTACGTATTTTACAAAGCCATTCAATCTTGGAAAATTAATATCAAAATGATCAGCTACAATGAAACTACGATAAAATAATTCATTATATTTTATTTTATGAGCTGGAATAAGAGATAGTTAAAATTTAATTACTTAACAGATATGACTTTAAATAAATTTAAAATAATATTATTTCATTATTGTAAAAACATAAGATTTATATATTGAAAGCGAGTCGCATTACTTTGTGTAATTTATTTCATCACCGTTGCTCTCAAAACGGTGAAGGGAAAACATCGTGAGGAAACCTACCTTAGATAACCTACCTTATACCTATCTTAGAACCAAAAATTCGAAAACCCGGATTTCGGATCGGAGGCACGGGTTTGCGGACGGCGAGCAAGGGGTAGCCCACCGTCCGGTTTTCTGGTACGACGCGCACTTTTCCCGCGCGCCTCAAGGATTTTTCAGCAAGCATAGAGGCCCAACTACAGGGCCGAACCCAACAAGGACCTTGGTCCGGTTTCTGAAAGGAAGGTCCGACCCCGGTATGAAGGCTAAGGAGGAACGAAGTGGTTCGTTTAGTCAGTAAGAGTCTAACACCCGTATTCACAAACAATACTCAAACGACCCTTGACTAAGCAAACGCACAGCGTTGAAATAGAGCTCTGTGATTGGTTCGTTTGTGTTGCGTAGTTCACAAACCCTGCCCTGTGCGCTCGCGAGCACTGTGAGACCGCATAGTAACGTTTGTGAATACGGGTGTAACTCTGTTTCCCGCGCAACCCAAGGACAGGTTTCGTCATTAGATAATTCGTCCCACCATAAAAAAAACCCACAGGGCCCGCGTGTTGGCTTACGGCCCGTTTCCTCTCCTAGAAATTAGGCTAGAGTCTCAGTGTGGAAACATTATAAGGATGATGCTACTTAAACTATTAAGGCCCAAACGAACGCCGGCGTTCACACCTATTAACTCTAATAACGGTATCCGAAAGGTTAAGATTTCAATTATAACTTCTAAATAAACAAAAATAAATAAAATTAAACACATTTTGTTAAATTTCGCCGCTGTACACAGCCGCTGAAAGCGCTAACATTACCAACACCCACAGTTTGTCACAGACGTGTGAATAAAAGTTTTTATGAACTCTCTCGTTCCTCAAATGATGATATATCATCAGTTACAGCAACGCTGCAAAGCGCCAACAGTTAGTACATCTTCAAAATAGGCTGTTTCTAAAGAGTTTTATTGTTCAATTTCTCCTTGAATGCTAGCTCGTCAGTTTTAACGTTACGCTTTTGAGTTTGTCGCTAAAAGCGTGGGAGTTGTGTGTTTTTGAATGGCGGAAATTAAAAAGATATTGCTGGTGTATCATCTTTAAACAATTGCCGCAGCTTGCTTGAGCTTGTATAGTAATCTACATACGTAATATCCACTCACAATTTAATTTCTCTTTACAGAATAACAGCGCTTTTTTGTGGTAGGTAAAAATCATCCAATGACGAATCCCCAATTGGGCGGGGCGGGAAACAGTGTCAAACTCTTACTGACTATACAACCTACCCCGTTTCTTCCTTGCCTTAGTCCCAGAGCCCTGGTTCCTTGGCCTTGGCGCTTTCGCAACAACCCTTGGCCCCAGGAGGTTTCGACCCTGCAGAGAATATCAGCGCTAATAACGCAGCGCTGATATTCTCTGCAGGGTCGAAACCTCCGTTTAGGTAGGTCGTTTTAAATCGCAGAACGAGTTAGCCGCTATTTTGGCATAACACAGATTTTTGTTTTCTTTTTACACACTACATTTATTTTTAATTTAGACAGTTGTGGGAGCTAATAAAGTTTTTCTTTCTCACAGCAGTAATGCCGATTGATTTAGTTGACCATAAAAATCGTGCTTAATGTTGGCCTTCCTCACTCGACTATCGTCAACGTCGCACATGGTTTTTGTTGCTGCATTTAACGCAATCCAAAATGATGTTTGATGCAAAGTAATACGAAAAAGAGAGATAACACCCGAAAACTCTATTAGCATTCTGTAATTCCACGATTTACTCAAATGTTTCACAAATCTTTTTCTAGAAATTAGGTGTTTTTGTTAAGCCCTTGAGGATTTTTGAGAAAAAATTACAATCATTATTTAGAATTTCGATTAAATGCGTAAGGCTTCTATAGAAGTATTTTTTTTATATTTTTTTAATATATAAAAGTATATTTTTATTGTAGTAAATTAGGGATTGTCAAAGATCGCGTAAAATAGCAGATTTTCAGAAGTCTTTACTGGATTACTCTTACACAAAGTGTTTTGATTTGTATAGAAGCCTAGATAATATCGACAAGATATCTGTGTACCTAAAATATCTGAAGATAAAAAAAATGAAAAATGTGTAATAACGCCATAATCACGTAAGAGCGGTTGTATGAAAATGTACGTCGGGTTGGCTTGGTTCCCACTTTGTCGTGTCGACTGATAATCGTGTAGTTTTAGGTATCGTGCCTTATACGAGTATATTTGAATGAAGGTGTTCACTTGTAGGACGACACGATTAACTATCGTCTGCGACTTTTTTGCGGTGACCACAAATTTCATGATAGTGGGAACGACTAGCACGACAGTTGATAACGTTCGTCAAGATTAAACCATGACGCAAATCATGTGTCGTTCTTATGATTATCTCTCGTGGCCACGACAAACGGTTGTTATAATTGGGTTAGCTGGAGCTGATATTCTTCCGACGATAAGTTAACCATTACGACATAGTGGGTATGCAGCCTAAGTCGACTGATTGAGTCGACGTTTCTAACTCACGTCAACTCAATAAGTCGTTGTCGTCACATTGATGTCTATCTACGCTTCAGGATGGTTCTACCCCCTAGCCAAGTCACAATCGCTTCGTTTAGACTTAGCGCTTGTAGATAGGCACGCCCCTAATTCCTTTGTTGAGATGACATCCTAACAAGGGAATTGGGGGCGGGGTAAACTACAAGCGACAACTTTAAACGATATGATTGCAACTTGGTAAGGGGGGCTGAAGACTGAGATAGTACGACCCGGAATGAAAGATGGTTTTTGAAGAACTACGGGTGACCCTTTCCATGGTTATAGTTAGTTAGACCTCTCGCCCACGGCGAATTTCTGTAGCGATGCTACTAATATATCCGACAAAGTTTAATCATACTAGTTTTTCCCTAAACCAAAAGAGGCCTTTAACATTATTATGAACCATGATAAAGCTAGTCTATTCAATCAAGGAAAAAACAGTGAAAAAAAGAAATGATCACTTATATTCCATGACAAGGCACATCAACCATCAGACCACAAAACAGGGGTCAGAAAATTTGAAATGACATTTATTTTTAGAGCTACAATGAACATGGGGGTGGTTTAAAAAGCGGTCGAGTGTTCGGGCGTTCCGGGAGGGGTAGTTGAGAAGGGTCAAGGTCGAGAGTTAGTTTTATTGGTTATGTTATACTATCTTGGACACGATTTGAAGACTGAGGCTTATGTGTGGTACAAAGAGTAAGAATGATAAGGTAATAGGAATAAATTATTCTTCGGTCGGATTATGGTCTGCACTAAGGCACGGCGACAGAGATCGTTACCGCCGATTGCCTCTACGAAGACAAGGCGGTGTTCTACCCAAGCGGGGTACACCTCTAACGTGTGCTCCAACGTGTCTTCCGGGCGGTCTACACAGTGGTGATACCCAGGCGTTACTTCTGCACGAATCTGGTGCAAGAACTTCCCGAATTGACCATGCTTGCTGAGAACTTGCGTTATGCGTAAGGTGAGGACGTCGTGAGATCTTTCAGCCACTCTATAAAGAGAGGACTATCGCCCAGTACTGGATTGAAATAGACTTTGACCCTTCAGTTTATGTTTCTTCTTAGGGTAGGATAGCTAGCCAGCTAGGATACATCGGCCTCGTGTTAGTTAAAGTTAATAATAATTTATTTATAACCCTAAAATGTACTAGTGAATAAGTAGTTGGAGTGCCGTAATTAAATAAATAAATCAACAAAAAGAAAACCTGTAAAAATATTATTTATTTCCTACGTTGTTGAAACTTCTACAGTCCGGACTAAGCGTTTTGCATCGTCGTTACTACCTCGTACATCGAAGGACTAGAAAAGTTTACGTGCTGAGGTCTTTCTGTCCTATTATTATTTAGCTGTTTTCAAGGCTAGAGTGAATATGCTCTTAATAAAATCGTGCACCTCACAATCAACAATTGCATCACTGCTTACCATTAGATGGTATCGCAGTCCAAACTAGTGTATATCAATTAAAAAAAAACATTAAAAACTATTTTTTTTTTCGATATTTTTATCGTAAATAACATTTTCTTTGCAAAATAAATATCACAATTGTATCAAAACGCTAAAACTTATGTCTGGCACCACAAACGCGAATGTCAAAACGGCTAGTCATGCAAGATCTGTGACGATCTCCGTTATAGCATCATAAAATACCTCATGTTATATAATCCATTTTAATGGCAGCCTTCCTCTCCTGGGAACTGTATTGTTTTTAATCTTTCAAGGTACGTGGGTGGTAAAAAAATCGCCTTAAGCACACGATTAAAGCTCTCCACGACATTGTGATGAAGTGAATGAGTCTTCAAGACTTATTCAGGTCATTAGATCCTGAGAACTGTGGTGATGATGATCATCATCAGCCTTTTTAATGTTCCCACTGCTGGGACACTCGCCTCATTTCTAGGAGAGGGAATGGTCCATCACGCGGGCCCAGTGCGGTTTGGTGGATGTCATATTCATGTCTTCGAATTTTTGGTTCTAGGACACGCCGGTTTCCTCACGATGATGAAGTAAATTACACAAAGTAATGTGCCTGGCTGGGTTTGATACGGTGACCTACTGCTTATAAGTTGGGGCCGTTACCGCTTGGCCACCACTGCTCATGATGATGATATATATTTATTAGCTGATCCGACAGACGTAGTCCAGTTTTAGCTATGAACTGTCAAATTCGAAGAATAAGTCGTCATAGTTTCGTATTTATTCTTTCATAACAATTTTTTCGTGACAATAACAAACAACAAAAAAATAAAGTTTAAAAACTAACACCCGACTACTTAAAAACACGCTCTAAAAAGTACGAAACAAGAAAACACTCTCCAATGAGAAATGTTTTAAGGATAAAGCCGTGGTCGTATACCACTTTTTTTAATTTATTATTCTTATGGCATACGACCACGGCTTTATACGGCTGACCCGCGGCAACATAAAAATGTGATAAATGAAGAGCCTCTCGACCGATTTTGTGCAAAATTCACAAAAACCATCAACTAAGTAGTCCAAACAAAGCCTAAACATTTGGGTTGGAATAGGTCAGCCCGTTTTTGAGTTACCTATAAAATTACAACAAAAAGTGGCATAGATTTTTATACATACATCACACTAATAATATTAAAAACGAAAGTTTCTATGTATATTTGTATGTTAGTCACTTACGTATGCCTATTACCCCTCCCATTAAGCAGGAGAAGCCACAAGCAAAAGCTAGTGCCACAGTATTCAGTAACAATATTTTACAGACTCAAGTTGAAGTACAAAACTTTCAGAACAAAATGTAGCCAGACTTTTTTTATAGCAGATTATCAGAAAATTTAGGTCTCAGATAAAATCTTGATACTCGTTCAACTCTATTGACAAGAACTTGCTTTGCCCGCAATGTGACCTAACTTCTGCACATGATTTTCATTGAATGGGCTATTAAACTTTCTCTGCTCGACTAAAGACATGTTTACGTAGATATTTAGTAGATGTTAAGTGGTTAACCGTTCGGTCATGTTGTTCGCAACGAACACTCCATAGAGTGAATCGTTGTCCTGGGACAAGAAGAGGGGAATTGGTCTCGTGGGCGCTCACCTACGCGTTGGACAGAACTGATGAGATCTGCAACACAAACCTCCATGGTCCAAAGTTCCCGAGACGCCGTAAACCGTGTCAAGTGGAGACGCATCGCGGGAGCCTCACTAGCCAACGAAAATGCAACATGATCAACCATGACCACTCAGTCAAGAGTGAGCGGCGACTAAAGAGGAGGAAAATGGTCAACCTCTAAATTTTTATAGCAATGATATCACAGCACGTTTTTAGGTGGTACGTAAATAATTGGTGGTAGTACAAAATAATTTCTCTCTTCTTCGTTTGTCTTTGTATGGTCATGTAAATGGGAGGGATGAAACACATTGTACTAAAAGGCTTATGTATATGCATGTGAATGGATGGCGAAAGAGATCGAGGCCAATGAAAAAATTGAGGATTGTGTGAGGAGTGATATGAAGGAAAAGGAAGTTAGTTGAGAAGGAAGATGACTAACTACTAATAACGCAGCATTATGCTGAGTTAGGCGCCTTTTTGGCCTCGCACAGATTTCGTAATTTTTTTATTGTATTGTTTTTAGTTTATGTATAGTGTGTAAGGCACAAATAAACGTTTTTCTTTCTTTCTTTGACTGAGTAGAATGAAAGAAGAAAACGTGTTGCGCCGACCTCAAACAATATAGGAAAAGAGCAGAAACACGATGATGATAATGACGATGAAATCATCAAATAACTTCTTTCAGTCGAGGTGGAGGTGGAGTGGTTTTACTTTTACTGACTAAAATCAGTAGATTTTCAAAGGGTAATTGAAGCGCGTAGGTATGTGTGCTTCAATTACCAGCCAGCAGGCTTGCAACAAGCAGCAAGTATTGTTTCTTTCACGGCTCCCTTCCGCGCCTACGTGGGCTTGAATTACACTCTGCAGCGGTTCGTTAGTGTCACAAACTTTCGTAGCAAAACATATCGACTTTTTAGGAGATTATTTTTATTTAAATACTACCAAGTAATCATCTATATGTTTGTGACCAACATTCCGTAAAATGTTGTTTCGGCAAAATCTAGTTTGACCATCAAAGTATCATGATACTTACGTGATATAAAATATTTAAAAAAATACACATGAAAAAATACATCGGTCAACAGTTTTCGGTAAAATGAATTTCGAACAAAAAAAAATATCGAAAAAATTTCGATTCGCAAAAAAAACCTGATTGCCGGTAGCCAACTAAAAATATATAGAACGTTATGTACTCCACAAATTTGTCAAATGACACGTTATTAAACAAAAGTTTATTTGGTGAGTGGTTTGTAAACTATTTGGAAAATTTCATCATCATTCACCGTTTTGAGAGCAGTGGTGATGAAATAAATTACACAAAGTAATGCGCCTGGCTGGGTTTGAACCTGCGGCCTGCGACTCGTAAGTCGGGGCCTTTACCACTCGGCCACCACTGCTCTTTTTCTGTTTTTGGAAAATTTGTTGTTGCATAATCATGAAATATCGAACCATGCTTTCCAATCGTTGGTTGTCAAACGAAATTTTGTAAATCAATTTTTGGTGCATTGACAGAATACCCTTCAGTGCACATGGTGTGATTTTATGTTATGTTTTGGTGAGAACAATATTAACATATATAAGTAAATTATGCTATTGACAGCGTGGCAATGCTGCCAGTCTTTTGGGCACTTTAACAGTCGATCAGCGATGCGGAAGAGCTTTTTGAGGCTTTATTAGATTAGGTATTTTTAGTTAGATTCATTAGGTTTTTTTATTTATGTGTATATATTTCTTTTTTAATTTATGTAATTCAAATTAAACTAATCAATTGAAATTGTGCCATAGTCATGATCATTTACTGAAATTCCATTGTTTTACTTCGAAATTTCTTTGAGCCAGAAGATATTTTTGTTAGGTAGCTCAAACTGTGCGCCTCATCAAAATTGTTCCAAGAATTCTTCGGCTACAAAATTGAACTAGCTACTGGTTAGCCAGTGGTTTTGTCTGTGTGATAGTAGAAAATTATCCCAAAGAAACACACTTCTATTATAATAGACACCAGTCTCAAAGACCTTACTATTCCTACTCACTGATAAAGATACATGACATATACAATACTCATCTATACTAATATTATAAAGCTGAAGAGTTTGTTTGTTTGTTTGTTTGTTTGTTTGTTTGTTTGTTTGAACGCGCTAATCTCAGGAACTACTGGTTCGAATTGAAAAATTCTTTTTGTGTTGAATAGATCATTTATCGAGGAAGGCTTTAGGCTATATAACATCACGCTGCGACTAATAGGAGCGAAGAAATAATGAAAAATATGGAAAAAACGGGGAAAAATATTCATCTTTGATGGCTTCCGTTGCGTGCGCTGCGAAAACGGTTCAAGATACCAAAAAAATATGTATGAAAGAATTATTCCTCTTAAAATGATCTAAAAAAATGTCCGCGACAGTATATGTCTATCTTTTAAAATTAACTTACTAGAACCGTTTTTATGCAAATCAAATTTAGCCAATTTTTACCGAATATTTGTTAGAGTTGTATCAACATAATAATATAATCTTTATCCAAATAAATGTGTTGTTGATTAAGAGTATGTAATTGTGAACAAAATTGTCTTTGACATCACTTATTTTCAATTAACATCTTAGAAGTTATTACAATTTTAAAATAACTCCGATATAAAATTCACACGCGCCGCATAATGTGCAAAATATGACGTTGCGCCTGGCCGGCGGGCGACGAGAGGGGTTGCTTGCGGGCGGCGCGGAGGGGTTTTTTATGGTAGGTAAAAATCATCCAATGATGAATCCCGCTCTTGGGCGGAGCGGGAAACAGTGTCAGACTCTTACTGACTAAACAACATACCCCGTTCCTCCCTTGCCTTATTCCCAGAGCCCCGGTATAACGCTTTCGCACCAACCCTCGGCTGCAGGAGGCTTCGACCCTGAAGGGTCCCACAGTTTGCTGAAAACACCTTGAGGCGTGCGGGAGCAGTGCACGCCGTCGACGACTTGGTCTCGGTCTGGACTGTTACCAGACAACCGGACGGCGAGCTACCCATTGCTCACCGTCCGCAAGCCAGTATCTACGGTGGCCGGATATCGGCGGGATCGCGGCGGCGACGGCTACGGCGAGGGCGCTGTTGCCCTTGCCTTATGCGGTCGGCCTCCTCCTTTACGAGCATTACTGCTTCGCAGAAGGAGGCGACCGATTGCCATTCTTATTCGCTGCTGACCATGACCTGAACCAAGGCCCGGCGCGTGAGGTCGCCGCCGCCGATCACCCCCACGAGGACACGGCGATGCTCTTCCTAAACGGGGCACACCTCCACCGTGTGCTCCACCGTGTCCTCCGGGCTGGCCACACAGTGGCGACACCCGGGCGTCTCTTCCGCACGAATCCGGTGCAGGAATCTCCTGAACTTCCCATGTCCGGTGAGAAACTGCGTCATGCGGAAGGTGAGGACGCCGTGATGTCTATCCAACCACGCCTCAAAGAGGGGACTTACCGCCGAGATTACGGCGTGTCCAAGGGGGTATGTAGCTCTATAAAGTACTTTTAGATAATTATGTTCTTTTAAAAACTAAATTGTCTAAAATAATAACAGAAATTGACACGGGCAAAGTCGTGGGTAACAGCTATAATTTATAAAGCTGAAGAGGTTGTTTGCAAAAATAAATATGATGCCCAAAATAACTATTCCACGCGGACGAAGTCGCGGGCACAGCTAGTTCTAATATATTATTATGCGAAATCTGAAACGTGTCTAGTATTTTTAAAGAAAGAAAAATTTAATTACTGTATCATGAAAAATCACAAAGTAATAACCTTGGTATGTTACCATTTGGTCTGCACAAATACATGTTCATCGGGCCATGGTCATGGTCCATTCGGGCGACTGAAGGGTTGTTTTGGCTCCCTTACCATGGCTTTCGGGGGTGTCCAACTTGTAACTTCTTTTAAATGTTTTTTGGGAAAAAATATAACATGGCGGAAAAATTATTGGGAATTATACAGTTACTGATACTGAAATGAAAATGAAAAATGAAAAATGTTTTATTCGTTTACAAGTTTGGTTCACAATATTGAGGTTGACCTCTCCTTTTAAGTGTTAAGACACCTGTGCCAGGAGAGGCCGCTCTCCCATATCTTGATTATATTTATGTAGTTTAATAACTAATATTAAATTAAATCTATGTTAGCGTACGCGATGTGCGCACGTGTGTATTAAGTGCGAGTTGTAATGTTAGTTTATGCAATGGTGGTGTTGTGGGTGTTTGTCTGTGTGTGTGCGTGTGTGTGTGTATGTGTGTGTGTGTGTGTCAGTGGCTGTGTTCGTGTATGTATGCGTGTACGTGAAAAAATATAATATAGTGATTTATATGTATGCATGTATATTAATCGGGATTTATTGTTTTTATTTTATTTTTATTTATACCTATGTTTTATTTTATTGTATTTATTTGTAAGTTATCACCAAGATTGTATTTATTTATACTTATATATTAATAAGTAGGTATATACACCAACGTATACTGAGTAAATAAGAATGTTGTATATGGTCTACCCGTCTACCAAGTTTCGTCTAAATCCCTTTAGCTGTTTGAACATGAAATCGAAAACGTACACATAAAAATATTAGTTATTTCTGTTAATATTTTTTATGCACACTTTTATTACAATTTCATGCTGGATAACAGGATTTATCCTGTAATTTCTTAGAATCCGACCTATTAAAATATAATTCTACTTCAATTAATTTTGTTAGTAAATCTTATCTAAACTTTGATCTTCCCTGACCTTTCATCCGTTTAATACTAACAGAATTCACAGAAAATAGTCTTAATAAACAGACTAGTCTACCTCTAAACTGCTGACCTAGATAAAATGTCTACATTTCAAGCGCTGTCAGGTATTTTATCTCAATACTAGATCTAAAAGATTCCTCTTATTACACCGTACCGTTCTACTCAATACAGTTCACGCAGATCTTACTAATATTATAAATGCGAAAGTTACGATGTTTGGATGTTTGTTACTCAATCACGCCAAAACGGCTGGACGGATCTGGATGAAATTTGGCACAGGCATAGAATACACTCCGAAATAGGACATAGGCTACTTTTTATCCCGAAAACCCCGACCTCAACCCCAATACCAAGCGGGCGAAGTCGCGGGCAAAAGCTAGTAATCAAATAATACGCGTTCAATTTGTATGATATTTTTCCAAGAACGTAAATAAACAAACTTTTTCAAGTAGCCTGTAAAATTTGAAAATAAGGTTTATTGACGTGGAAGAAAACGCACACGCCGCGATAATCGTACTAGGAACGTATAAGGCAAATAAATAAACTTTGCTCAAACTAAAACTTAAACTTGACTCAGACCTACAAGTTGTAGGTGGCCGTTTCAAAATCTGCCTGCCAACACTACTGTTTTCGAAATGGTCAAGGAAAATATTGTGAGGAAATGCCCATGTCCTAGAAAAAAATCCAAAGATATCCACTAACCCGTACTGGGCCCGCGTAGTAGATTCCGGCCCATTCTTTCTCCTGGACAGGAGGCTTGAGAATCAGCAGTGGGAACATTTATTATAATGTGAATACAGCATCATACAATCAGTCAGCTTATGATTATTGTACTGGATACACACAATCTTTCATATTTCACTTTGAATCTTTAATTATAACATTGAAAGATTTTTATTTTTTACTTTCTATAAAAATAAAAAAATTTCTACTAGACAGATTCATCACAATTCCTTCACCAACCAACACTGCAATGTGGCATGCAAAGACCGTATCAGTACCGGTAAAATATGCCTACATGCAAATATCACGTGTGATGACCCATATAATTGGTTTGATGCGTTGCTTATACGTTCTGGAGAGCTGCTGGGGCCCTGGTCCGGTTTCTAAAAGCTAGGTCCAACCCCGGTATGAACGTAGGGACTCTGGGTTGAAGCCTACTGGGGCCCAGGGTCTCTTTCTGAAAAGAAGGCTTGGCCCCAGTGCGAAGGGCAAAGAAGGAACGGGGTAGGGTGTTTAGTCAGTAAGAGTCTGACACTGTTTCCTGCTCCGCCCAAGAGCGGGATTCGTCATTGGATGATTTTTGCTCACCATAAAAAAAACCCCGGTATGAAGGCCAAGAAGGAATGGGTTGGGTCGTTTAGTCAGTAAGAGTCTGACACTGTATACCACTCCGCCAAGGGCGGGATTCGTCATTAGATGATTTTTCCCACCATAAAAAAAACTGTTTACCAAGTTATGGTATAATCCTCCTGGAGCCTAGAGGGTGGTGGAAAACTGTTACCTCGACTCCAGGAATAAGGCAAGGAAGGTACGGGGTAGGTTTTTTAGTCAGTAAGAGTCTGACACTGGTCTCCCGCTCCGTTTAAAAGCGGGTTTCGTCATTGGATGATTTTCACCTACCATAAAAAAAAAGTTATGGTATAATACGGTGTATTAGGCGAACTCCTTAAGTCTAATTCAGATAATAAATTCTAGATTTTAAGGAATAATTAATTAATATTAGATTTTCACGCTCTGTTTTACAGTGTAATCGCTGATTACTAAATTAAAAATTTAGCGTTGGATTACTAACTTATTTTTTGTTGTTATATTTTACTTTAGCCAGAAAATTTGCCATATTGCCATCATGCGATTTGGCATTATAGTAGAGCTTGGTTAGTTTTTAACATGATATGACTGGCCTGTCAGTCTAATAGTTAGTGACCCTGACTGTTATGCGGGAGGTCTTGGGTTCGATTCGCACCCAGGACAAATGTTTTTGTGATGAGCACGATCATTTGTTCTGTGTCTGGGTGTAATTTATCTATAATATGTATGGATTTAGAAATATATAAGTATGTTTATCAGTTGTCTAGTACCCATAACACAAGCTCTGCTTAGCTTGGCACTAAATGGCGTTGTGTGATAGTTGTGGACATATTATTATATAAAAAAAAAACATCAATATTCAATTCAGCTATGCTTGAAGTTTCCTTGCGTGATTGCATCAAGTATGAACATCGTATTATATACCAGCGGTAGACAAGCACGGTCATCGTTCGTTCGTGCTTGTCTATAATAGCAGACTTTAGTGTTAACTTTTCAGTATGTTGACGGTCAGAATATTGAAAAGTTCATACAAAAGTCCGCTGCAGTTCTTTATTGGCATTATGTTGTCATGTCGTCTAACAAAACTTTTAAAATTTACAGCGCTGATACGTCAAAACTGCACTAATATCAAACACCTGCAGATCACTTAAGTCAGGTAAATTAACTATACGGTACGCGTAGTATATATACAAAGTTGATACTGCGCCCGCGTGGTGGATTATGGCCCATTCCCTCTTCTAGAGAGGAGGCCTGTATCCCAGCAATGGGAAGATTAAAAAGGCAGATGATGATGATGATGGTAGTGTTGGTTGTTCTCACACGCAAAAGGTTTCCTGACTTCTCACGCTGCTGAATTGGTCTGCCGCGGCCATGTTGATAGCACCCTTATCTGTCATTCTCGCGTTCCTTACGGGGTCATCAATTTAGGGGTGTCTTGATGTGAGTAAAGAGAGCAATGGTAGGTTTATAGATTTAAGCATCATCAATGGTCCTGTATTTTTCATAGCTAAAAATATATATTCTTTTTATTTTGATTTATAATAAGTACATGAAGGTCGCTACAAAAATTAGTTTTTCTACGAATACTTGATAGGTACATACTGAATTATTTGCTTTGGCCTTTGAACGAAATTCCACGTATTTTGCAGTGCAAACACCTAGGCGTGTGATTTTAATGTCCATCGTATTTTTATTTAATGTTATTGTAAGTATCTCTATAATAAAATAATATTATTAATATAACCACAACTATCACAGCAACGTTGTCTAGTCCCAAGCTAAGCAGAGCTTGTGCTATGGGTACTAGACAACTTATAAACATACTTATATATTTTTTCTAGATACATACATTATTTTATAGTCAAGTCAAGTCAATTTTTTTTTTATTTCAAGTAGGCCTAGTGCTGCCGTCAGAAGCTAGTGCACGGTTCGAAATTTATCCTGTTGTGTGTTTTTGAGAAGAACCGGCAAGAAACTCCATGGTCACTCTTTAAAAAAAAAATGTTTTTTTACAATATTTCCAAATTACAGTACCTATGGATGCATAAATTATGTAAGGACAGTACAGACCAGTCAATATTGAACTCATACCGTAAAATTAGTAGGAAGTAATCTAAGATTTGCGTCTACAATGTTCTCACATTCACATTATTGAAAGAGGTTATATAAATAAATAACACCCAGTTACAGAACAAATGATCGTGCTCATCACACAAACATTTGTCCTGGGTGGGATTCGAACCCACGACCTCCGGCTTCTATAGATGTTTTGATATTCAGGTAGGTAATAATATTAATCTTTATATTTCGGATAAAACTTAACATAATATACCTACATTATATTAATTCTTAGTTTAGTGTTAATAAGTACCTATTTCGAACGATATAACAAGGTTATACCTTATAGGTATTCAATATGTATTTTAGCGAGACCTGTCCGCAAAGCCGTATGGGACTTTTCTTCTGCACCGGTCTCTGCAGACCTCGATTAGCTATGCGAGACCTGTCCTCCACGCCGTGCTGTTATCTCTTACTGCACCGGTTTCTGCAGGCCAGGCCTGCAGAGAGCTATTCGCCGCTTCCCTACGAGTCTCTGAGAGGCCGTACGGGACCTCTTCACTCAACTGCTGAGAGGACTACGCTGACTCCCAAGTTTTCTATGTTATTTTTATGTTTCTTCTTCTTCTGTGCTAATTTTATCGCGTGAAGGTAAAAACTCTTCCAAAAGCTGTTTCTTCTTTTGTCACCGAAGAATCTTTTCAAGTTATAAAACGAGTAACAAGAGTTTGTTTTATTTATAAAAACAATATATACAATCAATAACTTTGGATTGATGCGAGATTTCTCATTCATTCTGTTTTCATTCGTAGAATGAATGAATGATGATAGAATAATTTGACCGAATGATGGAACTATGAAAAGACAGCAACTGTCCAATGCCTGTAAATGACAAATGACGGTCAAGTGATAAATGACTGTCGAAACAATTGACAGCTGCTGTCATTTTTGGAATTATCATTGGGGCAGGAGGCTAAAAAACTAGTTTAAGTCCTATTCTCAGACTTGCTAAATGTACACAGAAAATTTCAACAAAACAAAAATGGATCATACACTCGGAATACTTCGTCTCTGGGCCTGCTGGGCCCATACCTACAAGAAAAAAAACTAAAGTATTTTTTTTAAACAGTAAAATTAAATATTCATCATCATCATCATCAGCCTTTCAATGTTCCCACTGCTGGGACACAGGTCTCCTCTCTAGGAGAGGGAATGGGCCATAATCCACCACGCGGGCCCAGTGCGGATTGGTGGATGTCACATGTCTTCGAATTTTTGGTTCTAGGACATGCCGGTTTCCTCACGATGTTTTCCTTCACCGTTTTGAGAGCAGTGGTGATGAAATAAATTACACAAAGTAATGCGCCTGGTAAATTAAATATTAGTTTAATTTAAAAAAGCAAGGAGACCTCTCTCGCTTTATTTGAAAGAGACATAAACCATGTCTGAACCGTTTTGTTTTTATACGCCGTTTAGTTAATAAGATCGCTTTTACTTTGAAATATTACAAAACAGTGAACAATTTTAATCATAATAAATTAAAATGCATAAGTCGACGGCAACTATTCATAAATCTGGAAGTTTGTTATGAAGTCACAAAGAACTCACTTTGTTGCTCATTTTGCTTCAAAAAGCTGTAAAGTTTGTGAAATTTCAATAGCTACTGAATAAGCTAACAGTGTTTCGAATTGGTTTTTACCTTTTCACCGCTGCAGAGTCAAGAGGCTTCTGCACGTCATTCGACGAAGTTGGAAAATTGGCAATTTACACACACACAGTATTTACTTGCAATCTAAAACGTGGAACTGAGTTTTGCTTGCAAGTTTCCCGTATGTGTTAAGTACTGTGAGGACTGAAAGTGTGGCTTGGTGTATATGCTCTTTTTTATTGTGGGTAAAATCATCTAATGACGAATCCCGCCCTTAGGCGTAGCGGGAAACAGTGTCAGACTTTTACTGACTAAACAGCAAACCCCGTTCCTTCTTTGCTCTTTGCACTGGGGTCAAGCCATCCTTTCAGAAAGAGTCCCTGAGGCCCAGTAGGCTTAGACACTTTTAGATGTGTATGCTCTTTTTTATTGCAGTTACAAATCATTCAATAGCTTATTCTAGGGCGGAATGGGAGGGTTTGTCATACTTTTACTGACTAAAACCTCACCTATTTACTTCCAGTCTCTCACTTTGCATTCTAGGAACTTTCTTAAGTCGAGCCATGGCACCAGTAGGCATCGGACCCTCCGATTTTGCTGACATCTCTTTTTTATGTTGCTGACATCTCTTGGATTCGTGCGTGAAACATTACGTGCTTGAATACTCAGACTCCCGAACTTATTGAGTCCGGTGAGGACATCATGCGGAAGGTCAGGATACTGTGACGCCTCTCCAGTCGCCATCCACCCACAACCACCAGAGACGTGTAGACTTTTGAAATGGGTATTTATGAAGATAAACTCGAGACACAATATTTCAGTATTTTATATATATTTTCGCCACTCCTGTGTGTTCAAATCCTACTCAGGACAACCTTTGAGAAACTGGCCAAGTGCGAAGGGCATTTGAGTCAAATTCTGAGGAGCGTTTTCGTAAATGTTAGAGATCGCTTTGAAGAGTGCTAGAGCCGAGTGAAAGCCATCCAAATAATGTTATTTTAAAAAGTATTTATTCCGTTTCTTGTTTTTTTTCAGGAGGGCAAAAACCATTCAATGACGACTCCCACCCTTGGTCGTAGCAGGAGGTAGTGTCAGGCTTTTACTGACTAAAAACCCACCCCGTACCTTCTTTGCCTTTCATAAGGCCGAGTCTTCCATTCAGAAGTAGACCCTTGGCCCCAGTAGCCATCCATATCTCAGTTTCTGATTTTGTTAAGTTATCACTTACCATCAGAGATAGGTAAAACGCAAGCCTATCCATAATGCTCGCCGTCCGGTCGTTTAGTAACAGTCCAGACCGAGCCCAAGTCGACGACGGCGCGCGTTGTTCTCGGGCGCCTTAAGGAGTTGTCAACAAACTGAAGGGGCCCAGCAGGGTCGAAGCCTTCTTGGGTCAAGGGTTGATGCGAAAGCGTAACACCAGGGCTCTGGGAATAAGGCAAGGAAGGAACGGGGTAAGTGGTTTTCTAAGAACCTGTGTAAGAACATTTAATCCAGTTTACCACAAAATGAACCGGGTATTATGAACTAAGACGTGTAGCCACCTAAGTCAAACCGTAGGTGGCTAGGTTATGCCCGGTCACAGCCCCTCAATACACTCAGGCATCAGCGTACAACCCTAAATGATACCTAGATTATAAAGGTTTACTACTACATGAGTTTTAGTGAGTATGTTTGTGATTTCATTCAGTGATTACAAGGTAAAGTATTATTGCTTGCTTAGTTGGTAAGTGATTCAGTTAGATCTCAGGTTTGGAGCCTTTTTTTTTAAGGTAGGAAAAAATCATCCAATGACGAATCCCTTGGGCGGAGCGGAAAACAGTGTCAGACTCTTACTGACTAAACAACTACCCCATTCCTACGTTGCCATATATACCTGGGTCAGAGCCTTCCTTTTAGACGCGAACCCTTGGCCCTAGTTGACTTTGACCCTTCTGCAGGGTCCCTGCGGTTTGCAGGTTTGGAGTCTCTTCTTATGTTTTATTTAATAACTAGCTTTTTGCCAGCGGCTTCGCCTGCGTTTCTCACAAACTTTGGACACGCTTTTCGTCCTTTTAGGGGGTGAATTTTGAAAAATCCTTTCTTTGTGTTCACCTACAGTGGGAAACTATAGTGGGAACATTAAAAAGACTGATGATGGTGATGGCGTTGTGTGATAGTTGTGCAATATCATTACATAGTATAAAACAAAGTCGCCTATCCCTATGTATGCTTATATCTTTAAAACTGCGCAACAGATTTTGATGCGATTTTTTTAATAGATAGCGTGATTCAAGAGGAAGGTTTATGTGTACAATACATGCATAATATTATTATATATAATAATACTAGCGAAGCTGGGACAGGTCGCTAGTATTATTATACATTAATATTGTATATACTGCGTTAATCAAAGGACTGGAACAATTTGCCTGCTGCTGCAATTTGCTTTCGATTATAAGTGAAAAGGATCTTAATAAACTAGTGTACTAATAGTGAGGTATCAACGATTGCATCCCTGCTTACCATCAGATGGATATGCAGTCAAGCACTAGTTTCTATCATTTAAAAAATAACATTCATTAAGGTAGAGCAAAACATTGCCATTGACTTTAATCTTCAGATTAAGTATTATACTTAGTACTTGTGTTAATAATATACTTAGTAAAGATTTTTTTAAGCAGGGATTATAGTAATCCTAGTACAAAGACACACATTGTATTAACTTAGAGCTACAATATCGAGAATATATTTTGAGTATATGTAAGGTGAAACTGACTGACTGACATATCAACGCATAGCTGAAACTATTGGGACTAGAAGCGTGAAACTTTTGGACGATCTTTCTTTTTATGATGTAGGTGAGCAGGAAAAGAGGATTTATTAAAATTTAGACTCCTAAGGGGATGAAACGTGGGTACAAAACTTTGTATGGAGAAACCTACATTCACGTGGGCAAAACCGCTGGCAGAAGCTGGTTCATATCTAATTAATTTTAATGTATTCAAAATCTGCATATACTTGGTTTCGAATCAGTAACTGAATCAATACCAAATTTAAAGAAATGTGATAAACGAAGAACCACTCGGCCAATTTTTTGCAAACTTCAAAATCTTTTGTTATCTTTTCCACTATTGTGGACAAATTCTTTGACTTAGGTATTTTTATAGAGTTTTATTTTAACATTATCTTATTTATTTTGTTTGCAAACCTAGCTTTTAGTAATTTCAATATGCCGCACGTCTGTGGCAAAACTTTGACTTTGACTTGGTCTAGTACGGAGCTAAAGTGAGGCCAAAAGTTAACTCTTGGCCTCACTTTAGCAGTGGCATCAAAGGGCAAATGAAAGACCACGAGTAGTTTCTAATTAGAAAAAGTATGTTACTCCTTCTAGCGTTATTCAGAACGGGAGAAATTATTTGCAGATTTCAGAAAGTCCAAAAAAGACCAGTTCATTATTGTATAGTAAACTGTCCGCGGCTTCGCTCCCGGCAACAGATTATTCTACTCTACTCTACCCTACTCTACCCGACTCTACCCGACTCTACCCGACTCTACCCGACTCTACCCTACTCTGTCTATTTTATTTTTGTATGATCGATTTTTCCTGAATTTTCTTTGCTATAAACCTCACGGAGCCCGAAACCTTTCCAACGAATGCAAAACCGTGGGAATGGGTTCGTGCGTTCTAGAGTTATAGCGTCAGGAAGGAAAACCCGACTTATTTTTATATAGTAGATTAATTTAAAATGTCGTCTAGATCAGATGATCAAAACAAACTAGACTGAAGATCAAACCTATCACTACATAGTATAAAATAAAGTCGCTTCCCGCTATCTGTCAAAGATCTAAACATATGAGGTATGACTTTAAAATTATGCATATCTTTAAAACTACGCAACGAAATTTGATGCGGTTTTTTTAACAGATAAAATAATTCAAGAGGAAGGTTTATGTGTATACATGCATAATACATTTAATATCAACATTACACCCATGCTCAGCTGTGGCGGGTTGCTAGTCAATAATAAAAATAAAAAAGTAAGCTGTAAAATTGAAGTATCTCTAACTAAAAAAAAACATGTAAAACCGAAAATAAGTTAAGCAAACAGCAAAATTAAACACGTCCCCTTCATACAAAGCGGCAAGTAGGTATACGACAGCAAAGTAATTGCCTGAAGAAGTATTTTGCTTAAGTGCATCCTTTTAATAACTGAAGGAAGCTCGGGGAAGAAAATTAATTAATATTACGGAGAGCCAAAGCCGCGGTAACAAAGGCAATTATCCAGAGATCCGTAGATCCGGGTCTCACATGATCCGGGAACTAACGAGAGTCCGTAACGAGATTATGAAAACTGACTGCATTTGATATCGATTCTGGCGCAGGTTTATGCACGTTTTAAAGTTTTGTTCGGCTTTGCCTTTCAAAGTTTATTTGTTCATTTTAACTGGAGTTTGTCGAGAAAGGTTCTGTAATGTAACTCTTGCTGTTTATTGTACACTTTTTTTGGTGAGAAGTCAGAGATTCGAAATAGTTAACTTCATTTGTTCTTTCTGTTTTAATCCCACGGTCTTAGAACTTAAAGAGCCAATGAAAGTTTCTAGGGATACGCGGAATTTCCACAGGATTTGGTCCGCGAAATTGCCCGATAGTCCATTTTTTTTGCACTTGTCTGATGTTATGTTATAAAATGGCAAAGACGCAGTCACAGTAATCCCGGAAAATTTATTGATGTTTTCCGTGGTCTGTTTCCAAAGTTCAGCTTCAAAATTTATATTACACAACTAGTATACAAACAAACTGGCCTGTCAGTCTAGTAGTTAGTGACCCTGACTGCTATGCGGGAGGTCGTGGGTTCGATTCCCACCCAGGACAAATGTTTGTGTGATGAGCACGATCATTTGTTCTGAGTCTGGGTGTAATTTATCTATAATATGTATGTAATTAGAAATATATAAGTATGTTTATCAGTTGTCTAGTACCCGTAACACAGGCTCTGCTTAGTTTGGGACTAGATGGCGTTGTGTGATAGTTGTGGACATATTATATTATATTATATTATATTATTATAAACTCTTCGAGATTTAAAAAAAAAATCGTGAAAATCGGTCCATATTTGGCTAAAATATCGCTAAAAAAGATACAAAAAATCATCCATCATCCAGAGAACATCCTTCTCATTCATTTGGATGTCGGTCAATAACTAGTTGTGAAATGTTGAAATTTTTTTTAGGGGATATTTTCGCTTTTGATCATTGTCTTGTAGCTGACGATGGAGCTTGCGTAGATACCTCTAGGTTATAGCTGTATAGCCCTTCCTTTGCTGTATGCATAATGAATGCATATCCAAAAATTTGTACGTATGGATGGGATATCCACCATGTGTCACAACACTTTCTAATAAATAGTCATTACAAACACTTTTAGCATTTTTAAACTGCATCTGCCTTTTTGACCCCTAACTGTTCATGCAAGGTCTTTACCATCCAGGAGGTAGGCATCACCTTTGCTGCTGCATATTTCATGGTTTTGAAATTATAAATAACACTGAAATAATATTTTTTTCACTGTAACCTTAAAAAAAACAGCCAAAAACATACCTACCCTGCCTAAAAATCGCAGCCATTATGCACGTTAGAAATCGCATTAAAAGTAGACATGAATAGTTGAATACTTCACAGACATGTCGTGACGTGTTCATTCTGTGTCAGCAGCTGTCAAAGTTTACGCTCACCCGACAACTAATTTGGAAGTCAGCGAAGAAATTCGTTTGGAAAATGTTTTTGAGAAACGGTGCAAGTTTTAAAAGTTGCCAAAGGAAATTGGCTTCTGTGTTCACAGGTTGAATTGTGACTGATTATATCTACTTGTGTTGTGTTTAAGACGGCAAAAGTTTCTACAAATAAGAGACAAATGGAAGATGAATGGGTTAGGTTTTGGGATGTCGCCGTGCTCGTGTGATCGGAGTTTCTTTGAAGGAAGTTTGGAAATAAAATTGGTTATACGAACAATTTTGAAGGTCGCGTGAAGCACAGGATCGTATGATGGTGATAATTGAATGGTGGGTATCCTTAGGTTAAAACGACAATGATTATGATTTGGTAAAACGGGCGACCCTGTAGTAGCAGTTGGGTTGTTTTTCCCTTATAGTGGCTGCCATTCCCTTTCATCTTTGCATTACTGCTTCGTAAACCTGTCATCACTTCCGACCAATTTTGAGGATAAGGTGGTGCTCCGCTCAAGCGTGGCCGATTTCTACCGTGTCCTCCAAGTGGCCTACACGCAATGATGATTCCAAGGCATTTCTTCCGCCTGGATGAGTCCGATGAAGACTCGAATGAGTCAGGAGGATGGTGAGGACGGAGTGGCATCTCTGTAGCCTTTTCTCAAAGAGAGGACGTATTACTCCAATCGTGTCATGCTTGAGATGTCCGTAACTGTGAGTTCGTGGCATTACAGCGGGCACTAACAGAATACCAGCGCTGCGATATTTATCGTTTTAAATAACGCAGCATATGCTGAGTAAGGCGCCTTTTTGGCCTCGCATGGATTTCGTACTTTTTGATTGTTGTGTTTTTAATTTATACGATTGTGTAAGGCACAAATAATTTTGTTTTTCTTTATTTCGATGAAAATCCATGGCTACATGTCATCACAGTTTCTACGTATTTTTTTTTTAAAGAAAAAATAATAAAAGTATTACATAAAAAATATCGATGTTATTTTCCGTAAATCAGTACAGGTTGCGATGTGTTCATTCTGTTACGTCGTTGGCTGTCAAACTTCAGCTCGAAGCTTACTGCAAACTAATTTAAAGTAAGGTGAGCGAATACAAATGAGTTAAGTGTTTTAAGTGAAATACTTACAAGTATTAGAGGGAAATCGATGCTCCTAATTTTGTTTCTTATCAAACGTTTTAAGGTTATAATAATTTGCAACGAAGGTTTTATCTTGTGGTGGCAAAAACCTAATAATTTTTGCGTTTTGCCTCGTCGTTTATACCGCGTATATTGAGGGACTGGAACAGTTTGCTGGCTGCAGTGTTTTTGTCTGATTGTAATTTAGGTGTCTTCAAGGTTAGAGTAAATAGTCTCTTAAACTGTCATAAACTGGTGCGCCTCACCATCAACGATTGCATCACTGCTTACCATCAGGTGGGATCGCAGCACTAGTTTATAGCAATTGAACTGTAGTGGCCCTACAGGGTCGAAGCCTCCCAGGGCCGAGGGTTGGTGCAAAAGCGTTACACCGGGGCTCTGGGAATAAGGCAAGGAAGGCACGGGGTGGGTTATTTAGTCAGTAAGAGTCTGACACAGTCTCCATTCCGCCCAAGAGCGGGATTCGTCATTGGATGCTTTTTACCTACCAAAAAAAAAAAAAAAAATTATATCAATTACAAAAAAAAACAAAACCTCCTTTTTGTTTGTGCGTTTAAACTTTGAGAACCACTTGTCTCATCTCACAGGCGTCAACGATACTCTGAATGAAGCCCGCTGAAACCTAATGAGACGGAAGGGTCCTTTCAAATGATCATTTGAGCGTTGCTCAGCGATACACGAGTTACGGCGGCCATCATTGAAGCTAGCTTTGAACGGGCGTGATATAAAAAATAGCGACATTTATTAAAAAGAAAAGAAGTTTTTTTTCGTGGAGTTTGAATGGATGGATAGTTTTGAGGTGGGTGATATTGTATGACTGTATTTATGTTAAACTGTGTCAGTTTTAGGGTTCTGTATCAGAAAAAGGAAAAACGGAATCCTTATAGGATCACTTTGTTGTCTGTCTCTCTGTCAAGATCCTTTACTTCGAAAAAACGTCAGGGTACTAAGTTGAAATTATAAACCATCTACCTACTTAAGGCTGCAGTCCTTTAAAAATGTGAAAAATATCTAACTTATAAGTTAATGAAAAAATGATACAGCTGTTTGTGTCGCAAACAGCATTTAAAGTTTTAACACTCAAGGGAATCACATTCAAAATTCATAGTTCCTGATGACTTTAAACTCTGTTTGGCATGAAGTAAGGTCATATGCACAAATATAGGAATAAATCTAAATACTGAAACTTTGTAGTTAAGCCACGAAAAAAAAATCAGTTTTCGATTGGGAACAGTTTTTAAGACTTGTTTTGGGAACTGAACTATATATTATGAATTTACTTTCGTTCTATATTATTTACATTAATCTTGTTAATTTAATTTAATCGTGTGTGGACTCTCGTCTGAAAATAAATGATAATACCATTTATTTTCCATTTATTTGATTTTATATACAAATTACACACAAATACATATTTAAATATTTTCTTTTAAAAAAAAAACAAATTAAAATAGTCCGCCTAATGGTTGATGCAATATTAAGTATTAATGTTTTATAACATACTAATATATTTCACTCACCCATCTAAAAAATAAAAACTTAAAAAGTAAAGGCTTTAAATTGTAAAAAAATAATCAGATTCGAATACGTACATTTTGTAAATGAACTTTTTGTGCACATATTTCAAAAGAAAACATCAAAACATAAACACAAATTAATGTTAAGGATCTCTCTACACGCTCTTCACTGTAATGAATGATCTTTTTGCTCCTCATTATTTAAATAAATATTTTAAAGTATTGGGCAGTTCTCATAATCTCAATCTTCGACTATCCATGGGCGAGATTCGTCATTGGATTGGAAAAAAAAATCTTTAAGGGTTCAGAAACAGACAATAGTAGTAAAACCTAGGCATAAAAAAAGCTAAAAGTTTATTTTTATTGACATATTTTAAGTTCTCTTAATTACAATGATTTGAATTTAATAATAGCATTTATTGGTTTACAATATTAAAATAACTTAATTTAATGATACGCCATTCTCTTTGAATTACCTGTTATTTATTTATTGTGCACACCTACAACAGGGCTGTCTTTTTAAACTTTGGTTGACTGGTAGAGAACGCCTATGTACTACTACTGTACGTAGTTAGATAGAATAATCTTTATTGTATACCAAAATAGTAACAATTTCGCTGAAACTTATATCTATGGATGCAATGCCAGTCTTATCGCTGACAACGACCAGACAACCTTATGATTACAAAAGATTAAACTAAAAAAGGGAGGTAGTGTCCGAGGGATATCTTACTAATATTATAAATGCGAAAGTAACGATGTTTGGATGTTTGTTACTCAATCACGCTAAAACGGCTGGACGGATCTGGATGAAATTTGGCACAGGCATAGGATACACTCCGGAATAGGACGTAGGCTACTTTTTATCCCAGAAATCCCATTCGCAACCCCAATACCACGCGGGCGAAGCCGCGGGCAAAAGCTAGTAAATAAATAAATAAAAGTACTTGCATTTGCTGCTAAAAAACATCTATTGTAATGAAGTATACAACTCGTAGTAAGTAGTAAAGGAATAAAATATTAAGCACCAGGCTACTTGACCCGATTCCTTGCTTTTGTACTGAATTGCTGAACTTACGGCGCACCGAAATTAAGTCCAACTTGCCCCTATTTATTTTATTTTTTACTATTCGGTTTTATAACGTCGTTTCACTTCTTTGATGATAGCGATTTTTGTTTAAACGTTGAGCGCATTGGTCTTGTATAGGAAGCAAACGTTTCCTTACCCTCCACGCCATGACTTTATTAGAAGACAATGTCTTATTTAACAATTATTTGTAAACTATTTACATAAAAATGCTAATAAAATATAATATTAGCTTAAACTTTGCTTTTAAATGCTTTTTACCTACCAAAAAAAAAAATTATATCAATTACAAAAAAACAAAACCTCCTTTTTGTTTGTGCGTTTAAACTTTGAGAACCACTTGTCTCATCTCACAGCCGTCAACGATACTCTGAATGAAGCCCGCTGAAACCTAATGAGACGGAAGGGTCCTTTCAAATGATCATTTGAGCGTTGCTCAGCGATACACGAGTTACGGCGGCCATCATTGAAGCTAGCTTTGAACAGCCCTGATATAAAATAAAAATAGCGACTTTTATTAAAAAGAAACGAAGTTTTTTTTTTCGTGGAGGCTTGAATGGGTGGATAGTTTTGAGGTGGGTGATATTGTGTGTATTTATGTTAAGCTGTGTCAGTTTTAGGGTTCTGTATCACAGAAAGAAAAATTGAACTCTCACAGGATCACTTTGTTGTCCGTCCGTCTGTCTCTCAAAACCCTTTACTTCAGGAACGCGCCGAGGTATTGAGTTGAAATTAAAACCTTTATTGCTGAAAACAGCAAAATAAAAACTTAAAAACTCTAGAGGATTTGAACTGTATTAGATTAATCAAATTCAACAACGTACCTATATTTCGTAAATGAGTTTTTTTGTGCACACATTAAAAAAAAAGCATCGAAACATAAACACAAATAAAATGATAAGGATCTCTCTGCACGCTCTTCACTATAATGAACGATCCTTGTGCTTCTCATTATTTTAATCAATATTTTAAGGTATTGGGCAGTTCTCATAATCTCAACCTTCGAACATCCAAAAGCAGGATTCGTCATTGGAGGACGGGATTTGTCATTGGATGATTTTTACCCACCATACAAAAAAAAAAACCTTTGATGCTCAAAGGTTTTTTTTAGAGACTTCTTCATATTCCTTTTCACCCAACTGGGTTTTGTTACGGTATGTAAATATCATCCAATGAGGAATTCTGCCCTTGGGTGGAGCGGGAAACAGTGTCAGACTCTTAATGACTAAACAACCTACCCTATTCCCACGTTGCCATGTATACTAGGGCCAGAGCCTTCTTTTCAGACACGGACACTCGGCTCCAGTTGGCTTCGCCCCCTTCAGCAGGGTCCCAACGGTTTGCTGACAACTCCATGAGGCGCACGGAAACAGTGCGCGCCGTCGACGACTGGGCTTGGTCCGTACGATTACCAGACAATTGGACGGCGTACTACCCATTGCTCGCCATCCACAAGCCCGTATCTACTGGGGCGTGAGCGCCATTGCTTTATGCGGTCGGCCTCCTCCTTTGCTAGCATTACTGCTTTGCAAAAGGAGGCGACGGCCTGCCACTCCTCGTCGCCGGACCATGGCCTCTACCAAGGCCCGGGGCGAAAGATCTCCGCCAAGCAGGACACACTTCGACAGTGGGCTCGACCGTGTGCTCCGGGCGGTGCCCTACTGGGTTAATGGCTAGTTCTTACGTTGTCTTTACCATAAAAGTCTGGAATATGCTTCCTCTTGACATCGAAATTCTGTAAGTAAGTTTTTCTTTAAGCGCCATATTCTGATCTAGTAGTTACTACTACTACTACTCAAAGTCCTCTCAACCTTAGTTCAGTCGTCGTCATAATTGACTATTTTAAGTTCTCTTAATTATAATGATTTGTTATTAATAATTGCAGTTATTAATTTAAAGTATTAGAATATATTATAACTCGTAACTTAATTTAATGATACGTCATTTTATTTGAATTATCTGTTATTTATTTATTGTGCACACCTACGATATTAATTCTGCACACCTCCCACAGTGTTGTCTTTTTTAACCCAAATGTTGATTGGTAGAGAATTTCATGTTGCGTTAAGTCCACCTATGTACTATAACTACTGTATGTTTATTTTAAAAAGATAGATAGATATTATAACCTTTATCGTACACCAAACTAGTAACAATTTCACAAAAACTTATATGTATGGGTGCAATGCCGGTCTTGTCGCTGACAACGACCAGGCAACCTTAGGATTACAAGAGCTTAAACTAAAAAAGGGAGATAGTATCCAAGACATATAAATAAATAAATAAAAGCACTTGCATTCGCTGCTAAAAAACGTCTATTGTAATGAAGTATACAACTCGTAGTAAGTAGTAAAGGAATAAAATATTAAGCACCAGGCTACTTGACCCGATTCCTTGCTTTTGTACTGAATTGCTGAACTTACGGCGCACCGAAATTAAGTCCAACTTGCTCCTATTTATTTTATTTTTTACTATTTCGTTTTTATAACGTCGTTTCACTTCTTTGATGATAGCGATTTTTGTTTAAACGTTGAGCGCATTTGTCTTGTATAGGAAGCAAACGTTTCCGTACTCTCGACGCCATGACTTTATTAGAAGACAATGTCTTATTTAACAATTATTTGTAAACTATTTACATAAAAATGCTAATAAAATATAATATTAGCTTAAACTTTAGCCCTAGTTTTTATATTACAATATTTATTATTAAATTAAGAAAAAAACAATATTTATTTATTTAAATTTATAGGGTTGTTCCCGTTACCCCAGAATCCTGAAAGACAAGGGTTTTATATTTATAACACATATATAGGAATAAACCTGAAAACAGAGTAGTGGGGGTATTTTAGTGAAAAATAGCATTACACTGTTTCAGTTGTTGTGTTCAGTAGGTATGCTTTGCAACCTTAGCGGAATAGACCAGTGCAGATAGCTTTTGAAAGGGAACAAAATAGTAGTAGGATGAAACTCATTAGAAAAAAAAGAGAGTATGACAAAAATTTAAGTAAAAATAAATTGCGGTCGATCTGAGATCGGAAGTGGATGGGTGTGCGGTTTTAAGGGTAAAAAAAATATCTCGAGGTTATGTGAAAACACTGTAAATACAAAAGTTGTTTTTTTATGACCTACAAGTTTGCCATTAGACTTTTTTTCATAGAACCAGTAGTTTTGCCATTTTTTACCCTTAAAACCGCACACCCATCCACTTCCCGACCTCAGATCGACCGTAATTTTGTTTTCCTTAAATTGTTGTTATATTCTCTTCCTTTTCCAATGGGTCTCGTTCTACTACTATTTTGTTTCACTTTTTATCATTTTCAATGCTATTTGCACTGGACTACAAGGGCATGTCAGACTTTTACTAATTAAAACCACACTTACATTATTGCAAAGACGATTTTAAAATCAAGGTTGAAAACACAAGACCCCAAAGAAATAAAATCATTAGAAGATTCATAGTACCTACTACTGTTAACTATTATGGGCAAAGATGTAGAAAATGCTTAGTCCCAACAATATTTAATGACATACCAGTCGATTTAGAGAGTAGCTGTACTACAAAACTTTCTTTTAAAAACAAAATGTTGAAGTTCCTTCTTAACAAAGTCTGTCAAGACCTCATAATGGGAGATATTTAGATTTAAATATGTCCTAATTAAACTAATAAGTAATTGCTGTTATGTGTGAATTATGAAGTCAAAGGTGTTTCTCAATTTATTTAGAGGTATTATTTAAGGGAGCTACATCTGCCAACAAACTGTTCTGCAGTTTGGCAGAAGTAATATTTTTGTTAATCATGTTTGTTACCTCGAATAAACGCTTTTTCATTTTTTTTTTTTTTTTTTTTTTTTTTTTTTTTTTTTTTCACTTATGCACCTAACATTCATGCCAATGGCTTTTGAAACAGCACAAGCTGAGCAACAACCTATTTTCGCACAGATGCGACGCACAACTCGGTTTTATATTTTGTAACTGTTTCCGTTTCTGTTATTAATGTTTTATGTATTGTACACGCTTTGTTTTGTTGTTTCTCTGTCGCATGTCGATCAAGACCACATATATAGATATAACTAGATAACGCAAGCATCACGATCAGTATGGAAACCAAGCGTGCCATTTTTTGACTACCTATTATGGCGTCACAAGCACTATTTGTGATGGAAAAATCAAAATGATTTAAAGACGCCGCTGCGTACAGCGTCCCCCTTGCCAGCACAATTAACCATTTTTATATTTTTAACTGATGTCCGACTAGCGCTGTACACCGATGCAGACTGACCACGAAAGTGACCACTAACGATTTTTGTACGTAATTTGTACGTAAGCTAGGCACGCGAAGTAGTTGCTCTTTCGTTATCGACATATATCTATATATATATTTGTTAGAATTGTAAACCTTTGTACACATAAAATAAACCTACTACTGCCATATATAAATTATTATCGACAAGTATATGTTATGTCATCTTCTGATCAAATAAAGAACAGTCGTGTCACTGCATTCGAATAAACTGCCGTTTTATTAGGTTATGGGCCCAGTATGTCTTATAGTTAAATTTTAAGTATATTTTCTGCTTTTATTTAGCTTAGGCGCGGTATGTAATATAAAAAAAAAACGGCTGTGAGTGTCAGTTAACAAAATTAACGGAAATGGCTACAAATTTCTTGACCAGTATTCCAAAGCTGAAAGGTCGGGAAAACTATGACGAATGGGCATTTGCGGCGGAGAACTTGCTAATTCTAGAGGGTGTGGCTGACTGTATAAAGCAAGAAAAACCACCAGCAACAGCAACCGCAGTAGCAGAAGATGCCAAAGCGAAAGCCAAGTTAATTTTGACAATAGATCCATCATTGTATGTTCACATTAAGGAAGCTAAAAGTACTAAGGATTTGTGGCAGAAATTGAAGTCGATGTTTGATGATTCTGGGTTTTCAAGGAGAATCACATTGTTGCGTAATCTCATATCAATTCGCCTAGACGGTTGCGACTCAATGACTACCTACATCACACAAATAATTGAGACGGCCCAAAAATTAGCAGGAACAGGATTTCCAGTGAATGATGAGTGGATCGGGTGTTTACTGTTGGCTGGTTTGCCCGATAAATATTTTCCAATGATTATGGCCATTGAGCATTCCGGAATCGCCATTACAGCTGATGTGGTAAAAACGAAATTGATCGACCTGTCAGATGATGGTTCGGAGGCCGGAAATGCGTTTTTCAACAGAGGGCAGCACTGTCATCAACATCGCAATGTTGGCAATGTAAGTGAAAAGAATGACAGCTCTCGTAGCAACAATGGTGGCGGTTCATCGAAATCGAATCAAAAGAAAACAGATAAACAGAAAATAAAATGCTATAAGTGCAAAGAATTTGGGCACTATAAATCTCAGTGCACCAAGGAACAAAACCAGCAACATGTAATTAAGAAGACGAACGCTTTTTCCGCAGTTTTCTTGAGTGGAAATTATAGTAAAGACGACTTTTACTTAGATAGCGGTGCCAGTGTTCATTTGACCCCAGATGTAAACATTGTGAAAAATCCATGTTTTTCGCCTCAAATAAAGGAGATAATAGCAGCAAACAAAAGTGCTATGCCTGTTTTGTGCTCTGGTCATGTAAATATAATTACAAAAACTTCAAATGGTTGCAGATATGATGTGACTTTAAAGGAAGTTTCATGTGTTCCTAACCTCTCGACAAATTTAATTTCTATTAGTAAGTTGATCAAAAACGGCAACAGTGTGCAATTCAAGAACGATTGCTGTTATATTTACAATCAAGAAAACAGTTTGGTTGGAATTGCAGATGAAATGAATGGTGTTTACAAGTTGAGGTTAGAAAGCAAGCAGTGTTTGTTTACATCTCCTACTGAAGATACTAGTAGTGAAATTTGGCACAGGAGAATGGGTCATTTGAACATGAATGATTTAAAAAAGATGAAAGATGGAGCAGTCATGGGTATTTCATACTCAGATAAGTCGGAGATCAACAAAAGTACATGCACAGTATGTTGTGAAGGAAAGCAGTCTCGCTTGCCATTTGGTCATGCAGGAACAAGGAGCAGCAAGCCTTTGGATGTTATCCATGCTGATGTTTGTGGACCAATGGAGATAACTTCAATCGGTGGATCAAGGTACTTTCTTATATTTGTTGATAACTTTACCCGTATGGCTTTTGTTTACTTTCTTAAAGTAAAAAGTGAAGTTTTCAAGTACTTTAAAGAGTTCAAGTCGTTGGTAGAAAACCAACAGAATGCAAAAATTAAATTTTTTCGGACAGATAATGGCCTAGAGTTCTGTAGTAATGAGTTTGAAAATTATTTGAAAAGTGCAGGTATTCTTCATCAAAAGACGAATGCCTACACTCCTGAACAAAATGGTATGAGCGAGCGTATCAATAGGACTATTGTTGAAAGAGCTCGTTGTTTATTATTTGATGCTGGGTTAGATAAGAAGTTTTGGGCGGAAGCTACAAATAATGCAGTCTATCTTAGAAACAGATCTGTTGCATCAGGATTAGATAATAAAACACCATATGAACTCTGGATGAAACAGAAACCAGATTTAAGTCATATCCGTATATTCGGTAGTCCGATAATGGTTCACATTCCAAAAGAAAAAAGGCTCAAGTGGGATTCTAAATCAAAGAAGCATATCCTAGTCGGTTTTGCAGAAAATGTGAAAGGTTACAGAGTATATGATCCTGTAAAGCGTAATATAACAACAAGTAGAGATGTTATAGTACATGAGAATACTGAAAGGAAGAATATTGTAGATGACAATATAACAGTTTCAGTTGGGGATACAATCCAAACAGATAAGTCAGGCAGTGAGAAAGAGATACCAAAAGAAACTTCTCAGAGTGATGAATGCTCAGATATTTCTTCAGAATCTGAATATCATAATGTTTTGACTGATTTGGACTCTACTCTGCAGCAAACAACAGCATCTGAGGAAGATGATGAGCCAGAGCCAGTAATCACTAAACGAATAAGGAAGCCACCGGAGCGTTATGGTTATACAAACCTATGCGCTTCATCCAGTACCGAAGTTACCAAGGACCCAGTTACCATCCATGAGGCTCTGGAGGGCTCTGACCGAGACAAGTGGATCGAGGCTATGAAGGAGGAGTTGGAGGCTTTCAAAGAAAATGATGCGTGGTCCCCAGTTGACGAACTGCCTTCTCATAAAACTCCAGTGCAATGTAAGTGGGTGTTCAAAAAGAAAGTCAGTAGTGATAATAGTATTCGGTACAGAGCGCGTTTGGTGGCTAAAGGCTTCACTCAGAAGCCTGGAGTTGATTATGATGAGACTTTTTCACCAGTTGTAAGACATTCTACTCTTAAGATGTTATTTGCTTTGTCAGTACAATTAAATTTAGATGTCACTCATTTAGATGTGAAAACAGCATTTTTAAATGGTTTTCTTAAAGAAGATATTTATATGTATCAGCCAAATATTGACTGCAATTCTAAAAAAGAGAAAGTTATTGTAAAATTAAACAGAGCAATTTATGGACTAAAACAGTCCTCTAGGTCTTGGTATGAGAGAGTAGAGCAATGTTTATGTGAAATAGGGTTTAAAAAGAGTCGCTTAGAACCATGTGTTTTTACAAAGATCAGTTATGATGTAAAGCTTATTATTGCTTTGTATATTGATGATTTTTTTTTTATTGTAATAATAAGAGTGAAACTGAAGATTTAGTTTCTGCGTTGAGTTCTAAATTTAAGATAAAAAACTTAGGACAGGTTCAACAGTGTTTAGGTATGAGGGTTAAGATTGATAAAAAGCTCAATATTGTAACTTTAGATCAAGAACAATATATAGATCAGTTATTAAATAAATTTAATATGTTGGAATGTAAAGAAGCTAGTACTCCAATTGAATGTAAATTAGATATTGAAAGGTCTGAAACCTGTGATAGTGAGATTCCTTATCAGCAATTGATAGGAAGTTTGATGTGCTTAGCAGTTCTGACAAGGCCAGACATATCATTCAGTGTAAGTTTTCTTAGTCAGTTCAATAAATGTCACACTAATGTTCATTGGAAGTATGCTAAGAGAATACTTAGATATTTAAAGAAAACAAAAGATTTTTGTTTGAAATATGCAAAAGGAGACACTGAACTTGTAGGATATGTTGATGCAGATTGGGCTAGTAATTCAGTTGACCGTAAGTCTTATACAGGATATTGTTTTGAAATGTCAGGTTCAGCTATTTCATGGGAAAGCCGTAAGCAAAGAACAGTAGCATTATCAAGTATGGAGGCTGAGTACATGGCAATAGCAGAAGCATGTAAAGAGGCTATATATTTAAGAATGTTATTATGTGAGCTTACTGGTAGTTTACACACTGTGAAATTGTACAATGATAGTCAAAGTGCACAGAAGTTGGTGGCAAACCATGTGTGTCATAGAAAATGTAAACATATTGACATCAGATACCATTTTGTCAAAGATGTAGTCAATGATAACATTATTAGTTTGAAATATTTGCCAACAACTGCTATGCCAGCAGATGTTTTAACTAAAGCTTTAAGTCCTATGAAACATTATAAATGTATGGAAGGTATAGGTATGTTTAAGTGTTAGTAATTTAAACTGTTAGTATATTATACAAAAGATTGTTTAAATTGTGATATTGGTTTATTTTCTGTAGTTGGGGTGTTAGAATTGTAAACCTTTGTACACATAAAATAAACCTACTACTGCCATATATAAATTATTATCGACAAGTATATGTTATGTCATCTTCTGATCAAATAAAGAACAGTCGTGTCACTGCATTCGAATAAACTGCCGTTTTATTAATATTAAGACGATCCACAGAGAAAAGTTATGTAATTATCACAGATGCCATAGACAAAATATGTCATTTAACTGAGACTAAGGCAACTATATTCTGCCTAGTGTCTATGGTGCAAGTAATTAATATCTGGTTCACACTTGACTGACAGATTGTTGTATTATGTGCGTCTCATCATCATCATCATCAACATCAGCCTTATTAATGTTCTCACTGCTGGGACACAGGTCTTCTCTCTAGGAGAGGGAAAGGGCCATAATCCACCACGCGGGCCTAGTGCGGATTGGTGGATGTCACATGTTTTCGATTTTTTGGTTCTAGGACATGCCGGTCTCCTCACGATGTTTTCCTTCACCGTTTTGAAAGCAGTGGTGATGAAATAAATTACACAAAGTGCGCCTGGCTGGGTTCGAACCCGCGACCTACAACTCGTAGGTTGGGGCCTTTACTACTCGGCCACCACTCTTCTCGCGTGCGTCTATTTTTGGCAAAATAAACATTATTTTCTTTCTTTCTTTGCGTGCTCGAAAGGTTAAAAAAATAAATGATCCTTCAATCGCAATCCCGTTTTAATTAAACCGCCATTGTGTCGGTAAATAAAGATGGTTGCAATTAATTATTCTAAAACGTAAGCAAATGTGTGAAAGGGGTATGTGTTTGCGAAGCATTAGCATTTTGCGTTGTACCAACGCTTCTGTGTGTACACTGGCCCGCAAAAAAATAGGGTTACTAACAAAAAGAGAGAGATAGTTTATTGAATAAATAAAAAAGAAAGAAAAACATTTATTTGGACTCACACAGGACAAATAAAAATAACAAAATAAACACCTAATCTATATCTAACTTACATTTTAGCTTAAAACAAAACAAAAACAGAAAACTAAAATTAAATTATGAAAAAATAAATAAAACAAAAAGTAAATAGGATGAGTTGGTGTTGTAATCTGTTTGTTGTAAATGACTGACTAATAAAGTACAAGAATCAATAATATACACATATTTACAGTACATGAAATAATAAAATAATTTTAATTAAAAGTCACATAAGTTCATTAAGCCCAAGGCGAACGCTAGCGTTCGCACACCTATTGTTCTTTATTTGTGTCTGTAATTACCAAAGTCAAAAGGTTAATATTATAATGGCGACAGTTTTTGAAAGTGTGTGTTCGTTTGTTACTTCTTTATGCTAAAATGGCAAAATGGATTGAGGTAAGTTTTGGTACATAGGTCGACCCAAAAAATTTGGGCCTGGAATAGCAAGTAAGATATTTTTATCTCAGGAATATGTTCCCTTGGGACAATTTCTTACTATCACGTAGATGTTGCTGCTGGTAAAAGCTACTAAATAAAACACTTGACAGATTGTTTTGAAACAAAACTAAAAAATTAATCAATTTGATATTGATGCTATAATACATAGAATTAAATTGTGAATTAAAATTATGATCATTAATTATTTTTTTTAATTTAGATAATATAGACAATTTTATGATTGTTTTTGTTAACATTAAAACTACATAACCCTAATTATTAACTTAACTAAAAATACCTAATCTAAAAAAACTCTTCCACATCGCTGTCGACTGGTAAAGTGCCCAAAAGGCTGGCAGCATTGCCACGCTGTATGGCGATGCTTATTCTTTGCCCAAGGTAAAAGCCAGCCCTTGAGTTATAATTCGTTCGAATTATACGTGTTATAATGAATATGACTTATCTGCTAACTTTACACAATACCGCAGTTTTCCAATGCGGCCAGTTACTTTTGAATCCCAGTGTATAATGCTGGTACATGGGCTATGTAGTTAATGAGTAAACTTGTAGCGTTAGAATGTTTATGAACAATTTTCTCTACCAGTTTTCACGGAACTAATGAATGAGGTAAGTAAGTACCTATTCAACTTAACAAAGAGCTTCAACTGCATGTTTTACTAGCTTTTGCACGCGGTTTCGCTCGCGTTAAATTCAAGTCAAAATTGTTTATTGTGGTACACAGGTTAAAAAAAAGATGTAATAGTTCCGTCCGTAGTGAAGTACATTTATGACCCACCTTTTGACATTCAATAATACAAAAGATGGTTATACAACGTTGCAGCAGTAATTCATTATTCAGTATAATACCTAGTTTAATAATCTATACTAATATAATAAAGAGGTAAAGTTTGTTTTTTTGTTTGTAGGAGGTAATCTCTGGAACTACTGATCCGATTGGAAAAAAAATAGCAACAATAGAAAGCTGCTTTACTCCTGAGTGACATAGGCTATATTTTATGTACGCGGGCGAAGCCGCTGGCAAAATCTAGTGATTAATATAGAAGTCAGTGTTAAATTCGGGCTTTCTGCTTTGATAGTTGCAGAATGCCCCATACAACCCCTTCTTAGTTTTAGAGAAGTGGGAAGGGGGTTAGAATGAGACAAAAAGTAGCTTATGTCACTCTCCGTCCCTTCAACTATCTTCACTTAAAATTAAATTTACGTCAATTCGTCACTTCATTTTGCCGTGAAAGATGGACAAAGAGACACACACACGCAACACCACATTCATCATGTTAAGGTCGTGGACTCAATACACAAATTAAGTGACTTACATCATAGTTTTACTAAATATCATTCAGCATTCCGATCCCGATTTCTGGCCACCGTAGGCGCGGGCGTGTGGATGGCGAGCAATGGGTAGCTCGCCGTCGAATCGTCTGGTAACCGTCCGGACCAAGCCCAGTCGTCGACGGCGCGCACTGTTCCCGCGCGCCTCAATGAGTTGTCAGCAAACCGTAGGGGCCCTACAGAAGAGTCGAAGTCAACTGGGGCCAAGGGTTCGCGTCTGAAACGAAGACTCTGGCCCTGGTATATATGGCAACGTAGGAATGGGGTAGGTTGTTTAGTCAGTAAGAGTCTGACACTGTTTCCAGCTCCGCCCAAGGACGGGATTCGTCATTGGATGATTTTTAACTACTATAAAAAAATCCCTATCAATCAATATCAATAAAAAAAGACGCACGGTAACAAACCATATAGTATTTATTAACACATGCTCATAACAGTCAAATCCCTTATTTAGATTCATTACTAAAAAAACAAATTTTACAAAAAAAAAAAACCGCCTTCAAAAAAAGTCAAACGATAAAAGTTCCTACACTAAAAAAATCAAAATAAAAATTTTTACTATTGTAAAGAAACTTAATTTATTCGTAAACTTATTTGACATTAATATTTTGCAAATACATATTCAAAATTTATTACTTCTTTTTGGAGTCGGTGCCATAATACATATAAAAAAAAAATTGCAAATCCATCCATAAACAACGGAGTTCTGAGGTTACAAACATAAAAAGAAAATAAAAAAAAATACAATCGAATTGAGAACCTCCTCCTTTTTTGAAGTCGGTTAAAAATAGGTAAACGTAAAATACTTCGTACTTAAACTAAAAATTTATAGAAAAACAATATTTCATAGTTTATGAACTTGTTGCACAATATTTATTAACTGGATGCATTTTAAGACCGCTGTGTGTTTTCAATCTGTTTATTCCTAGTAGAATTTAGGAGTGATAGTTTATCAGGGTAGGCTACGACGAGTTATGTTTGCTATGCATTTTGCCAAGCGTACATTGTTCTACTTTGCAACTAGATATTTTATCTTTTTTTTTATGGGGTGAAAAATCATCTAATGACAAATCCCGCCCTTGGGCGGAGCGGGAAACAGTGTCAGACTCTTACTGACTAAACGACCCACCCCTTTCCTTCTGGACCTCTTCATTTGCTGACAACTCCTTGAGGCGCACGGGAACAGAGCGAGCCGTCGACGACTGGCTTGGTCCAGGCTATTATCAGACAATCGGACGGCGAGCTGCCTTGCTCGTCATTCACAAGCCTGCGCGTTTGGCATCATTTTGCCAAGCGCACATTGTTCTACTTTGCAACTAGGTGTTTCACAGACAATCGGACGGCGAGCTGCCTTGCTCGTCATCCACAAGCTCGCGCGTTTGGCATGCATTTTGACAAGCGCACATTGTTCTACTTTGCAACTAGATGTTTCATCACCATCAAAAACGTGCACTGCTGGATATAGGCTTCCCCCAAATGTCACCACAATTACCAGTCTTCTGCGTATGACATTCATCGGAATCTTGCAACCTTTACCATGTAATCGGTGTACCTCACAGGAGGTCTTCCCACTCCATCTGTTTTGCGAGCAATATGGCCTTCCTGTTGCCAATTTAGTTTGGCGAATCTTTATGCTATATCAGCAATCTTGTTTCTCCTGCGACTTCCCTCATTCTTGATTCGCTCACGCCAGGAAACTCCGAGAATAGCCCTTTCCATTACCTTTTGGTTGACTTTAAACCTTCTGATCAGGGCTATTGTAAGCGACCACGTTTTAGAGCCATGTATCATCACTGGTTGCACGCTGGTATCACGCATTGGTTATAGACTTTTGTCTTGAGACACTGTCTTCGTTGTCTTGGTTATAATATTAATATAAGATTGGTATTTGGTATTCATCATCATCATCATCAATTCAGCCGAAAGACGTCCACTGCTGGACATAGGCCTCCCCCAAACGTCGCCACAACGACCGGTCCCGTGCGGTCAATTCCAGCCACCTTGACCAGGTCGTCGGTCCACCTTGTGGGAGGCCTACCAACACTGCGTCTTCCGGTACGCGGTCGCCACTCCAGAACCTTTCGGCCCCAGCGGCCATCTGTTCTACGTGCGATGTGCCCTGCCCATTGCCACTTAAGTTTGGCATTACACCAACGAAATTAAATTTACCACTTCTGGAGTTGACTAAAAAACAATACAGGTATTTTTGATGTTGAATGATAACTATATCATTTTACTATTCAATCATGCAACTATAACGATCACAACTTAAACAAGTTTTCAATAAAAATATTTTTTTCATAGCAAGTTTTTATAGCGCATATACCGCGCTTAAAACTGGTAAATACAAATCACAATCACTCAATTGCAGGTGAAGCAGTGGGCGGAAACTAGTTATACATACAAACTTTCTTTGTACTATGTAACTGCATAAACATGTGTTCTATGAATTATCGAGTAATTTGCAGATAAATAGAAAGGAAGGCACGGAAAGAGAGATGTTATGAACAATAACGTAAACAAAACCATTAGACCTTTTCAATCCATTTATTGCTAGTCTAAGTTTGCAACGATCAACCTGGTGTTCAGATGAAACGAAGATAACTGGCACTGCTCAGCGTGCGGTTAAAATATCCTAAAATTCTTCATTGATCCAAGCTAGGTCATGATTGCCATCTTAAGTATCCTTTACATAGTGTGTTTCCATCAAATGATATCTTTATCTAGGTTTCGAGTTTATGCACAGGAGTCCAATCCTCCTCGAAGTAATTGTTGTGCCTGCTGCATTCACACATTTATTTCTACAGGTTTTCTCCATCTTAAGTTTTCAAACATGACTCTGTAGTCGTTTCGTAGTGTGCAGTAGTTTCGCAGTTTGCTGTCGTTTGCTGGTTTGTAGTCGTTTCGTAGTTCGTAGTCGTTTCGTATTGTGTAGTTGTTTCGTATTTTGTAGTCGTTTTGTAGTTTGTAGTCGTTTCGTAGTCTGTAGTCGTTTCGTAGTTTTTGTCATTTTTAATGATTTTACTTATCCAGTCAATGAACGGACTAGTTGGCGTAACTCCTGCAGCATCATAGAACATTTTGTATTCTTCAAGAGTGCAGAAATGCTCAAGTTGTTCCGTACCAATAGTGTTGACAGCAACTACACCTGATAGGTGAAGCACCGGTCCACCTGAATCACCTGGGCAAACACCAGCTACCTTCCTACATCGTCGTGCTATACACATACGTGGATTTACACGCTGAAAAATTTGAGGACTGCACAACACGATTAAAGAATCCAAAAATTGTAAAGGCTTCCCTACTGCAGAAGCATCACTTGCTATATGAAATATTGAGTTATTTGCAAATTTCTGGGTAATGTTAGTTATGCCGTAACCAGCTATAATTACTTCTTGACCAGTCATAGTTACATAATCTAACCCACTCAAGCGTGCGTATTGATTTAATTCGATTGCTTCATGTCTCAATAAGGCTATATCATTAAATATGTCGGTAAATCTAAATTTGTATGCGGGGTGCGTAATGATATCAAATATTAAGCTTGTTTTGTTATTTTTCAGTGGACCGTATATTATCACAGGTCTTAATGAAAATATGGATGATTCAAAAGAAAGTTTGGGCGTGTTGAAACAGTGTGCAGCAGTTAGTGACCATATTGGAGTCAACACTGAAACTGTACATGAATGGAAGGTGTTGAGAACAGTTATGTTACCCCATTCAGAAGTTGATATAAGTTGATATTGCTGTTTTACGATGTATTGATATTTTGATTCGTCAGCATCTCTTCCACCGATGATTCTTCTTATTTCTGAGTTTTTGATTGATAATGACTTGGTCATTAAGAAATTTAAATAGAATATATTATAAAACAGCACAGTACAACGCATGATGAGCGAAACAGGTATTTGAAAGTAAATCGTTAAATTGGTTCACAAGTTATTATACTTTTTGAAACTGTTGTATTGAAATGTCGAAATCAATGATTTATTTTTATTATTGTTCAACGAATTGCTTATATAACTATAGCGTCTCATAATAAAGATTGGTGCACTTGACGATAGATTATTTGCACAAAAATGAAATGTGCATGTTTTATTGGGATATATCACAATGTTTAAAGATTTCTTTTTGATATTTTTTCAGTTTTTACAAGCTTTTTATTAGCTTGCAATGTAACTATGTATGTTCGGCTCAAATCTTGCAACTCAATTTTGAAGCAGATTTATTCACCCAATTGAGCTGCAATTTTGCATGCAAGTGTAAATCGCATGACAATGCAATATTATGATGACATAGAGCTGATCTGATGATGGAGCTGGAAGGTAGCCATAGAAGCTCAGCAATAAAACCACTCAACCTTATCGTTTTTGGACTCATTGGATTTGTATTGACGAGTACTTTGATCCTATAAGGTAGCCAGGGTCTGATGGAGGAGTTGGAAGGTGGCCATAGGAACTCCGTAATACAATTAGATAACCCTAACGTGTTTGTAGTTTTCGGAAAGGTCTTGATGAGTATTAATAATAAAGATATATACCGAGCTATAAAAGCTTGTTATCTACACTAATCTGCACTAATATAATAAAGAGGTAAAGTTTGTTTTTTTTGTTTGTAAGAGGTAATCTCTGGAACTACTGGTCCGATTGGAAAAATTTTAGCAACAATAGAAAGCTGCTTTACTCCTGAGTGACATAGGCTATATTTTATGTACACGGGCGAAGCCGCTGACAACTGCTAGTAAAAAATATTTACATTGAAAACTTGTTTGTTTTATTAATTCTAAGTGATATTTGTTTTCTAATCTAATCACAACTTCCGCCCTTGGGTAGAGCAGGAGATAGTGTCTGACTCTTTCTGAATAAAAAATCTTCTAGGTTTTTACGTTGCCTTTCATACGGGGGCCGAGCCTTCCTTTCAGACGTGAACCCTTGACCTAGTAAGGCTTCGACCCTTCTGCAGGGTCTTGAGGCATGCGGGAACAGTCCGCGCCCTCGATGCTGATGACCACTCCTTGAGGCGCGCGGGAAAAGTCGACGACTTGGGATTAGTCCAGACGATTACCGGACGGTCGGACGGTGAGCTAACTTCTAAATGGATACAAAATGCTTTAACATACCAGTCTACCGCAAGCCTATCAATAACAATATATATGGAGATATATATTGTTATTGCTATCAATAACAATATATATGGAGATATATATTGTTATTGATAGGCTTGCGGTAGACCATCTCAACCGATGGTGAGGTGGCGATCTCTCGCGGTCTTGGTAAAGGCCATAGTTCAGAGCGAGGAGGATTGGCAGGCGGTCGCCTCCTTCTGCGAAGCACGAGCAAAAGAGGAGGCCGACCACATTCGGCAAAAGCAACGGTGTTCTCGCCGCAAACACTGCCGCCGCGTGTACGATCCCGATTTCCACCGTGGGCGCGGACTTGCGGACGGCGAGCAGCGGCTAGCTCGCTGTCAGCCCATCCAGCATTATTCCCGCGCGCCTCAATAATTTGTCAGCAAACTGTACAGAACTAGCCGAGTCGAAGCCTCCTAAGGTCCAAGTGTTGATGCGAAAGCGGACCACCAGGGCCTTGGAATTAAGGCAAGAAGCAACGGGGTGGGTCATTTAGTCTGTAAGAGTCTGACACTGTTTCCCACTCCGGCCAAGTGCTGGATTTGTCATTAGATATTTTTTTCCTCCACAAAATAAAAATCCCACCTGATGGTAAGCGATAATGTGGCCGACAATTGAGCACGCTTGCCTATGAAAGTAACCTATTAATTGTGGCTTTTTTTTATGGTAGGTAAAAGTCATCGAATGACGAATCCTACTCTTGGGCGGAGTGGGAAACAGTGTCAGACTCTTAATGACTAAATGACCCACCCCGTTGTTTCTTGCCTTAGTTCCAAGGCCCTGGTGTAACGCTTTCGCACCAACCCTCTGCTCCGGGAGGCTTCGACCCTGTAGGGCCTCTAAGTTCGACCCTGTAGGGCCCCTACAACAAAAATGCACCTAATTATTTGAATATATCACGGGGTATGGCTTAAATTCTTGAGCCACGAACGAACACCGGCGTTTGTACACCTGTTGTCTTTCTATTATGTTTCTAATTACGGTACTCGATAGGTTAAACACAGTCAATATTTTCTTATCTTTCTTAATTGGCAAACAATCGCCATAAAAGAAAAGCGGTCGCTAATTTTCTCTCTCAAATAAAGTCATAATTAGTTTGACAAAATAACATTCTTGATAAGGAAAATTTTATTTCGTAAGTCGAGAGAACATAACTACAAAGCGAAATAAATGAATAATAATTAGTTGGGACTCAATAGATCATTCTAAATTCGCCTTTATTATGACTCAAACAATGCGGCTTTTAATTTCAATGATAAATTACAGTTTTCCGTAAATAGCGCAATGAATAGGCAAGTTTGCAGTAAGCTCAGTCTGTGTCGAGAAGTTAAAAATAGTACATTTTAATACAAATGGAGATAACTTGCTATTGCAACCGAGGCGGAACTAACTCAAGCCGTTTAAGTTCCGCCTCGGTTGTTAAATTTCCACGTGTATCAAACGACGTTTTTCAATACATTTACGAAGAAAGATAAAAACAGGTTCTGCCCGGCGACTTATGGGGGTTCTTTGGCGACCAGTCCGATACTTTATCGTATTGTACATTAAATTATGGTGGGGCGAGCTGGCACACTTTTTCACACTAGTGCGGAAAATTGTGAATTGCAGGCATGAGTTGTAGGAATATTTACTGAAACAAAAACTCTCACTCGGCTTCATCAAAGCCAGAAAGAAGAGATATTATTAGAGCAACTTATTTAAATATGCATTCTGATAGTATGTATAGTATCTTACTAATCTTACTAATATTATAAATGTGAAAGTTACGATGTTTTGATGTTTGGATGTTTGTCACTCAATTACGCCAAAACGGCTGGACGGATCGGGATGCAATGTGGCACAGGCATAGAATACACTCCGGCATAGGACATAGGCTACCTTTTTTTCCCGGAAAAACATAAGGTTCCCGTGGGATATACACTTCTTATTTTTGTTTCGTTACTCAATCACGCCGAAACGCCTGAATGGATTTGGATGATATTTTGCACGGAGATAGTTTATGCTCTGGAATAGCAAATACGCTACTTTTTTCCCTGAAAAAAACGCATGTGTTTCTATGGGATATATACCCATTTTATTTTTGTTGTCCTATCACACCAGGCCGTCTGAAGGAACGGATTCTCGAACCTATTAGAAGTTTTAAATAAATAAATATTTAAAGACGGCCCTGGTGATAAATACCATATTGTAGCGGTAGGTCGTTTACAATAAAGTTTGAATAAATTATCTGAAAATTATTATTTTTAAAAGTCTCCTGGGGCCATGTGTAAATGTGAAAGAGTGCACTGAAACCAAAGCGACAAAGGAACATGGGTTTTTTTATGGTGCGAAAAAATCATTTAATGACTAATCCCGCCCTTGAGCGGGAAACTGTTAATTTAACAGTAGTCAGTTGAATGATAATTTGATAGTACTTTCAATAACTTGGTGTTAGGCTTCTAATCATTAATTTCTACTTGGTCTGAAATAATATTTATTTATTTTTTTAATCTTCATGAACAATAGTTGTACATAGGCGGACTTAATGCAACAAGGCATTCTCTACCAGTCATCCTTTGGGTTAAAAAAGTTAACACTCCACAGTGTTAACTTTTTTAACCCAAAGGATGACTGGTAGAGATTGCCTAGGTGTGCACAACAAAAATAATAATTATTATTAATTACTAGCTTCTGCCCGCGACTTCGTCCGCGGAAAATTTCTTGTTTTAACATATTTAACTTTGTTCCTGTACAATTTCTCGAGATAAAAATACAAACTTTACTTCTTTATTATATTAGTGTAGATTTATTATATTAGTGTAGATTATTATATTAGTGTAGATTAGTGTAGCTGTAGATAATCATTTCAATTTAAAAGAAATAGGGCTGCCTATGACCCAATTACCTAACCTTCTGTTCTACCCTCGTCTGCCCCTGTTCGCTGCTACCAACAGCCAAAGAGGGGAGAGGGAGAGAGGACAGCATAATGACGTCAGCCAAAAAGTATTTTTCGCGGTGACTTGCTCGCCGTCACATTCCCGAGTCATGTTGAAATGCAAGTAATTAACTATTTTGTTACGCGTAACCTCTGATTCGTCATCCCGTTCTTATGACGAACTTGAGAACTTGAGATTTATTTCAACTTTGTGATATTTTAATTTACATTCTACTAGTTAGGTTAGGTCCTACATTTATTTAGGTTAGGTCCTAACCTAACGGCCTAATGACTGGCCTGGCAGTCTAGTAGTTAGTGACCCTGACTGCTATGCGGGAGGTCGTGGGTTCGATTCCCACCCAGGACAAATGTTTTTGTGATGAGCACGATCATTTGCTCTGTGTCTGGGTGTAATTTATCTATAATATGTATGTATTTAGAAATATATAAGTATGTTTATCAGTTGTCTAGTACCCATAACACAAGCTCTGCTTAGCTTGGGACTAGATGGCATTGTGTGATAGTTGTGGACATATTATTATTATATTATTATTATTATAACTAGTAGAATGTAAATTAAAATATCACCTCCGTAATAACCTTCGCTTCAAATCAATCGGAACTGAAGCCGAAACCGAAAGTGTGGAATGGACCGAAAGTTTCGGTACATCGGAACCGAAGCAGGAACTCCGTAACATCTCTACTATGTACTCTAGATCCTACATAGGACCTAACTAATAGAATGTAAACTGAAATATATCTTAAGTTAGTACATACTAGGGATGTTACGGAGGTCGTTTTATCGGAACCGAAGCCGAAAGCCTAAGATTTGAAGTTTGTTACACCGGAACCGAAAATCGGAAACGGAGGTGAATCATGGAGTGTCAGGTACAAATTAGTACCTGTGCTTAACATAAGTCAGATACAATACACTGACTGTGACACACAAATAAAAAACTGGTGTGCCAGTATAACGTCCACTTCCAATCGGAACCGAAGCTTTTTGTCAATGAGGGTTTTCTAAGATGTCATTCACCAGGTGGCAGCACTGAGGCGTCAGGTCCAGACACCTGTCAAAACGCTTATGTTACTGACATTAGCTAGACATCAACGTCATGTATAAGTTTTCAAAGGAAAAGACCTGACGGCTAAGTGGCGCTAACTGGTGGTGTGAAAATTCCTAAACACCCTCATTGTACTATAGGTATAATATACAAAAATAATATACATAATTCGTAAATGACTATGATTTTACCATTTATGATTAAAATTCGATAATTCTTTTTGTAAAATCTTTGGTTTTTAATCAACAAAGAGTTGTCAGTATACCATAGGAACTCTGCAGACGGGTCGAAGCCAACTAGGGTCAAGGGTTCATATCTGAAATTAAAGCTCTGGCCCTGATAAAAAAACAAACTATTAACGGGGTGGGTTGTTTAGTCAGCAAGAGTCTGACACCATTTTCCGCTCTACCCAAGGGCGGGATTTGTCTTTGAACCAATTTTGCCCACCATAAAAACTCCAGGCTTACAGATTTGCTAATTATTTTTTCTCGATCAAAATAAACAAATGATTTTGCTTAAAATATTTAACCTAAGTCAAAAAGATCAAAGATCAAAGGACAATGTCTCCGTCCAGGTTTCCGATTAATCTACCGATCAGATATTTTTAGCTACACGAGTAGGTAATCACCGCCCACTCTCCGAATAACAGCTCCACCTGGTAAGCCCACGCCAAGGTCGGATTCCGGTCGTACCTACAATTTAGCTTGTTTAAATATCGGTATAAAAGTAAACTCTCTTGATTCAATATAACTTTAACAATGGTTTTAAAAAAAGAATAGGATTGATTTAGGGCCATATTATGACGTCTTTGAGCATGCTATAATTATGGCGGTAAGTCTATTTTTTGAAGTGTAGCCTCCTCACCTTCCATCTGACGCAGGTCCTAACCGTATATGATAAGTTCGGGGGCTACCTGCAACAAATTCGCATAGAAAAAACTGCCCGGGTCGCTGTCGTGTGTATAACCAGAAAATACAGTAAGGCATAAGGTGGAGGTGTATCTCGTTGAACAAAGTATCGCCGTGTCATCGTGGGGCTGATCGACGGCAATGAACCCTCGCGCTGGGCCTTGGTAATAAGGCTATGGTCCGGAGTGATGAGGAGAGGCAGGCGTCCGTTTTTTAGTACTCCGTCATTGCATTATCTACCTGCAGGTTATTGGCTTACCCAGTTGATGTTCACTTATAGAAATTAATTTCTTCGAGAGAGAGAGAGGCGGTGGCGGAGGACTCGACCGACACATGACCACGACCACACTGTCAGGAGTGCACGACTAAGAAGAGGTTATTGGCTTGCCCAGTTGATGTTCACTTACAGAAATTAATCTCGTACATGTGTAAATTACAACTCAGCAACTGGATGACTACCCGATTGCCAAAGGTAAGTCTAGTCCCAAGCTAAGTAGAGTTTGTGTTATGAGTACTACACAACTGACAAACACACATAATTTAAAATACATTTAATAATAAATGACACCCCGACACAAAACAAAAGATCGTGCTTATCACACAAATATTTGTCTTGGGCAGGAATCGAACCCACGACCTCCGGCATAGCAGTCAAGACGACTAACCACTAGACTAACGGACCAGTCAAATAACGGATCTTCAAATGACAACTGGTACCCCGGTACCGGGTTCCATTTGAAGATCTTTATCACTGTTATCGTTATGTCGATGGCCTTAACGTGGTTTCCGGGACACGGAAGTCTTCGTACGTACTTTTATCGTACTTAACCTTGAAAATCAAATCACTTCGATATTACTTAGCCATTTGAACTCGTGGCAAAGTCTAAAAATACTAGCTTCTGCCAGCGGCCTCGCCCGCGTGGAAGTCTGTTAATTTTTCGAATACCGTTATTAGAGACATAATAGAAAGGTCAAGGCAATAGGTGCGCGAACGCCGGTGTTCGCTTGGGGCACAAGACTTTTTTTCCCGTACTTGGAGTTTCCTAAAATCCTTTCTTAGCAGACGTCTACACCCTATAAGGAACTTACCTGCCAAATTTTAAGTTTATCATCATCATCATCATCAGCCTTTTTAATGTTCCCACTGCAAGGACACAGGCCTCCTCTCTAAGAGAGGGAATGGGCCGTAATCCACCACGCGGGCCCACTGCGGGTTGGTGGATGTCACATGTCTTCGAATTTTTGGTTCTAGGACATGCCGGTTTCTTCACGATGTTTTCCTTCACCGTTTTGAGAGCAGTGGTGATGAAATATATTACATAAAGTAATGCGCCTGGCTGGGTTTGAACCCGCGACCTACTACACGCAAGAGAGCAGTGGTGGCGGAGTGGTAACGGCCCCGCGTTACCACTCCGCCACCACTGCGGCTTTAAGTTTATAGGTGGTATAATTTAGGAGATTTTGTGATAAATCAGTGAACGGTATTTCGCTTTGATGAATGCATGAAAGCGAAATATCACTAACTGTATAAACTGATTAATATGAACCAAGATTATGTACCAAGTTTTGTTTATGGTGTACCTACAATAAAGTGTCTATCTATCTATTAATGATTTTTTTAAATCTATACACGGTGTAATTTTGAAACTGCACAATATTTTAGGAGATTGTAATAAAACTCATAAATAAAATCATATAAAAATACGATACCTACAATAATCAGTAATACTTGTTATTTTGTTTTTCTAATTTTAACTGTTTTTCAGAATAACTTTTTTAAATAAAAAAATAGAATCACCCGTTGCAATTTACCGCACGTCATGTCACTGTGTGCGTGAATGAATTTATCGTTTGCGTGTTTGTGTGTGTGAGCGCAGTTATAGAGCTAGTATTGGATTGGCTGAGTTTAAATAAAGGTAGTTCACAGGTACCGATTTCAATAGATTAAAAAAATATGAAAAAAAAATCCTACTCATTTTATTGATGATTCAGGTCGTGAATCACTAACATATTTACCTCCTAAAATATTTTGCAACTTCAAAAATGCACCTTGTATAATAATATAGACTAAAAAAAAGACTCTTTTGTGTTATTCTGCCTTAATATGAATAGAAGAGAGTTTTAAGCAGTAAAATGATTGTAGTGAGAGCTATAGTACGTTTTAATTTTCATGTGCATTAGTGATTTTATTTTGAGATTGTTTTGCGAATGTGAAATATATATGATATAGCTATACTTTATGTAGTTAAATAAATATTAGTGATAAGCTCACACTTGATCACTATTTCACCTAATGGAAAGCGTCTACGATGGAGTACATTTGTCTAAAGATAACCTATTCACTCCTGACTGAAAGATCCTAGATTGTAGCTATCAGAAACACAAATTCCGGTAGGAAATTCCACTCCCTAGCTATACGAAAAATAATTTTCCTCCTTTTTACCCAAAATATTTTCAGAAAATAATATGTAAAACCATATCGTATACAATACAAGATGGAAAACAATTTTGTTGTAATTAAACCCTTAAATCGTTGCCGGAAAATATTAACATTGGGCTCATGGGCCACTAATCAAGATAATTACTGACGTGTTGAGCTCTGACTGCCGCTGTACGGAATAAAATCGCGCAATCGGGTCGGGACATGGTGAGAAGAGATGCTGTAGCGATTTGACATATCATTACATAGTACAAAACATCGCGATGGGTGAAAGAAGTGGAAGGAGGCCTTTGCCCAGGATTGGGACAGAACAGGCTAACTAAAAAAAGTACAAAACATAGTCGCTTTCCGCTGTATTAAATTATTTAATATTAACATTGGGCTCATGGGCCACTAATCAGGGTAATTACTGACATGTTGAGCTCTGACTGCCGCTGTACGGAATAAAATCGCGCAAACGGGTCGGGACATGGTGAGAAGAGACGCTGTAGCAATTTGACATATCATTACATAGTACAAAACATCGCGATGGGTGGAAGAAGTGGAAGGATGCCTTTGCCCAGGAGTGGGACAGAACAGGCTAACAAAAAAAAGTACAAAACATAGTCGCTTCCCGCTGTATTAAATTATTTAATATTAACATTGGGCTCATGGGCCACTAATCAAGGTGATTACTGACGTGTTGAGCTCTGACTGCCGTTGTACGGAATAAAATCGCGCAATCGGGTCAGCACATGGTGAGAAGAGACGCTGTAGCGATTTGACATATCATTACATAGTACAAAACATCGCGATGGGTGGAAGAAGTGGAAGGAGGCCTTTGCCCAGGAGTGGGACAGAACAGGCTAACAAAAAAAAGAAAGTACAAAACATAGTCGCTTCCCGCTGTATTAAATTATTTAATATTAACATTGGGCTCATGGGCCACTAATCAAGATAATTACTGACGTGTTGAGCTCTGACTGCCGTTGTACGTAATAAAATCGCGCATTCGGGTCGGAACATGGTGAGAAGAGACGCGGTAGCGATTTGACATATAAAGGACTAGCCTTCTGCCAGATGCTTCGCCCGCGTGAAAGTAGGAACCCACCATTACACCCCTTTTGGAGCTAAATTTTGAAAAAAACCCTTTCTTAGTGTTCGCCTACGTCATAAAAGGAAGCCTTGAGCAAAATTTCACGCTCCTACCCCCAGTGGTTTTGGCTGTGCGTCAGTTTCTCCTTTTATATATATAGATGATTGTTACCTAATTAGAGACACTTAAACATGAGAATGTAGTCATGATAGCTAACAAATTTTACTATAGAACCAAACCTAATATCTCGAAAATTAAATTTGCGGGCTGTGGCCCGCAAATCGAGGAAAAAATCAGCAGGTTATAAATGTACTGACATTTATAACCTGATGATTTTTTCCTCGATTTCATGTTTGGTGCCATAGTAAAAGTTGTTTGTTAGCATAAGTACAATCATTTATGTTTTAGTATCGGTTACTAATTACCGGTCGACCTGTTTAATATTCGTATCAGTAAGGTATAGTACGTCACCAACGTATTGAACCATTTGCAACATGGTTATGCGCAGCCCTTCGTTTAGATAGTTGATGGATTGTAATTGCCATAGTGGTCGTCACACTGTAACACAATCATCTTAAGCCATATTCATCCACTCTCAACTCTTTCATTGTGTGTTACATAATTTATCCATTTTTTTCCCTTCAGTTTACCTTTTTCTCTTTCCTAATCCATCATCATACATATTTTTTTACATATAATACATATACATATAAATATATTTATGTGTGCGTAAGAACTAGCTTTTACAAGCGGCTCCACCCGCGCTCGCCTACTCCGTGAAAAGAAATCTATGTAGTCCAAGTAATTTTGGCTGTGCATTAATATGTGAGTCAGCCAATATTTCCATTAACGAGTATTTATACACATACCAATGAATATGTATTCTTTTCTTCTGTATTCCCTTCGATTATAAATCTTGAGAGTGGCCAACCTGACGTACATTTTCATACAACCGCTCTTACGCGATTGTGATGTTATTACACATCTTTCTTCAGATATTTTGGATACACAGTTATCTTGTGGATATTATCTAAGCTTCTAGTAGTAATCCAGTAAAGACGTCTGAAAATCCACCATTTTACGTGAACTTTAAGTCTTCATAATGTGCTTTGATATTAAAAATATAAAAAAGTACTTCAATAGAAGCCTTGCGCATTTAATCGAAATTGTAAATGATATCAGTTTTTTTTTCAAAAATCCTTAAGGGTTTAATAATAACACGTATTTCCTGAAACAAGTTTTGTTAAACATTTGAGTAAATCGTAGAATTAGCAAATGCCAACAGAGTTTTCATGTGTTACCTCTCTTTTTTGCGTGACCTTTGGATTGCATTAAAGGAAGCAACAAGCTTTTAAACCATGCGCGACGTTGACGATAGGCGAGTGAGTAAGGCCCACCTTAAAGCATAAATATAAACTTTAATTTCGTTTGCAAATTTGAACTCAAGACCTTCTATCATTAGATATTATTTAAACTAAAAAAGATTACATTCGTAATGCTAAAAATATTTATTAAAAAAGGTAAGTAACAAGGTTAGGGTAAAAAAAGGTAACTTTAAAATATTAACATATTTTAAAGTTACCTTTTTTTATGGTGCTTATTCTATTTTTTATTGGCTTCAATAATCACCACAGAATTATTTGTGGTGATTTTATCGGGCTATTTTTGAAACAGTGATCGGAAATTTAGTACATTGTTCATCGAAGGAAACAAGAATAAAATATCTTCAGATCACTCCACCAAGCCCAGAACCTAACACCAAAAATAAAAGAGCCCTTAATTTGAGCTGGCATCCCTTTTACCGCTCTCAGTAAACAACCCTTTGTAAAGGTAGATTAAAATTATCAACGTGTTTGCTGTCCGCTCCTGTGGTTTTATTTGCTTATTCATTACAAAAATAATTTAGATCATCTAATTTTCATATGCCTACTTTAACTTAATGGTGATAGAGTCTATTATCGCTTGCAGTAATGGTCTCGTTATGTAACAGTTTCTTTTTGAAAGGATTCCATTGTTTTGCTGCCTTTTAGTCGCTTCAGTGGTGTTTTGTAGTCGTGTTTATAGCTATGTTTTATGGTGTTAATTTTGTGAGAAAATTGGTTTTAATTGTTTTTTTTTTAATTGGTGTTGTAGAGATTTTTATTGTCTTAAGGAAATTAACAATAATTAGTAATATTACTATGACGTGTTAAAATTTGTCCAGCATGCAAGCGAGAATAAGAAAAGAGCTATAAAACTTTATTTTATGATGTACTAGCGCCCCGCCCCAGCTTCGCATGAGTACTGATATTAAATATATTAAGCACGTATTATACACATAAACCTTCCTCTTTAATCACTCTATCTAATAAAAAAAAAACAGCGTCAAAATCCGTTCCGTACTTTTAAAGATCTAAGCATACATAGGTATAGCGGCAAGGAACTTTGTTTTATTGGTTTTATAGTATGTAATGATTGGTGTTGTAGAGATTTTAATTACAACAAAATAACAAATTACAACAAAATAACAAATTACAACAAAATCACAAATTACAACAAAATAACAAATTACAACAAAATAACAAATTACATCAAAATAAAAAATTATAACAAAATAACAAATTACAACAAAATAACAAATTACAACAAAATAACCAAATTACAACAAAATAACAAATTACAACAAAATACAACACAGCTTAGTTGACGGGTAGTTTGACAAAAACATGACGGTAATTTGCGGGAGATCTGGAGTCTAAACTAAGCCTAGGCCTGTATTTTAGAACTCCCGGCCCTCCATTATATCACAAATCAAAAACAATCAACGAGCGTGTGCGTGCATGAGTGTATATGTGTGTATGTGTAAGAGTACCTACCTAATGTTGTGGGAGAGTGAATGTATGTAGGTATGTTATGGTGTGTGCATGAGTGTATTAATATAGATATAATGTGTATATATATAGGTAGATATACTATAAACACCGTTAAATTTTAGTCGTTTTAATCCCGAAAAGGGTCGATCCAGTACATGAAACACTATCGATTTGTGTAGATAAAATAAAAAAATTACGTACTTTTTTTCTTAATCTCTTATTGATATACGCATTTACGAAATTAATTTCTTTAAGTAAACGAGTCATTGACCTTGTAGGTAGTTGTCGGTCGTTGCGTACTTACTACCTACAGGTCATTGAACTCGCCCAGCTGACGTTTACTTAAAGAAATCAATTTAGAACATGCCTAAATTAATTAGAGTTTAAAAAAAAGTACTTTGTTTTTTTATTCTAACTTTACCAATCGATAGTGTTTCTTGTACTGAATCGATCCTCCAAGGGATTAAAACGATCAAGATTTAACGGTGTATACGTTATTTATACATATTAGAGTAAGAAGATATACAGTGCATAGATATAATTGTTTTTATAAAATTGCCAAATGTTACGATGACGAGTTAAAATGTCAAGCATGCGAGTGTAAGGAAAGAGTTATACAACCTTTTTTTATTATGTTTATGCTCGCGTTTGAACACTATCTCTCCTGATGGTAAGCATTGATGATGATGGTAAGCAATGATGTTACCGACGATAGAGCATGCTTCATCATCATCATCATCAATTTAGCCGAAAGACGTCCACTGCTGGACATAGGCCTCCCCCAAACGTCGCCACAGCGACCGGTCCCGTGCGTCTCGCATCCATCGAATTCCAGCAACCTTAACCAGGTCGTCGGTCCACCTTGTGGGAGGTCTACCAACACTAAGTCTTCCGGTACGCGGTCGCCACTCCAGAACCTTTCGGCCATAGCGGCCATCTGTTCATGTAGAGCATGCTTGCCTAGAGATAACTTACTTACAGTACGGACAAGTTAGGTTCTGCGAATTTAAGCGTAAAAAAATAAATTATGTAAACAAATAAAGGTGTAACTTTAGAATAGTTCTGCAGGAGGGGGGGGGGCAGGCCGGTAGGGGGGAAGACAGGGGGTTGACCCCTCTCCTCTGGCACCACTTCTATGAAAAGGTTTCACTGTTTCTGAGAAAAACGATCTTTTGTAACGTAACCTCAAAAGTTGCTTAAATGGCATTATCGACGGAGAAGGAGATGTACATACTTATATATTTCTAAATACATACATATTAAAGGCAACTGACAGTTAAGTTACGCATGTTGTGCTTACCTGTAAGGAATTGCTGCACTAGTCTATAAGTTTATTCCATGTTTTTCATGTCTTTGTATGTGTGTTGTCAATTGTTGGTGAGCCAAATAAATAAAGATAAAATTCACCCAGCACAGGGCTATGATCGAGCTTGTCACTCATACATTTGTCCTGGGTAGGAATCGAAACCACCTGCGGTATAGCAGTCAGAGCCACTTACCACTAGACTAATCAATCAGTTGTAACCAGTTTTTGGGTCTGCACTTAACATAGCAATGGGCTCCACTCATTAATTTCCTCAAAAAAGGACATATTTTTTTCTTTATTTTATAAAATAAAAGCAGCTAAGACATATTAGGAAGTTCGTCACAAATTTCAGACAGAAAAAACTCGACAGATCTAAATATTTTGACGAGCAGAAATATTTCTATTAACTTTTTATTATAAGAAATACAGCTACATTTTCTACCATACAAAAACAATATTTTAGAATAGTCTGGAAAATTTCCTATTGCTTTCATGAAATAGGACATTGAGAGGATTTATGTTAGTAGTTATAAGCCCCTAAACCCATATTACGTGCTGTGTTAGTTTGTCTAGTGCCTCCGTTCATATCTAGCACAATTTACAGCCAAAAAGAGGATATTTGTGGAAATGATTGTCTTTATTTCGAGTTCTGTAATATGTTTTTGCTAATATCGATGATGAAGAGGTAAAAAGATGTTTTTGTACAAGCATAATATTTTTATGGTCTTTTTTTACAAGCACAATATTTATGTATTTTTTTAGGGTTGGGGCTTTTCTTCGGCTAAAAATTCAGCGTATAGTCAACGTAGCAATGCTGTTAGCATTCAGCCCCCCTAGCCAAGTTACAATCGTTTCGTTTAGACACTAGACTTACCGCTTGTAGTTGGCCACGCCACCATTTCCCTTATTCGGACGTCATCCTAACAAAGGAATTGGAGGGCATGGCTATCTACAAGCGCTAACTCTAAACGAAACGATTGTAATGTACTGTTTGTATTTCATCATCATCATCATTTCGCATATAACAAATCATAGTTGTTTATCTATACTAATAAAATGCTTTGTCTTGAATAAGATGTGATGCTGATCCTAAAGTCCTGAAACTGGTATGTTCTTTGTATGACGTAGGCATCTATATCTATATTGGGAAAAGAAAGGATTTTTTTAAATTAATTTCGGTTCTAAAAATCTTCGGGACTCGAATTTAATTATTCCAGTAAAAGACCTGTAGGTACCTGTCGGCTGTTGTACCTACTGGTCATTGGACTCACTTAGCTGATCTATTTAAAGAAATAATTAATATTAGTTTCGTACATGCGTATATTAATTCTAGTTTTAAAAAGAAATGGTAACTTATTTTTTTTAATTCTATCTTTACAAATCGTTAGTCTTTCACGTACGAGTATTGGATCAACCCTCCACGAAATTACAACGTTCAAAATTTTGCCTTGTATATTTCTTAGCAACTATACCAAAAAGATAAAAAATATATTAAAGAGAACTAACTCCCTACAAAAAAACAACAGCATCCATACAATTTTGGCATAACCACAATATTTCAGATTAAAAATTCAACATGCGTGCCCACTTTCGCTTAGGAAACGCGTATATCTGGCTCCTAACAAAATGAGAGACCCACGTCAGTTTAATTCTGAAACGACCATGAGGGTTGACCTGCCCTGCCTTCTTTACACATGTTACAGACACAAAAGTTTGTTAGTCTGTGTGTTACTTTTTCAAGCTCGAAGGATGAATGGGTAGCTCGCTGTCCAACCGTCCGACAACTCTCCGGATTGTGCCGAAGTCATGGAAGGCGTATAATGTTCCACGGGCGCCTCAAAGAGATGTAAGAAAAACTGTAGGAGTCCAACAGAATCGAAGCCTGCGGGACTAAGCCTTCGGGCCACCTTGTAGAAGTCTTAGAACACTGCGTCTTCCAGTATCTGAACGGAGCTCCAAGTAATTGAATGCACGGGCAGACTGAAGCGCCATCTATGACTTCACATAAGAACTAATCCTGGATTGCACGATCAACATTCTCCACGTGACTTGAAGTAGCTCACCAGACGTAACACCTGTCTGTCCTCCCTTTTCAACGGAGGTATGTGGGACTTTACTCTCTGTTCCTCAGACTAAATCCAGACTATAAGTCTTGGAATAGCCCATATATTGTTTTTTATTTCCCTTAGGACAATTCTATAATAATCTAATTTCAAAGAGAGCAGAGGTGGCCGAGTGGAGCTCCGACTTAGAAATAAAAAAATCAAAATAAAAAACATTTATTTCAAATAGATCAACTGCAGGCACTTTTGAATTGTCAAAAAGACGACCCATGGTCTCAGGAAGCCACCAAAAAATTTTGCTGACCACTTTTTGAGGACACTATCAACGATTCGTGCTCTGTCCAGACGGTCACCAATTTTGGGTCATTTCCAAAATTCATATAGGTAAAACCACCGACAGGTGCTCAGAGTGGGGACTCTGCTCACCCATCGAGTGATTCCAGGGAAGACGGTGGTACAGTGATCACGTGCTATCGTGCTAAGTAGCAAAGGTATAGGTAAGACCGTTATACAATCTCCTCAGGGTTGTGCCGTAACTGACATTGCACAGAGGGGGTTCCGGAATAGTCTTTTGAGAGGTAACGGAGCCTCTTGTACGTGCTGATGGTGATTGCCGGGGTGGCTTTAGGTAGAAATTCCACACTTCCTAGACTTATTCCCAAGGTCCAGGCGCCTTTCGAAGGTTTCCACTCGACAACAAAAAAAAAAAAGGTAAAACCACCGGCAGTAGCTAGAGTTACTATAATTCAATTCAGGGGTAAACGTTAGGAAAGCGAGGGGTCAACACGGTCTGGTTGTAGTTAAGTAATATCGTGACAGTGTAATAACGTCTCATTGTATGTGGCTGTTGATGTTTGTAGTTGGGGCTGCGATGGCACATGGGGTCTAATAGATGAGGCCTTTGACTCTTAGCCTGGACTTAGGATTACCATATCATCTTTTCTTTATGGTAGAATAAACCATCTAATGACAAATCCAAAGCCGCATAAGGGGGAGCGGGAAATAGTGTCCCCGTTCCTTTCAGACATGAGACCTTAGCGCCAGTAGGCTTTGACTCTTCTGCAATCCCTGCGGTTTGCTGACAACTCCTTGATACACGCGGGTGTGCGCCGTCAACAACTGGGCTTGGTCTGGACCTATGGCCTGGATGCTTACCAGACTATTGAGCGGAGCTGCCCATTGCTCGGCGTCCGCAAACCCGCGCCGGATTTGGCCAAATTTCAGAATTTTCAATAAAATACAGCTTTTAATTTTAAAAACGTACATACGTCTTTATTCTATCTTTGATAATAATGAATTATTTAAATATATTAGGGGGTGGCGGGGGGTCAGGGAATATTGAAACCTTTGTTATACACTTCTCATCAAAAAAATCGAAACACCTTGCAAGTTTACGTTTTGTCAGGATTATCAGAAAAATGTGTACATTTAGGAATAAATGTTAAATGTCGTTTAATAGTGAGTAATATGAGCTTATCAAATCTTAATGTTAATGTTCTAAATTTAAATGAATTTTTCATAGGTTCGTATTCTGTTAAATGAGTCATTTTTATTCCGTATGGAGTATAAAGGAAATGGAAAAAACAACACACGTAAATGAAAAAAAAAGCTAAAAAACGTTTATTTAATAACTTGTATTCCCTCCCCGAGCTCTAATTACTGCTTCCATACGGTTCTTCATCGATCGGATGAGAGTCACGATCACATGCTGTGGTATATTGTCCCATTCCTCTTGGATTGCATCTTGCAGCTGGCTAAGTGTTTCTGGGGCAGGATCTCTTGCTCGAATTCGTCTCTTTAATTCATCCCATAGATGTTCAATGGGATTCATGTCCGGGCTTCTTGCTGGCCATTCCATAATAGAGATATCGACTTCGTTAAGATAATCTCGTACGACGCCCGCGGTGTGAGCCCTAGCATTGTCGTGCATGAATATGAAGCCGTTGCCAATAAAATGTGCATAGGGCATCACATGAGGCTCGAGACACTCTTCGACGTACCGATGACAGTTTAGTGCAGGCAGACGTGGCCCAGACACGAAAGCAAGCTCTGTCTTACCGTCGGCGCTGATTCCTCCCCAAACCGTCCACGAACCGCCACCATAGCTGACCTTTTCTTCAATGCAGCATTGTGCATAGCGTTCTCCGTCTCTTCTGTAGACCTTGTTCCTTCCGTCGTTACCATACAGCATAATTTTACACTCATCAGAAAAGAGAACTTTGCTCCACTGTAGGTATGACCAATTTAGGTGCTCACGTGCAAAGTTAAGGCGCGCTCTTCGATGGTCTGCAGTTAATTTCGGCCCATTTGCTGGCTTACGCGGTACCAGTCCACGATCCTTCAACCTTCTTCTAATTGTAGAGTCACTTACAGCCACCCTTCGTACAACACGAAGCCGCTGCTGCAGTTGAAAAGCGTTAAGGCGTCGATTTCTTAAAGAAGTTGTTACAATAAATCGATCATCTCGCTCAGAAGTGACCCGATTCCTGCCAGATCCTGAACGGCGCGTGAACAAACCAGTCTCCCGATAACGTTTATAGACTCTATGAACAGATGACAGGCTTAGATGCAGTCTTGCAGCCACAACACGCTGACTAAGGCCAGAATCCAGCAATGCCACAACTTGGGCGGCTTCTGTGGGCGAAGTATCCATACGTTTTAGAAAAAAAACCTTTTTTCAGACGTCTCAAAGTCACAGTATTGAAATAAAAAACAAAAAGTTTAAGGATAGGCGCCAATTTTTAGTTTTTAAACGCTAAATGTACTCCAACCCTAAACACACATTTGTCTCAAAACAGTGATTCATTTCGTTTATAAGATAAACAAATGAAATTCTAATTTTGAATTTAGAATTTTCGCTTATTACTGTAATGGCCAAACTGCCAGCTATAATATATGTATTTTTTTTCATCGTATGAATTCTTTTTTGTGTTAAATTCGGACAGAAACAATGAAAACGGAAGTGTTTCGATTTTTTTGATGAGAAGTGTAGTTTTCTGTGTTTGTCTGTTTATTTTTTAACTCTTCTTAAACGACGCTACGGAATTTTAATGTGGTTTTTACTAAAAGAAAGAACAATGTATTCTTTTTGCACGTGGAAGGGTTATGTTTATAATTTGCACTCTGGAGGAGACTAGTCTTTTCCATTATTATAAAAAAGAAACATTTATATTTTTGGATTTGGGTATTTTTAAAAAAATAAAGAATAAACTCAAAAACTACTGAAACAATAAAAAAAAACTTATCACATTACAAATACTCTTTTATTACCTAGTGACATAAGATATATGTTCTACATGCACGCGGGTAAAGTTACACAGTATAAACATTAAAACAATGCCATAAAATATTCCAAATATAAATATTTTAAAAGCCAGGTCAGAGCAAAAGCTGACCATGCTCTCAATCGAAGCGTAAATTTCGCACATAACAAAATATTGATAGTCAGGGAATTCATCCTTACAGAGAACCGTTACACCGCTCACTCCCACAAAGCTATCTTTCATAAAAGATTAGCCGACAAAAGAATTATGTATCAGCGCCTCCGTGACTCGAAGATATCTTTTTGCTAGACTGATATCTTTTCCATCTCTGTGTTTTTAAATTATGCATAGCTACGTTGCTTGAATATTTCTAGGTTCTCACTATTTTTACTTAGGATTTTAACACGGTGGAATACTAAGCCAATGTTGCTGAAATAGCCCAAAATCTCACGAAACTTAAATTGTACAGATAGTTTTTTTACGGAAGGTAAAAATCATCCTATGACGAATCACGTCATAGGACAGAGCAGGAAACAGTGTCAGACTCTTACTGACTAAACAACCAACCCCGTTACGTTGCCATATATACTAGGGCTAGAACCTTACTTTCAGATATAAACCCTTGGTCCCAGTTGGCTTAGCAAAAAGCTTCAGCCCCCTAGCCAAGTCATTATCGTTTCGATAGCATCGAACGTTTGGATTTTTTTTTAATTGGCGTTTGACGTTAATGAAAGATTGGTCCCTATCACATAAAGAAAGGCCGTGTTCCAGCTTCGGGAATATCAAAAATGAAAAATGTTTTTTGTTGGTGGTATACCAGGTGGTATACCAAGAGCAGTGGTGGCCGAGTGGTAACGGCCCCGACTTACGAGTTGTAGGTCGCGTGTTCAAACCCAGCCAGGCACTTAACTTTGTGTAATTTATTTCATCACCACTGCTTTTAAAACGGCGAAGGAAAACATCATGAGGATACCGGCATATCCTAGAACCAAAAATTCGAAGATATGTGACGTCCACCAATATGCACTGGGCCCGCGTGGTGGATTATGATCCATTCTCTCTCCTAAAGAGGAGGCTTGTATTCCAGCAGTGGGAACTTTAAAAAAGGCTGATGATGATGATGATACCATCAAAAATCTTCTCCTAGTGAGGGTAAAGCACGGAGGAATATCAGACTTTTATAGACTAAACCCCATCCTTGTTTTTCAATTCCAGTGTTCATTTCGCAAACAAATCCGTCGCTCTCGCAGGAGATAGGTACTACGCTTACTATTTTGTTTATCAAAGGACGAAAATAGGGTTTGAAAACTAATAAAGGCAATTTATTAGGTCGAGAGCAATCAAGTTTCGCTCCTGTTAAAATGTAAACGACACTTTAATTAACAAGCTTTTGCTAACATAGTCCAATTAATCAAATTGGTAGTCAGGTCACAGCAGTTTAGGAATTATAGCAGTACCTAATCTGTAAGTTTTAATAACTTAGTTTTTATTTTTTGACGTGAGATATAATAGTAATTAGTGACAGATACTTAAAGATGCGATTGTAGTCATGATAACAAAATAATTTTGCTGCCACCAAACCTAAAATTGCGAAAAAAAATCAGGCGAACATAAATGTAATTGGTCCGTTTGTTGTCATTGTGTCACAATCACTCGTTTAAATATCAGTCACTAATTCAGTCACCATGAAGCGATCAGCATCACAGTGGAGCGAGAGGAAGTATCAGAGTTTTACTGACTAGAACTAGACCTGTATTCCTACAGTTTTCTTTTGCGTTTCAGGATAGGCCTTGCTGGGCCGCTACAGTTTGCCGACATTTCTTTCATTCATTTATTAAAGGATGAGCGGACAGCGAGCTACCCATTGCTCGCCGTCCGCAAGCCCGAGGGCTCAGAGATGGAGGTCACCACCGCCTATTGCCTTTACCAAGACATCTGTGCGTTTGTGATCCATCAATTTCTCATAATTACTTAGTAATATGAACTAATTGTTGAAAATACGGAAAAAAAAAACAACTGTCCTATCTTATATGTTTGTATCGTACCTATAATTCGACATTTTTTTGGAAAGTATTTTTTTTATATATGTACAAAGAATCATCGACATAAAAAAGAAGATTTAAGAAATCAGATCAAATCGAATCAAGTCATCAACATAAATTTTCCCGTCTTTTTAAGTCAATTTTATGCTCTCCCAATCTTTTCAGTGTACCCCACAAGCCATTTTACACATGCTCCCAACATCTGTACATTGCCAGCACTTTTTAGCAAAGTCTTTGATATTATAATTTTCAAAGAGAGAGCGTTCCCCAACTCCCAAAGCTAGTAACTGAGGAACGTACGTAAGATCTCAAAAGTTAAATTCGGAATGTGAATACGAGAAATGGCGAGTTTAAAATAATAATTTGTTAAGTAAGTAAAGTTGGGCGGTTTTTAGAAAAGTTCCCTTTTGATGCCATTTTCTCCTTTTACTTGACTGGCGAGGCCAGTAAAGTTTTTCGTTGGTCTCCTTAGTGATGTTGGGCTTTTTCGGGTGTTTTTAACTTAGGGTCTGGCCACATTATCAGAGCGTAAGTCATTAACGTGAAACGGCATCGTTAACATGAAACACCATTAACGGCAGTGTTAACATAAAACGGCGCAGTGGCGTTTCATAAAACGACTCGATTTCGTTGCTATAAAACGGCGCGTCGTTTGGACGCGATGCCGTTTCACGTTAACGTTATGTTACCCCGTTACGACGTCAACGATGCCGGGTCGTGATGAGCAGATGACTAAGTGCGTCTTCAAATTAGTCGCAATGTTTCGCGCCACGGAAGCGCGGTTGTAGCGTCACAAGTTTTGGTGTATGTATGTGTGTCAAGACACCCAGAACTTGAACACAAATCTGTAGACCATAAAAATATCTGTACTGTTCGAAATTTAAACTCATCAAACGGAACACGCAGAGCAATAGTCAATCTCTCTACCGTGCTCTGAGATAATCGACTAGGCGACACTGCAAAGGTCCTTTTGTTAAGGATAGATAGCGAAACTTTTGACATCTAAGCGCTGAATAATACACTACTGTGGTACATCATGCATCTGTTCAACACGGCTTGACACCAAATAATATCTGCACGATGAAAACGCGTCGCAGTTAGACACCGCGCCGTTTCTCGGTAACGGCGCGGTAATGTGGCTGGGCCCTTAGAGTACCTTCAAATTAGTCACGCGGCAGCACCACGGTAGTCGCGCTGCTTTGTTTTTTCATATAAATAGCTGTCGCGACAGCCACACGTTTTTCTATCGCGCTGCTGTCGCGCGGCACGTTGCGGCTCATTGAAGGCGCCCTTAGTGTGATTATTAACTTAGTTTGTGTTTCAAAGTGGTTCGAAAATGAAAGAATATTTAGTAACTTTATCCGGTTTATTAAGATTGGACTTTGATTACGTGTTGCTATGTACATTGTGAAAGTATTGATAAAGGACACTGAATTGTTGGCATATTTTTAGTACACAGCTTTTTTTAGGGGTTCTATTCTTCAACAGGAAAACTCAAAAAACTCAAACTCGAACGCTTATACATAGGATCACTTTGTTGTCTATCTATTTGTCTATTTACCTCGGAAAGACGTCGAGGTATTCTGTCCAAATCCTGCTCAAGTCTGCGGTCCCTTGTAGCTGTGAAAAAATCAAATTTCTAAGCTGACGGAAAATAAAAAACATGCGGACGTTTAAGTCCACGAAGGAAGATCTCATAGCACAAATGTAGGGAAAAATCTGACAACTGTGAATTTGTATTTGCTTAACAAAAAAAAAAAAAAAACAAAGAAATATAACCCTTTTATGATACGACTAGTCACATCATGAAATTATGTTTTTTACAATCTGGCCTCGATATTATATACAAAGTTGATACGACAGACGGGTTTTCCTCAAAAAAGGATCATTATGCACATCAATATGAACAACTTTCACTATGAGACCAACCCAAAAATCACGAAAACAAAACCCGCTGATCCATACATTTTGTCGAGTTACGAGTATGTGAATATAAATCTATGGAGCAGCGGGTCAACTTTAGATTTCAATACAGCAGACCGAAATCAACAATCAAGTAGTTGCCTAAACTAGGAACAACACCTGTCTGGTCAGACAATCCTCTCTTTTCAATGGAGGTCTACGAAAGTTTACACTCAGTTCCGCATACCTCCAAAGTCGAACGCGACTGCAGTATAACAAAACCTTATTTTAAACTAAAGTCTTTCAATCTACACTGAATATCGTAGTCTGTTCATCCTTTAACACAAATGGCATTCCTCTAAAACAAATGACCCCATAACATCTGCAGCTGACACTGTTCCAATTTGCTGCAATCCCAGTAGAGTTGGCTAAATTTTTCAATGCCAGAAACCAATCGGCTTTCATACGCCTAATGCAGTTCCAACCATAAATAGCCAACTTCCTTTCTCCATTGCTAAACAATATTCGTCTTAGATTTAAGAGAGGTAGAGTACAGATTTGTTTAGTCAAGGAAACGGAGATAGGGTAATAAATATGTTGGTGATTTAAGGAACATTTCAATGTGTTATTAAATTGGGCAACAGCTGATCTAGAGTTTTTAGGGTACTTTTTGTAACGGAATAGATTTAAGGAGTCGTTTTTAATGGTTTTTTTTTATGGTAGGTAAAAATCATCCAATGACGAATCCTGCCCTCGAGCAAAACGGACAACAGTGTCAATCAAATCAAAATGGTTTTTATTTCGGCGGCGGGCTACCCATTGTTTGCCGTCCGCAAGTCCGAGAGTATTTTTTGAGGTGCGAAATTATCACCAATGTAGAAAACATTGGTGATGATTTCGCACCTCAATGTTGGGGTATCAGACGTGTTTAATAATTACGTTGCCCTCGTTTTAGGGCCTCTATGGTTAAGCTGACATCTTCTTGAGGCGCGTACGGACATCAGTGTTTGATTTCACTCAAATCAAACACTGCGTGCGGACACTACATATCGTCAACAACTCGAGCTCCGTCCGGACGGTCGAACGGCTGGTTAACCATTGCAGCATAATTTTTTAGAAAAGGGGAGATAGATAAATATTTTTTGTAGATAGAAATATTTTTTCCAATGTCTTCACTAGGTTTCTCGCGAAATGAAAACACGAATTTTGTAGCTTCCCTGAGTCAAGTTATACGAAGTGGTGGCGCTTTTCCCTCTATCGTGTGCGAAGCGTCAGTCTTCATTTAGTGTATTGAATTCTTTGATCCATCCAGTGCCAGTAGAGAAATTAAATTTGGAATGTGCGCAATGCAATATGTAGCTGCAATACCAAACCGTAGGTATTCCCTGATTTTGTTAACATTTGTTTTTATGGTTCCGTAGCCAAATGGTTACAAACGGAATCCTTATTGATTCTTCATGTCTGTCTGTCTGTCCGTATGTCACAGCTACTTTTTTCCGAAACTATAAGAACTATACTTGAAATTTGGTAAGTAGATGTATTCTGTGAACCGTATTAAGATTTTCACATAAAAATAGAAAAAAAAGTTTTCCCAACTGAAACTCACTTTTTTTTTCATCAAACCCATATGTGTGGGGTATTTAAGGATAGGATGAAACGTCTTACAGCAATTACAATATTATTCAGTATATATTTTCAGTATATTCCACAACTATCAATCAACGTCGTCTAGTCTCAAGCTAAGCAAAGCTTGTTTTATGGGTACTAGACAAGTGATAAACATACTTATATATTTCTAAATACATAAATATCATACTCGTAGATAAATTACACCCAAACACAGAACAAATGACAGAGCTCATCACACAAACATTTGTCCTAGGTAGGAATCAAACCCACGACCTCCGGCATATCCATTAGTCCAACAGGCCAGTCGGTATCACAGTAGTTTAGCAACATTGTTGTATCACAATAGTTTTAAAATAATATGTTTATTTATATACCTACCTAAATATTAGAAGATTATGAACGTACTTACTATTCCTAAATCAAAAAAAATATCAGATAAAAGTTCTCCTATCAAGAACCACAGATTCCGACAGATCTCTTACCAGTATAGATGACTTAGTTAAATAAATACCGTTCTCCGTAAGTTAACGACAAACGGTTAAGGAAAATATCTTGACTTCGAGGCAAGCCTGGGTTTAATAGTCTGCGAACACGAGCGGCCAGTCCTCTTGATCAATGTTACGACCATGACTCTTCTATATGAATGAGGTTTATTTATTTGTATATAAATTTAGACCTAGCTTATGCCCGTGGATTATGGCGTGAATGAAGAAAATATCTGCCTATGTCACTCAGTGATAAAGTAGCATTTAATGAAGAAAGAATTTTAAAATCGTTCTAGTTTATTAGTTTAGCTATTATAAAGAAATATAATATACTGCCCGCGGCTTCGCTTCCGGTAACAGACAATGTGATACATGAAGAACCGCTCGACCGATTTTGTGCAAACTTCACATAAATCATTTACTAAATAGTCCAAACAAATATACAGATACTTAGGGCCCTGTATGGCCAGTCTTTATTAGGGCTGTAAGAATATTCGAAAGGGTTACCGTAGTCCTGAAACGTAACAGAGCAACCGTAGCAATGCAGGTAGGTTTAGTCATTAAAAATCTACCGTTTTGTCTCGATCCACACAAATTAGGAGAAGTTAGACAATAATTTTCCTTCTCTAAAAAGGAGTTCGAATTTGTTGTCGACTAATAGTGCAGTGGTGGCCGAGTGGTAAAGGCCCCGACTTACGAGTTGTAGGTCGCGAATTCCAGCTAGGCACATTACTTTGTGTAATTTATTTCATCACCACTGCTCTCAAAACGGTGAAGGAAAACATCGTGAGGAAACCGGCATGTCCTAGAACCAAAAATTCGAAGACATGTGACGTCCACCAATCCGCAAATCTGGGCCCGCATGTTGGGTTATGGCCCGTTCTATCTCCTAAAGATGAGGCCTGTGTCCCAGCAGTGGGAACATTAAAAAGACTGATGATGATGATGAATAACGATCAGCTCGCCCGCCATAATGAAACTACAATAAAACTAACGTAATGTAGGTAAACTTATGCCGTCCACACACGATCAAGTTAGCCGCCGACTAATGCCATGCGTACCAGACCGCTCATACAAACTGTAGACTTGTCATGCATATTGATAGCTGCACACCGTCAACTTTACCGGACGCCGCTTCAAGCGCGATGCTAACTTTTATAGATCGATATATAATAGTAGATATATTATCTATATACATAAATGGAGAAACTGACTGACAGACATATCAACGCACAGCCGAAACTATTGGGACTAGGAGCCTAACCAACACCGTTTCTTTCTTGCTTTGATCCCTTTGAGCCCTGGTGTTACACTTTCGCATCAACCCTTTGCTCCAGAAGACTTCGACCCTGCAGGGCCCCTTCAGTTTGCTGACAACTCCTTGAGGCGTGCGGGAACAGTGCGCGCCGTCGACGACTTGGGTTCGGTCCGGATTGTTACCAGACGACCGGACGACGAGCTACCCATTGCTTGCCGTTCCCAATGGATTGGCATAGAGCTTTAATTGTCCACCGTAGTTATCTGTGCATCGTCAATGATAGTCTTCATTATTTACATGTGAACCAGCCTGCACTACTTATTATCCTAAGTGTGTTGTTTTATGCTCTTTGGAGGCAAAACATCTTCGGTTTGCTGGGTGATAGTTGAATCTCCTAGGTTCAAATCAATTTTGCATCTGAACAGACTCTAAGTTTGTTGCCTAAGGAGTTGATTGTTTCCCAAGCATCCACAACTTGCGCAAACTTGACGGTAAATTTGATCGTGCGTGGCTGGCATTAGGTAGACTTCTACCTTACCTCTTATGGAAAATGGCGAGATGTTATTGACTAAATACCGCAGTTTTTTGCTCTACAATTTTCTGTGATGCGTGTCACGTTTTTAAATAGTGCAAGGAACAAATATTTCTTGGTCTCGCATTTATTAAAAGATGGTTAAGTATGACATTACATTTGCATAAAGGCGGAATTATGACTAAGGCATTTTAATCCAGTCGACCATAAGTAGTGCAGAAATGTAACAGTGTGAATGAACAAATGTGCAGAAGGGTCGAAGTCAATTAGGGCCAAGGGTTTGCGTCTGAAAGGAAAGCTCTGGCCCTGGTATCTATGGCGATGTAGGAACGTGGTAGATTGTTTAGTCAGTAAGAGTCTGACACTTGTTTTCCGCTCCGCCCAAGAGCGGGACTCGTCATTGGATGATAAAAAAAAATGTATAAAGGCAGAATTATGACTAAGGCATTTTAAACTAGTCGACCACAAGTAGTGCAGAAATGTAACATGTCAAAAGTTACTTAATAAAAAGATAAACAAAAAACAAATAAGCACAATAATCAATACATCTCGTATTTAGATGTGTATAATTATATATATGTATAATTATATAAATAAGCAATCTTATGGTGAAAAATCAATTCAGCTCATCAATATTGTGTTGATTCTTCCAACTGAACTTTTCGACTGTGTGAGGCTTTACTTTCTTGTGTGAGGTTTTTTTGGAAAACCGTCTAATCGCAATCTTGACTTTCAAAAAAAGAGCATTCCGAATAAATATCGCCTGGACAAAAAAGAGGAGTTGTTATTTTAATATGATCTATCCAAGTTACAGAAGTAATTTGTAGTAAAGACAGTAAAATTGAGAACGTTACAAAGAGTCTTCGTATAAAAAAATGTACAGTGTAAAATCTAACACACTTACCCCAATTGCCCCAAATTTGTGCTCCACTTTAGGCAGTCCCTATAAATTGGGGAGCTCCCATCAATAAGTCCTGCAGCACACTTCAATCGTAAGGCATTAGGCTAAGAACTCACAAAGCGGTTGTTACCCGCGGCTGCCGCGGTTACGGGCCTATAACTTCAGTAGAATGCAGATATATGTGTAAAAAATAAACACATTTCCCGACGCGTTGTACTCCCTTCGTGAGCTTGTTTTTTTTGCGGCTCCCGTTGCGAAGGCAAGCCTTGTTGCAACCACATGTCTTGCGATAATAACCGGCCAGGTTTGTGAGCTACAGTTTGTGCTGTTTATCCGCTCAAAATCGCGGTCTCGTGAATTTAGAAATAAAACAGAGAATTCACAAAGCGATTTTCACCCGTGGCCCCCGCGGTTGTGGACCTGCAGTTTCAGTAGAATGCAGATATATGTGTATAAGCTCATATCCCGACGCGTTTTACTCCCGCCGTGAGCTTGGTTTTTTTGCGGCTCCCATTGCAAAAGCAAACCGTTTTGCAACCAGGTAACATGCGATGATAACCCGCCAGGCCTGTGAGCTACCGTGTGTGTTGTGTATCCGCTCAAAACCGCGGTTGCGAGAGTTATGAAATAAAGCAGCGTGGCGGGAGCGGTTGAAAAACCGCTTCGTGAGTTCTTAGCCTTAGAGTGAAATATTTAGAGTTCGATACTAATCGTGTGTAGGTACGCAATACACGAACCAGAGATATTGCTTTCTCGGTTTTTCTTATCCAAAATCAGTTCTACCCTTCCTGTAAATGGACTTTGGCGGAGTTATGTAGGCTTGGGATCCTATAGTTTCTGGGGTGAAGGGTAATTGGGGAATTAGAAACTTGGGGTAAGAAAGAATGTTTGGTGTTTTCTGGTGGTAAATAAGGTTTTAGTTTTTTTTTGTGAATACGTTGTAGAAACAGTGGTTTTATTTCGCAGTTGTATTAAGTTTGTAAGTAGTGAGTATTTGTTGTTAAAAACTCAATAAGCGACTAGCTGCCCAACGCGGTTTCACTCGCGTCTTTGGTCATACTCCGCTGACATTGGTTGTAGTGTCTAGTCGCGCATCAAAATTATTTGAATAATAATGTGTTTCATTTATTAAACACAATATAAATAAAAGTAATAAATCAAAAGAATAGGTACCTAGAGATTAAATTATCTTTTAGTTTGTGAAAGTTCATAAAAATACACCCCATCCATGGCTTTAATTTGATCTTCGCTTTTTTGTCTGTGTTACACATAACTTTGAAAATAAACCAAGTTGAATGAAAAAATATATAAATATTCGTATAATATAATATATCAAATTATTAGGCAATAAAATTTTATTTTTTTCAAAACCATACGGACTAGCCCGTTTAGACGTGATGTTGGATTTAAAATCATAAAAAATCATATTATTACCTATCAGCACCTTAAACTTAATCAGACCAAGCTGTATTTTAAAGGCTAATTTATAGTACTTGACAAGTACTATTAAAGATGTAAATGTGCCTATTTGATTTTTGACACATGTAGTGTCGCAACTGACATTTTGGAGGCTGGAGATGCTTCAAAGGGGCCTTCCGCACTCGCCTATCGTCAAAGTCAAGAATGGTTTAAGAGCTTGTTGCTTCATTGCATCTGTTGCAACTCAACGCGATGTTTGATGAAAACGCAACCCGTACAAAGAAAAATAACGCCTGAAAACTCTGTTGGCATTCGGTATTTCTGTGAATTGCGCGAATATTTCACAAAACTTATTCCAGGAAATACGTGTTTTGTTTATATTTTGATTTCTATAGAAGCTTAGATCCACTAGGAATCTCGGTAGGTATCCGAAATATCTGGAAAAACAACAACAACATAATCACGTAAGAGCGTTTGTATGAAAATTTTCCTCAGTGTCGTCGCTCTAAAAAAGGAGATATTATTTTGTACTTAATTAAGAGATAATTGCTATAAAAAACTAACTCTCACATGATGTTTCATTCAAATTTATCTTTTTGAGGTAAACAACAAAAATCTTTACATAGTATAAAACTAAATTGCTTACTCTCTATATATGCTTAGATCTTTAAAAGTACGCAACGGATTTTAATGAGTTTTTTTTTCAATAGATAGAGTGATTCAAGAAGAAGTTTTATATGTATAATACATGCATAATATATTCAATATACCCGTGCGTAGCTGGGGCGGGTAGCTAGTTAAGTATAAAAAGATTATTGATTACTCTCAATTTGTACTTACTTAAGTACCTAAGCAAAAATTTTCTAAGATTTGTGTAGCTTTAAATCTAAAGCAACATATGACTTTAGTAACTCATATTGCCAGATGTTTTGAGATGAAGTCACGAAGAACTGTACGCGACTGTACCCATATGTATATTGTACAGTCGAGTAGAAAATACTAACTTGCAGTGTAGTGGATGTATAGCGCTGTTATGTCTGCAGTTTCACATTCGCGATACATATATTGCGCATTTGTCCTGGTTAGGGGTTTGTGATGAGCGGAGCGGAGAAACGAGTTTGTTTTTTTGTTTGAATGTCCTTGTTGTTTCATGGGTACTAACTGCCGGTAGGTAGTACTTGTACCCTCTTGATATTTAAATTTAAATCTTAAATCTATTTTAATCAAATGCTCAATAGTCACAAATGAGCTTATAATAATAATCATTTATTCAGGTCAAATATACTCATTGCCATTTTCATACAAAATATCACGACGCCAGAGAAATAAAACCAAACCAACAAATACACTAAAATAATAATCAATAAAACATAATAAAGAAATTAAATTACATTAAAAAAAAACAGAGCACTTTTTTCAGTGGGAAATTTATCCAACAGGTATAAAGGTTTGCTGACAACTCCTTAAGAAGCACGTTACCGGATGGTCGGACGTCCAGCTACCCATTGCTCGCTCGATATTCGGAAATCAGGATCAGGATCCTAGCCGCTAGGTCATGAAGCCTGTTGCCGCACGCGTTTAGCCTCCTCCTTTGTTAGCACTACTGCTTCGCACCGACTGTCACTCCTCGTCGCCTCAAGCACATGGCGGTGCTCTGCCCAAGTGGGACATACCTCGACCGTGTGCTTCATCGTGTCTTCCAGGCAGTCCACACAGTGGTGAATCTGGTACAGAAACTTTTCGAACTTCTTTGATACATGAAAGCACATCTAAATAAAATTTTAATTTTGGTTAGATAGATTCAATAAGAAGAGTAAAAGAGGAGAGAAGAGATTAGGAAATAAAAGAAGATGATTTAGGAAGTTGCTTTGAAATTTTTTCAAGGGAACCAATAAAAAACACGGGTTAGAGTTAGAGTGACAGATTTGTAGTAACTAAAAGTTATTATAAATCTGAAAAAGAAAGGTATTGTAGTGACTTATAAGTCACTATAAATATGACAATTAAAAAACATTAGGTGTGCGGACACTAGCTTAGTGAATTAATTCTGAGTAAAAGAACTAATTTTTAGATTTTCAACACAAAAAGTCCTAAAAATACAATCTAATAAGTATTGTTTTTACTACAAAATTCTTTATTTTATTCTTTGCTCTTTTGACTTCAAAGAATAAACAGCTCCAGCCAGTTGTTTTAATACAAAGAGCTCTCAAGATAAACAGTTGCAAATAATCCTTATAGCACTATGCCCTCTGCACTTGCTGCAAATGGCTTGTCCGCTGCGCAGAACTATGTATTATAGACAGTATTAAATTGTTCATTCTGAAGCTGAATGGCTGAAGTAGGATCATTTTATTAAGATAATATACTTTGTGGTGTTTTTGAGGGGATGAGGTGAATGAATTGCCTTTTGGTTATTATTGGTTTCTTTTTCTGTAAAAGGTTTATGCGAGGTATGATCTCTTCGAAAGTAGAAGAAAGAGAGAGAGAGTAAGAAGGATGCGCGCTGTGGAAGCAGAAACAGAACTTCTCCACCCTTCTTCACCATATCGGAACATCTCAAGTTTTTTTTTAATATTTACATGTTATGTTGTTCTTCTTCTTCGTCGGGATCACTCTAGATGGAGTGGTCGTGGTCATCACTTCAGGTGTGGGTGGCAAGCTTTACAACATACCACCACTCCTCGCTGATAGCCGCCCTCCTCGTGCATTCATGCAGCAATGATGAGCCACTTACTGAAACTTTTGTTTGGACATTCCACCTCATAGACGATCTTCCTCGTGGCATGGTATCCTGGTTCCCTGGTACCGTGGAGTGGTTATGTGCAATATTTTTAAATTCGTGCAATCTAAATATACTCAAAATTATATTCAACTATACTCTCCCCAGCTTCGCACGGGTACTGATATTGGGTATATTATGCATGTATTATACACATAAACCTTCCTCTTGAATCACTCTATCTATTAAAAAAAGCCGCATTAAAATCCATTGCGTACTTTTAGAGGTATAAGCATACATAGGGCATAAGCAACTTTGTTTTATACTATGTAATGATGACGAATCCTGCGGGAAATAGTTTTAGACTCTTATTGTGCTCTTACTGACTAACCTACCAATAAAACTTATACCAGGGCCAGAGCCTTCCTTTATATTAGACCATCGTACCCATAGATTTAAGTTTCTGTAATTTACTATTTTGGAGTACATTAAAGTTTATTCTAATTTATATTAAACTAGCGACCCGCCCCAGCTTCGTACGGGTGCAATACGAATATTACGCATGTATCATACTTATAAACCTTCCTCATGAATCACTCTACTTATTAAAAAAAACCGCATCAAAATCCATTGTGAAGTTCTAAAGATTTAAGCGTACATAGGGACATGCGACTTAGTTTTATACTATGTAATGATATAAACTGACTAGTTAACGTTTTAATAGACTTTCATTTTATAAACTTCGCAAACAAGATAAAAAACACAACACAAACCTCTTAAGTCTTGTGTAAACAAAAAAATAAACGAGCTCTGTCGCCGATAGTACACACATAACACACACAAACACAACTTATGATGTTCAAAGGATTTCTTTCAGTTTTTTCTTGAAATATTTTCTTTTTAGAGTACCATATAATATACCTCCTCTCTGAATGGATTTCTCAGCGAAAATTCCATTATCTCTTTGATTGAATTTGTTTTTATTATGAAAAACGGTGGGGAAATTTCTAAAGCCCAGCTTTGTTGGTAGTTGTTTGTGAAAAGGTAAGCTTTTGTGAATGTTAAATGGTGTATTTAGTGTAAGTTTTAACTTTAAATAGTCTGAAATAGTAGCTACATAAATAAATCTGGACTTGTCACACTGTCTTATATTTGATGGCCTATCGGTCTTGTGGTTAATAGGTCTAACTGCTATGCCGGAAGTCAATTTCCAATCCGGATAAATGTATGTGTGATGAACAGCGTTTGTTCTATGTTAGGGTGTAATTTATCTATAATACGTATTTGTTTTGAAATATATAAGCATGCTTATCAGTTGTCTAGTAGTCATAACACAAGCTCTGCTTAGCTTAGGACTAAACGACGTTGTGTGAAAGTTGTGGAATATAATAATATAATACTATCCCGACGACGCTGATGAAGCTATTGAACAGTTTGTGAGGAGGATGATGAGGATTTTCCACTCCTCCTGATAAAAAAACAAGCATTGTACCATGTACAGAAGGGTCTCTGGTCATTTAAGAGGATAAAGGTAAGGTGATAGAGATCGCTACAAAGGTTTTAGTACCTATGCTCAAAATTCCACAACACAATCCCTGATCTTCGTCTGGTAACCGTCCGGACCAAGCCCAGTCGTCGACGGCGTGCTCTGTTCCCGTGCGCCTCAAGGAGTTGTCAGCAAACCATTGGGACCCTGCAGAAGGATCAAAGCCGATTGGGGCCAAAGGTTCGCGTCTGAAAGGAAGGCTCTGGTCCTAGTATAAATGGCTACGTAGGAAGGGGGTTAGGTGTTTAGTCAGTAAGAGTCTGACATTGTTTTCGCCCAAGGGCTGGATTCGTCATTGAAGAATTTTTACCTACCATAAAAAAATCCCTGATCTTTTCTCTGAAAAGCCAGGAGCCTTTTACAGGTTGCCTCCCATGGAAAAATTAATGCGATATTGGAAACACTTCCAGGAAATTATAAAATACTTTTCATTACTCATACTCTGAAAGTAGGTGTAAAGTTGCCTGCGGACAGGGTTGGAAGAAGTACTTTTACTCCCTAGGGAGTTTCACTTTACAACTGACAGTTGTTTTTTTAATATTTAGACAGCAAATATAAAAAAAAAACTAGTTCTATTTTGACATTTCTATTGAACCGTGACCCGAATTTTTATACTGCCAGTACAATTAAAATGACATAGAGATAGAAATAATTTAAGAATACTTTTTTTTAATTACTTTATTTTAATTTACTTTCAACTATTTCATTAAAACGAATCTTATATTTGAGAAAAATGTTGACCTGATCAATTTTTACAATGATAAAATGAAAAATATTGACTGAATAGCCAGACGACGAATAAAAAAAAAAATATTTTTTTTCGAGGTGTAGAGTTTTGTTTACATTTTACTAAATCTCTGTTATAAGAAATTTGTATTAACACGATAAGTTCATCAGCTTCAGTTATGAATTTAACGCAAGATTCTTTGAGGAGAAAACCGCTTACCGCCTAAATCAAAAGAAATATACCTACCTAAAAACATACGAAGACATTTGACGACGATTCAGGTTTTTATTATTTTTATTTTCCTCGTATTCGTAATGAAAAGCACAGTGTTTACCTCGGGTTCAAGAGTTATTTTGTCCCTCGAACTATTAGCGACCTCGCTGTCGCTCGGTCGCCAAGAAATTTCTACATAACTAACTTTCATCCCTCGTATAACAATGTACTATTCAACGGCTACTTTTACACGTAATTATGATACTTGATAGATGGGGCATAAATAGGTCAGTTTCAGGATACAGATTCTACGAATTTAATTTAATTTTAAAATAGCGGTTTTCAAACAATCTGGAACATAATAGGTTTCAGCATAATAAGCTTTCGTATAATCTTCCTTTTAATAATCACTACAGCTTTGTTTTTGGTGGGCATAATCATTCAATGAAATTCCCGCCCTTGGGTGGAACGGGAGATAGTGTCAGACTTTTACTGACTGAAAACTCACCCCGTTCCTTTTTTGCCTTAGTTCCAGGATCTTCGTGTTACATTTCCACATTTACCTATGGCCCCAGGTGGCTTCGACCGTGCTGGGCCCCTTACAGTTTGCTGACAACTCCTTGAAGCACGCAGTCAACGACTTGGGCTTGGTCCGGACGGTTACTGAACGGTTGGACAGCGAGCTACCCTGTGCTTGCCATCCGCAAGCCTTCAAATATTGGACTACTTCTGGAACTTAAGCCTTCTCTCTAGCGGAGGAAATGGGCCTTATTTTACCACGCTCGCCTTTGCGGGTTGGCGATTTTCACAAGTCTTCCAATTTTTGGTTCAAGGACAAACCGGTTTCCTCTTAGTGTTTTTCTTCACTTTTTCCTTATTTATTTTATTTACACATAAAATTGTATTATCAGGTATGCATTCAAGGTAGCAAATTTAATCTTTTGATCGTTCGATAGCGTTCGCTTGGGACCCAAGAGTATCATCGCAAATTTACTCACTCAAAGACGCAATTCACGAACTGATTATAATATATAACTATTAGTGTAGGCAACATACATACATAATTGGTGGTCGGTCTCAAGCAAGGCCATGCAGAACCGGCGCAAGTTGTATACCTGAAGTTTTCAGCGCAGTGGTGATTAAATGAATTACATAAAGTAATACTCCTGCTTGGGTATGTCCCCTCGACCTATAAACCAGTAAACGTGCCTATTCCGCTGTTATTGCCGCGAACAAACCTGCTAAGTCGCAAACAACGCGACAACCAGCTAAAACTACAGGGGTTAAGCAGAATGATGAGGATGGCTTCACAAAGGTAGAGAAGAAGAAGAGGAAGAAGCCTACTTGTCAGAACCAGTGCGGTACCGCGCTGGCAGGACCCAATATGCTGCTGCGCCCAGCAATACCAACGACGCAGCTGTATGTTTCGAGGTTACATCACACCACGAAGGTTTAGGATATCGTGGAGTGTGTTCGAGTCAAGACCAGCTGGACTTTGAGAGTTGTGTAGTTGGAGTTGCGCCATAACACTAATTTCAAGTCGTTTGTGGTGCGGGCACCGACTCAACATTTGGAGACCTTCCTCAAAGGAGAGTTTTGGCCGAGAGGAGTCTTGTATCGATGATTTCGCGGTAAATAGGTTGTCGTATAAATTTATATGTAAATAGTTCAGTTCCCAGTCTTGAAAATTTGTCTTAATCCCAAAAAAAAAGGTTTTTTTTTTAATGCGATCTAACAACTTTGCTGATATCAAATTTATTCCTTAACCTTAGCAATAAGAAATTTTAGAATTCTGAGTTAAAATGAACTTTAATTTCCTCGATTGTTTAAATATAGGTACGTTTTTACAACATAAATCAGCTATAAGCAGTACATTTGTATAATTTCTTTTCTAATGCATTTTCTTTAAATATGTAAGTGTGTAAGTACATAAATTGTAAAATAAATAAATAAATGGCTATCTCAGGTATCTTAGCAAGTTCGGATTTTTTTACTGCAGCAAAGGGCCGCAGAATTTCAACTCGATAAGTCCACGCGTTCTCAATATAAAGGGTTTTGACAGACAGATGGACAGCAAAGTGATCTTATAAGGGTTCTATTTTTTCTTTCGAGGTACGGAACCATAAAAACAGACAGCAGCGCTCAAAAGAAAAGACGTGCAATAGTATAAGAAAATACTTCACATCTATGTAGTTATTCTAGCTCAGAGGCTAGCTTTGAGTCCCAATTCAATCTAGATTAGCTCAAGGCTACACTCAAGGGTGCACTGTTGGTTATAACACCTGGAATAGCTCGTGTACTCCGGCTGAATATTAAGTAGTTACAAGAAGAGGCTGTGCGTTAGAAGTAGTAAATAGTTTCAAACGGTTTTTTTTTGGTCAAAATCATATAATGACTTCTCTCGTTTGGGCGGAAAGAATTTTACAGACTAAAAACTATTCCTAACCATACCTTCGTAGAAGACTCTTTGCCTTGCGTTGTGTCCTTTTTTGTAAGTGTGAATATGGAACTTTGTAGGTAAAAATTATAATATTTTTGCCTACAGAGTTCCATATTCACAGTATTTAAAATCAGAATTAGTTTAAACTCTTGAGGCTCAAGCGAACGTTTGCGTTCGCACACCTACTGTCTTTCTATTACGGTATTCAAAAGGTTAATCTATAATATAAAAATGAATCGCAAAATGTGTAAGTGCAAAACTCGAGAATGGCTTAACCGATTTCGATAATTCTTTTTTTGTTGTGTTTGTTATTGTCAGGAGAAGGTTCTTATGAAAAAAAAATAGGGTATAGAAGGGTAGACTAGGGTTGAGCAGAGTAGAGTAGGGTAGACTGGAGTAAAGTAGAATAAACTGTTGCCGGGAGCGAAGCCGCGGGCAAAAGTTACAAAATAAAAATTGTAACTAGGCTCTGGGTCGCTTTTTCAAAGCAAACTTAACCATATTTATTATGGAGACTATTTTATCTGTTATCAAAGTAAACAAGTTTTCAATGAAAATATTTTTTTCATAACAAGCTTTTATAGTGCAGTATGCTGTAAGTCCATGTTATTAAAACTCGTCAAGACAAATCACACAAGCCCAAACGCGGGTTGTGTCGTTTAAATACAGATATGAATATGAATGAATATGAGTTCCTATGGCCGCCTTCCGGTTCCATCCTCAGATCAACTGTGACATGACAATTTTGCATTGTCATCTAATTGTCATATGCATGCAAAATTCCAGCTCAATCGGTAACCGGGAAGTGAATCAAATTTAATTTACAAGATTTGACCACAAACATCGAAATAGGGGAAACTAAATAAAAGCTTGTAAAAATCAAGACATATTAATACATTTTCAATATCACATTGAAAAGATTACGTCTCACTTGGCAGCCGATGAAATCTCAATCGGTATAATAGCTTTACCATGACGGTGGCGAGCCGTGCGCTACTGAAAACTTCGCACGATTGGTTGACCCGTTCTTTTTGAAGATTTTGAAGCCGGTCAGTAGGCCTAGATTAGAGGAAGGATTTATCAAGAATGAATGGGTAATATTTAAGTAAGCATGCTCCATCGTTAAGCACATCATCGCTCAGGTATATTGGTCAAATAAAAATATTATCTGATCTCTCTCTGTTACTTAAAGGTTTGCTAGGAGACAACTCATTGTTAAGTTAAGGTAGCCTTTGTACATGAATTGTCAAATAATTGTATCTATGTTAAGTTGTTGTGTACAATAAAGAATTAAAGTATCTGATTAGTTTTTACCCGAGGCTTCGCTCCCGGCAACAGAAAAAATTGATAAATTAAGTACCGCTCGACCGATTTTGTGCCAACTTTGGATAAACTATCTACTAAATAGTCCGAACAAAGACTAAACATTTGGTGTGGATAGGTAAGTCTGTTCTAGAGTTATAAAATGACATCGTAAAGTGGCATTGATCTTTAAATACTTGGGCGCGGTCCAGACTGTTATCAGACGGCCAGACGGCGGGCTACCCATTACTTGCCTTCCGCAAGCCCGAGGTGTAGAGGTGTAGGTGTTCTTTTTTGGACACTACAGCGTGAGAAGTCATTGGATGATTTCACATAAAAAAACCATTAAGTTTTGGCCTATACACAAAATAGTACCCACATAAGCCACTAGTTGGATATAGCCAAAAATATTTATCGGCTAAAAAATCCCTCCTAACAAGAAGATATTCTTCCTAAACTTGTATTTTATTTTGTATTTCATATTACATTGGAAGCCTCTCTACGCTATATTTCCTTGAGATTAAGAGATGGCGTTTGATGTCTCACAGGAAATTAGTTTTGCATACCCGATTACAAAGGAGGGGGAGGTTATGTTGTAAAACCAGTGTTTACGCTTGTTTTAACGCAGGTTAGAGGTGCAGAATAGAGGTAAAACCATGTTTGCTTAGAACTGAATAGTTAATTGGTAATTAAGGTTTGAAGTTTTCTTGTATGAGGTAATTTCTAGCTTTTCTTCATTAAGTCTAGAATCAAGTTTTTCATTGTAGAATAAGAATTAGCCATATGATTCGTGTATGTGTGTGTGTAGTAATATTGTATGGAACGGAATGTTAGCGTGTGAAAGAGATGAATAAAAAAAAATAGATGCAATAGCGGAGATGAGAACGTTGAGATGGGTGTATGAAGTGACGAAAATGGATATTCAAAGTTATGAATTTAAGAGGTTGTTTGAAAATGACGTCAGTGATTGAAGGGTAGAAAATGGATTGTTTATGTTGGTTTTGTCATGAGAAGAGCAGGGATGAAATGTGTGGATGAATGAAGAGCAAAGGGAACTCAAAAAGAAAATGGGTAGAGAGAGAAAAGGAGACCAAAAATTCTTATTTTTGGTCTCCTTTTGGATGGATTGTGTGAGGAGTGAGCCGTAAGAAAAGGGAGTTAAGGATGGCTTAACAAACAAACGACAATAACCATGTCTGGCAGAATAGAATAGAAGAAAAAAAGTATTTCGTCCAACCCAAACCCCCTGACACCCAAGGGAGCGCCGGCGCTCGCGGCTCGATTTCGCGCTACGCGCCGTTGTCAAATTTTCAAAAATAGAATGTACAATATGTGAGCATTTTTTTTGTAGGGTATTTTGATATTTATCCAAGAAAGTAAAAAAAAAGTTTTTATAGACAAATAACTTTCCGTTAATACCCGCGAACGCCGGCGTTCGCTCGATGGTGAAAAGGTTAACAGATGTCAAAGGCAAGAAATCATAAGTCATAAGTGTATTAACGACATTAACATATTAGCAGTTCTTCGTTATTTATTGTTTTTAAATATCGAAGCATCAAGCTGAATTAGGCGCCTTTGCCTACACCGCCTTTTCTCACATGATTTAATAAGTTGTGACCGACACAAATAAACATGATTCGTTCTTTCATTCCTTTGTCGGAAATAGAGGCAAAAATATGAAGTCACGTCATCTAATTCCGTGGTAATTGCGACTCTATTAGGAATCCTATCAGCAGTATATTTGGTGACGTAACCACACAAACTCTTGGGAAGTTCTCCGCGGATTTGCACTGACAATAATATTTTGGTCAGTTTGTGAATGAAACTTAGTATTTATTTTATTTGTATGATTTGTGATTGTAAGCCTTCAAAATTGATTCAGAATAGTTTTTAAGCTCCTTGTTTATCAATTACTAGCAACCCACCCCAGCTTCGCACGGGTAGGTACTTATATTGGATATTTCTGCATGTATTATATACACAATAACCTTCCTCTTGAAACACTCTATCTATTAACAAAAACGCATCAAAATTGTTTTATACTATGTAATGATTGTTTTTTATTTTAGGATTAGGGTAAAAAATAGTGTTATTCTAGCATAATATTTTTTTTACGTTAACATTAGACTTTTAAAAAAACCGTTTCTACTGTCTGTTCAACCGGTTTTAAGTTCAATTCCGTTGGTAAAAGAACTCGAAAAAGGTAGTAGGTTGTTCACTTACAGAATGGACTATGATACGGAACTATACGGTAATGTGCCAAAAAGACTGGTGGCAATATTTATCTTTTTCCCAAGGTAATAGTAAGTTCTTGGGTTATAGGAATTAAAATATTCCAACTTATTGATTTGTTTGTACATTATTTCTGACTTTTCTAGGAGAAAAGGAAAGAGTTTTACTTATTTATACATCAAGAATTGTTTCAAATTAAATGTTTCAATTCATAATCCCTCTCCTAGAGAGGAGGCCTGTGTCCCAGCATTGGGAACATTAAAAAGCTGATGATGAAGACGATGATAATCAATATTACCAAGTATAAGTTACATCTAAAAAGTAAATAAATATACCCAAAAGCTTAAGGTCTAGTAATCTATCTACTTCCGTACTTAATGAAGAAACGAATAAACCAAACAAAAAAAAAACTAAATTCTATTCACCAAACCCTAGGGCATAGAGGTGTGACTCAACTTAATTACAACAAAACACTTTCTATATTTGTTCCTAATTAAAAAGTAATTGGTCGCCAGGGGCGTCCCTAGTCGCAACCTCAGACGAAATGAAACGAGCCTTAATTAAGGGTTCATCGTGTACAGCAGACATATGTCGAGGTACCCTTTTCATGGTAAGTGACAACCCTAGCGGCTCTCGAAAAAGGCTTCCGAATATCTACCGTATTGGAGGTGACCTCTTTGAAAGATGTTTTTGGATATCAGAGGCTTTTAAGGAAATGACAATCGATCAGCGATCATTATTGTTAAAAATCGAAAATTTATAGGAAGAAAGAAATTGATTACCTACTTAACTTTTTGATAGTGCATTTCTTTTAGTCGGATGTTATTAAATGATTTCTTGAGGGAAGAACGGGATGGCGTAGCAGACTTTTACTGACTAAAACCGACTTCTGCAGGAACAGGAGATGGTTTTTTTCAGATCTTTGTCTTCGTTTCAGGGCTTTAGTTTCATGTAACCTATAGCACCAATAGGCTTTGGAACTTTGTTCGTCAGATCGTTTTTTTTCAAAAACTTTAACTTTATAAATCGTAATTTTAGAGCAGTTTTGAAAAACTAGTAAGTACAAGGGTGGGTTTTTTAGTCAGTATGAGTTTTCACTGCATCCAAGGGCGGGATCCATCATTGAATGATGAAAATAAAAACGTCATAAAAGGAAGCCTTATGCAAAATTTCCATTTAATTACATTTAATTTAATTTTTTTACGGTCCTACTTTCTGTAGTTTCGGCTGTACGTTAATATGTCAGTCAGTCAGTTTCTCCGTTTATGTACAGCGTGTAACGTTAAATGCGCCAAAACCTGAAAATAGTTTGCTGAGAATAGCGATCAGAATCAATTTAACCACTTTTTAATATACTTTAAATTTTCTGAAAATCTACATTGATATTGTTGCTTGGTTTATTTATTAATAAACCAAGCTATCACGAGCGCAACACTTGCCGAAATAGGTCAACGAACCCAAAAGTTTGTCGTGCGATTTAAATTCTCTCGTACGCGGAATAATAAGAGTTCTTGTTATAGAAATGATCACAATTGGCAGTGATACGAAACACCACATAAAACTAATACATTTTTTTACTTTATTTTCTCAGAACTAAGTTAACTGAATTTAAAATCATTTAAAGTGTCCGAGTTTTGCGCATTTAACGATACTCGTTATATAATAATAATAATAAATAATAATAATAATAATATTGAGGAGCGCACTGGAGGATGCGCTTCGCGAGTATAGGTCCACTCCAACCGAACTTAGGCCCCGGTTACCGCGATTACCTGTGCACAAACGAAATATGGCGCTAGTGTGCGCTCTGAACTCGCTACTTAAGAATGTTTTTGAGAGTAGCGAGGACCTTGTTGATACGCACTCAATCCTGTATTGCGGGGCTGTTGCGGCATGTCGTGTAGCTAATATTAAGTTTCCAAGCTGTGAAGTAGCTACGCGACCAAAGCCTGCCGCTCCAGCCTGGCAGCGAAGGATTGAGGGACGTATCGATAGGGCCAGAGCGCTCATTGGTAAGCTATACTGCTTCAGGGAGAGCAATACACGTCCACGTGTGATGCGATTCGTGAGACGGGCATTCTCGGGAACTGGAATTGCGCCCCGAGAATACATGTCCCGTGTCACGGAGCGCATCGACTTCCTGAAGCAGAAAGTTTGTGCATGGGCCAGTCGTATCCGGCGGTATAAGCGGCGGGTTGATCGGTACTCGCAGAATCGCATGTTCCGGAGCGATGAGAGGTGGGTGTACAGAGCTTGGGAGCGACCTGAACAAAATGTGAGCGACGCGCCCCGCCCAGATGATGCCGCCACAAATGCATTCTGGCGCAACATTTGGTCGGTGCCCGTCTGTCACACTGAGGGGGGCTGGATGCGTGATGTCGGGCGCGTGTGTGCAGCTATACCAGAAATGGAAAAAGTCTTGATCAGCCCATTAGACGTAGCCAGAGCAGTTCGTCCGTTGCCGAATTGGAAGTCTCCAGGGCCGGACGGACTGCACAACTTCTGGTTGAAATGGTATAGTAGCTCACACGCGCTCTTGGCATCTCAATTCCAGTCATCCTTAGAGTCTGGGTCGCTACCTCAGTTTCTAACAACTGGCGTCACCCATCTGCTCCATAAAACAGGTAGTACTGCGGAACCCAAAAATTGTAGACCGATAACATGCTTATCGACGGTCTATAAACTTCTTACATCCATTCTGAGAACGAAAATTAACCAGCATGTAGACAACAACTCGATTATGTCTGCCTCTCAGAATGGATGTAGGAATGGGTCTCGCGGTACTAAGGAGCTACTCCTCATAGACATGACCTTAAGCCAACAGGTTCGTCGATCCCGCAAGGATTTGTCGACATGCTGGATTGATTATAAGAAGGCCTATGATTCTGTCCCGCATACATGGCTCATGAGGGTGTTGGAGTTGTATAAAATAGATGCAACTCTACGCACCTTCCTTGAGTCATGTATGGGGCAATGGAACACAGTCCTTCGCTATCCAGGATGTCGATCAATCCGGAGGGACGATGAGCCTATATGGATTAAGCGGGGAATTTTCCAGGGCGACAGCCTGAGTCCACTTTGGTTTTGCTTAGCCCTGAATCCTTTAAGCACGTTGCTGGAGGAATCAGGATTGGGCTACTGGTTGAGAAGGGGTGGTCAAGTTCTATCCCACCTCCTTTACATGGATGATCTGAAACTCATTGCCCCCAACAAGTTACGACTGATGGAACTACTCAAGGTAACTGAAACCTTCAGTAGTGCCATCAGGATGGAATTTGGTGTGGATAAATGTGCAGTCATGCATGTAAAGCGAGGGGAGATTATGGAATCTGAGGGGATTCAACTCTCGGATTCCATACACCTCAGATCTCTCTCCTCAACCGAAACCTACAAGTATTTGGGTATGTCGGAAGCTTTAGGCATTAACGTTACTGACATGAAGCAATCGTTGAGGGAGCGCTTCTTTGGCCGCCTGAAGAAGGTATTAAACAGCCTTCTGTCAGGTGGAAATAAGGTGCGCGCCTTCAACGGTTGGGTCATGCCGGTTTTAATGTACTCTTTCGGCATACTCAAATGGACTCAGACCGAGTTAGACGCTCTGGATAGGCGGGTCCGTACACTGCTGACCGCAAACCGAATGCATCACCCACGGTCGTCGGTGATGAGACTGTACATCCCGCGGAAGTGTGGAGGTCGGGGCTTTCTGAACGCAAAGACCCTACACAACCGCGAGGTGTGCAGCCTCAGAGAATACTTTCTCAAAGCCGACGTGGGTATGCACCGCGATGTGGTCGCAGTGGACAAGGGACTCACCCCGTTATCCATGGCTAAAGAGAACTGGCGCAAACCTGTGGTACTGACTACTGATGACCGCAAGGAAGTATGGAAAAGCAAGGAGCTCCACGGGCGCTTTTATCGGGCTCTTCACGAGCCTGATGTAGATTTCCCTGCGTCCGTGGCCTGGCTACGTTTCAGCGACCTCTTCGGAGAAACTGAGGGTTTTATCTGTGCAATTATGGACGAAGTTATCCTAACGAACAACTACCGGAGACATATTATGAAGGACGGGACGGTTGACATGTGTCGGGCATGCCATCGTCCGGGTGAGTCCATCAGACATATTATCTCTGGTTGTTCTCGTCTGGCCAACGGCGAGTATTTGCACAGACATAACCAAGTAGCCAGGATTATTCACCAGCAACTTGCTTTAAAATACAACCTGGTGGATTCTGAGGTACCGTACTACAAGTATGTGCCCGACCCAGTTCTCGAGAAGGATCATGTAACGTTGTACTGGGATCGGTCTATCATCACTGACCGGACTATTGTAGCCAATAAGCCGGACATAGTGCTGATAGACCGATTAGCGCGCCGCGCAATGATTGTCGACATCACCATCCCGCATGACGAGAATCTCGTGAAAGCTGAGAAAGAGAAACAAATCAAGTATCTCGACTTAGCACACGAGGTTGTCGACATGTGGAATGTGGACTCGGCTGTCATTGTGCCGATTGTCGTGACTGCCAATGGCCTTTTAGCCAAAAGCTTCGACGACCATCTGTCGAAGCTGTCGTTGCGCGGTTGGATCAAGGGCCTGATACAGAAGGCAGTACTCCTCGACACGGCTCGTATTGTGAGGAAGTTCCTGTCTCTGGAGCCCTAACCACCGGTAACTTGGACCCTGCTCCCGACACCGGCGGACTACTATTTTTTTTTTTATATTTTTAAATGTTTTTTTTATGTGTTTTTTTCTAAGAAAATATTTAAAAATGTAAAATTATATATGTATAGAAAGTAAATAAAGAGGAAATAATAATATATAATATATTCCACATCTAACACAGGTCGCCGTCTAGTCTCAAGCTAAGCAGAGTTTGTGTTATGAGAACTAGACAACTGATAAACATACTTATAAATTTCTAAATACATACATATTATAGATGAATTACACCCAGACATAAAACAAATGATCGTGCTCATCACACAAAAATTTGTCCTGGGTGGGAATCGAACTGACGACCTCTGGCATTGCAGCTAACTGCTGAGTGACTGAAGTCACTAACTACTACACTGACAGGCCGGTCAAGTAATTGATAGAAGATATCGAAATCCTTAACAATTTATTTCTTATAAATTCTTCTTTTTACTGGGAGAGAAATGGAATTCAATATGTGATGTCAATTTCATATCAAATTTATAGTTTGTTCATGTCAATATCGCTTTATTAATACAAATGTCATATTTCTGTGAATATGAAAAGCCAGAACTGAAACCCAGGATAAAAAGTAATATCGTAAACGTATTCCGATTCTGAGAAACAGCTAATAGGTTTGCTTTATGGAAAAAAAATACGGAATATCTGACAGTATGATTTTCCAATAAATACTTTTAGAGAAAATATTTTTGAAAATTCAGAGGACATTCTCGGTATTATTTTTATTTATTTAGACTTCTGGCCCGATCTGTGGGCTTTATGACATTTAAATGGTAAATATAAATAAAAAGTATTTTTAGAGTAAAAATATTTATATATTTTTTTATATCAGGTTTTGTTTTGAGTGGGAAATCGTTCAAACACTTATCCCGTTCTATGGTGAAGCGGGTGGGCGTGTCAGGTTTTTACTGGCTTTAAAGTTGCATAAAATGAAGACTGCTTACTTTTTTTAAGGATGGAAATCATTCAAAGACAAGAACAGGTGCGGGAGGATGTGTCAAAGGTAACTGAATAAAACTAAACTTGTGTCCTTCAGTTCTACGGTTTTCCTTTTCAGATTTTCCCCGTGGTTCTTTATAATGAGTAACGGCTCTGCTGGGCCCCTACAGTTTGCTGACATATTTTTGAAGAGCGCGCGAATTACTAGTGCTAACGACTGGGCTTATCCTTATTACAATCATTTTATACAACAGTCGATGCGATCGAGGTCGCCCACGGTGAAGGTTGTGTTGCGATCTGATCATGTTTGCTGGACAAACTTGGCCAGAGATCACCCTATATAGAGAATGATGGTGAAATGGCGCCAGCGGCTATCGCAACCTAGTGCTGGGCACGCCATAATTATGGCGGTAATGCCCCTCCTTGAGGCGTGGCTGGAAAGAACTCACGGCGTTCTCACTTTCCGTATGACGCAGGTCCTCACCGGACATGGTAAGTTCGGGAGGTACCTGCATCGGATTCGTGCGGAAGAGACGCCTGGGTGTCGCTACTGTGTGGATCGCCCGGAGGACACGGTGGAGCACACGGTTGAGGTGTGCCCCGCTTGGGCAGAACATCGCCGTGTCCTCGCGGGAGCGATCGGCGGCGGCGATCTCTCGCGCCCGGCCTTGGTAGAAGCCATGGTTCGGAGTGAGGATGAGTGGCAGGCGGTCGCCTCCTTCTGCGAAGCAGTAATGCTAGCAAAGGAGGAAGCTGACCGCATAAGGAAACAGCGTTTGCGCCCCAGACGCCGCCGGGATTCCGATCCTGACTTCCGGTCACCGTAGGCGCGGGCTTGCGGACGGTGAGCATTGGGTAACTCGCCATCCGGTCGTCTGGTAATCGTCCGGACCAAGCCCAGTCGTCGACGGCGCGCACTGTTCCCGCGCGCTTCAAGGAGTTGTCAGCAACCGTAGGGACCCTGCAGAAGGGTCGAAGCCAATTAGGGTTTGTGTCTGAAAAGGAAGGCTCTGGCCCTAGTATGTATGGCGATGTAGGAACGGGGTAGGTTGTTTAGTCAGTAAGAGTCTGACACTTGTTTTCCGCTCCGCCCAAGAGCGGGACTCGTCATTGGATGATTTTTACCTACCATAAAAAAAAACCCTATATAGAGAAGTTTGAAAGGAGAAAGGCGAAGCCTTCGCCTATAATATGCTAAAAAAAAATCAACTTGGAAAAAGAACTACTCGTATAGAAACGCTTGAGGGAAAAAAAAAGTACAATTAGTGCTACTAAGTGTCTACGAATCGCTACGCCGTAGCAGTCTACGACGTAGTAACCAAATAATTGACCAGGGTCCTTGTACGAGTGTAGTAAAATTTAAAGCGTGCGAGCGAAGAAGGTGAAGTTCTATCCCTTTAACAGTTCAGTTTAGGTCGTCAAATGGATCGCCTGAAAAGCTCTTTGTAGAGCCTCATATAATTTCACGTCTTCAATTCAGTATTTTAACTTTCAACAATCACCGCCATAAATATCTCAAAAATGTTGAAACTGAGGTGTTTTCACTCATTTAACACAGCTATACAGATACTATCTCCCTTATAAATCATTCTACCATCTGTTGGCAACCTTACTATCACAAATCTCGACACCATTTCTCACACTCTGGCGTCATATAACGTTTCAAGTAAGTTTACACCGTGGAGTTTATTGCGTCTCGCGCACTAGTGTTCTTTTGTCCGTGAATTTATTGACATCATAAAATGGACCGAAGCTCATAAGCTGTTCTGAAGTTTGTTCTCAACTACAGTCGACTATCTCGCATTGTCGCGTAACTAATAATTGCGAGGAATGGTCATGTGACTTTGGTTTAGAATCGCCCTGTGCTGTATAGTCCCATAGACCACGGAATGGGGTAGTGGACTCAATATATTATGTATTTTTTTAATTTATATCAGAAAGTAAATATACCCGAAATCATAAATAGAAAGAACTTTTCGATGCACTTACTCAAATATCCGTTTTTATCCCTACTCCTTTTAGGCATGCAATTGGCTGTTTTCCACTCTAGTGTGAAAAAGTGCTCAAGCTCGCTACGCTACAATTGATTGTATTAATCTTATCAGGTTTTTTTTCACCACACCTCGGTCGCATTATTAAACTTTCCTGACTTGTGTTTAAATGAACTGTTTCAAAGTTCAATAGTAATTACACGTTTTTTTGCGGTCAAAACCATCATGAACAGCCCTAGAATAAAAGACCAGAGCTACAAGTGCCTGCCGAGGCGTTTGATTGCTCTGTGCTCTATGGTACCTACGGTATGAGGTAGTAGGGCCAATTTGAACGAAGGTGTAATGGGAAGTTGTGTGTTTGACAGGTTTATGAGTAGCAAAATGTGTTGGGTTGACTTAGAAAGTTTCCGTAGACCGCTTGATTTTACATAGTTTGAAGTAAATGGAGGAACACATATTGAAACCTTCTCGTAGTAAGTGAATCTAATACCTCAACGCCTCACAGTATTGAATGTAGGTATGTATGTGTGACAAAAACTGATAAACATACTTATATATTTCTGAATACATTCACATTATAGATATTATTATTATTATTGCTAGTCTGTGCTGTCCCACTGCTGGGCAAAGGCCTCCCTCCATTCCTTCCATTTATCTCGGTCGCTCACCATATCGTTCCAATTCCCAAGGAAGACAACCAGGTCGTCCCGCCATCTCCTTCGTGGTCTGCCGCGGCCCCGCGTCGCTGTGTCTGGGCACCAATCATGTGTTTTACGGGCCCACAGCTCGCTAGACATACGGCAGACATGTCCTGCCCAGTCCCATTTAAGTTGGGCAGCCTTTTGAGCCACGTCGACGATTTGTGTTCTGAAGCGCAGTGTAGTGTTTCGAACGTGGTCTGTTAATTTAACACTTAATATGCTGCGCTCCATAGCACGCTGGCAGACCTTGAGCTTGGACTTTTGGATATAGATAAATTAAAAAAAAACACACACATTAGTCCTGGGTGGGAATCGAACCTACTAGGCTGACAGGCCTGTCTATGTATAAATAACAATTAAAATACTTCACATATTTTTCACTATTCGCCCAATAGTGGAATTGTTGTGTTCAGTATTTTTCAAATCTCGCCTTTAACAAACGTTGTATAGCTAAAAATCTATTTTATCTATACAACGTTTGATAAAAAAACTTAGTCTTAATCAAGGTTTTTATTTTAACACGTCTAAACTGACAAGCACCTTTTTAACCCCACCAATCACCCGATTACAGCTTTTTGTTTGTAATTTTTTGCTGTGTAATTATTTCTTTAACAAGCTTTCTACTAATTAGTTTCAATTAGTTTTTGCCTCTTTGTTTAATTTAATTTTGCTTGCTCCTATTTATGTTGTGGTTATCCTTTTAAGGGCTAACGGAATTTTAAGGTCGGGGACATGTTCAGTAAATAAATTTTAGTAATTAACATAGAGCAAATGTAAATATAAGCTTTAATTATAATAAAAGATGTGGGTGCTTGCGTTAGCACTCTTTTAATCGAAATTATCATCAAATTACTTTATATAAATAATATTTTTGATTATTACAGGGTAGGTACAACAAGACTGGACTTAGAGCTATTATGCAGGCTTTTAGCGGTATACAAAATGACCAAGATCACTTTATAGACCAAGTTCTGGAAAACTCGCCCAGTTCATGAGCGAGAGCAGTTATTGCTTAAAGAAGTAATGCTAGCGAAAGATACGCCCGCGTGAGTGTAAGAACGGAAAACCTCACGTTCCAGCCACCGCGACCCTGTACCAACTACGGTAGCTACGGGCTCGAGTACGATGTGCTATGAGGAGCTCCCCGTCCAGTAACCGTTCAAAGCGAGCCGAGCTAAAGTTTTCAATAGCGCATAATGATCCAAGCATTCGAAGAGATTTCAGCAAACCGTAAAAAACCGGACAGGGCCGATACCCGCTAGGACCATGGAGCTTTTCTTAGAAAGGTATCTTGTATAATGTAAGTTTGCACGTTTGAGATCGCACCCACGACACAGGAAGTATTTCCTTATGTGAGGCAACGGAAAAAAGCCATAATTGACTCATTAGATATTAAAATAGTTTGAAAAATAGTTCTGTTTCCGGCTGGCCATATATAAAGCGGATAAATAAACGTCCTTTCCTATTTAAATTTAATAGTAGTGTGAATTAATAGTCATATAAATAATAATAATGGACGCCGGGCGCGACACTCATCATTTTCATTTGCCCCACATTGCGCAACCGGCGATGCAGTTATTATGATCGCATTTCCACTGCTTTGTGAACACATTATTTTTACTATTGTTAGGAAAAACTATTAAATAGATTGTCACAGTGTTGCCGGGTTACTTCTTTGTTTGTTTCGAAACATCAAAGATTTATTCTTTAGAGATAGCGCGTTTATTAACGTAATCTTAAAGCGAACGTACGTAATATTACTTCATGTTTTGAATTGCAGTGTATGAGATCGAAGTGGACTGTCATGTGTTTGGTGGTTTTGAAATGAAATTAGTAAAATTCAGTATGAAAGAGCACTGTAATGGATAAGATAAAATTCAGCTCATAAAGGGATGTAATGGGGTCTAAAGTCATCATCATCATCATCTTAGCGACCGTCCCGGTTGCTCACCTTGGCTGTCTTACTTTCTTTCCTACACAGTCGCCTCCACTTCGCTCGGTCTTTCGTGTCCTCTGCCTTAAGCCCATTGGCACGAATGTCGTCCCTTACGACGTCGATCCAACGCCTCTTAGGCCTTCCTCGTTTTCCGGGTCCCGGCGGAGGCGGCATGGCGAGGCATCTGTTACCCACGTAGTCTGCCGGTTTTCGTAAAACGTGGCCAAACCAACATAAGCGACCCTCCTGCAGTTTATCCGCTATATCACGGAGCTGAAGGCTGCCCCGGATGCGGGAGTTTTTAATGCGGTCTTTCTGCGAGACTCCAGACATCCAGCGCAGCATATTCATTTTCGTGACACGCAGGCTTTGCTTATGCCGCTCAAGTACAGGCCACGCTTCACTGCCATACAATAGGACAGGCCTAATGATGGTCTTATAGACCTGTCTAAAGTATGTATGGAGAACTTTAATTTCAAGCGGGCGAAGCTGCTGGCTGAAGCCTAGTCAATAATAAAAAAGGAAAGGCTACATTTTTCCTGACCCGGAAATCGAATTCAGGACTTTCATACATTACATAACAGACCATTTGAGTCATAACAAAAAATAATTAACCTTCATTATGTCACTTCCATATAAATACATAATGGAACTCATAACCAGCTTTGCAAAATGTAAAATCTACCTCTTCAGGGAAATCAAGTGAAATGACGTCTCATAAAATCCATACATTTAATATTTTATTCACCTTTACACCCGAAAAATAAACCGTAAATAAATTCAAACAAATATCTACATAAAACAATTTTGACTGCTGCCACCGTCATAAATTTACGTTCAAAAGTGAGGGTAGACACATAGTGTCCTACGGTGGAGTCATCTATACATATAATAAAACAGTAACGAAAGAAAAACTGTACATTGAGAATTTTCTGGAAAAAATGAGTGGGTTTTGTTAGAAAAACGTAACTGATGACAAAAAGTGACTTTTTAGAATTTTTGTCTGTTTGTCTGTTTGTCTGTGCCTATGGTACGGGTTGGCGCAAAAACTACTGGATAGATTGATTTGAAATTCAGCAAAAATGTTCCTTGTAAACCAAGGAAGGCTTTAGGCTACATATTATCACGCCGTAAGTTATGAGAGGTAAGCAATATTGAATTTAAATGGTGCAATGGATATAAGGGTGTAACTTTTTTTTCCGTGGGCCGATCGACTCAAAACTTAGCATAAACATTACCCTAAATTAGTTATCCAGGATGCCATATTTATTTTTTCAGTAGTACCTCCAGTGCAAGATTTAGGGGATGTTAAAGTTTGTATGGGAGAATCTTATTGCTTGGGTTAATTAACTTGAAACTTGGCACGTAAATTTATTTAGGTAAATAATAAAGATTCCCATTATTCATTTTTCAAAACTACGTAATTTAGGCAAAGAAACATACTTTAATGAATATTAGTAGTATAAAGACATATTTTAAAAAGCGCCATCTATGAGCTTACACAAAAATCAAATCAAGTTACATTTTGACACTTTTTGAAAATTAATAATTTTTTGACCATGTTGGCAAGGTTAGCAGTTAGTTATTCTTAAAATTCATAGATGGTAGTGCGCATTTTCTTCATAAAAGTCGTATAATTTGTTTTGACAAATTTCAGTTTAAATAAACCCTCAAAATCTCACGACATAGGTCGTGTTCAAAATTTCATAGTCTCTTACTGCGCGGTCCAATTTACTCACAACTGGGAATAAAAAATAAAAAAAAAACAAGCCCAAACAGAGCAAATGTTACTTATTTATTTTTAGGGAAATATCTTAGGTAGTGGTTTGTTCGTGTTACGAAAAAATGTGGGTTAATATTTAATACATAATTTAAAAAAATAGTTTATCTCTTTAATGGTGAAACGGCGTTCTCCATGTTTATATGAAATATCTTATTCTTTTTCCAACGGTCTAACGGATTTATTTTGCAACGCAACCTAATCTTTCAATGTTATTTATATACGTACAACGACATCTACTGACTCAAATTAGTACAAACGAAAATATTACATTAACAAAATAATATTATTTTTACCTTTCGACTACCGTAATTACAGACACAATTAAACGACAACAGTGGTACGGAAATTTGTGTCTTCTTGGGACTTAACTAAAGAGTTTTACGAATAATCTATACATATAGGTAATTATAATAAAATCGTAGGAAAGTCAAAACTGTTCATTAAATATTTTTTTAAAAGAAAAGTATTCTTTCTAGGGAAGAGATCTACAATCGATATCGAAGCCCAAAATATAGTTTTTAGAATTTTTGTCTATTTGTCTGTATGTATGTCCAGGCTAAACTCAAAAACTTACTTGGATATATATTTATACATACTGCATGGATTATCTTCAAATTTTGCTTGAATAAAGGATGGGCCAACATATAGGCTACATCTTATCACGCTATCACTTACGGGGAGGAGTTGTGTGACATGACGCATTCTGTGACAGTGTTTAATCTAACGATGCATATTTAAATGTTGTTTTTGAGTAAGCCATGCTATTATCTGGCTTTACACTAAAAATACTACGACATTTAAGTAACTTGGGCAGAGAAACATAGTTGAATGTAGTAGCATATAGAAAATTTTAAAACAGCGGCATCTATTTGATTTCATAAAAATCAAATTCTTCCTAGGTAAACGTGATATCGTATATTATTTATTTTTTACTATAAGCTTTATTGTACACCTCATAATGTGGACAGAATATACAAATACAAAATCGCACAGGGCAATATATAGGGCAGGGTATAGTTCGTTTTGAAAAATTCAAGTTCCAATAAACCCTCAAAATCTTGCTCAGAGTTGAGCAAGACTATTAAAAAAAATGCGGCGTTAAGTATTACAAAAAAGTTATGTTCATTAAAATATCGCCATCATCTGTCTGAAGATTTTCTGCGAGCTCTGAGGCGTGCTACTGGAGACGAAGTCGATGTAACTGATGATCGTATGCTGAACACCTGTCTCAGATCACTTCAAGATGTGGACATTTCTATCGGCGGCAATCCACTGATCTAATATGGATTACTAGCTCCCCAATCGTCACCGCATCAAGACTATGGAAATCGAGAGTATAACGCTGAGACAGAGTTCTCTTCAGAGCAAAAACAGATTTATAACACCGTCCTTGAAAGCGTTGTGCAAAACCAGGGCAAAATGTTTTTCTTGTGTTGCTCCTGTTGGAACAGGAAAAACATGGCATACTTGCAGTGGTCAGGAGGCAAGGCAATATTGCTATTGCTGTCGCGTCGTTGGGAATTGCTGGCACACTGCTTCCGAGTGGCAAGACAGCAAATGCCATCTTCAAATTCCCATCGATTTAGAGAGCGTCAAAACGCCTGTTTGTGGTGGACACGTGCTTAAGGATTGCTCTTTGATCATATGGGTTGAGCGTATTATGGCCAATAGGAAGGCAGTTGAGGCCGAGGACAGAACCCTGCAGGACATCCGCGGGAACGAACATTTGATAGGTGGTGTCAAAGTTTGTTCAGTGGCGATTTCAGGCAAACGCTTCCCGTTTGCTACGTTGAAACCTTGGCTTCGATTCTGTTGGGCAGCAACTGTAGGAACAGTTGCTGCCGACTGCTGGAGGCGCAGGGAATAGTACGTGCCGTCGACGACTATCGAATGGGTGGACAAAGAGCTACCCATTGCTCGGCGGTCACAAGCCCGCGCCTACTGTGGCCGTAAATCGGGATTGGAGACACGGCGGCGGTAGCTGCGGCTTGAGCGCCTTTGCTTTTACCTGATGCAGTCGACCCCCTTTTTTAGCCGCTAGCATAACTGCTTCGCAGAAGGAGGCGACCGCCTGCCACTCTTCTTTGCTCCGGATCATGGCCTCTGCCAAAGTCCGCTGCAAGTCAAAGCCCACTGCGAGAGAGGTGGACAGGAGGTGCTTCCAAAGTCTCTCGCGTTAGCCAGCTTAGAAGAATTCATTTTCTGTGTATACGGGGACAACAGTCATTTACTGCACCAGCAGAATTTCTTGAGTGTGTGAGCGGGCCACTTTGACGTCCAAAAATGATCAGGCTGCAGCAATTAACGAATACATTCTCTCGGAAATTGAGGGAAATGCAGTGATCTATACCTCAATAAACACTGTCGTCGAGCAAGATGACGCCACACATTGTCCCGTGGAATTTTTGAACTCCCAGCCAGCAAGTGGACTTCAAGCGCATACCATAAATCTGTAAGTCGGAGTCCCGATTATGCATTTTCGGAATTACCTATTTCCTCCAAAGTAGTGTAATGAGACCCGTCTTAAAGTCATCTCGCTGCACAGACACATCATTGAAGCAAAAATTCTTATGGCGAAGTCGAGGCAGTATTTATACCTCATAACTTCCCGTTCCAGTTCAAGCGCGTACAGTTCCCCGTGAGTGTTTGCATCGCGATGACTATCAATAAGTCGAAGGGGCAGACACTGAGTGCAGCGGATGTCAACTTCAGGACGAGTTGTCTCTTACGCGGGCAACTGTATGTTGCTTGCTCCCGCGTCACCAGTCCTGAGTCTCTTTACATTTTGGCTCCTGGCAGCATAACTGCCATCGTAGTGTGGTGGAGGAGTGGTAAAGGCTCCGACTCAGTGGTGGTGAAGTAGTAAAGGCTCCGACTTACAAGTTGTAGGTCTGTCGTTCAAACCCAGCCAGGCGCATTACTTTGTGTATTTTATTTCATAACCACTGCTCAACGGTGAAGGAAAACATCATGAGGAAACTGTGACTGTGAATGTTTTAGAACCAAAAATTCATCAAGTGTCATCCACCAAACCGTATTGGACTCGCGTGGTGGATTATGGCCCATTCCCTCTCCTAGAAATGAGGTCTGTGTCCCAGCAGCGGGAACTTTATAAGGCTGATGCAATGCTATTTTAAAAGTTGTTTACTTATAATGCTATGCCATCTGATATACACTGATCATACACTGCCATCTTAGGTTTTTCTGGTGCTGTAGAGCCTTCACGCAGACAACGTCGCGGGCAGCAGCTAGTTAACAATATAGTACTACGTAGCGTCTACTACCCTCGTCAAACGAACTAATTAACGGCCGTCCCGGTGACGATACGGCCGTACGACTCCGGTACGGTCGTGGTACGACACCGCAAATTATTAGGGAACCAATATTGAAAGTAAATACAGCAGGTTTCTGGTCAGTAGGTGGCTGTGCAATGGTTTGTTTTACGGAGTATTTGGTCGAATTTTCCGGGTTTAGTTTACGGCTGTGCTTTTGTTTATTTATTTTACTGTTTATGTAAACACATATAATTCAAAGAAACAGATTACAATAAAAATGTATATACAAAGGTACTGCTTATGTCATAAAAAGGAATTTCTTCCAGCTGACCTGCGAAAGGAGAAATTGGAAGAAATGTAGACATTAGTGTGTAGAAACAAAAATTAAAGTGATTAGTAAGAAGTGTGTTTTAATATGTTTTGTGTATTTTTGAAAATTAGTATGTTTTTCGAATGAATCCCGCCCATGGGCCCAGCGGGAGACAGTGTCAGACTTCTAACGACTAGACTTCTATTTTTGTTTTTGTAGATGAATTGTTAAAGGGCTGTGTATTATTTATTTTTTTGTGTACAATCTATACTAATATTATAAAGCTGAAGAGTTTGTTTGTTTGTTTGTTTGTTTGAACGCGCTAATCTCAGGAACTACTGGTTCGAATTGAAAAATTCTTTTTGTGTTGAATAGATCATTTATCGAGGAAGGCTTTAGGCTATATAACATCACGCTGCGACTAATAGGAGCGAATAAATAATGAAAAATGTGGAAAAAACGGGGAAAAATATTCATCTTTGATGGCTTACGTTGCGTGCGCTGCGAAAACGGTTCAAGATACCAAAAAAATATGTATGAAAGAATTATTCCTCTTAAAATGATCTAAAAAAAATGTCCGCGACAGTATATGTCTATCTTTTAAGATTAACTCACTAGAACCGTTTTTATGGGAATCAATTTTGGCCGAAATTAATGCATTATTACCAATTATTTGTTAGAGTTGTATCAACATAGTATTATTAAACTTTATCCAAATAAATGTGTTGTTGATTAAGAGTATGTAATTGTGAACAAAATTGTCTTTGACATCACTTATTTTCAATTAACATCTTAGAAGTTATTACAATTTTAAAATAACTCCGATATAAAATTCACACGCGCCGCATGATGTGCAAAATATGACGTTGCACTTGGCCGGCGGGTGAGGAGACGGGTTGCTTGCGGGCGGCGCGGAGGGGTTTTTTATGGTAGGTAAAAATCATCCAATGATGAATCCCGCTCTTGGGCGAAGCGGGAAACAGTGTCAGACTCTTACTGACTAAACAACATACCCCGTTCCTTCCTTGCCTTATTCCCAGAGAACCGGTATAACGCTTTCGCACCAACTGGCACCAACCCTCGGCTGCAGGAGGCTTCGACCCTGAAGGGCCCCACAGTTTGCTGAAAACACCTTGAGGCGCGCGGGAGCAGTGCACGCCGCCGACGACTTGGTCTCGGTCTGGACTGCTACCAGACAACCGGACGGCGAGCTACCCATTGCTCACCGTCCGCAAGCCAGTATCTACGGTGGCCGGATATCAGCGGGATCGCGGCGGCGACGACTATGGCGAGGGCGCTGTTGCCCTTGCCTTATGCGGTCGGCCTCCTCTTTTACGAGCATTACTGCTTCGCAGAAGGAGGCGACCGATTGCCATTCTTATTCGCTGCTGACCATGACCTGAACCAAGGCCCGGCGCGTGAGGTTCGCGCCGCCGATCACCCCCACGAGGACACGGCGATGCTCTTCCTAAACGGGGCACACCTCCACCGTGTGCTCCACCGTGTCCTCCGGGCTGGCCACACAATGGCGACACCCGGGCGTCTCTTCCGCACGAATCCGGCGCAGGAATCTCTTGAACTTCCCATGTCTGGTGAGAAACTGCGTCATACAGAAGGTGAGGACGCCGTGATGTCTATCCAACCACGCCTCAAAGAGGGGACTTACCGCCGAGATTATGGCGTGTCCAAGGGAGGGTGTAGCTCTATAAAGTACTTTTAGATAATTATGTTCTTTTAAAAACTAAATTGTCTAAAATAATAACAGAAATTGACACGGGCAAAGTCGTGGGTAACACCTATAATTTATAAAGCTGAGGAGGTTGTTTGCAAAAATAAATATGATGCCCAAAATAACTATTCCACGCGGACGAAGTCGCGGGCACAGCTAGTAATTTATAAAGCTGAGGAGGTTGTTTGCAAAAATAAATATGATGCCCAAAATAACTATTCCACGCGGACGAAGTCGCGGGCACAGCTAGTAAAGAATAAAATTGATTGCGAAAAATATTCACTGCGTGTCAATAATTATTAGTTAACAAGTCTTACGCTGGCAATCTTTAAACAATATTTTTTAAACTTTTACTATTTAAAAGAGACAAGTCAATAGGACATCAGTAATTGATATCTTTGACTTTGAATATATTTGTGCGTCATTTTAGGCAGGATATGTTAAGAGCGCGTATCCCTAAGTTTGCAATGTCGTTAATAGCTGTTAAATATTTATGTTTTAATTAATTTGCCAATTTTACTGGAAGAAAATAAGAATTAAATCGGCCAAGAGCGTGTCGAGCTACGCTCAGTGTAGGGTTCCGTAGTTTCCCGTCCGCCACAAATTTCTCACAATGTAACAGAACCCAGTAGCCCATGTAAAAATTAGTAACCCAATTTCCTGAGAGATGGCGCTGTAATTTTGGTAATTTTGGATTGCGTGAACCAATTTTTTTCTTTTTGTATTTTTATTTGAAAGAAGACACGCTCAGGATAATAAAATATAAAAAAAAGTTAAAAAAAAAATGCTTGCATGTACGGTTAAATTAGAAAATTAGTTCAGAACGTTTTTTTTTTTAATTTTTCAAAAACTGTTCATCCTATCAAGTTCAAAATAATTTTTCTAGAAAGTTTATTTAAAGTTCTACTTTGAGATTTTTTTCATATTTTCTAAACGTATGGTTCAAAAGTTAGAGGGGGGACGCCTCATTTTTTACTTTTGGAGCAATTTTGAACAATTATTTCCGAAAATATTTACATTATCAAAAAATTATTTTGCGGGACCCTTAATCATTTTTAAATACCTTTCCAACAATATATCACATGTTAAGATAGAAATGAAAAAAAAATCACTTTCCACTTTACGTGTAGGGGAAGCACCCTATTAAAATATTTTTTACCACTTTTTGTTTGTGCACTTTGTCGGCATGGTTGATATATATATTGATACCAAATTCCAGCTTTCTAGTGCTAACGGTCGTTGAGATTATCCGCGGACGGACAGACAGACAGACATGGCGAAACTATAAGGGTTCCTTTTTGACTACGGAACCCTAACCCTACGTCTCTATTTTTATATCTCTCCTTTCGCAGGTATGCTGCAAAAGATTTCTTCAGAAATAAGCAACACCTCTGTACCAATTTTTCTGCTTCCTTGTTCTTTTCTTTTATTCTTATGTGTGTACAATAATAGTTAAAAAAAAGTATTTGTATGTTTCTTTGCTTCTCCTTTATATTCAAATAGCTGAACTGTATTTGAATTTGGAATAAGATATCTATAGAATATTTTTTCTCAGGAGTATGTTCCTTGAGAAAAAGTTCTACTTTCTTTATAAAGAAGAAAATATTATCCCTAGAGTAGCTCTACGAACTCGTTAATATTAATTTTTCGCGACGAGAAGTTCACGTCAGTGTCAATTTATTCCACAGGTTAAATTGTGCGTGGTTTCTTTTTTCTTACATACTAGCTGTTGCCAACGGCATTGCTCGTGGGAAAGTAGAAAAATTATCTCAATAAAACATATTCCTGGGATAAAAAGCATAATATCCTATGTGCTAATTCAAAAGATGCTCTTTTTAAAAAACTTTGCCTCATTCTAGAAATAACTCTGTAACATGGGTGGGATTATAATATAAACATGTACAATACAAAAGACACCTAGACCTAAAACACTTATTAGTAGGCCATAGAAATATTTGTCCCTTGTTGGAATCAACACAAACCGTCATTGTATACAAGTCAACTTTATTGTATACAAAAATAGTAGGTAGCAAAAACTACAAATAATTATATTAAAAATAATTTATATTAATTATTATAATCATTATTTATATAAATCATTATTAAAAATAATTGTACAATGAATAAATTAATTAATTTCAGTGTATTGATTTATTTATTACTAGCTTTTGCCCGCGGCTTCGCCCGCGTGGTATTGGAGTTGGGGTTTCCGGGATAAAAAGTAGCCTATGTACTATGCAGGAATAGGAATTCCGGAGTGTATACTATATACACTCCGGAATTCCTATTCCTATGCCTGTGCTAAATTTCATCCAGATTCGTGCAGCCGTTTTGGCGTGATTGAGTAACAAACATCCAAACATCGTAACTTTCGCATTTATAATATTAGTAAGATCATTAGGATCGCCAACATTCATCATCATCATCATCATCATCATGAGCCTTTTTATTGTTCTCATTGCAGGGACACAGGCCTCCTCTCTAAGAAAGGGCCAACATTAGATGCATGTATTATGAAAATGATCTTGTCTACCACTTTAGCAAAACCACCCAGAGACTACACCAACAAACCATCATTAAGATCATACCTACGTTTTAAACGATCTGCTAATACCTTAAACTTACCTCGTCGCTGTTATCTAGGTCGACTAAACCACATTTACTTGAGCGGCCCAAATAACCGTTCGCTAGGATGACCCTAATGAGAGGTTGGATTACGATTGGCGTGGCCGATGTGGCCATCAGCACGATACAATAACGCAGCTTAGAAAGATACAATGGACATTAGGAGAAAGATCTGTTTGTACTTCAAGTATTAGGTTTATTTTTCTTTATCCATTAAATAATAGAATCTTAAATTTAATCTCGAAACATTTATTTCAAATAAACTATTTACTGTATTATTACTAAGCTCACTCGGAACAACAAAAAAAATCTTTTTACAAAAAAAAAACCGCCTTCAAAAAAAGCCAAACGATAAAAGTTCCTACACTAAAAAGTTGAAAATAAAAATTTGAATTGCTGTAAAGAAACTTAATTTATAGGTAAACTTATTTGACATTAATATTTTGCAAATATTCAAAATTTATTACTTCTTTTTGGAGTCGGTGTCAGCCAAGGCAAGGAATTACGAATAGGCAACAATCCCTTACAACACGACACGACATAATACAACATACAACACACAGCATAACACTATAAGACTCAAAGTATATGAGTGTGTTTGTGTATGTTTATGTTAGTCCTTCATTTGTTGAATCTGCCGAAAGAATTTGTATATTGTTTAGCACGTAGGATTGTTTCGAAGTAATAAATACAATCGAATTGAGAACCTCCTCCTTTTTTTGAAGTCGGTTAAAAATAATAAAATTCAACACGACACAATACAATACATTGCGTCACAACATGATACAATACAACACGACACAACATGACACAATACAACACGACACGACATAATACAACATACAACACACAGCATAACACTATAAGACTCAAAGTATATGAGTGTGTTTGTGTATGTTTATGTTAGTCCTTCATTTGTTGAATCTGCCGAAAGAATTTGTATATTGTTTAGCACGTAGGATTGTTTCGAAGTAATTGGACGCTGCTCTAAGGCAGCAGAGAAATCAAGAAGTAGAGCGGGAGTATGTGTCAGACTTTTACTGACTAAAACCAAACCTAAGTTCTATTCTGAGTTCCTCCTTTGCCTAGTGTTCCTGGACACGGGGGTCACTTTCACGTTACTCTGTTCCCAGGCAACAGCTCAGCATGGCACCTACGTCTATTATGCCATCTCAAGCTAGATCCGTATGTTCTCATAGGATTATTGTTGTGTATACTATCACGTGGACAAAGCTGTTGGTGGCCACACAGGGCTGGCGTGGTGGATTATTCTGTCTACTAAAGAAGAGGCCCGGGTCCCAGTAGTGGAAACATTCTATGACTGATTATGTTAAGCTCATAATATGGTTACAAAGATAAAAGGCAATAATATTGCAACTTTACCAGCACATCAGCTGCAAAATTAAGCCGCAAAATGATAATAAAGATCTCCTCATAGATATAACACTAAAAATAGTGTAGATAAACTCATAAAGCTTATAAGGGACACAGATGAAGGTACATAAACTACCCGTTGAATTTCTGAAAGGTCCCAACCGTTGTAAATCATAACTGCGACAAAATTGCGTTCAGGGCTTACCTGCGTTATGATTCTGCTAACGTAAAAGTTTGCGTTATAGACGCTTTTTCGTGTTGCTGTGTTGTCAACTCAAACTGTAGTTGGAAACAATTTGTTTAGGGATTTCGTGTGGTGATTAGATGAAAAATGTTTAGGTTTTTGTTATTATGTTTTCGGATTGGATTTTTGAAGGTACGTCGTCAATGCCAAAGGTCAATAAATTGTATATTGGAAATAGGGATGCTTTGTGAATAAAGTGTTGAAAGAATATCTTAGTAACAAAGATTAAGTAAAAAAAAAACTTAAAATATATAAAAAAAAATTTTGACCTTGAAATTATCCAACAACTTTAGATTCTCCCGCACTAGAGTAGAACGAGAAGGCGAGACAGACTTTAAGTGTATTTCATCGCCGTGTTCTTGTGGGCGAGATCGGCGGCAGCGATGTCTCGAGCCGAAATTTGGTTCAGGCCATGGTTCGCAGTAAGGAGGAGAAGCAGGCGGACGTTTCCTTCTGCGAAACAGTAATGTAAAGAAGAAGGTCGACTCGCACAGACAAGGCAACGGTGCTTACGCCCCCGCTGCTTCCGCGATTCCGATCCTGATTTCTGGTTACCCGCAGGTGCGGGATCGTAAACGGCGAGCAATATATAGCTCGCTGTCCTACCGTCTGGACCGAGCCCAAGTCATCATTCACTTGACCTTAGAAACCTTGGGGACCAAATGTCCCCTAAAAGTCTTAGTGTAGAACTGCATCATTTTAAAAAGTTATGTTACTAATCTGCACATAATTACCCCACGCTACAAAGGTACAAAGGTGGAGTAAACGTCTTATTATGAGCATAATTTAAAATTATCCGTCATCAGCCTTTTTAATGTTCCCACTGCTGGGATATGGGCCTCCTCTCTAGGAGAGGGAATGGGCCATAATCCACCAGTGCGGATTGATGGATGTCACATGTCTTCGAATTTTTGGTTCTAGGACATGCCGGTTTCCTCACGATGTTTTCATTCATCGTTTTGAAAATTATCCTTAAATGTTCGCAATTAGTCTCTCCAACGAGCGTTTAGCGACTCTTTGCATACATGAACATTCGCAAAGGCTCTTTCAACCACTATATACTGCACTATACCAAAAACAAAAGCAAAACTTATTCCCATAAATAAAACATGAATCTTTCATACAACTACCGTAAATGGGTTATTTCTGCTTCTTCCATTCTTTACCGTTTTAGAGCCAACTTGCAGCGTTTGTCCTTTTTAAAAGTAACCGAGGCAAAAAAATATTCTAGGCTATTGTCGGGTAGCTTAACAAAGACTTTAAACACAAAAGTGGGTAAGTTGTAAAGCAGCTTAAGCGCAGACTGAATACCACTTCTTGTTTCTATTGTATATCTTAGTGAGTGCAGTTTTACTACTAGTTATTATTTTTTTCTTTTTTTTTGAAGAATGGTAGACGGAAGTGTGTCAGTGGCTTTAGAGTTTGTAGTGCTGCAGAGGTTAAGTGATATGTTTTGAGAGAAAAAAGTTGCGTGTTTAAACTTGGTATGAGAGAATTTAAGGAATTTAAGGCAGCCTTGTTGGGTCAAGGACTCTATAATTGTTATATGTGGCCTACCCAAATGTCCTTTCCTTGGTATTATTCGTCAAGTCGTTGAGCTCCTTAGTAGTTCTGACTTAAACTTTACGAATAAATAAATGCTTGCACTGACTGGACCGGTCTACTCAAATTTGTATGATTTTTTTCAGATACCAAACCTGAAATCGAAAAATCAGCAAGTTCAGTACATTTTGACTATGGAGGTCAACATAAATGTACTGACCAACGTTTTCTTTTAAACCTTTCGAGTACAGTAATAAAATATCTTATTCTTAGCATGTCGATGGCAAAACCAGTCAGATTCCTTGCCTGACCCAGTATTCGGCCTCGGAAATGCTGTCCACTGACGCCATCATTAGATCCCCACGTGAACAGGTAATAGGACACGTGGTGCAGTATGGAAGGTGGGGACACAGTCTGCGGAGAGACGCCGCACAAACACTGAAGATCAGAACCGTCCGAGAACCCTCATCTGAGGTGATTGTTTTTGCTGCACCCAACTTGGGTGCGAACTCTGATTAGAGTTTTCCAGGTTGGCCATGGCAATTCGTGTCCAGGAGTGAGACTCTCCGGCGAAATATAATAGAAAGACAACGTTCGCTCGAGGTTTAAGAGTGTAATTAAACTATGCGAGGTTTAAGGTTGTCTGGTAGATATCGTTGTCAGCGATAAGACCGCCTTTGTACCCATTCATATAAGTTTCTGTGAAATTGTTACTTTTTTGGTGTACAATAAAGTATTATTCTATTCTATTCTATGCGACTAGACTATGATGAAGGCTATGGCTATGTGATTAGACTATGCTATGCAATAGCATAGCAGGCTTTATAACAATATCAGTGCTTATTCCTGTACCTTTTTAAGCCTAAAAACGATTAAGTACATATAATACAATACCCTAACATTCCTATAACCAAATAACAAGTTTAATAGTGTAGTTTAAAGGGCCAATCCATCAAGTATCTCCCACGCAAACGTTTGAAGTTTGCCCTTGTCAAGTTCAAGTGTTAACAATAGACGAACATGCCTCTGACGTCGTACTAGGGATGTGGTGAAATGTATAGTGATGTGCTTGTGGAACACCGGAGTATTGTCAAGAGGTATGACCTACCTATAAAGGGCGTGACCTCCAATACGTTACTGTTAACCATATTGTATGTACTAATAATAGTAATTGTTTATCTGGTATGTGTTTAATTATGTTTTCGTTAAGTATTGGAAAGAGAGTGAGGAGCCTTGGTCTTTTGAAAGAATAGAGGACTGTCTTTGCACAGAAATGAGACAGGTTAGCTATAATAATAATATTAAACAATATTATATTAATTTTCTTATATATAAAAAAATATTTGTTGTTCGTTAGTGTCGCTCAAACTCGAGAGCGGCTGGGCCAATTTAGCTAATTTTGGTCTTGAAATATGCGTGATAGGTACACAAAAAAGGTTTCAACGGTGAGAAAATAGTATGGAAAAGTCACGAAAAAAATCTTTATGTCAGGCTGTAACAAGTTCACCAGGTCTTATTTAGCTAGTCTTATTTATAAAAATGAAGAATGATTCGCTGAGTTGCTAGCCTGTCGGTTTTCTACCGGTTGCAATTCGAAGAGTGTGCGTCGGAATTGCATAATTTAATTTTTTACGGCTTTGCGCCACCAGTACATGGTGGACATCCCACATATACGTGCAAATATATTTTTTATCACAAAAAGGAGAAAAAAGTCAAAGTCAAAATTAATTTATTCCAAAGAAACAGGCACTTTTGAAACGTCAAGTCGGTCTGTCTATATTTTTTATATAATGCTAATTGCACATTCCAAAGCGTAGATCTCTATGGAGAAGAATGTGCAAGAAACTCCATGGACACTCTTTTCAATTATGGTAAGAATTACAAATATGTATCTCGGTTACATGGTTCTTGTTGATACTAGTATGTGAGAACAATGTAAATAATAATAATAAACACAAACTATGCTAAATATAGATATTAAAATAAACCTCTGACAGCTAAGAGATGACCAATCTCAATTGACAGCGCCCGTTCACGGACATGACGCACATATCAGCATCACTCAGCTCAACCATATTATAGGGAACCGAATAATCCAACATACGCGCCACCATCAGTGAGACATTTGAGTGAGCATGACAAACTCTCAGCTGCCGAGCTCATTCACGTCAAATCAAACAAGTACTATAGTAACCTAAAACCATAAATTGTTCCATGGTGCTCACATTTACAAACTTTGAAAAAAATATGCTTCTACATTATACAATACTAAAATAAAAAAATTACCCACTTTGAAAACATAAAAAAAAATATATATTTATTTCAAAGCCAATCAATTATTACGCCCTGGTGGTAGTGGAGCTGGACCAGCATTTAGCCAAGCATTTTTATCTAGAATATATAATCGTCCAATTTATAATATGCTTGCCTGCATAGTGTGCGTTTAATACAAGATTTAAATTTCGTTTCATTGAGTTCCAATATGTGGGGAGGTATTTTATTAAAATATTAAACAGTACCCCACGAAAGAAGAGGCCACTTTAGCCAGTCTGAAGCCTGGTTGAACTAACTGATCCCTATTTCTTGTAACATAATTATGTCTATCGCCTCTTTTGCTAAAAAGATGAAAATTTTTTCTAACATACATGATGTTTTCATAGATATATTGACAAGCCATCGTCATAATATTAATATTTTTAAACAGTTCCCTGAGAGAATCGCACCGCCGTAGATTATAAATGGTTCTAATTGCTCTTTTCTGTAGTATAAAAATTGAGTCGGTGTCTGCAGCCCGTCCCCATAGTAAGGATACCGTATGACATAATACTATTAAAATAACTAAAATAGACCAGTCTAGCGGTATCAACATCCGTTAATTGGCGGATTTTTCTAACAGCATATGCAGCTGAGCTAAGCTGTCCTGCAAGAGATTGTAAATGAGGACCCCATTGCAGTTTCGAGTCGAGCGTAATCCCCAAGAAAACCGTTTTATCTACAAATTCCAGTTTCTCATTATTCAATATTATGTCACAAACACTACTCTTGACATTTGGTAAAGAAAACCTTATGCGTATATATTATTATTTCGTTTTTTTCCCATTTAAAACTAGATTATTAGCTGTGAACCAGTTATGGACCTGTAATAGGGCGTTATTTACGTCGTCGAAATTGGTAGTCCTTCTATTTATCTTAAATATTAAAGACGTATCATCGGCAAACAACACCATATTAAGTTTTATTTTGCAAAAAGAGAAACAAACCATGAAAAATAGGAGTATCTAAATAGCTATGATCTTGAGGTGTTCTCAACATAGGTAGAAAATGAAATTATTTACTTTTCTTCAAGTAGTACGAGGGGCCTGTTAGGAAGCAAACGACGGAGTTGGCTGGTATAAGCGATGTCAACAACCCAAGTATTTACAGAATAAATATTGTGCTGTTTGAGTTACAAGTCCGGTGGCTGGACCCGGTTTCTCGATATATGAGTTATGTGGGCCGGCGTGGTATAGTGATGGCCGAGTGAGAGCAGTGGTGGCCGAGTTGTAAAGGCCCCGACTTACGAATTGTAGGTCGCAAGTTCAAACCCAGCCAGGCGCATTACTTTGTGTAATTTATTTCATCGTCACTACTACTAGTTCTAGAACCAAAAATTCGAAGACATGTGACATCCACCAATCCGCACTGGGCCCGCGTGGTGGATTATGGCATATTCCCTCTTCTAGAGAGGAGAGAGGAGATGAGAGCCTGTGTCCCAGCAGTGGGAACATTAAAAAGGCTGATGATGATGATGATATAATGCGTTCAAATCCAGGCAAGAGCCTTATTCTTTTTGACGCCGCCTGGATTTCGATCCCGATTTCCGGCCACAGTAGGCACGGGCTTGCGGATTGTTACGACGTCTGGCAAAAGTCCAGACCAAGTCAGGTTGTCAGCAAATGTAGAGGTCCCACTGCAGGGCTGAAGCCTACTGGGGCCCCGGCACAGTTTCTGAAAGGAAGGTCCGACCTCGGTATGAGGACTAAGAAGGAATGGGGTGGGTTGTTAAGTGTTTCACAAAAGGATATTTTATTCAAATCTTTGTCAAAAAACATGCAATTTGCAGATGCAAACTTACGGTGATGAATCTTTGCAGAAAAATACTGAAAACTATTTTTCAAGAGAAATTTAGCAGCCGATAAAACGTAGCAATTAAGTTCGAAATTTTTGCCAAAAGAAAATCTAATTAGGTACACGATTTGCGGGCTAAAAAACATATGTACCTACATTTTGATCAATTTAGGTATACAAGTATATATTTAAATGTAGCATATGTATGGAGCAGATCTCCGTAAACCACAGCGCTGGTTTTCAGTAGCAGCCGGCATAATGAAGAATGGAGGCACTCGTACGTAGTTAGAAACATAACAATAAAACGAGCTTGTGTATTTGATTGTGGTTCCGTTTATATATTCATTTTTTTTAAGGGATAGGTATATAATTTTTGATGATTTTAAATTGAACATCACGTCTAACCGACTTGTCTGTATGTTTTGAAAAAAATAAATGTTAAACTAGACTATTTGCCTAATAATTAGATATGTTACGCTCAAAGATCGAAAACGCTCATTGAGCGGAAGAATAGCTCACAACGCGTTGTGGTTAAAGTAAAACATCCACATGGCGAAATTCGTGTTATGGCTCTAATGAAAACGCGCACGACGCGTTGTGGCAATCAAAGAAAGACCAAATAGCAAAATTCGTGTCGTGGCTTACATGCTATTTGATCTCAACGCGTTGTGGCAATGAAGAAAAGCCATGACGCGTTCTGAGCATTTATTGTGTTAACCATATCACGACGGACAGGTTGTAACTTGTCGGTGTCGGCTCGGGTGCAAAGACGCATTGAAACATCAGTTTTATTCATTTCTTTTCTGTTTATGAGAGAGAATTTTAATGTCAGCGCTAAGTATGACGAATAAAAAAGAATTGTTTTACGATAAATTACGTGAGTTTGTGGAAACAAGCACTGATTGCAGTTTTATCATGACTACAGAAAAATATGAAATGTTACTTAATGAAACAAAACAGTCTCAACTTCTTAAAAAGACAAAGGAGTCTCTGTCGTCGAAGCAGTATCGACGTCTTAAACGATATGATGTCTTAAAGATTGGTGATACTGAAAAGTTGGTTGAAGCTGGAATAGAAAGCTCAAGTTCAAAAATTCGATATTTCTGCAAAACAGATGAACTGTTTGATATTTTGGAAAAAGCACAAACTAACGTCGGTCACAAACGGACTAGAGGTAAGTTATTTTTGTTAGAGTTGTACAGTGCCCTTATTATTTTAAGTGAATTAGGAGTAGGTAATTTACAAATGATTAATATTTTGTGTTCAGTGATTTGTTACTTAATACGTTGATTTTTTTAAATATAAAGTAATCTCAATAAATAACAAATATCGTTTCATTTTAATTTATATAATTAATATACTTAATATATTTGATAATCAGAAACACGTCATGCCGTGGTTTATAAAATAAAAAAATTTCTTAAGGACATCTACCAAAACATTTTCAACCTAGGCCTAGTAGGATCCATATCGGAAAGGAGTGTGCGTCGTAATTAAATAATATTCCATACGCGTCATGGCTTTTCTTCATTGCCACAACGCGTTGAGATCAAATAGCATGTAAGCCACGACACGAATTTTGCTATGTGGTCTTTCTTTGATTGCCACAACGCGTCGTACGCGTTTTCATTAGAGCCATAACACGAATTTCGCCATGTGGATGTTTTACTTTAACCACAACGCGTTGTGAGCTATTCTTCCGCTCAATGAGCGATTTCGATCTTTGAGCGTAACAGATATCCAATTTGCCTTTTTTCGTAAGACATTATGTGATTTATTTTCAAAGTTATGTTTAACATAGACAAAAATGCAAAGATCAGGCAAAAAATATTAAGTGTATTTTTATAAAACTTTCACAAACTAAAAGATAACTTAATTACCAATTGCTTGATATAGCGATTTGGTGATATCGTGTTTAATAAATGAAGGAAAAAATATTATTTAAACAATCTTGATAGGAAGGGAGTTAGTGATGGTGTGACGGGTGACAGGACAGAGTGGAACAAATAAACATGTTGCGCCGACCCCAAGTAATATGGGATAAGGATAGGATGATGATGATGATGAATCTTGGTGCGGGGCAAATTCAATTCGCTGAGCCTAACTTTAGACTCGCTTCAATCCGACGGCCGTACTGTACGGTAGTCGAAAGGTTAAGATTTATTATTAGATTTATTGATTTATTTAGGTATATAAACCATAGTACATTTTCTTTTTAACGAATCGATGATAAACTTTATAATACCTCTTCGTCTTTGACTTGATAGCGAACCGAATACAAAACAAAGACAAGAACTCTAATTCTCATAATTTAATTATTTATGTTACTTTACAAGAACAATTGTAATTATCGTTTTAGTAACTACAAACTTTAACAGTTTCTTTTTTTTATCTTATTGTTAAGCATAAAATATACATAATTTGATCATTGTCAACAGTGGCAGATAAGTAGATACTCAAATGAACGAATATTACATTACATAATTTCAGAGAAAACAAAGGAACGGCGCAATTCTGAAATTAAAAGACGGAAAAAGAACAATATTTGAACAAGAGCACGTGGAGATTCCGCCCCATTACGAGATTCTTATGATTTTAAGAGCAAAAACATACTTTATTTTATAGAAGAAAACTGCCTACTTTTATACGAGTCTGGTACAGAATATAACAATAATATCTTACGCCTTTTGTTTTAAGAAATGTAACGAAATACCAAATTCTTTTTTATTTAGGGTTCCGCGTGAAAGAGTGAAAACGAACCTTGATAATATACCCACCGAAACAAAAACCCTATACTAAAAAATCTATATCCATATATATATATAAACTCTTGAACCCCGAGTGAACGCCAGCGTTTGCATACCTATTGTATTTCGATTATGTCTCTTATTATGGAACTTGAAAGGTTAATTAATATTAATATTCGACAACTCAACACCGTCTAATGTCAGGCTAAGAGCTTGAGTTATGAGTACTAGACAACTGATAGACACACTTATATATTTCTAAATACATACATATTATAGACAAATTACATTCAGACACAGAACAAATGATCATGCTCATCACACAAACATTAGTCTTGGGTGAGAATCGAACCCTAACCACCTTATTTATTTATTTATTATACACTTTATTGTACACCAAGACATAATACATTGAAAGTAAAACTTGCAATAAAAAACATACAATCGGCGGCCTTATCGCACTCGGCGATTTCTTCCAGGCAACCCTATACCTTAACCTAACCTAACCTACTATCATGTCTTTGTGACAAATAATTCTATTTATTCTCGTAGATACCAAAAAAAAAACAATTATTTTTTTGCACGAAACCCCTCGCAATTTCCTCCGACTCACTCTTACCCAGTTCGCTCAGCAAACGAGGATGTAATTCCGTACATCTCAAAGAGACATCAGAAACAATTCCTTAGGATTAATCTCAATGTGTTCTTTGGAAAGTTTCGTATGTAAAATTAAATTTTAGAGCATACCATGACTGTTTTAGAAGAAGTTTGTCGTAGAGGGTGGATACCCTTATAACGAACTTTGGTATTTGTTTTTCTGTTTGTCGTATGCAAACTTTGGGCTCCATTACGTGAATTGGAGGATGCGAGAAATATTTTGCTGGATAATTAACTGGGAGAATGTTGTGGAATTGGCTTTTTCTGGTGTTGTAAGTAGGTGTAGAATGAGATTTTAAATATTTTCATAAAGTAGCTACGATTTTGAGCATTTTTGAAGTGTCGAGTAAGTTCGTGCATGGGTAAGGTTTTGTCAGTAAAAGTTTGACACTCTCGCTCCACTCAGAGCGGGACGGGCAAAAAAATGTAAATTCCGGCCATAAATTACTTATGTGTCAAGTTAGGAAAACATAGCCAAAAAATTTCCTCTGACGATATTATAGGCCTGCCCCAAGTATCGCCACAGCGACCAGTCTTCTGCGCATCCATCAGATTCTGACGACCCTCACCAGCTACTAGCTTCGACGCTGCACTCCGTTCCCGCACGCCTTAAGGAGTTGTCAGCAAATGTAAAGGCTCAACTACAGGACCGAGGCCTACTGGGGCCCCGGTCTGGTTTTTCAATGAAAGATGCGACCCCGGTACGACCGCTAAGAAGGAATGGGGTGTATCGTTTAGTCAGTAACATTCTGACACTGTTTTCGCGCTCCACCTAAGTGTGGGATTCGTCATTAGATAAAGCTACTAGCTTAATAATATAACCAAGCTTCACCAAAAACCTTAACCTTCCAAGCTTCTTCAAATAATCCACCAGCATCTACCAATAAGGTAAACACAGCGCCTGAACACAGCATCAGAGCTCAGCTCCTAATATTGCATCCGATAGCATCGAATTTGAATATTTAATGCTATCTACCAATATTCTCGAATCGATCTATACATATTTATGAGGCGTTTCGTTGACGTATACTAGATTGAAATTGCCTTCAACATTTACGTATATTTAAATAGGAATGATGGAGTCTTCGAAAAGGGGTTTATTGTAATCTTCTTTCGTGATGGCACAGTTACTACACATTATTTGCCTGCTGAGCAGTCGTGGCGGAGTGGTAACTGCCTCGACCTGTGAGTTAGAGGTCGAAAATGATATCCAGCCAAGCGCATTACTTTATGTAATTTATTTCATCACCACTGCTCTCAAAACAGTGAAGAAAAACAAAGTGAGGAAACCGTGATGTCCTTGAACCAAAAATTCGAAGACATGTGACACCACCAATCCACACTGGGCCTCCGTGGAAGATTATGACCGATTCTCTCTCCTAGAGAGCAGGCTAAAGTTCCAGCAGTGTGAACATTATAAGGATCAGCCTTATAATGTTCTCACTGCTGGGACTCAGGCTATGCTAACTGTAAAAACGTCATACTCACGTACGAACGGTTTTATGGGAATTGATCTCAAGTTGATTCTCTTATGGTATCAAAAGTATCAGTTTTCAAAATGACAGTGAATCTATATAAATATGTTTATATAAAAGCAAAATACTACTCACTGATTAATCAAGAAATCTCAGAAACTATAATAACTACGAACTTAAAATTTGCCAATTAGGTTTCTTATAGGATGTAATCGTGCAAACATCCTCTAAGAACAAATTCCCCGAAACTCCACCCTTAAGGGAGTATACCGACTTTCACGTGGGCAAAGCCGTTGGCAAAACGTAGTTTACATTAAAATTTCTAACTAAACCAAATCTAAAGTTTCTCTCAATTTATTCGCATAACTCGAGTCGCCCAAAAATGTTAGTTTAAATGTTGGGTTAGAAGAAAATCTAGGTGCATAAATACAGAGAGCTTTTGCCAGACCATGGTACTGATAGAACCCATAAATATACCGTTTCGCAGGTTTACAGTTTTCTTATGGCCACGTTTTACGAAAACCGGCAGACTACGTGTGCAACAGATGCCTCACCATGCCGCCTCCGCCGGAACCCGGAAAACGAGGAAGGCCTAAGAGGCGTTGGATCGACGTCGTAAGGGACGATATGCGTGCCAATGGGCTAAAGGCAGAGGACGCGAAAGACCGAGCGAAGTGGAGGCGACTGTGTAGGAAAGCGGACCCCGGGCACCGAGGTGACAGCCAAGGTGTGCAACCGGGACAGTCGCTAAGATGATGATGATGATGATGCAGGTTTACAGCTTTCTCTGAAGATTCCTTTCACTTGTAAATCAAAACTAGGACAAAATTGCACTAAGATTTGTTCGTTCGCTTCCTGAATTTTAAATTCTTGGTCCCCGAATATAATATCCTTAGTTTTATTTCTGTCATACTTTTGTTTGTCATTTTAAAGTTGATACAAACCGATTAACATTCAAAACCAAAGTTCGTGAGCTTATTCGTAAGAGATTGGCAGTAGTTTCATCACAGCGTTAATGTTCTCCAATTGTCGATTTAAACCATTGGTTTGACTATTTGTGTAAATGTATATTATATAGTTTATTTATTTGTGTATATATATATTATACAATTAGATTATATTTATGGTTTATTAGTATATCTATTCTTGTATTCATTTCACCTCTAGTGGTGTGCGCTGGGCCTAAGAGTATTTTTATTATCATGCTTATTTCATCACGCATGCGGGATTGCTCGGCACGCGTAACTCCCTCGAAAGTCCTTTTCGTACAAGGTTTTATTATAATACGTGAAACCCGCATGCGGAATAATTCCACACGCCGACCAAGTATAAAATACCCTTCTTTCATTCAGGTAAAATTTTTTTTTTTTGGGTAAAAATGTATTTTTACAAGCTTTTATTTAGTTTCACCTGTCCCGTTGTCTGTCGTTCTGTAATCAAATCTTGCAACTTAAATTTGATCCACTTCCCGGTTTCCGATTGAGCTGAAATTTGGTATACACGTTTAGTTCGGATGACAATGCAATATTATGATGACATGGAGCTGATCTGATGATGGAATCGCGAGGTAGCCATAGGAACTCTGTAATTAAACGGCACAACCATGTCGAGTTTGGGCTCGTGTGAATCGTCTTGACGAGTTTTATTTATATAAGCATAGACCACCGCTATAAAAGCTTGTTATGAAAAAAAATTTTTTCATTGAAAACTTGTTAATAAATATCTTACTAATATTATAAATGCGAAAGTTACGATGTTTGGATGTTTCTTACTCAATCACGCCAAAACGGCTGGACGGGTCTGGATGAAATTTAGCATAGGCATAGGATACACTCCGGAATAGGACATAGGCTACTTTTTATCCCGGAAACCCCAACCCCAACCACAATACCACGCGGGCGAAGCCGCGGGCAAAAGCTAGTATTTTATATATAGAAAAAAATACGTTATTTTTTTATTTTATCCATCCGGATCGCCACTCCACGGGATTAAAACGATCAAAATTTAACGGTTTATAGATAGATCGATAGCAAAAATGAATATGGGACGAACAGATTCTGTCAACCTGAAATTATTGTAGTGTAAATACTGTGATGGTCTCATATGAATTACAGATTTTTGTATAATAATGAGTGTATCATTGATGAAAAAACATGAGTGGTTTTGTTAAATCTGTAATTTTCGTGCTGTATCTAAATAAGTCGTGATATGTAAGCATAAACAAAACCCATTTTTTTAGGATTTCGTGCCTAAGTAGACCGAAATCCTAAAAAAGAAAGATATGATCTGTAGGGACCCTGCAGAAGGGTCGAAGCCAACTGGGGCCGAGAGTTCACGTCTGAAAGGAAGGCTCTGTTCCTGGTATAAAGGCAACGCGGGAATGGGGTGGGTTGTTTAGTCAGTAAGATACACTGTTTCAAAACCCGTAAGGTACATTCCATTGAACTAAAATCCTAAAATTTTGATAATAAACAAGATTTCATAACACAACTATAGGAATTTTGAAAACATTTTTTTTGGGTTACAGAAAAACCCTTTCGGGATGTGATTCAAGAATTGAACTATTTACATAAATAAGTTCGTTTGTATGGAACCCTTGGTGTGCTACTCCGACTCACGCTTGACCGATTTTTTTTATATATTTTTCGACGGTTTATTTAATTTATTTATTTAAAATATAATTTACATAAATGTCAGATTATGCAATCCATTACTGTTTGTAAAGACATATACAACTTACAAACTAGTGTTAATACATAAACCTCTGTCAATTAACAAATGCATTGAAAAACAATAATTAAGTCATTATAAAGAAATAATAATACAACTGAACAAAGGGCCTATTCCTGAACAAATCTCTCACACACAAGGAAATAAAGCTATTTCAAACATCAAAAGACGAGAGCCATTGTTTCCAATATTTAGTCGCGAAACAGATACTCATACGGAATTTCCCTTACATATTTTAATCCGGGATCTATACGGTATCCCGGGATTTTAACTCCCTCATTGTTCCAGTATTTAATATTACATTGGATTCCCGGTGTTTCCCAGCCATGGGACTCGTTCCTGCAAATTGTATATCGTCGGCAAAAGGTGTGCACTCCGAAAACGGTTATTGTATTGTATTGTGAGTCTGTTACTTTACAAGTCGATTAGGATTTTTTGTTTTCATTTGCAGATTTTTTCTTTTGGATATAGGAGATTTGTTATTTGTCTGAATCGTTGTGAGCAATAGAAACTTGATGCTAATGGCTTACGAGTTGTAGATCGTGGATTTGCATTCTGTCTAGCGTGTCAAAACTGTAAAGGAAAACATCGTGAGGAAACCGGTATGCCCTAGAATAACATCAACTCGCGCTAGGCCCGCATAGTGTAGGTATGCATAGGATTACGACGCATCCCTAGAAGGAAGAAGTACCAATAGATCAAACTTAATAAGAACTAGATGTCAGTTTAAGAGAGACACTTCAGCAGAGGTCCGATGTTGAGGTTTGTCAGCTAATAATGAACTGCAGTATCCTGGGGATTCGAATATCAGACCGCGAAAAATAGAATAAAATAATACTTTATTTTGTACACCAAAAAAGTTACAATTTCACAGAAACTTATATGAAAACAACACAATACTGTGCACTAAAACCAAAATCAAAGATGTTAGTCGAACAGCTTCTACTCATAAAAAGGATTGACCGGAACATGTAACCACATATTAGATGAGCTGTGGGTTAGAAAAAGTTCATTATACGCAAGATAACATCGCGTCGACCCAGATGAAGTTTAAGAGATGAGTTTAACTTCTTTCAGAGGGACTAGACTACAATGGCTGAGGACAGACGTGTGTGTAAAAGGGAAAGAGAGGAATTATGTGCAGCAGTGAGACAAAATAGTTGCCTTAGCATAGCAATGGCAACTATACCGCTAATATTGCAACGATCTCATACATTTTCTGTCATGAGGAAAACGAATCATCGATACAAAATATTTACACCTTAGAAGAAAATACATCTTGTCTACTTCACCACCACGTACTAGATACGAACCTAATGTTGAAATATGAGTAGTTAACCTTAATAGGGACACACTCCACCTGTATCAGTACCTCAAGAATTCTGTTTATACTCATCGCGAATAAACGCAGCAAGAAAAAAAGAATCGTTAGAAACAAAAAACTTTACTCGCTTTAGATTTAGCCAGTAAAATGGACCCAATAATGTGACCACTAAATAAACTGCAACAGATCCATATCTTATAGCCTTACCACTAGATTCTCACTTCCACACCAGTGACATTTATTACCCCCATTCAGGACCTAAAATACGATGTAACAAACTTGCTTACTCCATTGGAAATCCTCAAATAAACCATTTATAGTACTATCTGCCAAAAAACACGCTTGGAACTCCCGCGACAGAAGGAGAGGCGAGCGTTTGTAAAAATGTAAATTTTATTGCCTAAAAGCAACCGGAGTTGGTATAAATATTTGAAGTTAAGCCGAGTGCACACTGGGCATGCGCTATGTGGATTTTACATGGCTCTCTGTTACACCGAAGTGGGATTATGTATTGATGAAATTTTGAAACTTTTTGCTAATTTGTGGTTTTAGTGCAGTGTTTTTAACGTACTTGAATTGCTTTGAGCCCACAGGGTAGTTCTGAAATTAAACAAGAAATAAAAAGACATGTTTATGTACACAGACACACAATGAAAAAAATAAGTACATGTAAACTGAAACCTTTAGTGTAGTCTTTGCACGCATAATGCAAACAAGAGTGTGTTTTTGGTCAGTCAAACGAGATAAGCAGAGATAAGTAATTGGCAGATTTGTCACTTTAGAAAAAAACTCGACGGCGATAAAGTAGGTAAACCTAACTAGTATATATAATATGTTTTTATATTATTATATTATTTTTATACAATTTGTATTGACAAATTGTATAAAAAAATAATCTACTATAGTATCGTGAGCGAAAGTACGTTAATGTGAATAAATAGTTCTTTTTTTTAAATCATGATAAGCCTTCAGATCGTCACACTATATCCCTCCTCCTCCTTGCGTGATATTCCTTAATGCAGAGGATCTTCGCTCTTATGATGTTTCTCCATCTATTCCTGTCTCTGGCGGAGTGGAGGGCTCCATATATTGTTAAGCCAAGAGTGGTGCAGATCTGGACGGACCAACGAATTGGGCTGTGCCCATGAGGTCTATTTTACCGGTCACAATGAGCTTTTTGAGGTTGCCACCGTCTTTCCTTGCAATGTGACCGAAATATAGAAGAATCTTGTGAAGACACTTGGACCTTAACCGTGAGGAGATTTTTACGCCTCTAAATCTCTTGATCCGAAATGTAGTCCATGGGATACGGAGCATTTTTCTCCAGCACCACATCTCAAAGCTCTCAATACGTTTGCGATCTACAGCTTTCAGAGTTCATGTCTCGACGCCTTACGAAAAGATCGAGAAGACTACAGTCGATACCAGTTTGGTTTTGGTATTTACGGAGATATTGCGATCCCTCCAGATTTGGTCAAGCTGAGACATGGCGCTTTTAGCCATGCCAATTCTCCTGCAGATTTCCTTCTTGGGCGAGCCATCACTACTAACATTGAAGCCCAGGTAAATATAATTGTCCACTTTATTTTCAAGTCCAATGCGCTAGTTAGCTCTAACATCCTAGACTGGTCCACCACCACGACCTTAATGTTTGACCTGCTCACAGAAAATCCCATCTCCTTGCTAATCCTCTCCATTCGATCCAGGAGTGCAATCATTTCCGACTCGTTCGCTGCTGATGCCCCTTTCCCAATTCTTAAAAATCTGCCACGCTAATTAAAAGTGCTGAATAGGGTGTTATTATTAGTTTTCCTAGGATCAAATAAATATACAGAGCTCGTTACGAGGAATCCTAATTTATTAGTTGCTCAATTTTCCAAAAAAATATTTTATACGGCGCTTTTAATTAGTGCGGCAGAAAAGTGGGGAACCATTTCACAGTAAAAGAGACAAAAAAAAATTAAAAGAAAAACCTATAAATTCGGCGCTATGGCCTCATGAGAGTTGCAAGAATCCGATGGATGTGAAGTTTTTTTTATTCTTGATAGGGTAGAAAGTAAAAGTAACAACCTCTTCACTCTTGACTTAAAGATGCTTAGAGATGTTTACGACCAGTTGTTATGACGTGTTTCGGCTAAAATGATGAAAGAAAAAGAGCTGTGCAATTTCTCCCCTTTCAATTTTATTAATTCATACACTAACAGTCAGACCCCTTTGATCATCCCAACTACTAGCTACCACAGGCCCGGGCTTGCGGATGGCGAGCAATGTAGCTCGCTATCCGGTCATCTGGTAACCGTCCTGATCAAGCCCAGTCGTTGACGGCGCGCACAACAAGGAACGGGGTAGGTTGTTTAGTCAGTAAGAGTCTGACACTGTTTCCCACTCCGCCCAAGGGTGGGATTCGTCATTGAATGATTTTTACCTGTCATAAAAAAACCCCTTGATTATTATCGACAATAAATCAATTGCCTTGATGAGATTCTCGTACCTGCCAATCCGTACAACTGCGAATATTCCCCTGAGCCTTGGGTATAGGGTTGACAGTAATTTTTGTGATTGGACCATCGTATATTCACCCGGGGACACTGCGAGCAGGTTGTAGTTTCAATATACGTCCATGTTTATGTTACAAATAAATGAGGTTAGTGGCAAAAGGTTTTTGTATATTGTGATAAATGATTTGACCCTTTTTTCAGCCATATTAGTCTAGACTCAGAGTTTTGTAAAGGCTTTTTGGCTGATAAATGGTTATTTTTTCTTTTGACTTCGGTACATCTGTGCTTGGGGCCGGTGACACGTTTAGGGAGTACTATAGCTGGTACCCGAGGCTTTGATCGCGTGGTGAAAAAAAAAGTAAAAAGAGTGATCTTGCTTCTGACATAAAAACTGCATTATGTTTCATTTCAGACCATGGTCTATTCGTACTAACAACTATTATTGAAATTCTTTCAACTGAAGCTAGCTAAGAAGGCAGAATGAACAAATTGCAGAGTATCTACATGACTGTACAACATTTGGAATCATGGATACAGATGCAATGTGGTTGAGAATTTTGTAGCATTGATTACTTCACCGAAGCTTGCCGAGAAGGCAGATTACATTTACTGTCAAATACGGTAAAAACGTTTATTAAAATGTGTTATATCTGCATTCCAAGAGACTTCAAAGTTATTCTAATAAACTGTAAAAAACTGAACTAGGTACTGATGGCTAAATACACCATGCAAAGTCTTGGGCTCGCCATAATTATGACAGTATCTCCTCTTTTTGAGGAGTGGTTGGAAAGTTCTTACCTTCAGCACGACGCAGGTTCTCACCCAACACGGTCAGTTCGGGAAGTTCCTACACCGGAGTATAAAGGCCAAAGAAAGAACAGAAGTAAGATTTTAGTCGGTAAAAGTCTGATTATATCTATATACATAAAAGCAGAAACTGACTGACATATCAACGCAACTGGGACTAGGAGAGTGAAATTTTGCACAGGGCTTCATTTTACTACGTAGGCGAACACTAAGAAAGGATTATCCAAAATTCACCTCCTAAAGGGATGAAATGCATGTCTATAGTTTATGCGAAAACCTATTTTTACGCGGACGAAGCCGCTGACAGAATGCTAGTCAGTAATAGGAGGATCTTCCCATCGAAAAAAAAAACTTTGCAAAATTGCAAAGTCGGTCCAAAGTTCCCGCATCATTCGCTACAGTGTAACACCATCCGAAATTCGGACCATGTGCACTTACATCACTGTCCAGGAAACGTGCCTCCTTATGCATCGTTAATCTTGTTTATTATACTATTTATTATAACCGAACACTCGGCTATACTGCCAGGAAAGTCACGGGAGCCAGGGGAATCAGCGAGCTAGGGATTTTTTAAAATAACCAACGCAATGTTATAGTTCTTGATTTAGATGTGGAACTTCTACTTGTTACGTTTATTTAAGTTTGTTATGAAGATTTAGGGAGATAGATGAAATGTGCTGAAGTTTTGTGCTGTGGAATAAAGTTGGTGGTTTATTCAGGTAGTCAGATTTCGTACTTAAAAAAGAAACTTATAGGATCACTTTGTTTCAATCTGCCAGTCTGTCAAGACCCTTTATTTCGGAAATGAGTCGAGGTGCTGTGTTCAAATATAAATCATATACTTAAATCTGCAGTCCCCTGAAGCTGTGGAAAAAAAAAACTTCTAAATTAACGGAAAAAGATATGGCTGTTTATTTAAAAAAAAAAAAACGTGTTTCTATACTTTCAGTGGTAGAAAAGTTCACCAGATACTCCTATTGACCTAGAACCCAGAAATTTGGCATGAAGCAAACCTATTATTTAGAATAAATCTAAAAACTGCAAATTTGTAATAAAGTTACAAAAAAAAAAAACAATTTTCCATTTGAAAAAAAAATCGATTCGGGAAATGAACTATTTTCATTTTTTTTTGTGGGGATCGTTATCATAATAATTGTTTTAGCTAAAATGAGGACACAGGCATAGATCAACGTCTTGGGCGTCTCGCATTTATAGAATGACTAAATCTAATGTATATAGGTACTAGTTTATTATGTTACCATTTTGATTTGAGGCAAATTTTTGCTACTTGCTATCCTTTTTTAGTCAAATAGATGCAATTTTGTTCTGGATTATAAGACCTACTTTATTTTACTGTCAGACTGAAATAGGATTGAGCCGGTCACGTAAACTACATGCGCAATGACTACTAAGTCACCACGAAATAGCTGTCTGACGATGTATAATTGAAGCTGCCATAGCCTATGAAGAAATAGGTGGTGCTTTCTGATTCGGGGTGCCTAAAGAAACGAATACCTGAAAGTTGTTAGTAGAGGCTCAGCTGTGGAAAAGTTCACTCATCATCTGTCACTTTCCATCTGGTGAGATAGCGATCAAGCGGAAAACTTTCAAGAATAAAAAAAACCATTTACATGCACATTTGAGTTGTCAAAATGTCGGCCAGTCAAAAGAATATGAAGCTAAATTGCACGTGGCAAAAAGTAGATTTCTGTGTAGAGAAATGTGAAAGACATCTAGAGGAACAATTTGTTAATACTTAGAGAAACATGTGTAATAACGCCATAATCATGTAAGAGCGGCTATATAGAAGTGTCACGGGTTTGTTCTTAATAACCGTCACATCCTAACATTCACAATCCACTTTATTTACCCACTCCCACAAGTTAGAACCAAGCTATTCGCCTCGTGTCCGACAAAACAAAGCTCAGCCAGTATTCCCCATCGGAAGTAGTAAGGCGACACGTAGAAATGGGCGACATTACTACACTGAATGGCGGGAAACTGCTTTCTTTCTACCATCTTGTTTCCCTGATTAATTTTAGTTAGTTGTCCCGAGAGGTTCTTTGATACATGCCTGTGTTTGTTCGTATTTTGTTTGCATGATTTTTGTTTAGTCTTGCTGTGGTTTCGTGCTAGATTTTTTAGGATTAAGTCAGGATGTTTTTTTTTACGTTAGGTTAGACTAAAGGAGATTAAGTACACAACAGAGAGCTGACCTTCAAGAAAGCAAGAATGATTTTGATTTTTTTGAGGGCCCACCTCAAAAAATCCATATTCAAAACATTCCTTCCCTCAAAGTAAAACTAGTGTTAATGTCAGATTTTTACTAATTAAAATCAACTTTGTTCCAAATTGCCCTTTGCGTTTCAAGGCTAAGATAATTCTTTGAAACAATCCCTCGGTTGACGAATAAAGGAAAATTTTACCTCTTTGATTTTTTCGTTATTGTTTGTAATGTATGAGTTTAGCCAGGGTGTTTGTTTTGGAGAGGGTAGCTTTGTCTGAGGACAAAGCTATTAACCTTCCTCCATTGCTCTCTTCGCTTATTGTTTGTAATTACATAAAAATAAATAGGTACAGGTGGACCTGGAAGGATCAAAATTTTAGCAGATTATCGCAAATGCCAGACAGCATTTGTCACGCCATTATAATAGTAGATTACTAAACTAGTAAAAATCAACAATTATGAAATCAATGATAGACAATTCTGACACACACAATAACAGACTGGAGGCCCTGGTTAGAGACACTTACTAGAATGCGATGGATCTGAGATGCAAAGGACCGTTCGATGTGACGACACTTAAGGAAGGCCTATGTCCAACAGTTTACGTCTTACGGCTGAAATGATGATGATGAACAAAGCTTAGACATATATAAACTTACGTTTCATAAACCAATTGTATCTCTGAACGTTTTAGCAGAATTGTCGAGTCGCAGTTATCTCCTTAGCCTTTAAACGACAATCATACTGAACGTCATTTACAAAATTCTTATTAAATAAGAATCACAGATATTATTACCCAATCTTCGTTTGACGCGTAACCTCGTGCCTACTGTTCATATTCACGAAAGCAGGTGTTCTTAACAGAGATGGTACGAAAGTTCGATTCCGGTTCCGAATGGTTGGAACCGGAATCGAACGCTTCCGATTTCTATAGATATTTACCAGAGGTACAAACCAGCAAAGGAAAGCAGTGGTGGCAGAGTAGCAAGAGCCCCGATTTATGAGTTGTAGTTCGCAGATTCAAAACCAGGCAGGCATATTACTTTGTGTAATTCATTTCATTACCACTGCTCTCAAAACGGTTAAGGAAAACATCGCGAGGAAACCAGCATGACCAGAACTAAAAGTTTGAAAACTGAGACATCGTGGCGACGGCGTGGTGAATTGCGGCCCTCTACTAGAGAGGAGGCCTGAGTCCCAGCAATGGAAACATTGAAAGGCTGATGCAACCAATAAGTTTACACGTGTCGAGGGCAGAATCTCCCTCCTAGTCTCTTCTGTTGATTACTCTTAAACTTTGTTATTTTGTTGACACGTTATAAGTTCGCGCAACCCCTCAAGCGCCGATTGTGCATACGTGTACAACTTGCTGACCTTGAAAAATTCTTAATTGTCTTTTTTTTGCACACATTTTTACTAAATTTATTTTATCGTAAATTTTGGTTTTTATATTTTATTTATTTTCAATAAAATCCGCTTACAAATTTTCCCAATTCTTTGATGTACTTGGTATTATATAGGTGAAAGGCGGTCCAGGCGTCAACAACGCTTTCAATCTCGATCCCAAAAAACTAAAAGCGACTCGGCTTCCGGATTCGGTTCCAACACTACCCCTTCGATTACATCCCTAGTCCTTACCTGTTCGCAGCTGTTCGCCATAACACGCGTTACATTTTATTGTGAACATTTCCTGCGAACGTGGCTTCTCTTCGTTCGCTCTTGTCGTTTGATGTTGGAGATAAATTGACGGTTTGTTTAAAGATCTGGGTTTTTTATGTCTGACTAATGCAAGGAAGCTGTTCCTTATATTCTTAGACGTGGCTTTATGTTTATTATTGTGCAGTAGTTTAGGTTATACGATCATTAAAAGACTGCTACGGCAAATATCCACCCTTACGTTGTTGAGACACCTGCGGCTCGGACTAGGCGTTTTGCCTCGTCGTTTATTCCGCGTACATCGAGGGACTGGAACAGTTTGCCGGCTGCAGTTTTTCCGTCCGATTATAATTTAGGTGTCTTCAAGACTAGAGTGAATAGGCTCTTAATAAACTAGTGCGCCTTACAATCAACGATTGCATCACTGCTTACCATCAGGTGGGATCGCAGTCAAGCACTAGTTTATTGCAATAAAAAAAAAACTTCTGGCCATAAACCTTCCTCAATTATCGCCGAAACAATCCTGTGTGTCTCACATCAATTAGATTCCCGTGGCCTTCACCAGGGCATCACACATCAGTCGCATAAATCCCATACGACACGCATTAGTGATGTGATTGGCTGATGTAGCAGCGAGCCGGAATCCGGAAAGCGGCTACCGCAAATATCTCCGACAAGGTACAGAAGCGTAGCAACCCTAGCATTACCCGGAATGCGTTATTATGTTAACAACGCCAAGCTTTGTACGAGCCTTGATCTAAACTAGGGGTTTAGCTCATTCTTCGGTTTATATCCTAGCGACAGAAAAGTACGTTCATAGAAACGATTTGTCAAAATACTAAAAAAATACAAACGTAAGCGCTGCAGCGGACGTTGGCATTATGTTGTCTCACAATTCTTACAGTGCTTTCGCACTTCGTGAATGTCAAAACTGCACTAATGTCAACAATGTAAAGGTGTATGACCTACAGATCAAAGTCAAGTAAAGTGACTGTACGGTACGCTTAATCTAGTCGTAGTACATGCAATATCGATGAGGCCGAAAAAAAAAAACAAATGAATTGCGCATTCATTTGTTTTTGTTTTAGCCTTTTAATTCCAAGACCTTTTTAACACTTTCAACCCTTCCTGCAATCCTGGGTGTGTGATATCTTCTCATAGTCATTAGTCATTAGGAAGAGAGTTCATCATGACTAATGCAATAAATATTTGAGCTCACACAGATGAATTATTTACGAACCGTAGCCGCTAACGACCCGCCAATCGTATTCGTAATTGAAGTATGTGAAATAATAATGATCTTCAAATAATATGATGATCCATCAGACATCCAAGAACGACAAAAATCCACCCTCACGTTGTTGAGACATCTACGGTCCGGACTACGCGTTTTGGGTCATCGTTTATACCGCGTACATTGCCGGCTGCAGTCTTTCTGTCCGATAATAATTTAGGTGTCTTCAAGGCTAGTGTGAATAGGCTCTTAATAAACTAGTGCGTCTCACCGTCAACGATTGCATCACTACTTACCATCACGTGGGAACGCAGACAAGCACTAGTTCACAGCAATTTAAAAAAAACCTAGGTAGGTAACTTCCTTGCACTACAGATATTTTTGTATACGAATTCACGATTGGTCTAGCTTTTTTCAACTGCCTTGGAGTCTAATTCCAATGTAATGAGATGCAGCTGAATACTCGTAGTCTACATGAAGCGACTAGCTAGTAAGACTTCCAGAATCCGGCTATTAAGACACCGCGCAGCTTCCTGAACGCAGCCCATCCGAGCCGGATTCGACGGTCTCGGAATTAGATCTACCCAACTGGAGTGTCTGACCGAGGTAAACGTAATCTTCTTAAATTTAATTTCGTAAATTTATATAGCATATGACAATTTAATGGTATTAGTTGCCTAATAATAAAGAATTATTATCTGGTAACGAATTATTATTATTATAATTATGGCTTACTAGCTTTTGACCGCGGCTTCGCTCCCGCCACCCGCTCGACCGATTTTGTGTAAACTTCATATAAATCATCTAGTAAGTAGTACGAAAAAACTCAGAAATTTTGGTTTGGATAGGTGAGCCCGTTCTTGAGTTATAAAGTGACAACGAAAAATGCTACTTATTTTTATACTATGTAATGATGATGTTACTAACTGATGCATCCTACTGTTGAAAGCCTTTTTAAAACGGATTCATAAAAAACATTAATACGAAAAACCAATCTTTTCTCTGCATAAAAATGTTTTATTTAAAAAGAAACTTTATTTTTATTTCGTAATCGAAAAATAATGCGCCATCAACTTGACCAACAGATATTTAACCCTTCAATGAATGTATTATTTATTTTAAAACGTCCGTCGCCACTAACGAGCAGTCCAATTGTATTGGTAATTGAACTACATAAAATAATTATCGTATTTCCCAATGCTCTGTATCAGAACCAACCCCTACCATGAACTCTTAACACGATTCATTTTACAACCTGTGAAAGTGATGGAGCTATACATACTGTATAGCTCCGTCCCTCTTTCTCGCCTGCATAATCGATTTTTGAATGTGTCATGGTAAGATCTCTGTGTGAAATTTAACCGTGTTTTGTTGGTTTTATGGACTGTTAAAATATTAAGGTATGGATATTTAATATAAATTATGGAATTGAAGTACACAGTGGCTGTCGAGTGTGAAGTTTTGGGAACACTTTTGAAATAATTATTGAATAACTAGCTGCAGGCAGTGGGTACGTTTGTGTAAAAGTAAAAAAATATCTTAAGGGAAAATACTCCTGAGGTAAAAGTAGACTGCGTGTTATTCTAGGACCCGGCCTCCTCGTGTGTCTGGTTTTTGTCCAAATTCATTTAGTTAATTCTTCACGCTTAAATAAGCGTGAAGAATTAACAAACATACAGACTTTGGTCTCTTTAAATTATGCTTTTTTTCAATTTTATTTTGTAGTCTACTGACATAGTTCTTAAGTAATTACTAACATAAATATGGATCTCTCCTTGAACAAAAAAAGTGGTCTGAAATAAAGTTCTCCTTATTATTTTGTGTGTGTCTATTAAAGCTTATGGTTTGTCAGTAAGCATTTTTTCTATCATAGAGAATGGAAGTCCCACTTTTCCCGACCCATCCTAGAATACAAGTCATTCGAAGATATTCCACATAAAAAAATTATAGCCAGAAGCCAAGAAATCTTATACCAGTTTTGCCCGAGAAGTTGATTTATTTATCACTAGCTTTTGTCAGCGGCTTCGCCCGCGGACATAAAATATAGCCTATATCACTCAGGAGTAAAGCAGCTTTCTATTGTTGCTAAATTTTTTCCAATCGAACCATTAATTCCAGAGATTACCTCCTACAAACAGAAAAACATAAAAAACAAACTTTACCTCTTTATTATATTACTAGCTTTTGTCAGCGGCTTCGCCCGCGTACATAAAATATAGCCTATGTCACTCAGGAGTAAAGCAGCTTTCTATTGTTGCTAAAATTTTTCCAATCGGACCATTACTTCCAGAGATTACCTCCTACAAACAAAAAAACATAAAAACAAAAAAACAAACTCTTTATTATATTAGTGTAGATAATATTAGCTTTATCTGGTTTGAAGGCAGCAAACCTTAATTCTGATTGGCCAACCAATCTGCCCAGCCAATTTCGAATCATCATGGCCAACTTCCAAACTGGCCTGTTGCTCTAGTGGTTAGTGGCCCTGACTGCTACGCCGGAGGTCGTGGGTTCGATTCCCACTCAGGAAAAATGTTTGTATGAAGATTAATGAGCACGATCATTTGTTCAGTGTCTGGATGTAATTTATCTATATTATGTATGTATTTAGAAATATAGAAGTATGTTTATCAGTTGTCTAGTACCCATACCGTACCATACCACAAGCTTTGCTTAGCTTGGAACAAGACGACGTTGTGTGACAGTTGTGGAATATATTATAACGGTCAGTAACCCAATCCCACACACCCTTCTGATCACCAGCATCAGTTCTAAAAATACAAAATTCCCAGGAATAAAATCTTTCCTTCCTCTAACAACGTTAAAGCTTCGTAGGACTTTCTAATCCGACTTGGGGATTAGCTCAGAATCTTCCTCGGTGCGGAAGGCGTTAGGAAATGTGGAAATGTTTGTAGCCGCTGATATTCCAGGTATCTGTATCAATGATACAATGTTATTCCTTTTGCAAGTTGTGTTTTGTTGATTTTTAATCTTCTGAAAGTTTTGTGTCCGATGCTGCTTTGGTTTTAGAATTTCGCGTCTCAAAAAAAATGACAAAAATGGACCGATGACCTGGCAAGGGTTGCGGGTATCTGATGGATGGAAGATGTACAGGACCGTTGTTTATGGCGACAATTGGGGGAAGCCTATGTCCAGCAGTGGACGTCTTTCGGCTGAAATGATGATGATGATGAAAATGACAGTTGGAGTCTTTATAGGATTACTTCATTGTCTCGTCTATATGTCTGTCAAGACCCTTTCTGTTTGTCTGTCATAAACTTCCATCATAATAGTATAACAACACCCTTCACCTCGGGAATGCGAAGATAGCGAATTAAATTTTAAACCATAAACTCAAGTCTGAGGTTCATTGAAGCGGTAAAAAAATCAAACTTGTAAGTTAACGGAAACAAAAGATATGGCCGTTTAGGTATGTTGCAAAAAACATAAATTTCGACACTTTCAAAGGAATTTGAATTTGGCTTGACGCAAGGTGCCATAGCAACAAATATTGGAAAAAAACTAGAAACTTATTAACTACAAAGTTAATATGTTACTAAAATATTTTTTTGCGATTCGAAACACTTTCGAGACTCAATTCGAAGGCTGAACTGTTTTCAAAAGTAAGATTGTACGACACACTAAATACGCGAGTCCATGTCACACTTGCCCAGTTTTTTTTAAAGGCTCGCACTTGGCCACTATCTCGCCTGATGGTAAGTGACAATATGGTCGACTGTGTGCTTATTTCTATCTTGTATAAACACCTACACTATCCAATACATACATATGAATCTTTAACATCTTCCTGCCCTGGTCCCGTTATACTTGGGGTAGGTGCAATTTGTTTATTTTCTTCCATTCTGTCCTGTCACCTGTCGCGCTATCACAGGTTCACTGTCCACAGATCACATACGGTTTGTAGAGAGACTTCCATATCAGTCCACAGATCATATATGGTCTTTTCGTTAGTACAATTTCTAAGCCATCTGATACTGCGGACGTGAGGAGAAAATCTCGTATTTAGTGCGAACTTAGTAGTCCAGTCAAAATAGACTAAATTACGATTTCAGTTTGCATTAATTCCCAACAAGCTGGATTTTTGTGCAGACCTTGAATACGTCATTACAAATGATGTGTCAAAAGTCCCCATCGATCCCGCTTGTGCGTTGTTTTTTATTCGAGGTCAAAGGTCACGAATTAGCGTTTTTTGCGTATATCTCTGAAACAACGAGAGCTATTGAAAAATGGTTTAGATAAAGTTTGTAGATCGTAAAATTGTCTACAAAAAAGATCTCGTCATTTCCCTTCTACAAAGCATCGTTTTCGAGATATCGTGACTTTAGACCGCAGGAAATTCGTATTTTCGAGTATATGCACACAACTTGCGACCTGCCCCAGCTTCGCACGACATATTGAATATATTATGCATGTATTATACACATAAACCTTTCTCTTCAATCACTCTATCTATTAAAAAAAACCGCATCAAAATCCGTGGCGTACTTTTAAAGATCTAAGCATACATAGGGACGAAGCAACTTTGTTTTATACTATGTAATGATTTCCGAACCACCTCTGAGGTAGTGTTCACGGCGCTTTTTATTTAACATGGTTTTCGCAGTAGAAACACTCCATAATATATTTTGATTGAGAGAATGTAATGGGACACTATTTTATTGTTGATTTTTTTTTTAATTTAAATTTAATGAAAATTTTAACAGCAAGAAAATTACATCATCATTCATCATTAAATTCTTCATAGTCACTCGTTTCTTCTTCTTCACTGTCTTCTTCCTCTTCTTGCTCGATTTGTGTAGACTGCTCCAAGAAGAGAGATATATCAGTTATATCCTCATCAATTTCAAAACAATATTCATCTGTTGCATTTGATTCAATGTTGGTGCAAGATTGGCCTTGATAATTGGTACATACCGATGAACTTTAATTTTTCTGGAGCAGGTGGCAGTAAAGTATGGATTGGCTCAAAACTATTATATATCAATTTCCAACCCCAATCTTCAGGATTTAGATTATTGCCTAGCCGTTAAATAAAAAGCGCCGTGTACACTACCTCAGAGGTGGTTTTTTTTATGGTAGGTAAAAATCATCCAATGACGAGTCCCGCTCTTGGGCGGAGCGGGAAACAGTGTCAGACTCTTACTGACTAAACAACCTACCCCGTTCCTCTCTTGCCTTATACCCAGAGCCCCGGTAACACTTTCGCACCAACCCTCGGCTCCAGAAGGCTTCGACACTGAAGGGCCCCTACAGTTTGCTGACGACTCCTTGAGGCGCGCGGGAACAGTGCGCGCCGTTGACGACTTCGATTCTGTCTGAACTGTTACCAGACGATCGGTCGGCAAGCTACCCATTGCTCACCGTCCGCGAGCCAGTGTTTACGGTGGCCGGATATCGGCGGGATCGAGGCGGCGACGGCTACGGCGAGGGCGCTGTTGTCTTTGCCTTATGCGGTCGGCCTCCTCCTTTACGAGCATTACTGCTTCGCAGAAGGAGGCGACCGCCTGCCATTCCTCGTCGCTGCGGACCATGGCCTGAACCAAGGCCTGGCGCTAGAGGTCGCCGACCTCAGAGGTGGTGCGAAATGTGTGCATATACTCGAAAATACGACTTTCCTGCGGTCTAAAGTCACGATATCTCGAAAACGATGCTTTGTAGAAGGGAAGCGACGAGATCTTTTTTGTAGACAATTTTACGATCAACAAACTTTGTCTAAACCATTTTTCAATAGCTCTCGTTGTTTCAGAGATATACGCAAAAAACGTAAATTCGTGACCTTTGACCTCTTATAAAAAACAACGCACAATTGGGATCGATGGGGACTTTTGACACATCATTTGTAATGACGTATTCAAGGCCTGCACAAAAATCCAGCTTGTTGGGAATTAATGCAAACTGGAATGTCTATTTTCACTGGATTATAGCAGGATACCGATTTTTAATAAAAACATAACTGGATTTATGGACTATTCCCAAGCCTGGATAGTGAACCTGCTAACTCCTCTTTCTTTCATATAGTCACACAATCCATCCATATTTTCTTTGATCTCCCTCTCCATATGAATCTTTAACATCAACTAAATGTTTCCATCCTAACAAAAAGCCACAGTATTAAAAATGCAAAACTCATTCATCATCATTTCATTTTGAACAAACAAAAAAGCCTACTGAATCAATATTTTTGGCAACATTGTCCGTTGGCTGTCATTGCTAAATAAATTACGGCAGCATGAATTAAATATCGGAGTTTGCGGTTCCGTTCCCGACTGTACGGCGAATTAATATAATTTTGCCGTTTTGGGTTGTAACGGTATGCCGTTTGTTTTTACTGTGACCGCCAATTAGAGTTTGTTACGGTCTCTAGAGTATGTGCAGTGTAGGTTGGTTAGTCGTGTTTCGAATATGATAATAATTTTAATGGTCGTTGTTTTATTCATAGTGTTAAGTCTAGTGTCCATGGACGCATAGCTAGATACGCATTTTCGTCAGTATACAGTACGGCCATCGGTCTGCGAATTTTAGCGCTTGAGAACTCGTAAAAAAATAAATGGTAAGTATAAACAAATAAATGCAATTTGCAGTTGTTATTGCTTGTAAAAACTGTTAGTGGCATTTTTTTTTTGGACCTTTATTTTTGTCGAACCGTACCTACGTGCAAACGTACGTAGCTTTAAGTTAAAGACAAACACAAAGTATGCCACAAATCCGAGGCATCATGATATCTCTGACTTTGCTTGAGAACTGTCGTCTTGCGTAGGACACGTGTGACAGCATTGCATAAGTCTAGAAATCTATATAAATGTTTCCAAGACATTGTTTTTAAGCAAATACTATATTTTATAGGTAATAAGTTTACGAGTACATACCTTTTGAATACAATTATTAGAGGAGACAATATGTGTGCGAAAGCCGGCGTTCGCATGGACCTCAAGAGTTTAAATCTCACTTATATAACAAAAACAAAACTTCGTTTGTTTGTGTATGTATCCTTGTTCCTTTTCGGTCTAACAGCTGAAGGAATGCATATGAAATCCGGCACTAGGTTAGACCGCATCCTGAAATAACATCTATGATACATTTTGTCCCAAGTGTATGTTCCTATAGGATAATTTTCTACGACTTGAAGTTAGGCGTAGCCGTTGCAATATGGCGGTATGGAAATCAGTTTGACAATAAATATGTGTAGGTATTTACTTACCTCGTACTTAACAGAACTAATTTCCATAAGTTCACTCAAAGTAAGGTTCAGTTGAAAACCTGCGACTCAAGAAACTGTGACGAAGTTGGCAAGCATTTTGCTGAACTGAATCTACTTATTACACTGCCGTGCAACACACACGGCTTTTGGCAAAAAAATTGTTTATACATTGTATATTGTGTTCTTTTCTTTTTGTAAGATTTTGTGTGTACATAAATAAATAAATCTACAGTAATATAATAAAGAGGTAAAGTTTGTTTTTTTTGTTTGTAGGAGGTAATCTCTGGAACTACTGGTCCGATTGCAAAAATTTTAGCATCAATAGAAAGCTGCTTTACTCCTGAGTGACATAGGCTATATTTTATGTACGCGGGCGAAGCCGCTGACAAAAGCTAGTACAATATAATTTCCTCAGGGTACAATTTAATCTCCACAGGTAGGGTTTCTCAGACGGTTCTGATCTTCAGTGTTTGTGCGGCGTCTATTCGCAGACCATGTCCCATCTACCATCCTGCTCCACCTGCCCTATTACCTATAAATACACGTAAGGACCTAATCGACGAGCTACCCTTTGCTCGCCGCTCGTAAGCCCGCGACTACGGTGGCCGAAAATTACTAGTTTCAGTAGTTTTGACTGTGCTGTGAAATTTCAGCCAGTCAGTTTCTCCTTTAATACGAGTATTAGCGACCCACCCCAGCTTCGCACGGGTACAATCATGGTGCAATGCGACTCGTAATATAAAATATACTAGCTGTGCCCGCGACTTCGTCCGCGTGGAATATTTATTTTGGGCATCATATTTATTTTTGCAAACAACCTCCTCAGCTGTATAAATTATAGCTGTTACCCACGACTTTGCCCGTGTCAATTTCTGTTATTATTTTAGACAATTTAGTTTTTTAAAGAACATAATTATCTAAATGTTCTTCACAGAGCTACACCCCCCCTTGGGCACGCCATAATCTCGGCGGTAAGTCCCTTCTTTGAGGCGTGGTTGGATAGATATCACGGCGCCTCACCTTCCGCATGACGAAGGTTCTCACCGGACATGGGAAGTTCAGGTGATTCCTGCGCCGGATTCGTGCGGAAGAGACGCCCGGGTGCCCGCCACTGTGTGGCCAGCCCGGAGGACACGGTGGAGCACACTGTAGAAGTGTACCCCGCTTGGGAAGAGCAACGCCGTGCCCTCGTGGGGGTGATCGGCGGCGGCGACCTCTCGCGCCGGGCTTTGTTTCAGGCCATGGTCCGCAGCGAAGAAGAATGGCAAGCGGTCGCCTCCTTCTGCACAGCAGTAATGCTCGTAATGGAGGAGGCCGACCGCATAAGGCAAGGGCAACAGCGCCCTCGAAGTAGCCGTCGCCGCCGCGATCCCGCCGATATCCGGCCTCTGTAGACGCTGGCTTGCGGACGGTGAGCAATGGGTAGCTGGCCGTCCGGTTGTCTGGTAGCAGTTCAGACCGAGACCAAGTCGTCGACGGTGTGCACTGCTCCCGCGCGCCTCGGGAGCGCCTCGCGCCTCGCGCGGAGATGTTGTCAGCAAACTGTGGGGCCCTTCAGGATCGAAGCCTCCTGCAGCCGAGGGTTGGTGCGAAAGCGTTATACCGGGGCTCTGGGAGTAAGGCATGGGAGGAACGGGGTAGGTTGCTTCGTCAGTAAGAGTCTGACACTGTTTCCCGTTCCGCCCAAGAGCGAGATTCGTCATTGGATGATATTTACCTACCATAATTAAAAACCCCTCCGCGCCGCCCGCAAGCAACCCCTCTCCTCGCCCGCCGGCCAGGCGCAACGTCATGTTTAGCACATCATGCGGCGCGTGTGGATTTTATATCGGAGTTATTTTAAAATTGTAATATCTTCTAAGATGTTCATTGAAATTAAATGATATCAAAGACAATTTTGTTCACAATTACATACTCTTAGTCAGCAACACATTTATTTGGATAAAGATTAATATTATTATGTTGATATAACTCTAACAAATAATTGGTAAAAATTGGCCAAATTTGATTCCCATAAAAACGGTTCTAGTGAGTTAATCTTAAAAAAAAGACATATACTATCGCGGACATTTTTTTAGATCATTTTAAGAGGAATAATTCTGTCATACATATTTTTTTGGTATCTTGAACCGTTTTCGCAGCGCACGCAACGGAAGCCCTCAAAGATGAATCATTTTCCCCGTTTTTTACACATTTTCCATTGTTTCTTCGCTTCTATTAGTCGCAGCGTGATGTTATATAGCCTAAAGGCTTCCTCAATAAATGATCTATTCAACACAAAAAGAATTTTTCAATTCGAACCAGTAGTTCTTGAGATTAGCGCGTTCAAACAAACAAACAAACAAACTCTTCAGCTTTATAATATTAGTATAGATTATGCATGTATTAAACATATTATAAACCTTCCTCTTAGATCACTCTATCTATAAAAAAACCGCATCCAAATCCGTTACATAGTTTTAAGGATCTAAGCATATATATCGGGACAGACAGCGGGAAGAAATTTTGTTTATATACTATTTAGTAATATTTAAATAAGCGCTACCAAAATATCTCGTAGTAAATCCTTCAAGTTTTGACTGTTGTGCCATCTTTATCACTGATAGCTTATCTTAACTTGTCCCCTATCAACTCAAATGAAGGAATATGGAAAGGTCTAAAGCTTTTAAATCGTGCTTCTATCTAAGCTGTAGCTGGTGAAAATTTATTGTTGCCCCGACGAGATATTGCAGCATAGGTTGCTTAATTGCTTGCTTGAGCAAGGTATTATCCACATAAATTGTATACCATGCTAGCATTTTCCTTCGGCATCACACTCGTGGTTGAAAAAATGCTAAATTTTTAACGAAATATACACGTATCGTAAACATGTAAATAAAATAAATGATAAACTAGTCATCAAGAAAAAAAAACAAAATCAAGAATAAAAAAATTATGATTTACTAAAAATTTAAAAAGATTTGTACCAGGACTAAAATACAATTTTATTCTCAGTAAAACTACGATATAATCATTGCAACTTAAAAAAAAAACGGAAAATAAAAAAAACTAAACATCGGGAGAGCAGTGGTGGCCGAGTGGTAACGACCCTGACTTACGTGTCGCAGGTTCAAACCCAGCCAGGCGCATTACTTTGTGTAATTTATTTCATCACCACTGCTCTAAAAACGGTGAAGGAAAACATCGTGAGGAAACCGGCATGTCCTAGAACCAAAAATTCGAAGACATGTGACATCCACCAACCCGCACTGGGCCCGCGTGGTGGATTATGGCCTATTCCCCTCTCTTAGAGAGGAAGCCTGTGTCCCTGCAGTGGGAACATTAAAAAGGCTGATGATGATGATTCTTTTTCCTTTTTTTTGTATATGACATCTATTTTTTTGACATATTCATACAATATTCCCTAGATTACCATTTTATAAATCCATCATATAATGTAATTGTCTTACTGAGACTTGTGATTATTTTTCTTGCTTTTATATAGCCTCTTTCAATAATGTGAATGTGAGAACATTGTAGACACAAATTTTAGATTACTTCCTACCATTTTAACGGTAGGAGTTCAATATTGACTTGTCTGCATTATCCTTACATAATTTATGTGCTGTAATATGGAAATATTGTAAAGATAACAATTTTTTTAAAAGAGTAACCATGGAGTTTCTTGCCGGTTCTTCTCCATAGGAAACGACCGATTTGGAACTGTGCACTAGCTTCTGACGTTTTATAAGAGCCCATGTAGGCCCATGTGAAATAAAAAAAATTGACTTTGACTTTGATGATGATGAAACATCGGTTAAAAAATTTGAAGCAAATAAAAAAGAAATATAAAATAAAAAGATCCAGAATTTTCCCTATTAATAACACGAATCGAATGACTCTAAAAAAAGTATACACACTATACACACCTTCAAACCTCGTTTAAAAAATGGCTTATCAAGCAAACTTTGTATTGTTTTGACGTGATTATTAATTTGGACTGAATACAATTGTGACTTTTCTTATGATTTATTTTTCTTTTTATTTTAATTTATGATTTGATTTCAATTTAATTGTTTTCTTTTTCTTTTATGTTTTACACTTTTTTATTATTATGTGACATTCTAATGTATTTTATTTACCAAGCACATCGAAGGACTGGAACAAATTGAAAATAAATTTGGTGTCTTTAAGGTTGGAGTGCGGCTCATCATCAACGATTGCATCACTGTTTACCATTAAGTGAGATCGCAGTCAAGCATTAGTTCAAAAAAAAAAGTGAAATAACATACAGGCATACCAGCTCAATAAAAACCACCAACCACAACAAAAAAAACCTATTTAAAACTTCACTACACAATACACACCACATACGTATTACACTTTGTTAACCCGTTAATAGCAAGGCATTGTTCGACGGTCTCTGGGGTCTGAAGCCGGCGAATGACAGCTTAATAACACTAAATCAAGTATCGGGCGATGTTTTCATTCGAGGGTTAATAACGTGCAAAATATAAGTTTATTGAGAACCGGCGGCGGTTACGGGTTGTGCCGTATGATTAATGTACCTACTGCTGCCCTTTTTTTTCATTATTAATTGGTAAAGTTATGGGGATTATTGGTGCTTGGTTTTATTATTGGGGCGTGGGTAGAAATGTTATTATTATAGACGTGGCTTCGTGGTAGAACTATTAGATATAATCTTACTAATGTTTTAAAGCTGAAGACTTCTGATTATCTGTATTCTTTTACACTTAAATACAATTACACTAAGAGCTTACCTAAAATAAATAAGATGTCACAATCACAATACAGAGCACGGGTGACCGAGTGGTAACGGCTCTGACTTATAAGTTGTAGGTCGCGTTCAAACCCAGCCAGGCGCATTACTTTGTGTAGTTTATTTCATCACCACTGCTTTCAAAACGGTGAAGGAAACATTGTGAGGAATACGGCATGTCCTAGAGCCAAAAATTCGAAAACACGTGCCATCCACCCATCGGCACTGGACCCGCTTGGTGGATTATGGACCGTTTCCTCTCTTAGAGAGAAGGCATGTGTCCCAGCAGTGGGAACATTAAAAAGGCTGATGATGATGAATCACAATGGGTGGTCTTATCGCTAAATGCGAGTTTTAAACAGACAACCTTTGAATGGATTTGACAGAGGAGAAAAGACCACATTGTAAGGAGATTTCTGTCTTTGGAGCCTTAACCAACCGTTTGTTTGACCAGCTGCCTAGCTACCGTCGTACTTGCGGTATCAATGATACTGGGTCCTGAGTGATAATGATACTGAGTCCCCTCAGTGGCGTAGCTGGTCAGCTGCGCCACTAAGCTTGACACCAGTGTACTTCTATAAAAAAATGTATTTTATGTGTATTTGGCATGTCCTAGAACCAAAAATTCGAAGACATGTGACATCCACCAACCCGCACTGGACCCGCGTGAATGCGACCCATTTGCTCTCTTAGAGAGGAGGCCTAAGTCCCAGCTGTGGGAGTATTATAAGGCTAATGCAATGCAATATGTGTATTTAAAGAAACGCGCCAAAATGTGTAACAAAAAATATTTTGCATTTATTACGCGATTTACTTGCATGAGGCTCAGAACGCTTCATAGGTTTCCTTCATTCCCACAATGTTTAATTCAACATTGTTTTACTGCAAAAACTTGCATAGTTTAAGGAGTTTGCACGTTATACCGTATGACCGTACTAGGGAAAAACATATTTATTGTATTAAATGGTGTGAGACTATACCCCTTAGACTGTTTTTTTTTATGGTGGGCAAAAATCGTCCAATGACGAATCCCGCTCATGAGCGGAGCAGAAAACAGTGATAGACTCTTACTGACTAAACAAACCAATGCCGTTCCATTTTTGTCTTATGCACTGGGGCCAAGCTGCTGCTGCAGCTGGGGCTTCCTTTTAGAAAGAGACCTTAGGCTCCAGTAGACTTCAACCCTTTTGCAGAGTCCCTACGCCCCTTAGTCGGTTCCGTTACCGACCAACACCGTCGCGAAAAATGCACAGTGCATCAACAATTCAGGGTTTATGATGAGTTGATATCTATATGCATAAAAGGAGAAACTGACTGACTGTCATATCAACGTACAGCCGAAACTACTGGGATTTCGAGAGTTAAAATTTGCATAGGGCTTTCTTTTATGACGTAGGCGAATACTAAGAAAGGATTTTCCAAAATTCACCCCCTAAAGGGATGAAATGCGTGTCCAAAGTTTTGCAAAAACCTATTTTTAAGCGGGCAAAGCCGCTGGCAGAAGGCTAGTTAAGTTCTAAAGAAAGAAAAATATACGTTTATTTAACACATAAAAACACACTCTGAAGGAAAAAGTAGGTACAATCTTATCTTCTGCGTCTCTAGTGAGCATAGTATTTAATATCGTGTATCTTTCCGTGCTTGATACATTTATAGCACGGTCACTGTATGGTACGTCGTAGTGAACAGATCCCTTTCCTGCGAACTCTCACAGCTTGCAAGTTCAGAGTTTATAATGCATGCGGTGTCTACGTTGACTCATCGCTCATAATTAAACTTGTAGAGATAGTTCTTTGGTTATAGGGTATATAGGGATCTTGAAAGCCGTGCTGGACGAGTGGTAACAGCATAGACTTACGAGTTATAGGTTGCGAGTTCAAACCCCGCATGGTGCTTTATTTTGTGTAATTTAAATCATCACCAATGCACATGTGTCGCTGACATACGCACACGACCCTTAGGCACATCACACTCCCTGAAAAATTTTAACGACCTAATCAGCTCTTGGAGAGAGGTGGACTGGTTGGAATAAGCCCACCAAACCTTATGGCCGCCATGGCTCATGTAAAATGGTGTGCATAGGACTAAGTGTGGAAACCATACTCAGACGTGTGATAACATCATCACCACTGCTTTTAAAACGGTGAAGAAAAACATCGTAAGGAAATCGGCACATGTTAGATCTAAAAATTCGCAGATGTGACCCCATTAACCCGCTCTAGGCCCGCGTGTTGAATTGCAGGTAACAGCTTACAGAAAAGGCCTGAATCCCAGCTGTGTGAACAATATAAGGTTTTTTTTTATGTTAGGTAAAAATCATCCCATGACGAATCCTGCCCTTGGGCGGAGTGGGAAACAGTGTCAGACTTTTACTAACTAAACAACCTACCCCGTTCCTACATCGCCATCCATACCAGGGCTAGAGCCTTCCTTTCAGACACGAACCCTTGGCTCCAGTTGGCTTCGACCCTTCTGGAGGGTCCCTACTATTTGTTGACAACTCCTTGAGGCGCGCGGGAACAATGCGCGCCGTCAACAACTAGGCTGGGTCTGGTCGATTACCAGACGTCCGGACGGCGAGTTTCCCATTGCTCGCAATAATATGAGGTTGACGCTATGCTAAGCAACTTAAAAGATAACCTAATTGAAAATTTTCTTGCCTACTTGTGAACTCCCAATAACATACGGAGTTCCCCAGGGCAGTATTATCGGTCCCACGCTTTTTCTCATTTATATAAATGACCTTTGCCAGCTAAAGCTTCCTAATGCTTCCACCTTTACATATGCCGATGATACTGCTCTAATATTCTCCGGGGATACATGGGAACTGGTGTTTCAATATGCACAGTCTGGACTTGGTGCTGTCACCAGCTGGTTGGCACAGAACCTGCTCACTCTGAACGTTGATAAAACGAATTACCTTACCTTCTCGCTTTCAGCCGCTGGAAAGCCACAGTCCTCTTCTCTAGCTTTAATCGCTCACTCCTGTAATTCACCTCACAGCAAAGGTTGCTTTTGCCCCCACTTAAGTCGGGTAAGTCATATTAAGTATCTAGGAGTGCAGATAGACGACTGTTTAACCTTTAGTACTCATATTGATACACTTACTAAACGGTTACGCAGGTTAATTTACGTTTTTAAAAACCTCCGTCACATTGCTGACTCAAAGGTGATTAAGCTTGTGTATCTAGCTCTCTGTCAATCCCTCATTCAATACTGTATCGTTGCTTGGGGTGGTTCAGGAAGGTCCCACATGTTGAAAGTAGAACGTGCCCAACGGGCACTACTGAAGGTCGGTTGGCAGTTACCCTATCGCTTTCCCACTACAGACCTTTACAAAACTTGTAAGGTTCTGACTGTCCGTAAATTATTTATACTCAATCTTTTAATGACAACTCACGGGCACACTCCCTACGATCCTTCTTTGATGTCACAACGACGAAAGCATTCGGTCTGTCCCTTAATTCGTACAAATTGTGCTTCGGCCAAACGCTTCTTCCGCTTCCTTAGCAGTCATGTGTACAATTACACAAACAAAATTTTAAACATATACCCCTTGTGCAAATCCAAATGTAAAATAAAAATAATAAATTGGCTTCTTGATTTGGATTATTCTGAGACAGAAAATATTTTAGCTGTTTTAAAATGATTTTGATAGTAAATTTGTAGACCATATTTTAATACACACACTTACACTCACACAACACACACCATACACTACACAGACACACCATTTTGTTTTAACATTTATCCTATTTTAGTTTTTAAATATTCCTCTCTGTACGCTGATGTTTTCATATTAGTATTTAATAGAATTGTTTTAAGAGGGTGAGAGCCTGGAGATCTGTCATACAGGTCCCGCACCTACTATAGACTCCAGCCCTCACAAAGGTTTCTAATTTGATTTGAAATTATATGTCATGAACCTATGTCTGTACTTACCTTTTTGAGAGAAATAAATCATTATTATTATTATTATTATTACTTCTTCGGAGTATACCTTGGTGCCATCATGTAAAGTAATAAGCTTAAAATTGACCTTTACCAGATAATTTTCAAGTCGTTTTATTCGTTAAAAGCTTGAGTAATTGAATTAATTGGAAGTCATATCATATGTGCGAGCATCCCTTACTTAGAAATTAAATTAAATATTAAATCCTTTTAGGTCATACCTCGTTAAGCGAGGCATTAAAATAATTGTTAAACTAGAACTACATTAGAGCGACGCACACGTGTAACATGTCTGCCCTCCTAGCCAAGTTACAATCGTTTCGTTTAGAGTTAGCGCTTGTAGTTGGCCACGCCCTCAATTTCTTTGATCGGACGTCATCTCATCAACGAAATTAGGGGTGTGGTTATCTACAAGCGCTAACTCTATACGAAACGGTTGTAATTTTGCTAGGGAGATTTGTGTGTAGAACGACGTAACGTGGCATTGCGTGGCGTAGATCAAGTGTAGCTCTACAAGGCTAGTTGCCATATAAGATTTATAGAGACCAACGCGCTCAGAACAGCATATGTGGTGGTCACAGTGTACATTTATCATTATATTATTAAACTTAACAAATATTGCTTTGCCAACAAATATATGTGTGTGCAAGCATGTTCCAATATTGGCCATATTGCTTGCCTTGCCTTGACTACACTCAGAGCAGGAAGAATTATTTATACGAGGTCAGGTCAGCTAGTTACAGTAAAATATGTTTCAATACACTTACTTGTATACCTGTCCTTTTAGACACGCAATTTACTGTTTTCCGCACAAGGGCGAAAAAATGATGGAAATGAAAGGATACTTCTGACAGAACTTTTGGCATCCATCATATCAAGCTGGGTACTAAGTAACCCTTTAGAGTCCCCAATGAACCTTCGTTTATTTTATTTTTTTTGCAAATGTATTGAAAAAATATGTTTGTTAACATAAAAGGAGAAAGTTCGTTAATTCAGCATTCGGCTCCATATCACCCTCACCTGCGGCTCAAGCATATTTCACGAACTTTCTCCACTTCTAACAAACCTAAACTATTTTCAATTTCCATGTCATAGCCAATACTCAGGAAGTTTTACTATCGACACAAAATGTAAGTTTCAAAAATTCTATTGAATTATAGAAGACGAAACGACAACGTTATTTCCTAACACTTTAAGGCGAGACTCGCAAAATGTATAAAACTCACATAGTATTTTATCTGTAAAATAGAGCTGGGTGCTCTTAGAACGTAGAATGCAGGAAGCGAAGTCATATATTATGCAACAAAGAGAATACTCGACTGTGGGGAACGGAGAGTCCTGTGTTGTTAAAGATTTTTGTGAGATGTGTCGAGTTTTCGTACACTTTCAGTAACAGGATTCCTATATATACCCTATACATACAAATAAAATTGATTTTTTTTTAAGGTATGAATTCATCCAATAATTTTTCTCGCTCTTTTACTGACTAAAACCACACCTATTTTCCTTCTTTGTATACGTTTCAAGACTTTCCTTTCGAAGGTCAGCCCATGGACCCCGTAGGCTTCGGCCCAGTTAGGCTTCAACAGTTATGTTACTATTTCTTTGAGGTGCGCGTGCAGAGTTAAATGATTTTTCGAACCATAAAAAAAAACTTCTTTCGAATGAAATAAATGATAAATGATCTTTACTTTGCAAGTAGGTTTAAAAACACTTTTACACGTCATTTTTTTATGCTAGATGACTCCGGTATTTCCTAGCTTACTACCCTGAGAAGAAACACCGAAACAAACTCAGGTGTCACATGACAACGATGATGAAAATTGATCCTAATTTATCTACACTAATATAATAAAGAGGTAAAGTTTGTTTTTTTTTTTGTTATTTTGTTTGTAGGGGGTAATCTCTGGAACTAATGGTTCGATTGGATAAATTGAAGCTATAATAGAAAGCTGCGTTACTCCTGAGTGACATAGGCTATTATTAGTGATATAGGCTAAATTATTTATATAACATGGATATTAACCGAGCTATCACAACTTTTGTCTCACAAATTTTCCGCGGACGAAGTCGCGGGCAGATGCTAGTACTTTATACAGCTTATAAACTAAGTTAAATTATACTTTTTTTTTAAATAAAGCAATATTTTCATTTGTTTCAACAGGCGTCCAAAGTGTTCGAGCAAAAACATCCTTGAAGTTTGCTTGATACTCAAAAACAGAATAATAACTACCAAAATATTCTAAAATTAATTTCAGTCTTTTGCACGTGTAATATTCCAAGAATTTAACCGTTTTATTATGCCTGAAACAACTTCGCTAATTGTTTTCAAGGACAATTTTCGTGCTTAAAAATCGTTTAAATTCAAGTCACAATATTTTCTAGCGACAATCAACGTCAGAAACTTGTCAAAATATGTGAAAATTGGAGGGATTTTTTACTGATTAGAAGAAGAAATATCATTCTTTAATTAAAAATATACTGAAATAGCTTTTTTTCTATTATATTACACTCATTTATTTTGCTCCCGCTCTATAGTTCATTTTTTAATTCTAGACTACGATTTGACAACTCAGAATTTTTTTTTTTATTAATCACCCTATAGAAATATGTTCCCAATTTTCTGGAGTTTGACATTTTAAGTTGTCAAATCGTAGTCTAGGAATAAATAAAAACTAACACCCGACTACTTAAAAACACGCTCTAAAAAGTACGAAACAAGAAAACAAGAAAGCCGTGGTTGTATACCACTTTTTTTAATTTATTATTCTTATGGCATACGACCACGGCTTTCTTGTTTTCTTGTTTCGTACTTTTTAGAGCGTGTTTTTAAGTAGTCGGGTGTTAGTTTTTAAACTTTATTTTTATTTAACATATTTTGGAGTTCTAAATAGGTTAATCTTGGGTTCATTGATTTCTCAGCCCATGAATACAGGTAAAGTCACAAGCAAATGCTAGTAATATATATATATTCAAAATGTACAAGTAAAGCGCTTTCAAATGATACCAAACACGGCATATTTATCTTAATTTTATTTTTTTACTTCGTATGTTTTGTCCGCTAGAGGGCGCCACATTAGATTTTGTGAAATCCCATATAGCCTATAACCAGCGGACAATTAAGACGCTTCTAATGATATGTCATTTGTCGAATTCTGATAAGTAGTTTAGAAGTTACGAGGGAACAGATGAACATCCATACCCACATACATACATACATACATACATACATACATACATACATACATACATACAGGTCAAAATCATAACCCTCCTTTTGCTTCGCCGTAGTCGGGTAAAAACGAACTATAGACTTTTAGTTTTGGCGTGTCAGATTTTTACTGACTTCTTAACTAACCCTGTTCAACTGTGTGGGCTTGTAGACGGCAAGCACCGTCCATTAAACACCCGGACTGATCCCAAGTAGCCAACTGCGCATATTGTTCTATGAGCGCCTCAAGGAGATGTCACCTAAGGGTCCAGCAGGATTAGGCCATGGGTTCGCTTCTGAAAGGAAATCCTGGCACTAATATGAAAGGCATCGAAAAGTCAGTAAAAGACACACCCTCCTGCGCAGCTCAAGGGCGAGAGATGTCATTTGTTAATTTAATACCTAAAAAAAATCCTGGTGGTATTCCTAAGGCCAACTGCCTTATGCAATCTAGGAATGCGATAAATATTTCAAAAAGTACCGTGCACCATTATTATACTCCTTTTCACGTCGCGGTCACCAGTTTGTACGTAGTTTGTAGAGAGTAAAGTCCCGCAAGCCTCCTTTGAAAAGGGAGGCTCCTCCGACCAGACAGGCTCTTGTTTTTTTGTTATGGTAGGTAAAAATCATCGAATATATATCAATATATTCCGATAGTTGATTTCGGGCTGTCGTATGTGTTCAAATAGCGAGGAGAACTTTAATTGCGCGATACAGGATTCTTGTAGTTCTCATGTGATGCCATAGATGGCGCTGCACACCTTAGTTTGAAATAACTTAGGTTAGAAAATGTAACCCTAGCTCTATGCTATGTTTCAGAACACAGGTGTTTTATTCAGTAACAGTTTGAAATTATTTTTTACTCCTCTCAGATCGAGATAAATTAATTAAAAAAACCTACCTATATTTTACTTTTATATTTGTCATTATCTTAACAGCCATGTCTTTTCTATAATAAAAAATATAGTAAAAGAAACAGTATTCAATCTGTTTTATTATTACAATAATTATAAAATAGATATTATACCGTTAAGGAATATTTAGAAGCTAAGTCAATAGAAAATGTAATTTGCAATTTAGAATAATAATTATTATTTTTATTTTTATTTAGTGTTTGCACAAAACATTACAGTAGAGACAAAATAATAGATATAGCCACAAAATTTTATAAATCCCTATATTCTGATCACCCTCCACCAGAAATCAATACTGTATATAGTTTATCAGATTCCATTCCCCCAATAAGCGGTAATGAAGTACATAAAGCACTTACTACGATGCGCTTTAATAAGAGTCCTGGGGAGGATGGAGTCACCACGGAAGCGTTAAAATTCGGCTCTCAAACGTTACTTCCTCACCTAACTAACCTGTTCAACGCGATCCTCCAAACAGGAAAAGTACCAAGTGCCATGTGTCACTCAAATATTATACTTTTGCATAAAAAAGGCGATAAAAGTGATATCGGTAGTTATCGTCCAATAAGCCTAACATGCCATATTTATAAAACCTTCATCAAAGTCTTACATAATCGACTTGATGAAAAACTCGATAAACATCAGCCACCAGAACAAGCCGGTTTTCGTCCTAACTTTTCCACTACTGACCACCTTCAAACACTCAATCAGGTAATTGAAAAACACGCCGAATTTAATATTCCTTTATACCTAGCTTTCGTCGACTATGCAAAGTCCTTTGATAGTGTTCGTCACTGTGAAATTTTCACTTCCCTAGAAAACCAAGACATTGAAAAACAATATGTAGACTTATTAAAAATCATTTACTGCAATAGTTCCGCAAATATCAAATTAAATACCTCAGGACCATCCTTAAAAATTGAAAGAGGTGTCAAACAAGGTGACCCGCTCTCCCCCAAATTGTTTACAAGCACTTTAATACTGCTGCCAGCGACTTAAATACTTCCTGTATTTAAGTCACTGGCAGCCTCATGGAACACCAAAGGCATTGACGTCGGTAACAAGCGGTTAACAAATCTTCGATTTGCCGACGACATTGTCCTTTTTGCCCCCACAGCCATGGAACTACAAACAATGCTCCAAGAACTGAGCACGGCTAGCCTCAAGGTGGGACTCGCCATGAACAGATCAAAAACAAAAGTGATGACCAACAGCACCAAACGTAGGGTCGAGGTAGATGCGCAGGAAATACATTATGTCGATGAGTATATCTGCCTGGGCCAGTTAGTATCTTTCGAAAACAGGCAGGAAAAGGAGGTTGATCGACGTATCCAGAACGCCTGGAAAAGCTACTGGTCCATGAAGACGCTAATGAAGGGTGATCTGCCGATCTCCCTGAAGCGTAAACTCATCGACATGTGTATTCTGCCCATCCTAACCTACGGTGCTCAGACCTGGTCACTTACAGAACTACAAAAGTTCCGCCTCGGGGTTTGCCAGAGAGCTATGGAGCGTAGCATTCTTGGGGTAAGACGAACAGACCGGGTGCGAAATGAAATGCTGCGCTCCATGACGGGCATAATAGACGTGGGCAAAAAGGCTGCCAGGCTTAAATGGGATTGGGCGGGGCACGTTGGTCGCATGCAAGGGGACCGTTGGGCAAGCATCGCCACGCAATGGGCACCTGCAGGAAGAAAGCGTCGTCGATGTAGGAACGGGGTAGGTTGTTTAGTCAGTAAGAGTCTGACGCTTGTTTTCCGCTCCGCCCAAGAGCGGGACTCGTCATTGGATGATTTTTACCTACCATAAAAAAAAGCTAGGGTGAGTCGCTAGTTATGAACAAAATCCTTTCTTATTTATTTCTACCACTATTACTGAAAACCGAATTAAAATCCGTTTCGTAGGAAAAAAGGCGGATAAACAGTTTATGTACCCAGTATATAACACAGCAGAGGATATATAATTAATTTCAACAGAATAAATCTCAATTCAAAAAGCATCTCCACAATTTTAAAATTCGAACGCCAAACCAAGTTCGTACGAGAGAATATTTCGCTCTAGCAAGCCCATTCATTGGGTTCTACCGGACGTATTGGGCAACGGAACTACTCTAGTGCTCATGGCTCACCCCTACGGAATGTGGATAAAAAGCGCGGGAAACTTACATCGTTACATACAAAGCTCTGTAGTTTCATGTGGAATTTCTTTTTTTTTATTTAACCTTCTGCATGGCTTTACAAAGAATTGTGTAGTTTAAACCGTCTGTCTGTATTTTAAATATTTGAATTAGGAATTGTTTTTTTTTCATTTTCTTTTTGTTTTCTGTGTGGTTTGGAGTGAAACGTTGTTTCATTTGATATTGTTATAGGAGAATACAGATTGAAAGGGCTGTATTGAGCCATTGCGGTCGGCTCTGGACTGCTCCTTCTATTCATATAATATAATATGTCCACAACTATCACACAACGCCATCTAGTCCCAAGCTAAGCAGAGCTTGTGTTATGGGTACTAGACAACTGATAAACATACTTATATATTTCTAAATACATACTTATTATAGATAAATTACACCCAGACACAGAACAAATGATCGTGCTCATCACACAAACATTTGTCCTGGGTGGGAATCGAACCCACGACCTCCCGCATAGCAGTCAGGGTCACTGACTACTAGACTGACAGGCCAGTCAATTCATAGAGAGAACTTGTAGTGCGAGCTTTTAACGCGATTTATTTGACTTCGAAACTGAACTGCGGAAGATACTAAGGTTTTTTATGCAGAACGGAAAGTAGTGTCAGACTATTACTGACGATAAAAAACCAAAAATATACGAAAACGACGAACGAACCAACTACGAACGAACGAAACCCTCTAACGAATATCTGTTATTTACCACTACTGTACATGAAGTTTAAATAAATCATCATTACATAGTATAAAACCTTCATAATATAAAAAAGTCGCTTCTCCCTATGTATGCTTATATCTTTAAAACTCCTCAACGGATTTTGATGCGGTTTGTTTTATTAGATAGAGTGATTTGAGAGGAAGGTTTATGTATATAACAAATGCAGAATATATTCAATATCAGTTCCCGTGCGAAGTTGGGGCGGGTCGATAGTAAATAATAAACAAATAAAAAACTACTCCTTGACCTCCTTTGCCTTTGTTACTTCTTAGTTGTCTGTCGTTTGTTTTCTAGTGGTATGGATTTTTGTTGAACTGGACCTATTTGGCGCAACCTTGAGACACACAATAGATAGACAGATAGATTTAAATATTATTGTATATTAAAACAGTTATAAAAATTTCCTTTTTTTAAATTAAATGTGTCTACACAACTGTTCTTCACTTTTTTCTCGTTAATTTTCCCTGAGGTAGTCGACATTACCATAAAATTCTCAGCTGTACTAGTATTCCAGGGTCTTTTTCTGAAAGGAAGGCTTGGCTCCAGTGTGAAGGGCAACACACAGGTCAAGCCTATTTTAATGAATTCACATTTTGTCCAGTTGCGCAGATATTTAAGATACAAAGTTACATTACTTAATTAAAATATCCAATACGAATCAATGTGTGAATAATTAAAACATCCATTGAATTTCACTCGTGGGATCTACAGCCAAAAACACGCCTATTGGCTGAAAAAGGTGGACAGCCTTTCAGTTTTTTACAGTATGCATTTTGGAGCGTGTGGACGGGAATTGCATGACTTGATTCCGACATTGCCTTTCTAGAATCGAACAATTCGACGTTTTTGTTTTCTAGATGACATTTTCTTTTTTATGCACCTACCATATGGTCTCTTCACCACCGTAGGTCGACTAGTGGAGAATGCCTAAGGCAATACGTCCGCTTTTGTACCTTGTGTTGTATGAAGAATAAATAAAAACAACGCGTATTTGTATACGTATACTTACATAGTTAATACCTCTACAGTCTGAACCAAGCGTTTCTCATCATCGTTTACACCACGTACATCAAAAGATGGAAACAAATTGCCTCCTGCGATCTTTCCATCCGATTATAACTTTTTTTATGATGGAAAAAATCATCTCATGACGAATCCCACCCTTGGGCGGAGCGGAAAACAGTGTCAGACTCTTACATACTAAACGACCCACCCCATTCTTTCTTAACCTTCATTTCAGGGTCACACCTTCCTTTCAGAAACCGAACCAGGGCCCCAGTAGGCTTCAACCCTGCATTTAGGCTGACGTCTCCTTGAGGCGCTGGAACAGAGCGCGCCATCGGTCCGATTATGACTTAGGTGTCTTTTAGGTTAGAGTGAATAGGATCCTAGTAAACAACTGTGCTTCACCATCAATTATTGTATCACTGCATTTAGTTGGTGGGATCACAGTCGAGCACTTACAGTTTATAATTTTTATTTAAAAAATATCTATGTTACACAGGTTCAAAACTGCCTCAACATTTCCCAAATTTTTAGCCTTTTAATAAGTGGTAAATCAATTAATGCCTTATCCCGCTTTTCTGAGTCAGACTTTTACAGACTAAAATCCACTCCTGTTCTATCTTTGCTTTGTAACAGGGCCCCGAAGTTCACGTTTCACATAACCCATGGAAGAAAATTTGTAGCCTATACTTAAGTTCTTTTTTAAACCGTAAACTACGTTCTTAAACTACCTCGATAAGCATCAGAACGACCGAACAAAAACACTTAATCTGTACTTAACTGAGACTTATAACTGAACTAGTTACCAGTAGAACTATTAAGATAATTCCGTAATAAAAAACTAACTTTGTTTCAAAGTTCATGCTATTTTTCGTACAAGTTCAGCATCAATTTTACTATTTTACCTTTCGAGTTTAGGAGGGTAAGTGGAACAGAGAGTAAAGTCCCACATACATCCATTGCAAAGGGAGGATCCTCCGACCAGACAGGTGTTATAGTCTGGTGGGCTACTGCCCGATAGTTGACTTCGGGCTGTCGTATATGTTATAATCGCGCGGAGAACTTTCATTGCGCGATGCAGGATTCTTGTAGTTCTTATGTGGCGTCATAGATGTCGCTACATCACTCCCCTCCGGATATCGGAGATCGATGTTTCTTGAGGCTTCTTGACGCGTGCCAGGCCAGCGGTAGGTTGGTTCCAGTGAGTCGGAACTGGATTCCGCATAGTTCTCGGTGAGTCGGAACTGTCTGTGGTGATGCCCCAGTGAGTCGGGGTGGTGCTATCCCAGTGAGTCGGGATGGTTGCTGCAGGCTCCAGTGAGTCGGAGTAATGCTGCTGGCTCCAGTGAGTCGGAACCGGATTCCGCATAGTTCACGGTGAGTCGGAACTGTCTGCGGTTATGCCGTTATTAGAGAGATAATAGAAGGACAAAGCTGTGCGAACGCTGACGTTCGCTCAGAACTCAAGAGCTTAAATAAAGATTCTGAGAGGCATAACGAAGAACCGGTACTTGGTTGAAATCCCACCTATACCCGGGGTGGATACCCCGGGTGCCGGAAATCACAGAGCGGTCTCTGGCAACCATAGGCGTAGGCTTGTGGACAATGAGCAATGCTCGCCGTCCCCTAAGTTCGGTCGTGTATCAAGCATAATTTTCCAAGCTTGCTTCAAAGAACTGTATTGACATCGGCATGTATAAAGAAAGAATTTATTTACAGGATGTACGGTAGTAGCATAGGGAAAAGTATGGGAGAAATACCCTAAAACACAAAAGGCAACTGAGAAAACATAGATATAATTTTAGTCAGTAAAAATCTGACATGTTCTTTCGTTTCAACCTAGAGCGTGAGAAGTTTTTAGATGATTTCCTATCTTAAAGCAAAATCATGTGCACAAAACATTTTAGGAACTTATATATTGTGCGGACAGCTAAGGAGTGAAAAGAGGTCTTGCTGGATTTTCTGTTTTCTGGAATATTCGTAATATACCGGTCTTTAAGTCAACATTGAAAATGTCAAAGTAAAAATTCAAAGTCAAAATATACATTTTTTTATGGCGGGAAAATCATCAAATGACGAATCCCGCCCTTGGCTGGAGCGAGAAAATAAAAAATTCTTAAATATTTTATTTCACATAGGCCTACACGGGCACTTGTAAAACGTCAGAAGCTAGTGCACGGTTCCAAATTGATCGTTTCTTATGGAGAAGAACCGGCAAGAAACTCCATGGTTACTCTTTTAATATGTAACTTCTAGGCAAGCGCACTTCCTCTATCATCAACAATATCGCTTAACATCAAATATGGTTAATGGTTAAGCGAGAACCAATAAAAAATAGATTAAAGATCTAGTTAACAGGGAATAGATTACTTCTAGGCAAGAGTGCTCCAACGTCGACCATGTCATTGCATTCTATCAAGTAAAATAGAAATAAAGAAACACGTTTATTTGGTACACACATTAAAGTAACAATAAAAATATATATAGATATATCAAACTTCAAACGATCAAACGCGAGCCTATCAATAAATAAAAAATCTCCTTCAAATTATATTTAAAAAAAAATATTTTGAATGACACTAATATCACAAAAAAGAGTTTGAAGGGGACACCCGGATTTGAACCGGGGACCTATCGATCTGCAGTCGATTGCTCTGCCACTGAGCTATATCCCCTATGCACTGTACTCGCGTAAATTGATACCAGATTCACAGATGAACCTTCTTTTGTTATTGTGTGTTTTTGGAATATTATTTTTGTTAAATAGATGTCGCTACAAGACAAGGCGTGAATAAAATTCCACGCGCACTTCAAGAGTTGTCATAATTTATTTATTTATTCATAAAAACTCCTTGCAACACAAAAGTACAAATGTGGACTTAATGCTTTAGGCATTTTCTACTAGTTGACCAAGGGTGGTGAAAAGAAAATATGGCAGCTGCATAAAAAAAAGATTATAAATTAAATGAAGGGTTCAAATATGGATATGAATAAAACAAAAATACATATACACTTACATATACATCATTGCTTACTATCAGATGAGAAAGTGGTCAAAGGTGAGTCTATCTAAAAAAAAAATTAAGAATGTTCGTGAATACGTACCCCAAAAAACATAACAGTAAAATCTAAGTCAAGCCTACTAAATTCAAGCTTTATGGAAATAAGTTTTCACACGTTGTTTCTTGTCTTTTGTATTCGATATATTTTTCCTTTTAAGGGCCGTGTATTCCTTTGACATAATCAGCCTTGTACTGGAAAACGCAGGGTTGCTCATTGTGTTGTAACTGTATAGGCCGAATACTGTTATCTAATGATGTACTGACTAAATACTGTTGATTAATTTTTTAGATGCAACGTAGCTACGTAGCAATGCTGCGTAGCTACGTAGCATTGCGGCGTAGCTACATAGCATAGCAGCAAATCTATGTAGCAAAGCAGCGTAGCTACGTAGTACCGCAGCGTAGCTATGCAGTATAGCAGCGTAGCAACGTAGAACCGCAGCGTAGCTATATAGCATCACAGCGTAGCTATATAGCATCACAGCGTAGCTACGTAGCATCAAGGCGTAGCTACGTAGCACCGTAGCGTAGCTACGTAGTATCGCTGCGTAGCTACGTAGAACCGCAGCGTAGCTACGTAGCATCACAGCGTAGCTTACGTAGCATCGCAGCGTAGCTAGTTATGTAGCAACCCAACATAGTTTCTTAGCATCGCAGTGTAGCATCGCAGCGTAGGTACAAAGCACCGCAATGCAGCTACATTGCACCGTAGCCTAGCTTCATAGCATTTATATTCTATACCAGATTCTATCTTTCATTATTATCTCTATCTGTCACTATCTTTATACATTAATTATCAAACCACTGTGACGATAGGCTCGCGTAGTGAAACACGTCCAATTCTTTCTCTTGGAGAGGTAGATTCTTTCTCTTATGACTGATTATGCTTCCATTAAACTTATTTCCATTCCAACAACCAATACGTAGCACTTACTTCCAACAGCAAAACCTCACAGTCACAGATGTTCTTAACAAACTGCTACAATATTTACTTCACACACGCCCGTCCCGAGTAATCGAGCGGAGCCCATTGTTCCTGCTCCCTCCGTAGATACGATTCAAACGCGTGTACGTAACTACAGTACCTGGCTTCACAAAAACAGAAGACAGAAGGTTCATTATGAAGGTGCATAAGGGATGACAATAATTGCTGTGAGGTACAGAGCATTTGGGGATTGGATCCATTTGATTACTCTCAGGGCTATTTATGAAAACTTCATCATCATCGGCCTTATTAATGTTTCCACTGCTGGGACGAAGCAACTTTGTTTTATACTATGTAATGATGATAATATGTATGTATTTAGAAATATATACGTATGTTTATCAGTTGTTTAGTACCCATAACATAAGCTCTGTTTAGCTTGGGACTAGACGACGTTGTGTGATAGTTGTAGAACATATACAATTACGTGTTACGTAATCCAACCTTCTGTCTAACTTTACCTCGCTTCGTTATTCAACTTTTTGTGTAAGGCTTTTCAAACATTTTTTTATTGTAATCCATTTTAAAATCCCTTCGGTTTTTGACGGCACGTTTTTTAAATCATAGGTGCGTTCCTGCATACAGATTTTGTTCGTGGATGTACTGAAAATTAAGTGGTACACTCGTGCACTGAATGTTTTGAATATTTTTTCGCTTGAATTGGCTTGATTTGGTTTGTTACAACTGGTTACAATCTATGTTTATTGTTAAGGGGAAGCTTAGTGTGCGGTGTAAGCTTTACATGTAGATAAATAGTAGTTTCAATTATGAGTTTGATGGAGCTGTATGTTTTTGGATGAGGTTAACAGTTTTTTTCTCAGACATTTACGTGTATTTCGATGATCGATGAATAAAAAAAAACATTCCACCAGTTCTCTTTTTATAAGAAACTACTAAAAAAACAGATTACCGACATTGCCGGAGTCGGTGTTTCCTGATAGCTACAATCCGGGTATCTTTAAGTCAAGAGTGAATAGGTTACTTCTAGGTAAGCGCGCTCCATCGTCGACCGCATCGTCGCTTTCCATCAGGTGAGATAGCGGTCAAGCGCGAACCTATAATCAATAAAATAAAAAAAAAATAACCTAGAGAATCGCCAAACTTAAGTGACAAACTTAAATTTCTGCAAATCGTCCACAAATGGACCTATGTCTAGAAGAGTACTAGTAGATTCTATGCGTCTTGTATCCATCGTATTTCGGGCCTTGTGGTCATTCCATTGCTAAGTGTTTCCACTCTAGAATCTTTCGGTCCCAATGATCATCTATTTTGTAGCAATGTGCGCTGCCCACTGACACTTTATGTTTGGCTATGTCGGTAACCTTTGTTCTACTGCGAATGAACAATGACGTAATAGAGACTTTTATTCACGCGCACTCGCACTCGCCCCATACACTCACTAAATGCTATTTTATTTCTGCAAGAAAGCCCCAATCAAAGCCCTCTTCAAATGCCATTTGGCAATCATTTAATATATACAGACTAAATAACTAACTAAGCACGAGGAAGGAAGACAAAAAAGAATAAGAAAAGAGAATCTTTCTTGTGTAACCAGCCTTCAAAGCATTGATTTTCAACAACAAATATTTTTTATCAAGCTCACATGATATTTTCAAAGCAAACAACTTCTTCAAAGAACAAAATGTACATTACCATACAGAATAACGTCAAAAAATAATACGTTTGTGTTTCAACACAGTCTTTAATCGTTTTATACGAGCAATGAACCAAAGTGAGCTCGGGTTTTTTAGACGGATTATTCGCTTAAAAATACACATATTTTTTTATGCTAACCAAATTGATGCTGGAAATTGACCTAGATTAACGCGGATTGAAATGCCCGTCATGGTTTTTGATTTTATTGAAAGCTTTTTTATAGGGATGGGCTGAAAAATGGAGCGGGATTCCTAATTTATCTGTCTAAATCAGTTTTGGATTTCAAGGGGTATGTACTTAGAAAAACTCCAATAAAATGTAGACTAGTATTTAATGTTCATTATGGCGACGATTGGGAGAGGCTTATGTCCAATAGTGGACGTCTTTCGGCTGAATTGATGATGATGAAGATGATAGTGCTTCTATGTTTTATTTCATTTAATGTTTTTGTTGCGTCAAATAAATGTTCTATCTATCTATAAATCGAGACTTTTTTTGTTCTATTCTGAAGAAATCCGGGGAAAAATATGGTGTTTTGACTTTTATTCCATAAGCGTAAGGTTTTGTAACCATTTACTGCAGCCGTCATTTGCTAATTTACGCAATAAATCTGAAAATCGATTGAACGGTCAGTAAAAAGGTCTTTAATTTTTAATGTTATGGTATACGACGTATAGATTGAGAGGTTTTTTGGTCTGTTCTAAGAATATGGTGTGGAAAATACGGTAGAAATCTGCCGTACTTGGGCGGAACTCCATTAAAGGTTTTTGTTAAACAATTAGTGGTTATGACTTCTCACGTCTGCCTTCTGTTCCATGGTACGTGGTGAGAAGGGATGGGAAGCGGTTGCATCCTTATAAGAATCAGTATCTATTGCCAGTGAAGGATATAGCCCCAACAGTGAGCCATCATCAACAGGAGACGCACTGGGCGTCGGATTTTGTGACAGTACCAATCACTATAAACTTGCGGTCAAACGTTGGCCTTCCGACGTTGTGTTTTCCGGTACACGGTCTAGAACCCTATCTGTTCTCGTTCCGTGTCCCGTATCCTATGAATCCCTGGTGATTTTCGCTGTGATCTGTCCTATCAGTCATCTGTTTTACAAACAATATGCACTGCCATTTAAGCTTGGCGATTTTTTGCCCTCTTTCGGGAAACTTGGATCTGGTGCGGATATTTTCACTACAAAACCGATCACGCAAGATAGCTACGTGTACATATATTTATATTTAAATTGAAACAGAGTAAAATAAACCAAAATATTTTTAAAAAGCATTCATATAATAGCCACAATACTCTAGCCACATTTTAAAATTCAAGACAAAGTCTTACTCAATTCAGAACGTAAGGGACTGGATTCGGAATTACGAACTAGAATAAAATCGGGAAATGGATTTAAGTGATGTTGTATACTGAACTTTCTAACGGCGCTTGCAATAATATTTTGGCATTAACTTTAAATTGTAGGTTTTAGTATGCTGTATATGTTTTTAGGGTCATAAAACATGATGATGATTAGAAGGGTTCATAGTTCCCGGATTTTTTTATGGGGGGAAAAATCATCCAATGACGAATCCCGCTCTTAGGCTGAGCGGGAAACAGTGTCAGACTCTTACTGACTAAACACCCCACCCCGTTCCTTCTCTGCCTTTCGAACTGGGGCCAAGCCTTTCTTTCAGAAAGAGACCCTGGGCCCCAGTAGGCTTCGACCCTTTTGCAGAGTCCGTACGGTTTTGCTGACAACTCCTTGAGGCATGCGAGGACTCCGTAGGGATTCTGCAAATGGGTCGGAGCCTACTGGGGCCCAGGGTCATAGTTCCCGGTTCAATATTGGGAGAAGTTATTTGATGATTCTCAGTGTCCTCTAACGTATCCCCCGGGCTGGTCCACGCATTGGTGATACCCGGGCATTACTTCCTCAACGTCATGCAGGTAAGCTTTCACCTAAGTGCCTTTTCAGCCATTCCTCAAAGAGGAAACTTACCACTAAGATTATTTATAAAAAAACGCCCCTGACAACTAACAGAGCAGCTTAATTCAAAAATAAATAACGGTACCTAGAAACAAATATTATGTAAAAGTCATTGTTCTGAAATTCTCAGCTTTCAGAATTTAAATAAGTTATTTACCAGTTCTTGGAAAAATTCCTCTGGTCCTACGTAAAAGATTCGGAGTGAAATTGATATCTCAAATGAAAAGGCATATAAAATTATGTGATGGATATCATTATTATGGAAAATATTTTTTTAAAATAGTTTTTTAAAATATATAATATAATTAAGTAAGTAAGAGCAGTGGTGGCCGAGTGGTAAAGTGGTAACGGCCCCGACTTACGAGTTGTAGGTCGCGGGTTCGAACCCAGCCAGGCGCATTACTTTGTGTAATTTATTTCATCACCACTGCTCTCAAAACGGTGAAGGAAAACATCATGAGGAAAGGTATGTCCTAGGACCTAGAACCAAAAATTCGAAGACATTGTAAGATCCACCAATCCGCACGCCTGGTGGATTATGGCCTATTTCCTCCCCTAGAGAGGAGGCCTGTGTCCCAGCAGTGGGAACATTTAAAAGGCTGATGATGATGGTGATGATAATTAAACAACCTTATAACTACGTTTGGGCTTGAAACTCTCGAATCATGGGGTCCAAGTACCCACAACTTGTTTAATGAGCTTTCTAAATGACTTGTTAACACTTCGCGTGACCCAAAGGCCGGCTTTTACCATGGGCAGAGGATAAGCATTGCCATACAGCGTGGCAATGCTGCCAGCCTTTTGGGCACTTTACCAGTCGATCGCTGTCGAAAAAGGGTTTTTTGACGCCTTATTATATTAGGTACTTTTAGTTAGTTTATAAGGTTTTTTTTAATTTACTTAAGTACAAATAAATTAGTGTGTCGGAACTGAACTCGCAACACGCAGTAAAGGAGACAGTAGTTCAGCCACAGTACCCTTAAATTAGTACCTATTATTACTGATATTAATAAATTACGAACTATTCGTATAGTTAATTATATTATTCGTATAGCTAACTAAGCTAAGGAATGAAATTCCCTACTGAACTCAAAAGACTCAGTCCTGTCCACTGAGGGTACTATAAATCTTTCAGTTTTTCTCAGTAACTTTTCCAATTTACCTGACCTTTGAGTAGAAAATTGGAATAATAATCTGAAAAACTCTTAAATATATTTGGGACTAAAGAACACTAGAAATACGAGAAATACGGTCATGTGCGATTCGTCGCCGAAAACATGAGGCTTTTTCTACTTGTGTACTAAGAAAAGAATTCAAATGCATTTTAGGGATTAAAAATTATCTTCACATTTGTCTTTGGAATAGTTTGAGGCAAATCGGTTGGATAATATCAAAAACGTAGCATAATTTATAACAATAATTGCGTTTTATACAATAGAATAGGATTTTTTTTTATGAGTCGTTTTAATCCCGTGGAGGTTCGATCCAGTAAATGAAACACTATTGATTTGTAAAGATAACATTACAAAATAAAGTACTTTGTAAAACAAAAATTAATTTTCGCGTATACGAAATTCATATCTATAAAGGTAAAGAACAGCTAAGCGGGTTCAATGGCCGTAGGTAGTGGTCGGTTGAGGCGTACTAACTTACTGACTAAAACCAACTCCAATTTTTCTCCTATGTGCGTTCCAGGACCTTGAGTTTCCCTTTCGGAATTATACTCATAGCCCTAGAAGGTTTCGGCCCTGCTGGGCGCCCGGTTTTGCTGACATCTCTTAGAGGCGCGCGTGGAACATCACGCGCAGTTGACAGTTTTAATCGAGACGATTACTGGACGGCCTCAGATAATAAATACGAGGTTACTTTTTTAATAAAGGTACATTTCGTAGCCAGTTTATAGAGTTCTGTATCATAAACAAAATAATTCAAAATATTCAGGAAATTATAAAACTAAAAAGAAACTTTCGAGGTCTAAGCACATTTTCCTTTAAAAAAGCACAACAAACATAAAAATATAACCCTGTAATGTGCATTGCATCTGAGAAAGCAAACCAAATTATGTGCCACAAAGCCCACGCGATGGGAACAGACAAACAACCTCGTTAATGGCGCAACAAGACGGAATTGTACAACACTAGAGTTTCAGAGAACGCTGAATACACATCACTACAGCTTGAGTGCGAACTACGAGATAATTTAAATGCACACCATTTCACTGAAAATAAGGAGTTGACTAGTCTGACAGTGAATAGAAATATGAGGGTGGTGAAATGTAACTGTGGAGGTTGGAGTTTCATAGGAATTCCTAATCGTCTTGCAGTGGATTTATAGAGGACATATGCTGTTGTATCTAATGATCTCTACAAGTCTAGCGAAGAGCGAGAAGGGTTTTACTGACTAATACCAGGTCTTTATGGACCGCCCATTGTAACACCGTAGTAATTTTTAAGTGTCCTTATGTACCAAGTTTTGTTTATGGTGTACCTACAATAAAGAGTATATCTATCTATCTATCTATCTTTATTATTTGATTGATTTAGACCAAGAGTAAGTGTAAACCATGGGAAAGCTCTTGAAATGGATTTTAGGAGCATTTCCATGGCGTTAGCAGATTTCTTCCTTGTGGGGTCCTTTAAACTTTTGAGCCCCACTTCACAAAACGGTGAAGGAAAACATCGTGAGGAAACGAGCATGTTCCAGAATCAAAAGTTCGAAGACCACTGACATCCACTAATCTGCACTGCACTGGTAGATTATGGCTCCTAGAGACGAGGCCTATTTATCAGGAACATTAAAAAGGCTGATGATGATGATGGCGATGAGAAAGAATATGACCTACTCCGTAGGAGAAATAATGGGGTGTGATCCACAACAAACGGGTACAGTGCGTGTTGGTTGATATCGTCTCTTAATTTTTATTCACTGTTTTAATACTACTGGGTATTGAAATTAATTACACAAAGTAAACTAGCCTGGCTTTGAATTCACGATGTGCAACTTGTAAGTCAGTATTGTTACTTCTGACAGTGTTAATATTTGTTAGCAAATGAAAACAAATTAAAAAAATGTTGCCTTTCAAATATTTTTCAGTTGAGCGCTTCAATCCAAAACGTATGAAGCTTTGGTGTATTGTAACTATACCTGATTTTTCCCGGAACCGTGGCAGTAAAATTCCTGGTATTTCTATCAAACATGTTACCAGGAAAGCAATTCGATTTTGATTTAAATTCCAATATGTAAACAAACAGATATCACAAACCTCTGGTATGTTTAAAAATATGTATTTATGTTGGTATGTGGATGTTTTTGCGTCTTTTAGTAAACTTATTTTAGTATTTCAATATAACTGTTTCATACTGCTGTTTGATTTGGCTGTTTTTTTACTGGTCTGTGTACGATGAAGTGCCTACAATATTTTTTCTGTACCTCTAGAAAAATCAAACATAAAAACAATGTTGTATTTGTTAGGAATTACAAAGGTGGCTTTTTTATGGTGGGCCAAAATCACCTAATGACGAATCCCGCTCTTGCTCGAAGCGGGAAACAGTGACAGCCTCTTACTGACTAAAACCAAACATCCCATCCCGTTCCTTCTTTGCCTTTCGCACCGAGGCCAAGCCTTCTTTTCAGAAAGAGGCCTTGGGCCCTAATGGGCTTCAACTCTTTCACAGGGTCCCTACCGTTTTGTTGACAATTCCGGACTGTTACCAGACGACCAGACGGAGAGCTACCCATTGCTCGTCGTCCGCAGCCCGAATTACGAAGTATGATTTTTTTTTAATATTATTATCGGTAGCTATCCTCTTAATCCAGGAAATTATGAAATTGTTTCTTTACTTAATATTTGAGTCCGTTTGTATGTTTTAGCTTTCTGCTTACTATGCTAAACTTAATTTGGGTGGTTAAAGGTAAGCGGCCACTATACTGGATAGTGTAAAATTAAAAAAAAAAAACAACAACGGATTTATTTTGTTAGGTAAGCAAAAATAAAAACATGTTTGAATTTGCTTAATGAAAAAAAAATAAACTAATAAGTATACTGAAAAAGAGGTACGGCTGTTTATGTCAAAAAAAAAAACGTGTATTTTGACACTCCCAAAGGCATCAAAATTCACGAGTACTTCTCGCAGAAGGAGGCGATCGCCTGCCACTCCTCACTGCGGACCATGGCCTGAACCAAGGCCCGGTGCGAAAGGTCGCCGCCGTCGATAACCCCCACGAGGGCACGGCGCGGCGTTGCTCTTCCCTAGCGGGGCACACTTCGACCGTGTGCTTCACCGTGTCCTCCAGGCTTGTCACATAGTGGCGACACCCGGGCGTCTCTTGCAATGTCCAGTCCATTTTTACCTACCATAAAAGAGGGTACTTCTCATTGATCTAGAACCTTGAAATTTGGCAGGAACTAGGGCTTATAGCACAAATGTAGAAAAATACAAAAAAAACTGTAAATTTATGGTTACATCATACAAAAAAATTCTTAAGACTCGGAAATATATCTTCGTAACTCAATTTGGGAATTGACCTGTATTTTTTATGGTTGAAAAAAACATCTAATGACGAATCGAATACCGCCCTTGGGCGGAGCGGGAAACAGCGTCAGACTCTTACTGACTAAATGACCCACTCCATTCCTTCTTAGCCTTAATAGGACCTTCCTTTCAGAAACCGGACCAGGGCACCCGTAGGTTTTGGCCCTTCAGTTGGGCCTCTACATTTGCTGACAACTCCTTGAGGCTCATGGGAGGAATTGAACTGTTTGAATACGTAAGTTTGTAGGGAACCCTCAGAGTTTTTTTTTTATGGTAGGTGAAAATCATCGAATGACGAAACCCGCCTTTTGGGCGGAGTGGGAGACCAGTGTCAGACTCTTTCTGACTAAAAAACCTACCCCGTACCTTCCTTGCCTTATTCCTAGAGTCGCGGTAACAGTTCTCACCACCCGAGGCTCCAGGAGGCTTCGACCCTGAAGGGCCCCTACAGCTTGCTGACAGCTCCTTGAGGCGCGCGGGAACGGTGCGCGCCGTTGACGACTTGGACTCGGTCTGGACAGTTACCAGACGACTGGACGGCGAGCTACCCATTGCTCACCGTCCGCGAGCCAGTGTCTACGGTGGCCGGATATCGGCAGGATCGCGGCGGCTACGGCTACGGCGAGGGCGCCGTTGCCTTTGCCTTATGCGAGGGAACCCTCAGAGTGCAGGTCCGACTCGCACTTGCCCAATTTTCTTATTTATAGTTTTCCAAAAGTTTACCCCACACACAATGTACGCTCACCATTATACTCATAGTAAAACAAGGCCAAATTCCTGTCGAGGTCGCCGTATGCTTCACCGACTAATTAGTTTGTGGCACCGTTGCGCTGCGGAACCCAATTTTAAAATACGGTTCGTGTAACATAATAAGTTCATGTTTTAATTTTATTTGTAGTGACATGGCTGTTGTTTTGTTTTATAAATGAATTGTTTAATTTGATATGATATTATATATTGTACGAGGTGAACGAAATATTTTAAACATACCTCAAATGTATTTTATTTAGAACTAGTGACCCGCCCCAGCTTCGCACGGGTACAATGTGATATTAAATATGTGTAATAAACCTTCCTCTTTAATTGTTCTATCTCTTAACAGAAACCATATCAAAATCCGTTGCATAGTTTTTAAAGATCTAAGGACACATAGGGACACCGGGAAACGACTTTGTTTTATACTATGTAATGATAAACTAATGATTGCGTTGGGAGCAGTGGTGGCCGAATGGTAACGGCCTCGACCCATGACCAACCACTTGTATATGTAGGTAATGGGTTCAAACCCAGCCAGGCGCATTACTTTATGTAATTTATTTCATCACCACTGCTTTCAAAACGGTGAAGGAAAACATCGTGAGGAAACTGGCATGACCTAGAACCAACAATTCAAAGACATGTGAGATCCACCAATCCGCACTGGTCCCGCGTGGTGAAGCTATGGACTGGAGCGAGAAGGCATGGAGTGAGATTGCTTCCCTCTGTGAAGCAGTACTTCTAGCAAAAGATCGGCCGCTGTAAGCGAGGGCTGGCGGACAACGAGTAACGGGTAGCTCGCCGTCCAGCCATCCGGTAAGGATCGAGATTGAGTCGTTGACTATGTTTAGTAATCTACGCAAGCCTAAAAGACATATATTACTAGTAAACCAGTGGGGCAGATGTCTGCTAAGGGTAATTCAAAAGAGATATCCTTTTCCTAGAACGCCAAGGGCCACTGAAGGCTACTAATGAGTTTTACTCGATAAAAGTCTGACACGTCCTCTCGCTCCACTCTAGAGTGAGAGGTGTCATGGGATGATTTTCAAACTCAGTGAATTAATTTTATGTTTCACAAATTTTTTATTTGTAAAAAATAGATGAAACATTGTGTAAAATAAAGCCCCTATAATAATTATGATACTGTCTTTTTTATTAATTTCTTATTGATTTATACAAAATAATACAGAATTGTGTAAATTAATTAGCAACTAATAACCACAAAATAAATGATTAAAGTTGTGCTATCGTGAGTCTATCTTAATATCGATTACCTAAAACAATTTATAACATCTTTAGGTCTTTAAATACAAAAAAGTGGGCAAGTGCGAGTCGGACTTGCCCACTGAGTTTTCTGTACCAAATAACATAGTATATAATTCAATTCCCAAATCGAGCTTGGAAGATTTTTCAGTATCGATTTTTTTTACGTACCTAATCATAAATTTTCAGTTTCCATATTTATTCCTATATTTGTGCTGTTTTGTTACTTTTTTTAGTGTGAAATTTCAAGGTTCTAGATCAATGGGAATTACTTGTGCATTTTGATTTGTTTGACAGTCGTTTTTTGCAGCAGAAACGGCTGTATCTTTTTCGCGGTAACTTAGAAGTTTGATGTTTTTACAGCTTGAAAGAGACTCTACTTGAGTACCTATATAGTTTAAATTTAAACTTGATACCTCCACGTGTTCCCAAGATAAAGTGCCTTGACAGACAGATAGACGGACAACAAAGTTATCTCATAAGAGTTTCTTTTTTTTATTTTGAGCACGGAACCCTAAAATCATTCCCAAACACTTAAGTAATAGTCCTTAACATTCTTTGATAAAAACACCCAATCTACTTCGGAAAACATTAATTACTCTCACACTAAAAGTGGCACAAATACTTGGAGATAGGGTAAAATTCATAGGTGATAAATCTCGAATGTTCTCTACAAATAATATTCATGCGACCGTAACTCTCGAATAACATTGTTTTAACGCGAAAACCCTTGAAGTTTAACCGTAGTATGAGTAATTAATGACATGGCTAATAAAATGGATTTGTACCATAAAAGAGTTTTAGATATTTTGCGAAGGTTTTTAATAGGATGTCATTATTACTGTCGTAAATGCTGGGTTTTGCGGATGGCTTTGTGTTTCAGGAGCTAGAAATTAACTGGATAAGTTTTACTTATTTAGGATGATTCTATTTTTCAGTGCTAATAAGCTAAGTATGTAAATACTAAGGCTCTAAACAGACGGACTGCAATTCAACTGCAATCCAACTGCAAATTGCAGTTCGGATATAGTGTGAATGCAGTTAACACGACTGCAATAGAACTTCAAACTAAACGTGCAGTCTGATTGCAGTTCAATTGCAGTTGGCGGTTCAGTGCAATCGTGTAAACTGCACACCAACTGCAATCGAACTGCACGGTTGGATTGCAGTCCTATTGCAGTCGTGGCAACTGCATTTAAACTGACAGGAAGATACCGCACAGCTTCCCGAACGCTGCCCAGCCAAGAAACCTCCCTAACCAAAAGACGCACCTTTCGACGTCGGAAGGTGGACCGATGACTTGATATTATAATATGTTTGTAATTTTTTTACGCTCAAACAGATGTACATTTGGATCTTTTGCGTAAATTTTGTGAGAGAGAGATTCTTTATTATGTCACGGTTTAGTTGGCAAAGTTGACAAGCTGACTTCAGTCTTCTAGTCAAATGATTTCGATTCTTAGACGGAATAAATATTTGTATGGTCTACAGATACCTAACTGATCCACTCTGAGTGCTAGAATTACTTGTGGTTGAGTGTGTATTGTGGTTATCTGTGTGTGAACTGTGGGACCACTTCAAAACTATTTTCTCAGCAGTTTTATCAAAATTCGAATAAAAGTTTTCATTAATTTGTGACCGTAAGTAAGAAAAATCTATTACAAGACACCAGAGATTACGCAACAACACAGGCGGTGAGTTTCCACGGGTGAACGAGAAAGAAAGAAGGCACATTTATTATTTTGGTGTTTAATTTTAAGCACTTTCTAGTGTAGAACAAAGGTTTACCCTAATTCAGGCAATGAGACTACTTTCTTTTTAATTTTTAAGATGATTATTATTGTGAGCTTGCCCTATTTTTGTAGATGAAACAATTATAATGTAACTAGCGACCTGCCCCAGCTTCGTACGGGTCAAAGAGTTGTCAGCAAACCGTAAGGACCCTGCAGAAGGGTCGAAGCCAACTGGGGCCATGGGTTCGTGTCTGAAAGGAAGGCTCTGACCCTGGTGTATATGGCAACGTTGGAATGGGGTAGGTTGTTTAGTCAGTAAGAGTCTGACACTTGTTTCCCGCTCCGCCCAAGGGCGGTATTCGTCATTGGATGATTTTTACCTATCTAAAAAAAAAAAAACTTCGTACGGGTGCAATGCTGATATGTACACTAATATAATAAAGAGGTAAAGTTTGTTTTTTTGTTTGTAGGAGGTAATCTCTGGAACTACTGGTTCGATTGGAAAAATTTTAGCAACAATAGAAAGCTGCTTTACTCCTGAGTGACATAGGCTATATTTTATGTACCTACGCGGGCGAAGCCGCGGATAAAAGCTAGTTAAATATATTATGTATGTATTATACATATAAACCCTTCTCTTTAATCACTATGAAATCCGTTACTTAGTTTTAAGGATCTAAGAATACTTAAGGACAGACAGCAGGGACTTGGTTTTATACTATGTAATAATTTTTATTGTAATCATGCCCTATTTTTGTTAATTAAACAATTACAATATAATGTAAAACAAAAAAAAAACAGCACAATACTTCGGAAGAGTACATTTTTTTTACTTAAATTAACTATTTTCAACGACCAGACATTCTCTGACATAATTTCCTAAATGTGAACAAAATGAATTAAAATTCAAAATTACTAGTACGGTTAGCAACAAAAAACCAAAAGTTTAGATAATTTTATTTTAATTTTGAGTAGTGGTTAAAAGAAAATAATTTGGAATAGGAAAAGATAAGTTTATATAGGAATGGGGTGGGTTGATTAGTCAGTAAAAGTCTGATATTTTTTCCCGCTTCGCCCGAAGGCGGGATTTGTCATTAGATGATTTTTCCACCAAAAAGAAAAATCTATGTATGTAGCCTTCTTAAATTTATATTTTTTTAGTTTATTATTTTTTTTTTTAATATTTATTTTCATTAAAGCGGACCTTGACAATTCAAAAGCATTTTACACAAATGCTACCGTTCCGTTACTCACAAAACAAAAATTAAACTGTTTATGAGTTCCAAACCATATATCTCTACGGAGAAGATCGTGCAAGAAAATCAAATTATAGTAAACAGATTTAATTTTGTAATGTAAACATTAAAGACAAATATGAGAACGATGCAGAAAGACATATCTACATGATTAAAAAAAAATTGGATTTTTTTTTATTTGTTTAGTCTATACTTTCCCACTGCTGAGAAAAGGACTTCCAGGTATTTTTCTCTCGACCCACCTCAAACCAGCGGAAGGCGTCCAGGTCCCAGCCTCCCTAGCCAAGTTACAATAGTTTCTTTTAGAGTTAGAGGTTGTAGTTGGCCCGCTACCAATTCCCTTTTTCGGACATCATCACAACAAACCAACTACAATCGCTAACTCTAAACGCAACGATTGTAACTTGGTTATAAGGGCAGATCAACTTCAGCGGCGTCGTCAATCTTCATGAACCCAAGACAAAATAATAATAATTATTATTTCTAGTCCATACTACTGCCGCGCTAAGGCCTCCCTCCATTCCTTCCAGTGTTCTCGAAAAACATTGACGTGGCTCAGAAGTCTGCTCAGCTTAAGTGGGACTGGGCTGGACATGTCTGCGCATGTCGGTCGAGCGGTGGGCCAGTAAAACGCAAAGTTGGTGCCCTGAAACCGCACAAAGAGGGCGCGGTAGGCCAAGAAGGAGATGGCGGTACGACTTTGATGCCTTCGTTAGAAATTGGCAAGAAGTGGAGCAAGACAAAATAATAATATTTTTCAAATTTTTAAGCATTTTTTTCCCAACCGTACTTTTTCTCACAAGACAGGATATGTTAGCCATACAAAAGAGGCTCGCCTCGAGAGAGGTTGTAAAATAAAACATGGCGGCCCTCTAAGACTAATTAAAAGGTAATTTTATATACAATATAGTCTGAAATTTTGCCTAGAATCGTAGCAAGGCCGTTCATAATACATATAGTGCCGTTCAGGTATCATAATACTCTGATGAAACGCTCTTTGTTTAAGCGGTGTTGAATTTATAAAGGGATGAAGGGTGGGTTTCAGGTATTTTAGTTGTAAAATATTATGTGATAGGTGTTGGGTCATGTTACAAAGTTATCGTAACTAGCTAACAAGTAAAATGGCTTTGATTTTAGGAAATTTTGGGCTCTAACATTTTTTCACATCAGTGTTTTTTTTAATTGCTCTTCGACATGGTCAGGCCTTTTTAACTATAAGAAATCATATTACGACGTTTGTCGCTTTAAATAAAGCAAGAAGGGGGGAGAAACTAAAACTTAGTGAGTAAAACTCTAATGAGTTTTTTTATGATGGGGAAAAATCATCTAATAACGAATCCCACTCTTGGGTGGAGCGGGATACAGTGTCAGATTCTTACTGGCTCAACGACCTACCTCTTTAATTTTTAGCCTACATACTGGGGTCGGACCTTCCTTTCAGAAACCAGACCGGGGCCCCAGTAGGCTTTTGACCTGCAGTTGGGCTACATAACACTAATGAATTTGAGATGTTTTTTTTTTAAATTGCTATAAAATAGTGCTTGACTGCGATCCCACCTGTTGGTAAGCAGTGATGCTTAATTTCATCATCATTGTTTCAGCAGAAAGCCAAGTCAATTCACGGATGTTGGCCTCTCCTAAGTCTCGTCATAACTATTAGTCCTATGCCTCTCACACCCATCGGATTCCCGCACCGCTCATCTGATCATCGGTCCATCGGTCAGACTAAAACTCATCTCTTGTCTAATATGCACGTAGGATACTTTTTTTCGGAGAGAATTAATCATTGAGACTATTTTCTCATTCATAAGTTTGCGAAACCGTCGCGTTGACAGAAGCTATTATTAATTTGTAATTCTTCAATTTAATGCTTCAAGGAAAGACTAAGAGTTCTAAAATTAAAAGTCATCATTTCAGCCGTATGACGTCCACTGTTGGACATAGGCCTTCCCTAATTGTCCCTATAATTAACGTTCTGTGCATCTCGCATCCATCAGATACCGCCAACCCTTGCCAGGTCATCGGTTCACCTTGTTGAAGCCGTACCAACACAGCGCCAGTGAGCGAGCGAGCAATGTGCTCTGCCAAATGCTACTTAAGTTTGGCGATTCTTTGGGCTATGTCAGCAACCTTTGTTCTCTTGCGGATATCTTCATTTCTGATTCGATCACGCAAGGAAACTCCGAGTATAGCCCTTTTCATTGCCCTTTGGGTGACTTTAAACTTTTTAATGATGTCCATTATAAGCGACCACTCATTTATAGGTACTTATTTCATTCAAGAATAGCAAATACCTCAGTCTCATTAAAATCACATCAGATTAAATCAAAGACAAAACGGTTTGGGTTAAAGCAACAGTATACAGCAGAACGTATTATTAATTTTTTGATTCTGAAATTGTGGACTAGACAATAGTCCCAAAAATACTTTGTAAAGATCTAATTATTCATTTTGGCAACTTTCTCAATGAACAGTTTGCCTTGCTCAACTTTTTTTCTGAATATAGTCGAATTGCGTATTATTATTTTTCGGTTTCGACTTTCGGCCTGATTATGAACTAGTTTTTTCCCGCGACTTCACTTCCGTCAACTGATTACTATATTCTGCTCTACTCTACTCTACCCTATTGTATCCTATTTTTTTTTTGTAAGAACCTTCTGACAATAACGATCACAATAAAAAGAATTAACAAAATCGGTTCAGCTGTTCTCGAGAATAATTGCGCTTAGCAACTCCTTATTTTCAGTGAAATGGTGTGCATTTAAATTATCTCGTAGTTCGCACTCAAGCTGTAGTGATGTGTATTCAGCGTTCTCTGAAACTCTAGTGTTGTACAATTCCGTCTTGTTGCGCCATTAACGAGGTTGTTTGTCTGTTCCCATCGCGTGGGCTTTGTGGCACATAATTTGGTTTGCTTTCTCAGATGCAGTGCACATTATAGGGTTATATTTCTATGTTTCGTTGTGGTTTTTTAAAGGAAAATGTGCTTAGACCTCGAAAGTTTCTTTTTAGTTTTATAATTTCCTGAATATTTTGAATTACTTGGTTTATGATACAGAACCCTAAAAAGATAGATAGATATATTCTTTATTGCACATCAAAAATAAAATAACAATTTGAAATTAAAATTAATAGGGTGTCACAACGGACGGTCTTATCACTATAAGCGTTTTGTTTTTAAACACAAACCAAAACCTTGGCCTGGGTCTGACCTAAAACCTAGGTACGAAATGTACGATTATGAAAAACATTACCTAAGTTTATTCGTTTCTGATTGAACCTCGCCATTCAGCCGTCCAGTAAGCGTCTCGATCAAAACCGAGTTGTCGACTGCGCATGGTGTTCCACACGCGCCTCAAAGAGATGTCAGCAAAACCATAGGCGCCCATAAGGGCCGAGATCCAATAGGGCTATGAGTTTAATTCCGAAAGGGAAACCCGGGGTCCTGGAACGCACATAAGAGGAACTTTAGAGTTGGTTTTATAATACACCGTTAAATTTTGGTCGTTTTAATCCTGTAGTGAATTCGCGGGTTGAATGACCGTAGGTAGTTAGTACGCGTCGACTGACAACAACCTACGGCCATTGAACTCGCTCAGCTGTTCTTTACTTAAAGATATAAATTTCGAATACGCGTAATTTAATCTAAGTTTTAGAAAAAAAAGTACTTTATTTTTTAATTTTATCTTTAAAGAAAAAAAGAAAAACAGTTTATTTACGGGATTGAAACGCCCAAAATTTAACGGTGTATATTTAAACGCCCTCTATATATATTATAATTCTTTTCTTAATCTATTATACCGTAAAATTTTGATCTTTTTAATTCCGTAGAAACACTATCGATTTGTGTAGATAAAATAAAAAAGTACAGTTCTTATTTCTTAATCTCGTATTGATAAAATTGTAATGGTGTATAAGTAGAAAAAACCTATTTCTTTCGGCGACGAATCGCACATTGCCAAATTTCTAGTGTTCTTTAGTCCCAAATACATTTAAGAGTTTTTCAGATTATTATTCCAATTTTCTACTCAAAGGTCAGGTAAATTGGAAAAGTTACTGAGAAAATTTGAGAAAAACTGAAAGATTTATAGTACCCTCAGTGGACAGGACCATGTCTTGTGATTTCGGTAGGGAATTCCGTTCCTTAGCTTAGTTAGTTTGCTGTAGTATTAAAATAATATAGTTGACTATACGAATAGTTCTTAAACTTACTGTACAACAAGTAGCTTAACGGAACTGTGGCTAAACAAGACTGTCTTCTTCACTGCGTGTTGCCAATTCAATCCGGATACATAACACCAATAACTAATGAATGTATTTGTACGTAAATTAACTAAAAGTACCTAATCGAATAAGGGGTCAAAAAACTCCTCTGCGTCGCTCAAAAGCATTTTACACAAATGCTACCGTTCCGTTACTCACAAAACAAAAATTAAACTGTTTATGAGTTCCAAACCATATATCTCTACGGAGAAGATCGTGCAAGAAAATCAAATTATAGTAAACAGATTTAATTTTAACAAATATGAGAACGATGTAGAAAGACATATCTACATGATTAAAAAAATTGTATTTTTTTTATTTGTTTGCTTTGCTTCCAGGTATTTTTCTCTCGACCCACCTCAAACCAGCGGAAGGCGTCCAGGTCCCAGCCTCCCTAGCCAAGTTACAATAGTTTTTTTTAGAGTTAGAGTTTGTAGTTGGCCCGCTACCAATTTCCTTGTTCGGACATCATCACAACAAACCAACTACAATCGCTAACTCTAAACGCAACGATTGTAACTTGGTTATAAGGGCAGATCAACTTCAGCGGCGTCGTCAATCTTCATGAACCCAAGACAAAATAATAATAATTATTATTTCTAGCCCATACTACTGCCGGGCAAAGGCCTCCCTCCATTCCTTCCAGTGTTCTCGAAAAACATTGACGTGGCTCAGAAGTCTGCTCAGCTTAAGTGGGACTGGGCTGGACATGTCTGCCGCATGTCGGTCGAGCGGTGGGCCAGTAAAACGCAAAGTTGGTGCCCTGAAATCGCACGAAGGGGTCGCGGCAGACCAAGAGGGAGGTAGCGGGACAACTTAGATGCCTTCCTTAGGAATTGGCAAGAAGTGGTTCAAGACAAAATAAAAAATAAATAAAAATTTAAGCATTTTTTTTCCAACCGTACTTTTTCTCACAAGACAGGATATGTTAGCCATACAAAAGAGGCTCGCCTCGAGAGAGGTTGTAAAATAAAACATGGCGGCCCTCTAAGACTAATTAAAAGGTAATTTTATATACAATATAGTCTGAAATTTTGCCTAGAATCGTAGCAAGGCCGTTCATAATACATATAGTGCCGTTCAGGTATCATAATACTCTGATGAAACGCTCTTTGTTTAAGCGGTGTTGAATTTATAAAGGGATGAAGGGTGGGTTTCAGGTATTTTAGTTGTAAAATATTATGTGATAGGTGTTGGGTCATGTTACAAAGTTATCGTAACTAGCTAACAAGTAAAATGGCTTTGATTTTAGGAAATTTTGGGCTTTAACATTTTTTTCACATCAGTGTTTTTTTTAATTGCTCTTCGACATGGTCAGGCCGTTTTAACTATAAGAAATCATATTACGACGTTTGTCGCTTTAAATAAAGCAAGAAGGGAGGAGAAACTAAAACTTAGTGAGTAAAACTCTAATGAGTTTTTTTTTATGATGGGGAAAAATCATCTAATAACGAATCACACTCTTGGGTGGAACGGGATACAGTGTCAGATTATTACTGGCTCAACGACCTACCTCTTTAATTTTTAGCCTACATACTAGGGTCGGACCTTCCTTTCAGAAACCAGACCGGGGCACCAGTAGGCTTTTGACCTGCAGTTGGGCTACATAACACTAATGAATTAGAGATGTTTTTTTTTTTAAATTGCTATAAAATAGTGCTTGACTGCGATCCCACCTGATGGTAAGCAGTGATGCTTAATTTCATCATCATTGTTTCAGCAGAAAGCCGTCAATTCACGGATGTTGGTCTCTCCTAAGTGTCGTCATAACTATTAGTCCTATGCCTCTCACACCCATCGGATTCCCGCACCGCTCATCTGATCATCGGTCCATCGGTCAGACTAAAACTCATCTTTTGTCTAATATGCACGTAGGATACTTTTTTTCGGAGAGAATTAATCATTGAGACTATTTTCTCATTCATGTTTGCGAAACCGTCGCGTTGACAGAAGCTATTATTAATTTGTAATTCTTCAATTTAATGCTTCAAGGAAAGACTAAGAGTTCTAAAATTAAAAGTCATCATTTCAGCCGTATGACGTTCACTGTTGGACATAGGCCTTCCCTAATTGTCACTATAATTAACGTTCTGTGCATCTCGCATCCATCAGATACCGCCAACCCTTGCCAGGTCATCGGTTCACCTTGTTGGAGCCGTACCAACACAGCGCTAGTGAGCGAGCGAGCAATGTGCTCTGCCAAATGCTACTTAAGTTTGGCGATTCTTTGGGCTATGTCAGCAACCTTTGTTCTCTTGCGGATATCTTCATTTCTGATTCGATCACGCAAGGAAACTCCGAGTATAGCCCTTTTCATTGCCCTTTGGGTGACTTTAAACTTTTGAATGATGTCCATTATAAGCGACCACTCATTTATAGGTACTTATTTCATTCAAGAATAACAAATGGCTCAGTCTCATTAAAATCGCATCAGATTAAATCGAAGACAAAACGGTTTGGGTTAAAGCAACAGTATACAGTAGAACGTATTTTAACTTTTTGTTTCTGAAATTGTGGACTCGACAAAAGTCCCAAAAATAAAAGTTGTACCCATTCACATAAGTTTCTATGTAATTGTTACTATTTTTGGTGTACAATAAAGTATTATTCTATTTTATTCTATTCTAATTATTCATTTTGGCAACTTTTTCAATGAACAAACAGTTTCTCTTGCTCAACTTTTTTTCTGAATAGAGTCGAATTGCGTATTATTATTTTGGTTTCGGCTTTCGGCCTGTTTATGAACTAGTTTTTTCCCGCGATTTCTCTCCTATCAATTGATCTCTCTCTCTTTTCTGGTTAAAAAAAATAAAAAATGGCATACAAATACAACAAAAAATAATTGACGAAATCGGTTCAGCTGTTCTCGAGAATAATGGCGCTTAGCAACATATTCAGTGATTCATTTTTTTAATATTATAGATAGATTCTGCGACCGATTTTGTTTGCGTGAAAATAAACAATTTATTGACAACAAGTCATCTCCTGGCATAGCAGACGGAGTATTTATTTATTAATACATTATTGTACAACGCATTAACTACAAATATACATAGGACACAAACATTACTAAAAATAAAGTTGCATTGTGGTCTTATCGCACATTGTCATCTCTTACAGACAACCTTTGGATGGACTGAGCGAGAAACCGTAGAGACTCCGCAAAAGGATTGCTTGGGCAGTGAGTTGCTTGGTGAGAGATTTCTCCCACACATAAAAAAAAACCAGGTCATCGGTTCGCCTTGTGAAAACTAAAACTAAACAATTTCCATGACAGCGAAGAGTTGTAGGAAACAAATGGTATTATATCCTGGTTTTTGAAGAGGAGCATAATTTGCGATTAGGTTTCGCCGTAGCACTCTGCTGTTTGTTTGTGGCAGTTTCTCTGAAAAAATACCAACAAATGAAACAACAAAACGTAATAACGGTGTTTATGTATTGTTGAATTTTCTGTCTGCAATGCTTTGAGCAATGAAAAGAGTTAAAATCTGGTATACAATTTTAAAATAACATACCATTCTTGTACGAATATACCTATGATTCAAGAGGAAGGTTTATATGTACAATACATGCATGTATTTAATATCACTATTGCAACCGTGCGAAGCTGGGGCGGGTCGCTAGTTACATAGTATAAAACAAAGTTGCTTACCGCTGTCCCCATATACATAGGCCTCCCCCAAGCGCCGCCACAGAGACCGGTCCTGTGCGTCTTGCGTCCATCGGATTCCAGCAACCCTGACCAGGTCACCGGTCTACCTTGTGTCACCTTTTACGTCCCAAATAAATACTGATTTTTAAATCATAACTCTATGGACGGAACCACAGCCGGTGTCGGTTCCGGCCTAAACAAAAACAGAACTACGAAATATACTTTTCAAGAGCGAATATTAATTTTGGTTTTATTATATTGTTAATTAATTATGTTCGATAGTCAATATTAATTAAATTGTTTTCATTAGTTTATTTAAGCTGTTTGAATAATTGTTTTGTTGATAGACAAGAGTAGGTACTAGAGTGATTTTTTTAAATAAACATTTAGCGCAAAACTGTTTCTTTTTTATTGTTAGATTTATTATGCATTATTATTTCAGCTAAAAGATTTCCACTGTTGGACAAAGGCTTCCCCAGGAGTCGCCACAATGAACTTGCATCCATGTGATTCTCACAACCCTTACCAGGGCGTAGGGACTCTGTTGAAGCCTACTGGGGCCCAGGGTCTCTTTCTGAAGGGAAGGCCCCAGTGCAAAAGGTAAAGAAGGGACGTGGTGGAGTGTTTAGTCAGTAAGAGTCTGACACTGTTTCCCGCTCCTTCCAAGAGCGGGATTCGTCATTGGATGTTTTTTGCCCACCATAAAAAAAACGTACGTGTTCCAACGTTATATCCAAAAACAGAAAAAAAACTCGGTTTAATAAAACTAAAATTATCTGTACCGATTGCAAGTTGCATCTAGGTCGTTTATTTCCATTAATCTGTCGACCATTCGACAACTTATCAGCCGAAACACATACACAAATATTTTCATGAAATCAGAACCTTTTTAACACATAGATAATAATAAATCACGCTGATACATAAAATCACGGATTGCGTTGACAAACTGCAAACTAATTTAAACCTTATTTATTGTGACACTTTACAAATATAAACGATATTTGCTTATTCATTAATTTCGCGCGTCAATTTCAATCGGCGCATAGATTAGTAACTGTTAAATGAATGCTGATCAAATAATATCAATTGGACTGTATTTCCTGAATAATGTATAATTAATTTTAATCATGAACGCTTTGCTTATATATGTAAAGGATTATAATAATGATAAATTAGAATAAACCTCTCTCTTGCTTTTATTGGCTGGCTTGAGCGGAGATTCGCATGAGCAAACGTCCTCAGGAGAAGGATGTAAGAAAGAAAGAAAAAATAAAAATTAAAAACAGTTTATTTACGCGTAAAGACGCAAACTTTAGACTAGTTAACAAACATAACCAATTATATAAGGAAGATATGCGCCACATCCGCGCAAAACGGCCGAACGCATAAGGCTGTGGCTTCACGCACAATTCCAATGTATATTCCAGTATAGTACTGGTCTTCTTCATGCTGATCTTGGCCGTTCTTCTGGGACAGTCTTGAAAGCAGTGGTTTACCGCTCCACTCCTAAAACATCTCAGGATATGTTGCCCTCTTGTTGCTACGTCACTTCGTGCTAGCGACCGCTTTTGAGGGCCCATTTATTGAGTGTGCAAGTCACACCTAGCCTCGCATAAAAATAAATTAAAAACAATCATGTTTTCAGCTATGTTCAAGAATTTTATAATGTATTGTCAGGAAAGATAAACTCACACTCAAAATTATTTATCTTACATAGGCGTACTAAGTACCTATACTTATAAAACGTCAGAAGCTAGCGCACGGTTCGAATTGGTCGTGTCTTATGGAGAAGAAACGGCAAGAATTTCCATGGTTACTCTTTTAAAAAGTCGTTTTCCATTTTATTTGAAAATAGTAGATACAATGTTGATACAAGTGGAAAAAGTTTTTCATTGCGTTCGAGGTGGAATTTGCTTGAGTTTGGGCATTCGAGTAGAACATTCTGTGCTATAGTATTCACAAAACGTTTTCTTTGCATATGGGTAGATATGGGTTTAATAAAATGTTCAGGATGTAACGGTATTTTGTTATTAGTACAATAGTTTAGTCCATCATTTCTGTATCTCTAACCTTACAGATTCATTTCAAACATAATCATCACGTAAAATAATTATCGTTTTATGAAACAAATCAACTTTGCACGAACCAATCACAGTTTTTTTTTGTTATTTCACCCACACTATAAAAATGTGGGTAAAACAAGAACAGGATGTAAATATAATAATATATTCCACGACAATTACACAACGTCGTCTAGTCCCTAGCTAACGAGAGTTGCGTACTCATTAGTACCTACTATATGATTAGTGATATTTATTTTTGCAAATAGCTTTCCCACACAACTATTACACGTCATTTTTTTTTGTCAGTTTAAACTAGATAAGTACTAGACACAAATATTTCTAAACCCATACATACTATAGATAAATTACATCCAGACACAGAACAAATGATCGTGCTCATCACACTAACATTTGTGCTGGGTGGAAATAGAGCCCGCGACCTCCGGCATAGCAGTCAGTCACCACAACCCACTAGACCAATAGGCCAGTCAAATATTCATATTTAACATGAGAGAAAAGGATAGTTAGCCTAAACTGTATGAATTTGACAGCTGTCATTCGCATCATCCTATAGCAATTGTAGTATAAATGATGTAATCACTTTATTTTGTGCTGAAAATAATTAGAATTTGCGCGTGGTTTAATTTTGGATCAACCCAATTGCGTGCGATTAATTTTGTGGTGTACACAAAATGATTAAAATGTTATTACTATTTGAACATGAACCAAATAATATCACTAGGCTACAGCCGAGATAGTGATACTATCTAATGTAGCTAGCTAGCCGTAGCTATTTAATGTTTTTAGAGTTATTTTTTTTATAGAAGGTAAAAGTCATCCAATGACGAATCCCACCCTTCGGTGGAGCGGGAAACAGTGTCAGACTCTTACTGACTAAACAATCAGGGCCATAGTCTTCCTTTCAGACGCGAACCCACGGCCCCATTGGGCTTCGACCCTTCTGCAGGATCCCTACGGTTTGCTGACAACTCCTTGAGGTGAACAGTGCGCGCCGTCGACGACTGGGCTTGGTCCGAACGGTTACCAGACGATTGGATGGAATAATGTGCCCACCTAATGTGAGTTGCCCGTGCGCGTCACGCTTTTAGTAGCCCGTGCTGCTTGCGGCGCTCGAGTGCTTACTGCAGACATTCCAAAAAAGTTCTAAATGCTTGTTTGCGGAGACGCGGCCCGTTGGGTGGTCATCGTATATTACCATAAATGTTTGTGTTTATGCGTGCGATGACTCGGCCCACTGCTGTAATATTCGACGACCGCCCAACGCGTCGCCAATCCGTAAACAAGCACTTACTCTTCTGTCTGGCTAAACACACATGACGAAGCCGCTGTCAAAAGCTAGTACCTATACACACATACATACATATTATATAACCCATACATATTATTCGTGATTGAATAATTATTCAGGAGAACTGTTTGATGTTATGATATTGGAAGTTCCTACTTGAATGTGCTCACACGTTTTGATTGTAAGGTTTAAACACGTACCCTATTGTTTTGACGATGTGTATGAGTTAATTAGTTCGGAGTAGTACTATTTTATACATTACTAGCATTCTGCCTGGCTTCGCCTGCGTGAAAGTGTGGTTCTGCATACAAACCTTAGACCCTCATTACATTCCTTTGTGAGCTGAATTTTGAAAAACTCGCTTACGTCATTAAATGAAGCTCTGGGCAAAATTTCACGCTTCTTGTTCCAGTAGTTTCGGCTGTGTGTTGATATGTCAGTCAGTTTCTTCTTTTGTGTATATAGATAGATTACAAGGCCCTTGTAATTAAAATAAGTGTGTAGGAGTCATTTTATTTTTGTTATTTGTATTGTTAAAAAGTTTATCGTTACATTATTCATGGGCCACGACTTTTTGCTGAATGCTCAGCCATTTTGTACGAATGTAACGCATGTTCGCTATAAAAATAATGATTATGATTGTAAACTAAACTTTTTTTTAGGTGGCAAATCATTCGAGCTCTCCCTGTCTAGGACGGAGCGTGAGGTTGTGTACATTCTAGTGACTAATCCACTCTTATGTTCCTACTTTACTATTGTTCACCCCGGACTTTCTCTGTTGCCATCCTCAATAGGCTGAAGTTCTCTTGGCATTCTCTTTTGCTGATATCACCTCAAGGCATGCGTGGAACACTACGTGCTGACTACAATTCCAGCTCGGTCCAGACGGCACGAAAACTTTCGCCTACGATGGCTGGAAATCTGGGTCGGGATCTTGAATCTCTCACTTGATCGGCCTATATACAAATATATTTCTTTTTATATAATTTTAATATAATCATCATCATCAGCCTAGCGTAAGTCCCGGTTGCTACCTTGGCTTTCACCTCGGTGCCCGGGGTCCGCTTTCCCGCCTAGTCGTCTCCACTTCGCTCGGTCTTTTGCGTCCTCTGCTTTAAGCCCATTTGCACGCATATCGTCCCTTACGACGTCGATCCAACGCCTCTTAGGCCTACCTCGTTTTCCGGGTCCCGGCGGAGGCGGCATGGCGAGGCATCTGTTACCCACGTAGTCTGCCGGTTTTCGTAAAACGTGGCCATACCAGCGTAAGCGACCCTCCTGCAGTTTATCCGCTATGTCACGGACCTGAAGGCTGCCCCGGATGCGGGAGTTCTTAATGCGGTCTTTCCGCGAAACTCCAGACATCCAGCGCAGCATATTCATTTCCGTGACACGCAGGCTTTGCTTATGTCGTTCAAGTACAGGCCACGCTTCACTGCCATACAAAAGGACAGGCCTAATGATGGTCTTATAGACCTGTCCTTTGAGCCTAACCGGCATTTTGAGGTCACAGATAACACCCGCCACCTCACGCCATTTCGCCAATTTTAATATAATATTCGACAGTTATCGCACAACGCCGTCTAGTCTCAAGCTAAGCAGATCTTGTGTCATGGGTACTTGACAACTGATAAACATACTTATATATTATAGATAAATTACACCCAGATACAAAACAAATGATCGTGCTCATCACTCAAACATTTGTTCTGAGTGGGAATCGAACCCACGACCTCCGGCATAGCAGTCAGGGTTACTAACTACTAGATTGAAAGGCCAGTCAAATATATTATTACATTATTTTTCTTAAATAAATGGTTTTTTGTTTCTTTCTTTCAAGTCACCAATTTCATCACTAAAGTTTTCTGTCAAGGACAGTTAAGAAAAAAAAAATCATCAAGGCCTCTTTCTGCCCGAAAACATTTTACGATCCGCTGCAAAAACTCGCAACCAATCCAATTACAACACAATAACACAGATTACACGAAATGAAAAGCAAACACGAACATTGAACATATTATTTTTGCTCGGTGGCCGGTATCGAGCGACCAGTTAATCAGACCAGTTCACCGGACCCCACACAGCACTGCGACCACAGCCGTTCTATTGTGTTTGAATAAAAGGGATTTACAAACGAAATTACATGACCATGGTTGTATTTCCCAGAACGACAGGCATGCCAAAGCTCCTGGATTCCACAATTGTAGCGTTAAGTGGCGTCTTTTGGGCACTAACAATATGGCGGTACTTGGTCATTAAGGCTCGCCGTAACCGTCGCCGCCGCAATCCCGCCGATATCCGGCCACGCTAGCTTGCGAATGGTGAGCAATGGGTAGCTCGCCGTCCGGTTGTCTGGTAACAGTTCAGATCGAGCCCAAGACGTCGACGGCGCGCACTGTTCCCGCGCACCTCAAGGAGTTGTCAGCAAACCGTAGGGGCCTACAGGGTTGAAGCCTCCTGGAGTCAAGGGTTGGTGCGAAAGCGTTAAACCGTGGCCCTGGGAATAAGGCAATGAAGGAACGGGGTAGGCTGTTTAGTCAATAAGAGTCTGATACTGGTTCCCGCTCCTCCCAAGAGCGGGATTCGTCATTTTATGATTTTTACTTACCATCAAAAAAAATGTGGTCATTGAGGCGTGACTGGATAGAACACACGGCGTCTTCACCTTCCGCATGATGCAGGTTCTCACCGAGCACTATCAGTTCGGAAGGTTCTTGCACCGGATTCGTGGCCGAGAGTTGGGACCAAGCCCAAGTCGTCGATGGTACGTACTAATCTCAAGAAGTTGTTGGCAAACCATAGAATGAATGAAGTAAGAAAGAAAAACAGTTTCTTTACGCGTCATGACGCAAACTTATAACTAGTTACAAATATAGCCAATTACACAAGGAAGATATGCGCCACTTCCGCGCAAATCGGCCGAACGCTCAGCATAAGGCTGTGGCTTCACTCACATGCGATGGGCTACAACGCTGGTTTTCAGCGTAGGCCGGTGGCGATGTCGACATAAGACACCGGAACGGTGCAGCGTGCAGGTTTAGATATAAAAATAAATAAATAAATAAAAGGAAATAAAAATACAGACGAATTATAAATACATAAAAAATATAGGAGCCCAGCAGGGTTGAAGCTTATTACGGCCATGGATAACTTCTGAAAGGAAGGTCCGGCCCCAGTATATGAAAGCCTAAGAAGGAACGTGATGGGTTTTTAGACAGTAAAAGTTTGACACTCGACTCAAGGGTGGGAGATAACATTGGATGATTTTTACCCTCCAAAAATGTACTCTTAGAGAAAGGGTAAGAGAGGCTCCAGCCTGTCTTAATTTTTTGCCTGATATATGTCCTCATAATTTGTCGTTTCGGGAGATTTCTGTTTCAGATTCGGTGGGATGATTGTACCGGCATACAATCATTGTGTAGATAGCCCGGAAAACACGACTCTTGCTAGAGCTGCGGGATCCCAATATCGCAGCGATAAGTCTTCTCTTTCAGGAGTGGTTAGAGAGGTGTCAAGGTATCTGCACTCGTGTTCAACTCATGCAAGGCGTTAACGGACATGGTTATTTTGAAAGGTTTCTGTTTTCGATTCGAGGGAGAAAACACCCAAGGTAACCCAGGGGTAATAACTTATATCACCCAGATGGCGAGTCGCGAATTTTAGCGCTTGAAAACGCTGTACAAATGACAGCCGCGCTTTTTAATAGATAGAGTGATTCAAGAGGAAGGTTTATTTGTATAAAACAATATATTTAATATCATCATTGCACCCGTGCGAAGCTGGGACGGAGGCAGATAGCAATAGAATGAAATGGACTGTATATTAGTGATGTATTGGTATGAAAGGTTGATCAAAACACGCAAAGCCGATTAAAATAAATAATACTAGCGACCCGCCCCAGCTTCGCAAGGGGGCTATAAACCTTCCTCTTGAATTATTCTATCTATTAAAAAAAGCCGCATCAAAATCCGTTGCGTAGACTTAAAGATTTAAGCATACATAGGGAGGAAGCGACTTTGTTTTATACTATGTAATTATGATTATTAATAACCAAAATAACACAACCATGTCAACAACAATAACAGACAAAGAGAAAACAAATATACGAGTATTTTCATAAAATTAACAAAAAAAGTATACAATAAAAAAAAAAAAACGTACTTCCAGACAGTCTCCAACAGTCCTTGCCCCCATGGCGTAAGTAGCACATTTTAATTGACGCTTGGGAAGGCCCATGTAAAATAATGGACGTCTTTCGGCTGAAATGATGATGATGACTTTCTTCTTTTCGTGTCGATTTGACTCAAATTTTGTCCAACCAGTATTTAGCCACCTAGACAGCTCTCTCGTTGGCCTCGTACAAGTCATTAAAGTGCAGGTGGTAGTGCACGCTGAGCAGGAAAGGCGGTGACACATATCCTGAGAAGGGGCTCCACACTGGCACTGTACTTGCGATGGGTCAAGGAAGCCTCATTTGGCCAGATTATCTCTGCAGTGGTGGCCGAGTTGTAACTGACCCGACTTACGATTTGTAGGTCGCGGGTTCAAACCCAGTCAGGGGCATTACTTTGTGTAATTTATTTCATCACCACTGCTTTCAAAACGGTGAAGGAAAACATCGTGAGGAGGCTGTGTGTATGTCCTAGAACCACAAATTCGAAGACATGTGACATCCACCAACCCGCACTGGGCCCGCGTGGATGATTATGGCCCATACCCTCTCCTGGAGAGGAGGCCTGTGTCCCAGCAGTGGGAACTTTAATAAGGCTGATGATGATGATTTCTGCAGCGACTAACTTGAACCCGCAGTCGGTTCAGGGATTTCCAGATTGGCCACTGCAGTTTGTGTCCCGGTGGCATATGTGATGATGACATAATACCTATGAATTGAAAAATTGACATTGGAACTTTAAATTGATATTGGTATTCAAAGCCGCAATTTTCATCAGAAGCCTGAGATAAAACTATTATAACTAATTATATATAATTGTTTATTTTAATGATGTGGTCGCCAGTGAGTAGTTAATCAGAGTCAACCACACTTTCACGTGACCACGCAATGAGTACTTACAATAATGCGTGAATTAATTCATTTTAAAAGGTTTTAATTAAATAATTGGAAGCTGTTTGCTCGGTGGCAGTAATTTGAAGCTGTATTTAAGTTTACAAGTTTTTTTTTTACGAAAATAACAGTCACTTTAATTATTTATGTAGTTAGAGAATTCTAACTGTACCGGGTGGCAAAACAGAATGGAAAACAAGGAAAAAGGGCTGGTAGATGATGATGTAGTTTCAGGATTACATTAGAAAATAAATACAAAAAAAAACTGGTCTAGAGCGAGTCGGGCTACGCTCACTGTAGGGTTCCGTAATAAACAAATTTCTCACAATATATCAGAACTTAAACCAAAGTAGGCCTTGTATAAATTAACAACCCAATTTCCCAAGAGATGGTGCTATTCCCGATAGTCATTTTGGATTGCGTGAACTGATTTTAATCTTTTTTATTTTTATTTTGAAAGAAAATACGCTCAGGATAATAAATGCCGTTAATGTTGCAAAAAACAAATATTTTGACTTTTTCATATCTTAAATAAACCGCAAACTTAATAGTACATATTGAGTATCATCTCAACTCAATACCCCCACGCGTCACGAAAACCAAAAGGTCTTGACAAACAGACAACAAATTTATCCTCTAAGGTTTCGGTATTACCATATTGAAGAACCGAACCCTAAAAACAAACATTACTAACATAAAGTATCAAAATCAGTCCTGAATTTCACATTACGATTTTTGTTTGACTTTTTACGCCCTAAAAATATAACGAGTAAGAGAAAGATACTGTTTGATTTTGTAAGAAACACGCCAGGCCGAATACGCTTCGGGCTATATCGGAACTCCGCAGTCAAAACATGAGATGAAAAAGTGATTCTGAAGTATACGTATATTAGGTATACAGTGATCATATCTTAAAGTACTCAGAGCCTTGATTTATAAGACTTTTGTATTGATTTTTACGTCTTGAAAGGCAGTCGTCAGTTATCTGAACTTAGGTGTTCTACTTTATTATATTTATGTTCTACCTTTTTATTTCGTATAGTAAATGCAAAATTTTCAATCAATTAGGATGTCAGACGATCATTGGACTATAAGGGCGACTCGTTGGCGAGGTCCAAATGGAAAACGACACAGGGAAGACCGCTTACAAGATGGGCGGACGACATTTTGAAAACGGCTTGTCCTAGCTGGATGGACACAGCCCGAGATAGGGAAAGATGGAGTTCCTTGAAGGAGGCCTTCACCTGCGGAGGGGTTCTTGCATAATAGACAAATATTATTATTATTATATTAGAATAATTTTATTTCTACTTTATTTCAAATAGGTTTCAATTTAGAGGTTTTATTTATTTATTTTTATGTGTTTTACTAATTTTATCTAAGACATTACTGTCATGATTCCGTCTCTTACAGAGGAGTCCCGTATCCCTATAGTGGGAACATTTAAAGGCTGATGAAGAAAACGAAATGATGAAGAAAATGAGAATCGAGAGTGTGTCGACCAGGGTGGCATTCCTTATACTCAGAATATCTGCAAGATATTCGCTGAAGGTCATACAGGTTTATGCCCCGACCTCGACACACCCCGACGACGAAGTAGAGGCCATGTATGAGGATGTATCCAGAGCCATGCATGGTTATAAGACTCACTTCACTGTGGTCATGGGGGACTTCAACGCGAAATTGGGCAAACGAGACGGTGACGAGCTGCGAGTGGGGCAATTTGGATTTGGACGTCGGAACCACCGGGGACACCTACTGGCTAGTTTTATGGAGAAGGAGAGCCTTTATATGATGAACTCCTTCTTCAGAAAACGTGAGCATAGGAGGTGGACCTGGCAAAGCCCTGACGGTGCGACTAAAAATGAGATCGACTTCATCCTGTCGACCAAGAAGCAAGTATTCAATGATGTCTCGGTGATTAATGCGGTGAAAACTGGAAGTGATCACCGCATGGTACGAGGCACATTGAATATCAATATCAAGCTTGAAAGGTCTCGACTGGTGAAGTCTACGCTCCGTCCAGCACAGATCCAGATCCAAAACCCCGAGAGCTTTCAGCTCGAACTCCACAATCGTTTCGAGTGCCTAGGAAGCTCCGTGGACGAATACAACGACGGGTTCGTGGAAACTGTCCATACGGTCGGGTCTAAATTTTTCAAGACCCACCGTACAAATAAAAACAAAAGGCTCTCTGATCCGACCCTCGAGCTCATGAGGGAGAGGCGTGAGATGGTTCTGCAGTCTTCAGACGCTACGTGCAGATACCGGCAGCTCAATAGGCAGATCTCGAAGTCTCTGAAACGTGACCTTCGCCGCTTTAATACCGCAAGGATTAGAGAGGCGATTGAGCGGAATAAGGGCTCTAAAGTTTTTGCACGAGATCTTGCTATTGGGCAAAGCCAGCTCACGAAACTGAAGACCGACGATGGCAGAGTCGTATCCGCCAAACCGGAGCTTCTAAAAGAGATCGAGGCCTTTTATGGACAGCTATACACGTCAATCACTAAACCCGCCGCAAATCTAGCAAATGACCCAAGAGCTAGATTGACTCGGCACTATACCGAAGATATCCCGGACGTCAGCCTGTACGAGATTAGGATGGCTCTGAAGCAGCTTAAAAACAACAAGGCGTCGGGCGAGGACGGAATTACGGCTGAACTTCTGAAGGCGGGTGGAAAACCGGTCCTTAAGGCCCTTCAGAGGTTATTCGATTCCGTCATACTCGAAGGAGAAACGCCACGGGCATGGAGTAGAGGTGTGGTGGTGCTCTTCTTTAAGAAGGGTGACAATGCCCTGCTTAAGAACTACAGGCCCATCTCACTTCTGAGCCATGTCTACAAGCTGTTTTCCAGAGTCATCACGAACCGTCTCGCGCGCAGGTTCGACGACTTCCAGCCTCCCGAACAAGCTGGATTCCGAAAAGGCTTTAGCACCGTGGACCACATACATACGCTGCGGCAGGTTATACAGAAGACTGAGGAGTATAATCAGCCTCTCTGCTTAGCGTTTGTGGACTACGAGAAAGCCTTCGATTCGATCGAGACCTGGGCTGTACTGCAGTCTCTCCAGCGGTGCCAGATCGATTATCGGTACATCGAGGTGTTGAAGTGTTTGTACAGCAACGCCACCATGTCAGTCCGACTTCAGGACCAGACCTCGAAACCTATCCTCTTGCAGCGAGGTGTGAGGCAGGGAGACGTCATTTCTCCGAAACTGTTCACGGCTGCAATGGAGGATGTCTTCAAGGTTCTGGACTGGAGTGGTCTAGGCATTAATGTCAATGGCGAGTACATCACTCACCTTCGGTTTGCCGACGACATCGTGGTCATGGCTGAGACTACGGAGAAGCTCAGTACAATGCTCGGTGACCTCAGTAGAGCCTCCGAAAGAGTGGGTCTTAAAATGAACATGGACAAAACCAAAGTCATGGTTAACATCCATGTAGCGCCCACTCCTATCAAGATCGGAGACTCTACACTCGAAGTAGTAGACGACTACGTCTACCTTGGACAGACAATCCAGTTAGGTAGGTCTAACTTTGAGAAAGAGGTCAATCGTCGAATCCGACTCGGCTGGGCAGCGTTCGGGAAGCTACGCGGTGTCTTCTCGTCTAATATCCCACAATGCCTCAAGACGAAAGTCTATAATCAGTGCGTGTTGCCAGTGATGACGTATGGCTCTGAAACGTGGTCGCTTACAATGGGCCTTATAAAAAGACTCAAGGTCACTCAAAAGGCAATGGAAAGGGCTATGCTCGGAGTATCCTTGCGTGATAGAATCAGAAATGAGGATATCCGCAAGAGAACCAAGGTTGCCGACATAGCGAAAAGAATCGCCAAACTTAAGTGGCAATGGGCAGGGCACATTGCACGCAGAACGGATGGCCGCTGGGGCCGAAAGGTTCTGGAGTGGCGACCGCATACCGGAAGACGTAGCGTTGGAAGGCCTCCCACAAGGTGGACCGATGACCTGGTCAGGGTTGCTGGAAGCCGATGGATGCAAGACGCACAGGACCGGTCTTTGTGGCGGCGCTTGGGGGAGGCCTATGTCCAGCAGTGGACGTCTTTCGGCTGAAATGATGATGATGATGATGATGATGAAGAAAACTGCCATTCATAGATCAGTGACAATCGTTAGTGGTAGTTAGACGCCAGAAAGTTTAACCAGCAGTCGATCTATTAGTATTGTAGTGGCCAGTGACTGGGTTTTAGATATAGTAGCATGAAGTATTTTAAATACGGGTATTCAACCACGTTAGGTTAGACTTGTACACTGAAGGTTCCGTACCAATTGCGGTTTACAATTTGTGACGTATTAAAAAAACTACTTACTTGTACTCGTTCAAAACAATTTTTGTTGGTAGTTTACATGATAATGTACACTATATATTTTATTTAGTACCTACTATCATAATATTATTTTAGAAGTTACAGGGACACATATTACCACTTTGGAAGTGTCTCTAGCAAAAACTATTAAGTTTAGAAAAAACAATATTAGCAATATCATTTTTGTAGACCTATCCATAGACCACACATATGGGTGCGATAAAAAAAAATTGAGTTTCAGTTCTCTCATACATAGAGAACTGAAACTCAATTTTTAGAACTCCAAATTTCATTGTTTTTTTTTTCTATTTTTGTGTGCAAATCTTAAAGCGGTTTTCAGAATACATCTACACACCAATTTTCAATAGAGTAATTCTTATAGTTTCGGAATAAAGTGACTGTGACATACGGATGGTCAGACAGACATGATGAATCTATAATTAGGATTCCCTTTTTTGCCTTTCGGCAACGGAACCCTAAAAAGGGCAACACCATTATGCGAAAGTTTTTTAAGTATATTTTGTCAATGTGTTCTCTGCCTAAAGAGTCTTGTTGGTCATGGTTTTAATATTAAGCATAGGACAGCAGACTGGTTGCGGAAAGCAATGAAATGGGAGTCGTAGTACAAGTTAGAAGCGGTATGATGCAAAAAACTAGGGTTCTACGACTCATCTGAAAAAAAAAACCAATATAATTATATTTTAAGAGCACTAGATTTTTCACTTATGTAACTTAACCATCAGTGTGTACCGTATGTAAATTACCGAACGCAAAATACGCGTAGACGTAGAGTTGCAGATACTTGCCCGAAATACAATACAATACCGTCAGTGTGTTTTTAATAACGTGCGGATTCATTAAAAATGCGGAATTACTCAGCACAAGTAGCGCCTACAAATGTCCTTTACATACGAGTATTTATTGTAATGCGTGGAATATGTACACGGGATGGGGGACGTCATATAGAGTAGCAGCCTCGCATGCGAAGCAATGCCGCATGCGTGATGAAATCCGCACGATATTTAAAACACCCTCAGTGTTAACTTGTGTAAAATATTTTATGTAGATAAATTATACCCAGACACAAAACAAATGATAGATAGATAGATATATTCTTTATTGCACCCCAAAAATAATAGTCCAGTGCAAATAGCATCGTTAACGATAAAAAGTGGACTTAAATAGTAGTAGAATGAAACCCATTGAAAAAGGAAGATAATATAGCAAAAATTTAAGAAAAAATAAATTACGGTCGATCTGAGGTCGGGAAGTGGATGGGTGTGCGCTTTTAAGGGGAAAAAATGGTTTATCTCTAATTCCGGCAAAACTACTGGTTTTATGGAAAAATGTCTAATAGCAAACTTGTAGGTCATAGAAAGATCTACCACTATTGTATTTACACTTTTTCACATAGCCTCAAAATCTATGTGAAAAGTCCAAAAAACCAAGATTTTGAATTTAATTTTTATCTCCTTTAAAAATTACTTTTTTTTCACAAACTTTGGTGAGAAGTTTCCTTTTCATGTCCCAAACTTGCTATAATTTTTTTGATTAATAATATTCACAGTTGCTCTTTATTTTGACTTAACATCGAAAAAACAGCCTATTTTTCAATCGAAAAATCTCACGTAAAAATATGTGATTTTTAAAAAAACTTTATTGGCTTCTTATTCATTGGAATTTTTACTTTTTGATGGTGTAAAAAAATTAAAAAAAAAAAAGCTATTTGCACTGGTCTATAACATAACAATAGGAACTTAAAATTTATATGGTGTTTTTTTTATGGTAAGTAAAAATCATCCAATGACGAATCCCGCAAACCCAGGAAACAGTGTCAGACTTTTACTGACTAAACAACCTACCCCATTCCTACGTTGCCATATATACCTACCAGGGCCAGAGCTTTCCTTTCAGACACGAACCCTTAGCTCCAGTTGGCTTCGACCCTTCTGTAAATTGATATGGTGTCACAATGATTGTGCTCATCGCATTCACTTTTGTCTTAGTTGGGAATTGGATCCGCGACCTCCGGCATAGCAATCGGGTTCACTGTGGACTAGACCAACAGGCCAGTCAGCGACAGTCAATGCAAGCATTCAGCTTTGTTCTTGAACCCTTTCGTAATAATGCACGCATAGAAATCAATACTAGGAAGCGAGGTTGCCTTTCAAATATACGTGGCTTCAGTCTTGACTTCATTTGTATTTAAATGAGTTCCAATATACTGGGAACGTTGTGAACCTACCAGCAACGTATATACTAGCGACGTCTACTAACTAACTTATAATAACTGTCCGTATAGCTTTCAAATATTGATTTCAGGAACATTATCCTTCTTTACGTTGGTGAAACCTCTACGGTTCGGGCTAAGCGTTTCGCTTTATCTTTCATACCGCGCTCATCGAAGGACTAGAACAATTTGCCTGCTGCGGTCTTCCCATCCAATTATAATTTGGGTGTCCACAAGGCTAGAGTGAAAAAGCTTTCAATAAACTAATGCGCTTTACTATCAACGATTGCATCACCGCTTACCATCAGGTGGGATCGCAGTCAAGCATTAGTTTATAGCAAATAAAAAAAATAATGGCTGCAATCACGTGTTTAAAAATTGATCAGTAATAATTAAGAACATCTCTATAAGTGACAAATTAATAATAATGTATGGCCTAATTAAATTCTACTAATTAACTAGTTATCCTACAATATTCACAAGTACACTTAATTAGAAGTGTTTGTATTGACTAATTAGTGAAACAGTGAATGGTTGACGGAGGTAGAGAAAAAAAAATATTATCCTCAGCCTATGGCATTAACAAGTACTTTTTTACAAGTGGCAGGTGCTTGAAACTTTTGTATAGAGGTTTTTCATAATTATGGAGTATCTTTACATAAATGTGGCGTTTTTTTATTGTTAACTATTTTTTTTAAATCATCCAATGGCGAATGCTACAACTGAATGGAGCGGGAAACAATGCCAGATTCTTACTGACTAAACAACCCACCCCATTCCTACTTCGCCATATATACCAGGACCAGAGTCTTCCTTTCAGACGCAAACCTTTGGCTCCGGTTGCTGGGCCCCTGCAGTTGCTGACAACTCCTTGAGGCGCGCAGGAATAGTGCGCACCGTCGACGACTTGGGCTTGGTCCAGTCGGTTATCGGATGAACAACCAGTCCGGTATGGTGCATAGTAGGAGGTCAGTGGCCTTCACATATTGCAGAGTATAAGGTAATCTATATTTAGTTTGCGACTAATCCTTAGTAGGTAAACCCAGTCATTATACTAACCGTAGACGCCATGCTACCAGCAGTTATCAGTAGGGTGACCATAAAACAAACCAGTGTCGAAACCCTTTGGAAAATTGGGATTCAGTAAATACACGTAGAACCAAAGATTTATTGCCAGTAAATGTTGTCCCTTGAAAAAGGGTGAAATATTGTACACCCCTTAGAGAATTTTAAATATTTTTGGAATAAAATATGGTAAACAAGTAATTCTACCTGAAGGTAAGCAGTGATGCAATCATGGAAGTTAACTTTGGAGTATTTAAGGCAAGAGTGAGTGGTGATGGTGACCTAGTGGGAATCAAATACGACTTTTGGCGGACAGAAGGGGTGGGTGGTTTAATAAGTAAAACTCCGTCACTGTTTCCTACTCCAGCCAAAGGTGGGATTCGTCAATTAATGATTTTTACCTACCATAAAAAAAGACTTCTGGCATAGAAGTCAGGGCTGCTACCACTAGACCAACAGGCGGTTTATACCATGTTACAAATATAATAAATTTTTGGTATGAAGTCGCATTTTGAATTTATTTCGTTTTTATTACACATCAACTTCATGGTATCATGAAAATAATCATTTTCATAGCATTAATATCTATTAAAAGCAAACAATAAAACGCGTATAAAGATATTTACCTATATATATCCAATCTTTTTGGAGATTTAATAACGATATACGTGTATTACGAAACCTTAATATAACGTTTGAAGGAATATGTAAATCTACTTGTAATATTTTATTGAGTTTTCTTAGCAAATAAAATAGAAAGCGAATTATTTCGTATGCACTGATTCAAAGAATAATTAGAACTTCATCATAATCATCATCATCACCCTTTTTAATTTTCTCGCTGCTAGGACACAGGCCTCCTATCTTGGAGAGGGAATGGGCCATAATTTATTATTTATTTAACATTTAAAGGAAAACTTATAATAAAAAAAACATACAATCGGCGGCCTTATCGCACTCGGCGATTTCTTGCAACCCTGAAAATAATCATAATCAAAATAAATAGTAATAAACAGGCATAATCTACCACGCGGGCCCAGTGCAGATTGGTGGATGTCACATGTCTTCGAATTTTTGGTTCTAGGACATGCCGGTTTCCTCACGATGTTTTCATTTACCGTTTTGAGAGCAGTGGTGATAAAATAAACTACACAAAGTAATGCGCCTGGCTGGGTTTGAACCCGAGACCTGCAACTCTTAAATCGGGGCCGTTACCACTCGGCCGCCACTGCTCTCCTTCACCCAATTAGAACTTAAAAAATCATAAAAATATAATCACTTATTTTTTGAGCCTTCGATCGAACTCATCTTACGTTTTCCTGATATCAAGCTGGTCAAGTACGGAACTATCAACAATATCTCTTTTTTTTCATACTATAGCAGAAAACTACGCCTGTTCAATGACTGAAGAAAGTCGGACAGTGCTACCCATCACTTGTCGTCACACAGAAGACAGATAATGGAGTAACAGATGAAGCAAAATGCTGATATTGCACAGTTTAGCAACTATTAATGCCCCCATAAAACTAGTTACACTAGCATGCAACGTTTATGCTTTAATCAAATCCCAGCAGGATTCTACCCTCCGTCAGATCGCCTGGCTCCCTTATCTAACTGAGCTCAAGTTTTAATTGAAACGCCCCAATGCGACTCTGAAATCTTATAGCCAGTTACAATCAGTATTATTGTGAGAATTACAAGTCTCAATCTGGATGGTTAGTTACAGGAATACGATATTTATTTCCAAAAAAATCCTGTGGCCCTAGTGCGCATCGGCCCAGTAGAGCCATCTTGCGCTTAAGCTGGTCATGGGCGAACCTTTCAACAATAAAAAGAACACCTCTTTTTTGCACGAGCGGAACACTACGCCTGTTAAATGACTGAAGAAAGTCGGACAGAGAGCTACCCATCACTTGTCGTCACACAGAAGACAGATAATGGAGTAACAGATGAAGCGAAATGCTGATATTGCACAGTTTAGCAACTATATTAATGCCCCCACAAAACTAGTTACACTAACATGCAACGTTTATGCTCTAATCAAATCCCAGCAGGATTCTACCCTCCGTCAGATCGCCTGACTCCCTTATCTAACTGAGCTCAAGTTTTAATTGAAACGCCCCAATGCGACTCTGAAATCTTATAGCCAGTTACAATTAACCAGTATTATCGTGAGAATTACAAGTCTCAATCTGGATGGTTAGTTACAGGATTACGATATTTATTTCCAAAAAAATCCTGTGGCCCTAGTGCGCATCGGCCCAGTAGAGCCATCTTGCGCTTAAGCTGGTCAAGTGCGAACCTTTCAACAATAAAAAGAACACCTCTTTTTTGCACGAGCGGAACACTACGCCTGTTAAATGACTGAAGAAAGTCAGACGTGAGCTACCCATCACTTGTCGTCACACAGAAGACAGATAATGGAGTAACAGATGAAGTGAAATGCAGATATTGCACAGTTTAGCAACTATTAATGCCCCCACAAAACTAGTTACACTAACATGCAACGTTTATGCTCTAATCAAATCCCAGCAGGATTCTACCCTCCGTCAGATCGCCTGGCTCCCTTATCTAACTGAGCTCAAGTTTTAATTGAAACGCCCCAATGCGACTCTGAAATCTTATAGCCAGTTACAATCAGTGTTATCGTGAAAATTACAAGTCTCGCTGCACTTTCGACGAAACTCAACCTTTATGATTAAGATAAGTATGTGTTATCGGGCTATTTTCGCGTGTAATGAGCGGTTTTATTTGCGTCATTGTAATAAGTACAGGTAATTTTGTGGTTACGTTTATATTGGGTGTATCAAAAATAGAGATAAAATGATTAGATGGGATGAAAGTGGGGTTAATGCTCACATTTAAACTCTAACGTACCATTACAATCTTGCTTGATGCGAAACCCCTGCTGCTTGCTTGCCTGGAACTAAGACAGGAAGAAACGGTGGGTCGTTTAGTCAGTAAAAGTCTGACACTGTCTCCCGCTCCACCCAAAGGCAGGATTCGTCATTCGATGATTTTTTTCCACCATAAAAAAAAACATTACACTCTTAAGGTATTTTGTATTTCAGATTTTTCTTTTTTTATAAGTAAGAAAGATCAATCCAAATATCACCATAATATGGTTGAAATATGCTCGACTTGCAAATAATTTTGGTATTACGTTTGTATGGATAAATCGTCCCGAACCGGCCTCTTAAGCATTTGACTTGTTTAAGCAATAACGTTTTACAAACTTCTGGTCTAATTGAATTTAAAAGGAATATACTCGTATAATGCATCGCATTAGTTTGCGCCAATATATACACTTAAATTTTATCGCAAGATTTAGAGACCCTCAAGCGAACGCCGGCGTACGTACACCTATTATCGTTATATTATGTCTCTAATATAATTACGGTATTCGAAAGGTTTAATTTTTTTCACAATTCATTATATTATTAGGATTTATTTGATTTCTATGCCGTAACATTTTACAAATGGTGTAATAAATAGGCTACACCAGACAATTTGTAAAATGTTCGGTCGGTTCGGAATCAAGTACCCTACCTTACTATTTCCTTTCGTTTAGTCCATCCTAAAGTTGTCTGTAAGAAATTGCCCTATGCGATAAGACTGCTGATTGTACACTTAGTTTTGTAAATGTTTATCCTGGTAGGGGTCTGTCAGGGGTGTACAATAAAGTTTATAATAAATAAACAAAATAGTAATGCGACGCATCACATCGCATTAATATTCTATTGGTGAAAATTTTTGAGTATGTGAATGTGTATATTTGTTACTTCTATAGGCTCAAATAGTTAAACGCATTTATATGAAAGAAAAAAAAATAAAAGAAAAGTACTTTTTATCTCAGGTCTATGTTTCATTGGCATAACTTATAACACACACGCGGGTGAAGCCAATTTGCCAGCGGCTAGTGTTTAGCATACTTTCTTGTAAGTTTTTTTTTATTGCGGGTGATAAATGCCCGTAATGATTTGCATTTGCAAAATCTGTACTTGATGTAAAGCTCTTTCAGAGTAGAAACAGGAGACGCCTGTGTGGAGAGCAATCGGTAGCTCGCAGTTTTGACCTTCCGCTAAGGAAACAGCACGAATCTCTGTCTCACACGCGCTTCAATGAGATGTTAGCAAAAAATATCGCAGCATATGTTGAGATAGAAGCCTTTTTGGCTTCGCTCGATGTGTGTTGTTTTTACCGCTCGTTCATATGATCTAGCTTTAGCTCCCTTTAGCGCCCAACGTCTAGCGCTCAAAATCAATGGGACGTGGTTTTAGTGAGGTAAAAATCCCACACTCCCTGGACTTATCCCCAAGGTGCGGACCTTTTGTATCCCCTCGTCAACAAAAAAAAAAGTATAAAACACCAATTTCAAGTACTTATAAAAACTCGCCATCAAAATAAACCAGCTATCAAAGACTTACAGGTTCTAAATCCGTAATCTATATCTTCATTACCACATTTTAAGCGATTTGAATAATAAAAAGTAAAAAATCCTTTAAAATCTTTCCGCCTCATCGTCACGTTTTCAATTCAGGATACTTGATCAAAATCTTGATGGTCTACCAGGTACCTTCAGGTAATTGCTGGTTTTTGGGGCTTTAGGGTCAACGCTGCGTACAGCGGGGCCACGCGCGGGCGTCCGTCCGGGCCCGTCGCGTGTCGTCACGTATGTGTAGTTTGCGGCAGTACTCGTAGCGGAAACCGATTATTTCCTGCACAGTATCGCTAGTTCAACTTTAACAGTGTGTATGTAGTCATATCGGCGCACACTCTCGTAGTTGGCTACGCTCTTAATTCCCTTGTTCATACGCCATCTCAACAAAGGAATTGGGGGCGTGGCTATCTACAAGGGCTAACTCTAAACGATACGATTGGTACTTGGCTAGGAGGGCAGACGTGCAAATGAAGCACTTTAGTATGGGACCACGCGGGCTGCCGCTTTTCGCAATGTGTGCCCTTACACCTCAGATTCAATGTCTGATCGATCTGACCAATAATACGACACTATTTAGGTACTGGATAATTGTATCTTTGGGTGTCTTCAAGGAAAGAGTGAATAGGCTTTCAATAACCTCACCATCAACGACTGCATCACTGCTTACCATCAGGCGAGGTCGCAGTCAAGCATTAGCTTATAGGAAGTTAAAAAAATATGCCGAAAGCCGTCAGCCTGTCGTTTCGTAAATATTAATGTTATTTTTTTATGTTAGAATTTTATTTACGCATAGTTAGGGAGATACACTGTAAAATAAATAAATACATAATTATCCTGTAAGGTATCCCACTGGTAAAACTCTGGCCTCCTCTTTAAGTGACGGAATGGCCCATAATCCACCACGCAAACCCAGATATCACATGTCTTCGACTACGACGAGTGTTGGGTGCAAACCACGTAATACCTAGACTGTGCAAAACAATTAACAGCTATAGTGATGTGACTGATGTGCACAGTGACAGTGTTGGTCAATTCCGTAAAGCTATTTTTACTAATATGCATTGTAGTGGATGAGTACTTCACAGCATTTTGCGTTTCGTCATTATCGTATTTAGTTAATTTAGAGTGATTTTATGTTCCTACTTTTTTAATTTTTTTATTTCAAATTTCATTTTATTTTTTAGAATCCCTAATATTGTAACATATTTTTTCTGTCACTTTGTTTTTTACACTGTTATTTTTCAAAATTATTATTTTATTATAATTTAAAAATAATGTATTGTTAACTAATACTATTGTGCATGCTGTGTTAGCCTATAAGTGATTATTATACTCGCACATGTGTTATATCTTTTAATAACAGTAATGAAAAAGTGTAATAATTGTTGGCTAACCTATTTAAATAAATAAATATTTAAATAAATAAATAACAATTCAGTTTAGGTCATCATCATCAGCTTTTTTTAATGTTCCCACTATAGGGACACAGGCCTCCTCTCTAAGAGAGGGAGTAGGCCGTAATCCCCCACGCGGGCTCAGTGCGGGTTGGTGGATGTTACGTCTTCAAATTTTTGATTCTAGGACATGCCGGTTTCCTCAAGATGTTTTCCTTCACCGTTTTGAGAGCAGTGGTGATGAAATAAATTACACAAAGTAATGCGAGTGACTGGGTTTGATCCCGCGACCTACAACACGTAAGTCAGGGCTGTTACCACTCGGCCACCACTGCTCTCTAGTTTAGGTCGTCAATCAGATTATGTTAACAGCTCGTCACTCACTCAACCGCCGCCTCGACCGTACCATCAATCTTATATTGCAGTTCAGTCACAATTATCATCACTTAATAACTGTTGTTACTATGATCTGTTACTGACAGCTCGACACAGACCTCTCTGATTCTAATTAACTGAATTTGATACTCGATCAATCAACGAACGCTTTGATTCGCTATCATGCAAATATAGATAGTTGTAACCGTAATCCACACTGGCTTTTTTTATTTAATCTTTTATGGTGGGCAAAAATCATCCAATGACATGTCCCGTCCGTGATAGTGTCAAACTTTTTTTTTTTTAATTGCAGTAAACTAGTGCTTGACTGCGATCCCACCTGATGGTAAGCAGTGATGCAATCGTTGATGGTAAGGCGCACTAGTTTATTAAGAGCCTATTCACTCTAGCCTTGAAGACACATAAATTATATTCGGACGGAAAGACTGCAGCCGGCAAACTGTTCCATTCCCTTGATGTACGCGGTATAAATGACGAGGCAAAACGCTTAGTCCGGGCCGCAGGTGTCTCAACAACGTAAGGGTGGATATTTGCCGTACGCCGGGATGTCCGAAGGTAAAATTGGGATGGCGGAATCAAGTCGTGCAATTCTTTCGCACACTCTCAAAAATGCATCCTGTAGAAAACCGCAAGGCTGGCTACTCTGCGCATGTGCTCGAGGCTTTGAAGATTGGACCCAACCAAATCTGGATCACCAATCAGCCTCTTTACACGCCTTTACTGATTAAAAACTCACCCTGTTCCTTCTTAGCCTTACATACCGGGGTCAAAGTTTCCTTACAGTAATTGATACATGGACCCAGTAGGCTTCGGCTCTTCTGCTGGGTCCCTGCTGTATGTTGACACTACTTGAGTCACGTACTGTTACCAACGGTTACCAGATGGTCGATGAGCGAGCTATTTAACGCTCGCCGTCCACAAGCCAGTGTGAGTGCCATTACCTCATGGAGGCAACGCGACAGCCTGCCACTACATCTCGCTGCGGACTATGACCTGAAATAAGGCCAAGCGCCAAAACCCAGATGTGGGTTAGGTTCACTTGTGTACAGGGTCCTAATTAAAATTGTTTTCAAAGCTTTAAATATGAAAGTGACAGCAATAAATTAGCGGCATAGCCGTCATTGGTAAAGTTTTCTGGTACAGGGTTCATGGCACACAATTAAAACAATATTTACACTCAATCACTTTTTGAAAGTGGCGTCAATGACTGGAACGTTGAAGGCGAATCGTTTTGTACTGTCTTGTCTTATAGAGAGGAAGAATGAAACACATGTTGCTAAAAGATGGTGGGTGTGTAGATGGATGGAGAGGATGATAAACGATTTTTATTTTGTAAATAGGTCTTTACTAACTCTAATAAATGTTCTTTTTTCGTCCGATAAAACTAGATTAACAGATGAGTCTTTCGGCTGAAAAGATAAAGATGATGAAACTTGGACTTGCGGACGATGAGAAATTGCGTCTGCACTCGCCGTCCGACCGTTCTGTAACTGTCTGGACTGAGCTCAAGTCGTCGGCAGCGCGTTGTCGTTCTCGCGTGCTTCAAGAAGTTGTCAGCAAACATTGAGGTCCAGCAAGGGCAAAGCCTACTGGGACCATGAACCAGCTTCTGAAAGGAAGGTCCGACTCCAGTTTGAGAGCTAAGAAGGAATGGGGTGGGTTGTTTAGTCAGTAAAATTCTGACACTGTTTCCTGCCCCGCCGAGGGGCAAGATTCCTCATTAGATACCATAGCTTAGCCTCCATAAAAAACCCGTTCAGTAAAAATTGTGTTCGACCAGCAATCTTTACCTCAACCTACATAAAAACAACGTGAATGAAAACAATCTTAATCCAAAACCACAAAATACTATCCACTTACCAGTTACTAAAAATAGCAATGAACGTCTACCCACCTTCTGGGAATTTTCGCTCAATGTTATACATGATGCAAAAAGATATGCCCTATTTATTTCCTCTGTCTTCGTATGATGTGACATACATTAAAGATTATTCTATACCGACCCCTCCAGGGATGTCAAGCACTGAATAGCACAGAAGGTCGACTTTATACAACGAGCAAAAGCACACGCACACACAGATAGGCTCGATTGATGTATAATTATTGTCATTATCAAATAGTTCCTCTAGCTTTTTCATTATAGATGATACTATGATGAACTTCCTAGTAATATCCAACGACTAAGCCTAAAAAAAACGATTATAAATTGAATTATTAAATAATGAAAGCGTAAAATTTGCCAAACAGCCTTTTACTGTGTTAAGGACGAAAAGGCTTGGGACGGATCTGTTCCAGTACTCATTTCAACTGTTGTGTCGTTTTCTTTTGTGTTAATTTTCAATTTGTATTTAAATATAATATCTATTTTTTAATTTAGGTTTTAGGCTATTTTTTTTCTCTCTTTTTTCTTTTCACTAATTTTAGCGTATGTCTGGCAATTTAAGTATTTTCTGCAGCCTACCCAAATGTCCGTTCCTTGATATTGTTCGTCAAGTCGTTGAGCTCCTTAGTAGTCTTGAGTTAAGCATTGTGAATACTGACTTATGCTTGCACTGACTTATGCTTACACTGACTTATGCTTGCACTGACTAGATAGGTCTACTCAATTCTTTTTTTTTCTATCATGTTTTCAAATATCTTAGTTACAACATATTTCTTGTCGCTGCTATTATGAACTGATCAATGAAACGCCGATATTGGGATGACCTATGTCTATTAGCAAGTTTCTTATGGCAGTAGATACTTTTTAAATTGTAGTTAAAAATCATCGAATGACAACCCCCTCTTGGGCGAAGCAATGTCAGACTTTTACTCACAAAAAAACTTACCCTGCTCTTTCCTTTCCATAGTCCCAGAGCCTCGGTGTAACGCTTTCGCGTCAACCCTCGGCTCCGGGAGGCTTGGGCTTTAGGTTGACCCTGAAGGGCCCCTACAGTTTCCTGACAACTCTGCTCGGTCTGAACAGTTACCAGACGACCGGACGGCGAGCTACAAATTGCTCGCCGTTTAAAAAAACCTATGTGTTATAAAAAAAAACCCAGTGGACCTCTTATGGCAGTACTGATAAAACTAACCTTCTGTGACAACTCTGCAGCGTGAGCCTGAAGATACGGGACTTCTTCCGTGGCCCGATATCCGATGGCTTATCGATTCGCCTCAGAATAATACTAAACTGAACTTGGGATCCAAAATGTTGTGTCGTATCGTATCGGAGTTTTAATGGGGCAAGCGAGGTAGTCGAATATTTTGAGACCTGTATTTAGGTAGGTATAGATTTTTAGATTAGATGTTATGTAACCTGAATATTTCAAGAAGGCTTTTGATGGAAAATCTATGTGTTTTTTTATATGTTTTTAATATTTGAGCACATTATGGAGGGCGAAAGTGCACGTAAAACAGCAGATTTTCAGAGGTCTTTACTGAGTTAGTTTTACAATAATATTGTAGTTTCTATAGAAGTCTAGATTATATCTACAAGATTTCTGTGTAACAATAATATTTAAAGAAAGATGGGTAATTGTGAAATAGCGGTTATATGAAAATATACATCGGTTGGCCGACCTTAAGAGGCCGGCGTTCGGGACGATTTATCCATACAAACGTAATACCAAAATCATTTGCAAGTCGAGCATATTTCAACCATATTATGATATTTGGATTAAGACAATATTTATCTAGGTTCCCAGATCCGAAGGTCAGAAGATCAGAAGGTAGAACGTATTACGTTTGTATGGATAAATCGTCCCGAACCGGCCTCTTAAGATCAGGATAGCAAGATTGTTCAAAAGAGTAATCCTTGGGTTTGAAACTTAAAGGGCAATTGAAGAAATACAGTTGAGTTTTAGTCTGACAGATTGGCTCTGAGCTCTGAAAGAACTGGAACAAATTACCTGCTGCAGTCTTCCAATCCGATTATAATTTGGGTGTCTTCAAAGGTAGAGTGAATATCTAGGCTTTTGATAAACAAATGCGCCTCGTCATCAAAGATTGCATCACTGCTTAACATCAGTTGGGATCGCAGTCAAACATTAGTTTATAACGAATAAAAAAAAAAACACCCAAAGCGAGGTGAGTAAATTGATGCTATCCCCAGTAAACAAATGTATAGAATATTCTATACTCAGCAATGTGTCACTCCAGGCAGATATAACAAAGACCATCATTTATGTCCTGGTCAAAAGTTGATGCCAAAGCGCAACACCTGGGCTCTAGGATTAAGGCAAGCAAGAAACGGGGTAGGTTATTTTATCAGTAAGTGTCTGACAATGTTTCCTGCTACATCCAAGGGCTCCCGCCCTTGGGCGGAACCTACTGGAGCTCAGAGTCTCTTTCTGAAAGGAAGGCTTGGCCCCAGTACGAAAAGCAAAGAAGGAACGGGGAAGGGAGTTTAGTGAGTAAGAATCTGACACTGTTTCCCGCTCCACCCAACAGTGGGATTCATCATTTAATGATTTTTGCCCACCATAAAAACCATAATAAAATACCCCCTTACTGGCTGTCTGTGGTATTCCAGTCCGGTTTGAATTTATGTCCTAACAATACGTTACTTCTGGGTAAGCATGAAGCACGCTTATCTAGAAGTTGATCATATTGCTGCTTACCATTAGATGAAATATTTGTCAGTTGTTGCTAGCCTATGAACAGTAAAAAAAAGCCTTAAACACGATTGCGAAAAAAAATCCATTAAAAATCAATTAACCGATATCTTATCTTTTTCTTCTGCTCTCCCAATTTTTTCCCAAGAAAATGTCCTTATAGATAAGTAAGAAATCAAATCGAAAAGCAACTTTTCTGTAAGTGGCTTATAACAGTCACTACTTTTCCTTCTATTAAGAGCTTACACGGGAAACGTTTTAAATCGGGCGGTGTACGCCTTTTTAACATTTTCTTTCGTAGCTACACAACAACACAGGGTGCTCGGAAAAAGTTTGATGAGACTAAGATTGCGATTGATATCGAAGTGGATTCCATTTTTAAACTTTTCATTCCAAAAGTTTAAAAATGGAATGATGAGTTGAAAGAAAGTGAGTGGGTGGTGGTGGAAATTTTTACAGACTAAAGCTAGACCAGTATCCTTTAGTTGCCCTATCATCATAATTATCAGCCTTTTTTAATGTTCCCACTGATAGGGCACACCTCCTCTCCAGGAGAGGGAATGGGCCATGATCCACCACGCGAGTCCAGTGCGGATTGGTGGATGTCACATGTCTTCGAATGTTTGGTTCTAGGACATGCCGGTTTCCTTACGATGTTTTCCCTCACCATTTTGAGAGCAGTGGTAATGAAATAAATTACATAAAGTAATACGTCTGGTTGGGTTTGAACCCGCGACCTACGTCTCGTAAGTCGCGGCCGTTACCACTCGGCCACGACTGCTAAGTAGTTGCCCTATGCGTATTATAGACACAGGCTTCCTTTTCAAAAAATTCCCGTGGTCATAACGCGCATCGGCTTTAATTTGAACCTACGGTTTAGCTAATTTGAACACTACACACCATAGATATATTATATGCTACGCGCCATAGACCCATATTGCTCGTCGCCCGTAAGCCCGTGCTTGGTTGGTAGTCGGTGTCTAGATAGTTTGGGATTTGCAAACATCTTTCTGAATCCCGCGTGAACTTAAAAGGCGGCGCAAAATTGAAAGGTCGGACGGCGAGTTACTAATTTCTCTCCGTCAACAAACCTGCGATTACAGTGCCCTTGAAGTATAAAGAAAAAACCGAGAACTTTAAAGACTTTTTACACCCATACGGTCGGATAGCTCGTCAAAATCTAAACTCTACATACCATCTCAAGAAAACCTACTTCACACCCTGTATAACGGTGGCTATTACAACAATTGCAATATATTACATAAAGTAGTCGATATCTTGCCAAACTGAGATTTTTTTGCAGAACAATTTATATGAAAATCTCTTTTATTTCAGCTAATATCTCTCTTTTATTCAGTTCGATGGGTTTTAGTATGATTACGAATTAGATATATTTTGAGTGCGAGAAAATATTGCGAATTGGGATAAATATGTACATATGTATCGGCATACGATTTATTTTAACGGATTTATGTTATTACTAGCTGCTGCTTGTGGCTTCGCCCGCGTATCTTATGTATTATGGACACGGTCTATCTGCGTACCGAGTTTCGTACCGGGTTTTGAGTTTCTATGCTAGTGGTCGTAGATTCCCACCCAGGACAAACGTTTGTGTGATGAATTCAATCATTTGTTCTGCGTCTGGGTGTAATTTATCTATAACTAGCTTTTGCCCGCAGCTTCGCCCGCGTACATAAAATATAGCCTATGTCACTCAGGAGTAAAGCAGCTTTCTATTGTTGCTTAAATTTTTCCAATCGGACCAGTAGTTCCAGAGATTACCCCCTACAAACAAAAAAACAAAAAAACAAAAAAACAAACTTTACCTCTTTATTATATTAGTGTAGATATGTATATATTTAGAAATATATAAATATGTTTATCAATTGTCTAGTACCAATAACACAAATTCTGCTTAGCTTGGGACTAGACGACGTTGTGAGACAGTTGTGGAATCTATATACGAGTATATATAAGAGAAATTCGTGTTAGTTACACTATTTAAAACTCAAGAACAGTTGAACCGATTTGGCTAGAAATGGGCAGGGAGGTAGCTAAGAACCACAAAATGGACATAGGATACTTTTTATCCCTACCAATTCTTTTTAACAACAGTTTTTAACAGCAATAAAAACTGCAAATTGCATTTATTTATTTTCACCATTTTTTTTACGAGTTATCAAGCGTTAAAATTCACAGAGAGAGAGCAGTGGTGGCCGAGTGGTAACGGCCCCGACTTACGAGTCGTAGGTCGCGGGTTCAAACCTAGCCAGGCGCATTACTTTGTGTAATTTATTTCATCACCACTGCTCTCAAAACGGTGAAGGAAAACATCGTGAGGAAACCGGCATGTCCTAGAACCAAAAATTCGAAGACATGTGACATCCACCAATCCGCACTGGGCCTGCGTGGTGGATTATGGCCCATTCCCTTTCCTGGAGAGAGGAGGTCTGTGTCCCTGCAGTGGGAACATTAAAAGGCTGATGATGATGATGATGATGAAAATTCACAGAGCCTAACTTCAGACTAGCCAAGATCCCACGGCCATACTGCAAGGACAAAATTATCCTAAAGAAACATACTCTCTACCTTGAATCAATGCTTTTTAAAACACTCGTTTTAAAACATTGTATGTGCCAGGATATGGTCTACCTATGTGGCAAGTTTCCAAACTCTTAAGACAGTAAAATATATCAGGCAGAGGAGTTGCAAAGATGTACAGAGATTCGAAAGAGTTACCGTGGCCTTGAACCGCAAAGGGCAGCTGAAAAACCACAGGTGCGTTTTACTCAATAAAAGTCTGACAATCCACTTCGATCCAACCAGAATGGGTGGAGATATTTGATGATTTCCCACCTAATCAAAGAAAAAGTGGTAACCGACAGACAGAGTTAGTTTTTCTTTTATAATTTTAACATTGATTTAACGAGACTAAGATTAATGGTATCTTTAATTTTCTTAAGTGAAAGACAGCAAATATAAAATACGCAATTGTATAAATGTCTGGAAAAAAAATATGTCTAAGGCATTCGATGATGGTTTATTCCGTTTATTCGTATAAATAAACTAGTGCGCCTCACCATCAATTTTTGCATCAGTGCTTACCATCAGGTGGCAGTCGCACTAGTTTTTTGCAATAAAAAAATACATCTTATTACACTGATATTTCATAAACGAAACAGGAATGAAAAAACAGCATGAAACCTATTAAATATTTTCTTTCGTAATATGAGTTGTGGTTGTGGAATCGTCGGTGGTTGCCGAATCATCAGTAAAAATATATTTAAAATAAAATGTGTTAACTCGACACAATTTTGGACACTGTGTCCAAATCATCAGCAACTCTGTATTTGAAAGAGCACGCAATATAAATGACTTATAACTTTTTTCTAATACACAAACACATCCTATCCATTGGCAGTTTTGTGTGCGTATACGTCATAAATGAAACATAGGTACTATTTGATATTCATTTACTAGTTTTAGTTTTCTAAGATTTCATACAAAAATAATTTTAACATTGAGAGCCCTGTTAATAATTTGGTTTAATAAACATTTTTCTTTCTTTCCTTACTTCCAAGGATTAACAACAAAAAAAAACTTTCCAACTTTTGGGCTCTCTCGTAGAGTATTACAACCACAACTTTTTTGCGCCATTCAGTAGTCACCAACTCTTACCAGAGCTAAGGTAATCAGGCCCACAGATCCAGTAAACTTAAACATAATTCAAAATACCTATTAAATTCCTTTGTCCTATATACACAAGAGGCGAAACTTCTCTGCCCTCAGGCGATGTTTCCTATCCACCCGACCTTGTCACGACCATGTCTTGGAGAAGTAAGATCATATTTCGTCTTGGGGAGATCCACCCGTAAAATTACTTGTTTATTTTGTTATTTAGCTATATTAATGGCTTGTATTCTGTGTTTTATTTTATTTATGGTAAGTTATCTTCATGGATTTTGCGCTTTCACGGTGTTTTGTGAAGAGAAATGAGATGTAATTTTGCGGTGTTTGTGCGTGATGGAATTTTGGTAGATCGTATGATTTGCGTTTCTACGTGCGTGTAATATATTTTGTTTTGTGAGTGAATTTATCAAGAATGATATGTGGTATATGGGCTGCGAGGTTGTTGGAATAAGTTTCCGTAACACTGGAAACACAAAGAAGTGAAGAAACATGGGTCGATTTTAATCGATAAAAGTTTGATGTTCTGTTTAACTCTACTCAGAGTGGGAGAAGAAATTTCATGACTTCACACACAAAAAAAATTGATAAATAATATATTTATACATATACTCTAGCATTTGCTAGCGGCTTTGCTAGTGTAAAATTACAAAATATGTTGCCCAATCTTTCAGAGTTGTTGACGTCGCGTATTGTTCCTGCGCGCCTCAAAGAGTTGTCAGCAATCTGTAGGCGCCCAGTAGGGCGCTAAGCCTTCTAGTTCTATGAGACCAGAGTGACCAGAGCTTTTCACTACTACACTAAAATTACCAGAAGGATCACAATTAGCATCTAATAGGAGCTGCAAGACATCTCAAAAGACCACCGTGGAACTATCTTTGTACAACGCACACTCCTGTTAGTACACATCCCTGAGGACAAGGAAGGGATCTTCGGACCTTGTTCAGATATAGTTACTTTCATAAATTTTCATGATTCATATTTTTTAGCCCTCTATTATCTCTAAAGGCAATTTTTAAATTGATTTAGGGTTTACAAACAATCAAAACTTAAAACAAAGGAGTTTAATTTTAAGGTTTACAATATTACAAGTCAACTGGCAAAGATCCTTCCAACAGAAAGTATTGTATTTTCCAGTTAAAAATTTTTAGAGAATTAAATTGTGGCTCACATTATATCACAGAATTACAACAATTATATCTTCAGCTTCCTGTTCTTGTTTGTTGTACGTTGGCAAAACATTCTTATTTCAATTCTGTCCCATCAACGGGTATGTTATCGTTAACCCCCTTTTCTTTCATATCACTCCATATACTCGTACTTACACAATCTATCCAGTCTTTCTGTATCTCTCTCCAATGTTACATACTTCTAACTCCTTTAGTTACATGCTTTTCTTTATCCTTCTTCTTCACATGTCAATACAAAGTCAAACGATTTTCTTTCAACTTTTTGCCCGCTTGCATCACTTTCAAACTTCCACTAATGAACTCATTTCTCACACTTATCTCAACCTTCCTATCTCTGCTACATACAATCTTTTTTCATTCATCTTTTTCATTGCTCAACATTCTCAGCCATACTACAGTATTACAACAACAGTAATACCATAACAACAACCACAACAAATATCATCATCATGTCAGCCGAGCGACGCCCACTGCTGGGCATAGGCCTCCCCAAGGATCTCCACAACGATCGGTCCTGTGCTGTCCGCATCCAGCGGCTTCCCGCAATCTACACCTGATCGTCGGTCCACTTGGGGCCTGCCCATGGAGCGTCGTCCGGTACGCGTCAACAACAACTTATAAACAACTTGTACACAATAACTTATAGATTTATCCTTCAATACCAATATACCATAATACCATATTTTTTCATCTTGCCTTAGGGGCAAAAAATAAAACTATGGTCTAACTAAGATTACATTACCGTTTCCATTTGTAACTAAAATCTCTTCATCAAAATTAACTGACAAAACCAAATAAATTACAATTTCAAACGAGGATATCATTTACTTCCTTCGCTGACTGCAAAATATTACCATTTACTGAGATTCCAGCATTAAACTTTCGTTTATAAGTAGGTGCAGAAACTCGAACAATTGAAGTTTTAATTGAAACCTCAGCGTTTCGTCTTTAAGTTTATACGAGTACCATTGCCGAGCTCGTTGTATGCAGAATGGTATACAATCACTTATATAGTTGTATCTGGCGCGAAACTTGGTCTTAGGTAGTGTCATAGTGTTGATTTTGTAACTATAGTTAGGGAAATTGTCGTGCAGTTGTGAATTTGTAAAGATTTATCTATACACTGGATGAGTGATGGATTACGGCCCATTCCCTCTCGTAGATAAGAAGCCTGAGTCCCTACAGTGAGAACATTATAAGGCAATGCTATGCTATCTACACACGAAACAACGCGCAAAAGAGATCGTTTTTAATAACTAGTTTGACTTTTTACAGTTTTTCACGCGATTAGGACATAAACTTACACCCGTATTCACAAACGTTACTATGCGGTCTCACAGTGCTCGCGAGCGCACAGGGCAGGGTTTGTGAACTACGCAACACAAACGAACCAATCACAGAGCTCTATTTCAACGCTGTGCGTTTGCTTAGTCAAGGGTCGTTTGAGTATTGTTTGTGAATACGGGTGTTATTCTAACAGACTCAAAATCCGTATGATTGAAGGATCCTATTTTATTAACGAAGGCTTGTAAGACTTAACAACTCATTCCTCATACATACAAGTGACGTATACAGAAGATAATTATTCTCATGGCAAAAAGAAATGCTGTAATTTCACTATAAACGTTTTTTCAAAAATCTCATAATCAAAACTTGCTACTATTGCAATTTATTTGTTAGGTAGACGCATTAAATTGTGTTCTAAATCCATACATCTTCATCAATCATAATCTAAGATTGACATCTGATAAATACAATTGCTTTTTCAGCTTACCTCCATCTGGTATATTGAAGATTTTAACAACATTAAGTACCTATGTAGTATATAATGCACTTTATATGTTGTTATGTCTCGTGTCTGATGGCGCGTGTGTGAGATCATTCAGTTCTCTACAAAATAATCGAGCACAGTGGTGCTGATACAAGCGTCATGTTCGTGAACGGACGCCATCAGTCGAGTCTTACCTGCCAGTGGCATTTTATTTGTATACTCGTTGCTGCCAGTAGCTTCGCACGCCTGGTAGTAGTTTTATCACCTTGAGGAACAAAAATAGTATAAAATGCACAACAAAAACAAAAGACAGGTAAGTTGAGTGGTTTCGGAGTAGTTTGATAATACACTGTTATATCGAGGGTGCAGTGCCAATACATTCTAAGGGACATTTTTTGAGAAAAATACTTTTTAACGTTTATTTTTTTTTTTTAATTTGTTATGTTGTAATAAAATTTCCGAAGCGGATATTTAGTTATAATTGCATCAAATGGCGCGTTTAATTCCAGGTGGAACCTGACCTAAAACCAACGTGTCAATTTATGATATTACCTCCTAACGCTTCTGGGACATTCGAGTTCAAAAGTTAGGAGTTATTGTCACTTTGCCATCGATATGTCATATAATTAACCTCATTTTTGTACAAATGTGAAACCTGATTTTTATGCCAAAATTATCTTTTGACGTTTTTCTTAATGGTGGGGAAAATTTATTTATTTATAAAAACTTTAGTCACATAACACTGTACGAAGGCGGACTTAATACATACCTTAATTTCTACCAGTCGACCTTAGGGTGGTGCAGAAACACGACATTCGGCCCCACAGCTGGGCCTCTCCAAATTATTTTTTGATCTCAGAAATATTGGAATCGATTCGCTGACTTTGAACAAACTTTACTACCCAGCTTTCGCATAATTATACTAAAAATAATGTGGTATATTAGGTAGTAATAGATAATAATATAAAGAAATTATACAATATTAACTTCATATTAAAGAAATGCCGTAGATTTTAAAATTAAGAGCGCAGAGACAGCGTCTTAAGTTAAATCCTCACATTTAAGTTTCAGAAGTTCGCAAACCCAAAACTTGTCGGGACGCGCACCTCACAGGTTTAACATAAAGTTCACAGTTTTAATCCTCCGTTTTATATAATATTTCATACTAGTACGGGTAACTTACTTGTTTTTAAAGAAAAACGGCGAGGAAATTTTTATTGGAATTCTTAAGTACGATGATATATACCAGTGAAATAAATGACTAAATTTTATCAAATCAAACAAATGGTCAGTCTAAGGATAAAAATAATCTTATATAGTTTTTTTTTGTCGGTTTAACTTTGTAAGTTTTAGCACAGTTGAACGTTTAATGTTATAATAGTAATCTAATAATAGTAATATTCGACAACTATCACACAACGTCGTTTAGTCTCAAGCTAAGCAGAGCTTGTGTTATGAGTACTAGACAACTAATAAACATGCTTATATATTTCTAAATACATACATAGTATAAAACAAAGTCGCTTCCCGCTGTCCCTATGTATACTTGGATCTTTAAAACTAAGCAATGGATTTCGATGCCCTTTTTTAAATAGATAGAGTGATTCAAGAGGAAAGTTTATGTATATAATACATGCATTAATATATTTAATAATCAGCGTTGCACCCATGCAAAGCTGGGGCGGGTCGCTAGTTATAGATAAATTACACCCAAACACAGAACAAATGATCGTGCTCATGACGCAAACATGTGTCTTGGTTGGGAATCGAACACGACCTCCGGCATAGCAGTCAGAGTCACTAACTACTGGCCACTAATGTAAATCTAATTGTTCAAGTAACAAAACATGCTTTACTTTATGTATTGATAATAAATACTTAGAAAAAACATTTCCTTATTAGATTACAAACAAGAAATAAAATAACTGTTTGTGCATAGAATTTAGATAGATTTAGATAGATCGTAATCTTTTTTCTGATTGATGAAAAAGAGAAAGTTTATTATAAAATCAAGTAATAATAAATAAATGTAAAAAGTAAAAGTTATCTGTCGGTTAAAAATGCTATGCAAAATCTACAAAACACATTTCCGATACCGGGAATCGAACCCGAGCTTCCTGGGTGAGAGCCAGGTATCCTAGCCACTAGACCATATCGGATGTGACAAGTAGCTCCAAATTATTGACTATATGCCTGTTAGTATACAGGTAAACCTGTCATGGAATATGCTTTTTATTTTGGGTATGTTCAAATGTGTGAAGCCACTGGCAGCAGCTCATCATTATCATCAGCCTTATAATGTTCCCATTGCTGGGACACAGGCCTCCACTCTAGGAGAGGGAATGTGCCATAATCCGCAACACGGGACCAGTGCGGATTGATGGATGTCACACGTCTTCGAATTTTTGGTTCTAGGACATGTCGGTTTCCTCACGATGTTTTCCTTCACCGTTTTGAGAGCAGTGGTGATAAAATATACTACACAAAGTTATGCACCTGACTAGTTTAACACACGACCTACAACTCGTAAGTTGAGGCTGTTACTACTAGGTCACCACTGTTCGGCAGCAGCTGGTTAATAATAAAAAAACTGAGCAAGTGCGACTCGGACCTTCGCATTGATTGGTTCCGTACAAACTTACCTATGAAAACAGTTCAATTCCGGAATTGAGTTACAATTTTTTTTTCTAAATCGCATTTTTCTTTGTAAGTTTATTAGAATTTTAAAGTTTTCAGATTTTTTCCTACATTTGTGCTATGAGACTTGTTTCATGTGAAATTGCAGGATTTTAGTTCAACGAAAAATATCTTATAAATATTGATTCCCTTGATAGTGTAAAAATATACGTTTTTGCGACATAAATGGGTGTAACTTTTTTTAGTTACCATAAAACAGGGTGAATAGAAACAACATTTTACTGTTTTTTTTTACATTATTTAAAAATTGTTTACTGCATTTAAATTTTTATACATTTATATACATATTTTTTTTCAATTTAATATTGAAAACTTTATTAAAAAAAAATTCTTTATTAAAATTAAAAATGTAAAATCAAAGTAATAATCCGAATATAATTTTTTTCTATTTACTCCATTTTACTCGGTAATTCAAAAGTTTAATTTTGTCACATCTTGAATATAAGTATGGTTTTAATTTCAAGTCAGTTTCTCCACGAATTCCCGAGATAAGGGGTCTTGTCAGCCAGATAGACGGTCAACAAAATGATCCTATAAGAGGTCCATTTTATTCTTCTGAGCGAGACCTAATAGGCGTCTAACATAGTACTATGGTAATTCATTGTCATCCAAACTATATAGATTACCTACTGGGGCCCAGGGTCTCTTTATGCAAGGAAGGCTTGGCCCCAGTGCGAAGGGCTAAGAAGGAACGGGGTGGGACGTTTAGTCAGTAAGAGTCTGAGAATGTTTCTCGCTCCGACCAAGAGCGGGACTCGTCATTGGATGATTTTTGCCCACCACAAAAAAAATACATAGGTTAAAAATTTCACCTAAGTACATCAGGGGTAATTGTTTCTAATTCCATTTGAGAAATTTCCCCTAAACACACATAGAAACATTACAAATTACACAGAACCTTTTTAAAAAACCTCTTCTTCAATAGAACACAAAAACTTTTTGTTCAAGTTTAAAAATACATTCATGGAGCTGCAAACTTTGCTACCTCCATACACAGGATGTTTATAAAGCAGGTAACAGACATATAGTATTTTATAACAACTGTATCTTCATAGACATGATAAGGGTGCGTCAGATTAACGGAGCGGCGATGTGCGTATGAACATGGGTGAATTTGTGGGAACATGATTGCACGCCTGTCTTCCCCAAGGGGTTTAGAAAAGGTGTTATGTTTTGGTCCCATTGTAGTGATGTTCCCAACCGAATTTTGATCATGGTAACTAATCTCTATGGAGATTTGGCAGGCTTATGCAGAAAATAATATAGTGGTAAAATGTGTACATAAACATAGATGCACATGTGGGTTTATTTGTTTGCTTTCTTCCTTAACTCTCATAGTGCGATGGGGCGGCAATCCAATACGACCGAGAAGGCACACGGTCAGATAGTCTTATGGCTTTTATAAAGTGGGCAAAAATCATCCAATGACGAATCCCACTCTTGGGTGGTGGAAAAAACAGTGTTAGACTCTTGCTTACCAAATTCCACACCCTGTTCCTTCTTTGTCTAAGCCTTCCTTTCAGAAAGAGACCCTGGGCCCCAGTAGGCTTCGACCCATTTGCAGAGTGCCTACGGTAGTCGCATGGCAGACGTCGATATCTAACAATCAACTTTAATGTAGACTATAAGAACTTAAACTTAAAAGGGGGGCAGTTTGCGGTGCATCTGGTCTGTGGTGTGTATTGGGGGCGTCTGTCAAGCAGTTTCTCCTTTTATACAAGGTGTAACGTAAAATGCGCAAAACTTAAATAGTTTGCTGATATTAACGAGCAGAAGCTATTTAACCATATTTTTCCGAAACTATGAACTCTGATACATTAAAAAAATTGGCCTGTCTAATTATTAATAATTTAACGTTCCTGTAAAATTCAAGATACCTTCAAAATGAATATTTCAAACATAACATTTGGCATAAAATAGAAATAAAGAAAATGCGTTTGCGAAAAAATGTCTTGGATGGCAATCGAACTCATGACTTCTAGCACAGGAATCAGGCCACTAGCTACTAGCTAGACCAGTTCAGGTAAATTGAAGACTTAGTTAGCAATACACAACCACAAAAGTACAAGACACCCAACATTAAAACTTACTAAAAAATGTGTGATATTCTAATTTTCGCCTTAAAATATCATTGAGATCATTATGCTGCTAAGAGGGTATTGAGATGTAAAGTGAGTCTTCAAAACTCCGTCCCTGAGTGGGTCAAGGGTGTCTTCAACTTTGTGAACAGTCTCTTGGGAAACTGCTCTAACAATTCTATACCTTATTTGTTATGTCCATTTTCACCAAGACTGAGTGATATCTTATTATTTCTATAGTGTCTTAAGTCGTCAAAAATTAATCATTAATGGCAGGCAAATAGTTGATGAAATTATTAAGTCAGACACTTAATAATTTCATACACTTATAAATTAATAAGATCAACGAAATAATTGAATAAGTTTTATTAAATCAAAATAATGGCCGGTTTAAGGATTGCAAACGAAAAAATCTTATTTGGAAACTGAATTGACTAGATTTTTTACGATGATAAATTTGACCAAGGTTTTTATTATGGTAGGTAAAAATCCTCCAATGACGAATCCCATCCTTGGGTGGAGCGGGAAATAGTGTTAAACTTTTACTGACTAAAAAACCTACCAAATTTTACCCTTGCCTTAGTCCAAGAGCCCTAGTGTTACGCTTTCGTGTCAACCCTTGGCCCCAGGAGGCTTTGACCCTGTAAGGCCGACATTTGGTGGCTTGACTTCATGGGTTTTGACTAAATTGAACTTTTAATATTACCACTGTATAAATCTTGGTTAAGTAACATAATATGCTTTGATTTATGTATTGATGGTAAATACTTAAGGAATACATTTCCGCATTAGCCCCTAGATTGTCAGACTAGCTTGAGATCGGCTACTAGTCTAGCCGGAAACCGCTGAATACCCGTATTTTACACGAAACTGTCTAATAGACCTTCACAACCCAGTTATTAGGCAACACGATACTCCTTGGAGAGACTGATGGTCTGACTTTCCGGCGTCGACTACCTGTAACGACTGTCTAAGTTCCACGAATAACAAGCGGGACCAACAACTTTACGTGCTTTCCGAGGCACGGGATCGAGGACAGGATGGCATTTCTTAGATAAACTTAGAAAAGTAGTGATAATAATTGATACGGCTCGCATTGTGAGGAGGTTCCTGTCTCTGGAGCCCAAACCACCGGTAGCTTGGACCCTGTTCCCGACACCGGTGTACTCCAATTTTTTTATATTTTTTAATGTTTTTTTTTTTTTATTTAAATAAGTAAATTAAAATAAATAAATGGAAATATTAACAATGATTGGACCCTGTTGCCGATACCGATGGGACACTATTTTTTATATTTTAAATGTTTTTTTGTTTATTTTTTTGAAATGTTTGAAAATATTATTCATGTTTTTGGTGGGAAAAATCATCGGCCTTTTGGCTAAAATTAAGTATAGTATAATTTATATGTTAATATATTATGAATAAACGCAATAATAATTGTGGAGCAGTGATGGCCTAGTGGTAACGGCTTTAACCATTGGGTTATCAAGACACTGTTTCCTGATACGAACACTCAAAAATTAACAATAAATCGCTCGAAACAGTCTGGAGAGGTCTTAAAGTAACATTTTTTATTACAAACACGGCGATGCGAGCGCGGTGCTCGAACGTGCCTGCCTTTAAAAAGCTTATGTGAGTTGTGGAAACACCCTGTGTGCGGAATAGAAAGAGACTGGATTTTTACGCCAGATTGAAGTAAAGGCTTGTTGCCTTGATGTATTAGCTCAGTAGATGTGGCATTAGCAGGTAGGGGTGGAAAGAAGAAGAAAATAACAGGGCAAGTGTGAGTCGGATTCTCATGTTGAGGGTTCCGTACAAATTAATTTATGTAAATACTAGCTTTTGTCAGCAGCTTCGCCCGCGTACATAAAATATAGCCTATGTCACTCAGGAGTACAGCAGCTTTCTATTGTTGCTATTTTTTTTTCCAATCGGACCAGTACTTCGAGAGATTACCTCCTACAAACAAAGAAACAAAAAAAAAAAACTTTACCTCTTTATTATATTAGTATAGATAGTGTAGATTATACTTCGATTCCTAAATCGAGTTTAAAAGGTTTTATCGAATCAACAATTTTTTATATGATGTTATAACCAATTTCCAGTTTTCAGGTTTATTCCTATTTTTGTGTTGTAAGACCTTACTCCTCGCCGTCATGAGGTCAATAAATTTGATTCCTTTCAGTGTCGAAATATGCGAGCGACATAAATGGCCACATCTTTTTTGTTGTTTACTTAAATGTTTCATTTTTGTACTGTTTCAAAGTATCGTAGGCCTAAGTTTGGTTTAAATTTCAACTCGATACCGTTACGCGTTCTCAAGATACGGTTCCATTTTTCCCCTTTGACGTCCGGAACTCTAAAAACTAGAAATGATAAACTAAAGAGCAATGCGGGAATGCGGGTCCCAGCCCCGACTTACGAGTCGCGTTATAAAGCCAACTAGATGCATTACTTTTTATTTCATCACCACTGTTCTCAAAACAGTAAAGGAACACATTTTATTGTGAGAAACGGTATGTTCTAGAACCAAAATGTGGCGTTCATCAACCCGCATTGCACCTACGTGATGAATCCATGGGCCATGGTCATAGGCTTCGACCCAGCTGGGCCCCAAAAGTTCGCTGATATCTCCTGGAGGCGCGCTTGGAACGATACGGGCCGTCGACGCCTCATTCTGGACAGTGACTGAATGGTTAGATGGTGGACTATCCATTGCTCACCCTCCGCGCCGACGATGGCTGGTAATCGGGATTGGAATCCCAGTGGTGGGGGCGTGTTAGCCGTTACTTTGCCTTGACAGGACTGGCACAACAATGGTGTAGACAGTCTCCAGTAGCCTTACACCTTGGGAATTTTTTGCATTTTTACTTTAGATTTTAACTTAACCGACACTTAAGATGAGTCCTCGTAATTAAACAATTTTTTTACGTTAATTTTAATTTAAGAATACTTGTTTGAATATTTTTTTTTATATGTGTTTGTTGATTATATTACCTCCATTAACCCGAAGACAAAAACATAAAACAAGTAACTTTCCTCGATAGAAAAAAAATCCGAACGTACCTCTAAAAATAACATTTTATGAATTTTATGCCGTAGTCATGTACTTTCTGTCACATTAAAATAATGAAAAATGTAGATAACATCTTATTAAACATTAATCAGCAATCAGTTTTTAAAGAAACATGAAATTGAATTTTTAATACATTTTTATTTAGTATGGCGCTTACGTTATTTTTTTTCGAGCAGGTTGGATGTTTCCTCTCTCTATCTATTTACGTTGCTATCGCATAGTTCTATCACTTTCACACTTTTTGTCATTTTCGCAACAAGGTATCGCCTTTTGCAACATAAAGGTTTTACATAACTTCTAATATAAAGTATTATTAAATAATTTATTTTCGCAAAACACAATTTGTTTTATCTTTGTACTTCGCATAGGAATTAAGATATAATTTTTATTGTAAAAAATAAAACTTTAATCTTTTTGTAAAGTTATTGAAATGCTGGTTAAATAGTTTTAACTTTTCATTGTCGGTATATTTCTCTTAGTTATTATGCTATATATAACTAATGGAACTGAGGGTTGTAATAGAAATGATGAGGAAATGGAGGGCATAATGCCTCCATTACTTTGTTGTTTCCTTGCAAATGCGACTAAGATTAAGTTGATGCAAATAAATGACAGGAAATTATGTGAAAAGATTATTGTTATAGATAATAAAGCACACCCAAAAATGGATTAGCTATTATTTAATATAATAGCTAATCCATTTTTGGGTGTGCTTTACAAATGTAAAAACTCACATACTCAAATATCTTCACCAGTAATAACTGTATATACAGGTCATACAAATAGACTTTTCCGTTTGGAAATCTAACTGATGACACGCAGTAAGGCAGTCCAGCACCAACCACTGTACGAAGCGTCACCGTTTGAATTGAACGTGATGTTGGTTTTTTTTATGGTACGTAAAAATTATCTAAAGACGAATCCCTCCCTTGGGCGGAGCGGAAAACAGTGTCAGACTCTTACTGACTATACAAACTAACCCGTTTTTTCCTTGCCTTGATCCCAGGGCTCAGGTAATACGCTTTCGCGCAAAGATATTATTTAAAAATATCAAGGGTAGATCCTTGGTATTTTTAAATAATATCTTTGTTAGTATATTCATAAATTGGACTGGAACAATATGCGTAGGTACCTGCAGTACCTACGCATATTTCTTTCCTATTCATTCTTCTTTCCCTCCGATTATAATTTGGGTGCAGGTATTCAAGGCTAGAGTGAATAGGCTACAGAGTAAATAGGAGTGAATAAGATAAACTAGAGCGCCTCACCATAAATGAATGTATCACTGCTTACCACCAGATGGAATCGCAGTCAAGCATTAGTTCTTAGTCCTTAAATCGTTCCAAATATTAAGCCAGGTCCCGTCTTCAAACATCTGCAGCCACGTCGCTGATCATGTAATAAGGTGGGTACACCCCACAAAACTATTTCTTTGGCTTTGGTATGACAATACTCTTTGTATTGCCGAGAAACCTGAGATTAGAACTTTGTTCGGAGTTCCTGCCTTCAATAGAAAATTTTGAGGTAGGAACTTAGATTTTCAGAAAGTATTTGGTGGTGAAAGATTGCGTTTTAAGTAGATATATTCTTATTGTTATCTTAAGAGAAAGATCACGTTCGCTGCGGACTCATTTTGGATTTCGTAATGGCGTATGAGGTGTTTTAGAGGTCAAAGTTGAGAGTTTTTACTGAACCCACCAACACACCCTTTATAAGATAACCAATTTTATATAATTGTCACTATTATTCGTACAGAAATGTTAATATAACTGTTTCCCGAACAAAGAGAAAAAAGTCGACTTGTAGACAAAGACATTCCATCTACATATATCTTTAAATCTCTTTGCTTGTAGAGCATGCGACGTCGTTCTACGTACAAATCAGGACTACTATTCTCTTAGAAAACAGCATTGAGCGCAGCGCTGGTCATAATAAAATTACACATTACACATTTGATTTTTAACCTAATGTCTATAAGCATTGAATTGACAATCCAATGTACCTATTTGAGTTTCGTGCCTGTGACCAGCGCTACGCTCAAGGCTGTTCTTAGAGCACTGCTGGCATGAGCCACGGTTTAATGTAGTTCAATCTTCAAACTCATCATGTTCTCGGACCACTCTTTTAAAAGTTATCACAGCCTTAGTAAATCGAAAAAAATAAAGAGGGATATTTTGTTGCCTTACCTACTAGACCCTTTCATCCTTCACTTTTGCTGACCAAGTTGGTGTCCAATAACTGTCAAAACATTATGTATTTGCGGCTAGAAACAGCTTCCGTGTATCAACTGTCCAACTTCGCTGACGTAACTTTTGCTTGTCTAATACACTGTTATTCTAAAGTTCGACCACGTGTCAGAATTTCAGATGATCTAGAATGACTGTCACACTATGTTATTCAACTAGGTACTGCCCGGGGCCTCGTTCGAGAATTTAGTCTATTTTCTGAAAATATCATCATCATCATTCCTAAAAAAGACGTCCACTGTTGGACATAGACCTCCCCTAAGCATCGCCACAACGACCGGTCTCATGCATCTCGCATCCAACCGATTCCAGCAACCCTGGCCAGGTCATCAGTCTGCCTTATGGGAGGCCTTTCAACGCTACATCTTCCGGTACGCGGTCGCCACTCCAGAACTTTTCAGCCCCAGCGGACATCTGCGTGCAATGTGCCCTGCCCATTGCCACTTAAGTTTAGCGATTCTTTTCGCTATGACGGCAACCTTGGTTCTGCGGATATTCATTTCTGAAAAATATACAGGTAGGTTTTAATTAGTTAAAATCTAATACTCTGAGAGGAGTCATTTGATGATAGCTCGTGTTAAAAAAATAAATTTCAGTTTTTTTTTTATTCAGGTCAAAAGCTCAAAGGATTTAGTAAAAAAAGTGACTAATTAAAGCATGTCGCGTTACTCGTTATGACAGAGTAACACAGTAGGTTGTTACCGACAGGATCAGGCCTACGCTTGACCTAAAACTGTGTGTGGGTGTTTACAAATTATTTTACTGACATTTTACATCATAAATTTTAAATTTCGTGAGATGTTGTGATTAAAAAAAAAAGTGGATAGTGAAAAACAAGCCTAGTGCCAGTTGAACTCGCGCACAAAGGGTTCCTTGCTGTATTCTAGTTTTTCATTTTAATCTATATGATATTCACCGTGAAATTTAAATGGTTGTTATCCCTCAGCGAAATGGTTGTATCTTGGTAATACAAACGTTTGATAAAGAAATAAAATATTAAAAACAAAAAATGGACCTGTAGAGTGCAAGCTAATTATGACGTATCACAACGTGCGAGAGCTTATTTTGGTTTAAATATTTAATGAATCGGTTTCCTTTGACGGCGGGCTGCTCATGCGACTCTAGTAGTACCTACAAATTACGTCTAATGTTACTATTGTTTTCCCCTTTTTTGAGTTGATAAATATTTTTAATAATTATTTATAAAAAAAAACATTTTTATTTTTTCTGTGTGCTTCAAAAGTACTCCTTATGGCAATTCATTCTGCCGCGGGAAAACAACCATTTAAATTTCACGGTGTATATAGGTAAAAGGAGAAACTGACTGACACATCAACGCGCAACAAAAACTACTGGGCCTAGGACCGTGAAATTTAGCACAAGGCTTCCTTTTATGACGTAGGTGAACACTAAGAAAGGGGTTTTTAAAAATTCATCTCCTAAAGGGTTGTGAAGGGGGTCTAAAGTTTGTAAGGAGAACCCTAGTTTCACGCGGGCAAAGCTGCTAGCAGAAGGCTAGTATTCGTATAAAATTGTAATTGTTCGAGAATAAATTAATTAATCGATCAATCAATGTCTGTAGCAAAAAAATTACAAAAAATCGCGTTTTTTGTGTGGGAGCACTCTTGAGCCCTAAACGAACGTCGGCGTTCGCACATACGCTATTGTCTTTCTATTATGTCTCTAATTACGGTAATCGATTGGTAAAATATTTACTTTATTTTGTCTTTAGTATTTGTTGTTAAAGTGGCAAAAGAAAGACATGATTTGTGATTGATTTGCTGACTTCCGCTATTGTGGTTCTTGAGATACAGTCCAGTGACAGACAAACGGATGAACGGACAGCGAAGTTTGAATTAGATAATTTGATTGGCGTTTAACAAACGCCCTAGGCGTCCAATTGGATGACTAATTTAACCAGATAGCTGCGACATATTCATAATCTTACTTCTTACTAATATTATAAATGCGAACGTTACGATGTTTGGATGTTTGTTACTCAATCAAGCCAAAACAGCTGGACGGATCTGGATGAAATTTGGCACAGGTATAGGATACACTCCGGAATAGGACATAGGGTACTTTTTATCCCGGAAACCCCAACCCCAACCCCAATACCACGCAGACGAAGCCGCGGGCAAAAGCTAGTTATGTATATGTCGCAGGCATCTTGGCTAAATTATACATACAAGACAAGAAGACATAGACATAGAAGACAAGCTTGTTTGGCAATGACTGCTCCTGCACATGTGGCTCCCTGGTAACTCATTCATATTGTGTATTTATTTATATATATTATATATATTAACTGCTCCATCTTTGTTTTTATATACACTTTCTTTTTCCCTCTTTTTTCAACACATTGCTTTTGCAATATTTATATTATTAAGATCTAAAAACTTTTAAATTAAATAATAATTTATTTTGTTAGCATCTCGCAGTGTAGGTAACTGTTGTGATGATAAATGTATTTTTTTTTTCATACTTATTAATTTTTTTGTTTTATATAATATTTCTTTCTTTACATTTCACGTTGTAAAGTAAGAACACTGTAGACTTCGCAAATCCTATTACGACTAACCTTTAATTTTTTATTATTATGATTATTTTTATTGTGCTTTTGAGTACAATATTGACTGGTCTACACTGTTCTTACATAATGATATAAATACTGTAATAACGAGATAAAATTGTAAGAAACCATTTTTTTAAAAGAGTAACCATGGAGTTTCTTGCCGGTTCTTCTCCATAGGAAACGACCAATTTGGAACCGTGCACTAGCTTCTGACGTTTTATAAGTGCCCCTGTAGGCCTATATGAAATAAAAACCATTTTGATTTTGATTTGATTTCATATGTCGTGCCCAGATCATAGAAATTGACCCCTTCATGATAAGGCCAACTAAAATTGACCAGATCGTTTAAATTCTAACTTTTTCGATGTAGGATTTCCATCTGGTAATAAAAAGTCAATAGAAAGTAAAAAAAGACCAAAGAAGGAGTAAAATATCTTAGAACTTCAGCTTTTACAAAATGATCTAGCTAATTTTAGTTGGCCATACCATGAAGTGATCAATTTCTATAATCGGGCCACAACATATACATGTTTAATCGCCGTCGCCGCGTTCCCGCCGATATCCGGCCACGGTAGACACTGGCTTGCGGACGGCGAGCAATGGGTAGCTCGCCGTCCGGTCGTCTGGTAGCAGTCCAGACCGAGCACAAGTCGTCGACGGTGTGCTCCGTTCCCGCGCGCCTCAAGCAGTTGTCAGCAAACCGTAGGGGCCCTACAGGGTCGAAGCCTCCCGGAGCTGAGGGTTGGTGCGAAAGCGTTACACCGGGGCTCTGGGAATAAAACAAGGAAGTTACTGGGTAGGTTCTTTAGTCAGTAAAAGTCTGACACTGCTGAGCGGGAAACGCTCCGCCCAAGAGTTGGATTCGTCATTAAATGATTTTTACCTACCATAAAAAAAGTCTTCGCCACTGATGTATTGATTTGTATCATAATGAAAAAGGAAATCGATAAATATATAGACTTCTTCTACTCCTTGCGTCGTATTCTAAGCAATGCTATGGGTCGTAATCATCGTGCTACATCACTTTCGCTTTTATGATGTTTCTCTAATTATCGTTTTAGTTACGAATATTTTATCACCTATTCTCGAGTTTTAGCGAGACTAATGCTAATCACTTTTTTATATAAGACTAATGCTTGACTGCAATCCCACCTGATGGTAAGCAGTGATGCAATCGTTGATGTCATCGGCCCACTGGACTAGAGAGTAGAAGTGTAATAGAACTTACATACATAAACTAAAATCTATCGGTAAAATGGCGATAACTTGGCATCGCAATCAAAATCCTTTCGTTATATACCTTCTACCAAAAACCAAAGCAATATAGCACAGAATCTACCTCCAGCCATGGAAGCTCGCCGCCCGGTCGTCTGGTAGCAGTCCAGACCGAGTCCAAGTCGTCAACGGCGCGCACTGTTTCCGTGCGCCTCAAGGAACTGTCTGCAAACTGTAGGGGCCCATCAGGGTCGAAGCCTCCTGGAGCCGAGGGTTGGTGCGAAAGCGTTATACCGGGGCTCCGGGAATAAGGCAAGGAAAGTACGGGGTAGGTTCTTTAGTCAGTAAGAGTCTGACACCGTCTCCCGTTCCGTCCAAGAGCGGGTTTCCTAATTGTATGATTTTTACCTACCATAAAAAAAACCAAAACCTCCAGCCATGGAAATAAAAACTGTAATTTATCAAAAGGAACCATTATCATAATATTTTGTCATCCGGATAAATGGCAAATATATATAATGGCGCGAACATTCCAAACGAGTCGGGAAGCTGTCCATCTGTGTTAAATAAACGAGTTTTAATGTAACAATGAGTGATGGTGTTCGTAAGTGGTTATTTTATGGGATTCTGTTGTTTTGAATATGTTTTTGACATAAACAAAATACATAAAATGAACAGTTTAATTGAAATTACACACAATGAGTAGGACACACACAAGGACTGAGAATAAATCGCACAAAAACCAAGGTAATGATTGTCGACCGCGCTAATAACAACTTACCAGGGATCACACACATTGGGAATTGCGAGGTCGTGCAATCATATGTTTACCTTGGAGCGCTAATATCCAATGAAGGCGGGTGCATAGACGAAATCAAGCGACGTATGGCAATCACTAGATCTGCTATGGATAAAATGCAGAAGATCTGGCGTAATAGGAACATTACCAAGTCCACGAAAACCAGACTCGTCTACTGTCTGATATTCCCCATTTTCCTCTATGCATCGGAAACATGGACACTGCGTGAATCCGAGAGGAAGAAAGTTGACGCGTTGGAGATGTGGTGCTGGAGACGGATGCTAGGAGTATCATGGACAGAGTTTCGTACGAACGACTCCATATTGAAAGAACTCTGCATCAGACGGCGCCTATCGTCCACAGTGCAATCGCGCATTTTGACTTTCTTCGGCCATGTATCGCGGCGTGGTAATGACTCCATAGAGCGTCTCGTAGTGCAGGGCAAGGTTGAGGGCACCAGGCCACGTGGTAGATCACCAATGAGATGGACAGACCAGATCAAGGCCGCAACTAAGTGCTCGGTCTACGAATGCACCCGGAAAGCTGCAGTCCGCAATGAATGGCGCCGCATGACCAAGAAAATAACTCATCGTGATCCAGAGTGATGACCACGACCACTCTGACAAGAGTGTACCGACTGAGAAGAAGACACACAATGATAGATTAATGAGGGTTTTTGAATTGTGAATAAAACTATTCGATTGTAATGGGATTAATATCTACTCAAGTTAGGCCCGATGGCGCGCATAGTTCCCGCGCGCCTCAAGGTGTTGGCAGCAAACTGTAGGGGTCCAGTACAGTCGAAGCTTCCTGGGATCAAAGGTTGATGCAAAAGCGTATTATCAGGGCCCTGGGATCAAGGCAAGGAAGGAACGGGGTAAGTTGATTAGTCAGTAACGTCCAAAGATAGAACTCGTCGTAGGATGACTTTTACCTACCATAAAAAACGACATTGTGCCAGAGTGCTGGATTACAGCCCATTCCCTCTCCTAGAGGGGAGGCCTGAGTCCCTGCTGTAGGAACATGAAAAGGCTGATGATATGCTTGATCTTATGCTTTAAAAAAAACGAACATTTTGATGTTATTTTAACTACCACTACCTTAGCTTGTTTTTGGATTTAAAAAATCTGAAATAAATTCTTCCGTTCTGAGTGAAGGAAAAGAAATCTACTTTTAGGTACTGCGCACCAAATATATTTTTGGTTACAGGTAAACAAACTCAGTACACACACGAACAAAACCTATTTTCGCCTAAATACAGTATCTCAATTATCTACAATTAATTTGTGAACATAATTAGACGCTACAAGTTCAGCTATATAAAGCATTATTATGAAAAGTTCAACGTTTTGATACAGTACGAAATAACATGGACATGACTAAATTATGGTGATCCTATTAAATTGTGATCTACCCATTATTCCAATCAAAGTTATTGAAGAAACCACGCGTGCTTATGCGTCGTTGTCTTGGTTTGAAATGGTAAACGACCCCTATAGCCAATTTATAATCGTTTCGTTTAGAGTTAGCGCTTGTAGATAGCTACGCCCCCAATTCCTTTGTTGAGATGACGTTTTAACAAGGCCATTGGGGGCATGAGCAATTACAATTGCTAACTCTAATCGATAGGATTGCGAAGTTAGAGAGAGATGTAGTATAGCGATGATATAAAACGAGTGGTATTTTGTATCTATCGGCATAATAGTGGTCGGAGAGTCACTTGAAGTGCAGTGAAGTGTAGCAACGACTGGCTCCATCTGTAAAGGTGTCTGCACACAGCGGGCGCGACGCGGCGGGACGTGACGGCGACGCGACGCTGAGCAGTTGTAATGTACTAGATATTACGGACGACGCCACACAGAGCCGTCCCGCTCGACGCGACGGCAACCTCGGATCTGTATGGCGTCGTCGCGTCGCCGTCCGGTCCCGCCGCGCCGCACCCGCTGTGTGCAGAGACCTTTAGTGATCTATGTGATGAAAATCTATAGAAAAAAAAAATGTGACTGCATTTTGTTTTCATCGAACAAACACAAAACCGTCATCTTCATTACATAGTATAAAACAAAGTCTATCCGCTGTCTCTATGTATGCTTAGATCTTTAAAACGAAACAACGGATTTCGATGCGGTTTTTTTTTTAATAGATAGAGTGATTTAAGAGGAAGGTTTATATGTACAATATATGCATTAATATATTTAATATCACCATATTCAGCATTATACCCGTGCAAAGCTGGGGCGGGTCCTTAATAAAATCATTTGCAATCTCAGATTGGATATGTTATATGGCACTAAAAATTTTATCACTAAAAGTTTCGTGCAATAATATGTCAACAGAGATATAAATTGGCTCAGTTATTGACGCATAAGTTATTGCAATAAACTGTTCTGTTTTCGCCTGCCAAAAAGTGGTAACTCAATCAAAACTACTTTCGTTAAATACGGGAATTTATATTATAGAAAATTGTGGGATTTTAGAATAAAGCAAAGAATTTCAAAGATTTATATCACATGTGTGTGAAGCTATTTTGGGTCACTCGTAAAGTATGTTTTGTATTGTCTTCATCATGAGCCTTTTTAATGTTCCCACACTTCCCACTGTTGGGACACAGGCCTCCTCTCATCGAGGCAATGGCCATTATCCACCACGCGGACCTTGTGCGGATTGGTGGATGTCACATGTCTTCAACTTTTTAGTTCTAGGACATGCCGGTTTACTCACGATGTTTTCAGTGGTGATGAAATAAACTACACAAAGTAATTCGCCTGGCTGGGTTTGAACTCGTGACCTACAACTCGTAAGTCGGGACCGCAACCACTCTGCCACCGCTTGACTGCTATTAATTGTATTGTCTTATCCACACAAAACTTTACTAATATTAATGATAGCGGTACCAGTATCAGTTTGCCAATTAAACATAGGTTGAAACATTTAATTATTAACTGATTTGGTGTAGCGCCCCAATTGGTTTTGAAATGCTGAGTTTTCATTTAATTTGAATCAGCAAATTAGGTCATATTTATTAATAACTACGTATAACAACTTACCTACTTATAAAACTTGCTATTTGGTATACATATATAGACAAGTATCGAGTAACATAGGGTTGTATAGAAACTAAAATTTTGTTACGATTTTTATTATTTTAATTTCAAATGTTTAGTTTTAATAAACATTTTTGTATCCAATATTGAATTAATAAAAATTAAATTATTTTTTATTAATTTAATATTGAATTTTTAAAACAATTTTTAAATAACGTGAAAAGCAAAAAAATGTGTTTCTATTCACCCCATTTTACTGTGACATGAGAATACGGACAAAAATAATAATTTCTGTTAGAACAATAAGTTAGTATGAATAAACATTGTCGCATTTTTTTAATGATTTAAACTACTTATCTTTTTTTATAAAAAGTTTTTTTACATTATAATGGGCACAAACATCACATCTGCCGCTTTCTGTCACACTCTATATTAAGATGGTCTCTAGGAAATACCACTAAGGTTTTCATTTTCTACGCACGAATACGCAAAATATTCCGACTAGTCCGAATTGATTTCAAACGTAGGGACTATTCGCACGGCTGACTCATGCATAGTATCCAGCTCACATAGGAGAAACAGATGATCGAGTATAAACAAAAATAGATTCCAAACTCCATATACTTTTTTAAATTGAGTTCTGTATTTAATTGAGAGCAGTGGTGGCCGAGTGGTAACGGCCCCGACTTGCGTCTAGTAGGTCGCGGGTTCAAACCCAGCCAGGCGCATTACTTTGTGTAATTTATTTCATCACCCCTGCTCTCAAAACGGTGAAGGAAAACATCGTGAGGAAACCGGCATGTCCTAGAACCAAATTCGAAGACATGTGACATCCACCAACCCGCACTGGGTCCGCGTGGTGGATTACGGCCCATTCCCTCTCTTAGAGAGGAGGCCTGTGTCCCTGCAGTGGGAACATTAAAAAGGGTGATGATGATGATGATGATATAATTGCGGCTGACCTGTTGGTCTAGTAGTTAGTGACTATGACTGCTAAGCCGGAAGTCGTTGGTTCGATTCGGGTAATCGTCCGGACCGAGCCCAAGTCGTCGACGGCGCGCACTGTTTACGCGCGCCTCAAGGAGTTGTCAGCAACTGTTCGGCCCAGCAGGGTCGAAGCCTTCTGGGGCCAAGGGTTGATGCGAAAGCGGAACACTGTGGCCCCTGGAATTAAGGCAAGAAGGAACGGTGGGTCGTTTAGTCAGTAGGAGTCTCCCGGTCCGCCCAAGGACGGGATTCGTCATTCGATGATTTTTCCCACCTTAAAAAAAAATACAGCACGACTCATTTCCTATTTACAACTAACTACTGTTTTCCACAAATTGAATATTTAATTTCTTTAGCTACACTTTTTTTTAGTCCGTTACACCTCCGTTACCGCACAACTACGCAAAATCAAATTTAACTTTTAGTTCTCCGCGTTTCAGCTGAAACTAATTATAACTATGCCAAAAATTTACCGGCTGTATCGAAAAGACTTTGAAGGGGTTTACTTAGAAGGAAAAACAGGAGCAAAGTTCATTTGAACTTGCGAGAATTTTCGTCCTTTCATTTTCTTCGTTGGTAAGAATATTCGCCCACGCCATACGCACAAAACGTTTTTGAGACTTATTTGTTACTAGCGACCCGCCCCAGCTTCGCACGGGTACTGATATTGAATACTAGCTTTTGCCCGCGGCTTCGCCCGCGTGGTATTGGGGTTGGGGTTGGGGTTTCCGAGATGAAAAGTAGTATGTCCTATTCCGGAGTGTATCCTATGCCTGTGCCAAATTTCATCCAGATACGTCCAGCCTTTTTGGTGTGATCGAGTAACAAACATCCAAACATCCAATCATCGTAACTTTCGCATTTATAATATTACTAAAATGTTATGCGTAACAAAAACCTTCCACTTAAATCACTCTATTAAAAAAAACCTCATCATAATCCGTTGCGTACTTTTAAAGATCTAAGCTATAAATAGAGACAGCGCAACTTTGTTTTATACTATGTAATGATGCGTACAGTTAACGTATTATGACACCTTGCTACATGTGAAAGTTCAAGACTCTAGATCAACGGGACGTAAATTATAAATTTTGATTCCCTTGAGAGAGTCAAAATGTACATTTTTTGCGACGTAAACAGCCTCATCTTTTTTTCTTTTCTTTAACATCAAAACATTAAATTTAAAAAATATTTTTTAACATTTTAAAACACAATTTTTATTGTTTCTTAACTGACACGTAGTCATTAAAACACACCTGCCAAGAAAAAATCGAAAGAAAGTCAGCAGCTGATTATCTAAAAATTTTCTTTTCCAAGGGAATCAAAGTTTAGAGAGTACTTCGCGTTGACTCAGAAACCTACTGTCAAAAAAAAAAATTGGTTTTATAGGTTTTTTTTATGGTAGGTAAAAATCATCCAATGACGAGTCCCGCTCTTGGGCGGAGCGGAAAACAAGTGTCAGACTCTTACTGACTAAACAACCTACCCCGTTCCTACATCGCCATACATACTAGGGCCAGAGGCTTCCTTTTCAGTGGTTATATAGGTTTGTACAGAATCCTCAGAATGCAAGTCTGACTCATCCTCGCCTAGTTCTTCAACGCCTATTTACAAAATAACGACAATAATCAGTATTCATAAATCTACTGAACAGTATAAAAACAACCAACGAGCTAATTAATATTGTAATTGCTACCGAAACTAATTTTAATATCGTTAAATTTCAGTATTAAATGTAAATACCATTTAATATTATCAATTAAAAGCAGCTCATCATAAACGGATTCGCACAAAAAACATATTTTGTTAACAAACATGAAAACTCGCCGATAAAACGTAATTGTAACGCGTGGGCGAATTTTGAATATATATTTATATGTCGCAGGATAATATTAGAAACTCGTTTTTTCGAGGAAATTCAAGAATTTTTAGCGTTACATTATTTAGATGTTGAAGCTCGCTTCGTTAGATGTAACCTACTAACTTTTGCCCGCGGCTTCACCCGCGTAGTATTGGGGTTGGAGTTGGGTTTTCCGGGATAAATAGTAGCCTTTGTCCTATTCCGGAGTGTATCCTATGCCTCTGCCAAATTTCATCCAGATCCGTCCAGTCGTTTTGGCATAATTGAGTAACAAACATCCAAACATCGTAACTTTCGCATTTATAATATTAGTAAGATTTTTGTAACAACAAAAAAACAAAATGATATTGGCTCCTATTTTTTTTATGGTGTGAAAATTCATCCAATGACAAATCCCGCCCTTGGGTGGACCGGGAAACAGTGTCAGACTCTTACTTACAAAAGGATCCACCCCGTTCCTTCTTGTCATATCAGGGTCGGGCCTTAGTTTCAGTAACCGGACCGGGGCCCCAGTAGGCTTCGGCCATGTAGTAGGGCCTCTCCATTTGCTGACAACTCCTGCCAATATCACCCGGCGAATAATCCTTCCGTTGTTGAGACATCTACAGTCCGGATTAAGCGTTTTGCCTCTTTGTTTATACCGCGTACGTCAAGAGACTGGAATAGTTTGCAACCTGCTGTCTTTCCGTCCGTTTATAATTTAGGCTAGAGTAGAAAGGCTCTTAATAAACTAGTGCACCTCACCATATACGGTTGCATCACTGCTTACCAACAGGTGGGATCACAGTCTAGTACTAGATTATAGCAATTGAAAAAATAAAAATAATGATAGGTATAATATGCCGACCGAGGAGGAATGGCAGGCGCTTGCCAAAATTCTTTCAGTGTTGGATACAACATTTTTAGAAGAAAGCTATAAAAATTATGCTACAACCTAAGGTAGCAGGGCAACAACTAGAGATACGCGTGAAACCACAAGGGACAGCTAGACCCTGGTATTTTCACTAAAAAACCATATTTCCAATGATCCAGCGACGAATATTTAAATTAATATCGTCGAATCCAGTAGGTACGTCCATCAATACATTTCAATTTAACTGGTCCGGTCTCTCTCCGTCGAAATTTCATGGAGCCGTAAGCACAGGCCGAAGTTGCCTGATTGCTTCTGAGCTAGATCGGATTTTGGGACCAATATTAGGACTTATGTAGTCTTTAAATTGGATGTTAATATTTTAGGGGATACTGGTTTTTGATTTAGGAGAGTTAATATACCTACTAAGTTGTTAAATGAAAAAAAAAACTTGGTTACCAAAATATATATGTTTTTTTAATTTGCTATAAACTAGTGCTTGACTGCGATCCCATCTGATGGTAAGCAGTGATGCATCGTTGATGGTGAGGCGCACTAGTCTATGAAGAGCCTATTCACTCTAGTCTTAAAGAAACTACACAGTGTTTAGTATGCCAATATATTCCATATATTCCGCAAGTGTAACACAACGTGCGTCGTCTAGTCCCAAGCTAAGCAGAGCTTGTGTTATGGGTATGAAACAATTGATAAACATACTTATTTATTTCTAAATACATACATATTATAGGTAAATTACACTCAGTTACAGAACAAATGATTGAACTCATCGCACAAACATTTGTCCTGGCTGGAAATTGAACCCAAGACCTCCGGCATAGCAGTCAGAGCCACTAACCACTAGACCAACAAACCAATCAGGCAAAGTTAAAAATGAAACAAAAAATGATGGATGAAAAAAGATTGTATGTAGCGATATGAAAGTTTTTTGTTGCTTAGACAGGAGAATTGGTTTTAATGAGTCGCCGCAGCATTGTAACACAAAAAGTAAGTAAAGAAACACATCTGTGGTCTAGTTTGTTACATTCTGAAGCACACCTTCGATGTACTCAGAGCGGGAAAAAACATAAACAAAACAAAGTTAAACTATTGAGCTCCAAGCAAACGCTAATTTGCACACCTATCCTACTACTATTATAAAGGCGAAAGTTTGTAAGTATGGATGTATGGATATTTGGATGTATGAATGTATGGATGTATGGATGTATGGATGTATGGATGTATGGATGTTTGTTACTCTTTCACGTAAAAACTACTGAATGGATTTGAATGAAATTTGGCACAGGCATAGGATACACTCCGGAATAGCACATAGGCTACTTTTTATCCCGGAAACCCCAAACCCACGTGGGCGAAGCCGCGGGCAAAAGCTAGTACATATATATAATATTCGACAGCCATCACACAACGCCGTCTAGTCTCAAGCTAAGCATAGCTTGTTTTATGAGTACTAGACAACTGATAAACATACTTATATATACAGGGTGTTTGGTGCATCGTTTGCCAAATTGATTTGGCCGACAGAATAGACCTTTGGCTATATCTTCAGCCCCAATAAATCATTCCTTGCCACACCGGTTTTTTTTAAACACGTTTATAAGTTTTATTCTGAAAAACACCGGATTTCAGCATTTAAGCTTACATAAATAAAAAAGTTATTAGTCTATCCAACAAAAAATATTTTTATATTTAAGTGTACTGTTGTATGGTTCTATGAAATCCAAAATTACTTGCTAGTAACGTGTAGTTTTTCTATAAAAAACCTACAAAGTGTATGGGATATGACAAAATAATTTTAAAACTTAACTTTAAATATCTATTAAAAAAAAACTAAAAGCGTTGGAGATCTTCGAATTTCATAAAAAGTTCTCTAGTTAATGCCCTTTCCAACGGTGTGCAATATGCTAAAAAAAACCTTTTATTGACTTCACTAATTGGCTAAATGTAAAAAGACAGAGGTCATTTCAGAGACGATTCAGTGTGAACGTTTGGGCAGGAGTAATTGCAAATCATGTGGTTGGGCCGCACTATTTACCTGATAACCTCAACGGGGATAATTATCTTGAATTTCTTCAAACAGAGCTGCCCTTATTGTTATCTGAGCTGCCAATTTTCAATGAAGACAGGTCTTTTGTCTTTCAACATGACGGTTGTCCCGCTCACTGGCGATGAACTGTAAGGCAGGCCCTAATCCGTGACCTCCACGTTCACCAGACCTAACTCCGCTGGATTTTCACGTCGGGAGTTGGGCCAAAGAACTGGTTTATGCGACGGAAGTTGAGACGAGAGATGATTAAGTGTAACGTATTGAGGCGGCATTTGTGACCGTTAAACGGAGCAGTGGTGGCCGAGTGGTAACGGCCCTGACTTACGAGTTTGTAGGTCGCGGGTTCAAACTCAGCCAGGCGCATTACTTGTGTGTAATTTATTTTTTCAATACACTTACTCGAAAACTGCCTCTTATCGCACTCCTATTAGGTTCAATATAGCATGTATATCACCCAAGTGCTTTTTTGAGTTTATCACAACAAGGGCTTTTTTATTCCTTCCTTATCGTCACGGTCGCGGGTGATTATTTTGTTTTACTTAGTTTATCGAATCAGGCGCGAGGCGTCCCCCAGAGTCGCTGGACGACCCCACGAAGTTAGAAACTGACCAGAGCAGATTTGAATGCTATACTTATATATTTCTTATATTTCTACTGTATGTTTGAGATACGATTAAAATTTTTTTCTTTCTTTATTTATTTCACAAGTCGTAAGTGTATTGAAAAACGTCGTTTGACACACGTGCAGATTTGTCGTTGCAGCCCTCGGCTCCATAACACACTCGCCTGCGGCTCGTGCGAATTTCGCCTCGGTCGCAATGACAAATTTCCTGCACTTGTCTCAAAATGTACTATATCACCACTGCTCTCAAAATGGTGAAGGAAAACATCGTGAGGAAACCGGCATGTTCTAAAACTAAAAATTCAAAGACATGTGACATCCACCAACCCGCACTGGGCCCGCGTGGTGGATCTTGGCCCATTCCCTCTCCTAGAGAGGAGGCCTGTGTCCCAGCAGTGGGAACATTAAAAGGCTGATGATGATGTGACCATTAAAGCAGAAATTCGTCTTCGAACTACAACTCGACATAAGAGAAAGATGTCGCGCGTGTATACGAATCAATGGCACCCAATTTGAGCAAGATTTGTGATTTTAGTACCTGCTTGTGAAATAAATGTTTAATTTTTTAATTAAGTTTGAGGAAAGTTAATACCCTTTGTAAAAAAATAAATAATGTGCGTAAAAATGAGATATCAATGTCTACCTACTTAGAGCAAGTTATTTATTTTTTTACTTTAACTTCTTAGTGCATTTACCGTAATATCAAATATCAGCCTTTTGTGATTTGAGTGCACATTTATCCAGTTAGTGAAGTTAATAAAAGATTTTTTTTTAGCATATTGCACACCGTTGGAAAGGGCATTAACTAGAGAACTTTTTAAAAAATTCGAAGATCTCCAACGCTTTTAGTTTTTTTTAAATAGATATTTGAAGTTGAGTTTCAAAATTATTTTGTCATATCCCATACACTTTGTAGGTTTTTTATAGAAAAACTACACGTTACTAGCAAGTAATTTTGGATTTAATAGAACCATACAACAGTACACTTAAATATAAAAATAAATTTTGTTGGATAGACTAATAACTTTTTTATTTATGTAAGCTTAAATGCTGAAATCCGGTGTTTTTCAGAATAAAAGTTAAAAACATGTTTAAAAAAAAAACGGTGTGGCAAGGAATTATTTATTGGAGCTGAAGATATAGCCAATGGTCTATTCTGTCGGCCAAATCAATTTGGCAAACGATGCACCAAACACCCTGTATATATATATTTTATTTTATTTTTTATTTTGTCTTTTTATTATGTCTCTAATTACGGTTTTCAAAAGGTTAAAGCTATTTCGGAAATATCTTCCCGAAGTCAGTTAAAAATAACAACCTAATTAAGATCCTTTTTAGCTCCCGTTTAAAAATAAAACCAACTTCTAAAGTCAGTATTTAAACCGAACCTCCGATAAAGGTGTCAGAACCATTTTCCCCCATTCATCTCAAAATGTCACGGTGTGGTAAGCATCGACTAAAGTTTGCTGATTGCTCTGGAATGGACTGGATTTTATGCTCAATGTGGCCATTTGAACAGGGGCACTGCTGAATAGGGCCATGTGTCAACTTGGACATGAATTACAAGCGAGACATTGGAAATGTGGACCATAACTACCAAATTGGTGTGCTATTTCCAAAGATAAATCAAATGAAGTAGTTATATGTGTCTCTAGAAATTTGTGTCTCGGAATTGATGGTTGTGGTTAAGCAAAACACTGCTATTAACTAGGAGAACCTCTCAATTAATCTACAATAGATTTGGAGTGAGCTTTTTATGGGATAATTGCGGTATGAATTTTGTTGAGAATGTATAAGCGCCTTCTGGTGGGGATAATGTTAAATCTATTTTTTTTTTCTATTAGATTTGACATTAACAAGTGTTTACGTTACGATTCTTAAACATTTGAGCCCCGAGCAAGTGCTGGCATTTGCATACCCATTGTCTGTCTACTATGTCTCTAAATACGGTATTCGAAAAGTAAAGAGAGATATGTGAGTGCCAAAATTTGGCAGTAGGACGATACTTTATTAGATTGTACACTAACAAAAAAAAAAAACAAAAGGTATCGTAGCATGTCAGGTGGCTATTTAAAGTTTCTGCTGGGACATTTATTAAAAAAAAAAAAATAAACATTTCATATTTCGAATTGAGTCTCGAAGATTTTCTCGAATCGCTAAAAAATCAAATTAAATTTAGTCTTTTTTATAGCTGTTGTACATAATATTTAGCTAAAAAGACTAGTTATTTTTCAGTTCAACCTATTTTAATGATAAGTATTGATGTTAAGTGGTAAAGGACATAAACGAGTGCTTGGCAGCGATCCCAACTGATGGTAAGCAGTGATGCAATCGTTGATAGAGACGCGTACTAGTTTATTAAGAGCCTCACTCTGGTCTTGAAGACAGTAAAAATACGGGTGTTTAATAGATTATCTAGTTTAAAAAGAGTATAATTACGAATGTTACGTAGATTATTTTGTTAAAAAACAGTATAAAATACATTTTTATTTCTTTCTCTTTCGAGATTCTATTTGGGTAATCGCAGTGAGTTAAAGTCTTAACTCTCTTAAGTACGCAGTTGTAGAAAATGCTGTATTATTATTCTCGTCACGTCTGTCAAGGTCGATTTTAGGCCAAATAATCTTTTTCAGGTTTAGGTTTAGCTTTACTTTATGTCGTAGATAAAAGGGCTTTCAGTGGACTAAATGAAATTATAGCAACGTTCTGTACCAAAGCAATTTTTATAACGATTATTTTAGGGGAGGTTTTTGTTAGAAGAGTTGAGCAAGAGTAGAGTACGACCCGTTGTCCAAATTTTTCTAGTGTGATCCGTCTCTTGAGGACTCTAGTAGAGTCGAGCATGAGCTGAGTTCAAATTCTTGTAGTGTGAACCGACTGTAGTAGAGCCAAGCACAAGCTGAGTTCAAATTATTGTAGTGAGAACCGATTCTAGTAGAGCCAAGCATAAGCTGAGTTCAAATTCTTGTAGTGTCAACCAATTCTAATAGAGCCAAGCACAAGCTGAGTTCAAATACTTGTATTGTGAACCAACTCTAGCAGAACCAAATGCGAGCTGAGATCAAATTCTTGTAGTGTGAACCAACTCTAGTGGAGCCGAGGATGAGCTGAGTTCAAATTCTTGCAGTATGAACAGATTCTAGCAGAGTTGAGTATTCTAGCAGACCCAAATATAAGCTGAGTTCAAAATCTTGTAGTGTGTACCGTCTCTACTAGAGCTGAGCACGAGCTCCCGAACCCCCGACTCTCAGTACAGCAGCCGATCGCTCGACCATTGTGTCGTGAATAAAAAAAATCAATACTAAACTCATCAATAACGAAAACAAAATATCAAGACATGAAGTACTTTTTTTAGGACTTAATTACGCACACAACTACTAGTGATACAGTCTCAAATTAAAAGTATCGACAGGTACGAGTACTTTAAAGTATCGAGTATAAAAGTATCAGTATCAAAAGAAACAGGAAAATACTCCATACTAAAAATAGTATTGTCATTTCTCTAGGCGTGGGTGTCTGTATGTTTGTCACGCAAACACGACCGTACGGATTCAAATGAAATTCGACGCACGTGACCATGTACTAAATTTAGCCGTAGGATATTTTTATCCTACGCCTATGTTTCTTAGAGATCATTTTCAAAATTCGCACAGGCAAAGCAACTGGTAGTACCTAGTTAAAAATAATAGAGTTTTTCTTAAGAATTTCGTGAAAGCAGTGCACTTAAGAGAGAGCTGTTTTTACTTTATTCTTACTGGGTTGTACTTTTCATCTTGATGCTCGTTTGTTTTTTTTAACGGACTGAACAAAACCTGAAGCAGTAAGGGTCGATTCATACCGAAATTATAGCAGCCGATAGCGACGCGGTGAGCTCCTCTTTTTAAGTTATACTTCAGAAAACTGATGTAATTATGCATACAAAAAATACATCACATCAAACACAATATACCTACTGATAGGCATTTATTAGATGTGAATCTAACATGCACAAGTAAAATCAACTACTTACAGTACGGTCGTCGGATCTTGGCGAGTTTGAAGTTAGGCTCGGCGAATTTTAGCGCTTGAAAACGTGTACTAAAATAAATGGTTTAAAAAAATAAGTGCTAATACCAGTTTATAACTGCAAATTGCATTTATTACTTGCATTCCTTACATTGCATTGCCTACGTTGTCATATATACCAGATCCAGAGCCTTCCTTTAAGACGTGAATAGTTTGCCCCAGTTGGCTTCGACCCATCTACAGGGTCCCTACGGTTAGCTGACAACTCCTTGAGGCGCGCGGGAACTGAGCGCCGTCGACGACTGGGCTTGGCCCGGACGGTTACTAGACGATTGGACGGCGAGCTACCCATTCCTTCCCATGTACAAGCCCGCGCCTACGGTGGCCGAGAAGCCTTTGGATGTACATAGTTTTGAGAGGCCAAACGCATCTATCAGCGGTCACCCGTGGTCGTCCGCAGCCTTGAACATTGACACGAGTCTCGCTTGTAAGTCGTGTGTGAGACAAAGTTGATTCGAGACAGAGTCGGCCTTGTCTCTAGTCGGCCTTATCTCGTCTCTGCCATTTCGGTATGCATCGACCCTAAGACCGTAGTACTCTTTAATATTTTAGTACTTTTTAGGGTTCCGTAGCCAAAATGGCAAAAACGGAACCCTTATAGTTTCGTCATGTCCGTCTGTCCGTCTGTCCGTCTGTCCGTCTGTCCGTCTGTCACAGCCGATTTACTCGGAAACTATAAGTACTACAGTGATGAAATTTGATGGGAATATGTGTTGTATGAACCGCTACAAAATTATGACACTAAATAGTAAAAAAAAGAATTGGGGGTGGGGCCCCCCATACATGTAACTGAGGGATGAAAATTTTTTTTTCGATGTACATACCCGTGTGGGGTATCAATGGAAAGGTCTTTTAAAATGATATAAAGTTTTCTAAAAAACATTTTTCTTAAAGTGAACGGTTTTTGAGATATCAGCTCTCAAAGTCGTAAAAAGTATGTCCCCCCCCCTCTATTTTTATAACTACGGGGTATAAAATTCTAAAAAAAATAGAGGTGATGCATGCTAATTAACTCTTTCAACGATTTTTGGTTTGATCAAAGTATCTCTTATAGTTTTTGAGATAGGTTGATTTAACTGTAATTTTGGTTAAGTTATTGTGCTTACACTGAAAACGATGGTAAGTTTATTATATTTGCTGCTACGGAACCCTTTGTGCGCGAGCCCGACTCGCACTTGGCCGGTTTTTTTTTCTTCTTTTAGAAATTCTATTTTAATTCCATAATCATTCTAACAAAAATATAAGGATAAGTACAGACAGTTACCTAGTCCAATGGAGTATACCGCAACCAGATATTATACGACCGCCAGACTTTGGGAACACTTTTAGTCGACAGTGATGAGGAGGAATTTCTTGAAGGCAATTGTACTGTTTCGTTTTCTTATGTCGAACGCCTCGAGTCGGCCACAGTTTCAGTTCCTTTGTTCTGACATCGTCTTTCCGCTTAGTCATGTGGTCAGAATTATGAATCTGTAGGAGTGGCCTACTCGAAGCTACAAGAGAATCGAAACGAACTTGGTTAGGGGGTCTCAACATGCTTCATCACTTTTCATATTTTAAAATTCTTTTTAAAACCTTTTTAATGTGCCTATTGCTTTCAGCAGCACTGGCCCTGGCACTAGCCTCCTCTCTAGGACAGGGAATGAGGCATAATCCACAGTGCGGATTGGTGAATGACACATGTCTTCGAATTTAAGGTTCTAGGACATGCCGGTTTCGTCACGATGTTTTCCTTCACCGTTTTGAGAGCAGCGTTTTAAAATATAAAAATACGTAATTATAAATATCATAACATGCTAATCAGCAATCAAGTTTTACGCTCAAAAAAGAGACGACAACCATTTCGAATAAAATTCTTATGACAGTCACTTCCATCAGAGTTTAAAAAAAAATATCTCCAGACTTATTCAAAGAGATTTAATTATAAATCAGCTAGTTCTTCACTCAACAACTATTCACTATCTAAAGTGTAAACAGGGTTGTTATTTACAACCTCTTGTTAAAATTGAAATGAAAACAATTTTTATATTTTCAAAAGGAAACCTCACTTCAACCAAACCAACTTGACCTGAGGCTTTCTATTAAATTCCACTTTTTCCTTCCCCAATTTGCACGTAAGAAGGGGCGTAACAGCTCAGGTTATAGTGGCGGACTTAACCCTGTATTATTGAGGTCGGTATACAGATAGAAAGTAGGGAATTTAATTAATGTAGGTAAAATTCTTTTACTAAAATACTGTAGTAACATTTCAGTTTGGTGAGCAAAAATGCTTGAGAATTTTAAGTTTTAATAATGAGGCTATAATGCATAATTAGTGTTACCGGTTTAAAAAAATCCATTTTGTTCGTTGGCTTAATTTATGTGAAGTTTTTGTGTTGAATAACCTAATGCCTACAGCGTTCAGCGGTTTCTTAAATTAACATTAGTTTAGTAAAAATGGCTGGTGTATTTTATTCAAGTTTTACGTTCCTAAATAGTACTTTTGGGACTTAGTTAATATTTCTAACTGATAAAATGAATTGAAAGTCTTATTTGGTAGAAGTGTGGTGTAATTTATAAGATTAATTAAAATATATTATGTACTTACTTTCCTTTTTACTTTTTTTTTAATTACTTCAAAATTCGAAGACATGTGACATCCACCAATCCGCACTGGTCCCGCGTGGTGGATTACGGCCCATTCCCTCTCCTAGAGAGGAGGCATGTGTCCCAGCAGTGGGAATATTAAAAGGCTGATGATGATGATGATGTACTTACTTTATGACTTTCTTTTTTTGTGCTGGGAATTCATGTAATGACTTCTCCTGTTCTAGGGCAGATCGGGAGGGCGTGTCAAACTGTTATAAACTAAAATCACACTTCTATGTTCGTTTTGAAAAAAATAGAATGTTTTTTTTTGGAATTTCGCCGTATGTCATGTTGCCCGATAGTTCTTTTTTCCTCATTGCTTGTCGAGGTTTGCCAATAGTAGAAACATTATTTTGGATATGGGATTATATTTTTCATTTTCTTCATGATGTTAGAGTTCCTGTTAAAGGTCATGGGGCGTTTATGACCCGCTTTATGAAAGTTTGTGTACACAAACCAAATTAGTTTTAAATTGTAGATTTCAGTCTCACTTTACAAAATATGTAATTTTTTTTTACGTATCCATTGTCAGAAAAAAGTTATTTAACTTTTAAAAAGTTAAAAACTTTGGTTAATAAAACAAAAGTTTTTACTTTTAGCATTGTGGAAACGTGTGTTACAACCAAAATAATATGTTTTAATAAACACGAAATACCTCTCTCGCTTGTAAATAATAATATAATAATAATATCATTTATTTGCGTAAAATGTGGTGGATACAAAGATGTTTCAATGCGAGATCATGTACAAAACCACATTCCGCCTTTTAGTGAAGGCATGCAAATATTTAGTCGATAGTGTTTTAGTGACTTACAATAACTTATCACTATCTAAAGTTTTATATATTAAGCGAATGGAATTGTAAACAAATCTAATCTATACTATTTAAATTAAACAATAAACACACATTAAGGTAGTTAAATACCAGAGATTTATGTAAATACTAAAAGTAAAATATGAACACGCTTTAACAATATAACACTGACTACAAAGCACTCCTGAAGTGGTAGGATTGACATGTTTTTACATTTTGTACATTTGGCAGATAGAAAAAGCAGGTAGACCAGTACCAAAGAGTGTAACTGTATAATATATGCGGTTGGGATGACTGTCTAGGCATCGATCTAAGAGAACAGACTTGAGGTGATCTGCGAGGTGTTAAAAAATGTGTGCATGGGCCAACGCTGCTTGTACTGCAGTCATTCGTCATTCGTTGATTCGAACTGTGCGTTTACACCTGTGATTCTGTTATGTATCATTTTATCGACAATAATATTTTAGAAGATTCCACACGAATTGGAAGAAATGGCATTAAACAGTATTACTGCTCGTGTACACAAGGCCGCCGCGCTATTGGAAGCTGTGTGTATGTTGTAACCGTTGTTTGCTTTTTAGGACAGACATCAATATGTAATAGGTGCACCTGCAGTCTTTTTAGTTTTTTTTTTTCGTGGAATAATCATCCAATGACCCCATTGATCCTCTGTTCCTCGCTCTTGGGCGGGGCGAGAGATAGTGTTGGACTTTTACTGACTAAAAACCCAATCATGTTTCATCGTAGCCTTTCATATTGGGACCGAACCTTCCTTTTGGAAAACAATCCTTGGCACCAGTAGGTTCCGACCCTACTGCTTTCGGCCTCCCCCTTTGCTAGCATTAGGCTTCGCAGGAGGCGACCGCCTGCCACTCTTCTTCGCTTCGGACAAGCCAAGGCTAGGCGAGGACAGGGTGGTTCACTGCCCAAGAGGGGCACACCCCAACCGTGTCCTATGGGCGGTTCTGTGGTGACACCCGGGAGTCACTTCCGCACGCATCTGGTGCAGGAACTTCCCGAACTGATCGAGTTTGTGTAGAACCTGCGTCATGTAGAAGGTGAAGACGCCGTGAAGTTTTTCCAGTTATGCCCAAGCCTTTTTAAATAAAATAAAAATAGATATTGATCAAGCAGAATATAAATATTATAATTATTAAAGTAGGACTTGATTTTAATTTTATATCCCATAAATCATCATCATCATTAACCTTTTAATGTTCCCACTGCCCCATCTCTAGTAAAGGGAGTAAGCCGTAGTCTACCGTGCGGTCCCTTAAATAGTTTAAAACAACTGCTTTTGATAAAATTAGCACATTATAGTTTCTTTCCCGTGGGAATTTCTCCATGGCAAAATATCCAATACAACTTAGGGATGACTGGCTTTCGACTAGTAAAAGTATTTTTGAAATCGGTCGTTCGGTCGGTCGGTGAATCGGTCGGTAGTAGATTTGAGTTAATTCATTACAAAAATGCTTTAAAAATGCCTCAATGATAGTAAGTAAAATATTTTTTTTTCTCAATTCTCCTATTGCCCACAAGAATGCGACCCATACCACTATGTTGCACATACATATATCTATATATCTTGCCATATTTTGTTTGTGTACGCCGGGGGTCAAATGCCCGAACAAAGTGCCCAATGACCTTTACATCCGAAAATGGGGGGAAGGGCGAAAATCCTAGCAGATATATGTACAGATAGCTAAAATGGAGCAAAATGTTGAAAACACCAAATTCCGTCAGTCAAATTTCATTGACATTACAGGAGAATAGCTCTTTAGAAATCGTTACGTTACACAGACCGTACATGCTCGTAAATGTATTTGTACCAAATATGGGAAACAATGTTTCCTCCCAACAAAAGGCAACGTTCATAGATTTTCACCTGTGTACGCAAACACCGTCTGCTTTTTTCCCCGAAAAAGTATAACAGCACGTGAAAAGAATTCATACGAAGTGTGAATTTTTAAATGAAACTGCATTCTAGAATTCCTTCGTGGCAAAACTGATTGGTTTTTGGCTTTTGGCTTTTCAAAGAGCTGTCGTATCTAACGTGAAAACTGGCGAAAGCGATTGGTCCGACAAAACTTTTTTTTTTCATTTGCCGAGTGCCAATCTGACATCTATAACCAGTTATTGAGCAATATGATGCTCCTTGGTTAGACAGAGGGTTTTTTTATGGTAGGCAAAAGTCATCCAATGACAATTCCCGCTCTTGGGCGGAGCGAGAAACAGTGTCAGACGCTTACTGACTAAACAACCTACCATTCGATGACTTTTACCTACCATAAAAAACCCATTCCTGCGTTCTCATAGCCCATCCCAGCCCAAGGCCAAAGCCTTCCTTTTAGCTGCGAGCTCTTGGCCTCTGTTGGCTTCGACTTTTCTGCAGGGTCCCTACGGTTTGCTGACAACTTCTTGAGTTACCTATAGATTTTCTGAGATCCTGTAACCACTGTCAAAGATTTACGAAAGACAACCAGGACCGAAAGCTTTACGTGTTTTAGGTGGCACGGGTTATGTGTAATGTTTTGGATTAACAAAAAGTAGATATGAATTCAAAGGCATAACCGTATGCCTTAACCACTCGCCGGGCCTTGGTCGAGGCCATGGTCCGGAGCGAGGAGAAGTGGCAGGCGGTCGCCTCCTTTTGCGAAGCAGTAATGCTAGCAAAGGAGGAAGCCGACCGCTTAAGGCAACGGCGCTCACGCCCGAGACGCCGCCGAGATTCCGATCCCGATTTCCGGCCACCGTAGGCGCGGGCTTGTGGATGGCGAGCAATGGGTAGCTCGCCGTCCAATCGTCTGGTAACCGTCCGGACCAAGCCCAGTCGTCAACGGCGCGCACTGTTCCCGCGCGCCTCAAGGAGTTGTCAGCAAACCGTAGGGACCCTGCAGAAGGGTCGAAGCCAACTGGGGCCATGGGTTCGCGTCTGAAAGGAAGGCTCTGGCCCTGGTGTATATGGCAACGTTGGAATGGGGTAGGTTGTTTAGTCAGTAAGAGTCTGACACTTGTTTCCCGCTCCGCCCAAGGGCGGGACTCGTCATTGGATGATTTTTACCTACCTAAAAAAAAAAAAAAAAAAATGCCTTAACCGCTAGGCCATCACAATTGACATTAAACGTTAAAGTTTAATGATATTTCAATCCCTGTTTGACCTATTTTCTTTAGACCATTTATTACCGTAGAAATCCTACATCAATAATATGGCCAAACGAACAAAATGTTAACGTTAATACGATCAGACCAATTTTATTGTGATGTGAGTATGAGTGATCTATGATCTAACCAAGACATCTATCGTCACCTGTATGGCAAAGTTGCGAATCTGCCGTTTATAAAACAGCCGATTTGGCAACTTTACCATACAAGAAAGAAAGTTACGATTTTTCCTCGTTAAGTAAATTCCTCCTAAAAGGTTTGGCCCATTTCGATGCAATTTTATGTGTATATTAGCGTCTTTTAACGCTGCTGGCAGAAGCTAGTTTTAATACATATTGGTTTTTATCAAAATACACGGTCCAAGGGGATTTTACTATTGAGATACTATTATTATATTGTAGCGATATTCGCTAACCTCGGCTTTGAGAAAAGGTCAGGTTAGGTTAAGTTTTTTGAACACTCGTAACAACGAGATGAAAGCTTTATACATAGGGCTAGATCACTCGACCAAACTATCCAGGTGCCTCTAAAAAGCGATAGAATCCTCCAAGGTTTAACTACCTACTATTTTAAAGCGGGTCGTACTGAAACAGCGCAACTCACAAAGTTTTTCTTTTTAGTTGAACTACGGATATAGTGTTCGTTACGTTACACGTAAGTTTTAAACCCATTGGTTTCTAGTCTTCCAGTTCTTTGTAACGACTTTTAACATGTTCAATGTGGAATAGGGCCTTTGTTATTATTATACACCGATCCTTAATCTGAGAGCAGTAGTGGCCGAGTGGTAACGGCTTCGACTAACGAATTTTAGGTCGCGGGTTCAAACCTAGCATGGCGCATTACTTTGTGTAATTTATTTCAACACCACTGCTCTCAAAACGGTGAAGGAAAAGTTCGTGAGGAAACCGGCATGTCCTAGAACCAAAAATTCGAAGACATGTCATCCACCAACCCGCACTGGGCCCGCGTGGTGGATTACGGCCCATTCCCTCTCCCAGAGAGGAGGCCTGTGTCCCAGCAGTGGGAATATTAAACAGGGTGAGGATGATGATGATGATCCTTAATCTATTATATCATTATTTCATTTAAGAACGAATTAGTTACATTTTTAAATAATTAAAAAATAAAAAGTTATTAATATTTAAAAATATAAAAGATAGTATCCCACCGGTATCGGGAACAGGGCTCCAGCGAAAGGAACCGCTTGTTTGAACCGCTATCATATTTTTTTTTGCGATCCTTAAACAGGCCATTTACCCCTGAGTTTGTTTCGGTGTTTCTTCTCAGGGTAGTCAGCTAGGAAACACCGGACTCATCTAGCTTAAACTGACGAAAAAAAAAGACGTTTAAAATTGTTATTTTAAAACCTATTTACAAAATAAATATCATTTATTATTTGATCAATCTTATTCAATCATTTTGTTGCTACGTGTCATGATAACGTATGTAGATACTTAATAATTTTATCAATAATTTATTCGCCGTTGTTCTTTTGTATTCTGTTTTAACTGGCCTGTCAGTCTAGTAGTTAGTGAACTTGACTGCTATGCGGGAGGTCGTGGGTTCGATTCCCACCCAGGAAAAATGAGCACGATCATTTGTTCTGTGTCTCGGTGTAATTTATCTATAATATGTATGTATTTAGAAATATATAAGTATGTTTATCAGTTGTCTAGTACCCATAACACAAGCTCTGCTTAGCTTGGGATTAGATGGCGATGGCGTTGTGGTGTGATACTTGTGAACTTATTGTGAACATATTCTTTACATAAAATGTTTGATTCGTGTTTCAGGTTTTGCATAAAATAAAAGATGTAACCAATCAGCTTCTAGCCTAATAAACCTATTTTAAAATTAGTCTTCCGTGTGTTCTGTATTCTGTATGTTTATTTCTGCTACCAGACGAATTCTGCTACTGCTGAAATTCACGTTAAAACTGCACGGTATTCTTCTATTCCGTAGCGGTACGTTAAGCACCGTTCTACGGAACCCAGTGGAACTATCCAACTTTTTTTTGGAACGCTACCCGCTAGCGTAGGTAGTATTTTGCTGAAACTATCACGTTTTTAGCGTACGGCTCTGTTGTTTGGCTATTTAAATGAAAGGAAAATATTGTAGGTCACTGTTCTGTGAAAGGAATTGGTCGTTTTTATGGAAATTTCGACGTACAACGAGTATCTATCCTATACGATACTATATATCATATCACATCCTATACTATATACCCTTACGTTGTTCAAATCTCTACGGTCTGGACTAAGTGTTTCGCTACGTCATTTATACCGCGTACATCGAAGGACGGAACAATTTGCCTGCTGTGATCTTCCCATCTGATCGTAATATTTTGGGTGTCTTCATAAAAAATTAGTGCGCTTCACCATCAACGGCGTGCGCCTCAAGGATTTGTTAGCTAACTGTAAGGACGCAGCAGATTCGAAGCTTAATGGGACCAAGGGTTGATGCGAAAACGTATTACCAGGGCCCTGGGGTCAAGGCAAGAAAGGATCGGGGCAGGTTGCCTCACCATCAACTATTACATCACTGCTTAACATCAGGTCGGTTTAGAGTCAAGCATTTATATCAAATAAAGATAAAAATTTAAGAATGGTTGATATTATTAATATCGATTAATACTCCACCGTTTGAGCAACACTCACACATTAAAACTTGGAGCTTTATCTTACTAATATTATAAATGCGAAAGTTACGATGTTTGGATGTTTGTTACTCAATCACGCCAAAACGGCTGGACGGATATGGATGAAATTTGGCACAGGCATAGTATACACTCCGGAATAAGACATAGGCTACTTTGTATCCCGGAAACCCCAACCCCAACCCCAATACCACGCGGGCAAAGCCGCGGGCAAAAGCTAGTACTATTATTATATTATACTGTTGTCATGGTTAAAAAAAGTGTTCATGAAGTATATTGCATATTATTCACTATAGAAATACGCTTTGTTTGAATGTGCAATTAGCATCATTTTTCTGACTGATTGAATTCTTAAAATTTCAAAAATGCCTGTAAATGGTTTAATTGAAATAAAATGGTTTGATTGCATCAAGCATAAGCTTTTATTAAAATTTGTTCCGTATTTTGTAGTTAGTGAGATTTACCATGAAGGCTATATTAAACGCATTAGGTTAAAAAACTTTTCGTAGAAGTGAATTCAGAAAACGAAAAACTAAATTTCTCCAGAAATGCTACGTTCCGTCGGTCGTCTCAAGTCGGCGAGTGAAATTTCAACCTCTCATCTTACAAATTCAGTTACAAACGGCCACTCGGACATTTTTAAAGTCCAAAATTATCAACGAATGGAATTTTAGCAAGCAGTTTAGGTAGGTACTTGAGAATGCGTTGCGTGGAACGTTTTTCTTGGAATTTTAATATTTGGAATGTAGTAAGTAATTTATCTGAGGTTTTCAAATCTAAACTTATGTCTTATAAAGGTAAACTGTTACTTTTTAGATAGGTAAATTTTTACGATGTATAACAGTTTTTTCTAGAATTTACGTGCTTCAATTTATTCATTAAACTAGCGACCCGTCCCAGCTTCGCACGGTCGCTATAGATATTAAATATATTTCATTATACATATAAACCTTCCTGTTGAATTACACTATCTATTAATAAAAACCGCATTAAAATCCGTTGCGTACTTTTAAAGATCTAAGCATACATAGGGAAGAAGCGACTTTGTTTTATACTATGTAATGACTAGCTGCTCTGACAAACTTCTTACCACCTATTTTCTTCGGCCGTTTTCGAGTTTTAGCCACATTAACGAACAGCTATTCATTTTTATACATATTATAAGAATACTAGTTGACCCAGCAAACTTACTGCCTAATATTTTTCCATATTTCATCACCGTCGCGTTTAATCCTTCCCTGGAGTATCACGAATATAATTTCAAGATCAAATATTGGCCAAATCGATCCAGCCTTGGAATCTTAATATTTGAAATTTAGTAGGTAATATATCTGAGGTTTATTTTTCAAAACAGCAAAAAAAGACTAAGTCATGATGATATTTATTCTTCGTAAAAAATCTTGTCATTACAGTTTACAATACCTATTTTTACGATTTCTAAACTAGCCATTGTTTTGATTTGATATAACTTAGTCAATTATTTCGTTGATATCTATATATATAAAAAAGAAAGTCGGGTTTGTTACGACACTATACACACATTATACACATAACTCGAGATCGGCTGAACCGATTTAGCTGAAAATTGGCAGGGAGGTAGTTTAGAGCCAGGAGAATGACATAGGATACCTACTTTTTTTTACTATTTTTTTTTTTGTTTTTAGAGTAGGGTAGAGTAGGGTAGAGTAGAGTAGAATAATCTGTTGCCGGGAGCGAAGCCGCGGGCAAAAGCTAGTTATGTATATAGTAATCTTATGTCGACAGTCAATTATTTCATCGATATGTATCATGGTAACAATAATATAATAATACTAGCAACCCGCCCCAGCTTCGCACGGGTACTGATATTAAATATATTATGCATGTATTATACACATAAACCTTCCTCTTAAATCACTCTATCTATTAAAAAACCGCATCAAAATCCGTTGCGTACTTTTAAAGATCTAAGCATATATAGGATTTAAGCAACTTTGTTTTATACTATGTATTGATTATTTATCAACGAGTTCCTCGCCATTGTTCCTTTAGTAGAACCTAGCATATAAATAGAGGTATACGATTAATTTTAGGTAAGTACACCTTTGGCTAGCCCTTCGGGGCTACTAAAACTACTTACAATAAACCATTCTGTTAATTTTGTTTATTTTTGTATAAGCTCACAGTTGCCGTATTCATTTGTTTGTTCAACATTCCCCCGGAGCCTGTGTACACTGCCGCGTTTTAATTGTGTTTTGTTAATCTGCAAAATAATTCGTGGTTTCCCCAATGAGTTTTTGTAATTTTTCGGCAGTAGTTTCTTTTAAGTGTCATTCGGTTCAGTAAATGTTTAGTGTAATTGAATTTTGTCTTGAGAACTTTTCTTTTTTTGGAAAGTAATGGTTTTCAAGTTGAAATGTTTAAATTATACGGGTAATAGAAAGGTAATTTAGTTATGTAAAGAGTTTCTTGTCGGTTCTTCTCCGTAAGGAACGACCTATTGGAACCATGGGCTAGCTTCTGACGTTTTATAAATGCCTGTGTAAGCCATGTAAGCCATGAAAGGAACGTCCGACCCTGGTATGAAGGCTAAGAAGGAAAAGGGTTGGTCGTTTAGTCAGTAAGAGTCTGACACTGTTATCCGCTCCGCCCAAGGGCGGGATTCGTCATAAGATGACTTTTCTCACCATAAAAACAAGCCATGATTTTGAGATTTGCTTGTACAGAGTCGCGGCGCTATGGGCGATGCTTTGAGTGTTTGGTGTTATATTATTGCAGCAGCAGGCTGCGTGTTCGCACGCGCGAATACCTACCATGTATGACAAACAACCAATTTGACTGGCCTGTCAGCATAGTAGTTAGTGACCTTGACTGCTATGCCGGATGTCGTGGGTTCGATTCCCACCCAGGACAAATGTTTGTGTGATGAGCACGATCTTTTGTTCTGTGTCTGGGTGTAATTTATCTATAATATGTATGTATTAAGAAATATATAAGTATGTTTATCAGTTGTCTAGTACTCATAACACAAGCTCTGCTTAGCTTGAGACTAGACGGCGTTGTGAGATGGTCGTGGAATAAAAAATAAAAAGCGCCACGCAACTCGCCGCGTCTCCGTAAATGAGCACACAAAATTGAATATTTAGTTCGTTCGTATGGCCACATACTAATGAACTTATGGCGAGCAATGGGACAACTCGTTGTTCAACCGTTTGGTAACCGTCTGTATCGAGCCCAAGTTGTTGAAGGCACGCACTTTACCGGCTCGCCTCGAAAAGTTGTTAGCAAACTGTACGGGCTCAGCAGGTTTACGTATTTTTTAGTACGGGCAGCAAATGTGAAAATGTATCATCAAAGTCATGAAATTAAGGCAAAGAAGGAATGAGGTGGGTATTTAGTAAGTGAAAGTCTACTACTATCACGGGGGATGTCATTGGCTGATTTTTGCCCACCATAAAAAAAAAAAAACTAACAAGATCACCGAAAACATGTTAAGTAACTAAAAAATTTATTTGTTTAAACATAGTGGACATAATACACAGTAAAATAGTAATGATATTTTTATATAAGCTCTCTGTTTAGCCGCATATCGAGGCGTACAAATTTTTGTTTATAAATTTAAAATTATATATCAAGGTGGGCCTTCCTGACTCGTCTATCGTCAATGACAGCTCGATAAAAAAGCTTGTTGTTTCATCCAACGTAGTGTATGATAAAGAGGAGAAGCGAAAAAAGAGAGAAAGCAAGTGATTGCTCGGTTGGCATTCGGTAACTTCCGTCATTTACATTCGTCAAGTCATGCAATGACATTTGACATATTGACAACGCTTCATTCTGCTGCTCCCTGTCGCTACTACTTGCCTCGTGCGCGCGTATTTATAATTTTGTAATTAGCCCTACTGCAATGTACCTAGTAAGCTACTCCGGAGGCGTATTTATATTTTATTAATTCCGTAGATAAATTGATAAAAATACTAAAGCAATAACGGCGTTTTTTTTGTTCAGCTAAATATATATGGGTTCAGGATATACGTGCTTATATTTAAACAATAAGGGTTTTTGTAAACAAAAGTTGCTATCCAGATACTCGATTAAATTTTCTAGGCTTCTATAGAAGTACTTTTTTTACTTTTTTAATTTATCAGCACATTATGAGATGCCAAAGTTCACGTTAAATTTGTGCGAAATTTCAGATTTTCAGACGTCTTTTATGAATTAAAATTTCAAAATTTTAGAATTCGCTTTCTATAGAAGCCTAGATATTAACCACAAGTAACCTGTGTTTTAAAAATTTCTTGAGAAAATTGTGTAATGAAACTATAATCGCGTACGAGCCGTTGTATGGAAAGTAGCACGGGTTGACTGCTCTTAAGGTTGTTCGATGCTCGTTACTATGGTACGTACATGCATTCAATTTTTTTATTGCAATTTATTCCGTATCATGCAACGCAACTTTATTCATATATACTACACGGCTTAAGGTTTAAGCCTAGCCTGTAACAAACAGACCTCTAAGACAAAAAAAGAAAACATTTATAACAAACATAATTTCTTACAGCCAAAGCAAATCGGATTAAGGTAAAGCTCCCTGTTACTGTCCTACAAAACAGTTGCTGAACTCAAATAGCTCGGTGAGCCTCGGACTTAGAATAAGTGTTTGGAATAAAAACGGCAAAGTCTTTTATTTTCATTCATCCTTTGTAAGTGGAGTCTGGAGCAGTGGAGTAATGGCCGAGTGGTAACGACCCCGACTCATAAGTTGTAGGTCATGGGTTCAAGTCAAATCTAGTCAGGCGCATTATTTGTATACTATTGTGACGAAACCGGCCTGAGCTAGAATCACGTAGGGACCCTGTAGAAAGGTCGAAGCCAATTAGGGCCAAAATTTGTTGTTCATAATCAGTAGCCGAATCGACTCCAATATTTTATACACCATTAAAATATTTTTTACATATCAATACTTGACCCGTGTATCAGGTACCGTAGGGATCCTGCAGAAGGGTCGAAGCCAGCTGGGGCCAAGGGTTCGTGTCTGAAAGGAAGGCTCTGACTCTAGTATGTATGGCAATGTAGGAACGGGGTAGGTTGTTGTTTAGTCAGTAAGTGACACTGATTCCCGCTTTACTCAAGGGCAGTATTCGTCATTGGATGATTTTTAACTACCATAAAAAAATACCTTAGCACCAAAAGTTTAAAAACATGTTATATTCACCAACTTGTAGGTACTGGGCTCGCGTGGTGGATTACGGCCCATTTCCTCTCCTACATAGAGAGAACAGTGGGAACATTAAAAGGCTGATTATGCTATGCGTATGTTATGTGGAGTCTTACTTCATCTTTCTTTGATTTTTCCAAACTAAATCTGAGTCGGCTTCGAGCCGAATGGATGCGGTCTTGACATAAAGAGACTGCCTATCAGAACACCACAACCCGTTCACCGTATAATGTAAAACAATAATATAAGTAATAATTCTGACACAACATCATCTGTAAATTGAATTGAATTATACATATGTAACGGCTCGCCTGCACACAGATAAACCCAGAGAGGTTTTCATTGTGGGGCCAGACTTGATGTAAGAATATTGTAAGCATTTTAGAAAAAAAATAAAATAATATGTAGTAATATACGTATGTGTGTGTGTGTGTTATGTAGTGGTATACGTAATGCATTGGTTATGTTTGTTTACTAGTTTTAAGTTTGCGTCATTACCTCATAACTCCGCTGAAAAGGAAGGATCCTCCGACCATACAGGTGTTGCGTCTGGTGGACTACTGCCCGATAGCTGATTTTGGGGCGGTTGTGTAATAATGTGTTCGAGTCGCGCCTTTGATTGCGCAATGCAGAATTAGTTCTTATGTGAATCCATAGATAGCGCTACAGACGCAAATTGATGAGCTTACCCTAGTGTTTTAAGTGGGTGCTATAACTTCTTCTAATGACGATAGTTTTCTTTTTATACCTCTTGATCCCAAAGCGAACGCCGACGTTTGCGCGTTTTTTCGCGCCATTCTGTTGAACACCATGGGAACGTTTGCATAGATTTTAAAATATTGATCTTTTTTTCTATAGGGTATTGACACAAGAACGAATTTTTTTTTTTTTTTTTTAGTATCCTGCAACTTAGCTATCTGTTTTTCCAAACAATAATCTAATACTTTATCAGGTTTCCCTCGTCAAATTGTCTTTAGCTGAGTTTTACATCCAGTGATGATAGGACTCATCATTTGTCTGCGAATCTTAACTCAAGATCCGCTATACTATTTTTCTTAAGGCGAGTGTATTTTAAACTGCCTTCTCTCCACAAGTCAGCAGCCAATAAGTTTATATGTTGGTCCAATTTTGCTTGATGATTCCTACTATATGACTCAATTTCTTGTTTAACTGTTCGCAGGTTGAAATCCAGATTCACATATTTGTTGCATGTGGTTTGTGGGATATTGTACATAGCTCGAATAGTTTTGCTCTGAAATCTTTCCAGTATTTCTATGTTGCTGTTGCTGGCTGAACCCCAGAGCTGAATGCCGTATGTCCATACGGGCTTCAGTATGGTTTTATAGATGGTCATTTTACTGGCGTCTGTCAACTGTGATTTACGTCCGATGAGCCAATACAAGCTTCGGAGTTTGCAGTCTAATTGTTTCCTTTTAGTCCAGAAGTGTTTGCGCCAGGTAAGACGGCGATCTAGATGCATACCTAGGTATTTAGCGTTATCTTGTTGCGGTACGTCTTTATTGTAAAGTTTCACAGGTGGACAGGTTTTCCTTCTGAGTGCAAATGTAACCTGGACCGACTTATCTGTGTTGGTTTTAATGCGCCATTGATCGAGCCATGCTTCAATAAGGTTCAGGTGTGATTGGAGGTTTTCAGATGCGGTATCATGATTTTCATGAACCGAGAGGACTGCGGTATCATCTGCGTATGTCGCTGTGGTGGTGTAGCTAACGGTGGGTAGGTCCGCTGTGAAAATAAGATAGAGGACTGGTCCCAAGATACTACCCTGTGGAACTCCCGAATTGATCTCGTACATTTGTGACGTGTCAGAATTTTGTCTCACTTCGTAGCATCTTTTCTCTAGATAGGATTTTAGAATTGGAAAAAAAGAGTGTGGTAGCATGTTTTTGATTTTATAGAGTAGCCCTTTATGCCATACTTTGTCAAATGCCTGACTAATATCCAAAAAAATTGCGCTGCAGTATTGTTTGTTTTCCAGTGCCCTGCCAATGACGTCTACGAGCCGGTGCACTTGCTCAATAGTCCCATGGCCTTCTCTAAATCCGAACTGGTGACTTGGTATTACTTCCCTCAGGTGTTCCTGCATTCTATTCAGTATAATTTTTTCCATTAACTTTCCAACGACTGGTAGGAGGCTTATCGGTCTGTACGAAGACGCTTCTTGAGCTGGTTTGCCGGGTTTCAAAATCATCACTACCTGTGCGATTTTCCATTGGCTGGGATAGTGTGACAGTCTTAGACATGCGTTAAAAATAGCAAGTATAAGTAGAACTCCTTTTTTTGGAAGATATTTTAATAAGGTAGCGTCAATTTGATCGTAGCCCGGGCACTTTCCTTCTTGAAGTTTTCGAATTTCCTCTTTCAGTTCTTTCGATGTGATATGTTTTAGTGGTAGGAACATTTGTATAGGTGAGCTTAGGTATTTCTCTATTTCACTGTCATGATGTTGATTGTTGCTAGGAAGTGGTTCGAAAACTTTTTGAAGGTGACGTGCATAGATATCAGCCTTCTCACAGTCGGACCGAGCCCAGTTGCCCATGTGTATTTTTAGTGGTGTTGCTTGTTGCTTCGGACGCTTTAGGTTTTTGGTAGCCTTCCACAAGGAGTAGTTTGTGTCACTAGTAGGAGACAGTTTTGCAAGGTAAGATTGTAGGTTCTCGTTTTTCATTTCCTTGATTAATATTTTTAATTTTTGGGAAACTTTATTAAAGGCGGTCTTATCTTTAGGGTAGTGCGTCTCATGCCAAATTCTCCGAAGTTGTCGTCTTTCACTTATGCAGTCCTTGATGATAGATAGTTGTGTTCTTTTGCTAGTTTTGTTTTGCGAGAGGGTGTGGATCTGATCGCTGCATCATAGATCAGGAAATTTAATCCTTCTATAGCCTGTTCTACCTCATCGGTTGTTTTCAGGGATATTTTAAGCTGCGTCTCTGTGGTGATAATATCTTGATATTTTCCCCAGTTTGTGTGTTTACTATAAATTTTGGATGGTACTTCTGTTGGTATGATCTTGCTGTGTACGCTAAGAAGGACAGCAGAGTGGTCCGAGATCAGGTCGAAATTGGATTCAACACTGGTATTACTGAGTGCGATATTTTTGAAGACAAAGAAATCAAGCAAATCAGGGATTTTTTGAGGATCAGTCGGCCAGTAGGTGGGTTCGCCGGTGGATATGCAATCGAGATTAAGGTCTTTCACAGCTTAATAGAGTTGTCTACCTCGAGTTGTGTTTAGCCTGGAGCCCCAGAATAGGTGTTTGGCGTTCCAGTCACCTCCTATTATAAAGCGATGTCCGAGTGTGGTGAAAAAGTATTTGAAGTCTTCTCTTGATATTTGATGTTTGGGGGGACAGTAGACTGCGGCGAGAGTGATATCCGAATTCACATCATTAATTTTAATTGCAGTGGCTTGTATCTTTTCTGTTACGAAGGGTTCAAGTGGATGGTGTTTTATATGTGTTCTTATGAGTATCGCCGTGCCTCCGTGCACAAGAACGAAAATAAAATGTTTTTCATCGACGAATAAATTTAAAAATGAAAAATAAGCAAACCTTTCCGTTAATCCACTCACACACACGTACTCCGCGGGTTCGCGTAGGGGCAAAAAGGGTAACTAATGATTTTACTATTAAGTTGTACTTCTGATTTTGATTAAGAAGAGACGATTTTGATTAAAAAGTAGTTTGTTTTCCCTGCTGGCCTCAACGGTCAAGTAGCAGTTACTGGGAAGTTCCTTTGTCAATTGTCTTTCAATTACAAGTTTCATTCGAAAGACAGAAACATCGGTGGGATTGATGGACATGTGGGATTCGAAGTTTGTCATTGAGGAAACTGGACTGATAGCTTTTTGCCAACATAGTAATCAGAACGAATTCTTATCCTTCCATAGATTTTATAAAACGAACTCTTTGACGCATCTGTCTGATTGCAATAAATTAAAAAAAGGAATGCGTTTTTCACCGACAGATAGAGTGATTTATGAGTATGGTTTATGGTAGAAGTACTAAAAATACTGTTTTTACCATTTTGAGGAAATATACTTTTTGATGTACTTTCATGCTATTTTAAACTATATATTTTTTAAATTTGACAGGCCTATTGTTCAAGTAGTAGATAACTGATTATCCTTATATAAACGTCATCATCATCATCATCATCAGCCTTATAATGTTCCCACTACTGGGACACTGATCTTCTCTCTAGGAAAGGGAATGGGCCGTAATCCACCACGCGGGCCCAGTGCGGATCGGTGGATGTTACATGTCTTAGAAAGATTGTAGGACATTCCAGACAATATTTTCCTTCACCGTTTTGAGAGCAGTGGTGATGAAAAATAAAATACTACAAGTAATGCGCCTGGCAAAGTGACCCGTGACCTCGGAAGTCGGAAGCGTGACCATTTAGCCATCACTCATCTAAGAGAGGACATAACATAATATATTTATTTTTATCAAAACACAAATCTGGTAAACCCATATGCAAAAACTAGAACAAATATGCCTTTATACCACAACTAGCCTGGCTACGTCGATGACGTCACACAGCATCTCTCATTTACCAGATAAGTGTACAAGATGTCCTCATAACAATGACTTGGGAATAAATTGTATCTTAATTCCGCTCAAATTGTACCACTGTTGTAGGATGGTGCGCTGTAACCGCTTTGTTGGGCTCCAGAGGCAGCGTTTATGTTGAGAGAAAGCGAGGAAGTTGCAATTTTTTTTAAAGTTAAGGTAAAATCATTTTGTCACAGGATACAATTTTTTTTTAATCTTGCACTGTTAAGTTTCATAGAACATTAAAATTAAAAAATAAATCAATATATATATATAAATCCATGTCCCTTTTCGTTGTTATTTTATAACTCAAGAACGGGCTCACTTATCCAAACCAAATGTTTTTTTTTTGCTTTATTTGGACATCTGTCGTACAAAATCGGTCGAACGGTTCTTCTCAACAACAGAAAAATGGAATAAATGATTATTCCATTTTTCCGTTGCCGGGAGCGAAACCGCGGGCAAAAGCTAGTTTTTCATAAATATTTATTATACCAATTTCATTGGTAATAATTATTATGAGGCATTCCGTATTTATTTTTGTAAAAAGAATATTTGGTGAGTACTTTCATTTTGCAATTTCAATTGCTCACACATACACTTAACCGTTCATGCAAAGCCTGTTACTTGAATAACAGAGTGAACGAAGACAATTTCCTTCTTTAAACCAAATAGTTCATCAGTATTTATTAGTAGAATTGTTACTACACAACTCATCAGAATCAAATCAATATGCATTTGAAGCAAATAAACCCATCATCATCATCTTCCTGCCCTTGTCCCGTTTTATTTGGGGTCGGCGCAATATGTCTTTTTCTTCCACTCTGTCCTGTCACCCGTCTCGCTATCACTAATTCCTCTTTCTTTCATATCCCTTCTCACACAATCCATCCATATTTTCTTTGGTCTCCCTCTCCCCCTCCATCCATCCACATGTATACTCATGGCTTTTTTTGTAACATGCGTTTCATCCAGCCTTTTAAAAAAAAAAACCCATCATCACCCACAAATAAACCCATCATCTCTCCTCAAAATAAATTTGCTACGAAAACTCGTAGCAAATTTCGTAGCAGTTTTCGTAGCCCCATTTGGCTCGTAGCGACGTAGTGGCGTAGAGCCGGAAGACTGAGCGATTGTAGTTAGATAAACAGTTTGTTTTCAGCCTGAGTTATGTGCTAAATTGTATCATAAATAAACCAGGGCTGCTACCCTTTGTATCTGATTATATTTTCCCTGATAATTCACCAAGCGATTACGACTTTCATAATTTATTGCGCTCTTTCCAATTTTCTTTTTTTTTTTTGTTAATATTTTCTAGTTTTTCAGTTGAAAAGGTAACCTTTTTATTTGTGGCGCTATGAAAATTGAGTTTGTTTTAAGGATTATGAAAGCTATTTTTATTTTTTATGAATTGAGTTTTATTTTGTTATTTGTGTCTGGTAAATTGTGTAAGACAGATATAGTAATAAATATGAATAAAAATTGAAGGGGATTTATTTTGGTTTAATATGTTACTGCTTAAAATGAATTATGCGTTAATGTCAAGATAAGAATGACAGGACAAAGTCTGAACTTTTGATTTTTTTAACCACAATACTATAACTTATCTGATCAATATTGTTGTTTCAGGGCAACAAGACTGGTTGAAAGAGTTACCACAGCCCTGGAAAAAAAAAGCCACTGAAAAAGCTCAGGTTAAGTCAGTAAAAATCTGCCATTATTCACTAGGTCCAAAGTGAAAGATGTTTTATGGTAACTTCGAACTCAAAAAAAACATATTTAAATTGTAATCTTCAAATTAGTTGCAACTTTTTTACCATTAGAAATATGTCAAATATAATAATAATATAACATATGTATAATAATATGTCCACAACTATCACACAACGCCATCTAGTCCCAAGCTAAGCAGAACTTGTGTTATGGGTACTAGACAACTGATAAACATACTTATATATTTCTAAATACATACATATTATATATAAATTACACCCAGACACAGAACAAATGATCGTGCTCATCACAAAAACATTTGTCCTGGGTGGGAATCGAACCCACGACCTCCCGCATAGCAGTCAGGGTCTTTAACTACTAGACTGACAGGCCAGTCAAAATTATTCGTTATCATCATCATTTCAGCCGAAAGACGTCCAGTGTTGAACATAGGCCTCCCTCAAGTGTCGCCATAACGACCGGTCCTGAGCGTGTACACCATCTGTTCTATGAACAATGTGCCTTTCCCAATGCTACTTAAGTTTTGTTATTCTTCGGGCTATATAGTTATTTTATTTGTTTGACATGTGTATTTAATTATTTGTATTTATGATTTGACATTCAATTTTTTGATTAATTTGTAATTTTGTTGACATTATTGTATCAGTTTATGACTTGTAACCAATACCTTACCAATAAAAAACTATGACTATGACTATGTCGACCTTGGTTTTTCTGCATCAATCTTTTCATTGCCTTTTAGGTTACTTCACGTTTCGGAGCCAAATGTCATCACTAGCAATTGGTAAATAACATTTATTTTTTCAGAGATGCTTTCTGTGCTGCTAGCAAGCCTGAAGATGACCTAAATAGCGATCTGCCTGCAATGAATATACTCTGTACCCTGTCCTATTTACCTATTGTCTCTGGATGATGGAGTAATTTATTACTCTTTAATACTTATATTATACAAGGTTATTGGTAAAACACTAAGAACCTCTTAAGAGGTCATTGTACTCGTTATCATGAAAAACTTTTACTATGGGACCAAACTTGAAATCGCAAAAAAAAATCAGCTATACACACATGCTATACATTTGACGAAATAAATTAAATTAGATAAAAAGAACAGCTGATTTTTTTTTTTCATGAAATGACGGCCACCACTGCTCACACGGGTTAGCATAGATTATACAAAATAGATTAAGAAATACTAAAAATATGGGTAATCTACCTGAAGTAAGATGAATAAATAAAGAAAGAAATATTCGTTATTATAAATTCAACTCAAATTACACAAGGCACCAGCCCAGCCCCAAACAACATGCGTAATGACTGCACAATTGTGTTCATCTCTGTTCAACTGGAAACTCGTTAGCGACTGCTACGCCCGCTCTATGATCTAACTTATAAAATTTATGTTCAGTACTTGATTTAGTAGCGGACTAAGTACATAACTTTGGGGGTGATTGGTCTTTGGGTAAGTTTTAGTTATGTATTTATTTATTTTTTATTAGCGACCCGCCACAGCTTCGCACGGGTGCAATGTTGATATTATGGATGTATTATACATATAAACCTTCCTCTTAAATAGTGATTTAAGAGCAGAGATTTTGATGCAGGTTTTTTTTTAATAGATAGAGCGCTATCTATTAAAAAAAAACCTGCATCAAAATCTGTTGCGTAGTTTTAAAGATCTAAACATACATAGGGACAGAGCGACTTTGTTTTATACTATGTAACTAGAGTCCCGCCCCAGCTTCGCACGGGTGCAATGTTGATATTATGGATGTATTATACATATAAACCTTCCTCTTAAATCACTCAATCTATTAAAAAAAAACCTGCATCAAAATCTGTTGCGTAGTTTTAAAGATCTAAGCATACATAGGGACAGCGCGACTTTGTTTTATACTATGTAACTAGAGTCCCGCCCCAGCTTCGCACGGGTGCAATGTTGATATTATTCATGTATTATACATATAAACCTTCCTCTTGAATCATTCTATCTACTAAAAAAAACCTGCATCAAAATCTGATGCGTAGTTTTAAAGATCTACGCATACATAGGGACAGAGCGACTTTGTTTTATACTATGTAATGAAGACTTTATGAGAATAAAGAAAGAAAACTGTTTATTCACGCGAAAGGACGCAACTTTAAACCTATCGAACATCATAACATTTTATAGCGTCACATTTGCAGCAAAATGGCCAAACGCTCAGCATAATGCTGTGGTTCTCTGCATAATGCGATGAGCTCACTGCGCTGGTTTTAGGCATTGGCCGGTATCGACATTAAGACGACGGAATGCAATGCAACCTAAATAGGCTTTGACTTTGCCTGAGGCTATGTCTACTGACCAGTCAAGGGTTGTGAAAAAATAAAATTACAGCCCCCCTAACTAAGTTACAATCGTATCGTTTACAGTAAGCGCTTGTAGTTGGCTACGCCCCCCATTCCCTTGTTCAGACGTTATTTAAACAAAGGAATTGAGGGCGTTATCATGTCAAGGGAGTTGGTGCATAAAATGAAAAGTATAGCTGAGAATATCGGTAAAGAAAGAAAACACATGCTTATTTAGCCCACAATGAAACACAAAACAAAGTTTTAAAACTTAAACGTAAAAAAGTAGCAAAAACAAACTATATAATTGTGTCTCACGGCTGCACCACATATTATATTATTGAGCTATCATTTTACGCATAAACTTTCACATGTTCAATATCAGATTTATATACAAAATCTACAGTTTAACTATATTCTTGAAATAGGTAATTTATTTAATAAAGATTTCATACAATTAAAGGAATGAAAAGGAAGCAAACTTGATGCCTTAGGTATTTCCTACCAGTCAGCCTTTGGGTGATGCAGAGAAAAATAGTGGTAGGTACAATAAAAGAGAGAAAAAATGTGAATATAAAAAAGATACATATACAATAAATCGTAGATATAATACAATAACTTCATTATATAAAAAAAAAAAAAAAAAAAACTTGTAAAATAATATTGACTGGCCTGTCAGTCTAGTAGTTAGTGACCCTGACTGCTATGCGGGAGGTCGTGGGTTCGATTCCCACCCAGGACAAATGTTTGTGTGATGAGCACGATCATTTGTTCTGTGTCTGGGTGTAATTTATCTATAATATGTATGTATTTAGAAATATATAAGTATGTTTATCAGTTGTCTAGTACCCATAACACAATCTCTGCTTAGCTTGGGACTAGATGGCGTTGTGTGATAGTTGTGGACATATAAAAAAAATAATCTATATATATATTATATATATATTCTAAGTTACATTAAAACGTCATGGACCCATGGCGTCATGGTCATAGTAGATACAACATCATACGATGATTCGTCCTCCTCTAGGCGAAGCGAAAAGTGAAACTTACTGCCTAAAACCCTAAAGCCCCTGTGTTCTTTTAGTTGCCCATTGTGTTCCAGTGTTACAGTAACTCTCTCAAACAATTCTGCGACCCTGTTTACGTCCTCTGACTCCTAAATTAAGATGGTGGTCTAAGTTATGAGTTATTTCGTTTCATAATAGTCCAAGATAAATAAATTGTGTGAGTAGTGTTATGATAGATAAGGTAGTCAGTATTATAGATCAAACAGGTCAGAATGAACAAAAAAAAAAATGAACAAAATAAAAAAAAATAAAACACTTTAATATGCTATTCAGATTATTGCTCAAAATTGCCTGTAAATGGTTATAAAGAATCTCGCTCTCATTTCATTTATTTATTCATAAAAACTTTGACTTTGGATCCAAAAAGAAAAAAATATCGAGGAGGAGGGATATAGAAAAGTAACACAGGAGAATTTCTGTAATGTCAAAAGATTGTCAGTCAACGTTTGCAAATAGATAGAAAGAGAAATAATGAAAACTATGTTTATCTTGCTCAAAATAGACGCACGTAACACAACAATCTGTCGGTCATGTGTGAACCAGGTATTAATGTATACCCCTGCGGTTTACTGACAACTCCTTGATTCGCGCCTGGAACGACACGTACCGTGGACCACTTGTTCACGTCCCGGACGACTCTCCAGCTTTTGTTGGTCTAATAGTTCAACGTGTTATTGGCAACACTGTGATGTCTCTTCCACAAAGGCCATTAATAATAGAGTTGAAATCAAGTATTCCTAAGTGATATCTTTCTGTCTCACTCTATCTCATTCAACATCATCATCAGCCTTTTAATGTTCCCACTGCTGGGACACAGGTCTCCTCCCTAGGAGAGGTAATGGGCCATAATTTACCACGTGAGCCCAGTGCGAATTGGTGGATGTCACTCGTCTTCGATTTTTTGGTTCTAGGACATGCCCGTTTCCTCACGATGTTTTCCTTCACCGTTTTGAGAGCAGTGATAGTGATGAAATAAATTACACAAAGTAACGTGCCTGGCTGGGTTTAAACCCACGACCTACAACTCTTAAGCCAGGGCCTTTACCACTCGGCTACCACTGCTCTTTATATGTCATCTATTTCTCAACTTATCTCTCGTCTGTCATCTTCGATCAACTGCGCTTTTAACACTACTATTCACGTAACTTATTAAAACTTTGTGTTGAACTTACATTCTCCGTTGACTTACTAGCGGAAATGAACTGGCTTCTTTGATTAATATGCGCTAGTGCAGAAGTGATTCCATTACGTATTAAACTGAATACCAAGACAATTTTATATACTATATGTTTCCTGCGGTTTCACTCGTGTCTTTAGTAACTGATCGTAGCCTAATGTTTTGTGGCTTCCTACACTAAAATAATTATTAAATCCAAAGTTTTTAAAATGAGTGCGTATAAACAAACAAATAAACTTTCTAGTTTAATAATATTAATTATGTATGGGAGAAAAATAGTTTAAGAGAGATGAAATTAAAATTTAGAGACGGCTTTGCTTTATGCCAAATAGGGCTCTAGGCCAACGGAAAGTACCCAATGAATGTTGACTCCGTTGAGTGTCGAAATATAAGTTTTTTTTTGCGACAAGAACTGTATCTTTGTTTACCTCAGGGCTGTAACTTTTTTCTTTAACTTAAATGTTTGATTTTCACATTTATAATGGATCGGAGATCCAAATACATGGTTTTAATTTCAAGGCGATACCTCCACGCTTTCTCGAAATATAGATTCATGACAGACAAAAAGATAGACAGACTGACATCAAAATGATCTTATAGTGGCTTCAGTTTTTTTCCTTTTGGAGTACCCTAAAAACAACAATGAAATGAGCTGGAAGAAAATTTTCAAAGAAAAATCTTTGCATTACTAATTTATCAGTTCACGACCAACTTCCTCACAATTCTGCTTCAATTTTCCTACAACAGTTCTTCGTAAAAGATCCTTTACTAAAATAATTCATCCACTTAAGCATTGTTCAGTGGAACTGCACTTTCATTTTTTTGCGCCGCTCCCGGAAGGGAAGCCTTGGGACGGCTCGCATCCGGTTCCGTTACGAGTATTTACGGTATTCTCCTATCCCCCCTTTTTTTCTCTTTTAAAGGCTCAAGTATTACCATCAGAGTTGTACCTCTTTATTTCTTTTAAAAGCCTTTTTCATTTGAAAGTAGGTTTTAAATCAAAGTCCGATTCTGTTGACCATTTTTTTTATGGTTGCTTAATATCATCCAATGACCCTGTTGATCCTTATTTTTAAATATATCCTATGTGTATTTGTAAGACTGCGGTGTACAATAAAGCATAAATAAATAATAAATAATAATACCACCTTCGGATGGAGTGGGAAACAGTGTCAGACTCTTACTGACTTAACCTGTTTCGTCCTTGCTTTAGTCCCAGAGCCCTGGTGTTTCGCTTTTGTACTAACCCTTGGCCCCAGGAGTGATCATTAAGGTTGACGTCACTCAGTCGCGGCAATTATTGAAAGAGTTACTGTGATCCTGGAACGCAAAAAACAAAAGATGGACAGAGGCGGGTTTTAGTCAGTAAAAGTTTAGCACGCTCTATCGCTCCACCCTAGTGCGGGAGAAATCGGTTGATGAGTGAGACCTCAACAAAGGGACGTAACACACGCGTAATTATTTACCTACGTCGGTTTAAATCGAATCGTATGGATTGTGACTCAAAACATGACTTTTCACTTCTTTATATATATAGATAGAAAGATATACTATTTCGATGCCTCCCACGTAAGTTGTTGTAACCCCAAAAATGCAATTTTACAGGAGAGCGTTTTAAAGATACTTTTTGCGATACAAGCCACATTTTCCAAAGAATCTTTTTGAAATTCGGTATGAGTGTATAGTTTTTAATATATTATTATCGTTTACTATATGTCATTACTTTATAATTTTAACGGCTTCTTGAATTTAGTTGTTACAACTGTTTACCGTGACATGAGGTCCTTCCAAAATGTTGTAACTATCACTTACATTATTATACACGGGAGTTCAAGAGCCGATTTTGATCATATATGATACATCAATGTACGTCGATTACAAATAAAAAAAGGTGTGGTATGTGTATAATTACTTGATATAATAAAATAAATATAATGTTTTTTCAACCTAATTTCGTTTAGGACAATACTTTTTCGTTGATACGTTACCGAAATACCAAAAAGCAAAATATTTTCAATGTTGCTTATCAAAATTTTACGTTTTAGGGTTGAGTTTAAAATAACAAACGATATTTTAAAGATTAGGAAACATTAAAGATTAAGATTCAAAATCATTAAAAAAAATATGAAACTAAAAATGTAGGCTTTTTCTAAATTTAAATTATACTTTCAATTAATTACATTGTCCTTCAATCAAATTTTTATTACAGTTTCAAAACTCAAAAAAGTATCGCAACCAAAATGGTTAAGAAAATTCTAGTAACCAATGAGATTTAAAAATAGGTAAATCATCATCATGTTCATCATCTTAGTCCTTAGTTATTTAGAGTCGGTGGAACAAGTTTATTCTTCCATTTTGTCGTATCACACGTCTCGGTATAACTAACTCCCTTTTCTTTTATATCACTCCTCCCACAATCTTTACTTTGAAATCCTTTTCTCTCTCCATTTTTCCAAGTGACTATACTTGTAGCTCCTTCTGTAATATGCTTTATCCTTCTTCTTTTCATAACCAGATCCAAGACAAACGATAGTTAAATAAGTAATGTTTAATAACTTACTCTGAATGTAGAAAAGCTCGCAAATATTAAGTTTTGCTCTTGATACCTATAGTAATATAGGCAGAATAGAGGGATTGTTTCCAGACCCCGAAAAGCTGGTGTCATGCGCATAACTGGTGTATTCTTTTATCAGCATTTCGACATCTTAAGGCATTGTTGTTGAAAGAAGTGGTCATCACCTTAGATTCTGATAAAACATTAAATTAATATTGAATCTTCAGTACAAACTTGTACCTCTTTTATTTTTACGATATTATTATCTTTCAGATCTCATTTTCTCTGTATACCCTTTAGGCAAAAGCTATACATTATTACTATATACACTAAAAGTTTAAACCTCTGTCTAAATATAACACTAGTCAATTTAGTCAAATACAGTGTGCCACAACTTGCATGCAGTTGAAAAGATCTTGGTATGGTTACAAATGATGGTTTTGACAGACCCAGACTTTTTCACAGGCTGTTAAATATCTTTTTGATCGGGAATTAATGTTGCTGTTGGTATATCTAATTAATCTAACGCCTTATTAATAACTTAATCATTTATAAAAATGGGAAAACTGCTGTTTACACACGTCTGAAGTTTGAAGTTTCAGTAACGGTAACAGGCAATTTATTTTTAAAATTTACTTATGTTTTGCAATAGTTTCAGCATAAATTCTAAGTTTGGCTATCCTATAACTAAATTACCCGTCGTTTGTTAATCAATTATACACAAGGTTATCTCTGTCACCTTTTTAGTTTAATTTATTGAAGTAGTTCTTACAGCAGACTCAGTGAACCAGTTTTTCTACTGGCTCTTTTTAATATTTTACTAGAAAGGTTTTTCTTTGACAAATTTCTTAATTTTTTTTTTGACAAATATCTATTCTTTGAAGCGTATTTTTTTTTTCATTACATTTATCAAACAATGCTTTATTTAATCAAATAACCGATAGTGGGCTTAGCTTAAGAGTTCGACAGTGCAGAAATATGCAGGTGGTGACTGAGGTAAAAGTATCGAACAATGTTTTCAGATTTGGGAAACCGGCAATAAACACGAGCAAGAAAAAGGTTCTAGTGGATTTTAATCAGTAAAAGTTGCTTTTACTGACTATAACGCACCTGTCATCTTTTGTCTTCCAGGATCACAGTAACTTTCTTGGATTTCCAGAATCTTAGGTTTTAGCAGGATAGGTTCCTGATCCGATATGAAACTATTTTCACTCTCTATATAATATAAACAAAAATGGCATTAACAGTCGTAATCTAAAAATGGTTAATACTACACGAGTTTCAAGTTTAGTGATATCTGCAGTTTCAGGGTCAGAAATTACGAATGTGTCATCATCTGTTAAATTAGTTATTTTAAACTTTTCAGATTCATTAAAAATTGCTGTCTAGGATGACTCAGATTCCAGTGATATTCATAAAGTACCCCTTAAAAAATACATACAACGTACTCATAACTATCGCTTAGAGACGTAAAATGTTGTATGCGATACTTGACAATTTCGAAATTGTAAATATTGCGACGTAAATCATTGTATGTGATGTTATAACTTACTTTTACATAACTAGCATCGACGTAAAATGTTGTATGTATCACTTAACATAAAATAATTTTAATATCAACAACGAAAATTGTTGTATAGGATCAAAACCACATTTTAAATGGTTATCATGTCAGTTAATTGGTTGATGTTATCAAATTGGGACATTATTTTCATTGTGTTAACATTGATTTATAACTTTTGTAATTTTAATTTAACCGGTTGAAAACTCTGATGTTATTTTCTTTATAAAAGAGATTATTTTTTTGCTAGCTCATTAATTATTTTTGTTTGTAAAACATTCAGACACAATGTAAAATATTATAACTGAATAAATTAATAAATGAGAGCAATGGTGGCCGAGTGTGAAAGCCCCAACCGACAACAGCAAACGCAGTCAAGTCCATAACTTTGTGTAATTTATTTCATCACCACTGCTCTCATAACGGCGAAGAAAAACATCGTGAGGAAACCGGCATGTCCTATAACCAAAAATTCGAAAGCATGTGACATCCACCAATTCGCTCTAGACCCGTGTGGTGGATTATGGCCCATTGCCTTTCTTAGAGAGGAGGCCTGTGTCCCAGCAGTGGGAACATTAATAAGGATGATGATGACAAAATGAAAACATTAAATGGAAGGATCACTCTTGTTATTATGGTTAATGGGTTAGTTATGATGAACAAAGAACCAAAATCGTTGCTTTAATTTTAGGAAAAGTTCATTATAAAATAACAAAGCTATAAAATATGGTCTGTTAACATGATTGATTAAACTGTAAAGTCTAGATTCAGCTTAAAGCTATTCAAGATTAATTAGGTTTCGTCAAAGAAATCCTTATACACCATTCTGAGTCTGACAAAATTCTAAATCACTTTCAGTATTACTGTAAGCTCTTCATAAATAAGTAACACCCGGTGATCGCTGGATTTTTTGGTAATCACACGGCTTTTTTTCCGTTCAAGGAATCATAGATGAACAGATGTTCTGCTTATTTTCTTCCTATTCTTTAATCTTTTTTCAGACAAGGAGTAGGTTTTCAAATCAACGAAAAAATGGTTTAGAGTTTTTTTTTCCCACAGACATTCATTTTTCATTTTCGTTTTTTTTTTTTTAATTTTTTAGTTGATGTTTTTTTTTTACACGATAGTATTTTCTGCACCATTTTAAGAGAAGTGGCGATGAAATAAATCAATATTATCACTGAACTTTTCCAAATCTTATACCTTTGTCGAAGGTGGGTAAAAATTTTCAGTGACAAATCCCGCCATCTGGTGGAGCGGGAAACAGTGTCAGCTTCTTACTGACTTAACGACTGGCCCCGTTCCTACGTTGCCTTATATACCAGTACCAGAGCCTTCCTTTCCCAAACATTTGGCCCTATTTGGCTTCGACACTTTTGCAGGGTCCTCCAAATCTTATACCTTGTACCATCAGTAAGCGTTAATGGAGTAGGTCGTTAGCCACAGCTAAAGATTATCAGAGAAATCTGTAGCTAATGTGTTTACAATTTATACTTATTAACACTTTCAGTTAAGCGGAGACAGGATCTGGTCTGAAGGTTACCGGATTTTTTAACGGGAGATAAACTGATGTCTTAATCGAGTCATTGAATTTTGATGTTGTTGTTGCTAGTTTAACTTTTCGAATACCATAATTCGAGACTTAATTGACTTGATTGATTTGACTGGCTTGTTGATCTAGTGGTTAATAGCCCTGGCTACTATGCTGGAGGTTGTGGGTTCGATTCCCACTCAGAACAAATGTTTGTGTGATGAGCTCAATAATTTGTTCTGTGTCTGGGTGTCATTTATCTATTAATTTGTACATACAAAATAGATAAATGATTTAGAAATATATAAGTATGTTTATCAGTTGTCTAGTACCAATAACACAAGCTCTGCTTAGCTTGGGACTAGACGATGTGGTGTGACAGTTGCTTTAGGTTAACTATTTTATTTCTCATAAAGAATTGTATACATAATTCACTTACTGAGAAACAATAAATATCTAAAACTAAGGTGCTAGAGCGCACAGATGTACGTATATAAAATAAAAAAAAAAAAACAAAAAAGGCAAAGAAGAAAAAATAACAAAATGTGGGTGTTTTTGATAAGGTTAAAGTTGCATTACTCGTATTAGGTAGGGATGACTTCTGAATCCGATTTATCAATATCTTGATGATAGAGTTATTCTTTAATTTGTTCTCTTCTCCCTGCCCTTATCCCATATTACTTGGGATCGGCGCAACACGATTTCTTCTTCCAATGTAGCCTGTCACCCGTCACGCTATACCTAATTAACTCCCTTTTCTTTCATATCACTCCTCACAAAATCTATCCATATTTTCTTTGGCCTTCATGGCCTTGGTTTAAGTGTACTACATTATTTTGAAAGGAGACAACTTTTCGAGTTTTGTGAAATCTTTTCTAAGCTTATGTCTATACGTTATAAGGAATTTACTTGCCAAATTTTAAGTTTGTAGTTGTTATACCAACCTGTGATTAAATTGGTAAGTGGTACAAATTAGCTTTTATATATAAAGTTACACCATATATATATTTGAATGAATCACACATTTTTAGTTAAATTGATGTATTTCTGGTGCTTTAAAACAAAATGATACACATAATACAACAGTAAAACCATCAAAAGCAATCCCATCTACAAATGCTACATAATCCAGCTTCTTTCTCGCAAACAATGGTCCATTTAATAGTCCAGCTACGTCACTACAGAACAATATTATCTGTGCAGTCAATTTCAAAAGAACAAAAGTGCATTCAGATTGTATTCGGGACGTTAACACTCGAACAGCTTGAGTAAGGATAGTGGCATGGTGGATTTGAATGTGATTATTTTTTACTAGCTTTTGCCCACGGCTTTGCCCGCGTGGTATTGGGGTTGGGGTTGGGGTTTCCGGGATAAAAAGAAGCCTATATCCTATTCCAGAGTGTATCCTATGCCTGTGCCAAATTTCATCCAGATCCGTCCAGCCGTTTTGGCGTGATTGAGTAACAAACATCCAAACATCGTAACTTTCGCATTTATAATATTAGTAAGATTATTTATCTATACTAGCTTTCGCGACTTCGCCCGCGTGAAAATAGGTTTTCGCACAAACTATGGACACGCGTTTCATTCCTTTAGGAGGTGAATTTTGGAAAATCCTTTCTTAGTGTCGCCTTCATCATAAAAGCAAGCATTGTGCAAAATTTCACTCTTCTAGTCTCAGCAGTTTCGGCTGTGCGTTGATGTCAGTCAGTCTCTCCTTTTATATATATTGGTAATGATTTGACCACTGATCATTTACCAGGTGGATCTACGTAGGTATCGTGCAATAAATAAGACCGACTAGGAACTAAACCGGTTTACTTCTCAATATAATTCGGTACTGTGCACCGTTATTAGGTAGTTACAAACAACAAAAGAACAGTTTCAACGTCCTAATTTTGCGACGGCCATGCTGCTCTGCATCATCTCGCTCCTCAAATTCCCTCTCCACGCCTAACTCTGTTATGACACATCACCTCTAGATCTTGCCACTAGATGGCGTGCCTGGTTTTGATGTCAAAAAATTAATATCAGATCCGATGTACATACAGCAGGTATATTATGGGATGACGGCGCGCATTGTTCCCGCGCGCCTCAAGTGTCAGCAACAGTAGGGGCCCAACAGGGTCGAAGCCTTCTGGGGCCAAGGGTTGATGCGAAAGCGGAACACTGGGGCCCCGAAACGGTAAGGTGGGTCGCTTAGTCAGTAAAAGTCTGACACTGTGTCCCGCTCCGTCCAGGGGCGGGATTCATCATTCGATGATTTTTCCCACCGAAAAAAAGAGGTATATTATAGGATAAACTGACTGATTGAGATATCATAGCACGAGTGACGCTTAGTGACGTTTAAGACGCAATCCGCCTTATTCTAAAACGCGATTAAAAATAGTTCAATTAGGAACTATTTTTATTTATAGTCCTGGAATTTTAATATTATTTAATAAAATTGAATTGACTCTGTGTTTTATTTTGAACGCAAAATGAAACTATAATCTCAATGAGACGCTCAACATTTTGATTTGTTTTAATTAATTGCGAATAGTTTTATTAGTGATCTCTAAAACAAAACACAAATTGTGTATTGTTTTAAACGCAAAATTAAGCTACATTCTCGATTAGCCACTCAAAATTATTGGGTAACGTTTCAAATAATCGCAATTAGTTTTATTGGTGAATTTGACCCTTACTAGCACGTTGTTCAATAAAGGTTCACCATTTCTGCAATAGGTTATAAAAAAAAGTTTAGGCTTTTTACATGTGGATGTATGGATTGAGGGGAAGAGAGAGGTCAAAAAAAAGATGGATGGAATGTGTGAGAAGGGAAATGAAAGAAAAGATGCCATGAGGATACCACCTTCTTCTGCGTATATCTATATTGAAATTCATTCCATCTTGAACTCTTTTCTAGGTCTTAATCCCGTAGCCGTCGCCGCCACGATCCCGCTGATATCCGGCCACCGTAGACACTGGCTTGCGGACCGTGAGCAATGAATAGATCGCCGTCCGGTCGTCTGGTAACAGTCCAGACCGAGTCCAAGTCGTCAACGGCGCGCACTGTTCCCACGCTTAAAGGAGCTGTCAGCAAACTGTAGGGACCCTTCAGGGTCGAAGCCTTCTGGAGCCCAGGATTGGTGCGAAAGTGTTACCGGGGCTCTGGGAATAAGGCATGGGAGGAACGGGGTAGGTTGTTTAGTCAGTAAGAGTCTGACACTATCCCGCTTCGCCCAAGAGCGGGATTCGTCAATGGATGATTTATACCTACCATAAAAAAAGGTCTTCTTAAAATCCGCGCTCGCCTCCGCCTCCTATTCTCACTAAGCTCACAGCCCAGCAGTTGTCGCTGATACGACAAACAATAAACCACCGTGCATCGTTCAAGCCTTTGTAGACTGCTGTTTATTCCTGACATATCCAGGGAAGTCACTGAAGAATATTTGTATCACTATGTGCTAAATTGTAGTGCTTATTTATGATTATGTAGAATTTAACCCGCTTTTGCAAGCGGTTTTGCCTGCGTGAATGTTGGAAAAAGTCCTTTATGTCTCTGGCTAAAAATACCATTTTTATCATCGAGAATTAGTATAAAAATTGCCGCAGTCCTGGAACGCAAAGGGTAACTGAAGGACAGGTTTGAGTTTTAGTCAGTAACACACACACACATTCTCTCACTCCACACCAGAACGGGAGAAGGTATTGGATGTTTTCGTGCTGAAGGATATTCTTATGAGTCTTAATGTAATATTCCACAACTATCCCACAATGCCTAATATTTAAATATCCATTAATCTGGACTAGGTCTGCGTGGTGGATTAAGGTCCATCCTCTCTTCTAGAGAAGAGGTCTGGGTCTCAGTAGTGGGAACTTTAAAAAAACGCTGATGATGATATCTAAATTGATACTGTAGTGGAGACTACTCTACAATCAGAGACTTTATTAATTTTATATTGTATTCGTGTCTCGAATCTCTTAAATAACATATATTTTAGGATAATTCAATTAATTTTCTTTACTCTGACAAGTTAAGACATCTTATCTGTCTAAATCTAAACTATATTCTTTTTTATAAAGTTTAAAAGTAAACGTATTATGCCAGTAAGAACGATATGACCTCCTTGCAGTCATTACAATGAGCTACGCCCTTACGAATAGAAATGTTGAAGTCAACGAGGCACTTCTATTCCAAAATACTTTTAAACTTTACGTACAACCTACCTATACCTAACCCAGATGTCCCTACCTATGGGCGAAATAATATTTACACACATACATTTATTTGTGGTGGTCGTCTCCTCTAGGAGCGAGCCTAAGCCATGACGAACGATAAGCAAAAATTCGAAAACTATTTACTTACTCAATTATTATGCGCCAACTTTGCGCTCACTATCCAACGTTGTCATGCTTAAACCCCACTATGGCAAAACACCGATAAAATCCATAGTGCTGCACCCGACTTGTCATAACTGACATCTACCCAGAAGGGGTCTAACAAAAATCAACTACAACTTTTACTGTCATGACTTTAACCTCATCGGACGCTCATCGAGTCTGAGAAGAAAAAGACAGAACTGTGCAAGTTCCTATAATCGCTGAAAATAGAATACGCTCCAGTGACAAAACTTTTTAAAAATTCAATCAATCAATTATTACTTTATCAGTCCATCCTGACTGAACTGTGGTACTTCAATAATTATCCGCTGAACCAATGTTGTCAATTAGATCCCCTTTGCCAAGGCTATGCCTTATCAGCAAAGTCGGTATCAGCCTCGTGAGTGACTACACTCAACACTCCCTCCACCAGGGAAAACCACAGTTTCCAAAATTATTTTAGGATCACCAGGTAATATCTAAGTCTACTGGAGAGAACTCATTATAATATCTAATTAAAAATCAAACACAAAAGAATAAAATATATAAAAGAATAAAAATATGACGCACAGTTTTCGTCTTTCTTCTTTTCTCGATGGCGGCGTCCCTCATCAACACGAACGAATATGAAACAAAAGAAAATGATTAATTCTTCATGCCCTGCTGATCTTACAAAAATAATGCAGTGACATGATCTCAAAACTAATAACCAAAATATTTACAAATTTCGTAAAGTGAACCGTTTTCTAACTTTATAATTATAAAAAATAACGTCTAATTTCTTTTTATAAAACTTCCAAAATATATGTTTAGATAAAAAAAATTGTTTTTTAATTTATTACAATTATATTCACAATTTAATAATTGTGATTTAATTTTATTTAAATTTTCATGATGGACGGACTTTCTTCTAGCCATGGACTTTCGTGCCATGCATCGCTGGGTCTTAAACTTGATACGATGAAATATATGAACGTTACGGGAGGACTTTCGTGTAGCCATACCTTTTTGTTCCATGCACTTTTTAGTTTTACATGGAAAACGATGAGCCAATTTATTATATAAACCAGAAAAATCAAACCTGTCAACTTCATAAATTATCATAGGAGAATGGTCAACCTCTTTTATGATAACTTGGGTCATCTCCTTTGTTTCATTCTGTAAAAAACTTTTAGTTTCGACATACTTATTTTCAAAATTATGACTATCGTCGTCATCGTTTCCCTTGGATACGTCTTCGTGATCATTTTCAGATTTGGTGAAAAACGTATCTTGGTTTTCTGGAATGTAAACGGATGAAATAATAATAGGACTGAACACACCCGGGGATCTGTCTTCATCCGTATCCTCCGTGGCTGTCTCGTCGCTGATTTGGCCGCTTACGTCACAGCCCTGGTCATCAAGATCATCATGGCTGCTCACGCCACAGCCCTGGTCATCAATGTCATCATGTTGTAGATCATCCGTCATGCTAGAATATAAAGCAGCATTATCATCTTCATTCAAAACAATAGACGGTCCACCTTCACCGCATAGCGTTGGATCCTCCTCCACAACACATACTTCCAGTGCGGCACGATGTTTGCAATTGAAACATTCGCACGGGAACTCGCTTCTTAACAACTCGCATAATGTTGCGAACTCCATACCGTCATGGTACGTGTACCTAAAAAAATATTGGGCTGGTCCCTGCAGATACACGCCCAAAATGAGTGCGTAGTCCTTCTCCGACCACTCGTTGGTTCTAGCAGTCAGCTTAAACTCAGCGACAAACTGCTCGAAACAGATATCTTTATCTATTCCCGAGTAATACATTTCTCTTTTTGTAAAAACTAATCAAATAATGAAAAACCACTTAGCTCTCCAATGCTCAGGCGTCCTTTCGCCTGCTTTACTTAGTTTCCTCGCTTGGCATACAAGAAGTACGGGAAGTACCGTTTATAAGGGGCTGTACCTATGCAGCCGTTTCCTTCAAACTATCATTCACATATATCTGAAATCAAATTTTTGTAGATCGACTTTCGCTACGGCGCCTCCACCATTATGTAGTGGAGACTACTCTACAATCAGAGACTTTATTAATTTTATATTGTATTCGTGTCTCGAATCTCTTAAATAACATATATTTTAGGATAATTCAATTAATTTTCTTTACTCTGACAAGTTAAGACATCTTATCTGTCTAAATCTAAACTATATTCTTTTTTATAAAGTTTAAAAGTAAACGTATTATGCCAGTAAGAACGATATGACCTCCTTGCAGTCATTACAATACATATTATAAATAAATGTTACTCAGACACAGAACATAATAAGCATAATAATATTATATTAATGTTTATTTGCTTTCATTTTTGAGTAATTTTTTGCTTGTTGGTATTTTCTTTAGTAAAACGACATGTTATGATTTTGTTGTTTATGTTTGAACTCTTTATGTAGACCGTATGACATTTCATTATTTTATTTTTCAAACTCACTGCAAGTTTTTTTATGTTTTTGTGGTTTATTTTTGTACTCTCTATATCAGACTGTATCATTATGTTCGTACTCATCACACAATCATTAGTCTTGAATGTTTATCAAACCTACGATCTCTGACATAGCAGTCTGGGTAACTTACCCGTAGACCAACAGGTTACTCAAGCGCCAGCAAAGGGAAACTGATGGAACACAGTTTAGTTTCTTCAGTAAAACTCTGACACTTCCTCTTGCAATTATATTGAACTTAACTTCTCTGACTACCCCTTTGGGAATCAAATAGGTAAAATTTATGAGCGAGATGTCATGATGTGTGTGTGTGTGTAAGTCTGTTTCTGTCGTAGACTTGAGTTAATGTGTTAACTCATAACAGTAGCATCAAACCCGCATAAGCAGGCAGTCAGTGTAAATAATCCGATTATATAAGATTTACGATTGTTAAACAGTAGTATTGCACTCAGAAGCATAAGTTAATATATGAAAATTGTTGAATATTCAGATGTTTTATCCGATTTCATGCATAAAGAGGAAATGAACAAGTTTTTTTTTATCTTATCCAGCGAAACCCCCTGACATCCAAGCGAGCACCGGCGCTCACGGCTTGATTTCGCGTCACGCGCCGTTGTCAAATTTTCAAGTACAATATTTGAGCATTTTTTTTATAGGGTATTTTGATATTTATCCCAAAACGTAAATAAAAAGTTTTATAGACAAATAAATTTCATTAATACCCGCGAACGCCGGCGTTCGCTCGAGGTCTGAGAGGTGGGCCAGGAAAGGAATTTAAAAAAATTACATTACCGACTTTTTTTTTTGTTTCTGAACATTATAATCTTTTTTACGTTAATAATAAAGATCTTGACCATACTTCTGGGATTGTCCGGATAGCCGTGGTTTACCTCTCCACTCTGCACCTCAGGATATGTTGCCTTTTTGTTGTTACGTCACTTCGTGCTAGCAGCCATTTTTGGGGGCCCATTAATTGAGTGTGCAATTTCGCCTTGCCTTCATATCGATAGAAATTAAGAACATTGTTCAGGCAAGGGCAGTCTTAACATAGTTCTTAGTAAGCAATCCACTGAAGACTCTAAAAAGCATATCCCTACATCTTAGTGTTCCATATTATGTCGTAATGCTTTTCCATCAAGCGGAGGTTGTCTTTGGATGAACTAGCATAGCTCGTACAGGAATAATCGCCGGTTGTCACCACGTTCTTTTAAAAGCACCTAAAAGGGCCTCTAGGAGTTAGTTTCGACTCCTCGTACGCCTTCCAAAAGGTCCACAGGGTCCTGAGATAAATAAATAAATGTTTCTACTTTGGAGATAACGTGGAACAGAGAGTAAAGTCCCGGTAACCTCCATTGAAAAGGGAGGATCCTCCGATCGGACAGGTGTCTGGCACATGGCTCATCGGGCAGTAACTCAACAGACTATATTCTGGTGGGTTACTGCTGTAGTCTGGTGGGATACATGATTTTGGGTATATCGTTGGTCCAGATGAACAGGGTATTAACTCAAAAAAGCATATTTTTCAGGAGAGCAATTTTAAGTTTTCAAATCACTATATTTCCATTTCTGAAGTGCGAAAGAGACGAAGATACTACCCCGCACCCCCGCCAATTTGACGTCATATCGTTATGCAACCACGTTCGTTAGAAAGATCGCATGATTTGAAGTAGGACTGTATTTTTAGGTTAAAAATCGTAAATTTTGAGTTAATACCCTGTTCATCCAAACCAACGGTATGTTCAAATCGCGCAGAGAACTTTGATTACGCGATGCAGGATTCTTATAGTTCTTATGTGATGCCATAGATGGCGTTACACTACAATTAACATCAAACCGAATCCGCTAAACCGTTCTCAATGAAGTTAAACATAGACTAGCTGTGCCCAACGACTTTCATTACTGCTGCAGTCGCGTGTGTTCTACCATGAGATTAAATAGCTGTAAGCTTTGCTCTACTTCCGTGACTCATACTGTAAGGTTAACATATAGCCTTTCGCGATAAATGGGCTATCGAAAACTTAAACAATTTTTCAATTGAACCAGTAGTTCTCAAGATTCATGTGTTTGAACACACGAACTTTTTAGCCTTATAATATTAATTATGTGTAGATGTAGCGTAGTAGTGGTGGCTGATTGGTAATGGCCCCGACTTACGAGTTGTAGGTCGCAGGTTCAAATCCAGCCAGGCACATTATTTTGTGTAATTTATTTCATCACCACTGCTCTCAAAATGGTGAAGGAAAATGTCGTGAGAAAACTAATGTCCAAATAACAAAAAAAATTAAGACATTTGATACCCACTAATCCTAAAAACACGATTTCTCATTTTGACAAAATCATCAACTGCTAGCAGAGGCAACTGACAGCACGAGTTGAATTAATCAAACAAGAAATCGCACCCATGAGAAATCAAAGCCCCGAGCCCCTTGGGTCTAAAAACAACCTTGCATTTATTAACAAGCCGAAAACTCGAACCAATTTTCCTTCTTAAATATACTAAAAAAAAAAAAACAGTTTTGAGGTTTTGTAAAACCACAAGGCTGGTTTATTCGTCATTTAGCTGTCTAAATGACGAATAAAATAAATAATACATTAACCATAATGTTACAGTTTTTTTTTGTGGATCTATATCCCCAAAAAAAAAAAACTGTAACATTATTTATTATTTATTCAGAAAAACATATTAGAACACCTTTACAGACGCGTCCAAGGCGATGCTATAACCGACGCTAAAAGTAAACGATAATTTTCTAAATGTTTACTTAATTACAAATATTATGTGCCTCATAGCTGCGCCAAATAGTTTCAGTCAGCTAAATATCAGACAAGTTTTTTCTTAATAATATTCCACAACTTTCACACAACGCCATCTACTCTCAAACTAAACAGACGTTTCTTTTTTTTTTTTCATTTCATTCACTTAGAAAGGAGGCTTGTGTCCCAGCAGTGGGATCAATAAAAAAAGCTGAACCCCCACCCGACCCTAAATATTTTTCTTTCGATTAGTCCATCCAAATCTTGTCAATAAGACCGCCTAATGCGCACTTATTTTTTAATAATGTTTGCCCTGTGATAAACTAAGGTGTTTTTTAATGGTAGGTAAAAATCATCCAATGACGAGTCCGGCACTTGGGTGGAGCTGAAAACAGTGTCAAACTCTTACTGATTAAACAACCTACCCCGTTCCTACGTTGCCATATATACCGGGGCCTTGGCTTCGTACGCACGATTACCAGAAGAAAGGACGGCGAGCAATGGTATCAAGTTCTTAAAATAATGGTAGATCTTCATGTTTTGCCATTTATTACGTACAAAATAGTAATATTTGAATTAGAATAAACCATAAAAGAATTGAGTCTAAACAAACAAACAAACAGTACTTAAGTTTTTCAAAGATAAAATCAGAAAATGCATGCAATGTTTTGTAGATTTAAGGCTCAAATTGCGAAAATGTCTTAATTACAGAAATGCTCGTTTCATTAATTAAGTTTCATTTAAGAATTTCGACATGTTGTAATAGCTTTAATTAATGAGATATTTTATTAAATGTTTTTACAGAGAGTAGTGTCTTTCTTTTTTTTTGACGTAGTGTTGTAAGGCCTCCAACAAGGTGGTCCGATGACCTGGCAAGAGTTGCGGGTATCCGATAGATGCGAGATGCACAGAACCGTTCATTACGGCGACCATTTGGGGAGGCCTATGTCCAGCAGTGGACATTTATCAGCTGAAATTATGGCGACGATGAGTATTTTTCTAAATACATAAATAATATACATAATATTGAAGGTATACTTATAGGAGCGCAGCCCAATACCGGGTTAATATAGAGAAAGTTCATAACAAAGTACATATTTTGCAATCACTTGGACAGATCTGTCAATAGGCCATCGGCCTTCATAAGCCAAGGGACCCTAATAAATAACCATAAGGCTTGGTTATTTGGGGTTCCGTAAGCTAAGAAGTAAAAGATACCTTCTATTACTTTAGGCATAACGTTATGTTTTAGGCAGTGCATGTTTAAATTCTGTACAGACTTTGAAAGAGTCTGTGAGTTTAATGTATCTTCTCTCAGTTGAAATTGACGAAAAACAAAAATTGTACAAGTAGTTACCACTAACCAACAAAATGTGTATATTGGTGTATTTAAAAACAAATTGAAAACAATAAAAGATTTCAAATTTAGTCGACAAAAAAAACTTTATTGGTCTTGATTAGAATTACGCCCTGATTGATTAAAATTACAAGCTAAACCAAAAATAGTTTATAAATAATTGAGGATAATTTTTGAGAGCTTTTCAATTTTTTTTAAGTCTTTGCCATTTTAATTATTTGTTACATTAATGTTTTTATTATCTTGCATCGTGCACTAGATTTTGATGTTATTTTTTTTTATTGCTTACGTAAGCCTGTATGAATTATATTATTTTGAGTTTTAGTTAAATAATTAGCTTCTGCTAGCCATCTTGATTACATGGAATTGCATCTTTTTTTTTTATAAATTATAACCTACTAGCGACCCGCCCCAGCTTCGCACGGGTACTGATATTGAATATATTATGCTTGTATTATACACATAAACCTTCCTCTTGAATCACTATATCTATTAAAACAACCGCATCAAAATCCGTGACGGACTTTTAAAGATCTAAGCATACATAGGGACGAAGCAACTTTATTTTATACTATGTAATGATGATGACTTTTTGTCATAAATATGCTGAATTCTATGGTTTATGTCAGGAAAAGTCTGACCTGCCCTCCCACTTCATGCTTTTACGAAAGAAACCATGGGATGATTTCCTACCTTAAAGAAAGTCCTATGAAAACAGGCCAAGTCTAGAGGTAAAAAATCCAGAAACTACTTGTAATATTCTACAAGAAAACAAAAAATTTTTTTTTTACAAACCTTCTACATTATTAACAGGGTGCATAATTAATTTATAAGCTAACAAGAACAAAGTTTTGTGTTAAGTGTTAATACTGTCCCCTTGCTACTTTCCTCCCCTTGTTGTCTTGAGTTTACAACATCTGGGATGAAAGTACAGCATATAAAAGATGGGATCGGACACCTTATACTCGGGCTGTATAATGATATCGTTGGAGTAACTTTTGGCAAAGTTCCATCTATTTTATCAACCCTCCCGTGTTTAAGTTATGAAACTCTAGTCTGTGAGTAAGAACTCCATAATGCAGCCGATACATCATCATCACTGCTTACTATCAGGTGGGATTGCAGTCAAGCACTGGTTTATTGCAATTTAAAAAAATCATCATCAGCTTTTTTAAATAATCCCACTGCTGGACAGGGAATGTGCCATAATCCCACTGCTGGGACAGGGAATGTGCCATAATCAATCACACGGGCCCAGTGCTGGTTGGTGGATTGTCACAAGTCGAAATCTTCGAATTTTTGGTTCTGGAATGTGAGAGCAGTGCTGATGAAATAAATTACACAAAGTAATGCGCTTGACTGCGTTTGAAACCAGATCATTGATCTGGGTTGTTTGAACAAAGATCGTAAGTCGGTATATTGGTTTTTAATAATTTTACAGTACATGTATTTAAATAATAGTTTGTTTAAATGGATGGCAATGTGTTTAAAAAAATGAAGAAAATAATCACCATAGAAACACTGCACATTGTACCAAGATTCTGAATGTATTTCCTGGAACCAGTTTTCTAAAATGTGAGTTAATGACGGAATCAAAGAGAGATAATACTGCTGCCTCTCTTATTTCGGATTGCTTTTTCATCAAACATTGCATTGAATTATACAATCATTAGACGCATGATGACAGCAGTGATGTAATTGTAGATGGTGATTGCAGTAGTTTATTAAGAGCTTGTTCATTCTAGCCTTGAAGAAGTTTTAAAATAGATAAGGCAACGTAAAATAATATAATATAATATAATATATTCGACGACCTGCCTTTTGTATGGCAGTGAAGCGTGACCTGTACTTGAGCGGCACAAGCAGAGCCTGCGTGTCACGGAAATGAATATGCTGCGCTGGATGTCGGGAGTTTCGCGGAAAGACCGCATTAAAAACTCCCGCATCCGGGGCAGTCTTCAGGTCCGTGACATAGCGGATAAACTGAAGGAGGGCCGCTTACGCTGGTATGGCCACGATTTACGAAAACCGGCAGACTACGTGGGTAACAGATGCCTCGCCATGCCGCCTCCGCCGGGACCCGGAAAACGAGGTAGGCCTTAAGAGGCGTTGGATCGACGTCGTAAGGGACGACATGCGTGCTAATGGGCTTGAGGCAAGGGACGCGAAAGACCGAGCGAAGTGGAGGCGTCTAGGAAGGAAAGCGGACCCCGGGCACCGAGGTGAAAGCCAAGGTAGCAACCGGGACTGGCGCTAGGTTGACGATGATGATGATATTCGACGACCTTGACAAAACGCCGTCTTGTCTCAAGCTAATCAGAGCTTATGTTATGAGTACTAAACAACTGATAAACATACTTACTTATATATTTCTAAATATATACATATTATAGATAAATTACACCCAGACACAGAAAAAAATGATCGTGCTCATCACAAAAACGTTTATCCTGGGTGGGAATCGAACCCACGATCTCCGGCTTAGCAGTCAGGGTCACTAACCACTATGCTGACAGGCCAGTCAAATAGCGTTTTTGTTACCTATTTCAGTTTTATGTTAACGGTTAATAAATAAATCTAACTTAAAAAAACCGTTTTGTTTTTAAAATCCTAACAAAGCGCTTTGTGGGTGGGAAAAACTGTTCATTTGTTTTACTGTGTTTTTTGTTCATTACTAAAAATGTAAAAGATCATGGATTTTTGAATAGCTTTGTGTCTTTATTTTAGTTTATGAAATAGGATCCATTATTTAAAATTTATCTGGCTACCAACTACATCAGAATCTTACTAAAGGAACTGTGCCATCCCTTTCGACCAATAATGCATATTTTACAACCGGAACAAAAGACGTACTACTTACTCATTATGTGCCTCGATCCATCCCTTCCCTCATAACACGTCAATCTAAGGAACCTCACGAACCCTCTTCCCTCTTCCATGACCGTTTCCATCTGACTTCACTCATGGTTATTGCCATAATGTAGGTATTCGTGTGTACCCAGAGCTTTACCATGATCCTTTTCATGCTGGACGATATTTTTCCTTTAATTTTCCCATGAGTAAGTTTTGGGGTTATCAATTTTTGAGATGTTATTTCACGAAATCGGGTCATTGGTTCTTTTGCGGTTCTTTACATAAAGTATGTTATATGCAGTCGGTTGATTTTGGAATAGATGACAAGTAATGTTCAAGCACCGTGCTGAAACATTCAGCTTTCTCCTACAAGGAGAACCAACGACCGGTGAGCTCATTGGGGATTTTTTTTTTATGGTTGGCAAAAATCGAATCCCGCAAAAACACCCCATCCCGTTCCTTCTTTGCCTTACGCACTGAGGCTAAGCCTTCCTTTCAGGAACAGATCGTAGGCCCCAGTAGGCTTCGACCCTTTCGCAGAGTCCCTACGGTTTTGTTGACAACACCTTGAGCATCTAGCGGTCATATAGCGACAAATAAAGAGATACCTATGTTCAGCAATGAATTTCTTTTGGCTGAACAAATGATGATGATGAAGTTTGCTTCAACAGACAGACAAAACGCTATGGACAGCCTTCACAAAAGTTGTTCTAATAGAGCGCTTTACAGATTTTGTGGCGATAAAACAATTTGTATTGGTTTTTTCGACGAACGGCGAATATCAACCCTTTTGTTTTTTAAACTACCCGGACCAAGCGTTTTGCCTCGTTGTTCATACCGCGTACATTTAGGGATTGGAACAATTTCCTGCAGTCTTCACGTCCGATTATAATTTAGGGGGCTGCAATTCTAGAGTGAATAAGCTCTTGTTGAACTAATGCGCCTCACCATCATCTATTGCAAAATAAATATCATTTATCATTGCATCACTACTACCACACCATCAGGTGGGATCGCAATTAAGCACTAAATTAGATACAAAAAGAATATTTAACAATTTTTTAAATGAAAAAGCATGATCACTTCGAAAAGGTTTGTCCAAGGATTAAGTAACAATTATTTTAGCAAACCCTTACATTAGTTTCTCCTGGTCAGAATCAAAAATATTGATTGAGGATTGGAAAGTGATGCCAGTTTAAAGGTTATAGGGTGTAAAATCCTGTAAACTTCCGTTGAAAATCGGGGATCATTCAACCAAAAGGGTGTTTTGTCCAATCTGGGAAACTGTCCAATATTGGACTGTTAAAAATCACTCAGAGAAGTGTAACAGCGTGGTGCAGATTTTTTTACTTTTGTTTCTATGTGACACCATAGATGCTACTACATTATCTTAAAAAAACGTCAATCGAACTATAAATAATAAAGTAACACCCGATATTTCCCTAACGCATACTCTAATTGACCCCTTCACCTCGCAGATCAAAGGTTTCAGAGTACACAGCGCTACTCCATAGCTACGAGTAACATTGTCATATATTATATTCTTGGCAGCTCCAAGGCACGAGGCAAGTCAAGATTTTTTATGAATAATTTATAGAACACCCCGGTTTTATCGCGAAAGGCGTACGTCCAACGAGACTGTGTTTACCAGCGGATTTACCTGGAGGTGAAATTAGGGTTGGTAGCAGTAACTTCCTATCAGAAATCGGGTTTAGATAAAACTAGGATTTTTCGCCGTTTAGCATAAGCTCCTCTCTTTAATGTTGATGACTCAAGTGCTTGGATAAGATAGAAGATTTTATCGACGGATTATCTAGGGGTAACTTTGTCTTGATTTCACCTCGAGGTAACGGATTAGTGAAAAGTATTCTAATTAGTTGGTAGTGGTAGAGTTCTTTGAAATGAAGAAAGATTCGATAATTATATATTACACTTATACAATGAAGTATGTATTTCTGCAAGAAGAAATTAAACTTAAAAAAAAAACCTTTGACATTGTGTTGCAATCCATTTGTCAACGTATACTAAACTGTTAAAGGGCGAGAGCTATGTAAAATTTATATTTCTGTTTTTCTTTCTCGCTCGCACTTTTTATATTTTTACATGGCACGGTAAAGCCCCAGTTTAGCATAATTATGCTGATTTTCAAGTTTTAAATGAGCTTTTTTATGGTGGGTAAAGTCATCCAATTGCGATTCCCGCCCTTTCGCACTGCAGCAGAGTTTCCTTTCAAACAAAGACCCTGTGCAGTTGGCTTCGAGTCTTCTGCAGGGTCCCTACGGTTTCAAAAAATAAAATAGTCTGTTTACATCTTTTCTGCCAGTGGGCCAGTAAAACACAAAATTGGTGTCCTGAAATCGCACGAAGGGGTCGCGGCAGACCAAGAAGGAGATGGCGGGACGACATGGATGCCTTCCTTAGGAATTGGCAAGAAGTGACTTAAGACTAAGAACACTGGAAGGAATGGAGGGAGGCCTTTGCCCAGTCATGGGACAGTATGGGCTAGAATTAATAAAAATTTAATATTAAATTTAAATTATCTTGCCTTGCTTCTCTTTTAAATTTTCCGTATTTATTACAGTTAGCTAAGGCCTTGTTTCAAGCTTGGTTCTTTTAGATTTTCTGTTAAGTCCATGCAGATTGAACACTTTACTTTTTCTTTTTGCCATTAACGCTATCGTCGGCATTTTTCAATATCCAATAACATTAGACCTTTCTGATATTTGTATTTTGGGTGGATAATGCTGTTTTTTCAAGCATGCAACTATTACCTATATTATATCAGGTTTAAAGCGGCTCGGTTCGGTTACGAGAGATTATTCAAGCGAGAAAATTTCACGCATACTTTCATTCATTTCTCGATTGATGAGTACCTAATGAGATGAACACTCACCCTGTTTCATACGATCGTTGGAATTTAAATGGTGAAATATGTAGCGTAAAGAAGAGTTTTTATAAAATAATGTTAGGTGTACTATTACACGAAAAAACTATTTTTTAAAGTATAATATAGTTTTTTTTTAGTTCCTGCCATGACTTACAAGTCGCAGAGGTCACAGGTTCCAACCTATCAAGGCGCGTTACTTTGTGTAATTTTGGAACCCGGTTTCTTCCCCTTAGGGAGTATTTTATAAATAGTAAAGTAAATTGTACTTTTAGTGTTCTCCTATATCATACCATGGACCAGTTTCTGAGATAAAAGAAGGAACGGGGTGCGTTTTTTAGTTAGTAAAAGTCTAAATCAAAAATGTATATACGACTTTACAACTTGCTGACCTTGAAAAATGATTAATTTTAGTTTTTTCACACATTTTTACGAAGTTTATTTTACGGTAAATTATGGTTTTTGTATTATTATTTTTTCTAGAAAAATTCAGTGAACAGTTTTTTTCCCTTATTTTTTTTGTTTATTTTAAGAAAGGGGATCAATGCCCCACGTTTTTTGAGGGGGAAACGTCATTGGGAGATTTTTACCCACCAAAAAAAGGACTTTCCTGTATCATAAAAAAATCTTGTGCAAAATTTTGTAATCCTAGTCCCAGGAATTTCAAATTAGCATAGATGTCCGTCTGTATTGATATGTCAGTCAGTGCATTTATTTATATAAGATGAATAATTTTTCGACTGCAGCAATCTCGTGGCAACCCTGTCTGAGATTCGCTTGGATCTTGTTGTCAACGCGCGTGTATACTGTGATATTTTACGATGAGAATTATTTTTGCTAGGGAATTGGCAGTCGGAGGATCCTATCGATTTATAGGTGCAAACAGCATTTACCTGTGTACTGATAATATTTTTCCTGGAATGAATAATTTTGCATTAAAGTGTTTTCCTTTTTCTGGAGACAAAGTTCTAAAATGCCATTTTTTTTTATTTAACTTTCATAAGCTTTAGGCATAGGCTTCATCTACTTTAAAATAGAAAAAATTACAGTACCTATGATGCAGTAATAACTTAGCTTCTTACTGGTAAAAAAAAAACCATCAACGTTTGCATCACTGCTTACCATCAGGTGGAATTGTAGTTAAGCACTTGTTTATAGCAATTTAAAAAAAACCGGTCGTTGTGGCGACGCTTGGGGGAGGGAGGCTTATGTCCAGCAGTGGACGTCTTTCGGCTGAAATGATGGCAGACGTTAAAAGTGAGTAAGCTAGAATTTCGTCAGAATAAAGTATTGATAACCCAATCGCAGCGTCATATATCACATTCAAGTCAAATATACCTACAAAATTTAATTTATCATTTCTTGATTGCAGTTATGATAACAAACAACTTTTACTAAGGGACCAAGCCTAAAAACACAACAAAATCTGTTATTACATTTATTTTCACACAACTAGTTTAGACGAACTAATCTTACAGATTTTTTTTTTGCGCTAAATGTATCGGTCACCAATTATTACCAGTCACCTTATATAATTGTGTGAATATAAAAATATAAGTCTAATTACATGGTATGAAAAGCTTCCCTATTTGTTTGCAGCGCAAATTAGTCGTTTCATTAGTACAAATAGTTATTCATTAGCACAAGAAATTCTAGGAATGTAGTGTTATTCCGTTTCATTAATTCATGTTTAACAAATAGGAAATTACAAGTCACACCTTCGTGCGCTTCGTTAAATTTCCTGGAAAATATCGTATGCAATGACTCTATTTAAGGTGGGCCATACTCATTCGTCTATCGTCAACGTAGCGCATGGTTTAAAACGCTTGTTGCTTCATTTACCACAATCTAAAGTGATGTTTATGAAAAAGTAATGCGAAAAAAGAGTTATAACACCTGAAAACTCTGTAAGCAATTCTACGATTTACTCGGATGTTTCACAAAACTTTTATTAAACCCTTAAGAGTTTTTTTTAAACTGAAATAATTTCGAATCTTGGTTAAAGGCGCATGGCATCTATAGTGTATTTTTAATATAAAAGTACATTATGGAGACTCAAACTTCACGTAAAATAGCAGATTTTCAACAGTCTTTACTGGATTACTCTGACACAAATTTATGTTTTCAAGTCTATAGAAGCCTAGATAATGTCCACAAGATATCTATGTATCCAAAATATCTGAAGAAAGATGTGTGTAATAACATCACAATCACTTAAGAGCGGTTGTATGAAAATGTACCTGGGGTTGGCCGCTCTTAAGGCGTATAATCTCTTGAACATCTGGTCAGAGTAAAATGCACACATACTCGTACTGCCGCCTTTATAACCATTTTATTTGCGATTTGCATATTCTATATACAATAATGTACATCCTAAAGTATCTTAGTATTCTTACTAGATTGTATAAACATAACTAAAGAAGCCAAAGCAAAAAACCTTAAAGCTTGAACGAAGTAGAGGAAAGAAGCGTAAAGATATTACTTTGTAATTTATTTTTTTGATAAGTTATTAGCCATACGAAAAAATTATAATCAATTTTGAATGTTGGTGCCCTGAGACAGTACGACGGGGTCGCGGTAGACCACGAAGGAGATGGCGCGATGAGCTAGACAGATTCCTTCCGAACTGGCAAGAGGAAGCGCGGCCCCGTGATGGATGGAAGGAGTGGAGGGAGGCGTTTGCCCAGGAGAGGGACAGAATAGGCTAACAAAAAAAGAACGTTGAAGAACACAAAAAAACACATAAATCTATGATAAACAAATATTTTTCAATGTAATTAGCTGTTCTTGATGTATTATTGTAGGCTTCAGAAATTTTATCACATTGCTTCGGAACTAGGGCTATAGGTTAATCGATTATATAGATTTCATTGGTGCAATTAAATGAACTTGGTCAATGGAATTTTTTGCACATCTTTCTCTATAGAGATCTACGCTGTAGAATCTGCAATTAACATCAATTTTTCTGACTGACTGACTTCTGAACTGTTCAAAAATGCCCGTTAATGGTTTTTTTGAAACAAATGCTTAGGATCTTTCAATCTATTCAAATCTTTTGTTAAGCGAAAACTTTGCTAGAAGGATTTTTATACTATGAAAGAATATCTAGTACTAAAACTTGTGTACTTTTTGATCCCAAATCCCACTATTTGAAGCACGATGAACGTGTCATTACAAGTAAACAACTTTGCTTATAACAGTCTCTATAAGCAAACACGACACCCTTCTAAAACATCAAAAATATTCCTAACTCAAAAATTCTAGCCGTAACTCATCTCCAATACCTTATCCGACACCTATTTCACCGTGAAAGCCTCAAAATTGATCTCCCGAAGACATAAACCTAGTATCACCGTGTTGGAAACCTGCCAAGTTGGTAAAAAAATGGTGTTCCTGATCGAGATACTTGGATATCTTTGTAATACAGTGTAGCATGTTAGGTTATACCATCTAAGTGAAGTTTGTAGAAAATGCTTCAAACTTTCTGTGGATGTTAATACATCGTTATATCGCGGGTCTCAAACCATAGAGGCGTATCCACAAAACCCCTACTTTTCAGGAGAGATAAAAAACTTAATAACTTTTCCTGTGATTGAGCCAACACGTTGTATTTTTGCATGTAGCTTTATATTTATGCTGCAGTTAATATAGGATTCTTAATTTCTAGGTATTTACTCTATAACACTAGTTTTTGGTTGATACGTCTGTATAGCATGACGACTATACGGTAAAGTTACGTCAAAATACTAACTGAAATATATGACATTTATGGACGTAAAACTTTTTTTCTCAAATTGTCAATATTTATACCAATATTTATTATTTCTTAATTGGTGACTTTAAATATAGTAATTTAGGTATGAGAACTAATAAAAATTTACGTTATTTACGTCAATTTAAGAAATCATACGCCTTTCTGGCTTGTCATTAACATTGAGAAGCGTTTTAATTCAAAGAGGAAGTATAAACAAGTTTTGTTTTACAATTTAAAAAAGGAAATGATAAATAGTAATTAAACCAAATTTTCGTGTATGAAACGAAAAATAAGCATTTTATAAATAAATTTTATTCATAAATATGAGCATTACTATTTTAAATAACTTAAAAACCACGATTATTATTATTTATTAAAATTAATAATTTGAAACTTATAAAGGCGTTACATCTGATCTGATCTTTATAAAAAATAAAATAAAATACCTTAAAAGATATTCAGGGCTGATTTATCTCTTTAAACTTGTCAAACAGTCATTTTTATTCCTTGGTTAAAACCAGGCAGTGGTTGAACTAGCGACACGCGGGGTTGCGATAGCCGTTGACAGGATCCAGCAGCTGGGAGTCGGGGTGGCGCTGGACAAGTCTGAGGCCTTGTTTCCTCACGGCCCTAGGAACGCGCTGCTGCCGGATTCCCAGCTAATGGTAGGGGGATTCACATCGGCGTTGGGTTGATGATAGAGTATCTATGACTCGTCCTCGACAGCCAGTGGAATTTCAATTATTTCCGGAACGGTTCCTGCCGAACCTTGGGGGTCCAGACGCCCCCTGCCGGAGGCTCAGCGCAGGTATCGTCTGGTCCATAGCCTTTTATGGGGCGCCAGTGTGGTCACCGTCGCTGCAGAAGCAACCGAGGGCCCAGTAATCGCCTGCCAGAGAGTTATGGCAATAGGGATGATCCGGGATCCGGGGATACCCCGCGGTGTTCTATAGTAAGTAGCGAGCCTCTTTGCTGGCATGCCACCGTGAGATTTGGAGATAACTGTTTTTGCACGACTTGCGCATGGAGGTGCAACGTGGAGGCGAAAGTCCGCTGCCACGACAAGTCGTGGCATAGCGGACAGCTCCGACGGAATCTCATGATGGTAGAATGGCGTCAGGGACTATCGCAACCTAGTGCTGTGCACGCCACAATTCTGGCGGTAAGTCTCCTCCTTGAGACGTGGCTGGAAAGACCTCACGGCGTCCTCACTTTCTGTATGACGCAGGTACTCACTGGACATGGTAAATTCGGGAGGTACCTACATCGGATTCGTCCGAAAGAGTAGCCCGAGTGTCGCCACTGTGTGACTCACCCGGATAGAGGTGTGCCCCGCTTGGGAGAAGCATCACTGTGCCCTCGTTGAGGCGAGCCGCGGAGGCGATCACCCGCACTGGGCTTTAGTGGAAGCTAAGGTCGGGAGCGTGGAGGGGTAGAAGGCGGTCGCTTCCTTCTTCGAAGCAATAATGCTAGCTAAGGACGACCCCAAACGCCGCCGAGATTCCGATCTCGATTTCGGGCCACCGTAGGCGCGGGCTTGCGAATTGCGAGCAATTGTTAGCTCGCCGTCTAGTTGTCTGTTAGTAGTCCGGACCAAGCCCAAGTCGTCGACGGTGCGCTCTGTTCCCGCACGCCTCATGGAGTACCGGCAGTCAGTAAAACTGAACTACGGACTCTGCAAAAGGGTCGAAGCCTACTGGGGCCTAGGGTCTCTTTCTGAAAGGAAGGCTTGGCCCCAATGCGAAGGGCAAAGAAGGAACGGGCTGAGGTATTTAATCAGTAAGAGTCTGACACTGTTTCCAAGAGTGGGATTAGTTATTGGATGATTTTAGTCCACCATAAAAAGTTATAGTTTATTTTTTTTTAAAACAAGTCGTATGTTCATACGCCTTTATCCCTCGACAAAAGATTTCAATTTAAAGTATAAAAAGGTAGGGTTTATTTAAAAAAAACCAGTCGTATGTTCATACGCCTGCATAGCTCGACGTAAGATTACAATTTTAAGTTAAAAAAACGTAGAAGTATGTTTATACGCCTGTATGGTCCAACATGCTTTCCTTGTATCACAATATAATTGAAAGTCGTACGCACTTACGTCTCTATGGCACGTCGAAACTGCCCCAATATGCGATAATATTGCTCTTACGTCTATTATACGGCTATTTGGTCTAAAAATAATTGTAGACTGTCCAGCTTACGCCAAATAATATTTTATTTTTTGTGCAAAAAGTAATAAACATAAAATTATAAAAAAAATCCAGTTGATGTATCGCTTGTAGTAGAATCCAATGGCATTAAAAACGAAAAATCACATTTTTGCATATACGCCCCTATGGTTTGAGACCCGCGATATGGTTTTAAGTGTGACGGACTATGATATTGTTTGTGAATGTTTTTCGAAATGTAGTTTGAGCTTTATGCTTTCTTTGTTTTACCGGGTCACATGTACAATTTTATATATAAAAGGCAAAACTGATAGATATATTAACGCACAACCAAAAATTCAAGGCTTTTGAAGCTGATTAAAAAAATAGCTTATCGAGCAAGCTTTTCATTGTTTTGACGAATTCAAGACTTAATTTTTTTGTTTTTTATTTATAATTTAATTTAACCTTGGCATTAATTTAGACTCAAAATTTTTGGGTCTTTATTCTTATTATGTAATTTGTGATTTTAATTTTTGTTGTTCGTTTTCTTGTATCATTTGTTCTCTGTTTCTTTGACATTTTCTCTATTTTATATTTTATCATTTGACATTGTAATATTAACGATACTTGTACTTGTATTCGTTGACTGTTATACATACAATATTCTGTATACTTACCTTTGACTTGTAAGAATCCCATAGCAATAAAAAACTATGATAATGATTATGACTATGACTAGGAGCGTATTTTGTCAACAAATTGAAGCAATTGTGACACAAAATTACATAATTTTTTTACCATTGACATAAATGAAATGATAAACAGTTCAATTGACGCCAAATACTAATAAAAGTCAACTACACTTTTCACCTATTTACAACTACTAACAAGGTACTTCAAAATAGTTCTTATGGAGACATCATCCAGTCACAGTTGGCAAACTGCCATTTGGGCAAAAAATTGGCTTTCCTACCGGAATTTAGGACATGTTGCTTTTTGCTTTTAAACACTGTTTTGTTTGTAAATAAACATTACAGCAAGGTAAAATAACTTTTGTCTCCTTTGTGATTGAATTAGACTCTTATACACCGTTAAATTTTGATTGTTTTCAACCCGGGGGAGGGTCGATTTGGTACATGAATTATTATCTAATTGTGCAGATAAAATAAAAAAAACAATGTATTTTTTTTTATTTGGATTTATTTACGCATGAACAAAATTAATATATTTAAGTACCTAAACGTCAGCTAGGTGAGCTCAATAACCCGTAGGTAGTTCGCAACGACCGACAACCACCTACAAGGTATCGTTTGCTTAAAGAAATTAATTTTGTAAATTAATGCAAGATTTACTTTTTTTACAAGATTAACACATGTGTTTATAGCAATAAAGAATTGAATTGAATTACAAAAAAGTGCGCTTTATTTTTTTTTCTTTATAAATTGATAGTGTTTCCTGAACAGAATCGATCTTCTACAGAATTCAAATGATCAAAATTTAACGGTGTATGTTTACAAGACTGCGTTGCATCTAGCATTGCATCTGGTGTTATTTGTGAATGTAATGCTGTATGCATACGTACCTGAATTCCAAGATGCCTCAGATGCCAACAGGGCGATGATAAGTGAGAACCAATTTACCAAATTATCTGTAGTTGTGTTAGAACAATAATATTGGATAAGTAAATCGTCACAGTGGTTTTGCTATTGAATGCTGAGATCCGTCTCGCAGGTTTGTGTGTGTGGGAATTGTGGGAAAAAAAATCTAATGTGATTATCTTGTAAACAGGTTATCAAAAAACACTTTTATACGTCATTTTGTTTTCAATTTTAACTAGATGAGGCCGGTGTATCCTAAGTGACTACCCTAGTGTCTCTGAGAAAAAACAATGAAAAAACTTCTTTAAAAGTCCAACCAGCAAACCTGTAATGGTCAAAATATGTAATGGTATTTTGAGGAAAAACCACACAGATTTTATTGGACCTTATAGGCAATGCAAGCATTTGTCAAGATATTCCAATGGCTTTATAGACTCTTCTGCAAATGTGTTCGGTCGTTTCTGGGTTTGGGTGTTTTAAAACAAAAAAATAATTGGTAGATTTTATCAACATTAATTATTTGATTCTCGTGGTATCAAAAATATTTTGATAGACTTTTTATAAATATTTATAATTACATCTTAACATCTTTTCTTCTTAATCTTATCTTTCTTATCTTATTTGCCCTCTCCTAGAGAGAGGAGGCCTGTGTCCCTGCAGTGGGAACATTAAAAGGCTGATGATGATGATGATGACATCTTAAAATGCCCTTACTGTATTCGAATTACCTGCCAAAAAAAACGAAGAATTATAAAGGAATAAATGGTTCCCTTATGGATATATTTTTCTATCTGAAGGACTCATAAAGACTTTATTATGTTTCCTTATATAGGCACGTCAATATAACATCCTCATTCCTCGTACAGTGCGGTCATATTCGGCCACGCGTGTTCAACTGCCCAAGGGAATTCTCTATAACTTGCCTTGTAAAAAAACCTTTAAAATGAAGATAAAGTTATGGTTTTTTTTATGGTATGACCAGTATTTAATGCTTGAAACCGTCAAACGAGTTAGATAACCTCTATAAACGCAGAGATGAAGCTAGGATGGGGGAGGGGGCAAGCTACCTTCAGATGGCCGTTCTCGATTCGTTGATCGTCAGCGTGATTAAGATTTAAAAGCTTGATAATATATTTGATAAAGAGACAGAGTGGAAGAAAAAAACGTTTTCTCTGACCCGAAGTAATGAAGGCAAGAAGAAGAAAGACGCAATGTAAAAAAAGAGAGATAATGTCTGGACGATTTGTTTGCATTCAGCCATCTCGTCATTCACTCGAATATGCTATAATTTTTGTTCAGGAAATACATGTGTTAGAAAAAACCTGTACATTCTTCTCCATAGAGATCTACGCTTTGGAATGTGAAATGAAAATCATCATCTTCCTGCCCTTGTCCCGTTTTATTTGGGGTCGGCGCAATATGTCTTTTTCTTCCACTCTGTCCTGTCACCCGTCACGCTATCACTAACTCCTCTTTCTTTCATATCACTTCTCACACAATCCATCCATGTTTTCTTTGGTCTCCCTCTCCCTCTCCATCCATCCACATTTATCCATATTTATACTCATGGCTTTTTTTGTAACATGCAATGGACAAGTAACATGCAACATGTAACATGCAATGAACAAGGAATGTGAAATGAAAATGTGAAATAAATTTTTTTTTTTTGACTGACTGACTTTTTGACAATTCAAAAGTACCTGGAAATTATTTAATTTGAAATAATAAATGCTTTGATTCTTATGGAAATGTTTATTTAGTAAGCAATGTCCGTGTGATGGTCGCAAAAGGTTTTGGTTAGATTTTTATTTTAAAGCCACATGGTCATTTGGCTTGCCTGTTACCTTGTGCTAAGGACTATCAGTTTTTGCGTATGTGTTGATGAGTTTCGTTAAACAACCACACTGCTGACCAAACGGTATTGACACTATGGGTCAGACAATAGAACACTTATTTTTTATTATGAACTCATTAGACCTGCAACACAAACCTCCTTGGTCCAGAGTTTCCGAGACGCCGTAAACCGTGTCAAGTGGAGACGCATTGCAGGAGCCTTACTAGGCAACAAAAATGCAAAATAATCAACCACGACCACTCTCAAGATTGAACGACTAAGGAGGAGTGTTATGGACACATATAAGTCTCGTTATATGTTACTCAAAGGTATAACAATTCCACACTAAACTAAACTAGTTCAGTCCTTTAACGGCTTAGCAGATTACCCTACTAATACTTGAAACTATAGATTATTTCGGCACAGTCCAGCGGATTCAGCATGTCAAGACGATGCGATTAATCAAGCGGGCAGCAAACGATATAAATAGTAGAGCAACACGCCATTGTGGGCAGCCCTATAGTAGTGTCTCAGAAAGTCCATCAATTACTGTCTTTACGTATAAATAGTGTAGATTAGTGGAACTGAAGTTTTTTGTTTTTTTTTTTTTTTAGCGAGGAAATAACAGGTGCCTTTCTTATACCGGAACCCTCCATCATAAGACGTATTGTTTTGCCAGTCAGTCTGCCAAACGGAGTGAAATGGAACGCAGGGGGAATTGGAACGAAACTTTAATCAAGAATTTCGCATTTAATTTGTATGTATTATGTACCTATCTGTTTTAGTAACATCAGCCGTATAATGCTCCACTGCTGAGACTCAAGTCTTTTTTTTGATAGAAAAGGCTACGACCTTTTTTTGGATTCACCACGCGGGGCCATGTCACATGTCTCCGAATTTTTGATTCTAGGACATTTTTTTATGGTGGGCAAAAGTCATCCGATGACGAATTCCGCTCTTGGGCGGAGTGGGAAACAGTGTTAGATTCTTAATGGCAAAATACCCCACCCCATTTTTAGGGTTCCGTAGCCAAAATGGCAAAAACGGAACCCTTATAGTTTCGTCATGTCCGTCTGTCCGTCTGTCCGTCTGTCCGTCTGTCCGTCTGTCCGTCTGTCACAGCCGATTTACTCGGAAACTATAAGTACTACAGTGATGAAATTTGATGGGAATATGTGTTGTATGAACCGCTACAAAATTATGACACTAAATAGTAAAAAAAAGAATTGGGGGTGGGGCCCCCCATACATGTAACTGAGGGATGAAAATTTTTTTTTCGATGTACGTACCCGTGTGGGGTATCAATGGAAAGGTCTTTTAAAATGATATAAAGTTTTCTAAAAAACATTTTTCTTAAAGTGAACGGTTTTTGAGATATCAGCTCTCAAAGTCGTAAAAAGTATGTCCCCCCCCCTCTATTTTTATAACTACGGGGTATAAAATTCTAAAAAAAATAGAGGTGATGCATGCTAATTAACTCTTTCAACGATTTTTGGTTTGATCAAAGTATCTCTTATAGTTTTTGAGATAGGTTGATTTAACTGTAATTTTGGTTAAGTTATTGTGCTTACACTGAAAACGATGGCTGAACCTTATAAGATAGATCAAAAAATTGGCCGGTTTAGGCTCCATTCACCAGGTGTATAAATTGACATAATAAGTTTATTATATTTGCTGCTACGGAACCCTTTGTGCGCGAGCCCGACTCGCACTTGGCCGGTTTTTTCTTTGCCTTTTGCACTGGGGCCAAACCTTCCTTTCAGAAAGAGACCCTGTGCCTCAGTAGTTCTAGGACATATCGGTTTCCTCAGAATGTTTTCCTTCACCATTTTTGAAAGCAGTGGTGATGTAATAAATTAAACAGAGTAATGCGTCTGGCTGGGTTTGAACTCGCGACCTACAACTCGTAAGTCGGAGCCTTTACTATTTTAGTATTACTTACATATTTGAATTCTGTTTACTTTTTAATTTGCTCCAAGTGCAACCCCATTTTGTGTCCAAGCAATCTCTGTCCATTACTTACACTTGGTTGCCAGTAAGAAACAGCCTAGTGTGATAAACGTTAATTATTAGGTATTATTGTTTGTTTTTAATAAAGTTTCTTTTTGTAAATTGTTATTATGGTGTTATAAAATAAGTAAATATTGATTTTGAACTGAAATAACATGTATTTTTACTTGTGAGAAATTAATAAACAAATGACTTCTTCCGCTCTGAGTGCAGCATACTATGTGTTAAATTAACAATCCACGTTCAAAACACTACAACAAAACACTACTCGTTGATGTGGGACTGAGCAGGACATGTCTGCCGCATGTCTAGCGAACTGTGGACCCGTAAAACACAGGACACAGCGACGCGGGGCCGCGGCAGATCACGTAGGAGTCGGCGGGACGACCTGTATGTCTTCCTTGGGAATTGGAACGATACAGCGAGAAACCAGGATAACTGGAAAGATTGGGAGGAAGCCTTTGCCGAGCAGTGGGACAGCACAGGTTAGCTATAATAATAATAATAATTGTAAAATAAAATAAAAATTAAATATCTCGACTTAGCACACGAGGTAGTCGACATGCGGGATGTGGACTCGTCCGCCATTGTGCTGATAGTGGTGACCGCCAATGGCCTTATAGCCAAAAGCTTCGACGACCATCTGTCGAAGCCGTCGTTGCGTGGCCATATCAGGGGCATGATACAGAAGGCAGTACTCCTCGACACGGCTCGTATTGTGAGGAGCTACCTGTCTCTAGAGCCCTAACCACCGATAGCTTGGACCTTGCTCCCGACACCAGTGGACTACTACTTTTTATGTTTTTAAATGTTTTTTGTACTTATGTGTGTTTTTTAAGAAAATATTTTAAAATGTAAATGATATGTTTGAATAATAAATAAAGGAGATAATTGTAATACTACTAGAACATACACCATCAATCCCAAGTAAATTAGCTAACAGACAAATATTTAATTAACTAAAGACAATAATATTAATGAGAAGCTTACGGTATTAGTGCTAGTACAATAGATAATTGTGACACAATCTACCCGGGTTTAGTGAGAATACAATAGCAGTAATGTGATTAAGTAAGTCTGTACTAATGTCTCGTTACTAGGCAATGAAGTTATGAAAGGGTTGCAGGATTGTTTGATGAAGAACTGGTCCTGAAACCAAACAGCAATTGAAGGAAGTCGGGTTGGTTCATCATCATCATCATCATTACTTATTTCCAACTTTAAAAAATACTAGGAATAGGACTACCTGTTTAATAACGCAATATAGAGACAAATTGTGCACTGGCGGATATAAATCTGCATTATTGAGAAAAAGTGTTATGTTATGCACCAGAAATGATTAAAGAACAACCATTAATAAGATTTAAAAAGTACCTTAAAGAATTACTAGTAACAAAATGTTATTACTCAGTATCGGATTTCCTAAATGATAAATCTATTTAATAATAATGTTTATGTAGCATTAAGTAAATAATATAATATCGTAGTACATAGTTATAGATTAGTAAATTTTGCATGCCACAAGGCAGAATGGACAAGGATTCAAAAATATTGTAATACCAAGTTGCATTAGCTACATACTACGCAAATAAATAATTATATTCTATTCATTCATAATCAGCCTTATAAATGTTCCCACTGGGACACTGGCCTCCTCTCTAGGAGAAGGAATAGGCCATAATCCACCACGCGAGCCCAGTGCAGATTGGTGGATGTCAGGTCGGATAGTAATTTTTTTTTTCCACGACTGTCACATAACGTCGTCTAGTCCCAAGCTAAGCAGAGCTTGTGTTATGTGTATAATTTTTAAATACATACCTACATATCATTACATAATCTATATCTATACATATAATAAAACAGTAACGAAAGAAAAACTGTACATTGAGAATTTTCTGGAAAAAATGAGTGGGTTTTGTTAGAAAAACGTAACTGATGACAAAAAGTGACTTTTTAGAATTTTTGTCTGTTTGTCTGTTTGTCTGTGCCTATGGTACGGGTTGGCGCAAAAACTACTGGATAGATTGATTTGAAATTCAGCAAAAATGTTCCTTGTAAACCAAGGAAGGCTTTAGGCTACATATTATCACGCCGTAAGTTATGAGAGGTAAGCAATATTGAATTTAAATGGTGCAATGGATGCAAGGGTGTAACTTTTTTTTCCGTGGGCCGATCGACTCAAAACTTAGCATAAACATTACCCTAAATTAGTTATCCAGGATGCCATATTTATTTTTTCAGTAGTACCTCCAGTGCAAGATTTAGGGGATGTTAAAGTTTGTATGGGAGAATCTTATTGCTTGGGTTAATTAACTTGGAACTTGGCACGTAAATTTATTTAGGTAAATAATAAAGATTCCCATTATTCATTTTTGAAAACTACGTAATTTAGGCAAAGAAACATAGTTTAATGAATATTAGTAGTATAAAGACATATTTTAAAAAGCGCCATCTATGAGATTACACAAAAATCAAATCAAGTTACATTTTGACACTTTTTGGAAATTAATAATTTTTTGACCATGTTGGCAAGGTTAGCAGTTAGTTATTCTTAAAATTCATAGATGGTAGTGCGCATTTTCTTCATAAAAGTCGTATAATTTGTTTTGACAAATTTCAGTTTAAATAAACCCTCAAAATCTCACGACATAGGTCGTGTTCAAGATTTCATAGTCTCTTACAGCGCGGTCGAATTTACTCACGACTGGGAATAAAAAAAAAAAAAAAAACAAGCCCAAACAGAGCAAATGTTACTTATTTATTTTTAGGGAAATATCTTAGGTAGTGGTTGGTTCGTGTTACGAAAAAATGTGGGTTAATATTTAATACATAATTTAAAAAAATAGTTTATCTCTTTAATGGTGAAACGGCGTTCTCCATGTTTATATGAAATGTCTTATTCTTTTTCCAACGGTCTAACGGATTTATTTTGCAACGCAACCTAATCTTTCAATGTTATTTATATACGTACAACGACATCTACTGACTCAAATTAGTACAAACGAAAATATTACATTAACAAAATAATATTATTTTTACCTTTCGACTACCGTAATTACAGACACAATTAAACGACAACAGTGGTACGGAAATTTGTGTCCTCTTGGGACTTAACTAAAGAGTTTTACGAATAATCTATACATATAGGTAATTATAATAAAATCGTAGGAAAGTCAAAACTGTTCATTAAATATTTTTTTAAAAGAAAAGTATTCTTTCTAGGGACGAGATCTACAATCGATATCGAAGCCCAAAATATAGTTTTTAGAATTTTTGTCTATTTGTCTGTATGTATGTCCAGGCTAAACTCAAAAACTTACTTGGATATAATTATATTTATACATACTGCATGGATTATTATTTGGATTAGTATGTATTTATTTATTGTATTATTTGTTTCTTTCATTGTTTTTTAATTATCTTTAAGTTGCACCTACCGTGTTTGTTTCTGCACCACCCTAAGGTCGACTGGTAGAAAATGCCTATGGCATTAAGTCCGCCTTTGTACTTAGTATGTGCATAAAGTTTTTATAAATAAATAAATAAATTATCTTCAAATTTTGCTTGAATAAAGGATGGGCCAACATATAGGCTACATCTTATCACGCTATCACTTACGGGGAGGAGTTGTGTGACATGACGCATTCTGTGACAGTGTTTAATCTAACGATGCATATTTAAATGTTGTTTTTGAGTAAGCCATGCTATTATCTGGCTTTACACTAAAAATACTACGACATTTAAGTAACTTGGGCACAGAAACATAGTTGAATGTAGTAGCATACAGAAAATTTTAAAACAGCGGCATCTATTTGATTTCATAAAAATCAAATTCTTCCTAAACGTGATATCGCATATTATTTATTTTTTACTATAAGCTTTATTGTACACCTCATAATGTGGACAGAATATACAAATACAAAATCGCACAGGGCAATATATAGGGCAGGGTATAGTTCGTTTTGAAAAATTCAAGTTCCAATAAACCCTCAAAATCTTGCTCAGAGTTGAGCAAGACTATTAAAAAAAATGCGGCGTTAAGTATTACAAAAAAGTTATGTTCATTAAAATATCGCCATCATCTGTCTGAAGATTTTCTGCGAGCTTTGAGGCGTGCTACTGGAGACGAAGTCGATGTAACTGATGATCGTATGCTGAACACCTGTCTCAGATCACTTCAAGATGTGGACATTTCTATCGGCGGCAATCCACTGATCTAATATGGATTACTAGCTCCCCAATCGTCACCGCATCAAGACTATGGAAATCGAGAGTATAACGCTGAGACAGAGTTCTCTTCAGAGCAAAAACAGATTTATAACACCGTCCTTGAAAGCGTTGTGCAAAACCAGGGCAAAATGTTTTTCTTGTGTTGCTCCTGTTGGAACAGGAAAAACATGGCATACTTGCAGAGGTCAGGAGGCAAGGCAATATTGCTATTGCTGTCGCGTCGTTGGGAATTGCTGGCACACTGCTTCCGAGTGGCAAGATAGCACATGCCATCTTCAAATTCCCATCGATTTAGAGAGCGTCAAAACGCCTGTTTGTGGTGGACACGTGCTTAAGGATTGCTCTTTGATCATATGGGATGAGCGTATTATGGCCAATAGGAAGGCAGTTGAGGCCGAGGACAGAACCCTGCAGGACATCCGCGGGAACGAACATTTTTTGATAGGTGGTGTCACAGTTTGTTCAGTGGCGATTTCAGGCAAACGCTTCCCGTTTGCTACGTTGAAACCTTGGCTTCGATCCTGTTGGGCTCCTACAGTTGCTGCCGACTGCTGGAGGCGCAGGGAATAGTACGCGCCGTCGACGACTATCGAATGGGTGGACAAAGAGCTACTAGCACTAAAGAGTGGCTGTAAATCGGAATTGGAGACACGGCGGCGGTAGCTGCGGCTTGAGCGCCTTTGCTTTTACCTGATGCAGTCGACCCCCTTTTTTAGCCGCTAGCATTACTGCTTCGCAAAAGGAGGCGACCGCCTGCCACTCTTCTTTGCTCCGGATCATGGCCTCTGCCAAAGTCCGCTGCAAGTCAAAGCCCACTGCGAGAGAGGTGGACAGGAGGTGCTTCCAAAGTCTCTCGATAGAGCGTAAGCCAGCTTAGAAGAATTCATTTTCTGTGTGTACGGGGACAACAGTCATTTACTGCACTAGCAGAATTTCTTGAGTGTGTGAGCGGGCCACTTTGACGTCCAAAAATGATCAGGCTGCAGCAATTAACGAATACATTCTCTCGGAAATTGAGGGAAATGCAGTGATCTATACCTCAATAAACACTGTCGTCGAGCAAGATGACGCCACACATTATCCCGTGGAATTTTTGAACTCCCAGCCAGCAAGTGGACTTCAAGCGCATACCATAAATCTGTAAGTCGGAGTCCCGATTATGCATTTTCGGAATTACCTATTTCCTCCAAAGTAGTGTAATGAGACCCGTCTTAAAGTCATCTCGCTGCACAGACACATCATTGAAGCAAAAATTCTTATGGCGAAGTCGAGGCAGTATTTATACCTCATAACTTCCCGTTCCAGTTCAAGCGCGTACAGTTCCCCGTGAGTGTTTGCATCGCGATGACTATCAATAAGTCGAAGGGGCAGACACTGAGTGCAGCGGATGTCAACTTCAGGACGAGTTGTCTCTTACGCGGGCAACTGTATGTCGCTTGCTCCCGCGTCACCAGTCCTGAGTCTCTTTACATTGTGGCTCTTGGCAGCATAACTGCCATCGTAGTGTGGTGGAGGAGTGGTAAAGTCTCCGATTTAGTGGTGGCGAAGTAGTAAAGGCTCCGACTTACAAGTTGTAGGTCTGTCGTTCAAACCCAGCCAGGCGCATTACTTTGTGTATTTTATTTCATAACCACTGCTCAACGGTGAAGGAAAACATCATGAGGAAACTGTGATTGTGAATGTTTTAAAACCAAAAATTCATCAAGTGTCATCCACCAAACCGTATTGGACTCGCGTGGTGGATTATGGCCCATTCCCTCTCCTAGAAATGAGGTCTGTGTCCCAGCAGCGGGAACTTTATAAGGCTGATGCAATGCTATTTTAAAAGTTGTTTACTTATAATGCTATGCCATCTGATATACACTGATCATACACTGCCATCTTAGGTTTTTCTGGTGCTGTAGAGCCTTCACGCAGACAACGTCGCGGGCAGCAGCTAGTATAGAATAAAGTTTCTTACCGCTGGCCCTATGTATGTTTAGATCCTTAAAAGTGTGCAACGAATTTTGATGCGGTTTTTTTAATAGATAGTAATTCATGAGAATTCATGAGGAAGGTTTATGTGTATAATACATGCATAATATATTCAATATCAATACCCGTGTGAAGCTGGGATGGACCGCTAGTTATAGATAAACTAGCTTTTGCCCGCAGCTTCGCCCGCGTACATAAAATATAGCCTATGTCACTCAGGAGTAAAGCACCTTTCTATTGTTGCTAAAATTTTTCCAATCGGACCAGTAGTTCCAGAGATTACCCCCTACAAACAAAAAAACAAACTTTACCTCTTTATTATATTAATGTAGATTACACCCAGATACAGAACAAATTATTGAGCTCATCACACAACAATTTGTCTTGGGTGGGAATCGAACCCACAATCTCAGGCACAGAGGTCAGGGCCACTAACCACTAGACCAACAGGCCAGTTATTAAAAGTCTGATGAAAAACTGACTAAAACAGAAATATGCAGTACAGAACGTAAACGTGATGATGAATGTTCGATAAAATATTTTTAACAACACCACTTTTTTAAGGTGAGAAATCACTTTTCACTCGGCCTGGTATAAAGTTATGTATGAGTTTTACCCAAAACCATGACAGAGACTTTTCTGTAAATCTTACTTTTTCTTAAAAAAGATGCTTGTCGACATAGTCACTTCCCATGTCTATCCCTACAGACAGTGGAAAATGACTTGAACAACAGTTTCAAGAGTTTTCAGAGGCATTGAGACGTATAAATAAGACGAGTGATTAAAGATAGACTCACTAATCTGCTTGTTGCAAAATAACCAGGCTTCTTCTAAAAATAAGATCCTCTAAATCTTTTATATAAAAGAAAAACGCACCTGTTAAATAATGTCTACTGCCAGAAAGCGAGTTCAGCGCCTACAGACAATCGTACGAGTACTCAAAATATATTTACGAAAGTACTTACGACGTAACTAGGTACGTATGTGACGTCATAAGCTCATTGCCAGAGTACTTCCATACTAAGTAACAGAAGTACCTTACCTGGCGTCTTGTCTGAATAAATTCCTCCCCTCCATATTTTTTTATTACCCCACAGCAGAAGTACGGCAATAACATTAGATTTTATCGATGTCGGAAAAATTACCAAGATTTCTCATGTTTAATAGATTTTATTATAGGAATGCCAGAAAACAGACGTCCAATGTTAAGGTAATAAAAGGTTCGATGTTTTTTTTTCTAGAATAATTCTGGATAAGATTGTAATAATACCTTAATATCGTCTTGTAAGAGAGAAAATGTCAAATCGCTAACGCCTGATTGAATTGTAATAGCAAACTCACACTGGCGCGAAAGATGTCTCTCACATTTACACAACTACCCACACAGATATCTTAATATTATATTTACTCGGTTTGATCACGGTTCAAAATCCTCTAAGAAATATTGATGTTATTATTTCAACGATCTCGATTGCTTTGCCTTTGTTACGCAACTGTTTTGGGGTATGTTATTTCAATTTCGAATTATTTTGTTGAGTTTCCTTCAACTTTAATTATCTACCTTCAATATTATTCTATGTGTTAACTTAATAGATATAAAATTAGATATCGGTTCAGTAAACGGCAGTTAAACTTTTTGCTAGAAAAAACTTTTAGGGTCCCTCTTTTAACATAAGTTCGTAATCTCTATTGTAGGTACTTCCTCTGCCTTATATAAATCTCACCCAAGCATAGCAACAATAACCAGTCTTAATATCATGATATAGGGAATGCCGGCAATATCAACTACCTGTTGTGAAGGGACCAACCTGACCCATCCAGTTACTCTTAGTCATTTCTTTTTCCGTTTAACTAAAATTTTTTTCAGTATTTTGTATCAAACAACTATTAGAACTAAATAAAAATCGCATTAAAATTGGATAGCTATTAAAAGAAGCAACTAATTAATCACTGCATAAGTTCATGATCTCAATAGAAAAATGTCCGATATACGACGTAGATATCTCTCAAGCATAACCACATCACAAATTACTATGCAGCAAAGACTAGGTGATCGATTCGCTTTGCGGACGACCAATACGACCCACTCTGCAATAGCCGGTCCTGCGCTGCCTACATTTAGCGTCTTCAATTAGGTCATTGATCACTTTGGGGGATAAAATCAGCCCAGTGTGCTTTTTTGATACCTACTTTGAATATACAATCTACCTGATTAATGTCTCTTTCCGTTCACCCATAAACTTACTTGATATCTCCATTCCGCTCGTCAATTAGTGACCTCAAAATTTATTTTGTACCCCGGCCTTTGTAAAAATAACGTAGAATTATTTTGTATTTTTTTTTTTTTAGAGTTAGAACACCTACCCAAACTATCAGAAATATAGAGTATCTATGTTGATTCGCCATGTTTAAGCAACGTCAATACTAAGTTACATTTGAGTTCATTATACCTACTATTTAAATTCAGTAATTTACCCGGTTTCTTCAAAGTTTTGGACATGGGACATTTCCGAAGCACATTACATAAATCCTGAGACAAAGAAAGATATCGTTCCATTTTGTGGAAAACCAATTTGACCCACTCTACAATGACTGGTCCTGTGTTGCTCACTTCTAGCGAATTCGACTAGGTCATCTGTTCACTTTATGGAGGACCAACCTAACCCCCTCTACGATGACTGGTCCTGCGCTACTAACAACCAGCAAATTCTACTAGGTCATCTGTTCACTTTGTGGAGGACCAATTCGACCCACTCTGCAACGCCTGATCCATCCAGATCGATCCACTTTGTGAGGGTCCAACCTGACCCACCGTACAACATAAGCATACATATTTCAGTACGTACTTAAGTAATTTCTCTTTTCGTTCACTCAAAAAGTTCCATGATATCTCCATTAAGCTCATCAATTAGTAACTAAAGCTCAACACACATGGTGATTACGAGCCTACGAACAAAATAATGTACTTAACTTAGGCGTACCTTTTCAAACAATTTCATCCTCCCGATCTTACTGACGTGTAATTAATTTACAAGGGAAAGATTTCTCATGATGTCGGGGCCCCGAGATTGGCGAATGAGTGAGAATGACTAAGTGCCTGTAATGTGTTAAATAATGGAGGTGTTAGAGTCTTACGTAAGGCTGTGGGGTTACTTGAAAAATTTTTGGGGGTATGCGGAACAGAGAGTTAAGTCCCACAAACCTCGGTTGAAAAGGGAGGATAGTCCGACCAGACAGATATGGTAGGCTATGGCCCGTTACAATTAACGGGACTATTACGGGACGGGACAATTAATTAGAGCATATACGACAGCCCGAAGTCAATGCTTCGGGCTGTCGTATATGCTCTAATTAGGAACTTTCATGGCGCGATGCAGGATTCTTGTAGTTCTTATGTGACGCCATAGATGGCGATACAATACTAAAACAAGGGATGACTGTAGGAACAAATCACCTTTGTACCTATTTTCCTGTTTTCTGTATTTTTTCTCCTACTATATATTGTGTGTACATGAATTGTTAAATAAAAAATAAATAAACAAAGTTGCGTTTTATCAGTAAAAGGCACAGGTGTTGAGCAGTGGTGGTCGAGTTTTAACAGTCCCGATTCACGAGCAGGTTATTTATTTAATCACCACTACTCTCAAAATGATGAAGGAAAACATCGTAGCATTCACCAATCTTCATTAGGGCCGCGTGATGGATTATGGTGGAGGAGCCTGAATCCTGGCTGATGCTGCAGTAAAAGGCCGAGTTATTTGTTGACTTAGTCATCGACATACATTAAAAAGATGTTTGGTTGCTTAAACGTCATCATTAACAGCCCTATTCCATTTAGTTTGTGCTAGTCTTATCCTTTGACTAATTATTATTCTTGCCAGCAACTTCACCCGTATGATAATATATTGTTTCATTTGTATGAAACAATTTACGTTATGTATGGATATCCGATTCATCCTCATAGGGAAAGAATTTTGAAAAAACCCTACTTATTTTATGATGTATACATAAAATAAGTAGGGTTTTTTCATAATTCAGTGTAGTAGGCAAAATCCTTTATCTACAGATACTTGATAGAGATAATTTCAATTCATTGCTTCCGGCTCAAGTGCCTATTGAGTTCAGCATTGTGTATTTTAATTTGATGTATAAGTGTGCTTTTTTGTTAAAAAGGCCTTATGGAAAGTATAGGTTGCAATGAAATTTTAACTCTATGTTGTGATATATTGAGTCGTTGTTTCTTTGATACTTATTCTGAATTCAAATAAACTTCATTCTGTATTCGCTCATTTCATAGCCCCACCCAAGAACTGTGTCACGCAGCTTACATTTCCTTACACAACATTTACCGTTAATGATGACATAATTTGACATAAAACGGTACTTAATCTTCTAGCAATAAAGCCCACAATTCAATGGCAATACGTTTTCTTAATGTAATTGAATGTTTGTCATACTTAAAAACTAAAATTAGGCATAAAAATGTTTGGGATTCCTTCGGTATAATTTTCCGGTTTGCGGCTGAAATATTGGGTTCAATTATGACGAAAAATGGCGTTTAATATTACCGACCCAGAACCTTAGCTGAGAATAAGATTGCGCACAATAAAATAACTCAGTTTTCTTTAATTATTTCGAGAGAAATCTACTTTTTAAAGCACTTATGCCTAATTGGATGAATGGTCAATGGAGCTGAAAAATTGAAAGTGATGACCACGCACTGGAAGATAGTGTTGGAAGGTTTTCTGTAAGGTGGAAGATGGGTGGAAGCCTTGGTGGGAATCGTAGGAATGCGATGGATGCTAGACGCAGAGGATCGCTCATTGGTAGGGAGTTTTATGTCTGACATTGGATGTCTTTCGGTTAAATTTAGTTCGGATTTTCCCATAATACAAACAAAAACATTTGTCCATAAAATTAATTAATCTTACTTTAAATACCCATAGAGTAACACAGGTCAACGGCGGACCGGCGCGCCGGTAGCCTATGTTGCTCTATGTAAATGCCCGATAATAGTTACCAAAGCAATCGAAAACTCAATACAAACAGAAATACAAATCTTACTTCTTTAAATGAATTTAAATTAAACTGACCTTAAGAAAAAAAACGTAAAAAAAATATATTTCTAATTCAATTTGTCGCCAAAAAGAATTTCCGATACCGGGAATCGAACCCGAGCCTCCTGGGTGAGAGCCAGGTATCCTAGCCACTAGACCATATCGGATGATGTCGATGCCGACAAAATGTTGGTATACTTTTAAGAATGATCTACATTGCTTTTTCAGTCGGTTGCCGATGGGTGTGTAACATTTGTCAATATGGAATCACATTTTTCCTTTGTTTCTATCCATCGATTCTTTGGAGTATGTTGGCAACCTTGGTCTTCCTCCGGATTTCTTCATTTCTGATACGATCACGCAAGGAAACTCTGAGCATAGCCCTTTCCACTGCCCATTGGGTGACTTTAAGCTTTCTGATGAGGTTCACTGTAAGAGGTCACGTTTCAGAGCCATTCGACGAAGACTGGGCTTGTTCCGGACGGCTACCAGACGATTGGACGGCGAGCTATCCATTGCTCGCCATCCACAAGCCCGCGCCTACGGTGGCCGAAAGCCGGGATGGGAATCCGGTGGCGTCTGGGGCGTGTGCGCCATTGCCTTATGCGATCGGCCTCCTCCTTTGCTAGCTTTACTGCTAGGGCAGGTTTCGTCATAGGATGAATTTTACCAACCATAAAAAGAACCATACTTTTACTGTACGACTATCTCAACATTTTATTAATATTACTTAATGCCTAAAGCAAACAAGGCATAAATAATTCTCTATCACATAGTTATTTGCCTAAACTCTTGCCAAGTAATAACCAGGTTTACCTGTAAAACCTAGGCATTTGGAAGGCAATATAGGCAATAAATGTCCAGACTAATATGTTTTATACTTACTGTTATGGCTTTTATTTTAATAATGATAGTATTTTCAGAAAATAGCCAGGTTAGTGAAGTTTGTTTCCATATGATTGTGAAATTATATCGGCAGTTTACGAGTGAGTTAACATTTGATACAAATACTTTCAGTATGAAGAAATAATAGTTATATATACTGCAAAATATCTACATACTTATATACTTATATAACAGTATCTGTCTAGTAAAATGGGGTGAATAGAAACTCAAGGGGTTTTTTTTTTTTTTTTTTTTATTGTAGGTAAAAATCATCCAATGACGAGTCCCGCTCTTGGGCGGAGCGGAAAACAAGTGTCAGACTCTTACTGACTAAAAAACCTACCCCGTTCCTACATCGGAAACTCAAGGGGTGAATAGAAACACAATTTTTATTGGGATTATTGCTTTGATTTCATATTTTTAGTTTTATGTCTTCAATATTAAAATAAAAATAATTGGATGTTGCAAACAATTTTTAAATAACGTGAAAAAGCAACAAAGATCTGTTTGTATTCATACCGTTTTACGATACTTAAGTAATTTTAATCATTAATATTTATTTATACCCTACTGAAACCGTGGGTTTGCTTCTGAAAGGAAAACCCAACTCTGCTATGAAAGACAATGAAGAAATAGGAGTAAGGTTTTAGTCTGTACAAGTCTGACACAGCCAGGCAGTATATGTCATTGGATAATATTCCTACCTTCAAACTATTTTACAAAAATGAACAGCATACAACATACCTAAATTTATTCACTAATCTAATTTATTTATTTAGCAAATTAACAACAAGCCCTTTTCAATTAAAATACACTATTTTATAACAGCTGAGCAAATTTCATATTCTTTATCTCATCTCACATAATACTACATGGAGCGGCTTGTCCCATCTGCGTTGAACTAAACTTTAGCTTTAATTAACTTTACAATGATTAATCACCCAGTTAACTATTCAAAATTAACGTCAGTTCAACAAATTGCTTATAAGTTTACTGAACAGAGTTTAAGACCATTCGGTAAGTTTCTCTTATCTGAATAATTTTAAACAAAGACGATTTCCATGTTTGTGTTACTGTATTTTCATTTGTAGCTTCGAATTTATGCTGGGGATTTGTATGTGGCTTTTACTAATAAGAAGAGTATGTTTGTGTATGTATATGTTTTGGTCAAAAACTGCAAAATATTTCAGTATTTATTTATTTGCACTTTATTGTACACCAAGACAATATACCTAAAAGAAATCTTATAATCACCGGCGGCTGTTAAAAAAGACAACAATGTGGTAACATTGTTGTCATTTTTAACCCAAAGGTGGACTGGTAGAAAGTGCCTTGTAGCATTAAGTGCGCCTATCTACCACTATTGTACATGAAGATTAAATAAAATAAACAATCGGCGGCCTTATCGCTCTAGGCTATACAGAGAAGAAACGGGTGTAATTTTAGTCAGTAAAATTTTGACACCCCTTCTTGCTCCATCCTAAAGCGAAACAAGTCATTGGATGATTTCTAACCAAAAAATAAATGGCACTACTAAAACGACCACCAAACGAGTAGCTTACTTTTAGTAGCCAATTTTAATTGCCAGATTATTTCGATCAAAGGGTAAAAATAATACAGGATAAAAAAAATACCAAGCAACGTCCTTTGATTAAAAAATAAGCAAAGTTAACAGAGGATCATTATCGGAGATATAACAGAACGCAGCTTACAGCCAGTTCTCATGAATACCTTACAGCCAGTCCATTACAAATCGGATCAACGGTATGGGAAGAGACACCATGATTTTTTGTAACTTTGGGACAGTTCCTTCCATATTCAAAGTCAAAATCTTTTTATTTCACATAGGCCTACATGGGCACTCGTAAAACATCAGAAGCTATGATTTAACTACAATACGTGCACCAGTTAAATCATAGAGTTAAATCATAGTGTGTTTTCGCGTCTGTCTTAGTTTAAGAACACGATAAGTTAAAAAAACTACTAAATTACATAAACATGTTTTTTTTTCATAAATAAAATAGAGCTAAATGACGTCCACTTTTGGGCAAAGGCTTAGCCCAAGCGTCAACATAACGATCGGTGATGTACGTTTGGTCCTAAAGATACCTGCGACTCTCATCAGGTTATTGGCCCACTTTATTGAAGGCTTTCTAATGCTGCGTCTTCCAGCACGTGGTCGTCACTCTTTTGTCCTTATCGACCGTTTGTTCTACGAGCATTGTGCCCTGCTCACTGCCACTTATGTTTGGCGAATCTTCGGGCTATATCGGTAACCTTCATACTCCTGTGGATATGGAGCCCGGAGGACACGGTTGAATGGTCGAGGTGTGCCCCGCTTGGGCAGAGCATCGTCATGTTCTCGTGGGGGCGATCGGCGGTGGTATCTCTTGCACTGGGCCTCTTCTGCGAAGCAGTAATAATGGCAAAGGAGGACATCAGCCCTCACACGCGAGGGGCATCAGCCCTCACGCCCCTGCCGCTGTTGGGATTCCGATCCCGATTTCCATCTACCATAGGCACGGGCTTGAAGGGATCCTCTGGTAACAGTCCATACCAAGCCCAAGTTGTCGACGGCGCGTGCTGTTCAGTTGTTAGTTGTCAGTAAACGTTGATGCACAGCAGGGCCAAAACGAAATCTGTTAACCATAGTAAAATACATGAAAGAATCTCAGAATAATACAAGTCCTTAACTACAGATAATAACTTGGTTTGTAATATCTATTGCCATTAAAAAGATAAAATAGCATTTTCACATGTACTATTTGTTATGAAGCCCGCAACAAAAAAAATCCTGATACATAATACTACATATTCCTGATACGACATAATATTACTACATAACTTAAATATGATGGCAGAAAACCCTATTAGCACATTATTTACGGCCTAAACATAAATCTAAGTAATATTTAGATGAGATTAATGTGGACTATAAACTCAATGCCTAAGAGAATTAAGTTTGTAGAATATTCATAAAATTTTCTTTTGCTAATGTGTTTTATAATGAGGTTGGCAGGACGAAGATGTAGTTTTTATGAGGTTAGATTAGAAAATGCTTTCATAAATTATTTTTGAGAAATGTGTTTATTTTTTAAATAAAAGTTTATATAAAATTATACTAATATTACTGCACTGTTTTTTTTTGTCGGGCATACTACAGTGTCTCAAAACGAAAGTCTAAGAACAGTGCGTGTTGTCAGTGATGATTATGACTCTGAAACGTGATCGCCAAAACGCTTTGGAAAGGGCTGTGTTTGGAGTGTTCACATAGGAATGTTAATATGTTTGAATCAAAAATATTCACTGGAGATCCAAAGTTACTGATCAAGCCCGAAAAATCTCCAAACTTAAGTGGTAGTGGGCTCAGCAAATACAATATAGATTGTCCATAAGGGATGATTCTCATTAGAACGTGCTGTGCCCGGGGCGGGGCCCGGACGGGGCCCGGACGGGGCACGGTTTTAATCTGTTTCATATATTTTGTATGAATCAATTTATATTACACAGTGCATTATCCGTGTCCCATCCGGGCCCGCTCGACGCACTCCAACACCACGTTTGTTGCACGGTCCCGCCCCGCTCCCTCCACGTCCCATCGTAAGGGATGATTCTCATTAGAACGTGCTGTGCCCGGGGCGGGGCCCGGACGGGGCACGGTTTTAATCTGTGTCATATATTTTGTATGAATCAATTTATATTACACAGTGCATTATCCGTGTCCCGTCCGGGCCCGCTCGACGCACTTCAATACCACGTTTGTTGCACGGTCCCGCCCCGTTCCCTCCACGTCCCATCGTAATCAGAACATTTTTCTTGCTGCGTCCGAAAATAAATTGCGTAGCACGGACGGGCCCCGGCTCGTCCACGCCACGGCCCTGGCACGGCCCGCTCTAATGAGAATCATCCCTAATTCGAACATTTTTCGTGCTATGTCTGAAAATAAATTGCGTAGCACGGACGGGCCCCGGCTCGTCCACGTCCCGGCCCTGGCACGGCCCGCTCTAATGAGAATCATCCCTAAGGCTGAAAGGTTCTGGAGTGGCAACGGTGTCTTCAAGTTGAAGGGTAAAATCTACAAGTCAGTGATAAAACTGGTAACATGCATCAGACTGTTGTGCTGTGAAAAGACGCAAAACCGAAAAATTAAAAGTGATAGGTTATTCCTCGTCAGGTCATGTGAAGAGGAGGGATAAAACTCAGGTTATTAAAAGAATTGAGTATAGATGTGGATGGATGGAGAGGAAGGATGAAGTCAAAAAAAAGACAAATGGATTGTGTTAGGAGTGATTAAAGGGAGTTAATAATAGCATGACGGGTGCTAGAAAAAATGGAAGTTAACCAAATAATGCGGTATGATGATTTGATTACGTTTCGTTTTTTCTATCAAGCTCAGCAAAAATCAATGTTTTTTTTATGGTGCGAAAAATCGTCAAATGACGAATCCCGCCCTTAGGCGGAGCGGGCGACAGTGTCAGATTTCTGACTGTTGACTAAACAACCCACTGTTCCTTCTTGGCTTAGTTCCAGAGTCCCTTGTGTTCTGCTTTTGCATCAACCCTTGGCCCCAGAAGGCTCAGACCCTGCCGGGCCCCTACAACTCCTTGAGTCGAGGGAACAGTGCGCGCCGTCGAAAAATCAATATATAACCTCTCTCAAATATAAAATTCGTCATCATAAATATTTCAACTAACTTTAAAAAGCCACAAAAACAGGCCAGTCGAATTTGCATTTAAAAATAAACATACAAATCTAAATGAACTAGTAACGGAAGCGGGTTGCTCGGCCGGCAGTATGCCAAGCCGGCTAATTAGCTCGAATTAATTATACGACCTTTTTCTCCTTAGTGCCAATTGTTGGCTCTATTATTCTTTAACTGGCTTCTGCAGTTCAACTATTGATTTTAAAGTTATGAACTGTTTTAATTGGTTGAACCTTGGGGAAATTATTGAGGAAATGTGAAAATAATTCTTTTGTTCATCGGAGCTGTTGTATTCATTAGTCTTGTTAAAATTTGTGTGTCTTGTGGAATTAAATCTGTTTAAATTTTAGAATTTAATAATTTTAATTTTATTTTATTTTATTTTATTTTATTAGTATTTCTATAAGCAAAGTGCGTGTCATAGTAGAAAAATTGTGTTAGTATTGTAGTTCCCACTGTTGGGACTCAGGTCGTTCGAAAATTTATCAATTGGGGATAAAAAATTAATTTAATATACAATTCTAGGACACAATCTACGATCTACCGACGTGCCAAAATCTGACTAAAAGTTTCAATATGAAGAAGTAACTAACCATCACACACACACATACATCATCATCATCAGCCTTTTTAATGTTCCCACTGCTGGGACACAGGCCTCCTCTCCTCTCTCGACACCCATACATACTACCATAAAAGTTGCAACTTTCAACTTTTATGATATTAGTGTGAAATAATTATATATTGTCGTAAAATGGCTTTTTAATTTAAATAATCACTATTCATAACAAAACAGTTTGTTATTTAACAATAAACAAATCAGTTTATATACATTTCATCACCATAATTAAAATGGAAATAAGTAATCATAGTTTTTATAAGACGTTTAACATTAATGAGCAAATCTCGGTCTTGAAGTGTTCCTTGTGAAAGTACTTAATTATTTTTTTATCATATTGTCTGAGCCTAAGGCCATGTCTTTCAGTTTTTTTTTTGTCTAAAGAGGCTTTTGATTAAGTACAATTTGCTCTAATTTAGGTTTTAAGATAAAACAGTGTACCTTAGTTAATATTTGAGTTCCATAAGTACCTACTATGCGTTTCAAATGAGGTTGTGACGACACGTTGTAATGTCAAATCAAAGAATTTGTTGCAAAATTGAAGAACTCGGAGATAAGTTTTTAAGAACTGGATTCTGAGAACTTCTTTTCGTTCACAGTTTAAAAATAAATTAAATTTTCCGCAAATCAATTTAATTTTCACCTCAATTTGATAAAAAAAAATCGTGACGTTACGCCACGGATTTACTCCGTGCGTTACACCATGGCAAGCGATCCTATTTTCTATATAAACGTTGACCCAGAATAACGACTGGGGCAAGAATATGGTAATGCACTAAAAAAAAAAAACGTTTCTTTTACAAAGATGCTCAAAGGTACCACAGAAAATATGAAAATAAACTAGCCGAATAGTATAAACCTATTCAAGTAAAAAAGTCAAAAAAGTACTTCCGATACCGGGAATCGAACCCGAGCCTCCTGGGTGAGAGCCAGGTATCCTAGCCACTAGACCATATCGGACGATGCTTGTAGGTTGAAATTATCCGTTCATACTAGAATTTAACCTTCAAATTTGTATTTTTGTGATTACTATAACCTAATAATAATAATATAATTTGTTCGTAACTCCTTACTAGGTTATAATTTCTCGATAAATCATGAAGAAATCCTTTTATAAACTATAAATCAAATTCAAATTAATTAATTTCCAATATAAACGTGAGTTATTTAGAAAATTAAGTTTGCAATTCTTACGATACTTTACAAACTTACGGTGATTACAATATTCCTGCGACATATATTACTGTGCTATCTCCGAAAAAAAAAAATACAACTAAGCCGCAGCCAAAAGTGGTTTTAACTAAAAGCATCGGTTAAAAGTACTTTTGCCTAAGTTTTGACAAAACTAATGAATTCAGGACTGTCTCCATTTCACTAAAGTCATGGTCACATTAACCAAATTGCTGAGTGTGCGTAATAGGTGCCCGATCGAACAGGATTATCCTGCAAAAGCGCCCATGACTAATGATCAGATTTAATATTGCTTTGAAAGCGTTCCAGGGATAGCCCGTGTTTCAAACTAGTCGGCACGTTGCTTTGGTACGGTTAGGTAAAAAGATTTTTATTTAGAAAATCTTTATATATAAAAATGAATCGCAAAATGTGTTGGTAAGCGCATAACTTGACAACGCCTGGACCAATTTTACCAATTCTTTTTTTATCGTGTTTGTTATTGTCAGGAGAAGGCTATTATTTAAAAAAAAATAGGGTAAAATAGGATAGGGTAGAGGAGGGTAGGGTAGAGTAGAATAATCAGTTGACGTGAGCGAAGCCGCGGGAAAAAGCTAGTATATAATATATATAAAACCGGAATATAGTGTAATGTAATATTAAAGAAAAAATACGTGCTTATATATAAAAACGCAACGTGCATTTAACGCAAACGCAACTTGGGGTGCATTCCATAGGCGCGAGCGGATGGTACGCAATGGGTAGCTCGCTGTTCGACCATCCGGTAATCGTCCTGACCGAGCCCAAGTCGTCGCCGGTGGGTACTGTTCCCGCGGGCCTCAACGAGTCGTCAGCAGACTGTAGAGGCCTCGAAGGGTTGAGGCTATGGTTTAATGTAAAAGTGTAATACCAGGGCCCTGGAACTAAGGTAACGTGGGAACGAGGTGAGTTTTTAGTCAGTAAAAATCTGACACTAACCCCCGCTCCGCTCAAGGTCATCTCACGCGATGCCATTTGATGATTTTTGCCTACCAAAAAAAAAAACTTGGGTCGCGTTACTCGTGCGTAATTAATCGCTGGTCTACTTAGTTCTTATAAAAAAAATGTAGGTATACCTAGTTAACACAATATAAGGTATTTTTATATAGCATGGGTAGAATGACAACATAACGAAAATCCGCATCTTCAAGATAAGAAAAAAGGAGAGGAAGAAGGAGAGCTGAGAGAAAGATGGGTGGACTGTGTGAGAAGTGATATGAAAGAAAGAGGAGTTAGTGATATCGTAACGGGTGATAGGACAGAATGGAACAACAAAGAACGTGTTGCACCAACCCCAATTAAAACGGGACAAGACCAGGAAGATGATGAAGATGCGAGAAAAGAATTTAAAATTAAATATCGCACGTATTTCGCTGTATTTTAATCCTAGCAAATAGCGTGCCACATCACTACATTTTACTCCACCACACAATGTGGCTAGCGTTAACTAAAATAGCAAAATTAGTGGGATTATTAGATTTGACTGGCCTGTTGGTCTAGTAGTTAGTGGCCCTGACTGCTACGCCGGAGGTCGTGGGTTCGATTCCCACCCAGGACAAATTTTTGTGTGATGAGCACAATCATTTGTTCTGTGTCTGGGTGTAATTTCTTTATAATATGTAAGTATTTAGAAATATATAAGTATGTTTATCAGTTGTCTAATACCCATAACACAAGCTCTGCTTAGCTTGGGACTAGACGGCGTTATGTGAAAGTTGTGGAATATATTATATTATTATTATATTATTCACACCGCCAATCTTATCCCAACACAGTATCCAGTCGTCGACGGTGCGCTTCGTTTCCGCGCGCCTCAAGGAGTTGTCAGCAAATGGAGAGGCCCAACTGCAGGGCCGAAGCCTACTCGGGCCCCGGTCCGGTTTTTTAAAGGAAGGTCCAACCCTGGTATGTAGGCCAAGAAGGAATGGGGTGGGTCGTTTAGTCAGTAAGAGTCTGACACTGTTTCCCGCTCCGAATAAAGGTTGGTATTCGTCATTAGATGATATTTACCTGTAATAAAAAAAAAATCCTTGGGGTAAGAATGTAAGATCAATGCTAAATTTGAATATTATCATCATCATTACATAGTATAAAACAAAGTTTGCTTTCCCTATGTATGCTTAGATATTTAAAATTACGCCACTGATTTTGATGCGGTTTTTTTAACAGATAGAGTGATTCAAGAAGAAGGTTTATGTGTATAATACATGCATAATAAATTCAATATCAGTACCCGTGCGAAGCTGGGGCGGATCGCTAGTAACGCATAAATTGAATATCACATGTTTCGCTCTATTTTAATGCTATGTGCTACATAGCATGCCACTATATTCCACCCCGCTACACGATGTGGCTAGCATAAAAAAAAAAATGGTTGCCTGTAAAGTCGGTTTTACGGGCGAAGATTTTACGTGACAACGTCCTAATTCTCTAGTGCTGCGCGCGCGGCAGACCGATCATAGTTGAGTGGGAGAGAGACGCAAGGCATTCGGTGAGCCTCTCTCTCGTTCGGTGACTCATCGTAACGTTACCGAGCGTTACACTTTTTCATAAGTGACTCCCAGCCGCAACCTAATTTAAGACGTTGTCACGTCAAAAACAAAATAAGTGATTACTTGATTTATACGCTCTTACCCCAGCGTCGATCCTACCCCAACACACTATATGTGTGACATTTAACATAATACATTATTAAGTACGATAATAACTTGAAAGTATCCCATTAGAGTGTCATGCGCGTACCTATAATATGTATGACAATTTAACATATTAATATATTATTAAGTACGATAATAACTTAAAAGTATCGCATTAAAGTGTCATGCGCGCACTCGACCTACATTCCCAAAGTCCTCAGAGAGTCTAAAAGTAATTAGTTTATTATCAAACATAATAAATGTAATTACAATATAATTCTCGACGAAGATAATTTGTTATGACAATCGGAGTGATATTATTTTAATTGAAAAAATTTTAATCAACTACATTTAAAAAGAGATTGCCCAAAATTTGTATGTTGGTCCGCACCAACTTGTGTCAAACCAAATAATTGAATAATCATTTATAATCATTTATTTATAATCATTTATTCAATAATCATTTATTTATAATCATTTATTTATAATCATTTATTCAATAATCATTTATTTATAATCATTTATTTATAATCATTTATTCAATAATCATTTATTTATTTGGTTTCTAGAAATGAAAATGTTATTTTTTGCGGAAGAGGGAATTGTAAACCATTTAGGACCCTGCAGAAGGGGCGCCAAGGGCTTCGCGTCTGAAAGGAAGGCTCTAGCCCTGGTATAGGATATGTCAACGTAGGAATGGGGTAGGTTGTTTAGTCAGTAAGAGCCTGACACTGTTTCCCGATCCGCTCAAGGGCGGGATTCGTTATTAGATGATTTTTCCCACCATAAAAAAACCCCAACACACTATATGTATGACAATTTAACATAATATATTATTAAATACGATAATAAAGTAATTAGTTTATTATCAAACATAATAAATGTAATTACAATATAATTCCCGCCGAAGATAATTTCACATGACAATCGGAGTGATATTATTTTAATTAAAAAAAATAAAATAAACCAACTACATTTAAAAAGAGATTGCCCAAAATTTGAATGTGGGTCCGACCCAACTCGTGTCAAACCAAATAAATGAATAATCGTTTGTATTTATTTTTTTATATAACCCTACCTTAAATGATTATTCATTAATTTGGTTTCTAGAAATGACAATGTTAATTTTTGCAAAAGAGGAAATCGTAAACCATTTATTGACATTTTTATAATTTTTAATGTGGTAAAAAAACTTAATAAATTAAATTAAAAAAAGTACACCCAAATTAAACATTACTTTTGTATAATATACTTGTAACAGGATATATACGGGGTATACGGGGTATAGGCATTTTTAAAACAAATAATCGTGCCCATCACACAAACATTTCTCCTGGATGGGAATTGAACCGACGACCTCTGGTATAGCAGTCAGGGTCACTAACTAGTCTAGTAGTCAAATCAATTTCCAGGCTTGACACTTTACTTGCTGACCGTACCTAAATATAATAGGTACGAACATTCACTAAATTGATTTGTGATTGCACTGTACTGGTAATCTGTGTTTGTTGCCATTGATAGGCATGAGACATGTGCGGTGCATACCAATCAGTTACTGTAGCTGCTATGTAGTGGTAAGCGGCTTATCGACGACTATGACGACTTGATAGGGATAAACAAAAGTTATAAAATAAACAAAACTAGCTGTATAATCAAAATGTTACTTACTATTATTAGGGCCCCTTCAAATTAGGCGCAACGTGCCGCGCTGCTGTGCCACAACTAATTTGAAGGCGTTCTAGAGTGTTCGACTTATGATTGAATGTTAAGTAATGTTCAAATGTTAGGCGAGGACGCTGGTACCCTAAACACAAGTTACATCTTACATTGGGTGTCAGACTTCATCAAAACGTAAAAAAAAAAAAACTAAAGAGTTTGTTTTTTGTTAGTGACATGGTATACGTACATAAATATCGAAGATATCTCAGTGACTTTCATATTGGCAACTATACAGTACACATAACATATTAACGACGTTAAAAAAAGTAAAACCCAATTACGACAAGAAAACGACGCTGAAAAAGTATGAAACAAGAAAAATCTTAAAAAAGAAAAGCCGTAGTCACATGTATTAAAGTGTTGCGGTTGTAATGTGTGACTATGGATTTTCTTTTTCAAAGCACACACATACATTCATAATGGTTTTTCATTATAATGAAAATACATTATGATGAAATCGCTAAAGCAGATTAATTTTTCAAAAAAAAAAAATGTCACCATATAAGACCGTTGTATATTATACCATAAATCCAAACAACAAAAAAAAACTTATAAAGACAGAGAACAATGGAAGGTACTCCCACAATTATATGAACCCGTAAAAACTTCGGGATCATAGCCAGAACTGCACTATTACAATTCTTTACGCACGCAAACACTGAATCAACTAAGCATACATTTCAGTTTAAAGTTTAAAGCATACTTTAATACATAAAATGCCAACTTCCATAACACTACACACTTACAAAAGAAAAACCTATTCCACGGTGCGATGAGCATGAAAAATATTACATTACCTACACTAAAAATAAATATATCTAGAAGCTAAACTAAAAATAATGTGTAGTGAATAGATATTTACCGCCGTCCTTCGCTCTCGGTCCGGTTCGTTCTGCTTTTATCCAGTTATATCCGGCTCAATCTGGTTGGGGAATTAAAGTATAACATAGGGTACCAGTTGCTTCTCATACTGCGAGTGAGCCTGGATTTAGGAGACGGGGGTCTTGGAAGAAATTGTGTTGCCAATCTATATTATTGTTATTTTATTATAAGTTAATGTAGAAAAGAGTCTGGAAATGTGGAAACCTCTGACGGCATATTGGCTGAAATTTAAGCTATCAAATGCCTCTTTAATAAAAAAAAAACTTCTGAAGTATGAATTAGAATCGCGCACCAAGGGTTCGGTACAACTTATAAATGTTCAGTTCCCGAATTGAATCTCGGAAGGTTTTATTAAACCACAAGAAAATAATTATTTTGTATTTCTTAAATTTGCTTTTTCTTGGAAATAACCTATAGCCCAGTCATCGACGGCGCACACTGTTCCCGCATGCCTCAAGTAGTCAGCAAACCGCAGGGACCCTGCAGAAGAGTCGAAGCCAACTGGGACCAAGAATTCACGTCTGAAAGAAAGGCTCTGGACCTGGTATGTATCGCAACGTAGGGATGGGGTAGGTTGTTTAGTCAGTAAGAGTCTGACACTATTTCCCGCTCCGCCCAAGGGTGGGATTTGACATTAGATGATTTTTACCTACAATAAAAAAATAAAATAAAAACCTAATTTTTTGCTTTCATTTTCAAACAAAAGTCAAAAAACGTCATAAATAAACGTTTTTATCTTTCGATTACGTTGGCTTAGAATTTTGATTTTCCATTTTTGCTGACGGCATTTTAAAAACAATGCATATTAGGCAGACGGAAAACCTCAATCCGTTTTACAGTCGATTAAACTATTGTGTAATACATAAACTAGTTTTTATCAGAAGCTTTCGTCGACGGATTTACTTGCGTGACAAACAGATTTAAACTAATTTATATAGTTTAAGCTGGTTTAAGCGAACGTAAGTCAACTGGCAGATTTCCTTTCAAATTTTTGTTCATTTACACACAAATATTTTAAGGAAAATTTCACGGTATTACACTGTTAAGCCCCAAGCGAATGCCGGCGTTCGCACACCTATCATCTTTGTAGGTATTATGTTAGAGAAGTAATAAAAAGACAATGGGTCTATTCGGAAGATTAAAAATAAAACCAGTACTTAAATTTAATATGAAATATTTGTACTTTTGTATTGTTAACATAACATTTTCTTTTTATGCACCTACCATCTTGTCTCTTCACCACCCTAGGTTGACTGGTAGAGAATGCCTAAGGCATTAAGTCCGCCTTTGTACCTTGTGTTGCATGAAGAATAAATAAATAAATAAATAAATTAGTAAGTTTTTTTTCTCTTGGGATTAGTTGTAAGTAATAAAAATTGTCATTCAAAGTTGTTACGACAGGGAGGCTTTGGGTAAAACTCATTCAATGACATCTCCGCGCCCTTGGGTGTAGCAGAAGATAGAGTTAGATTTTACTGACTAAAAACCCACTCTTGTTCGTTCTTTGCCTTCTTTTCAGGTCCTCGGGTGATATTTTCACAATAAACCGAAGCCCCAGTAAGCTTCGACCCAGCAGGGCCTCTATGGTTTACTGAAAACTCTTTGAGACGCTCATAGAACTATACTCGCTGACGATTTGAATCCATTCCGGATGGTTACCGGACGTTCGAACGGCGAGCTAACGATTGCTTGCCATCCACAGGCCCGAACCAGACGTAAGAAGGCTACCAAATCTTCTAAAAGCTCGTTATCCCTTCGTACGTCTACGATCATCTTCGGACCGTGCACTAATCTGGTTACTACAAATCTTAAAAGATCTTCAAAAATCACAAACAACTAGACATTTTCCTCATTTCGGTCCAGTCTTATCCCGTTTGCACAAGTTTTATAAAAAAAGCTACATTTATATATTGAAAGGATGAAACTGTCAAGCAAAGTGCGTCCCTAATCTCGGCTTAAGGGAACTCTGCAAGTCATCAGTTATCATGGCGACCCCTTTTTGAAATGTTAAATAAGGGTTTGTATAAAAATATATAAAGGACACAACCTTTATGCTAATGTATTTTTGGGTTTTTGAATATTAGAAGGCGGTACGAATATGCTTCATCATAACAGATTATCCGACGTGAGGTGACTGAAAATCTGTACTAATATTCTAAAGCTGAAGAGTTTGTTAGGTATATTGTTAGGGTTCTGTAGTCAACAAGGAGCCTTTATAGCTTCGCCATGTCTGTCTGTCTGTCCGTCCTCGGATAATCTCAACGACAGTTAGCATTAGAAAGCTCAAACTGGGTTCTGTTACATTGTGAGAAATTTGTGACGAACGGGAAACTACGGAACCCTACAATGAGCGTGGCTCGACACGCTCTTGGCTGGTTTTATTTTTGTATAAGCTTTTCTCTCAGGAACTAATGGTTCAAATAAAAAAATTCTTTAAGTGTTGGGTAGCTTATTTATTGAACAAAACTGAAAATATATAAATAAGTATAACTTAAGTTTATTACATCACGATGCAACTAAAAGTAGTGAAGCAGTAACTAAAGACGTTTTGTCAAAATTGACGACAATTGATGATATGATGCAATTTGAAATGAACAGGTTCCGGCTTTTCATTTTGAGTCGCAGAACCTTATAAAATATGAAATATAATAATCACATTAATTTCCCAGTTTCCGATCCGAAACCTCATGCATGAAACAAACATCTTCGTGAAAAAAAACAAAAACGTAAGGCAAATATCCACCTATCACCTCGTCATTTTACCGCGTACATCGAAGGACTGGAACAGTTTGCCAGCTGCAGTATTTCCACTCCAGTATAATTTAGGTGACTTCAAGGCTAGAGTGAGTAGACTCTTAATAGTAGTGCGCCTTACCATCAACGATTGCATCACTGCTTACCATCAGGTTCGATCGCAGTCAAGCACTAGTTTATTGAATTATTAAAAAAAAGAATCATTTTGAAGCATACCGAACAATGAAACCATATGTTAACAACATGCAAACATAAAAAAGGAGTGATCTATGTTTTCTCACTAACGAATACAACCATCATCGTATGTTACAAACAAATCCCTTGCGACTGCTGCAGATATATATGCCATATATCCAAATATTTTCCCCGCTATATTTTATTGTTTCGCCAACCAATAGATCACGAAACCGCAACGGACAACCATTATATATATCTGGAGTGAACAGCCCGTCTAACTGGTGTTTGTAGCTGTGAAATTTAAGCTGAAATGTCTAAATTTTTGGTATTTTTTCTGTAAACATTTGTTGGAAAATTGGCTAGGAAATATCCTGTTTGAAATGGGCGGGAAAGCTGAAACAGCTAGATTTTATTCAAGTTATGCTTGTATGGTTTTTTTTTTTGTGGTAGGTGAAAATCATCGAATGATGAAACCCGCTTTTGGGCGGACCGGGAGACCAGTATCAGACTCTTACTGACTAAAAAACCTACCCCGAACCTTCCTTGCCTTATTCCTAGAGTCGCGGTAACAGTTCTCACCACCCGAGGCTCCAGGAGGATGCTTGTATGGTAGCAATCGCCATCAAATATCAAATTGTCAAACTTATTTGGCAGTGGGTATACGTCATTGCTCGCAGAGCATATGATTGTTGCAAACGAGAGGTAGACCCCGAGAGTCTGCCCCCCTAGCCAAGTTACAATCGCGTCGTGTAGAGTCAGCACTTGTAGTTGGCTACGCCCCCAATTCCCTTGTTCGGACGTCATCTCAGCAAAGGAATTGCGGGTGTGATGATATCGAGGAACTAAGGCAAGAAGGAACGATGAGTCGTTTAGTCAGTAGATGTCTGACACGGTCACCCGCTCCACCCAAGAGCGGGATTCGACGTTCCATGATTTTTCCCACCTTGAAAAAAAATGTGTATGGTTCTAATTTGGTCGTTTCCTATGAAGTTTTGAATACTTACTGTTTATTTTTAGGCACTTTCACAGAAAATAAATAATCTTTTGGTAACCGTACAGACCAAGCCTAAGTTATTGACGATGCGTAACAGCTGTAGCCGCGCGCTTCCAGGAGTTGTTCAGCAAGCCGTGAGGGCCCATTAGGGCTGAAGCCTACTGGAGCCATGGACTAGGTTCTGAAGGTCCGGTCATCAAGGGTTAAGAAAACAAGTTTTCAATGAAAATATTTTTTTTTCATAACAAGCTTTTATAGCGGTGGTCTATACTTATATAAATAAAACTCGTCAAGACGATTCACACGAGCCCAAACTCGACGTGGTTGTGCCGTTTAATTACAGAGTTCCTATGGCTACCTCGCGATTCCATCATCAGATCAGCTCCATGTCATCATAATATTGCATTGTCATCCGAACTAAACGTGTATACCAAATTTCAGCTCAATCGGAAACCGGAAAGTGGATCAAATTTAAGTTGCAAGATTTGATTACAGAACGACAGACAACGGGACAGGTGAAAGTAAATAAAAGCTTGTAAAATGGGGTGGGTTTTTTAGTAATAGTCTGACACTATCTTCTGCTCCACCCATGGGACGATTTTTACTCACTATAAAAAAAACCGTGTATAATTGATATATATATATAAGGAGACACTGTCTGACTGACATATCAACGCACAACCAAAACTACTGCGTCTAGGAGCATGTTTTGCGAAAGGCTTCTTTTTATGACGTAGGAGAACACTAAGAAAGGGTTTTTCAAAATTCAGCTTCTAAAGGGCTGTAATGGGGGTTCAAATTTTGCATGGAGAACCCTACTTTCACGCGGGAAAGGCCGCTGGCAGAAGGCTAGTACTATAATAAAAATACAAACCATTCCACATCCTCACTGAGTTAGAGATTCCTTTAACCATCAATATAGTAAGAGTCACCTTTCATCATCATCAGCCTTTTTAATGTTCCCACTGCAGGGACACAGACCTCCTCTCTAAGAGAGGGGAATGGGCCGTAATCCACCACGCGGGCCCAGTGCGTGTTGGCGGATGTCACATGTCTTCGAAGTTTTGGTTCTAGGACATGCCGGTTTCCTCACGATGTTTTCCTTCACCGTATTGAGAGCAGTGGTGATGAAATAAATAACACAAAGTAATGCGCCAGGCTGGGATTGAACCCGCGACCTACAACACGTAAGTCAGGGCCGTTACCACTCGGCCACCACTGCTCTACCTGCTCTGCTGAGTCACCTTTAGCATTTGCATATAATTCCTAGTTTCAAAATCTCAGAGCACACTATCTATGTCTCGTTAAGACGTTCCGAGGAAATTCAGGATCAATGACCGTTACGTGACTTGCTTACACAATTAGCTGGTAACAACAGGAAGGGAGATTGAGGAAGATACAAATACTTTGTAACTATAAAATGTAGCAAGATTCAGCTTTATTTTGATGGGTACATTACATTAAGAAGTTCCTTGTTTACTTACTTTTATGCCGATGTTTATTTTTGTACTATACAAAAAATAAAAACAGGCAAGTGGAAGTCGAACTTGCACACTGAAGGTTCCGTACAAAGTTAAATTTGCCTTTTTCGGCTGATTTCCTCCTTTGCTAGCATTACTGCTTCGCAAAAGGAAGCGACGGCCCGCCGACGAGGATACGATGCTCTGCCCAAGAGGGATACACCTTGACCGTGTGCTCTACCGTGATCCTATGAATAAGGGTTCCGATTTTTCCGGATAATGAGTAAAAAAGAAAGAAAGAAAGAAAAACGTTTATTTGTTTGTAAGAGTACCCAATTACCTCATATTGAAAGTCTCATTGTTATTTTTTTTCTATCTAGGTGTATCGTTTTGCCCAGCAATTGGGCTGTGGAGATCTGATAGGCAGTCGCTTCGTGTAAAACTCTTGTTCAGGAGGAAAACTCAAAGTTAATTGAGGAAAGGCTTAGAAAATGATAAACCACTACATCTAAATTCAAATTAATTTGATAAAATACTTGACTACCAAGTCTGAAATCGCCTAGCGCACAAAATGAAGCGTTAAATTATAAATTCTGAATCTGTGGGTGAAGAATGTAGGTCGACCTGTTGGCTCATTAATTAATTATAGCAGAAACTGTACTGATAAATTGATTAGGGTCTAAACGAAGAGCTTTAAATAAAGTTTTTAAGGTTATCAAGCTTCGCTAGACGGCTTGGCAGGTTTTAATTGACTATAAAGTATCTCTACCTATATCTTTTCACATGAGAATATTGGTGAAAAAAAAGGCAAATGAAAGGAAGAGGTCGCTCACCATATGTTGACCTGGTGGTTTAAAATTGAGAGAGACGTCAAGTTAGCCCATGTGCCAAAGCAGACAACCATGGCTTGCAAACGGCGAGCAATGAGTAGCTTGCCGTCCGTTCGTCTGGTAACGGTCAAGAGACCAAGTCAGGTTGTTGACGGCGCGCTCTGTTCCCGCGCGCCTCAAGGAGTTGTAAGCAAATATAGAGGCCCGAATTGCAGGGCCGAAGCCTACTGGGAGCCGGTCCAGCTTCTGAAAGGTAGGTCCGACCCCGGTATGAGGGCTAAGAAGGAATAGGGTGAGTTGTTTAGTCAGTAAGAGTCTGAAACTGTTTCCCACTCTGCCCAAGGGCATGATTCGTCATTGGATAGTCCTTACCTACAATAAAAAAACACTTAAGGCGTATAGTCTCTAAAACATCTGGCCGAAATTAAATACTCTCATACTCATACCTGTATAAAGCCCCACTGAACATTAAAATCATTAATGATTTACATATGTTATGTATGTATTCTAAATTACACTGAACCAATAATTGTTTTGTATTAACATATAAGTAACGCTCAAAGTCGTGTGAAGGAGTGGGGATTACAAACAAAAAAATTTCATGATGTTAATCCTCATTATTTTGGCAAAAACATTAGTCATTCAAAAAAATCATATTTTGAAAATGTTATATACGAATTTATAAGGTTTTTTCCCAATCTAAATAAATTAATAACTCAGCTCGGTTAATAGATATTAACCGAGCCATTACTCATCATCATCCTACCCTTTTTTTCTTCCAGTCTGTCCTGTCACCCGTCAAAGTATCACAACTCCATTTTCTTTCATATCACTCCTCAGACATTCCATTCATCTCTTCTTCAGCCTCCCTCTTCCTCTCCTTCCATCTACGAGTAAACTCAGAACTCATTTTGTAACATGCGTTTCATTTCTCCTCTTCAAATGACCCTACCAAGACAAAACGATTTCCTTTCAACTTTACAGTCACTGATGATACTTTCAAATTTCCTCTAATATACTCATTTCTCACTTTATTCATTTTCGTCACACCGCACATCTCAACATTCTCATCTACGCTACATGCAGTCTGAACCGAGCCATTACTATGAATTAGCTTTCAAAAAGTCACAGTTTTATGGCAACAAATGGACACAAGAGCCTTAAGTTTCAGTTTCAGCACCGCACCTTAACAAACATAAATTCTATGCATTATTTTCTATCACCTCTAACTCTGCATTTTGCCTGAGAATTTTTTACGACCTTTTTTACAGCTTGAAAATTTCCTCTCTGTGGCAATCTTAAAATATATTTAATACTAGCTTTCGCCCGCGGCTTCGCCCGCGTACATAAAATATAGCCTATGTCACTCAGGAGTAAAGCAGCTTTCTATTGTTGCTAAAATTATTCCAATCGGACCAGTAGTTCCAGAGATTACCCCCTACAAACAAAAAAACATAAAAACAAAAAAACAAACTTTACCTCTTTATTATATTAGTGTAGATGATGTGTTGCAAGCTTATGAAAGATTGTAATAACTTAGCTAATCCTGTAGGAGGGTGCAGCGACATAAAACATGGGGTATATTTTTGTGTGTCCCTAATCATGTGTTTACAGTCGCGGCGAAAAAAATGATGGGGTGGCTGGAACACTTTTATGGTACTGGATGATTTTATGAGCGAATTTGCAAGTACCGCTTCTGTAAACATTTTTATATTCGGTGTGCATGTTTTGAAAAATATATTATGAACTTTTTTGCTCTGAATATTCGTATTCATTCTCGAGTAGAACAATGAAGGCCGGGTGGTAACGGCCCCGACTTGCTAGTGGTAGGTTGAGCAATACATGTGTAATTTATTTCATTACTACTACTCTCAAAACGGTGAAGGAAAACATCGTGTAGAAACAGGCATGCCCTAGAACCAAAAAATTCGTATACAAGAAACATCCACCAATCCGCACTGGGCCCGCGTGGTGGATTACGGCCCCTCTCCTCTCTTAGAGAGAAGGCCTGTGTCCCAGCAGTGGAAACATTAAAAAGAATGATGATGACGAGTATTATAGAAAGAATTTGTGTAGATACTGGTAGGTGAGACTCTGAGGCAAGACTCTCAGAGTGATGACTCTGTCTGACGCCCAGAGTCTTCATGAAAGACAGGGTGTGTTAATAATGTGCTGCCGTGCCCAACAAGGCTCAGAGGAGATCCCTCACAATCACAGAGGACTGTGAGATGCCCTAAGAAGTGTTGTACAGAAGGGGTTCCAGGGTTGTCTTCACGGGGTCGTCGTCTATGTGCTGATGGTGACGTAAGAATCCCATATATCCAGGACTTTTCCCCAACAGTCCAGAAACCTTTTGAAGGTTTCCCAAAACAAAAAAAAAACAAAAAGGTAGACCGTACTGTTTTGAAATAAAAGTTCTATGCAAAAAAATTGAGCCAACGTTGCTGTCGTTATATTTGCAAAACTCTTGGGATATAAGTGTAGTTTCAACGAGGTTCGTAGTTGCTTATTAAAATCGGATAATTGGGTTAGCATTAATTTTGGTTATTAAGGTGAAAAAAATTGCATCTTAAGTCTTAGATAGTATAGTATATCGGGCTGGTGTCCGCAACTCCACGTCTAAAGCGCGTATTTTGCGTATTTTGCATCTAAAGACGCTGTTGTGTATTATTTGACTATTCCTATTATTTTAACCATAGCAGTGGTGACCTAGTTACGGTTTCAAACTCTGCCAGGTGCATTACTTTGTGTAATTTATTTCAATTATTATTAATAATTATTAATTATTTATTTGTGTTAGTTATTTTTTATTTATTTATTTATTGTAATCCTTTTATAATTTGCAATACACAGTAGATTACCCTCCTTTTAGGGTTCCGTAGTCAACAAGGAACCTTAATTGTTTCATTATCATTATCCAGAAGCATTTTCTTTTACTTTTTTACATATTTTATTATCCTAAAATTACCATCGGGTACAGCGCCATTTCTCGGGAAATTGGATTACGATTTTATACATTGGCTACTAGGTTCTGTTACATTGTGAGGAATTTGTGGCGGACGGGAAACTACGGTACCCTACACTGACCGTGACTCAACATCCTCTTGGCCGATTTTTTTTAGTTTAAGTTCTTTCAGTTCACTCTAAGATAGTCTGGTGTTATTAATGGCATCTTAGACAAGCCTCATTGTAATGCAGCAAAACTTCCATAATATATTGCTTGCTAGATTTTAGAAAATAATTTTAGTTTTTTATTGTTGGTAATTGATAATAGGTACGAATAGTGCACAAAAATCCTTTAAAATAAAAAAGATTAAAAAATGGTTGCCTGGTAGATATCGCTGTCAGTGGTAAGACTGCTATTGTACCACTACATTTTTTGTTTGTATAAAGCCCGACGTTTCGTAGTTGGCAATAATTCCAGGCCGTAACACCCAATTGCGCTAGGCTGGCTACTGGGCGACAGACCAGAAAATATTGTTGTCCGATATTACGTGTGTCCGATTTATTTGTTGTCCTCTTGTTTTCTGTAAACCGTTGATAACAGTACAAAGTGATGGTTGCTTTGAATTGTGTCTTTCATTCTACATCATCATCAGCCTATTTAGTGTTCCCACTGCTGGGATACAGGCCTCCTCTCCAAGAGAAGGAATGGGCCGTAATCTACCACGCGGGCCCAGTGCGGGTTGGTGGATGTCACATGATTTCGAATTTTTGCTTCTAGGACATGCCGGTTTCCCCACGATGTTTTCCTTCAACATTTTGAGAGCAGTGGTAATTAAATAAATTACGAAGTAATGCGCCTGGCTGGGTTTGAACCTTCCACCTACATTTCGTAAGTCGAGGCCGTTACCACTCGGCCACCAAGACTCTATATTTAATTCTACACTGACCTCTAATTCAGTAATAGATATTTGTACACTTTCAGTAGGTGAAAAAAATGATAATGTTGGATATATTACTTATTTTATTTTATTTTATTTTATTTTATTTACATCGGAAAACATACAGTATTAACAGCTAACAAAAACACTATTTACGCAACTATTAACCAATTACATGTTTTCGCATTTAGTTATCTAGGTATGAAGAACACGCTTGAAAGAGAAAAAATAAATGAAAAGGTGATTATGAATTATAGTAAGTACAATAATAATTAATTCATGCAGTGCTAAATGGAACAGATATCGAACCAATGTTTTGTAAGTAATCGTTTGAAAACATAAGGCTTAGTAACGAATAAGTCAAGTTCAGAAAAGTCGACCAGACTATTGTAGGACTTTGCGCATCTTATAAAGAATGAATTCTGTCTGTAATTAGTGTAACAACGGGGAAAGTTTAGAAGAAGGAAGGGTGTTCTAGAAGATCTAGTGGGAGCGCGTAAAATAATCTTGGACAGAAGTTGTGGGGCGTCGATATAAGATTGTGCCAACTTTACGAGGAAAGAGATATCTGATATATTCCTCCTTTCCTATTATTAATCATTTCAAACTTATTATTATCCTTTTTGATGTATTATAAGATTGAAAGTAGGATTTAAAACCAATTCATGGTACAGAGCGCTGAGCTTTTCTTCGGCCAACGAATCAGCATTGCTATCACATGTGGCAACGTTGCCAGTTTTTTGGGGAGTTTTCTCATTGACATAGATGTGGACGTAGTTTTGTTGCCCTATGAGTCCTTTTTCATCGTAACAAAAACACTAGTGTAAGTATTCCAGAGAACCTACTTTTTCTTAGAACACCGTAGGCTTGCAGACGGCAAGCAATGGATAGCTCGCTGTCCACCCATCCGCTTACCATTTGAACGGAGCCCAAGTCGTCGACGGTGCGCACTGTTCCCGCGTGCCTCAGGGAGTTATCAGTAACTGTAGGGACGCAGCAGGATCGAAACCCTCTGGAACCAAGGGTTGATGCGAAAACGGAAAACCGGAGCCCTGAAACTAAGGCAAGAAGGAACGGTGGGTCGTTTGGTCAGTAAGAGTCTGACGCTGTTTCTTGCACCACCCAAAGGCGGAATTCGTCATTAGATGATTTTTTCAACCATAAAAAAACCTCTTCTTAGAATATAATACTTATAACATTATTTTGGCATCAAAAACAGCGGTATATTACTGAAATTTGTACAAATTATATTACAAACAGCCTTTGTTACTTTAAATTTCTATCAACTTGCTGCTAAACAACACAATAAAACATATCAAAATAGATATAGAAATACAAGAACACCCTTTCTGTATTCAATACTTGATTAATTGGAAACTCCACGGAAATTGCGTTTTAAACGTCAAACAGAATTTATGTCGCATTCAAATTCAAAAATGCTATACGAAAATTCAATGTGAAATCTAAAATCTGATTTCTAACGCTTTATAGTTATTTGGTGTTCCGTATTGTAGATGGAAGAACGGTACGCAATAGGAATTGTAACGATGTTTATTAGGCTACCAAAAATGGCACACGTTGTACCATCTAACTTGCTTATAATATTTATTATAATCAAACAACAGATTAGGGAAGATATTTTTTCTACCGTACCTATCTTGTATCTTAAACTTTATAACTTAATAAGTTTTAAATTTGGTTGGTTCAACGTGTACCGAATTTGGCCATAATGATTGCTTTTGTTCATGTCTCATTCATCCCTTTCTTGCCCTAATCCCTCACCTATCTTGTGAGAAGCCTTCCAACGTGTACGTGGTACGTGGTCACCACTCCAGAACCTTTCATCCCCATCGTACTTCTGTTCTGCGAGCAATGTGCCCTTTCCAATGCCACTTAAAATTGGCGATTCGTGGCGTTATGTCGATAATCTTGATTCTCCTGTGGATGTTATCATTTCTGATGGGATCATCACGAAAGGAAATTCAGGGCATAGTTCTTATTCAAAAGCAGTATCTATTACTTATTTCATAAACTTCGCTGTACGGAACACTAATCAATTTGTTTTATTCCTGGCTAACTTTTTATTCCGACTATGTCGTGTTGATAAAAAATTCAATCGTGTATTTTTTGTGGATTTAAACGTGCTTTGATTGATTTTGGATCAGATAGATGTGTTTGACAGAAATAACGGTTTTCGATATAAAATTTTTCGTTGACTAGGTCTAAATGTAGTAGTTGATAACTGATACTGATGAATTTCTGCGACATTGTTTGAAAGAGAATGCAAAGGGTAACTGAAAGTTAATATAATGAGTTTTAGTAAATGAAAATAGATACACTCAGGCGTCTAAGTACTCCTCGCAATTCCAGTAATTTGAAAATATGTCTAGAAGACTGCCACAATTAATGACAATGCTAAATCTGGCAAAGAACAAGTCAACCTTATATTAACGCAAAGTGTAGGTAAGTTGGTGTTAAATTTCCTTGCTATAGAAACGCGTATCTTATGTAGGTACTAACTACCTACGGCCATTGAACTCGCTCAGACGTTCTTTACTTAAAGATATGAATTTGGTATGTGCCTACCTACGTGTAAATTAATTTTAGTTTTAGAAAAAAAATACGTGTGGCACTCGGGGACTGCCGCGGTAAAGCTATTGCATAGCATTCTGTATCAACTTATGCAATTATAATTATTTATTTTTTGCACTTTGTTCATTCATATTCAAAACACTTTATACACAAATTTTACAAGTACAGCCGTTCACTGTTGTAGATAAATACTTATACACCTATATACTTTCTCACAAACAGCTGATTATGTATTCGTCCGATTTCGGAGCAGCTCGTCTCGATTCGGGCGAGTTCCGTAAAGTCGTACAATACGTCTAGAGTTGGATTACGTTATGTCTGTGCGTGGCTGGGAGCGTGCTTAATGTTGCCAGTGTAATTAATCTACTTTCCCTCATATAATAAAAAAAATACAAAGTAAACAAAGCACAAGAAATACGTTTTGAAATCAATAATGGGAAATACGATTAATTTCATTACATATTATTACATTTTAGTTTGTTCTTCAGGTTTTCTAAAATTCTAGATGACGATTAGTTAACGATGTAGCGATTTTAAAGAAATGTAAATTTAATAGTATTTTTAGATAAAGAAACATGTCAAGATTGTTTACATTATTTTCAGCTAGTATTTAAACAAATCAACTGTATTTGCTTTCATTTGCACAGGTAATTACGTAATTACGGACGTCTACTTCCTGTGAGAAACCTACCTGCCGAATTTTAAGTTGTAGGTGTTATAGTTTCTGAGATATAGTGATTAATCAGTGAGTGGTATTTCGCTTTTACATATTAGTAGCTTTTGCCCGCGGCTTCGCTTCCGGTATCAGAAAAATGTGATAAATGAAGACCGTCCCCTTGACCGATTTTGTGCAAACTTTACATGAACCATCTACAAAATAGTCCGAACAAAGCCTAAACATTTGGACGTTTTTAAAGTTGCATTGATCTTTATATATATACATATTGATATAGATCCAAATCTATATAACTACTACTTTAATGAAAGTAAACAAATAGATTGAATTATTGTTTAATTATTATAAAAAAGTCATGAGAACTTAGAAAATTAAGTACTTTATTTAATATATAATAGCTTGTTATAATAGTCACTTGATTAAGATTCAAATACACAGTAGCAGTCCATTTTCAACAAACTCTAATAGCACGTTATAATAATCACTTGTTAAGAATCAAATACATGGTAGCAGTCCATTTTCAACCAACTCTGTTTTTCTGTCAGGAACCACTCGGGTACGAATATTCAGGGAAATTTGTTGTTCTGGTCACCCGAAAAAAATATTTGACAAATGGTCCACCTTTGGAAAATCGTATCGTAGGCCCGATATTTTCTCATTCCTCTTAACAAGCACGTTTGAATTTCAAGATAATATCTTTACCAACACTTTTAACCACTTTCGGTATAATGATGACGATTATTTATTTTAGAAAACGAATAAAAACACAGAACACAACACGTTCTCCTGACACCTGACATAAATGTCAAGATGACGGCAAATGATTAGTTTCCTTTTTTCGGCGCGCGCAGACTAAACCCGGCCGCACACCAGGCATACAATTGTTTCTCCACAATTGTAGCGCCACATTTGAAACGCGACACAAAAAACGAACCGGTTCGATCTTGAATTATTGTAGCGCGGATGACGTCTCGCCACAAAGTTCGCCCGCTACAAATGTTTCCTCGGTGAGCGGGCTCACGTAGGAATATATGGGGGCGATAAATGTGTCGCGTTTCAAATGTGGCGCTACAATTGTGGAGAAACAATTGTATGCCTGGTGTGCGGCCGGGTTTAAAGATATTCTACTATATTCGCACGACACACAGCGCCGTGTCGAAGACTGCCGAACTGACACGACGTTAGACGATGCACGGCCTTCAAGCCACACCTCCGTGCCCGTCGGAGTGGGGAGCGTGAGGTTTTTTCGTTACGGAATTTCTGGATTTAGTCCCCGCGCTCAAGGCCTGCGATAAAAGCTATGCATAGCTTAAAAAAAGCACTTTATTTTTAAATTGTATCTTTACAAATCGATAGTGTTTCATGTAACGGATCGACACTCCACGGGATTAGAACGACCAAAATTTAATGGTGTATATTCGTTAGTCGATCCTGTTACAATATAAACCACCTAAACAACCTGGAGCACTATCCAGAGGAGCTTTATATCATGTTTGTTTCTTTAATTCTACTGATGCTCTCCCAATAAATAAAATCTGTCTCCAAACAAACTTTATAACAGCGCCATCTCTCGGGAAATTGTTTTACCAATTTTTCCATGGTCTACTGGGTTCTGTTACATTGTGAGAAATTCATGACGGACGGGAAACTACTGAACCCTACACTGAGCGTGGCCCAACACGCTCTTAGCTGGTTTTATTGGTTCTTCGATTGTACTGATCCTCTCCCAATAAATAAATAAAATCAGACTCCAAACAAACTTGATATCCATTTATATCTATGATTTCCACGGCTATCCATTCAAGTAACACGTAAGCCTGTATGGTCGAGTGAATGGCGGCTAAGTCCTACAGTTTGGTCGCAGCTCAGCCGTCCGGAAGAGATCTAATACAGATGTTACTTAGAAAGGTAGGATTGTATATTATATGTGTTTATTTTTGTGTTGGGTTTTGGTAGTTAGTTATTTTGTTTCGGATTGAAGTGAAAATGTTTTGGTAGATGGCAATGTATTAGTTGTTGTGTATGTGTTTGTTGGTTTTTTGGTTGGTATGTGTTGGTGGTTATGTATTGTATTGGTTATTTTTGTTTTGAAATATGTCTGTGAATTGATTACAGTTAAGCTTAATCAAGAAAAGAGAGAGCGAACTCGACACGCTCTGAAAATAAAGGAAGACAATATTAAAGGATACAAAGAGACCTGGCGAGACCAAAAAGGCTCCGTGCTCGTGTTTTTTTGAAACCTATTTACATAATAAATATCATTTATCATTTAGTCATACATTGTGTAAAAACTATAGGTTAACTATAGGATTCTTTGAAACCGTAAGAACATCTAATTCATCTAGCCTAGCTTTAGTATTTATCTATTTTTAAGCCCTTCAGCGCCTTTAATCCTCCTTCTACGGGACCTAACAAAAACCATTTCCAGTTCACTATCAAAAAATGAACCGAACCATCAAGTAGAATCTGATTCAAAATTTCATCAGGTGCCTCTTTTGTAAGCGAAGCACGGACCACCTTTACGTCTCAGGACGCCTTATGTAAATGTTGGAGCTTCCTAACATTGTGTTTTAACTCCCTCGCCAGTTTTCCACTTCATTTCTTACCGTTTTTTTTTAAGAATATCACGAAGTCTTGTTGGGTAAAAGATAGTCTAATGGAGTCGGGATCCTTGTTTGTTTGTAATTGTATTGTTTTTTTGAGACAGTTATGAATGTTTGCTGGCAAATGTTTTGCCTGAGAGTTGTATGTCAAAAATATTTTTATTATCTTTTGCATCTTTTAGTATAAGCTTTAGCATGTTTAAATGTTTCCGCTACACATTGAGGTTGACTAGTCCCTCAAGGAGTTATCAGCAAACCGTAGCAACCTAGCAAGGTCGAAGCCTACTGGGCCCAAGGATAGTTTATTGAAAGGAAGGTTCGGCCCTAGTATGAATGGCTAAGAAGGCATACGAGTGAGTTTTTGTCAGTAGAAGTCTGACCCTGTCGCCCTCCCCGCCCAAAGGCGCGGAGATGACATTGGAACCTACCAAAAATAAACTGCTGAGTTAAACCAGACCTATGTTTTAGGACAACGAGTATTAATTTTAAGTTCCTATTGTTATTTTTTATTTTTGGCGTGCAATAAAGAATATATCTATCTATCTTTTTTAGAAGTTTTTCCATGCCTCTAGCAGCCTTTCGATCTTGTAATTACAGATACAATTGAAGAACAATTGGTACGCATTCGCTTGGGGCTTAATGAATTAAACATTAAGTATTTCAATATTTGTGTGATTATTTCTAAAAACCTATAATAATACAAGTCTTTAAAGCGACATAAATCATGATTATCCAAACAAGCCTAATGCAGAGAGTCAGAAATCGAATCCATCACAATACTCAAGGTATAAATGATCGATCCATTGTATCTCTGTTTGTGTTCAGTTTGCGAGTTTATGGCCATAAAGCCGTGTGTCTATTGCTTAGGTAGTGTTCAGACGGGCCATAGCCACAACTTCGCTTAAGCAACAAAAGTGTTGCCGACTTTTAATTATATCAGGAACTTAACACTTTAGCTGCCTAAGGTTGTTGTAGTTGCCAGCCTCTACACAAGCGATAACAAATTAAATGAAACAGTTGATACAAAAGATGGTGCTTGTTCTAAAGATACTTCATATGTCAATTTTTGATCAGCAGATTAGAAGCAATGAAGGAACATACTGACATACATACATAGCCTGTCAAAATCATAACCCTCCTTTGGCTTTGCAATAGTAGGGTAAGAAAGGATTATTTAAAAAACTAGCTTTTGTCAGCGGCTTCGCCCGCGTACATAAAATATAGCCTATGTCACTCAGAAGTAAAGCAGCTTTCTATTGTTACTAATTTTTTTTCCAATCGGACCAGTAGTTCCAGAGATTACCCCTACAAACAAAAAAACAAACGAACAAAAAAACAAACTTTACCTCTTTATTATATTAGTGTAGATTACGTGCAGAAAAATTAGCACATTATAGGGACCATATTTATGCGTCTGCACAAATTGGATATCAATCAACACAATACAAAAAACCAACGTTTTTAGCAACAGTCAACGTTGGCCAAAAGGTGGCTACCGATGAAGTAAGTACCTATGTATAATTGTCTGCTTGATATTATTTTTCAAAATCCTTATGCTAATGTGATATTGAATTAGCAATATCACAGAAACAAGACTTTTGCCTGCCCGCAATGTGCGTAATTGCGCTTAAAGTAACCTAGTGACTAGCTGTGTCTATTGATTCGAAAACTGGTGAACCCCCATTTGCATAATTTAAGTTTTCTTACATTTTTAATGGAATTTAATACCGAGCAACTTTTCTGTTGCTACCAAGGGGTGCAGTTGTGGCCCGTCGACACATATCCTTAGTGACCATTTAACCATGGGCACTGCATTTGTGTGTTGTCCTTTGTCAGCAATACACTGACCGTTTGTGCTTGTGAATTGTGTATTTGTGTACATGAACATAAACCGAGTTATGTGACTTGATCATGCAGTTCTGTGTCAATTGTACATAAGACGGTTCTATTTGAATGGCTCTAAGTTACTGCTGTTTATTGGTCAGATAGCTAAGTCTGGTGGGAATGGTGACAGTTCTTGGCTGTTGAAACTACGTTTTGCATTTTATTTGAAACAAGCGACCGCCCTAGCTTCGCACGGGTACTGATATTGAATATATTATGCGTGTATTATACACATAAACCTTACTCTTGAATCATTCTATCTATTAAAAATATCAATGTGACTATTGTCTTGGTTCAACAGCTTTCGAATCCACTCATTCGTAAATAATTTTAGTTTTCTTACACTTTTCATGGAATTTCATACCGAGCAACTTTTCTGTTGCTATCATGGAAAGCAGTTGTGGCCCGTCGACGCATATCCTTAGTCACCATTTAACCATGGGCACTGCATTTGTGTGCTGTCCTTTGTCAGCAATACACTGACCGTTTGTGCTTGTGAATTGTGTATTTGTGTACATGAACATAAACCGAGTTATGTGACTTGATCATGCAGTTCTGTGTCAATTGTACATAAGACGGTTCTATTTGAATGGCTCTAAGTTACTGCTGTTTATTGGTCAGATAGCTAACTAACTCTGGTGGGAATGGTGACAGTTCTTGACTGTTAAAATTGGGTTTTGCATTTTATTTGAAACTAGCGACCCGCCCTAATTTCGCACGGGTACTGATATTGAATATATTATGCATGTATATGCACACATAAACCTTCCTCTTGAATCACTCTATCTATTAAAATATTCGCATCACAATCCGTTGCGTACTTTTAAAGATATAAGCATACATAGGGACAGCGGTAAGCAACTTTGCTTTATACTATGTAATGATACATAAACTTTTCTATTGCTAGTAAAAGGCCTTACCCAATTTCTTCCTTCATCTCAAACCAGCCTTGTGGCAGGCCTCAAAGATCACCACCACTAGCACCAATTTGGAGGTATTCGGAACGAAGAGTAAAGTCATACCTTTGTTGAAAAGGGAGGATGATGACGTCACGTAGTAGCTGCACGAAGGCTGCGCTTACGTTCTTTGTTGAGGGTCATCAGTTTAGATGTATGTGGAACAGAGAGTAAAGTCCCATATATCTCCGTTAAAAAGGGAAGCACCTCCGGTCGGAGAGTGTTATATGCCCGATAAATAATTTTGGGAGGTTTTATCTATTCAAAACAGAAACTTTGCTTGCGCGATGCAGGATTAATTCTTCGTTTAGACAGCTTTTTCAAGCTGGAAACCTCCAAACAAATACTCTTTTGTTTCTTGAAGTTTCTTATTGGTTCTTTGCCATAGGAAACGACTAATTGGAACCGTGCACTAGTTTCTGAAGTTTTTTATTATACTTAGGTCTATATGGGCACTAGCCTACGTAAGACTTGTAAATCCGTTTATATCCGATGTAAAAATATTGATATAAAAAATTAGGCAAAAATGTACCCTGACACAGATATCATCACCATTCGTAGCTGTCTGTAAAAATTGCGTTGTCACGAATGCATTAAAAAAGAAACTTTATTTTCGAAACTTTTTACGGAAGGTCACACGCTGTCATATTTGCGAATTTATAGTATCAACTTTAATGGTACTTAATAAAATGATGACTGGATTAAATGGATAAGGAAGTAAAAGTGTGGAGTTAAGTTACTTTAAATTATGGATGGGAGGAGGCCTGTGTCCCAGCAGTGGGAACACTAAAAAGGCTGATGATGATGATGAAATTATGGATGATTCAAGGGACCAAATAGTCCTAGTTGTCGATGACGCGTAGTGTACTACGTGCGCTTTAAAGAGATGTCAGCAAAACCGTAGGAGAACCTAATACCTAAAGCGTTCGATACCAGTCAGCGTAGGGTGGTGAAGTGACACTAAAATGTGCATAAAAAGAAAATGTTAGTTTTAGAAACCAAGAGTAAAAAAAGTATACATATTTAAAAGAAAAAAAGAATAATTATTTCCTCAAAAAATACTTGTTTTGGGAACATATTTATCTGTGTTTCCTAAAAGCTGCAATCTGGGAATCTTTAAGTCTACAGTAAATGGGTTACTTCTAGTTAAGTGAGCTAGCATCGTCGATCGCATTGTCACTTTCTCTAGCGCAAACCTATCAACAATAAAAAAAAATCTCTTAGTGTTGCAAATTCAGATTTAGTTATTATTATAATATGTCTTATCGAACGGTATATTCCACAATTAGATACAGCTCTGGTTACAGGGTTCATTGAATACAATAGTGACCATTGACCTTTTACCAACACCTTTAAGGAATGAAAGGTATTGGTAAAGTTTGATGTATGTCAATCAATTACACATCAACGATCGTACGGATTCAGATTAAACTTTCATATGAGTAGAGCTAGATTATTATATACGGGTATAGATCCCGTTACAATGTTTCCTTGGTATTTCATTCTAAATGACTCTATCCACGTGGATGAAAGTTATTCATTTATTGTTTGAAATTGGTAATAGTTAACTCAATTATTATTATGAGTTTGTTGTGTCTCACTGCAGGGCAAAGATCTTACTACTATCATTTTACACTCTTCTCTGTCCTTAACTATTTTTGATCTATCCTTTAGGTTTTTTCTTTTCATGGTTTTTTTATGGTAGGTAAAAATCATCCAATGATGAATCTCACCTTTGGGCAGACTTACTGACTTAACAAACTACCTCATCCCTTCCTTGCCTTAATCCCAGAGCTCTGGTGTTACACTTTCACATCAACCCTTGACCCAAGAAGGCTTCGACCCTGTAGGGCCCCTTCTGTTTGCTGACAACTCTTTGAGGCGCGCGGGAACATTGCGCGCCGTCGATGACTTAGGCTCGGTCCGGACCGTTACCAGACGACCGCACGGCGAGCCAGGTTTGTTCATGGTGGGAAAAATCATCTGGTGACGAATCCCGCCCTTGGGCGGAGCAGGAAACAGTGTGAGACTTTTACTGACTAAACACCCCACCCTGTTCCTTCTCTGCCATTCGCACTGGCGCCAAACCTTCCTTTCAAAAAGAGACCCTGGGCCCCAGTAGGCTTCGACCATTTGCAGAGTCCTTACGTCGATAACCCGTTTATAATAATGAGTATAAAAAAATGACCCAATTCAAAGTTCCTATATTTGAGCTATTGTAATTTAGAAAGTTGTTTTTAATGACTCGTGATTCATCACGTCAAATGTTAACTTGGAACAACTCATTTGTGATATGAATGGTTTTAGCCTAAAATGGGTCTCTAGTCGATTTTAGGCTCGATTTGGGAATTGAACTATTTCAGTGTGAGAATCCGAATTGCTTTTGCCCAGTTTTTTTTATATACTAGGCATTACTGACCCATTGCTGGATAAAAGCCTCCGCCAAGTCCTCCCAGACATTCTTCTCCTACGCTGTTTCCAACCAGTCCGTATGGTACGCATCCATGTCATCTCACCTCCTCTTTCTAAGCCAGCTTCGATGACGTTTATCCTCTGCAGAAACCCATTGCAGAACAGGTACAAAGATGCTGTCAATGTAGCTTGTCGATGTTATAACTATTTTTTTTTTAATACTATCTAAGTGCTTTTACGGATGGCAAGCAATGGGTAGATCGCTGCCCGCCCATTCGGTAACCGTTCGGACCGAGCCCAAGTCGTCGACGGCCCACACTGTTCCCGTGCGCAAAGGCATGAAATTGTCAGTTATTGTATAGGCCCAGCAGGGTCAAAGCCTTCAGGGGCCAAGGGTTGATGCGAAATCGGAACACCGGGGCTCTGGAACTAAGACGGTTCAAACCCAGCCGGGTTTGAACCCGTGACCTACAACTCGTAAGTCGGGGCCGATACCATTCGGCCACCACTGCTCTCAAACGCGACCCATATTACGACATAAACTGAACAGTTCAATAGATGGAGATGTATTATGGGGTTTCCAACCCTCTTTCTCGCTCGCAAAACTGCCGTTTTGCCACCTCACGATTATACCAAAATAGAACAAAGTATAAATATTGAGTTGCTTTTGAACCGTTCAAACAGCCCAAAAGTATTTGTTGAAGAATTTTCTCATAATCTACCTAATTCAAAATGACAAACATTCCTGAAACTCTGGTCGACTTTCAGAAATTTCAGGACAGAGATGTTTTAAGTATTTCAACTTTGTTATGAAATCGTGAAGTTCACTGTAAAACATATGTGGCTGGGGGATGGTGGGGGTAGAGACACGTAGGTACCTATATTTATTCTTATTCGGAATGAAGAGGAAATTGTTGGTAAAATGATTGTCTATAAGATATATTACATTTAACAATATTAAACATTATACAAAGAATGAGACATGTTATTTTGAAATTCACCCGTAAATTGATAAAACGAGTGATTAAAGTTTATACAGAGAAACTTAGTTTACAGAAACTCGAATTGTGTATCGCCGTGTCTTTGTAGCGGCGATCGGCGGTGGTAATCTCTTCCAACGGCTTTGGTCATGGTCCAGAGCGAGGAGGAGTGGCAGGCGATTGCCTCCTTTTGTGAAGCAGTAATACTAGCTAAGGAGGACCGCATAAAGCAAGGGCGTACACGCCCCAGACGCCGCCGGGATTTCGATCCCGATTTCCGGCCACCGTAGGCGCAGGCTTGCGGACGGCGACCAATGGGTAACTCGCCTTCTGGTAACAGTCCAGACCGAGTCAAGTTGTTTCTGAAAGGAAAGCTTGGCCCCAGTGCGACAGTTTCTTCTTTGCCACCTACAATAAAAAAACTCGAATTGTATTATCTGTAAATAAAGATATGTTTTCTGGCAATAAAATTTGGCTTTGTAGTCATCAGTAGTAAAATCAACAATAAAGTTAAACTAACCTTGTTCCAAATACGTCAGGCTAAGCTTCCTGTCTAACCGGAGGTAATCAAATACACTACGGGGCAAATAGTTTGAACTCTTTACTATGGTTACGCGTACACCTCCACTGTGATTGAGACCTGAAACTCTGTTATAGTACCCGCGAAATAAGTTGAACTAAAATAGCCGTAGTAGCTATGTTTACAGGCAACCCCCTATGTGCCCACCAAAGTGCGGCAACTTTGATTTAGATCCAAAAATTTACTAAAATTTTAGTTTCAAAGTCAAAGTCAAAATCATTTTATCTATAAAAGAAGAAACTGACTGACTGGCATATCAACGCAGAGCTAAAATTTCTGGGACTAGGAGACTGAAAATTTTCACAGGACTTCCTTTAATAACGTAGGCGAACACTAAGAAAGGATTTTTCTAAATTAACCCCCTAAAGGGATGAAACGTGTATTCAAAGCTTTGCGAAAACCTATTTTCAAACCGGTGGCAGAAAGCTAGTTCCAAATAAACCATTTACATGTGCGTCCGTCCTAAAACAAAAAGATACTAATTGCACATTCTAAAGCGTAGATCTCTATTGAGAAGAATGTGCAAGAAACTCCATGTACACTCTTTTCAATCAAGATAAGTATTAAGTACAAATATCTCAGTTGCATGTTTCTTGACGATACTAATTTGTGTGAACAATGTAAATAATAATAATAAAAACAATTTTTAGATATTAAAATAAACCACTGAGTTGATCTTGGACGGCACGTACTGTAAAATTTTCACGTATTTTACATGAAGCAACTGTCTACCTGTGTTTCACATTAAAGTCACTCAGTACTACACAATACCCTCTGGCAAAACTTAGATTTCCTGACTTCTAACTATCCATAACGTGAAAAGCGTACACATAAGAGCTGAGACTAATGACAAAATACAACATGCTTTTCGAAACATGGTGGATTCTAGGAGTTCTAATATGATTACCCATCCGTAGATCTGACCTGATTAAGCGTAGCTTAACCTGTCGTACAGGGCGCGGATATCGGTGTCCTCGCGGGGTTTAGCAGAAAGAGTTGGTTATTTTAGATATTTAAATTTTGTCTATGAAAAACTACTTATTTGCGTTCTTGGATAAAAAAAAAACGCTCAATATTTTATAATCTATGTACGCGCGTGTTTAACCGAATGGGGCGAAATCACGAGACAACATCGGTGTTTTCTCGGATATCGAGGGGTTATTTATTTTTTTAGTATTCAATGATATTTCCAGCTCTAGGACTGAATAAATCTACACCTGTCTTTCAATAGCCCTTTACACTCCAGGACCGCGAGTATCCTTTTCAGAAAAGTTTTTCAAACGGCCCAAGATTATTGGTATCAAAGCTAAATTTTTTTTCCAATAATGTCTTTCCCTTAAACTAATCTCATTTTATGGAAATAAACCGTCAACAAACACCATCTAACAATAATCACGCAATCATTCCGAACCGGATCGTCTTTGCAGACGGTTACGGCAAAAACTTGCCAATAACTTGGCAAACTTATCCCATTAGGCACACAAACGGGATTGATCCGGCTCGAGTGACGGCCATCCGGTTATTCCGCTGGCCATCCGGATATGGAAACTTTAGTAACAAGCTCGAGATGCTCTAGTTATACTGAACCGGTTGATGTGGTTTGCTCAAGTTTCTGTACTACACGGATTTTTTTTATTTTTTTATTTAAAAACAAAAGGTCTTAAATTAACACATTCAAAGAAGCTTCAAAATGAATAAATTCGAGAAAGCTTCAAAATCGCATCAGCATGTGATTCCTAGGGTCGTAGGTAAATGTGAGTGCGTACGTAATATGAAGGACTTGGAACTAAGGCAAAGAAAGAACGGTGAGGGTTTTTAGTCAGTAAAAGTCTGTCACTATTTCCCGCTCAATCGAAGAGCGGTAGTTGTCATTGGACGATTTTCGTCCAATATTACCATAAAAAAAAGAGTTTCCGATAAAAATATGACAGAAAATCGTTTTCATTGGGAGGTATAGAAAAGTCCAAAGTCGTGAGGATCCGTAGTTACGTCGCTCGGCGCCTCCAGAACAAAAATGGGCTAGAGTCGATAGTACTCGTATCTTCGTAATTTTTCATGATTATGTACATACTGTTTACTTAAAACTACTTACAGATCACGTGTTTCAGGTTAGCATGTACTGAAAATAATAGTTTAGAAAGGGTTACTTTAGGGATTTACTTAATATTTGGCTAGCGATCTGCTCCCGCTTCGCACGAGTGCAATGCTGATGTTAAATGGATTACATGTATTTATAACATGTAAGCCTTCCTCTTGAATCACTCTATATATTTAAAAATACTGCATCAAAATCCGTTGCATAGTTTTAAAGATCTAAGCATACATAGGGACAGACAGCGGGAAGCGACATTGTTTTACACTATGTTATATGTATGATAATCAAGCAAGACCAATTTTTAAATGAAAACCAAAGATAGGTAAATACCTTTTGGCGTAAGGAAGTGAAGAGAAAATAATGGGATTTTTGCATAATTATTCTCCATAGAGCTTTAAGGATTGGAATGTGCAATTAGCATAGTTCTTCTAACTTACTAACTTCTTGACATTTGAAGAGGACCTGGTAAAATGCTTTACTTCGAAGTTTTTCCATTTAAGGCGGCTAAGTTTTAAGTAATACAATACACAATATAGTTTTAAGAGTTAGTCCGAACAACCTGCGTTACATTGTTGAAATCTAATCACCAAAACCACAATTTCATTTCTCCTTTCAAGTCTCTCTTAACAATCTCTCACACAAACCGAAACCCGCTTCTTTTAGTATCCCCTATTTTGACATAATTTTCCCCTTTTTGACATAGTCTTCATCTCTGGCCTTCAGATTTTCCCGATGGATTAATAATGCTTTATCTAATAAAATTTACTTGGAAGTTCCTACCGAGATAATTCTACCCCTGAGATCCACAATTCCCATAGGCGACGAGATCCCCATGCAAATATAATCCTTGCTTACATCATCGAAAGATTTTAGGGTACAAGCCCTATGGGGATTCCTTATTTCAATGTAAACCTTCTTTTTGGGATTTATATTGTTACGAACGTGAGTAATCAAATGCCGGTTTACTAATAGAGAGATTTATTGTCCACAAACAAAACACAAACTTAGTCCAATCGCCAATAAACCACTTCGTAATGCACTCTAGAGATCCGTAGAAATATCGCTTAGGTCGTCGTATGGATGAAAACGTTCTTCACTTGACTTGGATATTCGCACTTGATCGCAGTCGAAATCAAACTGACTCCCGTCCGGCCAGCGAACACGTATTTATACTCAGAGCCAAGAAAATTCTAGATACCGAAGGTTCGAGGCCACACCAGAACAAAAGAAACCGTTTCCGCGAAGCAATAAATCATTTTTATTACGAGTAGGTAGGTAGCTACCTACCCCACGACTCATACGAACTTCGACTCTATAGTAAAAGACAGAAGGTACAAATTCCTTTACCAGGTTACTTAAGTACCTACAAAAGTTCTCAGAATTATTGAGTACCTACTTATACGTGTCGGATTTTTCTAGAATTTGCTAGGCCCTGGTACGTACTTCTATTCTGGAGGTTTCGACTAGCAATGCGTTTTAATTATTCGGTGATACTTTCAGCTTTGTCGAAGAAACGACGTGTTCTATTTTTACGGCGTAACAATGCCCCCCTCTTAGTCATGCTCGTCCCGAGCATTATTAGATCCACGGTACGGCGCCAGTCTATCCAAGTGGACTACCTTAGGCTTCCCTCTTAGTCCTTTCTTGATGCGATAGGTCACGTCGTTAATCCTTTTCATCACGGTGTAAGGTCCCTCCCATCGAGCTTGAAGTTTCGGCGACTTCCCTTTTCGTCGGAGCGGGTTGTGGAGCCAGACTAGTGCACCTTCTTCAAATCCCTTGGTGTTGGCATTACGGTCGTACCTAGTTTTCATTTTGGAGCTGGTGTTCATGCTATTCTCACGTACTCGTTTATGCACTTCGTCCAATTGATCTTGAAGGTCACTGACATAGTCCGTAACTGGCTTGGTCTTGTCAGGTGGCACGCCAGTTATAGCATCGACTGGAAGTCTCATCTCTCTGCCGAAATTCACTCTTGCTGGAGTATATCCCGTGCTATCGTGCACTGCCGATCGATAAGACATCAGAAATAGTGGAATATACCGGTCCCAGTCCTTCTGATGGTCATCGACAACCTTAGCCAGGTGATTCTCCAGGGTCTGGTTAAATCTTTCCACCATTCCGTCCGACTGTGGATGCGCAGGTGTTGTGCGTGTTTTGTAAATCCCCAGAAGGGTACACATCTCCTGGAACAGCGCAGATTCAAAGTTACGGCCTTGATCGGAATGGATCTCCAAAGGTGCGCCATATCGGCACACTACTTCTTCAACCACCTTCTTCGCCACTGTCGTCGCTTCCTGATTGGGAATGGCAAAGACTTCTGGCCATTTTGTGAAATAGTCCTGGATCACCACTATGTATTTGTTTCCATCATTTGTAATTGGAAATGGTCCAGCAACGTCGATGGCAATGCGTTCCCATGGGGCTCCCACATTGTACAGCTGAAGCTTGCCCCTGCTTCTAGTCTGTGGTCCTTTCACAGATGCACACGCTGTACATTTCCGACACCATTGCTCTATGTCCTCTCTACAATTGAGCCAGTAATACCGCTGTCTCACTTTCAGTAGAGTCTTCTTGATCCCCAGATGTCCACCAGAAGCACCATCGTGTATTTCCTGTAGCAGGGGGACCACTTCACTTCGTGGTACTATCACTTGCGTGGTCACCTCCTTGCCATCGTTCGATTCCCATTTCCTACAGAGCACATCATTCTCCAGGACTAAACTGTCCCACTGCGCCCAGTAGCTCTTTGTGACGGGACTAAGTGACGATACTTCACTCCATTGGGGCCTAGCTCCACTACGCAACCAGTCCAGTACCGGTCGAATATCGGCATCTTCTTCCTGGGATTTCTTGAAGTTGCCTTCAGTTCTAATCAAGTTCACGTGTTCTCTGGCTTCGTTTTGCTGGCAATGTCTGCAGTCTTCATCACACGGACGTCGCGACAGGGCATCAGCATTGTTATGCCCTTTTCCACTCCGATGTTCCGTCACGAAATTGAACTCCTGCAGCTGCTCGAGCCATCTTGCAACTTGACCCTCCGGGTTTTTAAACTGTAGCAGCCATTTCAGTGCAGCGTGGTCGGTCCTTAGCGTGAACTGCCTTCCTATGAGGTACTTATGGAAGTGCTGCAAGGTTTTTACTACAGCCAGCAGTTCTCGTCGAGTAACACAGTAGTTCCTCTCGGGCTTTGAAAGTGCCTTACTGAAGTAAGCGATCACGATCTGTCGGTCACCTTGCACCTGTGACAATACGCCACCAATTCCCGTATTGCTGGCATCAGTGTCAACGACAAATCTTCCATCTCTGCTCGGATACCCCAGTATAGGTGCTTCACATAGCCGCTGCTTCAGCTCGTTGAACGCTGACTCGCAGTTGTTGTCCCAGATAAATTCTCTTTTATCCTCAGTCAGTTGATGTAGAGGTTTTGCAATGTCAGAAAAACTCATAACAAACCTTCTGTAGTATGTGCATAGCCCTAGAAATGCACGTACTTCTGTTTTATTCTTTGGAACTGGCCACTGTTGCACAGCCTTTATCTTGTCAGGGTCGGTTCTCACTCCATCAGCGGAAATCACATGTCCTAGGTAGCTGACCTCCTTCTTGAACAGGGCACACTTCTTTGGGCTTAGTTTTAGGTTAGCCCCTCGTATTCTGGTGAACACTTTTTCCATGTTCCTTAGGTTTTCCTTAAAAGTGCGGCCCATTATAATGACGTCATCCAAATATACTAGACAGACGTCACCAAGAAGACCAACCATGACTCGTTCCATGAGGCGTTCAAAGGTTGCTGGAGCATTGCACAACCCAAAAGGCATGACGTTAAATTGCCACAGGCCATTGCCAATGCCCGTACTGAACGCTGTCTTTTCTTTATCTTTCTCGCTGATTTCCACTTGCCAGTAGCCACTTTTCAAATCAATGGTTGAAAACCACTTCATACCACTGAGCATATCCAGTGTATCGTCGATTCTCGGCAAGGGATAACTATCCTTCTTCGTGACGTTATTCAGCATTCTGTAGTCTACACAGAATCTTGTACTGCCATCCTTCTTCTTCACCAGAACGACTGGAGAAGACCATGGGCTCGTAGAAGGCTCAATTATTCCGCTATCAGCCATGTCCTTTACCATTTCTGCTATTTCAGTTTCTTTAGCCCAGGGTATGCGGCGCGGTCTCTGTTTGATCGGTCTAGCATCACCTGTGTCTATCTCATGCTTGACGAGGCCTGTTCTTCCGCAGTCCTTTCCCGTTGCAAAAATATCCCGAAACCGAAGCAGAAATTCCTTGGCTTGCTGTAGTTCTGAGGTCGACAAATTGTTCTTAGAATTTTCCAGAAGTTGCTGGATGTGATCAGGTTCCCCTTTTGTCGAGTCCTGCTTCACTGGAGATGTGTTGATTTGGCGGAGATACTTCACTTCTTCACATCTCCCAACAACACTGTTTCTCTTCAAATGGACCTCCTTTTTCCCAAGATTTACAATTCTTACTTTAGATTTCCCTTTCGTCATTACTAATGTCCTCGCAGTGATGAGTTCCGGGTGCCGGCCAATATCCTCAACTATTACACACCTTTGTTGCCTGATTTTCTTAGGAAATTTTACTTCAACTAAAGTTTCTGTTCTCGGAGCCAATGTAGTATCTTTCACACAATAGAGGTTACATGTGTTGACTCCTCGCAGGAACACTTCTTGGTCTGGGAACTTCAATACTCCCCTATCAATATCTAAAACACATCGGTACTTCTGCAAGAAGTCCAGACCCAGAATGCAATCATCGGTAATATTCGCAATCAAAACAGAATGGGTGTACACTTGATCACCGATTTTTAACTCTATATCTGTATCACCGAGGACGGAGACTGGCTGGCCGGTTGCTGTCTGAAGTCGGCAGGATGGAGACTTTCTTTGCCACAAGATCGTGCGTTTCAGCAACTCAGGTCTTATAATAGTCCGTGACGCCCCGGTGTCAACGGTGAAATTGCAAGTACGTTCATTCAGTGTTCCTTCGATGGTCAAACTATTTCCGGTGTGGACTTGATTGATAGTGATGACTGGGGCCTTTACTTGACCAACCGGCACGCACCCCGCGGCCCTAGCGACATTAAGTTTTATCGTCTTCTCGTTAACTTGGGTTGCGGAGTCCACACTTGCCCTCTTCCTCTTGGGACAATCAGTACGAATGTGCCCTTTTTCTCTGCACCCGTAACACGTCGGAATATAGCGGGACGTTGCCGAAGAAGAAACCATCCCTTCGCGGTGACGCGGCTGCACTGAAGGCGAAACCACTACTTCTCGAACTCTGTGCATGCGTGAATCCTGTCGTACGGCTTCCACTTCCAAAGCGTGAGCCATTGCACTTTTCAGAGTTTGGTGGTGTCCAAGTCGCACCGTAGCTCTTACTTCAGTATCCCGTAGACCGTCGATGAATGCCTGCACCAGATATACTTCCACGGTCTCCGGTGTCATCGACACGTATGCGCGCCGCACCAGCCGTTCAACCTCGACACCCCACTGTTGGAGACTCTCGTTGGGCTTTTGTGTTCTCTCGCGAAGCTGCGCGCGGAATACGTGCTCGAGGTGCTTGTCACCGTAGCGGGTGTCTAACCCTTCCATTAGACGCTCCAAGGTCCTACCGTCCGAAGGAAGGTTCTCTAGGACCAGTAGGGCGTCCCCACGTAGAGCTAAGGTTAACGCCGCGAAGGACTGCTCATCATCCCAGCGGTTTGTCTTCACCAACGTTTCGAATTGGTATTTGAAGGCAGTCCATGACGACGTGCCGTCAAAACGTGGCACATCAAACTTTGCGGCCGACGTACAGTGGGTGTGCGCTGATGAGCCAATGGCAATGGGTTCGCGTGCTTCCAGCTTGACAATTTTTCTATTGATGTCCAGCAGGCGATCTTCATGGCCATCTATTCGGGTTTCCAAAGTATCAGTTCGGGCGGAAACCTCCTTGACCTCTAAGGTGAGATTCTTTACTTTCTCGCCCAGCGTGACGAGGCCGTGATCGATTTTCTCGAGGATAAGGTTCTGCTTAGCCTCTTGATCACGGCGAGCGGCTTCCTGTTCGCGGCGAGCGGCTTCCTGCTCGCGGCGAGCGGCTTCCTGTTCGCGGCGAGATTCTTCCTGGTTAGCCGCGATTAGGTCCTGGAGCTGGCGCTGGTTAGCTTCCTGTTCGCGGCGAGCGGCTTCCTGTTCGCGGCGAGCTTCTTCCTGGTTAGCCGCGATTAGGTCCTGGAGCTGGCGTTGGTTAGCTTCCTGTTCGCGGCGAACGGCTTCCATACTAGCTTGCATGGCAGCCAACACCGCAGCGAGGTTCATTTCTGAAGTTGGTCCTGTTGGCATCTCAGCAGCTGCCGTTGCTCCGACACCAGCCGGATCTTCTTCCTCCAGTCGGTGACGCGCAGCATCCATCTCCGTTTGTCTCCTTGTTCGTGGTCGCTGTTCGTCGTCCCTCTGTAGTAATGGCATCCCACTTCTGACACCAGTTGTTACGAACGTGAGTAATCAAATGCCGGTTTACTAATAGAGAGATTTATTGTCCACAAACAAAACACAAACTTAGTCCAATCGCCAATAAACCACTTCGTAATGCACTCTAGAGATCCGTAGAAATATCGCTTAGGTCGTCGTATGGATGAAAACGTTCTTCACTTGACTTGGATATTCGCACTTGATCGCAGTCGAAATCAAACTGACTCCCGTCCGGCCAGCGAACACGTATTTATACTCAGAGCCAAGAAAATTCTAGATACCGAAGGTTCGAGGCCACACCAGAACAAAAGAAACCGTTTCCGCGAAGCAATAAATCATTTTTATTACGAGTAGGTAGGTAGCTACCTACCCCACGACTCATACGAACTTCGACTCTATAGTAAAAGACAGAAGGTACAAATTCCTTTACCAGGTTACTTAAGTACCTACAAAAGTTCTCAGAATTATTGAGTACCTACTTATACGTGTCGGATTTTTCTAGAATTTGCTAGGCCCTGGTACGTACTTCTATTCTGGAGGTTTCGACTAGCAATGCGTTTTAATTATTCGGTGATACTTTCAGCTTTGTCGAAGAAACGACGTGTTCTATTTTTACGGCGTAACAATATTAATTTGTCCAACAAACCACACAGAATGTTACGACGGTTTTCTGAATCAAGTTTTAACTTACTGCGTTCGGGATTTTTTTTTGAGGTGGGGTATTATCCTAAGACTTTTTGAATACACTTACTCGAAAAATCCGCTCATATGCTGTTTATTGTAATAAAATAGTTTATCGTATCAGGCTGGGCTCTCGTCATCCCCCAGGGTCGAACCCCATGACTTTTCACTCGAACCCCATTCTGGTCATAGACTTTCGTCTTGGGATACTGTGGTATGTTGGACGAGAAGACACTGAGCAACCTCGTGAACGCCGCTCAGCCGAGATGGGTTCGACGGTCGACATCTTTCTCGAAATTAGATCTTTCGAACTGGTCCAACTGTTCGAGGTGACTGTCATACATTTCCTAGCATCCTGAGTACTTTATAGGAACTTGATTTCACAAAAACATTATTTGATAACGCTACGATCTTGTCGGTACCCACATCTACGCCCACTAAGATCTTGAATACAGATCCTAATCGGCCACCTGAGCTGACAGAAATAAATTCATGCAAACTTCTCTTTTATAATATTCAGAAGTGATAGTGTTAATAAAAACTGCTCAAAAAGGACCAGAAGAATAAATCTAAAAATATGTCTATAACCAGATTTTCGGAAGGTTCAAAAAGGTCATTTTACCAATTATAATATATACGAAATAGAAATATCACAATAGTAAATACCTTTTTCGGTTTCTGAAGCCGTCCTCATTTTTTGTATGTTCATTGTTCTATAAATACTTACGTTGCTTTCGGCTTAACTTTACTTTACTTTAAACTAGCTCTTGTCAGCAGCTTCGCCCGCGTACATAAAGTCTATGTCACTCAGGAGTAAAGCAGCTTTCTATTGTTGCTAAAATTTTTCCAATCGGACCAGTAGTTCCAGAGATTACCTCCTACAAACAAAAAAACAAACTTTACCTCTTTATTATATTAGTGTAGAAGTAGATAAAACACAATAACTATTTAAGATATTTGCTAGACCCTTTTAAAAATAGGCACGCAACAATTATGGCGGTAAGTCCCCTCTTTGAAATGTGACGGGAAAGAGCTCACGATGTCCGTACTTACCACATGACGCAGGTACTCACTGGACATGGTATGTTCAGGAAGTACCTGCATCGGATTCGTGCGGAAGAGACGCCCGGGTGTCCCCGCTGTGTCGACCGCAAGGAGGACACGTAGAGGTGTGCTCCGTTTGGGGGGAGCATCACCGTGTCCTCGTGGAGGCGATCGGTAGCAGCCATCCCTCGCGCCGGGCCTTGGTGGAGCCCATGGTCCGAATCAAGGAGAGGTGGGAGGTGGTCACCTCCATCTACGGAGCAGTATTATCATAAATCATTCACTTTTATTAAAAATACCGATTTTTTTATTATTTAAAAATAATTCTAAATTATTTAAAAATAAAAAAAAAATCTATGTAGGAATTAAGAAAGAAGAAAAGAATGATATAAAGGAAGAAAAAAAAAATTGATCAATCTGTTAAAGGCTAATCAAAACTTAACCCATTAATACTCCAAATAGTGATGTCCCTCCATCAAACGCCATGTACTTTTATTATCGACAAATCGAATTATCGAGCAATTATTGAATTATTCATGTCGGGTTGTAGAACGGTCTAATCACTTTAATTGCGATCCCTATTGGACCTCTATAAATTTATGAATCCCTTCTATAATGTATTAGGAGGGTAACCAGCGGTAATAGTAACCTAAAGGCGTTATCTGTTTATAATTAACGTCGGTGTCGTTAAATATTTGGCAACTCTTTTAAGTGAACAAGGTTTTTCGATGAAAAGGGTCGACATTTAAAATTCGCAAAAAATCTGTTAAGCTAGAACTACACTAGCCCGATAGCATACGTGTAACTTGGGGGGCCAAGTCTGCTATTTTCAAAATAATGTCATTCTAAAACGATTCCATTGTCATTTTGCTAAAAGTTCGTAATCTGTTAATTCTTAATGGCTGATCATTGGGCGGTCAGTGGTGTCGTAATATAATTGCGGTATGAGCTGTTTTGTATTAAATTAAAAACAATAACTGCACAATAACATTCTAATCGTACGTCACTGATTAAAGGAACTGTCAAAATTTTATTGATTTACCGCATATGTCATATATTCGTTTGTACGACCATTTCAAAAAATATTCTTTCAATAAAGTGTCTTTGATTTTAAAATAAACAATTTTGAAATCAATGATTGACTATTCTGACACTATTGTAATACGGCCCTGAGGGGGCTGTAGGGCTTGAGGCCCTGATTTGTACTTAGAACGACGTCGCGTGTCGCGAATCAAGTGTAGCTCTAAGAGTCTAGTTTCCATATGGAATATGTGGAGACCGCCTACCTAGCCCAGACCGGCGTGTGTGGCACACGTATGCGCAGTGTAGTTTTAGCATTAAACTCGTAAGTTTGCCTGTTATGTGTGTCTATCTTTATTACCGCAACTCTCCAAATAGGTGAATCGATTTAGAATTTTTTATGTAGTCGTCCAATGACATGTCCCATCCTTAGGCGAGGCGGGAGGCCGTGTCAGAATTCACGGGCTAAAAAACATTCCGATTCCTTCTTTGCCTTTGTCATAGGCTTTGAGATTCTCTTGTAAACAATCCATGATCCCAGTAGGCTTCGATCCTGCTGGGCCACTACGGTTTGGTTGAAGTCATTTTGAGGCGTGCGGAACACAACGTGTTGAAGACGACACGGGCTCGGATCGGGCATGTTACTTACTACACGCAAGCCCGCGCCTACGGTAATGGGTGAATTGATTAAGATGCGGATTAAGTAAATCTACATCTACACTAATATAATTAAGAGGTAAAGTTTGTTTTTTTGTTTTTAGGAGGTAATCTCTGTAACTACTGGTCCGATTGCAAAAATTCTTTTTGTGTTGTATAGTCCATTTTTCGAGGAAGGTTATAGGTTATATAACATCACGCTATGGCCTATGGGAGCGGAGCAGTAACCACAGACGCGGGTGAAGCCGCTGATAGCCTAGCTAGTGATAAATAAATGATAAATGATATTTATTTTGTAAATAGGTTTTAAAATAACACTTTTACACGTCAATATTCTTTTCTTTTCGTCAGTTTAAGCTAGATGAGTCCGGTGTTTCCTAGCTGACTACCCTGAGAAGAAACACCGAAACAAACTCAGGGGTCAAAGTCTCTTTTAAAGTCCATACAGTAACCATGCATTGGTCAAATCATAGGAGAACCATGCAGATTAGTGTCTCAGGTGGTCTTTTGAAGAAAGAACCACCAGATTTGAGTAGACCTGTCCAGTCAGTGCAAGCATTTGTCAGTAATCGTGTAGCTCAAACTTAGGACTACTAAGGAGCTCAACGACTTGACGATCAATACCAAAGAAAGGACATTTGTGTAGGCCGCATCAAATACTCAAATCTGTCAGACATCATATTAAAATTACGGCAAAGAAAAATAAAAGACATAGTCCCCACATTCACAATAATAAAAAAAAATACAAAAACTGTAACACTGCAAAATAAATTATTGCAAGACCAAATTAAAAAAAAAAAAACTACAATAATAGTGCTGGAGCAGGTCAATCCCAAGCCGTTTTGTCCTCAAGATACTCCTTAACAGTATAACCTTAACAGTAAAAGCCTTTTGGATTAAGTTATTTAAAAAAATAATCTAGTGATGGTTCTTGTACAATCAAATTACAAATTAATAAAAAAATGCTTCATCTACATCTACACTAATATAATGAAGAGGTAAAGTTTGTTTTTTTGTTAGTTTGTTTTTTTGTTTGTAGGGGGTAATCTCTGGAACTACTGGTCCGATTGGAAAAATTTTAGCAACAACAGGAAGCGGCTTTACTCCTGAGTGACATAGGCATATATTTTATGTACGCGGGCGAAGCTGCTGACAAAAGCTAGTCTGTTATAGAAAGGGAAGGGTAAAAGAACAACCGCGTATTTGTAAATACGATCAAGTGGGCCCGGCATCATATGCTGAATTAATCCTTGCACAGATTTTAGTGTGATTTTTCTTTTTCTATTTTACTCCCACTATATGTGAGAGGTACGAATAAACGTTTTTTCTTCCTTTCTCTTAAAAATAAAAAAATATTTTTAAATTAAAAGTTAAAAAAGTGGAATGACAACGGCATTTTTTCAAAATTTTTATTTTAGTTTTATTGGAACTTAATAATCATAAAAACGCTTCACAGTGGTGGAATAATGCACGTTTAAGTTGAAACTGCGAATTGGTAAATGTAGTGTATTTTAGCCTGGTTAATGACCTGGCTTGTTACTCGTATTGTGTCACATAACTAACAGCTCAAAATATTTAGACAATCCCAAAGCTATTTACACGATCCTTTGAACCCTGTTTACACTGAAATCTAAAGGTTAATAATATATATATGTACTTCGTTCGAAATAACATTTCTAGGGAATCTTCGTCATGTTAAGAAAGAACAAGTTACAAATACATTGAAAATATAGTAAGTATTTTTTTCAAATCGCTGCATTTTCGTTATTTTAAGGATTATCTCTTTTATGGTGAATTAGCATAGCAAATCATTAACTAACGTTCCCACTGCTGGGAACTTAGGCCATCTCTCTAGGTGAGGTAATAGGCTGAAATCCACCACGAGGGATATCGAATTTATAAAAATAAATAAAGTAAAATAAAAAAGATAGAAAACCGACTGGGTATCAGTACTCAAGATTTTGTAGTTTGGAACCTCGACTCCATGAGTGCATCATTGCCAATTATCCTTATAGCTTGCTTCTCAGTAGTTTTTACATAACTTTTTTACACGTAAATAAAACAAACATACTATAAAATATTTTACATAATAATTATTCAGTTACCATTTTTCTGTACTGAATTAATTGAAGTGAACCAAAAAAAAAATGGGAGCAACACAACAGCGCCTGGAAAATTCTGTACTTTATCAATAAAACAATAGGGCTTAAATTACCTTGTGATTACAATAAAAGTATTGGTTTTATCGTTACTGAAAATGGTGCTCACTTGCCTGGAAGATAGAGTTTATTTTTGATTGTAGGGGCATAAAATGTCGGGACAGATCATCAGTCAGGAGAAGACACTGTCATTAAGTGATTGAACGAAATAATCAGCTAAAAGCATCGATCTTTACTGACCCGTCGATGGAACGATGTACAAGCTCTTGTTCGTACAAAACTTTAAAATTCCTTTCAAAGTATATAAAGATAAATGTACTGTCTTATATTCTTTTCAGTAAGACCATCGTAAGCAACAGTTTGGAGACTTTGCTGGAAAAGTATTTTTGAGTTCCATAATTAAAATAAAATAGAGCAGTGACTTACAATCACGGGTTCCAACCCATTACTTTTTAAGGCTCTGGCCCTGGTATAAATGGCAACGTAGGAATGGGATAGGTTGTTTAGTCAGTAAGAGTCTGACAATGTTTCCCGCTCCACCCAAGGGCGGGATTCGTCATTGGATGATTTTTACCTGTTATAGTAGCTACAGAAATACAGTCACAAATTTCAACTGTCTAGCTACTGCGGTTCTTGAGATACAGACTGATGACAGACAGACAAACAGCGAGGTCTTAGTCATAGGGTCCTGTTTTTGACCCTCTGGGTACGGAACCCTAAAAACACTATCTGTAAGTAAGTTGTATGTGTTTACAAAAGTAAATGCGCTTAAACTCTAGAACGTTTATAAAATTTAAAGAAAATTACAGCTGCTTCATAAGATTGATGGTAGCGGTAAATGGGTTCAGTCGACCGCACCATTTAATTTGTAATCACTTTCAGATTTAAAATAAATGTATTTAAGTCTAGAGTTCATTAGCTGTGTTACTAGAAATAATTGGAGACACCCGTGGTTTTACTCACGTCTTTTGGTTACTGTTAAAGTTGCCAGATATCCGGCATTGTCCCGGAATTTTACATCTAGTCCCGTGTTTACTATTTCTATCTATTGATCCGGGTTACCAAAAAAATGTAATAAAAAAAACCTAATTAGAAATGACACATCTATTGGCAGGCAGTGAGCAGGTCTGTATTACACGCCCCGACTCTCGTCGAATCATGTCATCCCCCTCTTTCGCACTTCTGACAGTGTCAGACCCTTACTGACTAAACAAACTACTCCGTTCTTTTCTTGCCTGGATCCCAGGGCTCCGGTTATACGCTTTCTCATCGACCTTTGGTTCTAGGAGGCTTCGACCCCGCTTGACCCCTACAGTTTGCTGACAACTCCTTGAGGCGCGCAGGAACTGTGCGCGCCGTCGACGACGTGGCCTCGGTCCGGACTATTACCAGATGACCGGACGGCGGGCTACCCATAGCTCGACGTCCGCATGCTCGCGCAACTACTCTTAAGTTGAGGCTGTTATCATTGACATTTAATTTTGAAGTGTCAACCTGTAGCCTTTATCGATATGACGCAAAAAAGAGCAAAAAGGGCGTCCCACTTAATTTTTTTTTAATTATTTGTTGTTATAGTAGCAACAGAAAAATTTCAACTGTGCCACTATCGCGGTTCTTGAGATACCTACAACCTGGTGACAGACATACAGACGCACAGACAGCAAAGACTGTTAAAATAAGGTAACACTAACAAACCTAAACTACTTACTATATTAGCGCCATCTGTTTATTTAATGTGAGTAACATTTTGACAAATAAACTGTCTGTCTGCTGAAAAATCTCTGAAGTTTTATTAGGTTAATGGGCCCAGCACGCTTCCACTTAGTCATAGGCCACCACTGCTCTTCAGTGATAGTTCTTTAGTAACTTTTTTAAAAGATCCTTCAACCCAGAGAGACAGTGACAATGTTTGATCTACTCACAGTGCTCACAATCCGCATTTTCACTTAATAACAAGATAAATGCCAAACTACAATGCAATTACTGCTTACACAGGGCATTTATTAACAATACCATTTGGTAACAAAGGGAATATTCAGCCGAATAGGAATGTAGCCGGTTTACGAGCGGAGTTCACTAACGAGGCCAGGCCAAAGCGGGAAGCGGACGGTTGTTATTTAGTGTGTAGCTGGCCTTATGGAATTAACTCGCAATGGGTAATACTAACACTTCATTTGTATAATGGCGTATTGATTTTGTTTTAAACTCTTGAGTCCCGAACGCCGGCGTTTGCACAGCTATTGTATTTCTATTATGTCTCTAATTACGGTACTGGAAAGGTTAATAGGATTTTGTTTTTGAGACAAGAAAAATAATGAGTAGTTATGTTTGAGCTGTTTGGGGAAAAAACACTAGGGCCATGAAATACAGGGATATCGAGATATCGGTTGGTTGACTTTGCTAGACCTCAGGGCTAGGTTTTTCTTTAGTTAACAAAAAAGCATTGCCATCCAGCGTGGCAACGCTGCTACCGTTCTGGGCATTTTTCCCATTGACATCGATGTGGATGAATTTTTGATGCCTTATGAGTGTTTTTTTCTACCCTTTAAGAGCAAATACAAAAAAAAAAAACAGAAAACAAAAAAAAAAATAAGTGGGGCTCTTATACAACAAACGTGATTTTACGTACGGAAACTTTCGAGCGCAAATCCCACTTGCCATTGGCCGGTTTTTTCCCACAGCGGTCAAAGGCCTTCGCCAAGTTCTCCAGACGAATGTCTACGAGACATGACAGAAAAACTTCTCTCGCATCGTCTAGAACCTAGGAAATTTGATGAGATCTAGTTCAATAGGTTATTGGATTAATATTTATGTTTGTTTAGTGTACTAACCTCAAATAAGCAAAGAATCCTAGATATGTAGACTGTAAACTTTTTATGGGTTCATACACTTTATGGTGGCAGAAATGGATTTTCGTAACTAAACTATGGAAAGAATTCCAGTTATAAGTTACCCGTTATAAATTATTACTGCCTGAGTTATAACTTAGGCAGTAATAAGTACCATTTTTATTTGACCATTACTTATTTGCTGTATGGACTTTAAAAATGGCTGACCCCTGAGTTTGTTTTAATATTTCTTCTCAGGAAACACTGGCCTAGTCTGAAAAAGGTTTTTTTTTAATCTACTAGCAAAATAAATATCTATTATCGTCAGTTTTAATTACCTTCTTGAGGCAAACCTGCAAAAGCTGGAAAATAATAATCAAAGGTTATTTTAAATAAATAGCTTTTAGTGATAAAACCTATTGTGACACCCTATTAATTTTAAGTTACTATTGTTATCTTATTTTTGGTGTGCAATAAATATATCTATCTATCTATAATCCTCGACTTCGATTCATATTCCTCATTACTGAAGATCCCGCTAGGTTAGATTTATTAATGGTGTCACTCCAATCTCCATCTGTGATAGCTCTTGATTCCACGAAAGGCTACGTGCAATTGGGTGTCCAGTTTCGACGGGACCTAATTTGCCTATTTTTTGGGGCTGCAGCTTCTTGGTTGTTCGCCATGAACCATGCCAGTTACGACAAGCTGTTCAAAGTTGTGGATTTTTCCCTGATTAGTTGGCAAAAAATCCAGTACGTATTCTGCGCATACAGGTACTCAACCATCAAGTTATCTTGATAAAAAATAATACTGGTAAAAAACATTTTTTTTTTTTTGGCGTCATTGACCAGGATTCATCATCATCATCCTAGCGGTATTAGTCCCGGTTGCCAACCTTGGCTTTCGCCTCGGTGCCCGGGGTCCGCTTTCTTGCTAAGACGCCTCCACTTCGCTCGGTCTTTCGCGTCCTTTGCCGTAAGCCCATTGGCACGCATATCGTCCCTTACGACGTCGATCCATCGCCTCTTAGGCCTTCCTCGTCTCCCGGGTCCCGGCGGAGGCGGCATGGCAAGGCATCTGTTACCCACGTAGAGCAGGATTACACAATATAAATGAAATAAATGTGTAAGTCAATATAATAGTGCCAGGAGAACTAATGTTACCATAGCACAAAGAATTACCAAACTCACTTGGGAGAAGCTTATATCCAGCAGTGGACGTTTTTCGGCTAAAATGATCATCATCATCCTAGCGGCATTAGTCCCGGTTGCCAACCTTGGCTTTCACCTCGGTGCCCGGGGTCCGCTTACGGCTAAAATGATGATAATGAAAAAGCCGTCAACATTGTTTTTTATTCATTTGATATTATAAACTAGAGCTTGACTGCGATCCCACCTGATGGTAAGTCATCGGTCGTAATTAAAAAAACATACTCGTTCAATTTCAATTTACTCTCCAATTATATGCTAATTGAGGATTCGAAATGACTTTTTGTTGTTTCCTCTAGAGAGGTCTTTACAGGATACTGTAAGCCGTTGCGTACCTCTCAAAGGCACCTGGGAATTCGTTGCTCAATAATAATCAAGTTAAATTTTCATTTTGTTTTGACGAATTGTTTGGCCTTTGTTAGTGAGATGTTTTCGGCGTTATAATGACGGAGTTTCATTTTGGCTTGAATAGAGGAGGAAGGAAAGCATTCTAGACACAATGGTGTTGTACACAATTGTTAAATAAAAATAAGAATCACATAAAAAATATACTTTTATAAGATTTCGGTGGCCCAGAGCCGGGAACAATGGAAGGAATGAAGGAACTTTTTTTTGCAGTGGAGCAGTATCTACAACTTAGATGTAGTAATAAAATAGTAATAGCTGATGTTGACTCAGTTGTCTTAACTAATTGAAAATATAGGGTTATTCATTTATTTTGTTATTTTCAATTATTTCTTTATCATAAAAACAAATAATACAGGATTATCGATGTAAAACACCATGTGCCGGAAGACGAAGCGTTGAAAGGCCTTCCGGAAGGTGGATTTATGACCTGGTGAGAGTTGTGGGAATCCGTCATACATCATCCACTTTGTTTTTGAAATTATTGTGATAACATAAGTGTCATATAATTATTATATTTAATCATATAAAGAGTAAAAGTGATTTATTAAAGAAAGCATAATGGATAATGAAGATGATTTTATTCATGAAGACACTCCTCCTCTTACAGGTATAAAAAAACTTAACTATACAATGAATCCTCCTTAGTCGTTCACTCTTGACAGAGTGGTCGTGGCTCGGTTTACGGCGTCTCGGGAACTTTGGACTATGGAGGTTTGTGTTTCAGCTCTAATAAGGTCTGTACAACGTGTGAGCGACTACGAGACTGCTTCCCCTCTACTTGTCGCTGAACAACTAGCCGCTCCTTGGAGTTTTCGTTGCGAACAACGTGACTGAAATATTTGAGCATTCGCACTTGCACAATCGACGATAACCTCTGTGTGATTTTTAGCTCCTCTAGGATCGAGACGTTAGTCCTAAGTGCTGTTCAAGGGATACGCAGCAGTCGCCGCCAGCACCACATCTTGAGTGCATCGGTGCACCGATTTTGCGTCGGTCTTTGAGGCAAACCGTCCACGTTTCTGCGCCATATACAGTTATTGGGAAGACTAAGCTTCTCATTAGGCGGACTTTTTGGTCTTAGTGCTGTTACGGTTGCACCAGATCCCTTTCAGCCTGTCAACAGCAGATCGTGTGATAGCACATCTCCTTTGAATCTCATCTTTACCTCCTCCAGTGTTCGTGACGGTATCACCGAGGCATACATACGATAGACCAATTTTACAGTTTCCAATCACAGTAATCCGGTCTTACTATCATCATCGTGGTCTTGTCTCTGTTGAGTGTAAGACCGAAGGAAAGGATTGTTGTCTCTAGAAATGTCAGCAGGTGTTCCATATCTTCCTTCGATTGTGTTAGGAGGGCAGTGTCGTCGGCATACCTTAGGTTAGAAACCTTTCTACCTTCCACTGAGATCCTTTTGTCCCATTGTTGTAACACGTTTCTCTTGATATACTCCGTATAAATGTTGAATAATAGTGGAGACAATATGCAACCCTGTCGAACGCCAGTACGGATGTAAAAGCTTTTTGAGTCAACGTTGTGTATACGAATAGACGCAGTTCCATCCTCTATACCAGGGGTGGCCAACCGGTCGATCGCGATCGACTAGTCGATCTCAGCAGTTAATCCAGTCGACCTTAACCAGCAATAATATATTTACTTTTGGGCTAGCAGGACTATATCGTGGGCCTTAACAACCTTATCAACTCGTTATTTTTCTTTGTCAAAAAAAAAGTCTGTTGATATATTTGGGTTTGCTTCTTTCTTTTTTCTGATTTTACCTGATTTTTCACATAATTTGACAGTTTTTTTTTACCGAAGCTTTGTGTAAAATTAATTATTATTTGAACTCGCTGTCCATGTCATTTGTATTGTTAAATTCATCTAAACTTTGTGTCTAGTTGTGGTACGTAAATAATAAATAGATTGATTTTGTAATTGGTAGATCTTGCAGAGTCTAGTTAGTAAACAGTAGACCTTGTGTCCAATTAAGTTGGCCACCCCTGCTCTATACTATGTATTATTTATTTATATATATAAAAATCAATGCCACTTATTGTTGTATTTTTTTAACTCAAGCTCGGGCTCACCTATCCAAACCAAATGTTCAGGCTTTGTTCGGACTATTTAGTAGATGGTTAATGTGAAGTTTGCACAAAATCGGTCGAGCGGTTCTTCATTTATCACATTTTTCTGTTGTCAGGAACGAAGCCGCGGGTAAAAGCTAGCTTTATATACAGTTATATATTATAATTTCATTTATAAATTATAAAAAAACGGTTTCATTGACTTCAAATACAAAATGAAATCATCACCTTAAATATAAAAGATTTCTAGATAAATGAACCGATTACAATAAAAATGTAAAAAGCTTTAAGTAACATATTACTTAGAAATTTGTAAATAATTAATTTTGTTCTTTATTTATTGTTTTAGAACACACCTCTCTCTTTCTGTTCTAGACTAACAATTAATCAGTCACGTACTAAAGTCAATTAATGTTTTCTTTTTTAATAATTAGTGAAAGTTTCACTTTTGTTTTTTTTTTTTGGTACTGGATTTTACTCTTAATTTTATTACTCTATAGAATAGAACTTGTTGCACAGACACCTTACCATTACAATGTTGATCGTCAGCTCCCCTAGCCAAGTTGATAATCTACAATCGTTAACGCTAGTACACAGCTAATCAAATATATGACTTCATTTCAACAAAATTAGTAGCCGAGTTCACATAGGTACTTCAAAATGACAGAATGAAATTTAATCGTTTCTACAATGATCATCGCTACATCCTGCAGTTTTATGATACAACAATTAATTCTTACATTGAGGCGTTTTGATTGCAGAAAGAGACTCGTCACGAAACGACTGTAACTTGGCTAGGGGGGCAGGAGAGAGACCTTTTATGTCGAGAACGCGTAGAGTCGTCGATACTCTCCGAAATCAAAATTCCTCTTACCGTTGACCAAGAACTCTACAAATAAGTATAAAGCAAAGCTTTTATCAAAATTATGTTGTTACGTCATAAATCTTTTTTCAATTCGGAAAATCTTTGAGACTCAGTTCAGGAATGAAATGGTTGCAGTTCGACTCACACTTACCCAGTTTTTCTTATGTACCCTCAAATGTTCTCTTATTAAAAATTTAAATGAACTATAACTACTATACTAAATTTAACTATGTACTTAAATATTGGGTATATTTTTGATGAAACTACGAGAGTAAAACTACTTAAAATGAAAAAAATATAGGTAACAATTTTTAAACGTTGTTTATAAAATATTTTTGGACATTATCTTGCTTTGCTTTTATAAAAGCTCAATGATACAAAAAAGTTATCATTATTATTATTTAGTAAACCTATTCGTAGAGTAGCTTTTAACATAAAGCAAACTATTTTCTCCCTTCCATAAAACACTTTCAATATTACTTTCCATAAAAGTCAAACTACATTTTTACGAAAGTGAAACTGCTAACTTCATTCTCAACACCGTTACAGCATAACTTCAAAAACAGCTAACTACACAAATTCTCCTAAACATGAAATGCCGATAATATTCATAAATTTCACGACTCGACGCCCTAACGATCTGAAAGTTTCAGCGGCGGCGAGTCTTTAACTAAATGCAATGAAGCGTAGCTAACTTTATGTTAATGGTGGCCAGCAAGCCTGTTTGTCGTGGAGTTGCGAAATGGACACGTCAAAAACGTGGTTTTGCACGTGAAAATGGCCTGTAAATTGTCACTTAACGCGGTGTGGAAAAAACTTCAACCAGATTTTTTTTTTGCATTCTATAATATACACAAGTATTCGATGGATCTGATGGTTGTGAGACGAACAGGGCCGTTCATTGTGGTGGGACTTGGGGGAGGCCTATGTCCAACAGTGGACGTGTTCGGTTGATATAATCTTCTAAAAATGTATTAAAATAGTGTTAAGATGCTGTCTGCTTTGTAAAGCATCTTCAGTAAATATAGGATTTAATTTATAAAAAATAACTTGAATAATTATTCGACCATTAAATACTCAAAAATGAGTTGACTCGACGCCCTAACGATCTGAAAGTTTCAGCGGCGGCGAGTCTTTAACTAAATGCAATGAAGCGTAGCTAACTTTATGTTAATGGTGGCCAGCAAGCCTGTTTGTCGCGGAGTTGCGAAATGGACACGTCAAAAACGTGTTTATGCACGTGAAAATTGCCTGTAAATTGTCACTTAACGCGGTGTGGCAAAAACCTCATCCAGGTATTTTTTTTGCATTTTATAATACACAAGTATTCGATGGATCTGATGTATGGATAGAGAAGTTGTCCGCAAACTGTAAGGGCCCTACAGGGTCGAAGTCTCTTAGGGCCAAGGGTTGATGCGAAAGCGAAACACGGCCCTGGAACTAAGGCAGGAAGAAACGGTGGGTCGTTTAGTCAGTAGAAGTCTGACACTGTCTTCCGTTAGGCCAAGGGAGGGATTTGTCATAGCTAACTTTATGTTAATGGTGGCCAGCAAGCCTGTTTGTCGTGGAGTTGCGAAATGTACACGTCAAAAACGTGGTTTTGCACGTGAAAATTGCCTGTAAATTGTCACTTAACGCGTGGCAAAAACTTCATCCAGGGATTTTTTTTCACTCTATAATACAGAAGTATTCGATGGATCTGATAGATCTGAGACGAACAGGGCTGTTCATTGTGGTAGCACTTAGGAGAGGCCTATGTCCAACAGTGGACCTGTTTCTGCTGATATAAACTTAAAATGTACTAATTGAGTGTTAACATTCTGCCTGGTTTGTAAAGCATCTTCAGTTAGTTAATAAAGGACTTAATAAAAAAAAATACTTTAACTATGAAATTCGATCATACTCAATAATGAGTTTACGTCGAAATATCTAACATGTCTACGTCTACCTTGGACAGACAATCCAGTTGGGTAGGTCTAACTTTGAGAAAGAGGTCAATCGTCGAATCCGACTCGGCTGGGCAGCGTTTGGGAAGCTACGCGGTGTCTTCTCGTCTAATATACCACAATGCCTCAAGACGAAAGTCTATAATCAGTGCGTGTTGCCAGTGATGACGTATGGCTCTGAAACGTGGTCGCTCACAATGGGCCTTATAAAAAGACTCAAGGTCAATGGAAAGGGCTATGCTCGGAGTATCCTTGCGTGATAGAATCAGAAATGAGAATATCCGCAAGAGAACCAAGGTTGCCGACCTAACGAAAAGAATCGCCAAACTTAAGTGGCAATGGGCAGGGCACATTGCACGCAGAACGGATGGCCGCTGGGGCCGAAAGGTTCTGGAGTGGCGACCGCGTACCGGAAGACGTAGCGTTGGAAGACCTCCCACAAGGTGGACCGATGACCTGGTCAGGGTTGCTGGAAGCCGATGGATGCAAGACGCACAGGACCGGTCTTTGTGGCGGCGCTTGGGGGAGGCCTATGTCCAGCAGTGGACGTCTTTCGACTGAAATGATGATGATGATGATGATGATGATCTAACATGTTAATAAACACTAAGTATTTTTTATGCGACTAGTTTTTAATAGTACAACTATCGATCTAACATTTAATTGCATTGTGATACAGCACAATTTTTTTATACAAAAATTGTTCTTTAAATAAATAAAAAAAAAAATATTTCAAACAACCAAAATTAACACAGATCTGAAATAACCCATACAAAAATTTCAGATAAAGTCAGAGTCAAAATAACAGGTTACAACAGATTTGTTTTTCCGGAAAAAAATAAAAAAAATAATTCTTTTTTATTCCTAGCAATCTAAGCTACAAATAAAAGTAATCATAAACCGAAACTAATAGATTATACAATTTCATATCCGTAAGCTTTACAGAAACCGGTATTTTTTTGATGGTAAGTAAAAATCATCCAATGACGAAGACGAAGAGAAACAGTGTCAGACTCTTACTGAATAAACAACCTATCCCATTCTTACGTTGCTATATATACCAGGGCCAGAGCGTTCCCTTCAGACCCTTGGTCCTAGTTAGCTTAATATTTATCCTATATCCGGTTCTGAAATTATATAATAATATGCATAAAATCCCTGATGGACTAGTAGGAAACGAGAAGCAAGTACATGATTCCAATTTGTTCTAATAGTATCAGAAAATCTATCAACCTTAATAACGCCACAAAGTTCCAACCACACTCCCTAGAGAGCCTCATAACTACTACTAGAGCAATACACTCAGCCTCTGCATCTCACAATTTCCTTCAACCTTCAATCGGGTCCTAATTGGCTATCAATCTATCGACTGTGAGGCATCGGCAGAACCAGACGAACGCACAAAAAGGTCGGGCCAACGATAAAATGCAACTGCGGTGAATAAAAAACAGTATTCTGACGATAGATACAAAAAATATAAAAGTGAAAATAACTATCGTTGCTTTTATGTGTGACGATTTTACGCAATTTTGTTTTTTATTTATTTATTTTTTTATCGGGCAATATCATAAGGTTTAACCATAATGGAAAGGGCTATGTATGCTCAAAGCATTTTTTTGCGTGATCAGATCAGGAATGAAGAAATTCACCGGATAAGTTTGCTAACATGACCTGAAGAATCGCCAAAATTATGTGGCAGTGGACATTTTTTGTTATCGCTCAGCTGACGTTTACTTAAAGAAATTAATTTCGTAAGTGCATTAATTAAATCGGAGGTATAAAAAGGAGTTTATTTTTTAATTTTGTCTTAACAAATCAATAGTGTTTGGTCAAAATTTAAAGGTGTATATCAGGGTTAGAGCCTTCTTTCCAGTCTCAATCCCTTGGCCCCAGTTGTATAGTTCCCAAGATTTCGTGATTAATTAGTGAGTGGTATTTCACTTTTTAGGGTTCCTTGTACTGGGAACTCTAACAAGCGATTTTAACTTAGTTTACATAATTTATTCTCCAGAACGTATCGTCAGTACATACACAGGTACAGCGCCATCTCTCGGGAAATTGGGTTACAAATTTAGACATGGGCTACTTCGCACTGTTAAGTCGTAGTTTGAAGATTCTGTTACATTGTGAGAAATTTGTAACGGACAGGAAACTACGTGACCCAACACTGAGCGTGATCCGACACTCTCTTGGCCGATTTTTATTTATATATAGTTGATTTGATTCCTCAGTCGTATCGTTCCCGTATCGTCAATAATAAACAGATTACTAACCGTGTTCACGATATTTTCGAGTACGAACTTCCCTTGAATGCAAACCTGTCAGTTTTTTTAAAGCGCACTGGCTGTATAGAAACCGTCCGACGGTTGTGATAGAAAAGGTTTTTTTTTTACAAATATTAAAAATTGTTGGCAACACTCCTCGTTTGGTTTGGTGAAAATGGATTATTTTGATTTTGTTTACAGGTGTATATAACAATATTAAAAAGTTAAAAGGATTCCAATCAACTATGGAAAATTGCAATTATAAATCTGTCAGGAGTAGAGCGGTTTTATCATTTGACAAAAGCAATTCATGATGATTAATTTGTTTTTTATATGTGTACTGAAAATAATAATATATCGTACAACCAAGTAGTGGAATTCCTTGCCGAAGTCTGTCATGACTTGGTTAGGTACTTTTAGGTGACCGCATAATAAGCGAAATAGCGGTCAAGCGCAAACCTATAGTCAATAAAAAAAGAGAAAAAATAGAATAAAGCAGGTAAAGGTAGTGTCTTGGCCTTGCGCGCCTACGGTAGGTAAAAATTATCAAGTGGCGAATCCCGCCCTTGGGCGAAGCGGGAAACAGTGTCAGACTTATGTCAGTCTATTACTGACTAAACAACCTACCCCATTCCTATGTTGCCATATATACCAGGGCTAGAGCCTTCCTTTCAGACGCGAACCCTTGGCCTAATTTGGTTTCAACCCTTCTTCAGGGTCTCCTTTATAAAGTTCGATTCCAGAATTGAATACGGTAAATATCCACCATGACGTTGTTGAAAGTTCTGCGGTTCGGACTGAGCATTTTGTCTCGTCGTTTATACGTACATCGAAGTACTGGAGCAATTTGCCTGCTGCGATCTTTCTGTCCGATTATAATTCAGGTGTCTTTAAGGCTAGAGTTAATAGGCTCTTAATAAATTAGTGCGCCTCACCATCAACGATTTCTTCACTGCTTACCATCAGATACTGGGATCGCAGTCTAGAACTTGTTTATTCATTAAAAAAAAATTGAGTTTCGAGGATTTTTTCGCATCTTAGAAAATTCGTATATTTATTTTGTAACCAAACAACAACTTCACACTTTTGAGTCTTTTTTCTTTATAAGTAAATATAAATAAAGAAAAAAGACTAAAACATAATAGAATGATGAAAAAACATTCCTTGTTAAGTCACAAGTGTAGAGACAGAACGAGAAATGAATTCAAAACCCCATCTAATTGAACTTCAAACAAAACGTATAAAACCAATTTTCAAGAAACTGAATAAGTCATTATGAATTCATTAATAACATTGTCGGTAGTTTGATGGCAATGAACTATTGTTCTGTAAGGTCGTTGACTTTTAATTGAAGTTTAGCTCTTCTTAGTACAAATTACAATTTATTTATGAGTACAGTCGATAAAAGAAATTGGTGATCAAGCAATTTTTTTAAACTATGTCAGAGATACGTTGAATAATAGAGAGGCCCAACTGCAGGGCCGAAGCTTACTGGGGCCCAAGTCCAGTTTCTGAAAGAAAACTCCGCCCCTGGCATAAAAGCTAAGAAGAAATGGGTTGTGTTGTTTAGTCAGTAAGAGTTTCGAGTCTGTTTCCCGCTCCACCCAAGGGCGTGATTCGTCATTAGATGATTTATACCACCATAACAAAGAGATACGTTGCATGTGACGATTATTTATGTCATAAAACTTATTTATTCATGTCGTCTAGTCATGCCATTGCAATACGCGCTCCCAGTGTAGTAAGTATATTCCTAGATGATTTTCCTACTATTAGATAAATAAATAGTATCTGTCTCATTGACCACGAAGAAGATGATGGGATGACTTGGATGTCTTCCTTGACAATTGGAACAATAAAGCGAGTAACCGACATAACTAGAAAGAATGGAAGGAGGCTCTTACCCAGCAGTGGGACTGCACAGACCAGCTATAATAATAATAATCTGTATCATTAGGTTGAAGCCAGTAGATGCAGTAGTAGAACAAATAAATTAGGAAAAATTATTTCTTAAAAACAGTACACATAAGTGTACTTATGTAAACTTACCATGCGCAGTGTGTTAATCTCCTTAGTTACCGATAAAACACTTTGACTTTAACAGGACACCAATTTATTTTGCTTACTGTACATAATCTTTCACTTTGAATTTATTTATAGTTAAATACGACGTTACAATTTCAATTAGGTATTAATTAACAAAAGAAGATGAACAACATATTAACATGATAAAGTAACCGTAAATGTATAAATTATATTAAAAGCTATTTTCAGATAAAAGAATTTCACGTTTTAGTAGTTGTAGACTATAGGTGAAAGGTTGGATGTGTATATTTGTGTATTCTTATTCTTTAACTATGTATATAAAGAGAAACTGACTGACTGACATATCAACGCACAGCCAAAACTACTGGGCCTAGGAACGTGAAATTTTGCTACTAACACTAAGAAAGGGTTTTTCACAATTCAGCTTCTAAACGGATGTAACAGTTTGTATGGAGAACGCTATTTTTGTCGCTGGCTGAAGGCTGGTACATAAAATACAGAAGAATAAATAACAAGCGAGCTTTACCCATAGTGTGTGTGTTTGTTAGGTTCTTCTTCACGTTCGAATAGTTAAGCAGATTTGGATAAAAAGAGATTGCCCAAATGTATATGTGGCTCCTTACCTTGGGTGTAAAACCAAATAAATAAATAAATGATTTCCAAAATGATAATGCTATTTTTTGCGGAAGTAGAAACTGTTAGCTATTTATTTACATAACGTGGTTAAAACAATCGGTACATTATACACAAAAATATTAACATTTTATTTTGAGATTCTCTTTTGACACAAAGATAGAATGGATTTCCACAAATTTTACCAAAACTATTGGATATCATTACATAGTACCGCCTTTGCACCCATTCATATAAGTTTCTGTGAAATTGTTACTTTTTTCGTTTACAATAAAGTATTATTCTATTCTATTCTACAGTATAATGGTTAAAACTACGCAACGGATTTTGATGCGGTTTTTTTTATAGATAGAGTGATTCAAGAGGAGGGTTTATGTGCATTATACATCCATAATATATTCAATATCAGTACCCGTGCGAAGCTGGGGCGGGTCGCTAGATCAAAATAAAAAAAAGAAGACCGCTAGAATCGAATCGAATCGAACTGGAGTTAGTCAACCTGGGTCAGAATTGATTGCGTGGCTACCGGACTCTGATCCTCTAGCTAGTAGAATAATAATAATTTATTCATTGAAGACACCCCTAGAGTGTAATTTAAAATCGAGTAGAGGCGATGCCACCCGCAGGCTGGGGAATACGTGGCTGCGAGTGAGACGCCGTGGCTGAGGTTGGCCGAGCCGGCCAGCAAGCCGAAACTGCAGTGGTGAGCGAACGTCGTCTGCGTCGATTAGCACGCGTTGCGCCAGAGGCCTGCAGCGCCGGAGGCGAGACACACACTATACCTGCTACGTGTTGCTTGCTCGCTTGTATCCTGTATGCTTGCTTGCATGCATGGTATATGCATGGTTGCATACCTGCTTTATGCATAAAATAAAAACTAACAAAGTTATGCTTTCGAATGTTTATGTTTATGTTATGCTTAATCATCATTGTGACTAGAAAAATAGCGGAACACAATTTCAGGATTTTGAATTTCGGGAATTTAAACTTCGGGTTTTTAAACTTAGGGATTTTAAACTTACGGTCAAACGGACTTTCGGGATTTTGAAATTTTAATCAAATATCGTCCATCAGTATTTTAAAATTCGGGAATTTGATACATATATACCCGATTAGCCATAAAAATGATTTTTCACATCATGAAAAAAGTATCAGTGCAAAATATCAGTGAATTCTGGTTCCATATATAATAAACTTTATCCCCGAAAAAGTCCTTCACAGGAACTGGAATCGAGATGAAATTATTTCGTTTGCAAATTCCTGTGGTTTGGGTTGTGCCAAATAACTTTTCGTGGTAACAACGAGCACGTGAAAAAACGTGTTATGAATTGTTTGAAATAATAATTAAAAATATGATGTATATTCATTTTCATGGAAGGGATAAATAAAATTCGCGCAATGTTGTGTTATTCTGAATAAAAGCCTGTATTCTCGAAACTCTTCAATTATATTTCTAGACTTTTATTGTTTATTTTTTATATTTATTTTGTATAAATAGTGAATAGTAGTCTGAGGTAATTCTCTGTATAATCAAATTCTTTTTTTTTGTATTTTACAATATTAAAAAAAACAAAAGGTATTGTAAAATAAATAAAAGGTTTTTGTTTTGCTGTCAACAACTTGGGTAGTGGTGGAAATCTGCTGCACAATTTAAAAAAGCTATATGAGATATTGTGAAAAGTATTTGTTTTTTAAAGGCAGTAGTGCAGGTGGGATCGCAGTCAAGCACTGGTTTATAGCAATTAAAAAAAAAATAGTTTTTCGATTACCGACTTATTGTCCGGATAATAAAGTCGGTAATAGATTTTTTTTTTGCGATAACCGAGAAATATACATCTTGTATATTTCTCGGTTATCAATTGTCTTCAATTGTATTGTATTTCGGGCTGGTATCCGTAACTTCACGACTATAGCGCGTATTTCACGTACGTGAAAAAATTTAATTCTATATCAAAGCTATCCGAAGATACCACTTTTGACTTTTTTTTTTTATTGCACTAATCTATAAGAATATACATTTAATTATACTAACAATAACCTAAATAAACTAAAAATACAATAATATTTACAAATGATTTATTGGGCATCAAAAAATTCATCCACATCGATATCAATGGGAAAAGTGCCCAGAACGCTGGCCACGCTGGATGGCAATGCTGATTTAAATAGACTTTTGACTTAAATCTTAACGTATAGGAATTTTCAGTTGATCTAGAACCCTGTTTGTCCATAATCACGGCGTCATAGCACAAGTAAAAACAATAAACTTGTAGTTCATAAAAAAAAATTTGGCTTGACGGAACCCTCGCAATTTTCGTCATTTTAGCAAGTTACAACTCTTTCAAAATATATTGATCTAATCAACTCACAAAATGAACAACGGCCATATGGTGCAATCTCCTTTAATATCCAAACAAAGAACAAATATTAAAGGATCCTGAATACATAATTATATACAGTTTATAAGTTTTGTAGTTAGAAAACTAAACATATAATGTATATAAGTACATTGAATAAAATTCAGAATCGTAGAGTATAATTATCTACTTATTACTGCAATTAAAAACATTCTTCTTCTTCTCGAAAACAAAAGAAAAACACGCCGTATCCTTTGATGTTACAACGCATAACTAGCAACCAGGATTCCTAAGTGTAAGAACGAAACACGTTCAAGTACTAACAAAGTATTAGTTGCCATTATTAAATTCCTTGTTAATTCCTCTAACAAAGAAGCACTTAAGAGGAATACAAGAACTAATCTTGAGTTTTACAACGAACAGAAAAGTATATTATCTACCGCAATAAACGGAAATGCTGACGGCTTTTTTTTGGTCTTACAGGTCATTGACATGCTTACCTAATGTTTACTTAAAGAAATTAATTTACAGTCTTTAGTAAAGTACTTCATTATTTTTATTTTTACAAATAAAAAAAGTTTTATGTACCGGATTGACTGTACATGGGATTAAAAAGATCTAAATTTAGAGGTGTACATGTTATCATTCAGAATAAAAGCTAGTTAGACAGTGTTTTTAAAACATTGTAAAAAAAGAAAAATAGAAATTATGTATGTTTGTTTTTTGTTAGATTGCAGATTATTGGCTTGCTTAGGTGCATACTTGCAGCATGCATTAGACTTTCAGAGTATAGCAAGCTATTGATAAAAAATCAATTTATGACTTACTTAGTACAACAGAAGAAAATATCACAAAAAGGTGCCAAGTATCGATTAGAAATCGGACTATCATACAGACAATTATTCTGTTTGTTTATCAGACTATTCTACAAGCAACGTTTTAGAGTTATAATGTTTAAATCTTATATTCAAATCTGTTATCACTACATAGTATAAAACAAAGTCGCTTTCTCTGTCCCTATGTCCCTTTGAATGCTTAAATCTTTGAAACTATGCAACGGATTTTGATGCGGTTTTTTTTTAATATATAGAGTGATTCAAGAGGAAGGTTTATATGTATAATAATATCGATTAAATAGTGGAGAAGTACTGTTATTTTTGAGGTTTCTAATAAAAGTAAATAATTACATTTTTTCCGCTTACATTGCAAACGCAGGCTGAACCCTACGAGTTTTATCAAAATAATGTACTAAGTATTGTACACATTAAAAAGGTCTACAGAAAAGTCCGCGATGGTATATGTCTATCTCTTATGGATAATCCACAATAACTTTTTTTTGTCATTTACTTTTTACGACAAATAATGGCTAATTTTCGAAGCGATTTTAACCAATACAGCATTAATCCTTAACCAATTAGATACCTTGAATACATTGTTCATTTAATATAGATCTATATGGCCCTTTACACCGTATGATTTAAGTGAATATTTTTGAAGATATTACAGATTTAAAAATTGCGGGACGTAGCGTTTGCGGCGGTGCCGGCCGTTTTATATGCATATAAGACCAAATATTGTGCTATTTTTGGAAAAATGAAACTAACCGAATGTGTTACTCTGTGAGCAAAGTTTCTTTTATTATTAAAACTCGAATTATTTTATCATAATTAATTACAAAAATACATACCTGTAAACAAAGAAACGACATTCCAAGTTTATATTTACAATTTTAAGTTTAATAAAATAATATCACGTTTTCTGACAGGATGTATTTTTTAACCATCAAAAGTTTACCATAAATATAGCATAGATAACTATCTAACTATAGACCGTATTTTGTACGAAATTATTTACATGCAGTTTGAGAGTGACCATTGCTTTGAGGTCCTGTAGTCCTCTTAACAATACAATTAATTACTCTCCAAACCATGTTTTTATTTAAAAAGCTACTTAATGCTGTTTACAAAAGGTCTTCGTAGTGGTCATTATTATATATCCTCAAGCTATAGCCACCGAGACACCGACTCTCACTATTAGCCACCGTAGCATGGGTTTACGGACGACGAGCAAAGGGTAGCTCGTCGTCCGGTCACCGTCCAAGCCAGAGTCCAAGTCATCGACGGCGCCTAAAAATCCACGCACGCCTCAAAGAGATGTAAAGAAAGAAAGAAAGAACATTTAGGTATTGGTACAGACACAGGGCATAGCACTATAATGAACATGCAATAATTAAAATATTTTTGTTTTTAAATTACATAAAAATATTTGGTACAAAAAAATTTTGTACGTTTTAATGTAAGCAACACCGTAGAGGTCCAGTAGGGCCGAAGCCTACTGGGGCAATGAGTAGATTTCTATAGGAGTTACCCCAAGACCGACGTAAAAGTCTAACATTTCCTTCCTCATCAAAGTCATAGTCTTAGCATACCATCAGCCTTATAATATTCCCACTGTTGGAACTCAGGGTTTCTCTCTATTAAACAACGCCATGATTAAGGAGAAATCTTTACAGTATAACCACCTAAAAAAGTCAAATCATCGACCAAGGGTTGATGCGAAAGCGCATTACCAGGACCCTGGGGTCAAGACAAGGAAGGAACGGGTTAGGTGGTCTAGTCTGCAGTAAGAGTCTGACACTGTTTCCCGCTCCGCTCAAGAGTGAAATTCGTCATTGGATACTTTTTACCTACCATAAAAAAAAAACTTAAAAAAACACACTTTAACTCTTAATAAATGGGCTCTGTGGAAGAGACACCACAAGTTTGCCAATAACACGTGCAAACTAGACTATCAAACGCTGGAGAGTATTTAGCGTGACTTAACAGTAAAATAAATATATCTTACTTTTTAAATCAATATTATAAAAAAAAAATATGCTAATAATGCGCAATATTGGAAAAAGCCCTAGGCATTAAGTCCGCCTTTGTACTGTTATGTGCATGAAGTAGAGCAGTGGTGGCCGAGTGGTAACGGCCCCGACTTACGTGTTGTAGGTCGCGGGTTCAAACCCAGCCAGGCGCATTACTTTGTGTAATTTATTTCATCACCACTGCTCCCAAAACGGTGAAGGAAAACATCGTGAGGAAACTTAATGTCTAGAACCAAAAATTCGAAGACATGTGACATCCACCAACCCGCACTGGGGCCGCTTGCTGGGTTACGGCCATTACCTCTCTTAGAGAGGTGGCCTGTGCCCCTGCAGTGGGAACATTAAAAAGACTGATGATGATGTGCATGAAGTGTTAAATAAATAAATTTACAGGAGTGACATTAACTGATACCAAAAATGATTCCGTACTTCAAAGGAATGATATGAAGCCATTGTCAATACTGTCACATGGTAATGACAGCAAATAATGAAAATTTTGATTGAAGCTAATTAACTCGTCGCAATAAGCTAGATATGGATAACAAACGAATATCGTTAATCGATTTGAAATAATAATCACACTAATATCCCCATACGCCGCCGAGATTCTGATCCTGATTTCCGGCCACCATACGCGCGGGCTTGCGGAAGGCGAGCAATGGGTATTTCGCCGTCCGGTCGTCTGGTTAGTCTTCGATGATGAGCTCTATTCTCGCGCGTATTGAGACGAGTTGTCAGCAAATGGTATGGATTATGGATAAGGGTCGAAACCACTTGGGGCCAAGGGTTCATATTTAAAAATAAGGCTTTGTATAAAAGCAACATAGGAACGGGAGAGTTGTTTAGTCAGTAAGAGTCTGACACTTTTCTGTTCGGCCCTCCATATGTATGGGATATCTGTGTGTCTTCAGAAATTATGTTTTGGTTTCTAATATATTGTTTTTCTAAACTGTATAGTTTGCGCAAGAGATTCCAAAGTGGTAAAATGTGTGTGTGTGTGTTTTTTTTAATGGGTACTTCATAAATCGTAAACCGCAAATAGTACAAATGTAGGGCCAAAGCCTATTGGAGCCCCAGCCCGGTTTCTGAAAGGAAGATTCGACCCTGGTATGAGGGCTAAGTAGGATCGGGGTGGGCCGTTTAATTAGTAAGAATCTAACACTGTTTCCTACTCCGCCTTAGGGCGGGATTCGTCATTATATAATTTTTCCCATCAAAGAAAAAAACTGCAGTTGGTACCGAATCCTCAGAGACGCAATGCTGCCGCGCAGTACGTCATATAGTAATTCTGTATATTATTAAATTATCTTTCTTGACTTTATTAGTAAGCTGAACAGTAAACCAATTTTATTGTAACCGTACAAATTGCAAAACGTTACGAGCAAAGTTTTATTAAACTAGGTTTTAATTAAGTATTTTTCCGTCCACAAAATATCAGTATGAAACTGGCAAAAGTGTTGAAATTGGGCCGTTTTCGTCAGAAAGTCTATTTCGATAACCAAGGTCCCTAGACGGCTTTAAAATCTATTTCAAACTAAACATCTTGTAGATGTTTGAAGCTTAATGGAATACGGGTTTTACTAGTAGTAGTAGAAGTAGTAGTTTTATGGCTTCAGAATAGGATAATCATCATGTAAAGTTGTCTTAATATAACGGGCCGAATTTACGAGTTGCTCGCGCTTTGAAACCCAGCCAGGCACATTTTGCATAAATTATTTCATCACCACTGCTCTCAAATCGCAACATCATCATCATTTCAGCCGAAAGATATCCATTGTTTGACATAGGCCTCCTCAAGACAGTGCTGTGCAACTCTTATCCATCGTATTCCCACAACCTTTGCTAAGACAAGATTTTTGTAAGAATCCCTTACCAATAAATAAGTATGACTATGAAATCGGTCCACCTTGTAGGAGGTCTTCTAACACTGCGTCTTCTGGTACGCGATCGCCTCACACACCAGAACTTTTCGACCCCAACGGCCATCTGTTCTGCAAGCAATGTGCCCTGACCATTGCCACTTAAGTTTGACGATTCTTGGTGCTTTGGTTCTCCTGCGGATATCTTCATTTGTGATACGACCAGGCAAGAAAACTTCAAGCATAGCTCTTTCTTAATTCTTAATTCTTTATTGTACACCAAACAGTATATAAAAAGCGGATTACAATGATTATGTACAAAGGCGAGCTTAACTCAAAATTGAGTTTTCTTACAGCAAACCAGACTTAAATAATAGAGAGAGGACAAAAATTTTGGGTAAGATCCAGTGTACAATTTACAACAATACAACAAAAAAAACAAGTAATTAAACAATACATAAACAGACTTACATAAATAATCATACTTATATATAATAAATATATATATATATATATATAAATACTATGTCATTGTGAAAGGAAATGCTCTTTAATCCTCCTCTTGAAGATCTCCAGAGAAGGACTGTCACGTATGGAAAGTGGGAGAGAGTTCCAGAGACGCACTGCAGTTACAGAGAAGGAGCCATCGTATCGGCTGGAAGTGTGAAATGGAGTACGAAGGAGAAGAGAATTTGCAGTGCGACAGGGTTTACCCCTAGGGACAAAGTACTCAAACCGTTCACGAAGGTATTGAGGAGAGTTCGGATTGTGCAGGATAGTGTAGAGAAGAGATAGGATATGAGCATCCCGCCGACGCCGAATCGGCAACCACTCCAATTTGGCCCGAAACTCCGACACATGGTCGTATTTGCGAAGGCCAAAAATAAAGCGGATGCACAAGTTCTGCAGTCGCTCGAGTTTGTTCAGGAGAACCTCCGTAGCATCCAAAAAACAGACATCCGCATAGTCTATAAGCGGTAGAAGAAGAGATTGCGCAAGAGTTACCTTAGTATGAAATGGAAGAAATTTTTGGAGCCGTTTAAGGGACTGAAAAGAGTAGAAGACCCTCTTACTAACGTCAGCTATATGTACATCCCAAGAGAGCTTTGTATCTATGTGGACACCAAGGTTTTTAGCGCTTTTCGAATAAAGTATAGGCACTGAGTCATATACCACTGGTGGGAGAGACTGGTGATCCAATTGGCTAAGCATGTATCTGCCACCAATAATAAGCGCTTGAGATTTAGTAGGATTCAATAAGAGTCCAAAAGACTTAGCCCACTTGTTGATATTTTCAAGGTCATTATTGATGGCAGCCACAGTCTCAGCTAGTTCACCGACTTTAAAATGACGATATAACTGCAAGTCGTCCGCATAGAGATGATAATTAGAAGTTAGGACCTTAATGATGGCGTTTATAAAAACTGAGAAAAGAAGAGGAGAGAGGACGCCACCTTGAGGAACACCCGCAGCCAAATCACACCAATCAGAGGAATCCTCATCAGACCGGACAGACTGCGAGCGCCCCCGAAGATATGACTTGAACCACTCAATTACTGGAGCAGAGACATTAAGAGAGGATAGGATACCTAGGAGGATGTCAAAGTCAACCGAGTTAAACGCACTACTGAAGTCCAATAAAACCAAAATGGTTAGACATTTATTTTCCATAGCCAATCTTATATCATCGGTTATCTTGACAAGGGTTGTTACAGTGCTATGGCCAGGTCTGAAACCAGATTGGTAAGGACTCAATAGGCTATTAGAAGTTAAATAATGAGACAGTTGCTTCTGAACAACACTCTCGAGGACTTTGGAGAGGATTGGGAGGATGGATATTGGTCGAAATTGAGATGGGGAAGTGGGATTTGAAACTTTAGGAAGCGGTAGGACGTGAGCTTTCTTCCAAGCAGAAGGAAAAGAGTTAGTGAAGAGTGAAAAATTTACAATGTGAGCTATGATAGGAACTATTTCACTCAAAATAGGTAGGAACACTTGAAGCTGCAAGCCATCGTCACCGACCGCCTTAGAGGAAATGGATTGGATACATTTCTTTATATCTTGTTCAGCAATTGGGTGGAAAGAGAAAGAAGTATTAGTTGGCAAAGGAAGATTGGCTCTTTCGATTGCCGTTTGAGTTTTTTTATGGTAGGTAAAAATCATCTTATAACAAATCCCGACCTTTAGCAGAGCGGGAGACAGTGTCAGACTCTTACTGACTAAACAACCTACCTCGTTCCTACGTCTCCATGTACTTGTACAATACCAGTGGTATAGAGCCTTCCTTTCAGACACGAACCCTTGGTCCCAGTTAGCTTCGACCCTTCTGCAGGTCCCTACGGTTCGCTGATTGCCTTTTGGGTGACTTTGGGTCACGATAATACAGAATCTCAATTATAATCTATCCTATCGAAATCCCCATAGCTAGAAGGTTAGCAGCAATTTTGTTCCGCCATGTTGAAGAGTAATTTATGCGAATTACCCCACAAATGCGTCTCAAGGTAGTTCTTGATTTATGTCTCTTGTTCATAGTTAACATAGATATAAGTTATTAATGTTAAAATTCATTAGTTTATGTTAGTAGCATATTATGGGATATGTCTTTACGGCACTTTCGACTTAGTGTGTACTTATGGAATTTATAATGGTTGGTTGCGGAATTTATGTGACGTGTTATCTTTGAGAGGGTGACTAGTGGTTAGCGTTTAACAAGATGTATTTTGAAGGTATTTTGCTTAAAACAAGGCGGTGATTTAATGGGTAAAGCTGCTTTATTTTGGTAATTAATTCTGTTATGGTACGTATACTTGAATGGTAGGCTCCTGTGCTGCGCTGGGTATATTTTCTCACAGAACTATATATACTCGTATTTGTATGGCCTATAGATTCCGGGTGTATATACATAGATCCTTGGAGGAAGCCTTCACCCGCAGATGGGTTCTTGCATAATAAGCAAATGATTACATAGTATAAAACAAATTCGCTTCCTCCGTATGCATGCTTAAATCTTTAAAACTACGCAACGGATTTCGATGAGACATTTTTTTAATAGATAGAGCAATTCAAGAAGCAGGTTTATATGTATAATACATGCATAATATCTTTAATATCAGTACCCGTGTGAAGTTGGAGCGGGTCGCTAGTAAATAATATTGTTGAGGGTGGAGAGCAATGGTAAAACGCAGAATATTCGAAAAGGATTTATATTTAAAAAACACGTGGGTTGGCTGACAAAATTTTTGGTTAGAAAGCGCGCGCGCTGTTCGTGGCATCGAGCTTGGCACTGCGTCACAGAAAAACAAAATGGACGTTCGGGACCCGCCCCCTTTCTCCCGCTCAGAGCCCGCGCGCTTCCCTTACAATTTAATTTAATACTACGTCGCTAACACGCCCCACCCCAGTGCTGCCTCAGCAGCACTCACCATCAACAGGTATTCGGATGACCCGTGTAACCGGTCTGGTTAGCGTTCCGGATTTGGTCTTTATTCGTACCATCCTGACTCGGTCGTCCCTCCCGGGGATCACTTCTTGAACAACTCCTCTGGGCCAGCAGTTGCAGTCCATCAGGGTTTACCATAATAACGAAGTCACCCACCTGTAGATTTCTGTGTTCGTCCTGCCACCTCCTGCGTGGCACTAAGTCTGGCAGTACCTCCTTGATCCATCTGTGCCAGTAGAGATCTGCCAGCCTTTGGGAGATACGCCACTGCTTTCGCAAGTAACCATCTGAGTCATCAAATTTTCCAATATGAGGTAAGCCTGACGATGAACCGAGCAAGAAATGGTTAGGGGTTAACGTTTCAGGATCATTTGGGTTTACAGATACGTGAGTTAACGGCCGGCTGTTCACCATGTTTTCTACTTCTGCCAAGAGCGTGTTTAGGGTTTCATCTCTGGGGGCACGTTCTTTTAAAATAATTTTCAGGCTGGTCTTTACGCTCCTGATGAGCCTTTCCCACGCCCCACCCCAGTGGGGACTCGCGGGCGGTATGAAAGTCCATTTGGTTCCGCGATTTAAGGCTTCATCTTTCAGCACTTCTTCGTCCAATTCTTTTATAGACCTTTTCAGCTCTGAGTCCGCTCCTCGTAAATTTGTGCCATTGTCAGAAAACAAATACTGTGGCCATCCCCTTCTCGCAGCCATCCTCCTTAGTGCCATAATAAAAGAGTCAGTTGTGAGACTGGTGACTACTTCCAGGTGAACTGCTCGTACTGTCAAGCACGTGAATAAGACGCCGTATCTTTTCTCGCGGCGCCTTCCTACCGTTACATCCATGGGACCAAATAAATCTACGCCGCAGTAAGTGAACGGCCGTTCGTGATGGGCCATCCGAGCGACAGGTAAGTCTCCCATTCTTGGTACTTCCGGTTTGGATCTTCTTATTCTGCAAGTTGAGCACTTGGATGTTACATGTTTGACAGTAGGCCTGAGTCTAGTGATCCAGTATCTCTGCTTGATCTCATTCACTACTGTTTCCTGATTTCCATGAGCGTAATAGTGATGATAATATTTCACGATCAATCTCGCGACGTAATTCCTTCCATCTAATATTATAGGGTTTTTAGTTTCAGGTAGGATTCCAGGTGCAGCTCCGATGCGACCCCCGACGCGCATGACCCCGTGTTCGTCCAGGTAAGGAGATAAGGTAAGTAGTTTACTTGTCCTTGATACACATTTGTTGTTTTTTATTTCAGTTAATTCTTTACTAAACGATTCAGCTTGCGATTTCTTTAGTAATAAAATTTCAGCATTCTTCAGGGTGTCGTCGAACTCGAAGGTAAGTTTTCTGCATTTGTTTATGAACTTTAATACCATAGAAGCCGATCGGCGCAAGCGAAGCCAGGAGCTGAATCGAGTAGCGATAGGCACAGGTAAGTCAATCTCTTCTGTATTTGTACCTATTAAATTAATACACTCCAATACTGTTTCCTTTCTTTCAATAGATATGACGTCACGTGGCCATTCGTCTTCTTCGTGTCGTAAGAAGGTAGGTCCGTATATCCATTCATCTGACAGGACGGGCAAGGTGTAGTTCTCCCTCGTAGCAATATCAGCCACGTTTAATTTTGTAGGCACGTATCGCCATTCATTCATTTGCGTTAGCTCATCAATTTCACCTAAACGGTTTGCTACATATACTTTATAGTCGCGAGTATTATTTCTTATCCAGTGTAGCACCGTGGTTGAGTCACTCCAGAATACTCGCCGCTCGGGCTGCATAATGTGTTCGCTAGCCACTGAGTCTGCTAGCCTGGCCGCTAGGACAGCCGCTTGGAGTTCTAGTCGTGGAATGGTGGTCGGTTTATTCCCTACGACACGACATTTACTCGCAATGAGTGCTACGCGTGTAATTCCGTTGTCATACCATCGCCAGTACGCGACGGCGCAGATCGCTTTGCTAGATGAGTCACAAAACATATGTAGCTGTAGGTTTCTATAATTTTTAGCTTCGGTCTCGACCTTTCTATGAATGTTATTGCAACAGCTGTGCGTCGTAGCGCTCGTAGCCGACCCCGCCTCCGCTACGCTCGTAGCAATACTCGTAGCAGTCGTAGCCGTGGCGCTTGAGGTTGTCGTCTCGCTCACTCCCGTGGTAGCAGCCGCATAGTGTCTCGGCAGGCTAACATCTTGTAACGACTTCAATAAATAAATCCACTTTGACCATTTTTCGAAAATTATATCGGGAATTTGATCGTCCCAACTGATCTTTAATTTCCATGTTTCTTGTAATATAATTTTCCCATTGATGGTGTACGGTGCCAGAATGCCATATACGTCAAAAATAGACATTAACACACGTAACATTTCCCTCTTGGTAGGCTTTTGCGTCCCATTTATAATGCCTTCGGGTATCCGCTTGAAAGATACGTCGACTCCCAAAGTATCATCGCTTGGATGCCAAATCAATTCAAGCGTGCGTTCGCCTTCAAACTGTTGGCCTATTTTAAATTTCACAGCTGCGTCGCCTAGTAAATCTTTAGGTAGGCTCGCAAGTACTTGTTTGCTGTTGCTCGTCCAATTCCGCATCTCGAACCCGCCTTTCTTGTGAATGGATATGACGTCACGAATCAGTTGTATGGCGGTTTCTTCGTTAGGTAGGCTGTCTATGTAGTCATCCATATAGTGACTTTTATGTATAGCAGACACCGCGGCAGGCATTGATGACTCATACTGTTTTGCGTTTTTATTTTTTATAAATTGGGCTATAAAGGGCGAGCAATTAGCACCAAAAATAAGAGACGTCATCACATAGGTATTTATGGGTCCTTCTGGTTCTTCTCTATATAAAAAGCGGAATGCGTCTCGGTCTTCAGGACGAATTTTTACTCTGAGGAACATATCTTTAATATCTCCAGATACGGCAACTGGGTTTTCTCTAAATCGCAACATAATGCCAAATAACGACATAAGTAGGTCAGGGCCTTTCAATAAGTAATCGTTAAGTGACAATCCGTTTGTTTTGGCGGCTGCGTCAAACACTAAACGCAGTTTCTTTTTGTTAGGGTTATCGACCCCGAAGTGAGGTAAGTACCATGTTCTCGGCGATGTGACATCTGAGCTACATTTCTCTGCGTAGTCATTTTCAAGTAGATGTCGTATGCGTTCTTCGTATCTTATCGCATATTCCTTGTTTCGTTTTAATTTAAGTTCTACCCCTTTCAGTCTGCACAGAGCGGAAGGGTACGAGTCGGGCATCGTGGCTTTCTCGTCTCGCCAAGGTAAGCCGACTTGCCATTGGCCATTGATGAGTACAGAAGTTCGTTCTAAACATTCTTCAGCTCATAAGTCTTCCGAGTTCTGCCTAGGTTTGCCAGACACGCCCATGGACTCGATTGAGAACGATCTTCGTACCTCCTCTTGTATCTCTCGTAGTACACATTCTGTTTCTATGACGTCACTAGTAACGAACAATGAGGAGTGACGCGTAGAAGAGTCAGGTAGGTAAACATTAGGCACCCTTCCATGCAGGCACTAACCCAGCGGAGTCCGGGTGGCACAGGGTTCATCGGGTTTTCCCACTCTCATTTCCAGAGGTAAGAGAAGATGACAATTATCTTGGCCGATTAAGACTTGCGGTTGTAGTTGTGTTTTTGGGTACAAATTATGGCTGACGTCACATAGGTGTTTGTAGTTTTCGGTATTTACGGTTGATAAACTCTGCGGTAAGTTTAATTCCTTCACGATTCGCGCGTCAATTGTAAACATCTTGTTATCAACACCGCACAGAGTTATATTAGCGCGCTGAGCGTTGCACACTAGCTCGGTGTCGTTCCATGCGCCACACACACGCAGAGATTCCCGGCGGCCGCGGAGTCCCACTCTCTCCGCCAGCGAAGCGCTAACCAGCGACACAGTGGAGCCGTCGTCTAGCAGCGCGGTCGTGCTCACACTTCCGTTGGGTCCGTGAATGTTTATAGGTACAATTTTTAACATTACGAAACAGCTGACGTTTATGTTTGTTACTGTTTCGGTTGAGACTTCAGAATTGGATGGAACTTCCGATTGTACCGCTGGCACGGATTCACTGTTCTCTTGACGGGGCACATAATGTAGTAAGCGGTGGTGGGATTGTCCACAGTCGTTGACGTCACAGCTGGGAGCTGTGCACGTTTCCCTACGATGATGCGCTATTAAACACTTATAACAAATACCGTTACGCTTTACGTGCAGCCATCTGTCCTTTCGTAACGATTTTTTGAACTTTTTACACTCAGTTAATTTGTGACTAGTATTACGACAATAACGACACTTTTCTTCACTTTGTCCGTCTTGCACTAAAACAGTTTGAATATTGTTCACTTTATCGCTTTGTTTACGTTTTGAATTGTCCGATTTAGGTTGTAACAAAGTAGCACTACACGTTGATATTTTCACAGCTTCTTCGGTGAGGAAATCTGACAGTAAATCCAGTCTAGGTTTTGGTGATGCGGCAGTGATAAACGGGAAACTATAATCTGTCCACTTGGCGAGCAGAGTAGTAGGTAGCTTGAATAGGATGATGTTAGCTACTTCCATGCCTTGTAAATATTCGTGGCGGCCAAGAGCTCGTACCGCTGCGACGTAATTCTTTATTTTTACAGAAAACGGAACTATTTCTCGATGGTAATCTGTAGAAAGGCTGTTCATCCTTTTGATGTCTGACACGATGCAGGAAAGAATGACGTCAACATTTCCGAATTGCAGTTTCAACGTGCTTATTACGTCAGCAGGTGATGCTCCGCTGATGAGCAGGCCAGCTACGGCTTCCTGCGCGGCGCCGCGTAGACATTTACGTAATCGCCAAAGGTTTTCTTTATCGGTGAAATTACAGACTTCTGTGGACTCCACGTAAGCTTGCTCGAAATGGAGCCACTCCTTTGGGTCACCGCTGAAGCTGGGGAGTTCTTTTGGTGTGCTGAGACGACTTATTAGGTTGGTATTTTGCTGGGTGGTGGACGACGTCACGAGTTCTTTAATGGCGCTCGCGAGCTGTTGAACTGTTCCTTCTGTGTCGGCCGGGTTCGTGCGCGACTTGTGTTCATCACTGTTGAGCTGTTGAAGTTCGTGTTGACTACGCTCCAGCCACTTTTCAATGTCACCCGCGCCGTTATTTTGCTCCGATGTTTCTGATGGTGGACTGTATTCTTCATCGAGTTCTGCCAGGTCCGCTGCCAACTTTTTATCGATGAGTTCCATCTCAATGCGCGCCTTCGCCTGGGCTGCTTCTAGTTCCAGTCTTTTTCTCTGAGCTTGTATCGATTGGTGTGATGATGATGGTTTCTTGGACCTGACGACCGACTGGCGTGATGTATGTGAGGGCGGTTTCTGTCTTCCGGGTCGTTCCGACTTCACAACACTCGCGGCACAAGAACTTTTCCATTTAGCTTCATCACTATTTTTATTTACTGGTGTAGGCGGTGGCATTTCTTGCGCTCCGGTTACGGTTTGTAACTTTGCCTCCAACTCCTCCTTTTCCTTCAGTCTACTCGTGGTACTGCGGGTGTTTACCATGCTTCTTTTTGGCGGCGGAGTATTAAACATTCGCGATCTGGCTCGAAGACCACTGTTGAGGGTGGAGAGCAATGGTAAAACGCAGAATATTCGAAAAGGATTTATATTTAAAAAACACGTGGGTTGGCTGACAAAATTTTTGGTTAGAAAGCGCGCGCGCTGTTCGTGGCATCGAGCTTGGCACTGCGTCACAGAAAAACAAAATGGACGTTCGGGACCCGCCCCCTTTCTCCCGCTCAGAGCCCGCGCGCTTCCCTTACAATTTAATTTAATACTACGTCGCTAACAAATATATTAAAGCTTACCAGTTATACAAGGTGTTTGGCATACAATAATAATTCAAAATCAACAGTCTCTTTCTTCTTCTAATTTACTAAAACAATTGGAACAAACTCCGCGCTACACTGTCGTTGAAAGGTACTAAGAGCGGCAACATCGCAAACGTCAAAACTTTAAAGTTATTACAAATAAATTGAACAACTGGTCCGTTAGACCCATTAGCGAATCCTTAAGTGTTAAAAATTTCATCGGATTTGATTTGAATAAAGACTTTATTTGCCTCAATGATTTTTTTACTCATTTTTTTTTGCAAAAAAATGTATTTCTTTTTTTTCTAAAAATGTCATTGGTTAGAATAACTAATTTGCATAAGTAAAAATTACAAAAACATTTATTTTTTCAAAAATTGAAAAAAAAACCGACGAAAATTGTATACACTAGGGGGAATCATGTGCTGGATCCATGGTATTCGTTTGGTGACGATGTCAAAGACACTCTGTATATACAGACTAAAAATAATAATATATACAAACGGATACAAAACCAAACTCATAGAGCATCTAAAAATTCATCCACATCGATGTCAATGAGAAATGTGCCAAGAACTCAAACTCAAACTTTAAAACAAAACTCAAAATTATTTATTTCATATAGACCATAGATATATCAAATATATATATATATATATATATATATATATATATCAAATATATATATATCAATATATATACTGTTTGATATATCTATGATATAGACCATTTACAGGCATTTTTGATAATCCTGTTTCGTCGACCGAAAAAAGCCCAGCCCTCTGGTAACGCGAAGAATATATTAGGGTTATTTTTTATTTTAACTATTTTTGTATTGTTAGGTTTAACTGGAGTTTTTCTGTTGCCATTGTTAACGCAGTGGTTGAGCCATTGGCTGTTGGACTGCGGAACGTGCATTCAATTCCTGAAGAATAAATCTAATAAAGATAGTTTTTTGACTCGGGGAGACTCGAATACGTTAGTTTTTGGACTCACCTACGATACCGCAATTTCTAGAGTGGGATAGAGTTTTTTTTTTAATATTAAACAATTTAGTAATGAACACTACAAAAAAAAAACTGTGGCAATTTTATTTATAGCCAGTTTTAATGTAAATAACAAGGCCAAAAACGGTGAAGCAAGAAGAAACATGACCTCGCAATTGAATTGCAAAAACTTCACTGGCAGAATTGAAATTGACTCCCAGAAATCCAGTTGTTAAATTGTAATAGACCATTACTCGATGCCCGATGCTCGCAAGCTAGCGACCGTATTTCTTGACCCATATTAAGGCCATTTTTCTTGCAATGCTAGTATTCTTGTTGCCTTATTTCGTTTGTTGATTGTTCCAGTTTCATGAAATGTTGAAGTTAGATAAGGTCGACAGTAAATGTGATAGGCTATTTTTATTTACTAAACGCTTAAAATACACACACACTGACACTATTGCGCTTTGGCTCTCATTGGTGATGATTTCACTGGAACAGTACTATTTTCTAGATGAAAACTACTCTTATTCTTTATTGTACACTAGCTTTTGCCTGCGGCTTCGCCCGAGTGAAGTTAGCAATACATAGGCTACACGCGGCTTCACCCGCAACTGTGGTTACTGCTCCGCCCCCATAGGTCATAGTGTGATGTTATATAGTTAGCCTATAACCTTCCTTGAAAAATGGACTATACAACACAAAAAGATTTTTTGCAATCGGACCAGTAGTTACAGAGATTACCTCCTACAAACAAAAAAATAAAAAAAAACAAACTTTACCTCTTTATTATATTATATAGTGTAGATAGTGTAGATAAAACATCGAATAAGACACAGTAGTTAGACAATTCATGTACAAAGGCGAGCTTAACTCAACATGGAGTTTTCTCCCAGCATACCTTTGAGTACCCTTTTTTGTTTTTAGGGGAAAACTTTCAAAAACCCTAAACCATGGGGTTCTTACCTTACAAAAACCACCTGGTGACCGCAATCACCACATGGAAGAGGGCCCTGTGACTTCTTAAAATACCACTCTAGAATCCTCTCTGTACAACGCCTGTTAGGAGACATCCCTGAGGAGACTATGACGGGTCTCCTCTGAGCCTCGTTGTGCACGGCATCACGTGATCACTGTGCCACCGACTTTTGTAAAGTCACTTAGCAGGCTCACAGAGTTCCCACCACAGATATAGATATCTATATCAATGGCTTCCACTCTGAGAGCTTGTGACCTCGGTGTCCCACCTACCTTAAAAGTTGTAAGGTTTTAAGCGCGTAGCGTTTTAAGCGACGTCGTTGAACCCCAGATAAAAACTACTCGATGTCTTTTTATATGAGTATATCCTTGACAATTCTTACCCGAATTTTTTCTGTCTGAAAATAGAACAAACTAGCTCACAAACTCAACTCCGCATGATATTGACATTGATTGAAAATGTGTAGAGAAAAAAATATAAGTAAGTATATTGAAATTTAATCTTTTTTTTTTCTTCTGTGTGGATAAAAACACAAAGGCTGTATATTCATACTGAATATTAATATATTGAAGCAAACTCAAGTTTTTTGTTCCAGACGAAATTCGTGGAAAACGGGTATTGAGAGCTTTTTAAATAAACGAGATTAACCAAAAAGGAGGTTTATTGCTATATTAAAAATAATTACAAGCTTATTCCAGTGTCCATGCCTACGTGAAAAAAAAAATGATCCTACCAAAACATACAAGATAAAAAAGAATCATCATCATCATCAATGTTCTGTGCCTTTCAATGTTCCCACTACTGGGACACAGGCCTCCTCTCCAGGAGAGGGTATGGGCCAAAATCCACCACGCGGGCCCAGTGCGGATTGGTGGATGTCTTCAAATTTTTGGTTCTAGGACATGCCGGTTTCCTCACGATGTTTTCCTTCACCGGTTTGAGAGCAGTGGTGATGAAATAAATTACACAAAGTAATGCGCCTGGCTGGGTTTGAACTCGCGACCTACAACACTTAAGTCAGGGCCGTTACCAGTGGGCCACCACTGCTCTAACACCTAAATTCCAATACAATCATCTCATGTATATCCAGCTCATTAAAATGATTAGCATGTGTAATCAGTAATTACTAGAGCATCATTGAGCTATGAATCATGTATGACTGATTGTTCTAGAGGTGATTAATTCGTCTACTCAGTAGATCTGTGTCACAGGGTTCATATCTAAGTCCAATTTGATTGTAATGTCTTGTAATTGATCTAATTTACATGCTTTTATTCAGTTTCATCTGTCCCGATGTTTTTTTTTAGTTGCTATAAACTAGTGCTTGACTGCGATCCCTCCTGATGGTAAGCAGTGATGCAATCGATGATGATTAAGAGCCTATTCACTCTAGCCTTGAAGACACCTAAATTATAATCGGACGGAAAGACTGCAGCCGGTAAACTGTTCCAGTCCCTCGATGTACGCGGGAGGCAAAACGTTTAGTCCGGACCTTAGGTGTCTCAACAACGTAAGGGTGGATGATTGCCGTACGCTGGAATGTCCGATGGTAAAATTGAGATAGCGGAATCAAATCTTGTAATTTTAATTTGATGCACTTCGCGGTTACCGATTGAAGTGAAATTTTGCATGCATGTGTAAAACAGATGACAATAGGAAATTATTATGTCGTGTAGTTGATCTGATGATGGAACCGTAAGGTCGCTATAGGGACTCTGTAATTAAACGACCCAACCTCATCGAATTTGGGCTCGTATGATTTGTCTTGACGAGTTTTAATTATGTAGGTATATACTGCGCTATAAAGGCTTGCTATGAAACCAATATTTTCATTGAAAACTTGTTTTTATCTAAGTATTTATATCAATCAGAATATCTTACATTGGTAATTCAGTAGGTATGGGCTTGAGGATGGCAAGTAATGGAGTTGTCGACGGAGTGCAGTGCTCCACACGAGCAAGGAGATATCAGCAAAATCTTAGGGGCCCGGGAGGATCGAAGCCTACTGGGGCTATGGGTGAAGTAAAAGTGTACCCCAAGACCCTGAAACGGAGGCAAATAAAGGTCACAGGAGTGGGTTTTAGACAGCGAAATTCTGATACGCACTCACGCTTTTCCCAAGAGTGGGAGAAGTCATTAGATGATTTATAATCTAAAAAACAATATTTGTACCTAAATATCATGGTATGAATAAGTAACTAGTGACGCACCGCAGTTTTACCCATGCATTACAAATAATTTAAATTCAATGCTTCTCGTTAAACAACAAAATCATAACAACATTATACGTTGAAGAATCTAATGCTTTTATTTATTCTAACAAATATATTGTTTAAATCATTGAACCCCGAAGTTGAACCCCCATTAATTACCCCATAGTTCTGAGAAGTAGAGGACAACTGAAAGATCATACGTGAAGTTTTAGTACGCAAAAGTCTGCCACGCTTTCCGAAATAGCAACAAAAGTCATAAATAAGTTCACAGCTTTAAAAACGGTAGTAATTCAAACTATGAATAAAACATGAAGTATTTAAATATTATATTTATTCACAACATCATTCAAACCCAAAATAATATTGTACACAAAATCCTCGAAAATATAAACAAGTCTAACTTTCACAAATTCAACTTCCATTTTAAAGTCTGTTCAAAAGACTAAACTATTCAAGACGGAAGCCATGAAAAATGTTTTCCCTGCTATCCTTTATGATATTTCCAGGAATTTTCCACAAATATGAGAAGGAACCGTTTTATATAAAACCGATGACCTGAAATGCGGAGGCCAGCGGGTTTCCAACTGGCCATAGAGATTACATTCTGTTCCAATGCTTCCCGCAAAAAATAGGTTTTATTGCGAAAAATGCGCATAAATATTAAAGTTTTCTGTTTTATTATTTTTAGTAGTGTTGAACTGTGATATTGTTTTATACAGTTTTGTGAATGTTGAGAGGTAATAATTTATTTTTAAACTTTGTGGTATCGTTCGTTATTCGAAAACTAACTGGGTTTGCGTGGTGAACTTTTTCTAATTGATTTATGCATGGTTTAATAACTAGCCAATTGTTACCTAACCTAAGAAGGTCAGTGGTAGCCGAGTGGTAAAGGCCTAACTTACGAGTCGTGATCATGGGTTCAAACCCAGCTAGACGCATTACTTTGAGTAATTTTTTTCATCATCACTACTCTCAAAATGGTGAAGAAAAACATCGTGAGGACATGTGATATTCACCAATCCGCACTCAGCTCACGTAGTGTATTACGTCCAAATCTTGTCCTAGAAAGGAGGCCTGAGTCCTGAATGTTATGAGGCTTATGCCATGCTATGCTTATGCTAAATTACTATCTACATTACTAGTATCATCAATATTTGTAAATATGGCTTTCTAGCATTATCTTTTTAGCCTAAAGACGTCCACTGTTGGAAAAAGACCTTCCTCGAGTGTCACCTATAAACATCTAGTCATCATTTCACCTTGTGCGGTGGCCACTGTAAAACTTTTCGGTACCTTCGATTGTCTGTTCTCATTCATTATTCGTTTTTCAAAACTACCTGTACGAAACAAATTCGGGTGTGAAAAATGTGTGATGAATTTTGAAACTTTAAAATTTTTATCAAAATTAAAAATAAACACTGTCTTTATTAGTTTTTTAAAACTACCTTCAAAGTACGCTTTAAGAGGTGTTAAAGTTTTATGAAGAGATTCTTGCGAAGGCGCTGGCATAGTGCTAGTTAGTTATACAGAACATTAAGGAGAAAACACTTCTGTTTTGAAAAGAATGCAGTACAAGTTGCTTGCCTCCACCTAAGGGCACTTTCAATTTAGATGTTTCATTTCGTCGCTGCAGCAGCCTCTCAGCAAACTGTAGGGGCCCTTCAGGGTCGAAGCCTCTTGGAGCCGAAGGCGAAAGCGATATACCGGAGCTCTAGGAATAAGGCAAGGGATTCCTCCCTCCCAGGGTAGGCTGTTTAGGCAGTAAGAGTCTGACACTATTTCCCACTCCACCCACGAGCGGTTGCAGTAAGTTAGGAGTCCGTCAACAAACGCCTAAGTTGAGCAGGTGGTCTCTTTCTTCTGCAAAGCCGTGATGCTAGCAAAGGACGTACGCTAGAGGCAACGGCTCTTACGCCCCAGCCACGCCGTCGGGATTCCGATCCTGATCTCCAGCCACCGTAGGTGCAGGCTTGCGGACAGCAAGCAATGGGTAGCTCGCTGTTTGACCGTTTGGTAACAATCCGGACCGAGCTCAAGTCGTCGACTGTGCGTTCTATTCACGCACACCTCAAGAAATTGTCAGCAACCGTAGAGAGCCAGCAGGGCTGAAGCCTATTGCAGACATGGACAACTTCTGAAAAGAAGGACCATTGGATGGTTTTGATAGAGGAGAAAGATATATATGTAGTTTTTCGCGTACTTTTTACATATATACAATACATAACTAATGAAATTCATATATTCGTATATCAATCTATACTGACTTACCAACGCACAGCCGAAATTTTGAAGGATTTCTCGAAAAATTAACCCCGTAACCGGTCGGGATCAAACGGGGGTCAAAAATATTTATAGAAAAACCTGCTTATTAGCGTGTGAAGCCACTGGCAGAAAGCTAGTATATATACATATGAAAGCAGAGCAACATGTTCGACTTTCGACAGAAAAGGTGATGAAACTTATGTAACAGTACGTGCAGTAGCTTTTACAGTTAATCATATACAAGGCATGTTAAGTTCAGGTTTTGAATTCGATATGTTGTTGTCAGTGAAATAAACCGAAGTAAAGCAGAGTAGAAGCAAGGTCATACCCGGCGAGAGTCTCACTGCACAACACCGTCTCCTTGTCATGGACTTGCGCGTCAAGCCTAAGGTCAAGTTTGTTGAGCGCCAACAACGCCGAATACGGTGGTGTCACATATCTCGGCGGCCTGGGCGAAATGGCGTGAGGTGGCGGGGGTTATCTGTGACCCCAAAATGCCGGTTAGGCTCAAAGGACAGGTCTATAAGACCATCATTAGGCCTGTCCTTTTGTATGGCAGTGAAGCGTGGCCTGTACTTGAGCGACATAAGCAAAGCCTGCGTGTCACGGAAATGAATATGCTGCGCTGGATGTCTGGAGTTTCGCGGAAAGACCGCATTAAGAACTCCCGCATCCGGGGCAGCCTTCAGGTCCGTGACATAGCAGATAAACTGCAGGAGGGTCGCTTACGCTGGTATGGCCACGTTTTACGAAAACCGGCAGACTACGTGGGTAACAGATGCCTCGCCATGCCGCCTCCGCCGGGACCCGGAAAACGAGGTAGGCCTAAGAGGCGTTGGATCGACGTCGTAAGGGACGATATGCGTGCTAATGGGCTTAAGGCAGAGGACGCAAAAGACCGAGCGAAGTGGAGACGACTAGTCAGGAAAGCGGACCCCGGGCACCGAGGTGAAAGCCAAGGTAGCAACCGGGACTTACGCTAGGCTGATGATGATGATGAGTGAAATAAACCGAAGTTCGAACAACAAGCCAGGTGTTCCACCGTCCAAACATTGGATCCCAAAATACGGAAACATAAAAATTGGACGTCCAACAATATTCCCAGCTATCGTCATATCGTTAACCTTATTCCAATATTGATATTGCAAACAATCAGACGTAAATACATTCTCACATTCGTATCCACGACGTCATGTTAAACTATGGGTTAAACTCCAATATGCACTGACCTCTGTTTGCTCGGAGAGTCCACACAATGGAGGTCACGTTGTAATGGATTGTATAGCTTTATCCGTAGTAGTGTGTACCAGCATATAACAGATAAGTACAGAAGTCTATAATACACACTCATAATACCTAATCACCCTCAGCCTTTGTTCTGTTGTTCCCACTACTGGAACACAGGACACAGAACGTCTCCTCTTTAGGAGAAGGAATTGACCATATTCCACCACGCGGGCCTTAAGTGCTTGTTTAAGCAGACGCGACGCGTTGTGCGTTTGTCATACATTGCCGTATGTCTGTATTTGCGCTGGCGATGATGCGGCGAGCTGTTGTAATGTACAACGAACGCCAAACACGTCGCCCATCACGCTGCGTCACCGTAAACACGCACTATGTGTGCGTCGCTCGCGCATGCTTTGTGTATAGATTAACTTCTGTACTTATTCCTCTTGTGGTACCACTGTCATCATTGATATTTCATGAGTATTAAAAGTGTTGATATAAATGTATATTTTTCGTCAACACTGCCTGAAGAATCACTTTTATTTACAATATGGAAATAAGAATAATTTCATATGGATTGTATTGATATTCGTTGGATATGTAAAACCTTTAATAAATATACAGATGCCTGACGATGTATGCTGTATTTTTAACATTATTTTTATACTTGACTCTTCTTTTTATAATTTTTTAGGCTAAGAATTCACGAATCGGTTTTCAACCGCGTCCACCGCGGTAAATGAAACATCTGCTTTATTTCTAAACCCACGAGATCGCAGTTTTGTGTAGACGCAGCCGTTGCGACTGAAATTTTTGCTCATATGTGATTGTCGCAATACATACGGTTGCAAGACAGCCTGCTGCTGTAATGGGATCCGCGAACACCTGCGCACCGCGGGTGTAAAATGCGTTGAAAAATATGCTTTAATGTTTCACCTATACTCCATATCGGCATGTCCAAGAACCAAAAATTCAAACACATATGACATCCACCAATCCGCACTCGGCCCGCGTGGTAGATTATGGTCCATTCGATTTCCTGAGGCCTGTGTCCCAGCAGTGGGAACATTAAAAAGCTGATGATGATGATAATGACTTCGTATCTCCGGGAGAAAATTTCTTCAGTTCCTAGCACTTAGTAGCTGCTGCCTGTGGTTTCGCTTACATAATAAGAGAAAATCAGAGAACATATTCTCTGAAAAAAGTATCGTATATACCTACTATTCAAGTATCTAATACAAACCGATAATAATAGCAGTTTCATTTACCAGATCGACCTTTCACGGGATTGAAACGATCAAAATTCAGCCGAGTGTATGCCTTGCAATGACCATAGCCAAGACTTAGTAACAGACCACTTAAAGTTGCGAGTGTCGACCTCAGATTCGGCTCCGACCAGATTATCTATTTTGGCAACTAAAAGCATGACAACAAACGTAGCGTGCATAAAAGTTTTATTGCTTTTAAGTACTTTTTTTGACAAACTATATAAAATAACTTTTATTTTAAAAGGTTTTCTGAAATCTACTGAGTGACTTTTTTGACAAACTGCATTAAATAACTTTTATTCAGTTTTGTTAGAAATCTACGACGTGTCTTTTTTGAGAAGTAAATTGTTTGAAAATAAAAAAAAAATGTACCTACTTCACATATGTGGCTTATTAGATCCAAGTGATAAATAATTAAAAAAATCTCATGTCACAGAAACCCAATTCACCATCCAAATACAAATACACATTTTTGTGTATTTGTATTACTTAGCTGATACTTACATATAATATATGTAGGGAATAGGGCTGAATGTTACACCTGAATTTTCTTGAAATAATCATCTTTTTATTACATTTTTATCTTATAAAAACACATATCTCTGTCTAGGGCGAGACAGAGAGGTCTGGAAGGAAAAAGGGGAGGCCTTTGCCCAGCAGTGGGACATATATTAGGCTAAAAAAAACACATCTTCCATCTTGGTACATTATGGCTTCTTTTGATCTCACATTCAACAATCTACTTTTCAAGTCAAACCTACTTCGAATATTTTTTAAACTAGACAAGAATCCTACAAATATAAAAATGTCATGTCACAGTGTTCGTTATCGAACTCCTCCGAAACCTGATTTACCGACTTTTATGATTGGATGAAATTGTTAGTTTGGCTATTTTTTACTTATCTACTCTCCCCTCACTCATTTTTTTTCTTTTATAATTTATGTCAGGACAAAGTTTGCTGACATAGAATAAAATTATTAGTTAGATTTATGCTGTATCATAAACTTGACATTGAATTGGCGGCCAATAGCTAGTCTTAGATTTTTTGTTCTATTATAACTCCTGTTTCGGTTCACAAAAGTGTAAAATCACATACACACATACCCACCACATGCAGTTCTCGTGATAACAAACAACTTTTACTATGCGACCAAACCAAAAAAAATCTGCTGGTCATTTATGTTCGTCTTTTCGACTTTTCGACTTTTTTTCGATTTCAGGTTTGGTCCTATAGCAAAACTGGTTTGTTATCATGACTATACAACAGTTACCTCAACATCATCATCAGCCTTTTTAATGTTCCCACTGCTGAGACACAGGCCTCCTCTCTAGGAGAGGGAATGGGCCATAATACACCACGCGGGCCCAATGCGGATTGGTGGATGCCACATGTCTTCGAATGTTTGGTTCTAGGACATGCCGGTTTCCTCAAGATGTTGTCCTTCACCGATTTGAGAGCAGTGGTGATGAAATAAATTACACAAAGTAATGGGCCTGGCTGTGTTTGAACCCGTTACCACTCGACCATCACTGCTTACCTCACATATGATTCAAATTTAGATTTGCAGTATTTCTATGTATATATACATATAAATTGACACTTAATCGAGTCCTCAGAAGTTAGTACTTCGAATTGTAATCAAGATAATTATATCCCGAGAGGTTTATTGTTTCAAACGATATGTAATCTGAATAGTCCTTCAATTAAATGCCAACTTATCAAAGATAATGCAAGCAATTTAATGTATGTGTGTATAATATGTGCTGTGGGTGAACCTAAATAAATAAATAAGCAGTAATAATATCATTATCATTACATAGTATAAAACAAAGTCGCTACCCGCTGTCTGTCTCTATGTATGCTTAGATCTTTACAACTACGCAACAGATTTTGATGCGGTTTTTTTTTACTGACGTAGCTCCCGTGTTAACAAATTATTAATTTTGCCATTGTACCCGTACAAAGCTTGGGCGGGTCGCTAGTTATTATTATAAAGTGGAAAGTTTATAGTACAAAACTATAAACTTTCGTTTATGGTTTTTATCCCAGCAGAGTTTGTTCTTGGAATCGCCATAATTATGGCGGTAAGTCCTCTTTTTGAGGAGTGGTTGGAACTCATAGCGTGTGCATCTGAGGCCTGTTTCTGCGAAGCAGTAATGCTAGCACGCGTGAGACAAAAGGCCTCACGCCTAAGCTTCCGCTAGGATTTCGATCCCAATTTTAGGCGGTTCACACACTGCCCCCCATCATGCTGCATGTTGCGTTTCAACGTATTTACGCGCGTTCTTGCGGGAGTGCAAATTTGCATCATAGTGCGTGTTTTATACGCACACACGCGCGTAGGTGCGTTTTGTAGATTCACGCACGGCGGCTCTCATTTATTCGCCGTTCTCTGTGGTGGTCGTGCAGTACTGAGCATCACGATAATTTTGATAAAAATGGTTAATAGTGTGAGTGGTTTTCGATTTCGAATATAAATCGATCGATATCGAGATCCATTTTCAAACAAACACATCACGCCCATTCAAAATCACGCGCGGCACTGCGGGATTCGGTGTGCCATACCTTGCATCTCGCCCCGTACCTACGTGCGGGGGTACATGTTTCTCCGCGTGTATGCGCGTAATCCGAATGAACGCGCGTGGAAGCATTTTCAGTGTGTTGGACTGTGCGTATTTTCCATACAAACGGAGATACTTACAAGCAACGAAAGAGCACGCATTCACGCGCCACGCTGCATCATGCGGGGCAGTGTGAGAATCGGCTTAGGCTACCGTAGACGCGGACTTGCGGACGGCGAGCAATGGGTGGCTTGCTGTCCGACCGTCCGGTGATCATACGGGCTGAGCCCAAGTCTCCTAGGTATGTTATTTATTTATCAACAAAAGGAGGTACAAAGGCGGACTTTGGGCGGGCAACATACTCTACCAGTCAATGTAGGGTGAACAATAATTACGAAAATGTTAATTAGAAAACATTAGTGTACATTGTTATTTTTTAAACATTTCAAATTCAAACACACTCTTTACGTGTTTTTTTTTATATAAATTAGCGTAAACGAATTAACAAATCAAATCACCCACCAGATTTCAACCGTATTTATAAATTAGTAAAATTAATTACTTGAATAAAAGGTAATTGTATAAGTATAGCTAAGAACAATTTAAATTTTAAATGAAATTTTCTATCTTCAAGTAATGACTTAATAAAACATTACTTAGCGACAAGTAATTACTTCTTTATAATATAAAGGAAAGTATGTTGTTACATTTTCATTAGTTCAGACACTTTGTAGCAACTATAATTTATTTAGCCTTAATATAGGCTTTTGTTCATCGTCTAGTCATGCCCCTGTATTTGCTTGTCACTGCACAAACAAAAGACGAGGTTGACCTATATTTAGTCAGCATATACCATGAACCAGAGGTTTTGCTCGCGTTTGCTCGCAATCGCAAATTGACTGGCCTAGTGGTTAGTGATCCTGACTGCTATGTCGGAGGTCGTAGGTTTGAATTCCACTCGGGGCAAATGTTTGTGTGATGAGCATGATAATTTGTTCTGTGTCTGGGTGTAATTTATTTATAATATGTATATATGTAGACAACTGATAAACGGATAAACTATATTTAGAAACATATAAGTATGTTTATCAGTTGTCTAATAGATACTCATCACACAAGCACTGCTTAGCCTACCGTAGGGACCCTGAAGAACTGGGACCAAGCGTTTACGTCTGAAATGATGGCTCTGGGCCTGGTACAAAAGGCGACGTAGGAATAGGGTAGGTTTTTTAATCAGTAAAATTTTTAAACTGCTTCCCGCTACGTCTAAGGGCGGGATTCATCATTAAATGATTTTAACCAACCAAAAATAAAAAAAAGCTCTGCTTAGTTTGAAACTAGACAGCGTAGGAGACAGCGTCCATAACTATCACAAAAATAGTTATGGAATATAATAATTAGACCCAAATGTTTTCAATAAATTGTGTCTCTTTTGTTCTTATGCAGAAATGGATATTTTATCTCGCTCTTACATCGACCTTCGCATTAATACACGTGTAGGTAATGTTTTTCACCTCGTTATTCTTTGTGGACCTCTCAAATGGTCCTTCTAGGCTTTTATTAGAAAATAGTTTCGGCTTATTGGAAACTTGTAGAAGGGGTATGTTTGGGTATTAGGTAGGTTTTCGCTGATAATATTAATCATGCAGTTTTTTATTCCAGACTAGCTTTTGAAAGTAGAAAACATATGCCTATTTTATTCAATGATAAAATTGTATTCCAATATACGAATATTATTTCGAACATAAATGTAGTTTTCCATACTTATATGCTTTGACGAGGTACCATTATGATGTTTCTTTCAATAAAGAGATTTCGAACAGAAAAACTCTCATTACGATTATTTACAGCTCTATCAGTTTTTATCTAGGTACAGAATTAAAATAGATTCTATATCTGCAACCTTTTCCTACAAAACCACCCTAAAACTTTGATACCATGAAAGTAAAAATGTATTTTCAAAACATCCGGAGACCCATTCGATCTAAATCAGCCAAGCCGCTTAGAAGCAATTATGTGTCAAAGATATGGACAGAAGAAGGACATACACAAAGATTTTATGAGAAGTCATGTTGAGTTTCTTATCTTTTCCGGTGTATTACAGTAATATCATACTCATGTGAAGTGCAACTTGAGTACTTAATCGTTATTTGTAGACATATTTACAATCAATATAAAACTGATGCTATTAGTGACAACTCAGTTCTACCTTAACTATCACTAAACGTCAACATGTTTAAAGTATACAAAATCGAAGGAAGTCCAACAGTACGGGCCGTATTGATGACAGCCGAAGCTCTGAATGTAGACTACGAGACTCACTCTGTAGATTTCATGGGTGGAGAACACAAGACACCAGAATATTTGGAGAAGAATCCAGCGCACACCGTCCCTATTATAGAAGAAGATGGTTTCTTCCTAGCTGATAGCCATGCAATTATAACGTATTTAGCTGACAAATATGGAGATGAAGAATCCAAATTGTACCCAAAGGATTTGAAAACACGTGCGATAGTCAATCAGAGGCTTTTCTTTGAAGCTACTGTTCTTAATTCAGCATCCACTTCAGTGTCGTATGGAGTTGTACGCGAAGGCCAAACAGGTCCTACTCCTCATCAAATTGAAGATGTGAATGAGTGTTACGAAATTCTGGATAAATACTTGCAAAAGACCAAGTTCGTGGCATGCGATCATTTGACTGTGGCTGATTTTTCATGTATTGCTGCCGTCACTTTTATGGATTTCTGGGTTCCTGTTGATGAGAAGTATACAAAGGTAAAGGCGTGGATGAAGGGTCTGGAGAAAGAAGATTGGTACCAAAGAGGATTGATCCCAGGATTGACTTTGTTTAAAGAATATATGACTAATATTAAGAAAAAACGTAAAGCGAGCAAGTGAGTTTATATTTATAAATTATATATCTTTTTTCTTAAAAATCGCAACATTTTTATTTTTTATATTACTGTCCTTGGGGTAATTTTCCCGACTTATAAGTTATACGTCTCGTCGCAGGTTCAAACCCAGCCAGACATATTTCTTTTTATAATTTACTTGCATGGTGTAGGTGCAATACTGATGTTAAATATTTATACATTTATTATAGATATAAACCTTCCTCTTAAATCACTTTATCTATTTTAAAAAACTGCATCAAAATCCATTGCGCAGTTTTAAAGATCTAAGCATACATAGGGACAGCAGGAAGCGATATTGTTTTAAGTATACTATTTCATCACCACTGCTCTTAAAACTGTGAACGAAAACTTCTTGAAGTAACCATCATGTTCTAAAACCTAAAATTCGAAAATACAATCAACCGGCTCTGACGGGACTCACGTGGTGGATTTCACAACTTTCCTTCTCCTAGAGAGGAGGCCTGATTTCTAGTATTGAGGACATTACATTATTGATTGCTTATACACAACAATGTCCATTAATTTCGCCTTTGCATACCATCTGAGTGGCGATAAGACCTATTAGTCATCATAATAATTAGATTTTAATGGTTGTCGTATCACACTTCAGATAATGGCACTACGAAATCAGTTTCCGTTACAAAGTACTTCTACTTACTCGTTAGTTGACAATGAGTACAATACGATATCTTTGTATTAATTAACTAGTTTCTGCAAACGGCTTCACCCGTATGAAAGTAGGTTATTGGTTTTTCCATACGAACTTTGGACCTCCGTTTCATTCCTTTGGGAGTGAATTTTTGAAAATCCTTTCTTTAGTAGGTAGTTAAGAAACAATTGTCAAAATATAGGTTAGAAAGTCATCGCTTTCATTATAAAAAAAACTTTTGCAAAATTCCACGTTCTTAGTCTAAGCTGTAGGGGCCCTTCAAGATCGAAGCCTCCTGGAGCCGAGGGTTGGTGCGAAAGCGTTATTTATTTATTTATTCATTAACCAGAACGACAAAATGCCAATTACACTGATTAGCTTATTATACCGGGGCTCTGAGAATAAGGCAAGGGTGAAACGAGGTAGATTGTTTAGTTAGTAAGAGTCTGACACTGTTTCCCGTTCAGCCCAAGAGCGGTATTCGTCATTGGATGATTTTTACCTACCATAAAAAAACGCTCTTTCTTAGTCTCAGAATCTTCGTCTGTGTGTTGATATGTCAGTAAGTCAGTTTCTCATTAAGTCCCAAGAGGACATCGGTGTCCGCACACCTATCGTCTTTTAACTATATCTGCAATTACGATAGTCGAAATGTTAAAATACTATACTACTAGCCTAGCATTTGGTTGCGACAGTCGCTAACGCCATTTCACCATCCTGAGATCCTGCCGCATCATCATTGGTTGGTGATCTAGTCAATTCAACCGGTCATTTAATTAAACTGGCTTAACTCAATAAAAGCTATGTGGTAAAGACACTAATGCTATTAAGATATAATATATATAATCCTAACATAATTTGTCGGTAAATACAAATTTGATTCTGGAAATAGATATTCCAATATGAAAATTCCCAGAAATCTTTCCAAGCATTTGTTCAATATTCGGTTCAGAAGTAAGAGTAACACAATGGCGATATTGGATCAAAATTAATAAAATTTCTAAATAAATTTAATCTATCTAGTTTCCAAATTAAATATGTATCGATCTAGTTAAATATTTATTTTTTACCAGATAATTAACTCCTTTTAGTAGTTGCTACAAATACAGTAAGTTATAATTTAAAAAATATATTTAATCAATTTCCCTGTTCCTATACAACTCATTTTGATCAATTTTACGTCCAGGGAGTTAATTTTTCTTTAACAAGTTCAATGAGTCATATGTGTGCACACACAAAAATGCATTAAAATAAAGAAAACATTATAACTAGGTAACATATATACATACATATCGATGCCTCCCACGTAAGTTGTTGTAACCCCAAAAATGCAATTTTACAGGAGAGCGTTTTAAAGATACTTTTTGCGATACAAGCCACATTTTTCAAAGAATCTTTTTGAAATTCGGAATGAGCATATAGTTTTTAATATGTTATCGTTTACTATATGTCATTACTTTATAATTTTAACGGTTTCTTGAATTTTGTTGTTACAACTGTTTACCGCAACATGAGGTCCTTACAAAATGTTGTAACTATCACTTACATTATTATACACGGGACTTCAAGAGCCGATTTGGATCATATCTGATACTTACATCAATTTACGTCGATTACAAATAAAAAAAAGGTGTGGTATGTGTATCATTACTTGATATAATAAAATAAATACAATGTTTTTTCAGCCTAATTTCGTTTAAGACAATACCTTTTCGTTGATACGTTACCAAAATACAAAAAAGCAGAATATTTTCTATCAAGTTTATCAAAATTTTACATTTTAGGGTTTAGAGTTTAGAATAAGAAACGATATTTTAAAGATTAGGAAAACATTAAAGATTAAGATTAATAATCATTTTAAAAAATCTGAAAATAAAAATTTAAGCTTTTTCTTAATTTAAATTATACTTTCAATTAATTACATCGTCCTTTAATCAAATTTTTACTACAGTTTAAATAATCAAAACTCAAAAAAGTATCGTAACCAAAATGATTAAGAAAATTCTAGTAACCAATGAAATTTAAAAATAAGTAAATCATCATCATGTTCCTATGTTAGTGAAATGTGATTTGGAGTCGGTGAAACAAGCTTATTCTTCTATTTTGTCGTATCACCCGTCTCACTAACACTAACCTTTTCTTTCATATTACTCCTCCCACAATCTTTACTTTGTAATCTTTTCCTTTCTCCATTTTTTCAAGTGACTATAATTATAGCTCATTCTGTAATATGCTTTATTCTTCTTCTTTTCATAACCATATCCAAGACAAACGATAGGTAAAAAAGTAATGTTTAATAACTTACACTGAATCTAGAAAAGCCCGCAAATATTAAGTTTTGCTCGTAATATAATACAATAGAGGGTTTGTTTCCCGACCCCAAAAAGCTGGTTTCATGTACCTAACTGGTGTATTCATATCATCAGCATTTTAAGATGCCGAAATGCTGATGATATGAATACACCAGTTAGGTGCATGAAACCAGCTTAAGGCATTGTTGTTGAACAACAATACCTTAAGATACCATGATGCCTGATGAAAACATTAAATTAATATTGAATCTTCAGAACAAACTGGTACCTCTTTTATTTTTACGATATTATTATCTTTCAGATCTTGTTTTCTCTGTGTACCCTTTAGGCAAAAACTATACGTTGTTATTATATACACTAAAAGTTAAAACCTCTGTCTTAATATAATATTAGTGAATTTAGTCAAACGTAGTGTGACTCAACTTGCAAGCAAGTTGAAAAGACTTGAAATGGTCACAAACGATGGTTTTGACAGACCCAGACTTTTTCACAGTCTGTTAAATATCTCTTTGATCGGGATTAATACTGCTGTTGGTATATCAAATTTAACTAACACCTTATTAAGAACTTAATCACTTATAGAAATGGGAAAACTGTTGTTTACACACGTCTGAAGTTTGAAGTTTCAGTAACGACAACAGGCAATTTATTCTTATTTACTTATGTCTCACAATAGTATCAGCATAAATTCTAAGCTTGGCTCTTATGGATCGATAGATAGTTATACATCGTTTTCTCTGTCACCTTTTTAGTTTAATTTATTTAAATAGTGCTTACAGCAGACTCAATAGACCAGTTTTCCTACTGGCTGTTTTTTATTGATATTTTATTAGAAAGGTTTTTCTTTGACGTTGTTAGTCCTTTTTGAAAAATCTCTAGTCATTAAATGTGTACTTTTTTCATTACCTTTTTCAAACGATACTTTATTCAATCAAATAACTGATAGTGGACTTAGCTTAAAGAGTTCAACAGTGCAGAAACATGCAGGTGGTGACTAAGGTAAAAGTAACGAACAACGTTTTCTGATATGGGAAACTAGGAATAAACACGAGCAAAAAGGAAAGTCCTGGTGAGTTTTAATCAGTAAAAGTTGCTTTTACTGACTAAAACTCACATGTAATCTTTTGGTGCCTTTTGTGTTCCATGCCCACATTTCCTCGACACGACCTGGATGCCTTCCTTGAGAATTGGTACGATAAAGCGAGTAACTAAGATAACTGGAAAAATGAAGGGAGGCCTTTGCCCAGCAGTATGACAGAACAGGCTAACGATAATAATATAATATAAACAAAAATGGCTATAACAGTCGTAATCCAAATGATTATTATACTGCTATGAAATGCGACTAAGTGAGCAGTTTCAAGGACCAAAGTTACGAATATGCCATAATCTGTTAATTTAGTCATTTAAAACTTCTCAGATTCATTGAAAATGGTTGTCTAGAATGACTCTGACTTCAGTGATATTCATAAAACACTCCCTGAAAAATACATACAGCGTACTTATTTCAAACGAATAGCGACGTAAATCATTGTATGTGATGTTACAACTTATTTTTACATATCTAGCATCGAAGTAAAATGTTGTGCGTATCACTTAACATAAAATAATTTTAAAATTACCGACGTAAATTGTTGTATGTTATCAATACCATATTTTAAATGGTTATCATGTTAGTTAAAGATAAGATTAAACGGAATAGTAATTACTAGAATATTAAATTAACAACGTAAAAATTGCGTAAGAGGTGCAACTGGAAGTGAATTCCAGCGTAATCTGTGATATGTGTTACATACAACGGACGCACGTGGGCTTTTCTCCGTTGTAAACCATTGCAAGTAATAAATACTACAGTCTACGCCGGAATCGTTCGAAATATACAACATTATACGTTTCAAAAGTACCTTAAATAATAGGTTTTTTGGACTTTTTGTTTTTTTGTAGGATAGTTTACATAAAATTAGAATCTTTTACATAAAAAACCCAAAATCGCCATTTTGTGGGTTACAACAACTTACGTGGGAGGCATCGATATATATATGTGGTTTCCAAAAATATTACGTGGCAAATATGTTGAACCCGTTGCTATGATTACGCGCAGTCTCCCACTTCGATTGTAACCCGAAATTCGGTTACTACACATTCGAAGTCAATAGCCATCACCTTAATGATTTAACTTGCGTACAAATGATTCAACTGAGATTTATTAGGACATTTTAAAACGAGGTTCTTAAAAACCAACCACTCACTTAACTCTAATTCAGGATCATTTTCACTTCAAACCTATAAAAACAAGTAATTACCTTGCTCATTGAGTTCCACGTAATACTTAGAGCGTGTTAACTGTTATCGCTGCTTTGCAGATTGTGAACCAATTGACGAAATGGGTCACACCTTACTTTACTCGAAATTACAGGAGGAAGATAAGAACCAAGAGACAGTTAGAAGGAGATTGTAAGACTTAATAAGTAGTTGATTTATCAAAACTATTATATATATTATAGGTTTAGTTTTAATTGGGCCCTATTGCCCAACCAGCTAAGACCCTACGGTTTGCTGAAAACTCCTTGATGCGTGTATGGAATGACGTCGACGTCTTGGGCTTAGTCCAGACGGTAGGACGGCGAGCCGGTGGCCGGAGATCGATCTCGGGGTCACCGCGGCGTCAGGGGCGTGAGCACCGTTTTCCCAACCGTGCAGCCTCCTCCTTTGCTAGTATTACTGCTTCGCAGAAGGAGGTGACCGACTACCATTCCTTTCTAAAATATGGGTATAATATGGCAATACCGTGATCGCTTGAAAAGAGGCTTACCCACTCAGGGCATCATTATCTCTCTAACCATTTCGCAACTAACTTAAAGTTGGCTTTCAGTCTAACCGAATGCCGCTGAATACGAATGGTTTTACATAGATAAACAAGGTTGTCGCCACAGCATGAAGAATCCTCTCACTTAGGTGGCAATGAGCAGGGCATTGCCTCGCAGAACGGATGGCCGTTCGGTTGGGACCGAAGGGTTCTGGAATGGCGACTACCTACCGGAAGATGTACCGTTGGAAGGCCTCTAACAAGGGGGCTTAGACAAAGTCACATTCTCACTAACGATAACGAAATTCGAAACTCCGAAATATATGGAACTGACCATAGATATATCAAACAGTAGAGATATGTTATCAATACAATTTTGTTCGAGTTCAGATGTCTCCTAACTACGCCCATTTTTTCACTAACACAAATTCAAAATCTATACGTACGCCACACGACCTCACATGTCTCACGGACACAGAGATATAGATATCAACACATTTGAACTTTTTTATGAAACACACTCAAAAAAGAGGTGGAGCATCCTCTTGTAACTACGGGCTCAGTCTAAACACACATATGCAAATTATACAATTAGTGATGACAAGTAGCCGAGAAAAAAATATCGATAAATTCAGAATTGCAAAATTTGCTCCATCTCACCAAGGCAATCTTTGATGAATTATACGTTAATAACTTTTTATTCCGTTTGCAGCACGGAAAACACACACACACGGAAACTGTGTCATAAAAAATATAGCTGATATTTACACAGGAACAATGAGTAATGAGTCTACACACACATCCAGGATTGTCACCACCTTCGTAGGATAGGACCTATTATCTTCTATTTAAATAAAAAATATCTTTACTTTAAAAAAAGCTAATTCGAGTTACGAGATGTTTAATAGGAACCTAATTCTATACGAGCGAAATTTTTTAATTTATTATTAATTACAATACAAATTAGATTTTGTAAACACTATATATCATCATCATCATTTCAGCTGAAAACTTTCGCAGTTGGACGAAATTTATATTGAATCCAGAATAAAAACATACTTGGGACGTTCATGATATTTCCACATAATTTGTCAAAATGTTCTCCAAGTTCAGTGTTGGAGTCGCCCTTTTCAGAGTGAATTCATCCACTTTTATTCTTGGATCCTTCGGATAACTAAAAATTTTAAATTAAAGGGCAGTGGATATGATTGATAGTGATAAAACGAATGATGCAGGAATATCACAAGAAAACATAAACTAATAGTTTCCTACAACATTTATTTCGTTTTACTAACTATTTCATGCGTGGTTCCGTCAGTTCCCAAAAGTGTATTTTATTGCCAATTAGTTTACAACAATTTTGTTGCTAAATATTATTATTTTCAGCCTAAAGACTTTTGAAAAGATATTATAGAAAGCCCAGGATGTGGATTATTTGAAATATTTATTAAAATAAAATATCTAAAAGAGGTAATGTAGAGGAAGAAATATACAAACAAAATAATTTTAGATATTTTTTAGAAATAATTTTTCATCCTATTAAAAATAAATCCCAACCACATGAAATTCCGTTCAGTTTATTTTTTTAGGTTTCTCGCGAATAGACATACGTACATACATAAAAACGGGGATCATGAAAAATATCGATAACCACAAATATTACTTCACATCCTTAACAAAACAAAAGACTAACGCATGATCTTACGTTAAATACACATCCATTGTGCATCTAGGCCAGCTGATTAATTGATCGATATGTACTAAGCAAGCAATGATATTGGTTCTCAATTCAAAAAATTGTCTTTGCACCTAATTGTGTTTTTTAGTACCGGGAAGAAGTATGCCGGCCTAGTTGTGTTCGCAAGAACCACGCCTCCTTGCCATATCTCTACTGTTTGATATATCTATGGAACTGACATATGCCTTCGACTTATCGATATGTCTTCAGTCAAACGTTTTCGATTCGCTAATTGTTAATACGTCAAATTTGACGTTTTAATTCGATAACCGTAGCCAAGAAGTTATTATTTTATCGAACCAACACTTCGACTTATCGATATGTTAGTCGATGTCACTTTGTCTACCATTTTGTGGTCGACATCATTAAGGCGAAATCGAACTTAGAAATGGATTCGACACGGAGCGATTGCCACTTGTCTAGGGCCCAAGTTCATCAGTCCGATGGCCTGGTAAGGGATGTGGGAATCCGATGGACGTGAGACGCACAAACCGTTCATTATGACAAAACTTTGGAAAGGCCATGTCCAACAGTGGATGTCTTTTGGCTCTAAGCATACATAGGGACAGACAACGGAAAGCAACTTTGTTTTATACTGTGTAGTGGTGAGAAGTAATAAAAAGTATATATATAATAAGAAGATGGTTATAAAAATTCTATTCGATAATATATTTAAGCAGTTCATATAGTTTAATAGTTTTCAATATTTATATACAAAAACGCTATCCACTATCATTTATTTTATTTTAGTAAATTTTCTATTTGCTTATAATATAATTATTTTTTACGTTCTAGTGTCTGACGTCAAGACGTTCATGGCCGATCACATTTTGATCTGGATATGAAAAATGTGTGTTAAAATTATAGGTTTGATATTTTTTATTTGGGAAATAAAAAAACAGAAATTTATTAACACAGGTTCTCAATTTGATTTTTTTTTAATTTATTTTTCAGCGATATCTTAAACAATTGTTTCTAAATTTTTCGATATCTTAAACAATTGATTTTGTTTAAGATATCGTATGTTTTTTTTTTTGTGGAAAATTGTTATTTAATACACATTTATGTTTGAAGGAGAAATTTGGAATTAGATAGCGAACATTTTTAATATTTGACATTTTGTATTCAACATCATCATTTCGGGTAAGGTCGCGGTTTCAAACCGGCATGCTCTAAAACCAAAAAACTTAAAGACACGTGACATCTACCAACCCGTACAAGGCCTGCAAGGTGGATTACGACTTCTTCCCTCTCCTAAAGATAAGGCCTGGGTCTCGTGGTCTCAAAGTGGACAGATAAGCCGGACAGACAAGCGGCTATACAAACAGAGCAAATGACTAAATAGATTTGTCAATACATCAAACCAGTACAGCTGATATCTCCGAAAATAAAGCTAGCTCAAATTAGTCCTATCGCGAACCCGTCAGCGCTGGTTACAGCTCCAGCCTTCAATTTAAGGCGATGTCTCCGGACGGCATCGGCTTTGACAGGGTTATTTTCACCTGGTCCATATTGACGAAGCTGGCGAGCGATAGTATTGAACGGTAGGCAATAAATATAGCTCTTTAGAGGCTGTTTGAGAAAATATCTTGAGTTAAAATAATATAATATTGTATAAATCGTGGCCAGATCGTGGAATTGATCAGTGATGTAGCCGGCCATATCATGAAATAGTTGCATCTATTTTTTTATGGTGTGCAAAAATCATTGAATGACGAATTCCGTTTTTGGACGGAGCGGATTCTTACTGGCTAAACACCCTAACCCGTTCTGTCTTTGCCCTTCGCACTGGGGCCAAGCCTTCCTGTCAAAAAGAAACCCTAGGCCCCAGTAAGCTTCGATCTTTTTGCAGAGTCTCTACGGCTTTCCTGACAACTCCTTAACGCGCGAGGGAACAGAGCGCGCCGTCGACGACTTGATCTTGGTTCGGACTGTGACTCACCATCCGCAACACCGTGCTTACGGTGGAAATGGTTGTATTTCATGATATGGCCAATTAATTGTTTAAACGTCAACGTTTAATGATATTTCAATCAACGTTCGGCCTTTTGGCTATATAGGTATGTAGGGTTTAAAATCTTAAAAAAATAAATGCCAATAACAGTTGTTAACAGCAAAAACCACTTATTTTTTTAACTATTTTTTTTTACGAGTGCACAAGAGCTCAGCTTGCAAAAGTTCGCAGAACAGTTTGCCGGCTGCAGTCTTTCCGTCCGAATATAATTTATGTGTCTTCAAGGCTAGAGTGAATAGGCTCTTAATAAACTAGTGCGCCTTACCATCAATGATTGCATCACTGCTTACCATCAGGTGGGATCGCAGTTAAGCACTAGTTTATTGCAATTAAAAAAAAAAGCCTATCTTCGCAAAAGTTTGCAGATCTTCAGGCTGGTTAAGTTAGAACGGCCGTGGTTGGGTTTCGTAATTTTATATTTCGAAATGGAGGGTAGAAGTACGTACTTACAAACGCATTCCCTACCTATATTCCCGTCTCTTTCCCACACGGGCGCTGACTGATGCTCTTGTTTCGTCATCGGTCGCGAACATTCGATAAGGACACACCTCATTCCAATTTTGAAAGAATCACCGCGCGAGGTGTCACGAAATCAATTGTGCCTAATTTCTCCTATATATTTTTCTATTTTTTTTACGAACTATTAAAAGTGATATAGCCTGATGTTAAAAACCATTGATTGGAGTGCGTGCCAGTGGTTCCTGAACGAGTCTCACCTCAACGGACATAGTAAGGTTAGTGCGCATGTTCCTTTTCCGTCCTACAGCTGCGTACGCAAGATCACGTACTCGTTCTCCGTATCAAGTTCAGTCCACTTCCATCTTCTTATTTTGAACCAGTTCCCTCAGCGACAGGGTTTCCGCATTTTCATTATATTCTCATATTTCCCGCTTAAGTAACTGGTGTACGGCACTACCAGGCGTACTTACTAGTTCATCGTATTAAATCTGCCTTCTTTTAAGCCCGTGTGTCGCATATAAAGTGCTTAATTTGTCCAAAGTTTAGTTTATCTAAAGTTGTAAGTAACGAATTAGAATTGTCAAGGCATAGAATGCACGCAATTATTTTAAGTGTATCGTATATAATTTGAGTTCTTTGAAACCTGTGTGCTGCGGCTAAAGTACCTACATATCTAAAATTTCATTCATTTATAGTTGTTAGTAACAAATTGGAAATGTCAAGATACCTACACAACGCACGAAATCTTTTAAGGGTGGGCCAGATGGTTGCAAACTAGTATTCCTATCTAACCAAGGTTACCTCCTGGGGCCAAAGGTTTATGCGAAACCATAACACCAGGGGGGCTACTCTCTTTCTCCGAAAAACGAAGTTTCGATCGAAAATTCAATTGTTTCCTACCACAAGTCAGTTTAATTAGACTCAGTGCAAAGGTGGCAACCAACCACAGCCACTAGTGGTTATCGATAGCGACTTAACACACTTTTATAAGAATGTTGTATACGACGCACCACACGTGTTGCCGGTGACCGCCACTCGCTACACTAGCGTCCGTGGCTTGCCACTTTCAGTCGCTACGGGCCACACAAAACGCCAACACCGCCACTGTCACGCTGCAACACCCAATGTACTATAACGACTAGACGTTCTACGTATCGCTCGCGTCACCATTCCAAACCACCATGCGCCAGCAAACTTTCCGTAACAGAGTCTATCATAAGATTTTGCAGCAGAGAATGGGTTTTACAATGTGGTGGCTTCCAAACACCAGTGGTTGTCGCTCGTTATTTATACCTACTGTTACAAATGTGTTAGTAGCGCGCGATAGCCATCGGTTGCTGTAGTCGGTGGTCGGATGTGTGAGTAACAGGATTTTACGATAGTTATAGTTTAGTGCTTAGTGTGTAAATAGAAGTGTTTTTTTTTTAACAGGAGTGACATTATCACTAAGTGATAAAACTCCTTATAATAAATAAAGAAAAAAAACAAGTTCTAAATTTAATCATTGCAGTTGGGAAAATTCGTCGCTCAACCAAGGGCGTTGAAGGTCATAGTTTACATCCACCGTCTACTTTACATGGATAAAGGCTACCCACTGACCGATTGAAGCTTGCAAGGTCGCCCTGGCTGGGACGTTAGTTTACAAATTATTTTTATGGTGGGAAAAGTCGCCCTTGGGCGGAGCAGGAAACAGTGTCAGACTCTTAGGTACTGACTAAACGACCAGGATCAAACCTTCCTTTCAGAAACTGGACCTGGGCCCCAGTAGGCTTTGGCCTTGCAGTTGGGGCTCTCGATTTGCTGACAACTCCTTGAGTCACGCGGAAACAGAGCTTCGACGATTGGCTTGGTCTGGAAAGATACCAGACCTAGACGGTGGGCTACCTATTGTTCGCCGTCCGTCGTACAAGCCCGCGGTTTACAAACCCTTTGGTCTACCCTTTATAGTGCATTGTATGTTTAATCAGTGAAATAATTTATGCAGTTTGGTATCGAGGTAATTTAGTATTAGACAAAAGGAGTTGAAAGTTCATTGTGGTCCCCGCCGCGTAATAAACGTGTATGCATTATTTTGAATGGAAGCTATTCGTGGTATCCTATTCAAGCGAGCAATATGAAAATGTGTAAGTAATAATAATAATAATAATAATAACGTTTATTTAGCCAAAAATACAGATTGATACAAAGATTTTAAGCTGTAGGTTTATAATGATACATACAGAGTTCATAATGCAATCCGTCAAAGAAAGATCCTCTACCTCTTAAACTAGGATTTACCTGTATTTTAAGAGGTAGTGCTCGGCTAAGGTAACAATAGCTAAAGGACAACAAAATAGAGTCTGACAAATGGACTGAGCAGGCTCGCCGTTTGGCTTACAAACGTGTAAAAACAAGAAACATAAAAAATAAAAGCAAAAAGAACATAGTTAAATAAAATAGAAAACAAATGTAATGTATCCGTGACTGAGTGTGCTTATGTTTGAGAAAGTGAGCGTGTAGGTAGTGGATACAGGGATGTGAGAAGGTAAATGTGTTGTGTGTGTGAGTGTGCGTGTTGTTTGTGTGAGAGGGTATGTGTGTGTGAGTGTATGGACACTTATGTACATATATATATGATAAATTTGCAAGTAGGTTTCATTTTTTTATTTTTTTTTATTTTTTATTATAAACTTTATGGTTCCGGTATTTCCTAGCTGACTGAGAAGAAACACCGAAACCATGTTTGTTGGTATCAGGCATTATATGCTAGTAGAGACTCCGTGAACGAATAGTCCTTCAGTAGGAGCCAGTCTGTTAATTTAGATTTGAGTTCAAAAGTGTTTAGGTTTAAAATTTTTATATGTTTGTTAATTTTGCTGTATATATGAGAACTTAATGTGAAATACTGGTGTTTGGCAAAGGTGGTCTTGTGTTGGGTGCTTGGTGGAAGAAAAACACGCTTATTTGGATTTGCGGGTGGAAGGCTACTGTGCCTCTTGAGGGTGGATTGGAGCACAAAGAGTTGTCGTACAGTGAGAACTTTACAGTAAGAATATAGTTCTGTAGTTGGGAACTTGTATGGCTTTTTGGTCATTACTTTGAGTATTGCTCTTTGTGCTCTCTCCACCCGCAGAAGGTTAGTTTTTGCAGCACCTCCCCACGCAACAATGCAGTACCCAATCACTGATTGGCACAGTGCTAAGTAGACCATTTTCAATGTATCAGGATTGGCTGATTCCCTCAGCAACTTGAAGGTATGAATGAGACGCAATGTTCGGGTGGTGATGGCGTCAATTTGTTTGTCCCACCTTAAGCCATCATCTATCAGCACCCCCAGATACCTTACGGTGTCAGTACTTATGAGTGAAGGACAGGTGATGCAACTGGATGCGTTTGCGCACGAGTGAGCGGTTATAGTAAAGGAAGGGGGCGGCTTGTTGTTACGTCGGATAGCAAATGGAATGTATGTAGTTTTCCCTAGGTTAAGGGTAAGGAGATTTGCATTTAGCCATGACATTACCCCAGACATTGCCGTCTCCGCATTTGTCTTAACCGTTTCCCAGGTGGGCCCATCAATGAGAATCGCGGTGTCATCTGCGTAAGCATAAATTTTACAGTGTGGGAGGCTCAGCCTGCAGAGATCGTTGACGTAGATTAGAAAGAGCGTTGGGGAGAGTACGCCACCTTGGGGAACGCCGTAGCATACGGAAAACTCATCACTAAGTCTTGTATCAATCTTAATACATTGTTTACGGTTGTGTAAGTAGTCTTTAAATATTTCCAAAGGTATTCCTCGGACTCCGATTCGTTCCAGTTTTGAAATGAGTGAGGGAACAGAAACTGTGTCAAATGCTTTTGAGAGATCTAGGAAGATGCCTAGACATTTGCGCTTTTGGTCTAGATTCAAAGCTACCTGTTGTGTGAGATCCAAGACCGCATCCTCCGTAGATAGTTTTGCTCGGAAGCCATATTGGTTATTAGCAATAATCTGGTGTTTGTCAAGGAAGCTACGCAAACATTTGTTTAGGATTTTTTCGAGAATTTTAGAGAGTGTGGATAAAACTGAGATCGGTCTGTAATTGTTGACACAGCTTCTGCTCCCACACTTATATATAGGGTGAACTATGGCTTTTTTAAATGCATTTGGAAACACACCTACCTGTAGGCATCGATTTAAAAGGTGAGTGATGTGTGGAACCACATCACTCACCTTTTAAATCGATGTATTTTTGTTATTAATTACGCTATTTTAATGTATTCAATTCTTTTGCACTTGTTTCTGTTTTTATTTAAGGTTCTAAATATTTTTAGCGTCAGTTTTTAATGAAACAAGAAAAATATAAAAGAAATTCAACTAATTAAACCTATATACTGAAAAGCCGAGTTTTATGACGCCGTATATCTAAATTAATATGGCGTCATAAAACTCTTTCCTAGCCGATGAAGTTGTTATATTTAGGCCGTTTGAGGCAGCCGCCGCGGCAGCACCATATACAAATCAATTTATAGCTTATTACAGGTGTATGATCTGTTCTTATAATTATTTTTTATAGTTCACGGTAATATATCCATGAGTTGTATAATATTTTTATTAATATGTCAACATTTCAATTTAAATAAAATACATTACAATTACGCTGGTTACATAACTATATATATGTTATAATGTTAGTTGCAATAAATATAAAATAAATTATTAGTTACAATATTATTTATCTGTCACCACCAGCACAGCACGATGAGCTAGGAAGATGGGATGGCGCAAGAGTGTTGACACAGGTAGCATCCTACACTAAAGATCTACCCATCTTCCAAGGAAATAAAGACATACCGTCCGGTCTCTTACCATCGTTGCGTGTCAGGAAATGAGGTTCCAAAACTGCCAAAACGTTGGATCAAAACAAAGAAAATTATTTTTTTACTTAATGAGAACATACTCATTCTGTACATAGCATTAAATAGTGTCCCTGCAGGAGTGATTTCCGACAGCTACAATTTGGAAACAGTGGTGGCTTAGTGGTAATGGCCTCGACTTACGAGTTTTAGGTCATGGGTTCAAACCCAGCCAGGCGCACTTTATCACCACTGCTCTCAAAACGGTGAAGGAAAACATTGTGAAGAAGAAACCGGCATGTCCTAGAACCAAAGATTTAAAGACATGTGACATTCACCAATCCGCACTGTTGTTGGGACCGCGTGGTTTTTTTATGGGCCGGCGTTTATGTGGATTATGGCCCATACATTCTCCTAGAGAAGAGGGCTTTGTCTCAGCAGTAAGAAAGAAAATAAACGGCTGATGATTATAATTATGATGACAATCTGAGGGTATATTAGTTGAACCAGTTGCTATGATTATATGCAGTCCCCTACTTCGATTGAGACCGAAAAATCTATTATGATGTTGGTTCAACTTACCGTTCGAACTTCTGAAGTTAGGCTCTGTGAATTTTCATACTTTACACAATAATAAAGGTTTAAAAAAAACGTCAAGTTAGAACGGCAGTACTATAATATATGATACTTATTGTACTATTTTGTAACACAGTGATTAAGCGCGATCATACCAATAATACCATTCTTACGATATTGAGACATCAACAGTCCGGACTAAGTGTTTTGCCTCGTCGTTTATACCGCGTACATCTAGCGACTGGAACAGTTTGCCGGCTGCTGTCTTTCCGGCCGATTATAATTTAGGTGTCTTTAAGGCTAGAGTGAATAGGCTCTTAATAAACACATCAACGATTGCATCACTGCTTACCATCAATTGGGGTTGCAGTCAAGCATTAGTTTATAGCAAAAAAATAAACTAAAGAAAATATGTTTTTTTGCAATACCGACTTTAAATACACTCTAAATATACAAAAGCTGATCCATTTTCTATCCACTCTTCATAACACTTCTATCATTTAGTTTCGCTACTAAACATTGCTCCGCATACCGGTTACCTTCCACGCTTCTCCGCGGTGAGGAATCCACGTCTGAAACTTATATCCGTTTTGGAATTATGATAAAACAGGTACTGACGTGTACTGTATTGTGCCTGAAATAGAGATATAAGATGTTGCATAAGACAGCTTCCTGAAATTGGATATTTATTTATAAAATGTGGCTTAGACGGTGTGTGTGTAGTGTTTCGTTAACTCCAATATACCTTTCCTCTAAGCTTTGTGGCCTTGAGTAAAGGCATATAATGATTTGAAATGTCTGGACATTTCAAATCATTATATTATTGTCCTTATTAAATGATCATATAAATCATTATATTATTATCCTTTTCCTTAAAGCTATTCTGGAATAGCTTTAAGGAAAAGGATGGTACGATATTTTAGGATTTAAAACTTTTTTTATGGTGGAAAAAATCTAGTGACGAATCCCGCCCTTGAGCGGAGCAGGTAACACTGTCAAACTTTTAGTGACTAAACTATCCAGCCTATAACTTCTTAGCCTTCATACCGGGGTCGGACCTTCCTTTCAGAAATGGAACCGTAGCCCCACTAGGCTTCGGCCCTGCAGTTGGGCCTCTAGATTTTCTGACAATCTCTCGGGGAACGCTTTAACGCGTGAGATGTCATTGGATGAGTTTTATCCAACACATAAAAGGGCAACTGAAGGACCAAGGTGTTTGGTCAATAAAATGACACTGACACGCTCTCCCACTTCAATCTAGAGCGGAAAAAGATATTGGGTAATTTTCCACCTCAAAAAATACTTGCCGAGTTTTTTTTATCAGCAAATGGGCTAATTTTGCACCTTGGAAAAAAATGCACCAAGGGCTATAAACATATGTACGTGACTAATATTGTAAAATAAAATATTAATTACCATGAAAATGAAGTTAACTATTAGATAAGGGCTTCGAAATAATTACACTGATATCATAATAAAGGTAGATTTCTCCCTAAAACCAGATACCGTCCCTTAATTTCCGGGTACGGTCCTATGAACGATATGGGGGTGTTCCATTCTTGGTTCATATCATATATCGCACATAAATCATTATACAAGGGGTGGAAACGTCAACAGCTGATTATTTTGTCAATATTGTTATAGAAATTATGATCTGTTACGTGATAGTAAAATTAAGGTAAGTGTAGTACGCGGCTAATAAGTTGAACCATTTGTTATGTTCCTCGGTGGCACATTACTTTTTGTAAATTATTTCATCATCAATGCTCTCAAAACGGTGAACTAAAAATTTTAAGACATGACATCCTGCACTGGCAAAGTTGAAAGGTAATCGTTTGTCTTGGTATGGCCATGTAAAGAGGAGAGATGAAACGCATGTTACGAAAAGAGTTTTGAATTTACACGTAGATGGATGGAGAGGAAGAGGGAGGCCGAAGAAGAGATGGATGGATTGTGTGAGAAGTGATATGAAAGAAAAGGGAGTTAGTGACAGTGTGACGGTCGACAGGACAGAGTGGAAGAAAAAAACATGTTGCGCCGACCCCAAGTAATATGGGATAAGGGTAGGATGATGATGATCCTGCACTGGCAACTCGCACTGGGCCAGCGTGGTGGATTACGGCCCAATCCCTCTCCTAAAGAGGAGGCCTGAATCCCAGCAGTGGGATCATTATAAAGCTAATGCTATGCTATGCTACGTACAGCTTTCCTCTTCGACTGCGACCTAAATGATGGTTTTACACAAGTAAAACCATCATAGCAGTCGAACTTTAATGCGTATTAATCTATGGTAATAATTGATTTTCGACTTTCTAATATTAGTTTTTTTTTCCAGACAACTGACAACTTTAAACTTATCTATTACTAGCTTTTGTCAGCGGCTTCGCCCGCGTACATAAAATATAGCCTATGTCACTCAGGAGTAAAGCAGCTTTCTATTGTTGCTAAAATCTTTTCAATCGGACCAGTAGTTCCCGAGATTACCTCCTACAAACAAAAAAATAAAAAAACAAACTTTACCTCTTTATTATATTAGTGTAGATGTAGATAATGTGATTATATCAAGTTGTCTAAAAAAAATGGTCGACGACTTGGGCTCGGCCCGGACGGTTAACGGACCGTCGTACAGCGATCTACCTATTGCTAGCCGTCCGCAAGCCCGCGTCTAATGTAGCTGAAAATCGGGATCGGAATCGCGGCGGCAGAGGGTACTTCCCCTCCGTCGCCGCGTGGAGTGATCTGTGGAGGTCTGATAGGCAGTCGCTTCATGTTAAAACACAGGTATTCATCTGCATCCGTTTACACTAGACACTAACCTCAAACTAATTGGGAAAAGCCTAGAGTGTATGAGTTTGTGAACAAAAAATCGTCCGGTCATCTGGTATCGGTCCAAACCAAGTCAGGTCGTCGACGGCGCGCTATGTTCTCGCGCGCCTCAAGGTCCGGCTTCTGAAACGTAGGTTCGACTCCGGTATGAGGGCTAAGAAGGAATGGGGTGGGTTGTTTAGTCAGTAGAAGTCTGACGCTGTTTCCCGCTCTGTCCAAGGGCTGGATTCGTCATTAGGTGATTTTTCCCACCATAAAAAAGCTAATTGGGAAAAGCTTAGAGTATGATTTTGTGATCAAAAAATCGTCCGTTCGACAAATATCGGTCCAGACCAAGCCAGGGGCCCTACTCTCTTTCTCCGAAAAACGAAGTTTCGATCGAAATTTCAATTGTTTCCTACCACGTGTCACTTTAATTAGACTCAGCGCAAAGGTGGCAACCAACCAAAGTCACTAGTGGCTATCGATAGCGACTTAATACACTTTTTCATAAGTATTTTGTATACGACGCGCCACACGTGTCGCCGGTGTCCGCCACTCGCTACACCAGCATCCGTAACTTGCCACTTTTGGTCACTACGGGACACACAAACCAACACTCGCCACCGTCACGCTGCTACATAACACCAAACGAACTGTTAACGGTTGGATAGTTGTACAATATCGCTCGCGTCACCATGCCAAACCACCATGCGCTAACAAACTTTCCGTAACAAAGTCTATCGTAAGACTTCGCAGCAGAGTATGGGTTTGACAAAGTGGTGGCTTCCAAACGCCAGTGGATGTCGCTCGTTCCTTATACCTACTTTTACAAATGTGGCAGTAGCGCGCGATAGTCATCGTTTGCTGTAGTCGGTGGTCCGTTTGCACCGAGCCTTAATTTCCGAAATTTCATGACAACGAAATTTCGAAGAACGAGAGTAGACGTCCTGGTCGTCGACGGCGCCCTCTGTTCCCGCGCGTATGTGGTATGGGGGCTATTATGATGGCTAAGAAGGTTTAGTCAGTAAGAGTCTGACACTGTTTCTTACCCCGCTCCAGGGCAGGGTTCGGCATTAGATGATTTTACGCACCATAAAAAATCTTAATCCAATTGGGAAAAGCCTAGAGAGTCCGTACTCTCCCAAACTAATGTTTGTGATGGAAAAATCGCCAATTTGACCTTTACTACCCACTTACTGGGCAAAACAATGCCCCTTGACTGATAGACGACCTTTCAGCGAAAGTAATTCATTATTTAGTAAAAATACAGATTATTTTACAACGAGTTTTTGGGTAAAACATACTGACGAGTTACTAACGCATACCTAAGTGCTTGTTCACGTTGGAACGCGCGGGCGCGGTGGCGGGTGCGGTCGCGAAGACGTGGCGGGTTTGTGTTCACATTGGCCGCCAGGCGCGGTGTGACGCGCTAACGTTTCTAGCGACAAGTTCAAACTGGTTGAACTTACCTGACGTCGCGAGTGAATCGCGCGCTCCGCCGCTAGTTTGACGTGAACACACACAAACATCTCACGCGTTTGATATTGCCGCGTGCGGCGCGCGCGCGACAGTCGCTAGCTTGCCCGCTACTTAGACCGCACGTGCGTTTCCTACGTGAACACTTGGATGTTACGCCATATGTTTGATATTTCGAGACCGCGCCCGCCACCGCGCCCGCGAGTCAACGTGAACAAGCACTAAGGCTATACACTATCTGAAACATGTTGACCTAAAAGAAGCTAAATAAATAATTTTGTTTTAACAGCGTGGTTTGGATTTTGGACCGACCTTTGACCTTGTGGAAAGTTGAATCAATATAACAGGATACCTAATTGTTTTATCTAGAACTAGCTTTTGCTAGCGGCTTCTCTTGTGTGGAAGTAAAATGTTGTGTCAAAGAAACATACTCCCGGAATTAAAAGTTCCTGGAATGATCTTTGTGGTGTGTTTTTGTTTGTTGCTGTTTGTTGTTATTTTGTGCATGTAGTTGGTGTGTTGTGTTTGTAGTTTTCTACAGAATGTTTTTCATTTATAAATTCCTCAGGTCCTTTCCCGCAAATATTATATTTTTCTTCTGTTTTATGTACTCTTCCAGGACATGGTCAATCCGTCTGCCATACATACACGTATACAAACACCATCACACACACAAACACTGTTTCATTAGTGTAATAATAATTAATAATGCGTATGGAACATTATTTTCGAGGGGGATGTCGTAAATTACTTCTTTCCCTCAAGAAGGAGGGAGAGAAGGTGTCAGTCTTTTATTGATCAAAACATACTGAGTTCTTAAAGTTCCCCTTAGCACACACTCAAGACGACTCTTCAAGGAGTTGTCAGCAAACTGTAGGGGCCCTACAGGTTCGAAGCCTCCTGGGGCCGAGGGTTGATACAAAAGTGTTATACAGGGGCTCTGGGACGAAGGCAAGGAAGGGACGGGGTAGGTGGTTTTGACAGTAAGAGTCTAACACTGTTTCCTGCTTCGCCCAAGAGCGGGATTCGTCATTCAATGAATTTACCTAACATAAAAAAACCTGTCCGTGTCGCGTGCCCATCTTGATACGATAAACAATTTTAATTTTAAAAAATTGTGGCGGGAGAGAACACGCGCTCTTTTCTGCACTAGTGCTGAAAAAATATCTATCCAGGTGTGTCTGTTCAATTTTCACGGGAGTGAAGCTGCTAACAGAATCTAGTTTTATTATTAACTGAACATTGCCACTCTCCCTCAACTCTTATCAATCCAACCAACCGTTTCCAAACGAAACTGTGTGAGCATACAAAATCCCAATTATCTATTCGAATGGCTGAAAATCACTATCCGCAAATGGGTATCGATTGAATCCAATCAAATCACTCAAATCACTTTGTTGAATCTATTCTAGTCTTTAGTCTCGTTTGCAGGAAACTATCTGGATTTGAATTTAAATACTTAGTTGAAGAACGGTTCTTTGGAATGATTGTTTTTCTGCTACTGAATAAGTTGATCTTTTATAAAATCGTTTGAATTAATGCTACTGTGCTGTGTTTTGACTAACTTTAATTTACTTATTTGACTTATTTATTCACAAACACTTGTACAATTACAGAGGATATCTAAGGCTGTCATGTCACGATGAAAACTTACAAACTAAAAATCATCAACAGCCTTTATAATGTTCCCACAGCTGGAACACACAGGCCTCCTTTCTAAGCGAGGAAACGAGCTATAATACTCAATACGGGCCCAATGCAGATAGGTACATGTCACATGTCTTCAAATTTTTGGTTCTTGGATATGCAAATTTGCTCATGATGTTTTCCATTACCGTATTGAGAGCAGTGGTGTTGAAATAAAAAACACAAAGTTAGCTGAATTTAAACTCGCGGCCTACAACTTGTAAGTCAACTTTCACGTGAGTAAAGCCTAAACAATGAAAGCCTTAATAATACCAATGTCTAGGTCTCTTTAAAAGACGTAAATGCGTGTCAAAAAATGAATTTTACCCTTTACGCCGAACTATGGAGCACAGGCGTAGGGTAGCCAGCATTTTAGTATTTTACAGGATGCACTTTAGAAAGTGTACATGAGAATTCAATCCTTGGTTCTTTCAAATCCTTTCCTTAGTATTGTTCGTCAAGTCGTTGAGCTCCTTAGCAGTCCTGACTTGAGTTTTGCGAATACTGACAAATGCTTGCAGTGACTGGACAGGTCTACACAGATCTGTATGGTTTTTGCTTCAAAGTACCATCTCAGATGAATCTGCGTAATCCCTTTGTGATTTTTATCTATATATATTTACTGTATGGACTTTAAAAGGGACTTTGACCCCTGAGTTTGTTTCATTGTTTCTTCTTACGGTAGTCAGCTAGGAAACAGCGGTCTCATCTAGTTTTGACGAAAAAAAAACAGTGTTGTATAAAAGTGGTTTTTAACCTTTTGACTACCTGTGCGAACGCCGGCGTTCGCTCGGGGCGATTTCATTTTCAATTCTAATATTATTTGCAAAATAAATATCATTTACCATTAAATAATTTGATTCCATTACCTTTTTGACGACAAGTGTTCACCCCTACATTGTTAATTCTACGGTCCAAATCACCACCTTACACATGAGGACAACCTCTGAACATCTCCTGCCAGGACATGAATTGCAATGATTTAAATGAAAAGTTTGGTAAATTCCTTCTCTCTTCTAGAGAAGGGACCTGTGTCCCAGCAGTGACAATATTGTAAGGCTGATGCCATGTAATATTGAAAGCACTACATCGGTTGTGCACCAAGAGACCCGTCTAATACACAATGTGAGTGCGGTGCTCTTGTTCAAAACATGAGCCACATCTTAGAGTGCTATAAGTGCCCATACACCTTCACTATTGAGGATTTAATGAGTGTCACCACTGCAGTTAGCGTAGCTCTAACAGCTTAACGAGTTTACCATCAGTTTAGTAAGTAAGGAGATTAAAGACTGGAACAATTTTACAAGAACTGCGACGTCCTTCCGTCCGATTATTTAGGTGGCCTTAAGGCTAAAGTCAAAAGGCTCTTAATAAACAAGTGATATCATTGCTTACTATCATCACTGCTTACTATCAAGTGGAATCGCAGTTAGGATTAACATAAAGGCATTTAAAAAAACCATTTAAAAAACTCAGATTTACTCGACATGAATTTAAACCATGATGGTATTTCCCCAGAGGCGTCAGAACCTCCGAATAATCCATGGGAGAATCTCATGTCAGCTGTGTAGATAGATGTTCAAGTACACACATATTAGCGTAAATAATTTAATCCGAACTTGAGTCCCAAACTTCAAAGGACTTACAACTAAGAACGTAATTCAGAACGAAATCGCAATACTAACACGCAAGCAACCACATTGTACACAATAACTCCAAAAAGGTCATTAAAATTGAATTTCCCTCTGAATAATTCCACGTCGTTACAATAACATCAAACACGCCAATTCATATTAGCTTCAATGGAACCTTTGTGCTTACGTCACACTATTAAAATCACAAGTTGTCTAAGGGCAAGGCAAACAATGTAGAAAAATTCGCGCACAGCTCACGAGTCGAAAAAATACCTACGAAATAGAATGGCAGCCAGCCGCTATGGTTCCGTTTCGCTATAAAAACCTACCCGAGCAAACTCTGTAATTCCGCTTCGTCCCAACCGATATAAAATATGAAAGACTGAGCGAAATTCGCCTCGGCTCCCCCTGCGAAAGCTCGGCTCTTTCCGCCGACCTTCGGCTAACTTCGTACCGCCGTAGCGGCAGTTTCGTAGCGCCGGCCCCGCGTAGCTCACGTAGTTACTACGCCGCGTAGCAGTCTACTGTTCATTTTTCGGTGTATGTGTTTTATTTGGTGTCATAGTTTGAAACGAATGTGTGAATTATTTGGTGTAGTACTCAAATGATGTGTGTATTGGATACCAGGAGTTACGTGGTTGCTGATAAACTTGTTTGATGGTTCGGAAAAATGGTATGGATACTTTTTAATGATAAGTATGATTAGTTAATGGCAGCGCTTAACGTCTTTATGGACGAAAATTTTCTTTTACGATTCTCTGAAAGCCTTCAATTAATTTTGCTAGTTTAAAATTTTGTTAAGATCTTAAATAAGGTTTTGATGTTGTTTCATAAAAATTATGGAGATTTTTTCTCGCAATTATTCTTAAAGACTTTTTTCCCTTTTTATATGGTAATTTCGCGTTGGATTTTTTTTTTTTGATGATTTATGCCTTCATTAACAGATTAATTAAACTTGAAAGTAAAATGTTTTTTACTTCTAGTTACTTGAAACTTAAGAACGTTCCAATTTACTTGTTTTGTGTTATAAAAAATGCCATTAAAATTTGAAACCTAACACCAAATATTCTATTATCGAAACTGCGCCTCTCGGGTCGTCGAGACGTTCTTCAATTGTCTTTCGTGACAATTCACATTACTGTGTCAATATCTCTGCGTTCGATTCAGTCTCGGAACGATTCTTATTATTTTCGACATCACGATTCTGATTTGATGCAGTGACAGTGATTGTTCTCGGGAAAATTACATGGAGAGGAAAAAATTCAAAGGAATAAAATCGTATTGAAATGAAGGAAAAAATGTGATTTATGATAATTATTTATTATGGTCGTCTATGTAAAGTAATCTTAAGGAAAATGATTTTTTTTTATCTGACTATGGTTGAGCCAAAAAAGAAGATTATGTTTTTGATCTTTTAAATGTGGTTATACAAACTGGAAAATTAAAAGGTAAGAAATAAGTACATATTTAAATTTATAATGACAAGGTTGAGTTCAGTTTTTGAACAAGAAATTATCGCAAAGTTTTATGAACATACTGTGATTACAGTGAACCTAATCTATAAACAAAAAAGTCGTTTATATATATCCATTACAGATTTCAAAATCATGCGACCAGTGTACTCCAAACTGGTTTTATTAGAAAGGGAATAAAGCGAATATAGTTTTATAGTACCAAAAAAAATTAATTAAAACATATTGCAAAGTTTTTCCCAACAAATAAAAACATGTATGTCTTTTTTTAGTGTAATAGCTTCTCCAGTTATCCTTCAGTTAATCATAAGTTTGATTAGCCTGTTGGTATATTGGTTAGAGGTCCTGACGGCTATGCCATAGGTTGTGGGTTTGACTTCCAGCCAAGACAAATGTTTGTGTTAGCCACGATCATTTGTTCTGTGTCTGGCTATAATTTATGCGGTTAGAAATAAATAAGTATGTTTATCAATTGTCTAGTACTCTTTGCACATGAACTAGAAAACGTTATGTTAAAGTTGTGGAATATCATTATTATACACTATTGCAACACTAGTGCAGTAGTACTAGAGCAGTGGTGGCTGAGTGGTAAAGGTCCTGACTTACGAGTTATAGGTCACGAGTTAAAACCCAGCCAGGTACATTACTTTGTGTAATTTATTTCATCACTACTGCTTTCAAAACGGTGAAGGCAACCGGCATGTCCTCGAACCAAATATTCGAAGACATGTGACATCCTCTAATTCGCACTGGGCCCGCGTGGTGGATTATGACTCATTCCCTCTCCTAGAGAGGAGGCCTGTGTCCCTGTGTGAACATTAATAAAGCTGATGATAATTATTATTATTCACTATTACAACACTGCCGATCAATCTATCATATCAAATGGAATTTTGCACTTTCTAAAGCCGAATTTATCCAAGATTAAGTCCTTTTATAAGTCCCTCTAAAGCCTTGAACCAAAGTTTACTAACGACATTTAAACTGCGTCGAGCTTTAAGCTAACTATAGCTGTAAGATTAGACTAGTGATTGGACTACAGTGAGTGAAGTTGATTCCCAACAGCTGGCCTTATCCGTTTACTGAGAGGAGGAGGAATTATATGACGTCTTCTATGCTTATAGTTGTAACATATTATGGGAGTGAAGTTGTATTATTAAGTGATTGAAACGAAGACCGAATAACCGTGATAATTTTAATGAATGGAGGAAGAATGAATGCTCTTAAAACGGTGAAGGAAATTGGCATATCCTAGAATCGAAATTCGAAGACGTATGACATCCACCAATTCGCACTGGGCCCGCGTGGTGGATTAAAGCCCATTCCTTCTCGTAGACAGGAGGCCTGTGTCCCAGCAGTGGGAACACTGATGAGGCTGATGATGATGATGGAGGACGGTTTTAGACAACAGTACAGGCCAATACAGGCCAATATATATAATAATAATTGTCTTTATTTTCCATATGTCTTAATACCTTTCACAAAACGGGACTTGTCCTTGGATGCAATAGCATTGCCCGTTCAGGGATAATAGTCAGTTAGCATCAGGTTCCATTAAAAGAATCTAAAGGTAAAGGAGAGTTAGTTTCGGTTCCTCATACGCCTTCCAAACAGCCAGGACCTCAGGGTTCTGAGATACAATAATAAATTGTTATTTATTGCACACAAACACACAACATACCTAGTAAACACTGCTGGAATAATTTATGTATAAAGGTGAGCTTAACTCAACAATTATATTTCCCCCGTCCAACCTTTGATAGATTATAGAGAGAGAATATATATTCGAGAGTAGAAACCAGACTGTACACTATAAACCTACATAAATAAGCCTTATGAATATATTATACATCTACACTATAATTATAATAAAGAGGTAAAGTTTGTTTTTTTATTTTTTTGTTTGTAGGAAGTAATCTCTGGAACTACTGGTCCGATTGGAGAAATTTTAGCAATAATAGAAAGCTGCTTTACTCCTGAGTGACATAGGCTATATTTTATGTACGCGGGCGAAGCCGCTGACAAAAGCTAGTATTAATATATATTAATATTATTTCAATAATGAAATGAAGTGTTAAGTCGCTTATTACCTACATTCAGCCTTTGGTATTCTGACCTGGTTATTGATTAGATAATGTAAAAAAAAGACATGATAAGAATGTTTCACAAATTACTTATTTATACTCTCAAGCCCCGAACGAACGCCGGCGTTCACACACCTGTTGTCCTTCTATTATATTTCTAATTACGACACTCCAAAATTTAATTTCTTTTTTTTAATAGTCTATTTTGTATCCCACTGCTAAAAAACTCATACGACTTGACAGAGGCAGCCTGCGTCTGGTGGCGGGGACTATCACTGGACACTGTACACTGAATAAACATCTTCATACAATAGGCATTACGGACAGCCCCCTGTGCAGAACATGCTTGGTGCAGGAGGAGACAATTGCCCACGTGCTCCTGGACTGCACAGGTGTTACTGACATACGCACACGAACCATAGGCACACCGAACTCCCTTATTGACGCCCTGAAAAACCTGAAAGGCATAATCAGCTTCTGGAGAGAAGTGGGCTGGTTGGAATAAGCCCACGAGATTATGGCCGCTATGGCTCACGTACAATGGTCTACACAAGACTAAGTGCGGAAACCATACTCAGACATACATCCCACTGCTAGGCAAAGGCCTCCCTTTCTCCTACCAAACTTCTCTGTCTTGGGCAACCTTCGGCCAAGTTTGCCCCGCGATCGTGATTAGATCGTCACACCACCTTCGCCGTGATCAACCTCGACGGCGTCGACTTCCCTCCGGAAAAAAAAAATATTAAATTAATGATTTTTTTAAATTTAATAAATACTAGCGACCCGCCCCAGCGTCGCATGGGAGCAATGCCGATATTAAATATATTATGCATGTATTATACATATAAACCTTTCTCTTGAATCACTCTATCTATTAAAAGAAACCGCATCGAAATCCGTTGCTTAGTTCTAAAGCTTTAAGCATATATAGACAGGAAGAGACTTTGTTTTATACTATGTAATGATATTACAAATAAAAACTTTTCTGAAAAAGTGGAATTTTTTCCTTACGACCTTCCGATAGGAGGCATCGTTTTATGTTTTTGAGGAAAATAAGAACATTGGGCCATTATTTGAATGGTCTGAGTGAGTTATATCAGCATATATACCAGAAATGGTATCCGATATCGGTAAAGCCGTATATCACTATTACTACATAATATAAAACAAAGTCGCTTCCCGCTATATATGCAGCTGTATATACGCTGTATATCCCATATCTTTGAAACGACGGAACGGATGTTGATGCGGTTTTTTTTTCATAGAGTCGTTTAAGAGGAAGGTTTATATGTGTAATACATGCATAACATATCTAATATCAGCATTGCACCCGTCCAAAGCTGGGGCGGGTTGTTAGTAATGCTTTATTTTAGTTAACACAAATCATATTATATAATTTATATTTTAATCTAAAGATTTTGAGTATAAGATTAGTGTTGCTTTCCAACTTTCATTCCCCTGACCTGACTCGGTTTTTCTTTTATTATAGGGTATTATTTATAACTTTATAGGGTAGGGCTTGTTAGGAGCCTAAGCTTTTAATGATGTGTGTATAATGCACGTCAATTATAGAACATTTACATCCAATACCGCCTTCATACTATAGTAATAAGGGTGGTTTTCGCAATTCAAAATTTTACTACAGAAATGCGATAACATTACTACATATTTTTACTCACTAAAACTATGCTACATCCGTGCCAAGAGCACAAACGAAGTGCAACGACTGGATATTGAACTCATGACCTTCCAAATAGATCATATTTTAAGAACTAAGTTATTCTAAGAAGAATTCTGGAAGAAAATGGTTTTTTACTCCACTCGATTGAGTTGATGTCTGATAGAATCAAACATAAATCAAGGGTGAGTCAAAGATGAGTCTAGGATGAGTTGAGGATGAGTCGAGGATGAGTCGAGTAGAGAAAATTATAACATGCGGCAAATATTTTGAACCATTTGCTCTGGTTACACACAGACGCACTTTGACTAAGACCCGAAAATCGGTTCTAATCCTCGTCACACTAGTTAAACTATCATAATAGTCAACCTTGCAATGCACAGTAACTGATATTCGGGTTTTGGTTGGGAGCTGCAGCACGTCATCATCAGCCTTTTTAATGTTCCCACTGCAGGGACACAGGCCTCCTCTTTCTAGGAGAGGGAATGGGCCATAATCCACCACGCGGGCCCAGTGCGGATTGGTGGATCCAATTATAGCTGCACGTAACCATAACAAATGGTTCAACTTGTTTGCCGCGTGCTATACTTAGATTAGAATTTAGGGTTAATGTTACTGAGTGGGGTAGGTAATCAAAGTTACTGCGTAGTCGAATGTAGCTCAGCTAGTCTAAGTACGGAGGTAGGTCGTAAAATCGTTCTTTGTTTATGTAACGCTATATAGTCAGGGGCACTGAATTGTACAAAAGATTAATCGTGCCCTTGGAACGCAAAAGACATCTGGATGAAAACAGGTGGGTTTTTGTCAGTAAATCTGATATTCCCTCGCACTCCAGCCAAGTGTGGGAGACTCATTTGATGATACACTTAAAAAAATGATAAGTTAGGTCAGAGTTAAAGCGACGAGAAACTCAAAAGGTATCTGGTTTCAGTAAATAAAAGTCTTTCTCAGTCCACTTAGAGCCAAAAAATGCATATTTTAGGCATATTTCATAGGCATGGTTTAGGTGGTTATTTGTGTATATTTCTAATTTGTCTTATTTTTTCACTTATTATTTGATTTTACGACGAACGAACTTCTGAACTACACATTTTTGCATACCTCATTTTTTTTTTAACGATAACACGATGCCATCTGGCTAAAAAAATATTTGAGCCACTATAAACGAGCCACCCTATATAAAGTACCTTTATAAATCCAAACATATGGGTGGTTTCAGTTAGATATTATTTTCCTTTTCTGTAGTAATGTCCCATGTATTTTTAGGCTCAGGTCTTTGAGTTTATTATTTCGATCGTTTCGCATGACTACATGAGTTTGTGAATACAATTTTCGTTTATTGCAGTAATATTGTAGAATATTTAAGCTATTTACTTTGGGTATAGTGCCTATTATATATTTGTATGAATACCAAATGGGTAACTACCCATTTGGTATTCATCAACTGATGGGCATCGTTTTTTTGGGGTGGGTGGGACTAGAACTTGTTTCAAGTATGGTTATAATTTTGGATTTACTTTTCTACGATCTCGTAATGTAAGGGTAAAAATAACACCCCATTGCTATCAGTCCGCTGTCCGTCTGTTTGTCAGGTAGCATCTCATAACTGCTGAACAGTTATTTTTATGGTAGGCAAAAATCATCCAATGACGAATCCTGCTGTTGGGCGAATCGGGAAACCGTGTCAGACTCTTACTGAATAAACACACCCCATTCTTTCTTTTACGGTACCTCTGAATAGTTGAATTTTTTACAGAAATACATCTCTGTTGCCGATATAGTAATAATACATAATAATAATATGCTTATTGAAGCAATAGTTAAAATTATCAGTCCCCTAGCCAAGTTATAATCGTTTCGTTTTGAGTTAGCGCTTGTAGATAGCCACGATCCTTTCCTTTGTTAAGATGACATCCGAACAAGGGAATTGGAGACGTGGCCAACTACAAGCGCTAACTCTAAACGATACGATTGTAACTTGGCTAGGGAGCCTGGAAATATGTAGTTGCTCATGAGTAACTAAGTTGCACCAAAATACAGCCTACCCTAAGCGTGCACCAAAGAATTATCCACGTACTTACACCTAGCTAGGGCTAGCTCAAATATTGAAGACTACGTCTAGCGAAGTACCTGCTTTCAAGCAGCTTAATCTCTTAGGCGCTCTCATTATACTCTCCGAAGAAAGGCTTGTTTGTTACAGGACTTGCAACTCAGATTATTCGAGAGGCAACCCTGGTTTAAAACCGTTTTTACTAGTGTTTTGTACTCGAGCTACGAAATTGCATAGCTTAAGAGGTTTAGAATGAGAAATTCTTAACATTTTGCTCTTTCTCTTATATTTATAATGTATTAGTTGCTACTGGCGGTTTTTAATGTGATATAAACTTTCTTAATTTTAATGATTTGACATTATTAAAAAAAAAATTAGCTACTAATTATGGCATGTATATTTGTATAATATATATATTTTTTATTATAAGTAACTTTCTAATGACACACTTCTTTAACTTTCTAATGACACTTCATTTTATTTGAAATATCTATTATTTATTTAAACTTTATGTAAAGTAGTGGTACATATGCGGACTTAATGCTACAAGGTATTTTCTACCAGTCAACAATTTTCTACTTTCATGCGGGCGAAACCACTGGCAAAAGATAGTGCCTAATATTACAATGGAATTTGGTTCTCACTTATCCACCATGTTAAGCCGGAGTATGTTTCCTGATAGCTTTAACTTAACCGACCACATCGTCGTTCGACAATGTGGTCAGCCGCGAGTCTACCAACAATCTACACTAATATAATAAAGAGGTAAAGTTTGTTTTTTTGTTTCTTTGTTTTTTTGTTTGTAGGAGGTAATCTCTGGAACTACTGGTTCGATTGAAAAAAAAATAGCAACAACAGAAAGCTGTTTTACTCCTGAGTGACATAGGCTATATTTTATGTACGCGGGCGAAGCCGCTGACAAAAGCTAGTATACAATAAATCAGTGGCGCAACAAATTGCTGAACTTATTATTGCCATTATTTCAGTCACATGCCTTGAACTAATTTCTAGAAGAGAGTTCATCGGCAATGCCTACACTCAATACAGCTGGATTTAACTTTCACCACTTTAACAGCTGATGACGTAATGACTTATCATCATCATCCTTCAGCTGGAACACTCCAACTGCTAAAAGAGGAAGATGGGTTTCCTCCTAACATCCAGTGGTTACCTGCAAATGAAGGTTGCAGGAAACCACTGGATGTTTTTTTTTTTTGACCAGAGGCAATATCGTAACCAATGAGGTTAATCTGAGGTGCGATTATTGTAAGTTCAAATCTGTATTGAAACATCAAGGTCAATGATCCAGCTTGTGAAATTTTTAGGGTCCTAACATATATTCTCAGAATATTAATCATCAAAATTATATTTACACACATACTTACACATTCATATACATAGGTAAACTGGTTATTATAGGTTAATTAACACACATAAAGGTTTCTTTTGTTTGTACAAGAAGTTAAAGTAGAACATTGACTCCTAAAACCATCCACCAAAACGCACTGGGCCCGTGGTGGATTATGGCCTATTCCCTCTCTTAGAGAAGAGGTTTGTGTCTCAGCAGTGGGAATATTAAAAAGGTTGATGATGACTCCTAAAGGGTAAACCGCACGGTTACTATCTAGCGTTCCAACCAAGGTTACCTTGGCTTACAAAAAAAAAACAACATAATATTTTACATATTTATATTCTATTTTATTAACAGACAGCAACTTTGTTTAATACTATAATGATAATTCATTACATAGTATTAAACAAAGTTGCTGTCTGTCCCTATATAAGCTTAGATATTTAAAACTGCGCAACTGATTTTGATGCGGTTTTTTTTTTAATAGATAGAGTGATTGATGCGGAAGGTCTATATCTATAAATACGTACATAATATATTTAATATCACCACTGCACCCGTGCGAAGCCAGGGCAGGTCACTAGTATATAATATTCTCTTAAATATAATATATTTTAAACTATAAATACTTTTATACTAAACCTAACTATGGACCTACATATAACACAAAAACACCCTTAGGCGTCAAAGTACTCCTCCACATCGCTGTCATCCGGAAATTTGCAAAAGGCATTTTACAGATATTTGAAATAAATTTTTATATAAATTAATTGCTAGTTGTTATAACTTTACAGAAAATTATTGTGTCACTTATGGTTACAACACAGTCCAATATGTTGGTAGATACCTATAATTTTATTCGTTTGAATACTACAGTAATTGCCTCATGTAATAACATTATACACAAGTAATGTCGTTGATCAGTATTTATTTATTAATTGGTTGATAGTAGTAATAACTACGTAATAAATTGGTGGTATTTGTTGATGTTTGGTAATTTATTTGCCTGTTTATTCTATAGGTGTTAAAAGACTTTGCTAGGTGCCAAATAAAATTGTTCTACTATTATAGACCTCGGACTTTTTACTAATATTTCTGCGTGTTTGAAAAAACAAGGTATATAAAAGATTCTAGACCGATTATACACAAATAATCTGTTTTTGAAATAAGTCAATAAATGTAAAATGATTATTGATTGCTACAGCAAATTTATTTTTTGGCTTTTGCCATTTTTTATTAAAAAAATATTGTACATTTCACCGAAAAATCGCAGACTCCGTATAATCGTAATAATATTATATAAATAAAAAAAAACGTAAACGATAAATCCTCTTCCCCCTATCCCTCCATTTACTTTATACTTATATATAATATATATTCATATATATGCGGGTTTACATTATCTACACTAATATAATAAAGAGGTAAAGTTTGTTTTTTTTGTTTGTAGGGGGTAATCTCTGGAACTACTGGTCCGATTGGAAAAAATTTAGTAACAATAGAAAGCTGCTTTACTCCTATATGTATATTTTATGTACGCGGGCGAAGCCGCTGACAAAAGCTAGTATTAAATATATGTGTATACTATGTTCCTTTTTATGCACCTGCTATGTGGTTTTTTTATGGTGTGAAAAATCATCTAATGACGAATCCCGCCCTTGAGCGGAGTGGGAAATAGTGTCAGACTCTTACTGACTAAATGACCCACCCCATTCCTTCTAAGCTTCATACCGGGGTCGGACCTTCCTTTCAGAAACCGGACCGGGGACCCGGTAGACTTCGGTCCCGCAGTTGGGCCTCTCCATTTGCTGACAACTCCTTGAGTCAGTCTTGGTTGACTGATAGAGAATGCCTGAGGCATTAACTTCGCCTTCGTATCTTTGTGTTGCATGAAGATTTAATAAATAATAATCCTTTGTTATTTTCCAACATACCTGTGACTTTATAACGGCGATTCGAATTAGACATTTTCATAAAACACGGTCTATTAATCAAAAACACAGAAATCATAAACATGAGCAAAACAATTGTAAATTAAAACAAAAAAAAATGCGTTCCTGACGATACACATTTTTTATAATTGCAAACTTTCTAACACCCTTCGAAAGGGCGGGTTTTTACTAAAAAATAAACCTCGACTTTGTAAAAAAAAACCCTACAATATCAACATAGCTAGCTGAAAACGTAAAATCCAGTAACACATTTTGTTATCTGACTTTATTTGCTAAAACAGTCGTGTAATCAAAATAGGAATCTGTTTACTTAGGTCCCTCGCAATTACCATTTCGTAGTTAAATTATTACGAATAAATATTCATTGGGTTTTGTAATATTCATAGGCTGTTATTAAGGATGTTTTGATAAGCAAGAATGTAGCTATGGTGTTTGTTTACTTTAGCACCGTTTTTGTATAATAGTTACTTGCTTTCGCTAGCGGTTTTGTCACCGTGACAGTGGAAAATTATTCCAAGGGAACATACTCGAGGAATACGAAGTTTTCCATACGCTATACCAGGATATGCAGATATGCAGAGAAGTAGTGGCCGAGTGGTAATGGTCGTGGGTTCAAACCCAGCCAGGCGCATTACTTTGTGTAATTTATTTCATCACCACTGCTCTCAAAACGGTGAAGGAAAACATCGTGAGGCAAGTCCTAGAACCAAAAATTCAAAGACGTTTGAGATGCACCAATCCGCACTGGGCTCACTTGGTGGATTATGGCCCAATTCCTCTCTTTGAGAGGCCTGTGTCTCTGCAGTGGGAACATTAAAGGTTGAAGATGATACCAGGAAATCCTGGTATCATCATCATCATCAACCTTTAGACCAAATGTGATAGTTTATATTATTAAAATAAAACTTATTTAATGGATCTAGCGTCAAAAAATGCACACCAACAAATTCATAAACTTTCGCCTTTTTACAGCTACTTGACCCGGAAGAAACTTTGAAAATTATTCTATGGGGACCATGTTCATGAAATAAAAAATACCCCATAAACTATTCCACGATGTGATCTACCTATGAGCTATGTACCATCTTAATTCATTCGGCCATAAAGACGAAAAGGTAACAGATAGACAGTCACTTTCTCATTTATATATAAGTCATATCATAAGTGATATTGAAAATAAATAATTACAGTAAGATGATTTTTAATTTTCTAGTGTGAATCCAAACTTTTTTAGAAAAGTTCAGAGAGAAAAATCCAATAACCCAAGAACAGAAATCAAATAAAAAGGGATCTAAAGAAAACGGTCAAAAGAAGATTTTATAAACATCCGTAATATAGATTCAGAATTTCAATCTTGAAATAAATTAATTTCATTCATTGTACTGTACTAGTGAAATTGGTAAAAATATTAATGATTCTCTCAGTGGCCCACTTTCACTCGCTCGTCATATTTCTATACGAAATTGCCTGTCACGAACAATTGATCAACTGCCTATTTTATAATTATACCAATGACTGGCGTTGATGGAAATTATAGTGACGTAACCTTGAGTTACATTGGTTAATACAACGTTAGATACATTAAGGGACAAAATGTCCCTAAACATGACACGCAACGTTGCCTATTGCCCCGCAACTTGCTTTAACATTTGACAACGCATCTCCTTGACACAACCCAGCCGGGCGCATTATTTGTGTAATTTATTTCATCAGCACTACTCTTATGGAAAACATCGTGAGGAAACTGCATGTCGCCTGAACCAAGAATTCAAATACAATCTTGTGACATTTCCTAATCCGCATTGGGCCCACGTGGTGAATTACGGCCCATTTCATCTCCTAAAAAGGAGGCCTGTGCCCCAGCAGTGGACACAATTAAAAAGGCTAATGATGATACCGATGACTGGTGTTGGTAGAAATTATAGTGACGTAACCTTGGTAAATAAAACGCAAAGGGACAAAACGTCCCCAAACATGCACACACCACGCAACTCTCAATCTTCTTGATTCTGCAACGTTGTCTATAACTACCCTGCAACTTATCCCCCAACCTTTGACAACGGTTCCCCTTAACTGTATCAAGTGGTGATTTACTTACGGGTTGGAAGGAATGAGCTCGAGCCATTTCATTAAAAAGACTACTGAATATAAGCGTCCCCTAAGAGTCACCACAACGACCGATCCTATGCGTCTCACATACATCAACACCCGCATCGAACAAGCATCTCAAGTTCACATCCAATTTGAGTTATCACGACCATCATAGTAATGGTCGTGAAAAATGCTATAAGACTGACAAATACTGACAAATGTATATCATTAATAGTTTCAAAGATAGCTAGTTTAACAAAGTTTTAATTGTTATGTTGCTTCTGAAAGAAACAGAAGGATTTCGAATATTTTCTCTCTGCATAGCATAGCTTTATAATGATTCCCCTTCGTGAAATCGCAAAAAAAAACAGCAAGTTCAGTATTTTTTTTGCAATTTCGGGTTCCTATTGTAAAAGTTGTTTGTTATCATGACTACAATCACCTTTAAATTGCGACCTTTCTACATATAATTATCAATTTAATATATAAAAAAATAAATAAAAAAAAATATTTTTAATTTTTTTAAACTAATTTAATAAATTATTTTTTGTAAGTATATTACGAATACCTATAGTTAGTTAAGTATTATAACAAATAAAAAACGAAATACACGCAAAGGAAATCGTAGGCTAGTTCTCTATACGAAAAGAGACCACTTTCCTGACTAAATATTTCGAACCAGGAAAGGTAAAGCTACACTCAATTCGTGTTCCCATCGTAACTGCTCGTATCTGTCCGTAAATCTTTTAGTACAGATCTGCATACCCGCTGCAGTGCAGACTGCAATACAGCACTAAAGCCTTTTTGGGGAAGCCTCTGCGATCTGATTTTAAGACCTTAGTAACAAGTTTCTTCATGTGCTTTAAAATTCTGGGAGGAAATTGGAGTCAGACGTATGGTTCTTGGTGTGAACATAAACTGTTTTAGGTATTGATATTTTTATATACTACCAGAAATAAGTGCTTGAATTTATATTCTATAAAAAAGCGGCCCTGACGAATCTTCAAAGCCTGGAGAACACGGTGGACCACACGGTCGAGGTGTGCCCCGCTTGGGCAGAGCATAGCCGTGTCTTCGTGGGGGCGATTGGCGGCGGCGATCTCTGGCAACCAAGTCTCAACCAAGGATTAGCGTCCTTGGCTGAGACAACTGAAAGACCCAGATGTCGTGTTAGTCAGTAAAAGTCTGATAACTTACTGTACATATGTTTAAAAAAAGAAGCGACACGATTAGAGTTAATTAGGAAACATAAATTAAACAGAAGTGATGTTGGAGTATTTTATCTAGTCCTAATTCGGAAGTAGTCAATGAGCTTTATAAATTTTGTATGCAATAGATCCATGAGAGACTTACTCGTAGTTTAGTACCTTGTGTAAGATACCAATGTAAGTTATAATGAAGCTGTCATAGCGAAATTTTTACCTTCAGTCATTCGACTGAAGGTTCTAAAAATCGCGCTCTACTTAAAAGCGAAAAAAAACATTAGACGGTTGCCCACATAAACAAAAGAAAAGTATAGGCAAATTAAGAAATAACCTAAGTAAGATTTACCAAATCATAAGTACCCACTCGAGACATCTACAATTTGATCTCTAAAATCCGAACTATCGATTGACAAGGCTATTTCAAACAACTATTGAGTTCAAAGTAATAAAATATCTTGAATTAGAGCTAGGCCAGCATTTACCCCTCAAGCTATTGAGGGGACTAAGCCGCTGAAAAGTTATTAAAAACTTGAAAGGAAGAATTTATGTCTTGGAAGATATTTTACATTTAGGAAAGGCTCGCCTTGTCAGTTAACGCTTTTGTCTTTCTATTTATTGTGATAGGAACCCACGTAAATTGTTCCTGTTACTTCAAAATTATGTTGAACAGTTTTAGAGTTCCGTATTCAATGTTTTTTAAAAGTGTTAAAAGAGTTTTTTTTTTTTACAAGAGTCTCACCAGGCTGTATCTTATGAATTTGATTGCTAGAAAGTTTATTTCTTTCAAGTGATTTTTTTCTATTGCCTCTATAGGTAATTACGAACCACCATCATTACATAGTATAAAATAAAGTTGCTTACCTCTGTATGCTTAGATCTTTAAAAATACGCAACAGATTTTGATGCGGTTTTTTAATAGACACAGTGATTCAAGAGAAAGGTTTACGTGCATAATACATGCATAATAAATTATAACCAATATCATCCGTGCGAAGCTGGGGCGGATCACTAGTAAATGATAAAGATTTTTATTTTGTAAATAGGTTTTTTACAAACTCTTTTACACGTATATTTGTTTTTTCATCCGTTGAAACTAGATGAGGCCGGTATAAAAACAGATCAAATATATATTTCCATTTAACAAACAGTTTTTTTTTACCGTTTTCGGCTTGATATTAATAATGGCTACAGGTAAAGGTTTGAAATATTCACAAGGTATTAAGTCGTACATTCAGTTAAAATATAAATAAAATATTTTTTTTAGCCGCCTCCCAAAAAACAACGTAATTTTACCGTCGATATACACGTCAAAATTTTGATCGTTTTAATCCTGTGGAGGTCCATTCAATACCTACATAAAACATTGTCGATTTTTGTTAATCAAATTAACAAAAGAAAGTAATATTTTTTTTTATTGTATTAATTTACGCATGTACGAAATTAATTTCTCTAATAAAACATCAGCTGAGCGAGTCAATGACCGGTAGCTAGTTGTAGGTCGTTGCGTATCAACAACCTACAAGTCTTTGACTCACTCAGCCGCTTACCAGTCTATAGTGTCAAATATTGTTACAGTACGGAACCCTTCAACCACGGGTCCGATTCACACTACACCTGTTTTGGGTTCTACGCTGCGTCATTGTTCGATAATAACTGGGGGAGTACCTATTATATTATGAAAATGAGTTGATGTTTCTTTGTTAATTAAAACTTTACTGACACGTCCATGTTGTGATTTTACTTACCTACTTACGAAGCTTTTAATTAATTGTGTTCTTCGAATACCCAAGGATGCCTCGCTCATATAAATTCCTTGATAAGGGAAGTAACTAATAAATTATTGCAGCCATTCCTAACTACATGTATTGGGATTGCCACAACATTCATGAAATTACATTTTGCCTTTTAACTCAGTGGAAAGTTAGAATATGTGACTGGAAATTACTTAGAAGAATGCGGAAGAGGGTATATTTGAACACAATTAATACTGATAATACACGCAAAATTTTGGTCGTTTTCAAGTCTATGGCAGAAGGTCGGTCGTTGCGTACGATCAGCCTACAGGTCATTTACTCGCTCAGCTGACGTTTACTTAAACAAATTAATTTTGTCCATGCGTAAAATAATTCAAGTTTTAAAAAAAGTTCCTTGTTTTTTTAATTTTATTTTTATAAATGATAGTGTTATAGTATTTCGTGTACTGATGGACACCTGAATCGATAGCGCGTTTCGTTATAACATTTTTCTTTTCTGTTTTATTGATTTTAGTCAAATTTAAGTCTCAAATTCTGAGTAGGTACTCATTTTATTTTTTTGCAAAAAAAAAATTAATATAACGTTTTTGTACAGTTTAATCTTAGAAAACGGAAAAAATTATAATGGAAATTAAAAAAAAAAACTGACTAGAAATACCAACACTAGGGGGTCTAGAATCATGCACTAGATCGGCGGTATTCGTTTTTGCGACGATGACAAAGACACCCTGTATAATATAATAATAATAATAATGTATGCCGTTCACAAGTCCGCAAATACATCTATAGTTGAACATTGCATTCTTTCAACAAAGTTTAATTACTAAACATATAACTGCAGTTGCTTAGTCAAAGTTTTTAAATAAGATTTGGCCGTAGATACTTAATTAAGACTATGAAGCTAATTCAAAGTAAAGTTTGTATTAATTTTAACAGTTAGCAGATGTTACTTCGCTACAGTGTCTCTGTCTGTGTCTTGAACGAAAGAATGAAGATAATTATATCAGGCATGTTAATTAAACTTATACTTTTGTTTTAATTTCTTGTAGTAATAGCAATAGATGACATATAAATTACATTCTTAACCTTTCGACCTTGTAATTACAGACACAGTTAAAGAACAATATTATAGGTGTGCGAACGCCGGCGCCCGCGTGGAGCTTAGTGAATTAAATATTAAAATATTTAATTCACTAATAGCAAAAAAATAGTATCCTACCGGTAATAGGATCCTAAAGGGTCAAAGCCAAGGGTTGATGCGAAAGCGTAAAACTAGGGCCTGGAAATAAGGCAAGGAAGGAATGGGATAGGTTTTTTAGTCAGTAAGAGTCTGACACTGTCTCCCGCTCCGCCCAAGGGCGGGATTCGTCATTAGAAGATTTTTCCCACCATAAACAAAAATCCAAGCGCGCAACGACAGCTTCGGCAGATGGTCGTCGAGGCATTTTGCCATCAAATCGATTGCGATCGCGAAAATCGGTAGATTATTAATGTTTTTTAATCTTTATTATGACATTTTCTTAATTTTATTTCATTATCATCCTGTAACGCTTTTAAAGTTTTTTTCTATAATGAATAAGTACTTACTTCAGTGATAGGATTCAGAGAGTTGATATAAACGGACAAAGATCACATGGATCTGTTATAACGATGGGTGTTCCCCAGGGCTTAATTCTTGGCCCGTTTTTATTTCTAGTTTATATAAATGATTTACCTTACCTAATAAAGGATTACCACGATATAGTGTTGTTTGCAGACGACACTTCACTTTTGTTTAAACATAAACGTCAGCAGTCAAATACTGACGATATAAATATTGCTCTGTCTAAAATAGTACACTGGTTTAACGTCAACAACCTGCATTTAAATGAAAAAAAAAAAACAAATTTATTAAGTTTACAATGCCTCATGTTAGGCAAGTTGAAACTAGTGTACAAATAAAAGGTAAAGATTTGAGTCCTGAAGATACCATAGTGTTTTTGGGTATTACTCTAGATTCTAAGCTTCAGTGGGGTCCTCACATTGATAAATTGTCTAAAAAACTTAGCTCTGCAGCATACGCTGTCAGAAAAATTCGTAATTTAACTGACTTAGAGACAGCCCGTTTAGTTTATTTCAGCTATTTTCATAGTGTCATGTCCTACGGCATTCTACTGTGGGGAAATGCCGCCGACATTCAGACAATTTTTGTATTACAGAAAAGGGCTATTCGTTCAATTTATAAAATAAGTCCTAGATACTCACTAAGAGATAAATTTAAAAACATTAATATATTGACTGTGCCTTGTTAATACATCTTTGATAATATTTTGTATGTGCATAAAAATAAAAACATGTTTAAAAAGTACAGTGATATCCATAACGTTAATACTAGGAACAAACATAAATTTGTGTTTCCTACAACCAGGCTCAAAAAAATTGGGGGCTCATTTAGATGCCAATGTGTACACTTTTATAATAAGCTTCCCAGTAACATTCAAGAACTTAGCCTGAATAAATTTAAATTGTTTGTAAAGCGAAAACTTTGTCAAAAGGCTTTTTATACTGTTAAGGAGTATCTTGAGGATAAGACGGCTTGGGATTGACCTGCTCCAGCACTATTATTGTAGTTGTATTTTATTTTTATTTATTTATTTTTTTTAACTTTGGACTTGCAATAATTTATTTTGCAGTTACATTTTTGTATGTTTTTTTTATTTTTTATTATTGTGAATGTGAGGACTATGTCGATTACTTTTCCTTTTCCGTAATTTTAATATGATGTCTGACAGATTTGAGTATTTGATGCGGCCTACACAAATGTCCTTTCTTTGGTATTGATCGTCAAGTCGTTGAGCTCCTTAGTAGTCCTAAGTTTGAGCTACACGAATACTGACAAATGCTTGCACTGACTGGACAGGTCCACTCAAATCTGTATGGTTATTTCCTCAAAAGACCATCTCAGACACTAATCTGCATGGTTCTCATATGATTTGACCAATACATGGTTACTGTATGGACTTTAAAAGAGACTTTGACCCCTGAGTTTGTTTCGGTGTTTCTTCTCAGGGTAGTCCGCTAGGAAACACCGGACTCATCTAGCTTAAACTGACGAAAAGAAAAAAATATTGACGTGTAAAAGTGTTATTTTAAAACCTATTTACAAAATAAATAACATTTATCATCATTTATCATTTATCATTACACTTTATACCTATTATGTGTGATAAATACAAGAAAAGTATTTTTTTATAGTGGGTAAAATCATCTAATGACGGATCACGCCCTTGGGCGGAGCGGTAGAGTGTCAAACTTTTACTGACTAAACGACCCACCCCGTTCCTTTGTAGCCTTCAAACCGGGGTCGGACCAGGGCCCCAGTAGGCTTCGGCCCTGCATTTGTGCCTCTACATTTGCTGATAACTCCTTTAGGCGCACGGGAACAGAGATGTATGCTATAGATGTTGGTAATAAATAAATATACAATTTACCAAAACTATAAACAATATAATAATAATCATTTTATTTTCAGGCATCGGAGGCCCATAGAAAAAAAAATACATAAAATTATCTTAAAAAATACTCTTAAACTAATACATATTATTTTATATAACAAACTTGAACTATTGCACACGAAGTGACGGCGTCGTGCTCTGCTGCGGGGTCGGTATTCTACCACGAAATCGTCTATACACGACACCTTTCGGCCAAAACTCTCCTTTGAGGAAGGTCTCCAAATGTTGAGTCGGTGCCCGCACCACAAACGACTTGAAATTAGTGTTATGGCGCGGCTCCAACTGCACAACTCTCAAAGTCCAGCTGGTCTTGACTCGAACATACTCCACGATATCCTCAACCTTCATGGTGTGATGTAACCTCGAAACAACACAACAACATTAACATTAAGTAAGCCTTTATATTTCAGGGCTAAGACCCAAATAATCCCGTAGCAATAGGTTCACTGACCTTGTGTTTATATTTTCATAATAATTAAGCAAATTAATTACTTTAATTTAAGCCCAAAAGTTACAATAGGGCATTAACCTTTGCCTATTTCTCTTCAACAAGTTACCTTTAAGTAAAACTCCTTGCTAGGTACATAGTGAACTAAGTTATTGTAGTTTGGCTCTTGAAGTAGGCTGCTTGTCCACCGAAGGAGCGAGGCTTTTTTTTGTTAGTAAAAATCATCTAATGATGTCTCCTTTGGGTAGGCCAGAAGATAGTGTCAGACTTTTACTGACTAAAAAATCTACTCCTGTTCCTTTTTTGCCTTCGTTCCAGTTCCCCAGATGTAGTTGTCACCATAACCCATGGCCTCAGTAGGATTTGACCCAACTGGTTCTTTGCGGTTTGCAATAATTCTTTAAGGTGCACATAGAACAATACGCATCGTCAACGACTTGGGCCCTATCTGGACAGTTACGAAACTTTCGGACGGTGAACTACCTATTGCTTGCCTTCAAGTGGAGCAAGGCTGCAGAGAGGAGAAGCACAAAAATAGTAACCAGTAGAATTGCACTGAATCTCCGCTGTTTTTTAGAAGAATGGGTAAACTGAGAGGGGAACCAAATTCTTGCCGGTCAGACGGCAAGACCGCAGCAGCAAATAGTTCCAATCGTTCGAACGATTTTTTGTACGACGATAAACGATAAAGACGACTTTTCTCCCCAGTGGAAAAAAAAGTACGCTCCGCGTATAAAAAGTTCGACCCGGATTTACCGCGAACTCAATGCACACGGTGTGCGATCATTGTTGCCTGGAAACGTAGAGAAGAAAATATTACCTTAGTAATTTTAAGTTCCTAATGTACCAAGTTGTGTTTATGGTGCACCTACATTGTGTTACCATTTACATGTAGTTTAAGAAAAAGAGAAGACGTCATCTCCCGTCATGCGTCATTTCCCGTGCACTTCAAGGAGTTGTCAGCAAATCGTAGGGACTCTGCAGAAGGGTCGAAGCCAACTGGGGCCAAGAGTTCGTGTCTGAAAGGAAGGCTCTAGCCCTGGTATAGACGCGACGTAGAAACGTAGTAGATTGTTTAGTCAGTAAGAACAAAAAAGTGCACGTTCGCAGTTATTCGAGAGAGTTTGTAAGCAGTACTTTTAATCCGTCATTTCGCGTTACTCGATACAGTTGTAAGCAATTCATTTTAGCAGACGAAAAAATCCCACGGATCAAAATCCGTCGTCTGCGCAGGCCTTTACACACACCTAACGCATTACTCGTTTGCTCCACTTCGCCTCGCTCTGCTTCGGTGGAAAGGCAGCCCTAAGCGCCAATATTAATAACATGAACACTGAGTCACCTAGTTCACCGCTAGGGAGTTCGTCTGAAACCCATCGCATTATGAATTTATTATTATTTGGTTTTGAGCCGTATTATCATAGCTAAATACTTGGCATATTTAATATCTGCTTTGAAAGGGTTTGCTTTCATCTACGTAGGTATTTCTGTATTAAATACAACTAATTTTAGAACGGTGTTATTGCAAAAGGAATATTTATTGGCCGTTTTGATTATTTGAAATCAAATATCGACTGGCGTGTTGATTTAGTAGTTAGTGACCCTGACTGCTATATCGGAGGTCGTGGGTTAGATTTCTACGCGGGACTAATGTTTGTGTGCTGAGCATTATCATTTGTTATGTGCTCAGACATAACAATTGATCATGCTTATCAAATGTAATTTATCTATAATAAGTATTATATGTAAATATAAATACATAAGTTTGTTTATCGATTGTCTAGTACTCATAATACAAGCTCTGCTTTGCTTAAGACTAGGCAGTATAGTTGTGGAATATTATATTATAATTATCTATCACTACAGTATAACAACGGAGATGCCTTGCAGAGTGGAACAAAATCCAATCTGCAAGACAAATCATTGATTGCATCTCTACTTTCCATCAGGTGGGGTCGCAGTCAAGCAGTACTTAGTCTATATCAATAAAAAAACATGTTATATCATAATCCAATTTAACCTTTCAAATACCATAATTAAAGACATAATAGAAAGATAGTGACTACATCTTGAAAGGTTAGCAAAATAAGAATCTGAAAATACTTGAAATCATCCTGGGGCCCTAGGCAAGTGGCAATCGCTCCGTGTCGAATCCATTTCTAAGTTCGATTTCGCCTTAACGATGTCGACCACAAAATAGTAGAAAAAGTGACATCGACTAACATATCGATAAGTCGAAGTGTTGGTTCGATAAAATAACAACTTCTTGGCTATCGTTATCGAATTAAAACGTCAAATTTGATGTATAAACAACTACTAACAATTAGCGAATCGAAAACGTTTGACCACGTGACTTTTCGAAGGCATATGTCAGTTCCATACATTTCGGAGTTTCGAATTTCGTTATCGTTAGTGAGAATGTGACTTTGTCTAAGCCCCCTGGTTTTGGATAGAAAATCATCAAATAACTACTCCCTCCTCCCTTAAGCGTAGAGCGAGAAGTAATGACAAACTTCAACAGACAAAAAACCTATCCATGTGTTCCTTCAGTTACCCTTGACATTCCAAAACCGCAGTGACCCTTTCAAACAATATTCCAGCTCTAGCAGGCAATTACACAAATTACCCTCAATTTCGTTCCTATCAAAAAATTCATTCCTCCAAAATTACAGAGAAAATAATAATCAAAGAATATTTTATCGTGCAACTAAAGCTAACTTTACCGAAATTACTTATTAATTTCATATTTCAATACCATATATTGACCTTCTCTAGACATTATAGTATAAGGGGGCAGACACGCTTGACGGTCGCAACCGCAGAGATTGAGTTATGGTGATAGCATCGAATTGGTATTGAAAGGGTGGTACGAACGGTGTTGGTAAATTCAATCAATAACCATGACACTTCAAAAGAGATGCTGATTTTATTACCGAGTGAAGGCAAAAGGAAAAAAAAAACAAACGCAAAATTTATTTAAAAAAAAAAAGAGTTTTGAATTAATTTTTAAATACAGTAGCTGTCCTTTTTATATTTAAGTGCAAGAATCTGGCTGACTAAGGGCGATACTTGCTGCTAAGAAATATTTTTTTCAATGTAACCGGAGGTTCTCAACATTTATGACAAACATAAAACTCTTCTGCCAGTCGTGAGAGTGAGAAAAAAGGATGGAGCACTCTATATAGCAAGCATCGTGAGGAAACCGGTATATCCTAGAACCAAAAATTCGAAGACATCTGACATCCACAAACCCGCATTGGGCCCGCGTGGTGGATTACGGCCCCTTCTCTCTCCCAGAGAGGAGGCCTGTGTCCCAGCAGTGGGAACATTAAAAAGGCTGATGATGATGATGACTCTATATAGCTTCATCTCTTATACAGTTCAGTGAAATGCCAGTGCACACTACGTTTTGACGCGCCTCATGATCCCTATAAATACGCATTTGTAGCGACATTTATAAAACAATACTTTTACCAAAAACCAACCTTCAAGAGTTCGTTGTTCTATCTAAAACTAGTTTCTGCCCGCGACTTCGTCCGCGGAAAATTTCTTGTTTTAGCACATTTAACTCTGTTCCTATACAATTTCTCGTGATAAAAAAAAAACAAACTTTACTTCTTTATTATATTATTCACTAGCTTTTGCCCGCGGCTTCGCCCGCGTACATAAAATATAGCCTATGTCACTCAGGAGTAAAGCAGCTTTCTATTGTTGCTAATTTTTTTCCAATCGGACCAGTAGTTCCAGAGATTACCTCCTACAAACAAAAAAATAAAAAAACAAAAAAACAAACTTTACCTCTTTATTATATTAGTGTAGATAATCATTAAATATAGAATATGACACTCAGAAATGAAGCAGCTTTCTATCAGTGAAAAAAATTTTGCAATCGAACCAGTAGTTCCAGAGATTACCTCCTACAAACAAAAAAACAAACTTTACTTCTTTATTATATTAGTGTAAATATTTCAACTCTGTATTTTGCTATACCTACCTACGTTTGTACGTGACGCATTTTTTTTTAAAGTCATAAAACATAAGTTTTTGTTTATGATATTAATACTACAGTCCTTAGAAGTTGCCGATGTTTTACAAATAATCTACACTAATATAATAAAGAGATAGTTTGTTTTTTTTTATTTTTTTGTTTTTTTTTGTTTGTAGGAGGTAACCTCTGGAACTACTGGTCCGATTGGAAAAAATTTAGCAACAATAGAAAGCTGCTTTACTCCTGAGTGACATAGGCTATATTTTATGTATACGGGCGAAGCCGCTGACAAAAGCTAGTCTTGTATAAAGACACAAGTGCACCGTTGTAGCATGTTTCAAAAACGCGTCAACGGCGCGTTTAAAAAAACGCGGTATAAGGGCTAAGAAGACATAGTACTTGATTTTGTAACTTTCTAGAGCACATAATTGTCATGAGACGCCTTATTAAGTTATATTTCAGCGGTTACAATTAATTTGTGACTGAAGTCGACGACCAAATTAACGGCTGATGAGATTTTCATGTAAATACTAAATTATATCTGCGAATGTGAAACTTTAAACATTAATTTGAATACAGAACATTTGAATGTAGAATGTGTGAGGTTTTATAGGAGTTCGGTTAAGTATATAAATGAATCAAATGGAATAATAAATAAACTGATTTCAGTAGACGTTATTTTAATAATTCCATGTTTGAATTTAATGAAATAAACATATTTATTTAAATGAAATGGAATTAGATTGAATTGAAATGAATTATATATTGTATTAGTTATAATAACATATTACTCGTAAAAAAATAAGGTTTTAATAAAGTAAATGCCAATAACAGTTTTTAACAGCAATAACAACTGTAAATTGCATTTATTTGTTTGAAAACATTTATTTTTTTAAGAGTTTTCAAGCGCTAATCACGGAGCCCCACTTCAGACTCGCCAAGATCCTTTGGCCGTACTGTAGTCAGAGTTAGGAAGTTTATGGCATAGGTAATACCCCATAGACACGGAAAGCATGATATTCTAGATAGATAGATAGATAGATAGATAGATAGATATATTCTTTATTGCACACCAAAAATAAAATTAACAATAGGAACTTAAAATTAAAAGAGTGTCACAATGGGCGGTCTTATCGCTAAAAGCGATTTTTTAAAGACAACCTTTGGATGGATTTTACAAAGAAGGAAAGAAAGATACGTAGGTTCATGGTGTACTATTTACATATATACAATACATATAATATAATACATACATAACTAATAAAATACATATAATACAAACAATATATATATATATATATAGAATATGTGAAGTCAAAAAACAGTGCACCTAACGTTTAGGACGACAGATAGTGATCAATAACCATATTTTTAAAAATTGGTAATTCTATTAAGTACTACTTTTTCTGCGAGCAAGGTCGCGAGCATCCAATATGTAAGTTCTCTTACAATATATCAGTCGGTAAATATTGTTCCCGTACACAAATATCAAAATAATACAATCTTTGATTTCGATAACATTTTGGGAGTTTCTTTGAACTTTCTAAATACAAATTGTAACGAACCTACACAATTGTTATATTTGGGTAGTTGCCGCCCACGACCTTAGTTTGTTATATATTTGCCCTTTTTACATAATTTTGTTACAAAATGAGGTAATAATAAAACATATCCTTTCTTGGTTTTGTGAGAAAAAGAAAAATGTAAAGTACGAGATCTAGACTATTATAAGTAAAAGACTTTTTTATTTTTGGTAGAACTTTTTTATTTGGTAGGTTTGAATTGAAAAAATATTTCTGTGTTTTGGAATATTTGTGTGATTATCACGATGTCCGAGTGTAATTTATCTATTATATGTATGTATTTAGAAATATGTTTAATAGTCTTCTACAACTCAAAGCACAAGGTATACTTAGTTTGTGACAAGATGGCTTTGTGAGAAAGATGTGTAATATTATAGTTATTATTATAACATCACGGTATGATCACGGCTTTGGTTGAGGTCATGGTCTGGAGCAAGTGGCAGGCGGTCGCTTTCTTTTGCGATGTAGTAATGCTAGCAGAGGAGGAAGCCGACCGCATAAGGGCCTTCACGCCCCTAACGCCCCCGGGATTCCGATCCCGATTTTCGGCCACTGTAGGCGCGGGCTTGTGAATGGCGAGCAATGGGTAGCTCGACGTCCAATCGTCTGTTATCGTCCGGGCCAAGCCAAGTCATCAGCAAACCGTTGGGACTCTGCAGAAGGGTTGAAACCAACAAACAAACTAAAGCCAAGGGTTCGCGTCTGAAAGGAACGCTCGCTCTGGCCCTGGTATATATAGCAACGAAGGAATGGGATAGGTTGTTTAGTCAGTAAGAGTCTGGCACTGACACTCATCCAAGGGCGGGATTAGTCATTAGATGATTTTTATCTACCATAAACAAAAAAGAAAAACGTCACGGTACGATAAACCACGCAACGACACCACGAACCACAGCAGTTACCAAGGACGCGGGTAAAACCGCAGGGACAGTTGTCAATATTCACCTGTAGTTACATTTCAGCAAACTGTAGAAGCCTAGCAGGGTCCAAGTCTCCTGTAGCCAAGGGTTGATGCGATAGCGCAACACCAGAGATCTGGGATAAAGGCAAGGAAGGAACGGGGTAGGCTGTTTAGTCAGTAAGAGTCTGATACAAATTTTCCTTCCGTCCAAGGGCGGGATTCGTCATTGGATGATTTTTACCTACAATAAAAAAACCTGTAGTTACATTATAAATCGTCATTACTTCATGTCATGCCTCTGCAGTATCAATACATTTGTAGAACATGCTGCAGTGGTCATAAAAATACTAGTTTACTGTAAAAATATCGCGTGTGGAATAGGCGTCTATGTTTCATATATATTAATTAAAAAATCGCTCTTACTACTTATTTGAACAGTAGTAGGGTTTTATAAAACAAATAGAAATGTTTTATTAAAATTAATTTAAGTGTTTGTTTCTTATTTAATCTTTACGTAACTAAATTGCACAAAAGCGGACACGTAAACTCCTGCAGGGAATTTCGCTCCTTAATAAAAACTGTTAAATATACGCTCTTCTTCTTTTTGTGTCGATCTTATTCAAATTTTGTCCTGCCAATATCCTACCTGGACAGGTCTTACATTAGCCTCGTACAAATTATTAAAAGTGCAAGCGGTAGTGTACGTGGGCAAATGTTGTTGTAATGTTATATCACAGTATACCCAAAAACATACACAAAAATGGACAAAAACTATATCAAAAAAGATTAAATCTATGAATTCTCAGATAAACATTAAAAAAACATAAATCTAATCATGAATTAGCACAAAACTTAACACTACAACTGTAATTGAAAATCTGTTTAGAAAACGGTTACAAATTAAATAAAACGGTTTTCTCATTTTTCAAAACTGTTCAATTAATTAAGTTTGGTTACTCGTTTAGTCCCACTTCAATTATTCCTTAGTCATTTGTAAAGCTAATCTTTGGGGTGTAGTTCCCCGAGGGTGTAAATTTAAGAAACTCTGTAAATAGTTTAAATATCTTTCGCTTCGTTGCTTAGCCTTGGGGCACAAAACAAATAGTGTTCAGAAGACTGGTTTTATAAATTGAGTGAAATTTGACTGGCCTGTTGGTATAGTGTTTAGTTGCCTTGACTGCTATGCTGGAGGTCGTGAGTTTAATTCCCACCCAGCCCAAAGGTTTGTGTAATGAGCACAATCTTTTGTCCTGTGTCTAGGAGCCATTTGTCTATAATATGTGTGAATTTAGAAATATACAAGTATGTGTATAAATGTAGATGGATGGAAAGGGAGAGGGAGACCAAAGAAGATATGGATGGATTGTGTGAGAAGTGATATGGAAGACAGAGGAGTTAGTGATAGCCTGACGGGTGACAGGACAGAATGGAAGAAAAAAACATATTGCGCCGACCCCAAATCAAACGGGACAAGGGCAGGAAGATGATGTGTATCAAGTGTCTAGTACCCATAACTTAAGTTCTACTTAGCTTAACCGCATTAGCTGGCCCTCGCACACCTTTTGGCTAGCATTGAAAATATAGCGAAACATTATGTGCGATATTTAATTTATACTTACGTTATTACCCCAGCGCTGATCTTACTCCCCTCAAGAAGACCGAGCCCAAGTCGTCCACAGCGCGCTCCGTTCCCGCGCGCTTCAAGGAGTTGTCAGCAAACCGTAGGGGCCCTACAAGGTCGAAGCCTCCCGGAGCTGAGGGTTGGTGCGAAAGCGTTACACCGGGGCTCTGGGAATAAGGCAAGGAAGGCACGGGGTAGGTTTTTGAGTCAGTAAGAGTCTGACACTGTTTCCCGCTCCGCCCAAGAGTGGGATTCGTCATTCGATGATTTTTACCTACCATAAAAAAACCCCCCTCAAGAAGTTATCAGCAAACTGCCCAGCAAGGTCGAAGCCTCCTGGGACCATGGGTTAATGCGTAAGCATATTACCGGGGCCCTGGGATCAAGGCAAGAAAGGTCGGTAGGTTGTTTAGTCAGAGACTGAGACTGTTTCCTGCTCCGCCCATGAGCGGGATTTGTCTTTCGAAGATTTTTACTAACAATAAAAAAGCCAATTTTACCCCAACGCACCTTACCCAAAGTATTCTGAAGGAATATGAGCTGGATTTGGTCAGTAAAAGTCTCAGTCTAGAGCAAGAGGAGTTTTAATGATCTTACCCCAAAAAGTAAATTCGTAAGAGCGTTTGCATTTTCTGTGTGAAACATGCGCATGTATATTTTTTCTACCCCTCTAACCTTCTGTACTTATTTACATTGTGCTTGGGGGCGAAGAGGGGTGAACTCGCAATTTTCTGCGTAGTTTGTTTGTTATTATTTTGCGTGTATTTTCGTAACATTATTATTGCTTTTAATTAGACTAACGTATTTTGGTAATACGAGTGTAAGGCGCTTTGCCCTTTAGGTTTAAAGTGCTTGTTTTTGTTATGTAAGACCAAAAGCGGTAACGTGTTTTTGGTTAAATATTTACTTACCAAAAATAAAGGAGATTATATTTATTATTTTCTTTATAGTGTTAAATCTAATACTCTATAAACTACCCCGTGTATTATTTCAAGTCCTTACAATCCATTCTAAGGTTATCCAGAAGATATTACTTTTAGTGATAAGACCGCATTTGTACCCAAAGATTTAGATTTATACTAGCTTTTGCCCGTGGCTTCGCTCCCGGCAACAGATTATTCTACTCTACCCTACTCTACCCTACTCTACCCTACTCTACCCTACTCTACCCTACTCTACCCTACTCTACCCTACTCTACCCTACTCTACCCTACTCTACCCTACTCTACCCTACTCTACCCTACTCTACCCTACTCTACCCTACTCTACCCTACTCTACCCTACTCTACCCTACTCTACCCTACTCTACCCTACTCTACCCTACTCTACCCTACTCTACCCTACTCTACCCTACTCTACCCTACTCTACCCTACTCTACCCTACTCTACCCTACTCTACCCTACTCTACCCTACTCTACCCTACTCTACCCTACTCTACCCTACTCTACCCTACTCTACCCTACTCTACCCTACTCTACCCTACTCTACCCTACTCTACCCTACTCTACCCTATTCGAATTTTTCTCACCTTTTAAACCTTCCCTAGACCTCCACGAATAATTCAAGACCAAGATAAGATAAATCCGTTCAGCCGTTCTCGAGTTTTAGCGAGACTAACGAACAGCAATTGATTTTTATATATATAGATGTATACTGTGTTATTTGTTCTGTTGTTTTGTACCTGAAGAGCGGCCAACCTGAGATACATTTTCATACAGCCACTCTTACGTGATTATGATCTCTTACACATCTTCCTTCAGATATTTTGGATAACTCAGATATCTTGTGAATATTATCTAGGCTTCTATAGAAATCAAAACATAAATTTGTGTAAGAGTAATCCAGTAAAGACCTCTATAAATCTGCTATTTTACGTGAATTTGACTCTCCATAACGTGCTCTTATATCAAAAATATAAAAAAGTACTTTTATAGAAGCCTTGCACATTTAATCGAGATTCTAACTGATGTCACCTTTTTTTTAAAAACTGGAGGCTCCTGAACTGGCCATGTCTAATAAACATCATCATCATCAGCCTAGCGTAAGTCCCGGTTGCTACCTTGGCTTTCACCTCGGTGCCCGGGGTCCGCTTTCCTGCCTAGTCGTCTCCACTTCGCACGGTCTTTTGCGTCCTCTGCCTTAAGCCCATTAGCACGCATATCGTCCCTTACGACCTTATGTCTAATAAACATCAGCTTTAGGAAAATTAATTACCAGCAAAACTCCTTTCTAATAACTCCTTAAAAAATCATAACTTATATTCACAATTATAACGTACCTAAAACTTTCACTAAACTCAAAATCTTTTTTGTATCCAGTTGCTTAGCACCCTAAAATTTAAACCCTACGTTAACAAAACACGACCCAATAAAAACAAAACAGCTTACCCCAATCGGGGATGCAAATTCACCCCCTTTCAACCCAAGTATCAATAACGTAAAATTTCAGCATTTATTTGACATACCTATTTCATTTTGTTTGAGCAGTGGTTCCCAACCTTTTGTTTTTGAGCGGATATTGTGCAAAGAATCGAAAGTGGTCCACTTTCGATTCTACGCCATTAGCAGGTACCAGAGTTTCCGAAATTTTAACTACATTTATATTTATCTAAAAAAACGTCAACTTGTAAGACAACTTTGTATCATCATCATTAACCTTTTTAATGTTTCCACTCCTGGGACACAGGCCTCTTCTGTTGTGCCTAGCTGGGTTTAAACCCGTGACCTACAAACCCGTAAGTCAGCACTATTATCACTCGGCCACTATTGCTCTCAACTAAGTACGTATTTTTTTTAAATCAAAACCAGATTTTAAACACAATATTACTGATAAAACTAAAAATCAGCTTGCATGAATGTCACTTTTCATTTAAAAAACCTAAGATTTTCGCCCTTTCGCGGACCACAATTTAACTCTTGCGGACCACCACTGGTCCGCGGGCCGTAGGTTGGGAACCACTGTATTAGCAAAAGGGTCAGCACTCATTTTATTTAGCAACTAAAAGGGTTAACTTGTCAACTCACATTTGTTTCTGTTAAAGGATAATTCTTCATGCTTACGAATTTCTGTTTAATTCTGGAGAGAATTTCAAGTAATAATGGAATGGTTGAAAGTATTAAAGGGAAAAGGGTTAGGACGAATTGCACCAAATACTTAAGTAATGATAAATACTTAATGGTTTTTTCTAAAGACGCTTTCGTTAGGCAGCGTGCCAGCGTGCCTGGACACGGCACGTATTGTCCGGAGGTAGCTTGGACCCTATCTCGATGCCGGTGGGCGACAATTTTTTATATTTTTAAATGTTGTGTTTTTTAATAAGTTTTTTAATGATATATTTAAAAATTTATAAAATATGTAGTAAGTTTAAAAAAAATGGAATAATGTTTAATCAGTTGGCAAATCTCAACGGCAACAATATTTTGTTGCCCAGTTAAATCCATTTTCCAGTAAAGTCAATCCTCGATTGATGGTCCGACTTTCTGACGTCTACCTGTAACGATTGTCAACTGTTCTATATACGAATGACAACCGGGACTAACGGGTTTACGTGCTTTGTGAGGCACGGCTGGCAACAGCTGATAATAAATAACTTTTTTTAGGGACGGAAATATTAATAATCTTTATAGTTCAGAAAAATGTTTCACAAATTTAAATGAGAGTAGTCTCTACACAAATCATCCAATAACATCTTCTGATGTAGGTGAAGTGGAAGGGCGTGTCCGACTTTTACTTTTTAAGTCCAGAACTATGTTCTCTGGTTCCGATTTGTGTGCTAGAACTACGGTTTTCCTCTTCAGAGATTCCCCGCAGTCTTTGTTGACGAACCTCGGCTCTACTGGGCCCCTACGGTTTGCTGACATCTCTTTAATGAGCGCGTAGATTACTACGCGCTGCTGACGACTGTGCTCGGTCCGACTATGAAAAACTGACTAAGTCTTCTTCTTCTTCTTTTCGAATCGAAGATAAATTCGGTAGGTGGTAACGTTAACAGCAGCATCGGTGGCATTCATTAAATCCTCCATAGTGCAGATGTATGGGCCCTTAGGGCACTCCAGCAAGTGGCTCATGTTTTGAACAAGGGCATCCCAATCACAATGAGTATCCGACGGGTCTATAAAACCTCATTTCGACAAGTTGAATTTACAGCGGTCTACCTGGGAGCGCAACCGATTTGCGCAACTGATTAAGTGCGAGTAAAAGAGTTCCGTACCAAAAAAACGTTTGTTATACGGAAGTCCCACGTAAATATATGTTTTATTTTTAATATTTCTTGTTACAGCAGCAACATAAATACACCATCTGTGAAAATTTCAACTATCTGGCTATCACAATTCATGACATACAGTCTGATGACATATAAACAAACATACCGGGGCCCAAGTCTGCAATTTTAAAAATATTTCCAACACGATTCCATTTTAAGTAATTTTACTAAAAGTTTGTAATCTGTTAATTCTTAATGGCTGATCATTGGGCAGTCAGTAGTGTCGTAATATAATGGTGGTACGAGCTGTTTTGTAACGAAGTAAAAACAATAATTGCACAATAACATTATAATCGTAAGTCACTGATTAAAGGAACTGTCAAAATTTTATTATTTTTCCGCATAAGTCAAATATTCATTTGCCTTTATTTTTTATTCATATACGATATTAGCATTTTAAAAAATGTCTTTCATAGAAGTCTCAGTGGTTGATCATAAAACTTTATCAGTGACATGTTTCAAAACTACACAGTATGTTTTTTTACAATATTTTCTCTCTGATTTCCTTCACTTTGAAAGCAAATTATCTTTGGTTATTTTCCGATCTAGAATCTTAATAACTTCATGCCTTTTTCATGCAAATGAATGTGGATACAATTACCATATTTTTTGTGCTTTGCTGTAATTTGTTATGAGGTTATGAAAATGGAAGTATAGCGGTTGATGTAGTGTTATTACCATTTTAATGCCTCGTTGGTTCTGTGGTCATGAGAACCACTGGTGATCCTGGCGAGCCAAAACCAAAAAGCATGGGAATTGGGGACTGAGAATCTGGGCGAGTTCGAAAAACTGCTATTGGATTTTTTTTTACTATCACACAACGCCGCGCCGTCTAGTCTTAATCTAAGCAGAGCTTATGTTAAGAGTACCAGACAACTGATAAACATACTTATATATTTCTAAATAAATATATATCATTACATAGTATAAAACAAAGAGTGATTCAAGAGGAAGGTTTATGTGTATAATACATGCATAATATTCAATATCAATACCCGTGCGAAGCTGCATCTGCTCATCACACAAACGTTTGTCCTGGGTGAGTATTGAACCCACGACCTCCGGCATAGCAGTCAGGGTCACTAGGCTGACAGGCCAGTCAAATTTCATTCGTTGTATAGAACGTATTTTATATTAATAGTGGTTGATGTAGAGTTATTACCTTTTTACTACCTCATTGTTTCTGTGGTCATGAGAACCACTGGTGATCCTGGCGAGTTAAAAACAAAACATATCGGAATTAAGGTCTGAGAATCTGGGCGAATTCGAAAAAGTGCTATTGGATTATTAGTTTGGCAAAGAGTAGGTCTAGGCTCACTGACCGGTAAAGATTAAATCCGAGTTATAAGGTTTTATTAATGGTAGTCTGGTAGATAATTAGTAGGTGACTCGTCGGTTGGCCCTCCAGTAAGAGTCAAATACGAGTCGTATCGGTTGTTAATGAAAAAACATAATTCTAATCTTCATATCGGTTGTTAATGTCCCGCCTGATGGTAAGCTGTGATACAATCGTTGATGGTGAGGTGCACTAGTTTATTAAGAGCCTATTCACTCTAGCCTTGAAGATACCTAAATTATAATCGGACGGAAAGACCGCAGCTGGCAAATTGTTCCAGTCTCTCGATGTATTTTCTTTTCTTGTAATGCAATTCAATTACAAACAAATTCAATATTATAATTGTTATACTATTTGAGTTCCTAGTTTTTAAGCTTTAATATTCAGACAAAATATACAATGTTTTTGAATGAATGAATAAGTTAATCGTTGATCGTGGTGTTCGATGCGCCTTAAAAAGGTGTCAGTATAATGCTAATACAGTACGACTGTCCGATCTTGGTGAGTCTTAAGTTATTCTCTGCGAATTTTAGCGTGTGAAAACTTGTACAAAAATAAAGATTTAGAAAAAGAATGGAAATAACAGTTTTTAACAGCAATAAAAATTGCGAATTGCATTTATTTGTTTAAATCATTTTTTTACGAGTTATCAAGCGCTAAAATTCGCTGAGCTTAATTTCAGACTCGCCAAGATCATACGGCCGTACTGTACAGTGGCCTAGTAGGGCCTATACAGTAGAGCCACTTGGAATTTTTCTTTGAATACTCCTTTCGCACTGAATGGAGCATTGATATGAGCGTGAGACTTTTAGCGATCAAAATCTACCCTTATTACAGTATAAGTTGTTTACAGTTCAAGCGGTGCGGCTGTGGAATGCTTTGCCCGTGTCGGGTAAGGCAAGCAAAAACTTTATCTATTTTTAAAAATATGGTTAATGATCACTACCTGTCATCTTAAACATGAGGTGCATTGTTTTTTGACTTCATATATTCTATATATATATATTGTTTGTATTATATGTATTATTGTATAAATGTAAATAGTGCACCATGAACCTACGTATCTTTCTTTCCTTCTTTATCAAATCCATCCAAAGGTTGTCTTTAAAAAATCGCTTTTAGCGATAAGACCGCCCATTGTGACTCTTTTAATTTTAAGTTCCTATTGTTAATTTTATTTTTGGTGTGCAATAAAGAATATATCTATCTATCTTATTCCTTATGTTCTTTGATGCGCAGACTTTTCAGAACAATCCTGAAGCCTACAGGCATTATAACCTATGAAGGGTCTAGAAATGTAATAAAAATCTAATTGTAATTCCACTCAAGTGAACCTTGGGGAACGTGACACCTATATACGATTTCCTCTGGCTGATTTGACGTCATATCCTATATTAAAATGGGATTATTAAATTCTGATTTGCATATTGGAAAAGCGGTAATAATTTAATATTGGATTTGGTCTCGTCGTGTGCCTCACGTGTAAGGTATTAAATAGAAAAAATAGAAATGGCCTTGGTTTTGAGTTTTTCTGTGGATGACTTGAATTATTGATTGGTGGCCTAGCCTTTTGTGCAGCTGGCTTTGGACCTAGCCTAGACTAAAGGCGGGAGCGGACATGGGGGCGCGTTTATATGGTTACAGAGCGTTTTTTTTTTATTGTGAAAAACATCATCTAATGACAAATCAGGCCCTTGGGTGGAGCGAAAAATAGTGTCAGACTCTTATTGACTAAACGACTCACCCCGTTCCAAGCTCCGACCAAGGCTCCCTGAGCGTTGCGGGGGATGTTGTAACAAGCAGTACTGACCAGACACGTCTCGTCCAGGTAAAGCAGAAATACCGTACCTTATTTTTAAGAACATTATCATTTCTCTAGCCGTTTTCTGATTAGCTTGGGGCTGGCTTCTAGGTTAACTGCATACCACCAAATTCCTGTGTTACCGACCCTATCTTAGACTTCTTGACTTCTTTACTGTGTCTTTACTGACATGCTATAGGTTAAAACAATAAAAGAACTGAAAGCTACACCAACGTGTAAAGGGTTTTTTTATGGTGGACAAAAATCATCCAATGACGAATCTCGCCGGCGGAGCGGGTAACAGAGTCAGACTTTTACTGACTAAACAACCCACGCCGATCCTTCTTTGCCCTTCGCACTGGGGCCAAGCCTTCCTTTCAGAAAGAGACCCTCAGTAGGATTCAACCCTTTTGCAGAGTCCCTACGACGTGTAAGGTGGTTAATTTCCATTGAAGCGAGGCTGAGCGGAGACAACGAAAGCGGACCATGCATTGGTCAATTAAGTGGTTTCAATTAACTGCTTGTAATTTCCACTCTGCATCAGTAGAAATAGTGTAAGTGTAGCAAAGCGAAACTGAGTAGACTATCAAACAAAACATATGAACGTTCAGCTCTGACGCGAACAGAACGGATTCGAGCATACGGCGGTGCGGACGACATAAGCAGAGGGTACTTCAACAACTCTACTCCACCCCGCCTCGCTTCATTCGAAACACACTCTTAGAGTCACTATTTAACCTTTCGACTTTGGAATTTTAATTAGAGACAAAATTAAAGATTTTTTTTTAATTTACATTTATTTAGTAAACTGTACAAATAATTAGATATCTAACCTTAATACTACATAACCCTAATTAACTAAAAATACCTAATCTAATAAAGCGTCAAAAAACTCTTCCGCATCGCTGTCGACCGGTAAAGTGCCCAAAAGGCTGGCCGCATTGCCACGCTGTATGGCAATGCTTATTCTTTGCCCAAGGTAAAAGCCAGCCCTTGGGTCACGCGAAGTGTCAACAAGTCGTTTAGAAAGTTCATTAAATAACTTGTGGGCACTCGGACCCCACGATCCGAGAGTTTTAACCCCAAACGGCTCAAAAATATAACTACCAACAAGATTAGTATTATTTAATTAAAGAACAATAGGTTTGAGAACGCCGGCGTTCGCTTGGGTCTCAAATGCTTAGTGCAACCGGCGGTATATACTTACGTTTGATATTTTACGCCCATCATCGCTACCGCGCTTGCTTCTCACCCTGACCGAAGCCTTATGCGTCTAAATCAAAGTGAGCTGTGTAGTGCAATTAATCATAACCTCTTTTATAAGTTATTTCAATTACAGGCACTTTCAAATTGTCAAAAAGCCTGTCAGTAAGTCAGTAAAGTAACGTTAAAGTGAATATTTAAACATGGTGTAAATGATACATCGCTTGCAAGATAATAATTAAATATGTACAAGTTCTAGCATGTTCAGCCGCATGTCGATATCGTGGCGTGCAAATTTTAAGGTGCATAAAACGTGGTTATTTGGCATCAAAATTTAGGCATTTATTATATTTATTTAGGTGTTATAGTATTGTAATGTAATGTCAAAATAGTCATTATATGAACTAGTCAATTATAATCAATTATAGTCAATAATAATAATATAGACAATTATTAAATAAAATTATAAGTAACTCCTCTCCCCTCAAGCGAACGCCGGCGTTCGCGGGTACTACAGCGAACGCCGGCGTTCGCGGGTATTAACGGAAAGTTATTTGTCTATAAAAACTTTTTTTTTACGTTCTTGGATAAATATCAAAATACCCTACAAAAAAAAAATTAAATATTGTACGTTAATAGTTTCCGTTAATACCCGCGAACGCCGGCGTTCGCTATAGTACCCGCGAGCGCCGGCGCTCGCTTGGGTGTCAAGGAGACTATAAAATACTAATAAAAAAACACACATGTCAAAAAAATGTATTAAAAATATATCGATTACACATTGGTTCTTTTGCTCTTCATAAAACCGAGGGTTGTTTCATAATATCCAATTTTTAAAAAAGGTTGTGAACTACATTTATTTTCTAAACCCACTTTCCCACATTTCCTACGATTTCTTACAACATACTAGATAAATGCTATTAAGTGCATGAAAAAAAATAAAAGTCCATTCCGTTTTGTAACCGCTGCGGACCGTTTTCACCGTTTTATATTTTTCCATTCCATTTTCTGTGTGCACGCTCTAATTGCTAAGAATTTATTTGAAATTCTCATACTTCCAGTAATTCAGGATTCTAGGGGAATTTGCGTTTAAATTGTTGACCAAAGGAATGTTGACCTTCCAGTTTTTGTAATAAATTGGTTAGGGAGTTATCAGACCTATAAATTAGTAGATTTTATAAATAACTGTTATACAGTTGTTTTTTATTACCTTTCTAATGAGGTTTGTTGAAATATTTATGTCGTGTTTATCACATTAATATTAGAAAGTCAAAAGTTGGTGTGTATATGTCTGATTGTTCCTTGTTTATAGTTAAAAGTCTGTTCTGATTTAGATGAAGTTTGACCCGTAGATTAGTAGACCATGTTATAGATCATAGAATAAGATGACAGAAAAATAAAAAATAAAATGATAAGGATCACATTTGCATGCAAAACCTAGTGTTATTTGAATAATTTGTATTCTGTTTCACGCTGATATCAATTTACCTAAAGACAATGTAGACATGAATGTTTTTAGTGTAAAAGCTTTCTATTGTCTTTCTGTCTTTCTCTCTAGTAAGTATTATGAGAGAGAAAGACATACACATAATAGAAACACAAAACAATGATGAATGACAGAATGGTAAGATTTTTTTCTATGACGCACAGAAAAATTATCAGACAAAATATTAAAACTGAGATACATTCATTCAGCATAATACTTGATTTTTAATTAAAAACTTTTATTTCAAAAATTCAGTCAGGCCTGAAAACTGCGTGTCGGGTCACGCACTGAGTAGTACTAGCTTATTGCCTATTGTCCGTTCCAAAAACCATGAAAATAACATCAATGACAAAAATAAGAGGGTGGAAAGGCAAACTTAATTTTGTTATTGGAAAATGGTTTTCCCATACATTGTTATACGCCGCGGTCAATTTCCTGACTACAAATATAAGTTTGCAATTGCAAAAAATATATTGTTTACCTGAGAGGACAGTAAATTATGTTTTGAGACTTATTTCTTTGTTTCTAGTTTTTTTACCAATTTTATGAAGCTAGGTAAACGGAAAGTTACCTATTTATTCCCTTGTGAGTGTCATAAAACTTTAGCATAAATTATTTTTTTGATGGCGTTGAGTCAGAAGTTTCATTAACTGCTCTTTGACTTACTTAGGTACTATATCATATTAATTTGATATCTCCAAGTGTTCTTGAGGAAAAGGGTCTTGATAGATAAACGAAGAACAAAGTGAGGTTTCTGAATTGCTTTTTACCATAAAAGGCCATCGCTGCGAAAATCAGGAGAACGCGCGGCCCTATACAAAAATCCTCCGTCGGAGTTTGCCACGCTACATAATAATACATTAAAGTATCCCTTCGATACGACTACATGCATAAAGTTGAACTTAGCGATACTGTGCAGGAAATAATCCAGTTTTCGCTACGGAGACCGCTGCAAACTACACACGCGCCACGACACAACGGGAGCCGCTCCCACTTTACGCAGCATGATCCTTAAATTGCGGAACCCACAAAAAAATGCAAAAAATCCAATTTAACGGTTCCATAAATTCGAAAATTACTTTTAAAACCCTTAATAATTTACATAGCCGACCGAGGAAGAGGAAAAAACGGGTAAAAACAGGTTAAACCAACACTTTAGAGTAATTTTAAGGGGTGTATAAACAACATGAACAATCTGACATTAGGGTGGCCTTGACACGACCCCGAGTGACCTCGATTTGTACTGTATTATACAAAGTAAATTACGCTTGAGTTATTTTTCCATTTCGTAGGTTTACTAGAAAAATAAAACGAAAAACTGGCATAACAACGCACGGTTGAAACTACAGGAAAATAACTTTGTACAAAGATATTCTTAACTGCACACAAAAAATAATATAAAATTATAACTTAAAATTAATAGGGTGTCACAATGGGCAGTCTTATCGCTAAAGGTGATTTTTAAAGACAACCTTTGATTTGATTTAACAAAGATTTCTCTAATGACAAAGGCGTGTACTAAAAGAAGATTTTCCAAAATTGAACCCGTAAAGGTGTCAATAATTTTTGCATGCAGAAACCTACTTTCATACGGGTGAAGCCGCAGGAGGAAAGTAGTTAGAAACAGTGGTACTTATCCCAATGGTAACAAACCGACTTACGGGTTGTTGTGACTCGCGAGTTTAAACCGAGACAGTTGTGAACGACATTGTACGTACTACATAACACTAGTGCGAAAATGTGCGTGAGCTTTGATTGCACACAAAAATCTGTCATAGTACGCGGCAAATAAGTTGAACTAAATAAGCTCTGCCGAATTTCGATTGAAATCCGAAAATCTGTTATTTTTTTTTCTGTTCAACTTCTATCGTGTACCTTCTAGTTTTGTACGATGATTTGGACACTAAATACTCTCTACATTTTTTTTTTACCCTAGAACATTCACCTTAAGGTTTAACAATACAACACTTTAGTCTTAAACTCTTAAGCCATTAAGTCTAGTGTAAAGTATTCTATTGAAGTAAAATACATAACTTTCTCTAATAAAATTAAAACAAAAGAATTATTGCTGTAATATATTCAAAAGTTACGAAGAATTTTAAACAAATGAACACTGCTCAATGGCTTCTGTCTTTTGTTTTCACACCTCAAAAGCGTTATAATTATTTGCTCGAGTTTAATAACTAGCTATAATATTTTCGAACAATCAAACTGTTTGTAGAATTAAGCGTGTACTTTTGCGATAACATTGTAAGGACTGTCCTCGCATAGGGAGTGAATATTGGCTCGCTACGTCACCAAAAGTTAGGGTGAACACGTCCGTCTCCGTCAAACGCTCGTATGCAACTGTCAACTGTCACTGCCTGTCCACTTGAGACAAGTATATAAACACTGTAATCATTATCTATATATTTAAGAAGATCTCTATATTAAAAAGGTGAAAGTTTGTAAGTGTCATAAAAAAAAACAGATTTCAACGAAACTTGGTATGCGGTTTTTTCTAAAGTGAGAAAAATCATAATTGTCAGACTGTAACTGACTATACGAACCACCCTGTTACTTCCTTGCCTTGATCTCAGTACTCTGGTGTTACGCTTTTGCATCAACCCATGGTCCCAGGAAACTTCGACCCTGCTGACAACTCCTTGACACGCGCGGGAACAGTGCGCGTCGTCGACGACTTGGGCTATGTACGGTTACCAGACGACAGCACCAGCGAACTACCCAGTTGTAAATTATCACATAGGTTCGCATCAAAAATATGTTTATTTTTTAACCTGGGATTATGATCTTTTATTTAAAAAATATTTAAATACCAGGTTATACAAATATTGTATTTAAAAATATAACACAGCGAGTTGTTTTTTTATTCAAAATCAAAATCCAGATAGGTACAAATAACATGGTAAATATAAACCCCAATCAACATGAAATATTCACTCTTAAATAAACAAAAGTAAATCGCAAAACAATTCCCCGAATATTTAACAAAATAGTGGGAATTAGTTAAACAAATTGTATTTGGTGGCCTGGCAATTCAGCTGCTGAAATCCTGAAATATTTAACTTTATAAAGGCGTGGTACGCAACTACATAATCCATGACTGTCGCTGAAATCAGCCGGAATGTTTCGCTTGAAGCGCTGAAAGGTGGAACGTATTGAGTCTAGCTCTGATTTTTTTTAGTCTTGATACTTGAGGAATAAATTGCCGTTATTTGCATATTGATTTTTTGATACTTTTGACACGGTTCGAAGACTTTTTGATCCTTGAAATACCTATTACCAGCAGTGACATTTGGTTTTATGTTAGTAACTAATAAAAAAACGGGCATGTGCGATTCAGACTTGTGCAAGAAGGGTTCCGTACAGTACGTAGTGAAAAATGGCAAAGAAATCACATTTACACCAAATATGATTTCTTTGCCATTCTTTGTGTGCCATGTGCAGATAAGATGTATCCACTGTTTTTAGTACTTTTTGTTATAACGCTAACAACAACAAATTACAGACGATGTATTTAACATCGTCTGTAATTTAACTGTTTAGCTTTTATGGTACATTAAATACAAGCTGATGAAAGACGGTAAGACAGATAGATGGACAGTAGAGTCATAGTTAGAAAGTCCCGTTTTATACTCTTTGGGTACCTATCGTTGAAAATGTGTTTGTCTCGAAGAGCAAGTTTTGAGGCAACAAACAAAAAAAAAAACAAACGAATCAAAAACTTTCCTCTTTGATATTGGTTACATCTGCTTCAAATTGAAAAACAAATACATACATCGAATATGTCCATCCTATTTGCTTTCCATTTTTTAAATTCAAAGATAGTCAATTTAATTAGGAATCTTTTTTCCTTTGCACTTAAAAGTATTCCTTTACCGTAAATTCAAACATTTAACTTTTAAACATAAGTTATATACGTTTCTCTTTAACTTTTTCTATAAGGCCTCCTTTTTAAAGGTTTTTAGCTCTAAATTCGAAGGCACAGAACCCCTCATCCAATATTCTAATTTATTTGCGCGATAACTTGTAAATGGTGGAAAAAAAACCTTTTAGTCTGGCTTTGAACACCTTTTTAAGATGTGGAAAATACTTGTGTAGGTTAGGTAGGTGTTCTGCAGCTGGGTTTCACTAGGTGCTGCAGTTCTTATCAATTTGTATCACAGTTAGGCTAGGTCGTTACGCAAGACTGGTAACTCTGACTGTCACCAGGGGCTCGGGTCTGGAGAGGAGAGGCCATAGTTAGGAGCGAGAAGGAATGGCAGGCAGTCGCCTCCTTCTTCGAAGCAGTAATGCTAGCAAAGGAGGAGGCTGAACGCATAAGGCAACGACGCTCACGCTCTAGACTCCGCCGGAATTCCGATCCCGATTTCCGGCCACCATAAGCGTGGGCTTGCGAACTCTGGTCTGGTAACAGTTCGGGTCAAGCCAGGTCGTCGACAGCGCGCTTTGTTCCCGTGTGCTTAGCTTGGTACCAGACCGCGTTGTGTGATAGCTATGGAATATTATATTATAGTTATTATTTTCTCCATTCCACCACCATACATCATTACTGTGTTGATACCGAATTAACGGATACGCAGAAATACCTCTACAAATATTTAATGGCAATAAATTAACTCGACATTTATTATCTAAATGATAATTAACGACACTTAAATATTAATCCTTTTCCTCTTATTCACTTTTCGCGAAATTCGTCCGTTAATTTGGTCGCTTTATTCCATTTAATGAAACGAGTGCCGTAAATAAAATATTGACAAGATCGGAACTTCTGCGTGTAAGAGATATATATTTGACTGGCTTGTTAGTCTAGCAGTTAGTGAACCTGACTGCTATGCCGAAGGTCGTGGGTTCGATTCCCACCCAGGACAAATGTTTGTGTGATGAGCACGATCATTTGTTCTGTGTCTGGGTGTAATTTATCTATAATATGTATGTATTTAGAAATATATAAGTATGTTTATCAGTGCTCTAGTACCCATAACACAAGCTCTGCTTAGCTTGGGACTAGATGGCGTTGTGTGATAGTTGTGGACCACTGCTCTCCTAAATATAAATTCGCATCTTAAGAAACTCTTTTTGTATAAAGCCCCTGGTGTTACATCAAAAGGAGCGAGCGGATTCAAGCGAGTGGGCGGCCAGGCTTATTTAATTATTGTTATTTTAAACTGAGGTTTATAAGTAGTTTGTTCCTTAATAAAGTTGTGTATTAAGGAAAAACTACAACTAAAGATGTTTTTTTTAGAATAGTATTTTTTTTTTGTTTTTTTATTATATTAATTTTGGATTTGGATGGACTTGGAGGAGGCCTTTGCCCAGCAGTGGGACAATAAGGGCTGTTGATAAAAAATGTATTGATTTTGAGTTTAAACCCAAGCTTCTTCCGGTGTTTTCACCCGTTTTATAGTAGATTTCTCCATACAAAAATTAGACGCTTGCTTCGCCCCTTTTAGGGGTGAATTTTGGAAAATCCTCTCTTGCACAAATTCCACGCTTCCAATACTTTCGGCAGTTTATTGATATATCAGTCATACTAGCTTCTGCCGGTGTCTTCGCCCCCGTGAGTGGTTGCTCCATACACACTTTGCCCTTTTCATCCCCTTACGGGAATAATTGCGAAAAATCCTTTCTTATCGGATGCCTACGTCATACAAAGAACGTACCCTCCAAGTCAGATGATCAGTGATTTAAGCTATGCCGATCCGTAAGAAAATAAAACCATTATAACAGTATAATGCTTTTATATATCGTTTACTAGCGACCCGCCCCAGCTTCGCACGGGTACTGATATAGAATATATTATGCATTTATTATGCCCATAAACCTTCCTCTTCAATCACTCTATCCATTAAAAAAAACCGCATCAAAATCCGTTGCGTACTTTTAAAGATATAAGCATACAAAGGGATAAGCAACTTTGTTTTATACTATGTAATTATTTCTCTAAGATTAAATACATAATCACTTCATGAGAAACAATGTTTTTACTTTATAATAATAGAAAGTGCCGAGAGCATTCGCTTAGAATCTAATTGCTGTTCATTATATTATATTATTATGATATATAAAGATTATTAGGTAAAACTAAAAACAGAACACATTTCACCTCAATCGTTCACACTAAACTATGCAGGCGTTCTAAACTTTTAAAACAAACAATCCTTTCGCATCAATGAATACAAAAAAAAATCTCTAAACATACTCCACTAAAAAATACCGAAAATGCGTAAAGTGAAAACTCATGTTACTCGCAATAAATGCGAGTATTTTCACAAACTTTATATAAAACTCGTGCAAATAGCGGTGGTAACAAAATGCAATTTGTTAGGGCACGAATACAGTGGACATAGTAATTGAATTAAAAAGTTTGCCCCAGAGATCGCGTGTTCGTGGACAATGGCGGGTATCTTTTACACTGTCAATTTCCCACATGAACAGGGGAACAAATAATTGTGATTTTGTCGATACTGGTTTGTACCATCGTGGGTTTAACCCCCATCGTTAGACATGGGGTGAAACCCAATAATTTGGTTGTTATTAAAAAAATCGTAAAAGCAAACACGAAACGGATTCATGTCATTTGGTATGAAACACTTTCCAGTAGATTGTTAGGGTAAAACCGAGTAGTACCGATGCCCGATTGAGCCGCGGAGTTTTTCTGAAAAGGACACCCTTGGGTAGAATACAAAAGGCTCCTGAATAAACACCTCTTCCACGATTTGTATTCCTCATAACTGAGCGTAAAAAACTGAAGTCTTGACAAGAACAGATGCACTAACAAATCTATACTAATCTATACTAATATTATAAAGCTGAAGAGTTTGTTTGTTTGTTTGTTTGTTTGTTTGAACGCGCTAATCTCAGGAACTACTGGTTCGAATTGAAAAATGATTTTCGTGTTTAATAGATCATTTATTGAGGAAGGCTTTAGGCTATATGACATCACGCAGCGACTAATAGAAGCGAAGAAACAACAGAAAATGTGGAAAAAACGGGGAAAATTATTCATCTTTGAGGGCTTCCGTTGCGTGCGCTACCAAAACGGTTCAAGATAACAAAAAAATATGTATGAAAGAATTATTCCTCTTAAAATGATCTAAAAAAATGTCCGCGACAGTATATGTCTGTCTTTAAAGATTAACTTACTAGAACCGTTTTATGCGAAACAAATTTAGCCAATTTTTACCGATTATTTGTTAGAGTTGTATCAACATAATAACATAATCTTTATCCAAATAAATGTGTAGTTCATTAAGAGTATGTAATTGTAAACAAAATTGTCTTTAACATCATTTAATTTCAATGAACATCTTAGAAGATATTACAAGTTTTAAAATAACTCCGATATAAAATTCACACGCGATGCATGATGTGCAAAACTTGACGCTGCGCCTGGCGGCGGGCGAGGAGAGGGGTTGCTTGCGGGCGGCGCGGATGGGTTTTTTTTATGGTAGGTAAAAATCATCCAATGACGAATCCCGCTCATGGGCGGAGCGGAAAACAGTGTCAGACTCTTACTGACTAAACAACCTACCCCGTTCCTCCCTTGCCTTATTCCCAGAGCCCCGGTATAACGGGGTTGGTGTAAAGCCAACCCTCAGTTGCTGGAGGCTTTGCCCCTAAAGGGCCCCACAGTTTGCTGACAACACCTTGAGGCGCGCGGGAGCAGTGCACGCCGTCGACGACTTGGTCTCGGTCTGGACTGTTACCAGACAACCGGACGGCGAGCTACCCATTGCTTACCGTCCACAAGCCAGCGTCTACGGAGACTGGATATCAGCGGGATCGTGGCGGTGACGGCTACGGCGAGGGCGCTGCTGCCTTTGCCTTATGCGGTCGGCCTCCTCCTTTACGAGCATTACTGCTTTGCAGAAGGAGGCGACCGCTTGCCATTCTTCTTCGCTGCGAACTATGGCCTGAACCAAGGCCCAGCGCGAGAGGTCGCCGCCGCTGATCACCCCCACGAGGACAAGGCGATGCTCTTCTCAAGCGGGGCACACTTCCACCGTGTGCTCCGGGCTGACCACACAGTGGCGACACCCGGGCGTCTCTTCTGCAAGAATCCGGCGCAGGAATCTCCTGAACTTGCCATGTTTGTTGAGAAAGTGCGTCATGCGGAAGTGAGGACACCGTTATGTTTATCCAACCACACCTCAAAGACCCCTCTTTGACTTACCGCCGAGATTATGGCGTGCCCAAGGGGGGGTGTAGCTCTATGAAGTACTTTTAGATAATTATATTCTTTTAAAAACTAATTGGCTGAAATTATAACAGAAGTTGACACGGGCAAAGTCGTGGGTAGCAGCTATAATTTATAAAGCAGAGGAGGTCGTTTGCAAAAATAAATATGATGTCCAAAATAACTATTCCACGCGGACGAAGTCGCGGGCACAGCTAGTCATAAATATAATCATTACATAGTATAAAACAAAGTTGCTTACCCCTGTCCCTCTGTATGCTTAGATCTTTAAAACTACGCAAAGGATTTTGATGTGGTTTTTTTTTAAAGATTAGTTAATTTGATAGAGATTAATAAACTACATAAAATATATTTACACTAATAAAGTCAAACAAATGGTTCAAATTGTCATTTGAAAAACATTAATGCTGTGATGAAACTACTGCCAACCTCTTTCGAATAAGCTCACGAACTTTGGTTTTGAATGTTATTCGGTTTGTTGTCATCCTACTCTCTTTTTTGTAGATTGCCCTCCTGGCAATCCACAAAAAAAAATCTTTAACGAAGAAAGAACAGTGAAGAAAGTTAGTACGATGTGTAGGACATTGAAAAAAGGCGGTTATGAAATGATTGCAGATTTTTACTGTGTGATTAAAGTTAAATAACTAGGAAAACTACTAAATAGGAAAACCCAATAATATTTTACACGACCCAGAAAAAGAACCCAGGCCCTCATGTACAGCAGAAACGTATGCGACAACTACACACCAATGAGGCAACCTACCTACCGACCTACTTTATTCTAATACTTTGTAAATCGATTTCCAATCACTCCACACCGTCTAGTTGCTCAGCAAAGCGAATGTTCAGTTTTGGTAGCGAAGCTAACTTGTCTATTTATATCATTCTAACTTGTTGTTGCGATTTCATTCGCCTGAATGTTGGTTATATCAGAGACGAAGTCAAAACTTAAAGTCAGATAAAAAGTTAGAGTGTTAGAGGCTTTTAATAAACTAATCCGCCTCACCATCAACGATTCCATCACTGCTTACCATCAGGTGGGATCGCAGTCAAGCATTAGTGTATAGCAAATAAAAAAAATGAACCTATGGACTTCCTTCGAGTCTAAGGGTTCTCCATAACAATTTTCATCAAAATTGGTTTAGTAGTTTTATTATGAGAGCGTAATAGATGGTGGTATTTTATTAATAATATTTAACTATTATATTAGTCTAATATTAGTCGATGGACAACGGAGCACAACAAGAGGATGATATAGGTGTTCATCCTCTTGTTGTCCTCCACTGTCCGGTGACATATCTCGGAGATAAGAAATCAATCTCGATCATGTAAATAAGCCAACCAAAAAATCAATAATAGGGAATTATATATACGAAATTTTTAGCTCTTTATATCTACACTATATATAATATATAATATAATAAAGAGGTAAAGTTTGTTTTTTTGTTTTTATGTTTTTTTGTTTGTAGGGGTAATCTCTGGAACTACTGGTCCGATTGGAAAAATTTTAGCAACAATAGAAAGCTACTTTACTCCTGAGTGACATAGGCTATATTTTATGTATGCGGGCGAAGTCGCTGACAAAAGCTAGTATATAATATACTAGCTTCTGCCCGCGACTTCGTCCGCGGAAAATTTATTGTAGTGATAGCTGGGTTATTATTACCTTGTAACGAGTTAAGAATTATATTAATATATAATTCTTAACTCGTTACAAGGCTTCAAACTGTTTATAAAAATTAAATATATATATATATATATATAAATAGCAAAATATTGGCAAAATCAATCACGTTTCTTGTACGTAAGTCGTTATATTCCGTTTTTATAGTATTTGTTCCTTCATTGTTATAGCAGAAACAATTGAACAGTAAAATATTTTAACTATCTAGCTATTACTGTACAAGAGATACAGTCTAGTCACTGACAGAGGATAGCCTAGGCTCCTTCTTAGTAGTAGAGTCCTGTTTTCACCCGTCGAATACAGAACCCAAAAATAATTTTATTTTTATTATCTGTATCTGATCAACGTTGACTTTCGAAATTGTTTTACGCACGAAACACGAGCTGCATACCAACCAACCAACCATCTGATTCCACGTATATTTTTATTACAAAGACTGGGGGAATTTATTGCGAAACAGATAACGTACGACATTGTAACTAAATTAAAAGTTGCCCGAGAGAGCTCCCAATGCAACGCATGGAAACAATGTATATTTGTTTTGTAATGTAACAAGTTTCTGCACTCGATTTCACCCGTGTGAAAGGGACTTTTAAGTTGGGCCTTCCTCACACGCCTATCGTCAATGTTGTGCATGGTTTAAAAGCTTGTGGCTTCATTTAACGCAATCCAAAATGATGTTTGATGCAATAGTAATGCGAAAAAAGAGATAACACCTGAAAACTCTTTATACAGTAATTCTACGATTTACTTGAATATTTCACAAAACTTGTTCCAGAAAATACGTGTTTTTATTAAACCCTTAAGGATTTTTGAAAAAAAATTACATCATTTAGAATCTCGATTGAAATGTACAATGCTTCTATAGGAGTATTTTTTGTGTAAGGTTAGGATAGGAGTCAGAAAAGGAGAGAAAATCTGCTTTCTTACGTAGAATTTGACTCTCCATAAAGTATGGAGAGTCAAATTCTACGTAAGAAAGCAAATTTTCAGCGGATTTAACTGGATTACTCTTACTCACATTTATGTTTTGATTTCTGTAGACGCCTAAATAATAAACACAAGAGACCTGTGTATCCAAAATATCTGAAGAAAGATGTGAGATGAATGTGTATATGATTGAATGCGTAGTATTTATCATATTTTAAGGTTAGGTGTTTTTTCTCGAAATGGTTATATTATAAAACTAGCTTTTGTCAGCGGCTTCGCCCGCGTACATAAAATATAGCCTATGCCACTCAGGAGTAAAGCAGCTTTCTATTGTTGCTAAAATTTTTCCAATCGGACCAGTAGTTCTAGAGATTACCTCCTACAAACAAAAAAACAAACTTTACCTCTTTATTATATTTGTGTAGATTTACCTTATCGCAACCATTTCAACCTAAAATTGATATAAAAAAATACTTTCAATGATTGATGATGGCAAGTACAAAAAGCCTTTAAAACGAGTACTTATTTCATTTTTTCATAAACATATTTTATTTACCAAAGTATGTACTTTATTTGGCTCACCGATTCAGCAGTTTACAAAGTATAAATAGGCTCGTGAAATCCAGTTTCAACTTTATTTACACAACATTGCACTTCTACCGATTTAAGTTGCAAATCTTTAATGCGTAAATTGTGTTCAAGTCGTGAGCGAAGCATTTCTTTTAACGATAGTATTGTGATAAATAGTTTATTTTCTTTATGCACGAAGTTACTGAGGCAGACTAAGGGCTAAATTCACCAATAAAACTAATCACAATTGTTCAAAACCAAAGCGTCTAATCGAGATTACAGCTTCATTTTGCATTCAAAAACAAAATACAGTTTACAATTGGTTTTATTGGTAAATATGACCCTAATGCCTTAAAGTATAGGTCAACATTTAGGTAATGCAGAAACAAATTGTGACAGATACAATACTAAGAATCAAACGTAAAAGAGAGAATGAAGAAAAAAAGAGATATCAGGTAAACAGTAATTAGCACCGTGTATATAACTGATACTACTGCCAACTTCACACCAATGATAGTGATAGTTGAGCAATGAAGATTTTTTAAAGTAACAATATTTATAATTATGTTAAGAATTAGAAGAAAGCGTCGTCGAGGCCGACCTAGAAAGAGGTGGCGGGATGACCTAGACGCGTACCGAGAGGACTAGTCCGAGATGGCACAGGAAAAGAAGATTTGGAAGGACTTGGGGGAGGCCTTTGCCCAGCAGTGGGACAGTAAGGGCTAATAAAAAAAAGAACTATTTAACGGATTTAATTTTTTCATTGACGAAAATTACAATTAAAAAAACGTATTATTGTTTTTTTTTTGACATAGTTCGCAATGGTATAAAACCTATTAGATACGTAATTCAAATTATAATAAAATTAATTAAATAAATAAATAATGAAATAAAAGTTATAATAGAAAATAAAACCTTGTTCTATATCCTATTCCAGAACATAAACTACTCGAGTCAAAAACAAATTGCCTTTATAATATATACCTTTGAAATATCGACATTTTAAACGTATTAAATATAACCAAATTACTTCTACCAATTAATAATTATGTGACTTTGATTAACACATTAAAGAAAATTATAGTGAATTTAATTATCTGGAGTATCTTCGCATTATAAGTCTGAGCCCAGACGAGTCTTTAGTACCTATTGAAATTTCAATTACGGACTCATAATTTTCATTCATAATAGTCATTTGTAAAATTAACATAATTGAATTTACTAAAAAGTCAGATTCAAGAGGTTCTTGGAATCGTTTTGAATACAGTGTTATTGAGAGCAGTGGTGGCCAAGTAGTAATGGCCCCGACTTACGAGTTGTAGGTCACGGATAACTCAACCAAGCGCATTACTTTGTGTAATTTATTTCATCACCACTGCTCTTATAACGGTAAAGGAAAACATCGCGAGGAAACCGGCATGTCCAAGAGCCAAAAATTTGAAGACATGTGACATCCACCAATCCGCCCTAGGTCCGCGTGGATTATGGCCCATTCTGTCTCCAAGAGAGGAGGCGTGTGTCCCGGCAGTGGGAATATTAAAAAGGCTGATGATGATGATGACAGTGTAAAAGGGCCTCTTATAAGGTGGACTGATGACCTGGAGTGGGTTGCGGGTATCCGATCTAACCGAGACGCACAGGACCGATTGTTGTGGTGACACTTTGGGAAGTGAGGGAAACAGTGGACGTCTTTTAGCTGAAATGATAATGATGTTGATGATCTAATACCAACGTACATGTTCTTAAACTGCCTTTAACTCTCTCGTTGGTCCTCGGGTCGATGTTTGGGTCAAGTAAGCTTTTGATTTTTTTTGTTACGGACTTAGACTTAGCAGCCTCAAGGTAGAAAAGAAGTGATGTGTGGTAACTCCATGTCTCTTAAAACAAGTAAAACTGTTGACATTGTGCCTGTTCAATCTCAGGTTCTGTCAGAATTTCCGTTCCATCAGATTATATTGAGAGCAGAGTAAATTTGATTCAGTATATTGATGCTTATTGAGTTTTTATGAAACTACGGAGATACGGCAGAGCCTCGAGCACGTTTACCGAAGCAAGCGTCCCCCGACTTTAAGACATAAGGTCAAGGGTCGCATATTTTTAGCAATGTTCAAGATATTATAATAATAGTATTTCGAGAGCTGTCTCGTACACGGGAGCTAGTCCTATAACAAAATTAAGCACCGTATTTCTCTAAACTAAAACAAGAACAATTATTGATGAAAAGCTCCACCAATTTTAAACTTCAAAACTAGAATGAGAAGAGTAATTTGATGATATCCTGCCTCGAAAAAGTAAATTTACATCTATATAGGCCTATAAAGTGATTATACTCTCATATAGAGGTATTAGGGGACAAAATGTCACCCAACACGAAGCGCAACGCTCAATCTACGCAACGCTTCAACGTTGTCCATTGTCCCGCTACTTGCCCTGGACATTTTACAATGCACTCATCATCATCATCTTCCTGCCCTTGTCCCGTTTTATTTGGGATCGGCGCAATATATTTTTTTCTTCTATTCTGTGATGTCACCCGTCACGCTATCACTAACTCCTCTTTCTTTCATATCACTTCTGACATTTACAACATTTCTTTTTTCTTCGGACATTTTACAACTCATTAAACGCAAAACATGTTATGGGATAATTCGACAGCATTGCACGTCATTTTGCGGGACATTTTATGTTTAATCTGAGGTTTATAGATAATTGTAAGCTAGTGTTAAAATTTCGTCATTTTGCGTAAGTAAAAAGTTTTTCTTTTTACTTTCTTTCTTTTCTTTTTCCCTAATATTTGTTACTTACCCCCAATAATCAAGTAAAAGCGTGAATAACCGGTGTGGTTTCCTAAACCGCGTGTCATGTTTGACGCCAGTTACATCAACATTACGACTTTATGGGCGCATATTAACGTTCGCGACAACGATAACGTGACGTCATCATAATTTACCACGATTGTTGGAGTGCAGAAGCTCTACTCTATACGTTGCGCCAAAATCTGGTTGGTACGAAGTATCTGTTCGGTGAAGTTAAGCTACAAAAGTATGTATGTTGTTTTACTAGAGTAAGTAAAATGTGAAAGAGCGAATCATCAACAGATATATAATATATATACAAATAGTAACCACGGGGTTTTTTGCCGGTTCTTCTTCGTATAAACGGCCAAACGGAACAGTATACTTATACTTTTTGACGTTATATAAAAACCAATTTAAGCTTGGGTAATATAAAAATAAAAATTTAATTAATTAATATCCAATTAGACAAGTATGCGTACCAATTAAATAATATAGTCTGCTAGTTCTACTCCATAATGTAAAAAGCAAGAGAGAACACTAATTAGCTAGGGAAGGAAGGTTAAGGAATACGGCTATGGATGTAAATTATGAGAAAACTTACCTTTGTTGAACTCTTTTCTAGTTAGACAAAAATTCATTGAAGAATCGAACAATCTTATGGGTGAAAACCAAACAATTCCCCTTACTTTATAGCTTAAACTTTGACTTAAAGACTTACTTTTTTTGGTTTGCGCTTGACCGCTATCTCACCTGATGGAAAGCGACGATGCGGTCGACGATGGAGCCTTAGGTTGTAGCTCAAAAACAGACTCTGGCAGGGAATCCCAGTCCTTTACTGTACGTACAATAAATGTGTTCCCAAAACCTTTTTGAACATATAAATAAGACTAACCTTACCTACAAAAAAAACATACACACATGAATGCAAGTCGAAAAACAAATGAAGCGCGTAGCTTGACCAGCTTCACCGTGCACATAATATCCGATGTAGCAGAAGACGTTTAACTTTATCTTTTAACGGCCATCGGTTTTACGAGAGACATGGCGCCTACTGTCTCATCAGCTTCTTAACTCTGAATGTTTTATCGCTAACTTTATTTCTACACCTAATAATTTATTTTCTGACCTCACCTACCAATAAATCTCAATAGCACGCCGTGTGTGCTAGAATAGTTATATAAACTTAGTAATAAAAGTTAAAAAGGTTTCTAAAATAAAAATTTGGTTGAACGCGTTTCTTGCCAAATTTTGACAGATTTTCAAGCAAGAGTTTGGAACTTCAGTCTTAGTCTTCAAACTTCGATTAGGTAACCGATTTAAAAAGTTTAAACATTTTATTTATTTACATGTATGTGTGTATAGCATGAGACGTTTTATAGAGAAATACTAAGTGTTGTGCTACGTGTTGTGGAGAGCGGCGCGGGTTAGTTTTTTTAGGTGGATAAATCATGTAAAAATCATCCAGTGAATTCTCCGCACCCTTGCGTGGAGCAGAGATAGTGTCAGACTTTTACTGACTAAAAAACGTACTCATATTCTTTCTTTACCGTTTATGGTGGTCAGAGATCCTGATCGGAATCTTTGCGGCGGCTGGGGTATAAGGACTTGACTACTTTTTACTTCACGCTTAAAAAGCGGCGCGGGTGTGGGAACGCGTGCGTTTACCTGTCCGCAATGTCGAACCATTATAACAACGTGCAAGGTTGCTCGAACTAGTTTGAGATACTACTGCAGAAGGGTCGAAGCCAACTGGGGCCAAGGGTTCGCGTCTGAAAGGAAGGCTCTGGCCCTGGTATATATTGCAACGTAGTGGTTAAGAGTCTGAACATAATTTCCTGATCCACACAAGGGCTGGATATGACATTGGATGATTTTTACCTCCCATAAAAAAAAGATTACTAAGCCTTCTTCTATATTTCTGTACGTTCGTCACCACAGCTGCTGGTAATACTACGCAAACAGAATGGGCCCATAAAAATAACATAAAATATTCGTGACTCCGTTCGATACAGCATTAGTCCATTCAATACCAAAACATAATTAGTACGGCGTCACAATGTGAAGAATATATATCTTTTTATATATAAATCTTTATACTATGAAGGTCATGTGTTTTTTGAGGTCGGAAAAGAATCAATAAGTATTGGAATTTGTAAGATATTAGGAAGTACTTTGAGTACGTTCAGTCAAAGGCTTCAGTCTCGTGAAGGACAAAAATTTAACATATTCCACTCCAAAAAATAACCTATAAATGGTCTACCGTCCGTTCTGTAGTTTGAGCTTTTTTTTAGGATGGAAATTATCTAAATCTTTGTGATGTGCCAAACATAGAATTTTGGAAAAAAGGAGCTTAAAATTGTTAAAAGTCACTATTTACACTATTTATTTGGAACTTATTGTAGTTTTGTTTTCTAGCAGTTTCTTTCTGGAGAATGGAAATCAATCAAATACTCACTTACAGTTACCATAGGTTTGAAACGCAATAGGCCATTGACTCTTCAGTAGTAGTACAGAAGATTAGTGAGTAAGTGACCGAGTAGTAACGGGGCCGGCTTACGAGTTGTAGCCAATAAACCTAGCCAGGCGCATTGCTTTGTGTAATTTATTTCATCACCATTACTCTCTAAAAGGAGAAGGATAACATCTTGAGAAAAGCACCATGTCCTAGAACCAAAAATTCGAAGTCACGTGACATCCACCGTCCCGCAATGGGCTTGCGTGGTGGATTACGGCCCGTTCCATCTCCTAGAGAGGAGGTCTGTTCTCAGCAGTGGGAAAATTGTAAGGTTGATGCTATGCTTATGCTAGTCGTGTGAAATGAATCAAGAAGAAGCAAGCACTTACTGACTGGAATCAAATAAAGTTTTCCAGTGACAGCTCGAACAGCCTTCTGAGCGTGTTCGTGGGTCGCTGGGACTCGCCGATGTGGCGGCACTGGATGCGACTACACACTGAGGGTGGTCGCGTCCAGGGCCTGCCATAAATTGGTGTTACTAAGCGATGCCACTTTGTGATTGTCATTGTCTTTATATGTAACTACTAACAATAGCTTTATAAGGTTTCTTGTATTACTAACAATATATGAACTTACGTCTGAAATAAATGTCATTAAATATTTTGTCCGTGTCTATTAATTTATGTTATCAAAATAGGGTTATTAACGCCGTCTAAAATGATCTATTACAACTCAAGAACATCAAAAATTTCGTCAAAAACACGAATAATTTCATGTCTCTATTATTATTTCTACATGCCATGTCAACCTACCATTACAATAACGTTCAACTTTACGAGCGATGGCGTTAAATTTAATTTATTTTTACTAGGTTTAATTTATGAATGAATTGTTTTAGCTATAATTTTTTTAATGGCCGTTCAGTTGAAAAATAATTATATAAATCGTTGTAATTACTGCGGGTAGGTACGTGTTATTTTTAAGGTCTGAACTTCAGTCAGCTCCGACCCCTATATTAAGGCTAAGAAGAAATGGGGTGGGTTGTTTAGTCAGTAAAAGTCTGTCACTGTCTCCCTCTCCGCCCAAGAGCGAGACTCTTCATTGGATGATTTTTACCTACTACAAAAAAAAAACCTTCATGCTGGTAAAGATAGCTAAAAAAGAATTACATATTTGTATTGTTTACCCTGGCTAGACACTAGAACATAAATCTACTTTTTAATACACAGGTACTCTAAGTCTTATACATTTTGTTGATATATGTACCTGAATAAAATACTTAGCGAATCCTTGAGATACGTGCTGCTATCTAGCAGTACATAAATCAGACGTCGAAAAAGGTTCCAAGCTTATCTTGTGGACCTTGAGATGGTTTCCTTTAATAGTATGCTAAAAGTATTTTTAATGGACTTACACTACATGTAGGTTCAGAGAGGGTTATGTCTGTTATACATAATTATTTATTTAATCTTCATGTACAGTAGTGGGACAAAGGTGGACTTAATGCAACAAGGCTTTCTCTACCAGCCAACCTTGGGTTTTAAAAAGACAATACTGCGGTAATTATGCCATTAGTTGATGGGATAATTTTTATTATATATTTCAAAAGTGCCTGAAATTGGCACTTTTGAATTGTCAAAATGTCGGTCAGTCAAAAAAAAAAGTGAAGTTAAATTTCATGTTCCAAGACGTAGATCTCTATGGAGAAGAACGTGCAAGAAACTAAATGGATACTTTTTTAATCATATCATGAGTTACATAAAATCTTGCTTAAACATGTCTTGTCGCTTCTATTATGTGAGTACAACGTAAATCTACACTAATATATGTACACTAATCTACACTAATATAATAAAAAGGTAAAGTTTGTTTTTTTGTTTGTAGGAGGTAATCTCTGGAACTACTGGGCCGGTTGGAAAAAATTTAGCAACAATAGAAAGCTGCTTTACTCCTGAGTGACATAGGCTATATTTTATGTAAGCGGGCGAAGCCGCTTGCAAAAGCTAGTAAATAATAAAAATTTAAGAATTTCGTCTTATCCAGTGCTAATTCAGTTTAGCTATTCTTTGAGCTATGTCTATAACTTTGGTTCTCTACTGAAAATCCCTTAACACTTCCTAATTGTAAGGAAGAAATATTACATGAAACTTAACCTATCGGCTACAATGTTAGGCCCAAAAGAGGTCGATGTGACAAACGCGTAGTCGCTGCCAAATCGTCACAAAGGTTATCTTAATGTAGATACGTTTTTATGTTACTCATAAACTTGTTTTACTCGTAAACCTACAGTTAGGTGAGAAAAGATCATGTAATCTGTCGTTCTGACGAAAAAATACTGGGATTACATCCACACAAGAAGACAGGTTTTCTTCGTAATTTGGGCATTTACAACACCACTCATATCAAATGCGATGCGTCATTGGTACTTTGTGGACTTTCCACTAACAAGTACAAAACTTTTCGGGAATACATTCATTGTGCAGCTAAAAAGTGGAATTCATTACCAGGATGTGTGTTTTTTGACTTAAACTAACCGGAGTGGGTTGTAGCCATCAAGCTACAAACCGGAAATCTCTAAGTCAAGAGTGAATAGGTTACTTCTAGATATACGCGCTCCATCGTCCACTGCATCATCGCTTTTCATCAGGTGTAATAGCTGTCAAGCGTGAACTTATGTATTTTGCATAAGTAATTTGCCTATGATGCAGCTGGACATAAGTGTTTTTCATGGAGCGACTGATGCTTATCTGAACTCCATAATCCACACTGACCTCCTGGCTTTTATCTGTCCGTGATGACTGTCAAAAAATTCGGATGACAGCTGGGTCTTATAGTAGTGGCGTTAACTGCTATAACGAAGGTTTGATTCCTACCTAAAACAAATGTGTGTAATAAACGCAATCATTTGTTTTTTTTTCGGGGTGTAATATGTCTCTATTTTATGTGGGTATGTATTTAGAATTATATAAGTATATTTATCAGTTGTCTAGTACTCATAGCGTAAACTCTGCTTAGTTTAGGACTAGATAAACAAATATGTTTTTTTTTATGGTAGGTAAAAATCATCCAATGATGAATCCTGCCCTTGAGCGGAGTGGGAAACAGTGTCAAACTCTTACTGACTAAACAACCTACCCCGTTCCTACGTTGCCATATATACCAGGACCAGAGCCTTTCTTTTCGACACAAACCCTTGATCCTAGTTGGGTTCGACCCTTCTGCAGGGTCCCTACGGTTGCTATCCAAGGTATTTACGAAGTAATTTTGATAATTATAAAACGAGGTTAATTATTCCCCAAGCTAAACAAAGCAGGGACCACTAAACCACAAGGTCCTCAAGCAAAATCAAAATACAAAATCCAAACAGTATGCAAAAATTCAATTTGCCTAAAGCCCCTCTAATACAAACTAAACAACGATTAACCCTACATAGCGCACCTTTTCGCCTCAGCGACTAAACAGCGGAAGGAAGGCATTACCCAGCGCCTTTAGCTATTCAAACGGCCAATTATAGTGCGAATACACCGTAACAATTCTATGCATTCTAAACGAGGAGCCCCCATCCGATGGGGACGCCAACCCTTTGCCTCCCCACACGTACGGTTTCAAGTCCTCATACCTGATAGTTTTTTGGAAGTAGTTTATTGACTTTAAGTTCGCGTTTGAGTGTGTAGTTTTGTTTTTGAGTGGGCGGATAGGACCCTGGATGGACCTTTATTTACCATGACAAAGTAGGAGCCTTTAGTGCGAAGTGTAACTAAATGAATGAGGCGAAATAAAGAATAACAAAAAGGTGCTGAAGTAGGAATGTTTTGGACGTCGTTGTCGTTTAGAAGTGGGGTCATCATTCATCAGATTTGATTGGTAAATAACAGTCTATAATTGACACAATGGTGTTGATGAAATAAAAGTAATCATAGAAAACAGTTACAAGTTAATTTACATTTCTCAAACACAATTCTTGCACTTTATAATGATCACTTTTTCAGCTTTGCACGATCCACCTCAAAGCCTGGTCTTGTTCATAGTCTTTCCTCGAATTCTCACAATCTTTAGCAGACTTATCTGTCTATCTATTTCAATTCCCAGGAATAGACAACAAGGCTTTGGTATTCTACTTCAACCTACTAATTATACATACAAACCTTCTCATTTTAAAGTAATTTTGTGTAATAATTATGACTCTGAAAAGCTGATAGGTTCGCGTTTGACTTTTATCTCACCCACACTTGATCATGTGATCGACAATTAGCACGTTTGTCGAGAATTAATCCATTCACCGATGTATGTGTGTGTTGTGAACCGATGACCTGGTCAAGGTTGCTAGAATGCGATGGATGCACGATGCACAGGATCTGTCTTTGTGGCGGCGGGGGAGGTCTATATCCAGCAGTAAACGTCTTATGGCTGAAATGATGAAAATAATGATGAAGCCATTCACGTTGGACTCTAAGACTCCCTGGTTGGTAGCCATTTCCACTCCTTAGCATGTAGCCAAGCCAGATGACGGTGATCTCGAAAATATGTGCGTAAAGGTGGGTAACCACAAATATTTAAAAATGATTTTTTTATGGTAATAAACTCCAGTGATAAGTCAAAACGAAAAGTTTCCACACAGATATAACCTGCTAACAGTCACAACCAGCTTACTACCCCTGCACAATGTAATCGAATTTCCACCATTCCACGATATTTATTTTATAATGCAGCCATTTAGCCATACCAAGAAGTATTCAGTGCGCTGTATTTATTGGAGCTATGCAGTGTAATGGTATATTAGATTGTTACTTTTTTTCTTTAAAAAGTCATTCGGTGGAATCCCATTCGATGTAAATTGTCGGTAAATATTCACCCTCACCCTCTTTACGTAAGGGTGTTTCGTACCTGTAACTTTTTCTAACTTCCCTATACGTCTTTGGGGGATTTCGAATGTGTATTTTTGTATAAAATTGCTGCCGTTGTACTGTATTTGCTACCGATCTGATTCTATGGGAGCAATAACTTTTTCTCTGATGTTTGCAGTGGTAATATGTTTGCTTCTTATTAAGTTTTGACAATACTATAACTAGAAAAATAAAAACATGTAACTAATTGACACTATAAGTAAAGTACAGGCAAAAAATCTTTACTACACTACATTATGGCTTGAAAAAAAATCTTCTTATTTGCTTCGGAATGGAATGAATGAACGGAAGAATGCTCTAAACACAGACAGCATTGCTACGTTGTATGGCAAGCTTAATCTCTTATCAAAGAAAAAGCAATTGAAAAAATACTAGCTGAAAATTTTCCAATTAAAAAAAAATGTAAAGTCAACCCCTAACTTCTCCCAGTTTTGAGGTAAAACGAGAGGGAATATCTAACTTTTACTAACCCATCACATTACACCACAGTTGCCCTTTGGATTCTAGAGTCACGGTGTCTCTTTCAAAAACTCCCATAACTGTAATAGGCATCGGCCTAAGCGAGCGATAAGTATGCTCCGTTTTATGCTGATAAACAAGTGCCTAAGGGCTGATCCCGGAATTGAGTATTTAGTGATAAGAACCTGTTAAAAATAAAGCAAGCTTTCAATATTGCCAGAAATACAGTCTTTAGTTGTGTTGTCAAAACAAGTACATACCTTTTAATTCTTATTTCTAACGTTGGGGAAAACCTACTGAAACTCCATACTTTTTTAGGTCAGCTCAACAGGCTGAATTTTCCTTAAGTCCAAAGTGTACGTGGTGCGAACAACCTACACAGTGGATCTTCATATATGTGAAACCCCAAAATATGAAGGGTCCATGCGGATTAAGCACACGCACATTCATAATAATCCTAGGTACTTATCTTAAGAAAACTTTCTCTCTCATACATTAGGCACCATGTGCGTAGAAGGGCTACGCCGTAGACGATGCCGACCGCTACGAGCTACGATAAATTACCGTAGCAACGTGCCTACAATTGCTACGCTCTACGGCTGACTTAGTAAAACTTATTTAACCCTTCCTCTAACATGTGATTTAGTATGTTTTTGTTTTTGTCTTATTCGTCTTTCCTTGTTGATTCGCGGAAAAGATAAATATACATGTTTCAAACGCTCTAACAGTTTTATTGCTGTACTTTATCAAATCGTATGGGGTCGTAAAATACGAAGAATATGGCTGATATAAAATCAAAGATTGTAAAAGATCTGTGTAGAATAAGGTCAATTTAATAACAGAGTGGGTTTTAAAGTCTCATCTGCAGTGGAGGAAAATTGCACAATACAGAAGAATTTTTATTTCTAACCGTAAATCAAGTTACAGCTGTACCATATCCGAAAGCCCGCCAGTTCTGTGTCAGACTAAAAAAAAATACTTTAACTTAATGGACCATTCCAGTTCAGTTCCGTGCCTAGAATGTTTCTAAGCTCAGCAATAACTTAACTCGAACTTAAATTTAGCAAAACAACGCTAACGCAACAAGTTTGAAGTTATTTTTAGGGTTTTGTTACTCAAAAGGAAAAAAAAACGGAGCCGTTTTTGTTCCCCTTTGTCTGTCTATCACGACCTTTTATCACGGGAACACGTGAAAATATTGAGTTAAAATTTAAACTGCGTACTAAAGGCTGCGGAAGCTAGAAGCTGTGTCAAAAATCAAACTTCTATGTTAAATTAAAAAATACGAAAAATACTGAAAACTGTAAATTTATTTTTAGGTCACAAACAATATTTTTAATAATTACACAGAAAAATTTAACTGTTTTCATAAGTCGGTTTAAACCCTCAGTACGTGAGTTCTACTCACACTTGCCAAGTTTTTTTTTTTAATTTTGTTCGAGACTACAATATTAGTATGAAAAAAAAACCCAGCGCGTACAGTATAAAAAAGCCATCAAAATCAATGATTACTAAGAAAAACAGGTTTTGGTAATAAAAGTTGGGCGATAAAACTCCGTGAAGCCCCATGAGAGTACAAAAGGAAGGTCATAAAAGAGAATATTGTCGATATGGAGTTGCCATTGTGTGAGAAATATGATAATCTCGCGTTCAATTACTGGCGTGACGTCACGCCTGATGGGTTCCTAACAGACTTCGGGCGTACAATTAAGCTGTTTTGTTTCGTTGTGATAATAGCATTAATCTTAATTATGATGTAAATAGAACTACGTGGATTGTAACGTAAAATATACATCGCCTTTTCCTGGAAACTGTAGGAGGGTATTTACGTACTTTCTTTGTTTTTGAGAGGGAGGAATTATTAAACAACTTTTTTTCCGCGCTAGGTGAAGCAAGTAGGAGACGTTTACTAATCAATACTGATATTTTTGACTGGCGTCGAAACAAAAGCTCTGCTTAGCTTGGGACTAGACGACGTTGTGGGATATATATATATATATAATACCTGTGTGTGTAAAATGGGATAAGGGTAGGATGATGATGATGATGATGACCTGTGTGTGTTTGCTTTTGTGATCCAAGGCTGAGATTACTTCTTCAAAGAATTTCGAAGCCTTAGAGGTTCTCAGTAGCTTTCTTCTTATTTACTTTTATAATAACTATTCAATCAAATTTAAATTTAATTATTTTTCTAAACCATAAACGTATAGCGTTTATGGTTTAGAAAAAATAAGCGTCATTTCACTGAGATCGTGCTTGTCTCAATAATTCTACTAATTGTCAAGTTGTATAGACGTTTACGATGCAAAACTTCGCCAATTTTATCAAACACTTTCCACTAGAAATCAATTTAAGACTGATTAAAATAGTAATTGAACTATACTTGGAAAAACCCCAATAAAACATAAGCCAATTCCTGTATTTAAAGTTGGGCACAATCACAAACTTTATCCTCCCTGGAGAGAGGCGTTCAAAGAAAAGACCTTGTAACGCCTTTACTCTAGGGAATGAACTAAGTTCACTGTTTTTCATTGTAATGTTTTGTTTTGTTTATTTGTTTAGTTTTTGGTCAAAGAGCCAACTATTCTTCTTTCTTTTTTAGGCTCCTAAAGACTCCTTTTGTTGACAAACTGGATGACAGACTTTTGTTTATAGCTAAAGGTGCTTGTTTTTATCTAAGACTTTATTTGCGTATAATCACCATGATAAAATGCTTAAGTCCTTTTTTGTATTTCAAACTAATAAGTCGTTCACATTAATTAATTGGAATTGGGTCTTTTTTATGGTGGACAAAAATCATCCAAAGACGAATCCCGCTCTTGGGCGGAGTGGAAGTGTCAGAATCTTACTGACTAAACTTCCCTCTTTGCCCTTCGCATTGGGACCAAGCCTTCCTTTCAGAAAGAGACCTTGGCCACAGCAAACTTCGACACTTTTGCAGAGTCCCTAATTGGGTCTTTAGTTTAACTTTCACTTTTGTAATACTAGTATTCATTATAATTTTCTATACTTTACAATTATTATTATTTATTATTTTAATTTAGCAATATTTGTTATTTTACAATGTTTTAGTCTTAACCTCAATCTCTTATTAAATCATACTAATATTTTGTCAGCAATCAACAAAATGAGAACACTCCTCAGTCAGTCCTTGTGACCTTTTAAAAAAAATTATGCAATAGAAATTTTGGTGAAGCTCAAACAGTAAATAACGTTTTCCAATTAATTCACACGCTAGAAAAAACATAAATGTAAAAAATAATGTCAAGTTCCTTGCTTACAATATTAACCTTTTTCAATTGCTTTTATAGACAATTTCATACTTTTTTTTGCTGCTTAAAAGTGTGACTAGGTAAGTTAAAATACTGACTAAATTATGCTTACTGAAGATTCAAGGGTGGGTAAAAGTTTACAAAACTGACCTATAAAGATACAAAGAGGTTTTTTTTGCTCTGGTTCAACTTTAGGTCCTAAGATGACGACGATGATGAAGATGAAAATCACTTTGCGAACAATTTCTTTATAACTTAGAGTACAATCACTCAAAATAATATCAACGATTACATCACTGCTTACCGTCAGCAGTTGTTGCAGTCAAACATTAGTTTATAGCAAATAAAATAACAAAACAAAGTTATTTTATTCACCAATCCATACTTAATGTTCGAAAGCATTCGTATAAGTAACTTTGTTCTCTAAGCCAAACATTAATATGGTGATTAATGGCTTTGTACTGAATATACGTGTAATATCAGGCTTACCGCGAATTTTGAACTTCCTAAGAAACACTTGGTAGCAGTGAAACTTATGAATGAACAATGATAAAAATAATGTTTTTTTAGATGTCATTAAATCATGACTGGTAAGAGATTTTTTATGTAAACATTGCATTATTAAATGAAAGGAGGTATGACGTCAACTAATGTTTTTTTTTTATGGTAGGTAAAAATCATCCAATGACGAGTCCCGCTCTCGGGCGAAGCGGAAAACAAGTGTCAGACTCTTACTGACTAAACAACTTACCCCGTTCCTTTATCGCCATACATATGTACCAGGGCCAAACCCTTCCTTTCAGACGCAAACCCTTGGCCCCAAATTGGCTTCGACCCTTCTGCGGGGTCCCTGCGACGTCAACTAATGTCAAAATTTTATGAACGCGAAAACTGCCTCAAAATGATTTGAGTAATATTATTTATACAGTACTTCCATTCTGATCACCTAAACGGATCAACTGATTGATCGGAATGGAACTCAAACGGATCACTTTCTATTTTTCCATTCCGATCACCTGAAACCGACCAACTGGTTGATCGGAATGGAAATCGATCGGATCACCTTTCGCTGTTCCATTCTGATCAACTAAACCGACCGAACTAGTTGTGCGGATTGAATTTAATCGGATCACTATCACTAGTACCATTACTAGTTCCAAGATGGAACTTGTGATGTTTTTTTTTTAGTCTTAAAAATCACTTGTGTTTTTTTTATGAGTGAAAAAACCATTGGAGTTAAAAACACTTGTAAAATTTCTTATGGTTGGAAAAACCATTGGAGTTAAAACCATTTGTAAAATTTCTTATGGTAGGAAAAACATCACAGTTAAAAACACTTGTAAAATTTCTTATGGTAGGAAAAACATCAGAGTTAAAAACACTTGTACAATTTCTTATGGTTGGAAAAACATCACAGTTAAAAACACTTGTATAATTTCTTTGAATTTTATAACCACGATTCCCAACAATGACTTAATACTTCAATCCATTGATAATCTAAGAGCTCGAGGCTGCTAGACTCGTCATTTTATAAAAGCTGATAGTATATCAGTGCAACTCCCCAACACAGGTAGGAATAAAGCCCTAATATGAAGTTTCAACAGGTAATATAGCAACCTACAATAAATAAATTGAGTAAAATTGATTCATTTATATAGAGTTACGTGTTTTTCCACTCTTAAGAAATTTCACAAGTGTTTTTCCTTCTAGTGTTTTTTCATCTTTAAAAAATTTCACAAGTGTTTTTGGCTCTAGTGTTTTTGCACCCTTACGAAATTTCACAAGTGTTTTTGCCTCTAGTGTTTTTTCACCCTTAAGAAATTTCACAAGTGTTTTTCCCTCTAGTGTTTTTTCACCCTTAAGAAATTTCACAAGTGTTTTTCCTTCTAGTGTTTTTTCACCCTTACGAAATTTCACAAGTGTTTTTGCCTCTAGTGTTTTTTCACCCTTAAGAAATTTCACAAGTGTTTTTCCCTCTAGTGTTTTTTCACCCTTAAGAAATTTCACAAGTGTCTAAAATAATAAAGTGTAACTAATAATAACAAAATAAAACATCAGTTTTAGTGATCACAATCCACCATAGAGTCCATGACAAAATACCAGTTTTTATAAAATAACGGAAATCTGGTATCCACGAACTCTCCCTCTATTCGTCAAAGACATTTATTCATCGTCTATTATAAGTGACCAGTTCGTTAGTACACTTTAATGAAAAAGGTTTACTACCAAAGTTGTGTGGATAAGACAAATTCAAACAGAGTAAATTATTCCTATCGGATCACCTAAATAGTTGTACCGTTGGGAACGAAAATAGTTGATCCGTTTCAAAGTTGATCAGATTGGAAACAAATCCTTCACCGAGTTCCATTCCGATCAATCAGTTGATCCGTTCAGGTGATCAGAATGGAAGTACTGTATTTATATTACTCAAATCATTTTGAGGCAGTTTTGAGTAATATAAATGACTGTGTTGCCCTTTAGCTTTGCAAACTTGGCTGACCCACTACCGTGCGTTTTTATTTCAAATATAAAAAAAATAAAAGTTCATCCATCAAAAAACGCAGTCGATAATCCTTTTGATTTTAATCGGATTACTTGTTCAATCGGATTGTAAAGTGGAAAATAAAATATTATATGACTACAGACAAATAAAAAATACTATAAAAACTTAAAAAGCAATATTTGTAGATAACTAGAAAAGTAATATGTCAAAGTTTTCTTTTGAAGTACGTAATTTCATATGACTCAAAAAAGTATATGTTTTACATATATTTTTCTAAAACTAGCTGACTGAGAAAATAGGGGTTGAAGATCGGAAGGTTGTTGGAATTTTCGTGTATATTTAGAAGGATATTTTTCCAAATACACATAAAAATTCTATAAAAATCTGTCCAACCATTTTGAAGGACTTCTTGCTATCGAACTCCTTTGAAATGGCTGGACCATACTGTATCTTTAAGTGTGTGTGAGGGTATTTTATGTATAATACTAGCCAACTGAGCAAATGTTCTACCATATAAATTATTAAAGAAAAAAATAAAAGGAGGGGTTATAGGGTCTAAAATAGTTTTCAACTTCAATAGTTTTGGCCCACCAAATATACACAAAAATCATAAAGATCCGTTCAGCCGTTTTTGAGGACATATTTCGATAACATACACTTACAATTACACACACATACACATACATATCGATGCCTCCCACGTAAGTTGTTGTAACCCACAAAATGGCGATTTTGGGTTTTTTATGTAAAAGTGTCTAATTTTATGTAATCTATACTACAAAAAAACAAAAAGTCCAAATAACCTATTATTTAAGGTACTTTTGAAACGTATAATGTTGTATATTTCGAACGATTCCGGCGTAGACTGTAGTATTTATTACTTGCAATGGTTTACAATGGGGAAAAGCGCAAATGCGTCCGTTGTATGTAACACATATCACAGATTACGCTGGAATTCGCTGCCAGTTGCACCTCTCACGCAATTTTTACGTCGTTAATTTAATATTCTAGTAATTACTATTCCGTTTAATCTTATCTTTAACTAACATGATAACCATTTAAAATATGGTATTGATCCCACACAACAATTTACGTCGCTAATTTTAAAATTATTTTATGTTAAGTGATACGTAAAACATTTTACTTCGATGCTAGATATGTAAAAGTAAGTTGTAACATCACATACAATGATTTACGTCGCTATTCGTTTGAAATAAGTACGTTGTATGTATTTTTCAGGGAGTGATTTATGAATATCACTGAAGTCAGAGTCACTCTAGGCAACCATTTTCAATGAATCTGAGAAGTTTTAAATGACTAAACTAAAAGGTGATGGCATATTCGTAACTTTGGACTTTGAAACTGCTCACTTACTCGTATTTCATTGCTGTGTAGTATAATAACCATTTGGATTACGACTGTTATAGCCATTTTTGTTTATATTATATTATTATTATTATAGCTAGCCTGTGCTGTCCTACTGCTGGGCAAAGGCCTCCCTCCATTCTTTCCAGTTATCTTAGTTACTCGCTTTATCGTACCAATTCGCAACGAAGACACCTAGGTTGTGTCGAGGAAATGAGGGCCTAGAACACAAAAGGCACCGAAAGATTACATGTGAGCTTTAGTCAGTAGAAGCAAGTTTTACTGATTAAAACTCACTAGGAATTTCCTTCTTGCTCGTGTTTATTGCTAGTTTCCCAAATCAGAAAACGTTGTTCATTACTTTTACCTTAGTCACCACCTGCATGTTTCTGCACTGTTGAACTCTTTAAGCTAAGTCCACTATCAGTTATTTGATTGAATAAAGTATCGTTTGAAAAAGGTAATGAAAAAAATACATATTTACAGACTAGAGATTTTTCAAAAGGACTAACAACGTCAAAGAAAACCTTTCTAGTAAAATATAAAAAAACAGCCAGTAGGAAAACTGGTCTATTGAGTTTGCTGTAAACACTATTTCAATAAATTAAACTAAAAAGGTGACAGAGAAAACGATGTATAACTATGGCTCATTTAGTTATAGGAGAGCCAAGTTTAGAATTTATGCTGATACTATTGTGAGACATAAGTAAATAAGAATAAATTGCCTGTTGCCGTTACTGAAACTTCAAACTTCAGACGTGTGTAAACAACAGTTTTCCCATTTCTATAAGTGATTAAGTTCTTAATAAGGTGTTAGTTAAATTTGATATACCAACAGCAGTATTAATCCCCGATCAAAAAGATATTTAACCGCCAGTTAAAAAGTCTGGGTCTGTCAAAACCATCGTTTGTGACCATTTCAAGTCTTTTCAACTGCTTGCAAGTTGAGTCACACTATGTTTGACTAAATTCACTAATGTTATATTAAGACAGAGGTTTAAACTTTTAGTGTATATAGTAATAACGTATAGCTTTTGCCTAAAGGGTACACAGAGAAAACAGAAAAAGATCTGAAAGATAATAATATCGTAAAAATAAAAGAGGTACCAGTTTGTTCTGAAGATTCAATATTAATTTAATGTTTTATCAGACTGTAAGGTGATGACCACTTCTTTCAACAACAATACCTTAAGATGCCAAAATGCTGATGATATGAATACACCAGTTAGGTGCATGAAACCAGCTTTTTGGGGTCGGGAAACAATCCCTCTATTGTATATATTACGAGCAAAACTTAATATTTGCGGGCTTTTCTAGATTCAGTGTAAGTTATAAAACATTACTTATTTACCTATCCTTTGTCTTGGATATGCTTATGAAAAGAAGAAGAATAAAGCATATTACAGAATGAGCTATAAGTATAGTCACTTGAAAAAATGGAGAGAGGAAAAGATTACAAAGTGATAGACGGGTGATACGACAAAATGGAAGAATAAGCTTGTTCCACCGACTCCAAATCACACTGGACTAAGATAGGAACATGATTATTTACGTATTTTTAAATCTCATTGCTTACTAGAATTTTCTTAATCATTTTGGTTACGATACTTTTTTGAGTTCTGATTATTTAAACTATACTAAAAATTTGATTAAAGGACGATGTAATGAATTGAAAGTATTATTTAAATTTTGAAAAAGCTTCAATTTTCATTTTTAGATTTTTTTTACTGATTTTTATCTTAATCTTTAATGTTTTTCTAATCTTTAAAACATCGTTTCTTATTCTAAACTCTAAACCCTAAAATGTAAAATTTTGATAAACTTGATTGAAAATATTCTGCTTTTTTTATATTTCGGTAACGTATCAACGAAAAGGTATTGTCCTAAACGTAATTAGGCTGAAAAAACATTGTATTTATTTTATTATATCAAGTAATGATACACATACCACACCTTTTTTTTTATTTGTAATCGACGTAAATTGATGTAAGTATCAGATATGATCGAAATCGGCTCTTGAACTCCCGTGTATAATAATGTAAGTGATAGTTACAACATTTTGTGAGGACCTCCTGTCGCGGTAAACAGTTGTAACAACAAAATTCAAGAAACTGTTAAAATTATAAAGTAATGACATGTAGTAAACGATAACATATTAAAAACTATACACTCATACCGAATTTCAAAAGGATTCTTTGAAAAATGTGGCTTGTATCGCAAAAAGTATCTTTAAAACGCTCTCCTGTAAAATTGCATTTTTGGGGTTACAACAACTTACGTGGGAGGCATCGATATATACCTATTAGACTAGCATTTTAAGAGATGTTGTCCTGTCTAGAAACTGGTATTTTATCAGGAAAAAATTGAAAATCTGTTTGCAAATCTACCGGGTCCAATTGTATTTTCAAACCAATCACAGACCTCTCACAAAATTTCGTTCAAATCAGACAAGCTGTTATAGAGGAGTTACGAGATGAACACACCAACAAAGTAATTATTATAAGAAAAAACAGTTTGCTTCAAGCAGTTCATGCTTATAAATATAGACAAATCCTACAAAAAAACATACATTTAGATGTAAAAAATTATTGATTTGCATTTGCAGAAACAAAGATAACTAAAAATTTCCCTTAAAATTTTCATCACAAATCCATAGACCACACCCTCGAAACCCACTCTCGAAACATATTTCCACAGAAACTCTATGAATTTCATCAGTGAGTAACACGATATCAGATTATTCGAACTACCACAAAATGTACCTCGAATAGTAGATAAATCACCCCCTCCCTCATACATTAAGGAGGGCACAAAGAGGGCTCGAAAATATTTGGGTTACGTGAAATGTAATATTATAGGAGTGACGAAACCTTGATCTTTTTTCACACCCTTTCAAATAATGTACAGTTGAACAAGCTGTTTGGTGCACAGGTGTGCAAATGGCTACCTGGCCATTTTGCTACTGTTTGATTCTTTAGGAAATTCAAATAGAATAAAAATGATTATTATTTATCTATTTATCAATGTTTCAAAAAATTATGTATTTTATTTAGTTTTATTCATTTATTATGCTTTAATAATTTTATGTAATTAAATAATGTAAGTGTGGGTTTATTAAGGCCTGAAATAAACTTAGCTAATTCAAATTGAATTGATTAAAAAAACTCCATAGATGAAATAAGACAATGTGTAGATGAGTTATAAAGCGAAATCGTTCATGTAAACCACGACCGCTGGTGTTACTTGAAGTCGAAACTAGATTTTATAGTCGAATCGTCATTTCTGATTTAAAAATTGATCTTAATATAATTAGAAAAACGTTATACAATAAGTATAGCGTTTTTAAAAACATGGAAAATGAAGGAAAAGACAATCGAAGTAGAACTAGTTTAAGATTTACTTACATGTTTTTTTTTCGGTGGGCATTCACCTACTAACTCCTCTTGGTTTGGGAAAAAGGGAGTTTCAGACTTTTACTGATAAACTCATCTGAATTCGTTAAGTAGTCCTTTGCATTACAAGGTCACCGTAACTCTTTCGAGCAATCTCTTAAATGTACATACATATACATTACTGCTTGTACACCAATCTCTTTGTTCGATTATACCTACTTACGTTTCTCGAGGGAGTGAAGTGGGGGCGATCATCTGTTCTTGTGGCAGGTTATAGGTTTAGCGGGTTGATTTTATAGACTTCTTTGTTAGGACTAAGCCGATAACTCCCTGCCATTTCTATGTGTACGGCCGGGTTCTCAAACACAATTCGATGTTAAAACTGAGTGTGTGGTACTGACAGATATAATTTAATATTGTTTGTGAAGTCTATAAATAGCTTACTTATTACTGTATTTCAAGTTACTGTGTTATAGAGCTACATATTTATTTATTTAATTAATCTTCATGTTCAGGTTGAGAGCAGTGATGGTCTAGTGGTAACGGCCCCGACTTGCGTGTAGTAGGTCGCGGGTTCAAACCCAGCCAGGCGCATTACTTTGTGTAATTTATTTCATCACCACTGCTATCAAAACTGTGAAGGAAAACATCGTGAGGAAACCGGCATGTCCTAGAACCAAAAATTCGAAGACATGTGACATCCACCAACCCGCACTGAGCCCGCGTGGTGGATTACGGCCCATTCCCTCTCTTAGAGAGGAGGCCTGTGTCCCTGCAGTGGGAACATAAAAAAGGCTGATGATGATGATGATGTTCAGTAGTGGTACATAGGCGGACTTAATGCAACAAGGCATTCTCTACCAGTCAACCTTTGGGTTAAAAATGACAACACTGTGGTAGGTGTGCACAATAAATAAATAACAGATAATAAGATATAATTAAAATATAGTGTAGTACATATTCTAAATTGTATATTTTTTTTTTTTTTGTAAAAAAATTACCACCAGCCATTTTGATTCATAAATCTTTTTAGATTACCTAATTCACACATTCCCCTGACTCCTAAGAGGTTTTGAGAAAATAGACATATGTGTGAAACGATGCGAACTTATTTTCTCGCACTAGGGCGGAGTGAGAGAGCGGATTAGATTTTACTGACTGAAACCTCCACTCGTCTGTGCCATACTAACACGAAAAAAAAATGATTGTACTACCAAATTGTGTGCATTCTGCGCTACTCTGTAATGACCTGCCTTCTGTGGCTTTATAACCACAGACTAAGAGTAACCATAGTACCTAAGCTACAGTAATGATCGCGGTTAAGTCTCATTCAGTAGCTCGACTAATTAACCTTTGAGTAAATGGCTGTATAAAACTTTTGCATCAAAGTTTTCTACAGACGCTAACAAAGTCATACTACCATCTTTCATTTACAACAGCAAGTCCGACGTATTTCTTTGCTTAACTTTAACGTTATGACTCTCCTAGTAGAATAAAAAAGAATTGTCTTAGTCTTATCATGTGAAGGTTGAAATGCACACATTAAGAGTAAGTATATATGGTGTATGAAAGAAGAAGCAGAGGGAGGTCAAAGATGGATGGATTATGAGAGGAGTGATGTGAATAAAAAGGGAGTTAGTGATAGCGTGACGGGTGACAGACTCGTCGACGGAGCGCACTATTACAGCGCGCGCCTGAAGAAGTTGTCAGCAAATGTAGAGGCCCAACTGCAGGGCCGAAGCATATTGGGATTCGATCCGCTTTCTGAAAGAAAAGTCCGACCCCGGTTTGAGGTCTAAGAAGGAATGGGGTGGGGTCGTTTAGTCAGTAAAAGTCTAACACTGTTTCCCGCTCCTCATTCGTCATTAGATCATTTTTCCCAGCATACAAAAAAAAAACGAGTGACAGACAGAATGGAAGAAAGAACCATGTTGTGCCGACTCTAGGTAATATGGGATATGGGAGAAGGGAAGATGATATGATGACTTTATTAGAAGGTCTGAGATAGTTCAACAATATTGTCGCGGTCCAGATACACTAAGGACAACTAAGAGAACATAGGTGAGTTTAGGTAGCAAAATACTAACACTCTCTCTCGCTCCATATGGTGCAGCATGGGAGAAATAGTTTGATGATAGTCTACCTCAAAAAAAAAAAAAAACAGAACTAAAAGGAACAACGGTGAAGTACAAAAATTACGGCAGTAAATACTTAAGAAACCAAAATTACAACTTGTGCGTAGTGGATTATAGTCCATTCCCTTTTCTAGAGAGGAGGCCTGTGACTCAGCTATGGAAACATTAAAAAGGCTGATGATGATGATGATGGTGAAAACTCTGCCTTTTTATTATTGACATACATAGTACTGATTTGACGTGTAGTTAATATGCCTATGTATATACTTATGAACTACATACATCACTCGAAATATATGAAAACGCCTTGTCATTTTGTTATATCGTGTCAGTCCGTGAAACCATTTAACCTTGTGACCTTTTGACCTGCTCCAACTACCTCTGTAAACGTAAGGTCACCGAGTATGACCACCTTTTGGGTTTACGAGCAATTTTATTGGTCACACTATTTATTTTATGTCCACTATTAAATCAATGTATACAGTTGTTAAATAAATAGTGTTTTTAATTTGTTGTGGGTTTACTTATTTTTATGTCGTGTTTTGTGACTTTGAAACAATTTTTTTGACTAAAATAACTAGTTCTTAGTTTGTTGTTGTTTCTTCTTTTCTTCATTTCCGCCATTGTAGATTCATAGATTTACTTAGTTTGAGTAAAAGTTTTGTTACTATTATAGTACATTGTAGTGTTTTGTTTTGGGTGGTAAATCGCCTAATGACTTGTTCTGCTCTAGGGATTTCATCTAATGACGAATCCCGCCCTTGGGTGGAACTGGAATCAGTGTCAGACTCTTACTGACTAAACAGCCTACCCCGTTCCTTCCTTGCTTTGACCACAGGCCCCTGATGATACGCTCTTGCATCAACCCTAGGTTCCAGGAGTTATGCTCTAGGGTGGAGTTAAGAGTTTTGTCAGACCTTTCCTGACTAAAACCCACTACTATATTCCTTCTTTGTCTTTGATCCAGGATTTCGGGGTTCTCTTTCACACAATCCATGGCTCCAGTAGGATTTTAGCTTCTACTGTGCTATTTTGGTGTACATCAAACTTTTATTATATTCTTGTCCAGTTTAGTTGCTATCCTTCTTAGCGTGTAAATTTTTTTTTTCTCCTTTATTATTAAGAACAAATTTCTTAATAATTGATTACAATCTAGCCTTGGAGACTAATAAGTAATTTAACTCTAACTTATTATTATACATTATTTCATCATTATTACACTTTATTATTATATAAGTGTCAAATGAAAAAAAAAATATCTAAAGTAAATTTTTCATTTGTTTAGCCCAGTGTCCGGCCATGGTATTGCCAATGGGTTCAATTATTTTAGTATGCATAGGCTCGTGTTTGACTAATATCCCACCACCTAACGTATATGTGATAGGTGGTGGGATATTAGTCAAACACGCGATGCGATGGAGTGCGCTTGCCTAGAAGTAACATTTTCACTCTTGACTTAAAACAAAAACTGGCAGGAAATTACACTCCTTAGCTGTATGCACAATAAAAGTTTAATGGAAAAAACATTTGTATGCAGCAAATCTACAGTACCTAATGCTCCAGATCTAGGTCTTACTTATGTAAGTTTATATATATTTGTAGACGCACCCACGATACATGAGTAATTTCTAGTGTGGGGCAATGTTTTCGTTGTAAAAAAAAAGAAAAACAACATCGGACTTAATATAAAAACTTACTCCATTCTCTTCTTCCATTATGCAGATTGTAAAAACAGCCTTATATTTAGCACTCGTGTTATTTATTATTCTTTTTCACACCCGTTGAAAATATTTCCTTATTTATAGCGTTTTCCATTTGCTTTCAACCTACCCATCATATTCAATAATCTTATATGTGAGAATATTTTCTCAGTAAGTAAAGATGAATGCCGAGCTAAAATGTATTTTTTTAGGGTGAAGTACCCCATACATGAAAAAGGAGGGGTGGGTACGTTCTTATAAAGGATTTAGTGTGTTCGATAAGATGGAGAGGGATTTTATTATGCCTCCCTTATCTCATCACTATTGTGTGCTAGAGTGCTGATACGTTACATTTCGTGTGATGATAAACACAAAAAAAAAACAAACAATATGTATCATTTCTTATATTATTTGTTCAGGACTCGTTATATTTTCGTTTTTGACATTAAAATCTCAAAACTCAAAAAAAAAATTTGTTTGAACAAGGTACTCAACAATGAACATGTCAATCAGAAAGATAAAACTAAACACACATTCCAAAACATCTCATCTATGGACCCTCAAGGAATTGTCAGCAAGACGCCCAGCAAGGTCGAAGCCTCATGTGGCCATGGTTAAATGCGGCCGAAGCACTGCTGCTGCGCTGCTTTGATTTTTTGTATAAATAAAAGACGCGCGGCCGCAGCGTGGTTGTAGCGCGATCATCATCATCAGCCTTTTCATGTTCCCACTACAGGGACACAGGCCTCCTCTCTCTAGGAGAGGGAATGGGCCATAATCCACCACACGGGCCCAGTGTGGATTGGTGGATGTCACATGTCTTCGAATTTTTGGTTCTAGGACATGCCGGTTTCCTCACGATGTTTTCCTTCACCGTTTTGAGAGCAGTGGTGATGAAATAAATTACACAAAGTAATGCGCCTGGCTGGGTTTGAACCCGCGACCTACGACTCGTAAGTCGGGGCCGTTACCACTCGGCCACCACTGCTCCCTATAGCGTGATAGCGTGTAGCGCGATAGTCATATGTTTTTGTTTATATGCAATCAAGCACGCTGCTGACGCGTGGCATCTCGCGGCTAAATTGAAGACTCTCATTAATCTTTTAAAGGCAAAAGTTTTATATGCACATACTCGTTATTATGCGTGTATGTATTTGTGTCCTTTAGGCTCAAACTCCTAGGTCATAGACCACTTTACTACTGTAGGATAATTTTAATCCTTGGGTATATTTCCATAGTATTATTTTAGGCTTACACAAGAGCGAGCCTGGTAGGTGTGTCGGGAATCAGATGGAAAGAAAATATTTTATTTGAAACATATAGACACACAATGCAAAAACCACATGTAGACATACATACAAGATAAAAAAAGGTGACGACGGTAGTGAGGTGTCGATGGATGCAAGACGTACTATGTCCAACATTGGACATTATTCGCCTGAAATGATGATAATGATGATTTCTTTTTAAGGTGGGAAAAATCATCTAATGACGAATCCCGTCCTTGGGCGGAGCGGAAAACAGTGTCAGATTCTTACTGACTAAACGACCCAACCTATTCCTTCTTAGCCTTCATACCAGGGTCGGACCTTCCTTTCAGAAACCGGACCGGGGATGATAATGATACTGACAACACAAGACGCTTCTAAATAAAACTAACTAATACCAAAATCATACTCTCAAAACATAACAACATTTCACTATTTATCAAAACAGAAGGGTGCGTGTGAAATATTAATCTTGAAAATTATTCCACTGAATTATCGTCTGAACATTCTGAAGGTGAATAATTTACCCGGTCAACAGCCTACGCAGTCAGATACAGTGGCTTAAACTTACCTTAATAACTTAAAATTTTCAGCAGTCTAAGATAGATAACTGGTTTTGAACGAGAGCAGTGGTTACGAGTTGTTGTAGTTCGAGAGTTCAAACCCAGCCAGGCGCATTACTTTGTGTAATTTATTTCATCATTGGCTCTCAAAAAGGTGAAGGAAAACATCGTGAGGCAACTGACATGTCCTAGAACCAAAAATTTGAAGACATGTGACATCCACCAATTCACATTGGGCCCGCGTGGTGGATTAGGACCATTCCCTCTCCTTGAGAGCATGTATATAAAGTTGCGTCTACGAGCCAGCAATCCGTTAAGTTGTTCAAGCGTAAAAAAGTTACAAACGTACAAACACGCACAAAATTACACCTTTCGCTAGTTTTTTTTTTTTTACTATTTTATTGAATATATGGAATATCAAACTTATTCTATCACATTTCATAATCATAAAGATACAATATGGTTCTCAGATCAAAGTAGTTTAGAATCCTAAAGTAAAGTATTAATATTTGTTGCAACCAAAAATCGGTTGCAAATTATAAAGTATAAACCAATCTTAAGCGATTTTAAAATTTAGACTGGTTTTGAAATGATTTTACCACACAAATCTATTCACGTTTGTGACAAAATTGCGCAATCAAAATTTAGACAAGTTATATCTCAATAAAAATTACATTTTAAAGCAAAAGAAATATACAGGCACGCTCATTCAACATATACATGAAATATTCAGGGCTTTTCTTTATAAATGGCTCCATTTATATGATGGAATACATTTATTTTAAATATATTTTCTTTGTTATCGACATTTTTGACTTTCATGAGTTTAATTTTAGTATATTTTACTTTAACCATTATCGTGTGTATCAGTACGATATGAAATTCATATTTTTTTTAGTTTTTTTACAGCAGTTTTATAGGTGTCAATATACTATTTGTGGACTCTCCAAAGGTGTTGACTAATCTACACTAATATAATAAAGAGGTAAAATTTGTTTTTTTGTTTGTAGGAGGTAATCTCTGCAACAGTAGTTGCAGAGATTACCTGCTACAAACTCCTACAATTTTTTTTAAAAATTAGCAACAATAGAAAGCTGCTTTACTCCTGAGTTACTTAGGCATATTTTATGTGAGCGGGCGAAGCCGCTGATAAAAGCTAGTTTTATATAAATTGTGTATTCTAGTGGCTAATTTGATAGTTTTTTTCGGTTGCCTTCTCAAAAATTATCTGTAATCCTACAGAGAATAAATAATAATCCATATTATTCTATAATTATTTTATCTAACATGCGAAAATTTCTTCGAAGCTGGAGTTATTCTCACAATTTTTTGATCAATAAGTATCTATAGAAATATCTCATGTCTGTATGATAACCCCAATTCGCATAAATGTTATTGAAGACTTTATTCAGAACACTCGTAAAATCCACATTCATTTTAATTTTAAGTACACATACGATTTTATTGTTCATAATTTATTTATTGATATTGCCATCTGTCCCTTAGAATATTGCAATACTTTTATGAGGTGACATAAAACTAGTTTTAATATTTTGCGAGAGATTTGGATCTTATGGTTTATAAGTTTCAGGCAGACAACTACATAATATTGAGCACTTTTCTGGATTAAATTAGGTAAATTAACGTTTTTTATTTGATACAAGCTTATTTTTGCATGCGAGCCCACTTCATGGTGAGCGGTCCGGCAGGACGAAGCCTAAAGGGGCCATTAGTTAAAGCAAAAGCGTTACACCAGGGTCCTGGAACTAAGGCAATGTATAAACAATATATACAACTCATCTTTCTAACTCCATTCCTGTAGAATAATTGTTCACATAGGTGATTCCTTCCCTATTTGATGAAAATGTCTATCCTCCGAGCGCAATTAGATAAGTGTACTAAAACAATATCCTTCGTGTCATTGTTACCAAATAAAAAATTATGTAATGCATCTAAAAGACGGAAGTTATTGCCACTGTCCAAGGTAGAAGCCAGTCATTGGGTCATGCGGAGTGCCAGCAAGGCTAAAAAAAAAGAAAAAAGGAGGTCTTTTTACGATGAGAGCATTGAGTGCTCACGAATTGTGATAATTCAAAATAAAAAAAAAAAACGTAATGTTAAATAACTAGTACGTGTGTTATGATTTAAAATCAAAAACTTTAATGATATTTAAACTATAATTACATAGTTAAAAATTGTGTAGTACAAATTTTATTTGTATGATCACATAAATATAAAATTGGCACACGGGCAGACTCTAGGAATAGCACTTAAAATACTTGTTGGGACAATTCTTTCAAACCACTGAGACTAGCTAGTATTATGAACATGACAGATTGCATATATGTTTGTTAATTCTTTACGTTTGAATGGCAGTACACATTTCTATAAAGCTTGGTACATACAGACGTACAGCGTTGCGCCACCGGTACATGGTGGAGATCCCATCTATACATACAAAGCGTTTTGGTAACACACCCATTATGCGTACAGCTAAAGAGTGGAATACACTGCTGGAGTCTGTGTTTCCTGATAGCTACAACCTAGGGGTCTTTAAGTCAAGAGTGAATCACACATCATCACTTACCATCAGATTAGATTGTGGTCAAACGCGGGCCTATCTAGAACAAAAAAGATAGCCCAAAAGTACATTATCATTACAAGGTCGTAGTCGCCAGCAGAATCTAGTCATATATAATTAATTTTGCAAAATCCTTTCGCATTAAACTATCAGATGAAACGACCGTTTATCCCAACCACATAAACTAAAAAGCCACTTGTCTAAAACGCAGACCCATTATTATAAGTGAAAACAAAGTCAGAAATTAATATCAAAAAGCTCTTCAATCTCCTAGATAATTACCGAAAGCGTGAAAATAAAACTAAATTAGACACACTGAATTTCAAAGTAACCCCATTTAGTGAAATACATTAAGATGTAATCCCGTAAAATGTACTCATCAAAATTTTCAAAATGTCCACGAGTCTCACCACAATGTACTTTTGTTTAAGTTTATGTGATAAGAGACTTTTCTGGCCCTTTTTAATTAAGGGTCCTTACTCGATGACCTTTGAGATGTGAAGGTGGTCCCTACTCCGTGGTTAATGCCTCCACACGTTTGAAAATATTGGGGACTTTTTGAAAATAAAGTTTCAACTGTAAACGTCACAGCAAGAGAAATAGATAATGAAAAACTGATCTAGATTAAGTTACATTAAGTGCAGTTGGAGAGGTCTAAAGTTGAATAATAAAGGCTGATGTTGAATAAATGATATTGATTTTTTTCACATGAATGATAAGAAAAAATATTTTTTTTTTTGCTAATCAGTTTAAAAAAAAACCACGACATGTAGGCAACAAGGCCTAAGTTTTTTGACTATAAAGAAACCTAAACAAACTCAGAGGTCAAAATCTCTTTTAAAGTCCAAGAACCATGCAGAATAGTGTCTCAGATGATTTTTTGAAAAAAAAACCCACAGATTTGAGTGAGTCCAGTCAGTGCAAGCATTGGTCATTATTTGTGTAGCTCAAACTCAGGACCACTAAGAAGCTCTAAACCAGTTCTCCATACGCGCGTGGTTAGTCTTCTAACCTAACCTGCCCGTGTCGGGTCCTATAAATATTTTGATTTTATTTTGCTCACTCGTTGATTAGAATTACGGGCTTGGCCTAGGTTAATCTAGTTTATCCTAAAAACGGGTTTGGCTGGTAGCATATACATCATAAAAAGTACCTCTGTCCTAAATTTCTACGGTACACGTCGAAAGGTCGATGAGTCAGTGAATAATTCAGAACTTTGCCTTTTTTTTTATAAGTACGCAAATTTTGATATTTATTTTAACAATTGTTAGTGGTTCCATTGTATTTCACCTTTAATGTGTACAAATACAAATCTACACTAATCTACACTAATATAATAAAGAGGTAAAGTTTGTTTTTTTATTTTTTTGTTTGTAGGAGGTAATCTCTGGAACGAATGGTTCGATTGGAAAAATTTTAGCAACAATAGAAAGCTGCTTTACTCCTGAGTGACATAGGCTATAAATTATTTATGTAACATGGATGTTAACCGAGCTATCACTACAAGAAATTTTCCGCGGACGAAGTCGCGGGCAGAAGCTAGTAAGTTATATATGTAGTAGGTACAGTTGAGAATGGGTCACAAAGCCACATGTTATGTTTATACTCTACAATTGTAGAGTAACATACATGAATATCTTTATTGTACAAACATATAATTAAATATTAATTTATTATTGTATTTGAAATCAAATTATTAATCCCGATCAAATTTACGATTCATGTATTTTAGATGAAATATATTCAGTTTTATTACACTGCTATGAAGTTTAACTAAACAAAATCTATCCATTCCGAATTTTGATGTGTATCACCCATCCACAAACTGACATTGACAAGCATAGCTTAACCTTCAATCGTTCCATGCGGCAGTCCTCCGATATTCTTACTAAATTAATTCAATCTGACATTGACACCTGTCAAAAACGATTCAGCAATTTGTTAACAAATTTGTTACCTACTGTTAATTTGTTTTTGACATAATACCCGCGGCCATTACAGATTGGAAATTTTGGGTTAGAACTTGTTGTTCAGAAATCAGGTACCTATTAAAGTATCGGTTTTCGAATATTAATTTATGCATTAAACATTGATGTTTAGACTACGCCAACAATTTAAGTGAGAACATAAATTATTAATTTTGTTTATGGTACGTTTAATCAATATTACAACAGGGCGTTAATTGGGAATGAATTTTTAAGCGTGGGCACAATTGTAATTAAATTAATTTTGGGATGGTTTAAGTAAAATGTGATATTAACGGATATGGGACTGGATTTCCATAATATCACTAACTACAATACAATAAATTTTATTGTACACCGAAATACGAATCTCCCGACTGAAGAAAAATCTGTAAGTTTAATACATTTTGATCGCGATTTTAAGGTCACCATAATTGTTTTTTTTTTTTTTGTGAAGTCACGTTGGATCCCACAGTAAAAGTTAATTGTTATGATGACTACAATCACATGTTTAAGTAGCAGTTACTAATAACAAGCCACCCTGTATGTGGTAGGTCTAAGACTATTTTACTCTCCTAATACTCTTTACATATTTTTTTTTCTTTGATAATATATATGGCAGAAAAACTATTGCAATCAGCTAATTTATTTATTTTTAGGACAACCAACAAAGCAAATACCATTATACAAGCTTAAGATCAACATTGTTACATTTCATAGTGAAATCTAATATTTAAGAATTTAACAGATACTTCAACGTAGCTTAAAAAAAATGTCCAAACTCATAAGACGACACACTTCACGATCAAGACAACACCAATTCGACATCAATCTTACAAAACTCTCCCGACTCCTAACCATGGCTTCGCAACTTATTTTCATTTTTCAAATACGAAAATGTGTCATGAATAATAAAAAAAAACACCTACAAAAAACTTCCGCGAGGCAGCCCTAACCGCTAAACCAGCGCTATGATTGATCGCTGTTTACGTCGCGCGCGACCGCTCCATCTGTACCAGGGATGTCACCGTATCGCGTCAGCTTTTAAATTTCAATAAACGAGCGAAATTATTTAGTGGGCGTTTATAAATGGTTTTGATCAGCGTTAAAATCGTTGTGTCAACGTTCCGTTTTAGTAGTTACGTTGATTAACGTTTAAATGAAAGACTGTTGATAGGGTGGGGATGGGTTTCTTCTAGTTTTGTTCAGATATTTTTAAACAATCACGGCTTGGCTGGTGCAGTGATTGAGCGATTGACTGCTGCCCTGAATGTCGCGGGGTCGATTCCCACACGGAAAAAATATTTGTATGGCCTACAGATCGGTGTTTTGGGTCTGGGTATCTTGTGTATGTTTGTGAACGCACCCATGCCACAGGAGTAATTCATAGTGAGGGGCAACGTTTTATAAAAAAAAACGCACTGCAGGGCAGGGTCCCTCAAAAAAAAAAATTTTTGAAGGACCCTGCCAGAATGGTCGGAAGCAACTGGGACCCAGGGTCTTTTTCTGAAAGGACGGCTTGGTTCCAGAACGAAATGCAAGTAAGGATCGGGGTGGGCTGTTTAGTCAGTAAGAGTCTGATACTGTTTCTCGCTCCACCCTCTTGGGTGGTAGGCTCTATTGCAGGATTTGTCATTTTTACCCACCATAAAAAAATAATCAGATATTTTTATGCATCGACTCGCGTTTGACAACTAAACCGTTTGAACCTGGCAGGGACGAAGCCTACTAGGGCCAAGGGTTTGCTTCAGAAACCACCGGAAAATGAAACCCTATCTCGCCTGATAGTAAGTGATGATGTAGCCGACTTTAGAGCACGCTTGCCTAGAAATAACTTATTCTTATTTTCTATCGAACCAGGAGCCATCTCGGCAAAATAGAGCTGAGATTTTTTCTCTAGTGTCTAACTCAGCGAGGTTGGTACAATAATTATTTTCCGACAAATACTACAAAAATATAAAAATTTTGTACATTCTAATATTTTTATGATAAATAATTGTACTATTCATTACAAGACATGGCTTAAAAGATTTAGTATCCAAGCCAAAAATAATAACGAAAAAAAAGCTAAAACCAATTTTTTATTCCATAAATCCCTTAAGGAAAATACACCAGGATCTATGGCTAACATGGGGGTGTGTGCGAGTGGTCAATACAGTTTTCCTCATGGGGGTGGGTTACCCCCATCCGATGTAAGTAAGCCATCACTCAGACGACTGTAACAACTGACGGAGCCTAAAAGCCGTTAATACTCTATGATTCTTCCGGATCTATCGACATAGAGGAATCAAACATGACTGTATAGAGAAGGATGTTAGAGTAACTTTTCTATTGACATAAAATAAACATAGTTATTTCCTCTTAGTTCATATCACACTTGGCGATGTTTTTTTTTTAAAAAAAAAAACGTTGATCACACACTTTTTTGATAGGTAAAAATCATACAATAATGAATTTTGGGCGAAAATTCATTATTGTATGAAAATTGGGCGGAACGGAAAACAAAGTGAGACTCTTACTGATTAAGCGGCCCAGCCCGTTTCTCTTTGCTTTTTGCACTGGGGTCAAGCTTTCCTTTCAGAAAGACAGCCCGGACCACTTAAGGGCGGGATTCGTCTTTAGATGATTTTTTCCTGCATAAAAAAATCTGGGAACTACTCCCGTATTGTGGCTACTTGTCAATCTATACTATGAACGAGAAACCGACTGACTGACATATCAAAGCGTAGTCGAAACTACACAGCTTAAGAGCGTGAAATTTTGCAATTTTCTTTTTATATCGCAGGCGAACACTAAGAGAGATTTTTTCAAAATTCACCTCCTAAAGGAATGGAACGGGTGTTCAGTGCGCATTTTCTTATTTTTATTGTGGATAGGCACGCTTAAGTCTACTATATCGCCTGATGGTAAGCGATGTTGTGGCCGACGATGGAGCACGCTTGCCTAGAAGTAACAATGTTTTTTTTGTGTGTGAATGAATTTCAATAAAACCCGTACGGTTCTCCAAAATATGGTCTGCAATTGATCATACTTTGGAGTACCTAACACATAGTACTTTTAGCCCTTGGATATGTTTCCTTGGGATAATTTTCTACAGTCATGCGGGCAAAGCCATTGCAGCTAGCAATTATAATGTGATTGATTAAAAAATATAACAGAAGCGAAAATAACAAACGCTCCTTTTTCCCCTATACATGTAAATGCGGTCAATCAAAACCACGAATGACAAATAATTTAACATAAAAACAAGCCAGCTTGTTCGGTCACGCCGTTTATCAACATTCAAAAACGAAAACCCAACAAAAATAGTTAAACCCCACTCCACAAACGATCCATCAAATGCAGAAAATAAATCTGGGTAAAAAGCGAATCTGGAAAAATAAAAATCGGAAAAAAAAATCTTTGAACAAAATCAAGTTAGTCGTTTGCCGTCACGATGTATAATAAAATAATAAGGCGACCGACCATTTTTCATAATTCCCGAGACCAGCCGGGTACGGGTACCCATAATTTACTTTTGTTTCAATTGTTACGAGTTTTAGAAGAAAAAAAATATTCGTTCGCTTGCTTCCTTCTCTTTTGTTGTTAAAAGCGACGGCCACAGACCCTGATGAGATTTCTTACATTTTCTTTGCGAATATTTCAAGAGGTCGAGGGTGTTGCGTTTCTATTAAATTTTGAAGAAATTGCCCTTTTATTGTTCGAACGAAGGGGATTGTAGATTAGTTTTGTCTTCCTGGAGATTATTAAGGTTGGAACGTGGTTGCTAATTTAGTAGGTTTCCCTTTTTTCCTCGTTTTTAATTTCTTTTTATGAATGTTTTGCACTGGGATGGGTGAAGATGTCGTAAATGTCAGGTTTTATAATATCGTAAGATATGATAGAGGTGTACTGTAGGTAGAAGGTTGGGGTTTTGTTTTGCTTTGCAGCATTGGTCGTGGTTAAAATTTTGATGACGCACTTAAACAAATAAATAGTACTCTCTCTCTCTTTCAAAGTCGGTTAAAAAGGAGTAAGGGCAGTTCGACATTGATTCTGATGGTTGACAAAGATAATGATTCGAACATAATTGAACTTAAGTATTAACATTCCATTTTGGGCAGTAATTCTTTCTTTCCACTAATGACAACTTACTCACGATCAGCATCGTGATTTTTGCAATGTTTTTTTTTGGTCGATTGTAGGTACAAAAAATCAATAATGACATTTAATTAACCAAATTATATTTTAGATTCTAATATCATCATTATAGGGTTTTTTGGAGGGGTAGGGTAACCCGAAAGGGCGTGTCAGACTTTTACTAACTTTAGCTAAAAACGCTTAGTCCTGTCCCTACCACTCAAGTTTGGCGATTTTTCTGGCTATGCGGTAACCTTGGTTTGCCTGCGGATATTTTTATTTCTGATGTGATCACTTCCTTTTCGATGCGGTCTAATATAAATGGCCATGTTTTGGACCAACTTTTACCTTTATAATACTAGTGTGATTTTCATTCACATACTTTTAGAGTCAGCACATTGTATTCCCTTCATCCACATAAGTAAACTTCCATTCATACCACACCTTTACGCTAAATTACCAAGCAGTATTCACTTCATAACCAAAAATGTAAAACCCTCAACTGCCTTCCAATTCCGACACCCCTACAAATAAATATCACGTATATTTACGATGCTATATGTGAGAAAAATATAACCGAGATACGATCAAGCGTTTATTGGGCCGAAGGGTACAAAGATACCTTTCAAAAAGGACAGGGTACACGCAAATACAAGACGAAAGTGTGGAATGACGGGCATTCATTAAATTCTGTGTCATTTGGCCTGGTGGAAGGACAGCGTTGGGGAATGTGAAAGGTACTGTTTGTTTAGGGTTAAATTTTGTGGAAGGGTGGCCCTTTTCAGTTATGAGCAACGCTGTGATGTTTTGTGTGCCATTTGATGGAGTTGTTTTGTTTCTTTCTGTTATTTCCTGACTCACATGGTTATGTGTCGTGTTTGACTTATTGTTAATGCACTGTTATGGGTGATGTTGCAAGTTCAAAAAAAGGTAAGTAGGTACTGAAGTGAATATTCCAATTTATATTATAGAGTGACTGGTAATTAGTGACGGATACTTAAACAGGCCCAAGAAGAGATGGATGGACTGTGTGAGGAGTGATATGAAAGAAAAGGGAGTTAGTGATAGTGTGACGGGTGACAGGACAGAGTGGAAGAAAAAAACATGTTGCACCGACCCCAAGTAATATGTGATAAGGGTAGGATGATGATGATGATGATGATGATGACTTCAAGTCGTGATGATGCAACCGCGCAACGGTAGGTTCAATAGAATAGAGAGAGCTTTTGGCTATAAGCATTGGCAGCCAGGATATTTGGCGCAATAACAGTCGAGTCGATATTCCACATGTCGACAATATTTTGTGCCAACTGTGCTAAGCGAACGCCGGCACTCGCATACCTATTGTGTTTCTATTATGTATCGAATTACGGTACTCGAAAGTAATAAAAAAAACCACTGAATGGATGTTCGTGTAGGTTTCACCAAAGTACAAAGTGATTACAGAGGAAGGTTTAGGTAAATATAATTATATAGAGGGACTGGTAATTAGTGACCGATACTTAAACATGCCTTTGCAGTCATGATAACAAACAACTTTTACTATGGGACCAAATCCGAAATCACGAAAAAAAATGTACTGAACTTGTTGATTTTTCATCATTCAGTCAGTCAGTCATTCAGGAGTAAAGCAGCTTTCTATTGTTGCTAAAATTATTCCAATCGGACCAGTAGTTCCAGAGATTACCCCCTACAAACAAAAAAACATAAAAACAAAAAAACAAACTTTACCTCTTTATTATATTAGTGTAGATTATATAATATCCAAGAGGCAGTGGTCTATAAAGGTTGAGGACCACTGATTTAGAAGAATAACGTGCAATTTTACAATAAATGTGGCGTTAAACTAGAACAATAATGAAAGAAAATAATAATTACTTCTAATCTGAACAAAATAAACCTGTACCTCAGGTGCCTTGAGAGCTAATAACTTTATTATTTACGTTAATATTCTCTAAGAAAACTTGTATATGTTAGTAACTAATCAAAACAATGTTAATGTCTTAATAAACTTAGAAACATATAATAATAATACAATATTCCACAACTTTCACCAAACATCATCTAGACCCAAACTAAACAGAGTTTGTGCTCTAAGTACTAGGCAACTAATAAACATACTTAATTATATAATTATTTCTAAATACAAACGTATTATTGATTCTAAAGCACAGACGTAGTGTAGCCAGCCTTTCAGTGTTTTACAGGTTGCTTTTTGAAGACTGTATGCAGGAATTGCATAATTTGATTCCTCCAATTCTTTTCTGCCATCAGACAAACTGACGCACGGCGAGAATCCATCCTTACGTTGTTGAAACCTCTACGGTTCGGACTAAGCGTTTCACTTCATCTTTCATTCTCGAAGGATTGGAACAAATTGCCTGCTTTTTCGACTTCGACTTTCCATCCGATTATAATTTAGGTTTGTTCAAGGTTAGAGTGAATAGGCTTTTAATAAACTAATCGCTAACACCTCACCCTCAATGATTGCATCACTGTTTACCATCAAGTGAGATCGCAGTCAAGCATAAGTTAATAGCAAATTAAAAAAAAATACTCCATAAAAAAATATTGTGCTCATCACACAAATATTCAATCAGGACCTGATCAGTGGACTATTAGACCAACTCTAGACAATAAAAGTTGAAGTAAAAATAAGTTTTTGATAAAAATATTTTTTTTCATAACAGGCTTTTATAGCGGTGGTCTATATTTATATAATTAAAACTCGTCAAGACGATTCACACGAGCCCAAACTCGACGTGGTTGTGCCGTTTAATTATAGAGTTCCTACGGCTACTTCACGGTTGCATCATCAGATCAGCTCCATGTCATCATAATATTGCATTGTCATGCGATTTACACCTGCATGCAAAATTGCAGCTCAATCGTTTGAAGATATCTGCTTCAAATTTGAGTTGCAAGATTTGAGCCGAACATACATATTAACATACATGGCAAGCTAATAAAAAGCTTGTAAAAATTAGCAATTTCAGTACTTTTTTTTGTCTAGTTAATCTACATTATAATATGCCATTGAGCTTTTAATAGTATGTACAATTAAAAACTCCATAGCCAATAATATTACAAACATAAACCTCATAGTCCAGTGCAAATAGCACAGTTAACGATAAAAAGTGGACTTAAATAGTAGTAGAATGAAACCCATTGGAAAAGGAAGATAATATAGCAAAAATTTAAGGAAAAATAAATTACGGTCGATCCGAGGTCGGGAAGTGGATGGGTGTGCGCTTTTAAGGGGAAAATATGGTTTATCTCTAATTCCGGCAAAACTACTGGTTCTAGGGGAAACATTCAAATGGCAAACTTGTAGATCATAAAAAGATCTACCACTTTTGTATTTACACTTTTTTGACATAACCTCAAAATCTATGTGAAAAGTCCTAAAAACTGTGTATCTAGTTTTTATTTTTTATCTTCTTTAAAAATCACTTTTTTTTCACAAATCTTTGTGAAAAGTAACCTTTTAATGTCCCAAACTTACCCTAATTTTTTTGATTTAAAATATTAACTGTAGCTCTTTATTTTGACTGAACATCGAAAAAATAGACTATTTTTCAATCGAAAAATCTCACGTTAAAATATGTGATTTTTTTAAAAAAATTGTTGGCTTCTTATTCGTCGAAATTTTTACTTTTTGATGGTGTAAAAAAATATATACATTACTATAGTAAATTTTCTCAGAAAATGCGAAAAACTAAAAAAACTCGAATTAGAAATTACTTTTGTTTAATCATTATTAGCGACCCGCTCCAGCTTCGCGCGGGTGCAAAGGTGATATATTAGGTATAATATATCACCTTTGCACCCGCGCTCACAATCACATTTCCTACATGAAATCCCCTTTAAACCTTTTATAAAAAATTTAATAAATACCTCAGTACATCATTGCATAGTATAAAACAAAGTTGCTTATCCATGTGTATGCTTAGATCTTTAAAAGCAAAAAAATTCGCAACGGATTTTGATGCGGTTTTTTTTAATAGATAGAATGATTTCAGGGGAAGGTTTATAGGTATAATATATCACCTTTGCACCCGCGCGAAGCTGGAGCGGGTCGCTAATAATGATTAAACAAAAGTAATTTCTAATTCGAGTTTTTTTAGTTTTTCGCATTTTCTGAGAAAATTTACTACAGTAATGCATATATTTTTTTACACCATCAAAAAGTAAAAATTTCGACGAATAAGAAGCCAACAATTTTTTTAAAAAAATCACATATTTTTACGTGAGATTTTTCGATTGAAAAATAGTCTATTTTTACGATGTTCAGTCAAAATAAAGAGCAACTGTGAATATTTTTAATAAAAAAAATTATAGCAAGTTTGGGACATGAAAAGGAAATTTCTCACCAAAGTTTGTGAAAAAAAAAGTAATTTTTAAAGGAGATAAAAATTAAATTCATAAACTCGGTTTTTTGGACTTTTCACATAGATTTTGAGGCTATGTGAAAAAGTGTAAATACAAAAGTGGTAGATCTATCTATGACCTACAAGTTTGCTATTAGACATTTTTCCATAAAACCAGTAGTTTTGCTGGAATTAGAGATAAACCATTTTTTCCCCTTAAAAGCGCACACCCATCCACTTCCCGACCTCATATCGACCGTAATTTATTTTTCCTTAAATTTTTGCTATATTATCTTCCTTTTCCAATGGGTTTCATTCTACTACTATTTAAGTCCCTTTCAAAAGCTATTTGCACTGGTCTATCAGGTTAAAACCAATATCAATAAAAGAACCAATCAATAAAAACTCCACGGTAAAACCTCCATAAACAATCAACGTTTTCAATAAAAAATTACCACCAAAGAGTTTCAATCAACTTTGATTTAAACGTAAACGATTTCTTTATCCGTCGTGCAATTTTAATCAAGCGGCCACCTGGTTGCTGTCAAATGAATAGAAATACAGAAGGCCAAGGATGAAAGGTACTCAAAGAAAGGAAAGATAGAAAATCGACCGATTATAATCTAGGTGTCTTCAAGACTAGAGTGAATAGGCTCTTAATAAACAAGTGCGCCTCACCATCAACGATTGCATCACTGCTTATCATCAGGTGGAATCGTAGTTAAGCACTAGTTTATAGTAATTAAAAAAAAAAAACTTTTTATTTCCGGGAAATTAAGCAGTTTTAAATTAGCCTCCCATCTGTGCTTCTGAAGCGACTAATATTATCAGACCTCCACAACCAAGTAACAGAGCAACATGGCACTCCTTGGATAGACAGGTTAGTCTTTTCGGCGTCTGATAAAAAATTTCGCTATCAAAAAACTACAAGTTATAACTAGGATCCGTTGATCCTAGTTATAACTTGTAGTTTCTTGTATTGGAAAGCAGGTAAAGTCGTTACTTTACCTGCTTTCCAATGCAAGTGTTGTCAGTAACGTCTTATAAAAACTGAAAAAAGTATAAAAACTACCGGTTGGCGCCACATAACGAAGAGGTCTTCTACTTTTAAAACAACATGACGTTTGACGTCGACTTTTTTTTTTAATTTAATGCTTGACTATGATCCCACCTGATAGTAAGCAGTGACGCAATCGTTGATGGTGAGGTGCAATAGCTTATTAAAAGCCTATTAAATCTAGCCTTGAAGGCGCCTAAATTATAATTAGACGAGAAGACCGCAGCAGACAAACTGTTCCGGTCCTACGATGTACGCGGTATATGCGACGATTACGACGACGGCGACGTCTAAGGATGATCGGCAACAAATAACTTTAAGGTGACTCTTTCTGACTCGACTATTGTCGGATGGTTTAAAAGCTTGTTGCTCCATCTAAAACAACCCAACGCGATATATGATCGAGAGGCAACATGAAAATAGAGAGATAACGTCTGAAAACTCTGTTGCCATTTGAAAACATTACAATTCACCCAAAAAAAAAAAAAAATTGAATTCGGCATATTTAAGGGAAAACTGTTACCCGGTTCTAAGTGTGGCCACAGCTAAAAAAAATAGCCACATATATTTCGGAGAAATAAATTAGCTTTTCAATGGGCGCTCTTGTGACTTTAACTGTTAAGATGTCATTTTGATGCAATTCATCACAGTTAATATTGTATCCTACCCTCACTGAAAAATTCAAATTAGTAGATACCATCGCCTTCATTTCTGCATGAACACTTAGAAAAGTTTTCGCTTAAATCCTGCGGCGCCAAACAAAATCCTTTGAAGTTTTGGTTTTAAGTGCAGGCAAAAATGACCTTTTCGGTTTTCAAGCGGAAGTGTCTTTGATGGTACTTACAACTTAATGCATGAGAGGCGAGTTCCTTGACCACCAACTCCTCACCACTCTTATAAATACATTTATTTTGAAGTATTCGTTCATAAAAAACGGACCTTATAAAGTAAAAGGCACCAATGGAATTTGAGTTTTATTTTAACAGTCATAGAGTTAATTGTTCAAAAACTTGTTAATTTTCACGAATGCCGAATCTAATTATAAAACCGACCTTCTGTACTTTGTGTGGTTAATTGTCTATCCACGGCATTTTAATGGCGATTAATAATTACCGGGTGAAGGAAGCTTAGAGATTTAGATCCAAGTCCATTTTGGTAGTTACGGATTTAGGTTCATTAATTTTGGCGAAGTTTGAAAAGTTCGTCGCGTTTTGGGTGCTTGGATAGAAGATGCAATTCGCAGTGTTCTTTTTTTAAGGTGAAGTTATCTACGTTCTAGGGTGGAGTGAGAAGGCGTATCAGACTTTTACCTACTGACTAAAAGTTCCACGTGTATCTCAAAGAGTTGTCAGCAAACCGTAAGGGAACCGTAGAGGGAGAAAAGGAACCCATGGTCCTAGAACGCAAATGGCAACTGAAAGAACAGAGTTAGGTCATAACCCAATTCTGTTCTTTGATCGTGACTTAGCCAGTAAATGTCTGATACGTCCTCTTGATCCAAGTCCAATCCAAGTAAAACCAAAATAAAACTTTTTATTTATTAAAGTAGACCTGATATGACTGTGCGATAATTAATTAAAAGAATAAATCCACTTTTAAAAGGAAATGTTACAAAATGATTGGGTACTTTGGCATTAAAGTCTAACATAGCTATGCAATTTAATGTACCATCGAAGACACTTTCACCTGACGACCGCTAAGTTCATATTTGCTTGTACAGAAAACGAAAATTTCAAAGGTTTGGTTTGGCACCGCACCGCAGGATTCAAACAAAATTTTGTTTAAGTGATCATTCAGAAATGACTGCGATAGTACCAACCGACGAATTCTATGAGAACTGGTTGCGTGGTTCAGTTTACTTCAAATCACCAACAGTACTTGCTCAACGAAAGTCAACCTTACATGCACGACATAAGGCGCTTTCAACTTCAAAAAGCTACGATAGAAGTGTCGAAAACATAAGCTCCTATCGACAATGCTATTATTATAACGGAACATTTCAACTAAAAACAGATTTCGATCAAAAGAAATATCTTCGTACAAAGTCATTTAAAACACAGTTCAACCAGAAAAATGATCAAAAAAGTATTTCCAATATCAATACACAATTTCGATATTCCAAATGATAAACGTAAGATAAATACATGGAGAGCAAGAGGGTAGTCTTTATCTTACCCCCAGTAGAAGCCTGATGTATAGATTTGTACCCGATTCAGGAGTTCTCTCAGAGAATAAAAGCCTTTATCCCTAGAAAGTTTAGAGAATCGCAAGCACAGTGTAATTTGAAACAGCAGCGCAACTAGGACATGTCCTTGAAAAATAATGTCAGTCGATGAACGTGCACTCTAAATCCACTTAGAGCTTTTAAATCTTTGTCGTTAGACTAGATCGAGATGAGGTCGCCGTTTGGTGTCCGTCGTGCAAATGATATGCTGCCTGCTAAGGATGTTCGTAACTGTTTTTAATTTCACTGTTCTTTATTTCAATTTTTTGTATTTTATTTTAAATATGTGTTGACATTGTATTATTTGACTATTTAATTTTTGACATCTTACTCATTATTTAATACTAGCTTTTGTCAGCGGCTTCGCCCGCGTACATAAAATATAGCCTATGTCACTCAGGTGTGAAGCAGCTTTCTATTGTTGCAAAAATTTTTCTAATCGGACCAGTAGTTCCAGAGATTACCTCCTACAAACAAAAAAATAAAAAAACAAAAAAACAAACTTTACCTCTTTATTATATTAAGTGTAGATAAGTGTAGATTTATTTGAATTGTTTTATGTTGACATTATAATTATTATTTGACTGTTATCAAATACTGAAATCTTAATCATTATTGTGAACTATAAAGCTGTATTTAAATTTGTGCTACAATTATAAATAGGTAGAACACAATGAACTGCGTATTCACATGACATCGAGAAAAGTAATAATTTATTATACTGTGTTCAGCAATAAAGATTTGACTTTGACTTGATTTTTTTTTGCTGTGGATTTAAAATGCTGAAATTTGGTATGAAGCAAAGAATTTTCTTTTTTTTTACAACGCAAATATAGGAAAAATTCTAAAAACTGTAATTTTTCGGTGACAACGGTGACGTTGAGACGGACAACAAAATGACCCTATACGGGTTCCGATTTTTCCTTTTGAGGTAGGTATGGAACCCTAAAAGATTACGATTTGATTGAGCGAGTCGAACTCGCACTTGCCCAGTTTTTTGTAATCGTTTCGAAACTTACTTCCAACAAACAAGCAAAAAATTTAACATGTTTAAAATCGCACGGGTTGTACAAATTTTATTACCTTTCCTTTACTAAAAATTATGTATTACCTTCTGTTCCCTGCCATTAATTTCACCCGTGTGAAAGTAGAAAATTTTCTAAAAAGATCATACTCTACATACATAAAAGTATCTAAGGTGGTATTTTAGGTATGGTTTCCTCTTGTGCCTATAATATATCATTCAAATCCATTCATCTGTTTGAGGGTAAAGAAGTTAGTAACAAACGTACTTACATACTATCGTCTTTGTAACATTAGAGTGCCATTTTCATTAAACACTTTCTATTCAATGTTAATCCTCATTTTGTACTTGTCTGTTCTCTTTTTTTGTTGTAGACTATTAAAGGAATTAACCATAGCATAGCTTCAGTGTTGTATATGTTCGTGTATCGAATAGAGGTTTTTTAGGGTTAACTACCTCAAAAGGGAAAAAACGGAGCCCATATTTTCTTTTATGGTGGGCAAAAATCACCCAATGACGAATTCCGCTCATAGGCCTCTACCAACAGAACTCATATTGAGTATCGAAGAAAACTAAACTCATTTGGAAATTAAACTGTCTTCATACGTAAGTTTGTACAAAACCCTCAGTGCCCGAGTCCATCTCGCACTAGCCTAGTTTTTTGTAATCGTTTCGAAATTCACTTCCAACAAACAAGCAAAAAACTTTACAATCTTAGTTTATTTTCTATCATTTCGACTAAAGTTTATCGTTTGTCCTTACTTGCGCTACTGTTTACGATTTCCTGTTACGCAAGGCTGAAAATAATTCCCTTTCAATTACCCTACTTACGTTTACGTCGGCCTGCCTATCTGCCAATTGTAGCTTTTGCTCGAGATTTTCTTGTTTCGAGCCTTTTCTGTGATGTTGCGAGAGATATTTATCTCTTAAAAGCCCCTTTTACCTGACAGCCTGACGAAGACGAGGAAGCGTTGAGTATCATTGCCGGGTAGGTACGGTTTACAGTCGATTTAGAAAGACAAAGATGTTTGATGAGAGAACTGTAGTATTTTTTTTAAGATGGGAAATCTTCAAGCTACTTCTTTAACTCAGGGTGAAGTGAGAGGGCATGAGAGAGAGAGTTGTCTTCAACGAATTAAAAGCAATGACTGCACAATGACGTTCAAATGATAAGGCACTGTTCAAAAGAGCTGTTCAAACAAGTATCAAAATTAGAAGATTAACGCATATGTACGTCAGATAGTCATTTATCATTATGTATGAGATTACCATTCTTAGTCATTACTTTAACTGAAGTATCAGTGACGCCATCATATTTGTAGACTACCAAACTTGTCAGAATAAAAATTATGAAATCAATGATAGACCACTCTAACACTATTATAATAACACACTTGAGACCCAAATCGTTAGTATATTAAGCCATAAAATGTTCCCGCAGTTGGGACTCAGGCCTCCCCTGTTGAAAAAGTAATGGGCACATGGTCTTATATTACCACGCGGGCTCAGTGCGCGTTGGTGAATACCACGTCACCAATATCTTCAAAGTCACATTTGTAATATTTCCACAATCTTGTTACCAGTTCATTTTGGCTTATATGCAGGAATAATAATCGAATGAATGTTAAAGTAGGAACATTTGTCAAAGCTCCTTCATTTCCGTAATTGAAATTACTGAAATTAACATAAACCGTCACCATTTCGTTAACGTCTCCTCTAAACTGGTGTAATAAAGTCCTTAAACATTGTCATTGAAATGACTAGGATAAAAAACATTTACACCTATTTAACACTGAAAAGTGTAATTTCACTTTGCTTAAACGTTTTGTTGCATCAAATTCAAATATATTAGGGAAATAAATAAAAAAGCTACTGTTTACATATTGGAAAAATTTAACTTTGATTATAAATTACAAGAATAAAAAGAAACATAACCCTCCTTTTAGCACAGTCCATAATACATCGTTCTCTTTCACGCAAGTAGATGCGTGAAAGAGAACGACACGTGACGTGTACGTGGCAATTAGGCACTACTACGTACTGCGGTCTTGCACCTGGTCTTTATCGGACAGGCAGGCGATGAGCTACCATTAACTCTTCATCAGCAAGCCCTGCCCCCCTAGCCAAGTTTATAGTCTACAATCGATAACGATTCTGACTGATCAAATGTATGGGAATGACTTAATTTCAACAAAATTAGTAGCCAAGTTCACATCATTCAAAATTACAGAATAAACAACGAACACACGAAACGAATAATGTACACGTGTGTTGTGTGTGTGTGTGTGTGTGTGTATGTGTGTGTGTTTGTGTGTTTCTACAATGATCATCGCTACATACTGTAGTTTTATGCTATTATTAATACTTACGTTGAGGCGTTTCGATTGTAGAAAGAGACTCGTCACGAAACGATTGTGCCGAAGTGGATATGACTGCTTCGCAGAAGTTGGAAACCGCGTCTCATTCCCTTTCACTTCGAATCATGGCCTGACACACAGATTACTTGATATGATTGATACTTACAATTTTTATATTGTATTTTGTAGTAGCTTTAGAAATGTTTACAAAACATAAGCTAAACATCCATCTGAAAGCTAACTGAAAACGTGTAAACAGATACGAACCGTTAGTTATGATTCCAACAAAAAATTGAATAGATTCAATAAAAAAACATGCATAATAATGAGTTATACGTATTGAATCCGATACTGGCACGAACGGCCGCCATATCGGGAACCTTACGCTTTTTAGGGATGCCAAGCAAAAAATTTAGGGCAGAAATTATGGAAATATCGTACGATCGATTTCTTTTCTTGTTAGATTCTTTTATTCAATTAGATTCGGTTCTCTTTTTGTGGGTTGTTCAAATGTCAGAGAATCGTAAAAGGTTAGGAATACAATTATGTGGGAATAGCGAGCTGGAACGGTCTGCAATTGATGTCATGAGTGTTTTGATATTTAAATAATGAGCAGGCTTCTTGGTAGAGTTTTTTCGAACGAATACAATGGTGGTTTTAATTAATCGTGAATAGATTCCTAGTAAAATATTCTGATATAAAATTGGAGTAGTTTTATATCTCATCTCAAGTGTTTATACAATCTGTAGGTAAAATATATATAGAGGAATTATTGATTTTATTATAGTAGGTGTTAAATACTTCAACAAAGCCTGTTGAGAAGACTGACCTAACAAAGTCATTGTAACATTTGATTTCTTACATAAATTTGCATTGAGCACTCAAAATAACTTAAAGACACTGTAAAACAAAATATTTTTGAAACTTGCCACTATCTGATTGCATAAACTGTGAATTCAGCTAGCTAACAAAAAAGAAAAATACAAGACCTTAAAGAATTTTTTTTTATTAAATCTATTATTATGAAGAGGTAAAGTTTGTATGGAGAGGGTAATCTCTGATCCATCCTAAAAAAATGTTCACTGGTAGAAAACTACAAAATTAGTTTTTAAAACATGTATATAAACCGACTTTCACGACTTTTGTCTAGCAAGTTGGAAAAATATAATATAAAATAAATAAATTTTGATAGCAGGAAAAAACGGTTCTTTAACTTCTCTAGTCCTCAAACAGTGGACGTAACTAACTAAAACGATGATGAAAATGATTATTCTAGCAATAAACTCGTCTTGAAATCGTCTTTTTCTTTATCCTTACCAGTCCTTTTTTCAGAAAAATATTCAAGTTACAAACTTAAAATCTAATTCGCACAAACAAACGCTTGGTTTATCATCAGATATCGGCTTTCTTCAAGAAAACGTGCTTCTCTTAAAGTCTAGGTTTTACCAGACTCGAGTTTTGTTTAAGCTCGTGGATCCAATGAATCTAATACTTTAATCGCATTCTCAAGAAAAGACGGATCGTTTCTTGAAAAGAAAAAGTAATATTTTCGTAATAAGATTAAGTTTAGAAACAGCAACGTATGAAGCGTTTGTGAAAAGTGTGAGGCTGATAGAATTGTTCATTAACTAATAAGACTTCTTATAAAATCATTATGTTCATAATTATAATCGGATCTGTTCAAGAAATAAAACCTTCTAATTAAACTAAGAAACAATAACATGAGTTTAGTTTATCAAACAAATCAAAGCTTCAAAAACTTCACTCATGATCATTGTCTTTCTAACTTTGGGATTAACACAACACGTTTTTCCCTCAATTCTGCCCCGTTTCCTGTCACACTTTTGCTACCCGTCATATCTTTCTCACACAATCTATCCATCTTTTGCTTGGCTTGTCTTTCCCTTTACATTCATCCACATGTACACTTATAACTATTTCAGTATCATGCGTTTTATCCCTTCTCTTTGCATGACCATATCAAGATAAAAGATTCTGTTCAATTATAAAACTTTAAACCATTTGAAATTTACAAGGCTTTTCGAACCATTTTAATTGAGAAAACTATTTGAACTGATGGAGAGCGACGATGTGGTGGACGATGGAGCACGCTTACCTAGAAAGAATTTATCAATTTTGAAATATGGCAAAGTAAAAACAACACTTAATTATTTTTTATTATGGTAGTTAAAAGTCATCCAGTGACGAATCCCGCCCTTGGGCGCAACTGGAAACAGTGTCTGAGTCTTATTGACTAAACAACCTACCCCATTCCTACGTCTTAACACTGTTATTACGTCTCTTTTTATCTCAGTACCTAGGTCCTAAAACTTTAGAAAGCATATGAGGTAGACTTCTGTATGAAAGCATATGACCAAAGCCAATATACAGAAGTCCCTTAGAAACATGTCATAGGACACGGTACCAAACGTACGTTTTGGATAATTTATGCATAATTCTCACACACGTAAATCCAAAATGTTTTGTTATTATTGATAGGCTCGCGTTTGACCATGATTTTACCTGATGGTAAGCACTAATGTGTTCGTCCATTAGAGCACGCTTGCCCAGAAGTAACATTATTCACTCTAGACTTAAAGATTGAAGCTATCAGCAAACCCAGACTTGGGCGTAGAATTTCCCTCTTTACCTGTACACATAATGAAATTGAACACAAAACATTTTATGAATACGTTTTATACTTTTCAAGCCACATAAATCATTTGGTGACATGTCAAAAAATATAATAATAATATATTCATATATTAAATTTTGATTCGTTTGTAAATAATGAAGTATCAGTACGTGCCTTTATGTAAAAGGTATTATAAATGACCTACTAGGTATATAGCGTAATATCACACTCATTTCCATTTTTATGCAAAGCGACCAGAATTTAAAATGGTTTTACAGTAGGAGCGTTGATGGCTTTCAAAGAAATACATATTCGTGTACTGCTTTTAAAAGTAATAAAGACTAAAGTTTTTGCTGTTTTAATGTTAAAAAAATACTTATCTACTGAAATGAAATGAACACTAGTAGGCTCTAGGTTTTGAAAGCTCCGTTTTACATAAATTACTTTCTTTTATTGCTAAAAAAACACTCACAGGCGGCCTATCTAGCTAGCAATAAAACCATTCAGACTATTTCAATTTGCCTATATTAATAAAATTTAAATTAGTCTCATTTAAAAACAAGTCACGCGAAAAATTAGAAGTCATGTGAGCGAATAAATAATTTAAATAACATGGATATCACAATAATACAAAGTAAAAAAAAAATAACTTCTGTATTGTGTGCAAATTCACAAAAACATGTACACTCACAAGGTGGCCAGACCCGAAAGACCTGACTGTAGGCCCCTACAACTTGGCTCCTGTGCTACTTCTGGGTGTGGTCTACACATTTACCAAATTTAATCGAAATCCGTGCAGCCGTTACAGCGTGAAACAGTACCAAACATACACACACACGTTAAGACGATCTATGATGGCTATGATGTACTTTTCGAGTCTAAACTTCAGTCTTGAGCCGACAGGCTAGCGAATAGGAGTCGATACTCCTATTCGCTAGCCTGTCGGTTTTTTATCGTTTTCATTTGAGGAAATGAGTATTAGAATTACACAATTTCATTCCGTCAAGTCCCTTTAATCATTAAACCACTAGACATACGGCGTTATCGGTACGTGGTAGACATTGACATCCCACCCATAAGTACAAAACGTTTTATGGACACATTTATTATGCGAAGCTAAGAAATGACCCTGCTGGGGCCCATGTTCCCTGATCTATAACCTAAAGGTCTTTAAATCAATAATGAATGGATAACTTCTACGCAAGCGTGCTCCATTATTGGCCATATCATCACTTAACATCAGGTGAAATAGAGGTCAAACGTATGCTTATCTATATAGGTATATAAAAGGAGAAACTGACTGACTAAAATATCAATGCAAGCACAGCCAGAACTACTCGGGCTAGGAACGTGAAATTTTGCACATAGTTGCCTTTTATAACGTAGGTGAGCACTAAGAAAGGATTTTTCAAAATTCACCCTCTAAAGTGAGGACACGAGGGTTCAAAGTTTGTTTGGAAAAACCTATTTTCACGTCTGCGAAGCCGGTGGCAGAAGCTAGTACAAAAACCGTTTATAACGTAGGTGAGCACTAAGAAAGGATTATCCAAAATTCACCCCCTAAAGGGAGGAAACGAGGGTTCAAAGTTTGTTTGGAAAAACCTATTTCCAAGCGAGCAAAGCCGCTGGCAGAAGCCAAAGTCAAAAACGTTTATTTGCGCGAGCTAGTATAAAATAAAAAGAAAATATACCCTATATAATATTCGTGTGATACTGTAAAAGAATTTCATTCTTGCCAGCCCTAATCCAGCATATTGCGGGCGCCATTTTAATTGAGAGAATCGTCGCATTCATCGCAAACGTGTTAGTCATGTTTCCATTCGATTTCCATCAGCTTTCGACCCGAGGGATCGCGGCCGTTCGCTCCCGCATACAGTTTACTTTTTTATTCAATTTTTGTGTATTCTGCTAAAAAAGGGATCGGGTACTCGAGCAGATAGTGCGAGAGTTGTAAGTGGATGATCCAAAATGGCTGACGGCTGTAAATGTACATAATGTCGATTTTTTTTTGTATTTGTGTTAGTACCTTTGTTGCAACATCTATGACGCAACATTGGAACTTCAAGATCGATAATCCGGGTCGCGGTACCTGAATTTTCCACGATCCGACGACGTGGCTACAACCCTCACCAACCTGGCAAAGTTATCGTCTACCTGGTCGGCCTTCCAAAGCTGCCTCTTTCAGAAAGAGGCGACTTAAGTTCGGCAATTTGTCAGTTAACATAGGTGCTTCCACGGATTTGTTAAGCCTTATTTCCGTAAGGGAATATTAACAAAAAAACCGCTGTTCAACTAACGATTGGGCAACTTCTTTGAACTGACGATACCCCGACAGAGTCATGAAAGCCCGGAAAATCTTAACAGCGACTTACAGGTAATCGATGTCATTGCACAACGCCATCTATCAAACGAAATAAGAACTAATTAAATATGCGCCATCTATGCGAAAATATGTGAACTACGTTAACATCAATTTGTATACCTAAGTATGATGTTAGAATTCACACACACACACACTGAGAACAACAGCCCTGCTACAAAAGGTAATTTGGGAATTACCCTTTAATGTAGCATTAATCAATGAAAGCGAACTTGTGACTAATTGATGCGCTACATAAAATTAATATCATGTCTCAAAGACAAAGCTTGTTTGGTTGAAAGCTCAAGAAGTATACCTTTATACAATTATTATACCTGTCAACAGTAATTTTACCTTCAAAAGAAAGTAAAAATTCACGTTTCTGTTGGTGTAATTAATCATTGTCAAGGTTAACGCCCTCTCATAGAATTTCATGACCTTTCACGGATAAAAAATGAGGCATGAAAAGTCTCAAATATTCCTTCGATTATGGAAAAAATTCATGATTGTTTAAATAACAACAATGTTTGGGGTTTACCTGAACTTAGTAAGGCCTTAGTAATTACTTTTTGTGTTGCTTGCCCTAAAATGTGAAGACTGAAAGCTTTAAAGTATTACTGAAGTTTGCTAGTCCTTGTGGTAGGTACTTATGTAAGATATTAAAAACTTTATCCGTCTTTTGTTTTTTATGCTCTACTTTTCCGTGGCTGTCATTCGTAAAACACGATCGTTATCTTTTGTAATTAAACGAAATACCTACTTCTCATCTATCATAAAATTTTCGGGGATATACAATTTGTAAGGGTTTATCCATTTTACAGCGTAGATTATCTTTATGAAATATTTTTTAACTCGTTTTTACCTGCGGTTTTGTCTTCGTGAAAATAGGAAATTGTGAAAATAATAAACCTATGTGTTATTCTAAAACAAGCATACAGACTCACTCAATAACTTTTGCCTTTATAATATAATATAACATTAGTGTGAAGCTCTATCAACGTACATTTTCTTAATATCATAAACTAGTGCTTGACTGCGATCCCTGATGGCAAGCAGTGATGCAGTCAATGACGTATTATATATAGACACGTCATGAACTAACATCGCGGCGCTTAAAAACGGCGAAAATACTAGATAACTACTTATACGCGTAAAGAAAGGGAAAGAAAATATGACATCGTATGGTGGAACGCCTTTGCTAGAGAGAGATAAATATACATCTTCAGTTACATCACAGGATAAGTAATAGTAAAACTACATTTTCATTGGTCGAGCGCATGAGTGACGTAGCTATACCTTCATGCGCCGGCCGCCATAAGATGGCGGGCGGCGGCGTCAAGAAAAATAAAATAAAAATAGGTTGTTTGGTGAACTTACGCATGAAATGACACATTTTCGTCTTTAACTTTTGGGGTATAATTTGTACATCGTCTGAACATACACGACGGCATGCTTTCTTTATGTTACGCACAGGTTTACACATACGATATAAATTAAAAACAAACGTAGCGTCGCGCGGCAGGTTGGTGCGTAACTAAGCGCGATGTTGTCAATTGCCTTCATTTCATGTTGTCATTTTAGAGCGCGGACAACGTATCTATATTTTTATACATCATTGGATGCAGTAGTTAATATTAATATCGAAGTGCTAGTGCACTAAAACTAGTGTTTACGAGACTATACTGTCCTTGAAATTATAATCAGAAGGGAAGATCACAGCAGGCAAATTTAAATAATATAATAACGAAAGACAACTCACTGACTGATCATGAAATTTCAGAAACTATAACACTGACAAATAAAAAATTTGAAAATTAGATTTCTTATAGAATGTTGACATCTGTTTAGAATGGATTATATGATAATCCACCCATAAAGACATAAAACAGGGTTTGGAAATGTATATGGAGAAACCGATTTTCAAGCGAGCGAATCCGCTGGTAAAAGTTAGTTGTCTATAATTTCACTGCATTTATATTTTTTTACAACGAAACAAAAAACGAGAAGACGAGTCATAATTAAAAAGGAACGACTATCAAAAAGTTTACAATAAAATCTTTCAAATTAAAATAAAATTTTCTAAACATTTTTAATGTGAAATACCAATTAAATCGTCCCATATACTCTTATAATTAAAAACAATTTTACAAGCAAAAGTTAAATTCCCTTTGCAATTATCTGCTTGGAAATTGTGTCGAAAATTTCGCGGAATGAAGCGCGTATCGAAAGGTTTTTACGTAAGTGCTATATTTAATCACGTTGGAATGGGTGTGAAACCTAATTAAAAAAACCGAACGATAGCGGAATAATCATGGAGATTTTTGAAACAGAATTATATATATCCTTGAGGAAAATGGGATGGTATTAGTAGGGGAAATTTTATTAAGGGAGAAATAGAAGGTTGGCATCGTTGTTGAGTGATTGGCTTCTGCGTTGTTCGACGTAGGTACGATTCCCACTCGTTCTGGTTTTTTTTTCCTTATTGTGGGAAAAAATCATCCAATGAAGACTTTCGATCTTGAGTGGAGCAGGAATCAGTGTCAGACTCTCATTCACTAAACACCCTACCACATTCCTTCTTTGTCCTTCGCACTGGGGCCAAGACTTCCTTTCCGAAAGAAGCTCTGGACCCCAGTCGGCTTTGAACCTTTGGCAAAGTCTCTACGACACTAGTCCTACAGTTTAAGATAAAATAAAAAAAATAGGTATTACTTCTGTAACCTAAAATTCTTGAAACCCTAAAATCTAAAAATGCAGACATCCAAAATTTTTCACTTTATAATATAGTCGTAAGCCATACAATACAATACATGCGTACCAAACCCGCACGCATGATCAATACTGCACAATGTTTATAATAACACGAATCGCCCAGATAATCCACCTTAACACCCTCCCCTAAACAAAATAGAAGATATTTAGTATTTTCTCTCCCCCGATCGACATCTAAAGCTATACTCATCTATCAAAATACATCCCGGGGTTAGCAAGCGCTACTTCTTCTTGTACCCTTCACTTTTAGTTTCCTATTTCATTTGTCGGTAGCTAAGGATGTTCATTGTGAACCTGTCTAGCGAGCGAGGTGCAGTTTAGCGGCACTTTGGCGTACTTCCAACCAGTATTGGAGTGTTAATTTTTGTTTGCTTTGCCATTTTACTATAGCTTTTGGATATTTTATTTGAGATAAAGGGGATTGGATTTAAATTTTTTGCTACGGTAGGAAAAGAGGGTTTTTTTTTTCAAGGAAAGGGGGTCTGTCAAAGTTTTACTGAATCAAACTTTAACTGAATAAAACCATACACATATTCCTATTTGCCGTGCGTTTCAGGACCACGAGCATTTTTTTAGAAGTGAGCAAAAATCATCCAATGACGAATCAGACTCTTGGGCGGAGAAGGAAACAATGTCAGACTCTTGCTGATTAAAACACCCCCTGCCTTCTTTGCCCTTCGCACAGGGGCCTTGATTTCCTTTCAGAAAGAGACCCTGGGTTCTAGTAGGCTTCGACACCTTAACAAAGTCGCTACGACTTTGCTGACAACTCCTTAACAAGACAGGACCCCAAGGTACCGTTTTAGACTCCCTATGGCCCCAGTAAGCTTTGGCCTTGCAGAGTCTCTACGATTTTGCTGACATTTCTTCGAGGCGCACGTGGAATACTACGTGCTGTCGACGACTCGAAATTGTACGTTTAGTTTTAGACAGTAAAAGTGTCCCTTTCGAACCATGCTTCCACCGGCGGGAAATAATCTGCTGATCAGTACATTTATGTTCGTCTAACTGTTCAAAATGTACTGAAGTTTCCAATTTTTTCGCGATTTCGGATATGATCCGATAGTAAAAATTGTTTATTAGTTTTGACTACAATCACGTGCTTCATTTATCATCATCATTTCAGCCGAAAGACGACTGCTGGACATAGGCCACCCCCAAACGTCGTCACAAAGACCGGTCCTGTGCGTCTTGCGTGTTTCATTATCGGTCACTAATTCACTCACCCTATATGATTATGAAAAGTACTCTAAATGTTTTGTATTACTAAGACTTTCATTTATTGAAAAATCTATTTTAATTTTATACACTCACTTTGTATTTTTGAATAGAAAAATACATAATATAATAATTTGTAAGCTCGACCGAACGTAAGGTACAAAATAATAATTCTGTTAAAAAAGGACCTTTCCAATCCCGTTTTTACGATTCGTTAGCCCCTACCTACAAGTTTTTCGACCATTATTCCATCATGGAAAAGCAATCGAATGTGAAAATATATTTCAGAACTTTGTGTAATTTCGTAAATTATTTTTCACAATGAAACTTTAACATGCCCACCTCATTTTATTCGTTTGTTTTTGAGAATTTTGTCTTCGAAAGATAAATTCCATGTGTTCGGTTTCTCACATCAATTTAAACTTTTGCCTTTTTCTTTCTTTCTTAATCTTTCCGTTTTCTTTATTTTCAGCTTGCTCGCTTTGTTTGAGAGGACTTGGTCTTGGTACAGAGGAAATAGGTTATTATTTTATCTGGTCTTTTACTGGTTATATTATTATGTTTAACTGGCCAGGTTAAGGTATTTGTTTTTAAAAATTTTGCGGATTTTACCACGCATGCGGGATTTCATCCACAGCATTCTTAGTTCACTTCATGAAACGCCTTCCTTTCCTTCGCTTTCTTCGAAAACTTTGCGTCTAATGGTAGCGATCGGCACTCCAAAACCTTTTGGCCCCATCAGACATCTACTCTATGAGACATGTGCCTATCCACTACCGTATCAAATTTCAATATCAGCTTAAACAAATTAAAAGTAAAAAGGTTGTCTAGTAGAAATTGCCTTGTGCAATAAAATCACTTATTAGCTAATTATACACTTATTTTTTATTACTGTTTGTGTTGTGATAAGCTAAGTTGTCCAATAAAGTTATAAATAAATAAAGAAAATAACGTTTATTCGCATTACAAAAAAAAAAACAACTTAAAGTTAAACAAAACGTACATATAGTAATGATAAAAAAGCCTCGAAAATTCAGCATAATGCAAAATAGTAACACACCTCTAACGCTAACCTAACCCTGATGTTCAGCTGCAGCCCTTGGATAACATATGGATACCTTGGAAGTCTGAGGGACACCTTGAGTGTACCTGTCAAAGTAATTGTTGTGTTAATAATAATAGGCTTTTAATAAACTAGCGCGCCTTACCATCAACGATAGCATCACTGCTTACCATCAGATGGGATCGCAATCAAGAACTAGTTTATTGCAATAAAAAAATAATATTCTGCTCAAAAAGTCTAAAATATTCTGTGCAGAAACCAAGTGAAAGTAAAATGTTGAAAACACTATTTAATAACTTTTCACCTACAACGAATATAATATTCTATCTTCTAAAACTCATGGTGATCAAACAAGCGTGAACGCCAAGAAATTCTACGAAAAACCTAACTTCGTTTAAACCTCATAATCACCTTTCACCACACTCATACAAAATTTCTTTATTTCATCCCGATCCTGTCTGAAAAGCTTTGGAAACTTGCCAAGACGCTAAAAGTATTAAGATCACCCATCACTTCCACCAACCCATCACTTAAACACGTTATCAACATCTTAAATAGACTGAACTTGAATAACATGACATATACCTACGAGTCTCTTGGTGTTTGTGAACACGAAAGTCTTTGGGAATAAAGGTAACGTCTCTTAGAAGGCGATTTGGTAAATATATGAGAATGCTATTGTTTTGTGATGTAGCTTATACTTGGGCCCAGTTTGAGACCCGGTATCTACCAAAGCGGAGAGGAGAGGAGACGAGCGAAGATGTGTTTGATTAAACAAATCTGATTGAGTAATTTTTACATCTCTTCTCTGCTTTGCTTAGCTTTACAAGTTCAGAAGAGATTAGATATCTCATTTTCTACAAAACTTGCTTGAACAGCTTGCCTTGCCCCAAACGTCACCACAACGACCGGTCCCGTGCGTCTCGCATCCATCGAATTCCAGCAACCCTGACCAGGTCGTCGGTCCACCTTGGGGGAAGCCTTCCAACGCTGCTCTGTTCTGCGTGCGATGCCCTGCCCATTGCCACTTAAGTTTGGCAATTCTTTACGCTATGTCAGCAACCTTGATTCCCTTGCGGATATCGTCACTTCTGATTCGATCACGCAAGGAAACTCCGATCATAGCTCTTTCCATTGCCCTTTGGGTGACTTTGAGTCTCATTGGCTGTTGCCACACACTGGTCATAGACTTTCGTCTTGAGACACTGAGGTGTATTGGACGAGGAGACACCGCGCGGCTTCCCGAACGTTGCTACAAAATGCCTCGGGCAAAAGCTAGTAATCAATATTCGATCCAGCCCGTCTCTGTACCTAGGCTGTATGTGTAAATGGACAGATATTTTACGAAAGCCAACTATATATTATCCCTGCTATATAACCGTGGCTTTATCAGACCACTCATTCTTTATACAGAAGACGGACAGCAACCTTGTACTATGTTACCTTTGTATCGATAAATTAGGCTGTCAGACGCCTCTCTATATATGTCGAGTAAAACCTATTTTTCAGTATAGTGACCTAGACTTCTAATGAAAACAACAATATTAGGTTAGTTTCTACGTAGTCGTTATAGTTCCAGAAATAAAGCTACAGTTAAATCGTGTTATGTACAATCACAGACGAAATGGGAGCGTCACCATTTTCTTTTTTGAGGGATGAATTTATTACTTAAATTTTCCGGTTCCGTGTGGAACTAGGAGTGCCAGATTTTTACTGAAATCCCTGTGTGTTCCCTAAGTTACGGTAATTTGTTGGAACATACCAGCAGCCCTAGCAGATGCAAGTGTTACCACTAGGTCTGTTTTAGGGGCGGGCTTGCGGACGGCGGCCTATGGGTCGCTCGTCGTTCGATCGTCTGGTAATCGTCCGGCTCAAGTATAGTCGTCGACGGCGCGCTCTTTTCCCACATGCCTCAAGAAGTTGCCAGCGAACCGAAGGGAACCTGCAGAAGGGTCGAAGGCAACTGGGGCCAAGGGTTCGTGTCTGAAAGGAAGGCTCTGACCGCGGTATATATGATAATGTAGAAACGGGGTAGGTTGTTGAGTCAGTAAAAGTATGACACTATTTTCTGCTCCGCCCAAGAGCGGGATTCGTCATTGGAAGATTTTTATCTACCATAAAAAAAACCACTAAGTCGAATTTTCGGGAATAAAAAATCCTATTTTGCTAACTATTATCGTAATGTCGATGACAAAGAATGATATTTAGTTGTTTATCAATAATATGACACTGTCAATGACATTAAACAAATTTTACAAAAGGTCCTAATAAATGAGTCTTTTTAAACCTGAAATAAAAAATTAAATAAAACAAATTGAAAACTGACGAAGGTTTAAACAACTTGACTGTACCTACTTTTTACGTATTATACTTTTTTGTGAGTGGAAATTCATGTTAAAGATTTTCAACCTAATTGCGTTTATTTAATTACGATGGCCCTAATCGAATTGGATCCCTTAATCATGATGGGGCGAAGAGGTCACGAAACAACCCTTGGAGGAACTACCCCTACACATTATTTTTTACAGCGTTAAATGATAACCTAGAAAAAAATGTGTTGCTATTATTTTTTTCTAAATTATTTATTTAAAGTTTGTATGTCGTTGTGGTACCTATAGGTAGATTAAATATCTATCTTCAGTTAATAGTTAGCACTTAAAATATTTTTTCAATACACTTCTCAGTACAATTGGCTGTGCCGGTGCTGCCCGTGCGGCTCCTGAGACCCTAAAATGGCGCAAACACCTAATTAGTAATTACAGATTTGAGCTGTTTGGAGTTGAAACTCTTGAAACATGGAGTCCAGTCTTCTGGGCACGTTCCCAGATGACCGCGATGTGGAGGAGTACTTCGACGCCTAAGCGTATTTTGTGTTTTTGTATTACGAGTATATGTACATTGGTTTTCTGAAAATATTTCAGGAGGTAATTTTCAAAAGTGGTCAAAACACTTTTACGTTATGTGGATTTAGCCAGTATTGAAAATCACCTCCTGATTTATTAGTTTAGTTATAGTTTTTATTTATAGCATTATTAAATGGAATTTAGTATGAACTCAAAAATCCCCATTTAATGATATTAACTAAAAATAAACTAAAGTTGAGAGCACTTTAGTATAAATAATAGTAGTTTCAAATTTTAAGCTCGAAAGATTCTATTTCTATTTATTATCCCCTTGACATGAGAACACTTCAAAATATAGTTTTAAATAGTTGTGAACACAAGGACGATTAATTTATAGCAAAGAGCGCAGAGAGAGAGGTTTATTTTCTATGGGAAATCATCAAAAAAACTACTCTATCTAATCCAGTAGAGAGCCTACGCCAGGGCCACAAGGAATTTCTGAAAGGGAAACCATGGTTTTAGAACGCAAAGGATAACTGAAGAAGTGGTTTTTGTCAGTAAAATTCTGACCATGGAGTGGGAGGGTCCAGGGAGCTGTCAGCAATTGTAGGGACCCCAGAAGGGTTGAAGCCTTCTGAGGCCAAGGGTTGATGCGAATGTGGAACACCGGAGCCCTGGAACTAAGGTTGAAAGAACGGTGGGTCATTTAGTCAATTATGTAGAAGTCTGACACTGTGTCCTGCTCCGCCCAAGGGCGGGATTCGTCTTTCGATGATTTTTCCCACTATAAAAAAAAACCTATTGAGTGGGAGTAAGCTTGCCTGAAATAAAACTATGTAATCTTAAGTTAAAGATACTTATGTCGCAGTTATCAAAAAAAGACATCGTCAGAAAATTTCACTCCTTAACTGTACATACAATGAATATGTTCCCAAAAAGTATTTCTAAAACTCAACGTGTGAAAGTAACGTACGTGAAACTGTACAACGATCAAGTTGTCACATACAATGTTTGTGAAAAATACATTTTATCGGAATCAAAACAACGTCCCCTCACAATTGATCGGGCGCGAATCTATTGTGATTTGATCACTATCGCTGTGCAGATGTCATTGAACGCGCCGAAACTTGGGCAGATGCCCAAATGTTACTTGGGAGAAAACTGACAAGTTTTAGTTAGTAAAAGGCGGTTATAACATAAGAAAACAGTTTTGATTTGGTTTCCATCGAAGTAGTAATAAAATACAACTTTTTATAACAAAGCTTTGTCAAATGGTAAAGCAATGTTCAAGTCCATAACATTTACTTTTTCATGCACCTGCTCTATGCCTATTTATCACCCCAGGCTGATTAGCAGAGAAATTTAGGCACTCACAGATCGTCAATCGTAATATAATAATCGTAATATATAATAAAAATAACATTTCACCACTTTCAGACAACGCCATCTAGATCAAAGCTTGTGCTAGACAACTGATATACATATTTATATATTTCTATATACATATTATAGATAAATTACACTCGGACAAGAAACAAACGATAAGGCATTAAGTCGGCCTTTTTACGGTACATAAGGTTTATTAAGTATTTGTTTAAGTATGTGCATAAGGTTTTTATAAATAAATTTAATGATCGTGCTCATAACACGAGGCATTTGTTCTGAATGGGAATCGAATCCACAACCTCCAGCATAGCAGTCACAGCCACTAACAACTAGACCAATAGGCCGGTCAAAACTATCAGACTAATGTTTGACTTTTAAATTAAATTGCAAATGACAGTTCCAAATAAATTAAAACACAACTGGGAGTCCCTCAGGGCAAATAGTCTTAACTTGTTGTTAGACATTTGTGTCAAATATAGGCCTTGAAGTTATGACTAGCTTGTAAATGTTTCAAGTCAGGATAAGGTTGTAAATTTAAACACATTTACAAAGCAAAAAGCAATTTGTTTAGCGTACCCGTCATGTTAATGTATGTAAAATCTTGTCTTTACAAGTAAATCAGTCATACCACTGCTAGGTACAATTCTCTTCACGTTTTTCCGTTATTTTGTTTAGTTTTTTGTTTAAATTTTATTTGAATGTCTATTATATATTTGAAAATATATATATTAGAATATTAGTTTTGTATTATATGTATATATTCGTGTTATTATGTTTTATTAGTATTATTTCTAATGATTGTACAATGACAACCCTAAATCTATCTCCTCTAGTTCAGTCCATCTAAAGGTTGTATGTGAGAGATTGCCCTGTGCGATAAGACCGCCCATTGTACTCTTATTTTTAATAATAATGAAAATAATAAATCTTTTTATTCAGGCCAAATATGCTCATTTACATTAAAAAAAAAAAACAAAAAGTAAATAAAATAGAAACAGAATGAATATACAATCACAGTAAAACCTAATCAAATCATAATTACATAAACCAAATCAATAAAATAAAAACAAGTCAAATAATTAAAACAAAGTCAATAAAATACAATTTAATTATACATTTTTTTATTATGATTGTCCTGTGTATATTTGTAATTAATGCTGTAAATAAATATATTCGCTTAAAGCGCATTTGGTAAATGATGAATGATATTTTGCAAATAGGTTTATAAATAACACTTTTACCCGTCAATGTTTTTAATCCATTAATTAAACTAAATGAGGCCAGTGTTTCCTAGCTGATTTCCCCGAAATAAACTGAAAACAAACATGTGATGGTCAAAATTAAGTTGCTGGAATGAAAAGAAAAAAAAAAAATAAAAAACATGCACTATTATAATTATTTTGTGTTGTATAAATATTTATACAACACAAAATAATTATAATAGTGCATGCAATGAAATTTAAAACTTACACTTATTAAATTTTAAAAGAAAATTTCGGTTAAGTTAGGTTAAAAAAAAAGTTTTAGTTTAAAAGAAGATTTCGGTTAGTGCTTACACATACCGAAAAGATCACCCACCCATTTCAGCATTCGCTGGGCGTCAGATCAAAAATCGTCAGAACGTCAAACAAGTCCTTAAATTGACAGAATAAAATTGCGCTGGTTTTCAGGTAGCACCCCGGAAGTGAAGCAAGAACGAGAGTAAATAAAATATTTACTTAACAAAATACTCATGTGTACTTAGGTAATAATTCGATCAATATTTAACGTTTGAAGCGATTTGGACGATTTGGCATTTTTCCTTGTATTATTATTTTTCCTTATTTTCTTTTCAAGTTTTTTTCCAAATTTGGTATTGGTAGGAAACGTTAGTCTTGGTTTAAATATTGAAACTGCAGGCTCGAGACCTGAATTATGATTAAGGGTACTTCTATCCCCGCAGTAGAAGTCATCAAATGTATATGAAATCAATTCAAAATCAACCATTGCTTTGTGTAATTTACGAATTAATTTAAACAAAGCTATGCGCGTGCTTTGTGTAATTTATTTCATAAATCACACAAAGCAAGCGCATGGCTGGGCTCACTGCTGAGTGGAACATAGGTCGAGTTAATCCAACCAGACCATTATCTACCGGATGACGTGTGGTCGACGATAAAATAGGATGTCAAATGTCCGGGACTTAAAATATTAGCATACCCATTCTGATTATTTGCTTACCAAAATCTTACCCTTTACCCTATGTAACCAAATATCCAACGATTGTTTAACAACCACGACTGGTCGTTATTTACTTAGTACAACCTCTTCCTCTACATACTACCTATATACTTGTACGACACCCATATAACTCTTGGTTATACTGACAAATGGTCACTACAATTCATGTATTATTTATTTATCTGTCCCTATTTTTCTTTTCCAACTTGTGGACCTACATAGAGTCAACTTGACATTTTTTCGTATACCGTCTTCAGAGATTTTGTTAAAAGATATACGTTTTTTTTTTCACATCATTCTTTGGGACATTTTTCAAGATTATTATGACATGGCCTCAGTAAGGGTATTACCTAGATTTGGAGGCTGTGTGTTTGGATTATTTATTAGGTTGTGTCCGCGATTTTGATGTTGTTTTTTTGAAGGATCCGTTTTGAGACGGTGAATATGTTCAGTTATGATTTGAAAGTGACGAATACAAAAATATGTTAAAGTAAGAATTTTTGTTCAACGTTTCCAAAAAGCTGTAAAAATTAATAAGTAAAAATATTTTTGATATTTTATAAGTTAATTATGACCTGTAAAAGACAAATTTCTTATTTAGGAAGCAAATGGGTCGCAATTGAAAAGTTGTATTCGTAAGATTGTCTAGTTAAATAGATAAAACATTTCAAACAAAAAGCGTTCAAAATTCTAATGCCCTATCCAGAATACAGTTTGTCAAGATTCCTTGTCAACAAATAACAAGATAGATAGGTACCTACAGAAATATGACGAGCGCTTGCTGGATTTTTTATTATATCTTCAAGTATAGTCCTTAGGGAGACTCGTAGGACAACATTTATAGCCATTCGGGACGAATATTTCGTATTTATTTTTTAGAGGATGAAGTAGGTTTTTATAAAGGTCTTTTGTGTGAATTTTCTCGCGAGTGTATGAATTTATCACGTAGTTTTTTCTAGGTACACTGAGAAAGAAAAATGTTGAAGTTTTTTAGTAGATTGTAACAAAATCTCTTAATCTAGTGTGGATGTTTTCACACTGAATTGTGTCTTTGTTAAAGTTAGAAAAAAAAATATGGTGTTTAATTGTATTTATTTTATTTACCATTACGTTGGTGGCCAAGTGGTAACAACACTGATTTTACGAGTTGAAGGTTGTGCGTTAAAACCTAGCCAGACGGTGAAGGAAAATATGGTGAAGAAACCGACATGTTCTAGAATAAATCATCAACGTCCACCATCCGTGTTGGTGGATGTCACATGGGCCCGCATGTAGATTACGTTCCTCTCCTAGAGAGGAGGCCTGAGTACCAGCAGGGGGAATATTATAAAGCTGATGCTACGCTATACTATTATATTACTTTATCCGTCTGAATTAGCTACCATCTTTATACATAGTGATTATTTCGTGCCTCGGAAAGTATGTTCATCTGGTCGTATTTTTATTTATGTACTTTCATTAACGGAACTGAACGGGAACAAAAAATGACATAGGACTTGTTTGAAATTTATGTCTTTAACCTTTTATTTTATTTTATTTTATTAATTTATTATTATTTTTTTAACAAGTTTTTAAATGACTATAGGTACCCTGTACATAACTACATAATCAGAATGTTTTTTACAAATTTTACAATTATAATTTTTAAGTTGATTTTTATTTCTGTATGGGTGTTTATGCCTGAAATAAACGATTATTATTATTATTATTAACTTTTCCTGTTCTCGGACAGAGGGGGAGGGCGTCAGACTTTTACTAAGTAAAACTTACTCCTGTTTCTTTATCGCTTTCGTTCCCGGGTCTTAGGGTTTTCTTTTGCATAAACCATGGTCCTGTAGTCTTGAGCTCTTCTGAGCTCCTATTGTTGGCTGGTATTTTTTGTATGTTTCTCGAGACGTGCAGCCGAACACTATGCTCCTTCAATTATTATGCTTCAGTTATTGTTGAATTATTCAATAATTCACTATGCTTGTTAATTGCATTCTATATGTACATATACAGGATGTGTAAATATTGTCAAGATCAATATGGACCCAGGCGGGCACAGCAAAGTTAGGAGAGAGGACGAAGACTAAGTAACAGTTCTTGGAATGAATTAATTATGATAGATAATTAGATTTACATGTATACTATTATATGGTAAATTATGTTGTCGACGACTCGAGCTTTGTCCGGCTAGCCAAACGGCAAGCTACTCATTGCTCTCGGTAAAAAAAATATTTTATTTATTATTTATTTATGTTATACTTTATTGTACACCACATTTACTACAAATAAACATAGGATAAACATTATTAAAAATAAGGGTACAATAGGCGGTGTTATCGTACAGACAACCTTTGGATGTTGTTGTACTGCGCAAAAGGAGGAGAGATAATTAGGTAAATTCTAAGCTATACTTACAAACGTATACTACTTCTATAGCAGTATAAGTGTTTGACATTGTCTATCTATATCCCAACAAAGGTGGACCGCAAAAAAAAACAGCAACCTCTAAACGTAAAACAATGTCACTTTAAAAGCAATTTGTAACTGTCATGTGTCGCCGATAAATAGAAGATTATGATGGATAGAAGATATAGATGATATATAATATTTCAATGCTATAATACATAATGCATAGATAGATTGATTGAAACATCTCTAGGACAATGCAATGAGATATAAAAGGATTTATATTTGAGTGTAGCGATGCGTTGAAGTGTGATTGATAGATAAATATTGAAATAAATTATTATTATATCTATTGTAGTGCTTGGAGTATCCATAAAGCCTTTTTGAATTTCATCTGACTTTCATGAATGTTAGGATAAAATATTTAGTAATGTATACTTTCGTTTTTGTAGACTGTAGTTGGTAATATATAAATAATTCTGATCGGACGTATAAAGAACTATTTGTATTGCGTTTGAGTCATATTGAAATTAGCCTCCACAACTCAATTAAATAGGCTTTTCAATTTAGTTGACAGGCCTGTTGGTCATAGCCCTGACTGTTATGCCGGAGTTTGTGGGATCGATTCCCACCCAAGACTTGATTTTGTGTGATGAGCATGATTATTATTTATTGTTTTTTTTTTTTTTGGTGTGCAATAAAGAATATATCTATTTATGCGGTGTTTGAGTGTAATAACTACAACCGGGGGTATTTTAGTGAAGTCGTAGTTTAAGCATTCTGTTACATTGTGAGAAATTTGTAACGGATAGGAAACTCTGGAACCCTACAGTGAGCGTGGCCCGACAAGCTCTTAGCCGGTTTTATTACAACAATACATTCAACGCAAGACAACATAGCGTACGTATCAGAGGTTTTATAACAAAAAAGTCACGTTGAAAGTTTGATTAAATAGGCCTTAGTTTAGGCTTTTAACCCTACCATGAGATAATTTAGGCTGCTACAAGATATCGCGGTTGATTGACTATAAATTCTCGTAGTAGTTATATGAATCCAAGGCTACGAGCCTCGTAGTTTGCTGACTAAAATTAATGGACCTATCCGCTGTCAGTTTGGGGTAGGCGAACATCCTTTGCATGTTGAGCTAGTTCCTTGCCTTTGAGGAAGGTAATTGAGCACCTTCAGCTTGCCAGTATTGATCTAGAATTCTAAAATACACATTTTGGTCTTTAAGGCGAGAGTAAATAAGTTATAGTACGTGGTGAATTAGTTGAAGCTTGAAATGGTTATATGTCCCTTATATGTATTGTGAGCCGAAAATATGTTACTGTGTATTCATGATCGATCGCCATTTTAGTTCAACTTATATTATGCGTATATGATGCGTATTATACTGCTAAGCAGGTTTATCTACTCGTTTATCGACCACACTATCGCTTAGGCCAGATAGAAGTCAAGCGCGAGCCTATCAAAAATTATGAAAAATCCGGCCATGTGCGAGTCGGGTTTGCGAACAAAGAGTTCAGTACCTTTATTTAATAGACGCCAGGTATTTGTTTAAAAATCAATTTTTATGTATTGGAGCCCCATTTAAATATTTATTTCACACTGTATTTAGTATCTGTTGTTATAGCGGCAACAGAAATACATCATCTATAAAAATATCAACTGCTTAGCTGTCACAGTTCATGAGATACAGCCTGGTAATAGACAGACGGACAGTGGAATACTTAGCAATAGGGTGCTATACTTTCTATTGCGTACGGAACCCTAAAAAAAGGACAAAAACCTTGGAAATACTTTTCCTAAAAATGGTTATGTAGATGCTGACAGATGGACAGTTGAGTCTTACTAATAGGGTGCTGTTTATTCTATTGGGTACGGATCTCTAAAAAAAGAACAAAAACCTTAGAAATACTTTTTCTAAAAATGGGAGTGCTAAATGAGATGTTCATAATTTATGTTTTGCTCACTTTTGAAATAGCCATTATTCATAAATATTAGAATTTCACTGACTTATTTGAAAAAAACCCTCTAATTGAGTCAAAAAAGGCAGTTTTCAAAATGGCAGCCATCTCATATGAAATTCTGTCGCACAATAGCGAAAAGGCTTGATGAGTTCAGAAAAGAAAATCTAAAAGTTTTATTTTCAATCAAAGTTTCTGAAAAAGAATAAAACTTTTTATGTTTAATGTAGTGGAAAACAGACCAATGCCCTCACTTATGGACACGATTTAGTAACTAATGAACTTGTAAAAGATTTATTGTTAACATTATAATAACAGTTAAAGTCGAAAACTTAAGGCTGATTGAGCAAATTTTGAGTTAAGTTTAGTTTTTAAGGCACTTAGTTTTCAAATAGCTGGGGATTGGAGCGATGTTAACTTAATTTAAAGTGTTTGATCGTTGATAAAGTTTAAGTTTGAAGCTGAAAATGCGCATAATTACGGAAAATTATAATGATACAAACAGTGATAAGAAGGCTAAGATCTAAGACATTCATTTGCACTCGTATTTATAAGCATATAAAAGTATTTACTTGAGTAAAAGTAACTACTTAAGTAATAATATGTATTCGTAGTTAAGAAAAAATAACATTTAAATAAAGAATTAATAACAAATTACTTAGCAACAAGCTATTACTTTTTTATAAACATCAGTGTTAAACTCTTTATATGATTTTTATTTATTTATTATAATTTAATTAACTATATATGTACACACATAACAATAAAAGAAAAGATCAAGGAAACAGAAAAAAAGGTAAAGAGGTGATGCTTTTTGATCGGAGGTAGAAAACCAATAATGAAAATTTTTTACCGACTTCATAAAAAGGAGGAGGTGCTATGTTCGGATGTTTTTATTACGATAAAAAATAGTTCATTTTGCGGACACACTCTTGTCGTAGTTCATAACCTTTATTATACATGCTCATCAGTCAATACTCGAAGGGTGTGTGTTAAATGAAAACCGCGGGGTTGCGGGTTCGAATCCGACCTCGATCAACATTGTGGTTATCTACAAACAGTGTAACGTTTGCTGATTAATACATTTGCGTTTCCTGTTCGCTATTTAATTACCGTTAAATTTTGATGATTCAATTAATATATATATATGTATTGAGGTATTGTATTACTATTAAGGATACTTCATAATGTTGATTCCCTTAATGTCATTAACTAAAAAGAAACTTTCATCACCAAATTTTTTTTCCACAACTATCACACAACACCGTCTAGTCTTAACCTAATCAGAGCTTGTGTTATGAGTACTAGACAATGATAAATATACTTGTATATTTCTAAATAAATACATGTTAAAGATATATTACACTAAGACACAGAACAAAATGATCGTCTTTGTAAACCTATGTATCAAATTTCAACTCGATACCACTACGCGTACCCGAGTTAAAAGCTCTTAACAGACAAATAAAAAAAACAGGCGGGCAAATTGGTGTACCTATATGGGTTCCGTGTTTTCCTTTTAAAGTATAGAACTCTAAAAATATTCAAAATATTGTAACTAGCAGCTACCATACATATAAGCTACACTAGCCACTATGTATTCGTACAAATTTTGACCCAGATCCGCCAACCAAATCTCATATCGATAAACTGCCAAATCTCCCAAAAATGCAATCCGTAAAGATGTGACCAGGGGACATAGATCAAGATGGGTGCCGCATAGTGTATGCGTGACCCCAATATATCTTTAATAAGGGTTCTTCAGAATCTTTCCACTTTCTTTCGGTGAATCTTCATATCTGTTACGATGGGGAGTTCTTTGGAGTTATATAAAGGTGACAGGCACCTTTGGTGCTTGGTCATGAAGAGGGATTTCTATCGATCAACATGTTTTTAATATAATATTGCTTTGACATATGGCCATTTAGTCCTAAATTAAGCAGAGTTTGTGCTATGAGCACTAGTCACTGATAAACGTACCTACATATTTCTAAAAAAAAAAAACCTATATATTTCTAAATATTATAAATAAATTGTATTTCTAATCAAATTCATTGTTCTCGTCATTGGGTTCTGATCTACCTTCGTGGGCTGTAGCGTAATGTTATATACTGTTTTTTTTTCTTTTAGTAAAAATTACCTATTCTCTTTTTGTTAGCCTGTTCTATCCCACACTTGGGCAAAGAAATCCCTCCACTCCTTCAATCCATCGCGGGACCATGCTTCCTCTTGCCACTTCAGAAGAAATCTGTCTAGTTCGTCACGCCATTTCCTTCGTTGGGCATTAACTTTGAGCTACTTTTTCCAATAGTCTATCGGACATGCGTCAGAAGTGTACTGCCTAGTCCCATTCCAGTTGGGCTGGCTTTTGAGCCACAACCACTGCCCATTCTATTTAAAAAAAAACTGAAATGGATTCAGTGGCACTTGCTTTCATGTACATTGATATTGTATTACCATGCACTGTGTAGCACTAAAGTTCTTTTTTCTATAACATAAAAGTATATCTAGGTTACTACACTTCATGCAACGCTAGCTTACGAGTAAGGTCGTGAATTCAAAGCTCAGGTGTATTACTTTGTATAATTTGTGTGTTTACCACTGCTCTTAAAACATTGCTGGAAACTGGAATGTCCTAAAAAAGAAGAGATCTGAGTTCCAGCAGTAGTAAGTAGTATTACATGGATTATGTTACGTTACTTAATTGCCTGAAAAAATTCTCTTCTTCTTAGTCGTGCACTCTTGAAAGAGTGGTCGTGGTCATGTGTCGGTCGAGTCTTGCGCCACCGCCTCTCTCGCGATGCGACGCAATGCATTTCTGTGTTGATAAAATTAAAGAGAATCTTTTGTCTTGGTATGGTCATGTGAAGAGGAGGGATGAATCGCTTATCACTAAAAGAGTTATGAGGTTACATGCAAATGGAAGAAGACGGAGAGGAAGGCCAAAGAAAAAATGGATGGATTGTATGAGAATTGATATGAAAGAAAAGAGAGTTATAATATATATTGTGACGAGTGACAGGTCAGAATAAAAGGAAAAAACGTGTTGGACTGACCCCAGATAAAACGGGATGAGGGCAGAAAGATTATGATTATGTTAAGTCACTTAACTCTTTATTAAAAACCAAAAATATGACATAGCACTTAGTGTTTTCACAGTTCATGTACAAAAGCAAGCTTAACTCAGCAATAAGTTTCCTATGTAGGTAAACCTTTGAGTCTTAAAAACAGAATGTACTAGATAGTAGAATCCAGTGCACAACATAAACGTACTTGATTAAGTCTAATTATAATTATTGCTTTAACGAAACTGTCTCTCGGGTCTCCATTTAGCTCGTTACCTTCCGAACAGCACGGAAGAAAATGAGGCTACAGCACATTACGACTAAACAACCTCAAAAGCTTCCTAGCTTTAACCCAATAAAACCTTGGTATCCCAGCACTAGCCAAAACCTGCTTTAGCCTCGGCATTTGCAAATTTAATTCACTAAAACTCTCTTAGTGGCTGCATTTTGTAGATGCAGAGTAACTCAGGAATCTCTAGTGTAATATACACCGGGCACTCCAAGACCTAAGCTCGTTAGGCATGCAGCAAACATGGAGTGTTAATAGGTACACCGACAACAGCTTCTGGTAACCACGAAATAATACTTCAAAGTAGAACTAAAGTGCTATAAATAATTTATGTCAAAGGAGCATGAATTTTGGTCTTCGGTTTTAAGGCTGAGTTCAGACTCGAGTCACAACAGATTTAAGACAGACTTTTCTCACAAAAATAAAGTCTGCCTCGAAATTCAAGTGAAATTGTTTGGTATGTGACACGTCGCGCATCTAAAATAAAACTGCTTTGTCTACAAGAACGATGCGTTTGATGCACACCATTTGCGCCAATTCCTGTTCAGTACATTTCTCAAAAACTCGCTGTTGTCCTCCATTTTTGAGCATGCATTATACTGTTTACAGCACTAGTGCAAAAAAGTGCGCGTGTTCTTCCCCACCACAACTTTATTACTTTATTGTTAAAAAAAAAAACCGGCCAAGTGCGAGTCGGGCTCGCGCACAAAGGGTTCCGTAGCAGCAAATATAATAATATATAATATAATAATGTACAATACTGTAGTATATTTTTTGATCTATCTTATAAGGTTCAGCCATCGTTTTCAGTGTAAGCACAATAACTTAACCAAAATTACAGTTAAATCAACCTATCTCAAAAACTATAAGAGATACTTTGATCAAACCAAAAATCGTTGAAAGAGTTAATTAGCATGCATCACCTCTATTTTTTTTTAGAATTTTATACCCCGTAGTTATAAAAATAGAGGGGGGGGGACATACTTTTTACGACTTTGAGAGCTGATATCTCAAAAACCGTTCACTTTAAGAAAAATGTTTTTTAGAAAACTTTATATCATTTTAAAAGACCTTTCCATTGATACCCCACACGGGTATGTACATCGAAAAAAAAATTTTCATCCCTCAGTTACATGTATGGGGGGCCCCACCCCCAATTCTTTTTTTTACTATTTAGTGTCATAATTTTGTAGCGGTTCATACAACACATATTCCCATCAAATTTCATCACTGTAGTACTTATAGTTTCCGAGTAAATCGGCTGTGACAGACGGACAGACGGACAGACGGACAGACGGACATGACGAAACTATAAGGGTTCCGTTTTTGCCATTTTGGCTACGGAACCCTAAAAAAGAAAAAAATATATGTCTAGCAAGACACCTCCTCTCTATAGTAGAGAGGAGGTATGCTACTAAACTGTTATGTCGTTGATGTGGGCACTCGCATACATACAAAAGGGAAATCTTGTCACTGTGTAGGTAAGACATTTTTGTCTATGAGACGTCTTGTTTGAAATTGCAGTCATATTTTATGTAAAGACATTGTCTGCCTTAAAACGGTTGTGATTCTAGTGTGCACTCAGCTTTAGTTCCAAAACTGAATTATGTAGGTTTGAGTATTTACCTATCGAAGCTAAAACTGAGTTGAAGCTGTGTCCAACTTGGCTTTTGCGTGAAGTAGGAAACTTAGTTAGTGTTGCTTGAGTTTGGTTTGGGTGTTATATCCGAAGTCGCTTCTTGGGGTTTCATTAAGAATTCCGTTTATTTCTAGATTTGCTTTGGATGATTTTGTTATAGAATTTGAATCGTTAAGAAATCTGTTGGCAAGAGAAGATTTTAAAATTTCAAGTAGGTAAGGCGTTCGTAGAGATCCTGCAGAAGGGTCGAAGCCAACTGTAGCCAAGGGTACGTGACCGAAAAGAAGGTTCTGACCCTTGTAAGATGGCAACGTAGATACGAGGTGGGTTGTTTAGTCATGATCACATTGTATCCCACTCCGCCCAGGAACGGAATTAATTATTAGATGATTTTTACCCACCATCAAAAATAGGTGCAGTGGGAACATTTTAAAAAGGCTGATGATGATGATGAAGTTTTAATCAGGCTGATGAAGTTGGTGAACCAATTTGAAGCTACTAATGTTTCATTTTCTCATTTTCAGTGTTTTTATTTTTAAATGGTTCGTTTTGCAAATATTTACATTTGTTTTTTATTTCTTAATATTTTTGTGATATTATTTTTGCAATTGCCTGGGACACTAGCTTCTTCTCTAGGCGAGGGAATGGGCCCACGCGGGCTCATTACGTATTAGTAAATGTCACACGTCTTCGAATTTTTGTTTCTAGGATATGCCGGTTTCCTCAAGATGTTTTCCTTCACCGTTTTGAGAGCAGTGGTGATGAAATAAATAACACAAGTTATGTGCCTGGCTGGGATTGAATCCGCGACATACAACTCGTAAATCGGTGCCGCTGCCACTTGGGTACCACTGCTCACTTGGAGAACTTTATTACTCAAATGATATCACAAAAAAATTAGAGAATTGTTCCTAAGCCAACTTTAAATCGTGACTAGAAATACTTAAATAACTTCTCAGTTGTTTGAGTATTTCGCACCTTTAACAACATAAAGGATGAAGTGCAGAACACTTCAAGATACGTTTGCTCGGCGTTCTATAGTTATTTGTGCGTTTATTAACCTTTCCCTCATTCCACTAGAAATTTCTATAACTGCAAATGTAAAATCAACATCTACAAACGTAGAAAATTATTCAATCAGATATCATTAGACGTTGAATGCTCTTCTATAATTGAATAGAACATCCAAGTTTCTCGTCTTCATAATAATCAATTGAAAATTCTCAACAGAATTCAAGTTCTAACTTTAAGTAAAGTTGCGTTCACACAAATGTGACTTTTACGGCAACATACGGGTGAGTGCTTGACTTTAGAATTCATACTTTATGCATCTTGTTACAAGGTAGAATGTTCAATGATTAAGGGAAAATCTTAATGCGATTCAAAGAAAACATTTACTTAGGTACCAAATTTTAACAGTTTGGTTTCTATAGTCTTGAAAAGAAGTCACTGTGACTTACGGACGGACAGACAGACATGAATAATAATAATAATAAATAAATTTATTCACAAAAATATGAGACAACCATACAGTAACTTAATAATATAGGTAGGCACATAAGATAGACAATAGTTGGTAAATCTATTTTAACAATAATTTTTTTTAGACAGGTCTGTAACTATATTAAGGAACTCACAAGTGGGCATATTTAAATATGGTTTGGCTGTCTTTTACACTGATTCGCTATATCCCCTCGTACTAGTGTAGAATTGTATCACGAGCGGATAGGGTTCTTCAACTTTATTCTAATACATAAGTGTTCTGTTTTTTTGCTGTTTGACTACAGAACCCTAAAAAGAATAATAAACATACACGAATATACAAGCTTTCGTCTTTATAATGTTCCAGTGTAAACGTGCCCCAAATATTATGAACAACTTGATTGAAGCCAAGTTAGTGTATGATTACTAACGTATTACATGATCAGGGGTTTGATCGTTTGAATTGAATGTCTTGTTCGTTTCTAGTTTGTGTCATGTAAAGTATTGGTAGTGAAATATTTGATTAAGTTACTTGGAGTTGTTTTTATAAACGCTAAGAGTATACAAAACGATTTTTTCGACGATAAAACTGCATTTAAGGGCTCTGAAATGCAAAGAATGACTAAAAGAAAACCGGTGGGGTTCAGTAAAAACTATCTTTAGTGCTTGTGTGATCTCCTCGCAGTCCATGTCCTACCTTGCATCTAGCATTACATGCCCTATTATTTGTTTGTCATCATCATCAATCAGTCTTTTCAATGTTCCCACTGCTGGGACACAAGCCTCCTCTCTAGTAGAGGGAATGGGCCATAATCCACCACGCGGGCCCAGTGCGGATTGGTGGATGTAACATGTCTTCGAATTTTTGGTTCTAGGATAATATTTGTTCACGTACCATCAAAAACTTTCACAATTAGTTTCACTTTTTACACTTTCAGTTTGACAACCGTTAGGTCCAATTTTTCATGCACTTCAAACGAAAACTTCAAAGGTTTAGTTTGACGGCGCGCCGCAGGATTCAAGCGAGAATGTTATTGGCAAGAAGTTACCGCGATAGTACCTAATGACAGCATCAGTGGTCGGCATTGCCGTGGCGAATACTGTGTCAGGCAAGAAATTTAATTTTGTTACCGACATGCTAAGAAGCAAATGTCTCTCTTTATCACAACACTCAGAGCAAAAGAAGTTATTTAATAACCCACCACAAACAGAAAAAGCAATTCACTCTCGCAATTCTTCAAAAATAACTCATCCTGCAATTCACTGAGTAAACAACAAGAAGTAGTTCATAAATACAACATAATACGAAGCTTAGCTCTTCCTGCTTGGAACGAATAGAATTTTCTTTGAAGCAACACACACTCCATCATCTCAACAAAAGTTTTCAATGCAATAAATGTCTCACTAGTGCTGTGTTTGACAAATGCTGCACAAGTCCCATAGTGCCTTGTGCTCTTGTGATGTCTTATTAAATTCACAACACTTTATGATTTTATTGTCAGCAGGATTGTAGCGTGATTGTGTCGCGAGATTGTGCTATTCTCAGGTGTACACAATTGTATTACTGCTGTATGTTGTAATAAAATTGTGTGTTACTTAAACAAAGTGAATGTTGAGGCAATTTAACTGTTAGACAATACGGATATAGTGCGTAGACTTAAGAGAACTTACCTTTTGAGTTAGTGTAGTATAATTATAATAGTGATCAAAGCTAGTTTGGACTGTAGAAGTTTCAACAACGTAAGGGTGGATATTCGCCGTACGACGAGTTGATCGGTAGTAGAATTGAGGTGGCGTAATCTAACTAAACAATTACCGCGCACACTCTCCAAAATGCATCTGTAAAATACCGAAAGGCTGGTTACTCTACGCCTGTACTCACCCTTTAGTCAAGGTTATATAGATTGGACTTAACTAAATCTAGATCTGGATCATGCCTCGTCGCACGCCTTTTCACTGAGTCCAAAGTTTGGACATTATGCAGCACAGTCAAATAACTAACCGACGATCCGACCTGCGCTTTTTTTAACACTAAACCTTAAGCCCCAAGTGAACGCCAGCGTTCGCACTCCTATTGTCTTTCTACTATGTCTCTAATTACGGTATTCGATAGGTGAAGGGCCAAATTCACAAATAAAACTAAATCACCATTATTTAAAACAAAACACAAACCGTGTTTAATTTTAAGTGTCCTAATGTACCAAGTTGTGTTTATGGTGTACCTGCAATAAAGAATATCTATCTATCTATCTACCGTGTTTAGTTTTAATCGCAAAATGAAGCTGTAATCTAGATTAAACGCTTTTGTTTTCAATAATCACCATTAGTTTTATAGGTGAATTTAGCCCTAAAAGCTGGTATGAAGTACCGCCGGACCTTTGAAAGGACGAAGGATGCTTACACCCGTATTCACAAACAATACTCAAACGACCCTTGACTAAGCAAATGCACAGTGTTGAAATAGAGCTCTGTGATTGGTTCGTTTGTGTTGCGTAGTTCACAAACCCTGCCCTGCGCGCTCGCGAGCACTATGAGACCGCATAGTAACGTTTGTGAATACGGGTGTTAGTTTCTTAGCAGCTAACACACGATTGGACCTGTACTGCGTCTGTAGTTTCTCAAACCATGATAAATGCTCACAAGTCTCATGTTATTAAAGTATGCTGACAGCTTTATTAATATTGTTGCAGCTGCTATATGACAGTTTATTATGTTCGTGAGCCTTCGAGGTTAAGACTTGTTAGATATTTCAGTCTAGAGTTTCTAATATAAAGTGTTTGGTTAACAAATTATTGATGTTAGTAATGAATTGTGACAATGACACCATTTTTATTTTGGCCATAATTACCAGCTGTTGAAAGCGATATGGGGGAATTTTTCAACGTCATGTTTTGAATTGTTTTTAAACAGAGTAAAGTTTTAATTAAAAGAGCGTTTTTTGTATTTTTTTTTTTGGTGTATTTATAATTATTGTTAGTTGGGTGTTTTTAATGTATGAGGAGTATGTAGAAATTATTAAATCGACATCCTTCGGTTTCATTTACCATTTATTTAATCATAGATATCAAAATTAAGCTCAAATTGAATCGACATATAAATTAACTGGATTGACTAAATATTTAGGTTTCATTTGTGATTTTAAGTTAATTACCAAAATCTAAAATGAAATCTGGAAGATTATTCTATTTGAAAAACTATGTATTTCTGTGAAAGAATAGATAATTTTGATTAAGTTCTATAAAGTAAAATATGCGATTTTAATATATGCCTTATAGCGGGGAAAGGTGGGATTAGAAGACTTCTTGACTAAAAAAAAATTATTATACCAGATAAACCAAAAACAATATATGACCAGGCTCAAGCCAATAGCATTCAACTGTCCTATTTGACTTTTTTTTTATGGTAGTGCCTTCCTTTTCAGACACAAACCCGTAGCCCTGATTGGCTTCGACCCTTCTGCAGGGTCCCTACGGTTGCTGACAACTCCTTGAGGCGCGCGGGAACAGTGCGCGCCGTCGACGACTGGGCTTGGTCCGGACGATTATCAGACGACCGGACGGCGAGCTACCCAATGCTCACCGTCCGCAAGCCCGCGCATACGGTGGCTGGAAGTCAGGATCGGAATCCTGGCGGCGTCTGGGGCGCAAACGCCGTTTGCTAGCATTACTGCTTCGCAGAAGGAGGCGACCGCCTGCCACTCATCCTCACTCCGAACCATGGCTTCTACCAAGGCCCGGCGCGAAAGATCGCCGCCGCCGATCGCTCCCACGAGGACACTGCGATGTTCTGCCCAAGCGGGGCACACCTCAACCGTGTGCTCCACCGTGTCCTCCGGGCGGTCCACACAGTGGCGACACCTGGGCGTCTCTTCCGCACGAATCCGATGCAGGTACCTCCCGAACTTACCATTTCCGGTGAGAACCTGCGTCATGCGGAAAGTGAGAACGCCATTTGACTTTACATTAGTGAAAACATTGAAGGTGTAAAAAGCAACCGTGTCATTACATTATGTTCCTAAGTTAAAGTGAGCAGTTTGAAACTAAGCCGAGTTAACTAAGTTAGCACCTTGTTACATACCTTAACTTAGTTCTGGAATTACGGTACAGACTAAAAGAAACAAAAGAAAATGAGCCAGATGTTGGTACAAATAGCAGCTTTGTTTTTTTATTTTTTGCCACTATAATGGCAATTTGCGGTTTGCTTTACTTGTTTTCATGTAAACCTCGGACATTCTTTTTTTTATCGAGAGTTGGTATCGTTACGATGTTTTAAAAAAAAAGTATTTAAATTGAGAAAAACAACAACTTAATAGGATCGTAAGGTGCAGAAGAGTCGAAACATACTGGGGCCAAGGGTTCGCTTGTGCGAGGAAGGCTCGACCCAAAAGGCAACGTAAGAACGGGATGGGGTTTTTTTTTTTTTTTAAACATACTGGGGCCAAGGGTTCGCAAAAATCTTCGAGAAATTTAATTATTTACCAATGTAAGTTGGACCCGAATCCACAGTCAACAACAGACCCAAAGCCGATTGCAGAAGCTCCAACAATCAATAAAATTTTCAAAAGACAATATAGTCTACGAAATCGAACAATATCCTTTCAGCGAGGACATGAGAGGACCTACCTATTAAACATACCACAGCATATTTACAATTGAAATTCCAAAGTGAAATTATCGAGAGCATTTGAGTATTGAGCAGGAATCAGTAGGACGCATACGTAATGACATATTAAGTGAATCGGTTGTGCCATTTACGTAACATGAAATAATGAAGTACCACTTTAGTGTTGGTCCTCCAACTGATGCAACATTGCCGTGCTCGAAACTGCTTGAAACATGTGCGGTTCTACGTGTTTGAATTTCTTTGTGGTCGGTTTGTGTTTGGTGTGGACAGTGTTAATAAATCAGTGGAACGTGGTGATATGATGGTGATGACGTTATGATCATCTGATGATGATTCATCATTATAGTAGAAAGACTTCCACTGTTGGACATCAGCTTCCCCGAGTGTTATTGTCACAACGACTGGTTCTGCATTGCGTCTCGAATCTATCGTTAACGGTCAACTCAATATCGACCAAAACGTGACTTACTGCCATTGTCACAAGCGCGGCAGCATGTGTCTCTGCACTTTGAAGACCTTTGACGACGACTCAGGTTTTCATTATTTTTATTATTTTCCTCGTATTTGTAATAAAAAGCACAGTGTTTACCTCGGGTTAAAGAGTTATTTATTTCCATCCCTGGGACAATAATGTACTGTTGTCTAAAATCAATCAGTGTTCATTTAATTGTCTTTCGCGTTCCAGGGTCACGGAAACTCTTTCAGAGATATACATCCTAATAGCTCCATTCCTTTATCTTGTTTTGGTCGTAAAATAGATCACGTTAAGAGCTCCTGGTAGCACTGCTGATACAGCATTAAATATTTTAAACCTTTTACCAATGTCTCCTCAATTCCACACACGATCTTCAGTCCTTAATAGGAACATAAGATTACTAGGCACGACCGAAAATTATTTGTTTTGTATTGATCTGACTTGCTAATGTAATTAAATGATTCGTTACTGCCATCTTGCATCTTGATTTCAACCTAATAAAATGGGCAAGTGTGAGTCGGATTCGCACATTGAGGGCTTCTAACCAAACAAATTATAAAAATATTTCTATTCCCGAATCGAGTCTTGGAGATTTTCCTAAATCAAAAGCAGTTTTTTTGCGACTTAATCACAAATTTAAAATTTTCATGTTATTTCTGAAAATTTATTTTTATGTTTGAATTTATATTTGTATTGTGAGACCTTGCATTATGCAAAATTTCAGGGTTTTGAGCGAACAAAGAGTATCTTGTGAAATTTAATTTCCTTGGGAGTGTGAAGTATACGTTTTTTGCGATGTAAACGACCGCAATTTTTTTTACAGATTTAGGAAACCATAGATTTGTGTTACATATGGTAATTTCAACTCGATACCTCCAAGCATTTCTGAGATAACGGGCCCACAGATAGACGGACAACCAAATGAGCCTACCTACATAGGTTCCATTTCGTTTGAGGTACAGAACCTCAAAAACATTAAAATGTTACCCAATAAAAAAATTGCAAATGTTTCCTGGCGCCATTTTGATTTCGAACTCATTTACATGATTAGCGACCCCTTAGTCGTTAATTCGTGAAAGTGAGAGGAAACTTACTAACAATAATATTACTGGGTAGCAAAGAATATTGTTTGTTTTGTATTGATCTTACTTGCTGATGTAAGAGCGATGGTAACTTAGTTAAGACTTCATTATGTTTGGCTGTTAACGTAATTTGCGATTCTTAGGGAAGATTGATTTCAGCATAGCGATGCTTTTCTTTTTGTTTCGATTCGCAAGACTTCACCGATCGTTATTCGTTAATTCTGTTAGTATTTTGTTATTTGTTTCCTGGCTGTTTTTTTTTCTTTTGTTTTATTTATCGCTATACTTTCCACTTTTAAAGGTAAAATGCCAACAAATTGCAAATAGATTTGTTGCCATGATATAATGTATGATACGCAACAACTAGGTTCGTACATGCGTACAATAAAAATAAAACAATAGCAATATAATAAAGGTTACATTTATACGCTTTTAACTACAACAATTACAAGTTATTCTGGGTCGTAATTACATCTATTTTTAGTACATTGGGGCGTAATGTATATATATATCGACCTTAATTTAGGTTTGCTTTAAGTTCACGCAGACGCCAGCGTGATTCTGATCCCGACTCCCTGCCACTGTAACTGCGGGCTTGTGGATGGCGAGCAATGGGTAGCTCGCCGTCCAATCGTCTGGTAACTGTCCGGACCAAGCCCAGTCGTCGACGGCGCGCACTGTTTCCGCGTGTCTCAAGAAGTTGTCAGCAAACGATAGAGACCCTGCAGAAGCGTCGAAGCCAACCGGGGGCCAAAGGCTCGGCGCCTGGTATATACGGCAATGTAGGAATGGGGTAGGTTGTTTAGTCAGTAAGAATTTGACACTGTTTTCCGCCCAAGAGCGGTAATGTTCACCTACCATAAAAAAAAAACTTATGTAAAAAAATCAAGCCAATCCATTAACTCTGTTACTACACACATGATACCAGAACAAACACACTCTTTATTAGCAGGATATCTCCCCTCCTCCTGACCAAGGAGTAGGAGCCTCCCCCCTATTCCTTTAGCGAGGTGTCGTCACAAACTGAGCGAGGTAACGCAGTTAACGTCGTTAGCAACTTTAACTTCATTTTAATTTCTGGTTCGGTTCAATTTACTGAGGTCGGTAATAGCTTTACATTGTTTGGTACTCTGAGAAGGTCTATTAGCGACGTTGCTTATATTAAGGCTGGATTCTTCGGGAAAAACGTCCTTGGAATTGATTGTTGCATTATTTTTGGTAAAAGAAAAGAATGCTATAATCTTAGATTGAATCAAAACAAAGGAAGATAGGGTGATTCACATCGAAATAAGAAAGCGACGGTTTTTGTCTCTGTCATTGTCTATACTGATAGACAAGGACAGAGATAGACCCTGGTGCTTCTTGCGATCAGAAAGCTTAGACTCGAAACACACTAGTGCATTTCTAACGTTCGAAATACGAAAAGTTGCCCTGTGTTCGTAATTTAAAAATTAATACAACATGACAGTATTACATATAAGCGAAGCTAGTTATTATGATACCGACGGAGATCGCATACGAAACTGCCTTAATTAGCATACTGGCTGAATAGACAAATACACTTTTAAAGGATTGTTCAAATTTGGAATAGGATTTCAATTTGATTGGAATGGATTGGGTTGTTTCAAAAGTCATTGGCTGGGGCTGAAATGGCGGGATTTTTCCAAGTGAAGTTTAGCGTATGTTTAAATTATCCGCAAATTGATTTCTAGTGGATATTCTGATTAAAATTGGTGTAGTTTTGTATCTCAAGTGTCAGCTTAACTGCTAGATATGCGGAATCATTGTAACAGGCGCAATTCCGAAGAAAAGGAGGTGAGAATTTTAAAATAAATAATAATCTATACGATTGCATCACTGCTTACCATCAGGTGGGATCGCAGTGAAGCACTAGTTTATAGCAATTAAAAAAGAAAACTAATATTATAAAGAGGTAAAATTTGTAAGTTTGTATGTTGGGGGTAATATATCTGTAACTACACTTACGAATTGAAAAATTCTTCTTGTGTTAGATAGTCAATTTTTCGAAGATGGTTATAGGCTATAAAACATCACGCTATGACCTATGGGGGCGGAGCAGTAATCACAGATGCGAGTGAAGCCGCTGGTAACCTATATATTACTAACATCACGCTGGCGAAGCCGCAGGCAAAAAAAAAATTCGAAAAATTAATTCGACGTTTAACTTGTTACAAAAAAGACTGACAGTTCTACGAAAGGTAAACTTTAAGTTGCCAAGAAGAATTAGTTAGAAATAAGGCTTGAAGCCTTAGCTTCAAGCCTTATTTCTAACTAATCAAGCTTACTTGATCCAAGATTATAGAATAGAATAATACTTTATTGTACACCAAAAAAAAGTAACAATTTCACAGAAACTTGTATGAATACCCATTCATACAAGTTTCTGTGAAATTGTTACTTTTTTTTACCGCCTTTGTACCCACAAAGGCGGTCTTATCGCTGACAGCGATATCTACCAGACAACTTTAGGTTATGTACGGTTATAACAGATAGGTACCTTACATTATATCCAGAGCTTCACGAACTAACCTCAACGTTACCTAGATACCGAACACAAACTAGTTAGCGAACCTTGTTAAAATTTACATGACTTTTACTCACTAATCAATCTCTTCTTGTTTGTGAATTAATTATATTGTACTAGTACAGCTTCTGCTTGTGGTTTCGCCCATGTATTAGAAGAAAATTATCATGAGGAAATAAACTTCCTTTTCATCATCATCATCATCAGCCTTTTTTTTAAGTTCTTACTGCTGCGACACAGGCTTTCTCTCTAGGAGGAGGAATGAGCCATAATCCACCACGCGGACCCAGTGCGAATTGGTGGATGTCACATGTCTTCGAATTTTTGGTTCTAAAACATGCCAGTTTCATCACGATGTTTTCCTTCACCGTTTTGAGAGCTGATTGATGAAATAAATTACACGAAGTGATGCGCCTGGCTGGGTTCAAACCCGCGACTCAGAAGTCGAGCCTTTACCACTCGCCAACCACTATTTGGCCACAACTTCCTTTTGCGAAGCAGTAATGGCTACAAAAGAGATGCCTGCACGCGTGAGGTAACGGCACTTACACCCCAGCCGCCGGTATCCCAATCCTGATTTCCAGCCACGAGTGACCGCAAGTCCTGAGTCGCGGACTTGCGGAAGATTAGCAATGGATAGCTCGCCAGTCAACCGTACTGTAACCGCCCGATCGAGCTCAAGTTGTCAATAGTGCATAATACGCCTCAATGAGGGAACTCTACTGGGGCTATTGGTTCGCTTGTGCTATAATTAACCCCGGAGCTTTGCAAAAGGGTCGAAGCATACTGAGGCCCAGGGCCTCTTTCTGAAAGGAAGATTTAGCCCCAGTGCGGAGGGCAAAGAAGGAATGCGGTGTTTAGTCAGTAAGAGTCTGACACTGTTTCCCGCTCCGCCCAAGGGCGGAATTTGTCATTAGATGATTTTTGCCCACCATAAAAGAAAATCTTCCAGACGTCAAAAATTAACAGATCTGTATTTTAGTTATTCTAATTTCTATAATTTTGTCAGAATATTCCAATACAAAAATAAACTACCCTATGTATAATTTATTTAATCGTGATCAACGATTGTGATTTATAAATCACTAACTTCTGCCCGCGACTTCGTCTGCGGAAAATTTGTGAGACAAAAGTTGTGATAGCTCGGTTAATATCCATGTTATATGAATAATTTATAGCCTATGTCACTCAGGAGTAAAGCAGCTTTCTATTATAGCTTCAATTTTTCAAATAGAACCATGAGTTCCAGAGATTACCTCTTACAAACAAAAAAATAAAAAAACAAACTTTACCTCTTTATTATATTAGTGTAGATTATTATATTAGTGTAGATAGTGTAGATAATCGTTATTCCGATTAACTGTTTAATCTGTAACAGTTAATCTGACTAACTATTTAATCATATATTTGTTGATTTAATACTCTTTGCGAATAAACGTGAATATCAATCGGTTCAGAACTTAATTAACACTTCATTTCAGCTTTTACTTTTCATGACATTTTTCCTTTGACACAGTCTAGTTACACAAGATATGACTTTTTTGCTACAGAATTGTAACACCTTTAGGACTAAAGATTTTGCCTCGTCGTTTATACCATGTAATAACAAAGACTCTTCCGCCTGACCGCCACTAGGTTCATTTTTGCTTGAGCTCGAAATGAAAACTTCAAAGGAGTGGTGTTTGGCGCTGTCGAAGGATTTAAGCGTAAGTGTTTATTGGCATTCAGTGTATAAAGGTCTTGAAGGCTGGGCACATCATAATATCCTGTGAGTATTTTATAAGTCTCAATAAGCCGACCCCTTTGTCTACGTTGTTCCAGTGTGGTAAGGTCAAGTTCCTGAAGACGCTCTTCGTAAGATAGATTGCGAATGGTATGGATCATTTTTGTTGCCCTTCTCTGAACGTTTTCGAGTAGAGTTATGTCTTTCTTAAAATATGGGTCCCAAATGACATTAGCATACTCCAAGAGAGTTCTTATGTAGGTTTTATACAACTTAACAACCGTTTTAGGTGTTAAACATTTGAATGCTTTGCGAATAATATATAGCTTCGAATTTGCTTTTTTAACGACATTAGATATGTGCGCTTCCCATTTTAGGTCGTTAGATACAATGATACCTAAATCCCTTCGTGACTCGACAGGCAAAAGTTTTTGTCCTAGTCCTAGATAACTTTTTCGAGGATTGTTTTTTTCCCAAATGTAAGACACTACATTTATCAACATTTAAGGTGAGCAGCCAATCTTGAGTCCATTCGTATAGTGCATTTAGGTCATTTTGTATATCTTGCCATTGAAGCAAAGGATTTCCAAAAAACTTCGTATTATCCGCAAATAACGAGAAAGGCAAATGAAGCGTATTTTTGAGGTCTATCAAGTATAGGATGAATAGCAAGGGACCAAGCACCGATCCTTGTGGAACACCACTGAGCACGTTACGGGCTGTAGAAAGAACATCACCAATACGTACACGGAATGTTCTTTTAGTAAGAAAATCACTAATCCAGGCCAATAGATTACCGCGGATGCCTAAAATGTTCCAGTTTATGGATTAGACGGCGCAAAGGGACACGATCAAATGCTTTTTCATAATCTAGATATATTACATCCGTAGGTTGCCCTTTTTTCAAGGTTCTTTGCCCATTCGTGTATGCACTCAAGTAGATTTGTTATGACTGATCGTCTCGGCACAAATCCATGCTGCTCCTTTATGACAACTTGCTCTTGCTATAGGAATTCTCTCTAATTTATTTGCTATATTTTTTTCCATTGCTTTGCAAAGTATGCTAGTCAGGCTTATGGGTCTATAGTTTACGGGTGATAATTTATTGCCTTTCTTGTAGATTGGCACTACATTTGCTACTTTCCAGTCATCCGGTAGTGCACCTTCTTCCAATGACTTATTCATAATCTGTGCTAAGCTTGCGGTCAACGCCTGAGAGCAACTCTTCAGTAATATGGATGGAATATCATCTGGACCAGTGGCCGTACCATCATCAAAACTCGACAATGCCTTTTGCACCATATCGCCCGTAATGTTAAATTTCTTAACTGAGTTGGCTACTCTAGGAACATTAATGGTTGGTAATTGGCCATAAGGTTCTTTAACAAAACTAATTTCGAATTGATCTGCAAAAGATTCAGCAATCTGGCCTGGTTTCATAATGAATTGGTTAGAGTTGTTTTGAATAACATTAGGGATACAAACTTTAGAATTTAGCTGATACCTGACGTAGCCGTAAAAAGCTTTAGGACCTGTATTTATTACGGTGGATTCGAATACTGATCTTCTATGTCGAGTTATTTTAATGATATCATTATTTATTTTTCTATATTTTTTATAAGCGTTTTCATTAGGATCAATTCTGTAACTATTCCACAGTTTCTTTTTCTTTACAATAAGATGAAGGATTTCTTGGTTTATCCATGGCTTATTGGTATGTAGTTTTTTACTAGTAACCTTTTTTGGTATATTGTGGTGTATTATCGAGTGAATCTGGTTTTTAAAAGATAGCCACAAGTCGTTAACGGAGTTCCCATGAATTGCAAGATTCTTGGCCAAGTGTTTGGAGATTTCCTTGTAGTCTGCCTTGTGAAAATCATACAACTTTGAGTTTCTTTTGTCTTTGTTAGTACTCTTGTTATAAATGACCTGTACTGTAGCTGTAATTACCAAATGATCACTTTTTCCTATGGGCGGATGATATTCAATATTACACAAAAGTGTGTCGTTATTGCATAACACAAGATCCAGCAAGGATTCTTCTTTATTGCGTTTTCGGGTAGTCTTAGTAACAAGTTGGGTGAGGTTGCTGTTAGTGTACATGTTTATAAAGGCATTGTTTAGCTTATCATATCCATTAATTTTTTGGAGAGGCCATTTTATATTGGGTAAGTTGAAATCGCCTACAATTATTACTGTTTTTTCAGCCGCGTTGGGTTGCTAGTTAAACAATAAATACAACATGACTGTACTCCTTAAAAGCGAAGCTAGTTATTATGATACCGACAGAGATCGCATACGAAACGGCCCTCATTAGCATACTGGCTGAATAGACAAATACACTTTTAAAGGATTGTTCAAATTTGGAATAGGATTTCAATTTGATTGGAATGGATTGGGTTGTTTCAAAAGTCATTGGCTGGGGCTGAAATGGCGGGATTTTTTCAAGTAAAGTTTAACGAATGTTTTAATTATCCGCAAATTGATTTCTAGTGGATATTCTGATTAAAATTGGTGTAGTTTTGTATCTCAAGTGTCAGCTTAACTGCTAAATATGTGGAATCATTGTAACAGGCGCAATTCCGAAGAAAAGGAGGTGAGAATTTTATTATTATATATTAATCTATACGATTGCATCACTGCTTACCATCAGGTGGGATCGCAGTGAAGCACTAGTTTATAGCAATTAAAAAAAATACTAATATTATAAGGAGGTAAAATTTTTAAGTTTGTATGTAGGGGGTAACTATACTTTCGAATTGAAAGATTATTTTTGTGTTATATAGTCAGAAGGTTATAGGCTATAAAACATCACGCTATGATCTATGGGGGCAGAGCAGTAACCACAGACGCGGGTGAAACCGCTGGTAACCTATATATTACTAACATCACGCAGGCGAAGCAGCAGGCAAAAAAAAAAAAATTCTTCGAAAAATTAATTCGACGTTTAACTTGTTACAAAAAAGACTGACACTTCTACGAAACTTTAAGTTGCCAAGAAGAATTAGTTAGAAATAAGGCTTGAAGCTAAACTTGATCCAAGGTAGAATAATACTTTATTGTACACCAAAAAAAAAAGTAACAATTTCACAGAAACTTATATGAATGGGTACAAAGGCGGTCTTATAGCTGACAGCGATATCTACCAGACAACTTTAGGTTATGTACGGTTATAACAGATAGGTACCTTACATTATATCCAGTACTTCACGAACTAACCTCAACGTTACCTAGATACCGAACACAAACTAGTTAGCGAACTTTGTTAAAATTTACATGACTTTTACTCACTAATCAATCTATTCTTGTTTGTGAATTAATTATATTGTACTACTACAGCTTCTCATTGTGGTTTCGCCCAAGTGTAAATAAAAAATTATCATGAGGAAATAAACTTCCTTTTCATCATCATCATCATCAGCCTTTTTTTAAGTTCTTACTGCTGCGACACAGGCTTTCTCTCTAGGAGGAGGAATGAGCCATAATCCACCACGCGGACCCAGTGCGAATTGGTGGATGTCACATGTCTTCGAATTTTTGGTTCTAAAACATGCCAGTTTCATCACGATGTTTTCCTTCACCGTTTTGAGAGCTGATTGATGAAATAAATTACACGAAGTGATGCGCCTGGCTGGGTTCAAACCCGCGACTCAGAAGTCGAGCCTTTACCACTCGCCAACCACTATTTGGCCACAACTTCCTTTTGCGAAGCAGTAATGGCTACAAAAGAGATGCCTGCACGCGTGAGGTAACGGCACTTACACCCCAGCCGCCGGTATCCCAATCCTGATTTCCAGCCACGAGTGACCGCAAGTCCTGAGTCGCGGACTTGCGGAAGATTAGCAATGGATAGCTCGCCAGTCAACCGTACTGTAACCGCCCGATCGAGCTCAAGTTGTCAATAGTGCATAATACGCCTCAATGAGGGAACTCTACTGGGGCTATTGGTTCGCTTGTGCTATAATTAACCCCGGAGCTTTGCAAAAGGGTCGAAGCATACTGAGGCCCAGGGCCTCTTTCTGAAAGGAAGATTTAGCCCCAGTGCGGAGGGCAAAGAAGGAATGCGGTGTTTAGTCAGTAAGAGTCTGACACTGTTTCCCGCTCCGCCCAAGGGCGGAATTTGTCATTAGATGATTTTTGCCCACCATAAAAGAAAATCTTCCAGACGTCAAAAATTAACAGATCTGTATTTTAGTTATTCTAATTTCTATAATTTTGTCAGAATATTCCAATACAAAAATAAACTACCCTATGTATAATTTATTTAATCGTGATCAACGATTGTGATTTATAAATCACTAACTTCTGCCCGCGACTTCGTCTGCGGAAAATTTGTGAGACAAAAGTTGTGATAGCTCGGTTAATATCCATGTTATATGAATAATTTATAGCCTATGTCACTCAGGAGTAAAGCAGCTTTCTATTATAGCTTCAATTTTTCAAATAGAACCATGAGTTCCAGAGATTACCTCTTACAAACAAAAAAATAAAAAAACAAACTTTACCTCTTTATTATATTAGTGTAGATTATTATATTAGTGTAGATAGTGTAGATAATCGTTATTCCGATTAACTGTTTAATCTGTAACAGTTAATCTGACTAACTATTTAATCATATATTTGTTGATTTAATACTCTTTGCGAATAAACGTGAATATCAATCGGTAGTATCAAAGCATCCGGCATCCGTGTTATACATCTGTATCAACTTGGTATGAAAGAGATTCATCGGACAGCTATTTATCGATTTGTCTTTTGATGTCCAACGTACCGTATTGAAGCTAGCTAGTTCAGAACTTAATTAACACTTCATTTCAGCTTTTACTTTTCATGACATTTTTCCTTTGACACAGTCTAGTTACACAAGATATGACTTTTTTGCTACAGAATTGTAACACCTTTAGGACTAAAGATTTTGCCTCGTCGTTTATACCATGTAATAACAAAGACTCTTCCGCCTGACCGCCACTAGGTTCATTTTTGCTTGAGCTCGAAATGAAAACTTCAAAGGAGTGGTGTTTGGCGCTGTCGAAGGATTTAAGCGGTTTTTTTTTAAGTGATCAGTCAGAATGACTTCGTACTTACATCAAAGACTAGGAAGAATTTGCGTGCAGCGGTCTTCCCGTCTGATTATAATTTAGGTGTCTTCAAACAAAGTATAGGCTCTTAATAAATTAGTTCAATGTACATTCCGGTCAAGCATTAGTTTATATAATAAAAAAAAATAAATTGTACACAAAAGACTGGCGGCATTGTTGTATTGAATAGCAATGCTCGCTGTCCGAAGTACAAACCAGTCCTTGGGTTACGCGAGGTGTTATCTCGGAGCCTAGGTAGATGATTTTTCTCTTTATCGACCTCACCATAAAAAATTACAGTAGGAGCTTAAAATTAATAGAGTGTAAGAAATGGGGTCGAGCGATTTTTTATTGACAATCTTTGGACGGTTTGAGGAAGAAAGAGAAAAGTTATTTAGGCAGTGCGTGATAGTCAAGCTGTTTATATATCTTTGTTAGTTTGCAAAGGATTTAAAAAAAGAACAGAATAAATAAAATAAAAATAATATAACAAAGATCTTTTGAAGCTAAAGTCCTAAGCAGATTAAATCTTACTAATATTATAAATGCGAAAGTTACGATGTTTGGATGTTTGTTACTCAATCTGGCTGGACGGATCTGGATGAAATTTGGCACAGGCATAGGATACACTCTGGAATAGGATATAGGCTACTTTTTATCCCGGAAACCCCAACACTACGCGAGCGAAGCCGCGGGCAAAAGCTAGTATTTATTAAAAATAGGCCTCCAGGTGACGAATCTATTTTCGCTGCGACTTTACATGATAGAGGCGAAAGTGGGTCATTAAAATAAGGTCCTGTTGGCAACATTTGGAGTTTAATCAGCGCACTACTCAGCAGTACCATCGTCTTGTCAGAAATCGTTAGCGTTTCTTAATCAAGACGTTTTGCATTGACGGCAGACCAGAGACATCATTAATCAATGTCGCTATCGAAACAGAAACCCATTAGAATTAGGGGACTCTGAAATAATTAAAATCCATGAGATTCATGTTTTATGCTACTAATATCATTCTGTAGCATCGAAAAATTTGACCAGAATATTATACTTTAAACTCTTGAGCCCCACGCGAATCGCATGCATATTATCTTTCTATTATGTACAGTACTCGAAAGGTTAAATTGACTGAAGACAGATACTGCTCATTTCGTTCGCAATATTGCCAGTCTTTATTCCCAATTTCCGTTTGATCTTCATTATATAAGCCAAAATATGACCACTTTTGAACATCCCTTCTCTAAACATTGCTACAACGATCTATGCCATTTTGATTTTACATACATGATCAACCTATCTATATAAATGGAATACAAAATCTTGACTTTTTGGCTCTATAAAGCTCAGCCTAAATCCTGGAACCTAGATTGGCATTTTGAAACGGTGACTTTTTCTTTTGGATGCACTAGTTTTCTCAACAAAACCCGCGGTACAAGTCTAAGATACTAGTTCATCGTACAATCTGGTTAGGCCAGTTACTTATAAAAAGAAATAATTTTTAGACATTCACTCTCGAAGAGGATGAAACGGGGTCCAAAGTTTGTATGGTAAAACGCACTATTACGTCGGCGAAACCACAAGCAGATGCTTATAATATTTGTATGATTGTTGCTTTTTTGCATTTTGCACTGTTTGGATTTGAATCACATTTGGCACATCGATAGACCATGTCACGTCATAGAAGTACATTACCTTGATATAATATTTTACTTTTAAGCGGATGAAAACGCAAGTAGTAACTAGTTTCACATAATGTAGACACTTATTTCTCAATTTCGACTACAACTCCGTCCTCTATTTCATTCCTGCAGCTGCTATTAAGTATTTATAAATGGTGCTGCTGGACCCGTTAACTTTAGCCGAACAGTTCCTGACAGTACTTCAGTTTAGCTGTTACGGAACTATGAAGCTAGTTTGATGTTACCAAAGATGCTTCAGAGGGGCTGAATTTTTTAGTTAAGTTAGCGTGTTTGTGGTACGGGGAATTTCGTAGAGAATATAATTGGTATTGCAGTGTTGAAGTTTATTAAGATGTAACAATCTCGTTTTTGGTCGTTAGTTTTTAAATTCTAGATAGGCTCGCGTTTGACCACAATCTCACCTGATGGTAAGTGATTATGTGGTTGACAATGAAGCACGCTTGCCTAGAATCAACCTATTCATTCTTGATTCATTCACTCTTAACTCTAGCACGGTAGGTTGTGACGAATTACTGCAGTGTTAGTTTCACAAAACGAGTAATTTAATAGATGCATCTAGAAATATTTAAACTCATACACAAGAAGATACCAAGTTTGAGAGAGATTGGTCTACACTATCTTCTCATATTAATATTGTAATACAGAAACATTGAAGTAAAACGAAACATTTTTTTTTTTAATAAAAAGTAGCCTTCAAGTTTTCTCTCGTTTCTTCTCTATTGGAATGAACTTACTGAAACTGTACTAGTTTTTGATATTTTGTAAATTACCAGCACTAAGACAATTTGCACTCAGTAAGTTTATGTGAAATTATTTATAGGGCATACAAATGTTTGTTCCGTGCAAAAATCGAACCTTTCATACGCGGTGCAGCAGCCAATACCTTAACCACTAAGTCAATCGTCGTTCCATTGTTAGGGGGGAGGAACACTTCGTGTGCAACTTCAACTCATAATTATTTGGCCGGTTCTTTCTTTCATTAGAACTTATACATGTCTGTCTGTCTAGCAAAATCGTTTGATCATTCACAAAAATCTAAGATAATTAACTGAAATGAAATGTATTTCTCTCTCTTTGTGTTCTTCTTTCACTTCTTACTAACTGCCTAAAACCTAAGCTAACAATACCTCTACTAATGATTGATTTTGCTAATAATCTTTAGTAATGATGCCCTTGAGGAATATTTTGTTCCAAATTCTGAACAGTAAGATGGATCGATTACTCTACCTAATCGCCGAGATAAATGCCTTACTTACGCGTTTCTACAATCTGTTTTTTTGACGTTGGAATTTAGTTAAATAACTCTTCTTGCTTTAGGTAAAGATTAAAGGAGTTTTTTATTTTATTTATTGATAGTTTTTATCATCACTGCTCTCAAAACGGTGAAGGAAAACATCATGAGGGAAACCTCATGTCTTAGAACCAAAAATTCGAAGACATGTGGCATCCAATCCGCACTGGGCCCGCATAGTGGATTATGGCCCATTCCTTATCCTAGAGAGGAGGCCTGTGTCTCAGCAGTGGGAACATTATTAAGGCTGATGATGTGATAGTTTTTATCATCAAATCGTCTACCAATCATTCACACACTGACGTCGTAGCGCCGTGACGTGCCTGCAGTATACGAATACAGATTTTAAAAAAGTATATGTATATATCAACTAGTGCTTGACTGCAATCCCACCTGATTGTAAGCAGTGATACAATCGTTGATAATAGTGAGTCACTCTAGTCTTGAAGATACCTAAATTATAATCGAACGGGAAGACGTGCAGATTTGTGCATTCCTTCGATGTTCGCGGTATGAACGTTTCAGACTTTTGCTGCCTGAAAGCCACTTTTTTTGAGTTCCGTAGTCATAGGGTAAAAGCATAACTAAGACTCCATTTTCATTCACTCTGTCTGTCACCAGACTGTATCCCACGAACAGTGATAGTTATTGAAATTTTAACAGATGATAGGAGTGGTATTTCTGTTGAATAAAATGAATATTCAATTGAGGCTTCCATACAACAAACATGCTTTTTTGCTAAAGACGGTATGGAACCCATAGTTCGCGAGTCTGATTCACACCTGGTCATTGTTTTAAGTTGGAAAATTATCCAAGGACTTCATCTGCTTTAGAGCTGAGTGGGAGAAGTCACAACGTGCCAGACTTTTAATACCTAAAATCCGCTGTGTTACTTAAGTTGCTTTTTGCGCTCCAGGGCTACGGTAACTCTCTCGAGCAGCTGACCTAGATTGAGCTAACCACAAAATTTTCGTATAAATATTCAATCCATCCATTTTGCCTCTTCCCAACCATGTAAGGATCGGCTTTCGTGTACTAAACATCTATTTACTTACTAGCTGATCCGTCAAACGTTATTTTGCTATTATTAAATAAAAAATTGAGGTTAAAATATAGCCGATAAACTATTCTCAGACTTGCCAAATATATACGGAAAAAATATACACAAATATCGGTCTAGCCGTTATGATAAAGTATTAGATTAGAAGTCATTTAAAAGAGGAAAGATTTTTATTTTTGGTTCATCGTCATCATCATAATTTCAGCCAAAAATGTCCACAGTTACATAGGCTTAAGTTTTTCATTAAATTTAATAAATTAAAAAAAACTGGAATGATTTGAGACATTCATTCTATTTTCACCGGTAGGATGTTATTTTATAACATGGTAACTTATGGATATATTTTTTTATATATGGGCAAGACTGCTGATATTCTATTAAAAGTCAAATTCAATAATTTTTTAACTCACATGCTTACACGGGCACTTATAAAACTTCAAAAGTACGTTCCAGAATGATCGTTTCCTGTGGAGAAAAACCGGCAAGGAACTCCATGGTGAAAATGTTAATAGATATTAAGTAAAAATAGTGTAGACCAATCAATATTTTGGACCTAAAAGCACGATCATTACTTAGTATAAAACAAAGTTGCTTACCGCTGCCCCTATGTATGCTGATATCTTTAAAACTACGCAACGGATTTTGATGCGGTTTTCTTTAATAGATAGATTAATTTAAGAGGAAGGTTTGTATTGCACCCGTGCGAAGCTTGGGCGGGTCGCTAGTAAAAAATAAACAAACTATATGGAGCAACTCCCATCTGAGCTCCGTAAACCAGTAACTAGGTGACACGTACCTATTCTATTCCAAAGGACTGGTGTCAGATTATTTAGTTTCTAAAGATATTCAAAGATCTTCAATAAAGGGAAACTTGAGCTTTGTTTTACCGTGCTTATTGTGTCTTGCTATTGTTTACTCGTCACCATTATTTATCATTTCTGCCAGAAGATGTCTACCGTTGGACATAGGCCTCCCCACGGTCCTCCAGCGTCCATCGGATTCCAATAACCCTGATCAAGTCATCGGTCCACCTTTGGGAATCCTTGCAATGCGCCGTTTTCCGGTACGCAGTTGCCACACCAGTACCTTTCGGCCCAAACAGTTATCTGTTCTTCGTGCAATGTACCCTGCCCATATTGTATAATCGTGATAAAGTTTTCTTTTTGAAGTACAAAATCATCTCTTTGATTTTTTTCGCTCTATAGTAGAGTGAGGTACACATCTTCTTAGACTTTTATTGACTAAAAACACTCCTATGTTTATAAGTGATGAGTGAGAGCGGCCTTAGAATGCAAAGGGTTTCCCTTTTGATAGGTATAACGCAAAGAGGTCCGCAAATGGTTACATACTTTGAAAGAAAGAAAAATTGTTTATTTGGCTTTCAATAAAACAGAATACAAAGTTTTGAAAACTTAAACAATAAAAAAAATCAAGAATGTATATTAAGGCTGCGCCAACCAACTACATATTATAGCAGTTGTCTTTGGGTGCATGTACGGATAAAAATCAGTTTTGGTAAATCTAATTTCAACAGCCCTTACTGTCCCACAGCTGGGCAAAAGCCTCGCCCAAGTCTTAACAAATCTTCTTATCTCGCGCTGTCTCAAAGCAATCCTCTCGGTACGCATCTAATTATGTGGATTAAATATATAAATTTTATTCTAAGCTCACTCTCACGGTTTCACACGTCCCTTTAATTTAGACACAAGCTCCTTATTCGTGCAAATATTCTAGAATACTAAATCGTAGTGGTATTATTCTAACAACCGTTCGATTCGTAAATCGCCTGGGCAATAAACCCGGGCCGTACCGCGCCGTACATTTGCAAAACCAATATATGGAATATTCAGCAGTTGAGCGCTTTGAGAATAGGGCTGGCTCTTAATAGCAGTTCGTTTTCATTTTCTTTTTTCCTTTTTTTTTAATTTCCCATTGAGCGAAGGAATTTATTATAGAGTTTTCTTTCTTTTGTTTTGGTGTGAGGTTGGTTTCGGGTATTTTGTTTGACTATCTGATTAAGAGGTTATTTCCTGATTTGTATATCGTCAGTACGAACATGGTTTGTTGGTTGGTTGGTTCATTCGACGTAATTTCAACGCAACGTTTGATAAAGAGACAATGTAAAAAAGAGAGATTAACCTTAAAGCTTCGGTTGACATTCGGCGATTCTGTTATTAAATTATATATCTCACAAAACTTGTTCCAGAAAATACGTGTTTTTTTTTAAACGTGTTTTCTTTAAAAGTTTGTTGAAAAACTTGTTCTTTAACTAAGCTATTATAGGTTTTTATAAATATTACGCGCAAAATAGCAGATATTCAGAGGTCTCTTACGGATTATTTTTAAATCAATTTATGATTTAATTTCAATATAAACATAAATAATAAACAGAAGATCGGCCAACTGTCCTATGGGGCATGTAACTACATAATTATAAATAAAAACTTGGGCAAGTGCAAGTCGAACTTGCTGATTGCTGAGCTTGATTAATTTATTTATGTAAATAATTCAATTCACGAATCGAACCTCGAAGATTTTTTTTTCCAATCGAAAACAGTATTTTTGTTTTGTAACGTTTTTAAAAATATAGAGTTTTCAGATTTATTCCAAGATTTGATCTAAAACTCTGAAATTTAGCGTGAAGCAATATCTTATTGTAAAGGAAAAATCTGAAAACTAAACAGTTTTAGTTAAGTCACAACAAAACTATTTACATTAGTTAATTTCCGTACAAAACCTCAATGTGTAAGTACGATTTACACCCCATTTTTTAAATCATTTCTTTTCTGCTAGAATATCATCCATCTTAAATAGCTCCTCGATTAAAATAGATTTTAAATTGCCACGGAGAGTGTCCATACATTTTTTATTACTGTTCTTTTACTCATACCTATGTATTTATTCCCTAGTTTAGATTAATTAGTAATGATACCCACCACAGTGTAATCTTTTTTAACCCACAGGATGACTGGTAGAGAATTCCTTGTTGCATAAGTCCGCTTATATAACTCCACTGAACTGTTCATGAAGTATAGATATATATTTAAGTAGAATACAATAGCTTATTGTATGTCCTATGAGGTTGACTGATCAAATAAAAGCTTCAGTAGGTGGCTCATCATCGCTGCATAAATGCACGAGGAGGGTGGATATCAGAGAGAAGTGGCGGCGCGTTGTAAAGCTTGCCACCAACACCTGATGTGATGACCACTGACCACTCTGCCAAGAGTGTTTCTGACAAAGAAGAAGAAGAAGAATTGTGTATCCCTCTCCAGGGTTAAGACCTTCTGTTTTTCATTTCAAACCACTCTATCTAGGGCGACCCCTGGCCAAATTTGCCCCGCAAACATCATCAGTAATCTAACTAATATTGTAAATGCGAAAGTTACGATGTTTGGATGTTTGTTACTCAATCACGCCAAAACGGTTGGACGGATCTGGATGAAATTTGGAACAGGCATAAGATACACTCCGGAATAGGACATAGGCTACTTTTTATCCCGGAAAAACATAATGTTCCTGTGGGGTTTCACTTTTCGTTTTATCAAGTGTAAAATTATCATATTGTATAGGGCAACCCCAATACCACGCGGGTGAAGCCGCGGGCAAAAGCTAGTGGAAAAATAAGTTTAGTTCAGCACAACCCTACCGCCTAGCTCATTAGGTTATCAATAAAAGTGTTACATTTTAGCGCTGCACGTGTTATGTCATACGAGCTCGTTCTCTCACGTGATAAATATTATTGTATTTCAGCAGTCGTGTTCTTGAAATATTTGTGTTTTCCGCTTGTTTTATATTTATATGTTACTAGCTTCTGCCCGCGACGTCGTCCGCGAAAATTTCTTGTTTTAACATATTTAACTCTGTTCCTATACAATTTCTCGACATAATAAAACAAACTTTACAGGTCCTCACCGGACATGACAAGTTCGGGAGGTTCCTGCACCGGATTCAGGCGGAAGAGACGCCCGGGTGTCGCCACTGTGTGGCCAGCCCGGAGGACACGGTGGAGCACACGGTAGAAGTGTGCCCCGCTTGGGAAGAGCAACGCCGTGCCCTCGTGGGGGTGATCGGCGGCGGCGACCTCTCGCGCCGGGCCTTGGTTCAGGCCATGGTCCGCAGCGAGGAGGAGTGGCAGGCGGTCGCCTCCTTTTGCGAGGCAGTAATGCTCGTAAAGGAGGAGGCTGACCGCATAAGGCAAAGGCAACGGCGCACTCGTCGTAGCCGTCGCCGCCGCGATCCTACCGATATCCGGCCACCGTAGACACTGACTTGCGGACGGTGAGCAATGGGTAGCTCGCCGTCCGGTCGTCTGGTAGCAGTCCAGACCGAGCCCAAGTCGTCGACGGCGCGCTCCGTTCCCGCGCGCCTCAAGGAGTTGTCAGCAACCGTAGGGGCCCTACAGGGTCGAAGCCTCCCGAAGCCGAGGGTTGATGCGAAAACGTTACACCGGGGCTCTGGGAATAAGGCAAGGAAGGCACGGGGTAGGTTCTTTAGTCAGTAAGAGTCTGACACTGTTTCCCGCTCCGCCCAAGAGTGGGATTCGTCATTCGATGATTTTTACCTACCATAAAAAAAAAAACCGACGATACCAAAGAGTGCGATAACGTTATCGCACTCTTTGGTATCGTCGGGTTTTTTTTTGTTCACGTGAACACATTTAAATATAAGCTAAAGAAACATTTAAGTACATTATAACTGCTAATACTTTGGAGGAAATTTGTATTGTACCTACTATTTTTGTTTATTACTTTGTATCTCATTATAAGTGGACTGTATGTTCTTATGAGAAATTAATTTCTTTAAACCGACATTCAAACTCTTGAGCCCAGAGTAAACACCGGCGTTTGCACACCCGTTGTATTTATATTATGTCTCTAATTACGGTATTCGAAAGGTAATAATAATGTCAATCCTTGTTTCGTCATTATTTTTATGTAGGATTTCAGTTATAATAAAAGGCCTAAAGAAAGTAAGCGGAACAAAGATTGAAATATATCATCAAAATTTTACATGTAAAACAATCTAGCCAGTTTCTATGGTTATATCAAGAAGTGATCAATTTCTGAGATCTGGTCATGACATATACAATACGATGACAAAATATTAATAACTATGTTGTTCATAATTATTATTAACTTTGTTGTTGCTCTCGTGTGTTTTTATAATTTTGTGTTACATTTTTTGACCTTATTTTATTTTTTGTAATCTGTAACATAATATTGATTCTCTGCACGTATAGGTTACCACTGTTAGTGAAGAAAGTACCTGTCTTAAAATAATTAAATTAACTTTTACACCTGACTGTACGTTTAAAAAAGAAAAATCTTTCTCCTAAGCCCAGATTAGGAAGCGTCACACTTCGGTCACAAAGCTAATTAAATCTCGTACCTATTTTTGGAAATATTTCCCTCTGAATGCGAAACATTAATTAATAATAATCTTTGCGTCGCGTTAAAGTTCTCCGTTTGTTCACAAACCCCGGGAAAGCTTCTGAACTTTACCGTATAAATCTGGATTAAGCTGATTATAACATTTTGGTTTATTTTTTGTTTCAGGTACATGTTCCTTCTGAAATACACGACGTTGCTGGTTTCAACTTACAACTGACTTAAGTATTTGAGAGTTTCTTTACAAAGTGTAAATCAAAATCACTTTCCGTTTATTTGCTAAATTAAGCCCTTTTATATATCAAAGACACCAGAAAGAGCAATATTCAAGAAAGGCCTTAGCTTTCTAAGGCCTTTTTTGAATATTGCTCTCTTTTTTTAATCTTTATTAAATCTATTACTTCATGAAAAGGTCAACTAAAACTGATTAATTGTTTAAATGTTAACATACTTTTATACAAGATACACGCGAAAATAACCGTTTTTGCACTCGGGTAAGAAAGAATGAAAAAAAAAATTAAAAAAAAAACAATTAAAGCTCGCCAAAAATTTAAATGTTAACGTTTGATGATTGGCCAATCCACGTTTGGCCATATCATAATATTATTATGATAGAAATAAATATCATTAATTTCTACGACAATAATATCTAAAGAACCTCTCCAGTCCTACATTATACCCATTTTATATGGAAACTAGTCTTGTAGAGCTAAACTTGATCAAATAAGCGTGTCCATGCCACTTGACGTGGGTACGTCAAGTGGCATGGACACGCTTATTTGACGTGGTTCCACCCAGAACCACGTCAAATTAGACGTGTAACACGTGTGCGTCGGTCTAAGAAAGTTCTAGCTTTACATGTGTGTTTATGCTATGATTTCAAATGCGTAAAACTACTCATTGGCTTAATACAAACACAGCATCCCTTCAACATGACTTAATTAATATGTCAGGTGCAACTCCGCTGGATTAATTTATTCTATATATTAATTACGCCTTCTTTTGTCTCCCATGCAATTGTTTCTGTAGCAAAATGGCGCATTGTTTCTGAAATAATTGAGATATTTTCGCTTTGCTGTCATGTCGAGCGCTGTGGCAGCCTTTATTTGTGGGTTAAACCTTGTTATACAATGCTTTAGCTGCTTTGTGTTTATATATAGATTAGTCTGATGTTCTAGTGGCCCTGACTGCTAAGCTGGAGGTGGAAGTTTGGATTGCCACCTAAGACAAATGTTTGTGTGATGACGATCATTTTTGTTTTGTGTTTGGGTGTAATTTATCTTTAATATGTATTTTATCATCATCGTCATTTTTGCCGAAAGACGTCCACTGTTGGACATAGTCGTCCCCCAACCGTCGCACTAACAAACGGTCCCGTATGTCTCCCATCCATCGAATTCCAGTAACCCTGACCAGGACAGTCCTGTCGGTCCACCTTGTGGGAGGCCTTCCAACGCTACCTCTTACGGCCACTACAGAACTTTCCGGCCCCAGCGGCCATCTGTTCTGCATGCAATGTGTCCTACCCATTGCCACTTAAATTTATATATTTTGTTCTCTTGCGGATAACTTCATTTCTGATTCGATCCCGCAAGGAAACTCCGATTGTAGCTCTTTCCATTGCCCTTTGGATGATATCGAGTCTTCTTAGGAGGCTCAATGTAAGTGACCATGTTTCAAAACATGTTTGGTTTAGAAATATATATCTATGTTTGTCAGTTGTCTAGTACTCATAGCACAAGCTGTGCTTAGTTTGGGACTTGATGGCGTTTTGTGAAACTTGTAGAATTCTATATTATTTACTAGTTTCTGCCAGCGGCTTCGTCCACATAAATGTTGGTTATTGCGGACGTAGTCGAAGATAAATTGAAACTAGTGTGACAGTTGTGGTCTATTATTATATTTTACCAGAATCTGCATATTCAGCATAGCTTAGCATAGAATAGTATCAGCCTTGTAATATTAGCACTGCTGGTATGTCTTCTCTACAGGAGGAAATAGGCCGTAATCCACCACGCGAGCCCAGTATGGATTGGCGGATGTCAAAGGTCTTCGAATTTTTGGTTCTAGAATATTTTATTAAAGTAATTTAAAATTCTGGAATATTAGATTACTCATGATGTTTTCCTTCACCGTTTTGAGAGTAGTGATGATAAAATAAATTACCCAAAGTAATTCACCTGGCTAGCATTACCAGTTGGCCACTATTGCTCTGTATATCACCATAATATAAGTGAAAGTTGAATGATCTCCAAGCGTCCATAGTTCCACCGGTACCCAACCTCGAACACTGCTGCCTGGCGTCCGATATAAGTGTGATTGCAGTACTTTGCCGGACAAACTTTTAACAAGGAGCTTCACAATTGTCTTTGAGTTCGGCCGATATTTTTAAAGTTATGTAATTTTTCATTGCATGGCTAATTTCTTTGTTGAACGAAGATGGAAAGAACATTTATTTAATCACTTTGTTTGCTCAATACGGGTGAGCAATTTGAATTAATTATGTGTACAAGTTTTCGACGAAGTGATCTTTATTTTGTGGTGGAAAATCATTAAAAAGGTATCTCCTTCTGCTCTGGAGCGAGATTATAATTGCTGACCACTTCTTGGGGCGTCGTCGACGACTTGGGAAAACTCACCTGTGTTCCTAAAGTTGTCCTTTTTATTCCAAGGCTGAGTGGAAATTTTTCGAATGATGCCGCAGACAATTTTATCCTACACCATCATAAAATTATGCCAGTTATAACTGTAGTGTATGTGTATACTATTATATGCTTCGACCGCATACGTCACTGTGGAAACGAGACTTGGGCAGTCATTGGCCCGCAGATGACATTATGATATATTATGGTCTGTGTTTCGTAGTGTAAATGAGCCAAATCCTATTAAAGTAATAGGTACAGATAATGTAATGAATTTGCTACGAGAAAAAACATGAAACCAGCTGATGAAATCGGTTTTGTCTGCGTTATCGTGGTTATATAATGTAATTACTAAAAGTAAAAGTTTCTGTGTGTCGCATAACACCAACCCATCGACATATAAGTACGAGATCCAGTAGAAGAAGTACCTTCCGTCATCTGTTATTTGATTATGATAAATATTATACGCTAGATAATGCACGTTTTGATACGTTGCGATTTGATTGCCTAAATAAATTAAGTGCCAATGATGTTAAAACAATGTAATTTGTTATTAAATTTTTGGTCAACAACTGCCTTGATTCGTTATTTAATTAAAAAATCAAGCATCACTCCACTCTTCTAGAGAGGAGGCCTGTGTCCCAGCAGTCATAACATTAAAAAGGCTGATAATTATGAAGCATCACTAATGGAAGTTATTTCTTCTACCGTAGATTAGATCATAGTAGGTTGGTTTTAGTCAAATTAAAGAACATTCATTCAGTAAAAATATGATTAGCCCTTTACATCAGAAAAAATGTAGGTGTGTCTCAACCTCCCAAAAAAGGCCAGTCGAAAGATTCACCTGTTCATTATTATTTTTATCCATTTTTAAAACAGTGTTAAGATTTACAGAATAAATATTATCTGATTTAAATTAATGGCTCTAGTCTCTTCTTCCTCTTTTGTGTTTTAGACAATTGTTTCAGTCTCATAAAGGAGTATTGTTTAGCGTAATAAAGATGTTTTCTCATTTTGTAAATAAAGGTAATAATAGAAACCGAATTAAAGACCTCCTTCGTTTTTGGAGTAGGTTACAAAATGTCGAACGTCTACTATTGTTTTTTTTTTTAAAGTATCACTGGTTCACTATTATTGACATCTTATTTTTGTTGTTTTGAAGAAATTGAATGAAACCCATTCAATCATTCATTCACTCAATTAAATTTATAAGATTTTTTTTTTTAATTAAACCTACTATATGTGTGTCATTTGATTGCTCGTTGTCCGCAAGCTCACGACTACTCCGCACGCGCAATATCCTTTTCATACAAGTATTTTTTTTATTGCGTCGCATCGAAGCATATACCGCATACCTCGTGCATATACCGCATGCGGGACTCGTAACTTGATACTTGGCAGCAGCCCCACATTCAGAGCCGCACGATATTTAAAACACTCTAACGCTTGCGGGCGCCTCCTTCGCTAGCATTACTGCTTTGTAGAAAAATGCGAACCGCCAACCAATCCTCCTGACTCCGGAGAGACATTGAAAGAAAAGAAGAAAGAAAAACATTTATTTAGACTCGCAAACGACAAACAAAAATAAAAAATAACTACTGAATCTATATCTAACTTACATTTGAACTTAAAACAAAAACAGAAAACTAAAATTAAAAAAGAAAAAAAAATACTGTGCTCTGTGCGAGGCCAAAAAGGCTTAGGAGCCTTTTTGGCCTCGCACAGAGCACAGTAGTTTTTTTTTTCTTTTTAAAATTATACAAAATTAATTAGCATATGCTGAGACAGGTCTCAGTATATGCTGCGATATTAAACAATGTAAAATAGCGCAGCGCTGGTATTCTGATAGGGCCTGGTGATGCCACGGACACCAACGGAACACATTGATAAAAAAGAAAAAATGTCCTCTGCTGTCACTTTAGTCCAGCTAAATATAAACCAGATTGTAGATAAAAACTTCCCACGTAATTTGTATGGGTTAAAATTATCCAAACCCAACTTCCCACACCCTTGATCGAAAAATAAAAATACATCTGTATCTAAAATTATATAGTCCTTTATTTCCATTTGATTTCCTCTTCATTTTAATACTTACAATTGACGAATACTTATTTTCTTCGTGTCCTTAAGTGTATTTTTAACCTAAAGCTCTTTTAAATATTGTGTTGTATCTATTTCTTCTTGCTTGGGAGGAAAAATGATATGATTGTTACAACTGAAAAAAAAAAATGTTATTATAATATCTACCCATTTTTAGTGAAAGACTAAAATAGATTCTCTTTAACTTGTTTGGCTAAGATTTACAAGGAAATGTTAAATTGTACGTTTATTTATTTATCCTCACATCGGAACGCCTTACAGCAATTACACCAAAGGAGCACTATTAGTTCAGGATTTTCTGCGTGTAGTCTTCTAAACAGCGGATCGAACGCTGTGGTGGGTCACGGAAGCTCGTTTACGCAGCATCAGCCAAGCACATCTCCAGTATCCCACGATGTTATAGATTTGTATCTTTATCATACTAAAACCGAAGGTCACGTCGAAAAGTCAATAAAAACATACTTACAAACCATACATCCCGAAATAGTAAAGAATGGTATAGCACAACCCATTTCCAACATGATTGGGAAGGCAATATTGCCGGATAAGGTTCCAATACGGCCTATTACCATTATCATTGATATTGCCAATGTTCTGAAAATAAAAACAAACTTTTTAATCTTATTATTATTTATAGTAAACAGAAGATAAAAACATGTTTAGCCGTCCACAAGTAATGGGACAACCGCAAGAAAAAGCCTATATTTTAAGAGAAGAACACACTGGTACAATACAGCGTCCCAACAGAAATGACCTTGCTAGTTTCAAACCGTGTACACCACAGATGAAACCACTACACATGTTTGGCACATCATGGTAGGTTTGATTTGCATGGGCGTTCACAAAATTCTACCAAGGTGACAAAGAAAGAGCATGGGTATGATTTTAGTTAACAAAATTCTGATGCCCTCCAGCTCCGCTTTAGAGCGAGAGGAGGAGAGTCATTGTTTGGTATACCGAATTAAAAATAAAATTGACATAGAAAAAGAAATCCATGTGTTATTATAGGAAATAGACTACTAATGTGTCAAATTTCATCCAAGTTCGTACACCGTTTGAACGTGATGAGGTAACAAACAACAACAATCACTACTATGATAAAGACGAAGATTAGTGTGCGTAAGTATGTTTGTTATTTCTTCACGCTAAAACGGCTAAACAAATTTCTGTAAAACTTGATACACGAATATGACATGTCTTGTCCAAATAATGTCTAATGTGCTATCATAAGACATTATCTATACTTATATATATCCCGTGAACATTATTATTCCCTTGTTATAAATGTCTACTTTCATACAGGCGAAGCCGCTAGCCACAGCTATTTTTATATATAACGCAATAAATTTTAATTGCTGTGTGTACAAATATTCAGTCTCGACTCGAAAATATACCTACCTACAAATATTACGCCTAAAACTCTAAATGACATCAACAAACAAAATTTAATTTCTATTCAAGATAATACATACAAGGCCGTTCTTAATTACAGCTTATTGTATTATTCCTCTATTATTTTAGTTATTTACTTTCCAGTAGTAGAATTCAAACAGTAACATCATTATAAAATACTAAAGACTCAAAGTCACGTACGCAATGAAAACGATATTGTATGCTATGATTGTGAGCAGCACTAGGTATTAGCATTCAAACGGCAAAGCGGAACGCTGAACGATATATTATATTTTATTTTCAATGAAAATTCCAGTTAAACATCTGGTACATTAGATAAATAACCTACAGTTGGAGCTTTTTATTAAAATAAAACTGGCTACTGTTAACGGCTTTGCTTACGTGATAGAGGAAATATTTTTCCTTTAGGAAGATATTCTTGATATAAAAAGTATTTTGTATTGCTATTCCAGACTATGGTCCTCTAGTGTAAGTTTTATTGGAATCCCTACAGCCGTTCGACCGTGAAAAAGGAGCAAATATACAAGTGCCCAACCTTTCGCTTTTATAATATTAGTGTGATGTGTATCGTTAAATGCGCAAAACCTGAGAATAATTCGCTCAGAATAACGTGCAGAATAAATTTTACCACTTTTGAATATAGATCGTATTTTTCCAAATATCAACATATATATGTCGCCTTGTCTATTTTTTAATAAGCCAAGCTATCACGTGCGCAAAGCTTATCGGTAGCTTGCCGTCCGGTCGTCGAGTCCGGACAAACCAAGTCGTCGACGGCGCGCTCTGTTGCCGCGCGCCTTAAGGAGTTGTCAGCAATGTAGACGTCCAAATGCAAGGCCGAAGCCTACTGGGGCTCCGGTCCGATTTCTGAAAGGAAGGTCCGAACCCGGTATGAAGGCTAAGAAGAAATGGGATGGGTCGTTTAGTCAGTAAGAGTCTGACACTGTTCCCCGCTCCGCCCAAGGGCGGGATCTGTCATTAAATGATTTTTCCCACCATAAAAAAGCACTAAGACAGGATTTCCTAAAATTCATCCCCTCAAGAGATGAAATGGGAGCCCAAATTTATTATGGAAAGATCTATTTCCACGTGAGTGCAGCCGCTGGTAGATGCTAAGCCAAATATAAATCCATTTATATGTATTATCCGAGAGATGTTTCAATCAATCTATCTATGCATTATACATTATACGTATTTACAGCATCGAAATAATAATATATCATCTATTTCTTCTATCGATCATCATCATCATCTTAGCGGTAGTCCCGGTTGCCAACCTTGGCTTTCACCTCGGTGCCCGGGGTCCGCTTTCTTACTAAGATGCCTCCACTTCGCTTGGTCTTTCGCGTCCTTTGCCGTAAGCCCATTGGCACGCATATCGTCCCTTACGACATCGATCCAACGCCTCTTAGGCCTTCCTCGATTTCCGGGTATTACTTCTATCGATCATAATCTTCTTTTTCTCGGCGATACACGACAGATACAAATTGTTATTAAAGTGACATTGTTTTACCTTGAAGATGTAAATAGAAAATATCAAACACCTATACCTATAGCTCGCACAATACTTTATTATTATCCCGTGACATTTTAATTTTGGTTTTCATGACATTTAACTAACATAAATTATTTTCAACTAGCTTTTTCCCGCGGCTTCGCCCGCGTGGTATTGGGGTTGGAGTTTCCGGGATAAAAAGTAGCCTATGTCCTATTTCGGAGTGTATTCTATGCCTGTGCCAAATTTCATCCAGATCCGTCCAGCCGTTTTGGCGTGATTGAGTAACAAACATCCAAACATCGTAACTTTCGCATTTATAATATTAGTGAGATAATAATATTATGACTCCTCTCTCTTAATTTTGCTGTGCCCGACAGGATCCATATTGATCTTGAGTATTTTTACCATCAGTTTAAACGATATGGAATGCAATAAAGTATTCAATAGATCTTATAGTTAAGTCAGTTGCGTTTTGAATTTGCTTAGACTTTCCCAACGATGGATTACTTGTGTTTCACATGAAGCGATAGCTTATCCACATCTCCACAACTCAATCATTAGGCACCCCAATAATCCAAAGAAGAATGACCTAAAATTTATTTTTGGTATTGCGAATTATGACAGATACCTACAGATGGTCACCTAAGACTACTTTCTGTTATTTTGAAATAAGACACAGATGCAGACAGAAAAACGCAGATACTGACAAGAAAACAGTAGAGCAGGTAGATACAGATCAACGATTGCATCACTGCTTACCATCAGGTGGGATCGCAGTCAAGCACTAGTTTATTGCAAGTTAAAAAAAAAAAGATACAGTCAATAAAATTGCATGTAATAAAGAACGAATATTTTTATCTGACTCTTAAAAATTAAAAACCAAACAAAAACACCATCTGCAATAATTCAAAACATTAAAACTCGAATTAACGGCTTCATCACCAAAATATAACAATCCATTGTAAATAAACACAATAAATTATATAAATTCAACAATAAATAAATTACTTAGAAGCGTAATTAAAATGGACACCGTAAACGAAATACTTCGCCGAAATTAATATCGAGTTTGCAGATTATCTTAATTTTCTATCAAAACAGTAAGGGGCCGTTTTGCTAAACAAGAAGTGAACAGATGGTATCTCGTCCATATTGTGCCTATTTTGAGCTTGTTCAGGCCTATTGAATTCACTCGACCTCGAGAACAATATACCGATATCTATTTCAGTCTATTGTTTAGTATTTAATACTTGCAAGATTGACAATAGGTCTAAAATAGATTTATTCATGTGTAGACAAGTGTGTGTTACGGAGGTGTATTGTGTTTGATAAAACCTTATTTTGTTGACGAGTGGGATTAAAATCATATTGACCCAGATTCAATTCACGGAGGTTCAAATCGCTGTGACCTCTTGCTCAGGACTTTCTTACAGGCTTTTGTCCAGATCAAAAGAGACGTGTGCTCCAGTGACTTTTGTCAATTTTCTTTCAATATTTTTTGGTATGTTGGAAATCAATAATGAGAACTGCCGTTTTAGGGAAGAGCGAAAGGACGTATTTTACAGACTAAAACTCATTTATGTTCCTTGAGTTGCTTGCTTCTGCTGTTGCACTCCAGGTTCACGGTAACTCTTTCGAACAATATCGTAATCCTAGTAGGCATCTGCCTAATTTCCAGTAGATACTGGAAATACCCTTAAGTCAAATAATTAACTCATAAATTCATTCTACATACACATACAACCTTATGTTTGGATGAAGAGTTCACGACTGGTGACAGACTTAGAGTTTTAATGAAACAGAAAACCATTTAAAGTTATAATTTCAGTAATATACGATCTATACATTTGCATAATCTGTGCGCGAACTATTACACAGCTTCATAGTCACTTCTAGGCACGCATGTTCCATCGTGGCCTACATAATTGCTTACCAAGTGATATAATGATTACACGCAAACCGAATTATTAAAAAAAACTTACCTCGTAGTAGTCGGAAACATTTCCACGGTCATGGCTTGGTTCAAACTCAGCATTGATTGCGAGATGGCCACTGATATTGAGAAGAGAGCCACGACCAAAGTCTTGCTGTTAGCCCAGCGAAGACCCAAGGAACTGGCCACGGAGCATAACCCGCCCACAATGAGGAGTAACTTCTTCCCCACCCTGTTTACTAGGATACCATTTATGCAGTAGGGAATCACGCAGACGACACCAACTATCATGCTGTTTATGTAAGTCTCGTGGCCGGATTTGTTCTGTAAAAGAATGGACCAGTTAGAATGTGAATAGAAATTTACCATCGCATAGCTTCAGGCTTACAATGTTCCCACTGCTGGTACACAGGCCCTCTAGGAAAACGAATGGTCCGTTGTCTTTTTTTTAGGCCTTGCCAGTTTCCTTACGATGTTTTCCTTCACCATTTTGGGAGCAGTAGTGATGAATTAAATTACACAAAGAAATGCGCCTACGTTTTCTTGGGACTATTTTCTACTATCATACGGGCAAAACTGCTTACATTAACTAGTCAATAAATATACAGTTATGATCAAGTTTCTGGATACGACTGTTTTTTTCACACCCAAGTAATTTTTGAGGGAAAATGTAGCAAGACCCTATTAATTTTTTTCCTTAGTCATGCTGAAAGGTACAAAAATAGCCACTTTTCCCCTATCCCATTGTTCCAACCAGTTTAGGAGAAAAAAATAAGTTCCAAAAAAGGCGCTGTTAAAAAGCCCTTCACAATAGGTTTGAAAATTATAGCACTGGTTATTTTTATACGGGAAAAAAAATATGAAGAAGTTACCTACTTTAAAAGTTATAATGAGCTCTATACTATCTGAAAGGGTTGTGAAAGGGTGTAGCTGAATGGTAACAGCTCCGACTTACGAGTCGTAGGGGTTCAAACCCAGCCAGGCACATTACTTTGTGTAATTCATCACCACTGCTCTCAAAACGGTGATGGAAAACCTCGTAACACCACCCTCGGACACCGGCATGTCCTAGAACCGAAAATCCAAAGATATGTGACATCCACCAAACCGCACTAGGCCCGCATGGTGGATTATGGCCCTTTCCCTTTCCTAGATAGAAGGTCTGTGTTTCAGCAGTGACTTTGGTAGTGAGATTGTTTGAAAGTCTTACCGTAACCCTTCCAAAGGATAACAAGGAATACTGCTGGTTTTTAGTTAAGAAAAAAAAATAACATACCTATAACGTAGCTATAGAATTTGTATTTGTGCAATAGTTTTTGAGTTTATTTAATACAAATAAAAATACTAAGATACTATTTTTCTTTTTTACAATAATAGATGAGTAAAGTTGTCACAAAATAAAAAGCTCATTTTGACATTTGTCATAGCGACGAGAATACTATAGAAATAAAAACAAAGAATGAAAGAAACTAAGTATTTTTTTAAAACTACTTTATATTATTAGTTTATTATTGTTTCGTTCCAAGTTACATTCTAGGGTTTTTGTTAAATTTTAAAAGAGGCCTTTTATTTTTAACTAGCTGTGCCCGCGACTTCGTCCGCGTGGAATAGTTATTTTGGGCATCATATTTATTTTTGCAAACAACCTCCTCAGCTTTATAAATTATAGCTGTTACCCACGACTTTGCCCGTGTCAATTTCTGTTATTATTTTAGACAATTTAGTTTTTAAAAGAACATAATTATCTAAAAGTACTTCATAGAGCTACACCCCAACTTGGGCACGCCATAGTCTCGGCGGTAAGTCCCCTCTTTGAGGCGTGATGTCTATCACGGCATCCTCACCTTCCGCATGACGCAGGTTCTCACCGGACATGGGAAGTTCAAGAGATTCCTGCGCGCCGGATTCTTGCGGAAGATACGCCCGGGTGTCGCCACTTTGTGGTCAGCCCGGAGGATACGGTGGAGCACACGGTGGAGGTGTGCCCCGCTTGAGAAGAGCATCGCCGTGTCCTCGTCGGGGTGATCAGCGGCGGCGACCTCTCGCGCCGGGCCTTGGTTCAGGCCATAGTTTGCAGCGAAGAAGAATGGCAAGCGGTCGCCTCCTTCTGCAAAGCAGTAATGCTCGTAAAGGAGGAGGCCGACCGCATAAGGCAAAGGCAACAGCGCCCTCGCCGTAGCCGTCACCGCCGCGATCCCGCCGATATCCGGTCTCCGTAGACGCTGGCTTGTGGACGGTGAGCAATGGGTAGCTCGCCGTCCGGTGTCTGGTAACAGTCCAGACCGAGACCAAGTCGTCGACGGCGTGCACTGCTCCCGCGCGCCTCAAGGTGTTGTCAGCAAACTGTGGGGCCCTTCAGGGGCGAAGTCTCCTGCAACTGAGGGTTGGTGCGAAAGCGTTATACCGGGGCTCTGGGAATAAGGCAAGGGAGGAACGGGGTAGGTTGTTTAGTCAGTAAGCATCTGACACTGTTTCCCGCTCCGCCCAAGAGCGGGATTCGTCATTGGATGATTTTTACCTACCATAAAAAAAACCCATCGGCGCCGCCCGCAAGCAACCCCTCTCCTCGCCCGCCGGCCAGGCGCAGCGTCAAGTTTTGCACATCACGCATCGCGTGTGAATTTTATATCGGAGTTATTTTAAAATTGTAATATCTTCTAAGATGTTCATTGAAATTAAATGATGTCAATTTTGTTTACAGTTACATACTCTTAATCAACAACACATTTATTTGGATAAAGATTATATTATTATGTTGATACAACTCAAACAAATAATCGGTAAAAATTGGCTAAATTTGATTCGCATAAAAACGGTTCTAGTAAGTTAATCTTAAAAGATAGACATATACTGTCGCGGACATTGTTTTAGATCATTTTAAGAGGAATAATTCTTTCATACATATTTTTTTAGTATCTTAAACCGTTTTGGCAGCGCACGCAACGGTAGCCCTCAAAGATGAATAATTTTCCCCGTTTTTTCCACATTTTCCGTTGTTTCTTCGCTTCTATTAGTCGCAGCGTGATGTTATATAGCCTAAAGCCTTTCTCAATAAATGATCTATTCAACGCAAAAAGAATTTTTCTATTTGAACCAGTAGTTCCTGAGATTAGCGCGTTCAAACAAACAAACAAACAAACTCTTCAGCTTTATAATATTAGTATAGATGATAAACTCACTTGTAGAATTATAGATTACATGTTTGACGACCCTAAAATTCAAAAGCTGTGACGTATTTCCGTTCTACACTAGGTGCAAACGTCATAGGAATCTGCTCACGTATTTTTTATATTGCTACTTTTAAATCTGCAATTATTGTAGGTAATTGTAAATTTAAAAATAACACGTCATACTTTGTAATGTGTAATTTATTATTATGTAATTTGTTCACGTGCGTCCTGGTTCCAAATGACACTACAGTAGGTAAACATCACTTACGCCTGACAAAAGCTGAGATATACTTTAATAAAATGTTTAATAAAATTATTCTTTCTTTCTTTTCATTAAAAATTTTAGCTCAATCGGTAACCGAGAAGTGAATCTATTGTAAGTTGCAAGATTTGATCACAAACATCAGGACAAGTGAAACTAATTAAATGCTTGTATAGTTCGTTATTTAATCCTAGGCTACGATTTGACAACTTAAAATGTCAAACTCCAGAAAATTGGTAACATATTTCTAGAGTGTGACATTCTGAGTTGTCAAATCGTAGTCTAGGTTTAAAAAACGAACTATAAGAAAGTAATTTCCAAACCATATGCGATTAATTTTGGCCTTGGATAGAATGGAAATACGCTGCAGTAACTCATAAGTACAAGTTATCAAAACAAAAGATTTTTTGCTAGTTCACTATTATTTATAGTGGTTCCTACCGATTACAATCACAAATCTGACATGATGAAGTATTTCAGTATCCTTAACGGTTCTGTACGAAGCCCGACTATAATTTATTGCAAGGCAGTCTTCAGTGCGTAACTTATTGCGAGACACGAGGCCCAAGACCTTGGACTGTTTGTTTTGTAAAAAAAACGGTTATTTTTTTCATAACTAATAGGCACGTGTCATCAGGTGAGATAATAGTCAACACTATTTGAGCTACTCCCCCAGCCAATTCTTTTCTCTTACGTCAAACGCCTCGACTAAGCGTTAAGAGTGGCCAAGCTATCGTACATTTCCATACAACCGCTCCTACGTGATTATGATTTAAGATGAGTCCTCGTAATTAAACAATTTTTTTACGTTAATTTTAATTTAAGAATACTTGTTTTATATGTGTTTGTTGATTATATTTCCTCCATTAATCCGAAGACGAAAACATAAAACAAGTAACTTTCCTCGATAGAAAAAAAATCCGAACTTACCTCTAAAAATAACATTTTATGAATTTTATGCCGTAGTCATGTACTTTCTGTCACATTAAAATAATGAAAAATGTAGATAATATCTTATTAAACATTAATCAGAAATCAGTTTTTAAAGAAACATGAAATTGAATTTTTAATACATTTTTATTTAGTATGGCGCTTACGTTATTTTTTTCGAGCAGGTTGCTATCGCATAGTTCTATCACTTTAAACCATTGCGCTCGCTTCTATATTTGACCCCGCCCACTTTTTGTCATTTTCGCAACAAGGTATCGTCTTAATTAAACATGTTTCTTCAGATATTTTGGATACACAGATATCTTGTGGATATTATCTAGGCTTCTATAGAAATTAAAACATACATTTGTGTAAAAATAATGTAGTAAAAAGCTTGAGCTTTTTTAAAAAAGCTTGTTTGAAAGATCTGGGAACCTAGATAAATATTGTGTAAATCCAAATATCACCATAATATGGTTGAAATATGCGCGACTTGCAAATGATTTTGGTATTACGTTTGTATGGATAAATCGTCCCGAACCGGCCTCTTAAGTGGATGAAACGGGGGCCTAAACGGTTTCGAACAAAATTCGACAAACCATTTTCAGTGCGTAACTTATTGCGAAGCACGCATCCCACGACCTTGGACTTTGCATTGCGAATCAAATCGTGTTCAAACTTAAACTTGACAATATCAGAATCAATATTCCCCTGTTTCAACCATACTTATTAGTATAAAGAGGAGAGTGGAGCTATTACGGACAGCGGGTAAGACAAAGAGTAAAATTTTGTTTTATAACACAAAATTACTTGAAAAAATTTATGTAAAGTTAAATAATTATAGTACTTGAAATCATAATTATTTTTTAATTTTTATCTACATCTACACTAATATTAATACATATAATAAAGAGGTAAAGTTTGTTTTTTTGTTTTTTTTTTTGTTTGTAGGAGGTAATCTCTGGAACTAATGGTTCGATTGGAAAAATTGAAGCTATAATAGAAAGCTGCTTTACTCCTGAGTGACATAGGCTATAAATTATTTATATAACATGGATATTAACCGAGCTATCACAACTTTTGTCTCACAAATTTTCCGCGGACGAAGTCGCGGGCAGAAGCTAGTTATTTATATTTTTGAAACAATCCTTACTAATTTCAATTAAAAATAATATTAATATTACCTACTACTATTATTGTTATGGATAATGTCGGGTTTCTAGAGATTATTCGTAACAGTATGTCACTTGACAAAATGGATCAAATAACTGACTGACAAAATGGACCAAAAGACTGACTGACTGACATATCAACGCAAAGCTGAAACTACTGGGACTAGGAGCGTGAAATTTTGCACAGGGCTTCCTTTTATGGCGAAAATGAGCACTCTGAAAGCATTTCCCTAAAATCATCTCCTGAGGGGATGAAACGGGGGTCAAAAGTTTGTGTAGAGTAACTTACACGCGGGTTAAGCAGCAGGCAGAAAGCAAGTCTCTGACTGACTGACATAGCAACGCATAGCTGAAACTACTGGAACTAGGAGCATGTAATTTTGCACAAGATTTCCTTTTATGACGTAAGCTAGCACTAAGAGGGGATTTTCTGAAATTCACCCCCTGAGGAAAGAATCGGGGTTACAAAGTTTGTTAGGAACAATTTTCACGCGGGCGAAGATGCTGGTAGAAGATAGTTTTTTGATAGTTATTTTTTTTTAATATTATGATCAGCTATTGAATAAATCTTGTATTTACATAAGGACTTAATAAAATAATGGAAACCTATAATTAGTCAAAATTAGATTTTTTCAGTTAGAAAAAGTCTAATTTTACCCTCTCTGACGTCTTTCGCCTAAAATTATGATTATGAAACTTTTTGTAATAATATGAAAATTATTTAAATTTTCATATTAGTACCCCATTCACCCTTAAATAAAATAATGGATAATAATTGAACAGTGGACGATTTAATCTATAGCTTTCATTCGTTCTTTTGTAGTACATTCGCGTGCTTCTTTACTTGAATAGATAGTGAGTATAAATAGTAAATGTTATTACTGAATCGTGAGTTGGAATAATCGAAATAAGATATTTATAGAAGTGGGCCAAGGTTTCTTCTTTGAAATGTCCTGAGGTGATGCAAGCCGAGTTGAATGTCTTTTACAAAATTCAGACACTCCATTTTGTTTGTGAATTGAGCTGTAAGAATGTGGTCATTTTTTTTTTGTAACAAAAAGTGTTCTGAGGAGAAAATTAGCATGTTTAGAAAAGGGGATGGTAGGTTGAAATCGCGGATATTTTAATAAATATAATGATGACTATAAAACACCATAAATATGATCTTTATTATACTGAATGAAAATTTTATGTTTCATTTGCTACCTTTTACATAATTAATCATTATAATATTGGCCAAAGAAACTGGATTCTGCGACACAGAATTTGTAGTGCGGGATTCTGTGTAACGCTTAGTTATTCTATCACTTTATGTAAACTAATACAGGTAAGTTAGGTACTAATTAGACTATTAGACTACATAATCATTAAGCAAACTAGCTAAAAAATTTGTTCTAGACATTTTTAATCTATTTCAAATATACTGAAAAAAAAAGAAAACAATTTTTATTCTGCCCAAAAATAGACGCACATACATACACACATAAAACAACCACACAAAATACCTAACAACTTCCTATTATAAAAGGTCGCAGCCAACTGGAGTACAGGGTCTTTTTCTGAAGAGAAGGGTTGACCCCAGTGCGTAAGGCAAATAAAGAACGGGGTAGGCTGTGTAGTCAGTAAGAGTCTTACACTGTTTCCCTCTCCGCTCAAAGAACCGCCAAAAAAAACCCACAAAGCCACTAAAATGGTTTTGACATCTTATATATAAAAATGAATCGCAAAATGTGTTGGTAAGCGCAAAACTCGAGAATGGCTTGACCGATTTCGCTAATTCTTTTTTTGTTGTATTTGTTATTGTCAGGAGAAGGTTCTTATGAAAAAAAAAAAATAGGGTATAGAAGGGTAGACTAGGGTTGAGCAGGGTAGAGTAGGGTAGACTGGAGTAAAGTAGAATAAACTGTTGCCGGGAGCGAAGCCGCGGGCAAAAGCTAGTTTCTAATATATTTCAAATACGAGTATTCTGAACTTCCTTGAATAACATTCTGTATTTTCAACCTAACACCAAAATAAGGTATCAGTATATCTTAAAGGCAAACAGATACACGAGTATACGAGATATAAAGGCTGATATTTCAAGAACACAAGACAATCTGACACCCTTCAATCGAAAACAACAATGATTTCATCAATGCAAAATCACGGGGATTCGAGTCAGTAGAAATGGAACACCAGACGTGACGGGTTGAACAATGAAACAGCTACTGGCAGATACGTTACGGAGCATGACATGAGGAGTTATATGAATTTCACGAACACTACTCTTTGATGGAGCAGCTCGATACGTTTTGAGGATTACAGTGAATTCGAACGCATCTATGGCCTCTAAGCTAAGTGACATTTTACTAGCAATTGTCTACGTAACTTAATGGTCGTGGCTCTCAATACTCAATTCTTTATTGCATTCCATATTATGTACATAGATGGTATAAAATTTGTCACATGTCGGATACAGCAAAAATTAGGAGAGAGGAGTCATAATATTATTGAAAAAAAAATGTTTAAAACAAAATTTTAAATGTCATGGAATAGTAATAAAATAATTTAGAAAATTAAATGTCGTTTCAAATGTCATTATTTATGTAGGAATAAATCAGTCAATCTTATTCATGATTCAATATTTCGTTAAATATATCTTTGGACAGACAATAAGTTATTTTTCAATAGATTTATCCTCCAAAAATTTCTTTGTCGAGTAGTATTCTTGAGCTCTTGTTATTGGTTGCATCAAAAAAGGAATAGAACAAAACGTTAATAGAACAACAATCGAATTCGTTTTTTAAAAATCAACTTAGAATTCTTTCTTCTGATGGGAGAAGAAACTGTCAATAAACAGTATAAGAATGCACGCAATGAAATATGACGTCACAGTCATTATATTACTAGTGCTCAAAAGAGATAGCGAGACATTTCCACCACGGCTCCAATATTCGTCAACCCAATATCTGGAATGGTAATTGCTACTACATTTGATAACCAATTTTATACTGTCCAGAAAATCTGATTCGTTTACTTTTAGGCAAGCCTAATCCATCATCAACCACATGATCGCTTACCATCAAGTGGGATAGTGGTCAAACATGAGCCTATCAGTAATAAAATGAAAAAACATTGAAAAATTCTTTCTAAATCCATTTTCGGTTAAGTTGCTTTTTGAATACAAATAAGTATCTAAATCTTGTTTTCTTTGTTTAACTTTATCCCATTATTTGGTGACGATTCCCCAGCTCATTCTTCTCCAGACATTTCACAGCAAATACTTTCTCATCAGAAATAAAATCAGCTAACTTCTACGTCTTCAATTTTGCTACCGTCTCGCCATCTTGGCGCTTCGTTACGCGTAACTTCAGTCCCTTCTCAATTAACGCAGGTGATAGGTCTTGTCCCCGGGGCCTAAGATTGCGCACACATCGACAAATTCACGCCTCTCATCATGTTACCCCTGACTCACAGGAACGAGGCTGATTTGCCGACTTTATGCACCCTAGGAGACTAAGTAATTTGTGTTTGTTGATGGGTCTCGGTTTTTTGTTATTTTTTTACCTTATAATAATCTTACAGCTGGGACTTAAGACCTTTTTGTATGAGTGGGATAGGGCTGTAATGAACGGGCTACCAAGCGGGCCCTGTGTGGGTTGGTGAATGTCATTTGTCTTAATTTTTGTTCTAGGATATGTCGGTTTCCTTACGATGTTTTCCTTTATTGTTTTAACTGTTGCTGTTGAATAAATAATATACATGTTTTCAATCAGAGTACGGTTATTCTGATTGGAGGATATATTAGAGGTTCTTCTCCATACGAAAACACTAATTGAATTTGATTAGCTTTTAATGTTCAATATTGTTTTTTGTCAGACGCCCACGTAAGTCTATGATTTTAAAAAATGTACGAAACATTCTTTCAGCAATTTTTCGTTTTTTGGTTTCCGTACCAACTAAAACTTTTGTTAGAATACATTGTTGTTCGTTTTTCTGTCTGTCTGTCAAAACCCTTTATTTCGGGAACGCGTGGCGTATCGAGTTGAAATTAAAAACATATGCTTAGGTTTGCGGTAGCTTGAAGCTGTTGAAAAATAAAACATTTAGAATTTTAACTAGTTAGTGAGAAAAAAGGATGCTGCCGTTTATGTTGCAAAAAAATATGCATTTAGACAATCTCAAAAGAATCATAATCCATGGAAGTACTTTTCATTTACCTAAGAACCCTTATAAATTGTTAGACACACTAAAAAAAAAAACGATTCGGAAATATCTTCGCACTTACCCAGTTTTTTTATTTCTTACAAAACCTACCAAAGGACTCAACCAAAAAAAGTATCGTTCCCGAAACCCCCGTCCATTTTTCTGACTCAACAATCGAATCTGAGCCGATTATTGACACTCGAAGTGACAGCGTCCAAATTACTAGATACTGATAAATTAATATACATTGTATTTCATGACATTTTCGACCTAATTTTCACGTTACACGTGGTAAAATGGTAATTTACTTGGATTTAGTAACAGAAAATGTTGATTGTATTGATTTAAAAATAGCTTGTTGTCACGTTGTTGTGACCATCGGTATGTGTGTTGTGTTATAATTGTAAGTAATATAGATACAAAGTGTAATATTTTTTATATGACTAGGGTTTTAAAACTATTAGATATGTTTTCGAAGTCTTTTTCTATGAAATTTAAGTTGCACCAAGATGGCAGAACAAATTTTCGGTCTCGGTCGAGGTGGAGGGTTACGCGTAACTATAGTAACGGGCTCACCTTATAGGTCGCTTACTATACTACATATATATTTTTTTATTGCGATATCTTCAGATTGACTTACCTACACACAAACCGAAGGACCTATTATATAGTATGTGTTGATTCTTGTTACACTCATTAAGTGGCCACAGTTTATTCAAATCTGTGAAGCGTATTGACAATTTTTATCGATCTTCTTACAAGAAGAGAAAAAAGAGAGACGAAAAAGAAATTAAGCTTTGGGACATTAAATAATCTTTTAATCTCTTTAGCAAATGCCGATATTTGCATGCCTATTGTCTTTCTATTGTCTCTAATTATGATATTCAAAAGGTTAATAAACTAGCGCGTTTCGCCATCAATAATTACATCACTGCTTACCATCAGGTGGGACCGCAATTGTCTGTATCAATAAAAAAAGAAATTTCACAATTTCTACTTACTGGCACACAAACTTCTTTTATATATGAAGAGTTATGTACAACAGGTTTCAAACTAGACGTGTAGATGTCTAGAACTGAACACAGATCCTCTCCTTCTGTCACTGGGTTATGCTCCACTATGGCTGACACTTGAGGAAACCACAGCCTTAGGACATTGTACCTGAGAATCAGAAATATAGGTTTTATTGTGTACTGGTCTCTAAATGCGACATCGTTAATGTGAAAGTAAAATTATCCCAAGGGGAATAAAGTCATTTAAAACTTTATCGGATGTTTAAAAAAATTAGCCTCCTTTTTGAGGTGGACAAATCATTCAATGTCATCTTTCCGCCCTTGGGTGGGGCGGAGGATAGTATCAGACTATTACTGAGTAAAAACCTACTCCTTTTCCTTCTTCCTTTGTATTCTTTCCAGTTAACGGTTTATGTTTTCACATCACTCCATGGCCTCAGGTAGGCTTCAACCCATTTACACATAAGAAGTAACAGACATACACATATAGTAAAGTTGAAAGTTAGATATTAAATTAAATTGCGTTAGACATTCGCAACCGACCCACAGTTTCCTTCGTGGTCGCGGCAAACCACGAAGAAGATGGCGGTGACGACGACTTAAATGTCTTCTTTAGAAATTTGCAAGATGTGGCTCAAAGCTGAAAACAATTAAAGGAAAGGAGGCAAGCCTTTGCCCAGCTGTGGAACAGTATAGGCTAAATATAATAGCTCAGAGACAGAATACCTTTTTTCTTTTTAAAGTAGGTAAAAAATCACCCAATGACGAATCCCGCCCTTAGGTGAAGCGGAAAACAGAGTCAGACTCTTACTGACTAAACCACCTACCGCATTCCTACGTTGCCATATACACCAGGGGCATAGCCTTCCTTTCAGACGCGAACCCTTGGCCCCAGTTAGCGACCATTCTGCAGGACCTACGGTTAGACACAATACCTACCATTTTACTATATTTGGATACTAATTTCTTCAGATAACATAACGGTTTATCCTTATTTTCAAATCGTTAATAAGACTCTTGTGACATTTAAAAGACATGACAAAAAAAAACACAGTTGAGCCATCATGTCTTCGACCTTAAATGGGTTGTTACCAATTTTTCTAGCTTTTTGCCATATGAATTTGGTTTCCAGCATAGATATTGAATACCAGTATCATTACATAGTATAAAACAAAGTCGCTTCCCCCTGTCCCTATGTAAGCTTAGATCTATAAAACTAAGCAATGGATTTCGATGCGGTTTTTTTTTTAAATAGATAGTGATTTACGAGGAAGAAATTTATAAATATATTGCAACATGTATTTAATATCACCATTGCAACCGTGTGAAGCTGGGGCGGGTCGCTAATTGTACATAAAGCATTTTTTAAACAAAATTTTAAAAAATACTTACATAGCCATAATAATGAAATTACTGCAGCAAGTCATAGCTAAATGCACCACCAAAGGCTTCTGGAACATCGGTTTGACATTGTAAAGACCTTCGACGATCTGATGACGAATGTTGGTGTGGGCATGCTCAGGAGTCTCATCTATTGAATGTTTGTTTTTGTCCTTCCAAATGTTGTAAAACTGAAATGCGCAAAGACAAGATATTAGTTTATAAATATACTAGCCTTCTGCTAGCGTCATTGCCCGCGTGAAAGTAGAGTTCTCCATCCAAAATTTAGACCCCCATTATATTCCTTTAGAAGCTGAATTTTGAAAAACCCTTTCTTAGTGTTTGCCTACGTCATAAAAGGAAGCCTTGTGAAAAATTTCACACTCCTAGGCCCAGTAGTTTCGGCTATGCGTTGATATGTCAGTCAGTCAGTTTCTCCATTTATATATATATACTAACGACCCGCCCCAGCTTCGCATAGGTACTGATATTGAATATATTGTTCTTGTATTACACACATAAAGGTTCCTCTTGAATCAGTCTATCTATTAAAAAAAGCCGCATCAAAATCCGTTTCGTACTTTTAAAGATATAAGCATACATAGGGATGAAGCGACTTTGTTTTATACCTACTATGTAATGACGAGTATATATCTATAGATTAGATTTTTTTTTAAATTGATATATAGTGCTTGGCTGCGATCCCAGATCCCAGTGACGTAATCGTTGATGATGAGGCACACTAGTTTATTAAGAGCCTATCTCTCTAACCATGAAGACACTTATAATCGGTTTCTATAAGTCGGTAGCAAGGATATCTAATTGTTGATTCTCTAACTCAAATTAGTCATTTAATTTAATGTGATTAGAACTAAGATAGTATGAAAGAATTAGCGTATTTATGTGACTAAGACCTACAAATTCAATAAATGAAAAAAAAAACAACAGTGATGAATACTTTGACTGTATAGCTAAAATTCTTTCAAAGCCTCCCAGGATCCTGGCATTTTCAAGATGAGCGCGTTTTATGAGATTACATTTTTTATGAATAACATGCCGTTACGCCTACACACTACAAAGATTCTTAGAAAGAAACCTCAAACGAACTAGGCATTGTATTTAATACTAGCTGTTGCCTACGCATCCGGTTCCGTGAAACAGCTTCCCACCTTTAAACCTACTGTTTATATACAACTGATTTCCTCTGATGTTTTCTATTGAACTATATATAGCCTTATTACAAAATGCGATCTAAAATAGGCCCATGACTTTTACTAGGTTTCATCATCGTTTCTGCCAAAACACGGCCACTGTTACTAAATTTGGTTGGTATTAAACCTAGTCATAGTTCCAAAGTCATTTAGACCGCGTTTAATTAATATTAAACCAAGTAAATAGTCTCGGAACTATTTAAGATGGCTTTACGGAATAAGGCGGTAAGAGACCAAATTAAAATTAAAAATTATTAAAATTAGTTGAGCTCTGAGGTGTTTTGAGTTTTATTAAAACTAAAAAATAGCACTTTTCAATGAAGAAAAATTTATTTAGTAAACTGTACAAATAATTAGATATCTAACCTTAAAACTACATAACCCTAATTAACTTAACTAAAAATAAACCGAGTGCCCACAAGTTGTTTAATGAACTTTCTATACGACTTGTTGACACTTCGCTTGACCCAAGGGCTGGCTTTTACCTAGGGCAAAGAATAAGCATTGCCATACAGCGTGGCAATGCGGCCAGCCTTTTGGGCACTTTACCGGTCGACAGCAATGCGGAAGAGTTTTTTGACGCTTTATTAGATTAGGTATCTTTTCAATTAGAAACATATAAAAATTATTAGAACCGTTTGACCTTTTTTTTGAGCTGCTTTTGTCTTTTAGTGAGACCAACGAACATTCAAGATTTAGGTTTCAATTGAAGTCAAACAATCAATCATATAAATTTCTATAAATGCAGGTAATCACTTCTGCGAGAATATTTGAAGGAATCACCTTGACTAGGACTAGGATACCAAAAGCAAATGTAAGAACCACCGAATGTTCGAAGGAGGTACTGCAGCCCTGGTAAAAAATGTGGGACTCTGAGGATTTTGGTCACAAAAATAGTCTTTTTTTATATTCCACAACTATTACACAACGCCATCTAGTCCCAAGCTAAGCAGAGCTTGTGTTATGGGTACTAGACAACTGATAAACATACTTATATATTTCTAAATACATACATATTGTAGATAAATTACACCCACTCTGGGTGGAGTATAACGGATTTTTTTCAACTTAAATAAAGATAAACTTTAGTCAGTATCCGGCACGCCCCTCGCTTTACTCTAGAGCGATAAAATATATTATGTAATTTCCCATAAAAAAGTAAGTCTTGTAATCATAAATCCTTTACACGACTAACTACAGTAACTACATCATGCAAGTTTACCATAACAAGTTTTTCAATCCAACATTGTATTACTCCAAGTAAATCATTAATCACAATTAAGTTTTCAAAGAAAAACTTCATAACTCCGCTGGTAATACTTCAAGCTCACAAAAATACTAGGAGAACCTTACCATGACATAGCAACGATACAAAATCAGGAAATATCGTCATAATAAGTGGAGTTTCCACATATTTATCGACGTAATAACTCAAGTTGATGATGCGAGCGAATGGTGGAATAATTTTTACAAATGGATACGATATTACACGCAAGTCACTACATAGATTTGTGTATACAGTAGGTCCACAACTTTAAATACAACTACGATCATATAAAAAAAAAACTATAAGTAGGTATAGCTGTAGGTCCATAGGTTCTTTTTTTTTTTGTTTGAAGCGTAAAGGCCAGGTGTAATTGCGGCAAAATCCCGCGCGTGATTCTGGACAAAATACAATACCTAATATGCAATAACAGCAACCAATGTGCATGCTTATTCGAACTGGTGTTGTTGTTCATTCAAATGTTAAAAAGTTTGACCCTTCTATTTTACACCTAAACTGCAAAAACATTTGTTTCAATAATAAATTGGCTGAGACTGTACTATCATTACATAGTATAAAACAAAGTTGCTTCCGGCTATCTATTCCTATGTATGCTTAGATCCTTATAATTACGCAACGGATTTTAATGTGGTTTTTTTAATAAGTAGAATGATTCATGAGGAAGGTTTATAATTATAATAAATGCGTAATATATTAGTACTAGCTTCTGCCCGCGACTTCGTCCGCGGAAAATTTAAATTTCCCATACAACTTCCCCCCCCCCTTTTAACCCCTTACAACCCCTTTTTCGCGATAAAAAGTAGCCTATGTTTTATCTCGGGGTCTAGAATATCTGTATACCAAATTTCATTCAAATCCGTTCAGTAGTTTTGGCGTGAAAGAGTAGCAGACAGACAGACAGACAGACAGACAGACAGACAGAGTTACTTTCGCATTTATAATATTATAGTTAGGATTACACCCGTGCGAAGCTAGGGCGGTTCGCTAGTTAATTATAAATCAAGACTTATATCTTTTATTAAATTATATTTACCCTCTATCAATACCGTTACGTTGGTATTGACGCACGTACGGACACAAGCTCTCATTAATTCAATCAAGATTTTTATAAAATTAGGTCAAATTATATTACTTATTTTATAAACAGCTAAAATTGACTCAGTGGCCGATTCTTAACAAACTACATATTACCAGAATATGCATTTGCTATGTTATGTGTTGTATATAACAGCCATGCTACAAAAAATCAAGTTGTTAGAACTGAACCTTTTAACATTTTATTGCTCATGTCATTAGAGGCAGTATGTTATAATCGCTGGATATTTCCGCTGTATTATTGACTGATATTATTTAGTACAAGGTTTTCGTTATAACCTGATTTTTACTTGCAACTATTCCTTTAGTTGATGATTTGATCTTTCTTTGAAAATATTTTATTAACAAATAAAAGTAACGAGTTGTTGAAAAACTTTGGATCTCTTCCAAAAACAATTAAATTGTAGTGTTTCTAATATTTGCAAGTTTTCAACTTTTCAATCTCAATAAGTTTTTACTAACCTTTTCTCTAGAAAAACTAACAATTTCTAGACAGTTTAGAGTACATCATTCTCTCCGAAATAAAACTGTATAAAGTTTTATATCAAAGAAAATCCAAATTGTAATAAATAAGAATTTATAAAATGCTAAAGGTATAAATAATTGGATTCTTGACTTCGGAATAGGGTTGTCACTTTAAATTGCAACTTCAAATACTCGCCGTCACTGTCATTTTTTATAAAAAAATGTATTGTAGACTTTGAAAGTCAGCTTTACAAATAGGTCTTTGTTTAGCTAAAGAAATAAAATAAATTAATTTGAAAACAACACTTTACTTTAATGAAAACAAAATGTTTTTTGCGTTTAAAGAAGTAGACAAAATGAAAGTGACATAACCTGCAAAGTTAAGCTGCTATGTTGTAAGAACGTCTCTAAATATAAAAAAAGAAGTTGGTTTGAAAATAATACAGTCATAGCCTAGCAATTAAAATAATGCAATTTCATTATTTTCAATGACAATAAATTCATTCTTTCTTTGAAGAGTGACATTTAACTTTGACGCAGCAATAAAATAAATGAAAAGTGACAACCTTATTTTGAAAATTGAAATTTATCAACGTACAGTGATCTTAATATTAAAACCTGAGTATTAGTTATAGAAATTGTTTTAGCAACTCTTTGATAATAATTATTTTAAATGAACATTTCGAAATTGAAGTATTTTAGTGCAAAATGTTATCTTTGAATTAATTTGCGAGCGTTTGTAAAGTCTTGAATAGGTGTTTGAAAACAGCATTCGAAGTGTTTAATTAATGCATTACATGGCGTTTTTAGACTTACTTAAAAAGAGCTAGACATTTTCAAACTTACGATTTATGACCTGACTTTAAGTAATAAATTAATACAAAGACTATTTAATTAAAGTAATGGAACCTTAGGGATAAGAATTTTGTTCCATTACAAGGTTTTTTTTTATACCTTTTTTTATATATAAAAATTAATAGCTGTTCGTTAGTCTCGCTTAAACTTAATAATGGTTGGAACGATTTGGCTAATTCTGGTCTTGAAATATTCGTATTAACTAATAACTCAGGGAAGGTTTAAAAGGTGAGAAAAAAGATCGTAAACGTCCGGTCCTATGTTTGCCGGACAGCTAGTACATAAAATAAAGCAATCACAGAAGGCTCTGGTTTTTGTAAACCCTTACTTATGGACAGGATAATAATAAAAAAAGCAAAAAGAAACTTCTAACTAAAAGCACAATATTAAATTTATTCCAATGATCACCTATTTACAAAATAATATTAGAAGTGAAGATTTTTTTTTAATGAGTAATAAAAATGTCAAATTGTCAAGAAAAAAGTAGACTAGGCGAATGAGATATCCTCTCGGTTTCAAAGAATCAGCGTCTAGTAATCGTCCCGACCAAGCCCAGTCGTCGACAGCTCGTACTGACCCCTTGCGTCTAAAAGAGTTGTCAGCAAACCGTAGGATCTCTGCAGAAGGGTCGAAGCCAACTGAGCCAAAGGTTCGTGTCTGAAAGAAAGGCTCTGGCCTTGATATAAACGGAACGTAGGAACAGGGTGGGTGGTTTAGTCAGTAAAAGTCTGACACTATTTCCCGCTCCGCCCAAGGGCGGGATTTGTTCATTGGATGATTCTTTCCCTGTATAAAACAATAATCATACTTTAAAAGTGCGATTAGAGTTTTCTTTAGTCGATAGCAAAATTAGTCACAGATAAAAAATAGGTTACGAAAAACATGCGAAAAACTCAACGTAACCATAAAAAGCACAGACGAACAAAACAGAAGGTATTTTAATTGCCAATTAAAACTCTCTTACCGGATAAGTCTCAGCTGGTTTTCCTGTATTTTCTTTGTATATTTTAATAAGTATCTCTCTCGCTTCGTCATATTTTTGCTGCGTCAGCAAATATTTGGGACTCTCAGGAAGACAGAACACGTACATGAAAAAGGCTCCTAAGGCCCATAATGACATGATGTAGAGATAAAAATTCCATGTGTTGAGCACTGAAAGGTTAAAACAAAATGCCTGCGTTAGGGCGTGCTTCCATTGCTGCTTAAGACTAGGTAGGTAAGAAATTACACTCCGCCGGGACCCGGAAAACGAGGTAGGCCTAAGAGGCGTTGGATCGACGTCGTAAGGGACGATATGCGTGCTAATGGGCTTAAGGCAGAGGACGCAAAAGACCGAGCGAAGTGGAGACGACTAAGCAGGAAAGCGGACCCCGGGCACCGAGGTGAAAGCCAAGGTAGCAACCGGGACTTACGCTAGGCTGATGATGATGATGATGATGAGGTAAGAAATTACACGTGTCTGGCTTAGGTACTTGAAAAAATTGTAGCTATCACTTTGTAAATGAAAGTGGAAACTATTTTTATTTAACACTAGCTCTTTGTGAGCGGCTTCGCCCGCGTGCATAAAATATAGCCTATGTCACTCAGGAGTAAAGTAGCTTTCTATTGCTGCTAAAATTTCTCCAATCGGACCAGTAGTTCCAGAGATTACCCCCTACAAACAAAAAAACAAACTTTACCTCTTTATTATATTAATAATATAGATTTAAATATACATCTGTGAATTGTACATTAAATTAGTGATTGAATAAATCTATTTCTGAAACTTACTTATTTGATACAATAAATCTTGTTGTTTTATAAGTAGTACATTTAATTTAAAATAATTAAAACTTAATGAATCAAGGCTTTTATTTTCTTATTGTAAATCTATCAATCTGCTCTTATCGGTTTATTGGGTAGACTAATATCAATTTAATAGATTTAGGATAAACAAAAATAAATTTTCGAGGTATCACTCTATTCTATCGATATACATATAAAAAAATTATGTACTACGCACTAGATTAGGCGTTCCGTACAGTCATTTTATTTAATTTAGGTGATTTGCAAGCCATACATCTTTACATTGATGACATTAGTGCAATTTTGATATACAAGCAGTGTGAGAGCGCTGTAAGTTTTAAAAGTTTTGTTAAACGACCTAATGTCAATGAAGTGAAGCAGTAAACTTTAGTACTAACTTTTCAGTAGATATTTTGACAAATTCTTTCTATGAACATGCGTGTCTATCGCTAGGGTTAAAGTCGATGCTCTAACCTCTATTTTTGTTAAATAAATAATTCGAACACAGCGAACGTCTACACACAACACACGCAGCAGTAAAACCACACCTTTACTCAAAACGTGAAAAGTCGAGAGAAACGCTGGCACAATTACGGTTTCAAAAAGATTGAGCAAAATCCCTTTTTTTGAGTTCAGCCCTTTGTTGCTGGGATTTACTGTTGAAGGTCTCAGCAAACATGCTTAGTAACTTAACCTGGAGTGTTATGTTGGTACTTTTAGGCTTAGTGCTGTGTTAGGAGTCTCGTCGAGGGATATACCTTCTATTTCTTTGTGTGAATGTTGGGCGGGGAAAGGATTAATATCTGTGGACTCGACTGTGGCGGCTATTTTTCTCTTCTAGTTTTTGAGGTCAATCGCTGCCTCGGATTTATTTTAGATCGTTGGTGTGTTGCTCCGATTTATGTAAGACTAGGATTGATACACGAATAGTCTGAACTATACGTAGGTATATACCTACATTTTCCATAGTACTTAGAAACTTATAATTTTTTATTATTCAAAGGTTCGTGTTTTTTACAAGAGTAAACCAGCCACGAATACTCCTGTCAGTAACGTGTCCCACTTATTAAAACACATATTTAAAATTACTACCTACACTACCACCTGCACCTTTAATGACTTGTACGAGGCCAACGAAAGAGCTGTCCAGGTGGCGAATTATTGGTCGGATAAAATTTGAGTCAAATCGACACGAAAGGAAGAAGAAGAAGTTGTCTTGGATCTATAAGCCTTTGAAATGGTAATGATCCCAAAAGTCATTATGTATAATATATAATTTCTAGAGATTACACCCAAACCTGTAACTACTATCTGTAAGTAGACCATGCAAATATTTGTTTTTAGTGGTATGATATCATTTACTTACCAAATTTTCCGCCAAAGAAAGAATACCTCCAGTCATTGGTCAGGATTGCCCAGGACATAGCAGCAATTAGTATATGGGACACGGCTATGAATGAAGACTGGCATAGTAACATACGATCCCTGATGCTGGAGTAGGAGAACTCGGCGGTTAATGATACACAGGCACTAAATGCAGTGGCGTATCTGTAAGAAAGAAAATTTGATAAGAATTGGATTTTACAAAGAAAGAAAGGGAACTTTTTTTTATGGTGGGAAAAATCATCTAATGACGAATCCCGCGCGGTGCAGAAAACAGTGTCAGACTCTTACTGACTAAACGCCCCACCCCATTCTTTCTTAGACTTCATACCAGGGTCGGACCTTTCTTTCAGAAGCCGGACCGGGGGTGGTAAAGACCTCTTCCTACTTTTATTATGTATTTTTTCTCTTTTTTCTCAAACCACCTCAAACCAAAGGCCGGCTTGAGGTGGCTTGAGAGAAAAAAAAGATAGATATTTTAGAGCATTTTGCCACCTTTTCCCAGGTCGACCTCGGCCCATCCTAAGGTACCCAATAAATTTGAACAATGTAGCACTTTAGTATTACTCTTTGGAAGAGCCCGTGGAGGGCCAGGGAATGTAAAGAAAAGATGGATGGATTGTCTGAGGTGTGATATGAAAGATAAGGGGTGGTCACAGCGTGACGGGTGACAGGACAGAAAGAAGACGTGGTGTGTGTGCACCAACGAATACCATAGGCCCAGTACACGATTCTAGAAATCCAGTGATAGAATTTTTCATAGGTTTTTTATTAAATAAAAGTTTGTTTTTTTATTTAACCTTTCGACTACCTTATTACAGACATAATTAAAAGACAATAGGTGTGCGGACACCGGTGTCCTCTCGGGTTCTAATAAATTAAACAGTATAAATTCGTTAGATTGTTGTTATCAGGAAACACAGAAACAGGGAATTTCACATCTTATTTCAGCAAAGAATATTATGAGAAGCAGTAAAACAGAATAGTTATCAATTTTAAATTAAATTTCACTTCGTGGATAAAAGTAAGAGACAAGACAATGAAATGATTGAGGCAAAAAAATAGCCATTTAATTTTAAAGCCAGTCAAAATAGCAACTGCGACTTGAGAAATCCAAAATTCTCTATTGTGACGTAATAATTACAGCGAAGCTTAAAACATTATTCTTTTGTGTCGAAACAAAGCTAAGAATTTCGAGTCGGGGCTTTCAGACAAAAAATATTGAATAAAGGTCTAGGCGAGAGACCAAGACGTGTCTCAAGAAAATTTAGCCTAGACATTAATTTTATTACAACAAAAGGAAACTTTTTAAGCAATGAAAATCTGACTTTGGTTACTGGTATACTTAAGAAAGCCCTTCCCCACTCGTCCATTGCCTGCTGCGATCTTCCCGCTCGTTTAAGGGCTTTATCACACTAGCGGTTTGTGAGCGGTTGCGGGGCGGGGTGGGCACGCAGCCAATGCTTCGCGAACACGCCGCGGCTGGAAAGCGAAGACTATAAGCACGCAACGTTTTTGTTGCAAGCTTATAGCAAGTTATCGACGTTACAATTCACTCGGTAACAAAAATAATAGATTCTGATAAGAAGACACTGTTTTTGACTTTGATACTTCGAAGACGCCAAAGACGAAAACGGAAGCATCGACGAATTTAAATCTCGTTACGTTGCAAAAAATGCGCTGCGCATACGCTGCGTATTCGTTGCGCGCCCGTAACGTATTCGTTGTGCAACCGCTCCGCTCTAAAGACGTTCGCAATCCGCTAGTATGAGAACACCCTAAAATTTGGGTGTCTTCAAGGCTTGAGTGAATAGGCTCTTAATAAACTAGCGCGCCTCATCATCAACGATTGCATCACTGCTTCGCAAAGACTGGGATGGCAGTCAAGCACTAGTTTATTCAATATAATACAAAAAAAAAACTTTTCGGTTCACCCAACGCAATGTTTAATGAAAAGGCAACGTAAAAAAGAAAGATAATACCGGAAAGCTCTTCTGCCACGCTTTAGTTCTATAATTAACTCGAATATTTCACAAAACTTGTTCCAGATAATACGTTTTTAAAAAAACTGTATAAGTTTTCGAAAAAAAAAGTTTTCGACATTCAGAATCATGATTAAATTTTTTAAGTTTTTGAGTATTTTATGAAGGCATACAGATAAGAAAAAATAGCAGATTTTCAAAAGTCTTTACTAAATATCCTCAAAATATTTTCGTTTCTAAAACATTCAATGAAAAATTAGTAATAACGTCATAATCGCGTAAGAGTAAGCGGTGTAACGCGAATGAATTATATACGAATTATACGAGTAGATACTAAAAAAACATAAAGAAATTGGTTTGAAAAGAAAGAAAATATTGTCATTAGGAAAGATTTGACTATGAATATGTAATAAGAGGAAAACCAATGAGACGGTGAATGAGCTGTGGAAAAGATAACAGATAAAACAACAAAATAAAATCAAAATCTTTTGATTATTTTGCTAAAACTCCTCAATAAAGTCTGCAATTTTTTGTTTTATTTACTTTTACACAATATGAAGATTACTTATAATTAATTATAATTTTTACTAGTTCACTGTTCTGACAGTATTCTAAATGCGAATTTTTGAAAAATTAATTATTTTATCCCTCACTAGCGACTCGCCCCAGCTTCGCACGGGTGCAATGCTAGTATAAAGTCAAACAAAGTCAAAGTCAAAGTCAAACTCATTTATTTCAAATAGACCATTTACAGGCACTTTTGAAATGTCAAAATTGAAGCTAGTTTGCACGTTCCAAGGCGTAGACTCCTATGGAGAAGAACGTGCAAGAAACTCCATGGGCACTCTTTTAAATCAAAATTTATATTTACATATTACTTGGTTACAAAATGTTGATTCTAATATGCGAGCACGATGTAGCGGTATTTAACAAAAAGTAAAATAATAATAATAAAAAAAAATTCAAATAAGCGCCTAGCAGCCAAGAGATGACCGGTCTCAACTGACGGCACCCGTTCACGAGCATGACGCATGTATCAGCCCCACTCCGCTCAACCATTTTAGAGGGAACAGAATGACCCAACACACGCGCCACCATCAGCGAGACATTTGAGAGAGCATGACAAACTCTCAGCTGCCATGCTCGAATGTCAAATAAGTTGCAACCTAGCGAAAAATGCTCCATGGTACTTCACATTTACAAAATTTACAAAGTGCTTCTACATTATACAATGCTATTGTATCCAAATCAAAAAAATATAATAATTGTAGATGGTCATGAGCTTCAATTTAACAAATAAAATATAAAACTATTACGAAAAGCCAATATAAAAAGGGCAACAACTTCCATCCTTTCAATGAATATGTTAACAACAAAAATTAGAAGGCAAAAGTAGACTGTGGCTGTGGAGCAGAAACGGCATTTAACCAAGCATTATTATCAAGAATGTAATCTTCCAGTTTATAATATGCTTGTCTATAATATATTGCGGTGTACAATAAAATATAAATAAATATGCATACATATAAATTTTCCTTTTTAATCACTCCATCAATCAAAAAGCGCATGAAAATCCGTGGCTTAGTTTTAAAGATCATAATGACAGACAGCGGGAAGCAATTTTGTTTTATACTATGTAGTAATGATTGTTTTGACTGTTAATAAAATAATATTTTCAAAAGTACTTACAGTAATCCTTCAAAAAACTTTGCAGTAGCAAGAACTTCGAATGTCTGACTGGAACCTCCAATAACTTGAAAAATGAAAAGTCCAAGAAAACCTATTCCTAAAAATATCTTTCTTCCAAAAGCATCAGTTAGGAAACCTGCTACCACAGACGATAAAAGCATACCTGAAAGAATTAATTATTAAAAATTAGAACTTTACAACTTAAATATACTTAAAAAATTGGAAAGATGGTGATTACTTTAGAAAATAGCTGGCTAAGAGCCAAATTCACCAATAAAACTAATTGCGATTATTTAAAAAAAAAACACAAAAAGTGTTTGGTTTTGAACGCAAAAAGAAGCTATAATCTCGATTTGATGCTTAGTAAGTAGTCTTATTAGTGAATGTAAAATAAAATTATTGTTTTTTTTTCTTTAATAATTTAAAAAAAAAAATTTGTTTAACTTGTTGTAAAATACGTTTGAGAAACTCACAATGACCCCTTTAATTTCTAATGTAACAGGGGAATTTATTGACTTAAATCTATATTAGGTACTACATAAAAAAATACATACGCAAGCGTCAATGTTGAATATAATGACGATAAAGTTTTTGAGGATATTTTTGCTTAGCTTTGGGATACTATAATTATATTCATTAAAAGAATGAGTTTTAATAATTGTTCAGAACTAAAACGTTCCGCAAATAAACCGTAATCCACCACACAGGCCCAGTTTTAATATGATTAAGAACATTTTTTTACGTAACTTAAAAAGCTTTTTGCAATAATTCTCGAAATATACTTAGTATTAAAGGTTTAGAAACGTTAAGTTATATTAACACTTAAGAACATTCTCTTTGACTAATACGATTTAGCAAGGCGGAGTTTAAATCTAGCATAAATCATTGTTAAAATATCCAAAATATAACAATACAAAGATAAGCCTCCGCCAGTATTCATCGTACAACAGATCTGAACAAATCATAACTTTGACGAGTTCCCATCCCTCCCGTCGTCAATTTTGTCAAGGGAGGAGGGAAACAATATCGAGCCTTTTCAGTAAGAACATTGTAATCGACAGTTCGTATTTTTGTAGGAAACAGTTTTTTCTTTCATAAATGGAAAGTTTTTTTGATAATATGACAAAAACGCCAATACTATGTAATCGTATCTTTATTGCTTTTATAATAGCACTTCAGTAAACAGCTCACTGTAGGCCATAGCTGATAGTTGCCAGCGTACAGCTCGATGTGGGAGCAAAACCACCTCTGTCGCCCGGATGGCCCGATAACCATGTGTTTGTGTGGATAAGCAGGTTACATAACGAGCTTATAATTTAGTGATTTTTTGTGACAGAGAAGATTTTGTACATAGAATCTTTGCATAAAAATAGTAAACAAGTGTCTCAGAGTGTGCGTTTTGCATAAATACTTGCTATGGCTTCTACACGTACCCCTCTAGCCAAGTTACGATCGTTTCGCTAACGTCAAACGCTTGGTATTGGCCACGCCTTCAATTCTTTTATTTTTACAACGTGAAGTCAGGTAACATCAGAACTAAAGAATTGAGGGTATGATAAACTCATTAAAGCCTTCAACGTTAACGAAACGATCGTAACTTGGCTAAGGGGGCTGATATTTTAACTCGTAATGGTAAGGCCCGAGCAAATACTTTTGAAGACAGTTTAGAATGTAAACCAACAAGTCTACGTCAGACTAAAGTTGCCTAGGACATAATATTAAAGTTCAGTAACTTATTTGGAAACTGACCTCGTGTGTCTGGAATCTATTACGGTATCAAGAAGGAATGTGAACCTAACATAAGTTGGTAGTGAATAGTTCACTAAGGGCCAAATTCACCAATAAAACTAATCCCGATTATTTAAAACAAAACGCAACTGCCTTGGTTTTGGACGTCTAAACGAGATTGTAACTCCATTTTGCGTTTCACCGCTATGAATTGAATCTAGTTTACGCTAAACTCAGTTTTAGTGCTACTGTTTTCGACAAGGGTCTTTAAACTAAATTACGCTGAGCTTAGTTTAGTTGAACTAAGTTTTTATAGTGTTTGATGAATTCAGCAGAATGATTTTCGATTTTGAGATGGGTGATGGAATAACAGAAAATAATGCACCTCTGCTCAATTTTTTTTTACTGCAATCAATTCGTTTCCAGGTATGTTTTTTTTTACCATCCCGTGCGCGTAACCCCCTAAATGTCTTTTTATTTATTTAATTAACTCTATGCACCATAAGAGTACAGAGGCGGAATTACTACCAGTCAACTTTTGAGTGATGCAGTGACAAATATTAGAAATATATAAATATGTTTATCAGTTTTCTAGTACTCGTAACACAAGCTCTGCTTAGCTTGAGACTAGACGGCGTTGTGTGATGGTCGTCGAATATTATATTATAAAAAAAATATATAATGAATGTTTCTTTTCATACTAGTGTTTAATTATATTGTAGTACAGGGAATAAGCAGACGGGACGCGGGGCATGATCCCGGTGTGAGTGTCTCACGCTTAAAATTTTCTGCATACGGGGCAATTCAAATTGACTGACCTGTTGGACTGGTAGTTAATGACCCTAATTTCTATACCAAACGTATAGGTCATGCAGGACAAATGTCTGTGTGATGACCACGATAATTTATTCCGTATCTAAGAGCAATTTATCTAAAATATGTATGTATTTAGAAATATATAAGTATGTTTATCAGTTATCTAGTACTCATAACACAAGCTCTGCTTAGCTTGGGTCTAGATGATGCTGTGTGATAGTTGTGGAAAAAAAAAATCCGCTGATATTAAAAGTATTTTTAGCCTAGTTTTTTCAATTTTTCTTTGATGCAAGTTCCTAGAACATTCGATTCTTGAACCTTCATATAACATGCATGAGAATCGATCGCTGAAGTTAGCGGTGGTTCGATGCCATTCTTTCAACGTCCGACCTCAGGCCTTGTCCTGTCAGTTATAAATTTACGTCCAGGTGCTACTTTTCCATTAGCCAGCATAACTCTTGGTGCTATAAATTTACTTTGTTACATTAGTTTGGTGATATTTTTAGTAATATCAGAAATACTTTGTTTGATATTTTTTTTTCTAAATTTAATTTTTTTTGTTGCATTATTAAAACTTTTCTGTTTATTTTCTAATAACAAGGACAAAATTATCAAATTTTACTTTACTTTTTTTCTTTATTATTGTTATGTATTGTGTTTTATATAGGTATATAATTATTTTATGCTTATAAATACCTAGTGTTTGATTTATTAGTTAGCAGTACTATTTTAAGCTCTTTGGATCCATTCTAAGATTGTCTGGCAATTATCGCTGTCACTGATAAGACCGCCCTTGTACGCATAGATAGATATACTCTTTATTGTACACCAAAAATAGATTTAGGTGTATATATAAGTTGTGTTATTTTTGTCGAGTAGAATAAAGTTTGTTGTTGTTTGTTGTTTGTTGTTGCCAACGAGCAATGGAGCGCAGTATACTTGGCGTTAAATTAATGGATCGTGTTCGAAACACCACACTGCGCTCAAAAACTAAAATTATAGATGTGACTCAAAAGGCTGCCCAACTGAAATGGGACTGGGCAGGACACGTCTGCCGCATGCCCGACAAACTGTGGGCCAAAATAATACAAAGTTGGTGCCCTGAGACAGTGCGACGGGGTCGCGGCAGACCACGAAAGAGATGGCGCGATGAGCTAGACAGATTCCTCCCGAACTGGCAAGAAGAAGCGCAGGCCCGTGATGGGTGGAAGAAGTGGAAGGAGGCCTTTGCCCAGGAGTGGGACAGAACACGCTAACAAAAAAAAAAAAAAGAATAAAGTTTATTATATTCTATATGCATCGATAATTTTAAATTAACTATTTCAACTTACCAACATACGGCATAGCATTCAACAATCCCTTTTGCAATAAATCCATTTTCAGGTCGCATTCTGCACTTGGTAGGAGATAAGCCGTAGTAGAACTAGCTAGGATTCCTGCCAGGAATCCCACAAAAGCTATAGACAGAAGTTTTATATGAAATCTTCCGAAAGTACAAGCAATGAGAGCAGCGTCGATTTCTTTCATTGGGGTTTTCCATTCTTCACGGGCTTGGGCTGAAAACAATGAGACGCATTACTAATAACACTCTTAATCAAAAATATCAATCGTGTATTTTTTTTTACGGATAAAAATCTCCGACTCTTGGGTGGAGCGGGAGATAATTTCAGACTTTTGTTGACTAAAATACCCATCCCGTTACTTTATAGCAATTCATATTGGGACTGAACTTTTCTTTAGAAAGTCGGTCCATGGCCCTAGTAGGCTTCGGCCCTACAGATCGTGTATGGAGTATTCCTCTCATCTTAGGGATGGGGCTGTCAAACGCCAGTTTAATGTACTCGAATATCGATTGAGAAGCAAGCTAAGACCATCGGCAATAATGCGCTTATCGAGTCAAAACTGCAGTCTTGATGATGGGCGCCTAGTCGTTAACCTGTAGGTTTTCAGTGTGCATAAGAATTGCATAATTTAATTCCGCCAAATCCGTTCTATCATCAGACCACTAGACGTACAGCGTTGCGCCATTGTTAAGTATAAACATCTCAACCATACAAATAAATGATTTTGAGAAAACATTTATTATGTGTACAGCTATGGAGTGGAATTCCCTGCCGGAATCTGTGTTTCCTGCTAGCTATAAACTAGGGGTCTTTAATTCTAGAGTGAATAGGTTATTTCTAGGAAAGCGTGCTCCATCGGTGGCATTAGGTGAGATAATAATCCAACGCTCATATAAAAAAAATATATACAATGTGTCCGGGTTCGGACTGTACAAACTTTAGGGGGTGATACTTTGCTCTATTTTATCACTAAAACTATTCCACATGTGAGGTCTAAACCCGACCCCCTCTGAATGGCAGCCATTTTTGTATTTTGGTTCAGTTTTGGGTAACGTCCATACTAAAACTTATGTAAAATTGGAATTTAATGCCCGATTATCGTATAAAAAAAACTTCCCGTAACGGCAAAGTATTAGCAATCAGATAAATAACTCAAATTATTTTAATTATTGCTATATCATACTGAAATCAATGCTGAAACATCAACTTCATGTCAAAATTATCATCAATTTTTTAGTTTTTCAAGATTATTTCAAAAAATACCTTTTTTTTCTTCCTACTTCCCCATAGAATGCAACGATCATTCATATCTTATGCACGGAAGGGCTAGGTTTAAGCAACAATATCTCTTAAATGAATAGTCATAGAATTGAGTAAAAACTCATTATCATATCATATCATTATCTAGGTAAACATATCATCCATGAGTTACGCTTATAAAAAATGGTAGTTCTCGGGGGTATTTTTTGAAATAATCTTGAAAAACTAAAAAATTGATGATAATTTTGACATGAAGTTGATGTTTCAGCATTGAATTCAGTATGATATAGCAATAATTAAAATAATTTGAGTTATTTATCTGATTGCTAATACTTTGCCGTTACGAGAAGTTTTTTTTATACGATAATCGGGCATTAAATTCCAATTTTACATAAGTTTTAGTATGGACGTTACCCAAAACTGAACCAAAATACAAAAATGGCTGCCATTCAGAGGGGGTTGGGTTTAGACCTCACATGTGGAATAGTTTTAGTGATAAAATAGAGCAAAGTATCACCCCCTAAAGTTTGTACAGTCCGAACCCGGACACATTGTATATTATCAACCTTAGTTTTATTGAGTATAAATGGATAGATGGAGAGGGAGAGGGAGTCCAAAGAAAATATGGATGGATTGTGTGAGAAGTGATATGAAAAACAGAGGAGTTAGTTATCACTAACTCCTAGTGCGACGGGTGACAGGGTAGAATGAAATGCGCGCCGACCCCAAATAAAACGGGACAAGGGCAGGAAGAGATGGAGGAGGAGTTTTATTGTAAGTGAAATAACTAATTGTACTTAGTTATTAGACACAAACATAATCAAAACTTAGTTGTACATAATTACCTCGGCCTTCAAATAGAATGAGAATTTTGTATTTACTATTATATTGTTTATAATTACTTACTATTATGTTCTAGTTTCAAAATAATTAGGTTCTAAATAAAGAAGACCCAAACATACAAAGTAACAATGACATGAATTAAGTAGTATTAGATAACAACAATTTTATTGACTCAAATAAATATTATATTTTTCAGTAGGATAATATACAAGGTGTCATTGACATGTTAACGCAAACGAATACCATGGATCCAGCACATGATTCTGGACCAGAAAATTCCATCACTGGGGGGTCTAGAAACATGTACTGGATCTATGGTATTCGTTCGCGTTAACATGTCAATGACACCTTGTATGTAGCATCAGTATTGTAATGTTCCCACAGCAGGAACTCAGGCCTCTCTCTAGGATAGAAAATTTTCCGAAATCCAGGACGCTGACCCAGTGCGGGTTGGTGGATGTCACATTTCTTCGAATTTTTGATTTTAGGACATGCCGGTTTCCTCACGATATTTTTTTTTCACCGTTTTGAGAGCAGTGGCGATAAAATAAATTACACAAAGGGTTACATTAAAATGGATCTAAAGTTTTTTTTGTACGGTTCTGGGTCAAGTTGTACGTTGTTTAAAACAAGATTGGGAAACTTAATATAATGTTTATTGAGCGTTTTTAGGCAGTACAGTGTCTATCAAGACCACCATTTGTGTTATATAACTCTCCTTGTACAATACACTATGATTACAGCAAAACTACATTACGATAAATAAATGATTTCTTACACGAATCCTTACAACAAAATAACAATCCAATGCATAATATTATTATTCAGTAGACTATATTCGATTTCAGACTTACGAAAAGATTTCGATAAGACCACCACATCAAGAATATATTAAACATAAAAGCATTCGTGAAGCTATAATATCACCGAGTAATACTCGTGTCAATATCAGAAAACATTATGAAAGATTGTATTTTCTCCGACCAAATAAAGATAAGAAGCAAATACAAGAAACATCTAAGAAAATAGCTGAAACTATATTTCCCTTGTAATAGAAATGAAGGGGAAACACAAAAGATTTCTCTAAGTTAGGATAGTCTTTATCGTATAGATATTTCCTTTAAATATTATCAAACTAAGCGTACCTTTACAATGGAATAGATTACAGATAGATAGAGAAATATATTTATTAAAATACTGTAACTGATGTTGAGACTAACTTCAAGAGGCCTTTTTTATGGTGGGAAAAATCATCTAATGACAAATCCCGCCCTTGGGTGGAACGGGAAACAATGTCAGACTTACAGGCTTACTAACTAAACGACCTACACCATTTCCTTCTTAGCATCCATATCATGGTCGTACCTACCTTCCTTTCAGAAAAAGTTCTGATGCTGTTATAATTTGTTAGTTTCTTACTTAATTATTTGTTACACATAGTTAAACATTATAACTTCATTAAAAGGTAAATAAATATATAAACTAAATATATTAATATTTACAAATGGTAAAGAACAAAATAAGAAACTAATTAGGCTTTAAAAATTCATCCACATCGATATCAATAGGAAAAGTACCCAGTACGCTGCAGCTTTGCCACGCTAGATAGCAATGCTGAATGCAGACAGAAAGAAAGCCCAAATATATTAGTTTCTTATGTGTTATTCATTTGATTTAAAATATTGGTAATTGAATGTTGCGTTATTAAAATATTTTATACAGGGTTGTTGGTAGCACGCTGTATTTCTTGTAGGACGTCCTAGCGGGATAAAAAATGCAACGAATTTAGTCACTATTTAGTTGTTAAATTTGTACCAAAACTCAGTAGTATTTTGAGTAAGTAATTCTTGCTATAATGTCCTTATTATTTACTACGTATTAAAAATTTCTATACATACCAAAAAGTTATATGCAAAAGAACAAAAAAATGAAAAAAGTTTTTATTACAACCATAAATCAATCTTTTCTAAAACCTCATAAACCAGAGACCAATAAAAACGCAAATGTCAAGATGACACCCCGATGACAAAGTATCACACAAAAAAGCAAGAGAAAATTTATAATAGGCCATCAAATAAAACATTGGCAAACTTGAAAGGCACAAGACAATGGAATGGTTATGTAGTCTTTCCCTGAACAGGAATAAGGCAATCCCGCCCCAGTTCCACCAAACACTGAACGAATTGATAGAGGCGTTAATCAAGCCCGAAACTTTGAAACGGGACTTGTTCTTCGCTTTACTCCTCATTGTGATCAAAGAAAATGATTTTGTACAGAACGGGAACACAGAAATCGACATTGTTGATTACATATTGGCTAAGAGAAGGGATCGCCGACAAGTTTATGAAATACAAGTCATCTTGTATCCTTATGAAGGTACTCCGGCGAATATAATCCTTTGTGCCCTTAATGATACGATGCTCATTAATGCAATAGTAGACGCTACTAAGGAAACGCATTCATTATGTGTGCCCGTTAATGAACACCTAACAACATCTTGCTTAGGTATTCCGTCTTCATTTTATCGTCTGGAAGAGCTTATTAATTCATTGAAAGAGAAAATAGTTATCCCTGTCAGAAACAGTATATTAAGCTACCACAATCAACCGTGTAGCAATCTATATGGCCTTCCAGAGGATGCATTATTTGAAGTTCTTTTGCATTTGTCCCTTACTGATATTTTAAATGTGGCACAATCTTCTAAGAAGCTGAATAAATTATTAAAAGATGATAACTTGTGGTCACTTCTTTATAAAAGAGATTTTCCAAGGATGAGGAATAGTAAGGATGGTGATTGGCGCAATGTTTATAAAAAGACATATCACAGGGTGACTAAGCAGAGAACTAGGAGAACTACAGTAAATGTTAGAGACGTTATTGATGAAACTGCTGAATGGTTAGACATGCCCGTAAGAGATTCAAGGTTAGAACTTATTTTGTGACATTTTTATTAAAAGTATTGTTCTTGTGATCATTGTTTTTATTTTTCTTTTTACTGTAAGCGGCCTTTTTTGTTCTTTAAAAGAACCATGACCCATACAAGTAACCCATGCGTTCATGATCATTATTTCAATCAAAATACGTCCACTATTGGACATAGGCTTCCCCTAAACGTCGCCACAAAATTACATTCAAGAATTCCAGCAACCCTGACCATGAATTGGTCCACCTTGTGGAAGGAATGTGTTCACAAATAAAGTAAATTCACATGCACAAAACACCCAGATGCATCCTGTTACGCTGAGTCTTGCAAGTTCAAACAAAGATCTTTCCAGATCTTTGTTTGAACTTGAATTATCTATAGGCTATCCAGGTCTAAAAATTTGCACTGCTGAGACATAGGCATCTATCGAATGATAAAGAGCAAACAAAAATACACGAAGCAATTATTATTTTATTTATTTATGGCACACTAACATATTATACACTAAAAACACATTATATTTAACAATAAAACTTATATAAATCATGTAGGGTTAATTTTCCACTTACAAGTGTACATAGCATTAACATAATATCCAGTCTTATGGCATAAAAAATAAAACAAAACTACAGCACTAAAAAAAAAACTAATTACATGTAATGTAATTTTTTTTTTTTTTAATAGCCTATTTTGTGTCCCACTGCTGGGCAAAGGCCTCCCCTTTCTCCTTTCATGTGATGATCTAATCACGTTCGCGGGGCAAACTTGGCCAGAGATCGCCCAAGACAGGGAATGTAATGTAATGATTATAAATTATATTTATATGCCTCTGATAAAACATAGAGAATCTACTTGTTTGCTGTAATCTGACCCATGTTAACAAATAAAATATTCCGATTCAAGCCCAGAGTGGATTGGTAGTCGTCACAAGTTTTTTATTTTTTTCAGTGTCTGCATTCACACATATGGTGTCTCTGTACTTATTCGAGTTTTAGTTTCAAACTATCTGTACATTGTATAGAGTGTGATTATTGTCCTTTTGTCCAATTTCAAGTCACCTCACTGCTCGTTGGTTTGAATATCCACTCACGTGCAACGAGATAAGCCAATGTATTGTTTTGTATTTTATTCCTAGTGTTTGCAGTAAGCTGGTCGTGCCTGCTGTTGCATTCAAAATGTTTAGCTTTTTGTTTTTTCTTTCCTAAACAATCTCACTTGGTCTTTACAATTTAGTGTTTTTCAATCTCATTCGTGATGTTTTTTCGTGATTTTAATTTCGTTTAGTAAATAAAACCATGTATGATAACTGAGCAATTTTTTTACAAGCTTTTTATAAGCTTGCAGTGTATGTAACTATGTATGCTCGGCTCAAATCTTGCAACTTAATTTTTAAGCAGATACCGTCACCCGATTGAGCTGCAATTTTGCATGCAGGTGTAAATCGAATGACAATGCGATATTATGATGACATGGAGCTGATGGAGCTGGAAGGTAACCATAGGAACTCTGCAATATTACAACTCAACCTTATCGTCGTTGGACTCATTGGATTTGTATTGACGAGTACTTTGATGCTAAATGGTAAACAGATCTAATCTGGAGCTGGAAGATCACCACACAAACTCGGTGATAAGGAATGGATTTGATGAGTATTAATTATATAGTAGGTATATACCGCGCTATTAAAGCCTGTTATGAAAATTATATTTTCATTTAATACTTACTTGTTATTTATGGAGGTAAGATACATAGATACTGGTATATTTACTTATATTGCATACCGTTCGATTCGTAGGTATATATCTGGGAAAAGCTTATACAGATATCAATTGTCGTGATTATCACAATATCTTCCTGCTTTTATCCCATTCTGCTTGGTGTTGACGCAATACATTATATTCTTCCATTCTATCCTGTCAATCGTCACGCTATCACTGATTCCCTTTTCTTTAATATTATAGTAGATATCCATATAAAAATAAATGTTAAGTTGATAGGGTTCTGTAATAAGGTTAGTAATATATTAATTTTATACATACCACATAAAAATAACATTTAAAAAAATAAGGGGATTTTATATTGCTAAAGTATAAATGAGCGTGGATGGAAAGGTAAGAAAAAAAAATATAAGAATGAACTTTATGAGAAGAGATAATAAAACGAGAACATATTAATTACACTAGTACTGACATATCGACGCATTGCCGAAACTATAGGGACTATTTTATGATACAGGACACTAAGAAAGGATTTTTAAAATCAAATCCCTAAAAAGAAAGTAAAACGGGAGTCTAAAGTTTATATGAAGAAGGCGCGGGCTTGCGGAGGGTGAGTAATGTGTAGCTCTACGTCCGATCGTCTGGTAACAGTCCGGACCAAGCCAAGTTGTCAAAGGTGCGCTCCATTTCCACGCGCCTCAAGGAGTTGTCAGCAAATGTAGACGCCCAATTTCAAGCCTACTGGGGCCCCGTTCCGGTTTCTAAAAGGAAGGTTCGACCCCGGTATGAAGGCTAAGAAGAAAGGAGTGGGTCGTTTAGTCAGTAAGAGTCTGACACTGTTTCCCGCCCTACTTAAAGGCGAAATTAGAATGATTTTTCCCACCATAAATAAAAAACAGTTTATATGGAGAAACTTACTTAAACATGGGCAAAGCCACTGGCAGAAGCTAGTACCTACGTTATATAAAATCTAGTTACATCCCTCAAGATTTCCCCAGTTTAGCTCACAGCAAAATCAAATGAATAGTGTAATATAATAAAAACTTTGTGTGTGAATAAAAAATTCGAGTCGATTCCAAGAGCAATCAACGCGGACAAGAAAAAATGGGTTGACGTTAGAAATTGTGGCGGTAACAAAGAAAATACCTAATGTAAGAAGAATCGAGGCTTTCAGGTTACTCTGTAAAGGTCTTGAGACCTGCCTTTGTGTACCTTCTTAGGTAGTGGTCGGTCAACATTTAAATGTTTTTCTTCTCGCATTTTCATACAGAAAATAGATGTTAATCGACCCGAAAATATTGATGTAGCTGTTCCGAATTCAGATTTTACGTAGCTATTTTCAGATATGGCTCGGCCCTAGCATAAAAGGTGAGGTAGGAACTGGGTAGGCTTTTTAGTCAGTAAAAGTCTGACTCTATCTTGGAGAAGAGAGGCAGTTGTCATTGGATAAATTTTACACACTGAAAAAAAAGGGGAATCATTTGACTTGATGACCTTTACGGACTAAAATGATCTTTTTTGTCTTCATCTCAGACTCAGGAGTTCTCTTTCACATAACCCGTAGCCAAAGTAGGCTTTGACCCTGCTGAGCCCTACGATTTTGGTGACATCTCCTTGAGGCACGTATAGCACTATGGATGAAACTTCCCAGGCATTTTTAAATAATTATTACGCTAACATGCCTTTTTTGAAATTGGATATCATCAAATAAATTCACGCACTGTGCGTGAAGTGGGAAAGCGTCTCAGACTTTTACTGATTAAACCCTGTGCTTCTTCAGTTGTTTTGCGTTTTAAAAAAAAAAGATACCGCGATTCTTTTTTTTTCAGAACTTCTTCCCGAGCCCGGGAATTGACCTTGTTGGTCCCTTTTGGTTACCCGAAAATTGGAGAAAGAGGATTTAGACTGTGACTACAATAAAATTTAGTGAGCGAATGGGAAAGCTACAGAAGTCATTGTATAATTTTCCACATTTTCCACCTCAAAAAGAAAACTTTGTCCTTCCCATGAACTCAAGAAAAGTTTAAAGAGAAAGAAAAATAAAATATCATTTTCTGATATGATTAAATAGGAAATGAAAATTTCTACGGAAACACGTCAGGTTCTCGTGGAATCCCATAGGGCTTGCGTGACGAGAAATACAGCATACATAATATATGTAAACTTCTTGATCCAGTAACCCCATTTCCTACCGAGAATCTTCACGCCTACGCAAAGTATGAAACTACTAGTACCTTATACTTTTGAGACCCGAGCGAACGCGAGCGTTTTCACACCTATTGTCTTTCTATTATGTTTCTAATTACGGTATTCGAAAGGTAAAGCTGATATTCCTATCTACACTAATATAATAAAGAGGTAACGTTTGTTTTTTTGTATGCAGGAGGTAATCTCCGGTCCGATTGGAAAAAATTTAGCAACAATAGAAAGCTCCTTTACTCCTGAGTGACATAGGCTATATTTTATGTACGCGGGCGAAGCCGCTGACAAAACCAAGTATGTAGAAAATTAAAAAATCGAAGACAACATACTATTGGCATAAAGAGACATAGCATAGCATCAGTCTTATAATAAAAATTGCTGGGATTCAGGCCTCTTCTCAGGGAAAGGGAATGGGCTGTAATCCACCACGTGGGCTCAGTGCAGATTAGTGGATAGAACTTTAAAAACAAATAAAAATACAAAAAGATTAAAATCGGTTCACGCAATCTAAAATTACCACCGGATACAGCACCATCTCTCGGAAAATTGGCTTACCCAATTTTCCGAGAGATGGTGCTGTACCCTACTGGCTACTGGGTTCTGTTACAGTTGCGACGGACGGGAAACTACGGAACAATACTGTTCTTCGATTTTTTGGTTCTAGAACATGCCGGCTTCCTCGTGTGAGAGCTTTTTTTTTTAATTGCAATAAACTAGTGCTTGACTGCGATCCCACCTGATGGTAAGCAGTGATGCAATCGTTGATGGTAAGGCGCACTAGTTTATTAAGAGCCTATTCACTCTAGCCTTGAAGACACCTAAATTATATTCGAACGGAAAGACTGCAGCCGGCAAACTGTTCCAGTCCCTCGATGTACGCGGTGAGCAGTGGTGATGAAGTAAATTACAAAAAGTTATGCGCCTGGGTTTGAACCCGTGATCTTCAAATTTGTAATTCTTGTTACAACTCGGCCACCAGTGCTCTAAAAAAAGAAATCTTAAGGATATCATCTAGGTTTCTATAGAAATCCAAACATAAATTTGTGTAAAAACGAATCCAGCAAACTTCTGAAAATCTGCTATTGTGTTTGAACTTTAGCCTTTTAAAGTATACTTATTTAAAAGTAAAGAAAATAACAATAGAAACCTTATACGTTCATCGATATTCTGAAAGACGAAAATGTGTTTCAAAAACTTTTAAGGCTTCAAAAAAAAACATGTGTTTCTTGGAACATGTTTTGTAAAATATCCAAATTAATGGCCGGTTGTTGTCATTGAGTATTTTGTATAAACTCCGCCCACGGCTCCGAACAGCGGTTTTATTTATATATGTATAAACAATAACTTAATTTTTAATAGACAGATTTTTACGAGTACCATTCATTTCATTTCAAAGTTTGAGTTCAATCATTTTACACGGACAAAAAAGCGACGATCAGGCAAAAACCATTTTGTGTATTTTTATGACACTTTCACAAAGATAATTTAATTATAAATCTTCTCATTTACGGTTTTTATTTTAAACATTGTGTTAAATAAAATGGAGGACAAATTATTATTCGATTGTTCTTGATAGTGCGAGTAGTGACGCTAGCTCCTCTTTTGTTCACTCAAGGTCGATGGTGTACATCTTGACCATTTGAATACCGTAATTAGAGATACAGTATAAAAACAATAGGTGTGCGAATTCCAGTGTTCTCTTGGGGCCCAATAGTTTCTTAACGGAATTACCAAAACTAAAAGCTTTTAAACCATATTCACGTCAACGATAGACGACAGATCGGAAAGGGCCTTCTTATCGATAAAAGTTTTATTTAATCCTATGTTGTCACATAGTGTAGTTTGTTACGACCAATAGAAGCGGAACAGTAACTAAGGACGTGGGTGAACCCGCGGGGGACAGGTTAGGTGAGGCCTTTCAACAAATCCGATCTTTGCTACAAATCCATGGATTACCTGCAGTTCAGAGTAGGTGTAACTTCGTGGGTATGGTTAATCCGTTTTGTGATGAATGTATCTTTAAATAGCTATAATGTCCTTTATATAGAGTACTAGCTTCTGCCCGCGACTTCGTCCGCGGAACATTTGTGAGACAAAAGTTGTGATAGCTCGGTTAATATCCATGTTATATAAATAATTTATAGCCTATGTCACTCAGGAGTAAAGCAGCTTTCTATTGTTGCTAAAATTTTTCCAATCAGACCGGTAGTTCCAGAGATTACCTCCTACAAACAAAAAAAACAAAAAAATAAAAAATAAAAAAGCAAACTTTACCTCTTTATTATATTAGTGTAGATATACTAGCTTTTGCCCGCGGCTTCGCCCGCGTGGTATTGGGGTTGGGGTTAGGGTTTCCGGGATAAAAAGTACCCTATGTCCTATTCCGGAGTGTATCCTATGCCTGTGCCAAATTTCATCCAGATCAGTCCAGCCGTTTTGGCGTGATTGAGTTACAAACATCCAAACATCGTAACTTCTGCATTTATAATATTAGTAAGATAATGCATGTGCACTAGCCTTCTGCCAGCGGCTTCGCCCGCGTGATATAGGGTTCTCTCTACAAACTTTAGACTCCCATTACATCCCATTAGAAGCTGTATCTTGAAAAACCCTTTCTTAGTGTTCGCCTACGTCATAAAAGAAAGCCTTGTGCAAAATTGCATGCTCCTAATCTCAGTAGTTTTGACTATGCGTTGATATGTTAGTCAGTTTCTCCTTTTATATATATAGATAGATTAAAGGTTAGTATAAGTATATTCTAAATTTGTAAATAATAAACATTTTGCGAATAAGGATTCTAAATATAGGGTTTAATTAGTACTTAGTAAATGTTTTTATTTAGTTGATATAGGTTGTAGACGTAAATAAACTTACTTTTATTAATATTTGTATACCACACGTACTATGGCAGAACGCAGAGATACTTATTATCATTACATAGTATAAAATAAAGTCGTCTGTCTCTATGCATGCTTAGATTTTTAAAACTTCACAACGGATTTTGATGCGATTTTTTTATAGATAGAGGTGATGGTTTATAAGTATAATACATGCGTTATACTTAAGTATTGCACCCGTGCGAAGCTGGGGCGGGTCGCTAGATTTGAAATAAATGTTTTGATTTGACTTTGACAAGCAATAAGATATCGTATATACTCATGTTTTCTGTTTAACTTTTGCAACTCAAAATATAAGTCGATTTCTTTTAGGTTTATGAAGAAAATTCATTTTATATATACAACCTTATTTTTAGAGAATGCGAAAACACGGGTTTAGTCTAAGCTAATAGGTATAATAAAAAGGTAAAGTTTTTTTTTTGTTTGTACGTGGTAATTTCTGGAACTACTGGTCCGATTGGAAAAAAATTAGCAACAATAGAAAGCTGATTTACTCCTGAGTGACATAGGCTATATTTTATGTATGCAGGCAAAGCCGCTGACAAAAGTTAGTATTTTATATAAAGAATCTATTAACAAATTAGCCATCAACACTAAACCAAGAAACCAGACTGAATGAAAGGCTTAATTATAATATTTTGTGTTATTTTTATCTCTGATATGCTATCTGTCCACAACACAATGTTACTGAAAAAATATATTACGACTTTATGCGTAGGAGGTATCGAAGTGTACGACAATTTGTTCTATATTACCTCTGATATTAATCTCTTATTGCTCACGACTGTACAGTTACACCCACTATATGTCTTCACAATAAAATATTACTTATTTCTATTGTCTGTAATACTTTTGTTTTATATTTAGGTATACACACTAGTTGCTGTGCTCCCATTTGTGAACAAGTTTTCAATGAAAAAAAATTTTTTTTTCATAACAAGCTTTTATAGCGGTGGTCTATACTTATATAAATAAAACTCGTCAAGACGATTCACACGAGCCCAAACTCGACGTGGTTGTGCCGTTTAATTACAGAGTTCCTGTGGCTACCTCGCGATTCCATCATCAGATCAGCTCCATGTCATCATAATATTGCATTGTCATCCGAACTAAACGTGTATACCAAATTTCAGCTCAATCGGAAACCGGGAAGTGGATCAAATTTAAGTTGCAAGATTTGATTACAGAACGACAGACAACGGGACAGGTGAAACTAAATAAAAGCTTGTAAAATAGAAAATTATCTCAAAGGATCGTATTTCGTATTTCGGGGATAAAAGTACCTATACTATGTGGTCCTCCCGGAGCTGAGGGTTGGTGCGAAAGCGTTACTCGGGGGCTCTGGGAATAAGGCAAGGAAGGTACGGGGTAGGTTCTTTAGTCAAGTAAGAGTGGGATTCGTCATTCGATGATTTTTACCTACCATAAAAAAAACTATACTATGTGGTATGTATTCTATAATTCATCTTCCCATGTGCCAAATTTCCATACCATGCCATTGCTATGTGTGAAATCCCTTTGTGCATGAAAGATTAACAAACATACACACACTCTCTCACAACAGTGACTTAAACATTGAACAGTACAGTAAAGGTAATAAACCAATTTCTCAATCAAGGTGACCTTGCTAGTTTCAATCCGTGTAGACATTGGTTTGTAACCCACCTTCAAACCCGTTGGTTAGGAGACGCGTTATCCCAACCGCAGTGATTGAAATTTAAACATGTTGGCGCGTAGTTCATATCGATGTAGCCGCAACACAAAACCAAACGCACAATCTAAGGTGACCTTGGTGGAAACGCCAGTTTGGAACCGTCTGGCCAAGCCTTAACTCACCTCAGCTAAATATTTGCGCGGATAAAAATTTGTGTTACAAATATTTACCTGGGTGTAATTTATATATAGGTCATATGTACGTATTTAGAAATAATACATGATGTTTATCTTTTTTTTTATGGTGGGAAAAATCATCTAATGACGAATCCCGCCCTTGGGCAGAGTGGGAGACAGTGTCAGACTCGTACTGACTAAACGACCCACCCCTTTCCTTCTGTTTATCTGTTTTCTAGCACTCACGCCACAAGCTCTGCTTAGCTTGATACTAGATGGCGTTGTGTGACATTTGTGTAAAATAAAAAAGCAAAGAAAAATCTTCTAACAAATAATCACCTGACAATAATACAGTATGTTCTTCCATTCGTCTTTTACTTACTCGAACAGATGTTATAGGTATAATTTATCACAACCACGCAATGTTATCAACGATCCTATCTTAGTTGGTTCCTTGCAGATGAAAAACAATGACTTGCTGAAATTCTTATGAATAAGTATTTTTTTACCCTTTATACACATGTCCAAAATAGATTTGGGTCCCATCCATGCTCAACAGTTTTCTCTTGTGTTTTGTAATTTGATAAAATATGAACGTACCTATACGTTGAAATAACAACTAGGTATTATATATTTTCAAATAACACCCAAATGAAGACCCAACCCATAACCACTGTCTGAACTGATGGTAAACGATGATGTGACCGATGGTGGAGCACGCTTGCCTAGAAGTAACCACTCTTGACTAAGAGATCCCAAGGTTGTAGCTATTAGGATATGATCATCATCATCTAGGTAATCACTATCATCATCAAAAGAAGGTATGTTTTGGATGAATTTGAACATCTTTTCTTGTATATATACATGGCAGCACATGATCACTGTGCCACCGTTCCTCCAGGGGTGGAAAAAAGAAAAGGTTTTCCATGAGTGGAAAAACATTTCAATCAGATTGCCCTTGACCCCGTGTCTTTAACTTCTTTAAACCATATCGGCTCTCTCAAGATCTCACCCAAAGGCCTCCTTTTAGATCATCACGGTTTTATAAAGAGGCACCTAAACATCTACCATGTTTTAACACAGGGACATTTCAACACCTTCCAGTATTTTACCTAGTTATATCTTCCATTTTTAGCCTTCACGACCAAAGTTAAGGAAGCATGACCCGTCGGAATCGGACCCCGAAATCAATAATCCAAAGTCTTTGAACAGCAAAAGCCTGTTTTGCAAGTAAGCCAAGTCTGCACAAAAATATCTTCTCCTAAATCACGTGTGCTGTCGGCTGTATCTAAAATAAGCCTCCCCAGTGGTCGCAAATGGCTCAGACTACTTATTTCGACACTTTGATATATGTGTCTAAATTTAAGGTTACAAGAAAAAGCAATTCATGTGTCTACACTATGGAAGATTTTTCAGTTTCGTTTTTGGTATCTTTTTTAGTTTTTATTGTTCTCGAAAAAAAAAAGATTTAAACATTGCTAAATAATTTGTCTGCTTGAGGCTTTTCGTAGTATTTTTTTAAGGTATTATAAACTACACTATGTTCCTACTTTGTCTGGCGTTCCAGAACCACGAGGTTCCCTTTCCGACTACTCATGGCCCCAGTAGGCTTCGAACCTTCTGGGACACTACAGTTTTACTGACTTTTGAGACGCGCCACTATTGCCCAGACGATGAGCTACATTTTACTTTTAGTCCGCAAGCCCACTCCTACGATGGTTGGATCGTAGGGGTCGGGGTCCTGACGTCTAAAGCGTGAAGAAGTCCATTCTGTCACGCATGTAGCCCCTTCGCTAGCATTACTGGTTCACTGAAAGAAGCGATCGCTTGCCATTCCTCTTCGCTCCAGACTGTACTGTTGCTTATCACCCCCACCAGGACACGGTGGTGCTACGCCCATGCGGGTTATAAGTTCCTCACTCTAATATCATTCCTATATGTCATTTATCAGGTAAGCAAACAAGCACGTACTTGTTACTACAGGTTTTAATTTGAATCAAGTATCAAAAATTAAGCGTGAAAATAAGGTCAATATAAACTGTCTGAAATTCCAGCTACGGATTATATTGGTCTGAATATGACATCGAAAATTGAGAACAATAAATAAGTGCACAGAAAATTATTATTAAAAATATCTGCAAGTTTTTAAAAATAAATTGCAATTGATCAAAATGATTGTACGAACAATGATTTTAATCAAAATGATTGTACTAACAATAATTTTGATCAATTAGGGGAACATAAATTTACTAGCAGATTTTTGTTACGCGATATCAGATTTGGTCTCATTGTAAAAGTGGTTTGTTATCATGACGCGTACAATTTCATGTACAGACTTGCAAAGCGCTATCCGCCCGAAAATGCTAAGTGCTTGTTCAGACATGAACTTGATCACCACTATAATAATACTTGATGCTTTTTCGACTCCCCATACAAAATTACCAAATTACGTGACATTGTATGAAAGTTGATTTTTTTTTTTGCGAATTTCGAAAAGTCATAGAACAAATGTTGGTCAAAATGGTTGGTAGAACACGTGGTTGAAGGGATGTAAATGTTCACAGATACATCCTGTATAGGGACAGAACTCAGAAGCGACACAATTTTTATTTTTTGGCGACTTTAAGAATGTGGTAGAAATGTATCAACAGGGGGTCCACCGAAACCAGTAAAATTTTGAATGTGGTCCGCGAGAAAAATAAATTTGGGAACTACTGGTCTAAACTGAGCCCTGGTCATCAACGGCGTAGTATTTCACACATCCCTCAAAGAGATGACAGCAAATTCGTAGGGGCCCAGCCGAAGCCTGCTGAGGTTATGGATTGACTTCTAAAAGCGAAGTGTGTTTATTAAAAGCCTATTCACTATAGCCTTGAAGACATCTAAATTATTATCGGACGGGAAGACCGCAGCAGGCAAACCACAGATATATCAAATGACATATCTGCGAGGCAAACTGTTTCAGTCCTTCGATATGTGCGGTATAAACGATGAGGCAAAACGCTTAGACTGGACCGTATTTAAAGAAAGTTTTCACTTACCTCTTTCTTTAGCCGCTAAAGCCGGTAAATCCAAGTCACTCATTTTCTTAAACCTATTTTTTTCCTTTTGATCACTAAAAAGTTAAAATATGTTACAATCCCATAACACCTACTTCTCATGTCAGTTGTAATTGCTGTAATAACATCTGAGCATGATTTAATGTGACGTAATATAACTAATTTATCTGAAATGACAAAGAACTTGCTTCCACGACCAATTAGTCTTGATCTGTCACGTTGTTCGCCATTTACACGCGGCTTAAATAATTTAGTTTGATGGAGAGAGAGTAAGAGATGGGTGGATGGGTGTTAGTATGTGTGTAAACTTTAGATAATGTTATCATTTCGCCTATTTCTGGTTTTGCTACTGAATGTAGACGTTTCTTACGTCAGTATTTGCTTTAGGGTGTTTACACGTGATGAAGATTTTTTTTATTTGTCGCATTTGACTGCTATCTCACCTGGTGGTAAGCCACGATGTGGTCAATGATGAAACACGCTTGCCTAGAAGTGTCTTATTATTTTGGTCTTGACTAAAAGATTAGGTTATAGCTCTCAGAGAATACAAACTAGTAGGAAATACCACTCCTAAGTTGTAAGGAAGTCGAAATTGTTTCCGAAACATTTTTAAACGTATGAAATGGGCCTAGATGAGCATAAAGATGTACTGTGGGCACATTATATGGCTGATTATTTTGAGCGAACGCTGGCGTTCACGCAGGTAATAACGGAAAGTTGCTACATTTCCAAATTTTTTTTAAAATAAATCTAAAAAAAAGTTAATATTTTATATTCTATGCGAACACTTGTTTTTCAACCGAATGGCGTGAAATCATGCGCAATTGTCGGCGTTTGCTTGAAGATCAACAGGTAAAAGTGGAGTTAACGTCATCTAGCTTCCCGCACATCAAGATTATTGGAATAACAAATTGTTCTTCATTTATTAACAAAGTATAAATAAAAACCCGCAAATCAAATGATCGGTTTTTTAGTTTGTGAAAATTTTACAGAAATACATCCAATGTTGTTTTGCCTTATCTTCGCTTTTTCGTCTGTGTTAGACACTTTGAAAATAAATCACACCAAATCTTATCAAAAACAAAAATGAAAATATTTAATAATTACGTGAATTATAATTATATTGTTAGGCGAGTTAACAATTATATTTAATTCAAAACTAACGTCTAGACGTAATTTTCTATTCAAGATCATCATGGTATATCTGCCCCTAAAAAGATCGAGCGTCCTATATTATAAGGTATGTAGTCCCATTACTTTTTTTTCTTTCGCACGCCTTTTGCGTCCCAAATCACAGTAATAAAGTAAAAAACTGTTCGTGTATATTCAGATTAAATTTTAAAAAATTTAAACGTCACTTCTAAATATGTAAATAAAAAAACTAATTACACAATACAATTATTGACAGAGTAGATAATATACTACTAATTACCTAGTATACTACTTACGTCTATTTACGTAGTTTAAACAGTTTGGCACAAAAGTAATGTGGTAATGTGAATGTGCCTTAATTTTGCAAATAGCGTCAAAATTCACTGTGTTTTGATTTTTTTACTGTAGAAATATAGAGAAAAAGAGAGAATTCGTTGTCCACAAGATACAGAGCCACAATACACACCTCAAAAACGTATAATTATCATCATCATCATCATCCTTTTTAATATTCCCACTGCTGGGACACAGGCCTCCTCTCTGGGAAAGGGAATGAGCCGTAATCCGCCACGCCGGCCCAGTGTGGGTTGGTAAATGAATTATGGTTACTGTTAATTTGACGCAGGTTCAATCTGCTGTTTTAAGATTTGAATTTGAACTAGCCGTCCAGTCCCTTTAGCCAAGATACGAATACGTGACTGATCGTTGAGGCGATGTCAGAACAAAGGAATAGAGGCGTGGCCAACTCAAAACGTGCGACGTTAACTAAACGATAGTAACTTGTTTAAGGGGGCAGATCACCATGATCATCAGATGTATCGGTGCTGCGTTTCTTCCTTTCTTTGGAGCTTTTTAGAATTTCCCATTTACCACTAAACTTGTTAATCTTCAAAATTATCATTGAATAAGAAAACGCCGATGTTTTGTGAGTTAAAATTTAAACTTCCGTTAAACAAGTATTGTGCATCAATCAGGGATTATAGAGGTGACCATTTGCGCATTATATATTTTTTTAATTAATATCAACAGTTTTGCAACTTCAAGTAAAATTTTCTTGAAAACAAATTTTTATTTTTTTTATTAAGTGAAAGCCAATTCAAATTGTGACATTATTTTTGCACTACACTGTATTTATACAAGGCCTCCAAAGGGGTTTGGGTAATTTTGTATGAACCAGTGGCATGATTTTTTTTTTGAGCAGCCACATTATTTATTGTTGCTAACGTATAGTGATATATATAATAATAATGACTGGTAAAATAACTTTGCCCTAAACAATATCGGAGCCGAAATATATGACATCGAAGTAGGAAGAATTTCAACATCATGTCATCTATGTAAACGAAAAAAAATACAGCACGCATGGCACACTACATACATTCATTAACTTACGCATGTTATTGGAGGTGTATGTACGGAATTATTATACGACATATAAATAAAAAACATGATTACTATAAAATCACTGTATTTTTACACAAACCTCAATTACATAAATAGATATAAAACGACTTTTCGGGTGTTTTATGGTTCTTCTTCTTCTATATCATGCCAGATTATTAGGTCGAGGAACTGCGCTGGAGCAGACAGATTTTCTTGATATCTCCCCCACCCTAAATACCATTGCAAAGTGTGGCTGGGGACCCTCAACGCTGATCCGTGGGGACGCCCATACAAGATGGTGCGGGAGAAACTCCGCCCATGAGCTCCACTGTTGACGCAGAGTCTCCGGCCACAGCTCGTGGAGGGTGTGGTGAGCACGTTGTTCCCTACGCGAGGGAACCACTCTCCCCCGCCCATTGCTCCGCCACCAGCGGAATCCGACGCGGACCACATCAGCGACGACGGTGTTACTCCGGAGGTGACCGAGGTAGAGATGAGAGTGGCGGTACGGCGGATGGGCGCCAAAAATACCACCCCAGGACCGGACGGCTTGCCTGGGAAGGCCTGGGTCCTAGACATGGAGGCTCTCAGGTCTCGATTGGGGGGCTTTTTAGCGCATGCTTGGAGAGGGGCCAGTTCCCACTTCCCTGGAAGACGGGAAAGCTGGTCCTCGTCGCGAAGCCGGGGCGTCCTGGGGACTCTCCGTCCGCGTATGAGGAGGTGGGCAAACTCTGGGAACGAGCCACCAATAGGTTCCCAGCTAACGATAGGAAGAGTTCACATCGGCGTCGGGTCGACGATGAAGTACCTGGGACTTGTCCTCGACAGCCGGTGGATTTCGAGGAGCATTTCCGACGTCTGGGTCCTAAACTCTACCACCATGGGATTTGGAGGCAACAGTCCTTGCACACATGCACGATTTGCGCGTGGAGATGCAACGCCGGGGCGAAACTCCGCTGCCTGAACATGTCAAGGCACGGCGGGATCTCATGGTGAAATGGAAACAGCGACTGTAGCAACCCAGCGCTGGGCACGCCATAATTTCGGCGGTAGTGCCCCTCTTTGAGGCGTGGCTAGATAGACCTCAAGGCGTCCTCACGCAGGACAGGACGCAGGTCCTCACTGGACATGGCAAGTTCAGGAGGTTCCTGCACTGGATTCGTGCGGAAGAGACGCCCGGGTGTCGCCACTGTGTGGCCAGCCCGGAGGACACGATGGAGCACACGGTAGAAGTGTGCCCCGCTTAGGAAGAACAACGCCGTGCCTTCGTGGGGGTGATCGGCGGCGGCGACCTCTCGCGCCGGGCCTTGGTTCAGGCCATGGTTCGCAGTGAGGAGGAGTGGCAGGCGGTCGCCTCCTTCTGCGAGGCAGTAATGCTCGTAAAGGAGGAGGCTGACCGCATAAGGCAAAGGCAACGGCGCACTCGCCGTAGCTGTCGCTGCCGCGATCCTGCCGATATCCGGCCACCGTAGACACTGGCTTGCGGACGGTGAGCAATGGGTAGCTCGCCGTCCAATCTTATGGTAACCGTCCGGACCAAGCCTAGTCGTCGACGGCGCGCACTGTTCCCGCGCGCCTCAAGGAGTTGTCAGCAAACCGTAGGGACCCTGCAGAAGGGGCAAAGCCAACTGGAGCAAGGGTTCGCGTCTGAAAGGAAGGCTCTGGGATCTCTTGTTTATCGCTAATTACGATTTATAAAGAGAAATACAAGTAATACTACAGTGTAATGAATGAAATAAACGCAATTTATAGCAAACGGCAATTTGATTTTATAGATTATTAACTTTAAATATCTCGGCTTCGATGTACGTGGGAAAGTAACGTTCATAGAAAAAAATTAAGGGCTTAATGTGTTCTTTTAACAAAATAATTTTCATTGGTGGCCGCGTGTTTAAAAAATCATGCCACTTTTACCCAAACCCCTTTAACCAATTCATAGAGACAAAAAAAACTTTTTACAAAAAAAAAAAACCGCCTTCAAAAAAAGCCAAACAATAAAAGTTCCTACACTAAAAAGTTAAAAATAAAAATTTGAATTGCTGTAAAGAAACTTAATTTATAGGTAAACTTATTTGACATTAATATTTTGCAAATATTCAAAATTTATTACTTCTTTTTGGAGTCGGTGCCAGCATTTTTATTGTTGAAACTTAATGTTAGGTAGCTTTTTTTAATATCCGGTGCCATTTTTCATACATAATGCTTAAACATTTTCAATGTACTTAAAATGTGGCAGGTTTTTGTAAGTAGGTATATATAATTTATTTTAAAAAAATGTGCAAATCGGATGATTTTTTTTAGAGAAGTCTAACATGTATTTATGTCTTAATTAAGTATTATATATTTGAGTATGCAAATAGGTACTAAGTAGTTTTATAGTTATGTTAGGGGTATTTTTTCAAGGGATTGTTGCCCATTCGTAATTCCTTGCCTTGGCTGGCACCGACTCCAAAAAGAAGTAATAAATTTTGAATATTTGCAAAATATTAATGTCAAATAAGTTTACCTATAAATTAAGTTTCTTTACAGCAATTCAAATTTTTATTTTTAACTTTTTAGTGTAGGAACTTTTATTGTTTGGCTTTTTTTGAAGGCGGTTTTTTTTTTTTGTAAAAAGTTGTTTTTATTTGTAGCCGTTTAGTGTTTTTTATTATAATGTGTTATGGCAACGAAGTCAATATCGTTCCTACATTTCTTTTGAAAAAGTTACCAATGTCATATAAGTAGGAATACATATTATAGGTACATTGTTACAGTGTAATCGTTTTGATCTCGTGGAGAGATGATATGATGCATGAAATACTTATGATTCATCTCATGAGTACATCTCATGACAGCTCTCATCATCATCATCATTTCAGCCAGAAAACGTCCACTGTTGGACATAGGCCTCCCCCAAGCGTCGCCACAACGACCGATTCTGTGCGACTCGCATCCATCGCGTTCCCGTGATTCTCACCAGGTCGTCGGTCCACCTTGTGGGAGGCCTTCCAAAGCTGCGTCTTTTGGTGCGCGGTCGCCACTCTAGAACCTTTCGGCCCCATCGGCCATCTGTTCTACGAGCAATGTGCCCTGCCCACTGCCACTTAAGTTTGGCGATTCTTCGGGCTATGTCGGTGAACCTGGTTCTCCTGCGCATTTCTTCATTTCTGATTCGAACACGCAAGGAAACTCCGAGCATAGCCCTTTCCATTGCCCTTGACAGCATTGCCCATGACAGTTCTAATAAGCTCAAACAATGCTAGGATACATTATTTTATTTTGAAGTTCCCATGCCGACCTTCCACCTTCCAGCTTCATCATCACATCAGTTCAATAGTACCTTACAGCCAAAGTGCATCTTATGACAATTCTAACAAGCCCAAACACGGCTAGGATATATTAATTAGTTACGCAGTTCCAGTGCCTACCTTTCAGCTCCATCATCATCATCAGATCAGTTCGATGATAACATTTTCAACATAATTATTTAAGATCATTGGTTTATAGTGCATTTTCATAGTTGCTTAACTACCTTGATTGTGATATCCATGCGATTGTCAAGTTTCGTTAGCCATTTCTGATCTTCTTCACCAGTTCCACCTCATCAAATGTTACTTTTTGACTGTAAAAGCTTGAGTTCTCGATGAAAATATAAAAAAAACGATATAGTTGCCTATAATATTTGAGGAGTTCCCTCAATTTCTCATGGATCCCATCATCATAACTCGATTTTGAAAAAAATGGGACCAATCTGGAAGTATATCCTTTCAAGTACAAAAAAAATTTTGCAAATCCATCCATAAACAACGGAGTTCTGAGGTAACAAACATAAAAAAAAAAAAAAAAAAAAAAAAATACAATCGAATTGAGAACCACCTCCTTTTTTTTGAAGTCGGTTAAAAAGCGCAATATTTCACTTTGAACAGAATATATTTTAACTGTATCTACAGTACTTCGTTAAAACAACTCATCCGTAGATTTTATCTGTGCTTTTTATTAACATTGATTTTAAATCTCAATAAAAAAGAAATTCAAACGAATTTGACCTCGCCTAATTTGTTCATATTTTTTTATGGCAGAAGTTACTGTGTCTCTCGTTGATTTCAATAGCTAGTAGGTACGTATTTTTACAAGCTTTTTATTAGCTTGCAATGTATCTATGACATGTATGTTCGGCTCAAATCTTGCAACTCAATTTTGAAGCAGATATCTTTAATCGATTGAGCTGTAATTTTGCATGCAGGTGTAAATCGCATGACAATGCAATATTATGATGACATGAAGCTGATCTGATGATGGAATCGGGAGGTAGCCATAGGTACTTTGTAATTAAATGGCACAACAACGTCGAGTTTGGACTCATGACCACCGCTATAAAAGCTTGTTATGAAAAAAAATCATTTTCATTGAAAACTTGTTGACATTACACTCATAAATATATACCCATTAGCTTGCCGTTAAACTAACTGGTAACCGTCCAGACCGAACCCCAGTCGTCGACGGCACATATTGTTCAGATGTCAGCAAACCGTAGGTACGGATCCAGCTAGATCGAAGCCGCCTGCTGGGGCCATGTGGCAATGTGAAAACATTACACTCGGATCTTGGAACAAAGCAAAGAAGTTACAAGAGTAAAAAACTACTACTAAAAAAAGTCTGACACTATCTCTCGTTCCGCTTAAAAGCTGGAGATGGCTATGCATGATTTTCCCTACTAAAAAAATATATATACAGTATACAAATTAAAATATTGGAAATAAGTTCCAGCAGCTACTTGCTGCCTTTTTAGATAAATATATAGATAAATAGATAAACCATTTATTTGTTACAACACAAAGCATACACGAAAGTACAATTAAACTTAAAAACTAAGCACCTATATAAATACAATCAACATCAACAAGTTTTAGTTGTAAGTTCTTATATTTAAGTTAAGTTCTTATAATTATAATGCTAAGGGACGGAAAAGGGAGAGACATGACTGTCAGCGATAATAACGCCATTGTACCTACCATTTCTTTTATTTGGTGAGTAAAAACGATCTAATGACGAATCCCAATCGGAGTGGGAAACACTGTCAGACTTTTACTGACTCAACAACAACCGCCTTCCTACGTTGCCTTATATACTAGGGCCAGAGCCTACACTTCAGACTCAAACCCAGCCCCAGTTGGCTTCGATCCTTCTGCAGGACGACGGACGGTTGGTTACCAGACGATCGGACGTGCAAGATACCCTTTGCCTGCTATCCATTAACCGTCGCCTACGGTGGGCTCTGTGCCCATCGATTAATTACTATTTTGGTACATCATCATCAGCCTTATTAATGTCCCCACTGCAGGGGCACAGGCCTCCTCTCTAGGAGAGGGAATGGGCCATAATCCACCACGCGGGCCCAGTGCGAATTGGTGGATAATAATATTTAATAATATTTTGGTACATAATAATGTTTATTCTATTCCATACCATGCCATTCTATTCTTCCCAGCACTGTATTAAATCGAATGCTCTAAGCCAATTACTACCAAGCACAGGTGATACCTATGGGATTGTCAATTCGTAGAATTTCTGCCCCTATCACGTTTGACTAGTGTCTTACAAAATGGTATGTGAAGATGCGGTCGACCGTAGACAGTTATCGCCAGTCTCAAGTACATGGGTTTCCTTTCATTAAGACAGCTTCACTCAGGTAGAAGTTAGACGGTAGAAGTTTCACGTGTTCTGTAATAATAGGTAGTAGACAATTATGTAGGTTGTGCTATCATAATAAGAATTGAGATTTTTTTTTATTTGCTACAAACTAATGCTTGACTGCGATCCCACCTGATGGTAAGCAGTGATGCACTCGTTGTTGGTGAGGTGCATTAGTTTATTAAAAGCCTAATCTCTTCGAAGACACATAAATTATAATTGGATGGGAAGACCGCAGCAGGCAATTTGTTCCAGTCATTGCTCGCCGTCCGCAAGCAAACGCGTACGGTAGAAAATAGGTGTGCGGACACTGGTGTCCTCTTGGGGCTTAATGAACCAAAACCACTTTTTGTACCAGTAAACAAACGCTGAAGTTCGCAGAACCTAACTACAGGCTGGCTAAGTTAGAATAGCCATACTTTAACTCACTAACTCAAGATTCTACGCCGATCACGCTTAGCCAATATGATGTCACACACAAAGTTCTTCGTCATGAAACTACATAATACCCTCACCCACTCAATCGTTCAGCTAATCATAATCGCATTACATTAAGCTATCCCGATTACTTATGTGATATTTCTCTATAAATACGAATTAGGCTTTCTCGTCGGTCAAACTGTAAGCAATGATTATATTTGTTTGGCTTTGATTGGTAAGTTTGTAAGAGGCAATATTTAAAAGTTTATGTATTATCTACACGATAAACGTTATATATGAGAGCAGTGGTGGCCGAGTGGTAACGGCCCCGACTTACGAGTCGTAGGTCGCGGGTTCAAACCCAGCCAGGCGCATTACTTTGTGTAATTTATTTCATCACCACTGCTCTTAAATCGGTGAAGGAAAACATCGTGAGGAAACCGGCATGTTCTAGAACCAAAAATTCGAAGACATGTGACATCCACCAATCCGCACTGGGCCCGCGTGGTGGATTATGGCCCATTCCCTCTCCTAGAGAGAGGAGGCCTGTGTCCCTGCAGTAGGAATATTAAAAAGGCTGATGATGAAACGTTATATTACTATCTATATTAAGTAAGTACAGAACGGCGCTCGGATCTTGGCATGTCTGAAGTAAGGTTCTGCGAATTTTAGCGCATGAAAACTCGTACAATTGGACGTAGATAAGCAAAAAGGACACAACTCACAACATGACCAAAAATTAGTTAAGTATACCAAACTGCTCGTCAACGTCTATATTTTCGATTAGCAAAAACAATCCAAGTAAAATACGAATATTTTGACATTAAAATGACACTGGTTACCAAACCACATGTATGATGATCCCCCATTTTAGTTTCGTAAAATCGATCCATTCTCCTTGAATCATAATGTAAAACGGTCAGTCTAAGAAAGAAAATATATATTGGCACACACAAATTTTCTTAAGAAACAATAAACGCAAGCAAGTCTAATAATGAGCAAACACAGGCTAAACTTTAATCTTCAATAACTCAAATGTAACACTTTGTGGGGTGGATCCTTTTTGGTAATCTACGTCCAATTATAAAAAAATTTAAAATAAATTAATGCCAACAACAGTTTTTAACAGCAATAATAGCTATAAATTGCATTTATTTGTTTAAACTATTTATTTCTTTACGAGATTTAGCGCTTGAAGCGCTGAAATTCGCAGGGCCTAACTTCAGACTCGCCAAGATTTGATGACGTACTGTACATGATAACCATCCTATTTATAGACAAAAAACGTTTTAAAAACATATTTCCCGATAGACCTGGGAAACTTTAAGCCAAGATTGAATATGCTACTTCTAGGAAAACGGGTTCCAACGTCGCAGATCCATTATCGGTTTTCATCAAGTGAGATTGTGGTCAAACGTGTCTTTTCAAAGTAAAAAAAAAAATTGAAGAGAACGTGTTATGCCGAAACATTAAAAAAAAAAACCAACGATGTCTTCGATTTTTTGGTTCTAGGACATGCAGGATTCTACACGATAATTTCCTTCACCGTTTTGAGAGCAGTGTCGGCGCAAAGCAGCACCAAATAAGGACAGGCCACAATGGGGACTGCGCGGGCGCGGGAGACGGGGCTTGCTGCCAGGCCGCGCGCCGCCCGCCACTCACTCAGCCGACGACACAGCCATACAAGCACACGTTGATATAGGCATTTCTTATTAATTGATCCTGTTCAGGTTATTACGAGATTAAACCTTAAATATACAGTCCACTACGTCTTTCCTTTACTGAGCCTAATCAAGCAGTGATCATGAAATAAATTGCGCCTGGCTGAGTTTAAACCCGCGACCTACAACTTGTAAGTCGGGTCAGTTACCATAATAAATGTAGTAATTAAAACCTGTTTGCAAAACAAATATCGTTTATCTTCCACTAGCCTTGTGCCAGCGGCTTCGCCCGCGTGAAAGTAGAGTTCTCCATACAAACTTTAGACCCCCATTTAATCCCTTTAAGAGCTGAATTTTGAAAAACCCTTTCTTAGTGTTTGCCTACGTCATAAAAGGAAGCCTTGTACAAAAATTTCACAATCCTAGACCCAGTAGTTTCGGCTGTGCGTTGATATGTCAGTCAGTCAGTGTCTCCTATTATATAATATATAGATTAGTCCAGCCCACGGAGTGTCCTACTCTATTTTTTTCCAGATTCCATTTAATCCACTCAGTTGATCACAATAAATTTTGCACTAGGTGTATTTATACGTATATCGCGTGGACAGCTTCCCTTCGCTGTTCCATTGTTTTACAGTGGACACTCAATCTGATATCTCGATAATAGGTTTTCCAGGAGTAACAATAGCAAGGTAGGCCTGGAGAGTATGCCTATGGCATTAAGTTCGCTTTTGTACTACGTTATCGTGTTTATAAGAGAAAATAAATGCAGCTGAGAGATAAATTTGTTTCTGCGATATTGTGGGTAAGTTTTAAAGGAGTAACAATTCAAATTTCTCGCCTACAAAATAAATTATGAGTTGGCGATCTCCAAGAGTCGCGCATTGACTTGTGATTCGTAGGGGTCACTTAGTGCTCAGCCTGATACAATAGATACAATTAATTGTGACAGGGCGAGCTTGTACTTTTCCACACTAGTGCAAAAAAGCTATTACTACTAAAATCTATTAAATTGTTATTTCATTAGTGTGCAATTTAGTTAATTGTGTGCCTAGGAACGGTAGGGATACGAGTAAATCTTCAATAAGTATATTGAAAAAGCAATTTTATGATTATTCATATCATTATAGGAATCAATAAAATAAAACTTCAAAATTTTAACAACTATAATTAAGTTTATTATGCCGATTAAGTACGTAATCTAAATTTTCTAGTGATTTTTCTATTCTTTCTTCTTTGGCAGGAATATTGTCAAAACAACCACAACTGGAACAAGTAAAATCATATTAGTAGTGAAAATTACATCTAATTGTTGGAAATTTTCGTATAGTTGAACTATTTTCTACAGGCAAGTTGAATAAAATGCATACAATGGCTTGGCCATGTACCGGATCGACCCTCCACGGGATTAAAACGATTAAAATGTAGTCGTGTATAATAAATATAATAAAACAATCCTATAGATACTTTATCAAGACGTTAAGCAGAATCATTTAAACCTGTTATAATAATAATAAATAAACTTTGACATAAAAAGTTCAATACCTACACAATTTCCATTTATTGAATGACCTATTGTTAGTTAGTATCGTGTGGTATTGACATTCTCAGAAATATCAAAAATACATAAGTTTACTTAATATTACCAAGAATTTTATTATTAAGTAAACGGATCAAAATATTTCTTAGAATCAGAACGCTTCTAACAGTGCTTATAAAGGAAGAATATAGCTTTTGCCCGCAATTTGCCCGAGTGGTATTTGGGTTGGGGTTGAGGTTTCCGGGATAAAAAGTAGCCTTTGTCCTATTCCGGAGTGTATCCTATGCCTGTGCCAAATTTCATCCAGATCCGTCCAGCTGTTTTGGCGTGATTGAGTAACAAACATCCAAACATCGTAACTTTCGCATTTATAATATTAGTAAGATTCAAAATATATTTTTAGATTTCCAATATCACAAATTAGGGTGTTTGGCTCAGAACGTAGTGATCCAATCCAGATTTACACGTAATTGGAACCAGACACGCCGCAACGTAGGTACTGACCGAAATGCGGCACTCCCGACTTCGCAAAATCTGACGTAATATCACGATGCAAAATAGCACTTAGATGGCTCAGCTTCTGGTTAGAAAATGTTTTGCATGGACCTGCGAACTAGCTTATATTAAAGACAGCTGATGGAGTGCTGCGGTAATGTGTTTATTTTAAACTCGTAAAAGACCTGCTGCGCTAAATTTTGTGAGATGTTTTGTTTTGTCTTTTTGGTCTAGTTAGATTTTCGTTAAATTGCTTGATCAATATTGTGATTAAATTACACGTTATTTTTAATAATGTCTAAAAAAAGTATAAGCATTTCTTGTTACGATCAAAAGCTTCATAATCCATCATTTTCATTTCAGTTGAAATATATTCACAGTTGGACGTAGACCTCTCTTAAGTACATAACGATCGGTCCTGTGCGTATTGGATCCATCGGATGCCCGCAACCCTTACTTGGTCTAAGTTATGTAAGACTTTAAAAAGGTATGTCTTCCAGTACTCGCTACTCTAGGACCTTTCGTCCCCATTGGCCATCTCTTCTATTAGCAATGTACCCTGCCTGCTGCTACTTAGGTTTGTCGATCGTATAGGCTATGTCGGTAACCTTCATTCTCCTGCATCCTGCGTCTTCATTTCTGATACCACATAAGACAACTTCAAGGCTAGTCCTTTCCATTGCCTATTGGGTGACTTCAACTCCTTTGAATAGGTTAAGAACATCTAGGGACTAAGAACATCCATAAAGAAATAGTAAGTAAAAAGTTAAGGTAAACTTACATGCCATCATAGAGGCCATCGTGTAGAAAGGTATGGAGCATCCCATAGCTAGCAGGATGGGGAAGGCTACATTACTAACTAACGTGCCCGTACGAGCCGTCATCATCACCAACGATAAGGCCAGAGCCCTGTGGAAAAAATAGACAAACACATTGAATGATTTATTAATACAAATTATGATTTTAATAAATCGGAATCTAGATAACATGAATTATCGTTTCTAGGTTTATGGAGCATGGAAAAATACCTATTCTATATTTTTTTTCTTTTAGTTGTTGATATGCCCGACTACTGTCTCACCTGATGGAAAGTGACAATATAGTTGGCAATAGAACACACTTGCCTAGATGTAACCTTTTCACTCATAACTTGAAGATCTCAAATTTCACTCTTTAGTTATACACACAACGAATATGTTCTCAAAACGTTTTGTGCTTGTAGGTGGGATGTCTACTAAGTACAGGTGTTGCATCGATTTAAAAATATTTAATTCTAGCATAATTCAAAGAAGGTTAAACCCGAGAGACATGTTACACTGCATGAGGAGATTAAAAAGAGATTGCCATCAAACTTTTGCAACAATCAATTTACATTATTTAATAAAATAAAACGATTACATCTCTGCTTACCATCAGGTGGGATCGCAGTCAAGCACTAGTTTATTGCAATTAAAAAAAAAGTCGTAGAGCAAGATATTAAAAAAAACCATCTCACCTTATCGCAGTAGGAACAACATCAATTAATACTACTTGTACTAAACTCTTCATGGTCTGCGTTACTGCTATATTTACAGAGAAGAAAGCTACCATCATAGTCTTCGAATTGGACCATCTCAACCCAAGCAAGGATCCTGAGGCTATAAGACCTCCTATGAAGAGGAGGACTTTCTTCCCCACTTTATTCACCACTACTCCGCTTACGAAATAGGGTAGCAGGCTTATGAGGCCTATGATTATGCTGTTTATATAGGTTTCTGCGCCGCTTACATGCTGTGAAAAAAAAATCAATGGATTAATGATGTAGGTAGGGACTAAAGCAATGCAAGATATCTTGTTTTTGGAATCTCTAATGGTTTGTTTAAAATACTTTTAAAATTCATCATCATAATCATTTCATCTACTGTTGGACATAGGCCTCCTCCAAATCTCGCCATAACAACCAGTCTTGTGCGTTTCGCATGCATCACATTCCCGGGACGTATGAACGATTCATATAGCTATAAATATTGTAAATTTCAATAATTAACCAAAAAAAAAATCATTGTGAAGAACTAAGAAAAACTTTGCTGTTTCTTCATTTGTTTATTTCTAAATAAATAACCAATTAAAACCGTTTACTAGCTTCTGACGATTAAATAAGTAATCTATGTGAAATCAAACATTTCAAATTTGAATTTCCGTCGCATACATTTTCGATGATTGTACAGTACAGCCACATCCCGGTGAGTAATATTTTTCAAATGTTCGAATGTTCAATCCTTACATATATACAGTAGTAGTTACATAATAATAATGGGTATGTCTTCAGTTTTTGATAAATTAACTGATGGTATCGCTAACCGGAAGAATAGACAATTGCCCTAATAATATGTTATACGTGACGATATTGACGGAATCAATACATGATCACTGATCGCTCTGTTTTAGAATGTCAAAGGTATTATTAAAGTAAATATAGGTTTATTAGTGACAAACGTTGGCCTGTCCGCAAGTTAGATTTTCATCAGAATAAAAAAAAAATGCATTGCTTTGCTTTGCACTATGATTTCCCAATAATTCAACCCCTAAAGCGATGTAACGGGGGTCCATCGGTGGTACAAAGAAACTTACTTTTAACCAAGTAAAACCACTGGCCAAGCTAATATAGACAGAAAGACATTGTAACCGTTACTCATCATCATCATCTTCCTGCCCATGTCCCGTTTTATTTGGGATCAGCGCATCACGTTTTTTCTTCAATTCTGTCCTGTCACCCATCACGCTATCACTAACTCCTTTTTCTTTAATATCACTTCCCACACAATCCATCCATCACTTCTTTGGCTTTCTTCTCCCTCTCCATACATCCACATCACCAAGTCACTATTATAATAGTTATTTATTAAATGAATAAACAACCTTTTTAGAGTTCAAAATTGATATTGCCACAATAAATAATGGAAAGCATTGCGGTTTTGGAACTAAGGCCGCAATACCAAGGGTTGTGTGTAGTTTCCAACTAAACTACGTCGAATTATTGCGGGGAAGCTATTAGCAAAGCACATTTGCCTTAATTGGATGGGTTAGCTTTAAACTTACGTATCACTTTGTTAATTAAAGATACACAGGAAAAACTTACGAGGAACGGTGTGGCTGGTGTGTGACCCAAAAAACTTAAGTGATCTGGGACAAATTAAAAAGATAGTGGGTGATTAAGTGCCCACATTACACAATTTGGTGGACATCTTTGTTTCATAACAGTGGAAGTAGAGAACTGTTCCATATGACTGGCCTGTTGGTCTAGTAGTTAGTGACCCTGGCTGCTATAACGGAAGTCGTGGGTTCGATTCCCACCCAGGACAAATGTTTGTGTGATGAGCACGATTGTTTGTTATGTGTCTGTAATTTATCTACAATATGTATGTATTTAGAAATATATAAGTATTTATCAGTTGTCTAGTACCCATAACACAAGCTCTGCTTAGCTTGGGACTAGATGGTGTTGTGTGATAGTTGTGTAATATATTGTGGAATATATTACATTATATTATATGCCTTGATCACGCAGTAAAAGGACGAGACAGTAAAATGTTGCTTGGCCGAGTTGTAGAGATAAGCGCTAGACCGAGCACTCGGCGCTATGTTCATACGTATCGAGTCTTCCGCCAAGAGCCGTTGATTCGGCATGTGTGATTGAGGCATAATGGAACGTAATTTTGAGATAAAAAGTATTCTGTGTTATTTCAGGGCATGGTTTACCCGTGTATATGTTATTTTAATTATTTTTTTTTTAAATATTCATTAAGCAGATTAACTTTTATTGAGTTACCTGGCAATTAGAATAACTAACTTATTAAAGTCATTAAAAAAAAAATCTTTCATAAAGTAAGTGTTTGTTTCGAACTCCTCCAAAATGGCTTGAACGATATTTATGTATGTTTTTTTCTTTTTAATATATATTCGGTACGTCTGAGCATCACCTTACATTTAACCATTCTGACCCCTCCTCACATTTTTTTTTTTATATTTATAAGGTACACAGGATGTTTGTAATATTATATTTTAACAAAACCAGGGCTTCTTACTCACATAAAACGTTCTCAAAACGACTTATTTAGTGAAGTACATACACCACAAACCTTTGTAGGCAGTTTCTAAATGGTAGATAAGTTACATTCTAATTTTCGCGCTCCCATTTCAAAAGCCCTCTAAGTTACGACGCGGTTTTTGAAAATGAAAACCACACAGCCCTCTTCCCTTACATAACAAATTTAAAACAGTTTGTTTGTTACCCAATTTTACGAGAATGCCTTGGCTGATTTCAGTGAAACATTATATGGAGATAAATCATGGCAGGGACTAAGTAGGATATTTTTCCCCGGAACTCAATTTGGGTCCCGAGAGGCACCAATCATCGATTCCAGAGTGGGTAAAACAGCAGGGCGAAGTTTCTACAATAATATATCACTGTCTTCATATTCGCTGGAGATAAATTACTAAGTTAGTTTCAAGCTGTTCCCAAAGATATGAAAATCTGTTTTTTTAGTTCTTTCCGATAGTTGGGAAAGTTGTTTGACTTATAACTGTGGGTTTTGAAAGTTCAATTTGAATTCGATTTATTTTTTAAATATTTTTTCCAAGTTCTTTTATTTTTATATTAGTTTTATGGCAGTTATGTTGTATTTCAAAGTCGTTTTATTTACAGCTCATCGTCAGTAATGAAAAAATTCTAAGATATCAAAATGTTATGGAAACAAAAAAAAAATTGTTTTGTTTTTTTCACTAGATTAAAATAATTTTATACAAAGAATAATATTTTTTTTATAATTACTTTATTCATATATTTAATAAATATATTTATAAAGTTCGAAATTTAATTACTCACTGGAACACCATTTTGAATAAGTAAATCCTCTTAATCTTAAAGATATTTTCAAAAGCTGTCTCATCTCAGGCCTACAGTCCGCGAACGCATAGCTTCTTATACGCATATTCATTCATACGCTTGGTCCCAGCGGTAACGAACGACGACACCAAAGCATGATTTTGTTGTTTCGTCGATAGACTTTCATAGTTTTGTATGTAAGTTTCACGCAGGCGTACACCAAGCGTGTAATGACGAATACGCTTTTAAGAACCTACGCGTCCGTGGACAGAAGGCTTTAATTAATAAAAAAGACTTACCGGAATACAAACTCCAGATGTCGCATTAGAAGTGCTTTTGGCTTTCAAAGTCCCCGTATAGGTATCCAATAGGTCACACAAATTTTGATTCCCATTGAAATTATAATGTTCTACAATCGTGGATAATTGTGGGAACCACAGCCTGATAACATTGTGTCTAAAAAAATACAATTCCTCTATCAGTTCATTTTCATCTAGCCAGTAATTTCGAATGGAAATTGTCGCTACGATTGGAACCAGGCAATTTTGTACTTTCTGTTTTAAAGCATAAAGTTTTTATTTGATCAATTTCTAACTAATGTTTTGTACATATGAAACCACTAATGAATTTATAAAATATTGGTAAATCCAAATCTATCGCTACCAACAAATTTTAGTTTATTTCTTTTAGTATGTTGGTAGTGGGCTGAATATTTAAAGCCTTTTAACGCTTTGATGAAAGCTTAGACGAACAAAATAAAGCAAACGACATCAAATGGCTTGAATCACGCAAAATAACCCCTTGAAAATTGCGAAAAATTTAAGTGCGAATATAAAAGAAATCTTGTTAAAAATGAGATTAATGCCCTCATTTACGTCAAATTCTTTTAAACGACGTTTCAATGAAACTATAAAGAATAAACGGTGTTATTTATTACGAGTACAAGGAAAGTGTAATAACATTTTCTGTTTAAAATTGTAAAAATCTGATGATCGTATTAAAAAATGTATACTCGATTTTCCATCCACTCATCAGATCCTTTCTTAAAGCATCTCTGTATTTTTATTTAAAGCTTGAATTTTAAACAATATCATTAAGAATATCATATTGTGCCCCTATGTCACAATTTGAACCTATCTCTACAGAAGGCTTGTAAAATTAAATATGAAAAATTTATACATACGTTCCTAAAGTGATGAATTGGACAAATCCAATGTATGCCACGTAGCCAAATATTGGTCTAGCGAATAATGGTTTCATATTTCTGAGACCGGCTATAATTTTGTCTCGAAGCTTCACTTTAGTATCTCCTTTAGTAGTATTATTCGAATCCAGTTCGTTAATCTCCTTTTCAAAAATATTTGGAAACTAAAAAAGAAGAAAAAGATAAATTCCAAACTCAGTAGCAAGATTTGAAGACAAAAAAAATTAACTCCACCTCGAATTATCAAATTGACTATTATAGCATATAACAACATTTTTGATTTAACATATATGATATTTTTTTCCATTGTTTCGTCTTCTTGGTTGCGTCCAATGATTCAAGTAGAGTTCCATCAACCGAACTCAGAATACATAATAGGTTAAGTCTTAATCATTGATCATCAATATAAATAAAACAAAAACTGCTTCACTATTAGACAACATAGCAAAAAGTTAAAAAAATATGCTCAATTTATAAGATTTGATACATAAAAGCCTTAATAGGTCACGTCTCAAAACATGTGCATTCTAATACGAAACTGTATATGTAAAGTTATACAATAAAAATGTCAGTTGATTTTTATAACAAAAATACATTGAAAATAACATCTACAAACGTTTTGTAAACTAGTCGAGCTTGTGTTCGAATAAAAAACAGGTAGATTTATTCTGGTATTCCCAGATCAGTCCACAATGTAAAAAATTCTGATAAAATATACAATATTCTCACCGGAAATGTATCAGCAGGTTTCCCAGTGTTTTGTGTATATACATGAATCAAAATATTTCTTGCTTCTACGTATCTTTTCTGTGTTACTAGGAATTTTGGACTTTCTGGTAATATTAAGTACAGTAGGAAAGCGCATAAAGACCACAGAGACATGGCAAGAAGATAAAAATTCCAAATGTTAAGTACTGAAACAGAAAATAAAATTAGAAAAACATAAATAGGGATATATGACAAGGTAGGGAGCCACTCAAATATATTAGGCAGATTGATTGAAAATCAATATGCTTAGCATTTTAAAACTAAGTTTTTATTCAGTCAAATTCGATGCGGCTAGATACTAGAATCTACATATTTTACAAAGAACGACTACCAACCTAACTTCCACAATCCAGTAACTAGATATCATGACACCCCTTGGCAAGAATGGCATCAAATTTCTCTGTCAAAGATCTATGAAATAATTATGCTTTAAATCTAAAGCTTATTGGTTTCATAAAATAATCTTTATTAGATTATAAATTTTTCGACGAACTATAAAAAAATTGTTGTGCAATTTCATGCAAATTTATAAATTCATCAATTTTCAACTTAACTGATCATATTTAGTAAAAAAATTACTACAATTTCTCGCAACATTTTAGCACCACACAGCAATTATACCCAGATATGGTATGATTTCTTATAGTGAATGGTGGTATTTGCAGCAAATAAATTGAACCAAACTGGCGAGCCACCTTCAAATCACGATGAGAAAGCAGCAAGGCAAGGGACTGCGTGTAACCATAGCAACGGTGACTATTTTAATTCAACTTATTTTCCGACTACTATATTGTAATGGGAAATAAAGAAACAATTTGTATAGTAAAAAATGACAATGAGAGGAAATGATATCAACTTACTTACCAAACCGCCCATCAAAGAAGCTAGCTCTCCAATCCTGGATAAGTATACCCCATGCCATGGCTGGTGATAAAATCTGTGTAAGGGCAGCGTATGAGGATTGGATAATCATCACACGATCTCTTACTGTGCTGTGGCAGAATTCTGACGTTAGAGATGATATAGCCGCTAATGAAGTTGCGAACCTAAAAATAAATATTGTATTTGATGATGAATAATCTTGAAGAAAGAAAGTACGAAAAAGGAAGACATGTTGCACCATGACCAACTAAAAAGGAATGAGAATAGGAAAATAATGATAAAGATAATGATAAGTATTTTTTTAAGAGGAGGCTTAAATTTAGCAGAAGGTATAATTATTTTTATAAAAGTTAAAAAATAATTATGTATAAAAAAATATTATTCGACGTATTTTTTCTGTTGCTTTTTTGTTCAAAATTTTTCCAGTGATATTTACACTAATGAATTAAAATAGCAAATTTAAATATATGGTAGGACGAAATTATGAACACATTCTCGGTTTTAAAAAAGAACTCTAATGAAGCTATATTTGCAGTTTGTTGCGCGTACAGATCCATTAGAGTTGTTTTATTTCCTGTCCTCATTAGCTTTGTTGTTTAATTAATAAAACTATTCTCTTTGTTGTTAACAGTTTTATTTTATGCATATTTCCTTCAGCAATTAATGTTCGTTTACCACTATTTATCTATTTGGCAATATTTAGTTTACCTCTAAAAGTTTCCGTGAATTCTCCATTAAAATTGATAGATCTAATTCCTTATCTTTCATTTTCAAATCTACCTTCTAGGGTGCTTATCGAAAGAGGTCTACTTTTATAAGATTTTTCTTGAGGTTCGAAATTAATTCAAGTGCCCTTCATATCCTTTGCCGATAATATCTACGATTTTTATGATAGCGCTGGTATATCAAAGGGAAGATCCAGGTAAATAATTTTGATAATAATGTCCGTAGAAGATTGGTATTACTCAACAGGGTTACATAACAGAGTCGAATCTATCAGAATAAAAAAAATAGCTTGCTAGCTAGCCAGTATCTTTACCCATTGCAAGTGATACATTACGTAAGATATTTAAAAATAGTGAAAAGAAATGAAAGTGCAAACATGTTCTTTAAGTATTAATATCTTTGCATATATGTTTGTATGTAAAAGTGATAATTCACCGACTATAACTCTATAGTTATAACGAAGACACTAAATCACAAATACAAATATCAGGTCTCGTCGAAAAACAATCACCCACAAGATCATACGTACATATTCAGAGAGCTGGTTGCAAACAATTTACCAAAATAATGTCACTACTTTATCCAAAATTCAACTTGGAGCTAACATACAAACTACGCCAAACTCACCCACCTGACTCCAGCATCAGAATATTAAACAAGTACTAAACACCAAACGCCACAATTGGAGAAATCTAATATATCACAACTAGATGCAATAGAGGACGATACCCTGGGCCAAGGTAATAATGCTGTCAGTATTTTGGGCACGCGACCAACATGCAGTCAAGTGTACTGCACAAATACTGTATTATTTACAGTTTTGGATGCTAGCAGCAGGGGCGATATTGTATTGGAAGTTTAGTTTGGAATTATAGATGTGTCTCGTGAAGCAATAAGTCTGCATGAGTCTTGAAATGATGGTAATACCGTATAACACATCGTGGATGTTTTAGTAGAAGATAGTACACTGATATTTTGTTATGATTGAAACAATATTTCAGCCGACTGTTGGACTTATGGCTAAAATGATGATGATAATTATAATAGTGATTATGATAATAAAGGTGATCATAATGATGGTGATGAAATATTACAGTCGAATAATGCAGAACATCGACCTGATAAGACTTTTGATGCAATCTTCTTTCCCTAAATAACTATATCGACTGCTACTGACCCAATTATCCGATTTTAATTAGAAACTACGAATCTCGTCAAAATTTCACGTATAACCGAAGAGTTTTACAAAAATAACAAAAGTTACGTTGCCTCAATTTTTGCATAGAACTTTTAATTTCAAACAGTATACAAATTCCGTAACATTTCAGCAAGCATGAAAACACTGCTCCGGAATGATATTCCTTATCATTCAATTTGAAATTTACTTTAAACTTGTGGGTAGTGGTTTGTTAAATAAAGTTTCCACTTAAAAAATCCAGTTTTAAAAATAAAGTGGGAATGGAAGAAAAATACTGAGTTGTCTGCTTATCGCAACGGTCTGTTGAATCCGTCAGAGGGGGATTATTATGGTGCTGGGGTGTCAAGTCGGCAGCCCCATTTTATCTTCACGCTCCTTTAAATTTAAGGGTTCAGTTGAAGCCCTTAACATGGACAGACGAGTTAATCTCTGTTAATTGCGTTTTTGGGGTAAACAAATTAACAATTTGGTTGATTAACGGGGAGGTAGATAATTATGATTAAAGTCATTTGCTCTGTAAGGGGACAGTTAGAATATCTACAATTAGAACAGTAACTAATTTGTTTAAAGAGAGAATTGCAGCTCTGTCGTTTAATTTAACTTTGACAATCGAATATTATGTTAAACTAAAAAGTCTTTGAATGAGCGCATCGCGTCTGACATCGCGTATTATCACCCCTTCACTAGCGTCTTTGACAATCGAATGTAGAATTACACGCCTTTTTCACGAGGATTTCTTTGAATAGTTTGAAGTAATAAAGTTTTTATGTATTTAAAGTGCGTTTATCCTTAATAATTATAAGACTGATTTTTTATAACGACTAATTTTTATTTTCTTTTTTCCAGGTACGTTGGAGTTTATTGACAGATAATACTCAAGCATCACGCAGGAAAGTATCGACTAAATTTCTATATCTTCGACTGTAATCCGATTAAAAAGAAGGTGGTATACACCTGACATTCATAAACTTTCATCACCATCATCGTTTCTGTCAAAAGATGTCCACTGTTGGACATAGGCCTCGCAAGAATCTCCACAACGACCTGTCTTGTGCGTCTTGCATCCATCGGATTCCATCAACGCGTATAAAATGTCTTGAGTGTTTTGCTGCGGTAATCAGGATCCGATGATGGAATTGGAATTCGTGAATAAGCACAATAAGATAATCCTATCGTTTTTGATGAACAGATGGCCGCTGAGGCCGAAAGGTTCTGGAGTGGCGACCGCGTACCGGAAGACGTAGTGTTGGTAGGCCTCCCACAAGGTGGACCGACGACCTGGTCAAGGTTGCAGGAATTCGATGGATGCGAGACGCACGGGACCGGTCGTTGTGGCGACGTTTGGGGGAGGCCTATGTCCAGGAGTGAACGTCTTTCGGCTGAATTGATGATGATAATGATCGTTTTTTTTATTTGAATGGTCTTGATGAGTATTCATTATACAACGTCATAAAAGCTTTGAAAACTTGTTTCAAATTTTTTTACAATAAAAGATAACTCACAGAATACCTTCGCAGAATTTAGCAGCTGCCAACATCTCGTATGTTTGACTGGAAGCCGAAAATAATGTACATAGAAATATTCCTCCAAAACCTATCCGTAGGAAATATATCCTTCCAAATGTGTCTATTAAGAAACCTGCAATTATTGTTGACAAGAACATACCTGCAAAAGAAACAAATAATTTTATTATCATCCACGTTAACATAACGTTATTATTAACGTTTAAAAGAATTACAGCTTAAATGGCAAAGAAATTTCCATTTACCATTTACATTTATATACTCTTATGTAATATGTAAATGGTAAATGGAACTTTACTCAATAAAAGTCTGACACGGCATCTCTCTCTCACTCTCACTCACCGAGAGGGGGAGAAGTTATTTAATGATTCCTGCATTTCAGAGCCATGGTAACTCTTTTCAATAATTTCACCTGATCTAAATCACGTTAGTATTTCAATTCCTTACAAATTGACTCCAGATGACTTGAAATAATAATTATATGTCACAAGTAATGTAGCCAGTCTCCTTCCCCTAGCTTGTGTATAAAACAGGACCATAGTGCTGATTTTCAGCGCCAAAAGACGTCGACAGTAAGGGCGTCTTCAAATTTGCGTTTTTTTGTTCGGTAACTTTGTTATTACATAAAAATAAAGCTCGGCTGTCACGCAACTGCTTTACTAATCTAAAGGCGCTCTAGTTACTAGTAAGAGTTTTTTAGACGCAAGGATTACACCCTCACGTTTAAAAAAATAAATAATAAAAACCATTACACATAAAGGCTTACAAAACTAATGACTAAAAACAAAACACAGTTGATAAATAAGCATTAACATAGTCGACTCTTTATTCTAAAACACTTACCAAAATAAGGCATGGCAGTCAAAAGTCCTTTTTGCTCGAGATTCATGTTCAAGTCACATTCAGCGATTGGCAATATGTATGAAGTGGTATTCGTAACCAGAATACTGGCAATAGCGCCGAAAAATGTTACGAATAGTAACTTCACGTGGAACCATCCGAATTTACATACTTCATAGGCCTTGTTGATTTCTTTCATAGGAGTAACTGGTTCTGCAAAAATAAAAAAACCTTATCAGCTTTATAATGTTCCCATTGCAGAGGCTCAGGCCTCTCTTGGATAAGAAATTGCCCTTAGTCTAACATGTGGGCCCAGTGCGGGTTGGTGGATGTCGCATGTCTTCGAATGCTTGGTTCTAGGACATGACGGTTTCTTCACGATGTTTACCTTCACCGTTATGAGAGCAGTGGTGATGAAATAAATACTAAATAAAATATATATCTGAATGATGTTATACCTGCGACCTACAACTCTTGAGTCGAAACCGTTACCAGTGGGTCACTACTGCTCTCAAATTCTTGTTCTGACGTTTTCGTCTCCCGAAATATATTTATAAAGGTATCTTATACAAAGTTAATACGGCAAATGGGCTATCCTTAAAAAGGATCATCGTACACACTAATATAAACAACTTTTAATATGAGACCAAGCCAAAAATCACGATAAAAAAGCCGCTACTCCACATAACTCGACAAAATGTACGGAGCAGTGGGTTTTTTTGGCCCAGGGTCTTTTTCTGAAAGAAGGCTTGGCCCCAGTGCAACGGGCAAAGAAGGAATGGTGTTTAGTTAGTAAGCGGCTGACACTGTTTCCCGCTCGTCTCCCGCGAGAGCGGGATTCGCCATTGGATGATTTTTGCCAACCATGAAAAAAACCGTATGGTCCACCTATTGGAGAATTAATCAATTAATGAGATGTCGGTGCGAAAAAAAGTATTTAATTGCTGCTACGCTTTGAGTAACATTGTAATCGTTACATCAAAAAGTATACAGTTTACCAAATAACATTTTAAAAGCCGAAAATATTCTCATATTCTGCGCGTATAGGATAAACATCTATAATCTCCTTGCTACTCCACTAGCCAAAGCTGGGCCCATAATAACGTAATGTTGTCTAAATTTTATATAACGTTGACCCTTACATAAGGGTGAATATGGACCAAAGGAGGGATTATGATGAGCGATGGGCTACCCGGTTGATCCCTAAAATGCTTTGCCAGTAGCTAGGTATTATATTTACTGTTTTAGTTTGTTGGGTGGCTAATGGATAAATATTTAATATCTTTCATGATAGTTACTGAATTACTTATTAACATTTCCTATTGAATTTTATATTGAATTCTAGCTTCTGACAGCGGCTTTGCCTTTGTTAAAGTCGATTACCTGTGAAGTTTCGTGAAATCCGTTCTTAGATAACATCTTCATCCTATAGGAACCTATCTGCCAAATTTTAAGTTTGTAGGTGTTATTGTTTCTGAGATTTCGTGATTAATTAGTGAGTGATATTTCACTTTTATATATAACTAACTTTTGCCCGCCGTTTCGCTCCCGGCAACAGAAAAGTTGTTTGATTTCCTACAAATAAGAATCAGACAGAATTAAGATTTTTTTTCTTCTCTTGCAAAAATGTATCAACATGCTTTCAAAGAAGAAAATTGTCAAATTAACACATTGTACACACAAGATTTTAGCTGTAGTAGCTGTCGGTGTGTGTACGCAATACAAATCTACAATTAAAAAACATCAGAATTGCTATCCAATGTGGTAATACTACAAGCGGCACTTTTCCCATTAATATCGATGTCTTTAATGTTTTTGATGCTTTATACGTTCTTTTTATTACTCATTTCCTCGTTGCTACCTAATATTAGTTTTTAGTTGGTGTCTATACTTATTAAGCTACAATATTTACTAGTTAAGACGTATGTAATTATATGAAAATTAAAACTCATAAAAAAGTTACAAAACATATTAAATATTTTAAAAATACGTACCAGTTTTCTCCACGACATGAACATTAACATCAGCCATCTTTGTTTTACAAATTTAATATTTAAATTACACTTATTTTACAAGTAGAGCAATTACGTTTACCAAGAATGTAATTACTTATATAATTATTACAGCTAGTTTGAGTTTTAATATAGCACTGCGAATATTGCGTTACAGAACCCGATGTTGGTGCAAAGTCCTTCATGAATGATTAATTACCAGTCTACTTTGAGCTTTCATCTCTCTCAAGGGATCTCACCTGAGAGCTTAAGTTACATTGGACAAGGTAGCAATCTCTGTGTAAATTTTAGATAAAATTATGAAATAACTTCCTGTAATGATTTCTATTTGCGTGTGTCATAGGAGATGTTTTGGCGTATCAAATGATAAGGAGAGATAATATGTTGCGTTGGTAGCTTATATCAATATTTTCTTAGTTATTTAGTAACGGAAGAAACAGTTAAGTATTAATAATGTAGAAATGCGCCGAATATTCGTTTCATATTCGGTATTTGGCGTATTCGGCAGAATAAAATTTTGAGGTACCTATTTGTATTCGCCCAAATAATTCGGTTGATATAAAAAATTACTGAGACATGTAAGTACTTAAATAAATAAAGAATATTCATAATAAAATTTAATATTTTATAATAATACAGCGGCAGATTATGATGCAAAGAAGCTGTTTGCTCTATCTGACAAAAGCCTATTTCTTTTGTCCTTACACATTCGGTGCCTCGAAAAAAAAAAGTTGTTTGCGCGGCAACACTGAAACCGAATTATCGGCAGTATATTCGGTTACCGAACAGTAACCGAATGTTATTTGGTATCCGGTTATTTGGTAAAACCACTATACCGCGCATCTCTAATGAATTGGTGTTTCAAATTACCTAGCAATAGCTGTTACTCCAGTGGTGGAGCAGCGAAAATGCGTAATATAGTAGCACCTATAGTCCTATCCTATCTATATCTACAAAAAAAAAAAAAACATCTAAGGACTTACAAAGGTATTATTATTAATATACTCGTATAAAAAATAGGTACGTAATATCTTTCTAATGCCATTCTGTTCCAAGGGCCAAAAATATATTTTGGTACCACTTATATTTGACATTACAGAAGTTACTGATTGCAAAACTATTTATGTTCATTCACCGAAGAATTGAAACAATAAATTTAGGTAAAAAGGTAAAAAACAAATAATTTAGGTAAGTCCAAGTTTAGAGTTAATAGGCAGTCTATTGCGATTCACGATTAACGATTGTATCACAGCTTACCATCAGGTGGGATAACAATCAAGCACTAGTTTATATCAATAAAAAAGCATAGTCCTTACATAATTGTATGAAAGGCAACGTAGGAACGGGATGATGAGTTGTTTTATTCAGTAAAAGTCAAACACTATCTCCTACTCTACCTAAGGGTAGCAGTTGTTATTGGATGATTTTTACCTACCGAAAATTCTGAAGTAAAACTAGGACTAACAACTAGGGCACAGAAATCTTACATCTGTTTTTACTCGACTACGGCAGAGTCAAAGAAGGGTTACGGGACTTAGGCTCATTAAGGTGTCAATACATCGTTTTCTATTACATCATCATCATCATCATCATCATCAGCCTTTTTAATGTTCCCACTGCAGGGACACAGGCCTCCTCTCTAAGAGAGGGAATGGGCCGTAATCCACCACGCGGGCCCAGTGCGGGTTGGTGGAAGTCACATGTCTTCGAATTTTTGGTTCTAGGACATGCCGGTTTCCTCACGATGTTTTCCTTCACCGTTTTGAGAGCAGTGGTGATGAAATAAATTACACAAAGTAATGCGCCTGGCTGGGTTTGAACCCGCGACCTACTGCACGCAAGTCGGGGCCGTTACCACTTGGCCACCACTGCTCCATTTACATATTAACTACCAACTAATCGAATATCACCACCTTGTGTAGTGAACACGTATTATGAGATAGTTAAACATTCATCACCAGTTTATACATAATGTAGGTAAACATATCATGCAACGCGATCAAACAAGTACGAGTAAAGCTTGGTAAATACTCAGTATTATGTATATCTATGTACATTATTTAATTATTTAGGTGTCCTATAAAAGCGAGAATGGATTACCTAGTACGTAAAAAAAACCATGAGAGCATTGGTGGACGAGTTGTAATGGCCCCGACATACGATTTGTAGGTTTTTATTTTTATTGATTATAAGATCGCGCTTGACCGCTATCTCACCTGATAAAAGCGACCTTGCGGTCGACGATGGAGCACGCTTATTTAGAAATTGCCTTATTCACTCTTGACTTAAAGATTCCCGGGTTGTAGCCATCAGGCAACACAGACTCCGGCAAGGAATTCCGCTCCTTGGCTGTACGCACAATGAATGTGATCCCAAAACGTTTTGTACGTATATGTGGGATGTTCACCATGTACTGCTGGCGCAAACACCGTCGGTCTGATGGTCCAATGATGAAACGGGCTAGGCGCAATTATAAGGTTAAAATTGTAGTTTGGGGTTCAAAACCGGCCAGTTGCATTAGTTTGTGTAATTTTTACCATCGGACAACAAAAATTTGACTGCCACGGTTTTCGATTCCGATTGCTTAATATCGCAGATTGGATCGCAGTCAAGCGCTAGTTTATGACATTAAAAAAAAATCTGCGGGAATATTTGCGATACAAAGGATAAATGTAGTAATTCGCGTGAGTAAAAGTCAAAAAGCTTATTCAGTGCGGCAGAAGTTACTGAATGACTTCATCCAAATACTAAAACGTGGCGGTCAAAATACATGCCCTTACATTAATATTTAAAAAATTCCACCCTGTATAGGCGACAAACAACCAACAAAATGTATATTTACCACAAAATACCTTTAAACTCGATGTTTACCATGACTTTATGACCATCGCTCGGGAAATATGATATAAATAACTAAGGTTCCGCATAAAACCAGCAATGGATTAGTGTACGCGATAATCACGTCCAATGGGTACTTTGTACCAAAACAGGCATACATGAAATAGTTATAAGGTGGCGTTGCTCCGCGTTGAATTAAGTACCATTTATACTGAGTGAGGTGGGGTGCGAGTGTTCGCGGGATAGCATCTGATTAAATAATTTAGCTGTTTAATATCCAAGTGAACGTTTTCAAGGTTTTCACCTTAATATATGAGCACGAAAGATCTTTTTAAGTATAGGACATTAAATGTCGCTGTGGAACAGAAAAAATCATCTTCCAGCTTATACACTCAACAGATTGTTAGCAGGCAAAAAAAAAAAACTGGGCAAGCGCGAGACAAAGTCGCGCACTGAGGGTTCTGTACCTACCAACTTACTTATGAAAATAATATAACTCCCGAATCGAGTCTCGAAGAGTTTTCCATATAGCAGAAGGTTTTTTTGGTCGCCTAAAGTCTACAAACGTTTTTCTTTATTCGTATTGTGAGATCTTGCTTCATGCCCAATTTCAGAATTCTAAGTCATCGGTAAGTTCCCTATAAATTCTGCTTCCCTAGACCGTATCAAAATATACGCTTTTTACAACATAAACGTCAGGATCTTATTTTTCCGTTAACTTAAAAGATATATTTTTTACATATCAATTGATCGCGGACTTGTGTATACAGTTTTAATTTCAACTCGATACTTTAACGCGTTCTCGAGATACAGAGTCTTGACTGACAGACAGATAAACCACAAAGAGATCCTATAAGGGTTCAGTAGTTTCCTTTTTAGGTACAAAACCGTAAAAGTACAAAAAAAGAAACATATCCGAATATGTAACAGTTAGAGTGTTAATTTATCTTCTCCCGCTACTACTGTGGCCACACATTGACCTACGTATGGTACATAGCTTCAGTATTAATCATTCGCTAATGGTGTCCGTGTTTCACTGCGAACACCTGTGCTCCTCGGTTGCTGCAACTGCTACTGTATCTTATTATATACACTAGATAGGTAGTTTGTATTAAGTAGATGGTGCTTACTAAGCTGTTATTGTGACAGTTAAGCTATTCACTGAATTTGAGTGTAACGGTGTTGCAGTAACCAATTTTTATACAGAATTTGGATTAGATAAAATTGGTAGTGAAACTTCGTATATGTTATTGGTGTGTTAGCAAAACTAAAGGGGCAATAACAACCATTACAAGAACTTTGTAACCATATTAATTTGCAAAGAAATACAGGAGTCCTAGCAGCTAAGACTGCTATATTAATTTATGAGTGTATAGAATAAAATCACAAATGAGAAAAAGTCAACTGCCGATTTCCAACAGCCGTTGACTTTTTGTCAGCTTTATTTGTTTGTATGTGAACGATAGTTGTTATTTTGTTTATTCGTTCAATATTGATTAGGTACAATCTACATCTACACTAATATAATAAAGAGGTAAATTTTGTTTTTTTGTTAGTTTGTTTTTTTTGTTTGTAGAGGGTAATCTCTGGAACTACTGGTCCGATTGGAAAAAAATTAGTAACAATAGAAAGCTGCTTTACTCCTGAGTGACATAGGCTATATTTTATGTACGCGGGCGAAGCCGCTGACAAAAGCTAGTTTTAAATATTTTCTTTAAAAATATATCTCTTACATATTTGATAATTATGTTTTAAAATATTATAACAAAAACATTCACAGATATAAACATTAGTATCTCATCTGTATCGGGAACCGAGTCCAAGCTACTCAGGGCAGGACTACATAGAAAGGAACCTCCTAACAATACGAGCCTTCAAAATCAAAATCAAAAAGGTTTTTATTTCATATAGGCCTACAAGGGCACTTATAAAACGTCAGAAGCTAGTGCACGGTTCCAAATTGGTCGTTTCCTATGGAGAAGAACCGGCAAGAAACTCCATGGTTACTCTTTTAAAAAAAAATATTTCTTACAATATTTCGTTGTTACAGTACTTATATCATTATGTAAGAACAGTGTTTTTTTTTTTTTTTATGGTAGGTGAAAATCATCCAATGACGAAACTCGCTCTTGGGTGGAGCGGGAGACTAGTGTCAGACTCTTACTGACTAAAAAACCTACCCCGTACCTTCCTTGCCCTATTCCTGGAGTCGAGGTAACAGTTTCCCACCACCCTCTAGACTCCGGGAGGCTTCGACCCTGAAGGGCCCCTGCAGTTTGCTGACAACTCCTTGAGGCGCGCGGGAACGGTGCGCGCCGTTGACGACTAGGACTCGGTCTTACAGACGACCGGACGGCGAGCTACCCATTGCTCACCGTCCGCGAGCCAGTGTCTACGGTGGCCGGATATCGGCAGGATCGCGGCGGCGACGGCTACGGCGAGTACGCCGTTGCCTTTGCCTTATGCGGTCGGCCTCCTCCTTTACGAGCATTACTGCTTCGCAGAAGGAGGCGACCGCCTGCCATTCCTCTTCGCTGCGGACCATGGCCTGAACCAGGGCCCGGCGCGAGAGGTCGCCCCCGCCGATCACCCCCACGAGGACACGGCGATGCTCTTCCCAAGCAGGGCACACCTCCACCGTGTGCTCCACCGTGTCCTCCGGGCTCGCCTCACAGTGGCGACACCCGGACGTCTCTTCCGCACGAATCCGGTGCAGGAATCTCCCGAACTTCCCATGTCCGGTGAGAACCTGCGTCATGCGGAAGGTGAGGACATGTAAGAACAGTGTAGACCAATCAATATTGCACTTAAAAGCACAATAAAAATAATCATAATAATAAAAATAAAAGGTCCGTGTCCAGGAGTATCATTTTCTGAAACAAGCCCTTGATCCAGCCGTCTAACGCGAGCATTCTGACTATCACAGTGAGTTGGTTAATAAAGAGGTACACACGCCTATAGCGCACCCAGATTTTTTTTTTTTGACTGGCCTGTTGGTTTAGTAGTTAGTAACCCTGACTGCTTTGCCAGAGGTTGTGGGTTCGATTCCCACCCAGGACAAATGTTTGAATGAGCATGGTCATTTGTTCTGTGTCTGGGTGTAATTTATCTTAAATATTTATGTATTTAGAAATAATAAGTATGTTTATCAGTTGTCTAGTACCCATAACACAAGCTCTGCTTAGTTTGGGACTAGACGACGTTGTGTGATAGTTGTGGAATATATTACATTAGATATGCTATATGTACCAACAACAACAAAGTATTTGGTCCAAATTTTTCACAGCTATTGGCATCGAATTTAACTGTAAAACTTCACCATACAAATGTATTGTAACAGCCGCGAATTTAAATATTCACGTTTTCATCACAGTTAATTAGTTCTATTATTACATATCCGTATATTAACACATAATAGACCGAGATAAATGTTTAATTATCTACACTATTAAATTAAAACTTCTAGTTTTTAGAAAAAAAAAAATGGAAATACCTGGATTAGTAGCCTGTACTTTTTTAAGTGAGAAAGTTTTGAAAGTAACTAGAAATGACTCCTATATCGTGGGTAAGTTTAAATTTATGTAAACTCACCTATACAAGACATTCATACCCGGAACAACTATCTGTAGCTGTAGGCATTGAACCCGCGATACGCAGCACAGCAGCCGATCTTATTATTATTTTATTATTAATTCATTCATTCATTACAATAAATATTGTGTTGAATATTACATAACTAACTTTTGCCCACGGCTTCGCCCGCGTGGTATTGGGGTTGGGGTTTCCGGGATAAAAAGTAGCCTATGTCCTATTCCGGAGTATATCCTATGCCTGTGCTAAATTTCATCCAGATCCGCCCAGCCGTTTTGGCGTGATTGAGTAACAAACATCCAAACACCGTAACTATCGCATTTATAATATTACATAATATTAAAGTAAAATTATATTAAAATAGAATGATACAAAACAATGAGTCAAATTTTTTAAAACATTTTAAATGTCAGATACCTATAATGTCAAAAGTAATGTGAAAAGATTAACCAAAGTCAAAGTATTATTAACTAGCGAACTAGCCCGCCCCGGCTTCGCACGGGGACTGATATTGAATATATTATGTACTAGCTTTTGTCAGCGGCTTCGCCCGCGTACATAAAATATAGCCTATGTCACTTAGGAGTAAAGCAGCTTTCTATTGTTGCTAAAAATTTTCCAATCGGACCAGTAGTTCCAGAGATTAAAACCTACAAACAAAAAAACAAAGAAACAAACTTTACCTCTTTATTATATTAGTGTAGATTATTGTATTAGTGTAGATGTATTATACACAATAAACCTGCTTCTTGAATCACTATCTATTTAAAAAAAACGCATCAATATCCGTTGCGTACTTTTAAAGATCTACTCGTAAGTATACTTAGGGACAGTGGTAAGCAACTTTGTTTTATACTATGTATTAATGTCAAAATTGTCTACAGTCAAAAGCGTTATCCAGTGTCACAGTATTATTGTACTTGTAAGTTTTTATAGTATATCACTAGCTTTTGTCAGCGGCTTCGCCCGCGTACATAAAATATAGCCTATGTCACTCAGTGGTAAAGCAGCTTTCTATTGTTGCTAAAATTTTTCCAATCGGACCAGTAGTTCCAGGGATTACCTCCTACAAACAAAAAAACAAACTTTACCTCTTTATTATATTAGTGTAGATTTAAAATGAAATCTGACATTGAGTAAAAACATTTTTCCAAGAAGTAATTTGTCAATTACTCAACCACTGCGCCAACCGAGCCACAATTAAAAATTTAATGAACTTAAAACTTGTAGCGTATACCGAAGTTATTATTTAATTTTAACTATTCATACTCAAATTATAAAAAAAAAACTTCATCAGTACAAGTCAGACTCGCATACTGAGGGTTCCCTACAGATTAACTTATGAATTGAGTTTATTTTTTTCTTTTTATGATGGGCAAAAATCATCCAATGACAAATCCCGCTCTAGGGCGGAGCGGGAATTAGTGTCAGATTCTTACTGACTAAGCACCCCACCTTGGTCCTTCTTTGCATTTCGCACTATGGCCAAGCCTTCCTTTTAGACAAAGACCCTGGACACCAGCAGGCTACGACCCTTTTGCAGAGTCCCTACGAACTTATGTAGAGTTCACGTATTCCCGAATCGAGTCTCGAAGATTTATCCGAATTTAATACTTTTTTTTTAGTAACGTATAATAACAGTTTTTAGATTTATTACAATATTTGCTATTAAATCTTGCTCCATACCAAATTTCTGGGTTCTAGATAAACGGGATGTACCCAAAGAATTTTGATTCCTTTAAGGAAAAAAAAAATGGAAATATACTTTTTTGTAACATAAACGACCGTATCTTTTTTTTGACGTGACAACGTCTTAAATTAGGTTGCGGCTGGGAGTCACTTATGAAAAAGTGTAACGCTCGGTAACGTTACGATGAGTCACCGAACGAGAGAGAGGCCCGACTGCATGCAATGTTTTAGTAAACAAAATATATTTCTATAGTTAAAATTTGTGCAATTCTTATTTTCATTCAATTCCTTGTTCCTGTTGTGCAATTTAATTATATTCATATCAATAAATATTCTACCGAGAAAAAGACGTTGTCACGTAAAATCTTCGCCCGTAAAACCGACTTTACAGGCAACCATTTTTTTTTACGTTAAGCTAGAAGTTTTGTAAGAAACTCCAGATTTGGTACACATTATTACCGTTTTAAAAAATCATAAAACACTTTTCTATCACCGCTAAAACTGTGACCAAACCCCAATATAGCTTCAAAATTAACGATTCATTAATGATGTCCGCATAACAGAAGGTTGGAACACCTGGGCTGGCAACAGAACAAAGGTATATATATGTATACATATATTTACATATCTATACATATATATAGCTGCATAATATGTCTAGATATATTATGCAGATGATCACATGCCTCACGTATCGATCTAATGAGGCTTAGGGTTACAATACTGATTAGGTAAAGTGTTTCTCAGTACTGCGAAAGGTCTTGTTGAATACTAGGGTCTGACTGCAGCTTCGCTTGCGTAAAAGTAGAAAATTCTGTATATTTTTAACCGACTTCAAAAAAAAGGAGGAGGTTCTCAATTCGATTGTATTTTTATTTTTTTTTATGTTTGTTACCTCAGAACTCCGTTGTTTATGGATGGATTTGCAATTTTTTTTTTGTACTTGAAAGGATATGCCTCCAGATTGGTTCAAAATCGAGTTTTGATGATGGAATCCATGAGAAATCGAGGGATCTCCTCAAATATTATAGGCAGCTATATAGTTTTTATTATATTTTCATCGAGAACTCAAGCATTTACAGTCAAAAAGTAACATTTGATGAGGTGGAACTGGTGAAGAAGATCAGAAATGGGTAACGAATCTTGACATAGCATAGATATCACAATCAAGGTAGTAAAGCAACTATGAAAATGCCTTGTAGCATTAAGTCCGCCTATGTACCACTACTGTACATGAAGTTTAAATAAATAAATAAAATGCACTATAAACCAATGATCTTAAATAATTATGTTGAAAATGTTATCATCGAACTGATCTGATGATGATGTTGGAGCTGGAAGGTAGGCACTGGAACTGCGTAACTAATTAATATATCCTAGCCGTGTTTGGGCTTGTTAGAATTGTCGTAAGATGCACTTTGGCTGTAAGGTACTATTGAACTGATGTGATGATGAAGCTGGAAGGTGGAAGGTCGGCATGGGAACTTCAAAATAAAATAATGTATCCTAGCATTGTTTGAGCTTATTAGAGCTGTCATGGGCAATGCTGTCAAGGGCAATAGAAATGGCTATGCTCGGAGTTTCCTTGCGTGTTCGAATCAGAAATGAAGAAATGCGCAGGAGAACCAGGGTCACCGACATAGCCCGAAGAATTGCCAAACTTAAGTGGCAGTGGGCAGGGCACATTGATCGTAGAACAGATGGCCGATGGGGCCGAAAGTTTCTATAGTGGCGACCGCGCATCAAAAGACGCAGCTTTGGAAGACCTCCCAAAAGGTGGACCGACGACCTGGTGAGAATCACGGGAACGCGATGGATACGAGTCTCACAGAATCGGTCGTTGTAGCGACGCTTGGGGGAGGCCTATGTCCAGCAGTGGACGTTTTCTGGCTGAAATGATGATGATGATGAGAGCTGTTATGAGATGTACCCATGAGATGAATCATAAGTATTTCATGCATCATATCATCTCTCCACGAGATCACAACGAGATCACAACGATTACACTGTAACAATGTACCTATAATATGTATTCCTACTTATATGACATCGGTAACTTTTTCAAAAGAAATGTAGAAACGATATTGTCTTCGTTGCCATAACACATTATAATAAAAAACACTAAACGGCTACAAATAAAAAAAACTTTTTACAAAAAAAAACCGCCTTCAAAAAAAGCCAAACGATAAAAGTTCCTACACTAAAAAGTTGAAAATAAAAATTTGAATTGCTGTAAAGAAACTTAATTTATAGGTAAACTTATTTGACATTAATATTTTGCAAATATTCAAAATTTATTACTTCTTTTTGGAGTCTTTAGTGAAAATTAGCGCATAGTCTAAAATATTTTCTCTGGTATTGTGACTCTAATTACGGTATTCAAAGGGTTAAAAAATAACACTTTTCTTTAATGAGATTAATACTTTTGTTCTCTCCTATATAGGAGAAACAAAACATAAACGGCTCTTCTAATTCAAAACGGGGATGAGGGGGGAGCCCTCCCCCCTTGTTGAGTTAGAAGAGCCTATGTTACCTAACACCTTAAATGCTAGACGGTTTGAATTACTCTCAAGAGCATCTCAATACAGATGAGTAATAAGATCCGAACGCATACGTTTTTTCTATTTTTTATTGCCTTTAGCCTTATCTAGGTATAGTCTGGATATATTGAGTATTCTTCTAATATGTTAGTTGATATTCGTTTTTAAAGACGTATGTATCTATTTCAGTAGTATCTTTTGCTCGCGGCTTCGTTCCCGGCAACAGAAAAATGTGATAAATGAAGAACCGCTCGACCGATTTTGTGCAAACTTCACATAAACCATCTACTAAATATCCGAACAAAACCTAAACGTATTTGGTTTGGATAGGTGAGCCCGTTCTTGAGTTATAAAATGACAACGAAAATTGACATGTATCCTACTACTATTATAAAGGCGAAAGTTTGTAAGTATGGATGTATGGATGTTTGTTACTCTTTCACGTAAAAACTACTGAATGGATTTGAATGAAATTTGGCACAGGCATAGGATACACTCCGGAATAGCACATAGGCTACTTTTTATCCCGGAAACCCCAAACCCACGCGGGCGAAGCCGCGGGCAAAAGCTAGTTTTTAAATAATTGTAAAGATATTGCCTGTGATGATAATTATAATTATATATATATATAAAGTTGATAGGACAGATAGGCTTTCCTTAAACAGGATCATTGTACACACCAATATGAACAACTTTTACTATGAGACCAACCCAAAAGACACGAAAAAAAAACCTGCTGCTCCATACATTTTGTCGACTTATGTGAATATAAATCTATGGAGCAGCGGGTTTTTTTTCGTGATTTTTGGGTTGATCTCATAGTAGAAGTTGTTCATAAATAAAATGTCGATCACACAAATATCTTTATGATACGGAAATCGAACCTGCGCAGTATTTGGCAGCAAACGTATCTAGACCGCCTTCTCAGGAAGCTCCACTGTGATAGTCAATACCAACTGCAATAAAATTTTCAATTCCATTTTGCTGAGATCGCACGGATATCAATATGTCCGGTTGTATCTACACTTGAGATATCATACGAATTTTATATCACAATATCCACTAGGATTCAATATGGGAATAATTAGAACAGTCATTAAGTTGCACTTGGAAAAAATCTAGGGGCCTCTAAGAGTTGTCAGCAAACCGTAGGGACCCTGCATAAGAGTGTCAAAGTCAACTAGGATTCAGGGGCCAAGGGTTCGTGTCTGAAAGGAAGGCTCTGGCCCTAGTATGTAAGGCAATGTAGGAACAGGGTAGGACGTTTAGTCAGTAAGAGTCTGACATTGTTTCCCGCTCCGCCCAAGGGCGAGATTCGTCATTGGATGAATTTACCCAACGAAAATAAAATAAAAAAAACTAAATTGAGAAAGAAGGTTGGAGCTATACATCCTAAATAGTTTAATTTTAACGTTTAACCCTTTAACAATTAAGTTTAGATCGCAAAATGGATCGCGATTAGAGCTTGTGGTAGACCTGTATAGTACACAAGTGCTTTATTCCTACCTTTTAAGATACAGGCTAGTCCTAGTTTAAAAGATAGAGTCTATTATTGCATCATATTTTAAATAATAATTTGTTTAAGTGCTATGTTTTTGTAAAATAAATACTTATTATTGTTTTTAGAAAGTGTATTTTCTTCTCAGCTTTATGACTAGTCTTTAGCTACATTTACGGGTCGAAACCATATTATTATTATTCAAGTAATTCAGATGCTACTTACTTTTATCCATCGATATAGACTGCAACTATTTATAAATCGCCATGCGATTCAAAAACATCCACGAACTAAATAAAGCGTTTAAACAACCCACACTGAACAAAATTACCTTTTCACAAACTATTATAACTCATAAACACCGCTAAAAGCCTTTGATATAAGTGCTCTTAAAAAAAAACATAAATAGGTACTAAATCGAACGAAAAACTAATTTAAACCTCATCACTTCAAAATTACGTACGAAAATTGCCATATTATTTTTAAATATTTATATTCGCTCAGAACTAGTTCGCGCTAGAGGCAATTTTACACTACATTTTAGATAACGACCGGCGCAATGTATGGACATAAAAACAGGTATTACGAGTATATTATATATAAGTCGTTGAAGAGAACTGCTGGACCAAAATAGATGAGAATTGCGAGGGATAAGATAATAAGATAAGTGGAAATCTTTGGAGGAGGCCTATGTTGAAAGACAAGCTAGGGAAAAACGTGATAATCTATGAAATGTTATATGTTGTAGTACCATAATTAGAGACACAATAGAAAGACAATAAATGTGTGAACACCGGCGTTGAGAGATAAATACGAGTACTACAATACATTAGCAGTCGTCACTAATACTTGTTAGACGCGTGCGGATGTGTTCCCAGCTGCCAAATATAAATATGAAAAGTTCCTGCCAAACATTGGGGATCAATAGAATACGTGGTAGTAGAAGAGCCCAGGATGCTAAATTTGAAGTTACTAAAGTGCCATGGAGACCTATGTATTAGACTACGAAAATTTGGTTCTAAAACGAAAAAAGTCTGTGGCAAGTTTCTTTTTTTATGGTAGGTAAAAATCATCCAATGACAAAGCGGAAAACAGTGTCAGACTCTTACTGACTAAACAACCTACCCCCAAAAAAAAACCATTCCTACATTACCATACATACTAGAGCCAAAGCCTTCCTTACAGACACGAACCTTTGGCATCAGTTGGCTTCGATATGGCAAGTTTACATTTTAGTGGAGGAAAAATGTAAAAAAAAACAAATAGTCACATGAAAATACTTGAGCGCGTCTGATATTCATAGGTTATACGCGCTTGGCGTTTCTGATAACCGATAGCTATTAATCTGACGATTATCTAATAGGGTGTGGCTATGGCCGATGTTTTTTTTTTACAACTTTGTGATTCACCCATTTCAAATTGTCAGATTATTGAAATATACACTCTTCTGCATGTACTCAACTTACCTTGTCTTAATCTGACGCGTTCGAATTTTTCTGAGGATCTAAAAGATCCACTATATTTTTTTATGGTGGGATAAATCATCCAATGACGAATCCCACCCTTGGGCGGAGCGGGAAACAGTGTCAGACTTTTGTTGACTAAACCACCTACCCTGTTCCTACATCGCCATCTATATCAGGGCTAGAGCCTTAGACACGAACCCTTGGACTATATTAAGGGTTCATATCTGGTATGGGGAGAAATCTTGTATCCTGTAATGTGGGGTATCCTGTAATGTACCCCACATTACAGGATACAAGATTTCTCCCCATATGATTTTCTGACACGTCCAAGTAACACGCAAAATCTCTATCTAGGCTCCCCTACCATAGTATTGATAGTGCAGAGACCAACAGATTTGCACAAAACTTTTATATTCCCGTTTGAGCAGAACTTTATGGAAAGTAAAATACTTTACATGTAGTGTTCTATTGGGGAGAAATATTCAAGTTTAGTGAATTAGTTGCTTGAGTTCCGGAGTTACGGAGTTCCGGACTCCGGAATAGTTTGTTGGAACGGTAAAGTTAACGTCTGGCCGTCAATTCGGCGTGTGATAGGGATTATGTTTGACAAGATGATTCTCTAGTGGTTCCTCGTGAGACGTCAGTTTCGATTGACGTTTGTACTCGTGTATTCTATAGTCTTTGGTTTGGGAAACACGTGTCAGTGCTCCGTTGTAATTTGTTAATTGAATATAATTTGCGGGTGGCATTCTGAGTGGGATTAGTATTTTGATTGATGTGTATTTAATACAATTACACGCTTTGATAACGAATTTGGAGTATGTTTTGAATTACATGTAAAAACATAATAACAGAAACATTTAGAAAATAAATCCCAAAGCCACATTAAGCGTATTAAAGTATACGGTAAATTAATTTATCTCGTTACTGCAGTTACATACAGCCCCCAATTTGATTCCGGCTCAAAAATCGGTTACTGTGAATTCAAGGTCGACTTACAAAATGGTTCAACTTGTATGCCGAGTAATGTAACCAGGTACTAGCGGCTGACAGCGACTTTGCCCGCGTTAGAGTAAACCATTGTATCAAGAAAAGAAGCGTGGGAAAAGGAAACCTGAGAACTTGGAACGCAGAGCAAAGATAGAACTTATAAGTGGAAACTTGTAATTGGCCTTCTTCTGCTTGAAATGTTTTTGTTACCGTGTTGTTTTTTAGCTGTTAGTTTTCCTAAAATTGATAAAATAAAAATAAATAAAATAGTCAATAAACACGCCCTCCCGTTCACACCTGAACCCTGAAACTAAGGCAAAAGAACGGTGGGTCGTTTAGTCAGTAAAAGTCTGACACTGTCTCCGGCTCCGCCCAAGGGTGGGATTCGTCATTCGATGATTTCTCCCAACAACAAATAGTTCAACTTATTTTGCTACGTATTATAATAATATGAAAGCAAAAGATCACGTGGACGCTCTCTAACACGGTGGACGGACCTCCTCAAATCGGTGACGCATTGCAGCGTCTATGAAAACTGCCAAGCCGCACAAACACAGAACTGCATGGCGTCGCATCGCGAGGCGGTGGCGCAGGACTCGACCGACACATGACCTGCACCTACCATATTGTTTCTTCATCACCCTAGGTTGACTGGTAGAGAATGCCTAAGGCATTAAATTCGCCTTTACACCTTGTGTTGCATGAAAAATAAATAGAGAAATTACCTCGACCATTTTTTTGTGCTTGACTGCGATCCCACCTGATGGTAAGCAGTGATGCAATTTTTGATGGTGAGGCGCACTAGTTTAATTGATTGAAAACTGTATATTGTAGTGAGAAAAATAAACTTTATTATTAGTTTATTAAGAACCTATTCACTCTAGCCTTGAAGACACCTAGATTATAAACAGACGGAAAACCTGCAGCCGGCAAACTGTTCCAGTCCTTCGATGTACGCGGTATAAACGACGAGGCAAAACGCTTTGTCCGGAACGTAGATGTCTCAAGAACGTAAGGGTGGATATTAGCCGTATGCCGGGATGTCCGATCGTAAAATTTTGTTTTGAGTGCACGACTAATAATATGATTGTACAGAGTCCAAATGCATAAACCTTTTCAGGCGTGATGCACTTAAACGTCTACATTAATTTGTCTAGAGAAAAGAGACGAAATTGCACGCACATTTCTTGAACCCTAGCCAGCAATTGTTTAAGCCAAGTAGTTTCGTAAAATCCTCATATGCAGTGTCTTCCTCCGCATCGTACTATGCGATCGCGTAAAGCAACGTAATGCTTAGTGCAGGCGCTGTTGCATTATTTATAACGAGTTTCTGCCAGTGGCTTTGCCCGGCTGAAAGTCGAAAATTATCTCAACTGCAAACATTTAGAGCAGTGGCCCCAACTTACGAGTTTTAGAAGTTAAACTCACTACTTTGTGTAATTGATATTATCATCACTGCTTTCAAAACATTGAAAGAATGTATGTGAGAAAACAGGCATGTCCTGGGACCAAACGACCCTCCTAAAGAGAGGTCAGAGTTCTAGCTACTACATTAGGCAGTACAGTACTAGATTAGGCATACTGTACAGTCACTTTACTTTGGTGATCTGTAGGTCATACACCATTGACGATATAACAGTTTCTATGCTTCTAGGATATATGGCCATGGCTATTTATATGCAAACATATAACGACATAAATTCCCTAGTGACCATTTCCTTTGTGGTTTTTTGGTTGCTATTTTACACAAACAGTTCTGTAATTTCTTTGTATAATTGATAAATAAACAAAAAAAAAAAAAAAAAATCTATGGTGCTAAAAAAAAAACTACGAAAGCCTGCATCGTGCAATTACAGTTCTTCGCGTGATGAATAGAATCGATTGCAATGTTGACTTGCTACGTTATATTTACTTTCAAATCGTGGAAAGATTTTTTTATGGAAAAAAATAATTTATTTACGAAAAATTTTATTTATTAAACAGTGAACGAAAAAAGTTTAATCAGAATCCAGTTCCTCAATGATACTCATCTCTAAATTCTTCAATTTTACCAAAAACTTCTTCAATTTGACAGTACGACGCAACATCACAACATGGCATTCGATCCCGTCTCATATGGAACGCATAGCTACATGTGCTAAGCGAAAATGCCTGCATCACGTAGTCGCATACCCGTCACACGAAGCTTGGAGGCAATTCTGCTAATGCAGGCTTTAGCTGCAGAATCCAGTTACAGCGATACTCTATTGTGATGCCACTTAATGTCTGATGTGAGATCTCAACTACCTGAGTATTAAGCCAAGGATGATTTATCGTGAATTGGTTCTTGTGTATTGAGATACCAAGTGAGATGTATGGTGTAGATAGATGGTCTGATCAGCGTTTATGGGTAAACAGTGATTGGTGGTGTCCGTTATAGTGATAACATTTATGTAATACTTAATGGCAGCACTTGGAGCAGGTAGTGGCCGAGTGGCAACGGCCCCAACTTACGACTTGTAAGTCGCGGGTCAAACCCAGCCAGGTCCATTACTTTGTGTAATTTATTTTACCACCACTGCTCTCAAAACGGTGAAGGAAAACATCGTGAGGAAACCGGCATGTCCTAGAACCAAAAATTCGAAGACATGTGACATCCACCAATCGGCACAGGGCCCACGTGGTGGATTGTGGCCCATTCCCTCTCCTAGAGATGAGGCCTGTGTCCCAGCTGCAGGAACATTAAAAAGGCTGATGATGATGACTTAATGGCATCTCCAGATTAGTAGTGTGAAGCTCCTCCCTTACTAAAGAAGTCTCTTCCAGCGTACTTGCGAAAGGAGAGTTAGAAAAATAGAGACCAGACCTATCTACACCGTGTGTAAGGGAAAATTTGTACACACACACACATCAGTATAAATTGAAGAAAAGTATTATTTTTGATATTTTCTGCACACATATCGATATATATGTTATTATTCTGTACATTGCGGTTTCTTTTACAATTCTTAAATCGTGTAAAAGGCAGCAGTGAAAAAATCAAACTCTTAAGTCAACATCGACAACCTAAAGATAAGGCCGTTTATGATTCTTTAAGACACAATATTTAGTCACAGGGATCTCAAATCCTATAGGACGGACTTTCCATTAACCTAGAATCCTGAAATTTTGCATGAAACAAGGTCTAATAGCGCAAATAAAGCAAATTATCTGAAAACTGTTTTGTAATTAGTTCAACAAGATAAAAAGTTATAGCGATTTGGACAAATCTTTGAGACATAGGTACGCTAGGTACACCCGGACACAGGAAAAATGATTGATCTCATCATTTTTCCTGTGTCCAGGTGTACCTAATTTATCTATGATTTGTATGTATTGAGAAAAATATATAAGTATGTTTATCAATTATCCAGTCATTCATAACACAAGCCATGCTTAGCTTGGGGCTAGACGACGTGGTGTGACAGTTGTGGAAAAAAAGAGCTTGTACGGAAAGCTCTATAAGCGAGCCCGAATCACACTTGCCCATTTTTCTCTACTTATAAAACATAACGTTTTATAGGATAAAACTTATAAAAGTTAGTGGGTCGTGTGTACCATTAACTTGGTATCCGTGCGGGATCAGATTGATATCAGGGAAAAAATGTTAGGGTTGTCCGAAGTCTCTCTATTCACTTTTTTCCCTATTCATATTTTTATTGGTTTTACTGGGGGAGGTAATGGTCCAATTGCAGGATCTTTTACGGCAATGGTTGTAGCAGGTGGGGTTCTAGTTTATGCTTACCCTCCTTGGAAAAACTGTGAAATCCGGGAGTTTATGTATGTATGTCTCTCCTAGAGAGGAGGCCTGTGTCCCAGCAGTGGGAACGTTAATAAAGCTGATGATGATGTTGATGATGATGTATGTTTGATTTGCTTTTTGAGTTCTAAATAATAAAATGTAGTGTCGTCCAAATATCAGGGATTGTTCACAGAAAGGGTGTATCAAACTCGAGCATTTGTAGTTATTAACAAATTGATTTTGATAAAATGACAGTTTTTATACAGACTGTTTCACTCAACATATAAATATTTATAAGCTCAGTACACTTTACTATTCTGTTAATTCACGGCTCTGTTGACGCCGTTTTTAAGCGATTGGCTGTTACATTATACAAGTATATTGCGATAATGAGTCGCAGAATAAAATATATTTGTATGAACAGTGTTGTTCCGGGTCTGAGTGTTGTCTGCATGAGAGTTTACCTACATGTTCAATTATAAATGTATGGTACAAGAGTAATTACTAGAGTAGGAGTTTTTTTTAATAATAATAAATAATACTTCACAACTATCACACAACACCCTTTAATCTCAAACTAAGCAGGGCCGGTGCTATGAATACTAGACAACTGATAAAAATACTCATTATAGATAAATTACATTCAGACAGAAAAAATTATCGTGCTCATCATATAAACATTTTTTCTGGGCAGGAATCTCGAACTCACGACCACCTCTGACATAGCAATCAGCCCTCCTGGCCAAGTTACAATCGTATCACACCCCCAATTCCTTTATTGAGATGATGTCTGAAACAAGGAATTGGGGACGTGGCTATCTACAAACGCTAACTCTAAACGATACGATTGTAACTTGGCTAGGAGGGCAGGGCCACTAACCACTAGACCAACAGGTCAGTCAAAAATCCCTTTGAGATAGGTCTTTTTAAGTTAGTAAAAAGATCTACTTTGATGAAATTAATAAAGTATTACTTAGCCCTTAGAATGTACGAACATTTGTAGATCCCAAAAAAAGTCTGAACTAAATAAACCTTAATCACAAAGTACGGTTCGAACGGCTCCGAAGACGAGTTATTTACCAAATAATATTTTATTGGCACCACATAAACACAACAATACGGTACAAAATCTTATTATGTTAAGTGAAAAGCACTTCCAATCGATTGTACAAGTAACTTCACATTTAAGAATAGAAGATTAATGTTTGGAAGTTAGCAATGATGGGCGTTTTATAAGTAATTGAAAAATTAATCTTTTTTGTCATCATCATTTCAGCCGAAAGTCGTCCACTGTTAGACATAGGTTTCCCTCAACTGTCGCCACAATTAACGGTTCTGTGCATCTAACATTCATCGGGTACCCGCAACCCTTGCCAGGTCATCGGTACATCTTGTAGGAGGAATTCCATCACAACGTCTTCCAGTACGCGGACTGTTTACACGGGTTTCTGTATGAAAATGGTCTTGAAGAGATAACAACAACATTGCGAAAATTATTTAACATAATCTTACACGTGGTACCAGAACAGATAAAATACTCTTCAGAGATAAAAATCAAAGGACTAAGCTCAGAACTGTTATAGTTTAATCCCATCATTTTAAAAGTACGACAAAGAGAAAAATGAGCTACCATTAAAACCCGACAAAGTATTCTAAGTACCCACCATTTTTATTCGGCGAAACGAATACTATTTCCTCGCGATAGTTAACAGTTTACCCCAAAACTAGAAAAATGGTGCCAATAAAATTTCTTTCACCAAATCTATTGAATTTTTAAAGTGCTGCGAGCAACCGAATGTGTCAGACTTTATGTATGGCTACACAACCCTAATCTCGTCTAAAAAAACGGGGAAATTGAGATATAAAACTGCGAGATAAAGGGCCTGCCTGACAACGGACGCCCGGGGGCAGAAGCCACGCTGTTTTTCAACAATTTAAAATGTTTTCGTAAAAGTTTCGGTATTTAATTTATGGGGTACTCCCTTAAAAGGGAGCTGTTTTTTACGTTGTTTTAGGGTGAATTGTTAACTGGTTTTCACACACTTTTTTTCGGATGTGAATTTTTCGCGAGTTTGTGTTACAAAGGATGGGGACAATATGGTAACTTAACAATACTTCCTGGTTAGCATGATGAATAGATTTTGAGGCCTATTTTTTTGAGGTCTAAAATAATCAAACGAGTTCTCTTGCCCCTTGACTTCCTCTTGACTTGAGGTGATATTAAAATTATGCATGTATTATACACACAAACCTTCCTCTTGAATCACTGTATTAAAAAAAAACTGCATCAAAATCCGATGCGTACTTTTAAAGATACATACGGATATACATACATACGGATAGCGCAACTTTGTTTTATACTATGTAATGATGTAATTACAACTTTTTATAAAGTTATTTTTAGTATAAGTGCTGTGTCCTCTAAGTGACGAATTCACCATATTTCTTAATCATTTGCTAATTTAATTTTTTAGTGAATGAGTCGTTAGTGTGTCAATTTGAAGTTAATAAATCTTGCAGTACATCAGGTGCACCCACATCTCAGGTGGTTAGGAAGTTAACTACCTTGTTTGAGAAACGGAATGAGCCATTCTCGTATTGGAATAGCAATTTGTAACAGCACGCTGACTTCAAGATAGGCTAATTTGTTAGTAACACACCTATTTGAAACACATTGCTGTAACTTTATGCGTATATAAAATAATTAAATTGAGGGAAGTAAATTTTTATGTCATGTTTCTTTACATCATCATTCATTAACTGATTGGCAATAGAATAGAAGAATAGAAAATTTGACTACGCCGTCTAACAAAATGATAAAATCAAAGCCGTTGATTATACTGTACTAGCGACCCACCCCAACTTCGCACGGGTACTGATATTGAATACATTATGCGTGTATTGTACACATAAACCTTCCTTTTGAATTACTCTATCTATTAGAAAAAAAAAAACCGCATCAAAATCCGTTGCGTACTTTTAAACATCTGAGAATACATAGGGTAATCAACTTTGTTTTATACTATGTAATAATAACGATGACGATGCACAGCAATTGACACTTGACAAGAAATTTGACACCTAGTTGGTTAATTTTTCCGTTGATCGGGCTCCCAGAAACCGGGTGTAAGAGTACTAAAGAACATGTCTTTCAAACTTACTGTAATCCGGAATAGCTGACCAGTGCATTGTTTGTTAGTATATTATTTATTTCTTATAAACTTTATTGTACAACATTACACATAAAAATGCACAGATGATACAGATAGCCGTTAGATAAATCTTAGCACTGAAGAAACGATTGCATTGATCGGTAAAAATACATTGAACAGATCACTGCTTCCACGTTTAGATAAATAGTGCGTAGATAGCCAAATGTAGATAATAAGATAATATCTTAATTCGCAACACATCAAAACTGGTCAAGTAGGAATTGTACTCTAGTACTTCCGTACAGATATCGGCACGCATCTCACGCATCAAGGCTGATTTTCACTTGCACAAAAGTGAAATATCAAGTCTCTTTAGCGATATGAAGCAACACGCGAGAGCGGGATGTGCAATTCTTGTACTAGTGATTGACTCGATGTTTTTTCAAGTAGGGCTTGTACTAAACGAGGACCTTTTCTGAATTTCCAAAAGCAGTTTCTTATACACTTATAATTTAACCATTATACAATTTGAGTCGTATTATCTATATATAAAAAAGGAGAAACTGATTGACATATCAACGCACAGCCGAAACTACTGGAACTAAGAGAGTGACATTTTGCAAAAGGTTTCCTTTTATTAATGCGTGTCCAAAAATTGTGCGAAAACCGATTTGACGCGAGCGAAGCAGCAGGCAGAAAGCTAGTTAGGTATATAATGTACAAACTGTTACACACATCAATTTCTTGATTTAACCTTCAGAATACGAGCCCAAATTGCACGTGCCCATTTTTTTTCTGCACACCTGAATCGCAGATGTGTTCACAAACACAAGTGCTAAACAAATGCTTATGGCGTGCAAACTCATGGTCAAACTCAACCACTGCCCCTATAACCCCAACAGAAGCTACAAATACTGCGTCAGTTCAACCTAGTTCCCCCAATCAAGCCTACATTAGTACGACAGGATAAGCAGTTTATGGCCAGACAGATTCTATTGAAACAATTATGTTGGAGATCTGCCAATGCATCGTGACGGTTTGATGAACCTTCTACTGAGTTCAAAGTTCTAGCTGTGTAGTTGTGACGTCATCAACATAGCATATAATTCATTCTTATAGCATAGCATATCACAAAATCAGCCTTATAATCTTCCCACTGCTAGGACTCACACCTCCTTTCTAAGACAGGAAATAGTAAACCGTAATCCACTACGCGGGCTCAGTGAGGTTTGGTCGATGTCACATGTCTTAAAATTTTTGGTTCTAGGACATGCCGTTTTCCTCATGAGTTCACCGTTTTGAGAGCAATGGTGATGAAATTAATTACACAAAGTAAAGTTCCTGGCTGGGTCTAAACCCGCGACCTACAACTTATAGGTAAGTCGGGGCTTTTACCACTCAACCACCACTGCTCTCATCTATTTTATTTATCTATGTTATCTATTCTTACATTGTTTAAACCTCTACGGTCCGGACTAAGCGATTCGCTTTATTGTTTATACCGTGTACGACTTAGAACTGGAACAATTTTCCTGCTGCTGTTTATCGGTTTAGGGGTCAACAAGAGTTAGAGTGAATAGGCTCATAATAAACTAATGCGCCTCACTATCAACGATTGCATCACTGCTTACCATCAGTTGGAACCGCATTCTATCACTAGTTTATATCTTTTTTTTTAATCTTCTCGTTTAGTGTGGAACGAGGTCTAATGCATCTCGTGCGTGTCTTCTTAGCGGTGTGGCTAAGAAAAACATAGTCTTTTTGGCGTGGGAGGCCGGAATTTTAATTTGGTTTAGTTAAAAAAAGAGGTGAATATAATATGTAAGATGCTCGATTAAAACAGAATGGAATTTCAAGCTTTATTTTATACGGGGTCACTTTGACCTCGTAATACATTTAGCCAAAAAGTTTTTGGTTTCTTAAAAGTTTAATGAGCCCTGTGGTGTCATTGTAGCGACATCTATGTAGTACAAAGAAACTATCCTGCATTGCGCAATTAGTTCCCTGGTCGTTCATAACAAAAATGCAGAACATAGGTACTGTCTAAAATACCAGCCAAATAAACCTTATTTTCCATAGTCAGATATATAGATATATAATCTATAACCAAGCCTGTCAGTTCCACATCTCACCGTCAAGTCTGACAGGTGATGGCTTTACTCGGCACGGCTCCAATATTTTTAGCATACACTGTACCCGAAGCTAGCGATACCTGTAGCTTTAGTTTATCTTTTTGTGTGACACGGCCTTTCTATTTTTGGTCGAAATTTGAAATTTTTCTGTCGGAAAAGTTATGCACCCGTTGGATATTTCAGCTGTTATTTTTCAATTCAATTCAATTCAATTCATATTTATTGTGGATCATAGGTACCTACAATATACAGATGGTGTTAATCAAATATTAAGAACAGCCATGTCCTACCCTTAGGGCGTACAATACAATGTTGGAACCTACAGTGAATTTACATGCATGTCAACAATAATACAATAGGTTTCAAAAAATTGGATCATTCATCTATTGAGTAACAAATTTTGATAATCAAATAGTATTTAAAAGAAAAAAAATACATTTTTATACAAAAACGCATCATGACTCAGGCAGATTGTATTTTATTAGTGATTTGTCGTCAAAGAAGTCCTTCATAGAGTAATAGCATTTGTTCACTAACAGTTCATGGAGTTTCTTTTTAAATGATTTTATTTCAGTAATTGCTCTTATAGGCTTTGGAATATTATTGAATATACGCGGAGCTGAGCAGAAAATACTTTTGTGCAAGAAATGCGTTTTACTAGGAACTATGTCTAGCTTGTCCTGATGCCGTATACGTGTTCGATATTTGAATAGGTCAATATTACCTTTGACAAAGACTGCGACCTCAAAAATATATAGACACGGTAATGGTAATACATTCATTTTTTTGAAAAATGGTTCACAAGACTCAGTTTTTTGTAGGTTGAAAATAGCTCTGACACATCGTTTCTGTGCAATGAACGCGCGTTCTTTATCAACACTATTGCCCCAGAAGATCAGACCGTATCTAAGGTTAGAGCTGATGTAACCATGGTATGCCGTTAGTAGTGTTGGTAGATTTGCAATTTTCCGTAGTCTATGAAGGGCGTACGAGAACTTGCTTAGCTTTTTACAAACATACTCAACGTGCATTTTCCAATTTATTTTGTCATCCACGAATAATCCTAGGAATTTTGTTGTTTCTGTTTCTTCGATGTCTTTATCTAGATACTTAATATTTAAGGTTCCCGTACGTCGCGTTCTTATTTTGAAATTCATTATTTTGGTCTTGTCAATATTAATCATTAATTTATTTATATTAAGCCAGTCATTTACTAATACTAAATATTGATTAATGTCAGATTCTAAATTAATTGTATTGTCATTAGTGAATAGCACAGTGCTATCATCAGCAAATAATGTCATGTCATGATTTATTACCGAAGGCATGTTGTTTATATATACAAGGAAGAGAGGGGCGGATAAAATACCCCCTTGTGGAACGCCAAGTTCTACCGTTCTAGATTCAGACGCATAATTTTCTTCTGTTTTTGTGACTATATTTACCTTCCTTATCTCTGTAATCTGTTGCCTATTAGATAGGTATGATTTTATGAGATTATATGCATTGCCTCTAACGCCGTATGCATATAACTTTCTTAAAAGAATGTTATGGTCAACACGGTCAAAAGCTTTTGACATGTCCATATATATTGCTACAGCCGGCATTCCTTTGTCCAAATTTGTCATTATTTTTTCCAAGAAATTATATATTGCTACATTAATCGATTTATTTTTCCTGAAACCGTATTGACATGAGGAAAAAATGTTATGGCTTTCGAAGAAGGTGTACAGACATTTATAAATGACCTTTTCTAAAATTTTGGCAAAGATAGGTAGTAGTGCTATGGGCCTATAGTTGTTCATATTTGTTCTCTCACCTTTTTTAAAAACTGGCTTTACAATTGAAATTTTCAATTTGTCCGGGAATATGCCTTCTTCTATACACAAATTTATTACATAGCTTAGAGGTTTTGATATTATATCAGCTACCTCTTTAACAATGTTAGTCATAATTCCATCGTAACCGGTACTATTTTTATTTTTTAATGAAATTATTATTTTTTTGATGTCATCTGGAATTGTTGGAGTCAAGAAAATAGAATTAGAATTATATGTCAATTTATTATAAGAGTTATTAATTGTATTGAATTTATTATTTTTATTATTATTAATGTCAAGAAAAAAGTCATTAAACGCGTCAGCAATGTCCCTGGGATTGGTTATCACTTGGTCGTTTGTAATTATTCGTTCTACGCTATCGATAGGAAATTTATATTTGATTTTATTAATAACATCCCACGTTGCTTTGCTTTTATTTGTAGCAGTCCCAATGTAGTAATCATTTTGAGATTTTTTTGTTAGCCTGATTATTCTTTTGTATCTTCTCGCATATGTCTTGAAAGCATGTTTATTAGAAGCATTTGGTTCTTTTCTATATTGCCATAGAAGATGGCATTTACGTTTGCTGCATATTTTTAGGCCGTGTGAGATCCATTTTGGTCTTGATTTATTAAACGTTTTAATTTTAATCAAAGGGAAACACAAGTCATAGAGCATAACAAAGTTTTCGTGGAATTGGTTATATACTTGATTTGCTCCCAAACAGCTGTAAACATCCCTATTCGTCAATTGTTTTAAATATTTAATAAACAGTACTCTGTTATCGTAACAATAATCCCTTTTAAATGAATACCAATATTCCAAAGTGCAAGTTTTCCTAACTGGAATTTTAATAATTTGTGCATTATGGTCTGACAACGCTAGCTCCTTGATAGTCAGTTTGCATGATTTTAAGTTGTGGGCTATGTTGTCAATACAGCTTTTACTAGCGAAACGCGTTATTTCCTTGACCTGTAGTTCCAGGTTATAACTAATTAATAGTTCTGTGAATTCTCTGGAAACCCCTGTTTGCTTTAGAGTATTAATGTTGAAATCTCCACATAGGATTATTTTCTTGCCGTTTAAGCTTATGTTTTTCAAAATTTTATTTAAAGTTGTAAAAAAACTTGTGAAAGAGTTGGAAGTAGAATTTGGAGGCCTATAGATACATATAATTATTAATTGATTCTCCACTAATTCTATGGCAGAGCATTCAATTATATTGCTGATCGATAATTTTGAAATATTATTTAAAACCTTGAACTTGAGATTATTTTTTAATAATATACATGAACCTCCATGTCTGCTATTTCTCATATAATAAGACACAAGCCTGTAGTTTGAAATTGTGAGGTAAGGCTCGTCACCTTCCGTCATGTTGTGTTCAGTAATACATAGTACATCTACAGAAACATTTTGTGTGGCTAACTCATGGATACAAATAGACAGCATGTCAGATTTATTGATTAATCCATTAATATTTTGATGGAGAATAGTAACAAAATTATAGGCGAAATAAATTATTTGAATTTGGAGTTTTATTTTGGGCAGATTCATGGTCTTCTAACTTGTTCCTTAAATCGCTGATGCAATCAGCACTTTCTTTATTAAGATTACTTAGCCCATTATGATCAAGATCTAAACTAACTTGAACACATTTGTCTACAGATGATTTACAATTATTATTTAGTAATGTTTTATTATATTGAGAAACTTTGAAATGATAGTTTAAACAGAGTATTTCTTTTAACAATGACCTTGCAAGGTTCAGTACATAATTTCGACTGCTTGGTAAAGATCTAGAGTAGTTCATGTCCATAAACAATACATTACTATATTTCTTACCGATGAACCGGAGTAAATAGTTAATTTTAGACTCCTTTAAAAACCTGTTTTTTGGTACTTCACTCATGATCACATTTGTATTAGCTGTTAGAGATAACCAACGATGTAGATTCATGTCTATATCCGACGGATTTTTGTCGCAGCATCCGCCAAGTACAATAACGTAGTCGCTTTTAGTCAGTGTGTTGATGTCTTCTTGTGGATATCTCAAGATTTCTTTTAAAGTTGCACCGGGTTTCATGTAGCAGCTGACAGCGTACTCTGGCCCAAGTAGATTTTGTAAAATGTTGCGTAGACCGCGTCCTTGGCCATCTCCTAGAATGATTACCCTGTGCTTGTCGATCTGTGTTTTTTTTGTGTCTGGTGCGCTTACTGCAAATAGTCGTTTAGTTTCCTTATTAATTTTATAGTTATCTTTGTGAGGCGATGTATTTGATGTGTGGATCATATTGTTTCCGAAATCTTTTTGTTTATTACACGTAATTGGTATACTGGGTGATAATAGAGTTTTTGTACAGGCGCTTCGGGTCAGATGTATTGGAGAATGGCGAGAAGTGTTTAATCTCATATTTAGTAGTCTCTTTGACACCGGTGATGAGTAGTTTTTTCGTTGAGGGGTAGTACAGGCTATTTTCTTCAGTAGTTCAATTTGCATTTGCTGATCATGAATATTTTGTTTTAATTGAGAGTTTTCGAGGTTAAGATTTTCAATTTCTATTTCAGCGCTTTTTAATTTTTCTTTAAATTCATTTATTTCTTGTTTTAAGTCTTCAAAGAATAATTGATCATTATTTTGCGTAGCGCTCTGTATACTCAACATAGTCGAATCCATAGAAATATAAGTCGAATCTAACATGGTTGAGTTCAAAATATCTTGACTAGTCGAATACGATAAATTAACTTGTGATTGGGATCTCGTCAGTTTGTTTCTCATAGTCACATTTTCCATCTTATTTGTTTTTGTTAGATAAAAAAACAAAAAAATTTTGTAAAAAAAACAGCTGTTTGATGCTAAGTTGCTCGTGTTTTAAGTAAGAAAATCTTCAAAAAATTATGTGACAAACAAAAAGTAATCCCGTTTCGTGAGATTCGAACTTGGTGCCACGACGTCTCCAGTCGCAGCAATTCTAAATGCGCCACGAGAGCACTCATGAGCGTATGTGAAGTTATCGAGTACTTGTTTGTGATTTTTATTTTAAATTCAACTAAGTCGTTAAGTGTGACTCATGCAGAAAATATTTTTGCTTATTGTTCACAATAACACTCGTCACTTTTTATGATTCTTGCACTCTTTTTGATGATTGTTTTTGTTGGTCACATCACTCGATAACTTAGGGCGGCTTGCACGTCTCAGTTAAATCTAGATTTAGTGTGATTTAAACTCGACTTAAGCTTAAATCGAACTTAACGCATTGCACGACATCGGTTTAGCGTAAAGCTAGACTTAAAGAAATGTCAAATTTAAACCGGCATGGTAGGTGGTTTAAATTGCTAATTCTAGATTTAGTGAGTGATATAAACAATAGCAAACGTCAGTTTGCGTCAAGGATCTTGTATCCTACGGATAGTTTGGATTGATGACGAAGCAATATTGCAAACTCTTTATCAACAAACAGCACGCTAACATGGAGTGTAGTCAAAGTCAGTTAACAAAGGCGGAAATGTTTAACAGTTTGTTTGTCACACTCAAGAACTCTCTGTGTTCAGAGGCTATTTTTTGTTTGTTTAGGCCAATTTTTGCTAATACTTGTAAAATTACAACGTGCGCACTATTGACCAAACTTTTTGCGACACTAAAAACTTCTACTAAATATCACCCGGTCCCCGTCTTACCCCGCTACCCCATTTCATAACCCATCTTCCTTTAAATTATGATTTTCTCATTACTTTTAATTTTTTTTCATCACTACTGCTCTCAAAACGGTGAAGGAAAAACAATCACAAATCCGCACTGGGCCCGAATGGTGGATTATGGCCCATTCCTTCTCTTAGAGAGGAGCCCTGTGTCCCGGCAGTGGAAATATTAAAAAGGCTGAACGTCAAGTCTATGTGATTATTGTTCTATTAACATATTTAACTTCTTTAGGACAGAGCTCAGAATTTTACAGCATGCACCACGGTGCGAATACCATTGCGTTATTAAATGGATATCTATCTATATCGATATATATCTATTTATAATACCTACATCAAAAATATCTCGAACTTGTTTAGCGCACTTGTTGGACACACTACTAGACGAACGAGATAAAAACCCATTTTTTAACTTTACTCTTCAGAACTTTTTTGAGGTTGTCGTAAGCTTTCCAGTCACTCCTTTATAAAATCCTTGGTTTTTTATATTTGAAACGTTCCATACCTCCAAAAAAGTTGTAAAATATCCAGCACAATTATGAAAAATGGAACGCAAATGAATGAACGAAAAGAATGAAACGTGTTAAGCTAGGTTTAGTTAAGTCGAGTAGATTTCGACACTAGCAAGACGCTACTAATACAGTTTAAGTTAAGTCGAGCTTAATGACTAATGCGACTTTAACAAAATCTAGTTTTAAGAGCAGGTCGTGCAAGCCGCCCTTAATTTTGTTGAATTTTGCCGTTTTGGAGATTGTCTAAGTGATTTAAGTTTTTGAAGCAAGAAGTTAGTGTTCTTGTCAAAATCGTTTTTTATTAGTGTAGCTGGTTCACAATACACTGGATAACATTATCACTGGAACTTTGGACGTTTCTTTACACATTTAGTTGAAATAGACACTTTTAGTAACAGTTTTTATATTATTTATCAATAAATTATTACGGACTCGATGTTTCCGTGACAGCTAACGCCATCTACTCATCTCATCATCATCTCATCTTTTTGGGAATAGGTAGTTTAAAAATGTGGACGAGAGCTATGAAATCGTGGATAATGGATAAGAAATAATAGAGCTTATAATGATCATTATGTTAAGGCCCTAGTTCCTGAATAATGCCATAAAATAATGACTTTCCTGCCTGCCATAAAATAATGCCTACCTCATCGGTCAGTACGGCTGGCAGATTTGAAAAAAGTATTGTGTTTATTCATCGACATATATTTTCACTATTCATAAACATAATATTTTTTGCTCAGGTGCTTGTCTATCGTTAGGATATAAATCCTAGCACGTTCATAGTAACTATTTGTCAAAATACTAAAAATTTAACACAGATATCCACTGCAGCACTTAAAATCTTGAGAACCTTAATTAAAATTCAGTACAAAAATAAGCAATAGCAACAAATCACAGTATCGTGACACTTGCTGTGCTCTAACAAATCAAGTAGGCGCTGGATTGCGAATGGTGAGCATCGCCGTCTGATAGAGACCAGGCTTAGGTCGTCGATGCCTAAAAGAAATAAATATAATAATATTCCACAACTTTCATACAACGCCATTTAGTCTTTAGCACCAAGTAAATCTTGTGCAGGAAAACATCGTGAGGAAACCTGCATGTCCTAGAACCAAAACTTTGAAGACATATGACATCCACCAATACGCACTGGGCCTGCATAGTGGATTACAGCCCTTTCCTTCGCCTAGAGAGGCCTGATTCCCAGAAATGGGAACATTACAAAGCTGATGCTTTGCTAGAGCTTGTGCTATGAGTACTAGACAACTGATAAACATACTTATATACTTTTAAATACAAACACATTGTACAAACATTTGTCTTGGGTGGGACTCAAAACCACGACCTCTGTCATAACAGTCAGGGCAACATAACAACAGGCTAATTAACATCAGGTATCCAGATCAATAATAACTTTCCAGGAATACTAGAAAAATAAAAATCTGGTCTAAACCAACGACCTTTTTTTCCAGAATTTAATAATTCAATAACAACCTATCGTAATTGAAATTACAGCTCAATTTCATACCACGAATAGATTTTCTGAGAATAGAAAATTCGTTATTGTATAATAACACAATTATGTAAAAAAATATCTAATAAACTAAAAATAAAACTCCAAGAAATTATTGTTCACTGTACAGTCAGTAGCACATCAGACTATACAAATCTGTCAGATTTCTTCAATACATTTTGAACCTTGTTATATTATCATCATCATTAGCCTATTTAATGTTCCCACTGCTGGGACACAGGCCTCCTCTCTAGAAGGGAATGGGCCGTAATCCACCACGCGGGCCCAGTGCGGATTGGTGGTTGTCACATGTCTTCGAATTTTTAGTTCTAGGACATGCCGGTTTCCTCACGATGTTTTCCTTCACCGTTTTGAGAGCAGTGGTGATGAAATAAATTACACAAAGTAATACGCCTGGCTGGGTTCGAACCCGCGACCTACAACTCGTAAGTCGGAGCCGTTACCACTTGGCCACCACTGCTCTGTTATATTATGGTGAGTTGAAAATCGTTTGCAGAATTTTGACAGTTTGTTGTCTGATGTACTGCTGACTGTACCAAAATACTCAAACCAAGAATAACTTTGTTGCCGTAATACTAATTAATGGACTTATAACCTTTAACGCTAGTGTTAATAAGGATTATTATGTTATGAACGAAACGTGCTAAAATGTTACTATATGGCTCATGTGTTACGATTATTTGGGTACTTATCGAGATTATTCTGTATACGTACATTGGTAACGTAGTGGTAGTATATTTTTGGTTTGGAAATATCAAAATAACTTTCGTTTATAAATCTGTTGCCTAGACATTTGTTTTTTGACGTAGTAAATCATACCGTCTCCCACTACAGGGTGGTCAGACTTTTCCTGATTACCACACATGTCGTATGTTTCTTCAGGTGCTATTTGCGTTTTAAGACGAATGCTCACCTTTTCAGAGCCACAAGCCGAAAAAGTTTGTATGTGATATGTAATAACTCTTTGTTACTCCTTTACGCAAAAACGGCCGGACTAATTTGGATGAAATTTGGCTCACAGGTAGATCGTATTACGAAATAGCATATGGTATGAATTTTTACGTCGGGAATAAATTTTAGTAGTTAATAGAACAGTTGGCAGAAGCTTTTTTTAATAATATAAAGAAGTGCTTGACTGCGATTCCACCTGATGGTAAGATGATACAATCATTAATAGTGAAGTGCATCAGTTTATTAGAAGCCTATTCACTCTACCCTTGAAGACACCTTAATTGTACTTAGACGAGAACACGGAAAAATCAGACAAATCTACTTTTTTTAGTTACCTACAACACAATTCTCAGCCTAAAATCCTCTCAAGTACACACGTACCACTTGAAATGCTACGTCTCGTTCTACGTAAGCATACATCATCAAAGCCCCACGTAAGTACACGAGCAACGCTGTCACATTGCACCAACTAGAATAGAGACTTCATTTAAAATTCAAATGGGTACCCAACAAGTATATTGAAATGCTGAGAACTCCACATTCCCACCTTATTCATAATTCACGGTGAGAATCTGAGAATCACGAACAAATAGATAGTAGGTAAGTTTAAAAGGTTCTGAAGAATGAAGTCAGGATGTCGGCTGATAGCGTCGTCGTGGCATCGTCCCAGTTATTCACAGACAATGTTGGGAAGCGTCCTTAGTATTGCGCCTGGCGGGAAATGTGAGGCAATTCTTTGAGTAGCGTTTTGTGGCTATGATTTTTTTTTCAGGAGCTTGCACTTTGAGTGGCGTTTTGTAGCTATGATTTTTTTGTCAGGAGCTTGCAAAACTAAGATTTTCTAAGCAATCTCCTGTTTTAGTTTTTTAATTGAATTTGTTCAAAAGAATTCTACCATAACTTGATATCTGAAAAGGCTGTCTTTTTTTAAATGGGTAGTGATTTCTCCTAGACTAGGGTGGAACTAGAGAGCGTATCAAAATTTACTAACTAAAACCTATAAACTCCTTCAGTTGCCATTTGCTTTCTAGGCCCAATTATTTCACATAGGGCACATGGGCATTGATAAAACGTCAAAAGCTATCACATAATTCCAGTTGGTCTTTTATACAAAGAATAGGCTACATGGAGATGTTCATTTCATGTTTTTACATTATTTCTTAACTGTTACCGCTGTCCAAGCTGTTATCGGTCCTTTTGGTTCAACTGTCCATAAAATAAAAATCAATAAACTTCTAAATATCCAATGGTAATTATTGACAACAAAAATACCAATGCACAAACTGGTCAACAACCCAATCCCAATTCCACCTTTCTGTTTGTTACTATGAAGCTCAGTTAGATACCTCACTAATTAGTACCAAAACCCATCAACATAATCGATAACCTAGACTTTGTACAAACATTCCCCTTAATGACTATCCACATCTCATACTACTTAGCTATAAAGGCAAAACCACACGGAAGAGAACAATTAAAATAAAACATCTGTGTTCCGCAAGTATTTAAAACACAGGCTGCAAGTAATTAATGCAGCTCCACAAATTGGCGACTCGATCTGCAATGTGTGCCAGACCTTAGGGTGTGGTTCGAGTTGCAACGGACTGGAATATTTATCAGGCATCAGTCTTTTAATAACCCAACCCATTTCATCTTAGCCCTCATACCGGAGTTAGACGTTCCTTTCAGAAACTGGACTGGGGCCGCAGTAGGCTTCGGCCCTGCAGTTGGGCCTCATTTGCTGACAATTCCTTGAGGCGAGCGTGAACAGAGCGCACCGTTGATGACCTAGCTTGGTCTGAACCGTTACCAGACAACAGGGTGACGGGCTACTCATTGCTGGTCGTCTACTAACCCGCGATTACGCTGGCTAGAAATTGGGTTGATAGCTGGGGATCTGTCGTTGTTGGACGGCCGAATGGCGAGTTACCTACCCATTGTTCGTAATCTACTGATACAAGCCCATATTGTGATCGGAGATTGTTCTGTCAAACTACTGCTAGATAAACAAACAGTGTCTAAATGTATCTAAAGAAGCCCAGCCTAATAGAAGAGGGACTAAGTCGAGTACCATATCTACCAGCATAAAACATAAGAATTGAACTTGTATAGTTTGACCAGCTATATCAAAGAATTGTAATATCAAAGAATTTTGATATGGCTGTGATATTTATTGCAAGTAAACCGCTGTTCAGCAAAAGACAATTTATTTGCAAGCATAGTTTGTGAGTACGTATGAGAGGAATTTTTAATAGTCTAGTAAGGAATGCTTCTGAGGTATCTGAAATAGAAAAGTTACTCGAATTTCTGTCGATGTTTTTTGTTTTTTTTTAACGTAACGCTTTATTTATTCGGTAAACTATTTACACTGAAGTAGCATAGCTTAGCATCAGCTTTATAATTTATTTTAATTTATATATTTTTTCTCTACTTACGAGAGGTAAATCCGTAATCATCGCGGGCCCAGTGCGGGTTGGTAGACGTCACTATATTCGAATTTTTGGTTCTAAGACATGCAGATTTAGTCACGATGTTTTCCTTCACCGTTTTTAGAGAAGTGGTGATGAAATAAACTACACAAAGTAATGCGCCTGGCTGAGTTTTACGTTTTAACTCGTAACTCGAGGCCTTTAGAACTCGGTCATCAGTACACACTGGTGTAATGTGGGATAAATTTTTACTACACTATTTTATTTATTTATTGAACATTTAAGTTTGAGTTCGGTTTCTACACTTGACTCTATACGGACCATTGTGCGTGGGCCATGGCGGCCAAAAACTGGTGGCATTACTCCAACTAGACCACCTCACCCCAAAACCTGATTAGACCTTATTTAAGGATCCTATAGGTGCTGATAAACTTGAGCATTCACTTGTAATGAGCATTCTTGCGAATGTTACATTACACAAAATAACGAGAACGTTTTAGCGAGCATTCTATCAAGCGTTCTGACGAGCGTTCTATCAAGCATTCTGGCGAGCATTCTAGAGAGGGACAGTTTGTTCGCTAGTGTGCTCAAGAAAATGTTCGTAGCAATGTTTGGCTCTATGCTTGGCTCGGCTCGTTGTTCAGTTCGACAAATTTAAAAACTGCGGATGTTCAGTATTCTGTTACAAGTGAAAGATCAGCCCCCCTAGTCAAATTACAATCGTATTCTTTCAGAGTTAGCACTTGTAGATAGCCTCGCCCTCAATTTCTTCGTTCGGACATAACCTCAACAAACGCTAACTCTAAAAGAAACGATTGTAACTTGGCTAGGGGGGCAGGTCGATCAGCAGCTTTAAGCTAAGAACTAAGCAATCAAACGCACCGTAGGTTGCCGAAACATCTTCCCTTGCAAAGCAACCCCGCCCTCTCGGTTGTTGTGTAACAGACAGGAATTTAGGCCAAACGATGTAGCGCCTGGGATGCGTTATTTATTCCGATTTACGTACCCAGCACTAGCCTTCTAGTTGCAAACACTATTTCACTGTAAATGCCATTTAGTGCTTGTATAAACGTGTTTCGCTAATGGCTCGGTGACAAGCTTGATTGCTAAAATTTAAGACCTCCCAACTCGAGACACATTTCCATACAACCGCTTTTGCGACATTAAGACGGTATTTCAACAACTTTTATGTACGGAGCGCACTGTTCCCGCGCGTCTCAAGGTGTCGTCATCAAATTTATAGGGAAGAAGACTGCAGAAGGGTCAAAGCCAACTGGGGCCAAGGGTCCGCGTGTGAAAGGAAGGCTCTGGCCCTGGTGTATGGTAACGTAGGAACGGGGTAGCTTGTTTAGTCAGTAAAAGTCTGACACTGTTTCCCGCTGACGTGTTTTTGAGCTATAAAACAAACATAAGTAGTCCAATAGAGTCAATAAAAGTCTAACACTCACTTTCTCTCACCCTAAAGCGCGAAAAGTCATGTAAGGACTTTCCACCTCAAAAAAAAAAAATCTGAAAAATCGTCTTATTTTCAATTCCAAAACCCTCTATACATGTGCATAAACACAAACCGAAAATGGAGTCACTAGTGTACTAATAACCATGGAGTCACGCAGGGAATCGACAAAGAGCTCAAAGCAGAAAACGATATGGATGGTCGTACTACGACCAGCATATTTGTATTGCCTGAAACGTCGTTCGGCATCCCAATGTTTGTGGATCTGATTTGTGTGTGGGACGACACTGGATATACTGGGTGGTCAGTTTATTAATAGAACTACTGCAGTTTGGTGTTTGAACTATCGGAGTCTATAAAACTCTAGGATAAACTTCGTATAAGCTTCGTATTTGTTCGAATTTCTTTACAGGTCCGTAAAACCTGGATGTGACTGTGTCGGGATAATCATCATCATCATCAGCCTTTTTATTATTTCCACTGAGACATAAGCCTCTTCTCTAGGAGAGAGGTTGGGCTGTAATCTACCACGCGGGCTAATGTGCGTATTGGTGGATATCACATGTCTTCGAATTTTTGGTTCTAGGACATGTCGGTTTCCTCATGATATTTTCTTTAACCGTTTTGAGAGTAGTAGTGATGAAACAAATTACCTATACAAAATAATGCGCCTGGCTGGATTTTATTTAGTAGGGTAGGTAAAAATGTCATTTTAATAATCTAAGCTACAGCATAACTTTAAAAGTACTGGCCATTTGAAAAGATGTTTGTACACTAGTTTTTTTCTGTATTCTAAATTCAAATTTAAATTAAGTAAAACGATTTTACGGGTTTTTTTTGAGATCATTAATGGCTTTTTCATTACTCATACTCTGAAAGTAGGTGTAAAGTTGCCTGCGGACAGGGTTGGAAGAAGTACTTTTACTCCCTAGGGAGTTTTACTTTACAACTGACAGTTGTTTTTTTAATATTTAGACAGCAAATATTAAAAAAAAAACTAGTTCTATTTTGACATTTCTATAGAACCGTGACCCGAGTTTTTATACTGCCAGTACAATTAAAATGACATAGAGATAGAAATAATTTACGAATCCTTTTTTTTAATGAGTTTACTTTTAATATACTTTCAACTATTTCATTAAAACTAATATTATATTTGAGAAAAATGTTGACCAGACCAATTTTTACAATGATAAAATGAAAAATATTGACTGAATAGCCAGACGACGACTAAAAAAAAAATGGCGGTTAAAGTCTCCCTATAATCTGTGGCCGATTTGTTCTTTCTTGATTTTTTTTCGAGGTGTAGAGTTTTGTTTACATTTTGCTAAATCTCTTTTATAAGAAATTTGTATTATCACGATAAGTTCATCAGCTTCAGTTATAAATTTAACGCAAAATTCTTTGAGGAGAAAACCGCTTACCGCCTAAATTTAAAGAAATATACCTACCTAAAAACATACGAAGACATTTGACGACTATTCAGGTTTTTATTATTATTTTTATTTTCCTCGTATTCGTAATGAAAAGCACAGTGTTTACCTCGGGTTAAAGAGTTATTTAGTCCCTCGAACTATTATTTATTATAGAAATTTCTCGGGACTAAATAACTAACTTTCATCCCTCGTATAACAATGTACTATTCATGCTCAAGGGAATGTAAAAGGGCGTGTCACACTTTTGTTGACTAAAACCATACCTATTTTCCCTCGGTTGGCCTTGTATTCTTGGATATGTCTAAGGGTTTCCTTTTCAGAAATTCGCCATTTTTTATTCGTTCCTGTAGAACTTCCTTTTATTCATATTGGGAGCACAATACGTAAACAAAAGGAACATACCTATCAATCGTCAAATGTCATGATCAGGCGTGGTAAACTGATGTAACATTCTTATTTTTTTCCTTTCGACATTTAATAAATTGATGGGAAAATGCTATAAGGAAATAACAAAACATTCGATCTGTTTATATGGAGATGGGTAAGTAAATGAAAATTTTCTTTCATTGACCAAAACTGTGTAAATATAACATTATGATCTGTTTTACCGTAAGCTCGTGTTTTTTTTTTTATGGTGGGAATAATCAGACCTTTTTTTGCTACATTCTAGGATTCTAGATCAGTAAAAAGTATCTCATTTAAGTTTTAATTTCCTTGCGAATGTCAAAAAATGTGAATAAACAGAATATGAGCTGCCTTTTCTTCAATTGCTTCACACAATCTTTATCAGTGGTATTAATGTTCCCACTTCTGGGATACATCCTCCTCTCTAGGTGACGGAATGGACCATAATCAAACCACGTAGGCTTAGTGCGAATTGGTGGATGTCACATGTCTTCGAATTTTTGTTTCTAGGAGTAGGACATGCCGGCTGCTTCACGATGTTTCCTTCACTGTTTTGAGAGCTGTCACTGTGGTGATGAAAAAAATTACACAAAATAGCAGACCTGTATTTGATATTAATTTCAGCTTTACACTTTGACGCGTTGTTGGAGAAGAGTGACTTAACAGACGTACAATAAACTGATCATATAAGTTTTCCTTTTTGCAAAACGAGACATGAAACCCTTGAAATTATTATTACAATTGTTTTGATTACTCAATCATTAAGTATGTAAAACCGTGACAATTATTTAGTTCAATCAATGCGGAAATATTACCATTGCAAATCAACACATTTAGTTAGCAACAGCGTAAACCAGCTTGTTAAATAGTAACAAAACAGCAGACAGCTCTGATAGGACTATTTAATTACCATAATGCAAATGTCACACTATCATTTCGAAAGTAAAATACTTTTATATGCTTCAAAAATACAAGTACCGATTATACACCGTTAAATCTTGATCGTTTTAATCCCTTGGAGGATCGATTCAGTACATGAAACACTATCGATTGGTAAAGTTAGAATAAAAAACAAAGTACTTTTTTTTAAAACTCGAATTAATTTACGCATGTTCTAAATTGATTTCTTTAAGTAAACGTCAGCTGGGCGAGTTCAATGACCTGTAGGTAGTTAGTACGCAACGACCGACAACTACCTACAAGGCTCGTTTTCTTAAAGAAATTAATTTCGTAAATGCGTATATCAATAAGAGATAAATTTAGAAAAAAAGTACTTTATTCTTTTATTTTATCTACACAAATCGATAGTGTTTCATGTACTGGATCGACCGTCTTCGGGATTAAAACGACTAAAATTTAACGGTGTATTGCAAAGAGTTTCAAAATTAGGAAAAAAGATCCGACCCTTTGTCTTGGTACCTAACCAGTTTCAAAAACAGTTGTATTTTTCTGTTTTGGTATCGAGGTTTCGATAAAAGATAGTTCGGATTTTAAAAATGGTTTCCAACCATTACATAATCATTACATAGTATAAAACAAAGTTGCTTCCTGAAGTCCCTATGTATGCTTAAATCTTTAAAACTACGTAACGGATTTTGATGCGGCTTTTTTAGTAGATAGAGTGATTCAAGAGGAAGGTTTATGTGTATATTACATGCATAATATATTCAATATCAGTACCCATGCGAAGCTGGGGCGGATCGCTAGTTACTATATGGTTTCCAAAATGATTGAACAGGATTAGTAGGTACAGTTGATTTAGTTATAAGCGTTGCACTAAATCATTATTGGACAAAAACCAATATTGGCTCCACAGTCATTTTGTAGTGTCAAAGTGATACAAATTCTATGACCCAGTACGTGTTTCCAGTGACAATATAATGTGACAGTAAATATGGTTGCTCACAATAAGCTGCATCAGAAAGCTTAAGGCCAGGTTCTACTAATTTTCAACTTTTTTGAACCTTTGGAAATTCACAAATATAAAAAAACACACCGTGAAAAATTATTGTATTAAAATTGACCATGGCCAACCCTGAGCAAAAATCAAAAACAGGATATAAAATAGTCGCCTCGATAAAAAAAATTACAAATCTGACACTAACTTGTATAAGATTACGTCACGGCTATATTTAAAAGTTACATAAAATAATAAAGCTAGTTTTTAAAAGGGTCTCGCAAAAACAAAAAAAAATAACGGTTATTGTATTTTTTTTTTTATAAAAATAAAACCGTTGTTACGGGGCCGCACAGTCGACATATAAATACCCGAATGGAGTTCATAAAATATACTCTGTGACTACAACCGGTTCGGTTTTAAGCCAGAAGGTAATACTCGAAAGTGCCTTGCGTGATCGAATCGGAAATTAAGATATCCGCAGGAGAATGCGTTTAAAAACTCACAGAATGGTCACAGAGTGCGTATCGTCAGTTTTAGTACAAACTTTTGGTTCCGTACCACAAAAAGTAAAAACGTAATCACCTTGTTTTCCGTCAAACTGTGTGAAATTTAAACGCATACTCTCTAAAATGCAACCTCTAGAATCGATACGCTCGCTAGCCTATCGATTCTAGTAAGCTCAATGTTTAAGATTGTGAAGTTTTGACTCGAAAAGTATACCATTACCAATGGATGGAAATGGACTTGGCTACTTTCTCAATTAATTCAAGCGCATAATGTTATTATCAAACTAACACTTAAAAAAAAAACCAGATAAACAATAATATTTTTATGTGATTTATTAGTTTATATCACATAAACCTACCTTACCTACCTACCTACCTACCTTTCCTAGTACCTTTGTACATTGTTTTCTTTTGTGATGTTCATTATCTATTAATTATATGTGCGTACATAAATAGTTAAATAAATAAATAAAAATATTATCGTTAAACACTAGTGTGCTTGACTGCGATCCTACTTGATGGTAAGCAGCGATGCAATAGTTTATTAATTCATCGAATACTATCTTTAGAGATGCAATAGACAGACAATAAGTGTGCGAATTCTGGGAGTTGAGAATTTAAGAGCCTATGTATTCTAGCCTTCTCTAACTCTAACTTTCTCAAAAACATCTAAATTATAAACAGACGTAAGGGACCACAGTAAAAGAAAGAAAGAAAGAAAAACATTTATTTTGACACGCACAGGACAAATAAAAAATAACTACTTAATCTATATGTAACTTATACTTAAACTTACAACAAATCAGGACTAAAATAGTACGCAAATAGTTCCAGTTTTCGTTGTACGCAGTATTCAAATTCCAACAATTGTAGCATTTCTTATCAAGAACCTTGAAAATGTAATTTTACTTAAATCTTTAGCCTATATCCATCCGATAAGATTAGATACAGATAAAAAATTTTGAATCGCAGAGCTAAATTTGTTTTACTACTGCGGTTTTCTTAGCCGATTATAATGCAGGTGTCTTCAAGGTTTGAAGGAAGGTATAATAAAACCTTTCTCATAAATTATTTTCAGATTTTTAATTAGGGAGATTATTTGCAGTAAACTTTTGCTTGTGTTTACTTTTATAATTATCTGCAATTTTTTTTTTTGCCTTTTGCGAATTGCATATGAAACTAGTTTGTTTAGCACTTCTTACAAAATTGCAATTTTTTGTTTATTTGTCTGTCTGTCTATTCCGAAACAACTAGACGTATTTCTTCGGGTCTACTTCACTACTAGTTAGCTAATGTTATAAGAAATGGACTTAAAACTTGGGTTACCAATTTTACCAAAAAAATCTCCTGTTATAAGAGTCTAAAACGGACAAAGTCGTGGGTACTAGCTAGTCTTAAAATAACTGTCAAAACAGTTTAATCACGTTCAATGTTTGTATAGAATTTTTCACATCGTTGTCAAATTAATGGGATTGGCCTTGACCAAAGATCGTTCAAACCATGGGTTCAAGCTCAAGGCCATTCACGTCTTATTTTTATCGGAGTTTAGAGTTCAAATATCAGTTTGGCTTAATAGAAGTTAAGAAATTGACGAGAAATTGACGATGTGACAATTGTCAGTACACATGTGGATGAAACCAAACCAAAAATTCAAACCAATCCACACTGAGCCCGCGTGGATTACGGCCCATTCCCTCTCCTAGAGAGGAAGCCTGAGTTCCAGAAGTGGGAACATTATAAGGCTGTTGCTATGCTGTGCTATCTAGATGAATGGAGAGGGAGAGGGAAGCCAAAAAAAATGATGAACGGATTGTGTGCGAAGTCATATAAAAGAAAAGGGGAATTAATGATAGCTTGACGTGTGACAAGACAGAATGGAAGAAAAAAACGTGTTGCGCAGACCCCAAGTAACATAGGGACAGGAAAATGATGAGGACGATAATCGCAGTTTAGGGTCCAAACTATCCTTCACTTGTGACAATTTATAGTTAAACGTACATAAGTGCCTACTGCCAGTTTGTGTTACGCACGATTAACGCTTATCCAATTTTTAGGAACTAATTTAGGAAATCGGAAAATGTAATAGCAGTTGTAGCATCTCCAATTACTAAATATACCTTCCTTCAATCCGTCCATGTCCGAGTCCGTGATAAGGCCTGTCCTACTGTATGGGTCAGAATGTTGGGCTATGAAAAAGACGGATGAAAAGAGATTGCAAGTAGCGGAGATGAGAATGTTGAGATGGATGTGTGGTGTGACGAGAATGGATAAAGTTAGAAATGAGTATATTAGAGGAAGTCTGAAAGTGGCGCCAGTGACTGAAAAGTTGAAAGGGAACCGTTTGTTTTAGTATGGCCGTGTAAAGATGCGGGATGAAACGCATGTTACGAAAAAATGCCATGAGTATAAATGTGGATGGATGGAGAGGGAGAGGGAGACCAAAGAAAATATGGATGGATTGTGTGAGAAGTGATATGAAAGAAAGAGGAGTTAGTGATATCGTGACGGGTGACAGGACAGAGTGGAAGAAAAAGACATATTGCGCCGACCCCAAATAAAACGGGACAAGGGCAGGAAGATGATGATGACCTTCCTTCAATGTGGAGCTGGCATGAAACTTCCACTAGCATACTCCACCTTCCACTTCCACCAAAAATACTCGTATGATAAGTTATTCGTTAATTTCTCTAGCACCTTTTGCCATTCGCTTTTATTTTAATTTTTTATTTTTAATATTGATAGGCTCGCTTTGACCACCATCTGATCTTCTTCTTTTCGTGTCGATTTGACTCAAATTTTGTCCGACCAATATTTAGCCACCTGGACAGCTCTCTCGTTGGCCTCGTACAAGTCATTAAAGGTGCAGGTGGTAGTGCAAGCTGAGCAAGAAAGGAGATGACGCATATCCTGTGAAGGGGCTCCACACTGGCACTGTACTTGCGATGGGTCAAGGAAGCCCCATTTGGCCAGATTATCTCTGCAGCGACCAACTTGAACCCGCAGTCGGTTCAGGGATTTCCAGATTGGCCACTGCAGTTCGTGTCCCGGTGGCAGATATTCTGCCGGGGGAATGAAGTTAAGAGGAGTGGGATATCGTTCCCTCCACAGTTCGCGTCTCTGGTCCGAGCCGCCACTCTCCGAAGACCTCGTAAATCTTAGAAAGCTTTTACGACTTTTCAAGCGCGCACGTGGGAGTTGATGGCCGTAAAGAGGGTGGCGGCTATCTTGCTCCTGCTTAGATTTTTCAGTTCGGCTGGCTAGTTCACGGCGAACCTCTGGTGGAACTCTACCCGCCAATGGATACAGCATTGCTAGTGGGGTTGGTTTTAAGCATCCCGTTATGATGCGACAGGAATCGTTTAGCGCTGTGTCTACCTCCCTAGCATGAGTGGAACGATGCCACACTGGACATGCAAACTCCCCCGCAGAAAAAGAGAGACACAGGCCGGTTGTACGCAATACCTGTGGCGATGCTCCCCAGCTGGTGGATGTCAGACGGCGAAGGATATCGTTTCTAGTCCCGATTTTCTTTTTCGTTTTCACGCAGTGGAACTTATAGGTTAGGGACCGATCCAAGGTGATACCCAGGTAGCAAGGGTGGGGGCAGTGCTGTATATCTACACCTTGCCATGAGATGTCGAGGGCTCTATTTGACTGACGATTGCGGAGGTGGAAGGCACAGGACTGAGTTTTGGACGGATTTGGCCGTAAACCATTCTCATCATAATATTTTCCAAGTCTTTCCAGAGCTCCTGACAGTGTTTCCTCGACTTCTTCAAAACTAGGTGTCTGGGCGGCCAATGCGAGATCGTCTGCATATAAGAAACGGCTTGTTTCTGGGGAACTGGGCTGGTCATTGGTATAGATGTTGAATAGGGTCGGGGCCAATACGCTACCCTGTGGGAGGCCGTTCTTTTGACAACGCCACCTACTCTTGGTGTTGTTGATATGAACTTGGAAGCGTCGGTTGCTCAAAATAGTTCCCAGTATACGCACCAAGCCTGTATCCCCAGTGAGATCGCCAACTTTTAACAAGAGCCGTTTGATGTTCGCCGTATCGTAGGCTGCAGACAGATCCACGAACACAACACCTGTAACCCTGTTCGCCTCAAACCCATCTTCGATGTATTGTGTGAGTTTGAGGGTCTGGTTGGTGCACGACTTTCCTAGCCTAAATCCAGCTTGCTCAGGGATAAGATTTGGCTCAATTGCTGGTATTAGGCGGTTGAGTATGAGCCTTTCAAAAAGTTTAAATGTGTGGCAGAGAAGGGATATAGGTCTGTAGTTTTTAGGGTCTTTGGGGCATTTTCCAGATTTTAACAGAGCGACCACTTTAGCACGTCTCCAAAATTTAGGGATCCTACAATCTCTGAGGCAGGTGTTGAACATGGATAATATCCAGGATACAGCTACTGGTCCAAGATGTTTTAATTGCTCGACAGTAATGTCATCGAGACCAGCGGCCTTACCATTTTTTAAATTTTTAATACCGTGTACAACATCTGACAGAGTAAAAGGTGCAGTTATATTTGGAGCATTATCACCTACCACATTTGGCAGTTTTTTAGTTGTGGGTAAGCGATGTGTAGGTTTACCGTTAACAAGAAGCTGATAGGCAACCTGATTGGCGGTTACCTGACCCGGGTTCAGAGCTTGTGGGGGACCGTCAGTTAGTTTTTGGATCGTGTTCCAAGCCTTTTTACTGTTGTTAGTCATATCTATTTCTGTGACTAGTGACATCCATTTTTTTCTGCGGTGGTCCCCGACTTCGCGCAACAGTTCCTCACCAAGTTCCAGTGTTTGCTCGGAGAATGGGTCTATGTTGTATGATTGTTCATACTCTGCAAGTAATGAGGCCGAATCCCTGTTCAAGCCCGGAATGTATGCAGTACGACAGCCCCGCGGAATGTGCAGTCTGATGATAAGCGATGATATGACTGATCATGGAGCATACTTACCCTGAAAGTAACTGCCTAGTCAACTATGCTATAGAGAAACATAGACTCCGGCAGGGAATACCACTCACACATCTACAAAACATGAACAACGCATTTTTTTCATTTTTAATACAACCTCATACAATGCGTTCCAAATAAGAATAAGATCGATTGCCATCTTGTGACGTCATGTCCTACTGTCAAATCAAGGAAATTGGGTAGGGTGAACAAAACGAGACATTTTTAAATCGTGAACAAAAAAAATGAGTCAGAATCCAGTTCTTCAATTTTATTTATCTCTGTGTCACTGTGTGATGTGTCTAAGTGGTAATTGGAAGAATAATGTGAATAGTTCCTAACAATGAAAATAAGAAAGAAAATATTTATTCTTTTAAACTTTTTATGACTTAAAACAATAAATATATTTAGCTAATTTATATTAAACAATAACGTTTTTATGTCACCTAGAATGAACTGAGACTTAGTAAAAAAAGCAAAAAAAACTGTATTAATATGCAAATAAGATATGGTTTGCAACAGATCGGGGTTATTGACTTTCCAATTCTCATTTGGAACGCAGTACCTTGTTAGCAGATGTATCTGACATCAGAGAAGAGACGATAGTATGACATGAGCGATATTATTTTATGGGCTGTGTGTGTGTGTGTGTGTGAGCTAATTGATATAGTATTCATAATTGCGTCTTGACCAAGTAATCAATCATGTTCAGAGGCACACACGCTTAGCTATTCGACTACTCAAGCCTAACCGGTCATTACAGACTATTTAAATATTAAATGTATTTGATTCCGCTTGCTATACACTATGAAGGCATTACGAAAACGTTTAGGAGTGTCAGTGGCCCTAGAACGAAAAAGGCAACTCAAGGACATCCTTATAATCCATTCAAAATAAAATTAGACGTCTAAGAAAATCGTTTTTACTGTCCGTTCAACTGGTTTTGAGTTTTATTACGTTGGTGGTATGACAAATGACGGCTGCAGTATAGTATATATATCAGTATGTATAGTGTAGTATAGGTTCAGTTGAAAACCAGCGTCAGGCAACTGCTACGTAGTTGTTTGGCTTTATGCTGAACTGGACCTGTTTGGCACAGCAGTGAGACATTGATATTGTTAATTTTATTTCTTTTTATTTATTTATTTTTCCTTTTTTAATCTTACTTGAGATTGTAATTGTTTATTTTATATTGTTCATTTTATTTTTTATATTGTTTATTTTATATTGTTCTTCATGGAGTGCCAAATAAACATGTTTTCTTTCTTTCAGTAAATAGTTGATTCTGTAATGACTTTTTGCTTTTAATGCCAAGTAGTCAAGTTACAATCGTTTCGTCAACATCGAACGCTTTGAGTTGGCTACGCTTTAAATTCCTTTGCTCTGACCAGATCACTGAGCGTTGAAATGATCAGAGCAAAGCGTTCGACGTTAACGAAACGCTCATAACTTGGCTAGACGAGCAACGATCCTAGTTATTTGCTGGATGGCAGTGGGGGTAACCCACACGTCTTTTTGCGTAGTCTAGTTCTACGTCTTAGACGTGGGACGCGTTATGACGCGTCCGACGTCTAAGACGTACAGCTCAAGTATGCTTGAGTCACTTAGTTCAACTTTGACCTTTACCCTTAACTTTGACCTTTACAAGCGGGTAAATTATAAAAATCAGTCCAGTAGATTGTGAGTTACACAATTTGGGGTCTGGCATAGTTGGGATACAAGGCTAGATTTGTTTTCTGAGACACCTTTAACGTTAATTGAGGAAACAGTGTGAGACTGAAAGCCGGTGGTGGGTCGTACAGATGTTATTTTTGTTAAGTGGCCTCAAAAAGGGCCTCAGGAGTTTTGTTTGCGTTTCCCTTCTTGGTGAAAGGATTAGTCAGACTGCGTTACCGATTACTAGTTGTCATTGATGCGGTGGACGATTGTATTAGAAAAACTGATGAAATATAGCAAGCACATCGTAAGGGTATAGATATCACAGTCGATGCGTTCCTTGCTAATTATTTGTGGTCGCGTTCATATCTTCAATAAAAAGAATATTTTTAACGCTAGTTAGAATGGCTCTCTTTATACACTGCAAAATCTAGTTGTGCTCGTTCCCATAGAGACTCCATCTGGTACATGAAACACTATCGATTTTGTAAAGACAAAATAAAAAAAAAAGTATTTATTTTAAATAAAAGTTTAATGAATTTACTAAGCGATTTTAATGAGCTGTAAGTAGTTGTCAGTTATTACGTACTAACTGCCTAATAGGTGTTTAAACTCACCAAAAAAAACAGCATGTTGGTTTTTACCAAAAAAAAATAAAAAACAGAGGCAAAGTACCAATACAAAAATCCATGCGTACTCTAAAGACAAATCAATAGCCACCATTGAGCTAAACGGCCGCCATTTTAAAAAATGATGTCTTTATAGATTTTTGAACATCCTCACGTACCCTGGTACTTCGAATGCCCATAAAAAGTATCGAAAAGAGAGTGTTGGACTTTTATTAAGTCTTTTGCAACTTTGAAGTTTCTTTCAACATCTTGGAATTACTTAAATATTTAAGCAGCAAAGTAAAATCATGAAATTGAAAAGTCACGTTGCATTTCCATTTTCATTCAAAATCTACATCATTACATAGTATAAAACAAAGTTGCTTACCGCTGTCCCTATGTATGCTTAGATCTTTAAAAGTACGCAACAGATTTTGATGCGGTTATTTTAAATAGATAGAGTGATTCAAGAGGAAGGTATATGTGTATAGTACATCTAGACTAATATAATAAAGAGGTAAAGTTTGTTTTTTTGTTTGTAGGAGGTAATCTCTGGAACTACTGGTCCGATTGGAGAAATTTTAGCAATAATAGAAAGCTGCTTTACTCCTGAGTGACATAGGCTATATTTTATGTACGCGGGCGAAGCCGCTGACAAAAGCTAGTGCATAATATATTCAATATCAGTACCCGTGCGAAGCTGGGGCGGGTCGCTAGTAATATAAATAAAAAATTAACCTTCGTGCTGCTAGACGATTATTTTCATATTTTCAAAATGACATTATTCTATATTAGAACCGATTACAATAATGATAGCATTGCCGTGAATTCACAATATTTATGAGTACCATTGAAATAATCAGTACCAATGTCAGATAGAGTCACAGAAATATAATATTGCTATATCTACGTAGGTATGTTACCGCTAAATGTGCGTGAATCTGTTAGAGTGCAGATTAACTAGTAAGATTAAGTCATATCAAGTTCTTATCGTAACTAAATAATCTGAAGACTTCCTGTGTAATCAGCAGTTTAAAACCAGTGCTTTGTTTGACCACAACATGTGAATTCATTGTGATTATTACATTTAAATTTCTAATGTCTAAAGTTTGATGACATTTAATTTTAGGACACCCCGACACGGATAGGTTAGGTTAGAAGGGAGGGTTCCCTAACCTAACCTATCCGTGTCAGGGTTAGTTATTTTTTTTTATAACCACCTAGATGATCTGCTCTTTTAAGTTAAACTACACACTTTAACGGATTGTATCCGGTAATTTGCAGATTATCTAGTTAATGCGCATATAAACGTATTCCTCACTTTAACGGCAACAATATACTCATCATATTAGCGCAATATAACTAAGTGCTCGATAGCGTCACAAGCGGTCGTCACACGATTGACATGCCGTACTCAATAAATGAACACAATCGAGATAAAATCAAGTAGCCGGTAATGATTGAGCACTTTAACATAAGTGTAGACAACTATAGGTATGATTTATTTATAGGTTAGGTAATATTTTGCTAATTTTAGGATATCCTGACACGGATAGGTTAGGTTAGAAGGGGAGGGGGGTTATTTTTTTATAACCACCTAGATGATCTGCTACGTGTAAGTCAAACTACACACTTTAACTGATTGTACCCGGTAATTTGCAGATTACCTAATTAATGTCTATATAAACGTATTCTGCACTATAACGGCAACAATATACTCATCATATTAGCGCAATATAACTAAGTGCTCGATAGCGTCACAAGCGGTCGTCACACGATTGACATGCCGTACTCAATAAATGAACACAATCGAGATAAAATCAAGTAGCCGGTAATGATTGAGCACTTTAACATAAGTGTAGACAACTATAGGTATGATTTATTTATAGTTTAGGTAACATTTTGCTAATTTAAGGATATCCAGACACGGATAGGTTAGGTTAGAAGGGGAGGGGGGTTATTTTTTTATAACCACCTAGATGATCTGCTACGTGTAAGTCAAACTACACACTTTAACTGATTAACTGATTGTACCCGGTAATTTGCAGATTACCTAGTTAATGCGCATATAAACGTATTCCTCACTTTAACGGCAACAATATACTCATCATATTAGCGCAATATAACTAAGTGCTTTATAGCGTCACAAGCAGTCGTCACACGATTGACATGGCGTACTCAATAAATGAACACAATCGAGATAAAAACAAGTTGCCGGTAATGATTGAGCACTTTAACATAAGTGTAGACAACTATAGGTATGATTTATTTATAGGTTAGGTAATATTTTGCTAATTTTAGGATATCCTGACACGGATAGGTTAGGTTAGAAGGGGGGGGGGTTATTTTTTTATAACCATATAGATGATCTGCTATGTGTAAGTCAAACTACACACTTTAACAGATTGTACCCGGTAATTTGCAGATTACCTAGTTAATGTCTTTATAAACGTATTCTACACTATAACGGCAACAATATACTCATCATATTAGCGCAATATAACTAAGTGCTCGATAGCGTCACAAGCGGTCGTCACACGATTGACATGCCGTACTCAATAAATGAACACAATCGAGATAAAATCAAGTAGCCGGTAATGATTGAGCACTTTAACATAAGTTTAGATAACTATACGTTTTATTTATATGTTAAATAATATTTTGCTAGCAATATTGTATTAATGATGTATTTTTAATGAAAAATGAATGCAAGTAATTATAAGTACTATGCTATAGGAATGTTCCAATTAGGGAAATGTCCAACAGAGAAATCGTTGACACAGAGAGGAACTGAAGGAGTTTTTTTCTTTACTTCTTACTTTACTTCTTCTTTTTATACTGGGAGAAGTTATTTAATGATACATATTTCTTGTGCAACTACGCCTCCTATTTTCTAAGAAAACAACCTTGATCGCAGCGTTGGACCAGCGATGAAAGCCAAATATATACTTTGAATTTGTACGTGATTTTAATGTACCTATTTGGATTTCGACGCTGAGCCAGCGCTGTGTTCAAGACTTGTTTTCTTAGAGAATCCTTTGCACCGAAACAAGCAGCAAAAAGCCTCCTAGAAGGTGGATCGATAATCTGGTGAGGGGTAAGGGAATCCGATGGATGCGAGACGCACAGGACGACAATTCGCAGAGCCTAACTTCAGACTCACCCAGATCCGACAACCATGTTGTACTTTATGGTGACACTTGGGGAAGGCCTATGACCAACCAGTGCATGTCTTTCGGCTAAAATGACGATGATGATCTCACAACAAAATAAACAATAAACCTTTTTATTATAACACCTACAAATAAATGTAGGTGTAAAAATAAAAAAAGAACAATCACATACTTGCGATTTATCAATCACCGTAGCTAGAAAGAATTGCACGCACAAAAAAATACATGGTATTGCATCTCTTTCTATCCAAAAAACAGCTCTATAGCTATCCTAGTCTATGTTTAACCCTATGACCGGTTCAACGTCACGACAATCTATTCCAATCAGCTGTCACGCGTAATCACTGTTTACTTACATTACAAACAAAGTCTTTATTGAATGAAATAACCCTATTTCGATCGCGTAACGTAATCAAATTATCAAATATTAGTCAGTAAACTAAATTCCACTCACCATTTTCTGGCACAAGTTTCGATATTTCTCCTAATTCATAATTTTCTTTGTTTTTGTCGGTTTGACTTCTGTTTGACACTTCGACACACAAATTAGACCCGTTCAATAATTTATCATTTTGTTCACTCATTTCTACAAATATTATTATAACCTTTTTTGTTTAAAAGCACTCTCTGTTTATGTTTTACTTGTGTCTTGTTTGGCTCACTGACAATTTACTACAAATGTTGCCAGTGTTGGTTTCTAAACACCCATAAATGTGGGCGTATTTTTAAGGGCCTGGCAAATGTTGCATTTTAAATACACATTTGTAACCATTACATTTAAGTTGCTGGGTAAAGACTATTATAAACTAATATACTATCAAGTAATGAAGTGTACAATAAATATATTTTATGATTATGGCCTATATGATAAGTGTACAATAAATATATTTTATGATTATGGCTACTTTTAAAAATTAAGTCATGAAAATGCTGTAGGCAGCTTGGTCAAAAATATATTTTTTTTAAATCCCATAATTCGAGGGAGTTTCCACATACTGGCAACTTTGAATCTCGGCGAATAGTGAAGCTCGATCGCCATTCGGTAATCTTCGCCATACTTCGTGGTCGTTCGGGTAATCCCGGCAGTATTACTCACACATAGCGCCATCGTCAAACCAGACGATCGTACGTCATTGGCGCCAAAACCGATCGAAGTCGATTTTATTTTATGTTTCAAGGCCAAGGGCAGCTAAGCTGAGCAGTTAAACCCATGAATAAATAGCTAAAAACTTGGCATGTTTTTTGAACATAGTTCTTGGCGATTCAGACAACATATATGTATTTGGAAAGTGTCCGAATCGACACATTTTATTTTCAGTTTTTTTTTTCACTGACGGTTCGGACATCACTAAATTTATTTAAGCTATTTACCACATAAAAAAGTATTCAATTATAATAACTTTATTTAAAAAAAGAAGTGTTATCCGTTGCTGCCTTTTTGGTAATGCCTTTTTTTCGCCATATTTTAATACTTTATATCTGACTCTACCAGTGTGTGTCCGAATCGTCAATGAAAAAAATATCAAAATATATTTTTTTTTACAGTGTGGTTGTCGGATCTTGCCGAGTCAGTCCACTCGTACAGCAATAAATGGTTTAAACAAATAAATGCAATTTGCAGTTTTTATTGCTGTTAAAAACTGTTATTGGAATTCGTCGAATCGTGCAAAAACATAAAGATTAAAAATTTAATTTTTTATTTATTATTAATTTATAATTTTATTTTTTAATTATTGATTAAAAATTAAATTTTTAATCTTTATATTTTTGCACGAGTTTTCAAGCGCTAAAATTCGGAGAGCCTAATTTCAGACTGGCCAAGAACCGATGGCCGTACTGTAAATTAGGACACTGTGTCTTGTGACTGAATCATCAATAAGTCGATAATTCGACCTCCATTTTTTTCCTATATAAACAAATTAGCATATTGTGAACTACACGCTTGACGCTTTGTGCAAATAGGTCTTTAGACACTTGACAAAATATTGGTATCTAAATTGCCTATATATCAATGGAATTGGTTAGAATAACGATTATATACAGGTAAAAAAAAAACAATTTTTTTTTCAAAAATTTGGAAATAACCGACAAAAATTCCACCACTTGAGGGTCTAGAATCATGTACTGGATCTATGGTATTCGTTTGCGTTACGAGGTCAATGACACCCTGTATACAGAACCGTGACAACAAGAATAAGAAGTTGTAAAGGGCTAATGTGATTTATTGCCATAAGTAAATATATTTACCAATGACAAATATGATATCTACATAAATAAATACATTATTTTATTAATGACTAAATGTTTTAAATTGTAATGTAGATATTCATTCCTCCTTTATGATAACTCTTGTCTTTTATTCTGGTGGAAAAATCATTCAATATCATCTACGCACCCTTGGGCGCGCGGGAGATGGTCTCAGAAAGTAACTGACCTGTTCCTTCTTTGCCTTACATTAAGGGCCGGAACTTCTTTTCAGAAGCCCCAGTAGGCATGCCTTCTTAGCCTTCATACCAGAAATCAAATCTACTTCATACTCCTGGACCGTCAAAATATAATTGTAATGGGGTCATGTACTATGCAATCTTGAACGTCGATTGGCTGGTCGGATTAAATACTTTTGCGAGCTGGAGCTGGCCCGCGGGCCATATTTTTCCCATCACTGCTTATAATGTTCCCTACATAATAGGGATCTTGAGCATAATTTCAGGTACCTGGTTCCAATACTTCACCAGAAGCCTTTCGGGCCAAAGGTTGATGCGATAACGGAACACCGGGGCCCTATAACTAAGGCAAGAAGGAACAGTGGGTAGTTTGTTAGGTAGAAGTCTGACACTGCCTCCTGCTCCACCTAAGGGCGGGATTCGCCATTCGATGGTTTTACTCACCATACAAAAAGTAATTTCAAGTGTGCGTCGACATCAGTATTTCCTTTTATTTAAATAGATAAAGTAGTTGTACTTTTTAGTAGGTAAGGTTATGGTAACTAAAATATTAATTTCTAAGGTATGGGAACATTATAAGACAAATGTTATGCCATGCTAAGGCGTACAAGTTCATCAACACAAGAATTCAATCGATATCACAAAACAAAAATAAAAATATTTTTAATACACATAATTTTATAGTAAAGAAATAATGAGCCAATTTTTCTATCATAAATAGATAATGAACAGTTTAAATTGTATTATTTTGTCAATAAAGAATTCTTTAATATTACAGTAGTAGATATTTTACAATTAAAAATTCATTGACGTTCCGTTTAAATTGTATCAAATTAAAATCTTTACTATAATTTTGTCACTGTTATAGTAAAATTTTAGATTATAATATATTAGATTATAATTATTAGTTGCCTGTTAATTTGTGTCGATTCTACATCTTTAATATCATTTGGTAGCGGACCCCGGGCACCGAGGTGAAAGCCAAGGTTACAACCGGGACTTACGCTAGGTTGATGATGAATATCATTTGGTAATTTATTTTATTGTTCTAAACTATTCTAAAGCATAGAAAGAATAACAGGCATGCATAAATTTGTGTACTTTATTTCATCGTCATTGCTCTCAAAACGGTGAAGGAAAAAATCATCGGCATGTCCTAGAACCAAAAATTCGAAGACATATGACATCCACTAACACGAATTGGGTCCCCGTGATGGGTTATGGCCAAATCCCGCTCGTAGATAGAAGGTCTGGATCCCACCAGTGGGAACAATACAAGGTTGATGCTATGCTATAGAGAGGATGCTTTTTTTTGAGACTCATAGACATAAGTCGTCTTGATATTCTGTCTTGCCGGTCCATAGCATTAGATATTCTAATGCTTTTTCAAACTGTTTGCTTAGTTTCCGTAGCTCAAAAGGAAAAACGTATCTCCTGTAGGATCACTTTGTTGCTTGTCTGTCAGTCAAGAACCTTTATCTCGGTAAGGTGAGGAGGTATCCAGTTGAAATTTATTCTATATAAGTACTCAGGTGACTTGGTGATAAAATCAAACTTCTCAGTTGAATATAAAAAAAGACACGGTCGATAATGACGTAAAAAACAGACATATTTTTTTCTTTGATCTAGAATCCTGAAATTTGGCATGAAGCAAGGTCTCAACCATACTAGCGACCTGCCCCAGCTTCGCGCGGGTGCAATGGTGATATTAAATACATGCATTTATACATACAAACATTCCAAAACCCCATCAAAATCCGTGGCGTACTTTTAAAGATCTAAGCATTCATAGGGACACCACCGGCAACTTTGTTTTATACTACGTAATGTATAGGAAAAACTTAAAATTTGTGGTTATATCACAAGAAAAAATAACATTTTTTGATTCGGAAAATTTCGAGATTTAGATTATAGGATTTGTAGATTCGGCCATTGAATTATTGACATAAGTTAGTTGGCACAGCACCCTCAATGTGCGAGTCCAACTAACATTTATCCAGTTTATTTTATGAGGTAAAACCGCTAACGAACGCATAATAAAAACAGCCATTTCTCTAAACTTCCTCGATTGAATTTGATCCAATTCAGCACTCAGTTTTATTTTTCTTCATCGATAATTCCAACTGGACGAGTCCTCATCAGTTTTATGAATAAAACATTTGTATTCATAAATCAATTCTACATTTTATTATGGTTTGTTTTTAATGTCTGAGGGTTTCATTATATAATTTTTCATTATAATAAGTTATTTTTATTATTATTTCAACCGAAAGACGTCCACTACTAAATAATACTCTGGTATATAACAATAAGCGTACACGGACACCTTTATGCAGCCTAAAACTGTATTATCCACACTTTCACAGCCTTTATATGGCCCTAAGCTGTATAGGTGCAGCTTTATTGATGTTTGATGCGCATCACACAAGATACTTGGAGCAGCTCCACATATGTCTCCCCTAAGGGTCACCAAAAGTCGGTGCTCGGCTTGTCCAGGGGCGGCCGCAGGTGTGACAAGGAGACTTGGTAAATAATAATAATAATAATAATAACTGGCAACACTCGCTGTCAAGTTAACGTATTTTACATCTCAACTATTTCTAAATTGAATTCTCAACAGTTTTTAGTCCGAAATTTAAGTCAACACGCATTTCTCAACATTAAATCGCTATAAAATAAATACTTAATAGAACAGTCAATAGATAACGCAGAAAAATGAAGAAAAGAAAAAATTTAATGTGTTCAGACCGGACAGGTGACATGTGTCATCTACCTACATAAAATCAATGAATAGTTGAAGATGAAAAAATAAATACAATGATAACTAGAGCAGCTGCCCGTCGCGCACGCCTTCCACCCCCGGGCTCGTCGCTCAGCTCCGCCCCGCCGCCGCCGGACCTCGGATCACCAGTGTCACCGGTGGCTGCAGTTGCGTCGAGCTCGAGCGACGAGTATTTTTCCCCGCCGACGTCGCCAACACCTGTGCGTCGGCCGGGGAGAGGCCGGCCACCGATCGGCTTGGGACCCAGGGGCCAACCGGCCCCGAGCAGGGTCCCCGTTGCCGGTGGTTGTGTGCAGCGCATGAGATGGACTCAGTCTATAAATGAGAACGTCATGCGCGCATATTACGGGGCTACAGAGGGGGGAACTAACCTCACTGCGTACCGTGTTAGAATGTTGTCTCTGTTCCAGGATCTTGAACCAACCGTAGACGTCTCGGCGCAACGATTGTCGGATCAGGTGCGGGTAATCCAACACAACCATAGGTTGGACGACGCCACACTTGATAGGCTGCGCTCAGAGGTACTGAACAACCGTATCGTCTCGACTCCGACTCAGACCGTGGTGCTGCCGGCCACTGACGCAATCCCGCCGCGGTCCGATAATGCTGAGAATGAGGTAGATGATAGGGTTGACACAGTAAGTAGCCAGTGCAACGAAAGACTGAGGAGCGCACTGGAGGATGCGCTTCGCGAGTATAGGTCCACTCCAACCGAACTTAGGCCCCGGTTACCGCGATTACCTGTGCACAAACGAAATATGGCGCTAGTGTGCGCTCTGAACTCGCTACCTTAGAATGTTTTTGAGAGTAGCGAGGACCTTGTTGATACGCACTCAATCCTGTATTGCGGGGCTGTTGCGGCATGTCGTGTAGCTAATATTAAGTTTCCAAGCTGTGAAGTAGCTGCGCGACCAAAGCCTGCCGCTCCAGCCTGGCAGCGAAGGATTGAGGGACGTATCGATAGGGCCAGAGCGCTCATTGGTAAGCTATACTGCTTCAGGGAGGGCAATACACGTCCACGTGTGATGCGATTCGTGAGACGGGCATTCTCGGGAACTGGAATTGCGCCCCGAGAATACATGTCCCGTGTCACGGAGCGCATCGACTTCCTGAAGCAGAAAGTTTGTGCATGGGCCAGTCGTATCCGGCGGTATAAGCGGCGGGTTGATCGATACTCGCAGAATCGCATGTTCCGGAGCGATGAGAGGTGGGTGTACAGAGCTTGGGAGCGACCTGAACAAAATGTGAGCGACGAGCCCCGCCCAGATGATGCCGCCACACATGCATTCTGGCGCAACATTTGGTCGGTGCCCGTCTGTCACACTGAGGGGGACTGGATGCGTGATGTCGAGCGGGTGTGTGCAGCTATACCAGAAATGGAAAAAGTCTTGATCAGCCCATTAGACGTAGCCAGAGCAGTTCGTCCGTTGCCGAATTGGAAGTCTCCAGGGCCGGACGGACTGCACAACTTCTGGTTGAAATGGTATAGTAGCTCACACGCGCTCTTGGCATCTCAATTCCAGTCATCCTTAGAGTCTGGGTCGCTACCTCAGTTTCTAACAACTGGCGTCACCCATCTGCTCCATAAAACAGGTAGTACTGCGGAACCCAAAAATTATAGACCGATAACATGCTTATCGACGGTCTATAAACTTCTTACATCCATTCTGAGAACGAAAATTAACCAGCATGTAGACAACAACTCGATTATGTCTGCCTCTCAGAATGGATGTAGGAATGGGTCTCGCGGTACTAAGGAGCTACTCCTCATAGACATGACCTTAAGCCAACAGGTTCGTCGATCCCGCAAGGATTTGTCGACATGCTGGATTGATTATAAGAAGGCCTATGATTCTGTCCCGCATACATGGCTCATGAGGGTGTTGGAGTTGTATAAAATAGATGCAACTCTACGCACCTTCCTTGAGTCATGTATGGGGCAATGGAACACAGTCCTTCGCTATCCAGGATGTCGATCAATCCGGAGGGACGATGAGCCTATATGGATTAAGCGGGGAATTTTCCAGGGCGACAGCCTGAGTCCACTTTGGTTTTGCTTAGCCCTGAATCCTTTAAGCACGTTGCTGAAGGAATCAGGACTGGGCTACCGGTTGAGAAGGGGTGGTCCAGTTCTATCCCACCTCCTTTACATGGATGATCTGAAACTCATTGCCCCCAACAAGTTACGACTAATGGAACTACTCAAGGTAACTGAAACCTTCAGTAGTGCCATCAGGATGGAATTTGGTGTGGATAAATGTGCAGTCATGCATGTAAAGCGAGGGGAGATTATGGAATCTGAGGGGATTCAACTCTCGGATTCCATACACCTCAGATCTCTCTCCTCAACCGAAACCTACAAGTATTTGGGTATGTCGGAAGCTTTAGGCATTAACGTTACTGACATGAAGCAATCGTTGAGGGAGCGCTTCTTTGGCCGCCTGAAGAAGATATTAAACAGCCTTCTGTCAGGTGGAAATAAGGTGCGCGCCTTCAACGGTTGGGTCATGCCGGTTTTAATGTACTCTTTCGGCATACTCAAATGGACTCAGACCGAGTTAGACGCTCTGGATAGGCGGGTCCGTACACTGCTGACCGCAAACCGAATGCATCACCCACGGTCGTCGGTGATGAGACTGTACATCCCGCGGAAGTGTGGAGGTCGGGGCTTTCTGAACGCAAAGACCCTACACAATCGCGAGGTGTGCAGCCTCAGAGAATACTTTCTCAAAGCCGACGTGGGTATGCACCGCGATGTGGTCGCAGTGGACAAGGGACTCACCCCGTTATCCATGGCTAAAGAGAACTGGCGCAAACCTGTGGTACTGACTACTGATGACCGCAAGGAAGTATGGAAAAGCAAGGAGCTCCACGGGCGCTTTTATCGGGCTCTTCACGAGCCTGATGTAGATTTCCCAGCGTCCGTGGCCTGGCTACGTTTCAGCGACCTCTTCGGAGAAACTGAGGGTTTTATCTGTGCAATTATGGACGAAGTTATCCTAACGAACAACTACCGGAGACATATTATGAAGGACGGGACGGTTGACATGTGTCGGGCATGCCATCGTCCGGGTGAGTCCATCAGACATATTATCTCTGGTTGTTCTCGTCTGGCCAACGGCGAGTATTTGCACAGACATAACCAAGTAGCCAGGATTATTCACCAGCAACTTGCTTTAAAATACAACCTGGTGGATTCTGAGGTACCGTACTACAAGTATGTGCCCGACCCAGTTCTCGAAAAGGATCATGTAACGTTGTACTGGGATCGGTCTATCATCACTGACCGGACTATTGTAGCCAATAAGCCGGACATAGTGGTGATAGACCGATTAGCGCGCCGCGCAATGATTGTCGACATCACCATCCCGCATGACGAGAATCTCGTGAAAGCTGAGAAAGAGAAACAAATCAAGTATCTCGACTTAGCACACGAGGTTGTCGACATGTGGAATGTGGACTCGGCTGTCATTGTGCCGATTGTCGTGACTGCCAATGGCCTTTTAGCCAAAAGCTTCGACGACCATCTGTCGAAGCTGTCGTTGCGCGGTTGGATCAAGGGCCTGATACAGAAGGCAGTACTCCTCGACACGGCTCGTATTGTGAGGAAGTTCCTGTCTCTGGAGCCCTAACCACCGGTAGCTTGGACCCTGCTCCCGACACCGGCGGACTACTATTTTTTTTATATTTTTAAATGTTTTTTTTTATGTGTTTTTTTCTAAGAAAATATTTAAAAATGTAAAATTATATATGTATAGAAAGTAATAAAGAGGAAATAATAATAATAAATTAATTTATTTTTCTCACCACAATATTTTAAAATTTACAAATGGATTATTGCTTAGTATCTATATTTACAGCACATTACAATATTGTGGGAGACTGGTGCCTAAGCTAGGCCAAAAACCTGTGTTTCAGGACACCAGGTCTCCGCCCCGAGTAACAATGTCTGGACGTACTAAAGCGTTACATCATATATTATTATCTTGCGGCAAGTACAGAATTGTGGAAGGTTGTATTAGCTAGTATGCACAGGATGTAGTTACGTATTTGGTGGTGTTTGCGTGAGTGTATGTATGTGTGTGTGTGTGTGTGTGTGTGTGTGCGTGTGTGTGTGTGTGCGTGTTTGCTGTTTGGGATATTTTGGTACGTGTGTGTAAGTGCAATTTGTAGATTTTAAAGTTTATGAGTTTACTTCAAGAACACGTTCGGTATTCTCATATGACTGCTTCAAGAGCCACCTAGTAAGCTTGCTTGTTAATGTCTTCCTATTCAAAGTGTATATGTTAAGAAGATGGTGGATTTTATTGTAAATTCGTGCACTGAGCACGTTGAAGTGCCGGCCTGCGAATGAAGTGCGACACTGACCAGTATTAACAACAGGGTAGCCTTTACGTTTTTTCAAAAGTTTATCATCAAGAGGAAGTAAAGAATGACGGCGTAATACCGCACGTAGAATGAAGAGTTGACGAACGTTCAGGACTTTTGATTCAGAATATAGCAGGGCAGTTGGGTAATCTCTACGCTTGAACTGCATGATTTTAAGAATTGCCCTTTGCGCTCGCTCTACTTGGATGAGGTAAGTCTTGCAGGCTCCTCCCCAAGAAGAGATACAATAAGTGATAACAGAGACACACAGGCTCTGGTAAACAAGAAAGAGAGTGTCACGGTCAGCTGAGTGTCTCAGTTCCTTGAATATATATATTAATTTTCTGATTCGCGAACTTAGAGCATCGATATGGGGGCGCCAGCTGAGGTGCTCATCAATGAGCACTCCAAGGTACTTGGTACTTGTAACTAGTGACAGGCGGAGGCAAGAACAAGAGTAGGTACTATGACCCAGAGAGTTTTGGCAGGTATGGGCCTTGATAATACAAGATTCTATTGGAGATGTGCCCGTGTGAGGGAGAGAGAAGCGGACGATCTTGGTTTTTTCGACATTGAGAGTCAACAAGTTTGCCGAAAGCCATGCCATCACTCGTTGAAGTGATAGCTCCACTCTGAGTTTAGCGTTATCCCAGTTGTCGTCATATATAACTAGTGCCGTGTCATCCGCATATGTGAATATATCGCAGTTAGGTATTGATAAGCGGCACAAATCGTTAATGTATAGTAGGAAGAGTGTGGGTCCCAAAATACTTCCCTGGGGCACACCAAAGCGGATATATTCATCATTACTGTACCATGAGTCGATTTTCACGCATTGTGATCGATTTGATAGGTAATCTGAGAAGATTTTAAGCGTCATGCCACGAATTCCTACACTTTCCATCTTCGATATCAGAGTGGGCACAGAGACTGAGTCAAATGCCTTAGTTAAGTCGAGGAAGGCGCCAAAGCACTTAAACCCTTCATCCAACTTGGTTACTACAAGATTCGAGAGATCCAACACCGCGTCCTCAGTAGAGATACCCTGTCTAAAGCCATATTGATTTTTTGCTAATATATTATACTTTTCAAGATATGTAGTTAGACTTTTGTTGAGTATACGCTCTAAAATTTTTGACAGGGAGCTTAGAACTGAGATCGGTCTATAGTTATTAACGTTGGATTTGTCACCACTCTTATGGATTGGATGTACTACAGCCTTCTTGAAGGCATTGGGGAAGGTTCCAGACAGGATGGCACAGTTACAGACGTGGGTAATGGGGATAGCTAGAGAGGAGCTAGACTGTTTGAGTACACTTGCAGGTATTTTATCATATCCGGTAGCACAGTCAGTGCGTAAGCTATCAATAATCCTTTTAACATCAGCTTCAGCGACCGGCGTGATGACAAGAGAATTGCACGGTGATAGTTGTGCTGGGCATGCACCTTGAAAGCCAGAGAGCGGTTTAATTTTTGAGGCTAAGCTTTCGCCTACAGTCACAAAGAAGTTATTTACTTCGTTTATGGATACTTTGGAGTCAGCAGAGCTAAGTAGTTGACCACAAGTGGACTTAGCTGGGGAGTTCTGATTAATTATACCCTTAATAACTTTCCATGTGGCCTTGGTATTGTTTTTAGCTTTTAGCAGCTCATTTTTATCGTGGGACCTTTTAAGTTTTTTTAGAAGAGAATTGAGTTAATTACGGTACCTGGTGTAGGTTGTCTTAAGGATATTATTATCAGGGGATGCTTTAGATCTTTTATGAAGCCCGTCTCGATTCCTAATGCACCGAACTAGGCCTGGTGTCATCCAGGGTTTTAGAATTCTACATTTTCTGGGGACACGAACGTTATAGCTGTGAGTTGTTATGACATTTTGAATAGTAGAGATAAGTAGATCAGCAGAAAGATTGCAGTCAGATTCATTTAGCACAGGACTGAAGTCCGTCTTGTCTAGGGTTTCTTTAATTTTTGAATGTTTATATCGCAGAACATTGGATGGTGGTTTAGCTGCAATCCGATTTTTAGTTTCTAGGCAAAGAATTACTGGGAAGTGGTCTGTGATATAACTCTCTAGGACAATTACTGTCGCAGGGCTTTTGGTTTTTAGTAGCACGTGATCGAGGCAGTTACCAGATCTTGTAGGAAGCACATGCGCAGGTAGGAGTCCTAGAGAAGCACATAGGGTGAGGTAGGTGCTTGCTCGACGATCGTGATTTCCAGGTTTAATATCAATGTTGATGTCGCCTATCACAACTATATTATTAAGACCTTTTAACGTCTGTACCAGACTATCAAGACTGCGATACAAATTTTCAAGATCCGAATAAGATGGGGAACGGTATATACAAATAATTGCTGTATTACCTATGGTACAAACGAGGCAATTTGAGTCGCAGAATGGGGGTTCAGAGTACGAGCAATTTAGAGAGGTCTTTGTATAAATCACCACGCCATCATTCTGAGACATATTTTCGGTTGTGACGTCAAAAGAGTACCCATGCAAGTAAGGAGGAGGTCCCGAGATATTTAACCAGCACTCTGTTAATATTATTACGTCAAAATCAACTTTAGTAGTGGTAACCATTGTGATAAATTGGTCAAAGTTCTTTTTAATGCTTCGTATATTAATATGAATAATTTTTAAATTGTGATTTGGTAGCTTCATATAATCCAAACAAAGGTCTGGTGGGCATAGATGAGAACAGGCTATAGAGAGGTCATCTATTTCATTGCAAATGTTGCTATTTAGATTAGCCATTTGTGGTTGAATGTATTTTAAGCAACGGTTTGCAGTAATTGTAACTGGCGAAGGACATCACATTTGGATACCTAATTATACCCGGGTGAAATAGGCAAAGTTTTATAATGTTGTTAGGAGAGCGACTTAAAAGGTTTGCATGAAGGTGTTTATGGTGGTGTGTATATGTGGAACTGGTTGTGTGTTTTATTGGTGTAAGTATGTTATGAGTAAAATATAGGGATATTAAAAAGTAATTGTCAGATATACAATTGCAAAAGTTGAAAACAAAAACTAAATTGATGCATGCATAATGAAAAAGATTAGATATAGAAAACAGTAATATAAAATATAATAGTCATTGTTGTCCCAATAATATAGAGAGACACTTTTCAGACTTGATATGGATTGGTTTGTCAGTTGGCTCCTTGCGCAGAAGTATTCTTCCGTTCGAATACCAACTGGAATAGTTATGAGTTTTTGCAAACTGGCGGGCATCATAAAGTAGCTTTTTCACGGTGGATGGTAGGTGTTCGTCGACATAAACAGGCTTTTTGTCACCTTCGATACCAACAGATTGAGAGTTCAGCTTATCATGTAGTTGGCGCTCTTTATTGAATGTTCGAACTTTGGCTAGGAAGTCATTTCTTGTATTCACGCAGGAAAATTCAGCAACTATCGGTCTGCACAAGCCCGGCCTTCCGGGTATACAGTATATGTCTCGGAAAGCGGAGGCCTGAATATCCATGTCGACAGCTTTCCCCACCTTCAGTGCTACTGCAATAAGGTCATCAGGATTTTCATTTTCTTTGACCGGGATATTGCGTATCTCTATAGTTGCTGGTCGCTTTGCAAAATGCAGGTCTTGTATTTGTTTTTGCAGTCGGTTTATGTGTTCGGAGTTAGCGTTTTTTTCCTTTTCCAAACTAGAAACCTTGCTGATGATCTCCTCATACTGATTGTTAATAAAGGTCATACTGCGCTCAATTTCGGAGTTTGTTGTCTGAATTGAAAGGCATTGGTTTTTAAGCTGAGTAACGTCACTGACTAGCTTAGCTAATACGGCGTCCTGGTCGTTTTTCCAGGATGTTAGCATCTGATCATGCTCAGTTTTCCATTTCGTCAACATATCCAATAGCTCGAGTTTGAAGTCGTCTAAGGCTGGTTTGAGTTCGGGATCAAATTCTTTGTTCGGAGAATCATCGATGCGTTGGCGCTTGTACCGTACTGTGATATTGTTTCCATCAATATTTTGGTTAGTCGCTGCCGACGTTAAGTCCGATTCGGACAATGACTGACCAGCTACCAGGGTTGATCTGGGAGTTGAAGGCGGAGTACGTTGCATTTTGTGGCAGGGCATGTATTCTATTATTTTTATTAATTTAATATAAGAATTCAATTTCAAGCTTTGATCACAGAGCTTAATGTACCATGAGTATTTCGAATAACAAGCAACACGTAGAATAAAATTTAAAAACAAAAAGCAAAAGTAAACAAAAAGCTTCTATTTGAAGGCCGGGTTTGAACCCGAGACAGCCGAATCACTGAGCGAAGCGCAGTCCGAGCGGCTTACCGCTGCGCCACGAGCCCGTTGTAAATAGCGTTGAAATAAGGGTCCAGTAGGCTAATCTGAGGTTAAGTGATTAGCGAGGTCTTGACGATTCTTTGTGTTGTTAATGAGGTCAAAGTCCAAATGGTCGCCACTTTTTAAAATAGTTAGTTCGTTGAATATTAAAACTAATCATACATGGAGTTCCAGTTATTGATTCACTAGGATTTTTCACACAATTGTCACCAGTATATTATAGATATTCACTGTATTGTTTTTTAGTTAATTAATGCACTTTATATACGTTTTCAAGAATTTTAAACACGGAGGTGATAGAAAGTACGTGCGTTCGCGTCGGCGTCGCGCGGGGGGAGCGCATGGTGGTGGGATGACACAGTCCAGAGGGAGATCAGAGAGAAGAAAGCCCTCTTCAAAACGTGGCAAGCTTCCAAATCCAAGAGGGCCGTAGCCAGAGCCAGACGAGACCACCTACAGCCACTTTATGATAAGTTGGAATCGTCTGAGGGGCAAAAGCTCATTTATAAGTTGGCACGTTCCAGGGTCAAAGCGGCACTGGATATCTCTAAGTGCCGCTGTGTAAGAGACCCTGACGGCAATCTGTTATGCGAGGACCTCGCGGTGAAGGAGAGATGGCGCTCGTACTTCCACGAGCTGCTGAACAAGCAGCACAAAGAGGTGCTGTCTCCGGTTCTCCCTCCAAATCAGGGACTTGTGCCCCCGGTTACGCCTGAAGAAGTGCATGTGGCTCTTCGCCGCATGAAGAACCGGAAAGCTGGCGGTGCCGATGGAGTCCCCATTGAAGCCTGGAAGGCGATGGGTCCTCATGGTGTGGGCATCTTAACCCACCTATTTAACCGCATGCTCCTCACCGGAAAGATCCCTAGTCAATGGAGACTGAGTATTATCACTCCAGTCTTCAAAGGCAAGGGATCGGTGCAGGAGTGTGGCGACTACCGGGGGATTAAGGTTATGTCCCACACCATGAAGCTCTTCGAGCGGGTGATTGACTCTCGGATCCGACAGGAGTGCACCGTCTCGGGATGTCAATATGGGTTTCGACCAGGCCATGGCGCCATGGATCCCATCTTTGCCCTAAGGGTTACCATAGAGGGATACAGATCGAAGAATACGCCTCTGCACCTCTTGTTCCTAGACATGCAGAAGGCCTTCGACTGTGTCCCCCGTGATGTGATCTGGTGGGCGCTGAGATCCAAACGAGTGCCCGAGACCTATGTTGACATCATCCGAGATATGTACCGAGACTCCGGTTCTGTGGTTCGGACCGCTGTTGGCGATACGAAACCCTTCCCCATCACCGTCGGAGTTCACCAGGGCTCTGTCCTTAGTCCGTTTCTGTTCAGCGTGGTGCTGGACGTGCTGTCCTCCACCATCAGGGACTTACATGAGCAGCCGCCATGGCTGCTCATGTATGCAGACGACATCGCGCTGGCGGACTCGGGCAGTGGGCGCTTGGTTCGACGTGTGGCAGCGTGGAAGGAATCGCTGGAAAACGGCGGTCTGAAAATTAATGCGGCGAAGACCGAGTACTTGGCCTGTAACACAATTAACGCTGCTCCTGTTCGCATTGGCGAAGACACAGTTGAGCGCACGGAACAGGTCAGGTACTTGGGATCGGTGCTCCAGTCCGGGGACGTCGATTGCGACGTCGACTCACGTATCTCGGCGGCCTGGGCGAAATGGCGTGAGGTGGCGGGGGTTATCTGTGACCCCAAAATGCCGGTTAGGCTCAAAGGACAGGTCTATAAGACCATCATTAGGCCTGTCCTTTTGTATGGCAGTGAAGCGTGGCCTGTACTTGAGCGACATAAGCAAAGCCTGCGTGTCACGGAAATGATATGCTGCGCTGGATGTCTGGAGTTTCGCGGAAAGACCGCATTAAGAACTCCCGCATCCGGGGTAGCCTTCAGGTCCGTGACATAGCAGATAAACTGCAGGAGGGTCGCTTACGCTGGTATGGCCACGTTTTACGAAAACCGGCAGACTACGTGGGTAACAGATGCCTCGCCATGCCGCCTCCGCCGGGACCCGGAAAACGAGGTAGGCCTAAGAGGCGTTGGATCGACGTCGTAAGGGACGATATGCGTGCTAATGGGCTTAAGGCAGAGGACACAAAAGACCGAGCGAAGTGGAGACGACTAGTCAGGAAAGCGGACCCCGGGCACCGAGGTGAAAGCCAAGGTAGCAACCGGGACTTACGCTAGGCTAATGATGATGATGAAGTGTCACCAAATCGTACGGTCCTGTGTATCTCGCATCCATTGCATTTCCACGACTCTTTTAACCGGTCATCTTTCCACTTTGTAGGAGGCCTGTCAATGCTGCGACTGACGCGTATGCGTTTGCTACTCCAAAACCTTTTGGCCCTGTCAACCATCCGTTTTACGAATAATGTACCTCAATGTTAAACCTCAATTTGGCGACTCTTCGGACTTTGTCGCCTATCTTAGTCCTCCCGCAAATACCATCATTTCTGACACGATCACGCAAAGAAACCCTTTCCAATACCCTTCAAGGGACTTTAAGTTTAAATTTATACTAGTCAAGAAGAAAACAACAATTATAACATTAAACATTCTAGTAGCTTTGATAGCTTAAAGTAACATTATAGTCGGCTCGCCTGAATCGATTTTCGATTCCCCAAAGCGATTCCCCAAAGTGGGGTAGATGTTAATTGGAGTGACATTGAAACAACCTATGTCGGTACATATTCTGCAGCAAGCCTTTCAAAGCCTTAGATTTTATTGCGTAGGAGGCTGAAAGGATAAAGCTTTAGCATTCACGTAGACACTAATAAGATTCGATTTATCTTAAGGTAAAATAAACTCTGTGTTGCTTTTATCTGAGACTCGCTTCTACTGGTGGCTTTCTCTGTTCGAAGATAGTAAATTAACCCAAAAGTACATAGGTATTTTCGGAATAAAATGTTTTCAGCGTCCTTTAGCTGAATATGGTCTATAAGTGTGACAAATTTCCGCCTAATCCGTTTAGTCGCTTGAACTTTAAGGAAACATATTTATTTTTACATACACACAACTCATGGTCCCAGTACCCTTTGACCCTGCTGGGTTTTGCTGACCATTACGCGCCGTCGGTTAACGACTTGGGCTCGGTCTGGAAGGTTACCGGTCAAATGGACGGCAAGCTACCCATTGCTCACTGTCCGAAAATCCGCACCTGACATTACATTTCGCTCCAGTGGAGAGCAAGGTCTTGTAAGGTTAAAAAAGCTTGGCTTAACATCTATATATATAAAAATCAATGCCACATTTCGTTTTAATTTTATAACTCAAGAACGGGCTCACCTGTCCAAACCAAATGTTTAGGCTTTGTTCAAACTATTTAGTAGATTGTTTTGCGAAGTTTAGACAAAATTGGTCGAGGGGTTCTTCATTCTTAATTTTTCTGCTGCTGGGAGCCAAGCCGCGGGCAAAAGCTAGTACATAATAATTATAAACTAGACTCCTACACACCTTACCTAGAAATTACCGTAACAAAAACAACGATGAACCTAGAAACAGTAGTTAGGGTTCTGTAACATTATCAGAAGCTAAAAACCATATATCATAATCTTGGGTAAGGGCAGAAGTAATTTATCTGTAATAAGATAGCGGACACATTTATCGTACGGGGGTATCAACGAAGGGTATTCTATAATAATGGTCCATATTTGTTTGAATATCATCTTACCGCAGATTTTCACATCTATGTTTATCACATGAACATGTTTACTGAATAAATATATACATAAATAAATTCAGGAAACAGCACCTCTGACGCTTAACAAATATATTTATAGCTTCATTACAAAACTTGGTCCACAAAAACCGTTTTTTTAATTATGTTTGAAAAAAAAATCATGCGAACTATTTTCTTTATGCTGCAGCTGTACTTTCTTAATTTAAGTTCACGCAAGCAAAGTTTCAGTTTTTCAGAGGTCTTCAATGGATTTGTTTTAGATTTTTTTATGTTATAATTGACCATTCTAAAGGTTCAGACAGATACTGACTAAAAACAATAATATGTACAAAGGGGTAGAAAAAAAAAAACAAAAAAAGCTCATAGGGCATCAAGAAATTCAGCCATATTTATGTCAATGGGAATAGAATCCAGAACGCTAGCTGCATTGCCACGTTGGATGGCAATACTGATTCGTTGACCGAAGAGAGAGAAGCCCATTTTATATATATGCACTACAAGACAGTCTACTTTTTTTGAGACTCTATCATGTTTTAGCATAATTATCTCCTAAAAAACACAATAATTTTATTTTTAAGAATATTATAAGATGGTTATAAAGGCCTTATGGTACGAAAGTTTGATCAAAACAGTACTGCTTTAAGAGCTAGTGATCGGCCCCAAAATTTCGACTTTATTATATATTTATTTATATTTCAATAAAAATAACCATCGTCTTTGTACTTATTTTCCTGTTTTCTCCTATTTTATGTGTGTATACAAATCATTAAGTAAATAAATATATAACATCATTAATTTTGTTTCCTTCTTTCATTTATATTTATTTTTTCTTTTAAATATTTCTAATGCGCGACTTCTTACTTTAAGTTTGAACGTCTGAACTTGATAAACGGCTCCTAACCACCTCTCTTATGTACCGCCAAGTAAAATAGTTGCTCAACTTTGTGCTTGCCAAAGTATTTCGGTAATTTCAGTTGTTCGACTTTCGTATAGACGTGTCCTTTGGAAATGCTAGCATTTATGAAAGTTTGGACATGTTGGGACAAGTTGTCACTTGTCCACCGCTTTTGGTTGCGAATTCCAATTATTATTCAAAGCAGATGACGTTCAATATTGTGAGTATCTGTCTATTGTTAAATAAAATATTCAGCGCTTTTTTTTCGAACTGAGTCAGCTCTTCCATTCGTTCTAGCTTGATGGAAAGGAATAAATGAGATTTGTTTTTGTAGCAAACCTAGAAGATGCCTGTTTATTTTTGTTTTGTTATTCTCTTCAGGTTGTCGGCTAGACAGCATAAAAACTTGTTTTATTTGTTGACCAGGGGAGTCAGCCAGTATTCAGGATTATATCAGCTGATGAATAACATAATTCTATCTCCCAACCATTTTTATGCACTTGAAATCACTGGCCACCTATACTAAGTTACATAGGTACACTACGTGATTATTCAAACCTATTACAAAAAAAAAGCTGGAGGAACATAGGACTTGAACTAGGGAGCAAAAGATATGATAGACATTTTCAGACTGAAATTTATCTTATAAAACTCAACGACTTCCACCAATATTTTATGTTTATCCAATATTTCAGTACAAACATCCACCCTGCACAGAAATTCTGTTTGGAAAACGTCTTTAAAGTCACCACTTTTGAACCTTCATACGGTGTTTAGGCAACCATATGCCCCCAAGTAAACAAACAAGACTAGGGGCGCATTTGTCAACAATGTACCAGTTATCTTTTATTGTGAAAATGTAACACCATTTAGGGAAGCTATAGGTTGTAGCTACGCCCCTGTCATGTTTCAGCTGAGTTTTCTACGTGACATAAATATATCGAGTTGATGTTAGAAGATAAAAGTGATGTGATAATACTGGACCTTTACACGGGATAGATACTTGTTAGAACTAACTTTTGGGTCTGTGTTTATTTTGGTGTTTTAGTATCTAGTGCTTGCTCTGGGAGGTTTAAGATGTAGTGGTACTTACTGCCAAGTTTATGGGCTTCTTGGGTTCTAAATAAAGTTTTATTTAAGGGTAATGATTTTCTTAAATATTTCGACTGTTCACGTTCATGACATCTTGGTTACACATTTGTTTCTTACATTCTAGGGTTTGGAAGTTGATAACTAAACTGAGATACATTATACAATGTATCTCAGTTTTCTTGCCTTTTGTATATTTATATAAACTCTCATTCATGTACTAGATTAGACATATCGTAAAGTCACTTTACTTCATCATCACTTTTTAATATTCCCACTGCTGGGACACAGGCCTCCTTTCTAGGAGAGGGAATGGGACATAATCCACCACGCGGGCCCGGTGCGAATTGGTGGATGTTACGTCTTCGAATTTTTGGTTCTAGGACATGCCGGTTTCCTCAAGACGTTTTCTTTAACCGTTTTTTCAGTCACTATACTTAATTTAGGTGATCTATCAAGCAATTATATTGATGACATTAGTGCAGTTCCACCAGAAGACGTCTAACGGCTGAAATGCTGATTTTTTTTTATTTATTTATTTAATCTTCATGTACAGTAGTGGTACATAGGCGGACTTAATGCAACAAGGCATTCTCTACCAGTCAACCTTTGGGTTAAAAAAGACAACATTGTGGTAGGTGTGCACTCAAAATAAATAACAGATAATAAGATATGATTAAAATATAGTGTAATACTTATAATTTAAACAAGTAACTTATAATAATAAAATACGTATATACATATTATAAACTGATACTATGATAAATATCAAATCAGTACAATAATTAAGAGAATTTAAAATATGACAATTATGACGAAGACCGACTAAGGTTGAGAGGGCTTCAAGTAGAAGTTCCGAATTTTTCGCTTAAAGGAAAATTTACTTTCAGCTTTTTTAATGTCAAGGGGAAGCATATTCCAGAGTTTTATGGAAGAGACAGCGTAAGAATTAGCCATAAACCCAGTACGGTGAGCAGGGATATGAAGGAGCATATTTTTGGACGCTCGAAGGTTGAGATTATGAGAACTGCCCAACACTTTAAAATATCGTTTTAAATATTCAGGAGCACAAGGATCGTTCACTATAGTGAAGAGCATGCAGAGAGATCTGAGGGATCTCCTGTCACGGATAGACAGCCATTTAAGCTGAGAGCGGAAAGAAGAAATGTGATCAAATTTACGAAGGCCAAATATGAAACGAATACAATTGTTGAGAAGTCGATCCAATTTGTTAAGAAGTTCTTGGGATAGATCAGAGTAACAAACACCAGCATAGTCAATTAAAGGTAAAACAAGCGATTGGACCAGAGTAGTTTTAGTAGTAGATGGGAGGAAATTTTTGAATCTATAGAGGGATCGCAGCGTAAAGGTAACTCTCTGGCTAACCTGAGCAATATGCTTATTCCAGCTCAACCTATCGTCAATAAATAATCCGAGGTCTTTAACGTGCGGCGAGAGCGGGATAACTGTATTGCCGAAAAGAAGTGGCAGTAGTCGACTAGTGTCCAAGCGTTGTACGAAATATGGACTACCAACAATGACGGCTTACGGCTGAAGCAACTAAAAGATAAATTGATTTTAACATTGCTGTTTCTTAATAAGCAAGTTATAATATATATTTCAACTAACGCTCCTTTTCTATAAAAATATCTTGCTCCAGTCCAATCTATCCATGATCTAGGCTATGACAAGTCCAGGGAGAGCAATAAATTACATTTTTATTTATTTCAGGCCTTCCCTTGTCCCTGTAGATTATATTATCTGACGTACCCATATCATGACGAGACACATCTTTATAAAAATGCCTGACATAAACATGTTTGACCTTTATCGATTTAGGCCTTTCTCCCGTATAAATAACTTTCTACGATACTTTTATGGTAACACAAAATAATATGTTGCCTTCAGTTTTGTGAAAATTCTGAAAAAAATGTACATGGAGGTTTTTTTCGTGTATGTGAAAATCATCGAATGACATCTCCGCGCCTTTAAGTGGGGCGAGAGATAGTGTCAGACCTTTACTGACTTACAAAACTCCTGTGCCTTCTTGACCTTCGTTCCAGGGCCCTGGGTGATGTTTTCACAATAACCCATGGCCCCAACAAATTCCAATCCAGCTGGGCTTACGGTTTGCCGACAACTCTTTGAGGCGCGCATGTAACGATATGCGTTGCCGACCACTTGGGCCTGGCAGGACGGTTACCGAACGGTCGCATGGCGAGCTTTTCATTGCTCGTCGTTCTCATGTCCGCACCTACGCTGATCGGGATCCCTGCAGCGGTTGGGGCGTGAGGCCTAGGTAGCTCAAATCGCGCGGAGAATTGTAATTGCGCTCTTTTGTTTTTTTTTTGTTTCAAAAGTTCACGCAAAACCACAGATTTTCCGAGGTCTTTAATGAAACCTAGGTTAATATCCACAAGCTATTTTTGTCTTCAAAATATCTACAGAAAATGTGTAACAATGTCAAAATAAAGAGCGGTTGTAAGGAAATATATCAGCTTGGGTGTACATAACAAACATACACTTACATACCTTGAAATTTCCTAAGTTAATAAATAATAACATTAATAAAAGCTTTGAAAAGGAACACAACACAAGTCTCACATATTCCTAAATTCCGAAGAATATGGAGTCAAATATAATGTAATAAATTATTCAGAGGACAACCCTTTTACTTGTCAAAGGTAAATTAATGAAGTATCAGCCGGTTGTAAATAAGACTACGAAATGTTTTGGTTTGACACTGTCCTTCCTCATGATATGGCTACAAAAAGTGTTGACATTTTACGTTTCATTACTGTTTGAAAGGATATTTATTAGTCTTTAGTCTTTTTGAGATATTGCAAACAGATAGTCAACTCTTCACGAGACCAGAGTGTCTAGTGTGAGTTTTTTTTGCCTTAACGCGATCGACGTTTTTATGACGTTCAGCGTTGTGATCGGCGTGTTCCAAGCTCTTTAACCAATCAGAAAGACAGACGCGCTACACGTTTTGATTACGTTAATGTAAAAACAAGTCACACTTAGCACACAAAGGGCTGAGCTGTTTTGGCAGCATTTCCATTCAACGTGGCAATGACAAGTGACGTGAGTGAATTTTAAAAAGAATTTTCGTTCTAATAAATCTCATCTTCCCATTTAGTACCCAAGTTCAGTCTAAACCAGCAATATTTCACTCTAAACGCCTAATACACAACGTTCACTAATTCAAGTAGTCATGCATCATCTTCATGTCAGAGCGAATCAGTCACAGACATACATATTAGGATAACTGCCTTAACAAGGCGATTTAATTAAACCTGAATGTTATAACAATTATGACCGACAGGAATTTGTACTATGAGGTCAAAGAACTCTTCTGATACTGGTTAGGTTAGGTTAGAGTAATCACCATCGTCCTCTGATACTGGGACGGGAAGATCATCGGTTAACCATCATCGTCATTTCAGCTGAAATAGGTCCACTGTTTTTTTCTTCTTCATAAGTTTGCTCTTGATCGCTTAACTCACCTGATAGAAAATGGCGATGCGGTCGACGATGGAGCGCGCTTACCTTGGAATAACCTATTCACTCTAGACCTAAAGATTCCCGGGTTGTAGCCATTAGGAAACACAGACCCCAGCAGAGAAGTCCACTCCTTAGCAGTACGCACTATGAATGTATTCCCAAAACGCTTTGTGCCTATAGGTGGAATATTGGCTTCCCCCAATTATCTCCACAACGGTCAGACCAGTGCATCTAGCATCTATTAGATGTCCGTGATCGTCATCAGGTAATCGGTTTTCCTTGTAAGAGGCCTACCAATGCTGCGACCGCCACTCCAGAACCTTTTGGTCCCATCGACAATCTTTTGTCCCAACTTCTGCCAAAACACCACTGTTATGCTTTACTGGATAATTATAATGGGTAGCTCGCCGTCCGTTCGTCTGGTAGCAGTCCAGACCGAGCCCAAGTCGTCGACGGCGCGTTCCGTTCCCGCGCGCCTCAAGGAGTTGTCAGCAAACCGTAGGGACCCTGCAGGGTCGAAGCCTTCCGGAGCTGAGGGTTGATGCGAAAGCGTTACACCGGGGCTCTGGGAATAAGGCAAGGAAGGTACGGGGTAGGTTCTTTAGTCAGTAAGAGTCTGACACTGTTTCCCGCTCTGCCCAAGAGTGGGATTCGTCATTCGATGATTTTTACCTACCATAAAAAAAAAAAACCATCATCCGAAAATTATCCAGTAAAGCATAAAAAACAGCCTTTGTCCTATTTAAGGACATGTTCTATCTGTTTGCAAAATACAATCAAGTGCGTACAGCTGTTTGATCGTGAAGAAGTAACAAATACTTACCTTCAGAAGATTAGTGTGATTTTTCCTTTACGTAAATTAATTTTTGGACAAACTTAATTTTACAGAGCCATTGGGGCAACATGTACTATTATGTTATATCAGATAAGTTCAACAGAAAACAATGCAAGCCTTTACTAGTCCATAAAGCCCTTTGTTTCATTTTTACATAAAGCGGAAAAGAGGAAGCGTGTGTACATGTGTAGCTGTGTCGGACTTGTGTATGGCTGAAAGAGAAATGGGCCAAGGTAACGTCTACTATCTATACACGAGAGAGTAAAAAAGTGAGTAGATAATGTTGAGACGATATCTAACATACTTAGATCTTTTGTAAGGTTACAGAAAATCAGTATACTTATCAAATTTTCTGCCAAAATATAGCGATAATGTATTTTTAGAGTTCCATTTTTTAGCGAGTGCTAACCTCAAAAGAAAAAAATGGAACTCTTATAGGATCAGTCTGTTGTTTTGAAAAAAAAATTGTTTTAACTTTATCTAGCTCCTCTTAACAAAAATTTACGGTCATCACAGAACCGTCTACTTCGTTCACTATTCCTTTTATGTCCAAGCTATTTTCTCTTTGTAATACTTTCCCCAGAAAATCAGGATGGCCACCAACCGATTAACCTTCAAAGTCAAGGTTCGCGAGTAGATCCGTAAGAAGTTGGCAGCAGTATCGTCACAGCGCTAATTCATCCGCACAAATTGTTGACTAGATTCCTGTATTCCGTTTTTTTTCTTTCCTTCTTTCTTGTTTGAGTAAATATAAGTATAGTCTATTGTATTTATAATATAAAAGTATATATTTGTGTTACATTTAGATGAAGGTTTTCGTATTCTAACCGACTTTTAAAAGGGGTTTTACATCTAAAAAGTGTGACATAAAAACTTTTTACAAAATTGACCGGCTTCCGGCTTTTAAAAAAATAAATTAAAATAAACCGACTTATTTGTAACGACTGCAATGGTTTTTTTTTTACATAGGTACTTAACGGTAACACAATGTATTTGGTTTAATACCAAACACATGGTGTTAATACAGAATCTTTATAGAGTTATAATTATATTTCTAAAAAAAATAAAACAATTGCTTACTCTTTTAAAATTAATTATGTAGTCACCGTTTACTTACGTTTAATTTTTGCATAACAAAAACACAACAAAATGATGAAGTGTTGAATCTACAATTAATTTAAAAAAAAAACATGTACGACATTTAAAAAACAGAATTTTATCATGAATTTCTATCATAATACGTTCTCACATTTCTCACGGCTATAGCTCAGGGCCTTTTTAATATCACCCCAGCCTGACATTTAACTTTCGACCTTATTGTTGTTGTTTCAGGGTCCAAAACGTTTATATTCATAACATAAACAGAACGAGCGTAACTTTCCTTTGTTAGGGGAAATGTACACATTCTTGACCCCCACTGGAGGAATGTAAACTACAATGCTTTAATATTACACAAATACTAGCTTTTGCTTTGATTTCTCTTGAATGTAAATGTTGGAACGTTTACTTTCCGGTCATTTGATTGTCAAAGTCAGTTGTTCGGCTGAGCAGCACTTTTATTCTGTTAACATTTGTTTAAAAGAATTGTGTTGGGTATCTCGTCGGTATGGTAAAGAATGTGTGTAAAAGTATTTGGGAAATCTATTAAATTGTAACCTTTGTAACCACTTAATTAGAATTGGATAGAATCGAATATAATGGTATAGACTATATAACGCGAAAAATTCGAATAAAAGGATAAAATCAGATAAAGTTGGAGAAAATCGAGTAAAAGTGGATAAAATCAGAGGAAATTGGATAAAATCAGATAAATTCATAATATTTTTTTTTATTTATTCATACAAGATTCATGAAACAAGAACACAATACAAAGTGATATAGTAGATTATCCACATAAATCTACACAAATCATGTAAACTGGTCTCATAAAGTAAATATTCCTGTATCGGATAAAATTGGATAAAATCGGTAATACTTGGATAAAATCGGATATAATTGACTAAAACCTTTAAAAATTGGAAAAATTTGATAAAATCGTTAATAATTTGAAAGAATCGGATACTCCCTAAGCACACCAGCCCTAAAAAAGGTTTTTGAAGGGATAAAACGAGAGCCAGCGTTTGTATGAAGAAACCTTCTTCCACATAGATGACGCTGCTGACAAAAGCTAGTCTTGCTATAAAAGACATACTATTACATCAAACTAATATCTAAAACCTAACCTTGTCATACAGGAGTGACTTTTAAAAACATAATTCATGAATCAACATCGTGCGCGGAGTTTTCTAAAACATGAAACGCAAGCGATAAAGATGTCTTCAGACGGTTTGAGTTAAATGGCTTGGGGGCGATCAATCACCGTTGGCTTGGCAACTTTGTCAGCCCGAAAGGCTCTGTATGTTTAACATGCTAATTTATCGTTTAGGTGATGTGTACTACTGTGGAATGTGGCTTCGCTCGTGTTTTGTTTTATTTTTCTACACTAATATAATAAAGAGGTAAAGTTTGTTTTTTTTGTTTGTAGGGGGTAATCTCTGGAACTAATGGTTCGATTGGAAAAATTGAAGCTATAATAAAAAGCTGCTTTACTCCTGAGTGACATAGGCTATAAATTATTTATATAACATGGATATTAACCGAGCTATCACAACTTTTGTCTCACAAAATTTTCCGCGGACGAAGTCGCGGGCAGAAACTAGTGTTTTATATTTTGATAGGGAAGGGAGGTGGGAGAGAGAGTACATAATTAATTGTTATAATAATTATGTATAAAACACATAATAAACGCACATTATATAAATAAATATAACTTGGCGAAATGAGGTTTTATAGACCGGCCGGATACTCAATGTGAGTGCGGTGCCCCTTTTCAAAATAAGAGTCACTTGCTGGAGTGCCCTAAGTGCCCATACACCTGCACTATGGAGGATTTAATAAATGCCACCGACACTGCAGTTAACGTAGCCACCTACTAGGCCCAACTTTAACGAGTTTATCATCGATTCGAAAAGAAGAAGAAGAACGCACATTATGACAGTAATGAGGTCAGAATCGGTTACTGAATTGATTGCAGCTATTTTTTAACAAAAATGAATAGTTGTTCGTTAAGGCACCGTCAAATGAGCCGCAACGTGCAGCGCGGTGCTGTCGCGCGTTTTTATTAATTTATTTACTTTTATTTCTTTGGAACAATAGCTAATTTGAAGGCGTTTTTCGTCTCTCGAGATCGGCTGGATAGTTATGGCTAACTTTGGTCTTTCAGTTCAGAGAAGGTTTAAAAGGTTAAATTTCACGAAAAAAAAAAAACTTTTTACAAAAAAAAAACCGCCTTCAAAAAAAGCCAAACGATAAAAGTTCCTACACTAAAAAGTTGAAAATAAAAATTTGAATTGCTGTAAAGAAACTTAATTTATAGGTAAACTTATTTGACATTAATATTTTGCAAATATTCAAAATTTATTACTTCTTTTTGGAGTCGGTGCCAGCATTTTTATTTTTGAAACTTAATGTTACGTAGCTTTTTAATATCCGGTGCCATTTTTCGTACATAATGGTTAAACATTTTCAATGTGGCAGAAGGTTTTTGTAAGTATATATTTTTTATTTAAAAAAAATGTGCAAATCGGATGATTTTTTTAAGAGAAGTCTAATATGTATTTATGTCTTAATTAAGTATTATATATTTGAGTATGCAAATAGGTACTAAGTAGTTTTATAGTTAAGTTAGAACAAGGAATTCAACAATCCTTTGAAAAACTACCTTTCAAGGGATTGTTGAATTCCTTGTCTTGGCTGGCACCGACTCCAAAAAGAAGTAATAAATTTTGAATATTTGCAAAATATTAATGTCAAATAAGTTTACCTATAAATTAAGTTTCTTTACAGCAATTCAAATTTTTATTTTCAACTTTTTAGTGTAGGAACTTTTATCGTTTGGCTTTTTTTGAAGGCGGTTTTTTTTTTGTAAAAAGTTTTTTTTATTTGTAGCCGTTTAGTGTTTTTTATTATAAAGTGTAATGGCAACGAAGTCAATATCGTTTCTACATTTCTTTTGGAAAAGTTACCAATGTCATATAAGTAGGAATACATATTATAGGTACATTGTTACAGTGTGATCGTTTTGATCTCGTGTAGAGATGATATGATGCATGAAATACTTATGATTCATCTCATGAGTACATCTTATGACAGCTCTCATAATCATCATCATTTCAGCCAGAAAACGTCCACTGTTGGACATAGACCTCCCCAAAGCGTCGCTACAACGACCGATTCTGTGCGACTCGCATCCATCGCGTTCCCGTGATTCTCACAAGGTCGTCGGTCAACCTTGTGGGAGGCCTTCCAAAGCTACGTCTTTTGGTGCGCGGTCGCCACTCTAGAACCTTTCGGCCCCATCGGCCATCTGTTCTACGAGCAATATGCCCTGCCCACTGCCACTTAAGTTTGGCAATTCTTCGGGATATGTCGGTGACCCTGGTTCTCCTGCGCATTTCTTCATTTCTGATTCGAACACGCAAGGAAACTTCGAGCATAGCCCTTTCCATTGCCCTTGACAGCATTGCCCATGACAGCTCTAATAAGCTCAAACAATGCTAGGGTACATTATTTTATTTTGAAGTTCCCATGCCGACCTTCCACCTTCCAGCCTCATCATCACATCAGTTCAATAGTACCTTACCGCCAAAGTTCATCTTATGACAATTCTAACAAGCCCAAACACGGCTAGGATATATTAATTAGTTACGCAGTTCCAGTGCCGACCTTCTACCTTCCAGCTTCATCATCACATCAGTTCAATAGTACCTTACAGCCAAAGTGCATCTTATGTCAATTCTAACAAGCCCAAACACGGCTAGGATATATTAATTAGTTACGCAGTTCCAGTGCCTACTTTTCAGCTCCATCATCATCATCAGATCAGTTCGATGATAACATTTTCAACATAATTATTTAAGATCATTGGTTTATAGTGCATTTTCATAGTTGCTTAACTACCTTGATTGTGATATCTATGCGAGTGTAAAATTTCGTTAGCCATTTTCTGATCTTCTTCACCAGTTCCACCTCATCAAATGTTACTTTTTGACTGTAAATGCTTGAGTTCTCGATGAAAATATAAAGAAAACTATATAGTTGCCTATAATATTTGAGGAGTTCCCTCGATTTCTCATGGATCCCATCATCAAAACTCGATTTTGAAAAAAATGGGACCAATCTGGAAGCATATCCTTTCAAGTACAAAAAAAATTTTGCAAATCCATCCATAAACAACGGAGTTCTGAGGTAACAAACATAAAAAAAAAAAAAATAAAAAAAAAATACAATCGAATTGAGAACCTCCTCCTTTTTTTGAAGTCGGTTAAGAACGTCGACTATTAGGCGGTACGTTTAGTTTGCCAGGTCAGCATTTTTGGGATATAAATTAATTGTTTTGTATCCCAAAATAATCAATAACTATTTTAGGTTGCAGGAAGCAGTACTTATTTAGATATATTGTTGATAAGACTTGATTACTTCACTAGCGTCTCTGTATTTACGTTTGTATACCAGGTCAATACCTGATAGATGCGCAACCAATATAGGTAGTTAGTCATCTTCTGTATTGTAAGCTTAATTAAGAAACAGGGCAAAAGTAAAATTTAGTAGCTAAAGTTAATTTTTGTAGCTTAATTTCCTAATCGAGGTGCAAGAGACTGTGCATTATTATTTTAGTTTATTTTTCAGTAGGTAAAAATCATACAATGACAACTCTTGCCCTTTGGGTGCATATGGGGCCCCACCACGATCTTCGGGGCCCAAGTCAACCTCCCCTGCAAGTTGGGGCACCTGCCGAACAGCAGATGAGGCTCTGGCGCTGGCTTTCCCTTTTAGGGTTGGGAGGTCAGACGGCAGTCGCTCCTGTAAAGGCCACAAATAGCCACTAAAAAATGGTCAAGATTAGAAAGAATGTTGCCACGGATAGGGCGCCGCCGCAAAACGGCGCGCAGGAGATTCGCCCGACTCCTGTGGCAAGTGGGCAAGGGCTACCGTGTATGGGGCGAACACGGCCAAAGACGCGAGCCCCAACCCGGAAAATCCACTTCGCCAGCCTCAACATTGGCACGCTGACCGGACGCGCGAGAGAGTTAGCCGATGTACTTCTCAGGCGAAAGGTGGCCGTGGCATTCCTGCAGGAGACTCGGTGGAAAGGCCGCAGGTCCCGGCTCATCGGGAATGGCTACAAGCTGATCTACACGGGTGCAGCCGGTGGGGAGAACGGGGTGGCCGTTGTACTCTCCGAGGAGTTTCAAGACGCAGTCCTGGAGGTGAAACGCTACAGTGATCGGCTTATGGTCGTAGGTGTGCTTATTGACGGGGTTGTAACCCACTTGATAAGTGCCTACGCACCTCAGGTCGGTTGCAGCGACACTGAAAAGGCTGCGTTCTGGGATCAACTCGGTGGGGTGCTTCGTGGCATCCCGTTGTCACAGGGAATCGTCTTGGGTGGTGATCTGAACGGTCATGTGGGTGACAGGTGCAAGGAGTTTGAGCATGTTCACGGTGGCTTTGGATACGGTAGCCGTAACGCGGAGGGGGAGAATATCCTCCAAACGTGTGCGGCTGCCGGCCTTGCCATCGTGAACACGTTCTTCAAAAAGAAGCCCGAACACCTGATTACCTACAAGAGCGGGAGGTACGCTACCCAAATCGATTTCTTACTCACACGGAGGCACCACATCAGTAAGGTGGCCAACTGCAAGGTCATACCCGGTGAGAGTCTCACTGCACAACACCGTCTCCTTGTCATGGACTTGCGCGTCAAGCCTAGGGTCAAGTTTGTTGAGCGCCAACAACGCCGAATACGGTGGTGGCGACTGGATGAAGCCACGTCCCAGTCGTTCGCGTCGGCCATCGGCGATAAGTGCGACGAAACCGATGGCGAACCGGTGCAAAGCCACTGGGACAGGATTCAGGTTGCCATCACTAAAGCGGCAAAGTCGGTGCTCGGCTTGTCCAGGGGCGGCCGCAAGTGTGACAAGGAGACTTGGTGGTGGGATGACACAGTCCAGAGGGAGATCAGAGAGAAGAAAGCTCTCTTCAAAACGTGGCAAGCTTCCAAATCTCCCGAAGACCGCGACGCATACAGAGCTGCAAAACGTGCCGCCAAGAGGGCCGTAGCCAGAGCCAGACGAGACCACTTACAGCCACTTTATGATAAGTTGGAATCGTCTGAGGGGCAAAAGCTCATTTATAAGTTGGCACGTTCCAGGGTCAAAGCGGCACTGGATATCACTAAGTGCCGCTGTGTAAGAGACCCTGACGGCAATCTGTTATGCGAGGACCTCGCGGTGAAGGAGAGATGGCGCTCGTACTTCCACGAGCTGCTGAACAAGCAGCACAAAGAGGTGCTGTCTCCGGTTCTCCCTCCAAATCAGGGACTTGTGCCCCCGGTTACGCCTGAAGAAGTGCATGTGGCTCTTCGCCGCATGAAGAACCGGAAAGCTGTCGGTGCCGACGGAGTCCCTATTGAAGCCTGGAAGGCGATGGGACCTCGTGGTGTGGGCATCTTAACCCACCTATTTAACCGCATGCTCCTCACCGGAAAGATCCCGAGTCAATGGAGACTGAGTATTATCACTCCAGTCCTCAAAGGCAAGGGATCGGTGCAGGAGTGTGGCGACTACCGTGGGATTAAGGTTATGTCCCACACCATGAAGCTCTTCGAGCGGGTGATTGACTCTCGGATCCGGCAGGAGTGCACCGTCTCGGGATGTCAATATGGGTTTCGACCAGGCCATGGCGCCATGGACCCCATCTTTGCCCTAAGGGTTACCATGGAAGGATACAGATCGAAGAATACGCCTCTGCACCTCTTGTTCCTAGACATGCAGAAGGCCTTCGACTGTGTCCCCCGTGATGTGATCTGGTGGGCGCTGAGATCCAAAGGAGTGCCCGAGACCTATGTTGACATCATCCGAGATATGTACCGAGACTCCGGTTCTGTGGTTCGGACCGCTGTTGGCGATACGAAACCCTTCCCCATTACCGTTGGAGTTCACCAGGGCTCTGTCCTTAGTCCGTTTCTGTTCAGCGTGGTGCTGGACGTGCTGTCCTCCACCATCAGGGACTTACATGAGCAGCCGCCGTGGCTGCTCATGTATGCAGACGACATCGCGCTGGCGGACTCGGACAGTGGGCGCTTGGTTCGACGTGTGGCAGCGTGGAAGGAATCGCTGGAAAACGGCGGTCTGAAGATTAATGCGGCGAAGACCGAGTACTTGGCCTGTAACACAACTAACGCTGCTCCTGTTCGCATTGGCGAAGACACAGTTGAGCGCACGGAACAGGTCAGGTACTTGGGATCGGTGCTCCACGAGTCCGGGGACGTCGATTGCGACGTCGACTCACGTATCTCGGCGGCCTGGGCGAAATGGCGTGAGGTGGCGGGGGTTATCTGTGACCCCAAAATGCCGGTTAGGCTCAAAGGACAGGACGTCTACTCTCTTTCTTCGAAATTTCGTTGTCATAAAATTTCGGAAATTAAGGCTCGGCGCAAACGGACCACCGACTACAGCAAATGATGACTATCGCGCGCTACTGCCACATTTGTAACAGTAGGTATAAGGAACGAGCGATAGCCACTGGCGTTTGGAAGCCAACACATTGTAAAACCCATTCTCTGCTGCGAAGTCTTAAGTTACGATAGACTTTGTTACGGAAAGTTTGCTAGCGCATGGTGGTTTGGCATGGTGACGCGAGCGATATGTAGAACTATCTAATCGTTAACAGTTCGTTTGGTGTAGCAGCGTGACGGTGGCGAGTGTTGGTTTGTGTGTCCCGTAGCGACAAAAAGTGGCAAATTACGGACGCTGGTGTAGCGAGTGGCTGACACTGGCGACACGTTTGGCGCGTCGTATACAATATACTTATGAAAAAGTGTATTAAGTCGCTATCGATAGCCACTAGTAACATTGGTTGGTTGCCACCTTTGCGCTGAGTCTAATTAAAGTGACACATGGTAGGAAACAATTGAAATTTCGTTCGAAACTTCGTTTTTCGGAGAAAGAGAGTAGGGCCCCAGGTCTATAAGACCATCATTAGGCCTGTCCTTTTGTATGGCAGTGAAGCGTGGCCTGTACTTGAGCGACATAAGCAAAGCCTGCGTGTCACGGAAATGAATATGCTGCGCTGGATGTCTGGAGTTTCGCGGAAAGACCGCATTAAGAACTCCCGCATCCGGGGCAGCCTTCAGGTCCGTGACATAGCGGATAAACTGCAGGAGGGTCGCTTACGCTGGTATGGCCACGTTTTACGAAAACCGACAGACTACGTGGGTAACAGATGCCTCGCCATGCCGCCTCCGCCGGGACCCGGAAAACGAGGTAGGCCTAAGAGGCGTTGGATCGACGTCGTAAGGGACGATATGCGTGCTAATGGGCTTAAGGCAGAGGACGCAAAAGACCGAGCGAAGTGGAGAAGACTAGGCAGGAAAGCGGACCCCGGGCACCGAGGTGAAAGCCAAGGTAGCAACCGGGACTTACGCTAGGCTGATGATGATGATGATGATGACAACTCTTGCCCTTCGATGGAGTAGGAGGTAGTCTCAGACTCTTACTGACTAAAAAACTCAACCTGCTCCTACGTTACGTCATACAGGACTGAGCCTTTTTTTCAGACGTGAACCCTTGGCCCCAGTAGGCTTCGACTCTTCTACAGTCTCCCTAATTTTTTTTAGTTACATGTTGTTTGTATGTCTACTAGTTCTTTGTACATTTTTTTTTCACCTGAGCAAAAGAAATTTTTTGATGATTTCCGACCTTCAAAAAGAAAAGGCACAAAAAGATGCCTCGGATTTCAAACGACCAACATCACTAACCTGAGCTATGTCCGTTCGGAAGCATGCCGATGATTTCCGACAAACTCCGAAGCGGTATGAGGTGTGAATCGTACTCTAGGATTCCAATACCTACAGCCGGATCTGGTCTAACACTGCCGGTGCCGGACCGCATATTTACGCGAGTCAAAACCGCGTATGAACCGGATGACGGAGGCGACGGCTCAATACCACTATTTATTTGCTATTCCCATCGGATTGTCGCCGGTGATGCGGTCGCGATGCGGTCCGCATTAGAATACTGTCAATAACAGTCAGGCTTAGCCAAGTAGATAATTTACAATCATTAATACTCTCAAAAAAATTAGTAGCTAAGTTTCTATCGTTCAAATGACAAAGAATGTTTCATCAGCGCATTGTTACATCAGCGCTTCATCCTGTAGTTTTATGATCATAATGGTTAGTACATTTATGTTCACCTAACCGATTAGGCATTCGTTAATTTTTAACTATTAACTGAAAATCTGATTTTTTTTTATGATAGGTAAAAATCATCCAATGACAAATCCCGCCCTTGGGTGGAGCAGGAAACAGTGTCAGACTCTTACTGACTAAACAGCCTACCCCATTCCTACGTTGCGATTCAGAGCCTTCTTCCAAACTCGAACCCTTGGCCGCAGTTAACTTCGATCCTTCCGCAGGGTCCTCACGGTTTGCTGACAACTCCTTGAGGCGCGCGGGGACAGTGCGCGCCGTCGACAACTGGGCTTGATCCGGATGGTTGTCTGAGCTGAGTCATCCACAAGCCTAAAATCTGTAATTAAAATAAGGCTTAAATAGTTCCTAACTCAAAATACTCAATTAAAAATCTTCTATCTACCTATCTAATTAATATTTACTCATTTAGTTTCATCTACAAACAAGCAGCCCCATAATTTTCATCCAACAACTTACCAAGTCCACCCAACTATAAAATATGTTTCCAGCCATGTAATCTCCCCATTCCTTTTTCAATACTACCCTCAGTTAACATGTTCATGCACAAACCGACTGTGGGACAGAACTACGTAGATATAATTTATTGCACTGCAAATCTTGCATGTCCCATGATTTATGATTCAATCGAGTTGTTACGCCCTCTATGCGGGCAGTCTGAGAACTATTATGTCTGTGTAAGTTTTTCTCGTTTTTTTTTTAGAGAAATTTATTTGTATAGAAGTTTTGTTTTTTTTAAGGTGGGCAAAAATCATCCAATGACGAATCCCGCTCTTGGGCGGAGCAGGAAATAGTTTGAGACTCTTACTGATTAAACACCCCACCCCGTTCTTTCTTTGCCCTGGGGATCGAAGAATGTCCAATTACTGCGTTAACATAAAATGTTATGAAAATTTTATTACAAGTTGCACATATTAGGCGATGTAAGGTCAAATCGATATGCAATATTAGAAAGGTGAAGAACTTGTTACTTCTTAACGTTTTCAATTTCAACATAATTTAATTTATTATATTGTAATATAATATATTAATGTATGTAATTTTAATATAATTTATTGAAATGTTTTCATTTGAATTCAATATATTTGCAATGTATTCAATTCATGATATTAATTCTTAATTTCTTCAATTTATATTAATAATAAATCTTAATGCAATTGGACTTTTTTTGTATGATTTTGTATTAATCTGTTTTAAGTGTTTATGTTAAATGTGATATTATGTTTTTAAGACAGCAAAGACTATTGTAGTGAGCGCCAATATATGCTTTAATCGATATGTGCATTAATCCTTTTGTTCTAAGATAATTCTGTGAATATAAACTGTTGATATGGCTGTTTTAAAAATTTAATCAAATATTATATACATACAATGTGGGGTAACGTAACCACGAGGAGCTGGGGTGGATCGAATGATGCATTTGTTCCACCCGTACGCAAAATACGCGCTTTAGACGTGGAGTTGCGGACACCAGCCCGATATACTATACTACTACTATATATGTACACTTTATTGCATTGAATTTTTGTATTGAATGAAAACATAATCATAATAATAATTCACCGAACTATGAAAGGTAACATCACCTCATATAACTAGACTTACTAGGTACTTAATAAACCTATACATAAGACTATTAAAGACTAATGACTCTAGTTTCTACAAACACATAGAGGAACTAATTTTAATGATGCACAAATAGCGCTTCAAACCGAATCCTTTGAGCAGCTACAACAAACAGCTGCATTCAAACTGCAAACTATTACTAAAAGGTAAACTTTAGGCAGTCATGTCATTAAACGTATTCATGCGATTTGCCGTGCGCCCATGCCTGCGCAGTGTGCCACAGAATAGATAGGAAACAGAAGTTTCAAATAACGGGAACGCACTCACACACGCATAGATAATATCTAAAAAAAAAAACATTTTTGAACATTGATGAACATCGTACGCGCGCTTAATTTCTACCGACGTTAAGCATACATAAAACGATAGTTTGTAAATAGTCTAGCCTACTGCTGAAAGACAGAGAACACTACATTACAAGCATTACTTGGAAGAAGTAAATATAAAAAACATCAACATCAACATCTTAGATAAATGTCAAAATACCCTATATAAAAAAAGCTCAATATTGTACATTCTATTTTTGAATATTTGACAACCGGTTGGCGTGAAATCAAGCTATAAACGTAAAACTAAAATGCTGTTTTACCGATAATTTATTTTCTAGGAAAAGAACTGTGTCCTGAAATACAGGCTCGGCCTAGCTCAAGCGCAGTTGCACACTTATATTTCTTATTCATTTCTAATAAATCACTTTATGTTCATTGCTCAAAATTGTTTAATATTACTACAAATATTATTTAATTTTTTTACGTGATATCTTCATTTAACTGATAAATAAACCTACATGGGCATCGTTCCAATTTTTGCCATCGGTGATGTTAAATCAATGAGAAACTGCGAGCGCTTATTGGTTTATCGAACGTTAAAGGACTGTTTGCTTGCTTTCTGTTTAATGCCATACAAAATTGTACACAAACTCATATTTGCTTGTTATATGGACTGATAGATGCACTGTTTATTGTACACCATAAACACTTGGTTTCCTTACACTTCCAACAATTTATATTCTAGAATCGGCTATATTTATAAAACAAAATTCAACATTATTTACATTAGAATCTGGATCTCGTAATAGAAGTAGATTATATAATAACGTTAGCAGGAAATTTAAAACAACACTATGAAAAAAGTATATTCAATATGGCCACTACTTTTTTTCTATTTGTATGCCCTGTGTGGCGGATCATGGCATAAACATATATTATTTCATACCTATTATAACACCAGCTGTGTATCACAATAAACGATTTGATTTGATTTAAAAGTAAAAAATAAGGTATGAGCTTAAAATTAATATGGTATAACAATGGCCGGTCAATGGAGTTAGCTTTCTGTAGATACTTCTACTCTGTGACAACAGTTATGCACAGCTCATTTGTAACATGCAAACATTATACGTAAGTAGTCATTATTTCAGTTAGATTTCTTTGTTCACGCCCTTTCTTGTATAAACTGGAAATTATTTTAACTAGCTGATTTTTCAGTTAGGGGGAATGGAAATGAATATGAAATTACTTCCGCCCATGATTGGATTGTGCCAGAATAAACACAGTTGTTCCGAGGAATACAACCTAACGGAAGCCGTACTACGAGCTCTTAATACGATCAATTGTATGACCTAAACGGAATTGTTAAGGGATAATGCTATATGACATTATTTTTAGAATATGCGAAACTAGAATACCGTTTGTTCAGAATCAGTAATTGAATCGAATCCAATATTTTTTACAGCCTGTTACATACTTTCCCAAACAAAAATTAAAAACGTCATTATATTGGACACTACCGACACTAATTACAACTCAGGTTACAACAGGTTATAGTGGATGTTAGGTACAAGCTCCCAGCTGGATGGGATAGCAAACATACATTGAAATCAAATCCACATGAATCTACAGAACGGCCGTCGAATATTGGCGAGTCTAAAGTTAAGCTCTACGAATTTAAGCGCTTGAAAACTCGTACAAAAATAAATGGTTTAAACAAATAAATACAATTGCAGTTTTTATTGGTGTCGAAAACTGTTATTGACATTTATTTTTTTTAACCTAACTTCAGACTCGCCAAGATCTGACAGCCGTACTGTACAAACACAACCAAGATCATCCCCATTGACATTTATTCTATAATCCCCATCTTCCTGTCAAAATGAATACCTATTTATATCAAAATTCTATATGATGTATGTGTATTATTACTCACAATACATTAACGACAGTGTTGAAATTTCAAAACAATTACACACTCATACAGTGTTACAAAGATTCCCTTAATAAATATGATGTAATTATGTCTTAGATGTCTTTTAAACACACATACACCTATCACCACGCACAGACACAAGAAAATTTATCGCGACACACGTAGTGAAATATTCATCGCTGCGTAGAATATTGTTGCTTCGTGCGCCGCTCGTGTTCTCAGCACAGAAATAAGCCCCTAGGGAATAAACCTAAGACAGAAAAAGAAATTACAAATAAATACAATTGCTCACACATAAAGTAAGAGAGCAGTAGTGGCCAAGTGGTAACAGCCCCGACTTAAGAGTTTGTAAGTCGCGGGTTCAAACCCAACCAGGGACATTGCTTTGTGTAATTTATTTCGTCACCACTGCTCTCAAAACGCTGAAGGACAACTTTATGAGGAAACCAGCATGTCTTAGAACAAAAAAATTAAAAACATGTGACATCAACCAACCTTGATAGATTACGGCTCATTCCCTTTCCTAGAGAAGAGGCCTTTTTTATGGTTGGTGAAAATTATGATTTTCACCAACCATAAAAAAGGCCTCTTCTTGCATACAAAGACGAAACCCGCTCTTGGGCGAAGCGAGAGACAGTGTCAGACTCTTATTGACTAAAAAACCTACCCAATTTCTTTCTAGCCTTATTCCTAGAGCCGCGGTAACGCTTTCACACCAACCGTCGGCTCCAGAAGGAGAGAGGAGGCCTATGTCCCAGCAAATGGGAACATTATAAGACTGATTATCTACTCACAAACAAAATATCTGTAACAACACTTTTAATTAATTAAAATACAACAAATATTTGAAGCAAAAAGTTTTGTAAATGGAATCCCTTCCAATAAATTGAAAACAATTTGTTTTAGGTAATTAAGTTTTGTTGCCGCAAATGATACATTTATAAATGCTTATATAACAAGAGCGCTTTGAATTTCGACGCGTAAAAGCGAATTGCAGATGTGTGTGTAAATATTTGTAAACGGGGTGGGCAAAACAATACGGTGAAAGTTTTTGAGCGACAGCCGTGCACGTTGCAATAACTAGTTGAAAACTTGTCAAAATATGGCATTAGAATATACGAGCGAAAGGTTGTGGTGACATTAGTAAGTAAAGTTTGGGGAGATTCTTTGTTGAAACTACTAAATTCAAAAACCTGCCCTGAAGCACTTTGTATGTGAGTAAAATCATCTAATGACGAATTCCGCCCTTTGGCGGAGCGGGAGACAGTGTCAGACTTTTACTGACTAAACGGCCCACCATCGTTCCTTCTTAGCCTTCATACCGGAGTCTGATCTTCATTTCAAAAACCGGACCGGGGCTAAAGCACTTAGTACAGTAATAACACAATACGTTTCTAAATAAAATATTTGAGGAAAAATATCGCAAATGTCAAATTTTATTTATACGTACATTATATGTGAGAGCAGTGGTAGCCGTTTGGTAACAGCCTCGATTTACTAGTTGTATGTCGCGGATTCAAATCCATCCAGGCGCATTACTCTGTGTATTAGAAATATTTCGGTTACATATAAAAATATTTCGGTTATATTACTTAGATCCAAAAATTTTAAAATATACGACTCCTTGTTTTTTTACTTTTGGAACGACTTTTTCCGAAAATATTAACATTATCAAAACATCATTTTACGAGACCCTTAATCATTTTTAAATACCTGCAACAACATATCACACGTTATGATAATATAGTGTAGGGGAGGTACCCTAATAAAATATTTTTTACCAATTTTGTTTGTGCACTTTGTTGGCGTGGTTGATATACATATTGGTACCAAATTTCAGCCTGCTAGTGCTAGCGTTCGCTGAGATTATCCGCGGACGGACAGACAGACAGACTTGGCAAAACTATAAGGGTTCTTTGTTGACTATGGTATCCTAAAAAGGAGAAAAAAAGAAGAGAGAGATGACGGCAGAACAAAAAAATTGGTAGCGTGCCTAACTCCAAGCGTTCAACGTTAACAAAACGATCGCAACCTGGCAAACGGGAGAGGGACAAGAATTTTAACTCGCCTTGTGCTGCCATCGTGCTCAGCTCTACTAGTATAAAACGACCTTAGCACACGAACCAGTGTACTCACGTAGTAAAATGAACAAGCAATTAGCATTTTATAAAAGGGACCTGCGGTAAAGCTGCAAACTTTTTGCCGTGTGTTTCCAACCGAAATGGGGTCAGGGGTCACCAGTGTTCGTTATTCATAACGTTTTTAGTTCTCACTCGTCAAAATAATTATGAAATGAGGTCTGTTGACCCATTTTGAGGAAAATACGACATTTTTTAAATGTAAAATGCAAGTACTAAAGATTATGCAAGACTTTCCTCAACAAAGATTAAGTTGAGGAAGAGATTGTCTATTTTTTATTCAAAATACAAAAGGAGAAATATATTTTTCTGTAAAAACAGCACTGATAATCATGACCAAGCATTTTTTTTTATTTAAATAAAATAGTGCTTGACTGCGATCCCACCTGATGGTAAACAGTGATGAAATCGTTGATGGTGAAACGCAATAGTAGAATAAGTCCCAGCAGTGGGAACTGCTGAGACTTATTCTTCCTCTTTAGGAGAGGGAAGCTCTGACCTATAAGCCGTATACACTAGGATAAAACCCAGACAAGCGCTACATTTTGTGTAATTTATTTCATCATCACTACTTTCGAAACGGTGAGAATCAAAGAATCAGGTTCAGGTATTAAAGTATTTATTCCAGATACAATTAACAGGCACTTTTGAATTGTTAGTCAGTAAAATAATTATGGTAATTATACATTCCTTAAAGTAGATATAAATCTTAGACACTTCATGGAAATCTTTTAAGTTATGTTTTAGAAATATTTCGGTTACATGTACAGCATTACTTATGTACTCGTAGATCACTAAAATCCAAAAATTTTAAAATATTTGCCATTCACTAACTCGCATTCTGCACGCATGCCATTTATTCTCCTAGAGAGGAGTGCCAAATTCCAGCAGTGGCAGTCTCAATATTTCAATTTTTCCACCCTTTAGGGCCGAAACACGTAACACACACAATATTGCTATACCGCCGGTTTTGGCCAAAAAAGAGAAATAACACCTCGAAACTCTATTAGCATTCAGTAATTCTACGTTTTAGTCGAATGTTTCCCAAACTTGTTCCAGGAAATACGTGTTTTTATAAAACCCACGACATTGAAAAAAATAATGTACAACGTTTAGAATTTAGATTAAATGCGCTAGGCTTCTATAGAAGTACTTTTTTATATTTTTAATATAGGAATACGTTATGGAGAGTCAAAATTCACGTAAAATAGCAGATTTTCAGAGGTCTTTACTGGATTACTCTTACACAAATGTTTGTTTTTTATTTCTATAGAAATATCCACAAGATATCTGTGTATCCAAAATATCTGAAGAAAGATGTGTAATTTTATAACATCGTAATCACGTAAGAGCGGTTGTATGACGATGTACGGCCGCTCTTAATGAGAATATTTCGAAAAGATACTTTTGTAACTTAATGCAAATATTACAATGATATTTTATTTCTGTTTCAGGTACGAAAATAACATTGAAATATATTAGCCGACTGCAGTAAAATATGGTAATTATTGTAGTAATCATTGCCACACATATGTTAATGACTTTGAGAATGTTTTTCTTATGTCCTAGATTCTGCACTTCTCTCCGGGTCACTACGAAAAAGTTTTTTTCCTATTTCTTATTATGTATTTAAGATTTTAACAATTAAATATATACTTATAATAATAAAATAAATATAGAGATTTATATAGAAAATAATACATAAATTTACACCTTGCCATTATTTTAGTTTTATCAAATTAAGACTTGAATAAGTGTACTATTAAGTCAATGAATAATATTCAGTGAAAACCTTTCAAATAACTACAATAACCTCCTAATTTGATATTCCACTTCAAACCAAACATACCTTCCAAATTTCATTCAAGACATTTCATAAAAAACCCTCGGTCCACCCCTTTCATCCCTAACAAAAGTACCTATTCTATTTGTGGATTCACCCCTCCGTATTAGTATAATACTCCTATTGAATATGTGCAAGGTATCAGGTGATACGATTCTAATGGATTCCTAGGAATATTATTAATTTTCCTTTAAGCTTGGGAACGTTTAGATTTGAGGAAAATTGTAATTTTGAAAATCTCTCTTTTCTCCTCCTCTTTGAGTCGTATGTCCTCAATGTTGACGGTCGTAACCTCCCTGTTTCATCAATTTCAATCGTATAAAATTCCTTCATCTCCATCATCCATTGACTTGTTCTAGTGGTTAGTGGCCCTGACTGCTATGGTAGAGGTCGTGAGTTCGTTTCCTAGCGAAGACAAATGTTTGTATTATGAGCACAATCAGTTTTTATATGTCTGGGTGTAATTTATCTATAATACGTATGTATTTAGAAATATATAAGATTTTTTATGGTGGGAAAAATTGAATGACCTTGGGTGGAACGGGAGGCAGTGGCAGTCTTCTGCTGACTACACTTTCCTTCCTGCCTTAGTTCTAAGGCCCCGGTGTTCTACTATCGCATCAACCATTGGTCCCACAAAAGGAAAAATATATGAGTATGTTTATCAATTGTCTAGACTAGTACCCAAAACACAAGCTCTGCTTAGCTCGGGACTAGACAAAGTTCTGTGATAGTTGTGAAATATTATTATTATTGTATTTTATTTTTCTATTCCTGCATCTGGCGATTTGAAGGGTCTTATAAGCAAACAGTAAAGTCAAGAACGGCCCATTCCCTCCCCGAGAGAGGACGCCTCAATCAAAGTAGTGGGACCACTAGGCTTTTACTATGCTATAAAAATTTATTCAATCACTTTCAGAACAAGAACTTTATGTCTCAACTGACCCTAGTTCTCTGAACCCTAAAATATAAAACAGGAGCAATCACTCTCTTATACATACGTTCGTACTTACGTACGAGCAATGGGTAGCTCGCCGTCCGGTCGTCTGGTAACAGTCCGGACCAAGCAAAGTGGTTCCCGCGTGGCTCAAGGAGTTATTAGCAAATGTAGAGGCCCAACTGCAGGGCCGAAGTCTACTGGGGCCCCGGTCCGGTTTCTGAAAGGAAGATTCGACTTCGGTATGAGGACTAAGAAGGAATGGGGTGGGTTGTTTAGCCAGTAAGAGTCTGACTCTTTTCCCTGCTCCGCCCAAGGGCGGGATTCGTCATTAGATGATTTTTCCACCATAAAAAAGCCCTAAAATAGAAAACAGGAGCAGTCACTCCCTTATAATACATATGTAGGGTAACTTTCCATCCCTCAGGGTTACATTCTAATATAGGTAACAAATTCATGAGATTCTTTCGTCCCTCTCGACCCAAACGATTCGACCAAAATATTTAAACTTCAAATAGTTCCACTCTAATTTATTGTTTTAAATATCTGGGTATTTGTTTGCGAAAACTTTCTATTATGTGGTGAGTGAAATTGTGAAACAATTAATTTATTGGTTTTTACGAGTAGTTAAGTACTAGACGATTTTAAGAACGATCAAAAATGTTTTAATATTAATCTTCTTATCTTTACTAATATTATTTTATGTATCCCCTCGAACGCAGATTGTATATACGTCTATACAATTTGGATGAACTTGAATAAGTTTTCAATTAAAATACTTTTTCAAAACAAGTTTTTATAGCTCGATACATATCTTTGCAATTAATGCTCATCAAGACTTAATACTTATTGCATTAGCGAGTTTTAATGGCCATCTTCCAATTCCATCATCAGACCCTGGTAAACTTCATTTAGCACTAAAATACTCGTCAAGACGAATCACACGAGCCCGAACTCGATGGGGTGGTGTCGTTTATTACCGAGTTCTTATGGCCTTCCAGCTCTATGATCAGATCTGCTCCATGTCATCATAATAATGCATTGTTATGTGATTTACATAGGTATGTATGCACAGCTCAATCGGTAACCGGGAAATGGATCAAATTTAATTTGCAATATTTGTTCACAAACATCGGACCAGGTAAAACTAATATAAAGCTTTGAAAAAACGCTATTTGTAGTACTGTACGTACACACGGGGGGCACTAAAATTCTTTATAAGTTTTTTAAAACTACCCCCGAAATATAGCATGGTAACAGTTTTTCTTGCGTATGGCATGGCTTTTGTATGACAGTGAAGCGTGGCCTGTACATGAGTGGCATAAGCAAAGCCTGCGTGTCACGGAAATGAATATGCTGCGCTGGATGTCGGGAGTTTCGCGGAAAGATCGCATTAAAAACTCCCGCATCCGGGGCAGCCTTCAGGTCCGTGCCATAGCGGATAAACTGCAGGAAGGTCGCTTACGATGGTATGGCCACGTTTTACGAAAACCGGCAGATTACGTGGGTAACAGATGCCTCGCCATGCCGCCTCCGCCGGGACCCGGAAAATGAGGAAGGCCTAAGAGGCGTTGGATCGACGTCGTAGGGGACGATGTGCGTGCCAATGGGCTTAAGGCAAAGGACGCGAAAGACCGAGCGAAGTGGAGGCGTCTGTGTGGGAAAGCGGACCCCGGGCACCGAGGAGAAAGCCAAGGTGTGCAACCGGGAATGGCGCTAAGATGATGATGATGAAAGTTTTTCTTGCGAATGAAGTCTCTGGAAAAGTGCTAGCCATTTGCCATTTGATCATATACATGTTAGAAAACCGTTTGCTGGGTCAATTAAAGCTGACATCATCATCATCATCCTTTCAATGTTACCACTGCTGGGACACAGGCCTCCTCTCTAGGAGAGGGAATAGGCTATAATCCACCACGCGGGCCCAATGCGAATTGGTGGATGTCACATGTCTTCGAATTTTTGGTTCTAGGACATGCCGGTTTCCTCACGATGTTTTTGACATCATCATCAGCCTTTATTTAATGTTCCCACTACTGGGACACAGGCCTCCTCTTTAGGAGATGGAACGGGCCATAATTCACCACGCGAGCCCACTGCGGATTGGTGGATGTCACATGTCTTCGAATTTTTGGTTCTAGGACATGCCAGTTTCCTCACGAGTTTGTCTTCACCGTTTTGAAAGCAGTGGTGATGAAATAAATTACACAAAGTAATGCGACTGGCTGGGTTTGAAACCGCGACCTACAACTCGTAAGTCGGGGCCGTTACCACTCGGCCACTACTGCTCTCACCAAAACTGACATACAATCTTAGTATTCGTACTTTTGTATGTACATATAGACGCTTAATGTGACACGTACAGACCACAAATCAATTGTGGTCTATGCCTCTATGGCACACCACAGGCAAATGATGATCTTGGCAGTTCAATGTACATATATAACGACTATTTGTTTATGTTTTTCTGTATCCAAAGGGACTGGACTCTATAATTAAACCTTCGCTGTGTGTTGGTCAAGTGGGTAGTTTTGATATTTTTGAAAAATTTACACATGTTTAATATCACTACAGCAACAAATAATTATAATAAAGACTGTTAAATTCTGCCATGTTTCTCATTTTAGCCAAAGTTCAGATAAAAAGAATCATAAAAAAAAAGTTTTAAGGGAATTATCATCAGGTGTTCGTCTTAACCGAAAAATACTACTTTTTAGTGTTGGGTGAAAATCATCTAATGTAATCTCTCGCCCTTGGCCGGGCCAGTATATTGTCAGACTTTTACTGACTAAAAAATCCACTCCGTGCCTTCTTAACTCTTCTGCGAGCGGGTGGGCTTTCCCACGGCAAGCTATCCATTGTTTGCCGTCCGCAAGCCTGCATCTACGACAGCTGGGGCGTGAGTGGGTCTCCTCCTTTGCTAGCATTACTATTTCGCAGGAGGCGAGCACCTGGCACTCTTGTCGATACGAAGATACTACTTACAAAACCTCTGATTCCTAAACCTACCGGATTTTTAAAATAGTTGCCCCTCTGATTTATTGTGTCAGCCATTTTATAAGTACAAACGAACGTGATTTAAATCTCTAACGGTCGAACCTAGAATCAGCCGTTTCTAAATTCAAATTGTTCAAACTTTTCGGCTGTCGAAACGGTAATTGAGTTTTAACCGTGATTTGGTTTAAAAATGGAAATCCGGTGAGGTTTCGAATTCCTAATGATTTTGAGGTATAGATTAGAATAGGATTTATTTTTTAATGAAACGTACATAACATGATTGAGGTTTATTAATAGGTACACTAATTACCATTGCTCTCAACAACCTAGAACCAAAAATTCAAAGATGTGTCTTCCACCAACCCGCACTGGGCCCACGTGGTGGATTACCGCACATTTCCTCTCCTAGAAAGGAGGTGTAAGTCCCAGCAGTGAGAACATTATAACGCTAAGGCTATGCTAAGCAGCTTCCAATAGAGAAAAAAGGTCACGTTCATACGATTGTAACTTGTATCCGGTCGACAGCCCAGTTTCTATCAAACTGGCGTGATGTCATCGCGCAATTTTGCCGGAAAAGCCCTAAGAAAATATAGTTCATTGTTGAAAGAAACGGGACTCTTTACTCAAAACACCAGAAAAAAGATAAAAAGAACCTAGTGTGGAACGATTTGGCGAAAGAAATCACGATCTTCCCAAACCTTTTATACTCAAATCACCAAAAAAGTACAACAATATTAGACGCGAACCCATTCGAGGCATGATTTCATTACTTTCGCCACAATCCCGTTCGCACACGTTTACAAAAGATACCATCTATTTTAGGCTTCCCCTAAACATACAAGCATGTATCAAACGAGGCAAAGTTTAATGAAAATAAGAAAAAAGAAACTTTGCCAAGGTGAACATATAAATGTAGGATCAAAGGAAAGAAAAACTGTCCATCCAAAAGTTTTGCGAACAGAGAGGCGAGAGGGCCCACCCCTCTCGCCTCTCGCCTTATAAAGAATTCGAATTCGGGTGTTCCCTCCGACAAATTTTATTAAGTTTGGTAGAAAGGTAGAAATTTGACGGCAACTGTTGCTGTCAAATTTCTACCTTTCTAACAGTGAAGGCGATAGCTTGAGATACCAAGAATTGGTGCTGCGATGTTGTGAATGACTCATTTCTTCACAGAAAAATATAACTTATACTTCATTCGTAAAATGATTAGAAATTTACACAAACTTTTTTTACTATCCGTTCAGCCGATTTTGAGGCTTATTTCGTTGGTGGTATGACAAATAGTGGCGACAGGAAATAGTTTGTATCGTAACTACTTTTTAGGGGGTTTTAATATCGTGCGTATTAGCCTTATAATGTTCCCTCTGCTGGGATTCAGGCCCCTCTCTAAGGACAACAGCGCGGCAGCATCGCGGGTAGAGCGCGACAGTTATTATTATTATACGATAAAACAAAGCAGTGGTAGCAAAAAAGTTGTCGCGCTGCTGTCGCGAGACTAAGTTGAAGACGCTCTAATAAAGGGAAACACAAATTAAATGTGGGTTATTTTTGTAAATATTTTTTTCATTATTTATTGAAACCAGTTCATGATGCAAGTCTTAGGGGAGAAAGATATCTTCAGGATACACCTAACCCATACAGCTTCCAAAACTACAAACCGATTAGTATCTCTACTTACCCCAATTTGACGCATTAGGGGTGAGTTTTATCAGTAATCACATTATATTGATTAACGTTACAACTCAATGCATGGAGGCCCTTCAACTAATTGATCAGAGTACGTGCGAGGCTGATTTTCCTCAAGTAAGACAGAGATGGAGATATTTGTGGATAGCGACATCCTTGTCTTGGAATTAAACGAGAGGAAGCTTGTCATGTTGGGGATGTTAATGCATATTGTCTTTTTTGCGTTGTTTTTTTTTTTTTGCTGGATTAGATGGAATTTGGTCTCGCTTGATTATGGTATTGTGGGTCCTAATATAGTCGTGATTCGTTTCTCATTAACTAGAATAGACATTAATGCATACATTTCACGTATAATATTCTACATAGGACTAAGTCTGGAAACCATACTCAGACATAACATAAGGCATACATTTGTGCATGAAGTGTTTAATAAATAAATAGAATAAGGTAGTTTTATTGTTTAATAGCGTCCCGCACTAGCTTGGCACGGGTGTCATGGTGATATTAAATATATTATGGATTTATTGTACATATAAACCTTCCTCTAGAATTATTCTATCTATTTAAAAAAATCGCAACAAAATCTATTGCGAATTTGTAAAGAGCCAAGCATACATAAGGACAGACAGCGGAAAGTGACTTTGTTTTATACTATGTAGTGATTCGGTGTAGGTAAAAAAAATATTTTTTTTTTATTATTATTATGGATAGGATTTTCTTAGACCAATATCTCATCTGATAATGAGTGATGATGTGATTGACGATTGAACACGCTTGCACTCACGATAGAACTAAAAGTAACCTTTTCACTCTTGGCATAGGCCAAGAGTGAAAAGGACCCAAGTCTTGGTTGTAACTACCAAGAAACACAAAAAAAGACTCCGTCAGGAAATTCCACTCTTTAGCTGTAAACACAAGGTTTTTACGTAATTACACCAAATTACGAATATAATTAAAGCCACTATAAGAGCTTTGTCTATGTAATTAATATTGAAAATTTTCTTGTTAATCTGTATAACTTGTAAACAGTTTATTATAAACAACAACATGTTTTTGAAACTAATATTATTGGTTTAACAAACTTGGAAAAAAAAATGACCGCAACTGGTATCCTCGATGTTACAAATATTTATGTAAACAGACTCAACATTATAAGGAAAGGAATAGCAGAAAACAAGGTAAATTCAGTGGATCGGCAAGTACTTTAGAAGTAATATTTTTTTTCAGGAAAACCAGCCTAAACCGCAGGTCGTAATTTTTTGCAGGAAGGGATTTTTTTCCAACTTTTTTTTTTCATTCCACAAATATCAGATCCCGAACTAAATAGAGCTTATACTTTAGGTACTAGAAAACTGATATGCATTCATATATGTAAGAGGAGGGGTGTCTTCTACACTAATATAATAAAGAGGTAAAGTTTGTTTTTTTGTTTGTAGAGGGTAATCTCTGGAACTACTGGGCCGATTGGAAAAATTTCAGCAACAACAGAAAGCTGCTTTACTCCTGAGTGACATAGACAATATTTTATGTACGCGGGCGAAGCCGCTGACAAAAGCTAGTAATGAATAAAAGCATCTTCATGGCTCATTATGCTTTATTAAATCACTCACACTTTTTATATGATTAAATTTAACAATTATATGACACTTCTGTAATCAAAATAATTTGAAAAATAATACACCGTTAAATTTTAGTCGTTTTAATCCCAAAGAGGGTCGATCCAGTACATGAAACACTATCGATTTGTGAAGATAAAATATATATATATATATCTCTTATTGATATACGCATTTACGAAACTAATTTCTTTAAGTAAACGAGTCATTGACCTTGTAGGTAGTTGTCGGTCGTTGCGTACTAACTACCTACTGGTCATTGAACTCGCTCAGCTGACGTTTACTTGAAGAAATCAATTTAGAACATGCGTAAATTAATTCGAGTTTTAAAAAAAGTACTTTTGTTTTTTTATTCTAACTTTACCAATCGACAGTGTTTCATGTACTGAATCGATCCTCCAAGGGATTAAAACGATCAAGATTTAACGGTGTATAACAATAAAACAAACATCAAGAACGTCCGATCAGCTCCGATGTCGACGAATTAATGACCGCTTACACGCCGTGAACGCCTTTTATAAACTTTTTGCCTTTCCCTTTGACTAGAGGGGCGCCGCGTGAGTAGTTCGTAACGTTTCGTTGCACGTGCGCTCTGCATGTTGATAAAAATATTTGCGCCGATATACATATTTCAATACTGTAGATAATTTACACACAGACATAAAACCAATGGTTTATTTATTTAATCTTCATGTGCAGTAGTGATACATAGGCGGTCAGGCAGAATGCTTACCACAAAAACATTTTTCTCGGGTGGGAGCATAACCCACGACCCACTAAACTATCAGGCCATAACTATTAGTGCTTCTAATAAATCAATACATTTATTACACGTCTTAACATTTCTAGAACGATATTATCATAAATACTTTTAATTGGAAAAGTAAATACCCCTACAAAGCACAAACTGTGGGTTACGATATTCTTCCTGATAAGGCTCGAAAGGATGTCCTTTTACCAAAGTTAATAAAGTTGGTAACCATTTTGTGTTTCAAAAACAAAAGTTTACCAAATTAAGCAACCTAAGAAGTATAAATTATAAAATTAAACAGAACCAAATCAAAATCAAACCTGATGTAACAAATTTAATAAAAATAATAAGCTCTCAAAAAGCCTTTAACTTTGGAAAACAAACTTTAAACTGGCCTCACAATTATAAGAGAGCTAACTCAAACACGGATAGATGATTTCTGTCAAGAAAGACCAACAAAAAATATTATCCCAACTTTGTCTGACAATGGGTAAATTTGGAGTTGAACTTTCCCGAATTTTCTGAAATGGTTCAACCCACAGAGATAGATAAAGACTTAGCGGACAGTGACGGTTCTGTCAACAATTTATTTATCTATTGGAAAAGTCCATAGTACGGAAGTCAATTTGACAACCAGACGAATCATTTTGTGACGTTTCAATTTTTTGACAGAATCTGCCATGACGTTTAAAATGGAGGTTGTATAAAAAAGAAAAAAAGTTCATTGACGACAAACATGACGCATATCTTAAAAATAAAACAAATACAACAACGACTTTATAAATTAAATAGTATAACATCTAATATCTGCGCAAAACGGTCAACTCTCAGTAAAATGCTAGAGCTTGTATGCAATACAGAACCATAGCACTGAGTGCCAGCCACCACAGATCAAGTAAAATGAAACCGTTGTAAAAATGTCCAGTGATTGTCGCCACAAAAATTCTTTGCTCTATGGTCCAATCTTAACTCGCACATTCGGAAGTTGCAAAGACCATTTTGTTAAAGGAATCTTGTCTTGTTGATTTGGACCAAGTTAAATAGAAGTTGGTGCGGCTAACTTGATACTTGTCCGTTTGATAGCAGAAACTTGACCGATGTTATTTTTGTTTGATGATGAAACTCGTGTAATCTGTTGTGTTGTTGGTTGTTTACGTTGGCAGAAACCTTAGCATATTTATGTTGCATAGATGATATTAAGCTAGAAGCTTCTTCCAGTTACTTCAAGCCGCTTTCTGGGGTCAAGGGTTGATGCGAAAGCGGAACATTGGGGCCCTGGAACTGAGGCAGGAAGGAACCTTGGGTCGTTTAGTCAGTAGGAGTCTGACACCGTACCCCGCTCCGCCCAAAGGCAGGATTCATTAATAATAAAACGGCAGTTTATTCGAATGCAGTGACACGACTGTTCTTTATTTGATCAAAAGATGACATAACATATACTTGTCGATAATAATTTATATATGGCAGTAGTAGGTTTATTTTATGTGTACAAAGGTTTACAATTCTAACACCCCAACTACAGAAAATAAACCAATATCACAATTTAAACAATCTTTTGTATAAGATACTAACAGTTTAAATTACTAACACTTAAACATACCTATACCTTCCAAACATTTATAATGTTTCATAGGACTTAAAGCTTTAGTTAAAACATCTGCTGGCATAGCAGTTGTTGGCAAATATTTCAAACTAATAATGTTATCATTGACTACATCTTTGACAAAATGGTATCTGATGTCAATATGTTTACTTTTTCTATGACACACATGGTTTGCCACCAACTTCTGTGCACTTTGACTATCATTGTACAATTTCACAGTGTGTAAACTACCAGTAAGCTCACATAATAACATTCTTAAATATATAGCCTCTTTACATGCTTCTGCTATTGCCATGTACTCAGCCTCCATACTTGATAATGCTACTGTTCTTTGCTTACGGCTTTCCCATGAAATAGCTGAACCTGATATTTCAAAACAATATCCTGTATAAGACTTACGGTCAACTGAATTACTAGCCCAATCTGCATCAACATATCCTACAAGTTCAGTGTCTCCTTTTGCATATTTCAAACAAAAATCTTTTGTTTTCTTTAAATATCTAAGTATTCTCTTAGCATACTTCCAATGAACATTAGTGTGACATTTATTGAACTGACTAAGAAAACTTACACTGAATGATATGTCTGGCCTTGTCAGAACTGCTAAGTACATCAAGCTTCCTATCAATTGCTGATAAGGAATCTCACTATCACAGGTTTCAGACCTTTCAATATCTAATTTACATTCAATTGGAGTACTAGCTTCTTTACATTCCAACATATTAAATTTATTTAATAACTGATCTATATATTGTTCTTGATCTAAAGTTACAATATTGAGCTTTTTATCAATCTTAACCCTCATACCTAAACACTGTTGAACCTGTCCTAAGTTTTTTATCTTAAATTTAGAACTCAACGCAGAAACTAAATCTTCAGTTTCACTCTTATTATTACAATAAACAAAGAAATCATCAACATACAAAGCAATGATAAGCTTTACATCATTACTGATCTTTGTAAAAACACATGGTTCTAAGCGACTCTTTTTAAACCCTATTTCACATAAACATTGCTCTACTCTCTCATACCAAGACCTAGAGGACTGTTTTAGTCCATAAATTGCTCTGTTTAATTTTACAATAACTTTCTCTTTTTTAGAATTGCAGTCAATATTTGGCTGATACATATAAATATCTTCTTTAAGAAAACCATTTAAAAATGCTGTTTTCACATCTAAATGAGTGACATCTAAATTTAATTGTACTGACAAAGCAAATAACATCTTAAGAGTAGAATGTCTTACAACGGGTGAAAAAGTCTCATCATAATCAACTCCAGGCTTCTGAGTGAAGCCTTTAGCCACTAAACGCGCTCTGTACCGAATACTATTATCACTACTGACTTTCTTTTTGAACACCCACTTACATTGCACTGGAGTTTTATGAGAAGGCAGTTCGTCAACTGGGGACCACGCATCATTTTCTTTGAAAGCCTCCAACTCCTCCTTCATAGCCTCGATCCACTTGTCTCGGTCAGAGCCCTCCAGAGCCTCATGGATGGTAACTGGGTCCTTGGTAACTTCGGTACTGGATGAAGCGCACAGGTTTGTATAACCATAACGCTCCGGTGGCTTCCTTATTCGTTTAGTGATTACTGGCTCTGGCTCATCATCTTCCTCAGATGCTGTTGTTTGCTGCAGAGTAGAGTCCAAATCAGTCAAAACATTATGATATTCAGATTCTGAAGAAATATCTGAGCATTCATCACTCTGAGAAGTTTCTTTTGGTATCTCTTTCTCACTGCTCTTAACATCACTGCCTGACTTATCTGTTTGGATTGTATCCCCAACTGAAACTGTTATATTGTCATCTACAATATTCTTCCTTTCAGTATTCTCATGTACTATAACATCTCTACTTGTTGTTATATTACGCTTTACAGGATCATATACTCTGTAACCTTTCACATTTTCTGCAAAACCGACTAGGATATGCTTCTTTGATTTAGAATCCCACTTGAGCCTTTTTTCTTTTGGAATGTGAACCATTATCGGACTACCGAATATACGGATATGACTTAAATCTGGTTTCTGTTTCATCCAGAGTTCATATGGTGTTTTATTATCTAATCCTGATGCAACAGATCTGTTTCTAAGATAGACTGCAGTATTTGTAGCTTCCGCCCAAAACTTCTTATCTAACCCAGCATCAAATAATAAACAACGAGCTCTTTCAACAATAGTCCTATTGATACGCTCGCTCATACCATTTTGTTCAGGAGTGTAGGCATTCGTCTTTTGATGAAGAATACCTGCACTTTTCAAATAATTTTCAAACTCATTACTACAGAACTCTAGGCCATTATCTGTCCGAAAAATTTTAATTTTTGCATTCTGTTGGTTTTCTACCAACGACTTGAACTCTTTAAAGTACTTGAAAACTTCACTTTTTACTTTAAGAAAGTAAACAAAAGCCATACGGGTAAAGTCATCAACAAATATAAGAAAGTACCTTGATCCACCGATTGAAGTTATCTCCATTGGTCCACAAACATCAGCATGGATAACATCCAAAGGCTTGCTGCTCCTTGTTCCTGCATGACCAAATGGCAAGCGAGACTGCTTTCCTTCACAACATACTGTGCATGTACTTTTGTTGATCTCCGACTTATCTGAGTATGAAATACCCATGACTGCTCCATCTTTCATCTTTTTTAAATCATTCATGTTCAAATGACCCATTCTCCTGTGCCAAACTTCACTACTAGTATCTTCAGTAGGAGATGTAAACAAACACTGCTTGCTTTCTAACCTCAACTTGTAAACACCATTCATTTCATCTGCAATTCCAACCAAACTGTTTTCTTGATTGTAAATATAACAGCAATCGTTCTTGAATTGCACACTGTTGCCGTTTTTGATCAACTTACTAATAGAAATTAAATTTGTCGAGAGGTTAGGAACACATGAAACTTCCTTTAAAGTCACATCATATCTGCAACCATTTGAAGTTTTTGTAATTATATTTACATCACCAGAGCACAAAACAGGCATAGCACTTTTGTTTGCTGCTATTATCTCCTTTATTTGAGGCGAAAAACATGGATTTTTCACAATGTTTACATCTGGGGTCAAATGAACACTGGCACCGCTATCTAAGTAAAAGTCGTCTTTACTATAATTTCCACTCAAGAAAACTGCGGAAAAAGCGTTCGTCTTCTTAATTACATGTTGCTGGTTTTGTTCCTTGGTGCACTGAGATTTATAGTGCCCAAATTCTTTGCACTTATAGCATTTTATTTTCTGTTTATCTGTTTTCTTTTGATTCGATTTCGATGAACCGCCGCCATTGTTGCTACGAGAGCTGTCATTCTTTTCACTTACATTGCCAACATTGCGATTTTGATGACAGTGCTGCCCTCTGTTGAAAAACGCATTTCCGGCCTCCGAACCATCATCTGACAGGTCGATCAATTTCGTTTTTACCACATCGGCTGTAATGGCGATTCCGGAATGCTCAATGGCCATAATCATTGGAAAATATTTATCAGGCAAACCAGCCAACAATAAACACCCGATCCACTCATCATTCACTGGAAATCCTGTTCCTGCTAATTTTTGGGCCGTCTCGATTATTTGTGTGATGTAGGTAGTCATTGAGTCGCAACCGTCTAGGCGAATTGATATGAGATTACGCAACAATGTGATTCTCCTTGAAAACCCAGAATCATCAAACATCGACTTCAATTTCTGCCACAAATCCTTAGTACTTTTAGCTTCCTTAATGTGAACATACAATGATGGATCTATTGTCAAAATTAACTTGGCTTTCACTTTGGCATCTTCTGCTACTGCGGTTGCTGTTGCTGGTGGTTTTTCTTGCTTTATACAGTCAGCCACACCCTCTAGAATTAGCAAGTTCTCCGCCGCAAATGCCCATTCGTCATAGTTTTCCCGACCTTTCAGCTTTGGAATGCTGGTCAAGAAATTTGTAGCCATTTCCGTTAATTTTGTTAACTGACACTCACAGCCGTTTTTTTTATATTACATACCGCGCCTAAGCTAAATAAAAGCAGAAAATATACTTAAAATTTAACTATAAGACATACTGGGCCCATAACCTAATAAAACGGCAGTTTATTCGAATGCAGTGACACGACTGTTCTTTATTTGATCAAAAGATGACATAACATATACTTGTCGATAATAATTTATATATGGCAGTAGTAGGTTTATTTTATGTGTACAAAGGTTTACAATTCTAACATAACCTAATAAAACGGCAGTTTATTCGAATGCAGTGACACGACTGTTCTTTATTTGATCAAAAGATGACATAACATATACTTGTCGATAATAATTTATATATGGCAGTAGTAGGTTTATTTTATGTGTACAAAGGTTTACAATTCTAACACCCCAACTACAGAAAATAAACCAATATCACAATTTAAACAATCTTTTGTATAAGATACTAACCGTTTAAATTACTAACACTTAAACATACCTATACCTTCCAAACATTTATAATGTTTCATAGGACTTAAAGCTTTAGTTAAAACATCTGCTGGCATAGCAGTTGTTGGCAAATATTTCAAACTAATAATGTTATCATTGACTACATCTTTGACAAAATGGTATCTGATGTCAATATGTTTACTTTTTCTATGACACACATGGTTTGCCACCAACTTCTGTGCACTTTGACTATCATTGTACAATTTCACAGTGTGTAAACTACCAGTAAGCTCACATAATAACATTCTTAAATATATAGCCTCTTTACATGCTTCTGCTATTGCCATGTACTCAGCCTCCATACTTGATAATGCTACTGTTCTTTGCTTACGGCTTTCCCATGAAATAGCTGAACCTGACATTTCAAAACAATATCCTGTATAAGACTTACGGTCAACTGAATTACTAGCCCAATCTGCATCAACATATCCTACAAGTTCAGTGTCTCCTTTTGCATATTTCAAACAAAAATCTTTTGTTTTCTTTAAATATCTAAGTATTCTCTTAGCATACTTCCAATGAACATTAGTGTGACATTTATTGAACTGACTAAGAAAACTTACACTGAATGATATGTCTGGCCTTGTCAGAACTGCTAAGTACATCAAGCTTCCTATCAATTGCTGATAAGGAATCTCACTATCACAGGTTTCAGACCTTTCAATATCTAATTTACATTCAATTGGAGTACTAGCTTCTTTACATTCCAACATATTAAATTTATTTAATAACTGATCTATATATTGTTCTTGATCTAAAGTTACAATATTGAGCTTTTTATCAATCTTAACCCTCATACCTAAACACTGTTGAACCTGTCCTAAGTTTTTTATCTTAAATTTAGAACTCAACGCAGAAACTAAATCTTCAGTTTCACTCTTATTATTACAATAAACAAAGAAATCATCAACATACAAAGCAATGATAAGCTTTACATCATTACTGATCTTTGTAAAAACACATGGTTCTAAGCGACTCTTTTTAAACCCTATTTCACATAAACATTGCTCTACTCTCTCATACCAAGACCTAGAGGACTGTTTTAGTCCATAAATTGCTCTGTTTAATTTTACAATAACTTTCTCTTTTTTAGAATTGCAGTCAATATTTGGCTGATACATATAAATATCTTCTTTAAGAAAACCATTTAAAAATGCTGTTTTCACATCTAAATGAGTGACATCTAAATTTAATTGTACTGACAAAGCAAATAACATCTTAAGAGTAGAATGTCTTACAACGGGTGAAAAAGTCTCATCATAATCAACTCCAGGCTTCTGAGTGAAGCCTTTAGCCACTAAACGCGCTCTGTACCGAATACTATTATCACTACTGACTTTCTTTTTGAACACCCACTTACATTGCACTGGAGTTTTATGAGAAGGCAGTTCGTCAACTGGGGACCACGCATCATTTTCTTTGAAAGCCTCCAACTCCTCCTTCATAGCCTCGATCCACTTGTCTCGGTCAGAGCCCTCCAGAGCCTCATGGATGGTAACTGGGTCCTGTTTTCTGGGGTCAAGGGTTGATGCGAAAGCGGAACATTGGGGCCCTGGAACTGAGGCAGGAAGGAACCTTGGGTCGTTTAGTCAGTAGGAGTCTGACACCGTACCCCGCTCCGCCCAAAGGCAGGATTCATTAATTAAAAATACGCGTGAATATTTGTAATTGTAAATTTAGTCCTAATTAACAACTCAACTATATTTTATAGCACTCAATTAAAACACATTTCTCCTAAGGTGCCTATCCCGGTATGAGGGCTACGAAGGAATGGGGTTAGTCGTTTAGTCACTAAGAGTCTGACTCTGTTTCCCGCTCTGCTCAAGGGCGGCATTCGTCATTGGATGATTTTTACCTACCATAAAAAAATCCTCACATTATATTAATAAACTACATTGTCAAAAAACCATCAACTTCAACACACATACGAAAAAGATAATCTCAACATAATAATTACCCAAGCAGATAAAACAATTTCATAGCGCACAAGAACCAAATTCAAACATAGCACATCTGAGAAGTTTTCGCATAAAAACTGCATATATGCTGCCATGAATATGTAGTACCGATGCGGGAACCAGTGCTGCATTAAAATCACAGTACAAAACGTTACTGTTTCAAAGCAGTTTATATTCTCTCTTACAACTTAGTTCTTTTTTATGATATCGTATATTTTGTGGGACATGGATTTAAGCTTTATACAAGCAATACACCGTGAAATTTAAATGGCTGTTTTCCCGCGGCAGAATGACTTGCCATAAGGAGTACTTTTGAAGCATACAGAAAAAATAAAAAAATTAAAAAGTTTTTTTTTTAATAATTATTAAAAATATTTATCAACTCATCATCATCATCATCATCAGCCTTTCAATGTTCCCACTGCTGGGACACAGGCCTCCTCTCTAGGAGAGGGAATGGGCCATAATCCACCACGCGGGCCCAGTGCGGATTAGTGGATATCACATGTCTTCAAAATTTTTGGTTCTAGGACATGCCGGTTTCCTCACGATGTTTTCCTTCACCGTTTTGAAAGCAGTGGTGATGAAATAAATTACACAAAGTAATGCGCCTGGCTGGGTTCGAACCCGCGACCTACAACTCGTAAGTCGGGGCCGTTACCACTCAGCCACCACTGCTCTCGATCAACTCAAAAAAGCGAAAACAATAGTAGCATTAGACGTAATTTATAGGTACTACTAGAGTCGCATGAGCAGCCCGCCGTCAAAGGAAACCGATTAATTAAATATTTAAACCAAAATAAACTCTCGCACGTTGTGATACGTCATAATTAGCTTGCACTCGGTCCATTTTTTGTTTTTTTTTTTTATCAAAGGTTTGTATTACCAAGACACAACCATTTCGCTCAGGGAAAACAATCATTTAAACCAAAATAAGCTCTCGCACGTTGTGATACGTCATAATTAGCTTGCACTCTACAGGTCCATTTTTTATTTTTAATATTTTATTTCTTTATCAAACGTTTGTATTACCAAGATACAACCATTTCACTGAGGGAAAACAACCATTTAAATTTCATGGTGTATACATTCAAAGTTGATACGACAAATGAGCTTTCCTTAAAAAAGGTCATTGTACTGTACACACTTATGTGAACAACTTTTACTATGAGACCAACCCAAAAATCACGAAAAAATCCCGCTGCTCCATACATTTATATTCTTACTAGCTTTTGTCAGCACCTTCGCCCGCGTACATAAAATATAGCCGATGTCACTCAGGAGTAAAGCAGCTTTCTATTGTTGCTAAAATTTTTCCAATCGGACCTGTAGTTCCAGAGATTACCTCCTACAAACAAAAAACAAAAAAAAAACTTTACCTCTTTATTAAATTAGTGTAGATAACTCGACAAAATGTATGGAGCAGCGGGTATTTTTTTTTCCGTGATTTTTGGGTTAGTTTCATAGTAAAAGTGGTTCATATTGGTGTTTACAATGATCCTTTTTGAGGAAAGCCTATCTATCGTATCAACTTTCTTATGTAGCTAAGAATATTGCAACATTCGACTGGTGAAATCATTTTCAAAATTAGTTCTGGGACAGTTTCAAAGATATTTTTTTGTGCGTTAAAAATCATCATGTGATAATTCCCGACCTCGGATGGAGACGGAGATGCCTTTTATATTGGTATAAAAAAAAGATTAGAAGAAGATTATTGATATAAAAGAAAGATTTGGCCTTGGGGCCAAATCTTTCTTTCAAACGCGAACCCTTGGCCTCAGTAGGTTTTGACCCTTCTGCAGGGTCCGTACAACAGTTTCAGAGATTACTTCCTACACACTTCCGTTTTTTATGATATTGGAAGAAGACAAACATATCGAGAAATTCAGTATTTTGTATTTCCTTACTAACTATTGAGTTCTATGCCACAAATGTTACATCAATATTCTCTCATCACGCATTTTTGGACACGCATTTCATCCCTTTATGGGTTAATTTTGGACAACCCTTTCTTAGTGTTCGCCTACGTCATAAAAGCAAGCCTTGTACAAAATTTCACGCTCCTAGTACCAGTAGTTTCGGCTGTGCGTTGATATGTCAGTCAGTTTCTTCTTTTATATATCAATTAGTCTGCAAGCTTTCTTAAAATGAAAAAAATAAAATAAAAACGAACCAGTTCAACCATATTTTCATAAAAATAAAACTAGATGGAAACATATTTAGATCGAAACAGCAAAAAATATTACCGTTCTGATTTCAATAAAATTTTGCCCTGAATGTTCAACCGAATATTTTTTCATTGAATTCATATTAATTCCATTAGCGTGAGCTCTAACTGGATATTTCAGGGATTCAATGAACTATTCAGTATCAATTTGCTATTCTAAAGGAATATTCGATTTTGTTATCTTAAATTTGATTTATTTTTCACAGGTGTCTTAATAAAGTTATGTTACATTTGATTATTTAAAAATTACATTTTAATTTTCATTTCATGATTGTGCGATATGCATTGTTTCGTGTTTGACCACTATCTCAGCTGATGGTAAGCGATGATGTGGCCGACGATGGAGCACGCTTGCTTAGAAGTAATCTATTCATTTTTGACTTAAAATTCCTAACTGTCTGCATAATACTTTCTGAGTATAGAGAAGTGATGGCCGAGTGGTAATCAGCCAGGGGCATAACTTTGGGTCATTTATTTCATCATCACTAGTCTCAAAAAGGTGAAGGAAAACATCGTAAGGAAACCGGAAGGAGAAAGGGAAGTCTAATAAGTAAGTATCGGCATATTAATATGTATAATATAATGGGTGATTTTTTAAGAGGTATAGGATTTGATTTAAAAAAAAAAACACAAAAAAATTGAAAAATTTGATGAAATCTTTATTGGAATCGATAGAAAGATCAATATAATTGTTTGAAGATGATTTCATCAATCGCCAATCGCGATGCACTCTCTTAACCGAGCATGCATTTTGATACTAAAATTCAATAATTTGCAAGCGTTGTTCGTTCGTAAGTTGATTCATGGTTAAATTATAGACCAAACTGAACAAGTTTGACAATGACACAAGACACGATTCACGCGTGATCTGTCAAAAACAGTGTTGCCAAAAAGATACCAGCGAAAAAATCACCCGTTATATTCCACAGCTGTCACACAACGTCGTCTAATCCCAAGATAAACACAGCTTGTGTTATGGGTATATTTCGAAATACATGCATATTATAGATAAATTACACCCAGACACAGAACAAATGATCGTGCTCATCACACAAACATTTGTCCTGGGTAGGAAACGAACCCACGACCTCCGGCATAGCAGTAGACAAAATATATAAATTATATATTTTATTACTTATTAGACTTCCCTTTCTCCTTCCGAACCTGTCTAGGCTACTCTTTGGTCAAGTTTGACCCACAAATACGATCAGATATTTATACATTTTTAGTTAAAGATTAATTATCTATTAAACAAATTCTTCATTTTTTGGATCCACTATCTTGTGAGTTGTTTAGTATCATATACGAGTATATATATACATAAACTGATTTAACCTAAATACACAATATTAACAGTAACAATATATCTTAATTAATTGGTGACATAATTACGATAATCAAACATCAGCGCACATAACTAAAACAATTAGTAGCAGTAATCGAATAACTAGTACAAAAGCCTGTGGCAACACTACAGCTAACAGCTGATTAAAATTAGTCCGTAGTAAATTTAACTTTAAATATTGTTTTTCTGTATTTTTAAGGCCTATTTCTATTTACTCTTCAAGTAAATACAATATTAATCTTTATTTAGTGTTTATTCGTGTATTAAAGTGCAAAAATAAGCGAAAAAATCTCAATAAAACTTTGACAGTTAGTGGTTACCGGTACGAGTGATTTTTGCATTGTCATCTTGTTAACAGGTACATTAATCTATATTTGAATTACTATTATATTATTTGCGCATTTTTATTTAATTATTATTATACTTGTCATTCTTTTATTCGCCTAGAATTTGTTGTGAATGACATTTGAACAAAAGTAAACATAACCTTAGTTAGTTGGTGACAGAACTTAACTTTCTAAAGTTCATTTTCTTTTCACTAACTATCTTCTGAACTTCTTTACAACTTATCTAGTCTTATTCTATTTCCTTTTCATTTCTCTATAACATCCTAATCATGCCTATGACTCGTAGCGCCTATGCTCGTCAGGAGGAGTCCAAACTCAGTCTGGCTTTGAGCGAATTGAAGGCGTCGCGAGAGTACTGTGACCAACTGAATAAGGAAATAGATGACAATGAAAATGTCCTCTTAGAAGCCCACTTAAATAATAAAAAGTTAAGAAAAGAAATGGCTCAGTTAAATATTCAACTCACTGATGCCATTGAAGACCGAGATAGGCTCCAACTTGTTGTGGACGGGTTCAGCCAATGCTGTACAGAGTATGAGCATGCTCTGAATCACAAGTACATATTGCAACAACAGCTGCAAGAGGCAAAAACTCAAATTTCACAACTCGAGACAACTAATCTGAACATCACTGCCTCGCTGAATCAGAGTCTGTTCAGCGAGTTGGTGCCTATTGCTCCATCACTAGTTACAGAAATTAACCCCTCTTATACTATAGATTTAACTTGTGATGATGACTCAAAATCATGTAACAGAGTGAGGGTAGTTACTAGTAAAAATAAACTGAAAAAGTATATTAAAATCAATAAATACATTGTAAAAACCAAGAAAATGGTTAAGAAACAAAAATTCTTTATTAAAAATGTCAAATTAAATAGGGAAAGATTGCACTTATTGAAACAATTAGATATATATTCTTCAAATTTAGACAAATGTACAAAGAAATACCAAACTGACACAGAAGATCTGCAAAGTGAATTAAGCAGGCTTCAAGATAAACTTAATTCAATGACCATTAAATACAATGCTTCTGAAAATCAAATGCGGGAATATGTATTGGCGATGAACAAGCTGGTGAGCTCACAAAAAACGCATTGTGAGCAATGTCAACTAACATCTATTGCTTCTGCATCAGACCATTCATTGACAGTATGTAATACCGCATTATCCCAGTCTAGTGTTAGTTTGCCCAATGAAATTACTAATTGTTTATCACAACAGGTAATAAATAAAGATATAGTTATTTTTTGTGATGAAATTGGAAGAGGTTTAGGCCACCTTTTGAAAAATGAATATCCGGGGCACTCTATAATAAATAATTGCATGCCTGGCTGTTCGCTGTTTGATGTAATGAAAAAAATTATAAAATGTAAATTTGATAAGGACTGTATACTATTAATTTTTGTTGGTAATAGAAGTTATGTGAACAAAGGAGAATTGCTCCAATATTATAGAACATTATGTAACCTGAGTGTAGCAAAAATTGTGATGTTCACATTCCCATATAGCAAAAGTTTGCCACAGGAAGAAAATAGCATTAGATATAAGATTAATATTACTTTACACAATATGATGTTAAATAATAATTTATTTCATTTGATTGACACCAACAATTATGTTGGCACTAATTTTTATTTGAGAAAAGATAGATATCTTGTAGATAATTACTATCTTTCAAAATCATGTAGAAGACAGATAGCTGTGTCGCTATCATATTATTTTTGTATTACAGCCAAGAACTTGGCTAAACAAATTGCTCCTATTGAGCAACGCAATGACATGACTACTGACTTTGCCAATAACTTGGCATCAAATATTTATTTAAATTAGAAAGTAAGACAACAGAGTCAATCTCTAGCAATAATAATATATTGTTGAATAATTATCAGTCCATTCGAGTATCAAAGTCACTAAATAGCATCAATCTGGTGCATCAAAATATTCAAGGTTTAATGAATAAAGATTTAGAAGTCGAACTTTTTCTTAATTGTAATAAAATTGATATTCTATGTATAACTGAACATTGGCTGAAAAGCCACCAGCTCATGTTTAATTTTAGTAATCACCAGGTTGGTAGCTCATTTAGTAGAATTGATGCCATACGTGGTGGCTCATTGATCTTAGTAAATAACCACCTGAAATATAAAGAACGGAAAGATATTGTTAGTCTGTCTGTTGAGCGGTCAATAGAAATAGCCTGTATTGAGTTGGACCAGTTTATTATATTAAGTGTGTACAAACCCCCTTCTGGATTGTATGACTGTTTTGAAAAAGTAATGGATGAAGTATTTCATAAGATTTCCAACTCAAACAAGTTCATAATCACTTGTGGTGATTTTAATATTAATCTGTTAGAAAACTCAGCTTTATGTAGTAAAATTATAAGTTTATTTCAGTCCTACAATCTTGTTAACTTGTTTTTTGAGCCCACTAGAATAACTCCTACTAGTGCTACTTGCTTAGATAATATTTATACAGATGTTGTCCCAAGCCACAAACAAATTATAAATTTATTAGAATCTGATCACTGTGGTCAATTAATTACTTTTGAAAACCCAAACAACAAAGTGGTTAAAAAGAATATCACTGTCAATCCTAAAACTGTGAGTCGTTTACAAACTTTTAAAACTAAACTTGCTGATAAGCTACCTATGTTGTCAACCCTAGATGATATCAATCATCAATATGAAAGCTTTTTTAATACCTACTGTAAGCTATTTGATGCCACCTTTATACCTAAAACTATTTCAGTTAACAATAATGCATCTTTTGGTGAATGGGCTACCGTTGGTATTCACAAAAGTAGAAATCGGCTTTATGAGTTATATGATGAAAAGATTTATGTTAACACTGCTGAATTTAGTTTGTATGTAAGAAATTATTCCAAATTATTTAAAAAAGTATGTTCTGTTGCAAAGTCGCGTTATTTGAGTTCCAAAATAAAAAATAGTAATAATATAATTAAAACGACTTGGAATATTATAAACAGTGAAACCGGAAGATCTACAAAACAATGTAGTGACTATAAACTTGTAATAGACGACAATGTCATTCAATCGGACTCTCAAGTTGCTGCGGCTTTTGAAAACTTCTTTTCAGAGATCCCCATATTAACAACTAAATCTCTGAACTCATCACCCATTGCTGCAGAGTCTCTGCTTAAAGAAAATGTTAAAGTTTGCGATTCCGAGTTTAGTTTTGAACATGTAACCTACAGAGACATAATTAAAACTTTTAACACTTTAAACGTCAAAAAGACCACAGATTTATGGGGAAATTCTGTGAATGTTGTAAAATCGATTATCAACGTTGTAGCTCCTAGTTTAGCACATATTTTTAATAGTTGTATTGATTGTGGTGAGTTTCCTGACTTAATGAAGTATAGTAAATTAATGCCATTGTTTAAAACGGGTAGTACAACAGATCCCACGAATTATAGACCCATTTCAGTACTACCTACCTTTAGTAAAATATTTGAAAAACTTATTCTAGAACAGTTACAAAGATTTTTTAATAAACATAAATTGTTACATACGAAGCAATTCGGTTTTACAAGGGGTCGTTCAACAACCGATGCTGGTGTTGAACTTTTAGGACATATCTATAACGCATGGGAAGACAAATGCGATGCTTTGGGCATTTTCTGTGATTTGTCCAAGGCTTTCGATTGTGTTAACCATAAAACTTTAATCAGGAAACTCCACCATTACGGGATCCGTAACTCCTCTCTGGATCTTCTTACATCTTATCTCAGTGATAGGATTCAGAGAGTTGATATAAACGGGCAAAGATCACATGGATCTGTTATAACGATGGGTGTCCCCCAGGGCTCAATTCTTGGCCCGTTTTTATTTCTAGTTTATATAAATGATTTACCTTACCTAATAAAGGATTACCACGATATAGTGTTGTTTGCAGACGACACTTCACTTTTGTTTAAACATAAACGTCAGCAGTCAAATACTGACGATATAAATATTGCTCTGTCTAAAATAGTACACTGGTTTAACGTCAACAACCTGCATTTAAATGAAAAAAAAACCAAATTTATTAAGTTTACAATGCCTCATGTTAGGCAAGTTGAAACTAGTGTACAAATAAAAGGTAAAGATTTGAGTCCTGAAGATACCATAGTGTTTTTGGGTATTACTCTAGATTCTAAGCTTCAGTGGGGTCCTCACATTGATAAATTGTCTAAAAAACTTAGCTCTGCAGCATACGCTGTCAGAAAAATTCGAAATTTAACTGACTTAGAGACAGCCCGTTTAGTTTATTTCAGCTATTTTCATAGTGTCATGTCCTACGGCATTCTACTGTGGGGAAATGCCGCCGACATTCAAACAATTTTTGTATTACAGAAAAGGGCTATTCGTTCAATTTATAAATTAAGTCCTAGATACTCACTAAGAGATAAATTTAAAAACATTAATATATTGACTGTGCCTTGTCAATACATCTTTGATAATATTTTGTATGTGCATAAAAATAAAAACATGTTTAAAAAGTACAGTGATATCCATAAAGTTAATACTAGGAACAAACATAAATTTGTGGTTCCTACAACCAGGCTCAAAAAAATTGGGGGCTCATTTAGATGCCAATGTGTACACTTTTATAATAAGCTTCCCAGTAACATTCAAGAACTTAGCCTGAATAAATTTAAATTGTTTGTAAAGCGAAAACTTTGTCAAAAAGCTTTTTATACTGTTAAGGAGTATCTTGAGGATAAGACGGCTTGGGATTGACCTGCTCCAGCACTATTATTGTAGTTGTATTTTATTTTTATTTATTTATTTTTATTTTTTTTTAACTTTGGACTTGCAATAATTCATTTTGCAGTTACATTTTTGTATTTTTTTTTTATTTTTTATTATTGTGAATGTGAGGACTATGTCGATTACTTTTCCTTTTCCGTAATTTTAATATGATGTCTGACAGATTTGAGTATTTGATGCGGCCTACACAAATGTCCTTTCTTTGGTATTGATCGTCAAGTCGTTGAGCTCCTTAGTAGTCCTAAGTTTGAGCTACACGAATACTGACAAATGCTTGCACTGACTGGACAGGTCCACTCAAATCTGTATGGTTCTTTCCTCAAAAGACCATCTCAGACACTAATCTGCATGGTTCTCATATGATTTGACCAATACATGGTTACTGTATGGACTTTAAAAGAGACTTTGACCCCTGAGTTTGTTTCGGTGTTTCTTCTCAGGGTAGTCAGCTAGGAAACACCGGACTCATCTAGCTTAAACTGACGAAAAGAAAAAAATATTGACGTGTAAAAGTGTTATTTTAAAACCTATTTACAAAATAAATATCATTTATCATTTAAATAATATGGGAGCATTATTTAGGTTATCAGACCTTCAAATCATATTTGCATTACTTCGGTACTGAAATATATAAAATATAAAGAGTTGAGGCTTATGTCAACTTGTGGATATTATAAGCTACGGGACCACATGAGATACATTGTTTTAATTTATTAAACTTATAAAAGATAGTAACATGGTTTTTTATGGTATGTAAAAATCATCCAATGACGAATCCCGCTCTTGGATAGAGCGGGAAACAGTGTCAGACTCTTACTGACTAAACAACCTACGCCGTTCCTCCCTTGCCTTATTCCCAGAGCCCCGGTGTAACGCTTTCGCAACAACCCTCGGCTCCAGGAGGCTTCGACCTTTTGCTGACAACTCCTTGAGGCGCGCGGGAACAGTGCGCACCGTTGACGACTTGGACTGGACAGTTACCAAACGACCAGACGGCGAGCTTCCCGTTGCTCACCGTCCGCAAGCCAGCATCTACGGTGGCCGCATATCGGCGGGATCGCATCGGCGACGGCTACGGCGAAGGCACAGTCGCCTTTGCCTTATGCGGTCGGCCTCCTCCTTCACTAGAATTACTGCCTCGCAGAAGGAGGCGACCGCCTACGACTGACCACATGAGGTATTACAATGTTTAAATTTATTAAAGTTATCTACTCAAATTTTAAAAGATAATACAGGAGTGACATAGTGCCGCTCACGCTCGACTACTCAACTGTACAGTCGGTTCACACTACATGTACTTCAGCTCGTCTCGAGCTCTACTCCTAATCGTCTCTTCTAGTGTAGACCCACCTTTACAAGGAAAAAAATACAGTGCAAATGTATCATTTCAGTAATGACACTTTTTTGGTGATTAAACAAATAAAGAAAAAATATGTCTCTAATTACGGTATTTAAAAATATACCGTAATTAGAGACATAATTGAAAGACAATAGGTGTACGAGTGTGTTCGGTGCTCAAGTTTAAGTTCTGTTAGTGGTTTAGCCTACTTAAAAATTAAAAATTATCACAAATAAACATATCTAATCCCGAAATAAAAGTTCTTTTCAGTATCGTCTACTCCTGTACCAAGAACCATCGCAGTTCGTTGACCTGCTCAGCATAAACCTTATTATAAACTTAAGACTTTACAATAGTTATTATTAATGTTACATTGTTATTATTATTATTCCATTTAATAGGAAAAAAGCATTTTAAAAAAAATAGTCCACGAACATCGAGACAGGTTCCAAGGTACCGGTGGTCAGGGCTCCTGAGAGAGGAACCTCCTAACAATACGCGCCGTGTCCAGGAGTACTGCCTTCTGAATCAAGCCCTTGATCTGACTGCCTAACGAAAGCCTCCTCAGCTCAGTTCCCAAGAAAAGCATCCATGTCGTTCCGCCATCAAGAAGGTTACAATGCACAATGTGATGACTAAATAAATTGACACCAATGTAACATAATATTCCACAACTTTTACACAACGCCATCTAACTCTTAACTAATCAGAGCTTGTGCCATGGATACCAGATAACAACTGTTAAACATACTGATTATCTACATCTACACTAATATAATAAAGAGGTAAAGTTTGTTTTTTTATTTTTTTGTTTTTTTGTTTGTAGGAGGTAATCTCTGGAACTACTGGTCCGATTGGAAAAAAATTAGCTACAATGGAAAGCTGCTTCACTCCTGAGTGACATAGGCTATATTTTATGTACGCGGGCGGACAAAAGCTAGTGTTTTATAATACGTATGTAAATAATATTTAAGTTCATCAAGGAATAAATTTTAATAGACTCTTAATAAACTAGTGCGCTTCGATTGAATCACATCTTACCATCAGGTAGGATCACACGTTCACAGTCAAGCAATAGTTCAGTAAAAAAAAACTTTGTTACCACTACTAGGCACAAGCCTTCAACCAGGTTATCTACGAAAAAAAAAACCGACTCGTTAACATTTAATTTCATCCAATCACATAAATATCGTTGACGTCAAAATAACTGCGTTCTCCAATCAGCACTGATCGCTGTAGTCCATCATAGGAGTTATAGTTGCGTGCATTACGATATTAAGTAGATTATTCAGTTCGATCGTGTTCGTTTCGTTACGACCGTCGATTTTATTCGTGGAGTCACGCGCGGGTTCACTCTAATGCGTTAAATCGTTGACAGCTGTTGTGATTTCCAGTTTGAGTTTGGAAATAAATGCTTTTTTGGAGACATGGTTGATAGTTTACGTTTATGGCTTGTCTGAGCGTAGCTTTTTACCTAGTTACCAGTTTTTTTGTAGGTCAAATAGATAGACAATTGCCCCATTCTTATCTATCCTCTTTACAACCATACTATCACTCAGGAAGTCGATTTCGGCGTAAGCTATGATGTGGGTTTATGAGCCAGACAACAAGCATTGACTAACTCACCGTCTGGCTCTTTCCCGGAGCTGAGGGTTGGTGCAAAAGCGTTACACCAGGGCTCTGGGAATAAGGCAAGGAAGGCACGGGGTAGGTTGTTTAGTCAGTAAGAGTGGGATTCGTCATTCGATGATTTTTACCTACCATAAAAAAAATCGTCTGGCTCTTCTTAAATGGGAACGGTAAAAGATTCTAGAGTGGCGGCCGCGCACCGGAATACGCGGTGTTGGTAGGCCTCCTACAAGGTGCACCGATGACTTGGTGAGAGTCGTGGAAATGCGATGGAAACAAGACGCATAGACCGTTCGTTGTGGCGACACTTTGAGGATGCCTATGTCCAACAGTGGGACGTCCTTTGGCTGAAATAATGATGGTGAGAAGGGAAACCCTGAGTCTTGGAACTCAAGGCAAACAAAGAATATAGATATGGTTTTTGTAAATAAATGTTGTTTAATGTGATGTGTCGTCCACGGATGGAGTGGAAGGACGTTCATCAACTATCTTAAAAAAGCTATGATCTCTTAAAAAGGAAGTATTTGCTATTGGAACCAGCGATTTGAATTCCAAAAATTTGGAACATTCGACTAATTATTATGCACCTTATCGATTCCGATCTCCCCCCCCCGCACGCTCCCGTATCTTCTACAATATTTGTTAAAGTTTAGTTTAACAAATATTTAAAAATCATCCAATGACGAATCAGACTCTTACTGACTAAACAATCTATCTCGTTCCTACATCGCCATCTATACCAGGGCTAGAGCCTTCCTTTTAGACACGACCACTTGGCCCCAGTTGGCTTCGGCCCTTCTGCAGGGTCCCTAAGGTTTACTGACAATTCCTTGAGTCGTCGACGGCGCGCACTGTCCCATTGCGTGCCGTCGATGACTAGACTTGATCTGGGCGATTACCAAATGACCGGATGGCGAGCTACCCAATGCTCACCGTCCGCAGGCCCGCACCTACGGTGACCGGAAATCGGGATCGGAATCCCGGCGGCGTCAGGGGCGTGAGTGCCGTTGCCTTATGCGGTCGGCCTCCTCCTTTGCTAGCATTACTGCTTCGCAAAAGGAGGCAACCGCCTACCACTCCTCCTCGCTTCGAACCATGGCCTCTACCAAGCCCCAGCGCGAGAGATCGCCGCCGCCGATCGATCGTTGTTGCCTCTGCTTACAAATCTGGTTCCGATTCTGGGTACAGTTTCGAGTCTGATGAACCAATTTTAAAAACTTCTAATTCTCTACCAATATAATCACTTTTGTTAAATCTCTAGAATACGGTACCGAACACGTAATACTTCTCACCGCTGACACATACTGCGCAAAACAAAGGCCACTCTTGACGGTATCTATAAGTTTATATGCCCCACTTATCGAAACATTTGTGTTACAATCAAGAGAACAAAGCTAAGTACTTCATTTAAAAAGGTTAGGCAGATAATAATAAACGTAGTAAAGTTTTCATACACCTTTTTGTCTTCCTCTTCTTATCGTGGGTTGATGAACAACCTGGTGTCAGAGTTTAAACCGCCCGTAGGCCTCTGACATGGCTTCACACACCATTGAAAAATTTCTCAGGTGTGTGGTGTTCTGGTTGCTGGTCAAAGGTTGCAGGTTCGAACCCCGGCACGCACCAATGTCTTTTAGAATTAATGTGCGTACTATAAATTAATTATCACTTGCTAAAAACGGTGAAGGAAAACATCGTGAGGAAACCAGCACCTTTTCGTGAAAAGTTAGATAATTATGTGTAGATATAAAAGGAGAAACTGACTGACTGACATATCAACGCACAGCCAAAACTACTGGAACTAGTATGGAATTTTGCAAGGCTTCCTTTTATAACGGAGGCGAACACTAAGAAAGGATTTTTCAAAATACAGCTTCTAAAGGGCTGTAATGAGGGTCTAAAATGTATATGGAGAACCCTAATTTGACGCGGGTGAAGCCGCTGGCAGAAGGCTAGTTGTGTATAAGCCACACTGCAGAACAAAAGCCTGCCGTCCTTTTTCCAGCTTTTCTGTCCTTAGCTACATCTGGTCAATCCTTTAGACAGAAGTTCAATGCGTCACTTCATCTTCTTCTAGACTTACCACGTCGCCAGATCCTGTTGTTCGATACCCAATCAGTGATTGGTTAATAGGTAATCAAAATAAAATACATACTAGTAGTTATATTACATATAGTATTATTCTTTAAAATAAGTAAAACCAAAACATTAAATTATGTTTATTGTTAACACCTCCTCTAACATGCTTTTGTTTAAAATCTACTTAACATTTCTATTCGTTTTATCATCAGAATGTAACATAAGAAACTCTTGGACGAGCACGTCTATACATCAGTAATGACATAATTACAAGTAAAGAAAAAAGTATAAATAAAATTACAACACATACATTCTTGATTATGGTAGAAGCTAATGCCGTTTGCACTAATGACCTCGTTTTTTTAAATATCCATGTAAACTTCGTTGAATTCATCGGATTACCTTCCAAAGTAATTTTTTCAAGCGATGGTACTAAATACTTGAACATATCAATGTCCACCGTCTTTAAATTATTGAAATCAGCAGCTATTGTTTCCAGCTTTGTACATTCCATAAAAAACAAGGGGTTTAGTTCATGCAAATTATTTTGAGATATATCAATCACTGTCGTATTTTCTAAGCCCACAAAAGTTTCATTATTTAATTTTAAACCTGTGTTTGAGAGATTTAAAATTCTTAAAATTTTCACATGTTTGAATATTCCGTTTGCTATATTTAAAATTTTATTGGAACTAAGGTTTAAAAGTTGAATATAATTGAAATTTATAAAAATGGTTTTATCTATTTTTCTTATATTATTATTGTTTAGATATAAATTGATCAATGGTTTGGCTCCATTAACATTTTGAGGTCTAGTAGCGCCATGTAATTTTTTGACTCTATTGTAACTAAGATCAAGTTGTATAAGGTTAGGAAATTGTTCAAAATCATCAAACACTAATTCGTCAAACACATTATGTGATAAAACCATAGTTTCTAGGAACTTTAAATCCATATTATCAATTTTTTTAAGTTGATTATATGATAAATCCAATTCTTTCAAATTGGTAAAATATTTTAAATTTATATTAAGCCTTGTAGAGTTACTACAACATAAGTTTAGGTAATATAAATTGTTTAATCTTGCAGAGTACTGGTCTCCCAGTATCGTCAAATGGTTCCCTTGTAGATATAACTTTTTTACGTTATACATGTTCACGAAAAAGTCATTATGCAAGTATGTCAACAAATTGTATGAAACATCTAACAAAGATAGCCTGTTTTTATTTTCTGATAGCAAAAAGACATCAGATTTTAATTCTTCAATAAGATTACGTGACAAGTTCAATGTGTCCAGTTGATCTAAACCGTAAAAAGCTTTACTTATTTCCTTTATATGGTTATTGGATATATCTATGTAGAGAACATTTTTGAAGTTACTGAATGCATAATTTTGTACAGTATACCAATCATTATCAATAGCTGTAAGAATCCGGACATATGCGTCGAATTTTGTTTGGAATGAATTAGCTATAACATTTTGAACTGGGGATTCGTTGATGCCAAGTGTGATATACGGTTCGGAGGTATTACAATACGGAACTATGTTGATTCTGCTAGGGAGATCGCAATCCACCGTATAGAAACAATTATAATCGTTCCTGATGGTACAGAAGTTTGCTACTGACGTTTTAATTACGAAGGTGATGATGAAACCTGAAAAACAGATTTAGAATAGAATATTATTCTTATTATACTCCAAAAACTTAAAAATAAACTTAAATCTATGTATCTTAAGCGATATCTACTAGACAACCATGACTTGATTATTTTAAATCAACATCACGTCTAAGCGGCTAGTTCGAATGTTTTGAAAAAAAAAACATGTTAAACTAGATTATTTCCTTAATATTTGGTATATGAACATTTTTATTCATATTGTGTTAAACAAATAAAGGACATATTATATATTATTCAAGAAATCCTGTTGCGCGGGGATCTAGCTCCTCTTTTATTCGCTCAAGGTCACTGGTGTTTAGTGTCGCCTTAAAATAAATCGTAAGAACTTAAAATAATACAGGGGCATTCTTCAGGTTACTGCAATAAAATCTAATAATTTAAACTAATCTGTTTAGTAGATGATGATGATGACTTGTATTTCGTCACAGTCCTATTTAAACGTGTTGGGGTAAAACCGATGCTGGGCTAATAACGTATAAATTAAATATCACTCATATTTCGCTACAATTTTAAAGCTAGCCACATTGCGTGCCACACATTACGTTCCGCCCCGCTGCACAATGTGGCCAACACTCAAAAATCCAGCCAAATAAGTAGGATTATTTGATTTATACGTCCTTACCCCAACATAATTTACATTACTAGTTCTTATCGCACTAAAAATACATTAAAATTATCATTAAAACCCATTGGTGTGTATGCTATAAACTCAACACTCTGTTATCTAAAGCACGGGTGCCTAGATTATAACCGTATGAGATTTCCATTGAAATTGATTGAATGATTTATTACTTTGGCCCTGGCTCGTTATAATCTGCCTGTTTACTAGGTAAACTTTAGGATGGTCATGACATTATGTAGAAGTTGTTTTCTGTTTATTTAAAGCCAAGTAACGATCGTTCCGTTAACGTCGGACGCTTTGAGTTGACGAGTTGGCTACATCCCCAATTCCTTGGTTCAGATATAATTTCAATGATCGGAATAAAGTAATCGAAGACGTTCTCTCTGTTCTCTGACGTTTTACAAGTGCCCATGTAGGCCTATATGAAATAAAAAGATTTTGACTTTGACTTTGAAGGGGAGGCCAATTCCAACCGTTCGATGTTGACAAAACGATCGTAACTTTAGAGATCTAGTCAGGTTTAGACAGGTGCGAGAGATCGCCGCCACTGATCGGATGATCAGCACCTTAGGAAGTAGTGTCCTTGTGGGGATCCACAAGGTCACTACTTTGACATGAATCTGGTGCAGGTACCTCCCGAACTTTGCCATATCCGATGGGAAGCTGCGTCATGCGGAAGGTAAGGACGCCGTGAGGTCTTTTCAACCACGCCTCAACCGCAAGTCGTACGACTTGTGTTGTGAATTAATGACGTGAATTCACGCGTGAATACACGGCGCTAATGTGGAACTGCCATAACAGAATATTTCTGTCCAGGTGGACAGAAAAACACAGGTGTATAATATAAATGAATATATAATTTAACATTCTATATACTACAGTCTACATTATAATATATCAACACTCACATGAATATGTTATTTTATCCATATTTTTATTTGTTTGCTGAAAATGTTCGTGCCGACGCGTCCGTAACTGATTGCCACAGAAAGGAAATAATGATAACACAGTTCTTTGTTGGTTTACAGATTAATGAAGTATTTTCATGTTAGCCTATCTCATTTTTTTTGTACTATAAATATATTTTTCACGTTACAGCCATTTCTCCCATATCTTGATACACGTTCGGTTTTCACTCATTTTAATTATAACTAACCACTTACTAACTTGTTATCGAAAACTGATTGTCAACAGTTATGATGTTTATATTTCTGTCTCGCTCACACCGGCCTAGTCTCTGCGATATTTGCACAAACAAATTCTTTGGCAATTAGGTCACAAAAACTGTTATACATTAACGTTTTTTTGTCATCATATTTCTTTATGGACTCCAAAGGTGGACACCAAACAAAATTTGACAAACTTCAATGTCATATTCCTGAATCCTTCAAAAATAAAAACTATCTGGCTATATAAAAACCAGCCAACATTCGTTACCCACACTTCCTGCTCCAAATAGGCAATATTGCAAGTAAATAATATCACACTGTAATCTAATAATAAGAATATCGACTCTGGACATACGATAGTGAATATAAGCGTTTTGGTTTAAACTCAGTTATTTCATTGTAGCCTAAATCTAAAATTCGAATATTTTTAAAATGTTTAAGAAAATATTTATCTATATAATTAATATTATTATTATTCAGATATATATCGATCAAAGGTTCGAGTTTATCGTCGTTTTCAACGCGATTAGAGCCATAGATTTTTTTAAGTTTATTATAGCTGAGATCTAACATTTCAAGATTAGGAAATTGTTCGAAACTATCAAAAATAAATTCTTCAATTTCATTATGAGATAAATTAATAGTTTCTAGAGAGATTATTTGAGATAAATCCACTTTCTTCAAAATGTTATGGGATAAATCCAATCCTCTCAAAGATTTCAAATCTTCCAAATTTATATCAAACGTTGTCATGTTACTACAACACAAATTCATGTAGTTTAAGTTTTTCAAGTTTGTTGTGAACCAATTACCCGACAGTGCTAGCTTGTTCCCTTGTAAATAAAGCTGTCTCAAGTATTTCATATTCGCGAAAACGTCTTCAGATAAATAAGTCAACAAATTGTATGATAAGTCTAATAAAGATAGTCTGTTCTTGTTTTTAGAAATAACATCAGGCTTCATTTCTCCAAGATCATTTCGTGACAAATTTAAGGATGTTAGCTTTTCTAAACCTTCGAACGGCTTGCCTATACTTTTAATCTGATTTCCAGATAGATCCAAGTATAATATATTCTTGAAGTTGCTGAACGCATTGTTTTCTACTGAATTCCAAGTATTTCCAATAGCTGTTAGAATCCGGACATATGCGTCGAATTTTGTCTTAAAAAATTTAGCGGAGACGTTGTGAACTGGCGATTCGTTAATGACGAGAATGATATACGGATCAGTGTCATTACAATAGGGTACTGTATCAGCTCTAGTACACTTGCTGCATTTCACAGTAAAGTAGCAGTTACTCTTATCAGTTATTGTGCAGGAGGTGGCCACAGATGTTTTTATGAAGAAAGTGATGATAAGGCCTGAAAAAAAATGACTTATTAATGATTCTGTAGAAGCCGATTCTATTTCAGTTGAGAAGTATTCTCATTTGTGATTAGGTTATAAATATATCCTATGTAAAACGAATAGAGCTTATACTTATAAAAGATGGAACATTATTGCAAAATGATAAATAATTTTTAGGTTAAAGTACGACAAGTTACAAGGTCGAGCGTGGTTGCAATACAGATAGATAGTTGTTTGTTAGAACATGCATCTCGTGCTAGTGCAGAAATAAAAACAATACCTAGAATTCCATCTACACAACATTTTGATATGTATGTTTTCCTAATCGTATAATAATGTGATCCTTTACCACACCTCTTTAGCTCAGCGTAGCATCAGCCGTATAATGTTCTCACTGCTGGGACTACGACCTCGTCTTTATGAGAGAAAATGGGCCGTGATCTACCACGTGGGCCCAGTGCAGATTGTCCATATTGTTGAATTTTTGGTTTGAAAACATGCCTGACAATATTAGAACATACATCATGATATTACCTTCACCGTTTGCTTTAACAAAATTGTTAATCTAGAGATATAAGTATTTACTATGTATCTGATTTTTTTTTTTTGTTATGTTAGGTGAAAATCATCGAATGACGAAACCCGCTCTAGGGCGGAGCGGGAGACCAGTGTCAGACTCTTACTGACTAAAAAACCTACACCGTACCTTCCTTGCCTTATTCCTAGAGTCGAGGTAACAGTTTGCACCACCCTAGGCTCCAGGAGGCTTCGACCCTGAAGAGCCCCTGCAGTTTGCTGACGATTCCTTGAGGCGCGCGGAAACGGTGCGCGCCGTTGACGACTTGGACTCGGTCTGGACAGTTACCAGACGACCGGACGGCGAGCTACCCATTGCTCTACTATGTATCTGATACTGATAGTTTCCATTCCATTCATGAATATATTTATTCACTTATACAAAACATGCTTACTAAATCACTGCGTAGGTATTGTAGATTAATACTTTTCAAAGTTGTTCAAAAAAATAAATATTATATGAGGTGGATTAAAGTATGTATATACATTTGTTATTATAGCATACTTGTCAGGACATGCATATCGTACTAGTGAAGAAAGGTTTTCTTTAAAAAATCGCTTTTAGCGATAAGACCGCCCTTTGTGACACCCTATTGAAATAATACTACTGCACTCGATGAACTTCTTTATTAATGCACACTCAGCAATATTCAATAATACAGTGAGACTTGGACACAGTACACTTTATTCGACTACTCGGTAACAAGTTCAACAGCAGACTAAAAACTTATTCTAATTCCCACTTCCCTTCTAACCGTCAATCGCCCCACTACCACCGAACGAATGATTGTGAATCATTTGAACGAATGGCTTGTGGGTCAATTGAGTAACTATTACATAACGTATGTCTAAACAAAATATAATCAATACATTAACATAAATATAATTGAGTGTATAATAACGGTAATTACATTATCCTTAAAATAAGTAAAGCAATAGGGCCATAATAATTGATCTAATAATTAGTCCATTACGTAATCAATATCGGAAATCACAACACTATTAATTTTAAGTTCCTATTGTTATTTTTATTTTTGGTTTGCAATAAAGAATATATCTCAACGAAGCCTCCTGAAGCCGAGGGTTGGTGCGAAAGAGTTATACCGGGGCTCTAGGAATAAGGCAAGGGAGGAACGGGCTTTAGTCAGTAGGAGTCTGACACTGTTTGCCGCTCCGTCCAAGAGCGGGAAATCGTCATTGGATGATTTTTACCTACCAGAAAAAAAATCTATCTAGTTGAAATTTCACTAAGCCATGCATGCTTTTTCCATCAGGTAATTAACAGTACTAAAAGTAGTACAAAAATTATGATTAAACTAAATATGAAATACTCACAGAAGTATATTCCTGTGTCCATATCTGTACATTTGTGTGGATATGTTCGTCGTGTGCCGAGGCGTGCATTACTGATTGTGACGAAAGGAAGTAATGATAACATTCAGCTTTGTTTGCTGCAGATTAATGTAATGTTTGGGATTCCGTAGTTATTGAAGTAAAACGGTAATTTTTATTTAGAACATTCTTGTGTATGTTGGTCATACCTTTCTGTACGTTTTTTCAAAATTTTAGTTTATTGTCATAATTTATGATGATGACAAAAATGTGAAATCACGATTGCTATTTTAATTAATTATTATATAATTTAATATATTTCATATAATTTCCAAACTATACCGCTTTCAATTTGTGAGAATTTTCCCTCCCTCCCTACCATCAAAGTGTTCAAAAAAAATCATAGGGTACTTTCTGTTGACCAAGAATCCTGACATTTAGCTTGAATCAAGATCTTACAGCATAAATATAGGGAAATCTGTAAACTGTAAAATTTTAGTTACGTACGTAATATTTTTTTGGGGGTCGGAAAAATCTTTGAGGCTCAATTCAGGAAATGTATTATTTTCATAAGCAGATTTATGCGGAACCCCTCATTGCGTGAGTCCAACTCGCACTTGCCGGGGTTTTTTTATTATGGTCAGGCTCGCTGGCGAGAATAATAAAAAAAAAAACAAAAAAATGTTTAGTTAGTAACTATATTATTAACATATTTGAATCCAATGTAATAACAAAATTTCAAAAAATCTCGACGGACAAATTCAAAGTCAAAGTCAAAGTCAAACATTTTTATTTCACATGGGCCTACATGGGCACTTATAAAACGTCAGATGCTAGTGCACGGTTCCAAATTGGTCGTTTCCTATGGAGAAGAACCGGCAAGAAACTCCATGGTTACTCTTTTAAAAAAATTGTTATCTTTACAATATTTCCATATTACAACACATAAATTATGTAAGGACAGTGCAGACCAGTCAATATTGAACTCCTACCGTTAAAATGGTAGGAAGTCATCTAAAATTTGCGTCTACAATGTTCTTACATTCACATTATTAAAAGAGGCTATATAAAAGCAAGAAAAATAATCACAAGTCTCAGTAAGACAATTACATTATATGATGGATGTATAAAATTAATGAGTAATTAGCGTTTATTATAAAACGTGTAACTTTAAATACGCAAAACCTTAAAATAGTTTGCTCGAATACCTCTCGAGCAGAATAAATTTAACCACTTTTAATATAGGTCACATTTTTACAAAAATCTATATTAAAAATGCTGTCTATTTATTAATAAGCCAGTGTGGGATAGTTCTTAATATAGAAATTATTTTCAGAATTGGCAGGAAAACTAAAACATCACATAAAATGTTAAAATTATTTTTTTTTCCTGAGTATTTGGTATATTGAATTAAAAATTATTTGTCGTGTCTGACGTTTTGCGCATTTAATGGTAACGCTGTGTTTAATCATTATCAGCATTTCACTGTACGACATATTAAGCCTTCCTGAAGTGTCAAACAGTAATGGCCGAGCGGTAACGGCCCCGACTTACCAGTTATAGGTCGCGAGTTCAAGCCCAGCTAGCCGCATTACTTTGCGTAATTATTCCATCACCACTGCACTCAAAACGGTGAAGCAAAACATCGTGAGGAAAGCGCCATGTTCTAGAACCAAACATTCGAAGACATATGATATTCACCAACCCGCACTGGGCCAGCGTGATGGATTATGGCCCACGCCCTCTCCTCAAGAAGAGGCCTGTGTCCCCAGTAGTGGGAACATTAAAATGGTTGATGATGACGATGATGAAGTGTCGCCATAATGACCGGTTTAGTGCGTCTTGAATCCATCGTATTCTTAAGACCGTCACCAGGTCATCGGTAAACCTTGTGACAGCCCTTCTAATGCTGTATCTTCCAGTACGTAGGCGCCACAATAGTCGTCCTGCGAGATCTTCAACTTTTTTTATAATTATTATATATAAGCTCGCGTTTACCATTATCTCACCTGATGGTAAACGATGATGTGGCCGACAATGGAGCACGCTTACATAGAAGTAACCTGTTCACCCTTGACTTAAAGACCCCTAGGTTGTAACTATCAGGAAAGGGAGACCGGCAGGGAATTCCATTTCTTAAATGTTCGCATAATGAATGTATCCCCAAAACGCTTTTTACGTTTTGTTGGGATCTCCACCATGTAACAGTGCCGCAACGCCGTCCGTCTGGTAGTCCGATGATGAAGGAGAATAGGCTAAATTCAATTGTGAAGTTCCCATGCACACTGCCCAAAATGCAAACAATAGAAAACAGACAGATTTTAAGCAAAGCTTGGATCTCTTCTGATCATGGTACATCCACAATTTACCGATCATAACTTTTTTCCGTATAAAGCACGTCAAGCCTTTTTTATGGTAGGGATTCATCATTAGATGATTATTAATCATCCAATGACGAATCCCGCCCTTGGGCGGAGTGGAAAACAGTGTCAGACTCTTACTGACTAAAAAACCTTACCCATTCCTATGTTGCCATATACACCAGGGCTAGAGCCTTCCTTTCAGACGCGAACCCTTGGCCCCAGTTGGCTTCGATCCTTCTGCAAGGTCCCTACGATTTGCTGACAACTCCTTGAGGCGCGCGGAAACAGTGCACGCCGTCGACGACTGGGCTTGGTCTGGACGGTTACCAGACAATTGGACACTCCCACGAGAACACGGCGATGTTCTGCCCAAGCGGGGCACACTTCAACCGTACGTTAAGCCTTTAGTTTTTTCAAGGGGTTTTAAGGTACTTCATGAATGAGTCGTGAAGATCTGATTAGTAGTCGCTCCATGTAAAATAACAGCTTCTAGCTGCCTCAAATCAGGCTTTTCTCTTCCTACCCAGTCCTCACCCATCCGTATAAACATTTATATACTTACAGTTCAAAGAAAAATAGTCTACAAAAAATTCTTCCATTCCATTCCGTAATTAATTCTTATTTCAATCAAAAAAGCTCCACACGCGATTTCCTCAAATCAATGAACGGATGATAAACAATAAATTCGGGGTTGACCTTAAACTTTGGGAACTATGGCCCTATTACCGTTGGCAAGTTGCCAACTCCCCGTTACCACAACATAAAGTATGAACTTAAACGTAAACGTTCACGTAAACGTTTGTTTGTATGTTTAAATCGCGTGAATTGAAGATATGGTTTATTTAGAACATTCTTTGTGTTGTTAATAGACTTTAAAAAGGGGATTGTTATCAATTCTTTTATTTCTCTCATACATACGTGTACGTGTAGTAGTTGATATTTTGCATTGACAAATATATTTCGAACAATTTCAATGTTAAGTTGAATTGCATCACTATTTACGATCAGGTGGGATCGCAATAAAAAAAAAGTTAAAATCTGTAGTATTTTCTAACTTTCTACGTAACTAAAACCACAAATTGTTTCCTTAATTCGGTACAGTTCCAAACTCTGCTTTCTCGCTTAATCCCGCGAAATCATAGAACATACATTCACAACGCATTGAAATTCAATTTCATGAATCATGCTCACGATTCCCTACTTCAGGACATTTCGTACCGCAGAAATTAATTCTATCGAAGTTTCAAAACTAAATCGACAAAATCTCTAATGTATTCGCAGAACTCGAGAATCATTATTAAAATTTCACGGGAGAATTGCCTACCCTAATTTTGTATCCTGCGGAATCAGGTGCTTTGGATTCGGACCGCAAAATTTTACTGGTAAGTAATTTGTTTTGGCTTAGCAAAGTTTATCAATACGTATTTTATTTAGAAGTAAAATTGTTTTTATTGCAGCGTTATTGTGTGCAAAGAGCAAATTTTATCTGCGGTATCTGCTATTTGGATGGTTTTCTTTTTTATTCGTATAATTCTTGTTATGCCGATACATAACTTAGCTTGGGACTAGATGGCGTTGTGTGATAGTTGTGGACATATATATATTATAATTATATTACTTCAGAAACTTTTTGAGTTAAATCGATATTTTAACTTAATTCGAGGCTGCTCTCTTTGAGCTAGACAATATTAAAGCTGATAATGAAGATGCAAAATCTTAAGAAAACAAAACACAAATGAAAGAAAAGGCATACACAAATGATATATACTCGTACAGATAGTAATTGCTTACAGATTATATTTATCCATTGAAATCATTATACAATATGAGTACTGTTGTCATTACAATAAAAATCTAGTAAATTAAAGAATCTCTTCTACGAGACATTGGTTCAAAATACAAAAATAATTCATACAAACAATTCAGAGACGAGTCTAGCTAGGGCTTAAAAGTAATCCATACATTATGAACGATAAGCTTATAATTTTAATAAAAACATCACAAAACAACAAACATAAACATAAAATCACATCACGGCCTTTGAGACCCAAACAAAATATTTTAAATTCTAACCTTATACTGAGTGCAATACCTTTCAAAAAGTCTAACTCAGTAGGTCACTCTGAAAATCTGATACATCTGACACAATTGAATTTCTCATTTGCATAGTGACGTTACTACCAACAACGAATATACGCTTTTTGTACAGTTTTATGTAAGCAAATACTGCTGCTCCCACTACAACAATTGTTAGTAAAGTACACCATATTAATACTACAGTAGTGGATGACACTGTCGACTCATCAGCCGTCAACTCGTTCGTATTTGGTTTTAAAGTAGCACTTTCATTATACACCACGTCCCCACATTGTATGCCATGCACATTGTCTTCGTGATACACTTTGTTAATAGAAGTAATTTCCACCTGTCTGATAGCATAAAACGTGGCATTAGTAGACTTCACATTGTGAACAATTTCCGTACAAGAAATAGGATTACCTCCTAAACTCAGAGTTCTTAATTTCCTGAGCGACATAAGAATCAATCTTTCAACGTCAAATGTTTTGATACGATTGTAATCGATTATCAAAGTTTTCATTTCTTCACATTCGTGGAAAACGTCGACGTCCAAAACTTCGATATAATTTTTTGATAAGTCTAGAAGTTCCGTTTTATGGAGACCTTTTAGACTACCGAAACGTAGCTTCGTCAAGTAATTAGATGATAGGTTCACTAACTTCAGGTTCTTCATAAATTGGAACGTGCCAGGCGGTAAATCTGTAATATTGTTTCTGCTAACATCGAGTGACTGTAAGTATTCATTATTCTGTAATATCGTACTATTCAAATAAGACAGATTGTTATTGCTAAGATCTACAGACAGCAGTTCTTTAAAGTAACTCAAGTTTATATAACTTATTTCATTTGACGATAACCCTAGGTCAATGAGTGTTGTTAAAGAATTTATCCATGGATTATTGAAAATTCTAATTTTATTGTTAGCCACGTGTAATCCCGTTAAATTAGGAAATATATTAGCACCGAAAATAATAGGACTATCAATGTCATTATTAGAAATATCAAGGTATGAAACCCTGCAAATATTTACAAATAGTTTCAACATGTTTTTGAGTTTATTATTGTTTAAATATAAAGCTTTCAAGTTATTAGTCCAAATACTTTTATTAAATGTCAAATCTGTAAGGTTATTATTTGACAAATCAAGACTATACATGTTATCCAATCCTCTGAAATTGTTAGGTTCTATAGTCTCTATATTATTGTAAGAAAGATTTAAACGGGCCATCACTGGTAGATCGACAAAAGCCGTATCATCAATTTTTGTAATGTTAAAGTTACTTAAATCTAAAAATCTTAAATACTTGGCTGGACTGAACACATTTTTCTCAATGACCCCACTTAAGCGATTATTTTCAATGTTCAAATATTGTAAGTTATTCAACGGTAAGGAATATTGCTCAATGATTACGATCCTGTTCATGGAAAGATCTAATTTTTTAAGCTGTGTTTGACTATCAAAAATGTTTTTTGGGATAATAGTTATATCATTATCGTTGACATACAGTTCGATCAGATTTGACAAACCATTTTGAAGAAAATATAAATCAGATACTTGATTATGAGACAAGTCCAAAATACTAATTGAAGCATTATAAAAGCTAGCATTTTCAATTTTCTTGATAATATTAAAACTTAAATTAAGATGTGCTAGGTTTACCATGTCTACAAAAGCTTTATTTTGTATTCCACTTACACTCTGTCGTGACAAATCTAATTTAGTTACATTGCGCAAACCAGTAAAGGTGTTTTCTTTGATGTCACCTGTAATGTTATTGTTTTCAAAGTTGATGTAGAATAATTTACACTGCATGAAAGAATTTTCCTGAATACCTGTAATATGATTGTTGTAAAAATTTAAATATTGTAACTGATTGTTTACGACAAACCTTACATTTTCTATAGTTGCGTTAATGTTATTATAACTAAAATCAACTTGTTCCAAAGATGTTGCTTGGTTAAAGCAGTTTGATTCTACTGATGTCAAAGCGTTATGTGATGCATTAAAAACAACAATAGCAGTCATACGATTAATTTCATACCCTGATAATTTTATTAAATTATTATACGAAATATCCAAAGTCTTCAACATTTTCAAGTTGGTTAAAGTTAAATTCAAAAATGACAAGCGATTATTTTGCAAATTTAGATACTCTAAACTTTTTAAATTCATAAAACAATCGTCTGCCAATCTCGACAACATGTTGTTCTGTAAGTGCAATATCTTCAACTTAGCTAAGTCATTTAGTTCACCAGATAGTTCTATTAGCTTGTTATAAGATAAATCTAGCTCTTGGACAGCATTGTTTCTCGAATCAGATGTCAGAAATGATTTGGGATTCAGTGTTTCAATTTTGTTATGCGATATATTCAGGTTTTGCAGGTAGTTTAAATTTCTGAAAGCTTCATTGTAAATTCTTTCAATGCCGTTGTTAGATAAATCCATAATTATAGTTTTTGGGTAATATCGGAATGTGGAAGAGTCGATACGGCTCCAAGAATTGCCGTAAGTTTTGATTTCTCGAACACGGGAGTCAAAGTTGGTTGCGGCAAAAAATCCGGTTGTAAGATATTCCATTTTCGAGTTTTGGATGATGAAGATGACGTAGGGTTCCTCTTCACAGTTTGGGTTAGATATACTGCCAGGGTTACCGGTACACGCGATGGTATAGTTACAGGAGTCATACTTCTGAGTCAAGATGCAGCCTGCTGATGATGATGCGATGGTCGATGCAAACACGATGAGACCTGAAATGAAATTAGAGATGATTTTGCGTGATTTCTGGCGTAAAAAAGGTTCTGTCAGTAAAGGGTTAGCTAAAAATTGCTCGCATCTTGGTTATTTAAATGTACTAGCTTCTGTCATGCCTTCGTTTGCATCAAGTAAAAAAAAAAATATTTTAAGAGAACAAAATTTATATTCTAATCCGTACAGCCGTTTGAACGTAAAGCAGTATAAATCTTTATACACACACCTATATATCAATATACAATCATACAAGTTTTTGCTTTAATAATATTAGTTTAATGATACCGATGACTCATGACTCTTTGTTTATAATGGGAACAGAAACTAATTTAACATAATGTATAGATAACATTAATATAAATAAACATCTGGGTACCACATTTTTTAGCAACGATGTCTTTATAGTAAATGATACAGAAAATAAACATTATCTTTAGTTTTACTAGGAACACGTGCGATATGGCTCATAATAGTGACGACATAGTCTACACAGTGAATACGACAGGATGATACGCTGCGCGTCGCGGGTTGTATTCTCGCTAGGAATAATTTCATATGTCTTACGGTCACTGACCTCTATTATTTACCACTGGACTGGCTTTCATATGTTTCACATCTAATTTTTTGCACCTATTTGAAGCGCCACTCGCGTCCAGAGATCTAATTTGACTAATGTTGTATGCGGCGCGACATTATCAGTTTTAGTACCGTAGACACTCGCTACAGGCACCGTGGCTGACAGCGCCAATATGGCGAAACTCAAATGGGAACAATAGCACTGACGGCAGCCAGTCCAGTGTGATAAATAATAGAGGTCAGTGCCTACAGTTTAGGGTCTGGATGTTTATAAAATCATCCACGCTACGTAAGTGGGTTTTGTCTTTGCTAAAGATTCGTCATAGAAGCAAACAACCACAATTATAAATACCATTGTAAATTAATCGATATTTTGAACTTAATAGATACGATTTTTTTTTCATCAAAATATTGGTGCCTGCGTGGTAGATTACTGCCCATTCTCTCCACTAGAGTGAAGGCGTGAGTCCCAATAGTGGGAACATTAAAAGATTGGTTATGCTAAGCTTGCTTAGCTTTATGCTATTCTTGATTGCGTCACTACTGATGTTTTTTATGGTGGGAAAAATTATCTAATTACGAATCCCGCCCTTGAGCGCAGCGGAAAACAGTGTCAGTCTCTTATTGACTAAACAACCCACCCTATTCCTTCTTAGCCTTTACACCAGGGTCGGATCTTCCTTTCGAAAACCGCACCGGGGCCCCAGGTCACTCCCGAGGTGTGTGCGTGCGTAGATATCATTACCGTCACACTACCAATATTATCGATACCCATATTATTTACCTACCTTCAGGATAACTAATTTCGTAAAAAAGAACACTACCTAAGAACATAACTATAATCTGTGGGTTGAAATTATGATCTCAGCTTAACTTTTTACTTGACTTATATTATAAAGGGTGTGTCTTATTCAAATTACGTGTTATGCCTATAACAGCCTCAATTTATTAGCCTAGTTTTAATATGCACTAATTTTGCATATATTGAAAGTTATAAATAAGGCTTGTTTTTAAAAGGATCTGTCACAAAAAATAAAATCTATTATATCTATAAATCGACTGTTACGAAGTAAACAAGCGAAAGTGAAAAGCTTACTTTTGCTAAACTTCAAACAAACTTCTGCTAGTTTGTTTGAAGTTTATTTTATGGGTAACTTTGTCATGAACGACTATATCTTCATATGAATTTACTTTCATATAAGGTTAGGTAATCGTTAGACAAATATATATTTTTAATAACCCAAATAGTTTCTAATAAGCTTATAACAAAAATTAAAAAAATCGTAACGCTTAATAATTTTCAGATTTGACAGTTTCCGAGTAACTAGGATCAGTCGAAATACCGTAGGTATAATTTTTTTTGTATAAGAATAAAATCGCTATTACAGGACCGCAAAATCAACATACACCCAGGTCTTTATTACAGGTCTTTGTTGTAGGGACTGGCCCAGGCCAATCCCTACAAAATACTCTGTGAACCGCCCCTTAAATAAATAGATAAGACAAGACCGCCATTGTTCCCATAGATTTAAGTTTTGTATAAGTTCTGTTACTTTTTGGTGTATTATAAAGTTTAATCTATCTAGAATAAATATTTCGGATCAGTGCAACATATTTTCTATTCGGACTTATTAACCATCGCGTTACCCCTGACTCCCTTTTTTATGTTACTTTAAGAATAAAAATCCTTTTTTCCCTTTTATGGCAGCCGGTATCAACAATTCTGCCAATGTCATGTGGTGAGAGCACGAAAGGTAAACCGTTAAACTTTTCACTTTGTAGTAGATATTTTGTGTTACTAGCGACCCGCCACTGCTTCGCACGGGTACTGATATTGAATATATGCATTATACACACAAACATAATATAATGCATGTATTATACACACAAACCTTCCTCTTGAATCACTCTATCAATAAAAAAAAACGTATCAAAATCCGTTGCGTACTTTTAAAGATCTACTCATACATAGGGACAGCTGTAAGCAACTTTGTTTAATACTATGTAATGATTGGCAATAAAAGTTACAATAATCCATAACCATACGTACCCAAAAAAAATTTGAAATCCATTTTGTCACATCAGAAATTACAAAAGAAAATTTTTATGTCACTTCACAAAAATTAGAAAGAAAGTCGTTCCCATTTCCTGTGTTCAAGTTGTTGTAATTATTATCAAAACAGAGAGAAGCTCCTGTCACGACGGACGTTGTGATAATAATGCTACCCAGTTATTGTGCGATGATTAATTGGGAACAGCAATTCGTGGAAACGCATATTACATTTATTATTTTTATTTATAACTTAAAAATGATTCATGCGTTCAGATAAATAAGTTTATGTGTACTTAAATATGAAGATAAACTTAGTTTGGGTAAATAACGTATTTGGTATCAAAACTTGATAAATTATGTTTTAAATATTTTTCCTGTAAGTGAAAGATGACACACAATGTTATTAATATTTTTTTTTAATCTAAGTTTTTTTTCTTATATATATATTTAAATTACAAAGATACATACGTTTGTGTATTTTCCTTTATTTATAAAACTCGCTAGCCGTTTATGCTTATTTTTTTGGGAATTCTAAATATGAAACTTTCATAGAGAATTTATTTTGAATTAAGAATAGCTAATCGACTGTTTGAACTTAATACACGTTTTGTTTTTCTATAGGTTTTTAAAAAAAAAAAACTTATCGTAGAAGGATGTCATCAGCTGATCAAAATTATCAGGTAATTACAAAAAATACAATCTGAAATGCATAAAAACTTTAGTTTCAAATTTTTTTCAGGTGGTTTTGTTACTGACCTCTAAAATTAATTATTCTTTTTATGTCGGTATATTTTTTAATTTTATCTGTAGTACCCCCATTACTTAATCTTAAAATCTTATTTTGATTATCAGTCTGGTAGTGTTTTTGATTTAAACTTAAGTACTTTATTCTTATAAATTCTGAAAAATTCGTCAAATAATATCAGTAAAATTAAAAAAAGGTGAGTCGAAGAAAATACCTAAAAAACTAAGAAATAAACTTACAAATAAAAAAAATATATATATATATGAATACTCCACTGTATTTTTTGTTCACAGGATATTGCTTGGTACTTATTTATCAATTATTGCATTGCGTCTGAATGGCTTCAATGGGCTTGTTTTGCGATGTACCTTTCATAAAATAGGCCTATACTATTAACGCGGTTATATCATTTTTTTCTTTAACCATTTATGTCCATTGATATATTATAGGTGAAGATACATTATGCGCTAACATCAAAAACAAAACACGCACAGCTACACCATCGTCTTGTACAATGCGTTCCAAATGAGAATAGGATCGATTGCCATATTGTGACGTCACGATTTACTATCAAATCGAAGCAAGATATTTTAAAAATTCTGTTTATTTACGAAAACAATCATTTATTTACGAACTGAAAACGAAAAAAGTTTAAGTAATCGAAATCCAATTTTTCAATTATACTCATCTCTAAATTCTTCAATTTTGCAAAAATATATTCGATTTGACAGTACGGCGTGACGTCACATCCTGATAATCAATCCTATTTTTATTTGGAACGCATAATAGTCTATGATAGACGAGGACAGCGATGAGTGCCGGTGCTGTCGTCCGGTTGAAATAGCACTAGCCGGTGAATGTGTGTGAATCTTCGCAACCGATGTGAAATCGTGACAATTGTCACAATTTCATCATCCCATCCAACATCAGCAGCCCTATAGTTTTTCTCGCTACTGGTTATCAGAAATCCTCTCTAGAAGAGAGGCCGTAATCCACCACGCGGGCCCGGTGTGAGTTGGACGTCTTCGAATTTTTGGTTCTAGGATATGCCGGTGTCCTAACGATGTTTTTCTTCACCATTTTGAGAGCAGAACCACATACTAGTTAACACTAGTATAGCTGAATACACAAGTTTGACGTTGTTTGTGATAAATTAAACAAAGGTTTTTTTTTATAGAAAAATGGCATTTTACTTGAACTTTTACAAAATTAATATTTAAGTTTTAAGCGCATTGCACAATGGGAAGATAGCTTCACTTAAACGAAGGTCAATCAAAAAAAGTAAAAGTGTTAAGGTAAGGTGGGAGGGTAAGGGGGGGTAAGGTAGGTGAAGGTATTTAATATTGATTGATTGGTATTGAGCGAATGTGTCGTAGACGCCATCACCTTCATGCCCTTGTTCCATATTCCTTGGGGTCAACGCAACACATATTTTTTCTTCCATTCTATTCTATCAGCAGTCACGCTATCCCTGACCTTGTCTTTCACATCACTCATCACACTGTCTCTCCATCTTTTCTTTGGCCTCCCCCTCCCTTTCAAATGCGACGTGAAAACAAAAACCGGACAAGTACGAATCTGACTTGCACACGAAGGGTTCTGTGCCGTCTGTAGCATGAAAACAGCAAAAAATCGGCAGTTTGTAATGGGGGACACATAATTATGTATGTGTCCCCCATATTACAAACTTTGCCTTTTACAAACCTGCAAACTTTTTTTGCAGGTTTTTTCAATTGAATATTTATTTTATTATCTCTTTAGTATTCATTACTATAGTGGCCTGACCTACTCCGATCAAAATAAAGTTAGACATTAATTTTAAAAATCTTTTTATTGCCCATTCAACCGATTTTGAGTTTTCTTACGTTGGTAACAAATGGCGGTTGCAGTAAATATTTATTAACTATTATATACTTTATTGTACACCAAGACACTCGCACTCGGCGATTAAATAGTGGTATTTTAACGACTTTTTTTACTATTAATGTCTTCCTTATGCCTATGGAATAAAAGTTAAAATCTATTGAACAAACAGTTCAAAAGGTTTCTTTAAATGTCTAAACCTTAACACGAATAGAGTAATAGCTACCACGGTTCATGAGATACAGCCTGGAGACAGATAAACAGACAGCGAATTCTGAGCAAATAGCTTCCGTTTTTACACTTTGAGTATGGAACCCTAATAAATACTCAGGTTAGTCAAAACATTTTCTATTTACAATTTCTCCGTGTTACCCGCAGCTATCCAAACATAATATTTCATAGTGCGCGTGTACTTCGAGGGAATTATTGCGCCCTCGTTTGTTCCTGTATGATTGATGACTGCTCCAAAAGGAAATACCCTGTTATTTTTTACATGAGATAACTTCATATCGTAACGTTACATCTGTTATTTTCTTTCGTTTCGCTATTTTCACTGAGATTTTTGTTTTTGAAGGACGCTTTTTTATTTGTGAGTGACCTCTTCGCGTTTCACTTTTAACAGTCGCTGACATACATTGTCTGGCCCCCTAGCTATGTTACGAGCCTTTTGTTAACGGCATCTGGTCGTCTGGTAACAGTCTGAACCAAGCCCACGTCATCGACGGCGCGCTCTGTTCCCGCGCGCCTCAAGGAGTTGTCAGCAAAACCGCACGGACTTTGCAAATTGTAGAAGCCTACTAGAGTCCAGGGATTTTTTCTGAAAGCAAGGCTTGACTCCAGTGCGAAATAGAAAGAAGGAACGGGATTCGTCATTGGATGATTTTTGCCCACTATAAAAAAAGTCAAATGCTTGGAATTAGCTACATCTCCAATTCCGTTGCTCGTTGAGATGACGTTAGAGCAATGGAATTGGAGTCGTCGTCAACTCGAAGCTTTTGACGTAAGAGAATCAAAACGAAACGTTTGTAACTTGACTAAGGGGGACTAATAGCTATTTCTTGTGTGACCATATCAGGAATGTAATTATCCTTAAAAGAACTAAGTATCAACATACTCCTTTTTTTTTAGGTGGCCACCAACCATTCAATGACTCCCGTTTCTGGGCGGAGCTCGAAGACGTGTCAGACTTTTTACTGATTGAAACCTACTCTTGCTCCTTCTTTAACGGTGAAGGAAAACATCGTAAGAAACTGGCATGTCTCAGCAGAACTAAAAATTCAAAATATGACATCCACCAACCCGCACTGGACTCGCGTGGTGGATTACGGCCCATTCCGTATCCTAGAGAGTAGCGCTGACTCCCAGCAGTGGGTATATTATAAGGCTGATGCTATATAAGTTCCTTGTTTGCATTTCTGGTGAATTACCTAAAATTCAAAAGCACGATATTTGAATAGTTTTGACCTAGAAACTCACAAATATGTTAAAACAATATGGAACTAGTTGTAAATATTATTCTCGCAGTTGAATAACTAAACGGCACAGGTCATCTTGTTATAATTTACTTAGACAAAAGACGATTATAATAAACAACAAGGGCTCGTGCCAGCTAACTATAGTACACGGCAAATAAGTTGAACCAAAATGGTTGTCGTTGCCATGGTTCAGAAACCAGTCACCGTAGCCGAAACCGGCTAAGGGAGTATAATATACGCACAGGCTTCCGCTGTGCCGCTGATCTGAAAATCTGTTACTACGCATTGAAGACTGATCGCCATTTTAATTCAACTTAAATGCCGCGAATTTATAACATTGGTAAGGTCACTTGACAAAAACTTTTGATAGATTACCAATTTTTATCATCATAAAATCATTTCTCATGTGCTAATGGGCTTGAGGCAAGGGACGCAAAAGACCGAGCGAAGTGGAGGCGTCGTCTAGGAAGGAAAGCGGACCCCGGGCACCGAGGTGAAAGCCAAGGTAGCAACCGGGACGGGCGCTAGGTTGATGATGATGATGATAAAATCATTTCTCACAGACCACCGTATAAAGCAACGGTGCTCGCGCTTCAGACGCCAATGGGTCGCTCGCCGTCCGGTCGTTTGGTAACCGTTAGGACCAAGCTCCGACCAAGGATGGGATTTATCATTGGATGATTTTTACGGAACTTGGATGATTTTTATGGAACCCTAAAACAAGTAGGTCCGGTCGATTTATTTGCGAAAGTTCATAAATTGTCAAGATAAAACTTATCGCAATTTATTTGTTTATAAAAATATAATTACTGGACGTATTGAGGACTTTCATTTCGAAGGTCAACAATAATAAAGATAAAAACAGTATAATATTGTCCTCTTTAATTTGTAAAAACATCAAATGAAAAATTCACATAATCACAAGTTAGTCCCATGCTTTTTTTAGTACATCATTACATAGTGTAAAACAAAGTGGATTCGTCCCTATGTATGCTTAGATCTTTAAAAGTACGCCACGGATTTTGATGTGGTTTGTTTTAACAGATAGAGTAATTCAAGAGAAAGGTTTATGTGTATAAGTGTGCGTCCACACTGAAAGCGCGGTGACTGGAGCCTAGGCGGGCGCGGCGAGCGCAGGCGTGCGGTGGCCACAGTGAGGCGCGAGCTCTTGTAGCGGTTTGATATACATCAGGTGTGCAACACCAGTGGACGTAACTATGGACGAGATTTGTTATTTTTACTAGACAGTTGGATCCTGAGATGGGAGGTGTTGAACACTAGAGATGGTGTGCACGAAATAAATAAAAACAGAGCAATAACTGGTGAATTGTTTTAACATATATGAAGAATTGAGATTATACTTTACAAAATTCTTTGAGTAAACTCGTAAGCCCGTGTCAACTTTTGACTACATACTATACTCTACTATTTCATCGTAGTTGCTGAATAATAATACATGCTTATAAAATATGTATTATTATTCCGTATGTATTATTGAGTTATTTATTCTTAAAAAATTTAAGACCATCAAATACTGACGCACATACGCCGAGCGACAAGACCGAATTGGTTTGTTACCCCCGCCACCCGCGCATTAGGTCGCTCGATGACTAGGCCCGTAGTGTGGCCAGAACGCGCGGACAGAAGCGTTTGAAACTTACGCGCGCTGACTCGCTCAGTCCCGTCGTACTAGGCTCCCGCCTTAGTTACTACAATATGGACGCAAAGGTGAGTTTCATATGTTTGATATTTCGCGCCCGCCGTCGCATCCGCGCTAGGCTTGCAGTGTGGACCCACACTAATACACGCATAATATATTATATTCAATATCAGTACCCGTGCGAAGCTGGGGTGGGTCGCTAGTTTGTTATACAAGTAAGTTCAGTTAAAGAGGGGAATTCCCACCTAGAGCCTTTTTCGTCGCAGGCGCGCCCTGTTCCCGCAATCCTCAAGGAGTTGTTAGCAAACCGTAGGAACCCTGTAGAAGGGGCAAAGGCAACAGGGCCAAGGGTTTGCATCTGAAAGGAAGACTCTGGCCCTTATACACCGTTAAATTTTAGTCGTTTTAATCCCGAAGAGGGTCGATCCAGTACATGAAACACTATCGATTTGTGTAGATAAAATAAAAAAATAACGTACTTTTTTTCTTAATCTCTTATTGATATACGCATTTACGAAATTAATTTCTTTAAGTAAACGAGTCATTGACCTTGTAGGTAGTTGTCGGTCGTTGCGTACTAACTACCTACAGGTCATTGAACTCGCCCAGCTGACGTTTACTTAAAGAAATCAATTTAGAACATGCGTAAATTAATTCGAGTTTAACGGTGTATATATATAACTAATGTAGGAATGGGGCAAGTTGTTCAGTCATAGATATAATAATTACAACCTAGGGGTTTAAGTCAAGAAATGCACAGTTTTATTTTAAGGAAACGCGCTTTAACATCGCCCATATTTAGGGGCCCAGTAGGGTCGAAGAATGAAAAAGATAAAATGACCTTTATCCATCAAGTCAAGAGTTGGACCTTCCTTTCAAAAGCCGGACTGGGGCCCCAGTAGGCATCGGCCCTGCAGTTGCACCATTCATTTGCTGACAACTCCTTGAAGTGCGCGGGAACAGAGCGCGCCGTCAATGACTTGATCCGGGCTATTACGAGACAACCGGACGGCGAGCTACCCATTGCTCACCGTCCGCAAGCCCGCGCCTACGGTGGCCGGAAATCGGGATCAGAATCGCTGCAGCGCCGCGGCGTCTGGGGCATGAGCTAAGTCGCTAAGGCATTTAGTCAGTAAGAGTCTGACACTGTTTCCCGCTCCGCCCAAGGGCGGGATTCGTCATTAAAAGATTTTTCCCGCCATAAAAAAGATCCATAATTTATTTCAATATGTAATTACTTTAGGTTATTTATAATTATAAATTACTAGCTTTTGTCAGCGGCTTCGCCCGCGTACATAAAATATAGCCTATGTCACTCAGGAGTAAAGTAGCTTTCTATTGTTGCTAAAATTTTTCCAATCGGACCAGTAGTTCCAGAGATTACCCCCTACAAACAAAAAAACATAAAAACAAAAAAACAAACTTTACCTCTTTATTATATTAGTGTAGATGTAGATGAATCATCCAATGATAATAATATTTTTATTTGCCGCAGAATTATTGTCATTTAGTTATAATAAGTAGGTCAGACAGAAATAGAAATACAAAGTGCATTCGTATGTTATATTTTCGAGCGATGATTCACAGGATGATTTAATGTATTTTCTGTCAGTGGTTATACCCGCATGATAATTATTCCAAAATGTCATACATGGTCGACATCTCGATACATACAGAATGTTTAATTTGGGAAAATATCAGGGGCGTAGCTACCGCCGTATCTGCCGTATCAATTATACTGGGCCCCGGGGTACAGGGGCCCCGACCTAGGCAAAAATTCGCAACATGTTATCCACAACCGTCTTACAGGGCAGCTAAGCATCTGTAATAAAAACACGTTTTTTTTTATACGGGGCCCCCGAAGTACTTTTGATACGGGGCCCCTGTGGGACTAGCTACGCCACTGGAACATATATGCATGTTATGCGTAGGAACTGCGAAGGGGGCCGTAAAGTTACTTCGTGAATCATATAGTCGATTAAAGGAAAGTCGACTAAACGTTTGATCGAATAGAATTTATTCCAAAACAAACCTTTTATCACCAAACGCTATCTACTTCTACTGAGTACTTATTTTGTTAATCGATGTCACGCATTCGGGACACGGTAGGATGTGTCATTAGGAAGGAAAAGCAACATCAGAAGATATTGAATGTGACCTTGATCTTGAAGTCTAATGTATAAAATGTGAGAACACTGAAATGACCTTGAGGAAATGACACAATGTTTCGCAATAAAATCCTATTCGATCAAAAGTTTAGTCGACTTTCCTTTAATCGACCATATGACTCTCTAAGTAACATTACGGACCCCAGCAAAGGAGTATAATTCCGTTTTTTTTTTTTTTTTATACCAATCATAATGTATAAATACATAGTAGAGTAATTAAAAATTGTTTTTAAACTTTAAGCAAACTTGATCATTTTAAATTAAAAAACGACAAAAATGTTTGCATGCCTAATTTATGGTAGATTGTACAAGGCTCACTCAATTAATTGTTATTGTAATATTCTTATTATGTACCTACAATCTATGCAAATACAATTTTACTTTACCAATATGTGTGTTTCATAATAGCTACAAAATAGAAGTCATTTAAAGAATTAATAGGTTACTTATAGGCATAGTCTTAATCTTCAACCAAATCATCAGGTAAGTAGCCTAAAGCGAGCTAATCACCAAAAAAAAAACAATTTAGGGTTGTCACTAAAAACCCGATTTCCTACATTAAAGTTTATTCCATTTGACGTTGTACGAAAGGCGATTCGAAATTCAAAAAGCCGACCTCATGGCGTTTCTAGGAGTCCGATGCGGTCGAATTGATAAGACTGGGCGACCGCAGGCACTTACGTTTTATTTTATAGATATTTATTGAGGTCCCTTTAAAAGTATTAGGGCCGACCCTTAGGTTGTTACAATTGGTTCCATATGGTAATTGCAAGGGTAACCGTGACTACGAATATAGGTCGCAGGGCGTAAAAATTGAATGGCTTTGTTTTTTTTTTTTTTCATTGCACGTTTGATGTTTGACCTCGTTATCCGTTTGAGAATAGTACATTTTGACATAAGAATAAGTGGAAAAAGTTTGTAATAGTAACCGTGGCCCAAATGCTGCACTATGAAAAATATCTACTTGTATCAAACGCCGTTTTTCAGAACGCTTACAAAGAAAAATTTAACTTTTCTTTGAAAATTTTTTCCGCCTACTGCCTAGTCTGATAATAATACAATCAATTGTGGTGCGGATAAGCTCAGGCACTTTTCCGCACTAGTGTGGAAAACAACTTGAGTGGATTAAATCAGGAGGAATAGACGTAGGTTTTCGAGTAAGTGTATGAAAAATTAGTTTTGATCAAAACGTTAACTTAGTCTATCTAGGTACTGAAAAATAATGCTAAGTTTTGTGATTAAGAAACCTCACTACTACTGAATTTTAGTCCCTTATTCAGCACCTTTACTGTCTGCAATAACAGTCACTGACCAAGCAAATGTAACTGCGAATAAAATTCTTGGGGGTGTAAAAATCGAAATGTCTTTGTTTCATTGGCCATTAAGTTGGGCCAACGACGATTGGGCCAATGTTTGCCTTGGTCCCGGTGGCGTGATGTTTGCATGTCACTCGAATAAACCCGTATCGATTCGAGACGTATTTGCGGCTAAAACGGTGTTTGTTCGAGTTCACGGTTCAATATTGTACTTAATAATAAAACACTTCACTAATAAGGGTCAATATTGTTCTACTAATGTGTTAATCGTTCACACTAGGTATTTGTTTAAAATAATTACTGGGTAATTTATTTGAAATATTTTTTGATAGCGGCATACATCCTATTATCACCAAACTTATTTTGCTCTCAGCGTTAAGACTTTTTTATGGTGAGCAAAAATCATCCAATGACGAATCCCGCTCATGGGCAAAGTGGGAAACAGTGTCAGACTCTTACTGACTAAACACCTCTACCGGTTTCTTCTTTTCCTTTCGCACTGGGTCCAAGCCATCCTTTCAGAAAGAGACCTTACGCTTCAGTAGGCTTCGACCCTTTTGCAGAGTCCCTACAGTAATTGTTAAGACTTGAAAGAGATGAAGAGATAATCCCGGTCCGAAAGAGAGGCTATGGCTGAGTGTACGAATGTCTCACTTCAGGCAGTCTCTAAGTGGGGTGAAGTCAATCTGGTGGTATTCAAAGGCACTAAAATACAAGCGTGTCTGTTGACTGCCAAAAGGGGCCGACTACCCTTGACTCTTTCTTTTCACAATCCCTGGAGTGTACCCAGCGGGAGGGCAGCACTGTCGATTTTATTGGCGAGCCGCTGCAACGCAATTTTGTGTTTCGACCTTCCTCCTCCTCCTTAGTCGATCACTCTTGACACAGTGGTCGTGGTTGATGATTATGCATTTTCATTGGCGAGTGGGGCTCCTGCGATGCATCACCATTTGTCACGATTTTCGGCCCTAAGCGGCAAATAAATTGATAAAAAAATATATAAATAAATTTATTCAAAGTCGACTGTCAAGATGGTTCAAATTGTGTGACGAGAGTAATAACCGATTTTTGGGTCACAATCGAAGTTGGCACGAAACCATATCAAATGGTTAAACTTATCGGCCATGTAGTACACGATTAGTAATTTCGCTAATCTACTGCATACCCTTAACCTAATTGTACTAGGCCTACTTTCGGGGCGAAGATCCGCTGCCCGAACATGTCGAGGCGTGGCGGAAGGAGCTCCGGCGAGATCTCATGGTGAAGTGGAAACAGCGACTGTCGCAACCCAGCGCTGGGCACACCGTAATCTCGGCGGTAGTGCCCCTCTTTGAGGCGTGGCTGGATAGACCTCACGGCGTCCTCTCCTTCCGCATGACGCAGGTTCTCACCGGACATGGGAAGTTCGGGAGATTCCTGCACCGGATTCGTGCGGAAGAGACGTCCGGGTGTCGCCACTGTGAGGCGAGCCCGGAGGACACGGTGGAGCACACGGTGGAGGTGTGCCCTGCTTGGGAAGAGCATCGCCGTGTCCTCGTGGGGGTGATCGGCGGCGGCGACCTCTCGCGCCGGGCCCTGGTTCAGGCCATGGTCCGCAGCGAAGAGGAATGGCAGGCGGTCGCCTCCTTCTGCGAAGCAGTAATGCTCGTAAAGGAGGAGGCCGACCGCATAAGGCAAAGGCAACGGCGTACTCGCCGTAGCCGTCGCCGCCGCGATCCTGCCGATATCCGGCCACCGTAGACACTGGCTCGCGGACGGTGAGCAATGGGTAGCTCGCCGTCCGGTCGTCTGTAAGACCGAGTCCTAGTCGTCAACGGCGCGCACCGTTCCCGCGCGCCTCAAGGAGTTGTCAGCAAACTGCAGGGGCCCTTCAGGGTCGAAGCCTCCCGGAGTCTAGAGGGAAGTGGGAAACTGTTACCTCGACTCCAGGAATAGGGCAAGGAAGGTACGGGGTAGGTTTTTTAGTCAGTAAGAGTCTGACACTAGTCTCCCGCTCCACCCAAGAGCGGGTTTCGTCATTGGATGATTTTCACCTACCATAAAAAAAAAAAAAAAAAAAAAAAAAAAAAAAAAAAAAAAAAAAAAAAAAACTAGGCCTACTTTACCAGTTTATCAACTGGTCGAGCAACAAATCTTCCAACTTTGTCGCATATATATATGCGTAGTCTTGCACTAGGTAACCGTTAGGCCTAAGGAATTGTATGAGATAATTGCTCCCGTTGGCACTGCCGACATAAATCTGGTAGGCGGCCCCTGCTGAATGTGCCACAGAATAGATTGATACAGAAGGCCAACTACATACTGTGAAAATAGGCGCACATAAATTGTGCGCAAAGAATTTCTGTCTCTAAATTCTTTTCTAAACAGATATTGTTTTTATTTGTAGGTTGTATTTTTTTTGTGTTAATTATTTACCTTGAAAGAGAATTGGGTCAAACTAAAAATACGTTGAACGATCAAAATCTGTTGTACTCGACTGCCAGAAAGATTCAGAAAAATTCCGATTGTTACAGCCAATAATTGTTATGTAATGTTTTCTACAATTCTGAACTGTTCTTGGGTTTTAGTATTTATTTAAAATAACTATTTTTTACGCAGTAGAGTTTTCTGATGTTTTTGAATATTTTTTTTTTAATTTACTCGCAAACAAAAATACTTTTTTTCTGAACCTGAGATTAAAAATACAAAAAAACCCTTATCGGCAACGACGTCAATCGAATGCCAGTTGCAATGCACTTGCTCTCGCTGTCCACACGTGTCTGTGTCAATCAATCAATGTACTCACCCTGTCGCAGTTCACTACTTCCACTACTAGACAAAGGCCTGATCAAGGTTGTGCTAGAACACGTGTTCTTTTTTCTCGCATTCAGCGTGATATTGCATATTTTAACTATTTTTTTTTTATCTGTTTGTATTATTTGTATAATAACAGGCATGACAATCATAAACCTTCCCTAGTAGTAAAACCTCTCTTAAAATATTGAATAATAATGTTTGACCTGTATTTTTATGATATATGCAAAAAAATATAAAAGATATGCATAGAAAATGGCCCCAATAAGATAAAATCATCCTTTGTGCTATTCTAAGATATCTTAGAACTGTACTAAGTTTCATTAAAATCCATCGAGCCGATCGAGCGTGAAGAAGTAACAGTTTTTATACATACACCAATCATCTTCATCGTTTGTAGTATAAGTTTAATAAACTTGTTAGACGTCATCAGTTTTGGACTACTTACTCTATTCTTTTTTTAAGCTTTTATAAATCCCTGTAGTTTTTTTTAATTGCAAAAATCATCCAATAACATCTCTCGCCGGCTCGGGGGCGGAAGTGGAGATAGTTTCAGGCTTTTATTGACTAAAAACACTCCCTGTTCCTTCTTAGCCCTATATACTGGGACCTTTCTTTCAGAAATCATTCCATGGGCCCAGTAGGCTTCGAGCCTGTTGTGCCACTACAGATCATTATAAGTATAAGTATATTATCTCCATATTATAAACAACGTATTCTATTTTTAAAATGTCATCTTTGCATCTTTCTGTAAGACGTGTTTTTTACGCGAGCGCTCAAACATCATAACATTAACCTAGCCTTCTGTACGTTTATTTACTCCATGTTAATGTTCTCCCAGAAGGACAATGAAGGTTTAAAAGCTCACAACTAAGATACTGTTTTTCGTTGATAATATTTCGTGGGCTGCTTTGTTACAGCATTATTATAACTGTGATAGAGGTAGACAGGTCCGTTCCGTTCCTATTTAAATGGTATTTTGTAAGTTTAGTGAAGAAGCTTGAAGATGTAACTGTGATAAATGAACGTTCCGCTAGGGCGGGTGTGTTTTTGGCGTAATAAAGTATAGGTACTGGATGTAGTTGATGATGGTAACGTTTATCAATCTGTAGCGCTTAGATAGTGTGATGAAATAATACTTCTGATGTGATGGTAAAAAAATACTCATGTATGAATGAATGGAAAAATCCTACTGACATGCTATGAAAGCTGACAGCTACAAATCTATACAACTTAATTTTCTATTATATTATAGGATATAAACGCTTTTTTGGGTCTGTGTAGTATCAAGTTATTTATCATCTTATGCCAGCAAATGCTGAGGTGGTCATCCATTCGGTTCAGGCACGCTCAGTGTACTTTTTATTTTTGATATTTTTTACGTGTGTTTTATAACTATTGTGCTGTCTGTATCGAATAAAATTATTTCAATTCTATTCTTTTATGAAAATAAAAGTTTTGTTTTAGTCTTAGTTTATAGTTTTACTTATTTAATCCTAAAAATAGTTTGGAAACAAGATTTGATGCAGTATTTTATATTAAAAAAATAGAATGTTAAGAAATCTCTTACAAATATTTCTAGTAGTTAGTTCTAGTTACAAAAATATTAAACTGACGTTTACATTTTTCAAATTTTTGTACATCATGGAGGGCCAAAGTTCACGACGTAAAAAAGCAGATTTTCCGGTCTTTACTGGACCAATTTTCTATAAATTTATATTTTGCTTTCTTTAGAAGCCTAGACAATATTCACAAGATAACTTTGTATCGAAAATATCTGGAAAAAGATATGTAATAACATCATAATCACGTATGAGCGGTTGTATTAAAATGTACCTTGACTTGGCCGCTCTTAAAAAACCTTTCACTTATAATATACGAGTATTTCAAATAACAAGAAATGTTGAATGTGACATGAAAATAATATTTAAGTATCAAAAATGTATTTGTTATCAGCGTTCGTGATTTTCCTCACAACATCTAGGTAGAAAATACAGATCCCATTTTCTTTTCATCTTTTGATAAAAGTAAATACGAAAAAAGTGATCGATGAGATTTACGGAGAAAAATAGGAATCTTTCATCGAACCTTGTATCATTAAAAATAACACAGGGATGATCTGAAAAGGATGGGCAGTAATTTTCCTTTCTGTCTATTATTATTTTCAGCAGTGATGACCCAGTGGTAACTGCCCCGACTTACGAGTGTAGGTCGTGGGTTCATTGAAGCTTTGCTTTTCTTTTTCTTTGAGTTTCAAACATCAGGTGAAATTTCAGTCAAGCAATATTTATTATTTTTATCGAAAAAATAAAAATAAAATATTACACACCTATTTTCAAGAAGTAATTAAGACCAGTTACTATTCATTTTAAAATGGTTTCAAACATCCAGAAATCAACAAAGACGTTATAAAAAAAATCACGATTAAGAATTATTGCAAGCTTTTATTTAGTTTCACCTGTCCCGTTGTCTGTCGTTCTATAATCAAATCTTGCAATTTAAATTTGATCCACTTCCCGGTTTCCGATTGAGCTGAAATTTTGCATGCCGGTGTAAATCGCATGACAATGCAATATTATGATGACATGGAGCTGATCTGATGATGGAATCACGAGGTAGCCATAGGAACTCTGTAATTAAACGGCACAACCACGTCGAGTTTGGACTCGTGTGAATCGTCTTGACGAGTTTTAATTATATAATTATAGACCGCTGCTATAAAAGCTTGTTATGAAAAAAAAAATATTTTCATTAAAAACTTGTTTTTTATTAGATACCTATGAAAAATAGCCGCACAAAAATCAAAACATGACATTATAAAATATTTGGCTTGGCAAAAGAAAATCGCGAAAAATAATAAAGCTTGTTTTTAAAAAGTGCCTCGCAAAAACAGAAATCATAAATAGTAAATGTTTTTTTTATTTTTTTATAAAAATAAAACTTTGTTGAGTTACGGGGCCATGAAGTCGGTACAAAACCGGGCGGAGACCATACGAAATACTCAGTGACTACAACCGTCCCTGAAAATGTACAATACATACCTAAATCAATACATATGATAATAACAGCATTCTTCAATTTCTTCTTTATTGATAAAAGTAAATAGTTAAACTGACCCGTGCTTTATAAACCCAGTATTAAAACTAAACCTCAATTTTATTACCGGAAAAACCGCCCTAAATTCGTTTCAGCAAATAACAGACTTTAAGCAGTGTCTTTGATAATTAACTGAACGGTGACGAAGGACCAAAGATCAAAGGAACCCTAAATGCTGATTACGGAACCATGGCCAGGTCACGTTCCCTTTGAAATTACTCTCTCAATGACTTTTCATAGGCAGTCACCGCAAGTATAATTTGGACTCGTCATCAAGTTACCGATTTTTTGTTCTAGTCGAAGAAAAAAAAATTGCATGTCATATAAAAATTAGAATTCCTTCGATATTATAATGATGATATAGATACTTAGTTATGTTATAAGTAATTTAATTCCCAATGTTTTAAAAATAATTGTTGTCAAAGAAAAAAAAAAACAATATATATTTTCTCTTCATCATCGGTATTTCTTTGTTTTTTTTTTAATATTATTTTTATATTATAATCAAGTCATACTACCATTATGTACAAGCAAAGTACTGGATGACAAAGTATGACTAACTACCAGGGAATCCGAATCCATTTTCCCTGAGTCTCAGGGTGGGAGCAAGTAAAACCCGCCAGGTGAAAACCCCGAGTAGAAAAACACTTTTTTTAAATAATAATATGAAAAATATTTATTGCACTTAAACCAATAAAATCACAGTCCAAATATCTTGGTTAACCATGTGTCGCAAGTCGCAATAGTTTCGTAACAACCAAAGACCAAAGGTTGTCCTTGGATGCACAGCATAGAGCTTACAGGGATTGTCGGTTGGTATCATGTTCCACGAAAGTTGTTTAAAGGGCCTCTGCGAATTGGTTTCGGGTCCTTGCATGCCTTTCAAAAGTCCAGGGCCTCAGGGTGCTGATATATACCAACCTATAACGAAGACAGATTTTTCAATTTTTTAAATAATAAACTCAAAGACAACACGCAACGGCGATAAAAAATTTCACCATTATTTTAAAATGCCATGAAGTATAAGCGCTGGGAGAGGCTATTAAATAAAATATAAGCTTCTACTAGTGATTTCACCTGGATAATGGTACAAAATTAACCCAGTAATAATTTATTGTTCATAAGACATACACATTTAATTTAAAAAGTTTCGTTGATCTAATTTTCAATTTACTCACAAGCACAGTCACCGGCAGAACTAACATAATTTTAGTATCAATCAAACATTACTAAAGATCCAGTTTCTAACTTAATGAGGTTGAAAAGGCTTAACACAGCGCGTTAAAGCGACAGTCGACGACGTTCAAGGCTCCAGTAAGACCGGTCGCAAGCTACTGTTAGTTAAGTAAATTAATTAACGACTGAAAAGCGTCCAAAGGATTGTTTAAATATAAATTGAATAGTAATTGGTTTGTTAGAAGGATGTGGAGACAGATGCTTTGTAATTTGATGACTTCTAGAGTAATTTTTTGTTTAGTAGAACGCGTGAAGTGAAGATAACGAGTTGAATTTTAAATAGTCAAAAATTAAACTCGATATCTTCACGCGTACCATGATAAAAGGGTCTTGACGAACAGACAGACAGATGGACAGCAAACTGATCCTATAAGGGATTTCCTTTCCCTTTGAGGTCTAGAACCCCAAAAGATACTGGAAGCTAAAAATAAATCATAAGAATGCTTAAACCTACACTCACGTCTCGCATCAATCTCACAAAATGGCCGCCCAGATACAAGTGTAAAAATATAACAAGTTAATACAATATTCACTTAGTAAGGGTTCGCCCTTTGCGTAGATATACAAAAACCCAAACTTCAGCCATGATACACTAAGACCCAGGAGACGTTTAGTAACTTTTTGCAGAGACCCCCTAGGTACAGTCCGGTACAGAAACGGTTTAGTTCCCCGAAGAGAGACGAAGTTTTACGAAGTTTGCCGAAGTCAAAGTTTGCTTCGTTAGTTTTGGCACTGGATACTTTTGTGTTTAGTTCGTAGGCGATGTTTTTGTATTGTATTGTAAATGTTAATGGTTGTAAATACAGACAATAGCGCCGATTTTCTTATGCGCTAATTAAAGTAACGCTTGCTTTTACTTATCGTTTAATCTAGAAAGAGATAATTTTACTTTTCTTTAAAATTAATTTTTGTGTTGCACGTCTTTGTATTCTTAACCAACTGTTAATGTTTGGAATCACGTCGAAATTCTGACTAATTTAAAGAGTTTGAGTTAAATAATTGATTACTTAAGTTTTAACGATTTAAATAAAAGTGTTACATACTTTATGTAATTTAATTACGCGAGCGTTTTCAATTTGTACGTTTTTAACGGCCTGCTGCAGTGCCAATGCGGTGCGTTTGTCGTATTGGATACGGACAATCGGATTGTGTTTTTCATACCAAACGTACAATGCAACAACCGTACCGCGAACTTTCGACAGCAGGACGGCAATGTCACCAGTACCTACCACGTGTTCAAGTCGGTGTTTTCTAGTCCGATGTTGACTCTCGCATACAAACGTACGCAACCCAGGCACGTTTTTAATTTAGACTGCTAATTTACGGCCGACCACGACACGGTAAGCGAGTGGCAACGGTCTGACATAATAAAACTAACATACATAATAAGTCTAAGATGAAAGTGCCCTTAGTTTTTCAAGAGAGGACATGTTACCGTTTGGGGCAAGTACGCTTAATTTATCCTACAGTAAAATATTCAGCAACAATACGAAAAAAAAATATTTTTCATTATCTAAATATCATCATCATCAACTTAGCGTAAGTCCCGGTTGCTACCTTGGCTTTCACCTCGGTGCCCGGGGTCTGCTTTCCTGCCTAGTCGCCTCCACTTCGCTCGGTCTTTTGCGTCCTCTGCCTTAAGCCCATTAGCACGCATATCGTCCCTTACGACGTCGATCCAACGCCTCTTAGGCCTACCTCGTTTTCCGGGTCCCGGCGGAGGCGGCATGGCGAGGCATCTGTTACCCACGTAGTCTGCCGGTTTTTCGTAAAACGTGGTCATGTACCAGCGTAAGCGACCCTCCTGCAGTTTATCCGCTATGTCATTATTTAAATAGAATAACTGTAATGAACAAGGTAAACATCCTTGAAATCAATTAACACTTTTTCATTAATTGACTTCTAAAACTCGAACAAGTTCGAAATTGACAACAACAACTTTTTTTTATTAACCTTGTCAGGATTCTGTACTTCACAACAAAATTTTAATTAATAAATAATAATTTATAAAACTTCTTCCGAACTGACAAGAGGAAGCGCGGACCTGCGATGGATGGAAGTAGTGGCGAGTTGCCTTTGCCCAGGAGTGGGACAGAATAGGCTAACTAAAAAAAAATTATAAAACTCCTAACTTACTTCTTTTTATCGCATCGCGAGAGATGCGGTGGCGCAGGACTCGACCGACACATGACCACGACCACTCTGTCAAGAGTGCACGACTAAGAAGAAGAGACTTCTTTTTAATATAAATTTACTACTTTGTGCCTCACGGCTGGGCAAAGGCCTCGCTTTTCTTTCACTTCCCTGTCTAGAGCGATCTCTGGCCACGTTTACTCCGCGAACATGAGAGTGCCTAGTGTGAGTTTGTCTTACGTTGACGCGATCATAGCGTTTATGGAGTTCGGCGTTCCGATTGGTCCACTCCAAGCTTTTTAACCAATCAGAGAGACAGTCGCGCTAAACCTTTCGATTACGTTGACGGAAAAATGACTCGCAGCACACAGATTTTCACACTACCTTCGCCGCAGTCGGGAAGTAACCATGTGTAAAAAAATACCTGGAATAAAATCCTTCATTTAAATCACACTAATATTATAAAGATGAACGTTTGTGAGTCTGTTTGCGTCCGAACCGTGTCCGAAGCAAAAAAGGCAAACACATCACGTTTGTTAAGCTTCGCGTTGTATAAGCTCCGCTTAAATATATATTTTATTCTGTGTTTTGTTGAATTTGTTGTTACAACGGCAACAAAAATACATAGTCTGTGAAAATTTCAACTGGCTGGGTATCAGGGTTTACAACCTGATGATAGACAGACGGACAGCAAAGTCTTAAGAATATGGTCTCTTTTTTATCATTTACTGACAGTACTCTACTAATCCTTAAGTTCCTCGAGCGTATCTCCCTTAACGAGGACTTGATGAAGAGATTGGTAGTTCAAGGGAAATTTGAGAGTTTGAGATCACGTGAACGCTCTTAAACAGGATGGACGGACCTCATCAAATCGGTGACACATTGCACCGTTAATGAAAACTCCTAAACCGCCAAAGACAGGGCTGCATGGCATCGCATCGCGAGAGAAGAAGAGTAACTGAAAAATTGAAAGGAAATCGTTTATCTTGGTATGATCATGTGAAGAGGAGAGATGAAACGCATGTTGCGAAAAGAGTTCTGAGTTTACACGTAGATGGATGGAGAGGAAAAGGGAGGCCGAAGAAGAGATGGATGGATTGTGTGAGGAGTGGAGGTTGACAGGTCTGTCTTATAATAAATAATGTCCTATAATAATAAGGGCAGGATGATGATGATGATGATGACGGGTATTGAGAACAGTATTCTAAAACAACCTGTATCAGAACAAAGAACGTTTCCCTAGGGGGACCATTTTCGGCTATCACGCAGACGAGCCCACTGGTACAAGCAAGAAGCTCATCATAATATGAATGTGATATATCATCTCCTAATTAGGGCCGTATCGTTTGTCTGTTACTCTATACTATTACACCTATAACAATCCTTCAGCGAAATTAGATTAGAACCACTACTAGTGGAACTCATGGTTTACTTGCTTATGACTTGTCGTAGTGAGTTCATATCGTGTAAAATGAGACAGTCGTCACAGAAGTAATATACTTGCGCATGTAAGATAAAGAAGTTTGATAACATAAATCAATTTTATTAATTGATCTAATTGAGTATATAAGTATTTAGTGATATTTTCAATGCTGGGACTCGGACCTTCTCCGTGGGAATGAGAATGGGCCATAGTATATCTTAGAAGGTATATTTTTGAATTTTTTGCTCTAATCAATCAATCATTTATTTATTCATAAACATAGGTTATTTATTTTTGGATCTTAAATATTAAATAGTGCGCTACCTATGTTTTGTCAATTGACATACAAATTATTTTTAAAGAAAAATAGTATAAAATTAAATTAAAATATAAATTCAGTACTAATACATGTCAGTTTTAACATGATGTTTTCCTTTACCGTTTTAAGAGTTTTACTAGTGATGCAAAAAATTCCACAAGAATTGACTGTTGCCCGTTGCATTTTAGGGTCGCGGTAACTCTTTCAGACAATCCCACATCTCCTCAGAAGTGACCTATAAGACCCCTAAACTCATTTTCAAAACACTGGTACAGAGCAAATCGTAAAGCGCACGAGAACATTTCGAGTTATACCAATAGTAACTCCCACCCTTACTCTTTGTTTGCGCGTCTTGTTTATATAACGAATGAGTCTATTTACTTGAGATTAGCCCCAAAACTATGCGATAATTCGCCAGGTTACGGCTGTTGACGTCATAACACAAATAGAAAGAGGTAATATCGAGTTAATATACGTCATTATGTTCGTCCGAATATTAAAGGTTTGATGAAGGGCTGCGCAATGCGAATGTTGATTGGGATCGATTCGAATTTATAGCTCTATTGTTTTTGATATTCTGTGGGATTATGTTTTTATTTTATTACAGTTATATACGCTTCTATTATATATATTTTTACAGCATATTATGTGAATATTTATGTGACAATCGATTTACAAATCAGTGACCCGCTTCTTTTTGGAATCATCTTAATTTCGGCATAAAGACGTCCACTGTTGGACATAGGCCTCACTCAAATGTCATCACAATTAACGGTCTTGAGCGTCTTGCATCTATCGAATTTCAGCAACCAGGTCATCGGTTCTACTTATAGGAGGCCTTCCGACGCTGCGTCTTTCAGTATACTGTAGCTACTCTAGAATCTTTCGGCCTTAACGGCCATCTGTTCTGCGAGCAATGTGCCCTGCTCATTGCCACTTTAGTTTGGCAACTTTTAAAGGTTCGTTCGTGGTTTTTTTGAATACTTAGATTCACACGCATCTTTGCTTACTATCCCGCTCTTGTAGGTCCTGGCATGTTGTATATAGCCTATAGGTTAATTAACTACGAAGGCTATAGCCTTCCTCAATAAATGGGCCATCTAACACTAAAATTATATTTCAATTGAAACCTGTAGTTCCTGAGATAAATGCATTAAAAGAAACTTTGCTTTTGTTTTAGGTATATGCGGTATATGGTATATGGTCAATAGTGTAGCACTGCACACTTTGCAGTACTGATAGGCCTTCCACAATGTGTGGTGATGTGAAGTTCACAGGCCAGGAATTCAGGATGGATGTGAGGTACCCAGGATCGGGGACGAGTAAAATAATGATTATAAATAAATAATGATAATAATTAATACATGAAAAATTAATGATTGAATGATGATAATAATTGATGATTCGTTGACTGGTAGAGAATGCCTTGATGCATTAAGTCCGCCTATGTACCACTACTGTACATGAAGTTAAAATAAATAAATTGCACATTTAAATATTGATATCTTCGTACCACTTTTTGTTTTAATTGGACGATAAATGTATATTTTCTCATTACTGCATGTTGTAAAATTAATATTTTTCGCTCTTTGTAACTGAAAATAATTAAGCCTGAAAGTAACGTACATACTCAATATATTCATTTATTAATGACGCTTTATATTTTTAGTTCTCGCTCTTCACTTTTTTTTATTATTATACAAAGGCTCGCATTTGACCATTATCTCACCTGATGGTAAGCGATAATGTGGCCACCTTCCAGGTCCATCATCAGATCAGCTCCATGTTGTCGTAATATTACATTGTCACGCGATTTACATTATGTATTCAAAATTTCAGCTCAATCGGTAACCGGGAAGTGGATCAAATAAAATAATAGGCGTTATCGATGATTGACAAGGTATTTTTATATTAGCACGTATAGCTCGCTTCGCTCGCTCTTGGACTAAAAATATTTAGTTGGCATTGTAAAAAAGACGAATTAGTTTATTCGACGCTTTTTCCCATTGCTTTGTTATAAAAGAACACATTTAATTTACAAGATTTGATCACAAATATTGAGACAGGTGAAACTAATATGAAGTTTTGTAAAAACCACAAAACAATTTTGACGTGACAACGTCTTAAATTAGGTTGCGGCTGGGAGTCACTTATGAAAAAGTGTAACGCTCGGTAACGTTACGATGAGTCACCGAACGAGAGAGAGGCCCGCCGAATGCCTTGCGTCTCTCTCCCACTCAACTATGATCGGTCTGCCGCGCGCGCAGCACTAGAGAATTAGGACGTTGTCACGTAAAATCTTTTTCATGCAGTTTTCATTTTCTTCAGTAGTGAATAAAGTTTAGAAGTATATTATTGTATAATGTTGTTTATGCATGTATGCATGCATAAACACTTTAGTTTTAGTATGAGTAACCCGAAACCCGTCTAGAATTTTTATTCAAAACATTTATGTTCAAACTTCATAACAAATCACAAAGTTATAAGCTTTTATGTTACCTGGTTGACCGCACAAATACATGGTCATCAGACCACCCGGGTGATGGACTTTTTTAAATAGTTTTGAGAAAATTTTTTACATGGTGTAAAAATTTATTAGAATCGATTAATTATTGATTCTGAACTACCTATATTCAGGTTTTGCACATACTAAAAATAATCTTATTTTTTTTAATTTAAAATTGGCTCTGCATCTATAGGATACAAAAAGCAACAGGGAAGGAATACGGGAAGTAAAAATTCTATCTCGCTCCGTTGAAAGTAAAAGAATAAATCATTTTCTGATTCTAAAACCTCAAAAAAAAACCTAAAATATCACCTTCTTTCCTGCACAAAATACAAAACTGGCTGATATCAAGGATGAGAAGGTTGTAAATCTCCTAATATTCTCACGGAAATAATTTTACAAATGCTATTTCCTACTGTTGACATAAAAATCTTTTTACTGTAGTGCTTTGCTTGAAGTAAAAGGTTACAATTTTGTCGCCGCCACATAAACCTTGTAAAGAAACGAGTTTTGGGCTTACTTTAGCATAGCATTTTACTGGTGGATCTTTCCCCTTTTTTATGTAGTATGGGCCTTTTTTACTTACAATCTTCCTAAATTAGTGGTGCTTACTTCTACAAGCCACAATTTAACTCTGCGAAAGAGACGCTATAGCAGCCGTATAGAAAAGAAAGAAAGAAAAAAAATTTTTTTTTGACACATATAGACACACACAAAGCAGAAACCACATGTATAGTCTATTATTATCACTATTTCTTTCTAAGACCGAATTCATGATGATTTTAAGGGGTTATGATTAATTTGACCATTACATGTTTTTTTGTATGGACTTTAATATCGGAGCTTCTTTTGGTTTTTCTTTACAGGGTACTCAGTTAAAAACACACCAGCCTCGGTTAGTTTGAGCTAACGAAATTTTGATAACGAAATGTGTTTTTTAAAAGCCTGTTAGCGAAATGTATAGTGGTATTAGTAGAAGTAATGGCCCCAGAAATACAATTGTCTTCGTAACAGTAATCATTATAAATATTTGCACCAATTGCTCATTTTAGTATATTTATATTATATAATCGTACTGTATCTATGTTTTAACTTTTTTTTGTATTTGCTTTTTTACCAATATCTCTCGCCATCACCTAAAAGTTGACTGAAAGTAATTATAAATTACATTAATTAATTATTATGTTCGAGGACTTTTCTTTCTTTGGTCATTTAATGAGATGTGTGGGGTCAGAGAGTTATGGGTAGTAGTAATAGTATTACACTTGACGACAGAATCTAATGAAGAGCTCTCCCTCTCCCTCTCCAAGGAGGCCAAGGAAAAGATGAATGAATTATGTGAGAAGTGATAGCGTTTTGGGATACAGGACAGAATGGAATAAACAAACGTGTTATACCAACCAGACAACAACACGAGACAAGGGCTAGAAAATTATAGTAACATTTTGTTTTTTTAATTTGTTAATCCATCGAAATTGAATGATGGAGATTCCACCTATACGTTTTGAAAACTGAGTCATTATGCGTACATTCGCTAAGGAGTGGAATTCTTAAAAGAATTCTACTCCTTAGCTATAAGTTCCTATAAGTTAGGGATCTTTTAGTCAAGAATAAATAGGCCGACAAAGGAGCACGCTTACCTATAAATACTAGGTAAACGTGTTCAATCGTTGGCCACATCATCACTTACCATCAGATGAGATAATAAACAAAGGCGAACCTATCCACAATAAAAAAACTCTCGTCCGCGTGATCTACAATTTATTCAACGTCTGTTTTGTCGACTGAAAATGCAGCTTATCCTTGCAAGCTTTACGTAATTAGTCTTTAAGTCAAATACTTTTTTCTCTACCATATTCGCTAAATCTCGCCGTCAGCAAAAGGTGCTTTTCCCAACATTATCAGGAAAAAAACTTGGATGATACGGAAACAGGTTTTTAAGCAACTCCAAACTGTCGGTTTAAGCTCTTAATGATCCAATTTGCAAAGCATTTCGCCGGCAAATACCGCCTTAAGTGGGGCCATCAAGTCAGCGAGTTTACGAGCGAATGCTGTGTTGAATTTAAGTGGGTTTTTTCGTCCAATATCTTAGTTTACGATGTTTGTGACGGTTCACTGTGTTTATAAGGTCTGTTTATCTTATTGACTTGATCATCTTAAGTTCACGTACAATAGTAAAATCTTGTTATTGTTAAGAAGTTAACAATTTATACGAGCGCCTACAAAAAAAAAAAAAATTCTTTTCAATATATTCGAAAACTATCTCTTATCCATCTCTTATCAATTTCACCCCTCCAGAATTTCTTGTTTTTTATCGTATCAAGCTGGGGCGCTAAGCAACTCCCGCGAATCGCACGTCAACTCCTATTATTTTGTTTACAACTCCAAAAATGTATTGAAAAATGTTAAGTTGTTTGATGCACGTGGAAACTTACTGCAGTACTTGGTACCATGTAATAGGTGCCCGCTTCTATGGTTATTATTATTATGAGCCCGTTGTGTCCCATTGCTTGGAAAAGGTCTCCCGTCCATTCTTCCCTGTCCCTAATTAATTCTGGCCAATCCTCTCAGTAGGAGTTCAACTCATCTCGCCATTTACTTCTAGGCCAACCGTGTCGCCAACCGCATCTGCTGCTGTTTGGAAAACATTCAGTGGCAACCTTCAACCGATTTTGTTCTGACATGCGTCTGGCCTGGTTTGACCATGCCGTCCAGCAACACATATGATAGTTTTTATCTCAAGAACACATTCCCTTGGAATTATTTTCTACTTTCAAAGCCAATGACAAGAAAAAATTTAATCTGATCTAAATTCATAATAAACAAGCAATTATTGTTGCTTGTTTATTTATGACGAATTTCGTTATCATTTCGTCACCGAAACAATTGGATTGTTGCCTTCGATTAACTAAATTAAAGTAAGCCTTAACTCACAATTCAATTATATTATTATTTCACCTTGTTTTTAGTCAACAATTAAAATAAACATTCCTTTGAATAGACTGGAATAACAGTGGCTTTGTTACTCTAAAATACACTGTTGCGTCTTCAGAGTGACTAATGCGAGTTTGTTTTATGTTAACGCGATCGACACGATTGTGACGTTCAACGACCCGATTGGTCCGATCCAAGCTCTTAGCCAATCAGAGAACCAAACGTGGTAAACGTTTCGTTTCGGGTTATATGCCAAACTAGCTTCTGCCAGTGGCTTTGGCCGTGTAGTAGTAGAAAATTATCCCACGGGAACGCTCTTCGCCTTTACGGGGCGCCGATATGAGCGCAAAAACGAACGACGGGAAAGCTGAAGGCATGCCAGAGACCGTATGTATGGTTCTGGGATAAAGCCCGGTTTCCCGCGAAGCGACGAGGAGACTACAGTTCTAGCACACATGCATGATTTTCGTGTGGACATGCTACGAAACTTCTGCCATGACAAGTTGTGGTATGGCTATCAGAGTTCCAGCGGGATCTCATGTGGAAACAAGAAAAACCGTAAAAAAAACGCGTTACAACCGCAACACTTTAATAACATGTGAATACGGTTTTTCTTTCATACTTTTTCAGTGTCGTTTTTGTTTGTTCGTAGTCAGGTTTTAGTTTTTCAAATAGGCAGTATTTGAAAAACTAAAACCTGACTAATATATGCAAATAACCTATAATATGCAAAATGCCTTAAATGAAAAAATATAATAATATTAAAATTATTATTTTTCCACTTGCAGTAACAGCAGCTTTGTTTTCATAGCCACACAGGATTACAAGGGACGTCGTCGACTCGTTCACGGCAAATTCGTTTATTTCTCCTTTTTTCTCTCGAAACTTAATCCCTATAATATCGCGGGTGTAAGCAGGCACCTACTTAAACTGCCTTCGTAATGGCAGCCACGTCGCCTGCAAAATTAATTTTAATGAGAACTCTCACCCTACAGCGAAAGTGGATTAAGCTACAAAAAGTTTTTATTTATTTTGTATGTTGCCATTAGATTTAATTAATTGGTAATTATGCTGCCCTATTTTTAGGGTGTGCAATGAAATGTTTTTATGCACTTTTAGGGATCCGTATTCAATGGGTAAAACGGGAGCCTTTACCAAGACTCCGCTATCCGTCTGTCTGTCTGTCACTAGGTTGCATATCATAAACTGTATCTAAGGCAATTGAAATTTTCACAGATTTTTTTTTATGGTAGGTAAAAATCATCCAATGACGAATGTGGCCTTTGGGTGGAGTGGGAAACAGTGTCAGACTCTTACCGACTAAACAACCAACCCCATTCCCACGTTGCCATATACACCATATGTGGCCAGAGTCTTCTTTCCAGACCCGAACCCTTGACCCAAGTTGGCATCGACCCTACAGCAAACGGTTTGCTGACAACAACTTGAGACGCGCGAGAACACTGAGAGCCGACGACGACAGTGATTATGCATTTCTGTTATCACAATAACAACAATAAATACCTAATAATAACAACAACAAACAACTAATCCATACAACAAACGTGTTTTTTACAAGCTTTTATTTAGTTTCACCTGTCCCGTTGTCTGTCGTTCTGTAATCAAATCTTGCAACTTAAATTTGATCCACTTCCCGGTTTCCGATTGAGCTGAAATTTTGCATGCCGGTGTAAATCGCATGACAATGCAATATTATGATGACATTGAGCTGAACGCATGATGGAATCACGAGGTAGCCATAGGAACTCTGTAATTAAACGGCACAACAACGTCGAGTTTGGACTCGTGTGAATCGTCTTGACGAGTTTTAATTATATAATTATAGACCGCTGCTATAAAAGCTTGTTATGAAAAAAAAAATATTTTCATTAAAAACTTGTTTTCCATTCTTTTGCTACGAATTTTGGAAGCCCTTGTACACAACTTCAACTCGCCCTTGCCGGTTTTTTTTTTACGTTTATGCTGCATTTTAGGCCTTGGAATGTATTTTTCGAATATAAAATTTGAAGTTATGGCCGCAGTAAAAGGAAATTAATTAGGAGGATCGTAAAACTTTGTAATGGGGTGAGAAGGAAATATTATAAAGGTACTTCTAAAGGATAAATGAACCACTAATTTGTTTATATTTAAAGACCAAAGTCTGTTATTATTATGTTTGTTACTTCTTAACACTCGAACGGCTTAAGGGATTTTTATAATAATATGGTACTTGGGTAAATAGTAAAGCCAACTGGGGCCAAGGATTCGTGTCTGAAAGGAAGGCTCTAACCTTAGTATATATGGCGATGTAGGGACGGGATAGGTTGTTTAGTCAGTAAGAGTCTGACACTGTTTCCCGCTCCGCCCAAGGGCGGGATTAGTCATTGCATGATTTTTACCAACCATAAAAAAATATACATGCTTGGTATAATTTTTAACTTTCATGCTAATGTATAAAAGCGAAAGTATTATTTTATGCGTATTATATATTTATTATTATTATTTCAAGCTTAAATGGCTAAATATACTGTGTTTATCTAAATCCATTAATTCATTGCTTGATATGACCTCATAAATTGGGAAACCGCTGATTTCATATGAGTCATATGACAGAGGCCGCTATCACAAGCTTGTATAATCATCATCAGCCTTTAAATGTTCCCACTGCTGGGACACAGGCCTTCTCTCTACGCGAGGGATTGGGCCGTAATCCACCACGCGGGCCCAGTGCGGGTTGGTGGATGTCACATGTCTTCGAATTTTTGGTTCTAGGACATGCCGGTTTCCTCACGATGTTTTCCTTTACCGTTATGAGAGCAGTGATGATGAAATAAATTACACAAAGTAATGCGCCTGGCTGGGTTTGAACCCGCGACCTACAATTCGTAAGTCGGGGCCGTTACCACTCGGCCACCACTGCATGTATAATACTTATATAATATACTAGCTGTGCCCGCGACTTCGTCCGCGTGGAATAGTTATTTTGGGCATCATATTTATTTTTGAAAACAACCTCATCTTTATAAATTATAGCTGTTACCCACGACTTCTGACGACTTCTGACGACTTCTGACTACTTCTGACGACTTCTGACGACTTCTGACGACTTCTGACGACTTCTGACGACTTCTGACGACTTCTGACGACTTCTGACGACTTCTGACGACTTCTGACGACTTCTGACGACTTCTGACGACTTCTGACGACTTCTGACGACTTCTGACGACTTCTGACGACTTCTGACGACTTCTGACGACTTCTGACGACTTCTGACGACTTCTGACGACTTCTGACGACTTCGACGATCTGGTGAAGGTCGCGGGAAGCCGCTGGATGCGGACAGCACAGGACCGATCGTTGTGGAGATCCTTGGGGGAGGCCTATGCCTAGCAGTGGGCGTCGCTCGGCTGACATGATGACCCACGACTTTGCCCGTATCAATTTCTGTTATTAATTTAGACAATTTAGTTTTTAAAAGAACATAATTATCTAAAAGTACTTCATAGAGCTACACCCCCCACTTGGGCACGCCATAATCTCGGCGGTAAGTCCCCTCTTTGAGGCGTGGTTGGATAGACATCACGCAGGACATGACGCAGGTTCTCACCGGACATGGGAAGTTCAGGAGATCCCTGCGCCGGATTCGTGCGGAAGAGACGCCCGGGTGTCGCTACTGTGTGGCCAGCACGGAGGACACGGTGGAGCGCACGGTGGAGGTGTGCCCCGCTTGAGAAGAGCATCGCCGTGTCCTCGTGGGGGTGATCGGCGGTGGCGACCTCTCACGCCGGGCCTTGGTTCAGGCCATGGTCCGCAGCGAAGAAGAACGGCAAGCGGTCGCCTCCTTCTGCGAAGCAGTTATGCTCGTAAAGGAGGAGGCCGACCGCATAAGGCAAGGGCAAAAGCTCCCTCGCCGTAGATGTCGACGCCGCGATCCTGCCGATATCCGGCCACCGTAGATGCTGGCTTGCGGACGGTGAGCAATGGGTAGCTCGCCGTCCGGTTGTCTGGTAACAGTCCAGATCAAGACCAAGTCGTCGACGGCGTGCATTGCTCCCGCGCGCCTCAAGGTGTTGTCAGCAAAGTGTGGGGCTCTTCAGGGTCGAAGCCTCCTGCAGCCGAGGGTTGGTGCGAAAGCGTTATACCGGGTCTCTGGGAATAAGGCAAGGGAGGAACGGGGTAGGTTGTTTAGTCAGTAAGAGTCTGACACTGTTTCCCGCTCCGCCCAAGAGCGGGATTCGTCATTGGATGATTTTTATCTACCATAAAAAAAACCCCTCCGCGCCGCTCGCAAGCAACCCCTCTTCTCGCCCGCTGGCCAGGCGCAGCGTCATATTTTGCACATCATGAGGAGACAATTTTGTTCACAATTACATACTCTTAATCAACAACACATTTATTTGGATAAAGATTAATATTTATTACTAGCTGTGCCCGCGACTTCGTCCGCGTGGAATAGTTATTTTGGGCATCATATTTATTTTTGCAAACAACCTCCTCAGCTTTATAAATTATAGCTGTTACCCACGACTTTGCCCGTGTCAATTTCTGTTATTATTTTAGACAATTTAGTTTTTAAAAGAACATAATTATCTAAAAGTACTTCATAGAGCTACACCCCAACTTGGGCACGCCATAATCTCGGCGGTAAGTCCCCTCTTTGAGGCGTGATATCTATCACCGCATCCTCACCTTCCGCATGACGTAGGTTCTCACCGGACATGGGAAGAAGGAAGAGACGCCCGGGTGTCACCACTGTATGGTCAGCCCGGAGGATACGGTGGAGCACACGGTGGAGGTGTGCCCCGCTTGAGAAGAGCATCGCCGTGTCCTCGTGAGGGTGATCAGCGGCGGCGACCTCTCGCGCCGGGCCTTGGTTCAGGCCATAGTTCGCAGCGAAGAAGAATGGCAAGCGGTCGCCTCCTTCTGCAAAGCAGTAATGCTCGTAAAGGAGGAGGCCGACCGCATAAGGCAAAGGCAACAGTAGCCGTCACCGTCACCGCCGCGATCCCGCCGATATCCGGTCTCCTTAGACGCTGGCTTGTGGACGGTGAGCAATGGGTAGCTCGCCGTCCGGTTGTCTGGTAACAGTCCAGACCGAGACCAAGTCGTCGACGGCGTGCACCGCCGCCGCGCGCCTCAAGGTGTTGTCAGCAAACTGTGGGGCCTTTCAGGGGTGAAGCCTCCTGCAACTGAGGGTTGGTGCGAAAGCGTTATACCGGGGCTCTGGGAATATGGCAAGGGAGAAACGGGGTAAGTTGTTTAGTCAGTAAGAGTCTGACACTGTTTCCCGCTCCGCCCAAGAGCGGGATTCGTCATTGGATGATTTTTACCTACCATAAAAAAAAACCCATCCGCGCCGCCCGCAAGCAACCCCTCTCCTCGCCCGCCGGCCAGGCGCAGCGTCAAGTTTAGCACATCATGCATCGCGTGTGAATTTTATATCGGAGTTATTTTAAAATTGTAATATCTTCTAAGATGTTCGTTGAAATTAAATGATGTCAATGACAATTTTGTTTACAATTATATACTCTTAATCAACAACACATTTATATGGATAAAGATTATATTATTATGTTGATAGAACTCTCACAAATAATCGGTAAAAATTGGTTAAATTTGATTCGCATAAAAACGGTTCTAGTAAGTTAATCTTAAAAGATAGACATATACTGTCGCGGACATTTATTTAGATAATTTTAAGAGGAATAATTCTTTCATACATATTTTTTTTGGTATCTTAAACCGTTTTGGCAGCGCACGCAACAGAAGCCCTCAAAGATGAATAATTTTCCCTGTTTTGTCCACATTTTCCGTTGTTTCTTCGCTTCTATTAGTCGCAACGTGATGTTATATAGCCTAAAGCCTTCCTCAATAAATGATCTATTCAACTCAAAAAGAATTTTTCAATTCGAACCAGTAGTTCCTGAGATTAGCGCGTTCAAACAAACAAACAAACAAACTCTTCAGCTTTATAATATTAGTATAGATGTTGATACAACTCATTGGTTGCATGCATTAATTTCAGCGAAATTTTATTCCCATAAAAACGATTCTAGTCAGTTAATCTTAAATGATAGCCATATACTGTCGCGGATCATTTTAAGAGGAATAATTCTTTTATACATATTTTTTTGGTATCTTGAACCGTTTTCGCAGCGCACGCAACGGAAGCCCTCAAAGATGAATATTATTCCCCGTTTTTTCCACATTTTTCATTATTTCTTTGCTCCTATTAGTCGCAGCGTGATGTTATATAGCCTAAAGCCTTCCTCGATAAATGATCTATTCAACACAAAAAGAATTTTTCAATTCGAACTAGTAGTTCCTGAGATTAGCGCGTTCAAACAAACAAACAAACAAACAAACTCTTCAGCTTTATAATATTAGTATAGATTTAAGATTTTTAGGGATATGTACCTCGAAACAAAGTGGAACTGGCTGTCTGTCGATTCCCTTTACCTCGGAAACGCGAAGACCTACATATATTAGGCCTACAGTACTTTGGGACCAACCTAAGTTCTAAACTTCTTTAAATGATTTTTTTTTTAAGTTTTCAAGTTGAAAAAAAAAGTTACAGCCATTTGTGTCGCAATAAAAGGATTTCGAAAGGAATTTTCTCAAAGGAATTCTTAACATACTTCCTGTTGACCTAGAATTTTGAAATTTAAAATTTGGCGTGGAATGAGATCTCATAGCATAAATATAGGGTAAAGAACTCAAAACTGAAAATTTGTGTGTAAATTAATTCCGCTTGCTCATCAAATTGCTAATTTTTACACATAAACAATCCACTACCCGAGCAATTATGTAGTTTTCCCTAAACATTGAAATTCTAAAGGGAATTAATTGTCCATTGAAACAAAAATAAAAGGGGAACATTCCTCCAGCGACATTCTAATTTCAAAGACAGAAAAAATAAAAATGTTACGACTTTGGCTAAAAGGCCTTTGCCGATGTAATAATTCAAAATGTACGGAGAAAAAAGAAAAAAAAACGTCCGTCCGGCCTCTTTGAAGTAGCCGACCACGGTCTATTGTTTGTGGGTGTTACGTTAAAATGAGTTGTTGAAAAAAACAATTTGTTTCTGTACATAGGTTTTTTTTTTTGTATTTAATCATTTTGCTCTTTTAACGCGTTTGGTAATTATTAGGAAAATATATTGTTTTGTGTTTTTCGTTTTGCTAAATTAAAACCTATTACCGTGTTTCTTTGCGGGATTTTTGTTTAAAAAATAAATGTGTACCTATTATTTCGGTTGACGTTATATAAATGAGAATGAATCGGAGTAATCAATCAACACAAATAATGGGCTGACAAACAACGTAGAAGAACCTTCAACGGCTCCAGATTGAAATCACGCGACTCTGCGATTTTTCCAGAATAAACATTTTTTTATACTATTTTATTTTGCAATAGCGTCTTTAATTTTAACTTTTAAAACTTTATTTTTTTTAAATTTCAGAATAAACAGTTTTTATAGATAGTGGGTATTTTATTTTGCAATAATTTTATAACTTTAACTCATAAAATTTTGAGCCCCAACCAAACGTATTCGCACACCTATTGTATTTCTATTATGTCTCTAATAACGTTATTCGAAAGATTAATCTAAACAAGACGTACAAACATGTAACTGAAATAATTATTTCGTGTGGATAAGGGTGTGTATTAATGAACACCCTTATCTACACGAATTTGAAAATTAAATTACAATCAAAAGTACTGAAAATTTTCATCGAAGCACTTCGTATTAAAAAAAAATGTTAAAAGCAACCTTAAATAAAATAAAAGGGAGCACCCAGCTACCCAAGCCTTCTGCGGCCAAGGTTTAATACGAAAGCGGAACACTGGAGCCATGGAACTGAGGCGGGAAGAAACGGTGGGTCATTTAGTCAGTAGAAGTCTCCTGCTTTGTCCAAGGGCGGGATTCGTCATTCGATTAGTTTTCCCACCATAAAAAAGCTACCCATCCTTTTGGTATACATGACTTTATTCTGCTTTTCTTCTATCATCGGAAACCAGACTTACAGCGAGTGCCCGCCCTTACGTTGTTCACACCTCTACGGTCTGAACTAGGCATTTTGCCTCCTCGTAAAATTGCGTAGGTACATAAAAACTAGAACTATTTGCCTGCTGTAGTCTTCCCATCTTATTATAACTTACGTGTCTTCAAGGTTAGAGTGAACAGACTCTTACACTCGTATTTATAAAGAAGGTATTATTTGTTCTTAAGTAATTTCTAATTGAGTCATTACTTAAGATGATATCAACAACGTTCTCCACATATAAAAACGTAAGACATTTGGGACAAACGCTGTAATATATTATATATATATATATATATATTTTAATAATAGCGAAAGTTAATACATTAAATCAAAATGTGGCAACAATATAGTTGACCTACTAATTCTTATTTTATAATAAACTAGCGACCTGCCCTAGCTTCGCACGGATGCAATGGTGATATTAAATATATGATGCATGTATTATACGCATAAACTTCCCTCTTGAAACCTTCTATCTATTAAAAAAACCGCATCGAAATCCGTTGCGTACTTTTAAAGATCTAAGCATACATAGGTAGCAAGCAACTTTGTTTTATAATATGTAAATGATTGAGCAACAACATTCTTAATTTACTTTATCTATTGAATACAAATAATTGTTACTTTCACTCAACTTATTAGTTTTGCTTGTCTATAAATATGGGTGTTAATAAACTAGTGCGCCTCACCATCAACGCTTGCAGCCCCTATACAAGTTGTTAAGTGCAACCTCGGGAAAACGAGCTAATTAAAATATAAAATTCGCTAGGCTCAACCAAAGTCAACTTTATACTTTGCTACTGGCATCCTAATTAGTCTCTTATTTTATCTTTCATTTTTCCCCTGTGTAACGGTGGAGTAGAAAGGTTTAATATTAGTCTTGCTTGCACGGCTAGCTCTGTAATGTCACGAACACGTTACAATTTAAAACGAAATCAGATTTTTTCTGCCAGAGTCGGTCTGTCCTTTACACAGAGCTTTTGAAGTTTTATCAATTGAACGGCAGCTGTGTGGGGTGTTCAAGAGTTGTTTTTTTTTTCATATAAACATAGCCTACAGTCAGAAGAGCAGTGGTGGTCGAGTGGTAACGGCATCGACTTACAAATAGTACGTCGCGGGTTTCAAACCCAGCCAAGCGCATCATCATCATCATTTCAGCCGATAGATGTCCACGGCTGGACATAGGCAAAGCAGATAGTAAAAATAATTACACAAAGTATTGTGTAATTATTTTTCATCACCACTGCTCTCAAAAGGATGAAGGGAAACATCGTGAGGAAACTGACATGTTCTAGAAAGAAAAATTCAAAGACGTGAAATGTGACATTCGGCCATTCAGTGAATTACGGCCCATTGCTGGGACTCGGGCTCCTAGAAAGAAGGCCCGAGTCCCAGCAATGGGAACATTATAAGGCAGCTAAGCTATGCACAAGATACAAAGTATAGTAGTCAAGACAAGTTCTTGAACAAGAGTATAAAAACACAATATTCTCATGATACATAAGCAAAATACCTACGCTATCTCGTCTACATCTTAGACGAACCCTTACTGTAGAACTTCCACACATTAAATAAATTATTTATACGTCCGACGGGTACCCAAAATAAGCTTTAAAATTAAGGGTCCCTCCGCTCCAAGTTTATGTACATACCCTTACAACAGCCTTCTGGCCGACCATTTAGTGTAAGAATTTTGTCTTTTATAGCTAAACAGCTTTCTCGTAATTTTTCGCTTGACAGATCGCTCGCCTGTGTTATATTCCCGGAGGGAGTGTGGTGCTTTAAACCCTTGCGAAGGGTTTGAAAAATAATAGATACGTGGAATTTTTTTTGTGCGATTGACTGGCCCGTTGTTCTAGTAGTTAAGGGCCCTGAATTCTATGCCGAAGGTCGTGGGTTCGATTCCCACCCAGGACAAATGTTTTTGTGATGAGCACGATCATTTGTTCTGTGTCTGGGTGTAATTTATCTATAATATGTATGTTTTAGAAATATATAAGTATGTTTATTAGTTGTCTAGCACTCATAACACAAGCTCTGCTCCGCTTGAAAATAGACAGCGTTGTGTGATTGATATCGAATGTCGAATATTATTTTTAATATGGAAAGTATTTTAATATGATGATACCTACAAAATATACAGAATAGCTCAGTAAAATTCTTTGTTTGTTTCAACATGATTGGCGTTCATATAGCTATTGTCTTTGAGGTCTGGTAAACAATTTAATATCAGTCAACATTTCTGTATTTCTATTGCTATAGAAGGGAAGATTCTGGCTCAAATATCTTCAACCTTGATGTCAGGCAACACGTACTGAGACCATTCCTAGATGGGTGACAAGCTTAACTTGTCTAGATACCTACGTGCTTCGGAAATCACGCTAAGCCGTTGGTTATGAGTATTGAAATGGAATTGTACAGATCTTTGACATTCGTTTCCATATTGGTAATGACTTAATATTCCATACTCAATGCTTTATTTCGTTCCAAAATGTTATAGAGCTTTTTTATAATTCTGAAAGATTTTATTTATGGTCTTAAAAATATAATAAAACTTACTAAATAAACTAACTCTGTACATATAATATAAAAATACTGTACTCAGGCGTTAAAGTACTCCTCCACATCGCTGCCGCTGTCATCCGGAAATGTACCCAGAAGACTGACAGAATTGCCACGTTGAATGGCAATGCAACGCCGACTGATCGACTGGCGTTTATCGCCCAAAGAATCATCTTTGGGCGATAAACGCCAGTCGATCAGTCGGCGGGAAATTTCCTTAAAAAAGAAACGCGTAGGTACTCGGATCTCATGACCCAAGCGTTTTGACCCCAAACGGCTCAAAACTATAATTACCAATAAGGTTACAGTGTTTGCGCCGTTTACTCGTTTTTTTTTTTTTTGTTAAGTAGGAATATTAGTAAAGATTTTACCAAATACTATCCAATTCAAAGGCATATTAAACCACGCGACAACAGCTCCATACATCACAATATCTTGACACACTATAATTTATTATTCACAAATATTTTGCCTTATCATATCAAATTCCCCAAAAGCAAGGTCGCTTACAGCCACTTGGATAACAAACACACCCACTTCCGTGAATTTGTCAAACAATAAAATGACCTTGCGAGTAAAACAGTGACAAAGTACAACTCCCCTATAACTCCCCCTTTTGTTTCCGTAATTCGAAAACAGCACAAAAATTCGGCCATCTTATTAAAATTCCATACCGTAGATTCTTTGGGGAATATTAAAATATTTGGAACATCCAACGTAGACGGAAAAGATAAAATTTCGCCAAGTGTCAGTTTACGAACGAAGTTGGGTTCTGCAGTCATTTATTTATTTTACATCTTTAAATAAATTAGAGTGAACTTGTTGAGGGAAACATTACCACTATACTTACGAGTATATGTAGCTAAAGTTTGAAGGGTCTGCGAAATTAGGGGTCGATACCTAACTACACATAGGTACTACGCTCGTGATTACCTTCCTACCCTTATTTCATATGACTGAGGGTAAATGGTCACGCTATCATTCAATTTCTACTTAGGTACTACCTGGGACCTGACAAAGATGCCATGACTTGATAAAATTATTATAATTACGGTATGAGAAAAGGGTACTACTATTCTTCCTGGGTAGCTCTGTCTCTCTCTCAGACGAGAATTATAATGATTTTAAAGGCGGCTCCATATTAGTGCCGTGTGTATGACTTGTGTAGTTTACGCCCTTCTTTTCTATATTCATGTTCACGCCTATTTATGGAGCTTCACGCTCCTAATCTGTAGCCGCCATAAGACATGGCGAGTCCCCAGGTACTTTAACCAAGGAAATCCTACCTAGGGTTGATGCGAAAGCGGATCACCGGGGCCCTGGAACTAAGGCAGGAAGGAACGGTGGGTCGTTTAGTCAGTTGAAGTCTGACACTGTTTCCCGCTCCGCCAAAGGGAGGGATTCGTCATTCGATGATTTTTCCTACCATAACGAAAAACCATGCAAGTACCTAAATACTTAATTTCTGTAACATATCCTAAAATGGCCCATTATCAAAAATTATGAGAGTAAGCGAAATTATGAGGGCATCTCCATTACGGAACCTTAAAAATTCGGGTCATATGGAAATTTGCTTTAGATTCATTAAATGCATTCGCTTATATTAATGTGGGTCCCAAATCGGCCATATCATTTTTGAATTTTTGTTCTATGTTAATTAGGATTATAACGAAAAGGTCCGATTCTTATCATATTTTAGTAATTATCCTTCGGTTTCGCCGCTTATCTGGGTTCCCTTGTATCAGTTGCTGATCTTTGAGAACGGTATAACTTCATATTTCTCTCTCTTTCCTTCATAGGGCTTGATTTGTACGGAATATTGATCTTTTGTTTAAAACTATTATTCATACACTCGCTTTATAGAGTTTAATCTCTGTCAGCCTGTTCAGATAAAGGAATGGCGTACCAAATTAAGGGATACGTCAAGCCAAACAAACTGATATAAATTACAAATAATCAAAACGTTAAGAATTAGGTATTATTTGGCACGTCGTCGGATATCCATGTGCAATCCATTCTTAATATCTCGGACAATATCAAATCTAACTTACCAGATACAAAACTATGTTCAAACCATCCACATGGCTTTTGTGGACGGAATATAATCTCCGGAGAATTCACAACTGCTTGAAAAGTTTAGTGAAAACCGCTCTTAAAGAGCTTGACCCACATAAAGTTCCGGGAAATATTACAAAGTACCATCCCGCGATCAACGTTCAAATCTCGGAATTCCCGGAAATAAGTACCGGATCACGGAATTACCTTGCCGACGAATTTTATTGTTCTTTCCACAATTAAGCAGAAGCTTATCCGACTTTACATAAAACTGAGCGTTGTTTTAATTGTCATGGTTAAGAAAACAGTGGATCAAGTTGATGGGGTTCTTGAAAAATTAAGGCAGTATTTTTTGAGGCTGTTTCCTATGCACAACTTCTTATTAAGGGTTTAGTACCCAAAACGCAAACCGGAACTCTATTACTAAAACTCCGCTATTGAAATTTTCATAAGCAATTTGCATTTGTATTGCCGCTATAACAACAAATAATACAAATTATTTAAGTAGGGCTCACATACAACAAATAATTTTTTGTTCCGACTCGCGCTAAATTGATTCGTACTTCGAAAACTATGCAGCGACATCTATGGCGTTACATAAGAACTAAACTACGAAATTGCTGAATATATACCACAGACCGAAATTCTAGATATAATAAATAACACTGTCTGGTCGGAGGATCCTCCCCTTAATACGAAGGAATGTGGGAATTTACACTCTGTTCCTCATATCAAGTAGAAACATAACGTAATATTTTAGGCGGCCTCTAAAATAATATTACATCAATTTTAGAGGTAAACCTAATGATGTTAAAAGCAAAACTAATTATGACCATGGGATAACTCAAAATGATGAATGAACCGCTTGGGGAAAGCCTGTATCAAACGGACTTTGCATGTTCAAAGGAATGGATAAGCATTCCCGAAGTTAAGACTTCGGGGATACTTATCCGTTCCGTTATCTTCATCATCATCATCATCAGCCTTTTTAATGTTCCCACTGCTGGGACACAGGCCTCCTCTCTCGGAGAGGGAAAGTCTTACTATAACGACTGGTAATGCTTTCGCATCCATTGGATTCCAGCGACCTTCTGTCACCAAGTCATCGGTCTACCTTGTGGAAGACATTCCAACATTGCGTCTTCAGAACATTTCTGCTCCAACCATCATCTGTCCTGCGAGCATTGAGACTTGACGACTACAACTTAAAAAAAATAAAGATAAAATTTGTGACCTGACGAAATCTTTATCCCTTATAAAAAATCCAAAAATCCAAAAATCTATTGGTCCCAAACTTTTTTTTTTATAGTTGTTCCTTAGCAAGAACTCCTGTATCAATGCGTTAAAAACCGTTTAAAGTCATATACAAACCGTTTCAACCCAACAATTTACTCCAACCAGATCTCGGTCACATCGTAAACTGACATTGGCATATAAAAAGACAGTAAAACTTTAACAATGTACTCGTTAACTGCGTATTTTAACTGTCTATTAGTTCCAACTATTCTTCTTGATTAGATACTTGACTTGCTTTTATGAGACAGTTAAAAGAGGATTTTGCTAAAGTGTTTCAGGATAGCAGTTAACGGGAATGGCAATGGTTATTTCTCTGGGAATATGACAGAAATTACGTATGTTGATAGGTGCTTACATGGCAATAGGTTTTTATTGGTAACTTCAGTAAGGTGTTGTTTATTTTAGTTTTTTTGAGCTTATCGTTATTCGATAGAGTGGCAGCTGCGTATCGGTAAACGCAGCGTTGGAATAATGCCTCTCACAAAATGGGCTGTAGACCTGATGAGAGTCGAAGGTCGTCGTAGTCATATGATACTTGGAGGAGAGTTATGTCCAGCTATAATGTCAGTTGGAACGATGATGATGATGAATCATGGTTGTAAACCTAAAAAGTACAATGCTACTAGAGTATCTGCTACTACTAGTGCAAAAACAAAACTTATGAAGGTTTTGCAATACAAACCAGTTAGATCACTCTGTAAAAGAAACTAAAAAACCAAACTAAAATTTAACCAGCACAGCAAAAGGTATCTAATAAAAAGAATCGTCTTTCTTCACTATCTAAAAAGAAAGCATTTCAGCAAAATGCCCCCACAAATCGACTCCAATTGGGTTCCTCACAAATCAAATTAAATCCAATCTACCACAAAAAACTTTTTCGATTCAAAAAGAGACATAACATGACCTCATTATAACAGCCATCACGTTGAAAAGCGGACAGAGTATGAAAAAAAAAGAATATAACAACTCGAGTGTCCGAAAAGCGTCCAAATTCCAAATATGACGTTTTTGTAATCTAACTTTTTGCGTGATCAATCACCTTGTGAAAAGTTGTGCCGTTAAGCTGTCCGGATTATTAAAAATACCTCGGACAGAGCTCGCATTACGTCACGTTACGAGCTTATAAGGGTGCTCTTCCATTAGAGGTGTGCACAAAAAAAATCTTCACCAATAGAACTACTTCATTTTCTTAACTTAGCATATCGAAGCTCAAAAAGATAGATAAATATCCTCAAACTCCTTTGCTTTATATCTCTATTATATCTTTAGTGGTAAAGCACAGCACACACATTCGCGAGTTATGTTACATTATAAGATCGCATTTTAAGCATTACATTACAGCAGCATGTACCTGCTCCAGGCCCCATTAGCTCCAGATCTCGCTTCCTTTTTCCCAAATAGCTTGAGATCCACTTCCAGAAGGTTAGACTCCAAGCTAGCTGGGTAAACGGATGAATATGTGTGTTTGAAATGACTGCCTATCAGACCTACACAACACAATTACTAAGCAACTGGACAGATTGGATGGACTGATGGTCAGATATTCTGGCGTCTGTGTGGCAACCTGTAATGACTGTCTAAGATCTACGAATGTCAGCTAAGATCAATCACTTTACGTGCTTTTTGATACACGGTGTGTCGGTAATGTACTCGATAAATTTAGAAAAGTTCTTATAAATTGAAAACATATTAGTTCCTACTACCTCCTGTATAAGAGCCGATGCTTAATGCCATAAAGGGCGAAACTATAAAATATTGCTCTACCAAGACAGTGACGTAAGCGAGTTGTAAAGATAACCGCTCGGCCGAGCAGTTCATACGTACCGAGTATTTGGCTATCCACTAGGCTATCACGTTTTCTCCTGGCTCTGACTAACAATAACATCATTCGTTTTTGTAACCGCTCGTACTGTTTACGTTCCAAACTGTTCGTAACGTGAACATTAGAACGAGTTTCAGTTGTTTTGACAATGTTAGACGAAACAGCGAACATTGTAAAACTCGATTATCCTTACTCAGGTGCAATGTAACATATTGTATGTTTAATATTGCAGATGTGCGCGCGTATTGCTCGCTTCCTTCATCCAGCGTCGTAATGTTCGAACTTGAGCTGTAACATTACATAATATTGTCACTCTAGTGAATGAGTTCCTTTAGGATGGTTCCTAAATGCGTTGAATTTTTTAGGAGTTTTATTTCGTTAAATTGGATAGGACTTGGCTAAGGACGTTTAGTTTAGACTAGAAATAGCTCGTTTAACAAGTAAATGAAACGCTTGATTAGTTCTGTCTGGATTCTGTTTGAATTAGACATTGTTTAAGTTCTATTTTAGAGAATTTTCTGTCCCTTTGTTTAAGCAAAGACTTGTTTTATTTCAATATTTGGGTTGGGTCTCATACTTATTCAATATTAGACGTATCTGTGCTAGGTCATTTTGAGATTTTGGTGTGCCGCCTTCAATTAATTGTTTATGATTGACGTCCAGGTTAGACTTCAAGCTTTTTTGAACTGTTTGGCAATGTTCAGGACTTGATCTCAATACTAGGTCTGCTTATGCTGCTGTATCTTTTTTATTTTTATGTTAGAAAACTGAAGAAAGGTTACTTCAGTTACATAATTATATAGATATATTCTTCAGAGATATATCGCGATAACTATTTTAAACAATTTTACAGAAGTTCATGTAACCTTCACCTGTATCCATGACGACTTAAGATGTGAATTACAAAGGCTATTCCTTTGTTGGATTGGGCGTATCTTAAAACAAAAGTAGATAACTAATGGAATTTTATGTTAAAAGAATTGTAACATTAATCTTTTGAATACCGTAATAAAAGACATACTTAGTAGAAAGACAATAGGTGTGCAAACACCGTTCGCTTGGGGCTCAAGACTTTAATACCATAGTTCAAAATTTACCAAGCATTTCATTGAGCTTTTAAATTATTTACTTGCTCAACCCCACAGTCAATAGAGTAATAATTTATAGTCTGACTATCCTAAGCATATTGATACTTTTTGCGGGAATAACTTGCGACCCACGGATATCCCTCAAGTTGAAGGGTAAAATTTACAAGTCCGTGATAAGACCTGTCCTACTGTATGGATCAGAATGTTGGGCTGTGAAAAAGACGGATGAAAAAAGACTGCATGTAGCGGAGATGAGAATATTGAGATGGATGTGTGGTGTGACGAGAATGGATAAAGTGAGAAATGAGTATATTAGAGGAAGTCTGAAAGTGGCGCCAGTGACTGAAAAGTTGAAAGGAAATCGTTTGTCTTGGTATGGTCATGTGAAGAGGAGAGATGAAACGCATGTCACAAAAAGAGTTTTGAGTTTACACGTAGATGGATGGAGAGGAAGGGGGAGGCCAAAGAAGAGATGGATGGATTGTGTGAGGAGTGATATGAAAGAAAAGGGAGTTACTGATAGTGTGACGGGTGACAGGACAGAGTGGAAGAAAAGAACATGTTGCACCGACCCCAAATAAAATGGGATAAGGGTAGGATGATGATGATTGATACTTTTTACGCAAATTGACAACATCGCTCAAAATTTTTCTATTTTTATCAATGTATAAGACATTTATTTAAAAGCTGGCTATATTGTATCATCGTACCGTGTTTGTACCTTATTGCTCATAAAATCTTCTCGACAACGGGACAAAAACAAAACCACAAAACATTTTATTGATATTAAAAGCATTGTCAAAACAGTTTTATAGCTTGAGCTATACCTGTGATTTTGTCCACGTAGATATACGAATTTCTCTTTATTATTTCAACATCACATTGTAACTTCTATGTGATACTTTGACTTCGATTTTACTTCCAAATCCGTGAGCGGACCCCCGGTATTCCGTAAGAGCTAAAATGTGGGCTGAGCGGGAAATAGCTTTTTTTTTAAACTTTACAACTGAAATTAACAGATTTCAGTAAGAAATGTTGTGTTTTCTATGACGAGGCTTCGCCCCTTTAGGGCTCCTACAGTTTGCTGACAACTCCTTGAAGCGCGAAGAAACAGTGCGCGCCGTTGACGACTTAGACTCGGTCTGTTACTAGACGATCGGACGGCGAGCTACCCATTGCTCGCCATCCGCAAGCCAGTGTTTACGGTGGCCGGATATCGACGGAATCGCGGCGGCGACGGCTACGGCGAGGGCGCTGTTGCCTTTGCCTTATGCGGTCGGCCTCCTCCTTTAAGAGCATTACTGCTTCGCAGAAGGAGGCGACCGCCTGCCATTCCTCTTCGCTGCGGACATGACAATGCTTGTTACTTTCGTTGATTTTAAAGAATATGTATGCTACAACAATCCCCTGTCCCTGGGGTCCTTGCTAAGAACAAAGAAGGCTAAGGTAGTCCGCGATTAAAAAAAGGTTGGGATCAATTGATTTTTTTTACTATAGATAGGCTTGCGTTTTACCACTATCTCGCCTGACGATAAGCGATGATGTAGTCGAAGATGGAGCACACTTACCTAGAAGTAACTTATTCACTCTTGACTTAAAGACCCCTAGATTGCCGCTATCAGGAAAGTTTCGCACTGACAGTTTTGCCGCAACAAACTCAAGAATATAGCAAGACATAAATACGGATTCTGTTGAAATAGACTTACGACATCCACAAAAATCATCAATTTATTTCCTGAATTTGTGAAGAAAAACTTTCATGCTTTAATATAATACACTAACAAAGTATACGATACGAAGTCCCTGTTATATGTTGACAAAGTTTCTGAATTCATTTCATACTTTTGTACTTGATAACGAAATACGGGAGAAAAGTAAACGTCCTTCAAGGCCTGTGCTCACTGGAGCGTACCAAGGGTTCGGCGACAAAAGTATTTTTGGTACAAACTTTGGCGTTCCTAATTATGTTAGGGAAAACTCTTTTTATCTTTGTTGGAAAACTCTAGATAATATTTATTCGGGAATCGTTCACGTGTGTGAGTTACTGCCTTTATTTTTAGTTATTACATTTTGTGATTGAATTTATATAAAATGTTTCTGTAATTTTATTAAAATATTTCTGTGTTTTCGTTTGTCGGCCGTATCGTTTCATTATAAAGCCTCAGGGTATAAAATCAGTCTGAAATGAGAAATGAACAGACACTGAAAATATTTTCGTATAATGTTTTTTTTTAAGTAGCGCCAGTGACTCAAAAGTTGAAAGGAAATCGTTTGTCTTGGTATGGTCATGTGAAGAGGAGAGATGAAGAAACGCACGTTACATAAAGAGTTCTGAGTTTACACGTAGATAGATAGAGAGGAAGAAGGAGGCCAAAGAAGAGATGGATGGGTTATGCGAAGAGTAATATGAAAGAAAAAGGGATTTAGTGATAGTGTGACGGGTGAGGACAGAGCGGAAGTAATATGAGATAAGTGTAGGATGATGGACAATTTTTTTTTATTGTAGAAAAGCGAGCATTTAACCACTATCTCACCTGATGGTCAGCAATGATAATCGATTGTCATTTGAGTATTAACTGAAATAACCTTTTGAGACAAAACAGATGAATTGTAGACAGAAGACGCAGCGTTGGCAGATCTTTCACAAAGTGGACCAATGACCTGGTGAAGGTACTCATAGCGGTAATCCAATGGATGTGAGACACACCAGGTAAGTCATTTTGATACTTGGAGGAAGCCTTTGTCCAACATTGGACGTCTTTCGGCTGAAACGGTGATGATAGTGAGATGAAGATTTCAAATTAACTCTTGAGCCTCGAGCGGATGAATTCGATCGCACACCTATTGTCTTTCTGTTATGTCTTTAATTACGGTATTCGAAAGGTTAAAACTAGATTCGCCCGCGTGTCTTAGCACGTATGTCCAATAGTAGACGTCTTTCAGCTGATACGGTGACGAAGACTTCAAACATTCGTATTACCAACCTAGATCCGCCAGCGTGTCTTACAGTAAAGTTATCATCATCATCATCCTAGCGTTTGTCCCGGTAGCAACCTTGGCTTTCGCCTCGGTGCCCGGGGTCCGCTTTCCTGCAAGCACGCCTCCACTTCGCTCGGTCTTTTGCGTCCTTTCCCTTAAGCCCATTAGCACGCATGTCGTCCCCTACGACGTCGATCCAACGCCTCTTAGGCCTTCCTCGTTTTCCGGGTCCCGGCGGAGGCGGCATGGCGAGGCATCTGTTGCCCACGTAGTCTGCAGGTTTTCATAAAACGTGGCCAAACCAGCGTAAGCGGCCCTCCTGCAGATTATCCGCTATGTCACGGACCCGAAGGCTGCCCCGGATGCGGGAGTTTTTAATGCGGTCTTTCCGCGAAACTCCCGACATCCAGCGCAGCATATTCATTTCCGTGACACGCAGGCTTTGCTTATGCCGCTCAAGTACAGGCCAGTCTTCACCGCCATACAAAAGGACAGGCCTAATGATGGTCTTATAGACCTGTCCTTTGAGCCTAACCGGCATTTAGGGGTCACAGATAACAGTATTACAGTAAAGTTATACCTAGTAGTAAGTTATGCAAAGAGAAGTTACTACCGAGACTAAATGTATAGCTAGTCCAATAGTATGCCAAATTTCAATAAAAATCTCTTCAGTTGTTTGAGCGTAAAGGAAGTAACAAACACAAAAATAATAAAATCTTTTACCTTAACCTATCGAGTACCGTAATTAGAGACATGATAGAAAGACAACAGGTGTGCTTAGGGCTCAAATGTTTAAATTTATTACTGTAATCATCATCTTCCTGCCCTTGTCCCGTTTTATTTGGGGTCGGCGCACTCTGTCTTTTTCTTCTACTCTGTTCTGTCACCCGTCACGCTATCACTAACTCCTCTTTCTTTCATATCACTTCTCACACAACCCATCCATATATTATTTGGTCTCCCTCTCCCTCTCCATCTATCCACATTTATACTCATGGCTTTTTTGTAACATGCGTTTCATCCCGCCTTTTGGCCATACCAAGACAAACGGTTCCCTTTCAACTTTTCAGTCACTGGCACCACTTTCAATTTAATTACTGTGATATACAGTGAAATAAACACTGCACTGGTCGCCATAAACAAGCAATGGTTTACGTCGAAACCATTGCGTATCTCTGTTTTACTGGCACACAGCACATTCCCGAAGCAAAGCCTTTGCATACAGTACCTGTATCGAAATACATAGAAGTCTATCTGTGCCTCGCAACTGAATTCGCATACAAATATTGACCCGTTCAGGGGTTACGAAAAAAGGTTATATTCAGTCAGGGATTGTAAATTTGATGTGTTACGTCAATTTTCCTTGTAGCTATGCCATTTTCATTATGACTGGAAAAATTGACTGTGTAATGTGATTTGTACAGGCCATAATTTTGTAGATTTATTTGTTAAATTCTTACAAATGGTAATTCCAAAGTCAGACATGCAAAACATTTGGAAAATATGTGACGTCATTAGCTGCCGAAGGTTGATTCTTTAAGAGCGACCAACCCGACGAACATTTTCATACAACCGCTCTTAGGTGATTGTGATTTTTTACACACTTTTCTTCAGATATTTTGGATACACAGATATCTTGTGGATATTATCTAGGTTTCTATAGAAAACAAAACATAAATTTGTGTAACAGTAAGCCAGCAAAGTCCTCTGAAAATCTGCTATTTTACGTGAACTTTGACTCTCCATAATGTACTCCTATATTAAAAATATAAAAAGTACTTGTATAGGAGCCTAGCGCATTTAATCGTGACTCTAAATGTTGTAATTTTTTTTTTCAAAAATCCTTTAGCGTTTAATAAAAACACATATTTCCTGGAACAAGTTTTGTGAAAGATTTGAATATATCGTAGAATCACCGAATGCTAACAGAGTTTTCAAGGGTTATCTCTCTTTTTTCGCATTATTTTAGCATCAAACACCACTTTGAATTGCGTTAAATGAAGCTACAAGCTTTTAAACCATACGCGATGTTGATGATAGGCGAGTGAGGAAGCCTCACCTTAAGGGGCAGATATACGGCGACCTTGAGCAAATAAAAGAAAAGCTAGCATCACTTCCCGCACATCAAGATTATTCGAATGATAATTTGTTAAATTGTCCTTCATTTATTAAACAAAATATGAATAAAAGCCATATATCAAAAGATTGGTAATTAAATCATCTTCTAGTTTGTAAAAGTTACCAAAGAGTAGGTTACATAATCTTACTATTTTACAGCACCGCTCGGGATTTAGGGCTTTAACCTAAAAATACTGGCTAAAACATACACACAAAAATTCAAAACTAGTCAATACAAGAACCGCAAATTCTGCAGATTCTATTAAAGTTGACAGGAACGACACGATTTGTATTCAGACTACAAAATACACACGATGAAACGACACCGTTTGCTTTGTCGCGGCAACCAAATGAGAACAGTTTTGGCTTTTGTACCTGAATGTAAACAGGTACACTTAGGTACAGAGGTAAATTTTGTACCGGTATGTAAACAAGTACAGAGGTAAATTTTCGCACCACTAATTTTAGGTTTTGACTTTAGTCTGGTTATACAAATAGTTACGATGTTGCTAAGCTAGCGAATTTAAGTGGGTTTAATGAGGGTTAAAACTGTGAGGGCTGAATATCGAATTACTTTTCTTTATATCGAATTAAGTGGCAATGGGCTGGGCACTTCTGAGTGTGGTGGTGGCCGAGTGGTATCGTCTCCGACTTACGAGTTGTAGGTCTCGGGATCAAACTCAGCCAGGCGCATTACCTTATGTAATTTATTTCATCACCAATGCTCTCAAAACGGTGATAGAAAACATCGTGAGGAAACCGGCATGTCTTAGGACCAAAAATTCGAAGACATGTGACATCCACCAATCCGCACTGTGCCCGCGAGGTGGGTTATGGCCCATTCCCTTACCCAGAGAGAAAAGCTGTGTCCCAGCAGTGGAAACATTAAGAAGGCTCATGATGGTGATGAAGCAGGGCACTTTGCTCGTAGAAAGGGAACTACGTATTGTAAGATAGTGTTGAAAGGCCAAGGATCGAAGATCCTGGTGAGAGTCAAGGGAATGCGATGAATACAAGACGCACAGGACTGTTCGTTGTGGTGATACTTGGGGTAGCCTATGTCCAATAGTGGGCGCGTTTAGGCTGTAATGATCAAAATAATGATACTTGTTAATTACAACTCAGCAACAAAAAATATAATCAGATTTACATGTATACGTATAATTTAGACATAGTGGAGAAAGTTTTATATTGCAAACGAGGCGAAATTCACTCGAGCTGAGGGTGGGTGTTATAGAGATACGTCATCTGTGAAAAAGAGATTGCCCAAAGTATGTAGCTTCATACCAACTTGTTTCAAACCTAATAAATGAGTAAACGATTTCAAAATGATAATTAGTTATTTTTTGTAAAAGTAGGAATTGTTAACCATTTTTTCATATGGTTTTTTTAATGTGGTTAAAAAAATAATAAGTACATTTAAATGAAACATTATGTTTGGAATTAATGTAGACACTTGTGACAACATGTGGTACGGGGTTTTTTATGGTTGGTAAAAAACACCCAATGACGAATCCCGCCCTTGAGCGGAGCGGAAAATAGTCTCAGAATCTTACTGACTAAACAACCTACCCCGTTCCTACATTGCCATACATACTAATGCCAGAACCTAGTATGTATAGCAACAGCTTTCAGACATGAATCGGCATTCTTTTTTCAACTATCTAACCATAACGGTTCATGAGAAACAGCATAGTGATAGATAGACGAACAGCAGCACTCATAGAAATCGGGTTCCATTTAACCTTTAGAGTACGCAACCCTAACAAGGCATCTGACTTAACAAGTAACAACTCCAATTCGATTCTAGAATCGAAGCATTCCTCTTTGAAAGCTATTAAAGCAGTGATGCGCATTTCCTTCACTTAGTAGCTCTTAGGGGCTCGTCGTCCCGGCTTATTCCAGCCAGGGCTCTAAGTCTTCTCACAATGCAGATTATCCGACTAATATTATGGAAGTCCCACGTCAACGTGGATGTGACTCGAAAGTTCTACTTAACATATTTTTATAAACAGTTAGGTGTATGTGTCGTTCTTTTGGAGGGTTCCGTAGTCAACTAGGCATCCTTATTGATGGGATGACCAATTTTCAGAATGAAAATTGCTAATACTAGCACCAATCTTATAAAATGAACCCTCTCTGTCTATCAAATGTTGTGCTTCGATGGAGAGAGTTAAGTTTAATGCTTTTGCAATAGCTTGTAACATTCGTCAATCATCAAAATCGATCCACGCATTTTAGAGATTAACCGGAACAAATAGAGAAACAGACTAATAAAAAAAAAATAAAAAAAATGTAATCTTTGTAATAGGTATTGAATATACTTTCATTTGCATTTAGTATAATATTTAGATCTCTTTTTTTAACGGTACATTAATAAAAATAAGAAACTTATTAATATAAAAATTTCAAATATTTTGTTTTTTTGTTCCAGGTACGAAAATGGCCCAAAGTTTTGCTGACTGCGGAAAAATTATGGTGATTTATTAGGATTAATTAATTACTTTGAATTTCCTAAAAAGAGCTCGAAGGTAAAGGTGAGGAAGAAATAGTAAGAACAAAACATGTAGATGTTCTAGGTTAAGCAACACTTCTTTAAGGTCAATCCATGGATGAGCGACTATACATTACGTAATCAGTCTCCTTCGTACTCAGTAAGCTTTTGAAGGAGAATGATACAGTGTAACCCACAATATTTAATTTTTGAAAGATTTCTTTGTAATTTGTAACTCAGTATTGGAAGGTAGGTACAGTGACAAACATTATATTTAGAATAAATATTTGAATTAATTTTTCGGTACAGTCCTGCATACGTTATGAAATTGCACGATATTAACCTTTTGAATACCATTTAGAGACATAATAGACAATAGGTATGCGAACGCCGGCATTCCCTTGGACTCATTTACACTACATTCCCTGCACTATAGAGGGTTCCTGTTAACCACTTAGTAACGGAACCCAAAAAAATGTTTCTTTTAGAAAACTTAATCCCCGACCTTTTAACTTAACGAGCCCGAGTAGTTCGCTTGCTTCGAAGCTTACGTTAAAAAGGATTTACCATTCAGAAGGAAGCCGATTGATCACGCTTAGAACATGAATCTTCAAAGGCATTAGGAACTAGCGATCGAATGTAGATGAAGTATGAATGTGCTAAGTTGGCGACTTTATCGCTTTTGGAACTGTTTCCTAAAGTTATTAGTTTTAGTCTGCACTATAAATGGCTAATTGAGCCGGTTTAATACGAATATTAAGTTAAAGCCCAATATAATTTTAACCCCTGTTTTGCTGCGTAAAATACCTAAGTGTTGCGTGTGTGTTGTGTTGTGTGTGTTGTGTGTTAGTGTTGTGTGTGTTGTGTTGTGTGTGTGTTGTGTTGTGTGTTGTTGTTGTGTGTGTGTGTGTGTGTGTGTGTTTCTTTTAGGTGAGAAAATCATTCAAAGACAAATCCCGGCCTTTGGCGGACTGAGCGTATGTCAGACTTTTGCGTTGCATTGCATAAGCCTTATAAAGTTCCCACTGTTGGGACACTGGCCTCCTCTCTAGAAGAAGAAATGGGCCATAATCTACCACGCGGACACAGTGTAGAATGGTGGATGTCACATGTCTTCCGGGTCGTCATACGTGTAGCTCCGCTTGTCTTGTAAGTACCGAGCTTCAGTCGTTGACAGCTCGAAGTATTCTACGAGCGCCTCAAGAGAGAGATGTCAGCAAATCGTAGGAGCCTAGTAAGACCGATGCCTGCTAGGCCCATAGACATTTTTTATGCATTTCCACCTGAAAATTGTCTCTTTGTCATAGACACAAAGGGCAACAGAAAGAGACTGAAAGATGCATAGGCATTTTTGTTAGTAAAAAAGTCTAAAACGCCCTCCAGTTTAACCATAGAGGGAGAACAGTCATAAAATGATTTCGCACCTTACAAAACGGCAAAAAGCTTCTTAAGGCAAAAGGCTTCTTATACAAACTTCGATAAACAAAGGAAACAAATCATTACAAAAACAAAACGTTTTACGATCTACGGGATGATGAAGAATCGATGACAGTATGAAACAATACGCTCCCGGAAATTTCTCACTCCCGAAATATCTCAATTGGGAAAATTCCAAGGATCTTGTACCGACTACGAACTTCTAAAAGCCATCTTCGTAAACAAAGACATGCCAAATTGTTTAATAAACGTTCACAAGACTTACAAAATTACGATTCGAGATTTCTATTGATTTCACTTGTTTTGTGTAAACAGATAAACAGCAATTAATAAAATATAATGTATATAAAAATATGTATACACTTTTAGGATTTCGTAATCTCAGTTGGCATAATCGGAACCGGAAGACGCAGCGTTGGAAGGCCTCCCACTAGATGAACCAATAAACTGGTTTGGGTTGCTGGAATCCGATGGATGCAAAACGCACAGGAACGGCGTTTGTGACCTATGTCCAGCAGTAGACGTCTTTCAACTATGAGGATGATGATGATAAACCGAACCCTTATATTTACTATGTTGTCTGTTTATTCGTCTGTGATAGAAGATATCTCCTTTGTGATGCTGTAAGCTGTAGGGCACATTGCTCGCTGATGGTTCAACATGGCAATAATATCTAACTATGGAATATAATTATTATTAAACATTTCCCATTGACATCGAGTAGAAGTTTTTTGATGCCCTATAAGTATAATAATTTTATTGTTCAGTTTATCTTGAAAACAAAGACAGCAACAGTCTCAATTCAGTTTAGACCGTGTACAATAAAACCCGACTCATTGTCAACACTCAATCACACACTAACAAATTGAAGACCGACAACGATTCCTGGAACCTTCTCATATATTATTCACCTATGTGTATCGAATCCATTAGCTTTAAGATCGAATACTTCTCTACCAAAGGAATGCTGTATGGGCCATAGAATAGTACCATCAAAAGGTGAATCATCATCGTCATAATCATTATCATCATTTCAGTGAAAAAACCTACTACTGTTTGAACATAGACCTACAGCAGGTGTCACCATCACAACAGGTTCTGTGCGTCTCGCATCCGTCGGATTCCCGTGACTCTTTCCAGGTCATCCGTCCCACCTTTCAAAGTTGTATTTGCTGGTTTGTGGTCGCTCTAGAACCTTTCGTCCCCATCGACGATCTTTTCAAATGGCCTTTTAATGAAATAAAACATTGATACTAAATCAGGGATCTAAGTCTCTTTTCAAAATCCATACAAGAAAAATGTATTAGTGAAATTGTATGAAAACCTTGCTTCTTCGTATTTCGAGGTAGAACTATCAATATTTAAGTGAAATTATCCAGTCTGTGCAAGCATTTAACGGTATTCGTGAAGCTCAACCCAGAACAAGGTACTAAACAGACAGACTTGATGAAAAGAATAGAAAAGACGAAAAAAAAAACAGCAATTCTAGTACATTTATACCAGTTAAGTGAACATAAATGTACTGACCACCATCTTATAATTATGGGTACTAATTTTTTTGGTATTTTTTTTTTTGGTGGGCAAAAGTCAACCAATAACGTATCCCGCTCAAGGGCGGAGTGGGAAACAGTGTCAGACTCTTACTGACTAAACAGTACCCCGTTGCTTCTTTGCCCTTCGCACTGGGACCAAGCCTTCCTTTCTGAAAGAGACGCTGGGCCACAGTAGATATTTTTGGTGTTCAATATTATGAACCATTATTCTATGACCATTTTCATCTTTTCCATTCTTTCTAGCCCAACGTGGCAGATTGAATCATATCATTTACGTCTATTACTTATGCTTTATCTCCTGAATTTTATGTCCTATAAAAATACCTGTTTTATAAAAGATTTTATTTTATAACTTTTGAATTTTTGGGCAAGGATTAGGCTAGTATTATCTGATGCGGGATAGAGATATGGATTTTATTAATACCGAGACTTTTGTACGAGCAAAGACTTTTATGATTGTCGTAAATGTGAGGCTTGGTTTTTGTTCGCTTTGATGTATGAAGAGAATAATGACTTAGATCTTATATGCTTTTAATATAGTAAGTTTGTACATAGCTAAGTTTTGTCATTTAGTTATCTTGCAGAGCAATGGTGGCCGAGTGGTGAAATCCCCTACTTACGAGTCGCGAATCCAAACCCAGCCACATTGCTGGACTTAGTCCCTTTGAAATGAATAGTCTCTTAATAAACTACTGCGATTCACCATCACCACTACCATCACTGCTTATCATCAGCTGGGATCGCAATCAAGCACTACTTTATATAATTAAAAATTTATATCCAAGTATATTAAACTCTTGAGCTCCATGCGAACGCCGACGTTCACACACCTATTTTCTTTGTCGAAGCCAATTAGAGCCACGGGTTTGCGTCTGAAAAGGAAAGCTCTGGCCCTAGTATGTATGGCGATGTAGGAACGGGGTAGGTTGTTTAGTCAGTAAGAGTCTGACACTTGTTTTCCGCTCCGCCCAAGAGCGGGACTCGTCTTTGGATGATTTTTACCTACCATAAAAAAACCATTGTCTTTCTATTATGTCTTTAATTACTTTTTTGATTGACTGATTTGATTTCCAAACTTACTTAGTGAACTATTGATACCTGTGCTACTATTTCAATCAGCTCTTCTGTCCCCAGAAGGCGTTTAATCCTGCTTATTTATTCAGAGCGTCTTTGAGGGACTTTGCTGACACTGTGTGACGTACATATCCGTATATCTATGTCTCTCGTGCACTCAAAGAGCACGTACACTACCGCTTCCCCCATTTCCATGAATGCACAAGGGACTGATACGCCTATTACGTTTTAACTGTCTCCGGTGATCGTCTCTGGTAGGAGGTGCAAACTGCCTTTGTTCAATGGCTGAAGGCTTTTGAAAAACATCGTCTGTACAATAATTCATTTTTTATCTTTTCGATCTTGTAATTACAATTAAAGAAAAATAGGTGTGCGAACGCTGATGTTCGCTTGGGGCTTAATGAATGAAACCTTAGTTTTTTTTTGTGGGAAATATCATCAAATTCCGAATCCCGCCCTTAACCAGAGCGGGAGACAGTGTCAGACTTCTACTGACTAGACGACCCACCGTTCCTTGTTGCCTTAGTCATCAACCCTTGACCCCAGGAGGCTTTGACCCTGCCAGGCCCCTTCAGTTTGCTGACAACTCCTTGAGGCGCTACTGCTCGCAGTCGACGACTTGGGCACGGTCTGGACTGTTACCAGACGACCGGACGACGAGCTAAGCTAAATGAGATGGAGAATCCAATCGCAAACAAGCAACTCTAGAGCATAAAAAATATAATTGGACATGTACCGTTTCAATCTACACTAATACAATAAAGAGGTAAAGTTTGTTTTTTTGTTTGTAGGAGGTAATCTCTGGAACTACTGCTCCGATTGAAAAAAAATTAGCAACTATAGAAAGCTGCTTTACTCCTGAGTGACATAGGCTATATTTTATGTACGCGGGCGAAGCCGCTGACAAAATCTAGTTAACTATAAATAAATAGCTCCCACAAATCTCAAAAATTTACAATCAGGTTGCAAATAAAACCCATTTTAATACTAATCTGAAACCGGGTAGGCACCTTTTAAAAAGAAAATAATACATTCCCAAGATTACCAGCTAAACAATAAAATTAACTTCGCCAGCCCCGGACTTTGCTTATTAAGGTCAATAACGAACGTAATCTTAATAGAAGAAAACTGCAAGAAAGTAGTTTCAAACTTCCGGCCTTAATAAACTGAGGTGGCGGGGGAGGGGTGGAATAAACCGGGACTATGAGACCGGATATAACCGGTTTACTTTAGAGGAATGAATCGGGATTTTACTGAAAGGTTTTATGTAGGTTGGTTATTATAACATAGCAATAAAAAAAACAAAATGGTTTTTATTTCACATCGGCCTACATGGGCACTTCTAAAACGTCAGAAGCTAGTGCACGGTTCCAAATTGGTCGTTTCCTATGGAGAAGAACGTGCAAAAAAAAATGTTTGTTTATATTTATTAATATAATTATTGCATTAATATAATTTACTGTAAGTCATCAGTGCTTATTAGCTGAGCCTACACTTAGACCTGAGGAATCTACCACAAGTTTTTAATACGATCCGGTCTAAAAGCTCATGGTAGAGCCGAAACTGAAATGTTATCTCAGGGGTGTATAGCTCTTTCTCGCTCGTATACATTTCTAAAACATTTTAACATCTCATGCCAGGTAAAATGAACAGTGAAACCGTTTGCCCACCGTAAAAAAAAAAACGTGTTATAAAAAACACCTCAAACACATATATTTTTTTATCTCTTACTTATTATAAGGAAAAGGCAACATAACAAATCAATGTCAATAAAAACCCTCATAAAACGAAGATAAAAATATATTATCGACAAAATTTAGCAAAAATCATGGCCTCAACATTGTCCTTCGGTAAAATGAATCCACAAAAAGGCTTTCAACATACCATCCAGCGATATTCAAACTTAACAACAAGCAATAAAAATAAAAATTAAATGGCAAATGGCAAAATGGTTGTAACATTAATTCGTTGCTATCTTATAGTATCATCGAAACAATTAAATGGAGTAATATTTTTGAATAAATGGAAATTCAATAATAAATAATTATTTAATTAATGTTAATTGCCATGACAACGATTATCATGATATCGAGTAATTTATTTGATAAATATTTAAGTTTTCAATTCGTATTTAAATGTCGAATAAACAAGACAGCAATTATATTGTATTTTGAAGTGCTTGTATTTAACTATGATCCAATATTTATAAGTTCTTGGATTACCGTGACCCTGGAACGCAAAAACAATGGGTTTTAGGTACTTCTCCTACTGCGACTTTCTGTATCGATACAGTCGCGAGGTGGTAGCGCTTTAGTAGCGAGTTAGCATCTCATCTATAGCGCGTTAAAAATGCGACTTGCGAATTTGCGATGCTGCCACGCGCTTACGAAACGCGCGACTAAATCGCTACAAAAAGTCACCGCGGTATTTCGTTCGTTCTCTGACAGAAAACAATACGATATGACACATACAAAGTTACGACAGATGGGCTTTTCTCAAAAAGGATCATTGACACCAATTTGATCCATTTTTACTGTCAGGACACGACACGACACACAAAAAGCTCAAAAAAAATTCGCTGCTGTAAACATTTTGTCGAGTTAAGTATGTGAATATAGAGCAGCGGGTTTTTTTCGTGATTTTTGTTTTGGTCTCATTGTAAAAGTTGTCCATATTTTGGTGTGTACAACGATCCTTTTTAAGGAAAGCCCATCTGTCGTATTAACTTTGTATAATGTTTCAATCGCACTAATATTCATTATAAATGCAAAAGTTTGTAAGTATGTGTGTGTATGTTCTTTACTTCTTAAAGCTCAAACAACTGAACGAATTCTGATAAAACTTGGTACTCATGTAGACCATGTCCTGATTCACCACAAATATTTTTTATTCTCTCAGAACAAAAATGTCTATGTGTTCCTTTGAAACAATTGTCAGTCTGTAGCTATTCATAAATAAACGGAAACAAGAATAATACAGGAAAAGCAATTGCTTTTAAACTACCAATTGAATGAATAGAATCCACAAGACAATTACTGTCAGGAAACATTTGTTATACAAATTGCAGCTTTTCGAATCTACTTTGAAATAGAAAATACAAATTCAATGCAGCTGTTTTTTGAAGCCATAATCGCTGAATCATACAGTTAGCCTATTTGTTGAAGTAAACATGGAAATTCCATTTTCATTTTTCATTCGCTGTTGGTAATTGTGATTGATAAAAATATTTTGTTCAAATTTTGTGCACGTTATACTGCTGCACTGGCTATGATTGACGCAGAATATTTTTTATTTATATGTCGGCTCGTCCAGGATATTTTCGAGTTCTGATCTACAGGGCCTCAAGTCTGCTATTACAATAGTGTCAGAATAGTCAATCATTGATTTCAAAATTGTTGATTTTGACAAATTGTGTAATCTACTGACATAATGGAGTCATTATGACTGTCCAATGATCAATCAGTGACACGTCATTGGAAAAAAAAATTTTAGAATGGTAATCTCGTACATAATGACAAATAAATATTTGAAATAATGCGGTAAATTAATAAAATTTTGACAGTTCCTTTAATCAGTGATTTAAGATTAGATTTTTATTGTGCAGTTATTGTTTATAATTCGTTAGAAGACAGCTCATACCAAAATTCTATTACGACACCGCTGACCGCCCAATGATCAGCCATTATGAATTAACAGACAACGAACTTTTAGCAAAATGAAAATGTAAATGTGTTGAAATGACAATATTTTGAAAATAGTCGACTTGGGCCCCAGGTGGGTCTATGTGGGTATTGTGCAATGAATTACAACGGCTAGGAGTTGATTCAGTTTACTTCTCAATACATTTCGGTACAGTCCACTGTTGTTACATAGGTAGAAACAATAAAACGGACGGAGTTTCAGAACGTCTTGACTCTGCGACGGCTTGGCTGAGAGTCTGCTGTAATTAGATAAGTATCGTGTACTTAAATATGTGATTGTAGTCATGATAACAGACAAATTTTACTACAAGCCCAAACTTGAAATCGCATTTATGTTCGCCTAACTGGTCAAAATGAACTGAGCTTCCTGACTTTTTTTCGCAATTTCAGGTTTCATCCCATAGTAAAAGTGATTTGTTATCATGAGTACAATCACGTGTTTAAATATCGGTTACTAATTACCAGTCACTATAAATTTACTGGTAAAAATTCAAAGGCCAAAATACCAAAAGATACCAAAATAATTACAAATTCAATGAGGCCAATATCGAGGCCACAGTCTGGCCTCATAGAAATCCACGAAAACGTCGGATTCCCCAAATTGCCGTGACATTAAGTTAACGTATTATACTTTTAGTGGAATCGAATGTACCATTAATATTGTCTGTGGCTTCGGGTCCCGCGTTATTACAGACATCAATGATACGGCTTTTATTATCTTTGGTAGATTTTTTTATGATATATATATATATTACCATAATAAATAAATAAATTATCATCAGCTTTTTAATGTTCTTACTGCTGGGACACAGGCCTCCTCTCTCTAGGAGAGGGAATGGGCCATAATCCACCACGAGGGCCCAGTGCCAATTTGTGGATGTCACATGTCTTCGAACTTTTGGTTCTAATGTTTTCCTTCACCGTTTTGATATCAGTGGTGATGATATATATATATTATATAGATATGTATATATCTATAATTAGGTATAGATATATACATATCTATAAACATTACATTGCATAGCATCAGCCTTATAATGTTCCCACTGCTGGTACTCAATCAAACCTCTTCTCTAGGAGAGGGGATGGGTCGCAATCAACCGCGCGCCCAGTGCATATTGGTGGATGTCATTTGTCTTCAAATTTTTGGTTCTAGAACATGTCGGCTTCTTATAACTACGAGTACTAACTTGACTTGATTATGATTTCAAGTCATAGTCATAGCAGAACCCGAAATATAGCATGGGTCCAACAAAAATAGGAACAGAACAGCAACTGAAATAGGGTTCCGTACCTAAAAGGTCAAAACGAGACCCCATTGCAATAACTCCGTTATCTGTCACCAGACTGTATCTCATGAATTGTTTCCTCCATTGAAAATAGCGGTAGTAACTGCTTGAAAGCTACGTTGAAGGTTATATTGTCATTGTTCACCAGTTTGGAGGTATGCGGAAAAGACAGTAAGTTTAATTGAAAAGGGAAGATCCTCCGACCAGACAGGTGTTACGTCTGGTGGGCTACTGCCCGATAGATGTCAGGCGGTTGTACCTATTCGAATCGCGTGGACAAATTTAATTGCGCGATGCAGGATAGTTCTTTTGTGACGACATAGATTTTTTTTTTCCTTTATTATTAAGAACAAAGAACAAATTTCTTAATAATTGATTACAATCTAGCCTAGGAGACTAATAAGTAATTTAACTCTAACTTATTATTATACAATAGAGGTTTTGTTAAAACTAAGAATAGCGTTCTATAGCACTTATATAGAAGTCCTTATCACTTTCTTAGAGTCTCATATTTATAAAAACACTTTGTTCATGTGTCATATGCATAGCACAGATCTGATCACTTTTATACACAACTTATACACTACACTAACCCAAAGGGTTTAGTTCTCTTTAGTCTACGCACTAAATCCGTGTTGTCTAACAGTTGGATTGCCTCAACATTCACATGTCAGTGAAGTCTGTGTTCATGGGCTTCAGCAAATTTTTGAATGATGGTGGTGACGAGTTCCATTTTAAGGTCACGGTGGAGGTCGTCATTTCTGATGTACCAGGGTGCATAGATGTCGCTACGTAATATTTAAAAATTCACGTGAAGAAACTGACTGACTGACATAATGTCAGACATTAATGTCAGTCAACGTGTGCGTTGACTGACATTAATGTCTGACATTATGTCAAAACTACTGGTACTAGAACTGAAATTTTTTACAAGGTTTCCTTTTATGACGTAGGTGAGCACTAAGAATGGATTTTCTAAAATTCTACATCTTAAGGGAGGCAAGGGGGTTACAAGTTTGTATCAAAAAACCTATTTTCACGTGGACGAAGCCGCTGGCAGAAGCTAGTCTGTATGAAATGAAATCAATCTGTTCTTAGTATTCCCATATTCCTTTGTGTACCAAAGAGATTCACAATAAATAATTCACAAAGAACCACACAACGTTAAACGTATCAAATATTTACAAAACTATAGTCAAAGCTGTTTTTCGTATAAAAATTTGGGGCAAGTGTGTTTACTTATTAGAAGAAATTCCGCATGAATCCTCCCTTTCTAGTCCGTGCTTATTGGAGTAAAATGGGTCATAGTTTTTCCCTTTATATTATAATATGAGAGCTATCAGTGTTACTCTAAGTAAGGAACAAGTCTTCACAGATGCGACTTTTAGATATCCTTCTACTTGAGAAATAAAATATAAAGCTCCTTTATATTTCTGGACAGTGAACTTTCGGAATAGTTTTCGGGGAGTTGAAGATATATATATATCTGTATAATAGGCCTGCTGAGAGGTACGGGGCAAAAAGATGACAGCCTTGGGCCAATATGACTTGTATGAAAAAAAATATCCCAGGTACACATACTCCAGGGACTCTATGTAGGGACCAAGAGTCCCGGCAGATGGGTCTGATATTCCAGAATACGGTCTACCCGTTGCCACAAATCATTCATCCGTTCCAGCGTGATAAAGTAACAAATATAGACAGACACAAAAGACAAATATAGACACAGACAAACTTTTGTCACACAAACTCTATAATATTTGATGACGCATTGGCCTATAAGAATCATTATACATTTTTTTTATAAAAACAACAATCAAACAACTTGGCTTGTCAAACAATCAAACATTTAAAAACAAACAATTAAGTTAAATGTAAAAATAATAATTTATCTTGCTCCAAGTAATTTTAGAACATCCATTAAAAAGTATATTGATTGGGCAATTTCTTCGTTCCGGAAACATAAAAGTAAGATTAATCTTGCTAAAAGTGTTGAGATTACCAATAAATAAATCGCAAAATCAGTATTTAAAGTAATATCTTTAAAAGGTTTTTTCATCGATAAATACAAGACCATTGAGTTATCAATTAGGAAATTTGCTAACCTGTAATAACTGTTTGTATTTAATTAATTGGTACTTACTTCTGCTAGATCCTAGAAAGGTAGCTGCGTACTGAATAAGTTTCCTTGCGTGATTGAATCAGGAATAATAATATCTAATCTAATGTAATAATATGTCCACAACTATCACACAACGCCATCTAGTCCCAAGCTAAGCAGAGCTTGTGTTATGGGTACTAGACAACTGATAAACAAATTTATATATTTCTAAATACATACATATTATAGATAAATTACACCCAGACACAGAGCAAATGATCATGCTCATCACACAAACATTTGTGCGGGGTGGGAATCGAATCTACGACCTCCCGCGTAGCAGTCAGGGTCACTAACTACTAGACTGACAGGTCAGACATGAACGAGGATATCTACAGCAGAACCAAGGTTACCGACATAGCACAAAGAATCGCCTAATTTAATAGGCAATTGGTGAGGAACATTGCTCGCAGAATAGATGGCCGTCTGGGCCGAAAGGATCTGGAGTAGTGACCACGTGTCGGAAGACGATGTGTTGGTTGGCCGCCCACAATGGGGGCTGATGACTTGATGAGGGTCAGTGGAATTCGATGGATTCAAAACGCAGAAGACCGTTCGTTGTGGTAACACATGAGGAAGGTCTACGTCCAACAGAATGATGATGTTTGGAGTTTCTTTACGTGATCGCATCAGGAATTAAGATAGTCTCAGGAATTGCCGTCATAGGCCGAAAATCCGCTAAATTGATGGCCGATATGCCGATAGGTTCTAGAAAGGGCTTAGGCAAGGTAGGCAGATAATGACACGGTGAGTGTTACAGGATACCGATTGATAGGAGACACTGTACTGTGTGTGCATCTTTTCTGCTGAAATTATGATGACGGAATGGAAATATTATTTAAATATTATTTCCATTCCGTCGTTAGGAATGGAAATATTATTTCCATCTTGAAGAAATTTCTTTTAAGTGTGTAGATGTGTAAGTACTTACTTATACGCACGGATGAAGAAAATGCGATAACATGAATTCCACCTTATCCTTACTTCTCTTATTTATTAAAACAGTCCAATATATCCTTCGAATGCGCAAAAATATCTGTCATAAGATCATATTCCTGTGACATGAAGAACTTTTGATTTTATTTATGAATGCGTGGGTTTCCCTCATTGCGAGGAACTTTCCTATTCGACACGACACCGATGATATTTATCTTTCCCCTAAAGCACCGGTGACAGCGCCATTTTTACATTTTTATTTCATTTTACATGTTAACGTCAATCGTCGATTGACTAAAAATAAACTGTGTAAAAATGTTGGAAATATTTTGATTTGCAAAACGTCTGGGAAATGAATATTTTTGAAAATCTTTTTTTATTGTAGTTTTCGCGCCGTTTATAAAAATATTGGTTTTCCGTCATTTTTGAAACTTACTGTTGGTTTTGGTCAGGTTTTCATGCGATGTTTCCAAAAATACTTTTGCTAACAACATAAAGGGGAACGTTGGTATGTACTCGTATGAGATTATACTTTATATTCAAAAGTTTGAACGGATTTGGATTAAATTTGAAAGATGGTTAAATTATGTCTTAGTATAGGGCATTGGATAGGAGCAGCTTTGTCAACTCAGATCAGGTCCCATATAGTAAAAGTTGTTTGTTTTCATTACCACAATCATACCTATGTTTAAGTATCGATCACCAATTACCAGTTACCTTACCCCTGGGATAAATATTATTCTATGTGCTATTCCAGGACATGGGCCACGTTTCATGGAAATTCGTTTAGTCGTCTGAGCTTCAAGAAGTTCTTTCCCCTTGTCTTAGTCGTGCACTCTTGACAAAGTGGTCGTGATCACATGTCGGTCGAGTCCTGCGCCACCGCCACTATCGCGATGCGACGCCATGCAACCCTGTGTTTGACGGCTTGGGAGTTTTTATTGACGCTGCAATGTGTCACCGATTTGATAAGGTCCGTCCAAGAAGTTACAAATACACAATGAAAAATATTCGCTTCCGCTCCAACGCCAATTGTATATATGTTTTTAGAACTTGAATGATCTTGAAAAAACACTAATTATTGTACTATACTATTTTTTTTTATTATTGTTTTATCATTTATTTTTTTGTTTCTACTTTTGTGTGTTTAAATAGTGTAATTGGCTTCGGCTGTACTGTTTAATTTAATAATAAATAAATAAATAAACACATGGATGTACAAAATTCATTCGCCCGAAAATTTTGGTTTGTATATCTTCGTTGTTCCTGAAAAAAAAATTACGGATAAACAATTTTTTTTCCTGTTATTTTTTATGTGACTTTCTAAGACAGCGCGCAACTACGTAATAATAATACCCGCCACGTGCGACGAGTTAATAATAATAATATTATTTCTTCTAAATATTTTCTCGTTAGTAAATCTTTATCTGTGTCTATAATGACATTAAACGATATTGTTTACCAAAGAAGGAAATGCTAAGGTTTTCCTCTATTATTTTCTCATGATTAAATTCATTGTTTCCAGAACACGTAGACATTTCCTGGATCAAATCGCCGAGGTTTCCTTTCCACCCTTTTCTTAGAAATATAAGGAAAGATTCGGTTTAATTACAAAGGTAGGAATTACCTCTGTTTTTCAGTAAATACCTGTAATTTTATGTTAAAGAGGTATACCGACTTACAAAGTTTAAAATAGAGTTCTGCATTTTTATGTGTTTAATACTTTGATTTTTAATTTGTGCTGCACAAACCAATTAAAAGTATATTGTAAGAAAATTAATAAATGTGTATATTTATCACTATTTTTTTTTTCTCAGAAGATGAGTTTGGCATCAATGGGTGCTCAGCTCAGCTGAAGATAATAATCCCGATGAAAATCTGACACCATATTAGATTATTGTTCCTTGGAAACAGATTGAGATCCTGCTACTTAGCAGGATACATTAAAAAAAAAAAAAAAATTCTCCTTCTAATCAAGATATCACTTCAGATAACCAATTACATGGATCGTATGTCATTTAAGTGACTTTAAGTATAGAGTATAGGTATTTTTTTGAAGTATGAAATCATCTAATTTAAATAACTTCTTCCGCTCTTGACGGAGAACGATGTTGTGTCAGACTTACTGACCAAAACAACACCTGCTTTTCCTACAGTTGCCCCTGCGTTCTAGGAGCACCAGTTTCATTTTCAGAAGTCAACCCAGATCTCCAATAGGATTTTGCTAGGCTCTTATGGTTTCTTGAGGACGGGTTAATTCCCATCCAGGCCAAATGTTTGTGTGATGAGCACGAACATTTGTTCTGTGTCTAGATGTAATTTATCTATAACATGTATGTATTTAGAATTATATAAGTATATATGTTTATTGAGAGCAGTGGTGGCCGAGTGGTAACGGCCCCGACTTACGTGTTGTAGGTCGCGGGTTCAAACCCTGCCAGGCACATTACTTTGTGTAATTTATTTCATCACCACTGCTCTTAAAACGGTGAAGGAAAACATCGTGAGGAAACCGGCATGTCCTAGAACCAAAAATTCGAAGACATGTGACATCCACCTACCCGCACTGGGCCCGCGTGGTGGATTACGGCCCACTCCCTCTCTTAGAGAGGAGGCCTGTGTCCCTGCAGTGGGAACATTAAAAAAAAAGGCTGATGATGATGATGATGATGATGATATGTTTATCAGCTGTCTAGTACTCGTAACACAAGCTTTGCTTAGCTTGAGACTAAAAGGCGTTGTGTGATAGTTGTCAATTATTATTCATCATCATTAGCTTTATTAATGTTCCCACTGCTGGGACACAGGAATCATCTCTAGGAGAGGGAATAGGCCACACGAGCCCAGTGCGGATTGGTGGACGTCACATGTTTTCGAATTTTTGGTTCCAGGACATGCCGGTTTCCTCACGATGTTTTCCTTCACCGTTTTGAGAACAGTGGTGATGAAATAAATTACACAAAGTAATGCGCCTGGCTGGATTTGAACCCGCGCCCTACAACTCGTAAGTCGAGGCCGATACCACTCGGCCACCACTGTTTTCAATTATTATTAATACTATTTATTCTAAGAAACCTTTTAAGAACTGCCCAGTCTGTACTCGACATAACTTAATCTATGACCTCATACTTCAACAATAAGCAGAGCCGAGTGGAACATATTGTGCCTAAAACGGAGCGGCCAGCTAACAATGCCGGCCGGTAATTTCATTGTGTTCGTTTTTATCGTAAATAACAGAAAAGCACGTATTTACTCTTGGATATCTATTTATTAAGTTCAATCAGTGGACATCGCTGGGGGATAACGAATGAGGTAGTGTAAGTCAGGAGAGGGAGCGGTTGGGACTGATGTGACTATTTTTAAGGCATTTTTTTTTATTATTTGCTAGCAGTACACCGCAGACTTTTTTATGGTAGGCTACTGCCAGTCCACCTCACTGCGGACCATGGCCTGATCCAAGGCCCGGCGCGAGACACAAACTATCCCTTTTTATTTTATTTTATCCTCCATCTTAAGGTTGTCTGAATTAGAATATTTTATTTGTAAACACAGGTCAAGTTACAACAGAGTGTGAGGTGTTAAAGACAGGTAGATCTTCTATGTTTTGCTCACAAATGTTAGTTAAAATTGTAAGTTCTTAACTATATTTAGCTTCTATGATTATGTAAATTTTGGTAGATTTGTATCGCTGTCAGCGATAAGATCACCATTGTGCCCAAAGATTAACACCTATGGGGGTGTAATGTTTTCATCTTTGAAATCTGGAATGTTATTATCTCCTTCAGGAGGTGCACGAAACTATGACTTCCGAAAGCTATCGTAATTTTTAGTGTTTGCTTCATTTAAATCAGGTGCATTTTTTTTTTGCAAAAAGTATTTTATTACTTTTAGTTGTGGTAACCCTTAACTAAACCTAAACAAACAATGTTAAAGTGTTTTAATGAGACTACCTAACTAGTTCTTTTAATTTCTGCACGAACCCAAAATCAGACCCTATTTCTGACATCGAGCAAAATTTCTTTGTCAATCGGGAAAAATGCGTAAAAAATAGATTCTGATTTATCAAAAACCACCTTTATTGAAGTAATAAATAAAGACAGAGAAAAACAGAAACACAGTAAAATCTTCACACTACCTACTTAGTATTTCACACAGAGGAAAACGAAGGGTTAATTGATTGATTGGGAAGGGACCCAGCTATGGGACACATCAGAGAACAACCTTAATTTAAGTCCCCGAAGTGATTTCGTCGAAATTACCTCTTAGTGGCCCTTGACCCAAAGGAGGTTTTATTGATTCACTCGTAAAAATAAATGGTTTAATCGTCATCATTATCATTAAATCTTTAATGATTTAATTTGGTAGCACAAAAGTGAAAGGCAAGCGAAAATGTTTTTTTTTTATCTAGCCTATCTAGCTGTCCCACTGCTGGACAAAGGCGTCCCCCAACTTGCACTACTCTCTCGGGCTACCTCGAACGAGTCAGACGCACTGTAGGTCATCTCGCCACCTCTTCCCAGGGGGACCTCGGCGTCGTAGTCCATCTTCAGGTACCCACTTCGTGGAGACTCTTCCCCAACGATCAGATGGCATGCGGCTGATGTGACCCGCTCAATCCCATTTTAGCCTTTTTAGTCTGTTATTCCCGTCTTTAAGCGCAGCGTGGTATTGCTAATTTTGTCAGCTCTTTTGACGCCCAGAGAGCTGCGTTCATTAAACTGCTACTACGTAATATTTAGGGACTAAAACTCGCCTGTGTTCCTTAAATTGCCCAGTGCACTCAACGTTCAAGGAAACTCGAACAAGCCTGTAGCCCAAGACGAAGATAGACATAGCTTTCAGACACAAATTAAAAACGAAATATATATTCAGAAGTTTATAATAAATAAATATATTCATCTCATTTTATTTTACTTATAATGTCCCAACGGAACATAAAAAAAGTTTTGCCTAAAATTAAAGTTTTTACAGCCCATTAATGACCGAAACTTGGAAGTCATAAAGGCTATTGTTGCCTGAAGTGTTATATCGGAATAAAAAGTTTCAATGACCTTAAAACAGAAGCACATTAGGAATATTAATCACCTTATTTGAAGTTGAATAAGATTTAGAAAAATAAGTCATTATCAAAGTCAAACTACCAAATAATAGTCATGAAAACAAACTCTACCAAATAATAGTCAAGGAAACTACCAACTAATTTGGTTTGGAATTCCTAAATATGAATTTGGTTTTCGTTTTTTTTTCCTTTACGTACACTATAGCATTTTCTTCTGTTTTTTTTCTTTACTTACACTATACATTTTCTTACTCCTGCTGAGGGTTTTTTAAGTTTAAAAAGGGTCATGGAAAACCGATGGATGCAAGATGCTCCTCATTTCAGCTTAAAGACATTGATTTTTTATTAACACTGTTGGACTTCCCCAAATTTCGCCTTAACTAAAGCTCCCTGTGTGACATCCACCAACCCGCACTGGGCTCGCGTGGTGGATTACGGCCCATTCCCTCTCTTAGAGAGGAGGCCTGTGTCCCTGCAGTGGGAACATTAAAAAGGCTGATGATGATGATGATGAAAGCTCCCTTAACCTTGTTCGGACGTCATCTCAAAAGAATTGGGGGCGTGACCAACCACAAGCGCTAACTCACACGAAACGATTATAACTTGGCTAGGGAGGCAGGTCCTTTGCATTGAAACCCTGTAATCTTTACCAGGTCAACGAACGATCAAAAATTTGTTCCATATTATAAACTAGCGACCCGCCCCAGCTTCGCACGGGTACTAATATCGAATATATTATGCATGTTATATACACATAAACCTACCTCTTGAATCGCTCTATCAATTACAAAAAACCGCATCAAAATCCGTTGCGTACTTTTAATAATCTAAGCATAGGTACATAGGAACAGCGTTAACAACTTTGTTTTATACAATGTAATGATACCTGTTTTTTTGTTAATTGAGTCCCTATATTTTTGTGATTAATTACTATACTGAAAAGCAAATAAGGCATCCCCATTCAAAATTTCAATATTCGGCAAAGTGTAAAAATTAATCTTTTTTTATACGTAAGCGTTTCAGGTTAATTAAAACAAATATGGACGCATGATATAAAGCTGGGCTTTATTTTTCTGATTGATATTTTCAATTTTAATTCAGAAAGGTCATGTGCGTAAAATTTCATTCGTTTGGCTTATGTTTGAGAAGGTCTGAACAAAAGATTATAATTCGGCAAACAACCGAATTTAGCTAATTTTTTTAGCAAAGTGTGTTAACAAAGCTGCAAAAAAATATGGGAGACCTTTGCCCATCCGTGGGATAGTAATTATGGTATAATAAGCTTATAATCTATGTGTTTTTCAAGGACGTAATAGATTACGTCCTTGAAAAACACATAGATTATACAGATTTTAATGAATTTTGGTACAATGTTAGAACATTGTACCAAAATTCATTAAAATCTGTCCATCCGTTTGAGCGCTAAGAATTAACCAACATACACACACCTATCTATAAATTTTCACCTATGCAATAGTGCTCTGGTGGCTTCGCCCGCGTTAAATTATTATTTTTTGCCAAAAATGTTCCTTTGGAATAATTTTCTATTCGATTTTCTGGTTAGAAAGTACCAGAAATTACCCTAAGCGCTCCTTCAGTGTATGTTCTACGCGAGTTCCAAATTTCATTGAAATCTGTTCTACTATCCGTGCGTAATAAGTACATAATAAATATACAAAGAAAGAAACTTTCATTTTTGTAACATTATTTTGACTTGCTACCGCCAACAGCTTCGCTTTCATCGTAGTAGAAATTTTTCCTAAGGAAACATACTCACGGAATTCACGGATTCGCGGATTTGATACAAATGCAGAAAATTTGTCATTGCGATTGAGGCGGAATCCGCACGCGCCATAGGCGAGTGTGTTATTGAGCCGAGGGCTGCAGTGACATATTTGCACGTGTGGCAAACGAACTTTTTCAATACGCGCGCGATTTTTCCCACACTAGTGCAGTAGTAGTCCATTGTTATGCCTGTAAACGGTGGGATAATAGCAGGTTTCAGAGTAAGTGTATTGAAAAATATCTTTCGTTATTGCTATTCCAAGATAATATGGTTTACCACTGTACCAAATTTCATAAGAATTATTATTATCTTTGTTTTATATTATATATATAACCACACTAAATCGCAAAATCTCACACCTTATACCAGACCCCAACCCCCAATATTTCTTCATAAAATATTAAGGGACCTATCTCGATCCCGTTGTAATCTTTGGCTCACAATCATATAGGATATGAAGGAAAGAGTGAACCTATGCGTGCAAATTTTAACTACGTATGAATAGGGTCGAATTCGCCCCGGTCAGCCAACCATGTAATGTATATTAGAGTCGGCCTGTCTTATCTCGAAATATTTTTGGGCAAAAATGCGGCTATACGTCTTAGGGGACAGATTGAACGGAACTGGGCAGTAAAAACTGGATTGGGTTTAGAGGTTTAGTTGTTTTAGTTACGACTTACGATATTATTGTTTCTTCTTATGGTTACGGTTTTATGTGTCTTGGCGGTTCTGATTAGCTATAAATTTAGTGCATGGTCGGACATACTGTGATACATATAAGGTTTAACAAAAAACTATAGAAGGCCTTTTTTATGGTGGGCAAAAATCATCCAATGACGAATCCCGCTTGGGGGAAATGGGAAACAGTGTCAGACTTTTACTGACTAAATAGCCCACTCGGTCCTTCTTTGCCTTTCGCACTGGGGCCAAGCCTTCCTTTCAGAAAGAGACCCTAGGCCCCTGTAGTCTTCGACCCTTTTGCAGAGTCCCTACGGTTTTGCAAATAACTCCTTGAGGCGCGCGGAAACATCGCTACGTTCCGCGCTGTCGACGACTTGGGCTTGGTCCAGCCTGTTACCAGACGGCATTCCAATGGCCCATCTATCAGTTAACATCATCATTATTTCAGCCATTATAGGCAGTTACATTATATTAAACTCTCAAACCTGAAGCGAACACCGACGTTCGCAAACCTATTGTCTTTCTATTGTGTCTCTAATGACGTCATTTAGCAGAATCCTAAGGGATAGTGTTGAACTGTATTGGTTTCGACTCAATCTGTTCCAGGTAAATGTAATCATCTACAACTTTTAGTAAACAGCCTCCGGACTTTATAGAAGTAGATGTTAGATGGGTAGTTACCATGACTTCGATCAGAGAACCAAGTCTCCAATCTCTATGGGAATGTATATTTATGTAGAAGAAGTAAATTACTGGGACTAAGATTAGGGGAGACCGGGTACAAAAGTAACATTTTGTACTTTTACTTTGATTTCTTGTTAGGTGTGATTATTTTATAGAAATGAATATTACCATTTAAACATTTCATTTATGGTCTTTACATCGGTATCTCAATTTCGCTTTTTATTGTTCATTTGATATGATTCACAGCGACTTGAAAAAAATTGGGAAGTTGTTACTTCCGACCACGCAGGCAGGACGGAAGTAACACATTGTGGGTCAAAAGTAACAGGCCAAAAGTGTTCGTAAAGAAAACAATATGACATACTAAATCAACATATTATTTATTTTAAGACTTTGTATTCAAAGAAGTTGCATTTTAAATGCAAAATACTGAAAAAAACCAACTCATATACCAGTTTACGAACTTCAGGTGGAGGTAACCCGAAATAAACTCCAGAGCACTCGATCAAGTAATCCCATAGACATTTTTCTGAAAACTTTATTCACGCAATGATAACCCACTACGGCACTAATATCTCCTGCTTCATTTTGTTATATATATGTATAATGTTACATGACAAACATTATATTTTTTTGCCAAGGCCATAATTTTTGTACCATCTCTTGAATGCTCTTCAGCCGCTTTTCCTCGCTTCTCGTGTGGTAGTTCTAATGCATTGTCACGGCATCCTGTTAAAATAAATACATATATAACAATGATAAGCAAAAATAAATTAACAACCAATTACGGGGACAAAAGTAACATGTTACTTGTGTACCCATAGGGCTATGTTACTTTTGTACCCGACCACATTTCTGTTAAAATATAAAAGATAATCTTAAAATGAAATGTGCTAGACAAAAATGGATTCTAATACTGTGTAATCAATCTAATCAAGAATTAACATGCAAATATTCAGATTGGTATCATTTTTAAAAGTCTATGAAAACACCAAATAAGAAAACGGCAAAATACTTACTTTTGGTTTGCGAAATCACAAAACGTCTCCTTATATTAATAAACAGCGCGAGGCGCGCGTAGCGACTGTACAGAAGCGAGGGGGGTACCGCCCCGCTGTGAACCTACGACATCGATGCGGTGTTTGACCATTGGATATACCTACAGAGCATTTGTTACTTTCGACCCGCCGTTACTTTTGTACCCGGTCTCCCCTACTTTTTTTATTTATTTTTTATTCTAGATAGACTCGCGTTTGACCACAATCTTACCTGATTGTAAACAATGATGTGGCCTACGATGGAGCACGCTTGCCTAGAAATAAGCTATTTGAGTTATAGACCCTAGGTTGTAGCTATCAGGAAAAACAGACTCCGGTAGTGAATTCCACTCCTTAGCTGAACGCATAATAAATGTGTTCCGAAAACGCTTTGTAGTATGGGGCTTATTTGGCACAAGGTTCCCTTTAACAACTTAGATGGGCATTAAGATGATTTCCCAAAATTCACCCCCTAAAGGCCCGTATATAAGGCAAAAAGCAAAAGGGTGGGTCATTTAGTCAGTACAAATCTGACACTGTTTCCCACTCTGCCAAAGGGCAGGTTTCATCATTAAATGATATTCCTCACTATTAAAAACCCCTTAGAAAACGAAGCAAGAGTCTAAATTTTATATGGACACTAGAAAAACCTAGAAATTTACTATTACGTGAGAGAAGTCGATAGCAGAAAGTAAAAACTAACAAATATTTAGGAAAAAAGCAGCAATAGCTATCAGCCCATATTTGTTTTCAATTCATCGGTAAAAGATTTAAATTGAATTCAACCGCTTGTTAACAAACCTCATGAATATGTGACCCAAACACAGGGATATATCTGTTAGTTCATCGAATTTACTCTTTGACATTGCCACTAATAAAAACTAAAAGCTGCAATCAATGCGAAACAATCCCTTGTTGCAAAATCAAAGTCTATTGAAATATTTGAATTTGAAACTTGCGTGAAAGTAACAAAAGAGCATAAATTTACTCATATTTACATGTATGCTTTATAGCATACTAGCTTCTGGCAGCTGCTGCACCCGCGTGATAGTAGAAAATTATCCCTAAATAACATAATTTGGGATAAAAAAGTACCATGTGTATGTTATTCTAGAACATGGTCTACACGTCACTGAAATAATTTCAGTAGTTTTTGCGTACGAACGTATAACAAACATCGTTACATATATGCTTTCGTGGTTATAATACTAATGTCACTGCTGCGTAAAACACAAATATTATATTGAAAAAAGTGCTCTCGAGGAAAATATGTATTTTCTTATATCATAATTCAGAGCATGGGTTTTTCATATGTTGTACCCCGGTTTAGGAAGTCATCAAATACTCTTCACACTCTGGGTGGAGGCATCCAGAGTGATTTCCATCGAAGGAAAAGAAGTGATAGATTTTTACTGACTAAAGCCCATCTATGATCTTTCATTTGCCCTTTGCGTTCAAGGGCCACTCGCTCTAAGATAAAACCTAGAGCAGGAAATAAATAATAATAATCATTTTACTCCAGGAAATTATTCCCACATTATAAATAAAACTACAAATAAAAATAAATTAAAAGGTATTAGTTAAGTTTATTACGTGTAGTAGTCATCGCTAATTACCTAATAATATTGTGATTCCTGTGAGAACTGATCATAGTACGTGGATTGTGATCGAAAGCTATATTTTATTCAAACTACCGCGCTCACTTTCCCACATATTAAAAGATGAGTTCTGGTGAAGGGCCTTCAGGCTATCCTGCCTTTTCACATATAAATCGTCTTTTCACTAAGCTTCGGCACTTCGAAAAAGTTAAATTGCACATTAAAACGTCTAAAATTTAATGCCAGAAACCGGTATAATGCTCTCTCGTTTCCAATAAATTCTGGTGTTTCGGAAGACTTCATTAAAACCGTAAACGATTCAGTTAATTGTGTGGTATTGGCTTCAATGGTTTAGGCAATTGTGTATTGTACCTAATAATGCTTCCGCATTCAATGGAATAATTTATGAATTGGTTAATTGAGCTTTAAGTATATAGAGTAGGTCGTTGTTTGATTGTTTTCTACGACTCTTAAACATGAAAGAAAATATGTTTAATCTGCCCAAATAGACGCACAATAAATTACCAAAAACAAAAACAGATTTTCCTGCCGTGGCATATTTGGACCGGGCACAGTTCTATCCACTAGTTCCGCCATTGTACACATAGATTTAAGTTTATGTATATTAGATAGTCTGTTACTTTTTGTTGTGCAATAATGTTTATTATATTATAGGTATCTGTGTACTCCTGCATCTTTAGGACTATGACGTTTCAAAAAAAAAAATCCATAGATTGATGACATAGCACCAAAAACCGCCAAACTTAAATGGCAATGGACAGGGCATATAACTCGCTAATCAAATGGTCGAAGTGGCCGAAAGGTCTTGGAGTAGCGACGATTTTTTTTATGGTGGGAAAAACAATTGAATGACGATTCCCGCCTTACTTCTACTGAGTAAGCGACCCACCGTTCCTTCTTGTCTTAGTTGCAGGGCCCCGATGTTCCACTTTCGCAGCAAGCCTTGGCCCTAGAAGGGACCGCATGAATATGTAACCGTCCGGTTTCCCAGATTACCACATTCCTTATTGTCCTTGTTGGACAACAAGGTGGACTGATGACTTGGTGATAGCTGCAGAAATCTAGTATACAAGACGCACAGAGTCCGTCAGTGTGGTGTATGTAAGGTAGACCTATATCTAGAAGCCTTTTGGTCGAAATGATTATTTACCAAATTTTTGGAGAATTGCTTTTTTTATTGATTAAAGGGTTCGCGCTTGACCGCTATCTCACAACTTAACAATTTTGGTGGTTCTAGTGAATCTAGGTTTCTCACAAGGTGGACAAATTACCTGGTCAGGATTGCTGGAATCCGATGGATGCAAGACAGACAGGACCAGTCTTTGTGGTGGTGCATGAGAGAGGCCTATGTCCCCCAGTGGACGTCATTCGGCTTAAATGATGATGTGTAGATAAAGGACTAATCAGGAAGCTATCCAGCATTCTCATTATTCTCCAGCATACGATTTTCAAACACAAAGGTACCTGATATATAGCCTAGATACAACTCGTAGCGTATTTACTGACATGCAATAGGGCCCCGTAGTCGGACCTCTCCTGACAGCGCTGGCAGTGTCGGCAAACGGAATAAAAGATTCCATCAGAGTTGAATTTATGTTACAATAACGTTTAAAAGAGAAACTAGACTAGACTGTGTGCTAAAAATACCGATTTGTAATCGAATAAGAAAATTATTATAAAAATATTATGTAAATCAAGAGTTTCGAGACACAAATATAATACAAAGATAAATGAAGTCTCTTATTATAGATTGTATTTGCATTACTAATATTAGTACGGTAATAAAGCTAATTAAAATTTTGCCAAGAAGTATTGTACTCGGCAAATAAGTTGATACCAGTTGCTCTATTTACGCGCAGACCCCACCTCGATTGAGACCCAAAATTAAGTCGATGAGTCTCTAGACATCATAGTTCCACTTTTTTACCTTTATGCTTGTTTACTTAGAATTAAATATTATATATGTATAATATTGTGACATGCACTTTTATAAAACTTAAAAATAAAACATTTCTAATAAAATAATTTTAATTTACGTCTAAATCTATTTGTATTTGTTTCACTCTTTATATCTGCCGGCAGACTGTTCGATAGGTATAGTATTCTCTTTTTTAGTGTAACAACTTTTGTCATCGACAAGAATCTGAACACTGAAAATGAGAAACGGAGGCTCATTTTCATTTTGAACTCGGACCCATAAAGTTACGCCGCTGGACACTCGCAACGTTCACAGGGCAACATTGTTCATGCGGGTAACAGCACCATAGGTAACGATCGTCCGGGTAACGTTTAAAAGCAATTCACAGTACAAACAGGCTGACGTAGAACGCTTACTGTTCGTCCGTGAATTGATGGAAACGTGCTGTGTTTGCAATTGACAGAGACAACAGAAGTGCAGAATATAACCTCCCTTTGAGTGAAGGATAAAGGTGTTATGTTCTGAGCCTGTTAGATATAGGTTGTCTATGGTATTATGTGTCAAGTTGTGGATTAAGGGTGTAATATTCGGCGACCCGGACTCGGATAGGTGAGGTTAGAGTTCTTGATATCTCATCCAACGTTATGTTCGAAAGTTGAAAATACCTACTGTGATAAACTATAGGAGAAATTTGAATTTTTTTGTAAAATTTTTCGGCTTTTCAGACTGTATTAGTGTAACACACAGTCAGTTAAAAATTTTACGGATAAACATTTGAGTACTATGAAAAACTTGCAATTTTTTTTATAAACTAAATACATTTAATTTTTAAGTAAGTTGTATAAATTATGTAAGTACTATGTACTACCTTTTGCAAGCGGCTTTGCTCCCGGCAGCAGAAAAATGAAGAACTGCTCGATCGATTTTGTACAAACTTCACATAAACCATCTACTAAATAGTCCGAACAAAGCCTAAACATTTGGTTTGGATAGGTGATCCCGTTCTTTTGTTATAAAATTACAATGAAATGTGGCATTGATTTTTGTATTTTTGTACATCAGTACAAACACTGAACTTTGCTAGTGTCACCCAACGTTAAAGCAAAAGTTTTTACAAAATACAACCGACTTCACTGAAGTCATTATTTATTTATTTAATCTTCATGTACAGTAGTGGTACATAGGTGGACTTAATGCAACAAGGCATTCTCTACCAGTCAACCTAAAAATGAAATGAAGACGGTTTTTTTTGGAAAAGTTTTTCTTCATCAGGTTTAAAACAAGACTTCTTGACTAGTTCCAACCTCCTGAATATTCTCTTATACGACCTATACCTAATGTACTGTATTATTTATAAGACGAAAGTGTACTACGGGCATATAGGACCGACTACATGCAGATAGATATCTATCGATATAAGTCCCATGTAATGAAGGACGGGTCTAACACAATTAACCAGGCACAAATGCACACTCCCGTTCGCCACGAGGAATTTCCTAATGAACCCCCAATTTTGCCACCGTTTTATTGGATTTTTCCATCAGGAATTCCATAATTGGGGTTTTATTACTGGCAGACTCTTTGTGGAATTCAAGCGTGTTGTTACTGAATTGGTTGAGGCTTTCCTGATATAACACAGAACCATGATCGATTTAGTTCAATACAAAATAGGAAAAATAAATAAGGAAGAAGACAACAGTACTGGTGGCAGTAAGTTTATTTATTTATTTATGTACACACAAACACTTACAAACATAAAATAAAAAATACTGATAGAAGAGTACAAAGGTGCTGCTAAGTTCTTTTTTTTAGGATGGGAATTCGTCAAAATAAGTTCTAATACTCTGGGTGAATCTAGAGGACGTGCCAGACGTATTCCTTCAGTTAACCCTTTAGAAGTTATGGAAGTTCTTTCGAACAATCTAGCAGCCTTAGAAAGAAGAAAGAAAAAAAAACAGTTGTTTAAGCGTAACAACGCAAACTTAAAGCTAGTTAACAAACATAATGAATTATATAAGAAAAATATCAGCCACATCCATGCAAAACGGCCGAACGGTATCGATCCTACTAGGTCTTGTAAATCTTATTGACATTTCTTTCTGCTTCGTAAGTTCTCTCCCTCACTTAGAAGTCGCATATACTAAAGCATAAAAGATTATTCTCTTTACCTCGGAAGTATATTTTGAGATAATTTTTGACTTTTACACAATTGTATCAATTTGATGCTTACATCGACGCGCAGCGAACGAATAAAACCGCACATTTAAGTAAGCATTTTAGTAGTTGCATAGCATCCTTGAAAGCCTCCTTCGCCTCGGGTCGATCAGCTATCAGTTTCGGGCAATACACAACTTTATCCTAAAATCAGTTTATCATTTAAATGTACCTTTACCCCGTAGAGAAGCCTTTGGGAAAAGCTAATATGCTATAAAAATAAGATACTATTTTCAAATGCTAAACAAATAGGTAGCTATTCCTTCATTCTGCCTGTAGTGTCGCCCGCGCATTCATTAGGCCTCTATTGACAACAACAATGCCCGTGTTTACAAGCAAAGCCGACAAACATTCCTAGTTAATGTTGATTTGAGTATTGATCCAATCGTATGGTATTCGCTGAATTTCAGTATTACAGTAGATCAGGAATATTGAATTTAAGTACAGTTAAACAAAAATTGGTTCCTACCTCACTGCTATTAGGTAAGGAATTTTTTTTTTTACTTGCAATAAATTAGTGCTTGAATGCGATCCCACCTGATGGTAAGCAGTGATGCAATCGTTAATGGAAAGGCGCACTAGTTTATTAAGAGCCTATTCACTCTAGCCTTGAAGACACCTAAATTATATTCGGACGGAAAGACTGCAGCCGGCAAACTGTTCCAATCCCTCGATGTACGCGGCAAAACGCTTAGTCCGGGCCGCAGGTGTCTCAACAACGTAAGGGTGGATATTTGCCGTACGGATGTCCGAAGGTGAATGAAGTGTTTTTCGCAATGGTGTGGATAAATGCTCCGATGATCACCCGCGCTTATGGTAAGCAGTAATGCAGAAGTTGCTCAGAATAGATGGAATAGGTACTATCGGCAGCAACAGGAAGCTACGCGAAGATGCCGACGGAGCGTACTTAATACCTAGATCTGGAGAGGTGAAGATGGATACGCATAATGGACGAACAAAGAGGGGAGACCTACGTATCTAAGGCTTCTACTGTAGATTTGTATTAGCTAGGTTGTTACAACTGTAGGGTCAGCCTTATCTATTTTTATTATGGTGGGTAAAAATCATCCAATGATAAATCCTGCCCTTGGGCGGAGCAGGAAATTATGTCAGTCTCTTACTGACTAAACAACCCACCCCGTTCTTACGTTCCTATTTTCTCGTAGCCTCTGTAACCATCAGTGATATTGATGAGGGTGACGAGAACCTCGTGAAGGCTGAGAAAGATAAACAAACTAAATATCTTGACTTGGCTCGCGAGGTGGTTGACTTGTGGGAAGTGGACACAGCAGTCATTGTGCCGATAGTTGTATCGGTCAATGGCTTAATAGCCAAGAGCCTCGACCAACATCTGAGGAGGCTCTCGTTAGGCAGCTGGATCAAGGGCCTGATTCAAAGGGCAGTACTCCTGGACACGGCGCGTATTGTCCGGAGGTTCCTCTCTCAGGAGCCCTGAACACCAGTAGCTTGGACCCGGTTCCCGATGCCGGTGGGCCACTATTTTTAATATTTTTAAATGTTTCTTTTATATTTTTTTTATTTTAAGAAAATATTTAAAAATGTATAGAATATGATGTAATTGCAAATAAATGGGAATGTTGTTGCATTATTGCAGCTTAAAGTTATTCCAGCACATTTAGTGGGCCTACTGCATCGCCTGCGGTGTTATTAAACACATCGCATTCATCGCTTTACGCTAGTTATGTGTCAAGCACGCCATTTGTCAGGATTTGCCGAACACACGAATTCCGAAACATTAATCTTAATTATTTAGACAATGCAAAATCGTGATTTTACTGCTATGACTGAAATATTTTGTAGCTTTGTACAATTACATTGAAGGACTGGAATTATTATTTTACATCACCAGTTTTCTCGTTGGGCATGCCATAATTATGGAGATATGTCTCTTCTTTGAGGAGTGACTGAGAAGACGTTACAGTTTTCTTACCTCCCACATGACACAGGCTCTCACCGGACATGGTAAGTTCGGGAAGTTTCTGCACTGGATTCGTGCTGAAGAAACGCACGGGTGTCATCATTATCCTAACCGCCCGGAGGGCACTGTAAAGCATTATATGCTAGAGATATGCCCCACTTGGAGAGAACACCGCCATGTCCTCGTGGGTGCGATCGGTGGAAACGACCTCTGCGCTGAGTCCTGGTACAGGCCATTGTCTGGAGCGAGCGAAGGAAAGCTAAGCGGCTGCCTCTTTCTGCGAAGTATGTAATGCACGTGTGCGGGAACGGACATACTTATGACCCAGCCGCAGGCTTATGGACAGCAAGCAACAGATAGCTCGCCGACCGGACTAATCCCGAGTCGGCGATGGCACATAGTGTTTCACGCATACTACATCTCCTTGAAGATGTAAGCAAAATCGTGGGGACCCAGCAGAGTCGAAATCTACTGGGTTCGCTTCTGAAAGGAAAGGGTTTTTTACTCGGTAAAAGTTTAACAGCCCTCTCGCACTGCGAGAGAGAAACGAGAGAAGTCTTTAGATAATATCCAACCCAAAAAAAAGTCGTGTTGCAGTATTTCTTGATAAAGTTACCGCTACTTAAAATGCAAAACAACTAGCTGAACGAACATTGGTAAGAAAAAAAAATTAGTCACTCTTAAAATCTTAACATCGACGACTAAAGTCACCAACAGACGTGGAAACATAAATAGTTGTACCTACTAGGGCTATACTCTGTCATAATCCACGTACACAAACGGTAGAATAAAAAATAACATAAATATATACCAACACAGACACTCAGGTACATACCCATCTAAAAAACTACCAAAACGTGAACAGAAATGAAAAATAAATTCAGGTACTACTGAAAAGTCACCGACCTTATAATTTTTGTTTGCAAAAGTTCTCTCATTTTTTTTTCCGACGCGGTTTACGCAAACAAATTTTTTCAGCGGTTAGTAGAAAACTCAACAGAAATACTGAAAGGTCAATGAACTGTAAATGACACATTATTTTTAATGACCCTTGTCAACATATCACAAAGTTGGGCTAATGTCATTTGCTGTGTTTTTGTAAATAACGAATAAAGTCTTTGTTTGGATGTGTCAACCCTTTTTTAGACGTTTCATGGGTATGTTTGTGGCAGAAATTTGTAATACTCCTTCCTTTTTTGCGGGTTTTTTATTAGATAATAAGCTTGTAGTACTTTTATTAGCATTTACTTGGTGCTAGGATATTTCAGTAGTGAGTTTTCAGTAGAAAAAGCTTTCACTAATTTACCGTTTTTTAAAAGAAGGAAAGAAATGTTTTTTGTTAGTACATTATATGGTTGAAATCAAAGACATGTTTACTTGCAAGGATATGGTTGGAAATAAAAGTGATTTAGTTGATAAATTGGAGGTCAGGTTAAAGACAGGGGCTTGTAACTTTTTTTAGGCGAATATTCATCCAACAACTTATCCCGCCCTTGGGTGGAACGGGAAGCCATGTCTACTTTTTACTGAATAAAACCTAATCCTGTGCCGTCTTTACTTTTCTTCCTGAGCCCAAGCGTACAATTTCGCACAACTCTTGGCCCCAATACGCATCAAGCCTACTTGGTGGAATACTACGCTCGAGCTCAATTCGGATGGCTACCGGACGACCTGACGGCGATCAACCCATTGCTTGCCATCCGCTAGCTTACGCCTATGGCGACTGGAAATCGGAATCGAGATCGCAGCAGTTGGGGCTCTTTACAGAAGGAAGCGAGCCTGCCATTCCCACTCGCTCAGGGGATTAATATCTGTTAAAAATCCTTAAAAACTATTCTAAAATATGGTTTGAAAGCATCGACTTGTATCTTAACGACAGACAAAATACTAAAAGTTAAAACATAAGTCCGCTGCAGCGCTTCATTGGCATTATGCTGTCTAACAAAACTTTTGGAACTTACAGCGCTTCATGCACTGCGTGAAAGTCAAAACTGTACTAATGTCATGAATGTAAAGGTGTATAGCCTGCAGATCACCTGAGTCAAGTAGAGTGACTGTATGGTATGCAAAACGGTACAAAAGTGTATCTTTACGAAAGCGGGACTTTACTATTAATAGCAATTTTTCGAAAGGGAAGTTCTTTAACTAAGTCAAAATAGGTTACTGACATACTTAGAGTGAAAATAAAAAGCCGCCCACAAGGCTGCTAGCTATTGTCATAGGAAACCATTTCAAAAAAATCCACCATCGACAAAAAAAAAATCTTTTCTGATAGCCAATTTAAAGCACAAAGGTGTCTTTTGATCGGCAAGCTCAGATATTCCGTACAATGACAGAAGGTGTTCGGATTGCGAATTAAATTTTTATTACGGCCCAAAAAGGGTATTTATTACTTTAATAAAAAAAGAAGTGTTCTACAACTCGAATTTCTTGTCTAAGAGGATGGGCGTAACGTTCCTAGGGTTCCCTTTAGCAATGAAAAGGAAGCCTTGTTTGGAGAAAAGATTTTATTGTGTGTACTTAGTTGTTGAGTTATGTATTGAGTATTATTTGTTAGTAAAGGTTTTTATTATTGTTAGTTTTTTTTACAAAACTAACACATTTGTGCTGGTTTTTTTTAAATATTAAACTTCTTATTTATTTATACTTTATTGTAAACTGTATAAATCAATAAATATAGGACAAAAATAAGGGTACAATGGGCGGTACAAATGGCGGTTCTTACAGACACTTTTTGGATGGACTGAACGAAAGTAGATAGATCTAGAGTTGTCAATGTACAAACATCAGAAGTAGTACTAAGACATAATAACACGAATAAATACATTCAATACCTAACAAATAATATACTAATAAATATAAAATATGTAATTGAGTCAGGATAATAAAAATCAAAGTGAAGCTAGGGGCATTGCTTCTCTACCATTTTTTCAAAACTTCACTTTATTCTAGAAATTACTCCTGTATCATGGGTGCGTTCTCCTGGAGCTGCCGGTTTGTGTGCAACTATTACCGCGGCTCTGGAAATAAGGCAAGGAAGGTACGGGGTAGGTTTTTTAGCCAGTAAGAGTCTGACACTGGTCTCCCACTCCACCCAAGAGTTTTCGTCATTTGATAATTTTCACCTACCATACAAAAAAAAAATACAAAAAAAACATGGGTTCACAAAGATGTAAATATAATAGTATTGACTTCGAACTCTCTCTGCTGGCGGCTGCGTCTACAGGATAGTAAAAACTTTAATAATATAATAATAATAATAATAACGTTTGGCTAACGGAGACTATTTGCATAGACACAACCTTGTAGCCAGGATCATCCACCAGCAACTTGCTCTTAAATACAACCTCGTGGAATCAGAAGTACCGTATTATAGGTATGTGCCCGACCCAGTTCTCGAAAATGGCAGCATCACGTTATATTGGGATCGATCTATCATCACTGACAGGACTATTGTTGCCAATAAGCCTGACATAGTGGTGATAGATCGACTGGAGCGTCGCACAATGATTGTTGATATAGCGGTCCCTCATGATGAGAACCTCGTGAAAGCCGAGAAGGATAAACAAACTAAGTATCTTGACTTGGCTCGCGAGGTTGTCGACATGTGGGAAGTGGACACAGCAGTCATTGTGCCGATAGTCGTGACGGCTAATGGCATAATAGCCAAGAGCCTCGACCAACATCTGAGGAGGCTCTCGTTAGGCAGTTGGATCAAGGGCCTGATTCAGAAGGCAGTACTCCTGGACACGGCGCGTATTGTCCGGAGGTTCCTCTCTCAGGAGCCCTGACCACCGGTAGCTAGGACCCTGTCTCGATGCCGGTGGGCTACTACTATTTTTTATATTTTTAAATGTTTTTGTTTTAATAATTTTTTTAAGGAAATATTTAAAAATATACTTAATATGATTGTAATGTAAATAAATGGAATAATAATAAATTCTTTATTGTCCAGATTAAGAACATAACACAATAATATACACTACTCTCCACACTAGGATTCCCTGTGTCGTGGAGGGTAGTCTCTTCCGTCATTACATACTTTGTACAGTAACTGGATTAACAAAGATTAAAATAAAAAGTAAAAAACAAAACAAAAAAACTACGAGTTACATGTGATGAATGTGTGTGAGTAAATTTGTGAGTGTGTGTGATGAGCGAGGACTTACCACACAGGAACATCCACCGTGGGCAAGGGCTTGCGTATGGCGGACAATGGGTAGCTAGCTGTCCGACTGTGCTGTAACCGTTAGGACCAAGCTCAAATCGTCGATGGCGCCTACTGTTTCCACCTCGAGGAGTTGTCAGCAAACTGTAGGGGCGCAGCAGTGTCAAAACCTCCTGGAGCCATGACTAATGTGAAAATGAACACCAGGGCCCTGGAGCAAAGGCAAAGATTAGGAAAGGGAAAGTTTTTATTCATTAATAGTCTGACAAGCAAGCAAGAAATAAATATATACATAGCCTAAGATACCACAAAAAGTTCACACAACACACAAATGAACTGGCACTAGCACTTAGAGGAACAGGAGGACAACAGCACACGAGGTTGAGGAGATGTGATATCCCTAGTCTCAGCGCTAGATTTGCATAGGGAAATGAGAGCTACCCTGAAACCGCTCTCATTATAATATATAATACAAACAGACTAAAAGTCGATCAACTCAGTGGCTTATTATATATACCTCGCGGTGAAGGAGAGATGGCGCTCGTACTTCCACGAGCTGCTGAACAAGCAGCACAAAGAGGTGCTGTCTCCGGTTCTCCCTCCAAATCAGGGACTTGTGCCCCCGGTTACGCCTGAAGAAGTGCATGTGGCTCTTCGCCGCATGAAGAACCGGAAAGCTGTCGGTATCGATGGAGTCCCTATTGAAGCCTGGAAGGCGATGGGACCTCGTGGTGTGGGCATCTTAACCCACCTATTTAACCGCATGCTCCTCACCGGAAAGATCCCGAGTCAATGGAGACTGAGTATTATCACTCCAGTCTTCAAAGGCAAGGGTTCGGTGCAGGAGGGTGGCGACTACCGTGGGATTAAGGTTATGTCCCACACCATGAAGCTCTTCGAGCGGCTGATTGACTCTCGGATCCGACAGGAGTGCACCGTCTCGGGATGTCAATATGGGTTTCGACCAGGCCATGGTGCCATGGACCCCATCTTTGCCCTAAGGGTTACCATGGAGGGATACAGATCGAAGAATACGCCTCTGCACCTCTTGTTCCTAGACATGCAGAAGGCCTTCGACTGTGTCCCCCGTGATGTGATCTGGTGGGCGCTGAGATCCAAAGGAGTGCCCGAGACCTATGTTGACATCATCCGAGACATGTACCGAGAATCCGGTTCTGTGGTTCGGACCGCTGTTGGCGATACGAATCCCTTCCCCATCACCGTTGGAGTTCATCAGGGCTCTGTCCTTAGTCCGTTTCTGTTCAGCGTGGTGCTGGACGTGCTGGCCTCTAACATCAGGGACTTACATGAGCAGCCGCCATGGCTGCTCATGTATGCAGACGACATCGCGCTGGCGGACTCGGACAGTGGGCGCTTGGTTCGACGTGTGACAGCGTGGAAGGAATCGCTGGAAAACGGCGGTCTGAAGATTAATGCGGCGAAGACCGAGTACTTGGCCTGTAACACAACTAACGCTGCTCCTGTTCGCATTGGCGAAGACACAGTCGAGCGCACGGAACAGGTCAGGTACTTGGGATCGGTGCTCCACGAGTCCGGGGACGTCGATTGTGACGTCGAGTCTCGTATCTGGGCGGCCTGGGCGAAATGGCGTGAGGTGGCGGGGGTTATCTGTGACCCCAAAATGCCGGTTAGGCTCAAGGGACAGGTCTATAAGACCATCATTAGGCCTGTCCTTTTGTATGGCAGTGAAGCGTGGCCTGTACTTGAGCGGCATAAGCAAAGCCTGCGTGTCACGGAAATGAATATGCTGCGCTGGATGTCTAGAGTCTCGCGGAAAGACCGCATTACAAAACTCCCGCATCCGGGGCAGCCTTCAGGTCCGTGACATAGCGGATAAACTGCAGGAGGGTCGCTTACGTTGGTATGGCCACGTTTTACGAAAACCGGCAGACTACGTGGGTAACAGATGCCTCGCCATGCCGCCTCCGCCGGGACCCGGGAGACGAGGAAGGCCTAAGAGGCGTTGGATCGACGTCGTAAGGGACGATATGCGTGCCAATGGGCTTACGGCAAAGGACGCGAAAGACCGAGCGAAGTGGAGGCGTCTTAGCAAGAAAGCGGACCCCGGGCACCGAGGCGAAAGCCAAGGTTGGCAACCGGGACTAATACCGCTAGGATGATGATGATGAACTCAGTGGCTTATTGTTCTAGGACAGATTACTAAGGTGCAGAAAAGAACAAAAAAAAAAAAATAGTCTGACACTATCTTCCGCTCCGCCTATGGGCGGGAGTCATTAGTTGATTTTTCCCACCACTCAAAAAAAACACAAAGGAACATTCGCCTGGAATTAAAAATATTCTATACGCCGTTCCAGGATAAGGTCCTACCACTATACTAAGTTTCATCGAGCGTCGAGTATGAAGAAATAACAAACAAACACATACAAACCTTTGTCTTTACAACATTAGTCAAGTATGATAAATCATTTAGGCACAGGCACTTTAGAATTACCAAGAAGTCAGTCAGCCAGATATATAAATCTAGCTAAACTTCTTCGGAGTAGAACGTGCTAGAAACTTCTAGGACTACGCCACCTAGCTGATATTATTATCATAAAACTTTGAACCCCGATATGATTTAACGTGATATTTCCACGCAACAAACAAACAAAAGCAATTTCGTACAAGATGTCGCGTTTTTGCTTACATTGAGACAAGGCCTCGCATTGCTATTGCGCCCTGAATAAAGTATGTAACTAAAAGAAATAATCAAATCAGGCGTACCTCAAGGGAGCATTTTGGGACCAATATTATATCTCATCTTCACTGCCGACGTCCCCATCGACGACAAAACTTTTATTGCTACATATGCGGATGACACTGCAATAATGTCAGTAAATGCCAACCCAGTAACTGCATCAGCAAACCTCCAAAACCACGTAACTGTGGTCGAAAACTGGCTGAAGACATGGAGAATCAAAGCAAATCACAGCAAATCGGTCCACGTTACTTTTACCCTTAGAAAAGGCGACTGTCCCCCTATTATATTGAACGGCGAACCAATTCCTCATGATGTCACTGCGAAGTACCTTGGCATGCACTTGGATAGGAGACTGACATGGCAGAAACATATCTGGACCAAGAGAAAAGCACTAGATGCAAAGCTTCGTTCTATGTATTGGCTGATTGGTAAAAAATCCCAGTTAAACAACGAAAGTAAAATGGCAGTTTACAAAACCATTTTAAAGCCGGTTTGGACATATGGTATTGAGCTTTGGGGAACAGCATGCAATAGCAATATCGAAATATTGGAAAGATTCCAGACTAAAGCTATGAGGTCCATGTTCAACATTCCAAAATGCATTCACAATAAGTATATACTGCTCGACTTGGGTCTCAACACTGTGAAACAAGAAATCGCTGTGCGTAGCAAAAACTACCAACAAAAATTAACAAGACATGTTAATGCCCTAGCTGCTAGACTAACGGGTTCTGGAAGTATAATTTACTCAAGACTGAGAAGGAACAGCGTTCCAAATCTTATAAACCGATTCCCCATAGAACCGTGAGAGTGGTCAATGGACGACTCCTCGTGCTCCTCGAAAGAAATGCCCAGACATTGTTCAAACAAAAGAATGGCTAAATGTTTAAGACAGATTGCTATGCTAAGCAGGATACATAAAAAAAAAAAAAAAAAAAAAAAACTAAAAGAAATAATTTTTAGCCATATTTCTAAAACATCCAACCTATTCTAGCCCATTCCCAGCGGATTCTAAATTCGGATGCCAATTAAAAAAGGAATAAAAAGATGCTAGCCAGTCAATGTTTGAACTAATCAACCGAATAGTGAATTCTAAATTCAAATTCTCCATAAAAAAATTGATTTAAGAATCGCTAAGCAGTTTTTTAAATCACAATCACGGTTATTTTTTTTTATTATTTATTTTATGGCCTGCCTTCTTTGCTAGGCCTGTGGTATTATTCAAAACAGTTTCGGTGGCACCTGAAAGCGAAGAGAAACTAATACTGGTGTTTTATTCAATAAAAATCTAAGTCATGATGTTTTACCACAAAAAACATAAATCGTAAAGAACAGTAGTCGCCTAGTGGCATAGACATGCGACAACAACAACCCGCAATTGGCTCGTACGGTAGATTACGGCCCGAGTCTACTATGTAAAGAACCCTGCTTTAGCAAGGCCAATCTACGCTTTCTCATTTTAGACTAAAAGGAAAAGAAAAATAAACTGGTAAGAGTTTTACAAGATTTTTAAAACTAATTTTCATTTGTTTAAAAATCGTAAAAGATTTTTCTAGGTCATCATTTTCTAGGCCAACCAATTTGTATCACAAAGAGCTCGCTAGTACTGTAGAGTGTAGGCTATATAGGTCACTTTAATTCTCTATTGAATCAAATCCTTCCGGAGCGGATTCCTCAGGGAGAATCCGAACAAGGCAGCAATTACCATAGCTAGCAATATCGAATACTTTATCCATTTGTGTAAAGGCAGACATTATGTTCTATGCATGACCTATCCAAACTTGTCGTGTATGTGCTACCAGCCAAACCTGACTTTAGGATAAATATTAGTCCAACAGCGAGCGAAACAAACTCGGAATTATAGGGCATCTCGACACGGGTATGTTAGATTAGAAAGCTAAGATGGAAACTCTGCTCGATTCCTGCTTTAAGGTGTCTGCACACAGCGGGCGCGGCGCGGCGGGACGTGACGGCGACGCGACGCTGAGCAGTTGTAATGTACTAGATATTACGGACGACGCCACACAGAGCCGTCCCGCTCGACGCGGTGGTAACCTCGGATCTGTATGGCGTCGTCGCGTCGCCGTCCGGTCCCGCCGCGCCGCGCCCGCTGTGTGCAGAGACCTTAAGTTTTCGTGGTTATTTTTGCAATCTTAAAACTAGCTTACACAACAAATTTGTATGGCCTACAGATAAGTGTTTGAGGTTTGGGTATCCACATGTTTCTGAACGCATACCAAAAGGAGTAATCCCTAGTGTGAGGCAAAGTTAAAAAAAAACTAATTGCCAGTTTTCAATGTCAAGTTAAATGTCAGCTGGCCATGACCACACGCACTTAAGAACAAAAAGGGTCTCGAAATTCCCAAAAATCCTTTAGCTACTTACCTTGAAGGATATTAACGTCTTTGTGTTTTAAGCCGACACAAGTCGTGTAATCACGTCACGTTGTCGTTGCGGCATCGTTCGGTTCAAGTGAGACGTGGCCCGCATAATTATCACACTATAGATACGCACAGAAGGTCGATGAAGCAAAAACGCACACAGAGACACGCTTCTTGGATAGCGAGCGCAAAGGCACGTGCGTTGTGACTTCTATTAGACCTAGAACGCTAAAGTAACTGATAACTATTTACATACTTATAATACTCACTGTCTTTGATATTTAGGCATATTTACCTAAACGGGAAAAAAACGGAACCCTTATAGGATTATTTTCTTCGCTGTCTGTCTGTCTGTCTATTAAGACATTTATACCGTGAACGAGTCGAGATATCGATTTGAAATTGAAACCATACTCTCACGTCTGCGGTCCACTGAAGCTGTCAAAAAATCAAACTTCTAAGTTAACGGAAAAAAGAGATACGGGCGTTTATATCGCAAAAAAAGTAGATTTCTCTTCTTTTTAGGGGAAAAATCATCTAACAGCTTCTGTTGCACCTGGAAGGAACGAGAAAGCGTGTCAGACTTTTACTGACTAAAACCCCACTTCTCACCTTTTTTCCTTATTTCCAGGACCCCAGGGTCCTCTTTCGCACCACCCATAGATCTCTGAGGTCTATTTTCGTTCATCGTTTAAAACCAACCTTCTGTAATATTCCGTCTTAACGTTGTCGCAGAAATCAGTCAAGGAACAACCCTCAATCAATGAGAATAAATAAGTTTAAGGGCACGTAAGTCTTTAGATAAGGAGAGTGAGTTGTGGTGTTGTGGTCCAGTGATAAGCGAATGATTTGGGTTGCGATTAAGAGGGTCGTTTCGCGGGTTATCGGTTTGTCTGATGAGATCTCCGGTTAAGAAAGATGCATAGTCTTACGGAAGGACGATCCCCGCAAAGTGGCGGTTAGTAGAACGGGTAGTTTCTGAGATTTTTCGCGATTGGAGAGTTCAATTCTGAGTAGGCTAATTGTCTTATTAGCCTCTGGAGCTCTTTATTCTGGCAGTTCTAATTCCGGATCGTTTAAAGAACATAAAGACTATCACCATCATTCATCATTTCAGCCGAAAGACGTCCACTGCTGGACATAGGCCTCCCCCAAGCGCCGCCACAAAGACCGGTCCTGTGCGTCTTGCATCCATCGGCTTCCAGCAACCCTGACCAGGTCATCGGTCCACCTTGTGGGAGGCCTTCCAACGCTACGTCTTCCGGTACGCGGTCGCCACTCCAGAACCTTTCGGCCCCAGCGGCCATCCGTTCTGCGTGCAATATGCCCTGCCCATTGCCACTTAAGTTTGGCGATTCTTTTCGCTATGTCGGCAACCTTGGTTCTCTTGCGGATATCCTCATTTCTGATTCTATCACGCAAGGATACTCCGAGCATAGCCCTTTCCATTGCCCTTTGAGTGACCTTGAGTCTTTTTATAAGGCCCATTGTAAGCGACCACGTTTCAGAGCCATACGTCATCACTGGCAACACGCACTGATTATAGACTTTCGTCTTGAGGCATTGTGGGATATTAGACGAGAAGACACCGCGTAGCTTCCCGAACGCTGCCCAGCCGAGTCGGATTCGACGATTGACCTCTTTCTCAAAGTTAGACCTACCTAACTGGATTGTCTGTCCAAGGTAGACGTAGTCGTCTACTACTTCGAGTGTAGAGTCTCCGATCTTGATAGGAGTGGGCGCTACATGGATGTTAACCATGACTTTGGTTTTGTCCATGTTCATTTTAAGACCCACTCTTTCGGAGGCTCTACTGAGGTCACCGAGCATTGTACTGAGCTTCTCCGTAGTCTCAGCCATGACCACGATGTCGTCGGCAAACCGAAGGTGAGTGATGTACTCGCCATTGACATTAATGCCTAGACCACTCCAGTCCAGAACCTTGAAGACATCCTCCATTGCAGCCGTGAACAGTTTCGGAGAAATGACGTCTCCCTGCCTCACACCTCGCTGCAAGAGGATAGGTTTCGAGGTCTGGTCCTGAAGTCGGACTGACATGGTGGCGTTGCTGTACAAACACTTCAACACCTCGATGTACCGATAATCGATCTGGCACCGCTGGAGAGACTGCAGTACAGCCCAGGTCTCGATCGAATCGAAGGCTTTCTCGTAGTCCACAAACGCTAAGCAGAGAGGCTGATTATACTCCTCAGTCTTCTGTATAACCTGCCGCAGCGTATGTATGTGGTCCACAGCGTATGTATGTGGTCATAAAGACTAAGATCACAGTTATTGCTAAAAATGTTGCTGTTTTTAAGTGGGTTTAGACCGGATCTATCTGAATGGCAGGTGAGCTGTAGGCTAAAAGAACCAGTTACTGGGTTCCATTGAAAGCAAAGTGATGAAGAGATACGAGTAAATTAACTTTCATCGAAAAAATTTACCAATGGTAGAAGACAAATGTTTAGTAAATGGAGACTGGTACAGATGTAATTACAGTAAAAGAAAACCGTACATTTCAAAAATTTGTAACCACTACACGAAGCTGAAGCAAATCTCTAGTATTCGTATAATTTATTATATTTGTATAATTCAAAAGCAGGCCAAACCAGTAATTCCAAAGCATCCAATAAATTCTAATCGCGCATAATGTTCTCGAAATGGCGACAGATAATGTTAGAGATATGAATTACCATGCTATGAAATATATTTCTTCCTTTTACGAGGGTATAAAAGATTTAAATTACTCAAAGCACACGTTTAATGTGGGGACTGTTATATTTGTGACAGATACGACCGTAATGAAAATCGTACGATTTTACGGGAATGTGGATGCATATTTAGAGAAGAAGCCGAAAAAAGATTTTTTTTTTTGCTGGCTAAAAATCATGTAATGACAAACCCCCTTGGGCGAAGATGGAAATAGTGTTAGACTCTGACTGACTCAAAGTCAAAATATTTTATTTCACATGGGCCTACGTGGGCACTTATAAAACGTCAGAGCTAGTGCAAACAACCCACCCTGTTCTGATGTTGCCTTTCGTACCAAGGCCGAGCCTTTCCTTTCAAAAGCGAACCCTTGGCTCCTTCAAACTTTGACCCTACTGGGTCGCTACGGTTTAGCTGATAATTCTTTGAGGCTCGCAGGAACAGTGCGCGCCATCGACGACTTGGGCTTGGTCTGGACAGTTATTGGACTTTCGCATTGCTGTTAAAATTTTTGCAAACAAGCAAGTTATATTTTCATTGATTTATCTATGACCTGTATCGTCGACCACATCATCGCTTACCATCAGGTAAGATAGTGGTCAAACGCAAGCCTATCTACAACAAAAAAAAATTCACAACGCTTTTGATTTTGTTAATAAAAATAGCGAAAAATAACGACTAAGCACAGACTATAAAAACGTTTCCACAAACAAGACTTCTTTTTCATTGCGAATATTTTTTTGTTCAATCGCCATCTCTCCCCACTTACACAGCCACCACTACAAGTGACCTTAAGATAAGTGAATAACGAAATCGGTCCACCCCTTAACTTGGATCTAAGTAGAGGAAAAAAAAACTCAGGCAATCGATCTCCGTACCCATACACATTTGTTCGGCAGTTACGAAAAGCTACGGATTAGGGACCCTGTGAGAAATTCTTGGATGTTGGATGTATCGCCACTGTTTGGGAGAAAAATAACGGGTCAGTAATGAAAGCGTGGGAGAGAGACGGAAAATAACGGATCCGGTAAGAATGCGTGGGTTAGAGCGAAATAGAGAATCTAGGCTCTTTGGACACGCTAGATTAGGAATAGGTCTAGATTCTACTTAATGTTACATTTTGTGAGAGTTATAAAATATATACTGCTGCTTTTAACTATATATAGATGGCCGAGTGGTAACGGCCCTGACATAGGTACAACGCATTACTTTGTGTAATTTATTTCATCACCACTGCTCTTAAAACGGTGAAGGAAAACATCGTAGAGAAACCGGTATGTCCTAGATATGATAAATGATATTTATTTTGTAAATAGGTTTTAAAATAACACTTTTACACGTAAATATTTTTTTCTTTTCGTCAGTTTAAGCTAGATGAGTCCGGTGTTTCCTAGCTGACTACCCTGAGAAGAAATACCGAAACAAAATCAGGGGTCAAAGTCTCTTTTAAAGTCCATACAGTAACCATGTATTGGTCAAATCATATGAGAACCATGAAGATTAGTGTCTCAGGTGGTCTTTTGAAGAAAGAACCACCAGATTTGAGTAGACCTGTCCAGTCAGTGCAAGCATTTGTCAGTATTCGTGTAGCTCAAACTTAGGACTACTATGACATGTAACTTCCACCAACCCGCACTGGACCCGCGTGGTGTTTGATGTCCCATCCCCTCTTCTAAAAAGGAGGCTTGTTCAAGTGGTGGGAACATTATAAGGCTAATGCTGATGTATATACAAAGTTCTTACGACAGATGGGCTTGCCTTAAAAAGGATAATTGTACAAACCAATATGAACTTTTACTATGAGTCTAACCTAAAAAAAAGGAAAAAAAAATTCGCTGCTCCATACATTTTGATAAGTGAGTATAAATCTATGAAGTAGTAGGTTTTTTCGCCTATCTGTCGTATCAATTTTGTTTAATATGAAAGCTGGCTTTGTGATACGCTCTTGTGCCTGTAAAATACAGCAGAGGTGTTGTCAAGCAACTATTCTATGTATTCTCGTCGCCACAACATATCATGATCATAATACCGTAACATCAAAAAATCTCTTATTTATATGTAGCTGATAATGACATCTTCAAACTTAAGTGGCAGTAGGCAGGCACATTACTCGCTAAACAGAAGGTACATAGGACCAAAATGCTCTGAAGTGGCTACCGCTCCAAAACCTGAAACTCCTCCCATAAGCTAGACTTATGACCTGGTGCCCTCACCAGGCTCGCATCAATCAGGAGCCCAAGAAGGGTCCTTCTTGGGCTCCTGATTGATGCGAGACGCACATGACCATACATTGAGGCGACACTTGGAAAATACCTATTATATAAGATTTCCATTGCTGGACAGCAATGGAAATCTTCTTTCGCCTGAAATGATGATGACCATGACCTAGCGAGAGTCACTGAAGTCCGATCGATGGATGCGAGACTCACAGGATGACATATGGCCACACCCTGAATCAGTAATTATAATAGTCTATTGGTATATTCTTGTATTCGTTTTTCTTCTGTCTTTTATTGCACCTACCACTATTTTTATCTGCATCACCCAAACGTTGACAGGTAGAATATTTCTAAGTTATTAATTCCGCCTCTGTCTTCTTTTTTGTCGGTATCACTCTTGACAGAGTGGTCATGGTCATCAGTCCAGGTGTTGGAAGCAAGCTTTACAACACGCCGCCACTCCACTCTAATGGCCGCCTCTGTACTGGTGTGCATTAAGTGTTAAAAGAAAACAAATAAATAATTCCGCATTTCCGTGCTAAAACATCTTTTTTATTCTACTTCTACTAGAAAATTCCGAGTAATCCTAATTTTATCTAATGCTACTAAATAATTCCGCTTCTTCGCGAACCTAATCCTGGCTTTTAATATTACAAACTAGACATTTTGCGTCCGCCATTTTTATAGCCATATTCAAAATTACTCTTTTAAAATTCATAGTTTGTTAAAAGGAAAAAAATATCATCGTAATATTGTAAAAGTGCTCTTGGAGATTTTTGCTTTTATTTTTGAGAGGATAAGGGTGGTTTGTGGTTTGATTGCATTATAACAGGAAACTTTAGCGAAGCTAAAAGTTTTTTTTTACACTTTAATAAAAATTTCTTATGCCTTAGCTTCGCTCGGGTGCAATGGTGATATTAAAATATATTATGCATCATTCACATACATAGTAAAAACCAAGGCGCTTCCGGCTGTCCCTATATATGCTTAGAACTTTGAAAATACGCAACGGATTTTGATGCTTTTTTAATTGATAGAGAGATTTAAGAGAAAGGTTTTAAAGATCTAAGCACACATAGGGACAGAAAGCGGGAAGGGACTTCATTTTATACTTTAATGTATCGATAGAAATGCAATTCTTTTTTTCATGAAAATTATTCAAAAACATTTCAATGGTTTGACATCAAAATTGACCGGAAAACGCAACGTTGGACAGCCGCCTAGAAGGTGGACTGTTAACCTGGTGAGGGTCATTGGAATCTCATGGTTGCGAGATGCACAGGACCGGTTGTTGTGGTGAACTTCGTGGGAGGCCTACGTCCAACAGTAGACGTCTTTCAGCTAGAAAGAAAAAACAATCTTTTTCAACGTCACCACATACACAAAACACCCATTAGAAGAAACTGCAGACTTTACAAATATTTAAACCAAACCCACAACATGCAGCGCTACAGCCAATCGCTCAATCATTGCGCCAACCGGGCTGTCAAATCAATTACTTTGTCAATATTATTATTGTTATTCTTGTTATTAGAAATAGTTAGTTTATTTACAATCACCCAAGTTATCTTCAATATTCACACTATTCGACAATTTTTTACCGAATCCCAAACAAAATATAGTTAATAAACAAACATAATATCAAATAAGTGGCACATTCTGTCGACATCAGCATATGAAACGAGATACACTACAGAAAAGTCAATAATGAACAGTAGAAACGTCAAGCAAAAAGAAACTGGGGAAACCATTTTATTGAGAACCCTCGACCCTTTACGTCTTCCTATATCAGGGATCTCCGATATATGGGCGGGAAATCGCGAGCGAAAACCGGTACCTAATATATTTCTACCTCAAAAGAGAACTCTGTCATCAAAATTGAATCTCGAGCGGTCCAATACGGGAATCAAAATGGCTGCCAATTGAATTTCAGCACTTTCGGCAAGTTGTACGTCACAAAGGTACTTAGTTTGTAATCTAAGTCTGCGAAAGCTTAAGTTTAAACAGAGTCTAGTTTAGAACCGTTTGATTATTTAGACGAATTGTGTGCTATGTTGTAAATATTTGGAGCGTGAAAGGAGAATATTTGAGTGGCTTACTACGTGTGCTTTATGAATTAGAATACACACGTATTTCACTAACAACTGTTGAAAATTGATAAATCGTAGTAACTACGCACGAATAAATGGTATTCATTTTGCAAAACAAGTTTTAAATAATTATTTTCATAGCTAGGTAATATTTTCGTCAGTTTAAAACAGTTTTTTCTTTAAGTTGGAACTCGACCAAAGACTTCTCTTGTTTTACGGCAGAGATGGTCTTTTGGAATTTTGAGGAAAGAACCACTAAGTGGACCTATCAGTCCTGTCAGGTGTCTCTGCCACTATATATGCCGTCTATAACTATATAGGGTGAGTTATTATTATAAGTACCAATTTTTTGCTGATGTTATATATGTTTTTTTTTTATTACATGTAATGATTTTTTATGGTAGGTAATAATCATCCAATGACGAATTCCGCTTTTGAGTGGAGCGGGAAATAGTGTCAGACACTTACTAACTATACAACCTACCCCATTCCTACGTTGATATACCAGGGCCTCCTTTCAGACGCTAGGTAATGGTGTGCATGTTCCTGGGATGGCAGAATACCCATCATATTTGAAAAATTAATTATTACAACTACCACATAAAACAGTATCTAATATTTCAGTAAATACATTTTTTTATATTACTACTAGTATTACATATACAAAAAATATAGTAGCTTTACTTTTGCCTCTATACCGAACAAAGTAATATTCGTATAGATATCCCATTATACCCAAATTTAAGCACCTATTGAATAGCAAGACGTCTGAATTCTGTATTTGTTGGTAACTTAGAAATCCAGAATCTTAAGTCTTTCACAAATAAACTCGAAGCGACTACGATTTTTCATTAAAAAAAAATTAAATTGTTACTAAGCAACGATTCTGCGCATAGTAGTCGCAATCTCGTGCCGTACCTGCCTACCGACTGGGCTCTGAAGAGCCCTCAAGACTCACGTTTTAACATACTTTACTCATATTGAATATATACAAGGTTACATTATATACAGGGTGTCTTTGACATCGTGGCACTAAAGAATACTGTGGTTCCAGTACATGATTCTAGACATCCATGTGGTGGAATTTTTTGTCGGTTTTTTTTTAATTTTTTTATGTTTTTTAAATTAAACTGTATAAATATGTTATTTTAACAAATTTTGTGAAAAAACTGTATTACAGATGTTATACAATTAAAAAAAAACAACTTTTTTTTAATTTGAAAAAAAAACCGACGAAAAATTTCACCACTACCACTGGGGGTCCAGAATCATGTACCGGATCAGTGGTATTCGTTTGTGCGACGATGTGAATGACACCTTGTATATAATATATATGAGGTTATATTTGCATGTATCTAGACAAAATAATGCTTAATTCATTGAATACCGTCATTAGAGACACAATAGAAAGATTATAGATGTGCGAACGCCAGCATTCGCTTGGGGCTTGAGAGTTTAACGATATTGAGTTATTTGGCGCAGTGGTTGAAATATTGGTTACTTCACCTTGTCACGAGTTCGATTACCACATAGAACCGCCCCTCTAGCCAAGTAGCGATCGTTTCGTTAACGTCGAACGCTTGGAATAGGCCACGCCTCAAAATCTTTTATTCTGACCACGTAACTGAGCATTTAGATGACGTCACAAACTAATTAGGAGCATGGTTAACTCGAAAGCGTTCGACGATAACGAAACGATTGTAAATTGACTGGGAGGGGCAGGAGTATTTTCTAGTGAGATGTAACCTTTTTTTTTAATAATTACAAATCGTATTATGAAAACGCGTTCAGTAGTAGGGCTGCCACGCCGAGCCTAAGGGCTCTCAATACTCCAGTCTCAACACACTTTACATCTTTATACATACAGTTATACCTATTTGCATATCCAGACAAAGGAACGTCTAATACGGTATTAAGTGCGAACATTTATTTATTTAATCCAACGAGTTGTCACGCCATTCCGACATTAGAGCCCCGTTTCTCCGCTGCGGCCTAAGTGCTTGTTCACGTTGGAACGCGCGGGCGCGGTGGCGGGTGCGGTCGCGAAGACGTGGCGGGTTCGTGTTCACATTGGCCGCCAGGCGTTTGCGCGGTGTGACGCGCTATCGTTTCTAGCGACAAGTTCAAAGTTCGACGTGAACACACACAAACATCTCATGGGTTTGATATTGCCGCGAGCGGCGCGCGCGCTACTCGCTAGCTTGCCCGCTACTTAGACCGCACGTGCGATTCCGCGCGACACTTGAATGTTGCGCCATATGTTTGATATTTCGTGACCGCGCCCGCCACCGCGCCCGCGAGTCAACGTGAACAAGCACTATAAGAGTCTATACCCGTTCTCTTAATGCTTTAGTTATAGAACGTACTTGAAGCACAGGGAATGGTATAAACATAATTGTATTAAGGAAATTGTAGGTCTTTACTTTGTATTACTACTAAGAGGCATCTGGCCGTGTTCCGCGCAAAGAAATTGGTTAAATGCTTTTCTTTTGTCGATAGATTCTTTTTTACGTAGCTTCAGTGTGGTATTGTTTTGTTTTAATTGAAGCAATTGCTTCCATCCATTTAATTTTAAATTTAATGGACTTAATAACACGCTTTTTTTCAAAATTCATTCTTTGTAATTGCCTTAATCCTCTAGGCAAAAAAAAATCTACCATAAAACATTATTACTATAAAAAATAAGACGTCAAAGTGTTTTTTGCGTTTTTCTCGAAACTGCTTTTTTGCTCTTACTGCGTTTTAAGGTAAGCAGGGCAGATCTGGCCGTGTTCCGCGCAAAGAAATTGGTTAAATGCTTTTCTTTTGTCGATAGATTCTTTTTTAGGTAGCTTCAGTGTGGTATTGTTTTGTTTTAATTGAAGCAATTGCTTCTTACGGAGAAACTAAGAAGAAGGAAAAAATATCTCAAGGGAATAGAATCTTAGGGTGAAAATTGGAATGTGTCCTGTTCTTGGTGTACCTCATCATCAGCCTTTTTGATGTTCCCACTGCTGGGATACAGGCCTCCTCTCTAGGAGAGGTAAAGGGCCGTAATCCACCACGTGGGCCCAGTGCGGGTTACGACGGCTTGGTTTACCTGTGTGGCACTTATTATATGTAGTCTAGAGTTTCAGTTTGAGTGTGAAGTAATAACACACATAACTACAGATATTCAAGTTTTACTGAATGAGTTTCGTAGAATTGATTATGTACCTATTAACTTCTGCCAGCGGCTCCGGGCCTAAAAGTCAGTTTCTCTGTACAAACTTCCAAACCCCGTTTTACTCCCTTAAGAGCGGCCAACCCGACGTACATTTTCATACAACCGCTCTTACGCGATTGTGATGTTATGACACATCTTTCTTCTGATATTTTGGATACACAGATATCTTGTGGATATTATCTAGGCTTCTATAGAAATCAAAACGTAAATTTGTGTAAGAGTAATCCAGTAAAGTCCAGTAAGTTCTGCTATTTTACGTGAACTTTGACTCTCCATAATGTACTCCTATATTAAAAATATAAAAAGTACTTCTATAGAAGCCTAACGCATTTATTCGAGATTCTAAATACTGACATTTTATTCAAAAATCCTTAAGGGTTTAATAAAAACACGTATTTCCTGGAACAAGTTTTGTGAAATATTCGAGTAAATCGTAGAATTACTGAATGCCAACAGAATTTTCAGGTGTTAAGTCTCTTATGTCGCATTACTTTTGCATCAAACATTACATTGGATTGCTTTAGATGTAACAACAAGCTTTTAAACCATCCTTGAGGTGAGTCGGGAAGGCCACCCTTATGAACTTTCGTAAATTCCAATCTTAACAGATGTCTACAGCTATATAAGGAACCTGTTGGTCAAATTATTAGTTTGCAGGTAGATATTGTAGTTTCTGAAATTTCGTTATTAATAATTGAGCGATATTTCGATACGTTATGACCGACATATAAAGATTCAAGTAGAGCTAACTCTAAAATCAGGACAGTCAATATAAATTGAAAGCTACCATCAAGCATCTTTTCTATTGCTGGTCCTACTATTTAAACTTCTCATTAAATAAGTTGGACCAGCAATATAACAGAGTAACTAAGCCACACAGACATACACAATACCACATATCCAGTCACTAAGACAACAAACACATTGTCACAAAACAATTACCCATTACCCACCAATATCTAGCACCTATTTATAGCGTTAGGGACCTGGCAGTGACCACTCTATTTAATGGTCAAACCGCCCGAACGATTAGGTAAGCTTTGATCACTGAGATGAGTTGAACCGTGAAAATTATGGACTATATTATACAAATATGTCCCAACCGCTCTAGGGATGAACCCGCTATCTTTATTTGGGTCAAATGAATATTTATGCTAGATATTACGTTTTTTTTCTGATGGGTTAAGTAGTTTTTTTAGTATTAAAAGGCTATTGAGTTATCAGTTTCCTTATTTTGCTATCGGTATATGGTGGACATCCTACATAATTATACGTACAACCCAGTGGAGGTCACTCTTTCGGTTTGGGCACGCTCACCGTACACTTTATTTTTGTTATTTTTTAATGTGTGTTTTGTAACTGTTGTGCTGTGTCTGTATCGAATAAATTTATTTATATTCTATTCTACAAAGTGTTTTGGGTTCACATTAATGTTGCATAAAGCTAAGGAATGTATTTCTTTGCCGGAATCTGTGTTTTCTGAGCTATAACTTAGGGATCTTTCAGTCAAAAGTGAATAGGTTACTTCTAGGCAAGCATGCTCCATTGTCGGCCACGCATCATCGCTTACTATCAGGTGAGACAGTGGTCTTACGCAAGCTTAACTATAATACAAAAAATCTTGCATAATATAATGATTCGATATTTATTATTTACTGACTTTTTCCTGCCGACTTGCCTGCGTGATAATGGAAAATAAATAGCCTGTGTTAATTAGTAAAGATTTTAGAAATCCGTTAGTTTTTTGAGTTAAATTGTAATGTATAAACAAAAAATCAAATCTATATACAATACTACATAGGGAACGGTAAATTTGTTTGTGTTTTATTCTATGTAATGATTATAGTTTTAGATTTATTTATGCACACATAAACACTTTAACAGAAGAGTAGAAAGGTGTTACCATGGTGTTACTTATTTTAATTATTTTTTTCTCTAATTGAGAGCCTCTTGATGTCCCCGCACCTATTGTCTTTTAATTGTGTCTGTAATTACAGTAGTCGAAAGGTTAATCTAGTGCGCCTCGCCATCAACGAGTGTATCGCTGCTTACAATCAAGTGAAATTTCAGTCAAGCACTAGTTTATACTATTAAAAAAAGTTGATTGTAATGTGTTGTATCCGTCACTTCTAGGAACGTAACATACACTACTATTGTTTGTGTAGAAATGACTAATAGTTCAATTATTCTTCAATTAGGGCATTTTTCGTGGAATGGAAAGTACCAACGACTATAGATGTTTTAATTGATTTTGTATACAAATACGTAGTAAATTATACGAAGCAATCGAACCATATTTTTTTAAGTAAATTGATGTCTATTAAAACTACACTTTGGTACTTAATTATTGGGCATAAAAAATACAGGTATTTTGGCTGATAGTGTGGGTAGTTTTATAAGTAAATCTTTGGTTTTTACAGTACGGTCGTCGGATTTTAGTGAGTCTGAAGTTAGGTTGTGTCCCAGCAGTGGGAACATTGAAAGGCTGATGATGATGATGATGATGATGAAGTTAGGTTCTTCGAATTTTAGCGCTTGAAAACTCGTAAAAAATTTATGGTTTAAACAAATAAATGCAATTTGCAGTTGCTATTGCTGTTAAAAACTGTTATTGGCATTTAATTTTTTTAACACCTTACGGACCCACACATGAACCACGCATGTTTTGTACGTAAGTCCCGTCGCGTGACGTGGATGTAACGTAACTCTACAAGTCTAGTTGCCATATAAAATAATTATATAGAGGCCGACGCGCTGATCGGTGTAAGTGGCTCATGTGCACCCAAAAAGTCAAGGGTAGGTTGCCGTAATAAGGGCCAAGCTTCAGTATAAAAAAATATCATAGAAGCCTACTAGGCCTTGGAAAACCACAAGCAACTCACTCAAACTTTTATTATTAAAAACTCATAATTGTGCGATACAAGTATGAGTTCCCGCGCGCCTCAAGGAGTTTTCAGCAACCATATGGACCCTGCAGAAGGGTTGAAGCCAACAAGGGTACGTGTCTAAAAGGCTCTGACCCTAACTAAGTATGTATGGCAACGTAGGAACGGGGATTGTTTAGTCAGTAAGAGTCTGACACTGTTTCCCGCTCCGCTCTAGGACGGGATTCGTCATTGGATGAATTTTACCTACCATAAAAAAGCCTAAAAAATATAGCGGCTTTTACAGGACGAATTAACGCTAAAAACCTACTGCATTCAACATTCGTGAGCTAGGTTCAACAAAATAGTATTCAATTCCCCTGAAACCTGCAGTTTGCCTAACCAGGCGAGTTTCCCGCTTTAACGTGCAATCATGGGCAGTTCTCAGTTAATAAATATAACAACCAGTGGCCGAGCTGAAAACCTGTAATTTATTTCAATGATTTCCTATTTTATACGTCTGGTATTATGGGAAGATTTATTTTTATTGCGGTTGCCTTATAATAAGTTTTATTTATGACCGCCAATTGAATTGTTCGGTCTGTAGTCGGTTGTAATTTGAGGGTACTTGGGAGGTTTAGTTAGTGAATTTAATAAGAGGCTCTTGAACGGCTTGCAAAATGTCAAGGGGATTGTCTTTTAATAGGCTATTGAGTCGACAAAACTATATAAAGATTTCTCTAGTTGAGTAAACATTGTGTAATTTTAAAAAGTCTAAAAGTATTTATATATGTAATAAGTAAGTATGTATTTATTATTGTATTTGTTTCTTTCTCTGTTTTTTTTTTTAATTTTCTTTAAGTTGCACCTACCGTGTTTGTTTCGGCACCACCCCAAGATCGACTGGTAGAAAATACCTATGGCATTAAGTCCGCCTTTGTACTTATTATGTGCATAAAGTTTTTATATATAAATAAATAAAGTATTGGCTTACTCATTGCCGTAAGGGGATCCTTTCTATGAAGAACTCTACTTTTACACGGGTGAAGTCACTGAAAGAAGCCAGTATAGGTATGAAGATTAAACGAACTCATTTCTCCATCAACACCTAGGTAATCCCTTTTTTTACTCACTTGACTGCAACTGACTTGCTGCCCCCCTGATTGATAGACGTAGGGGAAACGTAGGGGTCGAAGCCTTCTGGGGCCAAGCTTTGATACGAAAGCGGAACACCGGGGCCCTGGAACTAAGGTAAGAATTCCTTCTTACCTTAGTTCCGTGGTGGATCGTTTAGTCATTAGAAGTCTGACAATGTCTCCCGCTCCGCCCAAGGGCGGGATTCTTCATTCGATGATTTTTCACACCATACAAAATTGATGGAAAGCAGTGGTGCAATTCTGGTCCATGGACTTATAAACCTAATTTTTATAATAGGTGTTGGCATAAAGAGGTAAAAAGGTTTTTTTTATCTAACCTTAACAAAGGGGTTTCTTTAGGGGTTGACTGTAATTTTACCAAGCCTAGTATTTCCCACGTTTTATGGCTAAATCGGTGGCTGAGGTAAAAGCCTTTGGGTCACGCAGCCATGTGTCGGAAAGTACAACCACAATGCCTTAAAACGTACGCTAAGCAGGTCAACAAAAAGCCGTTGGTCGCTGTGTCTGAAAGTTTAACCAAGGAGTATCAGAAAACATTAAACATAATCAGACTTATAATGTTCCCATAGTACTAATCCCTCCTTTAATAATAGAGTCTTTCTCGTCTAGAAGGAGGGAATGGGCCGTAATCTACCACACGAGCCCAGTGCGGATAGGTGAATGTCACATGTTTTCGAATTTCTGGTTCTAGGATATGTTGGTTTCTTCACAATGTTCCCTTCATAGTACTGAAAGCAAATGGTAATGAAATAAATTACACAAAGTGATGTCCCTCGCTGGGTTTGAACGCCTGACATACAAATTCATAAATCGGTGCCAGTTGGAGTCGAGACCAGCACTGCTTCTGTGATACAATGTTTTTAATTAGTGGTACTTACCAACAAAACTTCTTTTCTGTATATATCACTATTATTTGGCAAACTGTTTTATCAATTGAATCTTCTGTATGTGGTAGTAGGTAATATAAATTACACAATTTACTGGCTGGATTTGAGTCACAATAAAAAATAAGTTAAAAAGAAAGAAAAGAAAAAAAAAAGAGAAAAAATAAAAGAAGAAAAGGTTGCCTAGTAAAGAATGCCTTGTAGCATTAAGTCCACCTATATACCACTACTGACTGTGTACGTCATGGACATGAAGTTTAAATAAATACAATTTAACCCGCAATTACCACTCGCGAGTCAGGGACACTGCCTCTGGGTCTTCACTGCTCTCAATACACATTCCTCAATCAAAATAAAAAGTAGGTAAACCATTATAAAAAGTATTTCAACTAAAAAAGTTCGACCGACCAACCGACCGCCAATGCAAACCTCGAAACTAGTTAAAAGTTACAACACAACAGTTAACAAATAACGAATCGAGAAGTAACAAATATTTAACTTTTCTGATTGTGAAGTTACGGACGGCGCTGACATGCGGCTCATTGTGGATTTTCGGATCCGACGTTTTATAATCTGACTGAATTTTAATTTATTGTCAAATGGAATTAAGTTTTATCTTCGGCTATTGCTATTTATTTTTATTTTTTCGTCAGTCATCCTTGCTGATTTATACTTAAATTAAATTAAGTAACATAATAGGATAAAAAAAAATACTTTAATTGTACACCAAAAAAGTAACAATTTCACAGAAAATTATATGAATGGGTACAAAGGCGGTCTTATCGCTAGCAACGATATCTACCAGAAAACCTTAGGATGGAGTATAAGGGCTTCAATTAAAAATAATAATAATATACTAGTCAAGACATAGCGAAAAGAATCGCTATACTTAAGTGGCAATTGACAGAGCACATTGCACGCAGAACAGATGGCCGCTGAGGCCGAAAAGTTCTGGAGTGGCGACCGGAAGACATAGCGTTGGAAGGCCTCCCACAAGGTAGACTAATGACCTGGCTAGGGTTGCAGGAATTCGATGGATGCGAGACTCACAGGGTCAGTCGTTGTGGCGACGCTTGGAGAGGCCTATGTCCAACAGTGTACATCTTTTGGCTGAAATGATGATGATAATTTTGATGAATATACTAGTCTATCTACTATCCGGAAGTTAATCTGTTGATACACGTCCTGGCAATTCGACATACTTATTAAAATTATATTCAAACGTTTCTTTTATAATTTAAAAGTCTTATATAGTAACTAAACAATGTATAGAGTAAGTAACTAAACTTGTAAATTATATAATGAATACACCGTTTTAGCCATGTTTTTATATTATTTACGCCTCAGGCTCTTTAGTTTTATTAGTGATTTATATTATGGTTTATTTTTATCAATGATTGTTACAATATTTAAATAGCCTCTTTTTACAATATGAATGCGAGAATACAGTAGACTCCGCTCATTCATAGAATACTGCTATTTCGAACTTTTCTATTACTTTTATTATACTTTAGGGTACAATATTGACTAGTTTGCAGTATCTATTCTTACCCATTAACATCGAGGTCAATTCGTCGATAAAGCGTAGTATTTACACGTGCTCGACACAGAGATATCAGCAAGCCGTAGGGGCCCAGCAGTGCCCGGCAGGACCATGTGGATTTTCTGAAATGGAAACCCGTGGTCCTAGAACGCAAAAGGCAACTGAAGGACACTGCTAAGGTTTTATTCTGTAAAAGTCCAACACGTCCTCTCGTTCCACCCTAGAGCAGAAGATGTAATTTGATGATTCCCACCTTAAAAAAACCTAAAACTTCTACCGATCTACACGATTTTCTTCAATACGAGCTTCTACGATAGTGATTTGGCTAGAAGCCAGATCACGATCGTTTCATTTACGTCGAACGCTTGGAATTGGCCACGGCTTCGATCCCTTTGTAACCATGTTTTTAACCACGTAACTGAGCATTGAAATGACGTCAGAACAAAGGAATGAAGACTAAAAAATTAGAGCTGAAATTTTGTCAAAGCCCATATGACCTACGTGATACATAATAATTATTTTAAATTCCGCCAAAGTTTTCTACAATTAGGTCGACTTAACCACCTCCCGTCAAACAAAAATTTACAACTAAAACATCTTCTTCCAATAACTCTAATTAGCTAAACATAATTAAACTCATATTTCGAAGCGAGCGAAGCGAAAATGGAAATTTATGTATGTATCTTATTTCACATTGTTAGGAATCCCTAAGGACTCAGCGTATTTCGGTAATACCCTGAATTTATTCTCTAAAATACACAGAGTTACTCGACAATTAGTGTGTTAATGTAGTACATACGTTTGTATGTGCTAAATGTATTTGTTTAAAGCTAGAACTACATTAGAACGACATTGCGTGGCATGTATCAAGTGTAGCTTTACAAGTCTAGTTTCCATAGAAAATGTATGGAGTTTGACGCCCCCAGATAGTAGTAGATGCGTAGCACACATGTTACCAATAGGTATACTGCTAACACGTGTGCTACGCATACACCGACTAAAGGTAGAACTATAGGAGTAAGTACCTAATCTAAACAGTTACACATCTAATTTGAGTCTATATGTTTTAATAAGTGGAGTAATATACAAACTGCTTCATTAGAAGGCTGAAAGTCACTTAAAGGGCAGTGGAAAGGGCTTTGCTTAGAGATAGTTAGATAGATAGGTATACTCTTTATTGTAGGTACACAATAAACACAACTTGATCCATTAGGAACTTAAAATTACTAAGATATTACAATGGGCTGTCTTATCGCTAAAAGCGATTTTTTAAAGACAACCTTTGGATGGATTTGACAGAGGAAAAAAATACACGGGTAGTCTTTCGTGATCGCATTCTTCTTCTTTTCGAATCGATGATAAACTCTTTAAACTGTTGGGGCCCAGTAGGTGGCTACGTTAACTGCAGCATCGGTGGCACTAATTAAATGCAGGTGTATGGGCACTAGAAGTGTAGATATCCGCAGGAGTACTAAAGTTACTGACATAGCCTGAACAATCGCCAAACTTAAATGGCCATAGACAGGACTCAATTTTATGTAACATTCTCTCCTCGATTCGAATTCCTTATTACTGAGGATCGTGAAATTCCCGCTGAATTAGCTTATTGATGGAGTCTCGCCATCGGTGATGGTTTTTGGCGTCATGACGTGATCTGCACAACTTTTTGGGCTTGGTGGAAAACGAACAAGGGGCCGAACCTTGTTCGTTTTCCACCAACCATGCCAGTTACGATGAGCTGTTCAAGATTATCACACGATTTAAGATAGACACAGAACATGGTCAATCTGAGCATAAAGATTAATCAAAAACCATTCAAGCGTAAAGAAAATTAAAAAATAAACATACAAACACACCATCATTTACAAACTTTCACCTTGATAATATTAGTGTGATTATTCTTCATGCCTTAAAATAATTTTATTTGTGCAAGAAAAAGAGTCAACGTCTTAAACTGCCTTTTCAATACACTAAACCCATATGTCAAGTTTCAATAGAAGTGCAAAGAATCTCAATCTTACAAACTACTCCAACATAAAACTCGTACCTATATAAAGAGAAAATATACATTTATATTTCCAACCTTTGACAAAATTGACGGCGAGCAGTAGAACTCATCAAAGTTGTGATTTGTTGTGCAGTGTACTCGTATCCGGCTCGAAGAACTTTCTGAGACGTAACTTTTGGAGAAAACACGATTTTAAAAAGTTTTCTCGTGTAGGTATTAGATTTTTGTATAAAGAAAGAATTACATTACAAAATAGGAGTTTGTGAGGAAAGTTATTTTTGTTGTAATATTTTGTGTATGTGTGTACAATGAATAAAGACAGTTTGATGATCATCAAATTCAAAGCGTCTATCAATATGCTAATATATCATAAATGTGAAAGTAGTTCTGTCTATCTATTACGTCTTCACGATAAAAGCAATGATAAATGTGATGAAATTTGGTACGGGTGTCTTATGTATACGTTATTTCACATTTGTGAATACACTGGATTAAAAAAAAATGTCAAAGAATCAAAAACTAAATATACGGACAAATTTACATCACTATTTCTGGCACAGTTCGGTAAAAAAGGATGCTAACTGTCTATATTCGTAGCAAGTTTCTACTTATTTGCAAATGTAGGTATATGTGTGTGTCGTCAAATAATATGTCCTATAGATATTCACAGATACTTTTAGTAATTAATAATGCATTTATAACAATAATAATGAATAATAATGTAATAATATATTTTAAAATGACTTTATATAATAATTAAGACGGTGCGGTGCCCTAGCAGAGTTCATGTACGAAACTTATATTCTGTAATAAGATCTTGTAAACTACACGAATGCAATAAATGAATAAAAAATTAAATAAGTACTAGGGGACAATTGTGAGGGCTATATATGTCAAGAAAACCAAAGTCATAACTCGTCAAATCCACACAAAAACGAATTCATCACAGCCATGTCCTAAAAATCAATGAAATAGCAGAAGAATCGTAAGTAACAAAAAGTACGAAATCCCTCAAAATACTTCGGCACTTAATCAATCAAACGATCGACAGTCGGATAACTTGACAAATCCTATCAACTGTCTTTGTGAAGAGAATTCGTATTGAGACGAAATAAAAAAGCTAAAGAAGTCTCGTTCACATAGAACACGGAAACGTCAAACTGGTATTGGAGAGAGTTCCAGAGTTTACTGAGTAAAGCTCACCTAAATTCCTTCAGATGACCTTTGCGATCTAGAATTGCGGTAACTTTTTGGAACCATCCAGCAGCTCTGCTGGGACTTAGGTGTCTTCCCTAAGAAAGAGAATGGGTCATATTCTACCATAGGGGCTCAGTACGGATTGATAGGTGTCACATGTCTTCTCAGTGTTCAGTGTTCACATGTCTTGTCACTGTTTTGAGAGTATTGGTGATGACATAAATAAGGTACACAAAGTACTGCGCTTGGCTATGCCGTGTGGGTGCAATCCAACCAAACAACTGAGCACGTGGACTACCAATCGTTACTCAGGGCCATTCGCTCTTTTAATTTAATTATTTCAAAATCTTAGTCGAATACTTTTTGTCACGACGACCCAGAGTTTATTTCAGTAAGTCTTCTGAGGGCAGTCGGCTAATAAACACCGAGCTCATTTAGTCTAAATTAACGAAAGAGTTCAAAGGGTTTTTTTTAAACTATTTACAAAATAAACACCATTTATAATTCTCTCAATGTCTATAACAACGGTGACATTTCCTGGTAGGTTTCTATTTGTTTAGCAAGTTTTGACAACCCTGTCTAAGGCCATACGACCGCCTCATTGGTCTGTACGGTTTCCTAATAACTGCCAATAAGGAAGTGATGTGTGTCATAAATAACCTGTGAAAGGTTCAGGTGAAATACGACCTGAGCTTGAAACATGGCCCGTATTATTTTTTCTCAGAACCTGATGAAACTGATTTATTTTTTTGTGAAATGACAATATATGGGTGTAAGAGCTGTAATAAGAACTCTAAGTTTGTTTATTGTCATCGTCGAGGAAAAATATAAATAATATCTTAAATAAAAAACTTCTGAAACGCCTTATTGACAATATGCGGGACACACGGACATTACTAGTCTAACAATAAATGAGAAAATGAGAACAATAGTAATGTTTAATAATGTAATACAATTTAATTTAATAATCATGCTATATTTCTTTATAATTTAATATAATTAATAATGCTATTTTTATTTATGATTTAATATAATAATAATGTTATTCTTATTTTTTTATTTTAGTTTTATTTTGTAATGTTAATTTTCAGTTTTTAATCTAATAATAATCACTAATTACATATTTTTACATTAATACCTACTTTGCATAGTGACTTTTTACACAGAATGTCCACATTAATGTATATGAATTGTAGTCAATATTTTGTAAATAAGTCGTTATTGTGTCAATAAACAAATAAATAGTGGACAGTGATGCCGAGCCGTTTCACGACACCATACATTAGCCTATATTTTAGTCAGTTCTTTAGAGCTTTTATAATTATGTAAAGTACCTATATAATGTCGGTTAAGTATATTTTTCATAAATGTTATTTGCTAGTTTATTATATTTATAGTAGTAGTAATTACGTAAACCTAGAAACGTTATGTCAATGATGTGAATGCAGCACGATACCAATATAAAAACGCAGTTTTGGATTTTCAAACCTTGGTTCAGGGCATAGAGTTGAAAATCCAATAGTGCAATAATGATAAGGTTAATATACTAATTAATTTACATGTCTGGTTAGTGGCAGTGTGTATTCGAAATTATTTGCGTTCACAAAACGTTTTCGTCAATTTAATCGGTGTATAAGTTATGTTAAATGTATAATAGGTTAAGCTGCTGTTCATTTTACCCTGCCTCATTAAATTAAAATGTATTTTAGGGATACCAAACTATATATATATGTGAAGAAAATCACTGCTTTTCTTAACTATTTGAAATTAGCCTCCTTTCACAACCACATTAGCAGATGTCACATCTGACAGTGACTGGTGACATACAACGTTATTGCTAATCGAAATCTTTTGTGATGAGAGGTTATAAAAAAACGTGCAGTGATTAATTAATGGAAGAAGTTTAATATTAAAATATGTAAAGTAAAGGCTTTAAATGTTGTTTTATAATGGAAATTCAGTTTTATGAGTAAAAAGGCGGAATTGCGTTTTTCTGTAAACAAATTTTTTTTATTAAGTAACTAAATATTTTCTTTAATCATTTACATAACATAAATCGCTTTACATAGCATAATCACTCACCTGTAAACAAAAAACAATATTTAAAGCCTTTACTTTACATATTTTAATATTAAACTTCTTCCATTAATTAATCACTACACGTTTTTTTATAACCTCTCATCACAAAAGATTTCGATTAGCAATAACGTTGTATGTCACCAGTCACTGTCAGATGTGACATCTGCTAATGTGGTTGTGAAAGGAGGCTAATTTCAAATAGTTAAGAAAAGCAGTGATTTTCTTTACATATATATGCTAAAATACGAAATGCTTTTTTTCCTTTTCTTTATTTCGTTTCGCTTCCTGTCTTTTTTCTTTTATTTATTTTTTCCTTTTTATGTTTTCTTCCTTTTTTTATTGTGCGTAGTGGGATAGTGCACTACCAAGCATTTATTAATTTAATTATTAAACACTTGCAATGCATAAAAGTACAGAGGTAGATTTAATGCTTTAGGCATTTTCTACTAGTTAACCTTATGGTGATGGAGATATAAACAGTGGGGCAATGCAATAAAGGAGCGAGGGTATATATTTTCTTGTATTCACCTTTAATATAAGAAATATATTCTAATAATCCATAAATATAATACAATTATATAGATACTTGCTTTTGTTAGCGGCTTCGCCCGCGTACATAAAATATAGCCTATGTCACTCAGGAGTAAAGCAGCTTTCTATTGTTGCTAAAATTTTTCCAATCGGAACAGTAGTTCCAAAGATTACCTCCTACAAACAAAAAAAGAAAACTTTACCTCTTTATCATAATAGTAAAATATTTTAAAATATATTAAGATTTATAGATTACAAAAAAATAAATAATTAAATTAGCTGTAAGATTTGTTGATCATTCATCAAAAAAGGTTTGTTTGAATGTCTAATCTTATCGCAAACAGGGTGCAGAACTTCGAACTATCTATTCAAAACTTAGCCAGAACATTGTCAGTATCTAAATTGCTTAGATGCAGAAACTATACGGCGTTATCACTTATGCATGCAATCAGAACCATCTACGTATACCAAGAACCAGTCAATCACTTTCGCATAACGTGAACGTGTTGATGGTAAGGTTGGCGGAGCGGTTGTGCGATATGCTGCTGTGCTGCGTGTAGCGGGTTTGATTTTGATTACCGCACGGTACGAAAAAAAAGTTGTTCCAATTGCATGCATAAGTCATGACGTCGTATAGTTTCCGCATCTGAGCGTTTTAGATACTGGCAATGTTATATCTAAGTTTTAAAAAAAAAGTATATACGCTGTCCTTAATTATTTATCAGACTGGAGAGGCTGCCGTCAAAGTGTCCTCGTTTGACATTCGCCATATTGGCGCTGTCGGCCATGGTGATTGTAGCGAGTGTCTACGGTACTAAAACTGGTAACGTCGCGCCGCATACGATATTAGTCAAATTAGTTTTCTGGACGCTCGCGAGTGGCGCTTCAAATAGGTACGAAAAATGAACTATCAAACGTACATAATAGCCTGTTTCGTTGGTAAATAGTAGAAAGCAGAGTGTATATACCTGCGTTTTTCAGTCTGTTTTATAAAAATATTTAAACATTTTATCTATTAGCAGTTTTTACCCTGTTCATAAAAGTCTGGGCCAAAGATTGTTTGAAAGAGTTGTAGAAGCTAGACACTAAACGGTCATAGTCGCCAACATATCCTATCTAATATTACTGAGACAAACAACAAATGTATTTTAATCTTTCATCAGCTCATTCGTAAATCTCCGAACAAATACGATAAACTTCACTGAACAAACGAAACGAAGTTATAGTTTCTTCGAAAACTAGAACAGTATTTTATCGCCCGTTCCATAATCATATCGGTTGAAACTTCTGACGATTCTTACTCTGTGACGACCTCAGAGGATTGCAATTTTACGAGCAAACCACGAATCAATCCAAATGTAATTTGGTTTGAAGATAACAGGATTATTCTGGATAGAATATAATCAGCGGTACATCAATCTCCTTAGGTCCGGCTTTTCCAGGTCTAAAATCTTTTTTTTTTCGTCTTGTAACTTAATCCAACTTATAGAATGAATATTGACTATTTGCTGAATGTGGAGAAAATAGTGATAGAAAATGTTGATACTGAAAGAATCGTCCATACCTATATATAGATATGTATTAACAAAGTTAAACTGAAAGTTTGTAAAACCAACACAATATTTTGAAATTGTAGGTAATAAATATTGAAATATCAACCCTTCGAATACCGTATTTAGAGACATAATAGAAACGCAATAGGTATGCGTTCGCTCGGGACTCAGTGGAATTATTAAGAATATCGAATACAAAAGTGCATTTTGTTAAATATGTTTGTTCCGGCTAATCTCAGAAACAATTGGACCTATTTTGATAAGACTTCCACTTGAAGTTACCCCCACACCACATGGCATAACCTGGGATCAAAGCAAAGAAGGAATGGGGCAGTTTGTTTGGTCAATAAGAGTCTGACACTGTTTCACTGAATGACTTTAACCTACCATAAAAAACATATACAATACAAATAGTGATACATACAACATCTACAATATAATTGACCTACATAACCCACAAATGCTCATTAAAAACCCATCATCAGGACACAAGCCTTCAATTTCCAATATTTCCAAAACAAGTATCATTTCTTCCTCCAACAATACAATTTGTGTGTATTCTGTACTCGGTGTACTGTATTTGTCCTACTGTTACATTGTATCATACCTTTCGTCCTTGGCAACTGATTGGCAACGCGAAATGGGGCGGAAACTGATTTTCGTGCTAGTTAAAGATATCGTCTTGGGATGGAGCTGCTTTCCTTTGCTTGTAGGCGGCGAGATCGGATTTTTTTTTGCTATATTTTATTTTCCACCACTGTTACACAACTTCATCTAGTCCCAAGCTTAGCAGAGCTCGTGTTATGGGTACTAGACAACTGGTAAACATACTATTTCTAAATACATTCATATTATAGACAAATTACACCCAGATACAAAACAAATTATCGTACTCATCACACAAACCTTTGTCCTGAGTGGAAATCGAACCCACGACCTCCGGCATAGTAGTCAGGGCCACTAACCACTAGAACAACTTGTATATTTTGCGACATAGTAATCTTTTTTTCAATTTGTTCCAGTTCTTTGATAAACGGATGTATCTGTCAGATTACAATAAGCTATTCTTTTAGCTGATGTTTTATTTCTAGGTTTTGTATATCTGAAGCTCTGTGCATGCTATTATAATGTCTTAAACGTGCCCATGAACAGTTAATTAGTATATATCGTAAAAAAAACATCCAGGAAAAAGATAACAACTATAAAAAGGGAATACGCATCGTATAATCGCGTCCTCCGCTACAAAGCGCACGATAACGTCAAAAACACAATCACTATCTCTCCGTCTAGAACATCAAAGGTATTGATTGCTTGCCCGAAGCCCGTGCTGAACTATAACCCAAGAGTAAACAGGGATACTGTCTCTAACTAGATATTCTCCGCAGCTGATAATGTTTATGATCCACTGCGTTGTTATGTTTGGACTAGTTCACGCTTTCATGTTTGAGTATATCTAGAATGGACGTGAACTGAACGTTTGCGTGACGTAAACGCTGCGTGTTTGTTAGCAACAGCATAGCATTAACCAAATGTCGGGCCACAATAACGAGAAATGCCGAGAATTATCGCGATAATCGACGTTAGCGTAAGGTGTAGCTACGACTTAACGCGATAATATGACAGCGGCACTAACATTGCTGTTTGGTGTTAGGCGGTAACTCAAGCAAACAAGTGTAGTTATGTGATATATTATGTGTCAAATAGCCAATACTGGTACATTATGCGGCAAATAGCCAACACTGGTACATTATGCGGCAAATAGCCAATACTGGTACATTATGCGGCAAATAGCCAATACTGGTACATTATGCGGCAAATAGGCAATACTGGTACATTATGCGGCAAATAGGCAATACTGGTACATTATGCGGCAAATAGGCAATACTGGTACATTATGCGGCAAATCGGCAATACTGGTACATTATGTGGCAAATAAGTTAAACCCGTTATTATGGTTATGCGCGGCCCCCACACCTTCGAGAAACCCGAAAATCGGTATCTGCACAATGCGTACTAATATTTGACATACTCGTATCTGTGCGTACTATTGAGGTATGATGTGATCAAACGGTCGTTTTTTCCTCACCATATGAAACTTGCCGGTACAAAATGCAGCCTAACTGAAGAAAAGCCTAACCTATATATCCCTGCATTTCCACTAACATTACATTTTCATCGTTGCAGATGAGATGGCGACAGACTGGCGGCATGGGCATACAGCTAGCGGCGGCCATATTCTGCATGCTGCCACTCTTCACATCGTCCACAGGAGATATTCGTGAGTACTGCTAAATAACACCTTATACGTCGACACCCAAGCGAGCGCCGGCGCTCGCGGCATGATTTCGCGCCACGCGCCGTTGTCAAATTTTCAAAAATAGAATGTACAATATTTGAGCATTTTTTTTTATAGGGTATTTTGATATTTATCCAAGAACTTAAATAAAAAGTTTTATAGACAAATAACTTTCCGTTAATACCCGCGAACGCCGGCGTTCGCTGTTAACTTCACAGTCTTTACCATAGATATGTCCCTCCTGGAGCCTAGGGTGGTGCAAACTGTTACCTCGACTCTAGGAATAAGGCAAGGAAGGTACGGGGTAGGTTTTTTAGTCAGTAAGAGTCTGACACTGGTCTCCTGCTCCGCCCAAGAGCGGGTTTCGTCATTCGATGATTTTCACCTACCATAAAAAAAAACCATAGATATGTCAATGGTCTTTACCATTATTGCTGGTGAAAAACGTCCCTCATTTCATACACTTAGGGGACGAATTTTAGAAAATCCCTTCTTAGTGTTCGCCTACGTCATAAAAGAAAGTCTTGTGCAAAATTTCACGCTCCTAATCCTGTGTAAGTTTCAGCTTTGCGTTGATGTGTCAGTCAGTTTCTCCTTTCATGTATATAGATAGAAAATTAAGTAAGTTAGTATTTTTTGTTGAAAGGTTTTATACTTTCATTAGTTTTGGTACCAGTGTAAGGTCAGTGGTAAAGTTACGATTAAAAATGTCCAATAAACTTGTTATAGCCAGAATGCATCTCAATACAACACCAATAACGCATTGACCACACGAATGCAATCCAGCGTCTCAACGGAGCTGACCTTGCTCGTCGCAATCCATCTAACCAGCAGATGTAATCCAACGGTCCGACAAACCGGCAATCAACACAATGGTTAGCTTGGTTTACACTCCACAAGTTCCTATCGAAGTGACCTGTTTGGACGCTGGATTACATCCGTGTGGAACATGCCTAAGAAAGTCCTTAAACAACATTTAACAAATACTGTCAGTTTTCAAAATGTCTAAAAATATACCGCACTGAGTTTTACCAAAAAAAAAAGATGTATGTCAACAGTTTCACCGTGAGATATTTGCAAACCTATTTTAAATTTTAAAAAATAAACAGGCAAGTGAGAGTCTGACTCGCGCACTGAAGGTTCTGTATAACTTATCTATGAATACGACTCAATTCCAGAATTCAGAAAACTTTTCCGAATCGCATTTTTTTTTTGTGATGTAACCACAAAATTTACAGTTTTACAAATTTTGGAACCTTTCTTCTTCTTCTTCTTTATTCTTTATTGTACATAAAAAACATGTAATAGTACACAGTAATTAGTAAATTCATGTACAAAGGCGAGCTGTTGTTGTGTTGAGTTAATCAACAATGAGTTTTCTGCCAGCAAACCTTTGAATAACAGAGAGAGAAAACGATCTAGGGTAGAATCAAGTGCACAATATAAACCTATATACTTATTACCTATATAATGCTAGCTTTAATGGTATTTCTTTTTTTATGGTAGGTAAAAATCTTCGAATGACGAATCCCACTCTTGGGCGGAGCGGGAAACAGTGTCAGACTCTTACTGACTAAACAACCTACCCCGTTCCTCCCTTTTCTTAGTCCCAGAGCCCCGGTGTAACGCTTTCGCATCAACCCTTGGCCCCAGGAGGCTTCGACCCTACAGTTTGCTGACAACTCCTCGAGGCGCGCGGGAATGGTCTGGACTGTTACCTGACGACCGGACGGCGAGTAGTGTAATGAATGGTGTACTGACACACTGTTTCACAGCTCGCCGTCCGGTCGTCTGGTGTATATTTAGAAATTTTGGAAACTGTAAGAGGTGTTTCTCAGAGACTCCGAACCACGGATAGGCGAGTCACAGACGAGCTTGTCAACAATAAAAAAAGCCATAAAGCCAAAAAAAAAGTCCTTAACTTTGCTCATAATTCAATGAACGTTAAGCCCGTCTGTGTTGAAGAGATAAGTAGATACTTGCCAATAATTAAATCGGCATCGCTCCAGGCTTATTATAATAATACCCATTGAATTCATTACAGAATGGCTAATAAGTTGATAAATGGTCCCCGATTGTGACGAAACGAAGTCTAATTAGCATAATTTTAATATTAATGATGTAAATGCTGAGAATTGGACATCTGATGAATTGAAGATAGGTATTTTTTTTTGCCTGTAGAGGGCTGTTAGGTTTTGAGTGAGAGTTGTATTTTTATTGTCTACGTGACTGCGTTTATAAGTTACTCACTCTTTAGATTATTACACAAAGTCTACATTATTTAAACCACGGATATCGAGACCCAAATGAACGCCGGTGTTCGCATATATTGTCTTTTATGTCTCTAATTACGGTATTCAAAAGGTTAAAAAGGAACTTTTTGTTGTGGGAGATTATCTTCAAATAACTCCTCCCTCTCTGAATGGTGCGAGAGAGTGTCAGACTTATACTAAGCCACCTGTGTTCCTATAGTTGTCCTTTACGTTTGTAGGACATTACTGACCTCCCTCGGGTAGCATGTTAATCTGTAGGGTCCGATTGTCGATTGAACAGGCTTGGTTGTTTAGTCCGTCCGGGGGCGAAATTTGTCATTGGATGATTTTTACCCATCATAAAAAAGCTAGTTGGGAAATACCGCAGGTATTTTCTGAAAATGTAACCGCCGTGGTCATAGAGCTCAACGGGCAAAGACCCAGTGGTGGTTTTACTCAGTAAAAGTATGACACAGAGTGAAAGTCAATGTACGATATCACACTTCACTCTAAATCTCTTACAAGCAATTTTGATGATCTCTATTTACAGTCCTTTAGGACAAAATCACGCACAGTATTTCTCAAATCCTTCTTCTCATGTACCAGGGCACCACGGCGCTTCAAGAGCCCGCGGCTGGCGCGCAGGCGTCCAGCCGGCCGCTGACGTGACCGCCAACAACACCGTCAGCAACATCACCGCTCAGCTGGGGGGCACTGCCTACCTCCACTGTCTGGTGGGCCACTTGAGTGAGAGAGGGGTGAGTACATACAAAGCTAAGAAACACGACAGCAAATAAAAATACTGGCAGTATGGATACACACATTTTTATCATCATCATCAGCCTTTTTACAAGCTTTTTATTAGCTTGCAATGTAACTATGCATGTTCGGCTCAAATCTTACAACTCAATTTTGAAGCAGATATCTTCAGCCGATTCAGCTGCAATTTTGCGTGCAGATGTAAATCGCATGACAATGCAATATTATGATAACATGGAGCTGATCTGATGATGGAACTAGAAGGTAGCCATAAGAGTTCAGCAATAAAACAACTCAACCTTATCATGTTTGGGCTCATTGGATTTGTATTGACGAGTACTTTGATCCTATATGGTAGTCAGGGTGTAGTGTTGGAAGGTGGCCATAGGAACTCCGTAGTACAATTAGATAACCCTACCGTGTTTGTAGTTTTCGGAAAGTTCTTATTGAGTATTAATAATAAAGGTATATACCGAGCTGTAAAAATTTGTTATGAAAAATATTTTCATTGAAAAATTGTAAATGTTCCCAGTGCTAGGACACAGGCCTCTTCTCTAAGAGTAGATATAGGCCATAATCCACCACGTGGGCCCAGTATTTATTGGTAGATGTCACATGTGTTCGAATTTTCGGTTCTAGGATATGCTGGTTTCCTCACAATGTTTTCCTTCACTGTTTGAGAGCAGTGGTGATGAAATAAATTATACAAATTAATGTATGTTCCTAGCTTAGTTTAAACCTTGTAAGTCAGAACCGTTACTACACGGTCACCACTGCTCTCCTCACCGCTGCTCGCACACATTTTTATACAATTGAAAAAAAAAATATTCATCGCGGCCGAGGCGAAATTCACCCGAGCCGCAGGTGAGAGAGTTATGTAGGCGAGTACTGCAGTTGCAAACCACGTGTATCAAACGACGGTTTTTAGTATAATTAGGAAGAAATAAATATACGGGTGTTAGCCAATGATTAGTGGGGCTGCACAGTGCCCGGCCTGATACAATAAATACTGTAAATTGTGATTGCGCGAGCTGGCGTACTTTTCCACGCTAGTGTAGAAAACAATAACTAGGTAGTGGGGATATGAGCAGATTTTCTAGTAGGTGTATTGAAAAATAATAATAAGCATAGCATAACAATTATTAATCAGCTTTATAATTTCACTGTTACAGGCCTCTCGGCCCAGTTCCCAATTCTCTATAGGAGAGGGAATTAGCTGTAATCCCCCACGTTGGCCCAGTACGTGTAGTGCCTGTTAATACGTAGCTTTGAATTTTTGATTCTACAGCCGATTTCCTAACTATCTTATCGTTTTGAGAGCAGAGGTCGAGAAATAAATTACACAAACTATAGAGTTAGCCCGGGTTTACATCTATGACGTCGTAGTTTGAAGCCATGACCACTAGACCACTACTTTTTTCCTTTAGGTGGGAAAATATCCTATGAATTTTTCGATTCTTAGACAGAACGAGAGGGCGTGTCAGACTTTTACTGACTAAAACCTACTCACATGACCCATTACCATTACCATTACCCACAGTATTCACATGACCCATGGCCTCAGTAGTACAATTTATTGACATCTCTTTGACGCGCGTGGAATACTACTCATCATCGATGACTTGGGCTTGGTCTGAACGATTACCGGATGCCGACCACAAGTCCTCACCTACGGTGGCTGGAAATGGAAGAGGACTGGATCACCAATACTCCCTAATTACTATTATTAGATATGGGACCAAATCAGAAAACACAAAAAAAAATATTAAACGAAATACCGAACACCGGAAAAATGTTTATTGATTGGCATTGGCATTATAGTCATTTTCCACTACAGACTAAGGGCCAAGTTAACCAATAAAACTAACCGCGATTATTTAACACAAAACACAGTTTGAGCGTCTAATCGAGATTATAGCTTCATTTTGCGTTTCACCGGTATAAATTGAATCTAGTTTACGTTTTCGCCAATGTTTTCGACTCGAATATTTAGAGACTGAGTTCATCATCCACTACAAAAAACTTATTTCAACTAAACTAAGTTTAGCGTTCAAACTGTGTCCGATTATGTAAAACAGAACACAACTTTTTGTTTTGAGTTTGTAATCGAGATTATAGTTCCAGTTTTCATTACACCGCTATGAATTGATTTTAGTTTACTCTAAACTCAGTTTCAATTGAGTAGTTTTCGACACGGTATTTAAATCAGATGAGGCTGAGTTCAGATTAGTTGAACTAAGTTATTATAGTGTGCAGCGGAAGTCAAACTGCACCCGTAGCCACCGACAAAAGTGTACGACGGAACACCGGGGTGGTTTTAGTCAGTAAGAGTCTGACAGACCCCGCCACCTACCCCAGGGTGGAGGACATCCATGACGACTTCCACCACGAGAAAAAAAAAAAGAAGTTATTATAGTGTATGATGACATCAGCCCTATTAGTTTTTTAGGGACTCTGCAAAAGGATCAAAGCCTGGGTACTGGGGCCCAGGGTCTCTTTCTGAAAGGAAGGCTCGGCCCCAGTACGAAGGGTAAAAAAGGAACGGGGTAGGATGTTTAGTCAGTAAGAGTCTGACACTGTTTCCGTGTCGCATTCGTCATTGGATGATTTTTGCCCACCATAAAAAAAAAAAAGCTTTATTAGTTTTACCAAACCAAATTCACATAGAGCTGCGTTGTGTCGTGGTGACCTATGGCTCAGTTGATTGGTCACGACGCTCTTGATTTGACTTAGACCTGATAGATGTAGTTATGTGATTGGTTTATCTCGCAACACTACGCAACACAGTCAATATAATATATAGTTTAAGGAAAATATCTTTAAACAGTAACCATTGCTCTCGTTTAAAGATAAGGAGAAGAAGGCGGGTCCAGTTTTTTTTTATTGTTTACTAGCTTTTTCCAGCGGCTTCGGCCGCGTTTATAAAATATAACTTATGTCACTCAGGAGTGAAGCAGCTTTCTATTGTTGCTAAATTTTTTCCAATCGGACCAGTAGTTCCAGAGATTACCCCCTACAAACAAAAAAACAAAAAAACAAACAACCTCTTTATTATATTAGTGTAGATTTCTTGTTATTATCATTACTTCTTACTATAATTGTTGAGTTCCTTAGCAGTCCTAAGTTGAACTATACGAATACTGACAAATGCTTGCACTGACTGGACAGGTCCACTCAAATCTGTACGAATCATTCCTCAAAAGACCATCTCAGACACCAATTAATCTGCATTGTTCTCATTTGATTTGACTATTACATGTTTGCTGTATGGACTTTAAAAGAGACTTTGAACTCTGAGTTTGTTTCGGTGTTTCTTCTCAGGGTAGTCAGCTAGAAAACTTGGGACTCATCTAGTTTGAACTGACAAAAAAAAATTGACGTGTAAAGGTGTTATCAAAAACTTATTTACAAAAATAAATATCATTTATCATTCATCTACACTTAATATAATAAAGAGGTAAAGTTTGATTTTTTGTTTTTATGTTTTTTTGTTTGTAGGAGGTAATCTCTGGACCACTACTGGTCCGATTGCAAAAATTTTAGCAACAATAGAAAGCTGCTTTACTCCTGAGTGACATAGGCTATATTTTATGTACGCGGGCGAAGCCGCGGGCAAAAGCTATTCATTATAATTTTATTTTAATAAGTTGCGTCAGTCAACTAAAAACAATTTCTTTTTTTCTCGTTTTTGTCCTCTGCCTTTTATTTCTTTCATAAATTTCCTCTTTATAAAAATTACTAAGAGCTTATTATATTTAAATATTATTTCTTCTTTTAATAAATACAAAATTATACATGTACTAGGAAAATAAATCATCCGAGGTAGACTGTGTCCCAGTAGTGGGAACGATATAGAAGGTATTGTAAGTACTGTTTGTTACCCATAAAATAAAATATTATCCCTTTAGGAGATGGTACCCACAGTTCAATTAACAAACACGGACCAAAAATTAAAAAAAATGTAATTGGTATCAAGAAAACTTATATAAGCATTTCCTCCTTGTCCTTAATAGTAAGCTGACTCCTAGCTGTGGGAATATTTTAAAGCTGATTCTATCCTATGCTAATTGCTAAGCATTGAGTAAAAATAATGAATATTACTACCACTTTATTTACATATAAAAGTAACAAATCAAGAGTAAAAATACAATTCAAATAAATTTCTAGCACGAGTTATCGTCTAAGATATTAAAATCAAGCCGTTTTGTGCGCAGAATATAAAACGAGTAATAAAACCTTATTCAAAATCTGATAGAATTACTACACTAACACTATAGATAACTCCAGCCGCTAAAGTGATAAACTTAATCTTAGCAATAGTGATAAATCTGATTAGGACTTGCGAAGTGACTTTCTGAAGTCTGAGCTTATATTCAATAACTTTGAACTCCGTTGAAAGGTATACAATTAATGAATTCATATATAATTTAACTTTGTAAGAATCAACCTTTGATTACAAGGATTATAATTTAATTAAACCATAGTTATAATAACAATTCACAACTTTCACACAACGCCATCTAGTCTCAAACTAAGCAGAGCTTTTGCTATGAGTCATAGACAACTGATAAACATACTTATATATTTCTAACATATATCATCATCATCAGGCTTTTTAATGTTCCCACTCCTGGGACCCTGGCCTCTTCTCTAGGAGAGGAAATGGGGCATAATCCACCACGCAGGCCCAGTGCTTATTGGTAAATGTCTGATATCTTCAAATTTTTGGTTCTAGGACATGCCAGTTTCCTCACGATGTTATCCTTTACCACTTTGAGAGCAGTGGTAACGAAATAAATTACACTTAGTAATGCGCCTGGCTGGGTATGAATCCGAGAGCAGTAGTGGCCGAAAGGTAACTGCCCCGACTTACGAACACGTAAATTATAGACAAATTAACGAACAGTAACGAAGAAGATTATTATTTTGTCCCGACTGGTGAGTCGAGACAAAATAATAATCTTCTTCGTTACAAAAGCATTTGTCTTTAGTGGGAATCGGATCCACGACCTCCTGCATTCAGGTCCACTAACCACTACACCAACAGACCTGTAACCTAGAAGAATATAGATTCTAGGTTACACTAGCTGACCCGGCGAACTTTATTCCGTCTTAGAGGCAATAAATTAGCTGATTTTGTTTTTTTATTAATATAAACAAGTTTTCAATGAAAATATTTTTTTTTTCATAACAAGCTTTTATAGCGGTGGTCTTTACTTATATAATTAAAACTCGTCAAGACGATTCACACGAGCCCAAACTCGACATGGTTGTGCCGTTTAATTACAGAGTTCCTATGGCTACCTCGCGATTCCATCATCAGATCAGCTCCATGTCATCATAATATTGCATTGTCATGCGATTTACACCTGCATGCAAAATTGCAGCTCAATCGGTTGAAGTTATCTCCTTCAAAATTGAGTTGCAAGATTTGATTACAGAACGACAGACAACGGGACAGGTGAAAGTAAATAAAAGCTTGTAAAAGTGTCCTATGTACTTCTCCTGGTTCTTAGCTACCTACCAATTTTCAGACAAATAGTGTAACTCACGACTTTCTTTTATATATATATATATAAGATATCATTTGTATAAAGGAGATCTACACAAGGTGGCATTAGCGATCAAGCACTTGGAACTCCGTAATGCCTATCTATCCCACATTTATTATGTTGGACTGTTTGATGACAATCCTTAACGCTAATTAAAAGGCCTTTTGTGGTCTAGCAATACATCAAACAACACCTTCTACTCTGGTAAGAGTGAGAGGGAGTATCAGACTTGTATTATGTTATTATTATGTCCAGGCAACACTAACGAGAAATGCCGAGAATTATCACGATAATTGATGTTAACGTTAGATGTGGCCACGACTTAACGTGATAATTTGACAACGGCAATAAAATAAGATTATAAAAAAATTATAAAATTGCTTGAGTTATCTCAAGCAAAATTAAAGTATAGCTACCTACTTTAAATATTACTAATTCTCACTTTTTTTTTTAACATTTTGATGGATAGTTAAATACCAGACGATCGGTTCAACTTTAACCTTTAGAGACCTGTCGACTCTCTAGAGAGTCACGAACAATACATAATTGATTGCGGCTCATTAGCAGAAACTTATTCAGTCAGTAAAGAGATTAAAAAATGTTTTCTTTCTTTATAAGTTCAGATTACGTAACTGTTTGATTTTCTGGAAAGAAAGAATTCGTTTGAAAGAATAATGAAAAGGCCAACTGATGGAAACATATGAGTTTCTTCTAGTAAAATTCAAACACATCCTATTGCTCTACCCTGGAGTGAAAGTAGTTACTGGATAACTTCCTACCTCAAAAAAGGAATGAACTGTTTAGTATTAAGATGATTATCTTGCAGGTAAAGTCAAGGATTTTTAGTGAGAATTCATCATCATCATCATCAGCCTTTTAATGTTCCCACTGCTGGGACACAGGCCTCCTCTCTAGGAGAGGGAATGGGCCGTAATCCACCACGCGGGCCCAGTGCGGATTGGTGGATGTCACATGTCTTCGAATTTTTGGTTCTAGGACAAGCCGGTTTCCTCACGATGTTTTCCTTCACCGTTTTGAGAGCAGTGGTGATGAAATAAATTACACAAAGTAATGCGCCTGGCTGGGTTTGAACCCGCGACCTACAACTCGTAAGTCGGGGCCGTTACCACTCGGCCACCACTGCTCATAACGATTGGAGATTATCAACTTGGCTAGGGGGCGGGGCTGGTGAGAAATCAGCAGTTAGCCTATTATATCCCATGTCTAGTTTTGTTTTCTTTTTTGCTTCACGCATGCTGGCTCCTCCTTTGCTAACATTACTACTTGGCAGGAGGCGGCCGCCTACCACTCCTCCTTGCTCCAGACCATGGCCTGTACGTGGCCAGCGCGAGAGATTGCTGCCACCAATCGTCACATCTAGGTTCTTATCGGCCCTGCACTTTGGCCTCTTCGTTTCTGACAACTCCTTTAGGCGCGCGGGAACAGAGCTACTCAAACTCAAAATTATTTATTTCAAATAGACAATTTACAGACACTTTTGAACTGTCAAAATTGAAGCTAATTTGCACGTTCCATATTTGATTTAATATGTGAAATACCCGATAAATCTGTGTGTCATTTTACCGTACGAAAATTGTGTTCTATTTAGATAGACACCAATTTAATACCTAAATACTGGTTGCATATTCCAACTATAAATTAATTCTATTAACACAAGTCGAAATTAAACTAAATATTGTAATCAAATAAACGAACATTTAGTGCTATCAAATTAGTCTGTATGTTAAACTTCACTGTCTATTTTGCGGTATGTCAACCTGTAATTTCAAATGACATTGACACAACCTCTATTGGAACGTTGACGCCGCAACTCATTCCCTGGGGTTTAATTTTACACATGCCCGTAATTGTGGCACTCCTAGTTTAAAACACGTGTCTGCTAAAGTACTTTTTCTATATTGGTTATGCTTTTACAACCTGCCAGTCCGATGGGATGTTCTTTCGACAAAAAGGTTGGTTCCAAGCATGCTCGCATTCCTAAGGGAAACTCTATTTTTTTTGCATTTTACATGTCAATATTAATTTGAATGTTGACAATGATATTCTAACTAATATGTTGTACACTCACAAAACAACCGAAAAAGGTGTTCCGTACAGCAACGGCAGCACACACATCAACTTTTATAAATAATAGAAAAGGGATATCGTAATAAACCCAATATGAAAAAAATAAACAGATATTGTAATCAATTAACAATTATTCTAGGCGCCTATCACCTATAAAACAGGTCGTAATACCTTTTCTTTTTGATATCGCAACACTTATAATAAGATATGAGTACTTTGGGCCACACATATGGATGTGTGACCCAAAACACTGTCACATGCTGCCTTTAAACATTTTTGACCAAGACAGGTCCTTTTTTGTTTTAAATGTATTTTTTATGCCAACTAATGTGACTAGTTAACTTTTTTATTTTGTTTTTTGTTTTGTGCTAGTCTGATTTTTTTTATTTATTTTTTAAATACTGTATGCACACAAAAGTATCTACAGAGGTAGATTTATTGCCTTAACATTTTTCTTTCTTTACATACTCTTAAGATGTGCCGATCGCTCTGGGTGCGAAGTATTTTATTTATTAGAAACAAAAAACAGTTACATGTTATGATAAAGCAAAGATGGAATTACCAGATAAATAGGTAAACATATAACCCACACTATTGTCCACAGATTAATCAAATTCATGAATAACAAAAACTGGTTTAAGAAATGATTTTACTAGAAGTTAATATTATTTTAGTTTGAGTTTATCAAAGTATACTCAAATAAACTTTTTCTTTCTCTTTCAGCAAGTTTCGTGGATCAGGAAAAGAGACTGGCATATCCTGAGCTCCGGGAAGTTCACGTACACAAACGATGAGCGGTTTCAGGTGAGTTTCGCATATCTTTGTTAGGCGTACTTTTTTAGGATTCCGTAAGCAAAGGGTAAAAACGTAATCCTGTACGACTCGGTTGTACGTCTGCCGTCTGTAATAGCCAGACAGTAAAAAAATATATAGGTACCTAAGCTTCAGAAGTGGAAAATCATTAAAAAAAAAACAAATTACAACAAAAGAACCATTTTTTTCTCAATAATAATTTAATTAAATCACAATCAATACACTATGTCACTTTATAACCTTTTTACTAAACTCAAATGGCTTACGTAACTTTGCAACAAACTGATGATTCACACGTCCGTCCGGTCCAAGCGCAGAGCAGCAAAAAGGGGCGAACTATGTCAGCATCTGGCTTTAATAGGCGAAGTAGGGGGTAGTTACTGATGTAAGAAAGGATTCTTCTTACAATATAGTCTACTCTACTATAATAATATCTACATCTACACTATATAATAAAGAGGTAAACTTTGTTTTTTTGTTTGTAGGAGGTAATATCTAGAACTACTGGTCCGATTGGAAAAATTTTAGCAACAATAGATAGCTGTTTTACTCCTGAGTGACATAGGCTATATTTTAGGTACGCGGGTGAAGCCGCGGACAAAAGCTAGTATCTAATAAAGAAAGAATTCGTCTCACACTTGGGTTCAATTGACCTCCGTCTTCATAAAAGCCTTCCCAGATCTTTACTTCATAACCTTCCTCTTATATCTAAGTTTATTTACTTATGTGATCGACACCTAGGTGCTACCTTTGTCGGTTCAAATCAGTACTTTTTTAGGGATCCGTATCTCAAAAGGAAAAACTGAATCCTTATGATCCGGAAATCAAAGTGATCCTATAAGTGGTTCAAAGATAATGTAGACGTCTCCCTGTCGGTCAAAATCTCTCTTTATCTCGGTAACGCGTAGAGGTATCGAGGTTTTTTTTTTCTTTTTTTTGGTGAGCAGAAATCATCCAATGACGAATCGCGCTCTTGGACGGAGCGGAAAACAGTGTCAGACTCTTAGTGACTAAACATTCCACTCCGTCCATTCTTTACCCTTCGCACTGGGGCTAAGCCTTCCTTTCAGAAAGAGACTCTGGGCCCCAGTAAGCTTCAACTATATTCTAAAGTCTATGGTTCCTCGAAGCTGTGAAAAATTGAAAAAAAAAAATGGTCGTTTATGTCACAAAAAATGTATATTTCGACACTCTCAAGGGAATCACAAATCGTATTCCCTGACCCTTATCTTTTTTAACCCAAAGGTTAACTGATAGAGAATGCCTTGTTGCCTTGAGTCCGCCTTACCACTACTGTCATCATCATCATTATTAGCCTGTTTAATGTTCCCACTGTTGGAACACAGGCCTCCTTTCTAGGAAAGGGAATGGGCCGTAATCCACGGCCCAGATCCGTGCGGGTTGGTGGATATCACACACATGGATATCGTCTTAAAATTTTTGGTTCAAGGACATGCCGGTTTCCTCACGATGTTTTCCTTCACCGTTTTGAGAGCAGTGGTGATGAAATGAATCACATAAAGTAATGCGCCTAGCTGGGTTTGAACCCTCGACCTACAACTCGTAAGTCGGGGTCGTTACCACTCGGCCACCACTGCTTAATCATTACTGTACATAAATTTAATGTATATTGCCTAGTAGGAAAAATATTTATATTTTTATAACATACTAGCTTTTGCCCGCGGCTTCGCTCCCGGCAACAGTTTATTCTACTTTACTCCAGTCTACCCTATTCTACCCTGCTCAACCCTAGTCTTCCTTCTCCTGACAATAACAAACACAACAAAAAAAGAATTATCGAAATCGGTTAAGCCATTCTCGAGTTTTGCGCTTACCAACACATTTTGCGATTCATTTTTATATTATAGATTAACTGCACCTTGTATATTAATAATTGCAGAGAAACTTTATTAATTAGGAACTACAATGCAACTTACCAAACGTTTATGCGTGCCGAGAACATTAATTTTAAACTTCATATCCTAAAGAAATCTCCAAGTTTAGTCTGAAAAACAGTGTGAAACAGGAGCGAGTCGCAAGTTATACATATTACGGCCAACGCTTACAACTTACCTTCCATTGAATTCCCAACTGTTTTTGCGCCCATCCGTACAGAAACAGAGGCAGTGTATCAAGTTCTTATCTACCGCAAACACACGAGTTATATAGGAACAACTCGCAAGTTTGTGAGCAACTTACACGGAGAAGTTTGCAGGCGACGGGCGTTCGTATGCACTGTTTCAAGGTCTTTGAAAGTCTTTGTGTGCCTGCAAGGTTGGAGAATATAGAGAACAATGGGTGTGTTTGTATTATAGACTGTCTTTTGTTTTTGTTTGATTGAGTCGCGCTCTGTAGTAGTATCCATATTGATACAGTTCGCGGCAGGCGCGGGCTTGCAGACGGCAAGCTACCCATTGCTCGTCTGGTAACAGTCCAGACCAAGCCAAGTCGTCGACGGCGCGCTCTGTTCCCGCGCGCCTCAAGGAGTTGTCAGCAAATGTAGAGGCCCAATTGCAGGGCCGAAGCTTACGAGGGCCCTGGGTGCGGTTTCTGAAAGGAAGCTCCAACCCCGGTATGAAGGCTAAGAAGAAATGGGTTGGGTCGTTTAGTCAGTAAGAGTCTGACACTGTTTCCCACTTGACCTAAGGGCGAGATTCGTCATTGGATGATTTTTACTTACCAAAAACCCTATATAGCTTCATTAACAGTTCTGTTTAGGCCTCTGGTTCGATCGACTAGCTTGCACGCAAGCGGCTTACATACCTGACCGGCTATTGAATGTAGAATGCTTTCAGGACTGTCACGCGACTTGCAAAGCATCGAGGTAACTCTTTTACGCTATGCGGGGAACTGTCGCCGCACAGCCACTGGGCCGTTTTTTTGTTTTGTTTGTTCGAATCATGGACTAGGCTGATATGAAAGACATTAATTACAAACCGTGTGTGTGCCTGATAGGATTTCTCGTCGACAAAATATCCATAAACTTTACTCCAACTTCCAAATGTTTGGCTTTTGTTATGGTAGGTAAAAATCATCCAATGATGAATCCTGCCCTTAGGCGGAGCGGGAAACAGTGTCAGACTCTTACTGACTAAACAACCTACCCCATTTCTAAGTTGCCATAAATACCAGGGCCAGAGCCCTTCTTTCAGACGCGAGTCCTTAGCTCCACTTGGCTTGGACCCTTCTGCAGGGTCCCTACAGTTTGCTGACAACTCCATGAGTCACGCGAGAACAGTTGGCTGCTACTGAGAACCTAAAATCACTTTGCCTTATTTTAGAATCTAAACGAAAAACCCAAGCTCTCGTATAAACTTTATACCAACTTCCAAATTCCGAGCTGCTATTGAGAAGTATCTAATTTAAAATCTCAATATAAATCTGGGTGATTTTTTTTTTTTTTTATGGTAGGTAAAAATCATCCAATGACGAGTCCCGCTCTTGGGCGGAGCGGAAAACAAGTGTCAGACTCTTACTGACTAAACAACCTACCCCGTTCCTACATCGCCATACATACCAGGGCCAGAGCCTTCCTTTTCAGACACAAACCCGTGGCCCTGATTGGCTTCGACCCTTCTGCAGGGTCCCTACAGTTGCTGACAACTCCTTTGAGGCGCGCGGGAACAGTGCGCGCCGTCGACGACTGGGCTTGGTCCGGACGATTACCAGACGACCGGACGGCGAGCTACCCAATGCTCACCGTCCGCAAGCCCGCGCCTACGGTGGCCGGAAGTCAGGATCGGAATCCCGGCGGCGTCTGGGGCGCAAACGCCGTTGCCTTATGCGGTCCGCCTCCTCCTTTGCTAGCATTACTGCTTCGCAGAAGGAGGAATCTGGCTGATTTGAGAATCGAACTTAAAAACTCAGCCGGTCACACGCTAGAGACGCTGCGTCTATGAAGCTGAATTTGAAAGGCTACCAATAAGGAATTACAGTAAGATCTTTGCAGTAAAAGCATTGCCAAAACTAAGCTGGATTTGTGACAGCAGCTTCGGGCAATGTGTTTTTTCTATTACGTTTTTTTTTTTTTTTTTCATTTCAATAAACTAGTGCATGACTGCACCTGATGGTAAGGCGGACTAGTTTATTAAAAGCCCATTCACTCTAGCCAGTGAAGACACCTAAATTATACTCAGACGGAAAGACTGCAGCCAGCAGACTGTTCCAGTCCTTCGATGTACGCGGTATAAACGACAAGGTAAAATGCTTAGTCCGGGCCGCAAATATCTTAACAACGTAAGGGCTGATATTTGCCGTACGCCGGGATGTTCGATGGTAAAATTGAGATGGCCGAATCTTTATTTTTTTTATTCGATTGTAATAAACAACTTTAATTTTAATGATGTCACAAATATCAGTGCAAAAATATTGAAAATAAATTGTGTCGATCCAGACACTGTTGTAGAATATATTGTATCAGAGGTATCAGCATCTCAGCAATCGAAATATGCTCCTACTTGCATAGAAATGATTTACTTACTTGTAACTCAGACACATGTAGTCTGTAGCCATGAAGAAACACGTACTCTAGCAGGAAATTCGTTTTACCATATACAAGTGTTGCATCGCTGCACATCTGTAGTAAGCGCGTCCCCGTGAATCAATTTAATTTATTTGTTCCTTTGTTTCCTGTAGTTGAAAACTTCATAGCAATTAAATACAAATGAACATGTCTATAGCTAACCTAGCCCCTTTAATGGAGATAGGTAACTAAATGCGTATGCTAATGATAGCCAACGATTACTATTCTGTTTCCCAAGCTTGGTGGTTCTAGATTTCTCACACGCCAATTGCTAGCACGTATCTATTCGTTATGCGAACAATCATGGCTGATATTATCTATACATATAATAAAACAGTAACGAAATAAAAACTGTACATTGAGAATTTTCTGGGAAAAATAAGTGGCTTTTGTTAGAAAAACGTAACTGATGACAAAAAGTGACTTTTTAGAATTTTTGTCTGTTTGTCTGTTTGTCTGTGCCTATGGTACGGGTTGGCGCCAAAACTACTTGATAGATTGAGTTGAAATTCAACAAAAATTTTCCTTGTAAACCAAGGAAGGCTTTAGGCTACATATTATCACGTCGTAAGTTATGGGAGGTAAGCAATATTGAATTTAAATGGTGCAATGGATGCAAGGGTGTAACTTTTTTTTCCGTGGGCCGATCCATTCAAAACTTAGCACAAACATTATCCTTAATTAGTTATCAAGGATGACATATTTATTTTTTCAGTAGTACCCCCAGTGCAAGATTTAGGGGATGTTAAAGTTTGTATGGGAGAATCTTATTCCTTGGGCTAATTAACTTGAAACTAGGCACGTAAACATATTTAGGTAAATAATAAAGATTCCCATTATTCGTTTTTCAAAACAACGTAATATGGGCAAGAAAACATAGTTTAATGAATATTAGTAGTAAAAAGACAATTTTAAAACAGCGCCATCTATGAGATTACACAAAAATTAAATCAAGTAACATGTTAACACTTTTTCGAAATTAATAATTTAAATTTGATCATGTTGGCAAGGTTAGCAGTTATTCTTAAAATTTATAGATGTAATGTGAATTTTCTTCATAAAAGTTGCATAGTATAATTCTTTTTGGGCATAATTAAAAAAAAATATTTCATTTCTTTAATGGTGAAACGGCGTTCTCCATGAATGAAATATCATATTCTTATTCAAACGGTCTAACGGAGTTATTTTGCAACGCAACCTAATCTTAAATAACGTTTCAATGTTATTTATATACGTACAACGACATCTACTGACTCAAATTAGTACAAACGAAAACAAACCATTACATTAACAAAATAATATTATTTTTACCTTTCGACTACTGTAATTACAGACACACTTAAACGACAACAGTTGTACGGAAATTTGTGTCCTCTTGGGACTTGGACTTAACTAAAGAGTTTTACGAAAAATATATACTTATAGGTAATTATAATAAAATCATAGGAAAGTCAAAACTGTTCATTAACAATCGATATCAAAGCCAAAAATATAGTTTTTAGAATTTTCGTCTGTTTGTCTGTATGTAGGTATATGTTCAGACTAAACTCAAAAACTTACTTGAATATACATACATATATATAAACATACTACATGGAATATCTTCAAATTTTGCATGAATAAAGGATGGGCCAACATATTATCACGCTATCACCTACGGGGGAGGAGTTGTGAATATTTATTTTTCTTACGCATTCTGTGACAGTGTATAATCTAACGACGCAATCATTTTTCAGTGTTTTTTTGAGTAAGCCATGCTATTATCTGGCTTTACACTATAAAAACTACGCCATTTGAGTAACTTGGGCAGAGAAACATAGTTTAATGAATGTAGTAGTATAAAGAAAATTTTATAACAGCGCCATCTATTTGATTTCATAAAAATCAAATCAAATTACATGTTAAATTTTTTTGTAATTTAATAATTTAAATTTGATCATGTTGGCAAGGTTATTAGTTAGTTATTCAGGGTATAGTTCGTTTTGAAAAATTCAAGTTCCAAAAAAACCCTCAAAATCTTGAGCAGTGTTGAGCAAGACTATTAAAAATTACTGTGTACTATTACATGTTTTTGTGTAAAATAAAGAATAAGAAAAAAAATGCGGTGTTAAGTATTACAAAATGATGATGAAATGATGATTGAAATATTGCCATCATCTGTCTGAAGATTTTCTGCGAGCTTTGAGGCGTGCTACTGGAGACGAAATCGATGTAACTGATGATCGTGTGCTGATCCCCAATTATCACCGCATCAAGACTATGGAAATCGAAATTATATAACGCTGAGACAGAGTTCTCTTCAGAGCAAAAAAAAAAAATTATGACACCGTCCTTGAAAGCCTGGTTTTGCACCAGGGTAAAATGTTTTTCTTGGGTTGCTCCTGTTTGAACAGGAAAAACATGGCATACTTGCAGAGGTCAGGAGGCAAGGCAATGTAGCTATTGCTGTAGCGTCCTCTGGAATTGCTGCCACACTGCTTCAGAGTGGCAAGACAGCACATGCCATGTTCAAATTCCCATCGATTTAGAGAGCGCCAAAACGCCCGTTTGTGGTGTGTCACGTAACAGCGATAAGGGACACGTGCTTAAGCATTGCTCTCTGATCGTATGGGATGAGCGTACGATGGCCAATAGGAAGGCAGTTGAGGCCGAGGACAGAACCCTGCAGATCATCCGCGGGAACGAGCATTTGATGGCTGGTGTCACAGTTTGTTCAGTGGCGATTTCGGGCAAACGCTTCCCGTTTGCTACGTTGAAACAATCTTCGTTGTAGTCACGAGTTTGTGCACTGCGCTTGACCATTAATATGAGAGCTCGGCTCAGCAGCCACAACCCACCGTTCTTTCTTCCCGTAGTTCCAGGGCCCCGCTCTGAAGCTCTGAAGGAAGCGGCCGCCTGCCACTCTTCTTTGCTCCGGATCATGGCCTCTGCCAAAGTCCGCTGCAGGTCAAAGCCGTGGACAGGAGGTGCTTCCAGAGTCTCTCGATAGAGCGTTAGCCAGTTTAGAAAATTCATTCGCTGTGTGTACGGGGACATCAGTCGTTTACCGCACTAGCAGAATTCTTGGGTCTGTGAGCGGGCCCTTTTGACGTCCAAATATGATCAGGCTGCAGCAATTAACGAATACATTCTTTCGGAATTCGAGGGAAATGCAGTGGTCTCGATAAACACTGTCGTCGAGCAAGATGACGCCACACATTATCCCGTGGAATTTTTGAACTCCCAGCCAACAAGTGGACTTCCAGCGCATACCATCAAGCTGAAAGTCGGAGTCCCGATTATACATCTTTGGAACCTATCTCCTCCAAAGTGGTGTAACGAGACCCGTCTTAAAGTCATCTCGCTGCACAGACACACCATTGAGGCAAAAATTCTTACGGGTTGTGGCGTAGGCGAGGCAGTATTTGTACTTCATAACCACTGCTCAACGGTGAAGGAAAATATCACGGGGAAACTGTGACTGTGAATGTCTTAACCAAAAATTCGAAGACATGTGTCATCCACCAATCCACACTGGGCCCGCGTGGTGGATTATGGCCCAATCCCTCTCCTAGAAAGGTCTGTGTCCCAGCAGCAGGAACTTTATAAGGCTGATACAATGCTATTTTAAATGCTGTTTACTTATAATGTTATAGCGACACTGCCATCTTAGGTATAAGCCTTTACGCAGACAACGTCGCGGGCAGCAGCTAGTGACGAATAAGTTTATTAATTTGTTTTGGGGTGAGGAAATCATCCATTACTTCTCCCGCTTTTGGAACTTTCCAACTTTTACTGACTAAAATATCGATCGATATAACAACAGTTGTTAGTTAAGAATTCGATCGATAGATGTCGCTAACGTCATAGTGTGGGATTCGATCAGTAGATATCTACTATCTCTCTTATCTCACTTGCACTGTAATTATAACGTGGTTAAAAATTCGATCGATAGACGTCACTGTTGTTATAGCGTGGGTAAACATTCTATCGATAGATGTCGCTATTATCATAGTGTAAGTAAAAATACGATCAATAGAACATTGTCGCTGTTATCATAGTGTAGGTAAAAAATCGACCAATAAATGTCGCTATCATCAAAGAGTGAGTAAACAGTCCATCGATAGATATCACTGTTTTCATAGCGTATAATATATTCGATTGAACGAAGCCACTATTCATTATTTTTATCTACGAGTTCCTGAATATATAATCAAGTAAATATTCGACTAATTAAGCCACTTTTCATTATTTTTATCTACGAGTTCCTGAATATATAATCGGGAACCTCCGTCGAACATTAGTTCGTTCGCTTTTCAATTAGAAACCCTCACCAAATTAAAAGCTAACGTTCTAATATGGTGCATAAAACGGCGAGCTGCATTGTCAATGTACTCTAAATTGTACCTAAATTGGTTCCCCGCAAAATTAACGCCCTCAAATGCTAACGAATATGTGATCCGGCCACCACAGCGGTCGAATTTGAACGTGAATGTGGAGGAATTACGGATAATTCGGGCATCATTGAAATTTCAGTGCCCAGAAGCACGTGTCATTATTTTAGAATAAAGCCTAGCGGAGGTACTTTATGCGTAGATTTGGATAAGGAGTATTTTGCTGCAAGAGTTTTTTTTTTTTATTTTTTACTGACTTTCAAAAATAGAGGAGATTTTAAAGTCAACTGATTTGGTGGGCAATAAAGTATTTAACAATATAAGTAATAAGCATAGCATAGCACCAGCCTTGTAATGTTCTTACTTCTGGGACTCATGTCACCTTTGTAGGATAGGGAATGGGTCATAATCCACCACGCTTGCCCAGTGCGGGTTGGTGGATGTCACATGTCTTCGAATTTTTTGTTCTGGAACATGATGTTTTCCTTCACCGTTTAGTCGTTTTTTTTTACACAATATAATAAGAAAATATTAAACTAGTTGTATATAGTTATACCTTAATATAAGCCAAAAATTTACAAAATAAGTGTCCAGCAGGTGGTACTCGTATTACTGTATATGGCAATTTATTAAATTCAACTTTCAACATTGTATCTTATTCGAACAAAGATTTTCATTTCTGGGCTTGTTTGCTAGGTGATCTGATTCAGAACTTCGGAAATAAACCATGGTATACTTCAATACATGCAAATCTTCCAGAATCGCAGTAAATGCGTCTGCCAAAATATTAAAAAGCAAAACCAAAAGTTATTTGTTTGTTTTTACGTCGGTGTATTTTATTTCGTGCGATCTTGTACCTGGACATTAATCTATTTCTTACGAGTAGAAGGCTTTTCGACGCTAAATCTTCTAGCACGGTCTCTCTTCTGGACGGTTAATCAACAAAGGGCAATTTCAATTGCCCTCAAACCACACCCATCTCCTTCAGGACATGGGTGTGGGTTGAGTCGTTAAAAGGACACGGCCTCCATCGCCTCAAGGAACGGGGTAGGCTGTTTAGTCAGTAAGAGTCTGACACTGTTTCCCATGATGACTTTTAACTACCATAAAAAAATCTCAATATATTAAAAAAAAAACGAAATAAGCATTTAAATGTTTTTTTTTATATCTTTACAAAACTAGAACCCTTCCATCTCAAATGTGTGTTTTAAACAGCAAACCAATCGATTTCAATTTATTGTTCCTTAAGAAAATCAAACCATTTCACAATCAAGAACGCCATTTCAAAAACAATACCGTTTTCCCATCCTCACAAGCCGACCTAGAATAACCCGTCTCACATAAAGCTGACGCCTCACACGCTGCTGTACTATACTCAGCTATACTGCTATACATGTCGCTTGCCTGCCTAACAGCGTAATAAACGTAGATGCAATTCCGTGCGACATGGCATAAATGAGAATGTGCTTGGCGGGGCCAAATCCGTGTCAAAATGAACAAGCGATTCTTATCGCGCCGTGACAGATAGAAATGCATTTTTTGACGCAGTTTTGGGATGTTGGGGGTGTCGTGAGTTATATGCGCATTGCGTATCTGGAGATATGTTTTGTTGGTTCTGTTTTTGACTAAACTATTGTACTGATAGTGAACGTTTGGGTTGTTTTTATTTTTTTAACGCTAAAGGTGGATAATAAGCAGGCTATGCTGGAACTGTTTACTATTTTATTATTATTGATAGGCTTACGTTTGGCTTGATGGAAGTACACTTTCTAGTTTGCCTTAAAGTTACCGGTTCACTCTGGACTTTAATACCGGGTTTCTTTTATCAGAAAACCCAGACTTCGTGAGGGAATTTCACTCTGTAGCCGTAACTATGTGTTCCCAAATCGTTTTTTGGGTGAGATGCCCATGTGATGGTGGTATCGTATACTGCGTTCTCTAATAAAAAGTTCTGATATAAATAAATCCACTGCTGGTGTCACTCTTTATTTTTTTTTAGTTTCACCGTTTTGAGAGCAGTACTAATTAAACTCTTGCGCTTCACGAGAACGCCGGCGTTCGCACATCTATTGTTTTTCTATTGCTCTAATAGTAATACGTACGGTATTCAAGGGTTAAAGCAAATTATACTGAACTAGCTTTTGCCCGCAGCTTCGCCCGCGTGGTATTGGGGTTGGGGTTGGGGTTTCCGGGATAAAAGGTAGCCTATTCCTATTCCGGAGTGTATTCTATGCCCGTACCAAATTTCATCCAGATCCGTCCAGCCGTTTTGGCGTGATTGAGTATCAAACATCCAAACATCGTAACTTTCGCATTTATAATATTAATAAGATAAAGCGCTTGCCTGGGTTTGAACCCAAAACGTAAAACTCGTCATCACCACTAGGCCACCGAAACTCCTCCACAAACATAACTTAACTTATTTAAACAGATATTTTTAACAACAATAAAAGTAAGAGGTTCTAAATTAAACTGTATTTTGCGAATGTTTCCCGTCAACTTTGCTGTCTTCAAGCTACTGCAAACGGTGTAATTGAAATGTCAAAAGGAACTCGGTAGTAATGCACAACGTTAGCAAGTTTATTTTAATAGTTCTAAGAAGTAAATAGCCTTTTTTTCTAAAGTAAGAAGGGCAGTATTTCAGCTGTGTATTGTTTTAATAAATTGAGTGTAAATAGCCACATTATTCATCTAGAGACGTCCACTGCTAGTCATAGGTCTCCCCCAATTGCCGCCACAAAGAACAATGCTGTGCGTCTCTCATCCATCACCAAGTCATCGGTCCACCTCCTGGAAAGCCTTCTAATGTTTCATTTTCCGATACGCGGTAATTTCAGTCCGAACGATCTGCTTTACGAAAAGTTTACCCTGCTTTTTGATAATTGAGATTGGCAATTCTTTATCATTGCCATAATCATCATTTCTGTTAAAGACGACCACTGCTGAAATAGACCTCCCTCCTCAAATTGAAAGCAGTGGTGGCCGATGGGTAACGACCCCGACTTACGAATTGTAGGTCGCAGGTTCAAATCAGCCAGGCGTATTACTTTGTGTGAATATTTCATCACACAAAGTGTATATATATAATACGGTGAAAGAAAATATCGTGAGAAAACTGGTATGCTCTAGAACCAAAAGCTCGAAGACACATGACAGTCACTAATACGCACTGGGCCCGCGTGGTGGATTATGGTCCATTCCTTCTCCTACAGAGGAGGCTGTGTCCCAGCCGTGGAAACATTAAAAAAAAGAGTGATGAAAATTTTTGCTACAATGACCGGACCTCAGGGTCTGGCAACCGTCCTCACCAAGACATCAGTCCACCTTGCAAGAGACCAAACGCTGCGTCTTCCGATAGGCGGTCGATTCATCTCCAACAATATGCCCAGTCCATTGTTACTTTGGCAATAATTTCTTCCAAATATTTTCAAGATAAAGAAATTACCTAATCAACTTACTAAATAAATGAGTAAACGCCTTCGAGACCCTCATAATTTTATGCCTTTTAACAGTCCGTGAAAAACGAATTAATTAGCCCACCTAACTTAATAAGTGTTGAACGAAAAACTGAAATACATTAAAATATTTACTACCACTGGTAATAAATTTCATTTAATTCTTTAATTTAAATACGTAGTTGAAACATTAACAGCTAAGAATAAAATACAAGTAAACTTCCATAAAAAAACTAAAACAATTTTATTTATCTCCAACCTAATCAAAATAAGGAAATAACGTAAAAGCCAACATTTCGTAATAGTAATAGTGTGTCGTGAATAATAATTCGTAAATAATAACAGTGAGAACTTAAACACGTTTTAGTTTAGTTCAGCCATAGAGCACGGAATGTCTAGAATAGCTTTGCTAATCTATATACAATGCGTTCCAAATGAGAATAATATCGATGGCCATGTTATGACGTCACAATTTACTGTCAAATCGAGGCAAGACATTTTTCTTAATTCAGTTTATTTAAAAAAAAAAAATTACGAATTGTGAACGAAAAAAGTTTAATCAGAATTAGTTTTTCAATTTTACTCATCTCTGAGTTCTTCAATTTTGAAAAAATATCTTTGATTTGACAGTACGGCGGATACTATTCTTATTTGGAACGCATAGTACTTATTTTATTCCTTTTTTTAGGTATAAAAGCGATATACCACGCACTGATTAATCACGAAATCTTAGTTATCCTACAACATACAAACCTAAAATTTGGCAGATGGGCTCCTTATAGGGTGTAGACGTCCGCTAAGAACGGATTATACGAGACTTGTCCCCTAAAGTGGCAAACCGACTTTGACGCGATCGAAGACTCTAGCAAAATCTAGTAAACAATAAAAAAAACAGTATAGGTACAAAATAGGGACTAAATGTATGTTGTCATTATGAGTTTTGTTTTTAAATTCCTAGTTGTAAAATGTACGCTAAACAAAATATTTGGGTTTTTAATTCAATAACCAGGAAAGTTCCTGCCTATTTATGTATGACATATTAAACTAAAACAACTTTACACCACGATATCAAATAACAAAACAATTTGTGAATAATTAACCTTTTGAGTACCGTTATTAGAGACATAATAGAAAGACAAAAAAACAATTTTAAAAAGACAATAGGTGTGCGTTCGCTTGGGGCTCAGGAGTTTATGAGTCTGTTCATTTTAGCCTTGAAGACACCCAAGTTATAATCAGAAGGGAAGACGGCAGCAGGCAAATTGTTCCAGTCTCTTGATGTACGCGGTCTAAAAGAGGCGAACCGTAGATATATATGAACAACGCATACGATACTCGCCATGCATCGGATTGTCCGATGATTGAAATGAAAAGGTGGAATCAAGTCATGCAATTCCTTCGTGGACTTTTTGGCGGGATTTTTTCTCCGGCCTCTGACCATAGAATTGTATCAATACTCTGTGACTTCTGTCGAGTGCTAGTGTGGGAAAATAAGCACGCAGCACGATTCGCGTGACTTAACTTGTACTGCAAGTTTATGTAAGTTGCCAATGGATTTTATGGAGTGAGCACAATATTCAATGCAGAATGATTAGCAGATCGTAGAGACTCTGCAAAAGGATCTTAGCGTACTGGGGCCCAGGGTCTCTTTCTGAAAAGAAGGCTTGGTCGCAGTACGATGGGCAAAGAACGAACGGGGTGGGATGTTTAGTCGATAAGAGTCTTACACTGATTCCCGCTGCGCCCAAAAGCGGGATTCAACATTGGATGATTTTTGCTCACCATAAAAAAAAATATGATTAGCAGATTCTACAAAATATACTGAACTTTGCTGTCTTTTTCGCGATTTCAGTTTTGGTTCCATAGTAAAAGTTATTTGTTATCTTGACTACAATCAAGTGTTTAAGTATCGGTCACTAATTACAGTGACCTTATACAATTGTTCCCATGTCTCGCTTCTAAAAATTCTGATCAACTTTCTGTTAGCGATTAAGAAGTCATTATAGCCATAGAATTAGTAGTATACCGATTATTGTAATGTAAAAGAGCCTTTATTACAATAACATTATTTTTATCTACTTTTAATATCAAACCTTTGGAACTTTACGATATGGAAGTAGATAAAAATAATAACTAAATGACCTAGTTTCTATATTATCTGTGGTAGCACCCTTATACAAAATGGCGGCCGAGTTTATGGCGGGATTTCTCCGAGTGAAGTAATTCAGTGGCTATGTTAATAATATTGTGTATGTGATGTAAAATTTGTGTAGTTTTGTGTTTCAAATGTCTGCGCAACTGGACAGTGTGTAACTGTGAAACAGTCGCGATTTTACTAAAATGAAACTGAATTTTACTGTAGTGTTAACTAGGTTTTTTGTGGTGGGAAAAATGGGAAAAATCGTCTAATGACGAATCCCGGCCTTGGGCGGAGCAGAAAACAGTTAGACTGTTACTCACCGGATGGCGAGGTGGATTAGGTAGTCAATGCGGAGGTCCGCAAAGTTGATACATTTGCTATCTATAATGAACTTTAATTTGTGTATATCTATTCTCTAATGGTAAACAAGTAACTTTTTGTACGAAGATATGGCCTAAACAACTTATTATCACAACATTCCCACTGCTAGGCCTTAGGCCTCCTATCTAGAAGAGGGTGTGGCTCGTAATCCACCACGCGGGTCCAGGGCCGTTACCACTCGGCCACTACTGCTATATCTTATAAATAAAAATATTGCAAGGTCGGTATGTCAACTTTCGTTCGAAATCCCTTGAAAACTTAATGGCTAAATCAAATCATAACTACTTTTATTTGAGTAAGCAAGGTACGGTAATTTTTCTCTTATTCTGACTTTTATATCGCCTTGCAAATATAAAATTTCATTATAATAATATGTAAGTTAAATATTTATTTGCCTGTAGGGACATGGCAATTTCATAGTTCACTAGAACTTGGAAGAACTTCAATACACGTTGTTTATAGTTTCAAATAAATAAAGAAAATAAAAAAATATCGGTTTTATTCAAATCTAGATCCGACTGGCAACTCAAACCGTGATCCAACATGTGCAATACACAACTCGAGTAAAATAAATAAGCATAAAAGATTCATCCACCTTCCTTAATTTCATTATTTTCCTTCAATCTAGTTTCGACGTAAAAATCGTAAACACAACTAGGAAAAATTGTGTTGAAAAAACCGCTGACACACTTTTCATATCGACGCCGTCGGCGCAAAAACTCATTGTATACAACAAAAAAATATCCCATTACACATTATGACCCAACGGTTGTTTCGGTGTTTTTCGGCTATTTTCGGCCAACGTCGGCCCCATTTCGTCATTGACGCGTCGTTTCTGATTTTCGCCACGTCAGGGGATTCGATCACGTTCTAGGAATCCTCAGCCGTACCTAAGGCTGACGTCACATACAGGAATCATTGTTGATAACAGCCGTTTATCGACCACTAGCTTTTGCCCGCGGCTTCGCCCGCGTGGTATTAGGGTTGGGGTTTCTGGGATAAAAAGTAGCCTATGTCCTATTTTGGAGTGTATCCTGTGCCTGTACCAAATTTCATCCGGATCCGTTCAGCCGTTTTGGCGTGATTGAGTAACAAACATCCAAACATCGTAACTTTCGCATTTATAATATTAGTAAGATGAATAGTAATTTTGACTTTTAATTATTTATAACCATTGGTCAGCCCGGCGTACCACCCTTACGTTGTTGAGACATCTACGGTCCAGACTAAACGTTTTGCCTCGTCGTTAATACCGCGTAAAACGAGGGACTGGAACAGTTTGCCAGCTGCGGTCTTCCCATCCGATTATAATTTAGGTATCTTCAAGGCTAGAGTGAATTGGCTCTTAATAAACTAGTGCGCCTCACTAACAACGATTACATCATTGCTTACCATCAGGTGGGGTCGCAGTTAAGCACGTTTATAGCAATTAATAAAAAAACTATCTAGAAATGAACTGAGTGGAAGGAAGTACAAGGGATTCCTAATGGGTGATTTAGATGCAGTTGTGTATCTCAGGTACATATCTACACAGTTGAACAATATAATAGTATAAAATTATTAAGACAATAGGTGTTTTTTTTTATCATCATCATCATCAGCCTTTTTAATGTTCCCACTGGAGGGACACAGGCCTCCTCTCTCTAGGAGAGGGAATGGGCCATGATCCACCACGCGGGCCCCCCCTCACGGCGTCCTCACTTTCCGCATGACGCAGGTTCTCACCGGACATGGGAAGTTCGGGAGATTCCTGCACCGGATTCGTGCGGAAGAGACGTCCGGGTGTCGCCACTGTGAGGCGAGCCCGGAGGACACGGTGGAGCACACGGTGGAGGTGTGCCCTGCTTGGGAAGAGCATCGCCGTGTCCTCGTGGGGGTGATCGGCGGCGGCGACCTCTCGCGCCGGGCCCTGGTTCAGGCCATGGTCCGCAGCGAAGAGGAATGGCAGGCGGTCGCCTCCTTCTGCGAAGCAGTAATGCTCGTAAAGGAGGAGGCCGACCGCATAAGGCAAAGGCAACGGCGTACTCGCCGTAGCCGTCGCCGCCGCGATCCTGCCGATATCCGGCCACCGTAGACACTGGCTCGCGGACGGTGAGCAATGGGTAGCTCGCCGTCCGATCGTCTGGTAAGACCGAGCCCAGGTCGTCAACGGCGCGCACCGTTCCCGCGCGCCTCAAGGAGTTGTCAGCAAACTGCAGGGGCCCTTCAGGGTCGAAGCCTCCTGGAGCCTAGAGGGTAAGTGAAAATTGTAACCTCGACTCCAGAAATAAGGCAAGGAAGGTACGGGGTAGGTTTTTTAGTCAGTAAGAGTCTGACACTGGTCTCCCGCTCCGCCCAAGAGCGGGTTTCGTCATTGGATGATTTTCACCTACCATAAAAAAAAAAAAAAAAAAAAAAAAAAAAACCACGCGGGCCCAGTGAGGATTGGTGGATGTCACATGTCTTCGAATTTTTGGTTCTAGGATATGCCAGTTTCCTCACGATGTTTTCCTTCACCGTTTTGCGAGCAGTGGTGATGAAATAAATTACACAAAGTAATACGCTGGGATGGATTTGAACCCGCGACCTACAACTCGTAAGTCGGCGCCTTTACCACTCATCCAACACTGCTCTCACTGGACAATAAAATAGTATAAAATTAATAAGACAATAGGTGTCGTTCACCGGAGTCCTCTTGGGGCTTGATCAACTAAAGCCAGGCTTCACACGCTTTTAACTCCAAACAAACAATTCATATATATATCAATAGAAAACAACTCGAAGATAGAGATTAAAACACCCACTAAATATAATTGATCCCTCTATTTGGCTGATTGGAGTTGCACAGCTGGCTTCACCCTAAGTCGCTTCGACAAAGTTCGAGTTCCCGAATTTTGCCGACGTCATCTTCGCTGGCTGAAATTCAGCTTGGACATAGGATTAGCAGCTATTATTTCCGTGTTGCTCCGAAAATGATAGGGAAATATCTACTGTGGGGTTTTCGGTACAATTTGCAGGAGTCAACAGAGTTAATGGGTTGTGTTGAGCTCAAAGGAATTAGGAGCTTAGTAGGCAAAAGCTCACGGCTTCACAAAAGCTGATGTAGTTCCTGTGTGTACCCATATTTAATAGGTTATTATGTGAGCACATAATCGTGGCGTCTGCTGCTGACATGGAAGCTTAATATAAGTGCCTTCCTTTTTATACTGCACTCTGTGCGTACCTTGTTATCAATTAAAACTGACGATGTGGAAATATATTAAAAACCTATAGATGAAAAAATATGGTGCAGCTATTCATCAGTGAAATAATTTTCATAATTGGCTCAGTACTTTTGTAGATTATCCCTAACATACAAACTTAATTTGACAAAAAAAATATTCACTGACTAAAGCTATACCTGTCCCCTTAAGTTGTGCTTCGCGTTCCAGGACCACAGCTTCCCTTTCGAGAATTCCCCATCGGCCCTACTAACCCCGTATGTTTTTGATGACATTCACTCCCTCTCTTACAGAGGAGACTTGTGTCCCAGCAGTGGGAACATTAAAAAGGCTGATGATGACGATGATGAATTCTCTCTGAGGCGTGCGTAATAAGTTACTTGCCGTCGACGACTCGGGTTTAGTACCCATTAGAAGAGCGGACGGCAATCCATTGCTCATCATCCATAAGCCCGCACATATGGTGGCCATGTACGTTCCCTCTGATGCATCTACATCCCATTTCTTCTCGCTCCGGATGATTCCACTGTGACTTCCGTGTGATCCAAGCAACATACCATATGAACTTATGAAATCCCATGAGGACCTCTGTCATGTGGACGGTGAGAACGTCGTGGTGTCTCTCCAACCATCTTCACAAAGACTCACCGATGCATGTTTAACCAATCTAGAATAATGTATGTTTGAAATTACCGACATTATTACATAGTATAAAACAAAGTTGCTTACCGCTGTACCTACGTATGCTTAGATCTTTAAAAGTACGCAACGGATACTGATGCGGTTTTACAAGCTTTTATTTAGTTTCACCTGTCCCGTTGTCTGTCGTTCTGTAATCAAATCTTGCAACTTAAATTTGATCCACTTCCCGGTTTCCGATTGAGCTGAAATTTTGCATGCCGGTGTAAATCGTATGACAATGCAATATTATGATGACATGGAGCTGATCTGATGATGGAATCACGAGGTAGCCATAGGAACTCTGTAATTAAACGGCACAACCACGTCGAGTTTGGACTCGTGTGAATCGTCTTGACGAGTTTTAATTATATAATTATAGACCGCTGCTATAAAAGCTTGTTATGAAAAAAAAAAATATTTTCATTAAAAACTTGTTTAATAGGTAGAATGATTCAAGAGGAAGATTTATGTGTATAATACATGCATATTTTATCTAACGGTAGCATTGCACCCGTACGAAGCTGGGGCGGGTCGCAAGTAAAATATATGACGTTAAATTTTTTCATCAATTAAACATTACACTGGTTACTCGTCACTTTTCTGAAACAAAAAAAAAACGCCATCCATCAACTTTTACTTGGCAATCGACATAAAAGTTGCCGAATTACCATTTTTTTCATTCTTTCTTCCTTTTAATTAATATTTCCTTGATAATTCCAGCCTCCGCTTTAACAACTTTTCGCCATCGTTAAAAAAACTCCTGATTCATTTGAACGTCAAATTGACAGTTGATTTGATGAAACTCGTCTGTCTCAGCGTTTAGTGAAGCGCAGTTTTTAATTAACAAAGTCAGGGAAAATATGAGTTCCGTCATCATTAGCGCGGATTCATAGATTACTTCCTCTTTCAACCCCACTTTTTTTTGTTGTTTCTGGTACAATATTGACTGGTCTACGCTGACCTCTCTGCTCTCCTCTCTCTCTCACTCCTCTCTTATTAATATTTTTAATTAAAACTATTGCAAAATCCCAATTTGTTTTCAAAAAGTTTTCATGGCATTTCTTGTTGGTTATTCTCTATTGGAAACAACCAATTAGAACCGTGCACTAGCTTCTGACATTTTGTGTTTCTATGTTCTATGTGAAACAAAAACCATAATTCCAGCTCAGACATTGGAAAAACAGATTCGATTTCAGTGCAGAATGACTAACGAATATCACATAGTATAAAATAAAGTCGCATCCCGCTTTCTGTCCCTATGTATGCTTAGATATTTAAAACTACGCAACGGAATTTGATACGGTTTTCTTTAATACATAGGGTGATTTAAGGATTGTTTATTATTATGTGTAGTACATACATAATAAATTTAATTACAGCATTGCACACGTGCGAAGTTGGGGCGGGTTAATATTTTATTTATAAACAAATCATTAGGTTAAATTGACCTAATAATATGTTCGAATAAATTTTCGTATTATCATTTCAGTGTTTTAATAAATAATTTCTGTCAATGTGCTTGTCTATCGCTAGGATATATGTATATGTTCCATTCCTCACACTATGACTACACTATTCTTTAGTATCCCCTCACACTATCCACCCATCTTTTCTTTAACCTCCCTCTCCCTATATCTATGTACCAACATGTAGGTATATTTAAACTTCAAACCTGTTTTAAAATGCGTTTTTTTCCTCCTCTTCACATGACCATACCAAGATAAACGACACCCTTTAAAATTTTCAGTCATTGAAAATTCATCACATAAAGGGGATTAATATGAACTGAAAGTTTGTATGAGAATTCGTTTTTTTTTTTTTTTATTGATTATAGGTTCGCGTTTTTTAGAATAAACTTACAGTTTGTAACAAAATAAGCTCAGGAGAGATATTGAGATATGAATTAAATTCATTTAAATAATTCTGAAGGAAATAAATTATCGATCAACCGGCATGTTCTAGAACAAGAAATTCGAAGATATGTGACGTCAACCAACCGCACTGGGCCCGCGTATTGGATTACGGCCCACCCCCTCTCCTAGAGTGGAGGCCTGGATCCCAGCAGTGGGAAAATTTTAAGGCTGATGCTATGCTATGCTAAATAAGCATTTTTCCTAGTATTTTTTTTTTTTGGTTGATTAAATCGTCTAATAACTTATACCTGAAGACAGGCTCACTAGCTTGCCTTCACTAAAACCCCGTGGTTTTAGTTCCACTTTTTCGCTCCTCCCTAAAGCAGAAGAAGTTATTAAAAGAATTACCAACTCCAAAAAAAACCGCATTTGTATAAACGCCATCAACTCAAAAACTACTGAATGGATTTGCATATAGTTTTCACCAATAGACAAAGTAATTAAAAATCTTTGAGTGATTGAGTCATGCATATTATAATTGAAAAACGACAGGAATTGAAAAGGTTTCTACCAACTGTATTAAGTTTGGACGGGCTTATATAATTCCCAATAGCGACTAAGGAAAAAGGTCCAAAACCTTTTTCTTTAGCTACCTTCACCTTCCTTTGGACTATCACGAATATATCAAGACCAAAATACAGCCAAATCTGTTCAGCCGATATCGAGTTTTAGCGCGACTAACGAACCGCTTCTTTTTTATATATAAACTAGCCTTCTGCCAGCGGCTTCACCCGCGTGAAAGTAGGAGAGTCCTACTTTACTTACAAACTTTAGACCCCCATTTCATCCCTTTAGGAGCTGAATTTTGAAACCCACCCTTTCTTAGTGTTTGCTTACATCGTAAAAGAAATCCTTGTGCAAAATTTCACGCTCCTAGGCCCAGTAGTTTCGGCTGTGCGTTAATATGTCAGTCAGTCAGTTTCACCTTTTATATATAGATAGACTAAGGCTCGACGGACAGGCCGCATTTTAACTGCAATTCAATCGCAAATTGCAGTTTAAGTGCAGTTTGAATGCAGTTGAAACGACTGCATTAGAACTGCAAACTAAACGTGTAGTCCGATTGCACTTTAATTGAAGTCGGCGTGCAATCGTTTGAACTGCACACCAACTGCAATTTGAGAATGGATTGCAGTTGAAATGCAGTCCCTCATTAAGGCATAGGCAGAGCCTAACATAGAGAAGTCTCTAGACGCTAGCTTCTGACATAGGTACACATATAAGTATATAATGTCAGAACTCATGCACAGTTCGTATTTACTTCCCAATAACGACTAAGGTCCAAACCTTTAGTCGTCTATTTACAACTTCCTAGAATCGTAACTCGGTAGCCTATCGAAAGTCGTAAAACGGAATGTGCATTGACCCGATGCGAATCTAACAACTGTACTTTCTGAATCCGACGAAATTCCGATCTAGTTCTAAGTCAGCCGTTCACTGGAAAACTACGAATTGAGATTTTGAATTGAGAAAGCTGAGTCTTGTGTTTCGCTGTTCTCTTACTCAAGTAAAACTAAATTTATAGTTCTAGTTTGCTATAGATTACAAGAGTTTGCCAACGTATCCATAAAGTTTCCGGTTTCCGCCTCAAAATTAACTAACAACCTGTCAAAACCCGTATTATCCTTGATTGATTGATTGGCTGAGGAACGACAGTGAAACAAATCACTTGACTTGAGATTTGACACCAAATTAAGGGGGAAATATACGTCTTTACAAGATTTTAAATCCATCATCACGTCTAAACAGTTAGTCAGTGTGTTTTCACGTCTTAAAGGTTAGTCAGTATGTTTTGTACAAAATATATGTTAAACTGGACTTTTTTTCATTAAACTCTTAGCCCCAAGCAAGCGCCGGCATTCGCACACCTATTGTCTTTCTATTATGTCTCTCATTACGGTATTCGAAAGGTTAAACGTGGTGTAATTTATTTTCAAAGTTATTTCTAACACTGACAAATAAGCGAAAATCAGGCAAAAACCATTGGGTATATCTTTATGAAACTCTCACAAACTAATAGATAATTTAATTACTAATATTTTGGTGTAGGTATTGCTTTTATTTATAATAAACTAGCCTTTGCCCGCGGCTTCGCCCGCGTGGTATTGGGGTTTACGAGATAGAAAGTAGCCTATGTCCTATTCCGGAGTGTATCCTATGCCTGTGCCAAATTTCATCCAGATCCGTCGAGCCGTTTTAGCGTGATTGAGTAACAAACATCCAAACATCGTAACTTTCGCATTTATAATATTAGTAAGATGAAGGACCAATTATTATTCGATTATTCGGGAAGTGATAATAGCTCATATTTCGTTCGCTCAAAGTCGCTGGCGTATGTCTGCCCTTTAAATGAAAATGGGCAAATGGAGCAAGTAATGTAAGATTAATTTACTGGATTCTAAGAATTGAGGAGTTTATCGCAAACTCTAAGCTCACTCGAATTACTAGCTGATGATAGAACTTGTGAATGTATCGTTTAGTTCCCTTCAAAATGCTTAAATTGTTAAATTTAAATTAAATTTTAATTGCACATAAATAATATTGTAATAACGGAACCAACGCTTGTTAATGAAACAATGGGTAGCTCTTTCGTCCGCCAATCGTCCGGACCATGCCCAAATCGTCGACGGCGCGCACTGTTCCAGCGCGCCTCAAGGATTTGTCAGCAAACCGTAGGGATGCTGCAGAGGGCTCGAAGCCTACTGGGGCCAAGGGTTCGCTTCTAAAAGGAAGGCTCGGCAACGTAAGAACGGGGTTGGCTTTTTAGTCAGTAAGAGTCTGACACTATCTCCTGTACCACTCAAGGGTGCGAAAGTATCTTTTGTTTTTACTTGTATATGTATTGTATGCCTACTATTTTATTTTATGTTTTGGCACCGAGTTGTCGCTTCTGACATACCGCTGTTAAACCCGCGATGATTTGTGCTGGTTTGTATATTTATATATTTTAACATGATTGTATCAATGTTGTTATTTAATAAACGTTAAAATAAAGTTATCATTGAATGATTTTAACCCACCAGAAAAAATCTCCAATTTTAGTAAAGCTTGTATTACATAAAAATGAGTTTTCATATGACTTCCCTTTTCATTTCGTAGAATGACTTTGCAGGTTCTATTTGTGTATTACATTATTGCGTTACGCGATCCCAACCGCCAAATCGCTGACCTCTAAATAGGCTGGGGAGGACATTGACACTGACAATAATTTGGCGGATGGTTCGCTGCCCTTTATTTATTTTTATGAAAGCTTACAAACTAATCTTTATGAACATAATTTTTATGTACATTTGTTTGTCACCTTACATCTCCTAAACGATTTGGATCAGCAACAATTTTCTTTCTTCATGCAACCAAAAAGGTACAAAGGCGGACCTCTATTCATTTTCTACCAAGGCATTTTCTACCTAGTCAACCTAGGGTGGTGGAGAGACAATATGGTGGGTGACATACCTACATTTATAGAGTGTTTTAACAATGATTTTTCTTTGCAGGTGTTACACGGAGAAGGTTCAGAAGACTGGACGTTGCAGATCAAGTTCGTACAGAAGAGAGACAATGGCACATATGAGTGTCAGGTAAGAGAGATATAATATTTACTCCATGCAACACAAACTATGAATAGATAACACCTACACAACACCACAATGAATTTCCGAAAGTATTACGCAATTTGAACCAGCGACCTCTCAAACTGATACTTCGTAGTTCGAGGTCGCGGGAGCTCTTGTACAAGCTGTACAAGAGCGTTATAAAAGTTCTCGTGTACACTCTAAGCTGTAAAGAAGCTGTAAAATTTGCAAGATCGTTACTACTGGGTCACCACTGCTCTCACAAAATTCGAAATTTTACTATCTACATCTACATCTTGGAATATATTATATACAAAGTTGATAGGACAGATAGGCTTTCTTTAAAAAGGATCATTGTAAACACCAATATGAACAACTTTTACTATGAGACCAACTCAAAAATCACGAAATAAAATACCCGCTGCTCCATAGATTAATACTCATATATCTTGACAAAATGTATTAGAGTAGCGGGTTTTTTTTCTATACATATGCGATTTTTTTATACATTGCCCCACGCTAAGAAATCTATCGCACATACACAAGATACCTACACCCGGAGCATGTATGTATCTGTATATAGGCCACATAAATTGTTCCGTGCGGTAAACGAATCCGCAACCCGCACCGCAGCAACCAATCACTCAACCACTGCGAATCATGACGTCAAAATATAATAAATAACTTACTCAAGCGGATATAATAAACAGAAAGAGGAATAACTCACTGAGCATCAAAAATTACGTCCGCATTGCTATCATAAATTAGATTTTCTGTGTCTGTATTTTTATTATATATTTATGTGTGAACATTGGTATTATATTTCTCTGTTCAGATGAAACTTTATATTTATTACGTGATTCCATTCTACCGGATTGACGTCTACATTATTCTGATTAGTTTTCATTTTTATAACTTTAATTATCAGCACTACTAATGGTTTGCAGATCTTTTTAAATAACTTGTGGTATTTTCATTTTATGTGCAGGGAACGAACAATAAGACTGTATTTCCAATTTATTATTAAAATGTGGTATTTTAATTTTATGCGCAGAAAACGGACAAAAGAACTGCATTTCTAATTTATTAAAAACTAGTTTTTGTCAGCAGCTTCGCCCGCGTACATAAAATATAGCCTATGTCATTCAGGAGTAAAGCAGCTTTCTATTGTTGCTAAAATTTTTCCAAACGGACCAGTAGTTCCAGAGATTACCTCCTACAAACAAAAAAACAAACTTTACCTCTTTATTATATTAGTGTAGAAAAACAGTATTTAAAATCGATTTGAGGCTACCAATTATAGCATTGCATAGCATAGCATCGGCCTTATAATGTTCCAACTGCTGGGACCCAGGTCTCCTTTGTAGGAGAGAGTCTAAAAGCATTTTTTTGGATGTATTTGGTAGATCTGAGAATCGTAGGCAATTTTTGTCACTCTTTCTCTTTCGGTTTTCCTTGAAAAATTTTAATAGCATTTTTTTTTACTTGAGAATTTATATAGCCTATTGATATTTATTTATTTATTTTTTACCTAACCTCTCCTTAGCGGCTTGACCAATTTTTATGTTTTTTCGTATTTTTGGTAAGTCTAACAACAGGCCGCAAGTTATTTTTTACTCTCCATCTTTCTAGACTGAAAAACTTTTGCCGGTCAGCCAGTAATGTTATAATATTATCCAAAATAACTTACAAACGTGCACTTCAGCTAATAACTTCTAATTCAATATCCATTTACCTTCATAATAATAATGAAACGGAACGGCCTAAACTAAAGGCTAAACTCGTTCTCGAAATGGTTGTGGCGAAATTTAATTTTGCCAAAGCAATTTGGAACAGTAATCGTAGGCGCGCAGGCAAAAGTGTCGTTGTTTCTCTAAACTAAATAGTAATATTGCTGTAGTTTCGTGTACGAATGTTCTGCTGCATTAAAGGAAACTAGGTCTGTAAGAGAAACTCGCCTCCGCATGCAGAAATGCGGGAATTTCTGCGTGAAAGTAGGTTCGCATTCGCCTCCGCAATTTCTTAGTGGTTTTTTTTTGTGTATGAAGTTGATACAAAGAGCCTCAAGGTTGTTCGAGCCTGAGAGACCGGCCCTCATACCCCAGCCGTCAGGATCCACCGTAGGTTGCCGAGGCTTACGGACGGATTGGTCGCCGTCCGTAAGCCTCGGCAACCCAACAGCTGGCTGTCCGACCATCCGGCAACCATCCGCCTCGGGCCTCACGGTTGTTCGAAGTATGTGAGGGGCCGGCCCTCACACCCCAGTCGCCGGGATCCATCGTACGCGCCGGCTTGCGATTAGCAGGCAATGGATAGCTCCCTGTCCGACCGTCCGGCAACCATCCGAACCGGGCCCAATTATCGATAGCGCGTATATTTCCACGCGCGGTCCAAGGAGATATTAGCAAACTATATGGGCCAAGTAAGGTTGAAGCCTACTGGAGCCACAAGGTGTGCAAATGTCCACCCCGCAGCCCTGCGAGAAAGGCAAACAAAATACAGGAGTGGATTTTTAGTCCGTTAAAGTCTGACACACCCGACCGCTCCGCCGAAAGGCTGGAGATGTCATTGGTTGATTCTCCCACCTGAAAAGAAAATAAAAACACACAACACAATGTTGTTAATTGTTGCAGAAAGCAAAAGGGAACTTAAACTCTTGAGCCCACACCTATTGTTCTTTAACTGTGTCTGTAATTACGGTAGTCGAAAAGTCAAAGAGCATTATAGGGGTTTAGTCAGCCACCCACACACAGCAGCCCAGAAGGTGCAGGATCCTTATACTGCCAAGGAAGTGTGTGTTTGAATCATCAAACACTAAAAGTTCTTTTAGTGATGAAAGACAAAGAAATCGATAATAACACTACTCTCTACAAATATCTTGACCTTGAAGATATTACAAAAAAATAGGTCGATGTCTTTCTTTATAAAAATGTTGAACAACTTTCATCGTCGTTCACTATTCCTTTTTCTATGTTTTTCCATCTCCGCCTCCGCTAAAAGGACCTCAATACATCCCTAAATAAAACGACAATGTAATGCAAATGAAAGCAAGTTTAAATGTTTTGAGGAAACGACATTTTATTCCAGAAACAAATAAACGTTGTTAGGAGTACATGTTTTCGCCGCCTGGTTTCTTTGAGATCAGATTTGTTTTGTAATTTATACGATAATATTCCTCCAGACCGAATTTCAATGATGGTGGCTAATCTTTACTGAGATTAACTAAGTATGAAGATGTCAGGAGTTGTTAGCAAACTGTAGGAGCCCAGCAGGGTCGAAGCCTACCGTGGCTAGCTCGCCGTCCATTACACCTCAAGGAGTTGTCAGTGAAACCGTAGGGACTCTGCAAAAGGGTTAAAGCCTACTGGGGCCCAGGGTATCTTTCTGAAAGGGAGGCTTGGCCATATGTATGTAGTCAATAAGAGTCTGACACTGTTTCCCGCTCCGTCCAAGAGCGGGACTCGTCATTGGATGATTTTTACCTATCATAAAAAAGCCTACCGTAGCCAAGTATAGTTTCACAAAAAAAAGTGTGAAAGAGATAAATTATAGAGCTAAAACATATGCACAAACGCAGGTGCACTCTTTGTTCAAAGGCCAATGGGACGAAATATAGAGGCCCAAATGCAGGGCCAAAACCTACTGGAGCCCCGGTCCGGTTTCTGAAAGGAAGGTCCAATCCCGATATGAAGCCTAAGAAGAAAAGGGGTGGGTCGTTTAGTCAGTAAGAGTCTGACACTGTTTCCCGCTCCGTCCAAGGGCGGGATTCGTCATTAGATGATTTTTCCCACTTAAAAAATGACCAATGGGACGACATACTGACATTGCTGTAGAGAGGTCGAACGTTGGACAAACGTGGCTTTACGCGTTACAGAGTCCCAAGAAAAAGTTCCTATTTATGTAAAGACTAGCTTCTGCTCGCAGTTTCACCCGCGAGAAAGTTTTGAACCCCGTTTCATCTCCTTGGAGGTGAATTTTGGAAAATCCTCTTTTAGTGCTTGCCTAGGTACAAAAGGAAAATTTTGTGCATTTTTAATTCATTAGTTTTGTATTTGCGTTGATATTGGTCACTCAGTTTTTCATTTTATATAATTATTTAGAAAACAGCAGGTTTTTTATGGTGGGCAAAATCATTCAATGACGAATCCCGCTCTTGGGTGGAGCGGGGAACAGTGTCAGACTCTTACTAAATAAACACCACACCTCGTTCCTTCTTTACCTTTTGCGCTTGGGCCAAGCGTTCCTTTCAAAAAGAGACCCTGGGCCCCAGTAGGCTAGATAACAGCAGATGACATTCTGGTATAGCCTGCCTACCCTCATGAACAAAAGCCATAATCATTACGCCTTTATAAAATATTGAGTTAAATGTCATAAAAAAATATTAACTTTATTAAAACACTAACATTTTACATTTCTTGAACATTTTAAGATCATTTTAAAATGTTTTTACAACAAAATTTTACAAAAGGCAAAAAATTTGCAAGGGCAAATATAAAATGTCAAGCGTAACCATACATAATACGCTCGTCAAATTCTCAGAATAATCTCAATCCACGACATCCTTCAAGCGACAATACACCTGCATCAACCATCAAAAGAATCCATTACTCTCCCTCTTTTCCATAACAAAGGCCGTAATGAATCAAATTTTCACCTCGCTTAACCAATAAACAATACACCACGACGATGCAATTTAATAAGTCAACGCCGAACAATTTACGCAGGAAAATTGTCGAACAAATAAAAGCAACAAAAATATTTCAAAAAAACACTGACTGATTGAAATTTTAACCCGGGAAACTCCATAATATTTCGCACGAAATAAAATTTATAGAAATCGCAAAGTAATCCCTGAAATACACGATGCGAAATTTTTAATTAACGATGAAATTAAACGGGCCCTTGTCCATGTAAAATAAAAAATATCCGCACGCTAAATTGAATAAGGCTTTGTACAGACCAAACGTATTGACGGCCGCTGATTGTGAGCGCGCGTTACGCAGTTTATCGTATTTTCATATTATATTAACTTCTCGTTCACAGCGAACCGACTACACGCTATTACGTAGTGCATTGTCGCCGAGTCTCAGTGAACGGATTATTGAATTAAGCCTACTCTTTTGTTTTAACAAGTAACTCATCCTTCACCACACTAGCGTTTTGTCGCGTGTTGTGTGAGAACGCATAATGCAGACTGAGGCCACGTTTACACATGAGGGTTTTTTTATGGTAGGTAAAATCGATTAACGAATCCCACTCCTAGGCGGAGCGGGAATCACTGTCTGACTCTTATTGACTAAACAACCTACCCTGTTCCCTCCTTGCCTTAGTCCCAGAGTCCTGATGTTACGCTTTCGCATTAACCCTTGACCCCAGGAAGCTTCGACTCTGTAGGGCCCCTACAGTTTGCTGACAACTCCTTGAGGCGCGAGAGTAAGCATACTCACAGTCAGTAGCGGATAATACGTTTAGTATAAACGCAGCCTAAGTCTTTGTTATATTTCATGCGCAGCTCGGAATGTTCGGAAAAATCAATTGAGATTGCCAGAAACGGTATGAAATCAGATTTTCTTGTACTTTTCCACGAAACGGGGTTGATTTTAATAAATCGTCGGTTAACGGTTTGCTTTCGGTCGTAAATGTTTGTTGTTGAGTTTTAGCGTCACCCTGTAATCCTAGGGGATGTGGGGATAATCACCTCGCTTAGAGGATTAGTTGTTATGGTATGACGCTGTTCATATTTGTAGCTGCTTAAAGCGGTTTATGAAACGCTTTTTTTTTAGGTGGTAAATTATTTTGTAAAATGTTGGATATAGAAAAAAATATTGTTTGAACATTAATTGTATATTCTAAAAATACTGTTGTCATTTTTGATATAAACAAAAATTAAATATTGTAATTCTTATCTTAGAAATGTAATTTGTTGCGGTAAAACTTTGTGTGTTTGTTTCCGACTCATTTACGCTTAAACGGTTGAAGTTATTTGGATGAAATTCGAAGAACGAATAAACCATGTTCTAGAATGGTACATAGGATACTTGACTTTGACTGATTTTTTTTTTACGTAGGCGGACCCGGTGCAAACCCGAAAAATGTGTCTAGTTAAAAATTTACATATAAAATTTCAATCCTGTATCTTGAAAAATTAAAAAGTTACAAACTTGTTACATGCACATGGTCACTAGGTCATCCGGATGACTGAAAGGTGGTTTTGCTCGCGTACCCAACTGTGTGCTGGCACCTAAGGCCCGCTGTGATCTGCCCTGACCTGTGCCGTACTTCGTGTCGAGGGTGTCTAATTTGTGACGTTTTTTATTTATCTTGGGAAAAAATATTACAGGGTGTAAAAATGATTGGGATGGATTCAATTACTGAATCTGATCAAATCAAATTATATTCAGGTTCCGTTTCTACTAAAAAAAATGTCGAGTATTTCTTTGTTGAGATTATCATTATAAGTCTGGAAATTGAGTATCAATAACAGACTACAGACCTGGATAGAGGTTTATATTTTTCGAACAAATCCAATAACGGATCACTTTTTCTACCAACAGTGACATTTTTGTAATGAGATTTTCTAGAAAAACATTAGCTTTGTGAGCAGAAATCCTGAGAGCTAGGCCAGGACTAGCCCACGGTAAATTGGCTTCAATATTGGCTAAGATAATGTTTGATGATAGCAATGTCCTTGCTCACAAGGTAAACTTAATTTAGGCCATTTTCACCATTTTCCTCAAGCTAATAGTGAGCGCTTTAATCAAAAAATTTGGCAAAGTTAATAGCAAAAAAATTATTTGATATCTCTGATCTTCATGATACTGCTAGATTTATTTTAATTTTGGAAAAATCAATGTCTTTATTGGCAAAGTTACAAAAACTAGTTGATGTGTCCTAAAATTAGGACGCAAGGCAAAGAAGGAAAATATGTATGATTTTAGTCAGTGAAAATCTGATACACCCTCACGCTCCGCCCTAGAGTGGGAAAAGTCATTGGATGATATCCCAACATAAAAAAAATATATTCGCAAAATTAAAAAAAACCAAAGAACTTTGACAAAATATTCTTTTTTATAAAACACTTATAAAATTACTCTTCGGGTTTGATTTTAATTATGCTCATATATTTACAAAGGGTCAAGAAAAAATAGAATCCTGAGGTCTTGAACCTTTGGGAGGCTAGGAGAAATCGAAACTAGCTCGCAGAGGCCCTTTTAATTAGGCAATTTTCGTAATATGTGGTACCCTGTACGAACTATGATAATACACCTCCGGTTGGTGGAGAACTATATTTTGACACATGGAAAAAAAACGAGCTATGGTTTTGAGAGGCTTAAGTGGTTTGGTTACCAGAAACTATATTCAGACTACAATTATTTTCTTTCTATTTCAACTAAAGTCATTCTTAATCACGGAGTAAATATAAAGTTCTTAATACACTTCTATAAAACTTGAACATTTATTTAAAAAAACCGTTAGTAAGCGCAAAAACCACATAGAGAGAGAATTTTTAGTATAACTTTTAATATCTATTTTTTTTTTTTTTTTTTTTTTTAATATCTATTATATATAATGTTAACTATCTATTATGTGGGTAATGCAGCATAACGTAAAAGCAAGCTATCTCGCTGCATACAACCTACCTACTAATTATTTCGTAGCATCGTAGCAATTTCGTAGCACCTCGTAGCGCTTCGTAGCATCTTGTAGCCATTAACAAGAACGAACCTTGTAACCTATATACAGTAATATACAGCTACTACAGAGCTGTTTTTGGTGAAACGACTTTTACTATAGTTTAATATTATAAAAAAGAAATATAAAGGACTTGTCAGTAAGGTTTTTATTATTATACTTAAATGCACACCATAACTCAAAACAGGTCAAATAAAAATATGAACTGTTTTTTTTACTTAAAATAAAAATAACGTGTAAAAGTTTGTATCCAATTTATTTATAAAAACTTAATGCAAAACGAAATTATAAAGGCGGACTTAATGCCTTGGGCATTGTCTACCAGTCAACCAAGGGTTTTTTATGGAGGGCAAAAATCATCCAATAACATCTTCCGCCCTTGGATGGAGCGGAAAATAGTGTCAGACTTTTACTGACTAAAAACCCCCCCCGTTACTTCTTGGCTTTAGTTCCAGGCCAGTGTTACGCTTCCATATTAACCCGTGGCCCCAGGCCCCAGGCCAGAGGCTATGACCCTGCTGGGTCTGTCAGGCACCATATTTCATCTCATCACCACTGTTCTCAAAACGGAGAATGAAAACTTTGTTGAAAGAAAATCGGCATATCCTTGAACCAAAAATCCAAAAACATGTGACATCCACTAATCCGCATTAGCCCCGCGTTGTGGATTACGGATATTCCCCTTCACAGAAAAAAGGCCTGTCCCTGCGGTATGAACTGATGATTATGTTGTCTATGTTTATTTTCCAAGTTATTCCGATAATCGAAGGTATAGTACGCGACAGGTAAGTTGAACTCGTTGATATGACTTAATTCTTAATTTTTATTTTAATAATAATTACAAAATCTAATATAGCAACTTTAATTCTATAAATAATATTGACATTTTATTAATTCGTATTATACAGAAATATTTGTACGCCATAGTATGGCAGGATATGCTGGAATCAAAACTGTCACATCTATTGTACCATATTCTGACAAATAAACATTTTTGATTTTTTTTTTATGGTTACGAGTAGCCGTACGTCACTTTTTATGGTGGAAAAAATAATCGAATGACAAATCCCGCTTTTGGGCGGAGCGAGAGATAGTGTCAGACTTCTACTGACTACACGAACCACCCCGTTCCTTCTTGCCTTAGTTCTAGGGCCCAGATGTTCCGTTTTCACATCAACCCATGGCCCCAGAAGGCTTCGACTCTGCCGAGCCCCTACAGACTTACCATCAGATGAGATTGTTGTCAAACGCGAGCCAATCATTAATAAATTAAAAAAACTATTGAAAAAGCAACGACGCCCAAGGGCGGGATTCGCAATTAGATAATTTTCTCACCATAAAAAAAAGACTGATAGTGTGAATCGTAGAATAGTCTTTTTTATTATAAACCAAAATAAAAATAAAGACTCTTTAAAGTGCTTTCAATTATTTAGGTCATCATTGTTAACGATAATACAAAATGGTAGAACACCATTGTTCCAAAAAACTCAAAACATTAGAAATAAAATTGCTTTCATCTTAATTTTTTCCCCTAACATTAAATAAACAAGAGCCTCGGGGGCGCGTTCATTAATTTTCTCCCCGACACTAATGATATTTACAAGAAGATGTAAAGCTTTTGTGTAACTACAATGATGTTGATATCAAAGAGAATACGAGTATAAGTTATGTAAACACGGTACCTACTAAAATAACACAGTAAGCGAATTCCCAAATGTCCCCCATAATGCTTGCTTCACATGCCATCCACTTCTGAAGTAAAGCCATCGAAAAAGCACTTGCAGTTTCCACACCGCTAAATTCTGATAGTTTTAATCCCCGTGGAAGGTCGATCCGGTACATCAAACACTATCGATTTGATCTACGCATGAACGAAATTTATTTCTTCCAGAAAACGTCAGCTGAGCGAGTCATTGACACTAACTACCTACAAGGTCATTAACTCGCTTTTATCTTTACAAGTCGATAATGTTTCATGAACCGGATAGAAACGAAACGATTGTAACTTGGCAAGGGTGGTTGGTCATCTGGATTTTCTTAGTGTTAGGGTAACATCTACTCTCGATTTTGGGCCACTCTTCGAGGCAATAAAGTGTGGACTTAGCAATATTGAGACTCAAAACTTTATCAAGCGCAAGTTCACTGCCACTTAAGTTTTGGGCACTAAACTTATAGTTCTCCCACAGACATCTTCATCACATATTCAAGAATGCAAGGAAAGCTCTAAAAAGGGTGAAGGAAAACATCGTGATGAAACCGGTTTGTCCTAAGAAACAACATGTGAAATCCACCAATTCGCACTGGGCCCGCTTGGTAGATTATGGCCCATTCCCTCTTCTAGAGAGCAAGGCCTGTGTTCCAGCAGTGACAACATTAATAAGGCTGATGATGAAGGAAACTCCAAGCGTACCTAGCCCTCTCCAAACCCCTTTGGCCAATTGCCATTTCAACAAATAAAAGTGGTCAATATTCATACTATTCGTACAAAGCTGCAAATACATTCCATTTCCCCCCATATAACTTCTGTCCTCCCCGCACAGTGGGCACTATATTACAGAGTCATGTTCATTCGCGTCACGTCTCCCCTGATTGTTTTGTAGGCTCCAATACAACACATTGTTACTTGTAAACTATATTTACTCAAACATCCCTTTTACTAAACCAACAGGCTTTATTGTGGACATAAATGTTTTTTCCTTTGGAGAGAGGTGAGTTAGCTTTTTGGGATTAGTTTAGGCCTCTTTTTTAGGTGTAACTAGAGTGCTGGCTTATTAGTACTGGGCTAATAAAGGTTCAGCTTTGTAATGTTGCCAATGCTGGGATTCAGAAATGGGTCGTAATCCAGCACGAGGACACTTTATGGGTTGCTAGATGGTCTTTGAATTTTTCGTCGATAAATAATTTACTACGCACTGGATTGGGCGTGCAGTACACTCACTTTGCTTGATTTAAGTGTACTGTAGGCCATACACCTTTACGATGAAGACTTGATGAGATTGGTGAAGTTTTGACGTATCCTCTATACGCTATTTAGCGCTGTATGTTTTAATCCGGCTTGAAGGACCAAAATGTTACTACACCATGCAATTGACAACTAAAAACTAACTTGTGACTGTGAATATATTTAAAAGTAATTTTTAAATATATTCACAGAAAAAATTAAAAACGTTTATTTGAAAAAGGTTCTATTGGGAACTAATTTTGTTAGACCATATGATGCCAGTCCAGCCCTGCAGCAAACTTATGTTCTAAGTTTTCAGTACTTTGACAAATAATTTTAACGAACGTGCTTGTCTATCACTATGTAAAATATGAGTCGATAGAATTTTTGGTTCTAAAATATGCCAGTTTCCTCACTATGTCTTTTTTACACAGTCTTGAGAGCAGCAATGATTAAATAAATTACTCAAAATATAATACTGTCAGATGAGATCAAGCTCATTTTCCTTGTTAATGTATTATTATTATTATACTGTCCAGTTTCCATTATTCTTATCTCATTTATTCTTTATTATACCAAAAAATTTCTCAGAATACGTAAATTGAAAATCAACATGGGCTAAGATTACAAACGTTATGAACCATCGCGTTGAGCGATCTTTTATTACCAATTATATAAAATTACATTATGAAATTGTGAGGGCAACAGTGGCGCAGCGGTAATACGACCTCGACTTGCGACGAGTTGCGTTGTGGGTTCAAACCCAGTTAGTTACAATAGCATAATACAGCAGCAGCCTTATAATTGTTCCACTGCTAAGTCTCAAGCCTCCTCTCTAGGACAGTAAATAGCCCATAATGAGGTGCATTTCTTTGTTTAATTTATTATCACCACTGCTCTTAAAATCTAGAGCCACGGCGTTTGCACACCTATTGTATTTCTATCATGTTTCTAATTACGCCACTGGAAAGGTTAAAACGGTGAAGAAAAACATGTTAAGGATACCGATATGTCTTAAAACCAAAAAGACGAAGACGTGTGACATCCAACGATTGCACTGGGCTCATTCCCTCTCCTAGAGAAAAGAATTCCAGCAATGGGAACATGATAAGACTGATTATGCTCATTATATGCTGTTCTGTTAATACGCTGTTATTATGCTATTGGAAAAATGACCTTTACCCAGATTTATAAGCCCAAGGTACATAATTAAACAAAGCTACCACAGAGCTTAAGATGCCGCGTGCGATAGAGGCGGCATTGATATCACTTTTCATACAAACCAGGCTTGTCAATGGCTGTCACAGATGGATATTGAAGTGAAGCTCCCGACCCGCAACAGCTATTCTTGCACTGCCCGAGACAACAGATTTTTGTAGACAGCGCGACTTGCCCCTTATTGTAGGTAAATGGGGGTTAAAAAGAGACAAAAAATAGCGTATTTCACTCTCCGTCCCTTTAACTATCTCCACTTTAAAAATCACGTCAATCCGTCACTCAGTTTTGCCGTGAAAGAAGAACAAACAAACAGACATAGTTAGGTACTTTCACATTTATAATATTAGTATAGATAACTGTTAGTCCGAGATCGTTGTAATTTGAAGTATTGGAATAACAAAAATATACCAGCATGTATCTAAAGAAATCAATCAACTCATTTCCACCTGCCAGCAGAAACACTCGCAGTTGCTCTATGCGTTCTAGATCTGCCGTTTCAACTAATCCTGAAGGCGTCTCCATCCACTGCCGTCAACACAATTCCTAGCTCTGTAAATAATATAATCAAACGTCAATTCTATCGCCAGTTGTCTGTAGAAATGATTCTGCGTCGATAACATCTCAGTTACAATAGTTAGAAATTGAATTCGAAGCGGTATCGACATTATCAGGGCTTTGATTGTTTCTCTTTGAAGAATGTATTCTATTCAGGCGTAAAATTATCGATATTGGAGCGATATTACTCGGGGTGGGTTCTGGGTTTTATCAGACGAAATATGGAGGTTTTTTGTTTGGAAGTTATTTAGATTTAGAGCTGAATTCGAGCACAAATAATGGTGTTAGTCTTGCTTCAGTACGTTATTATAGCAGCTAACTTGGGGCTTGGTTGAAGGCGCTTTGGGAAATATTAATAAAGCAAGGAGTGACAGGCAGTAATGCTAGCAAATAAGGAATCCGCAAGCCAACGTACAACCAGCCACCGTAAAGATTCCAACCCTGATTTCCAGTTATCACAGGCGCAGGCTTGCGGACGGCGAGCAATGGGTAGCTCATAATTCTTATATCTTGCCCTTAAACCACTGCTGGTAATCGTAAGCATGTCTTTATTTTCTTCCCCAATCTTCTAGACAGAAAGAATTGCTATACCTCTTTAACTTTACTGAACCCCTTTTCAAAATTTATCGCCACATTTAACCAAACAAACAAAATCCTATCAACCTCTTTGATCCAGAATCATCGCTTTTCAGTCCAAACAACCTAAAAAATTAACCACCCAATAATTTACTCGACGGAATTTAAAAAGAACTTCGTCGAAAGCAATAATCAGAAACATCTCTGATTCCCTCTATATACAGGATTAACTCTCCCGCTTTGTTATTCCCCTTGAAACAATAAAAATAACAAGATCTGTAACATCAAGATGGTGAATCCTTTAAAACGAAACGTACACCGCTTTAGGGGTGTTACGGCAGCTGTTTTAGCTGAGGAGGGAATGTCCTTGACCTCTTTGCGGAGGTAAACGGAGAACTGTATTTATTTTTTAAGTTACCTTAAATAATCACTGTAGGGGCCCAGCTGGGTCGAAGCCTTCTGAGGCCAAGAGTTGATACGAAAGCGGAACACTGGGGCCCTGGAACTAAGGCAAGAAGGAACGGTGGGCCGTTTAGTCAGTCAGAAGTCTGACACTGTCTCACGCTGTGCCCAAGGACGGGATTCGTCATTCGATGATGTTTACCACCATAAAAAAAAACCTATAAATAATCAAATTCTAAATGAATCCTGAACGAAATCGTTTGAGAAATATAATCGTTTTTTTTTTTTTAAGTAGAATTTATGTTTTCTAGAGCGATATAATATAAGAAGGTCCCGCCTATGAGGCAGTGTATGCCGAAGTTCCGCAAACGCAGAAACGGAGGCAAAATTCCATTACACCTCTATACCACCATATGCAGATGCTATCGTACCCGATTTACATAACAAAAATGATTTCACAACTTACACTTCGGATGGGTGGTTCGGGGAACAATGGAACGTCCTTGTATGACTGTCTTTAGGATTTTGGCTTGTTATTGTTTATATGAAACTGTTGGCTGGTTGAGAGGTACATTACTTGGATCACAATAAGATGAAAGTGAATTTAATGAATATTTTAAATTCTTGAGCCCCGAGTAAATGCGTTCGCATACCTATTGTTTTTTCTGTTGTGTCTCTAATTATGGAATTGGAAAGGTTAACTGGAAATTATATGGAAAGAGGAATTACCATAACATTTAAGGCTCTGCCGGCTTGTAGACTGCGAGCAATGGGTAGCTCGCCGGTCCGGTAACCGTCCTGACCAAGCTCAAGTTGTCGACGGCGCGCATTGTTACCGCGTGTCTGACACTATATCTTGCTTCACCCAAGGGTGGGAGTTGCCATTGGATGGTTTTTACCCACCGGGAAAAAAAAAACTTATAAGACTAATCTGTCTTATAGGTTACTAGCTTTTGTCAGCGGCTTCGCCCGCGTACATAAAATATAGCCTATGTCACTCAGGAGTAAAGCAGCTTTCTATTATTGCTAAAATTTCTCCAATCGGACCAGTAGTTCCAGAGATTACCTCCTACAAACAAAAAAATAAAAAAACAAAAAAACAAACTTTACCTCTTTATTATATTAGTGTAGATGACAAATCCTCTTCTCACCTAAGTTCTTTGTAAAAACACAATATTACTTCCCGCTGTCCCCATAGACAATGTTCTCGTTTAATGAGGACAAAGGGAAATTAACAATGCAATTAAAATTACTTTTTGTTATTTCCATATACTATTCTTGTTAATCAATTTTAATATAATATCGCGGTGTTATAAGAAGCCACGACGGATTGCAAAACGTCGCCGTAATGTAATGCGGCTACCTCACGTTCAGCCAGATTATAGCGGTGTTGACTCGGATTCTTTAAAACGGCGTCTAACGTTTAGCATTATTACCAGTGTAGGGCTACTATAATTTATGAGAACAAATAAAAAAAAAACCTATCTAAGTTTCTTTTTTTATGTCTTTTTTATGGTAGGTTAAAATTATCCAATGACAAATCCCGCCCTTGAATGGAGCGGAAAATAGTGTGTGTGTGTGTAGTGTGTGTGGTGTGTGTGTGTGTGTCTGACTAAACAACACCTCCCGTTCCTACGTTGTCGTATATACCAAGGTCAGAGCCTTCTTTTAGTTAAGTTAGACAATATAGGTCACTTCGCAAATCCGAGTCCAAAATATTTGTTACAATATCGTATGCTAGACCTCTTTTTGTTTCATAAAGGGCGTTTCATCCTAAAAACTATTTCATAATGATTACACAAATTTAGTTTCGAAACAGCTGGTTCGTTAAAATAATCCGTATAGTTTGCGGCTACAAAAAATAATGGTTATTTAGACAAAGTGTTTTTATAAATATGAGACTCTAAGAAAGTGCTAAAGAACGATTTTCTTAGTTTTAACAAAACCTAACTTATTATTATACTATTGTATTGTATTGTTTTGTATTGTATTATACTATTGTATAATAATAAGTTAGAGTTAAATTACTTATTAGTCTCTTAGGCTAGATTGTAATCAATTATTAAGAAACTTGTTCTTAAAAATTAGGGATTTTTTTTTACACAAAATGGCTCCATGTTTTTAGTACCTCCGCATATACGAGATGTCTCTAAATAGACGCAAAGCCCAATAAATCTACCATGTACGGACAGTACCGTAACTAGCTCTTTATACGCCCGGTGCTAATATCTGAAATAGCGCCCCTAAAACAAACTCCAATTTGGGTAAGTTTAATCCACCAAACGCAAATGTTTCGATAGATACCTCTTTCGTATTTGGCAAGAAGAAATGCTCGGATGTCACTATTGTGTGGATCGTCCGGAGCTCACGGTGAAGCTTAAGGAGGTCGCCGTGTCGAGCGAAGAAATAGCATACAGCGACTTTTTTCTGATGAAATTAATGATACTAAACTTGACCTTGATTTTGTCAATTATACGCGTGAGAACAGACTTCCTCACGCCCCCGGCTGCTAAGACCTCGATTCCGATTTCCAGCCACCGTAGGCGAGGGATTGCGGACGAGGAGCAATGTATAACTCGCGGTCTGGCCGCCCGGACCAAGCCCGTACCATCGATGGCGCTTAGAGCTTCACGTGCGACTCAAAGAGATGTCTGTAACAAAGAGATTGTTGTTTCTGTCGCGTATCAACAAGTCTGTCCGAAACAGGTGCCATATACATAACATTTCACTCAGACCAAGGCAACTATGTTCTGCCTAGTGTTTATGGTGTAATACAGTAATACTCGGTTCATACATTTCCGTCATTTTGTTGTATTTTGTGCGTCTATTTTTGGCAAAATAAACATTGTTTTTTTTTTTCTTTCTGTAACCGCACAAGCCCAGCAGGGCCGAAACCTACTGGCGCCGTGGGTCCTAGGAGTGGGTTATAGTTAGCAAAAGTCTGACACCCCCACCCGTTCCAACAAATCGCGAGAGAAGTCATTGGAAGATTTACCACTTAAAAAACCACCAGAGTCTGCGCCAGGGCGCAAGCAAAGGTGCTTGGCACCGCTGTCATCGCCCTGATTACGGCACTGTGTACGAATATTATTGTAGGAGAAAAAGAGTTTTTTTGTATTGCCATATTTTACTCAAACTTTATTCTAAGTGTTAACTTAGAGACGCCTTGGTACAATGTCTAAAAGACAATTTATTTATTCAAATATAACAAAAATGTCTTTTGAAATTCTTTTCTCAATTCTTACTGTAAATAAAATTTCTTGTCGTTTTTTAAATAAAAGAAACTGAGGACTATGTACGCGTATGATCTTATTTGGGTATTTTAACTATAATAAGAAAAAATGTTTTTTCTTTGATCTTCGTTTGAAATAAGCTGGGATGTTTAAATAAAGACTTATTTTTAGAAAGATAGAATATATTTTATTCTGATGACAAGGAAATCAAGTTTCTGTTCAAACATGGTAATAAAATAGAGGTCAGCTTGCCGAACTATTTTCTAAGAAAGCAGCCTTGACCGCAGCGCTGGCCGCTGCGACGAAATCCAAATAGGTACATTGAATTAATAATCTTATGTATAGTATACATTGGGTTAAGAATCCAATGTACCTATTTTGATTTCGGCGCTACGGCCAGCGCTGAGGTCAAGGCTGTTTTCTTAGATAAATGATAAATCTAATAGGACTCAAGGTCGATCGCCATGATGGTTCAATTTGTGTGCCGAGGATTATACGCCTTGTATCATTCCGCACTTCCGCTCTATATTCAACTAAGTTATTTTGTGTGATGTGTAATCTCACAGTTTCTCACTGTATACTATCGCTGCTTGCTTCGTTCTTTTTCCCTTTGTCTCAAGAACTCTTGGAGGCATAGAATTATAACCGAAAATTGAAAATTTAAACCGTATTTAGGTTTGCGGTCCCCTATAGCTGTTAAAAAATCAAACTTAAAGGAAACAAAAGTTAAAGGAACAATGCATGTATGCCCTGAGAGCTTCAAATTGGCCGCAACGTGCCGAGCGACAGCAGTGTAAATAAATACTCCCTATTCATTTCATTTCTGATAGCAGCAAATTCGTAGGCTGTTTATTGTGCCGCGAAAACAAAGCGACCAGTACCACGGAACCACGAAGCAAAAACCACAAAATCAAATTCAAATTGGTCACAATCACAAGATTAACACTTTTGGTGCCAAGGACGTACAATAATTCGTTCGTGGCTCCACAACCCGCCTCCTTAGTCGCTGTTATACGTAGCTATTGTTTACTTGTACTGCCCAAGACCCGACTAGCTTATTCAATTATTGTACGGCCTATTGTTCAAGCTAGTTTCTTGGCACCCTAAGTCTTTATACCAAAGTCCTAACGTCTTTAGGTACTGTGGTCTTCATTAGAATCACTAATTAGGGATTCGGGTTTATATGTAAATTAAACAACCAAATTATTTATCAGTCAGTAAGCTAGTATTCAATCATTATTTTGTACAGGTTTTTTAGGCAATGAATGACTATAATGCACCTTCTATTATTTTTGTCAAGCCAAGGCTTGACTATCTAACCTGATGTGCCCGAATGGTATTCTGAGCACATTGTCACAGCGGTGGGACTCACCAATGCTAACGAGGGGGATGCGATTGCACGCCAGCGGGCCCTCATATGTATAATTTATTTACACTTGACTTGTTTAATTTATTATTTTAATTTTTTAAATTTCTATATGTCGTGGAGAACGAACTCTAGTTACTAAGTCTCTATTTTGTTTTTACAATAGTGCTGAGTAGTACGTAAGCAGGGCGACGCCTTGACGTCACATTGTATGGCGTTAAGTGGGCAGAGTCGGGTTGGAGAGCTAGTCTCCTGAAGGCACAGGGCAGTTATGTTTGCGCGTCTTCGGGTGTAGCACCTCTGATTCGAAACTGTCGGTTTCCCATACATTCCTTATTACTTAGTATCGCGATCTGTGATTGCTACTAAAAAGATTAATGTGAACTCTAAAAGTGACATTATAATTAATTTAATATCAAGTGCATAGTTAATTAAAATCCTTTCGGTATTAACCCAGTACCACTGTATCAAAATGATGACGGCCATATCGCTCAGCCATTCCTGGCGCCGTCATCAGAAGTGGGATCTGGATCTGTTTCCACAACTGTGCAATATTTGAAGTGCAACAGAGAAATGTGATGCAACTAATTGAAACCATAAGGACACTGACATCGGCGTTTGAAATTATGTTGCCAGAAAAACCAACCCAGAACAGACTGATTCCATGTACTTGGTTTGGTATAGTGGCAGTGATAGAACGTCTCTTGGATATTTCATCTTCATCATGGTTATCACAAATATCAAAAGTATGCATGACGTGGGCACATATCCGTGACCTATTTCTCGTACGTTATGGGAGACCGAGTGATCCAAAACTCTTTCTGTGCTTTGTGATTTAATGAAACAATGTCAAGTCGAAGGAAGGTGAATTTGAACAAATAGCAGCAAGGTGTCACCGCGAGGAGCGGATGAGCGCGGGAGGAACGGCACCGACAATCAGCGTGAGCTACAGCAGCGCAGCCGCAGGCGGCGCGGTGGTGGATTGACGCGATGCGTCAATGATGGTCAAATATCCGGTATATGCGGACAGTTGGAGCAATCTGGTCAGTCGTTCCATTTTTATTTTGTATCCTGGGCTGAATGGTTTTTTGTTAAGCAGCCCATAAGTCGTAAGTTCAAGGGACAACGTAAGTACGCGTTGTTTATATTAACCAAGTTGGTCGGTCGGTTATCATAAACCGTAACAAAAGTTTCTTGTGTGTGACATTTTTGTTTATGGGCACGGCTTGCGGCGTATTTCAAGTGGTGTCAGAAGAATGTTTAAAATAATGGTGTGATGATTAGGCGCAAAACCTTTAAAGCTTTCATAACACACAAAGGACTTATTCTTCTTTGATTATTTCATAACAAAGGTTGGTTATTAAATGTAATTCTATGCCTTCTTCTAATACGTTGTGCACTCGAGTTACATCCTGTAAGGTGTAAATCAGACTTTGAGAGTCGAATCGTACTATTTAGCCGGTCATATAAGCTTAGTCTAGACGAAAGACAAGAAGCTCGTTCTAACGACAAGGAAGCAGAATCACTCGACGCAGATATCATCTGTCCTAGCCAGTCTCCGTATGCAAGCCCTACCCTTCTTGCGAAGAATCTTGGTAGTTCTGGATGTATGGTGTAATCAGAACTGGTCGTTCTGGATGTATAGTGTAATCAGAACTGGTAGTTCTGGATGTATGGCGTAATCAGAACTGGTAGTTCTGGATGTATGGTGGTCGACTAACGCGAATGAAAGTCGAATATTGTTGGTGAGGCTCACACGATGCGTCTTCGCTTGACGCGGTTTGAGGCGTCTCGGGAGCTCTATCCCATGGAAGTTTGTGTTGCGGCTCTGATGGAGTCTGTTCAGCACGTGGGTAGGTGCCTGCGGGACCGCTTCCCTTCAGCCTGTCTCTGGATGGCGGGTCGCTCCGTGGGGTGTTCATTGCGAACAACGTGACCTCTACGTGACGTGGCTGTGTAGGCTACCAGATGCTTTATTGTACTACACATGTATTGTAGTGGGTTAAACGAATTCCCTGTAAAATAGACTTGTTAGCATTGACTAAATTACCTTCTTAGAATAAACATCAACTTGACAATTCTCTGGTCCTCGTATATCCGAAGATTTGGTAAAAGAATTTCTCACATTATGACCCTTTTATTTTTGCTGAGGAATTTAATTCGAAGGTAAAACGCGAGCAAACCAGACAAAGTTAAATTTTAGCTTTAATGACTAAATCAGTTTTGATTGTTTTAAATCTGGACTATCCTGTTGAATTACATACCGATGCAAGTCCCGATGGATATGGTGCCTTTCCAAAAGGTTATTAATGAGATACATTCTAGTATTTTGCATGTTAAGGTACAGAAAATAGTCGTACCAGTTGTCTTCCAATGTTTCCACGAGAGTTACGTTGGACCATAACTAACCATGTGTTTGAATCTGTAATGCGCTTTTAATTTTTTTTAAGAGTGAGCTCTTGAAAAGGTATACGCTCATTAGTTATTGATTCGAACATATAAAGCCAAATAAATCCGTCAGTTCGTTGATGGAGGTATAACCTGTAAAGTATTAAAGTCAAATTCTGGTCGTGTACAAACTGAACTACATCCGAATCATAAAATTTGTGTTCATTGGTGAACTGTTCAAGTTGCCATAAGAAGGAAGCTCAATGCCATAAATGATGCTAAAAATACGCTTTAGATTTTAGTGATGCTCTACTAAATTTGACTTTTTATAATGACTTAGCTCGTTACATCGAGCCACAAATAAAAAAAGGGTGATATTAAGTATTACGATGTGACAGACTGTCCTTTAGCTTGAAGAACAACATAAAAAAAGCTATAGTTTTTAAAATAGCATAAAGCTATATTGGACCTCTTAAAAACCCATTTAGCTTGTGTTTTACGGGAACCAAACCCGCTCTTATTGAAATACCATGTTATCCGCAACTTCTAAGTAACGGAGCGGTTCAACATAAATTACGTCAAAAAAAATTGTGAAACATTTGAGTAAATCGTAGAATTACTCAATGCCAACAGAGTTTTCGGATGCTATCTCTCTATTTTTGCATTATTATTGCATCGAACATCACTTCAGATTGCTTTAAATGAAGCAGCAAACTTTTAAACCATGCACGACGTTGGTCATCTCAATGTGGCCAGACCCTTACTTAATTAAACAAAAAAAAGGCGTGATTTAAGAGTTTTCTAAAGTCAAGAGTTCAATGAAGCAATGAACACATGTTTAAGATTTTAAGTGGGCTCACTGGAAATACTCTTTGATAATAGATCACGAAAGCAAACAGGACACTGGCATGGCGTGGCATCGGCCTTGTACTATGCCCGTGGTTGGGACTTGGGCCTCCTCTCTGGGAGAGGGAGTGGGCCGTGGTTCGCCGCACGGTCTTGGCACGAGTTCGTAGCACACGTAGGTTCATTTAATTTAAGCAGAACAGCCGAAACCAAGAATTAGGATAGAGCGAGAACTTAATCATTTCGATGGACTAAATATAGGCTGAATTAGAAACGATTGCGTATTATTAGAACAGGCTTCTATTGAACGTGATGGATATTATAACAGGCCAATGTTTGCAGTTATCTTTTTGGACTGATATTCCAGTTAAAATGGATTATTAGATTTGAATTTCACAACAGGCCAATGTTTGCAGTCGTCTTTTTGGACTGATGATCCGGTTAAAATCGATTATTAGATTTGAGTCTCATAACAGGTCAATGTTCGCATTTGTTGTCGTCTGATTGGACTGATATTCTAGTTAGAATGGATTTTTCTTCGAACCATATAACAGGCCAATGCTTGTAGTTGTATTAATGGACTGATGTGTCATTTAGAATGGATTATTAGATTCTTTTATGTTGACGGATTATTCAAAAACAAAAATGTGGTGTTTTAAAATTTACAAACTCAAACAAAAGGCCCAACAAAGACAAGGCCCTTGAACACAAGTCTTGCCAAAAGACTTGTAGCTAGACCGTTAAATTTTGTAACTGAACGCGAAACGAAATAAATGTTTGTGAGAGAAGATAAGCAGCAAAGAACATGTGAGTAAGTGGTAAGTACTACAATTTAAATTAGTAAGATTTGACATTGGTGAATTTTGTTTCGTTTCCAAAATAAGGAAAGAAACCAGACTGGATCCTAAATACAAAGGACCATTCAAATTAGTAGAGTGATTTGATGCTGATTCTTTTCTATGAAGTGTTGGATTAGTAACCGAGCCTATTAGTATGCTCACAACTGTATACGAAAAGATGCCTCTAAGTAGTGCTCCTAATGAGTTTGATGTAGAAGATGAAGAGGATTATACCTCTACAGAAAAATAGACACATACGAGTGCTATGGCTATTAGGCCGCACTGCACGCACCAATCTGTAGTCGTAACTGCAATTCATGCGTGAGTTGTTCAGGGCGCGATGGGCAGTTGGTGGTGTGGCGGGGGCCTGGGTTTCTGCGGAAACTATTGTGTGTTTGGTCGCACTGCACGCACTTATCTGTAGTCGTAACTGCAATTCGATGGCGAGTTGTTCAGGGCGCGATGGGCAGTAAGTGGTGCGGCGGGGGCCTGGGTTTCAGAAGAAACTATTTTGTGTTGGTCATTGCGATGGCCTGGGAGTCGTGGACTCTAAGAGAAGTGTTAGCTGCTGAGACAGCTGGGCCATGAGCGTCGTATGTGATCTGATTATGTTTGGTCTTAGTGTGTTTAATTGTTAACTTTTTGATGTTTTTGAGATTTAGAGGTACCTTTTGATACTTTGATGAGATTTGATCCTAGAGAATGTTGATGTTAAATTGTCTGATTGTATTTGATTAGATTTGATTGTAACGAATGTTTACATTAAATTGTGAATTGTACCTTTTGATACTTTGATTCTAATAAACGTTGATATTGAATTGTTTATTGTACTTGTTCTTGGTCAGGTTGGCCGAGGTAATGTTGCTCTGAATCTGAACTTTGGTTACAGGTATACACGAGGACGTGTAATTCGTCAGGTTGGCCGTGTCGTGGAGAACGAACTCTAGTTACTAAGTCTCTATTTTGTTTTTACAATAGTGCTGAGTAGTACGTAAGCAGGGCGACGCCTTGACGTCACATTGTATGGCGTTAAGTGGGCAGAGTCGGGTTGGAGAGCTAGTCTCCTGAAGGCACAGGGCAGTTATGTTTGCGCGTCTTCGGGTGTAGCACCTCTGATTCGAAACTGTCGGTTTCCCATACATTCCTTATTACTTAGTATCGCGATCTGTGATTGCTACTAAAAAGATTAATGTGAACTCTAAAAGTGACATTATAATTAATTTAATATCAAGTGCATAGTTAATTAAAATCCTTTCGGTATTAACCCAGTACCACTGTATCAAAATGATGACGGCCATATCGCTCAGCCATTCCTGGCGCCGTCATATATATATTTTGACAATTTCTTTTCGTATATTATTTGACTTGAATTCACTTATATGTAATGTAATGCAATGTATGTAATGTAATGTTATGGATTTTTATTATCTGAAAATAAATTAAATTGAAAATTGATGTAAAACGATGATGCGGTCGATAATAGAGCACACTTACCCAGAAGCAACCTTAATTCGAGAGCAGTGGTGGCCGAGTGGTAAAGGCTCCGACTTACGAAGTGTAGGTCGCAGATTCAACCCAGCCAGGCCCATTACTTTGTGTAATTTATTTCATCGTCACTGCTCTCAAAACGGTGAAGGAAAACATCCGGCATATCCTAGAACCAAATATTCAAAGACAAGTGACATCCACCAACCCGCACTGGACCTGCGTGGTGGATTACGGCCCATTCCCTCTCCTTGAAAGGAGGACTGAGTCCTGGCAATGGGAACAGTATAAGGCTGATGCTATACCATGCTATGCTAAGCAGAACTCAGTGGTGAAAGCAGTAGCGGAAGAGTGGTTACAGTCCAGACTTACGATTTGTACAGTACAGGGCAGCAGTGATGCCAACTTAGCTACTTTATTCGATCTAACTAGTTGTTGGAAGCAATTAATACAATTTAATTAAACTTATAGCTAAACTTTTACTAGGTAACTGCTATACGAATCTCGATAGCTAGCAGACACAGTCTCATTACATAAATTGTAGCTGTCCGCTACAGAAAACTATCTAGATCCAGCTATAAAGTACCTAAGTTGGCATCACTGCTGCCCTGTAGCATAGCTGAACTGCAGTAGTTCAGCTATGATGAAAGGTAAGGGTAAGGCACCTTCCTGCGCCATGGTTATCTCCAGCTATAAAAAACCAGATGGCTAAGCGTGATAAGGCCAAGCAAGTATACAGGAAAAAGCCTACCGAGGAAAACTGGGATTATTATAAGAAAATGCGAAATCGCTGCAGTCGTTTGTGTAGAGATGCGAAAAGGCGCCACATTCATAATTCTATTGACAACTCCAACCCAACACAAGTATGGCAATTTTTAAAGACTCTTGGTATTGGTAAAGCCACTAGCAAGAGTCCCTCTGATAAAATGGACCTAAATGCACTTAATGCACACTTTTCTAAGTCCCCAATTATACTCGATGATCACGTAAAGTCTTCTACTCTCAACGAACTTTCTAACCTTCCTTTGCCTGCAAATACTTCTTTCTCTTTCCACCCAATTACTGAACTAGATATTGAGAAATGTATCCTATCCATATCCACTAAGGCGGTAGGTGATGATGGTCTTCATCTACAAATGTTTCTGCCAATTTTGAGTCAAATTGTTCCAGTAATTACTCACATAGTAAATTTTTCTCTCTTCAATAACTCATTTCCTTCTGCTTGGAAGAAAGCTCACGTTCTACCGCTTCCCAAAGTTTCAAATCCCTCTGAACCCTCCCAATTACGTCCAATATCCATCCTCCCAATCCTCTCCAAAGTCCTAGAGAGTGTTGTTCAGAAACAACTATCTAGTTACTTATCCTCTAACAATCTGCTAAGTCCTTACCAATCTGGTTTCAGACCTGGCCATAGCACGGTGACAAGTCTTATAAAAATAACTGATGACATTAGACTGGCCATGGAAAATCAGTGCTTAACAGTATTGGTTTTACTGGACTTCAGCAGTGCGTTTAACTCTGTTGATTTTGACATCCTCCTAGGAATCCTTTCCTCCCTTAATATCTCAGCACCAGTAATTGAGTGGTTTAAATCCTATCTTCGGGGCCGCTCGCAGTCTGTACGGTCTAATGAGGATTCCTCTGAATGGTGTGATTTGACTGCGGGCGTTCCTCAGGGTGGCGTCCTCTCTCCTCTTCTCTTCTCCATTTTTATAAATGCTATTACTAAGGTCCTAACTTCTAACTATCATCTGTATGCAGACGACTTGCAGTTATACCGTCACTTTAAAGTAAATAAACTCGTTGAGACTGTGGCTGCCATCAATGATGACCTTGAAAAAATCAAAAAGTGGGCTAAATGCTTTGGACTCCTACTTAATCCAACTAAAAGTCAAGCGCTCATTATTGGTGGCAGATACATGCTAAACCTACTGGATGGTCAGGCGCTTCCACCAGTCATGTATGATTCTGTACCCATATTGTACTCTAAAAGCGCTAAAAACCTGGGCGTCCATATGGATACTAATCTTTCTTGGGAGGTTCATATTGCTGATGTGAGTAAGAGAGTCTTTTACTCTTTTCAGTCTCTTAAACGTCTCCAAAAATTCCTGCCATTTCACACTAAGGTCACTCTTGCTCAATCTCTTCTTCTACCGCTCATAGATTATGCGGATGTCTGTTTTCTAGATGCTAAGGAGGTGCTTCTAAATAAACTCGAACGACTGCAGAATTTGTGCATCCGCTTTATTTTTGGCCTTCGCAAGTACGATCATGTGTCGGAATTTCGAGCCAGATTAAGGTGGCTGCCGATTCGGCGTCGGCGAGATACCCACATTCTATCCCTTCTCTATACTATCCTCCACAATCCCAATGCTCCTCAATACCTTCGTGAGCGCTTTGAGTATTTCATTCCGAGGGGTAAACCCTGTCGCACAACCAACTCTCTTCTCCTTCGTACTCCGCGTCACACTTCCAGCCGCTACGATGGCTCCTTTTCTGTTACTGCAGTGCGTCTTTGGAACTCTCTCCCACATTCTCTTCGTGACAGCCCATCTCTGGAGGTCTTCAAGAGGAAAATTAAAGAGCACTTCCTTTCACAATTGACATAATATATTGTATTTACTAGTATGTACGTATATTTTTATATATTTGACTTATTTATGTAGGTTTATATAGTAATAAGTATATAGGTTTATATTGTGCACTTGATTCTACCCTAGATCGTTTTCTCTCTCTGTTATTCAAAGGTTTGCTGGCAGAAAACTCATTGTTGAGTTAAGCTCGCCTTTGTACATGAATTTACTAATTACTGTGTACTATTAAATGTTTTGTTGTACAATAAAGAATAAAGAATATGATACTAAAAAGCCGTTTCTTTACATTCCAGGTGTCAACACGAACAGGCATCGTCTCCCACTACGTGCGCCTCCAGATAGTGGTGCCAGAAGCCTTTATCCTGGGCTCGGGAGAACATCATGTGGACCTGGGTAGCGTCATACATCTCATTTGCATCGTGGAGAAGGTAATTTAGGATTTTATTTTTGTAGTTACTTCAAAGTTGATATTTTTTTTAATTTATAATAACAAGGCGTTTTAAAGAAAGAAAAATATAAACACTCAACTGCTCTAAAAAGGAACAGGGTCCAACCTTCCTTTCAGAAACCGGGCCGGGGTCCGGGGCCCCAGTAAGCTTCGGCCCTGCAGTTGGGCTCAGTTCAGTTCGGCTCTCCATTTGCTGACAACTTCTGGAGGCGCGCGGAAACAGAGCGCGCCGTCGACAACTAGCTTGGTCTCGACTATTATCAGACAACCGGACGGCAAGCTACCCATTGCTCACCGTCCGCAAGCCCGCTCCTACGGTGCTCAGTCTGATAACTGGTCAACGCGCTATAAACTGTCAACGTCCAATTAACTTGATATAGTACTCCTTCAACTTACTCTTTATATTTGTTTATTAAATGAGCATACTAGTACTAGGTATTACAGTAGCTTTCGATGATTGAACTGTGTGAAGAGTAGGATTGCTGAAAAAGAAGATCAGTCAGTGAGACTATGACGGTTGACCGTAAAATTCATTTAGCGAAATGAATAAGTTACTTTGAGTTCCATTAGGGACACATCATCATCATCATCATCAGCCTTTTAATGTTCCCACTGCAGGGACACAGGCCTCCTATCTCTAGGAGAGGGAATGGGCCACAATCCACCATGCGGGCCCAGTGCGGGTTGGTAGATGTCACATGTCTTCGAATTTTTGGTTCTAGGACATGCCGGTTTCCTCACGATGTTTTCCTTCACCGTTTTGAGAGCAGTGGTGATGAAATAAATTACACAAAGTAATGTGCCTGGCTGGGTTTAAACCCGCGACCTACGACTCGTAAGTCGGGGCCATTACCACTCGGCCATTAGAGACACATTCCACTAAAATTCTCAGCTGCGGTTTACCGTAATCGCGCATTTCAATGGTTCTGCCAATTTTCCAGTACCACACGAACATTCACTAAGAATTAATCTAAACAGTCACTGAGCTACATTTCAAGAAAAATTTGCCAAAAATAGATCGTTCAGATTGAAATCGCAATTTCATCTAAGCAACAATCAATACCAAAATGACAAAATACATACCTACGTATATATTTAAAACTCGTCAAAACGAATCACACAAGCCCAAACTCGATGAGGTTGTGTCGTTTAATTACAAAATTCCTATGGCCACTTCCCGGTTCCATCATCAGATCAACTCCATGACATAATAATTTTGCAATGTCATTTGATTGCAAAACAGCTCAATCGGTAACCGAGAAATGTATCAAATTTAATTTACAAGATTTGATGAAGCTAACACACAGATAATTCATGAAACTAAATAAAAGTTTGTAATATAAAAAACCTACAACCTAAGCATCCTCAACCTACTTTTAAATTTAAAAAATAAAAGAAAAAACAATTGAAAACGATCTCAAAAACATTCCAGCGCGAATTATAGAGCGAACTAATTGGTTGTTTTACACTAAAAAATAATATTTTCGCTTGGACCGTTTCTTTTTCAACATTATTTTTCTTAACGAGGAAGCTTAGCTAGGGTACTAGGAAAGTATGGAGGATGGTAGATCGTTCGGTGTAATTAAGAGCAGTAAGGTCATGTTTGCGGTGGCAATCTATCGATTTACCGCCTCTCAGACGGGTATTTTCGTTTTAAACTCGGCGTTAAAAGTGGGTACTTAGATATCTAGATTTATATTGGTCGGGTGGTGTGATGTAACGAAATTTTGCGCTGAAGATTGGTAGGAAGAATTCTTTAGAGAAGGGTTTGGTCACTACAAAACGAAACTTGTTAAGCGTCTTCTAATAGACACGTGGTTTAATTTGGCTATTGATTATCAATTGTTCCGTCTTTTGAATTGTGCATTAAATCGATTGATATACTCTTATATGTACTACGCACTAGATTGGGCGTACTGCACAGTAACTTTACTTGATTTAGGTGACACGGTGCAGTTTTGACGTTCACGAAGTGTGAAAGAGGCCAATAAAGCGCTGCAGTTGACTTTTGTATTAACTTTTTAGTATTTTGGCAAATAGTTTCTACGAACAGGCTTACCTATTGCTAGGATATATGTCGATGATTAAATCCTATAACCATTACCTTAGATCTGTGTGTTATCAGCTTTCACTAATGTCTTTTCAGACCTATTATCTGCAAAAGATCTATCTATCCCATTCTCACGCTCTTTTTCTTTGTATCAATACTTTGATTGTTTCCACCTACAATCCCTTTGCCTGCAATCAGGTATGAACTTCTTTTTTGCATAACAAACGCGGGAGGGCCCTGGTAACCTCCATGTTGTCATACCATGTTTCACGGCCCCGCGCGTTGTAAAAATCTAGCTCTCTGTTCTTTGACCTATAAGGATATGGATACTGGAAATAGTAATTAAATCATCGATTAGGACTATTTTTATGTGAAATATTAACAAATAACTTCTCCCACTGCACCTAAAAAAATGTCAGACTTAACTCACGTAGCCCCAAGGAGACACTGGTGTCCGCACATCTATTGCCTTTTAATTGTGTCTTTAATTACGGTAATTGAAAGGTTAATGACCAAAACCGACCTGTGTCCTATAGTTGCCCTTTTCATTCCAGGGAAACAGCAGCTCGTTAAAAAATTCCCACAGTATAAAAACTACGAAATATTCTTTTTTGCGATTTTGTTTAACTGTGGTAATGCAAAGATGTTTCCTCTATATGAGGATAATTAGGTTAGTATGGTACACTGCGCAGAGGATACCGGACGTAGTTAAGTTTAATTACTCGTGTATTCCTTTATGTTGTAAAAAATATGAAGCTAGCGTCCCTATTTTCAAAGAGGAATATGGTTTATAATATTACGATATTTAAAGTACAAATATACGTCAAAAATGGAGTTGCATTCTACCAATGCTAAAATGTTTATTTTTTTGCTATAAATGTTCAAAAAAGCCCTTTACCCGTATTTATAAACAATGCCAATAAAACCAGAGTAATAGTTACTTTACAATTTTTATTCTATTGTTGTTTTTTTCGGTAGGAAGATCATCTCTACCCCCTTGGGCGGGGCGGTAGATAGTGTCAGGGTTTTACTAACTAAAAACCCACTCCTGTTCCTTTTTTTCTTTTCATATCGAGGCTGGATCTTCCTTCACAAACCCAGTAGGCCCAGGACCTTGGCCCCAGTAGGCTTCTGCAGAGTGCATAGTGGCGTATCAACAATATTCATAGTTTAGACGCGTGGACACTGCGCGTGTGACCCGTGCGCATTTCACGCACGAACAGAGCATTATAACCAATGAATTACAACTATGTGAGTAGGTACGAGTATATGCTCACTTCGTGCACGCTGCGTGCACAAAAAACCGATGAATTACAACTGTACATGATCAATTCATGTTTCACACTTATGAAATCCGTCTGGTCGCCTGGTAACAGTCCGCACGCTTTGTTCCCGCGCGCATCAAGGAGTTGTCAGCAAACTAAAGGGTCAGCAGGGTCGAAGCCTTCTGGGGCCAAAGGTTGATGCGAAGGCGTAAACACCAGGGCTCTGGGATCAAGACATGGAAAGAAAGGGGTAGATTATTTAGTCAGTAAGAGTCCGACACTGTTTCCCGCTCCTTCGTCATTGGATGTTTTTTACCTACAATAATAAAAAAAAAACAGTTATGAATTGCTTCTGGCATATTACCTTACATGTTACTTTAGAACAGTCTATACCTAGCTTTACTTACCTGCCAGTGCCGTATTCACTTCCATAGGTGCCTTTTACCTAATAGTCGATGTTGGCAAAGCACATCTCTGCATTGAAAGCTCTCCCGTAAGCTATAATGCGTTTTCGATAGCTGAGTAGCTCGGGCGTGAACATTAATCGCTTGATTCGAGCTGATTGCTGTAATTAATGCTTTGCTCCTAATTGTACCCTTACTTAACCAAGTCGGGAAACAGAAGTCTACCTATAAGTACTATGTGCTTACTTAATAGGAGCCTTCCCCACTCGCTTATCGTCAACGTCTTGTATGGTTTTAAAGCTTGTTGCTTTATTTAACGCAATCCAACGTGATTTTAATGAAAGGTAACGCAAAAAAAGAGGAAAGGTCTGAAAACTCTGTTGGCATTCGGTAATTCCATAATTTACTCGGATTACTTCACAAAACTTGTTCCAGGAAATACGGGTCTTTTCAAAACCTTTAAATTTTTTTAGATAAGTTTTTGTCATTCAGAATCTCGATTAAATGTGCAAGGCTCATATAGATGTTCTTACTTTTATATTTTTAATGTATGAGTAGATTTTACGCGAACGTTAGCCCTCCACGTTCGCGTAAAATAGTAATATTTCAGAAGTCTTTACTATGACGAATGACGAATCCTGCCCTTGGGCGGAGCGTGAAACAGTGTGAGACTTTTACTGATTAAACATCCCACGCCGTTCCTTCTTTGCACTTCGCACTGGGTCCAAGCTTTCCTTTCAGAAAGAGACCCTGGGCCCCAGTGGGACCCTTTTGGCAGAGCCCCTACTGTTACATAATGTACTGATATAACCACATTAAAAATATACAATTTTTAATAAATCATTAACAAAACTTACTTCCGAAAAAAAATAACATTGCCATTTCCGAATGCATTTATTGATTCATTTGGTTTGACACAAGTTGGTTGGTACGTATCTACCTACAAATTTGGGCAATCTCTTTTGATCCCTATCAGTTCAGCTATTTGAGCGTGAAGGAGAACACACCCAGTGCGAATTCGTGGACGTAAAATACGCTGTTGATTCTGCGAATTTTAGCGCTTGAAAAGTCGTAAAAAAATAAAGGTTTAAAAAAAAATAACAAAAACAGTTTTTGACAGTAATAACAACAGCAAATTGCATTTAACGCGCAATCTACTTCGATTGAGGCTTGAAAATCGGTTAAAACAAGTTGACCCTGCATGGCGGTTGACCGCAGTAACCGAATTCCGGGTCACAACTAATTTGCCGCGTACTATGTACCAAATAAAAACAAAACATAACATTATTTCAAAACATAACATAAACACAGAATCTGTGTCGTAACACTCTCTACAACCCCTCCAGAGAGTTCCAACCCTCTCCCATTCAGGGACTCAAGACTTTCAACTCAATGGACGAAGAAAGCCTCGGTGTCAATCACAAAAGAACTTACCTATCGACGTCACTCATTTTAGGGTCTGTATAGACGTAACACAACCATGGAGATCCCACCCATACGTACAAAGCGTTTTGGGAACACATTCATTATGCGTACAGCTAAGGAGTGGGATTCCCTGGTGGCTTCTGTGTTTCCTGATAGCTACAAACCTATACCAAAGTAACCTATTCACTATTGACTTAAAGACCCCTCCTTAAGTAAATAGTGAATATGTTACTTTTAGGCAAACGTGCTCCATCGCCGACCACATCATCGCTTACCATCAGGTGAGATTGAGGTCAAACGTGAGCCTATCTAAAATTAAAAAACAAACACCGCCACATCATTATACCGCGTACATCGAGGGACTGGAACAGTTTGCCGGCTGCAGTCTTTCCGTTCGATTATAATTTAGGTGTCTTCACGGCTAGAGTGAATAGGCTCTTAATAAACTAGTGCGCCTTATCATCAACGATTGCATCACTGCTTACCATCAGGTGGGATCGCAGTCAAGCACTAGTTTATAGCAATAGAAAAAAAAAAAAACAACCATACCATAACAAAAACGCGTTGTTGTGCACTCACTTGGGAAGACCACAGCAGGCAAGACACGTCGTCGATGGCGCGCTCTGTTCCCGCGCGCCTCAAAGAGTTGTCAGCAAATGTAGAGGTCGAACAGTAGGGCCAAAGTTCTAAAAGACGGTATGATGACTAACAAGGAACGGGGTGGGTCGTTTAGTCATTAAGATTCTGACAATGTTTCCTGCTCCGTCTAAGGGCGGGATTCGTCATTAAATGATTTTACCCACCATAAAAAAGCAGGCAAACTGTTCCAGTCTTTCGATGTATGCAGTATAAACAACGCATTGAAGGTAGGTCACTATTATTTTAGCACAACTGACACCCCGATTAATTATTATAACCAACTTTTTGTCGCCGCTATGTGGTGTGATTGTGGCGCGTGTATATAGACCCTGGCTCTTCGCGTACTTACAATGTTTACAGCCCAAGTGACGTGTTATACGAGGTCCCCTCGACCTCATAAAAATCGGTCGGATTTATTTACATACATACGAGTGGTTGATATGGCGCCGTATTCGTGGCGTTTACGGACGCTTTTCTTTGGGAAATCGATTGGTTTTTGTGTTTGTTCGGCCTTGAAGTTAATGAGGTTATAGGTGACATCATGAGTTTAACGTTCGCTGGGGAACAGTTCAACTTGAGGGTCACATATATTTAGGTACAATTTTCAACTTTTTTTTATTACGTCAAAAATCGTTCAGTGACTTCTTGTTAATTAAAGATAAAAAAAAAAACATTAGCTTGGACAATTTAAGTACTATAAATTTTCAAAATTAAGATATTTGCACTATTTACAAGCGTTGCTCATTCGTTAGGATGGGTGAGCATCTTAACATACCTCGGTATCTTATAAGGCACGTTAAGCCGTTGGTTCTCGCGGTCATTAATAGTTCTTTGACAGTCGTGAAGAATAAGGAGGACGAACAGTCCTGTGCATCCCGCGTCCACTGCATACCCACGGCTCTCAACAGTTTAGCGGTCCATCACGTAGGAGGGGAGGCCTTCCAACATTGCTTTTTTCACTGCGCGATCTCCACTCTAGAACTTTTTGGCCCCATCGATCGGATGGTCGACCGAATGTTCTACGAGAATGGATGTTCTATGAGCAAAATGCTCTACCCACTGCCACTAAAAGCAACTATATTTGGTATATTTATTTGTATTTAATTATTTCTCCTTTCCTTTTTCCAGAGCCCAACACCCCCACAGTACGTGTTCTGGTACCACAACGACCGCATGATCAATTACGACGCAACCCGGGGCGGGATCACCGTGGAGACCGAGCCCGGCGCCCGCACGCAGTCCCGGCTCACAGTCCGCGGGGCCACGCTCAAGGACTCCGGGAACTACACCTGCAGCGCCAGCAATACCGAGCCTGCGAGCATACATGTCTTCGTTTCGGAAGGCAGTGAGTACTACGGCAATGTTTTATTTTGCCTAATTTTTTAAGTAGTAATCCCACTGATTTCTATTATGTATCACACTGGACTGGCTGCCGTCAAAGTGCTTCTATCCCCGTTTGATATCCGCCATATTGGCGCTGACGGTCACGGTGATGGTAACGAGTACGAGTACGGTGGTGGTACGGTACTAAAACTAGTAATGTCGCGCCGCAAACAATATTAGTCAAATTAGTTCTCTGTACGCTCGCGTGTAGCGCTTCAAATAGGTACAAATATGAGCTGCGAAACATACGAAACAGTCTGTCTAGTGGTAAATGGTAGAAGTCAGTGTGTGTGCCTAAATGCTAATGTAGAATTGGCTAAATGACTTATTTGAAAATATCTAGTCGAGTTCAGTAGCTACAAGATATTTTTGGAGTTACAAATTCAAAATCTTTTGTACTCAATATTTTTATGTTTTTTTCCTAAGCAAAAGGATTTGGTCCGTGAATGTCATCAGTTTGGCCCGAAATGTTATTTGACAAATAATAAGAAATTTGACTCATCAGTGTCAAAAATTAGGCCCGCAACGTTATTTGATAAATTCTTTGAAATAAAAAAATAAATAAATAAATAAATAAAAAATAAAAAAAATATGTCAAATCGACATAGAATCCCAACTTCCACAGCCATACACCCACGGTGGACGCCATCATGCGCGTGCGAGCCCTCACGACGGGGGATGCGGTGTCCCGGGGCAGGTGTGTCTTGGCGGTGTCGTTGGACATTGCCAACGCCTTTAATTCCCTGCCCTGGAGTTGCATTAGGACGGCACTCCGGTATCACCGGGTGCCCGACTACCTCTGTCGTACAATTGAGGCCTACCTGTCCGACAGGTACATAGTCTACCCCGGTCACCAAGGAGATTGGAAACGGCGAGAGATGTCGTGCGGTGTCCCACAGGGATCGGTACTAGGACCGCCCTTGTGGAACATCGGGTACGACTACGTGCTGCGCGCCGACCTCCCCGTAGGGGTCAGCGTGGTCTGCTACGCAGACGACACGCTGGTCCTAGCGCAGGGAAGGTCGTACCAGGCGGCGGTCGAACTAGCGACACGTGGGGTTGCGACAGTCGTTGAGAGGATCCAGCAGTTGGGACTCAAGGTGGCACTGCACAAGTCCGAGGCCATGTGCTTTCACGGCCCTCGGAACGCGCCACCAACGGGTTCCCAACTAACGGTAGAAGGAGTGCACATCGGCGTCGGGTCGACGATGAAGTACCTAGGACTTGTCCTCGACAGCCGATGGAATTTCGAGGAGCACTTCCGACGTCTGACCCCCAAACTCAATCGGACGGGGGCTGCTCTCAAGCGGCTCCTGCCGAACCTTGGGGGTCCAGACGCCTTCTGCCGGAGGCTCTACGTCGGCATCGTCCGGTCCATGGCCCTTTATGGGGCACCAGTGTGGGCGCCGACGCTGCGTAAACGCCCGGCGGCCCAGCTGAACGCCTGCCAGAGGGTCATGGCCATCCGGATGGTGCGGGGATACCGCACGGTGTCCCGCGAGGCGGCGAGCCTCCTTGCTGGCCTACCACCATGGGATTTGGAGGCAACAGTCCTTGCACACATGCACGACCAGCGCGTGGAGATGCAACGCCGGGGCGAAGATCCGCTGCCCGAACATGTCGAGGCGTGGCGGAAGGAGCTCCGGCGAGATCTCATGGTGAAGTGGAAACAGCGACTGTCGCAACCCAGCGCTGGGCACACCGTAATCTCAGCGGTAGTGCCCCTCTTTGAGGCGTGGCTGGATAGACCTCACGGCGTCCTCACTTTCCGCATGACGCAGGTTCTCACCGGACATGGGAAGTTTGGGAGATTCCTGCACCGGATTCGTGCGGAAGAGACGTCCGGGTGTCGCCACTGTGAGGCGAGCCCGGAGGACACGGTGGAGCACACGGTGGAGGTGTGCCCTGCTTGGGAAGAGCATCGCCGTGTCCTCGTGGGGATGATCGGTGGCGGCGACCTCTCGCGTCGGGCCCTGGTTCAGGCCATGGTCCGCAGCGAAGAGGAATGGCAGGCGGTCGCCTCCTTCTGCGAAGCAGTAATGCTCGTAAAGGAGGAGGCCGACCGCATAAGGCAAAGGCAACGGCGTACTCGCCGTAGCCGTCGCCGCCGCGATCCTGCCGATATCCGGCCACCGTAGACATTGGCTCGCGGACGGTGAGCAATGGGTAGCTCGCCGTCCGATCGTCTGGTAAGACCGAGTCCAAGTCGTCAACGGCGCGCACCGTTCCCGCGCGCCTCAAGGAGTTGTCAGCAAACTGCAGGGGCCCTTCAGGGTCGAAGCCTCCTGGAGCCTAGAGGGTATGTGAAAATTGTAACCTCGACTCCAGAAATAAGGCAAGGAAGGTACGGGGTAGGTTTTTTAGTCAGTAAGAGTCTGACACTGGTCTCCCGCTCCGCCCAAGAGCGGGTTTCGTCATTGGATGATTTTCACCTACCATAAAAAAAAATTAAAAAAAAAAAAAAAATAGCCATACACTATTTTCTAAATCGGCAAAATATGATGACTTACATTAACATAAAAAAAAATTGCTACATGACATTTAAAAAAAGCGCTTAAAGACTTTTTAAGTCAAGTCTTCGATTTTTTGGTTTTAAGACATGCCGGTTTCTTCACGATATTTTCCTTCACCGTTTTGAGAGCAGTGGTGATGCAATAAATTACATAAAGTAATGCGCCATATATATAGATTTAAGTTTCTGTAAAATTGCTACTATTTTGGTGTACAATAAAATTTATTCTATTTTATTCAATTCTGTATCTAAGCCTGTCCCCTTCTCATTTCCAGGTAACAAAATGGCGGCCATTCTCCGACGCAACACGAGCGCTATCCACGGCATCACGACCAGCGGCACTTGCCTGTTGCTGCTGACGTCGGTGCTGATGCACTTCGGCCTCCGATGACGTTAGAACGGGATGGCATGCATCGTGGCACTGTATGAGAGAGAGGGTCGGATATAGGTTGTGTTGCTCATGCTTTTAGTTTTTCTTGACAAGTTGGTTTGCTGTGTAACACATAGGATTATGTGGACGATTTTACGCGAATGCGATGTGAAGTGGTTCTATATAGTTTACGCAACTCAGCGGTTTGTCTTACGTGTGTGCAAAGTCACAATTTCACCCTCAATTTACTTTTTAATACGTACACGTACTCGAGAACCTGCTCTCTACAACATTTAGGCACGCAATTAGCTGCTTTGCGCACTAATGCAGAAATTGTGCGAGCTCAAGTACTATCTCATTAACTATCGTATCAAACTGGACGCTAAGTGGCCTACTGTTACACGAGTCGTGAGTCAACCTCCGCTCCTTCATATCTTCCCAACTGTGTTGGAAAACATCGTTTGATACACGTGGAAATTTGTCACCGCAGCGCTCTGGTTTGGACAAGACTGTTCTGTTAAGGAGCACTCTATTATGAAACTACCTTATTGCGGACGCTTATCTTTACTCATCGCCACTCCGCACCCACGTAGGTCTGTGCCCTGAAGATCCCTGTAAACGGACTATAAAAATTGCATTGGCATTGCATGTCAGTTTTTATTGCGCTATATTGATCAATATATAGCAATATATGCAATACATTTCCGAATATACGTAGCTATAGCCCGTTTCCAAGGACCTTAAGATACCTAAGCCCACCCCTTCGAAAAGCTATTAAAAGGGTGGGTTAGGTAATTTAGGAGACCATCCGTACGTTTGGTCACGTAAGCCACCGCAATAAAGAATCGGTTGTTTGTTCGGACTACGCTGCTTCGCTTTGCAATCGCGTACGCGTTGAATCGGCTACGTAAGACACAATTTAAATAGCTCTTTTCTTGTTACATGGAATCCGCCTACTATCTACGGATGCGTAGCTTCTCAGACGCGTATACAACATTATACGATGCGACAGCACGAGCATGACTTTGCCGTTTGGGCAATAGGGTTTCAAAGTTTTATATGTAGCTGTGAGCAGGCGAACAACAAACGTATAATGACGAATACGCGCCTATGAAGCTACGCGGAGAGTAGGCCTTATACAGGGTGACTGGAAATTGGTGACCGATACTTACAACACGTGATTGTAGTCATAATAAACAATACTACGAGACCTAACCAGAAATCACGAAAAAAAATCTGCTGGTCAGTACATTTATGTTCGTCTAACTAGTCAAAATGAACTCAATGATTTTTTTCGCGATTTCGGGTTTGGTCCCATAGTAAAAGTTGTTTGTTATCATGACTACAAACACTTGTTTAAACTTTAGAGCCCTTTGCGAACGCCGGCGTTCGCATATCTACTGTCTTTTATTATATCTCTTACTACGGTACTCGAAAGGTTAAGTATGGGTCACTCATTATAATTACCAGTCATCCTAGGTATATAACAGATGAAATTTAGGCGTCTTATAATCTTTTGCTTTCTTTATCAGCCATAATAACTGAAGAATATTGGCGCATGATCTGTAACAAAGAATTCAGTACAATATGACTCTGGACTAGACGACCGACGTTGGATGATAGCAATAATGATTTTTAACAGTTTAGAATAAAAAAACAAATGTCAAAAAAAAAGAATTGTTGAGGGTCCAGAATCATGAATAGAGTTCATGGTGTTAGGTATGTGCCGATGGCTCTTCCACTGTATAGGCAAGAGGGATAAAAAATCAGTTATGTAACTTCGCTTGATACCGCACTGTTTACATAAACAACACGAACACCGAACAACGTAAGTTTATACGCAGTATTAGTATTAAACTACAAAATCCTGTAGCACCATATTCAATTTCTCAATGCGATTGGAACATATACAACAATCGGACATCAGCTATCGGACAGTTTCCTAGACCAGACACAAAACTTGTCCCAATCCTGCACCCTGTTCCGCAGACAGTCACCCGAGGGATTGCTGGAATATTAAAGGTCAACTAAGTAGGACTCCAATAACAATGCATAAAATTTTGGACCACCCCAAAAAGTATTACAGTACCTATCATTGAAAATTAAACAGCATTAGCAATACGCGTGTGAACAAAAGATTATCATGAACTGTCTCAAACATAGAGAATGGACTGAGCTTACCCCACCCAGATATTGAAGTGAATACCAACAAGGAGAGATATCGTTGCTTATCGAACAACACATTTCAGTCAATTCAGTTTTCACAGTAATTTGAACCTTGTTACAAGCAATTAATGTACATTTTCCTGTAAGCAAAAGTGTGCTTTGAGCGAAAGCATGACAAACAAATATGCAAAGCATTCCAAAAATAGAAAATAGGATCGATTGCCATATCGTGACGTCACAATTTACTGTTAAATCGAGGCAAGATATTTTTTAAATTTAGTTTATTTGCGAAAAATTTAATTTATTTACGAACTGTGAACGGAAAAAGTTTAATCAGAATCCAGTTTTTCAATTTTACTCCTCTCTGAGTTTTTCGATTTTGCAAAAATATCTTCGATGTCTGTCAAAACTCCTGTCAATCGATCCTATTCTTATTTTGGACGCATAGTAAGCATTAATATTATTGTAATAATTTTAATTATTTATTTATTTAAATTGGTCTACAAAGCCTAATTTACTTCGCAAAAGTGTATTTTTAAATCTTACCCTAATCTTCAGCCAGCCATTTACACTTCCATCAAGTAAAAGAATGTCATCATACAGTGCCAACGTAGAAAACTAATTATTTAAATAAACCAATCATTGAATTGTAAAATAAGTTGATTGTAACATTACTTAGTAAAAGTAACAAATATAATGACGTAACTTAGTTACCTACTTATTTAGATTTATTTAGACTGTATTTATTATAGGCACAATATTGTACAGTTAAATAATTTCTTGGTATAAATATTGCGGGATATTTTGTTACTCAAATATTCCCAAAGGCTTTATTCAGAAAGATTTACAACCAGATTTTTTCTGTAAAGGTGTGTGCACACTTATGAACATGCAAGCTACACTTAACACATGTGTCCATAAGTGTATTCACGCCTTAATACTCAAATATAAATATTCATAAGTCGTGAAAACCTTGAGGTTCGAATAATTATAAATTTAAATAAATTGTTGTTCTCAAAAATTAGGCTACAAAATAAAAAAAGTGTTAAAAAATTAAGTGAAAAGATTCTGTCATTAAAATAATGCTCAAAAATTATAAACAAATTCTGATACTCGTATGTAAATAATGATAGCTTGATTCATTAAAATGTAAATAAATAAATTATTTGACACAATCATTAATAAATGTTTAGTTGACCATTCAAAAGTTATGGTCAATATATAACTTTTGGAAATTGCAAAAAATTCTACCACGTTGAAATTATACTAAGGTATTCATATGTTTTCTTAATCATTTCAACAAAAATAGATTTCAAAAAGAGGTCAATTAAATTATACGTACGATATGTAAAAAGCTGAAATCATTATAGAAAATAATATTATTCTGTGCCAGAATTATTATAACATTTTAAGAAAATAATGTAACAATATTTTCAAATTATTTTCATCTGTTATTTCTTTTTTCAGAGTCACTAATATTCTTGACCTTATCAATTGTATTTATTAATGGTAAATTCTCAGGAAATAAAATTAAGATAATTCTAATTTAAGCAATATATTGAAACACCTTTTAGGTCATTAGACATCTGAATTATTTTTTATGGTAAAGAAATTTTAAAATAATTGATTCATTTTTTTTTAATATGTTCAATATAAAATGCACTATGTTCCCAAGAATAATTTTCAAAATACTCAATTTTATCAGTACCTACGCTGAGTGAGAGTTCTTTTTACTTTAACGCGATCGAAACGCTTACCGCGTTTCGCTTTCTGATTGGTTAAGAACTTAGAGCGAGCCAATGGAAGCGCTGAACGTAAAACGAACTCGCACTAGACACGTGTAAAATTGTAAAATATGTGATCTACAGAAGGTGTCTCACAAATGTAACTAATTGTAACTAGGACGAGAGGGAGATCAAAAATTATGAAAATTATGTAACGTAATTCATGGATGCCCCCTTATGATCAAGAGCACATTTGGTATATATTTACTATTAAGTCTTATCCATAATTGAAAATCATTCAGATGTCTTCTTACCTAAGTCAAAAAATAATTTACCATTAGATATATTATGCCATTACCATAAGCCTATGGTAAAACCATAGACTAGAATAGTCATGTAATATACCACAAGTATACTTGAATTAAGATTTGAACGTTTGATTCTAAAAGTTTGTTATCTCTTGTAAATATAACATGTCATTATAACATAATAATAATAGTAAATTAGTTCTACTATTAGTTAATTTGTAAATAAATTCATCAGTGTTACTAAAATCATTTAATGTAAATAATATTTCGGTGATCATGTATGCAATAAATAATAAATTTCCTTGAATTTGTAGTTTTATGTTCCTATTTTTTTGCTGCCAATTATTAAGTGGCTCGTGGAAAGGGTTTTTTTTTAGGTAAGTAAAAATCATCGAATGACAACTCCGCGCCATTGGACGGGGTGGATAGTGTTAGACTTTTACTGACTAAAAAACACACTCTCGTGTCTTCTTTGCCTTCATTCCAGGGCCCCGAGTGACTTTTTTTACAGTAACCCACAGTCCCAGTAGGCTGCGACCCAACTAGGCCTCTACGGTTTAGCCAGAGGGAGACTTAGACTTCTATTGAGCTATTTTGCGTTCCAGGGCCACAGTACCTCTTTCAGACTATACCTCAGCCCTTAGAGGCCTCAGGCCTTAAAGGCTTTTTTACACTGATACTGCTAAATATACACCGTTATATTTTAGTCGTTTTAATCCCGAAGAGGGTCGATCCAGTACATGAAACACTATCGATTTGTGTAGATAAAATAAAAAAATAACGTACTTTTTTTCTTAATCTCTTATTGATATACGCATTTACGAAATTAATTTCTTTAAGTAAACGAATCACTGACCTTGTAGGTAGTTGTCGGTCGTTGCGTACTAACTACCTACAGGTCATTGAACTCGCCCAGCTGACGTTTACTTAAAGAAATCAATTTAGAACATGCGTAAATTAATTCGAGTTAAAAAAAAAAGTACTTTGTTTTTTTATTCTAACTTTACCAATTGATAGTGTTTCATGTACTGAATCGATCCTCCAAGGGATTAAAACGATCAAGATTTAACGGTGTATACTGCTAGCAGCAGTATCACTAGATTCCTGCGCTGGATCATCATTGTGTCTATGCAAACATGTTTCAATCCTGACTAGCAGTGGTACAGTGCTGATCAAGCGCTATAACAATGCAAATCAGCCATAGTGGACCTCCACTAAGGCTGAAGGCTGTTGCAGTTGGCGCCAGCATAACTACACTTGCACTAGCCCACTTACACAGGTGTGTAAGTGGGCTCGCATTCGACCTGGGCCTAGTCTCCATCTACGAAGAACGACAACTCACCATATGTAAGGCCACGCTTACTGTGACTGGGAATAAGGTGTTTAATTTTTATAGAGTTCACAGATATTGGAAGTGTCCCTACATATTATTATGGAACAACCAGACAACCAGTGGCAGTAGAAAACTAAGTTATGGAGAGACTGCCTTTTTTAACTCCACAATAACTAAGATAATAAAAAAAAAAAACAATATTGGTAACAATATTTTATTATATCTCAATAACAATAGCACACTAAACCAACATGATTACACAATCACACAATTAAAACTTTTTCTAAACCCAAACCAAGTAACAACTGTCTTTCACCTTTACACGTTGACATTTCCGAGAAATAAGATTTACATCGTCTTGGGTCAGCTTATTACCCTCACTACGCTCAGGATTCTTAGCTTATTGCCCTCGCTACACTCAGGATTTTTAGTATAATTCCCTCGCTTTGCTCAGGAGTTAATATTAAACCCGAGCGCATAAGTTTAACGATTACTGACTTATTGCCTGGAAACATCTACGTGATTGTAAATTTTCAATCACAAATATTATTGCTTTATACAGTGTTTTACACATTTTATTACTCGTTTACGAGTATTTTAAATTTTTTATCATCGAGATATGCTTCTTTTAAAATCTGAAGACCAATTTTTCGTACTTCAAATCATCTCAGCCTCATCAAATCAATCAATATCAAGAACTCGTCTAGGTACTGTCTGTACCCTACGTTACCTAACCCACCCCCTTTAAAGTTATTAAAGGGGTGAGTTAGGTAACTTAGGCCACCAACCCTACCACCACAAAAGTTTGCCCCTGAAATATAACTCTTTTTTCGACACAAAAAAAATACATTATTGTACTATAATAATAATAACTAGGAACAAATACATAGCTTTTTACCCTTGCAAGTAATCAATGAATCAATTAAATTCCTTAATTATCTGAAGTATCCGTAAACCGATTGATAGGCTGATTAAATAAGTTAATTGTTGGACAAATTGGTTATAATACGCGGCAAATAAGTTGAACCATCCACCACGGCTACGCGCAGTTTCCCAGCTCGACTGAGAATTTGATATAAGTATCCATCCTTACGTTGTTGAAACCTCTACGGATCGGACTAAGCGTTTCTGGACAATTTGCCTGCTGCGGTCTTACCATCCGACTATAATTTGGATGTCTTCAAGACTAGAGTGAAAAGGCTTTTAATGCGGGAGGCGGGATCGCAGTCAAGCTTCAGTTTATAGCAAATAAAAAACATCATGGCGGTCGACTTTGAATGCGCAGTAGCCGAATTTCGAGTTTCAATCGAAGTGGGGGGAACGCACTACAGCACATAGTTCAACTTATTTGCCGCATACTTTACAACCTTGATTAATCTAAACACATATTAGAAAAAAAACCAGCAACACAATACCTAAAAACCCTGACTAATTACCGGTAACCATTCAATTTGCTAATAAAAATTATATATCCTTACATCTAGTAATGAGCACTTAAGATAACAATAAATAGTGTGACAATACTGCCGCTCTAACCAAGTAACAATCGTTTCGTTTAGCGTTAGCGCTTGTATATAACCACGCCCCCAATTCCTTTGTTGAGATGGCGTCCGAACTAGGGAATTGGGGGCGTGGTCAAATACAAAAGTTACGATACGATTGTAACTTGGTTAGGGGGGCTGAGTAGAAAACGGAACGTCGATGCACAAAATATCGATGAAAGCTAGTATGATACTAACGAAGATTTTTTATGGTGGATAAAAATCATCCAATGACGAATACCGCCCTTGTACGAAATGGGAAACACTGTCAGACTTACTGACTAAACAGCCCACCCCTTCCTTTATTTGCCTTTCATACTGGAAAAAACCCCAGTTGGCTCTTTTCCAGGGTCCCTACGAGATATGTATATCGAAGTCAAGTTACAAGTTTAAGTTAATTAGTCTCAGTGTCCTTTAGTCAGTAAGAGTCTGACACTATTCCCCGCTTCCCTTAAGCACACAAAAAAAAAATATGTCTCATAGAAGTTCTATAGTAGTAACGTGCATCGACATTTAGATCTTTCGCGGTAACGTGCCTCGCGATGTTGTATCATCGTAATAGCATTCATCGATATGTACGTCGACATTCTGCATTCTACTCGACAATACTCAAGAATTAGTTCAACTTTGACTAAGAAACGCGGGAAATGAGGTAAGTAACTTAAGATATAATTACAAAATCTGTAATATTTACAACTGAATCTATAACATTTTATTTGATATAACTATCAGTTAACGTTATAAACAATTGATGATGTCTTTATCTATAAAATAGCCATTTTTTTACGTTACCGTAGTATTTTCTAAGCCTCAATTTAAGTGGGTGTAACCATATGCGTTCATTTATTTGCAGCGTTCTATACTCCATCTCCGCACTGGGCCCGCGTAGTGGTTTGGCCCATTTGGCCCATTCCCTCTCCTAGAGAGGAAGCCTGTGTCCCGGCAGTGGGAACATTAAAAAGGCTTGTAGATGATGATGATGATGATGATGATGATAATGATACTCCATCTCATTTAGCTCTTCAATCCCTATAGATGATAGAAGAGCTGGAGAGCTTTCGAGATGGAGTATATAGTCTTGGATGTACAACCCTAACGGAATACACGCGAGTGTGTATCTGACATAAACACTTAAATTTTAAATATCTTTGAAGAAACAAAACAAACAATACAACATTCCTTCAAGCACTTCAGCTCCTATCACAGTTGAAATCGCTTGAATCCTGCGGCCTGGCACCAAACCCTTTGAAGTTTTCGTCTCGAAAGCAAGCAAAAAAGAACTTAGTGGTGGTCAGGCGGAAGCGTCTTTGATGGTACTTCGTCATAATACCAGTTTCGTTCGAGCACTTCAGATACTTCGTACACTGTACCGGCATCACCTTGTCACATTGATTCTTCATCAAGTCGTAGGTACATAACGACCGCCCAGCAACTCCGACAGATTGTCAAGCCAAGTTCTGTAGGAATTAATTTTTAAGTTACAGAAAACGTCAAAACGTGGTAGAAGTGCTCAAACAGTGCATCGCAACGACTTTCGAAGTGGGTCAAAACTTCTCAAATTGAACTACAAAATAATGACAACCCGTTTCTCGCAACACATTCTCTAACTGAGTTTTTTTTTTGTATCAATTTTTGACATCTGTCGCTCAGACAACGTATGGCGACTGTGAAGCGTATAGAATGTGGCAATATAACTTGACTCGAGATTTTGTAGTGGGGGAGCTCCCACCACGCATGCTTGCATAGGCGGCTATTACACGGTCAATCATGAATGATGGTCTCCATTAATCATCAATAAGAATGAAATTGAGGAGTACTGTCATTCAAATTTCATTCATATGACGTCATGATTGACGACAATGCTTAGCGTTTTCATGACTGTGTAATGGATGCTATACATTTTAGCATGCGCCCCCCACCACGAAAATCTCTGGTCAAGTTATTTGGCACCTACTGTGCTCGCTGAGAATTAACCTCCCCCCCCTCCTCCCACGCACGTGTGTGCGTGCGACAGCGGGGTGTGTACCCCGCTGTCACAATTCGCAATTCACCTAGTATTCAGAACCGCCATTATCTTCATACTTAATTTTAACCAACTTCAAAAAATATGTTCTATTTATCTTCTACATTCCGTTACGTAAAACGACAGAATTATTTTAAGTACGTCTATTCGCACTTATGTTACCAATATATATTAAATATATAATTTGTGACACTTCTAGTACATACCTACTTTATTTTTACCTATGAAAAGGCTTTTAAAATTCTGATTAGCTATGACTAAAACTATACAAAATAATTTTAGTTTTACTTAATTATTTAGACAGCATAATCGATTTAAATAAAGTATTTTTACTTAAGACTACAATACAAAGTTTCATTTAACTTAAAAGTACAGGATAAAATTACAAATCGAAGAAAATTCTGTGTTATGTGATGACTTAGATACATATAAACAACGCTTCTATATTTCGTTTTTTAATTTTAGACAACGATTTGACAACTCAGAATGTCACACTCTAGAAATAATGTTCCCAATTTTCTGAAGTTTGACATTTTAAGTTGTATTGGCCTATCAGTCTAGTAGTTAGTGACCCTGACTGCTATGCGGGAGGTCGTGGGTTCGATTCCCACCCAGGACAAATGTTTGTGTGATGAGCACGATCATTTGTTCTGTGTCTGGGTGTAATTTATCTATAATATGTATGTATTTAGAAATATATAAGTATGTTTATCAGTTGTCTAGTACCCATAACACAAGCTCTGCTTCGCTTGGGACTAGATGGCGTTGTGTGATAGTTGTGGACATATTATATATTATTATTATATTATAAATCGTAGTCTAGGATTAAAAAACGAACTATATGTAAATTTACTCTGAGCTAACTACACTGGACGAATAATGATTAATTTGCCATAATATTACATATTTACGCTTACTCTAATTATGTAAACACCATTCACAATAACATTAAAAATTCAAGTAAACCTTTTTTTACTGTCCGTTCAACCAATTTTGAATTTTATTGCGTTGGTGGAATGACAAATGACGGCGGCAATAAATAGCCGACCTTATACTTAGGGAATAGGAGTTAAAATCGGTTAAACTGAGAGTAAAAAAGGTTTGTTTAAATGTCTAATCTTATTGCGAATAGGGTATAGGTGAGTAGAACTGTACCCGTCCTTAGTGACACTGCTTATAGCTTAGTGCAACAATAAATATATAGATATATAGGGTGACACGTAATTAGATTGTAGTCATGATAACAAACAACTTTCTTTCGTCTCTAGTGCGATAAATATATGTTTATATATTTCGTTTTTAATATAGGTTATATATACATATTTATTACTTTGATTTAAGATTTCACGATCTCTTCTAATAAATAAATAAATACCAAAAAAATATATTTAAAAACAATTAAAGAAAAAAATATTTATATAGAAGAAAAATTAAATATGAATTAATACTACATATACTTTAATTTTTCTTCTTTTATTCTACACACTTTTATCTACATTTCTTCTAATTTCTCCTTTCGTAGGTCTGCTGGAGGATTTGTTTTTTTAATAAGATGTATCTTTGTACAATTTTCATGATGGTGTATCTTGAAAATACGTAAATGTGTGTATATTAACTATAAAATAAATAAATAAACTTTTACTATGGGATCAAACCTGGAATCGGTTAAAAAAAATCAGCAAGTTCAGTACATTTTGAGCAGTTAGATGAACATAAATGTACTGACCAACAACATTAGATCCGCCATGAAGTATGGAGTACAGTACGGCTGTCGGATCTTGGTGAATCTGAAGATAGGCTCTGCGAATTTTAGCGCATGAAAACTCGTAAAAAATGTAATGGTTTAAACAAAAAAATGCAATTTGTTATTGCTGCTATTAATATACAATCTACACTAATATAATAAAGAGGTAATGTTTGTTTTTTTGTTTCTTTGTTTTTTTGTTTGTAGGAGGTAATCTCTGGAACTACTGGTCCGATTGGAAAAATTGTAGCAACAATAGAAAGCTGCTTTACTCCTGAGTGACATAGGCTATATTTTATGTACGCGGGCGAAGCCGCTGACAAAAGCTAGTATAATATATTCCACAACTATCACAAAACGTCGTCTAGTCCCAAACTAAGCAAAGCTTGTATTACAGGCACTAGACAACTGATTAACATACCTACATATTTATAAATACATACATAATATATATAAATTACACCCAGACACAGAACAAATGATCGTCCTCATTACACAAACATTTTTCCTAGGTGGGGTTCGAACCCGCGACCTCCGGTACAGCAGTCAGGGTCACTAACCACTAGAGCAAGGTAGGCGAACGTTTTTGCATCAACGTGCCATTTTTTCCAAAAAAAAGTTTAATGGGGTCATTGAGGTGCCATCAAATACCAAATTTTGACTTACTGATTATTTGGCAAATAATAATAATGAATACTATCAAAACTCTCTATGAAAGAAAATAAACAAAAGAGATACATTTTAGATTGTTTTCGATTTTGATTTTTGTTGGTGCAAATGTTTTATGATCGACGACGTGCCCAAAATGTTAAGTCGCGTGCCGTCAATGGCACGCGTGCCATTGGTTCGCCTACCCTGCTCTAGAGCAACCGGCCAGTCATCATCATCATCATTAGCCTTTTAATGTTCCCACTGCAGGGACACAGGCCTCCTCTCTCTAGGAGAGGGAATGGGCCATAATCCACCACGCGGGCCCAGTGCGGATTGGTGGATGTCACATGTCTTCGAATTTTTGGTTCTAGGACATGCCGGTTTCCTCACGATGTTTTCCTTCACCGTTTTGAGAGCAGTGGTGATGAAATATATTACACAAAGTAATGCGCCTGGCTGGGTTTGAACCCGCAACCTACCAGTCGTAAGTCGGGGCCATTACCACTCGGCCACCACTGCTCTGCCAGTCAATCATTGACATTTATTTTTTTAAAACCTTTTTTTTTTGTACGAGAAAAGTCGTAAAAGTTAGCAGTGCCTAACTTCAGACTTGCCGAGATCCGAAGGCCGTACTGTACAATGTACCAAGCCTAATCAACTTACTACTTCATCTACGGTAGGCAGACTACATCAATTTGCACTAAATACTTTAGCTACTGCAACTAAAGATCATCATCTCATAATGACTGGCTGGTCTCCTCCGCAGCCTGGTCCTGTTGCTTGATCAGGTTCCAGTACAGGCCCTTCTGTTTCTTCAGCTGAGTGTGGGTTCCCATCTGGAATAAGGTTTTTAAGATCAGTGTAAAAAACAAAACGTTTTTTCAAAAATTTGAAAAAAAACTGACAAAAAATTCCACCACTGGGGGGTCTAGAATCATGTACTGGATCTATGGTATTCGTTTGCATTAACATGTCAATGACACCCTGTATATTTGTCTAGCTTTCTGCCAGCGGCTTTGCCCGCGTGAAAATAGGTTTACGCACTAACTTTGGACACGCGTTTCATCCCTTTAGGGGGTGAATTTTGGAAAATCCTTTAGTGTTCCCTAAAGTCATAAAAGTAAGCCTTGTGTAAATTTTCACGCTTCAAGTCTCAGTAGTTTCGACAGTGCGTTGATATGTCAGTCAGTTAGTGTCTCCTTTTATATATATATAGATGATATTATAACCATTTTATCATCCTCATACATACACAATATATGTCAAAATCCGTTGAACGGACAGCAAATGTTTGCTTAAATGTCTAATTCTCTTTGATCTATAAAAAGGTTTTCAAAATCAGTAGTTTTATTTCTTTACTTTGAACAGCAAATTTCATTTCTTTTGAACTAAATTTATTTAGTTTCACGTCAAAAAATAATACCGACTGGCATCGTAAAAAAAAAATCGAGACCAAAAAGGTTGCCATGTGATTCTTATTCTAACTTATACTGCGTTAGTAGCATGATAAAGCGCGGCTGCAGTATATAGATGGTATTATAACCATTTTTTATTTGCTTTTAATGCTATCCTTATGCCTACATGATAGAACTCAAAATCGGCTGAACCCGCAGCAAAAAAAATTGGTTAAAAGTCTAATCCTCTTGAGCATGGAGTATGACGTCGCATCCAAGGACTTTCTTGCACATTCTTCTCCATAGAGATGTACGCTTTGGAATGTGCAATCAGCATCATATTTTTTTAGGACACAGATTTGACGTTTCGAAGGTGCCTGTAAAATTTAGAATTAAATTATTTTGATTTTTTTTTTTTACTTTCATACCTCCACAATATTTCCCTTGTTGAGCACCACAATAAGATCTGCGTTCATGATGGTAGAGAGTCTATGCGCGATCACCAACACAGTGCGACCCTTAGCGGCTGTCTCTAGAGCGGTCTGCACTACTTTTTCACTTGCTGAGTCGAGAGCACTGCAAAATTTAACAAAATTATTTTAGCTTTTACAGCTGGCATTTTTCGCCCTAGAGGAGAATACTAGGAGTATCGTGGTCTGAATTACGTACCAACGAGTTTATACTCCGAAAACTCGGCATCAAGTAGCATTTATAATATTTGGTACAGTCTCGTATCCTCACCTTTTTTGTTGAGTTGATTGAGCGACTTGTGATCCAGGGTAAGGCTGAGGGTTCCAGGCCATGAGGAAGATCCCCTTTACGGTGGACTGACCAGATAAAAGCCACAGTAAATGTGTCATCGCCAATTCATGAATGTTATTAACGCTACATGAATACATGAAGAAGGCGGGCTTCAGAGAAGAGCGGCGGCGAGTTGTGAAGCTTGCCACTAACACCTAAAGTGATGACCATGATTACTTCGTCAAGAGCGAACACTTGCCGAAAAAGAGAGAGCTTGATTTGCAACACTGCCCTGACGGTAGCTATCCACAGCTTCTGTCCACCAATGAGCGACATCCCCCTCTCTAACGAACGTTTCGTAACCTTTACCATTTATTAGGTTACCTGGTAGCCTCGTCCAGTATCAGAACAGGCGGGTTCTTCAACACCGCCCTGGCGATAGCTATCCTCTGTTTCTGTCCCCCACTGAGCGCCATCCCCCTCTCTCCCACCAAAGTGTCGTAGCCGTCAGGGAAGCCCAGGATGAACTCGTGAGCGTTGGCGGTTTGTGCTGCGCGGTAAATCTGGAAATAATGAGTATTATGCAGTGATGAAAGTAGAAAAGCCTACAAGCCCGACTTCGCAAACTGCTGTATAGCTTCATCCAAGTTTTATTTTGACTCTGGTCGTACTTCGGTCACTTTAGTCCACCTGTCGCCACCACAACTTTACATGTGTCTTGCCAAACTCTTTTTCAGTTCCAGCCCCCCTAGCCAGTAGCTCGCCGTCTGGTCGTCTGGTAACTGTCCAGACCGAGTCCAAGTCATCAACGGCGCGCACCGTTCCCGCGCGCCTCAAGGAGTTGTCAGCAAACTGTAGGGGTCGCCCTTCAGGGTCGAAGCCTTCTGGAGCTGCCGGTTTATGTGAAACTGTTACCGCGGCTCTAGGAATAAGGCAAGGAAGGAATGGGGTAGGTATTTAGTCAGTAAGAGTCTGACACTGGTCTCCCGCTCCGCCCAAGAGCGCGTTTCGTCATTCGGTGATTTTCACCTACCATAAAAAAGCCCCCTAGCCAAGTTACGAAACTTTCGTGTCGACTCTCTTTCTAGTATCGAAACAACTCAGCGTAGTTATTTCTAAATATTATAAAACCACAGGATGTAGCGATGATCATTGTAGAAAAGATTACGTTTCATTTTGTAATTTTGAACGATGTGAACTTAGCTACGAATTTTGTTGAGATTATATTGTTTTCATACATTTTCGTTTTCTACTAGCTACTACTAGATAACAACACTGTAGATTATCAACTTGGCTAGAGGGGCAGACGCCTTACTGCGAGCTCTTAATGCGATCCAATAAAAGACCTTAACTGAGTTGTAAAAGATGGAACGCGAAAAGAGAGAATGCTGAGGTGGCAAATAAGTTGAACAAGTCGATAAATATATCCGAAAGGAGTCATGTATCGACGATTTCGTGGAAGGATACCGACCTCGCAGCGGAACACGACGCCGTCGCTTCGTGTGCAATAAATAGTTTTTAATTTGTTTGGTTTTGTATGTATTAGTTTATTATTATATAAGATTACTTATGTATTGCGTCTATGGGCCTTAGTTGCCTGATAATAAAGAATTATTAATATTATATCGAGTAACGATTTCTTACCTCAGCATCGCAGGCGTCCGGACGACCATATCGAATGTTCTCCTTGACGCTGGTGGCGAACAAGACAGGCTCCTGGCTGATGATGCCCAGAGCTCTTCCACGGAGCCACTTCCCGTCCATGTCTCGGACGTCTATGCCATCGATTGTGATTTTACCGGAATTTACGTCGTAGAACCTGAAACAGGAAAAAGAACATGGTAACGCTGAGAAAATTACATGTTCATTACCTAACTATGATGTATAGATGAGAAAATTACGTGTCAGTTAACATTTTCAGACTGCGAGCAATGGGCAGCTCGTGTAGTCGTCCGGTCCGGGTCGGTCCGGTAACCGTCCGATCCGGATCGAGACCAAGTCGTTCGTCAATGGTAGTGTTCAAACAGGAACGAAACCTCTAAGACCATGGGTAATATAAAAATGAATGCATAAAAATAAATATAAATGAAACAGGAGTTTGTTTTAGTCAGTAAAAGTCTGACACGGTTTTCGCTTTGGCTAAGAGCAGGGGAAGTCTTTTGATGACTTCCTACCTAAAAATATTTTCTTATTAAAGTCATCAAATAAATAACTCTTCTCGTTCTAAACCAAGTTTCCTAACTTTTTCTGAAGTACTTGCCTGTGTTAAGTTAGCCAATAGAATTACAATTGTAGAGACGACAATACACCATATCGTAGGTTTTGCAACATTGCATTTATGCGACGTAACGGTCTCACGTGTGGTTATCGTAAGTTTTACTAAAATATAACTCTGAATGGAACTTTCACATCTTTCATTTACAACCCCACCACGTGTCTCGAATAATAGAAATACGGATCTCCTGTTCCTATTAGTTAATAAACTTGTGAATAAGCTACGACACTAAAAAAATCTTAACATTATTAGGTTAATTAGGTTTCAGCTGTTTAGCATGTCTGTATAACCGAAATAAATACTTTACAACATTTGAAGTTTTACAAATACTTGTAAACAATGAATGTGATATATTTTTTGATTTTATTTGTTTACAATTCTTACTAATATTATAAATGCGAAAGTTACGATGTTTGGATATTTAGATGTTTGTTACTCAATCACGCCAAAACGGCTGGACGGATCTGGATGAAATTTGGCACAGGCATAGGATACACTCCAGAATAGGACATAGGTTACTTTTTATCCCGGATACCCCAACCCCAACCCCAATACCACGAGGATAAAACCGCGGGCAAAAGCTAGTAAAAAATAAATTACCTTTCTAAAAGAGCTGCGATCGTAGACTTGCCGTTACCAGATGTTCCAACAATAGCTACAGTTTTTCCTGCAGGAATCTTCAGATTGAAGTTCTTCAGCACTGGCTGTAAAACAATAATATTGCCATTAATTTTGTTACACTTTTAATACTATTTTTTTTTTCTTTTCAAATTTAAAGTTGGAACAAGACTAATTCATGCTAACACTGTTTAGTTTTGATGTTTTCCCGTGTAGTTTTCTAATAAATTAAACTCACAGGTAAGTTCTTTTTACCGATGAGGGAATCGAGGAATATTGAAACAAGCAAAACGATCGGATGTATGCTCGTAGCACTTAAGAAACCTTACAAAAATAATAATTATAGATTATTAACAATCAATAATAGTATAAATGTGTTAGTAACGCTTTCTGCCTCTCTGTTACGCTTTCGCAGTTAAACTAATGAACCAATTTTAATGACATTTGGTATGAAGGGTGTTGACTTATCTTGTAGACTTAGTATACTTCCTGTATTTTTGCCACCTTGTTTTAATTTGTCTGAGTGTATCGCTTGGATTGTAGAGCCATCTAAGGCGTCACATAAGAACTACAGAAATCCTGCATCGCGCAAAATTCTCCGCGCGATTTGAACATATGCGACAGCCCGAAATCAACTATCGGACAGTAGCACACCAGACTATAACCCGTCTGGTCGAAGGATCCTCCCTTTTCAACGGAGGTATGTGGGACTTTACTTTTTGTTCCGTATATCTCTAAAGGATAAATAAACTATTTTCTTAATTATTTTATCCAGGGTGTACGTTCTCTTGAGGAAATTTTCTGCTCTCACGCAGTCAAAGCCGCAAGTATCAGCTAGTAAACATAAAAGTCACACTTACTGCCTCAGGTCTACTCGGGTATGCGAAGGAGACATCTTTGAACTCAATATCACCGTGGAATTCATGATACTTGATAGCAGACTTGCCGGATTGGTCCATTACTGGCTTCTTGTTTATGTACTGAAAATAAAAACATAATTATGACAATTTCAATTATCATTACATAGTATAAAACAAAGTCGGTTGCCGTGGTCTGTCCCTATGTATGCTTAGATTTTTTAAATTACGCCACGGAATTTGATGCGGATATTTTTTTATTGATAGAGTGATTTAAGAGGAAGGTTTGTGTGTATAATACATGCACAACCGTGCGAACCTGGGGCGAGTCGCTAATAAATTATAAAGCCATAAAATTTGATGCTAAATAGACCCAAATAGCAGTGACAGTTGAAACAAAACAACGCTGCAGTTTGTGTATTTACTTACATACATTTACAATTCAAAACTATACACACTGTTAAACGTCACAACATTTGATTGTCATGCTAATTAGAGCCGTATAACGATATGCATACGGTCTAATCTTAAACACCGGTTCTCCAAGACTGATTGCTTTTCTGAACCACTTAGGCAGTAGCAGCTACTGAGCGCTGCAGTTTGCATGTTAACCACTCTTGCCATTCAAAAATATACTTTATCGTCAGTTCAGTTAGATCGACAATCATTTGCACATCCACATAATATAAAACATCATAAAATTTGATTATCATGCTAAATACGAGCTCTATAGCCTTACAAATAAGGTCTAACCTCAAACACTCTTCCTCCAGCGCTGATACCCTTCACCACAGACTCGAAACACAGTGACAGTTGCGCGACCAAGCGCCAAACAGTTTGCATGTTTACTAAGAACCACTCTTGCTATTCAAAAATATACTTTATCGTCTGTTCAGTTAGAGCTAAAATCATTTGCACATCCGCACAATATTAAACATCATAAAATTTGATTATCATGCTAAATAGAGCTCTATAATCATACAAATAAGGTCCTAACCTCAAACACTCTGCCTCCAGCGCTGATGCCCTTCACCACAGACCCGAAAAGCAGTGACATTTGGGCGACCAAGTGCCATACAGATTACATGTTTACAAAGAACCACTCTTACCATTCAAAAATATACTTTATCGTCTCTTCAGTTGGGGCGAAAATCATTTGCACGTCCACATAATGTTTACCAACATAACATTTTACTAACATGCTAAATAGAGCTCTATCACCTTACAAATAAGGTCTAACCTCAAACACCCTTCCTCCAGCACTGATGCCCTTCACCACAGAGCCGAACAGCAGTGACAGTTGAGCGACAGAACGCTGAACAGTTTGCGCGTTCACCAAGAAAGCCATGACGTCACCCGCTGACATTTGTCCCGTGGACATTAGGTGACCACCCATGAACATTGTGCCTAGGACCATGCTGGAAAAAAAGGAAAAAAAAAGTTAAAGAAAAAAGTTTAAAAAAGAATTGACATTTTTTACAAGTTCAATATAAATGTAAGGTAGATTTTCAACGAATCGCGCGCAGTACACGAAATTCATTTGCGTTCTAGTTAATATATTTACCATTATTTAACCTAGTACAATTATAATTTTAAGTAACAGTGTTAAAATGTTTATAAACAGCGTATGTGTTAAAAAAGTGTATTTTGTACATTACTTCTCGTAGTCTTAAATTTTTTACATACATGGTCTGCAGAAAATACGCATTATTTATGTGTAATGCTTTTAAAATAAGGTCTAAATGTCATTATAACGTTTTATTTATGAAAAATAATGAAATTTTAAATAATAAAATCAATATACCGGTTTGGTACACTTTCTTTTTGATAAAGTATTAACAGCCATTTTGATATTCCACATCAATATACATGTACTACGCACTAAATTAGGCGTACCGTACAGTCACTTTATTTCACTTTGGTCTGCACAGCATACAATTTTACCTATCCGCGTATCCTCGCGACGTTTTCTATAATCGATTTGAGAGCATATATAAGGTGCTTTTAAAATATCTGCCAGGGTTTTAATCTGGGATACTATTGTGTATATAGATTACAATAGTGAAGATAAAATATTGATAATTTGTTTTTTATTTTTTCATACAAAAAATGTTACACGTATAAATTTTGGCTCACTTATTGCATAAAACCATACCGTACACTTGATAAGCTGTTGCCGTACCGCGCCGTAAAACACCGCGCCATTCATAAACTGTTGCCATTCTTTTCAAACGCATGCCGCCTGCGCACCGGCCATTCGGTAGTCACTGCGCAGCCCCGGCCGGCCCCCCCCTCCCCCGCGCGCACTACCCCGTTCGCCGCACGCGCCAGCCGAGCCGACCACCCACTCGCCAGTCGGCCCCCGCCCGCTCGGAAGTTAGTATCAGCGGATAGTGACGGGAATTTCGCGCGCGCTCTTATTAAAAATGCCTCGTAGACGTCGTAGGTATTCCAATCAACAATATCTTGAAATGGTTTTGTGCTACCGCGAGTGTTACTCCATGACATTTACGTAAGCGTGCTTACATGTGTGTGCAACGCAAAGGGGAACTTGTACAACAGTTTTGTAGATAAGTACCTAGGTAGGGAATGTGAAAATACGGTGAAATTATTGTAAATAAGATGATTAACTTTTAAACACGCCAAGTTACTGTAATTTATCGTTATTTGATATTAATCTAAGTAGGTAAGTACCAATTGATTACGATTCTTACACTAACTTGACAGTCCAAAGCCTGTTTTAACGTGTGATGGGAAGTTTATCATCTTATTTGCGTCGGTTTTTTAGAAGAATACAGAAACTGGTAAGTAATTACACTTTTAAAACACTTGTTTGCCTGCGTATTATTGCGTACCTAGTGTATTAGATAGTGACAAGCTAGTCAGCTGATTTTATTTTCATTCATAGAACAGATAGAAAGAGATAGCGGTTGTTTCATTGAAGAAGCTACACTTTGTGAACCACGTTGTGCAGAATAGAGTCAATATTTATTTAACTACTTTATTTTTTCAAATTGGATTAACGGTTCCGGGGTACAAAATCTCTTCACTATTGTAATCTATATACACAATAGTATCCCAGATTAAAACCCTGGCAGATATTTTAAAAGCACCTTATATACATTATTCTCACATAATAGTAGAGAACTTAAATGGTAACTAATCTATTCATCATCATCAGCCTTTTTAATAGTCCCACAGCTGGGACACAGGCCTCCTCTCTAGGAGGGAATGGGCCATAATCCGCCACGCGGGCCCAGTGCGGATTGATGGATGTCACATGTCTTCGAATTTTTGGTTCTAGGACATACCGGTTTCCTCACGATGTTTTCCTTCACCGTTTTCGAGAGCAGTGGTGATGAAATAAATTACACAAAGTAATGCGCGCCTGGCTGGGTTTGAACCCGCGACCTACAACTCGTAAGTTGGGGCCTTTACCATTCGGCCACCATTGCTCTCTACTAACTAATCTATTTCAAAAAATCAAACTACCCACCCATTCAAAAACAAGTTAGTCCCAGCTTGGAACAGCCCTATCCCCAGCCCCAGCTCCATGCTCAACTCTGCAGCCGCGCTGCACTCCTGCGCAAACAGCTGAGACTCGTTCTCTTCACCCGCGAACGCACGAACCGTGCGCATGTTCGATATCGCTTCTTCTGCTACTAACGTTGATTTTTCTATCTGAAATGAAAAACAGAGAGACAAATAGAAATCTTTATTAGTACTTTAAAGAAAAATAGTTATTTGAAGGAATACAAATGGATCTTTTTCACAATAAGTGACATTATGCAAAAAAAAATTGATCCAATGCTTCTATTTTATATAATGCTAAACAAGTTTTCGATGATTTTTTTTTCATAACAAGCTTTTATAGCGGTGGTCTATAGTTATAAAATTAAAACTTGTCAAGACGATTCACACGAGCCCAAACTCGACGTGGTTGTGCCGCTTAATTATAGAGTTCCTATAATAATAATAATTCATTTATTTCAAGTACCAAAGACTCATTTCAGTTTCATGCCATAATCAAGTAGGTACAGACAATACACAATAAATTATAATAATTAGCCGGTCATAAATTATATCAAAAAAAAAAAAAAAAAAATGTCCTAAAAAAAAATCCTATGGCTACTTCGCGATTCCATCATCAGATCAGCTCCATGTCTTCATTGTCATGCGATTTACACCTGCATGCAAAATTGCAGCTCAATCGGTTGAAAATATCTGCTTCAAAATTGAGTTGCAAGATTTGAGCCGAACATACATTGTTACATTGCAAGCTAATAAAAAGCTTGTAAAAACACAGAGAAGGATAGAAAACTTTATTAGTATTTTAAAGAAAAAACAGTTATTTGAAGTAATACAAATGAATATTTTTTATAGTTAATACGTTTGCGCTTAACCGCTATCTCACCTGCCCCCCTAGACAAGTTACAATCGTTTCATGACGAGTCTCTTTCTACAATCGAAACACCTCAACGTAAGTATTAATTATACGAGTATCATAAAAAGTCCACTCCTTAGCTGTAATAAGAATGAATGTGTTCCCAAAACGTTATCGGCGTTTGGATGGGATGTCCACAATGACCCGGTGGAGCTTAGCTTTACGTCTGGTCCGATGATGGATCGTGGCAGAATCAAAATAATGAAATTCTTACGCACACTTTACGGAATAAAACCGGTAGAAAACCGACAGCCTAGCTATACAGCGTCCATGCTCAAGACTTTGACCCATCGAATGCATCATTAGAAAACCGTCAGGCTATTTATACAACGTTCACGCGTTCATCATCAACATCATAGTCGATGAAAAAAAAATTACCATTCTGGTATTTAAAGTCAAAACAGTTAATATAAATAATATAAATGGAACTTGTGTGAGCAGTGGTGGTCGAGTGGTAAAGGCCCCGACTTACGAGTGTAGGTTACGGGTCCAAGCCCAGCCAGGCACATTACTTTGAGTAATTTATTTCATCACCACTGTTCTCAAAACGGTGAAGGAAAACATCGTGAGGAAACCGGCATGTCCTAGAACCAAAAATTCGAAGACATATTATATCCACCAATTCGCACTGGGCCCGCGTGGCGAATTATGGCCCATTCCCTCTCCAAGAGAGGAGGCCTATGTCCCAGCAGTGGGAACATTACTAAGGCTGTTGATGATGAAATGGATCTTTATTGTAATCAGCGAGTTTACGCAGACAAAAGAAAATCGATTCCAATGAACGTAATAACGATCGATATGTACGCACTAGGTGATCGGCAAGCACTTTACTTAGGTGATATTACTTTACATTGATGATATTTGTATAGTTTTGACGTTCACGTAGCATGAAAGCGCTGTAAGCTTTAAAAGTTTTGTTAGACGACGTAATGTCAATGAAGCGCTGCAGCGGATTTTTGTAGTAACTTTTCAGTATTTTGACAAGTAGTTTCTATGAACGGGAATGTAAATCGCTAGGATATAAGGCGGTGGTAATAACACGTACATAAAAACAGATCAAATTAGATATGAGCACAATAAACTCACTTGTGTTTGCGCCTCTCTAGACAACTTCCTCAGCAGTGACCCAATGAAAGTACCGCCGATGACCACAGAGGGTATACATACTAGCGTGAGACCCGTCAGTTGCGGAGATATGACTAGAAGACTCACTGACGAACCTATTATCTGAAAATATTAAAAAAACGCATTATTTAAGAACACATAAAATAATTTAGAAAATCAGCAAAATTATATTTCAAGAGAAAAATCATAATCGGGTATTTTTAACTTTAAAAAAAAAGTACCTGAGTAGTAGCCCTCATTCCACTAGAAATTGTCTGCTTAAAAGAGCTCTTGAAATCCTGCACATCAACTGTGAGCCTGAAATTACAAAACAGAATATATTGTCACATGAACTCCCATAATGACGCCCAGAAAAACCTGAATAGCCTAATCCGGTTTTGAAGAGAGGTGGGCTGGTTGGGATAAGTCTACCAAAGATTATGGCCGCCATGGCTCACGTACATTGGTACCCATAGGACTGAATGCGGAAACCATACTCAGACATGAAATAACATATCCATTTGAACATTAAGAAATTCATGTTCATGATTTTTAAAAGCTCCGTAGCTTAGTAGCTAAAACAAAATCTTTATCTGTATCTATAAACGCGCACTGTTCCTGCGCGCCTTAAGGAGTTGCCAACAAACCGTAGGGACCCTGCAGAAGGGTCGAAGCCAACTGGGGCCAAGGGTTCGCCTCTCAAAGGTAATCTCGGGCCCTGGTAAGAATGGGGTAGGTTGTTTAGTCAGTAAGAGTCTGACACTGTTTCCCGCTCCGCCCAAGGACGGGATTCGTCATTGGATGATTTTTACCTACCATAAAAACTGTATCTATAATAGGCAAGTATAATACAGATTTTTATAGTCCTAACTCACTCACACCCGGTTTCCGAGAGCCCGATCAACGTAAAACATCCGACTCACTAGCTGTCAAACCTCTCGTCAAGTGTCAATTGATGTGCATATAGCATGATCAGAGACTTTGATTTGATCATCTTGTTAGGTGACAGCGGCGTAGTCAAATCTTCTATAGTAATGGCATGTCAAATGCTGATATAATGATAAGTGAATTTTCTAAGCATTGTTTCAGCAACTCAGATTAATTTGACATAGATGTCAATTCCATTGTCCTTTGGGTAACTTTAAGCCTTCTGATGACGCCCATTGTGAGCTACCACGTTTCAGAGCCATATGTCATGGTAACACACACTGGTGGACTTTCAACTTTAGACACTGTGCCCGCGCAGCTGCCCGTCAGTCACCCAGCCGAGACGAATTCGATGGGCAACCTCTTTCTCGAAATTAGATCTACCCAACTGGACTGTCTGTCTGAGGTCAACGTAATCTTTCACAACCATACTGCTATGCTTGGAGTTCCTTGCGTATCTAAAAACTAAGATTGCCGACATAGCCCAAAGAATCGCCAAACTTAAGTGGCAATGGGCAGGGCACATTGCGACGTTGAGACGAAAGGTCGAAGAGAGGCGAAATCGAGGTCGAGGTCGGAAAGCCTGCAACAAGGTGAACCGATGACCTAGCAAGGGTTGTGCGTAGTCGATGGATGCGAGATGCACAAGACTGTTCATTATAACGACAATTGGGGGAGGTCTATGTCCAGCAGTGGACGTCTTTCGGCTGAAATGATGATGATGATGATGAGCTGTTAATTTAACATCAGTTGTGTCAGTTGAAGGACAATTTGATCGGGCTTTCAGAAACTCGGTGTCACTGACTCGTTTTTTTTTTTTTAAATTGATGTAAACAAAAACTCAAGGTCACTCAAAGGGCAATGGAAAGGGCTATGCTCGGAGTATCCTTGCGTGATAGAATCAGAAATGAGGATATCCGCAAGAGAACCAAGGTTGCCGACATAGCGAAAAGAATCGCCAAACTTAAGTGGCAATGGGCAGGGCACATTGCACGCAGAACGGATGGCCGCTGGGGCCGAAAGGTTCTGGAGTGGCGACCGCGTACCGGAAGACGTAGCGTTGGAAGGCCTCCCACAAGGTGGACCGATGACCTGGTCATGGTTGCTGGAAGCCGATGGATGCGAAACGCACAGGACCGGTCTTTGTGGCGGCGCTTGGGGGAGGCCTATGTCCAGCAGTGGACGTCTTTCGGCTGAAATGATGATGATGATGATGATGTAAACAAGAATTTCATACAGAGATTCTAACTAATTAGGCGCAGGCAGCGAAAACGATACAATCATGGATTTAACCCTCAAACGCCGATTATACATACGTTTGTTTGTACAACTTGAAAAAAAACGCTAATTTCGTTACTGTACGAAATTCATATCTTCTTTTTTCATGTAAAATCCAGAAGAAGATTTTTTATATATATTATTTTTTTTTTGTACTGGGGCCAAGTCTTCCTTTCAGAAAAAGACCTCGACTTTTCAGTACCCGTGCGAACGTCGGCAGACGCGCAGTGATTAACGAAAAGGTTTGCTTATTTTCCTTACTTAAATTTATTTGTCTATGAAAAACTTCTTTCCTATTTATGTTCTGGATAAATATATATAATAAAACCTACCCCATAAAAAAACGCTTAATATTTTATAATCTATGCGAACACCGGCGTTGCAAGCCAACGCCGGTGTTCAACCGAATGGCGCGAAATCACGCGCGAACGCCGATAGAGGATCATTGGCTTTAATCCTTCTGCAGAGTCCCTACGATATTTTGCGACTCATTTAAAAAAATAATGAATTAAAGAAAATAGTAGTTGCCTCATGGAAGAAAGTCTACTGATCCGTCTCTGTTTCATCGTCATTTTTGTTATTTTGTGGATCGTCCTCCGTCAAGCTAGAACATAAAACGATATTATTATCTTCGTTCACCTGGCAGTCTTTCCATTGCCTTCTGAACCTAATTACTCATCATCATCAGCCTTTTTAATTTTCCCACATCTGGGACACAGGCCTCATCTCTAGGAGAGGGACTGGGCCAAAATCCACCACGCAGGCCCTGTATTGATTAGTGGATAGAAAACTTCTTCGAATTTTTGGTTTTTGGACATGCCGGTTTCCTCACAATATTTTCTTCACAAACTACTAACTTTTACTAACTGTTAGAAAGTATTTACGAATTATTACACTGCTAGGGAAAAACTTTCTTACAACTGCAGAGGAAACATAAAAAAAAACTACTTTTATAGTATAACTAGTTATAGTATAACTAGCTGATCCCCGCGGTTTCAGCCGCATCTCTAGTTACTGCCCTGCTCCCGTAGGTTACGACGTAATGTTATATAGCCTATTGCATTCTTCGATAAATTGGCTATCCTACACTAAAAGAATTTTTCAAATCGGATCAGTACTTCCTAACATTAGCACATTCAACCATACACACAAACAAATTGTAATTACATCTTCTATCATTATTAAGTTTCTTCAACTTAATAATGATGGAAGATGTAATTACAATCATATTTTATTCAAGTTTAAGAGTGCCTAACGAGGGGTTAGCTTACCACTATACTAAGTACCTAAAGATGGAAGACCATGATTACTTATACCATCCAGAACATATATAAAAAATACCGATTTATAATTAAATGAATTTCGATTGCTAAAATACACACTTCAAAGAATGGAATCATTGCTACCTTTGTGTGGAACACACACTGACAAACTCTCATCATCACCATTTTTTTGAGCCGAAAGACTTCCACTATTGGACATATTGGACATACGCGTAGAGGAGAGATTGGATATTGGAGATAGGAGATATGGAGAGGAGGCCTGTGATCCTGCAGTGGGTACATTAATAAGGCTGATAATGGTGAATGGTGATTGGACATAGACCTCCTCCAAGCGCCGCCACAACGGCCGGTCCTGTGCGTCGCGCATCAGTCGGACTCCAGCTACCCTGATCAGGTTAACTGTCCACCTTGTGGGAGGCCTTCCAATGCTGTGTCTTCCGTCACGCAGTGACCACTCCAAAAGCTTTTGGCCCAACGGCAATCTGTTCTGCGCGCAATGTGTCCTGCCCATTGCCACATAAGTTTAAGGTGATTATTTGTGCTATGTCGGCAACCTTGGTTCTCTTGTAGATAAGACACCTTAATTTTTGACAAACTCTCAGTTTTTATTAAACAACGAGTTTGGATACCAGCAGCTTTTAGGTTATAATGCAATACGCTAAAGAAAATATGGACCAACTAATTAAAAATGACAAAAAGTTACATAAAAATTCTGTGTACCTATTTACAAGTTCGCCGGTCCTCTCCTGGTCGAAGAAGGACATGTCTTGCTTGAGAATGGACTCAAACAGCTCCTGCTTCATCTGAGCAGCTACTCTCTCCCCCACTTTAGACAGCAGGTGGATGTACATGAATGTGAAGAATGCCTGAAAGTGTTTTAGTAAAATTTAGTCTTTATGAGACTGTAATAAGGAGTGATTTTGGACAATGTGCAACCAGCTTAAATAATATTTAATATTTTTTTATATCATAATTAGAGAGACAATTAAAAAGCTATAGCGCCATCTATGGTGTCGACATAAGAACTAATCCTGCATTGCGCAATCAAAGTTCCCCATGCAATTTGAACATGTCTTCAGCCCGAAATCATCTATCCCATCGTAGCACCCGAGAAACAACACCTCTCATTACAACAAAGGTATGTGCGACTTTAATCTCAAATTTGAATCGAGGGGATCTGACGCTTTTCTTGGCAGAAAAATTAATAGAATAACTTTTTTATGTTTAATTCCCTTTTGATGACAAATATTAATTACACATGAATTATAAAAAAAAAATCTAGTATGTCCATTTTTTGTATCTTATGAAATACAAAGCCAAAAAAAGGGGGAAAAAAATTGAAATATATTTGGAAACTGAAAAAAGAATTCTCTATATTAAGAAACCAAATTTTTATATGGTAACCCTACAGCAGAGGATAGCTATGAGACATAATATTTGACAGGTGCTTTACATTGTGTAATTTGTTTCATTGCTACTGTTTTTAAACTAGTTTAAAAAAATTGTGTGAAAACTATAAGTACTCTATTCACATTAAGATCACATTCATCAGGTCATTTAAGGGGGCGTTCAAGTATTACGTAACGCGATTTGGGGGGGAGGGGGTGTCTCGTAAAACGTTACGATGCGTTACAGGGACGGGGGGGGGTCTTTATTACTACACGTTACGTAACACTGTTTTTTTTTTTAAATAAAAAATTAGGAAATCAAAACTCCCAAAATGGCAACATTTTTCATATACGTGGTACTTTTCGTTTAGGAATCCCTCGATTGTATTAGTCTGGTCTTAGACAACGGCTAAAAAAAGCTGAAAAATAAAGAAAAGTTTAGGTAAAAATGCTCACTTTAAATGTTACGTAACGTTTAGAGAGGGGGAGGGGGGGTACAGAAAAAAGTTACGGTGCGTTACAAAGGGGGGAGGGGGGGTCTAAAATCTTCAAAAATTGCGTTACGTAATACTTGAACGCTCCCTAAAGACACCTTTTTGTCTGTACAACTGATTCTAATTCTATTCTGTAGGCAAAAGGATGGCCTTTAATGCAAAACAGTAATTAAAAATCCAATTACTTATTAATAAATAAGTATAAATAAATACAATCTTGTTGATAACTTAAAAACAAATAAAATAAAACCTAGGTATAAATAAAAATAAAATAAAATAAAAACAATAAATCCCAATTAATATACATACATACATATAAATCACTATACTATATTCTTTCATGTACACGCATATACATACACGAACACAGCCACTGATACAGACACACACCCACAACACCACTATTGCACAAACAAACATTACACCTTGCACTTGATGCACATCGCGTACGCTAACATAGATTTAATATTAGTTATCAAATTACATAAATGTAATCAAGATATGAGAGAGCGCCCTCTCCTGGCACAGGTGTTTTAACACTTAAAAGGAGAGGTCAACCTCAATATTGTGAACCAAACCCGTAAATGAATAAAAAAAATTTTCATTTTTTTTTTCAACTGTTTTCTGCTGCTGCCATTTGTCATTCCACCAACATAATAAAACTCAAAATCGGTTGAACAGACAGTAAAAAAAGTTGTCTTAAATACCTAATTATATTTTGGAAGGAGTATAACATGTCCATGAATAAAAAAACTGAAACATCACTGGGACCACATGGTGTATTACCATAACCCATACCCTCTCAAAAGAGTGGAGGTCTGAATCCCAGTGATGAGACATTACAAGATTGATGAAATTAAATGAAATAATACTTTACCTGTGCCAAATATAATCCAAAGAGTTTAAGAGCAGGCATTTTGATCTGCTGCATGAAGTTAGCACTAGGGTTGTTTCTCTGATTGGCCAGTACATTCACCACTTCTCCTAGCAGCATTGGAATGTACACATTCAGAAATGCTACTACTAGTGCAGACTGAAATGTGAGAATGAATTTAAATATTTAACCTTTTGAATATAATATTGTTAAATAAATAAATCTACACTAATATAATAAAGAGGTAAAGTTTGTTTTTTTGTTTTTTTGTTTGTAGGGGGTAATCTCTGGAACTACTGGTCCGATTGGAAAAATTTAAGCAACAATAGAAAGCTGCTTTACTCCTGAGTGACATAGGCTATATTTTATGTACGCGGGCGAAGCTGCGGGCAAAAGCTAGTAAATAATAAAGAGGTAAAGTTTGTTTTTTTTATTTTTTTGTTTGTAGGAGGTAATCTCTGGAACTACTGGTCCGATTGGAAAAATTTTAGCAACAATAGAAAGCTGCTTAATCCTGAGTGACATAGGCTATATTTTATGTACGCGGGCGAAGCCGCGGGTAAAAGCTAGTATAATATAGAGGTAAAGTTTATTTTTTTGTTTTATTTTATTTTTTTATTTTTTTTTGTTTGTAGGAAGTAATCTCTGGAACTAATGGTTCGATTGGAAAAAATGAAGCTATAATAGTAAGCTGCTTTACTCCTGAGTGACATGGGCTATAAATTATTAATATAACATGGATATTAACCAAGCTATTACAATTTTTGACTCACAAATTTTCCACGGACGAAGTCGCGGGCAGAAGCTAGTTTTTAATACAATCAATATAATAGAAAAGATGCTCTTAGCCTGCTGTAACTCATACTATATATAACCACCAAGGATACAAAAAATATAAGATCTCTCTTATCAAGGAAAGCAAATGTAATTGAAAACATTTACAAATGGTGCAATTTTACACAATAAAGTAATAATTAAGAATTATTGAAATATAGATTGTAGACAGTTAAAAAAAACAAAAAAAAATTGAAAAATATTGATACTGAAATGTTTTTAGCGTTTTAGGAATATTCTCTTTAACATAATCTCATAACATAAGTGACTAAGAACCCACCGCAACAGCAGCTAGTAGCAGCCACTTATGAGGCCGTAGATAATTAAAGAACTTCTCCCAATCAAACTTAGCAGTATCCTTATCTACATCCGGCCTCCTTTGAATGACCCTGGAGTGGGCCACCAGTGCCTTGCAGTACGCCGGGCCACTGCTCAACAAATAACGAGCTCCAAGCGCTAAACTGACTCCAGTACATAACTTCCAAGGACTACAAAGCAGTAACAATCCAGGCTTAGCATTTTTCTCCGAAGATGTTTTGACCTCGGAAAAGTATCTTTTTACAACATTTGACGGCTTGCTTTTCATAACATTTGTAAAGTATACATTGCTTTTGTTTGTCAGTAACCTGTAAGAAAATTCCATGTGAGCACTGCTGTGTAATTTGATGTTTATTATAAAAGTAAATTGTGCATTCTTTAGATTTGTTTACCTCTGTCTTATAAGCTGACACGAGTTCATTTGCATTAACTGCCACATATTTATAAAATTATACTTAGTATCCTATGTAAAAAATACTTATTTACACATGCTTCTATTCTTAATTATCAAGATTATGCAGATCTCAGATTATTTCCTGAAAAATGATTTGATAACCTCAATCTAAGTCCAATGTCACTGTCAGAACGATGACGTAACTGCAACAGTTCAGAAACACCAAATTCATATTCAAATGTCAAAGATTACTTAGAATATTTAACACTTTTTACAAGTTTAGTTTCACCTGTCCCGATGTTTGTGTTCAAATCTTGCAAATTAAATTTAATCCAGTTCTCGGTTAGCAATTCATTTTAAATTTTGTATACCTACATTTGTTGATCGTATGACAATACAAATTATGATGACATGTAGCTGATGATTGAGCTGGAAGGTGGCCATAGGAACTCTGTAATTAAACGACAAAACCACATCAAGTTTAGACTCATGTAATTCGTCTTTACAAGTTTTAAATACATAGGTAATTCCCTATAAAAACTTAGGTAGGTACTATGAGAAAATATTTTCATTAAAAACTGTGTGATACTTTGTTTTAAATTCCACAACATAATTATTAATTATAAAAATAAAGTTATGACCAGATTATCAGAACGCAATCCTGCTTGATCGATTCTTTATAATACGTATGAAAAAGAAGTGAATAAAGTTATGATTCTAGAAAACCAGACCTAAATCTTCATCAAGGTCAGCAGATCAAAAGTCATTACCATTCAACTATAAGCTCCTAGGCACCTACAAAAACTTTAATAGAGGCCAATTCTCTGGTTAGTGACCCATAAAGCAAGTCCTCGAATTAGTACAAAAAATACCTAGGTATACGAGTACCTGTTCAATTAAACAGACATACCAAACACTAGCAAGAAATGATCATAGACCTAGTTGTTCAGTAAAAAGTTACTTAAAAGCGTATTTTCCATACAAGCCGGATGTGGGTTATCTCCAAAGAAGATTACCTACCTATAAAAAATAACACTAAACAATTTTTAGGAGTGTTTTACACTTCGAGTAAGCTGGGTTACATAGTAGGTACCTATACAGTTTCTATGAGCAGTGGTGGCCGAGTGGTAACGGCCCCGACTTACGAGTTGTAGATTGCAGGTTGAAACCCAGCCAGACGCATATAATACTTTGTGTAATTTATTTCATCACCAATGCTCTCAAAACGGTGAAGGAAAACATCGTGAGGAAACCGGCATGTCCTAGAACCAAAAATTCGAAGACATGTGACATCCACCAACCCGCACTGGGCCCGCGTGGTGGATTACGACCCATTCTCTCCTAGACCTCTCTTAGAGAGGAGGCCTGTGTCCCAGCAGTGGGAACATTAAAAGGCTGATGATGATGATCTAGTTTCTACCCGCGACTTACCTTTGATGGCTTACGTAGACTGAGTTTCCTATGACAAAATATAAGTTGGTACCTCGATATTTACTTAGCGATTATAACATCTTTCTACAAGAGAAAAAAACACGCTCTAAAAAGTACGAAACAAGAAAACACTCTCCAATGAAATTACTTAGTATGTACAAACTATTAAATATTTACCGTTATTAAATAAACTAACTTACACATATTATTATATTTTAATATATTTTCAATTTATAATATTGATAGAGAAATGTTTTAAGGATAAAGTCGTGGTCGTACCTATACCACTTTTTTTAATTTATTATTCTTATGGCATACGACCACGGCTTTATCCTTAAAACATTTCTCTATCAATATTATAAATTGAAAATATATTAAAATATAATAATATGTGTAAGTTAGTTTATTTAATAACGGTAAATATTTAATAGTTTGTACATACTAAGTAATTTCATTGGAGAGTGTTTTCTTGTTTGGTACTTTTTAGAGCGTGTTTTTAAGTAGTCGGGTGTTAGTTTTTAAACTTTATTTTTATTTAACATATTTTGGAGTTTTAAATAGGTTAATCTTGGGTTCATTGATTTCTCAATCTTTCCAACTCCTCGAACAAAAAAAAAAAAAAAGATGTGAATTATATACAATCAGCCCATGAATACAGGTAAAGTCACAAGCAAATGCTAGTAATATATATATATTCAAAATGTACAAGTAAAGCGCTTTCAAATGATACCAAACACGGCATATTTATCTTAACTTTATTTTTTTACTTCGTATGTTTTGTCCGCTAGAGGGCGCCACATTAGATTTTGTGAAATCCCATATAGCCTATAACCAGCGGACAATTAAGACGCTTCTAATGATATGTCATTTGTCGAATTCTGATAAGTAGTTTAGAAGTTACGAGGGAACAGATGAACATCCATACCCACATACATACATACATACATACAGGTCAAAATCATAACCCTCCTTTTGCTTCGCCGTAGTCGGGTAAAAAGTATTCGGATACGGGTTGATCCCTACTCTGCTTAGGTACCCGGTAGATGGCGCTACAATCGACTTCAAATTGTTTTGGATTCCTTAAATCAAAAGAAAAGTACCTACGAAACCCTTGAAGAGTCAATTTGTTGTGTCTGTCAAAAGACCCTTTATCTCAAGAACGCGTCCAGATGTCGAGTTGAATTTTATTTAAACTCAGGTCTGCAGTCCCGTGTTGTGAAAAATCAAACTTCTAAGTTAACGAAAACAAAAAGATGCGGCCGTTTATTTATGTCGCAAAAAACGTATCTATAGGTATTTCGACACTCAAAGGAATCAAAATTCATAGAGTTAGGTACTTTCCGTTAACCTAGAATCCTGAAATTTGGCATGAAGCAAGATCTCATAGCACAAGTAGGTATATAAATAAATCTGAACAGAAAATTTGTCGGTATAATAAAACAAAAAAAAAGTAGGTACTTTTTTCTTTGCGGAAAAATCTTCAAGACTTGGATCGGCTATTGAACTATTTACATAAGTAGTTAAGTTACATTGTAGGTACTTACTGTACCCCTCAGTGTACGAATCCGACTTGCTTTTATCCAAATTTTCAAGAGCGGGATTCGTTATTGGATAATTTTTACCTATCTACCATAAAAAAAAATCGATCTTTCGGATAGTCATTATTGAAGATGTGGTCAGTGTTTCAAATTTATGACTCGAAAACACGATTGTGACAAAAACTGGTTATATCCAGTTTGATCATTTTATCTCATCGTTACATAATTCCCAGTGCTGGTACAGTCAGTCGCACGTCAATACTATAACTTTGACCTTGAGGAGACCCCATTTATTATAAGACAAACCTTGCCAGTCGATGTTTTTTTTTATGGTGGGCACCGCAAAAATCATTCAATGATGATTTCCGCCCATGGGCGAAGCGGAAAACAGTGTCAGACTCTTACTGACTAAACACCCCACAGTTCTTTGCCCTTCGCACTGGGGCCAAACCTTTCTTTCAGAAAGAGACCCTGGGTCCCAGCAGGCTTCGACCCTTTTGCAGAGTCCCTACGGGCCAGTAGATACTGAATTTTGATACTCATGTGCGACCTGGTGAAAGTCTTGGGAATCAGGTAGATACGTCTAGTATCTAACATCACAAATTAAAGGCGACCCATAGATATAAGAAAGGTATTTCTATGGGGCGAATCGGTGAGCAGTGGTGACCGAGTAGTAACGGCCCAGACTTACAAGTTGTAGGTTAAACCCAGCCAGGCACATTACTTCGTGTAATTTATTTAATTACCACTGCTCTCAAAACGGTGAAGGAAAATATCGCGAGGAGAGAAGAAACCGGCATGTCCTAGAACCAAAAATTCGAAGACTTTTGACATCCACCAATCCGCAATAGGCCCGCGTGGTGTAATTATGGCCCATTCCTTTCCTAGAGAGGAGGGCTGTGTCCCAGCCGTGGGAAAATTTAAAAGGCTGATGATGTTGATGAACACTGCGTAAAGCGGAAGCCACGTGTAGGTACCTAGTACCTATTTAGGTTAAGTCACTACGGCCAGCGCTGTGCTCAAGGCTATTTTCTTAGAAAAAAATCTATTTGTGATGATGATAATGATGAATGTACTACTGTACTACAGCTCCTAGAGCCTAGCGAGTTACCTGGCGAGTTGCGATGTGAAGCAACATGCAGCCATCAGGAGAAGTAGCCTATAAACCGGCCACACTGCATACCTACATATGTTGAAGGTTGATTCTTTGAAACCGAGAAGGTGTCTCATTCATCTGGCCTAGTTTTTTGCTTTACAATTTGTTATTTTTATTAATATTAGTTTTCCATTTTTTATTTGCACCCAGTGGCTTACGAAACAAAATAGATAGGTACGAAAGCTATACCAAATGAATGAGACGTTCTCTCGTTTTTATAAAACCACCCTAAACGACTCATGAAATTTCCAAGCGCGTAGCCAGTGCGTACATAGCTTAGGAATGCCACGAGCAATTAGGAAAAAACCACGATAAGAACAGACAGAAAATTACAAGAGCATAAAGATAAAGATAAACTGAAATCCTAAACACTGATATCTATGAATTACTGTCTTCATTTAAATACTCCTTTGTTATGACCCGTTTCAGTCTCTAGACTTTACCAGTAACACTATGAATTCGCAACTCTTAGTCCCGATAGTGCTGGCTTTAGTAACTGTAGTTTATTCGGAATACGATAGTTTGAAAAGTGATTACTATGATCCAAACCCTTGGAATCCAATCCTGAAACCTATCGAGGATCGTTTGAGACCGGTAAAAGTGACTCCGAAGAATGATGAAAAGTATCTGGTGCATAGCGTTGCAGGGAAACCCTATGTTATTGCTCCGTATCCAGGGATCTACTCTTTTCCATACTATGCGTATGGCGAGAGTCCGGTATACCCACCACCGCCGCCGCCAGTGCTAAATCCATTCTACAACGGTAATTATTATGCCAAGAAGGATGGTAAAGAGAAACCGTAAGTTTCGAATTAGGTGGTTACACGTAAAGGTGCGGTGTAAAAGTTTAAATTAACGTAAATACATTTATTTTATATTGTAATGTATCAATTACTTTTTAAATATTAAATGGTCTCTAATAGTTTGTGTTATTTAAATGTCTTATTAACCCGTGATCGCCTATTACCAATTACTGTGATCATCTTTTGAAAGTTGTGTAAGAAGTGATAAAAGAAAAGGAAGGTTAGAAATAGCGTGACGGGTGACATGACAGAATGGTAGAAAAAAAAAAGTGTTGCGCCAGCCCCAAGTAATAAATTATGGGACAAGGACAAGGACAATGATGATCGGTTTTGCTAGTTCTATAAATGCTTACTACTAAGCAATTTTCAGATTCTTACTTACTAAACGACCCATCCCATTCCTTCTTAGCCCTCATACCGGCGTCGGACCTTCCTTTCAGATACCGGACCGAGGCCCAGTAGGCTTCGGCCCTATGTGTAGTGAGCTCATGAGCAACTTCATGAGGTAGGTACTAAAGATCTGGAACTTTTTTTTATTTTGGTGCCTAAATCGAAGTAGGGGGCTGCGTGTAAACATTACAAATGGTTCAACTTATTTCAGCCAAGATAGCTTGACCGGAACCCTCTCCGCAGGGCTTCTACTTCTGGATGCGTATAGAAGAAGTCTTCGTGGTTATACTCGTACATCACAAAGGCTAAACTCCGCTCCACTTCGCTCCTCCTTAGCATTCTAACCTGTCCGTGTCAGGGTGCCAACATTTGTGTTATGTGAACCAACTGTTACGTCAGGATGGTCACAGTAAAACAACGATACTTCTCATTCAACAAGTTTATAATTATAATTCAAATATTACAGCAGCGAGTAGTTATTTGCTTAGCAACCGTAACTAAGGAGTTTTATATAAGGAAGACTGTCAACACAGCGGCTTTTATATCACACACGAATACATTACTATTAATTTACAATTGAATAATCTAATAAAATGGATCCTTAAATATTAATTATTAACAATAATATATATCAAAGAATAATGCACAATATAATAACTTTTACTAATTATTTGATGTACCGGAAGCTGACAAGCGGAAGGCGCTATAATCATTTATTTATAATTATTCGCGTCAATAGACCAAGAAGTTACAATGTCAAGTATGTACTAAGGAGTTTTCATGTCGAGCTGGTATATGACGAACCCGAAGTCTGTAACAGTTATTTCTTCTTATCAGACTAGAATAATGTCAAGCTTCACTTTGCACAATAAGTGCATGTCTACATACCTACAATAAAAAAGAAACCAGAAAACCCTGTAGTTCCACTGCTTTAAGTTAGTTTAAGGTCAAATAGTTCTTAATAAAGTGCAGTCGACTGTACCTAGATATATTTGAAATTTTGAACTTTGTAGGTAAATGGTTTTTAAATTAATTGCCTAACAGTAGGTATTATAATTTGACTAAAAATGCACTCAGAAAATTAATTTACCAGATTGGGTATTTTAGTAACTCAGAAATGCCAAACAAACATGATTTGCCAAAAGTAGGTATGTTTTTATTCTTTATTGTACCTACATAAAAAAAAAACATAAAATGGTTTATTATGTTTTTCCATTTTTTATTTTTTTTGTAGATAATATCTAGCTAAATGAACTCATAAGGTCCAAGCTAAGTAGGTATAAAGAATAATGGTTCATAAAGAAATTGTGTTTCTAAAATTGGATGTGTTTGATATAATTAGGTATATGTAGCAAAGAAATGAGCATATCAGTCATCGTGATATCCCTAGGGATTGACTTTTATTAGATTTAGTTTAGTGAAACGACATATCACTAGATACTTTTAGTAAGAAGACGTAAGAAACAAAAATATTCGATATCTGCCTGGATATCGTGAAGTACCTACCTAATATCTTCATTTCCCTGCAACATATAGGTACATCATTCAATTTTGATTAATCCCGTGAACGGTTAATCCGGTACATGAACCAGTATCGATTTGTAAAAACAAAATTAAAAAATATATTACTTTTCTCTAAAACTCGAATACGCATGTACGAAATTATTTTTTTTAAGTAAACATTAGCTGATCGAGTCCAACGAACTGTAGAAAGTTAGTACCTACGTAACGACCGACAACTAACAATCACAATGCGATGCGATTTTTCCGGCATAGCCTTCAAATATTGCTTAGATATCCTTCGAATCTTTCCTGCAGCCTTAGAATGATCCAGGGCAGCTCTTAAATAATCATATAGTCCTCAAATAATCACGCAGCCCTGTAATGATCCCTCAGTCCTCGAATGATCCCGTAGCGGCGCAGCCATCAATTATGCCCGCAGTCTGCATATCAAACACTCCCCACCCCGTTCCTTCTTTTCCTCTCGCACTGGGGCCAAGCATTCCTTTCAAAACGTGACCTTGGGCCCCAGTAGGCTTCGACCCTTTTAAAGAGTCCCTACGGAAGACCGTTACAGAGACCATGTGACACGATTTCTATACATAGCCTTCAAATAATTCTTAGGTATCCTTATTTTATCGAATAATCTCGCGAAGTCCTCAAATAATGCCGTAGTCCTCAAATAATCCCGCAGTCCTCAAATAATAACGCAGTCCTCGAATGATCTCGCAGCGGTGCAGCCCTCATCTATGCCCACAGCTCTACATACAGTACCTACATACCAAGGGCACATCACAATAGTAATTATAAAATGACGTTACCTACTAAACAAACAGTGCGTAAGTAATAAATATGATCATTGATTCGCAAAACCAAGTCCGTAGAGATCACGATGAGGTGTAATTAAATCATTATGTTATCACAACATTGTTTCACCTGAATAAACATATTTGTGGCTTCAAGGAAATTGTAATTAAAGTGATTTTACGTACCTAGGTACTTGTTTTTTTATGACCTGTGGTTTCTCACAGGTCAACTTAGAAGGTTGTCGGCTGCTTATCCGGACTTACCTGTGGCTCGAGAACAAAGGCCTCCATAGCCAGGACGTAATTGCACTTTTTTTAAAAGGACAACGTCTGTCGGGAACACGGGTCTTAATCTACATCTACACTATCTACATCTACACTAATATAATAAAGAGGTAAAGTTTGTTTTTTTGTTTTTTTGTTTGTAGGAGGTAATCACTGGAACTTATGGTTCGATTGGAAAAATTGAAGCTATAATAGAAAGCTGCTTTACTCCTGAGTGACATAGGCTATAAATTATTTATATAACATGGATATTAACCGAGCTATCACAACTTTTATCTCACAAATTTTCCGCGGACGAAGTCGCAGGCAGAAGCTAGTATAAAAATAAAATTAAACAGAAATAAAACTATATTCATTTACATATTGTGACTGACATACCTATTTTACTACTTTTATAGATTCGCACTTGACCACCGTTACTTGCTTCATGCCACCGTCTCATGATGCATCCGTCAGACGGTGGTCACGTTCACGGAGTGCCTTGAAGAACTGAAAGCAGGCGTGAACACGAATCCGCATGATGATGGCTCCAGATAAGTGTACCTGGAGCCGTCATCAAGCAGATTTCACAATAATGTGATCAAGGACGGAGTGCAATGGTCTAAAAGTAACCTATTCACACTTAATTAATCTACACCCAGACGTAATTAAATTAGATTTTATAGCTACAAGGAAGTACTAGTAATTACCTAATCAAATTAAAAAAAAAACTACAAAACCACAAACAGCGAATATACTGGTTAGCCAAAATTAACAAAAAAAAAACACACATTTAGATACAAAAATTTAGGTTAAAACGAAAAAGAACACATGAAACGTTATTGCACTTAATTGAGAAACCACTAATTATTATGTAAATTAAAAATAGATAAGTTGTAAGTATAACATTTGTATTAACAATAACGTTTGTCTTCAGGCTTTTCTACGAAAAAGTGTTACTATTATATCATAAATATTGTCTAGCTTCTAGAAAAACATGAACTCGCGTAATGGCGGGGATTTTCTAAGTGTCACTAAATATTGTATTCGACAATGAATTTATTATCACCTGACTGCGGTGCTCAAAGTTTTCGTTAATATCTTCCATTATTGAAATACTGGGACAATTTGCCCGCTGTGGTTTTTCCGCCCGGTCATAATTTTTCAATACGCTGTTGGGTATTTATATTTTGGATTTTGTATTCCAACTAAATGTACAATAAACATTCAATCAATAAACATTAACAAAAAAAAAAAAAACAAGCATCAATGACAATTCACGTCATTTAAAAAAAGAACATTTACTGCCGTTAGTCATCAGTTATATGTAAGTACCTATACAAAAAGTTTGCAGTCGAATATACACACTTACTCGAAAATCCGATCTTATCTCTGCCGCTGTTAGGCATGCAATGTACTGTTTTTCACACTAGTGCTGAAAAGTACCTGCAGTTACCGTCACAATTTATTGATAGGTCCATTTTTACAACACCTGCTCGACAATGCCCTTTTATATGTCATACAATATCATACGATCATAATTTGGGTGTCTTCAAGGCTAGAGTGAATAGTATGAAGGAAAAATCCCAATTAGATTTTTAATTCATGGTGAATAGGCTTTTAATAAACTAATGCGCCTCAACATCAACGATTGCATCATTGCTTAACATCAGGTGGAATCACAGTCAATCATTAGTTTAAAGCAAATAAAAAAAAGATAATCATCACTCATTCTGTCACTAGGACTTGTATTAATATTTATTCTACGCTGTAGGGAGATAAATAATGTATTATGGGTGATCTTTAGGTAATAAAAGATTGGCCGTGACCTAACCCATAACCGAACCAGGACTGGACACGAGACATCACAACTGTCAATCGTCTCCACTAGAGCACGGCAGAGCTCCGCCCAAGCGGGACAGGCCTCTTCTCCCGTATGCTCGACCATATCCTCCGGGCGATCAACACAATCGAGCATTTCACGTCTAAACACAAAACCGGTGAGGGACTGCATCAGGCTGAAAGTGAAGAGGCCATAGCACCTCTGTAGACAGATCTCAAGGATTTTTTTTTATGGTAGCTACCCATTGTTCGCCGTCCGCAAGCACGCGCCTACGGTGGCCGGATATCGGCGGTATCGTGGCGGCGACGGCTACGGCGAGGGCGCCGTTGCCTTTGCCTTATGCGATCGGCCTCCTCTGTTACTAGCATTATTGCCTCGCAGAAGGTGGCGACCGCCTGCCACTCCTCCTCTGTGGACCATGGCCTGAACCAAGGCTCGGCGCAAGTGTTCGCCGCCGCCAATTGCCCCCACGAGGGCACGGCGATGCTCTTCCCAAGCTGCTCCACCATGACATCCGGGCTAGTCACAGTGGCGTCGCTTCCGCACGAATCCGGTGCAGGAACCCTCGTACTTGCTATGTCCGGTTAGAACCTGCGTCATGCGGAAGGTGAGGACGCCGTGAGGTCTATCCAGTCAGGCCTTAAAGATGGGACTTACCGCCGAGATAATGGCGTGCCCAAGATCTCAGGGATGGAAATTACCATTGCGATTGAGGTATGCCCACTCTTAATGAACCATAAAATGAAACAAGTTCCGACAATGATTAATTTGTAGAAAAAACATTTATAAGTTGGGAACCACAAACAGATTTACAAATTAGCATAATAGAAGAAAAAAACAATGATTGCTTGAAAGATGGATATATATAAAGCACAAGATAATAATATCTAAAGCAGTAAGCCGGCACTGTTTGCAATCATGGCAACTTGTAAGGTAGGTGTTATTATGTCGTTATTTATAATATCTACTATTTATTCGAGCTATATTATTATAACACTGATTTTTATCAGTTTTCTGCAAATAATTTCGTTCTTGAATTGCTCATTAGATCCATTAATTGGCGGTTCTATTATGGATCCTTTGAGAATTAAGAATTTCAAACTCTGGGAGTTGCAGAATTTTTTTTTTGTTAAAGAATTTGGTTTTGAAAAAACTATTTTATTTTTATAAGTTATTAAAAAAAAGTGTGAAATGCTTGCTTTTAATGACTATTTTGTTAATCTATTTTTTATTTATTTATATTTTTTATGCTTAGACTAATCAAGTGAAAATTATGTGTAGGTATATGTCATCGGGAAAGACTCCGTAAGACTGTAAAAAATCGCGGGATTTTTTTTTGGGTTATTAACGATCTTATTTAAATATTATGTAATTTTCCAATTACATTATATTAAGATTTATTTTATTTATTTATTTATAGTTAATTAAAACGGTACAAGCCCAATAACATTAATTAACATGGAATTGTGAAAACATAACAAATAATAATACATAATATTGGTAATTGTATGGAAGATTAGATTATACATTGATTTCATTATTATAATAGAATTATTTCAATAATATATAATTTAAAATTAATTAATTAGTAATTAATTTTAAATTATATATACTATTTAATAGTGAAAAAATAACATATAAAATTATAATCCGTAGCGCGTTTTAGGAAAGGGGGCTTTGTTTTATAAAAAAAAATAATATAAAAATGTTTTTCGTGTTCACTTTTGCAGAGGTGATACATTTTTTTAATAGAAACGCCGTAATACTAAACGTGTTATTGCAAAATAGATAAAAATAAATTGAATTTCGAGTGAGCTATAATAATAGTACTTAATGTGTTTAAACAATTTATATGGAAATATAAATCAAGTATTAATAAAATCAGCATAATCACAATATTATCTTTTATAATTATTTCTTTATTCATTATTCTATCTTGTATGTAACATTTATTTTTTATATTTGTTAAAAAAAAAATTTTTTTTTTATAATAAAAATATATAGGTACCGACTCTATATTTATTATTACCATATTGACGGCTTGCTTAACAAGATAATTGCGGGAAAAACCCTCGGAAAATCTTTCGCTCTTAGTCACACTGTTCATGAATTACTTATTCATAAAAATAAAATAGTTTTTTCCAAGACAAATAATGAAAAAACCTTAAGCGCAACGTTGGCCGCAACGATGAAATCAAAATAGGTACATTGTATTGTTAACCCAATGTTCCAATACATAGGATTGTTAATAGCGGACCCCGGGCACCGAGGTGAAAGCCAAAGTTGGCAACCGGGACTAATACCGCTAGGATGATGATGATAGGATTGTTAATCAAATGTACCTATTTCGATTTCATCGTTACGGCCAACGTTGCGATTAAGGATGTTTTCTTAAAGAATAGTACTGCTGAATCTAGCTAATTTAGAATCCTTTTTCCTAGAATTTGTAATTACAGTTTTTGATTGCCACAAACTAGTGCTTGACTGCGATCCTACCTGATGGTAAGCAGTCTGCGTTGTCAAAATATCTAGACACCTTCACCAAGTTTCAGCTAAATCTGATGCATGATAAAAACCCCAACCAAAACTTCTGTTGCTATGCTGACTAAGACAGAATCTTGACATGGCGGCTCCAGTACGCTGAATGTCCCGGCCCCGTACGCCGCCGGGATTTCGATCCCGATTTTCGGCCACCGTAGGCGCGGGCTTGCGGACGGTGAGCAATGGGTAGCTCGCCGTCTGGTCGTCTGGTAACAGTCCGAACCCAACCAGTTGTTGGCAAATGTAGAGGCCCAACTGCAGGGCCGAAGCCTACTGGGGTACCGGTCCAGTTTCTGAAAGGAAGGTCCGACCCCGCTATGAAGGCTAAGAAAGAATGGGATGGGTCGTTTAGTCAGTAAGAGTCAGACACTGTTTCACCCAAGGGCGGGATTCGTCATTAGATGATTTATCCCACCATAAAAAAATTCACCACTATTTCACCAGTCAGTAAATGATGGAGCCACCATGACATATCTCCTCCTGGAGCCTAGAGGGTGGTGCAAACTGTTACCTCGACTCCAGGAATAAGGCAAGGAAGGTACGGGGTAGGTTTTTTAGTCAGTAAGAGTCTGACACTGGTCTCCCGCTCCGCCCTAGAGCGGGTTTCGTCGGAATTGGATGATTTTCACCTACCTTAAAAAAAAAAAACAAAAAAAAAAACCATGACATATCTAATACGACGTCTAGAGTTACGTAATATGAGTTTAAGAATTTTTCTAACAAATAGATAAAAACAAGGATATTGGTTATAAGTCAAAATAATTATCTAATCATCATCATCGGCCTTTTTAATGTTCCCACTGCTGGGACACAGGCCTCCTCTTTAGGAGAGGGAATGGGCCATAAATCCACCACGCGGGCCCAGTGCGAATTGGTGGATGTCACATGTCTTTGAATTTTTGGTTGTAGGACATGCCGGTTTCTTCACAATGTTTTTCTTCACCGTTTTGAGACCAGTGGTGATGAAATAAATTACTTAAAGTAATGCGCCTGGCTGGGTTTGAACTCGCGACGCCGTTAAAATATGTCAAAGTAGGCCTGTACCAGCTACTTCCTATCTAATAAAACGTTCTTTTGCAGAGTTTGTTAATCTTCGGAATACTTTTGGTCCTGATCGTTGCGGCCTTCGGTCAAGGCTTTGGAGGCTTTGGAGGTCGTGGCGGCTTTGGTCGTGGCGGTGGCAACTTTGGCGGTGGCAACTTTGGAAGTGGCAACTACGGTTACGGTGGTGGTCGAGGCGGCGGATTTGGTGGTCGAGGCGGCGGATTTGGTGGTCGAGGCGGCGGATTTGGTGGTCGAGGCGGCGGATTTGGTGGTTGACGCGGTTAATTCTCGAGATGTCAAGCAGAAGCGAATATGAATGTTTGAAAATGATATTGTATGCGTTTTGCTGAATCAGAACCGGTATTCCACAAATTGACTTGTTAAACGTAAGCTACGAAATAAAATATAGTTGTTAATGAATTATAGAGTTTGTTTTATTTAAAAATGCCTGATGTTTATAACTTGTGTGGACTTTAGCTTTAGTGTAGGTACCTACTCGTACTTCAGCGAAAGTACCTAAGTATGTACTATCCTTTAGCGAAATAATACGAATATACAGGGGCGTAGCTACCGCCGTATCTGCCGTATCAATTATACTGGGCCCCCGCAGTACAGGGGCCCCGACCTAGGCAAAAATTCGCAACATGTTATCCACAACCGTCTCATAGGGCTAAGCAACTGTAATAAAAATACGTTTTTTTTTATACGGGGTCCCCGAAGTACTTTTGATACGGGGCCCCTGTGGGACTAGCTACGCCACTGCGAATATACACAAAGTTGATACGACAGATGGGCTTTCCTTAAAAAGGTTCATTGTACACACCAATATGAACAACATTTACCTAATGCCAACCCATAAATCACGAAAAAAACCCGCTGCTCCATAGATTTATGTTCACATAATTCGACAAAATGTATGGAGCAGCGGGATTTTTTTGGTTTAAAGAAAAAAAAAAAGAAAAGAAAACTTTTTCCCAAAATAGACTCACACAATCACCACCACCACCACCATTTTTGGGTTGGTCTCTTATCAAAAGTTGTTGCTGTGTACAATGATCGCTTTAAGGAAAGCCATCTGTCGTATCAACTTAATTCAAGAGTGAATAGGTTACTTCTAAGTAAACGCGCTCCATCGTCTGCCGTATCGTCGCTTTCCATCAGGTAAGATAGCGGTCAAGCGCGAACCTATCTTACTAATATTATAAATACGAAAGTTACGATGTTTGGATGTTTGTTACTCAATCACGCCAAAACGGCTGGACGGATCTAGATGAAATTTGGCACAGGCATAGGATACACTCCGGAATAGGACATAGGCTACTTTTTATCCTAGAAAAACTTAAGGTTCCTGTGAGATTTCACATTTCGTTTGATCAAGTGTAAAATTGTATAGGGCAACCCATAGAAATATACTGTGGGGCAACCCCAATACCACGCGTGCGAAGCCGCGGGCAAAAGCTAGTAATCAATAAATAAAGCTTACAATAAATAAATAAATAAAATACTTGGAAACGTAGTTGATTACCATGGGCTTCATCAAAAGGCTTACAGTAACCCTAAGGGTAACATAAAGGGCTATACTCGGAGTTTCCTTGCGTGAATGAAGAGTTACCTATATACAAAAGAACCAAGATTACTGACATAGCTCGAAGAATCGCCTAACTGTACTAGCTGTGGGCAGGGCACATTGCTCATGAGATGCGAGATGGCCGTTCGTCGGGGCGAAACTTTAGGGAAGCCTATTTCTAACAGTGGACTCCCTTCGACTGAAATGATGATGATATATGAGTAGGAATATACTAGCTTTCGTTAGCGGCTTATGTCACTCAGGAGTCTAATCAGCTTTCTAATGTTACTGAATTTTTTCCAATCGGACTAGTAGTTCCAGAGATTACCTCCTACAAACAAAAAAACAAACTATACCTCTTTATTATATTAGTGTAGATTATAGTTATTGAGGATGGCTGCCTACGCTTTTTTATGCAACATTACCTAGTCACGAAATCAACAGAGCTTGTGTTGTGACTTTGTGAGTAGGAACTGGACAACTGACAAATATAGTTAGGTATATATTTCTAAATACATCATCATCACCAGCTTTTTTAATGTTCCCACTGCTGGGACACAGGCCTCTTCTCTAGGAGAGAGAATGGGCCATAATGAACCAGGTGAGTCTGGTTGGTGGATGTCGCATATCTTCGAATTTTTGGTTCTAGGACAAGGTGGTTTACTCACGATGTTTTCCTTCATCGTTTTGAGAGGTGTGGTGGAAATAAACTACACAAAGTAATGCGTCGGGCTTGGTTTAAACCTACGAACTACAACTCGTATTTCGGAGCCTTTGCCACTCCATTGTCACTGCTCTAAATACACAAGTATAATTATATTATTGATAAATTATACCCAGACAGATCAAATCATCGTGCTCATCACACAGTGGGTGTTGGGTAGGAATTGAACCCACGAATTTCAGCATAGCCCCTAACCATTAGACCAAAAAGCCAGCTTTTCTTTGCCCAGTGGTGCTGCGCAGTTTCCACGTGTATCAAACGACGTTTTTACAATGAAATAAATAATAACATTTACGAAGAAATAAATAAACGCAGGTTGACAAGCGACTGGTGGCTGCTTGACGCCCTGAAATGCGGCGTGGGCGAGTTTGTGCATTTTTCCACACTAGTGCGGAAAACGACAAATTGCGTGCCTAAGTCAAACCAGGTTTTCGAGTAAATGTATTGGAACAGTTTTTTTTTTAAATTCAATTAGACCCATCAAACAAACTTCTAAATTTTATTATATACTAGCAACCCGCCCCTGCTTCGCACGGGAACTGATATTGAATATATTATGCATGTAAGATACACATAAACTTTCCTCTTGAATCACATTATTACTTAAAAAAAACCGCATAGAATCCGTTGTTTTATACTATGTAATGATGATAAGGTATTTATAATAGTGTCGACCTACCTATAGATTGAAATATGGTATTGGTAGGCTCGCACTTGACCACTGTTTCATGTCCGGTCGTCTGGTAATCATCCAGATCAAGCCTAGTCGTCGACAGCGCGCAAAGTTCCCGCGCGCCTCAAGGAGTTGTCAGCAAATATAGAGGCCCAACTGCAGGGCCAAAGCCTAAAAGAGCCCCGGTCCGGTTTCTGAAAAGAAGGTCCGACCCCGGTATGGGGTCTGATAAGGTATGGGGTGGGACGTTTAGTCAGTAATGATGATGATGTAATGATTCGCCATTAGATGATTTTTCCCACCATAAAAAAAACACTGTTTCATCCTATGGTAAGCGAAGATGTGGTCAACGGGGCACGCTTATCTACACTCATACGATTATTTCTAGGTTGTAGTTATTAAAAAACACAGACTCAACATTGAACGTGATTCGTATTAAGATTTTGTGCGTTTGGGTGAGTGTCTACCATCATTATGCACCGATGGTGCATCGACGAACTCCTGGTGGTCCGTCGTAGGGAGAAGAAGAAGTCCAGAAGGGTCGAAGTGAACTGGAGCTAACACTTGGTTAGCCTCTGAAAGGCACGGCGTGTCACATTTTTTCTGACTTCTGAAATCCACATCATCTTCTTTATTTTCCCTTTGCGGTCCTGGATCACGGGTTATCTAGGCAGAAGTCAACCTTTGGTTTGGGCCCTTACGATTTCGGAAGGAAAGGAAACACTGGTGTGTTTAAGTTAGTGAAAGTTTGACATTCCTACCTCATCCTTATCTCATCTAAAAAATGAAGGAGAATTTCCTAGAAAAACCTCAAATTGTTGAGAACCACATACAAGTACAGATATTTAATATTCCAATTAGCATAGTATGACCAGAAAAACTGTGATTGCTTTGTAAAGAGGATATATATATAAAGCACAAGGAAACAATACATTGGCAGTCATATGTTATAGTTCGCGACCATGGCATCATCTAAGGTACTTATTATATCATCTATTTATTGTTTGATTAGTTCTGACTTCAAAGAAACTCATTTAATTTAATGTCTATCCATAATTATTTGTGTATACAATATTATAATATTGTTTTCTGATGATACTTTCTTATCGTGGGCAAAAATCATCTAATTAAAAACTCCGCCCTTGGGAGTAGCAGTTGAAATATGTCTCTCCTACTCTCTCTCTCTACTCTCTTACTCTCTCTCTTCTCTCTCTTTTACTGACTAAACAACCAATTTCTTCCTACGTTGCCTTTATACCAGGGTGTTTCATTTCAGACGCGAACCCTTAGCCCCAGTTGGCTTCGACCCTTTTACAGGGTCCCTACGGTTTGCTGACAAGTCCTTGAGACGCGCGGAAACATTGCGGGCCCGTCGGCGGCAACTTGGACTTGGTCCGGGCGGTTACCAGAGTATCGGACGGCAAGCTACCCATTGCTTGCCGTCCGCAGGTCCGCACTTATGATTTCTGATGACACTTTGAAATTATGTCCAAGATATTTGTAATACATAGCATGATTGAAAAAGTGTCTATGGAGTTTCTTGCACATTCTTCTCCATAGAAATGATTTATTTAAAATGATTCTCGATTCTTTGAGAGTCAACGGCTTCCGGTCGAATTCAACGTCTGCTTACCAATTTCGGCAGAAATCCAGTTTCTGCCTAAATCGAATTCGTTCTGACACGATATAGAACAAAGTTTGGAAGCAGACGACGGCAATATCAAAATCAGGTCTAGACTTAGCATAAATATCGCTTAGAATCATTGTTTGCATTGAACTGAGTAAACTAACATAAATTAACGACTTATATAAGTAATGCCTTAATATAAGCAAGTATTTTCAGTCCAAGATAGACCTAAAAATTTTTTATACCTTGGGGTTTTTTTGGGAGTCCCCAATAACCAGGTTCAGCATTCTGGTCATGTCTGAAGAACAGACACGTACCGAAGGCACACCCTCTCTTAAAAATCTCTGCCCAAGAGCACCAACAGCTGTTGGAGCCGATACTCCTGGGCAGCGCACCCCCTGTGATGGTCCGACTGGACTCCGCTCTGTGTTGTGTTCCTCTCTGTCTGGTCTCTCCCTTAAGGCATTCCGGCATGAATAGCTCTACCGACATAGCCCTCAAGATCATAGAGACACGCAAGCCCCACCACGACGACAAGGGGGGAACACGGTAAGTGGGGTACCTATGAGACCATCTGGTCTGCTGACGCTGCGTTGGAATTTAAGGCCACCCACAAGGTGGACTAACCTGGTGAGGATCGCAGCAATCTGTTGCATTTGCAAGCTCCCGATATGGTGGCGCGTAGTGTTCAACGCATGCCTCTCTTAGACGTATAGGAGAACTCTCTCCAATTTGTGAGGAGACCCACGAGGCTTGGGTCACCACTAGTCTGGGGCAGCGGAAGTCAAACTGCACCCGTAGCATTCGATAAAATTGTACGAGGGAACACCAGGGTTTTAGACAGTAAGAGTCTGATAGACCCCTCCACCTACCCAGGGTGGAAGACACCCATGAGGATTTCCACCACAAAAAAAAGGCCTATGTCAAGCTGCAGACGTCTTTCGGCTGATAGATGACTTTTGAGACTGGTTTAATTATATTCGCTCGACTATTACACAAATAACAAAAAGCCTTGTTTTCAGGCCCTTTTGCTCTTCGGAGTGTTGCTAGCCGTATTCGCCGTGACCTTCGCACAGTTTGGTGGAGGCCGTGGAGGGCGAGGAAACGGTGGATTCGGCGGTAACCAAGGAGGTTTTGGTCGACCAAATCCTGGACCTCCAGGCCCAGGTGGATTTGGTGGAGGCCCAGGTGGACGCCCTGGTCCAGGCGGGTTTGGTGGAGGCCCAGGTGGATTTGGTGGACGCCCAGGCCAAGGCGGTTTTGGGGGTAACCAAGGCGGTTTTGGCGGAGGTAACAACGGTTTTGGAGGCCAGGGAGGATTTGGCGGTAACCAAGGAGGTTTTGGCGGTAATCAAGGAGGTTTTGGCGGTAATCAAGGATTTGGTGGACGCCCAGGAAGAAACCAGGGTGGCTTTGGATTCGGTGGTGCTCAGCCAAGAGGCTAAACGGAGATACCATATAAGAGACGACTTAACGATGAGAATATTTACTTTGCCTGGAACGATATTAAGTTGTTGTGTTATCTACACTAGTCACTTGTTACCAGTAAGATGATACAAAATGTTATTTTTGTTTGTACTGATTGAGTCAAATTGATTTGTCCAATATTTACACGTGTAAATGTTTATTTATATCCGCGTACGTTTCGCAAAATTTCCGAGTTATTTACTTAGTCAATGTACACACACTGATCGGAATTTTCCTAAATGGACTCTTGTTAAATGTTTAATGGCGAAATAAAATGTTATTGTATTTTTTTTTGTCTTATTTTTGCTGTCACTGCCACTTCTTCAAACCTAAATATGTGGTTTACCACTGAGAGACCAAAATTTTCAGCTATTCTTGAATTTAATTTATTTTTGAAATATGTAAATAGGTAAATACCATAGCGGTAATTTCTGTTTGATCACTAAAAAAAAATTTCTTTGAAGTTGGGATTGCGGGGGGTGAGCAATAGGTAGCTTGACATCCGGTTGTCGACGGCGCGTTCTGTTCCCGCGCGACTCAAATTGTCAGGAAACGTAGAGCCCTACCTGCAGGGCCGAAGCCTACAGGTCCAACCCCGATATGAACGCGAAGAAGGAATCGGGTGGGTCGTTTAGCCAGTAAGTATTTCCCGCTCCGCCCAAGTGCCGGATTTGTCTATAGAACATTTTATCCCACCATAATAGAAAACCTTTGAAGTTTTCATTTCAACTGCAAGCAAAAATTAACTTTACAGTGGTCAGGGGGGCAATGTTTTCGATGGTACTTAGGTACCTATTTAATTTTTCTTATTCACTAAATATAGAACTTTATAATAAAAATTCTTGAAAAGACTTGATTGTGTCATCAAGTTTTTCTGTGTACATGAGTAAATACATAGGTATATGTACAATGCGTTTCAAATAAGAATAGGATCGATTGCCATTTTGTGACGTCACGTCATAGGTATTGTCAAATCTATAAAATTTTTTGTCCAATATATTCGATTTGACAGTATAACATGACGTCACATCATGGCAATAAATTCGTCCTTATTAGGAACCCTTAGTAATCAATTTGCGATTAATTAAAAGCTTCTCTATTAATAAAACAGCAACAATAATTAGGTAGCTGTCTCAAATTCCTAAGTTTGTATTCTGAGAAAGCTAAAAGAAATTCTACTATTTTTTTTTGCTGTGAATCTGTGTCCTAGTTCTAGTTTTTTTTTTAACTAGAAATACAGGTTTTGATGTGCGTATAAAAGAAAGTGAAAATAATTGGTTAAAATTAATTTTGAGCTTGTGACACACTTTTACGCACGAATATAATATTTATTTAGGTTTTTCTACTCATTCTTACATTCCGGATCAAAACTTGTTCATCATGATCAAATTGTTTTTTTTTAAGACAGATATAGCACGAAAAGTATTGAAACTGGTTTTTATTATTTTTATAAATAGATGAGCAACTTATTTTTATGAATTTAATAGATTATAACGTTGAACGTAGGTACATCTACATGTAGGTACTCTTGTACACATAAATAATCTATAAATAAAATGTACCTGTTTCTGGTTGTAAAAATTTTTGGGTGTCTCCAAGGCTAGAGTGAATAGGCTTTTAATAAACGAATGCGCCTCACCATCAATGACTGCATCACTGCTTAACATCAGGTGGGATCGCTGTCAAGCATTAGTTTATGTATCATCATCATCAGCCTTTTTAATGTTCCCACTGCAGGGACACAGGCCTCCTCTCTAAGAGAGGGGGGAATGGGCCGTAATTCACCATGCGGGCCCAGTGCGGGTTGGTGGATGTCACATGTCTTTGAATTTTTGGTTCTAGGGCATGCCGGTTTCCTCACGATGTTTTCCTTCACCGTTTTGAGTTTATGTATAGCAAATAAAAAAAAAGTGTTACATTTTTGTCATTAAATGCATAAGAAAAAATTATACGATAAATCTTGCGGGTGGCCTATGTCCATCAGTGGACGTCTTTCGGCTAAAATGATGATGATGATGATGAAGAGAGCCCGTTATTGTAGGTGTAGTGGCAAAGGCAACCACACCTACAATCTGCTCAGGACCTCTGGTATACTGCATCGACTGTACCTCGCCCTGATCAACTGCACATCTTCTCCTAGGCGTACCTTTCTCTCAAGGGCCCGAACCGAAGGGGCCGAAACCGAACCTTACAAGGTACCCGGACGTATTTCGAGAGACCTTTTCGAGGTCAACAAGTACCATGTGCAAATTTTTATGCGCACCTCTGTATTCCTCGCACAGCTGGCGTATAGCGAAAATGGTGTATGAAAAATACATGGTCTGTTATGTCACAACCATGGGTTTAGCAGGAAACCAGCGTCAGGCACTAGTTGTTTGGCTATAAAATTGTGGTCCGGATTCTGACAGCTGAGACGTGAGTAATTTCGTTCCCTCGCGCGTGTAGCTGTCTTCTTTGCTAGCAACACTGCTTCGCAGAAGGAGGCGACAGCCTGCCATTCCTCCTCGCACCAGACCATGGTCTGTACCAGGGCCTCCTTGACCACTATCTCACCTGTAAGTTTTTTTTTATGGTCGGCAAAAATCAGCCAATGACAATTCCAGCCCTCGAGCGGAGTTTTATGCAACCTCAAATTTTTGCGGAAGTTACCTATATTTTTATTACCTACCTAACTATTTATTATACTCCAGTTATGTGGGCGCAAAATTAAAAATAAGTTACTAAAAGTACCTATGTCATGTTTTTTTTAAGAATTTACCATGGAAAATCCATAAATTTTCTCTGTCACATAAGAAAAACCAGTATTTTCCGTATTTCTTTATAATTTCGCGATTACCGAGTCATTTATGAATATATCACAAAGGTGCTACTTTGTCGATTCTTGTTTGTTTAAAATATTAGAAGTGATTCTCAAAGTTTTGTTATGAAACAATTTAGCATAATCAGCGTTCTAATGTTCTTACTGCTGGGACTCACCGTTTTGAGAGCAATGGTATTGAAATAAATTACAAAAAGTAATGCACCTGGCTGGGTTTGAATCCGTGACCTATAACTTGTAAGTCGGGGCCGTTACCACTCGGTTTGGTACCATGACCTGACATGACTCGTACCGTTACCATGGTTTCATAAAAAAAAATGGTATGATTTACCTAATAGAGGAATCCTAAGGTTTTTTTGGGGGAAAAATCATCTAATGATGTCATTGGAAAGACAGAGAGAAGTGGAGGCGTTTAAGTGGGAAAGCGGAATTCGGGCACCGAGGTGAATGCCAAGGTACTAGCAACCGGGACTGGCGCTAAGATGATGATGATTGTTCTTAATGCGGTGTACAATAACGCATAATTAAATATATATTTTTTTTATCTCGTTATGGTGAATCCCCAGATCAGTGACGCGTTGGTTCCGGTTTACTATAAAAATGTTGAGAACCGGTACTTACACCAACTGCGTCGCCACTATGGTATGGCCATAAAATGACAGTGAAAACCCAAATCTTTTGGGCATATATTTAAAGCGGTATTTTGATATCTCGTCAGTAATTTGTGAGAAGACAAGCAAAAAACATCGAAGAAATGGCAGTGACTAAAGTAAGTTGAATTGTAGTCTTTCATATTATACTCATATCTAATACTAGCTTTTGTCAGCGGCTTCGCCCGCGTACATAAAATATAGCCTATGTCACTCAGGAGTAAAGCAACTTTCTATTGATGCTAAAATTTTTCTAATCGGACCAGTAGTTCCAGAGATTACCTCCTACAAACAAAAAAACAAAAAACAAACTTTACCTCTTTATTATATTAGTGTAGATATACCGGGTAAAATGGGGTGAATAGAAACTCAGGGGGCGAATAGAAACAAAATTTTTTATTTGGATTATTACTTTGATTTCATATTTTTTATTTTAATAAAGCATTTTTGTTTTCAATATTAAATTTATAAAAAAAAATAAATGCTGCGTACAATTTTTAAATAACGTGTAAAAATAACAAAATGTTGTTTCTATTCACCCCGGATTCGTTTCTATTCACCCCGTTTTACGGGGTAAGTAGAGGTATTTTATTTTATTTACATAAGTGGGCGTGGATGGCCAAATTTAGAACTATAAAATTTAGCACATAGGCATTGTCCAAAACCCAACAATGACAATAGGTACCTACTAACTCATAATTTGCATCTAATAGCTATATAAATGCCAGACGAATACGAGTATCTTTTAGCGCCCCATATATTTACTCAAAGGATTGTTCTAATTTAAGTGAAAACCAAAATTGTATCATTGAATGAAACATCAACAATACCGGGTAAAATAGAAACATAATTTTTATTAGGATTATTAGGTACTTTGATTTCATATTTTTTAGTTTTAATAAAGCATTTTTTATTTTAATTTTGAAGTTATAAAAATATTTATTGTAAATGCTGCAAACAATTTATTAATAACGTGAAAAAACAACAAAATGTTGTTTCTATTCACCCCCGATTTGTTTCTATTCACCCCGTTTTGTTTCTATTCACCCCGTTTTGCGTATTCCTTTGTTTTATTTTTAATTAATTATTATATTATAACTATTTATATTTTTTAATTTATTTTAGAAAATTGTACAATTGTTTTACTACCTACAAACCAATCGCTACTTCTTATGATTTGAGTGAGCCTACTAAGATTTTGTGAATGATTTTTTTTTTCTTTTTTAGTTCACATTATTAGCAGTGATCCTGGTGGTGTTAGTGTCGGTGGCCACTGCACAGTTCGGTATCGGGGTTGGAGGCCTCGGGTTTAGACCCGGGTACGGTGGCTACGGCCCAGGCTTCGGAGGAGGCTTCAGGCCAGGTAAAAAAGTTTTTTTTTTTTAATTTTTGCTATCATGACTTTAGAGTTTCGCCAAGCTGTCTATCTTCCGCGAATAATCTCAGCGACCGTTAGCACTAGAAAGCTGAAATTGGTACTAATATGATTATCAATCACGCCGACAAAGAAAAGAATAAAGTACATTTTTTTAAAACTCGAATTAATTTACGCATCGACGAAATTATTTTATTTAAATAAAGAAAAAAAAGTAAAAGTGAATCTTAACGCTTAACGGTCATACATATACACCGTTAAATTTTGGTTGTTTTAATCCCTTGGAGGGTCTAAAATTAAAAAATAAAGTTGTTTTTCTCCCTAAAACTAAAATTAATTTACGCGTATAAGAAATTCATTTCTTTAAGTAAAGAACAGCTAAACGGGTTCAATGGCCGCAGGTAGTTAGTACGCATCGACCGAAGACTACCTACGGTCATTGAATCCGCTCAGCTGTTCTTTACTTACAGATATGAATGAGTTCAAGTAAGATTTTGGAATAGGTAGGTACTTTTTTTGGTGTGGTAAAATCATCCAATGACATCATCAGCTCTTAGGTGGAGCGGGATATAGTATCAGACTTTTACTGACTAAAAACCCACCCTATCCCCTGATTGCCTTCATTCTAGGGCCCTGCCTCGTCTTGTTCACGGGCTTGACCTTCTATAGCTAACCATGTATTTGTGTGCATGGTTTGTTGAGTTAACTTTTTGTTTTTTTTTTTCAGGTGGCTTTGGAGGATACGGATACCGTCCAGGATTTGGTGGTTACCGACCCGGCTACGGACTAGCATATGGACCAGGCGTTGGACTTTTCTTCAGACGCTAAACTGACCCCATGGAACTTTTATGAGACTAGAATTTTGTGATACTTTTTGTACATTTAATTTATTATAAACTTAATTTTAAGTGAAATCTGGGACTTTTTGATTTACCACTTCTTTCTAAAGTTTTAAAACAACAAATTATTGACTTAAATAGGTATTTTCAAAAACGAAAATAGACATACAGCTGTCTTGAAACATTATCTATTTATCGCGATCAATCTACACTTCTCATCAAAAAAATCGAAACACCTTGCAAGTTTACGTTTTGTCAGGATTATCAGAAAAATGTGTACATTTAGGGATAAATGTTAAATGTCGTTTAATAGTGAGTAATATGAGCTTATCAAATCTTAATGTTAATGTTCTAAATTTAAATGAATTTTTCATAGGTTTCGTATTTTGTTAAATGAGTCATTTTTATTCCGTATGGAGTATAAAGGAAATGGATAAAACAACACACGTAAATGAAAAAAAAAGCTAAAAAACGTTTATTTAATAACTTGTATTCCCTCCCCGAGCTCTAATTACTGCTTCCATACGGTTCTTCATCGATCGGATGAGAGTCACGATCACATGCTGTGGTATATTGTCCCATTCCTCTTGGATTGCATCTTGCAGCTGGCTAAGTGTTTCTGGGGCAGGATCTCTTGCTCGAATTCGTCTCTTTAATTCATCCCATAGATGTTCAATGGGATTCATGTCCGGGCTTCTTGCTGGCCATTCCATAATAGAGATATCGACTTCGTTAAGATAATCTCGTACGACGCCCGCGGTGTGAGCCCTAGCATTGTCGTGCATGAATATGAAGCCGTTGCCAATAAAATGTGCATAGGGCATCACATGAGGCTCGAGACACTCTTCGACGTACCGATGACAGTTTAGTGCAGGCAGACGTGGCCCAGACACGAAAGCAAGCTCTGTCTTACCGTCGGCGCTGATTCCTCCCCAAACCGTCCACGAACCGCCACCATAGCTGACCTTTTCTTCAATGCAGCATTGTGCATAGCGTTCTCCGTCTCTTCTGTAGACCTTGTTCCTTCCGTCGTTACCATACAGCATAATTTTACACTCATCAGAAAAGAGAACTTTGCTCCACTGTAGGTATGACCAATTTAGGTGCTCACGTGCAAAGTTAAGGCGCGCTCTTCGATGGTCTGCAGTTAATTTCGGCCCATTTGCTGGCTTATGCGGTACCAGTCCACGATCCTTCAACCTTCTTCTAATTGTAGAGTCACTTACAGCCACCCTTCGTACAACACGAAGCCGCTGCTGCAGTTGAAAAGCGTTAAGGCGTCGATTTCTTAAAGAAGTTGTTACAATAAATCGATCATCTCGCTCAGAAGTGACCCGATTCCTGCCAGATCCTGAACGGCGCGTGAACAAACCAGTCTCCCGATAACGTTTATAGACTCTATGAACAGATGACAGGCTTAGATGCAGTCTTGCAGCCACAACACGCTGACTAAGGCCAGAATCCAGCAATGCCACAACTTGGGCGGCTTCTGTGGGCGAAGTATCCATACGTTTTAGAAAAAAAACCTTTTTTCAGACGTCCCAAAGTCACAGTATTGAAATAAAAAACAAAAAGTTTAAGGATAGGCGCCAATTTTTAGTTTTTAAACGCTAAATGTACTCCAACCCTAAACACACATTTGTCTCAAAACAGTGATTCATTTCGTTTATAAGATAAACAAATGAAATTCTAATTTTGAATTTTGAATTTTCGCTTATTACTGTAATGGCCAAACTGCCAGCTATAATATATGTATTTTTTTTCATCGTATGAATTCTTTTTTGTGTTAAATTCGGACAGAAACAATGAAAACGGAAGTGTTTCGATTTTTTTGATGAGAAGTTTATTATTTTGAATTTTCTAGTAAGGAAAAACAGTGCGAAACGTGAAAATTTTCCATTTCTTCTACGGACGGAACCCTTCTTGCGCGAGTTTGACTCGCACTGGCCTCAGCCCGATCTTCATTTGTTGCAATCATATGTTTATGAGCAAAGGATCATAGGTTTTTTTCTGGTGGGCAAAAATCATCCAATGACGAATCCCGCTCTTAAGCGAAGCGGAAAACCGTGTCAGACTCTTACTGGCTAAAACCCCACCCCGTTCCTTCTTTGCTCTTCTTCTTCCTTTCAGACAGAGACCCTGGGCCCTAGTAGGATAGGATCATAGGTCTGAAAAGATACCTATTCACAAAGATTCCTTCGAATTTAGAATAATTTCTACTACTGTTTGAGTAAATCCTGTCGCACTACTAAGTACTTCTCTTTTCTTTTTTTCTTTTTTTTTCTTTTTTTTATAATAATATAATATAATATAATGTAATATATGTTCGACAATTATCACACAACGTCGTCTAGTCCCAAGCTAAGCAGAGCTTGTGTTATGAGTACTAGACAACTGATAAACATACTTATATATTTCTAAATACATACATATTATAGATAAATTACACCCAGACACAGAACAAATGATCGTGCTCATCACACAAACATTTGTCCTGAGTGGGAATCGAACCCACGACCTCCGGCGTAGCAGTCAGGGTCACTAACTACTAAACCGATAGGCCAGTCAACAATTTTCATTAACACTTCGTGACACATTTCCAATTGTTGTGATGGCTAAACTATCAATTCCTGAATCTTAAAGAGAGAAGCATCAACATTACTGTCAAAGGGTAGACCAGACGGTAGCAAACTAGCCTTCTACAGTAGGTACGGCAGTCGGGTCTTGGCGAATCTGAATTTAGGCTCTGCGAATTTTAGCGCTTGAAAATTCGTAAAAAAATAAAGGTTTTAGAAAATATAGTACATTTTGATACAAGTGCAGGAAGTTTGTCATTGCGACCGAGGCGAAATTCGCACGAGCCGTAGGCGAGTGTGTTATGGAGCCGAGGGCTGCAATGACAAATCTGCACGTGTGTCAAACGACGTTTTTCAATACACTTACGACTTGTGAAATAAAGAAAGAAAGAAAAAAATGTTTAATCGCATCTCAAACATAAAGTAGAAATATAAGAAATATACAAGTATAGCATTGAAATCTGCTCTGCTCAGTTTCTAATGTCGTGGGGGTCGCCCAGCGACTCTGGGGGACGCCTCGCGCCTGATTCGATAAACTAAGTAAAACAAAATAATCCCCCGTGACCGTGACGATAAGGAAGGAATAAAAAAGCCCTTGTTGTGATAAACTCAAAAAAGCACTTGGGTGATATACATGCTATATTGAACCTAATAGGAGTGCGATAAGAGGCAGTTTTCGAGTAAGTGTATTGAAAAATAAGTACCAATCACAGTTTTCAACAGCAATAACAACTGCAAATTGTATTTATTTGTTTAAACCTTTTATTTTTTTTACGAGTTTTCAAGCGCTAAAATTCGCAGAGCCTAAGTTTAAGACTCCCCAAGATCCAACGGCCGTACTGTACCGATGCAAGTGAAGATGACTTGATACAATTTGAAATTAAGTAGCAAACGCCTATCAAAATGATGTTAGCAATACTCTGTGCTATCTTGATGGTTTTTTGATTAGGCGCATGCAATATGAACTTAGCTGAGGTCAGACGAAAGTGTCTTCGATGGTACATGTAAATATGTAGCAGTAGAAATTAATCAATAATCGGATCTTATGCACCTGATCAATAATTACATTATGCTGTTTAATTTTTTAGTGATTCAGGTAGTGAAACTATACTTTTACACATGTAACATCACCACCATATCCATTTATTGTAAATTGCCTAAAAATGTTTAATGTAGGTATGTGTAATCAAATTTTTGTTAGGTATATGGACTAGTTTCCAAAATAAATTGATTGATTTTTGATTTTTTTTGATAGCATCACCTCTGTACCTCTTTTCTGTTACTTTGTTCTTTTTTTAATTCTTATGTGTGTACCTACATAAATAGTTAAACAGAACTAGAGTGCCAACATGTGTGCCACACAAGTCGGTCTGGGTGTGTAAGTCATTTTATATGGAAACTAGATTTGTAGAGCTACACTTGATCCACACCCTGCAATGTCTTCCTACATCTAAATCATGCGTGTTACATGTGTGTGTCTAGTGTAGTTTTAGTTTAATAATTTGAGTTGAGTGAGTTTCTCTTAAGATAATTTCCTCAGGGTAATTCACTGGGCTGCTTATGCCCATTTATATGACAGCGAGCAGCCTTTCAGTTATTGACTGGTAGAAAATGCCTAAGGTATTAAGTCTGACTTTGTACTGTTATGTAGATGAAGTATAAATAAATAAACATTAGTATGTGCTGTCCCACAGCTGAGCAAAGGCCTCCCTCCATTCTTTTCAGCCATCACGGCTAATGGCTTTCACGTTCCAATTTCTAAGGAAGACATCCAGGTCATCCCCATCATCTCCTTCGTGGTCTGCCGCAGACCCGTGTTGCCATTCAATTATGAAGATTTTTTACTGCAAATCATTTAAGACCTGGATACGAAAATAAGATACCCTTATTATTTAAAAAAAAATACACAATCTTTTTCTATTATAAAATATTATGAAGTGAAAATAAGCTAATGATAAATGATATTTATTTTGTAAATAGGTTTTAAAATAACACTTTTACACGTCAATATTTTTTTCTTTTCGTCAGTTTAAGCTAGATGAGTCCGGTGTTTCCTAGCTGACTACCCTGAGAAGAAACACCGAAACAAACTCAGGGGTCAGTCTCTTTTAAAGTCCATACAGTAACCATGTATTGGTCAAATCATCAAGCCAATGTGTGCATTAGCTAGACTATATTGCCAAAATTACGAGCTAGATTTGATTGACAATGAATAAAATTATCCCAAGGCCTTAGACTCCCATATAAAAAGTAACTTACTGACATAGTCTATGTGTGTGCCAAGAGTCAGTCAAAGCTGTTCAGTCATTCTAGTGTGAAAAAATAACAAACATACACATTGACTCATAATTTTGATTTTAAACTCTAGAGCCACAAGCGAATGCTGGTATTGGCACACCTATAGTCTTTCTATTAATGAGATGTTGATTTAATTAGTGCCACCGATGCTGCAGTTAATGTAGCCACCTACTAAGCCCCAATAGTTTAATATTTTCATCATAATTAGTTCTTTAAGCCCCAAGAGACCGGTTTCCATAAACCTATTGGCTTTTAATTGTGTCTGTAATTACGGTAGTCAAAAGGTTAAAATAATATATGTATTCAGTACTTAAATGCAGGGAAAAAAATCATAAAACTTTAAAGGCAATCAATAGGGCACTTTGCTTGCAGAATAATGGGCGTTGGGAACGAAAGATTCTGGAATGGCTACCATGAACCAGAAGATGCTGTAGGTAGGTACTGGAAAGCACCTTAAAAGGTGGACCTATATCCAACAGTAGACGAACAGTAGTGAACAGTGGACGTCTTTCGGCTAGTAAATTAGCTAGCATTTTGATTTTTAGAACTTACTGCAATAGCAGCAGTTGCTAAGCGTTTACACAACGCGTTTAACAATTTCCCAGGCTTTGCGTTTTATCCTATGATTTTCTGTTTGTTTACCTGCCCGAGCTGTTGACCAGGCGGATGAAACTTCCCTACATTATCGCATCACAAAAAATATCATACAAACTAGCTCCCTCAAGTGGTGGAGGAACCGAGTTATTTGTTGAGTTGACAAAAAAATTATAAAAGAGGGCAGTAGCTACATAAAGAAAACAATTGAATAAAAATAATGTTAACAAAAACATGTTTTAAAACTCTGATATAAACTACAGTATATTTATTTTCTACTTGAAATTAATTAGAAAATAAATACACCTATAATTATTATAAATTACATAATTATTTAATTATACCTATATTTTTTCACCACGGCAACCCAGTGTTTTGTTTAGGGGAAACTAGTTCGTTCATATTTGAATGAAGTCGTTTGGGCTAAACTGTACAATACTGGACGCGGAAATTTTGAATTTAAGGGGGAGGGGGAGGAGGGGGGGAAGGCCCCTCCTCCTCCAAACCCCCTCCCAAATAAAGAAAACGCATAGTTTTGGAGATATTTAAAATTAAAAATTTTGAGGTTAGGTATCAGAAAATCGTACATCTTATGCATTTTTTGAGGAAAATTTATGGGTTTTTGGAGGGAGGGTCACTCTCAACCCCTAGATCCATCCCCCTGTAGTAGCAAATGTATACCTACAGGCATTTAAAAGTTAAAAAAATAATTGTCCGGGAGCGTTCTACATTGTATATAAATATTTGTGCACAGACAAAGTAGCTAAATGATGATTTAGGTTAAAGTTATTTTTTTTTTTAAACCACACACACTAAATTTAGGGCACCCCGATTAGGATAGATTTAGGTTAGGGTTATTTTTTTTTTAAACCACCCACACTAAATTTTGGGAACCCCGACTTGGATAGACTTAGGTTAGGGTTATTTTTTTTTTAAACCACCCACACAAAATTTAGGGCACCCCGACTCAGATTTAGGTTAGGGTTATTTTTTTTTTAAACCACCCACACTAAATTTTGGGCACCCCGACTTGGATAGATTTAGGTTAGGGTTATTTTTTTTTTAAACCACCCACACTATATTTAGGGCACCCCGACTCGGATAGATTTAGGTTAGGGTTATTTTTTTTTTAAACCACCCACACTAAATTTAGGGCACCCCGACTCGGATAGATTTAGGTTAGGGTTATTTTTTTTTTAAACCACCCACACTAAATTTAGTGCACCTCGACTCGGATAGATTTAGGTTATGGTTATTTTTTTTTAAACCACCCAGAAAACTTTCAATGCACAAATATTTAAATACAATGTAGAACGCTCCCGGAGAATTTTTTCTTTTTACTTTTAAATAACTATAGGTATATATAATATACATTTGCTACTACAGGGGGATAGATCTAGGGGTTGAGAGTGACCCTCTCTCCAAAAAACCACAAATTTTCCTCAAAAAATGCATAAAATGTATGATTTTCTGATACCTAACCTCAAAATTTTTAATTTTAAATATCTCCAAAACTATGCGTTTTCTTTATTTGGGAGGGGGTTTGGGGGAGGAGGGACCTTCCCCCCTCCCCCCCCCTCCCCCTTAAATTCAAAATTTCCGCGTCCAGTATTGTACAGTTTTACCGTCGTTTGTGGTTTCGTGCGTTTTGCTTTGAGTTTATTGTCTTATTTATTACGGCTTGGCTTGATTACGGATTTTCTGATATTCTACGTGTTACGACATTACCTGGCTTGTTACTTGGACCCCGGACAGATTGCATAACTGACAACTTGGCTCTTAGTAACCTACACGGACTTAGTTTTTATCTTTACGGACTTGGTTTTAAAAATGCCGAAAACGACACAATTAAAGTGCTTTTTTGGATGTGTCATTGACGGTAAGTGATAACTTACTTTAATTATTCATTAGTAACTTATGTATCCTATAGGTAGTTAAGTAGGTACTTAAAAGGAAACCCAACAACTGAGATCTAGTTCTAACTAGATCTCAGTTGTTGGGTTTCCTTTAACTCTAGTTACCATTTTGCACCCAATTACATTAAGGTGGATGTTACGGGTTGCTCATTGCCATGTTCAAGTTTTAAGAACAAGTTTTAAAGGAAATTGTCCAATTCTGGCCATTTTTAAACAAGCTGCTCAACAAAAATCTAATATATCAATAATTTTATTTATATTTTAGCAAATGTCTGATGCTAATAACTTTGTATCAATTAGCACTGTAAAAAATCTTATTTTTTTGGTATTTGTTTTGATTTTAGAACTTTGATGAGCTTTAGTGTTGCCAAACAAAAACTGCATAAACAAAAATTCAAATCGATTTATTTTAGATCGATTTGGTAGGGTAATCTCTCCACTATATTTAACACACTTCATATGATCATTTTATTAAAAAATATGAGTTAAGTCTAAAATAAATGATTAAAGATCTTAGAATCATAAATCAAAGAGTTTATTATAGGTACCAGAAGAACAACAAAATATGGAATCGATTATTGATTTAAAAAAATCAATTGTCAATTCCTTATTTATCGATATAATTATAAATATTTTTAATTGACAACACAGTACCTACTTAAAAAAAATTGTGTATTGTCAAAATGACGTTTATTCGTTTTGTTTCTTTGCGTCGTGTGTGTTGTTTTTCCAAGTTTTATTGCGATTACTTTGGCTTTTCGTAATGGATTCTGATTCTTCCCTTCTTGACGACCCTGGTACTTACTTGGACACTGAACCTTGTATTTATGTTGAACCAGGCACATCTACGGACACTACCTCACCCAAACCAATTTTAATAAAATGTTAAAAAATATGTAAATATAAAATCTTGATACAAAACTAAGTGTGTATCTTAATTCTTACTGATTTGAACTATTAAATCACACATATATTATTAGCTGAACCGTTTGTTTATAAATGGCCAAAGTCCCATACAAGTTGGTCAATCCCCTTTAACAAACTTCACATACTTAGATTAGGGTTGTTGTTGATGCAAATGTCGTAAGAATTGATATATATTTTATTTACAGCCTTGCCAAGAAGTACACAAAGTACACATCTTCAGCAATTTCCTGAAGTCGTAACAATTACATCTGGTACATTGCAATCAGAAGCAGAGCCAATAACCTCACCAACTGGTACGTTATTAATTTACTTTTTATTTAAAGAAACAAAAACATGTAACAACAATGTAACATTACATTTTATAATACTTATTCTGTTTTACCATCATCTAAGCTATGTTTTAATTTTAAGTTACATACAGGTTATAGAAAAAACCATTACTTTTTTCTTCTATTTACAAAAAAAAAAATACATTAAATTAAATCAATATTTTTGATTTGCAGATTTACTGCAAACTGACCAAATTATCCAGCCATCAACTGAGCAGTTCCCAGTGGTGGAGCCATCAACATCCAGCTTTGCACAGTTTGAAGTAGAGACAGAGTCAAGAGCATTATCAAATGGTTAGTAAACTTTTAAAAAAATAAAATTACATGACAATACTTTAACACAGTATATTAACTTGCACTAAAATAAAGATAATATCTTTCACATGGAATAGAATAATACTTTAACGTACACTAAAAAAGTAACATTTTCATTGAAACTTGTATGAAAGGGTACAAAGGCGGTCTTATTGCTGACAGTAATTATTCGCTTTAGCGTTAGTCACTCTATATATATATATCACTCAGGACTACTTAACTTGGCTCTAACTGATACTATGTTGGTCTACCACCGTCTGACACATCAGTGATGGTAGTACCACAGTAACTACCTCTTTCTACTTTCCTTATTGTTTTTTTTTAACATCCTTATTATAGTACCAATTATTCTTTATTATATAATTACCTCCAGTACACTGTATTTAAACTTTCTATTATTCTAAGTATTACTTATGTATTTTATTTTCCTGCTTACCTTTGTATATTTGAATGGCCTGCCAGTCTAATAGTTAGTGACCTTGACTGCTATGCGGGAGGTTGTGGGTTCGATTCCCAAATAGGACAAAATATATTTGTGTGATGAGCACGATTATTTGTTCTGTGTCTGGGTTTTATTTATCTATAATATGTATATACACACCACACATACACAGTATATACTTATATGTAAGTATGTTTATCAGCTGTCTAGTACTCATAACACAGACACAAGCTCTGCTTAGCTTGAGATTAGATGGCGTTGTGTGATAGTTGTCGAATATTATATTATTATTATAAGAACTAGTTTAGGCGGCGTATTGTCTGCCAATCAGTGTGAATCATTTTATTAAATAGACTATTTGTTTTTTTCAGCAGACCCAAAGAAACGCTTTTTGAAGCAGGAATCTTCGTTTAATATTATCCAGAGGAGAAATGGGCAAAATGGGAACACCTAAAAATGTTTTTGGAAATCGATGTTGGAGACGACGAGATTAGACTGGTAAACAAATTAACAGAAAACCATATCATAAAAGATAAAATAAAAAAATGAAAGTGAAGTTAGCTGCACAAGTGTTCAGTCAACGAGTATCGTCTGCCATTCGATTTTCAGCAAGTAAGTGTAAATTACATTACATAAATTTTTGGTGGCAATCTAAACACTTATAAGAGAAGCTCTAATTTACATTAAGTATACTCTCTCTATTTTCGCTCTAATTTTAATACTCTAAACGTCCCATTCACCATTTATAAATCTGGATATTTTATTATAAATCTTTAAACATTGTATGAAAACATTGTTGTATCTTTAAATTGTGTTCATTTATACAATACTTGCTGATCCCCGTGGTTTCACTCACGATCCGTTCCTTTGAATGTATGATGTCATGTTTCTACATAACATCATGCTATGACTACCACCATATTCTTATGAATGTGTCATTCTGGTGCAAAATCTATTTGTTACTGTAAATGTTCCAAAAGTCGTTCAGTAGCTCTCATTCATCATCATCATCAGCCTAGCGTATGTCCCGGTTGCTACCTTGGCTTTCACCTCGGTGCCCGGGGTCCGCTTTCCTTCCTAGTCGTCTCCACTTCGCTCGGTCTTTTGCGTCCTCTGCCTTAAGCCCATTTGCACGCATATCGTCCCTTACGACGTCGATCCAACGCCTCTTAGGCCTACCTCGTTTACCGGGTCCCGGCGGAGGCGGCATGGCGAGGCATCTGTTACCCACGTAGTCTGCCGGTTTTCGTAAAACGTGGCCATACCAGCGTAAGCGACCCTCCTGCAGTTTATCCGCTATGTCACGGACCTGAAGGCTGCCCCGGATGCGGGAGTTCTTAATGCGGTCTTTCCGCGAAACTCCAGACATCCAGCGCAGCATATTCATTTCCGTGACACGCAGGCTTTGCTTATGTCGCTCAAGTACAGGCCACGCTTCACTGCCATACAAAAGGACAGGCCTAATGATGGTCTTATAGACCTGTCCTTTGAGCCTAACCGGCATTTTGGGGTCACAGATAACCCCCGCCACCTCACGCCACTTCGCCCAGGCCGCCGAGATACGTGACTCGACGTCGCAATCGACTTCCCCGGACTCGTGGAGCACCGATCCCAAGTACTTGACCTGTTCCGAGCGCTCAACTGTGTCTTCGCCAATGCGAACAGGAGCAGCGTTTGTTGTGTTACAGGCCAAGTACTCGGTCTTCGCCGCATTAATCTTCAGACCGCCGTTCTCCAGCGATTCCTTCCACGCTGCCACACGTTGAACCAAGCGCCCACTGTCCGAGTCCGCCAGCGCGATGTCGTCTGCATACATGAGCAGCCATGGCGGCTGCTCATGTAAGTCCCTGATGGTGGAGGACAGCACGTCAAGCACCACGCTGAACAGAAACGGACTAAGGACAGAGCCCTGATGAACTCCGACGGTGATGGGGAAGGGTTTCGTATCGCCAACAGCGGTCCGAACCACAGAACCGGAGTCTCGGTACATATCTCGGACGATGTCAACATAGGTCTCGGGCACTCCTTTAGATCTCAGCGCCCACCAGATCACATCACGGGGGACACAGTCGAAGGCTTTCTGCATGTCTAGGAACAAGAGATGCAGAGGCGTATTCTTCGATCTGTATCCCTCCATGGTAACCCTTAGGGCAAAGATGGGATCCATGGCGCCATGGCCTGGTCGAAACCCATATTGACATCCCGAGACGGTGCACTCCTGTCGGATCCGAGAGTCAATCACCCGCTCGAAGAGCTTCATGGTGTGGGACATAACCTTAATCCCACGGTAGTCGCCACACTCCTGCACCGATCCCTTGCCTTTGAAGACTGGAGTGATAATACTCAGTCTCCATTGACTCGGGATCCTTCCGGTGAGGAGCATGCGGTTAAATAGGTGGGTTAAGATGCCCACACCACGAGGACCCATCGCCTTCCAGGCTTCAATGGGGACTCCATCGGCACCGACAGCTTTCCGGTTCTTCATGCGGCGAAGAGCCGCATGCACTTCTTCAGGCGTAACCGGGGGCACAAGTCCCTGATTTGGAGGGAGAACCGGAGACAGCACCTCTTTGTGCTGCTTGTTCAGCAGCTCGTGGAAGTACGAGCGCCATCTCTCCTTCACCGCGAGGTCCTCGCATAACAGATTGCCGTCAGGGTCTCTTACACAGCGGCACTTAGAGATATCCAGAGCCGCTTTGACCCTGGATCGTGCCAACTTATAAATGAGCTTTTGCCCCTCAGACGATTCCAACTTATCATAAAGTGGCTGTAAGTGGTCTCGTCTGGCTCTGGCTACGGCCCTCTTGGCGGCACGTTTTGCGGTTCTGTATGCGTCGCGGTCTTCGGGAGATTTGGAAGCTTGCCACGTTTTGAAGAGGGCTTTCTTCTCTCTGATCTCCCTCTGGACTGTGTCATCCCACCACCAAGTCTCCTTGTCACACTTGCGGCCGCCCCTGGACAAGCCGAGCACCGACTTTGCCGCCCCAGTGGTGGCAACCTGAATCCTGTCCCAGTGGCTTTGCACAGGTTCGCCATCGGTTCCATCGCACTTATCGCCGATGGCCGACGCGAACGACTGGGACGTGGCTTCATTCAGTCGCCACCACCGTATTCGGCGTTGTTGGCGCTCAACAACCTTGGCCCTAGGCTTGACGCGCAAGTCCATGACAAGGAGACGGTGTTGTGCAGTGAGACTCTCACCGGGTATGACCTTGCAGTTGGCTACCTTACTGATGTGGTGCCTCCGTGTGAGTAAGAAATCGATTTGGGTAGCGTACCTCCCGCTCCTGTAGGTAATCAGGTGTTCGGATTTCTTTTTGAAATACGTGTTCACGATGGCAAGGCCGGCAGCCGCACACGTTTGAAGGATAGTCTCACCTTCAGCGTTACGGCTACCGTATCCAAAGCCACCGTGAACATGCTCAAAGTCCTTGCACCTGTCACCCACATGACCGTTCAGATCACCACCCAAAACGATTCCCTGCGACAACGGGATGCCACGAAGCACCTCACCGAGTTGATCCCAGAACGCAGCCTTTTCAGCGTCGCTGCAACCGACCTGAGGCGCGTAGGCACTTATCAAGTGGGTTATAACCCCATCGATAAGCACACCTACGACCATAAGCCGATCACTGTAGCGTTTCACCTCCAGGACTGCGTCGTGAAACTCCTCGGAGAGTACAACGGCCACCCCGTTCTCCCCACCGGCTGCACCCGTGTAGATCAGCTTGTAGCCGTTCCCGATGAGCCGGGATCTGCGGCCTTTCCACCGAGTCTCCTGCAGGAATGCCACGGCCACCCTTCGCCTAAGCAGTACATCGGCTAACTCTCTCGCGCGTCCGGTCAGCGTGCCAATGTTCAGGCTGGCGAAGCGGAGCTTCCGGGTTGGGGCTCGCGTCTTTATCCGTGTTCGCCCCAGACACGGTAGCCCTCGCCCACTTGCCACAGGAGTCGGGCGAAACTCCTGCGCGCCGTTTTGCGGCGGCGCCCTATCCGTGGCAATAAACTTTCTAATACTCTCCATGTTGATTGGCTGTTTTTGGCCTTTACGGGAGCGACTGCCGTCTGACCTCCCAACCCTAAAAGGGAAAGCCAGCGCCAGAGCCTCGTCTGCTGATCGGCAGGTGCCCCAACTTGCAGGGGAGGTTGACTTGGGCCCCGAAGATCGTGGTGGGGCCCCATATACACCCTACAGTTACAGTTCAGTAGCTCTCATTGATTGAGTAATAAACGTTCAAACATCTTCACAAACTTTCATATATATAATGATAATAGGATAAAAGAGTAATTAATAATATGTATTTTCTTTTTCAGGACATGGAATACTACCAGCAGAATGTGAGGGAACAGCAGATTTCCTCCTAATTTTTGATAGATTTTATTTGACTCTTTTAATGGTCATTCCTACAAAGATGAATTCAAAATATATAAAAGCTGCATCAAAAGAAATTCCCCTTACTTCCAACTTTGGGATGATTTGCTTCCAATTTTAGAATCAATCAAAGGGGATTGACCAACGTGTATGGGACTTTGGCCATTTATAAACAAACGGTTCAGCTAATAATATATTTGTGATTTAATAGTTCAAATCAGTAAGAATTAAGATACACACTTAGTTTTGTATCAAGATTTTATATTTACATATTTTTTAACATTTTATTAAAATTGGTTTGGGTGAGGTAGTGTCCGTAGATGTGCCTGGTTCAACATAAATACAAGGTTCAGTGTCCAAGTAAGTACCAGGGTCGTCAAGAAGGGAAGAATCAGAATCCATTACGAAAAGCCAAAGTAATCGCAATAAAACTTGGAAAAACAACACACACGACGCAAAGAAACAAAACGAATAAACGTCATTTTGACAATACACAATTTTTTTTAAGTAGGTACTGTGTTGTCAATTAAAAATATTTATAATTATATCGATAAATAAGGAATTGACAATTGATTTTTTTAAATCAATAATCGATTCCATATTTTGTTGTTCTTCTGGTACCTATAATAAACTCTTTGATTTATGATTCTAAGATCTTTAATCATTTATTTTAGACTTAACTCATATTTTTTAATAAAATGATCATATGAAGTGTGTTAAATATAGTGGAGAGATTACCCTACCAAATCGATCTAAAATAAATCGATTTGAATTTTTGTTTATGCAGTTTTTGTTTGGCAACACTAAAGCTCATCAAAGTTCTAAAATCAAAACAAATACCAAAAAAATAAGATTTTTTACAGTGCTAATTGATACAAAGTTATTAGCATCAGACATTTGCTAAAATATAAATAAAATTATTGATATATTAGATTTTTGTTGAGCAGCTTGTTTAAAAATGGCCAGAATTGGACAATTTCCTTTGAATCAATAAAATAAAGAAGTGGTGTTAATCAAGTAAAATATGAGTCGATTCCTTCAATTAAAAAATGGATTACAAATATAAAAACATTTTTGAAATGTGGGAATACTTATCAATCACTCATAAATTTACTAATATCGTAGCTAGAAATTTTAATCAGGACCCATTAGAAAACTTTTTCGGTTCTACTAGAAGTAATGGTGTTAGAAACAATAATCAATGTTTTAAAAGCATTTATGAATTGTAATCAATTCATAAATGCTTTTAAAACATTGATTGTTAATAATCATAATTCACCTCATTCTGCAGGAGCGAACTGTGAAGAAGACTAATACAATTAAGCAATCACTGTCCCATCTGATCAGTAACAATCATGATGATTCTCACACTGTTGATTTTGCATGTAATATAGATTCGTTGCTGAATATTATGTCAGAAATTAAAAATAATGACTACTGCATGCTGAATCAATAAAATATGTAACGGGGTATGTGATTAAGAAATCAAAATCAAAAATCTTTAAAAACTGTTCAAATTGTCTTGGTAATTTATGTAGATCTAGTATTGATTTTTATTCATTTAATTATGAAACTGATTACACTAAAAAATCATTATTTCATCTAAGTGATTGATTTATAAATTTATTGAATAATTGCATGCCTCAGGGATAATCCCACATCAAAATGTATAAAACATCAATTTTTTTATTGATTCTGTGTGTGATTTTAGTATTATAACTTGTGAAAAACATAAAGTTGATTTGGTTAATTTTATTTGCAATTTATCTATTAAAACGATTGTTCACAGTTGGTGTCTAGGGGTAAAGATTGATTGTTAAATGGCAAAAATCAGTTTTTGATAGGAATGACCATATAAAAAAAGGCTTCTGAATATTATATTAAAAGAAAACGATGAAGTTAGTTAATAATATAATTTTAACCCATAACCACTTGACGTCAATTTTGGAGGGAATTTTGTTTTTTTTTTTTTTTTAACAAATACAAAGCTGGCGACTGACATGATTATTCGCTCGATATGAGCACGTTACAAGAGCATTGGCACGAGCCAATGCTCATGTCTTTCGCCAGCTTCAAAGTCGATCAGTCAGTATTTCTGCAATTGATAATTCAGAATAGTTATTCCAACTTAGATGTTCCACTTAGGATTGTTGCATGCCAATTGCATACTTAATGCATATCAGCAACAAAGAAAATATGCATTTAGTTATATTGTAACCACTGTGCTTTATACTGCATGCATATATAGTATTGATTATATATTTTTTCATTTTTGTAAGTTAATAAATTTGTTTCCTAAAATGTGTTATGTTTATGCTAAGATTTTTATTTTTGCTTAGTGTATGAACTTTTGATGGTTAAAAATGTAGTTAATCAAAATTCATATCAAGACATAAATTTGTTTATTGTAGTAATTGAGTTTTATGATTTTTAAACATGGAAAATGCGAAAGGTTGTTTTCAGGATTAATAGTTAATAGTTTAACTGTAAAACCTTGTCTGTACACCAAACTGCGCGTGTTGGATTACGGCCCATTCTTTCCTAAGAGGCATGAGTCCCAGCCGTGGGAACATTATAAGGCTATGTTTAACTGTAAAACGTCAGGTGGCTGAGGGTTTTTGTTTACATTTTATTTCATAATAATGGTGAATTGTGTTTCTACTTAACTCCACCATGTTTGTACTTAACTCCCATATTTTAATAAAAATTACAAGTACATAAAACTGGTGTTTAATTTTTATACTGGCGTATTCTTAATCAGTAAATTCTTAAAAAGTACTTGGAAGTTTGGTAAGTATCTTACTTGCCAAAGTTCCAAGTACTTTTTAATAATTTACTGATTTATTAACTCGAAAAATCTATTTAGAAATTAATACGTAGCGCCCTCTGGCGGGTATCTGCGAAAACACAATTGTAATTCGCGCCATCTGGCGGGTATCTGCGAAAACACAATTGTAATTCGCGCCATCTATGTGTGGGGGATACTTTAAGCTTACTATTTTTGAACTCCGAGTGGCGCATCTATACCAGTATTAAGTGTATAGTCTATGCTGTTGACATTCGTTTTTGTTCAATGTCACTGTCAATGGTTAATGATGTAGGATAAAACGTTTAGAAATACTTTAAAAGTATAAAGAATAATATTTTTCTGACACACTCTACGATCAAAGGACACACTTAAGTTTTACGTCTAGGAAAAGGAGCTGAGGTATCTTTATGTTATCCTTTGTCCTTGGTTTAGTGAATTGTTCATGAAGCAGAGTACTATTACATTTATTAAAAAGGGTGCGTTGCATTTTCTAATTTCTAAACGATGAAACGTGAGTTCCGTTATACGCAATGTGCATTGCAGTTGTCATTACATACAAGTTGCAATGCAATGACGGCAGTGACAGACAGTATTATTTTAACCTAAAGGCCGATAGATGGCACTATAAGTTTTAATTTTCAACTAGTTTCTCATGAAAGCGCTTTGTTTGTCGTGAACTGATTATCCCCAAAGTAAAAACAAGACTGTTATTTAAACTCTTGGGTCCCATGCGAATGCGCACGCATTCGCACACATATAGTTTTTCTATTAGGTATGTCACCAACTACGATATTCAAAAGGTTAAGATCAGCCGCGAGATTTTACAGAATTTAAACGTATCCAGCATAAATGTACCTAGTGTAATTGAGAGAAATGAGATTATCAAGCAGAGTCAAATTTATTTATACGTAGGTACCTACATAAGCGCGACCATAAAGCTGCATCAGTAGGTACCTACGGGCCGGCCGTTCAAACTTGGTGAACCTGAAGTTGGACTCTGCGAACTTTAGCGTTTGTGCAGTCGGAAAAAAATAAATGTTTAAAAAAATAAATTCCATTACCAGTTGTTATTGTAAACTGTTATTGGCATTTTTTTTAAGCCATTATTTTTGTACGAGTGTACGAGCGCTATTTCGCAACGCCTAACTTCAAGCTTGCCAAGTTAAAATTGCCGAAAAAAAATAAGATCCAGAGACTAATAATACTAGGATCAAAAAAATTCACAAGATATTATTAAAAGCGTTCATCACACACCAATTGACCACAGTTATAAATTTCACCCCTGACGAGCTGCGATCAAAACCGCCCCTTTATTGCAAGCAATGCTTTAATCCCTTGCATCCCCTCACTAGTGAGCAAAGTGCTGACAATAAAATGCATTACACTTAAATAATGTTTAATTTGTTTGAATTCATTGTTGCTGTTTAATAACTTGAAAGGGACGGTATGTAGGTTTTATTTGTGTGTAATTGTTATGGAGGTTTAAATAAATGAATTATTTATTTGTTTGTAAGTAGGTATGGGGAACATAAAGTCCTACAGTCTCCATTGAAAAGGCAGGATCTGATAAGTGTTATGTCTGGTTTAGGCAACTGCCAGAGAAAAGATTTCGGGCTGTTACATCATCATCATCATCATCAGCCTTTTTAACGTTTCCCCTGCTGGGACAAAGGCCTCCTCTTTAGGAGAGGGAATGGGCCATAATCTACCACGAGGGCCCAGTGCGGGTTGGGGACTGTCACATATGTCTTCGAATGTTTGGTTTTAGGGGACATGCCGGTTTCGTCATAACCGTTTTGAGAGCAGTGGCGATGAAACAAATTACACAAATGTTGACTACAGTTCAGGGGTGAAGGGGACTCGCAATAGAAAACCAAACATATTACTAAAAACACAAGCGTATTTATTACCCTTTTCACAATATTTTGAGACACGCACCAAAACAAATTACTTATTAATAGATTTCCGTACTTACTTGCTAATTTAAGTTATATCCCAGAAAAGTTTTAGGTGTTCACCACAGCTGAGAGATTTCGTGTTTACCGCTCGGCGTCTCGAACAGGAAAGGGCCGGGCATTCGTTCTCCCTTCCAATAGGGACGTTGCGCGTCATGACTCAACTAATTATAACGAGATGCCAAATCGAGTGACATAATCTTTAGTCGATTAACTAACTAGGGACAACTAGATAAAAGCTAACAGCTCGGCCATCCTGTTCAAAGCACGTCCTCGGGCTTACAATCGCATATATATTGATATACAAATTATATAAAAAAAATGCAAACAATCTCAAGTTCAGTTGTTGCTGCTTAATGATTAAACATTTTTGATTCAAATGACTTAGCGTTATTTTACTGATTATGTTTAAAATTTAAAAAGAATAGTAGTCATTTCAAAGGTTTCACATAATGCTATCTAGTCCTAAATTAAACAAAGCTTGTGTCACACTAGATAACTAATAAAAATACTTATACATTTCTAAATACTATAATTTTAATTTTAATTTTTACATTTTTGTATTATTATACAAAACAAACTAACAAACACAAATTATTAAAAACAAACAAACAAGTAATAAAAAAATAAAAAATAGACAAATTATTACCCAGACACGGAACAAGTGATTGTGAAAATCACACAAATACTTGTTTTGCGTGGGATTCGAACCCACGACTACAGGCATCAAGTCAGAACTACAAACTACTAGGCCAACAGACTGACCTGCAATATTTAAAATCATACAATACGAACACTTCACCATCATAATTATCTACTATATTAATTTCGCTCATTGTCATCATTTTCTTCACCATCAGAACTTATTATATCTCTATCGAATGGTAGCCACGGTTGCATCTTATCTACGGCTACCACGGCTTCGTATCGGCGGCCGTGTTTACGAGTAATGGGGGTATCTTCAATAATATACCTTTCATTTGGAAGCACTTTCATTACACGATAGGGACCTTGGAATTTAACCACCAGCTTTTGGGATTGACCATCGTGAGGCACTTGTCTCTCAACGCGAACCAAGTCTCCCACCTTATATATTTTTGCTGATTTTCTGTGACTATTAAACCTTTCTGCGTCTTTTAATTGCTGTGCTTTTATACTACAGCCTGCTTTATTCCTAATGGTATTTAAATCCTCCGAGTCAATTAAAGTAGTGGTATCCGTTATAATGGGGTTCATAATGCCTTCTGACCTACTAGTTATATTATATCCAAATAATAATTCAGATGGGCTCTTTTGGGTTGTCTTGTGTACGGTCGTATTGATGCCTACTTGAATATCATCAACATATTCATCCCACGACTTGTCATCCTTGGCATGGGTACAAGTCGAAAGAGCATCCAAAATAGTCCGATTAAACCGCTCGACTTGCCCGTTTGCTCTAGGTGTAGCTACTGCGTTAGTAATATGTTTTATTCCGTATTGTGATATAAATTCGTTAAACGATTTGCTAGTGAAGCTCGATCCCTTGTCAGTTATTATACGCGACGGAACTCCGAAATAACTAATATGTTCTTTTATCACGCGTATACTAGTGAGCGATTTGGTATTTTTGACAGCGTTTATATTCACAAATTTTGTAAAGCTATCGACCAAGACAAGTAAATAACAGTTACCTTTCTTACTTTTGATAAATGGTCCTAAGTGGTCTACATGTACTGTGTGAAATGGAACGCTAACTTTTTCAATTGGGTGTAGTTCACCTTCTCGTTTGCCGCCAGGGTTTTTATGATGAGCACACTCTAAGCATGACTGCACGTATTTTTTTACAAATCGACGCATTTAGGGAACCAATAATGCTGTTGTATACGCTGTAGAGTTTTATCAAACCCGTAGTGCCCAATGTCGTCATGATTACGTTTTAAGATTTGCCAGCGTACGCCCTTTGGAACTAACCATCTTATCTCGTCTCCTATTATACGATATACGCGATCGTTCTTTATTTTATAGTTTTTATGAATATCTATGACTTTTTCTGCAGTTTTATCTTCTAATATATTTTTGATGCTTTGTACCTCTTCATCTGCGTCCTGCACAGTCGCAATCCATTTGTCATCGGATATACTTTGGATATTCAACACGTCTAATACGTGTGTTTCGGATTCGACAGCCACGATTGGTCCGCGGCTCAGAGCATCTACATGCGTCATACGGGAGCCGGGCCGGTACTCTATAGTGCAATTAAATTCCTGTATTTGGACCCACCATCGGGCAATGCGTGGGATTAGATCGCGTTTTACAAATGTGGACCTTAACGCGCTACAGTCGCTGTAAATTGTAAATGGTATGCCCAGCAAATATATCCTAAACCTATTCAAAGATGCTACTACTGCCAAGGTTTCAAGTTCATATGAGTGCAACTTGCGCTCATCAGGCGAGGTTTTACGGCTAAAATATGAAACTGGATGAAATATACCCGATGAATCACTTTGTAAGAGTATACCTGCAAGTCCGTCCTTACACGCGTCAGTATGCAATTGTGTTGTTGCCTTAGGGTCGTATAGAGCTAATAGTGGTCTTTGGGTAAGTAAAGTTTTAATCAAGACAAAAGATTTCTCTTGGTTAATGCCCCAAGTCCAAGCGACGTCTTTTTTTAGCAAGTCAGTTAATGGAGAGGTTATTGTTGCATAGTCTTTAATAAACCGCCTAAAGAATCCAGACAACCCGAGAAATTGTCTTAGCTCGTGTATATTTTTGGGGGTTGCAAATTTTGAGACCGCCTCCGTCTTCCGACTACCCGGGCGAATACCCGACGAGTTTACTTCAAACCCTAAAAAATCGATAGTGTCAAGAAAAAAATTACATTTACTTAGTTTAAGCGTTAGGCCTCCTTGCTTCAACAATTTTAGGACTTCCTCTAATCTATTCAAGCCTTCACAGACGTCTTTGCTCGGAATAAGGATGTCATCCATGAATACAATTGCATACTTTATTTTAGCGTCGTGAAGAATTTTATTAATTGTTCTTTGAAACACTGAGGGTGCATTTACGAGGCCGAATGGCATACGGTTATACTCGTATTGTCCATCTGGGGTAACGAAGGCCGTTTTATGGCGTGACTCTTTACTGACCGGGATTTGGTAATAACCAGAGGCTAAATCTAGAGAGGTGAATAGTTGGTTGCCTGCTAGTTGATCCAATTGGTCTTCGACACGCGGGAGCGGATAATGGTCTCTCTTTGTTTTCCTATTGAGCGCTCGATAGTCAACGCACAACCTTTTTTCTCCCGTCTTTTTCTGGACTAATACAATGGGACTGGCGTAGGGCGAAGAGGACTCCGTCACAATGTCGCTGTCTATCATTTCCTGGACCATGTCATTAACTAATGATCGTTCAGAATGAGACAATCTATACGGCCTATATACGATTGGTTCGGTGTCTTCTAGTTCAATAACCATTTCTGTCACTTTAGTAAAACCAAGATCTTTTAGCCCTTTGGAAAAACATTCTTGATATTTATTTAATAGTTGCTGCAACTGTAAACGTTCATCATTATTTAGTTTTTCACCACACTTAATGTGTTCATCTGCGTTAAAAGAATCGAAAGACATTTGACAGCAATCAAGAACTTCAGTGGAGTCTAAAAACTCGCTTTTAATCGAACGAGTCAACAAAGAATTTTTCGAAATGATTATTTCGCTATCAGACACATTGTACGCTAGCAAAGAACCTTTTCCATCCTTGATGGCAAATTCACCTGATAACAGATAACAATAATTTCCATTCAGTTGTCTAAGTGAAGCACGTACACAAACATTGCCAGTAAAAGATGGTTCTGCTTTTACTGGTATAACACGCATTGAAAATTGCGGGACACAAACATTGGCGTCGCATATCAGGTGTATTTTCGAGGAATCAATTTTTTTAAATATTAATTTAGTGGGGGTCTTGGTAATTAAAATATCGGGCATTTCAGTAAACGAGTGTCCCAGAAGAGCGGGGTGACTCAGTACGTGATCTTCCACTACATAAATGTCTACCACTTTCCTAATACCTTGCACCTCGACATCAGCTGTTATTACGCCTAAAGGAATGGTAAGATTCGTACCTATACCTCTCAATAAAGGAAGATTAGTAGGGCACTTCATGTCGATAGCAAGTTCTTGGGCTTTGCTTTTTGTTATGAGTGTACACTGGCTTCCTAAATCTATATGGCATTTTACTGCCTTACCGTTAATTTTAATATCAAAAATATATTTATCAATAGACCTATCTTTCGCGTTCAACTCAGAAACCAATTTTTCATTTTTATCTTTTAATTCATTTTCGTTTTTTACAGATTCAGTTTTAGGTTTATTTTTATAACAACTTGAACTTTGATGACCTAATCTATCGCATAGTGAACATTTAATAGGGGGTTTATCGCACCTAAAACTTGGATGACCGATTTCGTTACAATTAAAGCACCGTATTTTAGAGTTTGTCATACTAAGTTTCGAATTTTGGGCTCGTGATGTTGCAGTAAAAGAAGCTTTGCGATCGTTCCTATTTCTAGCATTAGTTTCGTATGCTTCCTTGCTTTGCCCTACTTTCACTGTCCTGAAATATTTTAATATTTGTTCTGGTTCGCTAAACTGAGCTGCTTGAGCGCCTACTCTTATAGCGCGATCATCCACCCCATATAATACACAATCGACTGCTTGTTTGCCATAAATTTTACACCTATTTAACAGATTGAGTTTCGCATAATAATAGTGTTCCAATGATTCTCCGTATTTAACACGCTTAGCCAACATTTCAGTCAAGAGTTCGGCGTAGTCCTCGCGACAAGGAAATGATTCAATTAATTTCTTTTTCCATTCGCCCCAAGTATAAAGAAGAGATGGTAGACCCTGGTACCAAGTTTTTGCTACCCCTGAAAGTTTTGGAAGAGCATAATGTATTATTTCCTTTTCTGACCAGCCGTATATTTCGGCACACTCTTCAACTTTCGTGATCCAAACCAACATAGTCTGTTCCTTACTTAGGGGGTCAAAATCAGGTAAAACGTTATTATTAAATGACAGCTTGGGCTTCTCCGAACTCTTAACGCTATTTATAATCGACAAAAACTTATCTAATATAACATTAGTCTCAGATTCCCTATTTTGATTGGATTTATAATCTCGTTTTGACTCACAGTTATTTGAGCTCTCGCTGCTGCGCGTCCTCCGTCTGGATCTGCCTCTCCTCGTCCGTTCCCTCCTTCTGTATTTCCGTGTCCACTCACGACTTTCATCATCACAAGATGAACTGTCCGATTCCATGATGATATTCCGCCTTTTTCGGTTCCTAGGCGAACGCCTTGTCCGGTTTTCAATCCGATCCTTGTTCCGACAGTCTATATATCTTTCTTTGCCCTCTGACCTGGGCAATCCTTGTCCTTCCAACCTAGGAGTTACGCCCTCGAACCTGGGCTCACTCCTGCCCTCAAACCTGGGCTCACTTCCGCCCTCAAACCTGGGCTCACCTCCGCCCTCAAACCTGGGCTCACTTCCGCCCTCAAACCTGGGCTCACTTCCGCCCTCAAACCTGGGCTCTCTTCCGCCCTCAAACCTGGGCTCATTTCCGCCCTCAAACCTGGGCTCATCCCCGCCCTCAAACCTGGGCTCTTCTTCATTGTTTTCCATATTGAATAGCAATCCTTGACCTCGGTTGCCTCCAATATGGTTGTCCCTGAAACTTTTAATTTAACAGCTTAGTGCCTGTTCGTGTAGCGCATTTTAACTTGGTTAAGAAGGCGCACGATATCAACAAAACTATTTTCTCAAATAATGTGCGGGCAGGGTATTAAAGCTAAAATAAAATAAAAAAAAGATGGCTACCAAAATACAGAGTGCAAAATACTAGTACGTAACTACTTTATGGCACCTGAGTTTGCTCATTCTCCCGATTTCTGACATCACTTTGTTCGTAATATCTTGACAATTGAAAAACCAATGTGATTATCTCATTGGAAAAGGGATGCATTTTGTAAAAAAATGGTCACATTATGATAAATTCGTTAAATGTAAAACGTACTCCACTATAACTAAAGAGTAATTATTGAGACCAAGTGTTTAGTGGGATACAGTAACTGTAACCATGCTAGGGATTTCAGTCAAGTGGTGACAGGGGTTCAGACCAATTAAATATAATATTTATTGGTTAGAAAGAGAAAGTCTATAGTGTTGAAGTAGGATGGATTTGTTTTTGTTATGCTCCAACATTAAGCACTTGACGCAGCTTGGGGTTATTCATCAGCTTGAACAAAAGCAATACTTGGGGCCTCTTTTTTTTGTTACTGTTAAGATGACGTGGCGTGGTCAGTAAAAAAAAATAGTACAGTAACAAATTTTGTGCTTGAGGCACGACGATTGTTTACTTAAAACATGACGCGGGTAAATAGTGGTGCGTGACGTCACACGGGGCACAGTAACGACGGCAACAAATACGAATTTATAAAACCATCTGTCATTAACACATTTTTGTCTCTTCAAATCCTTTCGGGAAGTCCATTATTTGTACCAACACAATCGAAACGATAATATCCTTAAGTTCGTTTTTCAAATTCTTTCTAAATATATTTATGTTAATGACAGTGGTTGAAAAACAAAATAAAAATGAGAAAAAAAAATATGATAACGTATCTTTTCCAAATGATGGCAACGAGAGTAATTTTGAAAAGAAAAAGAAAAAAAAATACGCATAGTTGTCTCAATACTTTAAACTAATCACTCGTTATTAAGCGATTGTTGTGGACGTGAAAATAAGAAAATTATGAGAATTCTCTTACGATCCCACTTCTGAACTGTTGACTACAGTTCAGGGGTGAAGGGGACTCGCAATAGAAAACCAAACATATTACTAAAAACACAAGCGTATTTATTACCCTTTTCACAATATTTTGAGACACGCACCAAAACAAATTACTTATTAATAGATTTCCGTACTTACTTGCTAATTTAAGTTATATCCCAGAAAAGTTTTAGGTGTTCACCACAGCTGAGAGATTTCGTGTTTACCGCTCGGCGTCTCGAACAGGAAAGGGCCGGGCATTCGTTCTCCCTTCCAATAGGGACGTTGCGCGTCATGACTCAACTAATTATAACGAGATGCCAAATCGAGTGACATAATCTTTAGTCGATTAACTAACTAGGGACAACTAGATAAAAGCTAACACAAAGCAATGTACCTGACTGGGTTTGAACCTGCAGACTACTAGTCGTATCTAAGTCCGAGCTACCACTGATCTACTTGGTCCATAGTAGCGTAGCTAAGCGTGGTGGTAGTGGGACCTTACCATCTGCATCGTACACTAAGGGGCTTCCGCCCTACGAGGAATCTTTAACAATGAAAGTCTTTGTATAACTTAAGGGTCTCGCCTGACTACTATTTCAGCTGGTAGTAAGCGATGAAGTGGACGAACACTGGGTTACAACATTCGCTATCATGTTTTGAATTCATTAAAGAAAAAGATTTTGCTGTTGCGCTTTCGCCCTCATCTAAATAAGTCCACTCTACGCCTCTGGCGGCCCACTTCTTATTTTCACTTATCAAACCTCGACACAGCATTATAACCAAAACAAAACTGTATTGTTAGCGACTCTTATCTCAATTAAAATTATAGTTTTGTTAGTGTTCGTCGAATAACAATTAACAATATGTGCTGAGGAACCTCAAGTTACAGTAAACGTAACACGGGGTCAGGTGTCGGGGCGTCAGCAGAGTTGTAGGTCACTGCCGACCGACAATAAGTTCTAAGGCACATGAGTAACCTTCTACAATTCGATTCAAATAAGAATAGGAACGTCAATGACCTCTGTGTCAAATGTTACTTGAAATGTAGGTACGGTTTGCAAAGAAAACTTATTTGCGTATCAATACAAGTCTTACGCCAGTATTTATAAAGAAGTAATTCTATAAATTACTTGTTACTAAGTAATTTTTTAATAGGTAAGGAACCGCAACAATTTGCCTGCTTGCGGTCTTTCCATCCGATTATAATTTGGGTATCTTTAGAGTGAATGGGCTCTTAATAAACTAGTGCGCCTAACAATCAACGAACGCATCACTGCTTACCATAAGGTGGGATCGCAGTCAAGCATTAGTTTACGTAAAGCGAATAAAAAAAAAATGGTAAAAAGTTATGAGGTTAAAAATCTTTATGCAAAATTTAATTTATTCTCTTTAATTTTTTACTCTATTCCAGCATAAGGTCCACGCATTTAATCTCTTCCTACTGATTCCTAAGTGAGCCTTTTTTGTTGTGGTTAAAAATCATCCCATGACAACTCCCGCCCTTGGTCAGACTCTTACTGAAACAACCCACCCCGTCCCTACGTTGTTGCCTTTATACCAGGGCCAGAGAATTCCTTTCAGACCAGGACCCTTAGCCCCATTTTCCATTTCCTAAAATAGTTTTTATTACGAAACAAACAGCAGATTTTTCCGAACAGGTTGATAAATAAAAAAATAAATCCTTAAAGCTGAATGCAAATCGACCATTGCTATTGCATTGAATGAAAAAAAAATCACAGATGGTCAAGTGTCGGCTACGGACCCCGGTTTTGGCGCCAACATAACCTATTGTTTATCACAAGTGGCGCGTTTAAAATGCTATTATTTGTGTATCGCTCGTTTTTATTTGATTTCATGCCATTTAAAGTTGTGTGGAACGTTTGATTGTCGAAAATTTTATTTTGAGAGTGGAGAAAAATGCTTTCGACATTTACTTTTTTTTTTCTTTGACAATTATTTAAAAACATGAGTACTATGTGGCAAAAAAGTTGAAGATACTAATTGAACCATTGCCGCGTAAGTCCTACAAGAAGATTTATTTATCTTCGTGCCATCAAAAGTTAGGCTCTGCGAATTTTAGCGCTTGAAAATTCGCAAAAAAAATAAATGGTTTAAATAAATAATTGCAATTTGCAGTTATTGCTATTTTAAGACTATTACTATTGGCTTTATTTTTTTTTCAATACACTTACTCGAAAACTGCCTCTTATCGCACTCCTATTAGGTTCAATATAGCATGTATATCACCCAAGTGCTTTTTTTAGTTTATCACAACAAGGGTTTTTTTATTCCTTCCTTATCGTCACGGTCACGGGCGATTATTTTGTTTTACTTAGTTTATCGAATCAGGCGCGAGGCGTCCCCCAGAGTCGCTGGACGACCCCACGAAATTAGAAACTGACCAGAGCAGATTTGAATGCTATATTTCTTATATTTCTACTGTATGTTTGAGATACGATTAAACATTTTTTTTTCTTTATTTCACAAGTCGTAAGTGTATTGAAAAACGTCGTTTGATACACGTGCAGATTTGTCATTGTAGCCCTCGGCTCCATAACACACTCGCCTACGGCTCGTGTGAATTTCGCCTCGGTCGCAATAACAAACTTCCTGCACTTGTATCAAAATGTACTATTTTTAACTAACTTCAGACTCGCCAAGATCCTACGGCCATAATCGAAGGACTGGAACAATTTGCTTGCTGCGGTCTTCCCATCCGATTCTAATTTAGGTGTATTCAAGGCAGGAGTAGACTGAGGATAGGCTCCGCTTCACCATCAATGATTGCATCACAGCTTACTCTCAGTTGGGATCGCAGCCAAGCACAAGTTCATATCCGGGCCGGACAATCCGTCATGGTCGTTACGTTCTTCAAAATTATTTTTAACTAGCGACTCGCCCCAGCTTTGCACAGGTACTGATATTTAATATATTATGCATGTATTATACACATAAACCTTCCACTTTATCTATTAAAAAAAACCGCATCAAAATCCGTTGTGTACTTTTAAAGATCTAAGCAGACATAGCGACAGCGGAAAGCAACCTTGTTGTAGAAGAAAATATTCTAGAAATTTATACTCCTTAAATATTGCAATTTTATCTTGAATATCTATAAAGCCTAAATTTAATCTACACTAACACTAATATAATAAAGAGGTAAAGTTTGTTTTTTTGTTTGTAGGAGGTAATCTCTGGAACTATTGGTCCGATTCAAAAAATTTTAGCAACAATAGAAAGCTGCTTTACTCCTGAGTGACATAGGCTATATTTTATGTACGCGGGCGAAGCCACTGACAAAAGCTAGTATATAATAGAAGAGAATTATTATAGTAAATAACTCGTTTTATTTTTCAAATGCTACCGCAGCTCGCAGCCACCGCCGCCCGCCGCGTCATGTCGTGTCCGCTCGCTTTCCGTCGGCGGGTTTCGGGTGAATTTTCCCAGCGACGGCGACGGACAAGATATGACGGGATTACTGTGTTTTGTAAGCATTATAGTTGGAAGCTGATTTTTCTTGTTTAAGTAGTTCACATTAAGTAACTTATGTATAAAAGTTTCTTTTATTGTACTGTATTTGTAAACAAAGTACCAAAGGGAGACCAAAGATATGGATGGATTGTGTGAGAAGTGATATGAAAGACAGAGGAGTTAGTGATAGCGTGACGGGTGACAGGACAGAATGGAAGAAAAAAACATATTGCGCCGACCCCAAATAAAACGGGACAAGGGCAGGAATTTGTTTGGAATTGATTTGTAAACAAAGTACCTACTAAGTAAACTAAAACTAAGTAACTTCCTCGATATGTATGTACCTCTGTAGTCGAAAAATAAATCAATTGTATTATGATGTAATAAATGCTTTCACTGTTCATGAGATACAGCCTGATGACAGAACGACGGACAGTTGTGTCTTAAAGGATCCCATTTTTATCCTTTGAGTACGGAACCCTCAAAACGTAGTTTACCTACACATCGTTAATTTTTAGTCGTTTTGGTACTTGAAACACTATCGATATGTAAATAAAAAAAAAAAGTACTTTTTTCTAAAACTCGAACTGATATAATGCATGTAATTACATGTATTTTTTTATTTTTTCTTTACAAGTGTTTCATGTACCGAATCGACCCTCCACGGGATTAAAACGACCAAAATTGAACGGTTTATAGTATGTGTGTGTAAAAGTCAAAATGTTGTTATAATAATAGCAATAACCATACAGTTCCCACACTGACCAGTGACCGCAATAATACAATAAAGACCACAAATATCTAAATCTGTGTAAACACATTAATCACTGAACTATCAAACTATTTGAGTTACATTACAATGACTTTTAAATTTAATATTAGGGATGATACAGCATAGATTGAGCAGTGGTGGCCCAATGGTAAAGGCTCCGACTTACGAGTTGTAGTTTGCGGGTTCAAACCAAGCCAGGCGCATTAATTTGTGTTATTTATTTCATCACCACTGCTCTTAAAACGGTGAAGGAAAACATCTTGAGGAAACCGGCATGTCCTAGAACCAAAAATTCGAAAACATGTGACATCCACCAATTCGCACTGAGCCTGCGTAGTGGATTATGGCCCATTCCCTCTCCTAGAGAGGAGGCCTTTATCCCAGGAGTGGGAACATTAATAAGGCTGATGATGATGATGAAAGCATAGATTAAAAAAGTCTAACCTCTCGGCCGTCAAGCGAACGCCGGCGTTCGCGGGTACTACAGCGAACGCCGGCGTTCGCGGGTATTAACGGAAAGTTATTTGTCTATAAAAACTTTAAACTAGTTTTTTTTTACGTTTTTGGATAAATATCAAAATACCCTACAAAAAAAAAATGCTCAAATATTGCATTCTATTTTTGAAAATTTGACAACGGCGCTTAGCGCGAAATCATGAGCGCGAGCGCCGGCGCTCGCTTGGGTGTCAAGGGGAAGCACTTTAGAAAGACATTTCGAGTGCCTACAGCAGTCTGTGTTTCCTGATAGCTATAACTTCTTCTTCGTTTTTTTTTTCTTTTATTTGTTTTTAGAGGTTTGAACCGTAATTCGACTATGACAGCTTCATTATAACTTACATTTGTGTCTTACACTATAGTATACTAAACTAAGCCTCTTATGAATCTATTGAATACTAAATTTATAAACCTTGGGGTCTTCTTTATGGTGGGTAAAAATCTTCCAATGACAGTTCCCACCCTTGGGCGGGAAATTAGTGTCAAAATCTTATACACTTCGTTTCCGTTTCTACGTCGTATTTAGACCCTTCCTTTTAGACGCGACGCCTGGACCTCAGTTGGGTTCGACCCTTCTACAGGGTCCCTACGGTTTGCTGACCACTCCTTGAGTCGCTCGGGAACAGTGCGCGTCGTCGACGACTGGGCTTGGTCCGGAAGATTACCAGACGATCGGACGACAAGCTACCGATTGGTCGCCGTCTGCAAGCCCTTGCTTACTGTGAACTTGATTGTGTCTTTAAAGTCAAAGGTGAATAGATTAGTTCTAAGCAAGCGTGCTCCATCATGGGCCAGATCATCGCTTACCATCAGGTGAGATGATGGTCAAACGCGAGCTTATGTATTTTTTTTTAACTCGGCAAGTAATTTAATATAGAGATGTTCTCTTCGGGGGATATTGCTCTGCAAGCCATATTTTATTGTATCACATCTGCTCATTGTCGGAAGACTGATTACAAGATATTTAAGAAAAAAATTTACCAATCAATCAACTATGTAAATAATTATATTCGATTCGAGACTTTTTTTAGATTAGATTAGAGTACATTGGATTTGTAGGTATACGATTTGAACCTATTTGGATTTCGTTGCTGTGCTCAAAGATGTTTTCTTATCGAATACCAAAAAAAAAATTCAATCAATACAAATTTTTATTTTCACCATAAGTCAATTAAATTACAAAAATGTTCAGACATTAAATAAATAAATAATCTTACAATAATTAAGGCAATTTTTAACATCCTGACTCCTAAACTAGGTGTATGTCCCTGTGGCTTAGGAGTCAGTGCACATTCAGCAGTCATAGTAGTACAATAAAATAAATTAAAATTAATAAAAATTAAATTTAATTTAATACAATAAAAATTTATAAAAATGAAAATGATGATAGAGAACTTACATATTATTGTCAAATAAATGCAAATCATCCGACCACACGTAGATCTATCCTACTTTATCCCAACTCTTTTCAATGAAACTGGCAAAAGCCATCATAACTATTAATAGTGAGTCCATATGCCACAAGTAGGCCAATTTAAATGACAAATATCAATAATATCCAATACGTACTAATACTCTAATTTATGATCTGTCCTGACTAAATACCCACCGTTTAGACACCCTCTGTCTAACCCCAAATGGCAGGGCGTGATGTTCATGAATCGCGTGGGATTATTATAGTTTTATTGGATGCATATATAAATATTAATTTTGTCTGGTCTCTGAATAAAGTTGATTTTAAAGGATGGTTATAAGTGAATAATTGCAAATTGCTCCATCGTCGACCGCATCGCCGCTTTCCATAAGGTGGTCGGTCGGTCAAGCACAAACCTTAATCAAAAATAAAAAAATTATGATAGTTACTTCGCTTTTATTATTTCCCTACCACTAGGTAGTGTAAAACAAAGTCGTTTTCCGCTGACTGTCCCAATATATGCTTAGATCTTTAAAACTATGCAACGGATTTTGATACGGTTTTTTTAATAAACATCGATAAATTTTGGTAGCTTTAATCCCGTAGAGTGTCGATCCGGTACATGAAACACTATCGATTTGTAAAGATAAAATTAAAAAAAACAAAGTGCTTTTTTTCTTAAACTAAAATCAATTTTCGGTACGAAATTTATTAACAACTACTTCCCGCTCCGCCAAAGTGCGGGATTTGTCGTTGGATGATTTTTACAAACCATAAAAAAATGTTACAAGTATGTAATAAAAATAAACAATAATTGCAATTGAATATCGCGTTAAGTGGATCTTTAATTTACAAGATTTAGTTACAAACATCGCGTCAGGTGGAACTAAATAAAAACTTGGAAAAATGGAAAGGATAGAGTCAAAGTAAGAACTCGAACAGAAGCTAGTTATAAATCTCAAAAGTTTCTTTGAGTTGAATATGTAGTGTAATCTAAAGTAAGACGCGAAATTGTTTATGTCTATAAAAGTCCTCACATTAATAAACTTCGCAGGTTTAAAACAAAAAATGCCAGTTGCAGTATTTCATAAGCAAGTATTTATTACATAAGTGTACCTTGATTGAGTTTAGCTTAGCATAGCATCAGCCTTACTATAATTTTCCCACTGCTGGGACTCAGACCTCGTCACCAGATATTATTATTAGGACTCATATTCATACCCTATACACAATTTTGTAAAATATTTTTTATTTTTGGTTGAGATCTTAAACAAAAATTGCTAGACATAAGCTTTTTATCTTAGTAAATATTTAATAAGAAATAGAGACCGCAGATTTGATAATTATTTTTTAGCCGTTAATTTCAGTAACTCATCATCATCAGCCTTTTGATGTTCTAACTGCTGGGACTCAGGCCTCGTCTCTAGGAGAGGGAATGGGCCATAATTCATCACGCTTTGGTGGCTCAGTGCGGTTTGGTGGATGCCACATATCTTCGAGTTTTTGGTTCTAGGACATGCCGGTTTCCTAACGTTGTTTTCCTTCACCGTTTTGAGATCAGTGGTGATGAAATAAATTACACAAAGTAATGCGCCTGGCTGGAACCCGCGACATACAATTCGTAAGTCGGGGCCTTTACCACTCGGCCACCACTGCTCTCATTGATTGAGTTTGATTGCAAGGATGAATTTCCAAAGATTTCTATAGTAAAATTAAGATAATTTCTTCCACCACGTGCATGATATTGCCGAGTCAAACATAATCCTATTACCAACACTTGTTCCGCGCAAGTGTTTAATGAATCGGATCATAGTGGATTTGATTCCTGGGTGCTAGTTAGTAGGTCGGGCGGGCCACTAAAATGCTGCTGCTTTATTTCAATGTAGAGGCACCTCCTAAAATGTTATCCCTAACAAAGAAAAGTAGTAAAGAAATACATAATCAACGTCAGCGACAACGACCGACTTGAATTCAGCCTCAAAGTTTTAATTTCAGGAAAACTTAAACCCACCTAGTTTATCACCCATCTCAAGAACTACATGTTTCAAATGAAAAATGGTTTTAGTGTCGTATAGATCATTTATTGAGGAAGGCCAAATGCTATATAACATCACGCTATGATCAATAGGAATGGAGAAGTAACTAAAAATATGAGTGAAAACGCGGAGATTTATAGCATTTTTGTTAAAAAGTAATCTGTACAATACTGTGATGTTGACCACTCTATAATAAGTAAATATTGGTATTAAATTTGGACAAATTATTTGAATAATCTTGATGCGCGGGAAGTGACGCTAGCTCCGCTTTTGTTCACGCATAGGTGCCGCCTTATAGCTGCCCCTTAATATACCTTGAATTTGTAGAAGCACCTAAACCTAGTGATTTTTTAGGTAGGTATTATATGTATATCGTGAAGATTATGTATGTATTATCTGATATCTATTTATTGTGCGCAACTTGGTAGTTGTAAAAGTTTATAAAAGACAACACTGTGGTCAGTGTTGTCTTTTTAACCCAAAGGTTGACTGGTAGAGAATGCCTTGTTGCATAATCAAAATAAATCTGCCTATGTACCACTACTGTACATGAAGATTAAATAAATAAATTTATTAGGCAGGTTTAAAACCACCCCAAGAGTCTCGACTCGACACATTTTAGCGCTCACCGCGTGGTGTCATCGCAACTGGTACGACCACCCGCGATTCATCTCTACATTTTGACTTTAATATTTTACAACCATATTTATACACCCACAAAAACCCAAACACCAACCCTATCGCTTTCCATCAAGGGCGAAAATCGCTTAGTGTTTCGTAGATAAAAGTGTTTTGGTAAGTTGGTGCTCGTTGGGTGTTCAAATCTGCCGACAGATGGCGTTCTCAGTTAATGCTCGCAAGGATAAGTATTGGTTATGATATAAAAGGAAGCTTTATTGTTTATGGATTCGTTGTTTGTTAAACACTAGTGTTATTATGAGTTTGCGGATGAGGATTGAGGCGGTATGGTATTATTTGTATGAAGCAGAATTGGAAGTTAGAACGCGTACTGCTATTTTTTTTGCAGCTTTTTTGTTTTGGAAAGCATACCTCCGCCTTTTCGTTGCGTTTTCTTGACATACTCGTTCCAATGGTAATTTAATTGTTTTTAGGGATAGTGACGACAAGTGACTCACTTTCTTCTTAGCCTTCATACCGGGGTCGGACCTTCCTTTCAGAAATCGGACCGGGGCCCCAGTAGGCTTCGACCCTGCAGTTGAGCCTCTACATTTGCTGACAACTCCTTCAGGCGCGCTGAAACGGAGTGCGGAAACGGAGACTTGGCTTGGTCCGGAAAGGAAGGTCCACCCCTGTATGAAGGCTAAGAAGCAATGGGGTGGGTCGTTTAGTCAGTAAGAGTTTGACACTGTTTCCCACGCCACCCAAGGGTGGTATTCGTCATTAGATGATTTTTCCTACCACAAAAAAAAAATCTATGACTTGGGCTTAGTAAGCGAGCTGGCCTTTGCTCATCTTCCACAAGTTCGCGCAACAATAGGTAAGGGTGGAGAAACTTAAGTTCACGCGGGAATGAAAGTAGGGTTCAATAAAATGAAAATGAAATAAGGTTACATTGGCTCACGTCACAAGAGAACACCATAACATCATGACACCGCCACATATTTTAAAAGACAACCTTTGAAGAGATTTACGATACGAAATCACAGCAAACACATGACGCTCTGTAAATATTTACTATAGGGTAAGCAACTGTTCGTAATGCGGAGGATTATTAACGTTTTATTATGAGAAAATTAATTATCAAGCAAGGGGAAGAACAAACTACAGATGTTTTGTAAACAATTGTTGTGTTTAATGAGTTTTTGAAGTTTGTTGTGATGAGAATGTTGTGTAATAGTGATTGTTTTGGTAGCAAGATGTTGATACAGTTATTTTTGGCTAAAAAAAAAGTTGGCATTTTACATTTCGAATACCGGAGTTAAAGAAAATAGGTATGCAAACGCAGTAGCGCACCCTAGAACGGGTGAAGTCTTTAGATAATTTCCCACATTAAAAAAATCTAGATTAGTTAACCAAAATGGTTACAGTTTTCGAATCCCAATTGAAAGGCGGCACAGCCAGGGCTGAGCGTAAAAATGAAACGACGGTAATTTTAGTTTTATTTAATTCTATTAGATTTTTGGGTCTCAATTTTAGCACGGGCTGTGCTTAATCATAGCAAGGGGATCAACTTGTTTGCCGTGTACTTTATTGATTTTTTTTTTTCAGAAACTCGACCAAAGTATTATTTTTTTAATCATTGATAAACTCGAGTTAGTCCACAATCAGGTGAGATAGTCGTCAAACGCGAGGCTATCCAAAATAAAAAAAAAGCTTAATAACCTGATGGTAAGCGATGACATGGCTGACAATGGAGCACGTTTGCCTAGAAGTAACCTATTCACTATCCACTTAAAGACCGCTAAGTTGTACCTACCAGGAAACACAAAATTCTAAAAACAGCAAACCTAACCTATCCCATAAATAGAACTCAACGCACTCAACAACCCATACCATGGTCACCTCCCAGCTCAACTACCCACCCGTAATTTCCACTCAGCCCTTTGACTTATCCGTGACTTAACCTCGTATGAAATTCATAATAATTGAGGAACAATTAAGGTAGGCCGACCTTTGCAGCTTTGGTACACCTTTGAGGTAGGACCATTGCGTCCCATTTCACTTTGAGCCTGTAATAGAGAGTAACCTCAAAGAAAAATGTACTTACCAACAATTACACCTACGTATGTAACTATGAGGCACTCGGAGGGAGCTGACTCAGTCGCTAGGGATGTGGTGGTGTCGATAAAACGGTTGTAGAAGTGGAACCTTTATATTTTTAACCGACTTCAAAAAAAAGGAGGTGGTTCTCAATTCGATTGTATTTTTTTTTTTTTATTTTTTTTTTTTTTATGTTTGTTACCTCAGAACTCCGTTGTTTATGGATGGATTTGCAAAATTTTTTTTGTACTTGAAAGGATATACTTCCAGATTGGTCCCATTTTTTTCAAAATCGAGTTATGATGATGGGATCCATGAGAAATCGAGGGAACTCCTCAAATATTATAGGCAACTATATCGTTTTTTTTTTTTTATATTTTCATCGAGAACTCAAGCATTTACAGTCAAAAAGTAACATTTGATGAGGTGGAACTGGTGAAGAAGATCAGAAATGGCTAACGAAACTTGACAATCGCATGGATATCACAATCAAGGTAGTTAAGCAACTATGAAAATGCACTATAAACCAATGATCTTAAATAATTATGTTGAAAATGTTATCATCGAACTGATCTGATGATGATGATGGAGCTGAAAGGTAGGCACTGGAACTGCGTAACTAATTAATATATCCTAGCCGTGTTTGGGCTTGTTAGAATTGTCATAAGATGCACTTTGGCTGTAAGGTACTATTGAACTGATGTGATGATGAAGCTGGAAGGTGGAAGGTCGGCATGGGAACTTTAAAATAAAATAATGTATCCTAGCATTGTTTGAGCTTATTAGAGCTGTCATGGGCAATGCTGTCAAGGGCAATGGAAAGGGCTATGCTCGGAGTTTCCTTGCGTGTTCGAATCAAAAATGAAGAAATGCGCAGGAGAACCAGGTTCACCGACATAGCCCGAAGAATCGCCAAACTTAAGTGGCAGTGGGCAGGGCAAATTGCTCGTAGAACAGATGGCCGATGGGGCCGAAAGGTTCTAGAGTGGCGACCGCGCACCAAAAGACGCAGCTTTGGAAGGCCTCCCACAAGGTGGACCGACGACCTGGTGAGAATCACGGGAACGCGATGGATGCGAGTCGCACAGAATCGGTCGTTGTGGCGACGCTTGGGGGAGGCCTATGTCCAACAGTGGACGTTTTCTGGCTGAAATGATGATGATGATGATGAGAGCTGTCATGAGATGTACTCATGAGATGAATCATAAGTATTTCATGCATCATATCATCTCTCCACGAGATCAAAACGATTACACTGTAACAATGTACCTATAATATGTATTCCTACTTATAGGTATGACATTGGTAACTTTTTCAAAAGAAATGTAGGAACGATATTGACTTCGTTGCCATAACACATTATAATAAAAAACACTAAACGGCTACAAATAAAAAAAACTTTTAACAAAAAAAAAAACCGCCTTCAAAAAAAGCCAAACAATAAAAGTTCCTACACTAAAAAGTTGAAAATAAAAATTTGAATTGCTGTAAAGAAACTTAATTTATAGGTAAACTTATTTGACATTAATATTTTGCAAATATTCAAAATTTATTACTTCTTTTTGGAGTCGGTGCCAGCCAAGGCAAGGAATTACGAATGGGCAACAATCCCTTGAAAAAATACCCCTAACATAACTATAAAACTACTTAGTACCTATTTGCATACTCAAATATATAATACTTAATTAAGACATAAATACATGTTAGACTTCTCTAAAAAAAATCATCCGATTTGCACATTTTTTTAAAATAAATTATATATAGGTACCTACTTACAAAAACCTGCCACATTTTAAGTACATTGAAAATGTTTAAGCATTATGTATGAAAAATGGCACCGGATATTAAAAAAAGCTACCTAACATTAAGTTTCAACAATAAAAATGCTGGCACCGACTCCAAAAAGAAGTAATAAATTTTGAATATTTGCAAAATATTAATGTCAAATAAGTTTACCTATAAATTAAGTTTCTTTACAGCAATTCAAATTTTTATTTTCAACTTTTTAGTGTAGGAACTTTTATTGTTTGGCTTTTTTTGAAGGCGGTTTTTTTTTTGTTAAAAGTTTTTTTTTTAGAACAGAATATTTTTTATCGGGAAAACCACGTTTTTGTTTTTTTTATATTCAGGTAGTTACAAAGTATTAAGTGTTTCTTTTTTTTTACAAGTGTTCAGTTCGGAAGGAATCTGTCTAGCTCATAACGCCATCTCCTTCGTAGTCTACTGCGACCCCGTCGCACTGAAAAAAAATATTACTGGATGGCTTTATTACTGGTATTGGAATAAAATTTTTTGATCCTTTAATATTAGGTTTGCGTCTTCTATGACAAGCGCCTGTTATGTAGGTGCCTAATGAGTTACGATTGGCTGGAAAGACCTCACGGCGTCCTCACCTTCCTCATGGTGCAGGTTTCACTGCACATGTTAAGTTTGGGAGGTTCCTGAACCGGATTCGTGAGAAAGCAACGCCCGAGTGTCACCACTGTGTGCTCCGCCCAAAGGACACGGTGGAGCATACGGTAGAAGTGTGCCCCGCTTGGAAAGAGCGTCGTCGTGCAAACTGTCGGGGCCCAGCAGGGTCGAAGCCTCCTGGGACCAAGTGTTGATTCGAAAGCTTATTACCAGGGCCCCTGAGGTCAAGGCAAGGAAGGAACAGGGTAGGTTATATAGTCAATAAGATGGCAATGTTTTCCGCTCCGTAATAATAAAAAAAATCTATTGAGTTACGATAATTTTTCCGAATCGTAAAAAAATGTGTTTCTTTTTTGTGACGTAACAGTTTATAGATTTTTTACTAAACTTGTGCTCTGTATATTATACTTTACGTCATGTCCCAGAATTTTAGGTCAACGGAAACTATCATAAGAATTTTGATTCCCTTGACAGTGTTGAAATATATATTTTTGTGACATAAACGCCTGTATCTGTGCCTGTAACTTAGAACTGTAATGTTTTAACAATACCAAGGAACAGCAGACTTGATTATATGGTTGTGATTTCAACACGATATCTCCACGCGAGATAGATGGTCTTAACAGAGAGACAGACAACAAAGTAATCGTATAAGGGTTTTGTTTTTTCCTATTGAGGCACGGAACTCTAAAAAAGAAAATAGTAACAGAGTCAAGCAAGGATTAGGATCAGCAGACTCCGCTGCCTAACGAGAGCATCCATGTTACTAGCGAAACTATAAAAACCTTTAACTATCTTCCAACTCTCAGCCCCTAACGTATCGACATTTCACTTATCGACATCACCCCCTCCCTTAACATGCCAGTGCCGCCGCGTGGCCTTTGTGGAGTCTCTCCAATATTCGCTTTGTTACTCTGAAAAATGTACCAGCCGCCATCGGGCGTATTACTTTGTCGTAAATGTTTGCCTTCGTATAAATACGACGCTATTCACTGTATTATATCGCATTATATGGCGAAGCTGTTGAATCTTGTTTGGTATTTAGAGATAGTGCTTTTTATGGGATTTTCGGGGAGATTTTATGTTAGAGTTTCGGCTATTTTCCCAAGTGTATGTAGTATATGATACATATAATACTGTTTGTGGGTTTTATCAATAAAGAGCAATGGCTCAAGACTCAATGGTCTCAGTCTCGACTTACAAATTGTAGCTCATGAGTTCTGAACAAGCGCATTGCTTTATAAAACACTAGACCCTGTAGAAGGGTCGAAGCTGACTGGGGCCAAGGGTTAGCGTCTGAAAGGCCCTGGCCCTGGTACGTATATATGGCAACGTTATACCACGTATCTCTATCCTCTTCTTCTGGTTTGACTTTATCCCATTTATTTCGTTTCTTCATTTTCTCATGTCGGTCTCGAGTTCAGAGTTTATTTGAGGCTTCTTCAGACCGTCGCGCGTCGTCAGCCAAGGACGGGTGGTCTTCCATGCGTGCGCTACGTTGTAAGTAGTCCAAAGTACAATAAAAAGATGAAGACATATGACATTCAAATGCGAACTGGACCCTCGTTTTTATCCTCTCCTAAAATTAAGATCTGATTCTGAATAATGGGAGCATTATAAAACTGTTTATTTCTTTGTTTAATTAAACTTTATGTACTGTAGTAGTCAATGATGATTTTCTATTAGTACATAGGCGGATTTGTGGCACAGATAATGATCGAGATTGCATTCTCTAATCTTAGGAACGTTTGGAGGCATCGAGATGAAATAATTGAAACCATATACTTAAGTCGGCAGTCCCCCTTTCGAGTACCGTAATTAGAGACATAATAGTAAGACAATATAGATATGCGACCACCGGCGTTCTTTTTGGCTCAAGATTTTAAAGTTGTAAAAAAATCAGACTTCTAAGTACCTAAACGAGAAAAAAGATACAACCGTTTTTGTCGCAAAAAAACGTATATTCTACACTCTCAAGGATATCAAAATTCACAGGGTTGGCTAGAAGCCTGAAATTCAGCACGAAGCAAGTTCTTATAGCTCTAACATAGAAATAAATCTGAATACTGGAAATTTGTATTTATGTTACAAAAAAAAAAAAATAGTTTTTTCGAAAAATCTTCTGAACTCGATTTGAAAATGGAACTACTCGTATTTACAAAAGTTACTTTGTATCATCGATTTCTATGGAACCCTCAATGTGTGAGTCTGACTCGAACTTATCCAGTTTTTTCATTAAACAAAATCGTTTATTTCAAATAGACCAATTGCAGACACTTTTGAATTGTCAAAATGTCGGTCAGTCCAGTGAAAATCATCCAATGACGAAACCCGCTGATGGGCGGAGTGGGAGACAGTGACAGACTCCTACTGACTAAAAAACCTATCCCATTCCTTCCTTGCCTTATCCCTTCTTTGCTAGATCTCTATGTAGAACGTGCAAGAAACTCCATGGACACTCTTTTAAATCATAATTATCATGAGTTACATAAAATCTTGCTATGTGTCTTGTCACTTGTATTATGTGAGTACAATGTAAATAAGTAATAAAATTTACTATAAGTACCTAATTCTTTTTTTTTCATAATAGGGACACAGAAAAAAAAACAAAACCATGAGATTTACGAAAAACAAAACACGATTCCCTTCTCCCTACAACACATACCTAGCTACCAGACAACAAACCCTAACACATTAATACTCGGACGGGTCCAAAGAAACATTTTTTCCCCAAAGCAATCCATTGGACTCCCACCTAATGAATTTACAGGGTTAATGGTTCCGCCGGACCTTTGGAAATGGCCGACGGAGATATTGACCGAGAATGAAGATGGGACATACTTCTGCTGTGTTCCCTGTTAATGTTCAGATTGAGTGTTTTAGGACAAATTGTTGATTATATTCCAAATTGGATGGATAAAGAATAGAGGGTTCATAAAAGGCATTTTTAGACTATGAAACATTAAAAAAAAATTTAATTCCGGCTATTTTAAAAATTCAATATTAAAATCAGTATTGACATCATTACATAGTATAAAACAAAGTCGCTTTCCCCTATGTATGCTTAGATCTTTAAAACATAAATAAATCATAAAAATCGGTCAAGCAATGTCGGAGGTGTTCTAAAACAAACACTGAAAAGAGATTTTTTTGTATTTTAGACGATACTTATTGAGATTTTGGCACATCAAATCACATTTACTAAATTGAGATAATTATGATATAATACAGCTTCGCAAAATAACTGGTACTTAATGTTTTCATGACGTGTCCGGTTAACATGTATTGTGCGTGCTACGTAACTGAAAATTCAAATTCTAAATGAAAGCAAATGCTTTCATTTTTTTTTTGCAATACTGGAAAAATATATTCTTTAATTCGTACTTATTATAGGTACGTCACGTACCTACGTGTTTTTTTTTTTGTTTATTTATTTTACCGCAGACATGGTGGTCCGCGCACTTTTCTATAATACGCACTATTGTTTACACTTTTTTTGTTATCAATTCATGGCATTCGTCATGCCCTCATCTTTACTTAAAACTAAGCTTAAAAAACTACGCGAGTCCACCTCAGACTCTTTTTTTTTATTATTTTATTTTACTTATTACTATCTATTACCTACGTGTTTGACATTTTCCGCAATATTATCATCTTTTTAAACTTACTTATTTAACTTATCAAAGACATGTGACATCCATTAATTCACAATAGAACCACATGGTGAATTACATCTAACTAGCGACCCGCCCCAGCTTCGCACGACTGCTGATATTGAATATATTAAGCATGTATTGTACACATAAACCTTCCTCTTAAATCCCTCTATCTATTAAAAAAAAGCGCATCAAAATCCGTTGCGTACTAAAAATACGTTTTAAAAATCTAAGCATACATAGGGACAACGGTAAGCAACTTTGTTTTATACTATGTAATGATAACTCATTTTCTGAGAGAGGGTGCCTGGATCCCAATAGTGGAAAAAATACAAGGCTGATGACACTTATACTTAACTTACTATCCACGTCGTAATTGTACACATTATCAATATCTTTCTACCCATACTCCATATAATGAGTTGCCATCATTCTACAAATTCACGTACAAATGATTTAATCCCATAATTTGGCTAAGGTGACATATTTTGTTTCAAGGAAAAAAAAACACACTTGTGCCATAATTAGACACAATAATACGATTACTAATTGGACAGCTGTTGCTAGCCCAATATTTAGCAAATTTGTTAAAAATAATTGTCTTCTTTATTCGTGCAAAATAGTATTTAAATTGTCATGGAAAAACCTTGATTCTGTATAATAAATGATTATTGTTTAGTATATCTTCTGTACAGCATCTTATTTATTTACTTAACAATAAGAAAAGAAAGAAAAAGAGTTTATTTGCGCAAAAGTATGGTAATTCAAGTGTTGGTACACCTACACGCATAATGTAATACAATAAAATAAAAAAGGATGAAACACAAAAATAAGTACAATGCTCAATTCTATCGAAAAGCATACCTGCAAAGAGAAAGTTGGAAAATTGAGATGTGGACATCGTGTTTAAAAGTAATAGGAAAAAAGAAAATTGCAAAAAAAAAAACAGTTATTATAGAATTATACAGCATAAAGCTGTCATAAATATGTATATACACATAGTATAATACATATCGTAATAATAAATACTGAACACTATACAAAACTGCTATATCTTGTTATTTTTCGCTGAAATAAAACTCACAACCAACAAACTTTCACACATTAAAATATTAACGCTTCATACGACTTTCACAATGACTTACAAGCCAACAACGAAATACCAAACACATATTACAAACATAAGAAAACACCATATAAATAGTTATGAGCAACAAATATTGTCCATTTGACCACTAACAAAGATTCCGGGAGAGACACACCGTCCATATTCTAGTGGGTTGAAGTAGTGAGGGAGGCAATCCACGTCGGCGCATGTAGTCGCGACCGGCAATATCGCGATGGCCGGCGGCTCATTTAATCACGCGACGGAATTTGCAGGATAAGGAGACCTTCGGGGTGGGATAGAGTGGAAACGGAATATTTTCTGAATATTTACTGAAAATTTCCTGAATGGTGAAATGGCCCAGCCAGGTGAAAGTCTTGGGAATCTGCCAGATACATCTAGTATCACAATTAAGGGGCGTACCATAGATATAAGAAAGGTATTTCTATGGGGCGAACCGGTAGTAACGGCCCAGACTTAAATTGTATGTCACGGGTTTACCCAGCCAGGCACATTACTTTGTGTAATTTACTTCATCGTCACTGCTCCCAAAACGTATTACGAACATAGGATGGATGGATGATGGGCAGAGTACACCAGACCAGACAGAACAGGCAGAGAACTTTGCGCGATGCAGGATTCATACTTCTTACTACTTACAAGAGTATACAAGTCTTGTCAAGATACAAGCCATTGCTAGTAAACTCTTTGACCTGTTTTCTGTTCCTGAATTTGCAATTTGACAAGGGTCTAGTCAAAACTTTATATTGTTATAAATTATGATCTTTATTTCTTCAAATTTTGATTTTGTAATACATAATACATCTATGTATTACAAAATCAAAAAATCTAATGCATTATTACTACTAGAAGCATTATACGAGAGAAATTTAATTTTAGGAGTCTTTTTCTCTTTCAGAATTTTACTTTAAACGTTTAATTTTATATAGGTAATGTGAATGGAATTACAACTTACCGTATATTCTTGGTTCTCCTATAATATTTATTCTCGTATATCTCCTATAACTTGTTTCTGTACGTTGTGCTGGTTCCGATGCCAGCCAATGAATGAAGGCTGACAAAATTATATTATTTTCATCCTTATTATCATTTACTTCTAACACGTTTATCCCAATTTATTCGTTTAGTCGGCGCAATACATTTCTTCTTCTATACTTACATTACTTACATTACTTATCATCAGTACATTCATCCTTTATCCAGCCATATCTTCGTTCATATATTTCCATGGTTGGTTTAATCATCCCCTACTAACATAGCCTTTCAAAATAATACTTCCAACTTTTCCTCATATCATTTACTTGTAACTTGTACAGTTATCCTGTACAAGTTACAAGTTATTTGAGTAATCGTGGCCAGTCTTGCGGGTTTCTACAGGATGCATTTTGGCAAGTGTGCTCGGGAATTGCACGATTTCAGTCCGCCATCTCAATATTACCATCGGAAAACCTAACGTACGGCAAAAATACATCCTTACGTTGTTGAGACCAGTTGTGATCTTTCCATCCGATTACAATTTAGGTGTCTTCAAGGCTAGAATGAACGCTCTTAATAAACTAGTGCGCCTCACCATCAACGATTGCATCACTGCTTACCATCAGGTGGGATCACAGTCAAGCACTATTTTATAGCAATAAAAAAAAAATCTGAAAGTACGAGGTAAGCCAGAAATTAGTAGTAAGAACTTCAGTACCGATGTAATGAAAACTAAAACTACATCATTCGATTTTTATTCGATAAATTTCCTTACACACATCTTCAAGATCTCTCTCTATCCTTTCTTAGCAGATGGCTGATAAAAGGAGCGCGGACATTGCACGCTTATTGGACAAGTCAATAATGTACTGCTGGAGGGACAAATACCGAGACTAGACAGCATATTTGTATATATAGATAGCAATAAACGTTGTCAACGATAATGTTGGCTTGTCACCGGACCAAACGTGATTTGGGTCTTTGTTTGGAACCTTTTGAAGTGTTGTACAAGTTGTAGTTGTATTATTAGATGTCTTAATGGTGTGCTTGATATTTATTTATTAAATTAAACAGTACGGCCGAAGCCAATTACACTATTTAAACACACAAAAGTAGAAATAAAACAATCTACACTAATATAATAAAGAGGTAAAGTTTATTTTTTTGTTTTTTGTTTGTAGGAGGTAATCTCTGGAACTAATGGTTCGATTGGAAAAATTGAAGCTATAATAGACAGCTGCTTTACTCATGAGTGACATAGGCTATAAATTATTTACATAACATGGATATTAACCGAGCTATCACAACTTTTGTCTCACAAATTTTCCGCGGACGAAGTCGCTGGCAGAAGCTAGTAAAATATAAAACAATAATTAAAATATATATATATAAACAACAGATAATTGAAAAGTCGCGCACGACTTTCAGGGGTCATTTAATAGACATAAAACACAGTCACACATTCATCTCACAGAATTTCATACATTCTGATAGTATCGTCTTCCATTCTTCCCCAAACATATCAAAATCAGTGTTCTTTTCTTTGATATAAATATCTAGATCTCAAGGACAACAAATCAGTGCTTTTTTATGGTAGGTACCATAGGAACTTGTGACTGCGATCCGAACTGAGAGTAAGTAAGCTATGATGCAACCGTTGATGGTGAAGCGGAGCCTATCCTCAGTCTTTTTTTATATTTTATGGAAGGCAAAAATCATCCAATGACGAATACCGCCCTTAGGTGGAGTGGGAAACAGTGTCAGACTCTTAATTACTAAACAACCTACCCCGTTCCTACGTTGCCATCTATACCAGGGCTAGAGCCTACCTTCCAGATACGAACCCTTGGCCCCAGTTGGCTTCGAGACTTCTGCACAACAACACACAACAAATCAGTGCTTGTATTGTAAACTCTATATTCGAATTCAATATTTTTGTTGTCTTCTAAGAAGTAGTATGAATATACATAAATAAAATGATTATTTCAATCATGACGTTTTTTGTTACAAATTAAGACCAAAATAATTTAAAAACTGTCATAATCTGCTTATCATTTTTGCCCATACTTAAAGTCATCGTATTTATTGATTTTCCAGAACCAAAGTCTATGATCATCGATTTATTTAATTTTACTTTTTTATTTTTAAAAGATTTCCTCAAGGCTTGAGTTGTATTTAGTCAGAAAAGTTGTATTGTATTATAGATGTCTTAATGGCGTGTTCGATATAAATATCTAGGTCTCAAGGATAATCAGTGCTTGTATTGCTAACTCGGTATTCGAATTCAATATTTTTGTGGACTTATACTTAGAAGTAGTACGGATATTGTTAAACAAATAATTATTTAAATAATTTAGTTTGTTGTTACAAATCAAGACGAAAATAATTTAAACACTGTTAACATCTACTAGTCCTTTTTGCCTGCACATAACGCTGTTCTATTCATTGATTTTCCAGAACCAAAATTCTATGATCATCTTTTGAGATGTAAATTTTTCTTTTACGATTATCCGCAAGGCATGAGTTGTATTTAGTCAGAAAAGTAGTATTTTTGCCAGACAATGTAACTTTTACTTTGTTTTCATCATCGTCTGATTCAGAAGTTGTATAAAGAAATGTTGTATCCTAACGCTCCTTTCGTTTCTTCAAAGTCCCAACTACTTGTCTGACCTCTCGCTTTCCTTTCCCTCGCACCGTCGGCGACGGCGTCGCGACACAATAAAAATATAGAAAAGTATTTGTAAGGCTGCGAATGACCGCCGTCGCCGGAGGTATCTTGCAACGCAAAATGTGTTGTTGGCATTTTATTTGCAGACATATTTTTGTACAGAAAAGATTTCTATATTCTATTTAGCTATTTTGTTTCTTGTTATTTATTTAAATATCGACATATAAGAATAAAGAAGAAATATACAGATTATAAAAAAAAAACTTATAACTGTAACTAAGTACCTACACACAGAATCCAGAAACTCCCTAACTAAATATCAAGTAATTTAAAAATTGTAAATTATGGAAACATGGCCAATCTGGAATAAAAAGCCAAAGGGAATAAAAATCTACGACATAATGAAACCAATTCCAGAATAGAGCATTTTTTCCACAATTTCCTCAAACAAACGCAACTGTAGAAAGCCGTCACCGTAAAAAATATACTGCTCACAGTCTCCACCATTGTCGGTCAACATCCCTCATTCTTTGGAGCACGTCTTCACGCTTTCAAGTGCGTAATCCTTCAGGATTCGCCACTATTGTACTCTCCGAGACAGAGCATTAATCCTGCCTTTTCAAGACAAGAGATATCCATCAATTGTCAACATTGAACCGGTGGTGCGTCCCCTTGCCTCCCTGCCACCCTCTGCCTCTACACTCACACAGGGGAAAACTGACACAGATTATGTTAGATGTTTTAAATTTTCAGAAGAGACGTTTTTAAGATGTATATTGGGTTTTTGCATTTGGTAGCCTATTTCACTAGCTCTTACTCTGTGTAACCAAACGATTTTTTTTCTGCTAAATTATATTATGGGTTGCTAAAAGCTTGTATTGGATCTTGAATCAATTACTTGTAAATCAGAGCTGCTTTGACTTTGATGATGGACATTTCGCTGACCATGATTACACAGGTATGTTTTTGTACATTACATTTAGGTTAGTTTTAGAAAACACTTATAACATATTAGAATTCCCTATACATATATAATACAGCTAGAGTACTTTACAGCTATCGGTCCTTCGAGGATATGAGCAAGTATGCACAAAATAAAATGGATAGCAATTAAAGACTTTGATGACAAGAAGGCTGTTTTTAGATTTGATTAATTAATAACTAAGAAGTAATATTTTAACAAGAACTGCTTTTGTTTAAGTATTAAAGATGACTGAAGTTGGTACTTAACAAATCTTAACTGCAATTGTTTCAAAACCCAATATTAAACCTTAAGAATTTGGTACTTTAGTCTAATTCATCTACTCTCCTTCTCCTGTTTATCCACACTATTGTCTACTTTTTTAAATATCTTCTCTCACAGGTCTTGTTCAAAATATATATCTATATGTGTATATTTATATGAAAACCAAAAAAGTATTAATCAGTGAGTGGATTAATACGAAATCTCAGAAACTATAACACTAGCTAAGAACGGATTTAACGAAACTGGTAGGGGTTTCAAAAGGGGTAAAACAAGTTTGAAATTTTTTATGGAAGAACCGACTTTCACGCGGGCGAAGCCGCTTACAGAAACTAGATTTCTATAGAGATAATTAGTTCTTATTGCAGCGTGTAGCGCCATCTATGGCGTTACATTAGAACTACAGGAATCCTGCATCGCGCAATCAAAGTTCTCCGCGAGATTTGAACAACTAAGACAGCCCGAAATCAATGATGAATCAATTAGTAGGCAGTAGCCCACCAGACGATAGCACTTGTCTGGTCGGAGGATCCTCCTTTACAAAGGAAGTTAGCGGGACTTTAGTCTCTGTTCAGTATACCCCCAAATAGTACATTGTTATACGAGGGATGAAAGTTAGTTATTTAGTCCCGAGATTTTTTTAGAAATTCGGGTCATGGTTCAATAGAAATGTCAAAATAGAACTAGTTTTTTTTTAATATTTAAACAGTTGTCAGTTGAAAAGTGAAACTCCCCAGGGAGTAAAAGTAGTTTTTCAGCCCTCTACGTAGGCAACTTTACACCTACTTTCAGAGTATGAGCAATGAAAAGTGTATTTTTATCTTTTACCATTTTTCTGGGCATAAAAATAATAATTTAATACCCATCCACTAACAGCGCTGGTTAATCTTTGCCGACCGCCCGTGTACGTAGCTATATGAGAGGGAGCTAGTGATTGTCAAAATTTGGCTTCGTAGAACAAAGCGTTATTTACCGAGCCGGGAGAAGGCTTTGTGTCGGCATTACACCACTCCACATAATATTGTGAAACTTCTCACAATGGTTTGTTTGCTAGCACGTATTATGAGGCTCAGAAAAATTGCGATCTGTTCCACTGTGAGGTGATTTGGATTAGGTTTTTGAGTTTTTGAGGTGGTAAGGCACAGTGGGGTGTTTACTAAGGTGTTATGTAGTTGGAGAGGAGGTTTATAAAATAATTGGTTTTTAGGTTGTTTTTTTTCGATATGTTTTTTATTTATTTTAAATTTCATGCCTACGGTTGATAAAATTGCTTCTGAACATTGCATTTATTACATCGTAAAAAAAAAAAATGGAAGAGCTGTTTTTAATCATCCCCCAAAAAAGTTCAATAAAAAATAAATAACAAAAACAAGGGACCAAGTCCTCTGTACGCCTATCCCTTTAATATAAACCAGCTATTAAATAACAATGAAACCGTCACACGATGCACGCAGAAAACGAATTACCGAGAAATTAATTGGCCGAAAACCCATCCGAACACACGTTCGGAAAGCTCGCGTTCGAAATTCAAATGAGGCGGCACGCCCCACCCCCGGCCCCGCCCCGCCGCCATCTTGGATCCGAGTGGGGGTCCGAGGGGGGCTATTAAATTATTTCATTCCACATTGGGCCGTTCCCGCTATCGGATTAAAACAATTGCCTGTGAAACCGTAAATGGATAATGAATTTTGCGAAGAAAATAATATGGTACGAAATTTAATTTTGTTCCGAGCTCTATCTTGTTTTATTTCTTCTTGGAGTATTTTGATGTTACAAGTATTTTTTTTCTGGGATATTTTTACATGTATTGTGAAAATATGGGAATTATTAACCGGCAATTTTTATTACAATAGCGTTCAGGTAAAGTGCTATTAGGAAAAACCAAATGTTTTCAGATAGCAAATGGTTTTTTTTGAGGAAAATGAAAATTCTAACGTGTTCTAGAAAAATAAATAGTTTTTTACATGAATCAACTTATATAAAAAAAATATTTATTTTTCAAAAAGTTTTTATTCTGTTTGAGTAAAATTGTCTGAAAAGTTTTTGTTTAATTTAAATTTCTAATGTGAAGTTACTATTGATATAAATGCCTACAATCAATAGAAAACTACTATTAATATAAAATATTACCTATAGTATAGATAACATATTACTGACCTAATTATGGGCTTAACATTCTTAGTTAATTGTTTAAAAAAATAAAGTAAAATAATAATCTGCCTATAAAATCAATAATCTAAGAAAAAACGATAATCTGCCTAATATTACTATTAATCGTTACATCTGTCTACGTTTATTCCTTAATATTAACAAATACATACATGTAGACAGGTTTAAATGAACGAAAAAATGGGGTGGATTTTTTGTCAGTAAGAGTCTGACACTGTCTCCTACTCCGCCCAAGGGCAGGAGATATCATTGGATGATTTTTATCCATTTTTAAACAAAATTGTAATAGAACTCATCTAATAACAAAGTCAGGTTTTTTTATGGAGGACAAAGTCATCTAACGACGAATCCCGCCATTGGTCGGAGTGGAAAACAGTGTCAGACTCTTACTGAGTAAACGACCCACCCCATTCCTTTTTAGCATTTATACCGGGGTCGGACTTCCTTTTCAGAAACCGGACCGGGGCCCTAGTAGACTTTGGCCTTGCAGTTGGGCCCCTACATTTATTGACAATTCCATAAGGCACGCGGGAAGGGCAGGAAACAGTGTCAGACTCTTACTGACTAAACAACCTACCCCATTCTTACGTTGCCATATATACCAGTGCCAGAGTCTTCCTTTCAGACGCGAACCCTGGGCCCCAGTTGGCGTTGACCCTTCTGCAGGGTTCCTACGGTTTGCTGACAACTCCTTGGGCCGCGCGGGCACAGTGCTCACCGTCGACGACTGAGCGAGCTACCCATTGCTCGCCAGCCAAAAGCCCGCGCCTCCGGTGGCCGGAAATCGGGATCGGACTCCCGGCAGCGTCTCGAGCGTGAGCGCCGTTGCCTTATGCGTTCGGGACTGGAACAGTTTGTAATAGGCACGTTCTTATTAATCTAGTGCGCCTCACCATCGATGATTGTATCACTGCTTGCCATCAGCTAGGATGGCAGTTAAGCACTAGTTTAAATATCAAATAAAAAAACTGAGCAAGTACGGACTCGCAGCACTCGCAAATTTTTCAAGATTTTTCCGAAACGCAAAAAAGGAATTTTTTGAGGTACCTAATAATAAATTGATTGTTTTCCTATTTCTTCCTATGCCAGTGCAATAAGAAAGGACTTATTTGGCATCTAGCTTTAAAATGCAAAATTTAAGGATACTGGGTTAACAGGAAGTACCTACCTCTATGAATTTTTATTCCATTCGAGTGCCAAAATATACGTTTTTAGTAAGTTCCCCTAACCCCCAAGTATTTTTAGAGCCGTGGTGGCCGAACGGTAACGGCCTCGACTTGCGAGTTGTAGGTCGCGGGTTCAAATCCCGTCAGGCGCATTATCCACTATTATTATGGCCCATTCTCTGGGCCTGTGTCCCAACATTGGGAACATTATAATAAGGCTGATGCAAAAAAAAAAAATAAGATTATTTTTTACAGGTTCAAGGAACTGCAGATCGGTTTTAATATCAACTAGATCCCTCCTCGCGTTCCCGAGATAAAGGGTCTTGACAAACAGAGAGACTGACAGACCATGAGTATCTTTTTAGAAAAAAAAAAGTTCCATTGTTCTCTTTTAAGGTACGGATCCCTAAAAATAGATTTAAATTAATTAACTGAATACAAAACCGCCACAGGTAACGTACGAAAGAGAGAACTTTTACCACCGCACGCAATTAGCGATCTAAAACTTCTATTAGCTACTTCATAAACAATCTCCAATTAAAAACCGACCTTAACTAGTAGCATTAAAAACCGATATTCAACGACTCATTTTAAACTATATTAAATACCAATAGTCGAACATCAGTGACCCGGAAGCCGGGACTAGTCGAAAGTTCTTTTCGATATTCGCTTCGCAACTTCGGAAGTTGTTGGCGAAACTTGCGGCCGCGAGTGCTTCGGTTAAGCGTCGCGAGAGGTGACAGTTTACCGTGGCGAACATTGCGGTCCTATCGTGTCGTGTTGCGAGTATCGGATGAAACGAATGGAGAGAATGGTGCTCTACTTTGATATTGCGTGGAAGAATTGGATTTTGATTCAGTGATCTAGTCCCATACGGACCTCGTATCAAAGGTCCTACGGGGGCTTTGTATAAAAAAAATGCTGCATTTTTACAAATGCTTGGTTTACCCTGCGAGACGACTGTGGATAACATGTTGTTCATATTTGCCAACTTCGTATCCCCTGTATCGTTTAAACGGCAGATTCAACGGTAGTTACGCCTCTGTTTTGATTAAATATGGGCTTAGTAAGGGCAATGACACTTTCTAGCCTACTGATACAGAGAACAAGATAGGGAAAGGAATATTGCGAGCCGTGTTTAGAAGTTCCGTTTTCTGAATCAAGTTCCTAACCTAGCCGAATAACGAGAGACTCCTTAGGTGTTAGTCCCAGCTTGTGGCTATAACCCATTAACTGACACGACTATCGGTATAAAGGTCGCTAAGTACCTACATTTATAGGAAGAAAAAATATAATTATAGACAGATATTTATTGACAGTAATTACAGAATGTTCTAAAATGACTACCTCTATGATACTTGAAGATCATGAAATTGCATCAGGTGAGTAAGTGGTCAAACACGAGATAAATAGTAATAAAAAAACACTTTCTCAAATAAATTAGTCTTTAATTAACTCATCAATTTTATTCGGTTGTTAAAGTAAAGCAGTATCCAAACCATCACACACGGCAGGTGCGAATCGAACACGATTTAGCCATCAGCGCGGCGTCGTCAGTCGTCCCCCTCCCCCACGCCACCCCCCTGTCACCCTCCCGTCCCTTGTCTCCGATTCAAATTGAATCGCCGAGTTGCAGTGCGCTTGAACTGTGTGCACGCAATTGGGCGGATGTGGCTTTGAAGACAATGCGGCTTAGCGATCGATACGGTTGTATGTTTTATGTTTGGCCGGTGTATTGTGTGTGGGACTGCTTTTATCTTGAGTGATGTTGGGATGTAAGATGATTGGTAAGATCTGAGATGGTTTGTGTGATAATCATCATCATCAACCTAGCGCCAGTCCCGGTTGCTAACCTAGGCTTTCACCTCGGTGCCCGGGGTCCGCTTTCCTACTTAGACGCCTCCACTTCACTCGGTCTTTGGATGGTTTGTGTGATAATAATTACTAGGTAGACCTCTTGATCCTCAAGCGAACGCCGGCGTTCGCGCGCGATTTCGCGCCATTCGGTTGAATACCAAGCGAATTCCGGCGTTCGCATAGATTAAAAAATAAAGATCTTTTTTTATAGAGTATTTATACAAGAACGTAAATATTCAAGTTTTTCATAGACAAATAAATTTAAAAATGGAAAATGCGAACCTTTCAGTTAATCCGAACGTGGGGTTCACTTTCGAACAACCTGTGGCCCCAGTAGGCTTCGACCCTGTTGGGAAGATTTGACTAGTGCTCGAACCTGCCGCCTCAGTGCTGCCACCTGGTGAACGTCAAAACATTTTTTTTTACGTGAGTGTTAGAAACACTCACGTAAAAAAAAATTGTTTTGCCATTGTTTGTTTTGCCATTGTTTTGACACACTAAGAAAAAGGTATCTTTTTTTTCTTTTCAAGCTGTCACTTTTTTTTATGATGGCCAAAAATCATCCAATGACGAATCCCGTTCTTGGGCAGAGCGGGAAACAGTGTCAGACTCGTACTGAGTAAACACCCCACCCCGAAGAGAAGAAGAGAAAGATCCTAGCCTTCCTTTCAGAAAGAGACCCTGGGCCCCAGTAGGCTTCGACCCTTTTGCAGAGTCTCTACTGAAGCTGTCACTTCAAAACTGGCCACCGCATACCCGATAGCCATAAATAGCCTGTATAAATTAAAAAACATCCACGCGCCACAAAGGAGGCCCTCCATTCTTCACTGAACTCTTTATTAAATGTTAAAGCCATTTACTAGAGGGTATTGGCAAGAATTTGGGTTGCAAATTAATAGGATAATGAATTATTCATAGCCCAAGTTACCACTACACCTATATTTGCATATAATTATGCGAGTTTTAATATTTTAACCAGTTATTTGATCAAATGTGAAATAAGAATAAATAATGATCTGAAAAATTTTAGTCGCGCATCTGAAAATTAAGGAAATGTTGATATAAGAAAAGGTTTTCCTTGTAATAAATTTTAGCTTCACTTCGTGTTAGTTTACGTCCAACGCTTGGAATTGGCCACGCCGTAATTCCTTTGATCTGACCAAAATACTGAGCGTTGAGAAGACGTGAGAACAAAGGAAAACTGAAATTCCAAGCCTTCGACGTTAACGAAACGATCGTAACTTGGCTAAGGGGGCTGGCTGTGTGGAATAATAGAATGCATTCTGGCCACCTATTATGTATTATTTTTTAGTTCCCTTTATTAGATAAAAAGGAAACTATTGTTGGAAATAGTTGCACAATGAAATGAAAAACACATTTAAAATCTTTGGAAGTCGATTAAAAAGAGGATGGAGATATATACCTCGGTATATATCTCCATCCTTTACGTCTCGATGTAACGTACTAGATGGCGTATCTCGGCGGCCTGGGCGAAATGGCGTGAGGTGGCAGGGGTTATCTGTGACCCCAAAATGCCGGTTAGGCTCAAAGGACAGGTCTGTAAGACCATCATTAGGCCTGTCCTTTTGTATGGCAGTGAAGCGTGGCCTGTACTTGAGCGGCACAAGCAAAGCCTGCGTGTCACGGAAATGAATATGCTGCGCTGGATGTCGGGAGTTTCGCGGAAAGACCGCATTAAAAACTCCCACATACGGGGCAGCCTTCAGGTCCGTGACATAGCGGATAAACTGCAGGAGGGCCGCTTACGCTGGTATGGCCACGTTTTACGAAAACCGGCAGACTACGTGGGTAATAGATGCCTCGCACTGCCGCCTCCGCCGGGACCCGGAAAACGAGGAAGGCCTAAGAGGCGTTGGATCGACGTCGTAAGGGACGACATGCGTGCTAATGGGCTTGAGGCAAGGGACGCAAAAGACCGAGCGAAGTGGAGGCGTCTAAGAAGGAAAGCGGACCCCGGGCACCGAGGTGAAAGCCAAGGTAGCAACCGGGACGGGCGCTAGGTTGATGATGAACGTACTAGATGGATTAGTATGGTTGAAATGGCGACAGATCACTAGCACAACTTGCGTCCCATGGATCATAAGTTAAAGGGACCTGTATATACGAGTATATACATATATATATATATAATCCCTTCCCCTCGGACCGCGAAAGCGTTCGGACGTGTGCATCCGTATTTTTCGATTTTGTGAAAAAGTAATTAAAGAAATAAGATATTTATTACCTTTAAAACGACATAAAACAGTCAAAGTACTAGGCGCGCAATACAAGCGTAGCGGTTAATCTACGTGAAGAAGACAACAACAACCGAGACAAAACTAGTTGACGGACAGCGGCACTACGTCACCAGCTGAGCTTGCCACAAGGTATAAGCGTGAGCGGAAGCGAGTTATAAAAAAAAAAAAAAAAAATGTCAAATATACCAGCAAAGACTTCTTCGATGGGAAACGTGCCTTCCCGCTCCGATTCGGACATTCGACAGCTCTGTATGGATGACTACCTTCAACTGAATATCTCCCAACGTGCAAAGCGAAAGTGTGTATCTGGCGGCGCTAATGATGACGCTAAGGGTAATGAGCTAGAGACCTCCAAGTCAGAAATCATCGAGGTGATGAAAGAAATGATGTGCGCTCAAAACGAACGTCTGGATAAATTGGAAAAGCATCTCATGGAAATAAAAAAACACAATACTGAGATTAAGAATATAAATGGTGAATTAGAAAAATCATTAACATTTGTTTCCGATCAGATATCATCATTAGGAGCTAAGATTACGGGATTAGAAAAGGAACGAAACACAATGGTGATCAAGTTATCAACTCTGGAGGAAAAAGTCGAATTGCTCGAACGAAACCTTATTAAAACATCTGTGGAAAATCGAAATGTTCCCAAAATGCCAAACGAGAATAAAACAGAGTTGTACGATATGATACAGCACCTATCAAACCAACTGCAGATACAAACAGAACCTAATAGTATTCGTGATGTAATAAGACAACCATCAAAGAAAGAAAATACAAAATCGAATCTAACCGTTGAGTTCTCGAATTCTCTCACGAGCTCCAAGTTCCTGACAGCGGTGAAGGAATACAATAAACGAAATCCTAATCATAAACTGTGCTCAACACATCTGGGCCTAAAAGTTACTCCGGGAACTCCAGTATATATAACGGAACAGTTGACTCCTCATGCTAAAAGACTGTTCTACCTCACCAGAAACTTCGCTAAATCAAACAATTATAGCTTCTGCTGGACGTCTAACGGACGAGTAATGTTAAAAAAGAATCCTGATAGTCAAGTCATCCCGATCAAAACTGAAGGACAACTGCAACTGCTCTTTAACAACATCACAACGGTCAACGATGCTGCAAATGCATGACTACGTAATATTTGTTATTATTTTTCTACTTATATATTACTAAATTTGGATAAGGTAATTATTACTCTTTTCAGTTATCCGAAAGAATTAAATGTAAGAAATCATGCATGTAACTTAATTAACTATTTTTACTGTAATTATATATCTATACACGAATTTCATGTTAACATTAAAAATGTAACACATCCTACACAAACACAAAGTCATTCACAATCACAACTTTGTACTTCGATAAAACTGTGCAATCATTCACATATTGTAAAAAGCTGGTGGTGTTTATTAGTTTCCGCCTCTTACAAAACTGTTAAACTATTCAATTTTATATTTTGTCATGTAGTCTTTCGTCAAACTCAACAGATACCCCAAATAGCTAAGCCATTTTTAAATACCCAATTTAACCCACTGTTTCCGAGCTAGCCTAAAATTTTAAAAATGAATAATGACGTAGATCATTTAATTGATGGGATTGACAAGCTTTCTGTATCGGAAATTCATTCATGTGCCCCTGAACAGTCCAATACACTGTTAAAACATCCAAATAAATATCTAAAAATACTTTCGCAAAATATTCGTTCTATCAATTGTAACTTCATTAACTTACAAACGCTGTTGCAACGTATCTCGTTTGATTGTGATCTGGTAGTTTTAACCGAATGTTGGTTAGCCTGTTCTAACAATTTTTATCTTCCGATGTTGCAAAACTATACTGCACTTAAGACGACCAAACATCTGAATCAGAGTGATGGTGTGGTAGTATATTACAAGTCCAATATCCTTGTTACATATGAAGAATCAGATTTTGGTCACGCTGCAACTGGTCTTATAATTAAAATAAGATCGGAAATTGCAATAGTTTGCATCTACCGTTCACCATCGAATAATAATCTCCATGATTTTCTTTTAGCTCTAAATAATGTATTATTATTACTACACAAATTTAAAACGGTAATCATCACTGGCGATCTAAATATAGACATAAAGGCTACTACTACTGATACCCGTTCCCACGAATATCTCACCTTTTTAGCGTCGCATGGTTTTCTCCCTGCACATACCCTGCCAACTAGAGGAAACAATTGCCTGGATCACCTAATTTTAAAAACAAAATGTCCATGTATCACATTTGTTTACGATACCACGGTCACTGATCATCACTCTTCCTTGCTGTGTCTAGAAAACCAATGCGAACGCACCGTTTTAAATTCTACTACGACTAGAATCGATTACGACGCTTTGGATAAATCGATATCCCAAATTGATTTTGATCATGTTCTAAACATTCAGGACGTCAATATAGCTACTGATAACTTAATAGGCCTTTTGGCAACAGCTATTTCAAACAATACGTCATTAAAACAAGTGCCAGCAAGGAGGAGAATGCTTAAACCTTGGATTACCCCAGGATTGTTGCGGTGTATAAGAAATAGGGATGCTTTACATAGAAAACTTAAGTTATCTCCAGATAATGAAGTACTGAAGATAACTTACAAACGATACAGAAACTTCTGTTTAGGCCTGTTGAGAAAAGCGAAACGACTATTTGACACACAAGAACTTACCAAATCAAGTCAAAATCCAAAAGCATTATGGGAAACTATTAAGACAATTACAAACACCAAAAACACCAAAAAATCATCCACACAACTTCTGACATGCGCGTCTACACCAAAAGAATGTTGCAATGTTGTAAATTCCTTTTTTGTAAATATTGGCAAGAAACTTGCAGACGATATTCGCAAAAATACCCTGCAGCCAGCATCACTTCCACAGACTCAACTAAACAAAATTCCACTCACATCATTTGTCCTGGAAGCAACCGACCCCGACGAAATTATAACTATTATAAAGTCGTTACGAGTGAACGCTGCCACTGGTTGGGATACCATCTCACCCCTCTTCCTGAAGAGGTATGCTAATACCCTGGCACCCATACTATGTCATATTTTTAATCTTTGTTTCGAAATGTCCGTGTTTCCAAATTCTATGAAAAAGGCCTTAATACATCCAATTTTCAAGGGTGGAGATGGGAACGTACCTAGCAATTATCGCCCTATTGCAGTTTTGAGTACTCTATCAAAGGTACTCGAACGTCTTATAAACAAAAGACTAATTAAATACCTTGAACACTATAATCTGCTATCCCCTCAACAGTTTGGGTTTCGCAAAAATAAATCCACTTCTGATGCAGTTCAAGATGTAATTTCTAATGTTGTTTTACACCTTAACCAAAATAAAAAAGTCCTTACTGTCTTCCTAGATCTTGCGAAGGCGTTTGATACAGTTCCCATCTCCACTCTTCTACTCAAACTTGAGGGTGTGGGAGTCAGGGGGGCAACTTTGGACCTTTTCCGTAATTACCTAAGTGATCGCACTCAGACTGTTAAGATTGATAATTACAGTAGTGAAGAGCTTCCCATCTGCTACGGGGTGCCTCAAGGCAGCATATTAGGTCCCACCCTCTTCCTTATCTTTATAAATGACCTGTGCAACCTTAATATTCCTAATGGCAGGATTGTTGCATTTGCGGATGACACCGCTATTACATTCACCGCAGACACTTGGTCTGAGCTGGAACTAATTGCACAAAATGGCCTTAACACAGCCTTAGATTGGCTCACCGCACACACCCTTACCCTAAATACCAGCAAAACCAATTTTATTGCTTACTCAATTAGCGCGGCCTCCCAACCACTTACTGCCATAACCTTAAAAGCTCACTCTTGCCTATCAAAAACATCATGTGATTGCCCGTCTCTAGTTAACGTTGACCATATAAAATACCTAGGTATAATAATAGATGCAAATATAAAGTTTAAGACGCACATTGACCTGCTTACGGGAAGAGTAAGAAAACTAATTTACATATTCAGAACCCTTCGATACGTAGCAAGCCTAAAAATTATTCGTACTGTATATTTTGCTCTATGCTCCTCTATTATCACGTACTGTATATCATGTTGGGGTGGTGCTGCTAAGACTTTTTTGATGCCCTTGGAAGTCGCTCACAGGGCCATTTTAAAAGTTGCGACCTTTCGACATTTTATGTTTCCTACTAACGAATTGTATAGTCACTGGAGGATTCTCAACATACGACAACATTTTATTTTACAAGTAATATTACTACAACACAAGAAAACCCCTTACAAAAACATAACAAAACGTCGTAAAGACCAAATTTGCACAATACCACGAACGAGATCAAGCTTCTCCAAAAGATTTTTTTATTTCCAAGGCCCGAGTCTTTATAATAAGTTAAATAAGTACTGTCCAATATATGGTCTGTCATATCACAATTGTAAAAGAGCAGTTTACTCATTCTTACAACGCAAGAATTATGATGAAACAGAAAATTTCATAAGATATTAACGTATCCACTTACAGTTTTGTTCTTCTCTAATAATTACTACAATTATATTCTAACACACATGCTTGACACAATAAATTATAGTTACAATAAAAATGCACATCGAAGTAGTACTAACATTCCGCGCATTAAATTTAACCCGCTACAGCTTATGACTCGTAACCTGTAGCGTAAACATTACGCACATTCGCACAACACACAATATTGGTCACAACAGATATTCACCTACCCACTAGTTACATGATTTTTTGTTGTTAGTTAACGTTCTTACCCTATTGTATTTTTTTTTCTTTTTTACGTATTATTGTACTTTTACTTTAGTTTTAAGCCACGATAGGGAATGGAGAGGTGCCTTAATTAAGTACTGTCCAATATACCTACAATCTACTTCATTAAGGTACTTCTTTTATTGTCTTCCGTTGTCAATATTTGTTTGTAGCAAATCGTGATGTACTATGATGCATACTGTGTACGATTATACTATTTCCTTTCTTGGGGACCGGCACTGTACTCCTTAACACAGGTTATATATTAACCTAGCTAGGAATGCAGCACCTCACCCACCAATTTGTAGTTTTTGTACACTGGAAATGATCCTGTAAATTGTTATCATGTAAGTACTACAATGTTTTCCATGAATAAAGATATTATTATTATTATTATTATTATTATATAAGAATACTGCGAAAAGACTGCATGACAATGGAGATGTCAATATCGATATCTGGTGTAAAGAGAATTACCAAAGTGCAAAATGAGTAAGTATTTTAGATAAAGTTATAAAATGGCGCCAACGAAAATAAAAGTATATGGTTTGTCTTGGTATGGTCAAGTGAAAAGAATTAAAAAAACAAAAGAGTGTAATAAGTGTACATGTGCTTGTGCGTGCTTGGCTTTTTTCGCAGAAAATAGACACGCCTGGGATTTAGCAGCATTGAACTTGCCCACTATCTAACGCACCTTGCACGCTTGCCTAGACGTAATCAATTCATTATTTACTTAAAAAGGTTGTAGATATCAGGAAATACTTTTTTTTATTATTGCAATAAACTAGTGCTTGACTGCGATCCCACTTGATGGGAAGCAGTGATGCAATCGTTGATGGTAAGGCGCACTAGTTTATTAAAAGCCTATTCACGCAGGAAATTCCACTCATTAGCTGAAGTAACCAAACATTTATTAATCAACTGAATGAGCTTTCTAAACGACTTATTGATACTTTGCATGACCCAAGGGCTGGCTTTTACCTGGGGCAGAGAATAAGCATTGCCATAAAACGTGGCAATGCTGCCAGCCTTTTGGGCACTTTACCAGTCGACAGCGATGCGGAAAAGTATTTTACGTCTTATTAGATTAGGTACTTTTAGTTAAATTTAAGTTTTAAGGGTTTTTTTATTTATGTGTAAATATGTAGTTTTAAGGTTACTGTATTACTTAATTCTATGATAAAATAAAAAAATACCATCTATGTTTTACTATTAAATAGCAAATTTCTACTGCCTGCAATACTTTTTACAGTATGCAACAAGGAAATAATCGATCATAGCTCATGATCCACATAAATAAAACAGCTAATTAAAAACTCAATCAACCCATACAGGCTGCTATCTACACAGGCATATACAGGATGTATTCGAGTTTGGAGTGAATTGGGAAATGGGCCCGGTGCACATCAATAATGCATCGAAGCGGACAAATCACTTAGCGGCTCGATACTGCCGCGTACCGACAGTGCATCGTGGTGCCACCCTACTCCTGCATATAATGTACTGTAATGGACAGAACTCGATTATTTATTTACTTTGGATATAGATATTTGGTTGCAGGTTGCGAAAATAATGGAATAGGGAATAAGCAAGACAAAAATGTGTTTTTCATGTCGGGGTCAGCAGTTTAGAAGTATGCGGGACAGAGTGAAAAGTGATATACGAGGAACCAACATCATCGACAGGCCAACAGGTCGAAGCCAACTGGGTCTTTTTCTGAAAGGAAGGCTTGGCCAAATAGAAGCAAGGCAAATAAGTATCGGGGTGGGCAGTAGGAATATAACACTGTTTCCCGCTCCGCCAATTTATTTCGTATTTTTTTAGAGAGAAAAAGAATTAAATTAGAACCAGAGCTAAAAAGTGTTTAATTTTACAAATAAAAAAATTACTTACTTATTTTCTATTGTTTGGGCTAGTGATATGCATAGTCAGACAGTGTCAGTCTCATACTAACTAAACAACGTTCCCTTTTCTAGAGAGAGGAGGCCTGTGTCCCAGCAGTGGGAACATTAAAAAGGCTGATGATGTATGATGATAATGTATAATGAATCACAATAATCATAAGTTCAAATAATTTTTGTGACCGACACATAAATAACCTTGCTCTAGATTATTTACTTACAAAAATAATCATCATCATCATCATCAGCCTTTTAATGTTCCCACTGCTGGGACACAGGCCTCCTCTCTAAGAGAGGGAATGGGCCATAATCTACCACGCGGGCCCAGTGCGGATTGGTAGATGTCACATGTCTTCGGATTTTTGGTTCTAGGACATGCCGGTTTCTTCACGATGTTTTCCTTCACCGTTTTGAGAGCAGTGGAGATGAAATAAATTACACAAAGTAATGCATCTGGCTGGGTTTGAACCCGTGACCTACAACTCGTAAGTCGGGGCCGTTACCACTCGGCCACCACTGCTCTAATAAACAAAATTATTATCTAAGAATAAAAACGCCTACACAGGCACACAAGCGTTTGCCCACTATTTCATCTGATGGCATCGACTTATAACGTAGCGATAGACATCAAAATACTGAAAAATTTATACAAAAGTCTGCTGCAGCTCTTCATTGGGCATTATGTCATATAACAAAACTTTGAAAACTCTTACACTGCGTGAACGCAAAACTGCTCTAATGTCAGCAATGTAAAGGTGTATGTCCTGCAGATCACTTAAGTCAAGTAAAGTCACTGTACGTTACGCCTAATCTAGTACGTAGTACATATCTACACTAATATAATAAAGAGGTAAAGTTTGTTTTTTTGTTTTTATGTTTTTTTGTTTGTAGGGGGTAATCTCTGGAACTACTGGTCCGATTGGAAAAATTTTAGCAACAATTGAAAGCTACTTTACTCCTGAGTGACATAGGCTATATTTTATGTACGCGGGCGAAGCCGCTGACAAAAGCTAGTAATATAATAAAGAGGTAAAGTTTGTTTTTTTGTTTGTAGGGGGTAATCTCTGGAACTAATGGTTCGATTGGAAAAATTGAAGCTATAATAGAAAGCTGCTTTACTCCTGAGTGACATAGGCTATAAATTGTTTATATAACATGGATATTAACCGAACTATCACAACTTTTGTCTCACAAATTTTCCGCAGACGAAGTCGCGGGCAGAAGCTAGTATATTATAACGATGATCGATGGTAATTGACCATATGGTCGATAATGGAGCCAGCTTGAAAATATATCACTTATCTTTCACAGATTCCTAGGTAACTATCAGGAAACAAACTAAGTCAGCGAATTCACATCTCTAGCTGTCCGTATAATGAATCTAATGAATAAAAATAACACTCGTATCACAACATGATTTACATTCTTGTAGATACTTAAATAGAGTACCCACACATAGACGCAGACACACCAACACACTGAATTTAATCGAACAAAAGGACCTTAAAATAAAAAAAAAAACAAAGGGCAAAAGAATTTAAGACAAACGCCAGTTATAAAATGAACATTCTTCCCAACAAGAGAACGCCGCTAAAGAATGCGAAGGCTCTATTCTTTCAAGCTCTTTCTATCCGATAAGGTCTTAATGAAATACTTCGTTGATTAAGTCCCGTCCAAGCTCTTTTAAAAGGAAAAAAAACCTTTTTTAATGCTCCTGCTTTTCGTGGAAATGTGTTTGTTTTGAACGGTATATGAAAATGCCGGAAAATGTGAAGGAAAATTTTTGATGAACGGTTTTAGGGTGGTGGGTAATGTATGGCACGTGAATTTGTGTTGTCGTGAAAACTGTCTTTATGTTTCCTTTTAAAGAAAAGTTGGGTTTTAGTCTTGATTTTTAAAGCTCAGTAAAAATATTTATGGACCCGGATTTTTTTTACATATTCAAGAACAAGAGTTTAATTACACATAAATAAACATATTTCTCTCTTTCTTTAATTATTATTTATTTTATAAATGAATTCAATCAATAAAAACTACATAGTATAAAACAAAGTTGTTTACCGCAGTCCCTGTGTATGCTTAGATCTTTAAAAGTCCGCAACGGATATTGATGCGGCTTTTTTAAATAAATAGAGTGATTCAAGATGAAGGTTTATGTGTATAATACATTCAATGTCAGTACCCGTGCCAAGCTGGGGCGGGTCTCTAGTTATAATTAAATTAGAATTACGTAACCAAAACAGTGATTTGAGTGTCTCTGAAAGTTCCATTTCAGACTTGAAAACGATCAGCAAAGAGACATTAATAAGCATAATAAAACTAATTTTGGTCAACAATTTCGTACTTTTCTGATCATTTTAAGAAACACTGAAGAAAGCATTTAAATTAACATGTAAATATGATTGTTTAAAATGACATTGACACGAGTGTTCAACAGTTCACTTCATCATGTAGCCAGAAGACCGTCACAGCTGAACATAGACCTTCTCCGAATCCTGCAACAACGTCCTGTGCGTCTCGCGTCCATTGAAATCACACCAGGTCTTCGTAACACCTTAGTATGACTCGTATTAATGAAAACCGCCATTAACTTAATATTATGTCATCATCATCAGCCTTTTAATGTTCCCACTGCAGGGACACAGGCCTCCTCTCTCTAGGAGAGGGAATGGGCCATAATCCACCACGCGGGCCCAGTGCGGATTGGTGGATGTCACATGTCTTCGAATTTTTGGTTCTAGGACATGCCGGTTTCCTCACGATGTTTTCCTTCACCGTTTTGAGAGCAGTGGTGATGAAATAAATTACACAAAGTAATGCGCCTGGCTGAGTTTGAACCCGCGACCTACGACTCGTAAGTCGGGGCCGTTACCACTCGGCCACCACTGCTCTCTTAATATTATGTACTACAATAAAAAAATCTTTAAGCAGTAACCTATCCAGAATTCAAAAACAACAAAATCCTAATACGATTTCCATGGGAACATCACAAAGTACATGAGCAAATAGTTTTGTACTTTGGCACACTAATATCCGTTGTGCACACAAAAAACTGACATCGATACCAACTTATGTTTTACCGACTACACTGTGAGTACCCGCACTCTTGCTTCATTACCTTAAAGCTCAATTTTCCTTGGCAAATTTAACAGCTAAACCCACAGCTGTAAGATATAAGACATAAGGTCTATATTCGCTAGTGTTTTTCGAGTCTTATGTGGAGTTACCCCGGTATACTTTGGACGTTATATGTTGACAACTTTTGAAGGGGGGACGAAGCAAATAAAAGTGTAATATTGGGCTTGAAGAGCGCCACGTGCGTTGGGAATAGATCTCTCTAATATTAAGATGGTGTTGCGATAATTGCCGTTCAATTTGCCGTTAAAATTGGGGTGTTTTGTAGTAACAAACATGTTCTTTAGAGCGTGGCATTCTTTATATGACAAACTATTTTTAAAAGGGAGAATCGATGCGATTGTTCTCGTTTTCAATGTATTGCTGGTTTGAAGATTTTACTACCATTTGTTGATCATCATAATTTTACTACCAAACATCTTCTAAACACAAAAATTATTCAGCCGAGAGAGAGAGAGAGTTTTGTTTCAGAGCGAGTGAGACGATTTTCTGCACTGGCTGAAATTGATGATTGGTCTCTACAATTTGTGTGACTATGAAATATAATTTTGTAATAGTACCTTAATAACATACCTATTTAAAAATAAAACATGGAAATTAAGTTTATTTATTTTTTGTGGAGCTTTAAAGCTTCTAGCAGAAGTTTAGGTCCATGGAAACTATCTGACACTTATGATACTACTTTAGAATAATATTCTCTTTTTTTATTCTCTTTCTCACCTGACCCAGAGGGGAAAGGGAGCTACACAAGCATACTAATTTCATAGCACATGAGACGCTACTGACAACCTAAGGTTTCATACATATGAACGTAGGTCTGGGCTTGCGGACGGGGAGCAATGAATAGTTCGCCGTCATGTCATCTGATAACAGTCCGGACCAAGCCAAGTTGTCAAAAGCGCGCTCCAAGGAGTTGTCAGAAAATATAGAGGCCCAATTGCAGGACCGAAGCCTATTGGGCCCCGGTCCGGTTTCTAAAAGGAAGAACCGACCCCGGTGTACAGGCTAAGAAGGAACGGGGTGGAGCATTTAGTTTAGTAAGTAAGAGTGTGACACTGTTTTCCGCTCTGCCCGAGGACGGGATTCGTCATTAGATGATTTTTCCCATAAAAAAAGGTTTCATACATATGAAAACAAGTAACGTCAGATCGCTCTGGGATCTTTTATTGCAGTCGGTAATAGTATAGAGCATTAGAACATGCAATCTACTTTGAACAATCAACTTCATACAACACAAACATTATAATTACAATAATAACTATCCAAAATATCTCTACCATTTCCGATCAACTGTTCCTATAACATAATAATCTAAAAACATCTTCTCCCCACTCATCATACTTCAAATTCAAACCCCCCACTAATATAACCAAGAAAAAATCCTATTAAGTTGACGAAGAGTTCATTAAAAGACGAAAAGGCAAAGGAAAAAACAATAATAGCTCTAAACGACACTTTATATCTCATAGTCACGCAATGAGACGGTAAACCGCCGCGCAATTATAAATATTTCAATTATTATTAAAAAGCTGACAGATTCAGCGGGTCCATTTTGTTCAGAACCGTTCAGACTGAGAGACACGTAGTTATAGTTCGTCTTTTAATTCTAGACTACGATTTGACAACTCAGAAAGTGACACTCTAGAAAAATGTTCCCAATTTTTTGGAGTTTGACATTTTTAATTGTCAAATCGTAGTCTAGGATTATAAAACGAACTATACATGGACTTTTTTGCTTTTGCGAGAGTAATTTAAACTAATTAGGAGTCTCAGAGCAATGGTGGCCGAGTGAGAGCAGGCCCTAACTTACGAGTTCAAAGTCGTGGGTTTAAACCCAGTCAGACGCATTATTTTTTGTGTCAAATTTATTTCATCACCATTGCTCTCAGAACAGTGAAGGAAACTATCGTGAGGAAACAAGAAGGACACAAGAATTTTATTGCAAAATGAAAAAAAATATCGGTATTTAAATTACTATGTAGTTCAGTAAGCCACTTGCAATTAATGTAACATATAACTACAAACTTTTACTTTTAAAATGCAACTTAGGTAGTACTTGAAGCCTAAAATTGTATGAAAATACATTCTCCTGAACCGACTTTTAATAATAAATTTTAAATTGATCTTATGTTATTTCTTAATCTGTCGTTGAAGCCTCGTTTTACAGGGCTTTTACTTCTAGGCGGTTAAAAAACCCAGTACCCGTGCCCAGCCAGGGGAATCACCGGTTCAGTGTCTATTCACTTCCCTTACTCTCTTGACCCCGCTATCCCCTTCTAACCTAACCTGGCCGTGTCGGGGTAACCCAAGTCCTGAGTTCGCTTCGCTCGCTCTTGAATTTTAAATTCTCTGTGCCTTTTTACTAAGTCTAAAACCAGCTGAAAAATGGTCAAAAAACTCCGTGACAGCGTAAAATTGCAAATTAAAATTCCCCAGTCTCTCATTTCGAACACAGTCCCAGACGAATGGGGTGTACAATATTCATGATTGGTGAGTTAACACTTATTACAGCCGCTGTCGCCGCCGTCGTCTATCGCGGACGCTCCGCTCATTACTAACTACTTAATGTTAGAACATTAAACGTTTTTATTCGAACCGTTCTGTTGAAGAATCGAAGTGTACAGTAAAATGTTTTATGATACTTTGTTAAATTTAATTTTTTGTAGTTTAGGGATAGGTTTAAGAAAAACGATCTTAATATCGACTGTCAATTATATTTCTAGCCACAACGGCAAGCAATGGGTAGCTCGCCGTCCGACCGTCTGGTAACCGTCATGACTGAAGTCGTCAACGGTGTGTTTTGTTCTCGTGCGCCTTATAGAGTTGTCAACAATTGTAGAGACCCAGCAGGGCCGAAGCCTACTGGGGCCATGGATCAGCTTCTGACAAGAAGGTCCAACACCGGTATGAAGAGCTAAAAATTAACGGGGTGGGTTTTTAGTCAGCAAAAGTCTGACACTATTTCCAGATACGTCCAAGGGCGGGAGATGTCATTATATGTATGATTTTTATGAATCACCAACAAAAGGAGCTGTTAGGTACATTCACATTCCTGAAACTCAGGCCTTCTCTCTGTAAAAGAAATAATTTTCTAAGTGTTCGACCGAAGGTTGATTTCTGACAGAATCCGAAGAAGATTATCAATTCAATCAAACAATCTTTCCATTGTGATCGTAACTTATTTTTTTTTATCCCACAACTATCACACAACGCCATCTAGTCCCAAGCTAAGCCGAGCTTGTGTTATGATAACTAGACATCTGATAAACTTATTTCTAATTACATACATAATTTAGATAAATGACACCCAGACACAGAACAAATGATCGTGCTCATCACACAAACTTTTGTTCTGAATGGGAATGTACCCTACGACGTCCGGCATAGCAGTCACGCAGGGTTATGCATTCATAAAGGGTGGGCGTTATTCCGGTTCATCATCAGCCTTTTACCACTGCTGTGACACAGGCCTCCGCTCTAGGAGAGGCAATGTACTATAATTCATCACCCGGGCCCAGTGCGAATTGGTGGATATCACTGTCTTCGAATTTTTGGTTCTAGGACATGCCGGTTTCCTCACGATGTTTTCCTTCACTGTTTTGAGAGCAGTAGTGATGAAATAAATTACACAAAGTAATGCGTCTGGCTGGGTTTGAACCCACGACCTACAACTAGTAAGTCAGGGTCTTTACCACTCGGCCATCACTGCTCTATTATTCCGGATACATGTTGTACCTACATTGTTGTCGACATGCTGTTCCATTCCTAATGCTTGCAAGGAGTTCTACAAACCTAATTTTAAGCCGGAGTGTATGTCAGTTAGACTCCGCTGGTTAGGTCTGTGGAACTCTCAACTCGTTTACGAGTTAGTAACATGTTGGAAACGTCAATTAATGGTAACGCTAAAGTTATTACTCGTACTTGCTAAATAGCGGAAACGGGTATGAAAATCTACTACTAGCTTTTGCCCGCGGCTTCGCCCGCGTGGTATTGGGGTTGGGGTTGGGGTTTCCGGGATCAAAAGTAGCCTATATCCTATTCCGGAGTGTATCCTATGCCTGTGCCAAATTTCATCCAGATCCGTCCCGCCGTTTTGGCGTAATTGAGTAACAAACATCCAAACATCGTAACTTTTGCATTTATAATATTAGTAAGATTACCATGTTTTCTATTGGTTACACAGTATAGTGGTTTGAACCAAGGTTGCCGACATAGCGAAAAAAATCGCCAATTCGTGGCAATTAGCAAGACACATTGCAAGCAGATCAGATGGCCGCTGGGGCCGAAAGGTCCTGGAGTGGCGACCGCGTACCGGAAGACCCAGCGTTGGGAAGCCTCCCACAAGGTGGACGGATGATCTGGTCAGGGTTGCTGGATTCCGATGGATGCAAGACGTACATGACCGGTCTTTGTGGAGACGCTTGGGGAGGCCTATGTCCAGCAGTGGACGTCTTTCGGCTGAAATGATGATGATGACACAGTAAAGTTTCTATTCAGTGGCTTCGCCTGTGATAAAGTAAAAACTAATCCTTAGAGAATTTATTTCCAGAATAAAATGTTACCTAAATGCTATTCCAGGACACAGATAGATACACCTCGATTTTATTGATGTAATAGTGTGCTAAAACCATTATTCTCCATTATTTTTTTTCAATTTTATGTCTACCATAGACAAAAAAGCAAAAATCAGGCAAAAGTCATTTGTTGTATTTTTATGGATATCTCTCCCTCCCTCCGTATTGAAGAATACGACGCAAGGAGGAGTCTTCTCAAAAGTCAAAATACAATTCGAAAAATATAAGTTGAACCAAAATGGCGATCGACCTTGGATGCGCTGTAACAGATTTTCGGGTCTCAATCTAGATGGCTCGTAATAGCAACGGGTCCAACTTATCTGCCGCGTACTTTACCAATTTCACTTCCCACACAACAGAAGTAGTTAAACAAGAATTTGTATCAGACCCACCAAAATACAAATTACAACAAACAGTGTGATCGTATATTTCAAGTGCGTGTAATTAGTCGTCGTCGTGTCGCCGCGAGGGTGTTTGCTATTCGCACTGTCGCCCAGTCGCGTGTCTGCGCCCGCCCTTACGGATAGCTTTAAGTAGTGACAATCGCGATTTATTTGTTAAGCTGAAGGGGTATTTGGTTATAGGTTTAGCTGTAGTGAAACTGAGGGGTTTTATGTGAAGATAATGTATGCTGAAATAGTTAAAAATAGATTGAGAAACTAAATAAGCAAATACTCCAAACTTCTAAGCTTATAGTAGTAATCGCAGCAATGTAATTTTTTAACATGCTCAAACTTAACTGTCATAGAGCTTTCAGTTCTTAAAAAATAATGTAAAATTCCTCGATATATTAATACATCAATGGGAAAATCATTACATAGTATAAAACAAAGTCGCCTGTCCCTATGTATGCTTAAATCTTTAAAACTACACAACGGATTTCGATGCGGTTTTTTTAAATAGATAGAATGGATAGAGGAAGGTTTATGTGCATAATACATGCATAAATATATTCAATATCAGTACCCGTGCAAAGCTGGGGTGGGTCGCTAGTTGTAAATAAAATTCAATCGACTTCAAAGTCGATGCTACGAAGAATAAGAAAATACTCTAAACTTCTAAGCTTATAGTAGTAATCGCAGCAATGTAATTGTAACATACTTAAACTTAACTGTCATAGAGCCTTTAGTTCTTAAAAAATGTAAAATTCCTTGGTATATTAATACATCAATGGGAAAATTGTAAATAATTTCAAAATCTACACTAATATAATAAAGAGGTAAAGTTTGTATTTTTGTTTGTAGGAGGTAATTTCTGGAACTACTGGTCTGATTGTAAAAAATCTTTTTGTGTTGTATAGTCCATTTTTCGAGGAAGGTTATAGGCTATATAACATCACGCTATGACCTATGCGGGCGGAGCAGTAACCACAGACGCGGATGAAGCCGCTGGTAGCCTATATAGTGCTAACATCACGCGGGCGAAGCCGCAGGCAAAACTAGTTGTAAATAAAATTCAATCGACTTCAAAGTCGATGCTACGAAGTGCTACGCGGCGTAGCTCTGCTATGTGATTGTAGTATTGTGCGCTTATTTTCAGCTACGTAAGGCTACGCGGCGTAGCACAAGATTTGATTCCTGGCCCCGCGTAGAGGGCCTAGTAAGGGCACCAAAGATTTACTAATGACAATCAAAAATCATAGAAAAGTACAAATGAAATGAAAGATTTACATTAGAGTAGGTACTTGCTCGGTTTTGAAAACGTAAATAGGACTGAGTAGTAACGTTTACCTAAACAAATTAAATTCGTACACGCGTGTATTAATAGAATAGAATAGAATAGAATAATACTTTATTGTACACCAAAAATAGTAACAATTACATAGAAACTTATATGAATGGGTACAACGGCGGAATTCGAGTTTTAGAAGAAAAAGTACGTAATAAATTTATTTTATCTTTACAAATACTCTTTCATGTACCGGATCGCCTTTCACGGGATCAAAATCATCAAAATTTAGCAATGTACAACTTTTTTCCCCAAAAACACTACAGGGAAAAAGCTAGAACATTTATTTTTATTTATAACAAATATCACGATAATAAAATCCTCGTGAACATCAAAATAATGTCTTGTTCACGCAATAAGTGTTGACGATTGATAAAAAGGCGTCGATTGATTACGCAGACACGTGTCAATGGGGACAACAAAGGACATGGGACTTGCGACATGGGACATTGGGACAATGGGACATAGGGACATCAAAAGTGTCGCGATAACTTGTCATTTCACACTACAATGAATTACAAAGTGTTTTGTTAATTTAGGAATGTAATTTCCGCTGGTGTTCTTTGTAGGGGCTTTATTTGTTTTATTTCGCAGACTTTGACAAGTAATTTGTTTGTGATTTGGTCTAGCAAACGTCAAAAATGAGGTTTCAAATACTTTTTTTTCTTTAAGTAATTGTAATATAATAATAATATATTCCACAACTAAACAAATCGCCGTCTAGTCCCGGCGAAAAAAAAAATACAAATACAAACATAAAAAAAAAACATTAAAAAAACCAAAACAAAAATATACATATTACATATTTTCCTAGAAAAATTAAGTGAAAGTTCTTTTTTACTTATTTTTTTTTTTTGTTTTGTTTATTTTATGAAAGGGGTTGTTGGAAATGCCGCCCATCTCTTTGGCAACCTCAAAAGACTCATCATGAGCGGTAAAGTGGATGGGAAAACGCCCAATACGTTTGTCCAACCAAATCTGCATCGCTCTTGACTTTACAGTATACAAGCCCAAGCCCCTCATCGCAAGATACAGAAACAGATGGAGGAATACGAGTGGAAGTGTTGAAGCAGGGAGCCTCTTTCTCATTGGCACGCTTTTATATGGTGGGCAAAAATCATCCAATGACGAATCCCACTCTTGGGCGGAGTGGGAAACAATGTCAGACTCTTACCGCTATTGTAGACTGTTACTAAACACCCCATCCCGTTCCTTCTTTGCTATTCGCACTGGGGCCAAGTCTTCCTTTCAGGAAGAGACCCTGGGCCCCAGTAGTATACCCTTTTGCAGAGTCCCTACGGTTACGGCGCAGGAACGGAGCGCGCCATCGACTACTTAGGCTTGGTCCGGACTTGACAATTTAACAAGGCATAGTAAGACCTTGTCCTCTAAACTATATATCAGTTTTCTTAGAATTGTATAATAGAGAGTTGAAGAAAGTTCACAGACATTAAAAGGCTAATTCTGTCCACTGTAACTATTTTTAAACAAGAGGTATTATTCGTTATGATCACGTGACATTTCGAAACGAATTTAGGATTTTTTGAAAAGTTTATTTTAATTAAGATTTGTGATTATTTGATACAGTCACCGGCAACGGACCAGAACACTGGTGGGGTGTAGTCAGTAAAAGTCTGACACTCCCTCTCGCTTCACCCAGAGCGCGAGTAGTTATTTGATGACTTTCCACCTTCAAGAAAAAAGATCTTCAGCTATGACTTTTTGATTAGGTAGTTCCATAACTACATCAATTATTTTTTATGTTACAAAAAATTGCTTGATTGCGAACCCATCTGAAAAACAATGTGTTGGCCAGTATATTTATGTTCGCCTAACTGGTAAAAATGTACTGAACCTGCTGATTTGTATTTTCGTTTTTAGGTTTAGTCCCATAGTAAAAGTCGTTTTTTATCATGACTGCAATCATGTGTTTTAGTATCGGTTACTTACCAGTCACCCTGTATAGACGAGAAGTGAGAGCAGAGGTGGTCGAGTTGTAATGGCTCCGACTTACGAGTTGTAGGTCGTAGGTTTAAACCCAGGTAGGCGCATTAGGTACTTTTTGTTTCATAATTTATTTCATCACCACTGCTCTCAAAACGGTGAAGGAAAACATCGTGAGGATAGCGGCATGTCTTAGAACCAAATATCCAAAGACATATGACATCCACCAAGTCGCACTGGGCTCGCGTGGTTTTTTTTTTCTAATGGGCTCGCGTGGTGGATTACGGCCCACTCCCTCTCCTGGAGAAGAGGCCTGAGTCCCAGCGATGGGAATATTTTCTATTAAGGCTGATGCTATACTAGGCTGTATAGACCACCAATAAGCTTCGTCACACATTTCTTAAACTTAATATCAGCCAAAATAATACCGGTATATTTTCCAAACATACTTCTATGTATCATACTTTTCCTTCCATAAATACTTTTACCGTGCACAACACACCTATAACAATATAGCAGTGATATCTTCAGTCGCGACTCGTGACATGATCCTCCTGAAGTTTAGTGTCCACACAATATAAGCGCAAATAAACCGTCTCTCTCGCTGCCGTGCGCCGGGGAGCGTAGAGAGGATCCAGGGTTTAGAAGTTATTTTCGTTTGTACCAGATTGTGCAATATGGCGGGTTAGTTTTTTGAAAGTTTTATTTTTATCAACAAATAAAGATTTTCTTCTCTAATGGCATAATTACATAGTATAAAACAACTTGCTGTTTACCGCGGTCCCTATTTATGCTTAGATCTTTAAAAGTAGGTATGCAACGGATTTTGATGCGGTTGTTTTAATAGATAGAGTGATTCAAGAGGAAGGTTTATGTGTTTAATACATGCTTGCTGCTTACCGCGCTCCCTATTTATGCTTAGATCTTTAAAAGTAGGTATGCAACGGATTTTGATGCGGTTGTTTTAATAGATAGAGTGATTCAAGAGGAAGGTTTATGTGTTTAATACATGCATAATATGTTTAATGTCAGCACTGCACCCAGGCGAAGCTGATGAGGGTCGCTAGTTACTAATGACTTACAAGTTGAAGGTCTGGGGTTCAAACCCACCTAGGTGCATTACTTTGTGTAATTTATTTCATAACCACTGCTATTAAAACGGTGAAGGAAAACATAATGAGGAAACTGTGACTGTGAATGTCTTAGAACCAAAAATTCAAAGACATGTGTCATCCACCAATCCGCACTGGGCCCGCCGCATTATAACCCATTCCCTCTCCTAGAAAGGAGTTCTGCGTCCCAGCAGCGGGAACTTTATAAGGCTGATGCAATGCTATTTTAAAAGTTGTTTACTTATAAAGCTATAGCGACACTAACATCTGAGGTATTTTTGGTGCTAAAGACCCTTCACGCAGACAACGTCGCGGGCAGCAGCTAGTTACTAATAAATGTCTACAATATTGGTAATATGTTACAGTTATCTTCTCTTTACAATACGGCCATCTTGCCGAGTCTAAAGTTAAGCTCTGCGAAAATAAAATCATCAAATTCGCGCTTGAAAATTCGTAAAAATATAAAGGCTATAAAAAAATAAATGCCAATAACAGTTTTTAACAGCAATAAAAACTCCAAATTGCATTTTTACTTTATTTTTATGTACTGTATTATATTAATATAGGTTTTTTTTTATGTTAGGTAAAAATCATCTTTGAACGAATCCTTCCCTTGGGCGGAGCGGGCAACAGTGTCAGACTCTTACTGACTGAACAACCTACCCCATCCTTGCCTTAGTCCCAGAGCCCTGGTATTACGCTTCAGCATCAAACCTTGGCCCCTGGAGGCTCGACCCTGTACCTTACAGTTTGCTGACAACTCCTTGAGGCGCGCGAGAACAGTGCGCGGCGTCGACGACTTGGGCACGGTCCAGACTGTTACCAAACGACTGGACGGCGGGCTACCCATACTGTACTATATGAGGATTAGGGTTTTTTTAAGTGGGAACAATTGTTTTATTATGCGTATTTCTCGCATTAAAATAAATCTACATAGTATAAAACAAAGTCGCTTTGTCCCTATGTATGCTTAGATCTTTAAAACTACGCAACAGATTTTGATGCAGTTTTTTTAATAGATAGAGTGATTCAAAACTTATGTGTATAAAACAATACATTTAATATCACCAGTGCACCCGTGCGAAGCTAGGACGGGTCGCTAGTACTCGTATAAAGAAGACATTTGCGAGGGTTATGCGTGTGGAGCAATCCCACATGCGTGTTGAAATCCACACAACATTAAAAACACCCTAGGCTGAATCAGAGAGACCGTCGACAGAATAAAAAAAAAGCAGTTCCTTCTATTTCTACACTAAATCCCTTCCCTATCCCGAACAAAAATAGTGGCTTTCAGAGCGATGACACGTCTGAAGTGAGCGACGGTCTCCACACAAGTGAGATTAAGTCAGTCGTCACCGTAGCATTCGCACCTACGAGCTACAGTGTGCACCTGGCTTAGTAGGTGCTTGTGAAGCAGTTATGTGCTACATCTGCGCGTATTGTTAGAATTAGTTTGCACTGACGGAGGGACGAATGATGATGGCTTTGGTAAAATGATTTCTTCTTTTTTTCCTACTAGGGATGCTAGCTATACACCGTGAAATTTTAATGGTTGTTTTCCCTCAGCGAAATGGTTGTGTCTTGGTAATACAAACGTTTGATAAAAAAATAAAATATTAAAATAAAAAAATGGACCTGTAGAGTGCAAGCTAATTATGACGTATCACAACGTGCGAGAGCTTATTTTGGTTTAAATATTTAATAAATCTGGTTCCTTTGACGGCGTGCTGCTCATGCGATTCTAGTAGTACCTACATATTACGTATATTGTTTTTATCGCTTTTTTGAGTTGATGAATATTTTTAATAATTATTTATATAAAAAAAAAACTTTTCATGTTTTTATTTTTACTGTATGCTTCAAAAGTACTCCTTATGGCAAGTCATTCTGCCGCGGGAAAACAACCATTTAAATTTCACGGTGTATACGATAATAGGCTTTAGAATTGGGTAAATTGGAAGGTTAGGTACTCCTTGGATACTGGGAGACGGATGATCACTACACTCGATTGCTAGTTGCTGTATTTCACGATAATTTAATATTTTTCAAGTTTTTTTTTAACTTGAAAAATATAGAGCTTGTGTTATGACTACTAGACAACTGATAAACATACTTATACATTTCTAAATACATACATATTATAGATAAACTAGCCTTCTGCCAGCAGCTTCTCCCGCGTGAAAGTAAGGTTCTCTCTGTAAACTTTAGACCCCCATTACACCCCTTTAGGAGCTGAATTTTGAAAAACCCTTTCTTAGTGTTCGCCTACGTCATAAAAGGAAGCCTTGAGCAAAATTTTACGCTCGCTACTGGGCCTAGCCCAGTAGTTTTGAATGTACGTTGATATGTCAGTCAGTCAGTTTCTCCTTTTAGATACATAATTTATGCACATCGCACAAACATTGGTCCTGGGTGGGAATCGAACCCACGACCTCTGACGTAGCAGTCAGGACCACTAACTACTAGATCAACAGGAGAGTCAAAATTCAGCCAATTTTATAAATTCCGCGCGATATATTTTTCAGAGTTTTTCTGAATTCGAACTTTGCTTTTTGCTTCCATCGTCAGATGGCGGTGCGATGCGTTGTTGAACAGCGGAGAATTTAGAATAGACAGGAGAAATTTAAGAAAATTATCCTAAAGAATGTTCAGTATGTTTTCTCTTTTTCTTTACCTTTTTTTCGGAGATGGGTTATCATCGAAAGACATTTACAGCTCTAGGCATAGGAGCTAGAACAGAATAACGGAAGGGAGGCCTTTGCCCTGCAGTTCTACACAACGGGCTTTTAAATAATAATAAAATCAGAATTGTGTTTTCAGTTGCCCTTTGCGTGCTAGGATTTCCTTTTTTAGCAGACTGTACCTGAGTTTCCGAAGTATTTTCCCCTGTATCCAGCGGTCACTGAGCAGCCTAGAAGTGACTGTCATAGTGCTGCTCGATGAGGTGGGCAAGCTCTTTGGAAGAGTCCGCCCACCGCCTGAAACGGGCGCGGCTGATTCTTTCGGACGGCCAGATCGGTTTCCACAGAAAGAAAGAAAGAAAGAAAAATATGTTATTTGACACATATATAGGTACACAATGCAGAAACCACATTAATGCGCTCCACGGTGGCCGCATTATGGCTCACGACCTGGCATGCGGTGTCCCTGGGCAGGTATATCGTGGCGGTGTCCCTGGACATTGCCAACGCCTTTACTTCCCTGCCCTACGTCTTGTCCTCTTCTATGGCACTGCAGAATGGGCTATCTGTAACTCAAGACTAGTACTTAATAGCTAAGCATTACGTCAGTAGACGCTATAACTTGTACGCGAGGCTTATTAAACGCATAACTTGCGAGTCTGAATACGTTTATATGTTGGGAAAACGTTGGTTTTCATTTTTATTATACTGTATATTAGCATGATTTTAACTATACGATAAAAATATGAAATACGAAGGAAAGTACCAGTGTTATTATTATTCATAGTAATATTTTGCGTATATCTAAGTCACGCAAATCTTAGTTGAAAAGGAAATCCTCTGACCAGATGGGTGCTGTATCTAGTCCAAGCAATTGCCTAATAACTAATTTGTTTCAGGCTGTTGTATATAAGGTGACTTGTAATTAGTGACCGATACTTAAACACTTAATTGTAGTCCTGAAAACAAAAAAATATTATGGGACCAAACCTAAAATCGCGGAAAAATGGTATAGTATATTTAAGTTCCTTTAATCACTAATTACCTACTCTAAGTCACCTTATATGTTTTTATATCACTGAAAATCCAATATTGCGTTAAAGGATTTTGTAGTTTAGTTTCTATGTGGCGAGATAGATGTCGCTACTTACTACTTTTGCCCCTTTGTTGAGCTCCTTACTAGTCTTAAGTACACGCATACGGCCTACTGCCAAATTCTTGCAATGCTTGGATCGGTTCAGTAAAATCTGTGTAGGCTTTCTTCAAAACACCATCTCAGACAATAATCTGCATTGTTAATGTTTGAGTTAACCATTACACGTTTGCTGTATGGAATTTAAAAGACTCTTTGACTCCTGACTTAGTTTCGGTGTTTCTTCTTAGGATAGGCAGCTAGGAATCACCGTTATCATCTAGTTTAACCTTTCAAATACCGTAATTAGAGACATAACAGAAAGACAATAGATTTGCGAACGCGAGCGTTTGCTTGGGGCTCAAGAGTTTAAGCTGACCAAAAAAATTGACGTGTAAAGGTGTTTTGAAAAACCTCTTTGCAAAAAAAGAGTATTTATCATTAGTAAGTCCCGCTCAACCTTAGAGCGGGAGATGACTTCATATAAGTCACTCGATGACTTCACATGCCCAAAAAATGTTACATTTTGACACTACTTGCGTTACAAAACTCCATTTTTCGGGTCACAAACAAAATGAAATCAAAACACATAAAAGAGCAATCCAATCTGAAATCTCAACAACAACTCAACACTGTTATAATGGTGTAACTTAAACAAGTGTTATTTGTTGAGCTCAGCTCAGCTGCTGTAGTTCATGAGAATGTCCCCATCTGCCGAGCGGCGCCGCGCAGTAAGCACTAGTGCAAACAGTGACGAACCCTCTGACGGCAACAATGCGTTCTCCTGTTGTGTAGTACTACAAGTATGATGTACATTGTTGTTGGAAAACAGCATGAAAATTCGTTAAGTTTTCGTAGACTTTCAATGGATGAGCTTTAATTAGGGAGAGATTTGACTACCAAAGTTTTGCTTCAGAATAGATACATAGTAAAGCATGTGTTAATTGCTCAATAAATCCGCCAATTTTTCTCCAACTATTCATCATCATGATCATTATTTCAGCTGTGAAACGTGGAGATGTTGAGTGGCGACTGTGTGACGGCCTACCAACGTCGTGTCTTCCGGTACGGTTCACCACTTCAGAACTATCGACCGTCTGTTCTGCAAGCAATATGCTCATTGCCTTGCCGATTGTTTTGCAAAGATTATTGATTGGCCTGCGCTTAACTACAATCTCACCTGATTTATTTATTTATTCTTTAATCAGAACGTCAAAATGAAATTACACTGATTAGGTAAAAATTGTATAAAACATAAAAAAAAACAAAAGAAAACTAAAACAGATATACATATTAACTAACTTGGTACTCACTCAGTCTTCTCACAAATCACCAGACATATCTCCTTCCATGCATCAGCGAACAGGTCTAGTCCAGGATTGGATTCAAGGAGAGCGTTGAGTGCGATTAACATTCGCGGAATGGGTGCCGCCCTGCAGGTTTCAGCTATCAAGAAACGACATAGACTCCGGCAGGGAATTTCGCTCCTTAGCTGTACGCACAAATGAATATGTCTTTAGTCACAAATAGCAAATATTATCCACAATCAACTCAAGTGTGCAAATAAACAGCTCTCCCACCGGATTACTTTAATTTCAATACAACGCGTCCCCAAAAAGCGCTAAACTATTGACTTGGTTCACTAAAAACTACAAATAAGATTTAAATGAGAGTGGCGACGATTTAGGGTTGAATTTAATATTGGGGAACGAATTAGCGGGGTGAATAGTGAAGAATGTCGCTTTTAAATATTTATTGTTTTCTAATGAAATAGTGTTACGCAGTATTGGAAGGCCTACTAAATATTTACAATTTTCAAATTTTATTAACTGTGGTTAGTTTGAGAGTTTCAGACTTTTACTAAATAAAACCCAACTGTGTTCCAGAGCAAATTGCGCAGCAGTAATGCTAGGGAAGGAGGCGGCAGCTCTCGTAAGGGAATGGCCTGACGCCCCAGCAACTGGAATCTCGATCTCGATTTCCAGCCACCGTAGGCGTAGTTTTGCGGACGGCAGGCAATGTTTAACTCGCCGTCCGATCCGTCCAGCAACCGATCGGACCGAGCTCGAGATGAACGGCTCGTAGTGTTCGACGTGCGCTTCAACAATATTTCAGCAAATAAAACCTAACTAACTCCTAAGTCATAACTTTTTTGAACAATCAACTACCCTGATAGATCGACCTCCACAAGGTGGAAAATGAAGGAACTCCGTCCCCATAAATGAAGGAGTTCTAAGTAACAAATTAAAAAAAAATAAACCGTACAACCAAATTGTAAACCTACTCCTTTTTGAAGTCGGATAAAAACCACATAAAGGCGAATTCCTGCAACAAAAGGCATATCATGACTTAGTTTGAAGAACCGGTTATAAGTATTTCAGTATTCGTTGTCATTTTATCACAATATTGTGAGAAAATAGAAAACAAAATTTAGTTTTGTAAGAAAAACCTATCTCTCTCTATGCCCTTCATAGAAATACACCAATATCTATTTCTTTACCAACTTTAGGTCGAACTAAGTTTGCGTTTGTATTTACAGTTTTTACTAGAACATAAAGTTTTAATAAATAAATAAATAATTCCTAAAGAAGTTGTATTGTAAACCAAAGGAACAGTAGTGTGAATTTAGTCAGTAAAAGTTTGACACTATATCTCGCTAAGCCGGCAAGGGCGGGAGATGTCTCTAGATCATTTTTTTGTTTATAATTATACAGGGTGTTTGGTGCATCGTTTGCCAAATTGATTTGGCCGACAAGATAGATCATTTGCTATATCTTCAGCCCCAATAAATCATTCCTTGCCACACCGGTTTTTTTTAAACATGTTTTTAACTTATATTCTGAAAAACACCGGATTTCAGCATTTAAGCTTACATAAATAAAAAAGTTATTAGTCTATCCAACTAAATTTATTTTTATATTTAAGTGTACTGTTGTATGGTTCTATGAAATCCAAAATTACTTGCTAGTAACGTGTAGTTTTTCTATAAAAAACCTACAAAGTGTATGGGACATGACAAAATAATTTTAAAACTCAACTTTAAATTTCTATAAAAAAAAAACTAAAAGCGTTGGAGATCTTCGAATTTCTCAAAAAGTTCTCTAGTTAATGCCCTTTCCAATGGTGTGCAATATGCCAAAAAAAAACCTTTTATTGACTTCACTAATTAGCTAAATGTAAAAAGACAGAGGTCATTTCAGAGACGATTCAGTGTGAACGTTTGGGCAGGAGTAATTGCAAACCATGTGGTTGGACCGCACTATTTACCTGATAACCTCAACGGGTTAATTATCTTGAATTTCTTCAAACTGAGCTGCCCTTATTGTTATCTGAGCTGCCAATTTTCAATGAAGACAGGTCTTTTGTCTTTCAACATGACGGTTGTCCTGCTCACTGGCGATGAACTGTAAGGCAATTCCTAAATGACGCATTTCCAGACTCGTGGATTGGGAGAGATGGCCCTATTCCATGACCTCCACGTTCACCAGACCTAACTCCGCTGGACTTTTACGTCGGGAGTCGGGCCAAAGAACTGGTTTATGCGACGGAAGTTGACACGAGAGATGATTAAGTGTAACGTATTGAGGCGGCTTTTGTGACCGTTAAACGGAGCAGTGGTGGCCGAGTGGTAACGGCCCCGACTTACGAGTTTGTAGGTCGCGGGTTCAAACTCAGCCAGGCGCATTACTTTGTGTAATTTATTTCATCACCACTGCTCTGAAAATGGTGAAGGAAAACATCGTGAGGAAACCGGCATGTTCTAGAACTAAAAATTCAAAGACATGTGACATCCACCAACCCGCACTGGGCCCGCGTGGTGGGTCATGGCCCATTCCCTCTCCTAGAGAGGAGGCCTGTGTCCCGGCAGTGGGAACATTAAAAGGCTGATGATGATGTGACCGTTAAAGCAGAAATTCGTCTTCGAACTACAACTCGAGATAAGAGAAAGATGTCGCGCATGTATACGAAACAATGGCACCCAATTTGAACAAGATTTGTGATTTTAGTACCTGCTTGTGAAATAAATTTTTATTTCAAGTTTGAGGAAAGTTAATACACTTTGTAAAAAAAAAAAAATAATGTGCGTAAAAATGAGATATCAATATCTACCTACTTAGAGCAAGTTATTTTTTTTTCTTTAACTTCTTAGTGCATTTACCGTAATATCAAATATCAGCCTTTTGTGATTTGAGTGCACATTTAGCTAGTTAGTGAAGTCAATAAAAGGTTAAAAGGTTTTTTTTAGCATATTGCACACCATTGGAAAGGGCATTAACTAGAGAACTTTTTGAGAAATTCGAAGATCTCCAACGCTTTTAGTTTTTTTTTTTATAGATATTTAAAGTTGAGTTTTAAAATTATTTTGTCATATCCCATACACTTTGTAGGTTTTTTATAGAAAAACTACACGTTACTAGCAAGTAATTTTGGATTTCATAGAACCATACAACAGTACACTTAAATATAAAAATAAATTTTGTTGGATAGACTAATAACTTTTTTATTTATGTAAGCTTAAATGTTGAAATCCGGTGTTTTTCAGAATAAAAGTTAAAAACATGTTTAAAAAAAAACGGTGTAGTAAGAAATGATTTATTGGGGCTGAAGATATAGCAAATGATCTATCCTGTCGGCCAAATCAATTTGGCAAACGATGCACCAAACACCCTGTATAGTCTTATGGTCTTCAGTCCCTACTGGTTAAAACCACCACAGTAACATCCCTATGTTACTGTGGTGGTTTTATCGGAACCGAAATCGAAATCAGAACCGGAACTGAAACCGATATCGGTATCGGAGGTGTACTCGTACTATTATGGGACAAATGAGAATCTAAGTTAAGGCCGGGTAAATCAGTGTATTTATGAGTATCGGCTCATAAATACACTGATTTGTGACTGTGGCACACAAATAAAAAACCGGTGGGCCGCTATAACCTCCGCAATAACTTCCGCTTCAAATCGATCGGAACTGAAGCCGGAACTCCGTAACATCTCTAGTGTGTAGAGGTCCACTTCCTGCTTCAAAGTAGTAAAACGACTGATAATAATGGCAGAAAGTATGAGAAAAGACAATCTTCCGTCGCAAAAGATGCGCTATTCCCAGAAGTCACAGGACGACTTAGACCATCGTTGGCACAGGCTTACGGACGGCAAAGAATAGTTAGCTTGCTGTCCTATAAAAACCAATCTGGGTTGACGACAGGCGCGTCTGAAAGTGCTGTCTGCAAAATTGACAGAGCTCGCTAGGGTCAACGCTTGCCAGATCTGCGAGGTTTTATTTATTAAAAATCTGACAATCTCGGTTTTACCCTAAAAAAAATGAACTGCTCAGTGGTTCGTAAGGACTCTATAAAAGGCGTAGGGACTCTGCAAAAGGATCGAAGCCTGGGGTCCGTCCGGGGTCTCTTTCTGAAAGGAAAGCTTGGCCCCAGTGTGAAGGGCAAAGAAGTAACGGGGTGGGGTGTTTAGTCAGTAAGAGCTGACACTGTTTCCTGCTCCGCAAGAGCGGCAAAACTGCTCAGTGGTTCAATAATAAAAAAGCTACCAAAAAAATATACTATCCAAAATTCTACAGTTAATCTGTCATTCAAAAACCACATAAAGGTAACTTCACACACCACAAGACATATCGTGGCTTAGCAAAAAACCGGTAGTTAGTTTCCACCCAATCTCACGCCGGGCACATTATGTTCGCTCCTTAACCCAGCACAATCGGGTGTTTTGCGAAATGGCCGGGCAACAGCGTCGAATTGGGGGTTTGTGCAGTCAGCCGTTTTACAATTTGCCCCACCGGCATAATGTTTATTTCATTACTTCTATTCATAGGCACTAATCTGTGTTGCAGTGGAAGTGCGAAATTAGGTACTATTTGCTTTTTCTAGAAATTGTAAACTTTTAAGAGTTGAAGTTAAGTATTAATCTTTAATTATTATTAAAAAGGTATTTGTGAAAGACATATTATTGATACACCATAAAAAATTGGAGAATATTTGCCGAGTACCGGTTAACTAGTAATAAAAAAAAGTACAAACGAAAGAATTTCTTTGCAGATGCAAATTGACACAACAGAAACGTGTTGTGTAAAAACTGACTCAAACAGTTATAACTTAATTTTATGAAATCCAATGAATTTAAATAGTTAAAACGAGTAAATAAAATCGGCCAAGAGCGCGTCGGGCCACGCTCGGTGTAGGGTTCCGTAGTTTCCCGTCCGCCACAAATTTCTCGCAATGTAACAAAACTCATTAGAGCATATAAAAATTAGTAACCCAATTTCCCAAGAGATGGCGCTGTACCCGATTGTAATTTTGGATTGCGTGAACCGATTTTTTCTTTTTGTATGTTTATTTGAAAGAAGATACGCTAAGGATAACGAAATATGTAAAAAAGTTTTAAAAAATGCTTGCAGGTACTTTTAAATTAGAAAATTAATTCAGAACGTTTTTTTTTTTTTTTAATTTTTCAAAAACTGTTCATCCTATCAAGTTCAAAATAATTTTCATAGAAAGTTTATTTAAAGTTCTATTTTTTTCATATTTTTAAAACTTATGGTTCAAAAGTTAGAGGAAGGGGGGCGCCTCATTTTTTACTCTTGGAGCGATTATTTCCGAAAATATTGACATTATCAAAAAAATATTTTAGGTGACTCTTAATCATTTTTAAATACCTATCCAATAATATATCACATGTTATGGTAGAAATGAAAAAAAAAAATACTTTCCACTTTACGTGCAGGGCAGGTACCCTAATAAAACATGTTTTACCACTTTTTATGTATGCACTTTGTCAGCATGGTTGATATACATATTGATACCAAATATCAGCTTTCTAGTGCTAACGGTCGCTGAGATTATCCGTGGACGGACAGACAGACAGACATGGCGAAACTATAAGGATTCCTGGTTGACTACGGAACCCTAATAAAACGAGTAAAATGAAAAAAAAAAAAGAAAATATTGCCAGTGGAGAAGTACAATTTGGTACTAGTGAAAAAATAAATAATCCACGATTGGTCCATCTAAATTGAAAAATAAAAGTTTTTGATTTATTATCAAACTACAAGTAAGCGAGAAAAAAACAGGCACTAAAGATTTACAATCAATTAACATTTTAACAAACAGTGCGTTTCATTACAGAAACTTATTAAATCAAATAGATGTCAGCAAAACCGTATTGACTCGGTAAGGCTACTGAGACGGGTGCACTTCTGAAAGGAAAACCTTGGACCCTGAATCGCATGACTAAAAAGAAACAAGGTGACTTTAGTCATTAAAACTTTGACATCTCCTCTTGCTCCAAGGTGTTATTCGTTTGATTTATCAGAGCACCATTTTTCCACCAGAAACCTATTCAAACAATTTTTGGAATTCAGAATAATCCTCATGTCGAATAAAATATTTAAAAAAAAACTTTTCTGGAAACTACCGGATTTTTTTGTTTGACTGCAACATTACGGCATACGAACAGATCATAGCTTACTTCATGGGGCGTCACTATCAAGGGCTGGATTTTTCGACCCCCGCGGCGATATTATCACTCAACTGACTCTAAAAACAACCTTATTTCTACACTGATAAAGTTGAAAATCCATCGTCAACAATTTGTCAACGTAGCTTCAATGCGGAACACTATTGTGAGGATAATACCGCGATCAAACGTACACCCATTGTCATTCAATCTACTAAAGTATTTTGAACTTTATGTAATTGAGATAAGGTTTCTTTTTCATTGGGTTTGTTTGCTAGTGGTTTTGCATAAGGGGTAAAGTGAGATTCGTTTAATTCATGTAGACGTGCACAGGACTCTTATTTTGAATGTAATATTTGTAGGGTGTGTCAACGGAGACACTAGGTGGCTTGCATTTAATAGTTTTGTACTATCATTTGAATAATAAATTGGATTTTTCAATTTTTATAAGATTTTTTGTTTGGATGGTTATTTTTAAGTTCCGCTAGCGATTTGGCCCACGTGGTTGTAGAAATTGTTCTAAGTAAAACATATTTACGGAATAAAATACATTAGGACGTGATCCACCCATGTGCAGAGTTTTACTGATATCTGTTCAGCTGTTAAAAAAAAAGCATTTTTTTACTTGGCGAGTGAGACTCAATTACTAACTTATTTGAGTTACTGTCATTATATATAAAAAAAATTAGGCAATAAATAAAAATAAATATAATTATTTGCGAGTTCCTGGATCGTTGTTTTGAAGTCAGCGGTGGCTACGCAATGCTACACAAGACTACGCAGTGCTACGCAAGCCCTCACCGTAGCATTGCGTAGCAGCGTACCTACCTCAAGTTCGTCCAAGTGAATAACCGAGTTCTCGACGATATTTTGATGATTTTGAAAGAAAAACAATGAAGATAAAAAAAAAAAAAATTTACCAGTGACAGTCATGGGTACACATAACTAAAAATTTACGTAATTAATATTTTTGAATATTATATTTTTAGCCTTTACTGTCCCACTGCTGGGCAAAGGCCTCCCCCAAGTCCTTCCAGGTCTTCTTTTCCTGCGCCATATCGGACCAGTCTACTCGGTACGCGTCTAGGACAGTAAAGGCTAATAAAAAAAAAAAAAATTATAATTTTGTGATTTTGATTTATTTTTTAAATTAATTTTCTTAAGTATTTTATTTTAAGTAGGGTAAACGCTACAGTTACTGGCCCCTACACAGTAATTGGCCACTTTAACTTTGAAGACTTAAAATAAGCAGTACCTACAAGAATAGCACAGTTAAAACTGCTTACTGTTTATTTCAGTTTTAAAACTACTATTCTGGTAGGTTATTGCTTATTTTAGGCTGCCAAAGTTGAAATGGCCAATTACTGTGTAGGGGCCAATAATTGAAGCACTGCCCCTACCTCTACATTGTGCTCACATAACAGATGCAACAAAAAGTTTGTAACGAAGATTATATGTAACTCTTAATGTCCGCGTCATGTCCGTGAACGGGCGCTGTCAGTTGGGACTGGTCATCTCTTAGCTGCCATTGGTTTATTTTAATTTGTTTAGAACATGTACTTTTTTATTATTTTAGTTACATTGTTCTCGCATCATAGCAGCGACAAAAATATGTAACCTATATATTTGTAAAACACAACATGATTAAAAAGAGTGTCCATGGAGTTTCTTGCACATTCTTCTACATTGAGACCTACTTTTTGGAATGTGCAATTAGCGTCATTTTTTTTCTGACAGACCGACTTTATGACTTTTCAAAAGTGCCTGTAAAGGTTTATTTGAAATAAATGCTTTGAATTTGAATTTAATATAATTTAAAAGAGAGCCCACGAAGTTTCTTGCACGTTCTTCTCCATAGAGATCTACGCTTTGGAACCTGCAAATTAGCTTTAATTTTTTGTTTAAACTGATCGACATTTTGACCATTCGAAAGATGTAGACAAAGATTAAGGATTTTCCAATATTTCAAAGTTTATATTAAGAAACCGACTTTTACACAGGCAGCTACTCGCTGGTAGTATCTAGCCATAATATATCTAGATTTATTACCAAATAAAAAATAAATAAAAAATAGATCGGTCGATTCATCATCATCATCATCAGCCTTTCAATGTTCCCACTGCTGGAACACAGGCCTCCTCTCTGGGAGAGGGAATGGGCTATAATCCACCACGCGGGCCCAGTGCGGATTGGTGGATGTCACATGTCTTCGAATTTTTGGTTCTAGGACATGCCGGTTTCCTCACGATGTTTTCCTTCACCGTTTTGAGAGCAGTGGTGATGAAATAAATTACACAAAGTAATGCGCCTGGCTGGGTTCGAACCCGCGACCTACAACTCGTAAGCCGGGGCCGTTACCACTCGGCCACCACTGCTCTCCAAATCGGTCGATTAAATTATTCAAATGTGTGTGTGAAAATATCTTTCTACTGACTGAAAAAAATCTACCTCAATAATTTCAACGGCACTCTCGCCGCCGCCGTCACCGCCGCGATTCCGATCCCGATTTCCGGCCACCGTAGGCGCTGGCTTGCAGACGGCAAGCAATGGGTAGCCCGCCGTCCGGTCATAGGCGCACACTGCTCCCGCGCGCCTCAAAGAGTTGTCAGCAAACTGTAGTGGCCCAGCGGGGTCGCAAAAGCGTATTACCAGGGCCCTGGAGTAAAGCCAAGGTAGGTTGTTTATTCAGTAAGTCTGACAATGTTTCCCGCTCCGTCCAAGAACGGGATTCATCATTGGATGATTTTTACCTCCCGTAAAAAAAAAAAAAAATATACATCTACTTCAGTTTTATAAAACAAAAGGTACAAAGATAATATACAATGTGAGGACATTGTGATATTAGAACTCAATCTCAATGTGTCTTTACATAGCACACAATATATGGATTATAAAGGAAGGGATGTCGGATTGTCGGCCCTTCGGTAAATCTAATAAACATCCCTTCAAGGGACTTTCGGAAAACAATTTGCCGACAAAATGGTTGAATATGTATTGAACAATACCCAACATGTATGATGTAATGTATTTGTTTGGAAGAAAACCATGTATTTTGGGTTAAATAAGAGCTGTTCTATTGAAAAAGCACTTGAGCTACTTTTTTATGGTGGGCAAAAATCATCCAACGACGAATGTCGCTCTGGGACGGAGCGGGAAACAGTGTCAGACTCTTACTTACTAAACACCCTACCCCGTTCCTTCTTTGCCCTTCGCACTGGGCCAAGCCTTTCTATCAGAAAGAGACCCTGGGCTCTAGTAGGCTTCGACCCTTTTGCAGAGTCCCGACGATCAACTCAAGTGCTCAAAATAAGCAGTTCTCCCATAGGAATACTTTATTTTCAAAGGGACTCTTAAGCGCTAAACTATTTACTATTCGTTTGTTCAATAAAACCTACAAATAAGATTTAAATGAGAACGGCGAGCAGTTGTGGCCGAGTGGTAACCAACTTACGAGTTGTAGACCGCAGGATCAAACCCAGCCAGGCGTATTGCCTTGTGTAATTCATTTCATCACCAATGCTCTCAAAACGGCGGAATAAAATATCGTGAGGAAACCAGCATGTCCTAAAACAAATTCTAAGACATGTGACATTCACCAATCTTATGTGCTGGATAAGGCTGATTATGCTATGTTATAAAAGCAGCGACGGTGGCAAAGTTAGGGAATTCCACTCGACTAATCCATTACATAACTAAACACAGTTTTTTTTTTTTTTTTTTTTTTATGGTAGGTGAAAATCATCCAATGACGAAACCCACTCTTGGGCGGAGCGGGAGACCAGTGTCAGACTCTTACTGACTAAAAAACCTACCCCGTACCTTCCTTGCCTTATTCCTGGAGTCGAGGTAACAGTTTTCCACCACCCTCTAGGCTCCAGGAGGCTTCGACCCTGAAGGGCCCCTGCAGAACTAAACACAGTTAAGGTGGGCCTTCCTCACTCGCCTAACATCAAGGTCGCGCATTTTTTAAAACATAGATGTCAGTTTAAAAGCTTATTGCTTTATTTAATGCAATCTAAAGTGATGTTTGATGCAAAACTAATGCGAAAATGAGAGATAACACCTGAAAAGTCTGTTGGCATTCGGTAATTCTACGATTTACTCGAATGTTTCACAAAACTTGTTCCAAGAAATACGTCTTTTTACTATACCCGTAAGGATTTTTGAAAAAAATGACATTTATAATTTCGATTAAAATTGCAAGGCTTCTATAGAAGCTCTCTTCTTCTTCTTTTTAATATCTTATCTCCCCGATCTTTACTGGATTACTCTTACACAAATTTTTGTTTTCATTTCTATAGAAACCTAGATAATACCCACAATATATCTATGTACCCAAAATATCTGAAGAAAGATGTGTAATAACAGAAGAGCGGTTGTATAAAAATGTACGTCGGATTGGCAGCTCTTAATGAGTTTCACTAAGAATTTAAAAAAATATACAGATAACTTTTTCACTCCCTCCGAACGACAGAAAAGTGACCTCTAATAACATTAATTAGGTGCTTCACTTATTTTCATCTCCCTTGCCTTGTTTACCTGTAAGCTTGGGATTGGAATCCAGTCTGTATCAAAAACAGGCTCCAACTCTTGGACAACGACCTCAAGAGACTGTTCGAGCTGCTTCGACAAAACGTTTTGGCAACACTTTCATGTGCGTACAGCCAAGGAGTGGAATTCCTTGCCGGAGTCTGTGTTTCCTGATGGCTACAACCCGGGAATCTTTAAGTCAAGAGTGAATAGGATACTCCTAGGTAAGCGCGTTTCATCGTCGACCGCATCGTCGCTTTCCATCAAATGAGATAGCGGTCAAGCGCGAACCTATAATAAAAAAAAACATTGACACTTATCCTTCATTTCCTTTAAAATCGAAAGTGAAAACTCAACCACCATTACAAACTAACAAAAAATATGACACATTCATATAACACTCGTATTATGCACAGTAGCCGAACTAAGTACGTACTCAAACTCATTGAAGCAGGAAAAAAACATCTTCAAACAACCAATTCAATAAGATATGGTACATGTGGTCGAGGACTGTCGGCCTCGTTCGGGCACAATCGGCTTCCCTCGAGTACAGTTGTGCCCACTTGAGTGCACACGTCATAATATGTAGATACATTTGTTAGGGCGTAATTGTTAAGTATAGGGGCGGTTTGAGATAGATGGGTAAGTAGGTGGAATATGGGTAATGTGTGGGTTACTCGGTGAGGTTTTTTGGAGGACAATATTTTTTGCAGCACGCTTAATTAATAGTCTTTTAAAGGGTACTGTTCAAAGTAAGCAGAGAGATATATTTTAAAGATATCTGTTTGAAATGCCTTTCAAAGAAAGAAAAATGGTAATTTAATCACAAGTCCGTGATAAGACTTGTCTTACTGTATGGATCAGAATGTTGGGCCATGAAAAAGATGGATGGAAAAGGACTGCATGTAGCGAAGATGAGAATGCTGAGATGGATGTGTGATGTGACGAGAATGGATAAAGTGAGAAATGAGTAGTATATTAGAGGAAGTCTGAAAGTAGCGCTAGTGACTGTAAAGTTGAAAGGAAATCGTTTATCTTGGTATGGTCATGTGAAGAGAAGAGATGAAACGCATGTTACGAAAAGAGTTCTGAGTTTACAAGTAGATGGATGAAGAGGAAGAGGGAGGCCAAAGAAGAGATGGATAGATTGTGTGAGGAGAAGAGGGAGTTAGTGATGGTGTGACGGGTGACAGGACAGAGTGGAAGAAAAAAACAGGTTGCGCCGACCCCAAGTAATATGGGATAAGGGGAGGGTACAAACAATTATTTGGGAAGTTTAATTAAATAGAAAAAAATGCGAACTGCACCAAACTATGTCATACCGGAAATAAAACAAACAAGCAAATAGGATTTTTTTATTTTTAAAACGTTTACATATCGTTTACCCGTACAAAAACAACGAAAAACATCGATCCATTTATTTATCTGTGCACTCAAAATTAAGTAATTTATACCAAAAATTACACACCTATTTACTTTTAAGACAATAAATCCGTGCAAAAGCCTTCTTCAAATCAGTGACCTATCTGCACACACATAATCTATGCCAATCCTACACACAAAGCGATTATGCGCACTAAACAAGCCGTGGCGATCAATTGTGCGCGCATTGCGTTAACTTTACAATTCAAATCATACGCACTACGAAAGATACGTCTTAGACTCTGTGGGGAGTCTTTAAATACTCAATTTGTGTGAATGAAGATAGATTTCAAGACGGGCAATTAGAAGATGCATTCTAAAGTATCTTGGGAATAAATAATTGAAATCGTTGCATGATCAACGATATCCAGAGGAGAACTAAGGATGCCGACGTATCATCATCATCAGCCTTTTAATGTTCCCACTGCAGGGACACAGGCCTCCTCTCTCTAGGAGAGGGATAGGGCCATAATCCACCACGCGGGCCCAATGCGGATTGGTGCATGTCACATGTCTTCGAATGTTCGATGCCGACGTAACCCGAAGAATTGCCGAACTTCATCGACGTATATCCTAGAAATAAACAAGCACGGCCGGACGGAGCATGGCCTGAACCAAGGCCTGGCGCGAGAGGTGGCTTCCGCCAATCTACCCCACGAGGACACAGCGAAGTTCTTTTCTGCCCAAGTTGACCGATGACTTGGGTTTTGTCACTGGAGTCTATTAATGAACACCTTTTGACTGAAATGACGTATCTCTGGAACTCCAGAAATGAAATATCTTTCTACATCAAAGAGCAACACTGAGGCGTACAATCGAAGCATCTGTGAAAACGTTTTTTTTACTTTAGTTGAACGTCATCATGAAAGCAGTGGTGGCCGAGTGGTAACGGCCCCGACTTGCGTGTAGTAGTAGGTCGCGGGTTCAAACCCAGCCAGGCGCATTACTTTGTATAATTTATTTCATCACCACTGCTCTCAAAACGGTGAAGGAACACATCGTGAGGAAACCGGCATGTCCTAGAACCAAAAATTCGAAGACATGTGACATCCACCAACCCGCACTGGGCCCGCGTGGTGGATTACGGCCCATTCCCTCTCTTAGAGAGGAGGCCTGTGTCCCTGTAGTGGGAACATTAAAAATGCTGATGATGATGAATGAATGATGAACGTCATCAGAAAGAATAAATAACTTGCATTTAGGTATGCAACAATAAAATAAACAAGTAATCTAATCTTTAACCTTTCGAATACCATAATTAGAGACATAATAGAAAGTCAATAGACGTGCGAATAAGAGTTATTAAAAATGAAATAAGAATATAGCATACAAAAAAAGATCTGTGAGAGACCAAAAAGGCTAGGAGGCGAGGATATGCGAGGAATTAATCGTCTTTTTCGCCTCCTAAAAATTAAAATGTTCTTTTTCTATTATTTTTTTTAGTTTATTAGGATTGCGTAAACAATTTTTTCTTACTTTCTTTTTAAGTTTATTAATAAAAAATTATACTTTCCACAGTTTCCACCACACTTTAAAAACCCTGTCCTAGGCAATCATACTAAAATAACTATAATAAAAGTCCTAAGTATTATCACAAACAGAGCTAAACAAACTATAATTTCTCCGTTATTTGTTAAACAAATATTTAGCAACACTAGTGTGTTAAGACAACAGGCATTAACAACATTGTAACAACAATAATAATTGAATTAGTGTTGTTTGAGTGTGAAATGTTGCGATAGGAGTGTTTGTTCAGTCAGTGTGAGGTGACGCGAAATTTTGCAATGGAATCTTTTGCTGTTTGATAATAATGTACCAACTTGAATATAAGCGTATGTATCACCAGCCTTACAATGTTCCCACAGCTGGGACTCAGTCCTTGTCGAAAAAGGCCCAACTTATATTATTGACGGCGCGCACTGTTCTCGCACGTCTCAAGGAGTTGTCAGCAAGCTGTAGGGGCCCAGCAGGGTCAAAGCCTTTTGGGACCAAGGGTTGATGCGAGCATTTATTACCAGGGCCCTGGGATCAAGGCAAGGATTTCACGGGGTAGGTTGTTTAGTCAGTAAGAGTCTGACACTGTTTCCTGCTCCACGCAAGGACGGGATTCGTCATTTTTGCCCACCATAAAAAAAGGCCAGAATGGAAGAAAAAATCATGTTTGCGCCGACCACAAAATATATAGAGCAGTGGCCAAAACTTAGATACGAGGGGGATGTAGCTATCTACAAGCACTAACTCTAAACGTTACGATTGTAATTTGGCTAGGGGGGCAGATTATGCTTAATAATACCATATATCCCGGGAATGTGGCAGGAAGGTGATGAAGAAGCCCCTATCTTAACTAAATAAAGGCTATTTTATTTTATTACTCAACTAGCTTTTGCCCGCGGCTTCGCCCGCGTACATAAAATATAGCCTATGTCACTCAGGAGTAAAGCAGCTTTCTATTGTTGCTAAAATTTTTCCAATCGGACCTGTAGTTCCAGACATTACCTCCTACAAACAAAAAAATAAAAAAAAAACAAAAAAACAAACTTTCTCTCTTTATTATATTAGTGTAGATGTAGAATCTTTCTATCTAATCTACCATTATAATTATTATAACAATGAATTACTAACAATTACAAGTATTATGTTTAGCTTGCACAAATATATAACAATGTAAGACTGACCATGAAGTAAATATAATATGACAGAAGTTATGCTGTATGTATGTATGGTTTCTACGTTGTACAAATATTATCGCAGTATGTTTATTTTGAGCCTCTCAATTGTTTTACTGACGACTTTGTACGAGAAATGTTATGTTAGTAGTTATACCTAAGAATCGGAGATAATAAAAAAAAAATAGAAACCTCCGAATTGAGAACCTCCTCCTTTTTTAGAAGTCGGTTGAAAAAGGCTTATTGGCTTATTAAGTAATCACTTACAGTAGGGATCTGTTGAAAACCAACGTCAGACCTCACCTGCCGGTATAACAGACCCCGATTTCCAACCACCTTAAAAAAAAAAAAAAAAAAAAAACACCTTAAAAAGAGACTGATCCCCAGAGTTTATTTCGGTGTTTCTTCTCAGGGTAGTCACACCGGACTCAAAAAAATGACGTGTAAAAGTGTTATTTTAAAACCTATTTACAAAATAAATATAATTTATCCTTAGGAGCGAACTCGCGAACTGCGAGCAAAAGGTACTTCGTCGTCAGGCCGCCCGGTAACCATCCGGACCGAGTCCAACTTGTCGACGCTGCATGACAATCAACGCGCGTCTCAAGGCAAACCGTCGAAGCCTATAATTGTACTCATGGGCGAGGCCATAGGCGGTGGCCCACGTCACATAGGCTTTATGCCGCCTCTGGTTCCAGGCCTGCGTGGCCCTATCCCTGTCATATTGTAGAGACCTGAATGAAGCTGCGGGATCATTGTAAGAATGATTATGTATTTTTTTTTCAGGGTTGTAGATCTTCTAATATCTCCTCGCGCTATGAGCGGAGTGGGAGAACGTGTCAGACTGACTAAAACCGTACCTATGTAATTTTGTTGCCTTTTGTGTTCTAGGGCGACAATATCCTTATTAGAAACCCGCGGTCCTAGATTATATAATATGAAGCACTACTGCTTCGCAGAAACAATGCGATCGCTGAACAGGGCCCGGCGGGAGAGGTTGCTGCTTCAAGACTGGTTCATCATCATCATCAGTTTTTTTTTTTAAGTTCCACTGCTGGGACACAGTCCTCCTCTCTAGGAGAGGGAATGGGCCATAACCCACCCCAGTGCGGATTGATGGATGTCAAATGTCTTCGAATTTTTGGTCCTAAAACATGCCGGTTTCCTCGCAATGTTTTCCTTCACCGTTATGAGAGCAGTGGTGATGAAATAAATTACACAAAGTAACGCGCCTGGCTGGGTTTGAACTCGTAAGTCGGGGCCTTTAACACTCGGCCTCCACTGGTCTATATTATAATCATCATCAGCCTAGGGTAAGTCCCGGTTGCTACTTTGGCCTCGGGGCCCGGGGTCCGCTTTCCTGACTAGTCGTCTCCACTTCGCTCGGTCTTTTGCGTCCTCTGCCTTAAGCCCATTAGCACGCATATCGTCCCTTACGACGTCGATCCAACGCCTCTTAGGCCTACCTCGTTTTCCGGGTCCCGGCGGAGGCGGCATGGCGAGGCATCTGTTACCCACGTAGTCTGCCGGTTTTCGTAAAACGTGGCCATACCAGCGTAAGCGACCCTCCTGCAGTTTATCTGCTATGTCACGGACCTGAAGGCTGCCCCGGATGCGGGAGTTCTTAATGCGGTCTTTCCGCGAAACTCCAGACATCCAGCGCAGCATATTCATTTCCGTGACACGCAGGCTTTGCTTATGTCGCTCAAGTACAGGCCACGCTTCACTGCCATACAAAAAACAAAAAAAAACAAAACTTTATTTTATGCAACTTTAAAAACTGAAATAAAGTAAAGGAACTATTCGAAAGTAGGTAACTTTTATAGTGTAAACCTTACGTTGCAATTTGGCCGAGATCTTAGCACAAGGCCACCACTGCTCTATTATTTTATGCATCTTCAAAAATTTTAAAAGGGAAAACTATACGAGAGTAGGTAACTTTTATAGTGTAAACCTTACGTTGCAATTTGGCCGAATGCTCAGCACAATTCCGGCCACCTGTGACCTTCTGAGTGTAAGTAAACAAGTATAATTACCATAACTTTATAATACATTGTGTGTTTAATACATAAAGAGCGTTTAAGAAATTAATGAAAAATAAAATTCTTGTTTAATTTGTTATGTTTGTAGCTGAACCAATGTCTAGACACTTTTCTTTCCGCTTTTAACAAAGTAAACTTTATTAACAGCTGATTACTTATTTAACTATACAACTAGTAGGTACTATATCTACTTTTTTATGGTAGGTAAAAATCATCCAATAACGAATCCCATCCTTAGGCACTGCGGAACACAGTGTCAGATTTCTACTGACTAAACGACCAACCATTCCTTCTTGCCTTTAGTTCCAGGGCCCAGGTGTTCCGCTTTCGCATCAACCCTTGGCCCCAGAAGGCTTCGACCCTGCTGGGCTCCTACAACTGCAGACTACTCTTTGAGGCGCGCGGGAACTATGATGGGCCAACTGCGAGCTAACCATTGCTCGCCGCCCGCAAGCCCGCGCTTACGGTGCCCGGAAATCCTATGAAGCAGTAATGATAGCAAAGGAGGAGGCCGACCGCATAAGGCAAAGGCAACGGCGCCCTCGCCGCAGCCGTCGCCGCCGCGATTCTGCTGATATCCGGCTACCGTAGGCGCGGGGTTGCGGACGGCGAAAAATAGATAGTCGGTCGTCTGGTAACAATCCGGACCGAATCCAACTCATTGACGGCGCGCACTGTTCCTGAGCGCCTCAAGGAGTTGACAGCAAACTGTAGGGGCACTACAGGGTCGAAGCTTCCTATGGCCGAGGGTTGATGCGAAAGCGTTACACCGGGGCACTGGGATTAAGGCTGGGAAGAAACGGGGTAGGTTGTTTAGTCAGTAAGAGTCTGACACTGTGTCCCGCCCCGCCTAAGAGCGGGATTCGACATTGGATGATTTTTATTTTTACCTACTATAAAAAATAAAGTGTTTGTTAGCATAACTTCACATGTAAATACTATAAAAAGTAAATTGGAACACTATTTCTGTTTACACAAACGTTCGTGTGTCAATCTCGCCACTATCAGCCATTGCTCTTACAACAATGTTACAAAAAATAAAGATAACTCAGTTGTACTACTCATAAATTAAGTAATCGCACTAAATGCGCTATTTCACTGAGTTTTTGTAAGTTCTTAGTTTGTGAGATTTGATGAGTCTTAGCGCATGTTGCTGGAAAGTTAGAACTTCTGTCTCTTTTCGACTTGTCTATATTCCGACAGTATACAGGTTGTCATTGACATGTTAACGCAAACGAATACCATAGATCAAGTACATGATTCTAGACCCCCCCAGTGCTGGAATTTTTTATCGGTTTTTTCTTATTCTTTTTTATGATTTTTTTACGTTTTTTAAATTAAACTGTATAAAAACGTCATTTTAACAAAACACACAAACAAATAGTGAATTACATTCCAAATTAAAAATGTCATTGGGTTTGATTAGAATAATGACTTTCCGGCGGCGTGCACTGTTCCCACATGCCTCAAGGAGTTGTCAGCAAACTGTAAGGACCCAACAGGTTCAAAGCCTCCTGGGGCAAGGTTTGATGCGGAAGCGTAAGACAAGGGATCAAGACTAGGAAGAAATAGGGTGGGTAGTTTAGACGCACTAATAGCATATTGTGCATTAATAGCAGCTTCTTTTAGTCGAGAAAACATCTAATAACTTCTAGTGCTCTAGGGCGGAGCGGAGAACGTGTCAGATCCTTTCTTAATTTGAGCAGTGGTGGCCGAGTACTGACGGTATCGACTTACGAGTTGTAGGTTGCGGGTTCAAAATCAGCCAGGCACATTACTTTGTGTAGTTTATTTCATCACCACTGCTGTCAAAACGGTGAAGAAAAACATTGTGAGGAAACCGGCATGTCCTAGAACAAAACATTCGAAGACATGTGACATCCACCAATCCGCACTGGGCCCGCGTGGTAGATTATGGTCCATTCCTTCTCCTAGAAAGGAGGTCAGTGTCCCAGCAACATTGGAACATTGAAAAGGCTGATGATGACCCATTCTTATGTTCCATTGTTACCTTACGTTCTAAGGCCCCAAATTTTAAATAGGTAAAATACATAGTAAGTTTCCCAAAATATCTAATTCATCTCTGAACTACGACAAACCATCAAAACTAGACGAGATGTCACAAATGTCGCAATGTTTTTAAACGAGAACAGTGCCAGTGTTTGTTTAACATTAAATTACTCGCATTGCGTACTGTACGCTCGCTTACAAAAGTGCCCATGATATAACATTGACAAATGAATAGAATAAAAAAGTATTTTTCAATAAGTAGGTACCGGTACATAGAGTTTCTCGAACATACAATTTCTGGTTGGTATTAAATCATAGCTGGGTAGCTCTAAGAGGACACCGGTGTCCGCACACCTGTTGTCTTTTAATTGTGTCTGTAATTAAGGAAGTCGAAAGGCTACCTCGGGGCCGAAGCCTACTGCGGTCGCTCCTGTTTCTGAAAGGAAGGTCCGACCCCGGTATGAGGGCTAAGAAGGTATGGGGTAGGTCGTTTAGTCACACTGTTTTCCGCTCCGCCCAAGGGCGGGTTACGTCATTAGTTGATGTTCCCCACCATAAAATGCATTAAGTCCGCCGCTGTACATTTGTGCATGAAGTATTAAATAAATAAAAAACGAAAGTTAATTACTACTAGTACTAGTAATACATTTGAATTGTACTTATCCTCCCAAACTTGTGTCGTCGCCTATACACAGATCTCTAAACAAACAATGAACTGTTTTTTCATCCAACACAAAATTGTGGCTAGTTTTATTTACGTGTTTCTAAGTTATGTTTGTCTGTTGCGAAATATCGTGGCGTCTCAGGAATGAGGTCTTATCTAGGGTATGACAAGTGATGTTAGAAATTATTCAGCCGGTCGCTCGATTTTATTTTATGGTAGGTAAAAATCATCCAATGACGAATCCCGCCCTTGAGCGTAGCGGGAAAGAGTGTCAGACTCTAACTGACTAAACAACCTACCCTGTCCCTTTCTTGCCTTAATCCCAGAGCCCTGGTATTACGCTTTCGCATCAACCCTTGGCCCCAGGACTACCCAGGAGGCTTCGACCCTGTACCCTACAGTTTGCTTACAACTCCTTGAGGCGCGCGAGAATAGTGCGCGCCGTCGACGACTTGGGTTCGGGCCAGACTGTTACCAGACGACTGGACGGCGGGCTACCCATACCTACTGTACTATTTTTTTTTTTTTATAGTAGGTGAAAATCATCCAATGACGAAACCCGCTCTTGGGCGGAGCGGAAGACCAGTGTCAGACTCTTACTGACTAAAAAACCTACCCCGTACCTTCCTTGCCTTATTCCTGGAGTCGAGGTAACAGTTTGCACCACCCTCTAGGACCCATACTGTACTATGGATGGAATAGGGTTTTTAAGTGGGAAAAATTGTATTTTTGTGCGTATTGGTCGCATTACAATAAATAAAGAAGGCATTTTCGGGGGTTATGCGTGTGGAGCGATTCCGCATGCGTGATGAACCCTAAAAAAAAACCGGACAAGTTCGAGTCCAACTCGAGCGAACTAGCCTGTTTTATTTTTTTAATGACACAGCTGCTATTTACTTTCCTAACAAGTTATCACAATGTGAGGAAATTAAACAAAAAAAAAACTTTTTACAAAAAACACTTTTTGCAAATATTCAAAATTTATTACTTCTTTTTGGAGTCGGTGCCAGCATTTTTATTGTTGAAACTTAATGTTACGTAGCTTTTTAATATCCGGTGCCATTTTTCGTACATAATGGTTAAACATTTTCAATGTACTTGAAATGTGGCAGAAGGTTTTTGTAAGTATATATTTTTTATTTAAAAAAAATGTGCAAATCGGATGATTTTTTTTAAGAGAAGTCTAATATGTATTTATGTCTTAATTAAGTATTATATATTTGAGTATGCAAATAGGTACTAAGTAGTTTTATAGTTAAGTTAGAACAAGGAATTCAACAATCCCTTGAAAAACTACCTTTCAAGGGATTGTTGAATTCCTTGTCTTGGCTGGCACCGACTCCAAAAAGAAGTAATAAATTTTGAATATTTGCAAAATATTAATGTGAAATAAGTTTACCTATAAATTAAGTTTCTTTACAGCAATTCAAATTTTTATTTCCAACTTTTTAGTGTATGAACTTTTATCGTTTGGCTTTTTTTGAAGGCGGCTTTTTTTTTGTAAAAAGTTTTTTTTATTTGTAGCCGTTTAGTGTTTTTTATTATAAGTTGTTATGGCAACGAAGTCAATATCGTTTCTACATTTCTTTTGGAAAAGTTACCAATGTCATATAAGTAGGAATACATATTATAGGTACATTGTTACAGTGCAGTGTGATCGTTTTGATCTCGTGGAGAGATGATATGATGCATGAAATACTTATGATTCATCTCATGAGTACATCTTATGACAGCTCTCATAATCATCATCATTTCAGCCAGAAAACGTCCACTGTTGGACATAGACCTCCCCCAAGCGTCGCTACAACGACCGATTCTGTGCGACTCGCATCCATCGCGTTCCCGTGATTCTCACAAGGTCATCGGTCCACCTTGTGGGAGGCCTTCCAAAGCTGCGTCTTTTGGTGCGCGGTCGCCACTCTAGAACCTTTCGGTCCCATCGGCCATCTGTTCTACGAGCAATGTGCCCTGCCCACTGCCACTTAAGCTTGGCAATTCTTCGGGATATGTCGGTGACCCTGGTTCTCCTGCGCATTTCTTCATTTCTGATTCGAACACGCAAGGAAACTTCGAGCATAGCCCTTTCCATTGCCCTTGACAGCATTGCCCATGACAGCTCTAATAAGCTCAAACAATGCTAGGGTACATTATTTTATTTTGAAGTTCCCATGCCGACCTTCCACCTTCCAGCTTCATCATCACATCAGTTCAATAGTACCTTACCGCCAAAGTGCATCTTATGACAATTCTAACAAGCCCAAACACGGCTAGGATATATTAATTAGTTACGCAGTTCCAGTGCCGACCTTTCACCTTCCAGCTTCATCATCACATCAGTTCAATAGTACCTTACAGCCAAAGTGCATCTTATGACAATTCTAACAAGCCCAAACACGGCTAGGATATATTAATTAGTTACGCAGTTCCAGTGCCTACTTTTCAGCTCCATCATCATCATCAGATCAGTTCGATGATAACATTTTCAACATAATTATTTAAGATCATTGGTTTATAGTGCATTTTCATAGTTGCTTAACTACCTTGATTGTGATATCTATGCGAGTGTCAAATTTCGTTAGCCATTTTCTGATCTTCTTCACCAGTTCCACCTCATCAAATGTTACTTTTTGACTGTAAATGCTTGAGTTCTCGATGAAAATATAAAAAAAACTATATAGTTGCCTATAATATTTGAGGAGTTCCCTCGATTTCTCATGGATCCCATCATCAAAACTCGATTTTGATCTGGAAGTATATCCTTTCAAGTACAAAAAAAATTTTGCAAATCCATCCATAAACAACGGAGTTCTGAGGTAACAAACATAAAAAAAATAAATAAAAAAAATACAATCGAATTGAGAACCTCCTCCTTTTTTTTGAAGTCGGTTAAAAAGACGATGTTAAATTAACATAAATTGTTATAATTATAGAACTGTCAAAAACAAGGAGACCTTCCATTATTTTAACACAAGTGGCTTAAATTATTTCCTGACAATAACATTTCTTATTTAATTTTATTATTTAAATATTTGCTAATAAAAATTACGAGAAGTGAAGTTTCATTGTGTAAATGAAAATTTTATAGAAATATAAAACATCTGTGCAAAATGAAATACAAAATAATGAAACCTACTTCCCACTTTATTTATTTTAAAATTAATGCTTGCATGGTAACATCTGTGTTGGTTTTAATTGGTTTTAACCTAATTCAACAAAAGGAGAAGGTCACATTACATTGAAAGAATGCATTTTGGAGAGTGCGCGGAAATTGCATGACTTGACTTGGCGGACCATCTCCTTTCTTGCATCGGACAACCCGTCGTATGGCGAGTATACACCGTTAAGTTTTGATCGTCATAGTCTCGAGGAGGGTCGATCCGATACATGAAACACTATCGATCTGTGAAGTTAAAATTAAGTTAATTTTTTCAAAATTTCAAATTGATATAGTTACGCATTTACGAAATGAGTCAATGACCTTGCAGTCAGTTGTCGATCATTGCGTACTAACTACCTACATGTCATTGAACTCTCCAAGCTAACGTTTACTTAAAGAATTGAATTTCGTACGTGCGTAAATTAATTCGAGTTTCTTTTTTTGTCCCATTGTGTGTGTGTGTATTTGTTGCTAACTGAATTTGCTAAACAAGGTATTATTCGGATACTTTATTTTTTCGAATTAGCAAGAAATACCATGAAAAATAAACAATTAATTTCTGAAGCTCACAACTGAAATAACAATTTGAAAGAACGACCTTGTTACATTATTATGTTTGCCAATAACTACATTTTTAGTGGCAGGTATATTATTTAATATCTAACTACATAATACAGAGTTAGGTTCTAGACAGACTGACCGCAATTCAACTACAAATTGCAGTTTTAATGCAGTTGACACGACTGCAATAGAACTGCAAACTAAACGTGCAGTCCAATTGCAGTTCAATTGCAGTTCAATTGCAGTCGGCGGTTTAGTGCTATTATGTAAACTGCACACCAACTGCATTCGAACTGCGCGGTTGGTTTGCAGTTCTATATGATTCGCACATCGCACAGATTAGAAATGTGTCATAGTAGAGACCACAGACTGTAGCCTACCACTGCGCCCGTGCGTTCCATTCGTTTATTAAAGATAAATGCAAATGGAGCATCGGGCGTATGAATGGTATTGGACGTTGTTTATATATCTATACTAATATAATAAAGAGGTAAAGTTTGATTTTTTGATACTTTATTTTTTTTTTGTTTGTAGGAGGTAATCTCTGGAACTACTGGTCCGATTGAAAAAAAAATTAACAACCACAGAAAGCTGCTTTACTCCTAAGTGACATAGGCTATATTTTATGCACGCGAGCGAAGCCGCTGACAAAAGCTAGTTTAGTATATTTTTGTTTTATTTTTATTTATTTTTTCTTTATCAATGTGTTCCGTTGGTGTCCGTGGCATCACCAGGCCCTATCAGAATACCAGCGCTGCGTTATTTAACATTGTTTAATATCGCAGCATATGCTGAGATAGGAGCCTTTTTGGCCTCGCACAGACCACAGTTGTTTTATTTTTTTTCCATAATCTAATTTTAGTTTTCTGTTTTTGTTTTAAGCTAAAATGTAAGTTAGATGTAGATTAAGTGTTTATTTTGTTATTTTAATTTGTCCTGTGTGAGTCCAAATAAATGTTTTTCTTTCTTTCTATTGCAGTAGTGTCAACTGCATTCAAACTGCATCCTAATTGCAATTTGCAGTTCGATTGCAGTTGAAATGCAGTCCGTCTGTCTAGAGCCTTAGGTTTAATATAAAAGTTTTTTATAGTTATGTACTACATAATAATACGTATAATTTTATTAAACAGCTTTGTAACAGTCTCAATTGAGGACTCCACGATAAGACCATTGCACCCATAGTTTTAAGTTCATCATGAACTTTAATTTGGTGTACAACAAAGTTTCATTCTATTCTATTTTATTCCACTCGCCGTAGCCGTCGCCGCCGCGATCCCGCCGATATCCGGCCACCGTAGGCGCAGGCTCGATCGGACGGCGAGCTAGTCATTGCTCCGTCCGATCGTATAGTTAACCGTCCGGACCAAACATAAGGCGTCGCCGGAGCGCATTGAAAAAAAAACTGAAGAAATATTTCACCACTGGGGGTCCAGAATCATGTACTGGATCAGCGGTATTCGTTTGTGTATTGATCGTTAACAAATTAACCTCAATGGTTATTTTTTTTAAACTCAATTTATAAATCTCTGCTTCTAATTCTTTGTTACGTCGCCAGACCACCCATTAGCTAGCATAAGACGCTAGTGACGTAATTCGCGTTATCACCGTCCCGCGCTGATAAGCTCCGTAATCCCGGAGCTTTCCCTGTCCCGGGCTTGAAGTGTTTGTCTATGGTGGTGCACCTCACACGTCGACGTTGAGATTTTAAACTTGAATCCTAGTACTTTGGGTAATGGATTTTAAATTTTTATTTTTGAAAATTGGTACGTAAGTATGATTTTTTCTAGGGGTAAGGCGAAAGTTATAATTTAATTTTTTTTTTTTTTTAAGATGTAAGTACAATAAATAAACTTTGTCCTATTAAATTTTCAAATTTACAGAAACAAGTTTTGAAACTCAATTTACTTAATAGTCCAAAAAAAAAAAGGGCTGATGACGTGCAGGGCTGACGCCTGCCAGGTCATGGCTATTGCTCTTAAAATCATAAGTATACAAATTTCTAACCTTACAGGAAGACTTTTACTCCCAGGGTTCACTAGCTCTTGGACTATTATAAGTAAACCACGTGAGTGTAGGTATATGAATGTTAATTACCCCATCAACTCACTCTTTCGGAAGCTCTACTAAAGTAATGAAGCATTGTATAGAGCTCCACTGTGGTCTCAATCAGCTCAAACGCGGGCCAACCAACAATAAACAACGACGGCGCGCACTGTTCCCGCGCGCCTCAAGGAGTTTTCAGCGAACCGTAGGGGCCCTTCAGGGTCGAAGCCTTCTTGGGCCAAGGTTTGATGCGAAAGCATAACACCAAGGCTCTGAGACTAAGGCAAGAAAGGAACGGGGTAGATTGTTTAGTCAGTAAGAGTCTGACACTATTTCCTCATTGGATGAATTTCACCTACCAAAAAAAAAACCAATAAACAAAAACATCGTATCATTCGGTTCCGTTAAAATCTGAAATTTTGCTCAAAACTCATGTCCAGGACTCTAATGATCTAACATAGGTTACCGCACTTTCTGTCAGAGGTGTAGACATATCCCTGCGTATAATTTTCTACTTAAACACGAAACTCGAATTCCAAGCGTACGCCCCCTCCTGGAGCCTAGGGTGGTGCAAACTGTTACCTCGACTCCAGGAATAAGGCAAGGAAGGTACGGGGTAGGTTTTTTAGTCAGTAAGAGTCTGACACTGGTCTCCCGCTCCGCCCAAGAGCGGGTTTCGTCATTCGATGATTTTCACCTACCATAAAAAAAAAGCGTACGCCGAACGTTCGCATACCTATTGTCTTTCTATTATGTCTCTTATTACGGTATTCAAAAGGTTAGAAACTAAAGAAAGAAGGTAGAAAAAATAATATTTGAATTGGTCACAAAAATAGTAAACCACATAGACATAGTAGACGCTGGTTTTCAACTGAACCTTATTAAAAGTGAACGGATGCTAATCAGTTTATTTGTCGGTATTAGGTTAGTTGTTACCTAGTTGTTCTATAACTAAACTTACTATTGTGTTTAATGTTTTTGATTATCAAATCGTACATTATTTAATTAAGTTAATAATTTTTTTTAAAAATCATCCTATAAAACATTAGTCACAGTTTTACAGGATGTCCACTAGTGCGCCTTACAATCAACGACTGCATCACTGCTTACCATCAGGTGGGATCGCAGTCAAGCACTAGTTTATAGCAATTTAAAAAAATGTATTTCTTGAAAAATACTTTTTTATTGTTTATAGGTTCGTGCTTGACCGCTATCTCACCTGATGGAAAGCGACGATACAGTCGACGATGGAGCGCGCTTACCTATTAGTATTTTTTTAGAGCAAATCATTAAATAACTTCTCTCGCTTTGGGTGATGCAAGAGCTTACTCTTCTTTACTACAGAACCTTAGTAACTCTTTCAGGTAACCTGCCAAATCTGCTGACATATCTGCCGTTCCCTCGGGCCTGGACCTGGCCCTTGAATTGAGGACTTATCACAGTCACCACACACCACCAGCAGCATTATTAGCTTCTATAAGTACAACAACTTCGTTTGCGTTATATTTAAAACGTCCACATATCAAATCGTACAACATAAATACCAAATATACAGTAGTAATATGAGTTAGTCCTACCGTAGAAGTAGCCGCGAGCCTGCGGACGGTGAACAGTGGGAAACCCGCCGTCCGGTCGTCTGGTAACATTCCGGACTGAGCCCAAGTCGTCGACGGTGCGCCCTGTAGGGGCCTAACAGGGTCAAGGAGGCCCTGGGACCAAGTTAATGCGAAGCGGCAAGGAAGGAACGGGGTAAGTAGTTTAGGTAGTCAGTAAGAGTCTGAAACGGTTTCCCGCTCCGCCCAAGAGCGGGATTCGTCATTGGATGATTTTTACCTACCAAAAAAAAACCCCTAGGAGAAGCCCAAACGCATAAATAGTTTGATTCCCGAGTCAAGTCTCAATGATTTTTCCAAATCGCAAATACCTAAGCACGCATATAAAATTCTGGAAGCAGTGGTAGCCCAGTGGTAAAGGCCCCGACTTACAAGTTGTAGGACGCAGGCTTTAATCCAGCCAGGCGCATTACTTTGTGTAATTTATTTCATTACCACTGCTCTCAAAGCACCGGCACCGAGGTGAAAGCCAAGGAAGCAACCGGGACTAACGCTGTGATGATGATGATGACCACTGCTCTCAAAGCGGTGAAGGAAAACATTGAGGCCTAGAATAAAAAATTCGAAGACATGTGACATTCACAAACTCGCACTGGACCCTTGTAGTGGATTACCTGCGTCCCAGCAGTGGGAACATATAAAGCTGATGCTATGATATAAAAAAAAAACATTTTTTTTTTTCATTTGCTATAAACTAATGCTTGACTGCGATCCCACCTGATGGTAAGCAGTGATGCAGTCGTTGATGGTGAGACGCACTAATTTATTAAAAGTCTATTTACTCTAGCCTTTAATACACCCAAATTATAATCGGATGGGAAGCAGGCAATTTGTTTCAGTCCTTCGATGTGTGCGGAATGAAAGATGAAGCGAAACGCTTAGTCCGAACCGTAGAGATTTCAACAACGTAAGGTTGGATACTCGTCGTGTATAAAATAGTAGTAGCATATCCAAGTGCGAGTCCTACCGACTAGGAGAGGCACAAACGCGTAAACTATATCTGTAAATAGTTTTATCTATACCCATATCAAGGAACAAAGGCTTTCCGAATCAAAAATAAGTTTGACATTACTGAAACACACCTTCCATTATATAAAGACAAGAATAATAAACAATTATTATTAAATTCCTTAACCCCGTGTTTCCTTTGGCGATCTATTAGCCCTAACATATAACTACTAATAACGGTTTCTGGATGTCTTTCCTGTCTGCTTCTTGCCAAATTTAATGGTTACACGGAAAGTTCACTACAAACTTTCAAATATGCACCCAAGTGTCGCTCACAAACGGTACCGTACTGCTAACATATAAGTTAGATTACATCTTGATTGTGCCACTATATTTATAAAATACTCAAACACACATGTAGTAACGTAAAATTTAAAATATAGTAAGAAACCATAATACCAACCTTTAGGTATTAGTTAATCGTTAATCTACACTAATATAATAAAGAGGTAAAGTTTGTTTTTTTGTTAGTTTGTTTTTTTGTTTGTAGGGGATAATCTCTGGAACTAATGGTCCGATTGGAAAAATTTTAGCAAGAATAGAAAGCTGCTTTACTCCTGAGTGATATAGGCTATATTTTATGTACGCGGGCGAAGCCGCTGACAAAAGCTAGTTGTTATATATCTGTGGAGGCTTGTAATTAGCAACTTTATTATATACTAGCTTCTGCCCGCGACTTCGTCCGCGGAAAATTTCTTGTAGTGATAGCTCGGTTAACATCCATGTTACATAAGTAATTTATAGTGACTCAGGTATAAAGCAGCTTTCTATTGTTGCTAAAAATTTTTCTAATCGAACCATTCGTTCCAGAGATAACCTCCTACAAACAAAAAAATAAAAAAACAAACTTTACCTCTTTATTATATTAGTGTAGATTTTTTGTTACCTAGTTTTTAAGTTATTAGTCTGTAAGCCTTCTTAAAAGAAATAAAATAAATAAAATATTGTGGTCGTGTGTGCGTGTGTAATTTGAGATTCCAAAATCGATGATCTTTCAAAGTAGTGCGTTGAATCGATTCCCTTATTACCCTTTCGTATTATAACGCAGATCTACGCGAAACACAATAACTTTTTAATTGTGTCTCTATTTACGGCATACGAGAAGTTAATTAACCTCTTGAATACCGTAATTAGAGACAAAATATAAAGACAATAATTAATTGTCATCAACTAAGTCTTTGACTTTAAAAAAATTAAGTTTAAATTTTGATTTTAACTGATTCATCAGCCTTTTTAATGTTGGGACACAAGTCTCCTCTCTAGGAGACTCTAGGGACAGAAAACTGATTATTGTATTTTTTTTTTGAGACAATTATAAAATTGTAACCTAATTTTCTAATAGGGGTGTACACCCGGTCCGTCTGTACAGACGGTGTATTATTCCAGTAACATATTTAATAGTGTTATTACAAGTTCACCTGTCGATTTAGCTAATAACAAGTGCTAAAACCACTGGCTACATGTAACGAAATGTACAGTGAGCAGAAAATAAATTAAACGAAAAAATTATCTTTGACATTATTTTATATTTCTTCCTTAGAATACGATGTTACACAAAATAGCTACAGTTTATTATAACATTTAGATACAGCACGGTTCCTCTTGAACCAAGTCGTTTTTTTACAAGAAATATTGCATTGGTGACAATCGGCATTATTTGGTGAAAGGCTCAATTATTTGCTTATAAGATTTTGTTAACAACACTCGTAAATTGTAAAAAAATCGTAGCACAAAATAATAAATAATAATATTAATAAATGTATTTGTACAATCATTCTGTAATTTTTCAGTATTTTTTTTATTGTCAGTGGAAATTGTGTAAAATTATCTATATAAAATATAGCTTTTGCCCGCAGCTTCGCCCGCGTACATAAAATATAGCCTATGTCACTCAGGAGTAAAGCAGCTTTCTATTGTTGCTTAAATTTTTCCAATCGGACCAGTAGTTCCAGAGATTACCCCCTACAAACAAAAAAACAAACTTTACCTCTTTATTATATTAGTGTAGATTTAGAACCAAGTCTGACTTAAAAACTTGATATAGCAATAACCAAAAAGTTTTCAGTACTATTTTTAGTATTTTTCAGTACTATTTCTATAATAGTATAAAGTGGAAATATTTTTATGTTTTTTTGTAACCCAAAAACCACTAGATTTTAAAATTTCTTTCATCAGTAGAATGTTTATTTTTTAATCTTTAATCAGTAGAATGCTGCACTGAGGCATCTATTTTCACGCAGGCAAAGCCGCTGGCAGAAGTTAGTATCAGAATAAGTAGGTAGGTACTTAGATGGTTTTATCCAATTTTATTTTTTATGTAAACAAATAAATGGTAAAACAAATCTTCAACTTTGACTTTTAAAAAAGATTGTGCCATTTTTAATAAATTTCTAACTATCACCGCTTATAATGTCGACTGACGATAGTAACTTACATTATAAAGTTAATATTTACAAGAGGACTTAGATAATACTTACATTTTACAACTCGACACTACTTTGTACATAGAATGACTAGACTTATTTATAGATCATTATCTCTTTGATAAAAATTATAAAACATGATTAATACGGCATTGTTGTCAGTTTGAAAAGCAATAGAAAATTGATAGTTTTTTTCACTCAACAATTGTATTAACACCATGAAAAAAACTATGGAAAAAATCTTTATAATAGGTAATATCTTTACACCTTAAAAATTGCTGTTACATCTTATATTGTATTACAAAAGAAAACTATTTGAAAACAACAACAAAAACAGGCAACAATGATTTTTACAAAAATGATTTACAAAAAAAACCGTTTACTAGAAAACCCGTTTATGTTTTTGTTAGATAACTTCTAAGAAATTAAATCATTTAAGTTTATTGTGAAACTGAATTATTTTGTGTTAAAAAAAGTTTAACTAATTTATTTTTTGGCTATATTTTTTGCAATTTAATTCCCGTACTACGAGGATGTCTTTGGGATGAGAAATTTAATTTTATCAATTCACAAAAAATAAACTGTACACTATATTTTTCGCTGAAATAAAATATTGTCCCGGCGGCGTTGGCATCATACGGTTTTATGGAATGGGGTCATTATCTTTTGGCAATGATAATTCCCAAGCAAAAGGAAATCCACTCCCCTCAAAAAATTTACATTATTTTATTGTTTATCGCATATCACTTTACGAACACCTCAATCTTTTCGGAACACATCAGTCAATCTGCGAGGATCACGTTTCCGACGGACGTTTTAAAACGGGGATGGACTGGAACCGTACCCGTTTAGATACATTCATCTGGCCCAGTCGTCCGGCGGACAGTTGGGCTGGTGGAGAGGGGAGAAGGCGCTTCTCCGAGGCTCGTTGATTGAGCTTTCTTGGGAACCAATGATTGATTCAATGGAGAATCCGTTTCTAGATCTCTTACTTCGTGGATCGGTTGTTTCCGTGACCCGCGGTGGCAGCGGGACGGGCCGCAACGTCGCCGGCGGCGGGCGCGGGAGCGACAGCAGCGGCGTCGGCGGAAGATAGCACGGTAGCGGCAGCAGTGGCGCGTATGCCTCGCGAGCCAACATCGCCACCACCGCATGCGCATGCTGCAACGACGGCGCCGGCCGCTTATACCGCTTCCTCCTCCTCAAAAAACTCCCATTATCAAACATATCTTCAGCCAAAGGATCCAACGTCCAATAATTCCCCTTCCCAGGATTCCCTGGCTCCCTGGGAATCTTTATAAAACAATCATTCAAACTCAAGTTATGCCTGATCGAATTCTGCCAAGCGGGAAACTTTTCTCTGTAGTAAGGAAACCTCGTCATGATGAACTCACAGATCCCACTGAGTGTCAGCTTCTTGTGTGGAGACTGCAGGATGGCCATCGTGATGAGTGCGATGTAGGAATAAGGCGGCTTGATGAGTTGTGATGATGATTTCTGTTTGGGCTTCTTTGGTGTTGATGGTTTGGATTCCGTCGGACTGGAGGCGTCGTATCTCTCCGAGTCGCTGGACGCCGGCGGGACCTCAGGAGTGTCTTCGTCCACGGACACGTAGGTGTCGTCCTGGGGGTACTCAGGGTCCCTATCGTCGCGCAGGTAGTGCGGGATGTACAGCCTCGGCGGCGGTCGCAGGTCCAACGGCAGTTCGCCCTCGATGATCATATCGCGGTATTGGGCAAGATCACAATCTTCCATGCTTTCGGTCACATGTCAGAGGTGCGTTGTGGCGCGTGTCGCGGCGCGGACTGCGGCTTCGCCCTGCCGCGTGGAAGCTCTGCCCCCGGAGACTCCGCCCACAGGCGCACCCCTCGAGCTCCCCCTCCTCCCGCCCGGCCCCGGCTCACGTTTACGTTCCACTAAACACAACAATTGTCGTTATTATTACTGCGGGCCGGAGCTTTGTGCATGAATTTCAGGCCGTCGACTAATAATTATTAGGCCGCTTTGCGTTTATCGATTCGACTTTGTTTTGGTATTTATTTTTAGTTACGTCAAAGGGTTGTTTATTTTAGTCGACTTTTTTTTTTAATTTTGTGAACAATGGTACCTTTTCTGGTACTGGTGACTATCTGGTTCTCTTGAGTGGCAATATCCAATAATTCATTAGGAAATCGATTGAAGGACTTGATCAATACATTCAATACTATCAACTGAAGTTAATTTTATTTCATATGAGACATTTAAATTCTAACGCCAATTAAAATTCTCAAATGCAATAGAATTACCAGCTACAGTAGATAATGAATACAAATGAACTCGAACTAAAAAGCTAAAAGGACTCAAACTCCAAACGAAATAAAATAAAATCCCACACGTTTCAAATAAAACTGTTTACAAAGACATCCTCATCCCATAATCCGTTAAAAGACTCGCATATCGAAAAAAAATCTCATAAAATGAATTCTAGTACTCCATTCAGGTAGATATCTTCAAATAAAAAGTTGCGTAAAAAATATTCGTGAAAGCGGCATGACAATGCGAGCGTGGTACTAGAAAACCCTCGTATATGTTTCCTACCATAACATTTACCCCCCGGGCGTTGAGGGAAAAGCTACATGAGGGAAAGAGAAAGGAGATAACAAAGACAGAGACGAAGATAAAAGTAGACCAATCAGTTAAGAGATTTCGATGGGCGGAGCTCCCAAAAGCTAACATGTCAGGGCGTGGCATGAAATCCTATTATTGTCTGGCAAGGCAAATAATATTTTGCACAATGTACACATTGGGGTAAGGGGGTGTTCAAGGGGGGTTGCTAATTTATTCCCAACTTCGGTTAAGGCTTGTTTTTCAGCTTTGCGAGCCTGTTATTTAAATTGGACTCGGTCGGTTATTTGTATGTACCCCGTCTGAAGGCATTGTTGGCTTTAATGAACGAATTTTCGCAGGATTCCGTTGTATAGAATTTGTGATACAAAGTTAGGATTTGGTGAATATTTTTGCTTATTTGTGTTGAGCGCTTTTGGTTAGAGCGTTATTTATCCTGCTGTGGCTTTGGGATTTCGGTTGCGATATTATCATGTATTTATTTATGTGTTTCATTTTGTATCATTACTTTTGGACCGTAGAGGACGTATTGTGTTTTACAGCATGTATGTTTAGGATCCAAGTATTGAGGCTCGTATTGTTTGAAAGAGTTACTTAACTTAGTCCTAGCAAAAGGTATAAGAAAAGAATTCGAGAGATTGCTCTCTTGCTTGTATCGTCGAGTATAGAAGAGCAGAAAAACAATGGCTGGAGAATATGCACTTGCACTTGACCAGACAGCAGTTTCGCATACTTAAAACTGGAACTTAATTTGAAGAGGGATGAGGGATTAACAAATAAGTCTTCTCAGTCTGGGTGCAGTGTAAGGGGATTGAGACGGGATGTCAGATTTTTACTGATTAAAGCCCAACTGCATTCTTTCAGTATTTTGTTTTTGCATTTCAGCAGGTCTAGCCAAGTTATGATTGTTTCGTATCGAATCGTCTTCCTACAGTCGAAACGCCAGCGTACTTAAGTACCATTTATACCCGGAATGTACCGATGGTCATTGTAAAAACGATTACATTTCATTCAGTAATTTTGAATGATGTGAATTTGGCTACTATTTTGTTGAAATAAGGTCGTTCCCTTATATTTAATTAGTTATTGTACTAGCATTAAATATTGTAAATTATCAACTTAGCTGACCCTAGGTACAGGACCGCGACTTTCGAACAATACCGCAGTAAGGTTTTTTTAAGGTAAGTAAAAATCATTGAATGACGAATCCCGCCCTTGGGCGGAGTGGGAAACAGTGTCAGACTCTTACTGACTATAACCTACCCCATTCCTTCCTTGCCTTATTACTAGGCCCTGGTGCTACGCTTTAGCATCAACCCTTGGCCCAGGAGGCTTCGACAATGTAGGGCCCCTACCAGTTTGCTGACAACTCCTTGAGGCACGCGGGAACAGTGCGCGCCGTCGACGACTTGGGCTCGGTCTGGAACCGCAGTTAAGGTCCAACCGTGTAATTCCAGTGTCTTCTTTTGTTTGATTTAAACAAATAAATGCAATTGGAGTTGTCATTGCTGTTAAAAACTGTTATTATCAATTTTTTTTTAATCTTTATTTTTGTACGGGTTTTCAAGTGGTAAAATTCACAGAGCCTAACTTCATACACTCCAAAATAAGAGAAATTACGGACAATTAAAAGCTTTCATTTTTATTTATGAACTGAAATAATTTGTTTGATGATGTGTTCCGATCCGATTATAATTTAGATATCTGGCTTGAGTGAATAGATTCTTAATAAGCTAGTGCACCTCACCATCATCGATTGCATCGCTGCTTACCATCAGCTGGGATCGTAGTCAAGCACTAGTTTATATTAACTATAAATCTATCTACGCTAATATAATAAAGAGGTAAAGTTTGTTTTTTTGTTTGTAGGGGGTAATCTCTGGAACTACTGGTCCGATTGGAGAAATTTCAGCAACAACAGAAAGCTGCTTTACTCCTGAGTGACATAGTCTATATTTTATGTACGCGGGCGAAGCCGCTGACAAAAGCTAGTATAGTATATAGTAGTTATATAAAATGTATATAATCGAGACTATAGCGTGAGCAGCGGAAATATGTGAAGACAAACATTACAAAACAAAATTAAACTTTTAAAAAAGTTACTAAACATTTTTTTACTCTGCTACTAGCACAATAACTACTGTACACGGCAGGAAAGTTGAACTAAAATGGCAATCGGTGCTGTGGTTACGCGCAAAACCCCGCGTGTACGTCATGGTTCCTCTTAAGTGCCGCGAATAAATTATTTGTCGCCAAAAATAAATTCTTTTTAAACTCTTTGTTACATAGGTACTTATTATTTTCAGTATTCTACTGAGTTACTTTTTAGGTTAGTGGTTTGTAAATACATTGCAGGTAGGTACATTCTCTAGGCAACGAATAAATATACTTATATTATTCTGGAAATATTCTCTCTTTAGGAAGCAAGCAGAGCAAAGCAAGCAAATTTTCAGAAACTTATTTTATTTTTCAATGTTAACGTAAGTATTCTCCAGGGTCTGCAAGATTTATTGGTTGAAACCCTGCAAAGAACCTTCTGATTAACAGTACGTTATGTGACTTTCCGAAACCTTGTTCGATATTTATTTAAGTATTAGATACTAAACTATCCGCTAGCAATTCTGTTTTTGAGAACTTACTGGCCTAGGAACAAAATTAATCGTCGTTTAAAATTGTTTCAGTATGGGCAAATTGTATCACCGTATCAGATACCCACTAGCACACGAGCACTAGTTTATATCAATTAAAAAAAGTACCTATAAGGTTTCTTGTACACATATAATATGCAATAATAATAAGAATTCTTTATTATCAGGCAACTAACGCCCATAGACACAATACACAAATAATCTTACATAATAATAAACTAATACATACAAATCAAAACAAATTAAAAACCATTTATTGCACACGAAGCGACGGCGTCGTGTTCCGCTGCGAGGTCGGTATCCTACCACGAAATCGTCGATACAAGACTCCTCTCGGTCAAAACTCTCCTTTGAGGAAGGTGTCCAAATGTTGAGTCGGTGCCCGCACCACAAACGACTTGAAATTAGTGTTATGGCGCGACTCCAACTGCACGATTCTCAAAATTCAGTTAGTTTTCACACGTACATACTCCACGATATCCTCAACCTTCGTGGTGTGATGTAGTCTCGAAGTATACAGCTGCGCCGTAGGTATAGCTGGACGCAGCAGCATATTGGGTCCTGCCAGCGCGGTACCGCACTGGTTCTAACAAGTAGGCTTCTTCCTCTTCTTCTCTAACTTTGTGAAGCAACCCTCATCATTCTGCTTACTTCCTTTCGTTGTACCTGCTTGCAATAACTAGACCTACTATTTTGACGAAAGTCATTGTACTTTCTTCAATTCTCAATCAACCCAGGGAATAATACTCTCCAGTCTGTCCCACACACTTTCAATCTGCTTTGGACCTCTAAGCCACACTTAAACAGCATAATGACACCAAAAAACAGCATACACCAGGGACCAGGGAACCTTTTTTTGGATCTCCGACACCAAAGCGTTCATATTATCGTTGGAAAGATATTAGGGCTAAGGACTAACCCTTGATGTAAACCAACATCCACATTAAAGCTGCCAGTGGTGACCTCTGATGCTGCTGCATTACTTACATCGCTCGGATCAACTGCATACTCTTCCCAAGCACATTCTGTCACCGAGGCTCATCTGGTTACAAAAGAGTTGGGAATCCTATCAAAGGCATACTTCAAGCCAAAGCAGATAATTAAGGGCTTGTCCAGAAAGGGCGAATTCGTCGCGATTCTCTCGTGCGAATCACGCGCGATCGTTGCGTCCAGAAAGAGCGTACCAACGCGCGAGCATTTGACAAAAATTTAGGCGCTCCATTGTTCCCGATACGTCCCCTCGGCCGGAGTTCGCGCGTTTAACTGGACGCAACAAGGGGTCCCTAGTATCTCGACACGCGCGAATCACGCGCGAGTCGAGGGTCCTGGCGTTATGCACGCGATTTACGCGCGTATTTTGAATTCGCGCGATGCTTGTGGACGCGATGTATTCGTGCCGAGTATCGCGCGTGAAATGAATTCGCGCGAAACGTTTCGCGACGAATTCGCTTCTTCTGGACAAGGTCTAAACTTTATCAGGCGCTAGTGTGGTTGTGTATAGAGCACTACTCTCGTCTTTAGAAAGGATCTGCAAGATACTATCTTGATGCGCTTGAGACAAATTTAATGAGAAATCAACCACGAGGATCGTTGATAATTTTTGGTATGAAGCACTTACCGAGTCGATGTTTCAAAGTCTTGAGTGTCGACGCCGAGTTGCTAGCCTGTCGGTTTTCTACCGATTGAATTTGGAGGAGTGTGGTTTGAGATTGATAAATTAAATACCGCTTATTACTATGTTCCATTTCATTTGTACGCACAAAACACCAAAACAGTGATTACTTACAGTGTGTTTTGTATAACAGTAGACTTATGCAACCAATATGGACCTAAGAACTGGAATTCCTTCCTGATAACCACAACTTCAGGTTTTAAAGTTAAGATTGCATAGGCTTCTTCTACACTTCACATCTTTCCTTTCCTTATATATATAAAAAAAAAAACTGTTGGCTTCCAATCTCACCAAATGCAGCTTTTTTTTTAGGGTTTCGTACACGAAGCGTGTCAAACGGATCTTATTATTGAGCCTCCGTTGTCCGTCCGTCCATTTGTCTGTAAATCTGTCAGTGGGCTGTATCTCTTAATTCAGAGAAAGTTGAAATTTTCAGTGTGTATCTATATCGCCACCACAACGACAAAAAAATACCTAATATAGAGGGTTGATTTTATTATTATTTAATAAGAGTAAGATTCAAGCAGCTAATGATGCGTGTGTTTCAAATAGTTTGGAGAAGTCTACAAAAGTGGTCTGAAAAGTGTTCGACATAACTAATTTTGTCTTTTTTAACCCAAACTTTGACTGGTAGAGAATATCTTGTTGCATTAAGTCTGCCTATGTACCACTCCTGTACATGAATATTAAATAAATTAATAAATTACTTTTGATTGTCTCCTCGTAACTCTACACAATTCTCTCAGCAATACCTCATATTTATTAAGCCCGTTTAAATAGTAGTTGTCGTTATATCTTCAAAATAATTTTTCACGAAGGTGATGTCTCCGCATTTGACGAAAATCTCTATATCCTCTGAGCGCAATCATTAGAAGTGAGCACAAAGAGTTATTTGGGACAAAATCTGGTGGAAAACCAAAACTCCGGTGAAAATTAATCTTAGAGTAACTAATACCTATACCAATATCCTCGTTACGACTTTAAGACCCCTTTCACTTTTGGTAAAATCACATTTTTAAGCCAGCTTTTGTTAACATTTTGAAGCTCTATCAAATGCAAAAACTCCCATGTGTATACGACGATTTAATCGTCATTACTTACATCGCTCGGATCAACTGCATACTCTTCCCAAGCACATTCTGTCACCGAAGAAAATATTTACCAATTTCAAAATTAACTTTCATAGTTAATTTTGAAATTGGTAAATATTTTCTTCACTTCACTGCACATAGTTAATTTAACCTAATAAAATATTAATTTTATATTTAAACAATTTTTACATGAAAACTGTTTTTTTTACTATCATACTACTATCAGGTATGTACAACTAATAATAGCAAAATTGAAAGCAAGAAATTATTTAGCTAATACTATATTTATTTGTAATTGGTTTCATTATATTTTTTTCAGTATGGCTTTTATCTGTTGTCTCGGTTCAAGTCGATTTTTACACATAGGAGTTTTTTTTTTATGGTGGGCAAAAATCATCCAATGACGAATACCACTCTTGGGCGAGGCGTGAAACAGTGTCAGACTCTTACTGAACACCCTACCCCGTTCCTTCTTTGCCCTTTGCTCTGGGACCAAGCCTTCTTTTTCTTTGAAAGAGACCCTGGGCCCCACTAGGCTTCAACCCTTTTGCAGAGTCCCTAAATTCCTTCAGGGGCACGAAAACAGAGCGCGCCGTCAACGACTTCTTCTTGGTCCGGACTGTTACCAGAAGTCCGGACGGCGAGCTACCTATTGCTCGCCGTCCGCACACATAAAGAGGTCTTAAAGTCGCAACAACGATATGTATTATTAACCTGTCTACTGGCTTAAACATAGTGGCTCAAGGTTTTCCTACAATCAGTATAAACCACAAACGACATTGTTTTCCTATAAAACACTTTACCCAACGAATCACAAAGTAAACAGAGTAACATTCTACTCGCAGGTAATCCATCTTTGGCCGACGGTGAAGAGCAAACATTTCAATATCTACCGAAGGCAGCTTAGTTCAGCTCAGCTTAGCTTAGCTTAGCTCTTGAGCTGGATTACTGCGGCCAGGCTCAGTAGACAAGCAAACTTTGTTTGGCTTAAGATCTAACATCCACTTTGAGGAGTTTGTATCAGTTGAGATATCTATTAGTAGTCGCATTTTTTTTGTTAAATGTTTTTAGGTGGAAAATTATCCATTGCCTTCCCTCCGTCTCAGAACGCCTTCAAAATAGCTGTGGAGCGCGACTTCTCTCGCGTCAGGCCTTGGTACAAGCCATGGTCCTAAGCGATGAGGAGTGGCAGGCGGTCTTCGCCTCCTTCTGTTAAGCAGTAGGTAGCAAAAGTGGAAGCCATACTCGAGTGGCAACGGCTCACACACACCGGTCGCCGCTTGCGGGCTTGCGGACGGCGAGCAATGGATAGCTTGCCGTCCGAACATCAGGTAACCGTCCGGACCGGGCCCAAGTTGTCGACAGAGCTTCAAGGAGATGTCAGCAAACCGTAGGGGCCCAACAAGGTCGAAGCCTACCTACTAGGGCCATGCACATGAGTACTTTAATGTACGCAGCGCCAGGCCTCTGGAACGAAGGCAAAGAAGAAATAGGAGTAGGAATATTTTTATTTAGTAAAAGTCTAACACTATCTCCCGCCCCGCTCAAGGGCGCGGAGATGTGTCATTGAATGATTTTCTAACTAATAAAAAAAAACTAACCAAAAATTATTTACCATTTCGTTTCATTAAAAAAATGTTTAGTACTTACCGAAAATTACGTTACACAATTTATATTTTTATCGTAAAGTTGAGTTATGCTGCCCCCTATATTCCTAAGAAGAAAATAATATCATTTATTAAAGCGCCATCTATGATCTAATCTCTGTTCTACTTGAAATGGCAGTAGTGCTCGTAGTATTGATAATCACCGGTAGATGTCAGTGCATTTCCTTTATCATTGTAGTTTATTAAAAGGTAAATAGATGACGCTATTTAAAATTCTTCAAGCTTTTAAGCCCTTGGCGAACAAATGGCACGCGTGCCATTGACGGCACGCGACATAATATTTTGGGCACGTCGTCGTCGATCATAAAACATGTGTTAAAAATGTGTAAAGTAGGTATAACGCGAGTGAACAAGTTCACAAGAGAGCAGACAAAGAAAAATTTACTGAAGAATTTATTTTTGTGATCGATTCGTTAATTAATAAATTTTCAGAGAGATTTTTTCAATTCAAAGAATTGTCGGAAATACTCAAGTTTATAATGTACCCTGTTGTAACGCCATTTCATCAACTAAACTTCTCTCAATTCAATTGGTTGGATATTGAAGAATTTGAAATGCAGCTAGGTAATTGATTTTCAATCTAGACCAGTGCAAATAGCTTTTGAAAGGGACTTAAATAGTAGTAGAATGAAACCCATTGGAAAAGGAAGATAATATAGCAAAAATTTAAGGAAAAATAAATTACGGTCGATCTGAGGTCGGGAAGTGGATGGGTGTGCGCTTTTAAGGGGAAAAAATAGTTTATGTCTAATTCCGGCAAAACTACTGGTTTTATGGAAAAATGTCTAATAGCAAACTTGTAGGTCATAGAAAGATCTACCACTTTTGTATTTACACTTTTTCACATAGCCTCAAAATCTATGTGAAAAGTCCAGAAAACCGAGTTTTTGAATTTAATTTTTATCTCCTTTAAAAATTACTTTTTTTTCACAAACTTTGGTGAGAAGTTTCCTTTTCATGTCCCAAACTTGCCATAATTTTTTGATTAAAAATATTCACAGTTGCTCTTTATTTTGACTTAACATCGAAAAAACAGCCTATTTTTCAATCGAAAAATCTCACGTAAAAATATGTGATTTTCTAAAAAACTTTATTGGCTTCTTATTCATTGGAATCTTTACTTTTTGATGGTGTAAAAAAAGTATACATTAAACATAGTAAGTTTTTTCAGAAAATGCAAAAAACTAAAAAACCTCGAATCAGAAATTACTTTTGTTTAATCATTATTAGCGACCCGCTCCAGCTTCGCGCGGGTGCAAAGGTGATATATTATACCTATAAACCTTCCTCTGAAATCATTCTATCTATTAAAAAAAACCGCATCAAAATCCGTTGCGAATTTTTTTGCTTTTAAAGATCTAAGCATGCACATGGATAAGCAACTTTGTTTTATACTATGCAATGATGTACTGAGGTATTTATTTTTTTTTTTTATAAAAGATTTAAAGGGTATTTCATGTAGGAAATGTGATTGCTGCAATTTTATGCAGTAAAAACGTTGTCTTATTAAATTTTAGCTTCGTTTAATCAGTCAACGTTATTTATATTCATTACATATGTTTAAATAATATAATCTTGCCTCATATATTTTATCTTACTTTCTAATCATTTATTAGTTTTTACCATTAGTTTCTGTCTCTTTGATAGCATTTCTTCATGGTTAAATTCGAAAAACTTACTTACTTATGATTCAGATGATGAAATTCATCATCTGAATCATTAACTTCCTCGTAGGTTTGTTCTTCCACATTGGAGCATTATGTAAGCATACGCAATTGCAGCAGCCATATTTCCAACATGAAATCCCCTTTAAATCTTATAAAAAATTTAATAAACACCTCAGTACATTATTACATAGTATAAAACAAAGTTGCTTATCCCTGTGTATGCTTAGATCTTTAAAAGTTCGCAACGGATTTTGATGCGGTTTTTTTAAATAGATAGAATGATTACAGAGGAAGGTTTATAGGTATAATATATCACCTTTGCACCCCTGCGAAGCTGGAGCGGGTCGCTAATAATGATTAAACAAAAGAAATTTCTAATTCGAGTTTTTTTAGTTTTTCGCATTTTCTGAGAAAATTTACTATACTAATGTATATATTTTTTTACACCATCAAAAAGTAAAAATTTCGACGAATAAGAAGCCAGCAAACGTTTTAAAAAATTCACATATATTTACGTGAGATTTTTCGATTGAAAAAGAGGCTGTTTTTTCGATATTAAGTCGAAATAAAGAGTAACTGTGAATATTTTAAATAAAAAAAATTATAGTAAGTTTGGGACATGAAAAGGAAACTTTTCACCAAATTTTGTGAAAAAAAAGTAATTTTTAAAGGAGATAAAAATTAAATTCAAAAACTCGGTTTTTTGGACTTTTCACATAGATTTTGAGGTTATGTATAAAAGTTAAAATATAAAAGTCGTAGATCTTTTTATAACCTACAAGTTTGCCATTAGACTTGTTTCCATAGAACCGGTAGTTTTGCCGGAATTAGAGATAAACCATTTTTTACCCTTAAAACCGCACACCCATCCACTTCCCAACCTCAGATCGACCGTAATTTATTTTTCCTTAAATTTTTGCCATATTTTCTTCCTTTTCCAAAGGGTTTCATTCTACTACTATTTAAGTCCACTTTTTATCGTTAACGATGCTATTTGCACTGGACTAATCTAGTTCGATATGGACTGCAAAATTTATTGAAACAAGGAAAGAGTTGGAGTTAATTGAAACTGAAAGATTGACAAGTAATTTAAGTAAAAATGCTAATAATAAAATTCTGGAAAAATGGAATGCGTTACCAGACGCATTTAACTGTTTAAAGAAGCTGGCTCATGCTATTTTAACAATATTTTTATCTACCTATGCCCGCGAGTTACCTATTATTTTCAGTGACGAATAACATTAAAAACTCGGTTAGAAACCGTTTGACAGATGAATCCAGTTCAGCATGCATTTTGCTAAAAGCAACATCGTACAACCCTGAAATAAATTATTAATCATCCAATCTGCAGCAACAAAAATCACGCTAACTTAACAGTAATTTAATTTATGCGTGTAATAAAAACAATCCAAAATGTACCTCTTTTGTTTACTTTATTTCATAGATAATTTTGATAGTATTAATTATTATTATTTTCCAAATAATCAAAATTGTTTGATGGCACCTCAATGACCCCATTAAACTTATTTGGAAAAAATGACATGTTGATGCATAAAGGTTCGCCTACCCTGCCCTAGGCTCTCCTGGAGCCTAGAGGGTGGTGCAAACTGTTACCTCGACTCCAGTAATAAGGCAAGGAAGGTACGGGGTAGGTTTTTTAGTCAGTAAGAGTCTGACACTGGTCTCCCGCTCCGCCCAAGAGCGGGTTTCGTTATTGGATGATTTTCACCTACACTAAAAAAAAAAAACTTTGCCCTAGGCTGTCTATAATTACAGTATGCGGAATTAAAAAGGTTAAATGCCAAAGCAAAATTATTTCTTACATTTATTTGTACTGCTATTTTTTTTTTAATTTATTTATTTACGATTCTTATTTTTTGTTTTTAATTTCAGTATGTTTATTTAAATTAAAAACAAAAACCCTTATGAAATGTTGTAATTCGTAGTCACAAAATAGTACATAGTAGGTAATAAAAATACCCTAAATTCATTTGAAAGAAATCTTACGTCATAATTGAGATTTTTTTAACCGACATCAAAAAAAGTAAAGGTTCTCATTTTTTTGGTTTTTTTTTATTTTTTATGTAGATATGATTGTACCTATGTTCCCTGAATATTCGAATACGCTTGGACCAACTTGTATTTTTTTCTTGGAAAGGTTACACTTCCCAGACGATTCCATGGTATGGGTAAGGATCTGATGATGGGTTCCTGGAGAAATCGAGAGAATGCTTCAAAGACACTGGGCAACGTAGGAACGGGGTGGGTTGTTTAATCAGTGAGACTATAACACTGTTTCCCTCTCCACCCAAGGGCGAGATTCATCATTGGTTGATTTTTACGCAACTTAAAAAAAAACACTGGCGTATTTTTTAAGTTTGGCCGAAAACCTACCATCACTACATAGTATAAAAACAAAGTCGCTTTCTCTGTCCCTATGTCCCTTTGAATGCTTAAATCTTTGAAACTACGCAACGGATTTTGATGCGGTTTTTTTTAATAAATAGAGTGATTCAAGAGGAAGGTTTATATGTATAATAATATCCATTAAATAGTGGAGAAGTACTGTTATTTTTGAGGTTTCTAATGTGATGTCGTAAATAATTACATTTTTTCCGCTTACATTGCAAACGCAGGCTGAACCCTACGAGTTTTATCAAAATAATGTACTAAGTATTGTACACATTGAAAAGGTATACAGAAAAGTCCGCGATGGTATATGTCTATCTCTTATGGATAATCCACAATAACTTTTTTTTGTCATTTACTTTTTACAACAAATAATGGCTAATTTTCGAAGCGATTTTAACCAATACAGATTTTAATCCATAACCAATTAAATACCTTGAATACATTGTTCATTTAATATAGATCTATATGGCCCTTTACACCGTATGATTTAAGTGAATATTTTTGAAGATATTACAGATTTAAAAATTGCGGGACGTAGTGTTTGCGGCGGTACCGGCCTACCGCCCAGTGCGGCAAGAGCGTGCCTATAAATAGCGCATTTTGATGTTTTTTTTTTTTTAATAGATAGAGTGATTCAAGAGGAAGGTGTATGTGTAAATTACATGCATAATATATTTAATATCACCATTGCACCCGTGCGAAGCTGGGGCGGGTCGCTAGTATAACATAAAATAAAAACACAATACAGATATAACATAAAAAAAAAAAAAAAAAAAAATATAAAAAATAATTTAAAAATCAAGTACCTATTTGTTGTTATAGCGACAACTGAAATATATATCATCAGTATAAATTTCAACTGTCTGAGCTATGCGGTTCATGAGATATGAGGTTGGTGACATACAGACGGATAGTGGAGTCATAATTGAGTTAAATACATAATCGGAATCAGAATAAAAATGATTAAAGTTATACAAAGTCAGAATCACAAAAATTAAAGCTGATTCCAAATGACTCCGAAATAAAAACCGGCCAATAGCGTGTTTTGCAAGTCACGCTCAGTGTAGGGTACCGTAGTTTCCCGTCCTTCACAAATTTCTCACAATGTAACAGGACCCTTAAACTACGACTTAAAGCGCAAAGTAGCTACTAATTTATATAATTAGACGGAACCCCAAAAAAGAGTAGTTGTGTCCTTTTAAAAAAGATGGCAGCACACATACTAGCAAATGTTATTTTAATGCCCACACACTTGTTAATTTTCTATAGTGGGCAATTACTACAAATAGGTACTTTTACAGCAATTTGTTACCTGCTTAGGCGAACCACCAATTAAATTATAATAATTGTTATTTACAATTAGAACGTAGGTAAGTTAATTGGAGTAAGTAGGTACCTAACGAAGTATGTAAGTAATGCTTATGAATAGTTAACTACATCTACACTAATATTATAAAGAGGTAAAATTTGTATTTTTGTTTGTAGGAAGCGACTTCTGGAACTACTAAATCGGTTTTAAAAATTCTTTTCGACCGTCCGGACTTGTCAACGGCGCGCAATGTTTTCGTGCCTCAAGGAGTTGTCAGCAAACTGTAGGGATCCAGCAGGGTCAAAACCTCCTGGGGCCATTGGTAAATGTAAAAGTGTAACACAGGCCCTGGAACTAAGGCAAAGAAACAACGGGGTGGGTTTTTAATCAGTTTTCTTCTATTTGAATCGATGAAAAACTCTTTAAACTGTTGGGGCCCCGTAGGAGGCTACGTTAACAGCAGCATCGGTGGCACTAATGAAATCCTGATAAATCCTCTATAGTGCAGGTGTATGGGCGCTTAGGGCACTCTAGCAAGTGGGTCATGTTTTTACTTTTAAAAGTTTTAAGTAAAAGTCTGACATTATTTCCCGCGCCGCCTAAGGGCGGGGGATGTCATTGGATGATTTTTGCCCACCATAAAAAAGTACTACATTATCCCGAGCGCCGTTGCCAGATGCGCCGATTTTTAAATCAAGAAAACCTCCATCTACTAATCTACTCCATCTAGTAATCTAGATTAAACAATAACGTTTTTACCTAGTTTTATCTAAGACTCAGTAATAAAAAATTTAAAAAAAAAACCGTTTTTTTTTTTTAATTAATGCCATTATCTGTTGTCATTTATTAACCTATTCACTCTTGACTTAAAGAGTCAAGAGTGAATAGGTTACTTCTAGGTAAGCGCGCTCCATCGTGGACCGCATCGTCGCTTTCCTTCAGGTGAGATAGCGGTCAAGCGCGAACCATTGATCAATAAAATAAACTTATTATGTCAATTTATACACCTGGTGAATGGAGCCTAAACTCTCCCGATATTTTGCCTTGTACTTATAGGTTCAGCCATCGTTTTCAGTGTAAGCACAATAACTTAACCAAAATTACAGTTAAATCAACCTATCTCAAAAACTATAAGAGATACTTTGATCAAACCAAAAATCGTTGAAAGAGTTAATTAGCATGCATCACCTCTATTTTTTTTAGAATTTTATACCCCGTAGTTATAAAAATAGAGGGGGGGGGACATACTTTTTACGACTTTGAGAGCTGATATCTCAAAAACCGTTCACTTTAAGAAAAATGTTTTTTAGAAAACTTTATATCATTTTAAAAGACCTTTCCATTGATACCCCACACGGGTATGTACATCGAAAAAAAAATTTTCATCCCTCAGTTACATGTATGGGGGGCCCCACCCCCAATTCTTTTTTTTACTATTTAGTGTCATAATTTTGTAGCGGTTCATACAACACATATTCCCATCAAATTTCATCACTGCAGTACTTATAGTTTCCGAGTAAATCGGCTGTGACAGACGGACAGACGGACATGACGAAACTATAAGGGTTCCGTTTTTGCCATTTTGGCTACGGAACCCTAAAAAGGTGGGAAATAGCTCACTGAGTCCACCGCTTGGGAACATTTTTGGGTATACTGGTATACACGTAGGTAGATGGATGGAGACGGAGGCCAAAGACAAGGTGAATGAATTGTGTGAGGAGTGATATGAAAGAAAATGGAGTTAGTGATAGCGTGACCGGACAGAATTGAAGAAATGTAATTCGATACCAGGACAGGAAGAAGAAGAAAATGTACAATGCGTTCCAAATGAGAATAGGATCGATTGCCATATTATGACGTCACGATTAACTGTCAAATCGAAGCAAGATATTTTTAAAATTCAGTTTATTAAATAAAAGTTTAATTTATTTAAGAACTGTGAAGGAAAAAGTTTAATCAGAATCCAGTTTTTCAATTTTACTCATCTCTGAGTTCTTCAATATTGCAAAAATATCTTCGATTTGACAGTACGGCGTGACCTCACATCCTGTCAATTGATCCTTATTTTTATTTGGCACGCATAGTATGTAGGTACAGATAAAAATCATCGTGATTTACCTAAAGTTATGTTTATAGCCCACATATCTACTTTCTCTACTGTATTATTAAATAAATAATATACCATGTGCCCACGCCCTACAAAAATATCAAATTAGTACCTACCCTACTTATAAAAAGTAGATACTTGTTATAGGAACCTACTTGCCTCCATTTAACTTATCTGCTGATCTACATCTGAAACAAAAACTTTTGAGAATAAATAAATGTTTAAAATTAAATTACATTAATAAAATTATACTTAAATGGCTAATTAGAAACACACATTACGAGTCACCTACACGCTCGCGCTTCTGAGAATTAATAGAAATCATTTGTACAAGTTAAAATAACCTAACTACATTAACTCATTAAGTAATCACTTACAACCCGGCTATGATTAAGGTAATTATAGTTAGTAGCTTTTCTATGAGCTTAGATTATACATTTTGTTTTATAATCTAAGTCTATGAGTTACACAATATAGTTCGTTTTTTAATTCCAGACTACGATTGGACAACTCATAATGTCACTCCTCTAGAAAGAAATATGTTTCCAATTTTCTGGAGTTTGACACTTTAAGTGGTCAAATTGTAAACGAACTAGATTTCTTTTGTACGCGGCAAATAAACTGAACTAAAATGGCCTTCTTTGCTATGGTTATTCGCATTCGCAACCGCTGCACTATGCCGCACTTGGTTTGAGTATTGCCTACCTACTGCGTATTTTTTTGTATGGTAGGTAAAAATCATCGAATGACGAATTCCGCTCTTGGGCGGAGCGTGAAACAGTCAAACTCTTACTGACTAAACAACCTATCCCGTTCTTTCCTTGCCTTAGTCTCAGAGCCTCGGTATAACGCTTTCGCATCAACCTTCGGCCCCAGGAATTACTGCGTATTGTAGCGCGATACTTACCTTTTCGGTCCCTAGATATTACTGTGACATGTAACTTGTAGCGTGGGTTCTTTTAGTCCGGGCAGACTGGATTTTCACCGCCCTCGCCCTCTCTATTTTCTTTACTTAATTAATTAGTTTTCAGACTCTTCAGCGCAAACCAATACCTCTTCATTTAATTTCTTGGATATTGAGATGCCAAAGTTTATCATACCTACATGTTTCATCTTCTTATCTTGTCCTCTAGGGACTTATAAAAAAAGCATATAATAAATAAATAAATAAAAATTAATAGCTGTTTGTTAGTCTCGTTAAAACTCAACAACGCCTGGACCATAGGGTCCATAGGGTTGTTGGGCTGGACCGATTTGACCAATTTTGGTCTTGAAATGTTCGTAATAGTTCAGGGAAGGTTTAAACATTGAAAAAAAAATAGGCGGTACGAAGTTTGCCAGAGTAGCTTATCTTTTTTATACATAAAATTAATAATAGCTGTTCGTTAGTCTCGCTAAAACTCAATAACTTGTAGTCTTGAAATATTCGTAAAAGTTGAGGGAAGGTTTGAACGAAAAACAACCTACCTGTAGGCAATAAATAAGGCTTTACGAAGTATTCCGGAACAGCTAGAATTGTATATTATTAGGTACCATGATAATAGGTTTTTTTTTTACTTGCAATAAACTAGTGCTTGACTGCGATCCCACCTGATGGTAAGCAGTGATGCTATCGTTGATGGTAATGCGCACTAGTTTATTAAGAGCCTATTCACTCTAGCCTTGAAGACACCTAAATTATATTCGGACGGAAAGACTGCAGCCGGCAAACTGTTCCAGTCCCTCGATGTACGCGGTATAAATGACAACGTAGGTATTTACTTACCTAATCAAAAACCTATATGGCCAATTGTTTGCAACTTTAGTAGTAGATAGATACGTATGCTATAATCGCTAATTCTCAGCTTGTGTCAAAAAAGAAAGAGAGGCCTTTCTTACTTTTTTCTTTCTTTCTTCTGGGGCACCTGAAGCAATCCATATCGTATGTTGTTAAAAATGGAGCCGATGAATGCTTGACATCTGGCAGAGTAGATAGGATATACACTACCCTTTCCCTTTCATTTTGCCGAAAAATTAACTAGCAAGAGGTACAAACACAAAGGGACCTTCGTCGTTTGTGATCGCAAAAAAAGCAATAAACATAAAACATAGTCTAAAAAGTAATAAATAAATCAATACACTGCTCACAGGTGTCATCTCAATGGCTACTGATCAGAGGCATCGCCGGCATTCCTTTAGCAAAAAAAAACACAATAAAAAAAGGATTAAAAGGCTCTTTGTCGCATCCAATCTTTTACGGGTCGCCCGGGATTTGTAAAACTAAAAAAATAAGTCATGCGTTATCATGTTTAGAACATTATGAGCGTAAAATGTAATCAATTTACTTTGGAAATTAATATTTTTATGGCTTCATTCTTTGGGTTATATTTTTTTGTTACCTACATATTTAAGTAAGTAGGTACAGGTTTGTAGGTGAAGCTACCTGTAATTTTTTTTCATATAAGTATTTGTAACTAAACCATACACCTATAACTGTAGGTACCTACTTACTGAAATAACTATTGTTAAGCGTAGATAGGTACATTTGACAATGATGTCAATATGGTTTTTACGGGATGTTCCGCATTCAAATAGTAGGTAAAAAATTAAAGTATTTTCCGGTACCTATCTACGACTACTAGGTACTAGGGAATCTCAATGTATTTATTTGTTATATCTAAATAAATAATGCCCGCCCGACTATTTTGTTTCATTTGCATTGCATCACTTGATACCTACAATTTGATCAGAATCAGCCTAATACCTACCTACAACTATATTATAATATTATTTTAGGAAAATTCTATAATTATTATGTTTGCAAAACGCAGGCGAAATATGCATCTACAATAAGATCGAAAGTCGCGTGGCAACCCAAGCCGTAGCCAGTTGCCGGCTGTCAACAAACAACAATAAATAAACGACATGAATAGAGTAGCGAGCTCTACGAACGCACCGGCTGTTTCTGAACGCACCAGTCTGCGAGCGCATGCGCCCGGTGCTTGACGTGTGGATATTGTCAAAATTTCTATTAACGTTTTGACGTTAGGTATTTCGTAAATTTGTTCGCAGTGATAGTGTTTTTATTGTTTTCTAATTGTGGTTTAGCATAAAAATAAGTTAAAATGGAAAGAAATGACCGGAAAACGAACTCTCGTGCCCAAACAATCACGATAGACAGAGATTCAAAGTTTATTTTGCGAAAGATCGTTTTGGATTTCGCCATCCTTTTTATTGGTGAGTTATTTTTGATTAATATTGTTGATTAAATTAAATGGTATTGTAAAAAACATGTGAGTTGATTAATGTAACTTGTTAATATCGTAACCGGCAGTCGTAGTACAGTATTATCGTGCAAACTATACTTACATGATTAACTTATCAATACTGTTTTCCGTGCCTTAGTTTTCTAAAAATTGTTTGCGTCAGTTAAATAAAATTATTACGTCAATAATTAGGTATGTTTGTATCTGTTAGAGATATCGTGACCAATGTTTTTTGTGATATAATTGGCAATTTTTTTTTTGGCGTTAAATGTTTAAAAAAATAATTAAGTTTATTTTGTGTTATCGTTTCTTATCAGGAACAGAATGTAACGAATAAATTATCACACATTATTTAAACAAAAGTGACTAAAATCTTATTGGGCTTGGTAATTTTTAGATCTATTAAATCATACATTTTTTATCAGACAATTATTAAAATTTTAAACACATCAAAGGCAAATACATTAGCTAAAATTTAAATGCCCTTTAAACCAATAATTATTGCTGATTAAAATTATAATATTCCTTAGATGTGTGTCTGTGAAATTATTACTATTTTGGTGTACAATAAAGATTATTCTATTTAAAACTATATATCTAGTGTGTTAATTAATAATTTTTTTCTTATAATTTTACATGTATTTGTTTCTTGTTAGCAAAAGTTTTGATGGATTGAGCATCAAGCTATCAATGAAAAAATCATACATGACTACATATATGTATGGAAAGCCGAACAAAAAAAAAATCACTTCATAGAATAATTTCAATTCAATTAAAATTCAAAATTACTATTTAGAAACAATATTTGCAAGTTCCTTTAATATTGACATCACACATTGTAGCTTTTTGTACACAACATGTGTCATTTCAGGGTACTCGGACAAACAGAGAACTTCATTCAAGAGACCCATATATGTTGTAGTTTGTTGTAGGTGGGTTGTAACCTTCACTTCATAAAACATTTGATTTCATTTTGTTCTTTAGTGTGTGTAAAATGAATTTTATAAGATTTAAATGAGGAAATGAAGTTTAACTTGCTTGCCACTGATTAAATTTTGGGATTAATTATCCCCAAATTAAATTAATAATAAGTAGTCACTTTAATTTTAGTAGCCGTAAACCTTTTTACAAATATAATTTATATATTGTAGTCTTTGAATATAATCTCTTACAAATTGCTTAGATTTGATTAAGACAGAGAAAAAATAGTGTCAAAATTAAAAAAAAAAAATTAAAAAAAGAATCAACACCAAAACGAATAAAAACTATCATAACATTGTTTCCAGCCAGCAATTTATTTCCATTAATCTAATAATTTGTAACCGGCCAGCAAATCATGTTACAAAAAGAGGTAGATATAAGCCAATGCAAACTCCTTGTTTCCTTAGCCAACAACAACTGAGAGTTTACTAACACATTAACATGTTAAACCGATGGTTGCATTGCACTGTCTCAAAACACAGTGGCCCCATTGATTGACCAGTCACATTCAAACATTGTACTTGGAAATATTCCGTTTTGTTATATTGTTGCTTGGTGCATAGCTATTATTAGATTTGAAATAGGTTTTGCTGCAAAGTTTTAATGGTAACCTAGGTTTTATGGTTTTTTTAGGTAGAGTGACAATGACTTCTTTCGCTTTTGGGTGGAGCGAGAGGGTGCGTCAGACTTTTACTGACTTATACCTACTTCTGTTTCGTCTTTGCCTTCGTTCGAGAGGTTCGGGGTTTTCTATCGTGTAACCCATGGCCCCAGAAGGCTTTGATCCTGGAAAGTTGAAACCGTTGACTCAGGCCCGGTCCAGGGCTCTTTCTGGACCATCACTGCTCATATAGTTCCCTACGTCTATTTCCCAAAGATTTTTAAGCTTATGAAATTGTAGCATTATGGAAAATCTTTGCATATTTAAATTACTTAGAAATCAGTCAGATAACAAGTTTCTTAAACCTAAACAAGCTGGTTAGCTTATCGAATTGTATGTATACATAATTTAATTTTTATTCGTCTGTATTTATCACGTAGGACGCAGATTCCAAGAAAGCATATTATTGTTGATAATTTCCTCCTTGGGTCGTCTTGGGTAAGTTGCAAGGTCAAAAACTTAAGGCCGTAGTCCTAAAGCTTCCTACAAACGATCGAGCAAGAATAATACCTTCAAGAATGCAGCATGCTTGAGAGACTCGAATTTAACCTTCCTAATACCGTAATTAGAGACATTATAGAAAGACAATTAAGGTGTGCGAACGCCGGCTTTCGCTCGGGGCTCAAGATTTTAAAGGTGGTAAAAAAAAAACGAACAATCATATTCCTTGGTTTTTTTATGGTGGGAATGACGAATCCCGCCCTTGACCTTGCCGCGACTGACTAAACGACCCAACGTTTCTTCCTGCCTTCCGCTTTCGCATAATTCCTTGCTCCAGAAGGCTGATTCTGCTGGGACTATATTCCTTGGTGCACATAGCTTAGGACTTGTGGAAATGGATTCAATTAAGATGTTTATTATATGGAAGGATGCGTTTCATGGTATGATTCTCTACCTATACATCGCATAGCTGGAGCATCTTCCTCGCTTACTTAGCGACGTTGCATCTTCATAGCACATCTCACTGGCAAAAAATAAAGATAAAAAAATCCAATAGCACTTTTGAATAGCAATAACAACTGCAAATTGCATTTATTTATTTTTATACGAGCTTGCAAGCGCTAAAATTCGCAGAGGCTAGCTTCAGGCTCGCCTAGATCCGATGGCCGTAGGTACTGTAAGCGACTTCTGTTGTGAATTCGTGGCACTAAAATAAATCCATAATCCCCTTACGTGAGTGCTGGCTTTTGCAAACCGCCACAAGCGAACAAGATCGCGTGTTCAAGCTAAGTTGCTTAGAAGTATTTTGTGCTGGGTAATGTGCTATTTAGCACTACCATTCACTTCTGAATTCCCACGGTTTGTCCATTTATGTTTAATGGAAAGTAATTAGAATTTAGCACGTTTTTCCTACGAGACTTTTAGCACCTAGTATGGTCTAGACTTATCGCCAACTTTTGTGTTGGAAGAGAAAAAAAAATATTTATCTTTATGGCCTGTGACTATAGATGTATTATTATAAGCATCTACAGAAGTTAATAAAGTTTTTTTTTTAATCTCTGTTCTGGCTTTTAGCCGGAAAACAAACCCAAAATTACGAAAACTATACTAACCGGTTTAGGAATGCCTTATAATTATTGCCGGTAATATCAAGTCGGTATCTATCAACCCGACAAAAAAAAAAAATAAGTTGATAATCATTCAAGCTTTACTTACTTACTAAAATTCGGAAAACTTGTACTGAACTATGAACTTCAGTCAAATTTTATTCTAAATTCAAAAATTGGCCAATCATATTGACGAAGCATGAGAACCTTTAATAAGGCTCCCATCCCTGCTATGCTCATAACAGCAGTAGACATCAGTACCGACTACCCACCTCTCCCCAGGTCAAATCCCAGGTCCGCAGGATGTGAAACATTGCGCTCACTCCCGCCAAACAAAGTGGCAGGTAATTGGCTCGCTGTCAAAACATCCGACGCGTCAAACTGTCAGATTAAACGTATCCGTTAAGTAGGCTCGCGTATGACAGGCAGGATGCCGTGCCGTGTGAGATTTAAAAAAATAAAATGCATTCCATTTTTAATTTTAAATCTCGCTGTATTTTCTTTGTAGGGCTTTTGATTGGGACAGACGTGGTAAGAAAATTGAATGACATTATTTTAAAATTATCTATATAAACTGTAATAATAAAATAAACTGACTGACTGATTTATCAAGGCACAGCCTAAAATATTAGGACTAGGAACGTCAAATTCAACCAAAAGAGGATCACCTTGCAAGTGAACGAAACGGAGTTTCAAAGTTTGTATGGATATTTTTTTTTTTTTTTGTTAAAAAATATCTGACACACAGGCATTTAAATCAGGTGAACCTATAACTGTCCATGTACTACCAGCTTGACATTTTGATTTGCAAACTTTCACAGTACTAAGTACTGACCTTTCGATATCCCGCTATTTGCGTCCCCTCAGGGGAAGCCAAGCGTAAAGCCTGTACATTTTCGAAAGGGCTTATTTTGTGATTTTGACGTGAGTCGTGACATGACAGGTGTCAACTCCAATTCTGTTACAGACCTTTCAATTTGACGATCCATCAATCAAATCCCAACGTGACACTGCACACTGGTAGAATAGTTAAAAACGGCTCGAATGCCATAAAAAAAAACAAATAAGCTCATTGGTTTTCAGATTCTTTTCCTGGCTGCAATATTGAACCATTAATTCCTGAGATTTGCGCGTTGAAACTAACTCTTCAGCATTATAATATTACTAGCTGTTTCCCCATACAAACTTTGGACTTTCGTTTCATCGTGAATTCTGGAAAATCCTCTTTTGGCGCTGGCCTATGTCATGAAAGGGAACCTGCAAAATTTTACTCTCTTTGTCCCAGTTTCGGCTGTACGTTGATATGTCAGTTTCTCCTTTTTATAATAAGGCTTCTGGCAGCGGCTTTGCCTGCGTAATAGATCGAAATTATCTCAAAGCATAAAATAACCTATGTTACTTAGAGAAGATGTAACTTTAAAATGGTGAAAGCATTTAAAAAATCGGTTAAGTAGTTTTTGAGTTAAATCATAACATATAATCAAATACTGGGGTCAAGGGTTCCCGTCTAAAAGGATGGCTCGGCTCTGGTACAAAGGCAACCTAGGAACGGGGTAGGATGTTTAGTCAGTAAGAGTCTGACACAATCCCTTGCTCCACCCACGGGCAGGAGGTGTCATTGGATGTTTTTACACATCATAAAAAAAAAACATAAAATATACAAACAAAACATCTTTACTCTTTACAACATTACTTTATACAGGTTAGCTTACTTTAGCAAAATGGTGGTCCATTATAAAGTCGTTTAGAAGATGTGTAACTGCAGTACTTTGAGGAATCGTCGTCGTAAGCGATAATTAAGTACACGGGCTATTCGTTCACACGAGTTACTGGCCACTAACATTTAATTCTTGTTTGCAATTTCTAGTTTATGGTCCTTGGCTGGTACTGAATAGGTTGGCTACTCACTTCCTTGTCTTCTTTTAATTGAATCTTAGAAAATCAGTTAATACAAATGCCATAACGGAGACCATTTGTCCGACAGTACACTTGCCTCTGGGGCTGCTGTCGGCCATCATACATACGTTAGTGGCCGCGGCCCCCTAGACCAGAATGCCTAGTGTGAGTTGTTTTAACGTTAGCGTGATCGAAACGTTAAGCACGTTTGGCTCTCTGATTGGTTAAAGAGCTTGGAGCGGGCCAATCGGAGCGCCGAACGTCATAACGCGTCGATCGCGTTAGCGTAAAACTAACTCACACTAGACACTCTGACATATTGGCGGTTACACGATGTCCGTCTCTATCGTCGATTTGGACTTTTTGTGAATTATCCACAACCAACGGCCTCACTACGCGTTCCATTTGTCGACCTAAACTGAAGTTTTTAATTATTTAAGTTTAAGGATATAGCTATATACCTACTTTATATAGCTCCATTCCTTTAACACTTACACGCTTATATAGCCGTATCCCTTTTTCTCACTCGAAAGTCTGACATTTTAACAAGTCATGCCCATTTTGGACTTTTTCGATCGTTATATTGTTTCGTTTTCCTTGTAAGTATGATCAGTTACATTTCCAGCAAGTTTAGAACGTTGAAATCACTTTTGATTTGAGAAAGCTTTAATGATTAGGTATCTAATAATAGGATCGTAATTCACTTTCTTAATATTGCTGCCAATGATAGGGCTCACCTTACTATGAAATTATATACTTAAAAAATGAATGGCATATACAGTACGATGCTATTAAGTATCAAGACGCACTATAGATTCTACCTTATGTACTAATATCAGGTATAAGCTTCGGCCAGCGGCTTCGCTCGCATGAAAAATAAAAACAAGTGGATAATTACCCCCGGGGAACATATTCTTGGGACAAAAAATATTCCAGAATATGCTCTACTCGTGTGCTAAATTGCTTTCAAATACGTTCAGCTATTTGAGCGTAAAGGAGTGTTAAAAATACACATATACAAACTTTCATCTTTACTATATTAGTTTGATATCAAATCTGTACGTTTGTCAAATTAACCACGCCTCAATGGTTTGTTGGAACAACAAGTTAAAACAACAATGTTTAAAATAACTTTATTACGACGGCAAAATTAAATCATGCAATGTCAAAATTAAATGACTGTGCGTATGTCTAAACGATGACGAAGGATTTTGACAACGTTGCAACAGTAGGTATTAGATTTATCATACGGGTGTCAATTTTTGACCTAAATTAATTACGATTGATGATATCTTCGAAACTATGCATTTTTGAACCAAATTGTATTTATGGTTGTTTTTATTGTTGTTCATTATAAAATATATGCACAAAACACATTGTATAGCTCTTTTTCTTCAGTTTAGTTTTCGCTGTCAAATTAATCACGTTTTGCATTTTAAGCTTCTTAGGACACAAAAATTAAGATAAGTATATCTTTATCCCAGTTTACGTTCCCGTGTGATAATTTCCTACTAAAACGCGAGCAAAGGCACTGAAATTGTAGTTCAAAACCAACCATAAAATCTGTTCGCAGCGCTGACTTTGAAAGGTAGCAAAAAACCGCTTTAAAGCTATACCTTTTACACACCTGTTTGTAATTATGTGTCGGCTCCATACTGTATATCAGCGGTTATCTCCGAAACCCAGCTAATGTATGGTTAAGTTGCACTCAAAACTTAAGTACTTACTTAACACATCCAAGTGTGCGCAGTATTGCAACCAGCTTTGCGGTATTTCTTTAGTATGTTGCGGTTATAATAATCATTTGGCGGTCTGTCTCTTCTTTATGATGCCGACGGTGACAAAGATTAAGAACTGTGTAGAGGAGACAAGATGATTGTTTTGTGCCTACATCTGTACAAAGTTTTTTTTTGTGGTGGGATTGCATCACTGCTTAACATCAGGTGGGATCGCTGTCAAAACTTGTTTATAGTAATAAAAAAAGAGTTAAACCTAATTTACTCTAGACTTACAGACCCCTAGTGCTTGTTTACGGAGACGGGATGTGATGGGCGACGCGTTGGGCGTTCGTCGCACATTGCAGCTTCGGGCCGTGTCATCGCACGCGCAAACACAAACGTACTATGCGCTCCAAATAAGAATAGGAAAGTCAAACGCGAATTGCGCCGTGAAACGCGCCGCGTCTCGGTAAACAAGCGCTTAGGATGTAGATGTAGCGATCAGGAAACCCAGCTTATTGGGAGCAGCAAATCCTCATAACTTTCTTGTTTCATCTAGAAAACTATTTACAATACTCCACGAGTGTTCCAATTCCATTAACAGGAAGCAAATTAATGTCGACACCAAATAGATAATTTTGTATGTGTCTGTGACGTCACTAGATGTACTATTTAGTTCATTAAACATAGCTACAATGTGCAGAACAAATGTAAATGATAATTAGACATCCTAGCAATTATGTTTATTAATAGCTTGTGCAATTTAGTGCTGGTTTGCTATGCAAATGCAGATGATTTATATGATTTTGATTATGAGCTTTATATGCTTAATCTATGACTGGTTAATAAAGGTAATAATAATATTTATTATTTAGTAATATTGGTAAATTAACTTCTGTTTTTTGATTCGTCCGTATGGAGGTAGAAAAGCATGCGGGATTGGTCCGCACGCGTAGCCCCCGCAATGTTTTTTTTCATACAAGTCTTTATTGTAATTGTAACGCGTTGTATACGCACGCGGAATGCGGGGCATGATATCGGCCAGCAGCCCCGCATGCGGAGCAATTTGGCATGCGTGATGAAATAGGCACAATATTAAAAACAACTCTTGGGGTAAAAAGGTCTGATTATTCGTAATAAACCTCGAAAACTACAGAACGGTTTTAGGTTGAAATCTTTTATTGTTTTTACAACTACTCACGTAAGTACAATGGGTACAACTAATTATATACGTACAAACGGGTAGAAATAACTTATTCATCATCATCATCATCATCATCATCACCATTTCAGATGTGGGATACCTATAGGCCTCTCCCAAACGAACTTATTAGGCATCTAAATTTCCATTCACATCGTGTGTGAGTGAGTGCTTAGAACGCTGGCAGCATTGCCACGTTGCATGGCAATTAAAAATAAAAGCCAGATCCAAAGCCTAGATATTAATAAATAAATAAAAATAAAAAAAATATATGAATTCATTAATTTACCCACGGTATCGCGCGAGTTAAATATGCATGGTAACACGATAAAAAAAGTACGGCATTGGAGAGTGCAATTAAAGTATAGGCTAATTAATTTTACACGCATAAATCTTTAGAAAATTTATGCGTGTAAAATTAAATATTCAGTACTTACTTGGGGCTATTAATAACAGAGTCATAATCTCGCCTCGTTAAGTCTCTAATTAGTTTTCTTTTAAAACTGCTTGATTGCATATTATTTACGTAACGATGTCGACCGTTTAATGTGTAATGTAACTAACTTATTGGTAATTGTTCTGATGACGTCATTATTACGTGCATATGACATGTCACTGACTGGTATCTCATTAGGTGAGAATGATATGATATCGTGGGACTTTCCTTACTTTCCTTACGTATCAGGTGAACAAAGATATCCTCAGTAGAACCAAGGTCGCCGACATAACCCGAAAAATCTTCTCAAACATTCTTTCTCGATTCCATCTGACTCAAGTTTTGTACAACCAATATAGCTACGAGTATATCTGGACAGCTCTGTGAGCACGTATATAAGTCGTTGAAGGTGTAGGTTGTATATGCAGGCCCGGCGGGAGGGAGGTCAGAGGAAGAAGGAAAAACATATCGTATGAAGAGCCATATCTTCCAAGCACAGGCAATGTATTTGCGATGGGTCAAGGAAACCCTATTGGTCAGATTATCTCTGCAATGGCCAACCGGAGCCTGCAGTGGTGAGGTTTCCAGATTGGCCACTGTATTGGACACTCACACATACCTAAACAAATTTGGTCTCTATAGAAGAAAATATTACTTATAGTAGTACAAAAATAAAAGTCTCAAAACCATTTTGGCAAGTTATTTATTGGCGCCGGCGCCGTTTAGTTACCAAGCTAAGCATTTAATTGAATGGTCAATTAAACTAATTGAATGCGAGATATAGATACATATCAGTGTTCGTGCTAATCTCTAATACTAATTACAAGGGTGTTTTATTGATTGACTATAATAATAAAACTAATTTTAATGTATTTGTTGACCTCTAGTGATAAGATTGCTAAGCAATTGATGATAAAGGAACATAGAATTGTCATCGAAGTTATACATCACTAACAATAACTTATTAAATTATAAATGCGAAAGTTACGATGTTTGGATGTTTGTTACTCAATCACGTCAAAACGGCTGGACGGATCTGGATGAAATTTGGCACAGGCATAGGATACACTCCGGAATAGGACATAGGCTACTTTTTATTCCGGAAACCCCAACCCCAATACTTACCACACAGGCGAAGCCGCGGGCAAAAGCTAGTTGTTGATATGAATGGTTTCAACCTTTTGAATACCGTAATTAGATACATAATAGAAATACAATAGGTGTGCGAACGCCGGCGCTAGCTTGGGACTCAAGAGTTTAATATGCTTCTTCTTCGTTTCGTAGCGTTAGACTCGAAATTATTTTTCTTTTGTTTAGTATTTGGGAACCAACAGCTCTGTTTAAATCCTGAAGAGTTGTAGGTGGTGGCCTCCACAACCAGTTGCACTTTTGCTGCCTATCCTGCCATGGGCAGTAAGTGTTATACTTAGCAGGTGACGCATGTCCTGTGCAGCGGCTCCAATAAGCATAATTAATCAATGGACTTAATCCGTCGTTAGGCTCTCACAGGAGTGCTAGTGCTACTAGGAGCACAAGTTGTGCCTTAGCAATGTGGCCTGGAGGCCACATTGCTAATGTTGTCATACGCAGACATACCATGGTGGCCGGTAAGCGATTTCCAGTCAAGGGCTCTGATCGTTTTGCTCCCTAAGCTAGCTGTTCTTCAACTAATGTTACTTAAAGGCCACGTGGCCGGTCTATCTAGTAGTTCTACCAGCAACAACCTTATCTTCATCGTCCCATTGCGCAATTGTTCCAAAGACTTATCTTGATCCTCTAGCAACTGGAGTAACACAGGTAAATTTTCGTCTGTAAAAATCTGACACATCCTCCCACTCCTCCCAGAGACGAGATGTTAAATGCAATCCCATCTCAAAATTAGAAAAAAAGCTTCACCGTCCAATCTCATTCATTAATGCCTATCTCCGCATCTCTTTGCCACGCGCATTCTAGCGTAGTAGGTACGTCGTTCCCACGTGGTCTCTTGTATCAATATTTGTATCTACCTGCATTATCAGCTGCGATATCCGTACCGTACTTCCACCTGCGTGGCTTGCATCCAAAAGTTAATCGACCGTATTTAACACTCGTCCAATTAGGTTGTGGTTTTGTTTTAATTAATGAAGCCACAAATGAGATTGATTTTAGCGTCTGCTGGTGGTCTTACAATTTATCTGTGGTTCACCTGACTGATTTAATGATGGTAATAAGATTGTGATGTAAGAATTTGTAGTGTGTTTAAATCCATGTGTACATCTTTAAATGTATTCTGGTTTTATTTAGTTTTACCATACATTCTTCGGCTGTTTACATCTTGAACTCATAAAAATTGTCAGGCTCATTATCTCCAACGATGATAGTGGAACTCGTCATCTATTTCTCTTCAGTGCAAAGAGATTACGTTTCATGGAACTGCAGTCCTATTTTCCCCAACCATCTCCTATGTCAGTGCAACAAATCATATCCTTATTTATCCTAATCAATCCACTGCAATTTCGTCTGCTCTCAATTGATGGTGTGCCTCCTAAACGATACCTTCCTGACTACGTGGGCTGAATCCTGGGTAAAATTACACTCTGAACTCAATCAATTAAATGATGGAATGGGAGGAAATTAAATATCCTTATCCAATCTCCCAGTTAGATGAAATGGAAAAAGATAAAAGTATATAGGCCTTTGCTATGTTAGTAATTGATATGGGATTTTCAAGATAGGCTTATACTTTAACCATTGTCTTGTCTTCTTCAATATAATCGATAGTGGGAATCAATGAAGTGGATAGACAGAACCCGATAACATCCAATATGGATTAATAAAAAAAGATAAAGACGATAAAAGTACATTGCGGCACTTAAGAAGCTAAACCTACGCAAAAGCATGGCACGCGTGTCTTTTATCTTTTTGAAAAGGCGACAATATTTGTGAGATATAGCACACCTATTGGCTAACGATACTTTAAGACTTAACTATCTATTCGAAAAAAAGCAACCTTTTGACAAAAAGTTTTTACTGAAATAATTGTTTGGGTTGGTCAAGACTATTACAAAGTATTTATTTATGGTAGTTGTACACAAACTATTTGGACCGATAGCATTTGTGTCAATGGTTTTTAGTTAAGTGTTTGCCATTATATCACACACTGTGACACATAGATAAACATTAGAACAGAAAACATCATACCTTCTGTTGACATATATTGTTTAAAAGCATACAAACATGTTACCAATACGATGTGGTCACTTGAATCAGCTTCCGTATTGTTTGAATTGTACGTACTAACTGAATCATTTTTTCCTTACGTGCTAAAGCCGTGCTCAAAACCTTTCCAGGCTTGTTTAATCTAACCCCTATCCATGCTTGTTTACTATTATTCTCTTATTCCTATCCTTTTGTGTAGATATTGCTATCTTATTACAAGCTTTTATTTAGTTTCACCTGTCCCGTTGTCTGTCGTTCTGTAATCAAATCTTGCAACTTAAATTTGATCCACTTCCCGGTTTCCGATTGAGCTGAAATTTGGTATACACGTTTAGTTCGGATGACAATGCAATATTATGATGACATGGAGCTGATCTGATGATGGAATCGCGAGGTAGCCATAGGAACTCTGTAATTAAACGGCACAACCACGTCGAGTTTGGGCTCGTGTGAATCGTCTTGACGAGTTTTATTTATATAAATATAGACCACCGCTATAAAAGCTTGTTATGAAAAAAAAATTTTTCATTGAAAACTTGTTTTAGTTCAAGTTTCTACATTGTGTGTATCTGTCTGTGCTTAATAAGTTTTATTTCTTTATAAATTTTATCTCTGCAAAGTCGGCGCTTTATACTTTTCACTTCTCTTCTGCCTTTTTTCACACAGTCCGTTCATCCTCCCCAGGCTTATTAAATCTCATTTTATACTCTATTAAAATCTTGATTACGATCAATGCATTAATTGATTTTAACCGGTCGTTTTAACATCTCCGTAATCAGTTTTAACTAGATTGCTATAAATATCACTGTATAATTTAATTGAAAAACGTTCCACTACTTCGGCTTTTTCAATAAGCGTGTGTTGAGCAATAAATTACTCGAAGACTATAAACAAGGTTCATGCTGCATTAGCGTAATCTACCTCACAGTGCTTACTTACCACTTAAGCCCCTCTTACCCACCTATCTCAGTTTTCACTACAATTCACAAAGTTATATTGCCCCTAATACCACATTTGCAACTCCTGAGGATGTTACGAAATGATCACATCCGCACATCTAATTGTCCTAGCAACTCGGATGAGAAAGGCGGCAACGAGGAAGCCAGTAATAAAGTTGATGAGCTATTAAATATCAAAATTGTGTCACGCTAAAAGCATTTTAGTAAGTGGATTGAGAGAAACATAAATCTAATTTAGACGGTTTCTGGCAAATTTGGAATTAGGGCAATCGTTATTTTCGTCTCTTGTAGACTTTGGTTTAAATGTTTTGTGAAACAATCATTATGCAGCGGAACGTTCGATTTCTACATTATTTCCATTAATACCAACTATAATACCACAGCTCAAAATGATACAAGTAAGCAAGTATAAACGAAAGCTTACCTTATAAAAAAGCTGATCGCTCAATAAAGCATCAACGGAAATGGGGACCAAAAAGTTCTTTGTTAATTGAGACGATTATCAAATTCCTGAGGTTGTGCTATTGTACCTTCGACAGCATACAGGTGTCTTAATCTTTCAAACCTGATGTTATTAGAGTAACTTGTATAAAATAAAATAACAACCCACAAACTCGCATCCCGTAAGGACCAAAAAAAGACCAAGAACTTCCAAATCCTTTAGCAGGAAGTGTCCAGTTAAATTACGACAAAGATCCGATCAACATCAATAAATCAACATCGGGTCTTATCTCACTGTCTAATGAAATAAAACCCTTTTGAGCTTCGTCTTCCGAGATGTAAAATAATTAATGCCTTGCATAAGATTTATGAGTTCTTAATGCTACACCCACGCGATTCGAACTTACCCTTATCGCAATATCTGTACAAGTAGGTATATTAGGACCAAAGTGTTGGGAATCTTCATCTATTTAAATTCGACTCTGCTGTTTGGTATTAAGGATTAGGATTAAAGTAAAAGGATTGCATAATTTAAGGTGTTTAGTTCAGACTCCATGAAACACGATTTGCGGCCGACGACAAAATGAATGAGTGCAGAGCGCGTTTACAATGTTTTGTTCTTGTCAGGTGTAGCCCATTTGTATACTTTGATTCATATTACAAATTATATACTCAGACAGAGACAAATTTTGCAATTAAAGTTATATATTGTGGCCTGGAGGTGGCTGCAACTTTTCACTTTGAGAGCTCATTACTGTTTTGACCTTTGCCTACATTACGAGACTTGTTCTTTCTCTGAATCAACATCGTTCACTTGTCTTTTTCTTCTTTAATTTGTTGTTATTTCGCAGTATGATTAATAAATCACAGAGTTATAGATACATTATATGCCTACATGATTGATTAAGTCACAAGTTTTCCAGTTAGGTTGGCATTATTTCCAAAGTGTTCTTAGAAACTGATATATACATCGTTGTGGCTTATGGTACTAGTAAAATAAACAAGCAAACTCGAACAATTGGTAAAAGCACTGATGATATCTGCAGTATGGCTGGGATTATTAATGATGGGGCCGACACAGACACGCCTGTACCGCCTCTACGACCCGAAGATTATAAATGCGGCATATTCAACGAACAGTATTTAGAATATATGGCTATATAGTTTTAATAGGGGAAATGGAGTGAGGTGAATATTATAGATTAAGGTATTTATTAGTAAGATTTATATCAGTGTAAATTAAAATGGAATGCATGACGATAATGATGATCGTTTTGATATGAACGCAAAGCATAAAGACAGTAATAACTTCGAAAAACTTTATCGTGACGATGCATCGGCACTTAAGCTACTTGAAGAAGCGTAGAAAATAAAATAATTACCCAACTGGTTTAATTTAATAGCACATTTTAATGGCTATGTAAATAGTTTTATCAGTCACTTAGCTTTTGAAAAAACGTTTATAGCAGAAGAAAAACAAGATTGAAATAGAAACATAAATTAAATTAAAAATACGATGTAGCGGAAGACAATAAAGTAGAAAACCATTAAAAGAAAGTTATTGATCGTAAAACAAGGCTGATTGATAATAGAAATGATTAGGGACATGAATTAAGTGATAAAATCATTTTCAATGTTTTAGTGACGGAGAATTACCTGAATACACGGAAGATGGCATTTCTAAACAGTATAAAGTTAAGCGTCAACTAAAGCGAAAGAGAAGGATTTTATAAATTTTTGCTTTGTAGTATTTGCTCGCTTTTTCCAATATTTTAAATTAACTTATATAAATTTTTACTATATCTACGTTTCAGATATTTTAGTCGGCTTATCAAATTGGCATAATCATTACACTTGTACACCAACGTATTTTTGTGCCAATTTCCTTAAAAATAACGATAATATTATTCTAATTAGTACTCCAAAAAATAAAAAATTAATATCCTTTTCCTGCTCATAATAATTTATTAATATTGTGAAGGAATTTAGCCGATAATTTCAGAAAAATAACAAATGTAGGCAATCACATTTTCCTGTCCGAAATTAGATATTGAAAATTCCTCTCTTGTAGAGAAATCACACATTATCGACCCTACTTCACCGATACGTTCTAATTCCCTATAGTTAGTAGTTATTTAGTTTGTTACGCATCAGTGTACGTGTACACTATACTTTATCAGACGAACACAGACGCATCGCTTTTGACTCATTAGCGGTACCAATGTCAATGCTACTTACCTACCGCTTCTAATTAATGTTACGTTTATTAAGCAGATGTTGATTTGTGTTTGTATGTTAATTAATACTTTTACTTTGATCTACCGTAGCTTGTTTGTTTAGTCGGAGTTTTTTAAGTACTTTCTGTGACTAATGATATTTATCGTTTCAGTTAGAGGTTCTTTATTTTTTATATCTGAGTCTATTGAAAGCTTAATTTTGTATTAGTCTATTTATATATTTACTAGGTACACATTTGTAATTTTATTTGTAATGAATACTACTACTATACTACTCAAAAACTACTAGATTGATTATCGATAAAAAAAATATATCGCTCATTAAATGCTATTTTACTATTGAGTAAGATAAACATAAATTTTGTGCTTGTGTGGCGAAAACGTTCACTGGCAGAAGTTAGTATTGTTATATATTTTTTTGCCTTGGATTCACAGATAAATTTAATGAAGATTATTTTAAGAATCTGAATCGAAGGACCAGCATCGTTCACGTAAGACTTCCATCCTGCTGTAATACTTAACGTTCATTGGCTGACACCAAAACATCTGTATCTCCCATTTCTCCATATTTACCATTTCACGTACTTACAAGTTTGAAGTTTCACATAGTTTTGGAGAAAGGGTAGGTTATTGATCCAACATCTAATAATTTCAATATTGACCTGGACATGGCTCTTGTCACGATCAGTTGTATGAGTCATCTAAGTGCCTTTGAACGTAAAGGAGGAACATATCTAACAATACTGTGATCTGTAAATCCAGAACATTATATTGGGGCACGTGGTTTTGATGGCTTTCAGATGTTGGTTGTAACCCCTTATATATATATATATATATATACACTTCTCATCAAAAAAATCGAAACACTTCCGTTTTCATTGTTTCTGTCCGAATTTAACACAAAAAAGAATTCATACGATGAAAAAAAATACATATATTATAGCTGGCAGTTTGGCCATTACAGTAATAAGCGAAAATTCTAAATTCAAAATTAGAATTTCATTTGTTTATCTTATAAACGAAATGAATCACTGTTTTGAGACAAATGTGTGTTTAGGGTTGGAGTACATTTAGCGTTTAAAAACTAAAAATTGGCGCCTATCCTTAAACTTTTTGTTTTTTATTTCAATACTGTGACTTTGGGACGTCTGAAAAAAGGTTTTTTTTCTAAAACGTATGGATACTTCGCCCACAGAAGCCGCCCAAGTTGTGGCATTGCTGGATTCTGGCCTTAGTCAGCGTGTTGTGGCTGCAAGACTGCATCTAAGCCTGTCATCTGTTCATAGAGTCTATAAACGTTATCGGGAGACTGGTTTGTTCACGCGCCGTTCAGGATCTGGCAGGAATCGGGTCACTTCTGAGCGAGATGATCGATTTATTGTAACAACTTCTTTAAGAAATCGACGACTTAACGCTTTTCAACTGCAGCAGCGGCTTCGTGTTGTACGAAGGGTGGCTGTAAGTGACTCTACAATTAGAAGAAGGTTGAAGGATCGTGGACTGGTACCGCATAAGCCAGCAAATGGGCCGAAATTAACTGCAGACCATCGAAGAGCGCGCCTTAACTTTGCACGTGAGCACCTAAATTGGTCATACCTACAGTGGAGCAAAGTTCTCTTTTCTGATGAGTGTAAAATTATGCTGTATGGTAACGACGGAAGGAACAAGGTCTACAGAAGAGACGGAGAACGCTATGCACAATGCTGCATTGAAGAAAAGGTCAGCTATGGTGGCGGTTCGTGGACGGTTTGGGGAGGAATCAGCGCCGACGGTAAGACAGAGCTTGCTTTCGTGTCTGGGCCACGTCTGCCTGCACTAAACTGTCATCGGTACGTCGAAGAGTGTCTCGAGCCTCATGTGATGCCCTATGCACATTTTATTGGCAACGGCTTCATATTCATGCACGACAATGCTAGGGCTCACACCGCGGGCGTCGTACGAGATTATCTTAACGAAGTCGATATCTCTATTATGGAATGGCCAGCAAGAAGCCCGGACATGAATCCCATTGAACATCTATGGGATGAATTAAAGAGACGAATTCGAGCAAGAGATCCTGCCCCAGAAACACTTAGCCAGCTGCAAGATGCAATCCAAGAGGAATGGGACAATATACCACAGCATGTGATCGTGACTCTCATCCGATCGATGAAGAACCGTATGGAAGCAGTAATTAGAGCTCGGGGAGGGAATACAAGTTATTAAATAAACGTTTTTTAGCTTTTTTTTTCATTTACGTGTGTTGTTTTATCCATTTCCTTTATACTCCATACGGAATAAAAATGACTCATTTAACAAAATACGAAACCTATGAAAAATTCATTTAAATTTAGAACATTAACATTAAGATTTGATAAGCTCATATTACTCACTATTAAACGACATTTAACATTTATTCCTAAATGTACACATTTTTCTGATAATCCTGACAAAACGTAAACTTGCAAGGTGTTTCGATTTTTTTGATGAGAAGTGTATATATCAACGGTTGTAACAGTATTTATAACAATGTAAAGGTAGTAGGTAAAAGTGATCACGCTTTGGAATTTAGGAAGAATCAATCAAGGAGGAATTTGCAACCCTGTTGCTTATGGCGACAGGGTTGCAAATTCCTCCTTGATTGCTTCGCTACTGGTTAAAGTTTAAAATGTTTGAAATAGTAACTGATATAAATCAAGTAACATACTAGTTAGTTATGAAACCTCAATAAAATATTCATTGCCTTCAGTCTCTGGTGTTATGGAGAAACGGCTGTAAATGTTTCACTTCTTAGAGAACTCGATAGCATCTATTAGTTTAACTCGTAAATCATACAACAATTTTGACCTACTTGTCTGGTTTTGATTTCTATATCCTTATGAATAACAGCTACTTTGCCATTTGACACTGTGGCATAACTTTACTGCCTTGGTTACAAATAATGCTTTCACTTGAACCGTTAATGCAACTACTTACCTTGTAAGATGTCTAAATATTAAACCATCCATAACTTCATATCTTCTCTTGGAATCAAACAAATGACTCCCTTTAGCGTAGGTGTCAGGCATCCGTTTCCCTTCACTGGACAAACTCTCCACTTTAATGTGGTCGTTTTACAACTACCCACAAGGGGGACATAAAGGCGCTGTATATTAACGACTGTTTTATTGTGGTGTGAATAGAAACGTGAATTAGAACCACTGTGATATACTCCGGTATTTATAATCGGAAACCGAATGATGTATAGTCGAGAAAGTTTTATAGATGATAAAAGATGAATGACTGAGTATGGAAGTTGGTAATATCTCATATGGCTCGAGCGTATGGGTGTGTTTCAGCTGCGGGAAATTGAAATACAAGTAATTTCTGTTTAGGTACAACGTTACAAGTTATGCTTCTTTACCCTCTTTAATCATTCGAAGCCATATTTATTTATAGTACAGATTTCTGCATGATTTTACGATCAATAACTTAGCTTGGTAACTTCTCTAGACATATATTTAAGGCCATTGTGAAAATATGTAGAAGTTTCTTGTAAGCTCCACGCAAGTTTTAATATTCAACGTACACGTTTAGCTCCTTTTAGATTTATCGCTCGTCCACATTTGCGTAAGTATGAGCTTGAACACACGCATTGACTTAATTTAATTGTCAAAAACAAACGCTTTGAATTTGCATGACCGTCCTTCTAAAAACAACCACTTCGTTATAATGCACGAATCACACTCTAATAACCTAGACTATTGCGTTTTTATATTGGTATTCAGGACTCAACGGTCATATTTTTGGCTGATTTATTGCATAACCTATGATAACATCAATTGTTTCTAATTCTATAGTCAATCAATTTACAACAGACAATGCAATCACGTATGATTTTGGCAATGAATTGAATTTTAAAAGTTTCTGAATCAATATTGCAATTTCAATTGCTCATTTACTTCCTAATGTTGCAATGATGGGGTATTAATGATCTTCTATTGATATTCTCATAAGGCTAGTTGGGTTTTATTGTAATTTTATACAGGAATTCATTTACCTACGTGATTGTAAATTTTTTGTTCAATACACATATTTATTCTTCTTGCTTATTGATATGCTAAACATAAGTGTCATCTATAAGCAAAGCGGTTGGTGGTCCACTTTGAATAAATGTGAAAAAATAACGAATTCTTAGATTTCTTACAAGGTCTTTGAGAAATTTGTATTCATTTCGTGTTGGCATATAATTCAGGGTGAATTGGACATCCTGTACAATAGATATTAGTGTGACCACTTGTTTGTCATGAGTCTAGTTTTCGGAAAATGATAATAATCTTACGTCTAGTGAGTTCTTGTAAACAAAATCAAATACTTTATTCCATACTAGCGACCCGCCCCGGCTTCGCATGGGTGCAATGCTGATATTAAATAGATTATAAACCTTCCTTTTGAATCACTCTGTCTATTAAAAAAGCCGCATCAAAATCCGTTGCGTAGAAGATTTAAGCATACCTAGGGAGCAACTTTGCGACTTTGTTTTATACTATGTAATGATTTTTATTAATCGGTTTCATTAGTTAAATTTTACTATTATTAAATGTATTTTTTTAAATCTCAGATACTTAAATGCTTGTCTAAATATTGTCCACCCCATTTCGCTTGTACAATTTTACAACGTTAACATTCTATTGCGTCTGTTATATTAATATAGTTATTTCAGTAATTAAACTGACATAAAGTCATGTCAGAATCATAACTTGTATTAAGATCAATGGTCATTGTTTGTACAGTCAACCGCATGTTAGTGGTGAGACTCGCAATTTTCATATTACTTCGCAAAAAAGCGTTGTTAATAACAACTTGTTTACAACTTCCAGCGGTTGACTGTACGTCCCTGTCGGTGCAATTGTGCTATAAGTTTGATTAATTGCTTCTTTTAATAGACCAATTTATAGTTGCCAAGTTAGTTCGTCTTTATTTAAGGTTTTGTTTGATAAAAATAAGTTTTTATTGACTAAATATAGAACAGCAAAGTTTTATATATACTAGACTTGCTATTATTACTTCGCTTGACTCTTCTTCTATTTTATATTTTCTTTTAAATCTTTTTGTGTCCGTCATTTTACCGTTCTGGATTCATTGCGAACGATGTGTGTTTAACATATGGAATCTAGTTGTATCCTTAGCATTCTAGTGGGCGTAAAACTTATGCAGTTACTTCTAAAAATAAAACAAGCTCCCTAACTTTTAAAATATTCAACAGAATCTCTGTAGCAAGAACAACAGTTGTTTGTAGAAATCGGTTTGCTTACAATGCATTGTTATTGTAATTTATGTTAAGTTGTTATGTTGTTGTTTGCAAGCTTAATACTTGCTTAGTGTATTGTTATATTTGTTTATGTCATTGTTATTATTTTCATCTTCATCTGTCTTACTATTAACTTAAAATAATCTCATAAAAGTATCGCAAGTACAAAATTTATTTCAATATTCTTTATGAATAGAAATTGATAAGAGGTCCTTAGTTTATGCAGTGTTCTCTTTTGGTAGTAACATTGAATTAGCAATCATGTTCGTGTCCTTATCTGCAATCTCCAAGTCCTTCAATTTGCCCGGGAGCGATGAATCATCAACACTTGGGTTCAAATGTACTTCCAGCTTTCAAGCTCTGCTTGAACGCTATGGAGTATAAATATTATTTAACTTCCTTCTGCCATCGGCGTCGCCGATCGAAACTGTTGAAACTTGAAACTATCCTAAGTAAATGTATTACCGGGATGATAATGTGTGATAATGTAATTCTAGGTACTAATCATGGTCATGTTCCAAAGCAACCATGTCCCCAATGTCACTAAAATCGTTCTATCGTTGATGCGTGTTTAATCTTTCTTTTGTCCAATTTTTATGTTACTAATACTAATACGACACGTTCTAAGCAGTAACGGATTTATCAGATCACCCGCAATACATTAGTAATTTTTTTTTTAAAGAGTTATATAATATTCTTTAAAGTAAACTAAACTATAAATACTTTTATACTTAATCTAGTACATTAGTAGTTAGAGCTACTTTCATTTCTCTAATTTTAGATCCTTTAATCTAATTTAAGAGACCTAAAATCCCACACGCTTCTCATGCGGGTTAAAATTTCCATAATTTTCAAATATTGCCAGCCCACGCTGTAAGATATTGTGCATGTTCTCCATTTCAGGTGCGTGTAATTATAACTTGGTGCTCTACCTCTTTTCTGAGACTAACGTTGCATGTTTTAGGATATTTTATAGCTTTCTTTAAGATCAATATGTTGTAGTGGTTCATAGAAGTTCTATCGTGTAAAACTTGAAACTCAAAAGTTTTTATTTTATTTTCTATTTTAGTGTTTTGAGCTTCCAATCTTGCTACTGCCAAGTCATAAAACTTGAAACCGAAGAGTTATTAGTAGATCATTATCTCAAAAATCGAGGTGCATAGCGATGCATTTGAACGGATCAAAATCTTGCCTATCATACTATACTAATGTTGGTAGTAATGGGGTATTTAACGTGCTTTCTCATGCCTTTGAAACCCATAACACTGACCATACGATTAAAATGACTGTAGTTAAATATGTAGTTCAGCAGTAGTGATTTCATGACTTCGTTCACGAAAAAACTTTTAAGTTAAAAATAACATTGCGTAGATCTATCATAGATATCTACGCAACTTTAAACCACTTTAAAAGTTAAATTTAACCGTAATTTTACTGCATTTTTAATTAACAACAGCTCATTCCCCAACCCTCCAAACGCAAGTCATCGACACGAACAGTTATTGGTCGATCATATCCCAAAAACAAATGGTGCGGCTTCCCGGCGTGCACGCAGAAGCGGGGTCATTGCGCGATCGACTACACTGAATGACCAACGACCCTATTACGTGTCGTATGTTTTGATGGTTATTAAACTAGTTGATATTAATTGTAATAGTGTTTGAAATGGTGATGTTTATGACCTGTTCTGGCGGAGTTAGAAATGTAGTGTTGTTTTGTTTCAAGTATATTTTTGGATTTTCAGTCATATCGTGCCTGATCCAATAAGAAATGAATTTAACTTCTATGTTATGAAGCTTAGTTGAGTTAGTTATGGCATAGATTAAATAATAAAGGTTTTGGTGCTTTCGTTAGATACCAACCTTCGCCAACGGCTGCATTCACATGAAAATAGAAAATTATTGCAAGAGAACATACTCCTCATCAAGGATTAAAATATGTCCTTTGTCCTATTCCTTGACATAGTCTGCCTATGTTCTGAATTTCATTCAAATCCCAACTGACTCTTGAGCGGGAGGGTGTGTCAGTCTTTTACCGACTAAAAACCGCTCCTATTTCTTATTTGCCTTCATCCCAGAGCCCCGGGATTCACCTTCGCATAACCTGTATTTTGATGTCTACTTCTATCTGCTGACATATCTAAATCTTAAAACTTGTTAATAATGACTTGGATTTATACGATTGCACCCGATATAAGCAGTTAATGCACTCTCTTATCTTGAGTATTTACACCTATCAATTGATGGATAAGACAGGTGAATCAGTATCATAATATTACACGCATATTCGGCGGCACAGGATTCCTTGGAATCAGACGTTGACATAGCTGAATCATTTACAGTAAGTAATGAGTGTTCATGATTTTTAGTATGTACATATTTTATTTTTGTTATCTTTAAAAAAATTGAAGACTATCTTACGGATTTCCCCTGAGTGTGAGATATTTTTCTTAAGAAATTTCTGACGTAGCTAGATAATTCTTTGGATATGTTTAATCATTGACACCTGTGTACTGTATATGTATAAAATATTTAACATAGTGACTGTTATATAAGTATGTAATACATAGCTATGAAATGACAAACGATAATTTGCAAAAACTTAATTTTACCCGGTTATAATAATAAGGAAAATGCGTTCCGAAATAGAAAAACAAAAATAAATTTGTAAGTACATGTATTTCTACCGACCGCAATTAGAACAAAATCTAAATTACTATAAACTGAGTTGAAATAAAAAGAGTTGTAATCCCCATCGCAGTACGTAATAGGTCGTTCGAAGGAAACAGCGGGACCATTCATCCAGCAATGTTTTTATTTGAACGCTGCCACACACAACATATTAAATAGAATTACCCATATATCGCCTCTGAAACAGGACACCTCAATTGTGTAGGCTAAGAGTAAAGTTTCGATATAACTTTGGTATGGTATTTTATTGCTACAAATGGCCTGCGTATTGTATCGTAGTTTAGGTTTAATTAGTATTTGTATAAGTTCTTACAATATACGCACTAAAGGATCATGTGCAGCATCAAATTGCGGTCGCACAATAGTTTGGTCAAAGGTATTTTTACACCTATATTTTTTATTTGAAGTATTTCGTACTATTAAAGATAACTGTCTCATAAATAATGAATGGAGAAATTACTGTAATCACGTTTGTGAATTCTTTATAATAGTATTTCGTTTTTTTTAAAGCTCTGAGCGTACACTGTCAATTTTAGAAAGAAAGAGAGAGAAAGAGTCTTTAAATCGAGGCTATATTTGTTCTACTCTACTTGACAATTCAAAAATCAAGTTATCAAACATCTTAAGCATAAGACAAGCATAATAGAATGCAACCTTCCTTTACTATTACGACAGAAAGAATATTTAAGATAGCTATGCTTGTCTACGTAACTGTGATGTTGTGCTGTGTGGTCGTATTTTTATTTGATCAGCATCTGTTTGTACAACTGTTCTTTTGTGAATATTGAAGTTTTGTCAATAGAGTTGTAGACGCCGTAAGCCAACTTTGTTTGTGAAGCGTTCTATACCGTAGTAGTAGGCAAAATACTTATTAATGTTATGTATTATTTGCTAATGAGTTTGTGTAAGCATTCTACTGTTGACAAAACCGAATTGTTGGTTCGTGTACGGTTGTAAAAACTTCCCTTTGTTCTTGTAACGGAAAGTAAATTATAGCGTTCCGCAAGGTAGTGTTTCTGGGCCACCTTTATTTTTGGTTTATACTTACGTTATTTTCAAAGCTGCTTCTCCAATCAATCAGACATAATGTTTATTGCCGTTGAATTTATATACTCTGATAGCGGTATGTAAACTTAACAATTTTTTGACATATATTAAGTTAAGAATTATGACTCATGTCCAATTGTTATTTAAAAGAAAATAAACTTCCAGCAAAGTAAAATAATTTATTCTTTTGTTGAGGAACACTTGTATAATTATGTATCATGTTTAATTTACTGTCGCGAAATTGAATGTGGAAAATTTTAGGAAGCCTCGTATCATGTGGAACATGACTCCACACACGTATATGTCATCGGTGGATCATGGTTATAGGAAAATATACCTCAGGGGTTTAACTTAGTAGACGTATTTCCAGAAATATATATACCAATAATAACTTAATTAACTGCTCGTTCTGATACCGTTATGCATAGATTTGTATCAGTTCTCAGAATTGACCCAAGGAAAAGGTGTTTGCTCATACATATATTAAAATACAACATCCTTACTCATTATAATCTAGTTTTACTCGCTATATCTAAAGCTATATTGAAAGTTAAAGATATATACTGACCGCAACTCATTCAATTCACAACTGTTGTGACCAAGATGACATATTTGCAGAAATACGGTACTTCCAAGATTAATTGCTCGGACATAAACCCCTTTTCAAAAGGCTTAGTGCTATTCAGGTTTCCTTTATTTTCCTTATAGGAAAACTTCTTTGATTGGATCTTAATGAAACATTGTCTAGATAGAAGGGGTCTTCATTGATACTGTGTCGAATTTATAGGTTTAGTTGACACACTTCGTTAACAATACGCATACAATCAGGTATTGCAAATAGAGAATCAAAAGAGCATAAGCGACATTCATGTTAAAGTCTCTTATGCCTTTTCAGCTTTCGCGAATCGGATAATTTGCTCGACAATCGCTCATTGCGGCAATCTAAAGACATCCTTGGAACCGGTTGGCCGTTTCAATAGCTTGGTTGACCATACATATCTACTCATAAAATGCAGTCATTAAAGTTGGTACAGACTACAGTCAATGACCGTCGTTTGGCAACAGTTTTTTAATACTTATAAACTGTGAGATAGTGAGATTTGTTGTTTATAGTATTTTATGTTCTTCAAGATAAAGTTCAAGTGACGGAACTCCGTTTAAGGACTTGAACACACATTACGATTGTCATTGCGATAGTGTCTTGTCAACGGAGCAGAAGCTTCTAAGTGCTCAGTAGACTTGCGTTTTTGGCGCTTGTATTCAGTTCACGCACCGAATTCATCAGAATCGGTATCATACATGAGCTTTTATAACGGAAAACTTGACTGCTTGGAATATTTTTGTGACAATTTATTATTGATTAGTCATAACAAACAGTATTTTTTTATCCTATGGATATGTTAATTAGAATATAATATTAAGAGAATAATGGTGCGGGGTTGTTGTTATTTGTAAACTAAACTGTCATTCTTATTCGTCATCTTTCAAAGGTAATAACAATAATTAGAGACATAATAGAAAGACAATGCAATAGGTGTGCGAATGCCGGCATTTGCTTGGGCTCAACAGTTTAATAACCTGCCTAAACATTTTTGTCTTTTAATGAAGACAGCATCACCATAAAATAATTTCCTTCACCGTGTCCATAATTTCCTTTTTACCAGAAATCTCGATAAAATATTAATGACGACATAATTTGTCGACTAAAAGTCGTAAGTGTGTACTGAGCATATGTTGTGATGTCATTGCTCTGACCCAGATTACCTGTTTGAAGTGGCGTTAATGTGCGGCCTTATCTGTGAGTAGATCAGGGTAGTTCCACGGTAGTAGTTCTACTCGTAACTGTTTGACTTGGTCTAGTGGAGCTTTGAAAAGTCCTCAAAAAGTAGGGTTTTAAGTTGAGCTGTGGGATTTTCAATGTCAGAAAGTTAAGCTGATGTAACTTTTTGGACCACCAAATGCATTGTATTTACAGGTCTTATCTCTGCATAGTTAGGTAATTAAAGAGATGCAGATGAGGGTCAATGCGTAAATGAAAGCTCTTGCTTCTTTGTTAATCTCAGTGTAGACAAAAATCAACCCATAAAGCCACCATTGTCGAAAAGGGACTAATTCGACGACTGGTGCTTATTTTTAGGCATATTGACTTTATCGGTTTTATGTAAATTCATTGCACTGCGCTAATCGAGATTGGATTTAAGTCCGGCGCACTTACTATGTTAGTAACATAAATTAAGTCAACCTACATGAATTTTCTTTAATGAATTGACCACTTAATATGCTAATATAAACAGTTTAAAATTCCCTAATCAGCATGCACGCAATTAACAATTACGTAAGAATCGAATTCATATTTTAAACATCCATAAAAACTTTTGATCAATTCTTTACTATACCATTTATCGTTGGGTATAGCTTACATACTTAACATTTCTCATGAAAGTGCACTTTGATGTTTGATACTTCCTCTTACGTTTAATATTTTGTACTAAAATTGTACTAAAACAAGTTAAAAATATTTTGATCTTCGTCTTTCAGAACCGTTGTTTGATTCGGTTTCTTGTTTAATGTATCTTCGGAAAAGAAGATGAATAGCTTTTTTCATCTGAGAAAGGTGGTGATGAGTTTTGTATAAGAGTAATTAAGATGTTTGTTTTATTAGAAATTGAGGCCTTTGATGTGTGGTCGAGGTGTTTGGTATAACATCTATAAATAACTTACAGTTACTGCTTAACAGAAATAAATATAAATTACCCTTGGTTAACTATATAAATGCTTTATTCCAATTAGACCACAAAACTCTTTTTTGAAATACGATATCTTAAAGTTACGAAGTAGAAGATGAGAAAGTGGTCTATCGAAGTTTCGATGTGAATAATTTACTCACTAATAGAAACACATAAAGTGTTATCAAAACTATTAAAATCTACGTATATAATTTGGTTGGCACTAAAATAAACGCCGAACAAGATGAAAAGTTTATCTAAATTCAAGATAGAAATCTCAAAATGTAAATATTGTAGGTAATAAATAGTAACAAGATTGGTGTAGTATGTAGCGGTAAAGTGGAAAATAATTTATGAAATTTAGAACGTAAGAGAATTTTTGACAAGATGTAGCGACGATTAGGGATCCATGTTTCCAGTAGTGGACGACTTTTGGATCCTCATCATCGTATAAAACGAGGGACAAGGGCAGAAGGAAAGGGGGAATGGGCCCTTGTCCCATTTTCTTTGAGGACAGCGCAACTCGTTTTTTTCTTCGAGTCTTTCCAGCAGATATATTTTCTAAGAAAACAGCATTGTGCGCAGCGCTGGCAGTAGCGACGAAATCGTAATAGGTTCATTGGATTAATAAACTAATTTAAAGGTATATTAGATTAACAATCTAATATACCTATTTAGTGTTCGTCGCTGTGCTCAAAGCTGAATTTTTAGAGAATAGGAGGCTTGGTCCTATCAGATCAATCTTTAAATTACAATATGAATTAGACGCTTAAGTAGCATACCAAATTAAAATAAATAAACATGTATAAGAAACGGGTTCCATCTATCTGGTAGAAACTTGATAGTCCGAATTTTATTTGGCACTAGCTTTTGCCCGCAGCTTCGCCCGCGTACATAAAATATAGCCTATGTCACTCAGGAGTAAAGCAGCTTTCTATTGTTGCTTAAATTTTTCCAATCGGACCAGTAGTTTCAGAGATTACCCCCTACAAACAAAAAAACAAAAAAACAAACTTTACCTCTTTATTATATTAGTGTAGATAAGACACTTGGCAGAATCTTCTTTCATAGAATATTTTTAAGGCATAAAAAATATTTAGCATAACTATTGATTGGCAGAACGTTTACATGTCCGAATTTGCAACGGCATATTTTTAACATGGCAGAATTTTATTTGGCATAATTACGATTGTCATATTTAATATAGTTTCGTTTAGCGTTATGTTTATTTAGAGGGATGGTGATATTTGAGGAGCCGGTATTTTTATGCTTAAATTTCATTTTACCGAAATCTCAACGTTACAAAATAGTATCATAAACTGTCAATATGTTATGTTATAAAATTATTGACAGAAACGAATCGCCGCAAAACCGACTACCGATGTAGCAATTAATGTTTTTTCTGTGATATGATTGTTCTGTCAAATTCAAAATTAAAATTTCAAATTCAAAAAATTTGAATTTTAAATTTGAATTTCTGTGATATGATTGTTCTGCTTTTCAATTATTATGGACATAAAATTTATGCCTCAAATGATTCGGACTAAAAAAATTATGATTTTCGAATTTACGATAAGTGAGTTTATGCCAAACAACTTTCTGCGAAATGAAGATTATGCTATGCGTTGTTATGCAAAATAAAATTATGACGAAAAAAGTTCTGCTTTAAAAGGTAGACCCATAAGAAACAACAGCGTCTAATAAAAAATATCAATCTCACTATAACAACAAAAAACATTTGGCAAAAAATCCAAATATTAACGTAAACACAAAAACACGAGCCAAGTTCCTCGCAAATGTGAAGCTGTTAGCACCGATATTCACTCTCGTGTGGTTTGTTTCACCCATAATCTTAGATTACAGCCTCATTATGCAACTCACAGGTCATCGGCCCAATTTGTAGCGACAACCGAAACCGCTGGTGACTCACTGCGGTTTTATGACCCTGCGAGGATGTTAGCTTTACTATGAAACATAGATAGTTCGTCTATTGTATGAATGGGAGGTGTGTTGAGATTCTTATCTTGAGGTATTTTTTATTGGCTGCGTTGTGCAAGGTGAGATAATTAGTTTTTTGTTAGTTTTTCGCTGCACGTTTTCGTTCAGCGTTACTGTTATTATCTGCCTGTTTCATATTCGCCGACTCAGACAGGCTTGCTTTGACCTACCTGGAATTGGTATCTTATTTTGGTCACTAGCTTCTGCCAGCGGCTTCGTTTGTGTGATAGTGGGTTATTCCATACTTTTAGACACCAATTTCTTACCAATATAATATAGAGGGTGAATTGTGAAAAATGCTCTCTTGGTTCTCACCTATGGCATAAGAGATAAACCTTGTACAAAATGTCACACTCTTAGTCCCAGCAGTTTTGACTGTGCTTTGATATGTCAGTCTGTCAGTTTTTCCTTTTATATACGAGTACATAGCTTTAATAATTTCTAAAGGCTTAAAAAAGTTACCAGCTTTCTTACTAGATGTTAATGCATATAAACTAAGCTCGTGTCTACGCAAATATTATCAACGCTTGTGGTTTTCAAGGATATTTGCATATGCAAAGGACGCAGGTCAAATTCCTTCGCGAGATCACACGGTAATATAAAATAATAAGTTAGGTTGAGATCCCGTCGGTAATAAATCTAGCCAAGACAAGTGCATTTAAAGAGAAGAAATGTTTGATTTAATTTATGTACAAAGGAAGATTGTAGATTTTGCTGTAGGCGTCTTTAATATTCGTCAGCAGCATTTAGGAGAAAAAATATATTGACAAAAATCGTCAAACTGGTTTTTAAAGATCGCAGGGAAATCCCCTGATGGCCATGAAAGGTCATGATAGTTCCAAAATTTTAATATTATTAATCTTAAACTTAATCAACTTACTGGAGATTCTCAGAAAATTTTGTAGTTTATCTAAAACTGGCAGTGACGGATATAATAATGATGGAATTAACAATACACTACTAGTAGGTGGCATAATAATGTTAGGTACTTTTTATCAACTGGACATAATGCTCCTACAATAAAAGTCACGAAATAATAGTCGTCTCCACTGAAAATCTAATCCATTGAATAGGATTATATGAAAATATGCATACAGTCTTAGCAACGGGTCAATTCCGTAACATATCTTAAATATATGGATGGATATATAGCTATATATATAGCTATAGCTAGCCATGGATAAATAGCTATATTTTAATGTTCAAATCTTGGCAGTCCTCACCGTGACATCCGTAGCTCACGCCAGATGTGGCAGGTGGTGCTAAATATCACTGAGCCTGTATAATTGAGGATTAGCTGAGTTCCTGCTATGAATGTAAATTACTCTTGGATAGGATTTAGCAGGTATATGCTAAATAATGCGCACTATTGGTAGATGCAGCCTTCATGTTAGTAATGAATGCGAAAGAGATGGGAGTTATAGCGCAACTTGGGGGTGCAGCATGTCTAGTCTATTTCAATATATTTCATTTTTGCTCCCACGGTTCGGAAAAATAACCTGATGGTAAGGGATGCTATTGATAACTATGGAGCATGCTTGCTTTAGAACTAAACTATACAATCTTGACTTAACACCCTCAGAATAGAATAGAATAGAATAGAAAAATACTTGTTGTACACCAAAAAAATTAACAATTTCACAGAAACTTCGAGACGAACTTGAGTTAGAGGTTGTACCTATTAGGAAATGCTACAACTTTAGAAATTTCCTGGCCGAATCCACATTTAAAAAGTATTTCATATACTAGAATACTATTGTACGAACTATATAATTTAAATTAAAAAATAAGTACAAGAAATAGTAGTAATAACTAGAAAAAAAAAACGATTAGGGCTTCCTACAAATAAGCAATAAATTTTATGTCTTTAAAAGATACGAGTACTTTAGATAGCTTGTGAAGATAAAATTTAACATTTATATTGCTAATTATAGTTATCATTTACTGTAGATAGTGTGAATTACTTCCATCTACACAACAGGGTTCTAGGACCATAATTTCACACTGATCTCATCTCCCTTATCTTTTTATTACCAATCAACCTGCATCCGTTTCTATCAAATATATGCAAACATCAGATTCGTGCATATGAGCGAATTCATTATACGACTTGCAATTTATACTTGGTATCTGGAATGTATCTTTGATTTGTATTTCTAGTGGCGACGACACAGGAAATCCTTGTATAAGGATAAGACTGTAGATGAGATATAAATCATAATTTGTACATATCATTTCTACGCCATATTTTATTCTAGAAATATTGCAGAATTCTGAACACGTCTTTGTACAATTAATATGTCTGCTAACGCCACACTTTACGTTTGTAGCGATGTCACTTACATAATGGGATTGACATTGGAAGACTTCATTTGTGAATAATTCATTCATCCATTGTCATTCACTGTACGTTCGTTCGTGGCACAAAATAGTTACTTATGATCTTTATTGCATGTTTTTCCTTCTGATACGTTACGGAAATAATTGATTGGTACTGAGAAAAGGGTGAGCTGTGCTAGCCAGGATCTAATTTTGGCTGTCTCCAATTGAGACTACTATGAACATAAATAGATCCCAGTTAAAGACACAAACACCACGGTCGTTATTGAGTACATAGTCAAGAGTCCCAATTGAGTATGTCAAAACTATAAAATTTTTAGTGTTGTAACTAGATTGCATATTTTAAATGTCGATACTTATAGTACAATTAGTTGCAGTCGACTGAGGAATAGAAAGTACAGAGTACCCCTAATCCCCTGTATCTGTTTAAGACTGGCGAGCTGCCCACCTGTCACTACAGACCGCAATTGGATCAAGTCTTAATCCTTAGACTTCACGCCAGAGGTTTCAAGCACTTATGCATTCGCTAATGGGTCGGGGATGTTCGGGAATCTTCGTAGCCTCATTCAGTATGTGCGTAATAACTCTCACAATGGTACCATGCGGTGGGTACCGGTCATCATTCAATCAAGATCTTTTAAAAATTCCAACACGTTGGTGTTTCTTGGACTTGGTACCATGTGACGCATATATGACAATAGTTCGATACCGCATTGGGGTTAACCCAGAAACGATTCCTATCAGATGCTTTAATATGATGTATCGTCATTTTCATCTATATTGTGGTTTGTTGAATCTTTTGGGAATGTTTAACAGTTACATGAGAAAAAGAGAAACTATTCAGTTGTAGCTACAAGTGTCATTTCTAGATTACTTACTGTCTAGATACTAGGAACTGTTGTTAATTAGATAGTGGGTATAGGTACATAGGTATGTTGCTGGAAAGCCCGAACTACAGTTGATCTTAGGATTTACCGGTGAAACCTAGGATTTGACAAGTCACTTGTTAAAGTTTGAACTGGTCTGTGATAATCACTTTTAGATTTACACTAAGCAAGGAGTGCTTAGTGTAAATCTAAAAGTGATAGTAGTACCGTGCAATCATATTTATTATGTTTCTGACTAAAGATTTTTCAAATTTCCCCAGAGATAACTGAGGGGATTCTTAAGATGTTACTAGTAAGGCTGGGTAAATCTTCGACTATACCAGGAAATCTTCGGTTTTACTGGCATATCTACGGTTTTACTGAGACATCTAACGATTTACCATAGATTGAAGTTTTACTATAACACATACCCAATGTGGCAAGGTTGCCACGCGTCGCTAACTTTGTCGCGAACGAGGATGTCTAATAGAGGTGACGATAGCTGCAAAAAATCTTTGGTAACGGTAGGATTTTTTCTTGAGGCTAAAGCAATTATGTTTTAGAAAAAAAAAACTTGAAAGCAATTTTATTGGCTGTCCATAGATAGAGGTAAATTTTATTACTATTAGACACGGTCATTCACGGTCTTTTCCTTAAAATATTGTCTACGTCGTTCGCTTGGCCATTTTTCGCAAGGTAAAAGTCATTCAATTACTTTTCATTACGCTTGCTCGAAAACCCGCTCTTACTGCTTATCGGTACGCAATTGTTTTTCGTACTAGTGTGGAAAAGTATCAGCGTTTGCTCGGGCAATACTTTATTACATATTTTAAGACACATGTTACAGACTTTTATTGACAACAACCCAGTAGTGTCTTTTGGTTGCCTTTTTCGTTCCAGATGATCCTTTGTAGAAATTACAATGCTTCTAGCGTGAATCGACCCTGCTGAGCTTTCGGTTTTGCTGATATCTCTTTGAGACGCGCATAGAATACTTCTTTGAACTTGGATTAAGATGTTCAAAATCATACGGTTTCCTCAATTTCCTTGTTACATTTTTCAGCCCAAGTCTCATTACTTAACAATTATTTAACAGTGTTTAATATTTGAAGGTATCCCACCTTATTAGCATTCATATTCATGTGTCTTGCGGCTGCAATTTCGACAACAATTAGAAGAGTTATTAAGCCATAAGTCCATAATAATGGAGATATTATTGGGTTACCGGTGCCTTATTAAAAGAAGTCCTTCAATTGTAGGCCGGATACTACAGAGCCGCACTAATGTATGTATGTAAATTATTGGCACATTGTTAGTCGTCCTATATGGATTGACGCTGTAACAAGGATGTCTGAAATGCTGTATAGGTATAACCGATAAGACTGCATATTTTTCCATATTTATAAGTATACGTATATGGTTTCGGGATTGACTGGTTGAATTTTAGCAGCCCTGTAATCCAAAGAATTTAATTGAAAAAATACTTCTTACTAATATTATAAATGCGAAAGTTACGATGTTTGGATGTTTGTTACTCAATCACGCCAAAACGGCTGGACGGATCTGGATGAAATTTGGCATAGGCATAGGATACACTCCGGAATAGGACATAGGCTACTTTTTATCCCGGAAACCCCAACCCCAATACCACGCGGGGCGAAGCCGCGGGCAAAAGCTAGTTAGTCAATAAAAGTCTGACAATCTCTGAAATCAAAATTTCTACAATATTTTAGCATGCTCTAATAATCTAGAAACGCAATAGCGTTTCTAGATTATTACCTTATTTTAGAGTGTACGCGTACTCTAAAATAAGGTATTGGTTGGCAATCCTTCTTTACCCAGAGCGGCTCTGGGAAATGATTCGATGGAGTCTTGCGTTTCCTGAAAGCTACAAATTGATTGGTCTTTAAATCAAGATTGAATAGATTCTAACGTGCTCCAACACCGACAACATCGTCGCTTACCACGTGAGATAGTGGTCAAACGCTATCCGATCTATAATTAAGAAAATGATATTTCTCACCCAAATAAAAAACATGCGCATAGATTTTGTGATTTTATCTACGTATGTTTTTCTTCTATCACTGACACGGTAACAGTCCCACTGACCTAATTAAAAAGCGTGAAGATTGTACTACCGTTTTTTTGTTCAACAATTTCATTGTTATTTCTAACAAAGCGTATCGGTACGTAGTCGCTATTTTACTACATTGCCCTCCTTTGTGCCCATGTAATTCTGACATAATTTCATTTTTATCGTCTGTTTTGCAATTTTAATTGCTAGTCTTGGATTTGTTAGTTTTCTGATACGGTTGCTTGGTTTCCAACAAGATTCAAGGTTAATAATACGTTCTTTATTGGTGTCTTGACTAACGAGAGAGAAATTACATCACATTCTTATGTGCACTGTTTCTTCAAAAAGGTTTTAGTGCTTGTTTACGGAGACGCGGCGTGTTGCGCGGTGCATTGTGCGTTTGTCGTACATTGCTATATGTTGTGTTTATGTGTACGATGATGTGGCTTGCTGCTGCAATGTTCGTCGAACGCTTAAAGCGTCACCCATCGCATCGCGTCTCCGTAAACAAGCATTTAGTAAGTTCTCAACTTGTCATATCGGGGAGGGTAATTAACTAGCTTACTTCTCTCGATCTAAGTAATGCGAGGAACAGTGTCAAGTATTTACTAATTAAAAATCAACTGTGTGCGTTCAGTAATCTTTTGCGGTTTTGGGCCAACTCTTCAGTCTGATACACGATCTTGACTAGCCCAGTCATTACCCATGCTGACAGCTCTAAGAAGCGCACGGGGAACACCATGGGCATGCGACCCGGGCCTGTTCCGGACACTAAATTGCAATATTCAAAAATCTTGTGTGTCATTTCAAAGAGCAGTTAAATGTTTCTTACAGTAGTACAGTCCTGGTGAAGTAGTCATGGTCACGGCACGTCTGGTAAGTTGATTGCGGCTTCGCGAAACTTTTCCATTTATCTCTATTCTCTTTGTGTACATTCAACAAGGGAAGACTTTGGAGATGTTATAGTGCGTTCTGTACATCTGGTAGGTACCGAGGTTGGCCACGACTTTGCTGGCACACTGTGTCTCCCCTTTCCCTCCCTACTCCTCTTCTGGCCTCTTATTACGTCACATTTAATTATATCAAAATATGTCACCAACAAAGCCTAACCAAATCTCGGTGACAAAATCGTTCTTTGTCTCTTAGATAAATATCTCAGTCGAATCTAGCAGCCAGCTGGCGAGTCCACACACTGTTTATAGGAGCGGCTGTAACTCGATAATAGCAGCCATAAAACAGTGTTTGTTATTTTAACCAGATCAATAACAAAACCGAGTCCTTTTAGCATTGTGTTCGCTCACTGGAAGTGTTTTAAAATAAGATTGCCGTATTATTTTTGGCTTGAGTTTCAGAAAATATAGTTTTTTCTTTATCTTTTTTTTTGGATAAAACTTTGCCCCAAATTAGGAATTCGTCTGATATCGAATGTGCATTAGCAAACATTTAAACTCTGTTACACAATACTACCTCTTTATTACTTCTCGCACTTTCATTTCGCATACTGTTTCTTTCTTTCACGCATCTTCTTTCTTTCCTGTCTGTGGGACTCCCATTTTATGCTTGGGTTGATAAGAAAGTTAGTTGTGCCATGATTAGGTACTTTCAAAACTCATCCTTTAAAATTCCTATGAAGTTGCCGTTGAAAAATCTCATCCGACTCACAGTTTCTAAAAAAATAAATGAGTCTTATAATTACGTATAACTATTCAACCTCCACATGCAAACCAAAATGGGAGATAATTCTCTCTCAATTTAAAAGGACCCTCATGCACACGACTCTTCAAAATTGACACCTGTTCAAATCAACAAAAAACAATAGATTAAACAAACCCCTATTCATATCATTAACTTACCCAAGAGCTGTTATTTTGATATTAACGTGACGATTCCATCCATCTATCTCCATGGCCACCCCATTTGGGTTACCTGCTGTTTTTTCTCCATTTAAGCAAATGTTTGGACAAGCAAAAATCCGTGAAACAATAGTTAATTTTGTAGTTCTGACCCAATAGGGTTCGTTTTCTACCAATTTAAATTCCACTCTGGCAACACTGGTAATTTTTTTATATATATTTTTTTTGTTACTATTTGAGAACGTTAATTGCCTCTTCAGATTTATTGCCTGAACATATTCGGTGTGATTTATGATGTGTTGCCAGATGAAAATATTTTTTCTACTATAAAATAGAGCGTGTTATTTTAATTGTTTTATATCTCGTGGTGTAGTATTTTGACGATTCTTTATGTTTTTTCCGAGATTAGTCCAAGGACAATAAAAACATTAATGGTACGAAAAACATTGTTGTTGATAGTACCTACTACATTCTTTTCTGGTTTCGTACAGTATTTCTATTTATTTTTATTTTGTTATTTTAATAAAGCTTCCTGTCACTGTAAATTCCCTATTTTTCCCTTTATTCTGAAGTAAGTTTTATCTAGTTTCTTTCATTAGTTCTAAGAGACGTTTACTGTAGAACTCTGAGCATGACTTCACACTCAAATAGTAGAACCTTCATTACTTTCTCCATTTCGGTAAATAGCTTTAAAGGGACCAATTACTGTAGCCATACCAATAACGTATCGAGTCTATATTGGTAGTTGTTTGAATATGGTTACACCTTTAGCGGCCCGTCTTTCGCCCACGTGCGTATGTATCAGCGTTAGATCTTTTTTACCTTTTTTATAAACCCCTACCACAGACTTTTCAGATTTTTGATACCTATTAGTTACGTTTTTGATTATTACAATATTACTCGTACCTTTTGTCAGGTGTTCTGCTCCAGTGATCAATCTTTTGTAAGCCATAGGTACATTTTTTAGATCAGTGTAGATTTTTTTTCAGTGCAAGTGGTTTTTGAGATAATAAGCCTGATGAAATACAATTTTTTCTGTATAAATCTTCCAACTTTACCAACTGTTGAATTTAATCCTTTTTATGTGAGTTAAACCGGTGAATAAATAAGATTAAGATAATAAGATGCTAACAAATTGTTAAGATTGTGCAATTCAGGCTTGAGTTTAACAATTCTTTGCTCACTAAAATCTTTTCAAGTAATGTTAACCGCATCATGAAGCTGTCACGTGTGTTTAAATAAAAATTATGTAGTTTGCATGATGTAATTTTTTATCGTATGTATTTTGTTGCTTGCGTTTCATCATACTTACCTAGTGTATTATTACTCGTATTTAGCTTCTACTTTCAAATGCATCATGATTACTCGTATAAACTGAACTTGGTTTACGCTGTAACCTCAACTAGCGGTCACGGAAAGCGCAATCTTGTGGACGATAAGCAACGTTTATCTCGCCGTTCGGTCGTCCGGTAATTGTCCGGACTGAGCCCGAGAAAAGGATCTGAAAAGACCTCGCAGTCTCAGAACCAAAGTCCAATCGACTGATACAGGCTTAGTTTTTGCCAGTAAAAGTCTGACATGGAAGAACGGGAGAAGTCATTGGGTGATTTCCAATCTCTAAGAAGAAAACATAAGCAACGACACATGTCAGGTAGTCCCAAAAGACGCAGAAGTGATCATAGACTTATATGCGACACATATTCCGTCAGTTCTATAGCTTATTGCAAGTCATCGCTATCATCCGGAACAAATTTTGAGCAGCTTTTAAGAAATTCTAGACGGGAAAATCCAATAACCGACCTCGACCCTAAAGGAATCGAATCAATCAAACTCAAGGTTTGCGACGTAGACTAACAAAGCAGTCAACAAATTTTTATATCTAATTTCTTTTGCACCAACCAAATCACACCAACATTTCAAGCTGATAATCATAAAGGGGTATAAATTAACATCATGTTATTGTTACCAGACCTAATTCTTAGGCGCCGCATAAATCTATTCACTGGTACACATTCCTATCTGTAGGCAGCCCTAATAAGTTTTCGCCTTGTTTGACTTGTCGTATAAATAAACTCATTAATCAATAGTCTTGTTGTCCGCGACATTAATCTGTATTAATCGGGAGTCTATATATAAACTTAATCCAGTCCGCGACTGCTAGCGATACGTTAAATCTATACGCATATGATTTATGGCGCCTTGCTATGCTACTTATTGTTCATATTTTCACTTGCTCTTTCGCTGGCAAGCTCGGGTTTCTTATTTTTAGATCACTCTAACTTCAGTTTAGTGGTATTTTATTAAAAGTTTTACACAAGCCCTCAAGTCCATAATTTTGATAGTGATGTAATTTTGATAGTTGTTTTGCTAAAAACCATAAGACTTGTAGTTGAAGTATCTCATGCTTGAAAAGAATTCTACAGACATGAAGTAAAAAACAAAGGAAAGGTATTGATCTAAGATACATAGAACAAGGATGACCCCTCTAATTTAGCGCGGCAACCTATTCGCAATGTATTAATAAACGCGTTATCTAGCATGTAATATTTACCATAATCGAATAACATATGAGGGGTCATTCTTGTTCTATGTATCTCGTACTATATTGCAGTTTTCAAATAAGGCTGATATAATTGTAAGATGATTAATGAAGTGTTAGTTACTCGCAGCTGTTGTCACACATAAAGAGATCAACAATTGCGTATACTACAGCGAAGACAAGGCTTGGAATATGATAAATGAGAGACGAAAGGTTACTGTTTATGTAGTCCTTAGATTTATCGTTAGTATAGTGAGTAAGAAACTTTCTATGAACAAATCGAGGCACAGGGTTATGAAATTCTCCAATGATGATCCAAAAAATATAAATAGTGAAATAAAACCTGTAACACCTACACTGTAATATAATGATTTGTAGTTATGTTTGTTTTATACTTTGGCAGAATTTATGCATTTTATAGTGAAAACAGCTTTTGAATAAGACATAAATAATAATAAATATCAAATGTAAAGTAAATACTTCTAAACGTTGATGATATTTTGTCTACAATATGTAGTTTTCAGAAATATTCAAACAAAGCCCACATTCACAATTCTGTGATAAGTTTCACAGCCACACAAGCGATTGTGTAAAAATGTCGTTGTTGACACTTTGCCTTTCAAAATATCTGTAGCCTTCTATTGCTTTATTTATCATGTGTTTTGGTTAAGATTCTTTTATCATTTTTTTATATATTTGTTATGGCTCTGGCTCTATCAAGGTCTGACAACAATGACATGGTTGGGTTAAAATATGCTTATGCATATTACCAGTAGAAAAAAAAGTCTACGTTTCTGCTGTATGGACTTATTATTCGTGTTTGTGGGATATCTTTGGTAGTATGATGATCTAATGAGATTTTTTCTTTGTTACAGTTGGATTCCTGATCCTAGTCTTCTATCTTTGGGGCACCCCGTATAAAAGGGGTTTCTTCTGCGATGATGAATCTCTTAAGCACCCCTATAAAGACTCCACGGTTACTAACGTTATGCTGTACGTCGTAGGACTTGGCCTTCCTGTGCTTACGGTGAGTGACAATTTTATCTCACTTATTTGTTTCTTTATCTTTTAATTTGATATTTACTTTCATGGCCTTACATTTTACCACAAAACCTGTCAACATAAAATATACTTACATGACTACGTGCACCGAAATCACACTTTCACACCGAACTAGATCTCCAAAATGGGAATTTTATTTATCTATTTACCATAATTTGTCAATACAGCCTTACTGGGCCATCGATCATTGTTTGCTCATAATTTCTGTGTCCATATACTTATCTGTCCAATATTGGTCCAACTTGTTTGGTATAACACATTTTAGTTCGATTAGAATTTGAACTACAAATATGACCAGTATTTGGTTTGACTTTTTACTATTGGCCTGATAAAGAAACTTGCGTTTGGTCTCTCATTATGCGACTTTTAGGGCCTACTATTGGAAGTTCAATATTATTCTGTTTGATTTGCACTTCTAAATTGGTGACCGTATTTCATTGTGTTGAGTATGCAAGTACTTATTATGCTTATATTAATTGGCCGGTCAATACTTTCTCACGGTTTTGGGTGTATGCTTTTGGAGTGAAGCAGGATATGTATCGGTCGGTAGCTTTCCCTCCCACACAAGATTTTAAAAGGCACCATGTCATTTTGTATCTTGTTAAATCCTATATTTATTTAATCTTTTTATCTCACTTTTTATATTGTGCAAAATCTATTTTAAATTTCCTTCTGTCTCAATTATTTGCCTGTTTATTATTATTTGAATTTATTAAGTCAAATACCAATTCTAGTTCTACTTAAATCATTTACACAATGCCATTACAATGTTAGCAAACACATAAATATTATAGTTCTGACAAATGTGCCATTGTCATAAAATTGAAATAATTATATTTACCAATGTTGGCACTTAATTTTAACGAGATTGCAAGGCTCTGTACTGTCTGCTACTGGATTTAATTCTTTATCAATATATTGGTCAATATATTGGTAATTTTTATTAGCTTTTGTAAAAACCATATACTTTTTCATTGACTATGTGCACCAGGCTTGTTTATCATTTCATTTTATGTACTTATTCGTCAGTTGTTTGATACTTCTCATAAAGTTTAGAATTGAGTCAAACAAGAGAAAATATTTTTATAACTTCGTGAATAAACGAAGATGTGGAGCAATTTATCTAGTCTGAGAGATAGATATATTATAACGAACTAGTATATACAGTTGTATGCACCACTGGCGTGTATCCCTTCAAAGTATTTAACAGTCTATGTTATTAATTTAATTTTATTAGCTATGTAAATTGGATAATACAGAATGCTAGGCATCAACCATGTCTGACATTCAAGCATTAAGCGTATCTTTCCGTGCCTTACAAGGGTTACTTTATCTTATTGTATTTTGATTAACACTATTTGTATTAATTTATTCTACACAAGCTGTTAAATAATTCAGTGGTTGGTTATCAATCTATATCGTGTCATTAGTTAGTGGTCGTAAGCTTTATTCAAAGAACACTGCCATTATAGTGTTAGGTTCGATAGCGAGATTAAGAATATTTAAATTTTGTTCTAAAGTCAGCACAGGGCTTGGCCGTATATAACTAAACCCGTGTCTTTAGTTATTGCGTAAATGTGTTTCGTATTATTTTCTGCTACGCTCGCATGCAAACTACCGGATTTGTCGCCACCATTAAAGATAAATCTTTAACGCTCGGCCTCCAAGGGCGTAATTAACAATGGTTTGTTGAAACGAACTCCTATACGTTTAGCATTTAACTTGTATCCGTGTAAGCTGGATTTTTTATTTCATGTTGCTTGATGTTTTCACCGTTATCTTTTACTTCAACACCTTTCTCACCATTTTCATTAATATATTCAATACAAACAGTTACATAATCCAATGTTGTGTTATCATCATCACAATCGGGCCCGATCCCTTCTAATCGTTCTGGTCCATCGTAGTCTAAGGAGATATATTTAACAGGACAAGTGGGTTCGATTCCCACGTTCTTATCGATCGTACCCACTTAAATAGCTATAAATAACGATCGGACATTGACGATCGGCCTTGGATTGTTAATTGTAGATCTGATTTGTCCTTTTATGCGAGAAAGATTGCACATTTTTCGCCTTTTGAGTATTTTTGGACCTGGTTTTTTTATCCTCTAAGAGTCAATTCTGAATGTCGTTACTACGTAGGTGGCCTTATTTAGAAGACAGATTTGGTATTAATGTTCTGGTTCACTGTTACATGCTAAGTGCCTTTTTTATTTTAAATTTTATCAAGTGCGAACACACATCTGTACAATGTCATGTTGTATTGTAGAACCTTATGCAAATCATTGCACAAAACCCACTTTAAATTAATTTGAAACTGTCACATAAAATATATGGAACTTTAAACCTTGTATCAGATGCTCTTTTGAAAGCAATCTTTAAGTCGATGCGAAACATAATATTAGCCACACATGTTGTTAACAGACTCGAACTATGCGCACAAAAAGATTGATCTCAGTAATTACTGGAACGTATCATTATCGAGAACTGGATCACATCGTATTGCGATCTCGTCATTATCAAGTTCTGAAGTCACCTATTTTGTGACATTAAAATCAACAATCTTTAAACAGTAAATTGCTTTATTGCCGAGTTTTTTTTCTGTTGATGCAAACAAGACACTGAGATCAATCGGCTGGGATACATGTCCGTTAATGTACTCGGGTTATTTATTCGCCAGGCCATCCGGTGTTCGATTAGTTTTTTTTATTCGTTTATTACCGACTGTGTTTTGCTCCCGTCTTTGGTTGTGTTGTAAAATATTTGTTCTCAAACTATTCAAACAAATACATTTTTTTAAATTGGAATCTTTGGACGTTCAAACTGCTTGGTCTGGGTTTAGCTTTTGGCCAAGATTATTATTACTGCATAATTTGATCATGGTGGTGGAAAGACAACTTATAGAAATTATTATTTTTACTGTGAGTACAATGTTACCACTAACTGTAATTTATACCACAAAATTTAAATGTATAGAAGTCACTCAATCAGTTTTCGCAGATATTAATTGTACATGTAGATTTTCAAGTTCATTCAAGATCTATAACAGGTTTGATGGATGATAATGCATTAAACTATAGAAAACTATATCGTTGTACGAACATTTTATTTAAAAGCTTCAATTGCTACATTGAATTAAAGAAAGATTTGTAGTCGTATCTAAAAACACTGAAAGCGTTTAGCATGCTCAAGTTTTTGTTGAGGTGGATGGACTCTATAAAAAGAGGCGGTGAGTGGTCGAGGTAAAGCAAAATGGAATCGCGGCAAACCGCGTGAGATGATTACATCTAAAAGTAGAATATAACTTTTTTGATAGCAAAAATGTCTCTGCATGTTTTTCTAAATCTAAATCACTTTTTCTTTAAATTCTGGTCAAGTAATTGACGTGATGGTTGGTTGGTTGAAAGTAGGCACCTACGTGTCTTCATAAAAAATCTGTATCCAATTTACTGTAACCGAGAGAAAATTGGCATCATTAAGAAGATAGTGCCGAGAGACCTGGTCAATTTCCGACAAAACCATATCAATTGAATCATAATTATTACCTCTGCCCTTTCCATTACCTTTAAGTGCATAGTTTCCACATATAATTACTAGCACGATCTAACTCGTTGATTGAGTGCTTTTGCACGATTCAGCCCTTTACTTTCACCATATCCCAATCACGTTTGATTCCCATTAAATTATATATCAATTGTTTCCATTGGCCTGAATTATGGATTTAATAGCTTGGTCGCAATAAAATGGTACACCGTCTATCGTTACGGCTATTCGTTGTAGCCTACTATCATTATGAGCACTATTAAATTTCCTCTCTTTAAGTTCCATACCGAAATTAGGCACTTAATTATCAACATCAGCGTTTATGGTATGTTTATCGTGACTAACTGTTTATAATTTATCGTTAATCATAGGGTTTGAAATTGCCTCTTGTAGGCCGATATATCTTTTATTTAGTTCAGTGATAGTTTTTTATGCGACTGTTATTCTGAATTGTGCGAGTGGCAGAAATGCTGCTTTTGCAAAATAGGTTGCATTAACTTAATCGGGTACTTAGTCTGATACCTGTAATAGCTTTATATTATTTATACGCTATTCAAGATTACGCTTGTATTTGATATTATATTAAACAGAAATATTATAAGGTTTAAACATAATGAATGAATGAAAATCAAATGAAACGGCTTTACATGGTCGTTACCTTAACGGCTTGCCGCCACGTCGTTTATCTACGACTTCAGTCACTATGGTACACTGTAGCAGCAGCAATGTCGAATGCCAGTAGTATGCTGATTTAGATTCCGCCTTTGATACCAAACTGGCTGAATGTTTGTCCAAGTGATTTGTGTTTTGTAATACCATTTATTGGATTCCAAGCGTGAATGTGAAGCGTTTGGAAATCGTAACAAGAATCTGTTAGTATGAATCATGTATTTAAGTATTTATATGTATGAAAACTGACTTTGCTAACATCGAGTACAAACATGTAGTACTACTACTTTGATGTTATTTTATTTTTCATTTGCTGCAGTTGGTTCGTGGACAGGCTTGAGTACATTCACGCCTTTTTCATGTTTATAGGTTACATTAATTATTTTAATTTTATTATTTCCGTTTAAGCAAGAATTTGTGCGTGGAATTATTTTATTTGATTTTAAAACCTATATCGGGAGTGCGTCAATGATTATGTAGCAATTTTAAGGCTAGTTGTCCTTTTCTATATTTACGCAAGCGAGGTGAAAGATAGGGTTTTAGTTTTAGTAGGCTACAATGGAGTGGTTATTAAGAACTGTGTAAAGTCTATAGGGTCTATAGTCCCTGCGTGAACAATGCTATTAATATTATTATTATTATTGCTAGCCTGTGCTGTCCCACTGCTGGGCAAAGGCCTCCCTCCATTCCTTAATATGCATCGATAAAAATCAGAGGATCCCTTACACACTTATATGCCCCAAAAACAATCACATAGCAGTAAGAAGGCAACATATCCTGATATGATCTTAATAGATTATACATCCTTCTCCGGAGCACGTTTGCTATGTTATGATAATTAATGAATACTTTGTATGCTCGAACCATGAATATTATTTCTCTTTTGTACATATAAGGCATGTAGGCAAATAGTAGTGTCATTATTAATGCAGTCTAGTTTGCTTAAACGTGTATCACCTGACGGTTACGAACTATGTAAATTATACCGATTTATTTTTTATTATGGATATGCTTGTATTTGATCGCTATCTCAGTAACCTACGTAGTATCAACAATTCAATGGAATACGGTTGCCTAAACATAACCTATTCAGAAGCCTAGGTTGTTATGAACTGGCAATTTTAGGACTCAACGTAGAAATGTCTTTCTTATCTGTAGCTAAGTAGACACGCCAATTCTGAGATGTTTGGTTATATAAAACTCTTATGCAGTAGTGCATAATGAATTTTCAGAAATCTAATCTATTGTTTCGGTTTCTAATGAGAAAGGTAATGTGAAAGATATTGTCGGAATCAAAGCAACGATTTCACGCTTTCATTCTTTTGTCTGCATTAGAAATTGGACTGTCACCATGGTTGCATAGTTTAATTGCTTAATCACTACATGGTTTCTATAAATAACTGCAGGGGGCCTAATTATCTATAATTATCTAAACTGCTACTTTTCTGCGTAATTGTTTTATTATTTTAATTATATTTTCTACTAGCTTTGTTTAGCACAACGGATTCATCGAGCGATAGTGATTATTCTCCTAAGGGAATATACAAGATAAAATTATTCTATCGGGGACATATAATAATCTTATGTCTAAGAAATGGTCTAACTGTTTAACAATTTTTATCCTACCACAGACTGCCGTAAAGGAGTAACAAACATACAAATACTCAAAATTTCGCCTTAATATAAATGTGGCAGGTAGTCTTATCAAACATTTTTAAATTGGAAGAGTTCGTAACACTTCGACTCAACTTTTTAAATTATTTTCAAGATTTCTTTATATTTTAGTCCTTTTCACGTTTTAAAATTACTCTTGATATTAAATCTCACACTGTTCATTTCTACGCATTTATCATTCTTGCTAGATATTACATGACAACTAGCAATAAAACAATGATAATAATAATTAAGATTGACTAATTTCATCTTTATGGTGCAAGATTAAAATGTAAGTACTTGCCTCATTGTTTTATAATTTTCTGCATTAAACGATATTATTATGCAAATTTTGCGAAACTTTCCATAAAAAAGTTTAATTTGCAATGGAAAAAGACACTGAATGTTGTTTGCTGTTAATCAATAGAGGATCAAAAATAATATCACATCTCTTTTTTCTGCAGAGTAGGTAAAGGGGTAGAAAGTCATTACCATTATGTATAAAACTCGAAATTAAAACAATAAATAATCCTTAATGCTAGTGTCAAAAAACAGGACAGAGTGGAAGAAAAAAACATGTTCCACCGACCCCAAGTAACATGGGATAAGGGTAGGATGATGATGATGAATGCCAGTGTAAAAAAACTAGACCTAAAGAAAAAAAAATTGATAGTATATGTGCCTATGTATTTATAAAATTTAACAGTAGCTTGTCTATATTGTTTATGTTACATGTATATTCCCAATAAGCCATGTATCTACAACAATAACGGTGATGACATACTCCAATTACTGCTCCGTGAAGGTTGGCCAGTGATCCGTAGAGACCAATATTTATATTAACCACTAGCTTTTGCCAGCGGCTTCGCCCGCGTACATAAAATATAGCCTATGTCACTCAGGAGTAAAGCAGCTTTCTATTGTTGCTTAAATTTTTCAAATCGGACCAGTAGTTCCAGAGATTACCCCCTACAAACAAAAAAACAAAAAAACAAACTTTACCTCTTTATTATATTAGTATAGATGACTTTGACCTCAGCGAACGTGGGTTCAGTTCTGAGTACTCTGTGGGGTACTTTTATTGGCAGTTATTGATCGTGTAGCCAGTTTTATGTGCGAATCAACTTATTGCCTTCGTGTCTGGTCTCTTGATACCGAGAATAAGATATTTGGTTCGCTACCGTTCTTATATGTACATACACTTCTTATTTATTTATTTATGTACACACAAACACATACAAAGAGAAAAGAACACATGCAAATAGAAGAGTACAAAGGTGCTGCTTATTTCTAACGAAATTTCTTCCAGCAGACCTGCGACAGGAGAGTTGGATGAGAAATGTAGACACAGTGTGTATAAATAATTCATAAAAGTTAAAGTACCTACACTAAAATCAAAGTCATATAATACTTACATATAAATATTTCAATAACCATAAATAAAATGTACACAAAAAATGAAAATAAAATCAAATGTGTGTGTATGTCTTCTTGTGAGATGTAGACGATTTTGTGCTTGTCTGTTTGGTTTAAGGCTCATATTATCATCTTTTTTATCTAATTGTCTTGCCATTCATCCCAATAAATATCAAAATTATCATGTTTTTATTTTTTGGTACTTAAAAATCATCTAACGACGAAATCTGTCCTGGTGCGGAGTGGGAAACAATGTCCAGACTCTTACTGACAAAATAACCAACCCCATTCCTTCGTTTGCCAGGGCCAGAGCATTCCTTTCAGACGGGAACCTTTGGCCCCAGACAGCGAGCCAGCTATTGTTCGCCATCCACAAGCCCACGCCTACGGTGGCTGGAAGACAGAATCTCGGCGGCGTCTGGGGCATGAGCGCCGTTGCCATATGCTGTCATCCTCCTCCTTGGCTAGTATTACTGCTTCGCAAAAGGAGGCGACCGCCTGCCACTCTTTCTTGCTTCGGAATCCCATCTATTTTATGTTCTTATTTGATTATTGCCTAATCTTCTACCTGTAAGGAAATTTTAACCATGTCCTTTTCGATAATTTGCGGCTTTCGTTCAACCACTATCTCAACTGATATTAAATGATATTGCAGCGCTTGCGTGCTTACTAACAACTATTCCATGCTACTCTGTTTCCATCCTATCTTAATCCTTAAAACGATAGGCCTGTCCCTTACCCTGTTCTAGTGCTAAAAGGTTTTGCGTGTCAATGGGCATATAAATATTAATGGTTTCTCCAGGGTAAACAAGGCTGCGTTAAATAATGATATTAAATTTTAGTACCGTAGTGTACACGCTAGCCAGCCTTTACTTTAACATATTAGGAATTTTACTGCTTGTTCGACAGCAAAATACTTCAGATACTTACATTGTAACTGCTTGGTATATTGACATTTAAACTCAAAATTTACAGTTACGGTTTAGATACCACTACGTTTCATCATTTATTGATTATACTTTTAATTGTTAATCATATGACCTCGCGTAGTTGATGACAACAGCTGTTCAATCATGTTCAGTGTCAATTTATTTCAGAATGTTTTTAAATCCAAAGTTCACACATCGTAATAACATATTTATTGTGGTCCTAAATTATAGTAACATTGTTACGCTCTAATCCTTTCTCGTAAACGTCATTTCTTCGTCATGGATATTCATAATTCCTTCAAAAAATATAGTCTTCGTGCACAAATTCAGTAATGACTCTTAAAACATTTTTCCACAACACTTCATAAAGATTGTCACTAATACTTTTTCGAACATCACCGTCCCATTAGCCTTGACCGCTAAGATGGCGTAGCTTGGCACGATGCCAGTCTATACTGAATTATGTGTCTATAGCTTCATAAACTTAACTCTTAATATACAACTGTACTTGACCATATTGGTGATTGGTATTTGGGTAATGTTTTCGATTTTGAATTTGTGTTTAATATGAAAAGTATTTGTTGAAAGAATACAGATTTACCAGCTTTCCAACTTACGTGTAGTTGTCCGAAGCTGCGGGATTGTTCGAAAGAGATACCGCAGTCCCATAATGCAAAGTGAAACTAGAAGACACTTTTTGGTCAGTAAAAATCTGGCACTTGCTTCACCCAGAGTGTTAGAGGTTATTTGATGATATTACACTAAAAAAATCAAAGGTCAAGAACACTATACATTAGCAACTTATTTGGCTTTGATATGTTCCTATCTGTCCTTACACTTAGTAGTGCGATATTGATAAATAATGCTTAACCAAAACACGTGCTTAGAAACGTTTATGAATCTCGGCCCAAGTCAATGGCCACTTGGCAAAAGTGTGGGATGAAGGAATTCTGAAACAGTAAAGAGACATAAAGCAGTATCTTAAAATAAAGAAATAAGTTTTAATTTTTGCCAAGATTTATCACAAGAAAGAAGTCATTAGTATAGTCAACGTCGGCAATAAAAATTAATTAATAACCAAACATGAGTTCAATTCTTGAAACTATAAGCCAAATGTTATCAAGACTTCGTCATTGACCGTTGATACTAAAGTATTTAAATTATTACTAAAAAAATATTGTAGGTCATCTGCGATTCTTACCACCCAAGTAGATATTATTTTAGTAAGCCATGTGTGTATTTTGATGATTTGTCTAGTACCACTGCCAAAGATTTCAATGGCGTTGGTCTACTTTTTATCTTCTTTTCTTTAATATGTTTCCTTCCACCATATTTTCTTCTGTCAACATCCTCTTATAATAGGTACTTACATATCACCCAACAAATTTGTTGATGACCGACAGTTTTACAAAGATTCTTATAACCCAAACTTTCTTCTGACACTGTTTTATTTACATATTACGTCAACGCTTTATTTTTGAAAATCGTTACGCTGGTCCAATGTCACTGTGCTTTACTAAAATATCGTAACACCCACTAAATCGTTCCGGTGTAAAAATTGCGAACATTTATTTTTGTTGCGAAACATTTGAAATTACTCACGATGATCAAGTTTTTATTAGTGTTACGTTCATAGCAAACTAAATCTTGTAGTAATGTTTTATCGAAAAAGAAAACATTATTACTCCACTTAGTTTGATGGTACAAAAGTTGAATTGCTTATAGAAAATAAAGGTAATTTTAATATAGAACTAGTCTAGAAAAGCCTAGATGAGCTCGACTTGCTATAGGAATACTATATTTTTTTGTTCCATTACTTATTATGTTTAAACATTACAATATGGGACTCAAAATGGTCCCACAACTGAGTGTGCTTTTTGGTATATTCGTCCTTCCACTGCGAAACTCTACTTTAGTAATATCCTGAGTAATTCGTAAATCTCATCTATCGGTCTTGTTTTGGAGGTCTATGTTTTCTGACTGAATTAAATTTATTGCTGGTTCTTATACAGCTAAAATACAGATGTCGATAAAGTAATTTTATAATATCGACAAAAAACCCGCCGATGAAAAAGCTACACGACAGTGGAAAGTTTGCATAGTGACATGACTGACTACCGTTAACAAAAACCATGACAATAATTGTATACAATGGCAGCATCAATTTTGGCACGAGTATACTTTATGTGGGTGCTAAATTTTCATTCAAATCCTTATCAAGGTTATTTCCGACTATTTGGAAATGCTATCCTATTTGTTTTCTATTATTAGCTGCGTTATCAGTAGCCGAATCATTTCCACATTAGCATTTTCTGTATTTACAATTCAGTCACGTCCGTCTATTTTCTGTAACTGCGTAAACAACTTGTCGGCGGCTGTGTAATGAATTTATTTTTGCTGTGTCTATTGCTTTTGTATGCCAGTCTTCTTTGTTTTCTTTTACTAGATAACTGTCAGGCCTTAGGATTTTTTAGACTCGTTTTTAATTCATTCATGTCTAGGGTTGTAAGTAATGTGTTTTTCTGTTTGATATTGATTTTTATTTCTTTTGATTTTATTGTCAAACTATAATTATAAAAGCTTATTGGGTTATATTGTATGTATAATTTTTGTATGTGCGTTTATATGTTTGTAACTCTTTCGAGTTCAAACAGCTGAAAGAAATTGGCGCTCCAAGAACTCTTGAGGGATGATTATATACTTTCATGTGATCGAAACCTCTAGCAGCAGCTATATAATTTTATTAACCATTTTCTAATCTGTCTGACTGTGATGGATTTATTTGAAATTGACTTGACGCTAAACATGTTACATTTAATAAATAATCGCATAGCATATCTGTTCTTTTGAATTAAATTAGAGCAGACATTTTCACTGTGGAAAAACACTTGACGCATATTTCAGCCATCTGTTTTGTCTGTAAATCTATCAGCAATATTTGATTTCGCATAATATTCTAATTGTCCTTGTGCATATCTACACGAGTTAAAAACAAATATTTACGAGACTTTCAGTGTGTGACATTTGATACGTTCTATCTTATCATTTTCATTATAACCTAGCTTATTTTGTTTTTCTACGAATTTAATTGAATTGTTGATATAAATTCTGGTAATGTGTAGACCACACACTGTGATAATTAATGGTGGGATCGTAAAAATAATTGGTGGTGGTCGCCAAGATGTTAAAAATAAGACAAACTGTTGTTGCGAAGTAGGTAGCACTATAATTTTAAAGAGTTAATGTTGTATGTGTGAAACTTTAATTTTATTGTTACTTCGTGTTCGTAATGACTGTTTTATGAGGCCCCAATGATTTTTTAAGTATACATTATAAAATTTAAAAATATATTTGATTTGAATTTACATTTGAAGTTTTGCTAAAACCTTGGCATCGATAATAAACTTGTTGGCAGTCCCTTTATTAACAATGCCTAAGATAATGTGTCTCTAAAGTTGCAAAATCATTCAAAACTCCAAACTAAAAACGTTGTACAACGTGCGGATGGCCGCATTTGCTGATTTCATGTATACATTCATTAGAATTGTTTAGTTCCTTATACTTTTCACGCTAAGTAGCACAGAAACAGTATTCAGTTTTCAGACAATGCGCTAAATTCCTGACTAAGAATAAACAATCTTCTTTGTTTATTATTACTTTAGACTTTGTCATTAAAGAGCACAATGAGGCACTGCCTAGATTTGAAGTCACGAATGTTTCTGTATAAAATGATCTCATTATATAAACATTGTGTTTTTCGTGTTCTGTAATCTTTTATGAGAAGATCAACATAGATTTTTTATATTTATTGTTAACATCATGAAAGTGATTGCATTCCAATCCAAGTCATACTTACCATTTGTATTACTTAATTCTTTAAGATTGAACCAATTGAATACTTCTTTAAATATAATTTAAATCAATGATATTATGTTAATCTATTCTATCTTTCAATATAGATACTAAGCTGGGTTTTTGATTTCATTGAACTTCAACAGATCTATTTGTGAATAAATTACTCGAAAGTGAATCTAAATCGGAACTGTAGTAAACGGAGTCTCACAGTCTAAGAAGTTTGTAGCAGTTAATTCGGACTAGTGCCATTCATTACACAATATTGAAATGAGGGCATTCCTTGTCGCCGGCGGCAGCTGATGCATCAGTGCCAAAAACAATAGCCACAACATGTTACTAGCTATTAGCTGGTGTCCTCCATATCTTTGTTTTTCTTCCAGTTCATCATAGAAAATAACTTCCTCAGTAACTAACAAAGTTAATCGTTTAATCTTTTCTAACCTTGAGACAATAATTAAACTGGTTATGTAATGAACGAGACATAACATCTTATTTACCATTGGGTTAATAATCTCAGAATAAATATTTCCGTATTTACCAAATTCTTAAAATATTTGTCTACCCAGGAAATTTCTTGGTAAATAATTAAAATTTCTTGTTCTGAGCTTTTACTCAGCAAGCTGTGAAGTTATTTTACCTGGAATAGCTGGTTAGATAACTTATGTAATAGCTATTTGTCCTCATATTTACTAGATTTTTGGAATTGCAAATATACGTGACCAATGGCTTCCAGTTTCTAACTTTTGGTGATATGACATACCAGTGAAATACGCTACGAACATCATACGATATGCATATAATTATTTTATAGAATAGTCATTGCATGCTGTATCAGATTCAACTTTTAATTTATCCCCATTTTTCGAGATTCTAATTTAATTATTCTCGAAAGAGACAGACAACTTACTGATATAGCACCTCCTTCAGTTAATTTTAACGCATTGAATGAAGGCTCGCTGTCGTTTACTAATTGTTTTATAAGGTTGTTCTCTGGGTCAAAACCTATTGTTCTTACAATTTAATTACGGAAATCCACGTAGTCTGTTAAGTTCAACGTAATATGGGAATGCAGTAACAGGTTGTCCGTTTTTGCATTGTTTATGTACTGTATTTTATGAAGGTACTATTATTATTTATTTATTATTTATTTATTTATTTTTTTTTTTATTATCGTATGAATAGGGAATTTTTGCTCAACTAACTGCGTGTCGAGGTGATTATTGAATTTTATTTTGCGTTCGGGATACACTACGGCAGCTTTTAAGACTTCGCACCTCGTAAATATTAAGTGAATGTTATTTTCATTAACTGTTTCTCTCCTCGTCAGGTATTTACATGTCACATGTTGTAAAAAGGGCCGTAAGGTCGTTTCAAGCTATGCCTCGTTTAAAGTTAACGATATTTTCATTGCCTTGAGCTATGATCATTCAGCTTTCCCAAGAATGCTGTGGTCGTCTTCTAGTCTAACTAGCTAACTTCTAATTTACTTACATGCAATGGTTATAGCCTTTTTATTGCTGCCAGTTCTAAGTAAAGTCTTCAGATATATGGTTATAGTACAGATGCAGGCATTTGCATAAGCTAAACGACACGTTTGAAAGGTATTTTAACTTCTTACTTGTATACTTACCATGCCCCGAAGGCAGACCAAGGCACCGGTGACATGACATCGTCGGCAGTCAGCCCCACTTGGTCTAGACTAGCACAAAATAGAGAGAAATGGAAAAAAGATTTACGATGCCTTTAACCTAAAATGGGAATCCAATAAGTAACGTAAAGTTTAAATGAAATAATTTTAAATTAATTTATTGTATTTAATTGATTTATTGCTATTTTATATGCATGTTATCTTTATTGAGAGAATCGAATGAATGAAATATATCTACTAAATCTGTTGGGAATTATAAAAGCTTAAATAAATAAAGTTTCTACACATTTATGGTTAACTGCATTTCATTTGTGTACTTTAAAGCATCATCTAAGCTAAAGATATTCAATTATTATAATGAATTTTCAATTCGTTCAGTTTTATTAAACAACTTTGTACATCTTAAAATATATTCAACAAGCAATGTTCTAGACAACTTGAGCCTCGAGGAACTATCAGCGGTTTATACTGTAGATGAGCCTTTTAAATGCAATGAGAAAATAAGATTAATAACTATACTCCTTAATAAAAATCATGTTATAGTAGCATACATTAGTATGTTCTTTTTTATTAACGCACACGCACAATAATATGCTACCACAGTCTAAATAGTTAGTAGTCATTGACATGCCTCATCGGTTTTATGAGCAAATAAATTGCATGCAAACTTCAACATACATTGTTTTTGTGATTCCTATCTCCATCGTAAAAGAGACTTGGAATTTTAACAATTCAGCATTCAGTCATATATGGTGATCGTGGTAACTGTTGTTTTTAATATAGAACAATATTAGCTAATGTAACTTCCGTAAATTCATGTTGGTCTTGCTTCGATGGCAGTCTAATCTTTATACGCAATTATTATAACTTTAACTACAAATATCTAACATAAATATGATGAAAGTGTTGATAATATCAATAACATTATTAAATTATCTGATAGCTTTATCAAACAAGCTAGACAAATAATCACGTTCATTCAAGCAGATATTATATAAAATATAGGTCATTTAATTCAGTACGATCAAACAGGTGTTATGAAAGCAAATACAGAAGATAATACATAAATGACTATTCCGAACAGCGTACATATTTCACCTATAATATTGTACTAGTGCTCTCCAATCCCTATTTTATGTAGGTGAGTATTTCAAACATTATCAGATGCCAAGGCGAGTCCTTGATATTTCTTTAGTGTTATGGTTTCATTGTCAACTTTATATTCACATGACGTTACATATTCTCCCTGTATATGTAATAATATATGCAAACTCCAATAACATTGGCATTTCTATGAAGATTAGACGATTATTTTTACCTATGAGAATGGATTCTGAGAATAGCCCTTGTCTGTTTGAATCGTCTTGTTTATTAGCCTCATTTTCCTTAACCATGTTTTCTTTAACTCCAAAATTATCTGAAATATTTACATTGACATCTTTAACTTCTATATGTGCTTCTATTTCTACAGAAATAGCATCTTAATCCTGAACTACGATTATTACACCTATTTCGTCAATAATCCTTTCTGTTTCTTGTTTCGTACTTAGTAACCGGAATTCTTGAACATGCCGTAAAAGTGGAAAAGATAACAATGTTGCTTCGAAGTAAATACCAGGGCAAGAAATAAAAGATAAGTCTTAATCTTTTGGAAATGGTTTCGAAATCTCACTCTTTAGATAATGGAGCTCTTTAGGAGGAAATCTATGTAAAGAGCTATACGATAAATAAAGAACGATTTAGGTAATCTTTTGGTTTATCATTCCCATTGGCAATAATCCGAGTAAAGTGCTGAAACTAATATATGTAGTTACTAAATATTAAGTCTTTACTTAAGTGGTTGCCGGCTTATAAAATTTATTGTCACTTAAATTCAAAATCACTATGTTATGTTCTTTTTTTTAAACTAGTTATTAGTCCGTATCTTAGTCAAATCTAATCTTATATAAGTTTTTTTTCACGATTGTTTTAATATTAGAAAAAACTCTTAAAACGAAACATATTTTTTTGGATTTGTTGTTGCAAATGTGATAATTTTTATCTTAAAGATAATTTTTTAACGGAATGAGTGAAGATTTTTTTTACTTAATGAAATGTCTTAAGTATAAAGTTAACTGTGGGTATGATTTCAAATCAATGTAATCACAGATCAAGTGAACTGTTTCATAAAATAGCAGCTTCATAAGTAATCAGTTTACATACAGTGAAGCATTCTGACGCATTTAAACATCTCTCAACTTCGCTTGTTGAAAAAGCACTCACACGCACACTTGTTTTCAATAAACCTGACATTGTAGAACACACCAATCATCCATCTTTCCCAGCGTACTCGTATTTGCTCATATCGTATACATTAAAGTCAAACTGATACATTTAAATCAAGATGATTGCAGTATCCGTATCGGGAGGAAAGCGTGTCTTTTAATCAGCCGTTCGTTCAGCTTGCTCCATTGCTCCTTTGGTATGTCCTACAAAAACAGGTTATCGGGTCGATGCATCAATGCATATTACATGTGAATTCAAGCGATTCTCTCCCTCGTCGTTTGCATGAACGCAGTTAATCATGCCATCACGCTATATTAGCGCGGCATTTATAAATAAACAATGTCTATTAATAAAATAAATTGTGTATTTATTTTATTAATAGATCTGTGTATTAATTTACGGCAAATTGTTAGAGAATATAGACATAATTCTTCGGTAGCTTCGACGCAGGAAATGTGAAGAGGTGTGCTTTTAGAGATATGATCTATAAACTTACAACTTGTCACTATCCTATCAGTAACAACGAAACAGGTTGACTTTAATAAGTTTAGTTTAGATTTATTAGAACGCTTAGATTCATATACGTAATGTTCATAATTCGTAGATGCTTTTTAACACCAGGTAAATTCACAGAAGCGTTGCCAAATCTGTTAAATCCTATATTTTTGCTTCATCTGTCTTGTTAGTACATCTCTCTACAAAAACGCCTTGTCTAAGGTAAGAGATTTATGATCCAGGTTCGTCTTTAGTTTTTCTAACAACTCGCAGATATACTCTTTAGAGCTCAAACTTATAAACAGCTTACGACGACGTAACATGCTACGGCCCTGCAACGTGACGTCGAAGTCCATTTCACGGTGCCGTGACGTGCCACGTTGAACGACGTCGCGTATTAACAATGGCGCATTACCGTAGTTAATTACGAGAAATGGAGTACAATAGACGTGTTCTCCTCCTGCTAATATGATCGAAGACTGATAAAGAAGTACTGGGACCATCCATTCATTCATCCATCGATCCATCGTGGCACGTTGCGTTGTCGTAACGTGTTTATGTGTTTGAGCCCTTAGGTGTCTGTAAATACGACCCCATACTGAGTAAATAGGTTCGTAGCTTGTTCCATCCAGTTTCATATACGAGATACCGACACACGACAGATTTATGTAACTACAAAGATAAAAACACTTACATATAGGCTAATTGGCAAGAAAATGCCCTGGTAAAATTAGCGTAGTTAGCGTGCCGCTAATATATTCATCTTTACAAGCTGCTGTTTAAAATAATGAATGTATAATGGAAAGTATAGAGTCAATGGTTTCTTAGTTCTTTTCGATTTCTTCTAATTGGTTTTGTGCGTAATTGTGTTAGTTTACATAATGTTCAATGTTGTTTGTTTAATTATGGTTGTGTTCAATAAAGGCAATTAAGGTTGGTTACCGCATATTGTAACTTTTATTGTGACCATTCGGTATATACTTGTAACTATATTCGTTGGTGATATTTCAGGAGGTTACGAGTCTGAAGCCGGGTTTGCGATCATTATTATTGTCATTGTAAATGTCGAATACAATCATCATTACATAGTATAAAACAAAGTCGCTGTCTGTCCCTATGTAAGCTTGAATCTTTAAAACTACGCAACGGATTTTTATGCAGTTTGATTTAATAGATAGAGTGATTAAAGAGGAAGGTTTACATGTATAATACATGCGTAATGTTTATTTAATAGTAGCACCCGTGCGAAGCTGGGGCGGGTCGCTAGTATTACAATACATGGCATAAAAATAGCATAAATATAGTTGAACCAAATTGGTGATCGACTTTGAATGTGGAGTAACAGATTTTCGGGTCATAGTCGCACTGGGGAGAGCGTTGCTCTAGCAACGACGGTTTTTTTGGTTCAACTTATTAACTTATACGAGTATACCTACTTTTCCTGGAACATTACTTCAGTTGTTAGCTTATTATCTTAGAGTTGTATTGCAATTATTATGAGTTTTACGGCATCTGGCGGTTAGGTAATTGCTGTGTGATTTAATTGGACATTGCCTTGACACTGTTCATTACGAAGGTTCGTTAAAATACCTTGAACGTTTGCTTAGTGAAATGTTGATGAGGTATTTAATTTTCCGGGTTCACTACAGGGTCTTGTAAAAAATTTATTACTTGAATTAAATTATACATTTTTGTTGGCGTATTTCATCGATATTTATGTACCCACTAGATTAGGCGTACCGTAGGTACAGTCATTTTATTTCACTTAGGTGATCTGCAGGATATACACCTTTACATTGATGACATTAGTGCAGTTTTGACCTTTACGCAGTGTGCGAGCGTGCTGTAAGTTTTAAAAGTTCTGCTACACTATATAATGCCAATGAAGTGCTGTTGTAGACTTTTGTATTAACTTTCAGTATTTTGACAAATACTTTCTAGGAACTTGCTTGTCTATCGCTAGGATATGAGTCGATGGTGTATATAAGATGGACTGTATATAAGAAGGACTTAGCCTGATTCTCGATATAGTGCCTTGAACGGCTTTGCCATTCTTTTATTTCGTCCTTGCTATGTGCCTAAGCTTAATCCCGCGAAGTATTTGGTAAGTAGCATTATTTTTTTTTGTGTCTGGATGTAATTTATATTAACTATAGTAAGTATGTACTTAGAAATACGTACTTGTCTATATTTATAGACAAGTACGTTTATCAATTGTCTAGTTTTCAAAGCACAAGCTCTGCTTAGTTTGGGTCTGGATAGTGTTGTGTGAAAGTTATGGAATAAAAAATAAATCATAAAAATCCGGCTAAGAGCGTGTCGGGCCACGCTCACTGTAGGGATCCGTAGTTTCCTATCCGTCATAAATTTCAACTACGACTTCAACGCGAAGTAGTCCATGTATAAATTAGTAACCCAATTTCCCGAGAACGAAACTTTGTCGGCGTGACTGATAAACATATTGGTACCAAATTTTAGCTTTCTAGTGCTCACGATCACTGGTATTCTCTGCGGAGGGATAGGCAGACAAACAGACAGACTTGGCGAAACCCTAAAAATTGAACTGTTTACCATTGACACACAAAAAAGATCTTTGGGACATAACTATATATTGATAGGCTAAGCTGAAACTACATCAACTGAAAACGTTGACTTCCAGTCATAACACTGCGAAGTTATTGCCGTAATAAATATTTCTTAAACGTAAAACTTTCTCCATTGTGAAAACTAATAAATATCCATAGCATATGATTGATCTACGAGTACGATTCTATAGTTATCAGAGCGATGTAGATGTTTATCGTTACTAAGAATCATAAAGTACTGTGAAACAACTAATTGGAGAGCAGTTGAGGGAAATATCTTTTAATTAGTCGAGACGAGATATTTCCATCGTCGTATAGATGGAAGAAAAACTATGTAGATGATTGTCTACTGCTGAAAGAGAAATTAGTATTCCATTTGACAGATTGTTCATTAACTATTTAAACCAAAACAAAATCTGCTATTTTATACGAATTTTACGTGAACTATGACGCTTAATAATATTCTCATAAATTAAAAATAAATATCCTTTGGAAGCCTTGTGTCGAGATTCTGAAGACAAAAATTGATTGCAATTTTTTTACGGTTAAAAAAAAATCACATAGGTTCTGGTAAAGTTTTGTGAAAAATTCGAGAGAGCGACGGAAGTTACCGAATGTACCAAACGTTCAGGCTCTCTTTTATGGCATTGCCTCTTTTCAAAACATTTCTTTTGCAAAGAGCAAGTTTGAAAAGCATGCATACGTTAACAATACACGGACTGCGAAGAGCCCTTTTAAAGCCTTTTATAACTTGTTTCTAAAGTTATTTTCCTTCTTTGTTCATAGTTTTTCAAAAAGACAATAGGGCCCTTATATTGCGTCAAACACCGCTGTACACAGTTCTATGCTAAACACTAAAGAATCTTGTTTGCACACGTTATCTGGGACCCATTAGCAACCCATTAGCACCCATTCACATGCTTCCTTATCTTTCTCTTTCTTTCGCGGCCAATTTCTCAAGTTTACTCAACAATGCTATTGATAAACTCTTTTTCTTTTATTTCTCTTAAGTTAAAAAGAGTTACCTGCTTATCATTGCTCTCATAAAAGATTTAAAACTTGTCACTACTAAGTCTTCTCGTCTTATTAACGAGTTTTGCGCATTTTACACATTATTCACTTCAAGATATTGCAAAGTACTAACATAACACTCATTAATATTTTGAGATTAGTTTAAAACAGATTAGTACTGCTCTAAAAACTGGCATGTCCTAGAACAAAAAAAAATGAAGACTTGTACAATCCGCATTGAGCCCGCGTGATGGATTATGGCCCAATCAAAAGATGGAGAAAAAATGGTAATAAATTAATAATCCCTACTCCCGTAAAAAAAAATATATTGTCATTTCTATAATTTATTCATTAATTTGGTTTGACACAAGTTGGTACAACATATAAATTTGGGGAATCTCTTTTAGAATAACATCAACGTGACTTAGGTCCTTACATTACATTATTAAGAGAAAACCGTACTCTCACATGGTCAAGGTTTCAAGTCCACTATGACTCATTGTTTGTAAGTTTTACGCCCTTGAATCCGACGCAGCCCAGGCGCAAGATCATCTGGTTCTTATGTAACGTTTGTTGCCCGTATGTTGCGGTGAGCATTGCTATGTTTATTATTGTTTTTATTGGTTATTGGAGAGTGTTTCTCAGAAATATTGTTCGTGGGATTGGAAAGAAACAGAAAATAGATTTGGCTGAGTTTACCATGACTTCTTGGCTTGTAAGATATTCTTTTCGAATTTCTACTTGAAATAAAAAAGATCTGATTGACGCTGTCAAGGGAAATATCCAGTAATTTATTCAAATTAGATAGAGAGCCAGCTCTTTCTGAACTGCAATATCCCCGTAATCATCAAGTTTTTGCCTTTGTCCCATGTTATCGGGGCTCGGCTCAACCTGGTTTTTTCTTCTTCCATTCTATCTTATTAACCGCTGTCACTTCCTTTCATATCGCTTCAAATAATCTTACGGAATGTTACATTCATTGACCAAACGAACAAGAACCCTTTGCAATTTATTTTCAATAATTTTTCCATTCAATTTCACATTCAATCAAAAGCCTCTCTTCGCTAATTAGTTCTAGAACAAACGCAACGTTAGTAACTTCATCAAAACAATGTGTATGCAAACAATGCTTATGTTTAATGACTGTGAAATAGTACAGAAGTAATAATAGTTGGTTATTATGACCCGGTACCGTACTTGCAACTTTCTGTTACTTGTGGTTAAGTTTCTTTGTCTGACTTCTTACTCGGATACTAGATTTCACCTTTACTTTGTTTGTAGTGCTTAAATGTTGATGGCAAATTGAAAGAAGTAATGAAGTTGATTGTTTTGTTGTACACATATTGTTTTACCAACTTTTCTATTGCAACATTATTAAATATTTTGGGTTTAATCTTTCGAGTACCGTAATTAGAGACATAATAGCAAATCATGCGAACGCGGGCGTTCGCTTGGGGCTCAAGAGCCTAATGCCTGAATCTAGTCAGGTATGACAAGTTTTTCTTATGAGATTAGGTGTACGATAGGTTCTCTTAATCTTTTAGAGAATACACTTATGTTTGTCATATGTATGTGTTATTCAGGAATTATGAGTAGACCTGCAAAAGTATCCACCTAAGTCCAATAACTTCTGGGTATCCACCTAAGTCTTCTAGTTCTTCTTAAGAACTTCTGGTTCTTACAGAGGAAACTAACATTATTAAAAATTCTTTTACTAATAGAATAAAATATAGTAAGTAAAACATACTGTGAATGAACCTGCGATAGAAGATCAACTTGACCCAATTCCAAATGATTACAAAGCAAATATTGACTTTCATTATTTGCGATCGTGTCTTTTCACATATTGCTGTCTATATTGGCACAATCTGAAGTACTATTTACTTACCAATTGATAAAACCATCAAAGATAGAAATCCTTCAGTAGGTTAGGTAGTTAGATAGGAAAAATCCTTTAGCCTTAAATCGAATGGAAAGTTGCAGCAGTTTCCGTAAATGTTGATGTTAGAATTATCCGAAAATATACTAAAAACCAATAATTTTAAAGACTCCAGTTTACTAACTTGATTTTTAATATCGGAATTGTAATCCACTAGAAAAACTGCTTCAACTTCAGAAAAAAAAGTAACTTTTGTGAAAAAAATAATCAACTCAATATGTAGGACACCTATGATGTCTCTTCATCTTCCCATTCTGAATAGTACCAACAGATTCTTTATATATCTTGGGTATTGTACGGGTACAAATCCCACATGTATGTCTAATTATAAAACTGCAGCAGAATCTAGGCCCATTGTCGCTATCAAGTTCCCGGCTAGAAGATAACGTATGCAAAATTGTCATGAAACCTAGTAACGGGAAATCATGTGGGTAGTGACCCTATTAAAGTTGCGGATATGCGAAATATAATATGGTTATGCAACTCGTGAACTGAGGGTTATGGCGTGTCGTAATTGTGGAGATACTAGAGATAATACTTAAACGTGTTTAGAAGAGGCTAGTTAATTTGAAACTGCAGAACCGGAACAATAAACAAGCATTGGTGTTGTTAGTAACGCGGCTTTAGAACGCAAATTTGTACTGTAATATCCGTATCTTTCAGTACAAATAAAAAAAAAAATCACCTCTATACCCGTGTATAGAGGTGAATTTTAGACAGCAAAAGATAGTCTTTTGATGATTTTTTAATGAAAAATAAATGTACAAAAAACGGCTTAAAGGAAACTACGTCCTGTAATTTATTCTATTCAATTTTTATGATTCGAATATACCAATACCAGATGGAAGGAAATGAAATTTTAAAATGCCATGGATTCTGGGATAACAAACAAACTAATGCAAGTGTTAAATATGCAAGCAATAATATAATCCACGTGTAACCATATCGCATAGCAAAGTGAGCAATAAAGACTGTTACCAATTGTAAGTAATTTTACTTCACATTTATTTTGAAACATGCGATCCCTGTTTTATGGGGTCCTAATTCACAAGCTCTTCACGCAGCGATACCGCAAACCGCATTCGTCTATGGTCATGAATTTTGCTCACGAAACACATAACTTTCGTAGCTAAAAATAGCCCCACGAATATCTCCCGTAACATAAATAGATCCTATTAGGAATGCAGATATACGAGCTTACAATCCCTTAGAGGGACTAGATTTTCTGCAGCTCTGAAATCAATATGGTAACGAGCCAGATAAATCAGTCGTATATGGTATGATATTCCATGCGCGTGCGACCCGACCCTGTGCCGTATCAGGCACAAGGCCAGTTGCAACAAACACAATATGTAATACCAACGTAATTACGAGAGAAATGCTCCAAATACAATTTGGGGAGGTGCCAAGACCTTGTATGGTTGTTTATGAGATTTTTTTTTAAAGCGAAAAGGGCATATGAAGCTGGGTTAATTTAAACTTTGCCGAAACTACAGAAATTTTAAATCTCGATTGCTTTAAGGTCGATCGACCGATCAACTGTTGAACTTGCTGTAGTATCAAGTATCAATTAGTGAAGATAATAAAGGGCAAAGAGAAAAAACAAAACATAGTGAAGAACTTAATCTGGAAAGTCAAAGTCAAAATCTTTTTATTTCACATAGGCCTACATGGGCACTTGTAAAACGTCAGAAGCTAGTGCACGGTTCCAAATTGGTCGTTTCCTATGGAGAAGAACCGGCAAGAAACTCCATGGTTACTCTTTTAAAATAATTGTTTCTTTTACAATATTTCCATATTACAGTATTATCACATTATGTAAGGACAGTGCAGACCAGTCAATATTGAAATCGTACCGTAAAAGTGGTAGGAAGTAATCTAAGATTTGCGTCTACAATGTTCTCACATTCACATTATTGAAAGAAGCTATACAAAAGAAAAATAATCACAATTCTCTATAAGACAATTACATTATATTACGGATCTATAAAATGGTGATCTAGGGAATATTGTATGAATATGTCAAAAAAAAAAAAAAAATTGATGTCGTATATAAAAAAAGGAAAAAGATGGAGCAGTTAACAGACAATTACTCAGAATATTAAGGGTGCTAATTAAACAGGCTTCTTTTTAATGTCATAATTCGCCCCCAAAAATGTATGTTGCCTTCTAAATTACTAAGTCAGCCACAATTAACGAGCATCTAAAAAATACTATCATAACCACTAGTTATCTTCTATGTAAACCACTCTAAATACAGCTCAGCACGATAGTTATTTTTTAGCATCTAAATTTGTAACATGCATTGTAACAGTAAACTTCTAAAATACTGTTAAATGACATCAAAAAATATATTTGTTTAGCTTCTAATTTTTTAACTCAGTACGTTTAAAATGTACCTCATCCCATATTAATTGATCGTCAAAAGTTTGCTAAAAATGTCATCAAATATATACTCATCATCATCAGCCTAGCGTAAGTCCCGGTTGCTACCTTGGCTTTCACCTCGGTGCCCGGGGTCCGCTTTCCTGCCTAGTCTTCTCCACTTCGCTCGGTCTTTTGCATCCTCTGCCTTAAGCCCATTAGCACGCATATCGTCCCTTACGACGTCGATCCAACGCCTCTTAGGCCTACCTCGTTTTCCGGGTCCCGGCGGAGGCGGCATGGCGAGGCATCTGTTACCCACGTAGTCTGCCGGTTTTCGTAAAACGTGGCCATACCAGCGTAAGCGACCCTCCTGCAGTTTATCCGCTATGTCACGGACCCGAAGGCTGCCCCGGATGCGGGAGTTCTTAATGCGGTCTTTCCGCGAAACTCCAGACATCCAGCGCAGCATATTCATTTCCGTGACACGCAGGCTTTGCTTATGTCGCTCAAGTACAGGCCACGCTTCACTGCCATACAAAAGGACAGGCCTAATGATGGTCTTATAGACCTGTCCTTTGAGCCTAACCGGCATTTTGGGGTCACAGATAACCCCCGCCACCTCACGCCATTTCGCCCAGGCCGCCGAGATACGTGAGTCGACGTCGCAATCGACGTCCCCGGACTCGTGGAGCACCGATCCCAAGTACCTGACCTGTTCCGTGCGCTCAACTGTGTCTTCGCCAATGCGAACAGGAGCAGCGTTAGTTGTGTTACAGGCCAAGTACTCGGTCTTCGCCGCATTAATCTTCAGACCGCCGTTTTCCAGCGACTCCTTCCACGCTGCCACACGTCGAACCAAGCGCCCACTGTCCGAGTCCGCCAGCGCGATGTCGTCTGCATACATGAGCAGCCACGGCGGCTGCTCATGTAAGTCCCTGATGGTGGAGGACAGCACGTCCAGCACCACGCTGAACAGAAACGGACTAAGGACAGAGCCCTGGTGAACTCCGACGGTGATGGGGAAGGGTTTCGTATCGCCAACAGCGGTCCGAACCACAGAACCGGAGTCTCGGTACATATCTCGGATGATGTCAACATAGGTCTCGGGCACTCCTTTGGATCTCAGCGCCCACCAGATCACATCACGGGGGACACAGTCGAAGGCCTTCTGCATGTCTAGGAACAAGAGGTGCAGAGGCGTATTCTTCGATCTGTATCCTTCCATGGTAACCCTTAGGGCAAAGATGGGGTCCATGGCGCCATGGCCTGGTCGAAACCCATATTGACATCCCGAGACGGTGCACTCCTGCCGGATCCGAGAGTCAATCACCCGCTCGAAGAGCTTCATGGTGTGGGACATAACCTTAATCCCACGGTAGTCGCCACACTCCTGCACCGATCCCTTGCCTTTGAAGACTGGAGTGATAATACTCAGTCTCCATTGACTCGGGATCTTTCCGGTGAGGAGCATGCGGTTAAATAGGTGGGTTAAGATGCCCACACCACGAGGTCCCATCGCCTTCCAGGCTTCAATGGGGACTCCGTCGGCACCGACAGCTTTCCGGTTCTTCATGCGGCGAAGAGCCACATGCACTTCTTCAGGCGTAACCGGGGGCACAAGTCCCTGATTTGGAGGGAGAACCGGAGACAGCACCTCTTTGTGCTGCTTGTTCAGCAGCTCGTGGAAGTACGAGCGCCATCTCTCCTTCACCGCGAGGTCCTCGCATAACAGATTGCCGTCAGGGTCTCTTACACAGCGGCACTTAGTGATATCCAGTGCCGCTTTGACCCTGGAACGTGCCAACTTATAAATGAGCTTTTGCCCCTCAGACGATTCCAACTTATCATAAAGTGGCTGTAAGTGGTCTCGTCTGGCTCTGGCTACGGCCCTCTTGGCGGCACGTTTAGCAGCTCTGTATGCGTCGCGGTCTTCGGGAGATTTGGAAGCTTGCCACGTTTTGAAGAGAGCTTTCTTCTCTCTGATCTCCCTCTGGACTGTGTCATCCCACCACCAAGTCTCCTTGTCACACTTGCGGCCGCCCCTGGACAAGCCGAGCACCGACTTTGCCGCTTTAGTGATGGCAACCTGAATCCTGTCCCAGTGGCTTTGCACCGGTTCGCCATCGGTTCCGTCGCACTTATCGCCGATGGCCGACGCGAACGACTGGGACGTGGCTTCATCCAGTCGCCACCACCGTATTCGGCGTTGTTGGCGCTCAACAAACTTGACCTTAGGCTTGACGCGCAAGTCCATGACAAGGAGACGGTGTTGAGCAGTGAGACTCTCGCCGGGTATGACCTTGCAGTTGGCCACCTTACTGATGTGGTGCCTCCGTGTGAGTAAGAAATCGATTTGGGTAGCGTACCTCCCGCTCTCGTAGGTAATCAGGTGTTCGGGCTTCTTTTTGAAGAACGTGTTCACGATGGCAAGGCCGGCAGCCGCACACGTTTGGAGGATATTCTCCCCCTCCGCGTTACGGCTACCGTATCCAAAGCCACCGTGAACATGCTCAAACTCCTTGCACCTGTCACCCACATGACCGTTCAGATCACCACCCAAGACGATTCCCTGTGACAACGGGATGCCACGAAGCACCCCACCGAGTTGATCCCAGAACGCAGCCTTTTCAGTGTCGCTGCAACCGACCTGAGGTGCGTAGGCACTTATCAAGTGGGTTACAACCCCGTCAATAAGCACACCTACGACCATAAGCCGATCACTGTAGCGTTTCACCTCCAGGACTGCGTCTTGAAACTCCTCGGAGAGTACAACGGCCACCCCGTTCTCCCCACCGGCTGCACCCGTGTAGATCAGCTTGTAGCCATTCCCGATGAGCCGGGACCTGCGGCCTTTCCACCGAGTCTCCTGCAGGAATGCCACGGCCACCTTTCGCCTGAGAAGTACATCGGCTAACTCTCTCGCGCGTCCGGTCAGCGTGCCAATGTTGAGGCTGGCGAAGCGGATTTTCCGGGTTGGGGCTCGCGTCTTTGGCCGTGTTCGCCCCATACACGGTAGCCCTTGCCCACTTGCCACAGGAGTCGGGCGAATCTCCTGCGCGCCGTTTTGCGGCGGCGCCCTATCCGTGGCAACATTCTTTCTAAACTTGACCATTTTTAGTGGCTATTTGTGGCCTTTACAGGAGCGACTGCCGTCTGACCTCCCAACCCTAAAAGGGAAAGCCAGCGCCAGAGCCTCATCTGCTGTTCGGCAGGTGCCCCAACTTGCAGGGGAGGTTGACTTGGGCCCCGAAGATCGTGGTGGGGCCCCATATGCACCCAATCATCAAATATATACTATTGGCCACTAATATTACCAGAAGGTATTAAGGAGAGACAAAATAATTAACTTTATTTTTGAAAATCGTTTTTTTTTTATTGAATTATCGTTATTTTACGTATAGTAAATAATAGAAACGTAAAAAGAATGTAGGCACCTTCCTAGACAAAAAAGAAAATAAAAACATTATTGGTTAATTAATGCAGCTCGCGCTTTAGTTGGCTATCCACGCTTTCTTTTTAATCCCAGTGGTTGTGACTTTGCCTCTAATGGTTTTTTTATGGTAGGTAAAAATCATCCAATGACGAATCCCGCTCTTGGGCGGAGCGGGAAACAGTGTCAGACTGTTACTGACTAAACAACCTACCCCGTTCCTCCCTTGCCTTATTCCCAGAGCCCCGGTAATACTTTCGCACCAACCCTCGGCTCCAGGAGGCTTCGACCCTGAAGGGCCACTACAGTTTGCTGACAACTCCTTGAAGCACGCGGGAACAGTGCGCGCCGTTGACGACTTGGACTAGGCCTGGACAGTTACCAGATGACCGGACGGCGAGTAACCGATTGCTCATCGTCCGCGAGCCAGTATCTACGGTGGCCGGATATCGGCGGGATCGCGGCGGCGTCGGCTACGGCGAGGGCGCGGTTGCCTTTGCCTTATGCGTTCGGCTTCCTCCTTTACGAGCATTACTGCTTCGCAGAAGGAGGCGTCCGCCTGCCATTCCTCTTCGCTGCGGACCAAGGCCTGAACCAAGGCCCGGCGCGAGAGGTCGTCGCCGCCGATTACCTCTGTAGCTGTACTTGCGATAAAAGTCTGGACAATCACAGCAACCAGTAAACCACTCGGTCTAATTGTTCGGTAGTATTACGCTCCAAGATGAAAAAAACACTTTTTTGTTTTTTGTATTCTTCAAAACTCCTGAATTTCTTGTCAGCTTGATTGAAATTGAATGAGTTGTTACCTGGAATTAAATACGTGGTGCTGGCTGATGTTGAATGTACGACTCTAATTTTGGTATCAGTTTTAGCGATAAAAGAATATGATGCATGCTAAGTTATAATAAGTGATGCTTTCTGTCGAAGCTTGAATTATATTTTTTTGAGGACAGTGTTTTGAAGCTATAAAACGTAAAATAGTGACGAAATGTAAAATCCGTGGCCGAGTTAGTAAATTAGGTGGCAATGTATAAATGAGAAGGACAAGTCACAATAATTGATGATCTTTACTTGACGCTTTCTATAGCATATTTTGTTGGCGGTGTAAAAAAGTCGAATTAGTTTATTAGAGGCTATGTTATTTTCCCGTTGCTTAGTTATAAAATTAGAAGTTTAATCCAGTGTCCAATAAATAATTTTGTGGCTAGACTTATAATTTCCCGAATATTAATAAGTTACCAGGGGGCCACATGTGCAGAAGTCATTGCCAGACAAGCGTGTCTTCGACATAGTCTCTAACCTTATAATAATAAAAAAGAAAGAAAGAGAAGTTTAACCGGTAGATAAACCTGTACCTATCTTAAGCAGAGGTTGCACCCCGTACAAAGCCGTACGTTCTGACAAAGGACAGGATGTCGGAGCGACGTTCACGAACAAATTATGTGATTAAAGAGGAAAGGCTTATGTCATACTTATTTTGACTGGTAAATTCAAATCAGTCGTGCAAAAAAGGATAGAAGGTGACGCATAATCTTTGCATACATATTTTGCATTCTATCGTGAATATGATTTCACGTGCGACTTCGCCAAGTTATTGAACGCAATAGCTTAACTAATTCACGCTTCAACGCCTATGCCTCATTTGTATGCAAACCGCCTACCAGTGATTAGTTTGTAATTACTGATTAATGATGTTGGCTTATCGCCAATATTGGTACATGCGTATATAAGTAGTCGTCTCCCATTGTGAAAAACTGTATCGTCACGTATTACGTTTTAATCTTTCTGCCACCGTTTTCTAAATTTTTAGTTACATATGTTCTATTTTTTCAAGAATAATGGTGTTTGAACCGAGACTAAATTAATTTTGATGACATCTTTATATTTCACTGATGTTACAAGCAGTTCGTGGTTAGGATTTCGTAATCGTGTTCTGTTAATTTCATTTAGCGTTAGCCCTTGTTATCTATTAATAGTTGGGAGCTTGGATTTAACAGAAGCGTTTAATTTTGTATCAGATTAGTTTGTTCCTTATGTTGAAATCTAGAAAATTCAATCTGAGGAAATCAAAATATGATAACATGATCACACCAGTACGTATTATGTCTTATAGCCCTATAAGGTGAAATGATGAGCTGGTGCGTTTTGCAGGAATCATTGTGGCTACACTTGATGATGGAAAAAGAAGGTCTAGAAGGACTAACGCAACATTAATTTTATAGATTTGAAATTTTTAAAACTAAGATTTCTTCTTTCTAGATGTGTCTCACGGAATGGATAAGACTTCGCGACTACGTCGGTGGGCGTTCCCGCAAAGTCCTCGGACGGGAGATACCGGCTTGGGTCTGGGAAGCCTACCAGGTAGTCGGAGTGTTCCTGTTTGGCTGTGCCTGCCAGCAGCTTACCACCGATGTCGCCAAGTACACTATAGGAAGACTGAGGCCACACTTCTTTGACGTAAGTTTTTTTAAATTTGTTTTTAGACTTGGCAACTTTTGAGGAGGTTATGCTAACTTCTATATTACTAGAGCCAACATTTATAATACAAATTGTAGTTCTGCTTGTCAGACTTGGCACGTGGTGAACGGTTTAGTAAATGCAAACGAGGCTTCAGTAGGTCAACAAACCAGATTCATTGTTGGCTACAGAACGATAGAGACTTGTGTCACGCTTATCCCTTAGAAACATAATGGAAAATTATTGATTTACATATCGTGATACAGATTCAAATTGGACTGTGAAAACTTGTTTTATAAATGTGTGAACAGCGCCGTAGGCGGTTGTGCAGTATTATAAAATATATTAACTTAACATCTGTTTTTAACGTTATATGTAGGTACAATATTAAACGAATACGAGTACATACAAGTTTAGTGTGTAGACCAGTTTCTGACATTGCTTTGTATTATCGTCTTTTTCGTTTATTCATTTCCTTTTGTTAGTTTCAGAGTTTTCTATTTATCCAATTTTAAGTACATGGTACTGGATATAGTTATAATCACAGTTTCTAAGTTGTTCTGCATACGGTTACCATTCGCGTCCTATTAATTTTATCGTTTCCTACAGTTAGACCTCCCATACCACTATTACAGATTTCTGTACTAAGCCCTGCATAAATTTCAGGCTTATCAAAAGCTGATTTCTCTCGTAAGTAAACAGAATCACGCGCAAGTTATAACATGGAACAGTCGCGACAAGGGAAATGTTGTGTTTTCATTGTTTTCAGTGATTATGGCATGTGTACGTAGATTGAACGTGCAGGTTTCCACGTATGTTTCTAAACAAATACCAGATATATTTAATTTGTACTACAGAGATTAGTTTGTTTTGTATGATTTCACTCGTGACATAGTCTAAATTTTTTTCTTTATTTCCATTTAGTCTTCGCTGTTTTTTTTTTAAATAGCTGATTTTTTCATTTGCTAAAGTATTTATATTATAGGGGTTCCAAAAATCTCTTTCGTTTCCATCTATGGTTGTTCGTGATTATTTTTTATTTTCTTTTTGTTCTTGCTGTTGATATTGTATAAAAGGGGTCATTGTTACAAGCATTAAAGCCGTTCAATCATAAAATACATGTCATGTTTATCAGTCTCCATTATTTTATGACATTGTAATATTTAATGACCAGAGCGCCACGATAACAGCTGATTCATTTTACGTTTTTCCTTGCTTCGTAATTATTCGAGTTTTCCATTGTTCTCCCTTCTTGAAAAACTTGTTTGAACAACTGTTTAAGTATTGTTATTTTTTCTTATAATACCTGGTCCTTAGCACTAAGGCGTTTTACGAACTTTAAACATTTATTGAGCAATAAAATATCAATAAATCCATCAATTTAAATGGTTTACAGCTGCTTAAAGTTTTTATTTAATTTGCTTTACTGCGTTAACGTTTTCTTCGGTCAATGTAGAAACCCTATTTTTTAGAAAGCTAGCATATGTCTCCTGGTCTTCAAATATATTAGTTTCCAAGAAATATACTAAAAAAGCATACTTTCTTTAAATTATGTATTCTATAGGCGATTGTTCTGTCAGTCACTTAGTCATGATTACGACGTGCTAGAAAACCAAATATTTAGGTTCAACTTTAGTGACCGTTGCGGACTTAGTCATACAAAAAGCATAAATTACAATGAAGCGTACATTTTCTAATGTGTGTAATGGTTTAGTTTGGTGACAAAAGGACATGTCTAGAAATAAGGATGCATTACATACAGTCATTTGGGCCAGGATTGCAACAAAAGACAAACACACACATACATGCAACACACACATAGCATATAACTCGTACGTATGTGTCTATAGGAACATTTAGAAGATTTAACCCAGATATAATACAAGTGGAAAATGAAAGAACATAATTTGATTTTAGTTAGTGAGAGTCTGACAATTCTTCACACGTGCTTCCTTAAGCGGGAGAAGTCATTATTTGATGATTTCCCAACCAAAAAAATCGTTTTTCGAATTAGACTTTCCACGTTATGGTTCTATTAACTATAATTAGAATTATCAATAGAATACTTGACTTATTTCTTTTATTGATTGTGTCAAAAAGTAACTTTATCCAAAATCCCATAATTATTTTTTGTTTAGTCAAACTTTTATCAAGTTTGCTCAAAAAATAGCGAGTTTTTCCCACCACGTAATTTTCGTAAAACCAGCATTTGCTATGATAATTGCTGTTTCAGATTCAAGATTTCATTCTGGCGTTATTTGTTTTTTAACACAAAAACATTTTACAAAAGCATAGTAAAAAAAAATCCTAATAAATAGCTTAATTTATAAGCGGAATATATACCAAACCTTTTCAAAGTTTTGCCACAAGACCGAGACTAATAAAGATATTTCTATCCACTCGTAAAATAATTACAAATGGTCGTTAAATATTTACAGAATGGATATTTACGGCGTCTGCGCTCCGGTGACGGTTTACTTAATGGCTGTGGTCAAGAACCGTAACATCGTTATTAGTAAACCTATATCTTAGTAACACGTGCTCTTAATAAATTTAGATATGGTTATATTTCATAATCAAGTGTTACGTTATTTTAAGAAGCGTAGAAATAAACTTATTATAATGGGCAGGTCTATATTATTGATTGCTATTTATTTTGCTTTACTAACACTAGGCTAAGAACATTGTTACTAACAATAATATGGAGTAATCTGAAATAAAATTTATTTTTATTATATTAAGGATCCGTTCTACGAGCTAATAGTTAAAATTCGTTGTTTGTTGAATGAATATTATAATTTTGATGGATGCGATCCGCACAAGGCCGGTCATCGACAGAGAAGCTTATGTCCAACAGTAAACGTCTTTTGGCTGAAATTATTAATGAATGTAAGAATTGAATGATAGAAGAATATGTTATATGTTAAATTTAGAGTGTAAATATATTGTAGAATGTAGATTGATGCGAAGACCATATGAGTCAATGCGTTTTAGCTATAGACGAGTGTAAATAGAAGAAGTCCCCCATCGACAACCTGGAGGCTATCTATCCAGAATCACCTGCAGACATTAGACTTAACGCCAGAAGTGACACTGGCGTAAACGAGTCTAGAATGCTGGCTCTATATAAGAAACAAGCCTGAAGATTGTTTGATTGAATGTATTCGAAGAAAAGACCCGGAAGAAGCATATCAAAAGCTTTTTTCGCCTATTTTTTCAAATGAATGGTTCTAAAATATAGTGTTTTAGTCAAACTCGAGTGCTATTTAAATACGTTGATCCTTCCTTCTTGCTCTTTCTTGCAATTTACCTACAATAAAATAGATGCAGTAAAAACACAATACAACTGACACTATATCAGTACAAATCCCACACAAGTTGCAAGTCAATTGAGGAAACTGCTCATTACAGTGATCGTAAGCAGCGGACTAGTAAATTGCTACTATTCGAGCTATAAACCAACATTTAAGTACGGTATGCCCGTAACTGCGAGCTATTCTAACTGAATGGGGCTATATTGCTTGACAAACTGTTTACTTTGAGCAGTTAAAGTGTTAATGCTTGGATTGCCACATATAATTTCGTTATGTGGGCTAGTTAGTCAAATGACTATGTGATTTTTCCGGTAGACGTAATAGTAACATTGGCTTCCTGGTTTCTTTACTTTTTATTATGGATAGGCTCGCGTTTGACCACTATCTCATCTGATGGTAACGATGATATGATCGACGATAGTGCACAATTGCTTAGAAGTAATAAGTTCACTCTTGACTTGAAAGACCCTTAGGTTGTTGCTATCACGAAACACAGACTTAGGCAGGGGAATCGCAATAGGAATTGTTGAGGCTCATCTGGAGTTTGCAGCTAAAGCTTTATGCGTGGAGAGTGACCATTTTTAATAAATCATTCTTGTAATTGCTTGTGCTGATCCTTGGTTAGTCATGCTCTCAAAATCTACCAGATCTCACAGTCACCAACTAATCACCCTACAAATTATACCGCAGATCTGCAAAACACAGTCTTCTATGCACTAAATTCACTAAGGCAATAAGCATCCATGCACTTTGTATAATTCGTTTGACCTCAACGTTTATCTAATTAGAACCACTTGAGAATCGACGTATCAATTAGCTTGCGAAATTGCTTGTCAAATAGAGACTGCTCTTCAAGACAGCTGGTGTTTGCATTAATCTGGGGTGGGACCTAGATGTCCTGGATTGAGACAAAATGACTTTGCAAATCTACTCGCTCGTTCAGATGGTACAAGGACTTATACGAATCGTCTTTTTTTGGGTGGTTTGTCTAAATGGAGTGGGAGGTAGTGTCAGAGAATCTATTATTATTTATCTTTTACAATACCGGTTCGCGAGAAATCTTTCGAAAAATCTCGCTGATCTAACTAAAGCTTAGCGATTCAATGGGCTGAATGTTGTACCGAAACGATAAATAAAAGCTATTTCAAATAGTCTTGAAGTTCAAGCCCCTATCTGAAAGCAGGTAGCGGATTGGTCAAGAAAACATTCAGAAATCTAAGTCGATAAACGTAATGGGCACAAGCTTCACCACAGTTTTGCCACACGCAAGATGCGTGTGGTAAGCTCATAAATTCTACCAAGTTACATAAGAAAATTAGTGTATACATTCTTAAATTAAAAAGTAGGTTGGTACACATATTTGTCGCCTTTTACCTAATCACTTAATAGCATCTATATCTACTCGTTGGTCACAGTCAGGTCATAGATCCTATGTCCTCATCATGTCTATATTTATCGTTTTATGTCCGTTTTATAGCATCGCGATGATGTAATGGGTAAACTATTATTTTGTTTCTTTCCGAAGTTATCGTATTGAATAATGTCAGTAAATTTTGATGCAAAATTTATTAATCATTATGAATCGAGAATCCATCAATGCCCGCTCTTTTGGTTGGAGCTTCCAGGACCACAATAACTCTTTCGCACGATAACAATCCCGCAGCCCCAGTAGGCATCAGCTCTAGTTGGCTTATCGGACAGCGATCTACCCATTACTCACAATCCATATGCCCGAAAGTAGCTTAATCCCCAGTAAGCTGTCCAGTGATGATCATAAAATCTCCATTAATACCCATAACATTTCTCCCATCACACCTTATTCACATAAACATGATCAATAAGGAATTTTCCAACATAATTTTCACTCAAATAGCATGTCCCTTAATTCAAGTTCCTAAACGGGCTTTTACTTCACAAAGCCCAGTAACTTGGCAAGTGTATTTCGCCACAAATCCCTAGTGTCATCTAAATTATTCCAAGTTAAGCTTTGCGATGTCCACTCTATATTTACCTTACACTTTCTTATGACGTTTTGTAGTCTGGGTGGTTCTTGTAAATAAGCTTGAGTGTATACGGAGATTCGTTTTGGTCCTCCCGCTTTATCTTTTCAATAATGTTCATCATTATTATCACTATCCTGCTTTTTTCTCATTGGTTTTATTCGGCAATTAACATCTTCTTCTTCTAAATTTGTTCTTCTCTATCTTCCTTCAATGGCTCTTTTGGTTGGCTTAGTACACCAAATTCATGTTTATCTCTGTTTTATTTAGTTTCTGTATTTTCTTTAAATTTTAAGCTGCCATCTTTTTCACAAGCACGTGTCTTAATAATTCTATGAAGCTTGTTAGTGGTTCAGATTGGTGTAATTATTAATTGATAGATTGAATAGGTGCTAAATTGCGGCTATTCGTTGGAGAACTAATATTTGGACTTCTCAGAGTTGATTCAAAACCGATTAAAATTGACATAGCTGTTCTATAATTGCCCACTATTTGGGCTAATTGTTTATTGACTCTATAAACGGTCATTATAAGTGCGTAATTTTACCGTTGGGATCAATAAAATTAGAGAAATCAGCCCTAATATTTTTATGATGATTATAAATTAGAATACTCTTATCGTCTGCCGTACGTTATTGCTTGTTTATCGTTTCTTTTCGTCTCTTCACCTTTATATTTCCGGTCGTTCTTAGTTTCAACTATGCGTTTGTTTATATTCCTCATGAATTTCTGATTCATTTATTATCTTAAATAGCATTAATCAGGTTATTGATGTCCGCGGTCTCTATTGCAGTTGACTTGCAAGACAACGTCGTTCAACTCAATAACACACAACAATGTTGTTGTTGACAATGTTGTCCTACGTTCAACTCAACTGTCTTTAACTTTTAATACAATTTTCTATAACGTCCACTCCACACACAACTTTGTCTCTGTATGTTTCCTCATCTAAGTAGCTGCCGTTATAAATAATACTTACGCGGCTACGCGCTTCGCCGCCCGCGACCGTGTGATTTTGACTTATTGGCTGAACGCAGGCTGCATATAGTCTCTACTAAGTTCTGACGCTTTAACTTCATCATCCTTTGTCTACTTTCAAAACAAATGTGAAGAATCTACTTGTTCTGTTCATCATTGCACTAAACCGATTAGCGACTGATTATCACCATTTTCTCTACTGCTGGATGATGACCATCTCTATAATCTTATTTCCTCTTTTTACGCTAGATTTATTTAATCTCCTCACAAACAGGTCAAAAGAGACATCGGATATGGAGCGTAAATCGTTATTGTAGATTGTGGTTATACAAGTATTACCAAGTGTCACGGAAATGGGTGGTCATATTATTTTTGTAATACTACTTCCACCCATGATAATGATTGATATTCTAGTTAGTTCTTGAAAAAATTTGTATCTCCCATACTCCTTTCCATCAGCTGGTAACGACTTTGTACTGTACGCAAAGTCCAATTCTTTTATTGGGACTTGACATTTTTATGAGCTGAAGCAGAATTAAAATTTGATTTCCCATAACCGTTACATCCTGTGCATATGCCTCTTAAATTGTATCAACTTGAAAATACACCTCACATACATCTCATCATGAGCATCAAGGTTCATATTTATGACTATACGCATTCAATCCGTGCCGTTACTTACAAAACGCTTATGCCAAGTCTTCACGCCTACAATCAAACCAGCTTGATCAATATATCTATCAAAATGTCTGATTTAATGAAGTTTCAAGTTTGTCTTCAGAATAATTAATTGCTTTCAATTATTTTAGTTGAAACTTGATTTCCTCAATCAATTTATTGGCTTTATAAATCTTTAGTCATGGGCGGTTATGAATGATTGACTTGGTCTAGTGATATATTTAGAACGGGTCATGGGAAATTATTACATTGACTTAAGATTCTGTTGATAAATACGAAGGGATAAATTAATACATACTAGCTTTTGCTAGCAGCTTCGCCCACGTGAAAGTAGAGATAGGGTGTGTAAACAAGTGAACTTACTCAAGGGATAAATAATAGATATGCTTTATCCCATTCCAGGGCATACTCTATTCATTCAGCTGCTTGGGCGTAAGAGATTAACAAACTTGTAGGGAACTGACTATATTAAGCCGTAGTATGGATCTTCAATGTCCCAATACACAAAAATATATAAATAAAAGCAATCAGCTTCATTCAATCTGAATTACATATCATCAAGCGTAATATTAGAAACCAATATAGTAACAAAAGGATAACAAGAAATCGTATTAGTAACGGCAAAAAGGGTTAATACAAACAAGGGTGCGTTTGAAATGGTTCACGCTTGACCGGTGACGTGTGACAATGCGCCGGCGCAAGCAAAACGGCATGTCTGATGTGACGCGCGTTTATTTTTAGTCTGAATTTGATTTTAATTGATTTTATTTTTTTTATGTGATTAGAACCAGAATCAGAATGTTTTTATTGTATAGGTTACATACAGATGTTAAACTTAATAAAAAAATATAGTTCCAATATGTCCTGCCAAATAGACTACTAGATGATTACTAGTTGACTCAGCAAAGGTAGCTCTGCCATATAAATATTGAAAAGGAAGGACAAAAAAAAATGAAGTTAGGGCAGGAGGGTAACTAATAGCCTAGGACTGAAACCTACCAAATATATATTTATAAAAAATCGTATAAACAAGCGAAGCCATTTTTAAGGATTCGATATTTTATATGCATATTACATAATCTGATAGATTTTGTAAAAAATATAAGTACATAATTTGCAAATAAAAACAGTATCTTTGCACAACATTAATGATTCTATTTAAAAGCAGTACTACACAATAACCCACGCGGTCTTTTTATTCATAAAACGTTGTATGACGAAAATATTCATTTTAAATATCACAACAGACGCACGTTTGCATTACCATCTCTATACGCTTTTTGTATTAAAATTGCCAACGTGATCGGAAACTGTTCGTCGGTAATACCTTTGTTATTAAATTCTTAAATAGATATTATTTTTAATACAGTGACACGTACCACCGTTCCCCTAACATGCCAAGCGTAAATAGCCACCATATGGGCTTACGAGCAGTTTTATCTATCTAAAAAGACCACCTCTTCAAACCCACTTAAATTAAACACTGTGTCTCTTATTTGACAGCTAGCACTTGGAGCGTCGGCATTGTCAAGTACAGTTTTGTTTGTCGCAGTGTCTTTTGTGTCTTCTTTTGGAAAACGTCCATCGTCATCTCCAATAACATTTATTTCCTGAATCTGCTTGTCAGTATGCGTTTCGGTTACACTTTGATGTGTATTTAGGTACTGTACACTATTTAAATGTGTCGTGTCATTTAATTTGTTTATTTTTTATGTCACTTCAAGTAACAATGATTTGCGAAAGTGTTTGTTGTGGTAGATTTACGATGTGACATGATTTAGACGGTTTTTCTGAAATCCTCCTAGAACATATACCTCTCTTGGGATTTGAGAAGGACGTGATGCGTTTTATTGCTGAATGGAGACACGTTATATACGGTTATGTCGATTTAGTTTGCTCAAGGGATTTAGAGGATATTTTGTTATTAAAAGATTTATGTGTTACTAGCACTTTGCTAGCGACTTTATTCGCGAGAAAGTTTTCTTTTTACTTTTATTACATCCCTTCATTCTCATTAGATTTTGTTTCAAGTTTTTATAATCCAAATTTTTGAAACCCGTTAAATTATTTTTTTGGAGGAGTCTCGAAAACTAATCATGACAACCTTTATTAATTTGCTTAGGTTACTATTTGTGCCAACTTTCAAGTATATACACAGAATGATTTTGCATGTAAAAGAAGTTTTCTTTTTACTCTTTTTTAAAAGAATGAGTAAGAGAACTTTTTTTTTTCTTTGAATTTCCAAAAGCCTCGTCTTTGTGCTTTCCTACCTCATAAAAAGAAGCTTTTTTATATTCCTAGTACCAGTCGTAGTCAGTCAATTTCATCTTTATACACACATATATGTAGATGTTTATAATTTTTTAATATGTATTAGCTAAACGATACATAGATAAATGTATCCTCAATCTTATTTTATAAACGAGTATATTGCTAAAATATTTGAATTTCTCCTATAATAATAAGAAAAACATAATTTACGACACAAATCTTTCATTTGATTTCCTTTTCGCATCAATTTATCCCTTTATATCTCAAGTATCATTTACCTCAGGACTATAAAAACTCATTTTATTTGAACTCTTTACTCTTTGACAAATGTATGCGACGTCTGGCAATCCTGCGCATCGTCCTGTTTTAGTTTATTATAAGATATTCTGAAACGCGAGTGGTACAAATTGTTGGAGGTTACAGATTTATTACCCTCCCATTATTTATTTTCGTCAACTATAACTTTGGTTTCAATAATAAATCCATTATGCATTCTCTTTAGTCCACATTCATCATTAAATCTTGAACTCATTATAAAGGAATTTATGTTATTACTATTCATACAGCTAATTAAGATGCAGTTAAAAAAACTTCGTTGGTTGTAAGTATGTAAGTGATGAAATTCGACAAAAGATTTATTGATCAAAAAATAAAATCTGATCATGAATCTTAGTCGTTAAAATAGAATTTATAAATATTGATCGCTGGTTTATTTTGTTTAAGAAATACGATACTATCGCGAATAACATTTAGTGGTTTCAATGTGGGTGGTGTGTTTTGAGTACTTTTTACACTTAGTCAATCACAATAACTTTTTATTGAATATTGTTATTCTGGAGATGACGTTCTTATTGGAAATTATTTTTAATCTCTCACTAAGCAAATGCTCTGCCCTGTAATTGTAACTCTCATAACTTGTTCATAACAATTAATTGAGTGTTTTCATTCATTAATAACATAGCGCAATTTAATCCTTATAGAAATAATATCAACTTGTATCAACATTTGTTCTTTAATTTTATTTTCTCACATTTTTTAAAATTTACTTTTTGATATTAGTAGATACAATTTGTTTCCACTTTCCCACGAACTTTATCTTATACTTTTCATCGAATATGTTCGATTTGGTAACATCCAATTTATATGAAGATCAATGCGACATTTTCTTTATCATTCATCTCTGTTTACAATTATGTTTTAACGATAGCATCTTTCACGCAATCCATTCTTTTTGTATATATTTTATAATAGTTATTTTTCCTACATCATATTTAAAATAAAATGCGAATTTAAACCTTCACTTGTCTGTTGCATATAAGTTAGTAGAACTATAAAGCTTACTGGCATATCCGATTTAGTACTTAAACTATAAACAATACTAAATTATTGATCTATATCGATATACTAGTTATTTGCATCGATTCGCACATTCTTATCGATTCGGTCGGTAATCTTGAACCGTGGTTCATTTTACGCTCGATCGATATTTTTATATCGAATAGGTCATATGTCACGTCCTTATTCAGTATTGTTATGATTTGTCTATAAAGATAAACATTCGTCTGTGTGGTAACTGGTAGGAGATTTATGTGTTTAATTTCGATACTGTTCTTCGGTATATCTAACAAAATATAATAAGGTAAAATCGTTTGTTTGTTCAAATGTTTCAGCTGTGTCTAGCCAAAAACTTTTGTTTCTGTTCTAAGCTTGATAAAAACTAACCAGCTTTATAATAAATATTTTAGTTTTTTTTTAATCTAACCGCTATTTATGAAACCAAATTTATAAATAGAAATAGTCATCAAAGAGATTTTTTTCCATAAAATTAACTTTAATTCGCTCTCCTGTAAAGTAAGCTTTTTTCATTTTCGATAGTTTACGTGGGTTTGACGATGTCTTGATCCAATTTAGGATTTCATCGATCAAAAGCCAATTATGATGTCATCACTTGTTTACTTTCACGCTCTTGGATTAAAAAGTCCTTTTCCAGGACATGGTATGTCAGTATGCAAAAGCATTTAGTACCTAGTTCCCCCGTAAATATTAAACAATCACAAACATAATTTAATATTAGTTTGATAGGTTTGTGTTTCATCGGTGTTACACATGGTGGTAAGTTAGTCGCCTATGGAGCAAGCTTGCCTAGAATTACCTAACCAATTCACTCTTGATCAACCTATTTTGATTCTGCTTTTCACACCCAATATAAATTCTCTAGAACACCTCTCGCCCCTGATTTAAATCTGAGTCTCATCAGGTCATCGGTCTGGAGACATTGTAAGCGCGGGTGCATTACATTAGCGGCGTGTTTCAAACGATCAATTAGCGCTATCTAGCCGTCGACGATTGAAACGCCATCTGAGTTGACGTGTGGTGCAAGGCATGGGAACAACGCGGGATAATTTTAAAACTGTATAGAATCGGACTGTATAAAGTATGGGACCGGTTTTTGTGGCGGCGCTTGGGGGAGACCTATGTCCAGGAGTGATATGCTTAGTGATAGTATGATTTAAACTGTTATCTTATGTTGTAGACAAGATGAGGTCGAATTGTCTTCTTAACTAATCTGTATCTTCCGGTATTCTCATTTAATTTACGAAAACTTTTCTGCTTTAGTAATTTTAAACAAAATCAAATTCTCTTAATCACATTTAATCCTGCTTTCAATCTTCATCACAACACTTCATACACGGGTACGCTGTAAAACAAATTTAAAACACATTAAAACCTACATCCATATCTTTTCTCCTTTTCTGTCAAATCCATTTAAAGGCCAGTAAAAAATCGCTTTTAGCGAATAGACCGCCTATTGTAACACCCTATTTATTCTAAGCTTCTACTGTCATTTTATTTATCATACTTATACAAAAAGATCTTCTAGATATATGTATTCTTTTTCAGTACCAGTGATGGTATTTTGACAGATCTCATTGGTCTCTATGTACGAAATAATGTCTTATCGCTTATGACTCGCTCCAAACCATTCAGTTAATTGGATTTGTTTTGTAACATGAGTTTGTAATTGAATCGAATTGGTAACGAATGTACCGATCGTACCACTTTGTCTTAACTCATACCAGATTCGGTAATGTCAAATGTGAATAGCTTTTAACGAAAAAGGAATTATCTGATTGTAGGTCAACGGTTAAGTGTTTACAACTGGTAGTTATTGTTAATTTATGCTCAATTTTTTTAAAGGTTGGCTGAATTGGTATCTTTTTGTCAGTCATTTAGACCACCCATGGTTTCGATAAACTTTCCGTGGCTCTGGAACGCAAAGGGCAACCGTAGAAACACAGGTGGGTTAGTTAGTATAACTCAGACACTCTGGCTCCACTCAAAGTGGGAGAAATAAAGACAGACATCTGTCTGTTTTCGTTTCGTATTAACGTTTTAAAGCATGTGCTTTAAAACGTTAATAAGACTGAAACCGAACGCAGCCAGGTCAAAAGCTGAAACAAGACAGTTTAGCTGAACTTTCAACTAAACTGTAAACAGCTTGGTTGAGGCTAAGCGTCCGTATTCAGAAGGATTGGTGTGCGGTAAAGAATTAAATAAGTTGAATACTTCGTCGCTTTCCGTCACGTGAGATAGTGGTTAAGCACGTGTCTGAAAAAAAATGAACCCGCATTGGCGAGCTTAACTTCTATGCTTAGACATTAATCTTAACAACCGTTTTATTATCGTGTAATGCCAGTGCATTTTATTATACAATAAACACAATTGTGGTCATTTTGCACATAAAATCATTATCGTTTATTTCTTTTTCTATTACTATTGAACATTCCATCAAAATCCGTAGCGGGTTTATATGGAAAAGTTGGCGAATTTAGAGACAAGACATTCACTGTGTTCTCTGGGCATTTCTTCTCGCTGAACCCGACACAACCTATCATTGGCACCACGAATGAAAATAAGAATAATCGTGAAGAAACCGGCATGACCTAGAACCAAAATTTCGAAGACATGCGACATGCAGAAGTGTGAAAGCCGACTGGGGCCGAGGGTTCGCGTCTGAAAGGAAGGCCCTGGTATGGCAACGTAGGAATGAGGTAGGTTGTCAGTAAGAGTCTAACGCTGTTTCCCGCTCAGCTCAAGGGCGAGATTCGTCATTGGATGATTTTTACCTACCATAAAAAAAGACATGCGACATTCACCAACCCGTACTGAGCTCGCGTAAAGATTATAGCCCATTCCCTCTTCTAGAGTGAAGACCTGAGTCCTAGCAGTAGAAACATTGTAAGGCTGATGCTATGCTATGATTAAATATACAACCTACATTACACTCGTGGTCACTAAATAGGTGCTTTTAAATGTTTACATTCATCTTAGCGCCACTTAACCGTTGAGCGTGTCATCTTTTTTAAAAATAGCATTCATTGGTAAATTTTTGTTTAAAGTAAATGCAGAAAAATATTGCATTAATAGTCGAGATGTTTTTTCCTTGTAGCTTCGAGGCAAGTTTATTCATAGGATAAAGCTGTATGTAAGATATGAATATCTGTTACGTAATCACATCATCATCATCTTCCTGCTCTTGTCTCGTCTTGATTATGGCTAGTGCAACAGGGTTTTTTCTTCCATTTTGCCCTGTCACCCACCACGCCATCACTAACTTCCTTTTCTTTCATATTTCTCACACATTCTATTTTTTCTTCGGCCTCCTTCACTATTCATACTTATGTATACTCAAGATTCTTTGGTTTCATACTTTCATACCTTCTCTACATATGACCTTTCTAAGACAAACGATTTGCTCTAAGTTTTCATAATATACAATGTTTTTTAAACATTACTACTTCAGGTAACCTTTGAGATATCTGTACAATATACTCCTCTTCGGATATGACTATATGCCTTCCTATAATCTCTATTCAAATTCGAGAGCTTGACAATCTGTCAATAAGCTTCGTTCCATCTGTCTGATATCTCCACAAGACCTTCTGCGATCGAATTCCAACGTATAATCTCTTATCGCTGTCACCACAGGGTTGAATTTTGAATGAATTTCGTTATTCTATCTGCATATCTTAGTTGGTTCTCGTAATATCTCGTGGAGTGGCTCGTTGGATGGCGTTTTATGGACCATTTCGTCCCACGCTTATGTTGGAACAATGTTCAGAGTAAATATGTCCACGAATCACATTCGCTGTCACATTTCCTGGTTGATTTTTGCCTTATTTTTCCGCTAAGTTTCCTTGGCAGTTGAATGAAGAGATATTTGTAAAGAGATCAAAGAATTAGTGAGGATTTTTGACTTACTAAATGGAGCTGCCATTTTTATGCCAGTTTTCCTTTATTTATTTCTAAATGTCTTTATCATCTTTATGCTCCGTTCGTCCAATTTTTTTTTAAGCTGTGTCTGTTTGCATTTGTTTTTCAAGGAGTTCATTTAGCAACGTTATTTTGTTTATAATGCTATCCGATTAGTTTTTCTTTTCTGATGTTGGGTCAAATTACAAAAGTAAAAAATGACTTAGCCCATTTGGTAATAGGTATGATGAACTTAAATGAGAGGTTCTTGTTTTCCACGACTTGCTTGTCTCTCTTAAAAAATAATTTTAATATTGTATGTACATATTTACGCAGGCTTTAACTTTATAAGTTTTTCAATTCTTTAATTTACATACATTCTGTTAGCAGCTTCGACTGCGTGATTTTTTTTTAAGGTAGAAAAGTCATCCAATGACGAATCCCGCCCTTGAGCACAGCGGGAAACTTGTCAGACACTTACTGACTAAATGACCCACCCTACTTACATTGAGTCGCTTCGATTGCAGAGACTCGTCACGAGACGATAGTAACTTGGCTAGAGGGGCATATACGCTCACATACTCACGCTCAGTCTATTGAAGCCTATTTTAATAGAATCTATTGTTATTCAATTCGAATATTCAATGGATCAAAACAACAACAATTTATTGTACAACACGTTAGATTGTAAACTTTCCGTTACACAACTCAATATGCCTTTTGCATCTTCACAGTAAGATATAAAACAATAAAACGCCGATTGCCTCCCACGTAAATCAATATAAATACTCTATTTATATTCCAAGTCGCCATATGTGATTAATACTTGGACACGTACACAAGAAAACATGTAATTACGTTTGGTACTTTATTTCTGGAAGCACACAAGTTATGAATAGTAATGCAAGATACTCACGGATATTGGAACGCCTAAGGCAACTAAAAAAACACAGACTTTATTCAATAAAAGACTGACACTCCATTTTGCTCTACCCACAGAGGATTTTTTTTTATGGTAGGTAAAAATCATCCCATGACGAATACCGCCCTTGGACGTAGCTCAGACTCTTACTGATTAAACAACCTACCCCATTCCTACATTGCCATACATACTAGACCCAGAGCCTTCCTTTCAGATACGACCCCTTGGCCCCAGTTGACTTCGACCGTTCTGAAGGGTCCCGACGGTTTACCCAAACAAGGTGAAATTCACAGTCAAGCACTAGTTTATTGCAAGTAAAAAAAAAAAATATTGGACAATTTTCAACTTTCAAAAATAAAATGGTGACTCGCCCCTTTCCACTGTGCGCGATATGATACAGTCCCCACTTAACATACCAAATTCATTATTATGGTAGGTAAAAATCATCTATTGACGAATCCCGCCCTTGGGCAGAACGGGAAACAGTGTCAGACTCTTACTGACTGAACAACCTTACCCATTCCTACGTTGCCATATATACCAGGGCCAGAGCCTTCCTTTAAGACGCGTACCCTTGGCCCCAGTTGGCTTCGACCCTTCTGCTGGGTCCCTACAGTTTTCTGATAACTCCTTCAGGCGTGCTTGATCCGTCTGGATCCAATCCAAACCAGACGGTTACCAGACGATTGGACGGCGAGCCATCCACAAGCCCGCGGCTGTGGTGGTTGCCTTATGTGGTCGGCCTCCTCCTGTCTTGGGACTACCAAGGTAACATACTCCTGGGATAAAATGTATATTGATACCATGGATTTGGATGAAGTTTGGCACATGGGTAAATCATGTCATATAGGTACTGACTACTCGTATATCAAGAACTATGTTCCTATAGGATAAATAGTCTACTTTCATGCGGGTAAAGTAGCTCTCAGAAGTTAGATTTCTCGGATCGATTCTTACCTATTTCCCACAAAACAAGCCGGTACAACCATAGACTATGTTAAATAGTTGTTTATATTCAATGAGACTGGCCAATAAAATACCTGTAGTCGTTGAATGCAGAATGGGAATTGCATGATTACGTGTTATGAGAAATGATAGAAATCATAAGTGAACATTACCGAATTGTATCCATTACCACGTCCATATTCAAATATTTTGTTTCATAATTCTGTTTATTTATTTATATTTTACGGTGATTTTTTTTTTTGTTAAGATAGCTTTTTTATACAGCCTCGAAGTATGGGTAACAGCGTGTCGGAAGACTCCGAAAAGGTTGCAACACATTCGAATTTTTTCGACCCTGTAAATTTTTCAACGTTATTTGGGAAACTGTGTAATTTAATAGGCCATTGTGGTAAAAAAAATCTTAGACTCAGTACCGTAACAGTGATTGTGCTAGCAGTGGGTAACTGTGGGTATTGCTGGCACAGCCACAGGCACAGATCGCAATCCTTGAAGGACCTACGGCCTTACTAGACGAACACTTACTAATATACTACTTCTAATTTCCAAGATACTATATATTTTTGCAACACGTAATGTGGCAATGTAACAACAGGCTATGTGCTTTTGTTAAATAAAAATAAAAAAAAAATCCTTTTACCAAGCGCCACTGAATGACTCCACCGTGTCTTACGGGTGAGCCATTCAGTGGCGTTCCCCGGGCATCTCTTCCGCACGAATCCGATGCCTCCCAAACTTACCATGTTCGGTGAGGACCTGCGTCATGCGAAGAACCCGTGAGGCCTTTTCAACCACGCCTCAAAGACGGGACCTACTGCCATAATTGTAGCGTGCCCATCGTTTATAGGTACTACTTTTTTCTGGGAGTCCAAACATAGAAGCTCGAACCGGACGTATATAAGGCTACTTACGCCACTGTATTTACTCTTTTCTCTGGTTAACCAACTAAAAATGTTAACGTCAGGAAGCCAATCCTAAATATACGTAACTTTGCGTAACTGGGCACAAACTTATGTACATTACAGGTACTTAATACATAGGAAAGACAGGTAATTATGTATAAACAAGTTAGCAAAGAGACCGCATATGGAACTAGTTGATTAAGTTAATCCGTAACTGCTAATTGACAGTTTGCATGATGATAAAAATCTCGTTTATTTTATCTATCTTTAAAATCTTTATATTATGTGGTAGATAGGTTTTCTTGCGGGCTATAGATAGAAGAGATAGAAAAGTTTATTGTGACTGCATAGTCCATTCATCATCAGCCTAGCGTAAGTCCCGGTTGCTACCTTGGCTTTCACCTCGGTGCCCGGGGTCCGCTTTCCTGCCTAGTCGTCTCCACTTCGCACGGTCTTTTGCGTCCTCTGCCTTAAGCCCATTAGCACGCATATCGTCCCTTACGACGTCGATCCAACGCCTCTTAGGCCTACCTCGTTTTCCGGGTCCCGGCGGAGGCGGCATGGCGAGGCATCTGTTACCCACGTAGTCTGCCGGTTTTCGTAAAACGTAGCCATACCAGCGTAAACGACCCTCCTGCAGTTTATCCGCTATGTCACGGACCTGAAGGCTGCCCCGGATGCGGGAGTTCTTAATGCGGTCTTTCCGCGAAACTCCAGACATCCAGCGCAGCATATTCATTTCCGTGACACGCAGGCTTTGCTTATGTCGTTCAAGTACAGGCCACGCTTCACTGCCATACAAAAGGACAGGCCTAATGATGGTCTTATAGACCTGTCCTTTGAGCCTAACCGGCATTTTGGGGTCACAGATAACACCCGCCACCTCACGCCATTTCGCCCAGGCCGCCGAGATACGCGACTCGACGTCGCAATCGACGTCCCCGGACTCGTGGAGCACCGATCCCAAGTACCTGACCTGTTCCGTGCGCTCAACTGTGTCTTCGCCAATGCGAACAGGAGCAGCGTTTGTTGTGTTACAGGCCAAGTACTCGGTCTTCGCCGCATTAATCTTCAGACCGCCGTTTTCCAGCGATTTCTTCCACGCTGCCACACGTCGAACCAAGCGCCCACTGTCCGAGTCCGCCAGCGCGATGTCGTCTGCATACATGAGCAGCCATGGCGGCTGCTCATGTAAGTCCCTGATGGTGGAGGACAGCACGTCAAGCACCACGCTGAACAGAAACGGACTAAGGACAGAGCCCTGGTGAACTCCGACGGTGATGGGGAAGGGTTTCGTATCGCCAACAGCGGTCCGAACCACAGAACCGGAGTCTCGGTACATGTCTCGGATGATGTCAACATAGGTCTCGGGCACTCCTTTGGATCTCAGCGCCCACCAGATCACATCACGGGGGACACAGTCGAAGGCCTTCTGCATGTCTAGGAACAAGAGGTGCAGAGGCGTATTCTTCGATCTGTATCCCTCCATGGTAACCCTTAGGGCAAAGATGGGATCCATGGCGCCATGGCCTGGTCGAAACCCTTATTGACATCCCGAGACGGTGCACTCCTGTCGGATCCGAGAGTCAATCACCCACTCGAAGAGCTTCATGGTGTGGGACATAACCTTAATCCCACGGTAGTCACCACACTCCTGCACCGATCCCTTGCCTTTGAAGACTGGAGTGATAATACTCAGTCTCCATTGACTCGGGATCTTTCCGGTGAGGAGCATGCGGTTAAATAGGTGGGTTAAGATGCCCACACCATGAGGACCCATCGCCTTCCAGGCTTCAATGGGGACTCCATCGGCACCGACAGCTTTCCGGTTCTTCATGCGGCGAAGGGCCACATGCACTTCTTCAGGCGTAACCGGGGGCACAAGTCCCTGATTTGGAGGGAGAACCGGAGACAGCACCTCTTTGTGCTGCTTGTTCAGCAGCTCGTGGAAATACGAGCGCCATCTCTCCTTCACCGCGAGGTCCTCGCATAACAGATTGCCGTCAGGGTCTCTTACACAGCGGCACTTAGAGATATCCAGTGCCGCTTTGACCCTGGAACGTGCCAACTTATAAATGAGCTTTTGCCCCTCAGACGATTCCAACTTATCATAAAGTGGCTGTAAGTGGTCTCGTCTGGCTCTGGCTACGGCCCTCTTGGCGGCACGTTTTGCGGTTCTGTATGCGTCGCGGTCTTCGGGAGATTTGGAAGCTTGCCACGTTTTGAAGAGGGCTTTCTTCTCTCTGATCTCCCTCTGGACTGTGTCATCCCACCACCAAGTCTCCTTGTCACACCTGCGGCCGCCCCTGGACAGGCCGAGCACCGACTTTGCCGCTTCAGTGATGGCAACCTGAATCCAGTCCCAGTGGCTTTGCACAGGTTCGCCATCGGTACCATCGCACTTATCGCCGATGGCCGACGCGAACGACTGGGACGTGGCTTCATTCAGTCGCCACCACCGTATACGGCGTTGTTGGCGCTCAACAACCTTGACCCTAGGCTTGACGCGCAAGTCCATGACAAGGAGACGGTGTTGTGCAGTGAGACTCTCACCGGGTATGACCTTGCAGTTGGCCACCCTACTGATATGGTGCCTCCGTGTGAGTAAGAAATCGATTTGGGTAGCGTACCTCCCGCTCCTGTAGGTAATCAGGTGTTCGGATTTCTTTTTGAAATACGTGTTCACGATGGCAAGGCCGGCAGCCGCACACGTTTGGAGGATAGTCTCCCCTTCAGCGTTACGGCTACCGTATCCAAAGCCACCGTGAACATGCTCAAAGTCCTTGCACCTGTCACCCACATGACCGTTCAGATCACCACCCAAAACGATTCCCTGCGACAACGGGATGCCACGAAGCGCCCCACCGAGTTGATCCCAGAACGCAGCCTTTTCAGCGTCGCTGCAACCGACCTGAGGCGCGTAGGCACTTATCAAGTGGGTTATAACCCCATCAATAAGCACACCTACGACCATAAGCCGATCACTGTAGCGTTTCACCTCCAGGACTGCGTCGTGAAACTCCTCGGAGAGTACAACGGCCACCCCGTTCTTCCCACCGGCTGCACCCGTATAAATCAGCTTGTAGCCATTCCCGATGAGTCGGGACCTGCGGCCTTTCCACCGAGTCTCCTGCAGGAATGCCACGGCCACCCTTCGCCTAAGCAGTACATCGGCCAACTCTCTCGCGCGTCCGGTCAGCGTGCCAATGTTCAGGCTGGCGAAGCGGAGTTTACGGGCTGGGGCTCGCGTCTTTAACCGTGTTCGCCCCATACACGGTAGCCCTCGCCCACTTGCCACAGGAGTCGGGCGAATCTCCTTCGCGCCGTTTTGCGGCGGCGCCCTATCCGTGGCAATTTTCTTTTCCGACCTATCCATGAGAATTTGACTTTTGTGGCCTTTACGGGAGCGACTGCCGTCTGACCTCCCAACCCTAAAAGGGAAAGCCAGCGCCAAAGCCTCGTCCGTTGTTCGGCAGGTGCCCCAACTTGCAGGGGAGGTTGACTTGGGCCCCGAAGATCGTGGTGGGGCCCCATATGCATAGTCCATTACCATCATTAAAGATACTTTGATCTTAGAGTGCTTCGATGTTTCTTCTCAGAGTAGTCAGCTGGGAATCATCAGCCTCGTCTAGTTTAAACTGACGAAAAAATTGACGTATCAAAATAAATATCATTATTATTTATTCGTCAGTCTTTTCGCATACAGTGGAATTGTGAGGTCTTTATTAGCTAATAAATAAGTATTCTTTTTATTTATGTATTGATAGGTTCATACTTGTCTATCGCTTTCTGTCCATGACCTACCACAAAATAAGTAATACTATACGCACAATAAATGTGTTCCCAAAACATTTTGTGTGAATGAATGGGATGACCACCAAGTATCGTTGGCGCATCACCGTATATTTGGTGGTCCGATGATGAAACAAGCTTGAAAGAATTAGGTTATGCAGTTTTGAAGCATATAACCCGTAAATAAGATAAAGAACAAAAAGAAGAGAGAGAGAGAGAGAGTAATTATGTTCTGACATAAAAAGTAAAGTAGATAAAAACATAGATTTCATAGAGGATCTCCCACTACAAAATTCACACACAATTCGATTTCCTGCTAGTGCGGACCAGATTTCGGTAAGAATCAAGTTTGTCCTGGCATTTTTGGCTTGATCTATTGACGTGTCCATTTAACCAGAAATTCTGTCTATATGATTACTCATTTAAAGCCTGCTTTCTACGGAAAATAATTAATTATAACCGTAAAATTAAACCTGTATATTTGTTCAAAGGATATCCGCAATACTTCGTTACTATTGCAATAAATCATAAAACGGCTACGCCCAATTAAAACAATAACCTTTAGCCTAGGTCCCGTTATTGTTCATCCGCCCACGAATAGACAGGTATATGAGAAATGCCAACGAGTTTGTTGCTCTAGGACAAATCTGTATCCATACTAATATTATAAATGCGAAAGTAGCTCTGTCTGTCTGACTGTTACGCTTTCGCGCTTAAACCTCTCAAACGATTTTGATGAAATCAGACAATCTTTAGACCCTGAGAAAGGACATAGGCTACCTTTTATTGCAAAAAAAAGACGCAGACGAAGTCACGGGTACCAGCTAGTAAGTAATAAAATCAATCGTAGTATGAAACAAACTAAGGTGTTTTAGAGTTGGCAATTTTTGAACATGTACGCTAATTTGATCATCAGAAAACAAACTAGCACCTAAATTGCAATTCGCATGTTGGTACAAGGACTAAAAGAACAATAAAGCAAATAAACCAAAACTAAATTGATCAATTTCGTCATCTTCAAAATTTCGTCACTAGAAATACTTAAAGAATATTTCCCTTCATAATAATAGAGATCTGCAGATTTACATACATGATGCAATTTGGAGAATTTGCGCGGGAATTGTTTGACTCTTTATTCCGCCTTGGGCTTGCTACCATCCGACAAATTACGTATAGCGATTGTCCATCCTTGCATTGTTGATTGTACGTAACGTCGAAGGACTAGAACAGTATTGCATGCTGCGGTTTTCCCGTTTTAGTACAATAGTGCATAGGCTCCTCCTAATAAACTAGTGCACCTCACTATCAACGATTCCATCACGATTCCAACGATTATCGTCAAATGGGATCGTAGCGAGGCACCAAATTCGCGTTGAGAACTAAAATTGTTTCAAGTTTCGCTTTAAACCCGTTGAGATGCTTACAATGGAGAGTTTTCATTCAAATGCGATAAGCAAATCTTATGCTTTCACGAACAATACAACAAACAATTTTATCGTGAGCTTTTACCGCAATCTCTCATTGTGTTAAAGTAAATAATGCGCATTTCACTTAAATTCTTTTAGTTCCTTATTCCCTTTTAAGATGATATATTGTGGGTGCCTTACGCTTACTAGGTCAACGATCTCATTTAGTTACGTTCTGGTCACGAAGTAAGCGGTTTAGTACAAGCTGCAACTGTTCTTTATTATTCCATGTCGCTCTTATTCTAATGTACTACTTTAATCCAAAGTTTTTGATCCTCAACGGGCGTTCTTTGTGCATCGGAGGTGATATTAGTGGTTTGGCATTACTTATCATTATTTTAAATAATGGGTTTAAACTTGAGTAATACCTAGTTTAATTGTATTCCTTATTTTGGTGGGATATCGTCAAATAACTGTGGCTTAGGCTGAAGCGATAGTGAGGTAGACTTTTACTAACTGAGACATAGCATATTCTTGCAGTAGTGTTCTAGGGTTGCGGAATCTCTTTTAATCAGTCTCATCGCCTATTTATATCTCTTGAGTAGTAAATATTGTAATTTAAAACACAGAGAAAGATCAGCTAAACTAAGATAACTAGTCTAAAATAGTTACAGTTAGTAAATTAATCGTAAAATTGTGTTGTTATTATATCCAGTTTATACACTTATTGCATTACCATTTGCAACCCGCTGGTTTTAAGGCGTCGTCCTCCTCGTAAAGTTGTTTAGTGTCGAGTAAAGGCAATTTCTTTTTATTAACGTCCTACCCGCTTCCTGGCTATATTATTTTATGTGTTTCAAAGTGCGATCGTTTTGTTTTCTATAAATTATATCGGTTTCATGACCTATTGTGGAAGCAGAGTTGTATTAGTTATTAGCAAAAACAAACGATTCGATGCAAGTAATACTTTTACTGCTAAACAGTTTTAAATCTAGCAAACGAATCTATCAATCACGAGATACAATATTGCTTTGTGAACAAATCTTTAAAATTTATGATCTGAGTAGCAATAGCATCATCCTTGTCTCCTGATTTTTGGTAAATGTTTTAATTCTATATAAATTAAGTATTCATTCGGTTTTTAGTCGAGGTGTCTTTACAGGAACTATCATGGGCCCCATAGTATTTGTTCCGTTCTATTACCTTAGTTACCTTAGTTTATTCTACTGATAACCGACAAGCTGTGTGGGTTCAGTAACATAAAATTTCACAATACTCCTGTTTGTAAATTAAATTCGTGATCAGAACATTATAATCTGAAGTTATGGTACGGACTAAATACTAGTTGTGAATGTTTATGTTTATGTCTTAAGACCCGTTTTCAATCATTTGACCTATTCTATTAGTTCTTGAAATTATACCTTCGAATGTTTTGAAATGATACTAACTTTCAAGGCTATTCGGGAGATATATTGATCGAAGACTAATTGCGTTGATGAAAAAGCCAAGATTTAACAGATAATAATCAGGGTTCTGGTATATGTTATGAGCAAGCAAACAGCCTAACTAATGGAAGCTTGCTATCGAGGCTATTATACGAGAAATTCCCAGGCATCGCGAATAATAAACGTGTTTCCGCTCTGGTCCTTAGTCTCTTTTTAACGATTTTTTTTGTATATTGAACATTGTACTACTGTTTATATTTAAAACTTGTGATCAGTTCCTAATCCAGTGTTAAAGTTAAAACTTATTTAAGTTGAATTCAATTGATTTTAAATGAAGCAAATCCATTGGTTGACATAACGCAAAGACGAACACAATAGATAAAAACAAACAGTAACACTCACGTTCAGCAAAATCTGTATAAACTACATAAATGTGTGAAATTTAAAGTTAAACCTTGCATTGTACTAAGTCCAAAGATTTACTTAGTACAAGTCAAACTTCGAAGTTCTAACAAGGTCTTGGACTTGTTTAAGGTCACATTATGAAGTTTTATTATTCTGGTGTCTTCATAAAAGCAATGGTATTTAAATTTTAGTAATCACTTATTGCAAAATCATAGCCTCCATGAAGAGCTTTTAAATAATTATAATAGGAAAGCTAAGTACATTAAGAGCATAGCAGAAAAATCAGTCGTTCATCATAATATTGTAAGATTTGAAGTTGACTCCACACACAATTTAGATGCAGGTGCAAGCAAAAAGTTAACACAGATCTCAGCATCAGTTAATGAACACGTTATAAATGATTGATTACACATCGTCATAAACACTTAACAGTCGGGTATAAATAATGAAAGAAGTTTGGAACAAAAAATAAGCATGCGGAAAAATAGATACTAATCTAATAAAGTGGCGGATGGTAACTAGTGTGGTTCTGCTATCAACGAAAGCTATTTTATCAATGCAGACGATAAAATCTAAGGACATAAAGTAAGATTAACATTTACAACACTATTTTACAGGAATAGTTTCTAGTAAAGGCGGTTACTTATGGTTGATCGTAGCAAAATAGTGTTCAGAAGAAGCTGTAGAATGCGATAATTGTTGATGCTATAAGTTTCTTTAAAAATTAAATAATATTAATTTACTGATAAATAATGAACAGACTTTTCCGAAATGTATATACAGTAAAACTGGAAGTAAAAGTTTTTGTCTTAGTTTAGTAAAACATAATGAGTGTAAGTTTTCTTAGTTCTCTTTTTTTTAATATATTTGTCGTCATCATAAAGATTCCAAATCATTTTATTCCTATGACAATACCTCTGCCGTAAACACCAGTTTATCTACCATAACACATAAATCGTCTTTTATTTCCAACGTTCATCCTACCCTTATCCCATTTTATTTGGGGTCGGTGCAACATGTTTTTTTCTTCCACTCTGTCCTGTCACCCGTCACACTATCAGTAACTCCCTTTTCTTTCATATCACTCCAGACACAATCCATCCATCTCTTCTTTGGTCTCCCCCTTCCTCTCCATCCATCTACGTGTAAACTCAAAACCCTTTTTGTGACATGCGTTTCATCTCTCCTCTTCACATGACCATACCAAGACAAACGAATTCCTTTCAACTTTTCAGTCACTGGCGCCACTTTCAGACTTCCTCTAATATACTCATTTCTCACTTTATCCATTCTCGTCACACCACACATCCATCTCAACATTCTCATCTCCGCTACATGCAGTCTTTTTTCATCCGTCTTTTTCACGGCCCAACATTCTGATCCATACAGTAGGACAGGTCTTATCACGGACTTGTAAATTTTACCCTTCAACTTGAGGGGCATCCGTGGGTCGCAAGTTGTTCCCGTGACCTGTCGCCATTTCATCCATCCTGCGTTGATCCGATGCGTTACGTCTCGGTCTATCTCACCATCTCCTTGGACGAGCGACCCGAGATACCGAAAGTCGGAACAGATTGGTATGGGCGTTCCGGCAAGAGCTAAGGCCACAGGACCGGAGAGACCGCCGAAATCACAGAACAAGTACTCCGTTTTGGTTCTACTTAATTTCAGGCCAACACTCTCCAGTCTGTGCCACCACACCTCCAATCTATTCTGGATCTCTTGACCACTCTCGGCAACCAGCACAATGTCATCGGCGAATAACATACACCAGGGAGCCTCTTCCTGAATGTCTGACGTAAGAGCGTCCATTATCATCAGGAAGAGGTAAGGGCTGAGAGCCGACCCTTGATGTAAGCCAACAGCCACATTGAAGCTGCTAGTGGTGCCTGCTGTAGACCGGACTTGGGTACATCTTTTATTTCCAACGTTAACTTCTGTATTTTATCGTTCAATATAAAAAGTTCACATTCACTTACAGCCGTAGTTTAAATAAACCTGTTTAAAGCCTTACCGATATCTAAAACATTAGTTCATAGTAAATGAGATCATTCTTTTTTATGGCTTCAATATGTTTTTCTATTTCTAAATGACATTTTGAATGGGCCATGTGTATCTCATCTCAAACCAAGTGATTTAAGTAATGGGATATATTATGTTTGGTAAGTAGATAGTTATTGTCTATCACAAAAAAGCTCAATTTCTGTTATTATGGTTTTGTGGTTTTCGTTATGACGGATAACATAAAGTAGAAATGAGAGAATAGAAAGCTTAAAGTAGAATATCAGAAAGCGTAGGTGGAGACACATCTTCCAATCATCATAGCGTACAATTTATTTTAATTCTACTAATATTGTCTTTAGTGAAATATTCGCAACAGCGATCAAAATACTATTTGTTAAAACAACTCTATTAGTAGTCTTTTTGCTAAAAAGTAGTTTATTTTTTAATAACGCAACAGTAATTTATAGCCGTGTAATGTAGCAACATCATTATCAGAGCCAACACAAAAGGGGTTGTCAGCGGGATCCCTTTCGAAATCACGCGTGACAACATTTTCAATATCATCCCATACAATTTATTATAGTCCAATCTTCCCATTCGAGTTTCCTCACAATTACACGTCAATGATCATTGATGCTTTCTCATTCACACTCGGACCTATTTTGCCAGTCGCCCCGTATTAATGTTCCATTTTAATTAAAAGTTATGACGCATCAATGTTGCCCCTACGAAAATATAGCGCTTTCATTGTATACACGTTGATTTGTTAGCGTCCCCCCTTCCCATGACCTCCATCCATTTTAATCTGACCTTTTGTATTTTATTTGTCATCTTTAATACCGTATACATTCAGGGGTTCTATGGATTTTGGTTTTGTATTCACAATGTCTGTCGGCTTGAATGAATTCATGTCTGTCTCTCTTACACCTTTTGTGGTGTCACGGTCATGGTTGCCCAAGGGATTAGTGGGATCACCGTGAAATTGTTCTATTTTATTATTCTTCTCTTTTGCTTTTTCAAATAGATGAAGATTGTCGTATGTTTTGTGCATTGTACAAGTTACCTGTATCATTTCTTTTATTTTTTATTCACACCTGATATAAAGATGGGCGGTATCCTTGCTACTTTTGTTGCTGATTTTTTGCTTCTGTGTGTCTCTTTATTTTTTCGTAGTAACGCTCTGCTAGTTTGTTATAGGGAGATTAAATATTTTATAGATTTTTATACACTTATGAACAAAGAGTAGCGCTTTCAATATTGTTGAATACTGTTTTATTAAACTCGTATTTTGTGACCCTTCAATTCGTCTTATTGAAAAGCCCCCCAATTTCAATAAAGAACCTCTTGAAAACCAACACGCTAACGGCTAAAACAAAAGCATCGACATCTTCCCCCTTGCAGCTGATTGAGTGATTGTTGATGCTGCACTTTTATTACTAACAATTGGTCATGATTACTAAATAAGAGAGAACTGCAGTGTTAATGGTTCGATGCGAACAAAAAGCTTAAGACAGCAAAGATGCTTTGTTTAGTAATGAAAGCGGTGTAGGGTTCAAACGAACTTAAGACATGGTAGGGTATTGGAGCAAGCTTTGTACTATATTTACATATTACAAAACAAAATCCCCCACTGTGTCTGTCTCTGTATGTTCACAATAAAGTCAACGAATTGTCATACGGCTTTACCGACAAACAAAGTGGTTCATGAGGAAGGTTTAGATGTATAATATCTATATGTATATTTAACACTCTCATGAAGCCGAGGTGTTAGAAGTATTAGAAATCTAGTTATATAAATAAGAGCAGGAAGAGAGACTCTTTGAAAAGTTTTAGTTGCAAACGTGTTATTAGAGAAGCTTCAAGTTTATTTTAAGATTTGTTTTAGGCAAACCTCAGTTCTCTCTAAACAGTCTTCAATGAGTTACCAAACACTGGTCTTACAAAACACAGTGCACACATCACGAGTAATTTCTTCAGCCAACACTCTATGCACATAATTATGATGCTGTTTCTGCTGACAGTCCTCAATTAGTGTTGTCATAGTTTGTCCGTTCGTCACTAATTGACGGTGACGTGACGTCATAGAGTTTGCCAACGGGTTCACTATGATTTAGGTTATGTTTGACTAACTGTCAAAGGGATTCTGACTGAATGAATAAACAGTTTGATTCGTTCGGAGATAATTTCTGTTTGATTTAGAATGTTGATAGAATAGTAGAGCGGGTTTGTTGTTTAATAAAGATTTTAGATCGTTTAAGTTTAATGTCATCTACGTAACTATTTGACGACCAGCTTTAAAAAGAAAACACCTGAACCAAAAATAAATTATATACATTCGAAAAATCGGCGTAGATTAAAATAATATCGAACAGTGTTTTATTTCATTTGTAAAAAAAAAAACATAAAAATGGTATTTAATGATTATATGCCACTTTCACTTAAATTAATTTAAGTTGAGTCTACAATCCTGTGTGTAAAAATCTATGCAAGCCATAGTGGCAAGGAATCTTCTCATAAGGAGGATACTCTACTTTTGCACTTTTTGCAAAAACAACGAATAACTCATTCCAAGAACATTTGTAGCTCTAATCCAAATATTGGTCCAATACTACGTCAAATATTGGCAAAGTAGTTTCATGTGGTACGTAAACATTTGTCGCAAATAGCACACTAGGCTTTATAGACTATCACGTTTTAGGTTTAGGGCTGTTTGTAGTAGTTGCTCAAGAAAGAAACTCTGTCGTTGTAATGGTAAAATAACCATTTCAATAACAAAAATAAACTTTTGTAATGCAATCTCTCTTTTCACATATTTATTAACATTTCCTCTTTTTGCAGTAATTCCAGTAATCCTTAACCATTATTATTTCTCTCTTTAATCTTATGATTCATACAAATTTGTATAAAATATTACAAAGCGATATAATTGCCATTGTAGCCTGAAAATGCTTCTTCATATCGACCTGTTTACTTTTTCGAAAAATAAATAAAGCTTCCAATGTCTTTCATATCTCATTTTACTCCCAAAACACTTCAAAATCAACAAATAACTTGAATTGTTTTTCCACCTTGATTGATTTAAAATATAAACTCCTCAATACATCACAATACGATTGACAGAATACGATTATCCTCACCACACATATTTACATATCGTTCATAATCTGGGCTACTTTTGACTCATCGATTGCAAAAAGATATATATGATCCACTGTTCCAAATCGATTGTTTGCTCTTTAGTCTGTGGTCCTTTAACACGCGTAAAGTAATGTTATGGTTATAGACACGTTTTCAAAATTGTTTTGTGGAATTAGTACAAAGGAGTTTTGTTAAACAAACTGTTGTTATTAAGTTCTAATTAGGAGTTTCCTTTGTGTTAGATTTGATTTTGTTTTCGGTTGTTAGGAATGTTGAGCGAATATTGGGTTACATTTTGAGGAAGTCTAATTTTCCTGTCAAGGTGAAGAGTAATAGTCACAGACATAGATTCAACACCACCTATGGACATTTTATTAATTAGGGAGTTGCTGAAATGCCGAAAACGGAACTCCGGATAAAATGTACTCGGTAGTCGATAGATATTATAGATATCGATATTTAGCCTCTTAATCTAGCTAGTGTAGCAAGTGAAGCTACAGGTCATATTAAGCAAATGAAAAATATAAATAAAAAAAATATTTGCGACTTACACAGCAACACGACAACAACTACAACTAGAAAAGAACCGACCCCCAGGTTAAAAAGGCTCTTTTCTAGGCATATAGTGATTCTATCTCGAAATTCTAAGCCTTTTCTTAATTAGGGTCGTCCCTTGCTAAATGGTTGGATTCCATACTGACATCGAGGTTATATGAAATCGTCTGTCATTATCACAGATTGTTCCACTTGAAACAATTGGTAGCTATGCTATTCAATGAAGGAAATGGGTCATTTTAATGTGTACGGACAATAGTTACTGTAATAGTAGGTACTTCCTATTGTATCAACGGCGCTAAGAGAAATGAGTTATGCACTTCTCCTCTTATGTCTTCTTTCTTTTCTGCGATGATAAAGATCCTTATGGACGATGTCTTTGACTTCTTGGAACATTTCTCTTATTCAACCAGCGTTGTAGCGTACAACGCGCTAGCGATTACAAATAGTCCCCTTTTTACAAGTTCAAGTAAATTCTTTCAATGAGTGATTTGGCTGTCTGACTCCATGGGAACAGTCTCCATAATTTTTGTTGCGTTTAAGTATGACAAACCTCTATGACACAATCCTGTTCCTATTGTGTTATTTGCCAGTTTTTCTGCTATTTACCTTGAAATGATCAGCGCCCACATTGCAAGTCTCAATGTCACACGCACCTACTAGTTTTTTGTTGCATCTTATACTACAATAGGATGACAAGAAGTATAAAATAATATAAGATATTTAAAAAAAAAAAAATGTGGTTATGGTGTGGTTTTTATATATTGCCTGTCTTAAGACTAAACTTGCTTTAACTAAGAAATCTTTTGATTTGATATAACCCTCTCTCCACTCTTTCCACCATAAAAGGCCGTTTGCTGTCTTAGTCCGCTTCCGAATAATTCACTCTTGTTTATCTGGACCTAATACACTATCTTTCTACTATTCTTTGATTTCTCGGTTATCTCAAAGAAAGAGTTGAGAGTGTTTACATGGATGTGTGGAGTGATGAAAATAAATGAAGTGAGAAATTATTGCATTACAACAAGTTTGAAAGTAATGTCAGTGAGGAAAACATTGGAAGAGACAGGGAGGCCAAAGAAAAGATAAATGGATTCTAAGAAAAGTGAGTCAGTGATCGTATGCGCTGGCCTCAAGTAACATAGGACAAATACAGGCAGATGATAGTTGTTCTCAAAGTCTTTATAGATAGAATTCATATTGTATTAGAATTTAAAAACAATATGCAGCTCAAATCTCGCAGATACCATGATTACCGGATCGTATCTTCCGAAGGTTCATTTCTTTCTTTAACAAACATAAATTTCACTTGACACCAACCCCCTACCGCATACTCAGACCATTTGAGACCTAATTACAGCTAATATGATCCTTCTACGTATTGATAGTCCATTGAGGTGTCATTTGTCAGTTATGACAGTATCAATGACAGCTGCTATTGTGTATGTTTGCGTCACAACAATCACTAAAGTGCCATTGACTGGATATTGGATGTTTATGCTAAATGATTAAGTTTTATCCATTTTTGATTATGCGATATTTGGCACGTCTGGGTCGTTGGTTCGTTTGAGTGTCTGTAGGTGTATATCTTTAAATATTTCGTTTTTATCTGCCCGTGCGGTGTATTTGTTTGTAGCATATTAGGTATATCTTAAGATTGACCATTTCAAGATTTAGTTGGCCATTCCACATAGTGGTTAGCCTCTTCATGAAATGCTACCTCAAAACCTTACTTAACCTCGCCCTTATCATGAAATGGTCAATTCTAAAATATGGCTACGGCTTATAATTATGCACTTTACTGCTTATGCTTGCTTATTAATATTTTTAGATCCTTATAATTTTCCATTCCGCCTTCAGCCCTATTAAATGTAATCAACATTTAATAGGGCTGAAGGCGGAATGGAAAATTTTAGCCACTTACTTATAGAGCGTAAGGATGTAATATTTATTCTGATTTATTTAATTACTAGGAAAAATTTATGATACGTTACTACTAAATCAGAAAAGCAAAGGTGATCTTAAAATTTTATATTTTCACTATCTAAATAAAATATATTAAAATAGTGAAATTTTAAACTTTTATGATGCTTATAATATGGGGATGCTTATGCTTATTACACACCAGTGCTAAAAATACCTGCACTCACAGCGTAGAAATGCTTCGGAATACGTGAAACATTAAAAACGATAACATTATTTTTGTTCCGTTCATTCAGCTCTTCCTCTGTCATAATTCTTTTGATGCGCTTAAAACAAGAATAATAAACTATTCATAAAAAATCTCTTGATGTTATTTCAGTACTCATGCACTCTGAATACGCCCATAAAGCCGGGTACAGACTTGTTGTAACGTAACATGTAACAGGGTAATATGAAAGGAGCATTTCATAAGTGTGAACGCAGTCTGCGCGCACAGGATCCGAGTAACGAGTAACAACGCATAGTTCAAATGTTCTGTTCGCGCTCGTCATGTGCACGGTTCGCGCACGCAAGGCGTTCATACTATTGGAATTTTGTTACATTGCATAATAAATTGCGACAATGTGGACAGCAAATTCTTCAATTGCGTGTTACGTTTCAACAGTCTGTGCCTGGCTTTATATTCTTGTCATCTTTTTATGGCATGTCATTTCTATGCTTATTTAAATTTTATGACTACAAATGTGAAAAAAGTTGTAACTAAAAAGTTTTTATACCTTCTTGACCCGAAAGGTCATACAATTTATTTTTGTCTCGTTACTCTGTTAAAATTATGTAGCTTTCCTGATGTAAGAACGATAAAAAAGTCATTTTGAAACTACTATTCGTAAGAAAAGAAATTAAATGCGTTTTGACAAGATTTTATTTTAGGGATGTGTGTGATAAAGTTAAAACCCGAAATAAAGCCTCAGATACTTTAGCGGGTACGATGTCCCCCAACTTTTCGCGAAATTATCCAATAACGTGACCCGCACGCGCGTGAATGCTTTGCAAAATATTGGGGGACAAGTTGCAGGACACTGGGCAACGTTGCAGTGTCACATAGATTGAGTGTTATGCGCGCGCGGGTCATTATGGGGGCCACTTTATGTCCTTTAATGTGAGTCTTGAGCTGTGCAAAGAAAGACAAAGCACAGTTAATGACAATGCCATTTTAACAATTCAATTAGACATATTATATTGCTTGATTTACATTATCAAACTGACTATTCTGACACAAATAAAAAAGATCGGATCATTAATTTCCTTAAAATTAATTCCGTTTGTAGTAAACGTACGAGTAATTAGGGTGCGGGTTATTACAATATTGTTTCGATATTTTTTTACAAAAAGTGGAACAATTCGTCATTAAATAAAGTTATTTTCCGGTATTTATTGTATACGTCATTAGGAAACAATTGGTCGCGTTTAAAATAGGGTTTTATTAATTTAATAGGCATTTCATAATTCTATATATTTATAGGCAAGAGTATATAGTCTAACCACGATTTGTTGAGTCCTATCCTGATCATCATCATCATCAACCTAGCGTAAGTCCCGGTTGCTACCTTGGCTTTCACCTCGGTGCCTGGGGTCCGCTTTACTGCCTAGTCGTCTCCACTTCGCTCGGTCTTTTGCGTCCCTTGCCTCAAGCCCATTAGCACGCATATCGTCCCATACTGATACCTTGACCTATGTGTCCTATCCTGATAGTGACAGGAATACAATTATGTACAATGTATAATTAAGTTTTTATCACAATCACCAGTAAGGGTTTTATATTGGGAACGTGCACGGCAGTAGCGCCATCTTGCAAACGCAGTTTTAGGGGCATATGTCAAAAAATAAATAACAAGAGTTTGTTTATTTTGTACAGATTAAAATAAATAAAATTAATTTAGAAAGACAATAAATGTTATTTTAGAGGAATTATTTAAAAACTGTTTATAGAAAAATGAACGTTATTATAAAAACTGGTTTTGAGAGTGTAAAACACACAATAAGTTTCCAGCCCCAAACTATGTTAAAAGGAAATAAATTGGTGTTAGCAGGACATGTAAGGAATGTAGAAGAACTGAGAACTAATAGGAATAGTTATTTAATACGAGCCACCATCATTCGTCAAACATCGGTGACCTTAACACCCTATAAAACAAGTTTAAACCTAAGTACTCTCCTAACCTAAAAATATGACTAAACTACTAAACATTTAGTTACATAAAGTATGCCAAACATTTTTTTTCATTTATTACAGATCGATAATGCTCGGATTGTCACTGGAGTTAAATGCAGTTGCGTTTATAACCAGAGCGGGAAGTGCAAACATGTTGCTGCTTTAATATGTTACATTAACAACAATGTTAGTTATTCAAAAACGAGCAGTGAACAACAATGGGGAAAACCCAGTATTCGTCAATTTGTTGATTGTAAATATTCCAAAGGGAGATATTTTCAAGGAATGTTTGGATCGGTATCCAAGACTGAAAGTTGTGGTGTCTGCAACATGTGTGGTTCTTCGTTTTATCAGGCGTGTATATCTAGCTAATACATGTGACTCATTAATCTTCTGCCGTCGATATACTTTAGGAAATATCGTGGGAACATAACTCGGACTTGCTTGCGCGTCTGATTTTTTACCTCCTATAAAATGCTCACTGCAAATTTTGTCGTCGGTTTTTGGAGACCATGGTGATCCATCAACACTATAACAATAATTAGGTACTCAATTAATATTCTATAAAATGTACATAGCGCAAATGAAATAGATTTGATTTATATTGCAATTTTAGGTTACATCCAAATCTTTAAATCTCTTTGGTTACATCTAATCACTTACTTTTTCCTTTTTACAGCAGCCATCCATTTATATCTTTGATCTAATTTCCAGGCCGCTTTAGGAAAAATATAAAATTTGCACTGACTATTTCTGCTGTTATTTTTAGAGCAGTGGTGGCCGAGTGGTAACGGCCCCAACTTACGAGTCGTAGGTCGCGGGTTCAAACCCAGCCAGGCACATTACTTTGTGTAATTTATTTCATCACCACTGCTCTCAAAACGGTGAAGGAAAACATCGTGAGGAAACCGGCATGTCCTAGAACCATAAATTCGAAGACATGTGACATCTACCAACCCGCACTGGGCCCGCGTGGTGGATTATGGCCCATTCCCTCTCCTAGAGAGAGGAGGCCTGTGTCCCTGCAGTGGGAACATTAAAAGGCTGATGATGATGATGATGATTTTTGCAGCCTACGATACAACAACAATAATGACCCATTATTTTCAAAAAATTCAAAACAACGTTATCAAGTTTGATTGTTTACTGATTGACGTGACGTGACATGACTGAGCCCCTTTTGTTGCACATTTTTGCCGCAGCAAGCGCAGCGATCGTTTTCTTTACCCCTTCCACCCACTTCGCACGTAGCGAATACTTACCCTCTGATAAACACGTTATTAGCCATGTCGGACAATGGTGACCGACAGTAAATGTTACATTCAAGCCAGATCAGACAACTGGAACCGACACGACATCCCTTCCTCTGACTTATCTTCATAGGTGATTGATCTCATGCCCATCACTTGTCAAAAAGGGCGGAGTCTCTAAAACACGAGCGTGACCTATAGTGACCCGCGTGGTTCTATTGAAATAATTTTAATTTAGGCCACGGTGGATTTAAGTGACTACCAGTAATAAATATAATAGTTTTACACAAGTTAAAACCTCATTTATTGGGTGACTAGTAATTGGTGACGAATAGCTAAACACCTAAAAAAAGCGGACATAAATGTACTGCACCAGCATATTTTTTTTCGCGATTTCAGCTTTGGTCCCATAGTAAAAGTTATTTGCTATCGTGAATACAATTACGTGTTTATGTATCTTAGCAAAATCAAAATTTCGCTTTGTTAAATAATACTTGAAAACTATTTCCAATAAACACCACAACCCTACATACATACCATACCATTTAACATTCCCATACGTAAAGCAAAATTGAACACAACATTTCTATAATTGCATCTTAGATTTCCCATCTTATACCGGTTCTGTCAGCCCCCAGCATACTGTTGGCACTGTAATACACTGCATCATAACTGCCATAATATTTTCACATTCACGGACGCTACAAATGGAACCATTCCAGAGAGTACTAGGGTTCCGTGAGTTCGTAGCACAAAGATTAAAACCTCATTTTCTTGCTTGTAAGTCTGTCAAAGCGTCAATGAGTTGACTTTATAGAAGAAGACAACATAGTGTTTGTATACTTAAAGTAAACTGGTTTTCTTATTTTGATTTTTGTATTATCATTACATACCCTCTGTACCTATTTTTTTTGTTTCCTTTTCTTTTATTATTAGGTGTGTAGAAAAATTGTTAAATAAATAAATACATAGTATAAAACAAAGTCGCTGCTTAGATCTGTAAAACTAAGCAACGGATTTCGAAGCGTTTTTTTTTAATAGATAAAGTGATTCAAGAGGAAGGTTTATATTGGTTAATATGTATAATACTGCATAATATCAGCATTGCACCCGTGAGAAGCTGGGGCGGGTCGCTAGTTTATTATAAACTTTATTGTATACCTCATAATGTCGACAGGATAAACAATTAAAATACAATACAAAAAAAAAAGAAAATACAATAAAGATCCTTGTCACTTGATATCGTGTTGTGGGCTTCGCTGTATCCCTCAACCTTGAATATAAATCACAATATATCGAGAAGATAATTAAAATATTCTTTATAAACTTACTTGTTAATTCAAACAAACCACAAAAATAATGAATTCGTCTCATAAAATAATTAAATAGATGCAGTCAGTGCAGTTTATAATTTGCATTGTTCTTTTAAAACAATACTATCAAAATTCAATCTAGAACGAAAGCTGAATTTTAAATGTACGGAACCATTATTATTCTTCACGGTGATCAATGATCGTTTATTCCTTCTTATTTGAGTTGCTATTTCAATTTCAAATATTCGCTATCATCGATTTAGGTAATGATATGGAATTACAGATAGCATTTGGAAAGTCGCCATTACTGGCAGTTTCTTTTTCGATATGTAATAAGTGCATGGGTAAACTTTCTTTATAATTTTGGGTTGCACTGTATTGTTGAAAAAAAAAACATTTGTATGGGACACACGACTTCTACCTTTGTGTGGTCATCATTCTTATTGTTACTTTCCATTTAGTAACCACTAAATGGAAAGTAACAATATGAATTAATGCCTCTAAAAAAACACTTGACTGCTTGACGAAATCGCTAAATATTAGGCTGTAATATATTTGGAGTTTCTTCACTTCCTCATAAATGGCATTTTTTTTTTAATAAAAATGGGACCATCGGAAAAGTATATTTTTTGCCGATTTAAAAAATAAATGTAAAAAACCGGCCGTATTATGACCCTCGCATCTTTTTTGACGTCCGTTAAAATGTATAGTTATAGAAAACTATACGAAAAATGAAAAACATAGGTACATAATAACATAGGTATCTATGTATTATTATTACAAATCTTTGAAAGTTCTTTTTTGACCTTAACCAATTACTTTAAGGTCGTCCGCACGCCACTGACATCTTAAAACCTAGGTATGACATCATTGTTCCTAACACAGTTGCAACAACTATTTGTAAATTCATACAACGTGCTTTCCTTGCTAAAGTGTAAGCTCTATTTTTGTTTGGTATTCAAAACACAAATATGCTATATTTTATAATAGGCGAAAACCTGACTCACTAACTAACACATCAACGCATAGCCCAAACCCGTGAATCTAGAACGCTGTTAGCTTAGAGGTACCTTTTACGTACTGTTATAGAGAATAACAAAGGATTTTTAAAGGTTTACCCCTTAAGGGGATAAAAGGCCATACCAGAACTTGCATGGTAAAACTTTATATATTTCCACATGGGCAAAACAGCTGGCTGAAGTTAGTCTTAAATATAACTAAATAGACCAGTGCAAATAGCTTTTGAAAGGGACTTAAATAGTAGTAGAATGAAACCCATTGGAAAAGGAAGATAATATAGCAAAAATTTAAGGAAAAATAAATTACGGTCGATCTGAGGTCGGGAAGTGGATGGGTGTGCGCTTTTAAGGGGAAAAAATGGTTTATCTCTAATTCCGGCAAAACTACTGGTTCTAGGGGAAATATTCAAATGGCCAACTTGTAGATCATAAAAAGATCTACCACTTTTGTATTTACACTTTTTTGACATAACCTCAAAATCTATGTGAAAAGTCCAAAAAACTGTGTTTCTAGTTTTTATTTTTTATCTTCTTTAAAAATCACTTTTTTTTTTTTCACAAATCTTTGTGAAAAGTTACCTTTTAATGTCCCAAACTGACCCTATTTTTTTTATTTAAAATATTCACTGTAGCTTTTTATTTTGACTGAACATCGAAAAAATAGACTATTTTTCAATCGAAAAATCTCACGTAAAAATATGTGATTTTTTTAAAACGTTTGTTGGCTTCTTATTTGTCGAAATTTTTACTTTTTGATGGTGTAAAAAATATATACATTACCATAGTAAATTTTCTCAGAAAATGCGAAAAACTAAAAAAACTCGAATTAGAAATTTATTTTGTTTAATCATTATTAGCGACCCGCTCTAGCTTCGCAGTGGTGCAAAGGTGATATATTATACCTATAAACCTTCCTCTGGAATCAGTCTATCTATTAAAAAAAACCGCATCAAAATCCGTTGCGAACTTTTAAAGATCTAAGCATACACAGGGACAAGCAACTTTGTTTTATACTATGTAATAATGTACTGAGGTGTTTATTACATTATATATCACCTTTGCACCACTGCGAAGCTGGAGCGGGTCGCTAATAATGATTAAAAAAAGAAATTTCTAATTCGAGGTTTTTTAGTTTTTCGCATTTTTTGAGAAAATTTACTACGGTAATGTATATATTTTTTTACACCATCAAAAAGTAAAAATTTCGACAAATAAGAAGCCAACAAACGTTTTAAAAAAATCACATATTTTTACGTGAGATTTTTCGATTGAAAAATAGTCTATTTTTTCGATGTTCAGTCAAAATAAAGAGCTACAGTGAATATTTTAAATAAAAAAAATAGGGTAAGTTTGGGACATTAAAAGGTAACTTTTCACAAAGATTTGTGAAAAAAAAAGTGATTTTTAAAGAAGATAAAAAATAAAAACTAGAAACACAGTTTTTTGAACTTTTCACATAGATTTTGAGGTTATGTCAAAAAAGTGTAAATACAAAAGTGATAAATCTTTTTATGATCTACAAGTTTGCCATTTGAATGTTTCCCCTAGAACCAGTAGTTTTGCCGGAATTAGAGATAAACCATTTTTTACCCTTAAAAGCGCACACCCATCCACTTCCCGACCTCAGATCGACCGTAATTTATTTTTCCTTAAATTTTTGCTATATTATTTTCCTTTTCCAATGGGTTTCATTCTACTACTATTTAGGTCCACTTTTTATCGTTAACGGTGCTATTTGCACTGGACTAAAAACAGCTAGTAATATTTAGACAGTAATGTATCTAAAAAAAACAATTTAAACTAGCTCGAATCATAACAATCTCAGAGATATCCCAAAATACACCGATTTTTTTAAATCTAGTCTATGTAAATATTCAAATGAGTTACCGCGACGCTGGAGCACAAAGGATAGTTGAAGGCACAGGTTTTTTTAGCCTGTAAAAGGGTGACAATAATTCCACCTATAATATAGCTCAGACTTACGGGTGTATAGACTTTTATCAAGTAATAAATAAAAAACACACAGATTTTTTAAAATTCCATATCCACCCTCAAGTTTTTCTCCTAGAGCCGAGAGTTGGTGCAAAAGCGTTACACCGGGGCTCTGGGAATAAGGCAAGGAAGGCACGGGGTAGGTTCTTTAGTCAGTAAGAGTCTGACACTGTTTCCCGCTCCGCCCAAGAGTAGGATTCGTCATTCGATGATTTTTACCTATAAAAAAAAAACCTATAATATAGCTCAGACTTACGGGTGTATAGACTTTTATCAAATAATAAATAAAAAACACACAGATTTTTTAAAATTGATGATTCAAAAACTTGAAATACGTAGTAGGCGTATCCCAAACGTCTTCTGACTTATTGAAAATTTGTATTATATTACAAAACAGATATGGATCTTTTTAGTTTTGTAGTTTGCATGATATATATCCAATACAATTCTCTTCATACTTCACTTAATTTCCAAACACGTCACACACGCCTGTAACTTATCCGTACAAAATCTAAACATTTCTCGTATCATATCGCTGTTACATTTAGTTACGCCTCGCTCGTCTAATACTCGTGTCAAGACGTGATCTTAATCTCATGCCTTGAACGAGGAACTGCTTTTACTTTAAGTCCGCATGCTTTGAACATAGCTATGTACATTCCCCACGTCTTTCTGAAGTCTTGGGCCATATTTAAACCATATTCCGGTGAGGAAAGCAGGAAAATGATCAAGTTCTTAGAAGTAGCACTAGAGGTTTAAATATCAACTAGTTCTATTCCAACCGCTACGTCTTATTTAACGACCGAGCAATCAACAATATCAATTTTATTAAAAGTAGTCATAAAAACTTTATAGGAAATTGTATTGGGTCCAAACAGTTTAACTATTATACTATCGATTCGAAAAAAGAACAATATAACTTTCTTTTAGATACCATAAAATGCATCCCTTTGTTTTCATTGAGCTGCAGATAGCAATTACCGTTATTGATCAACAGTATACAGAGAGCCGAGAATGATGAACTGGTTGAAAGACAGACTGACAGACAAAGCGCAGCCCCCAGAGTGAATAGACTCTTAATAAACTAGTGCTCCTCACTCACCATCAACGAATGCATCACTGCTTACCGTCAGGTAGGATTGCAGTCAAGCATTAGTTTATATCAAATAAAATAAAGCACAGCCCCTACCGAGATGTATCGTAGAAAATAGAGCAACATCTGAAATTCGATGGCTACTATGTACGACGAGACTAAAGAAAAGATTTTTAAAGGAGTTCATTCTTAGTTATCATATTCCTGCCTTTATCTCAGTATGCAATGCAGTACGGCTTCATCTTCTATTACCAAAATAGATTTTGGCAAAAAGCCTCATCCTTTCTAGCCATATAATTTTTCACAGTTCATCCATCTTTTCTTTTATCTTTTATACTTCTTTCTTTCTATGTTTTAATGCTTTCCTTTTCTTTTTCATTTACTTAATTCTTCTTAAGAATCTTAATTGTACCGTATTGTTTATATTCGTATGCAAGATAAGTCCCAAGCAACAGCTAGTTACTCCACATTAATATACAAGTTATGTAGCTCCGAAGCAAACTCTCCACATAACAAGCGAGCATTCGTTGATTAATATTGAAATTCGCCACAGTGCGCGAGCGAGCGAATCAATTCAACATGGCATTATAAGTCTCGGTCTAACGCGAGCCGATAAGGCTCTGCAATTTGCGCGTAAAGCTTCACTGTGATCCTTATCGAGAAAATCTTTCCTTCCGCTTAGATAAGTTTGTGATTAAATTCTTGATACATTGGTTATAACAGCTTGTGTCTTTTGCTATTAATAATTTGTAATGTGTGTAAAATTAATAATTTATTGCAAGTCTCTTTCTGATGTAGTCATTTTTATTAGACTGCATATTTCTGTTTGGTCTACATATTCAGTTTCCTTTATTTTATTCTATTAGTATTACTTCTGTTGGTTCATTAATTATGTGTTTATTATTACGTTTATTGGGTGCTCTGAAAATCTTTATAAACGGAACAGAGTCAATTGAGATTTTATTAATAGTTCGTCAATCATCAATCTTGTATTTCTTGTTATGATTCAAGTACATGTAAATTTTAACTACTTCATTATAATGTAGGTTAAAGTAAGCATACTACATTCCCAACGTAAGTGGAATAATTGCTCTAATAACTTGGTGAGAAAGTATAACAGTTTGTCACTCTCATTTTGACAAGACCAGGTCAATCTTATAATTCAATACGTATTGAAACGCAACCATAAAACTATACACCATATTAATTTGATGACGTCACAATACATGCTACTGCACCAATTTGCAGTCAGGTACCACTCAATATTCTTCGACAGGCACGAAGGTAATACCCTCGTTCGAAAACAATGCTTTATCATTATCTCTATGGACACAGAATAGATAATTTGCAGAAGATACACTTCATGCAAAACAAATAAAACACGAGATGTGCAAAAAAAAAAGAATTTAATCGATAACGCAAAAAAGACGCTTAAATTTTGTCAAAGGAAACTAATCACTGTGAATTTTAAAACCATGTCTTTTTTGTTTTTTTTTTTCAACATAGTGGTGGGTGCTCCCCTACTTTGTTTTACTATAATGATGATTATGAACAATACCGCTGGTTCCAGGGCCAGTTTTTTCCATCTCTATAAATATTGGCAGGATTTGGCAAATGAATCTGTAGTTTTTTAAAGGAACTTAATTGTATGACCCTTCTATTACTAAAATAGTGTGTACTATTACTCTCACTGATGGGACAATATTCAACCCTCGTGCCGTCAGGTCGTGACCAGAGATCAATAAGCCTGCGTACGTGACGACGTCGACGCAAGCAAATACAATTGTTTCCGATAATTGATTCGCTTCTGATTTTACGTACTCGATGTAGGTAACCAGAGAAGGAGTTCAATATAAAAATTTAAGGTTTTAAATGTAATGTTCAATTATATCTATTGAGGTGAAATCATGATCATTTTCCTGTTGCAAAACAGTCACTTAGTATAATTTTTTTTTGGTAGGTAAATCAAATAAAAATGACGAATCCCGGCTTTGGGCGGAGCGGCCAACAGTGTCAGATTCTTACTGACTAAACAACCTCCCCCGTTCTACGTCGCCACCTATACCAGGGCTAGAGCCTTCCTTTCAGACACGAACCCTTGACCCCACAGTATTAGTAACATAATCCATTATTTCTACATGATTTTTTGTGGTTTCAATTCTTTCTTCGACAATCCTTATAGAGCTTTCTTAACATTCGTCTCCCTTGTATATTACTACTCTATTTCTTTCATAAATCTATCTGCCAACATCGAACGTCGATGATAGAGGCTACTCTATCATCGACGTTCTCGGTCAAGTTTCACCACCTGGTCCGGTCTTATACCTCACGGCTATATCCACATTAGAATTTAATATCCAAAAAGACAGATGAGTATAACTCTATTCATACTATCGATACGCCTCAGGGTGTATCATGCTTTAACTTTTATCGTGGTTTATACACAATCGGTCACGGTGTTTCTTACATCGTTAGATTTGAATGATGTAGTGTTATTTGATGCAAATTAGATAATATCTAAAGTTAATGAACTGTCGGCTAGTCTTAACAAGTGTGATTCGTTTAAAATTAGATTAAATTCTGTAGAGAGATTATGTAGAGGTTTACAGATATCACGTTTTATAATTTTATTGGCAATGGTTTTCAATATAACCATATTTTTATGTCTGTAAGTCCACTTTCTAAGTCTCTGAGTACAGGTGTGACTGCATTCATTTCTTTTAATTTATAATTGACTTCGAAAACGTTGGCAGTATCAATACCGATATTGACATCTTCACACTTACGCCCTGTGTTAGCGCAACAGTTTTCTAATATCCCGTTTTTTCAACCGATACACTATCACTAACCCTCACATATAAATAAAAAATAAGATTACCAAGAGCTATATTTTGTAAACATATATTCACAGTTACAGTTTCTTCAGTTTCCAATCGTTTTTCCACTCCGACCCTGTACTAGCGGTCACGTTGTTGTTCACCTAACCGTGCTCACCAATCGTGTCTTAGCGCGTGCACATTAACCGTTCCTTGCATATGGATATACACAGAATTCCCTTACAAGTGAAACGTGTTATCCAACTGTGTCAATGTCTCTGCGATAAAAATGATAATTTGTAGTTGTTGGTTTCCGTTCACGGTAAGTATGATGGGTTTGTCGTTGACAGGAGTCATAATTTTTCATAAAATATTGATATGCCTTGATTCTTACCCAACAAAAGTTTGGGTTTAGTGGTTCCAGCTGTATACATTTACTGTAGGTAAATGCTTCCTTTAAATGGTTCTACGTTATATCTGTAGCCTCATATTACTAGTTAGATTACCTAACAAAAAAACTAAGTTATAAGCCCCCAATGGTAATCTATTAAGTCATTTCACCTTCTATAATGTTCCAGGAATATTGTGACTATTCCCACAATTTCTTATTCAATTTCAAGTCTTTTTCATCCATAATCTAACCATAATCAATACGATTACGAATTCAATTACTCAACCATGTAGGTCCAGTTAATTTACATAGACGACCCTATAAAATCTTCAGTTACCGATAAGCATATCTCTTTAATTCATGCAGCGACAACAAGTAAAGGAGATAATGATAAAATTGTTACTGCGAAGATAAGGAAAGTCCTGTAACCGGCTATGGGATATAAAATTGCCATAATGCAGGACATAAACATTTTCACAGTCATGTTGGTCGCTAACTTAGTTTGTATATGATGTCATAAATTTTAAACGTGAAACTAATTTGTTCCTCAAAGTGTGTGTGAGATAATGAGATGAAGATGTTTGAAGGTGGTAGTTACAAGTGTTTGTGATTATAGTATGTTTTCTGATTATAGTGTCATAACAGCAAACAATCTGGCGAATTCTTTTCATCTTGTTTTAATTCAAGTTGTTCAAAATTATGCGACTTCTGTATCGCTTTAATCAAACTGTATTCGAATATTGCCGAGTGTAGGTCTCATCTCATACAAGAAACTTTGTTCAGTGTTGGGTCTCACGCATGCAATCTTTGATCTTTTCTAGAGCAAGACTTTAGTTGAATTATTCGAGAAATAGGTAATCATTTTGCAATTGAATTATTCGAGAAATAGGTAATCATTTTGCAATTCATAATTATTTTCCAACGATTCCTTATAAAAATATGATGAACGAAATTACTGCTTTCCATAATATTTATTTATGATACTTCTCCCAACACCGTTAACACCTCACCTAAAACACCAGAACCAATCAAAATTAACATACTCAACTACTCACAAAAAATAACCAAGTATAAGTAAAAATCAATTTTCTCCGACAGCATACTTCCATACATCTTGTTTCTCACGGAGTACCAGATCTCAGTAACTACCGGCCCGCGGCCGCACCGCCCCTCTTGTTGGTAATCACTAAATTACCGAACAGCTTTAGTATGCGAAACATGAAAAATAAATACTTTTACCTGTTTATAAAGTGGAAGGTTAAAAACCAACCAATTTTGCGATATTTCGTTTAATGTTGTTGTTAAGGTAAAGTTGAGAGTTAATAATAATGGTGAATTGAAAGTTGAAACAGTAAAACAAGATAAGCACGAAATAACTTATGAACCCAGATTAGGCGGAGCAAAAATTGGTGGAGCTATAAAAACTGAGAATTTTAATAATATATAAAGAGTAGCTATAATTTTAATATCGCAGATGAAACCTTGAACAAGCAAAATTAGAAACAGCAGGATAATTATTTGTCTTCAAACACATATACGGCTGTTTTCTTGTTGAAGTAAGACAGTGATTGAATGAGTGAAGAATATTTCCATAAATAGCAATACTGAACATGTACAACGTCCAGTGCATCTTGAGACGACCGTGACAAAGCGCCTTGCCACCAACAAGACAGGCTGATCGATCTATGTGGCATAGCTAAAGCTATTTTTGCGTATTCCAGATTTTTTAAAGAGAAGACAACATAATAGCACAGAGTTATTTCGCAACGCATGTCTTGGCATTTCTACGGAAAATACGACTTCCTTGTAAGGAGGAGAATATCTGTTAGCTACTAATCGTAGTCAATTACCTGTAAGTGCTCCATGTTTCAAGCTAGAAGCTGAAGCTAGCAAAGGTCACGTCAACTGAGGTGGTGACTGGTTGACGGCTAGTGAAGTACAAGCCGCGTTAGGGATTAAACTAACAGCGAATTCGCTAAGTGAAAGAATTGATATCGAGTAAGCAATTTTGTGTTCAAAAGATTAATTTATGGTGAAATGACATTTTTGCTTTGCCGAAACACGCAAGTTAGTTTTGACTATATCATTCTACGATGCTTAACGTAAGATCTAAGTTCACAAAAAAAATATCCTGTCTTTCACGGATGCTTGGGGCTCTTTGCCCGTTTTCACCAACAGCCCCTAAAAAGTCACCTAAGTAAGGTCCACTTAACTTAGGGGACCCTTCAAATCATCCCTTAACTTAAATTTTGTTTCACCGTCCTAAGGGCTACCTAATTAAGAGCCCCCTAATTAGGTGACGTTTAGTGTTGAGGAACTATGCAAACAGTTATCGATAAATTAATCGATTAGACAATTTTATTGTTATTTTCGTAAATATACAACCTTAAAACAAGTAATTAACGTTTCTAACTTCAATTTATTTCGAAAAGAAGAGTCTTGAACTGGTGAATGTTAGATTAGTAACAAAAAGTTGATTTTTTTATTTTTTTGGCTGTATGTTGAATGCCATAGCTTACAAAGACGCGGTGCCAGTGACATTTTGATGCCACTATCCACGTGACAGTTTCATAACAATCATTTCGTGTATTTTCTTTGGTGTTTTTATTACCTAATTACAATGGCAGAAAAGAGGAAACGTGGTCAAATTTTTTCACTTGAAGATAAAGATAAACTTATAAAATTATTGTTGCAACACAAGGATACGATTTTGAATAAAAGGACAGATGGGTCCACAAATGAAGCAAAGAATAGTGCATGGATATCCATTACAAACTCCTTTAATTCCACATCAACCACACACAGGTATGAGAAATAAACATTCCTTATGTACCGACTGTTTTAAATTATATTATCTTCTCTTTGGATAATGTTTATAGTATTCTAACCTTAAAATCTAGGTATAACCTACTCTGTTTTTGTTTGTTTTAGAAACAAGGAATCGTTGATGAAAATGTGGGAGAAGCTAAAAAGTGATAGTAAAAAATATTATGCACAACTAAAAAATAACACCACACAAACTGGGGGTGGTCCATTAATTTTAAAAATTGACCCAATATTAGAACAAGTCTGTGGTATGCTTGGGCGAGGGTGTACGGGAATATTAGGGGTACCAGACTGCGATACTGAAACTGTGCAGGAGACTGAAAAGGTGCGATTAAAAGTGTTTTGCAACCAAGATGAGTTTTGGCAACCTGCGGTCGAAATCAATACACAAACAATTGGAGAACCAAAGAACCTGGAGGTATATTTAAGTTGCTCTTTTAAAACAAATTGTACATATATTATTGCACTTGTTGATTTTATTAAGTACCTAAAACATTAATTTTCCAGGCACAGGAAGAAATGCCAGATAAAACTCAGCTAAATGAGTTTATTGTAGATGAAAATTTAGCCGAAGAACCTAAGGCTGGTGTAAGTAGAAAAAACTATTTAAATAATGAGTATGTAAGCATAGTTATATGACTACTAGGTTTCGCCTGCGGCTCCGCCCGCATTTATATTGAACCTTTCCCAGACATTTTTTTTGCATTCTAGCCTTCTGGTTCACAACAGAACAGAACCGGACTGAACATAAAAGAACTACAATCAACACCAATAAATAAAACTCCATTGTGGTCACGAAGGCGGCCACAGATTTCAACCACCAATGAGCGCTACGAGGCAACTTCTGCTGTTTCCAGTAGCATTCAAAGTGTATACAAGAAAAGGGAAATGGTCGAAGATTTAAAAGAAAAGTTATTGAGGGAGGAGTTAGAGTACAAGAGGAAATTGTATGAGTTACAATTGGAAGCAGCAGCAAGAGAGGTTGAAATTAAAAATGCAGTTTTGGAACAAGTAAAAAGTAAGTTTCTATTTATTTTATATATTATACTTAAAATTACAGACTGTCAAAGTATTGAGTCATCTGGCTTCTTTGAAAGCCATAGACAGGATCACTATTGGTAATAGGTGGACGGGGAATTTGATCATCATTAATTAGAGTTTCTAAATTTGGAATAGAACCATCATTTATGGGTTCACATTCTTTCCGGATGATACATATGTTATGTAAAACACAACATGCCAGCATAACACGGATAGCTGTATCCAATCGTAGTCTGATACCAACTGCTAACACTGGAAAACGTCTTTTCAGGACTCCATATTGCCTTTCTACTACATTTCTTGTTTTGATATGAGCATCATTATATTTTTGCTGTCCACGTGTTATAGGATTTAAGTAAGGAGTCAGAAGATGGCTCTGCAAAAGATAAATCATGCTTTCATTAATTTATTGACTTATTCACTGGCTATTTGACTCAACGAGAAATTTTATTAATTAACTTTTATTTTCAATCCTGGCCAGTTCATTATGGAAAATGATCTTTTTCTGATTGATTCATATTTTTTATTATTTTATTTACTTGTTACAGGTGGAGCCTTCTCTTTAAGCAATTTATTTGGAGTTCATAATATAAAAAAGGTTTAATTTAAATAATAAATTTCACTCTTTATTTACATGAAGTCATTAGTTTTATTTTTACCTTTAACGGATATCCACTGTCTCCTAACAAATAATTTCCTCTGTAGTCACCAATTTCAAACTTTGAATATCTTCGACTACTTTGGTAGATAGTAGCATCATGTGTTGATCCTGGCCAGCGTGCCACCACATCAGTTATTAATAATTTTGCAGTACTTATTGTTTGCATATTAATAGACATACTGCCTTTTCTATTCCGGAATAGTTCAGCATCATCTCCTCCTATAATTTATCACATAAATAAATGTAAACAAGTTTCTAGTTTATACAATTAAACAACTTTTGAATATCATTATTTTTGAACATCATAGAAAATGATATGTGTGCGAATGCCGATGTTCGCTGGAGGCTCGATAAATATGGCACAAAGATACCCACCTGGCGATTGAATCTTTATGTGTGTACAGTCTATACATCCTAAAACATTTGGAAATCGAGCTATTCTGTAAAATTCTTCTTTTACTATTTGTTGCTCTTCTTCGGTGTCTGGAAATTGTATGAATTCGCTTCGCAAACCCACGATAGCGTCAGACACTCTTTTTATAATTCTACTGCAAGTAGATACACTGATGCCATTGAGATCTGCTACAGATAATAATTGATTGCCTGTTGCATAAAATCTAAGGGCACACAGTAATTGGTTAATCGGTGCCACGGATTTATTTCTGTAAATAAGATACAAGTAAGGTTGAGTAGGTACAAAGTTATGTAAGTAAGTAATTATACAAAATTTAGCAAGTACCTAGCTAGTTGAAGGCATTGTACCCACTTACCGGTTATCGTGGAATTCTAATAAATGTTCAATCTTCTTCAATATAAATATCACACTCTCCTTGGATAACCTGTATCTTATGAAAAAGTCTTTGTCATCATATTTTTCAAAATCTTTCGATCTTTCACGATAAATACGAGGTCGTCTATACAAATGTCGGTCACTTAACAATTCCATATCTTCAATTGCCTCAAAATCTTCAAATAAATCGTGGTTATTATCCATTTTTATTATTTTTTATCTTATTCTATAGGATAAAATATTGTTTGGTGCACAGGCGATTCGCAAAATAACCTAAAACTATGCGTCACTTAAACGTTACGGGGTCGTCAATTCATCCCCTAAATTATAAGGGACCCCTAATGATATAGGTGACACTTAAACGTTGGTGAAAACAAAACTTGCGAGAAGTGTCCCTTATATTGGCTTAAGAGACACTTAAATTTTAGGGGCTGTTGGTGAAAACGGGCATTAGTCCTCCCAGCTTCTGGTACTGGTGGGATGGCATTGGTAAGCGTCGAACTACTGTCTTTATATTATATACGTTTTTATTACCGTTTTATAGACTTTTATAATTTAATTTTAATATACCTCATCAAGATTTCATTTTTCGTTCACAACTACTAGGTACGTTGCTTTATATTAATTTAGTATTCTCTAAAGGTAAAAAGCTGAAATAGACTCATCCAGATAAATATTAGTAGTATCGTCGTGTCTACAAGTACTCCATCCTCACTTTCCATACAATTACGAAGATGCACAGTAGCATTTACCTTTATTTTCTTTCACAACATCGTCTACAAAAAGCCTGGAGCTGTTCACCTAGTAAGGAAAAATGCCCATAAAAACGCGAGCAAAAATAACCACCATCATTTCACCTCCAGCCTTAACTGACGAACTCGTTTTTAGGCCAGTGAAGGGGCGCTAACTTGATTGGATGATTGACTGGCCATAAATGGTGAAAAAACCACATAAAAGCACTTAACAACATGTTATCGAGATTGTAAACAGAATTATAAATTTCCGACATCTTATACGCTTTAAATGCAACCTGTTCATGTACGTTGAAGCTGTTAGTTTTGCAAAATCAATATGGTGAAGTAAAGATGCAAGTTGTTATAGTATAGAGCATGAAAAGGTAAATATTGTAAGTGCTAAGTATGCTTTAAGCTCAAATTGTGAAATGAAAGGTCTATTGTTTGCTATGATGACAACATTCTTGGCAGCCCAATGACCGGTAAATAATAATGCTCACTTTTAACCGTGTTTGCCGATGCATACTGGTATATAGTTCTGGAGTTCTGGAAGTAGCTGTTGTAGCATGTAATTCTCCTATTTCTGCTTACTATAATTTTGAGTAGCATTTTAGCTATCCACAAAGTGCTCTTAGAGAAACTCATAATTTTAGCAAACAAGAGTGCAGTAAAGCAAATAAACAAAAATAGGTTACAGTCATCTCTTAAATAGTTTTAGAGATGAATAACGTAACAGATTGTTCGAAAGAATTACCGTGGCCCAAAGAGTACCTAAAGAAACACAGATCAGTTTTAGTCGATAAACGTCTGACACCCCATGTCGGTCATACGCCAGAATTTGAACTAAAGTATTTTTTAAAAGTTCATACACATTTGAAATTATTTGAAAATCCATAAATAAAACGTATAGATGTATAGAGATAATCACGTGCAAGCCGTAAAACTTTAGAGGCTTGTTAGTTTTGGGCGATATAAAATATAAATGTTGAAAAACATACTACCATTGTTTTCGTGTTTTTCAGATCAAAATAGAATTTTATCACTTGATCTTGGAGAAAATGGGATATATTATACTTTCATCATGATTTAAAACTAACAGTGTTTTGTAAAATACCTCTAAAAAGTAGCTAAACGTCTAAATATATTTACAAGCCATAGAATAATCTTCAAAGATAGAGTTATGCATAAAACAAAAGATATGTACCAAAGTTTATGAACTCGTAAATGAGAATAATTCAGATTTATGTTTGTTGTGTTTGTCTAGTATTTCGTTACATTTTATGTAGATGTCATAAAATACATAATAGATTCGAATCGGACATTTAAGTGAATGTTCACGCATAAAATAAGAATTAATCAGACATGCAATCCGAGACTTGAGACCCCGATAAATTCCATTAAACCATTACCTAGCTGAATACTTTGGAAATAGTCTCAGAGAATAATATAATTTGCCATTAAAGTATTAAATTACACTTAAAGGCAATTACTCTTCTAAAAAACGGTAAGTACTAGACTGAGTTTAAAATCTTAAGTATCAAGCAAAAGTAAGGCAGGAATACATGCCTCGGGGGCAGACGTCAATCAAGAGATTGTTTTTAAGCGAAATAATATTAATTGTAAGACGATTTACAACGTTTTGCGCGGAGCTGACAGCGAACAGTAATTGGATCTCCGCACGGCTTTCCATCAGATACTTTACGATGGTATTTTGCATGGTTAATTGTGACACTGTTGATGTTTATACGTTGATGTTACCATATCCAACTTTATGGGCTTATTTGCAGTAAAATGGGGCTAAGAAAGATAAATAATAATAGGTACATGTTATGAAGTAATATTGAGAAGAAGGTCCATTTTATTTTTTAGTTACAATCCACAAATAACTTCTCTCGCACTGGGTGTAGCTACATAGAGTTTTACTTTACTAAAACATAAGTAAAACCCATCCGTGCCTTTAAGTTACATTTTGCTTTACAGGGCCAAGCTAGCTCTTTGGAACCATCTTCATCTCGGGTCTTGAAAGTTTACCTGGATGATGTGTTAAGTAATTCGTGTATTTAAACAGTTCTCAGACTAGAGGTATTCCTATGATTAAATATTCCCAACAGTATCTTCAAATACTTTCACGTATTTCAAGTGTTTTTTTTCTTCATCTTTGCATAGGATCATGTTGTTTTCCCTCTAACTGTACAGCAATCAATTTTAATGCTAGGTACAGAAAAGCGTGAAATCACGTATCAAACGAGTTTTGCATTTGAATATCGCAGTGCACATAAGTATCGATAGTTTATAGATAAGCCACTAAGCTCACAAGCACCGCAGTTAACCGTTTCTCCTTAATTGACTTGTTCGACGTGCGTGAATGATAAGCTGTTATTAAATACTGTATTTCTTACATAAACTTATGAGTTACTATAAACGTATTGAGCATTTTCATGAAAACTTAACTTGTTAGCATAGCATAGCATTGGCCTTATAACGTTCCCAGTGCTGGGATTATAGCCTCCTTCCTAAGAGAGGGAATAGGTCGTGATACACCGCGTGACACAACCCATTGCAAGTAGGTGGGTGGCCGTGTCTTCGAACTTTTGGTTCTATGACATGCCGGTTCCTTTAATGGTTTTTGTTCTATAATGGTATTCAATCACATAAAATTTGTTCTATCTACGATAGTTTAGTATCACCAAATGTTTAATCATTCACACTAATATTATAATGGCATAAGTATGTATGTATGTTTCTGTTTAGTATTCCTTCACGTTCTACCAATTCTGAACACGTTCGGTTGAATTTTGGCGGCACAGAAGTGTATCTATAAAAGCACAATAAGTTAATTTTTAATCTAGAAAAATATACCCTTAAGAGGATTTTCTACTTTCACATAAACGATACCACTGGCAGAAATTATCATATTTATTATGACATTATAATCTTATTTGACGGTAAACAAAATAAAGTTTTTATTAGTTTTTTTTATGTCTCTGCTAATTGCCATAGGCTGACTCTTTCGATACTTCCGTAAGATAACAAAATTAGGATGTCCAATTAAATGGCTCAATTTCAAAACAAGTTTTTTGTGAATATTGATGAAACAGGTTCTCTTGGAAGTGATTGAGCGATAACTTTTTAAGTGTTGGAAGTAATTCTGAATTTTATTGAATGATTTCGCAAGTGTTTTTCAGCTTTGCCCACTTGCATACTTAATCGAATGATCGTTCTCTTTATTGGGTTCTATTTTTATTTATGTTTTTGCTTTTCCGTTTGCTGCTTTATTTATTTTTGCAGATTCCTAATAAAAATTTTGTATAGGCATTATAAAAGTAGAAAACTGTTTTTGTTTTCAAACCATAACAAATATTCACTAACTCCTCCATACTAACAATTCGTTTAAAATAAGTATAAGCATATATTTTACGAGTTTCTAGACGTATTCATACAACAATAGTGCCTGATCTGGTTTGAAAACTAAACTTAGTGAAAGTTTGCATGACCTATAAAAATATGAATGAGAATCGCAGAGGTGACATACTGACGAATGACGAAGACCAGAAGGTCACTGCGTAAAAAACATATTATTATGGCGATCAGACGAAGAAAGAGACAGAAATATTGGTTAGACAATAAGTGAATTAAAAAGAGACAGAAATATTGGTTAGACAATCAGAGAAGTAAAAAAGACAGATATAGAGTAAACATATCTTTGAGTGATTACCATTATATAGCTCTAGCACACTAAACAGTCGAGATTAGAGAGAGAAATAAATAGTTCGATCACTTTTAGATTTCTTACAAGAACTGATGGATTTCATGGAAGTTCTTTGGGACTCGGGATATTCCCTATTTCACTGTCATACGCAGAATCAATTTTAGCAGATGTTACTGACCAAATCAGCTTCTAGTGTTTTATTTTCATCTGTTGTTTTTACAACTTTGAACATTTGGCTTATTTTATTTCTGAACACTAAATGTTCACATATAGGATGGGATACTATCAAGTTTTATTGTGAATAAAAAATTTCAGTATCGACTTGTTCTCTGTCACTGTTTAATTCTTTTTGAATATTTGCCAGAACAGTAAATACGAGTATAACCTAGGTTTTATCGGCTGGATGAGCTTAACCATGTTCCAGGCTATGTCTGTAGTTTAATAATACGTGTACATTTGCGTCTAGCTTTCAAAAATGTATATTTCCGTCTTTTGAAGAGATCTCTTTTTGACTTATGAAAGACATTGTTCCTGTCATTGTCCTATGTTGGTAAACAGTTGATAGGTTGTCTTATGTTTCACCACTATTTTGAGCTTCATTGTATTTTTTTTAATTAGGTTTAAAATAATTATGAAGATAAGATTATCATGGGAGATAAAATCTTTAAGTAGAACAGTCCTTATCCCTGCCGTTCTAATAAGTTCTGTCACAAGGGTAGGGGTCTCCTGGAGACGCCGATGATTTTCCGCCTCAAAAACCCCCTTTTGGGGATGCAATGATTCAAATTATTAACGTGAACTCTCTTTTCTTTACAGGTTTGCAAGCCAGACATAGACTGCTCCTTAGATTCTAACAAGTGGAGATACATCGAAGAATTCACTTGTCTCGCTACGAACGAGAAACTGAAGAAAGAAATGAGGTTATCTTTCCCTAGCGGACACTCATCTTTCTCTGCTTATACCATGCTGTATTTCAGCGTAAGTTTTTACAATACCTACTTATCTTAAAGACCCACGTACAGCGCTTAGTGCGAGTTCTTTTGACGTTGGCCGCGTTTGACTGTCTGATTGGTTGAAAGCTGAGCGGGCCAATTGGAGCGTCGATCGTCATAAACGTATCGATCGTATAAACGTAAAACGAACTCGCACTAGGTTCAGAGTGTCTAATTTGTAATTATAACATATACTTATTCGATCACTTAAACATCAAAATATTAGTATTGAAACTAAATACGTTCGATGACAATACAATAAAACACAATCATTTCATACGATTTGACATATTATAAGCTGACGTTTAAAAAAACACGTTCGAATAATTTTATATAAAATCGGTCTACGCCTTCAAGTACGAAATGTTGAGGTCCGATCTCTAAGCCCTGCCCAATTGTAGGAACAATACGAGAGCTTATTCGTATTACGTATAGAAGTGGAGGGATATATAAGGTAACTGATGTTAGTAACCGATAAGGTAAGGTAATTAGTGACCGATATCTATAACACGTGATTGTAATCGTAATGACAAACAACTTTTGCTTTAGAACCAAACCTGAAATCGCGAAAAAAATCTGAGGTGAACATAAAAAACTTAAGTATCGGTAAATAATTACCAGTTACCCTATATACGACAATTTATTTTGACCATATTTTTGACCTAAGTTCTTTTCTGAGACAAAAATGTTTTAAAAGAAAATTGAGTTAATTATTAATTTATCTACCTGCTTTTTTGTTGTGTAATAGATTTGCAATCAGGCTATAGACCTACATGATGGAAAGTGGTCAGCGCCTAGTCTGTAGACACGCGAAATACCCCAGAGATACAATGTTGTAATGTCTCATAATGTAATGAATGCAACACCTATACGCATTGCTAACATTACCAAAGACTGTTGTGCTGCTTAGCAGAAGTAAATTTTATAACTGAATTTGAGCTAAAGAACAACAAAGTTATAGCAGCAGAAAGAATAGTTGAAAAGGGTTTGGACTTGTAATAATTTTTTTTTAACAATTGCTACTCCAAACTTTTAGCCTATATATTGGTTTTCCTTATGACGTATTAATTTCCTACCAACAGGAGTTGGTCCTTGGGTACACAAGCATGCATAGTGCCTTACCACTTTTCGCAGGAGTGCGGAAAATAGTAAATTACATGCTTAAAAGTGGAAGGGAATAAAACAAGAATTCGATTAATTGTACAAAAAAAAGCATTATTACTAAGTTAATACTCCTTTCTTTCACAGATGTACCTACAAAAGCGCTTCACATGGCGTGGCTCCAAGCTGGTCCGCCATGGGATCCAATTCATCCTAATGCTGTTCGCGTGGTACACCTTCATGACCCGCGTCTCCGACTACAAGCATCACTGGAGTGATGTGCTTGCTGGAGTCTCCATTGGCTTACTTTTCGCTATTGTTATTGTGAGTATTCTTTGCAAACTGTATATACTAGTGGTAAATACTCGGTAGACCTTAGATACGTATACCTTTTAGGGTGATTCTTTGATACCGAGAACATATCTCAAACGTCTGGCCTAGTTTTTTCTTTACAATCATTCGATATTTTTGTTTGCATATTATTTTTCCCCGATCACTAAATGTATCAAAGGCGCTTTGGAGAGGGAGGAGGGAAGGAGCTTATTTTGTGTCGTAAGGGACACAAAATATATAGGAACAAAAGTTAGGCAGATGAATGAGACGTTCTCTCGGTTTCACGGTCGCATTTCAAACTCTGACACAATATGCAAGACTCTCATATTAAAATTTAAGCATTACATATTAAACTCTCATATTAACTGTAAGGAGTTAAAAAAAGATTTTGACCTCGGAGTTTGTTGCGGTATTTCTTCTCAGTTTAAAAATGAACGTGTAGAAGTGTTATTTATACAGTGTTTGCATAACACGCAGTGCGAGTGCGGTCCTTCTAATCAAACAATAGCCCACCTATTAAGGTACCCAAAATGTCCAAATAAATGCCAGGGTAGGTTGTTTACTCAGTAAGAGTCTGACACTTGTTTTCCGGTCCGCCCAAGAGCGGGACTCGTCATTGGAAGATTTTTACCTACCATAAAAAAAAAAACTTGTGACCTTGGAGGATCTAAAAAATGCTACTGACTCTCGTCGTCTCTGTAAAACTGAGGGAAACTGAATTCATCGATTCAAGAAGAAGAATAATAAACCCTAAACGACGTTGATTTTAAAGACAACAAGTCTATCAATAGTATCAATCCAGGTCACAGCAATACTGGTTGTTCATCTAGCGACAATGATTTATTGCTTCTCGTTGTAATTTTGGCTAGAACTCGTGAACTGGAAAATCGTTACTACGGTTATAGCTGATGCGTTGCTTTTGATCAGGTTCACTCTATCGTCATTAATTTCAACTTTACTACAAGATTACCTGCCAAAATTATCACTCTCTGCAAGAAAGAAAAAGAAACAATTTATTTGCACGAAATAACGCGATCTTAAATGGAGAAAAAATGGGTCATATCTGCGTAAAACGACCGAACCCGCCCATTTTCAGCGTGGTCCGGTGCTGTTGTCGACACAAGCATATCAGAACGGTCTTTTTTTTTATGGTAGGTGAAAATCATCCAATGACGAAACCCGCTCTTGGGCGGAGCGGGAGACCAGTGTCAGACTCTTACTGACTAAAAAACCTACCCCGTACCTTCCTTGCCTTATTCCTGGAGTCGAGGTAACAGTTTTCCACCACCCTCTAGGCTCCAGGAGAGAACGGTCTAATGTGCTAATAGATTTGTGTAACTAGCTTCTGACAGCGCCTTCATTTGCGTAAAAGATCCCCATACAAACTTTGACCCTTTATTTCGTCCCCTTAGGTGGTGAATTTTTATAAATCTTTTCTTAGTTCTAGCCTATGTCATTCAAGGAAAGTGTCTGTCACTAATTACCAATCATCATCATCTCAATATTTATACCGATGTTCAAGACATTTCTCTCTCATCTCTTCCAGTTCTGCTTCGTATCAAACCTCCGCAAGACTCCCCGATCGCGGCAGCACAGCCACGAGGCCGAGCTCCGAGTCACCAACGGAAACACCCGAGTGCAGGTTTGACAGTCATCTCCCACCAGCTCCCGATGTGAAAGCGACGCTGAGGAACTATGATACGAACAGCCTACCGTCTCGTGGATCTCCCACGAGTACATCGATGCCTGTAGGCAGTCGCAGGAACAGTGATTGACTCAAGTGAGCACAAATGATTGAAGTGAGTGTGTTGTGTTGGATATGTGAACTTGAAATCTACGTTTGACTGAGTAATGCATTGCGTTGTAAAGTCACTATCTTCTTCTGTTCACATGAGAAGATGACTAATCTCCTTTTGGTAGGAGAAGATAGTGACTATCGAAACGAAGTTTATATGAATAACTTCTGGGGTTAGGATATCAAGGTGGATGAGGGGATTCTAACCCATTTTCCACGATTCTGAACTATTTCTATTCTTCTCTGAAGAATCTATGTCTTCCTAACGTCTTCTATTAGAGAATGGTTATATTATTGAGAGACTGTGTTTCCACGCTTTGCATTACTTGGTTAAGACTAAGGAAGAAATTGCTATGAAATGTTTAAATGTAAGTCAATTGAAATTAGCTGTTTGCAGCTGATATGGTACATTGAGTATCTGCATTTTTTTTTTGTCTATAAGTTTCTGTATTTATTTGAGTTTTGTGTAGATAGAGAATTTATGCTTCTTTTTGGAGTGTGATCAGAATTTTATCATTATCGACCCTCTCCGTTACAAAGGTGAAAAAAGGTGCAAAATTATGAAAAGCAGAAAAGTCTGATTGAAAAGTTTAAACGAAAATAAAAATTGATTCCTGTACATATTGAAAAAGTATAAGAAAATGGGAAAATATTGAATTTTTGACCCACTAATAGTTGGTCAAAAATGTTTTTTTTTTCCGAAATGGTCTTTACACCTCTTGTAGCGGAAGGTGTAGATATTGCATTGCGTATACTTTGACTGTCAGAGCACCAAAACGTAACTTAAAAACAGTCCTTTATATATAGGTACTTACTTCACAGATATTTTTTACTCAGTAATTTACATAATCTAACAACAAATTGTATTTCCGGTATTTCTAAACTAACCTTTATCAAAAGCTGACTTTGAAACCTCTTTATTTAGTTGTATTAATATATTAGGCTCTTGTTTGAATACGATCTCATCTGATGGTAAGCGATGATGTGGTCGAGGATGGATCATGCTTGCCTAGAAGTAACTTATTAACTTTGGACTAGAAACCCTTATGTTATTGCAATCGGGAGACATAAAACTCCGGCTGGAAAATTACACTTTTTAGCTATAACTACACATAATTAAAGTGTTTCCATTGAAAATAGTGCAAATGACCGGGATGTATACAAATTATAGTGCCTATATATATATTATATACAATTTTTCTTTCTATAATAATCCCAACATTTACTTGTATCACTTTCGTTACAGTACTCAGGCAGTCAAGTATTCGCAATAATAATAATAATTATGATATTTTAAGGATTGTGCAATTTAAAGAAGAGAAGATATTTGATGTATATGTATATATTTTAAATAACACGACCGGGTACTAGAAGTATTACTAACGGTACTCGAATAGTTTGTTTTAAGGTATTATTGTAATATAATAAACACAGACTTTAAATTCATTGGGTAATCTTTAGGGGATGGGGGGGGGGGAATTTACTTCTGAAATGAACAATTTTTGGTATGAAACTCCAACTCTGAAAATACGAAAATATTTTGATTTTTAGATTTTTTTATGGAGCAGGGCAAATTTCTGAAAGGCTATGAATAATTAAAATGGCTAACATTATTCAAGTCATTTTATTTGCAGTTGTAACTTAGCGAGTGTTCAACTAAAATTTTATTGTAATGATGAAATTATTTTTTAAATCCATCCAGCAATTTTTGAGTTTAAGTAAACAAATATTTTCACATTACACGGAGAAAGTATGTGTTTTGACTGATAAAAAACTGCTTATATCTGTGGAATTTTTTTCTAGCAGACCTACGAAAGGATAAATTATAAAACAAATGTTGAGTTTTTTTTATTACCTATTCAAGATCTTGATAAATCCCATTTTTACTCTCAATATAATATAATAATATTAGATTCATAATAAAAGTTGTTCTTTTCCACCAGTAATTGTCGTCACCCCATTAAAGATAGCCAATGAATTTATAGTCCCCCTTTGTTTATTTTGATTCCGTCAGAGCTGGCTTAAGGCAGCTAAGATTCAATCAGAAGCTGGTTCGAAAGGCTAACAATAGTAAGGCTATTAAAGTTTGTAGCCCGTTTTTCGGAGTAGCATGCTGGCTGATATTTCAAAAAGGTTGGATATTGTTTTAAAAATATAATAATAATTTCAACAAAAGTCTATTCTCATAGAATTAGGCCCCTCACCCACGGCGACGATCTCTTCGCGCGTTTTTCGCGCGCGACAGCATCGAGACCATCGATGCGAACGCGCGACAGCATCACGACTATATCGATGCGAACGCGCGACAGTATCGCAACTATATAAATGCGAACGCGCTACAGCATCGCGACTGTATCGATGCCAACGCGCGGGAGCATCGCTATAAAAAGTCGCCGTAGGTGAAGGGCCTAATTCTATGAGAACCGACCTTTTTTAATTTCAATGATCTTGGAAATTATTCAAAACAGTTTTTATTGGTACAGAGTTGAATTTATCGGATTATTTATAATGTAGAGTATATTTTGTAGTTTTAAATTAGATTAGGGGAACGTTTTTTAACTTTGGAAATAATAAATATTTTAGGTGCTACAATGACCATTGTGATTCCTAAAATCATTTAAAATGAAAAATTTATAAGGGATGAAAAGAAATTGGAAAACTGAGAGAGATATTATATAGAAGTTCGGAAGGATTTTTGTAAATATGTGTAAATAAATAATATACCCCAAAAGGTGAAAAGGACAGTTGAAGATAAATCGGAAAGTAATGTACATATTTTTTTTAAAACAAGTACAATTAATCAATTATCGCTTGCACGTTGATCGTTAATTATTTTTTTTAATTGCTATGAATAAATATGTCTCAGTAAGGGTTGCTGCGTGCACTGGTGTTAGTAATTTTGTTTTATAATCTTCCCAAAAATAATAATTGTTTTTATAAACAGGGAATTTGAAAATAAATGTTTCAAAATTGTCTTTGAAGCTTTAGTCGCTTGCATTGGATTTGTTCCACGAGTGTTTTCGTGTTCTATTCGCGAAGATTCCAGCGACTGGGACTGCGATTAACTCGAACCACGGTCCCAGTTGCTGGATTCATTTAATTCTAACAGTTTTCCGTGGCCGTGGACTGAGGTATAACTTTGTCACAAACTTGTAAACCAATAGGAACATGATAAACTGTGTTTATTCCGTTTCTATTAGTTAATACGCTTGTGCCAAAGATGTACCCCAGGGTCAAAGTTGCCCCAATGATAATTTAAAATACATGCCAGTGCAGAGCTATACTAAATGGTGTCAGAACTATGTACCTACTTAATGTTAATGGTTAATAAATAGCCATTAGGTATCTAAAAACAAAAACTAATTTAGTTTCTGGAAAGTTGATTAGTAGAAATGTTATTCATAGCTTTGATTTGATGAACATATGAACAAAATTTTAAAAAAGCAAAGTTATTATTTTAAATTGTAACTAGTCGTTACAATTTTATATAGTCAACAGTCTGCCCCTTTAGCCAAATTACTATCGTTTCGTTAACTTAAAACGCTTTGAGTTGGCCATGCCCTCAAATTCCTTTGTTTTGACATTATCTCAACATGCTCGATCACGTAGTCAGAACATAGGACACACGCAAAAAAGGAAAGCACGGCCTATTCCAAGCGTTCGACGTTAACAAAACGATAGTAACTTGGCTAGGGGCTGAGATAGCAAATTTTTTAACTGGTAAATTTTGCAAAAACCAATATTGTAAATAATGTAATTGCACTTTTTTATTGTAATAGTACAACTTATATTAAGATATCTACTTATTAAAAAAAATATCACATGTATGTTTTTGTCGAAATTTTATGAATTTTTAAAGTTGAAATCTTTCTCCATATTGTGTTACCTTTTTTGGCCTATTCGATAATAATTAGAAAATACAAAATCTAATTTTATACTCTCCTGTGTTGTTTAGGCTAAGATTTATAGAGTGAACTTTGATTATACTGTGGGGTTTCATACAAAAATGAACCTTATAGGTTCAGCGCTCACCGCTGAAGGCGCACCGGAACGCAATTGAAGACAACAATTGAATATAAACCCTAACTACCTTAACATACGGTCTAAAATCACTCGCGCGCATGCTCGTGTAGTAGCTTGAAGGCGCTCCGAGCGCCGCATGCGAGTTTATTCTTTTGTAGACCGTATGTTAACGTAGATAAGGTTTATATTCAATTGTTGTCTTCAATTGAGCTCCGCCGCGCCTCCAGCGGTGTGCGCTGGGCTTTATAAATTGAAATAATGTTCTTATTTCTATGAAATGCGACATCACGGTCGTGTAGGAATATGCACATTATTGTCTGTAAATAAGTTTCATTTCCGTTTAAAAACCTGATTTACTACTTGTAAGTTGCCTCTAAAAATCTTGCATCTCTTTTTGGACACAATATGGAGATCGGTTTAATCGCATTTATTACATTGTTTGTTTAAATGTGTTGTACGTATTTTAGTACAGAAAGGGTAGGTAGTACAGGAAAATTCCCACCACCAGATGGCGCCACTTAGCGGTCAGGTCTTTTCCTTTTTTGATGATGACATTGATATCTCACTAATGTCATTCTTCATCTGCTTCTTCCTGCCTTTATCCCATATTATCCCTGTACCCACTCTGTCCTGTCACCCGTCACACTCTAACTCTTTTTACTAATGTCATTAACATAAGCGTTTAGACAGGTGCCTGGACCTGACGCCTCAGCGCTGGTAAACGTCAATTAGAATACTCTCATTTCATCGTAATTATGGAAATGACATTTTTTTACGATCCATACTGGGCTTAGTTCTCTAAGCCCCAAGAGGACACCGGTATCCGCATACCTATTGCCTTTTAATTGTGTCTGTAATTACGGTAGTCGAAAGGTTAAATGATGTAAGTAACTTAATTTTTTAACAGGTGGACTATCTAAAAAAAAATGTTCAATTTCTGAAATAAAATGACGTACAACACTCCCCATGTATTTATGTTAGTCATAGTAAAACATAATCTGAAGTCTCGAAGACAAACTGTAATGTATTGTTTTATACTGTGATATAGGCTTTTAAATAAAAAGGAATAATAGATCTGAGATGTGCTAATGGCTGGTTAGCCGAATGACAGATCCAAAAAAAAAGTTGTCTATGCTGCCGTCATCTATACTAATATTATAAAGCTGAAGGTTTTTTTTTGGTTGAACGCGTTAATCTCAGGAACTACTGGTCAGATTTTAAAAATACTTTCTTTGTTAAATAGCCCATTTATCGAGAAAAGCTATAGGCTAATAATTATAACATTACTCTATAACCTACGGGAGCAGGGCAGTAACTAAAGATGCGGGTGAAACCGCGTAGGACAGCTAGTTATTAATAGGTATTTTTTTTCTAAATTAAATTAATTACTTATTCTAAATCAAAAAAAGAATGTTTCTGAATATGTGTTTGCCTCAATTTCTAAAAAAAAATGTTAATCGTGCTCTGTTTATTAACGACGGCAATGTTTTGTAATTGTTTTTATTTTCCCGCCATTTTCAGCAAAATGGCTGACATTTGGTTTTAAATGAAAAATGACTACAGTGAACGTCATCTGGTAATCATTATTTAATTTAGTCGTCTGTTATCCGACTAACTATCTGTTTAGCACATCTCCGTTACAAATACATAATATAAACTTAGCTTTAAGTCAAATTAGGTGCTAGCTAAGAGTAATTATAGTTAAAATATTTCTACTCATTTTGACGCAAAGATGTCAAGTTTTTAAACTATTTTAAGTAAATTCTTGTTAATTATGTTTTTATTTTTATGTATAATAGAACTTAAAATGCACTGCCTTTAGAATTCTGGATGTATTGTAGCTTTGAGGCAGCTATTTATTTACTTACTTTTTAATGTGGTTAAAAGTTTAAAAAGCATAATAAATCTGTATAAAGAGATTTTTTCTTTTTTTATATCCATTACCCCTACTCCCTTTAACCTGTAGTTACTAACGCCATCTATGATCACATAAACGAGACATCATAATAGTTTCACCTGCAAACCATAGATGGCATTATCCTCAAACTTTACAAAGAAGGCTTTATATCAATACAAATTTCATTCTCAGACAATAATATTTACAGTCTTTAACTGAGTACACATAACTAAATAGTAGTGTTAACAAGATGAAATATGACAGAGCAAGGACCTCAGTAACGGTGTTTTTTGCAATGTTTGACAATGACTAACAACGCCTACAAGTTACCCACAGATTATTCATTTTATCAGTATTGTAGTAGCCTTTTATCGTGCTGGCCGCGTTAGAGGAAACGTGGTGGTGAAAAAAAAGTTTTACGTAAATTATATTATGTTGTAACAGTGTGACAATGGCGGTTGACAGAATAATATGGAAAATTATCCTGGACTTCTTTGTGTTAGCATGCGGTGAGTAAGCATTGATTACTTGTGTGGTTATGTTGGCCATATGTTTGATATGCCATACTGCTAACTTGTTGACTTTGTTTCGTAACGTCGAGTTCTGATTAAGTACTAATCAATAGTTAAATAGTGCGTTTTGTTTTCTTTTTTACTTTCATAAGTACTTAGTTAATAGTAAGTACGTAGGTAATAGGAGTTTTCACATTTGTAGGTCATTATTTTTATTGTTTTTTATCATTTATTTTATCTAAGTTGCCAAATAATTTGCAGACTATTATTTATGCTTTTCCTGTTGCAATTATTCTGAATTACAATAACAAATTACAAATAATTCAGCAACACTTTCTTATTTGATTCTTGCCAGATATACCTAATATAGATAGGTATTGTTATCCTTGATGTAACATAATAATATCTTTATATAGAATAAATTTTATTCTACTGTTCGTGTATTTGTCACCTGACACCTCCTAAACGGCTTGACCAATTTGAAAGTAATTTTATGTGCGTTTCTGGATGGTGGCACCGCGATCGGGATCTTATTTTTTTTTTTTTTTTTTGAGAACAGGCTATTGCCAACTTCAGACAGGACAACCACTTCGCGACTGTCTGTCTGTTGGCGATAAACTCGAAAACTGCTGAACGGATTTTCATGGAGGTTTCGCCAATGTAAAGTATCATAGAATGACGAATGCGTTAATAATCAATATTGTACCTAGATATTGATTATTAATGTACAACCATTTTTCCCCACTGATACGATTCAAGCCACTTCTCTAGGATTGACCATGTTGGTGAATGTCACCTGTCTTCAAATTTTTGGTTCTAAGACATGCCGGTTTCCACAATACCGGTTTTCAGTCACCGTTTTGAGAGCAGAGGTGATAAAATAAATTACTCAAAGTAATGCGTTTGGCTGAGTTTGAACCCGCGACCTACAACTCGTAAGTCAGGGCCTTTACCACTGCTCAACGGGTGCTAGTTTGTCGAAGCCTCCCGGAGCTGAGGGTTGGTGCGAAAGCGTTACACCGGGGCTCTGGGAATAAGGCAAGGAAGGCACGGGGTAGGTTCTTTAGTCAGTAAGAGTCTGACACTGTTTCCCGCTCCACCCAAGAGTGGGATGTGGGATTCGTCATTCGATGATTTTTACCTACCATAAAAAAACTGCTCAACGGGTGCTAGTTTACTATAAACACTTATCTCACAAAAGTACACTCAACATTCACTGCAATGGCCTCGTAAATCAATCAGAAGGAAGATACCTAGTTGTAAAACGTATTTGCATATTTTATCAATTATAAACAAAAGCATTCAGGAAAATAGAACATTGTTTCAAGACTGCATACCGGCAGTAGTGTTATGAAAAAATTGCCATAACTTAAAAAAAGTAATTGTTTGTCAAAATGACATTTGAATAACAAAATCAATGGCGGCTCCATATTATCGGGCAAAATGGAGATTGGCCTATTTACTTCACTATTACCTACAAAAATGCGTCTAGGTTTGACTTCGTGTCAAACTCATAAAATAGCACAATTTCTAAGTTTAGCGTATCCCACATAAAAGTAGCCTATTATTCCTTGTGAAAGTAGCAATTTATCAGTGAAAGTCCAGCCGTTTAGGAATATTAGCCGGAATAAATAGGCAGACAGACAAAAAAAATAAAAACTGCATTGCTGTTATAAGTTATTTTGATGTTGTTGTCATAAAAAGACGCGGTATAGAATAGACACACATTTATTCGAGACAGACACAGGACAACGGATACAAAACATACGGTAAAAAATAACAAAAATAAACAGTACGCTGAGCGTGCCCGAAGCGAAATTGTTACCACTACAGCATTTGTATGAGTTGAGTTTGTATATGTTTTCTCTTCAATTTTATATGTTAAGATACCTAGGTATGGTAATAGTCCAGACTGAGCCCAAGTCGTCGACGGCGCGCACTTTTCCCGCGCCTCAAAGAGTTGTCAGCAAACTGTAGAAGACCCTACAGGGTCGAAGCCTCCTGGGGCCAAGGGTTAATGCGAAAGCGTATCATCACCAGGGCTCTGGGACTAAGGCAAGGAAGGAACGGGGTAGATCGTTTAGTCAATAAGAGTCTGACACAGTTTCCCGCTCCACCCGACCTAAGTATCTAATAGTGGGAACTTGGAAGTAGGATAAAGGACTTCGCACACAGCACTCGTTGCCACAATCAGTTTGGCCCACGTTATCGCAATTTACTGTATTCATTGACCTGCATTGTTTGTAGGCACCTACTTACATATTAGAATCTTGTGCAGTATACCAAATTGATTCCTACCGATATGATTATGGTTTCGCCGCATTGCGGTAATCAGTGCCTATGGCTATGCAGTATTTGTGAAAAAGTATAGCAAAAGACATTACTCAGTGTATTCCTGAATAAGTAAATTACATTACTTCAGGGGCCAACAAGTATGGAAATTCTAAAATCTACCAATTGTGTTTTATTTATACTTATATTATACTAGCTTTTGCCGCTCTCGGCAATAGCAAAATGTGATAAATGAACCACCGCTCGACCATCTATTAAATAGTCCGAACAAAGCCCCAACATTTAGTTTGGATAGGTGAGCCCGTTCTTGAGTTATAAAAATACAGTGAAAAGTTGCACTGATTTTTCAATGTATTGATTGACTTTATTGTTAAATGAAAACTAATTAAATTAACGTAATCTTTTCGTGCCGTATGCTGTGTTTACTTATAAATACCTAGGCTTAGGCATCCATACCAATACTCAAAAACTAACACCCGACTACTTAAAAACACGCTCTAAAAAGTACGAAACAAGAAAACAAGAAAGCCGTGGTCGTATACCACTTTTTTTAATTTATTATTCTTATGGCATACGACCACGGCTTTCTTGTTTTCTTGTTTCGTACTTTTTAGAGCGTGTTTTTAAGTAGTCGGGTGTTAGTTTTTAAACTTTATTTTTATTTAACATATTTTGGAGTTCTAAATAGGTTAATCTTGGGTTCATTGATTTCTCAGCCCATGAATACAGGTAAAGTCACAAGCAAATGCTAGTAATATATATATATTCAAAATGTACAAGTAAAGCGCTTTCAAATGATACCAAACACGGCATATTTATCTTAACTTTATTTTTTTACTTCGTATGTTTTGTCCGCTAGAGGGCGCCACATTCGATTTTGTGAAATCCCATATAGCCTATAACCAGCGGACAATTAAGACGCTTCTAATGATATGTCATTTGTCGAATTCTGATAAGTAGTTTAGAAGTTACGAGGGAACAGATGAACATCCATACCCACATACATACAGGTCAAAATCATAACCCTCCTTTTGCTTCGCCGTAGTCGGGTAAAAAGATAGGTACGTACTAGGGCGTGCAAAAACCGAGCGGTTTGGGAAAACCGGTTTTTACGGTTTTCATTTTTTTAAAACCGAACTAAACCGGTTTTTTCGGGTTTTTCGGGTCAACTGTTTGTATGTAAATAAAAATGCTGCAAATCATTTTATTTCTTTTATATTGTAGTTTGAATAGTTTAATTAAGGCCCTGTAAGCAGCAAATATTTAGGTATTTCCGGGTAGTGCATCGCGGTAAACAAATAAGGTTGAAAATGGCTATGCGTTTGATTTTAGTTGAATCTCGTGTCCGCTAATATGAAGGATATTTCGCAGTTTTTTATTAGTTAATAAAAAAGTACAACGATTTTTTTTAAATATTGAACCTATTTACCCAAATTAAATATTGAATATTGGATCTTTAGTTGCTTAAATTTCCATTTTAATAGTTACTAATAAAATAATCATTATTACTCAAAATACTCGAGTATTTCAAGACGAAAAATTGTTTTCGTGTACTCTAGCGATATTTTTTCTCAAAATTCTGAATAATGTTTAGAAAATGTTTTTGTATAAGTCTTTTACTTATATATTAGACTACACATTGTATTTTTTGGCGTTTGTAATGTGTAGCAATACGGCTAACTTCGCAACGAAAAAGAGGACGTTTTTACGGTGCCCCTGTATGGGTAGCGCCTTAAAAATCACATATAAAGAGATCAACAATAGGATACTTCGCTCATTAGCAAAGCAAAACCTTTGATCATAGTTATGTTTAATCAAATAATATTATTTAAAATTAAAAATATTTTAAAGTGTTTTAATTGACTTGACTCTAATATAATTAATTATTACTATGAAAAAGACATCATCCGGTCTATGCCAAGAGTGCCAACTGCTGAGCCGCAAAAGAACATTTTAGAATCAGACATATGTTAGAAACTTAAAATATTATTATAAACTAGCACATTCCATTATGCGCGCGCGCTTATAGCTTTACCTAGAAGATACATGGTACTTTAGTTCAATACCATAGCCATAGACTATACTCTACTCATTCACATTGCATCAGAATATTTTTTTTAATTGTATATGACTAAAGAAGCATGTTTTTGTACGAGTTACTTATTATCTAAAATCGTAGAAGAAAAACCGAAATAATCGAAAAACCCGGATTTATAAATGACAAAAACCGAGTTTCAAATTGTATCGGTTATCCGGTTTTTTCGGTTATTCGGTTAACCGGTTTGCATGCCCTAGTACGTACTAAAATATTTCCTCCAAATGGCTTGCGTAGTATGTATGGTAGTATGTATAAATAAAGGGGTCATAAATATAGAACAATTCAAATCAAAAGCGTTTATTTCAAATATACCAATTGCAGGCACTTTTGAATTGTCAAAATGTCAATCAATCAAAAAAAAGAAAGTGTTGTTAAATTGCACGCTCCAAAGAGTAATCTCTATGGAAAAGAACGTGCAAGAAACTCCATGGACACCCTTTTAAATCTATATATATAAAAGGAGAAACTGACTGACATATCAAGGCACAGCCGAAACTACTAGGAATAGAAGGGTGAAATTTTGGACAGGGTTTCCTTTTATGACGTTGGCGAACACTAAGATGAAGGATTTTCCAAAATTCATCCCCTAAGGTGGTGAAAAGCATGTCCAAAGTTTGTGCGAAAACCTATTTTGACGCGGCTGAAACCGCTGGCAGAAAGGTTGTCATATCACTAGTTACTGGAAGATTAACCTGTCTTTTCTGATGGCTAAAATCTGGGGTTGTTAAAGTCTCTTGATAGGTTATTTCTTGCAAGCTTGCACTATCATGGACCACATCATTGTTTTCCATCAGATGTTGATCATCAGATCGTCATCGCTTGACCACCAGGTATAGGGTTGCCTTCGTAGAATATCCATGGGGTCTTGCACGAGGTGTACCCGCTCTAGGTATGTAGGTATTGATGGTTATCAATGTACTAGCTTCTGACGTTTTACAAGTGCCCATGTAGGCCTATGTGAAATGAAAAGATTTTTGACTTTGAATGGATTGATTTTGGTGAGGTAAAAACCCACACATTCTAACCTTTTTCCAAAATCCTAGCGCTTTTTGAAGATTTCCTAACGAAACCAAAACAGTAACAGACATTATAGGTGGATTCTTAATCCACCTATAATGGCTCACTAATCTAGACAATAACTATCCAGTTTCATGTTGAAACTTATGCCGTCAAGACACATACACTAGACTACATACATACACTAGCCTCCTGACAGCGGCTTCGCCAGCGTGAAATTAGGGTTCCCCATACAAACTTTAGTCTCCCATTAATTTATTTAGTCTTCCCTTAGGAGCTGAATTTTGAAAAACCCTCTTCTTAGTATTAACCTACGTCATATAAGGAAACCTTCTGCAAAATTTCACTCTCCTAGGCCTAGTAGTTTTGGTTGTGCGTTGATATGTCAGTCAGTCAGTTTCTCTTTCATATATATAGATAAGTACCATCGAAGACACTTCCACCTGACTAAGTTCATTTTTGATTGCACTCGAAACGAAAACTTCAAAAGTTTAGATCAGGCAGAAATGACCGATGATGGTACCTAACACTAAAGCAATATTATCTATACTTATAATAAATCTGTAGAGAAGTCAATTCTGTACATTAAATATATTTAAAAAATTACTAGCAAAGGGTGATAAGGGATCGTTAGTGATCCCAAAAATGCAATCAGTAAAATTTTTGTCTGTCTGTCCGTCTGTCTGTCTGTCTGTATGTTCAGGCATCACGTAAAAACTAACGGTTCGATTTCGATGAAACTTGGTATAATTATACCTTATTATCCTGGGCATAAAATAGGATACTTTTTATCCTGGAAAAATACGTAGAAAAAAAATAAATCTTAATTTTTCAGTTTTATCCATTGACGTTATTCTGTAGAACCGCGAACACACAGTGGATTCAGCGCCGTAACCTGTAGCGCCGAAAGTCGGATTTGGCTTGAACCGTTTGCGACACAAGCGGGCTGCACGTCGTCACGCCTCCCCGACTCCTATATAAGGACGGCGTTCCGCGCCGCGCGATGCATATAAATTCTGAATTTTGATGCGTGCGGACGTGTTTAGTGTGGAATTAATATTGTACGCGTGTAATTCATCTGGGACGAGTGCACTATGGCTCACAAAAAAGCCATTGAGGCAGTGGACAGGACTCTGAGGGACATCAGGCACATAGACCAACCCATGGGTGGTATAACTGTTCTTTTTTGTGGCGACTTCAGACAAATTCTACCGGTGATACCACGAGGAACACGAGCTGATGAAGTCAGAGCTTGCCTTAAAAGGTCGAGTCTATGGCAACATATTATATCCATGCATTTAACAACAAATATGCGGGTGAGACTCGGAGATGACCCACATGCGCAACAATTTTCAAATTTATTATTAAAAATAGGCGAGGGAAGTTATCCAAATGATGAAGGAAAAGTAGCTTTAAATGATGAGTTGTGTTGTACTGTTTCGTCCCTGCAAGAGCTAATATTTGCGGTTTACGGAGACTTAAGCAGCGTTACGCATCAGCACAATACTTGGTTATGCAAAAGGTCCATTCTTACTCCTCGGAATGACCAAGCATCTGTAATAAATAATGAAATATTGTCACATATTCAAGGAGAAAGTCGAGAGTATATCTCTATTAATAGAATGATGGATCAAGAAGAGTCCACTAATTACCCCATAGAATTTTTAAATTCGTTAAATGTTTCTGGACTTCCTTCACATATAATTAAGTTAAAAATCGGCGTTCCTATTATTCTTCTTCGTAATTTAAGTCCTCCGAAGCTTTGTAACGGCACTCGATTGAAGGTGGTTAATTTACAACCTAACGTAATTGAAGCTGAAATTTTAACCGGTTGTGGTGCCGGGGAAAGTGTTTTAATCCCTCGAATACCATTGATTCCCAACAATTTTCCATTTCAATTTAAGAGAATACAGTTTCCTGTAGCTTTGTGTTACGCCATGACAATAAATAAGGCTCAAGGTCAGACCCTAGGAGTTGCTGGCGTAGATCTTACCGCGAGTTGTTTTTCACACGGACAACTTTACGTAGCTCTTTCCCGTGTGAGCAGTCCAAGAAATCTTCATGTTCATATTCCGGACGAGCTCACTAACAATGTTGTGTATGCTGAAGCTCTCAATTAACTTTCTGTCGCATTGTCACAATCACTTTTTAATTTTTGCAAACTTTTCGTCACTGTCAATAATTTACTGCTTCATGCTACTTATCAAGGTCGGAATTACTATGAAAAAAATACTTACTACAGAACGCAAGCTCAACAGCAGTAGCTCAATAGAGGGATCTCCTTAATTAAGTATTATAGGCCTAGCCGTATGTGGGTCCAATAGATATTTATTTGATGTCATTGTCAGAGTTACTCAAAATGGACAAATAAACCATCCACGCGAAGACCGACATCCGCGCGGACGGAGTCGCGGGCACAGCTAGTAATAATATAATATTATATTCTGTAATGTTAAATTCAATGTGACCTAAATTAGTTACGATAAAGGACGATGATAATAATATGATAAAGGGTTAGCTTATCTTTGATGGAATCCGCACCTGACAGAATTTTCCTACTTGTATAAAAAGTTAGTCGACCCTAGGGGTCGACCCGACTAACTTTTTACCGTGGCTTCACTATCGCTACAGTACGGCCGTCGGATTCCCGGGGCAGGTGTGTCTTGGTGGTGTCGTTGGACATTGCCAACGCCTTTAATTCCCTGCCCTGGAGTAGCATTAGGACGGCACTCCGGTATCACCGGGTGCCCGACTACCTCTGTCGTACAATCGAGGCCTACCTGTCCGACAGGTACATAATCTACCCCGGTCACCAAGGAGATTGGAAACGGCGAGAGATGTCGTGCGGTGTCCTACAGGGATCGGTACTAGGGCCGCCCTTGTGGAACATCGGGTACGACTACGTGCTGCGCGCCGACCTCCCCGTAGGGGTCAGCGTGGTCTGTTACGCAGTCGACACGCTGGTCCTAGCGCAGGGAAGGTCGTACCAGGCGGCGGTCGAACTAGCGACACGTGGGGTTGCGACAGTCGTTGAGAGGATCCAGCAGTTGGGACTCAAGGTGGCACTGCACAAGTCCGAGGCCATGTGCTTTCACGGCCCTCGGAACGCGCCACCAACGGGTTCCCAACTAACGGTAGAAGGAGTTCACATCGGCGTCGGGTCGACGATGAAGTACCTGGGACTTGTCCTCGACAGCCGATGGAATTTCGAGGAGCACTTCCGACGTCTGGCCCCCAAACTCAATCGGATGGGGGCTGCTCTCAAGCGGCTCCTGCCGAACCTTGGGGGTCCAGACGCCTTCTGCCGGAGGCTCTACGCCGGCATCGTCCGGTCCATGGCCCTTTATGGGGCACCAGTGTGGGCGCCGACGCTGCGTAAACGCCCGGCGGCCCAGCTGAACGCCTGCCAGAGGGTCATGGCCATCCGGATGGTGCGGGGATACCGCACGGTGTCCCGCGAGGCGGGAGCCTCCTTGCTGGCCTACCACCATGGGATTTGGAGGCAACAGTCCTTGCACGCATGCACGACCAGCGCGTGGAGATGCAACGCCGGGGCGAAGATCCGCTGCCCGAACATGTCGAGGCGTGGCGGAAGGAGCTCCGGCGAGATCTCATGGTGAAGTGGAAACAGCGACTGTCGCAACCCAGCGCTGGGCACACCGTAAACTCAGCGGTAGTGCCCCTCTTTGAGGCGTGGCTGGATAGACCTCACGGCGTCCTCACTTTCCGCATGACGCAGGTTCTCACCGGACATGGGAAGTTCGGGAGATTCCTGCACCGGATTCGTGCGTAAGAGACGTCCGGGTGTCGCCACTGTGAGGCGAGCCCGGAGGACACGGTGGAGCACACGGTGGAGGTGTGCCCTGCTTGGGAAGAGCATCGCCGTGTCCTCGTGGGGGTGATCGGCGGCGGCGACCTCTCGCGCCGGGCCCTGGTTCAGGCCATGGTCCGCAGCGAAGAGGAATGGCAGGCGGTCGCCTCCTTCTGCGAAGCAGTAATGCTCGTAAAGGAGGAGGCCGACCGCATAAGGCAAAGGCAACGGCGTACTCGCCGTAGCCGTCGCCGCCGCGATCCTGCCGATATCCGGCCACCGTAGACACTGGCTCGCGGACGGTGAGCAATGGGTAGCTCGCCGTCCGGTCGTCTGGTAAGACCGAGTCCAAGTCGTCAACGGCGCGCACCGTTCCCGCGCGCCTCAAGGAGTTGTCAGCAAACTGCAGGGGCCCTTCAGGGTCAAAGCCTCCTGGAGCCTAGAGGGTGGTGAACTGTTACCTCGACTCCAGGAACAGGGCAAGGAAGGTACGGGGTAGGTTTTTTAGTCAGTAAGAGTCTGACACTGGTCTCCCACTCCGCCCAAGAGCGGGTTTCGTCATTGGATGATTTTCACCTACCACAAAAAAAAAAAAACGGCCGTCGGATTTTGGCGAGTCTGAAGTTAGGCTCTGCGAATTTTTGCGCTTGAAAACTAGTACAAAAATAAAGGTTATAAAAAAATTAAATCCAATGACAGTTTCAGCAATAACAACTGCAAATTGCATTTATTTGTTTGAACCATTTATTGTGCTTGTTTTCAAGCGCTAAAACGCGGTTACTAAAACAATAACCACGAATGCTAAGACGGGATCAGAGTGGAGCTTCCATCTTAGCCTCCTAACCTAACCTAGCCGTGTCGGGGTGACTAAAATTTTCGCCTAGACCAAATTCGTTTATTCTAAAATCAGGTCAGGCCAGTACCATAATGGAATAAGTTACTTTTACGTGAGGGAAGCTAGAGGCAGAAGGTAGTAAGGACATAATCGATTAAACTTTTGACCCCCCCCCCCGTGCGAATTCCGGCGTTCGCACACCTATTATCTTTCTATTATATATCTTAATATTATAATCAATTTGATTAAATCATGACTGCGACTGCAACTGCATGAATATATCTAATTTCTTTTTTTTATTTGCAATAAACTAGTGCTTGACTGCGATCCCACCTGATGGTAAACAGTGATGCAATCGTTGATGGTAAGGTGCACTAGTTTATTAAGAGCCTATTCACTGTAGCCTTGAAGATACCTAAATTATAATCGGACGGAAAGACTGCAAGTTCACTTGCTCGGTTTCAAATATCGATGAGATCACGTACGTGCATGACTGTAGGTAGTTTAATCGCTGTAATATGCAAATTCTTAAATATTTGAATGTAGCTATCAACACTACGAGAAACACGTAGCTGTGGTGGGAGTGGGTTCAGCTCCGTGAAAATAAAAAATAACCCACCGGAATGGAGGTTTTTTTATGGTAGGTAAAAATCATCCAATGACGAATCCCGCCCTTGGGCGGAGTGGGAAGCAGTGTCAGACTCTTACTGACTAAACAAACTACCCTGTTCCTTCCTTGCCTTAATCCCAGAGCCCTGGTGTTACGCTTTCGCATCAACCCTTGACCCCAGGAGGCTTCGACCCTGCAGGGCCCCTTCAGGTTGCTGATAACTCCTTGAGGCGCGTGGGAATAGGACGTGCCGTCGACGACTTGGGCTCAGTCCGGTCTGTCACCAGACGTCCGGACCGCGGGCTACCCATTGCTCGTTCCGGTGGTTTAATTTTTTATACACCGGATTGTAGATACTACTGGGATTAAAAATTGTGTTTTCGATACCAGTAGCCGCTTTATTCATGAAGACGCTTCATGGTGATAGTGACAGGGACTAAAGTGTTCGCAATCCTCTGGGCAAGCCATAATCACGGCGGTAAGTCTGACTTAGAAAACAGCAAGGCTATAGAACCGCTTCTATCTATTACTGCAGATGACAAGTCTCAAGATCAATCGCCGTATCTGGAAAGATCGACTTGACTTCTTGGCATGGAGCCATACATTTATCCTTATTCGCTGAGGTCACAGTGGGTTCACCAAGTTGGGTGTGAATATCTATTAATTATTACATAGTATAAAACAAAGTTTGCTTTCCTATGTATGTTTAGATTTTTAAAAGTACGCAACGGATTTTGATGCGGCTTTTTTTAATAGATAGTGATTCAAGAGGAAGGTTTATGTGTATAATACATGCACAATATATTCAATATCAGTACCCGTGCGAAGCTGGGGCGGGTGTGTGTACTAGCGGACTAAAATAAAGCAAAACGATTTTCTTGTATTATCACTGTACTAAAGATATCATTGCCATTATGTAGCCTTACGTCGATCTCTCAGCTGTGCAAGGCCAACTTAGCAGTTCAAGTTCAACGTTAGATATTGTATTCTACAGCAGATGAATAGGTTTGTTTGTTTTTTCTAGAACAAGTCTATAGTCCAATATCTAGTTATTTTGTTCTATTTAGATGCCAAGTGGGAATCGCACTATTAAAATTATACAGCAAAGCCTCTGCAAAAGGGTCGAAGCCTACTGGGGCCCAGGGTCTCTCTCAACATCAGGTGGGATCGCAGTCAAGCACTAGATTATTGCAATTTAAAAAAAGGCAAAGAAAGGAACGGGGTGTGGTGGGGTGTTTAGTTAGTAAGAGTCTGACACTGTACCTCATTTTTGTTAATAAACAGCGGATTCGTCATTGGGTGTTTTTTACCCGTCACATCTAAACTAAAAAAAAATATATAATAGAGTCACACAACTATAATATTGTACTTTAATTGTATCTGTTGAGATGAGAATGTTGAGATGGATGTGTGGTGTGACGAGAATGGATAAAGTGAGAAATGAGTATATTAGAGGAAGTCTGAAAGTGGCGCCAGTGACTGGAAAGTTGAAAGGAAATCGTTTGTCTCGGTATGGTCATGTGAAGAGGAGAGATGAAACGCATGTCACAAAAAGAGTTTTGAGTTTACACGTAGATGGATGGAGAGGAAGGGGGAGGCCAAAGAAGAGATGGATGGATTGTGTGAGGAGTGATATGAAAGAAAAGGGAGTTACTGATAGTGTGACGGGTGACAGGACAGAGTGGAAGAAAAGAACATGTTGCACCGACTCCAAATAAAATGGGATAAGGGTAGGATGATGATGAATTGTGTCTGTTATAACAAGATCAAAAGACTAAAGATGTCATTGTAAAGTAAAGATGTAAACTTGTGCCTATCCATTTGAGATTTGAGAGGCTCTTTCAAAAGTCAAACTTTATTATTTTTTGTAACTTTCAAATGTTTCCTAGACGTACACAATTTAATCTTTTTTTTATCGTGTTAACTAATTTATATCATGTTTTGATTTTTTTTGACCAAAAGTAAATTTTAACTAAATCATTACACAGTATAAAACAAAGTTTGCTTTCCTTATGTATGCTTAGATCTTTAAAAGTACGCAAAGGGTTTTGATGCCGTTTTTTTTAATAGATCGAGTGATTCAAAAGGAAGGTTTATGTGTATAATACATGCATAATATATTCAATATTAGTACCCGTGTGAATCTGGGGCGGTTCGCTAGTATTTTTATAAACTGTAACTTTTATTATATTTGTGGACTTCCAGAAGTTTGAAAAAGTTCAAAATAAGTAGAACCGTGCGCGCTTGAAAAGTCGCAAAAGCTTTTTAAGATTTACGAGGTCTTCGGAGAGTGGCGGCTCGGACCAGAGACGCGAACTGTGGAGGGAACGATATCCCACTCCTCTTAACTTCATTCCCCCAGCAGAACATCTGCCACCGGGACACGAACTGCAGTGGCCAATCTGGAAATCCCTGAACCGACTGCGGGTTCAAGTTGGTCGCTGCAAAGATAACCTGGCCAAATGGGGCTTCCTTGACCCATCGCAAGTACAGTGCCAGTGTGGAGCCCCTTCACAGGATATGCGTCATCTCCTTTCTTGCTCAGCTTGCACTACCACCTGCACCTTTAATGACTTGTACGAGGCTAATGAGAGAGCGGTTCAGGTGGCTAAATATTGGTCGGACAAAATTTGAGTCAAATCGACACGAAAAGAAGAAGAAGAAGTAGAACCTGGCCGTTGAAAATATATTTGTCCTAACAGAAATTCCGTCAAACTTGTCCGTTGTCAGCAACAAATATGTCAATAATGACTTCTCATTACTACAACGACCTTTACTTGAGTAGTATGTATCTGGTCGAAAACAGGAAGTAATTACTTGGCTCAGCTAAGCAAAACCGATGCGACAAACTTGAGGCTAAGAGCATTTTGAGAAACAATTTGTTCAGGAATATTCGAGAATAGCGAATGTTTAGATAGTACGGCTTTTTTATGGTGGGTAAATCATCGAATGACGAATCCCGCCCTTGGGTGGAGCGGGGGACAGTGTCGAGACTTCTACTGACTAAACGACCCATCGTTCCTTCCTGCCTTAGTTCCAGGGCCCCGGTGTTCCGCTTTCGCATCAACCCTTCGTCATCGACGACTTGGGATCTGTCCGGACGATTACAGTAAGCTAGCCATTGCTCGCCGTCCGCAAGCCCGCAAGCCGCAAGCCGGCGGTGGCTCTGGCGTGAGTGCCTTTGCCTATGCCTGATGCGATCGGCCTCCTCTTTTGCTAGCATTAATGCTTTGCAGAAGGAAGCGATCGCCTGCCACTCTTCCTCGCTCCGGACCATGGTCTCTACCAAGGCTCGTCACGAGAGATCACCGCCTCCGATAGATAGTACGGTGGTAATAAAATGTATGGGAAATACCTCACATGTTTTAATGGATCGATAACACGAAGTTTGGATGTGACGTACACACAACTTGTGGGAAATAATTATGGGGAAATAATAGAGCGTCTATTAATTACTCAAGGTTACTGGGGTCATCGACCAGTTTTTGAAAAGAAGATCCGACACCGGTGAAAGAAATGAAGGAAAGGGGTGGGTGGTTTAGTCATTAAGAGTCTGACACTATTTCTCGCTCCGCCCAAGGTCGGGATTTGCCATTTGGTGATTTTTCTTACCACAAAAAAAAAATCGCTCACTAAAAAAAATCACTCAAGGTCCTAAACCTTGAGTGATTTTTTTTATAAGCGATTGGCTGGGCAGTTCAGAAAAACACACAAGGAAGAAGAGCTCGGAAAAATCATTGGAAAACCCATTGTGGGTTTTCCGAACCTTCTTTCGTGATTTATCTACCCCGTTCCTTCCTTGCCTTAATCCCAGAGGAGATTAAGGGATTTGACAGAACGTTTTCGCATCAACATTTGGCCCCAGGAGGCTTCAACTCTGCAAGGCATCTCCCGCGCACCTCATGACAACTCCATGAGGTGCGCGGGAACAGTGCGCGCCGTCAACGACTTGGGCTCGGTCCGGACTGTTACCAGACGACCGGACGGCGAGCTACCCATTGCTCGCCACTCGGTCACCACACACTACTCCCTCATCTACGGTATTTCTAGAAAATTGAAAAAAAAAGTAGAATAAACGTTGTTTCCCAAAGACTTTAACAAAGACTTTTAAAATCTTGCGTGCAAAGCAATTAATTCAATTGGCTAAATGGGTTAGTTCCATTATGAGATTAGTTTTATGTCTTTTTATAATATTTATGTTTACATAAACAGTTAAACTAGGCACTCACTATTTTTTATTTACCATTGTCTTATTGTCTAATCTAATGAACTTAAAGATGATTCACACCACTCTTAACAACAAACCCAAAGTGATAATAATGTTTAAAGTGTAAGTAGGTATGTACTTGTACAGCTATTTTTACCTACCTAACTTTTAGTCAAATTGTTGCCTCAAAAACCTAAATAAGTCTGTACTTATTTAGGTTTTTGAGGCATCAATTTGACTAAGGCCCGGTATCCACCAAAGCGGAGAGGAGAGGAGACGAGAGGAGATGTGCCGCGAAGCTGGCAGGTTATTTCCACCAAAGCGGAGAAGAGATGCGTTGCGGAGAGATGTGAGCTGAGTAGCAGAGATGTGAGCTGTGAGAGATCGAAAACAGTCAAGTTCTGTCTACGAAAGGAAGACGTCATGCGAGGCGCGCGGAGAAGGCAGCAGGGTGGACGGTGCGCGAGCACGTGCGCAGCCTTACCGCCCGACTAGACACTTCTCCGCTCTGCCGCGCCGCTTGCTCGCTCGCTGCACAAAATTCTATAGAAAAATGAGACATCTCCTCTCCTCTCCGCTTGAGCCATTTCCACCAGAGCTAAGCGGAGAAGAGATGTGGAAATAACGAAATCGGATTGGTTTATTCAAACACATCTCCTCTCGTGTCCTCTCCTCTCCGCTTTGGTGGATACCGGGCCTAAAAGTTAGGTTACGGCCATCGGATCTTGGCGAGTCTGAAGTTAAGCTCTGCGAATGTTAACGCTTGAAAACCCGAATAAAAATAAAAGGTTAAAAAAAATAAATACCAACAACAGTTTTTAACAGCAATAACAACTGCGAATTGCATTTATTTGTTTAAACTTAAACCATTTATTTTTTTACGAGTGCACAAGCGCTAAAATTAGAAAGTTGTTGCCATTTAAAAATATACCTAATTGAGGGGAGGTGTTGTAACCAGTTATAACAGCTAAAGACTTTATATATTAATTTACTGAAAACGCCAACACATATCTTCGATACAACAGAAAACGATCAACAATAATAAACTGATTGAGATTTCAAAATCCTATGTTGATTGAAGAACTCTCTGAAGGATATTTTTCAGTAGGTATCTAGAATAATCTAGCTAACGAAAACTTTGGAGGTGTGCCCTGCTTGGGAAGAGCATCGCCGTGTCCTCGTGGGGGTGATCAGCGGCGGCGACCTCTCGCGCCGGGCCCTAGTTCAGGCCATGGTCCGCAGCGAAGAGGAATGGCAGGCGGTCGCCTCCTTCTGCGAAGCAGTAATGCTCGTAAAGGAGGAGGCCGACCGCATAAGGCAAAGGCAACAGCGCCCTCGCCGTAGCCGTCGCCGCCGCGATCCTGCCGATATCCGGCCACCGTAGACACTGGCTCGCGGACGGTGAGCAATGGGTAGCTCGCCGTCCGGTCGTCTGGTAAGATCGAGTCCAATTCGTCAACGGCGCGCACCGTTCCCGCGCGCGTCAAGGAGTTGTCAGCAAACTGCAGGGGCCCTTCAGGGTCGAAGCCTCCTGGAGCCTAGAGGGTGGTGAAAACTGTTACCTCGACTCCAGGAATAAGGCAAGGAAGGTACGGGGTAGGTTTTTTAGTCAGTAAGAGTCTGACACTGGTCTGCCGCTCCGCCCAAGAGCGGGTTTCGTCATTGAATGATTTTCACCTACCATAAAAAAAAAAGCTAACGAACACTTATCTCTTAGTTGTTATTATAAGTAGGTAAAATACAGGAAAACTTAACACAACAGAAGGTAGGTCAACTGAACTCACTAACAATTAGTGTTAATGGTGCACTTACTTCAATTGAAAGAACCAATTAGTTAACATCACGACCTCTGCCGGTACACACTGTGTACGTTATTCGTTGAAGGGAACCTTACAGCAAATATCACTGTAGGGCTGTGGAATTTTTCGAAAATGTGAGCAAATACGCAAAGGGAACTGAAGATCAATGGGTGGGTTTTATGTAGTAAAAGTTCGTTACTCCCGGAACTCTGTGGAAACAAGTTTTTAATGAAAATATTTTTTTTTTCATAACAAGCTTTTATAGCGGTGGTCTATAATTATATAATTAAAACTCGTCAAGACGATTCACACGAGTCCAAACTCGACGTGGTTGTGCCGTTTAATTACAGAGTTCCTATGGCTACCTCGCGATTCCATCATCAGATCAGCTCCATGTCATCATAATATTGCATTGTCATGCGATTTACACCGGCATGCAAAATTTCAGCTCAATCGGAAACCGGGAAGTGGATCAAATTTAAGTTGCAAGATTTGATTACAGAACGACACACAACGGGACAGGTGAAACTAATTAAAAGCTTGTAAAAATAGGGGCCAATTCTGTGCCTCTAGTAGGCATACTAGATGTGACTGTAAACTGTATGTATGGCTAGTCAGCTCATATCCTCCAACTCGTATATACTTCGACTTATCAAACCGACAGTAACTACACTTAATGGCCATTATACGAAGGCCTTTTTTCGATTTCATGGCGACTAAGTCGAATTAAGGTCGTTCAAACTGGGTTGGAATAGGTACGGGTCCTATTCTCGAATCTATTAATCAATCAACTTACGACTTTCTATACTAATGACGGGTTGGACACTCCCAAGTAGCGATAACACTCTGACCTCACCGCGTAGAGTGGAAAGGTCAACACTGCGTATATATATTATAACCTCCTCGGCTGCGTAAAGTGAGAGCCCGCGCGGTGCCATACAAAAGTGCTCCGTCCGGGCTCACCGCGCGTTCTCCCGTCCGCGTCGCGGACAGCCTTGCCCCTGGCTCCATTTGCTACTTAATAATAAATGTTCATAGTCATAGTTTTTTATTGCTAAGGGATTCTTACAAGTCATAAAGGTACAAACTGATACAATAATGTCAACAAATTACAAATTAATCAAAATTGAATGTCAAATAATAAATACAAATAATTATATACACATGTCAAACAAATAAAATAATATATAAAAATACAAATAAATCAAAGTCAAAACACAAATTAAAATTAAATATAAGAAAAGTCACAATATTAAATTAAATTATAAATTCGTCAAATGAATAAAAAGCTTGCTCGATAAGCCATTAAAAAGCCAAAAAAAAAAGTAAAAAAAAAAGTTCTCCATCGATGGGACTACATGCACACTATTAAAGTTGAGCTAGCGACACTCTTCAGGTAATAATCTGGTCTGCAGAAAACTACACATGCGCGATGACACAAGACTGGTGCCCTCCGGCACACCGCTGCCGTGCAGATACTAAAACGCAGTAAAAGTATTGTAAAATACGCTATTTTACTGCGTTTTAGTGTCTGCACGGCAGACCGGGCCCCATTTTTGCGCAGCGTTGGCCTAAAGTCCGCAGATAATGAATGTTGGCTTACTTGATACTGTAAGATACTTCTTTTCTTGGTTTCTGATCTATAAAGTTAAATTAAATTCAATGAAGATTCTTCACAAATGTAGCTGTTATCGATATGGATTTGGTGAGCTCATACAATATTATTTGGAATTGGAGTTTTTAGGCATTAATCACTTGTTTCAAGATTTTTGTATGGAATTGTAGTTTTTAGGCGTTAATCACTTATTTCAAGATTGTTTAAAGTGAAAGTCACTTCACACACATTGAACATAAGTGTTTTGTTTATAATCTATTTTGAAGTTATGATTACTTCACATAGTTACTAATTGTTACTATAGGTTTCTTGAAGAGCTACTAGGTACTATAGTATAATTCAAACTATAATACTAGCCTTTATTCAAAAATGTTTTGGTTTTTCTTTTTACAGTTTTTTTTAGTTTCATCTTTTTCAGCGACGTTTTTTTTTTGTCGTAGTCGGATTTTAGTTTTTTTATTTAAACTATTTTAGTGTTAAATCACTGTGCTTCTGTACTGTTTCTAGACCTAATTATTTGATCACTTGATGGCGCCACTTTCAATTTTGAAGATAATATTTTTTTAACTAAAAATGAAGCTCTTTCAAATGATATCAAACACGGTGTCTTAACATATCTAAACCGTTTTTTTAACACATGACTTTTTCCGCGCGTCACTTTAAATTTGATCAATATTTTGGAAATGCACAAGTCAAGCCCTTTGAAATGACACCAAACACAACATATTAATCTCAACTTTATTTTTAACACATTACATTTTGTCCGCTAGAGGGCGCCACCTCGAATTAACACGTCATATAGCCTAATGTTCAGCGGACGATTGACTGTTCTAACGATACCTCATAAGTCGAGTTGTAATAAGTAGATAAGGAGGTGTGAGAGAACAGATGAACATACTCACAAAGTCTATTTAAATCATACCCTTTCCCTTTATATTATTATTTCTAGCCCATACTGTCCCACTGCTGGGCAAAGGCCTCCCTCCATTCTTTCCCTTTATATACTTTGTTATATTTTTCCAACCTTTGACCTTGCCGTAGTCGGGTAAAAATAAAATGTACTTATCGATACAGGATTTCCTGACTCAAATTCTTACTAATTCCATATACATGAGTAACTAAATTAATTAAAGGTATGTTATCGGGACATACCTACTATAGTTAGATAAGGACTCAATTGTTTAATGTTTTCACATACTTACATCGTATCTTCGTATATCTTAAAGTATTTTACAAGTTTTTATTTACGAGTAGTTTTGTTTTACCTGTCCCGATGTTCGTAGGGACTCTGCAAAAGGGTCGAAGCCTATGAATCAATCAATCAATTTATTTTCAGGCAACGGAGGCCCATAGAAAAAAAAATACATAATATTATCTTAAATATTCTATACACTAATACATACTTTGTAACAAAAACTTATTTATTATAATAATACACGTAATGTAGTCCATGGGTCTCTTTCTGAAAGAAAGGCTTGGCCCTAGTGCGAAAGACAAACAAGGTACGGGGTGGGGGGTTTAATCAGCGAGAGTCTGACACTGTCCCGCTCCACCCAAGAGCGGGATTCGTCATTGAACGGATGATACCCTTCATAAAAAAACCTGTCCTGATGTTTGTGATCAAATCTTATAAATTAAATTTGATTCACTTCCCGGTAACCGATTGAGCTGTTTTGCATGCATATGTCAATCAGATGATAATGCAAAATTATTATGTCGTGTAGTTGCTCTGATAATGGAACCGGGAGGTGGGCATAGAAACACTGTAATTAAACGACACAACCCCATCGAGTCGGGGCTCGTGTGATTCGTCTGGACGAGTTTACCGCCCTGTAAAAGCTTGCTATGAATTTTTCTGTTTTTTCTTTGTAATGTCGTTTTTCAAGACTTTTTGGTAGGAAGACCAAATAACTTGTTTCACCTAGGGTGAAGTGATTTCCTGTTTGATTTTAAGTGACTAAAGCCTAAATTGTTTATTATTATTTTCTGTACACTTATGTATATTTCTACCATGAAAACAACTTACTAAAATGCGTTTATCTAGATTCTAGACAGTCGATTTCCTGTCTCAAAAGCTAAGTAATTCCATGATGACTTTTTTAAGGTGGAAATTCTTTCAAATACTTATCTCGCATTAGGGCAGGAGTGCGCGTGACAGATTTTTACTGAATAAAACAATACTTATGCCGCTTTAGTTGCTCTTTGCGTCCCAGAACCACAAGTAAACCTTTCAGAAGTGAACTCATTGTCTCAGTAGGCTTCGACCCTGCTGGGTCCCTACGGTTTTGGTGACATCGACTTTCCCAAACTTACCATGTCCAGTGAGGAACGTACGTCATGCAATAAGGTTTTTTATCAGTAAAAGTCTGACATTATCTCCCGCTCCGCCCAAAGACGGGAGATGTCATTGGATGATTATTTGTTGTAATATTGTTGTAATTATTTGGAACAAATAATTACAACAATCGCTCTAGAAAACTCACATATATGTCCCATTTTGTCGAACTGTAGCCCGATCCACTTCCCCTATACCGCTAACGATGCTCAACGCGCTCGTGGAGACCAACCCTGGATTGGATTTCTTTGTTGATGAATGGAAGACGATATTATTAGAAAGTTTATTCTTTGAGAAGCAGAGTGAAAGGGTTAATTGATGGCTATTTTGCTGTACTAAATAAATAAATAATATTTGTTCAATATAAAGAAAACATTAAAAGTTATTATTTATTCTGCGGTTTAGGGAAATATTCAGCCAATATATTAACATTACCTACATTTACGTAAATCCAATTTACTATAGTCGTTATCAACCATGTAACGCTGATAACACTGAATAGTGATAAGCTGACTCAGTGATAATGGCTCGAAAGATTGATTTAAGTCCTATTGACGATGACTAAACTAGGTATATACGTAGCAGATATTATTCACTAGTTACTGTCAGCGACTTCACACGTTTGAAAGTTGAAATTTATCCCAAACGAACATATTCACGCACAAGAGGCAATATAAAAAAAAAAACAGGTAAAACCAGTAATAATAAAACCGGCCAAGATCATGCCGGGCCACACTCAGTGTAGAGTTCCGTAGTTTCCCGTCCGTCACAAATTTCTCACAATGTAACTGAACCCTTAAACTACGACTTAATAGCTCGAAGTAGCCCTTGTACAATTTTATTAGTTAAATTTAATAAAGTAAAACATTACAACATAAAATACCCCTTGACACCCAAGCGAGCGCCGGCGCTCGCGGGTACTATAGCGAACGCCGGCGTTCGCGGGTATTAAAGGAAACTATTAACGTACAATATTTGATTTTTTTTTTGTAGGGTATTTTGATATTTATCCAAGAACGTAAAAAAAAAGTTTTTATAGATAAATAACTTTCCGTTAATAGCCGCGAACGCCGGCGTTCGCTATAGTACCCGCGAACGCCGGCGTTCGCTGTATGGCTGAGGAGTTAAATAAAGTATTAAAACAAGAAATCAATTTCAATCAAAGTCAGTGTGTGACACTGTTTCCCGCTTCGCCCAAGGGCGGGATTCGTCATTAGATGATTTTTCCTACCATAAAAAAAAAAATTGAGACCTAACTTTCAATTTCCCACAGCTAGCACTGGACTGCAGGCGCGCGCGCTCCGCACACTACGATTGTAAAGAAGAAAAAAAAACAATATTTAATAATAAATAATTCTATTTTAAAATGTAATCAATTATAGCCAATAATTTAAAACATCATTTTAATTATTATGCAAAAAGAGTCCATCTCTTGTCGACAGATTACGTGGCATTAGGAATAAGCTCCTAAAAGTGATTACTGAATGATGAGAATGTTCCTTTGTTCAGCCTCATACGGACGAACAGAGGAAGACGTGATTAAGTGACAAACAGACACACAATCACACAAACATCGCCTCTATAATATTAGTATGAAATGACGAACACATTTCTTAAAATTCTTGCCGGATTCCGAATAATTTGTAGGGAAATGATAACGATTGATAACGTATTATTAGAGTGCTTAGTGTATTTCAGTGTCTTGCTAATAGAAATTATGGCTTCTGATAATGCTGTAGGTAGGTATTAGTATAATATATATATATATAAGTAACTAGCTTTCTGCCAGCGGCTTCGCCCGCGTGAAAGTAGGGTTCTCCATACAAATTTTAGACCCCCATTTCATCCCTTTAGGAGCTGAATTTTGAAAAACCCTTTGTTAGTGTTCGCCTACGTCATAAAAGGAAGCCTTGTGCAAAATTTTACACTCCTAGGCTCAGTAGTTTCGGCTGTCCGTCGATATGTCAGTCAGTCAGTTTCTCTTTTTTTTATATATATAGATATAAAATCATTACTTTAATTAACTTTTATTTTAGACTGGATTTAAGGCAGCAACTTCAGGTAATAAATTTAATAATTAAATTAGATTTTAACTTTTTTTTACCCTACTGGGTAAAATCTAATAGCAACTAGCTGTTTCGCATAGTAATGCGATACAGCTTCCATGAATCTGCTGATGTCCGAATCGTCAATGAAAAATTATGTGTCGACTCGGACATTGCACTATCCGATTCGTCAGTTAAGTGAAACCGGCGTGGCCTAGAACTGAAAACAAATAGTGGGCTGAAGTTATGATGTAATAAAAATCGGGTTTAGCGATATTTTACGATTAGATATTCGTGCGAAGGTAATATTTACATTTATGTACGTGGGTAATTTAATTAGTGATGATAAAGTGAGAAATATCTATCACGCGTTCCGTTGCATTTTACAATCACAGTATATACACCGTGAAATTTTAATGGTTGTTTTCCCTCAGCGAAATGGGCGTTTGATAAAAAAAATAAAATATTAAAAACAAAAAATGGACCTGTAGAGTGCAAGCTAATTATGACGTATCACAACGTGCGAGAGCTTATTTTGGTTTAAATATTTAATGAATCGGTTTCCTTTGACGGTGGGCTGCTCATGCGACTCTAGTAGTTCCTACAAATTACGTCTAATGTTACTATTGTTTTCGCTTTTTTGAGTTGATGAATATTTTTAATAATGATTTATAAAAAAAAACTTTTTATTTTTGACGTGACAACGTCTTAAATTAGGTTGCGGCTGGGAGTCACTTATGAAAAAGTGTAACGCTCGGTAACGTTACGATGAGTCACCGAACGAGAGAGAGGCCCGCCGAATGCCTTGCGTCTCTCTCCCACTCAACTATGATCGGTCTGCCGCGCGCGCAGCACTAGAGAATTAGGACGTTGTCACGTAAAATCTTCGCCCGTAAAATCTTCGCCCGTAAAACCGACTTTACAGGCAACCATTTTTTCATTTTTACTGTATGCTTCAAAAGTATTCCTTATGGCAAGTCATTCTGCCGCGGGAAAACAACCATTTAAATTTCACGGTGTATAGTTCGGCTGTCGGATCTTGGCGAGTCTGAAGTTAGTCTCTGCGAATTTTAGCGCTTAAGGAATAAATAATAAAACCCCATTAGCATTCCTGCTTAGCCCAAGAGGGCTAAGAGGAATGGGGTGGGTCGTTCAGTCAGTAAAAGTCTAAACACTGTTTTCCGCCCTTAAACGAGTTTCCCGACCATAAAAAATGAACAACGTCACACGCCGAAAATATCGTAAAGAAAAAATCTTCTTAACAGCAAACGTCTATAGACAAAATAAAAGCTCTTAATTAAGGAGATGAATGAACTGAGATAAGGAAACTAGACTTCTTAGTCATTCTTAGGCAGATAGGCGAGTACCAACCCGACTGCTACTTTATAACTGTTACCATAGAGCAACACAGGCCACCGGCTTACCGGTTCGCCGGTGGCCTGTGTTGCTCTATGACTGTTACTGATGAACGGAACTTCTCAACTACTTATATTAAAACAATATGTTGTATATAATTAAATATTATTATAATTCTATAGACTTTGTCCTGTCCTAAATTTAGCGTTTTGCGGTTTTCAACATAAGTAATAATTCTATGTTATTTATGTTTATTTTTATCTGTTTTACCTAACAATGAAAACCATTAACTTAACTTTTATATTTGTACGCCACAAAGGCAAAACATGTCCATAATTAATTTTATAACATACTGCATGCTTAAAAAAAAAATGTACACATGTTTTTACAAATAAAATTATCTTTATTAAAAACTAGAAAGAAGTCATGTGATATCCACCGACTCGCACTGGGCCTGCGTGTTTTTTTTTTTGTGGTTGGTAAAAATCATCGAATGTCGCATCTTGCTCATAGGCGGAGCGGGAAACAGTGTCAGACTCTTACTGACTTAACAACCTACCCCGTTCCTTCCTTGCTTTAGTCCCAAAGCCCCATGGTAACGCTTTCGCATCAACCCTCGGCCCCAGGAGGCTTCGACCCTGTAGGGCCCCGACAGTTTGCTGACAACTCCTTGAGGCGTGGATTAGGGCACATTCCCACTCCTAGAGAGGATACCTGATCTCCAGCAGTGGGAACATTACTCGTATAATGCTGATGCTAATTCCATATTATTATTTTCCAGTATCCTTTCCGCTCCTGGCGCTGATGCTATGGGTGAAGCCCTACGAACGAGGGTACTTCGCTAACGACACGTCCATCCTACTGCCGTATAAGGAGGAGACGATCTCCGTGGGGGCGGTCGCTGGCGCTGGGTTCGCTTTCATGGCAGCTACGGTAAGATCCAGCCTTTTGTTTTTATTTTAGGTAGTCGTAGGGCCAGAAGGTTAGTGGAATATTACTAAAATACACCTTCCATTATATAAAGGATAATAAATAGTTATTATTGAAATCCTTAACCCCGTGTTTCTTTTGGCAACCTAATAACTCTTGGGCTTTAGAGTTTACGGATACTCTTCACGTTGGGCGGTCGTAGTACATTGCTACATGTTTGTGTTTGCGCGTGCGATGACACGGTCTGTTGCTGCAACGTTGTGCGTTAAGCATTTCAAATATTCAACACTTCATCATCATCATCATCTTCCTGCCCTTGTCCCGTTTTATTTGGGGTCGGCGCAATATGTTTTTTTCTTCCACTTTGTCCTGTCACCCGTCTCGCTATCACTAACTCCTCTTTCTTTCATATCCCTTCTCACACAATCCATCCATATTTTCTTTGGTCTCCCTCTCCCTCTCCATCCATCCACATGTATACTCATGGCTTTTTTTGTAACATGCGTTTCATCCCGCCTTATATTCAACACTTGGAATTTACAAAAAAATAAATAAATCGAAAACTGATGTATTTGAAGGAATTTATTCTAGTTCAATGATAGGTTTGATACCATTAACGTCTTGGCCTGCACCAACCCGCACTGGGCCCACATGGTGGACGGGCCATTCACTCTCCTAGAGAGGAGGCCTGAATCAGCAGTGAGAACATTAGAAGGCTGATGCTGATGCAATGCTATGCTAACGTCTTGGGACTGCATACGGCTATTTTATTTCTTAATTTTTTTTTTTTTTTTTTTATGAGGAATAAGTACTTGTTAAATTATCTTGAACCTTTTAATTGAAACATATTTCACATTCATGATGAATTCCTGGAAGCCGCGGCGGTGCAGGCCTGGGTGCAAGCACCGGTCAGGCCTGCCGACATCGACGTCGAGGCGGAGTGGTTCCGGGAGGCCTTGTCGCAAATTTGCGACGCGGCAATGCCCCGTCTCCGCCCAGGACGCGCCCGACGCCAGGTGTACTGGTGGTCGCCAGAGCTTGCGACGCTGCGCGCCGCATGCAATGCTGCGCGACACCGGTATACCAGACACCGCAGGCGCCGCTTCCGCCCGCCGGGTGCGGAGGCCGTAGAGGCGGAGCTGTACGAGGGATACAGGGTGGCAAGGCGCACCCTCCGATCAGAGATAAAGCGGGCCAAAGACGAGGCCTGCAAAGCGTGGCTGGGGACGCTCAACGCTGATCCGTGGGGACGCCCATACAAGTTGGTGCGGGAGAAACTCCGCCCATGGGCTCCCCCGTTGACGCAGAGTCTCCGGCCACAGATCGTGGAGGGTGTGGTGAGCGCTCTGTTCCCTGCGCGGGGGGACCACTCCCCCCCGCCCATGGCTCCGCCACCAGCGGTGTCTGACGCGGACCACGTCAGCGACGACGGTACCAATGCTCCGGAAGTGACCGAGGTAGAGATGAGAGTGGCGGTACGCAGGATGGGTGCGAAGAATACCGCCCCAGGACCCGACGGCTTGCCAGGAAAGGCATGGGTCCTGGCCATGGAGGCTCTCGGGTCTCGATTGGGGGGGCTCTTTAGCGCATGCTTGGAGAGGGGCCAGTTCCCACTTCCCTGGAAGACGGGAAAACTGGTCCTCGTCGCGAAGCCGGGGCGCCCTGCGGACTCTCCGTCCGCGTATCGGCCCATTGTGCTGCTTGACGAGGTGGGCAAGCTCTTTGAAAGAGTCATTGCAGACCGCCTCGTCAAGCACCTAACACTGAAGGGGCCCGATCTCGCGGACGACCAGTTCGGGTTTCGCAGGAGGCGCTCCACGGTGGACGCCATCATGCGCGTGCGAGCCCTCACGACGGGGGATGCGGTGTCCCGGGGCAGGTGTGTCTTGGCGGTGTCGTTGGACATTGCCAACGCCTTTAATTCCCTGCCCTGGAGTTGCATTAGGACGGCACTCCGGTATCACCGGGTGCCCGACTACCTCTGTCGTACGATCGAGGCCTACCTGTCCGACAGGTACATAGTCTACCCCGGTCACCAAGGAGATTGGAAACGGCGAGAGATGTCGTGCGGTGTCCCACAGGGATCGGTGCTAGGACCGCCCTTGTGGAACATCGGGTACGACTACGTGCTGCGCGCCGACCTCCCCGTAGGGGTCAGCGTGGTCTGCTACGCAGACGACACGCTGGTCCTAGCGCAGGGAAGGTCGTACCAGGCGGCGGTCGAACTAGCGACACGCGGGGTTGCGACAGTCGTTGAGAGGATCCAGCAGTTGGGACTCAAGGTGGCACTGCACAAGTCCGAGGCCATGTGCTTTCACGGCCCTCGGAACGCGCCACCAACGGGTTCCCAACTAACGGTAGAAGGAGTTCACATCGGCGTCGGGTCGACGATGAAGTACCTAGGACTTGTCCTCGACAGCCGATGGAATTTCGAGGAGCACTTCCGACGTCTGGCCCCCAAACTCAATCGGACGGGGGCTGCTCTCAAGCGGCTCCTGCCGAACCTTGGGGGTCCAGACGCCTTCTGCCGGAGGCTCTACGCCGGCATCGTCCGGTCCATGGCCCTTTATGGGGCACCAGTGTGGGCGCCGACGCTACGTAAACGCCCGGCGGCCCAGCTGAACGCCTGCCAGAGGGTCATGGCCATCCGGATGGTGCGGGGATACCGCACGGTGTCCCGCGAGGCGGCGAGCCTCCTTGCTGGCCTACCACCATGGGATTTGGAGGCAACAGTCCTTGCACACATGCACGACCAGCGCGTGGAGATGCAACGCCGGGGCGAAGATCCGCTGCCCGAACATGTCGAGGCGTGGCGGAAGGAGCTCCGGCGAGATCTCATGGTGAAGTGGAAACAGCGACTGTCGCAACCCAGCGCTGGGCACACCGTAATCTCAGCGGTAGTGCCCCTCTTTGAGGCGTGGCTGGATAGACCTCACGGCGTCCTCACTTTCCGCATGACGCAGGTTCTCACCGGACATGGGAAGTTCGGGAGATTCCTGCACCGGATTCGTGCGGAAGAGACGTCCGGGTGTCGCCACTGTGAGGCGAGCCCGGAGGACACGGTGGAGCACACGGTGGAGGTGTGCCCTGCTTGGGAAGAGCATCGCCGTGTCCTCGTGGGGGTGATAGGCGGCGGCGACCTCTCGCGCCGGGCCCTGGTTCAGGCCATGGTCCGCAGCGAAGAGGAATGGCAGGCGGTCGCCTCCTTCTGCGAAGCAGTAATGCTCGTAAAGGAGGAGGCCGACCGCATAAGGCAAAGGCAACGGCGTACTCGCCGTAGCCGTCGCCGCCGCGATCCTGCCGATATCCGGCCACCGTAGACACTGGCTCGCGGACGGTGAGCAATGGGTAGCTCGCCGTCCGATCGTCTGGTAAGACCGAGTCCAGGTCGTCAACGGCGCGCACCGTTCCCGCGCGCCTCAAGGAGTTGTCAGCAAACTGCAGGGGCCCTTCAGGGTCGAAGCCTCCTGGAGCCTAGAGGGTAAGTGAAAATTGTAACCTCGACTCCAGAAATAAGGCAAGGAAGGTACGGGGTAGGTTTTTTAGTCAGTAAGAGTCTGACACTGGTCTCCCGCTCCGCCCAAGAGCGGGTTTCGTCATTGGATGATTTTCACCTACCATAAAAAAAAAAAAAAAAAAAAAAAAAAAAAAAAAAACATTCATGATGAAATCACAAAAATAAAACGTGATTTAACGTCCAAAATCAGCTACTTATTATATTTTATCTGTGGAAGCTTTTAAATAGCAACATAGTAATTTATTAGTATAATTATAAGCAAGCTAAGCTGCAAGCTTTCTTAAAATTGTGAAAATAAAATAAAAATAAAATAATTTTGACGTACTCGTAACCAGACCTCCCAAGCTAAAATTTAATGAGCCGTTTAGGGTCTAGGTCAACCCAATTAAATATCGCAGAAAAAATCTGCTAGTTAGTACCTAGACATGTACTAACCACCAACCAACCAATGACCATTAAGCGAACGTGGGTACCCATGTTCGTCTAATTGGACAAAATGTACTGAACGTCGATTTTTTTCAAGATTTCAGGTTAGGTCCTGTAATTAAAGTTGTTTGTTATCATGACTACAATCACTTGTTTATGTTTATGTATCGGTCACTAATTGCCGGTCACCCTGTATATGTGTATAACGCTCAACAAATATAACCTTCCTCATGTCGCTTGGGTAATGGGTAGCTTGCCGTCCGGTCGTCTGGTAATCGACCAGACCAAGCTCGTCGACTACTAGTAGTGGTGAGCAAACCGGACCCAGCAGAAGGGTCGAAGCCAACTGGGGCCAAGGGTTCATGTCTAAAAGGAAGGCTCTAGCCCTGGTAGTAGTATAGATGGCGATGAAGGAACGGGGTAGGTTGTTTAGTCAGTGAGAGTCTGACACTGTTTCCCGCTCCGTCCAAGGGCGGGATTCGTCCTTGGATGATTTTCACCATAAAAAACCCTCCTCCTGCCGCAGTCGGGTAATAAACGTGTAATAAAAATAAATTGAAATTAAACAACATAGTTTCATCAACATTTATCAACATTTAGAAATTAATCAACATTTTTTATCGAGATAGGCTATATAACATTACACTACAACTTACGGGAGCAAGGCAGTAACTAAATATGCAGGTGAAACCGCGGGGGACAGCTAGTATTTTGCATAAATTCCTATCACAGTCTTTTATATTTTATTCCAAAGGATGACTGGTAGAGAATGCATTGTAGCATTAAGTCCGCCTATGTAACTCAATTTTACATGAAGTTTAAATGAATAAATAAAATTTTCGTGATTAGCATCGCCCACTCCCATGTTACTGGTTGTAAGCCACTATAAAGATTATCAGATAAAACATGTAAGCCCCAGTGACAAAGAATGTACACTGCTGATAAGAGGCGGTTAAGATCATTAACCTACAATATTGAATAAGGAAATAAAAACTTAACTAATTATTTTTTTACACCACCTACTCTATAATACATTTATCAACCCTCACCTAAAGTAAGTTATTTTTAGGGATCTAATTTCGTACGGGCATTGCCTAGGGAATAATGTGATTTAAATATGGAATGCCAAAACCATTAAAAAAAACTTAATAATTTAATTAAAATGTATGTCCGGACTATGTGAACCATCCAATGGTCCATGAAAGGAGTTTAGGCATTCAAAGATCAAACTGGCCAGTAACCAAAAAAAAAAAGAATAAAAACTGGTTATTGTCGTGTCAAAAAAAAAACAAATTAAGGTCCTGTCCTTTTATTAAGTAGTGATTTTTTTTTAAACTTCAAAACATATTGAGTAATAAATTAACATGAACTTGTAAACGTTACATATGTTTTTCTAGTATATAATTTGTTTCAGTACATTCATTCGTCTTTCAATTATCTCACAGAAAGTATAAAAAGTAGATTATTTATACAACACGGGGATAAAGTTGTGTCTGTCTTGAGGGGCTCACACTGGCTTCATTCATTTCATCAAAGAGTTCGGGATTAAAACCGATGACCTTGTGAGGGTCACTTGATCCCGTAGATGCGAGTCGCATAGACCGGTCGTTGTGGCGACAATATGGGAGGGTGTATGTATTTTAGCTGAAATAGTGATGATGGGGCATGATGAACTTACAAAAGTAAATAATTATATTAATCGGTTTAGACCAATTAATTTAACTATTTACTTTTGTAAGTTCTAAGTTCTTTTGAAACTTAGGTTTCTATAAAAATCAGTACCTACAATGTCCTCGTAGAATTCAAAGAACACGCTGATCTATTTGGAGTCTGTGTTTTCTGATGGCTAAAACCCGGGAATCTTTAAGTCAAAAGTGAATAGGTTACTTCTAGGTAAGCGCGCTCCATCGTCGACCGCATCGTCGCTTTCCATCAGGTGTGATAGCGGTTAAGCACGAACCTCTCGACAATAAAAAAAAGTTTCTTTTTTTATTGAAATAAAACGGTGCTTGATTGCAATCACACCTGATGGTAAGCAGTAATGCAATCGTTGATGATGAGGCGCACTAGTTTTAGATTTTTTAATTTGATTAAATATTATCTCATTACAGATACTCACCGTGGAATTCACTCGCGACAGGCAAGGCAAAGGCGTCGGTGAGAAGTTCCTATCAGGCTCTGTGTTGCCAGGCTGGGTATGGGAGAGCTACCAGACTATCGGCGTGTTTACCTTCGGGGCTGCCTGCCAGCAACTGACGTCAGACCTCGCGAAATATGTCGTCGGCAGACTGAGACCTCATTTTATTGCAGTAAGTAAAAGGTTTTTAGCAGGAATTGTTTGTATATTTTATTTATTATTTATATTATATGCTCGTTAATTATATAGGCCTTAGCCCAACCTAAATTAGATTGATATACATAATGTCCTAAAAATAGTCGCAAGTAGCTGTGACCCAAGACTTTTTCTTTCTTTCTTCTTTAATGATTTTGGGTAAATACTTTTAAGCGGTATTTCCCATATTTAAAGTACCAGACGTAAAATCCCTTTTCAGCGGAGGTATGTGGGTCTTTACTCTCTGCTCCACATACCGCCAAACAATAAAATATTTTGAAATTTTGGTTGGTGCGAAAGCGTTACACCTGGGCTCTGGGAATAAGGAAAGGAAGGCACGGGGTAGGTTGTTTAGTCAGTAAGAGTCTGACGCTGTTTCCCGCTTCGCCCAAGGGCGGGATTCGACCATAAAAAATACCATATATTTTGGACTTTTGAAATAATAGTTTTTTTTTTTAATTTACAGGTATGCAGACCGTACCCCATCGCGAACTCTCCACTGAACAGCCTGGGCTACATCCAGGACTACATCTGCGCTGACAACGACGGAGACAGGATAAAGGAGGCGAGGCTCTCGTTCCCCAGCTCGCACGCTAGCTTCTCCATGTATTGCGCCATTTTCTTTATAGTGAGTACTTTTATTTTGGGTAATTTTTGTAATAAGCTGACGATGGCTTTTTAGATTTTCCTGATATTACTACACGCTGCTTAATTGGGCTCGGTTCGGTCAGTCAAATACCATTTTTGAAATCGGGGTCGGTATCTCGACGGCTGGGGCGTGAGGACATTCGTTGCCTCACATTCTTTTTTATGGTCGGTAAAAATCATTCAATGATGAATCCCACTCTTGAGCGGATCGGGAAACAGTGTCAGACTCTCTTACTGACTAAACATCCCACTCCGTTGCTTGTTTGCCCTTCGCACTGGGGCTAAGCCTTCTTTTCAGAAAGGGACCCTAGGCCCCAGTAGGCTTTTGCAGAGTCCCTACGGTTTTGCTGACAAAACAGAGCGCGCCGTCAGCGACTTGGACTTGGTCCAGACTATACCAGACCAAGACCGCACCTGCGGTGGCCGAAAATCAGGTTACCTCACATATGTAATTTCGTACTACTTTTTCTAAGAGAACGCCATGTAGTAATCTGAAAAAACCATAAAAATAATATTTTTGATCATAGCCATCATACCCAATTTTTCATAAATGTCGTAAGTAATAGTTTTCCATCAACCGGGGGTTGTCCTTTTATGCACTAGCATAGCGCGTATAGGGATAATCAATAGTTAGCACCACGTTCCATTAAAAGCGTCTAAAACGGCTTCTGTGAGTTGGATTCGACTCCTCGTAAGCCTTCCAAAGATCCAGAACCTTAGGGTCCTGATATGAATAAAAATATTTTTCTTTTCTTTCAGACTAGTAAGGCACAGAAACACACTTCTGAACAGGACACTAAACAGAAATTAAGCTTAAAAATAAAATAATTATGAATAACTAGCGACCCGCCCCAGTTTCGCACTGGTACTGATATTGAATATAATTATTATGCACGTATTATACACATAAACCTTCCTCTTGAATCACTCTATCTATTAAAACCCTAAAAACCGCATCAAAATCCGTTGCGTACTTTTGAAGATCTAAGCATAAATAGGGACAGCGGCAAGCAACTTTGTTTGATATTATGTACCTAATGATATCGTAACTTATCTACCCTTTTGCAGTTCTACATCCAAGTGAAGGGTAAATGGCGAGGCTCGAAGCTGCTCCGGCACGGTATCCAGTACGCGGTGCTGCTGACCGCGTGGTTCGTGGGCTTGACGCGCGTGCAAGACCACATGCACCATTGGAGTGACGTCACCGTGGGCTTCTTGATCGGAGCCATCTATGCTTGTCTTGTGGTGAGATATCTGATCATTTTAATAGACTTAGGTCCCTCGCCCACGGCGAGTTTTTGTAGCGATGCTGTTGCACGTTCGCATAAATACAGTCATGATGCTGTAGCGCATTCTTTTCGTGAAAATATTTTATCAAAATATTATATCAAAATATTTTTTCAATTCGTGACTTGATTTGCTGAAATAAAAAGGGACAGATAGATTTTCGGGCCTCCTTCAAAGCTGGGCAATGCGCCTAACCATAGCAACGACAGCCATTTTAGTTCAACCTAATTGCCGCATACTTTACCCATCTTGAAACTAATGTAATCCTTGTAAAATTTTCAGTTCGTCTACGTACTGAAACCAAAGAAGTACAGCGCCCTACCGATGACCTGGGAAGAGCCCCAAGTGCCCACCAACGCTCCTGTGTTACCAAGAGCTGTGCTGGCACGATGACCATCAACCACTAGCATATAGGGCCTTGTAAGTTATAACTATAGTTCGTTTTTTAATCCTAGACTACGATTTGACAACTTCAAATGTCAAACTCCAGTAAATTGGGAACATATTTGTAGAGTGTGATATTCTGAGTTGTCAAATCGTAGTCTAGAATTAAAAAACGAACTATATACACCGTTCAGAATAGACATTTCAAAAAACCTATTTTTACTGTCCGTTCAATCGATTTTGAGTTTTATTGCGTTGGTGTAATGACAAATGACGACTGCAGTAAATAGTTGGTTTTGTAACCACTGTTTTTGCTTTAAATGCCATTCTTATGTCAACGGAATAGGAGTCAAAATCAGTTGAACTGGCAGTAAAAAAGGTTTGTTTGAATGTCTAATCTTAACGCGAATAGGATAAACACACTTAAAATGTAGTCTGTGTAAAAGTCAAACGACTTGGGTAATTATTAGAGTACAATGAATTCTGATGTAAGCAACACTGGTTGGATAATCAAGGTTGATTAAGAAAAGAAAGAAAGAAAAAAAAATATATAAAGGGTCAACAAAAGGCCTTGATCATTGTTTACTGTTAAAACATTATAAAACGTATTGCATACAAGTATTTTTTAAATGATTTTATTTTATTAGGCAATTTTTTAACAATAAAAAAGTGAAATAGATTTTCATTTAGAATATATTTCGGTTTCTTTGATGTTAGAAATACTAAGAAAAATAAATAACCTAAAAGTATCAAAACTGTTCCGTCCCGACTTTTAAGAAGTGAGTGACAACTGAAATTCGTGTTGCCAGCTACAGATTTTTTATTTCGTTCAAAAATTCCAAGTCGTTTGACTTTTTAGATAGACTTTGAAAGTGTTTACCTAATACCTTTTTTATAATTGTTATATTTATTAATGACCCTATAAAATGCTTAGATTGATTGTTGAAATAAAATTAATGGACAAAAATAACCAGCTTGAAAAACAATGTGACGCCATGTTTGTTTAATTCTTTAAGCGCTTGTGTTGGATTAATTCGACGAATGCTTTCGTGTATAGTTCGTTTTTTAATCCTAGACTACGATTTGACAACTTAAAATGTCAAACTCCGTAAAATTGGTAACATATTTCTAGAGTGTGACAATATGAGTTGTCAAATCGTAGTCTAGGTTTAAAAAACGAACTATACTATTCACTAGGGTCGTGTGTTTGTGACTGGGTTCTCCATTTCGTTTAGCTTTTCAATATCCATATGTGACAGAAGAACTGAAGACATATTCTTTCGGTGGCTAAAAATCATTCACTAACAACTCCTGCTCTTGCGTAGAGCAGGTGATAATGTTAGACTCTTACTGACTAAAACCACACCTTATTCCTACGTCGTTGCCTTTCATACTGGGGCCGAGCCTTCTTTTCAGACGCGAACTTGTTCCCAGTTAGAACTGAAGAGATTGATTATTCGATAGTGGATATAGACCCTGGCAGAATAAAACACGGGAGCATTTGTCGGATATAAATTAAACGTAGGCTGTTAATAAAGAAAGAAAGAAAAACAGTTTATTTCACGCAAAATGACGCAACCTTAAAGCTATTAGACAATCAATTAGTACTATTTTATAGAATAATGCGTCACATTCGCGCAAAAACGGCCTAACGCTCAGCATAATGCTGTGCGAGACCACAGCATTACGCTGTGCTGAGCGTGCTGAGCATGGGAAAGCATAATGCTATGAGCTCACAGCGCTGGTTTTCGGCTTTGGGTTATGGGTCATTTAAAAGGTCAAACATGGCGTCGTATTTATAATTCTATATTCAAAATTGTTGCAAAAGAGATGTATTAAATATCGCTTCTCGGCCTTTTGGCTAAGATCAAAGTGTAGTGAAATGTATTACCATATTGTAACCAGCCAGTCATATTATTTTTCTATTTTTAAATCTTATTGTGAACTCCATTGTTCAGTTTCTTAATTATCTTCTTTTTTTTTAATAAATTTATAGTAGGTAGACAATTTTATAGTACTGTTCGATGGAAGGAGGTTTTCTTAGTGGCCCAAAAATTAGGCTAAAGCTGGGACATACTAGACGGACTTGCTTGTAGACTTCATTGCGTGACAATGTCCATCTAGTGAAGTCCCCGCTTAAAATATTAAGTTGCTAAAGTACAATGACACTTAAAATGAGGCATTCCTTTATATTAAGGTATTATTTAGTTTGAAATGGCTTAAAATACTAGTTAGTTATGTTTTTAATATTCTTATGTTCCTAGTTATAACTTGATTTTAGAATTTGTGATACGTCTGTAAGTGAAACATTGCTTGCATACTTTTGTAAGGCGTCACAAGTCTAGGTCTAAATATAACAATAATAAATTTCTATAAATATTTATGTAAAAGCATTAAAATTTAGGCATTTCTGCGAAGTTAAAGATAATAATGATGTGAATTTATGACAACATTTCCCAGAAAATGGTCCCTTCACTAAAGTTGAAGCTCTTAAAACTTTATGTCATAGAGACCAGCCCCCTCGCCAAGTTACGAACGTTTCGTTAATGTCGAACGCTTCGAGTTGGCCATGCCAAAAACCTTTGTTCTGACGTCATCTAGACACTCAGTTACGTGGTCAGAACAAAGAGATCGAAGGCGTGGCCAATTCCATGCTTTCGACGTTAACAAAACGATCGTAAGTTGGTTAGAGGGCTTGTCGTTTTTTGACTCGCAAGAAGTACAAATGAAATTCAACCTTATGGTGATAAACATTAAATTAAAAATCCCTTGTTGCTGAACTTTTTATTAGAACATAACTTATACTGACAGACTGTTTTACTTATGTCAAGTATTTTGACATTAGTTTGCATAAGGAAATTCTATCTGTCATGAAATAAGTAGTTCTTACTTATATATCAGTTATTTAATAAAAAAAGTTTTCAGAAACAAGGTAAATAGAATATAAACAATAATAAATAGACTAAGAAAAACAACTAGTACGCCTCACCATCAACGATTGCATCACTGCTTACCATCAGATGGGATCGTAGTCAAGCACTAGTTTATCTAATACTAGCTTTTACCAGCGGCTTCGCCCGCGTTCATGAAATATAGCCTATGTCACTCAGGAGTAAAGCAGCTTTCTATTGTTGCTAAAATTTTTCTAATCGCACCAGTAGTTTCAGAGATTACCCCCTACAAACAAAAAAACAAAAAAACAAACTTTACCTCTTTATTATATTAGTGTAGATTAAAAAATAACTAAGTAAGTCCTAAGTAAAATAAATGTGTACTTATGTCAGGCCTTAACTCAACTTAATAGTAAAAAAAAACTGTAATTTCGACTGAAAAAAAACTTTGAGTGAGCATTACACTACAGGGAAATAATCTAAGAAAAAAAAAACATCTACTGTAAAAATATATTTTTCAAGTCACTACGCAAAATGTACAATAATGTTAAGTTTATTTATGTTGCTAATAAAATATATTTATGAAGTTACCTATGTTAGAGATATGTATTTTTTGAACGAGTAAAAAAGAAATAAAAGATAAGTTTTTAATAAAGTATTTTTTTTAAACATTCTCCAGAAGGTTGCGGGATCATACCCAGCTGGGCGCACTTATACACGATACTTTGTGTAATTTATTTCATCACCACTGCTCTCAAAACGGTGAAGGAAAACATCGTGAGGAAACCGGCATGTTCTAGAACTAAAAATTCGAAGACATGGGACAACCACCAATCCGCACTGGGCCCGCATGGTGGATTACCGCCCATTCCTTTTCCTAGAGAGGAGGCCTGTGTCCCAGCAGTGGAAACAATTAAAAAAGGCTGATAATGATGAATGGAATAATTAAAACATTCTCATATGGTTAAAGTGCCTCCGAATTGGATGTCGTGAATTAGTTAAAGTCAATTCAACTCAATTGGGTAGCCAGTTAGGGTTCAAACCCTAAGGCATACTGGTTGGCGTGTTGCCTTAGGGACGCTATGGAGCGAAGACTTCAAAAACATTTTTTTTTTAAGTCCCAAAAATTTTTTTTATCGTTTTCTTTGCTACTCATAGTGTCTCTAAGCGTATACTCCAACTCCTAGAAATCTGCCCTTAAGACTACCCACTGATCGGACTGCTGTTCACGGACGTGTTACTATATAGACGCGTATTCGTCGTTATACGCTTGGTGTACGCCTGCTTGAAGCGACCATACTAAATGATGAAACTTTTTTGACGAAGCGGCAACTTGCCGTTTTAGTCTATGAAGCCACGTGTCCGAGGACAGTAAGCCAGTACTAAACAATTACCGCCTTATTCCAAAATACGATCTATTACAGTAGGGTTGTCGGATCTTGGCAAGCCTGAAGATAGGCTCTGCGAATTTTAGCCCTTGAAAATTTGTACCTACCAAAATAAAGGTTAAAAAAAAATGCCAATAACAGTTTAGAACAGCAGTAATAACTGCCACCTACCATCTTCCGACTTCTTGAAACCACTAGAAATTCTCCCGCCTGGACATGAATTGCAGTGGCCTGTACGGAAAGCAATAACTCGGTTGCGCTCCCATGTAGGCCGCTGTAAATACAACTTGGCGAAATGGGGTTTTATAGACCCGTCGGATACTCATTGTTAGTGCGATGCCCACGTTCAAAACATGAGCCACTTGCTGGAGTGCCCTAAGTGCCCATACACCTGCACTATAGAGGACCTAATGAGTGCCACCGATGCTGCTGTTAACGTATCTACTGGGCCCAAACAATTTAAAGAGTTTATCATCGATTCGGAAAGAAGAAGAAGACTGCAAATTACATCAAGATCCGACGGCCACACTGTATACAGATAAGTACAAGGACTCGTTACCTCCAAATCTCATAGCACCAGACCGGTGCTCTAATAAATAAGGAGGCTCGCCGCTTTGTGGGAGACCGTGCGATATCTCCGCTCCATCCGTATAGATAACGTATTTACATTGTGATGTTAACAAAATTATAAGCAAAAATTCATAATGATACCTAATACGAGTAAGTAGAGGGAATATAAACAAATCTTTAACTTATCTAGATGCGTATGAAAATAGGCCTGACGCTGACGTCTTTATAGCCAAACCTATTGTTATGAATTTTAAATATCGAATGACGTATAATGTTTTATAAATAATATATTAATTTATTATTAGATATACAATATGTTAAGAAAAAAAATTTTTTTACTCGTTTTCGTCAAGGAAATGATGCAATGTGACAAGTTCAATATATAATTGTTTTGATAAAATGAGAAAACAGCCGCTAACAGATGTACCTAATGATAACAACCTACTCGAGTAGGGCGACCATCAATTATGTTTTCTCTCTTACTTGGGTCTTGTATTTATTTTTGTATAATATTTTTTACTAAATTAGCGATCTGTTAAGGCTTCGCAGTCGTGTTAGAAGTCTTTGAAATTCAGTTTTTCTATACATGCATATATTATACTTACACGTAATTTTCCTCATTAATCACTGTCTATTGGTGAAAAGTGCATGAATATCCATTTATTCAATGGAAAAGGCTATGCTTGGAGTATCAGAAATGAAAACATTCGCAAGAGAACCAAAGTTGGCGACATAACAAAAATAATTACGAAACTTAAGTGGCAATGGGCAGGACACATTGAACGCAGAACAGATGGCCGCTGGGCCCAAAAGAGAATCTAGCCAGCTGCCAGCTGCGTGGCGACCGCGTATCGGAAGATGCAGCGTTTGAAGGCTTTCTACAAGGTGGACCGATGACCTGGTCAGGGTTGCTCTTGAAATCCGTGGATGCAAGACGCACAGGACCGGTCTTTAGGGCGGCGCTTGGGGCTGATCTATGTCCAGCAGTGGACGTCTTTCGGCTGAAATGATGATCCATTTAGAATTTTTTAAGATCGCCTTTATACAGGTACAGACACGGTGTTGGGCTTTGTTTTATTTTATAATTTGTGAAGACGCCATATGCTCGTAAATAAATCTGAAATTAGTCTTAAAAGTTGGATTTATAAAGCAGGAATCGTTCCAAATATTAGTATGAGCAGGAATATCACTCCTTAAAACCAGATTTAAATTGGTGTCGAATGACCACCGCCACAAATAAAATAATAATAACATTTATTTCAAATTATGTGGGTAGAAAGCAATTTATTTATTTCATGTATTGCTTTCTACCCACTACATTTACATTTCTTTTAATCACTCCTCTTGCAGGTCTGCTGGAAGAAACTAGAAATTAGCTAGCTTTTGTACTAATTATTGTAATACTAACAAAAATAACAAAACAAATGAATAACAAACATTACCAATATGAGAAATAAATCTACTAATTATTACTAAGCTAACACACTTAAGTTCCAGGTTATGAACGCGAGGCCGCGTGTCATTAAAAAACACATACAACTAAAAAAAAAAAGCTCACCGTTCTTCTGCCAAAAAAACTGTTTAGTGCGCTAATCTGGACGTATAAAGATCACGAAACATACCAAAGACTGAAAATAAATAAGGGTTTATAATATATTGTTAGAGGCATAGTGAAGAAACGCCAACAAGGAGGTGTGACAAGCGGTGGCGGCAATCATAGATAAGCTCGTGCGCGGGTCGATTCTGGTGATTTTTGGACTGTCGACGTGCGGAAGAAAGAATGGCTCCCAGTTTTGAAAAGTCAATCTGCCTAATTTTGTAACATAAGATCGTTTAGTGTTATTTCTGTTGAAAATAATTAAGCTAGTTCCGTTTGGTTTCTTTCTCTTTGTGATTTTGGTTTTGTTTCGTTAAAAAGGAAATATAAAATGTCATAGTCTGTTATTGGTTTTTTTTTAATTAGACTCACTTCTGGTTTTTCCTAAAAATATATAAATAGGAACAAAAAGGATCACGCCGAAATTATGCATTATAAAGAAATGAAATTTATTCTTACCGACAAAATAATGGTAATTCCTCCAAAAAAAAAAATACGTTTTTTGTGTTTTTTAAACCCAATCAGGTAATTTTATGCTGAAATTAGCGGTGATGACTGCAGATTTTGAAACTTATAAAAGATTTGAAACTTATAAAAGAGTGCAACTAAATCAAAGACATTCAATATCTATATCTTTATATCTCTTTGAACTAAATTGTAGCATCGGATCGAAGAGTGAAGATTTCGAAATCTGACAGTTCAATCTTAAGTTATTTTTTTCCGTTTAGATACCAAGCACTTTAAGCCATGATTCCACGTGTACAGTACGGAGGTCGACTAAAATTCGAAACACGTAACGAGTCGAAACAGACTTATTATTAGTTTTTTTTTTTTTTATTTGTGTGAATATAAACAGTAAAATAAACGTTTTAGGTAATACTCGTTTGTCCCATCAAAAAGTGCTAAACACGTGGTCACTTGTATGAAAGACTCGTGTTTGGTCACTTGTGAAGAGTTGCAGATTACCCTTGACCGTCTTATCGCCCTAGTTATTTGCGATTTACTAAGTTAAGTACTAATAATACCTAAGTACTTTGATCTAAGTACTAAAGTACGATTTTATTTTCTGTCCAAAGTCTAGAAAGTAAAGTTAGATCGAACTTATGCGGTCAAAGTTTATTGTATTGATATTGTTTTTTATTGAATATGTTGAATTGGGTTCAGTAATAATGTCAATGAGTTATCAATTGCAGAGCAAAAATAAATTTTGATAATAAAGAGGCATTGATTGCATTTAACCAAAATTAAACCACTAGCAGCAATGGTGGCCACGTGGTAACGGCCCCGACTTAAGAGTTGTAGGTCGCGGGTTCCAACCCAGCCAGGTGCATTACTTTGTGTAATTTAATTCGTCACTACTGCTCTCAAAACGGTGAAGGAAAACATTGTGAGGAAACCGGCATGTCCTGGAACCAAAAATTCGAAGACATGTGACATCCACCAATCCGCACTGGGCCCGCGTGGTAGATTATGGCCCATTCTCTCTCCTAGAGGGGAGGTCTGTGTCCCTGCAGTGGGAACATTAAAAGGCTGATGATGATGATGAAGAAAGCAGTAGCTTCTGCCAGCGGCTTTACCCACGTTAGAAAAGAAAATATTTATAGCGTATGGTTATGCTGAATCTATCGGTTATGGATTCGTGAGATACATATAGGTATCATAAGACGGCCATGTTACCTGATTGATTTCGGTTGGTTGTAACATATATTTCCAACTCTTTTCTGCTCATGCCTATCGCCTTTGTTTGAAAGAGATTAACCACTGGCATTCCAATTCAACCTATTTGGTGAAGGCATGAAGGGTAGCACAAACCTTCTAGCAAAGGAGGAGGCCGACCGCATAAGGCAACACACACCCCACATAACGCCTCAGACGCTGCCGGGATTCCGATCCCGATTTCCGGCCACCGTTGGCGCGGGCTTGCTGACGTCGAGCAAAGGGTCGCCGTCCGGTCGTCTGGTGACGGTCCAGACCAAGCCAGCTCGCCGACGGCGCGCTCTGTGCCCCCGCGCCTCAAGGAATTGTCAACTGCAGGGCCGAACCCTATTAACCCCCTTGTCCTACTGGTTTCCGACCCCGGTATGAGGGCCAAGAAGGAATGGGGTGGGTCGTTTAGCCAATAAGAGTCTGACACGGTTTTTTTTCTTTTTCAATCTTTTTTTTTCTTTCTTTTACTGTTCCCACTCAGGGCGGGATTCGTCATTAGATGATTTTTCCCACTTCTCATTTTTAAAAAAGGGCAGCACAAACCTTAAATTCCTACAGCCAAATTTTGTTAGTACAGCTTATGGACCGAAGCGACGCGTTCGGCTCGGATAATTGTCAATTCAATGAGAGCAGTGGTGGCCGAGTGGTAACGGCCCCGTCTTACGAGTTGTAGGTCGCGGGTTCGAACCCAGCCAGGCGCATTACTTTGTGTAATTTATTTCATCACCACTGCTCTCAAAACGGTGAAGGAAAACATCGTGAGGAAACCGGCATGTACTAGAACCAAAAATTCGAAGACATGTGACATCCACCACTGTCCGCAATCCGCACTGGGCCCGCGTGGTGGATTCCCCTCCTAGTGAGAGGAGGCCTGTGTCCCTGCAGTGGGAACATTGAAAGGCTGATGATGAATTGTCAATTTAAGTCCGAACTCCGAGCTGCTACCAAAAGTCTCAGATGCATACCACTTGTCATCCTTTTTCAATGTGGCTCTGTAATACTTGCAATGCTTGGAATTATAATATGGAATAATTCGAAACAGAGCACCATAAATAAAGAAAAAAAGAAAGAAAGATCGAAGCCTACAGGGGCCAAGGGTTCGCATCTGAAAGGAAGGCTAGGCCCTGGTACGAACGGCAACGTACGGACGGGGTTTTTTTTTATGGTAGGTGAAAATCATCGTACTCTTACTGACTAAAAAACCTACCCCGTACCTTCCTTGCCTTATTCCTAGAGTCGAGGTAACAGTTTGCACCACCCTAGGCTCCAGGAGGCTTCGACCCTGAAGGGCCCCTGCAGTTTGCTGACAACTCCTTGAGGCGCGCGGGAACGGTGCGCGCCGTTGACGACTTGGACTCGGTCTGGACAGTTACCAGACGACCGGTCGGCGAGCTACCCATTGCTCACCGTCCGCGAGCCAGTGTCTACGGTTGCCGGATATCGGCAGGACCGCGGCGGCGACGGCTACGGCGAGGGCGCTGTTGCCTTTGCCTTATGCGGTCGGCCTCCTCCTTTACGAGCATTACTGCTTCGCAGAAGGAGGCGACCGCCTGCCATTCCTCTTCGCTGCGGACCATGGCCTGAACCAGGGCCCGGCGCGAGAAGTCGCCGCCGCCGATCACCCCCACGAGGACACGGCGATGCTCTTCCCAAGCAGGGCACACCTCCACCGTGTGCTCCACCGTGTCCTCCGGGCTCGCCTCACAGTGGCGACACCCGGACGTCTCTTCCGCACGAATCCGATGCAGGAATCTCCCGAACTTCCCATGTCCGGCGAGAACCTGCGTCATACGGAAGGTGAGGACGCCGTGAGGTCTATCCAGCCACGCCTCAAAGAGGGGCACTACCGCCGAGATTACGGTGTGCCCAGCGCTGGGTTGCGACAGTCGCTGTTTCCACTTCACCATGAGATCCCGCCGGAGCTCCTTCCGCCACGCCTCGACATGTTCGGGCAGCGGAGTTTCGCCCCGGCGTTGCATCTCCACGCGAACGTAGGGACGGGGTGGGTATTTAGTTAGTAAGAGTCTGACACTACCCTGCTCCACCCAAGCGCGGGAGTAGTCATTGGATGATTTCTACCCACCGGAAAAAAACCACAAGACACCCAGACCTAGAACTACTATTACTAACGTGGTTACAGTGGTTGCCGGATTGGTTGAGCGTTTGTATCGCAGGTTCGATTCCCGCATGGAAAACATATTTGTATGGCCTATACAAGTGTTGGTTGGTTGGTTGGTATGGCCATACAAATATGTTTTCCATGCGGGAATCGAACCTGCGATACAAACGCTCAACCAATCCGGCAAGCGTGTCGTCATTCCAATGGAAATCCAATACACTCTGACCTCAGGGAAAACTTACACATATGTCACAACCTCATGTATGTTCACGTTTAGCACACTTATGTTATAATGTTATTAAATACAACTAATTACATTTATGATACAAATAATTAAAATGATAGATAATAAATGACTGGCCTGTCAGCATAGTAGTTAGATACCCTGACTGCTATGCCTGAGGTCGTGGGTTCGATTCCCACCCAGGACAAATGTTTGTGTGATGAGCACGATCATTTGTTCTGTGTCTGGGTGTAACTTATCTATAATATGTATGTATTTAGAAGTATATAAGTATGTTGTTGTTGTTGTTGTGTGTTGTGTGTTGTTGTGGTATGTTGTTGTGTGTGTTGTATGTTGTTGTTGTGTGTGTTGTCTAGTACTCATAATACAAGCTCTGCTTAGCTTGAGACTAGACGGCGTAGTGTGATGTTTTAAAAAAAAAAAATACAATTTAATTACCTACTAAGGAGCACGGAGCGGAACATCATCAATTGCTATACTCTAATCGCGCTATGATGAAATTCGACCAAATTTTTTATGCAGTACGGCCGTCGAATCTTGGCAAATCTAAAATTAGGCTCTGCGAATTTTAGCGCTTGAAATATTTATTAATATTTCATTTATATATAATTGTAATATATTTGAAATCCGGAACATTACGAAACTTTACATAAAATATAATTAAATTGAATTAAATATGTATCTAAAGTTAATGGTAATTCCTCGAGATGAAAATATCGTTTCGTATACGATAAATTGAATTCAAATTAGTTTAGTTTCCATTGTAACATCTACATTGTAACATCATAAAGCGATATTTTGCAGTCTCAACATAAATATTTTTTTTTTTTTTGAGTTACCTATTTTTATTACTCTATTTGCTAAAACTGTACAAAATTATTAATATTTATATTTTTCTTTTTTTTTTACTGTCATAGTTGCGTTAAAATCACCAAAGTAAACGAAACTTTGTTGGCTCATAAATTTAAACTGGCGTTTTTATTTTTTAATTTCTGTTTCCGTACAGACAAAATTTACAATGAGATAAAACGATATCTAGTTTACTATTGAGTATGCAATGTCAAACAATGGAGTAATACCGCCTTACGAACTTTGTATGGAAAAAATATCGACTATTATAACCCTAAGTGCATTTTTACAAAAATGCACTTAGGGTTATAATAGTCGATATTCAATACTAAAGCTTAAATTCAATGTTGGAAATAAATGAGAAATTGTTTGTAATTAGAAGACTAATTACAACAACAATTTGCTATCTTAATTGTTTAGTACCTGCACCTGTTTACAGTAAGCAAGTGTGGGTACTTGAGTGCAAATGGATGACTAATTAAAACTTGTACAACGACTCACTGAAGTAATTTGAATGCACGTTTGTGCAGCATATTAAAATTCACAAACAACACATTAACAATAACATATTTTATGACTAATTTAGAAGTTTAGAAGGCTAATTTAGAAGAAAAGCGGAGCGGAGCTCCTTAACCTTAATGGTTACTTTTCATAACCTTTTCATAACCACTTAGTATCTGTAAGGTAGATTTTTTGATTGGGAAATCATCAAATTTCCCCCTTTCTAGGTTAAAGCTATAGCTATATAATATTATTATTTTTTAATGGTAGGAAAAAATCACCCAATGACGAATCCCGCCCTTAGGCGGAGCAGGAAATAGTTTCAGACTCTTACTGACTAAACAAACTACCTCGTTCCTACGTTCCCATACATACTAGGGTCAGAGCCTTTCTTTCAGACACGAACCCTCGGCCTGAGTTGGCTTCGACCCTTCTGCAGGGTCCTTACGGTTGCTGACAACTCCTTGAGGCGCGCGGGAATAGTGCGGGAACGAGCTACCCATTGATCGCCATCCGACAGGCCTACCGAAGATTGAAATACCATTATTTTTTTACGTGTAAAACAATCTGGTTTAACTTGGCCATATCATGAAGTGGTCAATATCTCAAATCAGACCATGTAAGATGTATTGTTTTTGGTAGGTATAGCTTAAACTAATATTTCCATTAGTATTGTTTGCGCAGGCGATAGTTAGGTTCAGTGACATTGTTTGTATTCTGACGTCACAATTCTGTAAGAACGCACGTAAATGAATGAAGCCGAATAGTACAAAAATAGTATGTTTTCTGTTTACAATTTCGTTTGTGTTTCATAAAGAATATTGTTGAATGAATCAGCCAAGCTCTCGAATGCATGACGTCACATCACTGAAGTAATTAAAAACAACAAACATTGACAGAAATCATACTCCTTTCTTACTGAGGAAGTGTTGACATGAAATACATTAACCACTGCGTATAGGGCATCACATCAAAACATCATCAGCCATTTTTATGTTCCCACTGCTGGGACACAGGCCTCCTCTCTAGGAGTGGGAATGGGCCATAATCCAACACGCGAGCGAAATGCGGATTAGTGGATGTCACATGTCTTAGAATTTTTAGTTCTAGGACATGCCGGTTTCCTCACGATGTTTTCCTTCACCGTTTTGAGAGAACCAGTTATGAAATAAACTACACAAAGTAATGCGCCTGGCTGGGTTTAAACCCGCGATTTACAACGGTAAGTCGGGGCCGTTACCACTCGGCCACCACTGCTCTCATAGGGTATCTTTCTGCGATAAAACCGGGCAAGTACGATTCTGACTTGAGAACTGAGGTTTCCGTACAAACTTACCTTGCGTAATCGAATCAGAAATAAAGACAAGAGAACCAAGGTTCCCATAGCGAAAAGGATCGCCAAACTTAAGTGTCAATGGGCAGGGCACAACAGATAGCCACTGCAGTTGAAAAGTTTTTTAGTGACGACCGCGTATGGGAAGACTTAACGTAGACGTAGCGTTGGAAGGCCTCCCACAAGGTGGACTGATGATCTGGCCAGGGTTGCTGGAATCTGATGGATGCGAGACGCATGGGAGTGGTCGTTGGGGTGACGCTTGGGAGAGGCCTATGTCCAACAGGCATATTTGGGGGGTAAGTCTTTCGGTTGAATGACAATTTCCGAATCGTGTGACAAAGATACAAGGAGAAAAAGAAAAGACCTAGCCTCATGAAAGAAAAGAAAGAAAGAAAAAACGTTTATTTGTGCGAGAGTATAGCATACAATAAAAAACAAAAACAACTTAATAGGTAATAATAATAATGCAACACACCCGCACAAAACGGCTGGTGCTCAGCAAAAGCTGGGGCTCATGTGTAAAACAGAGCCACAGCGCTGATTTTCAGCACCAGCCGAATTCGACGGTAGACGCTGCTCGGCTACGTAACTTATTACAAATTTCTGGGTTCTAAATCAACGACAGAAGCGAAATTCACGTTCTCACTCAGAAGTTTGATTTTTTTTAAGGGACCGCCGATTTGAGTGAATATATGATTTAACCTTTCGACTACCGTAATTACAGATACAATTAGAAGACAATAGGTGTGCGGACACAGGTGTCATCTTGGGACTTAATGAAATACATTTCAACTCGATACCTCCACGCGTTTCCGAGATAAAGGATCTTAACAGACAGACAGATAGACAACAAAGTGATCTTATATAGGTTTCTTCGGTACCCTAAAAACGTCGTAAAACAAACATAAAAAGAGAGGAAGAAGAAGAAGTTAAAAAGAAAGATGGAGCAGTTAATAGAAGACTAATTAAACGAAAATTCATTACTATCCCCGACCCGGTAATCGATTACAACAATACTTTTAAATGTCACGTTTTCGATAACTTAGTTGCAATTAATCAAGCATTTAGATAACTTGTCAAAAAGGTTGCATCATCTAATACCCCGCAGGCGGCTCACGCATCTCTCTACCTACCCAGTGGGGCCAGACCGATAACCGTGAAGATAAACTGTGCGACAACGCTGTGTCACAAACAAGTCGTGTTGGGATAGGGTTACCGATTCTAAATGTTGATAAACACCCGGATATCATCTATCCTAGGCTTTTTCTACTAGCTCTTAGGCTTTTAGTCTAATCGCAAGCGGCTATACCTATATTTTACGTGGAGAGACTATCGACCAAACTTCCTGTAGGGGCCCACTGTGTCGAAACCTCCTGGGACCAAAGGTAGATGTGAAGGCGTACTTTATTTTTATACGAGTTTTCGAGCGCTAAAATTCGCAGGGCCTAACTTCAGACTCGTTCAACGTTCAACTCGTTCAACGTTCAACTCGTTCGCCATGTTCCGACGGCCGTACTGTAGAAAAGTACATATGAATTGAAAAATTGGAACATGATAATGAATATTGAATTTCTAAATACTATAAAACAAAAGGAATCTTTCTGTTGCTCCATCTAGTTTTTTCAACCTGCGTAGGTATTGTATTTTTTTTCTGTTTTCAGTAATAGAAATAATGATAAATGAGGAAGATTTGAGTATACTAAAATATAACCAAATGAAATCTATTCAAGTACCTATCATACCTACTACTAGGTATAAATCAAAGTCGCTTTCCGCTGTCTGTCCCAATGTATGCTTAGAACTTTAAAACTACGCAAAGGATTCTGATTCAGGTTTTTTTTAATACATCATGATTTTTTTAGATAGAGTGATTTTAGAGGAAGGTTTATGTGCATAATAAATACATAATACATTTAATATCAGCATTGCACCCGTGCGAAGCTGGGCCAGATTGCTAGTAATATATAAACTGGTCATTTTTAAATTGTCTTTTCTAAAGAAAAAAGAAAATGCTAATAAGTTAATTCGCCATGTTTGATAATCAAATAAATAGTCCACTACCGCCTGTTAATCTTCAATACCTATCACTTTTCCGTCCAGTTGGTAGCCCTAGTTGGGTGACATAAATATAGCCAATTATCACATGTCATGCGTCATCACCGGCTAGCCGCGATGTGATTGATGCGTGGGGTGGGCGTGGCCCGAGTCTGGTGAGGGTAGCTTACACAGTTGATGTCTTACAAATAAATTGAATTAATAAAATAGCGTTAAAATCATTTAAACCTTGGGTTACAGTAACTGGATGACGTTAAAAAAAAAAACAATTGTTTAGCAAAATAAACGCATAAATATTCGGTCGGACGACTGAATAGCGCACAAGTGTCACTCATGCTGGATGGCAGCCCATAAAAATTTCTGAGGCCATGGGGCAATGTGAAAACGTTACACTTGGGGCCCTAGAACGAAGGCTAAGTAGAAACAGAGGGCACGACCCACCCACGGGCGCGAAGATGTTATTGGATGTTTTTTACCAACAAAAAAAGCCTGTATGGATTAAGTTTTCCACTCCAGCATTTCACTCCACTCCACTTCGCCTCTTCTTTTATACCTATATAAAACTGCAGCACAGTTTGGAAAATTATGTAAAATTATTTATGTTAATTTTCTTGAATTATAAAAAAAGTAAACCTAATAAAAAATATCATCATGATATGAAAAAAAAAAAATCTGGAAACAATCCGGACCAAGCCAAATTCGTCAACGGCCCATTCTGTTCCGGTGCGCCTCAAGAAGCTGTCAGTATAACCATAGAAATTCTTCAAAACGGTCGAAGCCTACAGCATAATTATGTAAATTACGTGAAAATTCAACATTATAATGACAAAGAGCTGATCAGATAATGGAGCTGGAACGTGTCCATAAAAACTCGGTAATTATACGACACAACCCTTCGAGTTTGGGCTTGTATGACTCGTCTTGACGAGCATTTAGGTGCTAGATGATAACCAGGGTCTGATGATCGAACTGGAAGATGACAAGAAGCCACAAAAACTCGGTAATACAATAAGATAACCCAAACGTGTTTGTACTTTTCGGAAATGTCTTAATGAGTATTAATTTCAAAGGCATACCTATACCGAGTTGTAAAAGTTTTCATTAAAAAAAAATATATATATTGCAAACTTGTTTTAAAGATATTTTGAAACTGAAAACTAGTTCATGAATAAACTAAAAAACAAGATAAAGGGTTATCAAAACTTGGTTTACAAAACACGTGTTCTGTGTGTCTAAACTAAATGGGTAGGTATCGCATTTCTTTAAACGCTTGAGCCCCGAGCGAACGGCGAACGTTCGCAAATCTATTGTCTTTCTATTACGTCTCTGATTACGGTATTCGAAAGGAGCGTACAGTAGGCGGCAAATAAATTGACTTGAGATCTTGTGGTGGAGGAAACGGCGGCCACCAATAATTCCATGAGCCGGTTTCAGATTAGAGCCGTGAAGCTCCGTAAAAAGGCGTGAACGTGAATGTGGACGGTGTTCACGTATGTAGTTTATTCATGGCGTATATTCATAGGACTAACGTGGTGCTGCCATTACATTTTGACATGCTAGGACATGCTACCCCCACTAGGACTATTGACTCGATAAATATTGTATTGCCATTATTGAAGAAAAAATGTGGGGTAGGAGCTTACCTAAATTATTATTCTTTTTTATTTATTTTTTAAATTATCTAAACAAATAGGTATTTACCAAATGTACACAAAAAAAAACAGTCGAAAAATTTCGTAAAAATTCGATAACAAACACTGTGTCACGATATTATTATAAATTAGACATTCATTTACTAATAAAGATTACTTATGTAATAATAAAGGATATAGTGATAAACTAGTTTTTGAACTATTAAGTACATGATTAAAACTGATTTTATCCCGCATTCACTGCGGTTGGGAGTTTCCTTATATTGTTTTTAAATTTTAGCACTGGAAACCACCTTACTAGGTAATGAACCTACACCAATCACGTTATAACGTTGCATGTTGAAATTTTTCCTCGATTGGAGTGACATATCTGGTTTTTATTTTATATTCCATGAATTAGTTAAATTAATATCAATATACAACATTGTTTTTAATAGGTACCTATATGCGAAACCTGAATATCGATGGGGAAGTGCCAATATTTTTAAACCGTAATTTTTCCAGAAAATTACTTTGCAGTGCTTATTTATTCTCGGAAAGACAATAAGTAAATGTGTCTTTCCGTGAGTTTTAGTGAAATCTCATAAGCCGACTTTTGGTCGCAACTGCATCAAATTAAATTGTCTTAACAACTTTTGTTCAGAATCAATAACTGAATCGGTTCCAATGATTTTTTTACATTTTTACTCCATGTTATAAATTTTTCCCAAAACTGGATCATCACCAACATTAAGTACAACAAAGGTCATGGCAGGTTATAGTGGGCATTGGGCATCAACACTCAGCTGGTTTGGAAGCCAAATAACCTATCAGACCCTATCAGTCCGGATGAACCGGATGACTGCGGCCTCATACTGGAACAAAAATAAAGTTTAAAAACTAAGGGAAATAATAATGGTTCCGAAAAACAAATTAATCTCCAGCGATCTGTGGCCGACTATTATTCTAATTAACCAGCGTGATAATGATTTACCGACAAAAAACACAAAACATAAACGAAAAAAAAATATCCAATTTAACAACAAATAAGAGTATGCTCAAATTACATTTTCTCCTAAAAAAAAATGGATCATCGAACAACAAAACTTAACTTCCGGATAGAATACTGAACCTCCGACAAAATTACTAAGTTACCGACAACAGAGGTTTTGTCAAAATAATCATATTTTTACAAGTTTCATGAACTGTTTTAATTTCTATTGTTGGTTATCAAATTTATTTTTTAACTCTCAATAATGATGAAAATACCACTACAATTCGGCCCGCGCCATCGGGTTCGGGTCGATCTTTGTTCTCGCTGATATTATAAAAATATAGGAAATATGTCGAATAATAATATAGTTTAATAGTAAAATATTCTAGGAAACCAAAGTCTGCTTGGTTTTACATTAAAGTATGAATACGACTGTTCTAACTTTTTGCCGCCTGAAATAGGTACCGATATCGAAGCATACATATTAGTAAAATTCATGATATATGACGCAAGTAAAAGTTTTGTTACAAGTACATTTTTATGTTTTTTATAAGTTTCTGTATAACCACTCAGAATAATATTTTCAGTATAATGTTACAGTTAAAATAGCACCACAGTCTATGGAATATGAAAGGTAATTTATGAATTAATAGTAGGCATCTAAAGATAAAAATTACAAAGCATAGTTTTCAGTAGAACGTAATTTATGCTGGTAGAAAAGTATTATATCAATAAATAGTCATGTATATTTTTCGAAGATTTCAGTATCTCATTCGGTCGTTTCGTCATTTTTATTCGGACAAAAGTAGTCGGAAAGTTAGTATTTTAGGCAGTAGATTTAATAATTTGAGTAAGGACAATTCTACTTTTTTTGTCGGAGCTTTTATTACTACCCAAAAACTAACACCCGACTACTTAAAAACACGCTCTAAAAAGTACGAAACAAGAAAACACTCTCCAATGAAATTACTTAGTATGTACAAACTATTAAATATTTACCGTTATTAAATAAACTAACTTACACATATTATTATATTTTAATATATTTTCAATTTATAATATTGATAGAGAAATGTTTTAAGGATAAAGCCGTGGTCGTATACCACTTTTTTTAATTTATTATTCTTATGGTAAGTTAGTTGTAGAGACACACACGCGCAATACTAGTGCACCTCACCATCCACTATTTTTTTTTTTTAAACATTTATTTCGAGTTGTTCGCTCATATAATGGTTAGTAACAATATTTACTTAAAAACTATGTTAGTCACAATAATCAAAATTAAATTAATAAATAAAACATAATTAATTATCATCATGTCATAAAATACAATCACAATAAAATAAAATACAGTAAAATTGAGTCACAAACTACTTTCCTATCAACATGCGCATCCACTTGTTTTGAAAAGGGCAGTCTGGCCTAGCAGAAATCATTTGTAGGATGCTATTACTCCTGCCCCGCAAGCGCTGTCGGAAAGACGCAGCTCTTTTCCGCATGACTGCATGGAAGCCTTCCGTATGGGCCTCAGCAAACATGCCAGACGCGCTACAAAAACGAGGCAACACTATTGCCACACAGGTTACAGGATCTCAGTCAATCACTAGATTATATTATAAAAATAAGACAACATTTGATAGAATCATCATCATCATCAGCCTTTTTAATGTTCCCACTGCAGGGACACAGGCCTCCTCTCTCTAGGAGAGGGAATGGGCCATGATCCACCACGCGGGCCCAGTGCGGATTGGTGGATGTCACATGTCTTCGAATTTTTGGTTCTAGGACATGCCGGTTTCCTCACGATGTTTTTCTTCACCGTTTTGAGAGCAGTGGTGATGAAATAAATTAGACAAAGTAATGTGCCTGGCTGGGTTTGAACCCGTGACCTACAGCTTGTAAGTCGGGGCATTTACCACTCGGCCACCACTGCTCTCAGTCGGGGCCTTTACCACTCGGCCTACATCAAAAAAAGTAACCATTTCACAGAAACTTATATGAATGGGTACAAAGGTGGTCTTATCGCTGACCGCGATATCTACCAGACAACCAAGTGAAGTATAAGAGCATTTTTTTCAATTTATGTTAATAAGTAACACTTATTTCAACTTCACATATACTAGGTAGAAACAAAACAGAATAAATTAGAGATAATATAAAACACAAAGAAACCAACATAACAACACATAAACAACACAAACACTCCCGTTCGTTCTCTTTCGTTCATAACATACCTTCAAAATTTATTTGACCTTATAATAATTCCAAGTCAATCCAAAAATAACACTTTAAAGCAACCCGTTTTAAAAAACGACATTTTATAAGTAAAGATAGCTATTAGATAGATAGTGCGCCTTACCATCAACGATTGCATCACTGCTTACCATCAGGTGGGATCGCAGTCAAGCACTAGTTTATTGCAATTAAAAAAAAAGATTTAATAACGTATTATGATTCTTGACCCCCCGGGAGGTTTCCATCCATTCATGTGTGTCAACCGAGATAAGCCCTAGTTACATATGCCGACAAACAATAATAAGAACTCTTTTGTAATATTTATAGATAGCTATTTTTAGATTAGTACAACCGTATCTGTCATTAAGGAAAGTTTTTTTTTATTCATTAAAGGAGGACCGTAAAGAGCACTATTGATATATTTAATTTCCTTCCATATCGATAGGATTGTGTCGTTTAATTACAGAAGTCTTATAGCCACATTAGCCACCCTCCAGTTCCATCATCAGATCAACTCTACGTCATAATAATTTTGCATTGTCATCTGATTGACATATGCATGCAAAATTCCAGCTCTATCTGTAACCGGGAAGTGGATCAAATTTAATTTACAAGACTTGATCACAAACATCGGGACAAGTGAAACTAAATAAAAGTTTGCCAAAAAAAATGTGACTGGCGAGTCCTTACAACAACCAGTTTTGTCTCTAATCAAGTTGATCAGGTACATCATGTTATTTAGACTTGTTTTATCTTTCTTGTTATTATAATTATATATAAGGTGACTACTAATTAGTGACCGAATACTTAAACATGTGATTGTAGTCATGATATAGGTCCAAGTCATCGACGGCGCGCACTGTTCCCGCGCGCCTCAAGGAGTGGTCAGCAAACTGTAGGTTCACTTTATGGTCGAAGCCTCCTGGAGCCGAGGGTTGGTGCGAAAGTGTTACCGGGGCTCAGGGAATAAGGCAAGGAAGGGACCTTTTTCTCTGATGTCTTTAATTACGGTATGCAAAAGGTTAATATGTAAAAGAAGACAAAATAAAACCCACTCCTAGTTCCTTCGTTGCTTTTCATTCCAGGGCCGGGTTTTCTTTTAGAAGCAACCTAATGGCTTCAGTAGGCTTCGGCCGTTTTCTATCAACCTCTTGAGGCGCGCGTAGAACAATAAGTGTCGTCGACGACTTGGGCTTGATTCGGACGGTTGCTGGATGGTTTCTCAATTGTTTTGGGGTTGGATTCCACGCTTCCACTCAAATTAAATGCAGCTAACTATCAGTATATTATACAGAGCGACTGACTACATAACAAACTACAACCCAGTAATTCAGCAACACGGCACCCTTCGGAAAGACTGGTGGCAGATTTTCTGGCTGGTTGTCGTGATGACATTCAAAGACCTGCAAACGACAGCTAAGACGAACGGGTTAACGTGCTTTTCGACGAATGGAGGAGTCTCGATACGTATCGGTCTCCCACCCAAAAACTCACCTCGGTAAGTATTGCTTAACCTCAGTGAAATGCCCCTGTTGCTGTTTATTCTAGTCACGTGCTGCTAAATTATCATGATTAAATTATTTTACTTACCAACTATAATTACCTAAGTAAAACAAGTCGTTTTCAGATTACAAACGCGAGATTACATTTTAATTACTTTATTTATTTGTTTTACTTTAACGGCTATTTACCTATTACGTAAGTTAAAGAATGTGTATATAAAAAAAAACATACACACACACTAATCTTTTAGAACTTCAGATAATTATATATTATCATGATTGTCTTCCATTCTTCTGCGAACATATCACAGTTAGGATTCATGTCCAAAGGAGTATTGAGCGCAGAGAGAGTGTCAGGGATAGGAGACTAAACTCACGTAACAGGCGAGTGTGTGACTCTCCTCCTTCTATGGAGCATGGTAGGAGGCGACCGCCCGCGTAGAGACTTTGGACTTCCTCACACACCAACTGCCGATAATCGTCCAGACCGAGCCCGAGTTGTCCACGGCACTTAATATTGTAGATCACCTCAAGGAGATCTATGAGCAACGCTAGAAGAGCTTAGCTGGGTCCATGTACACTAAAACCAAGGGTTCGAACTTGGGGTCCTGGAACGCAAGGCAGAGAAGGAACAGAAGAGTGGATTTTAGTCAGTAAAATTCTGTTACGCCCATTCCGTCCTAAAGCAGGAAAAGCCGTTGGAAAGGGAAATCGCCTGTTTTCAAACTGAGTTCCAGTGCAGTTCATGTAATTTATGCAGTAGCTAAACAGTACAGGGGTGATGTTCTCTAAGAAAACAGCCTTGACCGCAGCGCTAACCCGGCGAAGAAATTCAAATAGTTACATTGGATTTCTATGTGATTTGAATGTACCTATTTGGATTTTGTTGCTGCGCTCAAGGCTCAAGGGGTGGCCAGGTGCATCAGTTAGTTTAATTTATCATTATCTTTATTAGGTAAACTAATAATATTTAATTCTATTTTCGACTTCCCTACAGTATGACATCTTGGTGACTAGTTGTACTGAATGACATTAGTATTGAACTTGTTTACCAAAACTCGAGTGTTTTATGACACGTAAAATTGTTGTACCCATAATGTAAAGCTAAACAGAGATAAAGTAGATCTTTTTTATTAAATTATATTAGCTGATATGTTAATGTTTATGTTATTTTGCACCCGTCTCCGAGAAGTTTTTCTTATCACATAAATATCTGTTACACTGTCGACTTAGGGCTGTGCCTCATTGAAATCCGCATTGGACCCGCGTGGTCGATTACGGCCCATGCCCTCTTATAGAGAGGAGGCCTGAGCCCCAGCAGTGGGAATATTTTAAGGCAGAAGCTACGCTATGCTATGCTGTAGATACTATGGTGTCGTGACCTGGGTATGTCGTTAAAAAATGTATTGTCTGTGTGAACAACACTAGACCGGTGGGGTATACACCAGAGAGCTGCATGCATATTTACTTGGCTGCACAAACTAGCTGAATTTTCATTGCATCCCACCTCCTGGGGCCAAGGGTTGATGCGAAAGCGTAACACCAGAGCTCTGGGATTAAGGCAAGGAAGGAACTGGGTAGGTTGTTTAGTCAATAAGAGTCTGACACTGTTTCCCGTTCAATCCAAGGGCAGGATCCGTCATTAGATGATTTTTACCTACCATAAAAAAAGTAAGGCCTTAAACAGAAAAGTTTAACATTAAAGAGAACATGATAGCATATCGGAACGATTGAGTTGGGATATTTTAACATGTAGTTTAAAAGGACTTATCTAGGCAACGAAGGAGTATGTCACGGTGGTGTCTTTTGGTCATTTAAAGTCTCTTAGATGTCAACTGATCAAAACCTACCTGTGTGACCTAACCTTTGCTCAGACTAAGAAAGAAGTTGATGAAGAAAACAAAAAACACGTGTATGTGAGTAATTAATTTGTTTTAACACTTCATAGACTATTATAAATAAGATAATTAGGTATAAATACTTCTAATACAAGAACTCCAGGTTCTAAGACACACACTTCAATAGATAACATAACAATAAACTTGCCTACGTTGTTATGTCACTTCAAAGTATTGATAAGTAACTCCAAGTTTACAATTTCAGATTTTAATTCGCGGCACGTAAAGGTGCTGATAGACCAGGGGCCCTAGACAAGTGGCAATCGCTCCGTGTCGAATCCATTTCTAAGTTCGATTTCGCCTTAACGATGTCAACCACAAAATGGTAGACAAAATGACATCGACTAACATATCGATAAGTCGAAGTGTTGGTTCGATAAAATAACAACTTCTTGGCTATGGTTATCGAATTAAAACGTCAAATTTGACGTATAAACAACTACTAACAATTAGCGAATCGAAAACGTTTGACCACGTGACTTTTCGAAGGCATATGTCAGTTCCATATATTTCGGAGTTTCGAATTTCGTTATCGTTAGTGACAATGTGACTTTGTCTAAGCCCCCTGAGCATTCACTTGTAACAGAACATTGAGCATCCACCATTTGTAAATTGGTCGAATTGAACAACGAGCCGAGCCAAGCATAGAGCCAAACATTGCTACGAACGTTTTCATGAGCACTCTCGCGAACGAACTATCTCTTGAATGCTCGCTAGAAAGCTTGATGGAACGCTTGATAGAACGCTTGATAGAATGCTCGCTAAAACGCTCTCGTTATTTTTCTGTAATGTAACATTCGCAAGAATGCTCATTACAAGTAAATACTAAAGTGTATCAGCACCTTAAGTTAAACTATGACCTTCAGCTTACCATCAGGTAGGATTGCAGTCAAGCAGTAGTTTATATCATTAAAAAAAATATAATGATATGCCTACATGTTGTGATTATTGAATAAAGGTTATATATCGACGTCTTATTCAGACTTATCTAGGTTCATTACAGATGATCAAGGTTTCTTAGACATATTTTCCTCGGTCTTTTTATAGTTCTGGCTGATTCAAATTCAACAAACGCAGTTTCATTTCCATTTCCTCTAATCATTTTCCTTTAGCAACTTGTAATTATCAACGTGCAACCTGGATCTTATGAAGCGCAAACAATGTCATTTTCCTGCCATTGTTCAATGTTACTTGTTGTTTCGGTGGGAAAATCATCCAGTGACATCTCCCGCCCTTGGACAGGGTGTGAGACAGTGTCAGACTTTTATTGACTTGGTTTGGGGTTTTTAACCCACTCGTTGAGCCTTCATTGCTATTCATACCAATCCGAGTTCTTCTTTCAGAAGAGAATCGGAGTTTCCTTTGGCCTCAATAGGCTTCAACCCTGCTGGGCCCCTTCGGTTTTCCCATGTGGAGTTCCGCATGACGCCGTGAAGTCTTTTAAAACTTCTCATATAATCAATATGGAGCAGTCAAAAGACTTACACCATATTAATGAGTTACCAGAGAGTCACACGTGCAGAACGTTCGACATAGTCTCCAACCTTATAATATGCTGTTTTGATTTTGGACGTAATAGTCTGTTTTTAATAGTGCGACGGGGTCGCGGCAGACCACGAAAGAGATGGCGCGATGAGCTAGACAGATTCCTCCCGAACTGGCAAGAAGAAGCGCAGGCCCATGATGGGTGGAAGAAGTGGAAGGAGGCCTTTGCCCAGGAGTGGGACAGAACAGGCTAACAAAAAAAAAAAAAGTCTGTTTTGATTTTGGACAGTTTTGCTAGGAGGGGACTACCTCCTAGCTAAAACTGTCCAAAATCAAAACAGTTTTAGCTAGGAGGAAGGCCGTTTCTACTTTTATATACTTACCTATATTAATTTAACAATTAAAAAACAATAATTTAATTTAATATCAACAAAACGCGAAACCTCAACTTTTCCGGAAACAAAAAAACATTGGACCTATTAGGGAACGTTGGTTCGATGTCCATCCATTCAAAAAAACCTTATCAGCTAAAAAGCAGAGGTCGCCGTTATCAGCCATGCCCCGCCCACGCGAGCGCGTCATGGTGACATTAGATACCATTGTTATCAAGAAGCTTTTATCAAGAAGTTTTTATCTGTTATTGCAAGAAAATCATTATCTTCAGTAGTTAATGTAACTGTTATTTTTGTACCACCTACGGTATAAAAATAACAGCGGGTACTTATCTGATTGGGTCGGGAGGATTCGATGTGTGCTTTAAACCGATACAACCTACCAGCTTAATTAGTAGGAACTGTAGAGGCTAAAAGGTCATTGTCCGGTACACAAAGGGTAAATAAAGGACATACTAATGTTTCTTCTTTGCCTTGCGTTTTAGGACCCCTGCTTCCTCTCTTAGAAGTCAACCAGCTCCATCTATGGCGCCACATGAACTATAGAAATCCTACATCGCGCAATGAAAGTTCTCGGCACGATTTGAATATATACGACAGCCCAAAATCAACTACCGAGCAGTAGCCCACCAGACGGTGACAGCTGTCTGGTCGGAGGATCCTCCCTTTTCGACGAAAAACCTACGACCCCAGTAGACTTCGGCTCTGCTGGTACTCTGCGCCGTCGAAGATTTGGGCTGCTCCAGATGGTAAGCTACCCATTGCTCGTTGTCCGCAACCTACGGTGGCTGAAAATTGGCGTCGGGTTCCGGCGCCCGATCCCACACGCATGCGATAGCCTCCTTTACTTAAAGTAATTTAAGCAGTAATGCTTCGTAGAAGGAGGCAATTAATTGCCTGCCATTTCTCCTTGCTCCGGACCATGGCCTGTATCAAGGCACAGCGCGACAGTTAGCCACCGTCCATCTAGCTCACCTATGGCTGAAACTAGAAACCGTAGTAGTTCCCCAAACGTCTTAGCAACAATTTTTTTTTTCTCTTAGCAAATAACACAACCTAAAAAAAAGTTTTATTTGCGGCAATTACTTTTTTGTTTGGTGAAAATAAAATATAAGTACTCTCAATTTCTTCAGGATATACAAGCTTATTTTGTTATCACTGCAAATATTATTATTTCGCACTGTTCTTAATAAAATGTCGTATTTTATTATCAACTATAAAAAAAAACAAGCTATCGTACGATCAGACAAAAATAAATTTAGATTATATTAGTTATTTTATTTTATAAATCTGCTATCAAAACATAGATCGAATTGACGTATTTACGAGTAGTTCTCCGATTCTAAAAATATTTATAACATTCGATGAAACAAAAAAAACGTTTTTTTATTCAATAAGAGGCGCGCATATTATCATAACAAAGTTTAAGGCTTACTAATATTAGGCATTGTACAGGCTAAGCTTATTTTCGACCGCTGACTATGAGCGGGCACTACGCATTTCCATATTATATTAACTTCACATCTCACTGACTATATGACGTAGAGCGTTGTCGCGGACTCTCGATAGCCGATTGTTGTACCACGCGTAGCAAGCCTACTCTTTTGTTACACAAATAAACACACAAATAACATATAATACGCTATAGCGTACTTTCGACTTTATGAGAACGCATATTACAGACTGGATTCATGAGCGTACTATGATGTACTATCGGTTTTATGATAATACATTTGCATAATGCAGAATGAGTCCACGAGCGTATTGCCGGCTTTGTGAGAATGCACATTGCAGACTGAGTCCACGTTCACATTGGGGCTAACAGTGAGCATACTCACAGTCGGCGGTCGACAACACTTTTGGTGTGAACGATGCTTTAGGACGATAACATGATTTCGCATGCGAAATCTTGTAACGTTCAAATGTTAGTAAACAAAGAGCCGTCCAATACGAAATGCTTGTTAACGATGAACTGAATCTGTACTTGTTTTTATAACAATTATCATCATCATTTCAGCCGAAAGACATCCTCAGTTATCAAGATATATTTTAATCGATAGATAGAATTAAATATTTATCAAAATACCGAAAAATTAAAACAAAAGTCTGCAGCAACATTGCAAGCAAAACTGGCATTATGTTGTCTAAAAAAAATTCCCGAACTTTAGCGCTATCACGCTGTGTGAACGTCAAAACTACACTAATGTCATCAATGTAAAATAAGTAGAGTAAAGTAACTGTACGGTACGCCTAACCTAGTGCATAGTACATACATATATTTCGATGACAAATGACAAAAGGTTTCACCTTTTTTGCACACTTCACAAAAGTGAAAAAAAATGAAAATAAAGAAAAGCCTTTTGTTTGTTCTTTTAATCAAGAACTGAAACATTCTGAAGTAAATTCATTTCTTTTGTCTTCTCTTTGAAATGAATAATCGAGGAAAATAATATAATCGTAATATTAATTATGTTACAATACATTTTCAAACAAAAAAACTAATGAATGCAATTTTTCTATCACGTTTTCATTTCAGAATTAATGAGCCAATTAAGACTTAATAACGCTATTTACATTGTCGTGTGTTTCACATAAGATAAGGCTTTATCTACACTTGCTTCAGATTTTCAGAGACATAAGAAAGAGACGCGATGGCGCGATGAGCTAGACAGATTCCTTCCGAACTGGCCAAGAGAAAGAGCGGTCCCGTGATGCATGGAAGGTGTGGAGGGAGGCCTTTGCCAAAAAGGGGGACAGAATAGGCTAACTAAAAAAAAAAGAAAGAGACAAATTATCTATCATCATCATCATTTCAGCCGAAAGAATAGAAATACAATTATTCAACACAGACAACACAACAGTTATAAAACACACGTTAAAAAAAAAATAACAAAAATGAAGTGTACGCTGAGCGTGCCCGAACCGAAAGGGTGACTACCTCAGCATTTGCTGGGAGGGAGACACCCAGCAAATGCTGAGACGTCCACTGTTGGACATATGCCACCCCCAAGCGCCGCGCGCCGCCACAAAGATCGGTCCTGTGCGTCTTGCATCCATTGGATTCCAGCAACCCTGACCAGGTTATCGGTCCACCTTGCATTCTAACAAAACCAAATGTGTATTTTATGCGACATAATTATAGCATAGCATCAGTCTTATAATGTTCCCACTGCTAGAACTCAGGCCTTCCGTAGGACTCTAGGAGAGGGAATAGGACGTGTGGCCGTCCACCACGCGGGCCCAGTGCAGGTTGGCGGATGTCACATGTCTTCGAAGTGTTTGATTCTTGGACATGCTGGTTTGCTGGATGCGCGGTAAATAAGTTGAACTAAAATGGCGGTCATTGCCATGGTTACCCACGAAGATGGACTCAAAAATCTGTTACTGTACCTGTATCTGTGTGTGTAGTGTCTTAGTTTAATATACGTGTGATGCCTATGTGATGCATATTACGGCTGATGTCTAAATTATTTGACTTGACTGGCCTGTTAGTCTAGTGCTTAGTAACCCTGACTACTGTGCCGGAGGTCTTAGGTTCACTTCCCACCCAGGACAAATGTTTTTGTGATGAGTACGATCATATTTTGTTCTGTGTCTGGGTGTAATTTATCTGTAATATGTATGTATTTAGAAATATACAAGTAGTTTATCAGTTGTCTAATACGCGTTATGCGTATTAGACAACTGATAAACTCAATCAATCACTGATAAAATCAATTAGACAACAAGCTCTGCTTAGCTAGGAACTAGTCGGCGTTGTGTGATAGTTGTGGATAATATAATCATCATTACATAGTATAAAACAAAGTCGCTTCCTCCCTATGTATGCTGAAACGTTGCTTAGTTTTATCTAAGCATACATACTAGGGACAGGCAAGTTTGTTTTATACTATGTAATGATTTGTAAATAATCACTTATTATTTCAAAATAATAATTTAGTTACTAATATATTCAAAGACCAATAAAAATTACCGTAGGGACCCTGCAGAAGGGTCGAAGCCAATCAGGGCCATGGCTTTGCCTCTGAAAAGGAAGGCTCTGGCCCCGGCATGTATGGCGATGTAGGAACGGAGTAGGTTGTTTAGTCAGTAAGAGTCTGACACTTGTTTTCCGCTCCGCCCAAGAGTGGGACTCGTCATTGGATGATTTTTACCTGCCATAAAAAAAAAGATCAATAAAAATTTGTCATCAAACCATGGAATAATACGTCACGGTTGTTTTTCGGTAATTCAGCGAAGGTATCATGGACTTTTTGCCTATTACAAATCCTGATAAACCATGAGGTAAACAGACTATTACGTAGGTATAAAATATATTGACTAGCATTTTGGTTTAGCTGATTAAGTGGTTAGAAGCCCTGACTGTTATATTTAAGAACGTGGGTTTGATTCCCAACCAGGACAAAAGTTTGTGTGATGACCATGAATATTGGTTCTGTGTCTAGGTGTAATTTATCTATAAAAGTGTGTATTTAGAATATACAAGTATGTTTATCGGTTATCTAGTACTCATAACACTAACTCTGCTTAGCTTGCGACTAAATGGCGTCGTGTGATAGTCCGGCTGCTCTACGGAAAAACAAAGTAACAATTTTTTTTTTCATAAATCAATAATAAATCAAATAACAGATTATGCTTTAAAAATTCCAAAAAAAAAATCATTGATTTATGAAAAAAAATTGTTCAATCTCTTCTGAGACTACATTTTCATCACAGTAAAAAGGCTTTAGTTTTAGAGAAAAATTGACAGACAAAGGAAATACAAGCAAAAATGGAAAAACGTTAAAAAATCTGCCGAAAAATGTAATGTTTGTTAATAAAAGAAATTGTATTTAAAGTCCAATAAATTCATCTTTAAAACCAGGGTTTTTTTATTTGGATTTTAGGGTTTGATGAATTTTGAACGTCACGATGGTTTTTTCGGTATTTCAGAGGAGGTATGCACTTTATTCCTGTTACTAACTTTTGTAATGACATTAGGCACGTACTCGTATATAGGTTTCCTCAATCTAACTAGACTAGTGATACATATTCAAAAAGTACAAAACGTCATACCCAATTTGGGATTTTCCTACTAATTGTTCGGAATCATAATCAGAATGTTTATTTGTTAAACATAGGTATTTACATAAAGATCTTCAATTTATTATAAGAGCGCTATGTTTTGCCGTGGAAAGCGCAAAAATATTGAAAATAAAATCTAAAATTAAATAAAGAACTAATAGATCGTCGAGACGTTGAGCTCCTTAGTACTTAGAATAAAACATTTAAATAACTTTTATATCTGAATGTTATGTCAAATGTTTTCAATAATGTTAAATGCAGGTGATATGGCAGTACTTTAAATAAATAATGGTGAAAAGCGAATTCCAATACATGGTCTACCCTTCTACCAGTATCATTGAAATCTATCCAGCTGTTCGTGAATGGGGTGCCATGACAGAAAACCTCCTCGAGCGCCCGCAGGCTGGAGTTCCCTTGCGGACACGTCCGGAGTGAAGACCAGTCTGCGGGACGGTGCACCCCGGGAGGCCGCCATCGACCCACCCTTGGGCAATCCCTGCCTAAGGGTGCTCGATGGCGGCTTGCGAATATTCTGTTGGGAGTATCGCCTCAACGCGTGTCCCTCTGATTTAGCAGAGGGCACAGCGACGAGGTAAGAGCGGGCTCGGTGTGCACTCACCCTGCCATCGGGCAGGCAGGAGGAAGAGTTCCTCCTCCTTCTGCCACCGCTAGACTCGTAGCCCCAAAGATTGTCCAAGGTCATGTTTCTGACTTTCGATGGGGGTCGAGGGCCTTGGCTTAACCGCCCGGGCCGCGAGGAAGACAACCTCTATAAAAAATCACCCCAAACCTCCAAGCGGCGGCGCACCGTGAGGGAGGTTGTAAGCTTGACTAATGGGTAGCTTAATTAGTCCCTAGTGCGAACCATGTATTTGAGCCAGTACAAAAAGTTCATACTCGTGGGAACAAAAATGGAATTTAATAAATTTTTCACAAAAATTGTTGAGAGTGACGAGCGGTCGGAGTCCGACGCTGCGTCCAGCGGGAGCTCAGGCTCGGAGTTGGAGGAGGAGTTGGTGGGCAACTCCGGAAGGGACTCGCGCTCCTTCCGGAAGCGCACCAAATCGGGGGACGGGCAGTCGTCCTCCGAAGATGGGAAGGGCTCGGCCCCAAAGATCCCCACCGGGAGTCGCGGTGGGGGTCAAAGCCGAGGCAAAGGGAGGGGGCTCACGCCGAAGGAGTCCGCTCAGCGAGCGGAGAAGCTTGCTGCGGAAGGGCGTCACCCTGGTGCGGTCTGCGCTGGGGAGCGCCCGCCGCGTCAATCCGGTGGCGCGCCGGACGCTGGGGCGGACTCCGCCGAAGAGGCCCGCAGGTCCTTCGGCGAGCTGGTGGTCGCGGCGCTGCGCGACATGGGCCGCAAGAGGGTCGCAAAACGGGCCTCGAAAGAGAAGACCGTTTTGAAGCACGCCACCTCTTTGTCCGAGGCCTTCGATAAGGCCTTGGACAGGAGTGTGGCGAAGCTGCGGGCCGAGCTCCAAGCTGAGCTTCGGGCCGGGCCCGCGGGCCCTGGAGCCGTTCGGCGGGAGGCCGTCGGAGGGGGTTCCGGGCAGGGGCAGGGGCAAAGTCGGCCCCAGCCCCAGCCTGAGGCAGGGAGCCAGCTGCTGACGCTGGTGCAGTCGGAGCTGGCTGCCGTCCGGCAGCAGCTGCAGCAGCAGCAGCAACAGTTCCAGCTGCAGATCCAGCGGCAGCTGTCCCTGCTGGAGGGAATTGTTCTGCGCCCCCCATTGGCGTCCTCCGGCCAGCGCCAAGCGGCATCATATGCTGCTGCCGCTGCGACCACGCCTGCTGCGCCCAGGGCGGGCCCGTTGGGGCAACCCGGGCGCAGGGCCTCAGCGCCGGAGCCTGCAAGGCCGGCCCCGGTGGCTGGCCAGCGTCGCGTGCGGGCCGCTCCTCCCGCGAGGGGTGCTGTGGTGCCTGCTTCTGCCAGGCCAGCCGGCGCTCCTATCGCGGTGGCGGCGACTCAGTCGCGCCTGCCGCCTCCCCCGCCTCAAGAGCCATTGTCTGGCGCCGACTGGACGGTCGTCGGCGCCAAGAAAAGTGCGGGTAAGGCGCGCAGGGCGGCTAAGAAGCGCGCTAAGCGCCAAGAGCGCAAGAAGCGTGCCATGGCGGCGAGACTTCGCGCCCCGAAATCCGAGGCTGTAGTGATCACACTACAGCCTGAAGCGGGTAAGAAGGGCGCGAATTACGACGCCGTCATGGCGAAGGCAAGGCGGGCGGTGGAGCCCCACCTTGACGAGCTCGGAGTGCCTGGGGGCTTCTGCATAAGGCAGACCCTAACGGGGGCCCGAATTCTGGAGGTCCCCGGCTCGGCCAGTGTCGCTGACATTCTGGCCGACAAAATTAGGGTGGCCCTCAGTGCAGAGGAGGCCCGAGTGTCCAGGCCCACCAAGTGCATCGACATGCGCATCATGGGCCTGGACGATTCCGTCAAGGTGGACGAGGTGGTGGCCGCCATCGTCAGGGTGGGTGGTTGCACGACCGAACAGGTTCGGGCGGGTACCATCCGCGCTGACAGCACGGGCATGCGAGCCGTAACGGTAAGCTGCCCCGTGCCGGCGGCCAAGGCCATCACTGGCGAGGGCCGACGGCTTCTTGTGGGCTGGGTCTCCGCCCAGGTTAAACTGCTGGAGCCCAGACCTCTGCGGTGCTTCCGCTGCCACGTGGGGCACCACGTGGGGGCCTTCTGTGCCGCGGAGGTGGATCGCAGTGACCACTGCTACCAATGCGGTAAGCCCGGTCACAGGTCTGCTGAGTGCCGGAATGCGCCGCACTGTTACGCATGTGCGGCGGCAGGCAAGCAGGCCGACCACCGGGCTGGGAGCAGGTCCTGCGACCCCCCGGCCAACGTGAAGGCCAAACTTCGTCGGCCCCCGACCACCACCGCCGCCGCCGCAGCCGCTTCTTCGGCCGCCGGCGCGGTTTCCGTCGCCGCCGCTACCGCCGTGGCGGTGCCCTCTCAGAGGGCTAGGGAGGAGACAATGGACTGCCAATAACGGCCCCATTTCGTCTCCTCCAGGCGAATGTCAACCACTGCGCCCCAGCTCAGGATCTGTTGCTCCAGAGCATGGCGCAGTGGTCGATAAACGTCGCCGTGGTCTCCGAGCCGCACTTTGTCTTGCCCAGAGCTGACTGGGTTCAGGACCTGAGCGGCTCGGTGACCCTTATCTCGTCGGCCGCCGCTGGTACCCCCGACCCTCGAGGCCGTCACGAAGGGTCGGGGTTGCGTGGCAGCACGGTTCGGGGACATTGCAGTGGTAGGAGTCTACCTGTCCCCGAACAGAACTCTCGCCGATCTTCACGACTCCCTCAGGGAGCTGAAGACCGTCGTCGCTGGGTATGGTACCCTCCCCGTGGTCGTCTGCGGGGACTTCAACGCCTGGAACATGGCTTGGGGTTCCCGGCTCACGAACCAGCGGGGTCGGTTGGTGGAGGACTGGGCTCTGGAAACAGGCCTGGTCGTCCTAAACCGGGGTTCTGTCCCCACGTGTGTGCGGGTGCAGGGTGAGTCCGTGGTGGACATTTCGTTCGCCAGCCCCGCTCTGACACCGCGTGTAGTTGACTGGCGCGTCATGGAGGGGGTGGAGACATACTCGGACCACCGGTATATCCGGTTTGACGTCTCCGCCCAGACCTCGACCGCGCCGGTCCGACAGACCCCATGTGGTCCGCGTTGGGCACTGAGGCAGCTGGAAAAGGAGCTCTTCCTGGAAGCCGCGGCGGTGCAGGCCTGGGTGCAAGCACCGGTCAGGCCTGCCGACATCGACGTCGAGGCGGAGTGGTTCCGGGAGGCCCTGTCGCAAATTTGCGACGCGGCAATGCCCCGTCTCCGCCCAGGACGCGCCCGACGCCAGGTGTACTGGTGGTCGCCGGAGCTTGCGACGCTGCGCGCCGCATGCAATGCCGCGCGACACCGGTATACCAGACACCGCAGGCGCCGCTTCCGCCCGCCGGATGCGGAGGCCGTAGAGGCGGAGCTGTATGAGGGATACAGGGTGGCAAAGCGCACCCTCCGATCGGAGATAAAGCGGGCCAAAGAGGAGGCCTGCAAAGCGTGGCTGGGGACGCTCAACGCTGATCCGTGGGGACGCCCATACAAGTTGGTGCGAGAGAAACTCCGCCCATGGGCTCCCCCGTTGACGCAGAGTCTCCGGCCACAGATCGTGGAGGGTGTGGTGAGCGCTCTGTTCCCTGCGCGGGGGGACCACTCCCCCCCGCCCATGGCTCCGCCACCAGCGGTGTCTGACGCGGACCACGTCAGCGACGACGGTACCAATGCTCCGGAAGTGACCGAGGTAGAGATGAGAGTGGCGGTACGCAGGATGGGTGCGAAGAATACCGCCCCAGGACCCGACGGCTTGCCAGGAAAGGCTTGGGTCCTGGCCATGGAGGCTCTCGGGTCTCGATTGGGGGGGCTCTTTAGCGCATGCTTGGAGAGGGGCCAGTTCCCACTTACCTGGAAGACGGGAAAACTGGTCCTCGTCGCGAAGCCGGGGCGCCCTGCGGACTCTCCGTCCGCGTATCGGCCCATTGTGCTGCTTGACGAGGTGGGCAAGCTCTTTGAAAGAGTCATTGCAGACCGCCTCGTCAGGCACCTAACACTGAAGGGGCCCGATCTCGCGGACGACCAGTTCGGGTTTCGCAGGAGGCGCTCCACGGTGGACGCCATCATGCGCGTGCGAGCCCTCACGACGGGGGATGCGGTGTCCCGGGGCAGGTGTGTCTTGGCGGTGTCATTGGACATCGCCAACGCCTTTAATTCCCTGCCCTGGAGTTGCATTAGGACGGCACTCCGGTATCACCGGGTGCCCGACTACCTCTGTCGTACAATCGAGGCCTACCTGTCCGACAGGTACATAGTCTACCCCGGTCACCAAGGAGATTGGAAACGGCGAGAGATGTCGTGCGGTGTCCCACAGGGATCGGTACTAGGACCGCCCTTGTGGAACATCGGGTACGACTACGTGCTGCGCGCCGACCTCCCCGTAGGGGTCAGCGTGGTCTGCTACGCAGACGACACGCTGGTCCTAGCGCAGGGAAGGTCGTACCAGGCGGCGGTCGAACTAGCGACACGTGGGGTTGCGACAGTCGTTGAGAGGATCCAGCAGTTGGGACTCAAGGTGGCACTGCACAAGTCCGAGGCCATGTGCTTTCACGGCCCTCGGAACGCGCCACCAACGGGTTCCGAACTAACGGTAGAAGGAGTTCACATCGGCGTCGGGTCGACGATGAAGTACCTAGGACTTGTCCTCGACAGCCGGTGGAATTTCGAGGAGCACTTCCGACGTCTGGCCCCCAAACTCAATCGGACGGGGGCTGCTCTCAAGCGGCTCCTGCCGAACCTTGGGGGTCCAGACGCCTTCTGCCGGAGGCTCTACGCCGGCATCGTCCGGTCCATGGCCCTTTATGGGGCACCAGTGTGGGCGCCGACGCTGCGTAAACGCCCGGCGGCCCAGCTGAACGCCTGCCAGAGGGTCATGGCCATCCGGATGGTGCGGGGATACCGCACGGTGTCCCGCGAGGCGGCGAGCCTCCTTGCTGGCCTACCACCATGGGATCTGGAGGCAACAGTCCTTGCACGCATGCACGACCAGCGCGTGGAGGTGCAACGCCGGGGCGAAGATCCGCTGCCCGAACATGTCGAGGCGTGGCGGAAGGAGCTCCGGCGAGATCTCATGGTGAAGTGGAAACAGCGACTGTCGCAACCCAGCGCTGGGCACACCGTAATCTCAGCGGTAGTGCCCCTCTTTGAGGCGTGGCTGGATAGACCTCACGGCGTCCTCACCTTCCGCATGACGCAGGTTCTCACCGGACATGGGAAGTTCGGGAGATTCCTGCACCGGATTCGTGCGGAGGAGACGTCCGGGTGTCGCCACTGTGAGGCGAGCCCGGAGGACACGGTGGAGCACACGGTGGAGGTGTGCCCTGCTTGGGAAGAGCATCGCCGTGTCCTCGTGGGGGTGATCGGCGGCGGCGACCTCTCGCGCCGGGCCCTGGTTCAGGCCATGGTCCACAGCGAAGAGGAATGGCAGGCGGTCGCCTCCTTCTGCGAAGCAGTAATGCTCGTAAAGGAGGAGGCCGACCGCATAAGGCAAAGGCAACGGCGTACTCGCCGTAGCCGTCGCCGCCGCGATCCTGCTGATATCCGGCCACCGTAGACACTGGCTCGCGGACGGTGAGCAATGGGTAGCTCGCCGTCCGGTCGTCTGTAAGACCGAGTCCTAGTCGTCAACGGCGCGCACCGTTCCCGCGCGCCTCAAGGATTTGTCAGCAAACTGCAGGGGCCCTTCAGGGTCGAAGCCTCCCGGAGTCTAGAGGGAAGTGGGAAACTGTTACCTCGACTCCAGGAATAGGGCAAGGAAGGTACGGGGTAGGTTTTTTAGTCAGTAAGAGTCTGACACTAGTCTCCCGCTCCACCCAAGAGCGGGTTTCGTCATTGGATGATTTTCACCTACCATAAAAAAAAAAAAGCTGTTCGTGAATAAGTTCATAACAAACGTACATACACACGCACACAAACTTTGTAATATATTACGTGATAATAAATAAAAATAAAAAATCTTTTATTTCAGACAAAACAGTCCATAAAAGTTGTTAGTAACAAGAATTTAACTTATAACTAATGTTAGTAAATAAACGAGTAATAATAATAATAGTTTTTTTGTTAGAGCAGTGGTGGCCGAGTGGTAACGGCCCCGACTTACGAGTCGTAGGTCGCGGGTTCAAACCCAGCCAGGCGCATTACTTTGTGTAATTTATTTCATCACCACTGCTCTCAAAACGGTGAAGGAAAACATCGTGAGGAAACCGGCATGTCCTAGAACCAAAAATTCGAAGACATATGACATCCACCAATCCGCACTGGGCCCGCATGGTGGATTATGGCCCATTCCCTCTCCTAGAGAGAGGAGGCCTGTGTCCCTGCAGTAGGAACATTGAAAGGCTGATGATGATGAATAATAATAGTCTGCCACACCATCTACCCCTGCACAGTAGGCTCACCGGTCTCGCAACACATAAGAGTTCAGTGAACCTACTGAGCAGAACAGTATCAGTTCTCTCGCCAATCATCTTCAATAATACCAAGGTAAAAAAAAACTACGCGAAATTAAATAAACTGACTTACGCATAGTTATATTTACTTACTAAAATTGAAAAAAAGCCTTAAGTCATCATCTTACTGTCCTTGAACCGTATTATTTAATGCCAGTACTACACGTTTTTTTCTTCCACTCTGTTCTATCAACCGTCACGCTATCACTATTTACTCACTTTTTTTTATTCTTTATACATATAACTTCTCGCATTACATACATCTTAATTTTCTTTTTGCTCTTTCCCTCTCCATGCACCCTGTTCCGTGATAAATATCTCGCAGTTAATTTTTTGACATTAATCCGGTTAAAATCACTACTTCAAAGGCACCAAAATTCACAGGGTACTTCCCGTTGGTCTAGAATGCTGAAATCTGCATGTAGCTTCTGATATTACATACATATAAATTTTCTTTTTCCTCTCTCACCCTCTCCATCCATTCTGTTTCGTGATGAATATCTCACGGTTAATTTTTCGGCATTATCGAGTATCAAGATTGAAGCTTTCAAAAAAACCAGACTTTTAAGTCAATAAGAAAAAAAGATACGGCCGTTTATGTCGCAAAAAAACGCACTTTTTGCTCCTTCAAAGGCACCAAAATTCATAGGGTACTTCCCGTTGGTGTAGAACGTTGAAATCTAGCATCAAGCAAAGTCTTATAGCACAAGTATAGGAACAGATCTGAAATCAGTTTTGTAGTTGTGTCAAAAAAAAAAAAATGTTTTCATGAGTAAGTTTGTACGGAAACCTCCATGCGCAAGTCCGACTCGCACTTGCCCAGTTTTTTTATGTTGGAAAATCACCCAATGACTACTCCCGCTCCAAGTTGGAGTGGGAAAGCGTGTCAAATTTTAACTTACTAAAACTACACACTATGTTCCTTACACTTATTTGCCTTGCTTTCCAAGACCCAGGAGTTTTTTTTCAGAAGTCAGCTCATGTCGTCTATCTGACTTTATGATTTTGCCCCTGATGGATCGTTGCGGTTTTCGTGACCTAGTCTACATGGTGAAGTTTTAGGTTTCTTATAAACTAAAACTTAACTTGAATCGATCAATGTTCAAAAGGGTCGAAGCCAACTGTTCGTGTCTGAAAGGAAGACTGGTGTCTTCCTTTCAGACACGAACAGTTGAAGAACAGATTAGAATCTTGGTACATGTGGTGACGTAAGAACGGGGTAGATTGTTTAGTCAATAAGAGTCTGATACTGTTTCCTTCGTCGTAATCGTAAGGAAAACTATCGGAAAATTCAATGATGTTATCGAATAATTAATCAGTAGTGGTACAAGAAAATCTCATTCTTCTTATTGTTAAATCAAAACAGAGAACTCATTTTCATGAATTTCCAATGCGGTTCAATTATCAATGGCAAATCATGCAATGTGGCAATGCTGCCAGTTTTTTGGGGAACGTATTGTTCCCCTTTCCCCGACTAATAGCTGCCTGAAGCCTATAGGCCCCAATGTAGGCGCGGACTTGTGGACGGTGAAGAATGGGCAGCTCGCCGTAAGGTAGTCTGGTAACAGTCCTGACCAATCCAGGCGTCGACGGCGCGCTCTGTTTCCGCGCGCTTCAAGGAGTTGTCAGCAAATAGAGAGGCCCAACTGCAGGGCCGAAGCCTACTGGGGCCCCGGTCCGGTTTCTGAAAGGAAGGTCCGACCCTGGTATGAAGGCTAAGAAGGAATGGGATGGGTTGTTTAGTCAGTAAGAGTCTGACACTGTTTCCCAATCCGCTCAAGGACGGGATTCGTCATTAGATGATTTTTCCCACCATAAAAAAGCCCATAGGCTTATTACTTGCTACAATTTTCCGAGTTTCCCCCAATTTTTCCGCCTTAACGTAAATCACACCCTTTATCCCCTGGACGTACACATTTTACACATGTTTATAACCAAATGACGCTATCAGCCGCAGATAGCGGGCACGCGGCAGTACATAAGCCAAGCCGGTCGCTCATCTACATCAGTTGAAGCGTCGAATCGCTGTCGAACGCACGGGCTACTCTCAATACGCACGGACGAACCGCGTGCGCGCGACGTCTACAGACGTCAAAAAAATAAATATCCTTAATATCCGGGAATATTCAATTTCAATTTCTCAATATCCGTCTGCCAGTTTGACGGATATTTAGGTATCTTGGTAGGACGAACAAGGAAAGCCGTCAAAACGAAGTTTTTTCTGAACGCTAGTCTTCGGGAGAAGTCACGGAGCATCATGTCTAAGCAGGAGGCTTCGATTAATATCCTGAGGAAGCTGGTCATCGACTGTTTCCTCATAATTGGATGTAAGTATTTATTTTCTTAAATATCTAGTACGTTGACATTTAAGTAAGTCGTTAAGGCTCCAACCAGTGCCATAAAGCAATGACTTTCTGAATCCAATTTCAGTAACGGTTGAGTTAATAGATTTGAAAAAAATATATACTCATTTTTTATAGCCTACTTTGTATCCCACGGCTGGGCAAAGGCGTTTTTCCTTGAGAACTTCTCCGTCAGAATAGGTTTGAAAAAAAAAATATGTTTATCATAAATCCATGTACAATATTATCAACATATGACTTTTTCGTGAGATTAATACTTTTGTATAAATTAAAAAAAAAAAATAACCATTTTACAACTTTTTCCAACTCCTCCCAAACGGCTTAGATCTTTAAAAATATTTTTATACGGAAAAAATCGTGGTTAAGTGTTCTTCAGAAAGTACACAGCATAATATATGTAAAACAATCAATATTTCGCAAAAAAATGTATTTAAAGGTCAGCGGAGCTCTATTTGGGCAAAGCTGGCCGGAATTAAATGCGAAAATATTAGTTCGCCGCCTAGGCATATTATAGTCGTACGGTCGTACGACTATAATATGTGCATTTATTGCTGGTCCAATGTTCATTATACTAAATGATTTTAAATGATAATGATAATTGATTTTTAATTGTAAATAAATTTCTTACAAACTCTTTTACACGTCAATTTTTTTTCTTTCGTCAGTTCAAACTAGTTGAAACCGGTGTTTCCTAGCTTACTACCCTGAGAAGAAACACCGAAATACCGATAACCTATTATATCTAACCGTTTGAATACCGTAATTAGTTACATAATAGAAACAAGAGGTGTGCGAAGCCGGAGTTTGCTCAGGGCTCAAGAGTTTAAACAATAGGTCACAGTCCCCAATGAGTAAGGCTAGGAATGCGGCCGCTGTGGCCAAAATCAGCTCGATGGCATCATCATCATCACCAAGTCGTTAAACGGGTTGATAACCTGCTTAGAATTAGGACAAAAACTGGTTGAAACTTTTTTTGTTTTGGTTCGAACTTTAAGTTTGATCTACCAGTTGCTTTTTTTGTACCATTTTGATTTACATCGTCGTTCTTAGAGAAGAAATGAAAAAATGCTCTATTTATAATTAGAGTGTCTGAGAAAACGTTTGTTTTTAAGGGGGCCCTAGTCAACCCTTATAGTTTCGCCAAGTCTGAAAACTAATTTGGTTTGCGGCAGATAACGCATAAAAATTGTTACGCGTGCCCCCACTTCAATGGAGACATGAAAATTTTAAAATTAAATGGTGCACTTCCAAAGCACAGTTCCTGAAATGTAAACGATGTAACAGTGGTAAACAAATATTATGTATAATTTGTGTGTTCCAAACCTAAAAAAATCTACCGACTACTTTTATTGGAAAAAATGTTGCTTTCTACTGGCAACCCGAATAACTTTGACAATTGGGTTTTTATGTGATGATACAACGCTTTGAATTTAACACACGTTAAACGTCTCACGTAATAGTAACTTTTAACCGTTCGTATGTAACGTTAACGGACCATTTGAAACAACCCGCCCTTAATGTTTTAAATAAAAAACCATTTAATGTAAATATCTACCATATTCTGACAAATCAGGAGGTAATTTTCAATACTGGCTAAATCCACAAAACGTAAAAGTTTTTTGACCACTTTTTTATGGTAGGTAAAAATCATCCAATGACGAGTCCCGCTCTTGGGCGGAGCGGAAAACAAGTGTCAGACTCTTACTGACTAAACAACCTACCCCGTTCCTACATCGCCATACATACCAGGGCCAGAGCCTTCCTTTTCAGACGCAAACCCGTGGCCCTAATTGGCTTCGACCCTTCTGCAGGGTCCCTACGTTTTGACCACTTTTGAAAATTACCTCCTGAAATAAATGATTATGATAAACTCGGCGTCGATGCTCAAGACATTGACAAGGTGCTAAATAATATATTTTGCAGTTCTATTACTGTTTTATTGTATAACAAATGTCAATAAATAAACGACCGTTTAGCAGTTAACTGAGCGATCTTAATCGATCGTTAATGGTCTAACATCACTTACAATAATTACACCAATCTTCTGGTTAAACCGCCGTGAAGTTAAATGACATGTCAGTATAAACACACGGTTAGTTAAACTCCTTTGTGACTCGGGTTAACTCACCTCTGTATTGGATTTATTTATTTACTTTTTGGTGGGTTGGTCTTCAAACCTGTGCAAACTTAGGGCCTAGTCACAGTAGAATGAGAGCGATTGGCAGCGACGCGGCGAGCAATTTTAGCGTGAAATAATTTTAAAACTACATTTAAAAGACCATTATCGCGTGAATATCTTATCGGTGGTTCTGCCAGCGGCGCCACAGGCGACCATTTATTTATTTATTTAATCTTCATGTACAGTAGTGGTACATAGGCGGACTTAATGCAACAATGCATTCTCTACCCTTCAATCTTTGGGTTAAAAATGACAACTCTGGTACATGTGCATAATAAATACCAAATATCTTCTATGTATATAAAAAAAGTCGTGTTAGTTACACTATTTATTACTTAAGATCGGCTGAAAATTGGTAGAGAGGTAACTAAGAACTAGGAAAAGGAAATCTGCTCATTTATCTAAGGCGAAACAAAGTTCGCCGAGTCAGCTAGTTTAAAATATAATGTAGTATCATTAAAACAAGTTACCTTTTTTTAGCTATTCACGCGATACTGGTTCTTTAGGTAAAAAGATAAATTTCAAAATTATTTCACACTTAAAAAATATTCCACCAGGTCGCTACCGGACGCTACCATTTCGGTGTGACTCGGCCCTTATTTGATGACTGATTTACCAAAAACACTGTGCATTGTTTATTTATTTATATAAATAAACACTTTTAGTACTTATATGCGAAACCTGAATATACCTTTTTAAGAGTCAATAACTGAATCGATTTCAATATTTTTTCTTCATGTTATATTTTTTTCCAAAAATATTTATAAAAGGCTCCAAGTTGGACATCACCGAAATTAAGTACAATACAGGTTTTTTTCATCATCATCATCATCAATTCAGCCGAAAGACGTCCACTGCTGGACATAGGCCTCCCCCAAACGTCGCCACAACGACCGGTCCCGTGCGTCTCGCATCCATCGAATTCCAGCAACCTTGACCAGGTCGTCGGTCCACCTTGTGGGAGACCTTCCAACACTACGTCTTCCGGTGTGCGGTCACCACTCCAGGACCTTTCGGCCCCAGCGGCCATCTGTTCTGCGTGCGGTGTGCCTGATTTTTTTATGATGGTAAAAATCATCTAATGACTAATCCCGCCCTTGGGCAGAGTGGGAAACAGTGTCAGACTCTTACTGACTAAACGACTTACCCTATTCCTTCTTAGCCCTCATACCAGCATGGCAGGTCATAGCGGGCTTAAGGGCCTTATCATACTAGCGGATTGCGAGCATCTTCAAAGCGGAGCGGGCGCGCAACGAATGCGTCGCGAACACGCCGCGGCTGCTCAGCGAAGACGTCGCGGACGTGCGGCAAATGCATTACATTTTCGTAGCGTGTTTGTTGCAAATTATCGTCGGACAATAAACTCAGTAACAAAATGGATTCCGACGAGGAAACACTGCTGTTGGCTTTATTGCTTCGAAGACGCCGGAGACGAAAACGAAAGCATCGACGAATTTAAATCTCGTTGCGCGTCCGCTACAAATTCGCTGCGTATGCGCGGCGTGTTCGTTGTGTGTTCGCAACGAATTCGTTGCGCGCCCGCTCCGCTTTGAGGACGTTCGCAGTTCGCTAGTATGATAAGGCCCTTAGATGCCCGCTATGATGGGTGATTTTTTTTTTCTCAAGCATATGGGCATCCATTTAAGTTCAGATCTGGAACCTTAAACTCTTGAGCCTCCCGCGAACGCAGGCGTTTGCACACCCATTTTCTTTCTAGTAAGTAAGTCTCTAATTAAGTTATTCAAAAGGTTAAAAACATTTTTAAATTATTAATTGAACAAATATTCATTTGCGTTGTAACAATATTAAACCTATCGTGCATTTTTTTTTCCTGTTTTTATAAGCTTAGTGGGTGTGGGCATGCCATTAGATGCCGTGTTTAAACTAGTCTATAAATCACACCATCGCAGTATACACTAGTGTTGGAACCAATTTTCTCATTCATAAATATTCGCACATTTTTTGACATTCGCATTCGTATTCGCAAGAAACATGCGAACGTAGAAAAGAAAATATTCAATATCTATTCAATTAATACTGTAATTGAATAGATATTGAATGACCATAAGTACAAATATAATTTTACAATTTTATATTTACTTTTATATGTTTCTACTAGACCATCCTCGCATCCACATTTAATTTTACAAATGGTGAAATAACAAGAAATTGGTAAGACTTGGTATGACTCCAATACTGAGTGTTAGTCATGTTTTTATATCACTTAAATGTAATAAATACAATTTAATACTAACTAAACCTCAAATCATAATTTATTTTTTCTATTGAACTTCATGTGATTAGCGTTGTCAATTAGTCCGTAATACTGCTCTGTTATGTTCGGTTTAATCTTGGCTGAAACGAATGATCAAACTTGTATTTTTTTTTATGGTGAGCAAGAATCCCGCTCTTGGGCGGAACCGGAAACAGTGTCAAACTCTTACTAACTGAACAATTGAACATCTCGCCCCGTTCCTTCTTTACCTTTCACACTGGGGCCAAGCCTTCCTTTCAGAAAAAGACCCTGGGCCCCAGTAGGTTTCGACCCTTTTGCAGAGTCCCTACGGTTATCAAAACTGTATTTCAATTTTCGCTGACTTTTTTAATAATTCAACATTCGCGTTCGCGAATAATGAATTTGAATATTCGTATTTGCATTCGCGAATGTGAGAAATCTAACATTTGTTACACCACTAGTATAGTATACACTATACATAGTAGGTAGCAGTTTTTTTTAATAACACCAGTTCAATATTTATTTTGGTCTCTCGATTCACGTGTTTAAAGAGGAGTGTCAAACTAGTTTTGGCTATAAGCGGTTACACCACACCCGTGCTAGACTTTTTTGCTGTGTCTTCTTCCTGATTGGTCTTCTATTTGCTCGACTTCTAAAGATTGTAGTGTAAAGTTAAATCCCCTATAGATATTTGTTAAGAATCCGGCTATAAAATTAAAAAAAATATATAATTGGACTGCACTAGAACTAAAATAATGTTTTTCTAGTGTAGTCATATCATCATCATCATTATCAGCCTTTCAATGTTCCCACTGCAGGGACACAGGCCTCCTCTCTGGGAGAGGGAATGGGCCATAATCCACCACGCAGTCCAGTGCGGATTGGTGGATGTCACATGTCTTCGAATTTTTGGTTCTAGGACATGCCGGTTTCCTCACGTTGTTTTCCTTCACCGTTTTTGAGAGCAGTGGTGATGAAATAAATTACACAAAGTAATGCGCCTGGCTGGGTTCGAACCCGCGATCTACAACTCGTAAGTCGGGGCCGTTACCAATCGGCCACCACTGCTCTTCTAGTGTAGTATGTAAATATATACACCGTTAAATTTTAGTCGTTTTAATCCCGAAGAGGGTCGATCCAGTACATGAAACACTATCGATTTGTGTAGATAAAATAAAAAAATAAAGTACTTTTTTTCTAAATTTGTCATTGATATACGCATTTACGAAATTAATTTCTTTAAGTAAACGAGTCATTGACCTTGTAGGTAGTTGTCGATCGTTGCGTACTAACTACCTACAGGTCATTGAACTCGCCCAGCTGACGTTTCCTTAAAGAAATCAATTTAGAACATGCGTAAATTAATTCGAGTTTTTAAAAAAAGTACTTTGTTTTCTCATTCTAACTTTACCAATCGATAGTATTTCATGTACTGAATCGATCCTCCAAGGGATTAAAACGACTAAAATTTAACGGTGTATGTATGTATATTTGTTAGGTACTTTCTAGAGCCTCAACGGCTTGTTACATTTGGCCTTAAAGGTGTTGATAGATTTGTCTTAGTTGTCAGAATGAGACTAAGGCAAATCTAGGTATACTAAAATTGAGAAAATAAACCAGCCAAGAGCGTGTCAGACACGCTCACTGTAGGGTTACGTAGTTTCTCGTCCGTCACAGATTTCTCACAATATAACAGAACCTTTAAAGTACGACTTAATAACGAGATTTAGTCCAAAGTACAGCGCCACTTTTCGGGATCATCATCGTCATCATCAACAGCCTTTTTTTATGTTCCCACTGCTGGGACACAGGCCTCCTCTCTAGGAGAGGGAATGGGCCATAATCCAAAACGCGGGCCCAGTGCGGGTTGGTGGATGTCACATGTCTTCGAATTTTTGGTTCTAGGACATGCCGGTTTCCTCACTTCCTTTTCGGGATAATGGTTATTAATTTATACAAACTAGACAATTGACTAGCAGATTTTTTTTGTCGAATTCAATGTTTGCCAAAAAAAAAAGTTAAGTAAAAGTTGTTTGTAATAACTACTAAAAACACGTGTTTAAGCTCGGTCACTAATTACCAATCACTCTATGTATATTTTTTTAGACAGACAAGTTCAAAAGAAGTTGCTTAAAGCAGTCTGACGTCTGTCTGTAGCTGATCATCATCATCTTAGCGACCGTCCCGTTTGCACACCTTGGCTGTCACCTCGGTGCCCGGGGTCCGCTTTCCTACACAGTCGCCTCCACTTCGCTCGGTCTTTCGCGTCCTCTGCCTTAAGACCATTGGCACGCATATCGTCCCTTACGACGTTGATCCAACGCCTCTTAGGCCTTCCTCGTTTTCCGGGTCCGTAGCTGTCTGTAGCTGATTGAGCAGTAATAAATTAAAAATTTAAATCTAATAAAAAACTGACAGAACCAAAGATCCACAGTAAGCGTTAAAAAACATCATCATCTCTGTGATATTAGTATTGTCAACAAAATAATCTCAGCAAATTTTCCTTATGTGTATTTAAGACAAAAATACATTAATTAGAGTCAACTCACAAAACTCAGAACTCGTTTTATTTGCTTAAAAGTCCCACGAGGAACGTGACCCCATGAATAATTAAAAATAAATGGAACTCTGCAACATTCCTTTATATTTTACTTATATATATTTTTTTTGTAATTAACAAAATGTATACAGAGTTTCTTTTTTTATGTTAGGTTAAAATCATCCAATAACGAATCCCGCCCTTGGGTGCAGCGGGAAACTGTGTCAAACTCTTACTTATTTAACAACCTACCCCGTTTCTACGTCGCCCTATATATATTCCAGGGCCAGAGCCTTCCTTTCAGCCACGAAACTTTTACCGAAATTTATCGATTGGTGCTGAATCTAAAAAAAAATATTGTGTATTTCCAACCCCATCAGCATTCACAGAAAGTATTTTTCTGTGATGAATAGCAAATGGCGTGACAAAAGAAACAAAACATCTCTGAATTTGATAAAAAATGAATTACTTAGTAACTCTTTTAAAATTGTTATTAAGTAAGCCTGTCTGTCCGTTTGTCTGTCTATCTGCCCGCCTGTCTTATGAATCATATTATTGTCAGATAGTTGACCTTTTCACAGATGATATTTTTCTATCACGGCTATAGCAAAAAATACGTACTAAAAAAGCAGAATAAAATAATTATTTCAGAGAGCTCCATAAAACGTGTTTTTTGCCATTTTTGTTTTTTAAGTATGAATATTTATAAACTGACTATGTACCTACATGATTAATATTATCTGTACGCAAAAATAAATACACTTAGATATCAAGGTACCACTCCGCTTTGCTGACATCTGGGCCCATCGGAAATATGTTTAGAAGACTGACAGCATTGCCATGTTGCATGACTATGATTTTTAGTTAGTTTTTTGCTATCTCAGTTTAGTTTTTAGTCAGTCATTATATTTAAACGAAAATGATTGCGATTTTTTTTTTGTTTTTAATGTTTTAAAATTAGCGAGTTATGTTTGAGAGAGACTTCAACTAAATTTGAAATGTAGTAAGAAGCAACATATTCAATCCAGTAATTTTTTGAGGTGTACATCGATATTTAAGATAAAAAAAAGTTTAAAAAATTGTCGCTCATGTATGTCTGAAATGTCTTAGTAAAAAGCCACGTGTCCAATCCCAGACAATTTGGTTTTTAACAATCATTATCGCTGTGAGAATGGACGTCACGTTACATTTTTAACATAACGATTATGTTGTGTGTAGGGATATTCCGATACTAATAAATACGAGTAGGTACTCGATACTTTTGATTCGATACCAAGTATTTTTTGTATCGAATCAATTTTGCGATACATAATCGGTATCGAAACAAAAATACTTGGTATCGAATCGAATCAGCAAAACAACCGAAAACAATAAAAAAAAAACCGAGAAATGGGATGACATGAAGTTGGTGTTTCCTTGTCTGTACAAGTATGCACAGCAATATTTAATTGTTGTTGCAACATCAGTTCCTAGTGAGTGCCTTTTTTCCAAAGCCGGTGCAACAATGACACAAACAAGGAACAGATTGTCTTCAAAATACCTTGAACAGTTTCTGTTTTTGGGCAATCTTAATGCTGAAGAGTTTTTTGTTTAAATTAATGATAAGCCTAATAAACATTCATAATAAATAAATAGATTTTTCTTCTCAATTTTCTTTAAATTATTGTCCTTCAACGTTCATTGATAGCACCCTCAAAATAATAAAACAAAATAAAAGTTACAAAAAGTATCGATATCAGTAAGTATCGATACTTTAGGAGTACTTATTAAAGTAGTATCGAAAACAGATTTGAGTACTATCGAAATGAGTAGGTATCGATACCTAGGTGGTATCGGAACATCCCTAGTTGTGTGACGTTGCATAATTCGACTGTAAAAAAAAGTACTTTATTTTTTAATTTTATTTATACGGATCGACCCTCCGTGGGATTAAAACGACCAAAATTTAACCGTGTATATATCTAAATACATACGTAATAAGGACAAATTACACCCAGACAGCAAAATTATCGTACCTACTCATCACACAAACATTTGGTTTGGGTTGGAATCGAACGCACGACCTTCGGCATTGGGTCACTAACCCCTAAGCCAATAGGCCAGTTAGATGATGATGTATGTTTTGTTTCAGTGACACTATGTATATTCGGGACAAGTCTCCTCTGGCACCCCTTCGAGAGGGGGTTCTTCTGCGGAGACCAGAGTCTGATGTACCCTTACAAGCCGGACACCGTCACTGTCCCCGTGTTGAGGCTCGTGGGGCTCGGTCTACCTATTCTTGCCGTAAGTATCAACTTCTTTTTTTTTTAATTGCTATAAACTAATGCTTGACTGCGATAGATAGATAGATATACACTTTATTGTAGGTACCCCTTAAACACAACTTGATACATTAGGATCCCACCTGATGGTAAGCAGTGATGCGATCGTTGATGGTGAGGCGCATTAGTTTATTAAAAGCCTATCCATTGAAGACACCAAAATTATAATCGGACGGAAAAACCGCAGCTGGCAAACCGTCCAAAATGTAATCGGATTGGAAGACCGTGGCATTGGTCTATTTATTTACTCTACTCTACTTATTGTAAGCGCTTATAAAAAATGCAACGAAGAAAAACTTGTGTCTAAAACACATACAATGGGCGGCCTTATCACATTGCGCGATCTATTCCATCTACTACTGTATCATCTTCTTCTACTGCTCTTATTATCTGTTATTTTCTTCTTTATCTAATATCTTCTTTATAAATATATACATTTGGTTTGATCCCTTAACAAAATTTGTTTGTTATAATGACTACAATCATAGTTAGATATAAATCGCCAAGTCAAGAAACGTGCAGATATTGGATTTATAATAATAATATAAATATGTAATAAAAATTGTATATAGTCCAGTGAAGCTCCGTAAACAGGCGTGAACGTGAATTGGACGATTTTAGCGGGGTGTTCACGGGTACCCCGCACGGGTACGGTTCACGGTACGGAGTACCCGTGAACACCCCGTACGTGTACCGTACCCGTACTAAAATTTGCGGCAATTCACGGCAATACACACATAAAATTGTCTGACAATAAGCTGCAATGGACTTATTTGGCACAGCCATGAGACACATATTATTTTTGTTTGTTGTTTTAATTAGTTTTTCTTTCTGATTTAAGTTTTTACATGCTTGTTTGTTCATTGTGTACTCAATAAACATGTTTCCTTTATTTATACTCACTATTATGTGGTAATGGTAGGCCCATAATACAACGTAGATAGATATTAGAGATAATAAAATACAAGTAATGTCACATTACATTATTAAATAATTGTCTTTTGTTAATACAAACTAGTAATATAGGCACTTAGTATAATTATTTAGTAGATATAACAATACATTCGTGACAGTTTCCGGTGCTTATAGTACAAATTATGACAGTATAAAGACGTGAATCTAAAAATAACCATACAGTATAATTCTATATTTAGAGATAAATAAGTATGTTTATCAGTAGCCTAGTAAGTACCTACTCATAGTACAAGCTCTGCTTAGTTTGGTTGGGTGTGACTAATCCAATTCACCTAGTAGTGGCGCGTGTAAAGGCTCTGTCAACCGACCCAGGCGTAGCATATCATATCTTAGCATAGCATTCCATCAGCCTTCTTACTAGCAAAGGGCATGGGCCGTAATCCACCACTTGAGTCCAATGCGAGTTAGTGGATGTCCCATGTCTTAGTATTTTTGGTTCTAGAACATTCCGTTTGGCCACGCCCCCAGTGCCTTTGTTCTGACGTCATCACAAAGGTCAGATACATTGTCAGAACAAAAAAATCTCAATACCGTGGCCTAGGCCTTCGACGTTAACGAAACGATAGTAACTTGGCTTGGGGCTGGTGTGGTCCATCCACGTGTGCTTCATTCTAATATAGTTCTAACTTTAACCTTTACATCAGAACCGATTTCCGAACATGATTAGAAATTCATTTGTAATCTTAATAGCCTGCATTTAATTAGTACAACATGCTGATGAAATGCCACAACCGAGAAACGTGTCGGAAGAAATTAGCTGCTAAGTACAGTCAGCGACATTCAATATTTTCCTATTTGTTCGTTTCGTTTAAAATTTTAAAGTATTTTAATGATTTAAGGATCATATTTTGTAAGACGCAGGGCTGGAAGGCGTCGCTGAGTGTCACACTTTTGCAGATTAAAACCTACTCGTATTCGTTCAGTGAAGACTCGCTTCCACGAGGGCACAGTGCCCCGCCCGCACTGGGTATACCATATGCTGCACTGTGGCCTCCGGACGATACGTTCAATGGTGACACCCAGGCGTTTACTCCACCTGAATTTGAAACAGAAATCTCGGGAGGTTTCTCGAGGAATTGGAAACAGAAACCTCGGGAGATTTCTGTTACAAAACATGGCCAATTCGGGAATTGGCCCTGTTGGGAAAGGTCCTGTATCAAGCCCAACTATGGATCCAGTCCTCAAAGGTGGGATTTACCGCCATGTCTTACTGTGTCCTCCGGACGATCCAATGGTGACACCCAGGCATTTATTCCATCTGAATTGAAACAGAAACCTTGGGAGGTTTCTGTTTCAAAACATGGCCAATTCTTTCCCAACATGGCCAATTCGAGAATTGATCATGTTGGGAAAGGACCTGTATGAAGCCCAACTATGGATCCAGTCCTCAAAGGTGGGACTTACCGCCATGTCTTACTGTGTCCTCCGGACGATCCAATGGTGACACCCAGGCATTTATTCCATCTGAATTTGAAACAGAAACCTCGGGAGGTTTTTGTTTCAAAATATGGCCAATTCTTTCCCAACATGGCCAATTCGGGAATTGGCCATGTTGGGAAAAGACCTGTCTAACTACATCTAACTACCCAACCACGGATGCTAGCCCAACTACGGATGCCATACTTTGGGGACCAGTCCTCAAAGGTGGTTCTTACCGCCATAACTCAAAATGATTTCCTTGAGTGTACAAGCGTATGAAATGCCACAGCCAGAGCACGTGAATGTGTTAATTGATAATAAGTACTACACGCTGATAGCATTCGCATTTCTAATTAGAATCAGAACTGATTACTATACAACATTCCTATGTTAATGTTTCAAGATCAATGTATTTGTCCAGCAAACTTTGTATCACGTAATGGCCAAGGGGGGTTGGACGAGCAGTGTGGTGTCTTCGAAATATATGCTGTTGATGCGTTGCGGCGCCGAACCCTAAGAAAAGAACCCTAAGAGCTAGGGCTCAAATCATCACCATCATCAGCCTTATTAATGTTCCCACTGCAGGGGCACAGGCCACCTCTCTAGGGCAGGGAATGGACCATAATCCACCACGCGGGCCCAGTGCGATGTAACATGTCTTAGAATTTTTGGTTCTAGGACATGCCGGTTTCCTCACGATGTTTTCCTACACCTTTTTGAGTGCAGTGCTGATGAGATAAATTACACAAAGTAATGAGCCTAGCTGGGTTTTAACCCGCGACCCACTACTCGTAAGTCGAGGCCTTTACCACTTGGCCACCACTACTCTCACTCAGCCACCACTGCTCTCTTAATAGCCTATTAAATTTGTGATAGCGGGTTTATTTTTTCATGAAATTCTCACCTTTTAAACCTTCCCTAGACTATAACGAATATTTCCAGTCCAAAATTAGCCATATTAGGTTTCTTCTATCGAGTCAAAAGTTATGATTAGTTTAATTCATTTTCAGGAGTCATTCGGTAAAACTTTGATACTTAACATTATGTTTGTTAACCGTGTTATTTTTCAGACATAAACCTTTTTAACCTGCCTATGCCTATACTGAGTAGATGATAACTCATTCTTAAAAGTCTTTTGAATTGAAAATGTTCTAGAAAAGGACAAAAGATACTAAAACTTTTAAATTGTGGGAAAGTCTAACACATGTCATGTCAGTAAAATCGATGAATAAAACAATACGAATATAATATATACAGACTAGTTAGCTATAGCCTGTAGCTTCCCTTGCGTGATAGTGAAAAATTATCCCAAGGAAATATCCATCCGGGATAAAAAGTACCCTAAGTTCTTCCAGAGAATGGTGTGTGTGAAATATTATCAAAATCTCTTCAGCATTTTCAGCGTGAAGAACTAATAATTCAATTCCAAATCATTCTTTATTTGTGTGTACGTATGTTTCTTTGTACATATATTTTTCTTTCTTTCCTTTGTCTTCTTATAAGCTGTACCTGCTAATTGCCATGCTATGGCTCTGTACCACTTTAAGGTTAAGTGGCATGAAAAGCAACGAATAAACGGTGGTTTTTTTTTGTCAGTAAAAGTCTGACATTACCTCTGCTCCACCCAAAGGCATTGATTGATTGATGATTGATTGATTGGGGGGAATGATTGGATGATTTTCCCATAAAAAAACCCTGCAGTTAATGATGATAATTATCTCCTGTAGAAAATGATGTAGACACAGTTTGAACTCTTGAGCCCCAAGCGAACGCGGGAGTTCGCACACCTATTTTCTTTCTATTATGTACTCGAAATGTTAATAAAAGATGATCCATCCATGATAAATGTACAAACATAAATAAAGTTTCGCCTTTAAAAAATTTGTTTGTTTATCTTGCATTGTACATATCACACATCAGTTGGTCGTTAGACATTCAACATAACTCGATAATATTTGTATTACTAAGCGATTTTTCAAGGAAAATGCTTATCGAATGACTGTAACGGAATGTTACTCTACAAATGATTTAGTTAGTCACCGGTATTGCAAATATACGCACCTAAAACCAACACATTCAAACACGACGCGGTATTAGAGTTCTCTGCGCTAGTAGAACATATGCAACAGCTCGAAATCAAACATTAAACCCGTCTTGTCAGAGGATTTTCCTTTTTCACCAGAAGTTTGTGGGACTGTACAATTTGTTTTGGCTATTTACAATCGTATATGTATAATCATAAGAGCAGTGGTGGCCGAGTGGTAACGTAGGTCGCGGGTTCACACCCAGCCAAGCGCATTACTTTGTGTAATTTATTTCATCACCACTGCTCTCAAAAAGGTAAAGGAAAACATCGTGAGGAAACCGGCATGTCCTAGAACCTAAAATTCAAAGACATGTGACATCTACCAATCCGCACTGGGCCCGCGTGGTGAATTATGGCCCAGTCCCTCTCCTAGAGAGGAGGTCTGTGTCCCAGCAAAGGGAACATTGATAGGCTGATGATAATGTACAATCGTACTACACACTAAACATCGTTCATAGTATATATACCACTACAAATGTAAGTTGGTATATTAACTTGCAGGTTTTTCTTTGGAAAAGCCCTTAGTCTGGGTCTGGGTTTTTACCCAGTTTTTCCAACCAATAGCCAACCGTAATAAGGAAAACGTGTAACATTGAAAATCATTGCCGTGCACATTAGCCTTTTTCCAACTAGTGTGAAATCGATTTGTAGTCTAACCGAATAGGCTCTTAATAAACTTGTGCCCATCGCAGGCGCGGGCTTGCGGACAGCGAGCAATGGGTAGCTTGCCTACTGGGAAAGATGATGACCGGTATAAAAGGCGACGAAAGATTTGGAGTGGATTTTTAGTCAGTAAAAGTCTGACACTATCTCCCGCTCCGCCCTAGGAAGCGAAATATGTCATTGGATGATTTTCCTACAAAGATGCTAAATTAAAAGTAAGCAACACTAAAAAAAAAACAAAATAAAGACTAGTATCATTCAAGTCTATACATCCGGTAATTGACAGAAATTGACTCAATTCTCTGTCTGTCTCTCTTCCGGAACATTTCAACCTCGCTCATGGCATTGTACTCTTACTGCGTCGGTTTGGACCATAGAGTCCGGAAAGATTTCGTTGGTCATGCTTAGGCACACAGGATTATTTTTTCAGTAGTTATATTTCATCACAAGGTAAACGGTACAGAGGGTTTTATTGATGATATTAGCAATTATAATTCTGTAAATGAATTCGTTTTACGGTCGCAAAACATATTTTAATTAACACACAACTTAACATTGTTCTCCAAGAAAACATTTTGAGCCTGTATAATGTTCCCACTGTTAAGACGCTGATCTCCTCTCTGAAAGAGAAAAAAAACCAAAATACTTTAAAAAATTCAAAATATTTCACGGGCTTGCTTTAAGAGAATAAGAAACAAAATTAAAAAAAAAAACATTTTATTTGGCACACAAATTCAAATAAAATGTTTTTAGTAGGAATAAAGAATTAAAACTTTAAACGTAAAGCATTAACGTTTTAAGTAACACGATTGTGTAACCCAGCCTAGTTTAATCATAATCAGACAAGCGAACAAACGGATTTCTAGACATTAACTAGCATAGGTTGTCAAATGGATCGCCTTATGGTGGTTGTTACAGGTTCATGCCCATTTTCCTGCGAGATGGCGCTGAAGTCAACATTTTCACTAATTTTAATGGCATGGATTTTTTTAATGGTGGGCAAAAATCATCCAATGACATAAAATCCCAGTTTTGGGCAGAGCGGGAAACAGTGTCAGACTCTTACTGACTAAACACCTCACTCCGTTATTTCTTTGCCCTTCGCACTGGGACCAAGCCTTAATAGTATGGAGTTTGTGGTAGCAATGCAGTTGTAATAAGAACGAGGAGAAGATGAGGGTAAAAAATGACGATTTTCTTTTAAAGTAATATAGGTATGGGTAACTGAACTCTGACGTTATCAGTCACTCCCAGTCCGGTGATTCCGTGGTCTGTGGTATGATGCACTTAGCCTATTAAAACCACAATGCAGTTGTATTATTGGTAGGCACTTTTAGATGGAGGAAAATACCGTAGTGTTCGACTAGGGTTTGATGATATATCTGGGGCATTTTTTTTTTATACACAGCGCATTTGAACAAAGGTAAAACATATACACGATACGATCAAAATTTAGTAGGCATAAAAATGTAAAAATTAAGCACTGTCGATTTGTAAAGACAGAATAATGATTTTTTTTTAAACTCGAATAATTTACACATGTAGGGAATCAATTTCTTTAAGAAAACATCAGCTGAGCGAGTCAATGACCTGTAGGCAGTTGTCGTTGCATACTAACTAGCTGAAAATATACGAAATGTAGTTTTTTCTTTAACGTGGGCGAAGGGTTGCTTTGCTTCACCCATGCCTAGCTACGTCACTACGATTCGTCATACGATTTTAATGGACCGCACGTGCGTAAACCTAATCTATTGTGTGCACAGAAACATCATAATTACCTATTGTTTGCCTTTTCGTAGAGATTAATCGGTACTTATACTGATAGACAATCTATTCAATTTCTATGTCAGAGTTAAAATGATTATTAATAAGCACTTTTAACTAGAAGCATTCTTTTAACTAGTTATAAAAAACTTTTAGAATGACTAACGTTTATTCAAAACCTGTTGGGTTAGATTTTTACAAACATCTTTTTTTGTGCCTATTGCTTCTTCTAAGTACCTACTTATAGGCAACTCAATTCTTTACCTACTATAGCTTCTTCCAGCGGATAAAAAACATCACACTAACGGCTAATCGAACATCGTAGATTTCGTCGACAAAATTCGTGGAGTCGTTAGTGTGATAGAAATAAAGAAAGAAAAAACGTTTATTTGCGCGAGAGTATGGCGCATACAATAAAAAACAAAAACAACTAAATAGGTAATAAAAAAAAATGCGACACACCCGCACAAAACGGCTGGTGCTCAGCAAAAGCTGGGGCTCATGTGTAAAACAGAGCCACAGCGCTGATTTTCAGCACCAGCCGAATTCGACGGTAGACGCTGCTCGGATGAAACAAACACGTTAGAATTTAATAAGGATTTTGAATGAAGCCCGTCAAAACTGATTTTGACCTAACTGTATCAACAGTTTTTGTTTTTTTTTTTATTTTGTTGCTTCAAATCTTCAAAGAAAATCTCTCGGCGAGGGACATTTGGTTATCAAAACCCACTCGCGCATCTCCCATTGTCCTTCGCTTTTCAGGGTCTCGGCAACTCTTTCAAACCAGCCAGCAGATAGATAGATATATTCTTTATTGCACGCCAAAAATCAAATAACTCTTCTTCTCCTTCTTATCGCTAAAAGCGATTTTACTGCAATTTTATTTTCCAATATTTACTAATTAACAATTTGGACTATAATATTTATATGATTCCTCAACTTTCACATAACCCTTTCCCAAACAGATTCCCTAAGCAGATTTTGTGTTATGAGTACTAGACAACTGATAAACATATTTATATATTTTTAAATACATACAAATCATACTTTACCCAGACACAGAAAACAAATACCGTGCTCAACACACAAATATGAGTCTTGGGTATGAATCTATTTTACATATCTGTTATTTATTTATTGTGCAGACCTACCACAGTGTTGTCTTTTTTAACCCAAAGGTTGACTGGTAGAGAAAGACTTGTAGCATTAAGACCCTTTCATTGTGTGTCCTACTGTTAAAGTTTTATAAGTTTTAATTAAAAGATTTATGTTTGTTGAAACTACTTTTATCTTTAAATAGCTTTTGCCCGCGGCTTCGCCCGCATGGTATTGGGGTTGGGTTTTTCGGGATAAAAAGTAGCCTATGTCCTATTCCGGAGTGTATCCTATGCCTGTGCCAAATTTCATCCAGATCCGTCCAGCCGTTTGGGCGTGATTGAGTAACAAACATCGAAACATCCAAACATCCTAACTTTCGCATTTATAATATTAGTAAGATAAGTAAGATAGAATATAAAGTTTAAGTAAATAAATCGAACCCACGTCCTCCAGCATAGCTGTCAGAGCTACTAACCAACAGGCCAGACCATCTATAGCATACAGATCGTATAATAAAATTGAAACGAACCCACATTGTTTCCAATCATTGTTATCAATGAACCGATTGTTTAAAGTACAAGACTGCGGAACGGCAAGAGTGTAGTTACATACTTACTAGTTTATTTTTAAACAGTAGCAGTAAGTACGGTTTTGCTTGAATGGTTATCGTAATTAAAAAGTTCAATAATACACAGATATGAGGTATTCACGTGCGTTTGTTATAAAATTGACAACTCTTCTAGAATACCTCTTCGAGGATCAACTCTTGTGGGTCTAGTAGTTAATGACCCTGACTGCTACGCTGGAGGTCGTGGGTTCGATTCCCACCCAGGACAAATGCAGCGATTTTTTTCTAATTTACAACCATCAAAATTGCACGCAGAACAGATGGCCGCTGGGGCCGATCGGTTCTGGAGTAGCGACCTCGTACCGGAAGACGCAGCGTTGGAAGGCCTTCTACAAGGTGAACCGATGACCTGGTCAGGGTTGCTGGAATCCGATGAATGCAAGACGAACAGGACTGGTCTTTGCGGCGGCGCTTGGAGGAGGCCTATGTCCAGCAGTGGACGTCTTTCGGCTGAAATGATGATGATCCATCAAAATCGTCATGAATTTTGATTTTGCAAGTTGTAATATTTTCTCAATCACCTTTTCTTTTGTCCCCAGTTCCTGATTTGCGAGTGGGCCCTCCTCCGCAAGGTTCGTGATGAGGAACGGTGCTTCGGCGTCACCATCCCTCCCTGGGTGAGGGGCTTCTACTGCGCCCTGATCGGTTTCGGTATTGGCGCCTGCTTCGTCGAAGTTGCTGTCAATATCTCGAAGAACGTCATTGGAAGACCAAGACCTCACTTCTTTGATGTAAGTAATTGGTTATTTGGAATTTTCTTTTTTTTGGACCTAGTAGCTTCAAAGATTTCGGATCCAATAGGTTGCATTGGTTATCGCGGCGTTAGCGGCGTTTTTTAGGTTTTTTTTTGTTTTTAGGTACTCGTAACATTCGAAGTAAAGATATAGGAACACTGATCAGGAGCACCGCCCAGGGTCGGAGGGGTCTACAATAACCCATTTTGTCAGGACATGTCTTTGAACCAAAAATATGATAATTATACAATATCCTTTACAAATCGATAGTGTTTCATAATACCGAATCGACCCTCCACGGGATTAAAACAATCAAAATTTAACAGTGTATAGATATATAGATACAAGACCAAGGTTAAGAAATCGTGCTATATTCGACTCGAGTAATAAAACTTGTGCCAACAAGTAGGCCACTTCTAAACCCTTTCAAGGGTAATTTGAAGAGCTTGTTTTGTTCTCTGAGTACTAAGACTTGAAGTATGCGGTTATCGTTAGGTATTTATTATTAACTATATTGATTATAGTTTCTGCTAGCGGCTTCACCCTCATGAAAGTCAGTTTACTAGTAGCCGTATCCTCGCTGGGGGCGCCAAGCCTTAGTAGAGGCCATGGTCCGGAGCGAAGGGGTGGGAGGAGGTCGCCTCATTCTGCGAAGTAGTAATGCTAGCAAAGGAGGAGGCCGACCTTACAAGGCAATGGCGCTCACACCCCAGACGCCGCCGGGATTCTGATCCCCATTTCTGACCATAGTTTGTACGTGTATAGTTTCTGAAATTTAAACTTCATGAACAGGAGAGGTACTTACGCGGACTTAGTGCAACTAGGCAATCTATACCAGTCAACTTTTGGGTTAAAAGAGATTTGAATGAAGGGATTTGAATGAAGTACCAATATATTAAGTAGCGGCAAGATATTATTGACGTAATTATACTGATTATTACTAATAACAACTGTTTAATAATTGTGATAGAATTAATTGATTATGTTATCTCTGACGGTAGCTATATTTCCTGTTTTAATTTGTTATGAGTCGTTGATGCCATATTGATATTAATATGTCATCATTTTTTTTTCCGTATGTGTTTCTTTAGAGTATAGTGACGTACTTATACACAAACTGATTTTGGTATCGTTCTCAGCCACGTTATTACGTGTTAAAATATTGTTAAACACGTAACAGTATTAGTGCTCTGAGAAAGGTCGTAGTAGAAGTCACGAAGGAGATGGCAGGGCGAACTTGACATATTTTTTCAGAACAAAGCAAGTTTGAAGCAGATAGCATGGCTATAATTGAGAGGAAAAATACGAGGTCTTAGCCCTGAAGTGAGACAGAACAAACTAGGAAAAAAAAACAATAGAATATCTTATCGCTTTAAACAATTGTAACACAAACTATTTGATTTTTTAATTGCCCCATGCATACTACACCGTTGTAGTATGCATGGACAATTTAAAATAAAATATTATGTATGTAAGATACGGATCTTACATACATATGTTTATACTTTTTTTTTAATTATATAAACTAGCACTTGACTGTGATCCCGATTGATGGCAAGCAGAGATGCAATCGTTAATTGTGAGGCGCACTAATTCATTTTGAATTAAGAGCCTATTGAACCTAATCTTGAAGTCATCTATATTATAATCGGACTGTAAGACTGCAACAGGCATAACATATATGGACCTTAAAAAAGACTTTGACCCCTGAGTATGTTTCGGTGTTTCTTCTCAGGGTAAACAACTAGGAAACACCGGAATCTAGCTTAAACTAACGAAAAGAAAAAAAGATGACGTGTAAAAGTGTTATTTTAAAACCTATTTACTAAATAAATATCATTTAATCTTATATTTGTTTTTTCCAGGTTTGCGTCCCTTCAGTGGACTGCACCTCGGCAGAATGGCAGAACCGGTATATTGAGTCTTCAGAGTACACATGCAATGGTGACCGTGCAGAGAGATTCGGAGATATGCGCAAGAGTTTCTTGAGTGGACACTCCGCCTGGGCCGCCTATTGCATGATCTATCTAGCTGTGAGTATTGAGTTTGTGTTTAATTTTTTCAAGTTTAGTGTTAACTTTTTTTATAAACTTTTATTTTGAACTATATGGCCGTAAAGTTGTCCGAGATATCAACAAACAGTTGGTTGATTCCTCACGTAACCAGAAAGCTGCGCTTTTCTTCGGTCTACGAATCAGGATTGCCATCTAACGTGGCAATGCTGTCAGCGTTTAGGGCACTTTTTCTATGCACATCGATGAGGATTTTTTTGATGCCCAATGAGTTTTTTTTTCTATCCGCTTTTACATATTATTATTTTTAGTCTGTATATAAATTTAAAAAAAAACTATCATTTTAGGGCACAATATTGTGCCCTAAAATGATTGCAAATGAATCGTTTATTTTCTGAATTTATCAACAAGTATGACAGCAGGTATCTTATCTGAATTGAAGTGACGGATATTATTCTATAAATAGTGTAAAAATAAAATTATCTAGAAATTATCTGAAGGGCCTACTACAAGCTATCAACACTTAAAAAGGCTTTAAAAAATATTGGTATCAGCTGTAATTTAGAAATAAACTAATGCTAGTCAATTCCAGCAGCTTCACCTAGGTGAAACCGACAAGTGTCCTAAGAAAACATATTCCAGGAAAAAATGTCCAACCGATTCAAAAACTCCAATTTCTTTCTCATCCGTTTGAGATTGAAAGAGTAGCAATGTACACAGACCATCGATAAATATTTAATACGCACTAAATTAGGCGTCCAGAACACTTGACATAGGTGATCTGCAGGCCATACACCTTTACATTGATGACATTAGTGCAGTTTTGACGTTCACGCAGTGTGAGATCGCTGTAAGTTTTAAAAGTTTTGTTAGACTGCCAATGAAGCGGTGCATCGGACTTTTATATTAACTTTACAGTATTTTGACAAATAGGATATGCGCTAGGATATGAGTCGACGAAACAGGCATATAACTACAGGGTGTCATTGACATAGTAACGCAAACGAACACCATAGATCCTGTACATGATTTTGGCCCCCCAGGTGGTGGAATTTTTCGTCGATTGATACATGATACATGTAACTTTAGGTCTTACATTCAGGATTAATGTAATACTAAGGCTGCAGTTTCATGTATCAGGCATAGATTACTAAATATACTCATATCCCAGTCCTCAACCGGTTCAATCCAGCCATTACTGAGTTTGAACTCATTTTAAAAGATGTCCTTCTTAATGTTCTTAGATTAACACTTTATTACCATCGTCCGATCTCTGTGATTGTTTAAGGCCACAATGTAATTGAACACTGCAATTTAGTAATCTTACAGTCCTTAATTTAACTTGTAATTTATTGTTTTTATAAAGGCCTTCTAAGTGTCACAGGGTATTCTATATAGCTGACCGCAGTATTAAGACTGATTGAATTCAATCAATCTTGAATTCAAGTCAGCTTCAAGGCATCGTTCACGTCTTTATATTTCTCTTCCGTCATCATTTTATTGGGTTCACGATTTTCTTCAACAAATTTCAACTATATCTGAAAGTAATTAATTTATAGCTTGGAAAATTGCTTGTCCCAATACGGATTTGCCTGTTAACCTGTTCTCACAGAGACAGTGGAATGTTCCGCTCTGCAATATTAGAGGTAAAAACCTCATAGACACATCGCCAAGTACTTCTGAGCGTGCGCGACTACTGGCTATGGGAGAATGGGAGTTTGTGGCTTCAGGCACTTCAGTCATCCACCATAGGCACTATGATGGATGAAAATATAAAATATAATATAAACTAGTGCGATTCATTATTAACAATTCCATCTGGAGAGATCGCAGTCAAACACTGATTTATATTATTTAAAGAAAAAAAACATACAGAATAATAATTTATTTATTTAGTCAAATTAGGTTTAATAAAACTTAATGCAGAATCTTTTTTACAATTTTACAAAATCACAGATCTGGGTTCATTATCGACTTCTGGGTTTCTGGCTTTGGGTAAAGAGTACACTTGTCCATTGGGTGCCAGGACTAGTTCTATTAATTTATCAAGTACAAGTAATCAATCGTTCAATCCCTCTCCTTCCAGCTGTACCTAGAAGGCCGCATGACCTGGTCGGGCACGAGGACGCTGCGCCACGTCTTCCAGTTCGGTGCCGTCATGCTGAGCTGGTACTGCGCTCTCTCCAGGATCACAGACTTCAAGCATCATTGGAGTGACGTACTCGCTGGCTACTCACTGGGAGCTGTGTTTGCTGTTGTCATTGTAAGTAGCTATAATAATATTTATTTTTATAGTGTGTGACAAATAAGTTGAACCACTAATAACAAATGAAACGAAGACGGCTGGGATTTAATCAGTAAAAGCATGCCACTCTCGCTCCACAAAGAGTTGAAGAACTTGTTTCAATTTTACGTGAGAAATTATTTTAAAAATTTTAGAAAAACTTTCTTCAACGTGCTTGACGAAGTCTTAATTCTATTGCAACCATTATCAGAAAGGTTCTAATACAAAAGGGCGATGCTACAGTTAATGGCGTCCTCCTGGAGCCTAGAGGGTGGTGGAAAACTGTTACCTCGACTCCAGGAATAAGGCAAGGAAGGTACGGGGTAGGTTTTTTAGTCAGTAAGAGTCTGACACTGGTCTCCCGCTCCGCCCAAGAGCGGGTTTCGTTATTGGATGATTTTCACCTACCATAAAAAAAAAAAAAAAAAAAAAACAGTTAATGGCGTATGGTCATCCATTTTGGTCCAAATTCCAAAAGTACCTTATTTCATCGAAAACCGAAATTTTTTTAAGTCAAATTTAAGAAGGGCTATGGTCCCACAGCGTTGTTGCCATAATCGATATATATAAATCAAAGCCACTATTCGTTATTTTATAACCCAAGAACAGGCCTATCCAAACCAAATATGTAGGCTTTGCTCGGACTATTTAGTAGATGGTTTATGAGAAGTTTGCACAAAATAGGTCGATCAGTCTTCATTTATCACATTTTTCTGTTGCCGGAAGCAAAGCCGCGGAAAAAAGCTGGTAAAATATGTTAGTTAAAACATGTTCTAACAGAATATTGTATTATTTTGACAGGCCTGTCAGTCTAGTAGTTAGTGACCCTGACTGCTATGCGGGAGGTCGTGGGTTCGATTCCCACCCAGGACAAATGTTTGTGTGATGAGCTCAATCATTTGTTCTGTGTATGGGTGTAATTTATCCATAATATGTATCTATGTATTTAGAAATATATAAGTATGTTTATCAGTTGTCTAGTACCCATAACACAAGCTCTGCTTAGCTTGGGACTAGATGGCGTTGTGTGATAGTTGTAGACATATTATTTATTTATTTTTATTTTATTTTATATTTTCTTTGGACCAAAAATCTATGAAGAGTTGATGATATCTTTCTCGAATATTTTTTTGCCAAGTTTAACTTTATCTATCACGTTTTCTTATGATGGTAAATCAATATGAAACAAAAATAATCTTAAAATAGGTAGGTTACTGTACTCCGGTTATTTTTACAATCAATAATATTTACAATCTCTTTGTTTAATTATATCAGACTGGACACCCAATTAATTGGTATTTAAACAAGAGGCAGTCATTGACACTTGTTGACTATTTTAATGTTTACTTTCATTAATTGGCTTGATGATATCATTCACCTGAGATTCAATCAACTTGGTTTTTTTATCTTAATGATATTTTTTAATGATTTTTTTAGAGCAGTGGTGGCCGAGTGGTATCGACCCCGAATTACGAGTTGTAGGTCGCGGGTTCAAACCCAGCCAGGCGGCATTACTTAGTGTAATTTATTTCATCACCACTGCTCTCAAAACGGTGAAGGAAAACATCGTGAGGAAACCGGCATGTCCGAGAACTTAAAATTCGAAGACATGTGACATCCACCAATCCGCACTGGGCCCGCGTGGTGGATTATGACCCATTCCCTCTCCTAGAGAGGAGGCCTGTGTCCCAGCAGTGGGAACGTTGAAAAGGCTGATGATGATGATGAATGATATTTTGCAAATATGTATATTCAGCGGAATTCTTCGAAAATGCATTTATAACCTATTGACCACCTCAATTACAGACACAATTAAAGAACAATAGATTTCGAGCGCCGGCGCTCGCTTTGGGCTTAATGAACTAAATGACATCAAGAGATTCTTTAAAAGTCAAGTTCTAATGGGAATGTTCTAAAATAAACCATCTCATGACTATCTCAGACAAATCTGCATGGTCCTCATGTGATTTGATTACTACATATTTACTGTATGGACTTTAGAAGAGACTTTAACCCCTGTGTTTGTTTCGGTGTTTCTTCTCAGTGTCAGCTAGGAAACACTGGACTCATCTAGTTCGAATAAAAAAAATTTTGTAAAAGTGTTTTTTTAAACCTACTTGCAAAATAAAGATCACTTATCATTAAACAAAACAAACATCGTGAGAAAAACGGCATGTTCTAGAACCAAAAATTCGAAGATTCGTCGCTGGACCCGTGTTGTGGATTATATCCCATTTTCTCTGCTAAAGAAGAGGTCTGAATTCCAGCATTGGCAATATTTCTTTTTTTATTAGTAGTAGTGGGGACTGAGTGGTAACAGCCCGTACTTACGAGTAGTAGGTCGCTGGTTCAAACCCAGCCGGGCATAACACTTTGTGTGATTTATTTCATCACCACTGCTCTCAAAACGGTGAAGGGGAACATCATGATGAAACAGGCATGTTCTAGAACCAAAAATTCGAAGACATGTGACATCTACCGCTGGGCCCTCGTCGTGGATTATATTCCATTCTCTCTCCTGACTCCCAGCAGTGGGAACATTAGCTGACTATGCTTATAGCCTTGTTTGCTCATACTCGTTACTTTTTTTATGGTGAGTAAAATCATCTAATGACGAATCCCGCCCTCGGGCAGAGCAGGCGACAGTGTCAGACTTTTACTGACTAAACGACCCACCCCCTTCCTCCTTAGCCTTCATACCGGGGTCGGACCTTTCGGAAACCAGTAGGCTTCAGTCCTGCAGTAGGGCCCTTTACATTGACTTTGAGAGTGTCCATGGCGTTTCTTGCACATTCTTCTCCATAGAGATCTACACCTTGGAACGTGCAAATTAGCTTCAATTTTGACATTTCAAAAGTGCCTGTAAATGTTCTATTTGAAATAAATGATTTTGAGTTTGAGTTTAACTATGCTTTAATGATATCAAAATATGTATAACTAGCTTTTGCCCGCGGCTGCGCCCGCGTGGTATTGGAGTTGCCTAATAAGAAGTTGTATATCCCGCGGGAACCTTATGTTTTCCGGGATAAAAAGTAACATATGTGCTATTTTGGAGTATACTCTATCCTTGGGCCAAATTTCATACAGATTCATCAGGCCGTTTTGGCGTGATTGAGTAACGAAACCAAAATAATAAATTGTATATCCCACAGGAACCTTATGTTTTGCCGGGATAAAAAGTAGCCTGTGTCCTATTCCGGAGTGTGTCCTATGCCTGTGCCAAATTTCATACAGATCCGTCCAGTCGTTTTGGCGTGATTGAGTAACAAACATCCAAATATCCGAACATCCAAACATGGTAACTTTCGCATTTATAATATTAGTAAGATAATTAACCTTCTCCTTTCTTCTGTTCCAGTGGGCTTGGGGCACGGATCTCGTTCTCAAGAAGAAGAACCCGACTGCGTTGCCCCAGTTCGAGATCTCCGTCACCAGCCAACCGGTGCAGCCTCAACGGAACTAAATAACGGTTTTACATAACTAAGTCTACGACTATGACTTTGTGATTGATTTCTGAACGACGCAGAAGGGACAGTGCTGTAAAAATATGGGAGTGTAGAAAAATTACGCGATGTCAATAGTATATTTTAATACAAGTGCAGAAAGTTTGTCATTGCGACCGAGGCAAGTGTGTTATATTGCCGAAAGCTGCAGTGACAAATTTTCTCGAGTTTCAAACGACGTTTTTCAATATACTTATGAAGAAATAATAATAAAAGGGGGTTGGTCCGCATCTTGTGACCTTGACAGGCGACCAGCCTGATACGATAAACGCAATAAAATTGTGGCGGGGGAAAAGCACATGCTTTTTTCTGCACTAGTGCGGAAAACAGTTTATTGTGCGACTATAAGCTGTAGGATAAGAGCGCAAGAAGCGTTTTTCAAACATGTGCGTACAGCTAAAGAGTGGAATTCCTTGCTTGATAGCTACCACCTAGAGTTCTTTAAGCCTAGAATGAATAGGTTACTTCTAGGCACGCGTAATCTTCTAGTTAAACCACAATTTTTAAATAACGTGAAAAAGCTACAAAAAGTTGTTTCTATTCACCCCCGTTTATTTCTATTCACCCCGTTTTACGGTATTTTATGAACTGCTTATTTCCATAATAATTTCCTTACACTTATCGGTCAATTTGTGATAGCTTTGTGAGGTTTTTAATTCTATTTTTGGAAGCCTGTAAAGACAGTTGTATGAGGATAAATAAATAGATATAGTTTTTGCAAACACTGATGAAGTTTCTGCTAAATGAAGAAACAATCATAAAGACATAGTTATTAGTTATGATAATAACTTGTTATTTAAGTCAGATGGCTGTGTAATATACGTTGTATCAACGTCTAGGTACTAGTTTAAATTATATTTTATGTGATACTTATATTTAGGTTAAATTGGTAAATGATAAAATTAATTTAATAAAAAAATCTCATAATAAAGAAATTTTATTTTTTCCTTGATCCCTATCCCTATATATTATTTATTGCCTAAACCACAATTTATAAATATCTCAGCCAGGAGCTATTTATTCAGCAGATAGAAAACCAATTGCTTTAATTAAGGATGTCATCTATGAAAATCATAAAATCGTAAATCCCTAGATTTACGATTTTATATGCTTTAAGATAAAAAAAAAAACAGATTTTTGTTTCAACTAAGAAAAGGACGACGAAAAATTTCACTACACATTGAGAGTAGAGTCAGTCAGAATCATGTTCTAAATTCATGGATATTTTTTTACATGGTGCATACTAGACCATCTGTCATATCAACTTTGTATATAGAGGAGAGAATAAAGTAATAACAAGTTTTCAATGAAATTTTTTTTTTTCATAGCAAGCTTTTATAGCGGTGGTCTATACTTATATAAATAAAACTCGTCAAGACGATTCACACGAGCCCAAACTCGACGTGGTTGTGCCGTTTAATTACAGAGTTCCTATGGCTACCTCGCGATTCCATCATCAGATCAGCTCCATGTCATCATAATATTGCATTGTCATCCGAACTAAACGTGTATACTAAATTTCAACTCAATCGGAAACCGGGAAGTGGATCAAATTTAAGTTGCAAGATTTGATTACAGAACGACAGACAACGGGACAGGTGAAACTAAATAAAAGCTTGTAAAATTTCTATATAAGGCAGGAAAAAGTATAATGGCCCCTCCCCCTCTCACTTATTTCCTGTTTTAAATGGAAAAATAAAAAAAGCTATCCCCGTGATTTAAGTTTTTTAATAAGGCTGCGCTAACATTCATAGTCGAAAGTCACCAGTTTGGTGATATATAAAAAGTGTAAATTGTGTGAAAGAATGCGTACTAACCACCATTTGCTCAATAGCTAACGCCATCTACCCGCTACATACGGAACTACGCAGTATCATGAATTAATGCAGAAGTTATGAATGCAACTGCCGCAAAGATTAGAAGAGAGTATCATTCTACAGATGACGCTAATAGAATAATAAAGAAGAGAACGACTCAGAATACGTCATGTTTGTAAATCTTTTCTTTCTTTCTTTCTTCTACTTCTATCGATCAAGACGAGGCACTAGTCTTTATACTTAGCGCTAAATAAGCTGTTCCAAAGACTTTACAGCTAATATTATGTCCGAATTTGAAGCGCCAATCGCAGTCCAGATAATTAATTTGACTAATATTGTATGCGGGTTGCCGATAAAGCGAAAAGAATCGCCAAACTTAAGTGGCAATGGACACATTGCACGCAGAACAAATGGCCGTTGGGGCCGAAAGGTTCTGGAGTGGCGACCGCGTACCGGAAGACGCAGTGTTGGAAGGCCTCCCACAAGGTGGACCAATGACCTGGTCAGGGTTGCTGGAATCCGATGGATGGATGTCTTTGGGGCGGCGCTTGGCTACCCCAAATTCTACCTCCGGTATCAATGTTTATGGTGTGCCTGTAAATAAATTCAGAGCAAAGCGCTGACAGATAACTTGTAGCTAATAGTTATCACATACTAAAACTAAGAAACAACCGAGCACCGACAAGTGTGTAAGATTCTAGTCGTTTCAAAAGACCAAATACTGCAAAATTGCTCGAAGATACCATTACCCTGGGATGCAAAGGGAAACTGAAGGAATACGGGTGGATTCTAGTCAATAAAAGACACTTCCTTTCGCTCCGCCTAGAGCGGTCAACGACACTCGTGATCAGTTACTTATATTTTAACAAAATCTTTGCATTCTCTACTCCGTCATCACCGGTCCTTTGAGCCAGATTAGGTCAAAAATGCGGATTGGATAAATAGGTAACATAGACCAGTCTCGCATTTTCCTGCATTATATATCTACACTAATATAATAAAGAGGTAAAGTTTGTTTTTTTGTTCGTAGGAGGTAATCTCTGGAACTACTGCTCCGATTGGAAAAATTTTAGGAATAATAGAAAGCTGCTTTACTCCTGAGTGACATAGGCTATATTTTATTACGCGGGCGAGGCCGCTGACAAAAGCTAGTATGTTATATAGTGTGTATCTGTAATACATACCATGATTGAAAAGAGTGTCCATGGAGTTTGTTGCACAATCTTCACCATAGAGATCTATCTACTCTTAGGAATACGCAATTAGCGTCATTTTTTTCTGACAAACCGACTTCTTGACTTTACTAAGTGCCTGTAAAAGTTTATTAGAAACTAGCTTTTGTCAGCGGCTTCGCCCGCGTACATAAAATATAGCCTATGTCACTCAGGAGTAAAGCAGCTTTCTACTATTGCAAAAATTTCTCCAATCGGACCAGTAGTTCCAGAGATTACCCCCTACAAACAAAAAAACAAACTTTACCTCTTTATTATATTAGTGTAGATGTAGATAAACGCTTTGAATCTTTGATATAGGCTCGTAAAACCACTAATAAATTGGTGTATAGTAAGCGACAAAAGCGGTAAGTTGGACCATTTAATAGGGGTTATGTGTACTAAAGCGATCGAAACGTTGTAGGTTTCGAAGAACACTGTGCTACAGGTCACCATATATTATAGAAAGATGGATAGGAGAGCAAGAGTGTGACACAGTCAAATATTTTGTTGTCAGGATCTTGTTGTTTTGATCAGTTATAATCATGCACGTGCCAAGAGAGACCTATATACTCATAGTTGTTGATGTGTTTCTGACTTTTTCGGTTGAATTTAAATTAAAGCCAGAAGAAGAAGAAATCAAATAATGTATTATCATTTGCTTAACCACTTTAGGGTTGGTACCGGATAAAGTCTTGATGGCTACGTGTTGTCTACCAAACAGCCTGATACCCTAAACCCTCGATGACCACTTAACGTAGTTATCGTTCATAATAAAAATCATTTTCATAATAATATCATTTATTTGCTTGAAATATGGTTGCAAGTACAGGTCTTAAAATACAAAAGTTTCTTCATATTTCGCCTCATATTCAGCATGCAAATATGATGTTGTGATGTGGTAGAAAAAAAAATCAGCTGAGTTATGATACTGTTGATTGATTTTTTAACGGGCACACGTTTTTTTGCATATTATTGTATTGTACCTTTTGAATATCGTAATTAGAGACATAACAGAAAGACAATAGGTGTATTACAGGGCTCAAGGGTTTAAATAAACATATCACAGGATAGCATAGCATCATCATCATCATGTCAGCCGAGCGACGCCCACTGCTGGGCCTCCCCCAAGGATCTCCACAACGATCGGTCCTGTGCTGTCCGCATCCAGCGGCTTCCCGCGACCTTCACCAGATCGTCGGTCCACCTTGTAGGGGGCCTGCCCACGGAGCGTCGTCCGGTACGCGGTCGCCATTCGAGAACCTTTCCACCCCAACGGCCATCGGTTCTCCGCGCTATGTGTCCCGCCCACTGCCACTTTAGCGATGCAATCCTTCGAGCGATGTCGGTTGATTTCGTTTTCCTGCGGATCTCATCATTCCTGATTCGATCAAGCAGGGAAATATAAAGCATCGCTCTCTCCATTGCTCGCTGGGTGACATAGCATAGCATTGCATAGCATTGCATAGCATTGCATAGCATTGCATAGCATTGCATAGCATTGCATAGCATTGCATAGCATTGCATAGCATTGCATAGCATTGCATAGCATTGCATAGCATTGCATAGCATTGCATAGCATTGCATAGCATTGCATAGCATTGCATAGCATTGCATAGCATTGCATAGCATTGCATAGCATTGCATAGCATTGCATAGCATTGCATAGCATTGCATAGCATTGCATAGCATTGCATAGCATTGCATAGCATTGCATAGCATTGCATAGCATTGCATAGCATTGCATAGCATTGCATAGCATTGCATAGCATTGCATAGCATTGCATAGCATTGCATAGCATTGCATAGCATTGCATAGCATTGCATAGCATTGCATAGCATTGCATAGCATTGCATAGCATTGCATAGCATTGCATAGCATTGCATAGCATTGCATAGCATTGCATAGCATTGCATAGCATTGCATAGCATTGCATAGCATTGCATAGCATTGCATAGCATTGCATAGCATTGCATAGCATTGCATAGCATTGCATAGCATCAGCCTTATAATGTTCCTACTGCTGGAAATCCTGCCTCCTCTCTAGGAGAGGGAATTGGTTGTAATCCACCACACGGGCCCAGTGCGGATTGGTGGATGTCACATGTCTTCGAATTTTTGTTCTAGGTCATGCCAGTTCCTTCACGATGTTTTCCTTCACTGTTTTGAGAGCAGTGGTGAAGAAATTAGTTACACAAAGTAATGCACCTGACTAGGTTTAAACCCGCGACCTACCGGTAAATCTCTCTTATAAAAGAAAAAAATAACATATTATAGTTGCTTATTCAATTTCGTCCACAGTAACTGCGATTCAAGGTAGAATCCCCCAGTCACTCTACAATTAATATTACTTTAATATCTCTGCTTAATTTACCGAAAAACAACAATGCACTGTATAATAATAATAATATATGTAATTACTAGAGAATTAAAAAAAAACGATTCAATACAGTTACGAATATATATGTTTATAATTATTTATTTAACTATTTACGATACGATATGTTACGTACAGATACAATGTAGAAGGGTACTGCTTATTTCCAAAGTATCTTCCAGCAAAACTGCTAAAGGAAATATAGCACCCGCAACTTTACTTCTGGGTATGTAAAAGAAACTGAGATCTAAAGCTTGCAATAGTACTCCGATACACTAGGGGACAAAATGACCCCAAATATGACGTACAACGTTATCAAATTGTCCAACATGTCATGTGAATGCGTTGTATAATGGAAAAGGGCAAGTTGAGGGACGCCTGGCGACGTTGCAGCGACACGTTTTTTTTTTCTATTGTAGGTGAAAATCATCCAGACAGAGGAGTTAGTGATAGCGTGACGGGTGACAGGACAAAATGGAAGAAAAAAACATATTGCGCCGACCCCAAATAAAATGGGACAAGGGCAGGAAGATGATGTAGGTGAAAATCATCCAATGACGAAACCCGCTCTTGGGCGGAGTGGGAGACCAGTGTCAGACTCTTACTGACTAAAAAACCTACCCCGTACCTTCCTTGCCTTATTCCTAGAGTCGAGGTAACAGTTTGCACCACCCGAGGCTCCAGGAGGCTTCGACCCTGAACACGTACAGTACGGCCGTAGGATCCTGGCGAGTCTGAAGCTAGGATCAGGGGCCTTAGACAAGTGGCAATCGCTCCGTGTCGAATCCATTTCTCAGTTCGATTTCGTCTTAACGATGTCGACCACAAAATGGTAAACAAAGTGACATCGACTAACATATCGATAAGTCGAAGTGTTGGTTCGATAAAATAACAACTTCTTGGCTATGGTTATCGAATTAAAACGTCCAATTTGACGGTTAAACAACTAATAACAATTAGCGAATCGAAAACGTTTGACCACGTGACTTTTCGAAGGCATATGTCAGTTCCATACATTTGGAGTTTCGAATTTCGTTATCGTTAGTGAGAATGTGACTTTGTCTAAGCCCCCTGAACATTTTAGGGCTTGAAAACGCGTACAAAAATAAATGCAATCTGCAGTTGTTATTGCTGTTAAAAACTGTTATTGGCATTTAATTTTTTTGACGTGACAACGTCTTAAATTAGGTTGCGGCTGGGAGTCACTTATGAAAAAGTGTAACGCTCGGTAACGTTACGATGAGTCACCGAACGAGAGAGAGGCCCGCCGAATGCCTTGCGTCTCTCTCCCACTCAACTATGATCGGTCTGCCGCGCGCGCAGCACTAGAGAATTAGGACGTTGTCACGTAAAATCTTCGCCCGTAAAACCGACTTTACAGGCAACCATTTTTTTTAACCTTTATTTTCGTATGCATTTTCAAGCGCTAAAATTCACAGTCTAACTTCAGACTCGCCAAGATCCAACAGCCGTACTGTAGATTGAGCGTTACGCGTCGTGTTGCGGGACATTTTATCCACTAATATATCAGCTCTTCTAGCCAAGTCATGAACCTTTTATTTCGACTCTCTAGTAATTAGTATAAATATCATGTGTCATCATCATCATCATCATCAGCCTTTTAATGTTCCCACTACAGGGACACAGGCCTCCTCTCTCTAGGAGAGGGAATGGGCCATAATCCACCACGCGGGCCCAGTGCGGATTGGTGGATGTCACATGTCTTCGAATTTTTGGTGTATAAATATCATGTGTAGTTATAATTAAATATCATAAAACTGTAAGCGGTAGCGATAATCATTGTAGGAACTATTACACTTCATTCTGTAATTTTGTACGATGTAAACTTGGCCCAGGAACCCAGCCCCTTAACCCAGCCAGGCGCATTACTTTGTGTCATTTATTTCATCACCACTGCTCTCAAAACGGTGAAGGAAAACATCGTGAGGAAACCGGCATGTCCTAGAACCTAAAATTCGAAGACATGTGACATCCACCAATCCGCACTGGGCCCGCGTGATGTGGATTATGGCCCATTCCCTCTCCTAGAGAGAGGAGGCCTGTGTCCCTGCAGTGGGAACATTAAAAGGCTAATGATGATGATGATGAAACTTGGCTACGAATTTTGTTGAGATAATGTCATTTCCATACATTTGATTCGATTTCTACTAGCGTTCACAAATGTAGATTATCCACTTGGCTAGAGGAGCTGAAGCTATAGGCTTACAACCTCTAAAAAAGTAGTAAAATCCTAATATTGATATCTGAAATTAAACGCCACTCGTTGATGTCTTTTCTATGAGTAACCGATTTTATCCGGTATTCTATGATAATTAGTAGGTGTTTAAAAATAGGTTAATGCTTGTAAAGAGATGTAGCGACCCAGTAGTGATAACCGTGGCATTTGAGTGGCAAATCGTAGATTCGATATTAGAAAAACATTTTATGCGAATAATTTCTTCTTCGCTAATTTTCAACCAAACAAACGAAGATTTATTAATTCTGTTTTTAGGGTTTATTCATATATAATTACTAGCTTTTGCCCGCGGCTTCGCCCGCGTGGTATTGAGGTTGGGGTTTCCGGGATAAAAAGTAGCCTATGTCCTATTCTGGAGTGTATCCTATGCCTCTGCCAAATATCATCCAGATCCGTCCAGCCGTTTTGGCGTGATTAAGTAACAAACATCCAAACATCGTAACTTTCGCATTTATAATATTAGTAAGATTTTTTTTAACACTGGAATTTATTAATAATCATTTTAATTTTTTTTCATGCACCTGCCATGTTTTCTCTTCACCACTCTTGGTTGAGAATGCCTAAGGCATGTCCGCCTATATACCTTTGTGTGACATAAAGTTCTTATAAATAAATAAATAAGATGTGTGACATCTATTCTGGGCCTGTGTGAAGGCAACGCAGCGACCCATGTTTGAAATGATATCAGAACAAATCTCTCATCACACAAACCTTTTTCCTGGGTGGGAATCGAACTCACGACCTCTGGCATCGCAATCAGGGTCACTTACCACTAGACCAACAGGCCCAATGACCAAATTGAGCTTACCGAGCAGTTCTTAATAGTCTTATAATTTCTCCACCTCTATTAATTCTTAATATAAGAAAGTCTAGCTAAGGGCATCGCACCACACTATTTACATACAATTAAACACAATAAGAAACGAATCCCTAGGCCTTACGGGGCATTATTTCACCGTCCACCATACCCTGACCATCTTATTACAATACCTGTTTCACAATCTAATCAAAAACCAACTTTAACAACACAAAAATAAAGTCCAAATCAACTTAATGCAGGTGATTGGAGAAGCTTGGTAACGGGTGTTGGAAAATGAACTTTGGTGTTTGGTGATAAAGTTTAGATTTGGTTGTTAGTGATGTGTGAAGAGGCTCGCGTAAGATTGGTAAGGTTTACTTTCGCCGGCGGGTGATGGCGGTCGGAATGCCCGATGTGCCGACTAGCCACGGTGCCGAGTCTACCACTTGACCATAGAGTATGCGTGGGAGGAGATGAGAAAGTAGGCATTACTTGAAGGAAAGAATCAGATCTGACATCAGTGCTTCTGATGGTGGTGAGTAAAAATCATCCAACAACAAATCCCGCCCTTGAGTGGAGATAAAAATAGTGTCAGACTCTTACTGACTAAACATAAACAATCCACCCCGTTTCTAAGTAACCTTCATAACAGGGTCAGAGCCTTACTTTAAGACATGAACTTTTGGCTCCAGTTTGCTTCGACCCTTCTGCAGGATCCCCACGGGTTGCTGACAACTCCTTGAGGCGCGCGGGAACAGTGCGCGCCATCGATGACTGGACTTGGTCCGGACGGTTACCAGACGATCGAACTGCGAGCCTACGGCGCTGCCAGTATGTTGTAGAAGTAGAGAAGTATTGGTTCTTTTGAACCACTATTTGATTTCTGAACGTTAAATAATAAATGCCAGTGATACTTCGTGTACTGACACGAAGAATCACTGGCATGACATATTCAAAATTATTTGAAAATGTTCATAACAGTTCATTACAGGTGAATTTTTTTTTTCATACATGAAAAATTTTTCAAAGAGCAAAAGAATAAAAATATAATAAAAACCTTTATTTCAGATCATATAGGTCTATCACATATAGTTTTCGTAGGGTTGGAAGGACCAACCAAGTATAAACGAAAACACATACTGGTCTAGTGGTACCAAAAAAAAATTAGATTAGGAGTTCCTTAAGGAAGTATATTGTGCCCCGTTCTATTTAAACTCAAATAACACTGATACTTGGTCCAAAATGTTTATTAACATCTACGATTGCATCACTACTGACCGTCAGGTGAGATCGCAGTCAAGCATTAGTTTAAAACAAATTAAAAAATAATTGGTCCGCCATATTGGATACGCCGCCATGATGGATTTAGAATGACGTCACATTATTTTTCTAGTTATTCTTGGCAAGCCCTTTTATTTGATACCCATATTGTAGGAATGCATTAAAAATAATTGGTCCGCCATATTGGATACGCCGCCATGTTGGATTTAAAATGACGTCACACAGTTAATCATGCATTGTCATCCGAACTAAACGTGTATACCAAATTTCAGCTCAATCGGAAAGCGGGAAGTGGATCAAATTTAAGTTGCAAGATTTGAATACAGAACGACAGACAACGGGACAGGTGAAACTAAATAAAAGCTTGTAAAATAAATAAAAAACATATACCTACGTGTAAATTCTCGTAATAATGCCGAAGTTAAATCAACTTTAATCTTTTGAATACCGTAATTAGAGACATTACCTTGGGGCTCAAGAGTTTAGTAGTATTACTATACTAGTAGTATATCGGGCTGGTGTCCGCAACTCCATGTCTAAAGCGCGTATTTTGTGTACGTGGCTCAAGTGAATATACCTAAAACAATTTTTGCTATGGACAAGTATGATGTAGGATCAGATTATGAAGCCCATATACACTGTGAAATTTAAATGGTTGTTTTCCCGCGGCAGAATGACTTGCCATAAGGAGTACTTTTGAAACATACAGTAAAAATGAAAAAATAAAAAGTTTTTTTTTATAAATAATTATTAAAAATATTCATCAACTCAAAAAAGCGAAAACAATAGTAACATTAGACGTAATTTGTAGGTACTACTAGAGTCGCATGAGCAGCACACCGTCAAAGGAAACTGATTCATTAAATATTTAAACCAAAATAAGCTCTCGCACGTTGTGATACGTCATAATTAGCTTGCACTCCACAGGTCCATTTTTTGTTTTTAATATTTTATTTTTTTATCAAACGTTTGTATTATCAAGACACAATCATTTCGCTGAGGGAAAACAACCATTAAAATTTCACGGTGTAGATTTACAAGAGTTTAAAACTAAAAGTTAAAACTACCATCAACGTCCTCACAGATGCAACACTCAACTCTCCACAAACGTCCACTCTGACGGAAAGGTTCTTTGTAGAGTCGACAGCGAACCTACAGTAAACAATTGCGGACAGTCCTCGCCCGTGCCCCGCGAGAGCCGCGCGCCCGCAACGACACTCAATGACCTCCCGACAGGTGTTTGTGATACAAATTCAAATATCGAATGAGAAAAAAAAAGAAACAAGATTCGTTCGTTTACTTTTTATAATTCTTTTTTCTCACAAACTTTTTTTTCTTAATGTACCGTTGTGATGTTTCCGTTAACCGTGTGTATTGTGCTGTGAGATCCAATGGACTGTTCTCGTGGAAAATGATTTTAGTTGCTTGCATCTCGCGTGTATTCTGTTTTTGACGTTTACGTGACGTTTCTGGCTGTATGGAGTAGGTTTGGATGTGTGGCTTTTGGCCTGTGCTGAGTAACGTTTTTGTTGTTTTTTTTTTAGGAGTTGTAAATTGCGTTGCTATTTATGTTCATTTTCTTAGCAATTGTTGCTACATATATAAAGTTTGTCAAGTTATTTTTATAAGTCAAACGTCCTTACTAGGTTGCCAAGTTGTATCTGTAGTTTCTCGTTGCAAAAACTTGCAACAGTTGTTACATGTCCAACTATTTCATAATACTGTAAAACGTATATAATTGGTAAAGTGATTCTCAAGAATATATGAATTTCAGGTTAAATAATACTTGGATTTTAATTAAAATGTTTCGTAACAGTAATTGGATTACTGAAATTGAGAACTAACCTAAATAAACTAGATTGAATTGATCCGGTTATCTTTCAATCTGCGTTACAATTTAAGATACTAAACTGACCCATATTCGGGCAAAGGAGGGACAAATATTTCAACAAAACCAATATACACTAGCATACTAGACTAAATTGATGACCACTACCGCCTAGATATCAACTATTTCAATAATTAGATTTATTTTTATTTTTTATTACAGATTTTTTTTATATTGTCAAGGACTCGGATATTTCAACAGAAAGCTTAATTTAAAAAATAATCGGAAAGCCGGTTTCAAAAGTTATATAATGAGTCCATATCAATGTTTCATAAATAATAATTAATTAAATGAGATAACAATTATCCAAATAAACAATGTATTCACACATAAAAAATAAAATATAAAAAGAAAGGAACAGAAAAATAGACCTGCAAAGGTGATGCTTATTTCTAATGAAATCATTTCCAGTATACCTGCGATAATAGAGTTAGAACTAGACACCGTGTATAATAGTAGTAATAGGAAAGTAAATACACAAAAAAAGAATCAACAACTAACAACTAAATCTTGTTGTTAACTGTGTTATTATGCAGGTGTATATGTAGGAACAATTACTGCTACATCATATATTTAATTATATTAATTCATCATCCTAACAACCATGTCTATATACTGCACACCTGCACTACAAAGCTAAGCAGAGCTATAAAGGCGTAGATTCCTATAGATACCATCAGACCAGAAACTGCATCAAATTTTCTCTTAAACTTAGGTATAAATATCACATTTGTGGCTAGCTAGATAGAGCAATAACCGACCTTGAAAACAAAGCCATAGAAAGACAAGAATATACCAAAGAAACAATAAAACGAATACCTAATAAAATTCCTTATCAATACCCGCATAGCGTACGCGTGTTATAGGTAGGAAGGTATGCAAATGTTACTTTAGCACTCAACGTAAAGATGTTAAAGTAACTGTATTGTTTTACAACATTTTTTTTTGCAAAATATTTTGGATTTTTCAGTGTTGTTGAGTGTGTGATAAAATCTGTCAATTTGCACCTTTAGTATGTCTGATAATGGTCTGATATATGGAGGTAATAGTTTACTCTACTTGACCTTCAATATGCTATGTGATTCCATTTTTTTTATTATTCTTGATAGGCTCGCGTTTGACCACAATCGCACCTGATGATAAGCGATGATGTGGTCGACGATGGAGCACGCTTGCCTAGAAGTAACCTATTCACTCTTGACTTAAAGACCCCTAGGTTGTAGCTATTTTGATCTTTCTTTTTTCTTTGCCATCCTTCTACCATTCTCTTTAAGCTTCTTCACTTTTTTCCTATCAATCACCTTCAAACGTTTATTAACTTTAAGACCATTCCTTATGCGGATTTCTCATTGCTCCTATTGAAACTCTAATTTGTCAACCATCATGTCAGCTCTATTCATCAAAGTATTTATAACATTAGCATTATTATTAATCACCTTCAAACTTTTATTAACTTCAAAACAACTAATGAAAATTTACCAAATATTGCTACCATTCAAGCTCTCAACTGCCTCTCTTGGTTTTCTCACCACTTTCATTCTTCAAAAATCGCATTTAGCGATAAGACCACCCATTGTAACACCTAAGTAATTTTAAGCTCCTAATGTACCAAATTGTATTTATGGTGTATCTACAAAATAGAATCTATCTTTCTATCTTCAAAGTATTTTTGAGAATTATATGCAAGAAATGAAGGAACATTTATAACAAACTTGGGTCACACGTTCTCAATAATAAAAAAATTAAGCACAAATCGATATTTGCATTACCAATAAATAAATAAACACAATTTGTGAATGAAACTTGCTAAGATACGTACCGTTGAGCAATAATAAAAAATGTCAGGGTCTTTGGCAGATAATAAATTTATTTCATGTCCAAATTTATGCCGGATATTTGTCAAATACAAGTTTATTAAATATTTTTTAATTATAAAATAAGTTAAGGTTTCGTGGCCATATATAAATATTTTAAAGCAAAGAAGGATCATGTATAAATTCCACAATGAGGTTACCATGCATGAGCATAAAGAGACATACCTACTATAAATCGTCTCATTATGTAAAACTAGCTACGGCCAGCGGCTTCACCCGCTTGAAAGACAAACTTTGGAACCCCGTTTCATCCCTTTGGGGGTAGAATTTAGGAAAATCCTTTCTGAAACCTTGTGAAAAATTTCACGCTCATAGCCTTGGTAGTATCGACTGTGCGTCGATATGTCAGTCAATCAGTTTTTCTTTTTATATATATTTTCTTGTGAACTGGGGACATATGAAAGAAAGATAAAAGTTTTTGTGTCAGTCTTCTATCTATGTCAAACTTTGACTGAATAAAACACCCCTGAGTTTCTTTTTGAATTTGAGCCGCGGTAACTCTTTCGAATAATCCTACTGTTGTGTTTTTCTCTAAGAGTAACAGTTATTATGATTTTTAAATTTTCTAACCAAAGTCACCTCACCAGTCACCCATCATGCTCGAACTAGCAACAGCTGCCAAACTGAATTTACGATTTTCATGTAAACGTAGACGCTGGCGGTAGCTTTTAACATTTCTTAGAGAATTATCTCAAAGAAATGCACTCTTCCCTGTGCCGAGAGCCAACTTTCCCAAGAGCTGTCATTGAGTATGATAATATGTCCAAACATCTTAAAGCTTCACTGTTACACAATCGACGAAATTCTGCCTTTACCAATACAGAAATCGACCATATTAATAATAATGCCAAAATGCTTAATGTTAATGCTATTTAATGAATCTTAAGATTAGAACGTGGAGGAATTTCAAGAAATGTGTAATGAACGCCAACATTTGGCTCGTTAAGCCGCCGCTTACCTTCGCCTTCTGGTCGGATGTGGGCAAACTGCATGCCTCCACAATGGTAACTACTATGTGCGTGGTAGGCTAGTGATGCGACACTTGTTTGTGATCGATTTCATTCAAAGTCAAAATCTTTTTATTTCACATAAGCCTACATGGGCACTTGTATACCGTCAGAAGCTAGTGCACGGTTCCAAATTGGTCGTTTCTTATGGAGAAGAACCGGCAAGAAACGTTATGGCTACTGATTTGTTCCAATATTTAAATTCACAATAAAATGCAGCTGATGGAAAATAAACTCAAATTACCTAAGTTAATGTTATTTTGCGATATTGTTGCATTTGCTGCAAAATTGATCGAAAGAGTTACCATGATCTAAGAATACGAATAACTGGTGGTGAATGGTGGTGGTGGAACACTGGTGGATTTTATTCAGTAAAAATCTGACACTTAATCTCGCTTAAACCAGTACAAGAGGAGTTATTTGACGACTTCTCCGCTTCATCATCATTACAATTTTTTATTTTTATTACATCAAATAAAGTCGCAGTCTGTCCCTGTTTTGATGTGGTTTCTTTTAATAGATGATTGTAGTGATTCAAGAGGAAAGTTTATATGTATATATATTTAATTTCCCTATTGCACCCGTGCGAAGCTGAGACGGGTCTCTAGTATACAATAAAAATCAATGCCACTTTTCGTTGTTATTTTATAACTCAAGAACGGGCTCACCTATCCTTACCAAATGTTTAGAGTGAGAGTATTCACCTCACAATTTTCTGCTGCCGGGAATGAAGTCGCGGATAAAAGCTCCTAAATTATAAATGTAAATGAATTGATCAGGGTTCATCATAGCTTAAAAATAAATACTTTAAAAGAGTATGTAGATACGTAAGTAAGTTACGACAATGAACATGTCAATGTTCTCAACTCCAAATACTCAATTCAGAAACCAGCCTACATAAACGTCCACGGCGCGCACCGTTCCCGCGCGCCTCAAGGAGTTGTCAGCAACTGCAGCTTGCGCAGCAACTGCAACTGCAGCAACCCTTCAGGGTCGAAGCCTCCTGGAGCCTAGAGGGTGGTGCAAACTGTTTCCTCGACTCCAGGAATAAGGCAAGGAAGGTACGGGGTAGGTTTTTTTTAGTCAGTAAGAGTCTGACACTGGTCTCCCGCTCCTCCCAAGAGCGGGTTTCGTCATTGGATGATTTGCACCTACCATAAAAAAAAGCCTACATAAACGTGCTGTCACATCACTATTACTAAACGAGAGCACTCTATGAGAGCAACTATGCAAATACATAACGATAAACCGAACTCGGCTCATGAATATGGACGCAGAGCAAGACCACAGCGCTGTGGTCGTAATATGTGGTGCATGTGTTGGTGGTAACAGAAGTCAACCGCTGACAAGATGCTTCAACATAGACTTAATCAGCCTTTGAATGTTCCAACTGCTGGGACTCGGGCCTGCTCTCTAAGACCAAAGTTTAAAACATGACACGCCATTAGCCCTGGTTTGTTCTTTTCCGGACGGCGAGATATCCGTTGCTTGTCGTCCGGAAGCATGAATGAAGTTTTTTTTTTGTGAAATTATGTCTTATAAAAATAGCAAAGTATCAGTAGGAGTGTGTTACGTGATACAGAAAAGTGTAACCTCGAATAACATTTTGCCGAAAGTTTACTTATCCGAAACACGAAACAACCAATGCTCGCTACAACGAAAATGTTGACACCGAAATCATGCTATCTCTAATTACATGATACAGAAAACTGTGAGGTTTTTCGTGACAGCGTGCATTCGTTATTAAGGGTTTACTATTAGTAAACCTACGGGGACGTCTTATTCGATATCACAGTTTTCTAAATCATGTTATTCGAGATGGCATGATTTCGGTGTCAACATTTCGTTGTAGCGTGCATTTGTTGTTAAGTGTTTCGGATTTTTAAACTTACGAATTCAATATTACTTTTTTCGGGATTATGTAACACACTCTATCAGTAGTCTTCAACATTCAACAGTGAAGCAAAAATTGCTCTAACAGAAATAGAAATCTATTACACAGCGCCATAGATCACCTACCCATCTATTATTGTAAGATAAATTGATAAAACCACATCAAACCACCTCCGGCTATTTCTCACAGTCCAGCTACATAATCTACTGTGATATAATCTAATAACAAACCACCTGTTGTACAATACCAGATTGCATGAAGAAATCTAAAGTAAAAGTAGTTTTTGGGATCATTCGTTTGCGCCCACGCATCGCCTACAATCGGCCAAGGCGTTGACCAACACTGCCCAAAAAGTTCTCCTACGTTATTTACTGGTTAATATCGCTTTCAAAATCGATTGGATCAGATTTTTAAAGATTATTTTAAAGGGATAAATAGATAGTAGATAAGTAAGCGATCTTCAAAGTTGAAGTAAGCTTACGTAGGTTTTTTTTTTATGGTGGCAGAAATCATCGAAGGACGAATCCCGCTCTTGGGATTCGGGAGACAGTGTCAGTCTTCTACTGATTAAACGACCCACCGTTCCTTCCTACCTTAGTGCAGAGGTAAGTTCGAAGATATGTAAATTTTTTTCAAAAATTTCTTTGATTTGATATGACCTGACGTCCGATTATAATTAAGGTATCTTCAAGGCTTCGTGAATAGGCTCTTAATAAACTTGTGCGCCCCACCATCAATGATTACTTTTTTGCTTACCATCAAGTGGATTCGCAGTTAAGCACTAGTTTATACCAATCACATAATAAAAACTTAATTTTTACAATATTTAAATATCATCAGCACTTATTTAAAAAAACAGCGTTAAATTTATTATTAAATGATGCTTGTTATTAGTCTTCCAATTATTGGTTTAAGGAAGAGTGGGGTCGTAGTGGTAATATCTCGCTATCTCTTTTCTGCATACGTAACCTAATGTCGGTGACATCCTTATACTATTATTTGATCGAGTCCCCCTCTACCCCATTTAAAATGTTTGATTACTATTGATATTTTTTCTGATTGCGATTTTAAATAATTTTACTTTTTAATACAAACAATAAAAAAATGAAGTCAAGCACAAAATCGGAAAATGTCTTATCCGAAACATAAGGATTGGTCGTCATATTTGCATTTATTATTCATTAAATAAATAGGTGCCGTTTTATGTCTTGTTCGCAAGTTTTTATGATCGTTGTTATTATCCATATGTCTAGTTGCCTACTTGGTAGGCATAGGCAGTAAAAGAGATTGCCCAAATTTGTATGTAGTAACGTACCGACTGGTGTCAAACCAAATGAATGAATGAATAAAATTGATTTCGGAAATAACTATGTTATTTTTTGCAAAAGTAGAAATTCTTAACTATCCCCATTTTTATGTTTTTAATGTGGTTAAAAAATAGTACAGTATACACATGAATAAAACATTTTTTTTTTTTGGTAGTATTATAATCGTGATACAATATAGTGTTTTTTTTTATGGTAGGTAAAAATCATCCAATGACGAGTCCCGCTCTTGGGCGGAGCGGAAAACAAGTGTCAGACTCTTACTGACTAAACAACCTACCCCGTTCCTACATCGCCATACATACCAGGGGCCTTCCTTTTCAGACACAAACCCGTGGCCCTGATTGGCTTCGACCCTTCTGCAGGGTCCCTACGGTTGCTGACAACTCCTTGAGGCGCGCGGGAACAGTGCGCGCCGTCGACGACTGTGTGGGGTATGGGGTATGTGTGGGGTATGGGCGTTCTCTTTTATGTTTCATACAAGAAAAAACCTTAAAAACTTTTATAACTTAACAGGTTTTTTTTTGTAAGGTTATGTTTTTCAAATAGTTGTATTAATATCTCCTGGTAGGACCTCAGGGCTGCAGTAACTCTTTCCAATCGTTGTTGGTATAGAAGCCGTATCTATTGTCAAAAATTTCAGAAAAAATCTTGTTTTTAATTATGACATTTTCACGCTAAAACTACGTCTCAATCTGTATAATTAGTTTAACCATAATGATATTAAATGAATTAATTAATTATAATGAAGTGATTATCATGGGTATTAGTACCGTATAATTTGTGCAAATGTTAGCTATATTAGTGAAGCTTTTATAAAACCAATATCAACAGATTTCAAATGATCTTATTAATACATAATGTCGTTTATACTTAACATTAGGCAAAAATTTGTGAGCGTGTTGCAGATTTGATTAAAAGGCACAGGGGTAGACTACATGTGTAAGTTTTTTATAACGTTGCCCAACACAAAGATTTACTCCTATATAGTGGTTGAGTTTACAAACATGTAAACTCACATACACAAGATACCCAAACCCGTAACATTCAGACCCGTAACTTTCAGACGCGTAATACCCATGTGTAGGCTACACAAATATTTTTGTCGTACTCGGATCGAACCCGATACTTAAAGCACAGCAGTTAATCTCTCAACCACTGTGCTTACCGTGCTGACCTACACTCTAACATAGGATATTTCATCAATGGTTTATACCAATATCGTGCTACCTGTTGGTAGCGTTAACTCAGAACTAGTACGCAAGACATGTATTTTCATAATTGGCTTAGTTTTTGCCCCGACTGCGACCGTTTAATCGTATGGAGAACATAAATACCTCGTAAGGTATCATTACACTTGCACGTTCTGATACTTTGCCGATGTCTTTGACGTGTGGCCTAAGTTATGAATGGTTAGCGAGATCTTTACCTTAATGTAAGCTTGAGTTTATCTTTACTAAAAAAAATCACATATATCCACTTTGCACAATACAGCGCAGAAATATGAACTCTAATATAAAATGACTTAAGTTACAAACTTACGCCTTGTTGTATGAATATTAGTCCTTCATGCTCAAATGGCTGAACAGAATTGGAAGAATTTTGGTACACAGGTAAACTATGTCCTGAATAAGCACCGACGACACTTTTTATCCTATTTTCAATATTTATTCGCATTTTACATCCTATTATGGCATATTTTTGTCAAGCAAGCAACAAACTGTCATATTATCTTTTCATCCTTTAATACTACATAAATAAACCCATTGAATACCAACTTCGCAATATTACGTATCTGGTTAAAACGTCAGGGGTCGACAAATAGCAACCTACGAAATATTACGTATTTTGATTTGACACTCATTTTCGACATAAAAAAAAATGTTTATTTCTATTACAATAGGCATTTTGATACATATTATTGGAGATCACCTTTTAAGTAAAGCATTGCTTGTATTAGGTGACTCCGTGCTTCCACTTGTCATATTTACTTATGCAATTGAAATGGAGACAATATTGACATACAATGATTATTAAAAAAAATATAAAAAAATAGGTAATTGAATAAAGAAGGAAAACCCCTCTCTTTGAAGAACGACATTCAATGGGACAAGACAGTAGTCTTGTCACTCAAATATCAATAATCTCACAAAAACATTAATAATAAATATCATGAATCTCAATAGTCTAATAGTACTAGTTACTACTGGTTCTCTCACTTCCCCGCTACAGCTCATCACTTACACCACACGCGCCCCGCTAGCACGCGAGCAGAGCGTTGAGTCTAGCTCAACGCTCAGCTAAGTACGTTATCGTTGATAAAAACAGTGCTGATGCAACGCACCAATGACGGACTGGCATGCTACCAGCGGTATTTAGACTAGCAGAGCGGGTAGGTGGACATACTGCAATTATACGTTCATTAAAGTTAGGTGACCATTTAAATTTAGACTAAAAAATATGTTATTACACTTATTTGGTGACTTTTTTTTTAACTATGGCGCTTAACTGCGATCCCACCTATTGGTAAGCAGTGAAGTAATCTTTGACGGTGAAGCACACTAGTTTATTAGGAGTCTATTCATTCTTAGCCTCATGGATAGTATGACAGGTAATCCAGGGATTCTCGAAAGAAAGACAAAGAAGGTACATGGTTTTAGTCGGTTAAAGTCTGACACGTGCTCCCACACCGCCCTAGAGTGAAAGAAGTTAGTAGATGAATTCCTTTGATGCAAAAAGCGTAAATTTCTGTCTAAGATTGCATGCGCTAGTATTCAGACTAGCAAAGCAGGTAGGTGGACTGGAGATACTGCAATTATGTTTTCATTAAAACTGGGAGATATAACGTAAGACTAAGATAGTTATTGCACTTATTTGGCTTAAGGTGTAAGCACCAGGATAACAATTATTTTTTTAAATTATATAAGCTAGTAAGTAGTTGATTGCGCCCCATCTGATGGTAAGCAATAATGCAATCATTTATATTGAATATAGTGTTTTAAGAGCCTAATTATACACTATGGCTTTAAAGACACCACATTGGTTGCCGAAAGGGAACCCCTGGGTTTTGGGACACAAGGCCAAGAAGGAACATAGCTGTAGCTGTGTTTTAATAGAAATAAACAGCTTTTTTTTTAGCCGTGTAGTTTTAGTCAGTAAAATTCTGACACGCCCATTCACTCCACCCTAGAGCATGTGAAATTAGTAAATTAATTCACATCTTAAAAAAGGCTAAAAGACACCAAATAGACAGATATACACTTTATTTTAGGTACACCATAAACACAACTTTGTACGTTAACTTAAAATTACAATGAGCGGTCTTATCGCTAAAAGCGATTTTTCAAAGACAACCTTTGGATGGATTCGACAGAGGAGAAAGATGCACGGGTAGTTTGTGGCTTACTATTTACATATATGTACATAATGCATAGCTAATGACATTCATATACTAACTACTACTAATACTATACAAATAATATATACCAAATTAAATGTTCTTAAGTTTTTCCCCTTGTGCAAGATGCATAAACTTTAAACCGCTGTCCCCCGAACTTCTCCCGCTCTTAGCCACACCCGTGGACCCCGCGGTCTAAGAAGGCAAATGGCAAATAAAGGATAGTTGCTCTTCGATCCTAAGACCACGGGTTTCCTTTTCAGAATTCCCTACGGATTGCTGACATTTTTTGAGGAGCACGTGGAACATCACGCGCTGTCGACAACTTGGGCTCGGTCTGGTCGATGAATCTGAGATACCCATTGCTCGTCGTCAGTACCTAAGCAAGAGTCTACCGTGGCGGCATCTAGTCAGGATCGAGGTGTGATGAGTCGTGATGACTGGGGCGCGAGGGTATCCGTTGCCTCACGTGTGAGGCCATCTCCTTCAGCAGCATTACTACTTTGCAGAAGAAAGCGACTACCTGCCTTTCTTTCTTTCTTTCTTTTAAAAAAAAAAAACGTTGCCCCGCACTACGAATCACACCTGTGTCGTGGGTGCGTTCACAAACATGTAAAGTCACATACAAAGATACCCTTCCGCATGACGCAGGTCCTCACCAGACATGGCAAGTTCGGGAGGTTCCTGCACCGGATCCGTGCGGAAGAGACGCCCGGGTGTCGCCACTGTGTGGCCAGCCCGGAGGACACGGTGGAGCACACGATAGAAGTGTGCCCCGCTTGGGAAGAGCAACGCCGTGCCCTCGTGGGGGTGATCGGCAGCGGCGACCTCTCGCGCCGGGCCTTGGTTCAGGCCATGGTCCGCAGCGAGGAGGAGTGGCAGGCGGTCGCCTCCTTCTGCGAGGCAGTAATGCTCGTAAAGGAGGAGGCTGACCGCATAAGGCAAAGGCAACGTTGCACTCGCCGTAGCCGTCGCCGCCGCGATCCTGCCGATATCCGGCCACCGTAGACACTGGCTTGCGGACGGTGAGCAATGGGTAGCTCGCCGTCCGGTCGTCTGGTAGCAGTCCAGACCGAGCCCAAGTCGTCGACGGCGCGCTCCGTTCCCGCGCGCCTCAAGGAGTTGTCAGCACACCGTAGGGGCCCAACAGGGTCGAAGCCTCCCGGAGCTGAGGGTTGATGTGAAAGCGTTACACCGGGGCTCTGGGAATAAGGCAAGGAAGGCACGGGGTAGGTTCTTTAGTCAGTAAGAGTCTGACACTGTTTCCCGCTCCGCCCAAGAGTGGGATTCGTCATTCGATGATTTTTACCTACCATAAAAAAAAAAACATACAAAGATACCCAGACCCGGAACGCCTGTAGGCCATACAAATATTTGTTCCGTGCGGGAATCGAAACCGCGACTTTCAGCGCAGCAGTCAATCACTAAACCATTACGCCAGCCGAGCCGTCGTCTTTCCTCCTCATCTGCCATTTCTCCTGCGTTTCTGGGCTACGGTGGCTATTTCAAGCAACCATAATCCTAAGCTTCCATTCAACATATGCAACAACGAATAGAAGTGACCAATTAGTCGGAAATGTATTATTTATTGAAGGTCAACGCACCCCTGCGGTCATTATAGTAAGGGTGTTTCTGGATCAATAAAGTCGCGTGAGCACTAAGGGGAAGACTGATTTGGGTACCGACGTACCTACATGCGTATTTAAATGTAATTTAAATACGCATGTAGGTTTGTGAATCATGCTAGTGAGGATTAAATGTATTGTTTCATGATGACCATTGACTGGTATCGGTCCAGTGGTTGCTAACGCTACTGGTGAGAATGAAGTCTTGAGTTCGATTCACGTGTTTGTCAAAATGTAATCAAGTTTTCTATTTATGAAATATCATAGAAGTATCTACCCCGATGTTTATAAATGCGACTGATGACAATGATAATGATATAATAATTTATTAAATAATTCTTAACAATACATATTATTAATACATTCTTAAATATACATGCCTGAACTAAGAGATCCTGTGTTTCAGGCGAAATATATAATCACACATTGTGTGATATGAATTGATGAAATGTATCTGGTTATTGTGTATTATTGGGCTATATCTAACTCTTTCATCTTTGTAACATTAGTGCGATTACAACCTCATTTTATAATGCATAAAAAAAACAATAAAAAAATGTCAAAAACGTCAAAGCAAACATCGTTTGTAAATGCCTATTTACGAATTAGGTTATCAAAAAACACGAGATGAGTACATAAATATAAGACGCAATACAGAAATGAGATTAATTAAAATATCATTAGGTCATTAAGAACAAAAGACGATCAATCTCACATGAAGAAGATACTTCTACTTGTAACCACGAATAAATTGAGTCAATCTAGCAAAGTGTTCCAAAATACTGGTACACCTGGTATTTTTAACCACAATAACACCACGAACGAATCTTGAATTCTTAATTCAATCTAGAAAAGTGTTCCAAAATATACCTAGTATTTTTAACTAAAGTTTTGTTTACAGGCTTCCGAATAAGTGTAAAGTGATAGTGCAGTGACATAACAGTGAATTATGTGTTAAATAGTGATGTTAATATGACGTGAAGAGAACCGCAGTCAGAATGTATCGGCCGAACTTCTACGAGAGCACTTGCTTTCGTTGCAATGAGATCGTGTACCAGGTGGACAGGGTTGGCCCGCTGAAGGATTTCACTTTCTTCCATAGTGGCTGTTTTAAGTGCGCCGTCTGTGGGACTAAGTTGACTTTGAAGGTGAGTTTTAAATACATTTACTTACTTTTTGACCATCGACGAAAAAGAAGGGTGATTAAGTTTAAATTGCTATGGGTGCGTGACTGTTTATAGTACCTTAAGTAGCTCCTAAACCAGTGACCCGAATCGTATAGGCCCATCAGGACTGAAGCCTACTGGGGCTACTGACCAGCTTTAGAAACCAAGGTCTGGCAACGGTATGAAAGGCTAAGAAGGAACAAGAGGGCAGAAGTTGTCATTGTATCATTTTTACTCATTGAAAAAAAAAACGTGTGTTGATTTTTTGGTCATATGGCTTTCATACCGACAAAACATAACACTTATCAATTTTGGCACCACAAATAAATAAATACAGTTCTTTTGGTAACTGTACTTTAAAGTAATTTTTCTGTGGTCCCAAAATACCTACCACTAAAGTCCCAGCTGAAAGAGCTTCACAAAACTGCATCGAAATCGAGTCGCCCGAATTAATTGAAATCCACATGGTCCTTGCCAGCAGATTAATTCGATACCATAGTTAATACAATAAGGAGAAAAAAATATATTCAGTATTATTTATTTATCTATTCATCCTCATAAAACTGCCTACAACAGTCAATTTGAAGATACCCAAAGTCAAAGAACAGTAATGGCATACCTACTACGCAATCTTTGGTCGAAAAGCCAAAAGAATTTGAAGAAATCCGTGCAAACAAAACGGTTTCATCTCCGAAACCTGTTTACCGTAATATCCTATTAATAACTTGAGACAGTGACGTCACTTCCTAGTCGGTGCTGGTCGCCTGGTGGCCTTGGAGCTCGTCTTCACGACCTTCAGGTAGCGCCAGTTGGCATTTGATTGACCTTGCGGCTTCTTCAACTTTTTGTTGTGATGCTATAAAGGTGTATCCAGACTGGAGTTGACCGAAGAGATTGATTGTTCAGATCGGCTATCGGCATCGAAGACTTAATCGATGCATTGACTGCCCTGTTGGTCTAGTAGTTAGTGGCCCTGACTGCTACGCCGGAGGTCGTGGGTTCGATTCCCACCCAGGACAAATGTTTGTGTGATGAGCACGATCATTTGTTCCGTGTCTGGGTGTAATTTATCTATAATATGTATGTATTTAGAAATATATAAGTATGTTTATCAGTTGTCTAGTACCCATAACACAAGCTCTGCTTAGCTTCGGACTAGATGGCGTTGTGTGAAAGTTGTGGAATATCTTATATAAAATTTTCGTGTCACAGTTTTCCTTCCCATACTCCTCCGAAACGGCTAGACCGATTCTCATGAAATTTTGTGAGCGTATTGAGTAGGTCTGAGAATCGGCCAACATCTATTTTTCATCCCCCTACATGTTAGCGGTAGTTCACCCGGGCAAAGCCGGGGCGGGTCGCTAGTATTATATATTATTATTTGATTTCTAATAGCAGCTCCTGATTAGCATCGTGAACCTTGGAACTTCACGGTGATAATCAGGAGCTATATACAGGATGTCATTGACATGTGTCATTGACATCGTACCACAAACAAATATGGCTTCAGACATTATTCTAGACCCCCAGTCATGCAATTTTTTGTCGGGTTTTTCTTAATTTTTTACGTTTTTTAAACTGCATAAAATTTTTTGCGAAAAAAATGAATGAATTACATTCTAAATTAAAAATATCATCGGGTTTGATTAGATCCATCTGATTCCCGCCACCCTGGGTTTTCCGGAAAACTTAGCGTTGATCAGTAATGAGCTGAGCATCATTCGATATGTCTGGAGTAGCAACTCCATACCATTTGAATGATGCTCAGCTCGACACATTCATCGAGTTATCAATCGCTATAGATTACAATCTGTTAACACCTTTACCCTGTGAAGCTATAAAAATACATATCTGTGTATTTCGTATAATTATTAAGATAACGTTTATGTTTGACTAAATATTGACTTTTAATGGATTACTTAACGGAGAGTTGTGAAGGGAACAGTCGTAAAAATAACTAATTATGCGATAAAAGATAATTTTGTAATTAATAAGCTTTAGCATTTGTATTCCGATTATTTTAAACAGACATCACAGATTATAGAAGGTTTTTATGGTCTGTCTATTGTCAACATCAACTTTACTACCTCATTGGTGTCAAGGTCGCAAACGCGACTGCTGAGCATAGAGGTCAGATTCGATTCCCGGGTCAGACCAAAAGTGCATTTTTTTTTTATTATGATGGGTGAAAATCATCGTATGACAAAACCCGCCCTTAGGCGAAGCGGAAAATAGTGTCAGACTACTACCGACTACACAACCCACCCAGTTTCTACGTTGCCTTTATGTCAGGGCTAGAGCCTTCTTTTCAGACACAGACCCTTGCCGATAGAACATTTATTTGATGCAACAAAGAACTTTAACAGAAATAAAAACACAAAAAAAAACTATCTGCTTTCGTTTTAGTCCATCCTAAGGTTATCTGTAAGATATTACCCTATGCGATAAGACCGCCCATTGTACACATAGTTTTGTAAATGTTTATCCTGACAAAGTTTACAAATAAATAAAAGAACAATAATATTCCTAAACTAAGCACATAATATAATAAAAAAAAAATGCAAACAATCATACACATCAATAATAATAAAAACACATTAAAAAAAAGAAAATTAAAATACAAACAAGGGAGGGTACTGGTAAAAAAAATTCGAGACAATAAAGAAGAAATAGTATAGTGCGGTGAGCGCTTAAAGGCTGCATTCAATGGGAGCCCAACTCAGCATATATAACTCGGCAAATAAACCTGACGCTGGAATTCTGCTGGGTCCCTGAAATAGCGTATAGACGTCGAACTGAATTTGTTTAAGAAGTATCATGTGTGTGTACAGTGTGTATAGTGTAAGTGTGGAAGATGGATCGCCTGAATAAGCGTTGTTATTGGGATAATAAAATCTAGCTGCGGCCAAAGACTTCACCAACGTGTAAGTAAAGAAGTATTTCAAAGAAACATATATCCAGCATAAAATATAAGCATGAGTTTTTTTAGCTAAATCCGTCCTCACTATACAAGTGGCGTCATCATCATCAGCCTTTTAATGTTCCCACTGCTGAGACACAGGCCTCCTCTCTAGTTAAGGGAATTCGCCATAATCCACCACGCGGGCCCATTGCGGGTTAGTGGATGTCACATGTCTTCGAATTTTTGGTTCTAGGACATGCCGGTTGCCTCACGATGTTTTCCTTCACCATTATGACCGTGATACTGTGACACATGAATAATAGGAACTTTCGCTTTTACACCATTAGTGTGATAATCAGACTTCAATTCAAAGAAAACCTTTCTCTAAAGTATGACAAGACAATACAACATTAGTATATAAGTACAAAAGAAATTCCTCATATAAGCGAGTTCCGTTTACCGTCAATAAAATTAACCACACAAGATGAATATGCAAAACGTGTTAGTAGAAAAATGTGGTAGTGTACGTGAAACGACATGTACTGACATTCTTTTAGAGAGCCTGTTTTTTAGGGTTCCGACTCGGATGGCGAAAATTGACTAAATAATCTATACAAGGTGTTTGACATGTTAACGCAAACGAATACCATGGATCCAGTACATGATTCTGGACCCCCCAGTGGTGGAATTTTTCGTCGGTTTTTTTTCAAATTTTTGAAAAAAATAATTGTTTTTTGTTTTTTTTTTACCTGTATAAAATCGTTATTCTGACCAATCCCAATGATATTTTTAGAAAAAAAAATAATAAAAAAAAACATCGAGGCAAATAAAGTCGTTATTCTAATCAAACCCGTTGACATTTTTAATTTGGAATGAAATCACTCATTTTTTTCGCAAAAAATATTAAATTGACGTTTTTATACAGTTTAATTAAAAAAACGTTAAAAATTCATTAAAAAAAAAATAAGAAAAAACCGACAAAAAATTCCATCACTGGGGAGTCTAGAATCATGTACTGGATTTAAGGTATTCGTTTGCGTTAACATGTCAGTGACACCCTGTATATATAAAAGGAGAAACTGACTAACTGACATATCAATGCACAGGCAAAACTACTGGAACTAGGAGAGTGATTTTTTGCATAGGGCTTCCTATTATGACGTAGGCGAACACTAAATAAGGGTTGCCCAAAATTCTCCCCCTAAAGGGATGAAACGCGTGTCCAAAGTTTGGACACGCGTTTCTTTTTTTTATGGTAGGTAAAAATCATCGAATGACGAATCTCGCCCTTGGGCGGAGCGGGAAACAGTGTCAGACTCTTACTAACTAAACAACCCACCCCATTCCTTCGTAGCCTTTACACGGTCGGACCTTCCTTTCAGAAACCGGACCGGGCCCTGGTAAGCTCGGGGCCCATTCATTTGCTGACAACTTCTTGAGACGGTTGTACGCGGTCGTCACTCCAGAACCTTTCGGCCCCAGCAGCCATCTGTTCTGCGTGCAATGTATCCTGTCCATTGCCACTTAAGTTTGGCCATTCTTTTCACTATGTCAGCAACCTTGGTTCGATAAAGCAAGGATATCTCTTACAGATATCTTGTGAATAGTATTTAGTTTTCTACTGAAACCAAAACATAAATCTATGTAATAAATTAATAAGGATTGGTTAGGATGAGACAACTAGCTTTTAAACCATGTTGACGTGGACGATAAACGCCTCAGTTCAGAAGTCGTTTCTCCGTCTCATAACCAACAACAAATACCAAGGAATGCAGAAAGATTAACATCTGACAGTAATGTAATACTTAGTAATATTTTTCTCTAATTTCTACTACTTAGGCAAATAGTTAAGACTTGCATGCAAATCTTGCAACTAAGTAGCTGCAATCTGCAATATAAAGAGGTTTACACACATGACGATAACCGCTATGCTCGTGGTAGCATGATACTCGTAGAACAATATGGGCCAACGCTACGTCAAGCGAAAACCCTCGCGGTCCCATACAAAAATGCTCCGTCCGGAACAATAAGAGCCAACGCTACGTCAAGCGAAAACCCGCGCGGTCCCATACAAAAATGTTCCGTCCGGAACAATAAGGGCCAACGCTACGTCAAGCGAAAACCCGCGCAGTCCCATAAAAAAATGCTCCGTCCGGAACAATAAGGGCCAACGCTAAGTCAAGCGAAAACCCGCGCAGTCCCATACAAAAATGCTCCGTCCGGACTCGCCACGCGAGACCCGTCGTGGGCAGCCGCGCTCCGCGCCACTTTTGCTAAGTAATAATAATACATTAAGGCCCAACGCACACCACTGAAGGCGCGGCGGAGCGAAATTCATGACAACAATTTGATATAAACCTTGACTACCTTAGCATACGGTCTACAAAAGAATAAATTCGCATGCAGCGCTCGGAGCGCCTTCAAGCTACTACACGAGCATGCGCGCGAGTGTTTGTAGACCGTATGTCGAGGTAGTTAAGGTTCATATTATATTTGTTGTCTTAAATTACGCTCCACCGCACCTCCAGCGTGTCTTGCGGACAGCGAGCAATGGGTAGCTCGCCGTCCGGTCGTCTGGTAACAGTCCAGACGCCCAAGCCGTCGACGGCGCGCACTGTTCCCGCGCGCCTCTAGGAGTTGTCAGCAAACTGTAGGGGGGCCCCTACAGTTTGCTGACAACTCCTTGAGGGTCGAAGCCTCCTGGGCCAAGGGTAGAAGCGAAAGCGTAACACCAGGGCCTGGAAATATGGCAAGGAAGGAATGGGGTAGGATTTTTAGTCAGTCTCCGCCCAAGAGTGGGATTCGTCATTGGATAATTTTTACCTACCATAAAAAGAAACCTCCAGCGGTGTGCGCTGGGCCTAACGTGGGCCTTTCTCACTCGCCTATCGTCAACGTCGCGCATGGTTTAAAAGCTTATTGTTTTTTTTTTAAGCATATCCACGATAAAGAAGTATTTTTTAGTGTAGGGCAAATTTTCATTTAAAAAAATCTATGCTACTTATGTAGGCTAGTTCATTTCACGTAATTATTACCTACAGTTATAATGTTAAGTCATTTGTAGAATCTTTTAAGTATTATAAAATCTTACTTACAACACTAAGCCGCGTTCAGTATGATCGCAGATGGCCTTAGACATCGTCAACAATAGATACTATTAACCGCTTTATTTACAACTTACGAGTAAATGCAGTTTAGCTCTTTATTATACACCGTGAAATTTAAATGGTTTTTTTCCCGTAGCAGAATGACTTGCCATAAGGAGTACTTTTGAAGCTTACAGTAAAAATAAAAAAATAAAAAGTTTTTTTTTATAAATAATTATTAAAAATATTCATCAACTCAAAAAAGCGAAAACAATAGTAACATTAGACGTAATTTATAGGTACTACTAGCATAGTATAAAGAGAAGGGAAGTAGGTTATCTTCATACAAACGCACCGCGCGCGGCTTGTATGTGTGCGCCATAGTATCTACGCGTCGAGCGACGCACGCACACTTAAACAAAATCTCGATCCGTTTCTCAGTGCGCCAGTCGGGGCTAACACTATACGAGTTTCGCGCGTCACTGCTTTTCGGCACCGCTAAATCAAAACAAAATGTCTGATAATCGCAGGAGAACGTATTGCTGTGTGTTTGGGTGTCTTAACAATTCATCCATTCTAGAATTGTCTCTATTCAGATTACCTATTGAACAAAAAAGGTAAGCTAGTCACACATTCTAGCATATAATTTTTACTTGATTTTGAGATACCTACTTATTTTTTGTTGTATTAGTTTTCTATCACACAGAGGAAGCAGGTAGGTAGGCTTAATTTCTACTTTTGATCCGTCAATTAATTTGCTGCTATTGCTTTGTTTACGTTTGGTTATGCCGATTTCTCAGTTACTTTAGTTTCTCACCTACTTACAGTTAAAAAATCGTAATTCAAAATAAATAATTGACTAATTGTAAATCAGATATACATATAAAGCAAAGTTCGAATCATAACAATAAATTCGATTATAGTCTAAGAGATAGGCGTTAGTTTTTAATGTTGTTTTAGTGTTTCTTTTAATTATAATATTTTAGTCACTTTATTCATTTTTAAGGTTCCGTGCCTCAAAAGGAAAACGGAACCCTTATTTATTTATTTTATTTATTTATTCAGATAGGATCAGTTCGTTGTCCCTTCGTCTATCTGTATGTCTGTCTGTTAAGACCCTTTATCTCGAGAATGCGTGATGTATCTAGTTGAAATTAAAACCATAGTCCCTTCAAGCTATGAAAAAACGAAACTTTTAACTTAACGAATAAAACATATACGGCTGTTTATATCGCAAAAAAAAACGTATATACCAGTTTTTTATTTTTATTATATAAGTAAAAAATACAACTTCCCGACCCTTGTCAATTTATAGGCACTGAATTAAAATTTAGCTAAAAGTGACAACCCTAAGACAGTAGGCAATTATATCGCGGATTGGGCCGGAGATAGCCTACTGCCCTTCTCTTTATACTATGCTACTAGAGTGCAGCACGCCGTCAATGGAAACCTATTCACAGGGCCGGTTTATGCACGTCGGGGCCCCTAGGCAATGCACGTCTCGGGGCCCCCCTACCCTACTAACTTTATATACTTTGTGTCTAAAACTTTATTCATAATTACGCTTTTTTTTAATATATGTATATAGGTATATGTATATAGTTTGGCAAATGGCTAGTTAAATGTCATGTCATCGAAATTTCAAATTATTCTTTTTACTGTTTATGAAACATGGGCTATATTTTTCCTGAAGCGCGGGGCCCCTAAACCTGGCGGGGCCCCTAGGCAGTTGCCTACATTGCCTTATGGATAAAACGGCCCTGCCTATTCATTAAATATTTAAACCAAAATAAGCTCTCGCACGTTGTGATACGTCATAATTAGCTTGCACTCTACAGGTCCATTTTTTGTTTTTAATATTTTATTTTTTTATCAAACGTTTGTATTACCAAGACACAACCATTTCGCTGAGGGAAAACAACCATTAAAATTTCACGGTGTATAAATGATGTTGGACTATTAGCGCTTTAATATAAACTAGCTTCCGCCAGCGGCTTCGCCCGAGTGTAAATCGATTTACCCCCTTAGGGATGGAGTTGTAGTGGTAGAAAAATCCGTTCTTAGCGGACGTCTACACCCTGTAAGGAACCTTTCTGCCAAACTTTTTCGTGATTATATACATATTATATATACGAGTACATACTTACTTTTTTTCTTCGGAAAAAATGATCATGTTCCTACACATATAAAGTAAAAATAAAATCTATCTCCTCAAAATAGGTGTTGCAATTTTACAGCCGAGGTCAAGGAAAATAATACAGAGTTCATTAAAGAAATACATATTTGCACACGTAAGAATACTGCTACAAGTTGTTGGTATACAAACACTGAGTCATTGCAGTTGGGATCTGGTACCGATGCGTCATACGACCTTATTTCACTGACATAATATTATACATTGATACTATAAGACGTTATTTTCTTCACCAGACTGAAACTAAATAGCCTCCGTGAGAGGCAGGGGGTTCAAACTTAGTGGCGGTCCTTGCCAGGCTGCAAAAATAAGGATTAAATGTAGTCAACCCGACGTACATTTTCATACGCTCTTACATGATTATGATGTTATTACACATCTTTCTTCAGATATTTTGGATACACAGATATCTTGTGGATATTATCTTGGCTCCTATAGAAATCAAAACGTAAATTTGTATAAGAGTAATCCAGTAAAGACCTCTGAAAATCTGCTATTTTACGTGAACTTTGACTCTCCGTAATGTACATCTATATTAAAAATATAAAAAAGAACTTCTATAGAAGCCTAGCGCATTTAATCGAGATTCTATGTTGTAATTTTCTTTTTTAATCCTTAAGGGTTTAATAAAAACACGTATTTCCTGGAACAAGTTTTGTGAAACATTCGAGTAAATCGTAGAATTACTGAATGCCTACAGATTTTCTCATATTTGGCATTACTTTTGCATTAAACATCACATTGGATTGCTTTAGATGAAGCATCAAGCTTTTAAACTATGCTCGACGTGGACGATAGGCGAGCCGGGTGGGCCCACCTTAATATAATTACGCCTTATGATAGAAAGAAAACGTTTATTCATACCTCAGTAGAAATAAAAAAAGTTAATTAAAAATTGCGTTAAATTCTGCTCTGGTCTGTTTCTGGTCTCGTTGGGGAACGACTCGCACTGAGCCTGATACGATAAACAATAATTTTGTGGCGAGGGAGATCACGCGATTTTTCCCGCACCAGTGCAGAAAGTAGTCCATTGCATGCCTGTCAAAAGAGAAGGGGGTTTCCGAGTAAGTGTATTGAAAATAAATAAACAAACGGGAATTGACGCACGATTTGTGAGTATCGCTTAGCATTCGCCTGATACGCAAAATGTAATACTCGTACATTCCAAGCCTCTAATAACCAGTGAATGACTACGAATATGAATGAATGAATGAACAATTGTCACATACCTAATCACATTACGACTTCCTATCCGTGTTCTATGGTCGTAAGTCATAATGACTAATGTCCTTATTCCACGGATGGGCACATATAGGGTTGCTACTTAGAGTTATAAAAAAATAGAGTATCTGATTTTCAGAATTAAATGTTTAGGGGTGTGATCCGCCGACCAGAGGGTTGTTGTTTCCTGGTGGGCTATTGCCCGTTAGTTGACTCTGGGCTGTCGTATATGCTCAAATCGTGCGGAGAACTTTGATTGTGCGATACAGGATTCCTGTAGTTCTTATGTGACGCGCTACAGCGCTACGCTAATACTAAAAAAAAAGTACTTCCCTTCATTGGTTTATTTTTCGTGAAAGAATCTATACTAGGTTTTTTTTTTAATAATTGTATAACGGCTGCGATGAAGCCATAAGTTTTATTTTAGGTACTACCAATGAGGCCGTAAAAACGAAAATATTTAGATAAATTTTTGAAAGGTCAGGATTCTCATTTTAATGTTTAATTCAAAATCAAAGTAAAAATTAGTGAAGTATTTTAGAGTACTCTTTTATTTGTAGATTATAAAATACTTTTCCGCAAAATAAAGTACAGTACTCTATTTTAGACTACAGTACTCTATTTTAGAGTACAGCTGGCAACCCTGGGCACATACGACCATATGCGGTTAAGTTGCTCATTACACACATTTCTAACTGTTCTGTTAATACAACCGCTTGATGAGTACGATAATTAACAGTTAGCCGACGTACTTTTTATGGGAAATGCATACAACTGGTAGTTTTGTACCTGTTTGGTTCTGTTTGTGAGTTTCAATACGGCTATGTTCGTGAAAGGTTGACTGATTTGCGATGTGAATGTATTTTGCATATATTTTGTCAATTTTTTTTTATTGTAACAGGAAAACAAACAGTATTAATAACTAAAACAACAACTACTTAATTATGTACCGTAAAAAGGGGTGAATAGAAATCGGGGGTGAATAGAAACGTAATTTTCTTTTCTTGTTTTTCATGTTATTTGAATATTATTATATTTTTATAAATTCAGTAAAACGAAAATGCTTTATTAAAACTAAAAATTTGAAATCAAAGCAATAATCCTAATAAAAATTTTGTTTCTATTCACCCCATTTTTCCAGGTAACACAATTACTAACGCGCAACTATGTAGAGCACGCTTGATACAGGATAATAAAAAAATCTATAGAAAAATTACGGTATGTGTTTAAACAATATTAAAGAACGAACGAAACGAATAACGACGAACGAACGAGCGAATTAACGTCATACTACTCTGTCAAGAAATTACCGGGAAAAGATCAATAATACACATTTTTTTGTTCTTCATCCAAATTTATTTTATCACCTTCAAAGAGTGCCCGTTCAGAAACGACACAGTAACGCCAACGAATAATCTAATCATCAAAACATTTTTTAAATACTGTTTCCGAAAATGAGTTTAGTTCTCACCACGAATTCTCCTTTATGTGTTCTACACATTGAAAACGGGTGCCACGAAGTTGTATTTTGAGTTTAGGAAAAAGATAGAAGTCGGCTGGAGCCATATCTGGCGATTGTGAGTGATTAAAAGTGTCAATTATCTCTCACTCGATTTTTGCCCACCGACAAAAAAAACGTACTGAACAACACTATACTTTTTAAATAGATTAATGCCATTTTCTATTCAATCTGACTGAATAGAAAATGGCAGTAGTTGTTTAATTTATTCATTTTATTTAGTGTTTTAATTTTAGGTACAAGTATGTATTTGTTCTTTTTCCCACGCTCCCAGACTTGACTAGACAACTAGATTTTGTTTATTAACCAGATTTGGCAATTTAAATAATACATATGTTTTTACGTAGAGCGACTATTTTTTGGCCTCTGCGATTAAATAAAACTTTTCTTCTCTTCCCAACGATAAAATCTGTCACTGACGAACCCAAATCTAAGAAATATTCGAAGTAAAAATACTTTAAATATGTCACAGTTGGAACTATATTAGGTAGTAGGTTCCAGTCGCCGCCGGAATTCCAATCTTACAGACTGAGATCAATTGGTAGTTCGCCGTCTGACCGTCCGTTAATCTACACTAATATAATAAAGAGGTAAAGTTTGTTTTTTCGTTTTTTTGTTTGTAGGAGGTAATCTCTGGAAATACTGGTCTGATTGGAAAAAATCTTTTTGTGTTGGATAGTTCATTTTTCGAGGAAGGTTATAGGCTATATAACATCACGCTATGACCTATGGGGGCGGAGCAGTAACTACAGACGCGGGTGAAGCTGCTGGTAGCCTATATATTACTAACATCATGCGGGCGAAGCCGCAGGCAAAAACTAGTAATTAATAAAATCGTCTATTATAAAGCATTATCCCAACAAAGAACGGGCCTCTGCAATAAATAACTCAATAAAAACATTCACTTTGTCACAAATTAACTGTCCATATCGCTTGAACCATACTATCATTATCTATTCAGAAATATTCCATTCTAATTTGACCTCTCATTTGTTTTTTGATTAACAATCTCATGGATCATTTTACAGTGGATTATTTTCTATTGTGACTCCTATAATTTGTGTAAAATTAATCTGTTTCGGCAATAAAAGGTAACATTTAAATTGTTCAGTTTCCTTTAAAAGATACAAAGGTAAAATGTCATTCAAAGTAAAATGAATAGTTGGAACTACATTTCTATGTGAAATTATCACTTTATTATATGGCCAACTATGATTATCATGAAATGCCACCATTTCATGATAATCATAGTTGTCACCTTGCCCGCTGACCACATTAAGTCTTTTATTTATTTAATATACCTAGGTAAGTATTATATAATAATCAGTAACAGTCACTTAGAGGCACAGAAGAGATAGATGCATTTCTAAGGTTTTAAACTTTTGAGCCCCAGCTTCACACGAGTATTGATATTGAATATATTATGCATGTATTATAAACATAAACCTTCCTCTTGAATCACTCTATCTATTAAAAAAACCGCATTAAAATCCATTGCGTACTTTTAAAGATATAAGCTATATGTATATATAGGGCATATCAACTTTGTTTTATACTATGTAATGATTTAATTAATTTCAACGTACGCCGTCGATGACTTGGGGTCTGTCCGGACGGTTATCGGATGGGCGGACAGCCAGCTAATTCCCTAACCCACTGAACTTACTCAAAAAAAAAATTAGTGTTTGTTGTTGTTTTGTTTATTACAAGCTTTTTATTAGCTTGCAATGTAACTATGTATGTTCGGCTCAAATCTTGCAACTCAATTTTGAAGCAGATATCTTCAACCGATTGAGCTGCATATTTGCATGCAGGTGTAAATCGCATGACAATGCAATATTATGATGACATGAAGCTGATCTGATGATGTACCTAATCGCGAGGTTGCCATCTAGGAACTCTTTAATTAAACTCGTGTGAATCGTCTTGACGAGTTTTAATTATATAAGTATAGACCACTGCTATAAAAGCTTGTTACGAAAAAAAAATTTCATTGAAAACTTGTTTATTGTTTCACGATTGTACCTTCTGAACATCTTTCTTCTTCTTCCCCAGACATACTACAACAACCAGCACTGGACGGAAGACAAAGAAGTCTACTGCTCCAGCCACGTGCCCAAGATCGGGCCAGGCCACCTGGACAACTCGTCTGTGGGCATCCGCAGTGCGCTGAACGTCCCCAAGAGCAATAACTACGTCAACGAACAGATCCGGGGACTCGCCAGGAACAGCCACGACAATGAATGTGAGTAAAATAGAATAGAATAATACTTTATTGTACACCAAAAAAGTAACAATTTTACAGATACTTATATGAATGGGTACAAAGGCGGTCTTATAGCTGACAGCGATATCTACCTGACAGCCTTAGGATGGAGTATAACAGCTTGAACTAAAAAAGGGGGTAGTCTATGGTGTACTACTTTAGCAAAACAACATTTTCTTAAAAATAAATAAAAACAAAATAAACACTTAGTAAAGATAATTATAGTATTTACGAACTTTTGAAAACGGACGCAAGATACGTGCTTTAGTCGTGAATTTGCTGCGGATACCACGCCCAAATACATTATTTTATTTCGGGCTGGTATCCGTTACAATTACTTTGTATAATTCATTTCATCACCACTACTTTCAAAACGGTGAAGGATAAATGTATGTCCTAGAACCTAAAATTCGAGGACAGGTGACATTCGCCAACTGTCAGTGGGCCCGCGTTGTGGCTTACGGCCCTTTCCCTCTCCTAGAGAGGAGGATTGAGTGCCAGCAGTGTGAATATAATAAGGCTGCTATGCTATAATAAGCTTCAACATCAACGATTGTAACACTATTTACTATCAGATGAGATCGCAGTCAGACACTAATAAATAATATTAAAAAAGAATATTTAGGACCAACATTACCTTTTGAATATTATAATGAGAGACATAGAAAGAAAACAGGTGTGCGAACGCCGGCATTCGATCGGGGTTCAAGAGTTTAAACCAAATATCTCTAACAAATAAATAAAACAAAAATATGCATATCAAAAGCCCAGCAAACCCGCGGCAGTGGTCAACAAACCAGGACAATGCCGCCGAGCAAGGGCAGCCATTGTTTAAATGCAATCAGACATCAATCACACAATGCCGCGGTTCTACTAGCTCAATGGCTCCAATCAATCATTTGATCTGTTATTCAATCGATTTTGTAATGACTTTACCTTTCGTTTACCCACAGCTACGTTTTTTTTATGGTAGGTAAAAATCATCGAATGATGAATCCCGCTCTTGGGCGGAAACAGTGTCAGACTGTTACTGACTAAACAATCTACTCCGTTCCTTCCTTACTTTAGTCCCAGAGCCCCGGTGTAACGCTTTCGCATCAAATCTCGGCCCCAGGAGGCTTCAACCCTGTAGGATTTTAGGGGTTAGTTCGCTGACAACTCCTTGAGGCGCGCGGGAACAGTGCGCTTCGTCGACGACTTGCGCTCGGTCTGGACTGTTACCAGACGACCGGACGGCGAACTGCTCGCCGTCCGCAAGCGCAGCTACGTGATAAATCATCAAATAATTTCTCACACTCTAGAGCGGAGCAGGATGTCTGTCAGTCTTTTACTGGCTGAAAGTCTGAAACAGTGTTTCAGTCGCCGATTATTATGGTACGCGACAAATAAGTTAAACCTTTGGTTATTCGCACCCTACCCAACTTTGATTCGCTCTGTTCCCGCGCGCCTTAAGTAAATGTAGAGGCCCAACTGCAGGGCCTAAGCCTACTGGGTCCAGTCCGGCTTCTGAAAGGAAGGTCCGACCCTGGTATGAAGGCTAAGAAGGAATGGAGTGGGACGTTTAGTCAGTAAGAGTCTGACACTGTTTCCCGCTCCACCCAAGGGCGGGATTCGTCATTAGATGATTTTTCCCACTATAAAAAAACCCAACTTCGATTCATACCTTGTCTGTAATTCTTGTCACATAAGTTGAACTATCATATCAGTCGACCTTGAATGGTCTCAATTTTGGAACGCGGAAAGTAAATTTATAAACTTCACTGTCTGATAATAAAGTGACCAAATGCGGACCAACAATAATAATAAAAAGAAAAATCTAACATCTACCATCCAATACAAAATCCTGCCTTTCCTAAGCGAGTTCCATCCAAGCCTTGATTTGCCTGACATTTATGATTTCGTCAAGCCAAATCGAGGCCTTACGATGCGCGTGCGCCTCTGACGTCATACGCGCCTAATAACGTCACTCTGTGGTCATATACCATGAGTATACCATTTTATTGGTGTCAAACCAAGCCTTTATATACGTAACCTTTTTACACCTCCGATGTTGTTAGAGATTTGGACAATTTTTCGTATCTTTTTCAACAATTTTTTGTGTGTGTTTAAGTAAGTTTTGAATGGTAAGCTGATTTTTACAAGTTATTGTTAAAAGTCACATTTTCGATACAGTCGATTAGTCGATAATTTGAGTCGTTCTAAGAACTGATTTTATCAATGACCGATGACTTTTATAGCAGCATAGGATCAGCTTTATAATTATTCCCACAGCTGGGACTTAGGCCTCCTCTTTTGGAGAGGGAATTGGAACTACGAGGGGAAATTATTTTATGCATATAAATTAATGTACCATAATTTTTGCATCTGTCAAAAATTTAAATAAATCTTCGAATAAGGATAAACCACCCTAAAAAAGTGTTATTAAACTGTACTTATAAAAGTACAGTTTAATAATACTATTGGCTAGATAAAATTCATTTGTAATCCGACTGTCAAAATAATTTCATTAGTAATAATCAATTCAGCAATAGATTAGCAAGTACCTACGGAGTAAATAAGTAGATTAATTGAAATAATAAAAATAATACACAATAAACCACATTAATTCATTAAGCCCTAGAGGACACCGGTGTTCGCATGCCTATTGTTTTTTAATTGTGTCTGTAATTACGGTAGCCGAAAGGTTAATTGAAAACTTTATGAGTATATCGCTATTCTGAAAATTCACCTTTCTGGTATCTCGATGGTGATTAAATCAGCCTTAAATGAAATAAGTAAAAAAAAAATCAATGTTAAACATTTAGTTCGCAAGGCAACAACTACATGATCACCGCAGTCAAAAGCCTAAAGAATTTAAAAAAGGAATCTACAAAAGACCGTACAAGATTCCGTTATTTAACTACTAAAACGTCTATCACAAATCCGCATCAAAAAAGCATAAATAACAAACAAAACCTGCAAGAATCCCGTCTCACTTCCGAAGAAGGCACGGTGTTACGCGAAAGCTCTTGAACTTCGGCACACTTCGGCTCACTTCGTGGGGTAGAGTGAGAGGATGGTGTGTGGGAAAAGGACGGCAGAACTTGTTGCAAAACAACCGACCACATTCCGCTGACGACAGCCCAGTGACCTAACTAAGCCTCGCTCGGGTAGCGTTTGGACTTTTGGACCTTACGAAGTGAGCTTACGTTAAAAGTACTTGAAATTGTACTGGCTTATGAAAGTTTTGAATGGACTTTGCTGCGGTAGAATGTTAGGGCCGAATTTTAAACGGCTTTTAATCCTGAGTACCTAGGTAATGTCGAATTTGGCTACTTTTACTGGCAACCTGCGTATTTTTTTTCATCTAAATAAAAAAAATAGGCCAGGGTAGGAGACTGCTCTTCCGTATAAACACGCGTCATTTTTTCTTATTGATAAAGGCCTCTTCATCTATAGGGATAAGTCAACCCCGTATTAAATTTATTGCTTAGTATTGTTTCAATAAAACATTAATAATTTATATTTTCATTAATTTATTTATAATTTAATAATTTTAATTTGATTTGATTATGTAATTTGATTTTTTTAGTTTATTTGATTTGATCATGTCAATTTAACTTCGTGATCTTTTTTGTACTGTATATGGACTGTAGTCTGATAATAAATAGTATTATTATTAATAATAAAGCGAAATAACTTCAGAGAAAAAATCAGACAGAAGAAGAAATATTTCTTCTCAAAAATTAAATGTATACTCACGATTTTATTATATGTATTTATAATGTAAACTAATTAAATATTAAATGTCTATAAAGCGATATATTGAACGGATGCACCGTTTTTCGATGCTGACGCTGACGTAAGAACCAAATTATGTAACGAATCGCGTCAATAATTTAATAAATTAATGATACAAGTCACTGATTATCTCATATTTTTATCCGTTATTATAAATTTTAGTAGCTATTTATAGGTAAGTATTATATAATAATCAGTAACAGTCACTTAGATGCATTCTCAAGGTTTTTTACCGAAATGGCTGAATTTAGCCTATTAATTCAATAAACTCTTGAGCCCCAAGCGAACGCCGGCATTCGCATACCTATTATGTATTTAATTACGGTTTTCGAAAGATTAAGTCCCAAGAGGATACCGGTGTCCGCACACCTATTGTCTTTTATTGTCTGTAATTACGGTAGTCGAGAGGTTCACATAAGCATACTCACTCTGTAGGACAACCCATGGGTCGCAATCCACCACGCAAGCCCAGTGCATGTTGACCTATTCAGTTTTTTTTTTTCGGTGGGATAATCATTCAATGACATAACCGCACCCTTAGGTGTAATATTGCGGGCGATGGATTCGAGACGGAAGGCATCGGTAGTTGTGGCGACGATTGGGGGAGGGCTTTGTCCAACAATGGACATCTTTCGGCTGAAATTATGATAATAATGAAAGGTGCTAAATCACGCTTTTGGATGACTTTAACCCTTCCAATAAAAGACGAAAGTCTATGTCAGTATATGTTGCCAGTGATAACATATGGCTTTGAAAGGTCGCTTACAATTAATTTACACAACAAAAAAAAATTAGTTAAACAATACTATTATGTAAGTAAACAGTTTGACATACTTCACTTCAAATCCATCAATTTATGAACAAACTATAAATTTACGCCAACACAAACTATTGTTTTCCATTAAATTGAGAACTTGTTGCAGCTGTCAATATGCGCCTACAGCACATATTGTTCTCACGAAGATTCTGCTACTAATAAGGTCCATAATACCAATTTACTCGTAAATTGAATATAATAACCTCCTCCTGTCCACATTGAAGTGTACAATAAAGCTTATAATAATAACCTAGTTCTAAAGTTACATACAAAGTTAATCTGAAATATGTCATCAAATCAAATGCATGAAGCAAAGTCCCAGTACAACTTTGGGTATTACCAGGGCCCTGGGATCAAGGCGAGGAAGAACCAGGCTAGGTCGTTTAGTGAGTAAGAGTCTGACACTGTTTCCCGCTCCGCCTAAGGGAGGGAATCGTCATTCGATGATTTTTACTTTTTACCTACCATAAAAAAAGTTTCTGAAAATTGTGTAGCTTCAAATCATAACCAGTTTTTAATGAAAATATTTTCTTCATAGCGCGGTATTGGTATACCCATATATTTAAATTCGTCAAGACGAATCTCACGACCCCTAATACGACCACAAACCCTTGGCCTTAATTAGCTTCGACCCTTCTGCAGGGTCCCTACTATATTTCTATGGTCCCTACGGTTGCTGACAACTCCTCGCGCGGGAACAGTGCGCGCCGTCGACGACTGGGCTTGGTCCGGACGATTGCCAGACCACCGGACGGTGAGCTACCCAATGCTCGCCGTCTGCAAGCCGGCGCCTACGGTGGCAATACTTAGCCGGTTTATTTTTTTATTTGTTCAATCTTTTCGTAAACAGTCAATTAATACAGTATTTAGCCATTAAACAGAACTGCCATCGTTACTGTATTCAACTATTCACTTATCCATTTATGTTTACCAGTAACTGTGTTTATTAAGGCTGTCGTGGGTGAAACAGGAATTCCATATACGACGACTGTTTCTACATTTTCCGGTTGAATAAGAAATTACATGAACGGTCATGCTAGCAGGATTTTTTAACTAAGAAATGTTGCGTAAAAAAATTTTTTTTCAACAGAAAAATCTTATTTATAAAACTTATTTTCAAACAAATTGACTGTTGACAGCGCTCCAGAAGCGACCTGTCAAAAAACTATGTTATATTTCTTTGAACCACGCTAATGGAACGTTGTGATTCATTGGCGTAATTTTAACCCTACCCTATTTTGGACAGTCTTTACAACTTGTCGAATGTTAGTAACAATTTACTTTGTAATGCATGTTCGTAATTATACTGAGAAGTTAACCAAATTCTGATTTTTCATTAGAAAAAGAATTAAGAACTCAAAAACAACGTCACCTATCGGAATCAATTGTATTTTCTAACCATCATAGGATCCACTCAATTATATACATAAAACAATTTCATTCAAATCGGTTCAGCCCTTTAGGAGGAGTTAGGGTGATTTTTACCTACCATAAAAAACAGGCCCCTCAGCATATACTAACACAGGATGTTATTACATCAAAATCGTATCTCTAGTTTAGTGTATTTCAAATATGCCGTAACCGTAATCTTTCAAGTTAAGTAATAACCTACATAAACACAGTCTAGTTACTAAATTAAGATAAACTAGATCCTACTTATTAACTTAATAAAGCAACTAAAACTGTACAAAAAAAACTTATTACATCTAACATTCTAAATGACCACAAAAAGGCAAAGACTACTATAGTACACTGGCTAGCAAAAAGGTTGGTTAACAAAAAACTAAACCGTAATTAATTTGACCGGTTTTTGGACATTACTAAAGCAAAACCGACGTTTAGTTTAGCAGATAAAGGCATAATTAGAATTGATTTTTTCTGACGGAAATCTTGTCCATGTGTGGAAATGTACGGCTTGCTAGATCCTTAGTACTGATGAAAAAAAAGTGATTGAAAAGTTATATTAAGTAGGTATGACTTGATAATAATCCAATTAGTGTAAGGCCTATCCTATGACAAGTCCTGTCAGTGTTGTCAGTCCTATTTATTTATTAATCAATTGCTTGCTATACTTCATTACAAAGTATAAAACAAAGTTGCTTACCGCTGCCGGCTACCCTATGTATGCTTAGATCTTTAAAAGTACGCAACAGATTTTGATGCGGTTTTTTTATAATACATCCATAATAATATTTTATACTTATAAGGACGCCTGGCAACCCAGTGAACAGTGTTGCCATCAAATTGAAAAAAAAATAGTTTAAAGATACACATGAATATGTAATACACATAGGATCTACATTTTCCTTATCGCTTAGAATTTTTGCCTGTATTGGGCCGATGTGTCATGTTAGTTCGAATTTCCTTATCAGTAGTTTTTAGCGCTCAGAGATTTCTAGTGCTCTCAAACGGTGAAGAAAACATCGTTCAACAATTTCATGAATAACACTCCTCGTTTCATCTTGACATCACTTTACCTTCGAAATCTACGCCAGTATTCATTGTGTACGTCCATAAAACCCCAGTTGGCTTCAAAAGGCATTAAAACGTAAAAACTGTTCGACATAGGCCTACTTCGTTTCTAATCTAAATGTTTCAAGTAAACGACATTAAGAAGGTCGGAGTGACGTAACGCTACGGCGACAGTTTCGCAACTCACGCGCAGGTATCCCGAACGAATCGTGCGCGGTGTTGCCAACTGTTATAAGTTGGTGTGTTCTAAATTTGGAAAATTGATACCTACTAAAAAATCTACGCTTTAACTTTATGGACTTTTTGTCCCATAGGTACTTTTAGAATGTTTTTTTCATTACTCATACTCTGAAAGTAGGTGTAAAGTTACCTGCGGACAGGGTTGGAAGAAGTACTTTTACTCCCTAGGGAGTTTTACTTTACAACTGACAGTTGTTTTTTTAATATTTAGACAGCAAATATTTAAAAAAAAACTAGTTCTATTTTGACATTTCTATTAAACCGTGACCCGAAACTTTATACCGAATTAAAATGACATAGAAATAGAAATAATTTAAGAATACTTTTTTTTAATGACTTTATTTTAATTTACTTTCAATTATTTCATTAAAACTAATATATATTTGAGAAAAATATTGACCAGACCCATTTTTACAATGACAAAATGAAAACTATTGACTGAAAAAAGCCAGGGAGCCGAACACTGAAAAAAAGAATTGGCGGGTAAATGGTAGACTCTCTATAATCTGTGGCCGATTTGATCTTCCTTTTTTTTTCGAGGTGTATAGTTTTGTTTACATTTTGCTAAATCTCTGTTACAAGAAATTTTTATTGACACGATAAGTTCATCAGCTTCAGTTATAAATTTAACGCAAGATTCTTAAGAGGAGAAAACCGCTTACCGCCTAAATCAAAAGAAATATACCTACCTAAAAACATACCTTTGACGACGAGTCAGGTTTTTATTATTTTTATTTTCCTCGTATTCGTAATGAAAAGCACAGTGTTTACCTCGGGTTCAAAAGTTATTTAGTCCCTCGAGCTATTAGCGACCTCGCTCTCGCTCGGTCGCCAACAAATTTCTCGGGACTAAATAACTTTCTTTCATCCCTCGTATAACAATGTACTATTTTTACATACAAATTCATTAGATGAATTCTAAAGGAAGAGACTTTTTCTGATTAAAATCTACAATTTTTTTTCAGTTGCTTTTGCGATACCCGCGTTACGCTCCTTCAAGTAGTAGCATAATCCGTAGCCTTAGCAAACTCTTACTGGCCCCGTCAATCTTGCTTTTATTTTACAGTGGGAAAAATCAACTAATGACGAATCCCTTTCAGCAACCGGACTGAGGCCTCTTCGGCCCTGCAGTTGCGCCTTTACATTTGCTGACAACCCAAGCTTGTCCAATACCGGACGGTCGAAGCAAGCCACTCATTGCTCGTCTTCTGGAAGTTCGCGCCTAATTTCCAAGATATTCCGACATTATTTACTACGCCTTTTTTTAGGGTAAGGAATAGTCAAATTCTTTCCTAGGTGAAGCGAAAAAGAGTGTCAGACTAACTGAATAAATCTCACATGTGTATCTTCAATTACCCTTTGCGTGCCAAATCCCCGGCAATTCTTTTAAACAATACTGCAAATAATAAGAACGGCCGGCAACCCTATGAATAGCCAACAATTACAAGAAAATTTTGTTTAAAGATACACATGAATATGTAATGCTCATGGAAACCACATTTTCCTTGTCGCTTAGATTTTTTTCGCCTAAAATGGTAAGAGTTACTAAGTTCCTGTATTGAGCCGATATGTCATGTTAGTTCGAATTACTTTAGTGGTACTTAACCTACTTAATACTTTTTAGTGCACAAAGAATTTTAGTGCGCTCAAAACAAAACGGTGAAGGAAAACATTATGAGGAAACCGGCAAGTCCTAGACTGAAAAATTCGAAGACATTTGACATTTGGCTTTAGGGTATGCCCTGACGGCACTTGCTCGGAGACATTTCTATGGCATCGGATGCCACTTATATAATTTGTGTAACAAAAAATGCTCCATTTATTCCTTCAAAAATTTTATGGGTATATGACTGATTACAGATGCAGAGCTATGATGACACTGAAAACCTCTTAAAGTTGTAGTTTTTCAAAATATATCTTCAGTGCACAAATAATTACACACTCACAGTTATAATTTTCATACCCAACACACATATTACAGGAAAGATAGCTCTATCCTAAAATAAAATAAATCAGTAAACAGTAGGTATAGCTACTGTTTACTGATTTATTTTATTTTTTGGCTGATTAATTATTATCTTCTGATGTGTTTGAATGTTATAAAGCTAGTGTACCTGGTACTCATAACACAACTCAACTCAAGCAATTTCATTACTGAAAGAGCACAGGTTAAGTTGGTTTTAGTCAGTAAAAGTCTGATACGAGAGCAAGAGGGGCCATTAATGATCCTAAAAAAAAATCCAGGCCATCTATTAATACAAAAAATAAACAAGCTGAAAAGCAGCGCTTTTCTCGTCCCACAGCTAAACTAGTCACATTTTGCGTGTGATCACGGCATTATGCTGAGCATTCGACCGTTTTGCGTGGAATAGTATATTTATAACTAGCGGCCTCCCCTTAGCTTCGCAAGGGTGCAATGGTGATATTAAATACATGCATGTATTATACATATAAACCTTCCTCTTGAATCACTCTATCTATTAAAAAAACCGCATCAAAATCCATTGCGTAGTTTTTAAGATCTAAGCATACATAAGGACAGCGGGAAGCGACTTTGTTTTATACTATGTAATGATTTATAAGTTAGTCCTAAGAATGCATCATATCTCGCAAATATTTTTTTTTCTTACTTACTATCTTTTACCTTTCTACGATCACCAATCAACAAACCATGAAAACACTGCCTTCAATAAATCTTACGACAGCCTCACACTATCCGCAGTATACCCATATTCGCTAACGCCGCCATATTTAGGGATAATCGCCACAAAACTGTTACACTGTTGCGCCATCTATTGCAGCAGTAAGGCTGTGCTATAACTCTTTATCTTCGTGTTATAGCTTAGCTTAGCTCTGGTAGAAATGTGAATGTGAAAAGAGACACGCGAGGAATGTTTGCGAACGCGTAACAACGCAAACTTTTAACTTGAACTATAGTTTAAGTTAATAGTTAATTGTGTGGTCCTCGCACTGCTTTAACTTCAACTTTTTTTTCTGATGTTTGGACTTTTATTCGACATTAATATGACATAAGATTTATTTATTTGTACACTTCCAAAATAATTAACTCAATAAGCCTTCAATCTTATAAATTGTTTCTACATGTAATAATAATAACTGAATAACACCATACTTTTTTATAATTGATCAGCTACTGAATAAATAATGCTACCCCATCGCATACTACTTGACAGAGCTACGCATTCTCACAACAATCAACTACACCGTTTCTCATCTTCGATACACATCTTGGTACCGTGCAAGCACACAGCTTTGGCGAAAACTATCGCAAATTTTTTGTCACAGTAAAGCCACACATTTTCGCTCACCTTTGGTAGAAAGTACACTAACAGCTATACTGCTCAAGCTCACAATTTTGGTGTAAACTTGCATATTTTCACAGTAACGTTACACATTTTTGCTTATTTTTGGTAGTAAAATACCCTAACAGCTGCACCGCGCAAGCACTCAGCTTTGGCGGGATCTGTTCCACACATGCTCGCTAATTTTTAATAGAAAAATACCTTAATAGCTATACCTACCGTGCAAGCACGCAGCTTTGGCGGAATCTGTCGCATATTTTCACAGTAACGCTACACATTTTCGCTCATCTTTGGTAGAAAAGTACCCTAACAGCTATGTGTAACGTTCTGCTTAACGCAATCGCCGAGAAAGGCGTTGAATGCTGAGCGTGGCGTGCTGTAGTTCCGTAAACATCGTTTTATTATGCTATGGAATTTAAGTGGAATGCTGTGCTCATATATTTAGTATGTGTCAATATTGAATCGATACCGTTGCATCAGAGGTTGTGTAATTTGATTGTAACATCTGGAGAAAGTTATATATACATTTATGAGGAAGATATGAAGAATACTTTTTCAAATTCATTTATGTGCAGTCGAGTTATAACTCGTCTGTGGTCTTAATAGGATCCTATTATATTTTTATTAATGGCAAATAGAGCCGATGTCGACTATTCTGCTAATGTCTAAAGTAAACTGGAAAAGCAAGTAGTGTATATTATCTAACTTTTTTGTTTAAGGTAGGTTAAATTCATCCACTGACGAATCCCGCCCTTGGGTGGAGCGAGAAACAGTGTCAGACTTTTATTGACTAAACAGCCTACCCCATTCCTTCCTTGCCTTAATCCCAGAGCCCTGGTAGTACGCTTTCGCATCAAACCTTGACCCCAGAAGGCTTCGACCCTGCAGGGCCCGAAAATGAAAAGGGCCAGTAACTAATGCCGTTTTTAATAGGATTAAAGATTATGATACCCATGAAGTGTGATCTTATACCTCCATGACTTGAAAACTAAGCTAGCTAAAGTTGATTTTATTCAACCTACATTCACATCGAAATCTCCAAAAAAGTTTATTGTGATCAGCTAACCCACCACAGGGTTAGCTGATCACAATATACACTTTTTAGAAATATAAAATTTTTACATATAACATTTTTTCATACCGTTGACCACCAAAAAAAAAACTACCATATGTATAAATAGACAGAATTCGCAATTCCTTTTTCAATTCCCCTTCTCATATGACCAAATTAAAAACATCATGAAAAAAAATTGGACAAACGGTCATCCGAACCTACACAATTATCTGAATAGTGACCGCACTAATGTATTAGGTGTCTCAAAGAATAATGCCTCATTGTTTTAAATTAGCCATGACGACCTTGACTTAGTCTGCCACCTGACTTTGTCCCAGACTTCTAAACCTACTTAGAACGGGTCTTAAGTATCGATGATTTTTTTTCTAAGCCATTGTTCTTAAAGATCAATACCAAAATTGTAATACTGTATCACTATTGACAGCCCGGATAACGCTGTTGTTAAGCGATTGGATGCTGCGCTGTGTGTCCCACGTTTGATTTCCTCGTGAAACAGATATTTGTATGGTTTACAGATAATAATATATATTTATATTAAATATATATATTCCACAACTATCACACAATGTCCTCTAGTCCCAAGCTAAGCAGAGCTTCTTGTTGTTGTGTTGTTGATAGTTGTTTCAAGTCTGGGTGTCTTACGTATGTGAGTTTATACATATGTTAGCAAACGACTCATTCACATAGCTAAAGTTTTGAGCAAGAAAAAACAAATAAATTATTTAATGTTTTTGAAAGGAAATTGAAAATTGATAAAGAATGTCGTTGAAAGACACACATTTTTTTTATTCAGCTCTCTCTCTTCAACAATAATGTCACTAAAACATGTCATGAACAACAATTCGATCTAAAGTCCAATTTTCACACCCCTTAAGAATGCCTACACGCACTATTTTATTTATATTATACCCCTTAACATCTAATAAATAATTATAATTAAACCACAGAAAAAGAACATTAGTGTTATAATTACTCAGCAGATCATTCCCTCTCCTAGAGAAGAAGCCTGAATCCCAGCAATGGGAACATTATACAGCAGATGCAGATCGTACACTTTGAAAACTTAGCTTACTTAAAACTAAACTTAGGTGAATGGTCACTTTAACAAATTCATAATGATGATAGAATAGAAAAGAATAAACTAGAAATATTACACAACTTGTAGACAAAGCGATGATTCATTCCACTTGATTGAATTTCTAATGACAACATTTCAAAGTTGCCTTTCTATTATAGTTCAAAATAAATTTAACCTTACCAATAGGGTCCTCATCTTATTTTCTTTCGGGCGTCTGAATATTCCTGCTTTGATATCCCCTATTTTTTAGGGAGGGATATCATTAAGCAAAGTCTTATGCTCTTAATAGATCCAGAGGTAGTTTAGGCTTTTACTGACGAAAACAAACCTATGTTATTTCAGTTGCCTCGCCTTGTCTCTTTGGAATAACTCCGCAGCCTTGCCAGAACTGGATATATCCTCAACATTACTTTTAAACTTCTGTGAAATAACATAAATGCTTCATGAAAACTATACTTTCTCTATATCTTCACCAGTCTCTGGTCTTTGTTTTATGGACTTAAAGCTAGCATTTAATGGATGATGTTGATTGTCACAGAATGATTTAAATTGGCTACGAGTACCTATTAAAGACTACATTTTCTTTTATTATTAGAAAGTTCAAAAATGTATAAAAATGAATATTACCGAAACTTCTCCATTACAAATTCCGTATAGTAATAAATTCTGGTAAACTTCGCATGTAAACAACCGACTATATTAATTTAAATATTAATACAATACACTACGGTCCGCGGCGCATCTGTTTCTAGTGTTCTCGTAAAATAACATTCTACCCACTTTTTTCTTCGCGCCGTTTACCAAGTACCTACACTTTAGCTTGCCAAATAGTGTGTAACTTATGGAGTAAGCCAGGTCGTTGACACCATTCCAACGTTACCCAACACTCGTTGAAATTCCAACCATAACTTTCGGTGATAAAGTTGAAATTGCCGTGAATGAGGAGGAGTTATATAACAACGATTTATATGGTAATATTGATACTGTAGTAAATTAAAAAGGTTCTCAATCGGAGGTCTTACTAGGTTTTTATTTGAAAGCTATTATAGAAAGAGTTATGCTTGGCGAAGACACGTGTTTACCTAAACGTAGGTAGAGAAATATGAATTAGAATGCTAATAAGGGACATAATCCTGCTATTTAGACTAATACTGCAATTAGGTAGTTCTATTTTATTAACAAATAATAGAGTTAAACTTAATTTATTACCGATAATCAGGTTAAATTACCAAAAACAAGATTCTTTTACAAGATTATACTTTTTATTGAACACTTAAAAGTTAATAAGGTTCCCCAAAGTGATTCAATCATAATAATTATGTAAATTATATTATGCAAGCAGGATTATATAAATGGATCGCTTTTATAATTGAGTATGAGATTGACGATGAAGAAGATGCATTGGTTCCTTATAATGAAACTGCTAAGGTGGACTTCTTTAAACGCCTTTCTTGATTTCATATATGTCTATATTCTCAATGAACTTAGTCATGAATATAATGTTACTAGCGACCCGCCCCAGCTTCGCACGGGTGCAATGCTTATATTAAATATATTATGCATGTTTTATACATATAAACCTTCCTCTTGAGTCACTCTATCTATTAAAAAAAAGCCGCATCAAAATCCGTTGCGTAGATTTAAAGATTTAAGCATACAAAGGGACATAGGGACAGAGAAAGCGACTTTGTTTTATACTATGTAGTGAGAATAATATATAATGTTTTGGGGCCGAGAGACACCAAAGAAAAAGAAGGATAGATTGTATGCACAGCGGTATGAAAGAAAAACGGCAGTGATAGAATAGAGGAAAAATAAACATATTACATTGACGCTTAATAACATGGGAAAGGCAAAGAAGTTGGTGACTATAATTTGACGTTTAACCAACAAAGAGATGCTCTTGTTAACACAAAAAAAAAAACAAATTATAGAAACTAACATAAAATGAAAAAGCAAAGATATCTGACAACCTTATAATCATGAAATTCAAGAATGCACAGACGAACAGTCTAATGAAAATACACTGTAGCAATGCTTACTTAAAATCAAAGAGATCTCTATCTTCTCAACGGCGGCAAACATGAAAACTAATCAATTAACAATTTGAATGCACCGCACACAACCCACAACGTTAGGTTAGGTTAGTCGTATTTATATTATGCTTATGAAACAAAGTTTATAAACTCCGTGACTGTTGCATATTGAGAATTATTGATCTCAGGCATGTAATAAGTAGGTATAGAAGTTCGTACCAATATATTTACTAGTATCTATAATAGGCCATAATTTTTTGGAAAAATATCTACAAAATCTGATATAATTTCATCCTTTTAGACTGAACCCTACTTAAAATTGGACGACAATATCTAGTACTGCCCATGGGCAATTTTTGGTTTGGCCAAAATCCAAATCAAAAATTAGGGAATCCGTTTGAAAGTGGAAAATAAAAGTCTATTACATTTAAATAATAATAAGTAGGTATAGAAGTTCGTACCAATATATTTACTAGTATCTATAATAGGCCATAATTTTTTTGGAAAAATATCTACAAAATCTGATAAATTTCATCCTTTTAGGCTGAACCCTACTAAAAATTGGACGACAATATCTAGTACTGCCCATGGGCAATTTTTGGTTTGGCCAAAATCCAAATCAAAAATTAGGGAATCCGTTTGAAAGTGGAAAATAAAAGTCTATTACATTTAAATCATGTATATAAAATGTCTAATGAAAATACACTGTAGCAATGCTTACTTAAAATCAAAGAGATCTCTATCTTCTCAACGGCGGCAAACATGAAAACTAATCAATTAACAATTTGAATGCACCGCACACAACCCACAACGTTAGGTTAGGTTAGTCGTATTTATATTATGCTTATGAAACAAAGTTTATAAACTCCGTGACTGTTGCATATTGAGAATTATTGATCTCAGGCATGTAATAAGTAGGTATAGAAGTTCGTACCAATATATTTACTAGTATCTATAATAGGCCATAATTTTTTGGAAAAATATCTACAAAATCTGATATAATTTCATCCTTTTAGACTGAACCCTACTTAAAATTGGACGACAATATCTAGTACTGCCCATGGGCAATTTTTGGTTTGGCCAAAATCCAAATCAAAAATTAGGGAATCCGTTTGAAAGTGGAAAATAAAAGTCTATTACATTTAAATAATAATAAGTAGGTATAGAAGTTCGTACCAATATATTTACTAGTATCTATAATAGGCCATAATTTTTTTGGAAAAATATCTACAAAATCTGATAAATTTCATCCTTTTAGGCTGAACCCTACTAAAAATTGGACGACAATATCTAGTACTGCCCATGGGCAATTTTTGGTTTGGCCAAAATCCAAATCAAAAATTAGGGAATCCGTTTGAAAGTGGAAAATAAAAGTCTATTACATTTAAATCATGTATATAAAACGGTCAAAAAGCCTGAGGCATTAAGTCCACCTTTGCACTTCTCTACTGCATGAAGTTTTAATAACTAAACAATTAAGACATAGTCCATAATTTAAATTGCTGCAAAAAATAATAATAATTAAAAACTGTTTACATCCAGTGAAAACAAACGCATAAATGGATGGAGATCTCAAACAAATACCAGTTGCAACTTCGCATATACTCGCAAGTGCACTTCTAATTTCTAAGATGCTATATGCGAAGCATAGTTATCTATGTTTGCGAGCATTTTCTTTCATCGTTTATATTCGACCTTCTCTGTTCATTTAATTTGTGTCTCTAGTCCACCTTGAGTATTATAATATGCTAAATTATCTACAATTAATGCTGAATGAACAACGGTGCCTGCTATTAGCTTGCTTATCTGATTGTGGTGATGTTTTGCTTGAGAAATCAATGAGGCTTGCTTGTATGGGAGTTTTTGTTTGAGATAATATCGAAAAAATCTTATCTTTCGAGAGGATGGGTGGTGTTGACCTCAATAGGAACTGCGTTATTTGTTGTAGATAATTTCTTTTTTTATTTTGCAATTAAGAAGTGTATATATACTGCACTAATTGCAAAATCTGGTACTGGACTTCTTAATATTTTAGTAACAGTTGTTGATTTTGTTTTCTTCTTCTATCGTATCGATTTAACTCAAGTCTGGTTCAACCTCTGTGTTTCGTATTTCTGTGTTTACAGTCGCAATTGTTGACACATCCGATTAAGTCTTTCGTATCCTTAAATCTAAGTATTCAAAATTAGAAGAACAATTCTAAGTATTCAAAATAGTACATAATAAAATTATAGAAAAAAAAAATTGAAAATTTCAAAGATTTGTATCAATCATACGAAACTGGGGTAATATCAGTTCGAAGACAAATAATAAAAATATCACAAGCAACATGCATGACGAAGAATAATTAGATGCAATATATTGAATGTGAGGTGTAAAGATCACAGATGCACATAATTATGAAGTTGTGGCAGATTGCCAACTGCACGCAAGGACGCCTTCAACTTAATTTCCATGAATTCTTAGTTGTTACGAAACCGATGATATCATAGATATTTTGATCATCTTCTATTAGATCTGTGATAAGCTCTTTCACTGCATAATGTGATCGGACTTGGCTGTCATTATGTTGATTGTTGTTACCGAATAGCTCTAAGAGTTACCTCGTATAGGTCTTTCTAAGTCAAACTTTCTAGATTACTAGATTCCTACCAAAATTTGTATACAAGGGACCTTTTAGCAGAATCCACTGTAGAAATAGAGGAATAACTCATATTATTCCCAGACCACCAGAAGTAGGATTATGTTCCTCGTCTGAGAACCTACACGACTTGTTGCATTTTAGCTCAAGAGATGTCATTACATTTACCTTAGTTGTCCGAGTGACAATGGATTTAAAACATTATTATAAAAAATATAAATAGATAATTTTGAGCGTCAAAATTTTTCGTAACATAGCCACGTACTGTATCAAAACTAAAGAGTTCGAGGAAAGAATTTCAAAAGGATTACAAAAAACCACTGAAAAGTTTGAAACAAGTCACTTAATGCGATCTGATGCAGTTGATAGCGTTAAATCTAAGATTGAATTAAAATAAATTCCGACAACTGCATCAGACTGCTTAAAGTGACTTGTTCTGAAATTTTTATTGCGATTTCGTTTTTCGGCATTGTCAACTTTTTTATTCATTCTTTTCTTGTACATTTGTTGACGATTTATTACTCTTCTCTTCCAAGGTGGCGTTTTAAAAGTGTATAACCATTGCGAATTCGGTGTGAGAAAGGGACGCTATATGGCCTAAGTAGCTCTATCTCTTTCTTAGACTGAATTCGATGAATACCGCTGTAATTTTCGCTTCAATAATTTTCAATTATAATTGGATGAACTTGAAGCTTATTATCCAATAATAAGTCAATAATTTGTAAAATTAACACATTATTACACGTTGTACACAAACTCCTGTTAACTAAAGTCTTCGGTCCGATACACACGGGCGATTGTGCGTACGATCTAATCACTCGTTTATTGCATTTTCCGTTAGTGTGGTCCGCGGCTATGATTGGTCGTCATGTTATCAATCGAGATTCTTTCGAAGAGAGTCGTATGGTGAATGTTAATTTATTGCAAATGATCTTTACTGCTGTTTTTGAGCTGAGAAGTAAATGATTTGAGAAATTTAATTTTAAATCTGCAAGTTTTCTAACTTCACTTTCTCATAATGTTCTAAATTTATTCGGTTTTGAATGAGTAATCTCTTGATTGACTACTACCAACATGAGGTATTTATATATCACGTGCCATTACAACAGTTTTGAGAAGATCATTTACTTTTTTTTCTGTACTCTTGACGAAACATTGGTGGGAGATGATCTAGTTTTAGAATCCTTATTAAACTCTTGAGTCCCAAACATTCGCACACCTATTGTCTTTCTGTTGCATCTCTAATTAAGGAACTCGAAAAATTAAAATTCTTCAATACTTGCTGGACTGTCTACATTTAAATCCTCTACGTACTACTCAAAGACCCTGGCTTAAGGGTCTTTTTTTATTGATTATAGGTTCACATTGTCCGCTATCTCACCTGATGGAAAGCAATGATGCAGTCGAGCACTACCTACTCTCTCACTATTAATCCTTCGAAAATCAACGACGTCATGCTCATGTTGTCATATTGTCTTCTTAGATCTGCCCTCAGTTAAACAGATCTTCAGATACTAATGTCAATTTCCTCTTTTCAGTCCTATCAGCGGTCTCACCAACCCGCACCACAAACGGCGGTAGTGCGCACGCGTCGCCCGCGCGTGAGTTGTCGCGCGACACACCAGACTACCAATATGGCCGCTTCGACGCCAGCGCGCTGCACATCGCACATGCACTCAAGCAGACGGAACTGCAGAAGGCGTACCATCGACCCAGAGAGAAGCCGATTGATGCTTATTTGGTGAGTTTAGTTTTAGAGAAGATAGTCGTAGGAAATTTAAAACCGTTTTTTATTACAAACCTCTTTTCTATGTACCTCTTTAACTACTAACGGCAAACATTCTTGGGGTTGTTCCGTCAGGATCGCACATTCACGACCTAATACTTCATCTCTGTTGCTTACGGGGATTAAAGAGCTAAACGAGATGAAGTACCAAGTCACACGACCTTGGCCAACCAGGACGCAAAAACACTTGTCGAACCAATCCATCGCAAGTGGTTAAAAGATTAAAACTGACTGAAATATTTATTTTGACGTGAAATAATTGAAAAGAAAAGATAGCTATTTCTTCTTGTTCGTAAACATCTTATGAAATGGTTCTTGCTCAATTTCACCTTACTTAGGCATCTCTTAACTAATGAACCTATTTCATTATAATTGTCAATTCTTCTTGTTTGAGATGAAATACGCTTTAATGTTATGAAACTCCTACAACTGTATTTTCATAAGAATCCAAAAAAGTATTCCTTTTTCACTAAATTTCCTCGGATCTACACCCCCATGGTTTATCCCATGTTTACCCTCAAAGAACCGTGTATTACTTTAAGAAATAAAAACAAATAGTTCTTTCTCCATCTGGATCCGGATCTTTCAATGCTGCACTTTAGCGATAGTGCAGCAGAGAAACATCCGGATTAAGAACTTGCAGAGATTACCTCTTATAAACAAAAAACATTATTATGATATAATTATGTTTATAACAATTTTAAGACGCTCCGATTTTAAGATCATTAGTAATCAAGCTACTGTTTCTTAAAAACAAAATATCGCAATACATCTATGACACTAATTTCATAACACTGCTTAAACTAAGCTTACTTGAAGAGCGGAATCTGGATGGCCTCACAGCGCCGATGGCACCAGTTCACAAGGTCACCACCACCGTTACTGCTGAGCCCAGTACTGGTCTTAGTGTACCGGTTGTAGGAATAAATGTAAATATAATGAATGGCCAGTTATGTGGCTTTGAATATGTTACTCATTGTGACGGCAGATGATTATCTCCGATTGATTCCGCTTAGAGGCTTGATATGTAAAACTTTTTTTTTCGCGAACGAATACTTGTTAGGAACAGTTAGTTATTGATCTTTTAATCCCGTGCACCTGTGCTTGCGTACATACTTGTGGAATGTAATATGTTTAAGATTGACCTGAGTGGAAATGAGCAGGGCACATTGCACGCAGAACAGATAGGGCTGAAAAGTTGGAAAGTGACGTAGCGTTGGAAGGCTGAAATCTGGTCAGAGTTGCTCGAATCCAATGGATGCCAGACGGACAGGACCGGTGGCTGTGGTGACGCGAGAGAGGCCTAGGTCTAACAGTGAACCACTTTCGGCTGAAAAAATGATGAAGATTGACCACCATGATCGAAATCGGTCAGAAATAATACTTTTAGTTTTGGTTTGGTATCTCTCTATCTCACTGTGTTGTAGTTACATAAGCCTATTTTTTTTCTGCCATATTTCCCGGTATGAGGATCACCGGTCAAATGAATCTACTGTTGTAGTCCAAAAGGTCTTTAGACTCAAGCGTCTAACTGAAATCTTAAATAGATTTACTGTTGTTTATCTCGGCTTTTTTTTATTTTCTTGAGCCTCAAGCGAACGCCGTTCGCACACCTATTTATTGTGTTGTTTCTAATTACGATAAAATCTGAAAATAGATTTACAGTCCTTCCTCTTGCTTATTTTTTTTTAATTTAATGAACCGATATTGACAATTTAATTTATCAAGCTACAGTAATAATGGCTTCATTGATTTATCTCGTGTTGACAGACCAAATCAATCGAATTCTATTGCACACAAATCTATCGCAATACACAGTTAGCTTCGCATGACGAGTGCAATAAAATTAACCACGCTACAATAGTTGTTATTATTGTAATAGTTGATATTGCAACTGTTTGGTAAACGCCATAGAGCACAGACCTGCCATTGCGGCCACTATTAAGCTCATAGAGTAATATTACATCATGTATAACATACAAAATAGCATATATAATATGACCCAAGTGTTTATATCAATATCAGACTTAATAAAAGTGCTATAGACTTTTTTTAATGCTAAAGGATATTCTTAAGTTAGAGATAATAACTTATTAGTCTTTTAGGCAAAAAAATTCTTAATGGTTGATTACAATCAATCATTAAAAAAAATCCTAATAAGAAGGGAAAAAAATCTAAATGGTGTTTGTCATGTTCATGTTTTAAAATGAGAACTAAATTTGCGTTTCGAGATACGAAGAGGTATCTGTGTAAAATGGATAGCCCATCCATGAGCTGACCTTGTCAAGCTTTAGCTTGCAGGTCGACACAATAACGTCAATATTAAAAATATTAAAATAACCATACTCAACAATATATTAATCCAAAACAACAAACAAAACTACAATTTTTTTAAATTTTTTTAAGTATCAATTTTAGTCATAAAATGAAGCAATCATTAGCATTAGATGATGGATTTAACTTAATTGAACACCAATATAATTACAAAAACTTTTAGACAAGCGTAAATCTATAGGTACAATGGCAGCCTTATCGCTAACAGCAATATCTACCAGACAACCTTATGGTGGACTGAAATATTCTTATGTGAAAGAGCCACGCCCCCACTCTTCATCATCTTTCAAAGATTAGTAGTAGCTGCCGGCTCGCAGCGATTTCGTGCTCTGTGGTAAAACTCACAATCTTTGTGGTTTCACGAAAGTACCGGTGCGTTCTAATTGGATAATCAGCTACTGCCAATTTGGTGGGGAACAAAAAAGCAGTTGGTTTTTGTGCACGAAAAGGGCTTGTTACAGATCTTAAAATTATTTCTTTGTAATAAAAGGCAATCAAATTGACCTAACTTCCATTCGTTGTTTTCTTTCTTTTCCTGTTTAATGAGGAAAAACATTGTAAACATTTCTTTATAATTACAGGTATTATAATTACTGACTTAACAAATACCAAAACAATCAATTCCATACTATTTCTTCGAAACTATTTCCTCAATTTCCGTGTCCGAATACCTCTGGTTACAATTTTATAGTAGTGTTGATTACTGCTACAGTATAGACATTACAACTTCTTTAAACGATGTTATCCTCAGTTCTATATTATAGACTATTTTCTCGGAAGCGGCACAATTGTGGCACCTCGATTGACTGTGATACCCCCAATCAAAAATAATTCATATTTCTACTCTTGACAGAACAAGGATGCAACAAGAATTTTTCTTCTATTCTATCCAGTCACTCGTCCTCATGCTACCATTAACTTCCTTTCCTTTCATAATATTATTCGTCAAGGAGATAAAAATCGACACCTTATTAAACTATTTTTCCTTTCAATCGAATGTTATACATTATTTTTGTCGCACAAAGTCGGTACTTCAATAGACGATGTTTCCCCCTATCGTATCATTATCATCATCATCAGCATCTTGCCTTTGTCTTGTGGTATTTGGTTTTCGCGCGACATGTGTTTACTTCCATTCTGTCCTACCACCTGCCATGCGGTTGCTTACTCCCTTTTCTTTCATATCGACGGTAAACTGACAATATTTTTAAAAAGTATATCACTTCTAATTTATTTTTTTGTGAATTTCCGCATGCTAAATGACCTAGTGACCTGGAGTCCTGAAATTCAGGGCTGCCCTAGCTTAGGCTCCAGTCCACTCCATTTATTTTACCAATTGTAATTGTACATTAATGTGGAAAATAAAAGAATTTTTTCTTTTTTTTCCTTTTTTTTTATATATGGTCAGTTAGAAGGTATTGGCACTTCACCGTCGATGTAGGCATTGTAAGTTATTTTCATCAGAGAAGGCACAAATAGGCACCTCATTAGACGATATTTCTTTTCCCTCAATTATATGTTATAGGTTATTTTCGTCGAAGGAGGTGCAATATCGGCAAATCTGTCTCACATTCCTGTGTCTTGGACTAGAACACATCGCGTGAGCTCATGGAATGTGCGCTTGAGGTGTTTGGCCCAAGTTACAAGAATGGAAGGTTTGTCTAAAGGGAATCGAACTTGAGTGTTCTTAGTTCTTTCCTCTTTCGCGACATTTATGGCAGGTAGACATGACCAGGATCAGGTTTTTTGCCCGGGAATAATTTCTACCTTGTAGTTGACTGAAATATACTACTACTAATATTTATTACTAGCTTTCTGCCAGCGGCTTCACCCGCGTGAAAATAGGTTTTCGCACAAACTTTAGGACACGCGTTTCATCCCTTTAGGGAGTTAATTTTTGGGAAATCCTTTCTTAGTGTTCGCCTACGTTATAAAAGGAAGCTCTGTGTAAAATTTAACGCTTCTAGTCCCAGTAGATTTGGCTGTGTGTTGATATGTCAGTCAGTTTCTCCTTTTATGTATACAGAAGATTAAAACATCTGTGTATGTATGACTACTTGATTAATACATTCATACAAATTGTGTGAAATCTTTCACAATGAATTATTATTGTAACATGTAATATTACAAGTGTCCCTAATGCATGTATTACCCATTCTATATTGTGTAAGAAGCAGTAAAATTCACGCACTTAATGACAGAAATGCGTGTGAATTATGACTTCCTAATGAAGTGGAAAATATTGTAAACTCGGTCATATCGATTATTGCAGTATTTCGAATCAATTAAAGTTCGATTTGGCAATAAACTGGCCCTGCATGGCCTTTAACCCTTATAGCGTGGTATATTACGAAGACATTAATTAATAGTTGGCATGAAACACAGAAAGACACTAGAAATAGCTTGCGAAAATATTTGAATCAAAACTGGTGTCTATAAAACTCATACATTTACTATTTACTCTTATAACAAACCCAAAGATACGATTGGTAAATGTAAACAAAGGGCATAACGAAAGCAAAAAGATATCCTTAGGTATATGTTTGTCTTGCTGTCATCCAACCCATGGCATATAAAAGCGTATTTCTATACGCAATATTTTACATACCAATAACATTACGAAACCACATTGAATTATATCCTAGCGATAGACAAGCACGTTAGAAATTATTTGTCAAAATATTAAAAAGTTAATACAAAAGTCCGCTGCAGCGCTTCATTGGCACTGTTATCTATCAAAACTTTTAAAACTTACAGCGCTGATAAGTCAAAATTGCACTAATGTCATCAATGTTTCAGTGTATGTACCTATATACGAAACCATAACTTCTTAAGCAAAAAAGTTTTCTAAAGATTTTACAATTGTTTACATTTAATACGAAGTCCTCTATTTCTTTTGACTTGTACCACAACAAAGCTGCTCTCTCGAATCGGCAGCCATCTACAAACAGCGAGAAATCTGGCGTGACTTGACGATTACGTACAAATCATCATCGCAGATAATGCTTTATGAAACAAAGAAATTGTTGGGCCAGGTACTACAACGCCCCTTTGCAGGTTTGGGCCAATATTGGCCATTGGATGTGGATGTTCATTGATTTGTGTTTAAATTATTTGCTATCAGGCTTTGAATAAACTAGTGTATCTGATAGATTTTAACGTATACAAAGTAACTAGCTTCTGCCAGCGGTTTCGCCCGCGTGAAAGGTGATTAAACCCCATTAGGGGTAGAATTCCGTAAAGTTCGTTCTTAGCGAATGTGTACATCCTATAAGGACTACCTGCAAAATTTTAAGTTTGTGTTATAGTTTCTGAGTTTCGATATTATTCAGTGAGTGTAACCATGAGCAACCATGGAGTTTCTTGCCGGTTCTTCTCCATAGGAAACGACCAATTCGAAACCGTGCACTAGCTTCTGATGTTTTGCAAGTCCCCATGTAGGCCTATGTGAAATAAAATATTTTGACTTTGACTTTCAACGAAGATATGTTAGGAGTGTACACCCTGTTCCGCATTCTATTAAGTCTGTAATACTCCGTACAATTTCTGCTGGACGATCCAATTTTATAGCACCCACACATAGCATTTCTACCTCGACGTGACTCACCGAATGACATTTCTATCAGTCCGCACCTTAAATGTCGAAGATTGTTTTGTATTCTACATAGAGTTTCTAGCCACATATGTGGTAGGAAACAAGTGGATTAACATTTTAATAAGCTAAGCTTTTATAGATATATGACTTCTTAAATGAATGGTTGCAACGAAATAGAGAACAGTCGTGTTCATCTTCGATTTATTACATAAGAAAACATTTGGTTCGGTACAAAACTATGATTTACCAGCATTTGCCTGCGGCTTCGCTTTCGGTAACAGAAAAATGTGATAAATGAACAACCGGTCGACCAATTTTGTGCAAACTTCACATAAACCATCTACTAAATAGTCCGAACAAAGCCTAAACATTTGGTTTGAATAGGTGAACCCGTTCATGAATGATAAAATTACAACGAAAAGTGGCACTGATTTTTAATTATAATACTAGCTTCCCGCCCCAGCTTCGCACGGGTACTGATATTGAACATATTCTGCATGTATTATGCACATAAACCTTCTTCTTGAATCACTCTATCTATTAAAAGAACTCCCATCAAAATCCGTTGCGCAGTTTTTAAGATTTAAGCATCTAGGTATAGGGACAGCGCGACTTTGTTTTATACTATGTAATGATTGATTGATTAATTTTGTGTCTCATGCGTCAAAATAGATTTTTTTCCCGAGGACAATAGTCATAGTATTTTATTGGTAAGGGATTCTAACAAGACATATACAGAATGTTACAATAATGTCAACAAATTACTCTACAAATAAATTACAGTAGAATATCAAAAAATAATAAAAATGAATAAAAAAAAAAAGTAAAACACAAATCGAAATCAAATCACAAATTAAAATAAATCGCAAGAAACTACCCTGTTCGGATTTAGATTTAGTTGTGTTAACTCTAGAGTAGCTACCTACTTTTAGCTTTTTTTTAGCTTTTTATGTACCTACTGTCTAAGCAAATAAACGATGATTTGATTTGATTTGATTTGATTTGATTTGCTACCCGATATATAAAAGAACGCTCTGGGTTGCAACTCTACCGTACTCTGATTTTTTTTTAAACTATATGCACATAACACTGTACAAAGACAGACTTAATGCCTTAGGTATTTTCTACCAGTCGACCTTTATTTTTGAACGCAGGGTTATAACCAAATTTTAAACGGACAGATTTTAATTCTTCACGTAGCTTTTGCAAATATTTTCTCACGATCTCTACCCCAACCTGCAACATTAACTTACGCCTGGACTTAGAAATTTCAGTTAAATATTACTTTTATGGCTTGTTCAACTAAAATACCGTCTCTTTTAACTTTAACGATAGGATATCCTTATGGGATTGCTTTCCACACGAGAGTGAGTTGATGTGATTAGTATCATAAGTAGTAGCAAGTAGCTTAGGGCTACGCTTTCACTGTTTAGCATAATAACGCCTGCTAGATCTGCGGGAGCCTTTGATAGAGTGACGGTTAAAACGTATAGTCCCATTACTGGAACAGTTTGCCGGCTGCAGTCTTTCCGTCCGATTATAATTTAGGTGTCTTCAAAGCTAGAGTGAATAGGCTCTTAATAAACTAATGTGCCTTACCATCAACGATTGCATCACTGTTTACCATCAGGTGGGATCGCAGTCAAGCACTAGTTTATTGCAATCTTACTAATATTATAAATGCGAAAGTTACGATGCTTGGATGTTTGTTACTCAATCACGCCAAAACGGCTGGACGGAACGACGTCGCGTGGCATGGATCAATTAGTAGACTCTACAAGTCTTGTTTCCATACAAAATGTATGGAGACCGACGCGCCCAGATCAGCGTGTGTGGTACGGGTGCGCAGTATAATTCATAAAAAGACCCTTATTTGATATTTACGACACGGCCAACCAAAGCGGTGCCAATTCGAGAAACTATAACCGCCAAAACCAGCAAAGCGAACAAAACAGTCATAAAATTGGAACTATTGCTCACCTATCAATCATATATGGTCATTACTGAGTCCGAACACCAGTGGTGGGTCTCCTTAAATGGCGGCATCACCCACCTTGGTCGCGGCATGTGGGAAGATTTTCATTATTACGTAATCATTGTACTGTTACCAAAGAGTGGGAGTCTATGGCAGACCCAGTTCTTTTGACGGCAAAAACTATGAATTGTTGTTAGAAATTACGTAGTAAGCGAATCTTTCCCATGAATGAAGCTGGGCTTATGTGAATAGCATTCATGAGTTTTCCCTTCCAATGTAGTAGCGAACATGGTTGTTGATATGATATTTGAATAGCGCAGTTCATTTGAAAAGTTACGATATTTTCCGTTTAATTACGACATGACTTATTTCTGCCAGTGACTTCACTCTCGAGAAAGTAGATTTCGCCATACACCTTTGGTACTCCATTTTATTTCCTTGGAGGGTTTTGTTTAGGTGCAAAATTATCCTGGAGCAAGACAGCGTATGAGACTTTTATTGACTAAAACTCACTTCTATGTACCTTCTTTACCACGTGTTCAAGGACCCCTTGGTTCTCTTTCAGATCACTCATGGCCCCCGTAGGCTTAAGCCTTGCTAGGCCAATAAACACAGTCCTGGAGCAATATCCTAAAGAATACGCACAGTCCTGAAACAGATATTCACACAGGTACTCTCGCTTTTGGACATGAGCCTTTTAAGATAACCAACAATGAAACGGCTATCGCCTTATAAACTCCGAATGCGTACGATCGACAGTGCATCACGTGCTGAATAATACATGCTCTGACCCACAGAGCCGCTGAGCAGCATCGAGGTCGTCCATGTCCTTTCCTTTGGCACGAGCTGGTGAAAACCGGACACATCGGACACTTGATTGTATTCTGCAGATGTATTTATAGCTCAGGCATAGCGTAATCATATGAATAATGCTCCCATTACTACTAGGACTCAGGCCTCAGCTTCTCTAGGAAATGGAATAGGTCGTAATCCGTCACGCGGGCCCTGTGATGGATGTTGCGTATCTTAAATTTTTAGGGTTATCTCAAAAGGAAAAACTTAAGCCTCATAAAATCAGTTTGCTGTCCGACTTTCTGTCTGTGAGATCATTGATCCAGAATCTTAAAACAAAGCCTTTTGCAAGCACAAGTGTAAGAAAAGGTCAGAAAACAGTTTGTTAATTACGTTATAAATAAATGATTAAAACTTTTTTTGTGATTCGGAAAGATCTCCCAGACTCCAATCGAATCGGGAGTGCATCCTCAACCCTTAGTGCACGGGTCCCACTCGCATTTGCCCATTTTTTTTATTTCTAGAGCATGCCTGTTTCTTTATTTTGTTTTCCGTAACGATTTTGATAGCATTTATACAAGAACAAAATTATAATATTAGTGTGACTAGACAAAAGTAACTCTGTGGTAGATCATGTTCTGGATTAAGACAAGACATGTGTTACCCTGGAAGTCATCATCATCAGCCTTTTTTTTAATGTTCCCACTGCTGCGCCTCAAGCCTAATCTCTGGAGAGGAAATGAGCCGTAATCCACCACGCCGGCCCAGTGCGGGTTTGTAGATATCACATGTCTTCGAATTTTTGGTTTTAGAAGATGACGGTTTTCTCACGATGCTTTCCTTAACCGTTTTGAGAGCAGTGGTGATGAAATAAATTACACAAAGTAATACGCCTGGCTGGGTTTGAACTCGCGTTTACTACTTGGCTACCACTGCTCACTCTGTACCCTGGAAATACCTACACAAATATATTACTTTAGCATTATATCGTACTTATAACCTATTGATATAACTAAAAGCCTCAACAAATAGCGCTGGACATACCTCAGATCGGTGTCAGAGCTATGAATGGCGGTCGGCTGCACACTGCAGCGACCTTGCGCCTACGCAGCGTAAGCGATACCCGCTGTCGTACGTGGGCATCTTCCAGTTACTGAGCAGTTGGAAAACGGGATTTGCGTGTCGTTTGTCCTTACAGTACCATAAAGGCTAGTTGATTTTCTATTGGCGCATATTTGGTGCTTTGAATCATTTTTAAAGCATATAATTTTCACCGTAACTTTGCCCGTTTACCTGCATAAAATATAGCCTATGTCACTGAGGAATAAAGTAGCCTTTTGTTTGGGAAAAAAAAGTTAACAAACTTAGAGTAATAAAAAAAAAAAACAAACTCAAAATTTAGAATAAGCTACTGGCAGCTAAGAGACGACCAGTCTCAATAGTACATATATATCGATGGTCTCAGCAGCACCACTCAGATCAAGCATTTGGAAGGGAACCAAATGATTTAAAACTTTGTAAACTAGACATATTTTTCGTAGTTTTCATCAGTTTATCTTGGTCAAAATTTGCTTGTATTGATCTTTGCACGGTTTAAAATATGCACGTCTATGACGAAGCATATACAGGGTGTCATTGACATGTTAACGCAAACGAATACCATAGATCCAGTACATGATTCTAGACCCCCAGTGGTGGAATTTGTTGTCGGTTTTTTCTTATTTTTTTTAATGAATTTTTAACGTTTTTTTAATTAAACTGTAAAAAAACGTCAATTTAACATTTTTTGCGAAAAAAATGAGTGCATTACATTCCAAATTAAAAATGTCATCGGGTTTGATTAGAATAACGAATTTATTTGCCTCGATGATTTTTTTATTAATTTTTTTTTTTGAAAAAAAAGATTTTTTTTTTCTAAAAATATCATTGGGATTGGTTTGAATAACGATTTTACACAGGTAAAAAATAAAAAAAATCTAAGTTTTTTTTTCAAAAATTTGAAAAAAAACGGACGAAAAATTCCACCACTGGGGTGTCCAGAATCATGTACTGGATCTATGGTATTGGTTTGCGTTAACATGTCAATGACACTTTGTATTATACGGCCTTAGCTAAATATTGCAAGTCGTCCAAATTGTAGTAATAACTACAACCAAGTTGTAGCAGATCTGAGTAATTGATTTAATATCAGTGTAATATCTCCAAGAATTGCAAAGCGAAAGGATCTTGACAGACGAACACATGGGCAAAAAGTAATCATAGGAGGGTTTTCGTTTTTACCGACAGAGCCACGGAACCCTAATTAGGAGAAAATGTAACGAAGTTGACTTCCTTAACCTCAGAAATAACCTATAATGACTACACTTATAAAACTAACAAGAACAACTAACGAGTATATGGCAATACTTTTACTTTCCAACCAATAATTTTGCAGCGTCATTAAAATACCCTATTTCCGTCTCATTTCCTCTTATGAAAGCTCTGAATTGTGTGAAAGAGATAACGGATCTTCATTGTCGATACGGAAGGTGGTTTTATCGTTAGGAAGACAGGGGAACAATGGGAATAGTTGTATAACGCAAATTATAGAGAGATTAAAAAGTTATGTAGGTACCATAGATGACAGCTATGTGTGGCAAGATGTGTAGTCATCATAGACAACACATTATTATTTTTTTTGTACTGCGAAGAGAAAGGCTTTTGATTGAAGGGCCTTTAGTTTATTGTTTTTAAATGGTATTTTAATTAATCATCTTGTTAGTAACAAATGTTGGTATCGTATTACAAAATAAACACTTTGGCACAAATAAACATTTTGACTTAGTATTTAAAAAAAAAATTCAAAACGCTGATCGACAGTCATAACAAAAAAATTGCTTAAATCAAACGTGTAAATTCTAGAAACGCTGTTACACATGTCGAAATATTCATTACGGTTATTACGTAGTTATAATAGTAGCATTTTTGTTTATAATTTTGAATATTTTTTTTCATTTAATTTGTTAGTAATTTTATAAAATAATATTATTTGTAATTATATTTTAAATCAATAGGAAGTCTCTTAACTTACTCATTATAGGCTTAGGTTCAGTCTATCTACGAGCACCTAACTATACCCCGTCTTCCCTTTCGGAGGTGAGCGCTGAAGACTACAACACAATTTTAAAGTAATGTAGTAATTAACTTACACTTAGTAACGATATGCTTAATACAAAAAAATATATATTATTAATTTTATGAACCAGTATATCTCAAATTTATATTATTATTATAATAATAATAATAATGCACAACCATCGAAAAACAGTTCGGAAAAAATAGGAAAAAAAAAACCAATATTGTACCACAACCACCATCAACAACCATTGAACAAATAGGTATATGTATGAAATGACAAGGCGATGAATTTTGCGAAATGCTGACGAGAAGCCGGGCGAAAGACCAATCCACACGACCAACATCTTCGGGTTCGTCGCTCAGCTCCGCCTCGCAGCCGCCGGGACCAGCGCCAACCGTGAGTCCAGCGAGTCCGGTAGCTGCAGTTGCGTCGAGCTCGAGCGACGAATACTTCTCGCCGCCGACGACACCACCACCTGCGCGTCGGCGAGGAAGAGGCCGACCTCCGGCCAGCCTGGGACCTCGAGGCCCTCCGGCCTCTGATAGGGTCCCCGCTGTCGGTGGAAGTGTGCAGCGCATGCGATGGACACCATCCATCAATGAAAATGTCATGCGCTCATACTTTGGGGCTACAGAGGGGGGAATTAACCTGACTGCGTACCGTGGTCGGATGCTCTCTCTGTTTCAGGTGCTTGAGCCAGCTGTCAACGTTTCGGCCCAACGATTGTCGGATCAGGTGCGGGTCATCCAGCGTAACCGTATGTTGGACGACGCCGTGCTTGATAGATTGCGCTTGGAATCACAGAGTAGCCGTGTCTCACCCGCTGCACCACCGGCCGCGGTGCAACTTCAACCAAGTGTTTCACCGCGACCCGATCACGCTGGTGATGCTGATGATGACGCAGCTATATCTGTGAGTACTCAATGCAATGAACGATTGAGGAGTGCTTTGGAGGATGCATTTCGGGAGTACCGCTCCATGCCGCCGGAGCTTAGACCTCGTTTACCTCGTTTGCCCATGCACAAGAGAAATAGGGCGCTGGTGTGTGCTCTAGATTCGCAGCTATCAATTTTTTTCGATAGCAGCGATGACCTCACTGATACCCACTCTATCTTGTACTGTGCGGCTGTAGCGGCATGTCGTGTAGCTCACGTTAAATTTCCAAATTGTGACAGAGCTACACGATCAGCTATGCCAGCTTGGCAGTGCAGGATAGAGCGTCGAATTGGGGAGGCTAGAGTACTCATCGGCAAGCTTATCTGCTTCAGGGAGGGCAACACTCGCCCTAGAGTGATGCGCTTTGTGAGGCGAGCGTTCTCGGGGATTGATATTAATCCTCGAGATTATCTGCTCCGCGTCACAGAGCGTATCGACTTCCTGAAGCAGAGGATCTGCGCATGGGCGAACCGTATTCGTCGGTACAAGCGGCGTGTGGAGCGGTATACTCAGAATCGCACATTCCGAAGCAACGAGAGGTGGGTTTATAGGACTTGGGAGCGACCCGACCAAGATGAGACTGATACGCGCCTACCGGATGATGACGCCATGAGTTCATTTTGGCGCAGCATCTGGTCGGCGCCTGTCAGTCACATCGAGGGTGATTGGATTCGAGAGGTCGAGAGTGCATGCGATCTTTTACCAGAAATGGGGGCAATTACCATCAGCCCCCAAGATGTCGCCCGTGCAGTCCGTCCGTTGCCTAATTGGAAATCTCCAGGGCCGGATGGGCTGCACAATTTCTGGGTAAAGTGGTTTAAAGGGTCGCATGCTCGCTTGGCATCTCAATTCCAGTCTGCCTTAGAGTCAGGGTCGCTACCCCAGTTCCTAACGACAGGAATAACCCACCTGCTCCACAAATCAGGTAGTACTGCGGAACCTAAAAATTATAGACCGATCACTTGTTTACCGACGGTCTATAAAGTTCTTACATCTATTCTGAGAGCTAAAATCAATAGTCATATTGAGACAAATTCCATCATGTCGGCCTCTCAGAATGGATGTAGGAATGGGTCCCGCGGTACTAAGGAGCTGCTCCTCATCGATATGGCCATTAGCCAACAGGTTCGGCGTTCTCGTAAGAGTCTGTCGGCATGTTGGATAGATTATAAGAAGGCCTACGACTCTGTTCCTCATACATGGCTCATGAGGGTGCTAGAGCTGTATAAAATTGATGCAACTCTGCGCACCTTCTTGATGTCATGTATGGGGCAATGGAGGACAGTGCTTCACTATCCAGGATGTCGACAGATTTTGGAGAACAGCGAACCAATAAGGATTGAGCGTGGCATATTCCAGGGCGACATTCTGAGTCCACTATGGTTTTGCCTAGCCTTGAATCCTCTAAGCACATTGCTGGAGCATTCAGGTCTAGGCTACCGGTTGAAGAGAGGTGGTCAGGTTATATCTCACCTCCTTTACATGGATGATTTAAAGCTATTTGCCCCCAACAAGCTGCAACTGATGGAGCTACTGAAGGTAACTGAAACCTTCAGCAGTGCCATCAGGATGGAGTTTGGTGTGGATAAATGTGCAGTCATGCATGTAAAGAGAGGGGAGGTTGTGGAATCCGTAGGCACTCAACTCACGGATTCCATAAACCTGAGATCCCTCTCTCCAACCGAAACCTATAAGTATTTGGGTATGTCGGAAGCGTTAGGCATCAATGCTGATGACATGAAACAGTCGTTGAGGGAGCGCTTCTTCGGCCGCCTGAGTAAAGTACTGAATAGTCTTTTATCAGGCGGGAACAAGGTGCGCGCTTTCAACGGCTGGGTCATGCCAGTGTTGATGTACTCTTTTGGCATACTCAAATGGACTCAGACGGAACTTGACGCCGTGGATAGGAGGGTCCGCACACTGCTTACCGCAAATCGGATGCATCACCCACGGTCATCGGTTATGAGGCTGTATATCCCACGGAAGTGCGGGGGTCGTGGCTTCTTAAATGCTAAGACCCTACACAACCGCGAGGTATGCAGTCTCAGGGAATACTTCCTAGAAACCGACGTGGGTATGCACCGAGATGTGGTAGCGGTGGACAAGGGCCTCACCCCGCTCTCCTTGGCTAACGAGAACTGGCGCAAACCAATGATACTGGATACTAATGACCGTAAGGAAATATGGCAGGGCAAGGAGCTTCATGGGCGCTATTACCGGGCCTTACATGGGCCTGATGTAGACTTATTGGCGTCCGTATCCTGGCTGCGCTTTGGTGACCTTTTCGGGGAAACCGAAGGTTTTGTCTTTGCGATAATGGACGAAGTTATGATGACGAACAACTACCGGAAATACATTGTGAAGGACGGTACGGTTGACATTTGTCGGGCATGCCACCGGCCCGGGGAATCAATCCGACACATTATTTCTGGGTGTTCTCGTTTGGCTAACGGAGACTATTTGCATAGACACAACCTTGTAGCCAGGATTATCCACCAGCAACTTGCTCTTAAATACAACCTTGTGGAATCAGAAGTACCGTACTATAGGTATGTGCCCGACCCAGTTCTCGACAATGGCAATATCACATTGTATTGGGACCGATCTATCATCACTGACAGGACTATTGTGGCCAATAAGCCTGACATAGTGGTGATAGATCGTCAAGAGCGTCGCACAATGATTGTTGATATAGCGGTCCCTCATGATGAGAACCTCGTGAAAGCTGAGAAAGATAAACAAACTAAGTATCTTGACTTGGCTCGCGAGGTTGTCGACATGTGGGAAGTGGACACAGCAGTCATTGTGCCGATAGTCGTGACGGCCAATGGCTTAATAGCCAAGAGCCTCGACCAACATCTGAGGAGGCTCTCGTTAGGTAGCTGGATCAAGGGCCTGATTCAGAAGGCAGTACTCTTGGAAACGGCGCGTATTGTCCGGAGGTTCCTCACTCTGGAGCCCTGACCACCGGTAGCTTGGACCCTGTTCCCGATGCCGGTGGGCGACTATTTTTTATATTTTTAAATGTTTTTTTTTATTATTTTGTTAAGAAAATATTTAAAAATGTATAAAATATGTTTAAAAATTTAAATAAACGAATAATAATAAACATTTATTATGTTGCCCCTGACACTGATATGACTATAAAACCAGCAATGGGAAAAAGTAACGGATTAAGTTATTTCAAATTATAATCTAAAGAACTATGGGAAAGTTGCTGCCAACATCTAATTAAAATCGCCCTAAACGTAAACTTAATACTTGAAACATGTTATTAAAATTAAAATTCCAATGAAGACGGTTTTAAGACTAATAAAACACGCGACTGAAATTACAAAGACCATTAAATTAGTCCAGATGGACAAGTGAAAGCTGAAACGCTAGTAAAAGTATTAGAAATTAGTGATCATTCATAATAAATCATACATATGTATGTGTTCATAAATCTCTATGATAGCATGAGAATACATCATACATAGTACACACTTCACGAACAATTAATTCGCGAGACTTTTAGAATCAAGATATCTATGATACATTTAAATTAAACGTATCACAGACGCCATTTGTCACAACCAATTTAACTTGTCAAGTCTATTTGATCAAGTTGTCAGACATCTTTTAAACAAGATTTATAATTATACCCGTTGTGTAGGATCTATTTTAATTTACTTTTATTTACATAATATTACAAGAAGACAATTAATTTATCTCATAAATAACTTGATAGTCTTAATAAATGATTTGGAAAAAACAAAATGGCAAGTCACCGTTAATTCCCGCCAATTTAGTTTGACAGATGTTTCTTTCTATTTTTTAATGTTTTTAGCTTGGGAACTAAGTCCTTTTAGCCCTGTCTTCATATGAATAGCGTGATGTCTAAAGAGATCGCATGACTTATTAGCTAACGGACTGGCTTGATAAATGTTTCAAAAGTGTTGGCAGTTCTAGAATAGGTTTGAAAAAACTACATAGTATGTGGTTTTTTTCAGTCTAATTATGCCTTTGGAAGTTTCGAATACAAATGTTATTATTGCTACACGTCTTTTTTTGCTATGGAGGATCCCAGTACCGAAACCCTGCCTAGTTAGTACTGCCACAATAGTTTTAATGTAATCATTATAATACCGAATTACATACACATTTTAATACATTTGGCAGTAAATGTATCAAGTCGACCTTTTTGGTAAGCATCGCTGAGTCGGTGATTATTAGATAGGTACAGTAAAATTCTCAGCTCTATTTTGCAGAGAACGCCTGTTTCTACTATTCCATTTATTGTCCAGTTGTGTAAACACTTGTGAAATAAATCTACACTAATTTATCACAATAATTATAATTCACTCGGAATCAATTTAGAAATAAACTTCACTCTTAAAAAGCCGCCAAAAACTCATATTTTTATTAATCATGGTGGACAGCCACAGATATAAAAATAAAACCGAAAATATTTGACTCAAACGTTTTAGAAATGACGTTAGTATTTAACAAAATGTTTTAAACTAAGTTTAAATTAAAATAACTACTACCTACGAACACTAAGTAATTTGAGAAAATTTACAAAAAATCTGAATCATATGGAAAGGCTGGTGACCCGGTGACCTTCTGTACCGCTCAGTTCCCACGTCTGTATCTATTAAATATACCGTAACATTATTTAACACAATGTTTAAGTTTTAGGTCGCTAAGATAAGATTTACTTAATTCACACAAAAGATTTGAAAGAAATGTATTTTTTTATCTCTTAATTTCATCTTTAACTATCGTAGATCTTAAAAAAATTTGTTCTTTCTGTTCTTTAGAACCGGATATAATTTTCGCGCTATAAATCTAAATTTATTATTTCTGTAGTAGGATTTTTTTTGTAAAGGAATGGAATCTATAAATTAAATATTCTGTCAGAATAGAATGGCAGTCCGTATTTTCTACAATCACAGTTAATCCTAGACATTAATAATGTTATGAAACAAAATTTAAAATATCTTTAGTAGTCTTGGCTACCGAAGTATGCTAAAGCCACGCTAAGCTGAATTGAAATTACTATCACAAACCAATATCAAATAGATACAATCCTGCAATCGTTGCAACTCTCCGCTTAATATTAATGACTATGTTTGATTAGCTAATCTTAGTCTAAATCGAATATTCCCCGCCTGACTTCAATTAATTGGAGTTATTACTTCCTTTATTTATCAATTTAACGCGAAAAGCACTTTATCCTGCTTCTGGTATCTAAGTAGAATGGTAAATTAGTTGCCAACATAATAGATCACAGGACTGTCGCAATGTTTGGTGGCAGTAATGGCTACTGTATACAATGGGACGTTGGTTTCAACGAATGTTGCTTCATTCGTGGAAATGAGATCTAACCAAGTAGATTGGAAGTCATCAAGGGACGTTATATTGCGCCAAACATAATTATAAACCATCAGTTACATTCTGTTCACTTTATACAAAGCCTGTCTATAATCTAAGATATCTTTACAATATCCGATTTTACTGATGTAAATATTTATGAGAACTTTTTAAGATGTATTTCTATACGTTAAACCTACATAGTTATAGTTATATAGAAGATAGAGATGGCGATATGAGATTGATTAATCAAAAAATCGAATTGATTTTATAGGTCATGAAAATCGATTTCAAACTAGATGTTTTCTTTCTACGGAATGCAATTAAAAAAAAATTCAAAGTACCTACCTATTTTCTTTTATCTAATATTATATACATGAATATTGCACACCCGATTACTCATCAGTCACGAAAAACATTGCACTGTAGGATCATCTGCACCAAGCTTTTTAGGACTGTGTACCTGCACCAATGGATTAACCTTTAGGAAATCGATCTTTTAGAACTCGATTCATTACTGAATCGATTCTTTAGACTTCGATGCGAATCGATTTTTTTAAAGAAGAATCGCTATCATCATATCATCGCTAGACATGAGAAGCGAATTAAAACTTATTCTTTGTTCTAAGTAACTAGTTATTTTTCAACACAAATTTCGACTATTTAAACAACCGTTGGAGTCCCTCAAGGACTTATCGTGCCTTTTGAAACAAAAATAACCTTAGAGCTCCAAATAACTGCCATTGTACGAAAAGTAATCACTATAATCACAATACTCTGCTTTACAATTACATAAAGCCAAATAGTAGCAACCAGTGGCAGGTTCCCACAAGTTCAAAGCGAACAACACGAGAATAAATCATTTTGTCATTTATCTACGAGAGTGAATGAATCTAAAGTAGACATCGGTTATGAACTTAGCGAGAGTGCAAACAGTGCATGACTATAGATTTATAAATGAAATGAATTGGTAGCGTAGAGAAAGAACGATAAGATCAACAGGAGTAAAAGCGTATGAGTATTTGCGAGATACAGTACGGCCGTCGCATCTTGGCGAGTCTGGAGTTAGGCTCTGCGAATTTTAGCACTTGAAAACTCGTAAAAAAAATAAGTGGTTTAAACAAATAAGTGCTATTTGCAGTTGTTTTTGCTAAACTTTTATTGGCATTTGTTTTTTTTAAACCTTCATTTTTGTACGGCCGTACTGTTCTCATTCATTGATCAGGATGCAGATGTTAGTTTGATATCCAGCCAGAATTATGTCCTTTTTTCTTGTTTCTAATTTAATGAAGACGTATGCATTCTCGGGTTTACCTAATTTAACCAGCACAGACAAAATTAACTCTTTTTACTATTTGAAAATTTTACTCTTATTTTTAGTTTAGTAACTGTTTCCTATCTCATCATTCTCTTGTTCATATTTATTTGTATGGGTAGTACCATTGCTTGTTTGTATATCCAAGTAAATCTCTATTTGTCTTCATCTTAGCAGTCACCTCCTTTTCAACCTTATTATCTTTCACACAACCGTTAAGGACTTTTGAGTGTTTTCAAGGCTAGAGTGAATCATCATCTTATCCTTATCCCTTATTATTTGGGGTCGGCGCAAGATGTTTTTTTCTTCCACTCTGCGTTATCACCCGTCACACTATCACTAACCACTTTCCCTTCACACAATCCATCCATCACTTCCTCGGCCTCCCTCTTCCTCTCCATCCATCTACTTGTCAACTCAGAACTCTTTTTCTAATAAGACTAGAGTGCCTGTGAATAGCCTCTCAATAAACTAGTGCATCTCACCATCAACGATTACATCACTGCTTACGATCAGGTGGAATCGCAGTCAAGAATTACTTTAAACCAAAATCAATTTATCTACTGATTCAATGGGCTATAACGTTCAAAAATGTCTATCTATGAAATATATCGTATCTATTGAGTCAGACTGTGCAGTCTGCACTTGACGTCTTCGTGGGAACAAGTAATAACTGTTCCGTTAACAGTGCGCGCTGTTTTCGCAAAGCTTTTAGCGTCGAGTGCAAACAAAAAGAGCATGGGAATGTTTGGAGAGGGTTTGATTAAGTTATCTGTTGTTTTCGGGTCCTTTTTGTTTTGTATCTTCGTTAACATCAAAGTTAGTGTCCTGAAATCGTACGAAGGAGTCGCAGCAGACCAAGGAGATGGCAGGATGATTTGGATGCCTTCCTTAGGAATTAGCAAGAAATAGCTCAAAACTGAGAACACTGGAAAGAATTGAGGGAGGCCTTTTCCCAGCAGTGGGACAGTATGGACAAGAAATAATATTTCGTTACTTTCGTACATGAATCTCCAATTTCTTTTACTTGTAATAATCTGATGCTTGACTACGATCTCACTGGTAAGCAGTGATGCAATCATTGATGGAGACTATGACACTGGTTTATTAAAAGCCTATACATTTTAGTCTTCGTTGACTCTCGTTCCTATGTTATGCCTGGCTGGGATATCTCTGGTTTTAAGTTAATTTCGTTTAGATCTTTTCATCTACAATAATTATTTACCATTATTACATAACTTAATTTCTTCCTATCTTCACAATTTAAAGCGGAATTATATGTAACTAGCTTTTGTCAGCGGCTTCGCCCGCGTACATAAAATATAGCCATGTCACTCAGGAGTAAAGCAGCTTTCTGTCGTTGCTAAATTTTTTCCAATCGGACCAGTAGTTCCAGAGATTACCTCCTACAAACAAAAAAACATAAAAACAAAAAAACAAACTTTACCTCTTTATTATATTAGTGTAGATGTAGATAGGTTTAGATATATTTGTCATATTCGTATAATATTGCGTGACAAACCGACCCTGTTGACAGTAATCAATAAATCAATAGTTTGTTTTTTTAGATAATATTTGCCTTAAGCTACCAAAAATCTTGTTCACATTTCCAAGTTTTAGTAAATCTTGACTATTTTATTTTAAAGTATATGCCTACAGGCATAATCTCAAGGCACAGTTATCAGCCTGACTGCGTACGACATACTCGTAAATAACTTTTTTTCGGAAGACCACACATATTTGGAAAACCCACTTGTTGACTTACAAAAATTCTCATTTTTTGTACACATTCTCACGTTACCGTGGAATACTTAATTCGTTTGTGTTCATTATATCCGGGTCGGATGAATTCATAAGATTTTCTTTCACTTCTTTTGTCTGAATTTAATTTAGACTGCACAAGAACAAAACCCAGTCTTGAAGAAAATAATTGCATTTCTATTACTTGACTGCAATCTCACCTGATAGTAAGCAATGATGCATTCGTTGATGGTGAAGTACACTAGCTTATTAAGAGCCTTTTTACTCTAGCCTTAAAGACACCTAAATTATAATCGGACGGGAAGGCCGTAGCAGGCAAACTGTTCGATTCCCACAATGTACGCGGTATAAACAACCAGGCAAAATGCTTAGCCCGGACCATAGAAGTTTCAACAACGTAAGAGTCAATATTCAACGTCCGATAGTAGAAATGAGAAATGAATGCCCTATACATATTGATTTTGACATTATTGCTCATATTAAAACTAGAAAATCATTTAACAAAGCTAAACTTGAGTCGCCCATGCATCGCCAACATTTGGTACTGTGATGATGAATCACTTGAAACACCGTTATCTTTAATATTTCTAAAATATATGGTAAATCATGTTTTTCTACAGGTAGGTAATCCTCACATAAAATTAGGATAAAACCCACATAGAACTATCAAATCCCACTCTTGACTAATTTACTACTATTTATAGGTAGATTTCTTTTGCCAAGTTGATGTGCCAGAAAACTATAAATTACCTTATTCTAGCATCCTACGATATTCCCACACATGTACAGACTGCAAAAGCGTTATAGTTGGTTGAAATTAACACCTTTGAGCTTTTTTGGTAGGTAAAAATCATCCAATGACGAATCCCGCCCTTGGGCGGAGCGGAAAACAGTGTCAGACTCTTACTGACTAAACAACCTACCCCGTTCCTACATCGCCATCTATACCAGGGCCAGAGCCTTCCTTTCAGACACAAACCCTTGGCCCCAGTTGGCTTCGACCCTTCAGCAGGGTCCCTGCGATTTGCTGACAACTCTTTGAGGCGCGCGGGAACGGTGCGCGCCGTCGACGACTCGGCACCTTTGAGTTTTGTCTAGCATCGTCATCATAATTGTAAAGCTTGTCATCATCATCATCATAGTTTCAGCTGTAAGGCGAAAAATCAACCGGTCCTTTACAATTCGTATACATCGGATTCTCCTGATCCTCACCAGAGGCTCTAGTTTGCTATTTTCATGACATCGTTATTCTAAGACGATCAATTGTCATTTTGCTAAAAGTTCGAATTCTGTTTATTCACAATGGCCGATTATGTGGTCTCGTAATAGAATTGTGGCACGAGCTGTCTTGTACAGAATTAATAGCAAGGACTGCATAATGACATTCTAATGGTAAGTCACTGATCAAAGGAACTGTCAAAATTTTACCATGCCGGTGTCCTTGTGATGTGATGATGAAATAAATTACCTACACAAAGTAATGCGCCTGGCTGGAATTGAACCCGCGACCTACAACTTATAAGTCGGGGCCGTTAACACTCGGCCACCACTGCTCATACGTCAAACATTAATTAAGCATTATGTACGAGACTACCATTCTACGCCATTTCTTTCAGTGGAGTGTCAGTGTTGATCACTGCAAAGTCATAATGACACCATTATAATTGTAGATTACCAAGCATGTAAAAAAACAATTTTGAAATCAATTATAGACCATTTTGACACTATTATAACAGCAGACTTGAGGCCCAGTTGGTCAGTTCGCCTTTTCCTTACCTTCCAACGCTGCACATAGATAACTTTGGTATTGACCCAAAAATCTTCAGTATATCCACAAAATTATTTCAAAGACGAATTTAAATCCCTTCCATTTGGAGCCTAAACCATCATGAGTTTAAAACCAATCCATGTAGGCTGGTGGCATCAGATATCACCTATTTTCAAATCTGCGATTGTAGTAGTTAATACGTACGCTAATTACGCGCTTTAGACGTGGAGTTGTGGATATAATATACTAACCATATTTTTATCATTTCTGTCAACTGTACCTATTTAACATATGATATGGTAAATTGAAGGCACATGGAGGATTACATATGGCGCATAAATTTTCATTAAATACCACAACTAACGTAGGTTGGCTTTTAAATAGGATTCAAATTACGAGCACAAACGGGATGGAATATATTATGATCTTGTTATGGTGTTAGCTAATTGAATGACGTAATGTCACTGGGTTTAATTTTAATAGTTTTTGATTGACCATTCTTATTTGATAGAGGTGAAGGCGTAATCTTAGATAAACACTAACCTAGATGCCCTCGACCCAATGACAAGCGTTAAGCGATTGCGATTGTGAAAAAGTCCTTGCCAGATCGTATGGAATAGTATAAACTAGCGATACTGAAAAGTTACAAGGCCAATTCCATACTCCCTGATTGTTTTAATAATCGGAGTATCGCTGGTAAAAACTCTTTTTTCTAGAACCTTTAATATTTTTAAAATAAAGTTTGAAATAAACAGTGAATTGATTAAGGGCCAAAATGAGAGCAGTGTGAGCTGAGTGGCAACTCGTGAGTCGTTCGTGTTCGTGAATCGCGGGTTGAAACCCAGCCGCATTACCAGGCGCATTACTTTGTGTAATTTATTTTATCACCACTGCTCTCAAAACGATCTATAAATTCGAAGATATGTAACATCCACTAATCCGCACTGGACCCGGGCAGTGAATTATGGCCTATTCCATCTCTTAGACAGGAGGCTTGTATCTCAGCAGTGGGAATATTAAAGGCTTCTGCTGCTTTATTTACGTTTAAATCAAGACGAAATTTTAAGTATAACCTTAAAAGCTACCAGTGAAACTACTAGCTGGACAGACATCATACGACTGTATGCTATGCTACGTAGGAAATATACCCACAGTTTATCCAATGAAAATTGTCGCCAAACTATAGGAACTACAGTTCAGCGCATATTTTCACGCTGATTTCCTTAAAAGTAAGTAACAGCATCTAACAAAATTTCGCACTATTCAGCCACACACTAGATAAATTACACGGCACATTAACACCATCTTAGACATCTCCATATTAACGGCCCGTAACCCGAAGCCCGAAGACATAGCGATCCAAATAAGATTTCTAAACACATACACATGGAGTACGGACAAAAACTGACATTACTGTGTGTAGCGGTGTATAATTTGCATCAGCCATTAAGTACGGCACGGCAGGGTGTGCAGAAATAGAGTTTTTTTAAGGAATGTCCATTTTTGATCGTCTTTTGTTACACAATTTGTAAAACAATAAGTTTTTTTATTGCTTATAGGTTGGTGCTGTGATCTACGAGTGAATAAGTCCGCGGTCTTACTAGCTCGTTGATCAGGGCTTTAATAGTACATTGTTATACGAGGGATGAAAGAAAGTATAACTTTTGAACCCGAGGTAAACACTGTGCTTTTCATTACGAATACGAGGAAAATAAAAATAATAAAAACCTGACTCGTCGTCAAAGGTATGTTTTTAGGTAGGTATATTTCTTTTGATTTAGGCGGTAAGCGGTTTTCTCCTCTTAAGAATCTTGCGTTAAATTTATAACTGAAGCTGATGAACTTATCGTTTTAATAAAAATTTCTTGTAACAGAGATTTAGCAAAATGTAAACAAAACTATACACCTCGAAAAAAAAAGGAAGATCGAATCGGCTACAGATTATAGAGATTCTACCATTTACCCGCCAATTCTTTTTTTCAGTGTTCGGCTCCCAGGCTTTTCAGTCAATATTTTTCATTTTGTCATTGTAAAAATGGGTCTGGTCACCATTTTTCTCAAAAATATATTAGTTTTAATGAAATAATTGAAAGTAAATTAAAATAAAGTAATTAAAAAAAAGTATTCTTAAATTATTTCTATCTCTATGTCATTTTAATTCGGTATAAAGTTCAATAGAAATGTCAAAATAGAACTAGTTTTTTTTTTTTAATATTTGCTGTCTAAATATTAAAAAAACAACTGTCAGTTGTAAAGTTAAACTCCCTAGGGAGTAAAAGTACTTCTTCCAACCCTGTCCGCAGGCAACTTTACACCTACTTTCAGAGTATGAGTAATGAAAAAGTAGTTTAACCTTTCGATCCTGTAATTGAAGACACAATTAAAGAGCGATAGGTGTGCGAATGCGCTTAAGGCTTAATGAATTAAAGGTTCAGCTGTACACATGCTGTATATGTACTCTTCTAATTACAAAATGGGCCCCAAATTATTCAGCTTTAAGTGTTAGTGGAAAAAGTAAGTTGTAAGTGATATATAGTCAAGAAGTAATCCTCGCAAGGATCGTCGTCCACTTGGCCAGATTTTATTTATTGGCAACCTCAATTAAGGAAAAATCCCCTTCCTTCAAAAATTGCGAACTGTCGGTTACTCAAATATTGTTTCTGAAAATGTAGAATCCAGAAGACTGATAGAAAAACCTTCAAAATACTAAGAAAATTTTACTTCTACAATAATATTATCTATTTGTATGTACATATTTGCACTAAGTTATTCAGAGAATGGTTATAGAACAAAAAAAATGAGTGCTACCAGATTGGTCCTCTCCTACTTGTTGTAATAATAATAAGTAATAACAATAAACTTTTATATCGGACTAAAATCCATATGAATGTTAATTACAATGTTTTCTTAAAACTATGTTAGTAGTTACACAATATTACAGTAAGCATAGGTAATTTCATCCTTACACTCTTCCCACCCAGTGTGTCTGTATGGGACAGTCGTGGCGGGATGCAATCAAATAATTGCATCCCGCCACAACTGTCCCATATTGTGCATTGTTTTTAATGTTGGCATAGCCACACCAAGACTTCTTTTAACCCACCCAAAATGTTAAGATTGACAGTTGAAGACTGTCCAGCTTAGCCACCATACCTGGTCACCACCCACATACTGCTAACACAGTAGGAAACATTAGCGGACCATGTCGGTCCGTTGATTGCGTCCGAAGCCACGGAGGCTTAATGCCTTACATTTAGAAGGAAAGAAGAAAAGAAAAACAATTTTTTATGCGGCCCAAACTAGACGCACATACATACACACATAAAACAACCACACAAAATACAACAATTAGATTATTACATTTGTACCTTATAACTGTCCCTTACGGAGTTACTGTATCAGTTCATGGTATGGCCAATATAAATTGGCCAGATTGTTTAAAAGCTAACATTTAATGATATTTCAATTCTCGTTTGGCCATGTCATTGATACAGGATATCCTAGTTTGCATGAGGAGCTGTGTAAAATTTTTGTTCCTGATAACTTTGCGCGACGTACTCGTATGACACCCGTTTCCCGAATGTTAATCGCACTTAACGCTCTCCTTGAATCCAGTCCAGGATTAGATCTGTTCGCCGATGAGTGGAAGGAGATATTGACTGAATGTTTGGCGATTTGCGAGAAGACTGAGTGAGTAGATTATATGTATATCTGTTATATTTTTCTTTTTTAATATGTTTTACATAATTTGTACCTAATCAGTGCAATTGGCATTTTGTCGTTCTGGGTAATGAATAAATAAATATCTATGGAAATAAAAGATCTAAAGAAAGTAAGCCAAAGGAGAATTGAAATATCACCAAATTTTAACGCTTAAAACGATCTGACCAGTTTTACTTGCCATATCATGAAGTAGTCAATTTCTATGATCTGACCACGACATATACATGACCAAGCAAAACGTGTCCAGCACACCACAGCCACGACTACGTGACAAATTACAGGATGAAATCGTAGCTTGGCGCCGAACGCACGCTTTTGCATTTTTTACCGTGAAGGTCAAAAGGTTTAGGCTGTTGTCGTTACGGATAGGAAAATCTAACAACAGTCTTGCCTAAAGATATTGTGTTACTCAGTTCTGGGTTGGGGAGGTCAGTTAGGCCGATGTTCCATGTAGAAAAACTAGTATTCGGCCGCATCCGGGTAGACTGGAACCCGACCCGAAGATATTTGGGATATATATAAGGCGGGTGATTCCATTCTCGAAAATTTCTACTTTGGTTGGGATGATTTCTTCAGAAGAAATATGAACCACATCTCATGACAAGCTTTAGGAACTGTTTGCTCCGATTAACCATGGAGTTTCTTGCCGATTCTTCACCATAGGAAACGACCAATTTGGACCCGTGCACTAACTAGCTTCTGACGTTTTATAAGTTCCCATGTAGGCCTATGTAAAATAAAAACCATTTTAATTATAACCGTAGTCGGAAGCACCAAGTTTACTCTTTCCGTGAGTCGTACCGTCGCCCAAGACCAGTCTCCAATCCCATGCAATCTCCACGCTCAACGCTCTCTTGTCAATTTGCAATCTGTTGAAAATGTCTGAAAGCCTGTTTTAATGCCAAAGTTTGACAGGTTTTCAAAGGGATGTAAAGTTAGCGAATTACTAAGATTCAGATTCATTTATTTATTGTTTGTCACAGGTGTCAGTTCAACTCAGTAAATTATTGTTGTAAACAAGTATCACTGTAACATAACTTTTTTTTATGGTAGACAAACATCATCCAATGACGAATCCCGACCTTGAGTGGAGCGGGAAACTATGTCAGACTATTACTGACTAATAACCTATCCCGTTCCTTCCTTGCCTTGATCCAAGGAGTCTGACACCGTCTCCCGCTGCGCCCAAGGGCAGGACTCGTAATTGGATGATTTTTACCTACTACAAAAAAAGCTCGAAATAAAAATACCTACAAATATTTTTTTCCAAAAGCTTGTCCCATTTTCTTAGTAAGGCATTTACAAGGCTGATAGCTAGCACAGTGACGTCACTCCACCTAATTTGGGAATAGCTGTGTCGTGTCGTGCGCATGCGCCGGCTGAGCGGATTACCGTATTTGTTCATTATGAGGAAATTGCTTCGCAGTCGTCACGTTTGTGGATACGGTGTTCAGATTGTTGTGTTTAATTTAATTTTGGAATTGAGATGTTTTCTGGCAATTAGTGATTTGTTCAACCTTTTTAATTAATGCCGCCACTAAAAAATTGTATTTAAAATAGTAAATAGACATAACAATGATAGAGTTTTGCCTCGTAGTTTCTACCGCGTACATCGAAGGACTGGAACAGGTTGCCGGCTGCAGTCTTTCCGTCCGATCATAATTTAGGTGTCTTCAAGGCTAGAGTGAATACGCTCTTAATAAACTAGTGCGCCTCACCATCAACGATTGCATCACTGCTTACCAGGTGAGATCGCAGTCAAGCACTAGTTTATATTTATAGCAATTAAAAAAAGATTCCTACTCCTTTTGAGGTTTTGAGGCTGGTAAAATTTGAATTAAGCAATCAATTTTTGATATTTTTTGTAGATTCAATGCAACGCCATGATGTGGTCGACGGAGAATCTTGCTTGCCTAGAAGTACATCTAAGCTCACTGAACTTTAACTCTAGGTTGTAGCTATCGAAAACTCAGCTTCCGATAAGAAATTGCACTCCTTAGCTGTATGCACGATAAATATGCGAGCTACACATTTTATGCGTATGAGCGAAATGTTCACCATGGCGCCACTGGCGTATACACAATCATACTTCTGGTGGTTCTATAGAGGACAGGGCTTATAATTTATAAGTTTCGGCGTTTTTGTTCCCTACTTGGTCAGTATATAGGTCAAATACACCCAATTTCCACGACTAACAGAGAAAATGTTAACGGTATAGAACATTTACATCAATTTCCTCTAAATAAGTGATAACTATTTCCTCGTAGACATTTAAATTAAATCGATTTAGAAGTCAAAGGCCGCCATTACCGTACATTACGCCGTCAACTCTATAAATAGGAGAGTTTTTCCGACAAATCCGTGAATAATCAGAACAACACAACAATAGAACAGTTATAATACGGAAATACTTGTGCGTTACACCTTACAGGGGAAGACAGAAGACCCATTCTGTTTAAACTCGTACCATCGAAGCAGAAGCGTAGCTACCGCCGTTTCTGTGGTATTGATGAAACGGGGCCCCTGTGGAGCGGGGCCTCGGATCCTGTTGCCCGTTAGTTAAAAATTCTCAATGTGTTATCCACACCCGTGTCGTAGGGTAAACCAAGTATTACTTAAAAAGCCTAGGATTAGGTAGTAGGATTTATACTTCAGGTAACTTCAAAGTAACTCTGTCCGTCTGTTACGCTGTCAAAGACAAACTGCTGAAGTAATTTTAACGATGCACTTGCATTAGTGCAGAAAAGAGTCCTTTGCGTGCCTAAAAGTAGTAGGTTTTTCGAGTAAACGTATTTAAAAAGTATTCTTTTTTTAAGACAATTGAACCACCAATAAATCTTTGTAACACTATAACATCATTTTGATACTTGTGATCAACAGTCGCAGACAAGACTGTCACTATTAAAATGTATGACGAAGAAAGTAAAAGCATGATTGGTCAGACCTGTCGAACAGGTAGTAGCATTATTAAATCTATATCTAGTGTTGCGTCACGCGATATCTATGACCGCATTCGTTTGTGTTAGACTGGCTTCCTAAATTTTTGCATAGATTCTTAAGAAGCTGTCGCCGCGGTTTCACCCGCATTTCCGTACTTCCGTACGTCCAGGTATGTGTTAAAAAGTTAAACTTGACCTATAAGTAGTTAGTACGCAATGCCCTTTAACTACCTACAGGTCATTCACTCGCTCAGCTGATGTTTACTTAAATAATTAATTTCGTATATGCATATCTATCATATCTTTCGACTACCGTAATTACAGATACAATTAACCTCCTCCCCTCGTCTCTTCTCGACCTCGGCTTAAATATTTAAGCCCCAAGCGGACACCGGCGTTCGCACATCTATTGTTCTTTGATTGTGTCTGTCATTACAGTAATCGAAAGGTTAATGAACTAATGTACCGGATCGACCCTCCACGGGATTTAAACGATCGAAATTTAAGGGTGTAGGTATAGCTCCTTTGTTATTTCTAATCCGGTTGGTAGTTCCAGAGGACAGCGCATTTAAACAAACAACTGTTTTACTTTCTTATTTATTCCAATAATTTTATTATAAGAGAAAGAGAAGATTAATACTTTTATTAGTAATGAATATACTCAAAAACTATGCGAATGATTTTATACATTCTTTCACCTGTAGAATGCTACATAAGGTAGCAGCACTAAGCAACGTAGGCTATACATTTTCTACTTTCACGCGGGCGAAACCATCTGCAGAAAATAGTATTTTATATGTATTTTGTGATCGTCTATCCAAATTTGTAGGCACTGTGATATTTTTTTACATATCATTAGACACAGACAAACAGTAAATGCAAAATAATGAAAGATTTTAGACAAAACTTTACCATGACCTGATCTAAATAAATAAAAGAAACCTACAATCTAAATCTTCTCTGTCAGTCTATTCAAAGATTGGCTGTAATACCGCATTCAAAAATTCATGCTGGCCAATCGTTTCGTCCTTTGAAGAAACATTTGTACACAAAGTGTACAGTAAATGCAGCTTAAGAGATCGCCCTGTGCTAAAAGACCGCCCATTGTACAAGTATATATGTTATTTTTATAATTTCTTGTTTCCCAGACAGGCGCATTACTTTGTGTAATTTATTTCATCACTTGTACTCTCAAAACGGTAAAGGTCTCAAAACATCGTGAGGAAACCGGCATGTCCTAGAACCAAAAATTCGAAGACATGTGACATCCTCCAACACGCATTGGGCCCGCGTGGTGGATTACGGCCCATTCCCCTCTCTTAGAGAGGAGGCCTGTGTCCCTGCAGTGGGAACATTAAAAAGGCTGATGATGATGATGTTTCCGATTCAATTAACAAACAAAATAATGATGTAGCGCACTATGAATAGCACAGCATCAGCCTTATCAGTCACTGCTGGGGTTCAGGCCTCTTCTCAAGGAGAGGGAATGGGCCGTAATCCACCACGCGGGAATAGTGCGGGTTTGTGGAAGACTTCGAAGTTCTAGGACATGCCGGTTTCCTCACAATGTTTTCCTTCACCGTTTTGAGAGCAGTGGTGATGAACTAAATTACACAAAGTAGTGAACCTGGTTGGGTTTGAAACCGTGACCTACAACTCGTTAATCAGGGCCGTTACCAGTCGGCAACAATGAAAAAAGACGATAAATTCATTCTCGTATAGAACAAATGTCATAATCAGGTCCAGCAGTGCTATTCTTTAAGAAAACATCATTAATCGTAACGTTGGCCGCAACGACGAACTCCAAATGGGTACATTTGATTAACAATCCTATGTATTTGAACATTGGGTTAACAATAAAATATACCTATTTCGATTTCGTCGCTGCGGCCAACGTTGCGCTTAAGGTTGTTTTCTTAGAGAATAGCACGCCAGGTGGGCCTTCTGTGTTCTCTGTACTTCGGTCAGACCACCAAGTTTACTCAGATGAAACCAGCGATACTATCTGTTCTGTTTCCGCGAAACGTGACTCAGTCAGATTGGATAGTCACCATATTAATTACATTTAATTATGAACAGTCATGAATGATATAGTTACGAGGTACTGTAACCAAAGAGCTACTCTTACTGCTAGGGCTGAGGGGACATTTGAAAGAATTCCACACAGGGGTAATTCCTAGTATGGGGTAACGTGCCATCGCAGGCACGGGCTCGCAGAAGGCGAGCAATGGGTAGCTCGCTGTCCGCCCATCCGGTAACCGTCTGGACCGAGCCCAAGTCGTCGACGGCGCGCACTGTTCCCGCGTGCCTCAGGGAGTTGTAGGCAAATGTAGGGGCCCAACAGGGTCGAAGTCTTCTGGGGCCAATGGGAAAGCGGAACACCTGGGCCCTGGAACTAGGGCCAGAAGGAACGGTGGGTCGTTTAGTCAGTAGAAGTCTGACACTGTCTGCCGCTCCGCCCAGGGGCAGGATTCGTCATTCGATGATTTTTCCCAAAATAACGTTTTTTTTTAAAAAAGGAGAAGAATTACTGCTCCCTAACCTTTCCCTTTTCATGATAAACAGACATGCAGTACTCACTCCTATTAAGATCGGAGACTCTACACTCGAAGTTGTGGACGATATTACGTCTACCTGGGTCAGACAGTCCAGTTGAGTAACTAATTTCGAAAAAGAAGACAACCCGATTCGGCTGGGTAGCGTTCGGGAATCTGCGCGGCATCTGCTCATCCAACAAACCACAGTCTCTTAAGACGAAAGAACTAGGTTGTTTAAGCTTTAGTTTAACATATAAATATTCTAAAAACGTAAAATTTTACACAAGGCTTCCATTTATGATGTAGGTGAACACTAAAAAGGTATTTTTGGAAATTCAACTTTTGCAGTGAAGCTAGGGCCCAAAGTTTTTGTATGGAGAACCTAATGGCAGAATCTATTGCAACATCAAAAAGAAAATATATATGTGGTCAGCATTTAATTTAGCTACAGGTAGTTGTATACATTAAAACAGTAATTCGTTTCTTGCTACTCAAAGGTGGAGAAATTGCAGATGCGCAGAGATTCTCGGAATTATGATGGACAGTCATTTATTCGTGGACTCGTGGAGTAGGTCAATGAGAATAAGTTCCACATTCCGATCTGTAAAAGCCAGGAGTTGTCAGCAAATGGAGAGGCACAACTGCAGGGCCGAAGACTACTGGGGCCCCGGACCGGTTTCTGAAAGGAAGGTCCGACCCTGTTATGAAGACTAAAAAGGAATGGGGTGGGTCGTTTAGTCAGCAAGAAAAGTACACTTGTTCCCCGCTCACTGCCATTGTTTCCCACTCCCAAGGGCAGGATTCGTCATTAGATGTTTTTTTCCACTGTAAAAAAGCCATCAAAGAAACGGCATCAAAAAAACGAAAATAGCCGACGGATAATGAAGGAGAAGTTATGACGTCGTTCCCTAAAGGGTAGACCAGATGGTTGTAAACTGACATCTCAACGAAGGTGACCTTGCTAGTTTCAATCCGTGTAGACTGCACATATAAACTATGACCTTCAATGCCCTTGGTTGTAAGACGTGTCACCACCACTGAGATTGAATTTCGAATGTAGTTTACAGTACAGTAATAAATTTATTGTTTAAAAAAAATAAATGTTTTAAAAACAATAAATTTATTTGGTTAAACTTTTATTTTTATACGAATTTTAAGCGCTAAATTTCGCAGAGCCTAACTTTTGACTGGCCAAAATCCGACGGCTGTACTGTACCTACATTTAAAAAATCAATCGAAAGAACATTCTCTTCACCATTCTCATATCTCATCACAAAAACAATAGACACTATGTAACAAACATTTTTAATTATATTTTTTAATTTACTACAAGGCAACGTCAATTCAACCTACAGCCTCGTTCGTTGACTCGCAACTAGAAAGTTGTTAATTAAGAACGCGCCCGATTGGCGGCGATTGTGTAACGGAACGCAACAGATCAAGCATGTGGCTGAACAGGGAAATGCCTTTGCCGAAGAAAGTGGACAAGTCATTTTTCCTATGCTGTATTTTTTATGACTATATTTTTATGCGACTTTTTATCTATTTATAATTTTGCCATCGCGGGCACAATCTAGATGAAACTGGCCTTCCTGACTCGCCTATCATCTACGTCGAGTATGGTATAAAAGCTTGTTGCTTCATCTAAAGCAATCCAATGTGATGTTTAACGCTAAAATAAAGCCAAAAAAGAGAGATAATACCTGAAAACTATTTTGGCATTCAGTAATTCTACGATTTACTCCAGGAAGTACATGTTTTTATTAAACCCGTAAAGATTTTTGAAACAAAAATTACAACATTTAGAATCTCAATTAAATGCGCTAGGCTTCTATAAAAGTACTTCTTTATATTTTTAATATAGGAGTACATTATGGAGAGTCAAAGTTCACGTAAAATAGCCGATTTTCAGAGGTGTTTACTGGGTCACTCTTACACAAATTTACGTTTTGATTTCTATAGAAGCGTCGATAATATCCACAAGATATGTGTGTATCCAAAATATCTGAAGAAAGATGGGTAATAAATCTACCTACACTAATATAATAGTCCAGTGCAAATAGCACCGTTAACTATAAAAAGTGGACTTAAATAGTAGTAGAATGAAACCCTTTGGAAAAGGAAGAAAATGTGGCAAAAATTTAAGGAAAAATAAATTACGGTCGATCTGAGGTCGGGAAGTGGATGGGTGTGCGGTTTAAAGGGTAAAAAATGGTTTATCTCTAATTCCGGCAAAACTACCGGTTCTATGGAAACAAGTCTAATAGCAAACTTGTAGGTTATAAAAAGATCTACGACTTTTATATTTTAACTTTTATACATAACCTTAAAATCTATGTGAAAAGTCCAAAAAACCGAGTTTTTGAATTTAATTTTTATCTCCTTTAAAAATTACTTTTTTTTCACAAAAGTTTCCTTTTCATGTCCCAAACTTGCTATAATTTTTTTGATTTAAAATATTCACAGTTGCTCTTTATTTCGACTTAACATCGAAAAAACAGCCTCTTTTTCAATCGAAAAATCTCACGTAAAAATATGTGATTTTTTTAAAACGTTTGTTGGCTTCTTATTCGTCGAAATTTTTACTTTTTGATGGTGTAAAAAAATATATACCTTACTATAGTAAATTTTCTCAGAAAATGGGAAAAACTAAGAAAACTCGAATTAGAAATTTCTTTTGTTTAATCATTATTAGCGACCCGCTCCAGCTTCGCAGGGGTGCAAAGGTGATATATTATACCTATAAACCTTCCTCTGGAATCATTCTATCTATTTTAAAAAACCGCATCAAATTCCATTGCGAACTTTTAAAGATCTAAGCATACACAGGGATAAGCAACTTTGTTTTATACCATGTAATAATGTACTGAGGTGTTTATTAAATTTTTTATAAGATTTAAAGGGGATTTCATGTTGGAAATATGGCTGCTGCAATTGCGTATGCTTACATAATGCTCCAATGTGGAAGAACAAACCTACGAGGAAGTTAATGATTCAGATGATGAATTTCATCATCTCAATCATAAGTAAGTTTTTCGAGTTTAACCATGAAGAAATGCTATCAAAGAGACAAAACTAATGGATAAGTGATTAGAATGTAAGATAAAATATTATGAGGCAAGATTATATTATTTAAACATATGTAATGATTATAAATAACGTTGACTGATTAAACGAAGCTAAAATTTAATAAGACAACGTTTTTACTGCATAAAATTGCAGCAATCACATTTCCTACATGAAATACCCTTTAAATCTTTTATAAAAAATTAAATAAATACCTCAGTACATCATTGCATAGTATAAAACAAAGTTGCTTATCCATGTGTATGCTTAGATCTTTAAAAGCAAAAAAATTCGCAACGGATTTTGATGCGGTTTTTTTTAATAGATAGAATAATTCCAGAGGAAGGTTTATAGGTATAATATATCACCTTTGCACCCACGTGAAGCTGGCACGGGTCGCTAATAATGATTAAACAAAAGTAATTTCTGATTCGAGATTTTTTAGTTTTTCGCATTTTCTGAGAAAATTTACTATAGATTACTATAGTAAATTTTCTTATATATTTTTTTACACCATCAAAAAGTAAAAATTTCGACGAATAAGAAGCCAATAAACTTTTTAAAAAAATCACATATTTTTACGTGAGATTTTTCGATTGAAAAATAGGCTGTTTTTTCGATGTTAAGTCAAAATAAAGAGCAACTGTGAATATTTTTCATAAAAAAAATTATAGCAAGTTTGGGACATGAAAAGGAAACTTCTCACCAAAGTTTGTGAAAAAAAAGTAATTTTTAAAGGAGATAAAAATTAAATTCAAAAACTCGGTTTTTTGGACTTTTCACATAGATTTTGAGGCTATGTGAAAAAGTGTAAATACAAAAGTGGTAGATCTTTTTATGACCTACAAGTTTGCTATTAGACATTTTTCCATAAAACCAGTAGTTTTGCCGGAATTAGAGATAAACCATTTTTTCCCCTTAAAAGCGCACACCCATCCACTTCCCGACCTCAGATCGACCGTAATTTATTTTTCCTTAAATTTTTGCTATATTATCTTCCTTTTCCAATGGGTTTCATTCTACTACTATTTAAGTCCCTTTCAAAAGCTATTTGCACTGGCCTATAATAAAGAGGTAAAGTTTGTTTTTTTGTTTGTAGGGGGTAATCTCTGGAACTACTGGTCCGATTGGAAAAATTTAAGCAACAATAGAAAGCTGCTTTACTCCTGAGTAACATAGGCTATATTTATAGGCTGCGGGCAAAAGCTAGTAACATCATAATCACGTAAGAGCGATTGTATGAAAATGTACGTCGGGTTGGCCGCTCTTAAGGGGCAGATATACGCCATCAAAGAGGTGTTAGCGTCACTTTCCGCGTCTTAAGAATAATTGAATAATAATTTATTTATTATTATTAACACAACAATTGTTTTGACAGGTACATCCAAGGCAACCAATGTAGTCATAAAATAGCCGCTCTCAGAGACGCCACCCTCAGATTTATACGATATCCATTATTGTAGGCAATTATACATATACATAGATATGTATATTATAAACACAACAATCGATGGTCAGCCTGATGCAGCGCCTTGGAGAACCGGTACAAGTTACAGATGCAATTGTAGAGCAGTATAATAACAATATTTACATCATAAATTACTTACATGAAATTTTTTATAAGGTTCCAAGTTATATACCTCCCATACGCACAAAATGGTGTTTCCTGATAGCTACAACTTGGGGATCTTTAAGTCAAATGTGAAGAGATATCAGGCAATCGTGGTCAGCTCAAATTGATTTAGGTGTAGTTGTTTAATTGATTTTTTTTAATGTAATTCCTGCCTAACAATAGGAATAGCTCCTGCATCTTAAAAGCGTTGACAAACGTAAAATCACATAAGACACCTAGACTCGTAGCTAATTCTGTAGACACAAAAAAAATATTTCGTGAAGGAATCGAACTCACGATGCACATCAACCGTGCCTTCAAAATTTAACCGGATCGGGTACACTGTCCACGAAAAGTAGACCATCAACTCAATTGTGTAATTGCAATTTCACATAAATATCAATCTACTAATTCATGAGAGGAATACCACGACTCGCAATGTCATGAGATTTATTGCACGAGATCAAGTTTCAGAGAAACTGTACATATATTTAGCAGTGGCAGAGTAGTGATCCAGTGGTTATGGTCATATCATCATTTCAGCCTAAAGACATCCTCTGCTAGACAAGTCTCCCCCAAATATGGCCACAATGATCGATCCTGTGCATGTCGCATTTAACGAATCCCCATGGCTCTTATTGGTACACCTTGTAGGAAGCCTTCCAATGCTACGTATTTCAGTACGTGATCATCACTCCAGAACTTTTCGGCCCCATTGACGACGGTCAAAGGGGCCATTACTCTGGGGTGACATTACTCGCAGAACAGACGTGATCTGCGAGTAATATGCCTATGTGTGTACTGTCACCTGCTTTGGCGATTCTTCAGACTATGTTCGTAAGCTTATCATGCAAGGAAACTCCGAGCTTAGACAAACTAGGCTTAGGGTGACAAAGCCTTCATCTAATGAAGCCTATTGCAAAATACCACATTATGAGTTAATTATGCTTTGCTTGCTGTATTTCCAGCACTATTTCATTTTAATTACAAAGATGCTAATAATTTTATGAAGATTGACAGAATTCAATTGCAAGTAGCAATTGCAACTGCGCTTCAAGTTTCTAAAGATGACTGACAACCCTGACGTTTGTAATTATTTTGCATTCAAGCTAATGAAAACACGCATCTACTTGAATGGAATTCATGTGCCGAGTAATAAATAAGTCACTTGGAGTCATGTAAACATAGCCTCTTTGACAGAAAATTAAATTAGATTTGCTTAGTAGTCAAGACAAAGTAGTGTTTCTATCTTTGGTCTAATGCACAGATTCCCAACGGGGGCGGACACAGATAACCGTTGGACGATGGAGCTTTTCGAGGTGGCAGTAGCGCGTTCCAAAGAAAAAAGAGGCCCATCATGGGCACCATTTTTCAACATGTTTAAATATTTTTAAATAATTATAACCACGATAACGAGTAGCAAGATCTCTCTCCTAGAGAGGAGGCCTGTGTCCTAGCAGTGGGAACATAAAAGGCTGATGATGATTATGATGATGAGTAGCAAGATGATTTTTTTAGACTTATCATCGTTCTTACAGTCTATACATCATATCTATCTATGGAATACTTCTACTAAAGTAGAAGAATAAAACTAAAGCTATCACTTAGTTGACTTAACGTCCCTAGGTCCAACTGCACACTACACAGCATTACTGTATAGTTAGACATTTCAGTCAAGACTCCATTTTTCGGCCAGCATTTTCAAAAACTATAGGCATTTCAGTTAAAGACTTTAAAAAACTATTTTTTTCTGCATATTTGCTAAAGCAATCGCCTATAGTCAACAGTAAAAATCTCCCTTTCAACTTAGCCAGGCAATAAAACACGAATGAATTGTAGTAATTCGGCGTGACTTGGTTTCTTGTTCATAAACACATATTTAGAGCACGTTTCTCAGAACTCTCAAACACCTGTCAGCAGGCACCATGGCAATCATTAAAATTTATGGCGTATTGTTTAAGAGTTCAAGCCTCTGAAATTATAAAATATTTAGTTAGATGACATCAGTGCGTAGTGCGAGTTGTTTTTACGTTAATAAGTTTGACACGTTTATGACGTTGTTCGGCGCTCTGATTGGCCCGCTCCAAGCTCTTAAACCAATCAAAGAGACGAACGCCCTAAATGTCAAATTCACGTTAACGTAAAATCTACTCTCACTCAGCAAATAGACTGCCCTAGTGCGAGTTGATTTTAAGTTAACATGATTGACACGTTTATGACGTTCGGCGCTCTGATTGGCCCACTCCAACCACTTAACCAATCAGACAGCTAACCGCTGTACACGTTTTGATAACGCTAACGTAAAAACAAGTCACTCAGTGTCCAGGCCTTGTTTAGAGTTTTAAATCTTTAGTGATTTCTTTAAATTATTATATCAATTTCTTGCTAAAAATATACGCGACGTAGACGCATAAAGCTTGGCATTTTTATACCGTCATAATAATAACTGTTTTATTTATAACCTTAATAAACTTAAATAAAAATAATTAGGTATTTGTAACGGCAACTCTCTATGATCACTGGTGATTTTATTGATAATCCAAGTTTTTATGGCAAAGGAATTTCTTTAAACAGCCTTCGTAACATTAGGTATAGTACGCGGTAAATAAATTAAACCCGTTATTAGGATAACGCGTAGTACTTTTGTTTAAATATAGACCCGAAAATCTGTGATAGTATTTATGCGGAAAATAAGTTGAACTAAAATGGCCGTCGTTGTTCTGGTTATGCCCTGTGTGACCCGAAAATCGGTTAGGTTCTATGTTAACCAACAGTACCAGTAGGTACATACACAATAGTTTCCCGCTGTTATGCTATACACCATGCTACATCCCATCCATCATCATCATCCCATCGTATTGGTATGACACCGACCAATCCATTCCCACACACGGTCAAATCAGTTTAATCAAAACCTATAGCGCCATACCGATTGGACGAGAGGTAGGATGGTGATGGTGCCAGCATTTTTTATTCGAATATGGAACACGCAGTTATTTGAGATGGTATAGTTCGTTTTTTAATTCTAGACTACGATTTGACAACTTAGAATGTCACACTCTAGAAACATGTTCCCAATTTTCTGGAGTTTGACATTTTAAGTTGTCAAATCGTAGTCTAGGATTAAAAAACTATAGCATCATACCGATTGGACAACAGATCAGATGGTGTATGGCCAGCATTTTTTTTTGCGAATATGGAACATGCAGTTATTTGAGGTGGTAAAATGTGTTGAAATGAGGCCAACGCCGTGTAGTACCCGCCATATAGATAGGCAATTAACTCTGTTAATAGACTGTCAGAGCCTCACCGGATAGATTTTCTTGTGAGGAATTCCAGTTAGAAAAAAAATCACGCACGCGGCCGCCGTAGCGACTGGAAAGCGTAAAATGACGAGCGTCGATCGCAAGCACAGACATATTGTTACAAATCAATTGTTATTATTATTGTTACAGTGAAATTGAACACTATAAAGCCAAAGCTTTGAATTTACAGCGAAGAAAACAAGAAACGGATCATGTTCATAACCTACATTTCTTAATAACGATACTTAAATCTAAAACTGTAATATATAGCGTGATACAGAAACCGAAAAAAAATATACAATAAGAATTTCATACGAAATCGTGATAGGTTAGGTTTTAATATATATTGAGGTACTTAAAGTGATTGAAAACACAGAAAATTAACTGTAAATGTCATAATGGTGCAAATTTTGGCAATGTATAAATAACATTTATTGATTTGTATAATTAATCAGTATATAAGTATGTATGTTGTACGCACTGTCTCTCGTAACAATTTTGTATAAGTAACACATGGATGACGTAGTTAGTTACACACTTATTTACCTAGATTGTAAGCTTTGTTAATCTTATAGTGTGTAATTGTTAGTTTTCCCTAATAAATAGAATAAATAAAAATAATACCCCAGTTCCCGCCATTTTTTTTACGCCATGACAGTTTCGCCATTTTGAAAAATAAAGGAGTTGATGCAGGTATTATCAATAAAAAGCCGACCTTGTCATCTAGACTGTTTAAAAGTGAGTGGTTGATACCCAATTGTTAAACTTGAACTTTGTTAATTTAGTCAGGTCATTGTATTACATTTGCATGCTAATAGCCCAGCGGTCTCTTTATTACCTATTGCTATTGTTCCGTGTAATTAGACGGGTTATGATTTACAGTCATTGCAAATATTACACACCTCTTTGTAGATTTTGTTTTTGTCTATGATATATCATAATTAATTTGTCTGACAACAAAGACTTGTTTGTTGATTAATATTTACCTTGGGGATATAAAATTAAGGACATCATTAAGATATCATGTGCTAATAACGCTAGCAAAAAAAAATACCTACTTATTTTGGATTTTACCTCATTCGTTTCGGATTGAAATTAATCTACACTATCTACACTAATATAATAAAGAGGTTAAGTTTGTTTTTTTGTTTGTAGGGGGTAATCTCTGGAAGTATGGTCCGATTGGAAAAATTTTAGCAACAATAGAAAGCTGCTGTACTCCTGAGTAACATTGGCTATAATTTATGTACGCGAAGCCGTTGACAAAAGCTAGTTATTAATAATTGTAGTTAGCCAGTATTGTCCCACTGCTGGCCAAAAACCTCCCTCCATTCTTTCCAATGGTCATGGTTCCCCGCTTTCTCATCCCAATATTTAAGACAGACATCCAAGTTGTCCGGCGATCTGACCATCTCTTTCAATATGATTTGCATTTTGTACTTAGCATATTAGTTTTGTAAACATTTATACGCATAACTGTACGACAGCAGCGATACATAATACTGACAAAAACAAAAATGTTTGCGCTCGAATGTAGTTTAATTTACGTATGATAATCTTTTCCACACCCTACTTTAAATTTCTACATAAATGTCTATCTACACTGCTCACTCGTCCTCAACCAAGGATTGGATTTTGATCCGGGTCCACATAGGTATAGAAAAAGTAATAAGGGGTTAATGTGGGTATATTTTGCATCCATGCAAAGCCGGAACGCATCATTAATGCAACAAAAATTCAAAATCATACCAAGATAAAGTACAAAAAAAGATTAAAACCGAAAAAGTAATATTTTATTACAAAAATAAATACTTATCTCGTTTACACATAAACGCTGACATTGAAAAAAACATCTGTGATAATATTGAGTAAAGAATTCTTGAATTATACAACAGCTTCGGACTGTTTTGATAACCTGTTTACCTTCCTAAGGCTAGACCTTGAGGAATGTTGCCGGGACATATTCATTCACAGACATTCTAATAAATAAATAAAAAATGACAAACAGAAATATCTAGTTTTAAATGCCTGGTGTTTATGGCTCGCAGATAAACCAATAGCTGTTTAAAAAAAAAATAGCATTCGAATCTGGATAGTTAGAATAAAAACATCTACACTTAAATTGCATTACGAAATAGATCACTGTGAAAACACAAGTATAAGAGACCTTTAACTTGACCTTAAAACAGAAAGTCTTAAATTTACTGATAAGTATCTCACGGACGTTATTACATTTGCCAATGTAAGTCATTTAAACAAAATCGGAGGCGTGTTTGATAACAACGCAGATAATAAACCACGATAAAGACAGAATCAATATTTTAGCAAAAATATTTCTGTTGCCAAATTAACAGCTAATCACAACGATTTGAACGATAGCACGATAAGATACACGTTATATAATCACCAACTTTATTTTACAGTTCATAAAACCGTCAGCCGAACATTATCACAATTAATTAAGAGGTAAACGACGGCAATAAAAAGTTTGTAAAACTTGTAATAATAAAATCAGTGTGGGCGATACGCCTAATTACTGATAACATGAAGTTTCGTCATACTGTGTGTCTTTATCACATTCACATTCTGAATACACCGAATTTACTGTCTCTAAATGGAGCGTTCAATGCAGCTGATAAACTGAGTCCAATTACTCTCCTTGTGTCTGTAGGAGCAATGACTCCATCATCCCAAAGTCTAGCTGTACTGTAGTAAGGACGTCCTTCTTTCTCAAACAGGGCTTCCAAAGGCCCTCTCACTTTCTTGTCATCCTCATCCGTCCAGGGCTTTCCATCCCTCTGAGCCTTCTCTTTAGCTACCAATGACAACACTGTTGCAGCTTGAGGTCCACCCATTACGGATATTCTGGCATTAGGCCACATGTAGAGGAAACTAGGAGAGTACGCACGACCACACATTCCGTAGTTTCCAGCTCCAAAACTGCCTCCAACTAACACTGTAATCTTGGGTCCTTTGAAACAACTGACTGCTGTTACCATCTTGGCACCATTTTTAGCAATACCTCCAGCTTCTGCGTCTTTACCAACCATGAAACCAGTTATATTCTGAAGGAAGAGTAAAGGAATCTTCCTAGCTGCGCAAAGTTGAATGAAATGAGATCCTTTCAGAGCCGCTTCTGAGTGCAACACGCCATTGTTACCAATCACTCCGACAGGGTGTCCATACATAGATGCAAATCCACATACCAACGTTTCTCCATAAAGCTGTTTAAATTCATGGAATCTGCTTCCGTCAACTATTCTAGCGACAACTTCACGAATGTCGAAAGGTCTTTGGATGTTCGCTCCAACAATGCCGTGGAGTTCGTTAATGTCATGGACAGGGTCGTCAACTTTTGGTGCATGTATTCTTGTCCTTTGCTCGTTATTCCAATTCAAATTGGCAACAACATTTCTAGCTAAATGTAGCGCATGCTCATCGTCTTGAGCATAGTGATCTGTCACACCAGATTGACGGCAATGTAGGTCAGCGCCTCCCAAATCTTCAGCAGACACTGATTCACCAGTAGCAGCCTTCACTAAAGGAGGACCGGCCAAGAAAATAGTTCCTTGATTTTTAACTATAATACTTTCGTCAGACATGCTAGGAATGTATGCGCCTCCGGCAGTACACGAGCCCATAACTACTGCGATCTGCGGTATTCCTTCGGCGGACATGTTAGCTTGATTGTAAAATATCCTTCCGAAGTGTTCTTTGTCCGGGAAGACATCGGCTTGACCAGGTAAATGCGCTCCTCCGGAGTCGACGAGGTAAATGCACGGAAGACGACACTCTTGCGCAACCGCTTGAGCTCTCAGGTGCTTCTTCACTGTCATGGGGAAATAAGTACCTCCTTTAACAGTGGCGTCATTAGCCACAATCATGCAGTCACGACCGTGAACTTTGCCAATAGCGGTGACGATGCCGGCGCTCGGCACTTGCCCTTTGTACATGTCGGTGGCGGCCAGCGTGCTCAGTTCTAAAACGTCGCTTCCCTCGTCCACCAACCGGTTAATCCTGTCCCTGACGAGCAGTTTTCCTCTCGCAGTGTGCCTCTTTACAGCCTCCTCCGGGCCGCCTTTGATGGCGTCACCGGTTTTCTGCCGTAGTTCGTCGACAAGCTCATCCATTCTGGCCTTATTCTCTTGGTAATAAGGATCAGTTCTGTTTGGCTCGGTGCCGATGACGGTAGCGTGATTGTGCCGGCATTGGTTCAACCGCCGTATCCCTCTGACTAGTTTGAGCATTTTTAACGTATATTAAGTGCAGAATGAAACACGACCGGTCGGCGAGTCGCTGTCGCGCTACTGCCGATAATGTAGTACCGTTATCTACACGATTAACTTGTACAAAAACAAATTCCTCGCTCGTCGACCCTCCTCGGGCCGATAAAAACTCGCATTATGTATGAAATGATAATGTGGAGCCATTGTTACTCAGCGACTATTTACGTAATATTTACATGTCGCTTCGGTAGGGTTCATTCATTCGTTCGCAGACACATCGTGCTAAAATAAAATCAAATAACATCAAGAGTCGTGTGTCTCTCTGTATGTGCAGATATTTATTGAATGATTCAATGATCAAGGCATGACCTACTTGCAATAACTTCACGTTGTGTAGTTAACCTTGAATGGGTGTTTCAACTTCATTTATTTATTTCCTTTTCACATCTGTTAATAGATAGTACGGTTAATGGACCATTCAGTAATGACGCATTTAAATTCGCGTTAAGGAAAAGATAGTGGGGAACATTTTTGTTAATATTTAATGACAATATTGGAGCATTTTAACGATTGCATCACTTCTTACAGTCAAGCACTAGTTTATAATCAAATTAAAAAAATATATAATTCAATTAATCGATACTATTGGAGCATTTTCATTACAATTTAATGACAATATTGTTTCAATGTGTCTTTATATAGCCCGAAGCAATTAAAAATGTTCTGAAGATAACCAAATATACAGTATGAGGGTTCAACTAGAGGTAAACGTTCTTAAAGTACGCGGCGAATAAGTTGACCCACTTGCTATAGTTACATGCAGCCTTCCATTTCGATTTAGACCCAAAAATCGGTCACTGCGCATTCCAGGTTGACCGCCGTCCGCCATGTTGTTTCAACTTGTATGATGAGGGTGATAACCGATTTTACGCGCACTATTTATAATGTCCCTTACCGAAAAAACGTAAACGTCAAGGTCCCGGTAATACTAAACCTCACTCTCAAAATATATTTGCGCCTATGATTGACAACAGTTACTCAATTATATTTCCATTCCATAATATCAAAAAAAGAGGATCATTAAAATGAGAGTCGGGCATCGCTCACTGAGAATGGTTACTGTTAGTTCAAGCAAAAAATCTCATCAGAAATCGGCTACTTATATCTTATACTCAGTGGGGCATACGATTACAGTCGCTGTCTCAGAATCTAAAGATATTAAAGAAGGAGTAATAATTGCCTTTTAAGATGTATTGATAGCTAAGCTTTTTTTTAATGGGTTTTTTTATGGTTGGAAAAATCATCAAACTCATAAACTCAAAATAATTTATTTCAAATAGACCATTTACAGGCACTTTTGAATTGTCAAAATTGAAGCTAATTTGCACGTTCCAAAGCGTAGATCTGTATGGAGAAGAACATGCAAGAAACTCCATGGACACATGGACATGGACTTTAAATCCAGTCAGGCACATTACTTTCTGTAATTTATTTCATCACCACTGCTGTGGAGGGAAACATCGTGAGGAAATCGGCATGTCCTAGAACCAAAAATTCGAAGAAATGTGACATCCACCAATTCGCAATGGGCCTGCGTGGTGGATCATGGCCCATTCCCTCTCCTAGAGAGAAGGCCTGTGTCCCATCAGTGAGAACTTTAAAAAATGGCTGATGATGATGATGATTACACGAACCAGTAACCTTATAAATCACATTTTTGTATGTGCTTAATCTGCTAATGCTAAGGCCCGGTATCCACCAAAGCGGAGAGGAGAGGAGACGAGAGGAGATGTGTTTGAATAAACCAATCCGATTTCGTTATTTCCACATCTCTTCTCCGCTTAGCTTTGGTGGAAATGGGTCAAGCGGAGAGGAGAGGAGATGTCTCATTTTTCTATAGAATTTTGTGCAGCGAGCGAGCAAGCGGCGCGGCAGAGCGGAGAAGTGTCTAGTCGGGCGGCCGGGCTGGCACGTGCTCGCGCACCCCTCACCCCGCTCGCTTCTCCGCGCGCCTCGCACGTCCCGAAACATCATTCGATAGACTGACTTTGAATGCAAGCGTGAAGACAGAACTTGACTGTTTTGGATCTCTCACAGCTCACATCTCTACTACACACAGCTCACATCTCTCCGCAACGCATCTCTTCTCCGCTTTGGTGGAAATAACCTACGGCACATCTCCTCTCGTCTCCTCTCCTCTCCGCTTTGGTGGATACCGGGCCTAATGCTGTATTAAACCTATTTTCGTACAGTTGTGTGGCACAAGCAACGATATTTTTGTTTTGAGTTTATTTCTTTTTTTTACATGCTACCGAATTATTATGTTTTTGCCTTATGCTGTACCAAATAACATCTTTTTCTTTCTTTGCAAATTGACGCGATTAGACGGTTTATAACCGTAAATCTTTTTAGGAAGCCCAACTCATTAGCAGCGGATTGTATTGAGGTATTGGCGCTCATAATGCAGCACTAAAAAGATAAGCAAAACTCCCGATACTTTTAGACATTACCTGGTAGAAAGTCAACTTACTTTGTCTAGAACACACTAGGAAATTGCTAAACACTTTCCGATTTACGATGCTTTGAACAATCTATGAAATCTTCCGGCATTCGCACTACCGCAAAAACACTATTAAGAGACAGAAAATTACCGTGAACACCGTGGTAAACCTGTAGGCGATCTATCAATAAATGAGCGAGTATGATCGGTCATCTAATCGTAGAGTAAATTGGATGGTAAAGTCAGAAGGTCTAGCTCCATGGAGAACGCTGCAGGGGACTGGCAATCATACGTATAAAATCACCTGAGTTGCAAGATCACAGCGTTATGTTAGTCAGCGTTTTTCTATCTGTGAGTCGCGACCACCAGATGAATTTTTAAATCTTGCTTCCGTAGAAGCCCGGCAGGGTTGAAGCCCACTCGGGCCATGGACTGACTCCTGAAAGGAAGGTCCGGTTTCGTTATGAAAGGCAAAGGTCAATGGATGACTTTTCCAACAAAAAAAAAAGTCTTGCTTAGAGGGTTGTGTTTGCAAGTCACATAAAAGTAGCCGGTGGAATTTCAAGGAGCATTTCCGACGTCTGGCTCCCAAGCTGAATCGGACGGGTGCTGCCCTTAAGCGGCTCCTGCCAAACCTTGGGGGACCAGACGCCCCCTGCCGGAGACTCTACGCAGGAATCGTTCGGTCCATGGCCCTTTACGGGGCGCCGGTGTGGGCGCCGACGCTGCAGCAGCAGCCGAGGGCCCAACTGAACGCGTGCCAGAGGGTCATGGCTATACGGGTGATTCGGGGGTACCGTACGATTTCCCGTGAAGCGGCGAGCCTCCTTGCTGGCCTGCCACCATGGGATCTGGAGGCAACAGTCCTTGCACGCATGCACGATCTGCGCATGGAAGTGCAACGCCGGGGCGAAAGTCCGCTGCCTGAGCATGTCAAGGCGTGGCGGAAAGAGCTCCGGCGGGATCTTGTGATGGCGAAATGGCGTCAGCGGCTATCGCAACCCAGTGCTGGGCACGCCATAATTATGGCGGTAATGCCCCTCCTTGAGGCGTGGCTGGAAAGAACTCACGGCGTTCTCACTTTCCGCATGACGCAGGTCCTCACCGGACATGGTAAGTTCGGGAGGTACCTGCATCGGATTCGTGCGGAAGAGACGCCCGGGTGTCGCCACTGTGTGGACCGCCCGGAGGACACGGTGGAGCACACGGTTGAGGTGTGCCCCGCTTGGGCAGAGCATCGCTGTGTCCTCGTGGGAGCGATCGGTGGCGGCGATCTCTCGCGCCGGGCCTTGGTAGAAGCCATGGTTCGGAGTGAGGAGGAGTGGCAGGCGGTCGCCTCCTTCTGCGAAGCAGTAATGCTAGCAAAAGAGGAGGCGGACCGCATAAGGCAACGGCGTTTGCGCCCCAGACGCCGCCGCGATTCCGATCCTGACTTCCGGCCACCGTAGGCGCGGGTTTGCGGACGGTGAGCAATGGGTAACTCGCCGTCCGGTCGTCTGGTAATCGTCCGGACCAAGCCCAGTCGTCGACGGCGCGCACTGTTCCCGCGCGCCTCAAGGAGTTGTCAGCAATCGTAGGGACCCTGCAGAAGGGTCGAAGCCAATCAGGGCCATGGGGGTTTGTGTCTGAAAATGAAGGCTCTGGCCCTGGTATGTATGGCGATGTAGGAACGGGGTAGGTTTTTTAGTCAGTAAGAGTCTGACACTTGTTTTCCGCTCCGCCCAAGAGCGGGACTCGTCATTGGATGATTTTTACCTACCATAAAAAAAAAAGTCAAATAAAAGTAAAACGTGAGAGTTACTAACCCTACGCTTTATAAATGTAATACTTATATAATTCAGTAATAGACCTGTGCCAGTTTAAATTAAAAAAGTGGTCTCAAGAGTACAGTGCAACCGTTCAATCATCGCAATGTTACGGACTTAGGGGTCACAACTATTTTTCTATTAAAACGGAGTCACATATTCAAAAAATTTAAAAAACACGAATCCCGCTCTTGGGCGAAGCGAGAAACTGTGTCAGACTCTTACTGACTAAACTCCCAACCCCGTTCCTTGTTTGCCTTTCGCACTGGGGCCAAGCCTTCCTTTCAGTAAGAGATCCTGGACCCCAGTAAGCTTCGACCTTTTTGCAGAGTCCTGCAAAAAGGACTCTGCGGCTTTGCTGACGACTTCTTGAGGCGCGCGGGAAAAGAGCGGAACGAAGTGGTGACGAACGCGAGAATCCGTTAGATCCGAGGTGCACAGAACCGATTATTATTAGGGCAACACTCACCAATGACAAATAAGCTAACAAAACAACCTCTGTACACTCGTTAAAAGACAATACAGTATCAAGTGAACATTCTGAACCTGCCTATTCCATGATCTAATCGCTACCTTGCGCGCGCGCAGGTGAACGACACAATCGTTTCACTTTCCTCGGCGGCCACCAGGTGGCGACACTTTCCATCGTGACGAGCTAATGCTCGTCTTGTCGCTAATCTCTGCTGACAGATTGCTAAGCTAAATGAGATTAAATTAGATTACGTATATAGTACTTTAATTTATAACGAAGATTAATAGGCAAATAACAAGCACTTTGACAGTGATATTGTTCGCGGGAACGTTTTCTTAAAACTTTACAATACGCGGCATTTAAGTTGACCCAAAATGGTGATCCACCTCCAATCACCAGTAAAAGTTTTTCGGGTTTCAATCGAAGTGTTGTGTCATTATTTATCCGCTCGCGTTTAACCATTATCTCAACTTGATGAGGTCGATGACGGAGCACGCCGCGGTTTCTTAGAAGGAACATATTCACTCTTTACTTAAATACTCCTAAGTTATAACTACCAGGAAACAGACTCCAGCCCCCCTAGCCAAGTTACAATCGTTTCGTTTAGAGTTAGCGCTTCCCACGCTCCCAATTTCCTTAACGTTCGGACGTCATTTCAACAAAGGAGTTGGAGGCGTGGCCGCCTACAAGCGCTCACTCTAAACGAAAGGATTGTAACTTGTATCCCCTATCCAATCCTATCTGGAAACAAACTCCAGCCTTCCTAGCCAAGTTACAATCGTTTCGTTTAGAGTTAGCGCTTGTTGTTGGCCACGCCCCCAATTCCCTTGTTCGGACGTCATCTTAACAAAGGAGTTGGGGAATATCTACAAGCGCTAATTCTAAACAAAACGATTGTAACTTAGCTAGGGGGGCTGTAGGGAATTTCATTCCATATAACGTCAATAAGAACAAATGAAAAGTCTAATTGCTTCAATAAAACATTAAGTTACCTGTTAACTTTGTACTTGTTGCCAATAGTTCAAGTTGCACCTTCAGTTGCTGTTAGAGACAGGTTCATTAAGTTTTTGCATACTGTTAAAAGCTATAATAATATGTCATCATCATCAAAAGCTTAACGACGTCTACTATAAACTTGACAAGTTACGTGTTTATGGAGATATTACTATCGCAAACGACTTAACCTAGTTTGCGGCTATGGGAATTCTCTAAAGAGTTACTGTGACCGTGGAACACAGGGGGGACTTAGTCTGTAAAAGTCTGACACTCTCTCAATCCACCCAGAGTAAGATAACTTATTTGATAACTTTTCACCTCAAAAAAACCTCATCATCATCATCAGCCTTTTTAATGTTCCCACTGCAGGGACACAGGCCTCCTCTCTCTAGGAGAGGGAATGGGCCATAATCCACCACGCGGGCCCAGTGCGGATTGGTGGATGTCACATGTCTTCGATTTTTTTTTTTTTGGTTCTAGGACATGCCGGTTTCCTCACGATGTTTTCCTTCACCGTTTTGAGAGCAGTGGTGATGAAAAAAAAACCTGGTTTGCCCATAAATCGAACCTATTTAAATTATAATAATTTATATGCGACGCCACAGATGGCGCTACAAGTAGCGCCATCTGTGGCGTCGCATAAGAACTACATGAATCCTGCATCGCGCAATCAAAGTTCCCCGGTTTTAACATATACGACAGCCCGAAATCATCTATCGGGCAGTAGCCCACCAGACGATAACACCTGTTTGGTCGGAGGATCCTACCTCTTCAACGGAGGTATTTGGGACTTTACTTTCTGTTCCACCTACCCTCCAAATACAAAAAAAAATTGGCAAAAGTTCTAATGTTTCTTGTCTTTGTCCTCAGGATCGTGATGAACAAACCAAACTAGAAATGAAACACCGGCAAGAAGAAGATGACTTGTACAGAAAGTTCTCCAAACATCGTGAAGAAGAAAACAGAAGAATACGAGAAGAAATACAGGTAAGGACTATAACTTCTGCTGAATATCAGGCCTACCAACTTGGCAGCTAGGTAGGTAGCTTTAATCATAACTCAGTTTAATTTACAGGTATAAATTTACACAACATACCCAAAAAAAGGCTACCAAGAGCCCTTACACGATCCAGTTTAAGACCTAAACTCGATCGCATGACTGACATTTTAACACCTCATGGTCGTGAACTACCTATCTACAACGGTGCATTTCGAATAAAGTTCAAACACGATTTTTATCTTAAAATATCACTAGCTACAGTTTAGGGCCCTACCATGACACAATCGTCATAATACAGGCGTTGTCAGAAAGACAAAGTGCTTTTCTTCTAGTATATCTTCGTTTCTCTCTCACTGCCCCACAGTTAAGAAATGAGAAAGATTAATTAGAGTGCACATCATCCATATGATGAAATCCCAATGTCTTCCTTGCACAACCTGACATACCTACTCGTATTATAGTGTTCCATTCGCATTCTCTAAAATCCACTAAGCACGTCTGCTATATACTAGTTGAATCAGCAAACGTCATTCTGCCACGAAAACTATCAAAGAAAAAAATGGGGAGGGAAGTTTAGAGTGTTAAAAATACCCTACACTATACACAAAAATGTCATAAAAATCGGTCTATCCGTTTTGCAAGCATTAGATCACAACCACTGTGACACAAGATTCTTATATATGAGAAGATTATCACACAAAGTGAAAAGAAAAAGAAAGAAAAATATTTTATTTTACACATAGACACACACTATACAGAAACCACAATACACAGACATAATATGACAAAAAACGTAAAAAAAATAAGTGCAGAATATTATATACTATACCTGGGTCTATATTCACTTCCACCACCTGTTTGTGTTCGTCAATGCAAAAATTAACAAGCTTTCGATCAGGCGATGTAGATTTCAAAATAAAAAGCTCTTCAAGAAAAAACCTAGCCTTTCAATCTTTTATCATAAAATCTCCTTATCCTTCCAGGATGAATGGGAACGTGAACTAGAGAGGTTGACGAACAGATTCCAACAAGAGATGCAAGTCAAGAAGAGAAGACCGGACTCGGAGATAGGTGCCTTGACGTTACGTCACCAGCAGGAGAGAGCGGACTTGGAGAAGAATATGACGCTGAGAAGAGATAAGAAGAAGGAAAGCTTGACGAGGAAGATGCTGGAGCATGAGAGGTTAGTAATGATACAAAGATATGTACACACTATACAGCTACACGTTGTTATGACCTTAACGAACCTTGTATTGTATTGTAGACTAGCTTCTGCCCGCGACTTCGTCCGCGGAAAATTTCTTGTAGTGATAGCTCGGTTAACATCCATGTTATATAAACAATTTATAGCCTATGTCACTCAGGAGTAAAGCAGCTTTCTATTGTTGCTAAAATTTTTCCAATCGAACCATTAGTTCCAGAGATTACCTCCTACAAACAAAAAAACAAAAAAAACAAACTTTACCTCTTTATTATATTAGTGTAGATTGGGCTGGTATCCGCAACTCCACGACTAAAGCGCGTATTTTGCGTACGAACCTTACAGTAAAACGAAATGATGTATACCTATACCCTATTCGCTTCATGATTAGACATTTAAACAAACCTTTTTTACTGTGAGTTTAACCGATTTTGCCTTCTACTCCGTAGGCATAAGGATGGCATTAAAAGCAAAAAAGTGGTCACAATACCAACTATTCACTTTACAACAGCCGCCATTTGTCATTCCACCACCGCAATAAAACTCTTTAATTAGTTGAACGGACAATAAATGATAATAATTATGTGTCTTTAACATTCTTTAAACGAGACTCCAGGGTTCGGGACGTTTAGAAGTCGTACGAGGCGTTAAAGCCAACCTTCTGATAGATACTCTAAATAAAAAGAGTCAGAGAGAGTGAGTAAAAGAGTCCTGCCAGTCACTATCCGTAATGTCTTAGCCCCAAACCTGGGGCCCTACTCTAATTCTCCGAAATACGAAGTTTCGATCGAAATTTCGCGTATTTGCTACTCTGGTTAATTTCGTTTCCGAAATTTCGAACGAACGATTTTTTTTGACGTTCCGAATTTCTAAACCTACTCTAATTGTAATTGTTTCGAACGAAAATTTGATCTTGACAGATGGATTATTCGGATAATAACGTCAAACCGACGCAACCAAAAGTGTTACCTTTTGATTTTTGTAAAAAAATTGCTTAAAATGGCCTCAAAAAAGCTTTTCATGAAGCCAGCTGTACGTGAAAAACGTTTAGAGCATACAAGGATCCAGCGATACTTGCTCAACCAGTTTAAAATTACGCAAATATTATCAGACTCTTTCGGCAATTATTTGAGGACAGTTCGACTTGAAACTCACAACTTACCAAGAAATAGTGCATCAAAAATGCTTTTAATTAAAGGAGCGATACTATGCTCTTTACACCGCCAGAGACAGAAACAGATGGAAAAGGAAAAGTAAAGAAGCGCGGTGTTCACAACCTCCAGTATTGTGAAATATAACGCAAGGAATAAAAGATTACAAAGTTCTTACAATAATTATTATAGTGCTACTGTGATGTGTTCAGGGTAACAAAGCACCAGAAAGTGAAGTGCTACTGTGATCTGTTCAGGATACTGTCCTCAGTTGTTGTTTAATAAAAGACTTAAATATACGTTTTGACTTTTTATTAACTAGAACCCTGTAGGATTTAGGGATTTTTATGATACTGGTAGTCGACTGGCTGGTCATGCCTATCTTCCTGGCTGGGTCCTAGGTCCACAGATAGGTATATCAGGCTGTGAAATGTTTGAAGGTTGAATTTATTGACAAGAAGTGGTGAAGAATGGCATAGGTTCATTGACCTGAAAAGAAAAAGGATTAAATACCTAATAGAATCAAAATATTGATATAATGTAGGAATTGATAGAATCAACTTAAAATGTATTTCAAATTCTTCTTCATAAAGATACTATTACAAAGTTCTTACAGCCAAAACAAAACTTGTGGAGGGTGAAAATGCTACTACTGTTACACCAACAATTCGACTTGAACACACACTGTGTACAGCAAACACAAAGTATATAAAGAAGCACTTGGTAAAATGATGTATTAACACGACAATTGAGAAATGAACTTCAATTAAAATTCTCTCAAAAAATCCACACATAATAATTATCTACGTAGACCAGTGCTGCCAACTCTTAAATCTACTTTCAAAAATGCCAAAAATATGTTAAAATTTTCGGAAAATGCTAAATTAAAATGCTAATCCAGAAATAAAGATAAAAATCTAAACAATGTGCCAAAAAAGCCCCGAAATAACTAATTTTATGTAACGAATAAAACATGAAAACTGAAGCCACTCTTTCAACTCTTATGTAGTTCAATTCAATTCAGTTCAATCAACACGTTTTTCAGGGTTTATATTTTGCATTTAGCGCAGTGGTGGCCGAGTAGTCACGACCCTGACTTACGAATTAGGTCGCGGGCTCAAACCTAGCCAGTTGCATTACTCTGTGTAATTTATTTCATCAGCATCCCGCTCAAAACGGCAACAAAAATTCGAAGACATGAAACTTATAGCGGTAAGTCCCCGCTTTGAGGGATGGCTGGAAACACAGAACAGATAATTATTCTGTTCTGAGGCTGGAAAGACCTCACGGCGTTCTAAATTTCCGCATGACGCAGGTCCTCACCGGACATGGTAAGTTCGGGAGGTACCTGCATCGGATTCGTGAGGAAGAGTCGCACGGGTGTCGCCACTGTGTGGACCGTCCGGAAGACACGGTGAAGCACACACTAGAGGTGTGTCCCGCTTGGGAGTGATCAGCGCCGAGCCTTGGCAGAGGCCATGGTCCAGAGCGAGGAGGAGTGGCAGGTGGTCGCCTCCTTCTGCGAAGCAGTAATGCTAGCAAAGGAGGTAGCTGACCGCATAAGGCAACGGCGCTCAAGCCGCCGGGATTCCGATCCCGATTTCCGGCTTAGGCGCGGGCTTGGGGACAGTGAGCAATGGGTAGCTCGCCGTCCGGTTGTCGGATAACAGTCCGAACCATGCCAGTCGTCAACCGCGCGCATTGTTCCCACGTACCTCAAGGAGTTGTCAACACAGCGTACAGAACGGTCGAAGCCAACTGATGCCAAGGGATCGTGTCTAAAAGGAAGGCTCTAGCTAGTATACAAGTATACATGGCGACGTAGGAACAGGGTAGGTTGTTTAGTCAGTTAAGAGTCTGACACTGATTCTCGCTCCTCCCAAGGGCGTGATTTGTCATTGAATGATTTTTACCTACCATAAAAATAAGAGATAGGACATTCATTAATCATCGCGTGGTGGATAACGGCCTATTTCTTCTCCTGGAGAGGAGGTCTGAGTCCCAGCAATTAGAACATTATAAGGCTGATGCTATCTAGATATTCAAACGCTTTTCGAATTTAATGAAAAAAAAATGCTAATTTTGTTAATTTATGGCAAATTACTTTGAACAATGCTAAACTTGGCCAAAATAATACTAAATTGGCATCACTGAAATTGACAATGTTTACAAGTTTCAAAATTGTTTTTTCTTCGCCCCATTTGGGCTGGCTAAGGTCTTAAACCATACCGCCTCGTCATCAATAATAAATACTTTTCTTTGAATTACATTTATTTTCTATGCGATCATACATATAATATGTAATATTACAAGAAATATTTAGTAAATTGCTTATTATATGCTAAAAAGTCATTTTAGGTCAAAAAGGGACAAGCTGGCTTTCTTACGAAATGTGTATCATGACATGTTACGTATGATTATACAGATATTTTTAGAAATATGAGCATTTAAAGTAGTGTGAGTAATTTGCTCGGCGCGCTTCTCCTTGCAACAAAGTAAGTGGCTAATTCATTGAAAACTAAATTTTTGCAGCACATTCATATTTCATTTATAAATATTACAGATAATATTTAAATAGACCTCGGTCTCCTTTCTCCAAAACGAAATTTTCGTCCGCAACGATATTCATTCGAAGTTTCGCAACTGTACCTACTCTTGATCTTTTGCGGATAAGCTCAAGAAGTTCGGATCCACAGACAATTTTCGTGATTGAATGAAAAGAACAATATTGTGTTGGATTTTTTATATGTCGTTTAAAATAAGTTACGATTTTTAACCTAATTTAAAAACATGCTTCATTTAACAAAAATGGATTTAATATACGGTTTATTAAAAATAACTAGTAATATTTATAAATAAAACATAAATGTGCTGCAATAATTTCATTTTTAACAAAATTAGCCACGACCTTATAAAACACCCTTTTTTACAGTCGCTGTTACCCGACTTATTGAAATAGCACTATTTCATGCTAATCTTCGGTACTAACGTATGACAATTAAAACTATCTGTATAATCATGCGTAAAATGTCAATCATAACATGTCAACTTGTATTTGACTTTAATTTGAATGTTTTAAAAATATATTATGTTGCCAGTGCTTTTTTTGAATTCGATACACATTCCGTAAGAAATTCAGCCGGTCCCTTTTGTAGCTAAAACGACTTCTGCATATAATAAGCAATTTGTTAAATATTTCTTGTAATATTTTTGCATACAAAATTGAATTCAAAGAAAAGTATTTATTATTGATGATGAGGCGGTATGGTTCAAGACCTTAGCCTGCCCAATTGGGGCAGAGGAAAACAATCTTGAAACTTGTCAACATTGTCAACTTCAGTGATGCCAATTTAGCATTATTATGGCCAAGTTTAGCATTTTTCTAAGTGATTTGTCATAAATTCAGTTTAACAAAATTAGCAATTTTTGACGTGACAACGTCTTAAATTAGGTTGCGGCTGGGAGTCACTTATGAAAAAGTGTAACGCTCGGTAACGTTACGATGAGTCACCGAACGAGAGAGAGGCCCGCCGAATGCCTTGCGTCTCTCTCCCACTCAACTATGATCGGCTTATTTTCATTCAATTCCTTGTTCCTATTGTGCAATTTAATTATATTCATATCAATAAATATTCTACCGAGAAAAAGACGTTGTCACGTAAAATCTTCGCCCGTAAAACCGACTTTACAGGCAACCATTTTTTTTTTATAATTTTACTCGGAAAGCGTTTGAATATCTAAATAGTATAGCATAGCATCAGCCTTACAATGTACTCACTGCTGCGACTCAGGCCTCCTCTTCAGGAGAAGGAATAGGCCGTAATCCACCACGCCACAATGAACGTTTCATGTCTTCGAATTTTTGGTTCTAGGACATGCCGAATTCCTTACAATGTTTTACGTTGCTGTTTAGAGAGGGATGGTGATGAAATAAATTACACAAAGTAATGCACATGGCTAGGTTTGAGCCCGCGACCTAAGACGCAAGTCAGGGTCGTGACTTCTTGGCCATCACTGCTCTAAATGCAAAACATAAACCCTGGAAAACGTGTTGATTGAACTGATTTGAATTTAACTACATAATGGTTTATTATTGCAACAATCACGTTGTCACCAAAAGGTGTTTTGCGTGCGTAAATGAGGGTTGTAAAGAGTCATTAAATAGACAATGCCATCAAAATATAACGAATGGTATCGTGCGGAGTGGACATTGATGTCAGATTGAAAGAGTGGCTTCAGCCAGTCGGCAACTCGAGCTAGAAAGCTCAAATTGCATCTAATGAAAAAGATAAGGACGAGGGTCTTCATGTTTTATTCGTTACATAAAATTAGTTATTTCGGGGCTTTTTTGGCACATTGTTTAGATTTTTTAACTTTATTTTCTAAATTAGCATTTTATTTTAGCATTTTCCGGAAATTTTAACATATTTTTGGCATTTTTGAAAGTAGATTTTAGAGTTGGCAGCACTGGTCTACGTAAATTATTATGTCTGGATTTTTTGAGAGAATTTTAATTGAAGTTCATTTCTCAATTGTCGTGTTAATACATCATTTTACCAAGTGCTTCTTTATATACTTTGTGTTTGCTGTACACAGTGTGTGTTTCAAGTCGAATTGTTGGTGTAACAGTAGTAGCATTTTCACCCTCCACAAGTTTTGTTTTGGCTGTAAGAACTTTGTTACTAAATATTATCGTATATTTATATAATATCTTTTAGTTTGTTTTTATTTTTAGATAGTCATTCTTAGAATTCTGTTATTCACAATTTTAGTTCTGTCAAAATTTTAATTTCTACAATGTAATGGGTATTTGATTTTATTACCAAATATAATAGTATCTTTATAAAGAAGAATTTGAAACCCATTTTAAGTTGCTTCTATTAGGTATTTAATCCTTTTTCTTTTCAGGTCAATGAACCAATGCCGTCCTCCACCATCTCTTGTCAATAAAATGAACCTCCAAACTTTTCACAGCCTGAGGGACCTGTGGACTTAGAACCCAGCCAGGAAAATAGGCATGAACAGCCAGTCGACTACAAGTATCAGAAAAAATCCTAAATCCTACAGGGTTCTTGTTAATAAAAAATCGAAACGTATATTTTAGTCTTTTATTTAAGTTTCTAAAGAACAACAACTTAGGACAGTATCCTGAACACAACACAGTAGCACTATAATGACCTTTGTAACAACTTTGTAACCACAATTATTTGCAAAAAAATCTTTGACTAGTGCTTTGGTGGGAAAAAGACTTTGGAAGCAATAGTGGCACTTTCTGGTACAAGTCCTCAAATAAATGGCCGACTGCGACTATCATTTCGCACAAACTGAAACTTGGAATTTGCGCAATTTCACGCTGTAAACGTAAGTGACGCCGGTTTCTTGCACACTCTAAACGGCCTCTACGTAGAGCGGCTTTAATTCTTCTTCATTGCGTTGTCTATCTTAATGCTGGGGGTCGTGAACACCTTGCTTCATCACTTTTCCTTTGAATGATATTCCTCCATCTGTTTCTGTCTTTGGCGGTGTAAACGGCATTGTATATCGTAGAGTTGCTTTAAATAAAAGTATTTTTGAAGCTCTATTACTTAGTAACTTGTGAGTTACAAGTTAAACTGTCCTCAAAAAATTGCCTAATGAGTCTGATAATATTTGCGTGATGTTAGACTGGTTGCGCAACTGTCACGAGTTCCTTGTACGCTCTAAACGTTCTTTACGTAGTGCTCGCTTAATGAAAAGCATTTTTGAGCCCATTTTAAGCAATTTTCTTACAAAATCCACACAAACGAAAATCAAAAAGTAACACTTTTGGTTTCGTCGGTTTGATGTTAATATTCCGAAAAATCCATCTGTCAAGATCAAATTTTCGTTCGTGACATTATCAATTAGAGTAGGTTTAGAACGACAAACCTTCGAAATTTCGTGAATGAAATAGATCGTATAAAAAAAAAACGTATTGACATCACTGAAATTGACACTGTTGACAAGATTCAAGATTGTTTTTTCTTTGCCCCATTTGGGCAGGCTAAGGTCGTTAATCATACCGCCTCGTCAACAATAATAAATACTTTTCTTTGAATTACATTTATTTTCTATGCATAAATATTATAAGATATATTTAACAAATTGCTTACTAAATTCAAAAAAAGTCATTTTAGTTCAAAAAGGGACCGGTTGACTTTCTTACGGAATGTGTTTGAATTCAAAAAAGCACTGGCAACATAATATATTTTTAAAACATTCAAATTAAAGTCAAATACAAGTTGACATGTTATGATTGACATGTTACGCATGATTATACAGATAGTTTTAATTGTCATACGTTAGTACCGATAATTAGCATGAAATAGTGCTATTTAAATAAGTCGGCTAATACAATGGCTGTAAAAAAGGGTGTTTTATAATGTCGTGGCTAACTTTGTTGAAAATGAAATAACTGCAGCACATTTATGTTTTATTTATAAATATTACTAGTTATTTTTAATAAACCACATATTAAATCCATTTTGTTTAATAAAGCATGTTTCTAAATTAGTATAAAAATCGTAACTTATTTTAAACGACATATAAAAAATCCAACACAATATTGTTCTTTTCATTCAATCACGAAAATTGTCTGTGGATCCGAACTTTTTGAGCTTATCCGCAAAAGATCAAGAGTAGGTACAGTTGCGAAACTTCGAATGAATATCGTTTGCGGACGAAAATTTCGTTTCGGAGAATTATAGTAGCACCCCTGTTGTGAGTCTATTTTTCGCGAAACTGTTACAAATATTTTGACGATAGAAAAAAAAATGTATGTCATGATTTGTTCTAGGACAAGCGAAAAGAGTACAAGCCATTCATATAAGATTCACATCGAGCTTACCTACTCTAAAAATCAACATAAAAGCCACTAATGCTTATAAGCCGAAAAAACAAAACAAACATATATTCAGCACAACACACAATTCAGAGAAGACAAAAACAACAGAGAAAAACAAAGCAGTATAAAACAAACTAATAAAACATTTGTGTATCATCGCTCACACCTCTCACTTGTTGCAATTCGAAAATATGGGTACTTACATGATTTTTGCATTGAAAAATTACACAAAAAATTACTCCCGAAATTTATCGGTGGGTTTGGCGGAGATTCAGGTTTATCTATCAGATGTTGTCTAATACTGTCAGATATTTTCTTCTAACTAAGATAATAAAGCCAATTGCTTCTCTTACCACTTACAGAGCAGCAACAGCAGCCTTAGTAGAGAAGCAAAGTCACGAGATGATGGAGCTGATCCAGGAGCGTCGGTCGGAGTACATGGCCGCCTCCTCGCTGTTCGTGGACGGAGAGGAGGCACCGCCCTACCCTGCCCGCGCGCCACCTCCGCAACCCCCGCTGGTGTCCAAGTTCCACATCTACACAGACCCCGCCGAGTTCGCTGATGTTGATAAAATTGCTATATCGGTAAGTGATTTGCAAGTACCCAATGTAATTCATGCCTGTTTTTTCTCACACTAAGCTACATCTAAATTATCATCATCATCATCCTACCCTTATCCCATATTACTTGGGGTCGGTGCAACATGTTTTTTTCTTCCACTCTGTCCTGTCACCCGTCACACTATCACTAACTCCCTTTTCTTTCATATCACTCCTTACACAATCCATCCATCTCTTCTTCGGCCTCCCTCTTCCTCATCTAAATGAGATGCCTAAATATAAGTGCATTTTAATTTGAGCATAGATTTTGTTGCCATGTTGTCTTGTTTTTGTAGACCTAGAAAATCATAGAGTCAGACATTTATAACCACACTTAATAATACATGCTCCAAAAAATGGAATAAAATTCTCTAGTATTTCAAGAGAGGTACACAACTTTTTCATTCAAAATTTACAAAATCTGATTTCAGGTAGCACAAGAAGACCAAAAAACCTTTACGGATCTAGTCCGACAGCTAGTAGGTAGATGCGCAAGCGACGTCGAGAAGGCAAGGACCATATTCCGCTGGATCACCGTCAAGAACCTGAACAATATTCAGTTCGACGATAACCTCAGGGGAGACTCTCCGCTTGGACTGCTGAGAGGCATCAAACACGGGACTGAAAGTTACCATGTATTGTTTAAGAGATTGTGCAGGTAAGATAATTAGAAAGATAGTTGTCTGTATCTGTACCCTTGATCCATAGATTTGAGGAAGATACACTTATATTATCTTCGTTATCAACGCGTCCTGTGCCGACACCTTTGCATCAAATAATGTTAAGAGTAACAAAGTACCAAATAGGTACGACACGGTTGTGACTTGTGCCGGCGTTGCCGGTAGCTGTACCAGCTCTCAAGCGGAACCAATACTGTAACCTTATATATTATTTTGACCCTTTTCGGAGTCAAAACCCATTGGATTCACCCACGGAGTCAAGCCATTGGATTTTGTCTCACCTACCGACTGAACGATACGGAATCACCAGAGGGCCGGCTCGTTTTTTGCTCAAAGATAATTCTTTGAGCAAAAAATGTATTTCTTGCTCAAAGAACAATTCTAAGTTCGGTCTTAAAGTTGTTGTCGTAAACAAACAATTCTTCCCTAATTTTTCATGCTTTTTCTTTCATATCAACAGCTATGCTGGTCTCCACTGTGTGGTGATCAAAGGCTACAGCAAATCCGCGGGCTACCAGCCGGGGGTCCGCTTCGAAGACAACCGGTTCCGTAACTCCTGGAATGCGGTGTTTGTGGCGGGGGCGTGGCGTTTCGTGCAGTGTAACTGGGGCGCCAGGCATCTCGTCAATGCTAAAGACGCGCCGAAGCCCGGAAATCGGGGGAAGAGTGACAGCTTGAGGTTTGTAGGCTGCATTTAGGATGGTTTTTTCATAATTCCTCTGATATTAGGAAAACTTTTTTGTGCCAATATTAATGAGAAAAAAAGTCCCAGTACTTACCTAACCAAGACGCCTCAATCCATCTAATCAACATCTCTTAGGGAACTTGCTATCTCTGTCTGCATGTGCGATCTCTGTCTGGATGTGTTATAGAAGAAAATTTGGCAGTACCTACTTAAAGAAGAAGCTTCGATCCAAGAACCCACCTTAGAGCACGATCTTTTTAGTGACTAGAATAATCCTCAATACTTGATGAGAATTTTGCGAATGACTATCTAGTGTAGGCGAAAACGCCTTCGAATCATCGCTAATTTCGTCATGAACTTACTCGTAGCTTTCATTTATTTTCGTCTATACCATCCATGTCTACTTATACTCTATACCCTGCTTTACTGAACCAGTTCCCTGCAACAAGATCATCTTCAAGGTAGTTGAGTTAGTGATGCTTCGTCCTCTATGTAAATACTGTTTCCCTGCTCGCTCAGACTTCAATCTTTCTGTTGGCCACCTAGGACTTCCTCCAAAAATTCAAACTACTGTCCCAGGTACGAATACGACGACCACTACTTCTTGACGGATCCTCGCGAATTCATCTACGAGTTCTTCCCGCTGCAGCCGGATTGGCAACTGCTGAAGACGCCCATCACGCTGCATGACTTTGAGGAGCTGCCCTTCGTCAGGTCGCTGTTCTTTAGATATGGATTATACTTCAGTGATCCTAATACGAAGGCTGTTATGTTTACTGATTCGACTGGTGAGTTTTTGTTTTATTGCATATCTACACATCTCTTTGCCATTTCTATATTAAAGTCACTCACTTAGAAGCTTAACTCCAACTTAGACAAAAGGAAATATTCAGAATGCACATAGTCATTTTGTACACGAGTCTAAATACCTACATGCTCCCAAAGAGTCTTCAAAATTTTGCTTCCTAATAAGAAAGCCATTAAAAACGAATATTAACAAAATAAAATCGTGGGATACGGTTTGGTGTTGCAGCTACATGTCTTTCATATTCATCCAAAATTAAATTACATCACTGGATAGCTATAGGATCAAAGAATTCGATAACCTAAGGGAGGATTCTCTTAGGTTATCGAATTCTTTGCTAGCCTAGTCGAAAGGGAAGCGCTGCAATTCTTTGCATTTCTAAACAAGAGCATATCGATATGGTAAACCGAATTAACTACAAAAGTTCATTTCAGAGGTTATTTTGCTTTTTGCTAAAAATATCACAGCATATGCTGGGATAAGATCCTTTTTGACCTCAGACAGGTTTCTTTTTAAATGTTTTTCTTTCTTTCTTCAATAGTCACCTTATAACGTTTACACATATTGCAGGTGCGGCGACTATGCGCATAGCCATGCCCGCACACATGCAGAGCTCGCTCATCTTCCACTACAACCTCAAGTTCTACGACACCGAGGGCGACGGCTTCGACGGCGTCAGCCTCAAGAGATTTGTTATGCAGGTGAGACCACACTTTGCTTTACAAGGAGTTTGAGATTGTTGTTTATTAAAAATACACTACACACCACACCACTACTACCACCACACCACTACACCACACATACTACTACTACTGCTATTACTTTATAGCTAAAAAAAAAACAAGAAACTGAAGATTTTTTTATTGATATACACTAGTGCTTCACTGCAATCTATCCCACCTGATGGTAAGCAGTGATGCAATCATTTATGGTGAGGCACACTAGTTTATTAAGAGCCTATTCACTCTAACCTTGAAGACACACTAGTTTATTCACTTTAGCTTTGATGACACCTAAATTATAATCGGACGGGTAAACCGCAGCAGACAAACTACTCCAATCCATCGATGTACGCGATATAAACGACGAGGCAAAATGCTTGGTCCGGACCTAGTATTAAGCAATTATCTTTTGATAACGGTTTTTTTTTTTTCATTGTCATAATCAAGTTTATCATAGTCCACTTAGACGAGCCCCTGAACGTTTCAACCAAACTATGAAACCATGAGTAATTTTTTTTTACTTTTACCCTAGTTTTAACTAAAAATATAATTATTTTCTTTCGCCCTCAGTCGGTTGTCGGCAACGTGGTATCGTTCCGTGTGCACGCACCCTGCAGCGGAGCCTTCCTGCTGGACATCTTCGCCAACGCCGTCACACCCAGAGAATACCTCACCGGGGAACCCATGAAGTTCAAGAGCGTTTGCAAGTTCAAGGTAAGTTAATTACTACTCATTTTACATTCTGGAATGTGAGGCCGGCTGTGTGGAATCCCGATGGGTCTGTAGCCACCGAAGGGCTGGGTAGGGCAGGGCCCCCAAAACCTGAATAGCAAACGATTACACTAAACTAGCGAGAAATTCTTCCACCTTTGTTTAATTTTAGAGAACAGTGGTGGCAGAATGATAAAGGCCCCCCTACTTACGAGTTGTAGGTCGCGAGTTCAAACCCAGCCAAGCGAATTACTTTGTGTAATTTATTTCATCACCACTGCTCTCAAAACGGTGATGAAAAATATCGTGAGAAAACCGGCATAGCCTAGAACCGAAATTCGAAGACATGTGACATCCACCAATCCGCACTGGGCCCCCGTTTTGGATTATGACCCGTTCCCTCTTCTAGAGAGGAGGCCTGTGTCCCAGCAGTGGGAAGTTTAAAAAGGATGATGATGTTAAATTTTATAACACGAAATAAGTAGTTGATTGCCTAACTTTGCATTGCAGATATGTTGTGCTGAGCTACAAACGGTGATGGTACCGCTACCAGACTGCGCGAGCGGCGAGTGGGGCCCCACGAAGGCCACCAGACTCTTCGGCCTCGTACCTATTACGCATCAGGTAAGGCTTTGTTGAAAGATACTTTTTTTACGTGGGAAATCACCAAATGACTCCTTCCACTCTGGGTGGAGTGACAGGGTGTCAGAATGTGTGTGTCAGACAGTGTTCCTTCAGTTGCTTTTGGCCACGGTAACTCTTTGGTACAATCCCTTAACCCAAGCAAGCATCAGCCACAATCGACCCCTTCGATCTCAACTGACATCTCTTTAAAGTGCACCTGGAACTTTCGCTTCAACCCTTTATCCCAGGAGGCTTCGATCCTGCTGGATCCCTACAGTTTGCTGACAACTCCTTGAGGCGCGCGACGGCTGCGTCGAGAGCGCGGTTGCCATTGCCTGATGCGCTCGTGCTCTTCCTTTACTAGCATTACTGCCTCGCAGAAGGAGACGACCGCCTGCCACTCCTCCTCGAGCGTACGTTTCACGCCTTGCAAATTCTCTCGAGTCCAACTTCTCCACATTTTATGAACACATTAAATTGATATAACATTAACCACGTCAAATACGTATTGCAGGAAGCGTTAGTGTTCGCGGGTCGTGAGCTAGAGATCCAGTTCCGCATGTCGCGGCCGCTGGCGGACTTCATGGCCACGCTGCACAAGAACGGCGTGGACGAGAAGAGGCTCTCCAAGTATGTGCAGCAGAACGTGTCCGATGACATCGTGTCGTTCTACATCACTTTCCCTGAAGAAGGTAACTTTTATTTTTACTAGCGACCCGCCCTAACTTCACACGAGTGCAATGGTAATCTACACTAATATAATAAAGAGGTAAAGTTTGTTTTTTTGTTTGTAGGGGGTAATCTCTAAACCACTGGTCCGATTGGAAAAAATTTAGCAACAATAGAAAGCTGCTTTACTCCTGAGTGACATAGGCTATATTTTATGTACGCGGGCGAAGTTGCGGGCAAAAGCTAGTCTATAATAAAGAGGTAGTTTGTTTTTTTTGTTTGTAGGTTTAGGGTCTCTTGTTATATTACCTAACAATGTCCTAATTCTCCGAGGCACACTACACTGGGGTTAGGTTTAGCAAAATAAAAACATTACATGACTGAACGGATTGGTGGTTTTATTGCGACTGAATATAGAACTACATTCGTGGACGCAGCCACGCCATTGGTACACACATACGCGATATCGTTTTTGCCACGTAGGCACTTTGTGTCCCCACAGTAGCCCCCCTCCAAAAAAAATATCTCATTCACATAACACACAATCATTCCATGCAATGGAAATATCTATGTGATGATACATTTACATTTTTTGTAAATTTAAAAAAATAAAAATATAATATGTATATAATCAAAAAAAATTATATAAACAAAAATCTATATAATTCTTAATTTTTGAAATGTGTTATTGGCTACGTCAACGATTACATAGGTTGTTTTTTAGTCACAATTAATACACTTCGCCTTAATTAATACACTACACTACAGTACATTACACTTGATCGTAGATACTAATACACATCTGTACGTGGAGTGGTTGGTGGTTGCACGGCATGGACTTTAACCACTGGTGGTACCAGTCCGATGACTGCTGCTTCCTTGCGGAACCAGTTCCGCACATTGTTTCTGCATTGGTTCCTTAGAACCCACAGTAACATTATCACAAACATGACGGCAAATACTACTAATACAATTTCGACAGTATTTATTCTTTGCCCCATTACTTCATTGGACACAGTTTGAGTCAATGCCACGTTATTTTGTTGTGGTTTACTGGTAGCGCCACCCATTTTTAGTTTAAACTGATTTAATAGCACAAATAAACAATATAGTCCTTCAATAACTTAATGAAGACTTATAATACAATGTAATTGTTTCGTTAGTGTTCGGACTGGCTATGTATGATTGAGCAATAATTTTGGTGTCAATATTTCGACCAGAATTACTGATTCGGCTTTTTGTCACTGTTCATTATTTTCCATAGCTGACCAATGTGATCTATTTATTTTACACACATGTTTTGCTTACTAATAATGCATAAAGGTAAGTGTACACTGAATAATATGCTATGTTTTTACTTATCGCTACGCATGTATAATTTCATAGCGGCTCTGCGGGAATCGAACCTGCTACTACTAACTATGCCAAAATACATGAAATTATAAAAACTTTATTGGCCGCCTAACAGCTCTGCCACTGCGTGTGGTTCGAGTGGTAGGCGTAACCTTAACAGCAGTTTTATCCCTAACACTAATAGACTTATCGTTACACTTATGATTATTAAATGATACATTTTCTTCTTGTTTTTTGTATGGTAAGTTGCCATCGTCAATTACGTAAGCCGGTTTTAACCTATCTATTGTTACATTTGCCTGCCTATCTGCTAACTGTATCAGAAAATACTTGTCCTTCCTGTCAATGACTTTAAATGGTCCTTCATAAGGAGGCTGTAACGATTTCCTAACTAAGTCAACCCGCACGAATACGTGCGAGCAGGTGTGTAAATCTGAGTGTATAAAAATATTACGCGAATCTCGTTGTTGTGCCGGCCTCGGTGCGAGCTTCCTTATCGCTTCCCTGACCTGCTCTACACATTCATTCGCATCACTAATCCTTATATTGCTGCTACTGTAAAAATCTCCGGGTAGCCTTAACGTTTTGCCGAATGCCAACTCAGCCGCACTGACGCCAGTGTCGCTACGTGGCATTGCTCGTAAACCAAGTAAAACCGTGGGTAACTCCTCAACCCACGCTCCTTTGTCTCTCCGAGCCATTAGAGCAGCTTTAAGAACTCTATGGAATCTCTCTACGGCCCCATTTCCCTGCGGATGATATGCCGTTGTTCTCAACTTATTTATTCCTAGGTATTTCATCAATTCCGTAAATAGACAACTTTCGAATTGCCTGCCCTGGTCAGTAGTGATCCTAACAGGGCAGCCATAACGAGTAATCCAACCCTCGTAGAGTGTCTTCGCTACCGTTTGAGCATTCATATCCTTTAACGCAAATGCTTCTGGCCAACCCGTTGCCCTATCAATTACCGTAAGGCAGTACCGATGACCCTCAGCTGATATTGGTAATGGCCCCACCAAATCTACGTGTAAGTGTTCGTACCTACCGCTAGCTTCGAATGTTCCTAAACCTGATACTGTGTGTCGTATAACCTTTGACTTCTGACACTGTATGCAGGCTTTAGACCAGCTATTGACGTCTGCATTTAGCCCTGGCCAAAAGTACTTGGCCGACATCAATTTCCTAGTCGTCCGAATTCCCGGATGTGATATGCCATGAACCGCGTGGAAAGCCCTTCTCCTAAATTCTTCAGGTAAATACGGCCTGATATTATTAGTAGAGACCTCACATGTGAGCTCATAATGCCCGTCAGGCGAAACAATTTGCTTAAATCGCAGTCGCTCGCTACTCTCTGATAACAACTTAGCCAGTGTTGCGTCTGACCGTTGTGCCTTCGCTAATTCCGCGAAATCAAGCGACTTTGGGCATACAGTAGTCTCTATACGCGATGAGGCGTCCGCTACTACGTTTTCATTGCCATTAATATATTGAATGTTCGTCGTGAACTCACTAATGAACATGAGCTGCCTTATACGTCTAGGTGTCTCCTTGTCACTAGGTTTTTTTGAAAACGCGTAAATCAGTGGTTTATGGTCGGTGTAAATTGCAAAAGACCTACCCTCTACCATGTATCTAAAATGTTGCACGGATAAGTATATTCCCAAAAGCTCCCTATCATACGTGCTATATTTTAACTGAACCTCACTGAGCTTCTTAGAAAAATAACCTAACGGTCTCCAGTGTGTACCAGTCCTTATTTGTAACACGCCACCTACGCAGTCATTTGAGGCGTCCGTCATAATTGCAAGCTCTGCGTTTGCTAACGGATAACTCAACATAGTTGCGTTCTGTAGGCTAGTTTCTTGGTCTAAAAGCCGCCGTCCACTCAGATCTACCATTAACTTGTGCTTGGTTAAAAAATCAGCGCCGATAATCGGCTGTTTGACATCAGCTATGATGAAGTTCCAAGTGTACGGACGTCTCAGACCTAAATTTAAAGTTAAAGATCTTAACCCGTAAGTTCTAATGATTGTCCCGTTTGCTGCGTACAAGTTAAATTTCCACTTGTCACTTTTACATTTACGTAAATTATTTTTATCGGCCGGTATCACTGACACATTTGCTCCCGTATCTATTAAAAATCTCATACCTGAGTTCTTATCACATACAACGAGGCGGTCATATATCGTGCAGGCGCCCGCCGCCGGCTGCACGCACGCTAGTTTCCCGTAGACTTCTGCTGCTCCCCACTCCAGTTACAAGGTTTCACACATTTTGTCGCGTTCTCCCTGTAACGAAAGTGGTAAAAACACAACCAATTAGCCGTTTTTCTTTTACCAGGCGTGCTGCTGCTCTTTGAAACCGATCTGGGCCTCCGATCTGTATCGCGACGTTCTCTGGGCCTGCCACGTTCCAATTGTTGCAGTCGTACGCTTATCCTAGCCACTTCCGCTCTGATTTTTCTTATTTCCGACTCTTCTGACGGTCTACCTGCTGATCCAGCTGTTCCTGCAGGCGCCGCTGTCGCTGCTGCGTTCACTACCGCGATTTGTGCGTCGTTCGTGCCCGTATTTTCCAGCACTTTGTCCGCGATCACCGCCAGCGTATCCAGGTTCTCCGAGTCTGTCACCGTGAGTATAGCTCGAACCGCAGTTGGTAGGTGTGATTGCCACATTAACTTCAATGTGTCGTTTGGCATTTTTCCTCCTGCCAAATCGCGCATCCGGCGTAACAACTGCGAAGGTTTTTGTTCGCCGAGGTCCATCTCTCGCAAGAGTTTCTGAAGCTTTTTCGTCTCCGATTCTTCAAACACCTGCAGCAACCTCTCTTTCAGAGTTTGGTACTTGCGGTTTTCCGGCGGAGCGAGTAATAAATCGCTCACTTGCTGTATTGCGTCCTTGCTGAGCTTTGTCACGACCAGGTTCTGCTTGGCAGCGTCGCTCAGCCGCTGGTTCTCCACAGCCGCCTCGAATTGGACAAACCAGAGTCGCGTTTGGTCTGTCCAAAACTCGGGGATGCGTGAAGCCACTGTGATGCTGGCCAACGCCCGCTCGCTGCTTTCGCCGCTAACCTCACTTTTTGTTCCAGTTGCACGTGTGCTTTCCGGATTCATTTTGCTGATTTGCAAGCAATCACTACAAAGTTCTCCGATAATAACACCAAAAAAAAATTATAAAGTTTGTCGGGGTCACCAGTTTAGGGTCTCTTGTTATATTACCTAACAATGTCCTAATTCTCCGAGGCACACTACACTGGGGTTAGGTTTAGCAAAATAAAAACATTACATGACTGAACGGATTGGTGGTTTTATTGCGACTGAATATAGAACTACATTCGTGGACGCAGCCACGCCATTGGTACACACATACGCGATATCGTTTTTGCCACGTAGGCACTTTGTGTCCCCACAGTAGGAGGTAATCTCTGGAACTACTGTCCCAATTGGAAAATTTTTAGCAACAATAGAAAGCTGCTTTACCACTGAGTGACATAGGCTACATTTTATGTACGCGGGCGAAGCCGCTAACAAAAGCTAGTATTAAATATATATATATATATATATATATATATATATTAAAAAACTGCATCAAACCGCAACAAATTCCGTTGCGTAGTTTTAAAGATCTAATCATAATCATAGAGCAGTGGTGGCCGAATGGTAAAGGCCCCGACTTACAATTTGTAGGTCGCGGGTTCAAACCCAGTCATGTGCGTTACTTTGTGTAATTTATTTCATCGCTACTGCTCTCAAAAAGGTGAAGGAAAACATCGTGAGGAAACCGGCACGTCCTAGAACCAAAAATTCGAAGACGTGTGACTTTCAATCTCCTACAGAGGAGGCCTGTGTCCCAGCAGTGGAAACACTAATAAGGCTGATGATGACGATAATGATGAATCATACATCGAGACAGACAACGGGAAGCGACGTTGTTTTAGGGCCGAGTCACACCAGCAGTAGTCATCAGCGACGTGGCGAGCACTTTCAATGTGAAAGAATTTTAAACTTAAAGTCTAGTATCGCGTGTCCGTACTTCTGCCCGACACCGCTCGCAACGCCGCGGGCTGCCTCGCGACCGATAAGCGAAAGATAAAGTTTAAAATTATTTATTATAGAGATCTATAAAGCCTATCTCATTTCTGCAGGTCAATACGGGCTCGACATCTACACGCGCGAGCGCGGCGGCCCCACAGCTATCCACCAAAACGGCTCCACGGAGAAAGAGAAGCACCTCCTAACGCACTGTTGCAAGTACCTCATCAACAGCAGTAAGAGGAACTAGAGTATGAGGAACTAAGGTGCCTACTGAGGTCTGGGAGAGGACCAAAACATTTCCCTCTATTCACGGTTATAATGAATTGCGACGGCGCAGACTGTCAAACAAATATAAGCCTTACAACAGCTAAAATAAAGTTTTAAGTATTCGTTAATCTGCTGAATTACAGTTACATTTTCCACTTTATTTTAAGATGCTATGTTGATAGCTGTTTGATAAAAAAAAAAAATATCTAAGAAAATGATTTCATAATCAATTTGAAATAAGATTACACATTTAAACAAACTCTCTAGTTGTTTTTTCAACCGATTTTGAATTCTATTGCGTTGGTGATATGACAAATGACAGCTGCAGTAAACAGTTTGTATTGTACTCACTTCTTTGCTTTGAATACCATCCTTTTACTTACGAAATTAAAAGTCAAAATCGGTTGAACAGACTGTGAGTTTAAATACCAATTTTTATTGCGTATGGACCAGTGGCGTAGCTAGTCTCCCACAGTCACAATTGCTTGGTTTACCCTACGAGACGGTAGTAGATAACATGTTGCGAATTTCTACATACATCAGGACCCCATAGCGCGAGGGCCCCGCATCATTAACACAGCAGATATGGGGGTAGCTAAGCCCATGGCATACCGCAAGAGCTACGCCCATGGTATGGAATGTAGTTTCCCAAAGGACATCAGTAGGCACAAGTTCTCTATAAGGCATTACTTTACGAATCGTGTTCAGTAGCAGAAGCAATGCAATAATAGTATGTAGACTTATAATTGTCACAACCATTGAAATGCGTTATTTTTAGAGGATATTTCATTGTTAAAACATTAATTATATCATTTTGATGAAATAAACTGTTAAAATTATATAAAATTGCGACAACGATCCAAGTTACGACGTTTTTTCGAATTTGTAACTAGAAAGTCTTCCCAAAAGCTTGTTGAGGATTATAAGAACATGAAATCTTCTAATAAACACGCAATTATATTAAATAATACAATACTTACACCTACATTATGTCAATTACAATATACTCAAACATAAAGAGAGGTTGTGGAAAAAAGACGTATTCTGTAAACTTTATATAAAAGTAATAATAATTCTTAAAGTTAAGCTATTTTATACGACTTTTTACCCAAATGTAGATACGTAATAGTGTAGAAATAAAAATCCGTCCGCTGATATAAAACATTTATTTTATTATAAATTACGCTAACATTTATACATAAACATTATTAACTGTAAATGATTCGATTTTATTTGAATTAAGTACGGAATAAGGTTGTGCCGGAGCAATTTAATTGCTTTTTTTGTACGATTTTTTTAACCTTTTAAACACTTATGTCGGATTTTCCCGACAAGCATTTTTTGCGTTTATTCCGCCAGGGTTACACATTCACGACCCAAATACTCTAAATCGTTAGCTCTTCTATATCACTTATGGGAATTGAAGAGCTAAAGCGAAATGGATTACCCAATCGCAAACACACGACCCTATAGTTCGTTTTTTAATCCTAGACTACGATTTGACAAATGTCAAACTCCAGAAAATTGGGAACATATTTCTAGAGTGTGACATTCTGAGTTGTCAAATCGCAGTCTAGAATTAAAAAACGAACTATAGCGAATACGACACAAAAGCACTCGTCGGATAAATCCGACCGAGGCGATTAAAAGATTAATAATTATATTTTTTAAATAATTTTGTATAAAGAGCGTTATATTAATTAAGATATGCACGTTATTTGCGATGGTACATTTTATTATCATCGTCATACATTTGCGACTTATAGACTAACACGTTTCGCTATATTTTTACATAAGTATGTTGTTTGACAATTGCATAGTGTCAGTCAAATATCATTTCTTTAGAAGCTAGTTGCTTTTCTGTCTTACAATTTCTTCCATGATTTAAACTGATTTGCGAGGCTTAGGCGTTTTCTTAAGCAAGGATCGCACGATGAATCGATGCGATTTCGTCGTGCGTTTGAAATAAATCGCACGATGCTGTCGCACGACACCTTACCACGCTCGCTCAATGACGCGTGTCCAGTCAGGACATTCAAAAAAGATCAGTATATTTCATCACATGACTCTGGCTGATCAAAGCCGTCATTATTAAACATTAGTTTGCGAGCTCCAAATATAACATTGTAAAGAAATAAATATGCATTGACCGACGAGAAAGTATCGACTAATCGCCCGATCCTTGCTTAGTAAGACGCCTTATGCTTGGAAAGAGCAATGATGAGGTACATATGGTTATTAACTTTTCGGAAAACAATTTAACCTTTCAAATATCGTAATTAGAGACAATAGAACGACAATAGGTGTTCGATCGTTTGTTTAATTTAATTTTGAAAGGTTTTTATCGACATAAACTTTAGCACATACAAACCATAATATTGATCCTTTGATACTTAAAAAAGTACTTTTCATTGTCAAAATTCCTCATCATTGCTTTTAAAACAATCTAAGGCCTCATCAATGTCAATGTTCATAGTTTTTTTCTTAAATCTAAGACGGTGATATACGCTTACTTATTTTGTGAATTAAAATAGATTGCTCTATTTTATTAATATATTTTTTATTTACCTGTTAAACGCACAAATGAAATGTAGCAATTTATTATTTTTACTTAAACCTAGAATAGTTTTAACATTACGTTTAATTTATATGACATTATTATTATTTTTTTTTCTATTTAATAAACACGAAAAATGTATGTAAATTTTTTATATAAAATATATGGCATGTTACTTTTCTAAAGGTGAGTTTTATTGTATATCAGATCTTAAAGTTTAAAAATTGAGCACCAATTTAGGAGGGACGGTAAAGTTTTCTTATATTATATAATAATTAGTAAAAATATTATACCTACCTGTGATATGGGTTTTTGAAGTTATAAATATTTATTTTAAGTGAAAACATCGTTTTTTTGAGCTAAATTCGAGTATTGGCTTTCGGCTATACATAACAGAATAACTGAGAAAAATCTTAGTTTCAGTCATTATAACGTCAAAAATATTATGTCAAAATTAGTCATTCAGTCAAATTTTAAAATAGCGGTGCTAGTTGCACTATTGGATCCGGGGCCAAGGGTTGATGCGAAAGCGGAACACAGGAAGTAATGGTGGGTAGTTTAGTCAGTAGAAGTTTGACACTGTCTCCCGCTCCGCCCAAGGGTGGGATTCGTCATCCAATGTTTTTTTCTATCATAAAAATACATATTTACTATTTAAAAAACCAGAAGTAATCACGAGACGGAAACATCTTTAGTCACATTAGAGTCAAAATAAAAATCACAATATCATCGAGATTCATGTATGAGATTCATAAGATTTAAATTTTTAATATTTTATGATTTTATTACTAAGTTTTCTTTCACTAACCTTAACTAATTTTACATCACAAATATTCGATTTATTCCCACAATTTTCTTCAACAAATTGAAAATATTCTTATAAAACTAATTTATATGGCCTGCATTGTAAATAGTTCTTTTTTTTTTCATAAAAATGCATCTTAGTTATTTCCAGATTATTCGATATTAGGGCAGTCTTATTTAAGTAAAGTGAGCAAACAAACAAAAACGGTGCAAATCAACAAAAACAAAACAGTGCGTTAATCTCATCATTGACAAAAATAGGTGAACAATTATAATAATCATAAAAAATTGCGAGTGTAATTAGAAATTCCTATCGTAAATTAACACGATTTTAGCCGTTCAAACTGAGTCGATGTAGCTTTTAGTTTTATTCAAAAAAGCAAACAGCAAAATTACACTTTGAAACCGAACGCAACATAATTTCGGCGACTCATTTTGATCGGCGTAAATACGCGGCGCGCCGTTTCACGTTAATGTCTTCATCACACGTACAAGTAAAAGGGCGAGACAGTAAAATGTTGCTCGGCCGAGACAGTGATGTAAGCGAGTCGTAATGATAAGCGCTCAGCCGAGCAGTTCATACGTAGGTACCGAATGTTCGCTGTCTCGCCCGTTTGCTCGGTACGTATGACCAAGACATTAACGTGAAACGGCGCGCCGCATATTTACGCCGATCATAATGAGTCTCCGAAATTATGTTGCGTTCGGTTTCAAAGTGTAATTTTACTGCTTGCTTTTTTGAATAAAACTAAAAGCTGATCGAGAAAATATGATCGAAGCATAACGACGGCGTGCCGATTACAAAATTATTGAACAAATTGTTATACTAAGCCTTTAGAAGCGTTGAACGTGGCTCTCTGTTCAACTCCTCTTATCAAGGTACCGAGAAGTCCTTCCATTTCGTTCGCAGTCTCACGCAGTTGCGTATTGTCGAAGCATGAATCTGAAAACAAAATTAGAAATGATATAACAATGTGAACTTCAGAAGCCCTTGGTGGGTAAAAAGACCAGGTTACATTAAGTTCTAATTAATGTCACGAATCTTCCAACACTACAAAATAATGGTACTATCTGATTTCTTAATACATTTGGTATCAGCCTTATAATGTTCCCAAAGCTGGGGCTCAAGCCTCCTCTCAAGGAGATGGAATGAGCCGTAATCCAAAACGCGGGTTTCCTCACGATGTTTTCCTTCAGAGTTTTGAGAGCAGTGCTGATAAAATAAATTACACAAAGTAATGCATCTGGCTGGGTTTGAACCCGCGATCGGTTATCACTCGGCCAGCTCCCATATACCATTTAGTATATGAAACACGATCGATTTGTAAAAATAAAATTAAAAAGTTAAGTACTTATTTTTTAAACTCGAATTAAATTACGCATGTACGAAATTAATTTCTTTCAGCTGGGCAAGTTCAATGACCTGTAGGTAGCAACGACCGACAACTACCTACAAGGGACTCGTTTACTTAAAGATATTATTTTTTACATGCTTATATACGAGTTCTACTCAGAATTCTTTTTGAACTCGGAACTCTATCTTGAACTAAGTGAAGAAACCAAAATCTCTCACCGTCCATAGCAAAGTTGTTGGTGAGTATCTGCTGCAGCCTGTCCAGCACTGTGTCCAGGTCAGCGTTGAGCTCCTTCATCTTGTCGTTACTGCTCTCCACCGACTGGATGTCTGCCGCGAACTTCTGTTCGGCTGCTGCTAGGGAAAGGTTCGTGTCTTGACGAGGTTTAGACCTTGATCTGCGCTTGTCTGGGTTCGATTCTGTGTCTAGAAAAAATAACAATAATATTATTATTGTTTTTAAAGTTTGATGGAAGACCAAATTTTGGGATAACACCATAGGATACTGTCTTTTATATACTTAAGTTGATCGAAAATGGTACCGAACTTAAATGCGCAGTAAGATTGTCAAGGACGGCTATTTTGAATTTTCCCCATACTATAATATGATTTTCTACTTCACGCGAGCGAAGTCACTGGGAATAACTAGTATATTTATAAAGCTCATGTGGCCACTTGACTTTAGCAAGAATCTATTGCCATTTACCAGCCACACATGCAGATTCAGGACTGCAACTAAAAATAACTATTATTGATGGAAAAACTTAGTATTTGGTGCCTCGCAAAACTAACCAATGAACTGTGATATACCAAAAAACAGTATGCAAAGAACAACTGAAGAAATACAGATAAGTTTTGGTCAGTAAAAGTATGAAACACCCTATCCCTCCTCCTAAAGCGGTAAATCCAATTCGCCCGAAGTGACACAGATTGCGAACTGTGACGTGTTGAAAGCCTACGTATATCTTGGGGCTTTAATCTCAAACAATGGCGGATGTGTAGATGAGGTGAAACGACGTATGGCTATGACCCAGAACTGCGATGGAGAAGCTAAGAAAAGTGTGGAGAAATCGTAACATCACCAAAGCCACCAAAATCAAGCTCGTACGAACACTTATATTCCCCATTCTTCTTAACGCTGCGGAGACGTGGACGGTGCGTGAGTTGGAAAAGAAGAAGATAGATGCTCTGGAAATGTGGTGCTGGAGAAGGATGCTCGGAATATCGTGGACAGAGTTCCGAACTAACGTGTCCATACTTCAAGAATTGGGCATCACACAGCGTTTATCTGCCGTAGTACAGTCGCGCATTTTGCAGTATTTCGGACATGTCTCTAGGCGGGATAGCGATTCCATAGAGCGCCTGGTCGTTCAGGGAAAGGTGGAAGGGACAAGACCACGTGGAAGATCCCCTATGCGTTGGACTGACCAAGTTAAATCGGCAGTGGGATCGCGTGTATCTGACTGCACTAGACAGTCTGCCAACAGGGAGAGATGGCGGGAGATCGTGCGGAGAGTTGTCCGCCTCTACCATCGAAGTGGATGCCTCTACGTGACCACGACCGCTCTGCCAAGAGCGAAACGACAGAGAAGAAGAAGAAAGCGGTAAACTGCCTTAAATACATTACGACGTCGAACAAGCAAGATAAAATAGTGTTTTATAACAAAAAAAAAATGAAAAACACTTACCATTATACCAATTGCTAATATCATTCATAGAGACAGTAGATATGCTATCAGAAGTCGCATGAACAACTACCGGCTTCAGCGCATCTCCAGACATAGTCAGCAAATTCTGACTTTCAGGCTTCGATACTACAGAGAAGTTCCCAGAGTCCAAACTCAGTACCCTGGGCTGGGTTTTAATGTCTGTTACTTTAGACTGTTTTTCATTTTCGAGTACGGGTATTGGGCTGAATAGATCGAATGCCTGTGGTCGTTCAATTTTGTCGATTTTCGAAGGGTTTTCTTGTGGTATTGTGGGTTGACTTGATGATAGGTTTTCCTGTAAGGTATAAAGAATAATATCAAGTACTAGGTAAGTAGTTTTTGGAGTTATCTGTTGTAGAGTTCGGCTGTTGTAACTAGGCGAGCCTGAAGTTAAGTTCTGCGAACTTTAAGCGCTTGTACACTCGTAATAAATGGTATAAAAAAAAAAAATTATTAGCTTTAACCGTTAACAACTGTCATTGGCGTTGATTTATTTAAAACCTTTACTTTTGCCTAACTTTAGGCTCGCCAGCTCGATAAACTAGGGGACTGTATCGATAAAGTATGGGACACTGCCTACTCAATGAAAGAACGATCTTTCTAACGACTTGAGGTGATTTTGATACAATCATTAAAAATCTCGGTATCGTATGATGATACTATATGTTTTATCACCAAATCCCTCACTAATAAATCTATCCAACTAACCGGACTTAGCTTATAGTCTAAATGGCTGCAAAATAGCAGTCATGTCAGATCGACGCGTGCGCTCACATGTTATATAAACCTACATAAATAAACCTGCATTCAATATTTTTAATCAAAAACAAAAAATAAATCTAACAAAACAGCAAATAAATCTACACTAATATAATAAACAGGTAAAGTTTGTTATTTTGTTTCTTTGTTTGTGGGAACAGGTAATATCTGGAAGTACCGGTCCGATTGGTAAAAAAATAGCAACAATAGAAAGCTGCTTTACTCCTAAGTGACATAGGCTAGCATATATATTTTATGTACGCGGGCGAAGCCGCTGATAAAAGCTAGTAATAAAGATTGTTGTACCTTCAATATCTTAAGTCTATGGATCTGTGTCGCCAAATGTGCCAGGTGCGAATTCACTTTCGTGTGGAAGTCTTTATTGTCATTTTCTTTCGTTTCGGTTTCACAATGGTCTTTTAGATTCTCAAGCCGGCTTGCTAAGCTGTCCAGAGTCCTGTAACAATATAATTAATAAAACACTAGCTAGTACCGAAGTCTTCGAAGTACATACAGTACTGCCATCGGATCTTGGCGAGTCTGTAGGTTCTGCGAATTTTAGCGCTTGAAAACTCGTACAAAAATAAAGGTTTAAAAAAAATTAAATGCCAATAACAGTTTTTACAAGCAATTTTTAAAAACAACTGAGATTACATTTATTTGTTAAGGCCATTTATTTTTTAGAGAGTTTTCATTTTCAAGCGCAAAAATTCGCAGCACCTAAGTTCAGACTCGCCAGGATTAGTAGTCGTATAGTAGTCGCTTATTAAGTACATATACAGACGGCGGTGTCACCCAAAATTAAAGGCATTTTCCAACTACACAATGATATGAATGGATTACAAAAATGAGGAAAAACGATGTGTTGGCAATACAAATATTTGTTCCAGGATGCAGGCATCTAACACACGACACCACAGCTGCCAATCGCTCAATCACTGCCCCAATCCTGCCATTAGATTAATAGACTATTACAAATAATTAAAAAATACTCACTCTTGCTGTGATTCCAATTGTACAATAATATCGTTCAACATCACAACAGGGTTATTTGCATTATTCCCAGAAGCCTTGCCCACCGTTGAAGTAAATATCACCGGCTTGCCATCCCTCCTCCTCCTCACAGAGCCACCATCCACTTTATCCATACTCTTCTTAGATCCCCTCTTAGGACCCTTCTTCTTAGTCTTGGTACAGAAGAATAGCCTCTTCATACCTTTGATGAAGTTCATGCATTCTGACGACTTTGTCTGGAACATCTCAATTGATATTGCATTCTATCAAGTTAAATGAAAAGGTAGAAGAATAGATGAAAAGATAAACAGGTAGAAGTATAAGACATAATGGAAACAGTTGACTGCATGTTATAATGACAATGATACAGCCATGGCCAAAAGTATTACGTAAGTTTAAAAAAAATAATCTAATATTTATAAATTAATTTTATAGCTTTTTTTGTCGAGGTGGATAATCATTTAATGGTGATACGAGAAGGCGAGTAGAATTTCACGGACTAAAACTACACTTGTGTTGCTTCAGTTGCCGCATTAACTGTCAAGAAAGTAGAGAACTGGAATGTTTACGAAAAAAGATATAAAAAAAATGAAGATAAATTAGTGTAAGTTTTTTTGTTTATTTAAAGGTAATCTCTGGACAAAGGGCCAAAGATACGTTAACCGGGCGCACACAAGGTTCTATACAAAAGTGCCTCATCGTGGGCAGCCGCACCCCGCACCTCTTTTGCTTCGTAATAAACCATTAAAATTCTCCATCGATACGACTACATGCACAAATTTAAAGTTGAACTAGCTGCATAGGTACCTATTAATCCGGTTTCGACGTAGACGACACACGTGCAAAGACGAGCGATGGGTACCCGCGCGAGTTGCCGTTTCACGTAGCATTGACCTTTACTAATAGGAATGATTTTTTTGGGGTAACCAGATTCACGACGAGTAATGTAAGCTACATAACATCGCGATACGAGTACGACCCACGGAAGTGAAGCAGTAACCAAAGGACATGTCTACAACCGCAAAGCTACAGCTGTTTGTAAACAAAATCGTGTAAAAGTATAGAAACTTACCTGTCCATCCATGATCTCATGCACCAGATGTGTCTTCTTGTGTCCACTGACTGTTGTCAAGTCTTTATCGTACAGGTAGCATTTCTCACAGAAGTAGATGTCACTGCACTTTGAGCATTTGAACTTCAGGACCTGTAATCAATAAAAAAAAAACTAAAATAAATTAGATCAGGAATTATATACGGTGCAGTTTTTTTTTTATGGTAGGTAAAAATCACCCAATGACGAATCCCGCTCGCGGGCGGAACGGGAAACAGTCTCAGACTCTTACTGACTAAACAACCTACCCCATTCCTCCCTTGCTTTGTTCCCAGAGCCCCGGTATAACGCTTTCGCACCAACCCTCGGCTGGGAGGCTTCGACCCTGAACTCCTTGAGGCGCGCGGGAACAGTGCGCGCCGTTGTCGACTTGGGCTTTGCCCACGAAATGTTGATGTACACGGGTATAAAAATTGCCTACCAAATTAATTCTTTTCAGACTTAAGTAGTAAAGTCTTGCCGTTTCAGAGGAATTTGATAACAAACACTTGACAAGAGATGACGTGATGTTTATTTATTAGGAAACTAGGGTCCCACCACAGCTTCACCCGTGCGAAGCAATGGTGATGTTAAATATATATAAAGTACTAGCGACCCGCGCCAGTTTCGCACGGGTACTGATATTTAATATATTATGCATGTATTATACACATAAAACTTCCTCTTGAATCACTCTATCTATTAAATGACCGCATCAAAATCCGTTGCGTACTTTTAAAGATCTAAGCATACATAGGTACGAAGCAACTTTGTTTTATAATATGTAATGATGAATTATACATATAAACCTTCCTCTTGAATCACTCTATCTATTAAAAATACCGAATCCAAATCCGTTGCGTAGTTTTAAAGGTCTAAGCATACACAGGACAGACAGCGGGAAGCGATTTCGTTTTATGCTATGTCTGATAAACTGCAAGGCCTTTTTTATTGTTCACAAGAGTCACCGCGGCCCTTTAACGCAAAGGGCAACCGAAGGAACACAGGTGGGTTTTACCTGTTTAAATTCAGACGCTCCCTACACTGCTCCCAGAGGAAAATTTTACTTGATAAAAATTTTACCACCGCGAAAAAGAACAGAAATCTTCGATCGCGTTTATTAAAGTTTATTTACAAGCATGCACCGTTACTATAGTATATCCCACAAAGTGTACTATTATAGTTTAACTGTTACCGCCCCCCACTCACCCGCAGATATTCAGCAAAAAAAAAAAAACGAGAGTAAACTACAACAAAGAGGTTGGTTGGCGCCGGTGACAGGTAAAAGCGCGGGAAAGGTAAACAATGACAGGTAGTGTCAAGTGCGTGACAAGTGTGTGGGTGTAGGTTGGGCGCACAATAGGTTGTATGTATTTGTTAGGCAGTGTTCACGCCTATGGCATTGGTGTGAATTCAAGGTTAGGATCATTTACAATAATTATGTTTTTCATCACACTAATATTATAGAGGTGAAAGTTAGTAAGTATGTGATGTTTATTAATCTTTCACGCTTAAATAGCTGAACAAATTTGGATAAAATTCGCGCCACGGGTAGACTTGGCTTGTCCTAGGGTACCTACTTTTCTTAAGTATTTTATTAAGTAATAATTAGGACGTTGCGCATTACTTGGATTCGCGATATAATCACTTTTGACTCAATTCGGAACAAGGAAATAAAAAATTCCCTTGGGATGACAAAAACGTTTTACACAGGCCGTAGGTACCTAGATAGCTGTTACCTGTATAAGCGGTTGGGCACAGAGCGCGCAGGTAGCAGTAACGTTAGCGATGCTCCTGCTAGCTACGACGCGTTGTACGACCGGCAGCCAGCGAGCGCTGCTACAACTCTGCACGCCCCACTCGGAGACTGCGCGAGCACTCACGCCGAGCATACCGGCGCTCTGGAAATGGTTAATTAAATTAAATATTTCACAGCTGAAAAAAAAAAAATATTCAAAAACCAATGGCAAAGTCATCCTCAAGCCCACATTCTGATAAAAAAAAAACTGCGATAAAAAAGTGAGAATGGTTGTTTACCAATTTTAAGGACCGAGTCACACCGGAATAGAGATGGGCACTGGGAAAAAACCCAAAGGGAATAAACCCAGGTTTTTTCCCATTTGGAAAAAAACCGGGTTTTTATGTGGGAAAAAACCCAATAGACGGGTATTTTCATTATTTAAAGTAATTATCATGATCTTAATTTATTTTTAGTTTTATAGTTTTAGAACTAAATAAATAAGTACTTTGTGATGCGCACATACTTTGCGCCAGCGTATATAGGTCACTAGCTGTTGCTTGTTGTCAAAATGTCAAATTGTGTAGCCTGATTCAGGAACTAAAATAAAACCAGCAAAACATGCTGGTTTTATTTAAAGGTTTTAGTTAAATATTATTTATTATAACACCAAAAAGACGTCTTCATGTTTTATAATAAAACATTTTCTGTGCACTGTGATGGAATGTTAATAGCAGAAAGAACACCTATTTAAACTTTTAAAAATATTTAATAAAAAAAACATAATGTTCTCATTGTGTTTTTTTTTATTAATTATTACACTTTACAAAAGTTACAAAACTGTTTTTTTACAATTGAAAATTTATAGTCACTGACGCTACTGTCATGATCAATAAATAATAATTGATCATTTAATATTGCAAAATTCTGTTTTTTGCGTATTTCCACGAGATATTGAAGGTTGTTCTTCATTTATCAGCCTACCCAATAGATTCGACAATTGCCTGGGTGTAGATAATGGCTCGTCATCATCGTCATTGTCATCATCTTTAATATTTGTGTAACAGGTTCCAATTATCTACACTAATATAATAAAGAGGTAAAGTTTGTTTTTTTGTTTGTAGGAGGTAATCTCTGGAACTACTGGTCCGATTGGAAAAAAATAGCAACAATAGAAAGCTGCTTTACTCCTGAGTGCCATAGGCTATATTTTATGTACGCGGGCGAAGCCGCTGACAAAAGCTAGTACGATATAAAAGCTATTTTTGCTGCCCTTTCTGTATTCAATCTATTTCGTTTGTGACTATGTACATATATGCGCATGCGTGCTAAAAGATCGTTCAGTGGCTGCTAAAGTACAGGGAGCAGTTAGAAGTTAGAATGCGTACTGCAACCCTACTCAGCAATTTGGACTTGCAAAGTCCTCTCCACAAAACTACCGGGTCCATTTCAGCCACATTCTTCCATATAAATGATCTGCTCCATAAACCCTGTTTAGCACTATAATTGGTTAAATCAACGCCAACGCGGTCAATATTGAGCGATTGGCTTACATCATGTATAAACTCCATGGTATCCACGTTGTGTTTTTGTTCTAAGTCAGTGCCTTGTGATTTTGGATCTAATAAATATGCAGCATAATGATTGGGTTTCAAACAATTAATTGTTCGCCTAATTACAGCATTTGTAATTCTCATTTAAAATGGATATATCCGGAAATGCAAAATGAAATGTAGACTTAATATCTTCCTTTTAATAATATCAAAAGTCCACAAAACAAAATCCAAGTCGTCAATTAAACCAACAAATAACACGAGTGCGCACAGTAAGAAGCCAAAACAACGTGTGAGATAGATAGATCACCAACGCGCACGCCACTCCTGCTTCCCTCCCCCTACCCGCTTACATAGTTTCGGGTTACTTGTCGCTAAGGGCGGAGGAACACACACAAACAAGTTTTTTGCTATTTTTTTATTTAATTTAATTATGTAGTATGGATATAAAGAACGTTATTATTGCAAAATGAAAATATACAAAGTTAGATTAGCTCTAACTTGTAGTAGTAGTACTTAAATAGTGCGTACTATATGATATATACATGATCTACACATTATCTAGTCGTTATATATGCTAAATATGAAAAAACCCGAATATTATCCCATTCGGGAATTTTCCCCGGGTTTTTTCCCTATATTTTCCCATTTCGGGTTTTTTCCCGGGTAAAATCCCATCTCTACACCGGAATGGCACCGGCCAGCAGCGACGCGGAGAGCATTTTGCATTGCATCAGCCTTATAAAGTTCCCACTGCTGGGACACAGGCCTTCTCTCTAGGAGAGGGAATAGACCATAATCCATCACGCAAGCCCCGTGCCACCAGTGCGGATTGGTGGATGTCACATGTCGATGTCACATTCGAATTGTTGGTTCTAGGACACGCCGGTTTCCTCACGATGTTTTCCTTCACCGTTTTGAGAGCAGTGGTGATGAAATAAATTACACAAAGTAATGGGCCTGGCTGGATTTGAACCCGCGACCTACAAATCGTCGGGGCAGTTACCACTCGGCCACCACTGCTAACGAAAGAGAGCATTTTCAGTGTGAAATAATTATAACTTTATCTCTAGACCTAAAACACCATTATCTGTGAGGCCGTTCGCAGCGTCGCGTGCGGCCTAGCGGCCTTTTCAAGCTATTTACGCGAAACTGGTCCATTTAAGATAAAGTTTAACATTATTTCACAAAGAAAGCAAGCAAAAAAAGGAACCCTTATAGGATCACTATTTTGTCCGTCTGTCAGTTTGTATGTCTGTCTGTCAAGACCCTCTATCTCGAGAATGCGTGTAGGTAACGAGTATATTTTAAACCATGTTTTTTAAACAATGTTGTGGGCAAAAGCTAGTGAAAATATATCCAGCGTTTTATAAAGACAAACTAAATACTGTATACATCAGGCTGTAAGGTCCAAGCTTGTAGAAATAACATACCTTGTCAAAACAAGCCTCAACATCAGCCTGTGCATGGTCGCACACCACTCCAAGGTATGCAGACAAAGCAGTCACATGGGCCAACAGAGCCGCCAGTCTCCTTGGAGACACGCAGCCATTGTGATCCATGCAGCAATTGGCAAGGGCACCCCATTTTTCGGCAGGTGATTCTTCACTTAGGATTATTAGCAGAGTTTTTGCTGCTAGTACCCTCACTGGTTCTTTTCTTTCACTGTAATAAATACATTTCTCAAAAAATTGCAAGTTGTTGGGTAAATGCCTGTCCCAAACAAAAGTGCTCCATCCGGGCTCGCCACACGAGAACCTGTCACACCTAGCTGCACTAAGTTTCACAATCCTGTTTCATTAAATACTCAACAGTCTTAGATTCTACCTTAACTGAGTGTCCAAATACATTTGATTGAACTAAGTATTACATAAGACTGGTTTGAGTCGGTGCGTGAGAAGAAGGTTGGGTAGGACTTGAGGGAGGCCATTGCACAGCAGTGGGACAGTTAGGGCTTTATAAAAAAAAGGACTACATAGAATAATTAAACTTCAGTTAAAAACAATTATTTAATTCCTAGAGGGACCTTCACCACTCACACATCTTTAATCAATGTGAACATGGTTTAAAAGTTGGTTATTTCATCACAACTGAATTTTTTTTATATATACACAATATCCATAAAAGGCACAAAATGTCTGGAGATATAAATTATGGTATAATCACATAAGAGTGGCATGGAATTTTATCTCAGGTTGGCTAGTCTTAATTCAGCCACACTCACTCACCTGTCATAAATATTGAGCAACAAGTTGATCAACAGGTCTACAGCCAGGTCAATGTCTCCAGTAAACAGGCCTTCTTTCTCCGCTGCAAAGTATATGTCAGCCAGAACAGACTCTAACTCTACCGTGTCTAAAGACAGGCTGCTTTCTGACAGACTGAGTTGGTGCCGGGCAAACACTCCAGAACTGATACGGAGGGGTGGTACTGCGGAAGAAACAAGTAAACATTTAAAAGTGGAACTTAAGTTTTGTTTACTAAGTATTTGCCTTAGCAACGCGTTATTATTACAATAAACAAACTTTTTGTCATAATACTGAATAGGTTTTGTTTCAGTAAATATTAAAGAGTAAATTAAAAATATTTAAGTTAAATTGGCATTAACTTCTTCTCAGTATTAAACTTAATATTATGTACAATACAGATCCAAAACACAAAGCTGTAAGTGGGAAAATTATTTCTATTAGAATATTAGCTGGGTATCAAAAAAGAAATATTTAGTTAGGAAGTCGTGTTTATAGGTAATCAAAAACAAACACATTTGACGTTAAAACTTATGCTTAGACATATACTCAATTATACTCAAGCCCTTGCATTCATTGCAACTTTACAACCAAAATCTGAATTCTGTAATTCGATACTTCGCTATAAATGGGCACAATAATGTCAACAGGTTGCCTACCTCTCAGGTGTTTTTGTAACGCGTATATCTTGAATGCAACTCGATAAGCGTTGTATTTAATCCCGTCATACTCTTCGAGAGATTCCATTATCTTTTTGAACTCTGGATGATCATACTGATGCTTGCCTGTCGCCTCACTAAAACAAAAAAGTTTTCGAAAAGTTTGCCATTTGTACACAATACAACACCTGTATCGGTGAAAGTTGTACGTACTCGATGTAACACGGATAGCCTGCTTCATTTTCCACTTTTTTCCAACTATTTATAGACATGTCGATTAAGTTCTTCTACAATATCATTATTTTATAACAATAGAACATGCGAATTTAGCAAATTAAATATTATTCAACCGTCATACACTATTCAAAAAATAATACCTAAACTAATTCTGAAAGTTAGAAGTTAACAATTTGTCGAATTAACGTTATGCTTTATTACAATTTTATCTTTCATTGGTCAAAATTCAACTAAGCCTAGTTTTGATTGGTTCACAAACAAGTGTTGTTTTAGGGCGCAGAATGAATGCTAAAGAAAATGAAAAACAATCACATTTTACAAAATCCTTACAAAAGTACAAATTCTAATTTGAGCAAACAAAACTCGAGCTTCATTATCTAAAACTAATTTGTTGTTTACAAAATAATTGGTAAATTTGTTTGATAAATATAATTTATAACAACAAACCGACGTGCAGTTTGAGGTCAATTTAACTATTAGCGTGAAACGAAACGCGGTTTGATGACATTAGCTCGTTCTCTTTGACGGAATCATAATTTAGTGATCATCCGGCCAATCACAAACTAGATAAGTTTGTTTACGTGGCTATCTAACCAATCAAATAAGGGCATACATTTGTGATTTTTTCAGCCATTTTCTCTTTGTAACGGAGACGCCATTTTGCAAGCGTCACTTCGCGGCGTGTCGGGTTTCCGCATTTTGACCCGAAATACCTTTATTATAATCATAATATTGTTTTGTTTCGTGTACTATGTCGTATCAATCAAGTGTAGCGCAAGACTCTTTAGCTGCGGCACAGTTGGAGATGGCCGGTAACCCCAATGCTTTGGCGTTGCGTCGGCCATTCGATCCGGTGGCGCATGACTTAGAAGCTAGTTTTCGTTTGACGCGATTTGCAGACCTCAAAGGAAGAAGCTGCAAAGTTCCACAAGATGTGTTGGGTAAACTGGTGGAATCGCTACAACAGGACTACTCCCAGCAGGACGATCAGTTTATGCATGTCGCGATCCCTCGCATCGGCATCGGCTTGGATTGCTCGGTGACGCCGCTCAGACATGGAGGGCTTTGTTTGGTGCAAACCACTGACTTCTTCTACCCACTGGTTGATGACCCTTATATGATGGGCAAGATTGCGTGTGCTAATGTACTAAGCGACCTGTACGCGATGGGAGTTACTGAATGTGACAACATGCTCATGCTGCTTGGCGTGTCAACAAAGATGACTGAGAAAGAACGCGATGTTGTGATTCCTCTAATAATGCGTGGATTCAAAGACTCAGCCCTGGAGGCTGGTACCTCTGTTACTGGAGGACAGACTGTCATTAACCCCTGGTGTGCTATTGGTGGGGTGGCCACAACTATCTGCCAACCAAACGAATATATTGTTCCTGATAATGCTGTAATGGGTGATGTGCTTGTATTAACTAAACCTCTGGGTACCCAAGTAGCTGTAAATGCTCATCAGTGGCTTGATCAACCTGAACGCTGGAATCGTATCAAGTTGGTTGTTTCTGAAGAGGATGTACGGAAAGCATATCATCGTGCAATGGACTCTATGAGCAGATTGAACCGTATTGCAGCGCGTTTGATGCACAAGTACAATGCTCATGGTTCTACAGACGTCACTGGCTTTGGTCTGCTCGGCCATGCACAGAATCTGGCCTCTCATCAGAAGAATGAAGTTTCATTTGTTATTCATAACCTACCAGTGATTGCGAAAATGGCAGCAGTGGCTAAAGCTTGTGGCAATATGTTCCAATTGTTGCAAGGACATGCTCCTGAGACATCAGGTGGGCTGCTCATCTGTCTGCCGCGTGAACAAGCTGCTGCGTACTGTAAAGACATTGAAAAGCAAGAAGGCTACCAGGCATGGATCATAGGAATTGTGGAGAAAGGCAACCGCACTGCCCGAATCATTGACAAACCCCGAGTCATTGAAGTGCCCGCTAAGGACTAAACTATGTTCAGTTTGAGACAATTAAAAATTTTATATCTCTAAATAACGCATCTTAAGAACAGAAAAAATTTAAAACAAAATTTTTGAATTTACTATGTATAATTTGATCTTAAGTATTTTAGTTTGACTTTGATTTCCAGTTTTCTTGTAAGATAAGTTACAATTTTAAAATTAAAATTGAAAAAAGCTTTTAGAAAACTCAATCTAGTGACTATTTTGGTGTTTATAATTTTAGGTAAGGTATCATAAATGAAATAAGAGAATAATTCCATTAGGTACACATAACCTATTTGTTTGCAGCTTGTGGAATGTTTCTGCAAATTGTGAGATAAGTATAATTATTAGAATAAAGTTATTTTTCAGTCAGTTTGTAGTTTCATTTATAGTTTATACATTTCCAGCACCACAATAACTTAGAAATATACTGAGCTACAGCTTCACTCTATCCCGCTATCTATTTTAATCTAACACTTACTGTCCCACTGCTGGGCTAAAGCCTCCCCTAAAACTCTACACCTCATTCTACGCCGGCCTCGACGGCGCATTCCTTCTACAGGAAGTCAGTTTTTTTTTATGATTCACCACACCAGGAATTACACCTGTATTGTCGTACATCAACAATATTTAAACTCGTAGACAGGACACCCAGACCCGGAACACCGATCTGTAAGCAATACAATATTTGTTCCGTGCGTGAATAAAACCCGCGACACACAGCCAATCGTTCAACCACTGCGCCAAATGTGCCGAGAAATTATTAATTTGGAGTAGTGCATAAAAATAGTAGACGAAAGCTACGGACCCAACCATGATCATAAGTGGGATGGTAAATTTTAGCAAATACCATTTTTTTCAACAAAATAAACTAAAATTGTAGAGTTCAGCGCCATCTAGCGAGCACATGGATACACTGAAGCCCTTAGGTTTTAACTTCAGTTAGGTACTATGAAAAAAAGTTTCAAATAATTATCGTAAACGCCCATATTGGCGTTGCTACCAATATAAATGATACAATGGACCCGATGTAAGTAAAATTCGCAACATGTCCATAATGTCCCATAACACAAGCATTTGTAAAAAAGCACACTTTTTTTTACAAGACCTCCATAGCACTTTTGATACGGGGCCCCTGTAGGACTAGCTACGCCCCTGACTAAAACCAATATTTATGGTGACTTCCGTGAATTCACGCCAGGAATAAACTACTCATACCGGCTCCACGATAGTGCCGTGAATTCACGTCATGACTGGACGTGGCTTCACGGCACTAATCTGGAGCCGCGTTTAAATCATATGTAAATACCTTTGAGTTTCGTTTCTATGTTTTTATTCACTCGCTCTCATGGCAATATTTTGTATTGCTAGCACTCCCAAAACGGGGAAAAAGGGTGCCAGGTTCAAATCCTATTGGGTTGGGCGAATCACGTCATCCGCAAACAGAGACGCCACGCAATGGGTTCCTTAGAAGCCAGTAAGCGTATGAAGAGAATCAGAATTATGGTAGGTATCAAAGTGAAAAACGTAGCCAGTTTTGAGGATAGTTACCAACAAAACTACTATATTACGCAGCAGATAAGTTGAACCATTTTCTAGTCTCGCGCCTCACTTCGATTGAAACCCGAAAGTTCGTTAGTGCTTTTTGGCCTAAAAAAGCGAGAGGTGGCCGAGTGGTTAAGGCCCCGGGTTCAAACCCAGTCAGGCGCACTAAATCTTGTAATTTATTTCATCACCACTGCTCTCAAAACTGTGAAGGAAAACATTGTGAGGAAACCGGCATATCCTATGTAGAATCAAAAATTCGAAGACATGTAACATACCTACACCAATTCGCACTGGGCCCGCATGGTGGATTATGGCCCATTCTCTCTTCTAAAGAGGAGGCTTGTGTCCCAGCAGCGGGAACATTAATAAAGCTGATGATGATGATATAAAAGGCAAAGACATCTCTACAGACAAGGCATGACTACTGCCTGGCATTTTTTTTTTATGGTAGGTAAAAATCATCCAATGACGTCGACGACTAGGCTTGGTCTGGACGATTACCAGACGACCGGACAGCGAGCTGCCCATTGCTCACCGTGCGCAAGCCCGCGCCTACGGTGGCCGGAAATCGGGATCGGAATCCCGGCGGCGTCTGGGGGACTACTGCCTGGCAGTTTCAAATTAATATAGTACGCGGCAAAAAAGTTAAACGCAGCCCGCAGCTTATAGCATCGATTGATACCCGAAAATCTGTTGCTATTTTGGTTGAACTTTTTTTTTACCTAATGCTTTCATGACGTAGGTATTGCTGAACAGGGCAACTACATTAAATACACAAAATAACTTTTATTATAATTAAAACTTTATTCACCAGTGTCTATGAAAACAATTGATCAGCCATCTTTCCACAAGCCAGGTTTCAAATCCACTGATACAAAATATCTCTATGATACAAGACATAGTATTTTTAAAAAGGATTTAGAATTTACACTGCATGACAATAATTGCAAATAAACTAGAGAACTGCTAATTCAATATTCGGAATTTTAAATCTAAAGATAGCGGACAGGAACGATTTTTACAATTTTTATCAGCTAGCACAATGCATGAACAATGGAAGTAATAGAATTTAAGAAAGGGACTCAATATCTCCACTTAGTATTTAACCTTTTGATCGCCAACGGCACGACTGGTGATGACAAAGCAAAACGCGGTCAGTATGCCAAGGTCATAACCCCATGACATATTTTTAAACGCTAATAAATAATTTAAAAAGTAATATTTTCTTATTTGTTATGTTAATTTATAGTTAGACTCATCCCAATTTATATCGAAGTTAAGAAGGCAAAAATATCTAAGCGACATTGAGTACACAGGAGAGCGATTTAAAGTTAAAATATTTATAAGAAATATTGTTATTTAAAAAGAAGTCGGTTACCATGATGTCCGAGTATTTTGTGATTTTCAGCCAATTTTTGTCACATATTTTTAATTTTAAATCATTTTCCCGTTTTATTCAATGTCGCTTAGATATTTTTGCCTTTCAAGCGTCGAAAGCAAAAAAAAAAAACAAAAAAAAAGCTGTTTACAATATACCTATGTATATTGTAAACTGCTTTCTATTTTTTTTTTTTATTATATTAGCATGACATTACAAAAATCGAACAATAATGAAGGCTGAAATAGTAGTTTGGCGCTAAGTACGTGTTTGCTTTATTACCATGGCGGTCAAAAGTCTATAATACTTACATAAAATTTAATTAGCAATCACAAATCACCTAGCATGTGCAAACTTCATTAACAACATACATATTTCGAGGTTACTAAATATATAAAATCTTAAAGCCACAAAATTTTATACATGACATTCATTATAAACTCCGACAGTCGTAAATGCGGGATACTATAATACATAGTAAATCACTTAGTTACTTTAAATAATTGGGTATCGGCCTGTCTTTTTTTGTACAATATTATTTTTACAACAAATAACATCAATCGCAACAGCCCCGATTTACGAATTGCGATGTAGGTCGTGGGTTCAACCCAGCTAGGCGCATTACTTTATGTAATTTATTTCATCACCACTGCTCTCAAAACGGTGAAGGGAGGAAATGGTCATGCCCTAGAACCAAACAATTCGAACCCGTACTGGGCCCTCGTGGTGGATTTCGGCCCATTCCCTCTCCTACAGCAGTGGGAACATTAAGGCTGGTGCTATGCTAAAGTCAGCATTTTTCTGAAGACAGCATTAAAATTTGTTATTAAATGAAGCAGCAATTAATATTTTGAATATTGGTATAAGGAAGAGTGGGGGTGTGGTGGGAATATATCGCTATCTAATTTGTACATACGTAATCTAAGGGCGGTGACGTCACATTTCAGTATATGCATCCTATTCTGTCACTTCACAGTCTCCTTCCACTAGATGGATTTAAAATAATTCTTTCTATTTGCGATTTTGGACGAACTACCCAATCCATGTAAAAATATTATCCAAAATCTCAAACTAATAATTTGGTATGGTATGATACCTACAGCTGCCTTCTCAATCCTCAGATAACTCAATTTATCAACTGTTAAAAACTATTCTTATATCCAAAAACATTATAAAATAAACCTAACATTCAATAGACAATTAGACATTCTCATTTGGGGCGCTTGTATACGCTAAAAAATGTCACCGGGTTTTTAAAAGAATTCGTACCATTCTACACATGAACTGTGTACAGTCAGCAACACATCAGACTATACAAATCTGTCAGATTCCTCCACTACATTTTGAACCTTGTTATATTATAGTTAAGAGTTGAAAATCGTTTGCAGAATTTTGACAGTTAATTGCAGTCTGATGTGCTGCTTACCGTACAATGCTCCGGTAACGACAAAAAAAAAAATATTGTCTGCTATACTCCCCACAAAATAACATGAGACATTTAAGTAAACCTCTTTTTTTACTGTCCGTTCAAGCGATTTTGAGTTTTATTACGTTGGCGGCTGCAGTAGTTGTTATTGTAATCACTTTTTTGCTTTTAATACTATCCTTATCCCTACGGAATAGAAGTTAAAATCGGTTGAATTGACAGTAAAAAAAGGTTTCTCCAAGATGAGAACCTTAACGCGAATATAGGTAGAGGAGGAGGAGTATGTGTAGGGGGAGATAGATACGAGTTCTGTGTTGTTGCGGCGTCCCTCCCAGGCCAGTAGGAGGGGTGCTTGGTCATTTTAGTTATTAATTACTATCATAGTATTTTAAGACCATACTAATAATTTAATTGTAATGGTTGGACCAGTAATGTCATAAAAATTGCACTAACCTGCCAGAACAATAGAAAGGCAGAGGTCGCCCACCATCGTAGGGATCCTGCAGAAGAGTCAAAGCCTACTGGGGCCAAGGGTTCGCGTCTGAAAAGAGGACTCGGCCCTGGTATAGTAGGTACTATAGTTTCATAATAAATTCTTATGATAATTAAAAGCGGTAAGTTGTTTAGTCAGTAAGTCTGACACTGCCTCCTGCTTTACCCAAGGGCGGGAGTTGACATTGGATGATTTTTTACCTACCGAAAAAAAAGAAAAAGAAAGGTCGCCCCACCATCGATCTGGTGGTCTAGTATCGAGAGAACCCCAGTTAATCATTTGCCAAAGCCGACAGTACAGGATAAAATATCGTGGTACCGATTAGTGAAGAGACCCGACCCCAAATAATAGGAATAGAAAAGGACATAGAAGAGTTAGAAAGGACCACTAATGATGTCAAATTAATTATATTTTTTTCTTCATACCAGATTCTTTTCATTACAAACAAACTCGATGAGTGCATCATACCCTACGCATGTCTGGCCGAATTAATCTCATTGTTTTACACTTGTCTATCTTGTCTGGAACATACATGAAACATTTTCATGGCTAGATTCGACTAAATCCTTGTCGTATACCTACATGACGAAGCGGTTTCAATTTTTGTTAGCGTATACAAGCATCTTTACTTTGCATGGACATTCATGCCCACACATTTTTGGCGGCATTCTGTTCCCCACTAAGGGCCTGGCAGATGGGTTGGAATGGGATGGAACCCAGAACAGTAAGTCACTCTCAATATAATTTTTACCATAATAGGACTTCTATTTCGAACTAGGTAAAATCAATGATAGACTATGAAAGTTTAAAGAATGTGAATTTTTGAAATAGTTAATAAAATTTACTTTAAAAGGTTATGTATGCCATGTACAATGTTCAAATATTGGTTTTAAGTTAAGATTATTTCCATTGGTGTTCTGAAGACTTTCGGTGTCAAGGACTTAGGATAAAGATTTTACAATAATTTAAAAAGCTTAAAACTTTGGAAAAATGGGAATGAACCAAGTCAAAAATTGTTTTGTATAAGAATCTAGCACATTATTGAAAGTTCTTGATACCGAAACTGTTAACTCAAAACTATTTCAGCGTAAATTACTGAGTTTCATTATTTAGGTTTTAATGTCATTTATATCATCAGGTGCTTTTAGATACAAAGATCCTAAAAGAAAACTGTCAAGTTAAAAAACTTAATAATAAAAACATGGAATGAATATAATTTATAATTTTTTTTTCTTCTTGTTAATTTCAATTTGTCCACTGACATATAAGAACTTACAGCCACAACTTATGAGAACTCGTTCAAAGATTCTTAAGCATGGCACGTGACTGCGGAATGAAATTACTTTTCCCAAAAAACATGTGACCAATGAGTTTCGAGAATCAATGTATAATTTGACCTAAAACTGTGGAATACAAATGTCGATACAAAAATGCCGTACACTCTGTAAAGTCTATAACTGAAGCACAAACTAACTGCTGGCTTGTTTGCAGGTCTTCAGTTTAATGGAGAGTTGACACATGGCCTCTTGCGAGGTCGACTCTCATCTCCATTCTGTTCAATGTGGCTCTGGTCACGTTTCTTTGGTGAGTTTTTATTCTGAAATTGAGATTTGAGGATAGTTGAGAGTATGCCCATAGGAATATAATGTTATGGCTTACTATGCGTTCCAAATAATAATAGGATAATTTCACAGAATTTGACGTTATGCCGTATTGTCATCAAAGATATTTTTACAAAATTGAAGAACTCAGAGATGAGTACAATTGAAAAACTGGATTCTGATTAAACTTTTTTCGTTCAGTTCATAAATAAATGAAATTTTTCATAAATAAACTGAATTTTAAAAATATCTTGCCTCAATTTGACAGTCAATCAAGATATCACAACATGGCAATCAATCCTATTCTCATTTGGAATGCATTGTACAGACTTATTTTATTTGAAGTCCATAATAATCTTTTTTCTACACAATGTAAGTAAAAAATATAGGCATGTTGACTGAATCTAGATAAATACAAAGACAGTTTAACCTCCTTGAAAACAGTCATTAATTACCCAAGCTCCAAGCATCATTCACACAGAAATTGTCTTTTTATTATGTCTCTAACGACTGCATTTAAAGAATTAAGTACGCATAAAATTCCTTTTAGTTTACCAACATCCAATTGTTGTGCTTCACATCTTTTGGATTTGTTACAGATACAAAATCAAACTATTTACCTTTTTCTCCCATTGCTGATGTAGATATCTTAACAATATATTTGTTTTTTCTGTTACAATTACTGAAAATAAAGAAAATCCATTATTGCATTAATACTGAACATAAAAACTGGTGGTTCTGCATTTGAGAAAACAATTAAATTCTAATTAATAACTTGTTATTAGGTTATATTTTTATGAGACTAATGACGCCTTTAACGTTTCTACAGATAAACAAACGACTTATTTAAGTACTTAGTTGTAGGATAGAATCGTATACTCAACTCTGTTCAGACGGTATATCCTTAGTTGGTAAATATATCGACGGTCTTTTAGAACAATTTCTAATTCCATGGTCCGTATTGAATAATGTGAAGTTGTGCTCGTCGTACGACGGTAGATCCTTCAGGAATTCCATCACCGACTGTCGAAATATCACAATTCAATCAAACAAATCGAAAGGCACAACATCAAGGCCCAAGCATGGTGCGCAATACAATCACTTTTGGGCCGAAATATGAACGCAGACTCGGCACTCACCATATTATTCCTATAATGATATGGTCGGAGCTTATTACTTAACAATCAACAATTTGATAAATCAAACAATAAAGCCAAAATAATCAAAAATAAAATTCCCAAACGATCGCCTGCACAAGCAACCAGATGAGAATGACAGCTACGATTAAATGTTGCCAGCAACGAGCTAGAATGTTGCAGTATGAGTATAGAAGAAATTATCTTTTATTTTCTTGGTGCATAGTTTTTGTCAGCATGATTATTAATATAAAAAACATCATGTGGTCAAGACATCCTAAAATATTTCTGGTTTAGTTGCGGATGTAAAAAAATAAATTATACGAAAATATAAAATTGAGATTGAACTGAACAGCAATGTTTGTGCCACCTGTAAAAAGTAAATTAAAAAAAAGTTTGAAGTAAGCGGGAATTTCAAATTTTAAAGTTTGTTCCGTTGCCGAAAAAACTAATTAAAATTGAATAAACAAAGTTCTCGATATGTACAGTTTAATTAACACAAATTTTAGTAGAACTTACAATCCAAGGCAAAATGCTTTGTCCGATATTAAAAAACTTCTAACATCTCGCGATACGGCTGCTCAAAATAAAGCTTGTGGATATTTGATCGAAGTTATTAACCGTTACAATAAAAATTCAAATGAAGGGGCTCGTATGGTAGAATATTTGCTTGAAAATGATATAACTGTGTTCCTATGTGAGGCAACTTCAAACCTAGATTTTATGCTGTTTAGGTATATATATATTGTTTTCTTATGTAATTTAACACTGCGAAAGTACTAATAACTTAATTATTTAATTATACAGCTAGTTATTGTTGGTCAGTTGACAATTACTTAGTTGAAATTAAATCATCTTTAATTAGTTAGTTTAAAGATAAGCTTAGAAAACTATACTAATTGTAGGTGTTACCGCGTGGCCTATGTATATTTTGCTTGGGTACTTTCGTTTATAAATATTAGTTTTGTGTATGTGTAAACCTACCTACTAATGCCGGCCACGCACCATTCTACCGGTCATAATTAGGCACCTGTGTCTAAGCTCATCATCGAATGGTTCGACGTAATGTAGAAAGGTCCATATTTAGTATATAGGTCGATTGGACCATGCTTGGACTCATGGCTGTAATGTACTAGCGTTATAGCCAATAATCTAAGTACATATGGCTACCAAAATCGTGTGATTGACTGTCACACAGTTACAAGACTTTGTTAACGTAACAGAAGCTGGCTTGTTTTAATTTTGCGGGCTACCCTCAAAACCTATATTTTAATAAATATCTCGTAATTACAGACACAATTAAAAAACAATAGATGTGTGGACACCGGTATCCTCTTGAGGCTTAATGAATTCATTGCCACCATATATCAAACCTCCTCTCTCCTCAGATCAATCCTGGCATGCCTCCGTCTCTTGTGGCGGTCGCGCCAATTTTTTGAAAACGAGCACGCTGCGCACGCGATGACGGCCGTACTGCGCGCTCTTGCGCACTACGCCAGCAGCGGCTCCAAGCCGCCGGTAGACGCCTGTCTGCACTTCTTGTGTGATTTGCTGAATGGGTATGTATTTGTACAGGCGCGTATTTATCACCGTATCAACGATACGGGCCACCGAGGTAGGCAAAAATTTGCAACATGTTATCCACAACCGTCTCGTAGGGTTTTTTTGCGGTAGATAAAAATCATCCAATGACGAATCCCACCCTTGAGCAGAGCGGAAGACAGTGTCAGACTCTTACTAACTAAACAACGTACCCCGTTCTTTCCTTGATCCCAGGGCCCCGGTAAAACGCTTTCGTATCGACACTTGGTGCAAGGAGGCTTCGACCCTGCTGGGTCCCTACAGTTTGCTGACAATTCCTTGAGGCACGCGGGAATTGTGTGCGCCGTCGAAAACTTGGGCTCACTCCGGACTGTTAGCTGACGACCTAAAAAGTTTTATATACCTTAAAAAGTTTTTCAGCTACAGCGGACTTTTGTATTAACTTTTCAGAATTTGACAAAAAGTTTCTACAAACATGCTTGTCTATCGCTTGGATATAAGTTGACGACTACTAGTAAATAAAGTATAATTAGTATCAAGTTCATAAAATCATTTTTTACAGTGTATCAGCCAAAAAAACCGCACCACCGCTTTCGCACCAAAGCGCTTACAGCGCTGTCCAGCTATTAGCTTGTCTAAACGCCTTAGCCCCCCACATCAGTACGAACCCAAACACTATTTTATCCAGCGCTTTAGTGCTTCATGCGCTTATATCCTACCAACCAGAGAACTTGACGATCAACACGAATACTGCGGCAGCTTTGTTGGAAGTGCTAAAGAAATGGTTCAGTTTGCTCATGGGAACCCTGAATCATTCCATGTTGGTTGGAGACAATGGAGTCTCTGGAATGTTCTATGTTGTTATTTGCCAGATTGGATTGGATGTTTTTGGGTAAGGATGGTTTGTTTTGTAAATTGATTGTAGTATTTGCTTTAAAAATTGTTATTTATTGATGACGATTGCCATTAAGCACTGGTGTTTAGTTAATTTTAAGTCAATAAATTAAGTCCTTGTGGTTGAAGATAAGCCATAGTTAATTGGTCACTGCTATCTAAATTTAGTCCGTCGATAAGCGACAGTAAGATATAAATATATAATTTTTTATTTGTTAAATATTCCGTTAGTTCGATGACTATTGCGGAATGTTTGAATCCGGCTCGAAGAACTATAAACTGCAATGCTGTTAAATTAAATATTATAAAAACTAATTATTTTTTTCCGGGAACACACACGTATTTTTAATTAACCAACGTATTTACTAGAAATCATCTACATTTCCGTCTGCAAATTTCAAATTTTAACACAATTTGAAAATACAATGTTTTTATTTCGATACAACACGCAAAATCAAATACAATTTATTCCCCAAGAAAATATTAAATGACTTCAACTTAAATAACAACAATTTTCTTCTAGATTAATAAAACTGGTCGGCCGCAATCAGAAAGTGGACTTCGTCCAGACAATACTGAGCGATGACCACGAGGTAAACGCTCTGAGACAGTGTGCAGGACACTTGGAAGAAGCTGTTAGACTAGTTTTGGCTGAACTGGTTGGATTTACCAAGGTAGTAAACTATACAGTTAATATTGTGTTAACTGGGGACCGGGTTGAATAAATAAGTGGGCTAATTCAGGCGGAGATCAAGAAAAGATGATAAAGAGATGGCGGTATCATTAAATAGATGTCTTAGGGCAGGTTTCTGAATTGAGCAAAAATACCTCAAATCCTACCTAAGTGCCGAATTTCGACAGATTTTCAAGCTAAAGTTTAAGAAATAGTCAACTTTAAATTCTTAAATCAGAAATCGGTAGTAAGAAACCAGTTAAATGTATCTTTACTAAATTTTGGCAAGTGCCTAGGTCAATCATATGTTTAAAAAAAAACCAACTAAAATCACCATCTACATTTTCATCTTCATCTGTATCTCTATGTCTATCTCTTAAACATTGGAATTATTTGGAATACACAGTTTTGCAACTTAAAAAATATTTTATCCACAATTTAGGAGCATCAAACCCAGATATCAACCGAAGAATACAATGTGTTCTTGAAGTTATTGCTAAATTTCTTCTACAACAATAACAATAATGAATGCTTGCCAGATTTCTGTGAAATGCTATTCTCGAAAGGCTACCTTATGATGTTGCCTCAGGTTCAGATATCTAGGTGAGTCGAATACTTTAATGAATGACCCAGTTGCCATATTGCTGTCAATCTGTCGCTATTAAGCTGGAATCGCGCAGCGTCGCGCTAGAGTTGAGATTAAATCATCTATAACACCGTCCTTTTTGAGGATTGGAATCATCTCTTCTTAGGCACACTCTTGACAGAGTGCTCGTGGTGATATCTGAGTCGAGTCTTGAGCCACAGAAGTAGAACCTTCCTAGAACTGATGGAATCATAATCGCATTATTACTTCACAATAGGAAGTCTTAGGGGAACCTTTCAATTAAGGATTTCCACATCTATTCAATCGCAAAAGATACAATTTTAACTTTCAGTATAGTGGCTCGTTTAAATCTAGAGTATCTAGTGTGAGTTATAGTTATACGTAGTCTTACATCTACTTTCAGAAATGATGTAGCAGTTCGTAAAGTGAGCACGTTAGTTTTGGGTGAGATGCTGAAAGTACTAGCAGAAAAATACCTTAATGTGAATGATGTACAGGACAGTGACACTTGTGCTAAAGATATTCATGTAAGATTCATAATTTGTTTGTATAAATTTTAATATTTGATTCAAGTAAGTCACTTATATCTGCTCTATCCATAGCTCTATCTTATCTCCATGGATTTAAATTTAAACCCCCTATATCGGGAGTCTGACCAACAACTTTGATTGTTTTGTAATAAAGTCATAGGTGATTTTGATTTATGCTTTATCAATAACGGAATCTGTTTTAGATGGGTCTGGTAGAGCTACAGTACGGAATAGAGAAACCTCATCGCATTGGCTCACAGCTGCAGAAGAATCAGCCATACAGTTTACTTATATACATCTACTTCTACTGTCAGTCTTCCGAGAAGTATGGTTTTGTGTTCATTACTTTGTTCCTTATCTTTATGAGCATTTTGTACTTTATTTATTTTGTCAACCTTGGAAATAGTTTGTATCCTATATAGTTTAGAACTTGCATCGTTCGGTAGACTAAATTTTGACATTTCAGCGTTCGTTTTATTTGTTTTCAGTCCCGAAGAAGCAACCGCACCATTGCTACCGTATCTTGTGGAACATATCCTAAAGCTTCCCAAGTCGTTTAAGCCTCCAGCCTACATCATAAAAGCACTGTGGCTTGTGTTTGCTGTAAATATAATGCTTTTTTACGTAACGAAAACCGGACTAATACCTACCTATGAAAGTTTAAAATAGCAATATAATAAATGCCTATCTAGGAGTAACAGATATTGACAGTTATCCAGAATATATTATGCGTTTGTCATTTTTTTTTACCTTATACCACTTCACGCTATACCCATCAAGTGCTTATCATTCCTCTCCATTTCTTGAATGATTTCTAATAATCGTACCCTGTCTGACCCCATTTTGAACGGCACAAACAGTCTAATTATGATATAAAATTGACTTCGTCTTCATTCAATTTGTTCAGTATTAATTGCAGCCAAAACAAATATTTAAAGAATTCTAGGAGTATTTAAAATATATCTCTTTATATATATTTTAACAGATGTCAACTATATCGAACGGCTCACTAGAATCTCTTGGCGAGAGAGTTTACCTGGAGAAGGCGACTAATCGTTTAGTAGCGATGCTCTATCCGGAACCATCTGTTTATTATACGCATAATCCCGCTATATTGCTTTGGGCGTTCACTTCGCAAAGAATCTCCAATTGTGTTAGGTTACATGTGGTAAGTGCAAAACATAATTAAAAAAATAACTAGTTTTATTTTTCCACACTATACCGCGCTCCAAAACGCAAATCATTGACGTGGCTCAGAAGTCGGCTCAGCTTATGTGGGACTGGGCTGGACATGTCTGCCGCATGCCGGTCGAGTGGTGGGCCAGTAAAACACAAAGTTGGTGCCTTGAAATCGCATGAAGGGGTCGCGGCAGACCAAGAAGGAAATGGCGGGACGACTTGGATGCCTTCCTTAGGAATTGGCAAGAAGTAGCTCTTGACCGAGAACACTGGAAAGAATTGAGGGAGGGAGGCGTTTGCCCAGCAGTGGGACAGTATGAGCTAGAAATAATAATAATTAATTTTTCCAACCTTAGCATTTACTTTGCACGTTAACTCATATTTTTTTCATGAGGGTAGGGCATTCATTACAGGAAGCGACTTGCTATAATTTATTCTAACAAGATTCTTACATACTACTGTTATTAATTAGTAGCTTTCTGCAGACAGCAACTTGTATCTATCGTTCTAAATCTTGTAACTCTATACTATAACTACTAGGATACTTAAATATAGAACTTGATTGACGTTAACTTGTCCAGTATAATTATCTCCTTCCTTTACTAAACCTCCGTTAGGGATCTATCTAACATACTGTTAGATAGACCCTATCCCTATCGGCAGGAAATGTAAAACTTTATGCAGCTTTACCAGGATATAAGTACCTACTAATAAGAAGATAAGGTGTTTTACTTTCTTTTCTAATTAAATATGACATTTTGTTAAAGTCGGGTGTGCGTCATCTACTCCAGTATGAATAAAAACGTCCAAAAAATGAAATTATGTAACTATTTAAAAAGACATAACAAAAAATCCAACGCTCTTTCAGCAATTTTATGCTTGTGAAGTTTAGACCGCTAGGGCTTATAATCAAGCTTTTCTCCAAAATTTCTAAATATTGTGTTAAATTTTTTCTTATAGCTCTCCCAGTGGTTTAAATCAGAAGATTCATTGCCAGCTGATCTGACGACCCAGCCAATAGTTTGGGAGCTTCTCCTGAATATTTTGATACAGTGTACTGACAAAAATATTGTGGGGAACTGTATGGAAGCTCTTCATGTTTGTTTAGAAGATGGAGACGATACTGCCAGGCAGGACTTTGCAGGGCTGATTTGGTCTATGCTACCCAACGTTCTGTCTAAAATTCTGATTGATACTGAATATCAAATAGGTTTTAATTTAAAACACTCTTACTTTAGCAGACTTTATTCTTGTTTCCTTTTGTTAATTTATTAATGGTTATTTAAATTAAACTCTCTGTCCGCTTTTGCTTTTCATATCCTATTTTAATATTCAATCGCTCTTCTTATGTCTTCTTCTTGTTTTGTTATCGACCTTCCTCTCAGTTATTACTTTTTTTATATAATTCTATAAGATTGGTACTTACTGATGGATTTCTTAGTCTAGTTCTTTTTCTATACTTATTTCAAATAACTCAAAATATACCTTCGTTTCAGATACCAACATTTGCCACTTCTTAGACTTAGCAACAACTATATCACCTCTAGAGATAGACCAGACAGTTTGCCTAAAGACTGCTGTGCTTATAACAGCGATTTACTCAAAGAACCTTCCAGAACATTGTGAAGATAGCACGAGACATCACTATGAATATGTGTGCTTGAAACTGGGGTTATATTTGCTTAGTTTGGCTAATAACCAGAACGATAACAGAGGTATTACATATATTTTAGCATCAAAGCGTTGGCAAAGATGTTCTGTGGTAACCAATTTTTATCGTTCTATTGACAGTTCTATTGACATATACGAATCGAGCTGGGTTCTTGCAATCCGTGTTGGCTGCAGCTGATAGTACTGATGAAAGAGTTGCTTGTGCAGCTCTGCAGTTACTCTCTTATGTCATACAGTACTTCACTAAGAATAACTATCAGGTACCTAAGCATTTCTTCTTTACCTTTTACCAGTACCAGTTACCTTGTACCAGTTTATGTTTATGGTGTACCTACAATAAAGTGTATATCTATCTATCGTTTAGCGTTCTATGTTGATAAGTAGTAACTTATTGACGATACATAAAAATTCTTCGGTTACCTAAATATTAGAAGATGTTTCAGATTATATAGTTGTTTTTTGAATCACTTCTTAATTTTAGAGTTAATGTTTTCGGTCTTTGTTACTTAGCCATTTGTTTTATATCAACATATCGGAAAAATCTGTTTCTTCTTAAATTTTGTCCAGTCAATCTTTTTAAATATGTTACTCTTTTCAGCCCAAATCAGTACTACAAATCCAAACACATTTAGTAATAAAATCCCTGAAACGGGATAGCACCAGTGAGAGAGGAGCATCCCTATTACAATTGGTATACATGGTATTAAACACTGGGACCTCCTCGCCTCTTACCTTGGCATATAGTTTAGAAGAGAACCCGAGTGTCAACGTGCAGTGTAATGCGTTGAGAGCACTGATGTTTAGGATACAGTTGATGCTGTGTTGTAGGGTAAGCTCGATTTTGTACGTGTATGACTTTACTATGAAGAATTGTGCTCGAAATTGGAGAGCGACTTATTCTATTTTCATTTATAGGAGATAGGGACTTTTACCAAACATGTTGACCACAAATATTCGTAAAAAAGGATGTGGTTGTGGAATTCAGACAATTTTAAAAATATGAAGTTGCTATTCGAAAAGATTTAGCGCGTAGTGTATATTACCAGAATTCTTCTGAAAATCGATAGTTTCTTTGTAGAAGACAACTAAGAGGGGTAACATTATGTTGGGACCAATCATTGGTCACAATGTCTGTTCGGAGTTTGACCTAAAATATCATCATATCTCATGAAATATCATCTCAATATCATAATTTTATGAATTTATTGTGTACTTTGAAAATTATGACCTCTTCTATTAAAAGTGTATTTAATTATTTTTTTAGTATTTTATGTTTCTCTTTCTTCTTCAGGATTGACCGAAATTAGAAGTAGAGTCAAAGTCTTGGTTACAGATTCGATTTCGGCAAAAAAATATATTTCTATATAACTATAATTTTAAGTTATCATTTTTTCTATGTGTAACAAATGATTCAGTAATAAATAGTATATTTTTCTATGGATCACCATAGAATTTTTTTTTACCCATCATAATTATGTACTCTATAAAATCCTTTTCCCGTGCAGGAATCCAAGAACCAATCATCGGCCGGTTGGAAAACTCTAAGTTCAATCTTCAAACACGCAATAGTGACTAAGAATGATACAAAATTGATAGCCACACTAACTTCTCAACCGTGGACACATACTTTGATACACTTCCAACTAACACAGGAGAAAACAGCAGAATTTCTAACATTCGCACACAATTGGCTGACTTTACTGAAGATAACGATAAAGAAATGCCAAGAGATAAATAAGATACAGCTCTGTAAGCAAAGTTTGGTGATCAAAACAATGGTGTTGATGAAGAAGAGTTTGGTAGAAGAGGGCGATTTGGAAGATATGAACAAGAAAGTGTTGGGCATCGTTGATGAAATTTTAGATGATTCTGGAATTAAATTGGACTGAGTTCGAGATTTTGATTGAAAAAGATGATTCACAACCAAAACCTAGTAATCAAATTGATTACTTTTCAGATTACAATCAAATAAATATTTCAGTTATGTCTTAATAAATATATTTTGTTTCCTATACTGGAATCTTGCGTAACTGTACCTATTTTATGTGTTACTATTTTATCTAGTCTTACGGAATTCACATCACTTACACATTTTTCTTCAAGCCCACTTTAGTTAATGATACTAACACGTAACATAATGCTATTTCCAACACATTCCTATAAAATTCACGATCGGTGTTTAGTTGTGCAATCTTTGGCCACTAAATAGCCCTTATCGAAAGGGACATCCACGATTACGAACTAAACATTATAAAATACATTGTTTCAAACGTAACGTGTATGCAAAATTACTAATTAACTTTCTATTTTAACGATTGTCCAAAATATTCCGGAACTACTTTCCATGCAACGCTTTCCAAAGGACGAGAGAAATTATATATCGTACAAGCCCATTATAGGTGTAGGACACCCGTATGGAATAAGAATGAGCGTGAAAATCAAAGACAATAGATATTAATTTATTTATCGATGCTGTTAACGCCTGCGTATGTCTATGCTAACAATTTTATATGGCATTTTGTCATATCAGCGGAGAAAGCAGATTATTCGATAGGCTTGCGGATTACTCGATGTAGCAAGTCTACATGTAAGTGTTTCTTCAGTTAAAGAACTCTACTTGTACTGAATAAACATCGCTTCTTGTGACTTATAAGGCTAAATATGGACGAATGCCAGAATACAACATGTTGTTTATTTATTGATTCCATTATAAAACGAAAATCGCACTGATGTAAAATGTATAATCGTCAACATTAGCAGGTATACGTATTTGGACACTTTTTTTAAAAGAATTCGAATAACTGAGTGTCTTACAATGACCGGTCGATTCAAAGGTAGATATTGATTTAGATTCTGATTTTTAATGCCATGAACCTTAAACAGAGGAAATTGTTTATGCTACTCCGGAGAAAGCAGATGATAATTCCTCAAGCATGACGCTTTAATGTTGCTTGCAAATTCTACGAAGGTAGGGTAGGTAATGATTGTGATTTGTGATTCAGTGGCACCGTTGTCATGCCAACCTTGAAGCTTGTTAAAGTTAAAAACACTTCTACGAGCAGTTTTAATTACTCTGACTTTAATTTCATTGATGTAGATATGTACGAGCAATGTGTTGAATCCGGTCTTCTTAATGGCCAACAGATGCTTATTGCTTATGGCGGCTGAGTTAAATAATAATTTTGGAAGAGAGTTTATTATCTGGTTGGTAATAAATTCGCTTCCAACTTCCATGATGTAAATCAAAAGAAGTGTTGATGAATGAAGAGATGAATTTTGATGGGGTGAACCTATGATAATGTGGCATGAGATGCTAAGAGATTGAAGGGCAGGTTTCTAACATTGCGTTTTCCCTTTATTTTTGTTTCTTTTATTCCACCAGATGAATTGATGCCTCAATTACAATTTTGACCTGACAGAACCAGTGCCGATGTCAGAGACACCGTGCGGTATGCCTTGCAGATTTTCTGCGCGAAACCTCTCTGTAGCGAGTCAAACTGATTTCTTGTCATCAGTTTCTCAGCTGCCGGAGCGCATGCACTCGCAGCATACATCACGATGGACTCTATCACCGTCACGTAAATATGAGCATGGTTAGATTAGGTTAAGTATATTAGTTAGTTAATTTTTATTTTATTAGTGAAATTAAAAAAACAAAAAAAACAACCAAAAGTTTTTATTAACAACCAAGCAATAATATAATATTATACAATACGTAAGTAGATATATCCAAGATTGTAATAAGAAACGAAAATAGACTCGGTTTACTTTCCATAATTTCTTTTTACGGAAACATCAAGTCGTAAGTTCTCAGTAGCAGTAACGTGTGGTTTAGATATAAATGTTTGTCATTTAACTACGTTAACTGCTGTTAACTGGTACTTAAGTTGCTCGTAAGGGCTTTTGATCCGGTTCAAAGAACTTCGACGAACCTGTTAAAGTGCGTTTTCTTGGGACCAATTATGATCTTGCACTTTTTAGATTAATGCCGGAACATTGCTGCTAGAAGAATGTACAAGTTTCATCATAAAGCTACAAACTTCTTATTTATTTTTTATTATTATGATTATTTTTATTGTGCTTTGTGCTTTACATAATCATATCAATACTGTAATTTCGAAATATTGTAACAAACCATTTTTTTCTTTAAGAGTAACCATGGAGTTTCTTGCCGGTTCTTCTCCATAGGATACGACCAATTTGGAATCGTGCACTAGCTTCTGATGTCTTATAAGTGCCCGTATAGGCCTATGTGAAATAAAAACCATTTTGATTTTGAAAAAGATTTATTTTGTCTAATTTTTTTAGAAAGCCAAGTGCTGGCAAAGGTTGAGCGTTCATTACTAAGTTTAGTTTTAATCACTTGGAACATCCGCCACACGGATATGATCTGCAGTGGAGTTGCTTGCAGATCACATCCAAGTGGCAGATGTTATGGAAAGCGATCAATAGACTGCGCAGCCAAGTAGGCCGTTGCAAACACTGTCTGGTAAAATGGGGAATCATAAACCCCTTCCACACCCAGTGCGAGTACAAGGTTCCTAACCAGACGATGGCCCACTTATTAGAGTACCTACCCAAAGTGTCCTTAAATCTGGGAAGACCTAAAAACGCAAAACTACTGGGCCCAACAATTTTGAGGAAAATAAAACCATCGATACGAGAAAAAGAAGTTTTACTCATGTTTTTAGTTGTTTGTTTAAAAGCTTAGATAACTATTTGATTGACGTCTCATCAGCATAATTCATAACAATTTCTGGAAGGAAGGTCCGACCCCGGTATGAAGGCTAACAAATAATGGGGTTTTTTTTTTTATGGTAGGTGAAAATCATCCAATGACGAAACCCGCTCTTGGGCGGAGCGGGAGACCAGTGTCAGACTCTTACTGACTAAAAAACCTACCCCGTACCTTCCTTGCCTTATTCCTGGAGTCGAGGTAACAGTTTTCCACCACCCTCTAGACTCCAGGAGGACAAATAATGGGGTGGGTCGTTTAGTCAGTAAGAGTCTGACACCCGCTCCGCTCCGCCCAAGGGCGGGATTCATCATTACTTAATTTTTACCACCACAAAAAAAACCTACCAACCTACTGGGGCCAATTTTTTTTGAGGAAAAGAAAACCATCGATTCGAGAAAAAAAAGTTTTAATCATGTTTTTAGTTTTTAGTTGTTTGTTTAAAAGCTTCTGATAACTATTTGATTAACGTTTCATCAGCATAAATCTAGTATAATCTCTATTTTACTTGTAGTAACGTCTAATTGATTTACAGATTTTTTTTTTATTTCTGTTTACTGTTCCCTTTACGAACGGTGATCCTGCCAGCCATTCCACAACTGTTACACAACGTAAATAAATAAATAAACGTCGTCTAATCCCAAGCTAAGTAGAGCTTGTGTTATGGCTAGACAACAGATAAACATGATTATACAATATTTCTAAATACTTACAAACGTATTACAGATAATTTACACCCAGACATTGAATAAATGATTGAACTTATCACACAAACATTTGTCCTAGGTGGGAATTGAACTCACGACCACTAACCACAAGACCAACATGCCAATCAAAAAGTAAGCATATAGAATAGAATAAATACATAAAGTAAAAATAATAATGTATGTTTCACGGTTGCGTCAAATTGGTCCGTTTCAGTACTTCATCATAATGCCAGACAACTAAGACCTACGTAGCGACTCAATTTTTCAACTGAATCTTACAGTTTAGCTACAAATTTTACTTGACTTAGAAGTCCTAAAATACCAGTACCAAGACAATTTTACAAGCTAACTTTTATCTGTTTCTAAACCACCTCATACATGTATTTCCTTGATTACCCAAAACAATACAACCACTTGCTACAATATTACTACGTCACAGACCTACCACTATTTTTTGGTAGTGGTGCTTGCTCCCCCAACAGCACCAGCGAACGGAACAGTCGGCCGCGAACCTCTGAGCAAGCGCCACTTTCCACCGATCGACTCCTGCGCCACCGCCTTAGACTAGTGAAGCTTACTGAATATTTTGTGAAGTGACAGTGATGCAACCAAGTGCATAGTGATCAACATGTTTATATTGAGGACTTTTTGCAGTGTTAAAATGAATGGTAAGATTTTTTTTCAGTTTCGTATTTGCCGGCTTAAATTTTATGAGAGCTTGGAAAATCAAAAATACTTTATTAACAAGAGCTCTGCTCTTATTTTTTTATAATTACATATATATAAATACAGCTGTATTTCAAGTTACTAATTAAAAGTAAACCATTTCTCATTTTACACCTGATGAATAAATATTGCGATATATCCAAATTCTTATATTCTTTATTGTACACTAATAATTAAAATTACAAATAAAAGAACAGGTGATGTACACAGGCGAGCTTAACCCATAGTTGGGTTTTCTTCCAGCAAACCTTATACAAACATAAAGAAAATTAAAACATGAGGATAATCCATCCATGTGCACAACAACTTATTACCTACCTACTACAAAACAAAAATTATGCCAAATCATATGAATATTTTATGAATCCACTAAAAAGTAAGCTCGTAATTTATAAGGGTCTTATATCGAGAATAATAGGGATGTGTCCATTGATTATTGCGATTTTGACGATCTGGGTTTGTATTATTGGATACAGTAAAAAAAATATTAATGAAAATAGGCTAATCTAAGTTCGATAACATTGGATTTATGTTTTAGAAAAACATAATTGATTTCATAATTTTATTAAGGACTACTTTTTTATTTAACTTTAATTTTTTTCTTGCAGAAAATAATATAAATAAAAAATATTTTTTCTTGTCTTTCACCTAGTTATATATGTAGGTATGTGTATGTCTCTTCCCTGACTGAAGTCTCAATATAACTGAAGGACCACATGTTAAAGAACCCTTTGTATGATTATGATTTATTAACGTAGGATGCATCAACATCATGACTATATGTATCCTTTATTGGATATCCAAATAAAACAATAAATTCATAAAAATAAATTATTACTAAATAATATTAATAAATTACTAATTCATATTTGCCGAGACACCTCATCCCAAACTTGAGATTAGGTAATATTTGGTTCCTGCCCCTCCGCTCCCCCAATAAACGCCTCACATAATTAATAGATGCTTAGCTATAATAATCATAAAAAATTACAAAGCCGACTTTCTTCGGCTCAGAAGCCATGAATAAAATCAATAATCGATAAATTAATTTGCATAAATAAATAAAAACGCTAAATAAAAAGCCGAGCAGGACGCATCGGGCATGCATAATAATTTAAAAAAGAAAAGGCCTAACGGCTTTAGTAGCGTGTGCGCAACATAAATCAGAAGAATATAACTAGATCGGATGCACATATCTTAATAAGTAGGGCTTACTTTTTGTTCAATCGATTTAATAAGCCCGATGATATGCGGCTTCGATCTAACGGTCCGATCGACCCAGACGTTTCTCAGACGTATTCCACTTTTTCTCACCAAAGTTTAATTTATTAGTTTCCGTCCGCGACATGTAACTCGTATGAATGCGTTTGACACGGTGATTTGAGAAATCAGGCTTTCCGTTACAGTTTTGTTCTAACCTATATCATAATCTTTGTCGGTTTTGAATGGTTTTTTTGTAAGAGTTTCCAATTTAGGTGTTTTTAGTGTCGATTCGAAAGCCGCTGATGCGCGTTAAACCCGTTGATGAGGTCTCACAAAATTATACACTTAATTAATTGCTTCATTAGTTGCTTGCAACGCGTGATAGATTACCGATTTTTATTTAAAGCTTTTTTTCCTGAGCAGTCAAGTTCATTTAGCTTCTAGCTTCTGACGTTTTATAAGTGCTCATATAGGCCTATGTTAAATAAAAAATACAATCGAATTGAGAACCTCCTCCTTTATTTTGAAGTCGGTTAAAAAAGATTTTGTATTTGAATTAAATCTTGCGTCGCTGTTATTTACATTTCACTCTTTGCTATAATTTTTACCTCTTTGCTCAAACTTACTAGTACTGGCGTGCCTAGTGCTACCATTTTCTCAAATGGATAAATAATATATAAATAAGTATATATCATCATCTCGTTTTTGCCACTTAGCTTGGCTATCGGCTTCCAGCCTAACTTATTTATATGCAAATATATTATATATACATATGTATATTTATTATCTTTCCAAATACTCGTCGATATAATTCAGTAAATCTAGTCTAATAGTTGTTGAACAGTATGCCTTTGTTGCCGAGATTTTAAGTTGTCTCCGTTGGGAAAAATAGAAAGCAAGTCGTGATCGATTAGCCATTTTCACTTTTATTGTTCTCTAAAGTATACAAAATTAGATTCAACTCGCGCATTGTTTGGTGCAACTAGTACGAACGAAACGTCTACCCTTATAAATAATATTGTATAGAAAATGTAAAACCCGGGTTTACACCCTAGACTCCAATATTAAACAATGTATCGAAAATTTTATATTGTTAAATCTCTCGAAAGCCCGATTTAAATTTGAAAATTCTTTGATATAGATGGATAGATAGTTGTAGTCATAGTCTACTTTTTATTCCGGAAAATGCATGGTTTCAGTAGCGTAGACCACAAAAGCGTAATGAAGTGTCCCTATGGCACATATATTTACTTAATTGTTATAGAATTTGGTCTTTGGAGTATAGTAGTGCAGAGATATATCAGTGCATAATCTGCGAAAATATCCGTACATAAAGTCTATACTTACCCACGTTCGTATCGTGTCGATGCACCATAACTATGAATGATTTATGATTATAACAACATTTATAAACGATCTTAAATATATTAATTGATATCTTATATTATATAAAAATGTATAGCTATCCATTAGTTTCGCTAAAATTCGAGAACGGTTGAATCGATTCATTTTGATCTTGAAATACTTATTTGTGATACTCCAGGGAATGTTTAAACGGTGAGAACGAAAAAATAAAATCGGCGGTACGAAGTTTGCCGGAACAGCTAATAGATAATATCTTATTTTGTTCAATATATACATAAAGGAGACCTACGCTGAAAAGCGAGATAGCGAGTGTTTTCCATAAATAAAAATATTTCTTGCTTTTTCACCTAAGTATAAGTCGATCCTGCCTCTTTTTTGATCACATCTATGACGATCTCTACATTTACTTTTATTTTATATATTTAAGTGTGAATGAGCCAGCGTTAAATATGAATACAAATTGCAACATTGAAAATCTTTAATCTGACATCATCATCAAGAAAGCTAATCGCTTAAACAAATTGCGATTCGATAATGTGGTTACACAAAAACTTGGAATCGTCACAAGAAATTTCTCGATTTATCTTCTTACGGGCTTTTTATTTATTAATTTATGAGACAGGTGTTTTTATATTGTTGATATATTGAGATTGATGGCGTAAGGTATCAGTAAGCTTGGGAGAAAACAGATACTCTATTTACTAGAGTGACAAGATTATGGTTAACTCCTTTCCCTTGGCGAACGCCCGCCTTCGCGGGGGTTAATAACGGAAAATTGCTTATTTTCCAAATTTAAATTTATTTGTCTATAAAACTTTTTATTTACGTTCTTTAAAAAATATCAAAATACCCTATAAAAAAAATGCTCAAATATTAGATATTCTATTTTTGAAAATTTGACAACTGGATGGCGCGAAATCATGCGTGAGCGCCGGCTTTCGCTTCAGTTTTGAGTGATGTTCGATTCAAAAGCGATAATGTTAAAGTAATCAATCGTGATTGGATGGTCAGCTAGTTCTATAATGCATCTACATCTACAGCTGCAGTCAAGTTAACGGAATTTCCACGCCTAGTGCTTTTACGGTAATTCTGAACGATGCTCGCTGCCGGACTGTTTGTTCATTAACTTCAGATCTTAAACAGCTTTCCTATTGTATTGAAAGTTTATATTATTTTCTAGCTCTTTCTCCGATTTATTTTGTGCCTTCATTATATTGTCTTTCTGTAAAAATTCTGTATTATTCGTCATCCAATTAATAGTCATCCTCATTTTGGTCATTTCTACCATCGGACAACTCGACAAACCGACGTACGGCGAATATCCACCCTCAAGTTGTTGAAACTTCTACAGTCTGAACCTAAGCGTTTGTCCTCGTCATTTATACCGAGTACATCATAGGTCTGGAACAATTTGTCTGCTGCGGTATTCTCGTCCGATTACAATTTAGACGTCTTTGATGCTAGAGTAAACAGGCTCTTAATAAACTAGTGCGCTTCACCATTAACGACTGCATCACTGCCGTGCACTGGTGCAATTACTACACACACTACAATACACTGGTGGGATCGCAGTTAAGCGCTAGCTAATTTTAAAAAAATATATAATCTTTCATCTAGTCCATCCATTTTATATCTAATAATGGCAACTGCCAGTGAAAGCAGAAAATTATCCTATAGGAACCCGTGTCCCAAATTGCATCATCCGTTCAGCCGTTTAAGCATAAGTATCTTACTAATATTATAAATGCGAAAGTTACGATGTTTGGATGTTTGTTACTCAATCACGCAAAATGGCTGGACGGATCTGTATGAAATTTGGCACAGGCATAGGATACACTCCAGAATAGGACATAAGCTACTTTTTATCCCGGAAACCCAAACTCTAACCCCAATACCACGCGGGCGAAACCGCGGGCAAAAGCTAGTCAATCATAATAACCTTTCGCCTTCAAACTATAAGTGCGAAGTGTGATGTGGGCTTTTCCATTATCTGGAAGAAAATGGTGTGACTTTCTCTATAACGACTAAAATCGAGCTCAATAACTTTAATACTAGTTATTGTTTCCAATATCCGGTTATGATCGGAAAAGCTTTCGACCGCAAGTGGTCCAAATTACTAGATACTCGTACGAGTATATGGGTTACATCGCCTGAAGTTGGTTTGATTCCGCATTGGACACTAGTGTGTTTGTGTAATGTTTGTGTTGTTATCCAATCAGAAGATTGTAAGAACATTTCTATTGATCACGATAGTTTATATGGTAGTGAAAATAATAGATTGTGGTTACTTTATTGTTTATTTTGATTAACCATCATAGAAGTTTGCAAAATAGTATACATCTATATGATATGAGAAACGATAGTTGGAATTCCTTAATCATTTCAGCACCTATCTAACGAATTTTTAAGTAATATTTTTAGCTGATGCTATTATAGGCTGATGCTGATATTCTTAGCAATGCGTTCAAGTACCATATATGTAGCCTCTTTTTCACTCACGAGCATCCTGTAGACCTACGTTTGGTTAATACCTAATATAGAGCTAGAATAGTTAAAGGCATAAAATAGAACGACAAGAATGCTAAAAAAAAGAATTTGTCTTGACGTAAAACAATCAAATTTTTAAATTTGCAATGCTGTACCTATAGAGTCCTAATGCCAATACCATTTTTATCTCAACACAAGTCAAGGTATAGAAAAGGCTACTCAATTATATAAACCATAATACAAGTCCTTAACAAGAAGATAGATCACTCTAGGTTACTGACCGCAGAACCTGTCTTGCTACGGTAATGTTTACGTTCATTGATCGACAGATAATTCTGCCGCACAATTTATAAAAGCAGTAAAGAACATGTGAAAAGCGTTGTGCGGCTGAATTATGTGTATAGCCGACTACTAAGGCTCTAAACAGACGGACTGGATTTCAACTGCAATCCAACCGCAAATTGCAGTTTGAATGCAGTTGACACGACTGCAATAGAACTGCAAATCAACCGTGCAGTTTGATTTTGCAGATCGGTTGGTTTGCAGTTCTATTGCAGTCTTGTCAATTGCATCCAATTGCAGTTGAATTACGGTCCGTCTGTCTATAGCCTATGAGATCTGTATGTTATGAAAATTTTAATATTAGAAAGCTTTCAGCATTGAACACCGCGTGAATTACCGCGGCACCATTTTCATCATTATCTTTTACACCCATTGCAGTCTTAGTGCTCATATTCTATCTCAACCTGATATATAGCGACAATATGGTCAATGTTGAAGCATTCTTGCCATGAAGATGCAGTAATGACGCGATATTCTTTTTATTAAAATTACCTATCATGCGATAGTGGTTCCATTAGCATTTTGATAGCCAGAATTTGGTTTCTCTAAACGTGTAATTATCACAGTTATTTTGACATATATATTTTGGACCATTGTTAGTTGTGCCAATTCTTTAACTGTTAGTCAAATAGATCGTAACAAAAGCGTTTCAGTTTCTGAGAACAGCGGTTATTTTAGACCAGCTCGACCTTTTGAAACTAATTGGGCGGAACACATGTAATTATTATTAACTACTTTCACTAGGATCACCATAAATATCTATTCGCCGGTAAATTGAGCAGAAGTGTACCTACAAGCTACCAACCAAAAGTGCGATAGTTGAGGTCCTAGGTTGATACAAGGTTCCGGAAAAGTTTCACAGTATTCTCCACTTTTGAAATGTCCCAGTAGCTGTCAGGAATCCCTAAATTTCTGCCCGGTTAATAGTAACTACTAGATGAACCCTAGTTTAATGTACTTTAGAGATTAAATCATGTATAAGTTGAGTCTATTAAAAAATGTGCCACGAGAATCATCGGCAATGATGCACTGCTCAAGTCTGTGTGAAGCTTTTAAATTATGAGTATTGACACCGAGTTGTTAGCCTATCAGTTTTCTATCGTGTAATGTTGTGTAAGGCACAAATTGATTCTTTCTTTCTTTATACCTATCTACACCTAACCATCTAATATAAATAAAACATTAAATAGTACGTATAAATTATATGTTTATGATAATTCCGTATTTGGTAAATCCTTTCAGTTCAACTCGTTTCCGTTCATAGACAACATGCATGCTTTCTAATTATATAGGCGGAGGAAATGTTTCCGCAGTTCCGCGGAGCCGCAACGTTGTCCACACTGTGCTAAGGTCTCATTTACTTTCCTTTAACTGCTCTATAATTTAACCACAAATACGGAATTGTTATGTATGTGAAACTATTCCGAAATTAATACTTATTTTAAGACGGAATTGAAGAAAGTATGTGTAGTAATGGTGTTCTTGACTTCGCCTTAGCCATTTATGACAATACGTATAGCTACTACCAGCGGCTTCGCCCGAGTTAGAGAAGAACATTGTGCCAAGGGAACATATTCTTGGGATAAAAAAGTTATATGTAGGTACTATTTAGGACATTTAGGACATTGTCTACCCGTGTATCAAATTTTATCGAAATCCATTCCTTCTTTACGAAGTAAGTAACATACACACGCACTCACAAACTTTCTCTTTTATAATATTAAGTGATACAATAAAAGTTATGTAACTATGACCAAGTTTATTTTACGACTTAATAAATACAAAAAAAAACACAAATCTAGACCATAATATAAAACTAAAAAACTACCTATATTAATAAATTAATATAAACTATATTAATTTATTGAAATTATTTATAAACAATATAATTATATGCTAATATTATGTTGCAGTTCTTTCGCAACTCCAGTACATTCTTAGCTATATGATGAGGTACACAATTATGAAATATATATATATATTAATTATATTTTCATAACCTGTAGGTACTATTAGTATCAATCAATCATTTATTTGCTATAAATATGGTTCAGAAGTTGTATTATTTATAATATTTTTAAATCCTTTTATTATCTGGTCAACTTCATATGGATTTAACGGTTTCATAAATTGAATTACCTACAACTAAGTATATTTTTGTTTAGGTAGTTAGTCATCATTTCACTTAGGTGTAGGCTTAATATGTTCAATATAATAAGTATTAATGATTCAGCTATTTCTTACGGCAATGTTACTTTTTGTAATTTACGGCGTCACAGTTTTATATTATTTACTATTTACCAAATCGCTTTTTTTATGATTGGCATTTAAAAAGTATAATATAAAGTTTTTGTGATTTTTATAATCTTTAATATGTTTTTTGTCTTACAGATTTTTCGGTAACATGTATTTCCAGAGAACTTGACGTTTATGTTTCCTATCAGTAATGTATATATAAAAGGAGAAACTGACTGACATCTATCAACGCACAACTGAAACTATCAGGACTAGGAGTGTGAAATTTTGCACAAAGCTGTTATGACGTAGGCGAACACTAAGAAAGGGTTTTTCAAAATTCAGCTCCTAAAGGGAATAATATACTGTAAGGAGGTCTAAAGTTTGTATGGAGAAACGTATTTTCACGCGAGTGAAGCCGCTGGCAGAAGGCTAGTAGTAATCATATGTCCGTAATATGTATGAACATGTTACCATAACAATTTAGTAATCTGTGATGTTACGGACTTTTAAGACTCTAATCCGTGCATAACCGACCACTAACCACTAATAAGTTATAATTATTCTATCAATTTACCTCACTCAGCAGATTTTTTTAATGATTTTATGTTTAAAATGAAAATAAAGTAGTGATAAATTTTCAAAATAATTTAAAATTAAATCTTTAGAACTTAGAATTGCATAAACAAAATACTAATACATAATTTTTATGACTCAAAATTCGACAACGAAGAAATCGACACACTTCTTAACTATTAAAGAGGCATATAGAAATCTAAAAATGCTAATGAACGCAGTAAACGAATCTAGATTTAATACATAATTAGCGACCCGCCCCAGCTTCGCAGGTGTTATATGCATGTATTATATTTCGCATGTGTTATGCATACTAACCTCCCTCTCGAATCACTCTATCTATAATATATAATAAAATATTTTTAATAATAAAAAAAACCGTCTGGAAATCCGTTGCTCCGTCCGTGTCGTTGCGTCGTTGTTGTGTCGTTGTCCGTTGCGTTGCTGTTTTTTTTTTTAATTTTAATATTTTTAATAATAAAAAAACCGCCTCGAAATCCGTTGCTTTGTTTTGAAGATCTAAGCATACATAGCGGTAAGCAACTTTGTTTTATACTACTACTACTACTACTAATGAAGATGTTAATCGTTCTCACAGTATTCCTTGTGTAGTGATAATTGACTTTGACTGAAGGCAACATAGGGCTAAAATTGGTATTGTGCAATGGTGTTAATAATACTGTTGCATGATGTTACGAACTTACGAGTTCATTCATATGATTATGAACTGGTAACTGATATTAGCTGTTGTGTAAATGGTAACGTATTGGTTTGGGCAGTCAATAATCAGCTGCCTGCAGCTATTTCTGGTGCCCCGACTACAAGCAGCTTCAAATCTCATGTGGAAAAAAGCTACTTTTTATGTTCTTTTCCCATTTGAGAGAGCTAATAAAAGTCACACACTTTTTTTTAAATTATTATTTGTCACTGTGAGGCGCACTAATTAGTTTATTTATTAAGAGCCTCTTCACTCTAGCCTTGAAGACAGCTAAATTGGGACGAAAAAAAAATATTTGGACGGGAACACAGCTAGCAAACTGTCCTAGTCTTTCGATGTACACGATGAACGACGAAGCAAAAAGCTTCGGCCGGACCGTAGAAGTTTCAGAGTTGTAAGATGTGCTAATGAGACATTTTCTTTTTAATTTCATGGCCTAAGTACGCGTATGTTGAATGGCAAAAAAGTACCTTGTTCCAATAGAGCCATAGAAAAATTACCAGCATTCTCAAACACACATCACCGTCTTTTCGTGCTTAATACTAAGGCCCACCGGGAGTTCGTAGGACTGTAGATTCTTGCTACTTCACGTTCAATTGACGAAACCATAAGCACAGAACCTATCGCAATAGTAAACTGTAAAGGAATAACAGCTGCGGAATTTACTCGTTATTCGTTCTTGTGCACCTAATGCTGGTCACCCATCGCTATGACGATATAGGTTTGATCAAACAGATTTGAACGTGTCTGAGAATAGATTGGTCAGCATCATACTATGAGTCATACTGATTGGCGACAGGTAAGCTGGTTTATGGCCGGCATAAGACCTCATTGCCAAATGATAGATACACAAAAAAAACAGTTTTTTTTACAAATAATATGTATTTCTTAACCCACATAGCTTTACACATTATTACATAAACTTCGAAAGAATTTAAACTTAGGTACTATTACCAAAGTTAGCAATGATATTAAGAAATTGTTTGAAATTAGCAAACCAATTTCTTTGTAAGTGAGTAAGAATTTAATATTTTGTAAATAATTTTATTGTAACAAGTTGCGTTACGCATGTTAAATGTGTATAATATATTAGTCTGTATTATAAATAATAATATTATGTCAGCTGGCTTCTACCGTAGATTTCGCGTAGTTTCACCAACGCTGGTTGCCGGTTGGTACAGGTAGAGAAATTTTTACGTAAGTTATTTTCGGTTATTGTTGAAAAATGACAAGTAACCGACACATGAATATATTTTGTTTTTTTTTTGCGATGAATAGCAACTTTCGTATGAGATTATAACTCTGTTCATGTGTGATGTTAGATAAATGCTTTTTGTACACTTGCCTTCATTGTTTCTTTCCTAGGTATATGTTAATATTGAACTCAGCAGGATTATGCAGACTTAGATTTTTTTTCCAAATTTTTTGTTTTTTGGTGTATGTTTACAGTATAATAATATGCTTAAGGGCACTATGAGCAATGAAAAAAAAACCAAAAAAAAATAAAATTTTGGTCAAAAAAAATTCTGGAACTTTAGTAATGAAAAATTTCCCACTCCCAAACATTTTTATGACAATTTTTTGCTTATTGTGCCCTTAAGCATATACCTAGTACAAACTCCCAAAATATTTTTTTTTCTTTGCTCCTCATAGTGCTAAACATATACTCCAACTCCAAAAAATCCGCCCCTAAGACGACCCACTGACCGGAACCTTATACTTTTAGTCCTAGTTGAATGATTCCTTCCATCACGAGCTCTTAAAACCACCAGTATTATTAATATTCTGTAATAAATCCATGGTAAGGCCCCTGTTGTGGCAGTTGTACAATATATCATGTAAGCTGTATTAAATGATAGACGTACCTAGTTTGCACGATATATTTAAATTATTTTTTATTTAGTAAGAGATTGCACCAAATATTAATATTTAGACACATTGCAATGTTACAGCAATCTTTCGTGAGGGTATCGCATTCATTTCTAATTATTTCTATGATATGTATCAACCAACATAATAGGAACGTGCGTTTGGCTTACATAAGGGCGCCATTACTGACAGTTGGCATGCGAACAATTGTTCATTTCGTTCATAATAATAATCAAACATTGCAATACCGTAATATTCTAGGAAACGTTTATTTCATTGCGTTACTATATGTTACTCCATGCTGTTTGTATTATTTATTTGTAACGTGTGCTTTATGAGTTTACCTAATCCATTACATTTTTGTTGTCTTGGTTTTAATTTGTATCAAGTTCAAGGTGGTATTTGAAATTTTGAATGAGCGCGTTCCATTGACATATATCTTTCGAAATCATTGTCGCGTTCTAAATTAAAATGACTCAACCAATTTACTTACTTCATTTTATTTCGTTAGAAAAAACCGACAATTGTACAATATGTTTTACTAATTACATTTAAAAATAGGCTAAATTACAATTTAGTACCTTTCCACATTTACTCTAGATACAAGAAAATTACATAATTATGTATAGTGAACGTGATTAAGAATTGTAATAAATTATAATTATTCAAGTATCAAAATGACACTAACATTTCAACAATGCTTTTCATAAATTCGTTGGGGAAGAAATGAATATATTAATATTAACTTTTTCCAAGTGAATAATATTATAAATTTTTACTTAACTAGGTATGATAGGGCGCTTGTTCACCTGCGTTCGTTGATAGTCGTAGGAAAAGTCGGATTGTCGCAAAAAAAAGTCGGATTGTCGCAAAAAAAAGTCGGATTGTCGCAAAAAAAAGTCGGATAGGTACAGTACGGCCGACGGATCTTGACGAGTCTGAAGTTAGGCTCTGCGAATTTTAGCACTTGTGCACTCGTAAAAAAAGATAGTTTAAACAAATAAACTGGTCCGAGATGGCGCAGGAAAAGAAGACTTGGAAGGACTTGGGGGAGGCCTTTGCCCAGCAGTGGGACAGTAAGGGCTAATAAAAAAAAAAAAAAAACAAATAAACGCAATTAGCAGTGAGTCAACAATTAGCAGTTGTTATTGCTGTTAATAACTGTTATTTTTTTTATCTTTATTTTTGTACGAGTACACGAGCGCTTAAGTTCGCAAAGTCTGACCTTAGATTTGCCAAGATCCGACGGCCGTATATGAACCTATCCGACTTTTAAGTTAACTTTCAAGTTTTTGTAAGCACTTCGATTTAGTAATAAGCACCATTAAGGTGCTCATACAACGAAGGTGAGAACTAAGGAACGGTTTTGGATCTTGACTCTATAAAGGAATTGAAATTGGGATGAAAGTTTGTTTTTGTTGATTAGCTTGACCTCTATCTCAGTTGATGGCAAGCGATGTTGTGGTCGACGGTGGAGCACGCTTGCCTAAAAGGTTGTATTTTTTATCGATAAAACAGGTAAATAAACGAGGAAGCTTTCTGAATCATCTAATATGCGACAGTTGATTTAACGCCTTTTGTGATAAATCTATATGATTAAAAATTGATCATAGCCTCTCTAGATCAACATCTAGAGCGGTCTTAAGAATTTAAAACAATGAGATGTCTTCAATTGGAAAATTAACGCCATGACTGAATGAACTTCTTGGATGTGTAGGTTCGATCCCCAGGGAGGTGAAAGGGATTACTAGGTATTCAAAAGTTGTATCCATGAATCACTTCAAATGATCCGTACCACATCATGAGTCAACGATAGCAACGTGAGTCAACAAACCAGCCAAGTCCAGAGACTTTTTCTTTTCAACATTAAAAATTCCACTTTTCCTTTTCAAGTCCCCCATAAAATTCTGATTACGAAACTTGCGCTAGGTGCGGAACCCTTAGCGAACAAAACAAAAGAAAGTGTAGCGTATATCCGTAACGCGAGCGTATTCTGGCCGCGTCGCGCCGCCATGATGGAAAGTGATGACGCTATTGTGAAGGTCATGGCCGAAGAATGGTAATGACATTACCGAAGTACGCGCCGTACTTGGAACCAGAGACAACCACGGCGCGCATAGATAGAAGACTTGTAGTTATTATGCGTGAAGTTTAATGATTTACACATTCATATGTGTATAGTTCGTTTTTACAAGCTTTTTGTTAATTTGCAATGTAACTATATGTATGTTTGGCCCAAATCTTGCAACTCAATTTTGAAGCAGATATCTTCAACCGATTGAGCTGCAATTTTGCATGCAGGTGTAAATCGCATGACAATACAATATTATGATGACATGGAGCTGATCTGATGATGGAATCGCGAGGTAGACATAGGAACTCTGTAATTAAACGGCTGAACCACGTCGAGTTTGGGCTCGTGTGAATCGTCTTGACAAATTTTAATTATATAATATAGACCACCGCTATAAAAGCTTGTTATGAAAAAAAAATATTTTCATTGAAAATTTGTTTTAATTCTAGACTACGATTTGACAACTCAGAATGTCACACTCTAGAAATATGTTCCCAATTTTTTGGAGTTTGACATTTTAAGTTGTCAAATCGTGGTCTAGGATTAAAAAACGAACTATAACTTATGGCTAATTTTGTAACTTTTTTGAAAGTTCTGTTAATACTTCTACACGTCAATATTTTTTTGTCAGAATAAACTAGATGAGTCCGGTGTTTCCTAACTGACTACCCTGACAAGAAACACCGAAACAAAGTCAGGGGTCAAAGTCTCTTTTAAAATTAACATAATTATGTACATTTGAACTTTGATAAATTAATAGGTACAGTATTGACAGCCTCAAATATTTATTATTTTCTTGAATACCTATTTTTCATTTCCGCTTTCTAAATGTGAGGTAAGTAAAAAATAGATGTCCGATCTGCAGATTACGTATTTTTCGATTTGAAAAATACGAAATTTGAAAAGTTCGATTTGAAAGTGTCGAGTTCAATCAAATGACATTGATTAGATAGACCTACACGTCATATATCATAAACATTGTCATATATTAAATTGATAAGATCTACTTCCTTATAGGTGAATAAAGAATAAAACCTAACCTAACCTAACAAAAAGGTCCAAAGTAAAAAAATAGTATATTTTGATACAAGTACAGGAAGTTTGTAATTGCGACCGAGGCGAAATTCGCACGAGTCGTAGGCGAGTGTGTTATGGAGCCGAGGGCTGCAATGACAAATCTGCACTGACGTGCAGATACTAAAACGCAGTAAAAGTATTGTAAAATACGCTATTTTACTGCGTTTTAGTGTCTGCACGGCAGTGCACGTGTGTCAAACGACGTTTTTCAATACACTTACGACGTGTGAAATAAAGAATAAAAGAAAAAAATAATTAATCGTATCTCAACAGTAGAAATATAAGAAATATAGGTATAAGTATAGCATTCAAATCTGCTCTGGTCAGTTTCTAATTTCGTGGGGTCGTCCAGCGACTCTGGGGGACGCCTCGCGCCTGATTCGATAAACTAAGTAAAACAAAATAGCGTGACGATAAGGAAGGAATAAAAAAGCCCTTGTTGTGATAAACTCAAAAAAGCACTTGGGTGATATACATGCTATATTGAACCTAATAGGAGTGCGATAAGAGGCAGTTTTCGAGTAAGTGTATTGAAAAAACCATTTTCCTGATTTTCCAAGAAAAGTTTGCAACACAGAAAACTTGAAACCCATTATTAATTTTTGTAGATACCTTTTCATCACTTACACAATGCTGCATAACTTAGCAAGAAGTCCACAATGGGCGTTCCCACAGATTCTAAAACTCATCAACACAATGCTTTTTTATAAAGCGAATGAAAGTGAATGATTTTTAGTAGAAGGTAATCATTGTCGCGATGTGAAGCCAATCAATTGTTGATCTCGTGTGAAATTGTTACATTATACGATAATTTGTTGTTCGTTGAACTGCCCTTTAATTTATTTCATCTATAGGAACCTGCGCAGCATTGGAAGGCCTCCCACGAGGTGGACCGATAACCTGGTCAGGGTTGCTGGAATCCGATGGATGCAAGACGCACAAGATCAGTCTTTGTGGCGGCGCTTGGGGAGGCCTATATCCTAGCAGTGTACGTTTTTCGTCTGAAATGATGATGATAGGAACCTGCGCATTCAAGAAAACATCGTAAGGAAACCAATATGGCCTATTTATGAGTGGAAAACCGACATCGATCATATAATAAAAAAATATGTCCTATGTGTATTTGTAAGAATGCGGTGTACAATAAAGCATAAATAATTTTTTTTTTTTTTCCTTTTCTAATCTGCTAATTGGCAATCTGCTTCAGAAGCAATAATCCAATCTGCTGGCTATAGTCTGTCTTTGAGGAGGTGAGTAGATTTGTCCAGCGACATATCTCTCAGTTTTATGTTGCGAATCTCTTCGCTAGCTCCTGGACACCATGTCTTTTTAATCGGGAGAAAGTGAAGCTTCCGGGCCCTAGCAGTTTTGAGGCTAGTTCGTTTCTGTGTTTACACAGTCTGGTCTGGTAGCTTTTGCTATATGGCTCTATTTCTTCTTTCACTGTTTTCAGTTTGATGTCCATGTATATGAACTGATTGCTAATATACTGTGGGATATTCAGCATTTTTCGGATCGTCTTGCTTTGAAATCTCTCCAGTATTGCGATATTGCTGTTGCTTGCAGAGCCCCAAAGCTGGATGCCGTAAGTCCAAATGGGCTTGATGATGGACTTGTAGATGAGCATTTTGCTGTTATGGGTAAGTTGGGATTTTGGCCCAATCAGCCAGTAAAGGTTCCGAATTTTGGTATCCAGCTGTTTACGTTTAGTCCATACATGTTTTTGCCAAGTCAGTCGGCGGTCAAGATGCATTCCTAGGTACTTTGCATCGTTAGCTTGTGGGACCTGCTCGTTATATAACAGAACAGGTGGACATGTTTCACGTCTGAGAGTGTAGGTAACGTGGACAGATTTGTCTTTGTTGGCTTTGATGCGCCACTTATCAAACCATGCTTCGATTAGGCTGAGATGCTTTTGGAGGTTTCTGGATGCCATTTCGGGGTTCCCATGTACTGATAGAATAGACGTATCATCCGCATAAGTCGCAGTGGTGGTGATTTCGTCGAGTGTTGGTAAATCTGCCGTAAATATTAGGTACAGGATCGGCCCCAATATACTTCCTTGTGGCACTCCAGCTTTAATCTCGTGTAGTTTTGAGAATTTATCGATATGTTTAACCTCAAAACATCTCTTCTCCAGGTAAGATTTGATGAATTGATAGTATGTGTGTGCGAGCTTTTGCTTTATTTTAGAGAGCAGACCCTCATGCCAAACTTTGTCAAAAGCCTGGCTAATATCTAAGAAAATAGCAGAACAGTATTGTTTGTGCTCCAGAGCCCTATGTATGGTGTCGACTAACCGATGTACCTGTTCGATAGTACCATGTCCCTTTCTAAATCCAAACTGATGGTTAGGTAAAATATCTTCGAGGTCTTTCCTCATTCTTGTCAGAATCACTTTTTCCAGAATTTTTCCAACAATAGGCAATAGGCTTATAGGTCTGTATGAAGACATTTCTTGGGCTGGTTTTCCCGGTTTCAGTATCATGATGACCTGGGCAATTTTCCATTGACTAGGAAACATCAATAGTCGCAAACAAGCGTTGAAGATCAACACCAGAAATAGGATACCTTTTTGAGGCAGGTTTTTTAAAAGCGTTGCGTCTATTTGGTCATAACCAGGTGCTTTACAATCTTGAAGATTGCGGATTTCTTTGGCAAGTTCTTTTGGTGAGATACTAACCAATGGAAGACTCATTTGAAAGGGTGATGTAAGTCGGTCTTTGATTTCTTCTTCTTGTTTTTTGTTTGCACTCGGCAGAGGTTCAAAGACCTTGTGCAGGTGTGACGCGAAAGCATCCGCTTTGTCCTGATCTGATCGAGCCCAAGACCCCATTTGCGTTTTTATAGGCGTTATTTGCATCTTCGGACGTCTAAGTTTTGATGTTGCCTTCCAGAGCGAGTAATTTGTATCACTTGTTGGTGTGAGGTTCAAGAGGTATTCCTGGAGGTTATCATTATTCAGGTCATTGATAACTGATTTCAGTTCTTTTGTGGATCTGTTGAATGCAGCTTTATCTCTTGGGTGTCCTGTTTGATGCCACACCTTGCGTAAGTGGCGTCGTTCAAATATTTTATCTTTAACAAAAGATGGGTACACATGTTCTTTTGGGACAAATACTTTGCGTTTAGGTGTAGCTTTGTGTGCAGCCATATGTACAGTTCTATTAAAGCTTTCAATTGCTTCCTCCACTTCTTCGATGGTCTTAAGAGATATTTTGAGGTCTAATGTTGATGTAATGATTTGCTGGTACTCTTCCCAGTCTGTGTGTCGACTATGTATTTTTGGTGGCGCTTCGTGTAATAGAATTTTGCAGTTGACATTCAATACGACGGGGGTGTGGTCAGAAGACAGATCTATTTTTTGTTCGGCACTCATATTGTTGACAGAGACATTCTTAGTAATAAAGAAATCTAGTAAATCTGGTATCCTGGTTCTATCTGTCGGCCAGTAAGTGGGCTCGCCAGTAGAGATGCATTCCAGATTAAGCGCTCCCACTGCGCTGTACAATTGTCTTCCTTTTGGGTTTATAAGCCTAGACCCCCAGTGCACATGCTTAGCATTCCAGTCGCCTCCACTAATGAAGCGGTTTCCTAAAGTCTTTAGGTATTCTTTGAAATAGTCAGCAGAAATACTGTGTTTAGGTGGGCAGTAGATTGCTGATATTGTAATTTCCGAGGCGACATCTGTAAAGAATAAGAAGATCTGTGACGCCTGAATCATGTCAGAACAGAACGGTTCGAGGGGATAGTGTTTTATTTTGGATTTAATTATGATAGCAGCTCCTGCATGTGCTTTCCCAGATGGATGGTTTGTGGTATATGTATTATAGTTTTTAATGTCAATATGGCTTTTTTCTGTCAGTCTAGTTTCTGAAATAAGGGCAATGTCAATGTTTTCATTTATTAGGAATGTCTCCAATTCTTGTTTACGCTCGGTGAGTCCATTGGCGTTCCATGTCATAATACGCAAGTCATAAATCATTTTGAATGAAGGCTGCTGATCAGCTGGATCATTCTGTCCATTATTTTATCCATCATGTTTGTCATAATTACTTCGAATCTGGTAAACATTTAGTCCATGATTACTTCCAGGTCAACAGTGCCGCCTGGTAAGATGATGTTGGTTGATGCATTTTCTGTACTGTAGTTTGTTTTCACGGTCTCTGCATAAGATTTGCCTGGCTTTATTATGTTAGCTATGCGGTTGCTGGGTACAGGTTTGGTAAGTTTTTTGTATCCCTCTAAACGAGGCCGGTCTGCTGGAGCAGAATTATCACTAGGCTGTCCGAGTCTTGAATACTCTGGTATCCATTTGCTCTGTTGAGTTGTGTTTGGCTTTTTTGGGAATTGTTTCCCTTCGTCGATTTTGTTTAATTGTCTGTCGGTGTTAGAGTCTTTGTAATTTCTTGGTTTTGAGTGAATTTTGAGTATCTGTTCTCTATACTGTTTGTATTTTGAGCAGCCTCTATAGCTCGCAGGGTGCTTCTCAAAGCAGTTTGCGCATGTGGCTTCGGAGTCGGGGGTTTTGACACAAGAGGTTGTCGAGTGTTCTCCTCCGCATTTTACGCACCGAAATGGTCTGAAGCATTGGTTTTTAGAGTGGCCGAATCTTTGGCATCTTTTACATTGCACAATTTCTTTTTTCTTGTATGGTGGCTCAAAGGTGACTTTCATGTAGTTGAGTTGTTTAATTTTATAAATATCTTTGTTATTTAATTTTGGCTCTAAATCCACATAAAATAAGGGAAGGGGTTCTTTAGTCGTTCTGTGTAGAACATTAACGATCTGGCGGACGTCATGTCCAGTTTGGTCGATTTCTTTTTTAATTGATGAGATGTCCTCTGAAGAGTGTAGGCCACGTAGTACTACTCTGAAAGCTCGCTCACTTTTATCGCATAAATAAATAATATTAGTAAATTGCAATATTGGGCCTGCTTGGTAGATTACAGCCCAGTCACTCCCATATACTGGAGGTTTATCTGTCACCTGTAGAAATATTGTCATATGATCTATAAACTCATGTGGTGTGTGTATATCATGTTAGTTAAAAACCGAGGAAATATTTTAGTTTTAACTAGCTTTTGCCCGCGGTTTCGCCCACGTACATAAAATATAGCCTATGTCACTCAGGAGTAAAGCAGCTTTCTATTGTTGCTAAAATTTTTCCAATCGGACCAGTAGTTCCAGAGATTACCTCCTACAAACAAAAAAATAAAAAAAAACAAAAAAACAAACTTTCCCTCTTTATTATATTAGTGTAGATTTAAGTGACCCTTTTTCATTTCATTTAGATACCATTTCATTTAGCCTACCAAAATCGCAGAAGTTACCTGGGCCTGCTATTAGCTACCGTTGTCTGAGCCCTTATAAAAATAGGAGTTTTAGAAGCAAAGCAAGCAAAAAAACTTGAAAAAATACTCAATTAAGTAGGTATAACTAGATACAGAGACAGCCTAAATCTTAGCATGAAATCAAAAACCGCTATGGAACCGAATAGTATTTTTTCATCATAATAAAAAAAAAAAACAAAGTTATTTATTAAATTCGTTATAAATAAATAACAAAGTTATTTATTTAATTCGTTATAAATAAATAACAAAGTTATTTATTTAATTCGTTATATATTTAATTCGTTATATATATTATTGAAGAATATGAAAAAATCCCTTCTTAAAGTTCTATAAACATTTTGATTTACAAATACAAATTGCAACATTTATGACACGGTTTGCAAACATATCAATCACTTGAACACGAACATTAGATTATAAGTTCATGCACATAAAGTTTCAAAAATAGGTATTAATAATTTCCTGTATCTGTGTCAGTTTATTATAATTATAGCTATCGCCAAAAACATTAGACATGCAATATATAATCTTTATTTCGCCAAAAACATTAGACATACAATATTATATCTTTATTTATATATTGTATGTCCAATAATTTTATAGCTAAATAGCATGGCAACGAACAATAAATAGACAACTTGGGTTTTAACACGATATTTTAGGCTAGGAATTGACAAAAATGGGTTTTGCTCGCGGTCGCCGCGGTAGCGGGCCCGCAGTTTTTGTGGAATGTAGATATATAATATTATTATGTAAAAAACTAGCCTTCTACCAGCGGCTTCGTCCGCGTGAAAGTAGGGTTTTGCATACAAACTTTAGAGCCCCATTACATCCCTTTACGAGCTGAATTTTGAAAAACCATTTCTTATTGTGCGCCTACGTTATAAAAGGAAGCCTTGTGTATAATTTTACGCTCCTAGTCCCAGTAGTTCTGGCTGTGTGTTGATTATGTCAGTCAGTCAGTTTCTCCTTTTATATACATACCTATATATGTAAAAAATCAAAGCACATTTCACGAAGCATTTCACACCCGCGGTTTGTATAGTCGTTCGTGGCTCCCTTTGCCCGGCCGCGGTGGTCCGCGCGGTAATCTTGCAACCGCATCTTTTGCGATAATAACCTGCCAGGTTTGCGAGCGAAAATCGCAACCGCGACTGCAAAACTGCGGTTTCGTGAGTTCGGAAATAAAGTAGCGGTTTCCTCTACTACGTAAGCATTATATGTTTAATTAGTTTAATTAGCAATATATTTCATTTACACTTAAATGGATCCAATGAGGAAACGTAGTATTTGATATGATGCACGCTAGGAAACTAGCACTACCTACAGTAAGTCTGTAATAAGGAAAATATATAAAAAACTGACTAAGTGCGAGTCGGAATCGCGCACGAAGGGTTCCGTACGATCCGCAGCAAAATACTGCAAAAAAATCACATTTCTTGTATGGGAACCCCACTTAAATATTAATTTTATTAAGTTTTGCCATATTCCTACGGAGGAATTCAACTTCAAGTCATCATTAATAGCATTTGTGGCAGGGACACTACAATTTTGCAAATAACACGGCCGAAATTAATATTTCATATTCCGTTCCGTTTTTTCATATTTCGTTTTTTTTTTATTTTTTTTTATTTTTATTTTTTAACAAAAAAAAATAATTAAGAACGAAAACGAAGAAAATATAATTTTTTTTTAATCCACAGAATAAGTAATAGCCATAAGGGTGTAACAGAAAAAAACAAACAGAATTTAATGGTTAATGGTGTAAATGACGAGGATTATAATTATGAAGCAAAAAAAACCGGGTCGTTTGCTTCATGATTACAATCGATTTTCGGGTCTCAATCCAAGTGTGGGGCTGCAAAACATAGCACTTGGTTCAACTAATTTCCCGCGTACTATATCTCTCCTAAACGATCAAGTACCTGTCATGGTCTCTAATTCTTTCACCAGCAAAAGAAATACAAAAACGTCGAGTTGTAAGAGAAAACAACAATATCTCAATGCTTAATAGGCGCCATTTCTCTTAAGTCTGGTGCGTACCGTAAAATATTGAAGCTATCTGAGCAAGCTAATCTGTGTTATAGCAAGTAGGGCGTAGCACTCTCTAAACGCCCAAGTTCACTGTTTGCTTGCATATAATAACATCATTAAGCTACCTTTAGCTATAAATATTTGACAATAAACTTCACTTTTCAACGGATTTATATTTGTGCTTGGCTGTTTATTTATTTATTACTTCGCTTCCATCAACTGATTACTCTATTCTACACTGCCATACTCTACCCTACTCCACCATACTCTACCCTACTCTACCTTACTTTACCCTACTGTACCCTACTCTTCAAAACTCTACCCTACCCCACTCTACGAGTGAATACGAAGAGAGCCTAAGACGCAGGTCTAAGTTGAAATATAGAGGCCATAAACACCCAGGAGAGGGTAAAGGAGTTAGTTGATCACACTAAAAACTAGCTAACTAATTATTTAGAGCTACGAATTTAACCTTTTGAGTACCGTAATTACAGACACAATTAAAAGACAATAGGTGTGCGGACATCGGTGTCCTTTTGAGGCTTAATAAATTAAAAAAGCAAACAGAAAATATTGTGCTCGGTGTTAATCTACCTTGAAGGTACGCAAGCAATTACTACGCAATGTCAAAGACGATATCATACTCATAGATCCCATTACCAAGCTTTATCTATATATTCAAAAAACTAGTGATACCTTTAAGTCTGTATCATTATTTAATGACAAGGAAAATAGCATAACCGACCACCGAACACACGAACCGTGACATTTTCCCACAAAAACGTATAAATAACAACTCGAACTAAATAAATAAGGCAATTTTCCGCACTAGCTATTAGCTTAAAGAAAAAGAAGTTGTACAAAAGTGGAACCGCCGCACGATACCGGAAATAATTGACGGTAAACATAGTGATCACTTCCCATAGACTAGACGAGCGAATATGATAGAATCATGATAGAACTGCCCGAGTTTGTGAATGTTTAAAACCTTTTAACCAATGTGTAGACGTAAGAAGAAGTGAACGATCACAATTTAACGGTGTATAATTAGAAATTTACAATAATTCTAATTATACACCGTTAAATTGTGATCGTTTTTATCCCGTAGAAGGTTGATTTGGTACATGAAACATTATTGATTTGTAAAGATAATTTTTTTTTTTTCTAAAATTCTTATTAATATAGGTACGCATATACGAAATTAATTTCTTTAAGTAAACGAGTCAATGACCTTGTAGGTAGTTGTTGGTCGTTGCGTACTAACTACCTGCAGGTCATTAAACTCGAACAGCTGACGTTTCTTTAAAGAAATTGTTTTTTTTTACATGTATAAATTAATTTGAGTTTTAAAAAAAAAGTACTTTGTTTTTTTAATTTAAGTATTTCATATTATAATTCATTATCTTTCGACCGATCCTCCACGGCATTAAAACGTTCAAAAAACGGTTTATAATGTTTAGAAGCGCTATGAGAGCAACTTTGGTTTTCCGAATTTGAAACCTAGATTTCCTGACCTAAGCCGATTTTTTATTCAAATTTATTTGAAATAGTGCCTTTTTTTAAGAGAAATTCTGGTGGCTGGTAATAATTTTGTCAATGTTTTGTAGATCACTCCGAATTTTACTGTCTTGGAAGACAATAATTCGATTGCTGTTAAGAATAGGCGAGGGAATAGTCCAAATAAGTATGGAGAGAAATCAATCTAGATGCATGCAATAAATAACATAATATTTATTGGCCATCATCAAGTAATGCGCGAAACCAACACTTATGCCAATGCGCTCTACTAAAAAAAATGATCATGATATGATTTTCCTTAGCATTCATTCAGTTGGCACCTCTAAAAACAAATCATCAGAAGGAACTGCTTATTTATTAATTAAGTAATAAGTCAAAAATGTGTGGAACTGTAGACATCTAACATTAAATATCTATTCTAATTGCATTACATGTCCACACGCACGCAAAGCGAGGTGCACATACTTAAATAGCAATAAACTGCAATTTAGTATAATTTCACGAGGCCAATAATCTCGCAGACCGAAACAACGGCATCTAACTTCATTAATATTATTTACATACAGATTTCATGTACATAAACCGATACGTGACGCATCCATCGGATACGTTTGAAAGAAAACTACTTTTATTTTCATGAGGGTAGAGTGGATTTTTATTTGTGTTGTGGCTAGATGGTGGTTGACTATGCGGTGTGCTCTCTCGAGCGAGATAAAGCATAAAAATGTGGTTGGTAGTGTTTTCTCGAGGCGAATAGCTGTAGTGAAACGAGCTACGGTCCGAGGAGCAGGCACGAACGGTCACGTGGTACACCTGCCTACCGCACGGAGGGTTGCCAACTTTTATTACAAGAAATAAAGTATATCTTGGGGCAAATAAAGAGTACGGAGTTATTAAAAAAGAGTATAAGTTATTCTACATTTTTAAAAAGGTGTAATCAATTTTTCATTATTTTTCAATTATACGATTTCTAATTTTATAAATATATTTTAAATAGATCAGGAGCTCAATTTCAATGAAGTCCCTGTTCTTCTCTTTTCTCCACCTTACATCCATGACTGAAAATATTCTCAGTAAACTTGACTTTTTTGCTTATAATAGATATGCATAGGTAAATAATATTATATAACCCAGCCAGGCGCATTACTTTGTGTAACGTTAAAAAAAAAAAATGATGATGAAATAATATATGCGTGACGGGCACTAGTAAGCATTTTAGCGTCCTCTGTTAGTGTTATAGATTATGGAGTACGACTACATAACATAGAGTTCAATACTCTATTTTAGAGTACGCTTGGCAACCTTACCTCTCGGTGTTCCATGAAAAACTTGCTTCACGCAATCCTCTTAATTATGACAACTGGATTGAAGTTGAAACAAACGATTATTGCATAATTGGACTCACGAATAAGTCACACGTTTGCATATGTACACGCGCCCCGAATTACCATATTTCTCAATGTATTTGTATTTCGCAACTCCACGATCAAACTTTTTTTTGTTTAGCCCTAACTGTCCCACGGCTGGGCAAAGGCCTACCCCAAGTCCTTCCAAACTTTCTTCACCCGCGTCGTCTCGAACCAGTCGTCTCGGTATGCGTCTAAATCATCTCGTCACCTCTTTCTAGGCCTGTCTCGACAACGCTTTCTTCCCCCTAGTAGTATAGCGTAACATTCTGGGCGTAAGAAGAACAGACCGAATACGGAATAACACGCTGCGCTCCAGAACGGGCATAATAGACGTGGGCTGCCAGGCTTAAATGGGATTGGGCAGGTCACACTAGTCGCATGCACGAGGTCCGTGGGGAAAAGGGTCGCCACACAGTGGGCACCAGAAGGAAGAAAGCGTTGTCGAGGTAAATAAATAATATAAATTGCCATATTTCATTATACCCAATTTATTGTTGTGTAAGCTCTTATTTGTAGGAGTGGTATGTAATTAGTCAAAATTAACGATAAGTACATCGTTAATTTTACTATTAATTAGAAAAGTTAAATATATATTATAATGTATGCGAAACTTGCGTGTGTATATTATCTATCTGATAAGAGGTAGGTAAACTTTCAATGGCCACATGTTTATTAATTTTCGCTCAATTATAATAAAATTGCTGTTAATTTATTTTTCACTGCCTAATGTTCGAAAAAGTTTCACAACATCGCCATCGATACCATTATTGAGTCTATAGGTGTACAAGATTAGTTTTATTTAGCATATTTTTCCACTATAAATATGAGTAATCATAATAACTTGGGATAGATTTTTTTTTTAAATAGTATTGGTTTAATTAAATAGCTTAATATTAGTGTTCGTATAGTTGAAGCAGTAATATCGCATTATAAAAAAAGCACATTCATTACTGAATCTATTAATGTACATATATTTCGAATCATGTTTAACGTTTGAGTTAATGAACCTCATTTCTAAAGTTAGACTAGTAAGAAAAAAAAGAATTAAAAGTAAACCACTGCTTGCTAATCTATGCATACCTATGATAATCTATTCATACCTACATTTACTAAGTACCTAGAAAAAAAAATCTCTATAAGATAGAAATTCCTACGGGTATTCCGAAGGGAAGTGTATTGGGTCCTATTCTAGAATGATATTTCGTTATCCGGTTTTTTTTTCTTATCGAGTTGCACTAACAATTATGTCATCGCATTATGAAAACATCACATTCAGTACCGAATCTGTTCATGTAAGTATAGCTGAATCTCTTCACTGAAGAGTGTGATACCTACCGCAGCGTGACCAAATTAGGTGCCAAATTCAATTTCTGCGTTAAATTGTTATTTTACGGCTTTTTAACTATTCAAAGAATCTCATGAACGAGATGGAATTTGTTATGCTTTCCATTTTTAGCTTGAACTAAACTCTAAATATTCTAAGTACGAGTAGGTACCTAATGCTTTATAGCCGAATCGAATGCTAAAGCATCTTCTCTTACCATCAGATGAGATAGTGGTCAAACGCGAGCCTATCTAGATATAATAAAAAAACTGCTATAAATAATTCAAATTGTTTATAATACACATTCTTACAATCTTTTATTTGAAATAAACTGAATTTATTTTATTTCAAATAAATTATAATAGTTTGAAGTCACACATTTATACGATGTGATTTTAAAGTACAATAATTTAATACAAATACAAGAAATATACAAACAAAAAAAAAAATTAAACCAAAAGATAATGTTGCGCATTTCGATTACGTTTCTGTGCTTGTTTTACGTCTGAAAAACAAGTGTCCACATCTATTACTTACGTTCATTTAATGAACGTAATGAATCAAATTAAAATCAACGTTCAATTCTATTCGTAAAAAATATAAGTATTTTTTCTCGTTGTTTTAGAACTAAGTAACCATTATATTTCAAGCAAACGAGATATGTTTCTCAAACACGAAAAAACTCATTTTGAGAACAACGTCGTCAGTAGCCACAGTTATAACTAATTCCATTGCAATGATGATCATTACGATCAATTTCGATACTCTGCAAACGGCGAACGGAAGTTAAATCTTTATCTAGCTCTTATATAAATTTATTTGTGGTCAGCGCAATATGTTTTGTTCATTTAGTAATCACAACATATTTGGCCTTATATTGTTCTCACTTATGAGATTCGGGCTACTTTCTAGGCGAGGATATGGGCCATAATTCACTACGCAAACCCAATGCTGATTGGTAGATGTCACGTTTTCGAATTTTCCGTGTAAGACGTACCGGTTTCCTAACAATGTTTTCCTTAAACGTTTAAAGAGTAGTTATGACAAATGATATTTATTTAGTAATTATAGGTTTAAAAACACTTTTTCACGTCAATTTTTTTTCGTCAGTTTAAACTAGGTGAGGCCGGTGTTTCCTTAGCTGACTATCTTGAGAAGAAACAACGAAAACAAACTCAGGGGGCCTACCACAAGCCCTTATAGCAGTATTACTTGGATATTACTTTCAGTGGGAAAGAGACGGCGCTAGACAACGTGTCTAACGCTGTCACTTGCACACTCTGGAACAGGAATAAAACAATCTTACTTTAAACGCCATGGTCAAGGTCCAGGAATCAGTCTCTTTTGAAGTCCATACAGTGAATATATATTGGGGCCATGCAGTTTGTCTGAGATGGTATTTTGAACAAAGATTTTGACAAATTAAATTACACAAAGTAAGGCTCCTAGCTGGGTTTGGACACGAAACCTACAAGTTACAAATCGGAACATTTACCACATACCCACACATTGCTCTCACAGCATCAAGGAACGGAAGCAAAATTCACATAACATCACAAGCCTGCATCACTTACCAAACCTACTGTTAAAGTTACGTTGACGACCGTCATACATCCATTGTTCAGCTCCTGCGTACCTCATGATACCACACGCGGAAGAGTTGCAAGCTGCAGTCAACAGTCACCGATTCAGATAATAGAGACATTATTCAGATGGCGCTGCGTAGCTTGTGGTTGTGGAATGTCTTTGTATTCTTCGTGGAATTTATTTTCTCTTTTATGAAGTTAGCATCTATATATGAACTGCTTGTGGTATTATTAAATCTATGTCTGACATAACAGCATACGTTTCGTCGTGTAGTGAAACGTTGTATATTTTCGTCGGCATCTTAATTCTTTTTTTATTTTTTATTAGTCAGCCATTGACAGCTTAATTCGGAATGTGATTGATTTAAGAGACACTCATTATTGTGGGATAATTGTTGTAATAAGTCAAGATTTATTACAACAATGCTCTTTTTGAATACACTTGCTCAGAAAGTGGCTCTCTTATCTACACTTCGGTATATAATAGCACCTGTTACCAAAGTCCTGTGAGTTTTTGATTACTATTACGCACCAGTGCTTTTAATATAGGTGTAACCTTTTTGTTCAACCTCTTTGTTTTCAAAACAAATTTTCTCAAAAACCAGTATTAATTTTTGACCGCCATGTTATGAAAAATTTTACTAGTTTTACTGTTGTAATATGTAATAGTTAGCTAAATTATTTTTGAAAATGTAAAGTTTATTGAAAAACGTCGTATGATACACGTGAGTATCGTATAATTACCGTTCTTGGCGCTCTTAAGAGACGAGAGGCGGTAACTATATACATTACACACTTGTATTATAATGGACTATTACCCAAGAAGGTGTACTTTACGGGAACACAGCGTAGTACGACTTGTGTAGTTTATTCACGGCACTAATGTGGAACCGCCATTAGATCTACAACTCATCTGTTATCTACATATCAATTACATAACTTATGTGCGATATAACCATATTAGGAAGAAACTTTCAACTTCAAACTAATCATATTTATTTAACGATGTAATTAGTTTATTCGATAAATCGCGCCTTACATAAGTAACTCACAGTAATGGTCAGGCGACATTTGCACTTTCACTAACTCCATAAACGCGCTCATAAAACTCATAATAATGCGATAATGTATGGTTCCTTATTATCAAGTTTGTTTATGAAGCTCGTTGTTGCTATCAAATGTAATTATGGCACCCTTTATGGCAATGTTATGGTTGTGGCGTAAGAGTTTGGGCGTTACGAAAGTATAACCCGCGGAGGCTTCTAGGGATGTTAGATATCACTACCTACATCATTACATAGTTTAAAACAAAGTTGCTTACCGCTGTGCCTATGTAGGTACGCCTATATCTTTAAAACTACGCAAATTTTTATGCGGTTTCTGTCATAGATAGAGTGATTCAAGAGCAAGGTTTATATGTATAATACATGCATAACATATTTAATATCAGTTTCTAATAATTGTGGATTAATAAAAGCCACCGTTTTACGATGATTTCTGATTCTATTGTATTACAGTTATAATATGTATCACTCTAATACATGCCTAATATTGCGCTGTTTAGCAGCAATTCATAGGCATGCACTTGCACTAGAAAGGCTTTTCCAAAATATTAACCCCCTAAGAGGATGACATAAGGGTCCAAAGTTAGTTTGAAAAAACTTACTCAAAGTCATTGGCCATGTAGGCGCGGGCTTGCGGTCGGCGAGCAATGGGTAGCTCGCCGTCCGGTCGTCTGTTAACAGTTCAGACCAAGCCAAGTCGTCGATCTGTTCCCGCGCGCCTCAAAGAGTTGTCAGCAAAGCCGTAGGGACTCTGCAAAAGGGCCGAAGCCGACTGGGGCCCAGGTTTCTGAAAGGAAGGCTTAGCTCCAGTGCGAAGAGCAGAGAAGGAACGGGGTGGGGTGTTTAGTCAGTAAGAGTCTGACAATGTTTGATTTGTCATTGGATGATTTTTGCCCACGATAAAAAGAAAAATCCATTAGCCATAGCTAGTTCTTATGTAGTAAGTTACTCCATGTTCTGTCATTTTACCAATTTTACTAAGAACGTTTAAGTAACGTCACATTTCAAACTGTTTCACGTACGAGCTGTCGTAACATTCAACTTTCATAACGTAATCCTTAGCAATACGAGCACTTTGGACCAATTTCCCTCACATAAGGAAAAGCGTTCTCACCATTATGTTACGTTTCATACCCATTTCGAGCAAGTGACCGAGCCATGAGTCCACAATACGAATTATTATGATAGAAAACGCTACGTGCTTCCCAACGGACAAATGAAAATCACGTGCACGCGACCGATGGAAAGTGATACCAACCATATAAACATACAATTACATTACAGTAGCCTTTCTATTAGATTACCGAGCGTCCATTGAAATTTAATGTGTTAGAGAACACCTTATGTGTGTTTTATTGTTTGAATTAGTATAAGGGACTTTTAAAGTTTTCTTTTTGTTGATTAAAAAGGTAAATGATCAAGGCTGAAAGTTAGATAGTAAAAATATGCATGCAGTATTTATAATTAATTAATTTTCGATTTTTATATATTACTAGCTCTTGCCCGCAGCTTCGCCCGCGTACATAAAATATAGCCTATGTCACTCAGGAGTAAAGCAGCTTTCTATTGTTGCTAAAATTTTTCCAATCGGCCCAGTAGTTCCAGAGATTACCCCCTACAAACAAAAAAACAAAAAAACAAACTTTACCTCTTTATTATATTAGTGTAGATAACATATTTTATTTTAAAAAATAGCCACGAACTTTTTATAACTTCTTTCTTGATGAAAATATTTTTTCCAAAACTGCTAATAAAAAAGAGAAGCACAAACTGGACCAGCGAAGACACAGACTCCATCGAAAACGGCTTTTTGACAAGGGACACAGGCATATATTTAAAATGCTCCAAAATGTCCCTACAAATGCACCATGGAGGACCTGGCAAACACAAAGCAACTGTCACTGCTATAAATGTGGCAACCTACTGGGTCCAAAAACTTTGAGGGAAGCGGAATCCGTCGATTCGAGAAGAAAAAGAAGGGACAACATTTTCAATTGTGTTTTATATTGTCTGTTTGTCTACCAATTTTCATATTGTTTTCACAGTATATGTTTCTAGATATATTTATTGAGAAACTGGTTATTTAAAAAAAAATCCTGAATACTCCTTATCATTATCATTCTTCTTCCCGCTGTCTGTCTCTATGTATGCTTAGATCTTTAAAACTACGCAAAGGATTTAGATGCGGTTTTTTTTAATAGATAGATAAGAGTGATTGAGGAAGGTTTACACTCGTTTGTATAATACTTAGTTGGGATTTTATAATACTCAGTTAAAAAAGGAAATTTACTAAGCAAATGCTTAGTACCTAAATTTCCATTTTGATTATTTACTCGGATAAAACTCGATTAAAAACAATATAATATTTAATATCACAATTTCACCCGTGCGAGCTGGGGTGATTCACTAGTTTCTAATATTAAATTGTGGTCTAGTAAAAGCAGAGGCGTAGCTACCGCCGTATCTGCCGTATCAATTATAATGGGCCCCCGCGGTACAGGGGCCCCGACCTAGGCAAAAATTCGCAACATGTTATCCACAACCGTCTCATAGGGCAGCTAAGCATCTGTAATAAAAATACGTTTTTTTTATACAGGGCCCCGAAGGACTTTTGATACGGGGCCCCTTTTGTGACTAGCTACGCCACTGAGTAAAAGCCACCGTTTTGTTTTAGGTACTGTAGGTATTAACTATTGCTATGGAAAGAAGTGCAGTTCACCAATCGCAATTTCAATTTTGGTATTGTACTACAATAATTATGTATAAATTATTCTAACTGCTACCAAAACTACTCCTTTTTCCCACAAAGCACAAGCCTGTTGCTTTGATTCACAAAATACATTTACATTGTTCAGTTATTTATATTTAATAATAGATATTACAATCATACTTACACTTTCTAGTTCCTTACACATAATATAGTACAGAAGTCCATTACACTCTAGGACAAAAAAACCTGTCGTATCATTGTCAATTGTGTTGAATTATCTCCTATTACAGGTTGTGGGAAAGTAAATCTTGCATTATACTTAACATGGGAAGTGTAGTTGCAATTTATTGTTTTTGTTATGGCGAAATTATGTGAAATTCTTGGGTCAATAAGCCTATACTTCGGTGACACAAGGCGTCTATTGTGAGTCAGTTTTAGCTATTAAAATTTCCCTTTAATAAGGCTTGATTTCAGTAAAATAACTGTCTTTGGTTTCACAAGTACCTACGGCCGTGGGATCTTGGCGTATCTGAAGTTCTTCTTCTTCTCTGTCGTTTCGCTCTTGGCAGAGCGGTCGTGGTCACGTAGAGGTATCCACATCGGTGGTATAGGCGGACACAACTCTCCGCACAATCTCCCGCCATCTCTCCCTGTTGGCAGACTGTCTGGTGCAGTCAGATACACGCGTTCCCACTGCCGATTTAACCTGGTCAGTCCAACGCATAGGTGATCTTCCGTGTGGTCTTGTCCCTTCCACCTTTCCCTGAACGACCAGACGCTCTATGGAATCGCTATCCCGCCTAGAGAAATGTCCGAAGTACTGTAAAATGCGCGACTGTACTACGGCAGATAAACGCTGTGTGATACCCAATTCTTGAAGTATGGACACGTTGGTGCGGAACTCTGTCCACGATATCCCGCGCATCCTTCTCCAGCACCACATTTCCAGAGCATCTACCTTCTTCTTTTCCTGAAGAATGGGGAATACAAGTGTTCGTACGAGCTTGATTTTGGTAGCTTTGGTGATGTTACGATGATCTGAAGTTAGGCACTGCGAATTTTAACGCTTCAAATAGGGTTTCAACCGACTAAAATCCACCCGAGTTCCTTCACTTGCCTTTATCGACCTAAGGCCGAGGTGACTGACACTCCTAACTCCATCCAGAGCAGGAGGAGTCGTTAATACCTAATAATTTCCCAATGAAAGACATAAAAACAATAAGCCTTCGCTTTTGAATATTAGCCTTCTAAGATAAAGAAAAATCACCAAAATTCCTACCAAAATAAAACCTTCAAGTGTGATCGAATCTTTACTAAAGAAAAACGTCTGAGTCTAGTCAAAGTGACATACTTTCATGTAAAAAAAACCGGTCAAGTGCGAGACGGACTGGTGCACTATTGACGGTTCCGTATAAAATTCCGATTCGAGAATTAACCTATAATTATGGCATATTCGTAATTATAGGTTAATTTTCGAATTCGAATCTACTTTAAAACTTACAGACATTTTCCTTTACTTGTATTATGAGACTTCGCTTAATTCCAACGGGAATTAACTACCCTTTTAGGTTTTGATTTTCTAGCGAATGTCAAAATATGAGGCTGAACGCAGTATAATGCAATTAGATTTAGATTGTGTTTCACTGCTTGCAAGAAGTAACAGACCTGAGTATTTGCAATTAATATCAGCTTTATACCTCCAAACGTTTTTGAGAAATAAGGGTCTTGACAGAGGAACAGACGAACAGACAGACAGACGGCTAGACCATTTGCCTGCCTGTGGTCTTCCCGTCCGATTATGATAATAAACTAATGTGACTCACCATCAACGACATCATTACTTAAAACATCAGGTTGGGTTCACAGGCAACCACTAGTTTTTATTGATGTGGCGGCTCCACAAGAATGCCGTGAAATCACGCGCGAATTCACGCCACGAATAAACGTTCACGCCCGTTTACTGAGCTTCACGCATCACGCATTAAACTCTTTAATAAATAATAATAATAAATTTCCTCTATTTTCTCCTACAAGATACATTATGTTTATAAAATATACATAACTAATAAATGGAAGGGAGACAGGAGCCCATACTAAGTAAAAATTTGTGTCATGGGTCTCCTGGCCACCTTTACCCGGACAGTAACATGCGCAATAAACAGAATAAGACCTCTTTAGCCCCAAGCAAACGCCGGCGTTCTCACACCTATTGTCTTTCTAATATGTAGACATAATAATAGAGAATTATGCGTAATTAGAGAATTACGCTATTCGAAAGGTTAAATCTGGAGCCGCCATTAAAAAGAAAAAGGAAAAAAGATGAAAACGGAACTCTAAAAAGCTAAGTTTATCCAAGTTCAGTGTAAGTATGATGACTCTAAAGAAAGATGCGATGACTTGCCAGTGATTATGGGTATGGCATTCAGAAGTCACTTCAAAATTATGGGCCGTGAGGTCAAGAACAGGTATAATAGAGATGATTAAGCTTATGGCGATGGATTATAATTTGGCTATTACTTTCACATTTTGATATTTTGATGACTAAATAATTATGCTTCTACTTTTTCTGTATTGATGGCGGTAAAAGTGTCTTGTGGCCTTAAAAACTTCTTCTCCTAGTTTTCACTAATAAAGTGTGGTTAAGAGTTTTTTCATCTAATCTAAATTCAAAAAGATTGATGAAAGGATTATTCTATAATTTAGATGGTACTTACTTTTTGAATACCGTAATTAGATACATAATAGAAAGACAATAGGTGTGCGAACGCCAGCGTTCGCTCGGGGCTCAAGAGTTTAATGTGGGATATCATCAAATGACTTCTCCCGCCCTTAGGTGGAGCAGGGGCACGTGTCAGTGTTTTACTGACTAAAACCCATTAACTTGACCAGGAAACTGCGGCAGGGAAGCCACGTGAATCACATTACTGTAGGGGGTCGAAGCCTCCTGGGGACAAGGGTTGGTGTTCTTTGACTAAAGCAAGGAAGGAACGGGGTAGGTTGTTTAGTCAGTAAGAGTCTAACACTGTTTCCCACTCCGCCTAAGAGCGGGATTCATCATTCGATGAATTTTACCTACCTTAAAAAATACGTGGATCATATTGAAATAATATTCGTTTGTTACAGATGTGCGGCTCTGGGTGTTTGCGGCCACGCTGCAGACGCTACTCCTGTCTGCCAGCTGTGGCCATCACCGACGCTCCATGGCCGGACAAGCGGGGGTAAAGACCTTCTTGGAATGTTACTCATTTGATATAGTCTTCTCGCAGCTCCTGGGGCCTTGGATAAATGTGAAAGTGTCCAAGGCCGAAACTAAGGAAACTAAGGCAAAGAATGAACGGGGTGGATTTTTAGTCAGTGAAAGTCTGACATTATCTCCCGCGCCGCCTAAAAGTGGGCGATGCCTTTGGATGATTTTTGCCCACCGTAAAAAAAAATTGCAGTGGCGAGAGTGCAGCACGATTACGAGTTAAATACACTAAGAGAGGCAATCAATGATATCATAACTTACTAACTTCTGCCACCAAATTCGCCAGCGTAATAATCAATTTCTCCATATAAACTTTGAAACCCCATCTCATCCGCCCCACTAGGGATGAATTTTGGTAAAACTTCTCTTACCCTACTACGATATAAAAAGAAACCTTGTTCAAAATTTCACATTCCTAGTTCCAATAGCTTCGCCTTTGCATTGATATGTCTATCAGTCAGTTTTTCCTTTTATAATATAGATAAAAATACCATAAATCATAACTTGCATATTTTTTTTTTACAGGGCCTAGGTTCAAAAGGCGGCTGGAGACCAGTGGTAGGCTCTAGCGGCCTTCTGTACGGATCCTTCGGCACAGCTCCACTCCACGCTCCACACTACAAGATCCCTGTCCCAGTCATCGATCAATACCCGTACCAATCGTCGACACGTCCGCTTTCCACGAAAGACGGAAACAAACTGACTTCGATAGCCCAATCGTATAGACCGACCACGTTGAGAACGGTACCTTCTTCTGCCGGACCAGCTATCAACCAGCCGATCAACACTTACCACAATCCCTTTGCCTTCCAAAACAACGGCTTCTCAAACTACAAATTCGTCCAGAACTTCCCAGTAGAAAGCGTCCTTGTAAGAAACCCCCATAACCCGTACAACTCACGGCCAATGTATTCAAAATACCCGAATAAGTTGAAGCAGAACAGTCATGCTCAAAGCCTCATGATGCAGCAGCTAACGAACGTTCAGCCGATACAGTTTGGACAGTATCAAACGGCAAAGCCTTTGGATTTATTTGCGAAGCCGATCGAATCTTATGCAAGGCCGATAGAGACGAAGAAGCAGCAACAGGGTGGTGGTACTGAGATATATAAGCAGGAGTTGTACAAGCTGACAGATAGCGACACTGCTCCACAGTCTGTCAGTCAACAACAGGTCAAGACAGCCCAACAACAGGGTCTAGCGCAACAACAGAATTTAGCACAACAACAAGGCTTGGTTGGCATACCAAATGTTAATCCTTATCCCCAGTATTCGTTCCAGGATGCTGTTTTCCCACCGAGTATATTAGGCAAGTTTCTGTTTTTTAACTTTGGGTTGCCTGAGAAGCGGTAGCGTCATATGACCACAAATTGGTAACGAAAAATCAACCGCAATTGTGGGTTAAGCTCGCCAATGTACATCACCTGTTTTGTATTTCTGTATTTTGATAATATCAGTGTACAATAAAGAATATAAGAGAGAGAGAGATAGAAAAGTACTCTCTGATTTGGCTGCACATACTCTTTATTCTGATGGAATTCATATGATGGCACCGCTTTCATAAGGAATCCAAAATTATTCGCACTATTAACTATTTAACCTAATGTGATTTTTATTCTAGGTTCATTCGGCACATTCGGAGTTCAATCAGTAAAAGGAAGAGACCCCGTGTACCAGTTTCCGACGACGAAAACTACATACTTGCCTCCTCAACCGACCAAGCAGACGATATTCAATTCATTCAGCTACGCCCCCAACTACAAGACAACCCCAACGATATTCGATACAACCACCCCTAGATTACAGACAACCCCAAGATTACCAACAACCCCAAATCAAATCCACTTCGGAACAACATACAGTGATTTTAAAATCACACCTACCCCACAAACCAAAGTGTATGTACCACCGAAGATTGACCCCAACGCGGGACTCAAAGATAATTTCAAGCCAAGTCCTCAAGATCCCTTCGCAAAGAACCACCAAAGCAGTTTCAACAAAGTCTCCGTAACAACATACAACCCAACTGTTAGTCCAACGACAACGCTAGCCAGCAATTTCTACGACTATACCTTCCCTGCACACCAAAACCAACAGGGTTTAATATACCACGAACCAAAACCACAAAACGTGAACTTCAGTTATGAGAAAAAGAAACATAAGATCCATGACAATGTTCAACAACCTTCGAAACAGTACGTCGATACCCCCTTGAAAAATGACCAACAAAATGCCCAAAATGCTCCTTATAGGCAAACTTACGAAGTGACTGAAGCCACCGACACTGATGCTCATTCCCAATCGTCTACTGCACCTTGGACATTGACGTCTCAAGTGTATGACTATAACAACCAAAAAACTACTGAAGAGGCGGAAAAACAGCAAGATTACTCGGACACACACCGAAGGCCCGAGCCAACACCCGTCCCTGATCTCCCTGAAGAGTTTGCTATCGTAACCGAGGCCGAGAATGGCCATGACAACTCTTTGAGCTACGATATGAAAGTCGAATCTCAAAGCAGGCGGCCTCTAGGCGACGACTTCGTTGAACCTATCGGCAAGCACAAGCTTAAAGACTACTACTATAAGGTATCAACTCCTTCATACGATGACTATAGCACGTCAAGACGAACGAAGAAGCCAACTGAGGCGGCGAAGTACACTGTGGCGACAGAGCCGACCACTACACAGTTCAGCAATATTAAAGAAAATAACGGAGACATACAAATTGAAGTGCTTCCGACGCTGCCTCCGAACAAACATTTCAAACGTCCGAACAATCCTGAGCGTAAGAGGAATAAGGTCAGGAGGCGGCGTCCTCCGCTAGCGAACATCAATCGCAACAAAGACGAGACTACTAGCACATCTAGCACATCGAGTACATCCAGCACCCGCTCTTCTACATACATCGCGTCTACGGAACCGACACTGACCACAGACGCAGACGAAATTTACACTATCAGACCTAGAGTCAGGCCAACTAAGTCTCAACCTAATCTGACAACACCAACCGTCACCACTGACTTGACAACCAGCGCTTTACCAACCGTCACCCCTACAATCCCAACTATTACAAAGAAGAAGCTCGCTCACCGCCGACCAGCCACTACACCAGCAGACAGGCCCGAAACCACTACAACATTCGTAAGAGACGATCCGAACAAAGAATCCCAGATAATGAAAATTACAAGCCGTCCTTATTTCCCGAAACTAAATTATGACTTTAAAAACGATTTTTCACATAAGCAAGATGAGAAAGACACGCCTACCAGCGATGTATCTGTAAGTCTACAAGACACTTTGAAGACTACTATAGAAGCTGAACAAGATTTTTCATTCCATAAAGATGTTAAACCGATTGAAGCTAAACTTGAACCAGTGAAGACTTGGGAGACAACGACTGAGTTTTACAAAGAAGATGGTACAGAATACACGACGACACCGCGATCAGATATTACAACTACAGGAAGAGTTCAAAGACCGAGACTAAGGAATAAGTACAACAGAACACGATTCAACGTTAAAGACTATAGAAATAGACTTAGTTCTACCACAAGTACTACAGAGAAACCCGCCGAAAACACACCTAAAATTCGATTCCCTCAAAGAAGAGTACCTTACAGTGAAAATATAAACAATGAGAGTGAAAACACAACTGAACGCAAGAGGTTCACTCCTAAAGACCCCAGATATAAAAATGGTGAAAACATCGAGACGACAGAGAGGGAAAGGCCAATTAGACAGAGACAGACAACCGATAATATAGAGGCGACTACAATAAGGGTGTCAGCTCGAATAAGGAACGGACAGCGCCGACCAAAGCCGACAACTGAAGAACCCGAGACAACCACCCCAACAGTTCACAACAAACGACCATTGAGGAAGAAGATCAAGGATTCAGAAATAGGAGAATCAGTTCAAGACGTATCAGTGACAGAAACAGCACTTTACGACAGAAATGAAATCACATCAGAAAGGACACGATCAGAGAGCGCTATCATGAAGATTGCTGACAAAAAGCATCAAGATCACTTAGAACATTTATTCGAACATTCCAAAAGAGTTTCAGACTTGACTTTAGCAGCCAGTAAGGATTACAACAAACCAGGAATGTTCAAGACCGTGTCCTCACAAAGCCGAAGGATACCGAATTACTTCACGATAGCGACAGATGATCCTATCTTACCTATAGAGGCGTTCTTTCCCCAGTTGAACCAAAAAAAGGAATCGTAACGTTCCTAAGATAGTTTATTCTAAATACCAAATCCTCTTCACTGCCAAAGCTTTTCTGTAAGGTCTATGCGACAGCGACAAGAGGCCGAGTAGGGATATTGGAACAACTATAGGGGTGCTCCAGTTGTTCCAGTGCAGAATGGCGCTATACGTTATGTATAGTTTCATCTATTTGTATCGCTAATTGGTCTCTGAAGTTTTACTTCATAAGTTCATACAAAAAATTGCACATGTTTTTAGTATTTTTTTATAAAAATGGTTCATAAACAATGATAGATTATAAGCTATTTTATGACGTCACTTTTCAATAATTGTCAATTTCCACAGATTATAAATATTATTCTTCATAGATTATGAAGACAGTCAAAATTAATTAAAATTATTACTTAGAAACTTTTTGAGTTGGGCTGCCTTATAAGACTTATTATTCGAGTTATTGGGCTCTGTTTTAAATCAATTTCAGTAAATTCTGAATTTTACGAGTTAACAAAATTATTTTGACATTTTGTATGGATGGAGCTGTCAGAAACTAAATAATATGTTTCCGAACTGACACTTAGTTAAGACTATTTAAATATAAAATCATTAATATTCTGGACTGTTCGTTCTCTAGAGGTGCTCATTTAGTAAATAAGTGGTAAAATACTAAGCGGTATGTTTGTTCATTACTGGACATCGGATTATATGCATTTGCATGTATATGCATTTGCATGTAGATATGCACATCAAATAGCTAATTTTAGAGAGTCATTGCATAATTTAGATTTATATCAATAGAGCGTATTTCAGTATTTAATTGCGTCTTTGATGCTAGTATTTTCATAGCTGCCTCTACGACCGTGTAAATGGACATCATTATCATTACATAGTATAAAACAAAGTCGCTTCCTCCCTATGTACGCTTAAATCTTTAAAACTACGCAACGGATTTTGATTCGGCTTTTTTAAATAGATAGAGTGATTTAAGAGGAAGGTTTATATGTATAATACATGCATAATATCAGCATTGCACCCGTGCGAAGCTGGGGTGGGTCGCTAGTATTCAAATAAAATTCAATAGTATTTTTGTACTGCACTATTTTGCATATTTTGACATCTTAATAGTGCATATAATCCGATGTCTATCATTACATAATATTAACTGTATAGTATTATGCATCCGTGTGTGTTCTTTTAAATTCAAAATTGTATGGCATTTATTTGTACACTAAATGATTTAAATGCATAATGTTATTTATTTATATTTGAATATGGAAGTAAATCTCCGTAAAAGCGAGAAGTATGAATGTAATTATTAAAACATAAAATATTTATACTCTTAGTGATAAATTGTGTAAATAAAAGAATTTTCTTAACAAAATCTGTGTATTATTAAAGATAAATTAATGTTTGTAAATTAGGACAAATTAGGTATAACCTTCATGGCCCTTTCCCTCTTCTATAGAGGAGGCCTGTGTCCCAGCAGTGGGAACATTAAAAAGGCTGATAATGATGAATGATGAGGTATAACCTTAAGCTGCATTGGCCTGTATCTTGGACATCTTCTGAATACATTTCGCTGCGGCCTGGTGGATTGTCTTATCCAATGAATCTGCAGAAACAACAAAAAATCAATTAAGAATCTGTTCCCCTAGCCAAGTTACAATCTATTTATTTCAATAATTAATTAATTTATTTGGATCTCCAACAAAGGTCACACAGATACAGTAAAAATCATTAGGCAATAGTTTCGTTTAGCGTGAACGCTTGGAGTTGGCCACGCCTGAATTTCTTTGGCGGGTCTTCTTAGAATTGGCAGAAGCAACGTAAACAATTGAGGTGTGATATTGTGTTTCTTTTTAATGAAATGTTAAAGCAATTTACATTTCAAATATTGGTTCTAGAAAGAGTGGAGGTGTGGTGGACCCCGGGGCCCACGCTATCTCCTTTGTACGCACATAATTTAATAGCGATGACGTCATTATTCCGTATGTGCATCAATATACTTCTAATTGACAGTATCTGTAAATTTTGTCTTTGCAATTTTGGATAAAGTTATTTTTTAATGCAAAGGTATAAAACAGACAAAAAATTGACTGCCAAACATATGGAATAGCCTGTTCAGTGTCCGTCTTTTAAACGCGCCTTTAACACGCGTTTTTAACGATTCGGCGATAGTGGACAAAAGCGCGCCGTCTACGCGCGTTTTAGCAACGAGATTTTGTACAAGTACGTAAGTTATAATCGCACAATACGCGAGTAACTCGTAGTGTGGGGCATTTTTTTTTTAATTTACTCCCAAAATTTCGCTTTTATAGTATTTGTATGATAAACTCACATATTTTGTGCGCTCCTTTGATCGGGAACCGCAGCCTCAAACTGGTCGGATTGGAACAAATGAACACGTAGGGACTATCGCTCTCACCGTCCGGGTACCTGAAAGTAAAAGTAGTCATAGTCATAGTTTTTTATTGGTAAGGGATTCTTACAAGTCATAACGGTTCAAACTGATACAATAATAAGCCTCATTTAATAATTTGATAATTACGTGTCTTGCCAAGAAACGTCGTGTTACATATAAACTGGGCTCAGTGGCGTAGCAAAGGGCGGGCGGCGGGGCGTTACAACACAAAAACTTTATGGTTATATTTCAGTACAATATACTCACAACGATACAATAAACGGTCGGACAACGAGCTACCCTTTGCTCGCCGTCCGCAAATCCGCACCAACTTTGACCAATCCGCACTGGAACTGCGTAGTGGTATACTGGCTATATCTTCTTCTAGAGAGGAGGCCTGAGTCCCAGCAGTGAGAACATTATAAGGCTGAATAATAATGCTATGCTTATACTCACTTCTTCTGATACTCCTCCTGAGGCAGACAGTCGTCGACGTTGACACAGCCAAGCAGACATCCAGTAGGGTAGAATGACGGGAATTTTATTTCTGTTTCTGTAACATAAAAACCAAATAATACTATCGTGAAAAGCAGCAATTTCTTGTTATATAAAATGTTTGACACAATCATTTTTAGTCTTTACTAAGGGCCGAAACACATAACCGCTTTGCGGCGTCGCAGCTACAATCGGCAGTGTCGCCCGCCGCTCTTTTTTGCATCGCCGCAACGCAACTTTCAGCGTCTATTATCTTATCCCATAGGGATATAACCAGTTTCTCGAGATTTTTGAGTATAGCAGACAAACCTCTACGTTTGTCTTCCATGGATCATAATAAATTTATGCTTATATATAAAAAGAGAAACTGACTGACTGATAAATCAACGCACAAACGAAACTACTGGATGTAGGAGAGGGAAATTTTACACAGGGCTTCTTTTTTTGACTCTATGTCAAAAAAAGAAGCCCTGTGTAAAATTTCAACACACTAACGTTCTCATTCGAACACTAAGAAAGGATTTTTCAAAATTCACCCCCTAAAGGTGCGCGTGCGAAGCTACTGGCTGGAAGCTAGTTTTAAATAAATGACATAGAAGACACTGTTTATATACATATATATACATTTATGCGCCGTGGTGCACACCGCAAAATTCTGCGTTGCGGCGGGTGGTATTGCCGATTTTTGTGTTTGGTTACCTGGATATAAAACTCGGTACTGGTTTTCAATCGCCCTCACAATTTCCTGATCAGGCGGCTTCACCGTCGACGCGATCCAGAGGCGGCCGCGGTGGCTGGAATACCACGTGCGGCCTTCATGTCTGAAATTAATGTTATCTTCATTATTTTTCGCACAGTAACTTCATCAACAGAATTTATTGCCATCGATTAGGTGTGCCGTACAGTCAGTTTGCTTCACTTAAGTGATCAGCATGCCATACACTTTTACATTGATAATTCCTGTAAGCGTTAAGCAAATGCACCCAAGGACTCGTAGTTTGTGGAAAACTATTGCGACTTATTAAAAACAAAGGTACTGCTGCGATAAGACCTCATATTGTACACTTATTTATTTTATAAATATTTGTAATAAGGTTGCAAAAGAATATATACCTACACGGTTTTTTTATCGTTTTAATCCCATGGAAGGTCGATCCGGTACATGAAACACTATTGATTTGGAACAGATAAAATTAAAAAACTAAAGTACGTGTAGGTAGTTAGTAAGCAACGACCGACCATTGTCTACGAGTCATTGACTCGCTCAGTCAGGTGTAAACCTCAGCTGGGTGAGTCAATGACTTAAATTAATGAATTAAAGAAATTAATTTCGAAAGAAATAGATTAATTCATTTTAGAAAAAAGTAATTTATTTTTTCATTTTATCTTTACAAATCGATAGTGTTTTATGTACCTTTCGACTCTCCAGCTACAAGAATTTTGTCGGCCACGTGAACCATAGCAGGGCCATGGCGTTCCAGTGAGTTTCTGGCCTAAGTTGTATAAGCGACACATTTATTCTAAAGACTTCATAGAGGACCAGAACACACCGTGTACTAGTCTCCTCTGAAGTCTACCTCACTGTGGTAGACTATTTCAAGTATTAAAAGGGGTAAAAAAAGGCCACTCAGAGAAATAGCGTGTAATCACCCTAATACCTACATGACTCAGGTGCGAGCGATCATCGAGGGCTGATGGTAACTCCCACCGCCAATCTCCCGCTCGTATACAACGCTTTTCCGACTCATCATCGTGACAATATAGTAAGCTACATCACTTGTTTCTGCTGAAGAGCTTACGAGAACCGAGTGTTTTTAGAGAAATGGTTCTACCCGATACAAATTTGCTGCCGAGGGTCATTAAATCACGGAGAACGTTAACACCGCGATTCAGGAATCGAAGGTGAATGTAAAGAGCCATCTAGTTGGTTATAAAACGAATTTTCGCCTGTTTAGGGAGGGTACAGTGGCACCTAGCGGAGGTTTGGAATCGTTTGTGACGTCATACGCCACGAGTTGACCTCTGAACTGAGGTTGAATTTCGCGCATGCGTGGTTCGCACCCTTGGTACAATTTGCGTGGCCTTGACCCTGTTTGAGTTCGATCGTCTGTCTGACACAAGGGGTTGTGTAGGGTGATACTCTTTCCTACATTTGTTGAAGGACGGTACTTTTAGAGTCGTTTAGTAATGATTAATAATTATTTCTGGAGAGTTTAATTAATGGGCTTTTATTATAGCCATCCACGAATCTCTTTCTCAAGATGTAAAAAGTTTTATCGGTACATTTTGTTAAATACTTTCAAAATGTTTAACGGTACCTATAGCATCTCAAAAATTATTATAACATTGAATCGGTTTAAAAAATCGTAAACATGACGTGTCCTGTACCAAACTACTGAACCCTTGCGCTTGAACACCGAGAGGAATCGTATTTAGGCAGATAAAGTTTTAAATCTTTACTATGATTAAAATAATAATAATATCGACTAAGAGTCATGTTGTGACGCGATAGATGTCAAATCGAAAGAGCTGGGTAGAGTATGAGCAAAACATTTATCTACGAATGATGAGCGAAAATAGTACATTTTGATTTAAGTGCAGAAAGTTTGTCATTGCAACGGAGGTGGAATTCTATAGTAAAAGTTGTTTGCTATCATGACTGCAATCATATGTTTAAGAATCGGTGACTAATTACCAGTCACTCTGTATACGTACACTTTGCCCTTTTTCAATATGTACCTTATCATCATTTATACACACCAATTGCCAGTACAACATATCTTTATGAAGAACATCACTAGTATGGACTGTGAACGTTGTACGTCATTCTTGGGAAGAGTTGCCAACTGTCCTGTTTTCCCAGGACATAAAGTTTTTGTATTGTCCAGGGATGTCATGCGTATTTTTTTTTAGTAGTTTCCTAGGCGTTTAAAACACCCTAATAAGTTTCGTTTTAAAATTCGTGTCGCTACTCTGTTACAAATCTTGCGATATATTATAAGCTCGCGAGTGCTTGCAGTGCCCTGCTTTTTAAAATAGCAGGCGCAACTTGCCAAAATGCGAATTACTTTTTAATATGATTATTATCATTAATTAAATTAATTACATATCAAGTATGCCTAAGGCATTAAGTCCGCCTCTGTACATTTGTGCATGAAGTATTAAATAAATAAATAAGTATATATTACAATCGTTCTATTGCAACTACTACTGCGCATTGTTCTTATACTGGAGTGTCCTAGTTTTTCCAAATTCTAATTCTATTTTTTAAGCTAGTATTGGCAACTCTATTCTAGGCTAACCTGTAATCTTTTTGTAATTACTCCAACAAACTTACAGCTGATGCCTATAGCTGGTGAATAGAGACAGCGTCCAGTGTCCCTCATCTCTTTATAATCACTACATAGTAAAAAAACCATGTCGCTTACCGCTGTCTGTCCCTATATATGCTTAGATCTTTAAAACTACGCAACGGATTTTGATGCGGTTTTTTTAATGGATAGATTGATTCAAGAAGGTTTATATGCGCCCAGCAAATGCTGAGGTGGTCACCCTTTCGGTTCGGGCACGCTCAGCGTAAATTTATTTTTGTTATTTTTTAACGTGTGTTGTGTTTTTTGTAACTGTTGTGTGTGTCTGTACTGAATAAATTTATTTCTATTCTATACGTATGATTAACGCATAATGTATTTAATATCAGCATTGTACCCGTGCGAAGATGGGGCGGGTCACTAGTGTTAGTACAAGGTAAAACATGAGACTCACAGCTTGATGCCCTCGACGAGCAGGGATGCCCAAGGCTGGTGCATGGAGAGGCAGCGTCCAGTGTCACTCATCTCTTGCAGCTCGGTGTCCTGTACGCGAGGAGCATGCTGTCCAGGGTTGCTATTTGTTACGCCGACAAAGGCCTGGGTTTCCACTGATGGGTCGAACTGCAAGAATAAATTAATTTTGAAGGGTAGATAGAAATTTTTGACATTAATCGTTGCTGAGACGATATTGCTACTTGAGTTTCATCATTTTTATAAGGCCGAAAATTAGTCTTTTGGTAACCTTGCCCAAAATTTGTCTACCTAAGGAACTTTAAGTCAAAAGAGTTACTTCCAGGCAAGCGTGTTCCATCGTCAACTACATTATCGCTTACCATCAGATCAGGCATCAGGCAGGCATTTCATCTGCCTTGTGAACAACTTTCTTTCCTTGCATTGTGACTGTTAGGATGGATGAAATGTATGCAATACATACTTACATTTCATCCATTTAATCAGAATGTCGGGCTGTAAAAAAGACGGATGAAAAATGATTGCACGTAGCAGAAATGAGCATGTTGAGATGGATGTGTGACAAGAATGATAAAGTGAGAAATAAGGCGAGGTTTCAAAGTGGCGCCTGTGACTGAAAAGTCGAGAGTTATGAGTTTACATGCGGATGGACGGAGAGGGAAATGGAGGCCAAAGAAAAGACGGATGGATTGTGTGAGAAATGATATGAAAGAAAAGGGAGTTAGTGATAGCACACAATGACAGAACAGAATGGAACAAAAAAACGTGTTGCGCGACTCCAAATAAAACGGAACAAAGGCAGGAAGATTATGATGATGAGGTATCGAAAGAAACTGTGTTCTGCCAGTTTTTATGGCGAAATACAGTAATACTGACTAGGACTTAGGCATAGCCGACATTTTTTTATTGTATTTATGTGTGTCTATTTTGGGCAAAATAAACATTACCTATTTCTTTCTTTAGATGATAATCAGGTGAAATAGTGGTAAAGCTCAAGCATATCAAATAATTATTATTACCTGTAAGAGAGGCGCGTTGACTCCCGGCGCCACGTCCCTGTCAGTGGGCACTCCTATGAACATGTCGTGTTGCAGCTGCCGGCTTTTGTCTCTGCCGTCGCTGGTCATCTGCCTGATCTTATAACTATTACCTGTAAGAGAGGCGCGTTGACTCCCGGCGCCACGTCCCTGTCAGTGGGCACTCCTATGAACATGTCGTGTTGCAGCTGCCATCGCTGGTCATCTGTCTGATCTTATAACTATTACCTGTAAGAGAGGCGCGTTGACTCCCGGCGCCACGTCCCTGTCAGTGGGCACTCCTATGAACATGTCGTGTTGCAGCTGCCGGCTGTTGTCCCTGCCATCACTGGTCATCTGCCTGATCTTGTCCTCGTCCGGCTCATAGTCGATTGTGTTGTCTTCGACTATTTGACGACCTAGAAAATTAAAATAGTTTAAACAGTTACATCGTCGATGTCGGAAGTTAGGCTCTGCGAAATGTAGCGCTGAAAAACTCGTAATGGTCTATATATAAAGGGAGAGACTGACTGACCGACATATCAACTCACAGCCGTAACTACTGGGATTAGGAATTACAAACTTTGACGTAGTGAGCACTAAGAAGGCGTTTTTGAAAATTCAATCTACAAAGGGGGTGAAAGGGGGATTTCGATTTTATGCAAAATGGCGTTCCGTTTGCCAATAGAGCTGAAAGTTAATAAAGATAGTAAACTAAATAAGATTGCCATTATTAGTGTTTTTAAATCTACCTTCAAAATACGATCAAGACGTTAAAATCTATATGAAAACATTTTCACCAATGAAGTCGCATGCAAATTGCTAGTTGTTAATATTTGAAAAAAAAAGCTAGTTAAGAATATATTTTAAACTTACCAGCAAAATCGAATGTCATCTTCTTATTAAGCCTGGATCCATGCTTCTTGTCATGTAGAGATTGTTGGTACTTCTCTAGCTTTTCCTTCTCCGTGGCGTTTAGCCACACGCTTCCGGCACTGAAGTAGTCGCTGTCATCGTCCGTCACGCGGGTACGACGCTCGCTGGAAACACACAGACTTAGTCCTAGTTAGGTGTTAAAACGGGAGATTTACATCTAAACTATGACTTGACATGAAAAAAAAAAGATAACTACACACTACTCTTTGGGTCACACTCACTAAGTGTATTTACCTAAAGGCTTTATAACAATACACATTTTTAGTTGCTAATCGCTCCTTGAAAATTGCACCAACTGTGCCGTAAAAATTCGCTCTCCTGCCCATACTTTTGGAATATTTAACACTTATGGTGCCAAGAACATACAATAATTTGTGTGTCTAATCCCAAGCTAAGCAGAGCTTGTGTTATGGGTACTAGACAACTGATCAACATACTTATATTTCTATATAAATACATATTATAGATAAATTACATCCAGACACAGAACAAATGATTGAGCTCATCATACAAACATTTGTCCTGGGTGGGGATCGAACCAACGACTTCCGGCAAAGCAATCAGGGGCACCAACAAGCCAGTCATAGTCACAACAACGTGTATCGAAAGATAATTATCGCGGCAATACCTGGTACGATCATACTCCAGCAGCCGGTTCCTGTGCGACACGGCGGCCTCCCACCCCTTAGGTCTGCTGCGCTCCATTAGGGTTTCCATCAACTTAGCAGCTCCCTTGGTCTTTGTATTTAACTCTTTTTGTTCTTCTGGCGTGCAGACCTAAAAAAATATCGATAGGTTTAAGTAACTGGATATAAATTACGCTTTCCTAAATAATATTAATAATATCCAGTCAAAAAAAATTATACAAATATCTATCAATGATCAAATTAAACAGTATAGCATTTTGGTGAGACAGTAACTGTCGCTAGATAACAATACTATTAATTTGGTTTAGCATTCCATAGGGCTGACCATTCATGTAAGCAAATATAAAATAAGAAGGGTCCCAACACTAACCCTGAGGTACCCCATTATCATTATCATATCTAATATCGGTAATCTAATACCATTTATTCAGACTGACTACTAATCGAATTAACAGCTATCTATTATTCAAACATACTAAGCTTAACGGCGATTTAACTAGTCCGTAAAACTTTGGTTTAAAAGTAATGTTTTGTGATTCATGCAATCAAACGCCTTATATAAGTCGTAGAAGGCTAATTTTACCCCTTCCCATGTGTTATGGTATGTTTTAATAAGATGACAATGATGGTAATTCTATAATAACATTTTACAAGCATTCTGTTTGTGAAATAGACTACACTGCAGTTTCAGTCAAGTAAAGTCCAAGTAAAATTTATAAACAGACGAAAATTTTTAAATTTCTAATCAATTGTAAATATGAATTTTAAAATGTTCGTCTGTTTTTTATAACATACGGAAAGGGATTGCGAGCGGCTGTCTGAATTCGTGTGCTACGCACCTAAAAATCATTACATAGTATAAAACAAAGTCGCTTCCCCCTAGCCCAAAGTATGCTTAGATCTTTAAAACTAAGCAACAGTTATCGATGCGGTTTTTATTAGACAGAGTGATTCAAGAGTAAGGTTTATATGTAAAACACATGCATAATATAAACATTGTACCCGTGCGAAGCTGGGGCGGGTCGCTAGTATGCTATAATAAGTAAATAGCATAATTAAATAATGAAGTTGTTACCAGGTTCCCACAGAAGAGACATGGCCCGGAGCCCTCCTGCTTGCAGACCACGCGGCCGCACTGGATACAGTTGTTGACTAACTCATGTTTAGATGCCTGGCAGTCGCAGTGATGTCTACCTGTGAAATATTAACATATTGCATGTCGCCTTAACTGAATCATACAAAGTAATAAGTATATAAGTAATAATATAATAAAGAGGTAAAGTTTGTTTTTTTGTTTGTAGGAGGTAATCTCTGGAACTACTGGTCTGATTGGAAAAATTTTAGCAACAATAGAAAGCTACTTTACTCCTGAGTGACATAGGCTATATTTAATGTAAGTGGGCGAACCCGCTGACAAAAGCTAGTAAGTAATAAGTTTGATGTTCTACTAGTTTGTATGTGTGATTGGCAAAATTGTTGTGTCTCTTTCTCAAAGGCCGTTAAGGAAGAGTTGAAGTTGATTGTCAGAATTAGAATTTGAGATAGTGGTTTGGCGGCTTCATAAACAAAATGTAAAGACTATAATAATTTCATAGACACTAAATTAGAGTATTTCTACTCTGTAGTGTTACTATTGGCAACACTTACTGTAGGCAGTGGCGGAACTATATCACCCGAGGCCCATGGCAAATTTATTGGATGGGGCCCAAAAAATCATCTTATTATGTTTGAATTTTACCTAATAAATTTTGTAATTTTGGGTTACTTGTTCTGACCCCATGGTTTCTTAGACTGGGGGCCCCAACTTACCAGAGGCTTGTGGCATTTTGGCAGCCCTGCCACTCTATAGTTACGCCACTAACGGTAGGCCTATGTCCAATTGTAGACGTCTTTCAGCTGAATAAAAGCTAATTTGTTTAAATTAACTAACCTTTCAGCATCACAACCTGAGCATTCTTGCCTTCCTGTGAGTACAGGTTCACAAACTTGGTCTTTTTCTTAGACTTGCTATCAGCTTCAGTGGGCTCCGGTGGTGGCACTGGTTCTGCACTGATGTGGTCGGCTTGCTGCTTGTTCTTGGATATTTTCTTCTTTTGCTGTTTTGGCAAAGAACTGCCTGAAATTTTGGATAGGTATGATTATGTTAATTGTTTAACATTTCGAGTACTGTATTTAGAGACAATAGGTGTGCAGATGGCCAGTGTTCACTTAGGGCTCAAGAGTTTAGGAGGGTTTACTTTATATCAAAATAATTATGTTGTTTTTAAACTCTAAGTTTAAAAACAACATAATTATTTTGAGTTTAAGTCTTTAAATATAAGAAAAATTTGCACTAACACAAAAATAAGTACTAGTGCTTGCCCTAGACAGATATGTTTGCATAGAAAAAGGTGAGGCCCTTGCCCAACAGTGGGCCAAACAGTAGGCAGTTTGGCTAAACTGTACAATACTGGACGCGGAAATTTTGAATTTAAGGGGGAGGGGGAGGATGGGGGGAAGGTCCCTCCTCCTCCAAACCCCCTCCCCAATAAAGAAAATGCATAGTTTTGGAGATATTTAAAATTAAAAATTTTGAGGTTAGGTATCAGAAAATCGTACATTTTATGCATTTTTTGAGGAAAATTTGTGGGTTTTTGGAGGGAGGGTCACTCTCAACCTCTAGATCCATCCCCCTGTAGTAGCAAATGTATACCTGTAGGTATTTAAAAGTAAAAAAAAATAATTGTCTGGGAGCGTTCTACATTGTATATAAATACACTTCTCATCAAAAAAATCGAAACACTTCCGTTTTCATTGTTTCTGTCCGAATTTAACACAAAAAAGAATTCATACGATGAAAAAAAATACATATATTATAGCTGGCAGTTTGGCCATTACAGTAATAAGCGAAAATTCAAAATTCAAAATTAGAATTTCATTTGTTTATCTTATAAACGAAATGAATCACTGTTTTGAGACAAATGTGTGTTTAGGGTTGGAGTACATTTAGCGTTTAAAAACTAAAAATTGGCGCCTATCCTTAAACTTTTTGTTTTTTATTTCAATACTGTGACTTTGGGACGTCTGAAAAAAGGTTTTTTTTCTAAAACGTATGGATACTTCGCCCACAGAAGCCGCCCAAGTTGTGGCATTGCTGGATTCTGGTCTTAGTCAGCGTGTTGTGGCTGCAAGACTGCATCTAAGCCTGTCATCTGTTCATAGAGTCTATAAACGTTATCGGGAGACTGGTTTGTTCACGCGCCGTTCAGGATCTGGCAGGAATCGGGTCACTTCTGAGCGAGATGATCGATTTATTGTAACAACTTCTTTAAGAAATCGACGCCTTAACGCTTTTCAACTGCAGCAGCGGCTTCGTGTTGTACGAAGGGTGGCTGTAAGTGACTCTACAATTAGAAGAAGGTTGAAGGATCGTGGACTGGTACCGCATAAGCCAGCAAATGGGCCGAAATTAACTGCAGACCATCGAAGAGCGCGCCTTAACTTTGCACGTGAGCACCTAAATTGGTCATACCTACAGTGGAGCAAAGTTCTCTTTTCTGATGAGTGTAAAATTATGCTGTATGGTAACGACGGAAGGAACAAGGTCTACAGAAGAGACGGAGAACGCTATGCACAATGCTGCATTGAAGAAAAGGTCAGCTATGGTGGCGGTTCGTGGACGGTTTGGGGAGGAATCAGCGCCGACGGTAAGACAGAGCTTGCTTTCGTGTCTGGGCCACGTCTGCCTGCACTAAACTGTCATCGGTACGTCGAAGAGTGTCTCGAGCCTCATGTGATGCCCTATGTACATTTTATTGGCAACGGCTTCATATTCATGCACGACAATGCTAGGGCTCACACCGCGGGCGTCGTACGAGATTATCTTAACGAAGTCGATATCTCTATTATGGAATGGCCAGCAAGAAGCCCGGACATGAATCCCATTGAACATCTATGGGATGAATTAAAGAGACGAATTCGAGCAAGAGATCCTGCCCCAGAAACACTTAGCCAGCTGCAAGATGCAATCCAAGAGGAATGGGACAATATACCACAGCATGTGATCGTGACTCTCATCCGATCGATGAAGAACCGTATGGAAGCAGTAATTAGAGCTCGGGGAGGGAATACAAGTTATTAAATAAACGTTTTTTAGCTTTTTTTTTCATTTACGTGTGTTGTTTTATCCATTTCCTTTATACTCCATACGGAATAAAAATGACTCATTTAACAAAATACGAAACCTATGAAAAATTCATTTAAATTTAGAACATTAACATTAAGATTTGATAAGCTCATATTACTCACTATTAAACGACATTTAACATTTATTCCTAAATGTACACATTTTTCTGATAATCCTGACAAAACGTAAACTTGCAAGGTGTTTCGATTTTTTTGATGAGAAGTGTATTTGTGCACTGAAAGTTTTCTGTAGTATTGCACAGTATTGTTTCAGTATTGTACAGTTTAGCCTTATTTTTTTTTTAAACCACCCAGACAAAATTTAGGGCACCACGACTCAGATAGATTTAGGTTAGGGTTATTTTTTTTTAAACCACCCACACAAAATTTAGGGCACCCCAACTCAGATAGATTTAGGTTAGGGTTATTTTTTTTTTAAACCACCCACACAAAATTTAGGGCACCCCGACTCAGATAGATTTAGGTTAGGGTTATTTTTTTTTAAACCACCCACTCTCAATTTAGGGCACCCCGACTCGGATAGATTTAGGTTAGGGTTATTTTTTTTTTTAAACCACCCACACTAAATTTAGGGCACCCCGACTCAGATAGATTTAGGTTAGGGTTATTTTTTTTTAAACCACCCACACTCAATTTAGGGCACCCCGACTCGGATAGATTTAGGTTAGGGTTATTTTTTTTTAAACCACCCACACTAAATTTAGGGTACCCCGACTCGGATAGATTTAGGTTAGGGTTTTTTTTTTCTAAACCACCCAGAAAACTTTCAGTGCACAAATATTTAAATACAATGTAGAACGCTCCCAGACAATTTTTTTTTCTACTTTTAAATACCTATAGGTATACATTTGCTACTACAGGGGGATAGATCTAGGGGTTGAGAGTGACCCTCCCTCCAAAAACCCACAAATTTTCCTCAAAAAATGCATAAAATGTACGATTTTCTGATACCTAACCTCAAAATTTTTAATTTTAAATATCTCCAAAACTATGCGTTTTCTTTATTGGGGAGGGGGTTTGGAGGAGGAGGGGCCTTCCCCCCCCTCCCCCCTCCCCCTTAAATTCAAAATTTCCGCGTCCAGTATTGTAAAAAAAAAAAAAAAAAAAAGTATTGTACAGTTTTACCGGCAGTTTAAAAAAGTGTTACTAAACAGTTTCTTTGCTCTTCTCCCTGATCTTTACTTACATGTTTTTAGAACTTTTGCAACAATATGTCCAGATTGTGCTAACATTGTGCAATCTATAGTAAAGATGTAAGTAGGTATATTATAAATGTAAAGTGAGGAAAAGTTCTGCAGTAATTAATTGCAGTTAAAAATAAATTACAATTACCTTTGCCAGGAAATTTCTTTTTGCATAGTTCCAAAAAGAAACCTTTATGTTGAGAGTTATCAAAGTCCAACAAAGTTTTCATGTACTCATTTAAATCACTCTCACTTTGTATCGACAAGATGTATCTGAAATATAAAAATATATAGCATTAAATAATAAGCGCCTCATACCGAATAGTATTTTAGATTTAAAGTTTTGCAGAAATATAAAAAGTTAAGGTTGTTTATGTCGTATTTTTTATTTATAAATTGTCGTTACTTACTTTATTAAATCATCCGGTATCTCAAAATCTAAGATTTTTGATAATCCTTCCTTAACCCACTGCTCCATAGCTGTTATCAAAGTATAAATACAAGAAAATTACTTTTTATGTAAAATTGAATTTGTGGCACTTCTTCACCAGCTGATTTTGACAGCAGTTTGGACAGATGGGTAATTTACAAGGAAAGCTATGGCTCCGATTTTTGTAAATAGGTTTTTGTTTCCATAAAAGTAATTCAAATTATAAAGATGTGAAGAGCTCTTCTGTACAGAAGATAAAATATATTATTAGTGAAATTATAATTGTTATCCAACACTTGCCAAGCAATGCAATTAGTTTTATTTATTATGGCAGCACTGCTAACACGATGGCAATTGGAAACTTTTCTGTCACTGTCTGTCAAGCAGTTTGTGTCAAAATTTTGTTTTCAGCAAAATTCATTGATTTGGAATTCGATTTTTAAAAATCTAAAGGTAATTTTATACAGGAGATAATCTCACATTAAGCACGTTCATTTGTTATTTTCAACATCAACTAAAATGCAGCGTTATCAAATCAAAACAAATAAATTGTTCGATGTCATTTGTTTACGTAATTTTGTAACCTAAATGAATAAAGATGTGTTGAGGACAAGTTTTATTTGTATTTTTCAGACGCAATAATGTCTATTTCACCATTCTTGCGTTCGCCGTTCACGGATTTAACGGGAGGTATTCACTCCCATCAAATGCTGGGTCGGTGCCAGAAGGAAGAAGGCCGTTACATGGATTGCTTAGAGGCCTATGGTCTTGAGCGCGGCAAGGTGAAATGCAAGCACCTCTTTGGTGATTTCCACGAATGCCAGACCAATGCGAAGCAGTTCAAACGATTCATGGTATGTTTGCTGGCTTATTACTTCAGTTACCCATAACTTTTCTAAGTATAGATCATCCAAAACACATTGCTTATTCATTATGACTCTGTTGCTTCCAAACAATATCTCCATCTATTTATTTTGGTCCTTTCTCTTTTGTTGCTACCAGGATATAGGTGACAAATTCGAAATTTAAATTCAGAATTTACTGAGCAAACCAATGAGGTGCATTATAAAAAAATAACTAAAAAAAAATAAGAAATAAATATCTTATTTGTTGTCAGTGAGTACATGTGCCTCAAATAGATATGGTAAATAAACTAGAGAAATAAGGTCAAGTAGTATTTACTTTAACATTACATTGTACAGTCAGTCATCTTATAAATAGAGGTAAATTAATGAATGAAACCTCAATCCTAGATAGTTTAGGAATTTTTCATCATTAGTTGTTTTAATAAAAAAATATTGCTGTAAAAATTAATGGTAATCTTTTTTATTTGCTAAGGTATTAGTTAAAAATATGAATACTCTGTAGTGATAATGTTGGTAATGACAACTGGAAATAGACTTATGGTTTTGTAAGCACACCTAATCCAGAAACCACTACATTCATCTTTGGTTTAGGAACTGATGTATAATAAAAAACTAGTAACAGAACTATGTTAGTTCATTAAGCCCCAAGAGGACACCGGTCTCTGCACGCCTACTGTCTTTTTATTGTGTCTGGTAAGGTAGTCTACAGTACTGCCCTGGTAATCGAGAGGGCAGTAAGTCGAAAGGTGGCCTGCTCTTTCACGTAGTAACTAAATTTATCGTACCGTTCTTACTGCTCTTTATAAGAAATGGCATTTCTATTTTACGTAGAAATATAAAACCTAGATAGGAAGAAAGCTTGTTTGACGTACATTCCAAATTGATTATATAAAAAAAAATGGCCACCTTCGACTTACTGCCCTCTCGATTACCAGGGCAGAGTAGACTAGCTGTAGGTGACAGTGTAGTAGGTGACATCCCTTAAAATTTGTGGAAACCTGTCCCTTATTATAGTATAGTATATCAGGTTGGTTTTCCGCAACTCTACGTCTAAAGCGCGTATTTTGCGTACATAAAAAACCTGTCCCTTAAACCAATTATATTGTAGTATCTTCTCATAAACCTAAATATTGTTTCAGGCAATGCGCAGAGAACGCGATAGACAAATTGCTGAAGGAACGCTGAAGGGAGACAACCAATATGTGTCACCCAAAGTCGACAGTTTCTAGAATTATGTAGCATCTCCTTATAATAGTCACTTCAATTTATCTACAAAAATGCTGTAATGCTGGTGTAAATAAAATAATTTAATCCAAATTTAGAGGTTTACTTTTAAAATAACCAGTCTTCACAAAAGGCTTTGCCTGCACAAAAGACATATCCTAAGGCCTCATTTACGGAGACGCGGGGCGTCTCTCGTCGCGTGTGGCGTGTCGTCTAGCGGCGCGTCGGACGTTTTTTCTGTTTACGGTGGGTTGGCGCGTGAAGCGGCACGCATCATCGCACGCGTAAACACTAACTTACAGCAATATACGACCATGTTCATAGAGAAGCGAGACGGGAAGCGTGGCGGTGCCCGCGGCGAATCCTCTAGCGTGTAGCGAAGCACGCGGCGGGCATCGCGGCGCCGCATGCTCGCCTGTGTTGCGCGATTTCTAAATAAGACTGACAAGATTCCGCCTCGGACATAGCTTCATCGAGAATTCCCGCTGCGTGCGCCGCCGCGATAAACGCCGCGTGGGACGCGTCGGTGCCATCCGCGGGCTCGGCCGCAATAAACGCCCTAATTCAAACAAACGCGTCTAAACTCGCTTCTCCGTAAACGCACTCATACAACGGCATATATTTGAATTCAGTGCGGGCCGCGCCGCTCACCGCAACGCGCGACGCCCTGCGTCTCCGTAAATGAGGCCTAAGAGATACACATTACTCTTATACGAGTATTCTGTGTTCATATTCAGTTTTAAACAAAAACTATTCAGCCATTCTGATGCATTTCTTTAACAAACAAACAATCTTTACATATTATAAAACGAAGTCCCTCATCGCGTCTGTTTGTCCGTCAGTTCGGGATAAACTAAAATAGTGACATCTATGACGCCTCATAGGAACTAAAAAAATCCTGCATCGCGATGCTAGTCATCCGCGAAATATTTTTTTTTTAATTAAAATTCAGTCTGATATCAACCACAGGGGAGTTGCCTAGATCAGACATAAGACTCATCTGGTTGGAGGGTCCTCTTTTCAACGGAGGTTCAGAATTTAAACCTTTTTCCGTCTAAACTGTAATGACCCTCGACAATGCACAATGACGTCATCATCAGTTCCTCAAGCTTATAAGCAAAGAAGCATAGGTAACTACGAGTTTTAATTAAAGGGTATTCTGACAACCATCATGCCTACCTGGTCGTACCCGGTCATCACCCTCCGCCTCAATAACGATGTTGGCTGCTTAGCTAAAATCGTTAGTTTGTGCTTACATCGAACCTTCTGAAAGTCACATGAAAAACCCCTCATGTTCGACGCCACAGTAGTTATGCCATTACGTCGCCCATTACCGCTCCTGGTTACGACCCACTGGAGCTAGTAACACTACCTCGACTCACTGGTACTGCAGGATCATCTCGACTCAAACAACACGCCGGCTCACTGGGGTATCATCGTTTACGCTGCAACCGCTGGAAAGTCTAAAATTACGGCAGTAAAAGACAGTTCCACAAAGACTCCTCGAACCACTATAATTATGCATGAGGTACCTATTAACAAAACTAGGTATATACTTACCATAATATATACATACTTACTAATGGTTAGTTACCATTAAATTAGGTGATAAAGTGAAAATATATACATCGACTTATCAAATTAACTGTGTTCTCTGGTTATATTATCTATTATATTAGCTAAAGTAGTGATACTATTACTTTTTAAAATAAAAATCTTATGTTCAAAAAATTTAAGACGCTTTATCGTTGTCAGTAAGCATTCTAGTAAAATCATTCAATCGTGAATGAAACGGCATGATAACAGATGCCTATAAATCGCAAAAGGACTGGCGTGTTTAAACATTTAGGTCATGGCGGCCCATATCCTTTATTTTAATAATTAAAGATATCCATACACGATGGCTGTCGATGCAAGTTAACAAGAAGTTAACGTACCTACCTACCTTCCTTGTCAGGTAGAATCGTCGTTGTGGCGCCAGTATGTACCAGCCCTTAAGGCAGATTTATATTGAGTAAGTAACTGACGTCAGTCCACTGACGAGTCAGTGCTGACCTGGCACTGCTATAGTGTAAATTGATTTCAAGTCAGTACAGTACTGTCACGTCAGTACTGACTTCAATATTCGCGCTGCAATATTTTCGGCGTCAGTCCACTCCCCCGCCACCCGCGCCAGCGCTACTGACAACGTGTAAATTGCCCAAGTCAGTTGCTGCCGCTCTGTTGTACGGTAACCACGATTTGTCGTACACGGAAAACTTAAAACTTGTACAACTATACCGTGATAATTAATGCCTATGGGATTTCGAATCACAAAATTATAGAAATAAAGAAATGTGTACAACAGCATTGCAGAATATTGCACAAAATTCTTTGATTCTTTGCTGTTTTTGAGAAATCTTTTTTCCGCACTGACTTTACAAACGTGTGTACACCAAAAGAAATATCTTAGACTACTGACTGCTTGTAAATAGTACGCGTCAGTTTTCGGCGCCAGCACTGACGACAGCTACTAACTCAATGTAAATCTGCCTTTATTTATGTGAAAAGATGATTCAGTCATTTTAATTAACACCTTTTTCTCTATATTTAATACTGGCCGCATGAATCCTCGGCTCTGGGTAGACTATGGATGATTTTAAAAAAATAAAGAGCTGTCGCAACTGGCAAATAGTGATTTTGCTACCTGAGTAAAATTACAAAACAAATTAGGCTTTTAAATATTAATTCTTCGTGGTTTGTCGTAAATTTATAAATAAGAAATAGTTATAAAATGCATAATATTTCGCCATTCTTCCGCTCGCCGTGGACTGACATCACGGGGGGAATCGTTTCGTACCAGATGCTGGGCCGATGCCAAAAGCAAGAAATGGCAATGATGGATTGTTTGGAAGCCTACGGGCTGGGTCGCGGCCTGGTCAAATGCAAATACTTACTCAATGACTATCAAGAGTGCCACACCAGAACTAAGCAATTCAAGAGATTTTTCGTAAGTTAAAACATACCGTGTACTTTTTATTATAAAAATGTTGCTCCACACTAGGTATTACTCCTGTGTCGTGGGTGCGTTCACAAACACTCACATAAACTCACATACAGTTCTTTTTTTCATAGTGGGAAAAATCATCTAATGACGAATCCCGCCCTTGGGTGAAGTGGGAAACAGTGTCAGACTCTTTCTGACTAAACGACCCACCATTCCTTCTTAGCTTAAAAGACACCCGGAACACCGCAGTTTTTCATACGAATATTTGTTCTATGTGGGAATAGAAACGCAACGCAGCAGCCAATCAATGATTATATAATTACCTACCACACTTGTATAACGAACTAAGTTTAAATACAGCCTCACGCCTTCATTAAATTGGATTGGGTCGTATGTACGTATTAGTTTATGTAGCGCCTGATATATTTTTCATCTAACATCTGCAGGCCTGCAATTCATGTCCTTACCTCAATCATTTTAGGATCCTGCCTTTCATAGGCAGGCGAGTGGGCCGTTGTCACATCATTACGGACTGGAGCCCGTCCTTGAACGTTGGGCTACCGGTTTGGAATTCTATGGTGGACGCCAAAAAATACCTATGTATTAATAACTTCACTTAAAAATCAGGCATGCTAGGGGCGATCGCCCCCTCTCCCGTGTCTAAAAATTCTACCCTAGATACAATATACAATGTCTCTGCCGTTATAACTTTGGTAGAGTAGGTATCTACCTAAGTAGAAGTTGTGAGAGGCAGCATTGCATTGCATTGCATCAGCCTTATAATGTTCCCACTGCTGGGACTCAGGCCTCCCCTCTAGGAGAGGGAATGGGGCGCGATCCACCACGCGGGCCCAGTGCGTATTGATGAATGTCATATATCTTCAAATTTTTGGATCTAGGACATGAACCAAAAATTCAAAAAATTCAAATTCAATTTAGTCAGCAAAATCCGGTTTCTTTTTTTTTTGTCTGTGGGAAAATCATCAGATGACATTTCCGCACCCTTGGGCGGAGCAGGAGATAGTGTGGTAGTGACCTTTCCTGACAAAAAACGCAATTATCTTGTTCCCTCGTCGCCTTTCACACAGAGGCCGAACCTTTCTTTTACAAAAAGATCCTTGCCCCCAGTAACCTTGGTCCCTGGTGGGGTCCCTACGGTTTGTTGACAACTCCTTGAGGCTCGCGAGGAACGATACGCGCTGACGACGAATCGGGTTCGATCCGGACCTACCTAAGTATTAGCAACATGTATGGCAAATTGCAGCCTTATCAACTTCCAAGGATTTGGCGCTACTTATTAGGAAACCTTTTGATGGGGTTGGATTTTAATTAATTAAATAGGTATAAGAGTTAAAAATATATAACTTTTAACGACGCGCACTGTTCCCGCGCGCCTCAAGGAGTTGTCAACAAAAGGGCCAAAGGTTGATGGTGATGATGAAAGTGAAACACCAAGGCCCTAGAACTAAGGCAAAGAAGGAACATGGTGGGTCGTTTACTCAGTAAAAGTCTGACATTATTTCATGCTCCGACCAAGAGCGGGTTTGTCGTTGGATAATATTTCCCACGATAAAAAAAAATCTTCATGCTTCTCCCTCGCTGGATGGAGTGAGAAGATGAAGCTTTTACTGACTAACCCGTTACAGGGCTGCGGTTACTTTTTAGAGCAATCCTGCAATCTAAGAACCCCTTAATAACTGAAGTTGAGTTCTAAACCTTTTCCTTTGTTTCTAAGGCAATGCGCCGTGAGCGCGACCGTCAGATTGCCGCTAAGAAGCTCACCTGTGACGACAAGTACTGCTCCCCAGTTATCGACAGCTACTGAACTCTCCTCACAAGTTTATAGACAACCACTACCTTAGTGGGCTTTGAATGTAGAATATAGGTAGGTCCGTTTTTGTAACCGAATTATAACGAGAAGACCTTCCAAACTTTGAAATGACCTATCGTAGTGTCCTTATACGTTCCAGAATATGATTAACTAGTCAAATAAATACATAACAATGATGCAAAATGCTTTTTTCTCTGAAGACCTTGCAGTGTTTGGGCGACCTTTATTAAAAGGCAACGAGATCAAAATTATGTATGAGTCGAACGAACAGTACGTTCATTATTATTATTCGTAGATTTAAGCTTTAGATCCATATCTATAGAAGTATCTTGGCAAGTTCAATACTCAATACCTTCACAGTTTTTTGCGCCCAAGAGTCACGGTCGTTCAGCCACGTTTTTGTAAGGAATTTTGGCGCCAAACTAAAATACAATTAATCATTATGTACTGGTCGTATGTAAGTTGATCGATAAAGAATTAAAATATATTTATTTATCAGTAGTTCTCCTACGCAGATAGATGTGGTCTACATACATAGGAATGGCGTGACTTGTTTTTTTAAAACGCTGCGTTGCGTTGTTTGTCATTTATTCTTGAATTTTGTATTTATTTATGAGGGGCCTGAATAGGTGAAAAATAGCACGGAAATGATTAGGTTTAGTCTAAACGTGATGTGTTGAAAGGCTAGTTTTTATTTGGTATTCAGAATACCTACCTAGATACATACAAATGCAGGATAGCCTATGTGGGAGTGGATTAAACACCACTATTTAGCTAATTGGGTTTGTGTATGGCTAGAGATTTATAGATAGTGCACTAAGACCTAGGTCTATATAATTTCGGCACCACTGGTTTTCTTTTTAGGCAGCAAACAGGCTTTATATTAATAATATTGCAATATATAGCAACACCTGAGATGAAAAACACCGCTGGTGATGCAAATCCGCATCAGCTTGCAACACCCATCCGGCAACGTTAAAATAAAAGATATTTTTAATACCAATATGCAAATTAAATCCAATTAAATATTTGATAAATTATTTCAAACTAACTAAATGGAATAGCAAAGAGCAAAAAAATGTTTATCAAGTTTGGACACAGCACAGGTAGGTGGAGGTGTCGAATTAAATGCCGATACTTGACATTTGTTCCTAAAATGCTAATTTAAATTAATTGTAAAATAACTCTCGTCATTACCTTAGTAAATAAGGTTCATCGACCGTCTATTTTTGTGACGAAATAAATATTCGAAGGTTGTATCAGATCACGTCAAGGTAAGGCCATAAGTCCTTTATAGAAAAAAAAATTTTTTTTTTGGTTACGGAACTGATTAACAAAGGTCTACGACCTCGTTTAGATTTTTAAACCATTTGCCATCTTCATGTATTATGTATGAACGGGGTTGGTATGTGATACTCATTTTGGTGGTTATATGGTTCGAAAGGCCGGACAACAACCCCTGGTCTTTGAACTCAATAAGAATGCAGGATTTTTGTTAAAAGGTATCAATTTTATTAATGGTATGACCAAAATGAAGTTCGACGACATTGGAGCTCCTATTGAGAGGTCCTTACGCCACGGCTGATTCATCGGCTGCCGCATGCATCTTTTAATATCACTCTGGCAACACGTGAGCTTAATTTCGGAAGTCGTGATAAGTATTCTTTAATGTTGTTTTTTACTGAGAACTATACCTACACTACAATTACACTTCAGTTACGTACAGTTTTACTACAGACTCACAACACCCCTTATAATTATAGAGACTTCATTTTGACATAAATACAATATTTAACATTTCACTCATTGTTGTCTCACGTTTATTGAGTAGGTACTAGTTTTTACCCGCATCTTCAATCTCGGTCCCGGTCTACCCTACTCTACCATTGTCTACCCTACTGTACCCTGTTCTACCCTGCTCTAGCCTGCTATACCGAACTCTACCCTGCTCTACCCAACTCTACTCTACCTACCTACCTATCTACTTCCCTTATCTACTATTTATCTACCTACTCTAATGTTCTAACTTTTTCTTGCATAAGAATTAAGAACTGCCTCCTGACAATAACAAACAGTAAAAAAGGATAAGCAACGCGTGATGGCGTGACCAAGGGACATAGGGATTCAAACTTAAACGTGATCCATTTGACGACCTAAACGTTTGACAGTTTAAAAGTGCCTGTCATTGGTCTATTTGAAATAAACGCCTGATTTCTGATTTCCTCAAAGATGTAACCTGGCCATTTCCATTCTAATTTCCTCTTCTTCCTTACTTTTAGTGACATCGTCTTTTTTTATTTTCGTTTTCTTATTAGTGTCTGTTATTCTATGTTTTCCTTATGCTAAGAATATTACATTCCTTTATCAGCATCTAAATGTGGTTGAAACATCCTCCCTAGTATTAGCTGATGCAATCAAGGAAAACTAATAAGTAATGGTATTTCGTTTCGATGAATTTCATCGATGACTTTTTTCATTCGATGTCGATTCTCGAAATAATGATGGTGACTCCTTTATTTCGCGAATCGACATTGAATGAAAAAAAGTGTGTGATTGGACACAGGAACCAAAAAAATGGGTAGATACCTGACATCCACATAAGGGTGCTATTCCATAAGAGATGTGCTATGCTTCGTTGCTATGGATGCGTTTGTTATCCACAATCATAGATGCTTAGCTTAGCTTAGCACTGGTTGTAACGAAGTCAACTAAGATATGTTTTTATATGGAAAGGATGCGTGATGGGGATGTGTGCTACGGATGCGTGATGGGGATGTGTGCTACGGATGCGTGCAGTGGATAGCTTCGAAGGTGTATTTATTTTTATTTATTTATTGGCCTATCAACAATTGTTGCACTCTAAATTCAGGAAATATGCGCTTTTATATAAACTTAGTGTACGATATGAAAACGATAGACACAGCTTGTATAAATAGGAAAAATAAATACAATTATAATAGTGCAATACAACACTGAGTTATAGTGCGTTTTTAGCTATGTGCAGAGCATTTTCTTCGCACAGTTACTTTGCGGCGACGCATCTTCGCAGCACATGTTACTCGCACCGATACATAGCTTAGTATCAATGAAAACGATCACATAGTTTTACAGCTTAGCTATATACTTCCTTGCAGAATAACTGCATAGCACATCTCTGGTGGAAAAACAGCCTTAGAGCACAACGTCTGACTTGCCTTTCGCCAAATGTGTAAAGGAATACAATGTATGTATCAGGGTAGGCACCTAAGCTGTACTTCCGGGTCTCAATAAAGTAAGTGCATATAATTGAGACTCATCATCATAAACCTGGTTACTTGATGTCAGTACCACACGTTTGGTTCTTCCATTCCGTTTCATTAGCCGTCACGCTATCACAGACTTCCTTTTCTTTAACATTACTTCTCACACAATCCGTCTAATCATTTCTGGAAGAGTAAGACCACCTCTCTCTCCCCTTTTCCTCCATCAGGTATCCAATATCCAATGGTATAAATGATAATGGTAAGGTAATGTGCAATTAAGGAGCGGATTTTTGTCTGTTACAGTTTGTCAGATACTTATTAGTCTCCATTATTTTTTCTAAAAGGATATGAAAGAGGAAAATACTAAGAAAAAATTGTTGAACAATGTTTGAAAAAGAGGTAACATGAAAAAAGAGACGTAGGACCTGAACGCTCGGTTGGTATTCGGCAACTTCCGTTGCTCACTCAAATATTTCACAGAACTGTAGCAGGAAATTTAAAGATTTCGATATTCAGAATCTAAATTGAATTTGCAGTAGATATTTTTTTTCATTAATGAGAACCTATGTGGTGGTGCAAAATAACAGATTTTCATAGGTTAGGTACTGGATTAGTTTATACAAATTCATGTTTTAAGTATTTTCAATGGAAACCCCTAGGTAGAACACCTACATAAGTTACTCGTACTATGTTTATTTTTTCCAATATCTAGAGAAACATAGGTAATAATAGTACATTTTGATACAAGTGCAGGAAGTTTGTCATTGCGACCGAGGCGAAATTCACACGAGCCGTAGGAAAGTGTGTTATGGAGCCGAGGGCTGCAATGACAAATCTGCACGAGTCGTTTGACACTCGTTTTTCAATACACTTCCGACTTGTGAAATAAAGAAAGAAAGAAAAAATGTTTAATCGTATCTCAAACATACAGTAGAAATATAAGAAATATATAAGTATAGCATTCAAATCTGCTCTGGTCTGTTTCTAATTTCGTGGGGTCGTCCAGCGACTCTGGGGGACGCCTCGCGCCTGATTCGATAAACTAAGTAAAACAAAATAATCACCCGTGACTGTGACGATAAGGAAGGAATAAAAAAGCCCTTGTTGTGATAAACTCAAAAAAGCACTTGGGTGATATACATGCTATATTGAACCTAATAAGAGTGCGATAAGAGGCAGTTTTCGAGCAAGTGTATTGAAAAAAAACGTTATGATCGCGTAAGAATGGTTATGAAGTATAAAGGGCGCTGTTATATCCCTCTGGTAAGTGGATTAGTGACACGTGATTGTAGTCATGATAAAAAGACAACTTTTTACTTTTGAACCAAAACTGAAATTGTGAAAATTCTTCTGGTCAGTAATTAAATCATATTTGTAGTCATGATAACGAACAACTTTCCGCCTAACTGTTCAAAATGTATTCAACTTGCTGATTTTTTTTTCACGATTTCAGGTTTGGCCCCATATATAAAGTTGTTTGTTACTACATCATGACTACAATCACGTGTTAAAATATTTATAGGTCTACAATCATAAAATCCTGAATTCCTTTTGAGGGAACATATTTATCATCCAGACAATTTTCTTTTATAAAAAACCCAAAATAGGTCAAACCTAAAGTACCAAAAAAAACCCCAAAGTATGCCCTTCGAGTAACACACGATGACCATTGATTTTATAATTCGACTTTAAACTGGATAAAGTAATGGTACCTACTGTAATTTTTTATGAAAAAATTCAATATATAGGTATTTTTTTAATATATGGTAATCGCACAGAATTACCGGACGTAGCTGTTAATTAGAGCCAAATCCGTATTACGCAGAATTACAGTTAATCCCACGTAATTCCGATTGGTACTAATTAACTTGGAGATAGGCCATATAGGACTTCAGGAAAATAATTGAGTACTAAGTGTTACGACTAAGCGACTGACGAACCAGCTGAACGTTGCCAGAGGGTCATTTCCATACGGATGATCCGGGGATACCGCACGGTCTCCCGCGAAGCAGCGAGGCTCCTTGTTGGCCATAGTGATGGGATCTGGAGGCAACAGTCCTTGCACACATGCACGATTTAAACGTGGAGCCGCAATGCCTGGACGGAACTCCGCTGTCGCGACAATTCGCGGCATGGCGGACAGAGTTCCGGCTGGATCTCATGGTGAAATAGCGACAGTGACTGTCGCAATCCAGACAGATTATTGCGTTAGATCTTACGGCGTCCTCATCTTCCGCATGATGCAGGTCCTCACCGGGCATGGTAAGTTCGGGAGATTCTTGCACCGGATTCGTGGAAGACGGATTCCGGAAGAAACTCTGGAGAACAGGTAGAACACACAGTGTAGGTGCGCCCCGCGTGGGCAGCTTATCTCGTCGTAGAATGAGTAATAGTACAATATTTCGAGCTCTTTTAATTCTCTCGCTAACTCAGTATAATGTAAAATATTTATGAAAATAGTTTCAGCCGGCTTACTATAACTTTTTCAGTTGCAACGGTAGGTACCTCCTGAACTATGTGGGATTCTAAAACGAGTGCAAACATTGTAGTCATCCAATGACTTCACTCCCTCTAAGGTGGAGCGGGAGTTCGTGCCATGTCAGGCTTGTACTGGCTAAAATTACACCTGTGTCCTTCAGTAGCCTTTGCGGTTTCCTTTTCAGGAATTCTTAGAGGCCCTATTTGGTGCCTCTCTAATCTGTAGTTTACTGACGTATTTTGACTTTACATGGGATTTTAGTGAATACTTGAAATACTTCTCAATACAATAATTTAAATTAATGATGAGTAATTTGCGAACTATATTGTATTTCTTCACGTTGACATTCAGAGCACTTGGCAAAAATCACATTGCGTCAACACCCGCGAGGGCCATCGCAATGCTTTGTTTTAATTAGACAGTCGGATTCCCCTTGTCCGTGCCAGTTCTGAGCTGACCGTTGAACGGCGGTCGTATTATTTGTCTGCAATACAATATAAAGTACAACTGGTTAAATAGGTAAAAACGATACAGAGCCTTGGCTAGTCACAGGGTCCCATGTCTTAAAAAAAAATCGTTTATGGTTTACCCTACGAGACGGTAGAGGATAACATAATGTTGCGAACGTTGGCCTACGTTTGGGCTCCTGTATCACGGGGGCCCCGTATCATTGATATGGCAGATACGGCGGTAGCTACTCCCCTGATACAAACTCTATAGGCAACCCTATATGAATATTATAGTCGAGTCCAATGACCTGAAGGTACCGTCAACTGTCTACATTGAAATACAAACATATAATACATTGGAATAACATGGTAGGTTTACTAATAGGAAACCCATAATAACGAATGCACGCTGTCACGAAAAACCTCACAGTTTTCTGAATAATGTAATTGGAGATGGCCTGGTTTCGGTGTCAAGTTTTGCGTTGTAGCGTGCAAATGCACATGTTAACGAAAGTGTTTCGGATTAGTAAACGGACCGGCCTGATGGTCTAGTGGTTAGTGGCCCTGACTGCTATGCCGGAGGTCGTGGGTTCGATTCCCACCCAGGACAAATGTTTGTGTGATGAGCACGATAATTTGTTCAGTTTATGGGTGTAATTTATCTATATGTATGTATTTAGAAAGATATACGTATGTTTATCAGTTGTCTAGTACCCATAACACGAGCTCTGCTTAGCTTGGGACTAGACGGCGTTGTGTGATAGTTGTGGAAATATAAAAAAAAAAAAACATACGGGGATGTGTTATTCCATATTGCATTTTTCGGGATCATATAACTCGAGATGGCATAATGGTTTCGTTGCCGAAATATTCGTTGTAGCGTGCATTCGTTGTTACGTATTTCGGATAAGTAAACTTTTGGGAAAATGTTGTTCGAGGTTACACTTTCGGCATCATGTAACACACGTCTGGACGATTACCGGATGGGCGGACAGCGAGCTACCCATTGCTCGCTGTCCGCAAGCCCGCGTCCGGTGGCCTTAAACCGTCCGTCCGGGATTGGAAACCGTTGGCGGCGCTTACTGCGTAAGCGCCGTTGCCTTTTGGTTAAGATCAAAGAGTAATTGCAAACACCGTAAGTTTGTAATTAATATAAGAATAATTAAACAACTAATTTCTCGGAATAAATATTTAGTAAGACATAGGTAGGTACAGATAGTGGTTCCGGGTCTGATCTTGTATTATTTGGGTTTAAATTTTTTTGAACACACCTACGGTACTAAAGAAATTCTGATATATCTCAATAACCTAAAGTTAGTTTTTAAGTCTAATTGAAAATAAAATACGGCATATATATAGATAATTTTACGTAAAATTAATAATTATTAGTACTAGTTGGAGAGCAATGGTGGCCGAGTGGTAAAGGTCTCGACTTACGAGTTGTGTAGTTTATTTCATCACCACTGCTCTCAAAACGGTGAAGGAATACTTCGTGAGGAAACCATGTCCCAGAACCAAATAATTCTAAGATATGTGACATCCATCAAACTACACTGGGCCTGTATGAAGGATTACGATTACGACCCATTCTACTGCCTCCTTTCTTAAGAAAAGGCTTGCGTCCCAGCTGTGGGAACATTATATGGCTGATTATACTCATGCTTAAGTTGAAAAAAAGAAATAGGAATTCAGCCTCCCAACCAGCTGAATTTATATACAGTGTTCGTCAATCGAATCCATATCCCGCATATAACACCTTATCAGGGACAAACACTCATATATTATTCATACTCGATCGATCCTGATTTACGAATGCTTTGCTTCACTATAACTTGTTTTCAATATTTCCAGCGACCGAATATAAAGGATAGTCTTGAACACCGTCATGAGTTCGTGCGGAACTCCGGAAGAGACGCCCGGGTGTCGCCACTGTGTGGACCGCCCGGAGGACACGGTGGAGCACACAGTAGAGAAAAAAAAACACCGTTATGAAATTTGCGAGTCCAGGGTTTTTCCAGTTCATGAAATGTTGAGTTGCAAACTCGTAGACAACTTGTTTTTATACCACCTGAACTTTTCTACGAATAAGCTATGAATCATAGCATAAGTCATTTCCTTGATTAATTGCTGGAAATTTATTTCGATGGCTACAAAAAATAAAGCTGAATAATTTCAACAATCACAAAAAAATGTACTATTGCGCCTGATTGCGCCTCACCATCAATGATTGTGTCACTGTTAACCATCTGGTGGGATCACAGTTAAGCACTAGTTATATAGTTTATATTGTTAAAAAAAACACTAGGAAAATTAAAGACAAGGAAAATTACTTGAGTGAAGAATAAGACTAGGCGTAGCACGACGGTACATCGTGGGGATCTTACCCGTACGTATAAGCTCTTTGGGAACTCATTCATGCGTACAGCTAAGGAGTGGATTACCCTGCCGGAGTCAGTTTCCTGATAGCAACGACTTAAGGGTCTTTACTTGTAGGCAAGCTTGCTTCGGTCGGCGAAATCATCGCGTACCTTAATCAGGTGACATATTGCTCAAACGTGAGACTATCCACAATAAAAAAAAATCCTTGAGCACATAATTATGTACATGACCATTTTTGACACTTCTGTGTACAGTACGGACGTCTGATCTTGGCGAGTCTGAAGTTAGAAAACTCGTGAAAAGATAAATGGTTTAAATAAATAAATGCAATTTGCTGTTGTTATTGCTGTTAAAAACTGTTATTGGCATTTATTTTTTTTAAACCTTCATTTTGGTACGAGTTTTCAAGCGCTAAAATTCGCAGAGCCTATCTTCAGACTCGAAGATAAAGCATTCTTTAAGCATCGATAACCTATCAAACAAGATGACAATCAGTGCCGAGCTCTTTCATCGCAACTCATCGCTTAATTGGCAATTATTTGATCGCGATCGTGTTAGCTTTACAAGTAACTAGGTAAGTACCGTAGACTGCAATCCGTTACTTACGGTGCAACTTACTTTTCTTTTCTCAAACTCAACACGTTATAGAAAAATATAAAGTAAGTACAAAGCGACAGCCAATAAGTCGTCGACCTATACCAAAGTCAAATGATTTCGTCCGGCACTGAGGTTAGCCCATTATAATTTCAAAATCTAGTGTTTTTGTGGGGCCCGGCGCCGATGGAATATTTACCAACTATACATAAGAAATAACTACAACAATTCCGTCTAGAATCTAGTTTTTAAAATGATCTATTAAATGTCCGCCAGAGGTCGTCGTAGAGTCAATGCATTACGTACAAATCGACCTTAAATGCTCGTCAAAGTGGCATTAAGTTAATGATGCAGATGGCAATAAACAATTATTAAATAAAAAAAGAAATGATTTTCTCGAGATTTTTTGTAGATTAGCTTGTGAGTGCGCAGTAGAAAATGTTCGAAATTCAAATTTCAAATCCTGATTCCAAATTCAAACGCTCTGTTCGGATTCATACCAGTTGTAAAATATTTTGAATTCAACATAACCATGATACATGTATTCCTGGAATAACGAAGGCAAATTGATTCTCATGGTGACCGTAGGGCTGGCGTTTGAGACAGCCGGCGGAGAACGCAGCGTGTGGAGGTCACCGGAGGTCATACTGTGAAGTGTTTACTTACACTCAAAACGGTATTGCTGGTAAAGTTATGTTTGTGAATTTACAGTTTCAGTAGTGAGCGCAGTCATCACCTATGCGTAATTTCTTCTACTTTCTGTTTTTTTTTCTGTGTGCCTGTAACATACAGACATTTAAGGGAAGGGTTCCGTAGTCAACTAGGAACCGTTATAGTTTCGACATGTCTGTCTGTCCGTCCGCAGATAATCTTGGCCGTTAGCACTAGAAAGTTGAAATTTGTTACTAATACTCATGAATAATCTAAAATCGGTTCACGCAATCCAATATAACCACCAAAAACCTAACATACATAACCCGCCTAGGTTGTAGTAACCCAATTTCCTAAGAGATGGCGGGCACTGGATCTGGTACTTTGGGATACTTCGCGCTATTAAGTCGTAGTTTTGTATAGAAATTTGTTCGGGAAACTACGTTACTCTTCATTGAGTGTGGCCTGCCACGCTCTTGGCCGGTTTTTATAAAAAAAAAAAAAATAGTAACAATTCCTTATCGGAATAAAAACTATTCGAAACTCAAGGATAAAACGGAATTATTTCATGTCTGTAAAACCGAATTCAAATGAATCTGAATGATATTATTATTCTATATATTTGAATCCAGATAAAAAATTTCATATTTATGATCCGTGATCTACACTTCCTGAGATCTAACCATGGATTTGGATTCATCATGATAATCAGCTGAAAGACGTCCACTGTTGGACATAGGCAGCGTCACCATAACTACTGGTCTCTCTCATCCATCGTATTTCCGCGACCCTCGATCATCGGTCCACCTTTTGGGAGAGATTGTGGTCGCCACTCGAATCTAGAACCCTCCCTCCTCCTCCTTCCTTCTTTTCGTCCCCATCTCATCAATTGCTGTCTGTTCTACGAGCAATGTGCTCTGCCCACTGCCACATAAGTTTGTTGACTTTTCGACGATATGGACTTCAAAGAAAAACTTAAGAGAGCCGAATAACGTTTAGACAGCGATGAACACTCACTTATAGGTACAGTACAAAATATGTTGCCCACTTTAAACTTAGCACTTTGAAGTCGGGTGTTCCGAAATCCGAACTATGCGCATATTCGAAAATTAGATAAGCATTCACTATATGACTCTTTAAAAGAATCAGAATTGTTCGAAATTCGCAACGGTCAAGATATTTCAGCCGTACTATGTTAGGTATCCAAAAAAAAAATTAAGTGCTTTGCAATATGCACATCTGTTCTGCCAAGAAATAAGGGTGTAGGCGCATTATACCTACCAGTATTCGCCTACTTCTGTCATGTCACTCAGAGTCACAGCACACAACGCAGCTTTATTGATGAAAATGAATTTACGATCTTAGATTCAAGCTTAGTCAGCTGCTATTCTCATTCCAACCCATACAAAAACCTAGCTAGCTAGCGCATCCCATTCCTACATCCATTTAGGATGATCCGTAATAGGACCTGGCCATATCATATTTTAAATCGGTAGGTATTCGTTTTTTTAAAGCAATTAAAAGGTATTTTCATTGGATTAAAGGACGTAGCTCGGAGGACCAGTTTTTTTGCAAGCGTGAACCTATGATATCCTAAATGAATGGTTATATAATATCTATATAAACAGTTTAAATGTCAATAAATCTTATTGACATTTATCAAAATAATTAATACTAGAAGGTGGAATGCGAGTCGAAGGTGACCGCGACGATCTCTCTGCCTCGATCCTGGTCGACACAGGTGTGAAGGGGCCCGCGGGCCGATTAACGATTATATGCAAATTACTAGCTGCTGCCCGCGACGTTGTCTGCGTGAAGGCTCTATAGCTCCAAAAATACCTAAGATGGCAGTGTCGCTATAGCTTTATAAGTAAACAACTTTAAAAATAGCATTGCCTTATAAAGTTCCCGCTGCTGGGATCCTTTCTAGGAGAGGGAATGGACCATAACCCACCACGCGGGCCCAATGCGGATTGGTGGATGACACATGTCTTCGAATTTTTGGTTCTAAGACGTTCACAGTCACAGTTTCCTCATGATTTCCTTCACCGTGTTAAGAGCAGTGGTTATGAAATAAATTACACAAAGTAATACGCCTGGCTAGGTTTGAACCCCCGACCTACAACTTGTAAGTGCCTTTACCACTCCGCCACCACACTACGATGGTAGTTATACTGCCAGAAGTAAAGAGAGTCAGGACTGGTGACGCGGGAGCAAGCGACGTACAGTTGCCCGCAGAAGAAGCCACTCGTCCTGAAGTTGAAACTCGCTGTGACTCACTGTCTGCCCCTGCGACTTATTGATGGTCATCGTGAAGCAAATATTCACGGGGAACTGTACGCTGGACTGGAACGGGAAGTTATGAGGTACAAATACTGCCTTGACGACGCCACAACCCGTAAGGATTTTTGCCTCAATGGTGTGTCTGTGCAGCGAGATGACTTTAAGACGGATCTTGTTATACAACTTTGGTGGAGATAAGTTCCGAAGATGCATAATCGGGACTCCGACTTTCAGCTTTCCCCTCAATCCCTGAGAGAATTCATTCGTTAATTGCTGCAGCCTGATCATTTTTGGACGTCAAAATGGACCGCCCACCCACCAAAGAATTCTGCTGGTGCGGTAAACGACTGATTTCCCCGTACACACAGCGAATGAATTCTCTCTAAGCTGGATAACACTCTATCGAGAGACTCTGGAAGAACCACCTGTCCACGTCTCTCTCGGTGGGCTTTGACTCGCGGCGGACTTTGGCAGAGGCCATGATCCGGAGCGAAGAAGAGTGGCAGGCGGCTAAAATTCGATTGCGAACTGTACTTGTGGATAACTACTGTCTCTCGGCCTGAGCTCTAAGTCTCTGCAAACGCTCGACACGCACGACTCTCTTTCGCGCAACTAAGAGGTCCTTACATTTTGTTCATGAAGACGTTGAGAACGGTCCAACCTCGACTCTCGTGCACGTAACTCAGAGGTTTTCAGATTTGGTTGTGCAAGGCGTTGCGAACATTCGACACTCGACTCTCGTACGCGTACCTGAGAGTTTCTCTGACTTTGTTCAGCAAGTCGTTGTGAACGTTCAGGTGAAGATTCTCCCTTACGACGTACTTTTGCTGCCCGTGCTTGAGAACTATGTTTAGAAAGTTGAGACCTGGCTCTCTTAGGCATTTTCAAACGTTTAAAAAAATGTTAACAGCGTGTAATATTCTAGCTCTGAAAATAACTGTTGATTACCCCTGAAAAGTACTATTGGTTAGCCCTGAAAAGAACTGTTCATTAGCTCTGAGAAGAACTGTTGCTTAGCTCTGAGAAGAACTTTTGCATAGGTGTATTTTTAAGAACGAAATCTAAAAAAAGTCGCACCAAAATTATTATACTTCGCGCACGACCGTAGTGGGCGGACCTGCGGTTTACTGCTTACCTTACCCCCGCCTTGGTGACGCTCACTTCGCAACGGGCCGTGCAGCAGAAATCGTAATATTTTAATTTCGCCATAGCTTCAAAACCAAACGTTCAATTTTAATCATTCAAAGACCAAATATTATTTACATAAACTGTACTTAGTGATGAAATATTTTTTATTGATAAGGATACATAGCAAGAATAAAACAAATGCGTTTAAATGTAGTTCAAAAAAAAAACAATTTGCCATCTATGAATTATAAGAATAACTAACTATTTACCTTCCAGCGAGATGAAATTTAAATTATGAATATCTAAAAAGAGGTAATATGTAACTTGATTTGAATTTTATGTATCTTAATAGATGGCGCTGCTTCAAATTGTCTTTTACATTCTTTAAACTATATTTCTCTGCCCAAGTTACTTAAATGACGTAGTTTTTATTGTGTAAAGCTAGATAATAGCATGGCTTACTCAAAAACAACATTTAATTATGATTCGTTAGCTTACACGCTGTCACAGAATGCGTAAGAAAAATAAAGATTCACTGCTCCTCCCCCGTAGGTGATAGCGTGATAATATGTAGCCCATTGCACGACCCGGCCTCTTAGTTATATTCATGTAAAATTTGAAGTAAATCCATGCAGTACTGTTTGAGTTCAGTTCGGACATACATACAGACAAACAGACAAAAATTCTAAAAACTATATTTTTGGCTTCGGTATCGATTGTAGATCACGCCCCAAGTATTCTTTTAAAAAAATATTCAATGTACAGTTTTGACTTCTCTACGATTTTATTATATGTATAGATATACTTCAAGTGGAAAGGAAATACGAATGATTATCATGCATCTAGTTTTTTTCTTTGCATGGCAGGTTGTTTCGCTGAGGACACGATATTTGAGATGGCTATTGCAAGTTACAATGGCAGTAATTGATCCCTATCTATACTTACGTAGTACAGTCAAAACGTTTTGGGAACACATAAAATAAATTATAGTATTGCGTACAGCTTAGGAGTGGAATTCTTTGCCACAGTCTGTCTGTCCTGATAGCTACAACCTAGGGGTCTTTTAGTCAAGAGTGAAAAGGTTACCTATAGGCAAGCCTGTTCAATCTATAAATATATAAAAAGCGTGGAATAATACTGACACTGTAGTAAAGAAAGTGAAGCTGAAAGTTTTAAGAGATGTCAGCAAAACCGTAGGGAGCCCAACTCTACCAGGACCATGGGAAGTCTGAAATTGTACTTTTGGGTCCTGGAACACAAGACAAGGAGGAAACATAGGTTTAGTTTGGCAGTAGTAAGTAAAAGTCTGACATAATCTCCCATTCCACCCGAAAGGGAGAAGTCATTGGATGATTTCCCATATTAAAAAAAAAACTAAATTCCAAACTACGACGTTCAATTTGCTGTTCATAATGTGCCTTCGTTCAAATTTATTTCTTTATAGGTAATTAAAACGTCGAAACGTTTAGATGACTATGTTTATAGTTTTATACACGTGCCGACAGATCTACATGATCAAAGTGTTTTTACGGAAATACTTATTTATAAACTAAAGTATTTGCACTGTCGAAGGTTGTCGAAAGTTAGTTTAAAAATGCATTGATGTAAAAACAGAAAGTAGTTGGTTCGGTGCAAATATTGGAAGTGAATGTGTGAGAAAGGAGTTTTGATGGAATTTATCATATTATTTAAGGTGGTAGGACCCGAATTGGAAAACCAAATGTGGTCCTGCCAAACTTTTACGCAGAAAAAAAAGAGGAAGCCAAAATATATAAGAGGATCATATGAACGATGATAGGGCTAAAACAGGGGTGACTATACTGAGATGGAGATGGATGGAGGAAAATGTGAAACGGGCCATTACCTAACGCGTCTTAATTTTCACTCTGTCTTTCAAAACAAATAATGAGTAAGTACAATGCAAGTACGTCCAAAATTACATAGTCTACATCTAGATCTAATCCTTAATTCTATGTACTACACAGAGTCCTGTGTAGTACATAGAATTCTAGATAGTATAGTTCCTAACTACATAAAAGGAGCACAGGATGCCTGAAATTAACAGCCATCAAGCGTTGATCCGATTTTTTATAAGCTATTAAATTAAATAATAAGATCACAGTCTCAGAATGCGCAATTAGAATAGTTCAATAACTTCCGCGGGATTTAATATATTCACATTCGGATCACGTAAAAATATGGACGGACACATTCATTAAATGTTTTGTATCTGACGCGTTTACTACGAATAGTAAGATGAATCACTTTATTTATAATAATCTTGTTTAATGTGGCGTAATTATGGCTTAATATTATGTATTTATGGACCAAAGAAGTGGTTAAAAAGAGTAGGTATTTTTGGCTACTTAGATGTGTTTAAACTTGTCTATAGAAGGCAAAATTTTTGGACAAAAGACCAAAGAGGGTTGGTCGTTTATAGTTCTTTGGTCCTTTTGTATTTAAAAATGCAGTAAAATGACACTGGATATTTTATATTTTTTCATTCTCCCCTTCCTTCTCTGTTGTGAAGACAGTATATGAGGTTAGATCGTGATTAGAACATTATTGATAGATGAGCCATATTCAAATGTCAAAGTAAGAAGGTTTTTTGTCGAAGAATATTTGAATAATGATGAGTTTGTATTGCCTGCACAAGTTCATGCACGCGCATCATGACAGGAAGTAAAAAAAAACAATAAGTTTAAATTAACGTCAAATTACACACGTTGGGACCTGCGCGATCGCCTGTTTGTTTTTTTTTTCGAATCGACGATGATCGGTCACTTACATCATGTGCTGCATGATAAATTTTTGTCACTGAATCTACGGGAGCTGGATGAGGGCTTCATCATGGATATTGCTGAAAATCTGTCCTATTCAAGGACAATCTATTCAATTCAAAAAATAAATTAAATTTAAACTCAATTCCCCACAATCCCTAAAATAAGTCAACGAAGGGAAATCCGATGAAATGTGACCTACCACCTCCTTTGTACAAAACTGATAATATTTTTTTTATCTGAGTATGGAATTGCATGATATTTTTCAAGCATAATTTGTTAAAATAATAAAATTGTTAAAAAAATATTTAGTAGGTATTAGTTAATTAATTTTTTTAAACACTAAACATTTTATTTGGAAATCTTTTGTAACATTATGTTAGTTTTTTTGTTACCTTTTAGATATGGTACGGCAACAGCAGCACATTTTATAGGGATTACAAGCAGCTCAAACTACTTCTTTTCCTTCTTTCGCCCTTATCCCATATTACTTGAGGTCGGCGCAACACGGTTTTTTCATCCACTCTGTCCTGTCACCCGTCACACAGTCAGTAAATCCCTTTTCTTTCATGTCACTTACAAAATCCATCCATCTTTTCTTTTGCTTCTCTCTTCCTCTCCATCCATCTACGTGTAAACTCAGAATTATTTTAATGATATTCTTTTCACCCGATATGATTGATGACCGATATGCCTTTTCTTCAGAACTATTTCAAACACTACTTTACATCTATGATTTACATTGTTTTATGACTGAATGTCAGAGCTTAGGTCTTCCAAGCCTCCCAACTTCATAATCAGATCAGTTCGATGGGACCATTTCATCAAAACCTTCGGCAATCAAGTTTCGGCGTAGTTGGCTATCTTAATTGAGATAATTTTTGACTACCCGATAAATATAATAATTTCGATAATTCCGATAACCACCCATGGCAGTTTCATTTCAATTATTGATTTTTTTTTTATTTCAAATGCTGAAAAGTTTCCTCAATTCCTCATGGATCTCAATATCAAAAGTTGAATTTTAATAACCTCCTTTTTTAAAGTTGGTTAAAAAGTAGCTTTAATGGATAAAGGCAACCTTTTGCTTATGTTAAAAAAAATGTTTGTTTACATACAGTCGCCCAAGGCTCCCAAATAAGGGATGAAAGTCCCAAATCACTAAATAATTAGTAAAGTTCTAAACCTATAAAACACGACCACATAATAACGACATGCATTTAATCACAAAAAAATTGGTCCTTTCAGCAATAAATCTTTCGAACCACAGGACCAATTTTTTGTTCGAAAAGCTTGAATGGACCGAATGACGTAGCCAGAAGTTACGCTCTTAATAAGAGAGCTTTGGGAGCACCCTGCGATACGGATATTTGTAAAGCTCAGTGGCTGGGCGCCCCAGTTACGATTTGAGGGGCGGCGCGAAGGCACACAGCTACCGCATCACTCGCACCGCACGCGGCTCTACGTACTTAATCGCAACAAACCGTTCGCAATTTAAATATTGAGACCATAACTTATTTTATGAAAATAAAAAAAACATTTTTTAAATCTTAGCACACCTACTTATATTTTTTTTTAATTCGAAAGGAAAAGAAGAAATCGGAGTTTAATTTTCGAATTCGATTTTTAAATACAGTGATTTTTTTTTAATGATACGCAGTGTTGTTTAGCTAATTAATTTTGAAAAGAAAATCTACATGTTTATGAGAAAATTAAAATCAAAATGTTTCACAAAAAGTTTGAGCACTACGTAATATTTTGTTTGATAAAACAAATAACAATGATACTGTTTGTAAGTGGAAGACCGACGGACAGTGGGAAAACATTATTTACGAAATATCAATTATCAGATTTAGCATATAATGTGTGTGGTGATTTGGCACTTGAGTTAAATGTGGTAAGATTTTTTCTTTTTTCTTTTTTTATATTCCTAATGCAACAGGCTAAAAATAAAATAATATAATTTATAAATCTTGCAGTGTCCTAAAATCGATGTAACCTACTTTATACGTTTTCATCTTTTTCACCGAAGAAAAACTTACAGTAATTTTCCACTGTTTTTATTTTTACTCAATAGTATCTACTAATTTTGAAATATATCACAAAAATAAAGCGGTCTGAAACTATGATTTTGAAGAAAAGTAGTTATTGTTTTAAAAATGGTTGGTTTAATTGTTTTGTTTGTAAACGCAACAACGTTTGTAGAAGAAATCCCTCAGGCGTTTTTTTTTTTACAAAAAAAGAAGTAAAAAACTGCTTTATTTTTTCAGTAGATTTTCTATTATTAATCATAAGATATCCCTACATAGGGCGGGACTCGTCATTGTACCGTACGTTTTAGGTTCCATAAAAACAAACTATAAAAAATATTTTTTTAACTTGGGTAGCTGAATTATTTTTTATTCTAATATAATTATATTTATAATTATAGGATTAGATTATAATAAAAAATAAGGGTCTATTTTTTAATGTAGATACTCTAGGATAAGGCAACAAATTGTGTATTGCATTACCTACTACTTACTAAAATTCTTTATAATACGCATTTCCAAAAAAAAAAAAATGAAACACATTCTCCTTGCACTATCTAGTGGCAAAATAAATAAGTGCATTACAATAACATTTTTATTGACAGTTAGGATTGATAGTAAGTCACACACGGGTTAAGGGTGATCGCTATCAACGATCGTCCAGACTCGGATAGTGTGCGCTACATCCCGCCGATAGCGCAATCAATAGGCCGAAATATTGCCTGCAGTAAGTGCCCTCTTAATTATTATATTGATAAATGTACAGGGTGACCAAAATGCGTAGCCTAGACTTGCACTGGTTAGCTGTTTTTTAGGTTAGTTCCGTACCTCGTTCTTTTTTTTTGTCAGTCTTTAAACGTTTATTATCGCATTTGTTATTTGACTAGCGCGCAGGTGGTGCAGGTCCGGTAAAATTAATATAATATAATCTACATCTACACTAATATAATAAAGAGGTAAAGTTTGTTTTTTTGTTTTTTTGTTTTTTTGTTTGTAGGGGGTAATCTCTGGAACTACTGGTCCGATTGGAAAAATTTTAGCAACAATAGAAAGCTGCTTTACTCCTGAGTGACATAGGCTATATTTTATGTACGCAGGCGAAGCCGCGGGCAGTGGACCAGTAGTTCCAGAGATTACCCCCTACAAACAAAAAAACAAAAAAATAAAAAAACAAAAAAACAAACTTTACCTCTTTATTATATTAGTGTAGATATCAAAAGGAAAAATCAGGACCCTGCCTAGTATAATCACTTTGTTGTCAAAACCCTTTATCTCGAGAACGTGTGGAGGTGTGGATTTCAACTCGATAGTTGAAATTTAAACCATATACTTAATTCTGCGATCCCTTACTAAAATCAAATTTCTAAGTACGAAAAGTTACGGTCGTTTATGTCGTAAAAATATACATTTTGACACTCTTAAATGAATCAAAATTCACGGGTACTTCCTGTTGACCTAGAACCTTGAAATTTAGCATGAAGCAAAGGCCCAATTGCACACGTATAGGAATAAATCTGAAAACTGAAAATTTGTGAGTAGGTACGGCATAAAAAAAAAAACCTTTCGATTCGGAAAACATTTTCGAGAGTCGATTCGGAATTTGAATTATGTACATAATTGATTTGGTACGGTACCCTCCATGCACGAGTCCGACTCGCACTTGCCCAGTTTTTTAAGGGTTCTCCCGGTGGCCTGGAGCCTGGAGGGTGAAGAAATCCTGTTTCTCCCCCCAGTTACATGGACGGTTGGCTTGCGGGGGATTGTTTGGTGGCAGGTCCGAGTTTGTAGAAACGTGATATTAATTAGTTCCACCCTGTATATTGTGTTCTTTATCAGACAGCACTCTGTCGGCAATGACACTGAAACAACTGAACTTGAACAGTCTGTTTTTTTTACGTTATCAAATCAATGGCATGACGCAAAAATTCGGCAGATACCTAGTTTGTATGATATAATCCAATTCCTAGTAAATCTGAGCGAGTGAGTACGCTGTGCGTATTGAGATAACGAGCTCGGGGGCCTTATGATGCCTGCCAGGGTGCGGGTAGTTTGAAACAGCAGTCCTGGTCGTTGAACGAAGTAGAGTTATGGTCAGTAAAAGTCCCACTCCATGCGGAGTGGGAGAAATTATTAGATGATTTCCCCCCTAAAAAGTCTAAACTCTATCAAATTCCGTTGTGGAAGAGGACAGTGCCGTCTAGTAGGCTTCTCTTGCTCTAGGGCAGAGCTAGAAGAGAAGAGGAGAACAGTAGTGCCAGACTTTTACTGACTAAAATCAAACCTATGTCCTTCAGTTGCCCTTTGCATTCTAAAAACGTGAGTTTTATTTTCTGACATTCTATGGTTTGCTAACTTCTGAAGATGCACCTTTGATGACCCGACCAGTCAGTCCGAACCTGTACCGGATAGCCGGAAGGCGAGCTGTCCATTGTTCGTTCTTCGTGTCCTCCACCGTGCCCTCCTAGAGGTCCACACTATGATGACAACCAGGCAGTTCTTCTTAATCCAGTTCAGGAACCTCCCGAACTTACTACGTCCGGTAATCATTACATAGTATAAAACAAAGTCTGTCTGTCCCTATATATGCTTAGATCATTAAAACTAAGCAACCGATTAAGATGCGGTTTTTTTAATAGATAGAGTGATTCAAGAGGAAGGTTTATATAATACATGAATAATATATTTAATATAAGCATTGCTCCCGTGCGAAGCTGGAGCAGGTCGCTAGTGCATTAATATAACATAGTTTAGGCATAGTAAAATAATTTCAATGACACGAAATGACGAGCAGGTAACGCCGTTGTTTCTCATGAATCTAATTTTCTAGAGAAAATTTAGATCTTGTACAAGAGTTTAGTATCATTTTTGTCTGCAAAAATAAAGTATTCACTTTAGTTTTTTCATTATGGATCTTTATTTATTTTACAATATTCTGGTAATTAAAAATTAATTTAGATGTCATACAGAGATCACCCTGTACTTAGGTATCATATTATATGAATCTATAAATAGTGAACCATTGAGTAATTTTCGCTTCGTAATTAAGAACTAAAGTGAAGCCTGAAGTTAGGTATTGGTTTGACAACATGAAACTTTGTCAAAATACCGAAAAGCAACTCGACGTACATTGTCATTCAACCGCTCTTACGTGATTATGACGTTATTACACATATTTCTTCAGATATTTTGGTTACACAGATATCTTGTGAATGTTATGTAGGCCTTTACAGAAATCAAAACATAAATTTGTGTAGGAGTAATCTAGTAAAGAACTCTGAAAATCCGCCATTTTAAGTGAACTTTGACTTCCCATAATGTTATATATTAAAAATATGAAAATAATACTTTTATAGAAGCCTTACGCATTATTTAATCGAGATTCTAAATGATGTAATATTTTTTTCAAAAATCCTTAAGGGTTTAATAAAAACACGTATCTATTTACTGGAATATTTTTTGTGAAACATTTCAGTAAATCGTAGAATTATTGAATGCCAACAGTTTTCAGGTGTTATCTCTCTTTTTATGCATTTCTTTTGCATCTTTGGATTATGTTAAATGAAGCAACAAGCTTTTAAACCATGCGCGACGTTGCCGATAGGCGAGTGAGGAAGGCCTACCTAAATCCAAATTAATTGATGCCCTAAAATAATCTAGTTACTACCTAAGTCTTTTTATTTTTTAGTATGAATATAGGGTCACCTTTGACTACTATCTCACCTGATGATATGCGATAATGCTAGAAGTAGAACCTTTACACTCGTGGCTTAAAGAGCTAGGTTCAGTAGCGTAGAGCCTGTGGGACACCGCACCACACACCTGTATCAAAATATTTAAAACTCTGTTTAAAAAAGGCTTATGTTTAAGTTACCACCAAATATAGTAACAAATAGCAGACAAAAATAGTAAATGATCACCAAAATGAAACTCGCATTTTAATGTAAAATTATAACCAAAGTTTTAACACTTTGCTATCCTATTTAAGCAAAATGACTCCAAATAAATCATGGTTAACCCAAAAATAGTAAATGATCACCAAAATTAAACCAGCATTTGAAAGTAAAGTTATAACCAAAGTTTTACATCCTGCTATCCTATTTAAACAAAATGAGTCCAAATAAATCATTATTATCCCTAAAGTAGTAAATGATCACCAAAAGTAGTAAATGATCACCAAAATTATACCAGCGTTTTAATATAAAATTATAATCAAAGTTTTTACTTCTTGCTATCCTGTTGAAGTAAACTAACTCCAAAAAAATCATTGTCAAAAAAATCATCGGCGGCGGCGACCTCTCGCGCCAATTAATGGCAGGCGATCGCGTCCTTCTGTGAAGCAGTAATGCTCGTAAAGGAGGAGTCCGACCGCATAAGGCAAAGGCAACAGCGCCCTCGCCGTAGCCGTCGCCGCCGCGATCCTGCCGATATCTGGCCACGGTAGACACTGGCTCGCGGACGGTGAGCAATGGGTAGCTCACCGTCCGGTCGCCTGGTAACTGTCCAGACCGAGTCCAAGTCGTCAAAGGCACGCACTGTTCCAGCTCCTCAAGGAATTGTCAGCAAACTGTAGGGGCCCTTCAGGGTCGAAACCTTCTGGAGTCGCCGTTTGTTGTGAAAGTGTTACCGCGGCTCTAGGAATAAGGCAAGGAAGGAATGGGATAGGTAGGTTTTTTAGTCAGTAAGAGTCTGACACTGTCTCCCGCTCCGCCCAATTAAAGAACCCCTCCCGGGTTTCGTCATTCGATGATTTTCACCTACGTAGTAGGTTAGGCCGTTTATGTTATGGAGCCGAAGATTGCATTGACTTTGCACGTGTCTCAAACGACATTTTTCAATGCTCACTGAAATTAATGAACGGGAGACGATCTGCGACTCGTGGGGGACGATGCGCGTTCAGCCTGATACAATAAATGTAATAACATTATGGTGGGGTTCCCACCCCACCATAACAACTACAGGCTGTCCCTCCGGATAGCCTGCGCCTTTTCCTGCACTAGTATGGAAAATTGTCTATTGCATTAGAGGCATGAACAGTGCGACAAGAGTGTGTTTTCGAGGGAGTTTGTTATTTGATAATACGCCTACTTTTTATGGCAATCACAGTGATTTATTTAGGTAGAAATAACACATTAATTTGCTCGTCAAGATTTGGTGATCATTTACTAAATTTGGTGGTCGAATACAATTTAAAGTGGAGTCGTGACTAAAATAGCTGGTACTTTTGTAATTTTAGACTTTATTTTTCTGGTGTTAAGTAGATATTTTTGGCTACAAAACTAAGGGTACCAAAGCATTTTATGGTGCTTAATATATTTATCCCCTTTAAAAAATATGGCGCTTTTTTTGCAAATGCTTGGTTTACCCTACGAGACGGTTGTGGGTTGCGAATTTTTGCCTACGTCGGGGTCCCTACAGTGCGAGGGCCCTGTATCATTGATACGGTATATATGACGGTAGCTACTCCCGTGCCTAAGTTGTAGCTTTCAGGACACGCAGAAGCCGGAGGGAATCTCATTCAAAACATACATTTTGCGGTTTAGTGCGTTCTGGGTCGAGAACTTGTGTCTGTCCTCGCGTGATACCTATGGGCCTTACGTGCTTAAATCATATTCAAAAGAATGCACAGACGTAAGTTATTAGTAATAACTCACGTCTTAACTTAATACTCACTTACGCCGCACGTAGCAAGTAGGTAACTACGTTTTCAGTTTTAACTTCCATCAAGCTGTTATAGTTGTTTTGTCATGAAATCAATGATTTAAAAACATTAATGCCATTAACGGCTCTTATTGCTGTTAACAGCAGTTATTGGCATTTTTTTTAAACCTTTATTTTTGATAGATTGCGTAATCCCTAGGGGGGTTGAAGTTAGACTCTGTGAATTTTAGCGCCAAGCCAAGTTACAATGGTGTCGTTTAGAGTTAGCGTTTGCAGATAGCCACGACCCAATTCCTTTGATGAAATGACGTCCGAACAAGGGAATGAGGGTGTTCTAAGATGTCATTCACCAGGTGGCAGCACTGAGGCGTCAGGTCCAGGCACCTGTCAAAACGCTTATGTTACTGACATTAGCTAGACATCAACGTCAACGTCAAACGTTAGACGTCAACGTCATATATAAGTTTTCAAAGTAAAAGACCTGACGGCTAAGTGGCGCTAGCTGGTGGTGTGAATATTTCTAAACACCCTCATTGGGGGCGTGGTACAAGCGCTAACTCTAAACGATACTATTAATTGTAACCAGGCTACGGCAAGCTCGCCAAGTAAGAACGGCCGTACTGTGTGTTTTCAGATTTAACTTTATAGATAGAGATACCGTCAAACTGTCTAGTGTTGACGCATAAAAAAAAATGTCCCCTGCGGTTACATCTGCGTCTTTGGTCAGTGTTCCGCTCTCATAGGTCGTAGAACGTGATGTCGTATAACTAATAGCCTTCCTCTAAAAATGGGCTATCTAACACAAAATATTATTTTCACTTTGAACCAGTAGTTTCTGAGATTAAACTCTTGAGCCCCAAGCGAAAGCACACCTATTTCTATCTATTACGAGTATGTCTCTAATTACGGTATTCGAAAGTTACCCGATTAAAAAACTCAGTGATTACTAGCTGTCGGTTCTACCTGCTAAAATAGTTACTACTACACCGGACTCCTAATTATTATTTTAGTAGTAGCTACTATTGTATTGTATTATTGTACTATTGTATTGTATTGTAGTGTATCCACCGGGAGAGCCGCTAGGCAGTCAAAATACAGATGTCAAAACAGACCTTTCATTTTTAGGATGCCATAGTTAGTCTACAAGGAACCCTTATAGTTTCGCCAAGTACACCATAAAACTACGAAACCCTACACTGAGTGTGTAGGGTTTCGTAGTTTTATGGTGGCGTGGCCCAACACGCTCTTGGCCGGTTTTTTTGACAAGTCTAGCTACCAGCTGATATTTACATGTAGTGTAGGTAAATGATTTATAATACAACGATGTGACCATTTAAATAAGTACTTTTTAAACGATTGAAAATGCAAAAAACGTTGAACTTTCTCTAAAAGTTTATGTCATGAAGGAGAAAATACGCAGACGGTATACCAATGACTGTAGGAATTGCATCTCTCATTCCGAACTCGTACCTACTTATGTATTATTTATTAACTTTATTCGCTAATGAAACACTGTACAAAATCGCTAATTTTGATCGTTTTAATCTGTGGAGCCGTCGATCCGATACATAAGATACTATCGAAGTGTAAAGATAAAATTTCAAAATAAATCGTGAACTACCTACAGGACACTCGCTCAGCTGGGGGCTTAGACAAAGTCACATTCTCACTAACGATAACGAAATTCGAAACTCCGAAATGTATGGAACTGACATATGCCTTCGAAAAACGATTTCGATTCGATAATTGTTATTAGTTGTTTATACGTCAAATTGGACGTTTTAATTCGATAACCATAGCCAAGAAGTTGTTATTTTATCGAACCAACACTTCGACTTATCGATATGTTAGTGGATGTCACTTTGTCTACCATTTTGTGGTCGACATCGTTAAGGCGAAATCGAACTTAGAAATGGATTCGACACGGAGCGATTGCCACTTGTCTAGGGCCCCTGATGTTTAGTAAAAGAAATTAATTTCGGAAGTACATAATACAGTACATATGCATAATAATTCCAGTTTTAGAGAAAAAGTACTTTATTTTTTAATTTTATTTTTACAAGTCGTCGGATCTTGGCGAGTCTGAAGTTAGGCCCTGCGACTCAGACTCGCCAAGATCCGACGGCCGTACCTAATGTACCGTATCGACTTTCCACGGGATTAAAAAGATCAAAATTGAATGGTGTATACTATTCATCTTCATCATCAGCATATTCTACTAGTCGACAGTAAGTAGGTACTTGTCTTCTAACTGTTAAGCATAAATACTTGACAGTAAGAATAATACTCGTAGGTCTTCACTGTTTTGGAAACACCCGGGTGTCACCGTTGTGCAGATCGTTCGGAGAAGATGGTGGTGGTTATGGATACGGTGGTAGTCTGCCTCGTTTCATGGAAACAGCGCCGTATCCTCGAGTAAATGACCCTTTTCAAGCAGGGCGATTGGGAACGGGTAACAGTCACCTTCTGCAAAGCAGTAATACGAGCGAAGGAGGTGATTGAAACCGTGAGCTATCGTAGGCGGGCTTGCATACGGCGCGCTAGTCTTTGCCTGACGTCCACAAGCCCACTCTGGCTGTCATGTGGTAAGGGCCAAACCCGGGTCATCGTCGCGTCGTGTTCAATGCGCACCTAAAAGAGATGTCAGAAAAATTGTCGAGGCTCAATAAGGCTGATGCTTGTTAGAGCTGCAGGATTGTTGCCACCCAGAGCAAAATAGTGGTTTCATCAATTCCCAACTCAGAAGAAATGGTGAGTTGCAGAAACATCAGAGATGCGGCAAAATTGTAATTTAATTAAAATGTAAATACAGTAATGACTAAATCGTTGCTATGTCTGTGCCACTGTGTTTATCACTTGAACTTGTAAGAAATAGGCATCTCCTCTTCTCCATTATCGTAAAGGTGGACTATGAGTAATACTCGTGGTCGACGTGGCCAAATAGTCTTTGTAGATGAACCAACAGATGGACACACTGAACTTTGATCTTGATTTAACCCAAGTCTGCTGTTTTCAAAATATTGTCAAAAGTTCGTAATCTGTTAATTCATAATGGCTGATCATTGGTCGGTCAGCACTCAGCGGTCTCGTAATAGAATTTTGGTACGAGCTGTCTTGTAACGAATTAATAGTACATTTTGATACAAGTGCAGGAAGTTTGTCATTGCGACCGAGGCAAAATTCGCACGAGCCGTAGGCGAGTGTGTTATGGAGCCGAGGGCTGCGATGACAAATCTGCACGCGTGTCAAACTACGTTTTTCAATACACTTTCGACTTGTGAAATAAAGAAAGAAAGAAAAACGTTTAATCGTATCTCAAACATACAGTAGAAATATAATAATACGAGTATTAGCCTTCAAATCTGCTCTGGTCAGTTTCTAACTACGTGGGGTCGCCCAGCGCCCGTGGGGGACGCCTCGCGCCTGATTCAATAAACTGAGAAAAAAATAAAAATCACCCTGGACCGTAACGATAAGGAAGGAATAAAAAAGCCCTTGTTGTGATAAGCTTAAAAAAGCACTTGGATGATATACCTACATGCTATATTTAACCTAATATGAGTGCGATAAGAGGCAGTTTTCGAGTAAGTGTATTGAAAAAACTATAACTGCACAATAACATTCTAATCGTAAGTCACTAATTAAAGGAACTGTTACAATTTTAGTAATTTATCGCATATGTAAAAACATTAATTTGTCTTTATGTGCGAGATTACCATTTTAGTATCATTGGAAAATCATAATGACGCCTTTATATTAGTAGACTAGCGACCTGCCCCAGCTTCGCAAGGGTACTGATATTGAATATATTATGCACATAAACCTTCCTCTTGAATCAGTCTATCTATTAAAAAAAACCACATCAAAATCCGTTGGGTAGTTTTAAAGTGTTTTATATTATGTAATGGTTACCAAACTTGTCAAAATCAACAATTATGAAATCAATGATCGATTATTCTGACACTATTGTAATAGCAGACTTAAGGCCCTGTAGATCATAACCAAATCATGTTCAGTGTGAGCAATAGAAGGGCTTGATTTGATCTTCATTCCTTCAACCATCTGCCTGGTCACCCAATTTGTGCCGATGACATCAGCCAAAGACTGACAGAGTTTTGTCAATGGTCGAATGGCAGTTTTTGAATTTCCTGCGTCTAGAATGTGTGTTAAAGGTGCTTGTAGCGAGTTAGCCAACTAGCCGTTACAAGAAAGCCAAAACCATAGCTACACAAAATTAGTCGTAGACGACGGCGGCATACCTAGGACTGCTCTAGGCACGTAGACAAACACATTCCAGAGATCTTAGTGGAAATAAAACCTAGATAGAAAATACTTTATTGTCCAACATTGAGTGGTACACATTAGATGTTACGGAGTTCCGAAAAACCATCTCCATAACATCCCTATCGATGGCCAGCACAAAAAAATGTAGCTCAACAGTTAATGGATGGAGGAAATATGCTTATAAGATTCTAATTTAACCTTTCGTGTGTTTCGAGTACCGTAATTAGAGACGTAATAGAAAGACAACAGGTATGGGAACGCCGGCGTACACCTATTTATCCCTGGCCCACATATTTGTCTTAGACTCTTGGGGCTCAAGAGACTAAGACAAATATTTTTAAGTAAAGAGATTGTTTTTTTAATATCTCCAACAACAATGAAGTTATAATAAAAATTCAATGTGGAATTTGATGTCAAAGTTCATTACGCCCGGAAATTGCTATACTTATCTCATTTTCTTTTCAATCAATTTTGATATTGTTTTCACCAGTTTTATTTATATTTTTGCACATTTAGAAAACGGACATTTTTTCATGTCCATTCCTTATTACCTACCATACAATTCGCTAAATATTTTGCGCGCCTCTTTGAAACACTGTGAATCGTAAGTTTTTACTAATTTTGGTATGATAAAATGGACTCGTTCAATAAGAACTGATCTTCATGGAGAATAGTGGAATTAGAGTAGAAAGGACGTCATCCTACAATGTGATACACACAGGCTTTTAAAATTAACTTATTGACAAGAGTGAAGGAACAATTCCATCTAATTAGTTATAATTAGAAAGTCCTTTATTACCTCTAGGTTCGCTGCATCGTGGTATTTCTGTTTGTTGACAAACTGTGCATCGCAGCAATGATTCAATCGCGCATATTGGAACGTGTCGCTTTACGTGCCAAACAAAGGAGCACTTCCACTTTCATGCCCTGACTGAAGATAATAGACCTTAAGGACTTCAACATAAGAAATATTTTAGTATTAATCCAGTCTCCGGAAGGTTGTTAGACGCTCTACTTCGCAAAATAAACCTAATGCGTGTTGAATTCTTGTAAAAAAACTGACACTTCCATTGTAGGAACACTTTATTTTTTATCAGTCTGGTCTAGGCACTCTAGATTTTTATTTTCAACGTTTAAAGCTTGAAACGTGGCATTCTTCCATTAGATCCAACGATTAGTTTTTTGTACATTAAAAAGTTGCCAATTTGCTCCAAATATTTTTCAAAAGCCTTTATTCCGTGAACAGTTAAGAATGATAAAAAGTTGTTTCAGTTAAAAAACTAAGATTTGCCTGCAACAGACAGTCTATTTAAAAACTAGAATAAATTTTATTGTCCACCAAAAGACTACGGTAATGGTTGAATGCGTTGCCGTGTCTCTGGAGCTCAAACGGCAATTGACTGATGGAACAGGGAACACCTAAGGCGGGTTTTAGTCATTAAAAGTCTGACGCACCTTCTGGCTCCACCTAGAGCACGAGAAGCTATTTGAGGAATTCCCACGTCAGAAAAAAATGCCGAAGACCGAAGATGAGATCAGCTGTATTAAGATTAGACCCATCCGATCAGGTGATCGGATGGGCCTAATTTTAATACCAGCTAGCTAACCAGCTCTGTGCTCTGTGGTGCTAGACTGGTGTCTAGCACCACAGACAGAAGTGGTTGGAGGCCACATGTCATCGAGTGCACGTCAGGTGGTCCACGGGCGGACGCGTTATCCGTGTATAGGGCAGTAGTTAGTCAGGAGGGCTAGGAGTAGGAAGGAGGAGCGGTGTGCAGCCGATACAACGTCCTCACGCGTAAATTTCTGGATGTCAGTTCGTGATCCTTTCGGATCAGCCTGCGGGCGAAGCGCTCCGGAGTTGATAGAGTACTGCTTAGCTATGCTAGCTTATAATAATACCCATAATACTCCATACAAAAAATACAATACCGCTTGAGGCGAGTCGTGGTACTGTCGGATGGTTTTAATGAGCCTTTGGGCAATTCTTTGGAAATGAGAGAACGTCTCATTCAACTGGCCTAATTTTAGTACCTACCTATTTATAGTATTTGGGTATAAACGAGTGCCTTTGATACATTTTAGTGATCAGGAAAAACTACAATGCAAAGAAAAATAACACATTGTAAAGAAAAAATTGGTAAGTGCGAGTTGGACTATCGCACACTGAGGGTTCCGTATCGATCGACATAAATGAAAATAATTCAATTACCGAATCGAGTCGTGAAGATTTTTCTGAGCCGATTTTTTTAACATAATGAAATATTAACAGTGACCAGATTTATTTGTATACTATGCTATAAGGCCTTGCTTCAAATTTCCCGTAAATTTTAACTTAAAAGTTTAATTTTATCACAACTAAAAGGGGCCGCAGATTTGATATAGATTAAATTTCAACTCGATATCTCCTTCTCGCTTCCAGCGATAAAGGGTCTTGACAGACAGACAACAAAAAAAATATCCTATAGGGGTTCCGTTTTTACCCGACTACGGCGAAGCAAAAGGAGGGTTATGATTTTGACCTGTATGTATGTATGTATGTATGTGGGTATGGATGTTCATCTGTTCCCTCGTAACTTCTAAACTACTTATCAGAATTCGACAAATGACATATCATTAGAAGCGTCTTAATTGTCCGCTGGTTATAGGCTATATGGGAGTTTTAAGGATAAAGCCGTGGTCGTATGCCATAAGAATAATAAATTAAAAAAAGTGGTATACGACCACGGCTTTATCCTTAAAACATTTCTCTATCAATATTATAAATTGAAAATATATTAAAATATAATAATATGTGTAAGTTAGTTTATTTAATAACGGTAAATATTTAATAGTTTGTACATACTAAGTAATTTCATTGGAGAGTGTTTTCTTGTTTCGTACTTTTTAGAGCGTGTTTTTAAGTAGTCGGGTGTTATTTCTCTTCTAAAGTACGGTACCCTACCTAAATGAGACTAGTGAGACACCTTTTCGATATCAAAGAATCGCCTCCTTAGATTTTTATGTGTGTTTCCCGTCATCTAAGATGGAACACGATTGCATATTCCAGCCAAGTGGGTTCCATCGCCGATCTAATCACTGCTTATCAACAGGTGACATAGAAGCCACTCACGAGTCTGGAAAGAAAAGAAAGAAAGAAAACATTTATTACAACAGTTTATTTTGCCCAAAATAGACGCACATAATACAACAATCTGTTGTTGAACATTAATAACATGCCCATAAATAACAAAAAATATGTTTTTAATTTACATCACAAAAAATATTTTTAGTAAGTAAATATGTTTTCAATTTTTTTTTCTTTTATTTTTACATGTTTATGAGCGCACCTACGATACAGGTGTATTTCCTAGTAATAATAAAATCATTTATTTATGAATAAGACAGCAATTGTGTCATAATATTTCTTAGTTGGTAATACTTATTTCTACATAAGTAATGTAGGTACAATACTAGGCAAAAACATTACTATGCTAAAAATGATTAATAAATTTACTTAAAATGTCTAAATTAAAAATAAATGTCAATAAAAAATAATAAAAATGATAATAGGTAATTTAAAAGTGATTTTAAATTTGTTTTTTTTTTAATTTGTTTGGTTTTGCAAATAAAATATTTTTTTTCACACATATTTAGTGTGCGCAAAATTTTTTTTTTAAAGAAAAAGAAGAGAATCTGGAAGTCATGTTTTCAGCACTTAAGCAATTTATAATTTGATATTTTTGTATATTAAATAAATATAATGTATAATATTTAAAGATTAATATAAATATAGATTAATTACCAATATTTAAACTCCCAAGCCCAAAGCGTTCGTACACCAATTGTTCTTTAATGACGGTATTCAAAGAATTAAAGCAAGAACACAGGCAGCAATCAGATTCTAACGGTAGCTAACTTTATTTGTTACAGACGGAGGATGCCTGTATGGACAAGTACTGGGGTTAGTATCAATCTACAATCAATATTACTCACTTGTAGAGGTATGCAGAACAAAGTAAAGTATTTATAGTAGGTATGCAGCAAATAAGTTGAACCAAAATGGAAGACTTTGCCATGGTTACGCGCAGCTCTCGCTTCGATTGTGACCTGAAAATCTGCTATTGCACATTGAAGGTCAATTGACATTTTAATTCAACTTATATGTCCCGCAAACTTCCGTTGAAAAAGGAGAATCCTCCGACCAATTGAAACGCAGCCCAGATCATCATCTGGGCTGCGTAATTCTCTCTCGGCACTCCATCACGAGATCCCCCATCTCATGATGGTAGAATGGCGTCATCAACTATCACAACCCAGCGCTGAGCACGCCACAATTCTAGCAGTAAGTCTTCTTTGAGGCGTGGCTGCCAATACCTCGGGGCGTCCTCACTTTCCGCATGACACAGGTACTCATGGAACATGGTAAGTTCAGGAGGTATCTAAATCGGATTCGTGCGGAAGAGACGCCAGTGTGTCGCCACTGTGTGGCCACCCATGGTTTTTTTTAATTTGTGTTTACTAGGAAGTCCTTATAAAAAAATAATTTGCCCCCTCAAAAAGAACAAATTCAGAATTTCATAAGCGTGATTTTACTGACAGCTGTCGTAGGGATCAAGCTATCTTTTATTAGGTATCAATATTTAACAATAAACAAGCTAATATAACCATATTTCTCACCAGCTCCGGACACCAGCATGCCGAAGAACAAAACGTCCGTCAAGATACTATGTCAGACGAATACGAAGCTCATAATCAGCATAGAGCCTTCAGAGAAGCACCAGCTGGTGGCGCTGGTTCCAGATTTGACCGAAGACATTAATATAATTAGTGATGTAAGTACAACCTTATCATATTCAACGTTCAGACACGGTGGAGCACACAGTAGAAGTTTGCCCCGCTTGGGAAGAGCATCGCCGTGTTCTCGTGGGGGAAATCGGCGGCGGCGATTTCTCGCGCTGGGCCTTGGTTCAGGCCATGGTCCGCAGCGAGGAGCAGTGGCAAGCGGTGGGCTCCTTCTGCGAGGCAGTAATGCTAACAAAGGAGGAGGCCGACCACATAAGGCACAGGCAACGGCGTCCTTGCCGGAACCGTCGCCGTCGCGATTCGGATCCTGATATCCGGCTACCGTAGGCGTGGGCTTGCGGACGGCGAGCAATGGGTAGCCCACCGTCCGTTCGTCTGGTAACAGTCCGGACCGAGCACAAGTCGTCAACGGCGCGCACTGTTCCCGCGCGCCTCAAGGAGTTGTCAGCAAACTGAAGGGGCCCTATAGGGTCGAAGCAATCTGGGGTCAAGGGTTGATGCGAAAGCGTAACACCAGGGCTCTAGGACTAAGGCAAGGAAGGAACGGGGTAGGTTGTTTAGTCAGTAAGAGTTAGACACTGTTTCTCGCTCCGCCCAAAAGTAGGATTCGTCATTGGATGATTTACACACTATAAGAAACCATATTCATCGTTCTACTTAAATACTGACAAATGCTTGCACTGACTGAACTTCAAGAAATATGTACCTAACCAAAGTTATATGTAACTCATAATATGATTTAAAAGAGTGTCTATAGAGGTTTTTTATTTAGCTTCACTTTTTTACTGATCGGCATTTAGACAATTCAAAAGTGCCGGCAATTGGTCTGTTCGAAATAAATAAAAAAAAAATATTTGAGTGAGACATAGGTATATACATAGCAAGCAATATATATAAATATAGCAAGTATAAATTGTCATCATTGTCAATGAAAATAATAGCCTAGGAAAAATATGCACACCGTTTTAAAATGACAAATTCATACTAGCAAATACGTTAATGCTTGAGTTCGCTTTCATTCATACTTTTTTCATATAATATCAATCCCACTACGAGCTGGTTATCTTTTGGGGGCAAACATAACTAAATATAAACATCGAATTACGTCACTACAGATTTCAATGAGCAAATTGCAGTTTGCAGTTGCGGTTTTTATCGTTCTTATGCACCGCTTTGAAATCTTCTGTGAAAAGAAATGGACCACACTTTATCCACCGCAGGCCCCATGTTGGTCGATTATTTGGCAAATGTCTCATAATTTATTTATTACTTCTACAGGCTGAATCAGCAAACGTTATTCCACCATATCCATTATCATAGAAAATTAATAAAGGGCCCTAATAGGAGGGAAATAACAGCCTAGATCTAACAACACAAAATCATTCGTAAAATTAGATCATGCCGTTTCGTTTCTAAGAAACTATTGATTCGAATTAAAAAGTTATGTCACCTTTGGCTGGCCCATTTATCGAGAAAAGCTATATTAAGTATATAACACCGCACTTCGACTCACAGAAAACGGAGCCATTACCAAACGCGGGTGAAACCTTAAAAAAAATCAAAATTACGTAGGTTTTTATTCAGCAATCATCATCAGCCTTTTAATGTTCCCACTGCAGATGCAGGCCTCCTCTCTAGAAGAGGGAATGGACCGTAATCTACCACGCGGGGCCAGTGCGGGTTGGTGGGTGAATATCACGTGTCTTCGAATTTTTGGTTCTAGGACATGCTTCCTCACGATGTTTTCCTTCGCCGTTTTGAGAGCAGTGAAATAAATTAGACAAAGTAATGTGCCTGGCTGGTTTTGAACCCGCAATCTACAACACATAAGTCGGGGCCGTTACCACTCGACCACCATTGCTCTCTAGGACATGCCCAGAGCGATGATGTTCACACCAAGGAATGTATAAAAGTAAAGAAGAACTTTGAGAAGCATTTATTATAATTGCTAATGTAGACACTGCATTTCTGCGTACAGCTCAACTCGCAGTTGAGTCCCACCTGTTGCGTGATCTAATTAGTCGAGAGCCTTCCCGTTATTCACTCACGCTTATGGGAACACGACATTTCATTCATCCCAAGTTCCTTGACACATTACATCATGGCTAAGTATATTTTGTACCTTCTGTTTCTGAGGCTAATGATGAATTCTTTAAAGCAAGGGCGAATATATGGAATGGGGGGCACGGGGACACGAGTCCCATAGATGCTGTCTTTGTGTATACCTACACAAAAATACCGTCTACGGGGCTTATGGAGATTCCATTTCAGGACTTAGGAGATCAAATTATCAGAGTTGTTAATTAGTTGAACAAATTGAACAGAAAAGCAAATTTAGATGCTAATGAAATGTGTCATGCATCTTTAGCAGAAAACATTGTGCCTAATAATTATTATATTGTTTTGACACCTTCTAATACTTGAGCTTACAGCAATAAACTTGAGTTTTTTTTCTAACAGTTATTGTTTTTTTGCCCTTCTGCTCCTCACAGTAAAAAAGTTTAACTTCAAGGTAGATGAAATTTAAATATTTTTTGCATTTAACAGCATAGGGGTTTATGTTCATTTAAATATGATGTGCGACCGCAACACCAAAAAAAAAATAATTTTACGTGCTGCCCTTTTTTGAGGTTGGAAATCATATAACGACTTCTCCCTCTCCATCGTGTCAATTCGTTTTCGTGTTGTTGCTGATATTTGTTTGAGGCGCGTGGTATACTACGCACCGTCGATGATCATGATTAGGCGCAAGTCCTCAGCATTCACCTCTTTTTTGCTAAATATGAGAGCAGAATGAGAAAGACTTCTAGAAAGTGCAGCCAAAATCGACGGCTCAGGACAGACTGTAAAATTCTGGCGCAGAATTATGAGGAGGCCCGACCCCGACAATGGTTATAGGGACGGGCAAAGAAGTAGAAATAAAAAGTGCCTTTATAGGCTCTTGTCACAATAGCAACTTTTTTATTTCACTACGTACACAACTACGTACAAAAATAAACGTTTTAAAAATAACAATAATGCCAATAACAGTTTTAACAGCAGTAACAAGTGAAAATTGTATTTATTTGTTTAAACCATTTATTTTTTTACGCTAAAATTAGCAGAGCCTAACTTCAGGCTCGCCAAGATCCGGCGGCCGTACTGTACTTACCTTTAACATTATTCTAATATTTCTGCCATCGTCATGTCAAGAATTTCTACAAATTTTGTCGGCACTCGCGGTGATGCGGGTTTTAGCGCTGATAACGAACAGCCGACGGGAAAGTGAATTAAGTACTTTGCGGCGAACACAATGTGTCCCATTCATCGAAGTTACCGTTATATGGTAACCGCTCGGGGTAAAGGGAAGACTCGCATGATTATGGTACGGGCCCGACAGTTCCGTTGACTACAGAATCGCTGATGTGAATATATGAATGAGAATAGTCTTCTAGGTTTCCATTATAAAAGCAATTCATGCGCGCACGCCTTGTTCTGTTACGATCGTTTGGTTTTAGGTCATATTTTTCTTTCACTCTGGTTTTGAGAAAATCTTTCTTTTGTAAATTTTATGGTATACAAGAAGTGTGTACTCTATTTATCAAAAGTTAAAGTGAAGTAGAAAAAAATCTGTTATAATCCATGATTGATCCTACATGGAAAATATCAAAAGTCAGTCAATTGCGATTGATAATATACATATATACTCGTATATATTATGTATATAATATGTATATTAAGAATGCCTACAATGTGTGGAACTAACTACGTTATTCACATATTACAAATTCAAAATTGTTAGGAACAACATAGTTTGACTTTTTCTAAACTTTGCCTCACATTAGAAATTCCTCATATATCGTGGGCGCGTTCACACTTCCCAGACATGTACCTAAGTTCACACACCCAGACAGAGTTCAACGTATCAGTACGTATGTTATACCAAGATTTTTTTCTGCGATGGAATCGAACTCGCGACACGCAGTCAGTTCAACCACTGCGCCAAGCGTACCGTCAATTTTTCGAAATGGTTTAAAGTAAAAGATCAATTTTTGCATCAATTGGTGTCAATCGCGTTAATATTGTGAATCGCAATTGATTGCCTCTTCTTTTCTTTTCTCTCTCTTTTGTTTTTAACTTTTACTGACTAAAACCTACCTCTATATTCCTTCTTTGCCTTGAGTTCCAGGAACCCGGAGATCCCTTTCGGGGCCTTTACCCTCTATGTTTCTGAGCATTAAACTCTTCGGCGTTCGCACCTTCGCACATCTATTGTCTTTCTATTATGTCTCTAATTACGGAATTCGAAAGGTTAAATGAAACAGAATTCTTCTATTTCAGATAAACTACCTCTTATTAGATCCTAATGAAAACCAAGGAGTGGTATACACGACTCCTAAGAGAAGCTACACGCTATGGAGCACGGAACTCGAGCAGGGGTCACCAGTAGCCTGGCAGGGAGGTGACAAGGTTCCAGACTACGATGCAACTACAGTTCCTCCACACAAAAGATACACAATTAAACCGCGTCTACTACGTAGTCTGAAAGGTCCTGGTGTTTTAGCGAGGTTTACCTGGAATACCAGTGGTGGTAAGTTTTCTTTTTTTTTTCACATAAATCACACAACGCCATCTAGTCTCAAGCTAAGCAGGGCTTGTGTTATGAGTACTAGACAACTGATAAACATACTTATATATTTCTAAACACATACATATCATTTCATTCACCATCACCATCATCAGCCTTTCTTTTTAACGTTCCCACTGCTGGGACACAGGCCTCCTCTCTAGGAGAGGGAATGATGGATCATTAATTTCCCATTTGATTTCATTAATTTATTATCATTTCATTACATAGTATAAACCAAAGTCGCTTCTTCCATATGTATGTTAAATCTTTTAAACTACGCAACGGATTTTGATGCGGCTTTTATTAATAGATAGGTGGAGTGATTCAAGAAGAAGGTTTATATGTATAATACATGCATAATATATTTAATATCAGCTTTGCACGGGAAATTACACCTAGACCCAGAACAAATGATAGTGCTCATCACACAAACTTTGTCCTGGGGGGGAATCGAACTACACTACCTACTAGACTGACAGGCCAGTCAAACAAAAAGTGCGTTTCAATGATGTACCTTATCTATCGGATAAGCCCCCCCCCCACCATTCTCTAAGAAATCAGTCTTGAGCGCCTGCCTGGACACTGTTTTCTTTGAGAATAGTAAGATTGTTTTATTCCTTTTCAAGAGTGTGCAAGTGACAGCGTTAGACACATTGTCTAGCCTCGTCTTTCCCACTGAAAGTAAGTGTGGTAGGCCCCAGATCCATGGTGTGTTAATATGCTAGTAGTTCGAGCGATAAAGAGATATGGAGCAGACAAAAAAAAATATGATGGTCAAGATGTGCCACCAAAAATATTATTTATTTATTTAATCTTCATGTACAGTAATGGTACATAGGCAGACTAAATGCAACAAGGCATTCTGTACCAGTCAACTTTTGGTTTAAAAAAGACAACACTGTGGTAGGTGTGTGCACAATAAATAAATACCAGATATTTATAATAGAATGGACTATCATTAAAATAAGTTACTTATAATAATAAAATACGTATATAAGATAATATTATGAACTAATAAATACTATGATAAATAGATATCAAATCAATATAATGAAGAGAACTTAAAATATGACAATTATGACGAAGACCGAACTAAGGTTGAGAAGACTTCAAGTACAAATTCGAATTTTACGCTTGAATTTTACGTTTGAATCTTCGACTTTAAACTAGATGCTATTGACTCGACCGAATGCTATTGACCGAAATTAATTAACCCGAAATTCGTTTATCGTAATGTTTATTTATTAAGTTAAATGATAAAGTTAATGTATGTTATTACTGCTGTTTCAAATTACCTAGATGTTAAACACGTTACTCTGGCGTGCCAGAATTATATCAATCGTGTCATGGCTCCCGTACCATAGATTTGTCTTCTCTATGGCACAACCGCGAGGTCTTAACACAATGCATTTTAAGACTTTAACTGAACTTAAGAAAGTAATGTTATATTTTATTTATTTAACAATTTATGTACACACAACGGAAAACAAGACAAGAAGTATACAGAAAAATAGATACAGAGGTGATGCTTCATCATCATCATCATCATCAATTCAGCCGAAAGACGTCCACTGCTGGACATAGGCCTCCCCCAAACGTCGCCACAACGACCGGTCTCGTGCGTCTCGCATCCATCGTATTCCAGCAACCTTGACCAGGTCGTCGGTCCACCTTGTGGGAGGCCTACCAACACTACGTCTTCCGGTACGCGGTCGCCACTCCAGAACCTTTCGGCCCCAGCGGCCATCTGTTCTGCGTGCGATGTGCCCTGCCCATTGCCACTTAAGTTTGGCGATTCTTTTCGCTATGTCAGCAACTTTGGTTCTCTTACGGATCTCTTCATTTCTGATTCGATCACGCAAGGAAACTCCGATCATAGCTCTTTCCATTGCCCTTTGGGTGACTTTGAGTCGTCTAATAAGGCCCATTGTAAGCGACCACGTTTCGGAGCCATATGTCATCACTGGCAACACACACTGGTCATAGACTTTCGTCTTGAGACACTGTGGTATATTGGACGAGAAGACACCGCGCAGGTGATGCTTACTTCTAAAGAAATCTCTTCCAGTACACCTGCGAAAGGAGAATTAGAAAAATAGAATAGTAGACTAAGATGTATAGAGTGTATAAATCCATCTCTTTTTCTCGACCTTATTTTAAAGACCCTGGTCTAGCATCTTATGAGATAATGTGGAAAGTCCTAGAGCACATAGTCCCTTTATCTGTTCCTGTTATTTGCACTATAATTTTTATTTTGTCTTTCTATAGAATGCGACATATGGTTCGACGTCGTCAACACTTGCAAGAGCGTCACCACCAAGTCCACCAAAATTACGGTAAATATTATAAAAGTACTTTTTGTCTATGTTAGACATAACTGCTCTCAAAACGGTGAAGGAAAACATCGTGAGGAAACCCTAGTAGTCCTAGAACCAAAAATTCGAAGACATGTGACATCCACCAACACGCACTGGGCCCGCGTGGTGCATTGCGGCCCATTCACTCTCCTAGAGAGGAGGCCTGTGTCCCAGCAGTGGAAACATTAAAAAGGTAATGATCAGACATAACTTTAAAAAGAAATTACACCAAGTTCTATCATATTATATACAAGTTATGTCAAATTATTGGGCAAATAGTCTAGTTTAACATATATTTTTTTCAAAACATACTGATTAGCCATTTAGACGTCATTTTCGATTTAAAATCATCAAGAATCGTACACCTGCCCCTTAACTATCCTGCGAAAATCGTTGCACAACCTAGTCTGAAGAGTGAAGATGCGCCCCAGACGCCGCCGGGATTCCGATCCCAATTACCGGCCACCGTAGGCGCGGGCTAGTGGGCGGCGAGCAATCGGTAGCTTGCTGTCCGGTAGTCTGGTAGTCGCCCGGACCAAGCTCAGTCGTCGAAGGCGCGTACTGTTGCCGCGCGCCTCAAGGAGTTGTCAGCAAATGGAGAGCCCAACTGCAGGGCCGAAGCGTACCTACTGGGGCCCCGGTCCGATTTCTGAAAGGAAGGTCCGACCCCGGCATGAGGGCTCAAAAGAAATGGGGTGGGCCGTTTAGTCAGTAAGAGTCTAACACTGTTTCCCGCTCCGCCCGAGGGCGGGATTCGTCATGATTTTTCCCACTATAAGAAAAGAGTGAAGACTCTCTAAGGTTTAAAGATTGTTGTTTCGTAGTTTTCACGCAAGATTATTCTCCTCCAATGGTCGTTAAAATGATTAACTTAATTCCAGCTAAATCATAAAGGTGACGAGCCGCAGGTAGACTTCGACCACCTGGCAATAGACGACGACTGCCGCATCAACGTGACGGGCATGTATGGCAGCACCGTCCTGAAGTACCGCACGCTAACCTGTAAAGCCATCAATTGTGAACCTCCTGGTAAGTGTATAATTAAATTCGAATAAATTAACCTTAAAACTACATTACACATACATTAAAAAAAACCCTTATGAAATAACTAAAAGTACCTAATCTAATAAGGCGTCAAAAACCTTTCCGCATAGCGATGCGGAAGGGTTTTTGTTGTTGGGCACTTTAATAGTCGACAGCGATCGACTATTAAAGTGCCCAAAAGACTGGCAGCATAGCCACGCTGTATGGCAATGCTTATTTTCTGCCCAAGGTAAAAGCTAGCCCTTGGGTCTCGCGAATTGTCAACAAGTTTAGAAAGCTCATTAAACAACTTTAGGGCACTCGGACCCAACGATCCGACAGTTTTAAGCCCAAACGGCTCGAAAATATAACTACCAAACAACGTTAGTATATTTCCGACGCTAAAAGTTTTCGCAGCCGCAGCGGCAGCACCAGCACAGCCTGAAATTATCAAAATATATTATGTTAATTACTTGGCTTTTTTTTATTTTAATTGGAAAGAATGGAGGGAGGCCTTTACCCAGCAATCGGACAGCACAGGCTAGTTACTGAAGGGGTCCTGGAACTTAAAAAGTAATTACTTATTCACTCACCCAGGCGCATTACTTTATGTAATTCATTTCATCACCACTTCTCTCTAGAACCAAAAATTCGAAGACATGTGACCACCACCGATCCGTACTGGGCCCGCATGGTGAATTACGGCCCATTCCCTCTCCCAGAGAGAGGTACCAGCAGTGGGAACATTGTTAGGTTGATGCTATGCTAATATTTAATTATATTCTTTTTTATTGTGCTCGTGATCTCGTGAAGTTTTATTTTAATTGATAAACCTAAACTAGCGCTTGACTGTGATCCCACATGACGATAAGCAGTGATGCAATCGTTGATGGTGAGACGCACTAGTCTACTAAGACCATATACATTGTAGCCTATTGTAGCCTTAAAGACAACTACATTATAATCGGACGGGAAGATATTTCTTGCTACTTTTTACCCGACTGCCAAAGAAGGAGGGTAATGTTTTTCGAGTGTATGTAAGTATGTATGTATGTCTTTTCCTTTGTGACCTCCTGTAGCCTAAACGGCTTGATGGATTTTGATGTATGAGGTATCGTTAGATTTGTCTTGATTACGGGAGTGTCATAGGATACATTTTATCCTAAAAGTCCCACGGGATAAAGACATAATAATATTTTTTCTAAATTTCCCTTTAAAAACAGCTAAAAAGTTATAAATAAAAAAATTATTATTAAAAAAACAAAATACCCGACTGCACACTAAAAAAAGAGTAAAACAAGCCCCACAATACAAATTTACTGAATATAATTTATAAATGTTGATGGAAAGCATCGCAGGCGGGGACCACCTTGACCGCCACCAACGAAAATTCTGCTAAATGGTGCACAACAGAAATGACTATAAATAAGCCTCTGTTGGTCCCCGCCTGCGATGCTTTCCATCAACATTTATAAATTATATTCAGTAAATTTGTATTGTGGGGCTTGTTTTACTCTTTTTTTAGTGTGCAGTCGGGTATTTTGTTTTTTTTTCTGTTTCTACTCAAGTATATCTAACTGCAATTGGCGCAATGTCTCCTAAACTATTGTTATCATTTTGTTACATCATGATTTGGTTCGCTTTTGATTAAATAGATATATACCCATAATTAATCATGCCGCTATCCCATTTCTTTTTCTCCAAGACTAGCTTTTACAGTATGATTGCGAGATTATTAGTAAGAGTTACTTTATTCCTCGCAAAATTCAACTGAACACGGCTGATGGACCTCGACCGAAATAAATGTGCATTGTCATATTATTTTTTAACCTACTTAGGTAACATCGGCATTGCCTTAGTTATCCATAGCCATATATTAAGTACCTAGGTACGTTATTCTTACTTATTTGTTAATTTTAATAAGAATCAGTTGATTCGAAATAGGTACTTATATACATATTTAAAATTTTAAAGCAATAGTAGGTAACCATTTAATAAGTAGATAGCTAAAATAACTATAGGGATTTTAACGTTGAAGAATTCCCTAATAATGTTTCCCAAGCGGGAATTGTGCATTAATTAATATAATTGTAAAATTCATGGTAGGTATTTACTCCTAACCACTTCCTTTTGGCTTAATCAATTTATATTTTTTAACCATTCGGAATTTCTAATTGCTTATGCAAATTAGGTAATTTACCTACCTCACTGAAATTTGTAGTTACATCATACTTTTAGAGGTTTTTCACGTAACTTTCCTTGTTTTATTTCGTAAAGGATAAGTAATAAAACACGTGTTTGGGAAAACATAAGTTTCCTTTCATTTTTGAAGGTAGTTATGATGATCGCTATTTACCTATACCTACAACTGGTTTGTGACCCTGAAAGTCGACAGCTGAGAAAGATATTGCGTTTGGAAGAAGATGATCTGCTGCATCTATACGTCTACTTTAAAAGACTGAGGCCTTACCATGTCGTGTCTACGGTCTTGTGGACGGCGAGCAATGGGTGGTCCGCTGTCCGACAATCCCGTAACCGTCCCGACCGAGCCTAAGTCGTCGATGGAGCACGCTGTTCCCGCGCGCCTTTAAGAGTTATCAGCAAACTGTAGGGGCCCAACAGGGTCTAAGCCTCCTGATCCTCCCCAGTCCAGTTTCTGAAATGAAAGTCCGACCCCGGTTTGAAGGCTAAGAAGGAACGTGGTGGGTCGTTTATCCAGTAAAAGTCTGACACTGTCTCCCACTCCGCCCTCCACTCGTCATTGGTTGATTTTACAATTTGGTGGTTTCATTTATAATAAACCTAAAGCCATAATAAGGATCCTAACGGATACCACATTTAGTAAAAAGTACAAAAAAAAACGTCCAGTATTTATATGGTAGGTAGGTTCACAAAGCCTCCTGATCCCTATTTCATGCATCTCAAACTCCATATGTTTTTCTCAACAGAGATAGTACCAGAGATCCCAGATAACATTTTCATCGAAGCTAACAAAGACTCCATGGACACGTGGGAGGTGCGCGCATCCTGGGCGCGGCCGCATCGCCTCCCCGACTCATACACCGTCACTCTGTCCACATCAGACGCTAATCGCACTGTGGTTTTACATGGGGTAAGTGTGACTGTCAATAGATCTTTAAAAAAAAACTGGAACATTTGGAAAACATTAGAAAAACAATGTTAGGTGTAGACTGAATATTTCCGACTTTAAATAACATCAACAAAATAATGCAAAAATGTATACATGAAAAAGAATTTTTGTGCCCGACAGGGTCCATGTGCCTTTGTAGGTACTAATTTTAAGATCCTATAACACTATAACATGTGCTATAGCAATAAACTGAGCTGACTGACATACCCATCAACGCTCAACCGAAACTACTAAGACTTATACAATCCTGCATACAATCCTGCACAAGGTTTCCTTTTATGAGTTAGTGGAGCCGTAGGAGTGAATTTCCAAAAATGCCTTCTTAGTGCATTTTTGGAAATTCATCCCCTAAGGGGATGAAACGGTCTTAAGTTTGCAAGGAGAAACCTACTTAGACATGGATGAAGTCGCTGGCAGTAACTAATACCTATTATATAATTATTGAAGATATTTTTACAGAAACCGGTGTTTCTGGTTTTGTGTCTTCGTTTTTTTCTAGGCTTACTAACTCATATTAAAGTTATCTTTCAATAGTTTAAATGACTTCAAAAAGGAGGTCTTCTTTCCGACCCATACGTATTTTTATCTGTTTGTACAAACGATATGATTTTCCAAAACACAGTTTCATTATAAAGCTATTTTATTTTATCCAAAATCATTGGTATTAACGGTGACAACAATATTGTGCAGGATGCAACAGATGCGGTGTTTAAAGACGTGACAGGCGAAGCTACATCGTCATACTACGTATTGATGCAAGCAAGATTGAACAAAACTATTGCGTACACCAGCAGGCGAGCTCAGTTCCCTGGTAAGTCCCTTCTTCACTCCACATAATAATATTATCGACAAATAAGAAAACAAAAAAAGAAAACAAGGAATTACAAACAATCACAAAGAAACCAAAAAAGAAAAAAAAAGAATTACAAGATACACAAATATTTTACACAATAATAAAAATAATCCACAAACATGATCATTCAAAAATGTCTACGACAATGAATTGGTAAAAAACACACCCTCCCTTCATCTTACAGCATCGACACGGTTACTTGTTCCAGTTTGCTGAGAAGAAAACTATATTTAAATAAATAAAATCAAAATTCACAATTCGTTCATCTGCATTTTTTTTTTCACCCTGCATAAGACTAATAAAATCATTTAACTCATACCATTTACGTTGTTTGTTTTAAAAAGACTCATGAAATTTAAAATCATGGCCGTCATGAATTAAAGAAATCCTTTGCACAAAAATACCTACCTGTAGGTATAGGTATATACCTATATATTCCACAGTTATCGCACAAGGCCATCTAGTCCCAAGCTAAGCAGGGCTTGTGTTATGAATAATAGACAACTGATAAACATTCTTATATATTTCTAAATACCTATTATAGATAAATTACACACAGACACAGAACAAATGATCGTGCTCATCATACAAACATTTGTCCTGGGTGGGAATTTGACGCACGACCTCCGGCATAGCAGTCTGGGACACTACCTAATAGACTAACGACCCAGTCAAACCCTACCTATGTAAATAAGCCCACACAATTAAGAACCATAAGAGTTTTCACAAAACCTGCGAATACAAACTATTAAAGAAATAAGATTTCATAAAGCGTTCTATATCACTTACCACTTAGTTAAAATTATGGAAATCTAAACCAAAATTTAATATTACGTTAGTTAGTAGTTTAGGCATGTTCACTTAGGTATGACTTAAAATAAAATAGAGATTTAAGTCATAAGTGAACATGCCTAAACTTTTTATAAAACATTAGCATAGACTTCAAAAAGTATTTCATCATCATCAGCTGAAAATAGGCTCATCACACATCCACAAAATGTTTTAAGCAATATCCAAATTGACAGCAATGAAACTTTTAGCGCTGTTTTTCTAAAATAAGCATTGGGTCTCTAAAGTTATGTACCATATATAATATTAGGTAGTACCTTCTGTTGGCTTTTCAAGTAAATTATGAAATATATACTCTAAATGTTTATCTTGGCCGACCAAAACTCTACTTACTACACAGTAGCATAATGACAACCTTCTAACTTCTGTTCTGCTCAGTTTAACTTTTGCTCTCACAAATTCTATTAAGATATTAATGATAAAAAACGAAAGCAAAACCTGGAAACCTAATTTTAGCAATAAGACAAACACCCGTATTCACAAACAATACTCAAACGACCCTTGACTAAGCAAACGCACAGTGTTGAAATAGAGCTCTGTGATTGGTTCGTTTGTGTTGCGTAGTTCACAAACCCTGCCCTGTGCGCTCGCGAGCACTGTGAGACCGCATAGTAACGTTTGTGAATACGGGTGTATGTCCTTAACGATATTGCCAGACCCAAAACTCATGTGTGTAAAAGGAGGACTCTAATCGATCTCAATCCGAATCGCCAAGTTTCGGACTTGCCGAACCATTAACATTGGCGATATGGACTTGAATCTCAATACCTCCATGATGATCTGATTGTCCTCAATCTTTAGGATTTCTGAGGACGTAACATGGGTTGTGAAAGCCATCATAAATCTGTTCTCTCACAGAGATGTTGCTAGTCATCCTATCTATCTCTCTTTTACACTGGCACAATTTAGCCACAACTGAAGTTCTATAAGTGCCCACAAATAGGTCTATGAAAATTAAAATTGAGTAGATGGCTGTACCATGTCATACTGCTGCCCCTGATCACTTTACCTTATAGAATGAGAGTAACGTGGTATAGTTTTGCACGTGGTCAGACACATGGGACCCTCCCGGCACGGGCGGCGCGGGGGGCGCGGGCGGGGCGGCCATCGGCGCCGGGTTCGCGGGCGCCGCCGCTCTGGCGCTGCTGTGCCGCTGTCGACGACGGCGCCACCATGTTCCCGTACCACCTTACAAACCGGTACCTGACAATATTATTGTACCTCTAACATAATTTATATTTTACAAAGGCCAATTGGTCCTGGATGTCTGTATAGATTCACTTGCGGAATATATCTGTCGGCTTTTAAGTTATTTTCTATGACAACGAGCGCTCCGAATTTATGCATACATCCAAACAACACGCCTTGATTGAATAGAACAACATACTTAACTAAATATCTTTAAAAAAATCCACCTTCTTTTATATCCACCTTTTATCACATTTCTACTTCATGGTCATCATTATTTTTCTTAATTAGCTGTATCAGATATACGACTACGTGATAAATCAAAATATCAAGTAATCACGTACAGTCGTACTCAGTTCCGATTAGATCTTGAACACTACGTGCTCTGCTGATGCACAAAATACCGATTACATTATCTCTCGCTTCTACAATATATGATTTATACCTCTAAATAGGTATCAAAGACTCGCATACTAAATAACCATCTAAGTCTAAACCCCTGATTCCGTGAATAGGACGACAAACCTACGAAAGAGAGCGACACGGAAGTGCTAGAAATATGGAGCGAGACAGAAGACCGGTGGGAGGTGCGAGCGGACAAGCTGGTGTTACACGAAGTTATTGGAGAAGGAGCGTTCGGCGTCGTGCGCAGAGCCACGCTCGCTCCGCACTCCATACAAGTCGCTGTTAAGATGCTGAAAGGTAACGCTCCTCGAATGCTGACGACATCAACATCATATCATCTATAAAAGTATAAAGGCAATATTAATTAATATAATTCACTTCAATGAAGAGTTATATATTATAAATTGCATTGTTATAGCACGAAATACGACTTGACAATATATTAGGTTTGTATTGTGACTCATTTATATCCATCCGGCTTAGAATAATCACATCAACATTATAAGTATACGTATGAAGCTGGATGTTTGCTAGGGTTACCGAAATGTTCGAAAGAATTACCATGGCCCTGGGACGCAAAGGTTAACTGAAGGAGTATGATAGGTTTTAATCAATAAAAGTCTGACGTCTTGTCAGACTTAAACTGGCTCCTCTCAGGTACTAAAAAATACTATTATGGCCCATTTACTGTCTGATTTCCGACTTTTCTTATAGATTTCCCATCGCTCGATGAGATCAGGTCGTTCCGTTCGGAGATGGAGCTGATGAAGAGCGTGGGTGTACATCCGCATCTCGTAAGCTTGGTGGGATGCTGCAGTGGTAGGAGGCCGCTCATCATCGCCGAGTACTGCAGCCGGGGTGACCTACTCAGCTACTTGAGGTATGATATCATAGAAAATAATAGAAAAAATCATTATCATCATCTTTCGCAGCCCATAACTGGGCATAGGGTCCTCTTGTACCAATCCTAACGGTCGTTTCCTACCTTCATCCAGATTCTATCAATGTTTTCCGGTATCGAAGACTTTCCCAGTCGACGTTTCGAACTCGGTCTAGTATTCTTATGCTGTAATAAACAAGAACAACAAAACATTTGCATGCTCTCATATTTATAATCACGACTGAATAGGTGAACGAATTAAAATTAAAATGGAGCTAGAATTAAAATTAAAATAAAAACATTAAATAGTAATGGGCCCAAAATGTTGCCCTGTGTAAATCCTGTGATTATCGTTAAACCTAAACTGATTATACTTTTGCTATCAACGTGATTTCAGCTTTCTATTGTTAAAATAAGTCATCTAAAAAGTACTGTTTTCTATCATGACTTTTCTTCTAATAATGACATTACTTTGCAATTATTTCAATAGTAAACTTTCTCAAAAACCACTAATGAATCATCAATATCTAATATGAAGTTATCATTGTTATTTAAGTTTTGTTAAATTTCCAGATGCACATGGGACGTAATGTTATCAAAACGAAACGCGAAATACTACAATAACAACATAGATATTTCAGACTACAGAAACGACCTGTTCAAATGCAAAGCACAAATGGAAAGCTCCAAGCTGGTTGTGAATAAACTCTATGAGCTTCAAGAGATCTGTGATAAAGAGTTAACGGCTTTGGACCTTTTGTCTTTCTGCCGTCAAATAGCTATGGGAATGGAGTTCTTGGCTGCTAACAGAGTAGTACATAGAGATTTAGCAGCGAGGAATATATTGGTGACAGCTGATAGGACGCTGAAGATAGCGGATTTCGGACTTTCAAGAGACGTGTATGAAGAGAATCAGTATAAGCAGAAAGGTAATGGAAAGATGCCTGTGAAGTGGATGGCTGTGGAGTCATTGACGAGACGGATATACACTACACAGAGTGATGTGTAAGTTTTTTCTTTATAGCGTAGTGCAGTAGATATAGTAGCGTAGTACTAAAGATACTGGAAACATAATATCGAGTTTAACAAAAGTGCTTAAGAATTATTAGATTAAGGTAAATTATTGCGCCTCACCGTCAACGATTGCATCACTACTTTCCATCAGGTGGGATCGTAATCAAGCGCTAGTTTATAGATTTAGAAACAAAAAACTACTGAATAATTTTCTCATAACGAGACCTTTTCCACTTTACGCCGATTTAATTCCTTGTAAATTATTTGCTGCTACTTGAATTGAATACAGGGATTTTATAAAATGTATAATCGAATCAAATGCCATAAATTCAAGAATAGGCATTGGCGTTGATTTGTAAGTGACCATTTATCCCTTAAAAAAAAAACATTGATTTGAATTTGTATGACGTAGTTTGTTGTTTTTATGTTTGCATAATTATCTCAAAAACACTGATTGACTATTAATTGTTTTTTGTTGAAACTATAATGTTTACGTCTAGCTGGTCGTTCGGCGTGGTGGTGTGGGAGATAGCGACGGTGGGCGGCGCGCCGTACGCGGCCGTGCCGGGCGCGCGCCTGCCGCGCCTGCTGCGCTCCGGGTACCGCCTGCCCAAGCCCAACAACTGCAGTCCACAGCTGTGAGTATCATTACATAGTATAAAACAAAGTCGCTTCCTGTCCCTATGTGTGCTTAAATCTTTAAAACTACGCAACGGATTACGGATTTTGGCGCTGCTTTTTTTTAACAGATAGAGTGATTCAAGAGGAAGATTTATGTGCATAATACATGCATAATAAAATAAATACCACCATAGCACCCGTGCGAAGCTGGGGCGGCTCGCTAGTCATCATTACATAGTATAAAACAAAGTCGCTTTGTCCCATTTGTATGCTTAAATCTTTAAAACTGCGTAACGGTGATTTGATGCGGTTTTTTTAAATAGATAGAGTAATTCAAGAGGAAGGTTTATGAGCACAATATCTGCATAGTATATTCAATATCAGTACCCGTGCGAAGCTGGGGCGGATCGCTAGTAATCTATATATATAAAAGAAATAACGTGTTAGTTACACTATTTATAACTCAAGACGGCTGAACCGATTTGGCTGAAAATTGGTAGGGAGGAGCTAAAAACCAGAAGAAGGACATAGGAGACTAAAAATCTAAAACAATATGCTCATTTATTGCCTCTAAGGTAGTCTCAGGCGGAACAAAGTTCACCGGGTCAGCTAGTACCTAATGTAATGAAGGGCGTTAATTAATTTCGAGAAAAACATTAACAATTTTGCAATTTTCATAAATTTTTGTTTTGTACTATTTTTGACGACATAACAGCTGGAATCCCTCAGGGTTCAGTTTTTATTTTTGAACCTATTTATTATTTATACAATTTACACTGCTGGCCTACCGTAGGTAGAAGGAGTTACGACAGCAATTATTTAACTACTATTTCTAATTAATTAAAATTAAAGATTTATTTTTCTATACTCAAATTTAAGCAACACACCACCTTCCACAGATTACCATATTTTTTTTAATTTTATTTTAAGAAACCTACAATTTTATTTGTACTTTTCTAACTTGTCTAGCTACGACATAATGCTCTCCTGCTGGCGCACCCACCCTCGCGACCGCCCGACCTTCGCAGAGCTACATCAGCGTCTGGACGAACTGCTGAACAGCGCATGCGCCAACCAGTACCTGTCTCTGGAGATAGACGCCGACGACGCACCTCCCACGCCTAAACACCACAGATATCTCAAGATGTTGATGAGGTGAGTGCCTTATTTTAAAACAAATTATATAAGTAGTAAAGTGAGTGAGTAAGTAAGATGCTGAGTGGGTAAGTGAGTAAGTTGGTGAGTTGTTGAGTGAGTGAGTGTGTGGAGTGTAGAGGTTATTATATCTAGTTCAATTATTGTGCTTTCGTCATATTAATTGAGAGGTCTTAGCACTATTAATTATTTATTTTATACATTATTGTAGACACAAATTAATCATAAAAAGGAAACTAAAACACATACAATGGAGCACCTTATTGCAATCTGCGATTTCATCCAGGCAACCTGGGATTGACTATAATCATCAGGACATGAAATGCCTAACTTCCAGCACTAACAGTAAATAATTCAATGAAAACAACATCAAAATTGGTGATTATATGGAACAGTAATTAGCATTTCTAATAATGTGAAAAAGCTTCGGTCACTGTTTACACACGTAATCAAATGTAGGTGAAGGCGAATTCAGTCTGTATCTTTATTCTGTTATTTAATGTATATGGTTTTAACTTGCTTCCTATTATTAAACAAATTAAAAAAAAGATGTTTGATTAAGGTACTCTTTGACGCAAAAGAAAATAACTATGTTGTTGAGTATGAATTTAATAAGATTAGAAGTAAATAGGTACGACAATTATGCTCACATCAATAATATTTAGATGGGTTTGATTCTGAAACCGCTTAGTATTAGTATCTTTTAACATTGATCGCTCATTGTGGATTGTATTCATCTGTCGAAACTGATACAATATGTATGGTGCAAGGGCGGATCCAGCTTTGGCGCCAGGAGGGGGTCACATAGTTGTGGTCAAGTGAAGAACTTATAATTTAATTTTGATAAAAATAGACGCAAATAAAAAATAGGTATTTTTACCGACTTCATAAAAAGGAGGAGGTACTATGTTTGGATGTTTTTGTTTTGTATGTTAATTTTTTTGTTCGAAGTAGATAGTTCTGAGGGGGTCCCATTGTCACCAAGTTAAGATCTGATGATGGGAACCATGAGGAATCGAGGGAACTCCTTAAATATTATAGGCAAACATATGGTGATTTTAGTATTTTCATCTAGACCTTAAGCTTTTACAGTCAAAAAGAAACATTTGGTGGAGTGGAACTGATGAAGAAGACCAGAAATGGTCAATGGAACTTCATACTTACATAGATATCACAATAAAATTACAATACAAATAAATAAATGGTTGTGAATAGTTAGGTTGATGAAAATGGTATCATCGAAATAACCTGATGATGATGATGATGATGGAGCCGGAAGATAGGCAACGGAACTCCGTAATTAATCAATGTATCCTAGCCGTGTTTGGGCTCATTAAAATTGTAAATAAATTGGTGTAAATACTTTGGCTTTAAGATACTATCGAACTGATCTGGTGATGGAGCCGGAAGGTGGAAGGGACACACAGGAATTTCATGATAAAACGACGTGTCCTACCGGGGTTTGGGTTCATTGAAATTGTCATGAGAAATAGGCACTCTGGTTATAGGTGTGTATCGCAACCAAAAAGCGTGATTTCTCGGTATTATTTGTTTCTTATTAAACACCGACTTCCGAAATTAAAGTTATTTTTAAATTTTTAGTGGAGTCGGTATATTTTTTTTGTAAAAAGTTTTTTTTTATTAATATACGTAAGTCCTGTACTTAAAAATATGTATTCTTTATTGTGGACTTGAAAAACTTAACACATAATAACTTGTACATACAGAGTGTCATTGACATGTTAACGCAAACGAATACCATAGATCCAGTACATTATTCTGGACCCCCAGTGGTGGAATTTTTCGCCGGTTTTTTTAAAGTTTTGTTTTTTATTTTTTATTTGTATAAAATCGTTATTCTAACCAATCCCAATGATATTTTTAGAAAACAAAGAAAATATTATTATTATTATTAGAAAATCATCGCGGCAAAAAAGTCGTTATTCTAATCAAACCCGATGACATTTTTAATTTAGAATGTAATTCACTAATTTTTTAACAAAAAATGTTTTAATTTTATACAGTTTAATTTAAAAAAACTTTTAAAAAATCATTAAAAAAAATAAGAAAAGACCGACAAAAAATTCCAGAATTATGTACTGGATCTATGGTATTCGTTTGCGTTAACATGTCAATAACACACTGTATACACACGTATATAGGTAATGCCATCTTCTCTTTCTCGACATTCGACTTTCTAAACATGTTTGATGATTTGTCATAACAGCTAGAGGTATGTCCTGGGCCCGTTCTAGCTATTTAGCGGCTTCATCATCATCATCATTTCATCCGAAAGACGTTCACTGCTGGACATAGGCCTGGGGAGGCCTATGTCCAGCAGTGAACGTCTTTCGGCGCCGCCACAAAGACCGGTCCTGTGCGTCTTGCATCCATCGGCTACCAGCAACCCTGACCAGGTCCACCTTGTGGGAGGCCTTCCAACGCTACGTCTTCCGGTACGCGGTCGCCACTCCAGAACCTTTCGGCCCCAGTGGCCATCCGTTCTGCATGCAATGTGTCCTGCCCATTGCCACTTAAATTGGGCGATTCTTTTCGCTATGTCGGCAACCTTGGTTACTTTGCGGATTTCCTCATTTCTGATTCGATCACGCAAGGATACTCCGAGCCCTTTGAGTGGCTTTCAGTCTTTTTATGAGGCGTATTGTAAGCGACCACGTTTTAGAGCCATATGTCATCACTGGCAACACACACTGATTATAGACTTTCGTCTTGAGGCACTGTGGTACATTAGACGAAAAGACACCGCGCAGCTTCCCAAACGCTCCCAAGGCGAGTCGTATTCGACGATTGACCTCTTTCTCAAAGTTAGACCTACCCAACTGGATTGTCTGTCTAAGGTAAAGGTAGTCGTCCACTACTTCGAGTGTAGAGTCTCCGATCTTGATAGGGGTGGGCGCTACATGGATGTTTACCGTAACTTTGGTTTTGTCCATGTTCATTTTAAGACCCACTCTTTCAGAAGCTCTTTAGCCGTTACTGGCAAAGATAATTTTCGCCACCCTTTACCCCCTGTTCCACAAGGGGTCTGTTGGGCCGGCGCGGTCGAGGTCTGGCTGGAGACGTCAAACTAGATGTACATACCGGTGGTTCGAGAACGTCGACTGACGCGTCATGGAAAGGGGGGGCCCTTTCCATGACGCGTCAGTCGACAACAAGCGGTGACTAAGTGGGGCTGGCTAACGTTATACCACGATGGACACACCACGCACGTGGGGTTAAAAACCCGGTTTCGGACGACTAGGCCTGTGTCCCGAACCCAGTCCTCCAACATCGACTCCGCTGGTTCCTGAAACGGAAACCCCAAGCCAAATCCTTGGCATTGAATTCCCCGCAAACGACTGCGGGGAGTGAATCAAATCCCACGACGAAGGCATTCAGCTCCCTAAGGGAGACGTGGAGATTAGCGAAAGATCTGTTCGGGGACTGGTAGACGCCTAGGCTACCACTGCAATGTCTACGAACCGTGCTGCCGCGCAACATCGTTCCCTAGTGACGGCCTCGAGGGACGATGTTCCGGTCGATGAAATTACTGTCACCGAGTCGCTCAAGACCTGTACCCAGTCAGCTATCAACAGATCCTGAGCGAATGATTTGGCTGGGGTGGGTCTTCGGACTTTACCCTTGGCCTTGACGGAGGGATCGCAGAACCTACTCCCAGTGTGGTGGTCAGCCTGTTTGCCTACCGTTGCACATGCGTAGCAGTTCAACGTAGCACAGCATTCTGCACCCTTGTGACCGGGCTTACCACACTGATAGCAGTGGTTACTGCGATCCACTTTACCAATGGGCCCCCACGTAATACCCAGCGGTAGCTCCCTTGTGTGGAGACCCAGCGCAAAGAACCCGTCGGCCCTCCCCAGCGATGGTCATTTTAAATTTTTTGAAAAAAAAGTTGTTTTTTTTTACTGTATAAAATCGTTATTCTAACGAACCCCACTGAAATTTTTTGGAAAAAATAAATAAAAAAATAGTAATAAAATTAAAAATCATCGAGGCAAGTCGTTATTCAAATCAAACCCGATAACCTTTTTAATTTGGAATGTAGTTTATTGATTTTTTTTCCGCAAAAAAATATTAAAATTACGTCTTTATACAGTTTAATTTAAAAAACGTAAAAAACTCATTTAAAAAAATGAAGAAAAACAAACCAAAAATTCACCACTATAGAACTAAACTAGAATCATGTACTGGATCTATGATATTCGTTAAATTAATAAAATATTGAATGTTTATAGTCACTTACATAAAATCTGTATGATGACAAAATATATAAATAAAATCATTATGTTAAATTAGTGGTCCACCTAAGTTCTGCAACCAGCCCAGGGGGGGGTCATGACCCCCATGACCCCCCCCCTGGATCCGCCGTTGGTATGGTGTATAATACTGTATGTTATTTCTGCAGAGGCAAGCGCGGCTGGACGCTCAGCGAGACGTACGAGCGAGCTCTGAAGGCTCCCCACACGAACCACTACACCACACCACCAGATTCGATCAGCGCACACCCTGTATGACTTCACCAGCAGTTTTGGTTTCAGGGGTATTCACAAGTTTGCGTCACTGACTCTATTGTGGCCATCCACTATCACTGATTTTGATGACTTTTTAAAAAAACAACCGCTATTAGTCGTTTGTCGCAAAATATCAAAACTATTCGGTCACTGGTTCGATAGTTATAAGGATTTATATGTGGCCGATCTGGAGAGTCTCCCCGGTTTCACCACATATGTTTCACTTTGTAACATTTTTGTTTTGCTTTGAAGTCGAGACCTGATTTGAAACTAAAATTTCTCTAAAGTTATAAGGATTTATGTGTGGCCGACCTGGAGACTCTCCTCGGTTTGGCCACAAATGTATCTCTAAACTCATTTAGCATTTTTTTATTGTTTTAATTTGATGCCGAGATTTGATTTGAAACTAAAATTTTTCGGTCAAAAGTTATAAGGATTTATGTGTGGCCGACCTGGAGAGTCTCCCGGTTTGGCTACCTTTGTATCTCAAAACACATTTAGCTTTTTTTCTGTCTCATTTTGATGTCGAGACCTGATTTGAAGCTAAAACTTTGTCGATTAATAGTTCAAAAGTTATAAGGATTTATGTGTGGCCGACCTGGAGTCTCTGTTTCGCCACATAGGTTCCTCAAAACTGATTTAGGATATTGTTTTCTGTCTTAATTTGATGTCGAGACCTGATTTGAAACTATACTACTTGCTGTGTTGTGCTGTGATATGTATCTGTTAATAAACATGATGTATATGTTAAAAAGATTTAGATAAACTCTATTATAGTATGAATTAAGACTCCAAAAACCATAGCCCAGTTATCTTTGTTTTCCAAGTGTCGCAATATTTTTTCATCAACAGGTGGTTGCCCTGGGGTGCACTAGCATAGCGCGTACAGGGATGATCCCTGTACGCACCGGTTGGTGAAAAACTATTGCGGTGGTTCACGTGAATGTGTTATAAAAACGTTACAGCGTCACGTACATTGAGCGATGCGTGTCATGTTGCGGGACATTTTGTCCCGTAGTGTATGTGCGGTTTTAAACATCCGCTTATGTCAAACCGTATGAAAAGGTTTAGGTTTATTAAGTATTAGTACAAATTAAAGTTAATTAGATTAATAAATCTAACGTCACAGTTTTGTAAGTACAATCCGTTCCAAATGAGAATAGGATCGATGGCAATGTTATGACGTCACGTCGAACTGTCAAATCGAAGAAATGAGGTAGAGTAAACATAAAAAGATGTTTAAAAAAATAATTTAAGTACGAATCGTGAATGAAAAAAGTTTAATCAGAATACAGTTTTTATAATTTTGTTTATTTCTGTTTCACTGTATGATGTATCTGAGTAGTGGTAGATAGAAGAAAAAGGCAAATTGTTTCTAACAATGAAAATAAGAAAGAAAATAGTTTTTCTTGTAAACTATTTATGACTTAAAACAATATATTTGACAAATTTATATTAAACCCTAACGTTTTTATTTCAACTAGAATTAACTAAAATTTAGTAATAAAAAATAAAAAAAAAAACTTTTTATTGTTACGCAAATAAGATTTTTTTGCAAACCGTACTTTTCACTCAAAATTTGACAGATCGAGGTTATTGACTTTCCTGTTCTTATTTGGAACGCATAATAATATGTATGGCGGCTACTATAATAAAACCTACGATAGTTTTTTTTTTTGTTTTGTAAAACGAAATTACGAATTTATAGGATAGTTTGACAATACAAGTGTGACTAGAGATAGCAGTAGGTATAACAAACTAGTATTATGGAATAAATATTTTTGTAAAAATTATATTTCAAAGAGGGTAATGTTCCAACCTTATGTATTATAATAATTTTGTAAGATATTAAAATGATTAGTAAAATTAGTCAACATTGTATACGAGAGATGATGTAATAGTACGTAAAAATACGCATAAAATGTGTCTATTAAAGAAAGATAGTACAAATAATATGCATTTTAATTCGTAACCTGCCTAACTGACCTCCACGACCCAGAGATCAGGTAACACCACAGTCCTTGCAAAGACTGGTGATTTCCTGGCTTCTGACTATGCGTAACGACTGTCAAAAGTCTACAAATGACAGCCGGTACTAACGGCTTAGCACGGTTTCCGAGTCACGGAAGAATTTCGATATTCATACATAGATACGACTGCATGCACACCGATAAAGTACTACTAGCTACACTGCGCAGATATTAAACCAGTTTCCGCGACGAGTGACCGTCGCGAGCGCCCACTTTAAGCAATTTTGTCCCTTATGGGGAAAGCTCTGAGCCCCATTGTGGCCGTGTTGTCACTATATAGCGCTCTGGGCGGAGATATACAGTGAAAAATGGCAACTGTTTCCATTGTAGCAATATTTTCTTCTCTTTCTTAGCACTCCTCACACAATCCATCTTATATATTTTCTTTTTTTTATTGCCTCCCTCTTCCTCTTCGTCCATCCCAATGTATTTTTTTTTCTCTTTATTTATTTTTGGGGACTTTTACACGGACGTGTATGCCAGTCCCATCATACCTTATACTAATAAATCCCTATGTATACTTATAACTCTTTTAGTAACCTGCGTTTTATCACATGACCAACTAAGACAAAAGGATTCCCTTTCAAGTATTCAATCACTGTCTCTCGTCACATTCAACAAAAATAAAATGCGATATAGATTGATATATTAACTTCGTATATTTTACAGCAATATTACTTATCTCTAGATATAAAAATATCCATATAATCACACCTCGCTTTTCCAACATGGTGCCAGCGATATTATATTCCATTCGTGAAGGTGTGTGTTCTGTATTATTTCAATGTTAATGATACAAAAACTTTAGAAAAAGTCACGTGAAAATTGTCTCAGAATTCTCTCAGGTTCAAGTATGCCGAATTCGATAAACCTCGGTACCGCTAATTTAAATCTTATTTTTACGTAATAAGGTTTAAATCAGTTTGTAGGAGGTGTACCGTATTTTGTACACTAGTACCTGAGAGATTGAGGTTTGGTGGAACGTACATAAGATATTACCCGGATCGTACGTGTTTTTCTTCAAATGTTTGACTTTCTTGTCTGCTGACATTGAGTATTTATGTAATATCTGCTGAATACCTCGTTTTAAAACTGCTATTTGAAACTACAGAACACAGACATCACGACCATTCACATTCCTTTATTATCGATATTAGTGATGTACCAACTACCGAAATCAATCGATATTATATACTACTGGCGCATTTAAAAAAACAGCGATAAAGCTTTGTACATAAAGCAGACCAAATTATAACAAAGACAAGTAAATATCGTCGATTGAATAACCGGCAATTAGTACATACTAACGTTACATATAACTATTATATAATACATATATTTTAGGACGTACTCAATAATTAATGAGCGAACATAAGAGCATCATAATTTCCATAAAGTATAGACATCTTAAAACTCTATGATATGACTAAACCAAACAATCATTTTTTATTTAATTTCCTTTACAATATTATCACACATAATTTTGATTAAAATAAGTAATAATTAATTAAAAGAAGCTTTATATATTTTGTTTAACATTTGAATTCATTATTATTAGTTAAAAAAAAATCATTTAAATCTATTTTCTCTAAATAGATTTTACAATTTCTGTATGTTTTTCATTTCTCTAAAATGTTTAATATGACTTATTGTTATCATAATTTGACAAAATATATATCCCCACAAAAGCCTCAGAGACTTTGTACATCTAAATTTAACTTTAGTGCCAAAACTCAAAAAGAAAAATGTATTTTCAATGATTTTCAGTCTCAATACAATAACTAAATATGGCAAGAAAGCCTTTATGTAGTGAATACATACATAAAATTGGTGCTAACGAAAACTATGTCATGTACTCACAGACTATTGGTACATAGAAACATTTAAACCCTACTTTCTTATAAAAGTGCGAATTCTAGCAAGTTAAAACATTCAACACACTTTACCCGACGATTTTTGATGCTTTAATCTTTAATTTCGATGTGTATTTCAGAAAAGAAGAGCATAGTGTAGCAAGTATGAACATAGACAAGTTACTTAATTATTTTTATTGCTAACTTTATTAATATTGCCATAAAATCACAACTATTGTTAAGCAGTACATGACAAACCGCGGGTAACCGAGTATATTTTCATTTACAAACGATTTTTTTTTTGTAAAAACTCGCTTATCTAAATTCATAAAAAAGTGCGAATCGTAATACAAAAACCTTATGTTGCTAACGTATTTAGGAATGATGTAAACAATATGCCTTTCGTTAGAGATCAAACATCTACATTTACAATTCTATTTTAGACGAACAACAAAGATACATACACAAACATAACTTTGGCTGTTAATACTTCGAGCGAACATCCACTGGTGATGAAATTGTGTAAACAATATATTATACTTTTAATTTACAAGGTGACATCGGTACAAAACTTAGGTTACAAACATCAGCAGCTTAATATATTTTTTTTACATAAGTACAAATATGAATTTGCCTTGTTGCTACTTCAATACATGGCTGAACAATTATACTCGAAACAACGCCACGAATTTCACGCAAAATTAGCACTTAAGCGTATTAGAATTATTGCTATAATTAGTGTCCGACCGAAACTGGTTTTCCGGCCGAAACCGAAACCGAAACCGAATGTTCGGCCGTGGCTTCAGTTTCGGCCGAAACCGAAACCGAAACCGAAACTCACATGGTCAAGTATAAAATTTCTTAAAATACTGAAAAATAATGTTTCCGTCGGACGCACACGCACTGACTAAGTTTTATTGCATTACTACAGAGCTATCCGAACGGCACACGACGATTCCCGAACAGAGCCGACGGCTTACGACACAGCTTTGCCGCGGAAAACGAAGTTAGGCGAACGTGCATGACCTTGCGAGATAAGTTTCGGTTTCGGCAAAAGTTTCGGCCGATTTTGGCCGAAAACGAAACTGCTGCCGAAACTTGATTTTTGGCCGAAACTCGGCCGAAACCGAAACCGAAACCGAAAGTTCGGTCGGACATTAGCTATAATACATTAAAATGAGGCAATATCTTACATCGAAATAATATCTGTAATAGGCCGCGGAGTACACCAAGGCAAATTCTCTGACACGGCTTGTTTCTGAAAGGCGTATTCTGTGTTGCACTAATAAAATTCGTATTAGAGATTTAAGGCAAACTTTTTCATTTTAGAATTTTGACAGACATTCGATGTGTTTCATTGATAAATATAATGATTTTTTATAACCAATTAAATATTATCACGCGAAAATTTAATTAGTATCAGGTAAGTTATACGAAAAATTACGCGTAATTCATAAGAGATTCTAAGGACTTACGTGAGCTTCCATAAAGGTTAGCTGTAATCTCCTTTCAGAAACGTAGCGTGTGTGTGTAGTTAGGCAGCGCGACCGCACGCTTGTCTCGGCACTGTCGCACTTGTCGCAACTGTCGCGTATGCTGCAACTGTCGTGTGTGTCGCAAGTGTTGTGTGCGTCGGTCAGTCGATGGGTGGCGGTTGCGCTGGGATGTTGGAGGGCGGAGCTGTCAGGTAGCCTGCTGTGTGTGGAGCCGCTGTGGATTAAAAATAAAAAGTATTGTTTTATATTTTAGCAGGTTCAAATTTAATAGTTGATTTAATTTAAGTGATAATAGATATTTGAGTTTTTTTTTAACCAATTGGCACAATAAAAAAACAATTTATAGAAAAAAAAAAAGTGAGACAACTACTTTTTTTTTTACTACAGATTGCTAATACGATTCTCCCAACTGAAATATATTAGAACAAGTAATAAAAATATACGAAATCCAATAGCTCACAATTTATTCTGTTTTTTTTTTGGTTTCCTTGGAAGTCATCTTGTATGATTTTTCAATGTTAAAATATGCCCATAAAATGAAAACGAATTAGGTAGCAACCTACTTGGACGGTTCTAACATATTATTTCTAATTTATAAATATTCATATATACTTCTAGTTTCTTAATAAAGTAAGTGGGAAATGATTTGATAAAGTACACTCTTCTTTTTTTAAAATCATGTTTTGTAAGACTTGCCTGTCAGCAAATTATTCTGCGGCGCGGCAGTGATGAACAGGTCATGCCTTTGCGCCGAGTAGTGTTCCCAGACGGGCGAGCGCGCCAGCACAGCACGCACGCGCTCGCCGTGCAGCGCGGAGCGCGCCATGGCCTTGAGCGCGCGCACCAGCTGCGCCGCCGCCGCGCCGTCCAGCCGCGTGTCCAGCAGGGATAGCAGCTCGCCTATCAGGTCTGTTTCTAATGCCTGTTAACATTGTACATGTTAAATCATCATAATCGATCTTGACGGCGAGTAAATTATTTTTGGTCTGAATCGAAATGTGGGGTTGCGCGTAAGCAAATTGTTCAATATATAAATGTATACTGCGGCCGATATGATTACATGTATGACGATTAAAACAGCTATAATGGTAGTAGGATAGCATAGTGGCATCTAGGTTTTTGGCAGGATTTCTTGAGTAAATAGTGATTCGTTTTAGACATTATAATGTAAAATTAGCGTGTATCTCAAGTGTCTATAAAATCGTACAATATGTGAAATCATTAAAATCGAGATGGGAATCTTATTGTAGTATTGTTGCACAAAACATTCAAATGCACAAGGAATTCAAAGTCACATGCAAGCTCTCTTCTTAACTATTTTATATACAACTGACTTGTTTTTGATTTATTGGTAGGGTTTTTTTTTTCACGACTATGGTCCAAGGTTCGTGGTGATGTGACGCAATAGCAATTTTTGCAAGCATAACTTTAAACTACTATAACTTTTCATATTTTTGCTGTCTTTTATATCATTTATTTTTTTGGATAATTCTGTAAAAAAACTTTTCCACTGCTAGCTCGAAAATATGAAAACGTAACAAACCTGTAACACCAGCCTGTCCGTATTAGCGTTGCTAGAGAAGATGAGCGCGAGCGCCTCGCAGGCGCTGCCGACGATCTCCCTGCATGACTGCACCGCGGCCTTCATGCCTGACATCACCTCAGTCTGTGATAGCGCCACTACACACGCCTGGAATCAAGGGAATTCGTTGTAAAACATTTTGTCTGACCAGATTCGGCCCGGCTTCCAGTCCAGTCCAAATTTTACACATCAACATTTCTAGTTCAATATTTTTTTCCATTTTAACTTGTAAAAAATTGATGTATAAATCTTTCTTTCAAACAACAAATGATTTTTCTTTGTGGTCTACGGCGTGATTTTTTTTTTAAGTGAAGATCATTTGCTGTATTAATCAAATATTACAAAAACACTACAAAATGTTACATCCGAACAACAGAATATTGTCACTACGAAAGAAATTATCATAAAAACTTTTCACGCAAGAAAACAAACGACGACTAGGCTCAAAAGACTATGTATCCAAAGCCTTCCCCTATGGACAAAAAAAAAAGGATGGGCGCGCATGTGGAAACAGATAATTTTTTTTCCACCATATAATGGAAAATTTTACTTGTATTACTGGTGTAACAATAGTTAGCTAAATTATTTTTCTTTTTAAGTGTATTAAATAACGTTGTATGATACCCGTTAGTAATGAATGGTTACCGTTCTCGGTTCTCTTAAGACCCTCGCCACGGTTCGGGTCTTAATACCGCTTCGACTGTACATTACCTGCTACATTACTTGTATCATAATGTATTTTTGTTTTAAGAGTTTTTTTTTTGAGAATAAGTATAAACAGTGATCTGTTACAAAAAAAAAATCTGAGGGTCTAATGCGTGTTTTAAAATTTTCACTATAACGTTTGCTGATATCCATTTGTATAACCAGACTTAGTTTTATAATAGATTGACGTTTACATTAATTCGATAAACTACGATTAAAAACTGTTACTCTCATTGGCTCATTATCATAATAATGATGGTCGATACCTGCGTGATCGATTCAGAAATAAAGATATCTGCAAGAAAATCAAGGTTGCTGACATAGCGAAAAGAATCGCCAAACTTAAGTAGCAATGGGCAGGGTACATCGCACGCAGAACAGATGGTTGCTGGAGCCGAAAGTTTCTGGAGTGGCGACCGCGTATCGGAAGACGTAGCTTTGGAAGGCCTCCCACAAGGTGGACCAACGACCTGGTCAGGGTTGCTGGAATTCGACGGATGCGAGACGCACGGGACTGGTCGTTGCGGGGGAGGCCTAAGGCCAGCAGTGGTCGTCTTTCGGCTGAAATGATGATGATGTTACCTGCGTGGGCGCGAGCGCCGTGATGACGGGCACGGCGAGCTTGGGCGCCGTGGGCAGCAGGCGCGCCAGGCGCGGCAGCTCGCCCAGCTGCGCGCACAGCTCGCCCAGCGCCGGCCGCGCGCGCAGCGCCGCGCTCAGCGCCAGCGCACACGTCTCGCCGCGGCTTCCCTGCAACCATACAAACCTTTACATCAGTACTAACTCTCCTGACAGACGTTGCCCTGACCGAAAGCTGGCTTTCCTTTAATTCTTTATTGTACACAAAAACTTAATATAGATAGAATGATTTGACAATTCTTGTACAAAGGCGAGCTTGAAGTGTGATGAAGGAAAAGAGGAGGAGAGAAGAAGCTTTCCAAAAAACTGAGACCCTATTTCAATACTACCTACCGGTCCCAATATTATTTTCTCTCCATCCAGGAACCCATTTAAATAAACACACTATAATATAAACTCCTAGAAATAGATAAATGGAAAACAACACATGCAAAAGTATTCTTCTAAATATAAAAAAACAGCGAAACTAAATGCTGCAAAATGCTGCTTTTTAGGGTTCCGAAGACAGCGAAAAACAAATACAAATTTTATATTTTTTGGTTGTTGCTAGATTGGCACCAGGGGCGTAGCTACCGCCGTATCTGCCGTATCAATTATACTGGGCCCCCGCAGTACAGGGGCCCCGATCTAGGCAAAAATTCGCAATATATTATCCACAACCGTCTCATAGGGCAGTTAAGCATCTGTAATAAAAATACGTTTTTTTTTATACGGGGCCCCCGAAGGACTTTTGATACGGGGCCGCTGTGGGACTAGCTACGCCACTGATTGGCACAACCGTTTTCCATTTTGGCGCGGAGTTTGAGTTGCATCTGTTATTTATATTAAATATAATGCTGTTTTTAGTTATAGCATACCTAGTGTGTATTACGTGTATTTCAAAATGCACAAAAAAAAAAATTGTCTTAAATTTTGCATCGCCAATGGAATTTCGTGTTCGGAGTAACTGAAAATGTTACAGAAGGCTTACGGTGAATCGGCTTTATCAAAAACACATGTTTATGAGTGGTAAAAAGCATTCAAAACAGTTTTGAGAAGTGATGGAAGATTTGCTTCGCTCTGGTAGGCCATCAACCTCTGCAACTGAAGTTGACATCACATTTCTGAAGGGTCATACTTTGAAGGTGATAAAGTAAATTTGGATGAATAACAAAAACTTTGTGAATTATTGATCTTTCCCCGGTACTTTTTTGACAAAGTAGTACACTGTTAATATGACAGATAGATAGAATAGTCTTTATTATACACCAAAATAGTATCAGTTTCACAGAAATTTATATCTTTGGATGCAATGGCGGTCTTATCGCTGACAGCGATCTTTACCAGACAACTTTAGGATGCATGTTGATGTGTATCTTACTAATATTATAAATGCGAAAGTTACGATGTTTGGATGTTTGTTAGTCAATCACGCCAAAACGGCTGGACGGATCTGAATGAAATTTGGCACAGGCATAGGATACACTCCGGAATAGAATATAGGATACTTTTTAACCCGGAAACCCCAATCCCAACCCCAATACCACGCGGGCGAAGCCGCGGGCAAAAGCTAGTTCTAAAATATGTAAATCAAACGCACCTCAGAAGCATCCTTGTTGAGCGCGGCGATGGTCTCGGTGAGCAGCTCCTGCAGGAAGCGCTTGGGGCTGCGCAGGTTCCAGTGCGGGTTCTGCAGGTACAGCTTGAGGTACACGCCGTCCACCACGACCTCTCCGGGCGGCGCCCACGCCTGCTCGCCCGCCGCCGCACGCTCCAGCGTCTCCCGGTCCTCGAACGTTGCGTTGGGACTGCGTAGCTGCTCGGATTGGTGCCTGATGTTCCAAATATTATTATTAGAGTGCGCTTTTTTATACTGTGTGTGTCTGTATACAAAATTAGACGTTGACGTTTCACATATGGCAATAAATATTTTAGGTTTCTATCGCCAATTCATAGTATTAAGCCAATTATAAACGGGTAATAATAATACATTAAAATTCTCCATTGACTACATGCACACTGTTAAAGTTGAATTAGAGATACTGTGCAAGATATTAACCGTGAGAACCTGTAATTGGGCCAATGTTTCTTATAAAATTGTTATTCTTTAGGTATAGCGGTTGGTTCTCCTTCGATTAAATTGAATAAATAATCCGGTATCCGCTATGGGGACCGCGACCGCAAACTACACACGCACGACGACTCGCGACGAGTTCCCGCTTTACGTATTAAAGAAGCATTCTCATCCTTTCGCATGTATCGAAAGGATGCGAGACCCATAAGATCAGTCTTTATGGCGACACTTGGGCACATGCAATGAACATCTTTCGGCTGAAATGATGATGATTTTTTTTTTATTGGTCCTAGAGTACATCCAAAGGATAGATCCTAATTTTATTACAATCTAGCCTATATACAGACTAATAAGTAATTAATTTTATTCTAAACTAATAAATTGTCTTTACAAAGAATGTGTCCAACACTTTTCTTATTGTCTCTATTAAGGGTGGTGTTGGAATTCGAACCCAACAACCTTCGGCGACTCGGTGTGCACGCGCAGACGGCGTGCACATACATCATCGGCAGCGGGGAGTGAGGCGATCACTGTTTGTCCGGGTCGTTGTAATTCGAACTTTGAGAATAACGGCAATATACCAGTATCACAAAATACAGTCCACTTTCTTTCCACCACCGACCTAAACAGGTGGGTTGTTTCAGCCATACTTGATTGACGAGTAACTGTTAAAAATACACTTCGTTCTTGTATTTATTAGTTAGCAATTTGCTACATAACAGTATTCACTATAACTAAACACTAACTCGAACGATTTTGTTCTTTTTAATCTTCTCACTATATTCGTGTGATGATGATGATGACTTACTTGTCTCTCAGCTGCGCGATGTGCGTCGCGAGGCGTCGCCTCGTGTCGTCGGTCCACACGAGTTCGGGGTGCTCGTGCTGAGCATCGAACATGTGCACCGCACTCGACGGACCTGATTCTCGCATCGCTTCAGCGAACACACCCGGAATGTACCGGGATATTGTTAGGCGGACCTGGGAACAGAAAAATAGAGATTTCTAGTTTAAAAAACTAATAAACATCGCATACCATCAGGTGAGATAGTGGTCAAACGCGGGTCATTATAAAAAATTAAAGGTCAAACATCTTGCGTAGTATCTGATAACAAACTTATGGCATCAACAATCACACTTAAAATAAAATGAAAATATGTTATCCATGTTCTGGATTAGCACATAAAATACTTTTTATCCCGGGAGTATTTTCCCTTGGCACAATTTTATATTTTTACACGGGCGAAGAAGCTAGTAGCTAGTAATACATAAATGTAAAAATCAAGTAAGCGATGCTTACTACATATTCAGGTTTTATGTATTGGCGAGTTTGAAAATTTGATCTTAAATATCTTAATGAAAATAAAATAACACAAAAACAATAAAAAATTAAAACAAGCTACTATCAGCAGATAATAAAAATTTATAGAAATTTAATTCAAGAAAACGTACATTTGGGATAAAAACTGTTCTATGCTATTCCAGGACAGGACAGGTCTATCTATGAGCAAAATATCATACAAATCCGTTCAGCCGTTTGACCGCGAAGAAGAAGTAACAAATATACACACGTTAGTGTAACATTCTATTTTATTTTTGATTGACTTCATGATAATACCTTAGGTCCATGTAGTTTATCCGCCATCATCCTAGCGAGTAGTTCGACGGCTGCCTCTCTCGTCTCCGGTAACTTACTATTGCAGAACAGATCTAACAGATATATCACAGCACCTGTAGAAAAGACAAAACATGTTTACCATTACAAAAACATCGTATTTTTTTGTACGGTTAGTGCACTTAGCTTAGCACTTAGTATCTAGTTTAAAAGACCTTATTTACGTTTCTTTCTAATAATATAATTAAACCGTCAGATATATGCTGCTGGATAGATCTTCACAAAAATGAGTCATAAACTTCTCGCATCTAACCAAGTAGATTACGGCTCAAGCTATCTATCAAAGAGACACACGCTTTTATAATATTATACGCTTCTAGGATTTTGATATGGGCATTCTGTTTTATTTTAGTGATTGTTGATTATGCATCGAAGGAATAACAACGTGTCCTTGAACGACATATTTAATCTTGACAGTAACAAAATATTCCCCATAATTATGTCCTGAGCGAAGCGAGGTATTGAGTTTAACTCACGAGTAAAGAGAGGAGAACATAATAGAATCTTAAACCAGATCATGTACGCTTACCTTTGTTGAGAGCCTCTCTAACGAGCGCAGTGTTGGCCAGCAGCGCCGCGAGCGCCGCCAGCGCGTCGGGGCGCGGCGGGCGCTCGGCCAGCAGCGCCAGCAGGTGCCCCAGCACGGCGCTGGCGGCGATGTCCTCCACGCACTCGCGCGACCCGCCCACTGCCCGTACGCTTACCTTTGTTGAGAGCCTCTCTAACGAGCGCAGTGTTGGCCAGCAGCGCCGCGAGCGCCGCCAGCGCGTCGGGGCGCGGCGGGCGCTCGGCCAGCAGCGCCAGCAGGTGCCCCAGCACGGCGCTGGCGGCGATGTCCTCCACGCACTCGCGCGACCCGCCCACTGCCCGTACGCTTACCTTTGTTGAGAGCCTCTCTAACGAGCGCAGTGTTGGCCAGCAGCGCCGCGAGCGCCGCCAGCGCGTCGGGGCGCGGCGGGCGCTCGGCCAGCAGCGCCAGCAGGTGCCCCAGCACGGCGCTGGCGGCGATGTCCTCCACGCACTCGCGCGACCCGCCCACTGCCCGTACGCTTACCTTTGTTGAGAGCCTCTCTAACGAGCGCAGTGTTGGCCAGCAGCGCCGCGAGCGCCGCCAGCGCGTCGGGGCGCGGCGGGCGCTCGGCCAGCAGCGCCAGCAGGTGCCCCAGCACGGCGCTGGCGGCGATGTCCTCCACGCACTCGCGCGACCCGCCCACTGCCCGTACGCTTACCTTTGTTGAGAGCCTCTCTAACGAGCGCAGTGTTGGCCAGCAGCGCCGCGAGCGCCGCCAGCGCGTCGGGGCGCGGCGGGCGCTCGGCCAGCAGCGCCAGCAGGTGCCCCAGCACGGCGCTGGCGGCGATGTCCTCCACGCACTCGCGCGACCCGCCCACTGCCCGTACGCTTACCTTTGTTGAGAGCCTCTCTAACGAGCGCAGTGTTGGCCAGCAGCGCCGCGAGCGCCGCCAGCGCGTCGGGGCGCGGCGGGCGCTCGGCCAGCAGCGCCAGCAGGTGCCCCAGCACGGCGCTGGCGGCGATGTCCTCCACGCACTCGCGCGACCCGCCCACTGCCCGTACGCTTACCTTTGTTGAGAGCCTCTCTAACGAGCGCAGTGTTGGCCAGCAGCGCCGCGAGCGCCGCCAGCGCGTCGGGGCGCGGCGGGCGCTCGGCCAGCAGCGCCAGCAGGTGCCCCAGCACGGCGCTGGCGGCGATGTCCTCCACGCACTCGCGCGAGCCGCCCGCCGCCAGCACGCTGCGCAGCGCCGCGTCCTGCAGGGCGGGGTGCGGCCGCGCCGACAGCATGCCGAAGATCAGACCGAACTGCCCTATGCATTGGATTTCTGCGCCTGGACGGACAAAGGATTACATAAGAATGTATGTTCAGTTATTAGCACCTGTCCTACTCGAGTTTAGTTTTTTTAAGACTCTGGTTGCGATTTAAAAATATATACGGCATATTAACCAACACTGCACAAGTCCGAGGCCATGTGCTAAGAAAAGACGGATGATATTTTCTTTGGTCAATTTATAGTTTGGAAATTAGACATTGTCACTACGCTAGTTAAGTACGCGGCACACGCGCAGGGAAAGCGCGAACGTCCGACCTCCGCTTCCGCGCGTGACGTACTGCATCATAGATGAGTATAAGTACTGTACTGCATGTGGATGCGTTTCGTCCCTGCACCCCCGTCTCGTGCGCTGGGCGTGGTCCAGCGGCCGGCGGCCGAGCGTTTTCATTCATAGTATTACTATTAAATTATATCCATGTTTTGCTTATTTCAAATGGGGACAAAGTGTAAAAATGAGAAAAAAACAGTTTTTAACTAAAAATGGAAATGTGTTTTATTGCTTACACTGAGCCACCAAAATAAATTTACGCAGTGGTAAAGAAATTACCCGGTATAAACAGCATATTAATAAAATCCATATAGTTACCCGGATTCTTGATGATGACGTTGGCGAGCGCCGTGAGTGCGTACGTGACGTGCTGCACTCTCTCCGAAGTCATGTCACCCTGAGTCTGCTGTTGAATGAACTGCAGGAGGTCCAGGATGAACTGCTGCGGATTCTAGTTGGATGGAAGAAATAAAATGAACAAAGAAGAAATAAAGACAGAAAATTGTTTGATCATCTTTATCTCTATAACTTACTATGTAAATCAAATAAGAATGGAAATGTCAGGGGCCGACATTTGTCAAATGTCAATTAAGAAGCATGGTTTGCAAAGAAAATTTATTTGTACATCAAAAGCTTTGTTTACCTTAGTCTTTTTAAATGATTTTTCCTTTGTAGATAAATATTGACAAAGTGCATTTATTTTTTAATTTTTCTTGTAAAACTTTTTCTTAAATTTTTATGAAAATTAGGGACCGAGCTCCCACGAAAGTTGAAGAAAAGGTTTCACCAGCAAAATTTAAAATTATTATTTACCCTTATAATTCATTAAAAAAAAATGTAAAAATCTTGTTCTGCTCACTCTACCAAATAGATTTGATTTGACAGCACATCACAATAAAGCGGAAAATCGAGCCTAATTTTATTTGAATCGCATTGTAGCCGTTATTAGATTAAAAGAATTTATTAACTCACTAGTGACCCGCATTGCTTGGGTACAATTTTTTTTTTTTAAACGTCCAATGTCGAATCCCGCTCTTAGGCGGAGCGAGTAACAGTGTCAGACTCTTACTGACTAAACAACCCATCCCGTTCCTGGTACCACATTATATACCAGGGCCAGAGCCTTCCTTTTAGACACGAACTCTTGGCCCCAGTTGGCTTCAACCCTTATGAAGGATCACTACAGTAAATTGGAAGGATTGAACTTCGCCGAACCGAACCGAAGCTTATCAACCAATAGAAACATGAGAAACTAGTGTTACTGTTAGTTAATTAGCTTGTGCCAAAGTTATACCCAGTCAAAGATACCCAAATTTACCTATTAATGAAAATCTCTTCAATATTCGCTGCTACAAGACGCGAAAAGCGACATGACAAACCCCCTGTATTTATTACTCACCTCAATAGGAAATTCAGGCTGCTCATTGTAGATATCAATGTAGACCCCTCCGACGGACACCAGTCCCTCATGTGCTGAGTACACAAAGGGCTGTATTAGCGGTCCCTCGTCTTCCATGATGGCGCGTGCGTTCCGCAGGACGTCCTTGAGCTCGGCGCGGGTGCTGTTGTCCCACACCAGGTACGGCGTGCGCCAGTTTGATGTCAGGGTTTTTAGGAGCTGGGGAAAGGAGTAAAAACAAATACAAGTTAATTTTTAGTATAGATGACAAAAGAAATAGCCTAAATTTGTAAGTGACACCATACCAACTTGTGTCAAACGAAATAAATTAATAAATGATTTTGGAAATGAATTATTTTTGGAATTTTTATATTTTTTTAATGTGGCTAAAAAACAGTTCATTGTATAATATAATATTCCAAAACTATCACACAAAATTATCTAGTCCCAAGCTATGCAGAGCTTGTGTTATGAGTACTAGACAACTGATAAACATACTTATATATTTCTAAATACAAGTTGTACATAAATTACACCCAGACACAGAACAAATGATCGTGCTCATCACACAAACATTTGTCCTAAGTGGGAATCGAACCCACGACCTCTAACACAGCAGTCAGGGCCACTAACCACTAGACCAAAAGGCCAGTCATTATCCACATAAATGAAACATTATTTTTGGCATTCTCTTTTCATTTTTTTTTAATGTTACCTCGTGTTGTTCCGGCTCAGCTAATCGTCCACACAGATAGGGAGTGAGCAGCGTGTGCAACGAGTTCCGTATGTTGTCGTCATCCGGCGACGCTTGCGTGTGCGGGCCGTACATCGCCGCTAGCGCTGCTACGCACTGCTTGGCTAGCTGGTTCGCTACCTCCTGTGAAACAAAATGTTAAACTCAGAAAGAGAAGTTCAGATTTTGATTAGAGAAGTATTTATGAAGTTAACGTATACTTGTTAAATTATTTTAACTTTTAATTTTATTTTTAAATTATGTGGTACACTTTTAGTAAACATTTTACACATTGATATCATCTAAGATTTGTATATTAGTTAAGTTAGTAAACAACAGTTCAAAATATACTAACAGTATTTTTTAACTGAAAACCACATTAACATTGGTTATAAAATTACTTCATTTAAGGATCGAAACTATAAGGACTAATGCTACGTTGAGTGGAAGCCCGCTTGGCCCCACCATTGGCGGGCAAACGTCCACGCCCCTCGCTTTTTTTTATGTTAAAGTTCTCTATCGACACGACTACATGCACAGAGTTAAAATTGAAATAGCAACATGGTAATAATCTGGTTTCGCTACGGGGACCGCCGCACACGTCACGCGAGCGACGATTGCCCACTTAACATAGTGTTGTTCCTTATACCCTACAGTTACCTTCCTTCTATTCTTTATACCAATATTTGCAATGCAAATTGTTACGTCCGTCGATGTGATTGCTAAGTAGTAAGTGAATGCGTGGTGGGAACATTTGGCCGTCTCTTTACTACACGCCTAACATAAAGGCGATGACGTCATTATAGCAGTTTATGCATCCTTTACTGTTATTTGACAGTTATTTTACCTGCTTGTTAAGTTGCGCGTCAGTGTCGAGCCCCGACTCGGCGAGCGTGTAGTCGTATCGCAGCGCGGGCGGCAGTAGAGCCTGCACAGCACCCGCTCGCGCTAGTTGTGAGCGGCACGTGGGGTCGGCCGCCAGCGCGCCCACGGCCGCCGCGCCTGCACACGCCGTCTCGCCCAGGTGCTGGGGAACAATACTCATATTAGTAGCTGCCAGAACCACCTTCTAATATAGTTTTACAATATGTGAGGTTACTAATCTATCAATATATCAAAATCATCGCCACTTTTCGTTGTAATTTTATAACTCAAGAACGAGCTAACCTATCCAAACCAAATGTTTAGGCTTTGTTCGGACTATTTAGTAGATGGTTTATGTGAAGTTTGCACAAAATCGGTCGAGTGGTTCTACATCTATCACATTTATCTCATTTTTTCTTTTGCCGCGGCTTCGCTCCCGGCAACAGAAAAATCACTATTTCCTCAAAACATTAGTGTATTCGCTTTGAGAAAATAGTGACTCATCACATGGACACGGGAAATAAGTGGATTACTCACCGGTCGCTTTAACAGCGGCACCAGGTCGGCGCACAGCTGCGGCATGTCGGCGCACACGGCGCGGCACTGCGGGAAGGCGGCCGCCACGGCGAAGCAGCGCGCCGCGTGGCCGCACACCTGCGCGCTGATGTCGCCCGCCTTGCTCGTCTCCGACAGCACCGGCACGCAGCGCGACATGGCTTCGTGGAGCACCTGTGTGGAATGTCAATATTGATCAATATTTGTATAGAAAGATATGCAATAAATAGCCGAATATAGCACAGCAAGATGCTGCAATTGAATTGTTGACGAATTTTATTCCTTCGTTTGTTTAAAATATTCTGGCGATATTGCCGGGCTACACTGCTAAATTGCTGTAAATGTTGCTTTGTGTTGAGCGATATAATCAGCAACTTGCCGGCTATAGAATTGCCACAAAAGTAGCCCGTTTCCAAAGACCTTGAGTAGAACGGACCGAGGGCTGGAAGTTGATAAACAATTTAAGAAATAAATCATATTTTCCCTTAGTAAGAGCTGTTAGTGAGAAATAAGATAAAAAAAAAACATAATCTACACTAATATAATAAAGAGGTAAAGTTTGTTTTTTTGTTTTTTTGTTTGTAGGAGGTAATCTCTGGAACTACTGGTCCGATTGGAGAAATTTTTGCAATAATAGAAAGCTGCTTTACTCCTGAGTGACATAGGCTATATTTTATCTACGCGGGCGAAGCCGCTGACAAAAGCTAGTGGGTAATAAAGATCAAGAAACAGATATACTTCGATGTAGTACAGTAGTACAAGATGGACTGATGACCTGGTCAGGATTGCTGGTATTCGATGGATGCGAGACGCATCGAGGGAGGCCTATGTCCAACAGTGGACGTCTTTCGGCTGAAATGATGATGACAGCACAGTAAGCACCGGTGCCATGGGCACACATACCTGCAGGCCGCCCTCCCGGCGCAGCTCCTCGGCGTTGAGCGCGGAGCAGCGCACGGTGGCGTGCGCCAGCTCGCAGGCGGCGGGCAGCAGCGGCGCGGCGTCCTTCTCCGCGAACAACTGCTCCGCCTCCGCCTCCAGGCGCGCCGTGCGGAGCAGTTGTGGGTAGCCCGCGTACTTGTAGGGGGCTAGGACTGCGGACCAAACGTTCATTTGAAAGCTAGATCTATCTTGCTGGGAACTCGTTTTTTGTAAAAGCTTTGTAGCCAATTTATTTATCAATTTTTTACACGTAACTTAACGCTCATAAGTATCACCTGATAAGTATTTGTGTGGTTTTTTATAATGTTTAACATGCTTTTAAATGTAATATGTATATATAATGTATATATAATTCCTTCGCATCAGGAAAGCTGTCCTCTGTTGTATAATAGCTTGAAAGCTATTGTCACTATTGGATTAACAGTCAAAGATCTGCAAATGACAGCCAGGGCTAACCATGGACGGACGAAGTTGGTCAGTCGTTAATAAGTGTTGCTTGACTTAAATTTCTGAGCCCCACGCGAATGCCGGCCGGCATTCGCACACCTAGTGTCTTTTTATTATATCTCTAATTACGGTATCCGAAAGGTTAAACCGACCCATCACAGCTTAAATATTGTTTGTTTGTACCGTAATAATTTTTAATTAAACAATTTGGTACACAATTCGAAAATCTAAGACCCATCATCACATTATTGAAAGCTTACCTTCGGAATACCTCTGGAAGAGAATAGTCTGTGTCCGCAGAATGAGCACGATGTTGTTAGTGTTGGGTCCGTCGCCGGTCCACACGTTCCGACTGCACAGGAACTCGTATGCCTGGTTCACTGCTTCGAAACGGTCCTGTGTGGAACATACTTCAATTTAGAATTTTAGCGAAGGCCATCTCGTGACTGTAAGCGATGAATTGTTGTGGACACTGTAGCATGTTTGCCTAGAAGTTACAGTACGGATGTCGGATCTTGGCGAGTCTGAACTTAGGCTCTGCGAATTTTAGCGCTTGAAAACTTGTAAACAAATAAATGCAATTTGCTGTTGTTATTGCTGTTAAAAACTGTTATAGGCATTAATTTTTTTTAAACCTTTGAAGAGCACATTTGCCTAAAAGTAACCTATTCACTATTGATTTAAAGACCCCTTTAAATTTCTTAAGGTATCTTTGAATTGGACATTCAACGCGAATATAATTATAATTCAAGAACGTGCTTACCTATCCAAACCAAATGTTCAGAATTTGTTCGGACTATTTAGTAGAAGGTTTATGTGAAATTTGCACAAAATCATGCGGCCGGTTCTTCATTTATCACATTTTTCTGATGCCGGGAGCGAAACCGTGAGCAAAAGCTAGTAGAGTATAAAACACTATAAAATCAAGGAGTACTGACCCGTCCTTCAGGGTTCTTGTCAGGATGGAACTGCTGCGCGAGGCGGTAGTAGGCCTTGCGCACGGCGGCCTCGTCGTGTTGCCCCGTGGCCAGCCCCAGCGCGGCGTAGGCCTCGCCCGCCGTCATGGACGGCGGCTTCTTCTCCACCTCGCGCCGCCACGCCTCAAGCACGTCTTTTAGGAGCCCCACCTGGGTAAAACGAAAGAAGAAAAGAAAAAAAATAAGGAAGAGAAGAAGAGTTTTTGGAATTTTTCACAGCTGATTTAGTATACTTCTTCTTTTCGTGTCGATCTTACTCATATTTTGTCCGACCAATATTTAGCCACCTGGACAGTTCTCAGTTCAGTAGTTGGCCTCATATAAGTCATTAAAGGTGCAGGTGGTAGTGCACGCTGGGCAGGAAGGAGACGACACATGTTCAGTGATGGGACTCCACACTGGCACTGTATATGCTGAGTTAATGACAGCAAAATTGCATTCACTTTTTAAATATAAAAACTTAGGTTTTCAAAAAAATATTGTTAGTATGGGTGTTATAGTTATTTTGTTGAACAGATTGGACAGGTTCACTCAATCTGTATGGTTGTTTCACCATGGTTCTCACGTGATTTGACCATTCGATATTTGCTGTTTGGATTTTAAAAGAGACTTTGACCCCTGAGTTTGTTTCAGTGTTTCATCTCAGGGTAGTTCAGCTAGGAACAATGGCCTCCTCTAGTTTAAACTGAGGAAAAAATTACATATAACAGTGTTAAGGCGAGTTCAATTACCTGTAGGTCGTTCCGTACTAACTACCTACAGGTCATTGAACTCGCTCAGCTGATGGTTACTTAAAGAAATCAACTTTTTAGTATAGATTGAGTAAGTTACCGGGTCCGGTATGGGCCAGTCGGGGAAGCGCTGCGTGTCGCACAGGTGTCGCAGGTAGAACGTGTTGCAGAACAGCTCGTGCTGCAGCTGCGGGTAGCACACGGCGGGGATGGCCAGGTAGGGGTAGCGCGCCGCGATGTGCGCACGCAACCGGGGGGTGAACTCCCCGATGTGAGCTGATACTTTCATTATCAACATGCGTCTGTGAATAATCAATATAATACAGTTTTTAAATTGTGATCGAAGTAGTTGGAATATCAAGTTGCAAGGACATCTCGTTCGTGGTCGTTCAACAACAAAATCGTAAATGAAATCTATAATCAATATAATAATCATCGAAATTAGTCTCCTCAGGGCCTTGTAGATAAACGAATAACACGCTGCGCAGCAGTTAATTGCTCTCATCGACTTCTAAGTCGTAACTTAGGATATATCCTAGCAATACACAAGCACGTTCATAGAAAATATTTGTTAAAATACTGAAAAGTTAATACAAAACGCCGTATTCGTATCGCATTGGCATAATATCGTTTAACAAAACTTTTAATACCCTGTGACCTTAATGTAAAGGAGTATGGGCTGCAGATAATAAAATAACTAACTGTACGGTATGCCTGATCTACTGCATAGTACATATATATTGATGATCGCTCTATTATGCGAACCGAAAGCAACTCAAACCTTAAAATGATCATAAGATAAAAATAGTAGACACACACATTCTATGAAGATAGATAATAATAAATAATGGGCAGAAATTGTAGTAACTAAAGTTTTCAGTAAGCTTTTGTCCGTTTTTACATACATTTTTTATACAAAAACGAATGTTACAAACCTCATTTCGGAATTCCAGATAGCTTCAGGTGTGTCCCACTCTCCGAGGAAGATCTGCGCGAATTTCTCAGGGCCGTGGTTCTCCAGGTAACACACCATGGCTTCCGGTAATAACTGGCCTAATATCGAACGCTGCATTATGTCTGAACTTGACTGGAAGGCAAGATTTTAAGTAAGAAGGATATTGAAGATACCATGGTTGAAAAAGAAATGTAACATTCGTGCTTATAATTGAGTATGATTTTATTCGTAACTGATAAACTTGTACAATAAAAAAAACTTATTGTATGCGAGAACCACAAAAGTAGCCAAGAGAATTCTAAGGAAAGGCTTGCGTCCAACTTTAGACATATTTCGAATAAAATTATTATGATGAAACTTATACACTCGTGTTTCAGACATTGATGCACAAGCAAAAAGTGAAGATTATTTTAAAATTATCTTCTTAAAGGTCTTCGTTCAACAGTACATATGAAAGAGACTCCGAAAAGAAACACTGTCAATTCCGAGACACATCCGAGATGAACAAAATATGCCATCATGTACATAAATCAGCCTTAATGTTCCCACTGCTGGGGACTCTGGTCTCTTCTCCGTTGTAGGATTTGCCGGTTTCCTGCCGTTGCTTTCTTTCAAAATTTCACGAGCAATAGTGATGACATAAATTACACAAAGTAAAGCATCGGACTGTTGCATCCACGATGTGCAACCGGGCAGCCACTGCCCTTAATCATATACAAAACCACTAAAATAATATTATTCAACAAACCTGGTCAGCTCTAAACGCCTGCTTCATATGTGTCAGTCTAAGGAACCTTGCTATAGGCAACAAATTTGATCCAGTATATAACAACATGAAGTAAAATACGCCTGTCAAGTATAGTTTTGAGATTTCTGGGTTGTCTTGCATCACCTCGTAGAGAAGTGTGGCTACCTAAAACAATTGGGTTCGAATTATACTTTACAAACAAAAATATTTTAGGTGTTGGCGATTTGTCGAAAGCTTTATATTGAGTACATCATGAAACATTAACCAGGAATATACACTATTAATTGATTTTAATATTTATTTGATCATTTTGGTTTGTAACTGATTAATAAGATACATAAATTAACGGAAATTTTAATAACTCTGAAGAAATGTAGATTCGGACAAATGGGTTCCCGCAAGGAGCAACACTTAGCCCAATACTGTTTTGGTTATTTAATTTTTAACATAGGTAATTTTCGAAAGTATATTCATAAAATTGTACAAATCGCATATTTAATCTTTTAGAAATAAATTAATGAAGTAGTTGTATTATCAAATATTACCTTTTCAACAAGAATGGGGTCGAATGTTAAGAGGAGTTGTACTACATGAGCCAAGCAGGCCGGTTCTGATAACATTCGCTTTACTTTTGGTAATGGCCTTATCACTGCATCTTCTTCGTCTCTGTAAAGAACATTTCATTTAAACTTTGGTTTTTCTAAGGGCTAATAGATTTGTTATAGGTATCTATAAAAATGATCGCTATCATTTATATTTAACGCATTTTTTAGTGTCAAGTGTCATCCGTTATAATCACGCCAATACAACTGTACGTGCTTTGTACTATTCTAGAGCATGGTCTATCCGTATGCCATATATTGTTCAAGTCCGTTTACCACCAACACTCGTGAACCTACTCATCTATAATATGGATGTGATACAGCTGGCTACATTACCTGCTAGGATAGTATCGAGCACAAGTAATGAGCAGCTCCAGTACAGTAGCAGCGAGCGCGCTCTCGTCGAACACTGGCGTGCCGCGCGCCACTAGCGTCCACTTGAGCTGCGCCACGCCGCCCACTGCGCGCCAGCCTTCCATACTGTTGGCCCACGCTTTGGTCTTATTGTTGATTTCACCTGATTTGTACAGTTCCTTCAGCTGCAAGAAAAAAATAGATGATAATTTCCAGGGACGTGCGAGGAACACAAGTAAATAAGCCCGGCTTTTTTGTGAAAATACCTGACACGTAACATCTAAATCATGAAATATAAGAAACGAATTTAACAAAATATAAAAACTAAACTTCGTGCGAAATTGACCATTCATAAGATACGTTACAACACTATGCAACTTAATGCAATGGCGCCACTCTGCACGGTTCCAAGTAAAAATTAAATGCGATGCCCGATCGCTTGGCCAAAGTAGAAGGGGCATGCGCAGTATTCCATTCTAAGGTATATTTGGTGACGAGTAGAGTGCGGGGGGTAGGTGTGTGCCGACGGCGACACGTCATTGATAGATCAGCCGCCCTTCACCTCCCGCGCTGATCTTACATGCGCCGAGAATGCCTCCACTAGTTTCATCGAGCGATCTTAAACCACTGTGCGACCTATACTTATGAACGAGTGTCGTCAGTTAGGACGGTCATCTCTTAGCTTCCAGTGGCTTATTTCACTTTCTATTTTTTTTTTTTATAAGGTACCACTACTTCATACTCATACGAGTATGAAGTAGTGGTACCTTATGAATATTATACAATAGAAGCTAAAAAAAGTGTAACTGAGATTATTTGTAATTCATAATAGAGTGTCCATAGAGTTTCTTGCACGTTCTTCTCCATGAAGTTTTACGCTTTAGAACATGCAAACTAACTTTACTTTTTTTAGAAAACTAAATCACATAATAGGTAGTACCTGTTGTGCGCTGACGGGGCCCTTCCTCTGCACCTTGTCCCCGGTCTCCACGTTGTAGTACCACTCGCGGTCCCCTCCGGTCTGCTGTTGGGGACCTTCGATGACGTTGCTCTGTGTTGGTACGGTGGCGCGGGAGGTGTGTAGGTGTGCCAGGGTCATTAGTTCTACTAGAATCCTGGTGGAAATAAGTTTACATAAGATTTCGTAGATAAACTTTGGACTAAGTTTATAGAAGAAGTGAACTTCGCTTCGCTTCGTACAACCTTGCCTCGCTTCGGGCGACTTCCAGTCGTTGTCGGTTTTTGCTCCCGAGTCAAAGGACTCGAAGAGCTCCTCGCGAGGTTGCACGAGTGTGCAGTCACATACTTCGGACTTCGATCAACTTCGTCGAGGCAACTTCGCGAGTAGTTTAGAACAGGCTTAAGACAACCGTTTTATGTGACTGCTATAATTACCCCTCGTTCCAAATTGCGTCATAAGCTATTATATCGCGAATCCGACCAAATTAAATAGTCGCAAAATATAAGGGCTATTGAGTAATAATTGTAACGTTGCCCGTTGGTTAGATTCGCTTTTGACTCAATTCGGAACGAGGGGTTAGAGATATGAACAGTTCAATAGGAAAGTTCGAAGTTCACAAATACCATTTCCTTGAATTAATAATATCCCATACAATAAAAATAAAAAAAAACAACAGATGTTGAGCTCAGCATCATTTCATTTGTCTTTTCATTAGACAAATAGTTGTTAGTCTAAAGTAGGATTGGGCCGGACACCCTTGCATTTCTTGTTCGAATACAATGCAGGAACCTCCCGAACTTACCGTGTCCGGTGAGGACCTCTGTTATGCGGAAGGTAAGGACGCCGTGTTGCCGTTCTAGTCACTCCTCAAAATAGAGGACGTGAAATAACAGGCTAGAAAAAGCACCAACAACTGCACCAGCAAAACATGGCTACAGTCGAGCTCAATTTTACAATAAATAAAGTAAACTTTCAATTTCAAATATTTTTTTATTATTTATTAAATACCGCTACATCGTCCTCGCATAATAGAAACACAAGAAATTTGTAACCAAGTTATATGTAAATCTAATTTGATTTAAAAGAGTGTCCATGGTGTTTCTTGCACATTCTTCTTCATAGAGATCTACACTTTAAAACATGCAAAATAGCTTCAATTTTGACAGTTCAAAAGTGCCTGTAAATGGTCTATTTTTTTTTAGGGTAGGTAAAAATCATCCACGAATCCATCATGACGAATCCCGCTCTTGGGCGGATTAGGAAACAGTGTCAGACTCTTACTGACTAAACCACCTACCCCGTTCCTCCCTTGCCTTATTCCCAGAGCCCCGGTAACACTTCCACACCAACCTTCGGGTCCAGGAGGTAAATGGTCTATTTGAAATAAATTATTTAGAGTTTTAAACAATTACTTACCTAATACCATTCCATTCCAATATATCGCTAACATTTCTTCTATGTAATATCAATTTTGATAAGAACTGAACTAATCTATCTCGTTCCATTCTATCACAGGTCTGAAACAAGACACAGTCGTTAGTTCAACGATAAACATATGACAAACGATTTATTTCGAAGACCGATTCTCACTGACAAAGGATAATGAACTTTTTGTAACTTTGATAGAGTTCAATATACAATGGAATGAAAAGATTTCCAGTGGCGTAAGTTGCGAATTTTTGTATATTTTGTTTTTGTGTGAAATTACCAAATTACCTTTTTAATTTTAAGGGTGGATCGGGAAGGCGCCTTAAACTTTTCATTTGCCGTTTGCGTTCTACGATAACTATTTTCCTTTTCAGAATTCGACCCATGGCCCCAGTAAACTTCGGCCCTGGTTGGCCCCGTACGATTTTTCTGACTTCTCTGTGAGGCGCGCGTGGAAAACAGTTACCGGACGTACGAACGGCGAGCTACCCATCGCTCGTCTTCCTTAGGCCCAATTCAATGCTTGACGTCAAAAAACTTTTAAAGCAAACTACAGTACGAAGAAGCCCTAATTACAACTTATGTGAGATGATAAATCGGTCTCCAATAAAAAAATAGGTAAATTCCTTAGCACTTACTCTGTCCAACATCTGCACGATGTATTTGGTGTCTGCAAAGGGGCCGATGTCCTCGAAGTACCTTCCGTACACTATGCTCATGGCTTGTAGACACATACACTTCATTTCAACTTTTGGTGTCGATAGGAAGCGGTGGTAGAGATCGTTGAAGAACTCGTATCTAAAAGATAGATTTTATTTATTTATTTTATACTTTATTGTACACCGCATTTACTAAAAATATACAATTTAATTGATTACAACTTATTTGATTTTTTAACTTTTAGGTTCAGTCGCTGACTAAGAATAGAATAGAATAGAAATAAATTTATTCGATACAGACACAGCATAGCAGTTACAAAAAACACAACACACGTTAAACATAACAAAAATATCTGTTAGATATAAACTCTTGAGCCCAAGCGTCCACACACCTATTGTTATTTAATTGTGTCTGTAAGTATGGTAGTCAAAAGGTTAAACAATGAAAAACTACAGCTCTGGTCTACTACCGACGGCGGTCGGTACAGAGGCTCCACTCTCTGATTTATTTACAGTACAGCTTGAGTAATACATCTGTTATAAAGTTTTTTTTTGTGCTTTAGCCTTCCTCTACCCTCATGTCACATATCCAACTCAAGGTAACCAATTATCTCTATCCAAAAACCCAATAAAAGACACAATAATTAATTCACGACTTCCTAACGTTTAATGTACTGTGATTAGTATCGCTCAGCTCTAGAAGTATCCTAAGATAGTATTGACTAATATCGAACTCCAATAGACACTAGTTGACATTCAGGTCAATATCAGGTCTGTCTATGTATACTTATTTTCATTTCAGCAGAAAGACATCCACTGTACGACATAGACCTCCCCAAGTGTCGCCACAATAAACTGTCTTGTGCGTCTCACATCCATTCACTCATGCATTTGACATAAAAAACTACAGTACACTTACGATTTCCTAATAGGGCTATCATCATTGTCCCTCTGTTCCAGCAGTATCCTCAGGTAATAGTCTCCGATTTTGACCTCATTCTGCAGACACTGGTAGTGCACTTCCAGTTCAGCATGGTTCCAGGATGTGAGGGTGGTGCCAGCTACCTCACGGTCCGAGGTGAACGCGCGAAGTTCGTTTTCTAAAGCGTTGCGGAGTTCTTCGCGAGTCTATGGGAAAAGATAATGGTTGACAAACTATGGCAACTTTGGACAAAAACTTTTTGGCAGGATTCTTTCGAGAGAAGTTCAGTAGCTGTTTTCAATATTCACAAATTGTGGAAATTGTAATGTAAAATTATTATTGTTATAGTTTAGAATAACAAGTATTTGCGTAACTAGAAAATATTATTATGTAGAATCATTAAATTACTTTTAATGAGTGTTTCTTCAGTAGCCCTTAGCGTTCTATGGACACAGTAACGCAAACAATTAATTTATTTGACACTTTATGTACACAAATGTATAGAGAATTATTCTGGTTACGTAGCCTCCTTGTGGCACTGGTATAGTACATTTTGATACAAGTGCAGGAAGTTTGTCATTGCGACCGAGGCGAAATTCGCACGAGCCGCAGGCGAGTGTGTTTGGAGCCGAGGGCTGCAATGACAAATCTGCACGTGTGTCAAACAACGTTTTTCAATACACTTACGACTTGTGAAATAAAGAAAGAAAGAAAAAAATTTAATCGTATCTCAAACATACAGTAGAAATTTAAGAAATATATAAGTATAGCATTCAAATCTGCTCTGGTCAGTTTCTAATTTCGTGGGGTCGTCCAGCGACTCTGGGGGACGCCTCGCGCCTGATTCGATAAACTAAGTAAAACAAAATAATCACCCGTGACCGTGACGATAAGGAAGGAATAAAAAAGCCCTTGTTGTGATAAACTCAAAAAAGCTCTTGGGTGATATACATGCTATATTGAACCTAATAGGAGTGCGATAGGAGTCAGTTTTCGAGTAAGTGTATTGAAAAAGCCTTTTGGTTGTGGACTTGATTCGTTTGCGACGTCGGCGCAGACTACGCGAATACGCGTATACAGACTTTTAGTTGACCTTTATGATTCATATTTGAACCATTATGGGCCATGATATTGATGGCCCATAGTGGTTTTTTACTGACTATTCTTGTCTGTGATGACCAATAACGTGTCGCGGGGCTATTACGTCGGAGGGGTAACTACGGCATTTCGCTCAAAGTCAAAGTAATATTGCAAGTGGCATCTATGAGTTTATTAAGAAATTAATAATGCCGTTAAAATATAAACTCATAGATGCCACCACTAGCAATATTACTTTAAAATAATGGAGTTAAAGCGAAACGCCGTATTTACCCCTCCAACGTAATAGCCCCGCTGCACTATATTGGACCGTTATAACCCACAGTGGTATATAATAACCCATAGTGTTTTCAGGTTTTCACATCATAGGTTAAATTATGGACCTATTTTTTTTTAGGATTCACTGTAGAGCATTGTAATTTTGGTATGATAACATACCGTATGGTTCCATATGAGGTTCGGCAGCGCGTGGTCCTTGTGGAACTGATAGTAGAACAGCGGCCAGTTGGCGGTAGACTTGACGCGTTCCCGACGTCTCCGCAACACTACGGGACAACATACCGTATGGTTCCATATGAGGTTGGGCAGCGCGTGGTCCTTGTGGAACTGATAGTAGAACAGCGGCCAGTTGGCGGTAGACTTGACGCGTTCCCGACGTCTCCGCAACACTACGGGACAACATACCGTATGGTTCCATATGAGGTTGGGCAGCGCGTGGTCCTTGTGGAACTGATAGTAGAACAGCGGCCAGTTGGCGGTAGACTTGACGCGTTCCCGACGTCTCCGCAACACTACGGGACAACATACCGTATGGTTCCATATGAGGTTGGGCAGCGCGTGGTCCTTGTGGAACTGATAGTAGAACAGCGGCCAGTTGGCGGTAGACTTGACGCGTTCCCGACGTCTCCGCAACACTACGGGACAACATACCGTATGGTTCCATATGAGGTTGGGCAGCGCGTGGTCCTTGTGGAACTGATAGTAGAACAGCGGCCAGTTGGCGGTAGACTTGACGCGTTCCCGACGTCTCCGCAACACTACGGGACAACATACCGTATGGTTCCATATGAGGTTGGGCAGCGCGTGGTCCTTGTGGAACTGATAGTAGAACAGCGGCCAGTTGGCGGTAGACTTGACGCGTTCCCGACGTCTCCGCAACACTACGGGACAACATACCGTATGGTTCCATATGAGGTTGGGCAGCGCGTGGTCCTTGTGGAACTGATAGTAGAACAGCGGCCAGTTGGCGGTAGACTTGACGCGTTCCCGACGTCTCCGCAACACTACGGGACAACATACCGTATGGTTCCATATGAGGTTGGGCAGCGCGTGGTCCTTGTGGAACTGATAGTAGAACAGCGGCCAGTTGGCGGTAGACTTGACGCGTTCCCGACGTCTCCGCAACACTACGGGACAACATACCGTATGGTTCCATATGAGGTTGGGCAGCGCGTGGTCCTTGTGGAACTGATAGTAGAACAGCGGCCAGTTGGCGGTAGACTTGACGCGTTCCCGACGTCTCCGCAACACTACGGGACAACATACCGTATGGTTCCATATGAGGTTGGGCAGCGCGTGGTCCTTGTGGAACTGATAGTAGAACAGCGGCCAGTTGGCGGTAGACTTGACGCGTTCCCGACGTCTCCGCAACACTACGGGACAACATACCGTATGGTTCCATATGAGGTTGGGCAGCGCGTGGTCCTTGTGGAACTGATAGTAGAACAGCGGCCAGTTGGCGGTAGACTTGACGCGTTCCCGACGTCTCCGCAACACTACGGGACAACATACCGTATGGTTCCATATGAGGTTGGGCAGCGCGTGGTCCTTGTGGAACTGATAGTAGAACAGCGGCCAGTTGGCGGTAGACTTGACGCGTTCCCGACGTCTCCGCAACACTACGGGACAACATACCGTATGGTTCCATATGAGGTTGGGCAGCGCGTGGTCCTTGTGGAACTGATAGTAGAACAGCGGCCAGTTGGCGGTAGACTTGACGCGTTCCCGACGTCTCCGCAACACTACGGGACAACATACCGTATGGTTCCATATGAGGTTGGGCAGCGCGTGGTCCTTGTGGAACTGATAGTAGAACAGCGGCCAGTTGGCGGTAGACTTGACGCGTTCCCGACGTCTCCGCAACACTACGGGACAACATACCGTATGGTTCCATATGAGGTTGGGCAGCGCGTGGTCCTTGTGGAACTGATAGTAGAACAGCGGCCAGTTGGCGGTAGACTTGACGCGTTCCCGACGTCTCCGCAACACTACGGGACGCTCGCGCGCTGCGTCGCGACGCTCGGCTGACGGCCGGCCCAGGCGGGCCGCCCAGTGCTGGAGGGCTAGTTGAGCGTAATGCTGCGAAAGAAGAAATGGTTAAGCCAGACTTCCATTGTTGACACGAATGCTTAGTGCGAAAAGTCATTAGAAATTTTTAATTCTTAGTTTTGATCGAGTAGCCAGAGTATAAGTCCAAGAAAAACGTGTTATAATAATAACTTGAAAAGGCAGAAAATGTAAGAATTATTTTTATATTTGGTTGCATATATTTGACCCTGGCGGAATAAATGCGAGAGTTTGTATGTAGATAGATGGGAACTAAAAATGTTCAAAACCAAAATAGGTTGATAGGTGGCACTTACTTCGAGATGCTTCTCAACATATTTGACCTGTCGCTCGAGCGCCTCCCAGTGCTGCGCGCGCTGCTTGACGCTCGCCTGCGCCAGCGACAGGTTGTCGCGCTCCGGCTCCATCTCGCTCGCTAGGGCGGCGGCCGGAGGAGCCTCCGTAGACTCTAGGAAGGCTAGGAGCCCTGATGGCTAAAAAAAGAAATTGCTATTTAAAATATCATCATCATTTTAGCCGAAAGTCTACCACCGTTGGACATATCCACTAGACTAAACCTATGGGTTTCCCCAAACCTCGCCACAACAACCGGTCCTGTGCGTCTCACATCTATCGGATTCCAGCAACCCTGACCAGGACGTCGGTCCACCTTGCAGACCTTCCAACGATATGTTTTCCGGTACGCGGTCGCCACTCTAGAACCATTCGGCCCCAACGCCCCTGCTTTTAGGCTTTATGTAACCACAGTACTAATAAAATAATACACACAGCGCTGCCCTGTGTTCCGAGTCACGATAAGCACTTCAACTAATCGCTGATAAAAACTCTAACGTCGATATTATCATGATTCAAAATGTAGGGCTGAGAGGCAAGACGTTAAGTGCCATAACGGACACCGTGTGTAGGACAGTACATTTACATCTGGGGTCTAGAAGCTATTGTAATTATATAATTACCGAGGTGGACAGAATGTCCACCTCGGTAATTATATAACCTAGCCCTGACATATTAGCGGTCACACGGAGCCCGTTGTGACCCCATAGGCTAAATATGATTTTTGAGGTGACTTAGTAAACAGACGCTGAAAATAATGTTTTGCTGACATTTAAGCTGAACCTTTTGACATAAGCCGAACTTTATATTGGGGGCATCATCAAATAACTTCATCCGTCTACTTTTTGATTGCCCTTTGCGCTCTAAAGCTATGATGGCTCTTCCAAACAATTCTGCAGCATCTATGTAGTTTTTTATACCTGTGAGTTTTTTTTTTTATCTACAACCACTTTCCCTGTTCAAACACTGACCATAATCCTCCTCATGAGCGAGTGCGCGGGCGCGTGCTCGACGAGCCACAGCGCCACCAGGTGGCGCGCCAGGTGCCGGTGGTGCAGGCGCGGCGGCGCGTACAGCGCCGACAGCAGGTGGCGCGGCAGCGCCGCCTCGGCCAGTGCCAGCGTCTGCATGCGCGTGCCCACGCCTTCGCCGCCTTCCTCCACGAGAGCTCGCATCACCAGCCCTGCGCCTTTCACGATTGCCATTGATTGGTGCTGTAAAAAGGTTGAAATATTCATAGGATTTTTACAGAATAATATCTAGACTAATCCGGTTGTTGGGAGAGGCCTATGTCCAGCAGTGGACGTCTTTCAGCTGAGTTGATGATGATGATGAATATCTAGACTAATGTTATAAGGCAAATTATAGTTTGTTTGATCTTTTTTGAACGCGCTAATCTCAGGAACTACTACCTTGGATTGGAAAAATATTTTAGTAAATAGATCTACGAGAACGGGACAATAACCAAAGTCGCGGATACAAATAGTTAATATATATAGCAAAATCAGCCTTACAATATTCCCACAACTGGAACTCAGATCTACTACCAGCCCATTCGTGACTTTGGTCTTAGTGGTAAGCGCGGCAGTATCGGTAGACGATTGGTCGAGAGCGCGCCACCCAATTGCCTAGCGATACCGCACTGCTCGCCGCTAAGATCGAAGTCTTAAACGAGCGGTACGACAGGAAATAGGCTATAATCCACAACGCTCTAGCATATCAATTCTTGCATTTACTTTTCCTTTCTCTTTTATTGCACCTACCGCTGCTTGTCTCTCCATCGCCCTAAGGTTGACCAGTCAACATTAAGCATTATGACCGCCTCTGTACTTTTTGTCCATAAAGTGTTTAATAAATAAATAAACAATGGCGGTGTCCATGCCCCATAAAACTATTATAAACTAACGAACTATTCATACAATAGAGCTTACCTCAAACAACTTAAACAGTACTCGTCCCCTCTTAGAAACCATTTCAAGCAGCTGGTCGAATTGCTTGCCGTCCGTGGTCTCGCTGTAGGGCACGCACAGTGCGAACGTCAGGAAATCCAACATGGCCGCCACCACGAGAGCACCGCTGCCGCCCGTCTAGGAGGAAGAGACACGTATGTGACACGGCATGTGAACTTTGGAAATTTACACTAGTTGAATTTTAGTAGTAAAAGTCTGACACTGCACTTCGCTCTGCCAGTCAGTGTGATTGTTGAGCTCAGCCTTTTCCCAATGTTCAGCTCGGCCTCCAGATGCATATAGTACCCGGCAAATAAGTTGAACCTATTGATATGGGTTACGCGAAGCCCCCCACCACGATTGAGACGCGAAAATTTGTTACTGCGCATTCAAGGTCGACCCATTTTGGTTCAACTAATATTTTGCGTATTGTACCAGTATTTTACGACCTCTTCTCCCTGAACTTAATAACTTGAGTAAATAGATACCTTTTGTCATGACTAATGAAGGAAAGGTTTAATAAAGTTTTATCTGTTCTTTTGCCCTTTACACTCTAGTTTTATATTGTCTCCAACATATCTCTTCTCAGTTGGTAATGCATGGAAACTTTATGGATTGTACATTTACCTATTCTGCATACTATCTTTAGATGAATCGTAAACTGTACAATTGTTTGTTTTCCCTAATAAAAATAAAAAAAGGATATATTAACCTTTCGACTACCGTAATTAAATAAACAATTAAAGAATAATAGGTGTACGAATGCCGGCGTTCGCTTGGGGCTCAACATTTAATGACAACTGGAACCAATGGCTATATAACGTGTTTTTCGAAACACGGAACTCCAGTCTCTAAACCTTTGAAAACTAGTAATATTCACCACATGATCCGCCCACATAGTGAGCAGGCCCTCCAAGAAGCTGGAGGAGGACAGCATGCTGGCCTTGTTCAGCTGCTCCTGCCTCAGGTCGGGCTCGGCGTGCATGGGCTGCAGCAGCGCGCACACGGCGTCGAGCGCGGCGTGCGCGCACGCGGGGGAACCGCGACGTAACGCCGCTACGGTTGCGGTTCCGATCCACTCGCGGAAACTGACGACGACAATAAAGTTCGTGTAATTATTATTATTTTAGCTAGCCTGCTGTGCTGCCCCACTGCTGGGCAAAGATCTCTCTCCATTTTTTTCAATTATCTCAGTTACTCGCTTTCTTGTTCAAAGTTTATACTGGTTCATGTATTTTTTATTTTATTTCAGACTAGCGACCCGCCCCAACTTAGCAAGGGTGCAATGGAGATATTAAATATATTATGTACGCTATAAACCTTAATCTTCAATCACTCTATCTATTAAAAAATACCGTATCAAAATCCATTGCATAGTTTTAAGGATCTAAGCATACATAAGGACAGCGAAAAACGACTTTGTTTCATACTAAGTAATTATTATAATACAAATATTTTAGTGGGTCCAAAGGGTGGGTTGTTGTTTTTGTTGTATTTGGGTGGGTTGTTACTAACAATAATATGGAATATGGAATAATCTGAAATAAAATTTATTATTATTATTATTATTAAAGAAACATTACGTTTCCCAATACGGGGAAACCGTTGTTGTAATTTTGGGATTGTGCCCAATTAAACACTAAATAAGAACTAGTTTAGTTTGTAAATTACAAATCTGTGGTCAGACTTCCAGAACAGTGTATTTTTCATCATTGATCAGAGCGATATGCTAAAAATAAAATGTTACCAACATATTCTAATATGACTCATAATTCTATTGTTGTGTTTATAAGATAAAACAATCTAACCAGACATATAAGTGATTACAAACAGATAAAGATAAATAATCCAATTCCCCCCCTCCATGATTCATTAATAATAATCCTTTTAATAAGTTGATTCAAATCATGATAAGACTAATACCTGTCTCAAGGACAAGGTACCTAAATAATAATAAATCAATTTTGTTCGGGTACCTGTCCTTGTGTAATCACATTACAAAGATACAGCACAGATTTGGATGGAAATCAAATGAAACCTAGCGGTGATTTATTTGTTCGTAATAATATATTGATAGTAGAAAAGACAAAAAGATTGAATATGTAATGCTAAATGTCATTATTGTATTTTAGGTCGTTACCGTGATATTAAGCAAAAAATCAAAGTAGAAACAAATTATTCAGCGCTACAAGATAGTCTTAAAGTTACCGCGGCCCTGGACAACAAAAGGCATTTGAAGAACGGGTTACTAAATCTGAAACACCCTCTCGCTTTGATGATATACCAAACCATCATCATCCTACCCTTATCTCATATTACTTGTGGTCGGCGCAACATGTTTTTTTTCTTGCACTCAGCCCTGTCACCCGTCACACTATCACTAACTCCTTTTACTTTCTTATCGCTCCTCACACACATACCAAACCGAAAAAAATAAATAAGTGGGGGGGCACCAGGTGCCTTGAAAGATAGGCCTAGGAGCCTAGCTAAGCACCAACCTCCTACAATATATTCCGACTGATTTTTTTGTATAGTAAACTGAATACACCGTTAAATTTTGGGCGTTTTAATGCCATGGGGTATCGTTCCGGTACATGAAATACTATAGATTTGTAAAGATAAAATTAAAAATAAAGTATATTTTTTTCTAAAACTAAAATTAATTTACGCGTACCTATACGAAATTCATATATTCAAGTAAAGAACAGCTGAGTTCAATTGCCGTAGGTAGTTGTCGGTCGATACGTACTAACTGTACCGGACTGACCCTCCACGGGATTAAAACGACCAAAATTATATATATTATTATATATAATAATAAAAAATAACTAATAAATAATATAAAAAAATAACTCACCCAGCTAACGCAGTGAAAGCAGCGAAGCCCACTTTGCTAGCACACAGTCTTCTCAAGGCATGGAACTGCGCCTCAAGTTCGCGGGGCGTTAAGTTGCTGCCGGAGGGCGCGGAGCTCACTAGCGCGGTCAACGCTCCCGTGATCAGCTTCTCCTTGTTCTCCGCAAACAAGCGCTGCGGTGCGACATTTTAGTGCACTTCGTCTTGCTTAGTTAGGCACACGATTTGAGAGCGTGGGACTTTGGATATAAGGTTGTAATTAGATTGCGGCCGATCAACGTCTCAAAATGTTTTGCATCTATTCTATTTTTTTCTTAATGGCAAATAGGGCCTATGTCTGATGAATATTTTGCATCATATCATTTTTTTTTACATATCTTTTCTGACCCGACAGACATCGCTCCGTCAAAAGCAATTGCAATTGACAACTAGGAATAGTTTAAATGTAATTTAAAAAAAAAGTTTTTACGTTGTTTAATTTATTTTTTCTTCAAGTTTCTCTTCATCAGATCCTTCGTCTTCTTCTAAAGACTTCAATAAATAGTTTAAAATAAGTTAATTTTTTACGCTTAACGTTTATCGATGTGGATCAATCGCAATCTATTTGCACCATACGAACTTTAAGCTTTGGATTTTTTTTAGATTCATATAAGATAAAATTGTCAGTATTACTAATAAGTTAACACTTATCGAATGATATTACGAGTAAGTACTTCCGTCTTTTCTACTGAGTTTTTTCTTTATCGATAGGTTTTGAAAACGTCCCAGTCTGTCAAATAGTGACGCCAACTATCCCAAGTGAAAATACAGTTCATTAAACTCTACAATTAAAAGACACTGTATGCAACAAAATGTACAACATTCCAACAGTTAGTGCAACAACGCGTAGAATCTATGGTATTTACATGTAATGCAGATGAATTTATACCCACGACCCTAAGGGCTAAGGCACACTGATGCAGAGTCAAAGCGTCAATCTAAAAATAGGCATAACGTAGCATATTGTTGACTTATATCTCTACAACGTATGGAAGTATCTACAGTTAATGCTCTTAAATTTGTCAGAACAAATTTTGACTGGCTTCAGTCAAATGTCCTAACACCAAAATTCAGAGGCAACCACCAACCCACAAAGGCTCTGCGTTGTGAATTACGGCCTATTATCTCTTCTAAAAAAGAGGCCTAAGTTTTACTTCCAGCAGTGGAAACAATATAAGGCCGATTACGCTATTAAAGCTAAGCTACATATAGGTAGGTTGTTTAGTCAGTAAGAGTCCGACACTTGTTTTCCGCTCCGCCCAAGAGCGGGACTCGTCATTGGATAATTTTTACCTACCATAAAAAAAGCTACATGAAAATAATTATTTTAAATGCGACATAAAAAAAAATTACTAACCAAACAGGTTTTTTGGATAAATGTTAGTAATTTTAAAGCATGTCGTTTTGATTTGCCAAAAGTACTTCTGACCAATTTTTAGGTAAAAATATTTTGACCTATTAGTCCGCCCATTGTAACACCTTAGTAATCTCCTAATGTACCAAATTGTATTTATGGTGTACCTACAATAAAGAGTATATCTATCTATCAATGAATGACAGATATTTGACTGTAACATACACGTTTCTCTTTGGTATTTTTTTTTGTTTCATAATATGTAACAATTAGCTCTTCGACTCTGCGTCAATGTACGTTAACCCAAAAAGCTATGTAAAAAAAAACCTAATAGAAGTTGAAGAAATTCATGTTTCCCTCTACCTAATTTTATAAGAAATAGCAATGTAAGGGTGTAAAATAATAAATTGACAGGGGACTTACAAGATCCCATGTAAGAAACAGCCACAACAGGGGACGGGCCTACAAGGCACACAACGTACATTAATATGTCCCAGAATTTTACAAAACATATAAAAAAACGAAGCGTGATATGTAATGAGAGTAGCGTGAAATGAGTTGTTTATGTCATCTAGGTAGGTATATAAAATAACGTGAGACATCGTTCTAATATAAAGTGATAATAATACCGGAACCTAGATGATCGCATCGGTCATTTTTTTTTTTTTAATTAACTGTTTTTCGGATTCTTCTTCAGATGTCACGACCAATTGGAACCGTGCTCTAGTTGGAAATTAGTAGGTAGGCCTATATAGTGTCTGGTATATAATTAGAGACCGATACTTAAACACATGGTTGTAGTTATGATAACAAACTACTTTTACTATGGGACCAAACCTGAAATGGAGAAAAAAATAAACTAGTTTAGTACCTAGATTTTGACCAGTTCTAGTTAAGCGAACATAAATGTACTGACAAGCTGATTTTTTTGCGATTTCATGTTTGGTCCCATAGTAAAAGTTGTTTGTTATTATGACTACAATCTGGAAGTATCGGTCACTAACTACTAGTCACTAAATATATTTTAAATTCAAATTCGAATTTATCGCGTTAATTTGCTTAGCAAAATCGGATGGCACCCTCTGCTGGCGCTTCGACATGATTAAGTTCTCCATACAAATGATTGTTACGATCACGTGTTCGCGCGATTATCGCTTTGTATTAGGACGACGCCTATGAGAGTTCAGTTCACGGGCCAATAGTGTACGATTTCCACCGAGCAGGCCACACCAGAGATAGATTTAACAGTGAAACGTCATATTATGATATCGGCTGCCATGCAAATATGACATTTAATTGCTTTATGGTTGTTTCAAATTCCTTTGACATATTGTTAAATGAGCTCTGGTGAGGCCTGAAGCGCGTAGCTCGGTTTCAATCGTAATACTAACACTGCGAATTTTTAAAAAGAGTATAAGCGTTAGAGATAACGCTTTCTCTTTCTAAAACTCGATGTAGTTCAATTCAGAACGATTCGTTAAACAAAATCGAATTTCGAATGAATCTATTTTACATACATACATCAAAACTAAACTATTTAATCCATGCACAAACCGATTAGCTTCAAAGACATTAGCAAAATGTATATTCCGACTTGAATTTTTAAGTGTGATCAATTTTCAATGAAAAAAATATGTAATGTTAGAAGAAATCGAAGATTAGTACTACACCAAAATTCGCAGCAGTCACAGTCATAAAATGTTAGAACGAGATGACGCTCTACAAAACACTCGCTGTCTTTCTCACGCGTTTGAGAACCGCGATTGCAGCGAATCTTGGGACAAGTTTAGTATAAAGTATGCATGTATAGTGCAGTTATACAGCTAGTAGACTGTTGTGTGGCTTACGTCTTGGCTGACGGAGTAGATGAGCCCGCTGTAGCCCACGTTGGCGTTAAACCGCTCGATCACTTCGGCACGAGACATGCCTACTGGATTCTGGAATAATCTGCAAACAAAAGATAGCTTTATAACCTGACTTTAATTCTACTTTCGTTTAAGACGAACATTTCCCTTGAACATTTAGCCGAAATTAATGCACACGAAGACCGCCTAGGCGGCTAACGAATTATCGATTGATTTACATACAGTAGGTCTCAGAAAATCACTGTTTTATGGCATTGCTCGGGCGCTTGGTCCTTAACAAAATAATTTCAAAGGTAAAAATGCTACAAAAGGTACTTTTGGGCTTCCTCGACCTTATGCAGTAAAGCATAGAAGATATAATTGATTGACTCTTAGCAGAAGAGAGTGGATGCCATCTCTTCGTCTACTGCTGGTGAAACTGATCCAAACCGTAGTCTTGCAGTGTAAGCACAACAAGTCTCGCTAACCGTGAGCTTATAAGAACATAATACGGGCAAAGCCTAATTAACTCTTGATTTTTATCAATAAGATCCTTGACTTAACTGACCCTTCGTCTACTCGACCCCTTTGGAGCGCAGACACAGGCCGGGCGCAGATATCACAGTAAACTAGACCTAGCGCCGTAGACATAAAGGCTAAAGCTGGTTGACTCTTACCTAAAATGTTTGGAATTTTTTTGGTTGGTGAAGAGGGCCCAGTCTGTAGCCTCAAAATGTCGTCACAGAGCAAACATGTAAGTCACGCTAACATGGACTCCACATTATAGAGCGTAAAGGCTAAAATTATCACCACTCACTCACTTAACTCAGGTTAGAGTTGATTTGACTTAGTCTCTTTATTATCTGGCTAGTAGAAAGGGCCCAGTCTGTAGATTTAAAGTGTCGTCATGGAGAGAACAAGTGAGTCACGCTAATATAGACTCCATATAAGAGAGCGTAAGGGATTAAGTTATCTGACTCACTTACCTGCACAGAGGATATGTTTACGTAACGCTTAGTGCTTGCGTTGTAGAGGATAGGAGCTAGAGTTGCCTGATTCTTACCTGAAGGGTTTGGTGTTCATCTCTCCATTAACTGTCTGACAGAGAGACCCCAGTAAATAGCCTCTTAGTGTTGACACAGAGCAAACGTGAATATCACGCTAACTTAGACCTTGTTATCTTGAGCATAGTAGCTAAAGTGGTCTGATCCTTACCTGAGGTGATTGGACTCAGTTTCTTCATCCACCGGCTGGTGGAGAGGCCCCAGTCGGTACCCTCGTGGTGTGGGGACTGAACGAACGTGTACGTCGCGCTGGCCTGCCGATCTTACGCCGTCTAGCAAAGAGGCTAGTAAGGCGTCCCTGTAAGAAAGTGGTTTTTGATTAATATAAAAACTTCATACTCCATTATCACATATTCAGGGGGTTGTCATCTATGTAACAGTCAAGACTCCGCGATTCTTCGAAACAAGTGACAGACGCCGTCTGTTCAGACTGTCATCTCCTAGCTGAAAGTTGCTTTATTCAATTTCTATGTATTTCATTAGTTTATTTTTTATCTTACTTATTTAGGTACATCGTGCTAGAAGCGTCAAGAAATATGTAACCAAGATTTAATTTAACTCATAATATGATTTCAATATGTCTACGGAGTTTCTTACAAGTTTTTCTCTATAGCGATCTGCGTTTTTAAACATGTAATTAACTTTGTTTCTTTGACTGACCGACATTTAGACAATTCGAAAGTGACTGTAATTGGTTTATTTAAAATAAACGTTTATTATTTTGAGTCACCGAGGCTCCGTAATGCAAAGGGCAACAGAAGAAATACACGTAGGTTTTTAGTCGGTACAATTCTGACACTCCTCGCTACAACCGAGAGAGAACTTATTTAACCATTTCTATAACAGAGACAACGAGATAAGACTATTTCCAAGACATCCTATGACGTTATTCTTTTCAGATGCGATATATTATACTTTTTAAAACTGATCTCTGAATCATGTATTATCGATTGACACCAAGATAACTCTCTCGACCTTGAAATGAGTCAAATCGACTAGTGTAGTATTTTTATCATTGATAGGCTCGCGTTTGACAGCTATCTCACTTGATGGTAAGCGATGATGTAGTTGAAATTAGAGCACGCTTACCTAGAAGTAGCTATCAGAAGACAAAGATAATATCGCGGGTCTGCTGGGAGAAATTTCTTTTAGACTATTTCTAAAAGCGGCACCGTTGCACCTACCATTTTTCTATAATATTGTATCTCCTTCCTATATATTTTTATGTATGTACTAGCACGCCTTCGCTCCCGGCAACAGAAAAATGTGATAAATGAACAACCGCTTGACCGATTTTATGAAAACTTCACATAAACCATCTACAAAAATAGTCCGAACATTTGGTTTGGATAGGTGAGCCCCTTCTTGAGTTATAAAATTGCAGCGAAAAGTGGCATTGATTTTTATATATATATTTATGTACAAAATTATAAAATAATATGATAACATCTATCAAAAGTAATGAAACCTTTAAAAATCAGCTAAGGCGTGTTTTTTTTTTAAGCAGCTAAATCCCTGCCCAGAGTCTGTGTTACCTGACAGCTACCACCTAGGGGTTTTTAAGTCAAAAATAAATAAGTTACTTCTAGGCAAGCGAGCTCTATCGTCACCCACATCATCGCTTACCATCAGGTGAGATAGTGGTCAAACAGTGTACCTTTAAAAAAACTTGTGTTCCAACCCACTTAGACTTACCTTTCTCCCGCCAAATACGTGCGAGTTTGTCCATTGAGGTACTCGATTGAGAACTTCTGCGGGTGTTCGGTGTCTCTTACTAATGCGAAGACATCACTTAGTGGTCGTAGGCATACCACCTGGAAATAGTTTTTTAATCATTTAGGAGTAAGTAGTTTTGTTTTAGTTATCTGGCACCCGTTTGCTGATTACTGTTTGTTACTACCTGATGGACATGGGGGAGGTCTTTGCCCAGCAGTGGGACAGTAACGGCTGTTGAAAAAATATAGCTGATTTCCACGACTTCGTCCACTTTAGACTCATGGACCATCGCTAAGTCATTTGGTAACAGTTATAATGTTTAATAATTTGCGTCGTACATTAGTTGCGCGGTCTGGAATAGTTTGTTTCTTGCTCATTACCTACACGATTTCCAATCTGATCGGAATACTGAACCGACATTACTTTAGCCTTCTAATCAGACCTGTCCGTGTCGGGGTGCCCTAAAATTCCCGTGCAAATAAAACTGGTTTGGCCTAGATAAAACTAGTTCATCTTAACATTGGGTTGGGCTGGTTACATATCATCATCATCATCAATTCAGCCGAAAGACGTCCACTGCTGGACATAGGCCTCCCCCAAACGTCGCCACAACGGATGTGCCTTTCATGTGGGGGGGTTTTGCCATAATCGCCACGCTTGGCATGCGGGTTGGCGATCGCAGTGTAGTTTTTGCAATGCACAGAGAATGCTGCTGCCCATTCTCTGGCCGCCTTAGTCGCCTCTTACGACATATACATATTTGTAAATAGCTTGTGCCAACTTAGCCCGCATGAAAGTCGGTCTAACCCCTTAGGGGTGAAGTTTCGTATAATCCGTTCTTAGCGGACGTCTACACCCTATAAGGAAACTATCTGCCAAATTTTAGGTTTGTAGGTGTTATAGTTTCCGAGATTTCGTGATAAATCAGTGATTGGTATTTCTATTTCGCTTTTATATACCTATACCTATATTTAAGCTATCCTATTAACAACTACAATTGATTTTGTTTTTGACGCAAATAGACCTTACAAGATAGCAACAAGAAGTTGTGTGACTTACGGAGTAAGTCTGCGGATCCCTCTCGAGTATGCAAGTGGCGGAGAGGCATAGAGTTCGACGCATCGGCTCCATGTGGCGCGCAGGATTCACTTTGTGTACTATGAACTCGCTTAGTGAGGTCTGGTGTTGATCTCCACTGTAAATTAAAAGTCAAAGTCAAAACATTTTATTTCACTTGGGCCTACATGGGCACTTATAAAACGTCAGAAGCTAGGGCACGGTTCCAAATTGGAAATTATTTATATACTCCTCTTAAATTTAAAGTATATACACAGTTCTTATTGGTAATATTGGCGGAAGGTTGATGCAGTGGTTGAGCGTATGACGGCTTCAATTCCCGCACGGAACAAGTGTTTGCGGGCTTTGGGTATTTAGGTTTACAATGCGTTACAATTGAGAATAGGATCGATTGCCATGTTTTAACGTCACGTCTTACCGTCAAATCGAAGAAATTGGGTAGGGTAAACAAAACAAGACATTTTGAAAATCTAATTTATTTACGAATCGTGAATGAGAAAAGTTTAGTCAGAATCCAGTTCTTCAATTTTGTTCGTCACTGTGTGAAGTGATTAGTGACAAATGGAAGAAGACGAATTGTTACTATAAATGAAAATAAGATTTTAACTAATTATGATTTTAAAACTAGACTACTTCACCTAGAAAAAACTAAGATTTAGTCATAAAAAAAATGTCCCGGACCCTGGTGGGTGCCCTTGTGATTTGTGATTAACAATCCTATGTATAGAAGCATTACGTTAACAATCCAACGTACAAAATGTAAATAGATACATTGCCTGAGCTGAATCTATACCATAAGTAGACACTTATATTTCCTGATACTCACAAATCAGGAATCATTTATTTTATCATTGAATGGTGGCCGATGCGCTGATTCAAGTCAATTAATAAACAATGTCATGCTACGACAGTGTGGACCTAGATCGATTTCTATTGCATTTTATCATGATACCATCTTCATGCGAAAAGATCGGTAGAGATAACTGATATGGGATCGTTCGGAAATTCGAAGTTCTAATGGGCGTGTCATTTTAATTCAGATAGAAATGTATGCATTATGCTTTAGACATAAGGGTCAGTATGCAATATACGTTCAAAAATACGCTTTGTATGTTAAACTGTATTTAGTAACAATTAAAAGCTTTCGAATAACGTAATCTACATTAATATAATAAAGAGGTAAAGTTTGTTTTTTTTATTTTTTTGTTTTTTTGTTTGTAGGATGTAATCTCTGGAACTAATGGTTCGATTGGAAAAATTTTAGCAAAATTAGAAAGCTGCTTTACTCCTGAGTGACATATGCTATAAATTATTTATATAACATGGATGTTAACCGAGCTATCACTACAAGAAATTTTCCGCGGACGAAGTCGCGGGCAGAAGCTAGTAAGAGATATAATAGAAAAACAATAGGTACACGAACGCCGCCGTTCGCTTGGGGCTCAAGAGTTTAAATGGTGTAAACTAGTGTTTGACTGCAATTCCATCTAATGGTAAGCAATGATGCCATCGTTGATGGTGAATCTCCAACACTTGGTCGTATTTGCGAATGCAAAAATGAAACAGATGCACTGTTCTGCAGTCGCTCGAATTTCTTTAGGAGAACCTGCGTAGCGTCCAAAAAACCGGCAGTCTATTATATTTTTTGTATTTCTTAACAATTGTACTACATATATTTTACTGCAACGAACGATAATACATATTTTCGCATATATAGGCATGTGAGATGAGTAAAGCACTACTTTTTTTTAACACCAATTGTACCATATCTCTGGCGAAATAAGTGATTTATTTATGATTTAAACTCTTGAGCCCCTATCTATTGTCTTTCTATTATGTCTCTAATTACGATATTCGAAAGGTTAATAATGATTTCTCGCCTCACAAACAATTGTAGACAATAATAAACAGGATAGATGAACTAATCGTACATAATTTGATAGGTACACGAGTGTATCGCGTTAGATAGATAAATGAGTTCATTCCCAAGGTCGGCGGAATCAGTCGCGAACATCAACTGTTACTCTATTATACCTAATTAAATGAAATATGGCAATTAAGCGCATTGCTCATTTACAGGAATGATGACTTTATAATGCGGAGTAAAGGTCTTTTAAACATTTTATTTTGCTGATATAAGTATGTACAATGCGTTCCAAATAAGAATTAAATCATTTTTACCTAACATAAAAAAATGAGAATAGGATCGATTGCCATGTTGTGACGTCACGATTTACTGTCAAATCGAGGCAAGATATTTTTTAAATTCAGTTTATTTATGAAAAATTTAATTTATTTACGAACTGTGAACGAAAAAAGTTTAATCAGAATCCAGTTTTTAAATTTTACTCATCTGCGAGTTCTTCAATTTTGCAAAAATATCTTCAATTTGACAGTACGGTGTGACGTCACATCCTGTCAATCGATTCTATTCTTATTTGGAACGCATAGTAGGTAGGTATGTTTTAGGGCTGCGGAATTTTTCGAAACAGTTACCGTAACTCTAAAACGTAAAAGGCTTTGAATGAACACAGGTGAGTTTTAGACAGTAAAAGGTTAACACGCCCTTTCGGTCTATCCTAGAGCTGGACAAGTCATTTCATGGTTTTAAATTTGTTCCAAAGAGTACCTAACCGCGGGCCTGGATCGGGTGGGTTTAAGGGTAAGAGTCTGAGATATAGTGCGTTAATGTGTGCGTAAACGCAGGTATACTCTTCGTTCCTGTACTCTCAAAATCCGATGAACGGCAACCCGATAAGTCCTGAGTGAGATCAGACGCAAGACCAACGGTTTTACATGCCTACTTTCTAAGGTACAGGGTGTCACTCCACCTACTTTTAAACTCTGGGTTCCTACAGGAAAATTCTTAATAAAAAAAAATGTAATAGCACTATTGCTCGACCCAGAAAACTATCCCCTGTTCAACAGTCGCAGTTGCGATCGTTGACATGAAACCATGAAAATAAAATAAACTGCGAAGCGATTTAAGGGGATACTACATTAGACTGACACGTCTATCACGCTTGATTTGTTGTTAGACGTTGTGTGGCGTATACAAAAACAAATACAAAAGCTTACATACACAAAATCACCCACATTTGTTTCATGATGAAATCAAACTCCTAACACATAGCAACGGTGCAATGATTGAGCAATAGGCTGAATCATTGCACCAAACATACAGTCAAATCTTCGAAATCGCTTCTATCGTTTAAAATTAAACCCAGAAGACACAGTATGTTTTCTGTTTGTTTGTAGCATATTTTTAAACTTACCTATACTTCCCAAATCTCTGGTCATGATAATCATCCAACGTAATCATAGTAGACAGGACCTTGATACTAATGCTCAGCGTTAAGCTAGCCATCTCCAGCATCTTATTGATGATGATCTGATGGTCCATGGCATTGGAGAACAGGTGGAGTCTGCTGTACCCTCCTACAGCAAGGACGAACCCTCCCGGTACATCTCGGACAGGTAGTATTCCCTGAACATCACAGTATGGATAGCTGGCTAGCAGAGTGTGTGTAGATGGATCTAGTTGTTCTAAAGCACATGGACCAACTTCCAAGACTACTGGGAGGCGTGTTCCACTCCAATGGTGTTTGTAAGCTTGGTATCTCTGTAATAAAGTAAGTTATTAAGAAAAACATTGTTTAGTAAAGTTGGGTTGCTTTGGCCCTGGGGTATAACTTGTAGCCAAGCTTATTAACCAATATGAACTTGGAACATTGTGTTTACTGTTTTACTATTGCCATTAGGAACCTAGAACTCTGGGTTTACTGTATTTTTTTTTTGGGTAACATGCTTGGGCCATAGTTATACTGTAGTTACACTAAAAAGATAAGCTCATTGACTTTAATTAGAACTGACATTGTGAATAGTAACATGATCGGAGTACGCAAAATAGAAAGAAAGAAAGAAAGAAAAACAATTTTTATTCGGCCCAAACTAGACGCACATACATACACACAATACGTGCTTTAGATGTGGAGTTTTGCAGATAGCAGCCCAATATACAATAGTAACATAAGTTTGCGAACATATGGAAACAAAACTGTAGAAAATTTACTTTAAAACATATAGACACCACAATCAAGCAAAACAAAATTTCTATTTGTTTACAAACAGATTACAAATAAGGAAGTCATTTCAAAAGATAACTCTACAAGCTGATTTATAATAATCAAACATTTCCTTTGAAATCAGAACATTTTTTTTTTATTTGTAATCTTCAATTTTACTAGATACCAACATCATAAAAAAAATACTCACATAAATATCTTTAGGTTTTTCTGCAAATGCATGCCTGTATTTAAAAGCCTCCGTGAGGATCAAACATTTGTGTTCGGATGAAAATTTCATGGAATCTACTTTCTTATCCTTTTTCATGACCAGTGTAAAGTCATGATTGGCCACTGCATTAGAGTGCTTTGAGGACGCGATAGTAACTACGTCTGCGTACAGCCATTTGTTGGTCACCTCCAAACGATCAGGGTTGTACGTAGTAATCCCGTGGGTACCGATTGAGAATACCCTCTTGTACTTGCCCTTCCATGAATGTTTGGTGACAAGGAATGATGCCACATCTTGGTTATCTTTTAACGGCATCATCTTAACATCGCCTGTGGACAAATTGAAAGATAGGTTAATGCAACAAAAAGACTCCATTTCAAATGAAAATCATTTTGAAAGTCGCCTACATTTTAACTACACAGAAAACAGTGTTTATTTTTTTTTAAATTATGAAATTAGTATTTATAACAGTTTTATTTAATTAATGAATTAATGCAATGTTGTTTATTTAACTTTCTGCAGTTGTGTGTGATGTAATTTATTCCTTTCACTATCATTTGGTGAATCATTCTTAATTACTAAGTGAGTCAAAACGTAATGTTACTGATAATCTAGTCATTGTTTTGATTCGTAAACATAAACCAAGATTATTTTTTATGTCATTAGCGTAGTAAGAATTAGGTAATAAAAGAACACCTGATATTCTCATTAACATAGTTTTTTTTATGAAATATCTATTCATATATTTGTTACGAGCAGGGAAGTAAGCACATGAAACCAACATGCACAAGGTATTCGATTATTATAAGCATGTTCTGGAGACAATTCTATTTATGTAAACTATAGCAGAAAAATACTGTAACTGCCTAACCATACTGGCAATAACCGTTTTAAGCCATTTGTGGTTGAATAGTTTGGGACACAGGGTTTGAGGATGTATGTCCTTTTCAAGGGTACACCTTGCTAACTGATTGACTTTGCTGGACCATAGGACTGGCTAACTCTTCACCTAAATAATTAACATGTCATTATCCATCCATTGCGACAATGCTGCTAGTCTGCTGACCAGTACTTCAATGTAGTCAGATTTAGCGTTAGTTAATTAATAGTCAAGTTTTCTACTTCTATGTTTCCAGGTATTTTTTTACTTCATCCTTGTTGGAAGTAGGAATACTATGCAATCCCATGTTGGAACAAGATTAAAATTGTTTATCAGATTCTGTTGCAAAAATGTTATTGTACTTATCAAGCAAGCTTGGGGGCAGAGACCTTATCTCTCAGTACCAGGAACAGTTTTGTATCCAGACTGATTTGTAACACAAGCCATTGAAACATTCACAGCTATGTCTTATCATACTTATTTTGTACAAATAATTGTTTTCAATATGAAATGACCAGTGATTAGCTAACCACAACCGGCAATACTTTGTACGAATTATGAACAAGTGGGTTACAATAACAAACCCGTTTATCAAATAATCTGGACTGCACTAACTAGTAGTGTCGTCTAAAGAGACATCAAGAGGAGTTTATCACAATATTTCACAACGGAAACCGTCCTATAGAAACATTAACAAAATTTAATGAGAACAATCCACCCCTTTGTAAATAGATCGGGAGACCATTGATATCGAATACGTGTAAACAAGGAACTGTGCGACACATTTTTGTCCGAGAAATGGCGACAGGAGCATCAAGCAAATACTCACAAACTGTATGTGGATAAACAAGCTTCAATACTCTCAGCTGGTATCCGATAAGAGCCACATATTATACAAATAAACGTAAAAAATGTGAACAAGAGCTCGAGAAAGGACCGACCAATCGTTCGACAAATTGACAATTTAAACAGTGTAGCCACGTAAAAATAAATAAAGGTTGACGTCAGATTTTCATAACAAAAAAATAAAAGTCATCCAGGGGTTTTCTTTGTTATTTTACATAAGGCCATGAATGAATTGATTGTTTCTGTTCTAAGAAAAATAACGACTTTTACTGACTCTGATGCCATTCTCGGATCAACTGACACAAAAATGAAATCTATAATTCAGAACGCAGCAATTCTCTCGAACGCAACGATAACTTTTGTCAATTGTCGCTGTCAACGTCATTGCAACAACCAACTTGTGTACGTTCAAAAACTCTAAATTTTGATTTATTTAAAATAAAACACACAATTTTAAATCAATGTTTAAAATACTTATTGAGCGTTTATGTTAGAAATAGCTTTTTTATGAAATGATTAGCCTAAAAGTCTAACTAAACTCAAAAATATCAACATTGATAGTAAGTAAAATATTTTACTACTTTTGTTGACGAATATTGAACGCACCCTCTCTCTTTTTAGTTTTTACCGCATGCAGTGCTACGTGCCGACTTTTTAATCTTTTCTTAAAACAAAGTAACCTTGTTGCCTTTACTGTCGTTACATAAAGTAAACACTTGGCTGTAACTAATTCCACATCATGGTGCTAGACTTGGACTTATTCCGTGCGGACAAAGACGGTGGTAACCCAGACAAGATTCGCGAAAATCAGCGCAAGAGGTTCAAAGATGTGGCTCTCGTCGATACAGTGGTGGAGCAGGATACTCTTTGGAGGAGATTGCGACATGAAGCCGATAATTACAATAAGCTAAAGAATGTGTGCAGCAAAGAGATCGGTCTTAAGATGAAGAGCAAGGAGCCTGTCGGGCCGGAAGACCAGCCTGTGCCACCAGAAATAGCGGAGAAGCTGGTGGACCTGACTGCAGATGACTTGAAGCCCCTAACTGTTAACCAGATCAAGAAGGTAAGAGTTTGTTCTGAGTAAATCACATTACTTAAAGCTTTATGTGTTACCTTGCCATGTTTCATACATGTTGGTTCCCATATGGTAACTTTATCAATCATATATTACTTTCTCCTCTTTGTATCTCAAACTCCATGATGTCAAACTGATAACTAAATTTAAAATAAGTGCTGTTTAATTCATAATAATCATAAGTTTTCCTAAAAGTAATATTTTCTTACAATCATTTTTTTTTTTATATATATAATTAATAATATAGTTATGCAGAAGATTATTAAATGCAAATAAATAAAAAAACACTAAATTGAAATGACAAATAAAAAATAATTTTGAAGTAGTGTGAGTGCAAAAATCATTTAAGAATAAAATATTTTTTTTTAAGTAAAACTTATTACTTAGTTACTTTTTTTAATATAATTAAAAGTATTTTATATGTACAATTAAATGGATATAATATGTACTATGCGTTCCAAATAAGAATAAGATCGATAACCAGGATGTGACGCCCGCCGTACTATCAAATCGAAGATGTTTTTGCAAAATTGAAGAACTTTGAGATTTTTTTCATTCACACTTCGTAAATAAATTAAATTTTGCGTGAATAAAATGAATTTAAAAAACATCTTGCCTCGATTTGACAGTAAATCGTGACATCGCAACATGGCAATCGATCCTATTCTCATTTGGAACGCATAGTATTGTTAGACGTCTGCATGTGTTCGTACTGCATTGGCTGATGCAATACTGTCATACTAGCTGACTCACTTAAATCAATAACAATGTATTTAAACAGTAGAGAGAAATAGTTTTTAGTATTTTACTTAAAAAGAAAATGAGATTGTATTATAATAAAGATATTATGTAGTAAGTATGGAATAAGCTTTCCTTGAAAACAAAAGCCTGATAAGGAACTTATTTTTACATACAATTTTCATATGAAAAATGTCCTCCTGAAAACTGTTTTCCAAACATACAAAATAATTATGTTGTTTTTAATCAAAGAAAATTATTAATGCAAATGGCATTAAAAAAAAATAATCCTAGTAAAACTTTAATGTCCTACAGCAGTTCAAAGACTTTAATTCTTTTTTTGTCTTCAAATTACCTCTGTAGTCTTTTAGTAGATCTGTAACCTCTTTTTATCAAACTTATGAACACCAACCTCTGTTAATTACCATCTATGGCCAAGATAGGGCCATAGATGGCAATTAACAGTCCATTTTGGAGAACTTAAAATAATATTTACTTATACATTTTCAGGTTAGAGTTTTAATAGATGAAGCCATCACAAAAAATGACCAGGCCCTCTTAGTAGCTGAAAAGACTCGTTCAAATGCTCTCCGTGAGGTTGGTAACCACCTCCATGAGTCAGTTCCGGTAGATGATGATGAGGACCACAACAAGGTGGAAAGGACACACGGAGACTGTGCTTACAGGACTAAGTACTCACATGTGGATCTGATTTGTATGATTGATGGTGAGTTTCAAAACACATGGCCCAAATTTGTATGTGGAATACAGAGCATACCAACTTGTGTCAAACTATAAAATAAATTAATAAATAATTTTGGAATTGACAATGTTATTTTTTGTTGAAGTAGAAATTGTTAAACATTTATTAATATTTTTATATTCTTTAATATGAAGTATAAAAAATTTAATAAATGAGAAATTACTATTTTTGGTATTAATACAAACACTTTTGACACACTTTTATTTATTCAGTACTACTTTCCCCTTAGTTCATTGAGCCCCAAGAGCCCCATTGAGTTCAATGGAGTGTCTTGCTTGTTTTTTTCCATATAGAGCTAGGCTTTGGAACATATAATTTAGCTTCAGTTTATTTGGACTAATAAATGCCTCTTTTAGGACACCTGTGACCCATTTAACAAGTATCTCAATAATATAACAACTTATTGTTTCGAACTTAGGTATGGACGGCGACCGAGGCACTGCAGTGGCTGGTGGACGCGGGTACTATCTGAAGGGCGCTGCAGTCTTTCTGGAGCAGGCTCTCATACAACTGTCCCTCAGGATACTGTTGAAGAAAGGCTACACACCACTGTACACTCCATTCTTTATGAGGAAAGAGGTAAACGTTTCTCCCGCATGGCTAATATTAAATTTGAGCTATGTGGAAAAAAGTGTTAAGTTCCGTTAAGATGGAATGATCTTCAGTCACTTGTTGGGTCTGGTCTGAGCAACTGTCTGATTTTTATTATCATACAGGCTGCTGGCTGAGAATTTTAATATTGTGATGCAGGATTTTGAATTTTAGTTCCTATGTGGCGTACTAATTGCCGCTACATAATATTTTTCACGAAACTTATAACTGCTTCCACCACTTGTCGCACAATGTCGAGCCGGGTTCAGACTGCTGTAATGTAACGTAACACGCAATGTATCATGCTATGTAACAGTTCGTCGACCACTTCTTTTGAAAAGTAATTTACGAATAGCCCAAATATCAAAGAAAAAAAGTTTATTCATACCTCAAACATTCAAAAGAAACAAAATAAAAAACAGCTGGGTTAGGTTATATTAGGGTTTTCCATGAATATGTTTTTTTATTTTCACAACTATCACACAACGTCGTCTAATCCCAAGCTAAGCAAAGCTTATGTTGCGAGGTACTACACAACTGATAAACATACTTAATATTTTTCTAAATACATACATATACTTACATAGTATAAAACAAAGTTACCATTTTCTATGTATGCTTAAATCTTTAAAATTACGCAACGGATTTTGATGCAGTTTTTTTTAATAAATAGGTGTGATTCAAGAGGAAGGTTTATGTGTATAATACATGCATAATATATTCAATGTCAGTACCCGTGCGAAGCTGGGGCGGGTCGCTAGTTATAGATAAATTACACCCAACAGGCCAGTCATAATGTGCATGTTTCATTTGCAGGTGATGCAAGAAGTGGCGCAACTGGCTCAATTTGACGAGGAGCTGTACAAGGTAGTGGGCAAGGGCTCGGAGAACAAGGGCGACGCCGCCGTCGAGGAGAAGTACCTCATCGCCACCTCGGAGCAGCCCATAGCCGCGTACCACAGGGACGAGTGGCTGCCTGAAGCTTCATTGCCTATCAGGTGAGGAAATCAGGAAAATTTTAACACATTGCTTTTAAAATATTCTTTACTAGCTTTTGCCTGCGGCTTCGCCCGCGTGGTATTGGGGTTGGGGTTTCCGGGATCAAAAATTTTGCCAAATTTTGGCGTGATTGAGTAACAAATATCCAAACATCGTAACTTTCGCATTTATGATATTAGTAAGATATTACCATTTTATAGATCCATCTTATAATGTGATGTATTCTTTGGTGCTATTCTAGAACAATAGATCTATCTGTCTGTATACCTACCATGAAATAAAATCTATTCATTCGAGTGTAAAGAAGTAACAAACATTCACTCTCACAACAAGGGCGGATCCAGCTTTGGCGCCAGGAGGGGGTCACATAGTCGTGGTCGGGTCAAAAACTTATAATTTAATTTTGATAAAAAGCAAGTAAAAAGTAGGTAGGTATTTTATTAATGTACGTATGTACTGTATTAAAAATATTTATTCTTTATTGTACACTTGAAAAACTTAACACATAATAACTTGTACATATACACGTACATAATGCCATCTTCTCTTGAAGACATCCAGAGAAGCACTATCACGCACAGAATGAGGCAGCCTATTTATATTCCATAACCGTGATGAATGATTTGTCATAACAGCTAGAGGTATGTCCTGTCCAGGACCCGATCTAGCTATTTAGCCGCTCCGGATAAAGATAATTTTCGCCGCCCTTTACCACCTGTTCCACATGAGGTCTGCTGGGGCGGCGTGGTCGAGGTGTGGGTGTAGACGTCAAACCAGATGTACCGGTGGTTCGAGAACGTCACCACCCGTCCATGACGCGTCAGTCGACAGCACGCGGTGACAAAGTGGGGCTGGAAAAACGTTTATCACCACGGACTCGCCCTGCATCCACACACACGTGGAGATAGAACCCCAGTTTCGGACGACCAGGCCTGTCTCCAGAATCCAGTCCTCCAACATCGACCTTGCTGGTTCCTAAACCCAGCCCAAGCCTTTGCCATTGAATTCCCCGCAAACGACTACGGGGAATGAATCAAATCCCACGACGAAGACATCCCTCTCTAAGGGAATCGTGGAGATCAGCGAGAGATCTGTTCGGGGACAGATAAACGCCTACCACTGCAAAGTCTCCGACCAATGCTGCCACGTAACCCCGTTCCCTCGTGATGGCCTCGAGAGACGAGATACCGGCGGCGGCCGACGAAATTACTGTCACCGAGCCACTCAAGACCTGCACCCATTCAGCTATCAAGATCCTGAGCCGTTGATTTGGAGGGGGTGGTTCTTCGGACTTTACCCTTGGCCTTGGCGGAGGGATCGTAGGACCTGCTCCCAGTGTGTTGGTCACCCTGTTTGCCTGCTGCCGTACATGCGTAGCAGTGCATCGTAGCACAGCATTCTGCAGCCTTGTGCCCAGGTTTACAACACTGATAGAGTGATAGCAGTGGTCACTGCGATCCACTTTGCACACTGCAGTGCAATAGGCCCCCACTCAGCAGCGGTAGCACCGCAGAGGTCTGGGCTCCGGCAGTATCCTTGCGTGAAGACCCAGCTCAAAGAAACCTTCGGCCCTCCCAAGCGATGGTCTTGGCTGCCGACACGGGACAGCTAACCGTCAAGACTCGCATGTCCATGCTTAAGCTAAAACGCAAATTATTGACGCTCAGAAGTCTGCTTAGCTTAAGGTAGGATGTAGTTACATAAAATTGGTATAGAGCCAAATCTATCTATCTTCTTCTTCTATCTATACTTATAATAATCTGTAAAAAGGTAAATATTTTCCAAAATAACTATTAGGGGGTGATTAGTGATCGATACTGATGCCAAAAATGCAATCAGTAAAATGTTTTCTGTCTGTATGTTCGTTATTGAAACAAAAACTACAAAACGGATTTTAACGAAACTTGGTACAATTATTCTTCATACTCCTGGGCAGGTTATTGTATACTTTTCATCATACTACGATCAATAGGAGCAGAGAGCAGTGAAGGGAAATGTTGGGAAAACGGGAGAAGTTACTCCATTTTTTAAGATTCCGTCGCGTGTGCAGCCTTGATGGCTACACAGAAATCATGTATGACGGAATTTTTTTCCATAAAATTACATTAAAATTCCCCACAACAGCATATGTCTATATTTTATGGTTGACTCACAATAACACGTGTAACTCCGGAAAGCTTAGCAGTTCCGAGCTTTCTGATTAAATTTGTCTACTCTTACGTTTGTAACACTCACACTCATCCCTAATTTTAAAAAAAGTTAACATTATTACCTATTCAATAAATAAAGAATCATATAAATCGGTTTAGAAAAACCAAAGTTATACATGAAATACGCTAATATTATAGTCCACTGCAAATAGCATTGAAAGTGATAAAAAGTGGTACAAAATAGTAGTACCTAGAAGAAACCCATTGAAAAATCACCTAATTTTGTGAAAAAAAAGTAATTTTTAAAAAAGATAAAAATTAAATTCAAAAACTCGGTTTTTTTAACTTGTCACGTAGATTTTGAGGTTATGTGAAAAAGTGTAAATACAAAAGTGATCTTGAAAATCTTTTTATGACCTACAAGTTTGCCATTAGATTTTTTTCCATAGTACCAGTAGTTTTGCCGGAAATCAAGATCAAACGGAAATCAAGAAGAAACCATTTTTTACCCTTAAAACCGCACAGCCATCCACTTCCCGACCTCAGATCGACCGTAATTTATTTTTCCTTAAATGTTTTGTTATATTATCTTCCTTTTCCAATGGGTTTCATCCTACTACTATTTTGTTCCCTTTCAAAAGCTATCTGTACTGGTCTAATAAGCCATCGCGCGTGAATACTGAATCATGCTATAAGGATTATTTTTAAGGGGCTAACCGACTTTCACGCGGGCGAAGCCACTGGCAGAAAATAGTATATAAATAAAATCATTATGTTCAATTAGCGGTTCATCTAAGTCCTGGTTCTGAAACCAGCTCAGGGGGGGTCATGACCCCCATGACCCCCCCCCCCTGGATCCGCCGTTGACTCACAAAGATGATCGTGTGATCTCGCTTAAATAACTAACCGGATCCGGGTGAAACCTGGTAATGCAAACTTTTGACCTTTTGGATTGGATTGGAATTACAGTTAATTAGAGACATAATAGAAAGACAATAGGTGTGCGAACTAATTACATATGATAGCTCGGCTGGCGCAGTGGTTTAGCGATTGACTGCTGCGCTAAGGGTCGCGGATTCGATTCCCGCACGGAACAAATAGTTGTATGGCCTACAAATAGGTGTTCCGGGTCTGGGATATCTAGATCTTGTGTATGTGACTTTACATGTTTGTAAACACACCTACGACACAGGAGTAATTCCTAGTGTGGAGCAAATCTTTAAAAAAAATTACGGTATTTGAAAGGTTAAATAATTATGTAAATTATTCCAAGGATACCAGGGTAACAGCGAAATGTTAATTTATACACCGTTTCCAGGTATGCAGGTCTCTCGACGTGTTTCCGTCAAGAAGTCGGCTCCCACGGACGTGACACTCGCGGTATCTTCAGGGTGCATCAGTTTGAAAAGGTTTGTTGCTTCAAATAATATCTGTAAAGTCCGACTGCTTTTTCTGAATTCTCTGTTCGCCGTTCACAATAAGATTAGAAAAAGAAAACTTTTTTACTGTCTGTTTGACCGGTTTTGACTTTTATTGCGTTGCTGCTATGATAATTGGAGGCTGCAGAAAATAGTTGGTATTGTATTTCGGGCTGGTATCCGCAACTCCACGTCTAAACCGGAAATTTTGCGTACAGTAAACAGTTGGTATTAAAACCACTTTTTTTTGCTTGTAATGTCATCCTAATGCTGATGGAGTAAGTTATGTAGTAAGTTAAAATCGGTAGTAAAAAAGGATTGTTTTAATGTCTTATATTATTCGTCTAGACAATGTATTTATTTATTTAAACAATATGGCCCAAGCCAATTACACCAACAATTGAACAAACGATTAAAAGCATAATTATAAGCAGCTAATAAGATTTTGAAAAATTCATATTTTCACATAGGCAATGTCGTGGACTCGTGGGGCGTAAATTAATAAACCTGTAAAATGTTAGTTGGTTCACTCACGAAAATTACAAAACTATTACCTATCATCAGCCACAACTTCTATAAACTTATTAAAGTTTTATTTTATTTTATTTATTAGGAACAAAAAAAAAAACAGTTACATGTTATGGTAAGGCAAAGATAGAATTATCAGATAAATAGGTAAACATATAACCCACACTATTGTCCACGGAACAGTTGCAAGCATTTCCTTTGTCCCAACGTGATAGTGATAAAACCATCGTTATCTTCAGGTGGAACAGTTCGTCCTCACCTCCCCACACGATAACGCGTCATGGGAGATGATGGAAGAGATGATCACCAACGCGGAGGACTTCTACAAGCTGCTGGGTATCCCGTACCGCGTCGTGAACATCGTGTCGGGGGCGCTCAACCACGCGGCCTCCAAGAAACTTGACCTGGAGGCCTGGTTCCCTGGCTCAGGCGCCTTCCGCGAGCTGGTGTCCTGCAGCAACTGTTTGGAGTATCAGGCTAGGAGATTGCTTGTCAGGTAAAGATAAATTATTTTTTATTTAAAACTAGTGTCTGTCAACGGCCCGCGTGAAAGTAGGTTTCTCCACATAAACCCCCGGACCCCCGTTTGCTTTCCTCTTAGGGTAAATCCTCTCTTAGTGCTTGCTTATGTTATAAAAAGATACTTCAAGCAAAATTTCACGCTCGTAGTCACAGTAGTTTCGCGGCTATGCATTGATATGTCAGTCAGTAATTTTCTCCTTATATATATATAGAAGATGTTTGTCAAGATACCCTTAACACAGAAGTAATTCCTAGTGTGGGATTCGCTATCTCACCTGATAAAAAGCAATGAAGCAGTCGACAATAGAGTGCACTTAGCTAGAAGTAACCTATTCATTCAATACACAATCATCTTTTTGTTTTGATGTGGCAAATAATCTAATTACTTTTCCCCGGGTGTGTTAGACATTTATTGATTAATACCACCCTGAGTCCTTTAGTTACCCAATATTTTCTAGGATCACTACAAGTACCTACCTAAAAAAACTGTTTAGAAAATATTAGAAATCGAAACTCAAAGATATTGTGTCGATTCCAGATACGGGCAGACAAAGAAGATGAACGCCGCCACGGAGTACGTGCACATGTTGAACGCGACCATGTGCGCCACCACGCGCGTCATCTGCGCCGTGCTCGAGGTGCACCAGACTGAAGAAGGCATCAAGGTAACTTGAAGAATCCTGGCCAAACAGTGGCCCACCTACTAGACTGCCCAAAATGTCCATACAAATGACCTAAAAACGCCACTGACGCCAGAATCCTGACCAAACAATGGCCCACCTACTAAGAATGCCCAAAATTTTCATACAAATGCACCTAGGAGGACCTAAAAAACGCCAGACGCCGCTATAAAGGTTGCAACCTATTGAGCGCAAAAACTTTGAGGGAATAGAATTCATCGATTCGAGAAGAACTTGAAAAATTACTTGCAAAATTCGCTTATTTTTGGCTTGTCTCGTTTATTGATTATTCTATACAAATTAAACTCTTGAACAGGCTCTAAGTTACCGTTGGTTAGGGCTCCAAAGACAGGAATATCACGACAATGCAAGCCGTATCTAGGCTACTGCTTTCTGCATCCTTGATCCAACCGCGTAACGACAGCTTCAACAAATGGTCATCGAGACTTTTGCCCATCAGGCCGGTGGCAGTAACAACAACCGGCATAATTAAAGTCGAGTCCACATTCCAGATGTTGACAACTTCTTGTATGCAAAATAAGTTCAACCTCACTGAACTACAAATTGTAAAATACTCACCACTGTGGACCATCTTCCTTAATGTCATCTTTACAAATTGCAGGTCCCAGAAGCCTTAAAACAATGGATGCCTGAAGAGTACCAGGAACTGATCCCATTCGTGAAGCCAGCGCCCATCGACCTGGAAGCAGCCGCCGCCGCAAAGAAGGGCAAGAACAAGCAAGAGAAGAAGTAGCATCGCTAGCAGAAATAATTGTTCATTCCCGCACAGTTATGAAGCATTTTATTTATTTACGCTAAGCTTAAATAATATAATTTTATTGATAAATAAATGGCCAGACTACAATTTAAGTTGGGGTTCTTATTTATAAATACCAGTTTGTCCATAAACTGCGCTTTCAAATGCTGCGCTCGTATTCAAGCAGTTCGCACGTTGTGCGTACCATCAACAAACATCAAATACTCTGTTCGTCAAGCGTGTTTGCGGCAATTCCATTAGTATGTTCTCTATGGACGGTGTCCTTCATGAATCACTGTTCCACCATTTACACCAAAAGAGTTTCTGCTACTTCACAAAGTGGGAGGACCGATGGGACCGCGCGGGTCCCATACAAAAGTGCTCCGTCGAACTCCCCGCGCGGGGATCCGTCGCCGGCAGCACTTTTGCATGAGAACGCGCGGGCTTCCACAAGCAGCGTATGGACGATGAGCTTAATGAATCACTACTAATACACACACCAAAAAACTTTTCCGGGCTAAAATGTTCCACGGGTTAAAATGTCAAGCATACAAATGAGAAAGAGGAATGGAGCTATAAACCCAATATAGCTCCATCCCTATAACAGTTCAGTTTAGGTCGTCAAATGGATCGCATTAATAGGTGCAGCCTGTTTTCTACCCAAAGTTCGTTTGTATATGTCGTCCATACAAAGTACGTATCTCGAATACTCGATTCGTTGCTATCAGCGTTAGTCGATTCCGGTGAGCTACAACAAGCGCATTGTAAACAATTGGAGATGATAACAAAACTGCGATTATGACGAATAAAATAATCTTATCATTGGAAATAACACAATGTAAACTATACCTACAAGGCATGAGTAATACTAGTCGAAACAGGATTTTCTTGCGTATGCAATCTATAGAATGGTACTAGTAGACACCTAAAAATATTATAAATACAAAAGTGAGTTTTTTGGGACCGCGGATTCCTATTGCTATCACTCCGGTGCTGTTCTCTCACCAGGCTGTATTTCTTGGACCGTGATAGCTAGATTAAAGAACTTGCCGTTGTAAGAACAAATGCCTATCTACTATAAAACTGAATAAAATTATGAATATTTTAGTGGGGGCAAATAAAGGTTAATACAGTATGGCTGTCGGATCTCGGCGAGTCTGAAGTTAAGCTCTGCGAATTTTAGCACTTGAAAACTCGTAGAAATATAAAGGTTTTAAAAAATATATATATAATAATAATATGTCCACAACTATTACACAACGCCATCTAGTCCCAAGCTAAGCAGAGCTTGTGTTATGGGTCCTAGGCAACTGATAAACATACCTACTTATATATTTCTAAATACATACATATCACTACATAGTATAAAACAAAGTCGCTTTCTCTGTCCCTATGTCCCTTTGTATGCTTAAATCTTTGAAACTACGCAACGGATTTTGATGCGGTTTTTTTTAATAGATAGAGTGATTCAAGAGGAAAGTTTATAGCTATAATATATCACCTTCGCACCCGTGCGAAGCTGGGACGGGTCGCTAGTTATAGATAAATTACACCCAGACACAGAACAGATGATCGTGCTCATCACACAAACATTTGTCCTGGGTGGGAATCGAACCCACGACCTCCCACATAGCAGTCAGGGTCACTAAGTACTAGACTGACAGGCCAGTCAAAAAAAAGTACATCAAACGTGATTTTTTTTACGTAGGTATTTTGCCACGGACGATACCTACTTGCACGATACTCTTCGTGCACAAGTCTGACTCGACCTTGACCGGTTTTTGTCACATCTAACTGCTGAAAATGACCTTCTTTCCAATAGCTGGGCCATGGCCCCAGTAGGATTCGGTCCTGTTGAGCCTCGGCGGTTGCTAACAACTCCTTGAGTCGCGCGATAGTACGTGGCATTGGAATAACTTGCAGTTTCCCTAAAGGTGCAGACGACGGTTCAAGCTAATCATTACATAGTATAAAACAAAGTTGCTTAATCCCTATGTATGCTTAGATCTTTTAAAGTCCGCCACGGATTTTGATACGGTTTTTTTGATAGATAGAGTGATTCAAGAGGAAGGTTTATGGGCATAATACATGCATAATATATTCAATATATACCCGTGCGAAGCAGGGGCGGGTCGCTAGTGCTGAATAAAAAATCATCATGCTATTTTCGCCTTTATTGTGACAAACATCAGTCAGCGCCGATTACTATATGCAACGCCACCTTTGACCTTATACTATTTATATTCGTCAAGATAAAAAATGATTAACAATAATCTTTCAATGTGGTGACCTTTTTTGTGTGTTGGCAAAAGATATACTGACTCACATATTAATAATGGGATGGAATAAGGGACTAGTTTTATAATTCCTTCTTCCTTGGTGTCTATCAAATATAATTGAGCACCGATGCATGCTTCAGTAGGTAGCGTATTTTTTTGAGGTAGGAAGTCATACAATGCCTTTGCCCGCTTTAGGGCTAAAGCGGAGAAGAACATTACTGTGATTGATTAATGTTCGGTAAAAACCCTTAGCTACCGCCCCCTTTATTAAAAATTAATAAAGGTAAATGATTCATCATCCTCTTTTGCAAACACACAAAAAAGGAACCACTGACGGGACTTTCGCACGACAACATAATACACATCTTAAAAGAATTAATTAAATAAATCACAAACTACAGTGTATTATAAAATAAAATATATCGTCCTACAAAAATCCCGTCCAATTTGAAGCTACACATAAAATTATACATAGGTTTCTGACTTTCTGTACATAAAGCAAAAAAGCAATCATTAAAGCATAAAAAAATGATTAAATAAATTGCATTTACTCCTACAACGAGACAGTGGATTCTACAACACTTTCTACAGTAACGTACAAAAACAATGACTTATTTTACCTATTTAATATACCTGTTGACTAAATTGGGTAACTTTGACCCTGGGGATAACTTTGGCACATGAGATAACCAATAGGTACCTACATAGGAAACCGGGTTTCTATTGGTTAAAGATTTCGAGTCAAATTTATACCTCAGGGCCAAGGTAACCCCACTTTGCAGTAGTCAATAATAAAAAGAACATAATTATATTAAATTAAAACGAGTTCCGCGGTTTCGTTCTCGTACACAGTCCCACAAAAAAGGCCCTGTAAAAACTAAAATAAATGTTGCAATGTTTGGAACTCGTAAACTTTATAAAACTTTACTATACTTAATATTAGTTTAGATAACGCTACAATAAACAAACCATAGCTTCATTTTTTTATCGTCAGGGCTCTAATACAAGAACTTCAATAAGTAATATTGAGATATAATTTATTATAAAATCTTATTTACATTCTCAGTAGCGACAAAAAACGTACATAGACGTAATTTGCTCCTAGAAGCGATAAATAATGGTTCTAAATGACAATACAAGAATTGCGTGCAAATCTCTGGTACATACATTAATCACGCAATCTACGTATTTATTGTAAATCGTTAATGAATAAATTCGTGTAAAAACATTAATTTAAATAAAAGCTCCCATTATATTATGTGCATAGTCAACGAGCTCGCTTGCCCAAAATTATTATTTTTATTTTAGTTTAAAAATTATTTATAACTACCCGCACTATAAGTAGAATAATTTCGTAACGATAGCGTGCTTATAAACGTGCAGATTAATCGATAGATGACATCATGATTGCTAGTGGGACAGCATAATAAATTGTCCTAGCCGTGAGTTGCTGCTACGCGACCGGGGTACATACATTAGATTAAAAGTTGGATGATGCCTAATATAAAAATATTAAACCGAAAAAAATGGTAGTAATGATAGTTTTTGCTAAATATTCCTATATAAGCCAATTTATGTATATATATGGGCACTACACTTTGTCTAGAATTTGTTTGTATATGCTAAGCGATTGATCTACACTACGCGATTGATCGAAAGAGTCACAGCGGAACGCAAAGGGCAATTGAAGAAACCGCTGATCGCCCCCACGAGGAACATGGGTCACTAGTATTCAGTAACATTTATCACTTGCTCCAACCAGAACGGGGGGAGATATTTGGTGATCTTCTACACCAGAAAGGATTAGTAGCTACCTTCTATAGATGGTTCAGTGTTTGCTATAACTTCTTTCGGAAAAGTACCTAATCACAATATATAGTGCCCTCTTAATCTTAGGATATAAATACACAGCAAATATTAATTACTGTTAATTACATTACTATTCATCTCTTGCCTCAACATGGCACAATTACAACCAGATCACAACGCCCTAAAGCACTTCAAATGATGACTGTTTCTATTATTGTCTATCACTTAAAATATGTATGAAAACCCTGCTTAATTGCGCAATGCATAACATAAGCTATGAGCAGTACCGTAAATAGCCTTTTCTGCGCCCGTGCGAGCTTCTATAACTGCGCCCTATTTAAGTAGACCCTTGCTCTTGACAAGTTCCCGCTGCGCCCCTAGTGCTCGATTCCAATACAAACGTAGATACTTACATGCCAGTCTCATTAAAAACTTTTGGAAGCGCACGAGCGTGTTTGTGTTTACGCTAAACGATAAACAATAGTCCTGCCTAGTCTGTCTATTCTTGCGCCCCGAGAGTCTACGCCCTGTGCCCGGGCACCGGTGGCACCGCCCTATTTACACCACTGGCTATGAGATAACAAACTGCCTTGTATTCTCAACATGGGCCCAGGGGTAAAAAAACGCCCAAAAAAAGTCCAGAACGCCTGTGCTCTCCTTAACCCCAGGGGTAAGAAATGAAATCCTTCTGTCCTCTGTGACCTCTTCTTATGTGTTTGTCTCCAATTATCTAAATTCCGTATTTATCATAACAGCCGGAAAATCTTATGAACGCGCGCATAAATCAACGCAGAAGGGAGATTGTGCAGTCGGTAATCGATGGCATTTTTATCCGTCTTCAAATAGTAGTTGTTTTTTTTTTGTATACACCGTGAAATTTTAATGGTTGTTTTCCCTCAGCGAAATGGTTGTGTCTTGGTAATACAATCGTTTGATAAAAAAATAAAATATTAAAAACAAAAAATGGACCTGTAGAGTGCAAGCTAATTATGACGTATCACAACGTGCGAGAGCTTATTTTGGTTTAAATATTTAATGAATCGGTTTCCTTTGACGGCGTGCTGCTCATGCGACTCTAGTAGTACCTACAAATTACGTCTAATGTTACTATTGTTTTCGCTTTTTTGAGTTGATGAATATTTTTAGTAATTATTTATAAAAAAAAAACTTTTTATTTTTACTGTATGCTTCAAAAGTACTCCTTATGGCAAGTCATTCTGCCGCGGGAAAACAACCATTTAAATTTCACGGTGTATTATAAGAACGTATGTTTGTTATTGAACGATTTTGGATTTCTCCAAATCATCTGTACCCAAAATGCGACTTAAAAAATAATCTGGCCTTATTTGTAAAGATCCCTCCTTGACAGGTAGCTTTGATGTGCAGCGCCACTAATCTTTCCTAGGTGTACTTCAGATATTGCTCATATATAATAACGGCTTATTGTTATCTCTAAGCTATTTATTGAACTAAAACATGTTTAGAGATTTTCTAATTTTCTGAACTACCTTTCTGCCTAACTGTACCCCTCACTTAGTACCTACCTCTTATTTCTACCACTTATTTTTACAAAATTAATCTTACTATCTCAACTTGCAAGTTCTTTATACCTATGAGTATGTTAACTTGAGATTATTATTAGTCATGAAACCTCTTTACCAAGCCTATGACTATAGAAAATACATTTAAAGGTGCCATTCGAAACTTGGCGGCAGGCTGAAGATGCCGGCTACATGAAGCGCGCAGCAGCTGCACGACTGGTTTTCTACGTAGTAAGTAGTACGGATTCTTGTGAAACCCATTCCCAACGCATATCGGGTACGAGTGCTACCTACGTACCAAGTACGACTAGCAGCCACAGCCGATCGCAGACAAGTGTGCTGAGTGCGAGTTGTTTTAACGTTAACGTAATCAAAGCGTTAAGCGCATTCGGCTCTCTGATTGGTTAAAGAGCTTGGAGCGGGCCAATCGTAGCGCCGAACTTCATAAACGCGACGATTGCATTAGCGTAAAACAACTGACACTCAGCACACAATACTGTTGCGGTCGCAAGTCTATGCGCACGTAATTACCTCACTCCAACCAATTCAGACTACTCGGAGCCGATAGCGCTCATCCAATATGAGCGCTATCGGCTCCGAGTAGTTGTTTCGAGACTTGAACTTTATTTTGAAACGTAGATTTCCGACTGGCAGCACTAACAGCCAACCTCTGAATCACCCCCGGCTGCGGATGCATATGCCAATGCAACCTGCCGCCGACGTTGCAATGGCACCTTACCACGATCTGGCTATATTACGACGATGGCACGTCATTAAGGTAAAATGTACACGATGCAGTGACGCGCTCTGCCATAGGTCAGGTACTTCATAGTTCCACGTTACGTGGTGTCCTAAGTGGACGATTCAACGAGATCTTTGTCCTACGTGCGTACGTACGAAGTCGCTGCTTCAGCTACAGTCATTTCAAACAAGCCACAGAACCGAGTCCACACAAATAAATAAAACCAAATTAGCATCCGTTTCACTTCGCTCGTTACCACCTCGCATCCACGTGGGGTTAGTTATCAATGGTTTGTTCACATCGCGCCGCTTCGATTCGCGATCGCATTCACGTTGAGTATCCTACGGATACCGCGTTAACCACACCGCACCGTGGTAATGTCGCCAAGCTCATAGGAACTGGATCTCAAGATAACATACAGATAAGTTCAAATATATTACAACAACATACTTACATAATACACAATAATTTTATTTTTTATTACACTTTTATACTATCGAATTTGTTTACACTACTTTGATAATAATGAGGATAACAAGTGATAAAATACATCTAAAATTCTACTTATGATTACTGAGTAAATGCATAATGCTTAGATACATAGTGCATGAACAGGGCCTTTACCATTACATGTTACAATTTCAGGTGTACAAGCGAGAAACAGGGATAGAATATTATCCAATATACCCTATATAGCTCCATGCCTTTAGCAGTTCAGTATAGGTCGCCAAATGGATCGCGTTTAGAGGTTGTGGTAGGGCCTAAGGTGTAATAAGTTATATGTTACAAACAAATATGAATTTTCATTAAAAGGAAAATGATTTAAACCATACTTTGTGAATCATGAGAGTGAGTCAATAAATTTAAATGAATACAAACTACACATCATTTTATGAACTTGCTGTTTCCCACAGCATTGTTACTGTGTGGCCAAATTCACAGAAGCTATCAATTTCTCAATGATAGTAATAAAACGCGAACTTTTTATACTAAGTTATTATAGTGTAACAGAAAAAAATGTTGTTAAATCATTTTACATTGAAAAAAGTTTAAATATAGATAAATACATATATCAGTCCTGTGATGTGACTTTTAGGATTTTCTCAACCCATAGAGTAGATTTGAAAAAACAATTTTTGATAATAATATTTACATTTTATTATTCATAGTTACATTTACTTCATTTAATAGAGATTACAAACATTATCATAGAAGTAAAAGGGTGAAAGTAAAAGAGTCAAATACACAAGTCTTTAACTTCTCTAAATATATTATGATGTTTTCTTGTTCTTAAAGCAGGATACAAAAGTGTATGATAAAGCATGTTCTACACAACACATACAACAGGTTCAAAGCCAAGTCAATATAAAGTTTACAACAAACAGGATAGTTTCTCAAGGCAGGATCATGGTTCATAGTGCAACAACATTGAAGTATGGCTTATCACCATTTACATACAAATCACAGAGTTGTTCATTTCTGGCAAGTGCTTACGGGTACATTGCCAGAAACGATGCCACTATTAGCACGCCAACTGAGCCTTCTGCCGACACTTGTGCATCAGAGCGCGCAGAGTGAACTGCCGCCGAGCCAGTGTACGTACTTGCTTCAAGAATGTATCCAAATCAATCACTTCTTTGCGTAAAGCTTCTCCCATGTAGTAAATAGCGTCTTCTAAAGTAGCTTCCTCAGCAAAAGCATTTAACAGCTGTGAGTATAGTGGTGCTGTGGTCACAACAGCTTCATCCACATCAATACCCTCTTGTTCCTCCAAGCGTTCGATGGCAGTATGTAACTCTTTTTCTTTCTCCTGCAAGATTGTCACATTCTTATCCAATTCAGCCCTTTCTCTCTGCAGTCTTGTAAGAATATCTTCCAATCGAGACTTTCCTTCACGAAGTTCCTGCTGCGTGCGACGAAGAGTTTCTAATTCTGCTTGAGACTGCAGAGACTGTTCCTTGAGTCTCCTTCTCAGCTTATCTTCCACAGCAGACAAAAGTGATGCTTTAATATGTTCCTCTGTGATAGTACCACCAGCTACGTCTGTTGAAGTAGGCCCACCATAGCCTGCAGGCTGAGGATAAGGAGTACCTGTTGCAGCAGCTGGATAAGGCATGCCGTTGGTGCTGACTGCACCAGGATATGGAGCTCCAAAGCTGGGATATGGCAGATTAGAAGTTGTCGGATAAGGAGTTTGAGTTGGATAACCTGGTTGTGGAGTACCTTGAGGGAATGGGTACCCTGCAGGTTGCGGCATGAAGGAACTCACCGGGTAGGGCGCTCTATTTTCATTGCGGGGCTTTGAATAAACCGGTGGCAGCTCTCCAAATGCATTGATCATGCATTGAATGAGTTTCTGTAGAGTGGAACCGTTTTGCGACCACTCATGAAGATATGGTAGGTATACTTTGCCATTACTATCGACGTATTTTGAAACTTTTATAGACATGTCTGACGTGGGCTTGACGAAACACAGCGGCGCATTTTGAGGATGAGTGTCCATTAGCCATATACATACAGGGATGTTATAGAATGCTCCCTTATAGTTCACGGGGATAGTACCTTCGAGGTTCAGCAAGTCTTTTCTGGCGCCGTTGTTGAACACAAAGGCTTCCAAACGATAGGTCAAACTTCTGTACACTTGAATCAAATTAATCACTTCATGAGCCGTATAGTCCCGGTGTTTATACTTCGATAGATATTGCTTTAGCACTACATCATCGTTAGCCATGATTTATTAGTAATATTGTGAGATATTCAACAAAACACAGCGATTAATTGAAGAAAATGAGAGAAAATCGCAGAATCAGAAAATCACATAGTTCGTTCATAGACAGTGATGGACAATTACAATCAGTGATGTCATCCTGCAAAATAGTTAGATGGTATTTATTGATCTTAATAAAATCGACTAAAAATCAAATATACTCTAATGAATATTAAATTCATCGTAAACATATATTTTAAAAACTGATAAACACAACGTAGATAATGATCACCAGTGAAGTAGTAATATATGATATTATAACACACATAGTATGTAACATAATATTATTGTCATCATTGGTGATCTCTTGAAGTCTTGACTCCCAAACTTAGATAACAAAAGGAAGCCAAAAGGTTTACACGTTTACATGCTCTTTGTTGACTCCCGCATCCTACCATAATAAAGTTTTAAATGATTTATCATGAGTTCATGACTCTGACCCAATAATAAAAAATCTAAAATTAAGCAGAACTAAACAGAGTACCTGTTCTGTGATTTCGGCGGTCTCTCTAGTCCTGTGCCCATAGCTCTCGCCGGAACGCCCATACCAATCTGTTCCGACTTTAAGTACCTTGGGTCGCTTATCGAAGGGAATGGTGAGATAGACCGAGAAGTGGCACATCGGATCAACTCAGGATGGATGAAATGGCGACAGGTCACTGGAACAACTTGCGACCCACGGATGCCCCTCAAATTGAAGGGTAAAATCTACAAGTCCGTGATAAGGGCTGTCCTACTGTTTGGGTCAGAATGTTGGGCTATGAAAAAGACGGATGAAAAGAGATTGCATGTAGCAGAGATGAGAATGTTGAGATGGATGTGTGGTGTGACGAGAATGGATAAAGTGAGAAATGAGTATATTAGAGGAAGTTTGAAAGTGGCGCCAGTGACTGAAAAGTTGAAAGGGAACCATTTGTCTTGGCATGGCCATGTAAAAAGGCGGGATGAAACGCATGTTACAAAAAAAGCGACGAGTATAAATGTGGATGGATGGAGAGGGAGAGGGAGACCAAAGAAAGTATGGATGGATTGTGTGAGAGGTGATATGAAAGAAAGAGGAGTTAGTGATAGCGTGACGGGTGAAGACAAAGACATATTGCGCCGACCCCAAATAAAACGGGACAAGGGCAGGAAGATGATGATGATCGTAACACAAATGTTTTCCAAAAGTTAGGTACTTATTATACTAAAACAGTGCTCTATTACTGTGGCTATATTTATGTTACCCAATTACTCTTATCAAAAGACTAAGTCTCGGAAGTAAAAAATCTATGAGTAAAAAAACCTGTTTCATAGACAAATATAATGAAATGTCAAAATAATATTGTCAATTTCTTTTTCGGTGAGCTGTCAACGTTGTGAAACGTTCGATTGCAGTTCGCCTTTTTTAATCCAAGTTAATCACCTTGGAATAATTTAAAATACGTTAATTTGTATTTTAAAAATACAGCACAATGCCGCCTAAGTTCGATCCTAATGAAATTAAAATCGGTAAGATTCAATACCAGTGAAAAAACATGACCGGTTTCCGTGAGATGGTGTTCTTCAATATTGTGTGTGTATTTTTGCAGTAAACTTGCGATGCGTTGGAGGAGAAGTTGGTGCCACTTCGTCGTTGGCTCCTAAAATCGGTCCTCTTGGTCTGGTGAGTACAATATAATTTGAACAGCATTCCTAACCTATAAACTTCGCATGGCAGTCCGAACACCTATTCTGATGATACGTTTATGGTATCGAAAAGCAAAAGAGACTACTCGATGCATCTAGTCGTGCTGCATTACTATAATTGGTATTAATCTTGACTTTCTAAAGTAAAACTATATTTATCAACTTGATTATTGATTCACTATGAAGATATGAAAAATCGAGTAGTCTCGCTCAGAACTTTATCATCCTGGGGGGTGCCTCCCTACCAGGCGCGTCCTTCCGGGTGGCGGATGGAAGGAACCCGCGACTCAGGATACTTTCCCTGTCGCGGCTACTCCGAATGTCCAATAAGGAGTCGCGGACCAGGCAATGTGACTGCCATGCTTTATAGGTAACTAGCTGCCTGTGGGATTGAGTAAGTTCACATTCAAGTTACTTTTTCACTAAATTAACCTATATTAGTCTTGTTGCTATCAAGTCTATTTTAATTACAGATGTTTAGAAACTCCCCAGGAGTTGAAACATGTTCTTAAACACATGTTTACATGAAGAACCCACATGAACACATATCAAACTCAATTATTGACTAATCCATTATAGCAAAAGAGAATGCCCATACATAAAAATATAAAAAATGTTAGCAGTTCCTACTTTCTTACAAAATATAACATTGTCATTTCTGAAATCATTTATTTAGATTGACAGAAGGTGGTATGGAGCCACATACAAATTTGGGGAATCTCTTTTAAATAGTTTCAAACAGTACAACCTTTTCATAATGTCTTACTAACATATATTTCCGCCTACAGTCCCCCAAGAAGGTTGGTGACGACATTGCCAAGGCTACCAGTGACTGGAAGGGTCTCAAGATCACCGTGCAGCTGATTGTACAGAACAGACAGGCCCAGATCTCTGTTGTGCCTTCTGCCGCTGCCCTCATCATCAGAGCCCTGAAGGAGCCCCCACGTGACCGCAAGAAGCAAAAGAACAGTATGTATCTAGCCAAGGCACTTCAGTCTACTTAGCTTGTTCCAGCCAAAAATCAGTATTTTACAAGTCAAATCACTTAAAACAACAATATTTTTTAATCTTTAATGAATTTACTGTATCAAGTCAATACAAATGTGCAATCTTATTAAAAAAAAATGTGACCTCTGCAACTTTGGTTGTAGAGCAAGCAATTTTCTGAGGTCTAAATTTCAACAGTAACGGCAATGATTTGGATAAATTCACATGAAGTCCCACTCAATTTCATTTTTTGTACATGTTCAGAATTTCTTTTTATACTGTTTATATCTTATTGTATTAAAATGTGTACCACACCAATACAACAACACCAATTTAATCATTTGAATGGAAAACTTCATAAAACACTGGAATTATAGCAGGCGGTAGATGACTAGAGATTTTTTCACCCATATTTCCTTAGATTGTGATATGCTTAAACTATCCCTACCTCGAAAAACTCGAATCGAATCATTTGCTGCTTACTGTTCATGTTTTATTTTGATAAGTATGGATTAAAAGTAAGGACAAAATCCTTACAAAATTAAAAAATTATTTAGTTCTATTCTATCATGCAAAACATTAATTCTGCTATATCATTCTAAATGTATTTTTTTTTCTAATTCCAGTCAAGCACAATGGCAACATCACGCTAGAAGATGTGATCACTATTGCCAAGACCATGAAGCCCAGATCGATGGCCCGCTACCTCTCCGGCACAGTCAAGGAGATCCTCGGCACTGCTCAGTCCGTCGGATGCACAGTTGAGGGCAGGCCCCCTCATGACCTCATCAATGACATCAACTCTGGTGCCCTTACCATTGATGAATAAACGTAATAATTAAGTGTAACTTAATTTGTATTTTATTACCTTACCCATTACTTCCTTATTTATCCTGTTGATCTCCAAGCGAACTGTTAGTTAACGCTTGTAAAAGTTAGCGCGTGATTTCGCGCCATAAATGATTAAGGGTCCCGTAAAGTATTATTTTGATAAAGTATTTTCGAAAATAATCTCTCCAAAAGTAAAAAACAAGGCATCCCCCCTCCCCTCTACACTTTAGAACTATAAGTTTAGAAAATATGAAAAATATCTCAAAAGTGTAGAACTTAAAAATAAACTTTCAAGGAAAATTATTTTTATCGATGAACAGGTTTATAAAAATTAAAAAAGAAAACAACAAATTAACTTATTTCATTACCCTGAGCGTTCTTTCTTCTTTCAAATAAAAATAAAAGATTAAAATCGCTTCACGCAATTCAAAATTATACCACCGGGTACAGAGCAATCTCTCAGGAAATTGGGTTTCTAATTTTTACATGGGCTTTGTTAAAATCGTCGCCTTGGAGGTCAATGGAGCTAAGCCACAATTTTTGGGAAATGGAGTTAAGTGCATTAACGTACTCACAAAAAACATACTTTTTATTAGTCAACAATACATCTAATAATATCATAACTCGCAGGTTATTTTTAAATTTTCCAATAAATTGAAGTGCAGCTTTAAGAGTCAATAAGTATAAGCAGCTTAGATTCATTGTGATTACAATCATAGAAATTAAGTATTGAGTGGTCAATATTTGTTAGAACCTCCAAAACCACACTACACCCGCATCCTTTATTTTTGAAACGTCCATAACTCAGAAGTGTAGTTCTGTGGAATAGCTCCATTGACCTCCAAGGCGACGAAAGTGACTGACAGGAAACTAGGGAACCCTATACTTAGCGTGGCCCGACACGCTATTGGGCAAAGAAGAAAATATGGAAAATAGGCAATTTTCCGTTAATGCCTGCGCGAACGCGTTCGCTTCAAGATCAACAGGAATGAGATTAAACTTGTACTCGGGGATAAACCTGTTGTTTCCACACCGTGGGTAATAACGAGTCTTTTACAATCTTTTACTTGTCCCAATGTAATGTATCTATGTCGACGCCCCCCGCGAATAATCCGGTAATCGTAAAAGTGTAAATGTTCAGGAAAAATAAAAAAACCATCCATTAAACAACAAGTATCAGAGACTTTTTATATCGCATTTGGAAGCTAATTTTTTCAGCTATCTGGTTATTTCAACAAAACTTAAGTAGTCCTAAGGGCTTCGTTATAATTTAGCTGGATGCATTTTACTATATTAGTGTAGGTCGAGCTCTCGTCACTAATGTCACTTACGATATTGTTCGTGTAAATTTATATTTTCAACGGCAACAGTAAGATGCTGTTGCGATGTTATTCGTGTAAATTTATATTTTCGATGGCAACGGTAAAATCGTGTTGCGCTATTATTCGTGTAATTTGTTTTGTATACTGAACATTTGTAAAAAGCAATTATTAGGTTATTCGATTGTTTAACAGTAACGTACATTTTATTGTTATACTTAACAATTACTGTTTATTTGAATAGTTCACTTAAGTATTATTTGATAATTATTATAGTATATTTTCACTGGGCCCGCATGGTGGATTATGGCCCATTCCCTCTCCTGGAGAAGGGGCCTGTGTCCCAGCAGGGGGAAATTTAAAAAAGGCTGATGATAATAGTATGTTTTTATGAAATATAGGACATTCTAGTTAATGAAACATCTTTATTATTATCATAAAAAATAGACACTGCACTGAAGACACAACTATTATTACACATGATTATACAACCGTAAAAATTATAATAAGGTCCTCTTATAGTTAAAAATCTTAATCCAAATCCTCATCGTGACCTGATTCAGTATGACAAAAGCTTAAGTTCCTATAAAATAGTTGATAATGGTGGGGAATTTATTGCTTGGGAGTTAGACAGGCTCAGGAGATCATTATATAATTTTTTTTTTAATAAGGAGTGGCTTGTCGCATGCTGGCTTTAATTCAATACTTTCAATTGTTTTGGACACCTGTTTCTGCCAACGCTGTATACTTCTGCCTGCATCGTAATCCAATTTAATTTAATCGTGAGAATTGTAGACTACAAGAAAGCCTTTGATTCGAACGAGACCTGGGCTGTACTGTCTCTCTAACAGTGCTAAATTGACTATCGGTATATCGAGGTGTTGAAATGTTTGTCCAAAACGCCACCATGTCAGTCCAACTTCAGGACCAGACCTTGAAACCTATTCTCTTGCAGCGAGGTGTGAGGCAGGGAGACGTCATTTCTCCGAAACTGTTCACGGCCGCAATGGAGGATGTCTTCAAGGTTCTTGAGTGGAGTGGTCTAGGCATTAATGTCAATGGTGAGTCATCATCCCTCACCTCCGGTTTGCCGACGACATCGTAGTCATGGTTGAGACTACGGGGAAGCCCAGTACAATCCTCGGTGACCTCAGTAGAGCTTCTGAAAGAGTGGGTCTTAAAATGAACATGGACAAAATCAAAGTCATGGTTAACATCCATGTAGCGTCTACCCCTATTAAGATCGGAGACTCTACACTCGAAGTAGTAGACGACTACGTTTACCTTGGGCAGACAATCCAGTTGGATAGGTCTAACTTCGAGGAAGAGGGCAATAGTCGAATCCGACTCGGCTGGGCAGCGTTCGCGAAGCTATGCGGTGTCTTCTCGTCTAATATATCACAATGTCTCAAGACGAAAGTCTATAACCGCTTGAAGTGTCGCGCCCATTTTTTTTTTAATCAGGTTGTCTTACCAGTGATGACATAATTATGGCTCCGAAAATTACAATGGGCCTCATAAGAAAACTCAAAGACACTCAAAGAGCAATGGAAAGGGCTATGTTCGGAGTATCCCTGTGTGATCGAATCAGAAATGAAGATATCTGCAAGAGAACCAAGGTTGCCGACATAGCGGAAAGAATCGCCAAACTTAAGTGGCAATGGGCAGGACACTTTGCACGCAGAACAGATGGCCGCTGGGGCCGAAAGGTTCTGTAGTGGCGACCGCGTACCGGAAGACGCAGCGTTGGAAGGCCTCCCTGGTCAGGGTTGCTGGAATCCAATGGATGCAAGACGCACAAGACCTGTCTTTGTAGCGGCGTTTGGGGGAGACCTATGTCCAACAGAGAACGTCTCTCGGCTGAAATGGTGATGATGATGATAAGTACTTAATAGAAAGGGTGTTTAAAATATACCTTGCATGCTGCCTGTACTAGCACTTACATAAATAAGGTAGAGAAGTATTTACCCGAACAATATCGTAACAATGTTTACTGTCAAATCATATTGATATTTTTTTTCGTAAAGATCTGAAACCATATTATTCGTTTTAAATACATTTTAATGATGTTTTATAGAATATACGCGTAGTTTTTCATATCTTCATAAATAAAGATAGAAAAATTCTGAAAAAAAATTACATGGTGTATTTTAACTTTTAGATGCCGAAAAACGCATAACATGAAAAACCCCGTAATAGGTCATTACCGGATTATTCGCGGGGGACGTCGATGTGATCAATTCTTGTAAATCCACTTCCCGATTACCGATAGAGTTGAAATTAATATGTCGTGGAGTTGATCTGATGATGAAAACCGGAATTTGGTCATAGGAACTCGGTAATTAATGACACAACCCTCTCGAGTTTGAGCTTGCTCTGATTGTGGCATCTCTTGACGAATTTTAGGTACATAACGCCCCTAGGAGAGCAGTTGTTTGTGACCGATTGGTAACGGCCCCGACTTACGAGATGAAGGTCGCGGGTTCAAACTCAGACATGCGTACTTTGTATAATTTGTTTCATCACCACTGCTTTTAAAACGGTGAAGGGAAATATCGTGAGCTTGGACTTTGCAAACTTAAGTGCTTGTGCACTCCTACAAAAAAAAAGGTTAAAAAAAATAAATGCCAATACAACAATAGCAATAATAACTAAGTAAATGCATTATTGCACAAGCGCTAAAATTCGCAGAGCTTAACTTTAGATTCGCCAACATCCGTCGGCCGTACTGCAATAAAAAAAATATTATTTCACTAAAAAAAATCCAAGGTAAGCAATTCTCTAGTAATGGGAGGCAAGAGGATTATAACAAAACCAAATTCCACAAAGTAATACTACAACATTGTGCCTGAAACGGCTGGATATCCACATTTTTTTTCGCATTACATACCTACTTATTCCATACACTCATACTCGTCATTTGACGAAACATTTGTACAAAAGCGCGAGATGAATTGCTGTAAGCGCTTTGTTTACTCAAATTATTATAACTGCCCGCCACTTGCCTTGCCATGATGTTGAGTGGTGTGAATATAGCAAAACCTGCAAAACACAATGCATATTTTAATGCGGTTTTGGCGTACTTTTTATTGTAAAGTACTGATAATGACTATTATAGCCGCTGATGTTCGCTGGTTACCTACTAAATATAATTTAGACTCGTCATCCGATGAAAAGCTACACGGTGCAGTGGCATTTACACATTCGCGCGCGTGGCAAGGCGAATGATGAGAGTGAATTTGTAAATGTGGCGTAATATTTGTAAACAACGTTCGCGAAAGCTGCCTTTAATCATTTGCGTGAGTGATGAAACAAATAGTATATTACAAAGTACTCAGTGACTAACTTGCAAGCATGTTTGTATAAACAGCGCTCTTGCCATTCGTTTGTTAAATAAATGGTTGGTTAAATTGCAACGAATGGCGAGCACAAAATGTTTTAATGAAATATGCAACGCAAAGTTAGATACAAAAAATTATAAACACAATTAGGTTTGGACTATTTAGAAACTGAATAATTATACTTTTACGATATTTTCAAAAATTTGTAGATTCAACTTTTTTAATTAGTTTTTTTTTTATAAATTTTTGTATTGTAATCTCTATGAGACAATAAGTCTGGCAACATCGTTCCCTCCAAGCAGAAATGTCAAAATGGCGTCAACGCAGGACGCTTGGTATATTTCTTTACTTGGTTTAGCAGAACATTTCCGTACATCGAATCCTCCTGACATAAAAAGTTGTATCCAGTGCCTACAAGCCGTATTTAATTTCAAACCACCACAAAGAGTCGAAGCCAGGACACATTTACAACTTGGAAATATTCTTTTGACACACACCAAAAACATCGACTTGGCGAGAACGCATTTAGAGCAGAGTGTAAGTTTTTTTGTTGTTATTCCTATAGTTTGGAAGTGTAATGTGTTTTGAAGAAGTGGTTGGTGAGGTAATAGTATGGGGCACCTGCAACATATGTATGTTAGTTGGTATATAAGATACTACTTTCTCAAAGTATGTAAACAAAGTTGAAGTGGGTCATATGGTGATTAAACAGTGTTGTGGTTTCAGTGGTGCATGTCACAGACTATCAATGCGTTCGATGATGTTAAGTTCGAGGCAGCAAGTGTGCTGGCAGATCTGTTTGAGGCCCAGGGCCAGCCGTCACATTCAAAGCCCATTCTACGGAAGGCCATTGAGTTGTCACAGCACAGTGTTTACTGGCACTGCAGACTTATATTCCAACTGGCAGTAAGTATACAATCTATCTTATTCTGTATTGTTTACATAACCTTGTGCTCTCTATGGAATGTTGTGAATGTTTATTAGATTATCGGTAGCTCTTATAAATTGTAAGATAAACAATCCTGATGTTTGTCAATCTAGGATTGTTTGAAAGTAATTTGTAACAGTGATGCAGATATTAGTCCAATGTTTTACAGCTTTAGCAAGTTTAGATTAATTAATTTGTTTAAATGATACAAGTTTAAGACCAACTATTGTTTGTTTTTAATGCTAATAAGGTTTTTTTATTATCAGTGTTATTGTTTTGGACTAAGTTATGATGTCATAGTGAAATACATCAGTATTACTTTCCTAATTATGAGAAAAGAGCCTGCATTATCATTTTCAAACAGTAGTCAATTTTGATTCAGACAAAAATCGGCAAGTATTTATCTAAAATTGTAGACGTCATCTTGATATACAATAAATATACATTTGTTTATATTATGGCCTGTGCATAATCAGCGTGAAATAAGCGTTTTTTTAAAGTGGTCCTGCTGGGGAGTATGCTCTGTGGCATGACCACTTTGAATTGATATTTTCCAAGAAACTAACAATATACAAATTTTGATATTAAGCTACAAAAATATAGACATTATCTACATTTTATCCTGTAATTTGTATATAATGTAGTCAAAGTGGTTCTGCTGCGGAGTATGACACTGTTTTTGTACTACTAGTTGGCTATGGTCATTGTAGAAATGATAGCTACCCTGTAAATTTGACTGCCCTCTGGTGTGGAACCTTACTCAGAGAACCAAGTTGTTTTTAGTTATTCATTACTAATGTAGGGTTTTAAACTCCTGAGCCCAAGTTAACACTGGCATTCACATACCCATAGGCTCTCTATTATGTTTCTAATTACAGTAAGTACTCAAAAGGTTACGATCATACTAAAATAAATCTTGCAATAAATGAACCAATAAGTCTGATAAAATAAATCGATTAATTTACACATGCACATAATAATTATGTACATTCATATCTTTTTCCGTCATAAAGCTCAAAAAAAAAGCTCTAAATAAAGTTGCAAATCTCTTAGATTCTGTAGACTGAAGATTGTGTTGTTTTATAAGTAGGACTAGTGTTGACATGGAAGGTAAAAATCATCCAATGATGAATCCCGCCATTGGGCAAAGTGGGAAACAGTGTCAGACTCTCTAGAGCTTGGTTTTTACCTATAGTTGGGATTAGTATGTCCTTTGATCCACCCCAGCTCCTAAAGGCAGGCAGCTCCCTGGTCTTAATGACTATCTCTTAGATGGTACATAAGTTTTCAAAGTAGTTGGTCCAGCTTAAAAGCAAATGAGCTGTCTCATTATCCTCCATGCAGGCTTTTAAGAGTAGGCTGTCTGTATCTCCTATGACTGAGGAGACTTAGTTGTAATACCCATGATTATAAACAGCTGAAGTTTAGTCAGTCATAGAGCCTGTTCTGTAAAATGAGTATCAATGAGGAGGCAAATGTCTCATTGGGCTGCCTTTTTTCATCAGTTGATGTAAGGGTCAGTTCACACCAAGAAGCGACGCGACGCGACGATGCAGGAAGAGGCCAGTGATTTCGCGTTGCACACCTCGAGACACATCGTAACGTAGCGCGCATAGTAAAATCACGCCTCACGGACCAGTGATGCATAACGTGACCATTTATTTTCCGTGCTAGAGCGGGACAACTGAGGAATAGTTCTAGAAAAAAAAAATCTGCGGAATTATAAAATAAAACAAAGTTTTGGGAGTTTTACAAGTTTATGATGACTAAATAACACTAATCAAAGCTCTAAACACCAAATAGTTAAGTAGTGGGGTGAATTCTAAATCGTATTTTTTGTAGTGATGCACCGCTGCGACGCACAAAATGGAGCAATGTATTCTAAATTCTCACAATCAAATGTATATCTTTTCGTGTTGTAAATAAAGTTTATTTTGAGTCGTGCGTGTAGCGTCGCGTCTCGGTATGAACTGACCCTTAGTCTCTGGTGCATTTCCTTACCAGAATATGTAGGTATATCAAGAGCAGCGAGTTCATCTGCTGCACTGATAGCTAGGGAATTGTGGTCCTTTGATCCATTGAATGGTTACTTTATTCTGTTTACAATCCCGGTGAAACTGTGGTGATACTGATATTTCAGTTCAGCTTTTGCAAGGTGGGTATGCTGTCCAAAATTGTGTCATTCCATAACTTCCCTGGCTTTGACAATTAAGCTGCCAGGTTATGGAACCCTGCAAGAACATTCCCACACCTGTACCAGCAGCTACTTTGAGTTCATCAGTCTCTCAGTCATCAGTGGCATTATAAAGCATGCCTTATCAGCAGTTTGATCTTGTTTTAGTTCTTTTTTTATTTTTAGTAACTTCATAAGAAAAAGTTTTAGTTAGTGTTAGTTAGCTTATTATAAATTTTTCCTGTTATCAAATTTCGAATTATATTATATATATAATTCGAAATTTTCCATTTAGCCAAGTTCATGAATTATTTTAAAAGTTTGTTTATTCTTAACATTTTTTATTTATCTACACTAATATAATAAAGAGGTAAAGTTTGTTTTTTTGTTTGTAGGGGGTAATCTCTGGAACTACTGGTCCGATTTGAAAAATTTAAGCAACAATAGAAAGCTGCTTTACTCCTGAGTGACATAGGCTATATTTTATGTACGCGGGCGAAGCTGCGGGCAAAAGCTAGTATAGTATATTTTTTAAGTAGGGTACCACTAATAATAATTGGATTTTTTTAAACGAAAGGCAATTTCGTTTTATTAAAAGAAATTGCAGAATAAGGGGACTTTCAAATTAGCCGCAACTTGTCGCACAACAGCAGCGCGTCGATAAATATGATAAATTTTTGCGGCTCTTTTTTTAACTTTGTTGTGGTAGGCCTACAGTTTTTAATTAAATAACATTGGAGAAAAAAAAAACTATGTCCATATTTGCAAAAAATAATCTGTTCTATTGTAATCATACAGAAAAAAAACAAAGATTTGAATTTGGAGTCAGTTCTAGAGGCACAATGACAAGGACATAGAAAAACGATACCAAGCCTTATAAATAAAAGGGCTTGTTATATGGGTTTTAAATAGTTATTAGTGTATAATATGGTCTAGGCATCTACACTGCAAATAAAATAAAAATAAGGTTGTAAACAAATTAATTATTCCTTTGTTTCCAGCAAATCCATGCAACGGAGAAAGAGTATGAGGTGGCGAGTAGCTTGCTAGGGGTCGGCGTAGACTATGCGCAGATATCCAATGTTGCTTACACGCGCGTCCTTTTTATACTCAGTAGGGTTATGGTAAGTATACTTTGTTTTTTTTACATACATAATATACTCGATCTATACAACAAGAAAAGAATTTTGAAAATCCGTTGATAATTGGCGGAGTATTCTATGAACAAACACTAAAAAAAAAACATATAAACATCCGAACATATTACTTCCTTCTTTTTGTGAAGTCGGTAAAAATGGGTTAGGATAATACACTGCACTAGTGGTCCAAAAACACAAAATAGTCTCTTTAAACAGACGAGAATCTAATAGATTATGTCCGTAAGGATTGAGGAGCCACATTGCAACTATCATCAATTTTCCGTTGAGATCTCAGGTGGCTAGAGTCAAACATATATAATTAGAACGTCAGGATTGAGGAGCCAAAGAAAATGCGTTCATATACAAAATATACTCTGTTTTACTATTTTACTTCTATACTGCAAAAACAAACACAACACCTGCTAAATGATCAATATGTCAAATATATTAATTGATCGCTCACATCCAATAGAAATTCACCTCTTGAGTTTAGATTGAGGAGCCATATTAAAAGTATTGTATTGTCTTTCATTTTAGCGCTACAGCAGCTAAATTTTTAGATGGTAATATGCAAAATTGCTACTAAATGATACAACATTTTCATAAATATTCATCTATTACTTAACGAGTTCCAGGTGGCTCCTCAATTCAGACGTTTAGATTGAGGAGCCACTTTTGCATTAAAATAACTAGTGATATATTTTGCTGCTAAATCTAGACTTCATGCTGCAAAATAAGCTACATTGCTGCTAAATAATGGTGAGATCAGATTTTAAAAATCTGATGTGGCTCCTCAATCCTTACGGACATAATAGATTGATCTGCGAAAGGCTACATAAAAATAACAAAACCAAGAATTATATGGACAAGTGTTGGTTGTTCGGCGGCTAAACGTGCAGGCAACATGTTGTCATTGTAGGCAAAATCTGGATAAGGTTTGCATAGGATCTTGAGAACTGCCATGAGAAAAAGAAATTGACTGTCCTATTTAGATAATCTATCCATATAGATATGATGGACATACGCTATGCTGTAGCCAAATAGGGCTATGGATTGTGTTGCTCAACTACGAATGGCTACAAGACGGCTGACGAACCTTCTTCGCCGACTAAAGCGCCGCCACTCGTCTTTCAGACGCGGTTCTCTATAGCCAATTCCCAAATTGATATCGTCAATAATATTTAATTCATAATACGGTCCGGTCGGCTCTGAAACGTGGTCGCTTACAATGGGCCTTATAAAAAGACTCAAAGTCACTCAAAGGGCAATGGAAAGGGCTATGCTCGGAGTATCCTTGCGTGATAGAATCAGAAATGAGGATATCCGCAAGAGAACCAAGGTTGCCGACATAGCGAAAAGAATCGCCAAACTTAAGTGGCAATGGGCAGGGCACATTGCACGCAGAACGGATGGCCGCTGGGGCCGAAAGGTTCTGGAGTGGCGACCGCGTACCGGAAGACGTAGCGTTGGAAGGCCTCCCACAAGGTGGACCGATGACCTGGTCAGGGTTGCTGGAAGCCGATGGATGCGAAACGCACAGGACCGGTCTTTGTGGCGGCGCTTGGGGGAGGCCTATGTCCAGCAGTGGACGTCTTTCGGCTGAAATGATGAATACGGTCCACCTTTTATTTGAAGTCCCGTTAAAGTCTAATCAGTCCATGAGGTTTCAAAGACAGTCTTATCAGAATTAAAACATTCTTAAAACAATAATTTATGTCCCGTTTTTTCTTTGTATAAAGTGTCTTACCACTTAACATTACTTACAAAGTCTTACTGTAATCAGTTCTTAGGCCTAAGCGCAACCCTATTTGTTCCAGCTATTGTTAATAGACAAGAAGATTACAGAAGTGTTGCCTCTACTGAACCAGGCGGGCCACCTAGTGGACACTTGGACGGGCAGTCATCACCAGAAAGAGTATATCAAAGTGTTTTTCCTAGTGCTACAGGTATTGTACTTTAGTTTCTTTTTAGTCACTATCATTATTGATTTAAACAAAAGCATGCCGGTTTCCTCGCGAAGTTTTCCTTCCGTTCCGTTTTGATTCCTAGAACTAAAAATTCGATAAAGCGTAACATTCACTAATCAGCACTGAGACCGCATGGTGGGTTACGTCCTATTTCTTCTCCTAAAGAGACCTGAGGCCTATAAGTATGAGTAAGCTTTGGGTACTGTTTTTTGATGATGGGAAGGCCTGGAGTTCTAAGATACAGGCTTAGGCCTAGTTTAGACTCCAGATCTCCCACAAATTACAAATTCATGTTTGGTTATGTTTTTTGTTCTGGCAAATAACTTATTCTTGGAAGTCTAAGATGTAATTTGTGGGTATAGATAAACTTGTTTTTGATTTGATTTGACTTTATTGTAAGAAATCACTTCATCTGTTTGTTTTGTTGACAGGTATGTCACTACTTAATGGCAGGACAGGTGAAGAGTGTGAAGCCGTGTCTAAAGTCCCTGCAGCAGAGCATACAGACTATCATGGCGCCCAATTGGCCAGACGACGACAGTAAGTATTCATCTATTATATAAAAGCGAAATACCACTCACGGATTACGCACGAAATCTCAGAAATAATAACACCTACAAACTTAAGCACTTTAAAAAGTCAGTAAGGTCAAAAAGGAATCTTTTTTTAACGACAACCTTTTAAAATACACTTACATACATTAGAAAACGAACGAACGTTAAATAACGAAGAGTCCAAACTATTATCGTAACACCAGACTTCCGAAATTAAAGCGCACTGTTTTGTATTTTTTTTTTTACATTGATGTTGGTTGTATTTATTTTCTTTTTTTTTTGCAATTTTTTACTATACCAACAATATCATCTGTAGCATGGTAACTTTATTCTGCTAAAAACAGCCAATTTTTTTTTAAATAATTGGCTTGGGTACAAAGTCCTTTAAGGCACCTGTCAAGTTAGTGGATACGTTTATAAATCTTGCTACATTCGCTTGTAATGTTTGCAGCGGTGTGTGGCACAGTCCAAGGCGAGCTATTCGTGTGGCTGTCCCGCCAGCAGCTGTACGTGTTGGTTTACCTCGTGACTGTCATGCATTCGGCGCAAGCTGGCTACATGGAGAAGGCACACAAATACACAGAGAAGGCGCTCGCGCAGATCGATAGGCTTACATGTGAGTGTTTGTTGTTGTTTAAAATATTACATAAAAAATATTTTTCAGGTAGGAATCTCTTAAGTGTCCTGATGTACCAAGTTGTGTTTATGGAGTACCTACAATAAAGAGTCTATCTCTTACTTATTTTACACGTAAAAATCGAACTGCTTTGCGACTCAATTTTTATGTGCTGTATGTATACTGGTGTTCAACCAAAATGCGACTTTCAGCTGAAAACAAAAAGTGACCAAAACAGCATTTGACAAAAACATTTGAAAATAACATTTCATAACATCTTGTCGTTCCAAAATGCAGTTTTTTTAAATTCACAATGAGATTTGTAGGTCTTATTGGCACAATATACTTATCAACTTTAATAAAGATATTTCGTTTGGGATGTTGAGTATCTTGTTGTGAACGACATAATATAAACCGTTAAATTTTAGTCGTTTTAATCCCGAAGAGGGTCGATCCAGTACATGAAACACTATCGATTTGTGTAGATAAAATAAAATATGAAGTACTTTTTTTCTAAATCTCTTATTGATATACCTACGCATTTACGAAATTAATTTCTTTAAGTAAACGAGTCATTGACCTTGTAGTTAGTTGTCGGTCTTTGCGTACTAACTACCTACAGGTCATTGAACTCGCCCAGCTGACGTTTACTTAAAGAAATCAATCTAGAAAATGCGTAAATTAATTCGAGTTTTAAAAAAAAGTACTTTGTTTTTTCATTCTAAGTTTACCAATCGATAGTGTTTCATGTACTGAATCGATCCTCCAAGGGATTAAAACGACTAAAATTTAACAGTGTATACTACCTAAATAACTTTGAATTGAAATATCTCTAGACTCTCAAGCAAAAAAAAGACCCACATGAACGCCGGCGTTCACACACCTATTGTCTTCTATTGTATATCTAATATCGGTAATCAACTAATTAAATAATCCCGTTGCGTTCACTTCGAATCGCTTTTCAAACCGTAATCGCGTTAAGCGATTTTGTTCTCTGTGAAAGTTGTAAATGATAAAGAGTGGAAAGAAAGAAAAAATCGTGTTCATTAACGCGGAAATTATTTGACAGTAACATCCCCATTCGTCTCTGCTTGATGCTTTGAAAACTGAAGACCTAAACGTTTATTACCAATTACTGACAGTGGTGGCCGAGTGGTAACGGCCCCGACTTACGAGTTGTAGGTTGCGGGATCAAACGCAGCCAGGCGCATTACTTTGTATAATTTATTTCATCACCACTGCTCTCAAATCGGTGAAAGAAAACATCGTGAGGAAATCGGCATGTCCTAGAACCAAAAATTCGAAGACATGTGACATCCAGCAATCCGCATTGGGCCCGCGTGGTGGATTATGGCCCATTCCCTCTCCTAGAGAGGAGGCCTGTGTCCCAGCAGTGGGCACATTATTACATGAACGTTGATTACGCAGCAAAACCTCGCGACGACAACCTGTCGGCGCGCGACATCGCGGCGGGCGCGACGCTGGCGTGGCGCCTGCGCATGGCGCTGGTGGAGCACGCGGCGCTGTGCCGCCTGGTGGCGGGCGGCAAGGCCAACGCGCTGCACGAGATCGCGCGCGCCGCGCATCTACTCACGCAGGCGCCCGAACGTAAGTAACATGGGGGTCTAGCTCTAGTAGGCCTTGGGCCAAAGTTCGGCCCAAGGCCACCAGAATAAGGTCGACGCAGTAATAAGGTGCTTGAGCATTCATTTGTAATGAGCATTCTTGCGAATGTTACATTATAGAAAAATACGAGATCATTTTATCGAGCATTCTATCGAGCGTTCTGGCGAGCATTCTGGCGAGCATTGCTTCGTATAAATGCAGCTCGCGCGACCAAGTCAAGATCAAGTCTGACATCTTAGTGAAGAATGACGCTCATCGACTAGAGCGTTCACTAGAATGCTCATGAAAACTTTCATAGCAATGTTTGGCTCTATGCTTGGCTCAGCTCGTTGTTCAGTTCGACAAACATAAAAACGGCGAATGCTCGATGTTATATTACAAGTGAATGCTTAAGTCTATCGGCATCTTTACTTAATCATTTCTTTCTGCTCCAAGAAACTGATAAAACTAAAGAACTGGATAAATTTTTAAAAAAGTTTTAATATTTTACATTGGGCTTATACAAAGCTAATTATAGCACTGCATACATTGTGGAAGTTACCTTAACATAGCATTCCTAGCATGTGTAAAGCCTTCTAAATTCTTTTATTCAATGAAATCCTCATTTTTAGAGTTCCGTAGTCAAAAAGGAACCCTTATACCTGTTTCGCCATGTCTGTCTGTCTGTCCGTCCGCGGATAATCTCAGCGACCGTTAGCACTAGAACGCTGAAATTTGGTATCAATATGTATATCAATCACGCCGACAAAGTGCACAAACAAAAAGTAGTAAAAATCACTTCCCACTTTACGTGTAGGGGAGGTATCCTAATAAAACATTTATTAGGATTTTTTTAATTTCTACCATGACGTGGTCCCGTAACATATCTTCGGAAATAATAGCACCAAAAGTAAAAAATGAGGCGTCCCCCTCTAACTTTTGAACCGTAAGTTAAAAAAATAAAAAAAAAATCTTAAAAGTAGAACTTATTATTTTGAACTTGATAGGATAAACAGTTTTTAAAAATTAAAGAAAAACTCTGAACTAATTTTCTAATTACCCAGTATTAGTACATGCAAGCATTTTTTTAAAACTTTTTTACATATTTCATTATCCTAAACAAATCTTCTTTCAACTACAAATACAAAAAAGATTAAAATCGATTCACGCAAATTAAAATTACTACCGGGTACAGCGCCATCTCTCGTGAAATGAGGTTACTAATTTTTACATGGGCTACTGGGTTAGGTTACATTGTGAGAAATTTATGACGGACGGAAAACTACACTGAGCGTGGCCCGACACGCTCTTGGCCGATTTTTATCACTTCATGTAAAATAAATAAAAAAAAAAAAAAAAAAAAAGCCTTATATTTCTTGCATAAAACAAAATGTAACAATGGTGTTTAAAACTAATAAATAAAAAAATGTTTGCCTAACTATTGTATCTTACTTGCTACACTATAACTACTATATATATTTATTATATTTTAGTCTGCAAGAACCCTTCTGCAGGTGAAGGCCTCCTCCAAAGAAGCACTTCATGTATTCGTTATCAAAGTAGCAACGAAAATTGAACTTAGTAGTGTAGGTATTAAAGTTGTTTCTTGTCAACAGCGGCGACGGCGGCGCTACACACGCCGCAACTGCACTGTCTGCTGGGCCTTTACGCTATGTCCATGAACTGCATGGAGGCGGCGGAGGCACAATTCCTCACTGCTATTAATGTGAGTACCTTTGCATTCGTTATGAAGTGACGTGGTAAGTATATTGACTCTAGAATTATCCCCTAGGAAAGTTTTCCGCGATTCGTCGAGACTAGTTTTGTGCGATGTTGCCCGACGTCTCTGAAAACATGCTTAGTCTGTGATGTTAGACACCAGTTCCCTTAAGCGTTTTCTAATGTCTGTGTAAGTGAATAAATATAAAAAGTGTGAATATTTGCAGAAGGAAAGCCGATGTATAAAATGTGTGTGTGAACACAGAGGCTTGTAGAATGTTATTTAATCCTCAAAAATCAAGATAGTTACTCTCCTCAAAAATCAAGGTATTTAAGCTCTTTCAGCCTGTATAAGTCAGATTTTAATTAAGTTGTCTATTTTTTTAGTCCATACATTTATTGATAGTCTCTTCTATTGGAAATGAAATCGAATTAAAGGTGCAAATTCAATCGAATTAAAGGTGCAAATTCAACCGAATCAAATTTCGGAATGGAACCTCTGTAACATCTCTGAATTGAACACAATCCTTCTACACGACGCTTACGTAAACCCGCATAAGTGCAAAAGCGAAACGGATCCGTAATAAATTCCTTTATCTTTCAGATGTCACAAGAAAGAGATTTATGGATGTTTGCGAAACTGAACCTGGCTATTGTATATTTACGAGGGCGAAGAGATAGCGAACTCACCATACTAATGGAACAAGTAAGTAACTTCGATTGTTAGTCTATTCCTGATAGCAAATTCTGCAAGCTTGATTATAATAAACCTGATGTATGTTATTACTAGCTTCTGCCAGCGGTTTCGCCCGCGTGGAAATAGGTTTCTTCCTACAAACTTTGAACCCCGTTTGGGGTTCAAAGTTTAATTTAGTTTAACTCCCTTTGGGGGGTGAATTTTGCAAAATCCTCTCTGTGCTCACCTACATCATGAAAGGAAACGATGAGCAAAATTTCACGCTCCTAGTCCCAATAGTTGGCTGTGCGTTGATATGTCAGTCAGTCAATTTTTCCTTTTATATATATATATACTAGCTTTCTGCCAGCGGCTTCGCCCGCGTGAAAATAGGTTTTGCCAAACTTTGGACACCCGTTTCTTACCTTTAGGTAGTGAATTTTGGAAAATCCCTTCTTAGTAGGTCGCTAGTTTTGTAATAAATTGCGAGGTTTGCGTGGTCGCAAATCTTTCTAGCAGTCTGACAGTAAAAGGAATGGTCTTTCTTTGGTTGACCTACAGTTTCAGATTAAGTTACGGCGTTAATGTTACACTTATTATTCAGGTAAAACCAGAATCGTTACCTCCATACGCGCACGGTCTTCGGGCTGCGTCTTACTACGTGCTGGGACTGCAGGCCTTCTTCCAGGCGCGGTATAACGAGGCCAAGTAAGTACATACCCCGTGAGCGCAAATACAGTACGGCTGTCGGATCTTAGCGAGTCTGAAGTTAGGCCCTGCGAACGTTAACCCTTGAAAACTCTAAAAATGTAAATGGTATATACAAATAAATGCAATTTGCAGTTGTTATTGCTGTCAAAAACTGTTATTGGCATTTTCTTTAAACCTTTTTTTTGTAGTAGTTTTCAAGCGGTTAAATTCACAGACTAACTTCAGACTCGCCAAGTTTCGACGTCCGTTCTGTACATGTTTGTAATATTTGTTTTTTTTTTTTATGATTTCGTTCAATCGTTCGAAGGTGAAGAAGTAACATCACTAATTTTCGCATTTACAATATTGCTGTGATTTCGATGCATTTTTTTAAAGGTTTATTATTTGATTATAAAAAAAAAATACAAACATCCGAACATAGTACCTCCTCCTTTTTATGAAATCGGTAAAAATAAACATAGGCATTTGGGCTTGCCTGCGTTTATTTTTTGTACAATTTTTTAGTATATGATTAATCTTTGTAAATAAAAATATATACAAGTAAGCCCGGCCGCACACCAGGCATACAATTGTTTCTCCACAATTGTAGCGCCACATTTGAAATGCGAAACATTTAACGCCCCCATATATTCTTACGTGAGCCCGCACACCGAGGAAACATATGTAGCGGGCGCACTTTGTGGCGAGACGTCACCCGCGCTACAATAATTCAAGATCGAACCGGTTCGTTTTTTGTATCGCATTTCAAATGTGGCGCTACAATTGTGAAGAAACAATTGTATGCCTGGTGTGCGGCCTGGCTAAGTAACCAATAAATTGAAAGTTGCAAGTAACAGTTGGATGGCGAAATCGTCAGCTATAAACCCGATCACGACAACATCCGCTCAACCTTATCTTCTCTCTGTCCAGGAGGTACCTGCGCGAGACATTAAAAATGGCGAACGCAGAGGACTTGAACCGGCTGACGTCGTGCTCGCTCGTGCTGCTGGGCCACATCTTCCTGTCCATCAACAACTCGCGGGAGAGCATGAACATGGTGACGCCCGCCATGCAGCTCGCCAGCAAGATACCCGACGTGCACGTTCAGCTCTGGGCCTCGGCTATACTAAAAGGTAGGTTTCCATCATCATCCTACCCTTATCCCATGTTACTTGGGGTCGGAGCAACATGTTTTTTTCTTCCACTCTGTCCTGTCACCCGTCACATTATCACTAACTCCCTTTTCTTTCATATCACTCCTCACACAATCCATCCATCTCTTCTTCGGCCTCCCTCTTCCTCTCCATCCATCTACGTGTAAATTCAGAACTCTTTTTGTGACATGCGTTTCATCTCTCCTCTAAAAGGTAGGTTTCCATTTTTGTTTAAAGCCTGGGATACACTAGGGAACATTTAGTTCCGCAACACGACGCACAACACTCAATATCTACACTAATATTATAAAGAGGAAAACTTTGTTTGTTTGGTTGTAATGAATAGGCTCAAAAACTACTGGACCATTTTTAAAAATTCTTTCACCATTCGAAAGCTACATTATCCACGAGTAACATAGGCTAAATTTTATTTTGGAAAAAAATAGGGTTCCGTAAAATATTTGGGTTTTTGTGTAAAAAATCAACCAGAAAAGTTACTTATTTTGCGTACGCCACCTAAACTATAAAAGATAGAACCATAAAATGTTTTAATTAATTGTAGATCTTATAAATATCTACAAAAAAGTCCGCGACGCACTATACCTATCTATGTCGAGTGAGGCACAACAACCATTTTTTTGTTTAAAAATCTTGAATTTTTTTTGGACTACATTTAAACGCATTTATTTTACTCATGCTATTAATCCTTATCAAAAAAAATTATTTCATCACTATGCACAGTTTATGTAGATAATATTTGGTCTTTGAATTATTAAAATTGGACGTTTGGTTTTGAAGTTATGGCGAAATTAAAAAAGCAAGCGAGAAAAAATTAATTAAAATAGCGAGAGAGAGCGTCACCAAGGCGGGGATTTTTTTTATTGGTAGGTATACCGATACACGATTCTCTTTCGCACAACTGAGAGGTCCTTATTAGCACACGGTGGAGGCGTGCCCAGCTTGGGAAGAGCATCGCCGTGTCCTCGTGGGGGTGATCGGCGGCGGCGATCTCTCGCGCCGGGCCTTGGTTCAGGCCATGAGCCGCAGTGAGGAGGAATGGCAGGCGGTCGCCTCCTCCTACGAAGCAGTAATGCTCGTAAAGGAGGAGGCCGACCGCATAAGGCAAAGGCAACAGCGCCCACGCCGTAGCCGTCGCCGCCGCGAACCCACCGATATCCGGCCACCGTAGACACTGGCTCGCGGACGTTGAGCAATGGGTAGCTCACCGTCCGGTCGTCTGGTAACTGTCCAGACAGAGTCTAAGTTGTCAACGGCGCGCACTGTTCCCGCGCGCCTCAAGGAGTTGTCAGCAAACTGTAGGGGCCCTTCAGGGTCGAAGCCTCCTGGAGCCGAGGGTTGGTGCGAAAGCGTTATACCGGGGCTCTGGGAATAAGACAAGGGAGGAACGGGGTAGGTTGTTTAGTCAGTAAGAGTTTGACACTGTTTCCCGCTCCACCCAAGAGCGGGATTCGTCATTGGATGATTTTTACCTACCATAAAAAAAATAAACGTTTTCATGAACAAAATATAAGGACCTCTCAGTTGCGCGAAAGAGAGTCGTGTATCGCAATAAAAACAATAAAATAATAAAATTAATACTTATCACGAAATCTCAGAAACTACGAGTGATATCAAGTCACAAATGAGTTCTCATGGGGGTTCCTTTTAGAACGTAGGTGCTCACTAAGAAGAAATTTTGCAAAATCCAACCCCTAAGGGAGTCTAAAGGGAGTTAGAAGTTTGTATGAAAGTCCTCTGTTTTTGAAGTAAGAGACTTGAAATTTAAAATGTATACTATCTAGATGTTTCGGTGGTGTACTAATAATGTACCTATCCTTGGAAATCAATTATGTGGCTTATTATAGGGGGCTAAGGGGATAAAAGGGGGGTTTTAAGTTTGTATGAAAGTCCTATGTGTTTGAAGTAAGAGAGTTGAAATTTAAAATGTAGATGCTAAGAACGAATTTTACGAAAATCTACCCCTAAGGTGGTAAAACGAGGTCCACGCGTACGAAGTCGCGGGCGGCCGCTAGTTATATATAATATATAAATATCCTAAATATCGACAGTTTTTTTTTCATTACTAATTTTGAAAATTGGGATTTTACGAAAATCCCGGTAATTAAAAAATGGTGAACTATAAAATCTGCGAGCGACGCGGATTCGCTCGCTCCGATCGCTCAGCTCACTCACGGTTGGTCACAATTCCTTTTTTTTTCGTGGTGGAAATCCTAATGGATGTCCTCTACCCCGGGGTAGGTGAACGAGTCTATCAGACTCTTACTGACTAAAACAACCCCGTCGTTCTCTCGTACACTTTTGTCGGAGGCTACAGGTGCAGTTTGACTTCCGCTGCACAATTATTTCCTAATCTTACTAATATTATAAATGCGAAAGTTACGATGTTTGAATTTTTGTTACTCAATCACGCCAAAACGGCTGGACGGATCTGGATGAAATATGGCACAGGCATAGGATACACTCTGGAATAGGACATGGTCTACTTTTTATCCCGGAAACCAAACCCCAACCCCAATATCTCGCGGGCGAAGCCGCGGGCCAAAGCTAGTATATATATATACGTGACGCTGAAACGTTGCATAGTGTGCCGCAACATCACCCGAAACTTTGTACGTGATGCGGGGCATGTTGCTTGCTGGGATAAGTGCCCTAGTAGAACTAGGGCAGTAAAAGTGCCCTAGTATAACTAGGGCATGTTACCTTGTCGTTCATTCTGCGTACATCGAAGAATTGGAACAACTTACCTGCTGCGGGCTTCCTGTCCAATTATAATTAAGTCGTCTTCAAGGCTAGAGTGAATAGGGTTTTAATAAACTAGTGCGTCTTACCATCAACGGTTGCATGCTTACTATCTGATGGGATCGCAGTCAAGCACTAGTGTATATTTTATATCAATTTAAAAAAAAAGTAGTCTTCTTTATTTCGCTTTAGTATATACGTGGGGTTTCTGTAAATTAGAAAATATATATAAAATTAAATAGATATTGTGTACTTTTTTTTTGAGGTGGGGAATTCCTCAAATGATTTCTTCAGATCTAGGGAAAAAGCGTGCGTAACTTTGCATTCAACGGCCGAAAGTTTCAGCTTTGCCATTACCTTTGATGTGCTTATGATACAGCTTCAACAATTGCTCTACATTTGGACTTTGAAGCATTAACATTCCCCATTGTCATGTAACAGACTTGTACCGACTGTCGGGCGACACGGAGCGCGAGAACGAGGCGTACCAGATGCACTGCAACTTCTCGCAGGCGCTGCTCAAGGATCACTTCCAGGCGTCGCAGCTGCCGCAGCACGCGCTGGTGCAGTGGACCAGCGGCGCGCCGCCCGCGCTGCCGCCGCCGCCGCACTCGCTCACCTAGTGCGCGCCGCCGCGCGTGCCCGCGCACACACAAGTACAACTAACTGTTCCGCGCAGTGACTCGCCTGACTCAGTGATAGTGCGTTGTGAAGTGTACGCCATCTGGTGACGAACGTGCGTGCTAGTGACACTGAAGCGATAATATTAAGTGAAGCTTGATTTATACAGTCAATTAACATCATCCTCATCATACATCCTCACACTTGGGTTTATCAGTCATGCTGTGGGTAGGGTTGTAGAATACGGCAATTAACATTTCTCAGTTGTATCCCCTTCATTTCGTTAAGTTATGGAGAATGATAGTGTGAAGCCAATTTCAACTGTATTTCTTTGTTATTAAGAATCATTTTAGCAGTGAGTTGGTCTCTTATGTATTGTACATAAAATCATCTTTTGAGTGATTGTTGAGTTTGTATAAAGTTGTGACAATAATATCATATCAGACTAAGTACGTGTCTGGGTGTATTGTGAGTGCACCAAACAGGTTTATATCGGTTCTCATATTGTCTGATCTCATTCATTTATCATCATCACATGTGACGCTTGGGGGGAAGTTACCGTAATCAGTATCAAACTAAAATAACAAATGACATTTACCCCGCGTTCCGAATTATGATAATGTCGTTGTTAGCACGTCAAGAAATCGTTGAAGTACGCGTTTCCGGTCATTCGGAACGATTGTTGGCGCGTAAACATTGAAAAATATCACTTTTCTGAACATGGGTTTAAATGAAAATGGTATCTAGAAACAAAATGGGAAATTATCAGTACTTGTTTAGTGTTTTTGGGAGTTTATATTGGTTGCATAAGCAAAATGACTGCCAATTCACAACAAAATGTGGTTCAAATGCAAACACACACTGATTAAAGATAGATCAGCTTTTGTAGCTGTATCCATGGTATGGATGTGTAGTTGAATATTGCAGCCACAATGCTATTAGAATGAATAAAGACTGCGGTGAACTTGCAGTATGCCTGTATACACTCCATATAAACGTTTGTTTTGTTGCTTTCTTACACAAAGGTAGCAAGCGGCAGTACTTGGCCAATGGAAGGGCCAGGTCACACGCAAATTTGCCCAATTAGGGAACAGTACGAGCAGGGTGACGTCACTTGTGTGCTCGCCCATTCGTCAGAATATTCGCGGTACGTGACCGTGTGACCTGGCCCTTATTAGGAAGCAGATGATACAAGTACGAGACAGATTAATCGAGATTACATTTAACGGTGTTCCCCCACTGGTTAGAAAGGGGCCATAGCATAGCTTGTAAGGCTAAGAACTCATGATGCGGTTTTCACCCATGTCCGCTGAGCTTACGGTCACGCAGTTTCTGTAGAATGCAGATATATATTTATGTAAAAAAAATTAAAACACATTTGACGATGCGTTTTACGACCTCTGTGTACGTTTTTGTTTGCGGCTCCAGTTGTACCGATGGGCGACTAGTAAAATCGCGTGGGTTTTTTAATACTTATATGATGTAATAATAACGCCTCAGCTCGTTTCTGGAGTCCATGGTGGTTTGGAGCTAACTCAATAATTTAAAAGCAGTTAGTTGGTTTGATATTTTCGCACAAACCGTTGCGATGTGGTGGAATGTTTTAAATAAATTACGGCTGAAATTTTGATTTCACACCCACGTAGGACTAAGTGGCCGCATCCCATAAATTCGCGTACACTGCACCGGATCGCTTAGCAATCACATTCGCGTTAAATCGTCCACTTAGACCCGGTATACACCAAAGCGGAGAGGAGACGAGAAAAAACGGTGTTTGACTAAACCAATTCGATTACGTTATTTCCTCATCTCGTCCTTTAGTCCATCCATCTCGTCAACCGGACCCTTTTTTTAAATAGCCTATTTTGTGTCCCACTGCTGGGCAAAGGCCTCCTCTTCCTCCTTAACTTCTCAGTCTAGGGCGATCTCTGGTCAAGTTTTCCGCGTGAACATGATCATATCGTCACACCACCAAGTTTCGAGCGATAATCGGTACACATCGGAACCAAAACTAAACACAAAACTCCGGTCACGTGAGTTTGGAAATAAAACCGCGAACGCAGGTAAAAAATCGCTTCGTGAGTTCTAGCCTAACAACATAGCGGATGTCTGTACAGTACACAAGCAATAATATGACACTTTGAGCATTAGAAAGAGATAAAAATGAGTGACAGAGACGATACTCCACAGAGCTGAACTTTTTTTTTCTTTAAATTCTATGTTCCATATTAGAGCCGGGTACCTAACTTGCTTAACCTTGTAAACATAGACAACACGCCAAAGGAGAGAGAGCATAATAAATTGTCTTATTTTGCACAGTACACACGTGGATTGTGGACATATATTTAAATACAAAAGTGTTTATGCAGATAATACGGACTGATATATAAATTAATTGTACATAATGTGTCAAAATATGAACTTGAGAAAGAACAAAACGTCTCATATTTATTATTATTAATATTAACTTTTAATTTTATTAGTTATTTCCTCAGTAACTTGTTAGGAGTGAGTGGATGTTGTTGATATGCTGGTTAATTAATTTTATAGTAGCATTTGAGTGTTGTGGTTAGTCTCAATAGAATGTTTCACTTATAATACATAGTCTTCATCACAGTAAGTGTTGAAATCTTTCCATGGTCATTTTATTTTTGTAATATAGTAGCAACAACTGCTTCCTTTACTCCGAAACGATTCTATTGAAGCTGATCGCAACCAACCTATTAATTCACACGATCTTTCGTAAATCAAAACTGAAAGAGTTCTGTACACAATTTTTATTTTAGTAATTCCCTTTCAAACAGTAGATGTGGCCTTAGAAGAAGGGTACACTTGCTGTTGTTAAATATGTAAATAAAAGTTGAATTATTGTAAATAATAAAATTATAAAATATATGTTTTTTGCTATACAATGTTGGTTATTTAAACAGTTCAAAAAGAATAATAGACACTTGATGATTGGTATGGTGAGTTTGGTGGTAACTGCGCCGACTCTCTCTGTTCTGATGAGAAACAGGACTACTCTGACGAGGAGTCTGTACCCGAGATTGGGATCATTGCTGTTCATGCAGTGCAGGAGGATGACACTGAGCCAGAAGGTGGGGATATTGGGGAGGTTGGGAATGTTGGGTGGTTACTGGTAGTTGGTGCAGCTGTACTCGCTGCAGATGGAGACCTGCCCGCCGGCGGGCTGCGCGTAGTGCGGCGGGTCGGGCGCGAGGTTGTTCTTGCGGTAGAAGGTGTGCTTGAGGATGTAGCAGCGGCCGAAGTTCACGTCACGCGCGCGCTGCTTGGCCTGCTTCTGCTGCCAGCCGTAGTCCCAGCTCGTGACTACACGGTAAAGGAATCTGTAAGCGTGCGCGCTCAGTTCACCATCTAAGTATCTGTGCTGACCTTACTGCTACTTATTTTTGAAGGATATTTTATGTGATTATAATTATGTTATACTAGATCACGCGAACCGAGTATAAAAGGGAGACAGTAATGTAAGCGAATTATAAAAATGAGCGGGCGACCGAGCAGTTGATACGTACTGAGTATTCAGGTGAGAGCTGTCTCTCCCGTTTGCTCGGTACGTTTTATCAAGGGATTAGAGTGAATAGGCTCCACTAAACTAGTGCGCGTTATCGTCAACGATGGCATCTTTGCTTACCATCAGGTGGGATCGAGTCACGCATTAGTTTTATTATTAAAAAAAAAACGATATTTTTCACACTCAGTGTAGGGTTCCGTAATATTCCGTTCGTCACAAATTTCTCATAATGTAACACAACCCTTAAACTACGACTTCAGCGCGAAGTAGCCCATGCATAAATTAGTAACCCAATGCCACAGAGAGATGGCGCCCGGTGGTAATATTGGATTGCGTGAACCGATTTGAATATTTTTTATTTCGAAGAAGATACGTTCAGGATAATTAAATAAGTATGTAAAAAAGTTTAAAAAATGCTTGCAATACGGTTAAATTACAGAATTAGTTTAGAACTTTTTTTTTAGTTTTTCTAAAACTGTTCATCCTATCAAGTTCAAAATAATTTTCCTAGAAAGGCTTTACAAATATCCATTAGTATTTTACTTGGTTGATGTTGTTTATGCTTCTATACGTGCTTAGTTTTATTATTTAATTGCGTTTTCTTGTACGTGTACAGCTATATTTTGTGTCGTAACAAATAAATAGTTTATCTATCTACCATAAAAAATGTCACTTACTTTTCCTCAGGCGACTTTTTATATCGTTCCTTCAAATATCTTTCGCTGGCGCCTTTCTCCTTAGCCTTATGCAGTATCTTCAGAACTTTCTTTTCAATAGGTTTCATCACAGCGTTTTCTTCGGTCGGTTTCAACTTAGGCATTGGCACTTCTACTGGCTTTTCTACAGGTTCATCATATTTCTAAAACCAAGATTTGATTTGATGATCGTTTTCAATAACAGTAGCTAAATGGATACCTAAATTAAGTTGAAACTCTAATAGTGAACTTTTATTGAGCCTTTTATATGCGTCAAAATGGCAAGAGTACGAGCGAGAAAAGGGATGAAATTATAAACCTCAAAAAGCTCTATCCTTAAATGGGTCTTGTTAAAAGCTCTTGGTAGAGCCTCTATTATAGTTAACTAAGCCGATTTCTCGTGTGGCAGCGGGCAGTAGCAGCAGCACACTCCCCACACGACAAAATTGTTGTGTCGGCAGCTATGGAGTGGACTGCCCTGCCGGAACTGTTTCCTGATAGCTACATGCTTGGGGCCTTGCGAGTCTATGAATCAAGCGCGAATAGATTACTTCTAAGCAAGTGACCAAACAACGTCGACCAAATCATAGCTTAAAATCAGATGAGGTAGTGTAGTGGTCAAACGTTATAAAAAAAACAAAAAACAGGCCAAGTGCGAGTCGAGCACGGAGGGTTGCATACCATTACAAAAAAAAAAAAACATTACGTTTCTTGCTTGGGAACCACTGGAATATTTGTTGTTTTAGTATTTTTTGTTACACCAGCAGCAGAAATACATCATAGGTGAAAATGACAACTATCTTGCTATCATGGTTTGTGAGATACAGTCTGGTGACAAACAAGCGGACAGCGGAGTGACAGCAATAGGCAGAGGCGGCGTAAGGCGTGGGCGACGTGGGCTACCGCCCACGGCCTCGCGGTCCAAGGGGCCTCGCGCCTCGGAGGCCCGTGATAGCAAATGTAGATGTACTCATCTAGGAATTAATAATATTAATATCGGCTAGCAAGTATCTGGCAATACCACCGGGGGGCCGACCATCTCTGTTGTGTGAATGAGGCCTACCAATTGATCAGGTATATCATCTACCCCGAACACCAGGGAGAGTGACAACGGCGAGAGATGACTCGTTGTGTTCTGCAGGGATCGGTACTACGACCACCCTTGTGAAACATTGGGTACGACAACGTGTTGCGCGCCTATTTTGTGACGTCGTTGGTCCTAGCACAGAGAAATTGTACCAGGCGGCGGTCGAACTAGCGACACGTTTTTTTTTTTTTTTTTTTTTTAGGTAGGTAAAAATCATCCAATGACGAGTCCCACCCTTGGGCGGAGCGGGAAACAAGTGTCAGACTCTTACTGACTAAACAACCTACCCCATTCCAACGTTGCCATATACACCAGGGCCAGAGCCTTCCTTTCAGACGCGAACCCATGGCCCCAGTTGGCTTCGACCCTTTTGCAGGGTCCCTACGGTTTGCTGACAACTCCTTGAGGCGCGCGGGAACAGTGCGCGCCGTCGACGACTGAGCTTGGTCCGGAGGGTTACCAGACGATTGGACGGCGAGCTACCCATTGCTCGCCATCCACAAGCCCGCGCCTACGGTGGCCGGAAATCGGGATCGGAATCTCGGCGGCGTCTCGGGCGTGAGCGCCGTTGCCTTAAGCGGTCGGCTTCCTCCTTTGCTAGCATTACTGCTTCGCAAAAGGAGGCGACCGCCTGCCACTCCTCTTCGCTCCGGACCATGGCCTCGACCAAGGCCCGGCGCGAGAGATCACCGCCGCCGATCGCCCCCACGAGGACACGGCGATGCTCTGCCCAAGCGGGGCAAACCTCGACCGTGTGCTCCACCGTATCCTCCGGGCGGTCCACACAGTGGCGACACCCGGGCGTCTCTTCCGCACGAATTCGATGCAGGTACCTCCCGAACTTACCATGTCCGGTGAGGACCTGCGTCATGCGGAAAGTAAGAACGCCGTGAGTTCTTTCCAACCACGCCTCAAGGAGGGGCATTACCACCATAATTATGGCGTGCCCAGCACTGGGTTGCGATAGCCGCTGACGCCATTTCAAACTAGCGACACGTGTGGTCTTTGGCAGGGTTTAACAGTTGCGATTCGAGGTGGCGCTGTACAAGGTCGAGGCCATGTGGTTCCACGACCCTCGGAACAAGCTGCCAACGGGTACCCACCTAATGGAGGAGTTCGCATCGGCGTTGGGTCTACGATGAAGTACTTGGGACTCATCCTCGACAGCCGGTGGAAATTTGACGAGCATTTCCTACGTCTGGCTCCCAAACTGAATTGGACTGGGGCTATTCTCATGCGGCTCCAGCTGAACTTTGGGCCAGAAGCCTCTAGCTGGAGGCTCTACGTAGGAATCGTTCAATCCTTGGCTTTGTATGGACTGCCAGTGTAGGCGCCGTCGCTGCAAAAGCAACCGAGGGCCCAGCTTAACGCATGCCACAGGGTTATGGCAATACGGATGGTGCGGGGATACCGCACGGTTTGCCGTGAAGCGGCAAGTCTCCTAGGGATCAGGAGGCAACAGTCCTTGCACACATGCACGATTTGTGCGTGGAGATGCAACACCAGAACGAAACTCCACTGCCGCGCCAAATCGCGGGATGGCGGATTGAGTTCCTGTGGGATGTCAAGATATTATTGGCGACAGCGACTGTCACAACACAGTTCTGGGCATGCCATAATACGGCGGTAAGTCCCCTCTTTGAAGTCTGTCTGAAAATACGCGAGTTATTACCGGACATGGCAAGTTCGGTAGGTAACGGAGTTTTGTGGAGGCGATCGGCGATGGCGATCTCTCGCGCCGGGCCTACGTACAGGCCATGTTCCGGAGCGAATAGGGGTGGCAGGCGAACGCCTCCTTCTGCGAAGAAGTGATGCTAGCAAAGAAGAAGGCCAACCGCATAAATCAAAAGCAACCACGCCCCAGACGCCGCAGGGATTCCGATACCGATTTCCGGTCACCGGACAAATTCGAATATCAAAAAAAATATTCTCAACAAAATCGGTCCTTTTGCGTCGTACATCAGGGGGCCTCGCAAAATATATCTTGCCCACAACAAAATTTGGTCTTGCCCCGCCACTGGCAATAGGGTCTCTATTGCTGACAAACAAGCGGACAGCGGAGTGACAGCAATAGGGTCTCTATTGCTGTCACCCCGCTGCATTTATTTACCTACCTTTAGGTAAGGAACAGAAGAAAATGAGTTCAACCATGTTAATTGGTTAATAGTTGCGTAAATTGTGTTTTTGTTAGCTGTTAATACTGTATGTTTTCCGATGTAAATAAAATAAATACCTTCATAAGTTCCTCAGCAAGCGCGATGGATACATCTATCTCTCTAGCTTGCTTCTCTTTAGCAGCCTGTAGCACTCGCAGCAAATTAGTTTGGTACCATAACCTATTGCGCCGACTCGCTTTTTTCATAGCATCAGCATAAAAATCGTGCGACATTTTTATGGTAGCTCGCTTATTAAGAGAACTTAAGATTTAGTTCATCTATTTTACGTTTCAGAAAACGTGTTGTGTCGTTCTCGAACCCTAAGTAGTTCGAGGACAGGTTTAGGGAGATGAGGATGACGATTCCACGGTTTCAAAGACGAATTGGTTGCTTGAGATGATAGGTGCAACTGTCAGTCTGAAATTGTGACATTTTTCTTTGCTAATTTTTTCTTTTATTGCCATCGGCAAGTAGTTAGAATAATCAAGAAGTTTTTGTAAGGAGTACCTATCTACTCTGTATACCTACACTTTTATTGCAATCGGGCGCAAAACGAATTAGCAGCGGCGTAGCTACCGCCGTGTCAATATACTGGGACCCCGCGTTATAGGGGCCCCGACCTAGGCAAAAATTCGCAACATGTCCACAATTGTCTCATAGGGCAGCTAAGCATCTGTAATAAAAATACGTTTTTTTTTATACGGGGCCTCCGAAGGACTTTTGATACGGGGCCTCTCTGGGACTAGCTACGCCACTGTGACTTTCACTCGTGGTTTTCTGTGAAATAACTGTTTAATGAAAAATATTCTTACGTAGCTTTATATATGTCGTTCTGGTATGTACCTACAGTACCAAACCAGAAAGAATTTTGCGCTGGGTGGGTTTAAAACTAATAATATGCATAAAAGGCTACCTAGTTACGGCACTCTTGAATTGTCAACGAAAAAATGATACAAAACAGAAATAGTTCACCATATAAGTACATTTATTCATAAAATAAAATAACACATAATTTGACTCTCACAAAATAAAATTATAATACAAGGAATGTTTATTTACAATATTACACTTACACTAGCTTAATATTTATTTAGTTTTGGCTGTGAGATCTCCCGGCTTTTCTGCCCATGACGGGGCTGCCTCCCATTTGTCTTAGGAGACCACGGAGGCCTTTGGCTTCGCGTACGCCACTGTCGAGGTGCTCAGAGGGGACGGCGCAGAAGTCGTCAACTAGAGGTAAAGGTCCGCTGAGTCGCTCGGAGTACTGAGAGAGCCGCGACTGGTGACCAATCGGCGAAGTTTTTTCTACTGATTGTGGATGTTGGCTCTGGAAATAGGAAAAAAATATGCTGGTGAGTTTTGAATGATTATTACATTTTATTTTTGGTGAGGAGCAAGAGGGAGTGTCCGACTTCTACTGGCTAAAACGTAACTGTGTTCCTTCAATTGAATTTTTGATTTTCGAGGTCGCGGTAACGCTTTCGAACCATCTCATAGCCCTTTATTCAACTATCTCATTAATTTATCTCTATTTTTCTACTAAGGTAAAAACTAGTTTTATGCATATTAAAATCGCGCAACGACGCGCGACGACGCTTGTTTTAAGTCGGGCGGTTACGCGCCTTTCTCGCACGCAGTAACGCGTCTGCACATGCGAAGCGCCATTCTCGAAGTCTTTAATCTGGATCAGTACTTTTGTATATGTAGTTAGTTGAAGAACTGGATTTGACGCAACATTTCGACTTTGTGCCTTTGTGAGTTGGTGACTATAATTATTTATTTGATGAGCAGACCCAAATGGGTTCTAAAATAGAATTTATCCAATTTCTTTTTAGATAGATAAGTAGGAACAGGTTGTAGGTGGTAGAGTATTAGGTAAGGAGTAGGAAGCGGGACGTAGTGGGTAAGTATTTGAAAAAAAAATTGGTTGAGTTCTCAAAAATGCATACCTTGCCAGAAACAGCAGCCAATTTGTCCTGTAGCCTCTTAACCATGGCAGCGTCACTTTCATAGCTGGTGAGTGTGGGTTGTGGCATGCACTGGAACACGGTAGCTAACAGGTTGTGTAGCGACACCAGCACACTGTCCTGCCAGGCCCTCGTGAAGTACAGACTGAATGAGGGGTTCTCTTCTGGCTTAGTGATAAACGGTAGCACTGGAAGGTGAAAAATATTTGGAGACACCTTTTTTTTTGTATTTACTAAACTGCTATTATTTTTATTACTTTCAGCAGGTGAGTTAGACTTTGAATATGAACATATAAAAAAAATTACAAGTTTTTGTTAGTTAGGTAAACTCAGTCTTTCTATCTTTATATACAGGCAAAAACAGTCATTTTTTTTTCTATGACTGATTTAAAAACAAAATTTCATGCACCCTTGTTAATGATCATATCCTCTGCATTAGAGAATTTCAATTCAGTAGTTTGTCCCTGAGACTGCTCTTCACTTCTTTCTGTGATTGGCTGTCCACTGTGCATCTAACCTTTTGAGTACCGTAATTGTGAGGTTTTAGCTCAAGCTCACTCGCAAGTTAAATATAAAGCTAAATCTAGTAAAGACAAAATTAAACTTACTGAACCAGTCTTTCCACTCAGGCTGTCCTTGTAGCTCAGGTAACATTTTTGATAGAAAGTCAGTAATTCGCTCATTTCGCACCCCACCTGTACTTTGAGCTGCTGTCACTAAATATAACTTGTACAGGCTGTATTCTAACTTTTTTACAGCTGGAACAACAAAGTATGTTAGTTTTTTGCGTATAATATGATTATTTAAAAAGCTAAAGAAAGATTGCATTTTTAACTTACCGAGTTGAGCGTGGTTCTCCAATTTAGAGAATATAAGAGTGTCAAGGTGTGACCAATACTCTTTTAACCCATTAAGGTCCGAGACATTAATATATTGTACAATTTGTTCAACTATTTTGTCCACTCTAAAACCTTTGTCTTTATCTGCCTTCAAATCGTTGTCAAATGCTTTCACCGTTGATGTAAATCCTCGGTAGAGTAAATATTCCCGAACTAATTCATCTACAAATTGAATGTGGGCCATTATCAGATAGGAACTTTATTTATTTTTTAAATAGTGAAAACAAAAACGAAGAATCTGCCCACAGGGCTTTTGTTGACAATGACATTTATGACATTGACATATTTAACTGACACTGCCCTAAGCATTTTGAAACTGAAAGTACAAAAATATTAATTGTATAAAAAATATATCACAGGCTTTGGCTTCGAGTAGGTTAATATCAACTTATTACTTATAGGAATTTTGTTTTTCAAAGTCTAATACACTCAATAATAAGCAGATTGAATGTTCCATTGAACGTAGATGATACATTGACTGATACTAAGTTTTTGAACGCGTCTTGCCCTTCGTCAAATACTTTTACCAGTTCTACCACCATAACAAATATAATATTTAGTTGGAATGTTTGCGTTCAATTAAATTAGAGAAATTATTCCACACAAAAAAATCTCATTAGCGGCGATTAGGAAACAGTTTCCTGAGAAAGCAACAAATGATTCAAAGAAAGAAACTCTTTGCTATCGATGGGTTTTTCTAACTATAGTAAGTAAAATGACAAAACAGTAGGTGCAGTTAAAAGGAGATATGATTTAAAGTCTGTTGAATTCTTGATTTCCATCAAACAATGCAAAATAGTTAAAACAAAATTACTTATTAATTAACTTATTTGAGTTAGTTATTAATAAAATGTTTTTGAAATATTTTGTAGCAACTGTTAATATTTGTTTCTTTGACATGTGTTGAAATGTTCATAATTCATTTCACCTCAAATTATTTGAATGCATCAATATTAAGGTGGCCAACCTATCAAAACAAAATCGAAATGTCAATCGCTTTCAATCAGCTGTCGATTTTTTATTGAAGAATAGAAGTTAAATTATTTGTATGTAAACCAAAATGTGCATTGTTAAATGAAAGGGCGTTGCTAGTGTCGTGGTGTGATAAAATTCGGCACGGTGGTGTTAGTGTTGGGCGGGGGCGTGTGCGGCGGGCCATGGCGGTGGCTGCGGTGTGAAGGTGGCGGGCGCGGCTGTGGGGCGCAGGCATGCGGCGGCATGGCGGGCGAGGCTGCGGGCACGTCGCGCGGCCTCCGCGTCTACAAGATCGTGGTGCTGGGCGACGGCGGCGTCGGCAAGTCCGCCGTCACGCTGCAGTTCGTCAGCCACAGCTTCTTGGATTACCATGACCCTACTATAGGTACTATACGGAATTAACACATTCCGACCTTTGTTTACATTCCAAATTAACTGCTACTTGTAGATTTGACGAGAACAATACTAATATTTGATGGTCAATTTGGTACCATATGGATTGAATTTAGTAATGTCACTTGCTGTTTGTTTAGTCTACAGAAGTTGTATGTTGAACATTCATAGCTGTTTTATAAATATTATAGTTATAAATATGTAAACTTGTGTGGAAATATTTACTTAAGGAATGTTGTTGAAGTAGAACATTCAGAACAAAAATGATTATTAGGAAAACCTAGAAATAAAAAAAAAAAAATTTTGCTGTTCTATCCATTAAAAATTAATATTAGATAGATTTTAGTAAAACACTCAACTCAATATGAAATGTTTTCTTCATGAAATGAAAATTTTCTATTTTCAGAGGACTCATACCAACAACAAGCGGTCATAGATGGGGAGCCGGCATTGTTGGATATACTGGACACGGCAGGACAGGTACATTCAGGAGATTGTTATTTACTACTAATTATTTACAATATTTCCAGCAATATTTACCGAATTGATCCTTGAGTGTGATGAGGGTTGTAGCTGTTTCTACCAGGATTGCAGACCAATTTTTTTCCTATAAAATTATATTTTTGAGCATTTAGTATTTTGGGATCACAAGGATAAAAGTTTAGTAACAAAAAAGCTGTATTTATTTAATTTGTGTCAATTCAAGATCCAATATCATTACAGTGTCAATCAAAATCAAAATATATAGAAATTTGAAGCTGTTTTTGGCTAATAGTATACCTTAAACTTTTAATGCCACATCAAAAAAGCAAAGCAATGTAGGTGGCACGGTGCGTTGTTTAGTCAGAAAGAGTCTAACACCGTTTTCTGCTTTGCCTGAGGGTGGGTCATTGATTGCCCTGTTGGTCTAGTGGAGGCCCTTACTGCTATGCTGTAGATTGTGGGTTCAATTCCAAGTTTAAAATGATTATTACACACCATAAAAAAGACGACAAGTCGTGCCAAGTCTTGCCAAGGCTAGCTTGTGTGACCATGTAACTTGATTATGAAGATTAGAGGGGCCATAGCTCCAGTATGAAAATTATTAGCACCCAGCCTGATCCGGTTATCTGGGCCAAACGTCATTTCACCAGCCGCCGCGACTCTAATCCCGGCTACCTACCACGGTAGGCGACGAGGACGACGAGCAATGAGTAGCTCGCCGTCTGGCCATGGCCCGCCCGCGCGTGGTGCCACGTGCGGATTAGTCGATTCAGACAAGGGGCCTACTAGTACTCGTTATTATTGCTAATCGTCGACGTTTTGCTATGTAATAATAAGTTCTCCATGTACAGAACATACACACCGTTGCTTGCATGTTGCACCGTTAAAGTTGAACAAGCGATGTTGCGTCCGCGACGAGGCTACCATCATAATACGAGGATACCATCCGTGTGTTGCTACGCGCGGTTTCTCGCAACGAGTGCCCGAACGGAGGCCCCGCTGGTGGCCTCGCATTACGTAGTGTTGGTCCTTATTTAATAATAGATGTTATTGGATGATTTCCCACTATAAAAAAGAAAAAAACTAGCTGTCCTTTTAACCTCTTCCTTTAGAAGTCAGTTAAAAAGATTGTTAGGCTGAATGATTGTTTTTTTAATATTACTTTGATAAATGTTTCTCCCCCACCCAGGTGGAGTTCACAGCGATGAGAGAGCAGTACATGCGGTGCGGCGAGGGCTTCGTGCTGTGCTACTCGGTGACGGACCGGCGCTCGTTCCGCGCCGCGGCCGAGTACCGGCGGCTGCTGGCGCAGGCGCGGCCCTCCGAGCGCCTGCCGCTCGTGCTCGTCGGGAACAAACTCGATCTCGCGCCACGGTTTAGACAGGTCATTATCTTATTTATTTTTCAATCGCTTACTCGCAAACTTATCCTACCGTTTACAAGTATGCAATGGACTACTTTCCGCACTAGTGCGGGAAAACTCGCGTGCTGTCCCCCGCTACAATATTATCGTAATAAACTAGTATATCGTATCAGGCTGGGCGCAAGTCGTCCCCCACGAGGCGCGGGTCGACCCCCACTATTCCAGATCAGAAACTGACCAGAGCAGATTTTAATGCTATTTTCCTTTATCTCTTTTTTGTTTCTACTGAGGCACAAATAAACGTTTTTTCAGGCATGAGTGTATTGTAGAAAAACGTCGTTTGACACACATGCAAATTTGTCATTGCAGCCCTCGGCTCCATAACATACTCGCCTATGACTCGGGCGAATTTGCCTCGGTTGTCATGACAAACTTTCTGCACTTGTATCAAAATGTACTATTACAATACACTTACGAGTGCGGATAAAAGTGCTTGCTTTCCTCCTCTAACTAAGATAATATCCCTATAACGAAATAACTGTATTCGAGAGTAATTTTGATTCACTGTGGGTCTATGTTATACGGAAAAATATACACTGCGCGTATTGTCGCGCGCACCGCAATTGTGAACGTGTACATTTCAGTCACAAAAATCGAAATATAATAAAATATTTTTACAAGAACTGTTTATATTGTTCTGCGTGAACAGACAGAGAGACTGTCTCACGATAAACAAAACCTACTGAGTAGGATAAAAGGCATATATTTGTGTATGTGTGTATAATATTAGCAATATATTTACACAGGTGACGACAGATGAGGGCAAAGCACTCGCGACGCAGCTCGGCTGTCCTTTCTTTGAGACGTCGGCGGCACTCCGGCACTTTGTGGATGATGCCTTCCATGCGCTCGTCCGGGAAATACGACGGTTGGAGCGACAGAGACAGGTATGTTATGGTTAAATAAAATACGACAAAGACCAGTATGTTGTAGACAAAAACGACGTTTAGGGCGACAGAAACAGGGATTTTAAGGGGATTTTTATCTATTCTATTCCAAACGCAATTTATATGAATTTGGATCGCCTATAAGGCATTAAGGCCTTAAAATGTAGAGGTCCTCAAAAATTACTAAGACTCCAGAAATATCGAATGTAGCTTAATAAACGAAGTACCTACCAGAATAACAATTTTTTTTTATCTTATTGTTCTAAGAAATGTTCAGTTATGTTAATAACAGGGGTAACCATTCAGTTTTTATCCTATGTAATGGGGAGATTCGATGGTTCGGGAGACAGAAACGGGTGTATGTTATGGGGAAATATGACAGTTAGAGCAATAAAGACATGGGATATAGAGAAAAGTCGGTCTGTTTGTCACCATGCTACGTCTGGTTTAATAAAACTAGTATATAATAGGCTCTTATAATGTATTTTCGACATTTTAATTAATTATTATTGTACCTTGCTGATAACAAGCTTATGGTTTTGGCATATTTATTCTCAACCTGTTATGATTTTTTGGCTAGTTGATCTAGGATTTTTTTTTTAAATAATATTTTATTTTGCAAACAAGTGTCACTTACCGACATTAAATGTTCTGCCTCCAGAACTAGGTATTAAACCTGTATCTCAGGAGGCAGTATGACGGCCAAGTCCAGTTTATTAACTCTCTATTTCAGGCATCACTACTGGGGACGGGAATATCGACGAGCGGTGGTCGCAGACGGTGGCGGCGACTCCGCAGCATCTTCGCTCTAGTCTTCCGGCGGAGAAGAAGGCACCACACCTCGCCTTAACCAACCAGGGTTGATAAGTAAGACCTTTATAGACACCACTGAGGATAATATACGTCAAATATATTCAATACAGCTGGTTTTCTAGCTGTGTACAACCAACAAACATAACTTTTGTTATGTACACTTTGGTAAATAAAAATATAACGACAAACATATAATATAATAGAAAATAACGTACTTATTGAGAATTAGTTACGTAACATTCAAGTTATTTTTCTAATTGGCAACACTATGTCTTCTAAAAAGTTTTATCCTCTAAGATTAACTTTTTACATGTACTACTTGAATTTTACAACTTTGATAATTATGTAGTTCAATGTCACCGAATATGAGTTTCAATGAGATATTTATGCATTTAAACAATTGAATTTTTAATGTTCCTTCTTCTACCTCATATTGATGCTATTATTTATGGTAACAAAAAAAAAAACACTGAGTCTGTATGGAGAATGTTTTAAAACTGTTTTAAACAGTGCAAGTGGACTATTAGCATTGGAAAGTGTAAAGTCTATTTATCAACCAAAGTAAGTAAAATAACTTACAAGCTCACCACTTGCACTAAACATATGTAAACATCATACAATTTGCCAAAATCTTTGCTCTGTTGTTTAATTTGTTCAAAATAATTGCTCAACAGCAATATCATGTTTAAATTTTTGTAGATTCCACGTTAAATCGATTAAAAAATTGCGATGCAACAGAAAAAAAGAATGAGGCCTAAAATAATGCGAGATACTCAAATGTAAGAAACGTTTTAAATTTAAATTCGACTTAAGAAACTATATACCATACAATACAATACAAAGAAATTGAATAATTGTAAATGTTAGTAAAACATCTGATAATTTCAGTCAGTAATAACAGTTGCTCCGTGTAACTTGAAAGACATCCAACAGTGACAGATTTCTTGAATTCATAAAATAACTATTATGGCAAATCTTAGAGCTTATTGTCATGCTATTATACCATTAGCTCCTTAATCTTAATGCTCCATTTTTTTTTTAAATCATGTGTTGCAATACAAAAGCCATATATAATTTAGTTGCCATATGACAATGCTTATGCATTACTCATGCATTTATACAACCTTGCCATAACAAAGCTACTTCTACAAGATACCTTGGTCCTCTACCTCTTAAACAATTCCTAATTAGACAATCGGATAATCTAGTAATTTCTTTAAGACCCCTTCTTTATAGTAGGTAATGTAAGAAGGAATTTAGGCCTAAATGATATGTTTCTATTGATGTTTAATTTCATTTGTGACAGATGTGATTGCCTTAAATTGACAGTGACAGTTGATCGCCATTGGTACTGTCAGTGTCAAATGCCTTTGAAGAGTTCCAACTCTATTTTACTCTATGAATTTTGTTTATAGAATACGGTTTTTTTTTTAAATCTCCGTTATCAAAAGAGTTTTTGATACCTACAGCGTACTTAAATGTCTTTCAAACAATTGATTTCTAACCAAGTGCCATTGATTGAACTCCTTCTATATGCCTATAATACAAACCCAAGAAACTTCTTTTATACAAGAGTAAATACATGAAATATATATTTGTATATCTTTTGGGCTCCAGTACCTAATAGATTAGACCATATGTCTTCCGAATTGCGGAACCCAAGAAAGCAATAAATAAATGTAGAAGTTATTTAACATTACTATTCTTTTGAGCCATAGACTAGACAAATGTTTTATTTAGAAGGCAAGTTTGAATGTTTAGATAATATTGTAGTTTAATGTAGGTAGGTTCAGTCTGAGAGCCAATTGGAAAATATGAATTTTAAGTACCTTTACTTTAAATGATATATTACTGGGATTTTAAAATACTGGGCCCATGGAAGTGAAAAAATGTGTGGCACAAAAATTTTTGTGTATTTTCAACTCTTTTTTACAATATGTACCTATAAATTTCAAATATTACTACATAGTATATTTGTACTTGAAAATGGTGAAGTAGTCAAGAAATAAAATTGGAAGAAGGATCTGGTTAGAAATTAATATTACAAAAATAATGTTGGCCCACACTTCTGTGTAGCGTAAAAGTTATTTTTACCTCATTTTTATTTGTGGTTAATTAAAATCTACAATTAGGGATTGTATAGGTATTTAAAATATATTGAATAATGCTCTGTAAAGAGTTGTTACTCAATAAAAACATTTTCTATGACTAGACTAAGATTTTAGATTAGACGATACGAATATTCATTCTTAGATCTTTTTGATAAGTCTAGTGTAAAAACTCATTACAACAATCGGGTAAAAATTTTATAAGAAACATATTTTCTAGTTGGCTTTCAGATTAGGCCATAAGTCACCTATTTATTACGAATCATAGGGGACCTTGTAGGTAAAACGAAATTCCAAACGTATTATACAAAATGCCATATTCGTGTATCCCAACCAAAGCACAGTGTTTATTGAAAAAAAGTTAATAGTTTTGCTACTTTGATTGAACCTTGGAGTACAATTAAGTAATATAAGTGAGATGTGTCGAGCTCCTCTTTTATCTGTGTGACAGATACAGCAATAAGTAAATATGAAAATATATTTATGTATAACTTTAGTGTATAATTGGTGTATGTATTATTGGAGTACCCTTAGTGTTGTGGGAGCTGTGTGAGTGTGTATAATGTTAGGTCGATACGCACAAACTTAGTGTAGTCGTAACGTGTTCGTCTGTTCGTTGCGTTCGCGGCGGAACATTTGACAAGCAGTCGTAGGTTAATTAATATTAAAGAGAGATTCCTAAATACGAGCAATATTAAACGCCTAATATGGTAACTAATTGTGATGTGGATGTTAGTTGTGTCAACATTTAATTCATAATTAATGTTAGTACTTGTAACCGAAAAGGTTTTTACCCCCACTTAAAGATGTTTCATGGTAGATTTTGATGTATTTCTCGTGTTTTTATTATTATAGTTTGTTTGTCAAATGTTTCGTCCGGGACGTTTATACTGGTTGTAGACCAACAGCTAAGCTGTGATAGTTTAGCTTAGTTCGCTTTGCTGAGTTTGTTTGAAAATGAAAACTTTTAGCATATTCTTACAGTTCAATTTTTAACTACCTTTATTTGAGTTTGTGTCGTCCTCTTATTTACAAAGAACTATAATTCTAAAGTGATGTATTTGAATATTGAATCTTGAAACATATGTTTTATGATTCAATTTTCAAATACCAATTTTCTGAGTTAGTTCTCTTTATGATTACGCATGCATTTAATTAGTTTACGGTCAGAGTGATTAGTGCGACTTTGCCGACAATATCGTAGTCATGGCTGAGACTGCGGAGAAGCTCAGTACAATGCTTGGTGACCTCAGTACAATGCTTGGTGACCTCAGTACCTTAACGCGACCGGCATGTTTATTCAATCAGATAGCTTAACGCGGTAGACGTTTCGATTGTGTATTAAAGTAAAAAAAAACGCAGTTTGTATCTCAGCTATGCGAGCTAAGCTTAATGTTCCGTCTAGTTTTTGGTGTGCAACCGGCATAAGTGCTGTGTACTGGGGTGACACTGCGTAGTGTTGTACCCACAGTGCATAAGACGGTGTCAAACTAGGGTATTTGTCGTTTAGTGGTGCGTTCCATAAGAGGCTTTGGAACGAGCGAGGGCTTAGGATGCATCAGGCATACTAGAAAGAAGTCACATTTATATCAATTTTTTAAACAGTGAATGAAAGAATTTAAAAAAATGTTTAAAGAAAGATTAACCTTATTCTAACTGCTTAGAACTTATAATCCTTTACACACAGGTTTAATTGTTTTTTAAATTGATTTTACGAGATTAAAGCCGCGATCTAACTGCATGAGCTTCGTCATCGCTCGTTTCAAAGCCCTAAAGCGCTCGAGCTTTGCCGTTTGGCATACAAAGCCTACTTATCCTAACAAGGGATTATATAACTATCTAATTTAGACCTTAACGCTGTTAAAATAAAGTACAATTTGATTTGTATTATCACTGATTGTGTTGAGTTCTTGTATTTTTAACGTATCAATAGGATCTAACTCTAGTCATTATTGTTTTGTATAGCTGTTAATAGATGTTCATCTTTAACTTGATAATGGCTGGTTTGCTGGTGGAATATAGACTTTATTGACGCCATTTTTAATTATTATAATATTATTTTTCTATGCCATGTACCACTAAGTTATTTTTTAGAAATTAATGTTTATCTTTCTTGTAGTATGTTAAATAACACGCGATTCGCCCCATCGTCGCATAGATGAAATTCTCGGTATTTTTCTTCTGTTATATGAAATTTATTTAAGTATATTTATCTCACGAACTCTTCTTAGTTCAAGAGTAGTTAATAGTTACCAAAACATATTTTTATGTTTTTAATCTTCTCAGAAGTGTTTTCGACTGCCATGTTATGTGATTTAAAATAAAAGATCTGAAAAACACATTTTACGCCTACATTTGGCCATAGTGTTAACATATTGCGCTGACCCCAAATAAAACGGGACAAGGGCAGGATGATGATGATGATGGTGATTTGGCCATAGTAAACTAGCCCTACGGCTTTTATCTTAAGGATTACTTATTTCTTCTTTTGTATCAAAAGTCTATCAGTATGAAAACACTGTGACAGAGGTGTATTTCGTCCATTGTCACGCATATGTAAATCCTTTTTGCATTTTAAAGTTCAAATAAAAGCGACTTGAGAAACGTGAAATTTAATTTAATTCAAGCGTTAATACGGTGTTTTGAAATTTTTTTCGAGGGGACAAGTGATTGCTGTTAGAAAAGAAGAAATAAATAAGAGTATAAAAGAAATCTCTTTCCATACTCATTAGCCAATCAAAGAAAATATGAACACAAACAAATGCGTTTGCTTATTGTATATGCTCGTTAAGGAAATAGTGACAGCTTAACCCGTCGTTGAATATTTAGAACATTGTAAAACTAGAAAGCTTTGTTATATATAAAACTAGCGCCCCGCCCCAGCTTCGCACGGGTGCAATGGTGATTTTAAATTATAACTATAAACCTTCCTCTTTAATCATTCTATCTTTAAAATCCATTGCGTAGTTTTAAAGATCTAAGCATACATAGGGACAGGGGGAAGCGACTTTGTTTTATACTATGTAATGATATATGAAAACCAAACCTGACTCTGCAATTATTTCATTAATAACAGATTCTACTATACTGAGTTATAAATAGTTGGCTTAAATATTGATGGTCTAATTTGGACCCTAGTATAAATACGCCTTTACTTAGTTGATCACTACTAGCGAATCACTATTTTCTTAACGGGACTATTGAATCACTATTGCCTTAACGGGAATATACTTTTTAGTTCTGGCCGGCTAAGCTTGGCATAGTTGTGGTTCAGAGTAAAAAATCCCTTTTAGCCATATTTCACCAGTAAACCAGCACAATATTATTAAATAATATTGTAGTATTAGAGTTATTTGGAACAAACCCTCGTTGTTCACTAGTAGCTTTGCCACGAGTACTAATAATCTTATTGTATTTACGGATACGAATTTTTAATAGCGTACGTACGCGGCAAATAACTTTAACTAAAATGGCCGTCGTTGCTATGGTTACCGCCGCACTTCGATTGAAAACCGAAAATCTGCTACTGCGCATTGAAGCTCGATTGCCACTTTGGTTCTACTTACATGCCGCGTATTGTACTGACATTTACGTGTGTTGATAGTTTCGTAGAATGAGCGTTATAAGGCCAGTGGAACTGTTTGAAAGAGTTACCGTGGCCCTGAAGTGGAAAGTGAAGGAACAAATGTGGGTTTAGTTGGTAAAAGTCTGACTCTCACTCTCGCTCCTCCATCCAGAGTGGGAGAAGTTATTTACCACTTTTAAGAAAAAAGTGATAAATGTTGTATTTGAAAATTCGTATCCCGTACATATTGGTATCAGTTGACAGTATGACTGGCCTAATTTTTAATATATGTCTGTATATATTTATTTGTATATAACTATTTATTTATTTGTTACGCGGAATTTTAGCTATCTCAATATTTGCTGCTTATTGTTGGTAACATTTATTAAATATATTTTTATTGGCAAGCACGCTCAATTTTATTTGAGCTGGTGTTGCCAGTATTGGGGTGATTCTTTAAAACTGAGAGAACGTCTCATTCATTTAGTCAAGCTTTCGTTCCTACTATTTTATGTTGTTAGTCACTAGGCGAAAAAGCCTATATATATATAGATACATTTTGTGATCGGGGAAAACTAATATGCAAATGTACATCGCTAAATTTTGATCGGTTTAATCCCGTTAAGGGTCGATCCGGTACATGAAACACTATCGATTTGTAATAAAAAAAAAAAAATAGAAAAAAACACTTTTTTAAATTCGAATTAATTTACACATGTACGAAATTGGATTTCTCTAAGTAAACGTCAGCTGAGTGAGTCAATGACCTGCAGGTAGAGAAAAGTGCTTTATTTTTTTATTTTATTTTTACATATTGATAGTGTTTCATTTAGCCATGAATAATATAAAAATATGAAATTGTAAAGAAAAACTAGGTTAGACGAATGAGACCCCTCTAGGTTTCCAAGAATCACTCATTACCTGCTTCCACGCTAAGCATAATGTTAGTTAAAAGCTTGAAGAGCTTATTACTTACTTTAGGTTTAACCCTATTTACGGCTTTGGTCTAGCTATGACTGCGGGATTGTTCGTAAGAATTACCGTACCCCTGGAATGTATAGGGTAATTGAAAGAACACAGAATTGCGTCAAAAGTGATTATACAAGGTGTCATTGACATGTTAACGCAAACGAATACCATAGATCCAGTACATGATTCTGGACCCCCCAGTGGTGGATTTTTTTCGTTGTTTTTTTTTCATATTTTTGAAAAAAGTTTTGTTTTTTTATTTTTTATCTGTATAAAATCGTTATTCTAACCAATCCCAAATTATATTTTTAGAAAAAAAAAGAAAAAAAAAATTTTTTACAAAAAAAAATTATAAAAAAAATCATCGAGGCAAATAAAGTCGTTATTCTAATCAAACCCGATGACATTTTTAATTTGGAATGTGATGCACTCATTTTTTTCGCAAAAAATGTTAAATTGACGTTTTTATACAGTTTAGTTAAAAAAAAGTTAAAAATTCATAAAAAAAAAATAAGAAAAAACCGACAAAAATTTCCACCACTGGGGGGCTTGTCATGTACTGGATCTGTGGTATTCGATTGCGTTAACATGTCAATGTATAGCGAAACCAGCCAACGTGCAACGTCAAAATTTTTACTCAATAGTCCTTATATTTTATGACTATTCAATTTGGTCGGATTTGCGGAGTTCATTTGCTCGTAGTGTTCCAGGGCCTCGATAACTTCTTCAAAAGTTCACTGCTTGTCAGTTTTGCTACCATTACGCTTAGCGTCAGCAAGTAACAGAGAATCTTATTAATACACTGCTAAATTTTCATCGTTTTAATCCCGTCGAGGGTCGATCTGGTGCGCGAAATACTATCGATTTGTAAAGATAACATAATTTTTTTTTGAAGTCTAATTTACGCATGTACGAAATTAATTACTTTAAGAAAACGTCAGCTGAGCGAGTCCAATTACTTGCACGTAGTTTTCAGTCGTTGCGTACTTAAAATACAAATCGATAGTGATTAGTGATAGTGATTTGTGATGATTCATATACCCTCTACGGGATTAAAACGACCAAAATTTAACGGTGTATATTTTTATTATGTTGTCATTTGTGTAACGTTTGGTCACGGTAAAGAGCGCACTCCTTAGCGTTAACTAGTTCAGAGCCCGTAGTCAAAACCTATGTATTTGAAATTGACGCTTAAAACGTATTTAAATTTTAATGTTTAATTAATATATTCCATAGATTAGATGGTTATTGAGAGAGTATATTACGATCCTACAGTAGGTGATTTGAACAATAATAAATAAAAATATTTCGTGTTTTTATGTACAAAAATTTTATATGTTGATAAATTGTTGTAATATTTTTGTTCGGTCGATATATTTATAAATACATATTTAGATATTTACCTATTTTGTTATGTGTAATAATTTATAACACCAAATAGTACCTTTCAGATTTGTATTTATATTTAATGCGAGAATTGTAAGCAGTGTGTAGAGATTTTGTTGAATAAATGTCATGTTTCGAATGTTGTGTTTATAATAATCCTATTTACTCATTCCTTGATATAATAGCTATCCTACACCAATGCGATGCTATTCAATGTGGTGATACAAAATATTAAAGTATTAGCTGACCTGGTAAACTTTGTACCACCTATGGTTTTCTACCATTAAAACCGTTAAACCTTCCTTGGACTATCACAAATATTTCAAGACCCAAATGAAACAAATCTGTACAGCCGTTACCAAGTTATAGCGAGACTAAGGCATCCGCGCATTGCGAAAATAAATCGTTTGCGATTTAAAATTGCAAATGCGAAATTGTATGTGTATTTTGTACCTTACGAAGCGGTACCGAGGACCGCGCATTGCGGATAAAATCGCAAACGCAGCGATCAGTCGATTGAGGATATTTGACGATTTCAAATTTCTTTTACGTAAAATTAAGTAGTATACAATGGTTATTTTCTTTTGTAAGTCCATGTTGCTATGTATAGGTGCACTCCCGTCTTTCGTGGTGGCACAGTACCTATTGACTGTCTCCTCAGTCCGCTATTTCGCAGGCGATAATAAATCGTAGTGCGTGTATGAAATATTGTAGTTTGCGATTTTATTTCGCATTAAAAAAATCGCAACGATTTTTTATCGCAATGCGCGCTTAGCCTAACAGCACAGCTTTTCATTTTTAGGGTTCCGTACCTAAAAAGGAAAAAACGGAACCTTTATAGGATCAGTTTGTTGTCTGACTGTCAAGACCCTTTATGTCGAGAACACCTAGGGTATCGAGTTTGAAATATAAACCGCATCTTCAGGTCTGCGGTCCCTTGTAGTAGTATAAAATCAAAATTATAAGTTAACTAAAAAGAAGATTATTTATGGTCGTTTATGTTGCAAAAAAATAAGTTTTCGATATTGTCAAGGAATCAAAATTCATGGGGTACTTCCGTAATTTCCGTTGACCCAGTTCTAAAATTTGGCACAAAGCAAGTTTTTATAGCATTAATATTGGGTAATATCTAATAAAAGATAGTAAATTTCTTGATACATCACAATAAGTCGACGGCGCGCACTGTTCCCGCGCGCCTCAAGGAGTTGTCAGCAACCGTTGGGACCCTGCAGAAGGGTTGAAGCCAATCAGGGCCACGGGTTTGTGTCTGAAAAGGAAGGCTCTGGCCCTGGTATGTATGGCGATGTAGGGACGGGGTAGGTTGTTTAGTCAGTAAGAGTCTGACACTTGTTTACCGCTTCACCCAAGAGCGGAACTCGTCATTGGATGATTTTTACCTACCATAAAAAAAAAATACATCACAATAAAAAAATTTTTTTTTTGAAGTGCAGAAGAAACTCTGTCTCGGAAACGCGTAGTAGTACCTACCAAGCTGAAATTATAAGCATATGCCTACTGAAATTTGCGGTCCCTTACTGAACTGAAAAAAATACAAAAAGAAGATACGGCTGTTTTTGTCGCGAAAAACGCAAACTTCTCAAGAGAATCAATCCAATACTAAATAAATTTATTTTCATTCTTCTTTTATCTAAATTATTAGACAAATCGTATAAATCACTGAGACGCATCGCGAGAGCCTCACTAGCCAACGAAAATGCAACATGATCAACCACGACCACTCTGTCAAGAGTGAACGACTAAGGTGGAGGATAAATCACTGCCTGGCACTGTATTGGTTTAGGTGAAAGGTTTCTGTTAGCCGGTTCTTGGCTGGCGACAACAATGGGCTTTGTATTGTGTTTTTATGTATCTGTCGCAGCTAACTTACCTACTTAATTCGTCATTCAGTTAACAGGCTACCATGTTTACCAGACGATGTCAATCAATAAAAGCCTTCTGAATAATATTCAGGCGTTCAAACAAATGTTCCACGCGCATTCGCACGCGCAGATGTTAAAACAATCATAGGAGCCGAAGCCTACCGGGGCCATGGCTTAATTTCCAAAGGGGTACGCGGGGTCGTGGAATTATAGGCAAAGAAGGAACTGCTGAAGGGTCTGCTGGAAGAATTTTTTTTTAGAAATAAGCAGTAAGTACCTTTGTACCATTTTTTCTTTGTTTCTATATCTCCTTTGTATGTTGTGTGTACATAAATTGTATAATAAATAAATAAATCATTGTTTAAGTCCGTAAAAGTCTGGCCCTCCCACTTCGTATTGGGATGTTTAAGTCTGTTTTTGTCACATTTATGTATGCATTAGTAACATTTATAACGCCACATAAAATTAAAATTCAAAATCCTGGGTTGCGGTAGGTATTAAGTTTTCCTAGCAATCGGAACATATGTACCTATATAGCTCGAAATCAATTATCGGCCAGCCCAGGCCAGATTTACCTAACATCTGTCTGGCTGGAGGATTCTACTTTTCACTCATTTCCGCTTACCATTAGGTAAAGTTACGTTATTGTATGGATCAACTAAGCATTAACCAGATTGATTAATAAAAAGAAAGAAAAAATAAGAAAGGTTGTCATTTGACAATTCGGTTGGATTGAATATCATTCAGGACGCTTTACTCCTTTCGAATTAAGATTAGACAACTAAATACACCTTTCTTACTAGCCGCTCTAACGAATTTGACTTCTATCTTCTAGGTATAAGGATTTTTTTTTTTTATGGTAGGTGAAAATCATCCAATGACGAAACCCGCTCTTGGGCGGAGCGGGAGACCAGTGTCAGACTCTTACTGACTAAAAAACCTACCCCGTACCTTCCTTGCCTTATTCCTGGAGTCGAGGTAACAGTTTTCCACCACCCTCTAGACTCCAGGAGGCTTCGACCCTGAAGGGCCCCTGCAGTTTGCTGACAACTCCTTGAGGCGCGCGGGAACGGTGCGCGCCGTTGACGACTTGGACTCGGTCTTACCAGACGACCGGACGGCGAGCTACCCATTGCTCACCGTCCGCGAGCCAGTGTCTACGGTGGCCGGATATCGGCAGGATCGCGGCGGCGACGGCTACGGCGAGTACGCCGTTGCCTTTGCCTTATGCGGTCGGCCTCCTCCTTTACGAGCATTACTGCTTCGCAGAAGGAGGCGACCGCCTGCCATTCCTCTTCGCTGCGGACCATGGCCTGAACCAGGGCCCGGCGCGAGAGGTCGCCGCCGCCGATCACCCCCACGAGGACACGGCGATGCTCTTCCCAAGCAGGGCACACCTCCACCGTGTACTCCACCGTGTCCTCCGGGCTCGCCTCACAGTGGCGACACCCGGACGTCTCTTCCGCACGAATCCGGTGCAGGAATCTCCCGAACTTCCCATGTCCGGTGAGAACCTGCGTCATGCGGAAAGTGAGGACGCCGTGAGGTCTATCCAGCCACGCCTCAAAGAGGGGCACTACCGCTGAGATTACGGTTTGCCCAGCGCTGGGTTGCGACAGTCGCTGTTTCCACTTCACCATGAGATCTCGCCGGAGCTCCTTCCGCCACGCCTCGACATGTTCGGGCAGCGGATCTTCGCCCCGGCGTTGCATCTCCACGCGCTGGTCGTGCATGCGTGCAAGGACTGTTGCCTCCAAATCCCATGGTGGTATGCCAGCAAGGAGGCTCGCCGCCTCGCGGGACACCGTGCGGTATCCCCGCACCATCCGGATGGCCATGACCCTCTGGCAGGCGTTCAGCTGGGCTGCCGGGCGTTTACGCAGCGCTAGGTATAAGGATGGCATTAAGATGAAAACCATTACATATTACATTTACTTACTGCAGCAGCCATTTATTATGCCACCAACACAATAAAAGTAACAAACGATTGAACGGACAGTAAAAAAGATTTGTTCAAATGGCTAATCATAACGCGAATGGAGTACCAATAGCTGATAATCGCCATTTAGTTATCAGGCTAGGCAGTTAATTGAATGGCGAATTTATCTATTTGGTTGCGACATAATATCTATTTTAGGTCACAAAGTAATGACATAATCTCGTAAATAAATAACTCCTACACGTCGTCGTGGAGTGGTCAGTGAGAACAGTTAACGAGTTAACGGCTTCAGTTGACGGTGCCATAAACTAGTTTATGACAATGCCGAGGCTGCCAGCTCGAAGATACTCGTGCTGTGGCACAGATTTACTGTTTGGCTAGGGTTTGTATTTTAGTAATTTTCATCTAATATAAAATAAGTAAAGTGGTAGGAGTAAGAGTAGGTAACGTGGGAAACGAATAAGTATGTGAACCGATTTCAGGCAATAATACACGGCTAAATTTTTATCGTTTTAATCCCGTGGTGGATCGATACAGTACATGAAACACTATTGATTTATAAAGATAATAATACAGTACTGTAATGATCGAGGACCGTGTTCCACGAAAATAAAGTAGATGGCGTCACTTGCCTCGCCACCTCATTTGAACGTCGCTAGATTTTGAGAAATTACTAGCGGGAAATTAGGGACACCGCGCTTAACATGTTGGAGTAAAGGGCAAAGAGACTCGAGCAATCGTGTTTACCTGAACCATATAATTATTTATTAAATTTTCTGATTTTTGCTGATTGAACTACTTGGAATATACTTAATACGTGATAACGTGCGATATCTGGTGGCGTAATAAGTAAATGTAATTAATGCTCAGGTTTCCTGACATACCGAATAAAAGACTATGTTCCTGTGGGATAATTTTTAACTGTCACGCGAGCGAAGCTGATGTCACCAGCTAGGACCTACCTAAGTAAAATTCATGCAATATTCAGTGTTTTCACTGAGGCTTATCCGTCCTAACCTTACCAGCCCTAGCAAATCCTGCGCAATGTCAAAATTTATGATCACTCGAACAGCTCATAAAGGGAGCGGATATTGACATCTTTACGCTTCACAAACCTTTATAATTTCTCCGTGAGCCCTTAATGGTAGGAAATCTTCAAAGGCACTTACTACTTCCTTCGAGTGGTTCCGGACAAATAATAGGCCTCTTTGTCTTCACCCTGTGGGTGTCGTTAAGAATCTATACACACGCGCTACAACCATACCACAACGCAGCGACAAAAAGTGGTTGCGTGTGAATAGTTTCGCTGTAGCTTCTTGCAGTTGCGACATAGTAATCACATCGCAACCACTTCGATATTTAGCCAGTGTTTACTAACAGACTGTTTGGCCTATGGATATTTGTAATTTATGCGGTGTATTATGAAGTACGAGTATATACTAGCTTCCTGCCAGCGGTTTCACCCTCGTGTAAGTAGGTTTCTCCATGAAAACTTTTGACCCCGTTTCATTCCCTCAGGAGGTGAATTTATGGAAATCTTTTCTTAGTGCACACTTATGCCATAAAAGAAAGCCTTGTGAAAAAGGTGACGTTCCTAGGTCCAAAAGTTTCGGCTGTACGTTGATATGTCAGTCAGTTTCTCGTTTTATATATATATAGAGATAGATAATTCGTTATATAGCTGGTGGTTGCATTGTGGTCGCGATATGGTAACGGTATGGTTGATATCAGCCACACGGTTGCATTCAACGGCAAAATGTGGTCAGTGTGAATTCAACTTGAATGAATAGATAGTTTATATTTACTTTTATAAAAAAATGTGTCTAGCTACATGTTTTTCTTTTGGTGTTGTTGTGGTACGTCTGTATATACCATTAACGATGAGTTTATGCAAATGGAAGCAGCTAATTGCGATGAGTTTGTTTAACCGACTTCAAAAAGAAGAAGGTTATTTGTACTACTCGTATTGCGTTCATTTCTGTGTCACTTGAAACTGAAAACTGTATCGATTGAATCCTGCGTCGCGACGCCAAACCAAACCTTTGAATTTTTCGTTTCGAGTGCAAGCAAAAATGAACTTAGCGGTGGTCAGAGGGAAATGTTTCCGATAGTACCTACGGCTGTATATATTTTTTTTCTGTGTAGTTATGTTATTTTCACCGAATTTGGGGGTAATTGTGAACTAAAATAGGTATCATAGAAATATTGTATCATTATTAGGTGATGAATTTTAAAGACTGTCGTAACAAGTAAAATTGCTTTGTTTATACATGTCGATGAGTGACTAGATCATTGGATCTAAAGCTGTATAGATTATGAGATAAGCTATTTGCTTATCTTATGTATGTATGTGTGTATGTCTCTGTATGTGTATAAAGTAGTCGAGCCGCATACTCAATGGTTCGGCTGGCGCAGTGGTTGAGCGATTGACTGCTGCGCTATAGCGGCCGACCTATAGGTCGCGGGCTCGATTCCCACACGGAACAAATATTTGTATGGCCTACAGATACGTGTTATGGGTCTGGGTATTTTGTGTATGGTGACTTTACATGTTTGTGAACACTTCCACGACATAGGAGTAATTCCTAGTGTGGGTCAATTTTTTTTTTAAAGTATTGTGTACCCTGTACCTACAACATTAGGTTAGGTACAACTTTAGGTTCAAAACGACTATTCCCTTTTAATTACCTAGATTCATCTTGGGTATTGATAATCTTTCTTTATCCAACAGAGGGAGATCCGGCCCGCAAAAAGGTTGTGATCACGGTCAGCCGAATATCGGCCAAGTGTGAGACAGACAGACTCGCTCACGATCGATACATACCACCTCTGCAAGGATAATCTCTTTACAAAATGTATGACGCCTCGGCCAATACCTTTTAGTCCATAAGAGCTAGCCGCAGGGTATAATTTGAAGCACTTCGCATACATGAGCGTCGGGAGAGGGTGCTGTGTTATACCACCCCCCTACGAATATAAAAAAAGTATGCAAAAAATATTAAGAAATTAAAATACATAAGTATAGCAAATAGCAGGACTTGTTGTATGTAAGGTTATTTCAAAAGAGTTAGTGCTTCGCTTTAAAAGTGCTTTTCCCTGTCCGCCTGTGGTCAAAGTGAGCAACGAGCATGGCTGAAAAGCATATAGTTTTATTTAACGCAATGCTTAAAACAAGAGAGATAATAGGCAACGCGAAAAAAGAGAGATAGCGCTTAAACAATATACCTATTCTTTATTTGTTAAAAATGGGGTTATCATGAAGGGTCACGTAAAATTAGTACCGAGCAACGAATTTTCAAAGATCTTTGCAGGATTAGTTTTACGCTTTATATTTTGTTTTTAATGTTAACCTGGATAATAACCATAACATATGTGTTACCAAAATATCGAGAAAAAAATGTGTAATGACGTCATACTCACGTAAGGAGCGGTTGTATGAGAAGTATTACAGGTTGGGTGCTCTTAAGTATGTTGCATGAAATTTTGATTCGCTCGCGTTTTCATAATTTCTTTTTAAATTCCCAAACTTTTTGCATAACTCAACAAAGTTACTTTAATTTTCGTACGAGGAAGAGAAAACTTGTCATATTCTAGGTAATACATCTCCCATAACAAAACTTGGTAGCGTTATGCATAGGTTACATGGTTGAGTTACGCGGAAAACTTTAGCCATGAAGAGAATTGAAAATGTTAACGAGTTGGAATTTTGTAGCAAAATATACCAATATGAAATCGATACCTTTCTTTTCCCTAAAAGTTTTTGCAATATCAACTAGTATCATCGAATATATATATATAGAAATTAGTATCATTGAATTTCGTCTCTTCGAAAATCTTTCAGCGACATTTTTATACTGTGACGCCTTGTTAAACCGACGTTTTATTACTTCGATGTTATATTGATGATGTTAGCGGTGTAATATTTGAGGTGGGTGAAAAATAAACACACTTCAGTTTATTTTGTATAGAAGGAGAAAGTCAGCACAGAATAGAAGAGAAACAGAGTCACAAGTAGTGATGTTCAAATCTGCTATATGCTATGAACATGCTATCGACTATTGAATATATTTTTTAGCACGCTATTTTATCTGCTATTTTTATAGCATGCTATTTGTTATAGCAGCCATACTCAGCCGTCATCTGAACTTAGTGATGGTCAAATCTGCTATAAGCTATGTACGTGCTATAGACTATTGAATATATTTTTATGGAATGTATTTTATATGCTATTTTTATAGCATGATGTTATCATTTTATACGGCAACGCTCAGCGACAATTCAGGTTACGATGCAAAGTTTTTGGCGGAATTTAAAAAAAAACATTGTATCTATGCTGAAATGTGTTTTTGTTTTAAATGAGTTTTCAAATTAGTTTTCCATGATTTAAATGATAATTCTCGGCGACAATGATTACCTACATACTGCTGTTTTGTTACCTTCAGAGGACTTCTCAAAAAAGTTGCAGATAGGTAAATCACTACCGCGAGGCATTTTTATTTCACTATTAGTTAATAAAACACACTTAGTCTTATTATCCACACAGCGTTTAACAAATTAGTGTCACACATTCGCAATGACTACAAACTTAAACCTACGACTTTCACAGTTCTTAAACGCTAACACATAATATTCATACTTTACGATTGCACGACAATCTAAGAATATTTACAGAGATTATTTTACAGAATTTAATTACAAAAACACACCAAAACTTAAAAAATATCGCGATTCGAGAGAAAACTGAGCATATTTTATGTTGACAAACATGAGACAACACCGTCCGAATTAAGTAAACACCTAGTTGAACAAGATTCGTATAGCGCTTTGTACCTATTTAACCTGAACGGGTTATCACATTTCTATTGAATCGTGAAAACGCGACACGAGCCGATTGCAGCCGAGTTCACCCGAGTCTCTACAAACGGAGACAATGCTTTAGCGCTATCTCGTTTTGGCTCCGCTGTGACCGGTGTTTAGTTGAGCGAGACGTTATAAAATAATTTTCTACACACGGCGCTAAAATGCTATGTTGCTATCCCGTTTTACCGCGCTATTGAGTGAGACGCTATATTTTAGCACGTAAACAGATTGGAAATAGCAGATGCTAAATGCTATGTTCAAAAAGCATGCTATTTTTTGGCGCTATACGCTATTTTAACCATCACTAGTCACAAGAGGAAAGAGCACGGACAAGCAGAGAGTAGATATATATAAGCGAATGCACCAGCGCGTGAGAGCAATTTAATAATTTGCGAAGCAAACAAGCGTGCTAATTATAATGTTGACATATTGTGTGACAAATGTAATCTGACATATTGTGACGCTACAGCGGCACGGTTCTTGAGCGCTGACTTTTTGCATCAGGGTCAATTTCCACAAGCACAGAAGTGAATTATCGGGTCTCTTTAGTCATATGAAGTGAGAAATTGGGGGAGATATGCAATCCTTGTACTAATGATTAGCTCATCCATGTGTATGTTTCGCAAGACGATCCCTGCTCTATCACCGAGCGATTTTAGTCAGTAAAAGTGTGACATGCCCTCTCACTCAGTCCTACATACAACAGGAGAAATCATTTGCTTTCTTACCAGCTCAAAAAAAAGATAGATAAGTATCAATCTCTCACATTTTGAAAAGGAATTTCGAAGGGAAAACTTAGTACGTACATACCTATTTAGCCGTCGAAAGACAAAAGGGCTGAAAAGGGAACGTGGGCAATTAAAAAGATAATTTGAATTCCATTAACGACCCTGCGACTCAATTAGAGGATTGGGACCCAATTTGTATCTGTGTGTCTGCTATCAGTTAGCGCTTTTAAATTAATGATTATCATTTTTGGTCCAAGAATCTGGCTGTCTAGTCTTTTCACAATCTATCCTTCATCTTTTATAGGGTTCTGTATTTCAAAAAGAAAAAAGCGGATCTCTTACGGGATCACTAAATTCACTAAATTTCAATGAAATTTGGCAGAAGGGTAGCCCATACTAGACACACGCAGAATATTTTCATCGTAGGACTACATTGCAGTGGAATAGTTTTCTACTATATTACTATAACTAAGTAGATTATAACGTCCAGCATCCCGTAACTTAAACGCCTCTTGCATAAACTTTGAGCTTAGAGCTCGGCCTTTACCCATTAATATAAACATTCATGCAGATCCGCTTACGTCTCACAAGCCAGAAACGGAACCTTTTTTTATGGTAGGTAAAAATCATCCAATGACGAATCCCGTTCTTGGGTGGAGGGGAAACAGTGTCAGACTCTTACTGGCTAAAAAACCTACCCCATTTCTTCCTTGCCTTATTCCCAGGCCCTGGTGTTACGCCTTCGCATCAACCCTTGGCCCAGAAGGCTTCGACGCTGTAGGGCCCCTACAGTTTGCTGACAACTCCTTGAGGCGCGCGGGAACAATGTGCGCTATAGACGATTTGGGCTCGGTCTGGACCGTTACCAGACGACCGGAAGGCGAGCTACCCATTGCTCGCTGTCCGCAAGTCAGTAATAGAACCTGGGGTACAGACTTTTTTCTTCGTAATGGCGGCTCCAGATTAATGGCGTGAAGCTCCGTAAACAGGCGTGAATGTGAATGTGGTTTCCGCGGGGTGTTCGCGGCGTACGATTTGTGTAGTTTATTTATGGCGTAAATCGCGCGTGAACTCACGGCATTAATGTGGAGCCACCAGAGAAAATGAAAAAAAAAAACCAGAGAAGCCACTTTGCCCTCAGAACAGATGGTCACAATATATAGACAGAGTAGCAACCATATATAGGAAAACGCAGCGTTTGAAGGCCTCCCACTAGGTAGACAAAGAATGACAGATTTTTCACCAGCTGGTGAGCCTTTCTCTGCCTCTGTCTTTCTATAAGCTTAGCAAGACGAGTATCTATGAGGCGTTGGTAGAAATAGAAGCTTTTCTATATTTTTTCTTAACGGATTAACTTTGCAATGTTACATATTTACTTAAAGTAAATCCTAAAATATGAAATTCAACTTGTATTTTTGTACACTTTGTGGAGGTGAACTGCCAAAACAATTTCCAGACTTTATGGGACCGCCTCCGTACTACCTTAAAAAGCACTTCAAGTATTACATAAAGATAGTTTTTGAAAGAATATAAACACACAGGCAAAGCTCCATACACATAAAATGAAGATGCATTACCATATTCAGTAAAACTTTCCCGTTCGCTCCCGTCGCCATAAGCTTGAATATTGATTACGGATAGGAAAATCACAAACATGGAAGAGAGTTCCTTTGAACATTTCCACATGATTTTAAGCTGCGTGTATTTTCTTGATTTTAGCGCTGTAGGGCTGTGCCAATGAGAGACTGACTTTAAATTTATGTAGTACGTGTGTATTCCTGGAAATGTAGCTAAGAAGTTAACGTTTATATTAAGTTTACTTGATTTATTAATAGTGTATTTTGATACACAAGTTTGTGCTGAAAGTTTGTCATTGCGGTCGAGGCATAATAAAAAAATGTACAAAGGTACTGCTTATTTAAAAAAGGAATTTCTTCCTGCAGACCTGCGAAAAGAGAAATTGGAAGAAATGATTGTGAAAACTTAAATTAAATTAATAAATACTTATATAACTATATATACATTATATATACTAAAAATAAATACACTTCTCATCAAAAAAATCGAAACACTTCCGTTTTCATTGTTTCTGTCCGAATTTAACACAAAAAAGAATTCATACGATGAAAAAAAATACATATATTATAGCTGGCAGTTTGGCCATTACAGTAATAAGCGAAAATTCTAAATTCAAAATTAGAATTTCATTTGTTTATCTTATAAACGAAATGAATCACTGTTTTGAGACAAATGTGTGTTTAGGGTTGGAGTACATTTAGCGTTTAAAAACTAAAAATTGGCGCCTATCCTTAAACTTTTTGTTTTTTATTTCAATACTGTGACTTTGGGACGTCTGAAAAAAGGTTTTTTTTCTAAAACGTATGGATACTTCGCCCACAGAAGCCGCCCAAGTTGTGGCATTGCTGGATTCTGGCCTTAGTCAGCGTGTTGTGGCTGCAAGACTGCATCTAAGCCTGTCATCTGTTCATAGAGTCTATAAACGTTATCGGGAGACTGGTTTGTTCACGCGCCGTTCAGGATCTGGCAGGAATCGGGTCACTTCTGAGCGAGATGATCGATTTATTGTAACAACTTCTTTAAGAAATCGACGCCTTAACGCTTTTCAACTGCAGCAGCGGCTTCGTGTTGTACGAAGGGTGGCTGTAAGTGACTCTACAATTAGAAGAAGGTTGAAGGATCGTGGACTGGTACCGCATAAGCCAGCAAATGGGCCGAAATTAACTGCAGACCATCGAAGAGCGCGCCTTAACTTTGCACGTGAGCACCTAAATTGGTCATACCTACAGTGGAGCAAAGTTCTCTTTTCTGATGAGTGTAAAATTATGCTGTATGGTAACGACGGAAGGAACAAGGTCTACAGAAGAGACGGAGAACGCTATGCACAATGCTGCATTGAAGAAAAGGTCAGCTATGGTGGCGGTTCGTGGACGGTTTGGGGAGGAATCAGCGCCGACGGTAAGACAGAGCTTGCTTTCGTGTCTGGGCCACGTCTGCCTGCACTAAACTGTCATCGGTACGTCGAAGAGTGTCTCGAGCCTCATGTGATGCCCTATGCACATTTTATTGGCAACGGCTTCATATTCATGCACGACAATGCTAGGGCTCACACCGCGGGCGTCGTACGAGATTATCTTAACGAAGTCGATATCTCTATTATGGAATGGCCAGCAAGAAGCCCGGACATGAATCCCATTGAACATCTATGGGATGAATTAAAGAGACGAATTCGAGCAAGAGATCCTGCCCCAGAAACACTTAGCCAGCTGCAAGATGCAATCCAAGAGGAATGGGACAATATACCACAGCATGTGATCGTGACTCTCATCCGATCGATGAAGAACCGTATGGAAGCAGTAATTAGAGCTCGGGGAGGGAATACAAGTTATTAAATAAACGTTTTTTAGCTTTTTTTTTCATTTACGTGTGTTGTTTTATCCATTTCCTTTATACTCCATACGGAATAAAAATGACTCATTTAACAAAATACGAAACCTATGAAAAATTCATTTAAATTTAGAACATTAACATTAAGATTTGATAAGCTCATATTACTCACTATTAAACGACATTTAACATTTATTCCTAAATGTACACATTTTTCTGATAATCCTGACAAAACGTAAACTTGCAAGGTGTTTCGATTTTTTTGATGAGAAGTGTACATATACCTGTATATAGTTACTTTAAATAAATTTATTTTTTTCATTTTATTTCTTTTTTTTATATAAAGATAATACATTATCATAAAAAAATACATTTTGTTTAATAAAAGGGTTTATTTTTTTTATTAATATTGTTTGGTTTTTTTTCAGTAGGATTATTTAAAAAGAATCGTTTACTTCTTCTCCAAATATGTCATATATCGTATTTTTTTTATGACTATTAAATATGTTTACACCCATATACCTTAGAAATACTACTTTATATCTCGGGAGCATATTCCCTCGAGACAATTTTCTACAGCCACGCAGGCAAAGCCGCAGGCATCAGCTTTAACAAAACATGGAAGGTAGATTTAATGCCCGACACCAACTCAATTTCCCCACAGACCGCCGTGTAGCCGTGAGTTTAGAGTGAGATTATTTTAGAGTGATTGTATCTAAGTTTTTAAGAAGAATTTCTTCCAGTAATAATCTTGTTTATAATTTTACAATTCAAAACATTTAATATCATGTGTTATCATCAGCCTTTTTTAATGTTCCCACTGCTGGGACACAGGCCTCCTCTCTAGGGGAAGGAATGGGCAATAATCCATTACGTGGGCCCAGTGCGGATTGGTGGATGTCACATGTCTTCTAATTTTTGGTTCTAGGACATGCCGGTTTCCTCACGATGTTTTCCTTCACCGTTTTGAGAGCAGTGGTTATGAAATAAATTACAAAAAGTAATGTGCCTGGCTGCGTTTAAATCCATGACCTTCAGCTTGTAAGTCAGGGTCGTTACCTCTCGGCCACCACTGCCTGAGTATATAATTATAATTAAGAGTATATATTTCATGTTACCCTCTACATAGTACCTAATATCTCTCCCAACACCTCTTGTATAAAAATAAGCTTCTAAAAATTAATTTAAAGAGAAAATTTTTTGACATTTTTCGAACTTTGGCATACAGACTAGCTCCTCTCAGTTACTAGAATCCACATCAATTACAAATGTCCCTGGGTCGTACCTAGAAATATTTGACGCGGGAAAACAGACCTGTTGCGTCCGCAGCCTCCCTCTACTTTATCTCGGGTTGATATAGCATTCCTTCAGTCGTTCGAGCCAGTTGTCACTCAACCGTGGAGGTGAGAGCACGCGTTCTCGTTCCAGAGGATACCGCGAACGTTAAGCTATCGTAAATCGAAATATTTTTATGTCTGAATTAAAAACCGAAAGTTGATGTTTCGTGTGTTTTGTGTATTTTTCTAGTCGTGTTTGTTGAGATGAGAAGGTGATTTTTTGTTTACAGTTAAATTAAATCTACGATTTCAAAAAGGTGCTTTTTATTTGAAAATTTTGTTCAATACTTTTTATAGTGAAATTTAGTTTCATATATCTATGATTTAAATAAATAAAAGTGTGGTTGATCATTACTTACAATTTTTAACTAAGAAATCGTGACTAATCAAATATTTCTCAGTAAACAGACTATGGATTATTATTTTCAGTTCCAAATTCTGGAACCCATAATAACGTGTGGTATTTGATTCAATAAAAACAAAATTTGCAAATTTGTATATCCTGTCCTCATTGTGGTGTACAATAAAGATTAAAATAAATAAATAAAATTTGCATTTTTGTCAATTATCTTAATAAAATTATGTGCTGTGTAAAAATCTAAAAAAACAATGCATATCCTAATCGTATCCTACATATTCCTGTTTGCACCGGTTCTATCCGGTTCCCAAACTTCCCCAGTAGTGTACAAGGTGGGTGTCCTCATGGCCTCTCGGCTAGACTCCCCATTTGACCTGGAGAGGTGTGGACCTGCTGTAGACCTGGCCATAGATAAAGTCAACGAGAAGTTCCTGGCGCATCATGGAGTTGAGCTGCAGAAGGTGCAAGGCAGGTTTGTGGTTGAAATTTTGTAATAATCTAATTAGTGTGTTAGTATTTAACATGCATAAACTTAATGAAGCAAGTTAAGTTTAAATATTGTTTGATTTTGTAACCTATACAAAAGTAATCTAAACATTAGTAAACAGAAGTAACCTAAACATTAGTAAACAAAAGTAACCTAGCCATTACCGTTAGTAAACTATCTATTAATGCATCTATAATGTGACATGAATGCAGAAAAAACTTATTCCCCTGACTCAGAGTATCCTGGTTTGGGATCTATGGCTATTTTTTTTATTCCACCCTTACGTTGTTGAGACTTACACATCTATTTATCTATCTAGACAGTTGCGATCTTTCCGTCCGTTCATAATTTAGCTGTCTTCAAGGCTAGAGTGAATAGGCTCTTAATAAACTAGTGCGCCTCACCATCAACGATTGCATTATTGTTTACCATCAGGTGGGATCGTAGTCAAGCAGTAGTTTAAAGCTATTAAAAAAAAAAGTTTATTAATTTCTTAAAAAAAAATATTTTATTTGATTTTAATTCTTGTGTTCAAACTGTCACAAGATATGTGTCTTGAACTTTTAATAATATACAATTCTTGGGTCACAGCGTCAGTTATCAAACTCTGAAACGTCACGACCGATTTTTATGATATTTATTTTATACACGAATATTTTGTAGGACTGAGAATAGCTCGTAGGCCATTCTTTACCCTCCTATTTCCACCTCCATTTTTTATATGGCAAATTTGATTATTTATATGGTCGAACAACGTTTTTCCAGTCAGCTAGTCTCATCATTATCATCATCATCAGCCTTATTAATGTTCCCACTACTGGGACACAGGCCTCCTCTGTAGGAGTGGGAATGGGCCAGAATCCACCACGCAGGCCCAGTGCGTATTGGTAGCAGCTAGTCTATCAAATCAAAATCTGTTTAAGAACAACTGTTTTTATTTTATCATCTCATGTTCTACCTATAGCCAAATATATAAATGATTTGTATTTAAAAACGAAGCTAGATTTAATCCTCATTCTTGGTGGACCCACAATCATCAGGCATCTAGTTTACTTAAATTGCATTTACCGTATCTAAAGATATTACCAACACAGTTTAAGATACGTCAAATCTTATCAAAATGTGAAATCAGAAACCGCTCCACCCCCTCTCACACCCCCTCTGCGGTAGCCAGGTAGGTATCCATTAGGTGTTGTAATGTGATATGTCTACTCTTATTATAAATACAATAATAAGCCTTTATTAATAACCACAATCTTGCAAAACATGTTTTTCTTAAAAGTATTTATATAATTTTATTTTGCTATGGAACTCCACTGGGTATAGATGTACCTTAGGTACGGGTTTGCCTATTGAGACCATGAATTATGTGAAAGTGAATCCCGGGGTCAAAGAACGAAGGCTAAGAAGGAACATGAGTGGGTTTTTAGTAAGTAAAAGTCACTATCTCCCACTACGCCCAACGGTGGGAGACGTCGTTGGATGATTTTGCCACCAAAAAAGCTAAAAAGAAAAAAAGGTTCGGGCTTTCGGTCAACGAGTAATGGGTAGCTCTCCATCCGTCATGTAAGGACTGAGTCCGAGTCATCGACGGTGCGTCGATTATTACGCGCACCTTAAAATTCTCAATGTCAGCAATACTATGGCTCAGCAAAGCCGATGCCTGCTACGGTCATGGGTAAACTTTTGAAAAGGATACTTGTGGTCCTAGAATACAAAGGCGACTGAGGCACTATGTTCCTGTAGTAATAGTCCGTAAAAGTCTGATATACTCTCATCACCAGTGCTTTCAAAACGGTAAAGGAAAATATCGTGTGGAAACCGACATGTCCTAGAATCAAAAATTCGAAGACATGTGACATTCACCAACCCACACTGGGCCCGCGTGGTATATTACGACCCAATTCCTGCCCTAGAGAGAAGGCCTGAGTTTTATAGCAAGGGAAACGTTAAATGGCTGATTATTCTATGCTATTGTATTTGTGTAAGAGCTAGGTTGTATTTTTGTTAGGATATCTAAGGGACAAACTCAGAAAGAAACATTAAACTTTGGAATAGCAGTATTAATCTTGAACTTGAAATAAATAAATCATAAAAAAGAAAAATAAACTTTCCTCTTTAACGGCCCAATGTAGTCAAAGACACAATTTATTGTTACCAACAAGTTTGAAGAACCTCGAAAAAGTTTTTCACAAAATGAGAATTTAATTTTTCTCACGAAGATATTGCTGTCTTGTTTAGGCGAGAAAGGTTTCGCTAAACTCTTAGGCAGGCCGCACACCGGCGGCGGCGCCACATGCTACACGTATCGAACATTTACGTCGCCACAATCGTTGCGCTACAATTCAGCTTACTACAAATGTTTCGTATATACGCACATCGGAAGCACAGTTGTAGCGTGGCTTTCAAAATGTCGACGTTATTTTCTGATAACGACGATTTCTTGATGTGGCGATTCATGAGAAAAAAAAGCGTTATTGGGTTCATCCTTTAGACGTTATTGGTTTAATCAAGATTGCAATATCAAGATTTTTCACCAATCTTAGTCCAAAAAATTTCTGTAATCCGTCTGTTACTATAATCATGAGTGTATGATTGTATAATATAGGGTTTTTTTCACCCTCTGCAATAAATTCAACGTAAAATTCAATGTTGTCTTTCATTTTTTCCAAGCAACACGACACAAAAAACGAACCGGTTCGATCTTGAATTATTGTAGCGCGGATGACGTCTCGCCACAAAGTGCGCCCGCTACAAATGTTTCCTCGGTATGCGGGCTCACGTAGGAATATATGGGGGCGTTAAATGTGTCGCGTTTCAAATGTGGCGCTACAATTGTATGCCTGGTGTGCGGCCTGGTTTACTTGTTAAGAGTGGAAGTGAATCTTGGAACCTTAACTTTGTTTTCCATACTTTTATCTCGATTTTTGACGAACAGAAGCCTCCTAGTTGTAGCTTGGGCGAGTGTTGAGGCCTAACATTGTCTTTCAAAATATTAAGTTCATAATTTTTGTGATTATAGTAATAAACTCATGCCTGGTTACACACATACCACACGCACTACTTCATATATTGTTACTAAAACTCGTGAATTTCAATCCGAATTAAATGAGTATACATTTTTTGAAATTTAATTTGTAGCTTCGTAAATGATGTTTATTTTGCACATTAATTAAAAAAAAATTATACGTAAATTTTAGTCAGTTCAAACTAGATGAGCCTATTGTTTCCTAGCTGACTACCTTGACAAGAAACATCGAAACAAACTCAGGGTTAAGTCTCTTTTAAAATCCGTAGCGTTCTAATGTTTCGTAGCATTGTGGCGTAGCTCCTCGTAACAGTGTAGCTACGTGTCGTAGCACTTCGTAGCCGCTTAGCTTCTCGTAGCTTCATACCAACCAATTAGGAATGGTCGTTTACTTGCTAATTACGTTCGTAGTTAAGGTCAAGGTCTTAGGTCAGTGTTATTTTTACTGGTTTTAGTGTTATTTTTAATTGAGCAAATATTGGTAATGTACTATTAAAAGGTCATTCAACTTTTATTATATGAGAAAAATATCGATGATGATGAAATGAATTTGGTGGTTGGCAATTAGTGAACGATATTGCGAAAAACAAAATGTGCTGTATTTATGTTCGTCTAACAGGTCAAAATGTACTGAGCTTGCTGACTTTTTTCGTGATTTAGTCCCATAGTAAAAGTGGTTTGTTACCATGACTACAATCACGTATCGGTCACTAATTACCAGTCACATTTTCATATTTTTTTTAAATTTATTTATACATTTTTATTTATATATTTGGCAAGAAGCGGCTCAAGACCGAGAACACTGGAAGGCCTTTGCCCAGCAGTGGGACAGTATGGGCTAGAAATAATAATAATATCATTTATACAAAGATTGCAGAACTATTTAGGTAAAATAGCAATCAAAAACCACTATGGTTTAAACTTGTGCTCATCATCATGAATCTCGAAACAAATTTAGTTTACAGTTTTATATTTCTACGTTATTGTCGACATTCATTTATACAATCTTTCCGTAAATCAGTAGAAGAAAACATTCTTAAATAATACTTAAGTAATATTGCCTTAAATAAGTCGATGATTCGGACAAATAAAAAAAAGAAACAAAAATCATGTGTTCCGTAAACCTTAACCTTTTTTTTACCACTCATTAGAGACACAGTAAAGAAGCATTGTGTCTCGCGTAGCTCTACGCTCCCGGCATTCAACTTGTTAAACCAGAATACTACAAAGGCAAAACAAACCAAGCTATGTACGACGTACATTGTTTTCACTGTGTATATAGGCAGCGTTTGCATGAAACGTAACACATGGAGAAAATATTTTTTTTCACGGGTAATGTTTTTTTTTTGTAATTCCTTTTGTTGCTATCTCAGGACCAAATTCACCAATAAAAGTAGTCGCGATTATTTATAACAAAAAATCCAAAATGAGTTACAATATCGATAGACGCTTTTATTTTTAACTGTTGAGCTCCGAGCGAAGCGTTTCACACTTATTGTCCTTCTATTATGTCTCTAATTACGGCACTCGAATGGTTAAGCTTTTAATTGTGTCTGTAATTACGGTACTCGAATGGTTAAGCTTTTAATTGTGTCTGTAATTACGGTAGTCGAATGGTTAAGCTTTTAATTGTGTCTGTAATTACGGTAGTCGAATGGTTAAGCTTTTAATTGTGTCTGTAATTACGGTTCTCGAATGGTTAAGCCTTTAATTGTGTCTCTAATTACGGTAGTCGAAAAGTTAAATTATCGATATTAGTTTTGGTGAATTGAATTTATTAAGGTTAAATATGCTCAAATTGTGTATTTCATTGAAGTGATTCGTCTGCGTAAATTAATAGTTCAAAGTCAAAATCATTTTATTACAAAAAACCATTAACAGGCATTTTTGAAACGTCAAGAAGTTTGTCTGTCCTAAAAAAAAATGACGCTCATTACAGATTCCAAAGCGTAGATCTCTATGGAGAAGAATGTGCAAGAAACTCCATGGACACTTTTTTCAATCATGTTATGTATTACAAGTGTCTACGTTACATGTTTCTTGTCGATACTAATATGTGAGAACATTGTAAATAATTCACCTTCCCTGTTCTATTTCATGAAACGTTCCTCATACCTCTAGCCTTATTGTAACCTCGATCCATCTTCGTCTTCCACTCCTGCAAATTTTTGCAATAAACACAAATGACCCTGACCCGATATGTTTCAATATTATTATTTTGTAAATAGCGAGACCCAGCCACCAAAGGTTATCTATATATATATATATATATATATAAGGAGAAACTGACTGACTGACATATCAACGCACAGCCGAAACTATTAGGACTAAGATTGTGAAATTTTGTACAATGCTTCCTTTTATGGCGTAAGTGAGCACTAAGAAAGGATTTCCAAAAATTCACTTCCTAAGGAGATGAAACAGGGGTCAACAGTTTCAAAGTCAAAGTATGCAGTAACCTACTTATATGCGGGTAAAGCCGCTGGTAGAAAGCTAGTCAATAATATGGGAGTACAATTTCTTTTTTATGAGAGATCATGGGAGCACGGAGAGCTAAGGCTATGGCACCGGTACCCCACTTAATCAATACAAACTATGAAATATGGAATAGTGGAGTGGAATTACCTGCCGGAGTCTGTCTGTCCTGATGCCTCTGTATGCCTAAAACCGAGTGGTTTTTAAAGCAAGAGGGAATAGATTATTTCTATACCAGCGTGTTCCATCATCGGCCACATGATCACTTAACATCAACCGACATAGCGGTCAAACGCGAGACTATAAATAATCAAAGAAAATGTTAATGAAATAAATTTAAAATGTCTGAACGTTGAGTGAGAATGTTTTGACGTTAGTACAAGAGTTTACAGGCTCGTAAACTACGTATTCAGAGAAAGCTATCTACTTAGCATTCCTCGCATGCCTCTACTTTATAGCATCTATTACCTACAGGATGTTTCAATAAACCGTTGGCTATACAATGGTTCCCAACCCTATTTTCACAAAAGAGCAGTTTCGTCTTGTCGTTTATACCGCGAGTAATTTGTTCCAGTCCTTCGTACATGGGACTGGAACAGTTTGCCTGCTGCGATCTTCCCGTCCGTTCATAATTTAGGTTTCTTCAAGGCTAGAGTAAATAGGTGCCTAATAAGCTTGCGCAAGTCACGATCAACGATTGCATCATTGCTTACTGTCAGGAGGATCGCAGTTAAGCATTTATGTCATTTATTAGAAAAAAAATTAAAGTGAAACTCTGTCGGGGGCTGTAGAATTATTCAGCTGCGCGATTGTTCGTGTTAGTGCGGTTATTACCCGGTATTTTACAAAAGAAACCGTCGACCCTGGACTTACGAGTCGTTTACCACCTGCTTCTGAATTAATATTATGTTTTGTAAGACCTTTGTAATAAAATACTGATTAAAATTCATCCATTTATTTATTCGTTCATTTATGTACGCAACACAGATAGAAATACAAACACACAGATAGAAAAGCCCAAAAGCGCTTTTTAGACAAAACTTCCGATTTGTTTTTTTTTTCAGGTGTTTTTTTGATACTTGTAAGCTCACCCACACATTTCATAGAAGTCGAAAAATATGAGTATAAATATGAAATAAACCTTTCCGGGTACATATCGTCATTTTTACCGCGTACTTCGAAGATTTTTCACATTTTACTTACTGTCCTATTATAATTTGGGTTTTAATAAACTGGTACGCGTCATCATCAACGATTGCATCACTGCTTACCATCAGGTGGGATCGCAGTCAAGCACTAGTTTACGTACATTATCAATTATTGTTAGAAAAATATTTCAGTCTCTAGGGGTCCACAGGTCACTGATTGAGAACCGCTGGACTACGAATAACTTCATAGCATATAGAACATATTGACGTAAAGAGAGTTGATATTGGATGGATCGCTCTTTGATTATGATATGATAAGAAATTTTTCCTCGGAGTTATTCTATGTGTAATGGAGATATATCAGATGAGTTTTCCCTAAAAGGGGTCATTGTACTCATCAATATTGTTAAAATTACGTTAGTAATTATAATCAAGGAATGGCCTTTCTATTAGGGTTCTGTACAAAATGGGTAAAGCGGGACCCTATTAGTAAGACTCCGCTGTCCGTCCGTCTGTCAACAGACTGTATCTCATGAACCGTGAAGTTAGATAGTTGGTACTGTAACAGTTGAAGTATGTATTTCTGTTGCCACTATAAAAACAAATAGTAATAAAAACAGACTAAAATAAACATTTAAGTTATACACAGTACAGCAAAGGAGTTTTTTTTGCCGTTTTTTTGCTACGGATGGTACGGAACCATTCGTGTTCGAAAATGTGCATTCGACTCGCACATGGCCGGTTTTTTTTTAAATCATCATCATTATCATCCTACTCTCTTCCAATATTACTTGGGCTCGGCAAAACATGTATTTTTCTTCCACTCTGTCCTGTCACCTGCCACACTTTTTTTTTAAATCTTTCCCTTTGATAATACGTTGGTTTTTCTTTCAAGCACAATTTATCTTTTGATTATAGATTTTATTGCCTGGTTGGTCTACTTACCTCCACTATAAATATGTTCATACAGATTCCGGCACGAGTATTGAACGCTCGGTGAAAGAGCGAAGGTCGCTTTGTGCACCATACATATCAGCGAGCCAATCACTAGAACAAGGATTACAAATCCCGCCTGCAGCTCACTTCATATCACTAAAGAGACCTGATATTTCACTTCTGCGCAAGTGGAAATTGACCTTGAAGTAAAAAGTCGAATCACCGCTCAAGATCCGTACCGGTATACAGATATTTAGGTATAACTTTTACTATGCATAACCCTTAAATAACGAAAAAAAACAGCTTTTTATTTTGTCGAGTCATGTGAACATAAAGGTTTTTTGCTCTGATTTTGGGGTTGATCGTACGTTGTTCAATGAACCCTTTTAAGGAAAACTCATCGGTCATTTCAACATGGTATTTCGTGATTGAATAGATATATTAGTTTTTCTTTCTGGACGTCATTTCTATTGATTGTGATTAGGGTACTATTCTAACATCAACAACTATGTTCAAATACATGTCCATTTAGTAAATGAGGTAGATAGCCGGGGTCGTCAAATGCCGTTGAAGATTTTATGGAAACTAATGGATTGATATGAACGAATTTTAATTTATTCATATACATACTTAATATTGAACCATAATAATAATGAACCATTGCTGTATGGTTCATTTACTGAGCAATCGGAATCTGTAATTAGATGTTTCGTGTTTTTGTTTATTTTGTGTTTTATTTTGTAATGTAATGTTTCATCATCAGCCTTTTTAATGTTCCCACTGCAGGGACACAGGCCTCCTCTCTAAGAGAGGGAGTGTGCCGTAATCCACCACCACCACCACGCGGGCCCAGTGCGGGTTGGTGGATGTCACATGTCTTCGAATTTTTGGTTCTAGGACATGCCGGTTTTCTCACGATGTTTTCCTTCACCGTTTTGAGAGCAGTGGTAATGAAATAAATTACACAAAGTAATGCGCCTGGCTGGGTTTGAACCCGCGACCTACTACACGCAAGTCGGGGCCGTTACCACTCGGCCACCACTGCTCAGTGCAGCTGCAGTGGTGGAATGTAATGTTTATGTTGTAATTATTTTTGTGTGCTATGATCCTAGTTGGTCGAAATAAATGTATTATTATTATTATATTCACCGTTGACGACGGCTTGTAGAACTATACAGGGTGTCATTGACATGTTAACGCAAACGAATACCATAGATCCAGTACATGATTCTAGACCTCCCAGTGGTGGAATTTTTTGTCTGTTTTTTCTTATTTCTTATTAATGATTTTTTTACGTTTTTTAAATTAAACTGTATGAAATCGTCATTTTAACATTGTTTGCGAAAAAAATGAGTGAATTACATTTCAAATTAAAAATGTCATCGGGTTTGATTAGAATAACGACTTTACTTGCCTCGATGATTTTTTTATAACTTTTTTTTTGTATTTTTTTTTCCTTTTTTTCTATAAATATAATTGATATTGTTTAGAATAACGATTTTATACAGGTAAAAAATAAAAAAACTAAACTTTTATTACAAAAAATTAAAAAAAACGAAAAATTCCACCACTGGGGTGTCCAGAATCATGTACTGGATCTATGGTATTCGTTTGCGTTAACATGTCAATGAAGTGAAGTGCCTATAAAAATAAAAAGTGTACTATAAAATTATAAGGAAATATTGATAGAAATATAACGTCTGATAGTGTAGTAAGTTGATATTTTCAACACCCAAAATATAATATAGTAGAACAACACGTACGATACAAGTGGGTGTCAATTTTAGTGATGGATGTGTGTAAATCGATGTATCAACATGGACGTCAAAGTATTCACTAAAAATAGTTTCAATATAAGTAGGTACTTAAAATATCAATCAGCAGTAGTTTAGTAAGTATTGTTTCGTATAGCATGACCTGGAAATTGACCCCACATTGATTGGTAGTGTTGATGAACAGTTATTCCCAGTGAACGACAAAAAAACAATGAAATCGACTGGCCTGTTGGTTTAGTAGTTTTTTTTTTTATTTTTTATTTATTTAAAATTGTGTAAATAACATCCTTACAGCTCAACGCCAATGCGATGTTATTACTATTATTACATAAGTAGTTAGTTGCCTTGACTGCGAAGCTGGAGGTCGTGGGTTCGATTCCCACCCACGACAAATGTTTGTATGATGAGCATGATTATTTGTTCTATGTCTGAGTGTAATTTATATATAATGTATGTTAGCGATTTTTATAATTTGTTATATACACTATAGTTGTTTTATGTATTAGCAACACTAAAATTTATTTATTTCACTGGTAACTAAAATGAACCGCGTTTGGGAGTAGCGCGGCGAATAACTGATTTTCTTATATTTCTAAATATGTATGTATTTAGAAATATAAAAAAATCAGTTGTCTAGCACTCATAACATAAGCTCTACTCAGTTTGGGACTCGTTGTGTGATAGTTGAATGAAAAAATAACAATGACTGTTATTATATGACCCTCTGTAATTGTTCATCATCAGTCTTTTAATGTTCCCACTGCAGGGACACAGGCCTCCTCTCTCTAGGAGAGGGAATGGGCCATAATCCACCACGCGGGCCCAGTGCGGATTGGTGGATGTCACATGTCTTCGAATTTTTGGTTCTAGGACATGCCGGTTTCCTCACGATGTTTTCCTTCACCGTTTTGAGAGCAGTGGTGATGAAATAAATTACACAAAGTAATGCGCCTGGCTGGGTTTGAACCCGCGACCTACGACTCGTAAGTCGGGGCCGTTACCACTCGGCCACCACTGCTCTCCTGTAATTGTTACCTCTATATAAACATGTGCATAGTTCTTTTCTCTTAATTCGAGATAGAGCGTTGACTTAAACGTGCATTGTCTCAACGTGAAGCAGAAGGTTGGGTAAATTAATAAAACAATTATACATAACAATTAAATTATAAAAATTAAGTACCTATACAAGTATGAAAAACATCGACAAAGAATAATAGTAAACCGATGCAGGTACTCAGAGAAAAAAATACCTTTACATCTACACTAATATAATAAAGAGGTAAAGTTCGTTTTTTATTTTTTAAGCTATGCATAGCTTTTATCGCAGGCCTTGAGCGCGGGGACTAAATCCAGAAATTCCGTAACGAAAAAACCTCACGCTCCCCACTCCGACGGGCACGGAGGTGTGGCTTGAAGGCCGTGCATCGTCTAACGTCGTGTCAGTTCGGCAGTCTTCGACACGGCGCTGTGTGTCGTGCGAATATAGTAGAATATCTTTAAACCCGGCCGCACACCAGGCATACAATTGTTTCTCCACAATTGTAGCGCCACATTTGAAACGCGACACATTTACCGCCCCCATATATTCCTACGTGAGCCCGCACACCGAGGAAACATTTGTAGCGGGCGCACTTTGTGGCGAGACGTCATCCGCGCTACAATAATACAAGATCGAACCGGTTCGTTTTTTGTGTCGCGTTTCAAATGTGGCGCTACAATTGTGGAGAAACAATTGTATGCCTGGTGTGCGGCCGGGTTTAGTCTGCGCGCGCCGAAAAAAGGAAACTAATCATTTGCCGTCATCTTGACATTTATGTCAGGTGTCAGGAGAACGTGTTGTGTTCTGTGTTTTTAATCGTTTTCTAAAATAAATAATCGTCATCATTATACCGAAAGTGGTTAAAAGTGTTGGTAAAGATATTATCTTGAAATTCAAACGTGCTTGTTAAGAGGAATGAGAAAATATCGGGCCTACGATACGATTTTCCAAAGGTGGACCATTTGTCAAATATTTTTTTCGGGTGACCAGAACAACAAATTTCCCTGAATATTCGTACCCGAGTGGTTCCTGACAGAAAAACAGAGTTGGTTGAAAATGGACTGCTACCATGTATTTGATTCTTAACAAGTGATTATTATAACGTGCTATTAGAGTTTGTTGAAAATGGACTGCTACTGTGTATTTGAATCTTAATCAAGTGACTATTATAACAAGCTATTATATATTAAATAAAGTACTTAATTTTCTAAGTTCTCATGACTTTTTTATAATAATTAAACAATAATTCAATCTATTTGTTTACTTTCATTAAAGTAGTAGTTATATAGATTTGGATCTATATCAATATGTATATATATAAAGATCAATGCAACTTTAAAAACGTCCAAATGTTTAGGCTTTGTTCGGACTATTTTGTAGATGGTTCATGTGAAGTTTGCACAAAATCGGTCAAGGTGACGGTCTTCATTTATCACATTTTTCTGATACCGGAAGCGAAGCCGCGGGCAAAAGCTACTAATATGTAAAAGCGAAATACCACTCACTGATTAATCACTATATCTCAGAAACTATAACACCTACAACTTAAAATTCGGCAGGTAGGTTTCTCACAGGAAGTAGACGTCCGTAATTACGTAATTACCTGTGCAAATGAAAGCAAATACAGATGATTTGTTTAAATACTAGCTGAAAAGAATGTAAACAATCTTGACATGTTTCTTTATCTAAAAATACTATTAAATTTACATTTCTTTAAAATCGCTACATCGTTAACTAATCGTCATATGTAATGAAATTAATCGTATTTCCAATTATTGATTTCAAAACGTATTTCTTGTGCTTTGTTTACTTTGTATTTTTTTTATTATATGAGGGAAAGTAGATTAATTACACTGGCAACATTAAGCACGCTCCCAGCCACGCACAGACTTAACGTAATCCAACTCTAGACGTATTGTACGACTTTACGGAACTCGCCCGAATCGAGACGAGCTGCTCCGAAATCGGACGAATACATAATCAGCTGTTTGTGAGAAAGTATATAGGTGTATAAGTATTTATCTACAACAGTGAACGGCTGTACTTGTAAAATTTGTGTATAAAGTGTTTTGAATATGAATGAACAAAGTGCAAAAAATAAATAATTATAATTGCATAAGTTGATACAGAATGCTATGCAATAGCTTTACCGCGGCAGTCCCCGAGTGCCACACGTATTTTTTTTTGTTTTTTTGTTTGTAGGAGGTAATCTCTGGAACTAATGGTTCGATTGGAAAAAAAAATAGCAACAATAGAAAGCTGCTTTACTCCTGAGTGACATAGGCTATAAATTATTTATATAACATGGATGTTAACCGAGCTATCACTACAAGAAATTTTCCGCGGACGAAGTCGCGGGCAGAAGCTAGTACTGTATATTTCTTTTTTTCTGTGCGGATATCGGTGCGGTGTCTGCATCTCAGTGTGGTACCAAATGGGAGTCCAGCTCATGTCAGGTGAATTGATGATTGTAATGTTTATAATTCCGTAAATCAATACATATTTTTACAAATTTTTCCCTCTTCTAGAGAGGAGGCCTGTGTCCCAGCAGTGGGAAAATTAAAAGGCATGATTGAAGGCAAGGATGATGATGATGATGATACATATTTGGCCAACATTCATATTTTAATCAATATACAACTCAACTCAGACCAGTAAAGTCCAAGAAACCTAAGAAAATTTGAATTCGCTACCCTAACTGCACTTTCATCACGCGGTTTAGAAAAGTAAAAAGCATATAATATATGAAAATAATGAAGATAAAGTATTCCAAGATGTGAATTCTTGAGAACAGCTTATTTAAATACATATTCCTTCAAAGCTCTTTCTGAATTTTATAACCAAGTCGTGTTTAAGCTTTGTTTTAATATCAAGAAAGGTCATATACGTACAGTCAGCAGCACATCACACTATACAAATCTGTCAGATTTCTCCAATACATTTTGAACCTTGTTATATTATGGTTAAGAGTTGAAAATCGTTTGCAGAATTTTGACAGTTTTCTGTAGTTTGATGTGCTTAACGTACTTGGAAGTGCACTTAGTTTAATAACTGTTTGAGGTCAACGACTGTGCTCGCAAAATTAAAGGAATAATTTTAGTTTTACAGATCTCCTAAGCTCCTCTCTGTAGCACATTTATTTTATATTCATCATCAGCCTTTTAATGTTTCCACTGCTGGGACACAGGCCTCCTCTCTAGGAGAGGGAATGGACCATTATCCACCACGTAGGCCCAGTGCGGATTGATAGATGTCACATGTCTTCGAATTTTTGGTTCTAGGACATGCCGGTTTCCTCACGATGTTTTCCTTCACCGTTTTGAGAGCAGTGGTGGCCGAGTGGTAATGGCCCCGACTTACGAGTTATAGGTCACGGGTTCAAACCTAGCCCAGCGCATTACTTTGTGTATTTTATTTCATTTTGCATTACTTTTTAACATTTGAAACAATGGGTCACGGACTCAAAGGATCGGTCCCGTTGAGTCCTGTGTTCATTGTCTGGAACCACCATATTTTTTATTTATATAATAGAATTCACTCTGTATCCCGTACCCTGTGTGCTGTGGCAATGAATGAAATACTTAATCTGGCCTTTAATCATAAAGGGCAAATTAAAGAAATGGTGGTGGTGGGGGCAATTAAGTGGGTTTTGGTGCCTCATACGTCATCAAATTATAGACGGAACAGTTATCACACACAGTATCGTGCGTGCAAGCAGTAGTTTCAATGACATATGTAAGGAAAATGATTTTGATCCATTCACAATTAGATTGAACTCAGCTAGAAGGTGCTTAAGCCTTAAATTTTTCAAGTCGAATTAGGTATTTACTGATTATGTGCAAACTAAAGATTTTTGCTGTATCTTAACTAAAAAGCTAAGCTTTTTTTATGTTTTTGTGCTCACACCATTTTTTATGTACTACACAACGTCTATACGTGAGAACTTGTAATTGGCTTTCTAATGATTATGGTTTTCTATTTTAGTCTGTTTTTTGTAAGCTGTAAGTTCTCCATGTACTAAATAAATAAATTAACCGGTAGAAGTTTGGCACAACGTCTTGCTTTACTCTAGAGCGGGACTAGTCACTTAATGATATTCCACCTCAAAAAATATCCTGTGTGGTGGATTTAGTTTTATCTGTCTCATTATTTGGTAGGTAGTTTAATATTGGTTAGGTTATAAAACTAAAAAGTATTTAACTTGCCTCTCAATCATAGTTTCAGTTTTCGTAATAATAATTGTCATATTTTAAGTTCTGTTAATTATAATTAGGTACGTATTTGATATTTTTATCTTAGAATTAATCTTACTAATATTATAAATGCGAAAGTTACGATGTTTGGATGTTTGTTACTCAATCACGCCAAAACGGCTGGACGAATCTGGATGAAATTTTTAAATAGAATGAAAGATAAAATTTGACACAGGCATAGGATACACTCCGGAATAGGACATAGGCTACTTTTTATCCCGGAAACCAACCCACCCCAATACCACGAGGGCGAAGCCGCGGGCAAAAGCTAGTTAGTTTATAATATTAGCAAATATACGTATTTTATTATTATATAAGTCACTTAATTTATATTAGAATCTATATAAAATATCTGTTATGCATTTTGCACACCTACCACAGTGTTGTCTTTTTTAACCCAAAAGTTTACTGGTAGAGATTGCCTTGTTGCATTAAGTCCGCCTGTGTACTGTGATGACTGTAAAGAGATCACATGCGTCATGAATTAGCGCACCGGCTTGTAAGACGTTCGCAGACTATTCGTAGTTTAAATTTAAAATGACTTGAATAAAAAATAGTATGTTTTTTATATTGATTGTATGTCGAACCGTTAGAGTGAAAATACAGAAAAAGTTTTACGCGGGTTTTATTTGCTGCTACCACGATCCTGGTACTGGAGCGCCCCGAAGAAGAGTCCTCGGGTCGCTACAGTACCGCTACTGTACATGAAGATTAAATAAATAAATAAAACGCGGCATATAAGCTGACAAAAATGGCGACCGATCTTAAAAGCGCCGTAACACATTTTCGGGTCTCAATTGAAGAGGAAAACTGCGCGTTATCATAGCAACGACGTTTATTTTTGTTCAACTTATTAACTTATTTACCGCGTACTATAATTATGTGTAACTAGCTTTTGCCTGCGGCTTCGCCTGGGTGAAATTCGGAAAATATCGTAACTTTCTGCTTGGATACAACGTACCCTGCTATGTGGTATTCCGGGACATATTCTAGCCGTGACTTCATTTTCGGGTAAATGTATTCAGCCGTTTGAGTATGGGGGTATATATACCAAACATACACACGAAAATACAAACTTTCGTTTTTAGGGCGTAGTCAATAAGGAACCCGTTTCGCCAAGTCTGTTTCGCCAATTTCTACCCTAACGTGTGATATATTGTTGGATAGCTATTAAAAAATGATTAGGGGTCCCGCAAAATATTTTTGTGATAATCGTAATAGTTTCGGAAATAATCGCTGTAATAAACAAAGCCCCCCCCCTCTAATTTAACCGTATATGCTAACTAAAATTGTAATTGAACCATTTACAAGGTGTCTTCAAATTAAAAAAAAAAAAATTTAGGGTGTTGGTTAACCCCAATGATATTTTTAGAGAAATAAAGAAATAAAATATATTTTACAAAAAAAAAATAATAATTAAAAAAATATCGAGGGAAATAAAGTCGTTATTCTAATCAGACCCGATGACATTTTTAATTTGGAATGTAAAAAATAAATGGTTTAAACAAATAAATTCAATTTGCAGTTGTTATTGGTGTTAAAAACTGTTATTGGCATTTATTTTTTTTAAACCTTTATTTTAACATGAGTTAGAATTCGCAGAACCTAACTTCAGACTCGCCAAGGCCGTAGTCTAGTTATGTGTACTTTTCTTTTTAATTAATTGATAACAAAGCTAATTTTGTGTGTTACTATTTCATTTGTATTTCGGGCTGGTGACCGCAACACTACGACTAAAGAGAGTACTTTGTGTACATTATTTAATTTTGCATTATTTGACATTGCGTTATTAATTTAATTGTACCTAATTGTATGTAATTGAATTTTTTGATGCCCAATAAATTATTTGTAAATATTAGAATATTTTTAGTTTATTTAGGTTATTTTAGTATAATTAAATGTAAATTTTTATGTCTTATAAAATTAAATTATTTATGACTAATAAAATACCTAAAGTATTAAAAATTGTACCTACATTGTGTATTTTATTTTATTGTCTATTTTTTAAATTATTTATTTGATTTACAAGTACAGATGTGCACATAAGTACTATGCGCAAAATGAAAATATATTTGAAGTAAATGAAAAAATAAGAAAACTTCTTTTTAGAAGGCAATTTAAAAGCGTGAGAAAGTTGTGAAAAATGTAATAAAATCAAAATCACGATATTCCTTTCAAAGCTTTTACAACGCGGGCTAAGTGGTCTTTTGTCCTTTTGCCACACAAAAAAGGTAGCCTGTCACCAACCTTTTTCGGTTTAATAATTAAAAATCACTTTTCAGACTAGGCATCCCATCCTCACAATGTCATCCCCATAATGTTGGCATGAGCGCTGAAACAATGTGTGAGGTTGTGCTCTTGCTCTTTGGGATTCAATAATCCATACCTACTTACTTTGATATTATAATTGAAAAGGTAACTGTGTAATAAAAATAGTTAAACTACTGAACAGATTGTAATGAAAATTGGTCCGGACGAAATGAGAACTCTTAGAATGGACTTTTATTTCTCTATTCATCTTCAACTTCGTGTCTAAAATAATCAAAAGAACAAATATCTAAATCCATGTCAATATTAAAAAAATACTTAAAATCATACATCTATAAAAAACCGAGCGCACCTTAGTACAATGCCACTTCTAGCTGTTCGTACTCCGTGTATGTTTACATTACTACCTACTATGCAAGTATCTATCAACTACCTACATTTTTATTAATTTTTTTATATTTATTACCAGTTAAGTCAAAACTATTACTGTACGCAGTGTACGCCAGTTACTATTATATAACTAGTTTCTCATGTAAGTGAATTGTAATTCTTATGGAAAATAAAGATATCTCAAACCTCAAATATCTCATATCATGCCGTTTGTGGTCGCATTCTTACGTAACAGCTCAAAACGATTTTATTATGCGTGCAATCCCTGATCTGCCTATGTCAATGCATTACCCAATGTAGGTCGCATTCAAAGTGTATTTACATGAGCCTACATTCGGTTAATTTAACGAATTTAATAAAACAATTATTTTACCATGTACGTACACCGTACAGGTAGGTTTGAGAGTACAATGAGGTACCATGTAAACTCGCTTACACAAAACACCAAGAACTGGGATAACTATTAGTATAATATATGTTCACTGGACAGGAATAAAACACATGACAAAGATACCTCCTGATGGTATGTGAAAGATATTGTCGCCACAAAAGCTGAACTATTGTGGTGGTCGACCTAGAAAGCGCAGTAACAAATTTTCGGGTCTCAATCAAAAGTGGGGGGCTGCGTGTCATCATAGCAACGGGTTCAACATATTTGCTGCTGCCAGTGCCCATGAATATTAATACAAAATACGCACAACAGAAACAGACAGAATACTTTTCATTGCACACTGATAAGGAAAAAGAAAAAAGCAGTGTATACTTTTTTGTCCGTCTTATCGTAGTCAGTGTTGCAGTATCTTCTAATTAACGACGTAGGGCAACCGTAATTTAATGGGGCCAGTTAGGGCGTGCCAGGGCTAGAGATTGTTCGAAGCAGTTACCAGGTAGCTCTCGCAAAAATAACAAAGGAAAGAACACTGGTGGTTTTAGTCAGTTTTCTTCTTCTTTTCGTGTGGATCAGACTAAAATTTTGTCCGACCGATATTTAGCGACCTAGACAGTTTTCTCCGACATCAGCAACTGTAGGGGTCCATCAGGGTCGAAGCCTTCTAGAGCCAAGGGTTGAGGCGAATTCGGAAGTCTAACTAGAATCCATTCGTTTTCCTTCAGTATTTTTTTACATGTTATAAACTAGTGTTTCACTACGATTCCACCTTGCTTACGTATGACGGTGAGGTGCACTAGTTTATTAGCAGCCTATTCATTCTAGCTTTGAAGACATCTAAATTATAATCGGACGAGAAGACCGTAGCAAGCAAATTGTAATAGTCCTATTTTATCCACGGTATAAACGACGAGGTAACACGCTTAGTTGTTCTTAGCATTTCAGAACCGCCGTGAAAAACACTTGACATTTAAACTCTTGAGCCCCAAGCTAACGCCGGCGTTCGCACACCTATTGTCTTTCTATTATATCTGTCTAACTAGCAACCCGTCCCAGCTTCGCACGGGTGCGATGGTGATATTAAATATCTTGTATTAAACATATAAACCTTCCTCTTGAATCACTGTATCTAAAAAAACCGCAACTAAATCTGTTGCGTAGTTTTAAAGATCTAAGCATACAGGACAGAGCGACTTTGTTTTATACTATGTAATGATTATGGTATTCGAAAGGTTTAATCTGTCAACTCTTCCACAGCTACCCATCATGCTCCGGGGCCATAGCTCCAGGGTTGGCAGCAGACATGCACTTCAAAGAAGACGTGATCGCCTTCATAGGCCCAGCCTGTGCCTTCGCCCTGGAGCCAGTCGCAAGGCTCGCGGCCTACTGGAACACGCCTATCATTACTGGGATGGGAGATCAGGTGAGATCTAATAAATAATAACCATTTGTAACACAATTTATGGTTAAAACTGGAACCGGTTTTTGACCGAAAACGAATTTTAGGTCGGTATCTATTTATAAAAGTGTGTATATTTTTCCATTAGGCTATGTTTTGTACCTCTATTAGTCAAAGGTACACCTATGAAACCTGTAGAAGAAAACTTGTTTGTTTGGCACACACACAATTAACAAACAAATCCGTTGATACTTAAATTAAACAGAAAACAGAAAAAAACTGGGTAAGTAAGAGTCGGATTCGCGCACAGAGGCAGGGGCGCCGACTTTTAGAAAACTTCATGGGTGCTCATGCTCATTGGATGACTCAAAAAAGTGGCGAAGCGTAATAAGAGAAATGCACAATGATTGAGCGACGATTTTAGCCGGGGACTCAATGCCTCGGGACAGTTTATGTATATAATTTTGGCGGCGAATACGTTCTGTCAGTCCCCTCGAACAACACCGCAAACATTGAGTGGATTCTCGTGAGTGCTCAGCACCCACGGTTTATTTCTCGTGGGGCGCGTCGGCGCCCCTGCTCTGAGGGTTCCTTACAAACTCACCTATGTAAATAATTCAATTCCCGTTTACAGGTTTGGTCCCATAGTAAAAGTTTTTTGTAATTATCATGAATACAATCACGAGCTTAAATCGGTGGCCATATATTATCATTCTGATCTCCATAAGGTATGAGTATAAAACGGTTTAGTCTAGAAGCCAGGGGAACTTTAATGAAAATAAAAGCCTTTTGAAAATATGCTTCATACTTTCATTACTTTTTCAGACACTGACTCTGATTTTAAAAATATCACTTTTTGTATCACCACAAGTTATAAATAGTTGTGCTAATGTTCAAGTGTCACGCTGGATAATCATTTACGTCGCTCAAGATAAAATATCAGTTTCTTAATACCGAAAGTCTACGACAAAAGTGTAAAAAACCGGCTAAGTGCGAGTTGAACTCGCACACGAAAAGTTCTTTTCTGTCTGCAACAAAAATCAGACAAAAAAAATGTACTTAAATATTTATTTTATTCTCTTAGTTAGTATTATATTATAGCGGCAATAGAAATACATCATTGCTGAAATTATAAATTGTCTAGTCATTGAATCACGGTTTATACGATACAGTTTGATGACAGACATATAGACTGGATAGAGTGGAGTCTCTTAGTAATAAGTTCTCGTTTTAACCCTTTCAATACAGAACCCTAAAAATCACTTTATCAAGCCTTTCTTCTACACATGACAAGCAGTAAAAATAACCGCCTAATTATTTACCAAGACTTGAAGTCACCCTCTTTTGAACATGTCACGTGACTTGGCACAATGTATTTTAGGAACGTGTCTTCGGAGTACCATAGACTATAAATAAACTGCCTAATGTCTTTGCCACTCTGTAGCTGGTCTTGTCTTTGGTAAGCACACTTTTAGTAGTCATTAACTTCATTGAGATAAAAGATATATAATATTTAATAAAAGAAAAATGGTCGTAAAGAGAAAAACAATATTTTGAGTTATGATTTTAGAAGTTTTATGGCTGTTTGTAAAGTTTTGAAATCTAATTGAATGGGTTTAACGTTTTTGTTTATAATATATAAACCTATAATTAACGTAGTAAGGTTATAAATACTCGTAGTTAAGTTTTAGTTATTTATAACTAGCGACCCGCCTCAGCTTCGCACGGGAGCAATGCTGATATTAAACATATGATGCATATATTATACATACAAACCTTCCTCTAGAATCACTCTATCTATTAAAAATAAGCCGCATCAAAATCCGTTGCGTAGTTTTAAAGATTTAAGCATACATACGGAAGAAGCGACTTTGTTTTATACTATGTAATGATAATGATTATGTATCTACATATACGTCACTTTTGTCAGTGGGTTTAAGGCTAACAAAGTGCAGTGACAATTGCCCAGGCATATCAAACGACATTTTTTAACTTTCTTATTTGTAAATCATTATTTACATAATATTGATTAACAAAATACTATACGAAATGTCTTTCAGAGTTTTTTCATGCGACATTGTTGGGTCAACCTGATATAAAATTCGTAAGTGTGGGCTTGCGGACGTTGAGCAATGGATAGCTCGCTGTCCGCCCCTCCGGTAACCGTGCAGACCGAGCCCAATTCCCGCGCGATTCATGGAGTTGTCAGCAACTATATGGGTCCAGCAGGGTCGAAGCCTTCTGGGGCCAAGGGTTGATGTTGAAAGTGGAACACCGGGGCCTGGAATTATGGCAAGAAAGAGTGGTTGGTGGGTCGTTTAGTCAGTAGAGTCCTGACACTGTCTCCCATTCGGCACAAGGGCGGAATTCGTCATTCGATCATTTTTCCCACCATAAAAAAATCTGACATAAAATAATAATTACTTTACTAGTATTACCTAAGCTATGTTTCTGCCAGAGATGAGCGAAGATGCGTAGTGAGGAACGTGTTTGTAAAGAACCAATAGAATTGCTTTATTTACCTCGCCTCGGACAGCAGTTGGTTCTTTACAAACACGGGATGTATTACTACGCATACTTGCACATCTCTGGTGGAAATGCAGCCTTAAACTAGTTAACTCCCGTGATTTTGCGTCTTTGGTTACCACTCCGCTCCTATTACTCGTACTGTAATGTTATATCTATATATATAAAAGGAGAATCTGACTGACTGACAAACTGGGACTGGGGGCGTGAAATTTTGCACAGGACTTCCTTTTATGACGTACGCACTAAGAAAGGATTTTCTAAAGTTCATCCCCTAACTAAAGGGTTGAAATACGTGTCCATAGTTTATAGGAAAATTATTTTCACGCGGGCGAAGCCACTGGTAGAAAGCTAATAACCTATAAGCCTTTCTTGACAAATTAGCTTTCCAATACTTAAATAATTTTACAATTTAAGCCAGAAGTTCCTGAAATTAAAGCGTTTAAACAAACAAACTCATTGGCTGTATCATATTAGTGTAGATTATAATAGGAGTTGCCTGTACAAGTTTACCAAGAAATGCTTTGAGTAAATGTGTTGATCATTATCATCATCATCATTTTAACCGAAAGAAGTCCACTGTTGGACATAGACCTCCCCCAAGTGACGCCATAACAAACAGTCCTGTGAATCTCGCATCCACCGGATACCCGCAACCTTTGCCAGGTCATCGGTCCACCTTGTGGTAGGCCTTCCAAAACTGTGTTTTCTGGTACGCAGTCGCCACTTCAGAATCTTTTGTTCCCAACGGCCATCAGTTCTGCGAGCAATGTGCCTTACCCTTTGCCATTTAAGTTTAGCGATTCTTTGGGCTATTTCGGCAACCTTGAGTTGAATACTGTATATATGTTTTTAGTAATAAGGTCGATCACAAAATCTTGCTGCTAAAACTACGTGACCTTGGTATACACGGACCTCTTCTGCAATGGTTCAGTTCATATTTATGTGAGCGATCTCAAAGAGTGGTAGTGAATGGCTTCCAATCAGCTGAGTATATCGCAACTTCCGGTGTGCCCCAAGGATCTCATACCGGACCTATCCTCTTCATTGTGTTCATTAACGATATAGTCAACTGCATTAAACATAGCCAATGTTCCTTGTTTGCCGATGATCTCAAAATCTATCGTCAAATAAAAACTCAAGAAGACGTTGCTCTGCTCCAATCTGATTTGAATTCATTGCAGAACTGGTGTGTGGAGAATGGGATGGCTTTAAATGCCAGCAAATGTTATCACATAACATTTACACGGAAAAAGCACCCTATACCATCTACGTACTCCCTCAATGGATCGTTACTTCAGCAAGTTAATAATATACGGGATCTAGGAGTAGTGCTTAGTAGCGATCTTTCTTTTGCCTCACATATCAATAACATAATTGAAAAAGCTATGAAAATGGTTGGATTTATCAATAGAATTGGCAAAGAATTTGAGGGAGTCTCTACTTTAAAAGTGTTATACAATGCCTTTGTCCGTAGTGTCTTGGAATACGCGTCTCCTGTCTCTCCAGACAGGAGACGCTGGGGCTCCCCCCACCTATAATATTTATATAGAGCGAATTGAACGCGTTCAAAAGAAATTTACTAGGTGCTTGCGTTTCAAAGACCAAAAATGCCCATACAGAGCCAATTATCAAGAGCGACTGCGCTACTTCAAATTAGACACACTAAAACAGCGAAGAGATTTGAACGACTTGTTATTGCTTCATAAAATTGTTAATGGGACATATTCAACACCAGACCTACTTAACAAAATCAACGTAGCCGTTCCACGTCACTCACATGTCCGATCCAACCGTACCTTTAACACGTTTGCTACTAAACCGTGTCGCACAAACCTGGGTCACCATGCTCCTTTAAATAGAATGTTGACTTCCTACAACAGAGCCTGCACCGTCGACAGCAGCGTTGATGTTTTCTGTGACAGTTTGTCGAAATTTAAAGCTAAAAGCACTGAATAAACCTTTGATCAGCCGCCTGGTTCTATGTCTTTTTTTTATTTTTTATAATTACTTATTTAAATATTAAGATAATGTAATTTAATTTTTATTTTATTTTGTACCCTTTTTTAATATGATTTAATAATGTAATATAATGTTAATTTTTGACTTAATGTAATAATGATAATGTAATATAATATCAATCTCTGACATAATCTTATAATAATAATAATGTATTACAATTTTAATATTTCTGACTTATTGTAATAATAATGCTATTTAATTTAATGCAAATTATGATTTAATGTGATAATAATGTTATTTTAATTTATTATTAGTTAGTATTCTTTTTTATTTAAATTTTATTTTATTTTGTAAAGGATAATTTATCAATTTTTTTAATCTAATTGTGTTAATTAATTGAGACCTTCTCTGTAAATGTTGTGCATACCTTTAAGTGACTTTTTTACACAGGATGCCCTTATAAATATATTTTTATAAATGTTTTGTAAATAAGTCGTTGGTGTGCCTATATAAATAAATAAATAAATAAATAAATAAATAAATAATCAATCATTCTGTATTTATTTTTGGACCTGAGACTCGCTTTAACCTTTATAAATACTTGTAAAGCTCAATTAGGTATTTTTCCTGCTTTAATATTATAACAAGTTAACCTAAATACTTTAAGTATGAGTGGTTCTATTACAGTATTTACCGAGGCCTTAATATATCTCCAGGAATACCTTTCGAATACTGTAATTAGAGACATAATAGATAAAAAAAATATTATTAAAAAAACAAAATACCCGACTGCACACTAAAAAAAAGAGTAAAACAAGCCCCACAATACAAATTTACTGAATATAATTTATAAATGTTGATGGAAAGCATCGCAGGCGGGGACCAACAGAGGCTTATTTATAGTCATTTCTGTTGTGCACCATTTAGCAGAATTTTCGTTGGTGGCGGTCAAGGTGGTCCCGGTGGTTGGTGGTGGCGGTGGGACTTTTAGGATAAAATGTATCCTATGACACTCCCGTAATCAAGACAAATCTAACGATACCTCATACATCAAAATCCATCAAGCCGTTTAGGCTACAGGAGGTCACAAAGGAAAAGACATACATTACCCTCCTTCTTTGGCAGTCGGGTAAAAAACAATAGGTGTGTGAACGCTGGTGTTCGCTTGTTAAAAGAAAGTTTAAAAGAAATATATTTCAATTCCAAATATTTTAGTTTTTTTTCGAATTCTTATAACCATGGCTTTTATATTTTGTTACTATTATAAAACAGCAGTGTATAAAAAAAAATAGGTAAAAAAACTTTTTAAGTTAAACGGTTTTATGTTAAACATACATTGCAATGTTTAAGATAAATGTACTAAAAACCAAAAAATAATAAAATAGATACAGTCGTGGGAATTATAAACATATGCATAGACTAGACTAAAATAAAACCGTGGGGCACGAAAAAGTATTTTGGGTCTGAGTGTGTTGTGGACGTGAGTTTGTGAACACATCCGTGATACAGGACACAAAAAATATGTATGTTTATTTTATAGTGGGTAGGTATAAAGCATCCTCTGATAACTTCCGCCCTTGGTTGGAGCAGGAGATAGTGTCAGACTCTTACTGACTAAACAACCCACAACGTTTCTACGTTGCGTTAATACCAGGGCCGAGCCCTCCTTTTATATGCAAACCCTTGGTCTCAGTAGGCTTCGACCCTTCTGCAGGATTCTTAGGGTTAGCTGACAACTTCGTGAGGCGCGCGGGAACAGTGCGCGCCGTCGACGAAGATATGTATGTACATTAAATTATCCGTTTAATCGGTTGCGGATATCTATTTTAAAATTCAGTTGAAGATTTGATCCTCATATTATAACTAATTAACTAAAAAGGCCGCTATAGCCACTGTCCATCAAGGACTGAGTGTGGAAAACCGACTCAAAGATAAAGATAAAGGCAAGTTAAATCAAAGTATCGACATTGTCATTTTTTTAAAGTGGGAGATATCAAAGTAACGTCTCACGGTCTTGGTGGAGCGGCAAGGAGTTTTAGACGTTTACTGACTAAAAAACCCACCCGTGTTACTTCGGTTGCTCTTTTCGTTGCAGGGTCGCGATCACTCTTTGATGATCGAACAACTGTGGGTTTCTTTGTTCATTTTATATTCTTATTCATATATTCGTTAACTTAGAAGCTCGATTTTTTACAGCTTCAAGGGACTGCAGACTTTAGTACCTGTATTATATTAACCTTTATAGAAAGTACCTTAATAGAAAGATAATAGGTGTGCGAACGCCGGCTCTTTTTTTGGGGCTCAAGAGCTTTCAACTCCATACATCCACGTTTTCACGAGATAAAGAGTATTGACAGACAGATGTAAATCCTCACAAAGTAATCCTGTAAGGATTACATTTTTACTTTTGACGTAGGTGCGAAATTCTAAAAATAGCTTATATATAAAAAAATATATATATTGGGTTTTCTAACAGCACATGTTAGGTATTATAAGTCCTTGTCAGTTTTCAAGGTGATTTAATGGGCTCCGTACCTCAGAAGGAAAAAAACCGAACACTTGTTGAAGATCCTGTCAAAACTAATTGTGACCAAGGGTTCGTGTCTGAAAGGAAAGCTCTGGCCCTGGTATAAAGGCAACGTAGGTGCTGGGTGAGTTGTTTAGTCAGTAAGAGTCTGACACTATTTCCCACTTCGCCCAAGGACGGGATTTATCATGAGATTAATTTTTACCTACCAGAAAATGAACTCCTGCCCAGTTTTTTAAGTTCCGATTAAAACCTTCAGGCTAGTGGAGTCAGTACTATACGAGGTAGGTATGAGCGATTCAATTAAGTCGCACAAAGGCTCTCCCGGGAGTCATACGATTTGATCTTTATGATAACGAGATTTCGAATTAATTTTCTACCTTACGTATTCTTGCAACTCTGTAGGGAATGAAAAACTGTAGATTTTAATTTTTCGTTCCGTATCGGTAGTAAAACGGTTGGTTTTATTTTGTGCAAAACATGGTTGGGTAAATGTATTGTATTTTGTCAGCAAATGTAGAGGCCCAACTGCAGGACCGAAGCCTACTAGGGCCTTCTAAAAAAAAGGTCCAACCCCGGTATGGTAAGAATCTGACACTGTTTCCCGCCCCGCCCAAGGGCAAGATTTGTCATAAGATGATTTTTTTCCACCAAAAAATTAAATTTTGTGTTTCGGATAGTATTTTTTTTTATTCATTGTAGTCATCTTGTACCAAGCTACGATGTTTTAAAACAACTGGGAACCAGACAAGAGACCGACAGATGATATCAATTATGTTGACCATCCATACAATATGATCTATGTAGAAGCGCCTACATTGGTCTAACTCTATGTTAAAGATCTTCAAGGGTTAAAAATAAGGGTTAATGACCCGCATTTTAAACCCTAGCGTACCAGAGGTACAGGATGAATTATAAAGCTGTAATTACTCACACAAACCCCTACAATAATATGGTTATAAACCAAGCACTTATCTAAATGAATGTGCTCTAATTGGTCTCTCGTAGCAAAACGCTACGCCGTAGCGACATGCTACGCACGTAGCGCGTAGCACGTAGCCGCGTAGGCGTAGTTAGAATACTTGCTTTATTAGTCGTATTATTTTATTTTATTATGGGTACACCATTTAGGGAGCCTTCATAAATATGTGTATATTAACTAGCTATATGGTTTCTATTTTCATTTGAAATCTACACTAATATAATAAGGAGGTAAAGTTGGTTTTTTTGTTTGTAGGAGGTAATCTCTGGAACTACTGGTCCGATTGGAAACATTTTAGCTACAATAGAAAGCTGCTTTACTCCTGAGTGACATAGGCTATATTTTATGTACGCGAGCGAAGCCGCTGACAAAAGCTAGTTCATAATAAAGGTTAATAATACTACAACTTTATCGATCGATATAGTCCAAAAAATCGCTAAACTGAAGTGGCAGCGGGCAGGGCATACTGTTCGTAGAACAGTTGGTCGATAGGAACGAAAGGTTCTAGAGTGGCGACCACGTACCAGATAAAACAATTTCCCAAGATTTTCCACAAATTAGACCGATGATCTGTTAAGGGTCGTGAGATTCTGAAGGATGCGAAACGCAGATCAGTCTTTATGGCGGCACTTGGAGGAGGTTTTTGTACAACAATGTGTAACAATGGACGTATTTTAACTGAAATGAGGATGATGAAATAAAATACGACAAGTTAAGAATTATTAATAATTGTTGTGTCCATAGATATATCAAACAGTAGTCGTGTCAAGTTCAACTAGCTTGTTGAACTGGTCAATCTTCATTTCAAGTTAATGTTATAATAATTGATATTTGTTTCAAAAAAGAGTTCTGTTCCATTCGGATGGGACACAAGAGCAGACTGCGTGAAATAGCTTTTCTAAAACACACGCTGCTCTTTAGCTATGTAGAATTGAATTGGTTACTAAACAAAATAAACATACAAAAATACTCAAGAGCCAAAATGTCTTTTAACAAAAATAAAAGTGACCAAGTCCGAGTTTGAGGTACGTACAAGGGTTCTGTTTTGATTATTTATACATCAGACACTATAAATAGGCAAAAAAATCACGTGTTTCTGTATTGAAGCCTCCTTCAATATTTACTTTATATTATTTTTTTTTGTACACCAAGAATAAAAAAAAAACATTAAAAGGAAAACTTATAAAAAAAAACACAATCGGCGGCCTTATCGCACTAGGCGATAGTATAATTATTTGTCTTTTAAAGTGAATATATACATAATTTTAAAAGAATTTGTGAGACTGATTGCTACTGATTAGGCGTCCTATCATTAAACATAAGCGTAATTAATGAGATAGTGCTTACTTAGAAACATTATTTTAAATGTTATATGAATATAAGGTTATATGTTTGTTATTTAATCTTATGTTGATTATTTTGATCTCAAATTATTATTAGAAAACCAAAGCAAATTAATATAAGATATCACCAAATGAGTGGAAGATTTCAAAGATTATCGTAAGAAGTACAAATTTATAAAAAAAGTCTTAAAAATGTCGTCATTTTATATTCGTTCCACGTTTTGCTGGATCCGCGCTGGATCCAGCTGGATTCAGGTCAATCCAGCAAAAATTCCGCTGGATTGAAAACGCCGCTGGATTGCAATCCCTAATAGGGACAAAGCGACTTTGTTTTATACTATGTAATGATAATTAGTAAATTGGTGTTATAACGGCAATAGAAATACATTATTCTGTGATATAATAAAAAAGGTTTATAATTTCAACTGTCTTGCTGTCATGGTTCAAGAGATACTGACAGCGTCTCGTTTTTACCATATTGGTACAGAACCCTAAAAAGGTCAAAACACACAGCTCTGCTCACCTTTCACAATTTATTAGGAGTTGTATTGTATAATAAAAATAAAGCTCGCATTGTTTACCTCTCACGTACATAAACTCTCGTATTTTAAGGGAGCATTTTGCTTGAAATTTTTTCGAACAAGGGAAGAGCGAGCGATCCGCATTAAGTCAACTCAGGCACTGTCAACATTGAACGTTGATGGTACTTTACGAGACAAGCGATTTTATCTAAACATTTTTTCCCATTTTCTACGCTAATTTATATTTGTTAGTTACGAGTGTCAAAAAAATAAATTAAAATTAACGATAATATGACACGATAGTATGTGCCGTCTTCCAATCCGCACTGGGCCCGCGTGATGCATTATGGCCCATTCCCTCTCCTAAGGAGGCTTGTGTCCCAGCAGTGACGATGATGAGTGTCGTCTTTTAAACTCTTGCTTTAAATCAGTAAAAAAAATCCTATATTTCAACGTTTATAGTTAGTTATTCATCATCATCAGCTTGTAAACGTCGTGGATATATGCCTTCTCCAAGTGTCTTCAGAATAACCGGTTTGGTGCGTCTCGCTTCGTTCGGGTACCTGCGACCCTAATCAGATCATCATCTACGTTGTCCTTCGTTCGTTGGCCTTTTAGACCGCGTCTTCCGGTATACAAAGTTGCCTGCCTATTGCCACTTATGTTTGGCAATTCTTCGAGCTATATTGGTAACTTTAATTCTCTTTTGAATAGTGTTAGTAGATAGATATATTTTACTCTTTATTGCACGCAAAAAAAAACCAACAGAAACTTAATATAGTATTTAATTTACTATAAAAAAGTAGATGTTTTGTTTATAATACACCACAGTGGCACGTAGGCATGCATATACAATGTTCCAAGTTAGTTTAAATAATATAAAAATATTCTACAACTATGACATAACGTCATCTAGTCCCAAGCTAAGCAAAGCTTGTATTATGGGTACTAGACAACTTATAAACATACTTATATATTTCACTTATATGGAACACAAAGGTACAAAAGACGAATAGATCAGGAGATGATTCCTCCAGAGGCTCTTCCGTAAAATTAAAACTTGGACAGCTTAAGGAAAAGAAAAATGAAAAACGTCATTAAAAAAATGTACACAGAATTCCACCACTAACTCTGCTTTTATCGTATTTTTTCTTTTCAGTCAAATCCATCCAAAAGTTGACCGTAAAAATTGCTTTTAGTGATAAGACCGCACACTATTACAACCCATTAATTTTAGGCTTTTACTGTAGTTTTTTTATGGTGTGCAATAAAGGGTTTATCTATTTAAAGGTGACCACTTACCATCAAATGGGCTTTTTGATCTTTAACGTTTTTTTAGTGACATATTAAATCCCCTTGGAATTACGCTTAAAATAAAAACACAACAAACAGAGCTAAATAAACACATACTCATACTATATACACAGATAAAAATTATTTAAAACATTGCAACGATGTACCAAAGCAAAGTCCATTTTTAATACAACTACTCGAAAAACCGCTCTTACCACTACTGCTCGTAGGCATGCACTAGTGCGTTATAGTGCACCAGCTAACCCGAAACAATTTATTGTATTTATCGTATCAGGTACTAAGCGGCCCCCATGAGGCGCCGGTCAACCTCAGTTTATTTATTTCTTCGAAAGTGTAAACGTGGAAAGAAACTGCAGAAGAATTCAGACTCTGTCGCAATGACAAACTTTCTTCACAAATATCAAAGTATGCTATTTCAATCTGGTCAATACATCACTAAAAAGTTTAAGTAAACCTTAACGTAACGTAATGTAAACGTATTACGTCCAGGAGAGAGTTGTGTAAGTTTTGTTCAGTAGAAGAGCTAACACGATGTTAGTATAGGGTAAACTTGTTAAATTACTTAGTACTTGTTCAAGTAGGAACAGCGGAGGCGGGAGCGGGCGTAGAGACGTGGCGTGTTTACATTGGCATCCAGGCGTTTTCTGCGTTCTGTATTGAAAAACTTGATGAAAATGTAGTTCCATTTGAAGTAAGTTGAACTTTCAAGCCCGTCTAGCCAAGATCGTTAACGCTAGTAAACAACGAATCAAATGTATGGAAATTACTTCATTTCAACAAAATTAGTAACCAAGTTCACATTATTCAAAATGGCAGAATGAAATATAATCGTTTTTGCAATGATCATCTACATCCTGCAGTTTTATGATAATAATCAATACTTACGCTGAGGCGTTTCTATTATAGAAAGACGATTCTGTCACGAAACGATCGTAACATGGCTAGGGGTGTTGACTTCGCGAGTGACATCTCCTGCGTTTGTCCTCGCTGCGATTACGCCGCGCGTGACAGTCGCTAACTTACTCGTTATTTAGACCGCACGTGCGTTTCTGACGTGAACACTTGGATATTACAAAATATGTTTGATATTTCGTGACCGCGACTGCTACCGCGCCCGCTACCGCACCCGCCACCGCTCCCGCCACCGCACCCGCCACCGCGTTCGTGACTCAACGTGAATAAGTACTTACTCGTCCCACAGTTTGTGTGATCTTAAACCTTCCACTAATATTAGGTTCAAACTTTTTATATTGTTAGTAATATTTGTTGGATGTAATCTCGTCACGCTCTTTTTCATTTAACTTTTTTGTTTTTGACATGAATACATAAAAAAAAAATAACTTTTATAACTCTACTAAGCTTTACGTGATGTAATTGTTTTATTTGTTTTCTTTTACTGAAACGTTTCTACTAAAAGGTCTAAAAAATTAAGTTGAGAGTTTTATTCTTTTTTGTGTAAATTGTAAAACTATTGTACGATGTATTATTTAACGATATTCTATGGAAACGAACATACCTTTGTGCTGGACCAAGACCACAGTGGGCGTCTTTTGGATGAAATGATGATGTTGTTGAACGTCTCGAGCGTGGAATTGATTTAAATCGAAATTGTAAAATTTAGATTTTTTCAAATAAGCTGCACATCTTTGCTGTTTTTCTGTCTTTGCAGTTGTCATTTAGTATTTACATTATTGTTTTAGTAAAAACTTTATTGTTTTAATTGGACTCGGGTCCAAACAGAAAACTGTGATTCGAGATCGTGGGTATCGCAAAAACTTGCAAATTGAATCACATCGCATTTATGGTCATCTGAACCGATGCTTTGCACGAAACCACGTCGCAGCAATTTACATAACAGGATTTTGCGATGCGGTGTCGTTTCGCATCTCGTCATAGTTTTAGAAAGCCCCCAAAGAGCGTCGTAAATCGACTGCAAATAATGACGTTAATACCCAGCGATCGAAAAATTGAATTCCAATCACAACTTGTGCTATCGCTAGTCGAATCAAATTGCGATCACTTCGTGGATAGCAGCAGTTGCGGGCTCGTGCGCCGCAGATAATAGAAAACTTGACATATCTGATCTCTGGCTGACCCTTAAGTCTTTACTTGCCTTTTGAAAGGCAGAGAAGACAAACATTTTTTTTGCATTTGAGTGTCATTTAAACTAAAAAGAAAATGACGTAATCGGCTTGTAGGTTTTTTTATGGCAGGTAAAAATCATCCACTTAAGCGGAGCTGGAAACAGTGTCAGACTTTCTTGACTTTCACACTGGGGCCAAGCCTTCTTTTTAGAAATACCCTGGGCACCAGTTCATTATATTGTACTTAAAATTTCATTACGTACTAATAATGTTATGTTGTGTGACATAGGTCCACACTCTGGACTAAAAGGCTTAGTTAGATTACCATTTTAAAGTTTAAAACTCATCAACTAACGTTGTTAAAGCAAATATTTAGTTGATAGCTATTTAGATTCGACCGTTAGACGAAACAATTTGATCCGTCCCAAATGTTTTTCATTTTTAGATTAACAAGATTTAGGGATTATAAAGAGCTTAAATTGATTTGGTATTTGTTGTGCAAATTCTAGTGAAATTAGTTGGTGTATAATATATTTTTTAAACGAGTTTACACTATAGGAGCCAAGCACTAGATGAACACAAGCCGAGCTGTGTAATAGCTTTAAGGTTGCATCATTTTGCGTGAAATAAACTGTTTTCTTTCTTTCTAAAAAAACCACAATAGGCGGAGAGCGTTCGAGCATGAACCAGATGCTCAATGCGCGTTCATTTGAGGCTTGTAAAAGTACCTAGTGCTGGTAAAAGTATAGTGTGGACCGCTCACTATACGAATTTATGTTCGGCTCCTTACCTTTACCTTTTTTTAAAAATACAAATTGTAACTACAATACAACTACAAAATGGCACAATCTAATCCGAACTTCTATAATGTTTTCATAACTTTGTGACGTAAAACGCGTCCAACGATTACTATTCTCAAACGTGAAAAAAACCGACGATTGACGAAACACAGTCGAGCACGGAATTGACGTTCGAAGCGCGCTCATTTGAGGCTTACTTATAAGTCGTTACACACCATACGAATTTATGCTCGGCCCATGCTCTTCTTGTGCTCGGTTTCTCTAGAAGTAAAAAATAAAAATGTGTCTATCTAATTCTAGAGCGTAGACACATTTTATATATTTTTTTAATAAATTGCAACTACAATAATTTCGAAATAGCTTATAGTAATCTAAACTTCTATAAGTAATGTTTTCATAACTGTGTGATATATGAGCCTATTCTGTATTTCTAGACGCATAACATGTTGCTTTTATTATTATGAATATCAAAATTCTAAAGTTGTACGGGTCTCTATGCTTTCATAGTAGAAAACCCTTTATTAGGAGCACTTTTATCATTTAAATTGTAGGTATGACTTTACGTTGTGAATAAAGAAGCCTAGCAAAATGTTTATCATCTCAGACCCTGTCGAACAGTCACATTACAAAGTAATTTATACCTTCCACTCTTAAGATTAAAGTCTAATTTCCCTCTTCATTGTTCATCTGAGAATTTAAAACTAATTTAGTATAATTCACGGTCGCATGCCTTCAATGATTAAGCGCAAGGTTTTAGAAGACGTTTCAAGTCTCATCAGCGTAATCAAATTCTTTTAATGATCCGTCTCTGAGGAAATCCTAAGGTTAAGGGCACGGTAGACCAGGGGCGTAGCGAGAAATAGTTTAGAAATGGGCAAAGGCACGTGGTCTTTTTCTTTCATAAACTCGGAAATGCAACAGCCATTGTTAGAACCGTTGATATATTAAAACGACACATTACGCGCTAACATCATAATCATAAGACTTGGACTCTAAACGCACACATCTATACTACCTCTGGTCACTGATAGAGACCACAGGTCACTGGGAGTGATATTGCGTTAGAAGCCGAATGTGTGTGATCGTCGCGACCGAAGTGAAATCGTGACTATTGTCACAATTTCAGCGGTCGACATGCCAGAGGCAAGTCAACTATTTTTTGCTGTTTTGAATTAATCTAAGGTTGCAACCCAGCGATCGACAATATCGTCGCTTACCATCAAGTGAAAAAGGCATCAAAAGAGAAGGCTCTCTTTCTTTCTTCTATTATATAATCACCTCGTCAGTAAAAGACTGACACTATCTCCCGCCCCACCCAAGGGCGCGGAGATGTCATTGGATGATTTTTTTTCACCAACGATAGGAACTGTATTATTTTTATAATAGAGTCCTTCTTAAACCTTCGTTTAAGAAGGCCGAGGCCGTGGGCGACGGCACACATCGCCCACACCTACCTACGCCACTGTGTTGGACACGCCATCTTGTTGAGTGATTGGAGCCGTTAAGACGATCCTTCCTTTAATGGAAGAGACAATTAGAAATACCTCGGGGTTTAAGATTGGATTTAATGTATCTCATCCAAAGGACCCGCTAATTCTTTGACCTTCAGCCCGTTTTGTCCGCGACCTTTTGTTTTTCTTCGTAAATAGGTTCCGCTTCAATTTATTGATCTTTTCTATTTGTTGTCTACCTTTTTAGGACCTCGCTTACTTTATTTGATGATGATCGTGACGAAAAAAAACAGTATTTCAACAAGTTAGGCGAACACAAATAATAATAATAATAATAATAATGTTTTATTAGCATAAATATAAATTTGACACAAATAAAGTACATAAAAAAAATGTCATACAGATAGTCAATTTTTAATTTGAACCCTGACTCCTAAACTAGGAAGATCCTGTATCTTAGGAGGCAGTGTCTTCGCATACATAATGGACAAGTAAATTATGACCGTAAAGAGCGTAACAGGTTCATATAGTTGCATTACAGTTTAAAATGCATACCAACAAGGTAAGAAAAAAAAAAAATATAGAAGTAATTGTGATATATATATATATATTTAAAGATGTATTTGTTTAGTTATGGCGTATGTATACTATGTATAGATGTGTGTAGTGGGTGTGTATATAGTGTGAGTGTAGTGTACGTGTAATTTTGTGTGTGGTGTCAAACGTTGCGTGAATTGTGTGAGCAAGAGGTGATTGTGGTGTGAATATTAGAGATTAGCAGATCCAGGCAAGTAGACTTTCAGTAGTCTCGTAGTCTTGGCTTTTTAACCACTCCACAATTTTGAGTTTAGCCTTATAAGCGTTTAATTCTATTATGTTTATTTTTTTATTTATTTTTGTATATAAGTGTGAGCTTAGAACGTAGTGTTGACGCTTAGCAAAAGCGGTCTTGTGTGTTACCGTGAGAATGATAGGCTTATTTTTGCGACGTGTTGGGTCTGGTGGCGGTACCTTAGTGTGTGTTCTCAATACAGATCGTAGCACAAACAGTTGCCTAACGGTAAGTACATTTGCATCTTTATATAATTGTGTAGTGGGATACTTAAAGTTCTTCTTTAACATCACCTTTAGAACAGCTCTTTGTGCCCGTTCCAGCTTGAGAAACTTTGTACGGGCTGCGCCTCCCCACACTGTGATACAATAAGTGATAACAGACTGACAGATGGCAGTATACACCATTCTAATCGTGTTGAAATCAGCAGACGATTTAAGCAGCTTGAATACGTAAATCATTCTTCTAACTCTTGTACTGATTGTTTCCAAGTGAGAGTGCCAGTTGAGACCGCTATCGATAACCACACCCAAATACTTCAGATGATCTACTTCACGAAGAGAAAAGCAAGAACAAGGTGAATAGCTATTACAGGTGTGAGCGTTAATGATGAAACCTGAGGGAGGTTTAGTACTAGGGTGCAATCTGAAAGGGATGTAGTAGGTCTTATCCAGGTTAAGAGTAAGAAGATTTAGCTGCAACCAATTGATGACAGATTTAAGTGACGTTTCGCTTGAAGCTTTTAGTTGATCCCAATCTGATCCGTGAACAATGATTGCAGTGTCATCAGCGTATGAAAATATTTTGGAATTTGAGAGGGGTAAACAGCAGAGCCCGTTGATATAGACCTGGAAAAGGGTCGGGGCAAGAACACTTCCCTGCGGCACGCCGAAGGTAGTGGTTTGCTCCCTACTAACGTGTTCGCCAACTCTAACGCACATTTTACGGTTAGTGAGATAGCTTGCAAAAAAGTCATGAGCTAAGCCACGTATGCCGATGCCCTCCAACTTCGACAAGAGGGTGGGAACAGAAACTGTGTCAAATGCCTTTTTTAAATCCAGGAATAAACCTAGGCAATACTGTTTTTCATCAAGCTTTCTTGTAACAAATTCAGTCAAGTTGAGGATAGCGTCTTCTGCTGAGACTCCTTTTTTGAAACCAAACTGATTTTGTGCAATGAGGTTATTTTTATTAAGGTACTGAGTAAGCCTTGTGTTTATTAATTTTTCGAAAATTTTAGAAATAGACGAGAGGACTGAAATAGGCCTATAATTGTTCATACAGTCTCTGTTCCCACCCTTGTAAATTGGGTGAACCACAGCCTTTTTAAATGCCTCTGGAAAAATTCCAGTAGCAATTGAACGATTGAAAATGTGCTTTATTGCAGGTACGAGAATGTGACGACACTGTTTTAATAAATTTGTTGAGATGCCATCCCAACCGGTAGCCGAATCTCGTCGGAGCTAAGTAATGGCATTATTTATATCCGATTCATCAAATTCAAGTAGAACTAGAGAGTTAAGGGGAACGTTATTATGGGGCTGTGTCCACTCGTTGGGGGGCATTGCAAGACGCGAGGTGATACTTGACGCGAGATCCCTACCTATATCCGCGAAGTACTTACACACACGATCAACGGCTGCTTGAGAATTTGGTTCAATTTTTAATAAGTTTGTTGAAGATGTGGGTGTTTTTTTATAATTTGTAATGTCTTTAATTTTTTTCCAGAGTGTTTTAATGTTTGATTTGGCTTTCTCTAACTCAAACTTTTCGGATTGAGCTTTTAAGTTACGTAATATAATGTTACAGTGGTTACGATAGCGATTGTAGGTGATTCTTAGGATGTCATTATCAGGTGACCTTCTGGTGTTCATGTGAAGCAAATCACGATGACGAATACAACGCATAAGACCCGGCGTTATCCATGGCTTAATATTTCTGTCTTTTTTGGGGATTGTGACCACATATGTATGTGTTTTTATCAGGCCCTGGATAATTCCGATTAGTTCGTACGCGGCGACATTCGCATCATCCATACTCAAAATATGCGAGAGGTTCATTCCTTCAATTTCCTTAACCAGCTTAGCGTAGTCCACTCGGGATATAGTTTTTTGAGGTTTTTTGGGAGATTTTATGTCTTTGATATGTAACAAAAGAGGCTTGTGATCCGTAATATGTGATTCCAAAATTAATGTTGTTGCTTGTGTTATTGATTGGAGAATTATATGATCAAGGCAGTTTACTCCACGCGTCGGCATGTTATGAGCAGGCAAAAGGCCATGTAATGCACATAATGTTAAGTAGTCAGTGGCACGGTCATCATTATTAGAGGATTTAATGTCAACGTTAATATCCCCCACGATAGCAATAGTTTTAAATATTTTTAGTTGAGAGAGTACAGTATCTAAACTACGTAAAAAACATTGAAATTGTTCTCTCTTACTAAAAGATGGCGAGCGGTATATCGCGACTATTGTTACTTTATTATTAATTTTGCATATGAGACAGTTCGCATTTGTGAAGTCTGGTTCTTCAACAGAGCAGCTTAAAGTTTTTTTAGTAAATATCACGATTCCGTCATTTTGATTTTGTGTATTCGATGTGTAGTGTGAATTATATCCATCCAATATGGGAACATTCATAACTTTACTCAACCAACATTCTGTGAGAACTATGACGTCACATTCAATATTAATAAGAGACAGCAACACCAGAAGTTCACTGAAATTCCTATTAATGCTCCGAATGTTTAAGTGAAGAATTTTTAAGCTAGAATCTGTTATATCAATAAAGTCTGTACACTTTTCCGGAGGACAAACATGCACTTTCGCAATTTCAAGGTTATCTAAGTCATCAGAGACATTATCAATATTATTAGCCATTAATTATAAGTATAGATAGCAAAACAACAATTCAAAATAACCGAGTTTAACTGCGTATACTCTGTAAAATATAATTGTACGTGTTGGTGCCTACATTTACTAACGAAACCAAAACCATAACCCGATACAATCAGTAAAATCAATGAACTAAACATATGTATTAAAAGTAAACAAAACATCGAGTCGCAACTTACTATTATGATGGCTGAGTTACATAACGAGCAGCTGTTGAGATTATGTGCAAGAATGAGTGTGGGTGTATGTTGTGGTGTGTTATGCTTGTATTTTTGTATATAGTGTTTGTTAATTAATGTTGAACTTGTAGTGAAAGGACAGATCAAGATGAATCTATAATATGTTGTGTGTAGAATGTATGAATTAATATATAGAATAAACTTACTTACAGATTTCATTCTGGGTACATTTTGCATAAGTATATAGTCGTACCATAGTGGTATACATTTCAATATGAAAGAATACGAAAGCAATAACAGATACCATATAACTAACACAGACACTATAAGTCACTGAGTTAATAGATTCGTCACTAGGTTGGTAAGGCAGCGCTCTGATTTAATGAGTATCTGCTGGGCTCCTGTTTCTTTACGGAGAAAAATGTTGCCATGTTTTATCCAGCAAAACATGTAGTTTTGATTCTTTGCAAATTCCCTGGCCCTGAAAAATAGTTTTCTCATGCTTGAAGGTAGATGTTCTGCAACATAGATGGGCTGCTGGTTACCAGTAAAACCGATGTTGTGTGTATTCAGTGTATCACCTTTGGGCTGTTTTTTATTGTAGTTGCGCACATTGGTGATCAGTTGGTTTTTTGTATGCACAGTCTGGAATTCGGTAATAATAGGTCCAGCTGCACCTTTTTTGCCTGGGAGGCGATAAACGTCCCGAATCTCCAGTTTTGACAGGGGCATATTTACAGCCGTACTTACTTTCTCAACAATGGTGGACAGATCGGAGATTGTTTCATTCTCTTTAGTAGGTATGTTCCTGAAAACTACACAAGATGAGCGTGTGGACTGTTGCAGGTCTTGGATTTTATTTTCGAGCTCGTTTATACAGTTTTTATAAGCACGGTTCTCCTTTCTCAAGGTATCGATTTGCTGTCGCATATCCTCAAAACTGGTATTAATGTATTCCATTGATCCTTTAATCTCCAGGTTGACTGTCTGTATTGAAGAGTTTTGGAGTTTAAGGTCTGCAATCTCCGCAACAAGTTTATCCAACATCGATGATTGCTGTGCGTATAGTTTATTAACATGTTCATCGTGTTCCTTTTTCCAGGATTCGAGAAGTGTTCTTAGATCCGAGTCAGAATCGACGGGCTTGCTGTCCGGCGACGGCGGCGCGGGCGGGGACTGTAAACGTCGTTTGTTGTAACGCTTACTGGTGTTTATGCTCGTATTATCACTGCATAAAGTTTGAGGAATGTCCATGTCAGATAACGACTTCGGTACCGTGATTTTTATGTTCGTGGCTTTTGCAGGTGGAGGTGTATGCTGCAGGCTAGACATCACGGGCGTGGTGATTATGTAAGGTGAAACGAAGTAAAACCGCTAGTTGGAATGAAGTTGGTTCTAGAAGATCCACGGGTCTTGCATACATGCGCACACGCGGCAATATCGGTGTGTGACGACACTGATGGAGCAGGTAGCTGAGCGGGATAGCAATTACGCCACCGTCCTGGTCCCGCGGAGGTGAAGGCGGGCGCGCGGCGACCGCTCGCTGCTCGATGACACAAAAATTGAGTTTAAACGCGCAACGCGAAATTATGCAAACACTATGCACTTAACGGATCGTAAAGGTTAAAGTTCTGTGAATAGTTAATTGATTTTAAACCGAGACAGTTAAAAATTTCTGCACACGTCCGCTCTCGAACAAGGCACGAGGCGAAGGGGGAATGTACAAATGTACTGACACGCAGATTTTTATTGACGATTTCCTTGAGTTTGGTCCCATAGTAAAAGTGGTTTGTTATCATAACTACAATTACGTGTTGAGGTATCTTTCACTAATTACCAGTCACCCTATATAACTGGGTGTTTGTGTTGAATAATTTCCTGATAAATGATTAGGTACTGTTAATAACACCGCTGCCATGAGGTAGTGTTCAGTTATCGAAATTTTTTTCACAAAAAATAAAACTATTGACTAGTTGTCGAATACATTGGTCCTTGTGTAGGACTTCACAAAGTTACACAAAACCTTTTTTAAATTGTAAGGACAGTCCTAATTGGTAGAAACGGTCTCTTTTATCTCTTTTTACGTGTTGTAAAAGTTTCGGCCTTTCTCGTAAAACCTTACTTTTTACTTTCGTGTTCGAGTATTTTAAACCGTATTATAGTTCATTGACCCGAGCAGTGAAAGGCAAAAACCTTTTTGTAGTTTGATTCGATTTGATGTTAGAGAAGAACAATCAATTGAATTCTTAATAGGTTTGTTATTCATTAAACAACCTTATTTTTAGTATATGCGAAATCCGAAACACGATCGTGTTTAGTATTTTTAAAGTAGAGAATCTTGTGAAAATCCCAAAGTTGTAAGCTGGTCGCCCACACAAACCCATGGTCACCAGGCCATTCAGGCTACTGAGGGGCTGTTTTGCTCCAACTGTGCGCTGGCGCCTAGTGCTCGCTATTTATTTATTTACTAGCTTCTGCCCGCGGCTTCGCCCGCGTACATAAAATATAGCCTATGTCACTCAGGAGTAAAGCAGCTTTCTATTGTTGCTAAAATTTTTCCAATCGGACCAGTAGTTCCAGAGATTACCTCCTACAAACAAAAAAACAAAAAAAAAATAAAAAAACAAACTTTACCTCTTTATTATATTAGTGTAGATAAGAAAGGACTAAAGGTACACTGGCGGACTTAATACCTTAGGCATTTTCAATCAACCAAGGGTGGTGAAGAGAAAACATGGCAGGTGCATTTGGTGGTGTGGTGTTGTACGTGTTAGAGTGGGTGGTTGTGACACTATTAAAATATTTTTGAAAAAAAAAAAGCATGTTATATTTTTTTTTGGAATCGACTCAGTACTATTCCGAACAAACTAAATTAAGTTTTCACATAGGTTTACTAAAAATAATGTTGTATATTTATAAGTACTAGATCTGTAAGCTTGGGTAAAGCTAAAGCCCAATTCGAAAGTGCGGTCATAAAACGGCCTCTACATACTCTAAGAGAAAACTTTCAAAAGTATTCCAATTAATAGTTTAAACAGTATATGGGTACTGCAGTAATCCTCTTTAGAGGGTTTAGGACTAAACACACATGTAAACTTCTATTACACTAATATTATAAAGATAAAAGTTTGTGAGTGTATGTGTTGCAAAATAAATGTGCGTTTATTACGTCATTTTCTTGAACAGCTGGACGGATTTGAATGAAACTTGGGAAGTGAATAGATTATGTCCTGGGATAGCGCATAGTTTATTTATTATTTAATTTCCTGCAACATAAAGGTATAAGGACGGACTTTAATACCTGAGGCATTTCAATGCCTCTACCCAGCGTAATTGTGATAGTTTTTATCGTCAGAGCAGCGGGCGAAGCCGCTGCCACCAGCTAGCACTTGGTTATTTATTATTTAATACTATATGTACATAAAGGTACAAACCCGGGGCCGAGGGTTGGTGCGAAAGCATTACACCGGGGCTTTGGGAATAAGGCAAGGAAAACACGGGGTAGGTTGTTTAGTCAGTAAGAGTCAGAAACTGTTTCCTGCTCCGCCCAAGGGCGGAATTCGTCATTGGATGATTTTTACCAACCATAAAAAAAAACATAAAATAAATAAAGGCGGACTTAATGCCTTAGGCATTTTCTACCAGTCAACCTTTAAAAAAGCTTTAATATAAAGCTGAAGTTTGCTAGGTTGAACGCGCGATAATAGTTTTTTTTTATATAAACTAGTGCTTGACTGCGAACCCACCTGGTGGTAAGTTAGTTATAAAAAAGATAGACACAGTTTTCAAAAATCATCCTATGACATGTCCCACCGTTGGGCGGAGCGGGAGATATTGTCAGACTTTTACTGACTAAACAACTCACCCCGTTTCTTATTTACCTTTCATATCAGGACCGAGCCTTCCTTTTAGAAGTAGACTCTTGGCCCCAGCAGGCTTCGACCCTGACTGCTGGCAGGCTGGGCCCCTACGGTTAAGATAAACACTAATTTGAGTTTGTAAGATAAGAATTAGGACTACTATTAGCCCGATATGCCTAATTTTATAGAAATAAATCTCACTTTAATATGTGACTAAAATATTTTTATTACGTTCAATTCTTATAGTACCTACGGAATGGCTTTTTAATATATCGTATCGGATGATAAATTAGTTCTAAGCCTTTATTGTAATAACATAAATTCTACGATAACTATTACTACTACCCTAAACAAACTTTTTTGGGATTTATCCTCCCAAACCAACATGCGTTCAGTATTATTAACATTCTAATACATCACACAAGATTGAACGGGAAACCTTTTTTTACGAAATGTGGTCAATATCCTTATTTTGAAAATATTATTGAATTGGATAGATCGTGTTTTGGCAACTTGAGACGATGACGGTATGGCGACTGTGTTGCGTTGGTTCGATTCCCGCATTGTATAAATAGTTGTATAACCTACAGATAGTTGTCCTGGGTTTGGGTGTCTTGTATCCTGTAACGCTATTGGGCAACAGAAATACTTCACGTTCCAAATATTTCCGATGTTAGCGCGCCAAAACTAGTTCCAAATTATAGTAAACGCTGCATCAGGCGATTTGTTGACTAACAGTGCTGGATACCTTAGACGCCGGCGGGATTCCGATCCCAATTTCCAGCCACCGAAGGCGTGGGCTTGCGGACGGTGAGGAATGGGTAGCTCGCCGTCCGGTCGTCTGGTAATAGTCCGGACCAAGCCAGGTCGTCGACGGCGCACTCTTTTCCCGCGCGTTTTAGGAAGTAGTCAGCAAATGTAGAGGCCCAACTGCAGGACCGAAGCTTTTTTTTTTTCAAATAAATTTATTAAACTTTTAAAATACATGTTTTCCTTATACCTAAAAACTCGCCAAACTTTGACGTTTGAAGGCGAGAAGCGCTCTTTTACATAATAGTGCACCACCTTTGTACACACTTACTTTTGTATCACATTTTGTTTACATCTTAAATACACCTTGTCCGGCTCCTGAGAGAAAGTTCGATCCCGGTATGAAGGTTAAGAATGAAAGTGGTGGGTAGTTTAGTCAATAATAGTCTGACACTGTTTCCCGCTAAGCCCAAGAGTCGAATTTGTTATTTGAAGATTATCCTCCCATAAAAAACAAGTTTTCAATGAAAAAAATTTTTTTCATAACAAGCTTTTATAGCGGTGGTCTATGCTTATATAAATAAAACTCGTCAAGACGATTCACACGAGCCCAAACTCGACGTGGTTGTGCCGTTTAATTACAGAGTTCCTATGGCTACCTCGCGATTCCATCATTAGATCAGCTCCATGTCATCATAATATTGCATTGTCATCCGAACTAAACGTGTATACCAAATTTCAGCTCAATCGGAAACCGGGAAGTGGATCAAATTTAAGTTGCAAGATTTGATTACAGAACGACAGAAAACGGGACAGGTGAAAGTAAATAAAAGCTTGTAAAAAAAAAAAACTGCTGATATCGTAGTTCGGAACGTAAGGTTGGTATTAGTAAGTACTACTTCTTTAGACGAGCATCTTCCCACAAAATGTACATTCCTGATTCTTTAGACGAACTTCTTCGCTCAAAAAGTATATACTTACCTTGCCACATTGCAAGATTGAATAGCGCCACCCTTTATCGAAAGTGATTCCCACCGTGTCCTTATGGTCAAGGGTACAACAAATCAGTCAGAGAGCTCGAACTTGGCATTGAAGGCAAGTGTGATTGGATTGGAAAGTAATGAGCCAGCGAACGATCTGGTTTAGTCGCTTTTCCATTCCAGGGGACTGTTGTTTATCTCTGAAGAGATTGATTTGACGGTAGATTTAGCTGATGGTTCGCGGTTGATGGTAGTTTTATTGAGATGGGCTCTGGCTTTTCGTTTTCATTAGTAATGTGTTTTGTGAGTACATACTGGTAGATAGATTGTGATATTTGCTTTTTTTATTCTTCCAATTTTCGGATTGTAACTTCTGTTAATCATACCTGTTATTGTTTTTTTTTTATGGTGGTCAAAAATCATTTAATGACGAATCCCGCTCTTGGGCGGAGCGGAAAACAGCGACAGGACTAAACACCCCACCCCGTTCCTTCCCAGCCCTTCGCACTGGGGCCAAGCCTTCCTATCAGAAAGAGACCCTGGTAGTAGTAGGCATACCTTTTATTGGTTTGGGAAATCATAAGATATTTTTTTCCACAGAACGAGAGGTTTTTAGTCAGAATTTTACTGACTAAAAGCTGCCGATGTTCCTATCCTTATCCTTTTTAAAATCCAGGATTCCGTTATCTCTTTCAAATAACTTCGCAGCTATAGAAGGCATCGGCCACTTATATTGATATCTCTTTGAGGCTCGTTTGAAACACAACGCGCCGTTTTAATTTATTGGATTCTTAAACTAGTCAAGTCAACCCACGCCACCATCAGGTAAGCAGTGATGTAATCGTTGATGGTGAGGCGCACTAGTTTATTAAGAGCCTATTCACTCTAGCCTTAAAGACACCTAAATTATAAATCATACGGAAAGACCGCTACAGGTTTACATGGGCACTTATAAAACACCATTAGATAGCGTACTGAAAACAAAAAGCGTTATTAGACTTATTTATAATATTTAATTTAATTCTTAATTCTTAATTCTTTATTGTACACCAAACAGTATATAAAAAAAAGAGGATTACAATAATAATGTAAATTTTCAATTAATTAAATAAATAATAATTGTTAATTTTCAATTTTTTATAATGTAATTTTTTTTTTTGTAAATTTTCATTAAAATTTATTTACATATTCTGCTTAATCTGACATCACAAAACTTTTAATTAAGGAAGCCGGTTTCTTAATGAATTAAACTTAATGCGGAATCTGAAAGCTTTGCCAACAGTAAGGCAAGGCTATGAAACTCGAAATTAAAAAACATTAAACGGATTATAACGCTTCGTTACCGTCGACTGAAATTGAAAATAAATTAAACGAATGGAATCGCTAATAAAATCTAGTTGTTCAACGGACAATAAGACTGTCTGTTCAATAAGGTTTTATATTGTTTTCGAAGCTATTCAATGCTGTCCGTATGTCAGTTATAATGAAGGCTGGTGCGTCTGCATAAAGCGAAAACATCCGGGTAAACATTTTCACAAGTTTTTTGCTATTTCATGAAAAAGATTTAGGTTAGCTAAATAGCTAAAAGATTTAATTTAGCTAAATCTTTTTAAAAGATTTAGTTAAACTGTAGGTTGAGTGAGAGCATTGGTGGCCGAGTGGCCATGGACTCGACTAACGGTTCGTAGGTCACTGGTTCAAACCTTGAAAAGCGCTTTGTGTAATTTATTTCATCATCAGTGTTCTTAAAATACTGAAGGAAAACGTACCACATTTTCTCATTTCCTTTAATTCTGACTGGCCTGTTGGTCTAGTGGTTAGAGGCTCTAATTGCTATGCGAGTTCGATTCCCACCCAGGACAAATGTTTAAGTAAATTTAATTTTATTGTATTTATGATTTAATGTGATTTTATTTTGATTTTAATTTTATTTTCTAATTTTAATGTGATTTTATTTTGATTTTATTTATTTTATTTATTTTGATTTTAATTTTATTTTCTAATTTTTAATGTGATTTTATTTTGATTTTAATTTTGATTTTCTAATTTTAATGTATTTTATTTTGATTTTAATTTTATTTTCTAATTTTGATGTGATTTTATTTTGATTTTAATTTTTTCATATATAGGTATATTCTAATGTAATTATGGACTATGCCTGAAATAAATGATTTATTATTATTATTAAGTGATGAGTTCAATCATTTGTTCTGTTTCTGGGTGTATCTATAGTATGAAAGAAAGTATTTAGAATTATACAAGTATGTTTATCAGTTGTTTAGTATCCATAAAACAAGATCTGCTTAGCTCGGGATTAGACGACGTTGTGTGACAGTTATGGAATATATATAATTGCAGACGTCGTCACGGGGTGGCACTAGTCGTTGACGTATAATGAAACTCGATAAAGTAGAATATAATAAAACTCGTTTAGGGCGGCTTGCACATCTCGGTTAAATCTAGATTTAGTGTGATTTAAACTCAGCTTAAGCTTAAATCGAACTTAACGCATTGCACGACATCGGTTTAGCGTAAAACTAGACTTAAAGAAATGTCAAATTTAAACCGGCATGGTAGGCGGTTTAAATTGCTAATTCTAGATTTAGTGAGTGATATAAACAATAGCAAACGTCAGTTTGCGTCAAGGATCTTGTATCTTTATCCTACGAATAGTCTGGATTGATGACGAAGCAATATTGCAAACTCTTTATCAGCAAACAGCACGCTAACATGGAGTGTAGTCAAAGTCAGTTAACAAAGGCGGAAAGGTTTAACAGTTTGTAAGAGTTTGTCACACTCAAGAACTCTGTGTTCAAAGGCTTTTTTTTCCATTTTTAGGCTAATTTTTGCCAATACTTGTAAAGTTACAACGTGCGCACTATTGACCAAACTTTTTGCGACACTAAAAGCTTCTGCTAAATATCACCCGGTAGTCCGTCTTACCTCGCTACCCCATTTCTTAACCCATCTTCCTTTAAATTATGATTTTCTCATTACTTTTAATGTTTTCATCACTACTGCTCTCAAAACGGTGAAGGAAAAACAATCACAAATCCACACTGGGCCCGAATGGTGGATTTGTAGCGACATCTATGACGCCACATTGGAACTACAAGAATCCTGCATCGCGCAATGAAAGTTCTCCGCGCGATTAGAACATATACGACAGCCCGTCAAATCAAGTCAACTATCGGGCAGTAGCCCACCAGACTATAACACCTGTCTGGTCGGAGGATCCTCCCTTTTCAACGGAGGTATGTGGGACTTTATTCTCTGTTCCACTTCCCTCCAAAGATTATTGCCCATTCCTTCTCTTAGAGAGGAGCCCTGTGTCCCGGCAGTGGGAATATTAAAAAGGCTGAACGTCAAGTCTATGTAATTATTGTACTAATAACATAATTTGTCCCGTAATACGTAGTTAGTGTATGGTCACACTAGATGAACGAGATAAAAATCCCATGTTTTAACTTTACTCTTCAGAACTTTTTTGAGGTTGTCGTAAGCTTTCCAGTCACTCTTTTATAAAATCCTTGGTTTTTTATATTTGAAACGTTCCATACCTCCAAAAAAGTTGTAAAATATCCAGCACAATTATGAAAAATGGAACGCAAATGAATGAACGAAAAGAATGAAACGTGTTAAGCTAGGTTTAGTTAAGTCGAGTAGATTTCGACACGAGCAAGACGCTACTAATACAGTTTAAGTTAAGTCGAGCTTAATGACTAATGCGACTTTAACAAAATCTAGTTTTAAGAGCAAGTCGTGCAAGCCGCCCTTAGACACTAAAATAATACACACGGTTGTCGCTGATCTTCATTTGTTGGAATATCGCCGGCCGCCGTCGAGTGTCAACAGTTGCTGTCGACGTGTCGACGGCTACCGCCGACAGCTCGATTTCTGTTTGTGTGTTTGTGTACATTTTCCAGTATAAAGAACATGGTAATAAATGGGCCCCTGCTACTGGGGCCCGGTCCAGTTTCTGAAAGAAAGGTCCGAACCCGGTATGAGGGCTAAGGGTTGATGCGAAAGCGGAACACCGGGGCCCTGGAACTAAGGTAGGAAGGAACGCTGGGTTGTTTAGTCAGTAAAAGTCTGACAGTTTCCCGCCCCGTCCAAGAGCGGGATTCGTCATTAGGTGATTTTTCTCACCACAAAAAAAGTGTGAATGCTTGAAGCAATATTTAGCTTACTTTATGTTTGTGTACATTTCCCAGTATAAAGAACACGGTAATAAATAAATTTACAATTCATGATGTATCAAACCCATAAAATTTGCGTACAAAATTCATTTACGTTGCTAGAAGGCGTTAAAATTATTCATGTTCTTCGCAATACCTGGAAGCTTCGAGTTTAATACAGTGATAGATAGGTTCTCAACCTTTTTTTCAAACACGACACGTGTTTAACAAAAATAGAAACTATTGTTTCTTTTTTTCTTTCATATGGCAACTTGTTTACAATTAATTCTAAGATTGTCTAAAAATTTTTTAATCTTTATTGATGAGCTTTGTCATAATATTGACCTCGTTGCTCCATCGTACCCAAACTTTGAATTTTAAGTTATATCAAATGATTGTGATAAATTGTGTATTTTGCCTCGTAAGCTAAGCCTTTATGGCTTTAGCTTTTTGTTATTTATTATATTTATATATATTTTATTTTGTTATAAACACCGATTTCTAACATATGTAGGATGCTAAACAAATTTCTCCAGAGGCGTTCGCCTCGCGATTGTTATAAGTTCAATTAAACAACTATGAACTGAATCATCGCGTCTATTTTAACATTTGATTTGGTTTTCATTTCCTGATGTTCGAAACACGTTGCAGTGCCAGTGGCCACTAGTGTTTCCAAGTTCTATTGGATTAACAAGTTTTCAATGAAAATATTTTTTTTCATAACAAGCTTTTTTAGCGGTGGTCTATACTTATATAAATAAAACTCGTCAAGACGATTCACACGAGCCCAAACTCGACGTGGTTGTGCCGTTTAATTACAGAGTTCCTATGGCTACCTCGCGATTCCATCATCAGATCAGCTCCATGTCATCATAATATTGCATTGTCATCCGAACTAAACGTGTATACCAAATTTCAGCTCAATCGGAAACCGGGAAGTGGATCAAATTTAAGTTGCAAGATTTGATTACAGAACGACAGACAACGGGACAGGTGAAACTAAATAAAAGCTTGTAAAATCGAATCATTTTTTGAAACAAACGGTGATTTTGTGTTTTCGATCGGGACTAATAAAAAATACTTTTTTTGAGGTGAGAAATCATCCAATGACATCTCTCATTGGGGTGAAAGGAAAGGAATTGTTAGACTTTTATTGACTAATTTTATTCTAGATCTATGTCTTCAGTTGTCTTTTACATTATTTTAAGAGCCACAGCCACTCTTTCAAAATCTTTCCTTAAATTAAAAAAAATCGAAATAAATGAACTATTTAGGTACCGACTACAAAATTGACTATTGTCAATTTTATTTTGACTTGGTTTAGTATGTTGATATTAAACTACCATGGCACTAGTGTTTGCTTTACCTCATCCTCGCATATCTCCAGCCTTAAGGCCCATTTATTGAACTCGCTCTTAATTTTATGGGCCTAAAATTCAAAATCGTTAAAAAGAGAATAATGTCAGATGGGTCAATAACAAAAGCCAAGCGGGTCCATTGCGACCCGCGGGCCGCAGGTTGAGTATACCTGGTTTAGTTAGACAAATGAGGTAGTAAGTAGTACGTAAATTACATGTGCTTGTACAGTAATGTACACGTGTATTTGTTACGTGAGTCGACTTGGAATGTTACACGATATTACAGAGCTGTTTAAGACTTCGATCATAATCTGTTGCCGAAATTTACGGTAGTGTAAATTACTTGAGACATTGAGTCTCGTATACTCGTAGTATTAAAATGTAATGCTGACATTTTATCGTCTCTTGGTAAGAACTTTAAATACTTTTGATATTCTTGAAATGTTAAAGTGTTCTTTGATTTTTGGTTTTATGCTAAGCTGTTATGTTCGCGTAGTGGAAAATCGTGGGTTCAAATTCAGCCAGGCGCATTACTTTTCGTAATTTATTTCATCACCACTGCTCTCAAAATGGTGAAGGAGAACATCGTAAGAAAACTGGCATGTCCTAGAGCCAACAATTAATTTATTTAAACTTCATGTACAGTAGTGGTACATAGGCGGATTTAATGCTACAGGGCATTCTCTACCAGTCAACCTTTGGGTTCGAAGGCATGTGACATTCACCAACCCGCACCGGGCCCGCATAGTGAATTCCCTCTCCTAGAGAGGAGATCTGAGTCCCAGCAGTGGGAATCTGATAGGCTTTTGCTTTGAAAGTTTAGATTGTACCGAGATAATAATATTTTGAAAAAAAAAAAAAAAAAAAAAAAATATATATACTACAAGGACAACTCGTAAGTTGGGGCCGTTACCATTCGGCTACTACTGCCCTATTTATTTTATTTTAATTTTCCAACGTGGCAATGCTGCCAGTCTTCTGGGCACGTTTCCAGATGACAGCGATGTGGAGGAATATTTCGACGCTTGAGTATTGTGTTTTTGTATTATATGTACATAGTTAGGTTTGGTGTAAATATTTATTTTAGTTAAGTTTATATTTAAGATTTTATTTTATAAGTTATTTTAACTATATTTTAATTGCAAAATATACAAAATGGAATACTCGTATATTACAGACTAATTACTGCCTACGACTTCACTGACACCGAAATGAAATTAGAATTCTATTGAAAGTTAATAAATAAATTGAAATATCTCCTTTCAATTAATCTGCTGGAGAAAATATGTTTAACCTAATACATGAAAAACATATACATGAAATATGGGTCACCGAAATCCCGAGTGGCAGTCGTGAATTTGGACACCTACTTATAGGTAGAGTGGTACATCGCTGAACCCTTTGATAAAATGGATGAAAGCAAAAACGTGTAATTCTGGATATGAAATGTGAATGGCTTACTAATGATGTCCGAAACTACAGTTCAAACAAGACTTGTGGGTAATGTAGCCAATATGATGGTCATAGTGGTAATGAATATGTTCACTGAAAGCAATCTGCTTCTAGTAAGTGCAAGTGTGTGATCGTAGAAAAGGATCTAACTTTTTTTTGGTGGGAAATCGTCAAATCAATCAATCAAAATGGTTTTTATTTCATATAGGCCTACATGGGCACTTATAAAACGTCAGAAGCTAGTGCACGGTTCCAAATTGGTCGTTTCTATAGTCTATCTCTTTTTTGATGGTTTCCTATGGAGAAGAACCGGAAAGAAACTCCATGGTTACTCTTTTAAAAAAATGGTTCTTACAATATTTCGTTATTACCAGTATTTATATTATTATGTAAGAACAGTGTAGACCAGTTAATATTGTACTCAAACGACTTCTCTATGTGAAGTGAGAGGGATTGTTAGACTTTTACTGACTAAAATCCGGCGTCTAGTGGTTCCGAAGTCCAAATCCAAATTACCCCACTCGCAGCTCATCACCGTCTCGTTTGCCCAGTTTCGCGTTGAAGTCCCCCATGACCACGATGAGGTGAGTCTTATAACCATGCATGGCTCTGGATATATCCTCATACATGGTCTCAACTTCGTCGTCGGGGTGTGTCGAGGTCGGGGCGTAAACCTGTATGATCTTCAGCGAATATCTTGATGACATTCTGAGTATAAGGTACGCCACCCTGGTCGACACACTCTCAATCTTCACATCACATTTTTCACAAGGGACTTGTGGACGACAAACCACACCTGGACGTGGTGACCTGGGACTGCTGGCCTATGTCTAACAGTGGAGGGCTTTCGGCTGAAATGATGATGATGATGACTGACTAAAATATACTAAAATTATGTCCCGTTAAAAGTGTTCACCGCGCCACTGCTGGCCGCTGCCATTTCGGTGTGTCTTGGCCCTAAGGGTCCCTAGTTATGTGAAAACTTTACAACCCAAAAACGAAGGCAAGAAGAACAGGAGTGATTTCTTTAGTCAGTAAAAGCCTGACACCACACATAATGGCGCGGAAATGTCAGTAGACAATTTTTGCCCACCAACAAAAGTCATAAACAAAAGAAAAGTTATAAATTCTGTCAAACTTTTTCGTAGGAGTTAAATAATACCCAATACTGTGATATGATATTTTTATATATTAGAAGATTCAAGTATATATTTTGAACGCAATGGCTTTAGCTGACGGGTTCGTGTCATTGACACTTACAGCCTTAGTCTCGAAGATAATCCCCGCATTAAGAAATATCTGTCCAAAGCAATATCACGGACAATTAATTCATTTTTACTCTCTGCTCCTCTGAGCAAAAGAGCATTATTTACGATGCGCTCAAAAGTTTTCGTTGAAAATTAGCTGAAGTTGAAGACGCTTGTTTTAATTAATCTATACATACGTTATGTATTATGTGCGTGATTTTAATTAAAAATGTGAAGTTCATTGGACGGAATTTATTATGGAACTTGCAATGTCACTTTGAGGAGTTATCTACGTCAAGGTGTCTTGCAAGTTTTTTTTTTGTTTTTTAGGGTTCCATAGTCAACATGAAACCCCAAAAAAGTTCTGTTACATTGTGAGAAATTTGTGACGGACTACGGAACCTTATACTGAGCGTAAAAAGACACGCTCTTAGCCGGTTTTTTATTATTATTGATAGGCCACTATGTTCCTTGATAGAAAGCGATGATGAGGATGTTGAGTAAGGTGTTCAAACTTGACTTACAGACACCTCATTATCACGAATTTAACCAAAAGACTTCCACTGATGAACAAGGCTTCTTTCACGACAACTCTTGTCTCGCGTGCACCGCATTTCTGCGACTCACAAGCCTCCTGGGACCATTACCAGGGCCCTGGGATTAAGGCAAGGAAGGAATGGGGTAGATTGTTTAGTCAGTAAGAGCCTGGCACTCCTCCCAAGGGCGGGAGTCGTTATTGGATGATTTTTACCAACCATAAAAAAAGCCAAGTCCTGGTGGAATCTAGGACCAAAGTAGGATTCATGTTCCCATTATTTTACCTTCATGTTCAGTTCCTGTTTGCATCTTCTCTGTTGCTTAGCAAATAAAGAATTCCTTGTTTACGCTCACCTTGCTCGTTCGACAAAGAGAATGAACTGAGTTATCTTATTTCAGGTGTGATCTTGCGGTCAGTATCTAGGCGAGTATTTCTAGAATTTATATTAAATTATATATAGACTGAGCTACATTTATGTTATAAATGTTTATTCAGAGTTTTCATGAGTGATGTGGTGTACAATAAACTACAGTTACTGCACTGCACTGCTAATACAAAGTGTCGGCAGTGCAGTCATTACGTAGAAAGCGTTTTGAGAGTACATTCATTATGCTTACAGCTAAGGAGTGGAATACCCTGCAGGAGTCTGTGTACCCTGATAGCTCATCCTCGTACTTCTAGGCAAGCGTGTTCCATTGTCATCCACATCATCGCCTACCGTCAGGTGACATACGGGTCAAAGGCGAGCAAAACAATTATAAAAAAAATTGAGAGTGGAGAAAACTCAGTCGATTCTCCATGTCTAAAGTCTTGATCCTGATTAAAGGCCTCGGTGTATAGTAGATTTTTTTTGCTCTTTTTGTAAAGAATAGATTGGTTTTGTTTGTAACGGGATCGAAAGAGATTTATTTTTTGCTTCTTATAATACTGTTGAAATTTTGCTTGAGGAAATCCGTTCGTGTTTACAAAATGGCTTTGTTGAGTGTCATTTATTTTTTCTTTTATCTTAAAATTAAGACTTAGATATTATAGTACGCGGCTAATAAGTTGAACATGTCGCTATGATCATGCCAGCCCCCACTTTGAATACATACTGTAATTAGCGACATATTAGAAAGCCAATAGGTGTGCGAACGCGAACGTTCGCTTGGGGCTCAAGAGTTTAAATTCAACTTTGACCGCGACGATGGTTCAACTTGTGAGCCGAGGTTTGTACAGGAAAAATGTCATCATCATCCTTGTCATCTGCCGTTTTTTTTAATGTTCCTACTGCTTGGGCACAGGCTAAAATATTTAGAAAAAAATAGTTTGTTTTTAATATCATAAAACATAATTTTCTTCTAGACTACTTTGTTATTCAAATTGCATATGGCCACCAGCTGTTATCCTTTTCATGCCAAATTAAGGTAATAGATCATGTAGACCTTAAAAGGGTATACTAATGAATATGAACGAAATATCGTTTAATGAGGACGAAAACGGTTTGCGAAAATATAAAATTGTTATTTTTATATTAAAGTTTTTTGACCCGAATTACCTTAGCATAATGTTAGACGATCAAAAGATCTTTTTTATCTAAAACATTTAAATTAATTTTGCAATCTCACCTCAATGACAAACAATGATAGTACTTAACTAGTAAAAAGTTAGGAAAGTTAAAAGTCTTTTTGATGAGTCATCTTTAAAACGAATTGCTATCAGGATATCTAGACCTCTTTGAGTTTCATTGGTGTTACTGGTATGAGATCGCAAGTTTCTTCAAAGACGGGAATTGTGACTGGTCATTGTCGAATTTATGTCGGAAAAAATTAAACCGTTTACCTACTCTGGAAACGGTTCCTGAAAACAGTCGTCGATACAACTAGTTTCAGGACGACTACTTAAGAAAAAACGATATTGAGTCAAGTAGTAGCAGTTTCGATCAATAGTTTACATTTTATCTAGGTTCAACTGTCTTTATCACGTATAAAATAAAAGATCGCATCAAGGAATTCGAAGACTGGTTTGTGCAATGAATACAGCTTGAACCCGAGACGTGAAAACGGTTTGATCGTTACAGAAAATAAAACGGTTTACGAAAGCGGTTTGTCGTCGGAACACCCACTAATAATAAGACGAAGATTTACCGTGCAATTTGAATTAAGGCATTACATTTAATTGCTTCGACATTTTATTTACGGTTTTGCATAGGGTTCGTTTCACTTTGAAGACAATTTTTATGATAAAAATGTTTGTTATGGAAAATTTCCTACTCACCATAATAAAGGTATTCTTTATAGAATTCGTTTTAGAAAATTTTCCTCAGGTGGAGATACTCCCGGAATATACTTTATTATATGTTTTATTTTCGGAAATTTTCTACCCGTGTACTAAGGTCTCCTCGTGTACAAAGTTTCATTGAAATCTATTCAACCATTTAGGCGTGATGAAGTAACAAACACACATTGCTTACAAATTTGTAGCCTTGTAACATCATTTTCATTAAAGTAATAATTGTCATTCAACGTGACAATGCTGCCAGCCTTCTGGGCACATTTCCAGATGACAGCGATGTGGAGGAGTACTTTGACACCTAAGTGTTTTTGTGTTTTTGTTACACAAAACTATAAAAAACTTTTATACTAAACCTATGTACATAGGTTTAGTATAAAAGTTTTTTATTGTTAATAAGGAACTGTTTTATTGTTAATAAGGAAAATAAATTGTTTTGAGTTGCTTGCAGGACAGTTTTCCTATTTCACAAGTGAGATTATACTTTAATTTCCGTGTCAATCGAATTGTTATCGAGTTTTTCTGGAAATTCTCGGTGGTGTTGTTCATTGAACATGGGTTTGTGCCCAGTTAGTAAAAGTCTGGCACTTTTGCTTCCTCCACCTAAAGATAATTTCCCACAAAAAAGTAAGTGTGCAATACTTGCTTTAACTACACCTGTTATTTAAATACCTGAAGTCAAAATTTTGATGATTTTATCGCCCAAGGCACTCAGGGTTCCGTTTTTGCCAATTTAGTTACGAAACCTTAACTCCTTTCCCTTGGCGAACGCCTGCCTTCGCGCGGGTTTTACCGGAAAGTTGCTTATTTTACAAATTTAAATTTATTTGTCAACAAAAAAATTTATTTATAATAATAGGTACCCTCAAATATTGTATATTCTATTTTTGAAAATTTGACAACCGGATGGCGCGAAATCATGCTCGTTTCGGTTTTGAGTGATTAAAAAAGTCTTATTATTACATTAAAACTCTTTTCATTATAATATCGAGTATATTTCAGCTCCCGTGATCGCTTAGGAAGACGGGTAACCGAGTTAAAGGCCAGGAAAGTTCCAGGAAGAAATCGATCATAATTTTATTAAAACTTGAAAATCTTTATAGCGGATTATTAGAGAACGATACTCAAGTATAAATATTGACAAAATAATAATAATATTCCCTATTTATCAGGCAACTACGACCCATAGACAAAATACACAAATAATAAACTAATACATAAAAAAATTCACTCTGCGTGTAGTGGAGTGTCAAACTTTTACTGACTACAACCCACATATGTTCTTTCAGTAGCCGTATAGTTTCAGGACTGCTGCAATTTAAATAAATATAAGTACTGGTTTTTATGAACCATTTTTTTTTTGGTTGGTAAAAATTATCCAATGACGAATCCCGCCCTTGGGCTGAGTAGGAAACAGTGTCAGACTCTTACTGACCTAACAGCCCACCCCATTTCTTCTTTGCCTTCCGCACTGGGGCCAAGTCTTTCTTTCAGAAAGAGACCCTGGGCTCCAGTTGGCTTCGAACTTTTTGCAGTGTTCTTACGTTTTATGAACCCTTCGATATTTTGTTTCAGCCACCATCCGAGGGAGAATTGGCAGCCCCAGCGAGTGTCGTCAGTCGCATGCACAGACTCAGAAACTTACGAAAAGGGACAAGGGTTAGTATGCCTACTTCGTACTATTATACTAAGTCTGGCCATAAATACTATTCAAATAAAAAAAATTACGTTTGAATTTCGAATCTGTCATTCATGTCATGGTGTTCTTATTTTCGCGCCAATCTGTGTTAAATATTTTAATCAGGCGAGGGGTCTATACAAACCCGAATTGCTGTGATATTACACAAAATAGGTATGATGCCAAATGCAACTTTTGGAAGTCTCCTTCTGCTTGGATTTTGTCAAATATTTTAGACTGATTTACATTGATACAGTTGCTGGCGCCATCATGATTACATTGCGGCGCTGAATTATCTCTTCTTCAATCTCAAAACCATGATTAAAAAATTATGAGGTAATCAGTTTGTCCTACAATCAAAAGTTTGAAGACATGTGACATTTATTAACCCACATAGCCCCCCCCCTGGTGGATTACAGCGTATTATGGTATTGCGTAGCCGGTATCGGCTTGTACAGCAGCAATTATAACATTTTTAACTGATTGCATTAATGTAAAAATTTTTTGGAGAAGTTAGTGAGCAATATGTGCACAAGTGCCTTTAATATTTTTCGTTCCTAATTTATGTTTTTCTTCCGCAGCCCCAAACGTTATTCAACGACAAAGGCAAATATCCGACACTGACGCGAATGTCGTACTGTCAGTGTCGACTGCCGCGCGTCTTCACCAGCGTGTTCGAGCGCTTCGGCTGGGCACACGTCGCGCTACTGCTGGACAAGTCCGACCTCTTCTCTCTCACTGTCGGTAAGTGATACATGTGTCTTCTGTCTCACTTTGACGCGAATGTCGTACTGTCAGTGTCGTCTGCCGCGCGTCTTCACCAGCGTGTTCGAGCGCTTCGGCTGGGCACACGTCGCGCTACTGCTGGACAAGTCCGACCTCTTCTCTCTTACTGTCGGTAAGTATTACATCTGTCTTCTATCTCACTCTGACGAGCATGTCGTACTGTCAGTGTTGGCTACCGCGCGTCTTCACCAGCGTGTTCGAGCGCTTCGGCTGGACACACGTCGCGCTACTGATGGACAAGTCTGACCTCTTCTCCCTAAGTGTTACATCTGTCTTCTGTCTTACTCTGACTCGCATGTCGTATTGTCAGTGCCTGCTGCCACGCGTCTTCACTAGTGTATTCGAGCGCTTCGGCTGGACACACGTCGCGCTACTGATGGACAAGTCTGACCTCTTCTCCCTAAGTGTTACATCTGTCTTCTGTCTTACTCTGACTCGCATGTCGTACTGTCAGTGCCGGCTGCCACGCGTCTTCATTAGTGTGTTTGAGCGCTTCCGACCTCTTCTCTTTTACTGTCGGTAAGTGTTACTTCTGTCTTCTGTCTCACTCTGACGCGCATGTTGTACTGTCAGTATCGTCTGCCGCGCGTCTTCACCAGCGTGTTCGAGCGCTTCGGCTGGGCACACGTCGCGCTACTGATGGACAAGTCTGACCTCTTCTCTCCAAATGTTACATCTGTCTTCTGTCTCACTCTGACTCGCATGTCGTACTGTCAGTGTCGACTGCCACGAGACTTGACCAACGTGTTCGAGCGCCTCGGTATACATTGCGTACTGTACAAGTCTCAAATCTATTTTCTGACTATCGGTAAGTACTAGATATACATCTATATTTTATATTACTCTGACGCGCATATCATATTATCAGTGCCAGTCCTAGACATCTACGTTTTTATTGTCGGTAAGTGCAAATCTTCTATATTTTACGAATAAGAAATAATTCATGTTTTATAGACCTATATTTCTTCCTTTTTTTCCTGTTTGCATTTGTAATTCACATAAATATTTTAAACGTATGTATATCGTTCTGAAAACCTTCAAATTATGCAGGAACCTGCGGGCTGCGGATTCCTACGGTGTGGGATAGGAATCTGTTTGCAAGACTGCCCGGTATTTTTTTTGGGTAGGCTGCTTTTTTATGGGAATGTTTAATCACGTTTTGTGAAAATTTTGCTGGCGATTTTACCCACGTGGATTTTTATATTCTGTAGAGCTTATGCTAAAAAGCTTTGTACAGTTAAACAGTCTATATGTTGGACATATATAGGACTATTTACTTACCTGCTCAGTGTTTTTATAATAGGGATGTAGACAGATGTTTTGATTTTATAGATAAACATGTCACTATTACAAAGTATTCATTAATATCAAAACAAAAAACTTTTACTGTGCGACCAAACCTGAAATTGCGAAACAATGCTTACCATCTGGTGGGATCGCAGTCCAGCATTAGTTTATTGCAATAAAAACCAAAACAAAATATGCTTGTCAGTACATTTATGTTCATCCAACTGGTCAAAATGCTGCTACTTGCTACTTTTTCGTGATTTCACGTTTGGCCCTTTAGTAAAAGTTGTTTGTTATCATGGCTACCATCACGTGTTTAAGTATCGGTTGATAACCAGTCATCCAGGCCGTCCGCAAGCCCGCGCCTAAGGTGGCCGGAAATCGGGATCAAAATCCCGGCGGCATCTGGGGCATTGCCTTATGCCGTCGGCCTCCTCCTTTGCTAGCATTACTGCTTCGCAGAAGGAGGGGACAGTCTGCCACTCTTCTTCCGGATCAAGGCCTCTACCAAGGCTAGGCGCGAGAAACCGCCGCTGCCGATCGCCCCCACGAGGACGTGATGATGCTCAGGGGCGGGGTGTGCAATCCTTGTAATAGTGATTTGCTCACCGATGCGTATGATGTTCTTTCACCGAGCGTTTAACATTCATGCCAGTATCTGTAGTAAGACAAAAGACTTTTCGTCTTTCAGTTAGCCACAGAAAGTCAAGTTTATTTGTCTAGACAGGTTCAAATATGATACAAATCAAAACAGACCTGTTTGATGTACGAATACTACGAGTAAATCGCAATGTTTGTGTTCTTCGTTAGCAATGAACAAAGACTTCAAGCTTCGCTAATATTAGCTTTACTCTTCAAAATGAGACTTCGTAAGTAATACAAGACTTTGACAAAAGGATAATCATTTCTGTAGATATTAATTTAGGAACGAAACGAACAAATCTACAATTGAAAGGTACTCGGTGTTACGTGCGGTTCTAGGGTTCCTTTTGTGAAAAGGTACGCAGTCTCTCTAACGAGGTCTGTGTTTACATAAACGGAGCGAGTGTAAACGTACAGTACTGGAGTAGTTTGATATAGCAAATTGTAAAAAGAGGACAGTAGTAGGGACCCCTGCAGAAAAGTCGAAGCCAACTGGGGCTATGGGTTCGTGTCTGATAGGAAGGCTCTAGCCCTGATATATTTGGCGACGTATTAACGGGGTAGGTTGTTTAGTCAGTAAAAGTCTGACACTGTCTCCCGCTCTGCGCAAGGTCGGGATTCGACATTGGATGATTTTTACCTACCATAAAAAAAGAGGACAGTCATACAAGCTAGATGTGTTGCTGTGACCTGTGGAAAAACGTAGTCCATAATTGACATATACGATTTTTTTTTTGACGTGGTTAATAGACCGATATCTTCTTCTGCTCTTGGGATGAGCGAAAGGATATCTCAGACTTACTGACTACCACCATATCTACACCCGTCAGTTGCTTTAGATATGCGTTCTAGAACTACGGCTTCTTTTTCAGTATATCCCTGCGGCTCCCCTACGGTTCTACTTACTTTTCTCTGAGGCGCGCGTGGAACACTACAAGCTGTCGTCGGCCACTTGGGCTCGTTTCGGGCGGTTAGGGACGGCCGGACGGCGAGCTGCCCATTGCTAGTCGTCCACAATATACTCATGGTTACAGTCGTATCCGTTCTCTCACATGTGTGGCCGACTCTTTTGTTAGCATTAGTACTTCGCAGAAGGAGGCGACTGCTTGTTATTTGCCCTCACACCAGACCATGACCTGAACCAGGGGCTAGCAGACATACATGCGGCATAGAGTCCGTAGTTCGGAATCCTATACTTTCTCGTGGTCCTAACGCAAAAACATAGCTTCTTTGTATAGCAATGAAACACATAGCTAGCCATCATCGCCATCAAACGGTCCACAGTAATGCGCTAAAACGAATCGTTTTATTGCTAATGCCTCTAACAGTGCCTTTTTTATTGTCCAAATGGGCGTTTATAAGCTTAGTAATGTATATTAGGGGTTTGGGTGTTATGCAATAAGATATACTAGTCTTAAGATTAACTAGAATGGTCTGTAAGTTGTGTGGTAAACAGTTTTCCGTAGACAAATATAATATTAAATACGTACGAAATTTCGGCGCTAGCAGATGATTAACTCGTTAGCAGATATAACTATCACACGATGTGGAATAATATTGTATTATTACCTAATACTGTATATATTTTGTATGTATGTATATATGTATCTATTTTTTTTAGTATTATCTATATACACAAAAGGAGAAACTGACTGACTGACATATCAACGCACAGCCTTAACTACTGGGCCTAGGAGCGTGAAATTTTGCACAAGGCGTTTTATGATGTAGGCGAACATTAAGAAAGGGTTCAAAATTCAGCCCTTAAAGGGATGTGATGGAGATCTAAAGTTTGTATGAAGAACCCTATTTTCACGCGGGCGAAGCCGCTAGAAGAAGGCTAGTAATCTATGATTTTTGTTTGCTTTTGTATTTGCACCAAGTGCAACCTCATTATATGTCCTGGCAATTTTTATCCATACCAGGTTGCCTGTAAGAAATCGCCGAGTGCGATAAGGCCACCGAATGTATGTTTTTTATTGTAAGTTTTCCTTTCATATATTAGTCCTGGTGTACAAAAAGTGTAATATAAAGAAACAAATCTGAAAAAAAAAACTGTTTTGATTTGTACGTTTTGTGTTATGAAAACTATTTCTTACCATATTTTATTTGGGCAGGTAAGAGCCTGGAGTGGGGTCTTCGGAAGAAAGGGGTCCTGAAGGCGGTGAGGGAACTGGATGGCAATGAGAGGGAGTCTTGTGAGGCGCTGCTCAAAGATGTCAGCATGTATGCGAGAGGTAAAATGTTTATACTAAATTATTTGTTTGTTAATTGACTGACATTTTTGTAGCTGTTAAAGTTAGTCCAAGTGTGTTTTAAAATCGGGAATTAGTGTATCATTATAGCTCAGGAAGCATGAGTCGTTGCAGGCGTATAAAATTCCACGTTAGCAAAACTGTACAATAGTCTACACGTCTAGTTTCCATATGAAATGTATGGAGACTGACACATCCAGATCGGCGTAGTTACGTGGTCTACGTATGCGCAGTGTTGTCTTATGTTTAGTGTAATAAAAGGGATTTTTTTTTTACGGTTGGCGAAAATCATCCATGGACGAATCCCGCTCTTGGGAAACAGTGTCAGACTCTTACTGACTAAACAGCCCATCCTGTTTCTTCTTTACCCTTCGCACTGGGGCCAAACCTTCCTTTCAGAAAGGGACCCTGGGCCCCAGTAGGCTTCGACCCTTTTGCAGAGTCCCTACGAAGGGGTAATGAACTTTGTAAGTACATAGAAGTACCTACACAATATTTAAGTACATATTATATGTTTAAGTCAAACTCCACTTAAATAGAATCATTCTCTCTTGTGGATTCAATAGGTCAAAGGTTAAGTTAATAGAGCTAAATAAAATAGTGATTCCCATCCCAAAATACCCATTAACATCAAATAAATGTTATTTTTAGAAAGCTTTGCTGCCTACATAAACCTGATATAATAATCTTCAATAATTTTATAAACTTTTCAATTAATTAATGTGAATATTGTCAAAAGTTTTAGTAAAATGTTTTCTTAAAATAACTGTCCAATATTACTTGTTTGTTTGGACAGCCTAATTAAATTTTGGAATTTGATACTATAAAATCAATTAAGATGTTCTTGGAAATAGTTTTTGAATACTTTGTTTTTGAAACTTGCTTCAAAACCAAAGCACATGAAAAATAAATAGTTACAATAGGGCTTTTTTATGGTGAGCAATAATCGTTCAATGACGAATGCCGCTCTTGGGCGGAGCGGGAAAAAGTGTCAGACTCTTACTGACTAAACACTGCACTCCGTTCCTTCTTTGCCTTTCGCACTGGGGCCAAGCTTTCCTTTCAGAAAGAGACCCTGGGCCCCAATAGTTACAATAAGGCTGTATAAAATGAATAAAAACGCAACGCAATAAGCACAAATACAACACAAGGCATAATTATGTAAGTTGAACAAAAACAGCCCTCCTACTAAGTTACGATCATTTCCTTAACGTCGAACGCTTTGAGTTGACCACAGGTCCCTAATTTCTTTGTTTTGACGTCATCTAAACTCTCAATCACGTGGTCAGAACAAAGGAATTGAAGGCGTTGTAATTCAAAGCGTTTGACGTTAACTAAACGATATTAACTGAATCGGGGATCCTAACCTAAAAAAGGTTATAAAAAATAACCTTCCGTTCCCGTTCCTGAAAAAAAGGGTGTGAATGGTTGTTCAGATTCGTCTACAGAGCAAGTTCTTAAAGTTTGTGGAGACCTGTCCCTTGTACCCTTTTTATTAGAAGATGCTGACTCATTTTTAAATGATTGACAACGAGATATAGTGCGTGGCAACCATAACTTCTGTAAAATAAAAAAAAAGACATAAGTCAAAAAGACTGAGGAAGGATGGTATACCGTCTGCGAAAAGTCCTGGTCCTTACGCTTGGTACGGATCAGGCGTGAGGACCAATATTTTTTGGTTGGTATATTATAGTGAATATTATAATCAGCCTTGTACCACTGGGACTCATACCTCTCTAGAAAATGTAATGCTTATTGAATTATTTGATTTACATAAAGACAGTGCTATAGGCATCCTTCTAAATTATTATATAAAGATAAAATTTTGGAATCCGCAGTTGGCTGTCAACAGGGTGATCCCCTCGGGCCGGTGATTTTTAGTTTAGCCATTCACCCAATTATTCGACAACTAAATTCTAAGTTTAACGTTTGGTATCTCGACGATGGAACCCTGGGAGGCGATACAGACACAGTCTTAGATGATTTAATTTTTTTGAAAAATCAACTTCACTCAATAGGACTTGACCTCAACCTTTCAAAATGTGAACTATTTCTAGCTGACAGTACTGACAGACATCTGACGCTCTCTAAATTTACCGCAATGGCACCAGAAGTTAAAATCATCGATAAAAGCTCTCTTCGTCTCCTTGGGGCTCCTATTTTCGAGGATTCCTTTCCCAATTTTGTGGGGGAAAAAATTCAAAATTTTAATGATGTTTCGGAAAGATTGCTCGAAATTAACTTACATTCGGCTATCACTTTAATTCGTTTCTGCTGTTTCGGCCCTAAATTGACATACTTCCTCCGCGCCTCTCATTTGTGGAAACATCCTCATCTTTTGGAAAAAATGGATCAAATTATCAGACAAACTCTATCTTCAATTTTAAATGTGGCCATGGACGACCGAGCTTGGGCTCAAGCTACCCTTCCCATTCGTATGGGAGGCCTCGGTGTCCGCAAAATTACCAGTATCAGTTTACCGGCATTTATTTCCTCGGTTCAGTGCACGGAGAAATTAATCAGGAATATTCTAATTTCCACACTGATTAATTTTGATGTGCCGTGCTTAACTGAGGCTGTAAATGCCTGGAAAGTCGCTTGCCCGAATTCAAAAATACCCGGCAACCCCTCTTCCCAAAGGCAGTGGGATGAGCCGCTCTGCAAAGTAGTTCAGCAAAACCTGTTTTCTACATCTTCCTCTACTGCAGAGCGTGCACGCCTGCTGGCTGTGGAGAAGTGGGAGTCTGGTCTCTGGCTTCACGCACTACCGTCGTCGAGCATAGGCACCTTGTTCGACGATACTACTTTCCGCCTCGCTGCTTCTCTACGTCTAGGCGCTCCTTGTTGTTCTCCTCATCGCTGCCACTGTGGCGAAGTTGTCAACAGCCTCGGGCACCACGGTCTGTCATGCAGCCGAAGTGCGGGTCGCATAGCTCGGCATGCGAATATCAACGACATCATCCGACGTGCTCTTGTTTCCGTCGGCGTTCCAGCTGTATTGGAACCTCATGGCCTGGTACGCGACGATGGCAAGAGACCGGACGGTATGTCTTTATTTCCTTGGAAGATGGGTAGGCCTTTAGTGTGGGACGCAACTTGTGTCGATACTCTCGCGCCATCTCATCTTCCTAGCTCATCATGCTGTGCCGGTGCTGCCGCTGCGGCTGCGGAGAACCTCAAGCGGCGGAAATATACTAATCTTGTTGGTAGTTATATTTTCGAGCCGTTTGGGGTTGAAACTCTCGGATCGTGGGGTCCGAGTGCCCACAAGTTGTTTAATGAACTTTCTAAACGACTTGTTGACACTTCGCGCGACCCAAGGGCTGGCTTTTACCTTGGGCAAAGAATAAGCATTGCCATACAGCGTGGCAATGCGGCCAGCCTTTTGGGCACTTTACCGGTCGACAGCGATGCGGAAGAGTTTTTTGACGCTTTATTAGATTAGGTATTTTTAGTTAAGTTAATTAGGGTTATGTAGTTTTAAGGTTAGATATCTAATTATTTGTACAGTTTACTAAATAAATTAACAATGCCTTGTTTCACTTTTTTACATAAATATTTATAAATTAAGGGTTTAATCAAAAGGTAAAGGTACAGTAATTAAATCCTATTTGAACTAAGTATAAACTTGTATATAAGATAACTTATTTAAGTGCTTAACATATTCATCATCATCATCATCAGCCTTTTTAATGTTTCCACTGCAGGGACACAGGCCTCCTCTCCAAGAGAGGGGAATGGGCCGTAATCCACCACGCGGGCCCAGTGCGGGTTGGTGGGTGTCACATGTCTTCGAATTTTTGGCTCTAGGACATGCCGGTTTCCTCACGATGTTTTCCTTCACCGTTTTGAGAGCAGTGGTGATGAAATAAATTACACAAAGTAATGCGCCTGGCTGGGATTGAAACCGCGACCTACAACACGTAAGTCGGGCCGTTACCACTTGGCCACCACTGCTCTTAACATATTATTACATTTAAATTAAATTAAAATTCAATTACTTAACAAGTAGTAAATAACTTATGAGTATGAGTACCCACATTGAATAATACTTTGACTCTCTAGAATCGATATTAACATTTTGACAAAACATTGAAATTAATTATAATTTTTGCAATTTAGGTATCGGTTTTACAAACTAAATTGCATTAATTCTGTTTTTTTTTTTAATGATATTGTTTAGGTCGTAAGTAGGTCGTAGTATTGGCAAATGAGTAACGTTTCGATGAATCCAAAGTTATATTATTTGTTTCGTTGTAATCTTTACATGTATTTATACTTTATTGTACACCGTATTAACTACAAATAAACAAACATTATTAAAAATAAGTGATCTATGTGGCTATCTTTTTCAGACAACCTTAGGACTGAGCAAAATGAGATCAGATAGATATCGCATGTTGTTAGTATGTGAATTGTTCTAAAATCCTATTGCAAGCGTGATTTGATGTCGTTTCGTTTAACGTTGAAGAAGAAATGGGGTGGGATCCTTTGTTGGATGCAGAGCTGTCAGTGAACTGTCGCATGCGTTACGGTGAAAATACAGTTGTCGGACATCAGTAGTACCTAGTGTTGCGAGCAACACCATAGGTATTAATCAGTAGTGTCGCGAAAAAACAAAATTATTATAAAGAAAGTCGAGTCAGTAAAACTGAAAAGTTACAGGCTAAATTGTTTATTTCTATTATTGTTTTTTTTTTATTGTTAATACTCTTATCCATATATATAAAATGAGACACTGACTGACTGACATATCAACGCACAGCCGAAACTACTGGGACTGAAAAAAGAACTTCACTGAAAAACTGAAGAGAGTGAAAGTTTGCACAAGGCTTGCTTTTATGACGTAAGTGAAAACTAAGAGAGGATTTTCCAAAATTCACCTCCTAAAGGGATAAAACGCGTGTCCAAAATTTGTGTGAATACTAATTTTCTCGGGGGCGAAGCTGCTGGCAGAAAGCTAGTGTCTTATATGGACCACTAGCTTTTGCCCGCGGCTTCACCCGCGTGGTATTGGGGTCGGGGTTAGGGTTTCCGGGATAAAAAGCCTATATCCTGTTCCAGAGTGTATCCTATGCCTGTGTCAAATTTCATCCAGATCTGTCCAGCCGTTTTGGCGTGATTGAGTAACAAACATCCAAACATCGTAACTTTCGCATTTATAATATTAGTAAGATTATCAAGTTGGTGAACATCACATGTCTTTGAAGTTTTAGTCAAAACACATGACAAATGAAAACGATAATTTGTCCATATAGCGTGCGTTACAGAAACCTTCCGCACTCCGCATTCGAGGCCTATCGACCTATGAAAATGAGCCATTAATGTAGAATAGAATTATTATTTTTCCGAGACAGACACAGCACAACGATTACAAACAATGGAACCAAACAAATATGGGTGATGTACACTAGTTGTGTGGAGTTGACCTTCTGTAACTAACTATTCTGTGCTCCCAGTGCAGAGCAGAAAATAATGAGAGCATAGAATCGATGCGTCCAACATTCTTTTATTGGAAATTGCAAACCAGTGGCTCCACAGTTCTTGGGTAATTGGAAAACTGACAGTTATTACACTTTTTATTTTCCACTGTTAGTTCTTTTTCTATTTCCAGCCGTTTTATGTCGTCGTTTGATAAAAATAGATGGCATTTTCTCACTATGTCGACTCATAATTTTTTATCTTATGATTTCTTTGTTTAATTTTTTATTACTTTTTCCTGTGTGTGGTTTATTTTTATTTCTATACTTAGAATTAAAAAAAAAACTTTTTTTATATTCATTTTTGTCACATAATAGCAGCGACAAGAAAAAATTAACAGGTATTTGAAATACATTACGTGATTAATAAAAATGTGTCCATGGAGTGCCATGCATATTCTTCTCCATAGAGACCTACGATTTTGAAAGTGATATTAGCGTCATTTTTACTGACAAACCAACTTCTTGTAAACTGATTAATTAAAATGATTAGTGCTTGTAAGCTTTTGATGAGCTTAAGGCTAAGGGTGCAGGGTCGAAGCCATAATGGGGCCAAGGGTTTGCAATCTGAAAAAAGAAAAAACGAAAACTCGGCCTTAGTATGAAAGTTGACGAAGAAACAGTTTTTGAGTGCGATTGAAACTAAATCTAACTTTCCTATTTTTCATTTTTCAGAACTAGTCGTCATGATAATAATAAGTATCTTAGTATCATCATCATCAGCCTTTTTTAAATGTTCCCACTGCTGGGACACAGGCCCCCTTTCTATGATTAAGGATTATAGCCCATTCCCTCTCATAGACAATCTTAGTATATTAGTTATTTCACTAAATGTGCAATAAAATAAACGAAGAAAACCTCAAAGTCACATAATAAATGTTTCCTTTTCATTAAAACTCGAGTTTAAAGTTAACATTGAAATTAGTTTAATGATTAATTTTCTTGAAATCTTGAGAGCTCGATTCTATAGGCAATAAAGGCCAACGGACGACCGTGTACAACAAAAGGAATCATTATTCACTCAGATTTGTATTGAAATAGTTGCAGCCGTATCCTATAGAGAAGAAAATTGTGAAGTTTCAAGACTTTCAAGTCTTTATTAGAGTTCCCTACCTCAATAGAAAAAACGGAACCTTTATGTCTGTCTTTCTGTAAAGACCCTTTATCTCGGGAACGCGTGGAGGTACCGAGTTAAATAATTTTAACTCGATACCTCCACGCGCTTCAAAGGACTGCAGACGTGAGTATATGGTAATCCATATACTCACGTCTGCAGTCCTTTGAAGCTGTACAAAATCAAACTTCTATGTTTATGAAAAAAAGTCTAAAAAAAGGAATATTTCGACAGCCTTACGGGAATCAAAATTCATAGGGTTTCTTCCCATTTAAACAGAGTTTGGAAATTTAGCATAAAGTAAGGTCCTATAGCACTATAGATATATAGGCATAAATCTGAATGTAATGTAGATTTTGATGGTAAAATCGGTTGATATACCTACTTTCTTTTTTATACAGTGGTAATCCTGAGCGTGCGCGGGTCGTTGGTGCGAGAGTTCCTGTTGGCTGCGCACACACTTGGCATGACGCGCGGAGACTGGGCCTTCCTCGACGTCGAAATATTCCAGGTAAGGGTCCTCAGAAAGATGTATTTACTGTTATAGATGTGTGAGAAACAGGGCCTAAAGTTCTGCATACCTCAGTTGAAAAAAAGGGCAGGTCAGACTAGTGATGCACCCTTCACTCATCATGGCTGTTGCCTGGGCCAGACATCACCAGGTCTAGCCCAGGCAACTGCCATATATATCCGTGCATGTTACGGTTGTATGTGATTTGCGTAGAATACGGAATAATGACGCACAAGACATGTTAGTACATGGGGATGCTACAACATTCCGATACACGTTATCGTGAAGAAATGAATGTCGATGCAAGTTACCGCGAAAGAACTTCACTATCTACAACAAAACTTGGTGGAGATGGTTTTAGTCTTTAATTTTTCGATATTAATTTAATTTTGTGTGCAATAAATAAAATCTATTACACCGATAGCCGTGTCAGCCAATGGCTTAAAAGTAGGGATTCAGCAGAATCACAGCTTATTGGGACTTAGGTGGACTTGGGAAAGGGAATCCCAGGATCCTAGAACATCAGGGCAAAGAAGTAACAAAGGTGTAATTTTAGTTCTGTGAAGAACTTATTGGTCAATTTCTCTCCTAAAGAAAACTGAAGGCACAAAAGTAATTAGGAATTACTGTGAAATTATGTGTGGGCAAAGTTTTTCACAAAAACAACACAATCTTTATAGCTGTTGTTTGTATCCAAGTATTTCTACTGAACGCTAAGAATAGCCTTGAATTGAGGCGACGAAGTAGACGCAATCAGACTGACAGGCAAAGCTTTACAATTTGTGCAAAGGTCAACCTTATTTTTATTCACAAAGCTTAGTGGGTTAGTAATGCTATGATCTCAGCCTTTCTTCCTTTAATAGAGAATGTCCTCACAAGCGTAGAACAAACTAGTTTAAATTACAAGGAATAATGTTAAAGGTATTAGGTCCAACTTCAGTTTCTCTCATATGTTTTCGACTTGTGCGTTTAACTCGTGTTGTTTTGGATCGTCACAACACAGTTTTTTTTCCATTCATTCCTTCATTCTTTACCCTCCTTTTCCATCCATCCACATGTATACTCATGCTTGTTATTCCTCCTCTTGATCATACCAAGGGTTATCAGGGTTGGAGGCCCTGACTGCTATGCCGGAGATCGTGGGTTCGATTCCCACCCAAGACAAATGTTTGTGTGATGAGCACTATCATTTGTTCTGTGTCTGGTAATTTAGCTATAATATGTATGTATTTAGAAATATATAAGTGTCTTTATCAGTTGTCTAGTTTAGTACTCATAACACAAGCTCTTATACTAGCGACCCGCACAGGCTTCGCTCGGGTGGAGTTGCGGTAATACTAGCTTTTGCCCGCAGCTTCGCCCGCGTACATAAAATATAGCCTATGTCACTCAGGAGTAAAGCAGCTTTCTATTGTTGCTAAAATTTTTCCAATCGGACCAGTAGTTCCAGAGATTACCCCCTACAAACAAAAAAACAAACTTTACCTCTTTATTTTTTTTTAGTGTAGATGTAGATATTATGTACGTATTATACATAAAGACCTTCCTCTTCAATCACTCTATCTATTAAAAAAACCTCATCAAATCCGTTGCTTAGTTTTAAAGATCATGTTTTATACTATGTAAGTACATTAAGATAAACTTTCAAACTTCGTCTAATGTTTTCATTTCTCATTTTATCCATTCTCGTCCACACAACCGTTTCTGTCCAACATTTTACACATCTTCAATTAAAACAGATTGTTTAATTGTTTGTAATTATGCCTTAGTTTTAAGGCAAAATTATATGTCAATAACATTAAAATGTTTACCTTTACCTTGTCATAAGTTCAGCAAGAAAAATAGTTTCAAGGACACAGTTGTCATTAAAACTATGTTTGCATGAATGACCGTAAATAAGAATATTTTAACGCCATTTTCTTTCAGATGTTTTACGAAAATGCCCTGTCTATTGAATGCAGAGAGAAAAGATTTTTCATTTTCGTGTATCGACACGTTCGATCTCTAACTAATGATTTTCGATATTTATACTGTAAAGCCTCGTGCAAAGAACGCGCGGTGACTAGGACGGGAGCGGGCGCGGAGATCATCGTGACAATATACTCGTATATAGTGACTGGTAATTAGTGACCGGTACTTAAAAACGTGATTATAGTCATGATAAAATAAAACCGGCCAAAAGCATGTCGGGCACGCTCAGTGTAGGGTTCCGTAGTTTCCCGTCCGCCACAAATTTCTCACAATTTAACAGAACCCAGTAGCCCATGTAAAAATAAGTCACCCAATTTCCTGAGAGATGGCGCTGCACCCGGTGGTAATTTTGGATTGCGTGAACCTATTTTAATCTAGCCTATCTAGCAATTTAGCCTCGAGAGGATACATCCCCTCGAGGCTAATTGTACGTACGTCTTTTTCTTGCTGTACACATGAGTGTACGAAATTTATTCATCCGAAAATTTTAGTTTCTATATTCTTATATTTTCCTGGAAAAATACAGAAAAGTTTTTTTTATTTGTTTGTTTATTGCGATTTTCTAAAAAGCGCGCAATTTAACAATACCACACCCCGCGTGCAAGTAAGTGTATGAAAGTATTAAACCTATAATATTAGGTTTAATACCAAGTTACCGTGTCAGCACCCGCTCAAGCACCTCAGCTTGACCGATGCCTAAGGTTTTTTGGCAGTTTGGCACCAACGACCTCTCTAGACGAGCAAAATATATTGAAATATATTGAAGTAAATTCTAGTAAATTGAATGGGTTTAGTACACAATGGCTACTGTTGCCTTTTGGACGAGCGCTAAAAGATTTCTTCGAGTAATTTGATTAAATTTTTATTTATAAGCTGAATATTGGAGTTAATGCGTATATAATTGATACATTTGTATTATTAAAATAATTTTATATAAAGAATTGTTGACGTAGAAGTACTGAATTGGTTATAAAAATATATCGTAGATTAACGATTTTCGATCCAATTTAAAAACAAATTAATGCATCTTAATTCTGATACTTAACTAAATAAATTTACAAAAGCATATAACATAAAATAATCAGACTTATGATATGCACACCTCTCTCGAAGAGAGTTTGGGGTGTAATCCACCACGCGCGCTCAGTGCGAATTGGTAAATGTCACATGTCTTTGAATTTTTCTTGTAGGTAGTACCGTTTTCATTGCGAGGCTTTCCTTCACCATTTTAAGAATACTTAACTGACAAAATAAATTACACGAAGGACGCCAGTATGGGGTATTTTTAATGCTGGGCAAAACACCTTCCAATGACGAATCCCGCCCTTAGGCGTAGCGGGAAACAGTGTCAGACTTTTACTGACTAAACACCCCTACCCGTTCCTTCTTTGCCTTTCGCAATGGGACCAAGCCTTCCTTTCAGAAAGAGACCCTGGGCCCCAGTAGGCTTGAACCCTTTTGCAGAGTCCTTATGGCCTGTCTGAGGTTGAGGTTTGATGCACTTGAGGTACAAATTTGTAAGGCGGGACCATTACCACAGAGCTACCACTGTTCTGATCAAAATTAAATTAATTTATTTGCCTTAATTGTTAGAGAAATACCACAATTCACGCAAAAATCTTTAATTTACCTGCAAAATGTATCAAGATCTCAGATCCCCTGGCATTATTTATTTTCTCAAACACATTAACAAAATGTGTGGGCTTGAGTAGCGTTAGTGTATACTATAAACGTACGCATACCTGAGGTTTCAGTCTACGGCCAATTTACATCTACAGTACGATATAAATACTTAATATAGGTACATTCCTCACTTTCCACTTTTCTTAGAGCCTGAGTGCAAATGTGTGTATGTTAGTTATACGGAATATTGTGCAGTAATACTTAATGGTTTAATTTAATCCTGTAAGTCCAATTCGATGTTATAATTAACACTTAAAATATATAAATGAGTACTTATCTCACCACGTCCCGTCGGGTCTTGGCGAGTCTGCAGTATGTCTCTGAAAATAAATGGTTTAAACGAATAAATGCATTTTGCGCTTGTTTAGGCTCTTAAAAAGTATTATTGACATTTTTTTTTAAACCTTTAATTTTGTACGAGTTTTAAGCAATAAAATACGAAGTTAAGATTCGGCAAGAACCGATGGCCGTCCTGTACAACTATTTGAAATACCTACTATAAGCAATCAAAACAAAATTAAAACAATTGTTTTTTTTAATTGGTGCTATATTTTGTTACACAGTACACGACATTGTGCAAAAAATATACAGGTAAGTACCCAATTCTTACTTAACTGTTATACAATAAATTGTAACTCCAAGTCTTCATCAAGACCCTTTGATCTTTACCTTTGTCCAAAATATATTTTTAATATCTAATTAGTAATTGTAATAGTCTAACAGCTGGTTACCACTGGTTGAGCATAATTTATTTAGTAGATGTTACTAACGAAAACAAAAATGTACTATGGTTTGGGTTTTGGACGGGTGCAACCGTCAGAAACATCAATTTACGATTTATAAATACGATCTAAAAATTTACCTTCAAACAATTCTCAAAAAAATTGTCTGTTGGCCGAAGTTATCAGATAAGCGTATATACAATGTCATTTCTGCCAGAACAATTTAAAAAAAATCTCCTAAATCCTGCGCCACGGCGCAAAACCAAACTTTTGAAGTTTTCGTTTCTAGTGCAAGCAGAAATGCACCGCGTACAAGAAGGAACTAGAACAGTTTGCCAGCTGCGGTATATCCGTCCGATTATAATTTAGGTGTCTTCAAGGTTAGAGTGAATAGGCTCTTAATCAACTAGTGCCTCTCACCATCAACAATTGCATCACTGCTTACCATCAGGCAGTCAAGCACTAGTTTAAAGCAATTTAAAAAAAAATCTTAGCTGTGGTCAGGTCGAAGTATCTTCGGTGGTACATATTAACACTATTCTATCTGACAGTTTTTATTGATTAGAATATGTAGGTAATGAATTGATGTATATGTAATGTCTAAAAGGCTTAAAGTCATCCAAAAGGACAACCGATAGGGCTATGATCAAAGTTTCCTTGCATGACCGAATCAGGAATGAGGGTATCTGCAGGAGAACCAAGGTTGCCGACATAGCACAAAGAATCGCCAAACTAAAGTGGCAGTGAGCAGGGCACATTGCTTGCAGAACAGATGGCCGTTGGGGCCGAAAGAATATCAAGTGTTAGTCGCGTACCGGAAGACGTAGCGTCGGAAGGCCTCTTACAAGGTGAAGGTTGGGGAATCCGTCGATTGCGAGACACATAAGACCGTTCATTCTGGCAACATTTTAGAAAGGCCTATGTCCAACAGTAGATGTCTTTGGGCTGAAATGATGATGATGGAATGTCTAGAGGCTTTCGGATCATGAATTAAAAACTATGTAGTGTAACTTTTTTTACGGTAGGTAAAAATCATCCGATGACGAATCCAGCCCTTGGGCGCAGCGGAAAATAGAGTCAGACTCTTACTGACTAAACAATCTACCCCATTCCTACGTTGCCAAATATACCAGGGCCAGAGCCTTCCTTTCAGACGCGAACACTTGGCCCCAGTTGGCTTCGACCCTTCTGCAGGGTTCCTACGGTTTGCTGAAAATTCCTTGAGGCACGCGGGAACAGTGCGCGCTGTCGACGACTGGGCTTGGTCCGGACGGTTACCAGACGATTTATGTAACTCAGCCTGTTATGACGGGTCACGCCGAACCCAAGTAATCAATCAGATAACTGCAACACAACCCGGTACTGTTCTCCTTATCCGAGCCATTAATTCAGCAGCGCATCCCTTCAATCACGTCCGGTTATCAGGCATTCACACGGTTCTGTCGACCTTTTACTAAAATGTAAAGCTTACCAAACCCGGCAATGACCGAACATTGAACAGAATTCGTCCGTTTTCGACCGGGTTTTGATAATCAAAACTCTTGATCCCGAAGCGAACGCCGGTGTTCGCATAACCATTGTATTTCTATTATGTCTCTAATTACGGTACTCGAAAGTTTAAATAGATATAATATTTTACTCATAATATTGTTATGATTTAAAAAGAGTGTCCATGGAGTTTCTTACACGTTCTTCTCCATAGAGATTTGCGCTTTGGAATGTGCTTTACTTTCTTTTTTGATTGACTGAAATTTTGACACTTGAAACATGCCTGTAATAGGTCGATTTGAAATAAACATTTTTGATTTTGATATAAATAATTTGTTCATTGCAACATAAACTTTAAGTCAAGTGTGAATAAGTTACTTTTAGGTTACCGCGGTCCACCGTCGACAACCTCGTCACTTTCCATCAGGTGAGATAGTGGTCATGCACAAACCTTTCAACAACGATAAAATTAAAATGGATAGAGCATACTAGAGCCAAGAGTTCGAATGATACATTACAAACACACGTTACAAGTCGGTCTATGATACTGTATTGTAACAAGATCGCCTCGAATGATACATTACAAACAAACGACACAAGTCAATCTCCACTTTAAGGTTTAACTGTCTGCCTTTCCCTGATTAGAAAGCATTATGGTTTGTACGTGATTACAAAGTTACCTGCTTTTGTGAATTTGCAGTGGTTACCCACTCACGTTTGGATATCAGAGATAGGATTTTCACTTATTGATAACTCAAAAACGGATAGTAACTGAAGATTAGGGTTTGAATAGTGATTAGTGACAAAGGAACGCTTATTTAATTGCATTTTTTTCAATGGGAATCTGTACAATGACTCTTCCCACTTCAGGGCGAAGCGGGAGAGCGTATCAGACTTTTATTGGCTAAATAGATTGCCACAAAATATGACTCAAGCTCTTCGGTCTGATTTTTAAAGCGCCTCGCTTTGCTGTACTAAATCAATACAGGTAGGTCGTATTGGTTGATGGATCCAGGGCCATCGCGCTACTTTGTGACTTCTTACATTACTACTCTCAAAACGGAGAAGGAAAACGTCGTGAAAAAACCGGCACTTCCCAGAACTATCATATTGGAAGCCATGTGGCCTCTACTCATCTGAATTCCGGGTCCGAGTGATGGATTACACCCATACTACACAGCTACGCGAGGATCAATCATAAGATAAGATAGAATGTTTTATTTCCTCGTGTACTTTCGCAGCCACTTCTGCCTGATTACTTTTTTTTTAATTGCTATAAACTAGTACTTGACTTACTAACGCGCGTTAGTCGCATTTGCAACGCGCTATAGAAAATATGCTAACGCGCTACAGCATCGCGACTGTATCGATGCGAACGCGCTGTAGCATCGCTACAAAAAGTCACCGTGGGCGAGGGGCCTTAGAAATATATAGAATAGAATAGGAATAGAATAGGATAGAATATATATTTATTTTCTTACCACAAATTACGTCATAACTTTACAGTCTACAGAACAATTTTTTCATATAAATTTGTGGAAGACTGGTGCCTAGACTAAGTTTTATAAAAACCTGTAAATCAGGTCACCAGGCCCCCTGAACAATCAACTTATACCCATTATATAATATTGTGCTGGAGACGTATTGTATTCAAAATAACAGGGATTAAGTTCAGTTTAATAATTGATTATTATTAATTAAGAATTAATTATAAAATAACAATTTATTTTAGGAAACACATTTAAATTATTATTTTTTTTTTAATTAGATAACATTGATAGAATTACTAAAATTAAGCACAAAACTCTGACTCTGCTATCACTAATCCTATGCTATCACTGATCCTCTCCACGTATACTATAAGCTAGACGTCACAACTTTGTCTATCTGTTATAGATAGATAGACAAAGTACAATATATTTAAATTCGTTTCCTTAGTATGACTACACCGAGGGAGATGAGCTTAAGTAGATTGATACGGGGATTTTGTTTTATTGTTCCTCATCTTTTTGCGCTGATTTTGATGTATGGAAGATAAAGATGTATTGTACGTACTCAGAATAAATTGGGAAAAATAGCAGGAGGAAAATAATGTATTTTTTGTTCAGGGAAAAGGGTAATACGTAAGTGAAATAGATGATGTAGGGTCGGGAAAGTTTGTAATTCTATTTACTGTTTTGTACTTTGATATATAAACTAGTTACTATTTGATTACTTTTAGCATAATAAACTACGCAGCTGATGCTTTGCGGTGGGAAACTATATTAAAAGACTATTTCTTATTGATGATTGGCATCAATAAAAAATAGTCTGCGCCCTATTATCAAACCTACCTAATATGCTCAACAACAAAACTTCAAAAGGATTGGTCAAGTAGTTTCGGAAAAAGTGGGAGGTAGGTGTAGGAGTGTAAATTATAGTTTCCCATTCAAATTTGCTGAATAATAACACCAAATTTCAGGAGTATCGGTAAAGCCGGTTAGGAAGAGTTTGGCAACAAACTTTGAAACACGAGAATTTTATACAATTAGATTATCTTTCTACGTCATTTCTTTCAATGGAGTATCAGTGGTTAATCATAACAACAGTCAGGTTAATCAGAACAACTACACTATTGTAACAGCAGACTTGAGGTCCAGGATGGGTCCAGGCCTGTCTTATTGTATTTGGCCTGTTGGTCTAATGGTTAGTGGCCCTGACTGCTATGTCAGAGGTCGTGGGTTCGATTCCCACCCAGGATAAATGTTTGTGTGATGAGCTCAATCATTTGTTCTGTATCTAGGTGTAATTTATCTGTAATATGTATTTATTTAGAAATATATAAATTTTTTCTAAATTTCTGATAAACATATGTTTATCAGTTGTCTAGTACCCATAACACAAGCTTGAGACGAGACGATGTTGTATGACAAGCTGTGCTATTTATATATTATTATTATATAACTTAGGTAATTAATTTAAATCGGTTACAACAGACTAATTTATTAGACCCTTGTGTAGCTTGAGCATCTTAACATCAAATAAGTAAGTCAAGTGAGACGTACATAACGTAAAGTTTAAATTAAAAATACCGCTACTCATAATTATTAATTTTGTATGTAAAATACGAGTCCTACTCTTTCACTCCACCAGAATTTAACTCATTTAAAGCCGGTACGTTGATCTACGTAAGTCACAATGTTTTTTAATTGTGTCTCTAATTACGCATGCGAAAGATTAAACCGATTCTCATTTATATCCTTTTTTTCTTTTCTTTATTTAGATGTTTAACGCATGTTACGAAAAGAGTTTTGAATTTACACGTAGATGGATGGAGAGGAAGAGGGAGGCCGAAGAAAAGATGGATGGATTGTGTGAGAAGTGATATGAAAGAAAAGGGAGTTAGTGATAGTGTGACGGATGACAGGACAGAGTGGAAGAAAAAAACATGTTGCGCCGACCCCAAGTAATATGGGATAAGGGTAGGATGATGATGATGATGATGATTTAGATGTTTAACGAACGGCCTAGGCGTTCAATTAGATAGCTAATTTAACCAGATGGCTGCGACATATGCATCGAGTGTACCGTGTATTAATAGTGTCGTAGTGTAAATGTACCAGACTTTCGTATACCGTAATTACAGACACAATTAAAGTAAATAAAGTAAAACAATAGGTGTGCGAACCCCGGCGCTTGCGTGGGGCTCAAAAGTTTAAGGAATTGTATATTCTACCAAATATTGTGCTTCTATGACATAATAAAGAAAGACGAATTTAATATATAGAATAAAATAGACTAAATTAGCGTAATGCCAATAATTGGAGGTGCCAATAATCTCTTACTCTGTATGGTACTACTTTACGGTATATAGTCTTACTAACTTTTGCCCGCGGCTTCACCCGCGTGGTATTGGGGTTGGGGTTTCCGGGATAAAAAGTAGCCTATGTCCTATTCCGGAGTGTATCCTATGCCTGTGCCAAATTTCATCCAGATCCTTCCAGCCGTTTTGGCGTGATTGAGTAACAAACATCCAAACATCGTAACTTTCGCATTTATAATATTAGTAAGATTTCTTTTCTTTTACTCAGGGAGGATACTGGGGCGAGACAGGCTGGGCAGCGGACGACGAGCGCGACACCGCAGCCCGAGCTGCCTACGAAGCCCTACTCCGAGTCTCCCTGAAGCTCCCGACCGGTGACCGGTTCGACGAGTTCGCTGATGCCGTCAGGGCGAGGGCCAAGCAACATTACAACTACTCTTTTTCTGATGGTGAAGAGGTAAGTTCCACTTCTTCTCAGTGTGTCAATAGCAGTCATATTTAGGGATACAAAAACAGTAACTATCTACACTAATATAATAAAGAGGTAAAGTTTGTTTTTTTGTTTTTATGTTTTTTTGTTTGTAGGGGGTAGGTAATCTCTGGAACTACTGGTCCGATTGGAAAAATTTTAGCAACAATAGAAAGCTGCTTTATTATATTTATTATATTTTATGCACGCGGGCGAAGCCGCTGACAAAAGCAAGTATTTTATAAAAAAAAATCCGATAATATCTCTGCGCCCTTGGGCGGGGCGGGAGATAGTGTCAGACTTTTACTGACTAAAAGCTTACTCGGCCCCTATGGCTAGCAACTCCTTTAGGCACCCGTGGCACTACACGCGGCGTCCACGACATGGGCTCAGTTTGTACAATTACCGGGTGGTCGGACTTCGAGCTACCTATTCCTCGCCGTCCGCCGCCCACGCCTAAGTTGGGGTAAATCCGTAGCCTCACGCGCGCGGCCTTCTCCTTTGCTAGCATTACTGCTTTGCAGAAGGAGGCGACCGGCTGCTCACTCCTTCTCGCTTCGGACCATGGACTGTATCGAGATTCGACAATCCTTTGTGGTCTCGAGTATTTTCCTTTCGATACCTATACATTTGTACTCGATACTTTTACTCAATTTGACTGGTATCGTATCGGATAAATCATGGAAGTAAATGTATTTAACTTTTTTGTGTACTGAATCTAAACTATGAAGGAACACGAGAGAATTTTTATTAGTTAAAAGTCTGATACTTCCTCGCTCCACCCATTGGGAGAAATAATTTGATAATTCCCCACCATAAAAAAGTGGCTACAAAAATTGTTGTAGATATGCATATTATATAAATACAATCTACTAACCTTTCGAATACAGTAATTAGAGACATAGTAGAAAGACAAAAGGTGTGCGAACGGCGGTGGTTCAATAATTTAATTTACATTATAATTAACTAGCTTTTGCCCGCGGCTTCGCCCACGTACATAAAATATAGCCTATGTCACTCAGGAGTAAAACAGCTTTCTATTGTTGCTAAAATTATTCAAATCGGACCAGTAGTTCCAGAGATTACCCACTACAAACAAAAAAACAAACTCTACCTCTTTATTATATTAGTGTAGATATTATAGTGTAGATTATTAAGGAATGTGCGATCACCGGCTTTCGCTTGGGGCTCAAGAGTTTAATTTACATTATTATTAATTGATAAGGAAAAATAGGAATAATGTTATAATATGTAGCGGAAAATTCCTCAAAGAACCAAAAATTCCATGGCTTTTAAGAAAGACTAAGGAAAAGGAAGTTTGCCAAATGAATTTGTAATTTACGATTGCCAGCCTCGGATACCTTTTCTGCCTTTTATAAAATTCTCTTTATTTTACACACAGGAATTGGCCAAGGCCACACCGTAATTAATTCCTCAGAGCAAGGAACGTATCAGTCGTGTAAGATAAAAAAAAGTATTAGTGACTGGCAGTTTGCTTGCGACTTCTTTCACGTCAATGTTTTCATAAAAACTTAAACACCTCTTAAACCACATTTGGCGTGTAGTTATGAAAAATTAATAGGTAAATATTATTCATTATGATTAGAATTAGTGTCAAGTTGAAGAATTCTTTCATTGTAGGATATCACGAGACATTAATTGAGGAAAGCTATATATTATATAGCTCCTATTTATGCTAAGTTTGAAGTGTACGAGAATACATCCCAAGGAATACAATTTTGCATACAAATCACTTTTTCAATACACTTACTCGAAAACTGCCTCTTATCGCACCCCTATTAGGTTCAATATAGCATGTATATCACCCAAGTGCTTTTTTGAGTTTATCACAACAAGGGCTTTTTTATTCCTTCCTTATCGTCACGGTCACAGGTGTTTATTTTGTTTTACTTAGTTTATCGAATCAGGCGCGAGGCGTCCCCCAGAGTCGCTGGACGACCCCACGAAATTAGAAACAGACCACAGCAGATTTGAATTCTATACTTATATATTTCATATATTTCTACTGTATGTTTGAGATACGATTAAAATTTTTTCTTTCTTTCTTTATTTCACAGTTCGTAAGTGTATTGAAAAACGTCGTTTGACACACGTGCAGATTTGTCATTGCAGCCCTCGGCTCCATAACACACTCGCCTACGGCTCGTGCGAATTTCGCCTCGGTCGCAATGACAAACTTCCTGCACTTGTATCAAAATGTACTATTTCAATATCTTAACCTTTTGAGTACCGAAATTACAGATACAATTAAAAGACAATAGGTGTACGGACACCGATGACCTCTCAGGGCTTATGAACTAAAAGTAGAATAAAAAAAAACCCTTCTTAGATCTTCATACAATTAAAAATATGTTGTCAGGTAAACTTCTTCATCGGTGCCTTCTACGACGGCGTGTACCTGCTGGGAATGGCGCTGAATGAGACCCTGACGGAAGGCGGCGACATCAGGGACGGACGGAACATCACCAGGCGGATGTGGGGCCGAGACTTTCATGGTAAGCTTCTTTTTAGCGAGTGGGGGTCATGAGTCTTGTCTGGGTGGAGGTTATTTGTGACTTTCTTAGTCGAACATCACTGGTCCATGCTAGCACAATTTTTTTATATGGTGGGAAAAATCATCTAACGACGATTCCTGCCCTTGCGCGGAGCGGGAAAGTGCACACTCTTACTGACTAAACTAGCCACCCCATTCCGGTCTCTCCCATAGTAAGTTTAAAAAAAAAAAATAATATATCAATGTAAGTTATTTCTCTTATTACTGAAGTCCTTTGTTATATATCTATTCCTTTTCGAAGTTGGTTAAAAATAAGATTTTGTAGACCTTTTTTAAAGAACTTCTATAATTGTGATCACCCTAGATAAGACTTTTCGTCGTTCTAAGTTCCACAAAGTCTCCACAAAGTCCGGTCACTCTTCCAGGAACCCAGAGTTCTGAGATTATAATAATTTATTTATTTGTTTGAGCAGGTGCTATATCTTTGGGATTCTCGTCGTTGCTCTGTCCCTATGTATGCTTAGATCTTTAAAAGTACGCAACGGATTTTGATGCAGTTTCTTTAAATAGATAGAGTGATTCAAGAGGAAGGTTTATGTGTATAATACATGCATAATATATTTAATATCAGTGCCCGTGCGAAGCTGGGGCGGGTCGCTAGTATTACATAAATGGAGTTTTGCTGTGTGGGTAGTTCGTGGCTAGTGTTGACGCTGCAGTTTTCATGCGTTAGCGATATCAATTAGGAATCCGTACGTAACAGTTTAGATGCCATTGACAAAAAATAAATATTATTATTACCGAGCGACTACTCGCTGTGATGGAAATTCATATAAAATTTACGTTCGATGTCTTGCCAACGAAGTAAATGGGCTGTATATAAAAACGAGACATTGTGACTGGCTGAGATTGCGTGAATGCCCAATACTCGCCCATTATTGACGATCTTTAACATCGTAAATTGCTTATTGGCTATAAAAACTGAACGAAACCAGTTGATGGATGCGTTTATTAAGTTTATAACTTTTTTTTTTACAATTTCTTCACAAAAGAAAAATACTACGTTAAGCTACAGGACGAATTAGTCGAAATTATAGAATTAGTTAATATCAAGAAATGGTTCCCAAGTTTATTTTGTCGCGGACTGCTTTGGTTTCTTTTTGAGGGTTCTGCACTCAAGGGTAATAAAAACGTAAGAGTAAAATCTTGTTATTTTGTTGTCTATCTATTACCAGACTCCTGGGGCCGAGGGTTGATGCGAAAGCGTTACACCGGGCTCTGGGACTAAGACAAGGAAGGAACAGGGTAGGTTGTTTAGTCAGTAAAAGTCTGACACTGTTTCCCGCTTCGACCAAGGCCGGAATCCGTCATTCGATGATTTTGACCTACCATAAAAAAAAAAAAAACTATTATCAGACTGTATGGTATCTCACGAATTGTGAAAGCTGGAGAGTTGAAATTTTCACTAAAGAAGTATTTCTTTTGTGTTGTCCCAGCACAACTGTGTGAGTTGTGCTGGGACAACAGCAAAATATAATACTAAAAACAAAGTAAAATAAATATTTATTAAGCCTCTTATACAGCAAATATTATGTTTTTTGCCGGTTTTTAGGGTTGCGTAGCTCAAAAGGAAAAAAGCAAAAGCCTTATACGATCACTTTGTTGTCCATCTGTCTGTCTCTCAAGACTCTTTATCTCGAGAACGCGTGGAGGTATCGAGTTGAAATATAAATCATATTTTTTGCGATCCCTTGAAGCTGTGAAAAAATCAAACTTTTAAGTTAAATGAGAAAAAGATACGTTACGTCTGTTCTTTTTGTATGTCACAAAGTAAGTATATTTCGACACTCTCAAAGGAATCAAAATTCACGGGAACTTAATAAAGGTAGGCCTTATAGTGCAAGTATATAAATCAATCTAAATGCAAGTATATACAACAAAAAAATGTATATATGCAATATTATGGTGTCTATCCAATGTATCCGTTGATGTATCCTACTCTATTTATCTAAGGTATGGTAGGATACAATCAATTAAGGGTTAGGAGGGATCTTGCACTTACCTCATATATATTTAAAATATTGAGAGGCAAGATGCAAAATCCTGTTGTTTTGGGGCAGGTGAGCCTGTGTGTTCCCGACAGGTACGTATGGCGTCGACGGCGCCCGCGCCTGCTGGCTGAGCCGCGCTCTCGGACTAATCTTTTAAGAGAGGCGCCGCTTACGCGCGCACTTCGCACGCTCAACCTAATTGCTGATGAGACAAACTTATTTTTTTGTACTCTGGGTGAATTCACAAGGAATGCATTATTTATAATTAGTTATAAATTAAAATAAATAAGTTAGGATAAGCGCATTTATCGCATTGGGGAACAAAAAAAAAACCTGTAAAGATAGATAGATAGATGTAAGAAGATGAAATAAATAAAAAATAAATAAAATAAATCCAAAAACTGAGAATTTGTGATTACGACATAAAGAAATACTTCTTTTAAAAGTTGGACAAACCTCTGTGACTTTTTTTATTTGCTACAAACTAATGCTTGACTGCGATCCCATCTGATGGTAAGCTCTGATGCAATCGTTGATGGTGAGGTGCATTAGTAGGATTTTGTTTGCATTCGAATTATTTACATACCTAAGTTGATTGGTACGGAACCTTCAGTGTGCGAGTCCGACCCACACTAGGCCAATTTTTTTTTTGCAACAGTTAATATGGACTCGTGGTCGAGTCTAATTCGCAGGTCACACTTAGCTGGTTTTGATTGTTTACTGTTACCAAAAATTTAATATAGTAGGTACATAGTTTGCAAGTTCGTAGGTATACAAACCCTAAGGGAAGAACGGAAATTAATTTTTCCATCTTGATGTTTATTTCTGAACGTTTCGGTCCTCTTGTAGAGAGAGGCGTCGAGTCCTAACTCAACAATGAGTTTACTATCAGCAAACCTTTGAGTGATAGAGATCACAGAAAAGTTTTTTGTTGTTAGCTTGGCCTAGTCCAGAGATAACTGCTGTGTTAACGTAATATAATAAATTCAAAACTTGTTTTTCCATAAAAATTCCGGGGGGGGGGTACTATTACTTCACTGTTGGACATTGTACCAATTTTTTTTTCACTCTTCGAGATCACCTGTAGTCCAGATTAGGAAACACTGATTAAGGGCTAATTTTATCGTTCTCTATAAAATCTTATTTCAATTAAACTGAGCTCAGCGTAACCTAGTTTAAAGACCCGTTTCAAAAACATAAGCGTTTAGAATTGAAACTGAGTTTATCGTAAACTAGATTCAATTCACAGCGGTGAAACGCAAAATGAAGCTATAATCTCGATTAGACGTACAAACTGTGTTACGTTTTAAATAATCGCGATTAGTTTTATTGGTGAATTTGGTCCTAAGAGGTACTTTCATTTCGAATAAAAGGTTTGTCGGATCCTTCGCCGTAATTGTTAAAACAGTGTTTACTTACGTTAATATCTCTTTAAGTAGTCGAAAATACGGACAGAACAATAAAGGGGCAATTAAAACAAGAGCTTGTCGGGACAACGATGCGTACAGTAAATATTTTCAGAAACTTAATACGTTGCCAATTACTGGGGAATTTATTTAATTAGAGGAACCGGTTCGTAAAACAATTGAATGTTTTTATTTTAAATTCGAACATTCAATACGGCGGCAATCTCTTTGATTGACGTAAATCATGCTATGATGAACAGTCAATTAATTCTTTTGGCGTTCCTTAAACATAATTATTCGATTTTTTTAGGTCGTTACGATGTCCATTTCCACACGATTCTGGTCACCTCTTTTCCTTATATTACTGTTTGGCAGAAGGAGGTGATTGCTACCTTATTTGTTTTCGCTATTGGTCATGGTGTAAACCAGAATTGGACCCGATGGGCCAACGTGTCCTTCAGGCGATCCGTACAATGCTGCCACCGAGGCCTTTTATTCCTTTAATCCTAGTTTTTGATGTAAATTAGGCTGCGAAGCTGTAATATTAGCAAAAGAGGCAAACGCGTTCCCAGGATCCCGACCACAATTTCCAACCGCCGTTAGCCACCGACCGATTTCGGAAAGGAAGGTCCGGCCTCCGTATTTATGAGTAAAAAGGAAACGGACTGGCGGCCAAGGGCGAGAGACGTCATCGGATGATTTTTGCCCAGCATAAAAAAAACACTCTAAATGTGGTCTTAAGAACTGTTTGCTGTAATGGGTAGCTCGTTCGCTCGTACTATTTTAAATAAATAAATAGTCCACCATCTTTCAGAATTCGTCATATTGGTTTTAGAATGACGTTAATTAACTTATGTTTTGCGATTCAAATCGAAAATATGTATTTATTTATTTAATCTTCATGTACAGTAGTGGTACATAGGCGGACTTGATGCAACAAGGCCCATTCTCTACCAGTCAACCTTACAAAAAATATATATGTCTGTGGAATTTCAGCTCAATATGTTAGGGGAATCTAATTTAATCAACCCATTATTACCCACTGCTGGGCGAAGGCCTTCCTCTCCCTTTTTCATTTACGTCTGACCTCGGCCTTGGTTTAATAGGATCCAATAAGGTCAAAACTCTTATCCAAAACCATCTAAAGAAATAAACTTACATAAATAAGTAACAAATATTTCAAGTTAAATAAAAACTTATAAAAATTTAGAGGGTGGTGGGAAACTGTTACCTCGACTCCAGGAATAGGGCAAGGAAGGTACGGGGTAGGTTTTTTAGTCAGTAAGAGTCTGACACTAGTCTCCCGCTCCACCCAAGAGCGGGTTTCGTCATTGGATGATTTTCACCTACCATAAAAAAAAAAAAAAAAAAAAGGGTAGACTAACATGTTCCTAAGCCGATACAAAAGTTAGATAGAAACCTTTTAAGATCATACAACGTCTGTATATTTATTCGTTTGTGTATAGCACTTGGGACCAATGAAGCTTTGGGTATAGTTCGCCATTAATGACTAAGTTTTGCCTGCCGAAGTCCGTGCCCGCAAGTTTGTTCAAACATTATGTGCCGTTTTGACAGAGATATTGGCATCTCTTGATGACGGTCTTAATGTTTTATGTGAGTGTAGTTTGAGTATTGTTATTTTGGTTCTGCGTTGTAAACAAGTAGTAGTAGTATTCGACAACTACCACACAACGCCGTCCAGTCTCAAGCTAAGCAGAGCTTGTGTTATGAGTACTAGACGACTGATAAACATACTTATATATTTCTAAATACATATATCTTTAATTATATTATAATAATTTAATTATTGTATTCTGTTTATTTCACTTACTACACACTACGCTTACTAAATGTAACTAATTCACATATGTGAAATAGTATCATTTTTATATATTTCAGAAATAAAAATACACTTATGAGTAATAATTGCTTGAAAACATATATATGTATATATATTGTAATTTTTTCTTGCAAATAATTTCACTATGAAACTGATATAGTTTAATTGCTACAGGTATAACTGGTCACGTCCGCATAGACGCAGTTGGTGACAGAGATGCTGACTACGCCATCCTAGACCTGGACCCAGTAACTGGGAAGTTTGAGGTAAGCCACTACAGATTTTTTATTCTAAAATAAATCTTTACCCCTCATTAGGAATTACTGTATCATGGGCGTATTCACAAATAAGTACCTAACTTATGATGAAATACAGCGATAGTGATTTCTGCGTGATCACTTTAAAAAAAATTCCTTGAATCCTGTAGCGAGGCGCCAAATTAAACCTTTTAAGTTTTCTTTTTAAGTGCAACAAATATGAACTCAACGGTGGTCAGGCGGAAGTGTCTTCAATGGTACCTACTCGTATTCTATTACACATAAAATCCTTAAGTAAATAAAAGTAAGGCGTCGAAACTTCTCCCTGCATCGCTATCAACTGGTAAAGTCCCTAGAAACTGGTGGCATTGCCACACTGTATGGCAATGCTTATCCTCTGTCCAAGGTAAAAGTCAGCCCTATGGTCATGTGAAGTGTATCATGTTTTTCAAAATATGATTTATTTGCAAAGTTACATACTTACGCTGATTAAAAATCTAGAGGTCATATAAATAGTTCAAGCTGAAATCGAACTCGCGACACGTAGTGCAGCAGCCAATCTCCTACTACCCCAACCGTACTCTGAGAAGTAACTGTAGTTTAACTTAAGATAAATTAGAACTATTTAAACTTCTTGAGCAACAAATTAAGTTAAAATGTGCCGCCAAGCACAAGCAGTTTGACAAAACAAACTACGCGCGAACAATTCCGAGGACGTGACGTTTCAATCCAAAAGTTCTGTGGCCCTACCATAACATGTTAAAGAGTCATTCGTTCGAAGGAGAAAGAGAGATAGAGTTATACGCTCTATATAGATCCATAACAGACTTCCTTACGCCTCAGCCACGCCGGGTTCCCGGTTCCATTTTCTAAATACAGTAGACGGAAGGCGAGTCATTACTCGCCGTCCGTCTACGTGTGTAAATAGTGGGCTCCGTGCGTCGGGTAACCGCCTGGACTGAGGCCGAGTTGTTGACGGCGTGTAGGACTCCATGTGCGTTTCAAAGAGATAGCCCTGATATAGATAGGGCTGAAGCCAGGGCCGTGTAATGGTTTTTGAAAGGAAAACCAGGTCTTTAGTAGTAGTAGTTTATGTTAGTAAGAATCTAACACAGCCTCTCGCAGCGTCCTATAGTAGAAAAGTCACCGGATAATTTCCCACCTGCAAAAACAATTCCGGTTATTTTTTTATTTTAATTTTATTTAGGTAGTCAATTGGATCGCGTAAAGAACTCGTAGTAGAGACTTATAAGAACTACTACTAAGAGACTCTCCCAAAACTTTAGGTTTATGGTTCGTACGAAATTCCTTGACTTTGATAGAATAGGATTTCGTTGCCAAAGTAAAGTGAACTGAATTTCCCGTTCTAGGCGGTCCCTTAGGACTGGCTGGATGACTTTAATTTGCCGCCTTGCAGTTAAATTAGACACGGTTAGTGCTCCTGGAAAAGCCTTGAATTAAAACAAAGTGTACATTCTTTTTTATTTGGAGTATATGGCATGTTGGAATTTTAAGTCGTTACAGGTACAGACAGGAAAACGAAAGTTTCAAAACCAGTCATGCCATCATCATTGTAATCGAAAGACCATCGGGCTTGTGGACGGCGAGCAATAGGTAGCTCGGCGTCTCGTCGCCTGGTAACGGTCCAGACCAAACCAGGTCATCATAAAAGAAAAGTGTCACCATAATGAACGGACCTGTGCGACTCGTATACATCAGATCCGCGTGACCCTTAACAGTGATGCTATAGGTAGTCTACAAGGAAACCTCGGAATTTTAAAACGTCAGGCTAAAAATTAACATAGGTTTTGTTTTCTACACTAATATAATAAAGAGGTAAAGTTTGTTTTTTTGTTTTTATATTTTTTTGTTTGTAGGGGGTAAACTCTGGAACTACTGGTCCGATTGGAAAAATTTTAGCAACAATAGAAAGCTACTTTACTCCTGAGTGACATAGGCTATATTTTATGTACGCGGGCGAAGCCGCTGACAAAAGCTAGTAGTGAATAAAATAGTAGTAGAGCAAAGGGTGACCTGTTGGACATTCCTGCAGCTCTATTCTGACTAGACTGGAAGCCGTCTCAAAAATGGGAAATTGCTATTAAAATTTGTTGACGGCGCGATCTGTTCCCGAGCGCCTCAAGGAGTTGTCAGCAAACCATAGGGACACAGCAGGGTTGAAGTTTACTGGAGCGAAGAGTTCACTTCTATAAGGAAAGCTCGGCCCTGGTATGTATGCCAACGAAGGATCGGGAGGGAATTTTTTATTTAGTAAAAGTCTGATAATATCTTGTGCTTCGCTCTTATGCGCGATTTTCATCCACCAAAAAAAAACATGCGTTTTATAGAACAGAAAAAAAAATTGAGAATTTCAAAGGTTTATAGCAGCCAACACTGGAGCGGATCGCTAGTACCTACTTGAAATAATCATATTTGCAGAATAATATATTATAATGATGTTCTCTTCAAATAATAACAAACTGTGATTACCAATGAATCAATTTGTCTGTCATTCATTCAACGTGATTTTAAATTTGGAATTGCATATTCTCTCCTAGAATAGCGCAGCAGGATGTGATGGGATAATTTGCTAATTTGACGCGGGAAAAGTCGGTGGGTGAAGCTAGTGTAAGGTAGAAAAACAAATATATTATCAGGGTTGCCAGCCGAATGTTATTGAATCGGTCTTCTGATCACTACAAGTTATATTGGTTTCAGTATAGTTTGGGCTAATCAATCATAGTCAAATATCTGTCAACCCGTCGTAAGGGTAAAATGCTTTGAGTATGGCAATTATAGTTATCTTAGAGATCTATTTCAATATTTGAAACTAGCTTTTGCCCGCGACTTCGTCCGCGGAAAATTTGTGAGACAAAAGTTGTGATAGCTCGGTTAATATCCATGTTATATAAATAATTTATAGCCTATGTCACTCAGGAGTAAAGCAGCTTTCTATTATAACTTCAATTTTTCCAATCCAACCATTAGTTCCAGAGATTACCCCATACAAACAAAAAAAACAAACTAACAAAAAAACAAACTTTACCTCTTTATTATATTAGTGTAGATAAAATAATAATAAATAATAGTGTAGATGTAGATAGTCGTTAAGTATAGTAAAGTTATAAAAATAAAAGAATCTTTAGCAAGGTCGATGCCCGCTAGGGTCACGGGAATTATTGAACTTGATACTGTAATTATGGAATGCAGGGGGCAACTGAAGGACACTGGTGTGTCAATAAAAGTCTGATGCGTTCTCTCGCTCCACATTAGAGCGAAGTTATTGGAGGTTTTTGACCTCGAGAAAAAGTGCTTTATGACATTTCGACCTTGTTTTTATATTACTTTAACATCTCTATTCAGAAAAAAACTTAAAGAAACTTAAAGGTTTCACTTTGGCTTAATAAATGGCCGAGAATAGTTATTACTTTAGTATAACGGTGTCACCTTTTATACTTTTTTTTTACCAATTTAATTATAAAATAGAACTTCAAAGTATATTTTTTAAAAAACACTGCGATACCGACGGTTCCTTTTCGAGATCGTGAACCGGACAACTGTACTAAGAAAACGAAATGTAATGTACATAATAATATCTTTTATAATTATGTAGTTTTTTTTTAATGGTGCGAAAAACCATCGAATGACGAATCCCGCCCTTGGGCGGAACGGAAGACAGTGTCAGACTTCTACTGACTAAACGACCCACCGTTTCTTCCTGCTTTAGTTCTAGGGCCCCAGTGTTCCGATTTTGCATCAACCTTTGGCGCCAGAAGGCTTCGACCCTGCTTCGCCCCTACAGGTGCTGACAACTCCTTAATGCGAGAAGATTTATCGAAAAATCCTATCTTAATCTTTGTGTATATACCATAAACAAATACTCGATTCCGAGGCTGCTGTACTACATAATTATAAAGGGCACGCCATAATTACGGCGGTAAGTCCCGTCATTGAGGCGTGGCTGGAAAGACCTCATGGTGCGCTGTCCTCATCTTCCGCATAACGTAACCTACGTTATGCTCACCGTACATGTATGTGCATGTGGAACTGTAGGGTCCAGCAGGGTCGAAGCCTCCTGGGACAATGGGTTGATGCGAAAGCATATTACCGAGGCCCTGGGATCAAAGGCAAGGAAGGAATGGGGTAGATTGTTTAGTCAGTAAGAGTCTGACACTATTTTCCGCTCCACCCAAAGGCGAGTTTCGTTATTCGATTATTTTTATCTACTATAAAAAAACCCTCAAGAGGATGAAATAGGCGCTAAAAGTTTGTATGTAAAAACCTACTTTCTTACAAACAAAGCCGCAGACAGCATCTTATAGCAAATTAACGCGTTTTAACTTATTATGAGTTTTGACTAGAGCCAGTCAAAACTAGTTTTGATTAATCAACAGTATTGACTGCAGCATTAATAAATGGTTAGTTTCAAAGACTAACCCGACTTTCAAAGTAATTAGTGCAGTACGTAGTTTCTAAAGACACCGTTAATTGAGAAGGATCGAATTATTTTGTTTAACTTAGAAATATCTTAGCTAAGCATGTCGATCTTAGAACAAGGCAGAAGAGAGTGAGTGGGGCGAACATCTTAGGAGAAATCGGTTTGTCTCAAAGAGATGTAAGCGAATCTTAGGAGCCTAGCATGGTCCAAGCGTACTTGGGTTACGGGGTCCTTGAAATGCAAGTCAAAGAATGAACTTAGGCATGGACTTTAGTCACTAAAAGTCACACCCCTCTACCCTGGAGCGAGACTAGTCAGAAATCTGTTAAGCATCCTAAATTTTTTTTTTCAAAGTCGTAGTTAATTTTTTTTTATTTCACGTGGGCCTACATGGGCACTTATAAAACGTCAGAAGCTAGTGCACGGTTCCAAATTGGTCGTTTCCTATAGAGAAAAACCGGCAAGAAACTCCATGGTTAAATATACATGAACTCGGTATTTGGAACAGTGCCTTAGCTAAGCTTAAGTATGTCAGACGAGGTTACACTGTATAAAATATATTACAATCATTTAAAATTTGGTTATGATGGAGCGCCATAGTCAATATTGTGACAATAATATTTTCACGGTACGGTTTGCTTAATAGTTGAGCAATTGAATATTGCATGTCGCTGGTTCGAGCCCTGCACGGAACAAATAATTGTATAGTTTACAGATAAGTGTTTCGGGTCTGGGTATCTTGTGATTTTACATGTTTGTGAATGAATGGCATCATTTTTTTTAAATCTCTTTAGACTCTTGAGCCCCAAGCGTTCGCCGGCGTTCGCATATCTGTCTTTCTATTACGTCTCTAATTACGCTATACACTGCAATTTGGATGAAACAGCTCGTAGACCGTAATCATGATACTCTTGATGTCCAGGTGGTAGCATTCTTCCATGGCCTGAACAGCAGCTACAAGCCGGTGGCAGGCAAAGCCATTCATTGGCCCGGGGGGCGACGAGGTCCACCACCCGACACTCCACGCTGTGGCTTCCTCTTCAATGACCCCATGTGCCAGGGTGGTAAGTATTATTAATGGTTTTAAACGTATTTTTTTACTAATAAACTTATTCTTCGACGTTTTTTGTTTGATTGACATAATACAAGTGCTTGACTGCGACCCCAATTGATGGTAAGTAGTGATGTAATCGTTGATGGTAAGGCGCACTAATTTATTAACAGCCTTGAAGAATGGCCTTGAACATACCTAAATTATAACCAGTCGGGAAGACTGCATCAGGTAAATTGTATTTTTTTTGTTATCGGTTTAATAACACAAACTCGTAACAAAGAATCTAAATGTATTGCTTAGACTTTTTTTGTTCACATACAGTAATTATTTACCTACTAAGTAACACACACACTACACTATAACATATGTATGTAGGCGTAGTAGTAGTAGTAGTTAGTTTTTAAGTGTTTTTTTTTTAAAACATGATGCAAATATTTTATAGCTTGAAAATAATAGTCTGTTAGATTTTCTGAACAAATAAAATTACCCACTATATTAACATTGCATTTTTTTTTGCACTTCACTCAAAAATATATCACATAGAACTTGGGTATTACGGCCATGGCTTGATGACTTCCGTTCCAATTAACCACAATGCGAGTTGATTACGACAATCCAATTATGCACAGTAATCTACAAACACAGTTCATTACAACAGGTGTCAAGAAAACCTGATTATACAGTCTACCTCTCATTATTAATGGCGTAGTCATAACTGGCGTAGTCATGGCTGGCGTAGCTCGTAGCGACTACGCCGTAGCGCTACGACGTAGCACTTTAGAATTACGGTCCGTTTTCTCGAGGTAATCGAATAAATTAAAACTTTTATGTATCTTAAGAAGAAATTGTATCTTAAGGAGAAATATATTTTGCAGCCTTGTTGAGTGATATTATGGCTATGTAGTTTGCAATGGAGATTATACCTAGAAACTAAGAAATTTATTTAATCTGCAATTTTTGGTTTTATTTATCATCAGAAATTCACTCTTATTACATTACATGAATTTGAAGAGGCAAGACGGGCTTTCATGAGCACGTCATACATCTTTAGTTAATGATGAACTACGTGACAAAAAAACAGCAAATTACGACTAAGGAAAAGAAAACAATTTTTTGAAAATTGTCTTATTTTTTTCCCACATATCACAATTTGATAGTTAAGTCACTTTTATTTTAAAGGTACGATATTTTATTTTCTACAAAAAAGAAAGATAAAAAAGAAAATTGGCAGTCTATCCATCATTTAGTATTTAGTCAGTCAACAACCTCGGTTAGTACCTAACCTAGAACTTCATTAGGCAAACAATCGCTTCATTACACCGCTGTTAATTATTCATCATTTTTAATTAAACCGAGCCAGGTTAGCACTGAAAGTTTTAAGTTACTTTAAGTTTATAATGTTGTACTTTCAAGTGTTGTTAGGTACCTGTTTTTACACTATTTTTTATGGAACTAAAACGTCATTTATGTGACACATTTATTTGCTGTCAAAACGTCGCTAAACTATTTTCTAATGACAAGAATTTTTTTTTTGTAATATGTTTTTTTTACTGTAATAATATTGAAATTGTAAACTTTGAATTCGAGTATTTTTTTTAATGCTGAACCTAATTATTTCATGTCGTAATTATAATAGCATCGATTTCTTCAAAAATGTAAATTTAGTTTTTAAGCTGTGTATTTATTTTCTACCTATTATTTCCACTCATTTATTAATTTCGTTTTGACATAGAGCTCATATTCCCAATATGTCTATACAGACATATGAGCTCTGAGTGACACTTTTATGTACAACTTTATATATATATCGTTTGTTTTATAGGTATATCGTTTAAATAAAAACCCACTTTTACTGCCATAGAGTTTATATTTCCAAAGCAATGTGTATGTACAGTCATGAGCATCACTAAATTATGTATGCCGTGGCCGGATCATAGAAATTCATCACTTCATGATACGACCAAGTAAAACTGGCCAGATCATTTTAAATGTTAAAGTTTGATGATATTTGAATCCTCGTTTGGCCTACTTTCTCTAGATCTTTTTACCTATATCATAGAAATTCTACATCAATGATAAGTACAAACGATTATTTAAATATTGTTAAATGTTAGCGTTTGAACGATCTGGCCAATTTTAGTTGGCCATATCATGAAGAGATCAGTTTCTATGAGCTGGCCACGACATGTAGGTATATCGTTTGAATTACTACCCACTGTTATTGCTATAGAGTTCATATTTCCATGGCAGCGTTTCTATGTACAATGTTTGTTGCACGCTGCTCGGATAGAGGCGCAGACGGTCATAATCTATTGTTTCATCGGATTGGCGGTGTTTCTAACATTTGCTGTGACTGCAGCTTGCGTCGCTTACAAGTAAGTATTTAAGTGTTAAGTTATAGTTGAAAAATAGTTTGTTTTTTTTTATTCATTGACCACTATTTGATGAGTCAATGGAAAGGGTTGATGAGGTTGACAATAGAGAGCGCTTACCTCCTAGAAGTAACCTTTTTACTCTTAACTTAGATATCCCTAGGTTGTAGGTACCAGGAAACACAGACACTGGGCATAAGAACAACTATTCTATTTTGTTATAATTATTTTTAATTTTGAGGGACTTTGGCTATGATAACTGAATTACAGGTTTTTGCCTAGTTCAGTTGATGAAAATATTACCTAATGAAAAATATAGTTAGTAAGTTTTTTTTTTATATATTATTTATTTATGTACACACAAACACTTACAAAAAGAAAAGAACACATACAGATAGAAGAGTACAAATGTACTGCTTATTTCTACCGAAATTTCTTCCAGCAGTCCTGCGACAGGAGAGTTGTATGAGAAATGTAGACACAGTGTGTATAAATAATTCATAAAAGTTAAAGTACACTAAAATCAAAGTCATATATTACTTACATATAAATATATCAATATTACATAATACAGATTTGAGATTCCTTAATCTTTTAAGAATGAAAAAGATCAGAAGTTTTTAAGAAAAAACGTTCTCTGAGAAAAAGATAGCGTGCTTTCACTTTCTTTATGCTTGCTATAGAAAACTTAAATTCCCTTATTCAATTTCTTAAAAAGTTTTTCGGAAAAGTTTCCGACCAACTTTTTAGACATTCATTCATCATCAAGATTAATTTGCTAGTTTTTTGTTAATACTTTTTAGGTAAACGTTTTACGTTGCCATCTCCACACTGTGCGACGGCAGTGATGCTGTGCCTTAATTTTCTTATTCGGCTATCGAACCAACGGTTTACTGCATAGCCGCCAATCACTTAGTTACTGCGCCAACTGTTTTTTTTATTTGCTACTAGCTGTGCCCGCGACTTCGTCCGCGTGGAATAGTTATTTTGGGCATCATATTTATTTTTGCAAACAACCTCAGCTTTATAAATTATAGCTGTTACCCACGACTTTGCCCGTGTCAATTTCTGTTATTAATTTAAACAATTTAGTTTTTAAAAGAACAGAATTATCTAAAAACTTCATAGAGCTACACTTGGGCATGCCATAATCTCGGCGGTAAGTCCCCTCTTTGAGGCGTGGTGGATAGACATCACGTAGGTCATGACGCAAGTTCTCACCGGACATGGGAAGTTCAGGAGATTCCTGCGCCGGATTCGTGCGGAAGAGACGCCCGGGTGTCGCCACTGGGTGGCCAGCTCGGAGGACACGGTGGAGCACACGGTGGAGGTGTGCACTGCTTAGGAAGAGCATCGCCGTGTCCTCGTGGGGGTGATCGGCGGCGGCGACCTCTCGCGCCGGGCCTTGGTTCAGGCCATGGTCCGCAGCGAAGAAGAATGGCAAGCGGTCGCCTCCTTCTGCGAAGCAGTAATGCTCGTAAAGGAGGAGGCCGACCGCATAAGGCAAGGGCAAAAGCGCCCTCGCCGTAGCCGTCGCCGCCGCGATCCTGCCGATATCCGGCCACCGTAGACGCTGGCTTACGGACGGTAAGCAATGGGTAGCTCGCCGTCCGGTTGTCTGTTAACAGTCCAAACCGAGACCAAGTCGTCGACGGCGTGCCGTTTCCCGCTCCGCCCAAGAGCGGGATTCGTCATTGGATGATTTTTACCTACCATAAAAAAAACCCTCCGCGCCGCCCGCTAGCAACCCCTCTCCTCGCCCGCGCAGACGCAGCGTCATATTTTGCACAACATGCGACGCGTGTGAATTTTATATCGGAGTTATTTTAAAATTGTAATATCTTCTAAGATGTTCATTGAAAATAAGTGATGTCAAAGACAATTTTGTTCACAATTACATACTCTTAATCAACAACACATTTATTTGGATAAAGATTATATTATTATGTTGATACAACTCTAACAAATAATCGGTAAAAATTAGCTAAATTTGATTCGCATAAAAACGGTTCTAGTAAGTTAATCTTAAAAGATAGACATATACTGTCGCGGACATATTTTTAGATCATTTTAAGAGGAATAATTCTTTCCTACATATTTTTTTGGTATCTTCTACCGTTTTCGCAGCGCACGCAACGGAAGCCCTTAAAGATGAATATTTTCCCCCGTTTTTTCCACATTTTCCATTGTTTCTTCGGTCCTATAAGTCACAGCGTGATGTTATATAGCCTAAAGCCTTCCTCGATAAATGATCTATTCAACACAAAAAGAATTTTTCAAATCGAACCAGTAGTTCCTGAGATTAGCGCGTTCAAACAAACAAACAAACAAACTCTTCAGCTTTATAATATTAGTATAGATAAACTAGTATTTGACTGCGATCCCACCTGATGGTAAGCAGTGATGCAATCGTTGATGGTAAGCCGCACTAGTTTGGTTCGTTGAATATTCAGTAATATTTTTATTAATGATATTGCCGTTCGGAGATTGATTCATAGATTATATGACTTGAACAGCAAAACTACTTAATTGTTTTGCTTGTGAAGCTGGCAATATAATATAAAATTATTGTGCGCATTTCCAAAAAATAGTGTATAGTATCTGTGTAGGAGCAAAAAATTAATGATTTTCCATGAAAATCTGAAACACAAATTTTGGTTGTTTGTGAAAATTTCAGTGCTTGATTGAGTTATGATCGTAACCTAATTTTCTGATTGGGATGTGTCAAGGTGTCTGTTATTTCAGTTATATCGTGTTGTATAATATATTATTTTAGTAATAAAAAAGATGTCGGCCATATTTGGTCACGGTTTCTGTATTTGTTCACGAACCAAAAAGTTCTTGTACAACTTTAAGCTACATATTCTATGAGTTTGAAGTTTTAGTTGTACAAGCAACAAACCTTGACCTTTAGGCATCTTGAGCAACTAAGAACAATTAGTGCTCGTAACAACCCACAGATTTATTAAAAATAAATAACATACCCAGTGCCGTAACTAGCCTTTTACGCGACCTGGGCGAACTTCGCTGTGCTCCTTGAAAACAATTTTAATCCCACTCAGCTCGGACAGTAAAAATAAAAGATTTACGTTTAATTGAAAGTCATGAACTAATATTAAAAAAACACAAAAAAAAAAATGTTATTAAAGTAATTATAATTATAAATCCAGACTTTTTCTATAACTATTTGTGTTGTTTTTACGTCTTCAGTGTAAAAATGGCTGGAAAAAAAAATGCATGGAAAAGTCTGTAATGTTACTGAGTAAATTTTGGCCCTGGGGTAAAATTTTGGCGCAAGCTTTTTAACCAATAGGAACATGACAAATTGTGTTTCTATGGGTTAATGAGTTCGGGTTAAAGTTATACGTAAGGGCCTAAGTAACTCCATTTTATATTTATAGTTTTGTAGGTGATTATTCTTCTACAAAACTTGACCCTAGTTTGATAATATTTGCGCCCCTTCAGGGTCAGCACCCACTGCTTGGACATCGGTGGCCCCTAGTTACGGTACTGAGCACACTCTGTATAATTAATGACTATCGTCAAAAGCCTTTATAATCCTCGAGGTTGTAGCTGAAGTTATCCACTTTGAAAGAACAGCTCAAGAATTATAGCAAAACAATTCGAGACAATGGAATTCTGAGCAGTCAGCTTTATTAAATTAAACTTACTACATTATTTTATGTTTGTTAACGTTTCAGTTGATAATTCAAATATACATATTTTAGCTCAGTATTTTTTGTTTTATTTTTATTTTCTTTTGAGTTCTCTTCAGACTGATTTTAGAACAAAATAATCCAATGAAATTAGTTTACATCGCAATTCATGGACATGTAATAATATTTGAACTCTGACATGCTTACGAGTACTTTTGTTTTGACATTAATTTAACAAAAAGTAGATGGATATCTTATTTACAATTTTCTTACCAAGCAACATATTAATTTTCGTTCTTATATATGTTATGGACTAAGTAATAAATTTGAGCATTTTTCATAGTGCTCGGGCATTTTGAATAATGACAGATAATGATGACTTATGTTAGGTAAAGAATTTTAATTTCAACCTTCTAATTTATTACATTGCCTTTACATTATTAATATTCCGATATAGATGCTGACGGATTGCCTGATGTGCAGCAATAATTATATTTATTATTAGCTTTTGTCAGCGGCTTCGCCCGCGTACATAAAATATAGCCTATGTCACACAGGAGTCAAGCAGCTTTCTATTGCTGCTAATTTTTTTCCAATCCGAGCAGTAGTTCCAGAGATTATAAAAAAAAAAAAACAAACTTTACCTCTTTATTATATTAGTGTAGATTTATTATACAAAGACTATTTACTGGCTTCGTTTGCTCTCTGCACTCTGGGGAGAGTGAACCTGAAACCTAATCTATCCGTGTTCAGCTGGGCCAAGGGTTGATGCGAAAGCGTAACACCAGGGGCTCTGGGACTAAGGCAAGGAAGGAGTGGGGTAGGTTTTTTAGTCAGTAAAAGTCTGACACTTTCTATGTTTATTTTTACCTACCATAAAAAAAATCTATCCGTGTTGAGCTGCCCTGAAATTCCAAGCTCACATCGCTTGCTCTTGAACTAATTATTCTAATTGAGAATTAGATTTAAAATTTATAGATTAATAGTAAAATATAATTGGTTTTTAATATAAAAAAATCATATTATTATGTCGTAATACTTGGTCCATAACTTATGACTAGCTTCAGTCAGCAACTGCACCCGTGTGGAAATAAGTGAAAGTGCCAATCCAGGATATGATCCTATGCCAAAATTTCATTCGAATCTTATTCAACAGTTTGGACATGAAGGAGTAATAAACGTACACATGTATGATAGTGTGATTATTATATTATTTTGTGCTATGAATTGGGTTTTTTCGTAACATAAACACTGATAAACTTCGAAATAATTGTCATCTAGTAATTTAGCCACGCGTTACTAAGCCCGGCCTTAAGCAGGCTCTGTCCTAAGCCTAATTGGCAAAATATATATAAAAAAATAGCTAAGAGGTCACCCAGGCGAAAGTTATTCTTTATTTAATCGCTTTGGGTTCAGACACTCTTCTAGAATTTCGATTATTTATTTAGGCTATCGCGCCTAATTTCTTTATTGGTTCATTTCTTTTCTCCTCAGAGATAGGTTTGAAATTATTTTGTAATACCAATGTCTACAAATGTTTTTTTTTTTGTGTATCTTAAATCTTTATCTTATTGCGTACGTTGTGAGCAGTGGTTGTGCAGTGGGAATTGCCACGACTTATAAGTTTTTAGGTCGCTAGTTTAAACCGAGTCAAACCCATAACTTTTTTTTAGTTTCTTTCATCACCACTGCTATCGAAACGATGAATAAAACATTGTGAGAAATTCGGCTTGTCCTAGAACTTTGAAGACATGTGACCACCTTCACACTGGGCTCGTGTGGTGGAATACGGAAAACTGAGTCCCAGCAGTGGGAATATTATAAGGCTGATTATGTTTATGTTCATGTGTGCGTACCAGTGGCAATTTATTTGTACTAGGATAAGTCTAGATTCACTCTAATAAGACATCTAAATTATATTATTAATCCTTGCATCTGTTTGACAGGCAGGCTCGGATAGACGCAGAGTTAAACAACACTTCATGGAGAGTTCGACCTGAAGAGGTCCTGGTGGAAGTAGGCACGGGAATCGGGGCCAGTCCTGCACTGCACAGTATTAATGAGGTACTCAAAGTAAGTGGGACGAGGTTTATCAAAAAAAAAAAACCAGCTTCTGCCTCTGGTTTCTCCTGCTTGAAAGTAGAAAATATATCGCACTATTATAGAGATCTTTATCCAAAATTTTAAAATTTCGACTTCCAATTTATGGAATCAGCTATAATGAACATGCATATCGACTTTTAATAAAACAAAGATACCGAAATATCTCCTTCACGCCAAAATATGCTTAGTACGACGCCCTGAAAAATCAGAAAGGCCTAATCGAGAGAGAGAAGCTTTTGGAGAAAGGTGGGCTGGTTGGAATAAGCCCATCAAAGTTTGTGGCCGTCATGGCTCACGTGCAATGGTCTGCGTAGTACTAAGTGCAGAAACCATACTCAGACATAACATAACATGCCTAGTACAATTTTTGAAGTTGATAGGCATGTTTTATGACTTTAACTTGATATATACAAAAAGGATTAAGTCTGTATAATTCTGCAAATATGTCTGTAGCACTTAGTCCTCAATTCAAGTGTTCTCGTGATATTTTTCGTTCATAATCCAAGTTACAATGAGTATTACCCGCAGTTTATTTGTTAGTTTTCCTTGAAATCTGAGCCATGACGAGATAGCAAACAATTGTATTTTCTTTTCAAATAATAAGTCGAGGATTGCTGGGATCGTCCTAATAGATTTTCTCAATCAAAAGAGATTCGGAACTGAACATATTATTTAGAAAATTCTTTTGTAGTCAGAGCTTAGAAATGTAATTTTGAAAAGGCTTTATTGTTATTATATACCTTTAAAAATTGAGACTGTATTATCAACGAATCGTCTGAAAATAATTAGGATTTGTTTTTTTAATTCATAAATTTCCTCTTTCAAAGTTCAAACAAATATCTCTAAAATTAATAATGAGAGCTGAAATGAATATTTCAAGAATCTGCGAATAGACGATGTTGTTTATTTATTAAATAAATTTAATTTAATACTGCTTGTTAGCTGTACCGTCCAATAATTTCGTTGTTTAGAAATTTTTTAATTGTTCGACAGTATTACTCGTAATTTTGGAGTAATTGGAGCTTATCGTTATTACGTAGTATAAAACAAAGTTGCTTACCGCTAAGTATGTTTAGATCTTTAAAAGTACGCAACGGATTTTGATGCGGTTTTTTTTAATAGTTATACTGATTCAAGAGGAAGGTTTATGTGTATAATACATGCATAATATAATCAATATCAGAACCCGTGTGAAGATGACGCGGGTCGCTAGTAATCAAATAAAACGAAAAATCTAATTTTATTTATCGGACTGTATAGGTACAGTTACATTGGTATTATGATTTACATCAATCATTAAAAAAAAAACTGACCATGAGCTTGTCGGGCCACGCTCAGTGTAGAGTTCCGTAGTTTCCCGTCAGTCATAATAAGTGTCCATCTCATACCCGTCCCAACACCATCAACTTAGGAAAATACTCAATATTTCTTCCGTATTTGTACACTTACATTGAATATCTTAATAGGTTAACCACATTGCTCACCTTTTACAAGTTATCAGAAGATCGCGTCTCCTCTGAGTGCTTTTAAGTGTCCCATAATCGTATTAGCAACTTATTGCGATACAAAATGGCGTTCGTACCTTTACCGTATGATTTGGCAGTACCAGCAAAGTAGCTGTACTAAATAATAAATAAACACACGTTATTGCTGGAGTTGATAGTATCGATCTTAGCTTGATTTCTGTACCTTAAGATTGTGTAACTTTTTGTACAATAAAGTTCTATTCTATTATACCCAAAGCTGTATCGTATCTTTGGGTATAATGGTATAATAATATGCGGCTCATAAGTTAAACCGAACAGATTTTTAAGTCAAAATTGAAGTGCTCTCTGTCAAGACCCCTTCTTCACGAAAACGGTAGAGGTATACTTTTCATATTATATACTCAGGTCTGCTACCTCCTGGAGCAGTGTATATTTATGTCACCCGTTGATACCCAAGCGAACGCCGATGGTCGTGATTTCCCGCCATTCGGTTAAAACCAAACAATAGATTATAAAATATTGAGCGTTTTTTTTTTAGGTTTTATCCTTATCCAAGACCGTAAATGTGTATGTATTTAAGTATGTATTTATTATTATTACATTTTGTTTCTTTTCTTTTTGTCTGTCTTTTTAAGTTGCACCTACCTTGTTACGTTTCTGCACCACCCTAAGGTCGACTGGTAGAAAATGCCTAAGGCATTAAGTCCGCCTTTGTGCACAAAGTTTTAATAAATAAATAAATAGATAAAAAGTTTTTCGTATGGTAACGAAAATAAAGAAACCTTTTACATTACTCTCTGTAAATACCTATTATCAAGTTTCATCGAGTAGTTAAAACGTTACGGCTACTTGTTTTTTAGAATGCAAATCAATCAACTTCTCCCGTTCTTGACCGCAGCGGGGAGCGTGACAGACTTTTACAGACTAAAACTTACTCAAATGTTTCTTTTCTCACCACATCACCACGGCAATACCAAAACCACCCTGAATGCGTTATTGCATGAGCTAATGCGTTTTTTTTTCATTCTTCTATCAAAACTCTAGTTATCCCTTGGCTGGAGTACTCGCGGCAGTACGGGGGCAGCCTCCACCCTGGGCACTCCCTCCCTGACCCTGTCGTCCTTCACCGTGGGGCTGTACAAGGGAAACAGGGTGGCCGTCAAGAAGATACACAGGAAGAAGCTGGATCTTAACAAGAAGCTACTGTGGGAAATCAAACAGGTTAGTAGGAAAAATGGAGCCTGTAAATTAATTAATTAATCAATTCTGTCTGGTGCCTGTGATACAATGTTTTTCATTAGTACAGGTACCAACGAAACTTCTTTTCTGTATTTACACCTCTTTTTTTGGCAAAACTGTTTTATTTATTTTAATTTTTCTGTATGTGTACTTTTTCTGAATAAACTATTATGATTATTATAACTGTCATTTTTCCAAATTTAACTGATAATATAGGTACAATCGTTAGTTAACGCTAATAGAAAACTGATTACAAGTATGAGAATGACATCATCTTAACAAAATTCGTAACCTACCACTACGTTCAAGGTTCAGGCCATGGTCCGCAGCGAAGAGGAATGGCAGGCGGTCGCCTCCTTCTGCGAAGCAGTAATGCTCGTAAAGGAGGAGGCCGACCGCATAAGGCAAAGGCAACGGCGTACTCGCCGTAGCCGATCCTGCCGATATCCGGCCACCGTAGACACTGGCTCGCGGACGGTGAGCAATGGGTAGCTCGCCGTCCGGTCGTCTGGTAAGACCGAGTCCAAGTCGTCAACGGCGCGCACCGTTCCCGCGCGCCTCAAAGAGTTGTCAGCAAACTGCAGGGGCCCTTCAGGGTCGAAGCCTCCTGGAGCCTAGAGGGTGGTGGAAAACTGTTACCTCGACTCCAGAAATAAGGCAAGGAAGGTACGGGGTAGGTTTTTTAGTCAGTAAGAGTCTGACACTGGTCTCCCGCTCCGCCCAAGAGCGGGTTTCGTCATTGGATGATTTTCACCTACCATAAAAAAAAAAACCACTACGTTCAAAATTAAGAATGAAACGTACAGTACGGCCATCGGATCTTGGCGAGTCTAAAGTTAGACTCTGCGAATTTTAGCGATTGTGTAATCGTAAAAATATAATTGGTTTAAAAAAACATGCTATTAGCAGTTGTTATTGTTCTTAACAACTGATTTTGGCATTTTCTTTAAACCTTACGAGTTTATAAATCCAATTTTCATATTTAACGCTGGCGAAGCCGCTGACAGCATACTACTAAATTATAATACATAATAATGGCTAGGAACAGTTGTGTCACTCAACATATCACGATAATAAATATACCTACTCATGTAGTGTTGTAGTATGTCATTAGTAACATACAAAGCCCCACGACGCCATTCCAACGTCAATTAATTGATTACTATACACTTATTAGTAATTGCCTTGATGGGTCTTATGTTCGCAAATAGATGATCGAAAGGCTGTATGTAATAACTAGCTTTTGCCAGCGGCTTTGCTTGCGTGAACGTAGTTTTTTCCTTCCAAACTACAAACTTTTGATCCCTAGTTGATGAAAAAACGGGGTTTAGGAATTTTAGAAAATCATCTTTGTCTGCTATTAGTACTATACTCAAAAGTGGTTATGATGATAAAGGCAGTATCTAAATATAATGGTCAAAAGATAGCTTTCTCTTGAAACCACCATACAGGTGGTTTCAACTTCGACTATAAAGGAACAAACCAAACCTTTTAGTTACTCACCAAATATTATTCTACAAAGGCCATCATAGCTTTCGTCCCTTAAAATGCTCAAGAATCTACCTAAGCTATCAACATACCGCCATTGTACCCATAGATTAAGATTGTAACTTTTTGGTGTACAATAAAGTTACATTCTATTCTATTCTACCCAGAACGATATTTGTTCCAAAAGGGGTTTATAATCAGAAAGTTTCCAACTTCTTGAGAGTGACATGTTTGTGACGCCCAAACAAATGAGATGTCACAGAAGTGTCACACAGTTCCAAGTAGTGGTAATTTGATGTGACAAGATCGGGTTGGATTGCCGTCAGAGTCAATGTCTTCAATATTGTATTATAACTTTGTACAAACTAACGCTTTTAGGGGATTGAGTATCTTGATATGGGGTTTTTCTCCGGGTTTATTCATAACATTATTGAATTTCGTCGAAGTTGTTGTAATTTTATTTCAGTGACTTGGTTACTTGTTTCTATATATTCGATATCGGTATCGAACATATCGATGGGTCCTATGTATAAGGGCCAATGTGCAAATTGACAACTTTTCTAACTTTTGAATAGATTCGTTATTCTTAAATAAATTTTCATATACACACACAGACATATTCGTTATGAATATGCGTGTGTATATGATTTAGTTGTATCTCTAATACTTTTTTTTTATTATTACACTTTATACCTATATTGACATTAAATTAGAGATATTTTTAAATTACGGTTTTTTTTGGGACAAGTTCTGTGAATTATTCGAATAAATTACCGAATGGCTGCAGAACATTTAGGCGCTATTTATCTCACTATCTTATTTTTAATATCACGTTGCCGATATACGAGGGAGAGACCTCTTAAGACAATATATCTACGTTAATAATTATATTCTTGAATACATTTTTCAATACATTTTAAAATATTTCTTAACTTCCACTCTACTCACCCAGGCCCGCAACGTGTCCCACGAGAACACAGCGCGCTTCATAGGCGCGTGCGTCGACTGCCCGCTGGTGTTCGTGCTCACGGAGTACTGCCCCAAGGGCTCGCTGAAGGACGTGCTCGCCAACGACGAGCTGCAGCTGGACTGGAACTTCAGGACCTCGCTCGTGCATGATATTGTGCAGGTAAGAAGCAGTACGTGATGAGAGCTATATAACGCTTTTTGTTTGTATCCAAGACGTTGACAAAAAAACTTAACAAATCACCCAACACCATCCCCGTATTGTAAAATGATGTAGTTACGAGTATATGCCTAAATCCGTATAATATATAAAAGGGTAAAGTCCTAAAACATCACAGACTCATCCTTTCTTCATTCCGTGGCCCAAACCCTTGAATCTATGTGTATAATATTAAACTCTTGAGCCCCAAAGGAACGCCGGCGTTCACACACATATTGTCTTTCTGTTAGGTCGCTAATTACGGTATTCAAAAGCTCAATGAATAGCGGGAATAATAATAATGATTGACCAAGTTAAAAATCCCTTCTCTCCTAGAGAGGAGGTCTGTGTCCCAGCAGTGGGAACATTGAAAGGCTGATGATGATGAAGTTAAAAATCATGACTTTAGATCACATGATGCATAAATAAAATTGTTGATCCGGGGCCAAATGACTAGCATTGATATTGCACAGTACGACAAATTTCCTTTGACTGGTTTCACAATAATACGAACGAACATATCTCTGCGTATTTCATTTGGAAAACAAGGAAAATGGATCACACAGTAGGTCGTTATTTTGACCTTGAATGAGGGATTCAGTAAGCGTGTAATTCAATGATTTTCAGGGTTATCCTAATCTAATTGTGTAGTTATTGCCAATGCTCAATGGTTGTCCTTGTTTCATGGTTTCTTAACGTTAACAAACACAATAAACAAAGCTAATCAATGTTGAACCGTTTTCTGCTAACAATAACTGCTCGTTAAATTAATTATTTTCATTAATAACATGGCCTTGGATGTGACAGCGTTGGAACCGTGACTTGCTTTTTAGGACGTTGTAATTTTACACGGTATATTTTTTACTAGTTCGTGCCAGCACCTTCATTGTGATAGAAATAAAATGTCCAAAGAGCAAATACTTCTAATTAAAGTACTTAAGTCTTAATTAAGCCTTATGTATAGTAGTAATAAAAAAATATATTTTCATTGAATACTTGTTTAAGTTTGTAAACTTCAAAATCCTTTAGAGCAACACCGTTGAAGTTGCTGCAAGTGAACGGTAATCATTTTTATGAGTAAATATTTACCAGAAATCTTCTCGAAAGGAATTTAAATAGCTATATTCCGTTTACTGTTTAGTAATGAATGTTATGCCAAGAATATTTCACTCCATCTAGTTTTAAAATAGGGATCCCAATAATAATAAAAAAGATTGAGATACAGGCATTATAAAGTCAGGAGGGAACTGAAATACAAGAACTTAACTATTCTTTGTGATCATAATTACGTCTTGTTGCTTGCGTAAAATATAAAACTGTCTGGTTTCAAAGAGAAAGAAAAAAGAAGATGTTTATACGATATACACATGTTTTATGAGCTGAATGTAATGTGTGAAAACACACAAAAATAAAACGAAGATATTGTGTGAAGGTAAAGGCTTATCTGACATTGAAATTCATTTTGCGTGTATTTTTTCTGTTGATTGTACGTTTGGCGCGTCTTTTATCAAGGAAAATAGTGTTCAGGCAGGTTTCGGTTTAAAAAATCAATACTCAATACTCAATTCTTTATTGCAATCCACAATGTAGGCTTAGGTGGTATACATTAGCAGAGAAACAATCATGGACCTTGTCGGGCTCAGAAACACAAAGAAAAATAATTACAATAACCAGAGGAGAGGCTTTATCATTAAAGCATTCCATAATCCAATTTTACATGAATAATTACTTAATGCAATAACAATGATGATTTTGTGATAATAAAAAGTTGTAATAATAAAAATCAATAGTAATGTCAATGTTATAAATAGTATTCGTAATACATAAATTGTTTCCATTTCTGTTTGTTGCTAGACTCAAAATTAATTTTAATTATTGAAGTTACAACTAAATACTTATGTATATATTGTGTGTCATGCCAAGTGAAAATGTTCAATGATTTTGTTTTTTGTTTAAATGTACAATGCACAACAAAACTGAATTTTAAAATCATATTCTTTATTGCGAAGTAAGAGTAGGGCTGGAGATGGTATGGTTACAACTTAGTTGCCTGTTAATGCATTGCAATATAAATAGTTACATATGTTTTAATAAGAAATATATATTCTAAATGTTACAGTTCTAGTTTACATTATATACAAAATATATTAATTACTAAACTAACATTAATTAAAACTAAAAAGAAACGAAACAAATAAGTCTAGCATAGTTAAAAATGCATTTACGTGCATACATATTTATGGGCCATATTGCAAGGAAAAAGTGCTTTAATTTTTCCGCTGATAACCTATAATGAAGGGCTAATCCGTTGTGTGCTTGTATTTTAATTTTATAAAATAATGGTATTTACCCAAAAACCCCTAATTCATTTCAATAGATATCCACTGTTAATTAATATACTAATAATGTGAAAATGACAACGTTTTTGCATCTATCCGATACCGCTGGGAGGTAAAGTTTGGATTTACGATACACCATTAAAATAAAAATACGAGCAACTTTTTCAGGGACTGAATTTATTGGTGTTTTTTTGACAGGAAAGTTTTTTTCGCCTTTTATAATGGTTCTTAAATTATTTTTCTTTTTTTTTTAAACTTGGGCACAGTAGGTATTACTGAGAAGTGAATGCATTGGTAATATAGAAATAAGAACAAAAAGGAGAATGTTCCATTTTGATATTTTAACTTTTCAAATATTCATCATGGAACCTTATAGGACTATGAAAAAATTTATAATGTCTATTATCAACATGAAAGGAGTATAGTATCGTTTCCCAATACACGTTTTACGCTATTAGTGGTTTCACAGGCCGGACCTGGTACCATTGTGCTGCTACCTAGTAGCAGTCATGTCAGAAAACCCTAATCAATCTCCGTTGTGCAGGGCATGTGCTACCTACACGGCGGGCTGGGTGCGCACGGCAAGCTACGCTCCTCAAACTGCCTCATCGACGGACGCTTCGTGCTCAAGATCTCCGACTACGGGCTCAACACGCTCTGCACGCCCACCGACCTTATCAAGGATGACACCTATTACTATAGTAATAAATGTTACATTTGCTTATCTCTATGACTGTCTGATTACGACTTGACCACGCTATGCACGCCGACCTACCTAATTAACCCCTTGACACCCAAGCGAGCGCCGGAGATGACAGCTATTACTATATTTTTATATAGTACAGTAATTTGTTTGTCTCTACAAGATTCTGACCATGAACTCAGCACGGCTTGCACGTCGCCCGACTTTTTTAATAATGTATTACTATTACTATGAGTACAGTAATAAATTTAACATTTTTTTTTTAAATTTATTGTGCAAGTTTCCGACAGCGAATTTAACACGTTTTGCATTCCGACCGACCATAACAAGGATAATTAATGTATATTACTATACATAGCAATAAATGTTAAATTTGCTTGTCCCTGCAAGTTTCCGACTACAGATTCTATACGCTACGCACGCCGACCGACCATTCATTTATATTTGGAAAATGAATATCATTTATTCCGACGACTTGCTCTGTTTTGACTAGAGTTCGCGGTTTTTTTTCTTTGAACTGTGGTTTATTTGCTATTAAGCGCAGTTTAAGACAACTCTACTATTGAAACATGATTGAGACTGTAGTATTGATAATGGTAATATTGATCTTGTTTTGTCATGGAAGTTTAAGTGAACCTTTGTTTTAGAGTTACTTTGGACTGCGCCGGAGCTGGTAGCTAGCAGCATATATCCTGGCGCGGCGGCGTCTCTCAAAGGGGACGTGTACAGCTTCGGCATCATCCTTGAAGAGATCGTGCTGAGGGCGGGACCCTTCCATAACTATACGCCTACTATGTCAAATAAAGGTTGGTAAACTTATACGTGACGTTATACTTGAGCAGGACTCCGCTACTGAATGTCGAAGTTTGAAATGTCGATGTATGTTAGTTCTAAAGTACACGATCTCGATGTACGCCAGTTCGAAAGTACAGGATCTCGATGTACGCCAGTTCGAAAGTTCACTGGAGCGAAGTATGCAAGGCTGACGTATCGTTAGTTAGAAAGCATACGAGTGCGATGTACGCCAGTTCGAAATTACCTTTTTACGAAGTATGAAATGCCTCCGTACTGATACTGGTACTCCTACAACATTATAATTAGCAAATTTGTGTAAAAATAAATTTACATCATTTTTTATATGGAGACAGACACGGATATTAGGAATTGTTTGTACCTATTATTATATGATAAATAACACTATATGTTTTCTATTTTACATCACAAATAGACAATGCATTTTAAAAATATTAAGTTTACCAGGTACTATATTTATTGCAAAATTACAGAAATTGTGAGGGAAATATAGTATTTATATAAAATATAATTAATGCTAATATAAAGAAACGTAAATACAAAAAATCATGCCATATCCTAAAAATCAGAGAACAGTTATTAAAGAAGGCGTCTAAATGGTGTTTTTAATAACATTATGATTGTTACGTAATGTAAAATGTAAATATATTTATCATAATAATAGGTACAAATAATTACTAATATCCGTGTCTGTCTCCATATAAAAAATGAAGTAAATATATTTTTACACAAATTTGCTAATTATAATGTTGTAGGAGTACCAGTAACAGTACGGAGGCATTTCATACTTCGTAAAAAGGTAATTTCGAACTGGCGTACATCGCACTCGTATGCTTTCTAACTAACGATACGTCAGCCTTGCATACTTCGCTCCAGTGAACTTTCGAACTGGCGTACATCGAGATCCTGTACTTTCGAACTGGCGTACATCGAGATCGTGTACTTTAGAACTAACATACATCGACATTTCAAACTTCGACATTCAGTAGCGGAGTCCTTGAGCAGTGGTGGCCGAGTGGTAACTACCCCGACTTACGAGTTGTAGGTCGCTGATTCAAATTCAGCCAAGCGCATCACTTTGTTTAATTTATTTCATCACCACTGCTCTCAAAACGGTGAAGGAAACATCGTGAGGAAAACGGCATGTCCTCGAACCTAAAATTCGAAGACATGTGACATCCATCAATACGTACTGGGCCCGCGTGGTGGATTACGGCCCATTTCCTCTCCTAGAGAGGATGCCTGTGTCCCAGTAGTGGGAACATTGTAAGGCTGATTGATGCAATGCAATGCAAACTTATACATACGCGGCATATAATTTGTCATGGTTATGCGCAGCCCCTAATGATATCATAAATTTGAGCAAAACTAATCCAGTAATGACGTGTGAAAATCTACTATTTTGCTTGTACTTTGTCCCTTCAAAATGTATGAAAAAGGAGGATCCTCCAACCAGACAGGACTTGTGTCTGATTAGGGCAACGGATCAGGAAATGATTTCGGGCTCTTGTATAATATGTTCAACCGTGCGGAGAACTCTAATTGCGCGATTCAGGATGTCGTAGTTAAGTTCATACGTGGTGCTATAGATGTCGCTACAAGGTAAAAGATGCTTAATTCGTAAATAAGTATCTTGAAATAATTATTGTTATTATCCGCACTCAGCTGAATGCGGATTTTTTCAAATGTGCTGATTGTAATAAGTGTTATTTTATTGTATTCTTTTTTATAGTGCTTGTTAGTGAGTGATCCTAAGTTTTCTGCTACTTTTTCAGTTTCTACCCGTGAGAACCTGTGGCCCAATGTTTCTTATACAATTGTTATTCTTTAGTTATAGCTGTTGGTTCTCCTTCGATTAAATAAATAAATAATTCCGTATTTTCCCATTTTTAACCTAAGTAGGACGTCTAAATCCTCCCACAGTCCCGCTGTCTCCTTCGTGGTCTCGAAATAAACTCTACTTAATTATTTTGTGAAGCGAGTAAAAGTATCGTAAAAGTTTACAAGCATTAAACTTGTAAAACAAGACTTTCCTTTTGTATTAATATTTTCAGGAAGATTTATTATATTCTCGAAAACATTCCTGTACTCTGAAACAAGTGGTTTTTCATTAGGTACCCTCGTATCCACCATTTTCCAGCCAGTTGAAATATCCGGTTGTAAATAACGTGAAAAAAAAGTAAAATCTTGCTGGGAGTGAAACTTTTTCTTTTCCTTGTTGGTGTCAAGTGTAACGGTGAAACAATATTACTTTTTTTAGTTATGCATTTGGTTATGTGATGTAATGTTAATTTAACACATTTATGTAAATATTATCGCACTTTTCACACTAATCCAAAAGTTTGTGAATCTGAATCACACTACATACCTACAGAAATATAGTCTGTATGTAGTATGTTTATTACTATTTATGCTCAAACGGTTTTGGATGAAATTTTGCAGACTAGTCGACCACGTCCTGAAATAGCACATTGGATAATCCCCATTTTTACCTCTACAGTAGGTATGCTCGGTTTATCCCAACCGACAAACCTACTGTAGAGGTATTGCTATTTTAATGCGGGATGAAGTCAACAACAGAACGTAACAACGGAAACGCACTCAACGTTGTAGCTTTTAAGCAATTAACTTGAGACTATAACTGACTTGTTAACAGCTTACCGTTAATTTTACGAAAGCCATTATTCAACCATCTATATATATAAAAATCAATTGCTGTTCGTTAGTCTCGCTAAAACTCGAGAACGGCTGAACGGATTTATCTTATCTTGGTCTTGAATTATTCGTGGAGGTCTAGGGAAGGTTTAAAAGGTGAGAAAAATTCGAATAGTAGGGTAGAGTAGGGTAGAGTAGGGTAGAGTAGGGTAGAGTAGGGTAGAGTAGGGTAGAGTAGGGTAGAGTAGGGTAGAGTAGGGTAGAGTAGGGTAGAGTAGGGTAGAGTAGGGTAGAGTAGGGTAGAGTAGGGTAGAGTAGGGTAGAGTAGGGTAGAGTAGGGTAGAGTAGGGTAGAGTAGGGTAGAGTAGGGTAGAGTAGGATAGAGTAGGGTAGAGTAGGGTAGAGTAGGGTAGAGTAGGGTAGAGTAGGGTAGAGTAGGGTAGAGTAGGGTAGAGTAGGGTAGAGTAGGGTAGAGTAGGGTAGAGTAGGGTAGAGTAGGGTAGAGTAGGGTAGAGTAGGGTAGAGTAGGGTAGAGTAGGGTAGAGTAGGGTAGAGTAGGGTAGAGTAGGGTAGAGTAGGGTAGAGTAGGGTAGAGTAGGGTAGAGTAGGGTAGAGTAGGGTAGAGTAGGGTAGAGTAGGGTAGAGTAGGGTAGAGTAGGGTAGAGTAGGGTAGAGTAGGGTAGAGTAGGGTAGAGTAGGGTAGAGTAGGGTAGAGTAGGGTAGAGTAGGGTAGAGTAGGGTAGAGTAGGGTAGAGTAGGGTAGAGTAGGGTAGAGTAGGGTAGAGTAGGGTAGAGTAGGGTAGAGTAGGGTAGAGTAGGGTAGAGTAGGGTAGAGTAGGGTAGAGTAGGGTAGAGTAGGGTAGAGTAGGGTAGAGTAGGGTAGAGTAGAATAATCTGTTGCCGGGAGCGAAGCCGCGGGCAAAAGCTAGTTCAACCATAAATAAACAAGATACTGGATTTAACGAGAACTAATTAAAAGTTTAAAGATGGTGGCAGAGACTTCTGAGCGGGAAATTGATGGCCATTGATTAAATCTTAAGCTAATTTCTTAACAACACTGCCACTGGGATAAATTTACTTTTATGGTTCATCATCATCAGCCTTTTAATGATCCCACTGCAGGGACACAGGCCTCCTCTCTCTAGGAGAAGGAATGGGCCATAATCAACCACGCGGGCCCAGTGCGGATTGGTGGATGTCAATGTCTTCGAATTTTTGGTTCTAGGACATGCCGGTTTCCTCACGATGTTTTCCTTCACCGTTTTGAGAGCAGTGGTGATGAGATAAATTACACAAAGTAATGCGACTGGCTGGGTTTGAACCCGCGACCTACGACTCGTAAATCGGGGCCGTTACCCCTCGGCCACCACTGCTCTACTTTTTCTTTTATGATTAGAACGAATTAATAGATTTATAATAATAAAAATGTATTATAAACGTCAGCGATCTTGAGTGAACATAAGTAGCTAGCGTCACTCCCGCGCATCAAGATTATTCAAATAATAATAAAATCTTCGCTTGTATCAAAAGATTGGTTATCAAATTATCTTTTAGTTTGTGAAACTTTCATATAAAGACACCCAAATTGAATGGTTTTTGAATGATCTTGACTTTTTATCTGTGTTAGACGTAACTTTGAAAATAAGTCACACCAAATTATATGGAAACATAATATCAAAGTATTAGGCAAACAGTCTAGTTTAACATATATTTTTTTTAACCATTCGTCTTTGGTAATTACAGACACAATTAAAGAACAATAGGTGTGCGAACGCCGGCGTACGCTTGGAGATTAGAAGTTCCTTTCGAGTACCGTAATTACAAATACAATTGAAAGACAATAGGTGTGAGGACACTGGTGGCTTAATGAACTAAGGCAAAGTGTAAGGTGTAGCAAATAAGGTGACCTTGGTTGGGACGCTAGATTGCAACTGATTTTTAGAGAGTGTCTTTGTTTGTGGGCCATCACGACATATAAAGCATTGTATACGTTAATTTTTTTTTGTTTAACAGAAATAGTAGGCCACGTATGCGCTCGAGAGTCTCCCCCATTCCGGCCGATAGTGGGGGTGGGTGAAGTGGGGGCAAATGCAGGGGGCGGAGGAGGAGCGGCTGTGGAACTTCTGGACTTGGCGGAAAGGTGCTGGGCTGAGGTAGCTGATGATAGACCCAGTTTTGATGCCGTCAACGCTAATTATATCAAGTACGTAAAGATGATGTAGCGTGGTGTGTTTTGATCAAAAGTTGCCGCTAGACTAACTGATTAAAGAGATTCTGACTTCTTTAGACAGATTAATAAAGTACTTTAGTGATTTATATGGGATACTATAGAAACATTTTAACATTCGAGAATGACAAAGCACAAGGATTACAAACATAAAGTAAGAAAAAGAACAGAACTACAGAATACGCTGAGCGTGCCCTTACCGAAAAGGTGACCACCTAAACATTCGCTGGTGGACGTCAGACACCCAGTGCAGGTTTAATATGGACAGTACCAGTACATTATACCTCTATTTAAAGAGAGATTTCCGCCAACAAGACAGGCATTACGTCTGGACAAATGCTCTATATATATAAAATGTAAGGTACGATTTGTGTGACGTCAGGTTTTTGGAATCTGTGTGGTACAGATTTCACTACGTTAATTTATATTTAGTAAGTACAATATCTATCTATCATCCTTGTTGAAAAGTTGTTGAGTCGCTTCTAGCATACCTTGAACAGTCAATTTTGCTGACGACTTGATAAATCCACATCCCCGATATTCCCTGTTCTTTTTAATCCCATGTAACAGAAAATCTATTAAATTAACATTTCTTCATACAGGGGTTACTGTGACAATTTAATGGATGATCTCCTCCGGCGCATGGAACAATACGCGAACAACCTCGAGTCTCTCGTTGAGGAGAAAACTGAACAGCTGTCGATGGAGAAGCGAAGATCTGAGGAGCTGCTCTATCAGGTTCTGCCGAGGTAATCCATACTTTAACTTTGTAGTTTGTATGATCCAGATCACGCAAATTTCCGGCCACCTTAGGCGCCGGTTTGCGGACGGCCAGCAATAATCGGTGTCCGACCTTTCGGTAACCCGGTGGGTTTTTTAGTCAGTAAAAAACTGACGCTATCTCCAGCCTAGGTCGGGCGCTATCATAGGATGATTGTTCCCAGAAAAAAAACTCATTTTCTTTGTACATTTCATTAGTATTTTATCCAGGTACCTGTGTATCTTTAGGATAATCTTGTATAATTATTAACGAACTCCAAAGCCGCGCCAAAACTACATTTTATTTTTACGAATAGACAGAGTAATTCATGGGAAAGGTTTAAATGGTAATAGTATATGCGTATTATGCAAAAGAGGAGAATAAAAAAAAAATTGACACACGCATAGCTCAGGCAAGTTGCTAGTGAAAATTAATCACTAAGTTAAAGTAAGTTCAATCATTAAGTCCGCCTTTGTATGTGTGCATAAAGTTTTAATAAATAAATAAATAAAATGAAAATTTTAAATGATACTCAATTATCACGAAATGCTTATAACTTTATTGAAAAGGCAACTCGTAATCTCAGAACGCAAATGGTAATTGAAGGACACAGGTGTAATTTCAGTCAATAAAAACCTAACATCCATTCAACCCAAAGAAAGAGCTTTTACATTGAACTTAACATAATACAATAGAGTTTGTCTTAAAAATGTATTCTGTCTTCACCACCCAGGCCTGTAGCAGAACAGCTGATGGCAGGTGAAGTGGTCCAACCCGAGAGCTTCGAATGCGTGACGGTGTACTTCAGCGACATCGTCGGCTTCACTGAGCTCTGCGCCGCCTCCACGCCCATGCAGGTGGTGGACCTGCTCAACGACCTGTACAGCACCTTCGACAGGATCATTGGCTTCTATGATGTTTATAAGGTACGTGCTGCCTCCTAGGCAAGTTACGCTCGTTTCGTTTCGATTCTCTTACGTCGTACCCCTCGAGTAGGCCGCACCTCCGATTCTTTTGTTCTGACTGATCCCACCAGGGTTCCATCTTATTCTTAGATACGGAATCCTAAAAATAACTGATTTATTAGTTTTGTACAAAGTTCCTTAATATATTAATTACATGTTATGTAATTGAAATATAAATAAGCTGCAAAGAATCATTTGATTTCATTTCTTTTTTCTATTTTCGATTCAAATCGATCATTTTTTAGATCTTTTTCTTTCTTTCTTTTCTTTCTAATTCTTTATCTCACAACTTAAGAACTGATTTGTCTGTGCCCTAAAGGTAGAAACAATAGGCGACGCTTACATGGTGGTGTCTGGTCTTCCGGAGCGCAACGGCGACCTTCACGCGCGGGAGATCTGTCTCATGGCGCTGGCCATCGTGGAGGCGGTCAGGGGCTTCGTCGTGAGGCACCGGCCTACGCATCGGCTGGAGGTGAACTTTAATGATATCATAAAACTGGGGAAGATGTGTTCTTAACATACAAATATCTAGAATAGATAGTCAGTGAAGTTGAAAGGTTCTGGAGTAGCGGCCTACCTAGAAAAAGTTGGTAAGTTTCGTACAAGGTGGACTGATGACCTAGTGAGAGTCATTCAAATCTGATAGATGTGAGACGCACAGGACTGACTGTTGTAGAGCCACCGGGGATTCCAGCAATGGAGAGATGTCAAAACTGCTTTCGGTTGAAATGATTATGATATGGATTCTAATGACAGATGTTTCCCTTTGATACTCGTAGCTTGTCAAACTTTACTTTTGCATTAAATTAAATCACTTAGGTAACATTGAAGTTTAACACGTTATTAACTTCAAACCAGTAATTTACAAAACGGGCTTAGGTAAGAACCAGTAGATCATTAATTTAAGTACCTAACAAGGTTCTCAAAAGTTATAATAACGTACATAAATGTAATAACTCATAAATCACCTCAGAGTTTCTAAGTTTTTAATGGGAGCTTTACGTTTTTAAGTAAACGATACATGTTTTTGTAAAGCCAAAACAAGAGTCCAATGTTGAGAAAGAATAATTGTCGTCATCATCATTTTAGCCGATTGACGTCCACTATTGGACGTAATCTTCCCCAAGTGTCGCTACAATGAACGGCTCTGAGCGTCTCGCAACCTTTGGATTCAAGCAACCTTCACTAGGTCCTGTATCCACCATAACATAAACGAGGCCATCGGATCAAGGCAAGGAAGGAACGTGGTAGGTTGTTTAGTCAGTAAGAGTCTGACACTGTTTCCCCCTCCGTCCAAGAGCAGAATCCGTCATTGGATGACTTTTGACTACCTCAAAAAAAAAATTTTAGATAACTGAATGCCAGTACGCGGTCACCACGCCAGATCCTTGTAAATGCTAGTTAAGTTTAGCTATTATTCGAGCTATGTTGGTAACCTTGCTTCTCTTGCGGATATCTTCATTCCTGAAGCAATTTTGCAAAAATAAATCGGATTTACAATATTCTTGCGTCGTAACTAGGTCCGCATTGGAGTTCACTCTGGTCCAGTGTGTGCTGGTGTGGTGGGGGTGAAGATGCCCCACTACTGCCTGTTTGGAGACACCGTCAACACAGCCAGCCGAATGGAGTCTACCGGACAACGTAAGTTACATCCTGACTTAATTATTTGACTGGCCTGTCAGCATAGTAGTTAGTGACATTGACTGCTATGCCGGAGATCGTGGGTTAGATTCCCACCCAGGACAAATGTTTATGTGATGAGCACGATCATTTGTTCTGTGTCTGGGTGTAATTTATTTATCATATGTATGTATTAAGAAATATATAAGTATGTTTATCAGTTGTCTATTACTCAAAACACAAGCTCTGCTTAGGAGACTAGACGACGTTGTGTGATGGTCGTCGTTATAGACTAACGATGGTGCTTTTTTGAGGTAGGTAATCATTAAATGATCCCTCTCGCTTTATCCTAGAACAAGGGATAAAGATAGGTATGTCAGACTTTTAGCACCTGCAAGGACCTTTTAACTACAAGTACCACTAATTGGAACCCGTCAATGTGTCATTAATGCATGTTATTTATTTATTTATTCAATCAATTACTAGATCGAGCATAATTACAATAAAGCTGTCATCTTCTTATCGAATCGATGATAAACTCTTTAAGCTGTTGGGGCCCAGTAGGTGGCTACGTTAACTGCAGCATCGGTGGCACTAATTAAATCCTCCATAGTGTAGGTGTATAAAGCTGTTATTCGAGTGAACCTGTAACCCACTTATATTTTTTCATTTGCTTTTGGCGATGCAGGGCCGAGTTAACTTTTTCAGACGTTCCTTTAGCCCAATAGACTAATGTCGGAAAGAACTTTTACTAGAATGGAGGTGAGAGAATTTCACCAAGAGTACGCACCTCCACGATTTAGTCCTCTTACTACTTACTCCACCATGGCTAAAGGCGGATCACTGTTTTGCCAGTTACTTCCTCTTTATATCTCAACAGATCATAAAGGTCCGTTTGTCTTCATGTCTTCAACCCCGATATGAAATTCATAATTTTGCATAGTGGAGTCATTTTCCCTTGCAAAACCCAATAATATTATAGCGTCAAAACTTTTTGTGTTTGTTACTAAGGTTTGTTACTTCTTCACGTTCGAACTACTGAACATATTTCGAAGACTTTGTATTCCTGGATTATGTGTCCTTGCGATACAATTTTCTACTATCACGCATATGAAGCCGCTATTTATATACGAGAGCGAATAACGTCATGAAAAACAACAAGTAAAATGCCTTAAGAGAGCTTAACTTTATCAATTTATTTCCCGACTGTACACTTTACTGCATGACTACACATGTGCGGGCTCATCCGGTCTTTACCGAACATAACTTACTTTATTTACTTAAGATTACAAAACTAGCTTCTGCCAGCGACTTCGCTCGTGAATGTGGTTTTCTGCATACAAACATTGGACACTTGTTTCATTCGGTTAAGGGGTCAAATTTTGGAAAATCCTCTATTAGTATTCTATTAGTCACTTACGTCATAAAAGAAAACCTTGTACAAATTTTTACATTCCTAGTCCCAGTAGTTTCGGCTGTGTGTTAATTTGGCAATCAGTCAGTTTCTCTCTTTGTAGGTATGGTGAGTGGTAATTAAAGTGACCGATACTTAAACAAGTGATTGTAGTTATGATAACAAACAACTTTTACTATGGGACCACATTACATTTATGTTCGCTTAACTTGTCAAAATGTATTCTTCTTAGTGTATTGATGGCAAAATCAGTTAAATTCCTTGCCTGGCCCAGTATTCGGCCACGGCAGTGCTGTCCACTGACGCTGTCATTAAGTACCTACGTGATAGGGCACGTAAAATGTATTGAACTTGCTGATTTTTTCCGCGTTTCTTTTCTGATTTCACGTTTGGTCTCATAGTAAAACTTGTTTGTTATCATGACTACAATCACTTGTTTAAATATTGGTCACTGATTACCAATCACCCTATGTATATATAGACAGAAATTGATTATGGAAAGAAATTTCACGCTCTTTATCCCAGTAGTTTCGGCTGTGCGTTGATATATCACAGTCAGTTTATTTCACCTTTTATATGTAAGTATAGATAAGATGAAACCACGATTTATGGCGCAGGATAAGGCAGATTTATGTAACAAGACGTACTTTGAGAGCCAGATTTGTTAATTACGAATTTTGTGACGAAGTTAAGTACTGCCATAAAGCTCGGTCAAAGGATCCAGGGTTTTACATTTTATTGCAAGTATAAACATAAATGTTTTGTGACCGGAAGCCTACATATTTACATTTATTTTACGCGGTTTGTAGTATCAAGATGAAATACCTCTATTAGGATTAATACTTTCTCCTGCATCGGGGATTTTTCGGCCAACGCAGTCTTGATCGGGTTTTTGTGAGCAGCTTTTTGTGAGGATCACAGTTAAGTAACTCTTTGGAATAATCCGCGAAAAAAACGGCAAGCTAACTATTGCTCGTCATTAACAAATGACGAGCAATAGTTAGCTCGCCGTTCTATCAGGACCAAGCCCAGCTGGTCGCTGCCTTGTGTTCCATGTGGGCTAAAAGATATCAGTTTTTGTGTTTAGGAAGATTGATGGGGCCTGTTAGGACCTTTGTCTGCAAAGGCAGCGGATTGTTCCAAAGAGTTGCTGTGATCCTCACAAAAAGCAAGTAAAAAAACACTGGGTTTTGGTTAGTTAAACTCTGACCCACTTACTTCACTCAGAATGGGAGAACTTATTGAATAATTTCATACGGTAAAAAGAATAATTATTTTAACAAACAGGCCATTCTTAGTTGACAGACCTATTCAATTTGAATTTTATTTCTATCAAAGCGGTAAAAGAAAACATCGCGAGGAAAATGCGCATAGTAGGCATGTCGTCTAGGACAAAAATTCAAAGACATGTGACATCCACCAACTGCGCACCGAGCCCACATATAGGTTTACGACCTATTTTTTCACTTGGTGAGGACGTCTGATTTCCAACATCATAAGGCTGATTATGCGCATATTGGTTACATGTTAGCAAAACTAGCAGCCTACTAAAGATTTGATTGCAACTTTACCGTCATACAAGGTTACGGGAACGTCTGAAAGTTTTATCGTCGTCCTGAAACGTAGAGGGCAACGGAAACCAATAAAGATTTTAGTCAGTAAAAACCAGATATGCCTTTAACAAGGTCGAAGCCTCCTGGAGCCGAGGGTTGGTGCGAATATATCGCATTATTCCGGGGCTCTGGGAATAAGGCAAGGTAGGAACAGGGTAGGTTCTTTAGTCAGTAAGAGTCTGACTTTGTTTCCCGCTCCGCCCACGAGCGGGACTCGTCATTGGATGACTTTTACCTACCATAAAAAAACTTAAGTAATTAGCAAAACTAACACCTTCTTACCCTTTCAGCTCTACGCATACATTTAAGCGAAAATACCCGAGCGCTACTCGACCAGTGGGGTACTTTCGTGGTCGAACGGCGAGGCGAGGTGGAACTCAAGGGCCGCGGGAGGATGCTGACCCATTGGCTACTGCACTGCTCTGACCCCGAAGCCAGACCACCTTCGCAAGGACTGCAGCCTCCCCCACAGTACCCGATACTGTTCCCTGCGTTACCACAACCTGCATTGTCTTTACAAGTTCCTTACCTCGTGGTTGAACCACCTACTTTAGCTGCTTGAAGGATTGGATTGGTTTGTATAAGGATTTAAATCAGTGATTTAGACTTACCATGACGTGTTTAAATGTCAGTTGTTAGAACGAGAAAGTAGGATAGAGCTATACATCCTCTATAGCTCCATCCCTTTAATAGTTCAGTTTAGCTCGTATAATAGATCACGTTGACAGTTCGTGGTAGCACTCTTGGAGAGTAATGTGATGATGTTTCTTTAGTCTCAAACTGAAAATGTCTGTATGTGTGCAATCAAATGAGGTGAATAAAAAAACAAAACTTTGATGACATTTTTCGCTTCGATACCTGACAAAGCTAACAACAACAACCAACAACGCTTCAACAAACGCTCAACGCAACGCAATCAAAGCTTCAAAGAAAAAACCAAAGAATCAACGCTTTGTTTGAGCAAAGCATTCATACATTTTAAAATTAGATAAGTAGCTAATGGTATGTGTATAAGAAAACCCAACTATGGTTTAAGCTCGTCTGTGTACATTACCTGTTCTTTTATTTAGAATATAAGAATATGAGTATTACATTCACAGCGGCACTCATTCGGCGTTTAAGGCCTCCTTTTAAAACTATCATTACAAAAGGCAAAGTTCTAGAGTAAAGTGTCAATTTTTGGCTAAGGATGGTACGCGGTCGAAGTGACCCCGTATTTAACAAGACACACTTCGTTTCATTTTAATAAAGCATCTTAGGTATATATTCACCTCAGTCGTAAAATAAACTAAATTGAAGACTATATTTTTCTTAACCGCACTGCAAAGAAGTTACCTACAAGGTATTTTAGATCACGTCTCGCATAGAACGTGTTAAATGAAAACAACGAGAAAATAGCAGTACATTTTTGAAAAGTCGCATAAAATAAAAAAGAAGATAAATGATATTTATTTTGTAAATAGGTTTTAAAAAATAAATGTAACTTAATAGTGACTTGAAGAAAAAAGTTGAATTATACAATGCGTCTTTGATATCTCACAATTCTCAGATTTCTCACAAACGATACCATTGATCCAGCAGTGGTGAAATTTTACGTCGGTTTTTTTCAAAGTTTTGAAAAAAAAAATTTTTTTTCAATTTTTCCCTGTATAAATATTCTAACCAACCTTAATGATATTTATAGAAAAGGAAAAAAAAAACAACGAGGTAAATAAAGTCGTTATTCTAATCAAACCCGATTACATTTTTAATTTGGAATGTAATTCATTAATTTTATCCGCAAAAAAATGTTAAAATAAGGTTTTTATACAGTTTAATTCAAAAAATGTAATTAATGTTATTCAAAAAAAAAAAAAAAACCGTCAAAAATTCCACCACTGGAGGGTCTAGAATCATGTACTGGATCATTCGTGACTTTTGAGACCACATTTAGAACGACAAAACAAAGGTTTATACCAAGTTATAGCTTATTATCTTTCATTCCGAGGTGAAACCCCTAAAATGACTGGGCTATCCACGGTATTCGTTTGTGCGACGATGTCAAAGACACCCTGTATATACCTATTCACTTCCGATTCATCAAAATCAATGATCACCATTATCTATTAGTTGTGTTCTTATCACAAAAATGTGGGCTTCCTACTTATAAGAATTAGTTATAAGTCATCTGTTAGTACGTAAGTATGTATAAAGTGTCATTTCCTCCTATTTGTTTTATAGATTTTGATATTATAATTAATGATATTATAAAAATGCTTCCTTCTTTTAATATTGTATTCTAAGATATGTGTTATTTGAGTTAGAAATCTGGTTCAAAAATGATTTGAGTATTCTTCTATCGCGTCTATCTGTTTTCAAAGACTACAACATAGAAATTACTGGTAGGATTTTCACGAGATTTTCACCAGTAGACAAAGTGTTTTATTTTTTTTTTAAGGTTTAGATTATAATTCATAAATAGGGGCACTAGTCATTAGTAACCTATGCTTAAACGCGTAATCTATACAAATATTATAAAGAGGAAAGGTTTGATTTTTTGTTTGTTTGTTTGTTTGTATGAATTGAATAGGCTCCGAAACTACTTGGCAGATTTGAAAAATTCTTTCACTGTTGGAAAGCTACATCATTCCTGAGTGACATAGGCTATATTTCATTTTCAAAAAAAATAGGCATCCTTACTAAAATTACGATAACGTAATCCAAGGTGTGAAAAAAATATCAAAAAACTACCTTACATCGCGTGCGCTGCGAAAAATATTGATGATAGAACAAAATGATATACTACATTTTTTTAGAACACACCATTATCTACAAAAAATCAGCGGCAGCATATCTCTAACTATTACAGTCATGTCACAATAAGCGTTTTTTTATTGAAAAAAAGAAATTAAAATACCACCGCTACAAAAAGCTCTTTATTTGTACCTTGGTATTAACCCTTATCAAAATAAATAATGTATTATTTAAGACTGCTTCAATATCTTTATATTACTTTTTGAATTATTTGATTCTGACAATCCATTCAAAAGATATCACGAGTTAAAAAAAATTAAAAAATAAACTGTATTCGGCTAGCTATGCGTTGTAGGCATAGTATAAAGAGAAGGGAAGTAGGTTATCTTCATACAAACGCACCGCGCGCGGCTTGTTGGTAATAAAGAACGTTTACTATGGAACAAAATGACACCTGAAAATCAGCAGTTTACATCTGCAATGTACATTTTCACTAGTGAGGTAAACATTTTTCAGGCCAGAAGAAATTTTTTCGTGATTTCAGTTTTGGTCCCATATAAAAGTTGTTTGTTATCACGTGTTTAAGTATCCCCCAATCACCCCATATATTACGGTAGAAAAAAAGCTGGAAATTTCAAAGTTTTCTAATATTCTTCACACGTACCGAGTAAAAGCTAGACAGTTAAATTTTGCTCGGCTGAGACAGTGATATAAGCGAGTTGTAGAGATAAGCGCTCGGCAGAGCACTCGGCGCTACATTTAGACGCACTTAGTATACGGCCGAAAACACTGTCTCGTCAATTTGCTCGGGCGGATCGCTAGTCATGCATATTTTAATTTTATATTAAACCCTATTTCAACCATGTCCTAAATTATCACTTAGTAAGCCTGCTGACTAGCACAAGCCAAAAAATCAATTTCTATACTAATATTGCAAAGCCTCTTTGGCTTTTTTGTTTGTTACTAATCAGAGGAATTACTTGTCCAAATATGCTCGGAGTTTCTTTGCATGATCGCTTCAATAATGAAGATATCCGCAGGACAATCAATGTTACCGACGAATCCCGAAGAATCGCCAAAATGAAGAGGTGGTGGGCTCATGCTCGTAAAACGGATGGATGATGGGACCGAAAGGGTCTAGAGTGGCGACCTCGCATTGGATAACGCAGTGTTGGAAGGCTTCCCACAAGGTGGACCGATGACCTGGTGGATGCGAGATGCACAGAACCGTTCATTGTATCGATGCTTGGTTCCCCAAGCAACGATAAAACGAACGGTTCTGTGAAACGGTTGTGCCGAAGTACGTCCACTGTTGGACATAGGCCTCCGCCTATGTCCAGCAGTGGACGTACTTCGGCTGAAATGACGTGGATCGAATTGAAAAAATATAATATTTTCGTGTTAGATAGCTCATTTATCGCGGAAGAAAAAGCTATATAACATCACATAGCGACTAATATAAAGAAAAGAAACAAAACAATTTTAGTTCTTGTTTGTTGTTTCACGTGTTTATTTATTAAAACTCCATGCAACACAAAGGTACTCGTACAAAGGCGGATTTAATGCCTTGGGCAATATACCAGTCAACAAAGCGTAGTGAGGAAAAAGGGGAAATGGTAGCTGGTGGTTGGTACTGTTTTTTTTTTTTTTATATAAAAGTGGGTAGAATCATCCAATGCCGAAGTCAAAATATTTTATTTCACATAGGCCTACATGGGCACTTGTAAAACGTCAGAAGCTAATGCACGGTTCCAAATTGGTCGTTTCCTATGGAGAAGAACTGTGGGCTTTGACCCAGCTGGGCCTGCTAAGTTTGCTGATAACTCTTTTCACGGCGCGCGTGGGACGAAACGCGCTGTCAACAACTTAGGCTCGATATCAGACGGATGGACAGCGAGCTACCCATTGCTCGCCGTCCACAAAAATGCCGTGGTTGGTGGTAGTACGGTATGATGTTTTTGTTTAACCTTTTGTAAACCGTAATTACAGACATAATAGAAATACAATAGGTGTGCGAACGCCGACGTTCCCTTGGGGCTCACGAGTTTAATAGAAGTATAACAGTAACCAAAGACGAAGAGAAAAGCTAGTGTATTACAAAAGCCAACAATATTTTATGAAGGTCTGTGTTACACAAAAACAGAGCTCCATAAAACATAAAATATGGGGGTGAAACCTAGATATAACAGCAACGTAACTCAAATGCTAATTTTATGAACATTTTATCCGCTTACACTAGTTAATGACTTGACAATGAATAACATTTACATTTTACTGGCTCCTACATCACAATGGGTTTAACGACGTGATTTGCATTTGATCAACGCGAGCGTGGGACGTTTGTTACGTATTGATGCATTTGAATTGCATTTGAACGTCGCTAGGGACGGAAGTTTAAACTTTATGATGATATGATATGACAAGTTTGTGCATGCATCGCAAATCACATGCTTAAGAGTGAACTAGATCTTGGTAGAGGCTATGCTCCGGAGCGAGGAAGAGTGGCAGGCGGTCGCGTCTTTCTGCGAAGCTGTAATGCTAGCAAAAGAGGCGACCGCATCAGGCAATGGCTCCTGATTTCCGGCCACTGTAGGCGTGGGCTTGCGAATGGCAAGCAATGGGTAGCGCGCTGTCCGCTCACCCGGTAGCCGTCCGGACCGAGCCCAAGTAGTCGACGACGCGCACTGTTCCTGCGAGCCTCGAGGAGTTCTCAGCAACAGTAGAGGCTCAGTAGGGTCGTAGCCTTCTGGGGGGTGGGGTTGGAAAGCGGAACACCGGGGCCCTGGAACTAAGGCAGGAAGGAACGGTGGGTCGTTTAGTCAGTAGAAGTCTTATATTGCCTCCCGCTCCGCCCAAGGGCAGGATTTGTCATTCGATAATTTTTCCGACCATAAAAAAAATGAAACAGATGTTTGTAAACCAACGTCCTAACAGATTGAGACCTTGCAAGTTTCATTAAATCTGAGAGGACAGCAGTTGTAAACCATGACCTTCAACGCCCTTGTACTAACACTGTATTTGTATACAGTGATAGTATAAAAAATACATAAATAAATCAATAAATTAACAATTATCAAAAAAATAACGGACCTGTAATATTAAATAGAATGTATGATATAATGAAGTAACCTTAAAACTACATATGTATAAACATAAACAATTAAAAAAACTCTTATGAACTAACTAAAAGTATCTAATCTAATAAGGCGTCAAAAAACTCTTTCGCATCGCTGTCGACTGGTGAGGTACCCAAAAGGCTGGCAGCATTGCCTCATTATATGGTAATGCTTATTCTCTGCTTAAAATTATTCTCTTATTAAATTCATTTGAACTTGTGAGGTACGCATCGCTACATCATCCTCAAGTCACGCATCACATTGAAATGAAGACCGCACGCGCTGCGAACGCGTTATATTTACGTAGTAGTGCTATCTCGCTCGCGCGCGCACCTGTCTCGTTTCTTTTAGCTACTTGCAGAGTCACGAGAGGCACATTCTTATTGGACAATCGCGCGACGCTTTCATCGCACTTCTGCCACTACTTCAGCCCCAGTGATTTTGTACTTAAGCTCAATGTATGAACAGAAAAGATACGTTCCTATTTCTACACTTCTACTCTTGTTTTATTTCAACACAAATTACATCGCTGCTACAAACTTATCACAAGTCAATCCAAACATATCGCAATTAAAAGTAATCCTTTTTTTGTCAATAACATCGACCAAGTAAAAAACAGTTTTAGTCAATAAAAAAAACAAGGTATAATATTTAGGTAGGCTTCGAAATAAATCACTTACGGATTTGGGATTTACAAAAACTTTTTCCTCACGATCCTTTGTTTGTATTAATAAAATACGGTCTAACACAGCCGGTTAGGCAATATTTTACCGAGTTACAGAACTAGTCCAAAAATACAATACTTTACGCACAAATTCTTTGCAAACAAAACACGGGTATAATTCACAAAATATTGTGAAAAAAGCGGAGAAAATATTGATGAAAAAATGTTTAAGAACGACCAACCTGAGGTACATTTTCATACAACCGCTCTTACGTGATTATAATGTTGTTACACATCTTTCTCCAGATATTTTGGATACACAGGTATAGAACTGTGTGTCTTGTGGATATTATCTAGGCTTCTATAGAAATCAAAACATATTTTTTTGTAATATCTCTGAAAATCTGATATTTTACCTTATTTTTTTGTAAGTTTGGCCCTCTATAGTATATTAAAAATATAAAAAGGACATCAATGAAGAAGCCTTGCACATTTAATGACGAAAATTTTTTTCAAAAACTTTTAAGGATTAAAAAAAACACATATTGTGAAATATTCGAGTAAATCACGGAATTACCGAATGCCAACAGAGTTTTCAGGCGTTATCTCTCTTTTTTCGCGTTGCCTCTTCATCAATCATCGTGTTGGATTGCCTTAGATGAAGCAACAAGCTTTTAAATCATACTCGACGTTAACGATAGGCGAGAAAGGCAGGCCACTCTTAATAATACAATTCAGTTTCTTTATTCAACAGAAATTTCTTCTTTCTTTTAAACGAGCTGTAATTTTGTTGTAATTTACTTCATGTCTTCTCCGGGAGCGTAAAACGTTTTCCATGGGAGATTACACACCATATCTGTGCCTGCTGCTCGACAAATGTACGCATATTTTTAAATTATGTTGCTACCTTCGTTCTTACTAGAGGGAATCATAAAAGTTGCACCCTGTGTAGCTCAAATTCAAAGGAACATTGGATGATTTCCTACATTAACAAGAAACCACTACCGTGTGTTTACGATACTTGATGAAATGGGGTTTTTATGTCCTATAAGGAACCCAATGTGAGTGCGATTTTCTCTTTTCGCAGATAGGAAGAGATTTCTTCAAATATACGCCTTCGTGCAATAAGCATGTTTTTGTTTGATTCTTGGCTCGATGGGTATTATACGAGTACCTACCGTGTACCTATGTGTGTGCATTGTTGGTAATGGTAAATAAAACAGACTTTGTGAGTACCTCTGTCTTTTACAAAGAAACTCGATAATCGATACTTTCTTTACTTTCCATAGTTACCCGACCCATCCAATGAAACTTCCCTAACGACTCATAAATATCCGGTATTTGCTGGAACTTTAGCGGCCTACACCTGAGACTCTGATTTATAGGAATGTTGATAGAATTGTACATTTAGTTATTGACACATGTTTTTATCATAAAACTTAATAAGATCTCCATTGTACCCATATGTTTTAGTTTTTGTATAAGTTCTGTTACTTTTTGGTGTACAATAAAGTTTAATCTATTTATCTTAATAATCGTTTAAGTAGATAACCATTTAAATTGTACATATTTTTGTGTATGGTAATGTAAATTTTTTTTTTTTTAGAATTCTTTTTTATTATCGAAGATTTGTAAAAGTTATTAGATCCACATATTTACAATAAATAATAACTAAACTAAATATTTATACTAAACCTAACTTTGTACATATTTTTATAGGTGTCCGAAGCACAGGTACGAACGTGATCACTTAAAAACTAAGCTAAACCAAACCTGTGAAGTTTTAGTTTCGCGTGCAAGCAAAAATGAACTTTACGGTGGTCAGGCGGAAATGTCTTCGTTAGTACTCCACAGGTCCTAGGATGCCAATCTTTTGGGTAAAATTCCAGATAGCAGCGAGACAATGCTGTGTATTGTCACATTGAGTGGCGATGCTAATTCTTTGGACAAAGAACGAGCCAGCCATCTGGTCACGCATAGTGTCTCTCGGCCTTGCAAAACATTAATTAATATATATTTTTTTATATGCAATTGTGAATAGGCAATATACGAGATGCTTTTGTTTTTTTCCAAATTAAAAATGTATTAACCTTTCGGTGACCGTAATTACAGACACAATTAAATGTACGGACACCGGTGTCCCCTTTGGGCTTAATCAACTAATTCCTAAGCCCTAAGAAAGAGTTTAGGATATCTTCATCATCGACGAGGAAATTATGAAGATTCAAAGCTTAGATTGTTAAAAATAAAAGTTAGTCACAGACTCTGACGTCAAAATCCTATGACGACGTTTTCAAAAAAAAAAAAAATGTATCTCTTTTATAAAGGACATTATTAGCGAATTTTAATAGTGACATACAGTGTCACTATGTAACAAACTTCAATTTAAAAAAAAAACTTTTTACAAAAAAAAAAACCGCCTTCAAAAAAAGCCAAACGATAAAAGTTCCTACACTAAAAAGTTGAAAATAAAAATTTGAATTGCTGTAAAGAAACTTAATTTATAGGTAAACTTATTTGACATTAATATTTTGCAAATATTCAAAATTTATTACTTCTTTTTGGAGTCGGTGCACGCATTTTTATTGTTGAAACTTAATGTTAGGTAGCTTTTTAACCAGTGCCATTTTTCGTACATAATGCTTAAACATTTTCAATGTATATACATATTTATATATATATTTATGTATGTGTTTTTGTGTGTTTTTTATGTGTATGTATATGTGTGTGTTTTTGTATGTATGTTTATATGTTTGTTTTTTTTTATGTATTTGTCTCTTAATTAAGTATTATATATTTGAGTATGCAAATAGGTACTAAGTAGTTTTATAGTTAAATTAGAGGTAGTTTTTCAAGGGATTGTTGCCCATTCGTAATTCCTTGCCTTGGCTGGCACCGACTCCAAAAATAAGTAATAAATTTTGAATATTTGCAAAATATTAATGTCAAATAAGTTTACCTATAAATTAAGTTTCTTTACAGCAATTCAAATTTTTATTTTCAACTTTTTAGTGTAGGAACTTTTATCGTTTGGCTTTTTTTGAAGGCGGTTTTTTTTTTGTGAAAAGTTTTTTTTATTTGTAGCCGTTTAGTGTTTTTTATTATAATGTGTTATGGCAACGAAGTCAATATCGTTCCTGCATTTCTTTTGAAAAAGTTACCAGTGTCATATAAGTAGGAATACATATTATAGGTACATTGTTACAGTGTAATCGTTTTGATCTCGTGGAGAGATGATATGATGCATGAAATACTTATGATTCATCTCATGGGTACATCTCATAACAGCTCTCATCATCATCATCATTTCAGCCAGAAAACGTCCACTGCTGGACATAGGCCTCCCCCAAACGTCGCCACAACTACCGATTCTGTGAGACTCGCATCCATCGCATTCCCGTGATTCTCACCAGGTCGTCCGTCCACCTTTTGGGAGGTCTTCCAAAGCTGCGTTTTTTGGTGAGCGGTCGCCATTCTAGAACCTTTCGGCCCCATCGGCCATCTGTTCTACGAGCAATGTGCCCTGCCCACTGCCACTTAAGTTTGGCAATTCTTCGGGCTATGTCGGTGACCCTGGTTCTCCTGCGCATTTCTTCATTTCTGATTCGAACACGCAAGGAAACTCCGAGCATAGCCCTTTCCATTGCCCTTGACAGCATTGCCCATGAGAGCTCTAATAAGCTCAAACAATGCTAGGATACGTTTTTTTATTTTGAAGTTCCCATGCCGACCTTCCACCTTCCAGCTTCATCATCACATCAGTTCAATAGTACCTTACAGCCAAAGTGCATCTTATGACAATTCTAACAAGCCCAAACACGGCTAGGATATATTAATTAGTTACGCAGTTCCAGTGCCTACCTTCCAGCTCCATCATCATCATCAGATCAGTTCGATGATAATTATTTAATATCATTGGTTTATAGTGCATTTTCATAGTTGCTTAACTACCTTGATTGTGATATCTATGCGAGTGTCAAGTTTCGTTAGCCATTTCTGATCTTCTTCACCAGTTCCACCTCATCAAATGTTACTTTTTGACTGTAAATACTTGAGTTCTCAATGAAAATATAAAAAAAACTATATAGTTGCTTATAATATTTGAGGAGTTCCCTCGATTTCTCATGGATCCCATCATCAAAACTCGATTTTGAAAAAAATGGGACCAATCTGGAAGCATATCCTTTCAAGTACAAAAAAAATTTTGCAAATCCATCCATAAACAACGGAGTTCTGAGGTAACAAACATAAAAAAAAAAAAATAAAAAAAAAATACAATCGAATTGAGAACCACCTCCTTTTTTTTGAAGTCGGTTAAAAAGAAGACTAACATTGTGACAATTGCGTAGTAGTTGCCTGACGCTAGTTTTCAACTGAACCTTACTGACTATAAATATACTGAATATAAACTTACTGAGTAAACAAACCAAACAAACAAAACAATTTTTTATGCGGGAATGCGGTGGTTTCTTTACCAATAAAAAGTATTTTTTAAATATTAAAAAAAAAACGTGTTATTCTTCAAACGACTTGTTAACTGTACTGACCTACTAGAATAGTTCCTATTTAACGCAAACATGCTCCATCATCGTCCACATTAACGCTTACCATCAGGTGAGACAATGGTCAAACGCGAACCTATCCACAATCCGTCGGGACTCGGCAAAAGGGTCGAAGCCTACTGAGGCCCAGGGTCTCTTTCTGAAAGGAAGGCTCGGCCCCAGTGCAATGGTAAAGAAGGAATAGGGTAGGGTGTTTAGTCAGTAAGAGTCTGACATTTTTTCCCGCTCCTCCCAAGAGAGGGATGCGTTATTGGATAATTTTTGCCCACCATAAAAAAAAAGAAAAAAAAGCCACAATACAAAAATATCCTTTCGCTCCGTTCTAGAGCGACAGAAGTCATAAGATTAGTATTGAATTAGTGCATTTTTATTGAAACTAAATTGTTTAGATGGGAAATATTTTATTCATAGGTACATATTCCCTATAAAGTTAAGAGATTTCGAAGATATTTTTGAAGTGAATGACCTCACCCTTTTGTGTTTATCGTCTAGCTAGACAAATTCAACATACTAGAAAAGATATTTTATTAAAAGGCATCTGAAACCACATCAAAATAGTTTTTTTTAAGTTTTATTAGAAGGTGTATATGTTACAGTCAACAAGGTTCAATAAAAATTCGTTTTGACTGATTTCTGTCAACACTTTTATTAAAACATGTTTGTTTTTGTTTTAAAACGAAGCATTTTACAGAAATACAACAAAATTGTTTTTCAGAAAGAAGCTCTAATAACCTAATAGGTATTTGAGTAAATGTTAGTAATTTTAAAGCATTGCAGTTATAACCATGTTTTACTGTGACGTGTATGAAGTGAGTGTGTGCTAGGATTCCGTACCCAAAAATTGAAAGCGAATCGGGTTAATAATACTAAGATTTCATTGTCTATCTGTTTATCACCAGGAGCCTACTAAGATTTCATTGTCTATCTGTTTATCACCATTTTTCATGAACTGTGATGGACGTTGAAATTGTCACAGATGTATTTTTATTGTCTTTTCAACAAATACTAAAAAAAAAGATTAAAATAAATATTGTAAAGATATATGAAACCTTTTGTGCGTGAGTTCGACTTGCACTTAGCTGGTTTGTTTATACTTTCAATGTTACAACAAGGGCCTATTTTCCCAGTCACTTTGAAAGACTTCCACTCGGCGACTTTGCTACTTACGACATAGAAAAACAAAAAAAAAAAACCGTTGATTACTATCAATAGATAATCAACTCGTTACAACTTTAAATTTGATAATTGGATTTATGTCAAAAACATTATTATTAATTAATTGACGATTTAGATCTTAGCATGTAAGTCGTATAGGTAGTTTTTCATTAGCTAAATTTAGTATTTGATAAAGGCCTTCAAAGTATTTTGAAAGAACCAGTAGTTACATTTACAAATAGCTGTCCCTCATTCAACCACTCCCTCATTCCCATCACCACCTGGTCTCTCCTCTGTTGTTAGGGAACGGGCAACAATATAGTGCCAAATTGATTTTTTAGGTTTTTCGTACCAAAAGTTTTTAGCTCGATTTTAATAATAGTTATAATAATTATAGTGTCTAATGTTGTATAAATAATGATACGGAACCTTTCAAACGTGAGTCATACTCGCATGTGAACGGTTTTATTAATTGTAAAACTTATACTATCACTTATAATATGTTGGGGTAAGATCGACGCTGGGGTAAGAACATATTGGGAACGTGCACGGCAGTAGCGCCATCTTGCAAACGCAGTTTTAGGGGCATATGTCAAAAAATAAATAACAAGAGTTTGTTTATTTTGTACAGATTAAAGTAAATAAAATTAATTTAGAAAGACAATAAATGTTATTTTAGAGGAATTATTTAAAAACTGTTTATAGAAAAATGAACGTTATTATAAAAACTGGTTTTGAGAGTGTAAAACACACAATAAGTTTCCAGCCCCAAACTATGTTAAAAGGAAATAAATTGGTGTTAGCAGGACATGTAAGGAATGTAGAAGAACTGAGAACTAATAGGAATAGTTATTTAATACGAGCCACCATGATTCGTCAAACATCGGTGACCTTAACACCCTATAAAACAAGTTTAAACCTAAGTACTCTCCTAACCTAAAAATATGACTAAACTACTAAACATTTAGTTACATAAAGTATGCCAAACATTTTTTTTCATTTATTACAGATCGATAATGCTCGGATTGTCACTGGAGTTAAATGCAGTTGCGTTTATAACCAGAGCGGGAAGTGCAAACATGTTGCTGCTTTAATATACCTATTACATTAACAACAAAGTTAGTTATCCAAAAACGAGCAGTGAACAACAATGGGGAAAACCCAGTATTCGTCAATTTGTTGATTGTAAATATTCCAAAGGGAGATATTTTCAAGAAATGTTTGGATCGGTATCCAAGACTGAAAGTTGTGGTGTCTGCAACATGTGTGGTTCTTCGTTTTATCAGGCGTGTATATCTAGCTAATGCATGTGACTCATTAATCTTCTGCCGTCGATATACTTTAGGAAATATCGTGGGAACATAACTCGGACTTGCTTGCGCGTCTGATTTTTTACCTCCTATAAAATGCTCACTGCAAATTTTGTCGTCGGGTTTTGGAGACCATGGTGATCCATCAACACTATAACAATAATTAGGTACTCAATTAATATTCTATAAAATGTACATAGCGCAAATGAAATAGATTTGATTTATATTGCAATTAATTTTAGGTTACATCTAATCACTTACTTTTTCCTTTTTACAGCAGCCATCCATTTATATCTTTGATCTAATTTCCAGGCCGCTTTAGGAAAAATATAAAATTTGCACTGACTATTTCTGCTGTTATTTTTGCAGCCTACGATACAACAACAATAATGACCCATTATTTTCAAAAATTTCAAAACAACGTTATCAAGTTTGATTGTTTACTGATTCACATGACGTGACATGACTGAGCCCCTTTTGTTGCACATTTTTGCCGCAGCAAGCGCAGCGATCGTTCTCTTTACCCCTTCCACCCACTACGCACGTAGCGAATAGTCAAATAATCCTACTATTTGCCTACATTTCATAATGCTAGTCAAATCGTTTTAAGGAGCAGAACATAATATGTGGTATCCAATATGGCTAGCATTAAAATTATAATGAAATATGGGCGATATTTAATTTGTACGGTATTACCCCAGCGCCGATCTTACCCCAACGCACCTTACTAATAATATCTAGTATAATAGTAAAAACTCTATATCGTTGTCCCTAAATGTCTATTTTTATATGAATGTTGAAGACAAAAATATAGATATGCTTTTCTTTATGTTAAGTCAATTAACTGTAAAAAAGACAATTATTTTCTATGTTTGGTGATAAAATAAAAGATGAAAAATTTGACAGCGTTTTTATTTCTTATAATGTAATGGTAGCTGAATTTAGATTAAGTAATGTAAATAAACGACTTTGTTTGTGTTCAAAACTTCGATATGGGGCAAACAACCTAGACAAGTAATTGACCTCAACTGTTAAAACTTAGAATAATATTATTTATACAAGCAGAGATCTTAATAACACTCGTAGTGGAATAATTTAACAGCACTTACACAATAAGAAAGTGTTATGGAGATTATGCGTACAACTAAGGAATAAAATTCCCTGCTAGAGTCTGTGTTTCTTGATAACTACCACTACCACTTTCTTTCACATTACGTATGCCGTAATTAGAGACACAATTAAAAAACTACTGTGTTTCGTGTGGATCTGCACTACATTCAACGAGCTAAGTCAAAAATAGTGAAGGCAAGCGTGCTTTATATCAACACGTTTTCCTACCAGATCCTATTAATAATAAAGCAGGAAATTAATTATTCTTTAAAATAAATTCATTCTCGCACTTCAACGCATTTAACTTACTCTTCTTCACAATCGTATAGTCGGAAGACTTGTTTCTCAAAATCTCCAATATAAATATGGTCAATGAGACTAGACATCCAAATGCGAGGCAGAGGAAACAACTGAGGGTCTGGTGTTGCGTCAACGGCGACGGATCCGAGTTTATCGTGGGAGCGTACGACGTCTTTATCGCGACATCTTTTTCCAGTAAACCACATTCTATCAGCCTTGGTAGCCAGGTCATGAGAGGCCGCACAAACGGAGAGTACATTCTCATCCAAACCACCAGTGGAACAGTCAGAATTGAATCAGGTAAAATATGCCCACATTCATTTTCTTTCTTACCTTGTACAGCACAATACGCGAAAGCATACTCCAAAGAAGTAGCTAGTACAAACTTCTTTTTACCATCCAACACATCTCTGAACATATCATCGAACTTCGCTTCAGGGATTATTTCAAATCCATCTCTGATTAGGTCGTCAAATTCGAAATGAGAATAAATACCAGCTCGACCACCAAATTTGTATCCATTATCTAGAGTTTCTTTTAAGTTGATGAAATTGCCGGTTAGTGTATCTGTCTTCAAAGCCCCGATAAGTACGCTCTGATATGCATTCCTGACGACAAAAGTGAACCACAACCAGAGTCCTACAATATAGAAATCTCTGAAGCGTCTCGGAGCTACTCTAATCGTTTGGCCAAGCATAGCACCCCATACTCTAAAAGCAGCACCTTGTACTTTGTCAAAGTTTTTGAAATACCGATTGCAAAATCGTTTTATACGCTTGAACTTCAAGACGAAAGGAAGGGCTATAACTAGAAATGTAACCACAAGGAGGATCAGCCACAAGTAGCCATTTAGAGGTGAAAGAAGTCGCCACCACATCGGCCCAGGAGCTACTGGAGGAGCCAGCCATGCTATACGAATCCTAAAATACGGCATAGAGTAATCTAGGAGACCGAGTCTGTCTACTCCTAAAGGTATAGTACAAGTCGAAATATTAGCGAAACCTGAAATAACATCATTCAAAGAGTCAGACCAGTTCTTAGCTCGATCTGAATCAATACTTATATAATCTCTAGCAGTCATTATTGGCGTAAAATTCATGATATCTCGGAGAAGTCTAACAATCGCTTTCTTGATTATTTGTAGTGGGACCTTCCGATCAGAACCTCCTTGGCTGTAAATCTTGTTCGTTGAAATATACAAAGGACATTCATGCATGTTGCTCATTTTATCTGGATACATGTCATAGAAAGACATATCTGGATTCCAATAGTTGATCAGAACCGGTTCCGTATTTTGACAGTTTAAATGGTTTTTGTAAGGATAGAAGGTGTACATAGCAACTTCGCTTTGGTTATCTTTGGTGATGATGATTACATCAGCGACGTAAAAACTCCATAAAATGCTGATGATATGTTTAAGTTTCTTGGGATTTGATTTTATGATGATCAGGAATTTCGCTCCACCGTTGAACAGGTTTCTCCCTCTGAGGTCTGGTTTCAGTAAGCTCAGGAGCTTCATGAAAGATTGGTAGCTGTCTACAAAGATGACCACTTGCTTCGCTGGATCAGCTTGTCTACTTTCAATCATCACAATTCCTTTGTATGCTTTGAGGAAATCAGTGACAAGTTTGTCGTCAATATTTTGATACAGGATAACAGTTGACTGTCGATAATTGAAATTATAATTAGCCACTCCTAATGCACAGCGAATTATATCTTCTGGTTGGTCTTTACACGTCACTACTTTGAGATAAGCTATTGTAAAATATACAAAGGTTCTCTGAAAATCCCAGAGCATGTTGAAGTAGGGGTATTTTCAACGGAGATCGGTGAGATATGTGTTATTACTTTCTTTGGTTGAATGCGACTGATTTTGATAGACGATCAGAGGTAATAAATCACCTTTTGTTTTAAAAGCTGCCTTGCCATTCCGTGCAGACATCTTTCGCTCAGATTTTGATCGATGCATGTTACTAATGCAGTTATTAGGTGGGTAAAAAATATAAAAAGATTTATAAATCGTGATAAATTGACTTTGGAATGAAGTTTTATCGTTCTAGTCGTATGTAAAATAAAAACTTAGGGAGAATATGGTGTTTAATGTTTATCTGCAAATAACGGTAATAAAGGAGATGGCCGAACCAGACCGATTTTGCTTCGCCAGAGTAGGAAGGAGGAAATATGAGCCCGTGAATACGGAAGATGTGGGAAAGAAAGGATAACAAGTTTTTTTTTATATAGTGATATTGATTATATCAATTGCTTCAGGTACAACGCTCAGTAACGTGGTCAGAACAAAGGAATTGAAGTGTTCGATTTTAATGAAACGATCGTAACTTGGCTGGGGGGGCAGGTGTCATATCTCTTTTTTCACGATACCTCTCTATCAAACAATTCGTTAGATTGCTTTCATTGACAAGCTTTTGAAACGTGCTCGCACGTTGACAACGGACCGGTCTGGTGGTTAATAACCCTGACTGCTACGTCGGAGGTAGTAAGTTCGATTCCCACCCAGGACAAATCTTTGTATTATGAGCACGATCATTTGTTCTATGTTTGGGCGTAATTTATCTATAATACGTATGTATTTAGAAATATATAAGTAAGTTTATCAGTGCTCTAGTACTCATAACACAAAATCTGCATAATTTAAGACTAGAAGTCATTGTGTGATAAATAGTTGTGGGATATTATATTAATATTTATTTATTTATTTGGATCTCCAAGGAAGGTCACACGGATACAGTAAAAATATTTAGGTATGGAGTCATATAATGAGTGCTCCTTCAGTTAGGAGACCACAGCATCCATATATAACAATTTTGTAGGGGCCCTACGGGGTCGAAGCCTCCCGGAGCTGAGGAGCTGAGGGTTGGTGCGAAAGTGTTATACCGGGGCTCTGGGAATAAGGCAAGGAAGGTACGGGGTAGGTTCTTTAGTCAGTAAGACTCTGACACTATTTCTCGCTAAGCCCACGAGCGGGATTTGTCATTGGATGATTTTTACATACCATAAAAAAAACAGCAGATTATTAAGTATGCTAGTAATAATAATAGTACGGCCGCCATTATTCACAGGATAGGGTTCCGTTAGCTCCGAAGCATTACAACTCTCTGCACCATTGCGCAAGCCCCTCGGTTGCCATAGCAACGGACATAACAACATAACAGTAAATAAAACAGCATCACCAACTTATATTTCTTCCAATTAAAGTAATTATTATAACTAAGATCAAGTGACTTAACAATTAGTGTCATACATATAGTCATTGTAAAGTTCACTGAACGATTTGTAGCCATTAATTTTAATAGGTCCATTTATTTTGAGAAACTGATTTTATTATAGTGATTTCGGCCAAATTATTTTAGTTTTGGAATGATATTGTAAGATAAATAACTTTTGAAGTTATTGTAGACTTGTTTTAAAGTTCAAAGCTAAGAAAATGAAAGAGTTGCGTCATTACTTTTGCTGTTGGTTGTTATTAGTAACAAGTATAATAAAAGTGGTTGCGAAGGAACTAGAAATGCCGGGCAGCTGTAAACAGGGCTACTACTATGAGCCTAGTGCTCTCAGCTGCTTGAGTTGTCCAGCGAATGTTTCCATGGTTCCTTCTCCAGATGGTGAGTTTTTTTTTTCAATACCCGCTTTTTATAGTTCTTAAATCGGTCCTGGCAATTGTCAATCGTATGCTACTGCATGCAATCAAATCATACTGCTGATCGTGTAAGATTTTATTTGTGTTAAAACTAATAATATAATAATATGAAAAAGTTACGCTCGATTAATGATCGGCTATAGCTTTTTTTTTAAATGATGGAGTGGGTAACTTGCAATGTATTTTTGCTGTCAGTTATTTTTTATTGCGTTCGGGTTAAGAAAGGCGATAGGTAAGACGAAAGAAACCTAGGCTCCAATTTATTGTATTGACTTTATCAGTTAGTATTCTAACGTCCGTACGGTCTCCTTTAAAATACGTACTAAAGGATCAATTGTCAAGTACTGTTTTCTTCGACGACGCGCTCTGTACCCGCGCGCTTTAAAGAGTTGTCAGCAAAGCCGTAGGGACTCTGCAAAAGAGTCGTAGCCTACTGGGGCCCAGGGTCTCTTTCTGAAAGGAAGGCTTGGTCCCAGTGCAAAGCGCAGAGAAGGAACGGGGTGGGGTGTTTAGTCAGTAAGAGTCTGACACTGTTTCTCGCTCCGCCCAAGAGCGGAATTTGTTATTGGATGGTTTTTGCCCACCGTAAAAAAGTACTCTTTTCTTATTTCCTAGGTTTCGGCTGCTCCTGCGCTGAGCACAGCGTGCCAGCTGGTATCCATCGTTGTCGACCGTGCAATACAACTGAAGTGGTGTCCGCTGACGGTACCGCGTGCGTGCCACGTCGCTGTCAGAATGTGTCCGGCAGAGTCGCGTGCAGGAAGTGTCCGGGGGATTATGTAACAGGTAGGATTGGTTTTATTCAGAATGCAGTATTGGGTAAACCTTATTTCTTTTTTAAATTCCAGTCTAGACTCCGTAACGCTTCTGAAGTAGAATTACTGTAGACAATTCAACGTGAATGCGGTCGCGAAGCGATGCGGTGTATTTTGAAAAAAACCCGCAAAATAAACTTTATTTGGGAAGTTTGTGTAAAAAGCATTTCCACGCTTTAGCTTTCGTTGCTTTCTCCAACGCAGGAAGCTACATTTTTAAAACTCTACATTTTTTGTGATCAAACCTAGACCTTACTTACTTTATTATCTAGTAGTTGTACGATTTTTACTTTAAAAACAATTTTCTTTTTTCTACCCAGTAACCCAAAACATTGACGGCTCTCCTCTCAAAGAGGTGCAATGCGTGAAGTGCGCGCGCGGCTACAAAGCACAGAACAACATATGCACGAGATGTGAGTCGTGCATGTGCACGAAGACACAGGTCATAGTCAGAGGCATCTGTGTGCCGAAGGCCTATGTGAACTCCAGGCCCAAGTATGAGGAGAACAGCCTGCATCCGCTGGCGCTGTTGGATGTGGTTAAACATGAGTATTTATGTATGGTGAGTTTATTTCGTTCTTCTTAGTTTAATTCTTCTTTTTTTTAATATACTATTTTATTTTATTTTACTTCTTTATTTCACTAAATATAATATAGTTATAACTTTTGCCAGCGGCTTCACCAGCTTGAATAGATTTCCCCATACGAACTTTGATTTCCCGTTTCATCCCCTTATTGCGTGAATGTTTGGTAATTAATATCTCAATGCTCATAAGCCATCAACTTTGATGACCATGGCGTGATCTAAATAATTCTAAAATACGCTATAGGTCAGTCTGAGTACTAGTTAGGTAGGTACTCTAAATATAATCTCGCTCTGGAATGGTGCGAAAAGGTGTAAACGAATTCACAGTTTGGTATCTCTTTCGAATAATCGCACCAACTCTAGTTAAAGTATTACAGTAGGTACATGTTGATAAAACTAATCGTGTCTTTCAATATTCAAGAAAATGTGAGTTCCGCAAGCATTCTTGATTACACATTCCGGAGATTGGAAGGAAAGCGTGTTGAAGGTTTTGGTGGTAATATTATACAGACAACGTTCATATTTAATTTCAATATTATCCTTTTTTCGTTCATATTTACTATTCAAACTTTTGAATTATTAAAAAAATGATACTAGCTGCACATTCTAAAGCCCGATCTAAATGGAGAAGAATCTGTCCATCGACGCTCTTTTAAATCTTGTCTTGTCTATTACAAATATCCCTGTTACAATACATATTTAATATCCCTACAATAAATTCAAGAGACCAATTGTGCATCTGTATTGATTCTAGATATTCTACTTTTACATGGGTGAACACACTGGAAGAAGCATTTATTTATTTATTTTACTATTTATGTACACACATATAATTCATAGATAAAGAACATCATAATAAGAAAAATGTACAAAAGTGGCATGAAGGAAGCATGTGATGTGAAAAAGAAATACATATTGTATTTAAAATTTCACCGAATCATCATTACATAGTATAAAACAAAGTTGCTTACCGCTGTCCCTATGTATGCTTAGATCTTTAAAAGTACGTAACAGATTTTGATGCAGTTTTTTTAATAGATAAAGTGGTTCAAAAGGAATGTTTATGTGTATAATACAAGCATAATATATTCAATATCAGTACCCGTGCGAAGCTGGGGCGGGTCGCTAGTGTTTTAAAAATGTTTCTACATAATGCCAATGGTGTATGTAACACAGTAACTCGGTAGTGAACACCTACATACAGTACATCACACATATCTTCAATGTTTTAGACTCCCACATACAGTTCCTGCATTCATAATGTGTGGAGCTGCTACGAGGCTACGGCGTAGCTAGAGTGCTACGAGTTCGTAGCAAATAACTCTTGATCTTGGGCTCGTAACATTCGTTCGGTGAATTTTAAAATACCAAAATGGATAACCACGCGTATTATTACTTTCCTTTTAAATCGAAATCTATATATATATTACTAGCTGTGCCCGCGACTTCGTCCGCGTGGAATAGTTATTTTGGGCATCATATTTATTTTTGCAAACAACCTCAGCTTTATAAATTATAGCTGTTACCCACGACTTTGCCCGTGTCAATGTCTGTTATTATTTTAGACAATTTGGTTTTTAAAAGAACATAATTATCTAAAAGTACTTCATAGAGCTACACACCCCCTTGGGCACGCCATAATCTCGGCGGTAAGTCCCCTCTTTGAGGCGTAGTTGGATAGAGATTACGGCGTCCTCACCTTCCGCATGACGCAGGTTCTCACCGGACATGGGAAGTTCAAGAGATTCCTGCGCCGGATTCATGCGGAAGAGACGCCCGGGTGTCGCCACTGAGTGGCCAGCCCGGAGGACACGGTGGAGATGTGCCCCGCTTGAGAAGAGCATCGCCGTGTCCTCGTGGGGGTGATCGGCGGCGGCGACTTCTCGCGCCGGGCCTTGGTTCAGGCCATGGTCCGCAGCAAAGAAGAATGGCAAGCGGTCGCCTCCTTCTGCGAAGCAATAATGCTTGTAAAGGAGAAGGCCGACCGCATAAGGCAAGGGCAACTTTGTCCTCGCCGTAGCCGTCGCCGCCGCGATCTCGCCGATATCCGGCCACCGTAGACGCTGGCTTGCGGACGGTGAGCAATGGGTAGCTCGCCGTCCGGTTGTATGGTAACAGTCCAGACCGAGACGAAGTCGTCGACGGCGCGCACTGCTCCCGCGCGCCTCAAGGTGTTGTCAGCAAACTATGGGGCCCTTCAGGGTCGAAACCTCCTGCAGCCGAGGGTTGGTGCGAAAGCGTTATACCGGGACTCTGGGAATAAGGCAAGGGAGGAACGGGGTAGGTTGTTTAGTCAGTAAGAGTTTGACACTGTTTCCCGCTCCGCCCAAGAGCGGGATTCGTCATTATAATAATAATAATAATAATAATAATAATAATAATTTATTTGCATCAAGTTTTTCTCTTTACATCAATCTCATAGTAGTATAAACAGTTTAAGGTAAATATACAATAATGAGGTGACACCAGCATCCTTGCTAAGTTGCCAAGACAACTTGTGTTAAAGATGCTGGGAACTCTTTATTGAATGTATCTTATTACATTGTACATATGTGCCACTTTGTAATTATAGAAAAGTTCAGTTACTAACAGTGCTTAACTAATAGATAAAATATTTAAGAAACGAAATAAAGCCAAAAAATAATAATAAACAAATCAAGAGTAGAGTAGTGTAGAGAATTTGTAAGGGTGTGTGAGAGTGTATGTGTATAGGGATGTGTATTGTATCTTAGTGTCAGTGCAATGTATGTGTATTCTGTATTTGTGAGTGTGAGTGGTGAGCAATGTGAAAGTCATGCTAGAATGTGGTTTAACGAGAGCAATATTGGGTCAACAATAAGCTTTCAGTGTTGTTGTAATTAAGTGTCTGCAGCCAATCATTAAGTTTCTTCTTAAGTGGTATTAAAGGGAGAGAGTAAAAGTCTAGTATTTTGTTAAGACTATTGTAGAGATGGGGACCTTGGTAGCAGGAAAATCGTCTCGTCATTGGATGATTTTTATCTACCATAAAAAAAACCCCTCCGCGCCGCCGCAAGCAACCCCTCTCCTCGCCCGCCGGCCAGGCGCAGCGTCATATTTTGCACATCATGCGGCGCGTGTGAATTTTATATCGGAGTTATTTTAAAATTGTAATAACTTCTAAGATATTCATTGAAAATAAGTGATGTCAAAGACAATTTTGTTCACAATTACATACTCTGAATCAACAACACATTTATTTGGATAAAGTTTAATATTACTATGTTGATACAACTCTACCAAATAATTGGTAATAATGCATTAATTTCGGCCAAATTTGATTCCCATAAAAACGGCTCTAGTGAGTTAATCTTAAAAGATAGACATATACTGTCGCGGACATTTTTTTAGATCATTTTAAGAGGAATAATTTCGTCATACACATTTTTTTGTTATCTTGAACCGTTTTCGCAGCGCACGCAACGAAAGCCCTCAAAGATGAATATTATTCCCCGTTTTTCCCACATTTTCCATTATTTCTCCGCTCCTATAAGTTGCAGCGTGATGTTATATAGCCTAAAGCCTTCCTCGATAAATGGTCTATTCAACACAAAAAGAATTTTTCAATTCGAACCAGTAGTTTCTGAGATTAGCGCGTTCAAACAAACAAACAAACAAACAAACAAACTCTTCAGCTTTATAATATTAGTATAGATGTATAAGGAGAAACTGACTGATCAAAACTACCAACTTCTATTAGGAGTGTGAAATTTTGCACAAGGTTTCCTTTTAAGACGTAGACGAGCACTATGAAAGAATTTTCTAAAATTTAACAAGAGGGAGTCCAAAATTTGTAATGGAGAAACCTACTCTCACTCGTGCGAAGCCCTGGGCAGAAGCTAGTCGCTAATAATATCACACATTGTCTAACGGTTCGTATGACCTTTACCGATACCCAAATTGCAACAGGTGGTACTGTAAAAGTCCTTACTTATAGTAAATCTTACAGGACTTGCCTGCCAAAGCTAAAAAAAATTACCAAATCGCCGCTTAAACCGTTTCAATTCAGAAATGCTGTCCGATTGAATCGCCTACCAACATTTCTAACAACACAAAATTTAGACATAATTACAAAAAAAAATAGCAGTTTTATGTCTCTGTGGAAAAGCCAGTGAGAATTTGTAAAAGTCAAAAAACCCGCATAAAAGTTGAAAATAGTCTCAAGAGAACATACTACTGGTTAGAAGACATAAACAGTATGCTAAATGCTATGAAAAACATAATAAACTATGTTCTAAATTTCGTCCAAATCTGTTCAGCCGTTTACGAGTAAACAACATACACATAAATATTGGCATGATAGCGTACTTATAGATACTATCTTTTTATTTTGCAGCAAAATGACCTAAGAGCTTGCCACGCCTTGGCCAATGAATGCGTCAAGAATTTTTACTCTATCGACCCAGCGGGACCTTGCAGGCTTTGGATACAATCTAACTTGGCCACCCCTAAAGGTAAACCCTTACGTCTAACGATACACTGCACGGAAAAGTTTAAATGCAATTTAGTTTAACCATTTGAATGGCGTAATTAGAGACATAATAGAAAACATTAGGTATGCGAACGCCGACGTTCGCTTAGGACACAAGAGTTTAAATTCAGTTGAGTCTTAGAAATACGTGATTACATTATAATGAAATAATACGTTACTTTTTTGGTGTATAAAAAAGTTATTACTTTTTGCTAAGTAATTTCGTATTAAGTCATTACTTGAGAATAAAAATCTTTCTTTACAATTGCAATTTTTCGGAATTAAAGTATATTTCTATGGCTAGGGCACTGTTCCGAATACAAATTGTTAATTTAATAGTTACTTTTACTCAAGTACTAATTAGGTACCTACTTGAGTAACTTTAGCTCGTTTATAAATACGGGTGTAAAACCCACCTGTATTCCTTTCGTCGACGGCGCGCTCCGTTCCCGCGCGCCTGAAGGAGTTGTCAGCAAACCGTAGGGTACAGGGTCGAAGCCTCCCGGAGCTGAGGGTTGGTGCGAAAGCGTTACACCGGGGCTCTGGGAATAAGGCAAGGATACGGGGTTTATTCTTTAGTCAGTAAGAGTGTGACATTGTTTCTCGCTCTGCCTAAGAGTGGGATTCGTCATTCGATGATTTTTACCTACCATAAAAAAAACCTGTATTCCTTCGGTTGCCCTATGCGTTTCAAGGCCAAAGTAACTCTTTCGAACAGTCCCGTTACTTCGAGTGATCAATCTTCGTTTCTAAATACTAATTTGACATCCGTGTACACGTACCGAGTGCGAGATGTCGTTGCTACATACATAGTGAGTTGAGGTGGGCGTTCCCCACTCGCCTGTCGTCAACGTCGCGTAAGGTTTAAAAGCTTGTTGCTTTATATAACGCAATCCAAATGTTTGATGCAAAAGTGAAGATAAACACGCAAGGCTTCTATAGAAGTACTTTTTTATATAGAACTAGCTTTTGTCAGCGGCTTCGCCCCCGTATATAAAATATAGCCTAGGTCACTCAAGAATAAAGCTGCTTCTCTTTCTATTGTCGCTAAAAAATTTCCAATCGGACGCAGTATTCCACAGATTACCTCCTACAAACAAAAAAACAAACTTTTTGTTTTACTTTTTTTTTCCTTTTTTTATTATTATTTTAGTGTAGATTACATTATGGACACTCAAAGTTCACGTAAAATATCAGATTTTCAGATGTCTTTACTGGATTACTGTTACACAAATTTATGTTTTGATTTCTATAGAAGCCTAGATAAGATTCACAAGATATCTGTGTATCCAAAATATCTGAAGAAAGATGTGCTATAACATTATAATCACGTAAGAGCGGTTGTAGGAAAATGAAATGTTTCTTTTGAAATCAAAACAATAAATTAATTTATTGTAAAAAAATAATTGCACACTTATCGTTTGAAAATAAGGCTCTGACCCTGGTATAGGTAAAGACACCGTAGAAACGGAGTGGGTTGTTTAGTCAGTAAGAGTCTGACACTGTTTCTCGATCCGCCCAAGGGTAAGATTTGTGATTGGATAGATTTTTACCCACCATAAAAGTTACAAATTCTTTCCTCGTATTAGTAATTCAAAACTCAGCCCTAAGAAGCTTTAAATTATGGATTCTCTTTGGACCCGGGAACGGGGGATGCTAATTAGTAAGTACTGTTTCCTACAAACTGTAAGAAAAGCCGGGCTTGTGTTTAATTCACCAAAGCGAAATTATGCGAACACTCTCTCACCGCAGAAATTATGGCAACCTTTGTTGAATAATGTAAAAATATCACTGTGCTACAAATTGAATTAACATTTTACAGTGTAAAACCACAGTCAATTCTATATAATCATTACATAGTATAAAACAAAGTCGACTGTCTCTATGTATGCTTAAATCTTTAAAACTACGCAACGGATTTTGATGCGATTTTTGTTAACAGATAGAGTGATTCAAGAGGAAGGTTTACGTGTATAATATCACCATTGCACCCGTGCGAAGCTGAGGCGGGGCGCTAGTAATAATATATACAAGTGTGTAATGTTTACCGTTGAGGCGGTAGTAAAACCCGAGCCGTGGCAAGGGTCTTAAGGAAGCCAAAAACGATAACCATTCATTACTCACGTGTATCTTACGACATTTTTCCACTTGTAAATAAAAATAATTTAGCTAAGTATCTATAATTGAGTATATTAGTATAATTAGAAAAATGTTTTCATAATATGGCGGCAAAAAATTAAGTCGATTTTCATAGGACCTTAATTTTTTTTACAGAAATAATAAACTAAAGTGAAATAAAAAAAAAAACAACTTTTACAAATGGCGCAAGGAAACCTTTGCTCAGTAATAGGACGTTCTAAGCTATTAAGAAATTAATAATCATTATCATCAATTCAGCCGAAAGACGTCCAATACTGGACATAGGCTTCCCCCAAAAATCGCCACAACGACCGGCAAATTAATAATAATCAGAAGTAAATAAAGTTAGGAAGCTAACCAATGTGTCTCATTTCAGGTTTACCTCATCTTACAGTAGAATCAACATTGGAAGACAAGAATCCAGGAGAGACATACTTAGCACGCAAGAAGGTACGATCTGACGCATTTTGGGAACAAAGTAACTATTTTCTCTCGATGAAACATTTATGGCTTGTAAATAAAGGGTGAATCAGTCTACAATGAGGTCATAAAATTATCATATTTATGGTATGATTAGTGGTAGAGATCAACAAATAAAATATTATACATAAAAAACTTTCCTGTTGAATCACTGTATCTATTAAAAAATCTCTGTTTGTCTCTTTTATAATTATAATTTTAAGACTTCATAGTAGGATTAAATGATAGATCTTTATAATGTTTTGTTATTATTATATTTTTTTTTGAGTCATAAATAGATGTTGTGTTGAGCTAAACAAATTAAAATGATCGAGTAATTTTGAGGAACTAAGTTTTTTTGGTTGAGTTAAACTCTCTTTTATACACAAAATATCAAATATTTACATAGCATAATATATAAAATAAAATCTTAAATATAAACTAAAATAAAATAAATACTTCCACCAAACCTAACTATATGCGTTTAAGTTTTTTTTTAATATTTACAACATTAGTATAATTTATTGTCAACAGGACTCTGTACTGGTTGTAGCAGCCGTGTTCTCATCAGATGGTGGGTTTAAGTTCGTCAAAAACACAGATGAGCACGACCATTCGTGTCGTCTGCCCGCTCAAATAAGAATAGGCAGAGATTTCTAGTAAGTACTATACTTGTATATAAATTCTATTTGCTTTTTAAATCTAGAAAAAAACTAGGAAAGCGCATATCAGGCTTGCATACTAAGGTCTCCGTACAAACAAACTTACGTAAATGTTTTAACTTTTCCAATACCGTAATTAAAAAAAGGAGAGAAAGAAAAAAAGTTGAAAAAACAGGTGTGCGAACGCCGGCGTTCGCTAGGTGCTCGAGAGTTTAATTTCTGAATCGACTGTGTAAGATTTTTCCGAATCAAAGTCAAAAGTCAAAGTCAAAATCTTTTTATTTCACATAGGCCTACATGGGCACTTGTAAAACGTCAGAAGCTAGTGCACGGTTCCAAATTGATCGTTTCCTATGGAGAAGAACCGGCAAGAAACTCCATGTTTACTCTTTTAAAATAATTGTTTCTTTTACAATATTTCCATATTACAGTATTATCACATTGATTATGTAAGGACAGTGCAGACCAGTCAATATTGAAATCGTACCGTAAAAGTGGTAGGAAGTAATCTAAGATTTGCGTCTACAATGTTCTCACATTCACATTATTGAAAGAAGCTATACAAAAGAAAAATAATCACAAGACAAAAATAATCGTAAGACAATTACATTATATTACGGATCTATAAAATGGTAATCTAGGGGATATTGAATATGTCAAAAAAAAAAAAAATAGATGTCGTATATAAAAAAAGGAAAAAGATGGAACAGTTAACAGACAATTACTCAGAATATTGATAAGTTACCAGGGGGCCACATGTGCAGAAGCAGTCATTGCCAGACAAGCGTGTCTTCGACATAGTCTCTAACCTTATAATATGCTTTTTTGGTTAGGACACGCTTAATATGAGTTTTGAAATTCCTCTCGCTAAGTTCTGACACCCCCTTTGGCAGCTTATTATAAAATCGTACGCTATTTACTAAAAATGACTTGCTGGTCTTAGCTAATCTCCATTTAGGTAAAACAATTTCATGTTGACTACGAGTATTTTTATTATGAAGATCGCTTCTAATTTTAAAAAGTCCTAAGTTTTTACGCACGTATAAAATACATTCTAAAATATAAAGTGAAGGCAAAGTCAGTATATCAATTTCTTTAAATTTATTTCTTAGGGACTCTTTACAATCAAAAAAGTCGTTGTTATCTTGTGAGGTATCTACAAATTTAGTTTTCGGATTTGTTTCTTTAGTTCTAGATCAACGGGAATGGAGTGATCCAATAAGGGTTCCGTCCTTTCTTTTGAGGTGCATAACCTAAAAACCAGGATTTCTTGAATATGTGAATTAATAATTGCACATGGATATGCAGCTTTTGTTGTATTTTGCAAGCCTAGGGTAAAACATCTAACGCGAGCCTGTGGGGGTCCCGACCGGCTTCGAGAATTAAGATCAATTGCTGTAGTGAACAAGTTTTTGTGCCTCCACACAATCATACAAATTTCCAATATACATAGTGATGGCAATTGTATCTATGTTCGTTACTACAGATACTTTAAGCCTCAATTAAAAAATCTCATTAAAATTAATTCGTTTTTTGTCTGAGCTCAATACGTCTCAAGAAGGTGCTTGAGACATATCGATACTCACCTACATAGAATGAATTCAGTAATAATATTGGTTTTATTGACATAGATATACATTTCTAATTGAAGCCTTGACTCCTGGGCTAGGTGGTACTTATGTTACAGGTGTCAGTGTTTTTACTCATTTCAGAAAAAAATATATACAACAAAATTAAAGAGAGTAAAATTAGTATAAACTTGTTCTTGTAATTTTTTAAATTCAAATACTTATTATACAGGGTGTCCCAAAATTAACGCAAGATTTGAATTTGCCGCCATTTATGCAGTACAGTGTTGCCAACCCTAAAAACAAAATAAATCGACAGTTGACAGTTTAGGGTTAGTAAAAATGGAGCGTTACGCAATAGGACAACGTGTCTTCATTGTTGAGCAATATTTCAAAAATAATGAATGCTTGGCGGCCGTAGTTCGAAAATTTCATACAAAATATGGTCGGAATAGTGTTTTAACTTCGTCAACTGTGAAGCGATTAATTGAAAAATTCCGAATGACAGGATCCGTGGGAGACGCCAATTAATCAATTAATCGCTTCAGCGCTCAGAGCAAATACATTAAAGTAGCATAGAACATTTCAATGATCTTCAAAAAATCTAGTACACATCATTTTCTTAAATTTAGCGACGCTGGTGAAGAATAGGTCTAATCTAAATTATCAACACAATGCGTGTGCTTTGCTAGCTCTTATCATATAATATTTTTGCCGGTAAATATACTGCACTGAGTCTACATATAGAGGTCGATGACTTCTTAATGTAAAAGACCGACACTCAGCCCAATTTTGCTAATTAGTTCCGAACAGTAAGCATATGGTGTTGAAGAACTACGCCACATCTCTGTCAGCTAAGTAATATGCCCAAAAGGATGGCGATGTTGTCACGGTGTCCACTCTTGCTGATCCTTTGTCCAAGGTAAAAGCCAGCTCTTGAGCCACGGGAAATGTCAACAAGGCTTTTACTCAGACCCATGAGAGAGCAAATTATGTGAAATAGGATAGCATAAGTACACTTGTATCAACTTTTTTTTTGTAATGGGAAATCATCTAGTGGTTTCTCTCGTTCTATGGAGGTGCGAGAGGGCGTGTTAGATTTTTTTTTTTTTTTATGGAGGACTGAATAGAAAAAGTAACTAAAAGAAAACAATTTACAGACGCTACTTTTTTATGTTGGAAAAAATCATCTAATGACGAATCCCACCCTTGGGCAAAGCGGGAAACAGTGTCAGATTCTTACTCACTAAACGACACACCCCCTTCCATTTTAGCCTTCATACCGGGGTAAGACCTTCCTTTCAGTAACTGGACCGGGGCCCCGGTAGGCTTCGGCCCTGCAGTTGGGCCTCTACATTTGCTGACAACTCCTTGAGGCGCGTATGAGTTTATAATCTTGGTTACATATTTCTTGTCGCTTCTTTTATCTAAGGACCAGATAGATAAATAGTAAAAAATAACACTGAAATTTAAATAAACCACTGGCAACTCTTAGCTTATCAGCTTTTAGATAGCGTAGTACTCTACCATGTTTATTAAAGTAATATCTACTGAAGTGTAAAATCGTGAAAAGCCGATAAAGATAGACTAAGTTTTCCATGAACAAGTTGTAATCGCTTATACTAACAAATACATCAAGACTAGAATTTTCAGAATCCGGAACGGAAGATGAAAGATTATTTTCACCGTCAATACACTTGTGCTATGAAATGGAAAAGTTTTTATATTATCAAAAGTACAGATCAAAGGAGACGGATACCTTTTACTTGTATCTGTATCTCTCCATCCAGGAAATTGGGGTCACCAGGAAAATAAAAAAGGTTCGATTATTAAGATGAAAAATTGTAAATATAAATAGGCAAAGAATTTTCTGGAAAGCGAGAAATACATTGTAAAAATCATCGTAGCTTTGATATATTTTACAAAATATGTAGGAAAGTTTTGATGAGTAAAGAGATTGATCACAAGTACTAACTGAAGAGGAGGAGGAGGGGAGATGTGTAATCGTTTATTTTTAACGAAATAGAGGAGCTACTTTTATAAAAATACATATACCACTGTCCTTTTAAAGTAAGAATATCAATCATGTATTTTTGCAAAATTGATTAAGTACGTACTTTAATTTAATTGATAGACGTTGTTTAATTGTTAAGTGGACACAGTAAAGCAATACGTCGTGTTAACCCATACAGCTATGATTTTGAGTAGAGAATCCAATCCCGCAAGCGTGGTATGCTGACTTGAATCCCTTAGGTTTGCAGAATACCGATTTTAATGCGAGATTATTGAAAAAACCGAAAGTCTAAAAGTGAAAAAAGACAAAGTGAACGGAGGCGTAAATTGAACGGAGACGGCCGATCCCTACAGCATATCTGTTGTATGAAAAATAGGCATTTCATAGTAGTCTACACAAGTAATGTCAAACTCTATCTCTGATAAGCAAAATTACAGACAAATGTGTTTTTTTTTATGCTGGGAAAAATGGCCTAATGACGAATCCCGACCATGAGTGGGGCGGGAAACTGTGTCAGACTTTTACTGACTAAACAACCCACCCCATTCCTTCTTAGCTTCTTCTTAGAAACCGGACTGGGGCCCCAGTAGGCTTCAGCCCCGCAGTGGGGCCTCTAAATTCGCTGACAACTCCTTGAGGCGCGCGGGAACAGAGCGCGCCGTCGACAGACAGATATGTTTCAGGTTTGTTTGCATCATAGACATATATTCGCTTAGATATATATATTCGCATTTATTGACATGGTAACCACATCTAGTTGATTGAGAGATGCAAAAATAATCCTTTAACTGTTTAGAAAAATAGGTTTTGCGTGTCATTAAATATTTACACATTATCTTGCCATTAACAAAATTGTTTACCGAAGCATTATGCAAATTTAGAGGATTACAAGTACTAATCGCGAGTATTATTATGCGAAAAAGTAGGTATATTAAACACTGCAGAAAACAGAATCAGAAATGTATAAATGTTATTCTTCACGATTTATAGGCTAGATAGATAAGATACGATAAAAAAAATCATGAGCATAATAGCTCCAAAGATCAACATGGGTCTTTTTCTGAAAGGAAGGCTTGGCCCCAGTGCGAAGGGCAAAGAAGGAACGAGGTGGTCAGTCAGTAAGAGTCTGACACTGTTTTCCGCTCCGGCAAGAGCGGGATTCGTTATTCAATGATTTTGCCCACCATAAAAAAAAAATGTCAGATCATTCTACAAGCAATGGTTTACCGTTACAGTGGTTTAATATTTATAATAAAATCTGTAGATTTTTAATAACTTGCTAAAATACTTCATATTGAAGATACAATGTCTTTGCGAATCTCTTTCTTTTGTCAGAATTTTAGTCCGAAACTGACTACGATTTAGATACTGCCAAAATAAAAAAATAATATACAAAAATCCCTTCTCCCCTTTCACTCTCACTCGACAACTATCACACAGTGCCGTCTAGTCCCAAGTTAAGCAAAGCTTTTGTTATAAGTACTAGACAACTGATAAACATAAATAAATCATAGATAAATTACGATATTTATTTATATGAAAAAACTTAGCGCTCCAAACGTTGAAGCCGTTCGAATTTCGAATCGAATTTCAATAATGGCGACAACATTGTCTCAGGAGAATTGAAGATAGAAATAAACTGTACTTTCTCTTCTCTCAATCCTTCAAACCTACATATCTAGCAACTTTCAGAATATATACGTCTTCAATGATTGGATCAACCGGATGAGCTTTTATTTAGACCTGATTAAACGCCAATCGTTTCTCATTCTACTGGGGTTTTTCAATTTCCTGCCCTTTTGATAATATTTCAGAAAAAAACAAGAACTACGGTTGTATTGGACACAATCATATAAGAGATGTTGTATGTTATACTACTTGTAACCAGCGACTTTGCCTCTTAGATAATAAAAAAAAATCCCATAACAACAAAGTCCTGGGATAAGAAGAATAATTACTTATTTTTGTATTATCTATACATATAATAAAATCGTAGAGAAGTCAAAACTGTACATTGAATATTTTTTTAAAAGAATACTTGGGGCGTGATCTACAATCGATACCGAAGCCAAAAATATAGTTTTTAGAATTTTTGTCTGTTTGTCTGTATGTATGTCCGAACTGAACTCAAACAGTACTGCATGGATTTACTTCAAATTTTACATGAATATAACTAAGAGGCCGGGTCGTGCAATGGGCTACATATTATCACGCTATCACCTACGGGGGAGGAGCAGTGAATCTTTATTTTTCTTACGCATTCTGTGACAGCGTGTAAGCTAACGAATCATAATTAAATGTTGTTTTTGAGTAAGCCATGCTATTATCTAGCTTTACACAATAAAAACTACGTCATTTAAGTAACTTGGGCAGAGAAATATAGTTTAAAGAATGTAAAAGACAATTTGAAGCAGCGCCATCTATTAAGATACATAAAATTCAAATCAAGTTACATATTACCTCTTTTTAGATATTCATAATTTAAATTTCATCTCGCTGGAAGGTAAATAGTTAGTTATTCTTATAATTCATAGATGGCAAATTGTTTTTTTTTTGAACTACATTTAAACGCATTTGTTTTATTCTTGCTATGTATCCTTATCAATAAAAAATATTTCATCACTAAGTACAGTTTATGTAAATAATATTTGGTCTTTGAATGATTAAAATTGAACGTTTGGTTTTGAAGCTATGGCGAAATTAAAATATTACGATTTCTGCTGCACGGCCCGTTGCGAAGTGAGCGTCACCAAGGCGGGGGTAAGGTAAGCAGTAAACCGCAGGTCCGCCCACTACGGTCGTGCGCGAAGTATAATAATTTTGGTGCGACTTTTTTTAGATTTCGTTCTTAAAAATACACCTATGCAAAAGTTCTTCTCAGAGCTAAGCAACAGTTCTTCTCAGAGCTAATGAACAGTTCTTTTCAGGGCTAACCAATAGTACTTTTCAGGGGTAATCAACAGTTATTTTCAGAGCTAGAATATTACACGCTGTTAACATTTTTTTAAACGTTTGAAAATGCCTAAGAGAGCCAGGTCTCAACTTTCTAAACATAGTTCTCAAGCACGGGCAGCAAAAGTACGTCGTAAGGGAGAATCTTCACCTGAACGTTCACAACGACTTGCTGAACAAAGTCAGAGAAACTCTCAGGTACGCGTACGAGAGTCGAGTGTCGAATGTTCGCAACGCCTTGCACAACCAAATCTGAAAACCTCTGAGTTACGTGCACGAGAGTCGAGGTTGGACCGTTCTCAACGTCTTCATGAACAAAATGTAAGGACCTCTTAGTTGCGCGAAAGAGAGTCGTGCGTGTCGAGCGTTTGCAGAGACTTAGAGCTCAGGCCGAGAGACAGTAGTTATCCACAAGTACAGTTCGCAATCGAATTTTAGCCGCCTGCCACTCTTCTTCGCTCCGGATCATGGCCTCTGCCAAAGTCCGCCGCGAGTCAAAGCCCACCGAGAGAGACGTGGACAGGTGGTTCTTCCAGAGTCTCTCGATAGAGTGTTATCCAGCTTAGAGAGAATTCATTCGCTGTGTGTACGGGGAAATCAGTCGTTTACCGCACCAGCAGAATTCTTTGGTGGGTGGGCGGTCCATTTTGACGTCCAAAAATGATCAGGCTGCAGCAATTAACGAATGAATTCTCTCAGGGATTGAGGGGAAAGCTGAAAGTCGGAGTCCCGATTATGCATCTTCGGAACTTATCTCCACCAAAGTTGTATAACAAGATCCGTCTTAAAGTCATCTCGCTGCACAGACACACCATTGAGGCAAAAATCCTTACGGGTTGTGGCGTCGTCAAGGCAGTATTTGTACCTCATAACTTCCCGTTCCAGTCCAGCGTACAGTTCCCCGTGAATATTTGCTTCACGATGACCATCAATAAGTCGCAGGGGCAGACAGTGAGTCACAGCGAGTTTCAACTTCAGGACGAGTGGCTTCTTCTGCGGGCAACTGTACGTCGCTTGCTCCCGCGTCACCAGTCCTGACTCTCTTTACTTCTGGCAGTATAACTACCATCGTAGTGTGGTGGCGGAGTGGTAAAGGCACTTACAAGTTGTAGGTCGGGGGTTCAAACCTAGCCAGGCGTATTACTTTGTGTAATTTATTTCATAACCACTGCTCTTAACACGGTGAAGGAAATCATGAGGAAACTGTGACTGTGAACGTCTTAGAACCAAAAATTCGAAGACATGTGTCATCCACCAATCCGCATTGGGCCCGCGTGGTGGGTTATGGTCCATTCCCTCTCCTAGAAAGGATCCCAGCAGCGGGAACTTTATAAGGCAATGCTATTTTTAAAGTTGTTTACTTATAAAGCTATAGCGACACTGCCATCTTAGGTATTTTTGGAGCTATAGAGCCTTCACGCAGACAACGTCGCGGGCAGCAGCTAGTATTTTTTATAAGCTTGTTTTGTACCATCTATTACCTTTAAAAACAAATAATGGCATATTATGTAGGTTATTTTTTACTGCCGTGGCTCACTAGCCAGGGCAGTAAAAATAAGCAGTCAGGGCTACTGCCCTGACTGCTCCGCCGGAGGTCGTGAGTTCAATTCTCACTCAGGACAAATGTTTGTGTGATGAGCACGATCATTTGTTTTGTATCTGGGTGTTATTTATCTATGATTTATTTAGGAATATATAAGTATGTTTATCAGTTGTCTAGTACTCAGAACAAAAGCTCTGCTTAGCTTGTGTTATGAGTACTAGACGGCGCGTTGTGATAGTTGTTGAATGTAATATTAATTAAGACTCACTGTGGATGTGCATCACAAGAATAAACATTTGTCAAAGTTGACTGGCCTGAAAAAACATGTAAATAATAATATAATATACCGCTTGTGTCAACGCAACACAAAGAAATAAGTAAGACTCCAAATAAATACTCGTTTACAAGCTCAAGCTAGGCACTATATTTATGTGCTATGGATAGAAAGTGGCCATGCGAGGCGTAAACTAGACTTAATGGCATAGTTACCTACATTAGACCTTCATCCGAGGCATTCCAGACAGAATTTATTAACAAACGAAAAGGCTTTGACGACTGAAATATGTGAGACCTAAGGTTTTGGGGCTTCAAAATTAGGTACCCTGTAGGCAGAATATTTTTAGCCTTTTTAGGCTATAAAAATGTATATTTAACAATAACTCATGTCCGCGATTTCGTTCGCGGGGTTACTAAGAACATACTACCACTTTTTAAGACTAACTGAAAGAAAAAAAGTTTGTAGTTCTCGTAGAAATCTGGTTCCCGTGGCAAAATTAAAAGTAATCTGAGTTACTTCGACAGTAAGCTCAGCTATCTGTCTGTAAAAGTACTGACAAAATCGGCGTAACCGTTTCAGAAATTTGACCGATAGACAAATACTTTAAAAGTTGCATTTTCGTTTTATGTTGGTATCGAATATAATTTCATACGCATAAAAAAGTCGTCTTGATATTATAGACTCTTCAATTTTATGTATTTGTATTTATATACCTATAGATATAGGTTTTTTTATTAAGTCTCCTCGAACGCCGATTGTATATACATTTGTACAACTTGAATAAACTTTAAAAAACGTAATTGTCGTACTGAACACACACGTATACGAAATTCATTCGGCCTAAAATGTTGGTTTCTATATATTCTTTTTTCTAGGAAAACTCCAGATAAAAAAATGTCATTATGAAAAAAGTGTGCATGTAATAATAATACCACCACCGCGGAAAAGGGTTTAAACTCTTAAGCCTGTTATCTTTCTATTATGTATCTAATTACGGTATTCAAAAGTTTAAACGAGTTTCTTATTATTAATATATTTTAAACGCAAAGACTTCTCTACAGCCCAACTATATTCCGAGGCACAAGTTTTGACAGTAAGGCAGCTCTTTTTTCTCCGTGCCGTTTTGCGTAGACACTCCATGCTACCTATAACGCCAAGTGTTCTCTTAAGACGCAAGCAATTCCCTGTCAGTGATACTGTCAAATGTCGTACCGCATTAGCTAGTCGACAGTTTCTCGCTACAAGCTCTCGACTTTATAATAAAATAAATAAAAAAATTGTCCATATATATGAGGTCAAAAATATTCTCACAAAGTGGTTGCAAAAGTTATCATACGACGAAACTGAAAATCTTCTCAAAATTAATATCTAATAGGTAGTTATATGCTGTATGCGCTTAAGATTGTTTTCTTTCCTTGTTTATATAATATCATAGAAGTACTTGCACGTGTATCATATAAATAGTTGTATGCCATTGTTATATCGGGGAACATTGCCTTCGAAGACACACTTATTGCCTAGTTTAGAAGTCAGACGTTCGACCTAGAACTTTTGTCACTGTTGTACAACTTACTCTTAAGACACTTACTTCTCTGTACTTTCGCTATATTTCCGTACAAATAATAATTATTATTATTCTCTTTATTCATTTTCTATATATATATGATTTTATATTTTTAAATATTTTCTTTAAAAAAACACATAAAAAAAAACATTTAAAAATATAAAAAATAGTAGTCCGCCGGTGTCGGGAGCAGGGTCCAAGCTACCGGTGGTTAGGGCTCCAGAGACAGGAACCGAGCCGAGTCACAATACGAGCCGTGTCGAGGAGTACTGCCTTCTGTATCAGGCCCTTGATACAACCGCGCAACGCGACAGCTTCGACAGATGGTCGTCGAAGCTTTTGGCTATAAGGCCATTGGCAGTCACGACAATCGGCACAATGACAGCCGAGTCCACATTCCACATGTCGACAACATCGCGAGCTAAGTCGAGATACTTGATTTGTTTCTCTTTCTCAGCTTTCACGAGATTCTCGTCATGCGGGATGGTGACATCGACAATCATTGCGCGGCGCGCTAATCGGTCTATCACCACTATGTCCGGCTTATTGGCTACAATAGTCCGGTCGGTGATGATAGACCGATCCCAGTACAACGTTACATGATCCTTCTCGAGAACTGGGTCGGGCACATACTTGTAGTACGGTACCTCAGAATCCACCAGGTTGTATTTTAAAGCAAGTTGCTGGTGAATAATCCTGGCTACTTGGTTATGTCTGTGCAAATACTCGCCGTTGGCCAGACGAGAACAACCAGAGATAATATGTCTGATGGACTCACCCGGACGATGGCATGCCCGACACATGTCAACCGTCCCGTCCTTCATAATATGTCTCCGGTAGTTGTTCGTTAGGATAACTTCGTCCATAATTGCACAGATAAAACCCTCAGTTTCTCCGAAGAGGTCGCTAAAACGTAACCAGGCTACGGACACTGGGAAATCTACGTCAGTCTCAAGAAGAGCCCGATAAAAGCGCCCGTGGAGCTCCTTGTTTTTCCATACTTCTTTGCGGTCATCAGTAGTCAATACCACAGGTTTGCGCCAGTTCTCTTTAGCCATGGATAACGGGGTGAGTCCCTTGTCCACTGCGACCATATCGTGGTGCATACCCACGTCAGCTTTGAGAAAGTATTCTCTGAGGCTGCACACCTCGCGGTTGTGTAGAGTCTTTGCGTTCAAAAAGCCACGACCTCCACACTTCCGCGGGATGTACAGTCTCATCACCGACGACCGTGGGTGATGTATCCGGTTTGCGGTCAGCAGTGTACGGACCCACCTATCCAGAGCGTCTAACTCGGTCTGAGTCCATTTGAGTATGCTGAAAGAGTACATTAAAACCGGCATGACCCAACCATTGAAGGCGCGCACCTTATTTCCACCTGACAGAAGGCTATTTAATACCTTGACCAAATAAGCCTATTACAGTCTACTTTTAATAACGTTATCCTAAGACGAAATAAAACGAGGAAAACGACATTTCAAGCAAATAAATTGTATCCGGTATGCTTGAAAATAAATCTCACAGAGATTAAACCTTTTTCCAGATCTAAGAATATTATTGGCTGATTATATCGTATCTAAGGTGTACCTTCTAGGAACTGACAGGGACAAACTAAACTGTTTTAATCTCTCGGATAGGGACCGCGTTTTCTCAAAGGGCGAGCCCTTACATCTCATATCTCACGGAAATGGCTACTTTCGAAAAAGTAGCCATTTCCGTGAGATACCTCGTATTATTTTTGAGTGGTCCCGTTATTCATGAACCCAAAACTATTTAGATGTGATTAGAGGCAAAAACAGTGTAGACGAAGGTTTTTATGAGAGGGTGTCGAATAAACCTTCGCACACGATACGTCATGTGTCTGGCCAGGAAATCGCTGTAATCATAAGGGTCTCGAGAGCTTACACCGAAACCCATCATTGTCTGAGGGTTGGATGTGGAGGTCGTGGGTTCGATTTCCACCCAAAAAAATTGTGTGATGAGCACTATCACTTGTTCTGTGTTTACTCGTATGTGTTATTTAACTATAATATTTATGTATTTAGAAATTCATAAGTATGTTGCACTTGTTATACTTTTAGCGAGAGTGTATGGGGCGAGTGCGGGTGAGCGTAAATAAAAGTCACTGCTTGTACTCACGGTTTACTCGCTCGATAAAGATCGTCCATACACGACACACAATATATAGAAGGAGTACAGCGATACACATACAATAGTCACAGCACACAACAATCACAATATAGTCAGACAAAACAATGAGAGTTCACGTAACAACGTACAGAAAAATATTTCTAGCGCGGAGCAGGCGGTTAGCGGCGAGGTGCGTGACCGACTGACCTTCACAAGTTGCAAATATAAAAAGTACGCCGGGCCGCTTAACCGCCGGCCCGCACACTAGGTGGTCGACACCATCCGACCTTATAATGTGTGAACATTATGCCGTGAATGTTGAGTAATGTTATGTGTGACAAATGTAAATACAAATAATAGTGTTTATGTTTGTGTTTTAATTGTGTGAATTTATAATATACATAAATAAACTATTATGTTGTGGTATGTTAATAAATACCCCATATCACCCCCCTCCAGAGACCGTCTAGGGCGATAAAAATCTGGAAATCTGACTTGACGACCAGAACGAGTGGTATACCCTTTGCTACTGCTAGGTTGATCGACTTCCTTTGGGTCAGCTTTGTCCACCAGCATGTGGGCTGGTTTCAGGCGGTCTATTGAGACCGTGACCTCTTTGCCCTTAAATAATATTTTAAAGGTCTTGTCACCTTTTTGCAGCACTTTGTGAGGACCTGTGTAGGCTGGCTGTAGCGAGCCACGTAATGCGTCTTCACGTAGGAACACGTGATCCGTGGTCTGCAAATCCTTATAAATAAAAACTTTTTGCTGGTTGTGACGGGATGCTGGGGTTGGCTGCAGGTTTTGGGCGAATTTGCGAATACGCGCCGTGAAATCCGTGATGTCAGTGGTACCAACATCACTGGGAGTGAAGAATTCACCTGGGAGTCTTAGCGGTTCGCCGTACACTAGCTCGGCGGAAGACGCTTGGACATCCATTTTGAATGCGCTCCGTATGCCAAGCAATACCCACGGCAGGGACTCTGTCCACTTTTCATTGGCGTGGCATATGATGGACGCCTTTAGTTGGCGGTGAAATCGCTCCACCATAGCATTGCACGCCGGATGGTATGCCGTTGTCCGTTTGTGCTTAAAACTAGTCATTTTTGACAGTTTTTCGAACAGGGTCGACTCGAACTGTCGTCCTCTGTCCGTTATTATGTCGGCCGGACAGCCAAACCGGGCAATCCATCCGGACAGCAGCGCTTTAGCTACTGTCTCGGCGGTTATGTCAGCGATAGGTATGACCTCAGGCCACCTAGTAAATCGGTCGACTGCCGTCAGACAGTATCTAAAGCCTTGCGAAATCGGTAGTGGGCCCACCAAATCGATATGTACAATGGTGAACCTTGCACGTGGGAGATGATACGCCCCTAATGGTGCTGAGACGTGTCGGTTGACCTTAGCCCGCTGACATTGGAGGCAGGCTCGTGCCCATTCTCTACAGTCCTTCCTGATGCCTGGCCAAACAAAGCGTTCGGCTACTAGCTTGGCAGTCGCTGAGACACCAGGATGACTGAGGGAATGCAAGCTGTCAAAGACCTGTTTACGCAGCATAGCTGGCACAAATGGTCTGGGGGACGCCGTGCTGACATCGCAGTACACTGCTGTACGCTCCCCAGTTACCTTGACCTTCTCCAGCGCTAAGGACGAGCCTCCTTGTAGGAGTTTGTTTAGTTCCGGATCACAAGCTTCCGCGAGAGTGTCAAGACTGACCGGCACCTGAAGCTCTTCCACACGAGACAAGGGGTCAGCCACGACATTGTCTTTGCCGGAAATGTGCCTAATGTCGGTGGTGAACTGGGCTATATAGTCAAGGTGCCGGAACTGCCTAGGCGAGCAGTTTTTCTTCCTCTCATGGAATGCAAAACTGATTGGCTTGTGATCCGTATACACTACAAAGTGCCTAGCCTCCAACATGTGGCGGAAGTATTTGATGGCCTCGTAAATGGCAAGCAGTTCCCTGTCATAGGGAGAATACTTTGCTTGCGTTGGGCTGAGCTTTCTGGAGAAGAAAGCGAGTGGTTGCCATCCGTCGCTGCTAAGTTGCTGTAACACCGCGCCGATTGCAGTGTCTGACGCATCGGTGACCAATGCGAGTTTGGCACTGCAGTCGGGGTGAGCTAATAAAGCAGCGTTAGCGAGGCTTTCTTTGCAGTCCTCAAATGCTTGCAAAGTATTCTCCGCAAGACATATAGGATGTGAGCCCTTTACGTTGCCAATCAAAAGATTGTTGAGCGGCGCTTGGGTTTGAGCCGCGTGAGGTATGAACCGCCTATAAAAGTTTATCATACCCAAGAACCGACGTAACTGACGGACGTCCTTGGGCGGGGGGAACTTCTTGATGGCGTCAACTTTAGTCTCAAGTGGTTTGGTGCCTTTTTCGGAGATGTGGTAGCCTAAAAAGGTTACCTCCGAGACACCGAAAACACACTTGGATGTGTTGACCAGCATGCCAAATTCCTTCATTCTGCTGAAGATAATACGAAGGTGTTCCTCGTGCTCTGCTTCTGTTCTAGAAAAAATCAAGAAATCGTCAAGATAACAGTAGCAAAAGTCCAAACCTCTGGTCATCTCGTCGACAAAACGTTGAAATGTTTGGCCCGCATTGCGCAGACCAAACGTCATATACGGAAATTCGTATAATCCGAATGGTGTAGTGATCGCCGTCTTCGGGATGTCTTCCGGGCTGACAGGTATCTGGTTATAAGCTTTGACAAGGTCAATTGTGCTGAAGACTCGGCAACCTGCAATGCTGTGGGCAAAATCGTGTATGTGCCTAATGGGGTACCTGTCAGGGACGGTTCGGGCGTTGAGCATGCGGTAATCACCGCAGGGCCGCCAACCGTTGTCCTTTTTGGGGGCGAGGTGGAGTGGTGATGACCAGGGACTTTCTGAAGGTCTGGCTGTTCCATTTTCTAGCATCAGCTGGAACTCCTGCTGTGCTATTTTTAACTTGTCCGGTGCTAGACGTCGAAACGAAGAAGAAACTGGTGGGCCTGGGGTCGTGCGGATGTGGTGTACTGTGTTATGTGGTGTGTTTCGTAGTGTACCGGCAGGTCGGGTGATGTCGGGAAACTCATCTAATATTTTATGATACCTCGAATCACCAGTTCTTATTTTTACTGAAAATAAAGATGAGTCTGTGTGATTCGAGGCTACTGTAAAGACATTGGTATTACTATCAACTAGTCGTTGATTACGACAGTCAACGACTAGTGAGTAAAAACTTAAGAAGTCTACGCCGATAATTGGTTTGGTTACTTCGGCCACCACAAAACGCCACTTAAAGTCTCTACGTAAGCCTAGATTTAAACTAAGTTCCACAAAACCGTATGTGCATATGGGCGTCCCATTTGCAGCCACTAGCTGGTAGTTCGTGGGTGCACGACGTTCGTTGAGTAGACGACGAGGGTAGACACAGAGATCGCTTCCAGTGTCGACCAGAAACTGCGTCTTAGTTCTCCTGTCTGTGACGAACAGGCGACCAGTTGATGAGGGGCAATCGTGTGTCGCCATTACCGACCGCCCGCGGCGTTTCCCTTCTTGAAGTCGCAGGGTTTTATGCAGCGCTTCGCCTTGGCACCGTGCATGGCGTGGTACCAGCACTGTGGGTGCTGTCGGTAGCTGGACTCCGAGCGGGTTGAGGATCGCTGGCGTGAGTTGCGTCTCGCATGTCGCCCCCGGCTGTGGGAGCGTCTATGCGACCGGCTGTCACGTAGTTGTAGCGTCAGGTCCTTCATGGCACGCTTGAGCTCGGCGATCTCGGCTGCCATCTCGCTTACCGAGGGTCCTGCTGCTGAAGTTGCTGCCACATGGCTTGCCGGCGCGACAATGTCCTGGACACGGTCGGCTAGCTCAGCCAGTGCCTCCAGAGTGCTGTTAGGTTGCGACGCGAGGAGTGGCTGGATGCTGGTGGGGAGTCTGCTGCTCCAAATGGTGCGCAAAAAGTCCTCAGGTACGTTCGGCCCTGCCAATCCCTGCAAGTGGCGGAGAAATTGTGAAGGCTTCTGGTCTCCTAGTTCCTCGTGCATCAGCAGCTGCTTCGTTTTCTTCTCCTGGGAGGCTGACAGGCGCTTCACCAACTCTGTCTTCAGCTTGCCGTAGCGATTGGTAGCAGGCGGGGCCAGTATTATATCCTTGACCTCTTTGGAGACTTGTGGGTCTAGGTGGCCTATGACGTAATTGTATTTTGTGACGTCATTGGTCACTCCCGCGTTTTCAAACTGGGCCTCTATTTGTGCGAACCAGATATCTGGCTCGTCCGGCCAAAAAGGGGGTAGTTTCAGGGCCACCCGGTAAACCTCATGAGATCCAACGCTGGTCATGGTTCTCGACTTGCGTGATCTGCGCGGAGCATGCTCGGTGGGCTGTGATGACGCGGTGTGCTCGGATTCACTATCGCTCATTTTCGTGCTCTGTTCGGGGTCACCAATTTAGCGAGAGTGTATGGGGCGAGTGCGGGTGAGCGTAAATAAAAGTCACTGCTTGTACTCACGGTTTACTCGCTCGATAAAGATCGTCCATACACGACACACAATATATAGAAGGAGTACAGCGATACACATACAATAGTCACAGCACACAACAATCACAATATAGTCAGACAAAACAATGAGAGTTCACGTAACAACGTACAGAAAAATATTTCTAGCGCGGAGCAGGCGGTTAGCGGCGAGGTGCGTGACCGACTGACCTTCACAAGTTGCAAATATAAAAAGTACGCCGGGCCGCTCAACCGCCGGCCCGCACACTAGGTGGTCGACACCATCCGACCTTATAATGTGTGAACATTATGCCGTGAATGTTGAGTAATGTTATGTGTGACAAATGTAAATACAAATAATAGTGTTTATGTTTGTGTTTTAATTGTGTGAATTTATAATATACATAAATAAACTATTATGTTGTGGTATGTTAATAAATACCCCATATACTTGTTTGGGACATTCAAAATCGATTGAAAGAAAATTAAAAAGGTTTGCTTAAATGTCAAATCTCTTTGCGAAATTAAAAATGAGACACATGCTTACAGAGCTGGAAAAGTTTAAAAAATATTCCCCCACCCCTGCACCAATAAATAAAAAAATCGGCCAAGAGCGTGTCGGGCCACGCTCAGTGTAGGGTTCCGTAGTTTCCCGTCCGCCACAAAGGATAATGCCAGATGCTCTAAAGACTTTTGCCCCACTCAGTAAACGTCGTTTACAAGCATGCCGTATGCATCATCTTATTATATATTTATTACTGATAACTAAACATTTGTCCTGAAACCTGCAAACCTTGCGGTTTTCGTTTAAAACCAAAAACAATAATGACATTGTTTTTTTATAGGTTAGGTTAGTGTATCTAAATAATTGTTAAAATAAATTATTTTAAAACAATTTATGCACCGCAACATTGTTTATCAACTCACAAACAATAAACGGAATCCGTGAAATGTAGCACCAAGTTAGCGAGTAATAATCCAGTGAAAATAGACATTCCAGTTTGCATTAATTCCCAACAAGCTGGATTTTTGTGCAGACCTTGAATACGTCATTACAAATGATGTGTCAAAAGTCCCTATCGATCCCGATTGTGCGTTGTTTTTTATTCGAGGTCAAAGGTCACGAATTTGCGTTTTTTGCGTATATCTCTGAAACAACGAGAGCTATTGAAAAATAGTTCAGACAAAGTTTGTAGATCGTAAAATTGTCTACAAAAAAGATCTCAACACTTCTCTTCTACAAAGTATCGTTTTCGAGATATCGTGACTTTAGACCGCAGGAAAGTCGTATTTTCGAGTATATGCACACATTTCGCACCATCTCTGAGGTCGGCGACCTCTAGCGCCAGGCCTTGGTTCAGGCCATGGTCCGCAGTGAAGAGGAATGGCAGGCGGTCGCCTCCTTCTGCGAAGCAGTAATGCTCGTAAAGGAGGAGGCCGACCGCATAAGGCAAAGGCAACAGCGCCCTCGCCGTAGCCGTCGCCGCCTCGATCTCGCCGATATCCGGCCACCGTAAACACTGGCTCGTGGACGGTGAGCAATAGGTAGCTTGCCGTCCGGTCGTCTGGTAACAGTTCAGACAGAATCGAAGTCGTCAACGCGCCTCAAGGAGTTGTCAGCAAACTGTACGGGGCCCTTCAGTGTCGAAGCCTTCTGGAGCCGAGGGTTGGTGCGAAAGTGTTACTGGGGCTCTGGGTATAAGGCAAGAGAGGAACGGGGTAGGTTGTTTAGTCAGTAAGAGTCTGACACTGTTTCCCACTCCGCCCAAGAGCGGGACTCGTCATTGGATGACTTTTACCTACCACAAAAAACCACCTCTGAGGTAGTGTACACGGCGCTTTTTATTTAACGGCTAGGCAATAATATAAATCCTGAAGATTGGGGTTGGAAATTGATGAATAATAGTTTTGAGCCAATCCATACTTTACTGCCACCTGCTCCAGAAAAATTAAAGTTCATCGGTATGTACCAATTGTCAAGGCTAATCTTGCACCAACATTGAATCAAATGCAACAGATGAAGATTGTTTTGAAATTGATGAGGATATAACTGATATATCTCTCTTCTTGAAGCAGTCTACACAAATCGAGCAAGAAGAGGAAGAAGACAGTGAAGAGGAAGAAACGAGTGACTATGAAGAATTTAATGATGAATGATGATGTAATTTTCTTGCTGTTAAAATTTTCATTAAATTTAAATTAAAAAAAAATCAACAACAAAATAGTGTCCCACTACATTCTCTCGATCAAAATATATTGTGGAGTGTTCCTACTGCGGAAACCACGTTAAATAAAAAGCGCCGTGTACACTACCTCAGAGGTGGTGCGGAAATCATTACATAGTATAAAACAAAGTTGCTTGGTCCCTATGTATGCTTAGATCTTTAAAAGTACGCCACGGATTTTGATGCGGTTTTTTTTAATAGATAGAGTGATTGAAGAGAAAGGTTTATGTGTATAATACATGCATAATATATTCAATATGTCGTGAGAAGCTGGGGCGGGTCGCAAGTTGTGTGCATATACTCGAAAATACGACTTTCCTGCAGTCTACAGTCACGATATCTCAAAACCGATGCTTTGTAGAAGAGTAGTGTTGAGATCTTTTTTGGAGACAATTTTACGATCTACAAACTTTGTCTGAACCACTTTTCGATAGCTCTTGTTGTTTCAGAGATATACGCAAAAAACGCAAATTCGTGACCTTTGACCTCGAATAAAAAACAACGCACAATCGGGATCGATGGGGACTTTTGACATATCATTTATATGACGTATTCAAGGTCTGCACAAAAAATCAGCTTGTTGGGAATTAATGCAAACTGAAATAATAATTTAGTCTATTTTGACTGGACTATAAGCGAGAATCGTTATCCGTGGTCAAAAGCAAAAGCCGTCGGTAGTAAAAACAAAAAATCCGAATATATGAGAAAACACAACGGGAACGCATAGAGCGAATGAAAGATGTTTGACACTGACAGCTGACTTGAGCGCCTCAAAACGTTTCGTTACACAAAAAAAATCAGAACAAATGATTTTAATAGTTTTTGTTTATTTTCATAAATATTTGCAATTTCATCTTTAATGATTTCAATAAAGAACAAACGTTACGCAGAATTATAATCGTGATATAATATTTTAAGTAGACTGATATATTTTTAACAATTACTTACTTTTTTTTTCAAATCTTTTACATGCGATGCATTATATGTAACGCAAATAAGAATGCGAATGGCAAAAGTAGTTTCTGGGATTTAGTTCCTTTTTTTATTAAATTGTAAACTGCTAGTTTTAAAGGAAAACAATTTATGGTGAAAAGTTTCCTTATTTGTCACAATTATTTTCATAACTTTACTTTTTCTGTCATTGTCTGGCATTGTCATTTCTCACAATGTAACAGAACCCAGTAGCCCATGTAAAATTAGTAACCCAATTTCCCGAGAGATGGCGCTGTACCCGGTGGTAATTTTGAAATGCGTGAACCGATTTTTTTCTTTTTAATTTTTTATTTGAAAGAAGATACGCTCAAGATAATGAAATATATAAAAAAGTTAAAAAAAAATGCTTGCATGTACGGTTAAATTAGAAAATTAGTTCAGAACGTTTTTTTTTTAATTTTCTATCATAATCATCCTATCAAGTTCAAAATAATTTTCATAGAAAGTTTACTTAAAGTTCTACTTTTGAGATTTTTTTTATATTTTCTAAACGTATGGTTCAAAAGTTAGAGGGGGGGTCATTTTTTACTTTTGGAGCGATTATTTCCGAAAATATTTACATTATCAGAAAATGATTTTACGGGACCCTTAATCATTTTTAAATACCTTTCCAACAATATATCACATGTTGAGGTAGAAATGAAAAAAAAAATCACTTTCCACTTTACGTGTAGGGGAGGTACCCTATTAAAATATTTTTTACCACTTCTTGTTTGTGCACTTTGTCGGCATGGTTGATATACATATTGATACCAAATTTCAGCTTTCTAGTGCTAACGGTCGCTGAGATTATCCGCGGACGGACAGACAGACATGGCGAAATTATAAGGGTTCCTTTTTGACTACGGAACCCTAAAAATCCATAATCAATACTTAATCAGCATCAAAATCCGTTGCGTACTTTTAAAGATCTAAGCATACATAGGGACAGCAGTAAAAAGACGAGACGAAGCGCTTGTTTATAGTAAAGAGGATGTTATATAAGCTAATGTTATTTATAATGTTATCTATGAACATTGCAGCCACGATTGCATCATGAATGTATCGAAGCTTACCGCCGACTTGAACGAGACAATCGCCCCCTATCTGTATGCCGACGGGAAGCTCGTACAAATACCAGTTTACCCGAGGAAACCTAACGGCTATACTGTACAGGTATTAAACTTAGTCGTACATTTAAAACTAGCCTTCTGCCAGCGGGTTCACCCGCGTTAAAGTGGGGTTCTTCATACAAAATTTAGAGCCCCATTACATACCTTTAGGATCTGATTTTTGTAAAACCCTTTCTTAGTGTTTGCCTACGTCATAAAAGGAAGCCTCGTGCAAAATTGGACGCTCCTAAGCTCAGTAGTTTCGGCCGTGCGTTGATATGTCAGTCAGTCAATTTCTCCTTTTATATATGTTTTATACAGTATTGCTTTATTGGTCTATCTAGAGTTATTTTTGAAGTTTTTTTTTTATTGGTACAAATTCACACAAACATCACGGCAATCCCATTTTATGGTAAGCAGTAATGCGACCGTTGTTGGTAAGATGCACTTGTAAATAAAATACTAATATATTACTATCCCAGGTAGTAGTATATTAGTATTTTACATTTACAAGCTTTTTTTTTATTTTATTCATATTTTATGTTAAAAACATGTCTTCATAACAAATGACTAATTTCAGAGAGGCACGTGGTTATCTGGCAAGTTCAAGCGTTACTTCATAATGGACAGCTCTCTGTCAACTATAACAAATATCACCAACACTGTCTACCTACGAAAATTGGTGATACGACTACAGTATGTAAACTATTTCTTGTTTTGTTATATTTAAGAACATCTGTTGCCCTTGGCTTTTATTAAAGCCCTACTTTCAATGAACGCGTAGCTTAATAAACGCATTTTCGTCATTATACGCTACTGAGGACTTCAGCATTCATCTTTTCAGCTCCACTGCTTGACATAGGCCCAATTGTCACCATAATGAACGGTCTTGCATCTCGCATCCATCGGATACCCGCAACTCTCGTTGTAATGACGAATACGCGTCTTTGACGCTACGCAACTATGAAGCTACGCGTTTGTGGACCATAAGCCTTATGAACTTCTGTTGCCCAGGGTTTGTTAATGAGGCATTAACCGCAGTGCTGCTTCTGGCAAGTAATTAATTATCCCTTGCCTTGCCTAGGATGATGTTTAAATATTAGCAGAATTTCGTTTTTTTTAAACACTTGGTGTGTAGCTTTCCTAATAGTTTATTGACTAAAATTACTTAAACGATCGAAAAATTATTACTTAAATAGATTGGCAGTTATTAAGCGATTGAGTTCTGCACTGCGTGTCGCAGGTTTGATGCCTGACAATATTTATATTTTATTTAAAGACTCCCAGAAATACTCTCAGAAGACAGTTCTCGCCCTTAAAAAGTGAAATTGACCTTATTGAATTAGATTATTTTATCACCATTACATAGTATAAAACAAAGTTGCGCTATCCCTATGTATGCTTAGATCTTTAAAAGTACGCAACGGATTATGATGCGGAAGGTTTATGTGTATAATACATGCATAATATATTCAATATCAGTACCCGTGCGAAGCAGGGGCAGGTCGCTAGTTTCTAAATAAAACCTTCATAATCTGTAGTGTTGATATTTATAAATCAATTTTAAATGTATCTCTCCTGTGTTTTTTTTTCCTACTAATAGTTGTAAAGTAGACCTTTTGGGGACAGTTTATTTTTCTTATTTAATAAAATTACCATTTTTTGTAAGTTTTTGCGTGTGAACTTTTTTTTACCCAGGATTGAACGAGATAAAAGTAGTCCAAGCTCACTGCGAGTGCACATTTCGGTGGAACCGAGCTACGCCACAAAGTCGCCTCTCTCCGAGACAATCATCATGACTTTAAAAGTGGTGCATATCATGCCTGAGGCCGGTGTCCATCGTGGGTTAGAGGTAAGTTAGTTCGAGCCATTGACTCATATCCTAGCGAAAGACAAGCACGTTTATAGAAAATAGTTGTAAAAAATCAGAAAAGCAAATACAAAAGTCCGCTGCAGCTGCCAGCAACTCCATATCATCAATCATTTCTGTCCTGTGAGCAGCCCTGTGCTGTGTGCCCTGACTACGGCCACTTAAGTTTGACGAAAAGAAATCTATACTTATTACTTTTTTGTACTTATATGTATATTATAATTATATCACTGACCCACCTTATCTTCTCCGAGGTGTAGATTTTCGAAATTCTTGCCATTTTATACTGTAATATGCATGTATAAATTTACACATATCCACTTTCCTTATGTACTACTACTGTTTATTAGAGAAAACCGCATGAAAATAACGAACGCTATTAATTTAAAAACTACTGGAACGATTTTTTTAATTCTGTCAATTAAAGAATAAAGCTATTTTTCATTACTCATACTCTGAAAGTAGGCGTAAAGTTGCCTGTGGACAGGGTTGGAAGAAGTACTTTTACTCCCTAGGGAGTTTTATTTTACAACTGACAGTTTTTTTTTAATAATTAGACAGCAAATATTTAAAAAAAAACTAGTTCTCTTTTGACATTTCTATTGAACCGTGACCCGAATTTTTATATTGCTAGTACAATTAAAATGAAGAAATAATTTAAGAATACTTTTTTTTTATTACTTTATTTTAATTTACTTTCAACTATTTCATTAAAACTAATATTATATTTGAGAAAATTGTTGACCTGACCCATTTTTACAATGATAAAATTAAAAATATTGACTGAATAGCCGGACGACGACTAAAAAAAAAAAAATGGCAGGTAAAGTCTCTCTATAATCTGTGGCCGATTTGGTCTTTCTTGATTTTTTTTTTTCGAGGTGTAGATTTTTGTTTACATCTTGCTAATTTTCTGTTATAAGAAATTTGTATTAACACGATAAGTTCATCAGCTTCAGTTATAAATTTAACGCAAGATTCTTTGAGGAGAAAACCGCTTACCGCTTAAATCAAAAGAAATATACCTACCTAAAAACATACGAAGGCATTTGACGACGACTCAGGTTTTTATTATTATTTTTATTTTCCTCGTATTCGTAATGTAAAGCACAATGTTTACCTCGGGTTAAAGAGTTATTTAGTCCCTCGAACTATTAGCGAACTCGCTGTCGCTCGGTCGCCAAGAAATTTTCGGGACTAAATAACTAACTTTCATCCCTCGTATAACAATGTACTATTATAATCACGGAGTAAAATAAACTATATTACATTTGTGACATTCAGCTAGTATTGGATAATATGTGTTCATAATCTTTATCCTACTGTAATGGGTCAGTACAATGTAGGTACGCACAGGCTATAAGGACACTCCTTGGGGGGTTGTCAAGATGATTTATTGCATCGTCTCGGTTACAACCAAAAGCGGACAATGAAAATTTAGGCAATAACAGAAACCCGGAAAACCGATGGTCCATAAATAAATACGCGGTTCATGTCACAGTTTTGTATAATCATTATCAACATGTCGTATAATCATCATTTCATTACATAGTATAAAACAAAGTTGCTTATGCCCTATTTATGCTTATATCTTTAAAAGTACGCAACGGATTTGGATGCGGCTTTTTTTAATAGATAGAGTGATTTAAGAGGAAGGTTTATGTGTATAATACATGCATAATATATTCAATATTAGTACCCGTGCGAAGCTGGGGCGAGTCGCTGGTATAATATAATATCGAAAAATAAGTGATTATCTTTTAGGAACCCTCCTACTTATACCCCCTTTCTTTTGTTTGATAATAATTTATATGGCTGAACACCGTTTGCCGGATCAGCTTGTTTTTGTTTATACTTAGGTACCTGTACTACGTAAATAATGTTTTGATTGAATTATTGAATGATTGATGCGAAAACTGTCACGCTAGCGAAAAACAATATCAAGTTTAAGTTATTAATGGCTTCATTTAAAATTTTAAACGAACAAAAGAAAGCTTTTTTACATAATTTTATTTGAGAATTAGATTCTTAGTTCAGTTAGTTGTTAACATTGTATAACAAAGGTGGTAAATAAAAGCATAGTAAATAAGTGATCCCACCTGATGGTAAGCAGTGATGCAATCGTTGATTATGAGGGGCATAAGTTTATTATGATCCTATTCACTGTAGCCTTGAAGGCACCTAAATTATAAAAAGTTTTGACAGACGGAGAACAAAATAATGCTGTAAGGGTTCAGTTTTTATTTTTATTTTGAGGTACCCCACAAATCACCAATTGACTATCAGCAGTATACATTTCTTTACCTATAATATTAGTTGTAATTTCTATTTCAGATATGGGGCGGAGTGCTGGGCTGTTTTCTCACCTTGTACGCCATGGTACAATGGCGAGGGGTGGTCCGCAGAGGAGGCCTGTACGCCGCTGTGGTGCCGCTACTGATGGGAGCTGTTGCTGATACCTTATATTTTGTGAGTAGAGAACCTAGAAACAATTTTATTTATTGGTGGTTTTTGGTTGGGTTATCATCAAATAACTTCTGCCAAACTGGATGCTGTAAGGGGAGTTTAAAAAAACACCCACCCATCAACCCACGTGCATATATTTATTATTATTATTTGGTAAGACGTACTAGCAGCTATAAGCTAATGTGTGTGTTTCATATAGTTTGGAGATATTTAGTCTGTCCACCGATTTTTGAAGCAATTCAATGTAGAGGCTTTCACAACACTTTCCGGGAGTCTGTTTCATGCTGTTACAACTTGGTTAGACAGGAATTGTTTTAAAGGCTTTTTTCTGGACGCATTTCCCCACAACTTGAGGGAATGTCGTTTTTCGATGTCGAGTAAGTGGACGAAATTCATGCAGTTAATTTTTTAACACCTTTAAGTAAAATGGGATAGGGTAGGCCTTTAGTGTGGGACGCAACTTGTGTCGATACTCTTGCGCCATCTCATCTTCCTAGCTCATCATGCTGTGCCGGTACTGCCGCTGCGGCTGCGGAGAACCTCAAGCGGCGGAAATATACTAATCTTGTTGGTAGTTATATTTTCGAGCCGTTTGGGGTTGAAACTCTCGGATCGTGGGGTCCGAGTGCCCACAAGCTGTTTAATGAACTTTCTAAACGACTTGTTGACACTTCGCGTGACCCAAGGGCTGGCTTTTACCTTGGGCAAAGAATAAGCATTGCCATACAGTGTGGCAATGCGGCCGCCAGCCTTTTGGGCACTTTACCGGTCGACAGCGATGCGGAAGAGTTTTTTGACGCTTTATTAGATTAGGTATTTTTAGTTAAGTTAATTAGGGTTATGTAGTTTTAAGGTTAGATATCTAATTATTTGTACAGTTTACTAAATAAATTTTTACCTTTAGATTTCTTCTGACTACATCAGTTTAAGTAAAATTGTTTTTTTAAGTAAAAAACACTTGTCCTTGTTACAGTCCGCATGGTTCTCCACTCTCCATGCTTTGGCAGCAGAGGCCGGCACGCTCGGGCTGACTCTCCCGTTGTCTCGTGCGGAGGAACGCATCATACAGGCTTTCGTTTATACAGCTGTGTCATTAAAGGTATAGGTATTAGATCTAATTAATGCAAAACAAAGGGGAAAATAAAGGGGAATTAAGGTTTGGTCAAGATAACACCTGATAGAAAAATTATAACAATCTAAAAACTAGGCCTTAACCTCGTTTCCTATTGCTGTTGATTTCTCATACAGTCCATTAAGATATGACCTAGGTTTCATTTCTGGTGAAAAGAAATAAAAAGTATAGTAACAGTTTGCATTGGCTTTAAATTACTAATAGAGAGATGACTGAGGGATGAGAGAGGATCTTTCAACAAGACAGGTGTTACGTCTGGTGGGGCTACTACCTGATAGATGATTTTGGGCTGGCTAAATTACTAGCGACCCTCCCCTTCACACGGGTTTGTACCCGTGTGCAGCTGGGGAGGGTCGCTATATCAGCATATATATTTAATATCAGCATTGTTGCTGATATTAAATATACTATGCATGTATTATACTTAAAAACCATCCTCTTGAAATCTATTAAAAAGCCGCATCAAAATCCGTTGCGTAGTTTTAAATATTTCGGCATATGTAGGGACAGGGAGCGGCTTTGTTTTATACAGGCTTTGTAATGACGTTCAAACCGCGTGGAGAATTTTGATTGCACGATGTAAAGCTAGTTCTTATGTAACGCCATAGATGGCGCAACAGACGACTAGTTTCTGAAAAACAAAACGATTCATCACAAGTCATGCGTTTAGCTGTTAGAATTTTATTCAGCCAGTCTCAGCAGACGTTGCTGTTAATGATTTATCATTAAAGGGGTTTGGGTAAAAGTGGCATGATTTTTTAAACACGCGGCCACTAATGAAAATTATTTTGTTAAAAGAACACATTAAGCCCTTAATTTTTTTCAATGAACGTTACTTTCCCAAGTACATCGAAGCCGAGATATTTAAAGTAAATAATCTATAAAATCAAATTGCCGTTTGCTATAAATTGCATTTATTTCATTCATTACATTGTAGTATTACTTGTATTTCTCTTTATTATAAATCGTAATTAGCGATAAACAAGAGAGGCCAGAGCCTTCCTTTCAGACGCGAACTCTTGGCCCCAGTTGGCTTCGACCCTTCTGCAGGTTCCCTACGGTTTGCCACGGCAACAGTGCGCGCCATCAACGACTGGGCTTGGTCTGGACGGTTACCAGACGATTGGACGGCGACTACCCATTGCTCGCCATCCACAAGCCCGAAATCTTATAGCCTTCATAAATTCCGCCACCTACTGAAGCCATTTACAGAAGCCATTACAGAACACATAATACACACATACAAACGCACATACTTCCAAATTTAGATGGCATACTTAAGTTTTTTACTAGCTTATTTTAATAAATAATTTCACCATTTTAGGCAGTCTCTCTGTATTTATAAATAACTATAAATTGTGGGAACTTGGGCTGGTGAACCTTAATACAGGTTACTGTGTAACCTAGCTAGGTCGCCAGGATGCACTTCTTCTACATTGTAACTTCGCAGAATTATGTTATTGTAACTCATTGGACTGTACCTCATTTTTGTGAATAAATTATTATTATTATTATTATTTCTGTTAGTTTCCCCTACGGTCATATAATTGATATCTATAGATTATACGAAGCAACTTAGGCTGATGCTATCATTCTGTCGGAGATTATGAACAATCATACTGATCCGTTTCATTGGTACTTCCACACAGACGATGTGCTAATCTTGGACAGAGGCTTCAGAGACTGCATTGAAACAGTGGAGTCCCGTGGGTACCGAATACATATGCCAGCCACAAAAGATTAAGCAGAACACCAGCTGACTGTTAATGGTACACCAGCTGACGGCTAATGAGTCTAGGAAAGTTACAATGTGTCGCTGGGTCGTAGAAACAGTAAACGGTAGATTAAAAAATGCTGTAACTCCTCATCATCATCATCTCAGCGCCAGTCCCAGTTCCACACCTTGGCTTTCACCTCGGTGCCCGGGGTCCGCTTTCCCACAAAGTCGCCTCCACTTCGCTCGGTCTTTCGCGTCCTCTGCCTTAAGCCCATTGCATTGGCACATATTACACGAATATCGTCCCTTACGACGTCGATCTAACGCCTCTTAGGACTTCCTCGTTTTCCGGGTCCCGGCGAAGGCGGCATGGCGAGGCATCTGTTACCCACGTAGTCTGCCGATTTTCGTAAAACGTGGCCATACCAGCGTAAGCGACTCTCCTGCAGTTTATCCGCTATGTCACGGACCTGCCCCGGATGCTGAAGTTTTTAATGCAGTCTTTCCGCGAAACTCCAGACATCCAACGCAGCATATTCATTTCCGTGACACGCAGGCTTTGCTTATGTCGCTCAAGTACAGGCCACGATTCACTGCCATACAAAAAGACAGGCCTAATGATGGTCTTATAGACCTGTCCTTTGAACCTAATCGGCATTTTAGGGTCACAGATAACCCCCGCCATTTCACCCAGGCCGCCGAGATACGTGACTCATGGCGCCATGGCCTGGTCGAAACCCATATTGACATCCCGAAACGGTGCACTCCTGTCGGATCCGAGAGTCAATCACCCGCTCGAAGAGTTTCATGGTGTGGGACATAACCCCTTGCCTTTGAAGATTGGAGTGATAATACTCAGTCTCCATTGACTCGGGATCTTTCCGGTGAGGAGCATGCGGTTAAATAGGTGGGTTAAGATGCCCACACCACGAGGACCCATCGCCTTCCAGGCTTCAATAGGGACTCCATCGGCACCGACAGCTTTCCGGTTCTTCATGCGGCGAAGAGCCACATGCACTTCTTCAGGCGTAACCGGGGGCACAAGTCCCTGATTTGGAGGGAGAACCGGAGACAGCACCTCTTTGAGCTGCTTGTTTAGCAGCTAGTGGTGGTGGTTGTTTACGAGCGGCATCTCTCCTTCACCGCGAGGTCCTCACATAACAGATTGCCGTCAGGGTCTCTTACACCGCGGCACTTAGTGATATCCAGTGCCGGTTTGACCTTGGAACGTGCCAAATTATAAATGAGCTTCTGCCTCTCAGACGATTCCAACTTATCATAAAGTGGCTGTAAGTGGTCTCGTCTGGCTCTGGCTACGGCCCTCTTGGCAGCACGTTTTGCAGCTCTGTATGCGTCGCGGTCTTCGGGAGATTTGGAAGCTTGCCACGTTTTGAAGACAGCTTTCTTCTGTCTGATCTCCCTCTGGACTGTGTCATCCCACCACCAAGTTTCCTTGTCACACTTGCGGCCGCCCCTGGACAAGCCGAGCACCGACTTTGCCGCTTCAGTGATGGCAACCTGAATCCTGTCCCAATGGCTTTGCACAGGTTCGCCATCGGTACCATCGCACTTATCGCCGATGGCCGACGCGAACGACTGGGACGTTCTGGGCTTCATTCAATCATCACCACCGTATTCGGCGTTGTTGGCGCTCAACAACCTTGACCCTAGGCTTGACGCGCAAGTCCATGACAAGGAAACGGTGTTGTGCAGTGAGACTCGCCGGGTATGACCTTGCAGTTGGCCACCCTACTGATATGGTTTTTTTTTTTTTTTTTTAGGTAGGTAAAAATCATCCAATGACGAGTCCCACCCTTGGGCGGAGCGGGAAACAAGTGTCAGACTCTTACTGACTAAACAACCTACCCCATTCCAACGTTGCCATATACACCAGGGCCAGAGCCTTCCTTTCAGACGCGAACCCATGGCCCCAGTTGGCTTCGACCCTTTTGCAGGGTCCCTACGGTTTGCTGACAACTCCTTGAGGCGCGCGGGAACAGTGCGCGCCGTCGACGACTGGGCTTGGTCCGGAGGGTTACCAGACGATTGGACGGCGAGCTACCCATTGCTCGCCATCCACAAGCCCGCGCTTACGGTGGCCGGAAATCGGGATCGGAATCTCGGCGGCGTCTCGGGCGTGAACGCCGTTGCCTTAAGCGGTCGGCTTCCTCCTTTGCTAGCATTACTGCTTCGCAAAAGGAGGCGACCGCCTGCCACTCCTCTTCGCTCCGGACCATGGCCTCGACCAAGGCCCGGCGCGAGAGATCACCGCCGCCGATCGCCCCCACGAGGACACGGCGATGCTCTGCCCAAGCGGGGCAAACCTCGACCGTGTGCTCCACCGTATCCTCCGGGCGGTGCACACAGTGGCGACACCCGGGCGTCTCTTCCGCACGAATTCGATGCAGGTACCTCCCGAACTTACCATGTCCGACCCTACTGATATGGTGCCTCCGTGTGATAAAAAATCGATTTGGGTAGCGTACCTCCCGCTCCTGTAGGTAATCAGGTGTTCGGATTTCTTTTTGAAATACGTGTTCACGATGGCAAGGCCGGCAGCCGCACACGTTTGGAGGATATTCTCCCCTTCAGCGTTACGGCTACCGTATCTAAAGTCACCGTGAACATGCTCAAACTCCTTGCACCTGTCGCCAATATGACCGTTCAGATCACCACCCAAAACGATTCCCTGTGACAACGGGATACCACGAAGCACCCCACCCATTTGATCCCAGAACGCAACCTTTTCAGCGTCGCTGCAACCGACCTGAGGCGCGTAGGCACTTATCAAGTGGGTTATAACCCCGTCAAAAAGCACACCTACGACCATAAGCCGATCACTGTAGCGTTTCACCTCCAGGACTGCGTCTTGAAACTCCTCGGAGAGTACAACGGCCACCCCGTTCTCCCCACCGGCTGCGCCCGTGTAAATCAGTTTGTCATTCCCGATGAGCCGGGACCTGCGGCCTTTCCACCGAGTCTCCTGCAGGAATGCCACGGCCACCCTTCGCCTAAGAAGTACATTGGCTAACTCTCTCGCGCGTCCTGTCAATCAAATGCTGTAACTCCTGATGGCGATGAATTTCCATTATTGAGTGCGGATGACCTCATCATATTGCTTTGGGTAGTTACCACGAGGGTGCCAAGGAATAAATGCCATAATAGGACACTATTGTTCGTGCATTGTAGGGAAACGCACACTAGGTTGTTTGTTCCCACATTATGGCTCTCATATGGTATTTAGGGTGGGGGAGATATCAAGAAAGTCTGTCTCCTCCAACGCAGTTCCTCGACCTAATAATCAGGCATGATATAGAAGAAGAAGAACCATAAAACACCCGAAAAGTCGTTTTATATCTATTTATATAATTGAGGTTTGTGTAAAAATATAGTGATTTTATAGTAATCATGTTTTTTATTTAATTGTCGTATAATAATTCCATACATACTCCTCCAATAACATGCCTAAGTTAATGAAAGTATGTAGTGTGCCATGCGTGCTGTATTTTTTTTTTCGTTTATATAGATGACATGATGTTGAAATTCTCCCAACTTCGATGTCATATATTTCAGCTCCGATATTGTTTAGGGCAAAGTTATTTTATGAATCATTATTATTACATATATCACTATACGTTAGCAACAATAAACAATGTGGCCGCTCAAAAAAAAAATCATGCCACTGGTTCATACAAAATTACCCAAACCCCTTTTCCGATCATTATCGTTCCAGACATTGGGCCCTTATGTAGTTTTCACTTGCTGAGTAATTAGAAAAAACTATTAGATACGCTGATAGCTACGAGCTTAACCGTGAAAATGTTCAAAATTAAAAAAAAAACACATACAATCTCTTCATCTAAGCGGGCTTGAGGACGGTGAGCAATGGGTAGCTAACAGCCCAGACCAAGCCCAAGTAGTCGACGGTGCTCTCTGATCCCACGCGCCTCAAGGAGGGACTCTGCAAAAGGGCCTACTGGGGCCCAGGGTCTCGCTCTGAAAAGAAGGCTTGGCCCCAGTACGAACGGCAAAGAAGGAACGGGGTGGGGTGTTAGTCAGTAAAAGTCTGACACTGTTTCCCGCTCCACACAAGAGCGGAATTCGCTATTGGATGATTTTTGGTTGTTTCCAATGGAGAAGAAAAGCAAGAAGCAAGAAACAGCATTTTTTTTTTATGGTAGGTAAAAATCATCGAATGACGAATCCCACTCTTGGGCGGAGCGGAAAGCATACTAATCGTTTTTTTTAGTGACTGATTTTATAAAAACAACCAACATGTGCAAAAACCAACTGTTTACCAACTGCAGACGCCATTTATCATTCTACCAACATAGTAAAACTGAAAATCGATTAAACGGACAGTAAAAAAGGTTTTCTTAAATGTCTAATGTTATTTTGAACGCAGTACAGGCATGTAATTTTGACCTGGGTCTATGTAATATTTCTTTATGCCAGAAAAACTATTATCTGCTACATATTATAAGTTCTTACAAGAATCTTCTTCCCATTATCCTTGTGCCACTAAATTTTTATCTCTGTCAGATGTGCCAGACTAATTTAATCTTTAACTAAACGAAGATAAGGTTTATATTTTTTTGTTATCATTTTTCAGGCAGTAAAGGTAGCGTGGTTCAATTTCAATCAATGTCGGTGCGACGTGTTCTTTTTAGACTGGTCAGAATATAATGCACCATTTAAAGGTAAGTAAATAAAAGTATTTTTTTCCTGAATAGTCTTATTATAATCTTGAGAGAAGGAAGTGGGGAAAAGCGTTTGAGAGAGGATGATTCCCGGCTACTTTCACGTACGAGTTAGTGGATGTAGGGTTGCCAGGCCATAAAATGCAAAGGCCGGACGGCACACTTTATAAGGCCGGACATTTTGCCCTAAAAGCCGGACATGTTTTTTTTTTTATTGCCAAACATAATGTTTTCACACCTGGGCTGTTGAAAAAAATATTTATACGTGATGCAAAGTGAGAATGAGATCGAAGATGGAGTGTGCGACGCGCGGGCCGGAAGACAGTTTGCTCTCCGCTCGCCCTTGTCCACTCGGGTCGGGCGCTCGTCCGCCCATCGTCGTACGAATCGCCACTCCTACAAAAAGCCTGATAAAAGCCGGACAGGCCGAACACGTACATATTTGGCTGGACGCGACCGCAAAAAGCCAAACATGTCCGGCTAAAGCCGGACATCTGGCAAGCCTAAGTGGATGGTACGCAAATGGTAGCTCGCCGTCTAGTACAGTGGGAAACCGGAGTGAAAAACTACGAAAAGGATTCTAATGGTCCTAGAATGCAAAAGGTGATTGTGATTTGCCACCTCAAAAGAAAAAAAATATATGACCCTGTAACGCACCTGGTATTATTAAAGCTAGAACTACAGTTTTGTTTTATTTTTCGTTTATCTCCATACGTTATGGACACTACACGCCGGGCGCGCCCAGGGCGTCCGTCAAGTAGTGTTAGACTGTAGTTTGCTCAGATCAGCAACTGTGGCGGACGTCCGCGCAATGTAATTCCAGTTTTGTCGTTTAATGAAGCCTATTTAATTAATATACAGTACGGCAGTCAGATCTTGACGAGTCTAAAGTTAGCCTCTGCTAATTTTAGCACTTGTGAAATAAAGGTAGAAAATAAAGGTTTAAAAAATACAAATGAAAATAACAGTTCAATCAACAATTCTTTAAACCATTTATTTTTTTACGAGTGCACAAGAGCTGAAAGTCGTAGAGCCTAACTTCAAACTTGCCAAGATCTGACGGCCGTACTGTATATTAATGAATAAGCCTATTCAAGAAAGGGAGCGTTCAAGTATTACGTAACGCAATTTTTGAAGATTTTTGACCCCTCCTCCCCCCCCTTGTAACGCACCGTAACGTTTTTCTGTACCCCTCCTCTCCCTCTCTAAACGTTACGTAACACTCAAGTGACCATTTTTACCTAAACTTTTCTTTATTTTTTAGCTTTTCTTTAGCCATTGTCGACGACTAGACTAATACAATAGAGGGATTCCTAAATGAAAAGTACTACGCAAATGAAAATTTGGGAGTGTTGATTCCCAAATTTTTAATTAAAAAAAAAACAATGTTACGTAACGTGTTGTAAGAAAGACCCCCTCCCACCCCTGTAACACATCGTAACATTTTACGAGACACCCCCTCCCCCCCAAATTGCGTTACGTAATACTTGAACGCCCCCAAAGCCTTCTTTCGCGGACATCCACCACAGTCGCCGGTTAGAGCGCGTCCGTCTCTAGATCAAGATCCTTTTTCTTTAATTTAAACTTTCGTAGGGGCAACGGCGACAGACCGGTACAATAGCTGGAGAGCGTCCACCTTGGCCAGAGAATGGAGTGGCTTGCAGACCACGAGGAGGGTGTCTCCAGGGTACACGGTCACTCTGACACTGCTTGTTCTACATGTAAGTGGTTTAGTCTTTGTTCATTCTGGCCAGTTTTGCTTGCAGTCTATGCTTATTTAGTTATGAATTGATAAAATTTTTGACTACATGACTGTGTTCTGCGGGACCAAACCCACTGTTCGCTGCGCGCACTGTTCCCGCGCACCTTATAGAGTGGTCAGCAAACTGTAGGGACCCTCCAGAATGGTCGGAGTAAACTGGGACCAAAGGTTCGCATCTGAAAGGAAAGCTCTGGCGCTATATATTTGCGGAGCGGGAAACTCCGCTCATTGATTTATAATTAATGATCGATACATAAACACGTAATTGAAATCATGATAACAAACAACTTTTACTATGGGAGGAAACCTGAAATAGTAAGAAAAATCAACGTTCAAAGTTCAGTACATTTTTACAGTACATATGTAAATATATATATATTATATATTTACATATGTACTGGCAAGTAATTTTTTTTTAGATTAATAGAAAAATTTTATTTCTTTAGTTTATTGTCAAAATAACTTATTTTATATACTATTTTCAGTCGCTATTTCTAAATAGACATATAAGCAGTTCAAATATGAATTATTTAGAGGCTGTTACCCCGGTTTCGGTTTGTCCCGTCTGGGCGCTTAGAGGCGTAATCAATTCCAGCGCTGTCAAATTTGATGGCAGCTGGTGTATCGACGAACATACTAATAGCGTTCATATTAATTTAGATGACATAGGGTAAAGGGTTTGACAGGAGCTTTCGGTTACATCGGTTTCGGGATCAACCTTACTAACCAATAATAATTTAGGAATGTACCGTAATACACGCTACGCATACGCAAAAATACGTTTTAGAATCACATACCACCACGCGTACCAGTTAAGTCGTCGAACACCATTACCACAGTGGTAAGTCCCCCTCTTTGAGGAGTGGCTGGAGCAGCAACACGACATCGTCGCCTTTCCCATGACGCAGGTCCTCATCAGACATGGCAAGTTAACCGCAGTTTCTTGCACATTTCTTTTCCAATGAGATTTACACTTTGAAATGTGCAATTAACGTAATTTTTTCTGTCATACTGACTCGATCTTTCAAATATGCTTGTAAAGGTTTATTTGAAATAAATGCTTTGAATCTTTTAATACTTGCTCAAGTGTATCATCAATGGCAGCGTTCAAATAATTTTCGCTATAAGTTTAGGAGAACGTATTATAATGAAGCACGTAGGCATCAGTCGTCACCTCAACGACTAGTCCTGTGCGTCTGGCATCCATCGGTTTCTCACGACCCTCACCAGATGGGTAAAATTTACCCACACATTTTCCGATACGCGATCGCAACAGTTTAAAATAAACATTACAAAAAAGTTACAATTTTACTATTCATGTCGAAGGACCGTCAGCTAGCCGGATTAACACGTTAAACGCCATAACAGACACCGTGTGTCCAACTCCAACAGTTCACTTGCCTCCGAAGTCTAGAAGCTTTTGTAGTGATCCATGCGGACCGGGTACACGGTGACGGCCGTGGCCCCCTGGACCTGTAATATTGGCTGTGACACGATATCCGTTCTGGCCCCTTGGGTTAAATATAGGGGGCGTTCAACGTGATGTGGTGATGGATTTCGCGGGCCGGAGCTGGCCCATGGACCGTACAAAATTTAAACCCTTGTAGCTGCAATGCACTACACTGTACGGAGGTTGAACTACAACGCCAGTCTGTCAATTCAAGTTTTTTCTCGCGATTTGTTCTCGTTTCTTTTTACATTTCATTTTATTTGTATTTTCATAATACAAACTAAACTTACGATCATAATCTCTGTTTATTTTGAGGATTGCTACGCCAGCCCTACACACCACTACCTACCTTTCCTACACCCTTCCAATTTTACAGTTCATGTCTCCGTGGCAAGCCTACCTCCCGCCGAGCCAGGGCTACCGGTGGGCAGTGGCCACCATCGCATGGTGGGCTTCATACATCACGCTGCTGTCCACTCGATGGGTGGCTAACAGAATACTGGGGTCTCCCACTGCTGCTCTGCCGAAGATTTGTACCAGTGTTGGACTATCTCTGCTGGTGTTTGAAGAAGATTATTACGCCCATTATGTGCATGGACGGTATGGACGTTGAAGTTTAGAATAAAGTTTTATTCTCACTGCTTTTTTATTTGGGTTTAAAATAGCCCACCATATTATAATTATCTCGAGTTCTTTGCCTTTGCAGTTCAGGTCAACAAATCTGTCTCCAATTAGCAAACCATATTAACCATTCGAATAATTTAAAACGCGACAGCCTCACATTTTCAAATGTAATTTGAGGCTGCGTGAAAGGCTTTGCGAATGCTAATAACAGTTGTTAACAGCAATAACAACTGCTAATGAAAATTAGTTTATAAAACATTTATTTTTGTACGAATGCACAATTGCTAAAGTTCGCAGAGCCTAACTTCAGGCTTACCGAGTTAGAATGACCGTACTGTACCTACATATATTCATTATTTGTAATTCTACATATTACAATATACTCAAAAACAATTAAAATAACATAGAAAAATCTAAATGATTATAACTAAATTTTTATTAGAAATACCAAGTATTCAATGCTTGGTAGCTTCTAAACCAGCAGCGCTGTCTGATTAAAAAAAAACTTTTCATTTGTAATTATTTTTGTTCAGGAACGATGACTCCAAAGAGTTGAGATCAATGGCTGGCCCACTAGCAACATGTCGCGTGGTTTGCGCACCACAACTCAGGTATGGCAGATATTAAACGTGAATGTTCTAAGACGTATTATGCTCAGTACTTACGAGTATGCTCATTGTCACGCAAGTTGAACCATCATGGCGGTTGACGTTGAATGCGCTGTAACCGATTTTCGGGTCTAAATTGAATTGGAGGTTCGCGTTACGGGTTCAACTTATTTGCCCCAAAATATTCGTCTTTTTGATTTCTTGTATATTTCTATGTGTGAGTGTCTGTTGCTCCTTCGTGCTCTAACGACTAAACGGATTTTGGTGAAATTGGCAGATGTGTACAATATTCACGAAGAGGATATAGGACACTTTTTACCCTGGAAATGTGGTCTATCGAGATATTTTTTTTTAATTCAATGCGGAAAAAGGCACTTGCAGAACCTAGTTTAATATAGGACTATTATTAGGGTGATGTTTTTGAAACCGTCCAAAAGTGCGAATAAGATTCATTCATATTTTTTATGTATTTTGTGTCTTAAGCCACTGGGTGCAAAATAGAGCCTTTGAAGTAATATGCGGACAAAAAAAAACCACATGAGTGAGCCAGAATCCCTCGGTTTCAAAGAAACATCCAATAAAAAAACAATTTTCGATTGTTAATACGAAATATGAAACTTAGTAAACTTATTGCTTTATATTTTTCAGGATTGTATATAAACAATTATCTCTCTCTATACCAGGTAATACTTTTTTTATTATAGGTTAATTTTTATCCCATCCTAGAATTTACTCAGACCTGGAACAACCGTTTGCTTCTAGGCCATACTATTCTTTTTTCGCATAAGGCACCCGAGCTGACAAAATTTATCGACGCTACTTTTTTCCTAACTTTGCTTTTTTGGTAGACATTTTACCCTCTACATTTTAATTCATACAAGTAAACAAGAAAAACAATTGTTTTCTTTCAATTACTCATTTCACTCTCAGACAAGACTAATTATAAGTACCTAAATAAAACAAAACAAACCATGTTCAAGTGCTACCCTAGTATATGCATTTCACAATTCATTTTCGTGTTTTTCTAGGTTTAGGAGAAACTGAAACTCGACAATCTCTTCTATCGCGATTTTTAGCTGCGTTCTTTGAAAGGGTAAGATTCTCGTTTATTTGAAGTAAGTAATGAAAGTAACCTTTACTCCCATACGATGAACTCATGATCCCGTGAAGGCAGTCAGATTATCTGGGGCCCTACTCTCTTTCTCCGAAAAACGAAGTTTCGATCGAAATTTCAATTGTTTCCTACCACGTGTCATTTTAATTAGACTCGGCGCAAAGGTGGCAACCAACCAAAGTCACTAGTGGCTATCGATAGCGACTTAATATACTTTTTCATAAGTATTTTGTATACGACGCGCTACACGTGTCGCCGGTGTCCGCCACTCGCTATATCAGCGTCCGTAACTTGCCACTTTTGGTCGCTACGGGACACACAAACCAACACTCGCCACCGTCACGCTGCTACACCAAACGAACTGTTAACGATTAGATAGTTTTACATATCGCTCGCGTCACCATGCCAAACCACCATGCGCTAGCAAACTTTCTGTAACAAAGTCTATCGTAAGACTTCGCAGCAGAGAATGGGTTTTACAATGTGGTGGCTTCCAAACGCCAGTGGCTGTCGCTGGGGTGCCACGACAGAAAACCTCCACGAGTGCCCGCAGGCTGTAGGTCACTTGCGGATACGTCTGTAGTGAAGGCCAGCCTGCGGGACGGTGCACCCTGGGAGACAGCCAACAGCCCCTCTTGGGCACTGAGGCCCGAGGGGGCCTGATGGCTGTCTGCGAATGTTCTGTCTGGAGGATCACTTCAACGCGTGACCCTCTGCCTTAGCAGAGAGCACAGTGGCGAAGTAAGAGCGGGCTCGGTGTGCACTCACCCTGCCACCGGGCAGGCAGGAGGAAGAGTTTCTCCTCCTTCTGCCACCGTTAGACTCGTAGCCCCAAAGACTGTCCAAGGTCATGTTTCTGACTTTCGATGGGGGTCGAGGGTCCTGGCTTAACCGCCCGGGCCGCGAGGTAGACAACCTCTATAAAAAATTACCCCAAACCTCCAAGCGGCGGCGCACCGTGAGGGAGGTTGTTAGCTTGACTAATGGGTAGCTAAATTAGTCTCTAGTGCGAACCACAGTTCTTGAGCAAGTACCCAAAGTTTATTACTCGTGGGAACTATATGGATATGGATAAATTTTATAAAAAAAAACCAACGGAGAGTGATGCGCGGTCGGAGTCCGACGCGGCATCCGGAAGGAGCTCGGAGGGCTCGGACGTGGAGGAGGTGGTGGGCGACTCCGGAAGGAACGCGAGTTCCTTCCGGAAACGCCCCAAGTCCAAGTCGGGGGACAGGTCGTCCTCCGACGAAGACAAGGGCTCGGCCCCAAAAATCCCCACTAGCAGTCGCGGTGGGGGTCGAGGCGGTGGTAGGGGGAGAGGGCTCGCTCCCCAGGAGGCCGCTCAGCGAGCCGACAAGCTTGCGGCGGAGGGACGCCACCCCGGAGCGAACAGCGCTGGGGCGAACAACCCGCAGCCGTCTAGCGGTGAGCCAGACGCTGGGGAGGACTCCGCCGCTCGCAAGAGGCTTAGTGATGTGGTCGTCGAAGTTTTGACGGCCATATCACGCAAAAAGAAATGGGAGAAGGGGACCAGAACGAAGGGCCTCGCTGCCTTCGCGGCCACCATCATGGAGGCGATGGACGCCTCCTTCGAGGAGAGGGCTGCGAAGCTCCGGAAGGAGCTGATGGATGCCCTTCCAGCCGGTCCTCCTCAGGTGGCTAGGGAAAAAGGGGGACGCACGCAGGAGCAGGGGCCAAAGCAGCCCCAGCCTCATCCTGAGCCGGAAAGCCAGCTGCTGACGCTGGTCCAGCAGGAACTGGCTGCCTTCAGGCAGGAACAAAAAAAGCAGCAGGAGCAGTTCCAAACCAGGATGCAGCAGCAGCTTTCCTTGCTGGAAGGCATTGTGCTGCGTCCCCCACTCGCGTCCTCCAGCCAGCGGAAGGCGGTGACGTATGCCGCTGCCGCCGCGGCCGCGGCTGTGGCGCCTAATGCGGGCCCGTCGAAACCAGGTGGGCGCGTGGCTGTGGCGAGGCAAGCTCCGACTGCCGCACAGCGGCAAGAGAAGGCCGCTCCTCCCCCAAGGGGTAAATCAGCAGCCCGTAAAGCGGCCGGTCCACCTGCTGCTGCAGCGGCGATTGGGCCGCGCCGGGCGACTCTCCCGCCTGAACAACCCTCAGCTGGCGCCGAATGGACGGTCGTCGGCGCTAAGAGGCAGGCGGGCAAGGCGGCCAGGGTGGCCAAAAAGCAGGCGAAGCGACGGGAGCGCAAAAAGCGCGCCATGGCGGCCAGACTTCGCGCCCCGAAAACCGAGGCTGTAGTGATCACACTACAGCCTGAAGCGGATAAAAAGGGTGCGGACTATGACTCCGTCATGGCAAAGGCGAAGCGGGCGGTGTTACCCCACCTCGACGAACTCGGGGTCTCTGGGGGCTTTCGCATGAGGCGCACGATCACGGGGGCCCGAATTCTCGAGGTCCCCGGTACGGCCAGTGTTGCAGACATCCTGGCCGATAAGATCAGGGCGGCCCTCGATGCGGAAGAGGCCAGAGTGTCCAGGCCCACCAAGTGCATTGACATGCGCATAATGGGCTTGGACGACTCCGTCGAGGTGGAAGAGGTGGTGGCGGCCATCGTCAGGGCGGGCGGTTGCACGCCCGAACAGGTTCGGGTAGGCACCATCCGCGCTGACAGCACGGGCATGCGAGCCGTAACGGTGAGCTGCCCCGTGTCTGTGGCCAAGGCCATCACCGGAGAAGGCCGACGGCTTCTGGTGGGCTGGGTCTCTGCGCAAGTTAAACTGCTGGAGCCCAGACCTCTGCGGTGTTTCCGCTGCCACGTGGGGCACCACGTGGGGGCCTATTGCGCCGCGGAGGTGGACCGCAGCGACCATTGCTACCAGTGTGGCAAGCCTGGTCACAGGTCTGCTGAATGCCGGAGTGCGCCGCACTGCTACGCATGTGCGGCTGCAGGCAAGCAGGCCGACCACCGGGCTGGGGGCAGGTCCTGTGACCCCCCGGCCAACGTAAAGGCCAAACTCCGTCGGCCCCCCACCGCCACCGCCGCGACTGTAGCTTCTGCCGCCGCCGTTGTCGCTGTCGCCACCGCAACCACCGCGGCAGTGCCCTCACAGAGGGCTCGGGAGGAGACTATGGACTGCCAATAACGGCACCATTACGTCTCCTCCAGGCGAATGTCAATCACTGCGCCCCCGCTCAGGATCTGTTGCTCCAGAGCATGGCGCAGTGGTCGATAAACGTCGCCGTGGTCTCCGAGCCGTACTTTGTCCTGCCCAGAGCTGACTGGGTACAGGACCTGAACGGCTCGGTGACCCTAATTTCGTCGGCCGCTGCTGGTACCCCGACCCTCGAGACCATCACGAGGGGGCGAGGTTGCGTGGCAGCACGGTTCGGGGACATTGTAGTGGTAGGAGTCTACCTGTCCCCGAACAGATCTCTCGCCGATCTACACGACTCCCTCAGGGAGTTGAATACCGTCGTCGCTGGGTATGGTTCCCTCCCCGTGGTCGTTTGCGGGGACTTCAATGCCTGGAACTTGGCTTGGGGTTCTCGGCTCACGAACCAGCGGGGTCGGATGGTGGAGGACTGGGCTCTGGAAACAGGCCTGGTCGTCCTAAACCGGGGTTCTGTCCCCACGTGTGTTCGGGTGCAGGGCGAGTCCGTGGTGGACATTTCGTTCGCCAGCCCCGCTCTGACACCTCGTGTAGTTGACTGGCGCGTCATGGAGGGGGTGGAGACATATTCGGACCACCGGTATATCCGGTTTGACGTCTCCGCCCAGACCTCGACCGCGCCGGTCCGACAGACCCCGTGTGGTCCGCGTTGGGCGCTGAGGCTGCTGGAACGGGAAGTCTTCCGGGAAGCCGCGATGGTGCAGGCCTGGGTGCAAGCACCGGTCAGGCCTGCCGACATCAACGTCGAGGCGGAGTGGTTCCGGGAGGCCATGTCGCAAATCTGCGACGTGGCAATGCCCCGACTCCGTCCAGGATGCGCCCGGCGCCAGGTATACTGGTGGTCGCCAGAGCTTGCGACACTACGTGACGCATGCACCGCTGCGCGACGCCGGCATACTAGATTCCGCAGGCGCCGCATCCGCCCGCCGGATGCTGAAGCCGTGGAGGCGGAGCTTTACGAGGGATATAGGGTGGCAAAACGCACCCTCCGATCCGAGATAAAGCGGGCCAAGCAGGAGGCCTGCAAAATGTGGCTGGGGACTCTCAATGCTGATCCGTGGGGACGCCCATACAAGATGGTGCGGGAGAAACTCCGCCCATGGGCTCCCCCGTTGACGCAGAGTCTCCGGCCACAGCTCGTGGAGGGTGTGGTGAGCACGTTGTTCCCTATGCGAGGGGATCACTCCCCCCCGCCCATGGCTCCGCCACCAGCGGAATCCGACGCGGACCACATCAGCGACGACGGTGTTACTCCGGAGGTGACCGAGGTAGAGATGAGAGTGGCGGTACGGCGGATGGGCGCCAAAAATACCGCCCCAGGACCGGACGGCTTGCCTGGGAAGGCCTGGGTCCTGGCCATGGAGGCTCTCGGGTCTCGATTGGGGGGGCTCTTTAGCGCATGCTTGGAGAGGGGCCAGTTCCCTCTTCCCTGGAAGACGGGAAAGCTGGTCCTCGTCGCGAAGCCGGGGCGTCCTGCGGACTCTCCGTCCGCGTATCGGCCCATTGTGCTGCTTGACGAGGTGGGCAAGCTCTTTGAAAGAGTCATTGCAGACCGCCTCGTCAAGCATCTGACACTGAAGGGGCCCGATCTAGCGGATGACCAGTTCGGGTTCCGCAGGAGGCGCTCTACGGTGGACGCCATCATGCGCGTGCGAGCCCTCACGACGGGGGATGCGGTGTCCCGGGGCAGGTGTGTCTTGGCAGTGTCATTGGACATCGCCAACGCCTTCAATTCCCTGCCCTGGAGTTGCATTAGGACGGCACTCCGGTATCACCGGGTGCCCGACTACCTCTGTCGTGTGATCGAGGCCTACCTGTCAGAGAGGTTCATTATCTACCCCGGTCACCAGGGTGAATGGAAACGGCGAGAGATGTCGTGCGGTGTCCCACAGGGATCGGTACTAGGGCCGCCCTTGTGGAACATCGGGTACGACTACGTGCTGCGCGCCGACCTCCCCATTGGGGTCAGCGTGGTCTGTTACGCAGACGACACGCTGGTCCTAGCGCGGGGAGAGTCATACCAGGCGGCGGTCGAACTAGCGACACGTGGGGTTGCGACAGTCGTAGAGAGGATCCAGCAGTTGGGACTAGAGGTGGCGCTGCACAAGTCCGAGGCCATGTGTTTTCACGGCCCTCGGAACGCGCCACCAATAGGTTCCCAGCTAACGGTAGGAGGAGTTCACATCGGCGTCGGGTTGACGATGAAGTACCTGGGACTTGTCCTCGACAGCCGGTGGAATTTCGAGGAGCATTTCCGACGTCTGGCTCCTAAACTCAATCGGTCAGGAGCTGCCCTGAAGCGGCTCCTGCCGAACCTGGGGGGTCCAGACGCCTCCTGCCGGAGGCTCTACGCCGGCATCGTTCGGTCCATGGCCCTTTATGGGGCACCAGTGTGGGCGCCGTCGCTGCGTAAACGCCCGGCGGCCCAGCTGAACGCCTGCCAGAGGGTCATGGCCATCCGGATGGTGCGGGGATACCGCACGGTGTCCCGCGAAGCGGCGAGCCTCCTTGCTGGCCTACCACCATGGGATTTGGAGGCAACAGTCCTTGCACACATGCACGATCTGCGCGTGGAGATGCAACGCCGGGGTGAAACTCCGCTGCCTGAACATGTTAAGGCATGGCGGAAAGAGCTCCGGCGGGATCTCATGGTGAAATGGAAACAGCGACTGTCGCAACCTAGCGCTGGGCACGCCATAATTTCGGCAGTAGTGCCCCTCTTTGAGGCGTGGCTGGATAGACCTCACGGCGTCCTCACCTTCCGCATGACGCAGGTCCTCACCGGACATGGCAAGTTCGGGAGGTTCCTGCACCGGATCCGTGCGGAAGAGACGCCCGGGTGTCGCCACTGTGTGGCCAGCCCGGAGGACACGGTGGAGCACACGGTAGAAGTGTGCCCCGCTTGGGAAGAGCAACGCCGTGCCCTCGTGGGGGTGATCGGCGGCGGCGACCTCTCACGCCGGGCCTTGGTTCAGGCCATGGTCCGCAGCGAGGAGGAGTGGCAGGCGGTCGCCTCCTTCTGCGAGGAAGTAATGCTCGTTAAGGAGGAGGCTGACCGCATAAGGCAAAGGCAACAGCGTACTCGCCGTAGCTGTCGCCGCCGCGATCCTGCCGATATCCGGCCACCGTAGACACTGGCTTGCGGACGGTGAGCAATGGGTAGCTCGCCGTCCGGTCGTCTGGTAGCAGTCCAGACCGAGCCCAAGTCGTCGACGGCGCGCTCCGTTCCCGCGCGCCTCAAGGAGTTGTCAGCACACCGTAGGGGCCCAACAGGGTCGAAGCCTCCCGGAGCTGAGGGTTGATGCGAAAGCGTTACACCGGGGCTCTGGGAATAAGGCAAGGAAGGCACGGGGTAGGTTCTTTAGTCAGTAAGAGTCTGACACTGTTTCCCGCTCCGCCCATGAGTGGGATTCGTCATTCGATGATTTTTACCTACCATAAAAAAAAAAAAAAAAAGTGGCTGTCGCTCGTTCTTTATATCTACTGTTACAAATGTGGCAGTAGCGCGCGATAGCCATCGTTTGCTATAGTAGGTGATCCGTTTGCGCCGAGCCTTAATTTCCGAAATTTCATGACAACGAAATTTCGGAGAAAGAGAGTAGACGTCCTGTTCCCTGGAGCGGAGCGGAGCAGAACGGGGCGGAACTGTGCATTAACTAATAAAATTGCTACACTGCGCTTAGTTTAAAAATACAAGAGTCAGAGTAAGAGTCTGACACTGTTTTCCGTTCCACTCAAGGGCGGAATTAGTCATTAGATGATTTTTCCCATCATAAAAAAAACTAGTTTAAAATTATAAATAAAACCGAAAAGTGGAGTGAATAAACTTCATCATAACATAGTATAAAACAAATTAGCTTCCCCCGTCCCTATGTATGCTTATATCTATAAAATTAAGCAACGGATTTCGATGCGGTTTTTTTTTATTAGATAGGGTGATTCAAGAGGAAGGTTTATGTATACTTGCATAAAATATCAACATTGCACCCATGCGAAGATAGGGCGGGTCGCTAGTTTTGTATAATTCTTTCTCGGAAAACTTAAATTTATACTACTTTCATTTCACTTCTTCTTCTTCTTTCTACCTGCTTTAATCTATTGAGCCCCGAGTGAACGGCGATAATAATATTTTCATAGGCCCTGGATGGTCTCAGCTGGGTTGCCAGCGAGCGCACTGTCCTTGAACGCCTGTTGAACGTGGAGCTGAACACCAGGGAGGCTGGCAACACCAGCACGCTGTTGTACGACCCTGAAGATAATACGGCTTCGTGCTTCTCTGTTACTTGGTAAGCAGGTCTTGCCGTAAGATCTTATTCGCAAAGATTAGGCACCTTTCGTAGATAGTCTTTATATTTAAATGTTCCCACTGCTTCCCAGTAGGTGTTACAGGCCTCCTCTCCTTTAATCTACTTCACGAGCCCAAAGTGGAGTGGTGGATGTCACATGTCTTCGAATTTTTGGTTCCAAGACGTTTAGTTTCCAAAGTTGTTACATTTGATATATTATGATACCTGAATAACGAAGTTGTTAAACTGAGTGTTCACATATTGGCCTGTCACATGCACAAGCTTCACCACAGTTTTGCCTGCAGAGGCTTGTACACGAATTACTGTTTAAAAGTGTACTAATTTTACCAACTACTCCGCACACGCACGGTGTTCCATTTACACTGAATGACTGTTACCAACCACACACAAGGGGCTCCGTCTACACCTGAATGAGTTATACCAACCACACACACGAGGCTCCATGAATAAACCGACATGCGCAGGAAAACTGAAGTGAAGCTTCTGCGTGTGGTAGGCCTATATTCTTTTCTTCTTTTCGGTAGGCCCATATTCCTTCATCTACGTTTTGACTTCTTTCTATTCAAATGTGTTTCTAAGGTGGGGAGAAGAATGGTGCTTATCTACATTTGATGCAGTACTCTTCGGATGCCTGATAATTGCAACAGATGACCCACTGGTGGCTGCTCTATCTACTCTCATAACGTGGCAGGTGAGACCTTTGGTACACTAAATTAACAAAAGACATGCAGACCACCTCAACTTCCGAGGTTGAAGTGGCCCTCATCTTTCTAATTGGGAGTAAACCTAATTTCAGTCCGGGCCTTAGCTTTTTAGGGGTCACAAATCCAGATGTAGAGTATCCGCCTTAGCTCTGTAAGCATATAACATTATGTGGAAAAAAAAGGAGAGGCTTAATTATACGATACTAGCGATTTTGCCAAATCTCAAATTTGCGGTTTTAATTTTCATCAAAATTAAGACTTATCGATGTCTGTTTCCTAATAACTATTAACCATGAGGTCTTTTAGTTAAGAGTGCAAAAGTTACTTCTAGGCAAGCGTGCTCCAACGTCGGGTACATCATCGCTTACCATCAGGTGAAAAAGAAATCGAGCCCAGTTACTGAAAGCGTCGAACGAATTGAAAGATACGAATTTTAAAATTCTTTTCGTAAAATCTTATGAAATCCTGCACACCTAATCACGTCGAATCTTATTTACTAATATAATAAATACTTAAATTACATTAATATGGATTTTTTTAAATATAAAACATTTTTTTTTAAAAGAGTAACAATGGAGTTTCTTGCCGGTTCTTCTCCATAAAAACCGACCACAAAATATATTTATTTCACATGGTATATACTAATAATAAATAATATACCTACCTATGTGAAATAAATATATTTGAACTTTATTTTGACTTTCAATAAAGAATTCTAAAATTCTTTTCTTTCGATGCGTTCGACTCGGCGCGCGGGTTAAGTATTTTATATATTATTGTATTTTCTATTCCTAAATAAATATTATTTATTTGGTTAGGTCATCTACGCCCGCTTGAAAAAATCACCACTGCCTACTCAAGCAAATATTTCAAGATAAATTTCACAAAAATAATCTTGAAACATAAACACCAAACTCCAATTAAAATTACTCAGTTATTTATTTCAAAACAATCAAAGTTTTTAAACTATGAGAAATACCTACCTACATTTGTACCTACTTATTACCACAAATAATAAATAAGTTTCGAAGTAAACAAGCTCAATTCAAATTCGTAGTAAACAACTCTAGATCAAATGGAAAACTCCACGAACTCCCAAATGGCGGCCCGTGAGAATATTCCACCGAGAATCTCGTGCTTTTGGGTACATCACCTCCAGAGGCGGACATAGGGCCGTCCCGAGTTACGTTTTTTTTTTTTTATGGTAGGTGAAAATCATCGAATGACGAAACCCGCCCTTGGGTGGAGCGGGAGACCAGTGTCAGACTCTTACTGACTAAAAAACTTACCCCGTACATTCCTTGCCTTATTCCCAGAGCCGTCCCGAGTTATGTAATCTTTAGTTAGAAGTAATAAAGAGAGAAATAATGTCAACAAAAACCAAAAACAAAGTCAAACCTGTTTAATATACACCGTTAAATTTTGGTCGTTTTTAATCTCTTGAAGGGTGGATTCAGTACATCAAACACAATCGTTTTGATTATTTGTAAAGATAAAATAAAAAAATAAAAAACTTTTTTTTAAACTCGAATTAATTAGCCCTTACCCTGGGTCAAGGGTTCGCGTCTGAAAGGAAGGCTCTGGCCCAGGTATATATGGCAACGTAGGAACGCAGTAGGTTGTTTATTAGTCAGTAAGAGTCTGACACTGTTTCTCGCTCCGCACAAGGGCGGGATTGGTCATTGGATGATTTTTACCTATACTATAACTTGCAGTCAGCTGGTGGTCGCTTTTTGAATGTAAACCTCTAAATCGCACATTATGTATGTTGTATTTCCGATAACAAAGACCAGAAAAATATTGAAGCACACTCAGGTATTTCTTTTTGTAGCGTGAGATCAGTAACACTCAGTTTTCACTTCGCGACCGCGACCCCCTAAGCTAAACTTTATGCCCACCGAGGGGTCGCGGCCCGCAGATTGAAAAACGCTGAGCTATCTGTTTACTGTGTCCGGAGTTCTAATATCATAAACCGACCTATCTGTTGATTGATTTCAACCATGAACCAACATCTCAATCAATTTGTGATTAACCACGCTGAAGCTAGTTATCACACACATGTACGACTTTATCTTCGAGATGGACACAGTTCGGTTGATTCATCAACTGGTATTTTTACTTCTATTTTTACCTTGTACTGTATTTTTTTTAAACTTCGTTTACAGTAGTGGTATATAGGCGGACTTAATGCAGCAAGGCATTATCTACCAGTCAACCTTTGGGTTAGAAAAGGCTACACTGTGGTCTACCTACCATAGTTCAGATGTGTTAGTAATATGGGGAGAGGTCTGCCACTCGTTCAAAAAGCGTAATTTGCATGTTTCTTCCCTTTTTTCACTAAAAAAAATGCGAATCTGTAAATCCATTCCTCATAAATTTTATTTTTATGAACATTGTATCCAAATAATTTAACATTTTCAGATAATGGTCCAATTAAGAAGGTGGTTTGGAAATAGAAACCAAAGAGAAAAAACAGAAATCGAAATATAATTAATAAGCCATGAAAAACACAAGCGACAACATAATTATGAAGCTTCTACTTTATTATGTCCTAGTATCTGTAACATTATACGATGTTGTAGTACTTTATAGAATAAATAAACATAAAAAAATAAAAATTAAGAGGAACAAAGAAAATGTAAGTGAAATAGTGAAACCACGTGAAGAGATTAGTGTAGAAGTATTATTGGTTCCAAGCACGACAGACTACGCTTCTTCGACCAAACCTCCTCGAGTACTTATCGAGCTTCCAGTATTGCCACCTTATTTCGGGTTCCTAACTAATATTTGTAAAGTACTCATATCTAAAAAATTTAACGAAAAACCCCTTAAGAAATACATATTAATACTCAGCAACAGCCTCAAAGGCCTTGGGATAAACTACTTACAGAAAATATGGATAAAAAGATTACGGAAGACATTGAAAAAGTATCACTCCAAATACGGTGCAAATAGAATAAAAACAAAAGTTAATGATTTCTTGGTGTTCATATCTGATGGAAAGCCCAAAAAGAAAGAATACTTCAAGGCAATGGACGCCATATATACAGTAGTGGATGATATGAGGATGGATGAATATATTTACTTTCTCAAACGTTACGGGAAAGGAGATTTGAAACACATTGGAGAAAATACCAGACGAGTATTTGAGCGGATATTATTCTTTAGATTCGATCAACAACCCAGCGATGTTAAAAAGTATATCGAATTAAAATTCACGTCAGCTGTAGCAGAATATTGGGAGGAAAGATTAAACGGAACTGCTTTTAATTTCACTTTGGGCCATCTGTTTAACTACACATTAAGTCAACCGTGAAATTGACTTTAATATTTTATGATTTTTCGTCACAAGTCACAGTAGAGTGTAGGTACTGCATTACTGACAACATGAGTTCCTTTTATAAGATTGTTATATTCGTTTCGGTTTCTATGTGTTTGGGAACTTTTGTAAGGGCAGATGTATTAGACCCCACAGAAAAAACTGGTCTTAGAAGTGAAGGTATTTTCGCTAAGTTTATAGAAAATTACCTGAATATATTATCGACAGCGTTTACAGGTAAAGAGCTGATAAGATATTGCAGAATGATGAGGATAGAACTGAAAAGAATGGAATTTACGTACACAGATCGGTTAGCGAGACATTTCAAATACCTGTCGAAAATGCATCGTGATGATATCGTTGACGAAGTAGCGAAATATAGAAGACAATTTGACGAGAAGTTGCCATTACGACAAGCATTCTTTGATGCAATAGAAGACGCATTTAATTTACAACACAGGTTGAAATTTGACGATTACATACACGATTTGTTGGCATTCGGGAAAGGGGATTTGTTATTCGTGACTATCCAGGAACTAACAAGAAAACTGTTAGAAATGATCTTGGACTGTGTTCACAAATTGGGCACAAAAGGACAAAGGGCAGTGGAAAGGGCAATGAAAATGGCAGTTAGAGAACATTTAAATCATTTTTAAATGTCCAGTAGCTACTGATTTTGCCTAGATGCATACCTACTTGTAGTATTTGATATATATAGCTATTTATAAAAACTAATGTATTGTGAGAACTTAATAAAATGTTTAGTGAACAAAATTGAGTATTATTTATTGTTGCCTGAATCGATAGTTATTTTTCAATACACTTACTCGAAAATAGCCTCTTATCGCACCCCTATTAGGTTCAATATAGCATGTATATCACCCAAGTGCTTTTTTGAGTTTATCACAACAAGGGCTTTTTTATTCCTTCCTTATCGTCACGGTCACGGGGGATTATTTTGTTTTACTTAGTTTATCGAATCAGGCGCGAGGCGTCCCCCAGAGTCGCTGGACGACCCCACGAAATTAGAAACTGACCAGAGCAGATTTGAATGCTGTACTTATATATTTCTTATATTTCTGCTGTATGTTTGAGATACGATTAATTTTTTTTCTTTCTTTCTTTATTTCACAAGTCGTAAGTGTATTGAAAAACGTCGTTTGACACACGTGCAGATTTGTCATTGCAGCCCTCGGCTCCATAACACATTCGCCTACGGCTCGTGCGAATTTCGCCTCGGTCGCAATGACAAACTTCCTGCACTTGTATCAAAATGTACTAGTGCGTCACACGTAATCAACTGGCTGGTATTGGTTATACTTGTGTTAGCAATCATTGTGCTGTTCGTTTTCGATGGTCAATCGACTAATCTGCTTACCTGAGTACCTATTCTTCGTGTTTCTGCCATCATAATCGAGTATAGGCTACATATCGTCTGATCCGGGTCAACCCACCTCTTGGATCGTTTGCTAAATTCACAGCGGGTTTAGTGACCGACGTGTGCCACTGTCTATAGAATGCCACGATATCTCCCAAAAGTTCCGATTCGGCGGTTATGACTGACATCACGGCTCTTTAATTCCATGACCTGGCTCTGCCCAATAGACAGATTTCTTTCAAACATCTTGGAGCCCTTATTCCACTCAATCAAATCCTTAATCCATTCTTTATAAAAGTGATGGAGATCGCTTTTTAAGGACTTGGAGATCTACCTATTGAGCTGCCGGTAAATACACGCATCGTCTGATGGCTGCAGATTCAATCAATCCCATTTCTAATTGCACCACCAAGGCTTTTCCAGGTATAATTATTAGGGCGCTTTCAAATTAGCCTCAAAATGCAGCGCTATTTTGTTATTTCATATTATTAAAAATAACTAAGTCGCTGACGCCACGCGATACTTCGCAGCTAATTTACTAAAAGTTAAAACTTTAAAGCTAAAAAAAACTCACGCATTTTTAAAAAGGAGTTAGTTTATCATGTTTCTTCTCCTTGAAACTAGGCAGTAGTACCTCGTCAGAGTGATTCACGTGGAAGGTTAAGGTATACTAAAGTACATGCACAATTATAATAATCGAGAAAAAACAAAACTTTCAAAGATGTAACACCTGTCCCCCTAGTCAAGTTACAATCGTTTCGTTAATGTCGAACTATTTGAGTTGGCCACTTCATTTCTGGCTGTGCCCGCGCCCGTGCAAAATTGGGCCCACCGGCTTTAAAACACAAACATTTAATAGCCACAATTAGCCACAACTAAACTGTCTAGTCCAGGAAATACTGATCAGTCTTAAACAAGTAGGTAGTAAAAGAGAATCATGATTAACGTTCTGGTCAAACAATTCTGGCATCGATAAACAATAGATATTATTTATCCTTTTCGGAGGTAATAAAATAGTTTACAACCCCTTGGAGTAGTCTTAAAATAAAACACTTCTATAAATCTGTTAAGCCCGTTTATGACATATGTTTTGGACGCTTGCAAAATCTTGCCTGGGACTTCCCGCTAACATAGAGTAATGAAATTTAACAAGAAGCTATTTAATTATAGTATCTAAAAGTAAAAAAAAAAAACTGTTTCGTAATTTCGTTTTAAAAAATTATATATTTTTAATTAGGAATTTTGAATATTTTATTTTGCAATTTGAAAACTAACCGCGACGTCAGTGTTTGCAGAAAAAAAGTGAAGTGAAGAAGCTGAGTGTCGCCATTTACAGACCACCCGGAGGATACAGACCATACGATGAAGGTATGTCTGTTTAGGCGGAGCAATAACCGTAGGACCGCTACTGCAGAAGGGTCGAAACCAACTGGGGCCAAGGGTTCGCGCCTGAAAGGAAAGCTCTGGCTCTCGTATATATGGTAACGTAGAAACGAGGTAGGCTGTTTAGTAAGTAAGAGTCGACGCTGTTTCCGGTACCGCCCAAGGGTGGGATTCGTAATTTAATGTTTTTTATCTACTATTATAAAAAAATTAAGACCACTAGAACGAGAAGGGCAACAGAAGGACGTAGGTATGATTTAAGTTCGTACAGTAAGTTACGCCATTATTTCCCACCTAAAAAATATATCAATGTACAATGCATTCCAAATGAGAATAGGATGGATTGCCATGTTGTGTCGTCACGATTTTCAGTAAAATCGAGAGAAGATATTTTTAAAATTCAGTTAATTTACAAAGTTAATTTATTTACGAACTGTGAACGAAAAAAGTTTAATCAGAGTTTAGTTCTTCAATTTTACTCATCTCCGAGTTCTTCAATTATCTTAGTAATATTATAAATGCGAAAGTTACGATGTTTGGATGTTTGTTACTCAATCACGCCAAAACGGCTGGATGGATCTGGATGAAATTTGGCACAGGCATAGGATACACTCCAGAATAGGACATAGGCTACTTTTTATTCCGGAAAAACATAAGGTTCCCGTGGGATATACAACTTCTTATTAGGCAACTCCAATACCACGCGGGCGAAGCCGCGGGCAAAAGCTAGTGTAAAAATATCTTCGACAGTACGGCTTGACGTCAAATCCTGTCAATCGATCCTATTCTTCTTTGGAACGCATAGTATGAAAATTATCTACCTAATAATTAGGTATTTAAATGAATAAAGTTCAAATGTTCAAATTTAATTTGTACAGAGTATGCGCGAGTCCGATTCACACATTTTTTGTTGCCTTCACGGAAATAAAGAAAAATATGGATGATAGACGTGACGAACTATGTCTTTCATATTAGAATTTTAGCCGCAATAATATTGTATCATAGAGAAAACCATACAATAATTAAAAGATTTTTTTGCGAAAACAAACTAGGGCGTTTTTTGGTTTCTGTGAACAGCAAAATTCCTTATCAGCGTGATGACATGGCGACTGCTTTCTTGTTTTTGAAAAAAATGTTAATCATGGTCAGCCTTGGTGTAGTAAAATGATAAATCGTGAATTCTATTCGTATTTATTAATTACATTGTGTGATATCGAACAAGTAACATAAATAACTTGAATGTATAAAATAAGTAAAATTTAAAAACCGTAAATTTCCGAAAGTAAAGGAAAACAGACTTATTTCCATAAACAACAACGATATACTGGCAACACCACAATCATCGACGAACAAATGAAATACGGCAACGTCACGCACGGACTGAAGTAGTAGAGTGATTGTTCATTCGGCGTTCTGAAAAAGTAGTAAATTTACAAATTGTAATTTTAATTTTTTACATAAAATGGCAGATAGTAAAGGGTGAGTATATAATAATTCATTATTCTAGTGCCTGGCATAGTTTTATGTATTGTTTCTCAAGTAATCGATGCGCTACACTGCAAATGAATCTTCAAAAATTGGCTTGTCATCATGTCGAGTTACAAACCGACTCATAGAAATCGAATTTTGCAAGTTCACTATGGAATAGGATTTTGTTTTTACAAATAGAGCTTGATTAGATCGGTGTTTGAAATGGCAATGTCGTTTGAAGTAAATAACATTTATTCGAACTGAATGCTATGGTTATTTTTTTAGGGTGACTGACATTTTTTCTTGTTCGACAGTAATCCTGATGATTTATCGACCGCGATCCTGCGCCGCAAGGACAGGCCCAACCGTCTCATCGTGGAAGAAGCGGTCAGCGATGACAACTCTGTGGTGGCCCTTTCACAGGTCAGAACTCTTTGTCTTTGCTTGGCCCTGACGATGTATTTTTCCTGTGATTTCATGGTGTCATAAATGCTTTGTCACCGTCATAAATTTTTGATTTCATGTAATTTTATCAATGTTTTGTTGATTACAATTTGATAGTACTTACCATCATAGGATCATAATTATGATAAACCAAGTTCAAAGCATCAAAATATTTGCTCATCATCCAGTTTCAAGCCACATTCAAACCAGGAAACTATTTGATTATCAATCAAATTTCCATCAAAAGACATTTAACTTTTCATAGAAAACTACATAAAAAAAAAGTTCATTATTGCTATTTGAACAGTACCTAATTATGTTTTGGCATTTGACATTATACATATAGTTCAATGACCTTTGTCTATTAGAACTAGTAATGTGAAATGTGCGAATAATGTAAATAAGTTTTGGTTAGAAACATGAACAACAAAATCAATAGAATAAATAATTTGTTGAATTATTTCATATTATGCAATAAAAAAGTATGATCTGCAGGAAATGTATTCATGAAGATATTGTATTAGCAATCTTTCCTTAATTAGTCTATTCCTTTATTTATTTGGGAAATATATACAAAAGCCGATGATAACTTTTTATTTACACATGTTATTTTTACACGACTTGAAAAGTATATCAGTACCAAACATAGCTATAATATATATCACATAAAAATTCAACAAATATATTTACTTTAGTATCATTACATAGTATAAAACAAAGTCATTTCCTGCTGTCTGCCCCTATGTATGCTTAGATCTTTACAACTATGCAATGGATTTTGATGCAGTTTAATTAAATAAATATTTCAAGAAGAAGGTTTATATGCCACTGTACCCATGCAAAGCTGGAGTGGGTTGCTAGTTTTTATTAAAAGAAAGCTATTAAAGAAAATCAAAATGTACTGAAAAAGCCATGAGAATGTGACAAACTTTCAGATAAAGTCTAAAATACATTATTCTTAATTACTATTCACTTTCATCATTATTCCATATTTTCAAGATTACATACTTGCAAAGACAATAATAGCAATCATGTGGTCACAGACAGACAAACACACACATGAGTATCACCATGACAACCAAAAATCTATACATACACAAGTATGTTGGGCTATTGCCAAACAACTTAATAAATATTATACATTTCTCTGTCTATCCATTAACCTTTTGAGTACTGTTATTAAAGACATAATAGAGCCTTCTAAACACATTTCTAACACTACTGATTACATCCATCTAAAAGTTGTCTGTAAAAAATCACTCCATAACATAGTACATTGCAACATGTTACAACCCTGTTAATTTTAAGCTCTGTACTATACTATAATTTTTTATGGTGTACGATAAAGATTATATCTAACTACAGTATGGCTGTTCTACCTTAGCGGGCCTGAAGTTTGGCTCTGCGAACTTTAGCTCTTGTGTATTGGTACAAAGACCATTAGCAGCTGATAACTGTTATTAGCATATATTTTTTAAAACTTTTATTTTTGTTGTTGCAATCACAACAACAGATTCGAGAGGAGGCCTGTGTCCCAGCAGTGGGAATTTTAAGATGGCTGATGATGAATCACAAAAACAGCAATAACAACTTCTAATGACCTTTATTTTTGTACAAGTACACAAGTGCTAAAGTTTGCAGAACCTAACTTCAGGCCCACCAAGTTAGAATGGCCATATTGAAAGCAACATAATTAGGGTAAACTAGCTTTTGCCTGCGGCTTCGCTCCCGTGAACTGACTACTCTACCCAACTCTACTCTATTATACCCTATTTCTTTTTCTTCATAAGAACCTTCTCCTAACAATAACAAATGCAACAAAAAAAGAATTAGCGAAATCGGTTCAGTTATTCTCAAGTTTTGCACTTACCAACACATTTTGCGATTCATTTTTATTTTTTATATATAAGATATTGTCATGGATGAATATACCAAACTGGGGACAGCCTTCATTTGCTTAATTTCTAATAAAGGCCAAGATGGCTGACATACAATGGTACATCAAAGACTGGACATAAAAACTAGACGAATAAAAACACTAAGTTGGTTTTGGCTTCTAGTATTTAACATGTGCTTATTGCAAATTTGACCTCTAACCCTATAAGTAGGTTAGCAAAATATTATTTCAAATCTCAAGTCTTTATTTATTGCATAGCCTACTTAAAGTGGCCACCTACTGGGCCCAAACAATTTAATGACTTTACCATTTATTAATTTATTTAGGAATAACAAGCAGGTCTTATTAGCTAAGTAATACATATAAGTTTATCATACAAATGTGCAACTCACACCATTATTCACAGAATACATTTTATACTTTTATTTACCATCAACGCGAAAAGAAGCCTAGCTATAATGAACATATACCTATCATTAAAAAAAAATATAAGTACCACAGACTTCATTTTAGAAAAAGTACCTAATTTAAAGTAATAGTTAGCTTGAAACCTAAAAGTAAATTATCTAATATATAAAATTCTAGTGCCAACATGTTTGTTACCAAAATAAGTATCTATAGTTTTTAAATGAACTTTGCCCCACATTAAGAATTATTGAGAATAGATTGAACACAATTTTTTTTATCCTCCTGTTGGGTACAAGAGGGGAAAAAAATGCATTCTAAATTGCTTCCCAATTTTTTCTTGAATAATAAATTTATATGGGACAATATCATTTGCCAAGTCAGTTTAGACTCTTGAGCCCCAAGCTAACGCCGACGTTCGCGCACCTTTTTCTTTCTATTATGTCTCGGATTATGGTACTCGAAAGGGTTTACTAGGGTGTAACGGAAAGGCTGTATAGAAGTAGCTTTTAAAATGTAAATTATAATAAATATGAGTCAACATCATAAATGCTGATTCATACAAGAATTGCATAATTTTATATATATATATGTATATATGAAAAAAAAATCGACTGAAAAAAACTAGTATGTTGTAAATTACACACAAAAACACCTAGCCTCCCTTACCTTGTTGTTATTCCAATCACAAATACATTTTTTTTTAGTTTTTAAACATTACTGTTATTCGCGCAGTAACAGATTTTCAGTTTTCAATCCAATTGTAGCACCGCGGGGGTCTGCGCGTAACCATAGCGACGATTGCCATTTTAGTTCAACTTATTTGCCGCGTATAATAAACTCTTGTTTTAAATACTTACCTAATTTCTGCACACAACATACTACACATGCATTCATACACCTGGTAAACAGATTAGTTCCTTCTTAAAAGGGAGAGTCAGCATTATTTTGGGACCCTTTTAGCAATTTGTCAAGGCGGGAGGCTGCAAACATTGTATACTTCTTTTACCACCTACCTCCTTTTATCGGGCTATATCCGACAAAAACTTGCGTTTATTCTGTCAGGGTCGCAAATCCACGACTAATAAAATATACTCAAATGAAGCTGAGAATTTTATTGTAGTTTTGCTACCAAAAAAAAAACCTAAAAACATTAGAATCTCTTGCCACCTGCATTCTAACGATATATTATTGACCTAATAATTCATATGTAGACATGGCTTGAAGGATGTAGTATCCAAACCAAAATTATTAACAACATAATAATATAATATATTCCACAACTATCACACATCTAGTTCCAAGCTAAGCAAAGCTTGTGTTATTGGTACTAGACAACCGATAAATATACTTACATATTTCTAAATACATACATATTATAGATAAATTACACCCAGATACAGAACAAACAACAACAGAGTGCTCATCACACAAACATTTGTCCTGGGTGGGAATCGAACCCACGACCATAGCAGTCAGTGCCACTACCACTAGACCAACAGGCCAGTCAATATATTACACTTTATTTATAACAAACCAAAACTTCTTGTCTACAGGCAAAAATGGAGCAGTTGCAACTGTTCCGCGGAGACACCGTTCTCCTGAAGGGCAAGCGACGCAAGGAGACGGTCTGCATCGTCCTCTCAGACGACAACTGTCCCGACGAGAAGATCCGCATGAACCGCGTGGTGCGCAACAATTTGCGTGTCCGACTGTCCGACATTGTGTCCATCGCGCCCTGCCCGTCCGTCAAATACGGCAAGCGTGTGCATATACTGCCCATTGATGACTCCGTTGAAGGATTGACTGGGTGAGTTTAGCTAGAGCTTCGGTTGCTGCTGAAAATTTGGTGGAATTACCAAGTGCTATCTGATTAGCACTTCGTATTTACACTTTGATGTTATGTTGAGAATTATGCTGTGTTGAGCTGAGCATTATGCTGGGTTATGTTGAGCTGAGCATTATGCTGGGTTATGTTGAGCTGAGCATTAGGCTCGGTTATGTTGAGCAGAGTATTATGCTTTTTTGTGTTGAGCTAAGGCTGTTTAACAACACAAAAAATGATTGCCTACTTTGTATCCCACTGCTGGGCAAAGGTGTCTCTTTTCTCCTTCCAAACCTCTCTGTTTAGGGTTAAGTCTGGCCAAGTTTGACCTAAGAAATTAGCATAAATTTGAAAAAAAAATGTCATAAGTACCTAAAAGAAGAGGTTAAAGTTCTATGAACTTTATTGCTAGCTTAGAATGATGAATAAATGTTTATTAATTTATGCATAATAAATGCTCTATTGAAACTTAAATAAAAAATTGTCGAACAAACGAAAATGTTTGTTTAAATATCTATTGCAAATGGAGTATTAAACTATTAATTTACTTATGACTTTCCTTTTGTCACCAGAAACCTGTTCGAGGTTTACCTGAAGCCCTATTTCATGGAGGCCTACAGGCCCATCCACCGTGATGACACCTTCATGGTCCGTGGAGGCATGCGCGCCGTCGAGTTCAAGGTGGTCGAGACAGACCCTTCGCCCTACTGCATCGTGGCACCTGATACCGTCATACACTGCGAAGGAGACCCGATCAAGCGTGAGGTGAGTTTATACTACCCATGTTTTCATGGTCATCACTAAAGACTTAAAATCTGCTGCTGCTATGTCATCACAAGAACTGGACTTGCAGTTTGCATGACTCCAGCAGATTTATTTAAGGCAAAGTTCTCTTATGATTTTGAATTTTTTTAAACCTCTAGAAATCAACACCACAAATATAAAATAGAACAACATGAAAAAATATTTTGTTTAAAATTGGCCATTTGACCAACATATGGCTCGACAATACGATTTCAAACTTGTAAATCTACTAGATTACGTAAAAAAATTTTGACTCAACATTTTTTCATGGTTAATCCTTCAAAATTAACCCACAAAGTGCCGCGCGAAAGAACACGTCTGCAGCGCGACTGTAGCGCTACGTCCACGTTATGGTCGCGCGTTTTTTTTTTTTAAATTTATATATGGAATAACAAAGCAGGGCGACGGCATCGCTGCAGCAGTAGTGCGACGATTTACGGCTAATTTAAGAGCGGCCTTAAATACAAAAATACCATCTACAAACTCACCGTCTGTATTTCTACGAACAATTCGAAGTATTTTTATATAAAATACCAAGTCTTTACATTCTTTCATTAAAATACCCTTTACAACAATGTTAGCCTACACAGTACTGAATGCCACTATTCTACGAATGCTGAAACATAGAGCAAAAAGTGTTCTCACAGTTTGTTTGTTATCAACACAACTGTTCTTTTATCTCAGTGTAGATTGATATTGAAGTGTATTTGAGACGATATCTTCAACTACAGAACCACCAATAGTAATTTTATTTGTATCTAAAGTTCGCAATATCTTAAAACCTCAGATACATTAAGTGACAAAATGTCACCCAATGTTGCCCAGTGTCCAGCAACTTGTCTTTCAATATTTTACTACGCATTCTCGTCACGCGGGTTATGTTCGACAATTTCACAGTGCTGCATGTTATTTAGGGGAACATTTTGTCCCCTAGTGTATCTGAAGACTTATTGTTACACTTTGTACTTCTGACATTTTCTTTATAAGAATTAAATGTGGCAAAAAAGTTCAACCAAAATGGCTGACATTGTTATGGTTAGGCGAAGCCCTCTGCTTCGATTGAGATCCAAAGTCTGTTACTGAGCATTGAAGGTGGAGCGACATTTTGGTTTAAATTATATGCCGCGTATTATAGGTGTGTAATAATGACTTCCAAAAATAGTAGTATTTTTTTCCGGGGAAAAATTATAAAACGACAGAGCCCGCACTGGGTAAAGTAACGGTGAATGTGGAGACTTCTACTGACTGAAACATCTTAATTTTTTCAGTTGTCTTTTGCGTTCCAATGTGTGTGCTTCTAATTACCCCCTATTCACCACCACTCTCTCCTACAGGAGGAAGAAGAAGCTCTGAACGCGGTGGGCTACGACGACATCGGTGGCTGCCGCAAGCAGTTGGCGCAGATCAAGGAGATGGTGGAGCTGCCCCTGCGCCACCCCTCGCTGTTCAAGGCCATCGGAGTCAAGCCCCCGCGCGGCATCCTCATGTACGGGCCCCCCGGTACCGGCAAGACGCTCATTGCTCGCGCTGTTGCTAATGAGACTGGTGAGTTTTTTGTATACAACTACATGTGCCTGAATATTAATGATAACGACATCTATGGCGCCAAATAAGAATTAAAATTCAAAATCCTGCATCGCGTTATTAGAGTTGTTAAAAAAAAGATAAAAAAAAAAAACAACAATCAGCGAGTTGCTCAATCTAACTAAAAACTTTGCTTCCTTTCCAACAGAAAATTACTGATTTTTCTGTGAACATATTGTCTTTAAAAGCCCTGATGGACGAGTGAGTAAAACCGCGGTCTTATGACATGCCTGTGTGTCATTGTAATACCGCAGTTTTGTGATTTGGCGAGCCTGTCTCGCAGGTCGTCGTGTTTGCTTCATTTTTTACTTGGCTCTTCAGTTATCGCCTAACATCAAACGGCAATGTTAATGCCGTTGTCAAATTATCGCGTTAACTCGTTGGCACTCTTTAATGTTCACGTCGATTATCGTGATAATTCTCGGTATATCTCGTTAGTGTGAAGATTAAAGAATTCAATCTATTCCAACAGGCGCTTTCTTCTTCCTGATCAACGGACCTGAGATCATGTCTAAGCTGGCCGGTGAATCCGAGTCCAACTTGCGCAAGGCGTTCGAGGAGGCCGACAAGAACTCTCCGGCCATCATCTTCATTGACGAGCTCGACGCCATCGCGCCCAAGAGGGAGAAGACTCACGGAGAGGTGGAGCGCAGGATCGTGTCCCAGTTGCTCACTCTTATGGATGGTAAGTGATTACAGGACTGCAACCTCGAGCTTTAACTTTTCAACCATAAGTTCTACTTTTGAGATTTTTTTCATATTTTCTAATATGAACAAAATCTCTTAAAAATAATATCTTAAAAAAAACATATTTTCTAATATGAAAAAAAAAAACTCAAAATTAGAACTTTATACTTAAAACTTCTCTAAGATAATTATTTTGAACTTGATGCGATGAATAGTTTTCGAAAAATTTTACAAAATAATATCTGGAATAAGTTTAATAACCATGGAGATTTTCTACATTCTTCTCCATAGATTTTTCTGACAGACCGACTTCTTGACTTTTAAAAAATACCTGTAAAGGTTTATTTGAAACTAGCCTTCTGCCAGCGGCTGCGCCCGCGTGAAAGTAGGTTATTTTTTAGGTTTATTCATACAAACTTTAGACCCACATTACATCCCTTTAGGAGCAATGACGTATTATATATAGACACGTCATGAACTAACATCGCGGCGCTTAAAAACGGCGAAAATACTAGATAACTACTTATACGCGTAAAGAAAGGGAAAGAAAATATGACATCGTATGGTGGAACGCCTTTGCTAGAGAGAGATAAATATACATCTTCAGTTACATCACAGGATAAGTAATAGTAAAACTACATTTTCATTGGTCGAGCGCATGAGTGACGTAGCTATACCTTCATGCGGCGTCAAGAAAAATAAAATAAAAATAGGTTGTTTGGTGAACTTACGCATGAAATGACACATTTTTGTCTTTAACTTTTGGGGTATAATTTGTACATCGTCTGAACATACACGACGGCATGCTTTCTTTATGTTTCGCACAGGTTTACACATACGATATAAATTAAAAACAAACGTAGCGTCGCGCGGCAGGTTGGTGCGTAACTAAGCGCGATGTTGTCAATTGCCTTCATTTCATGTTGTCATTTTAGAGCGCGGACAACGAATCTATAGTTTTATACATCATTGTTTAGGAGCTGAATTTTGGAAAATCCTTTCTTAGTGTTCGCCTACGTCATAAAACGAAGCCCTGTGCAAAATTTCACGCTGCTAGTCCCAGTAGTTTTGGCTCATTTTATATATTTGAATTAAATGCTTTGAATCTTTCCAAATAACGGGATACTATTACTGTTCTTTATGTTTAGTAAAAGAACAATAGTACCTATAACTGATAACAATGTATTATGTACTTTGTATTGCTTACGTTCTAGTTTATGAATACGTGGGCGTATATTCGATAACACACGCGTAGTTAAACTTAGCAAAGTGGCATAACTTACTATTTTTAAATTGTATGTATATACAAAGCTAATTTATTTATTTACTAGGTTTTGCCCGCGGCTACGCTCCCGGCAACAGATTATTCTACTACACTCCTCTCTACCCTACTGTACCCTATTTTTTTTATTCACCTTCTCATGACAATAAAAAAAACCACCAAAAATATAATTAGCGGAATCGGTTCAGCTGTTCTCGAGTTTTGCGCTTACTTACATTTAGCATATCATTTTTAATAAGAAACCGTAGCTGGATGTGTACAGCTAATGCTTCTTGCCAAAACTTGTAAAAAGCTATAACTACTGTTTGGTAAAACCTATGGCGTGTCAATACCTTCAAGATTTTGAGTAATAAGGAGTAATATTCGTTCTATACAGCTGTCACTCTCTCACTGAAACCTAATGTATAATAAAATCATAGCAACGTTTTGAAATCGTATGTAAAAATACGGCATAAAATATCTTTCTGCTAAGGAATGGTGCGCTCAATGATAAAAATAATACACGTGGTTGTACATAGGTGTGTGTAGAAACGGTGCCGAGTAGAAAGTACCTACCCTTCCCAGGGTGTACATCCACCTCGGCCCTTTCCAGTAGACTTTGGAATCGGGACTCAGTAGCCCAAATAATTTAAAATTCACAAATACACATATTAGGGCGTAGGCCACCCCTGAAAAATAACTCTAAATAAGTTAATATTTAACTAACACTCTCCTTCCCACCTATCCCTTTATATTTCATGTTTTTTCGTAACCATATTCGAGCCTCGCGTTATAAATGTATGATACGTAATTTTACGCCCTAGATAGACCCGTTATCAAAGTTCCGGGGACTTCCCGATACATAAAACGTAGCGATCATTCGAACATTGCTCGGCGGCAATTTCGTCCTTGTAAAGTAATTGACCATGAGCCCAATTACCTTTGGATATCGATCGTTTTGACAACTAGGTTAATAAACTAAAAATAGATCAAGTCGCATGCTAGTAATTAATTCATTATAACCCAAGCGAACGCCGGCGTTCGCACAGCTATTGTTCTTTAATTGTGTCTGTAATTACAAGATCGAAAGGTTAAGCAATTGAATACTTCAATTTCGATGAAAAATCTTTGTATTACGTGTGTTAGGATTGATTGCAACTGGGTTCGTCAGCCATTTTGTTTAAGTCGTACATGGTTGGTCTAGGAAATCCATTCCCCCTGTACGGGGTCACACATGTTTTTCTCCGGGATATTTTTTTTACTAAAAAGGGTCGAAGGCATGCCGTTTTGATGATAAGAAACAAAGGTTTCGCAGCGAGGCTTGGGAGATTCTTATACCCAGCAAAAGACATATTTTGAGAAGAAATATTAATTATTTTAATTTTTTTTTGATAAAAAATGAGTTCAAACCGTAATATTATACATAGAAAATGTAAGATCGCGATGATTTTTCCCCATTGATATGGAAGAGACCTACGGTACGCGCTAAAATCACAATCAGAAAACTTCACACATCTCCACTACTTATAGTGTAACCGTAGGTTGGTTGGAAGGAAGGCACGGGGTAGGTTCTTTAGTCAGTAAGAGTCTGACACTGTTTCCCGCTTCGCCCAAGAGTGGGATTCGTCATTCGATGATTTTTACTTACCATAAAAAAAACCTATAGTGTGATAATGATAGACAAAGATAGAGATAAGAACCGGCGCTGTCGTGCGAGCGAAACAGCGCTAGCCGCTAATGTGCGTAACTTATGTGAAATCGTTCACGCGCCAGAGGCGAATCATCTATCTTCCGCTGATTCAATCTAAGTTTCGGCTTCACCACTTAAACCTAAATCGTGTGGCAGCGCCAAGCCCGAAGTTTTCGTTTTGGGTGCAAGCAAAAATTAGCAGTGCTCTGGCGGAAATGCCTTTGACGGTACCGTAACAAACGTTTAATCATTATTTATTCTTTATTGTACACAAAAAACATGTAATAGTACACAGTAGTTAGTAAATTCATGTACAAAGGCGAGCTTAACTCAACAATGAGTTTTCTCCCAGCAAACCTTTGAACAACAGAGAGAGAAAACGATCTAGGGTAGAATCAAGCGTTCAATATAAACCTGTATACATATTATTATATAAACCTACATAAATAAGTCAAATATATAAAAATATACGTACATACCAGTAAATACAAATATTATGTCAGCTGTGAAAGGAAGTCAAATAATCATCTCAAAATAACGTAACGTATCTTTCCCAACAGGCATGAAGAAGTCATCCCACGTGATCGTAATGGCAGCTACTAACCGGCCGAACTCCATCGACCCGGCCCTGCGTCGGTTCGGGCGCTTCGACCGCGAGATCGACATCGGCATCCCCGACGCGACCGGGCGGCTCGAGATCTTGCGCATCCACACCAAGAACATGAAACTAGGCGATGACGTTGATCTAGAACAGGTGAGGGAATGTGTAATTTATTTAATTGTAATTTGTATTTTTACGTTTCCATGCAGTTATGCAGGATTTCAGATGGAAAGTGCCAAAAGATGAGATGACTTAAACATGTACTAAGTGGATTACTCCGAACGAGACGGTGCGGGATTATGATTAGAAGGACTTAAGGAAGAGTTTTGCCCAGCCGTGCGATAGTAAATGCGAGAAGAGAAATGTTCCCCTTAAGGGAATTTCACATTAGTAGCATTCAAAATGTCCCGCGACAGCTGCATGTTTTTATTTAAGTATATGGAATAACAAAGCAGCGCTGCCGTCTCGTGTCACTTTGCTGGTAATTGAAGGCGTCCTGAGTCCCATTTATCTATAATGGTCGTCATAATATGAAACTAAATTGATTATCTCGTTTGCCAGATCGCTGCAGAATCTCATGGCCACGTGGGCGCAGACTTGGCTTCGCTGTGCTCGGAGGCGGCTCTCCAACAGATCCGTGAGAAGATGGATCTTATCGATCTCGAGGACGACCAGATTGACGCGGAGGTGCTCAACTCGCTCGCCGTCTCTATGGACAACTTCCGGGTAAGTGAGATACACTTGGAGACTTGATACACGTGAATTGAATTGTAATGATCTTGTATGAAGAAAATTATAGAAGAAAATATTTAAAAAAAATAAGTCAAGTAGGTGTCAACAAACATTCTTTTGCATTTGTAAATTATAGTGTAAGTGTGAATTTTATTTCATGATTAACATATAATCGTGAAACGCAACATCTTTTCGCCAATTCGGTGATAAATAGCTATTCAGCTATTTAGCATCGAAAATAACAGTATTACATATCCTACTGATATTTTGAGTGAGCAAGTTGCAAGTTAGTTTATCACTTTGTTTTTATATATAGCAACAGATACACGATCCATAGACGCTTAGAAAAGCGTTTTAGACTTTTTTATGATGGGTAAAAAGCATCCAATGACGAAACCCGCCATTGGGTGGAGCGGGAAATAGTGTCAGACTTTTACTGACTAAAAACCCCACCCTGTTCCTTTTCCTTTTGCACTGGGCCAAGCCTTACTTTCAAAAAGGGTCTGGGCTCAGTTTGCGTCCTTTCGCAGTGTCCCTACCTCAGCCCTTTTGCAGAGTCCCTACGAAGCGATGTAGTAGGCTTTCGATACAACTAGTCTAACAAATGGTTTCCCACAGTACGCCATGACGAAATCATCGCCCAGTGCTCTGCGCGAGACCGTGGTGGAGGTGCCCAACGTTACGTGGGGAGACATCGGAGGCTTGCAGAACGTCAAGCGCGAGCTGCAGGAGCTGGTGCAGTACCCCGTGGAGCACCCCGACAAGTTCCTCAAGTTCGGAATGCAGCCCTCCCGCGGAGTGCTGTTCTATGGCCCGCCTGGCTGCGGTAAGTAGCTGACGTGACTAGTTTTTTCAATTGGTGGTTTTGAACTTTGACAGTATATTGTGGCTATCTTGGTTAAGCTACAGCTGTCGAATTTGGTGGCTAATTGAATTTGAATGCTTTTCCAGACTTTATAAGTAAGCATGAAATGATACATGATTCAAAATGTGTTGAAATTGTAAAAAAAAAAAATTGAATAAAAATCTGTTCTCTTCTGTCTGTGCATCTAAAGCTGTATTTTGTTCAAAGATCTCTATAAAACATCAAAGTTTTATACCTAAAATTGTCATATCTCATTAGCTTTTCTATTGGTTCAAAAAACAATATTTTTTTACAGTTACATATAGATTGATAAACTTGTTAGATAGCATCTATTTATTCTACACATTGTCCTTATTGTTCCATTAGCCTAATAACCGCACGCTCAAATAAATAAACACGATTTCCCACAGTCAAACTTATAAAGAATAATGTAAACTCCATTTCAAAACAGAAAAAAAAAATCCTTTTAAGATTTTTGTCATCAGGCAGACCCTGTAATGAAAACTTTATTAAATCAAGTTATGTCAAAATTCAACCTACTTTCATTTTAGAATAATCACGCATATTTTTTAGTGATCCATAGGTCCCTTTTTCAACCAAACACTACTCTTCCTACAGGTAAAACTCTGTTAGCCAAGGCTATCGCCAACGAGTGCCAGGCCAACTTTATCTCAGTGAAGGGTCCTGAACTACTCACCATGTGGTTCGGTGAATCTGAAGCTAATGTTCGAGACATCTTTGACAAGGTATGTTATCTTTATCAATCAATATGTATAAAAATCAATGCCACTTTTCGTTGTAATTTTATAACTCAATCTCACCTATTCAAACCAAATGTTTAGGCTTTATTCGGACTATTTAGTAGATGGTTTATGTAAAGTTTGCAGAAAATCGGTCAGCTCTTCATTTATCACATATTTCTGTTGCCGGGAGCGAAGCTGCGGGCAAAAGCTAGTACGTTATATGTTGATAAGGCACGCATCGAAATTTTTAAATAAACGCAATTGTGATTGAGTGAGAGAGACCAAGCTGATTATGGTGATTCTTTAACTTGTGTTATCATTACATAGTATAAAACAAAGTTGCTTAGTCCCTATGTATGCTTAAATCTTTAAAAGTACGCAATGGATTTTGATGCGGTTTTTTTTAATAGATTCAAGAGGAAGGTTTATGTGTAATAAATTAAATATCAGTACCCGTGCGAAGGTGGGGCGGGTCGCTAGTAACGTTATATAACCCTTGATATTCTCTCCCAGGCTCGGTCAGCCTCACCATGCGTGCTGTTCTTCGACGAGCTGGACTCGATCGCGAAGTCGCGCGGAGGCTCGGTGTCGGACGCCGGCGGCGCCGCCGACCGCGTCATCAACCAGATCCTCACCGAGATGGACGGCATGGGCGCCAAGAAGAATGTCTTCATTATTGGTGAGTTTTGTTGAAAAACATAACTAGGGATCAAAAAAAGTCTAGAAGGTGTACCTAAAGTCGAGTAAAAATACAAAGGCTACACAAGAAATTGTACCTATGTACTAGGTGGTCCAACAGTACTGGAAAACTCGAATGCACATATCAGCAAGAATTCCAATCATGTAGTGGTGGTGATGATTGGGAGATGTGTAAGGCCAAAACCAACTATTTCAACAAAGATCATCAAAAAAGAGACAATTTTATTTAACTTTTAATAAAAAAGTAATACAACCTTCCACGAGGTTGATCGGTTGATCTGTCGGCCACGGGTATCCAAAGGATGCGAGACGCTCAACGCAACCTTTTTTTAACAAGGGGACCGGTTTTTAAAAAGAGGCTTATGTTCAACAGTTTTGAAAAACATACCAAGTTTAGTACACTTGTTGCTCAAGTACTTGAAAAAATGTGAGTAATATAACGTGTTGGAATGTGTAGGTGCGACAAACCGGCCGGACATCATCGACCCGGCCATCCTGCGGCCGGGGCGCCTGGACCAGCTCATCTACATCCCGCTGCCCGACGAGAAGTCGCGCGAGGCCATCCTGCGCGCCAACCTGCGCAAGTCGCCCATCGCCAAGGACGTCGACCTCTCGTACATCGCTAAGGTAGCGTGGCGTATATCTCCTCATTGACATGAAGTCGCTTCTGCTGCTGTTATTACGTCAGACATCATCTTGCCTAAAAACTGATCAAGTCTGAAAAAATAAATAACCCAATTGTAGTGCCACCCACCGTGTCATATCGTATTTTCAAACTATCCAGAGACACTCAAGTATTCTCTTAGATCGTATTCTTCATTATTGAGGTTCGTGAAATTCTCGCTGGATTAGCTTCTTATTGATAGTGACTCGTCTGGTTGATGGCAAAGAACAAGGGGCCGCAGCCCAAAAAGATGGGCAGATCAGGTCCGCTGACTTATCATCATCATCATCATCATCAGCCTTTCAATGTTCCCACTGCTGGGACACAGGCCTCCTCTCTAGGAGAGGGAATGGGCCATAATCCACCACGCGGGCCTAGTGCGGATTGGTGGATGTCACATGTCTTCGAATTTTTGGTTCTAGGACATGCCGGTTTCCTCACGATGTTTTCCTTCACCGTTTTGAGAGCAGTGGTGATGAAATAAATTACACAAAGTAATGCGCCTGGCTGGGTTTGAACCCGCGACCTACAACTCGTAAGTCGGGGCCGATACCACTCGGCCACCACTGCTCCTAAACTGCGCTGACTTATACGTACATATATATTAAGTGTGACGATTCATGGCGTCATGACGCCACACTCGAATATACAAACCTATCAAATCGACCAGACTGTTGAGCAAGAATTTGGTAACAAACACATGCACAGCACTCCGATTAGAATTATAATTGTAACCAAATGACATGGCATAGATGTGTATATTACATTTAATATGATGTCGTGTTTGCAGGTGACACAAGGCTTCAGCGGCGCCGACTTGACAGAGATCTGCCAGCGCGCGTGCAAGCTGGCCATCCGCCAGGCCATCGAGGCCGAGATCACACGCGAGCGCACTCGCCAGCAACAGCCTGCCGCCGCTGTCATGGATGTAAGTCATACAATATACTAGGTCTCTCTGCCACAAGTTGAATAAGGGTTGGACCTCATCTGGCAGCACGGAATCGTCTTTTTCCGTCGCCCTTTCTCTTTCTGTCGCTTAGAACTGCCATTTGCTAGACCGAGACAGAAAGCATAATGCGATAGCACGCGGCGGAATCCTCGAGGCGATCGGCATCACGGATAAAATGCAATGGTCGGCAGAGAGACTCCGGAACGCTGAAGCGCGCGATAGCATGCTAACGCATCCATTCACCGCCGATCACTTGCTATCGCATGCTGTCTCACTCTATCGTACAATGCTGCACGCGGCCGCTCGTCAACCCAGTGCAATTTGTTCATTCATGCCGTATGTATGGAAATAACTTTGATAGTTTTAGTGCAGAAATATCCTTGTCTCTATGACTAAACTGATCATGAAAGAACGTGGCAGTATGCCACCCATGCTACAGCATGCTGACGCGTGCGATCGCCTTTTTGATCTGCGGAATGCGACAGCGCGCGTTCCCATACGGCAGCATACTGCAGCACGTGGAGCACAGGCGGAACAAATGCGATTCCGCGCTGCCAGATGAGGTCTCACCCTAACAGTTAATGTTCAGAGCTAGGTGCGATTTAATAGTCAGATAAATACAGTTGCCTATTATTGCCACTTCAGTTATAATATAGTTGCTATATTTTTTTCTATTTATGTTTGAATTAGAACTATTATCGTTTCACGGCCTCATCTCAGCGTACAATTTTTCAACACGAGGCGAGAGTTGTATTGATCACGTAATGTTAAAAACAAATTTACCATCTTTGTTGTTTGTCCGTAACACTACTATAACAGATCACTCATCGACACTGTTTTGCCTTAAAAATAAAAGAGTGTAATAATCCCTAATAATTTAACTGTTGACAAAATCAACTATGAAAATATCGTTCAGGAGTGCAAAAATACTAACTTTCACGAACTTTTGCGCAACCTAGACCCAAATTCAGCAACGAATACCGTACTAAATTATCTACAAAATTTAGTTATTTGCAACACATTAAAAATAAAAATACCACCACACAAAGTAACATTTAAACCTTGATCATGGTAGGCTTATTGAGATGCAAAGAAGTAGAGATTGAATGCATCATAAATTGAAAAGTGACCCTAATAATATTATACTTTGTACAACCTATAAGAGGTACAGAAATTTTTGTAACGGCATAATTAAGAGGTGTAAATTGAAATACGAGAGAATGGAGTTGGAAAAGGCAAAAAACAATAGTAAGATGCTTTGGCACAGTATAAAAAATATTACTAACTCACATAAAACTAAACATACAAGTCATGGGAACACTGGCCAGCTCTGTTAATGTAGTCAATAAGTTTTTCGCTAGCGTTGGTGCAAACTTGGCTACTAAAATAGTCCCTGTTTCGCAGACATCACATCGAAACAATGTTGGCACCAGTGCAGCGACCTTTGTTTTGCTTGATACAGATTGTGACGAGGTAAAGAGTATCATTGGAACTTAAAATCTAGCAGTAGTAGTGGATCTGATGGTATTTCTAGCCAAAATTGGTCTAAGAGTACATTGTACCCTCTCTGACCAATATCTTTAATAACTGCCTTAACTTCGGTATTTTCCCCCATGCTTTCAAGCAATCGATAGTGGTACCCATTCATAAGGGTGGTGAGAGAGACTGTGTCAATAACTACCGTCCGATATTTTTACTTCCCTCGCTATCAAAGGTATTAGAGACGATCCTCCTCTCCCCTCAAGCGAACGCCGGCGTTCGCGGATACTACAGCGAACGCCGGCGTTCGCGGGTATTAACGGAAAGTAATTTGTCTATAAAAACTTTTTTTTTACGTTCTTGGATAAATATCAAAATACCCTAAAAAAAAATAATCTAATATTGTACGTTAAGGTGAAATGTACGGGTTGCTCATTGCCCTTTTCCCGCGAGATAGCGCTGAAGTCAACATTTTTAGTTTTATCCTGTTTTGAGTGTAATTAGAACAATATTAAGTCTCAGAAATAATGGTGCGACAATCGGATATTTCACTTTATCGAAATTAGTCAAAATACGGCATAAAAACCCTTCTGATTCGCCATACATTACGAAAATAATATCTAACTCTGCATATAGTATCGTTTACACACACATAGACATGATTGACAACTTTAAATCAAAAGCATTCAACCAAAATTTACCACTAGATGGCGTGCATTTAAAAGTTATTACCCTGGATTCTGTAGAAATTATATCTGGGCACGTCTGGGGGGACTTGTTTGAAATAAAGAATGACACCTGATACGATTATATGATAAAAATAAAAATATTTCAGGTGTAAATTGTTTAATTGATTAATTATTTTGGGAATTAAATGAATGTCAATAATGCAATGTGAGACAGTTTTATTTTACTCCTTTATACAACTATTTATTATTACAGTATCTAGTGACATAAATGCTTAATACATGACTGTTTACTAAAACAATGATCTTCAAAATATTTATTCCATATGCAAGTTACAATCAAAGACAAACAGAAAAAACTATTAATCATAAACAAGACCACAAATTTAAAACACAAACAGCAACCAAGAAGGTGGAAAAATGTTTGATAATATCTAAGCATCCATAAACACATACTTTTTAGTATAACCTATACATAACAAACCAATGGTTATATACATATCTGCTAAAGTATGATTTTAGTTGTAAAGGAAATAAAAAAACAACTTTTATTTTTCAAAAACCTGAAGTGTCAATGTATTCATCACATCATATTGTTCATCATGATGAAAACACCATTTCAGGTTTCTGATAACAAAAAAAAAATATGATTGAAAACATTGATAATGTATATTCTAAAGAAACTACTATAAAGGTACAATTAAAACAAAAAACTTTCAACATGTTATTTTCACTGTTCCTGACTGCGTTATTATGCAATATTAGATCAAAGTTTTTCTGTTTTCTAGTGCGTCTACCTCTGGCTTTGAATTTGCTCGGTAATGATGGGGAAAACACTTGATCTCAGTTACGGCTCTCATTTTCAATTACACCTGTAACAAATTTATACAAGATTAGAAAAAAAAGAAGAGAAGAAAAACAATAAAATGGGCCTCTTTATGAGATTTGAAACAGGAACATAATTTATTCACGTATCATGCTTGTAAAGCTTGGTCCGTCATTATTATAACTAGTGTTATCATTTTCCATATTTATCAAATATACTGGTAAGATCCAACTTGTATAAGTTGTGTGTGGTTGTATGTGTATACACATGATGGAGAAAAACTTACCATCTGGACTGCTAGCTAAACATCAAAATTCTTCATCAATGAAAAGATCTGAAGGCCTTACAGTTTTATTATACTTTGTATAAGTATACTTTTTGGCAAATTTTTTTCTTTGTTTTAATTTTGCTGTCTATGCTTGTGACTTGGTATTATAATATGGAGTTTGCAAACCTGTAAAAGAAAAAATGTGTGTTGTAAATATTTTAAAATTTGTGTTGTCAAAAACAGAAATTACACTTGTACATTTCTGATTACATTACCGTTCCGAATTGACTAGTTGTCAGGCGGTTACTCCTATGAGTAGTATATAGAGCATTTTAATGCTGCTACAGTAAACATTATAATGAAAGATATGTCTTCCGGTTAGTTTTGATTGTTCGCACCATATTCTCAAATGTATTTCATCAATATCAATAGGATCACTTGCTTCAGGCTTTCGTTCCCTTAGAACAAACAATCACTTGCGTGGTGACAATTGTTTTTATATGGTCTACTTTTACCAGACAGTCTCATGTCATTTGTGTCCACCGATAAGTCAGTCAAGTGATAGCCCTGAAAACAAAATATAATGTTACTAGAAAAAATGGAGGGAGGCCTTTGCCCAGTAGTGGCTAGAATAATAACTAGAATTATCCTATGTTGTATGTGTATTATGTCCTAAGTTCACAATGTTTTCAAATATTTTTCGTGTAAGGAAATTCTGTCATAATTTCCCTTTTGTAGAGTTTTGCTTACTAAGCATCTCATATTATGTTTTAATATTTGTATGCCAGATAATGGCGAAATGTGTCACAGGAGATGGTAACATACAGCGCAAGCTACTAAATATGTTACCATCTCCTGTACCATATTTTATACAAATAAATGCTTTGGCTTGTTTGGTGTACAATAATTACAAAATTATAAACAGTATACACGCAAAACACGCTCCCATGTCGTGGAGTTGCGGACACCAGCCCGAAATATCTAAACATAACATTTATTTTTGGTATCAACTTCAGTTCTAATAGAAATGAAATGGCACTAACCTTGATTATTACATAGTCACATAGTCCTTGCAGTTTCCGTGACATCCTAATGATACACATAACAAGTGATATACATGACAAATTGTGTTACTTTTATAAACTCTGAATTCGAATATAATTCAATATAATCATAGGATCAGTTGAAATGCAGCACACAGCTAATTTTTTTCGTTCCGAGCAAAAGTAGATCGGTAAAATGTAAAATAGATAATACCACAGATTATACAGAATATTACACATTGACGTTCAAAAATTACGTTCGAACCTACATTCACATTTTGAGAAAATAATATATACCTACCGTAAATATAATAAATACAGTAAAATTTACCTACCCAAAATATAATATTGATTGGCAATTAAAAAAATAATATTTAGTGGGAATAAATCCCTGCAGAAAAACCATAAATAATAAATCATGTTGCATAATTGTACATTTTGATGTTTACTAGGTAGGTATTACGGAACGCACCGCATCCATCTATGAGACGCAACGCATGTACTTATTGACTAAATATGTACTAAATAAAACTTGTTGAATGTCCGTCGATAATTATTTGTATTATTAATCTGAAAAAAAAAAATGTATATATGGTAGGAAATATTATATACATAGGTACCTAGCAACTTAAAAATTTGGTTTACAAAGGATAGATAAGAATAAATATTATCAAGGAAATAAAATTTTATTTACTTGATTATTACCTATTATAACTTGACGAATCGAATATCGTTCGGTGATTTCTATTATGAGATGATTTCAATTTGTAAAAGCCAGCTGAACCCACGGGCCGACTTGTACCTACTACCACCGAAATATTGGTACTTTTATTCCTTTTATTTTAAAATAAATTTGCGTATAACCAACCTATACTATTACCAATCCAAAAAAACGATACTGAATACCTTGCAATAATTATATTCAATTGGAACAAAATACATACAAGAAATATTAGTTCTAATCCTTCGAATAATTGAAAATGCATACAATTCAAAACAGACAAGAAATTCCGCGCGCAAAACCTATCACTGCACAAACTAGCTTCAAAATGTAATTTATTTCAAGTCAACCGAAAGATCGAATCTAACGAAGTTTGGCAACGATGCATAAGGTCAAAGGGACAAATACAAGTACAATGGCAACGTCGCGTTTTTTGCTACCTAATACAATTGATGAAATTATTGCCAGCTACAATAAAAATAAGTAACGCTAAAAAATTTTTGATAACAAGAACAATATTTTTATGTTTTCTTTTATAATAGTTAGTTTTACGTTATTGTAATGCCTTTTTTAATAAAAACCATTATTATAAATGTAGTAATGATTTTTCAAATTTACAATATCGGGTTGCACGCCATCTAGCGATGAATATTATAACCTATCGCGTATCGTAATGTTGTCAAAATAGCACTCACACTAGTAAACAAAATGTCAAATTTTACTCGGTTTTAAAAACTGTTTTTCTCAATATATAATGCAAATTATTTTCGAAAAAGTTCCGTGCGGCAACGTTTCATTGTAGAAAAGTGATAAATTGATTAGTTTTGACCAAAAAGTGTATATGTACGGAGTTTACCACGACAGAAAAATGTATGAAAAGGCTATCGGAACATCAACCTTAATAGTTTCCGTTAATACCCGCGAACGCCGGCGTTCGCTATAGTACCCGCGAGCGCCGGCGCTCGCTTGGGTGTCAAGCTAAAAACTTACTTTCTGATGCACAATACGGCATTAGGCAGGATAGATCAACTGATGATGCGGTACACTCATTTACACATTTGTTACAAGAAAGCTTAATGACAAAAAAATGACTAATAATATTTTTAGACCTTGCTAAAGCCTTTGACACAGTCTCTCTTCCCAAACTTCTGGAGAAGCTTGAAAGCCTTGGAATCAGAGATAAATAACTTTTGTTATTCAGTAGCTATCTGTCGGATCGTACTCAACGGGTAAGAATAGGCGACACATTGAGCGCTGAATGTCAGTCTTCTTGGGGTGGAGCAGCTAAGACCTGCCTTATTGAATTAGAGAGAGCCCAAAGATTGGTGCTCAAGGTGTGTCTATTCAAACCAAGACTATTGTCTACTTCAGAACTATTTCAACTGGCAGAGGTTCGAACGGTTAGGCAACTTTACATTCTTGCTGTCATTCTTAGGCAACATAGGCTTCTAAAATGCAAGTTTAGCACGGAGGCGCTATTTTAAAATTTTTCCTACTTTACCAACCAGAACAGCCTTTAGCGAAAAATTTTTCTTTATCCAAGGTCCACATCTTTATAATGCTATTAATTAATAAAGTACTTCCTGTTTACTCTAATTCGAAACAGGATTGCTAGAAAAAGGTCATGAAATGGCATTTGACACTTAATTATGAGGAGAGAGAGAAACTTCTTTGCAGACGTTGAGACATCTAAGACACATACGCACACACTCACATGCACGCACATGCGCTCATACTTTCACACATTAACACACATACCCTCACTCACCCTCACACATGCATGATTACTTTTTATTATGTATGCACATCCTTACTCCCTCTCAACAACAAACTACTCATTTACCTCACTCTCATTCCTAGTCGTGTAATTAAATGGACTTATTCTGTTTTTTGCGCATGTTATTGTCTGAGTAAAGGTGGCCAGGAGACCCATGACACAAGTTTTTTACTTAGTATGGGCTCCTGTCTCCCTTCCATATAAACATAATGTATCTTGTGGGAGAAAATAAGGGAAATTATTATTATTAATTTGTTGTATTCTTACACAGATTTTGTTAATAACCTAATCTGGATCCTAAATATTTAGAATACTATTTCCTTCTCACAGATGGATGAGGAGGACCCCGTGCCTGAGATCAGCCGCGCACACTTCGAGGAGGCCATGAAGTTCGCGCGCCGCTCCGTGTCCGACAACGACATCCGCAAGTACGAGATGTTCGCGCAGACGTTGCAGCAGAGCCGGGGCTTCGGTACCAACTTCAGGTAAGGACACGTGTCATGTGACGCTAATACTAATCGTACATATGTGATTATTATGTTCTCGGGTTAGGAATATAGTGATTCATCGTTGTCATTCAACTCATTTGACCAATTAGATCAAAGTAAATTAGAAAGCCGTTATCACATTGACCAGTTGAATACGCGTATACGAATAGTATAGACGCGTTTTTATCAATTCTAAAAAATGAATACCTCATGTATTCATGATTTTTTTTTTGCAGTAGTGTCTAAATTTAATTGTTTGAAAATACAGGGTATTAAAAAAGTTAGCTTTAACACTTTAATTTTTACCCTAGCATGGTACGCCTTTCACAGTTATACTGATGAGTCACTATTTCCTTAACGCGAACAGAGTGTAATGAAGGATGTAATGGTGTGCAGGTTCCCCGCGAGCGGCGGCGCGGCGGGCGGCACGGGCACGTCGGGCGGCGACCAGCCCACGTTCCAGGAGGAGGGCGGCGACGACGACCTGTACAGCTAAGCTGCAGGCGCTCACCGGTCTCTAGGACTGACCTTACTACTTAAGATTTATCGGTTCAGTAATACGGATGGGTGTTTCGGACTCGGGAAGCGGCCGAATGGTTCCAGCGGGCAGCCTCTCTCGCATTCGAGAGACTACAAAACAATAGAAATCGCGGTCGATTAAATTTCTACCAATCTGTGTCTAATAATATGTAAATGTATTTATTTTATAATTGAATCATTCGATAGCATTTGTTTCTGTTCCGATTTGCTTATGTTTAGTTGTAATTGAATAAATAATAATGTTTGTGTATGTACCGCTCGCCCCAGCGGCGAGTATGTAAGATCATAATATGATATAGAGTAATTGTTAACTTTACTGTATTTGCCAGATCCTGTGCGTAGGCGTGTCGGCGCGGGTGCCTCGGCAACCGCGCCGACTTAACACAATATTACAGTGATTTTTTTAATAAAAGATTTTTATAGACTAGACTCCTGTTTTTATTTATTGAAACGCACCCTACACACAACGCGTCTTTCGGTCCAGTTCAGTTTGAGTATGGTTTCCGCACTTTATGCGAACAAATGTGCCAAAACCCATTGGTGGGCTTATTCCAACCAGACCCACTCCTCAAAAACTTATAAATTTGTTGATAGACCTGAGCATTCAGCATCCGCCGTTTTTAATTTTTTTGTCTTACTTCAGTTTAAACAAATTTAAACTATGCTCGCTTATTGGTTTTTTGGAAGGATGTGGAACAGAGAGCAAAGTCCTCCGATGAAAAGGGAGGATCCTCCGACCAGACAGGTCGATGGCTACTGCTTGATTTCGGGCTGCCGTATATGTTCAAATTGCGCGGAGAACTTTGCGCGATGCATCATTATTCCTGTAGTTTTTATGTAACGCTATAGATGGCGCTATGCCGGCAATGGCTATATGGTTCTTAATTAATGCGTGCCAGGCCAGTGGTAGGTTGGTTCCAGTGAGTCGGAACTGTCTGCGATGATGCCCCAATGAGTCCGGGTGAGGTTATCCAGTGAGCCGGGATGACATGCTTGCTCCATTGAGTCGGAGTAATGCAGCTTTCTCCAGTGAGGCTGAGCGGTACTGTGCGACGTAGGGCTTGACTGCTGGCGTCAACCAGAAGAGGTTCTTGATGGCTCTTCATGTGACTGGCCGAAGGTGCAGGTGCTTAGCCAAGGTCGCTTATGAGGCTGAGGGTGATGACCAGGTTTATGTCCAGGAAGTAATGCTGGGGTCAGGGTACCTGTAGGGCTTTAAAGCCGTGGATGCTGGCTGTATGGCTCGCTGCTCGAAAGCTTGAGGAAGTAATGATGACATCAAGAAGTAGTAGTTGCACGAAGGTCGCGCTGACATTCTTCGTCGAGGGTCACCAGTTTGGAGGGATGTGGAACAGAGAGTAATGAACGATGTTATGGTGTGCAGGTTCCCAGCGAGCGGCGGGCGGCACGGGCATAGCTCCGTTGAAAAGGGAGGATTTTCCGACCAGACAGGTGTTGTCTGGTGGGCTACTGCCCGATATTTGATTTCGGGCTGCCGTATATGTTCAAATCGCGCGGAGAACTTTGATTACGTGATGAAGTATTCCTGTAGTTCTTGTATGATAAGACAGAACTATACAGCACTATTTCTTTCTCACAGGAACCGAATCATGAAAGTATTCGCATTCAAAACTGCATTAATTGGGTAGAAAACTTTTTTTATCTATAATACAAAAATGAACCGCAAAATGTGTAGGTAGGCGCATAAATCAACAACTCCTGGACCGATTTTACCATTTCTTTTTTTGTTGTTGATTATAGTCAAGTCCTTATAAAAAAAAAATAGGGTAATCAGTGGACATGAGAGAAGCCGAGGGTAAAAGCTAGTTGTTAATAGGTTTGTGCTTGACCGCTATGTCAGTTCACATTAAAATTTACCTTAGAAAAAGGGTAACCAGTTGATGGCTTTTTAACCTCAGAGCGGAGTTTTATCCAGATTCAGAAAAAGACAAAAACTCACCACAATAATATTTATTTAAAAACAAAATAAATTAATTAAAAAGTACAAAACACCACATTTCTGTCGTGCTTCTGCTATAATAAAATTTGTAAAATAACAATATATAATATTAATTAGCAATAGTTAAATAAAATTTATAAATATGTAAATAAATCTATATCGTGGATATAAAAATCTTATTCACTACATAAATAGTGATGAATTTAGCAATCGTTTATAACATCGTCGATTTTTAAAGCTTTTTAGATTTTTTAAAAATAAGTAGGTATAAATAAAAAAAATTGATAATTAAATTTCCTTTTTTTTAGAAAATTTAAAAATTTTTTCATTCAGGATTTCAATTAGGATTCGTTATATTTTTTGGGAGACACAAGCTGTTACAACTTACGAACTGGCCCCCTAGCCAAGTCACGATCGTTTCGTTAATGTAGAACGCTTCGAGTTGGCCACGCCCCAATTCCTTTATTATGACGTCATCTTAACGCCCAGTCACGTGGTCAGAACAAAGTAATTTAAGGCGCGGCCAATTATAGCATTCGACGTTAACGAAAAAATCGCGACTTGGCTGGTAATTTTCAAATATTATTAACAAAAACATATCTTTTTAAAACCTCGTCGATTGTTCGCGGACAATAATACTTTTTCTAGAATACAACTTTTTCGGGACGGCCGGAAGTCGTTGCGTAGCCGCCCCATCGTCACGCACAATCTTAAATATCTCCGCAAGTTCCGGCACAGCGCTAACAGACGCCCTCAGTAAACGCGCTCTTTGTCGCATTTTCTCTACTGCCCTTTCACGAGCTCTATCTTGTGCAGACGAATCAGAACTGAAATCCGAGTCTGGCGTGGGGGAACTGTAATTATCTAGAAAATCGAAATCAGTAGCCGTTGTTGAAGGACGATAATATTTAGATACTTCTGTTGACTGGGTCTTCATCAAATCATTCATTAAGATCATATCGTCCGAGAAACAAGTACACAGCTCTTCATATTGTTCATCTTTATATTGAGTGGCGACGTCTCTGGTCCTGGCTGGCCCTTTAGTTTCTATCGGAGAATCAATGCGTCCTCTAGCCGTTTTTACCAATTTCTTTAAAGTATCAAACGAACATGTTTCATAGTTAGGTAAATGAGCAGGTCCATCAAAGACTCCCTGTTTTTTCATGTAAACTGGCAAGTGATCCTCCAAATGTTTTTTTGAAGTTTTACTGCATGTACACCGTTTAGGCTTAATGGACTTCAAATATGTCTCTATTCTAGGTTCTCTTGTATGATCTTCGCGGGTCGTTTTGCTAATATTCCAAGAGGACGTCTGTCGCGAAACGTTTTGTTTATTTTCCGTTTTTATAAACGAGTCACTGGCTGTTGCTCGATTTTTACAATAGCAATAAGGTAGCTTGCAGGCACTGCATAGCATAGTAGTGTCTCCTGTGTTTGTTACTTCTTGACGCAATAGTTGTAACAAAGAACTTTCTAGCTTAAGTTCTGACAAGTATTGTGATGGTGTATATTTGACAGGAACATCATATTCATACACGTGGTTGTCTATGAAATCCGCATCATCTCCACGTTCGCCGTGTATGTATTGCTTAACTTTGTCGGTGAACTGTTCAAAATTATCGCAAGCTGCATAGATACACCGCTTGTTTACAACAATCACTGGCATTTGAGATGCACTAGACGTGCAACGTTTCGGACAAAGATCTCTGTCAAGATGAGGTTCATCTTTTTTGCGACTTTTATCGCAGAAAAGATAGAATGGATGTACGCCGGGACTAGGACCTTCATAACTTTCCTTTACCTCGAATATACTTTCAGCGCTCGGATTTTCAAGGGCTTCGTCCAGCTGTAAAAGCATCAGCTTTTCCATATTAATAAAGAAATCTGCTTGGTCTGGCATCAAACTAAGACAATAGGACACATACATTCGGAAATAATTGAGGACATGCCACACTTTCTTTTGCCATACTGATTCAAACTCTAACTGCAGTTTCTCTTTAAGTCCTCGACCAGTAATTTCATATTCTTTCTTTGCTATTTCGGCCGACAAAAATTTGACTTTTTTCTTGTGTATGTGATCGGAAAGCTCAATATCTTTTTTACATTCTTCCTGCTCTTTCAAAGCAACATAAACTTGACAAGCCAGTCGTCGGCACTCCCAGAACTGTCTACCTTGCTCAATATTAAGATGTTTTTCTACATTGAGATCATGTAGTGAATCTCTCAATTTCTCGCGATCCCTGGCTAACGTTTCAACAAATTCTCCCCTAATTTTTAACTTTTCTATCTCCAGTCTATTCGTGAATATGTCATATAATTCAGTTGCTTGATTTTTTACTAAGGTTTGGTATTTGTCTTGCATTTTTTGAAATGCCTCATTTTTTATTCTATTAATTTCACTAGTTGTCGCATCAAACATGACATTCTCAACATTAGTGATAGCCACGGAGTATAAACTTGCAAATTCATCGCAATATGCTCGAATTTTGAGGCTGTTTTTAATAGACTCTTTGGCAGCACAGTCATTAAATATTTGTTCGCATTTGTCTTCAATTAATCTTCTCCATTTCTTGTCGTTGACAGAAAGCATTTTGTTCTTTTCTAATTTCATGGATTTACGTCGATGTTCAAGCAATTTCATACAAATTTCTTCAATACCGAGATAATTTAATTTGGACAAATACTCCTTTTTTAAAGGTTTTAACACCGTTCTGCCTTTTAAAAGTTCTTCAGGTGGTGCGTACCAGTCGCCTCCACCTCCTTTCAGTAGAGGCTCTAGCCCTGCTATCACTTTAAGATTCGGAGTCATGCTGTCAAAATAAAGGGCTGCAAGCGGTTCAGACATCTTTTTCTTCATCATACTCTGAGAGGGAACCTCTTGTGTTTCTAAAAAATATTGTCTTAAACGATAGTTGTCACTCATCAGATGGTCCATAGTAGCTGATGAAATATACTTTTACTATAAATTATTATAAAAGTAAAAGTCTCACAAATTTTACAAAAATACAATAAAATTCTTACAAACAACACATTCTCAAAACGTTTTTGTTTTTTTTTTTTAATTTTACATAATTATCAATCAAATGTCATGATGATAACTTCATGAAACAAAATAAAGTAAAAAATATGTATTGAACCAAAGAGATCATCACATTATAGAGGTACTGTTTTAAAATACAGGTTTGATAAAGTGCTAATTATAATATAGACGTGAAATTTTGTAATTAGGCTTGGGATTGTGATACCTACACATAGGTATAAGAGTCACAAGCCGTTTCAGTTTGTTATTATTATTTTGTGGAATCTTTCTCCGGTCATATGGGATTGTCATCCCACCGGACTTAGAGACTAAGTAAGCAGAGAATGACCTGAGTTTGCGCAATAATCTATTCTGCGTACTTGGTTAATCTGTGTTGAGATTGACCAACGTGATCAAAATTCGGTTTGGCGGAACATTTTAATAAAAAGAAATATTGTAAACGCCGGGTTGCCAGAACACAATGGCTCTCAATCCATAGATATTAAGGACCTAGTGAAGCGCATAATACATTCGATTACGTTACACCTGGCTTCGAGACCTTTAATAAGCACCTCTCTGTCATAGGAGTTACAGACAGACCACTGTGCAGAGCATGCATGGAGGAGGACGAGACAGCAGCGCACCTAAGTTGCGATGGTCATTGGATACAGGGCGAAGCACTTCGGAAAACCCTTCGGTACCCTCCGTGAAATGGTCAGAAACAACAAGGCGCTGCTGGCCTTCATTGAGGAGCTGGGGTGGACCTAATGACACACTTATCCCACCCGTACGCAAAATACGCGCTTCAGTCGTGGAGTTGCGGACATCTGCCCGAAATACCATACAATACTTTTGATGCCAAAAATCATTAAATACTTCGTTCTGTGTGCCCACAACCCGCCTCCCGAGTTCTTATTATACGTAACTATTCTTCAAGTACACTATTACCATGTGTTAAATTTTATGAGAAAGAGACATACAATAGAGGAGCTAAACATTTAACCCCTGTAACATTTCAGTTTAGGTTATAAGACGGATCAGTTGGAAACAGAGCTCGCGTTACCACTGCTATAGCGTACTTGTCTTTTTTAAGATTTTCCTTTTTTTCACGACCTGCGAAAGATTTCATTGGTTGTTTTTGATTGGGCTAATCTGATGAAGTTTTTCAAGGAATGAAAAATATAGTCTTGTAACTAAATAAAATAATTTACTTAAAAGCATGCAAATAAAAACAATCGAAACATACGAGCTGTGTAGAAAACGAAAACCAAAATTTGAATATTTATCCTTTTTCTTTTACATTAAATATTTCTGTTAGTTCCGGAGTATCTTTAATCAATTTCCTTAAAGAATGTGCTCTATCAATTGCAAATGAACTCTGCGTAGCTTTCATGAAGGAAGGTGACACTTTTCCAAAACTGAAGTGATTCTCTGTTCTTACCTTTTCAAATGAATCTATATTGTTATGTGAGGAACATGTGCACAAAAAGTTAAATTGTTCATCTGAATACTGGGTACTTATGTCTTTAGTTTTGAATATTGGAACAATTGGAGAGGGATCCCTTTCTGGTCTCGAGCGTTTAACCAATTTCTTTAGAGCTTCTTCTGAACACGTTTCATAGTTTCCTAATTCCAGAGTATCAAACTTAGAAGTTTTTCTCATATACATTGGGAGATGTTCAACTAATTGTTTTTTACAGCTCTTGCCACATCCACAAACTTTAGGCTCAATTTGTTTCAAGTATCTCTCTAACCTTGGTTCTCTCGCATGCTCCAATCGGTTTATATTTGCTGATGTGTCTGCTGTGTTGTTTGTTTGTGACTGGACCATGGGCATAATTTGCTCTTTACTTTTCTCCCTTGGTTTCATGGTCTTTTTAACCTCCTCAGCGGATGTATTGGAACAATGAGGCATGTCGTGAGCAGTAACAGGTACTTTCTTAATATTGGACTTGTTATGTAGCAATATTTGTAACAAAGAACTTGCCAACTTTGTTTCTAACAATTGTTGCGAGGTTGTGTACTGTACTGGCACAAAATCCTCATATACAAGGTCATCTTCGATGTCCGTGTCGTCTCCACGATTACCATGGATGTACTCCTTTGGCTTGTTGCTGAACTGCTCGAAATTGTTACAAACTGTGTACAAACATCGCTTGTTAACAACAATCACTGGTACTTTCGAAGCACTTGACGTGTCACTATGTTTTGGACACAGATTTAGTGCCACTTGAGCTTTATAACCTCTGTCACAGAACAGATAGAAAGGCTTAGGTTGTGGGACAGGCGTATTGCTTTGTTTCTCTTCTACTGCAATAGTACTTTCAGCGATTGGGTTTTCCAGGATTTCACTAAACTGCAACAACAATAACTTTTCCATATTTATGAAAAAGTCAGCATGATCCGGTAGCATGTTAAGACAGTACGAAATAAACAATTGAAAGTTCTTCACGACATGCCTTGCTTTTTGTAACCAATTGGAATACCTCTCCTGTATTTTCCTCTCCTTCTGCTCGACGAAACTAGTTTCAAAGTTTAATAAGTCACTGGCTTTTGTAAGATGCTTAACGTATTTCTTCTGTTGTTGATTTTTCTTTTCTATTTCTTTAAAACATTCGTCTTTCTCTTTTAAGTAACCGTAAATTTGGCATGATGTCTTTTGGTGTTCGAGAAGTGTTCTTAATTTTTCTGCAGCTATATGTTTATCAACGTTTAGATCGTAGAGTGTTTTGGTCGTTTCCGTGCGACATGTTCCTAAATTTTCAATAAACTTAGCTTTTAATCTTGCCTTTTCCTGTTTAAGTTTTACTGTGGCGTCATAGGTAATTAAAAGAGCTTGAGACTTACAAAGAACACTATAGCGATTCTTCATTCTAAGAACAGTTTCTTCTAGTGATATTTTGAAATGATTTATAAGCCCTTCGTGGAAAATCGATCTCATGTTATTTAAAGAAGTTTGATATATAGCAGAAAATAAATCAAAAACATACTTTATGTTATCAGTGTTATTTTGAGGCAGCAGATTTGCATTTTTATTCGATTGTTCAAGCCTAAATTTTTCGACTCTATTTTTCCAAACATTATTAGATTCTTGCAGCATATCTTTCGGGAGATTCTTGTAATGGGCGATGATGATTTGGAATCCTAGGTGTTCAATGCCGAAATGGTTGATTTTATGCAAAATTTCATGGGCCAACGGTTTCAACACCGCTCTGTTTTCGCCCAGAATTTCTTTTGGATAAACGTACCAGTCTCTTCCTCCTCCTTTCAGTGGAGGTTCTAAACCCACGAGTACTTTAAGCTTAGGATTAATAAACTTGAACAATAAAGCTGCAAAATTCGAAGTCGTGTATCGCTTTAGCACACTTTGTACTGGAACATGTTGTTCTTGCAAATAATATTGTCGTAACCGATAATTTTCACTGAAACTATACATTGCTAGTAATTTTGTTATTGTATATTTACAATTTCTTTAAAATAACATTTTTTTTGTAATTTTTTATAGCACTAAATCAATAATTACGAATGCATTTGACAACACTTTAATTTTTACAACGCAGCAGACATCTGAATAACCTAAACCCAGCGAGATTCGACCATGGAACAAAAAGGTCTATATGCTTTTTGGTTATCAAAGTCAAAGCCTGGATTACATAAAAAAAAACTTCAACTATAAACTGGTTTTCCAGTCCATTGATAAATGATATTTATTTTTACAAATAGGTTTTCCATACCTAACACTTATACATGTAATTTTTTTGTCAGTTTAAACTAGATGAATACATTGAGATTGTAGCAACATTTAAGCCGCCACCTACCAACTAAAGATAAAACCAAAAACAAAAAAAGAATAACACTAAAACCTAACACTATTAATAGATATTTAAATCTACTAACCAGTGAACTATAAATACTTTTATACCTACTAAATCTAACTACGTATACTACAAAAACAAAAAATACACTCAGGCGTCAAAGTACTCCTCCACATCGCTGTCATTCGGAAATATGACCAGAAGGCTGGCAGCATTGGCACGTTGAATGGCAATCATCTTCATAAACACATAAATACATCCCAAAACAATTGCAACTATCGGGTTGCTCAGAGCAAACGCAACACACGTCTGGGAGGAGGACCATCCATTTTTAATGGAGGATCGTGGAAATTCCGTGATCCAAACTCCTTGTTCCGCAAATCCGCACGCCTCTTTATGATTTAATGAACAAAGAGGATATTGTTTGTATTATCAATGTTTTTACACAGTAGATTCAATCCTCGGTGAGCTATCCATTGCTTACTATCCACAAGCCCGCGCCTACGTTGGCTGGAAATCGGGATCAAGTTACTACAGGCTAGGGTGTGAGAGTCGTTCTTTCGCGAGGGCGGCCGCTTCTTTTACTATCATTACTGCTTCGCAGGAGACGAAAGCCTGCCATTCCTCCTTGATCAGGATCACAGCCGGTGGTAGGTAGCAAGACCCAGCGCGAGAGATCGCTGCCGCCAATAGTACCTATAGGCGGTAGCGATTATTAATAAAACAATTTTACTCATATATTAAACGTTTATTAAAGAGACATTAAAATAATATAAACTTTAAAACCATTCTAAACCTATTTAAAAATACTAAAAAGGAATATATTATCAAACTATTCGAATACACAATGTTTTCTAGAAAGTATTTCTTTTATTTCAGTTAATTCAATAAGATTCCTCAAGGATTGTGCTCTGGACATTGCAAATGAATCCGTCATCTTTGTCAGATACGAGGAAGACACGCTATCTCTATACGTGTCCGTGTGAGCTAAACTAAGCGTTTTTAGATCTATGGAGAAACGGCTTAAATCTCTATCAGCAAAACAAGTGCATAACGTGTCATATTCTTCATCCACACACTGAGTACCCATATCTTTGGTCTTAGCTGGGAATTGAACTGGAGAAATCACAGGTCTTCTGGTTGCTTTAACCAATTTCTTAAGCTCCTCTATAGAACATATCTCATAACCTGGTATCTCAGGTGCTCCATAACTCATTCGTCTCATATACACAGGTAAATTTACAGACAAATGCTTCTTGGCCGTTTTAGCACAACTACACATTTTAGGTTCGATGTGTCTAAGGTAACTATTCCATTTCGGTTCTCTTTCGTGATCCAATTTTACATTTCTGCCAACCAAATGTATTTTATCGTGTGATGCCTCATCTATTTTCTCATTGCCTAGTACAGCTACAGCAACAGCGGGCTGGCATGTAACTGGACACGGAACACACCAAGGCAACCCGCAGGAGTCACACATAACAGGAGCTTTATCCTCGTCTATTTCCATATTTCCCAATTCTTGTTGCAGTATTTGTAGTAAAGAACTTTCTAACTTTAATTCTTTCAGTTTTTGGGAAGATCCATACTTTACTGGCACAAAATGCTCATAGACATTGTCATCTTCAAAATCAGCGTCGTCTCCACGATTACCGTGGAGAAATTCTCTAATCTTGTTACGGAACTGTTCGAAATTGTCGCAAGCGGCGTACAGACATCGCTTATTGACAATAATCGCTGGTAAATCCGAAGGGGTCGAAATACCACTACGTTTCGGACATAGATCTTCTTGAACTGGAGCTTTATAACTTCTGTCGCAAAACAGGTAGAAAGGCTTGATTTGTGGGACTGGCGTATGGAATAGTTCTCTTTCTTCTTCAATAATGCTGGAAGCTTCCGGGTCTTCAAGAGTTTCGTTCAATTGTAAAAGCATTAGTTTCTCCATGTTTATAAAAAACTCTGCATGATCCGGAAGCATTTGTAAACAATACAACACGAATCTTTGAAATGATTTCACAACAAGACAGACTTTCTTTCGCCAAATATCGCAAAATTCTAGTCGCTTCAATTCTTTCTTACCCGCAAGATGGATTTCGTAGTCTTTCATTTGTATTGTGTCCTGCAGAATGCCAACTTTTTTCTTTTGCTTTCGTTCTAATTTTTCTATTTCGTATGAACACGTTTCTCGCTCCTTGAGAGCAACGTAAACTCCACAAGCTAGATTTTGACATTGGAGGTAATGTCTTAAACTTTCTACAGCCCTATGTTTATCAAAGTTTAAATCATGAATTTTGTCGGCCATGCTTGTGTGAATAGCTTCCACCTTTTTCATGAATTCATCTTTTAGTTGATTTTTTTTCTCCTGAAGCTTCTTCTCGTATGCGTCGTAGAGCAAAGTTGCTTGATGTTTTAAAATGGTTGAGTATTTATATTTCATTTCAAGTATTGCATTTTCTCTAGTATTTTTTATTTCGGTAATGGCTGATTCATGAAATAAAATTTCAATTTTAGCCATTGTCCGTTGGTATAGTAAAGAGAAACGGTCAAAACCTTCGATTAAATGTTTAGTATTCGATTTGGTCGCTGCTGCTGCAAGGTCGTCAAATAGCTCACTAGTGGTTTTAGTGATATCTTTTCTCCATTTCTCATCTGAATCCTGCAGTGCTTGCTCTATTTCTGCATCCATCGCTTTACGATGATTCGAAAATAATGTTGTACCAACGCTTATGACACCTTGATGGTTTAATTTGCTTAATACATTTTTTTTTATTGGTTTCAATACTGCTCGGCTATTTAATAGGTCCTCTGGCGGTTGATACCAATCACCACCTCCGCCTTTAAGCGGAGGTTCTAGACCCGCAAGTTCTTTGATTCTCGGCTTCATAGACTTGAAGTATACATCAGCAAGGGGAGGAGTCATTGTCTTCTTGATCACACTGATAGTCGGTACTTGTTCTTGACGTAAATAACATTGTCTTAAATAGTAGTTGTCACTATACCTAGCCATTGCGAATATTTGTCTAATATATTACCATAAATATGTTCTGAAACTTTAAATAATAATTATACAAAGTTACTTTATCGAAACTAAAGCCATATAAACGTTTAGATTATTTATATTGAATCTATGAAGTTGCTTAGCAACTCGATGACAATTCTTTGAAAAAACTATTTAACCGTTAAAAAAAAATCACAGACGTCTATAATACACTTCTCATCAAAAAAATCGAAACACCTTGCAAGTTTACGTTTTGTCAGGATTATCAGAAAAATGTGTACATTTAGGAATAAATGTTAAATATCGTTTAATAGTGAGTAATATGAGCTTATCAAATCTTAATGTTAATGTTCTAAATTTAAATGAATTTTTCATAGGTTTCGTATTTTGTTAAATGAGTCATTTTTATTCCGTATGGAGTATAAAGGAAATGGATAAAACAACACACGTAAATGAAAAAAAAAGCTAAAAAACGTTTATTTAATAACTTGTATTCCCTCCCCGAGCTCTAATTACTGCTTCCATACGGTTCTTCATCGATCGGATGAGAGTCACGATCACATGCTGTGGTATATTGTCCCATTCCTCTTGGATTGCATCTTGCAGCTGGCTAAGTGTTTCTGGGGCAGGATCTCTTGCTCGAATTCGTCTCTTTAATTCATCCCATAGATGTTCAATGGGATTCATGTCCGGGCTTCTTGCTGGCCATTCCATAATAGAGATATCGACTTCGTTAAGATAATCTCGTACGACGCCCGCGGTGTGAGCCCTAGCATTGTCGTGCATGAATATGAAGCCGTTGCCAATAAAATGTGCATAGGGCATCACATGAGGCTCGAGACACTCTTCGACGTACCGATGACAGTTTAGTGCAGGCAGACGTGGCCCAGACACGAAAGCAAGCTCTGTCTTACCGTCGGCGCTGATTCCTCCCCAAACCGTCCACGAACCGCCACCATAGCTGACCTTTTCTTCAATGCAGCATTGTGCATAGCGTTCTCCGTCTCTTCTGTAGACCTTGTTCCTTCCGTCGTTACCATACAGCATAATTTTACACTCATCAGAAAAGAGAACTTTGCTCCACTGTAGGTATGACCAATTTAGGTGCTCACGTGCAAAGTTAAGGCGCGCTCTTCGATGGTCTGCAGTTAATTTCGGCCCATTTGCTGGCTTATGCGGTACCAGTCCACGATCCTTCAACCTTCTTCTAATTGTAGAGTCACTTACAGCCACCCTTCGTACAACACGAAGCCGCTGCTGCAGTTGAAAAGCGTTAAGGCGTCGATTTCTTAAAGAAGTTGTTACAATAAATCGATCATCTCGCTCAGAAGTGACCCGATTCCTGCCAGATCCTGAACGGCGCGTGAACAAACCAGTCTCCCGATAACGTTTATAGACTCTATGAACAGATGACAGGCTTAGATGCAGTCTTGCAGCCACAACACGCTGACTAAGGCCAGAATCCAGCAATGCCACAACTTGGGCGGCTTCTGTGGGCGAAGTATCCATACGTTTTAGAAAAAAAACCTTTTTTCAGACGTCCCAAAGTCACAGTATTGAAATAAAAAACAAAAAGTTTAAGGATAGGCGCCAATTTTTAGTTTTTAAACGCTAAATGTACTCCAACCCTAAACACACATTTGTCTCAAAACAGTGATTCATTTCGTTTATAAGATAAACAAATGAAATTCTAATTTTGAATTTAGAATTTTCGCTTATTACTGTAATGGCCAAACTGCCAGCTATAATATATGTATTTTTTTTTCATCGTATGAATTCTTTTTTGTGTTAAATTCGGACAGAAACAATGAAAACGGAAGTGTTTCGATTTTTTTGATGAGAAGTTTATAGACTTCTATTCTAATACTGTACTCTTTGCACAGACGTCTGTAGGTCCACAGTTCGTTCGGAATTGACACATTATTCCCCAATAGGACTTCAGAAGATGGCGCGAGTATTCCACGTGTCCTTCTTAAATTTAACGTCTTTTACAATAACAACTCATTAACGCTGTATAATTATTTATACAAAGTTGATGAGCCGATACTAGCCCAGAACAGCACATGCCGGATATCGCTGCCCCTAGTTCAATAGTAAGATATTTTGACCGAACTATGTTTAATCATAATTTTATGAGTCTGTCGGTGTACGTCCAGCGCATCTACCTCGACCCTACGTTTAATGCTGTTGGTTTTAGTGTCGGTTCATTGCGAGTCCCACCTTGAGGCTAGCCGTGCTCAGTTCTTGGGAGTATTGTTTATACACTTCTCATCAAAAAAATCGAAACACCTTGCAAGTTTACGTTTTGTCAGGATTATCAGAAAAATGTGTACATTTAGGAATAAATGTTAAATGTCGTTTAATAGTGAGTAATATGAGCTTATCAAATCTTAATGTTAATGTTCTAAATTTAAATGAATTTATCATAGGTTTCGTATTTTGTTAAATGAGTCATTTTTATTCCGTATGGAGTATAAAGGAAATGGATAAAACAACACACGTAAATGAAAAAAAAAGCTAAAAAACGTTTATTTAATAACTTGTATTCCCTCCCCGAGCTCTAATTACTGCTTCCATACGGTTCTTCATCGATCGGATGAGAGTCACGATCACATGCTGTGGTATATTGTCCCATTCCTCTTGGATTGCATCTTGCAGCTGGCTAAGTGTTTCTGGGGCAGGATCTCTTGCTCGAATTCGTCTCTTTAATTCATCCCATAGATGTTCAATGGGATTCATGTCCGGGCTTCTTGCTGGCCATTCCATAATAGAGATATCGACTTCGTTAAGATAATCTCGTACGACGCCCGCGGTGTGAGCCCTAGCATTGTCGTGCATGAATATGAAGCCGTTGCCAATAAAATGTGCATAGGGCATCACATGAGGCTCGAGACACTCTTCGACGTACCGATGACAGTTTAGTGCAGGCAGACGTGGCCCAGACACGAAAGCAAGCTCTGTCTTACCGTCGGCGCTGATTCCTCCCCAAACCGTCCACGAACCGCCACCATAGCTGACCTTTTCTTCAACGCAGCATTGTGCATAGCGTTCTCCGTCTCTTCTGTAGACCTTGTTCCTTCCGTCGTTACCATACAGCATAATTTTACACTCATCAGAAAAGAGAACTTTGCTCCACTGTAGGTATGACCAATTTAGGTGCTCACGTGCAAAGTTAAGGCGCGCTCTTCGATGGTCTGCAGTTAATTTCGGCCCATTTGCTGGCTTATGCGGTACCAGTCCACGATCCTTCAACCTTCTTCTAATTGTAGAGTCACTTACAGCCACCCTTCGTACAACACGAAGCCGCTGCTGCAGTTGAAAAGCGTTAAGGCGTCGATTTCTTAAAGAAGTTGTTACAATAAATCGATCATCTCGCTCAGAAGTGACCCGATTCCTGCCAGATCCTGAACGGCGCGTGAACAAACCAGTCTCCCGATAACGTTTATAGACTCTATGAACAGATGACAGGCTTAGATGCAGTCTTGCAGCCACAACACGCTGACTAAGGCCAGAATCCAGCAATGCCACAACTTGGGCGGCTTCTGTGGGCGAAGTATCCATACGTTTTAGAAAAAAAACCTTTTTTCAGACGTCCCAAAGTCACAGTATTGAAATAAAAAACAAAAAGTTTAAGGATAGGCGCCAATTTTTAGTTTTTAAACGCTAAATGTACTCCAACCCTAAACACACATTTGTCTCAAAACAGTGATTCATTTCGTTTATAAGATAAACAAATGAAATTCTAATTTTGAATTTAGAATTTTCGCTTATTACTGTAATGGCCAAACTGCCAGCTATAATATATGTATTTTTTTTCATCGTATGAATTCTTTTTTGTGTTAAATTCGGACAGAAACAATGAAAACGGAAGTGTTTCGATTTTTTTGATGAGAAGTTTAGTTCCTGATAGATTCATGGAACAAAAAGGATGATGTCGTCGGTGAATCGGATATTTTTTAGCCTGTTGTTGCCGACATCAATGCTCATGGGCCCTGGAAGCGCGGTGAAGCACAACTGAAGAAAATATACACCTTAACTACCTTGACATACGGTCTACAAAAGAATAAATACGCATTAAGGTTTATATTAAACTGTTGTCTTCAATTGCGCTCCGCCTTGCGCTCGGCCTAGTGTCCCATGAGGCTGCCAGTGACTTAAATACCTCCTCCAATGTCCTTATAAGTAAACTTCAGTTTATATTAAGTTTTTATTATAATTAAAATAAAATAACAAGAAAGCTTTAGTATGTACCTACCTGGTTAAAAACTTACCGTTCCTAAACTATTAAAAAATATATTCACTATTACAAGTAAACATTAATCAATTAATTTAAAAACTTACACTATGTAAACTTATAAAAAAATTATGTATATACTTGTTAAAAATCACAATTATCACCCTTCTTAAACATAAATTTAAGCTCTGATAAATTTTGGACAAGTTTTTTCAAAGACTGTGCTCGGGAAATAGCGAACGAACTTACTCGCCTTGACAAAAATGATGGCGACATTGTATCAAAATTATACTTTGGACTAACAATAAGTTGCACATTGTTCAAAAATTTTGTTAATTCATCATCAGAGTAACACGTGCACATCTCCTCAATGAGCGGGTCGTAATATTGAATACCCACGTCTCTGGTCTTTGACGACATTGATACAGGTACGAGAGGATATCCCCTCTTTTTAACTTTCCTTGCCTTTTCCACCAAGGTCTTAAGCTCCTCGATAGAACACATCTCATAACCAGGCATCTCAGGTTGCTCATACCTCATTTGTCTCATATATAAAGGTACATTTTCAGGCAAATGCTTCTTGGTCGTTTTAGCACAACTACACACTTTGGGTCTGACGTATTTACAGAAACTGTCCCATTTTGGTTCTCTTTCGTGATCCAATTTCACACTTCTGCCAATCAAATGTAATTTCTCGTATGATACCTTCGAAGATGTTATTGTCGAAGATGGTATTGACGAAGATCCCGGTTTGTTTTTCTTAACGTCGTATACCGGTACAGCGGGCGGGGACGGAACTGGACACGGTACACACCAGGGCAACCCGCACGAGTGACACTTAACAGGAGCTTTATCCTCATCCATTTCCAAGTTTGTCACTTCTTGTTGCAGTACTTGCAGTAAAGAACTTTCTAACTTTAATTCAAACAGTTTTTGGGACGATCCATACTTTACTGGAACAAGCTGTTCGTAAACATTATCGTCTTGGAAATCAGCGTCGTCTCCACGTTTACCATGGATGAACTCTCTTATTTTGTTACCGAACTTCTCGAAATTGTCGCAAGCGGCGTAAAGACATCGTTTGTTAACAATAATCACAGGTATCCCTGAAGGAGTCGAAGTACCACTATGTTTTGGACAAAGATTTCGTTCCGCTTGAGCTTTATAACCTCGGTCACAGAACAGATAAAACGGCTTAGGTTGTGGGACAGGCGTATGGAATTGTTCAGTTTCTTCTTCGATGATGCTGGCAACTTCCGGGTCTTCAAGAGTTTCGTTCAATTGTAAAAGCATCAGTTTCTCCAAATTAATAAAGAACTCTGCGTGTTCCGGAAGCATATGTAAACAGTACGACACAAACATTTGAAACGATTTCAAAACATGGCAGACTTTCTTTCGCCAAATATTGCGGAATTCTTCTCGCTTTTTTTCTTTCTCTTGCTCTAGATAGATTTCAAAGTCTTGCATTTGTATTGTTTCTGTCATAAAGTCAACTTTTTTCTTTTGTATTCGTTTCAACATTTTTATTTCTTGTGAGCACTCTTCTCGCTCCTTGAGAGCAATATAAACTGCACAAGCTAGATTTTGACTTCGGAGGCAATGTTTTAATGTTTCTATAGCCCTATGTTTATCAACGTTTAGATCATGAATTGTATCAGCCATGTCTGTGCGGGTAACTTCTAGATTATGCGTGAATTCATTTTTCAGTATAAGTTTTTCCTCTTGAAGTTTTTTCTCGTATTCGTCGTAGAGTAAGGTCGCTTGGTGTTTTAAAATGGTTGAGTATTTATTTTTCATCTCAAGAATTGCATTTTCTCTAGTATTTTTTATTTCACTGATGGCAGATTCATGAAATAAAATTTCAATTTTGCCTAAGGACTGCCTATATAAATAGGTAAACCTATGAAAAAGTTTTCTTATATGTTCCGTATTCTTTTTGGTCGCTGCTGCGACGAGATCATCCCATAGCTGATTTGTCCTGACAATGATATTATTTCTCCAGTCGCTATCAGATTCTATTAGTGCTTGCTCTATTTGAAGATCCATTGCTTTGCGATGCTTTTGAAATAGGGCTGCTCCAATGGTTTCGACCGCAGTACTGCTCAATTTAGAAAGTATGTCCCTTCGGATAGGTTTCAATACCACTCGGCCTTCAAGTAATTCGTCTGGCGCTACGTACCAATTATTTCCTCCACCTTTAAGCCTTGGCTCAAGACCCGCAAGAACTTTGAGTTTGGGACTCATCGACTCGAAGTAGACGGCAGCAAGAGCCGGTGTCATTTTTTCTCGTATCATGCTTTGAGTCGGTACCTGTTCCCGTTGCAAGAAGCATTTTCTTAAATTGTAATTGTCGCTTAAATTGAACATAGTGACTGTGTTTAATGTTTTTTTACCGTTTACTAAATTTAGTTAAACGCAACAAAAAACATTACTTGAAACATTATGTGACTGAATGATGTCCGTCATGTCATCAATGAAAATAGAATATTTTTTCCAGTAAGAACCTTATTAGAAACATAGAAAAAAGGTTTATACCCATAGGATAAACAAGATCCACGGTTTATTTTAAAATCTTGTATGACATAATTTAGCCGTACCTGAATAAGTTTAGAAGAAAGGGAATTTTAATTCAAATAGTTCTATTATATTCTATTTCTATTTTCTTATCTTCTGTTTTTTTTTTTTACGACTGTCAGACTTTTACTGACTAAAATAGGCTCAATATCAGTTCCCCCTAACGTGCGGCCGCCTCCTTCGCCTTCGCAGAAGGAGGTGACCGCCAGTCATTCCTCCTCGCTCCAAATCCAAACCATGGCCTTTTCGCCAGAGGACACGGCGATGCTCCACCCAAGCGGGACACTCCTCCACTGTGTCCTTTCTGCGTCATGTGGTAGGTGAGTACGCCACACTTCAAAAGTGACCATGGCGTGCCCAAATTTTTTTTTTTTTTTTATTCATGTTTTTATGACCTCCTAAACGGTTTGACCGACTTGACGTGTATATTTAAAGTCTCTGAATGGTTTGAAAATACATTTGGTCCCAGTAGGTGGCGCTGCAATCCGGGTCTTATTTTTTTTCTGACGGATTGCCATCTTTTGAACCGGACGCGACCAAACCTCCAGTTTATTATTTTTAATTAATTTTACTCAAGGGTTTACTAGGGCTACGGTCAGGGATGCGGTGTCTGGAAGTATCACTTTCTAATTGATCCAGCTGCGTAACGAGAGCTCAGGGGCCCTAGACAAGTGGCAATCGCTCCGTGTCGAATCCATTTCTAAGTTCGATTTCGCCTTAACGATGTCGACCACAAAATGGTAGACAAAGTGACATCGACTAACATATCGATAAGTCGAAGTGTTGGTTCGATAAAATAACAACTTCTTGGCTATGATTATCGAATTAAAACGTCCAATTTGACGTATAAACAACTAATAACAATTAGCGAATCGAAAACGTTTGCCCACGTGACTTTTCGAAGGCATATGTCAGTTCCATACATTTCGGAGTTTCGAATTTCGTTATCGTTAGTGAGAATGTGACTTTGTCTAAGCCCCCAGAACTGGTCACAACTCGTGGTTAATAAACTAGAAACTGCTATGAGTGTTGTCAACTCCAATAATTCCAATTCGCTAGACTCAATATCAGGAGTCGCTATCGGATCCTATCAGAGGCCAACCGGATCCAAAGAGGACCAACAAGAAGTCTCAAATAGAGGTGACGCGAGCAGGGATAGGGTAATTTTCGGGTGACGTAAGGCATCATCAGCCTTATTATGTTCCTACCAAGGGAACTCAGGGTCTATCTTTAGCAAAAGCTCTCATCTTTGGAACGGATCTCACTCAATTTAGAAATGATCCAACAGGATCATTGACTCATATACTCGTCGAGTTAAAGCTCCAAAATCTTGAGCACCGAAGCCTTCTATCGGCAGGTGGAACTCCCTGTCATTTCTAAGGAAACACTAACTCAAAGACAGGTTACTTTTAGGCAAGTTTGCTCCTTCGGCGACCACATCATAGCTTACTATCAGGTGACACAGTGAATGTCAATAATTATCTATAAGCGTTTACGAATCAGTCAAGATTGGTCTCAACTTTGCGTTAGTCGGATGCACTTAGATTATAGCCTAAAAATGCGGAAACTCCGCAACTTTGGTGAAAGTGTCTAAACACACTATGCCGAACGTACGCGACCGAAGTTCCGCGGCTGATTTTACGTTCCAACGTATTCGGCTGATATGACACACCATAAGTGCCGAACTTACGCGGCAGAAATTCAGTTGCGCAATTTTGTGTGTATATTCAGTGTATCGAGCGCTGTCGTGGCGTCGTGTCGTGTTATCTAAACAGCCGGACAGACAAATGCAAAATAAAACTCTGAACTTCTACTATGTGTTCTACAGAATACGTTGCCGCCGAATTTCCGCTGAACTTACGCCCGACTGAAGTTCGGCTGTACGCTATAACGCAACGTAACTTCGGCATAATGTGTCGCCAGTAATTCAAATAGCACTGCAGGCGTAATCATGCCGAACTTCCGTCGCGTATCCTCGGCATAGTGTGTTTAGACACAAAGGGTAGCTACCGTCGGATCTTGGCGAGTCTGAAGTTAGGCTCTGCGAATTTTAGCGCTTGAAAACTCGCACAAAAATAAATGGATTAAACAAATATAATTATGCGATTTGCATATGTTATCGCTGTTAAAAACTGTTATAGGCATTGATTTTTTTTATCTTTATATTAAAATTTGTATGAATTTTCAAGCGCTAAAATTCGCAGGGCCTAACTACAGACACTCCAAGATCCTACGGCCGTACTGTAACAAAACTGGTAAGCCAACTGTCTTCAGAAACTTGAAGCTTGTTTGCATTCTCTACAAAAACGATAGTCCTATCGGAATAATACATTTTGATACAAGTGCAGGAAGTTTGTCATTGCGACCGACGCGAAATTCGCACGAGCCGTAGGCGAGTGTGTTATGGAGCCGAGGGCTGCAATGACAAATCTGCACGTGTGTCAAACGACGTTTTTCAATACACTTACGACTTGTGAAATAAAGAAAGAAAGAAAAATGTTTAATCGTATCTCAAACATACAGTAGAAATATAATTATACAGTACCTAGTAATAGCATTCAAATCTGCTCTGAACAGTTTCTAATTTTGTGGGGGTCGTTCAGCGCCCGTGGGGGACGCCTCGCGCCTGATTCGATAAATGAAGTAAAAAAAAATCACTCTTAACCGTGACGATAAGGAAGGAATAAAAAAGCCCTTGTTGTGATAAACTCAAAAAAGCACTTGGGTGATATACATGCTATATTGAACGTAATAGGAGTGCGATAAGAGGCAGTTTTCGAGTAAGTGTATTGAAAAGGATTTTTCGGTGCTTGGAAGAACGTCTTTCTTTCCTGAATAATAAATTGTAGCAGTTTTTTTACACCTAATTCAATTCTGCACCGAAGACATGTTTTAACAATACAACGTTTAAAAAAGTGCTGCAGAATGTGTTAAAACGAAAGTTGGAATTGCCGTCTGCATCTACAAGAAAGATGGAACACTCCTTGTGCTTTAGGATACTGCGAAACACCAATAAAACAAAGCAATACGAATCAAAAATATGCTTTTATCTATACAAATTATAAATACTTTATTTTGCTTAATTATTAAATTCAGTTCTTCTTACAACTAAGTAACTTCTCCAACAGCCATCTGTTGTAACAACGTCATGACGTGACAGAACCGCTCTCTGATCTCCGAGGCTGACCGGTGCGGCAACAGCTCCCGGATGCGGCAGAACACCTGCTCCGAGCCTGGCTCACCCTTCAGAACTTGTAACATAGTTTTGTCTTCTTCTCTCGTCCAACTACCACTCCTCTCCTTCTTCTCCACTTTTTTCGGCTCCATACTTACGACCGTCTCAATCTTCGGCTGCTTCGCTTTTGAGCCCTCATCTTTTTTCTGTATCGTGTGAGTTTTACTGTCCTTCCTCTCTCTTTTCTGCAACGTGTCCGCTTTGTTCTCTGGCTCTTTTTTGCACGTTTTACTTTTGTTATTAGTTTGCGCTTTTTTTGTTGCTTTAGGGCTCATGAGGTTAACTGAGTCTTTATGTTTTGTGTTGTCATTGACATCTTTGACGGTTTTCGTGGGTGATTTGAGTTGTTTTTTGGCCTTTTTGCCTCCTATTTTAGGATTGTTCTTGGCGTTTCGTTTGGGTGAGGCTCGCTCGTCCTCGGAGTCTGGTGGGGAGAGGAGGGTTTGCGCGGGCGCGAGGCGGCGCGCGTGCGACCGGTAGGGCTCCTTGCTGTAGGGGTAGGTGACGCTGGCCCCGCGCAGCAACCGCCCGTGCTGGACGAACACGCGCCCATGTAGGTACTGCGGAAGGAACGCAGTGTTACTCTAAACGTACGTTTAGTTCTGGCTTATATATCTTTAAAGTGTTTCTTCAATTTTCATTAGATAAGCACGTGCTTTAGTATTAGATTTATAGGTACATCTAAAAGTGTTGACAGGGGAGAAAATGTCAATAACATTGGACAAAGGCATGCCCAAGTATTCCTCTTAAGCTCTAAATTTGGGTTATACTTCTTTAAGCCCATGATTACTCTTTGCATCGATTCAGTAGTATATATCGACAGCGTCGGTTATATCATTTTCAACGCACAATTATAGCGAAACAAATGCGGGACTGTATCGATGTTGTATTGCATTAGTAGTGATGCAAAATCATGGTTATGTGGGTAAAATAAGATCTGTGGTAGTATCGTGATTGTATCGTTACTGAATCGATTAAAGCCGTGGGCGGACATGATTTAGGATTCTTTTAAACATATATCGTACACAAAGTGCAATTATTTGATTTGAATGGTTCTTCTCTAAAGGCCGCTTTTGCAACGCCGTCTTGTCTGTTAGTTTGATTTCAAAAGAGGAGATCTAAGAATAAATGAAGGACTCACCACTGTGTCTAGACTCTCCTTGGCTTCAACTTTCCTCTTGTTATCGCTCTCCTCCTCAAACTCCCACACGTCGAACCCTTTATCACTGGTTAGGAAGCTCTCGTCTATGATGTCGGTGCCCGTCTCGTAGACACTGCCGGAATTAAACGAGACTTGAAACAGTTCATCAATCTGTATGGAGCGACTTCCTAAATGACCCCGACAAACGTAAGGGGAGTTACGGAGGTCAGTCAGCCGCCTTTGGCACTACTTGGGGTCATGAGTTTATTAAGAGTTAGAAACAAATCTAAGCGATGCTACGTAGGCGATTCAACGCGAATGCGATCCCGAAGCGACGCGGCATAAATGGAGCAAAGTATTGGAGTAAGTTACCCGCGTAGTTACGCCGCGATTGCACCAAATAAAGATAGGTATAGCTTGATCTCTGTCTTATGATCATTTGTTATATGTTTGTCATCAATTAAACCAATTATGTTAAATTAATATCGATAATTGTAAGAAACTTCGATAATTACTATCGTTTTTTTTTATTCAGGCAACCCTAGGAATGTCAGTTTGACATAAGTTGCAGAGATCAAGCTATCTTTTATTAACTCTAGGTGGCCTACGTGACCAACCACACGTAGGTGTGGCACCTGCGGCAAATTAAGCGAAGCGGACACAATCAGTTGGATTGACCTTTTGGCGCGAACTCTTGTGGTACGATGCCTTGTTTTAAATAAATCGCGACTGAATGGGTGATTTTGCATGCAAGTATAAAAAGCCGCCGTCTCGCGTTGAATTCGCGTAATCTGCATCGGATTCCTTGTTAAATCGCTCCTGTTTCAATTCCGTTCCGTTGTAGCAAGCTAAAAGTTTCCGCAACCAAATGGAAAAAAAACGCCGCGCAGCGGTGTTGCCATGATCAATGTGTAAAAAAAACGCACGCGTAATTCTACTTTCACGATAATGTCATTTTTTTTTACAGAAAAACGAAAAATCACAAACCTGTCAGGAGGTCTTTCATCAGGGAACAGCGACTTGAACATGGTGGCCAGACGCGGATGGGAGCGGAGATGCGGCAAGACGCGCGTCCGCATTTCTGCGCTGCTACCACTGTTGATTCCGTTTGTGATCGCACGCAACACCTTGCGTAGAACTGTTGGCTTGCGGGATAGCGTGTTCTGGGAACAAAATAGCATTTTTTCAATTTCAATTAAAAATCTATCTTCGCTAAAAAGTAAGTCTGAAATAGGACGCCCTTAGAGTGAAATCATAATTAGGTACACTGTTAAAAAAATTGGAAGTACATGTATTTTTAAACATAGGGAATAATTACATTGTTACCGCAGTACAAAACGAAGAGTAAAATTAAATCATACGGCTTCTTATGAATATTTTCACAAAACAGAAGGATGCCACATACTTCAAATGCTTCCTTCAGATTTTCAGATTCACCCAGTGGGTAGGGACTCATTGGATGAATTTGTAAGGAAGTGTCCTTGATCATTTTTGGCACTTGTAAATTTTTAGGACCCTATTTTACCTCTACATACATTAGTTGCAAATTTTACTTATCACTACAATCGTGGTAGTGTTCTCTCTAAGGAGTGGCTAAAAACGCTACAACGTCTTCACTTAACAACGTTTTACCCGACGCAGATCCTCGCTAGACATGATGTTTCTGGAGGTACCTCTTTCGAATTGGACGGAAAGAAGTCCAAAGGGCTCGGTGGAACATAGGTAAAAGTCTGTATCGCGGAATACCACCGTGTCCTAGTGGAGCTGGCGACCTTTGGCGTACGGCCGTGGTAAATGGTCATATTCTGAAGACAGAGACTGGTAAGCAGTCACCTACTTCTGCGATACAATAATGCAAACGAAGGAAGAGTCTAAAACCGTAAGGGAACGGACTTCATCACGCCCAAACCACCGCTGCAGGAGACGCCCTGGGCATCAGGAGACACAGAGCGATTCTCTTCCACCGTATGAGCGTGTTTGCTGACGACGAACTATGGATAGTTAACCGTCCAGCCATCCGGTCAGGACTAAGCTCAAGTCGACAAAGCGAGTTTCACGCCTGCCTCAAAGAGATGTTAGTAAAACCGAAGGGAACCGTGGGTCGGACAGGGCCGATGCCTGGTGGGGCTACGGGAAATTTCCACAAACTTACTGTAGCCCTGAAACGCAAAATGCAACTCCAGAAACACAATGGGTTTAAGTCAGTAAAAGCCTGTCACGCTCTTTACCTCTACCCAAAACGAGAGGAAGCTAATATTTGATGACTTCCCATCTCAAAATAATTCCCAAATCCATAGAAAGATAACGATTTTGTTTTTATTTGACTTGTCTCCATCCACTTTTGAACAGAAATATTCACACTATATGACGCAATGCAATGTCGTGTCTTGAAAAGTTAGACGATGCCGACCTCGTAAGTGCTGCAATGCGATTTGTAATCGTGTGTATGCGTTTTGGTCCTCCAACTATGGTTTTCTTTTTCAAAATCATCCAATGACAACTCCCTCCGTTTGGCGGAGCGAGAGATCAGACTTTTACTAACTATACAACAAACTGGTATGCCTGGCATGCACTGGTAGCCTTTCATACTAGGCCCGACCCTTCCTTTAGCCCCAGTAGGCTTCGACCCTGCTGGGTCCCTAGGGTTTTCTGACAAATACTTGTCGACGACTCTGGCTCGGTTCGGTTACCGGACGATCGGACAAAGAGCTACCCATTGCTCGCCGTCCGGCGGAACGGATGCTGGGGCGTAAGCACCGTTGCCTCACGCATGCAACCTCCTCCTTTGCTAAGCAATTCTGCTTCGCAAAAAGACGCGACCGCCTGCCATTCTTCTCGCTGCTGACCATGGCCTGAACCAATGCCCGGCGCAAGAGATCGCCGCCACCGATATTCCTCACAAGGACACTGCGATGCTCTACCCAAGCGGAATACGACTTTATCGTGTGCTCTGCCGTGTCCTCCGGGCGGTCCACATATGCGGGTGACACCACTTTCGCACGAATACGGAACAAATATCTCCTGAACTTACCATGTCCGGTAAGAACCTTCGACGTGCGGAAGGTGAGGACGCCGTGAGGTTTTGCCCCTACGCGTCTAGCGTTTTGGTCATCGGACAGTGATTTGCCCGTTAACGTGTTTAACACACGCAAAGTAATAATTATAATAGTATTATAGCATACGGCAAATAAGTTGAACTAAAATGGCCGTCATTGCAATGATTATACGCATTGAATCCATCATTGAAAATATGGTAATGCGCTATGAAGGTCGATTCCCATTTTGTTTCATCTCGAGTGCCGCGTATTGTAGTCGTTTTTGACTAAATATCATTTTGAATCTATAATGAAAGTGAATATAGCTAAAATTTGGCTCTAACCCAAACTGAACAAAATAATGATATTTACTATTGTCTATTACCACTTTATACAATCATAGACAATTTACTAAATGAAAAGTAGAATTAAAAAATACTACTAAATGGTAGTTTTTTTCAACAAACACTTTGAATAAAATTACTGCTTGTAATTAATACATTCATTTAAAATTCAGGTCACTGTAACTACTTATTAAATTTAAACAGCTGAATTTAGGTAAAATGATTCATTTAACCCACAGGGAAAATTAAAACTACGTTGAAAAAACCTACCACACAACTGCAGAAGAATTCAACACAATACATACACATAAAACTAAGCATAAAACAACATACAAACTATTCGCACAGCATATTATATTACATTACTTACTTGCAACAGTTCTATGAAACCAGTCATTTGAACTAACATGAAATGATCCATGAAACGTCCAACCTGTGCGGCCTGTCCCGGCTTCAAGAACAAGAGGAACTCTTCCACTATATCTTTATGTTCTTCTCCAAATACGTTCTCTATCTTTCTATATAAATCAACTGGAGTTTCTTTTGTCGGATCAAAAGACTTCAAAATACTTTGGAACTGTACAAATTTGTTGGTAGGCACCGATGTGTTGGAAGAAAATCTTGATTGTACTTTCGTATAGTAGGATCTAACTAGTGCTGCAAAGGAATATTTTATATTAGGTTAATGTTTGACGAAATTATGTACGCATAATATGCGCTTTAAACATGGAGTTACAGATACTAGCCGGCCTGATATACAATAATGTTTGATTCCATCATAGTCAATATTTCAGTGGAAAATCATTCACTATTGGTCATAAGTCTCCCCAAATATTGCCACAACAAACACCCCTGTGTGTCTAGCACCCCTTGGATTACCGTGACCACCTGTTGAGGGTCACGATAATCCAAGGGTATAGGTCCACTTTACGTGAGGCCTACTAACATTCCATTTTCCAGTACAACGTTGCCGCTTCAGAGCCTCTCGGCCCTATTGGAACTGACAGCTGTTCTGTGAGTAATGTGCTCTGCCCACTGCTACTTATGTTTGGCAAATTTTCAAACTATGATGAAAATTATGACTACATCCTTAATGTTACTCACACAACAGGATATAATATGAAACAGTTAAAAAGTCACCGATTAAACATTGTAGTAATTCTAGAATTATCTTGAAGTGAAAATTAATGCGGTTTCTACCATTCTTAAATGTCACATTATAGGATATTAAAGTACATTATAAAAATGCATATTATTATTATTGTGCAAGAAGCATGTGTCATTAGTGATCAAAATAACTATGATGAGTTGGAACCAACATGGATCTTGATAATAGCTTGAAAGTAGATAGGGCCCAGATTAATACTAATTATTCAAGATATCTTTGGAACCAGATTCTCTAATAACACACTGAATGGACTTATCTGTAACCAGTGTCTTGACCTAAATTACTGTCCCAAAATAACACAAAAAACATTCTAGATTACATAAGAGGAAATGCTGTTAAATGGGCTGTCACCCAGTGCAGTGTTTACCTGTCTCTAAAACATTGTCATCTATTTTAGGCGGATCAACTTTTTTCTTAGCACTTGGCTTACTCTTGGCTTCTTTCTGTGCTACTTTCGTAACCTCCTGCGCAACCTTCTGTGCTGGCGGCTGAAACAACATCATCATAAGGTCATGTAAATAGATCATCTATCTTAAAAACATGGCGACACATTTTTATGTAGCCTTTCGTGAAGTTGTAACACATTATTATAATGATAATTCTCATGACCAATCACAAGAATTGCATGCAAACTTTCTAAAAACTATTCAAAACACATTAATTCTGAAGTAGAACTTCTATTTGATGCGAATTACATTCAATCTTCATCTACGTTCTTTGACTTACCTCTGCTTTAATAACGGGTTTTGGGAAAGAATTAGGGTTGAAAAAGCTTGTGCTGGGTTCAATTTTGTTCCCGAAAGCATCCTGACTCTCTCTTGAGAACAGGATGGGCATAGAAGGCAGCATCTGGAAGATGTACGATCTACTCGCGCCACGAATTCTCAACAGCACAGTACCACGGGTACGCAGATCCTTTACATGATAATAACACACAAACTAAACACAATAATAATACGATACAAACTTCACACTATAAACTAAAATACTTAAGAATTATCTGATGTATGATACATTATTGTTTTGAATTTATCCAAACAACACAAGCCATCGAAAGAATGGAAACATTTTTGACAGATCGAGGACGCGAAATCGGGCGGGCGGAGCGCGCGCACGTTTCATTTTATGAAATTCTAAACAAACTTTATAAAATATAGTTTAGTCTAGTTTTGTTTAAAAATCAATAGAACCATATTTATTATAGTTAATGGACTGTATTTATTTATTTATATCAAAAATAAAGTTATGAAAACCAATCTTGAGCGCAAAAAGTTCTACGAAGCAGCAAACAGTGTTTCTGAACTTTCGCTTTACTTTGCAATTGCAATACTTTGCACAGCATATTATTCTGTCTTTCTTGCCACTATAAAACCTACCTACATTAAGCAGGAACTGATTTGGAAGCTAGTTCTATTCAGATAAACAATAATTATATTACTTTTGTAGGTACATTCCTACAAAGCCAGAAATGTTTTATTTATTTCTTTATATTTTATGCATTGGTGCGTGCGTCAAAAGTTTTGGGAAACTTTAGGATAATGTAAATAGAATTTAAATCAACACCATCATTCTATTTTTATTTTTTCGTTACACTTACACAGGTTACCTACATATTACAAGTGGTTTTTAAAGTGAGTTGTAATACTCAACTCACTTTAAAGAATTGTTTCGGTGGTGACGAACTCTTGCGAGTAACAAACGGTCATCTCCTACGAAGCAATGCGAAAAATCGAGGAAGGGGTGCCCGAAACCGTGAGGGAGAGAAATTTATCCATGAGTATGAGCATGGGCTCCAGCCAACGCCACATCAGGCGTCACGAGCTCTGCGACGGGAGTTATCTGGCCACCAGCGACGGCGCGACTTGCGGTCGACGTGCTATGAGTAACTCAGCGACCGACCAGGCTCGAGTCGACTTCGAGTCATAGCGTCATATTCCAAGCGAGCCTATGTAAAAAAAATCTAAAGAGGCTTAATAGGATCGGTCATATCGCCGATTATTCAAAAGAATTACCGTGGTTCTAGAAAGTAAGGAGCCACTAATGGTATGAAACAGAGGTGAGTTTTAATCAGTAAAAGTCTGATATCCTAGACAAAGATCCTTGTTCATTAATGTTCCCTGCTCACTGCTACTTAAGTTTAGCGATTTTTTGGCCTGTGTCCGGTTACTTTGGTTCTCCAGCATTTCAGAAATAAGTATAAGGCAATATTTATGAAAAGTTTACATAAGGCTTCGGCTTAATATGTAGTTTAAAAATACCTATCTTCAATGATTTAATTACATACTTACACGTATAAACTGTACAGTGAGCAGAGTGTGAGTTGTTTTTACGTTGAAGTGGTTGAATCGTTTAGCGCGATTGGCTCTGTGATTGGTTAAGGAGCTTGAAGCAAGTGAATCGGATCGCCGAACGTCATAAACGTGTCGATCACGTAAACGTAAAAAAAATCACATCACTCAGAACATAATTATAATACTTACTATTGTCTTGATCACAGTAAAAATATACAAAAATCAGTAGCTGTTCGTTAGTCTCGCAACGAGGACTCTCGAGAACGGATGAACCGATTTCAGAATAAATAAAGTTATCTCGTAAATAAACTCCACTTAACTAACATCTAACTCCAGAAAGTTATATTATGGAGTACCTAACTCCATAATATAACTTTCTATGCATAAATCTTACTTAACCATAAATATTTTTACTAGGATAAAAAAAATCTTTAGAGGGCAGTGGTAGCTGAGTGGTTAACTTACGAGTTACGAGTCGTAAGTTCAAATGGGTCAAACGGTCAAACCCAGCCAGTCGCATTACTTTGTGTAATGTATTCTGAATTAATTGCATCACCACTGCTTTCAAAACGATGAAGGCAAACATCGTGAGGAACCGCTCTGTCCTATAATCAGAACTTCAAAGACATGTGACGTCTATCAACCCGAATTGGAACCCTCGTTGTTTTTTTAACCGACTTCAAAAAAGGAGGAGGTACTCAATTCGATTGAATTTTTTATGTTTTTTATGTTAGTTACTTCGGAATTCCGTTGTTTATGGATGGATTTGCAAAATTTTTTTTTATAAACACAGATTGGTCCCATTTCTTTCAAAATTGAGTTTTGATGATGGGATCCATGAGAAATCGAGGAATCAAACTCCTCAAATATTATAGGCAACTATAGAGTAATTTTGATATTTTCATCGAGAACTTAAGCATTTACAGTCAAAAAGTAACATTTGATGAGGTGGAACTGGTGAAGAAGATCAGAAATGGCTAACGAAACTTGACACTCGCATAAATATCACAATCAAGGTAGCTAAGCAACTATGAAAATGCACTATAAACCAATGATCTTAAATAATTATGTTGAAAATGTTATCATCGAACTGATCTGATGATGATGATGGAGCTGGAAGGTAGGCACTGGAACTGCGTAACTAATTAATAGTATATCCTAGCCGTCTTTGGGCTTGTTAGAATTGTCATAAGATTCACTTTGGCTGTAAGGTACCTACTATTGAACTGATGTGATGATGAAGCTGGAAGGTAGAAGGTCGGCATGGGAAGTTCTGAAAATGTCTAGTTTTTTGTTATTTTGCGAGAACTATTTTGAATTTATAAAAAGATTATTTTCTTATTTTAACTATAGATAATAGTCATAAGTATTTCATGCATCATTTAGGTATCTCTCCACGAGATCAAAACGATCACACTCTATGATTACACTGTAACAATGTACCTACCTATAATATGTATTCCTTACTTAAATATGACCTTGGTAACTTTTTCAAAAGAAATGTAGGAATGATATTGACTTCGTTGCTGTAACACATTATAATAAAAAACACTAAACGGCTAGAAATAAAAAAAAAATACAAAAAAAACCGCCTTCAAAAAAAGTCAAAAGATAAAAGTTCTTACACTGAAAAGTTGAAAATAAAAATTTGAATTGCTGTAAAGAAACTTAATTAGGTAAACTTATTTGACATTAATATTTTGCAAATATTCAAAATTTATTAAATACTTCTTTTTGGAGTCGGTGCCAGCCAAGGCAAGGAAATACGAATGTGCAACAATCCCTTGAAAAACCACCTCTAACTTAACTATAAAACAACTTAATACCTATTTGCATACTCAAATATATAAATTATAAGACATAAATACAAATTATACTTCTCTAAAAAAAATCATCCGATTTGGACATTTTTTTGAAATAAAAAATATATACCTACTTACAAAAACCTTCTGCCACATTTTAAGTAGGTACATTGAAAATGTTTAAAGCATTATGTACGAAAAATGGCACCGGATATTAAAAAGCTACCTAACATTAAGTTTCAACAATAAAAATGCTGGCACCGACTCCAAAAAGAAGTATCTAATAAATTTTGAATATTTGCAAAATATTAATGTCAAATAAGTTTACCTATAAATTAAGTTTCTTTACAGCAATTCAAATTTTTATTTTGAACTTTTTAGTGTAAGAACTTTAATCGTTTGACTTTTTTTGAAAGCGGTTTTTTTTTGTATTTTTTTTTTATTTCTATGGCAAGTAAGTAAATATCATCCAGTGACGAATCCCGCCCTTGGGCGGAGCGGGAAACAGTATCAGACTTTTACTGACTAAACAACCTACACCGTTCCGTCCTTGCCTTGATCCCAGGGCCCTGGTAATACGGTTTCGCATCAACCCTCATCCCCAGGAGGCTTCGACCCTGCTGCCTGGTGGGCCCCTTCAGTTTGTTGACAACTCCTTAGTACGCGCGGGAACAGTGCGTGCCGTCGACGACTATCCCGATTTCCGGCCACCGTAGGCGCGGGCTTGCGGATGGCGAGCAATGGGTAGCCCGCCGTCCGGTCGTCTGGTAACAGTCCGGACCGAGCCCAAGTCGTCGACAGCTCGCACTGTTCCCGCGCTTCAATGTATCCTACCTAGTGATGGTGATCACTGGGGTGGTTTTAGTGAGGTAAATTCCCAACCCTCATAACTTTTGACCCAAAACTCCAGGCACCTCTTGAAGATTTTTCTCTCATAACAGAAAAAAAGTACAGAGTGCAATAAAATATTTCAGCGCCTGTTTGTATTTTTGCTCATACGATTATTTATAAATAGCTATATCTATTTAATTACCTATAGTATCTAATTACCGGGGTATGTATAGGTACTAACGTTACAAATGATTCATATTGTCAGTGCTTGACTTTCCCACGATGCTCTTCAAATATTAAAGAAAATAGGTGATTTAACTTTGTCGTTGGATTTTGGTAGGAGGTAGCTTTGGTACTACGGATACCTACAAAAATATCCACAATATAGGTAAATGGTAAATAGAATCTTAATTTTATGCAGTAAACGAGAAGTTGACTATCTGGATATTATATAGCTTACCTACTAGCTTTTCGCTCCCGGTAACAGACAAATGTGATAAATGAAGAATCGCTCAACCGATTTTGTGCAAACTTCTCATAAAGCATCTACTAAATAGTCCGAACAAAGCCTAAACATTTGGTTAGGATAGGTGAGATCGTTCTTGAGTTATAAAATAATAACGATAAGTGGCATTGACTTTTTCTATTGAGTGTTTATTTAAGTCATAATGAATCAGTAGCACACAGAACACTAGCGCTAGTCATCGACAGTGTGTGGTGGTCTAGGCTCTCCTCAAAGATATGTCAGCTAAGCGTAGGACCCCAGCCCTACTATTCTCTTTCACAGACTTGAGCGCGGCTCTGGCCCTCGGAAACCCTTCTGAGATGCCTCGATGCCCTACTACCGAAGTTCGCTAGGGTCACGCGGGACAGTTTTCTGAAAAAGAAACTCGTGGTAAAGGGCAACTGAAGACACAGGTGTGGTTTTAGTCAATAAAATTCTGGAACAATTTGCCTTCAAAAAAGTCTTATTAAGCTTAGCTTTATAAGCTAGAACCGACGTGCACGTGGACTACGCCTGATTAGTGATTTGTACGTAGAACGACGTTACGTGTCGTGGATCTAATGTAGCTCTCCAACTCTAATTTCTTTAGAAAATGTATGAAGACCGACACGCTATCCAGTCTGTGCACACAATATGGGTTATGTGTGCGTATTAAAGTCCCACTTTTATAGGTAGGTACAGTGGCGTAGCTAGTGCCACAGGGGCCCCGTATCAAAAGTCCGTCGGAGGCCCCGTATAAAAAAAAGTATTTTTATTACAGACTAGCTTTTGCCCGCGGCTTCACCTGCGTGGTATTGGGGTTGGGGTTGGGGTTTCCGGGATAAAAAGTAGCCTATGTCCTATTCCGGAGTGTATCCTATGTCTGTGCCAAATTTCATCCATATCCGTCCAGACATTTTGGCGTGATTGAGTAACAAACATCCAAACAACGTAACTTTCGCATTTATAATATTAGTAAGATGCTTAGCTGCCCTATGAGACGGTTATGGATAACATGTTGCGATTTTTTGGCTAGTTCGGGGCCCCTGTACCGCGGGGGCCCAGTATAATTGATACGGCAGATACGGCGATAGCTACGCCCCTGGGTAGGTACTACCTACCCCAGGAAGCCGGCCACAGCAGCCCATACATAAATGAGGAGAGGAGAGACAGTCTGCAATGACAATATACTAGCCTGCATAAGTTAAGGACTCATGGTTGGTGTTTACTTGAACAGTAGGCTGCACAATGACTAGTCCCAACTAAGACGTCATACAGACGAGTGACACTATCGCTTCTCGATCCTCAAGCAAACGCGAATAGATTATAAAATATTGAGCTTTTTTTTATATAGGGTATCCAAAAGCGTATTTATGAGGCGTTTTTCATAAACAAATAAAATGTAAATTATATCGAAAATAAGCGAACCTTTTCGTTAATCCGGATTAAGCTTCCGAATACCGTAATTAGAGACATTCAGTGCCGGATCAGAACTTCAGAAGAGAAGTATCTAACTACAGGCTTGGACGTACAGAAACGCGTGAAGATACCTGTGCTACAAAAAACATAATCCTTTTCAGATTTTTCATAAAACTTCATAAAAAAAATTATCTGATCTAATTGGTATTTAGTCGTTCTGTTCTGGTTCGCAGTATTGTGAAAATCTACAGCTGTTACCACTTCCTACTGCTTACTAGATTACCTGCTAAGTTCTACGAATGTAATTATTACGGTAAACCTTGCGTGGCGATTTTATCACCGTTGTTTTTACGTTTCGACAACACATCGTAAACTCGTAGTATTTCAGACCTTCAAAACTAACTCGGTGTGACAGCAGACTTTCATTTTCCAAGTAAAATACGTCATTATTACTGATTCTATAGTCAATAGTTGTTGTGTTATCCGTTGTCAGGTAACGCCATCGATTTTATTATTCTTTGGCTGAACACGCTAGCTACAACACTATAGCTCGGAACTATTATTGTTAAAAAAAAAAACAGACTGTGGAAAGTGAAATTCGATTTTCAAAAAAGTTATGGTTTTCAGAAGTTTATAGTGCAACGCAAGACAGTTTTTTTTTTAAACTATGGCTGCGATTCTGCCCACTGGATTGAGAAATGTGAGCAATATTTTTTTTTAATTTTTCTTTGTGCATCCTCTTTGTGTAATTAGTACAATCGTACAAATATTAGACTAATCGAATAATTAGGTAAGTAAAGTATAAAAAACAGCCAACAGGTTTTTCCAGCAAACAATTTTCAGTGTTTCCGAAAACTACTAGGAATAATTGGTCAATTTTATAACTTACAACGAAAACGAGTAAACTAAGTAATATGGTTAATTAGATACCTACATATTTATGATTTAATAAGGGAAGGTTATGAAGCAATTAAGTCTCTGCAGCCTTGTATCAAGGAAGCACCGTAAGACGCCACTTCCTTCAGTCTACGGCAATTAGACTTGGTTCCTTTGTTGCATCGTTTTTGCAATGGTTCCCATATCTTTTGGACAATGCGTACGGTACTAAAATGAAATCATTGAACTTAAATAATTTTTAATTGCTTTATTTGAGCTCTAAAATTGCACACACTTTGTCACATAGGTACTTACCTATGTTTTAGTCTTTGTAAACGGTCCGTGAAAGGAGATTTAGAACTACATAACTATAGAGTTAACTGTGGCCTTAGTACAATATTTAACGCACTCAATCGCCTTAAAGTAAAAGTCAGTTTATATTATGGAATTTTATTTGCTTAAGGATTCATATATTGTGGATTTTTTATATAGGTCGCTTAGATTTTTGTGTCAGAAATAAAGCCGTCTGGTAAAGGAAAACCTCTATCACCTTCATCTCTCTACTCACCTATTCTTTCATTTTTAGCAGAATTATAATAAAACCCATACTAAGGAATAATTTATAGAAAAAATGTAAACAAAAATATTATTGGTATTTATTTATTCTGCACACCTACCACAGTATTGTCTTTTTTAACCCAAAGGTTGACTGGTAGAGAATGCCTTGTAGCATTAAGTCCGCCTATGTACCACTACTGTACATGAAGTTTAAATAAATAAATAAATAAATAAATAAATAAAAATACGCCGGAACTGAAATATTGTCAATCTCAAGATTCACCCTTCAGCTGGCGAAATCGAAACTTTTGTATTTTCTTTTTGTGGACTCTGCAAATCAGTGTAAGTTTCATGTTGATCAACATTTCGAGTAGGATAAATATAGACAATAGAAAGACAATAGATGTGCGTTCGCTCAAGAGTTAAAATACTTATTATTTGCGATCATAACTCTTATTTACGGAATTATAATATCATTAAAAATATCAATAAGTAGGTACTAATCTTTTAGTTTGTTTGACTACCCCTATTGAATGACTATTTCATGAGTAAGTCTTTCAGGGTCATTCTAACCAATGTAGGTAGATAATAGAATTTCGGGCTATAGAACGTCTACAATAATGCGATCGAGGTCATTGAATAACTAGCACTAGGCCTTTGGGCCGATGGAATCACGGGTGCTCGGAGTGGGGACTCTGCTCACCCATTGAGTGATTCCAGGGAAGACGGTGGTACAGTGATCACGTGCCACCGTGCTGAGTGAGGCATAGAGGAGACCGTTATACAGTCTCATCAGGGATGCGCCGTAACAGGCGTTGCACAGAGGGGGTTCCGGAATGGTCTTTTGAGAGGTAACGGGGCCCCTCCATGTGTTGATGGTGATCACAGGGGTGGTTTTAGTGAGGTAAAAATCCTCCCGGACTTATCCCCAAAGCCTTTTGAAGGTTTCCCCTGTCAACAAAAAAAAGGCCTTTGGGCCGAAGCCTCCTGGAGTCGAGGGTTTTTTTTTTAATGGTGCGAAAGCATTATACCGGGGCTCTGGGAATAAGGCAAGGGAGGAACGGGGTAGGTTATTTAGTCAGTAAGAGTCTGACATTGTTTCCCGCTCCATCCACGAGCGGGATTCGTCATTAGATGATTTTAACCTACCATAAAAAATGGATTAGGCCTTCGGGCCGAGATCACAGTCCTGTAATACAAGGGCTATTGAGGAAGCGCTGGTGGGTATCAGTCAGTAAAAGGCACTAAAAGTATATAGAGATCATCATCTTTACATACGTTTCTTGCACATTCTTCTCCTTAGAAATCTACGCTTTTAATGCGCGATTACTTAGCATCTTTTTTTTTAGGATAGACAGATTTCTTTATGTTTGAAAAGTGCCTGTAAATGGTTTATTTGGTTGGTAGGACATCAGTTATTTAATAACTCTTTCCACACTGGATGGAGCAAGAGAGGGAATGTCAGTTCAGATACCAACCAAGCGCCAGAAACATAGAGAGTAAAATTGTCTGCGTCTGCAAAAAACTAGGTTCTGCCAACAGCTTCTCCCCGTTAAAGTAGGTTTCTACATACATTTTTTGAGCCCTTGTTTCAAGCTCTTAAGAGATGCAATTTAGAAAATCCTTTCCTCATAAAATGAACCTTCGTGCAAAATTTCAGCGTTTCGAGTCCTGTGTGTGAGGCGTTGATTAACTTATTAGGTAAAAATGCTAATATATACCACATTTGGCCCACTGATCATGCTATCTTATGTCCTATTTAGCCAGATGGCCTGGTAAGATAATGACTAGGAAGTTGGCCTCTACCATTATACACAACTAAATTAGTAGGTAACTGATATTAGCTATCGATTGACAAACTTTAAAAGGTCAAAACAATTTTAAACACAGTACCTACTGCCTACTATAGTTCGTTTTTTAATCCTAGACTACGATTTAATAACTTAAAATGTCAAACTCCAGAAAATTGGGAACTATTTCTAGAGTGTGACATTCCGAGTTGTCAAATCGTAGTCTAGGATTAAAAAACGAACTTTACCTACTACTACAAGAATTCGAAATTCAAACAACATTATGAAAAATAATAAGTAGTTAAAGTATTTTATAATCGATTTCACAGAATCGATTAATTACTTACAGAGCCTAATAAGCGATATCCTTTCGTTGTTATAATTAAATACTTAATATCTCTTGAGTGCGTTTCTAAGGAGAACACAGGTTATTGATCAAATGTCTATATACTCTGGCCTTGTCTGAAGGAAATACCAAGTAATCTACAGTTTCTTACATAGCAATGTATCAGTAGCCATCCGCACGCGATCTCAGTAACACATCAAAATTGATCGACTCGTGTTCGGTTATTTTTTGATGAATAAAATGGAGGAAGGAACCAAGGAGAGAATGGAGAAGTGTGACCAGAGTGATCACTCGAATAGTGAGGAGATTGTGACTAAGGAACAGGATGCCCCTACTGACATCGTGTGCGATGAAGTAAATACTGATCTTATTGTTCTTTAGATTAGAAAGTCTTAAGTTTTTGAAATTGTTTGTTCAGTTATACTTTTAAGGTTTGCTGTAAGAAAACCCAATTATGGGTTAAGCGCGCCTGTGTACATAACCTGTTCTGTTTTTTTGTAATTTAATAGTTTTCTGTGTACTTACATTAAAGAATATAAATAAATAAAGTATCGTGTAGTAAATGATCCTCTCGATTCAAGACTAATGTTAACTTGCGTACAAACCAATTAAACGTTGGTTGGCAGTTAACTATACAAAATCCTTTGTATTACAAATAGCTTTGGAGGTCATAATTGCTAATTAATATTTAATGTAGTATTTTGATATTTTATATTATTTTAATTACTTACGATATGGTTTGTTTAAAAAAAGCGTTGGATAATTTAAATGCTAGTGTAACAAAATTGCCTCTATGCAATTAGTAAAATCCTTTCATCATTATAATAAATCATAGCCTTTATAATATTTTGAGGAATGTGCTAGATTACTGTAAAGTTTCATCCAGAAGGAGTAATTAAGTTTCTAAATGTTTCTTAAACAGAAGTAACTAGGTGCATCGTATAGGCAGGCCAGGCCACATTATATTACAATCGAATTTCTCTAACTCCATGAGAAAGATTTGAATATAATTATTATTATCTAATAGATCATCACACACATTATTATGTTATGTATTTACTGCTCTGAAAAACTCAGTCATGCCACGTCTTCACAAATCAGCTTCAGCGATCTCAAAGATTCTTAATCCCGCGGTTTCTCTTCCGTAGCCAATCCCACATACTTAAGCTGTTCTGAAAGGAAATCCCGGGGCTCTGGAATCTAAAGCAACGAAGAAACGTAAATGAGTAGTCAGTAAAACAACTCTCTGGCCGTCCCGTTCTGCCAAAGGAGGTCATTGGATGATTGGATGATTTTAAAATGCCTTATTGCCGCGTCAGCGAACTGTGCTATCATAACTGAATACTATGAAACATTAGGCATATTTTAAAAATATATTTGCCATCGACACGCTGTGAAAGTATTAGGCATTTACCATCCAGAGATTATCTAAATTATCATTTTATGTCTTCATAACATTAGTTTATAGCGGCTCCATAATAGTACTTTTTTATGGTGGGAAAATCATCTAATTACGAATCCCATCCTTGACTTTTATTGACGACCCACCCCATTCCTTCTTAGCCCTCATACCCGTCGAACCTTACTTTCAGAAACCGGTCCGGGGCCCCAGTAGTCTTCGGCCCTGCAGTTGGACCTCTACATTTGCTGACAACTCCTTGAGGCGCGCGGGAACAGTGCGCGCAATCACTTAGACCACATTAGTATCTTGAAGCTCCATAAACAGTCGTGAACATTCATGTGGACGGTTCTCACAGTTTACTAATGATGCCGCCATTAGATACCTACTCATACAGATAAAGACAGATAGGCAATGATACTTTACTAGGGTATCTACTCTTTTCCCCAGATCAAAGGCCTGGACGCGAATCGCTATGCGACGAAGAAGACGGTGGCGCAGGGCATGCTGGACATCGCTCTGCTGACGTCCAATGCGTCCCAACTGAAGTACGTGCTGCAGGTGGGGCCCAAGCACGAGTTCTACACGCTGCTGGTGGTACTCATCTCAATATCAATCGTTCTTCAGGTGAGAATCGTTGCAGATAATTTTTGATGTAGGTAGTAAGCCCCAGCCGTGCTATGCTCTAAGAAAACAGTCTTAAGCGTAGCTCTGGCTGCAGCGACGAAATCCAAACAGGTACATTGGATTAACAATTATATGTATAGGTACATCGGGTTGATAATCCATTGAAGTATTTCGATTTCGATGCTGCGGCCAGCACTGTGCTCAAGGCAGTTTTCTTTGACAATAGCACGACTGGTCAGTAGCACCAAGCCAAGTGCGTGCTCCGTCATGTATTAAAACTATAACATAAGTACACAGTCGACCACCTCAAGCTCATAGTGTACCTATAACCACTGAATTGAACAGAACTGTACAGTTGAATGAAGGAAGTTTTTAAACTTAGACATTGCGAGGTGGTTTACCAAACCATGAGACAACTTATGATTGCCTTCTGAATTTGATTGAAATGTAGATATGGCCGGAGCATGGAGCAGTTTCAAGAATAAAATGCAGTAAGAGACAACGATTTCCTGCATTCTGTGTCCCTTCAACCGTCAATTATTTTGGTTTATCTAGAACCTGGTTTATCCTAACATAACATTAAAGTTAGAACAACATTAGAGCGACGCACACGTGGACCACTCCTGATTTGTATGTAGAACAACGTCGCGTGGATCTAATGTAGCTCTACAAGTCTAGTTGCCAAATAAAATGTATGGAAACCGACGCGCTTACATCGGCGTTCGTGGTCCACGTATACCCAGTGTAGTTCTACCTTTAATATTTAAAGAGCAGTCTCATCATTACCTCATCCTCAACTTCCTCAAGCAACATCTAGGCTCTTAGGTGGCGATGGGTTTCGTGCTCCTCTCTCTGAACCTGTGGCGGGACTGCTGGTTCCACCGGCCACGACACCGGACCTCGGCCCTGAACATCAACTACGCCACCACCGGAACTGCCTTCATCGTCACTGTGCTGAACGTTCTTGTGTCTGCCTTCGATTCCTCGCTTGCTAGATATCAAGACGTCTTAGATTAAGATGATTAGGGGCTAGGACTGTGTTTTGGGTCAGGTCACACCGAGACGCGACGCGACTTGAAGTTTCGCGCGCTTGCGTACACATACATGAAAAGATATTTTAGTAAGAGAGTTAAAACAAAAGAAATTATAGCAGAACGCAACGCGGTTGCAACCGCATCGGATCACTCGCGAATTTAAAGATACTCCGCTACTTCCTGAGCAGATGCGTTTCGCGGCTTTTTCAAAAACTAGCCTCTTCAAGCATCGTCTAGGTGTGAGGTGACCTTATGCTTTATTAAAATTCTAGTAGTTCAAACAAAAAAAGTCATAAAAGGATAATTTGAATACGCGGTAGTATTTCATAATGCCGATCGATGCCGTACATTCTATTTGCTCGTTGGACAGTTCCTATTAGGTGTTAACTATAGAACTAAGGACGCCCTTTCTAAAGTTTCTTTCAAGGACCGAAACATGACTTGCTACAAAATTATCATCGATTGGTTTGAATCAAAAGAAAGACTAACACTTTCTTCTACCAAGGAGTCTTAACGCACCATGCCTTTTTTTATTTTCAGTCGCCATTTTGTCCCTACCATAAGCTCTTAACTCTAACTCTGTTTAACATGTAATTTGACGCCCTAAATTGAACTGTTGACTGCTTCATGCCTTCATTCCTCTTTCTCGCTCGCGCCATTGATATTTTTAACATGTCAGCCCAGAGTAAAGCTTATTGATTTTGAGCGACATTAATAGTTGGAGTATGTTAATTGCTTAATTAAAATAGCTTATGTAGGCACCATTATTGACCTAAAACTGAAGCTTGCTTTTAACCCGCATATAGTTGCCAGACGAGAAACAATTCATTGGTAATATTTAGGTGCCTAATAATAAATAATGTCAATAATAAGGACAAGGTTTTGGAACGGAAAGGGCTCCGAATTACATTCAGTTATGTCAGTATTTCAACGGAAACTTCATGTTTACCTGTATAGTAAGTAGATTGAATAATAACTTTGTTGGCCGATTTCCATGAAAGGAAAGATCGATATTATTTGTATCTTGTTCAAGGCTATTAATTAGGTCCTTTATTATCCAGGTTCAAGCAAAAGTACCTAGGTACCTTCAATCTATGTACCTACCTAATATGTATATTGTATTTTTAATTGTATTCGTTTATAAAGTTATAAGACATAATTATCTACTTAGGCTCAACTTCTGTAAATTAACTTATGAGTGTTTTTTTATCAAAAAAAAGGGGAAATCCTGTCCCTTGGTGGAGCGGGAAACATTGTCAGACTCTTACTGTTAACTGTTAAAGAAAGAAAGAAAAGCACTTATTTGGACTCACACAGGACAAATAAAAATAACAAAATAAACACTTAATCTACATAGACAACACGGAATTAGTGCGTAGACTAAAGAACTAAACCCTTTGAGTTAGTGTAGTGTATAATAGACTTGGGCAAAATGTGTCATTGAAAAGAAAAGATAGATATGCATCTTTCAATCACTGGGATATGAATCACTCTTTCATATCTTTATATCAGTAGCTCAGTATGACTCAGTAGGTCATTCAAACTCGCAACTCGTGTGCGGCTCACTCATTCAAATAGATCATTCAGATATAGTGATAGGTTGGTTGTTTGCATCATTCTGACATATTGAGCAGTTGCGATTGAACAACTTTTTTCTAATTAAAAAAATACTATTCTTATGACTGTAGGTACAACCTACTTCTTTTTCAATATGTTAATTAGTTCAATGAATAGTAAATCGCAATCAAGTATTGAATTACAATTCGGCAAAATTCGGCTTGCTTGACGTTCAACCAATGGCGCGCGACGAAGCTATCCGACGCCACAGATTACTAAATAGTACCCGACGCGATGACCGACGAGTGAGTGAGGTGTAAAGATATACTGAACTACTGACACATTCGGATATGTAAAGATATGAAGAGTGATTGATTCAAATGGAATGATTCATATCATTTGTATCTATCACTCCTGAGTTACCCATCTCTAGTGTATAAGTTAGGTAGTGTATAATAGTGCCTAACCAAAGCTGTGCTATGTATCTATAAGATACATGAACAGAGTTTTTATAAATATAAGACTCTAAGAAAGTGCTAAGGACTTCTTTAAAAGTGCTAAAGAACGTAATTTTTAACAAAACCTCCTCGAGTTAAATTACTTATTACCTACTCTCTTAGACTAAATTGTAATCAATTATTAAGAAATTTGCTCTTGCGACCCACTCCGTTCCTCTTTAGCTGCAGCCTTAATAAGTGTTCATGTTATCGCATCTACTATTCTTTTCAGAAACCAGCAACTATGATTTAAAAAATATTAGATTATCCAGCTTGATATTTTAGAAGTTAAAAAAAAAACATTTGTGAAAGCAATGAAAATAAACTTAGAATTTTTGTTTTAGCTACTCGTTGGATTGCTTTTCGTGATAATCGGAGGTTTGGACCTGAACGATCATGAGGATCAACCGTCAGCAGTGATTCTCAATGACGTCATAGTTATTTTCATATTTGTCATTTCTGTCATCAATATTGTCAATTCCGCTTTTGGTATAGAGTATTCGAACAACCCCTTAGTATTAGAACGGTTAAATTATGTTAATGATCAGTATTTAAGAAAGAATAATTTGACTGCGGGTAGGTAGATACCAGATACATAAACTCACTTGTATTATAAACCAAATTTAAAAAAAGGAAACTAAAGTAGATAGCAATATTATAGTAATAGATACCTTTAGGGACAAAATGTCCCCCAACATGACGTGGAACAATCAATCTACGTGATGCTACAACTTTGCCCACTGCCTCACAATTTGCCCTCTAATATGTCACGATGCATTAACGAAACGCAAGACATGTGGTGAAATAATTCAGCATTGTTGCGCGTCACGTTGCGTTGGTATTGATAGAATTTTCACATGTTAATTGCATGTCTAAACACGTTGATATTTATGTCTTAAAACCAGGGGTAAGGATTTAGGGAATTTTTTAGAAATTGCCGTGGTCCTGAAACACAAAGGACACCGAAGAGTTTTACTCAGTAAAAGCATGACATGCCCTCCCGCTTCAGAGCGGGGTTGGGGACGCAAGGATAGAATATAAACAGGATTGCCTATAGCATAAAAATGAAAGTCAGGCATTTGTATTTTAGAATAAAAATAGTTTTATATAGTATAACGTATTGGTGCCCAAACAAACTATTTAGTATTGCGGAAAATATGCGTAGCTAAAGTAATTAGGAAATAATACGAAATTGTTGAACTGACATTGAACCATTTCCTTATATTTCTTTTTGCGTAATAAATTAATGTAAAAAGTCGTATACGGTGGGTACTACATTGTCCACATAGGCTGGGAAATATTATTTATTATAATATTTTTGTGTCAAAACGCTTAGAATATTAATTTTTGTACATACCCACTGTTAATTAACAATTACACACATTTACAAATAGGTGCATAATATTTCAAACAGTGGACGTCTTTTGACTGAAATGATGATGATGAAGTACCTATTCATAAAATAAATAGTCTTCATACTTAATAGGTATTTTGCGGTCTAAATGACTGCAAAATATTAAGTTTTATAAAATTTACGTATTTTGCCAACAATTAGCAAAAAATAATGGCAATGCCAAATTACAAAAAAAAAAAAAACAAAACCAAATATGTCCATACCTGAGTTGCTCACGCATAAATATTTTGTAAACAATATTGCTAACACCAATCTTTGCTTACGCAGGCAAGCGCGGGAGTCCTGGCCCTAATCATTTCTTCTTTGGACGGTGATGCAAACCACAAACATAAGAAGCTGGCTGACTGGCTGTACCACACGTCAGTAGGCATGATGACCGGGGTAGTTTTCTGTGACGTCATTAAAATGACCTTTGGCCTCGACCCCGCGCTTTCCCTGCAAGACTACCTTGGGAATCAGACTTCTAATTTGTATGATACGTTCTTTAGGGTTGGCAATGATACTCATAAGTAAGATCATTACTTCTATGTTAGAACTTACCCTAAATAGCTGGGTAGATAGTCTACCTGGACCAGTGCAGTGCCATACAGAGTAATGTAATTTTAATCTTTTAATATTTGTTAACATAATAATTTAATTTTTATTTATATACCTACTCACTACCTGCTCTTTGTTTTTGATTGAGTAAACTCAGTAAACGAAAAGTTACGCATGCATACTCATAATTTCTAATTTATTTTTGGAGGGACACTGATTTCCAAACCATCTATCGTTGTGTAACTAAGCTGTATTACTATGCATATTTTTAATTAGATTAAAGATTAATCCTATAAGGCCAATGTACCATTATAATTACAATGATATTTCTTTACAATGATAGAAAATTGTTATTAAGTAGGATCATAGAGTAGGTTGTACTTAATTAAAATAATAATATCTATAAGCGACATGGCTGTAATATTTGAAAGTAAGCACTATTTTAGCTACTTTTATTTTCACAACATCAGACGTAACAAATAAAAAATGTTTATCTGCTTCTTCGAGTCAAATTGGTGTGTTTATTGGTAGCCACAAAATTTGTGCAAAGGTCACCTTGATTGATTTGCGAACACTGAGAATAGTCATCTTATTCATAAAACCTCAAATACACTAGGCGGACACCTTGTCCCCCAAAATGACGTGCCACGCATTTCATTAAATCGTTTAACAACCAGTCCAGTATCCCTGGAATGTACTGCGGGACACTCGGCAAAGTTGCAGCGTTACTTAGATTGACCGTTGCGCGTCATGTTGTGGGACATTTTGACCCCTAGTGTATTTGAGTTTTTAATTTTAGATTTTTCCACTTCTTTTTGTGTTTGTGTATTGCATCTTTTTTATTTGTTTATTTATGTTGCCTGCTTTTTACGTAGTAACGGCATGATTACTTTTTCGTGTGACAATTGTTTTTACTTTTGGTTTTCTTTCATATGTATTGTTTGCTTTTTACTTATGTTTATTTGTCGTTTTTATCTATAGGTAATATCCGCTGTAGTTGCAGTAGTTCTCAGCACTATCTGCAACATAAACCACCAGCCGGACCATCGGAAAGCCGAAGTTTTGAACAACATAAGTTTGATCTTCAAAGTCTTCAGTATTACCGTTAACATCATTATCAGCATATTTTATTCAATGCAGATAGATATGGACGCACGCTTAAACACACAGTAAATTATTTTTTTGTATTTTAATGGCCGTTCTACATTAGTGCAGTGAATTCACGCGCGTACAAAACGTTTTGGGAACACTTTCATTGTGCGTCCAGCCAAGGAGTGGAATTCTGTGCCGTAGTCTGTTTCCTGATGGCTACAATCCGGGAATCTTTAAGTCAAGAGTGATTAGGTTACTTCTAGGTAAGCGCGCTTCATCGTCGACCGCATCGTTGCTTTCCATCAGGTGAGATAGCGGTCAAGCGCGAAACTATAATCAATAATAAAAAAAAAGAATTCACGCTATGAATAAACTACTGAACTGAAGTCACCCTTGAAAAAAAAACTTCCACATGCACGTTCACGCCTGTTTACGGTGCTTCACGCCACTAATCTGGAACAGCCAAAAGTTTAAACTCCGGTTTCTTGATCGAATTTAACGATACGTCAAGTCGAAGTCCCCAAGGCAAATGACACTACTTACATCAAATTGTTACCTACATTTTCGTTCGAGAAACTGGACCGTAGTAAGCAACATTTTATTTTGCTTTTCTTATTAAATTAATTATAACTTAGAAATCTCTTTTTTTTAAATTTAATACTCATATAGCTAAAAATAGACAGGTGTATCAGTAGGTAAGTCACGGATTTTCATATCGAAGGAAAAAAATGTAATGGTAGGTAAAGTGAATAGGTATTAGAAAAAAATAATAATATAAGTAATTATTATAAGCATTATACAAATATTTTACTTATTGGAAACTAGGAATTAATATTTTATTGATATTACTTGAGTACCTACTAAAATAAACTTAAACGCAAACGCACTCTTTTAAACCTATGATACGTTTTTTTTTAAAGTAAGGTCTAAGTTAGGTATATTATTTTGTAAATATTTTCTTTATTTTGTAATAAAAACACTAAAAAATTACTTGTTTGTTTTTGTTCTGTTGATACGAGTATCTATGTATAATCTATACAATTAAAAGGAGTAACTGACTGACATATCAACGCCCAACCAAGACAGCGTGAAATTTTGCACAAAGCTTCCTTTTATGACGTAGGCGAACACTAAGGAAGGGTTTATCAAAATTCAGCTCCTAAAGAGATTTAATGGGGGTTTAAAGTTTGTATGGAGAACCCCACTTTCACGCGGACGAAGCCGCTGACATAAGGCTAGTCTTCTATAACATAAAAATGAATCGTAAAATGTGTTGGTAAGCGCAAAACTCGAGAACAGCTGAACAGATAACGCTAATTCTTTTTTTGTTGTGTTTGTTACTGTCAGGAAAAGGTTCTTATGAAAGAAAAAATAAAAGGAGAGCAGGGTGCAGTGGGGTAGAGTGGGGTAGAGTAGAATAGAGTAGGTAGTTAGTTAACAGGAGCGAAGCCGTGCAAAAGCTAGTCTTACAATAATAGGACGTAACGAAACATTTGGTTGAAGAAAAAAGATACCTACCTACTGGTTCTGGCTATGGAAATAAATAAATTTCTTTAGTAAAGTCTTTTTTGGTTCCGAAAATACACCAATTGACTTAATTCGAAAAAATCCCGCCAAAAACTCCCCGCCATGCATTGAAATAGCCATAGAGCCGTGAGGACGGTAATATCCCATAGATTTATTGTTCTATTATTTATTTTACTGGCAACATTGAAATCAAGACCACCAGTATCGTATCGTACAATGTAAGAGTAAAAATAGTCGATTTAATTTAAGAAAAGGTTCTGATAAATTACATTCTAAATTACTTTTTGGACTAATAAAGAACCATGCGCTAATCTAGCTCTATAAGATTTATAAATTCCTTGATCTAGACTTCTAGAAACCCATTGAGATCACTGACCTCTATAGTGATTGAGTGCTAATGACAATGTGGTTGAATTGTCAACATATTGCCTTCACAGAGCACTATTTTGATTGCCTTCGACAGCCTTCAAATCAAGTTTAAATCACAATTTTATTATTGTTAAATTCAAAGTAAGAGTAACGGATTATTTTAACTTGGGACAATACAAAAAAAGCCATTAGTGTATATTGTACATAGTACATGTGTCATCAGAGCTAAATAGTGTAGGGACGCGAAATACTCTACTCCTTGGAGAAACCATATTAATATTGTAATAATTTGGGGTGATTGATTTTTTATACTAATGGCTACTAATTTAAAGAAGATCGCTGTGTACGGCGGCCGTGGCGCCCTCGGTTCTGCCTGCGTCAATCATTTCAAGTCTGCGAATTGGTGGGTTGTAAACGTTGATATGAAACGTAATGATACAGCTGATCATAATATCATCCTACCCAGAGACGTTTCATGGGTAGAGCAAGAGGATATTGCTGTGACCCAGATGGACGGAACTCTGATGGGCGAAAACCTTGATGCTGTTGTATGTGTAGCTGGCGGCTGGACTGCCGGCAATGCCGCAAATAGCCTCAGCAAAAAAGCGGATTTAATGTGGCGCCAGTCTGTGTGGAGTTCCTGTATTGCAGCCACTATAGCTTGCAAATTTATGGCTCCTAAAGGGGTCTTGGCTTTAACTGGGGCTCAAATAGCTGTAAACGGTACACCCAGCATGATTGGATATGGCATGGCAAAAGCAGCTGTGCACCATCTAACAAAATCTCTTGGTGTAGAAGGTTCTGGCATGCCAAGATACTCACTAGCTGTTGCGATACTTCCAAATGTATTAGATACGGAGGAGAACCGGAAACGTATGTCTAAATCTGATTTCAGCTCTTGGACACCGCCAGCTTTCGTGGCCCAGTTGTTACAAAAGTGGATCGAAGATGAGGCAGAGCGTCCACCAAATGGTTGTCTCATTGAACTTGTCACTGAAGACAATGTCACTAATGTAATGCTGCCTGCTCTAGAAGATTTGAGCAATTATGATCCAGGTCAATAGATTCGGGGCTACGAAAAATATTCTATTAAATAGTCAGTTTTACATTAACTTTTTAATTCGACTTCGATTTTGTTTTGTTGTAGGTACATAATTGTTATATTATATAGCTGTTTAATACGTAAAGATGCGAGTTAAGATATGTAGTACATAATTTTGTTGATCATAAGTTCAGCTTTGTTAGTGAGATAAAATAAAACTTTCAATTATTTTTGGAAGACTTACTGCTAAAACAAATCAAACAAATAATTGAATAAATGTTTTTCTATTCTATTCTATTCTAAATAGGTATTTTTCTGGTATTCAAAAAGTATCAAATCATAGCTATCTAGCTGCTTCAATTATAGATACTACGATACTATATTAAGATTCTGCAGAAGTCATCACATCATTTCTCGCCAATGGCAGTAGGGATAATATACTGAGCATACTGTTTCCGAACCAGCTACTGAGCCAGCTGTTGGTTGACATTAAGTTTGTCAAAATAAAGGTTACGTTACGTCAACCTACGTCACTGTCAAACGGAACCAAACAGAATTTTATGACAATTGGTTAAATCATAATAATTCTATAGTTTCTGTACAAATAGATCTTGTTGGTAATTAAAAAAAGAAAATATTTGCACATGTTTTTGAACAAACTAGTACCAGCGCTTAACGTAAATACTAGCCTAAAAACATTGTCCTTCATTCATTGTCTCGTGATTATCCGAACGACAAAAAGTGAGAGTCGGTCGAGGTTACCGCGCCGCGCAAGTTATAGCTAGCTTTACACTTGCATACCAGTATCCCTCCAATCGCTCACTCAGTTGAGTCTGCGCCTTGATAGTGGTTAGACGTAGTAATAATGGCAAGCGGAAAGATCGTTGTGTACGGCGGGCGAGGGGCGCTTGGTGCTGCCTGCGTCAACCACTTTAAGTCTGCGAACTGGTGGGTCGCGAACATCGACCTCAACCCTAATGAAAAGGCTGATTTCAACATCACAGTTCCTAAAGACGCTTCGTGGGTCCAGCAAGAGGAACACGTCGTGAACGAACTAGCCAGCGCCCTGCAAGGTGAAAAAGTGAATGCTGTTATTTGTGTGGCCGGTGGTTGGGCCGGCGGAAACGCCGCGAAGGAACTCAGCAAGCAGGCGGATCTAATGTGGCGTCAGTCAGTGTGGAGCTCCTCTATTGCAGCCACTGTTGCTTCTAAATACCTCTCTGCAGGAGGACTGTTGGCCTTGACTGGTGCTAATGCTGCTCTTGAAGCAACACCCGGTATGATTGGTTATGGTATGGCTAAAGCTGCAGTTCACCAGCTCACAAAATCCCTTGGTGCCAAAGATTCTGGTCTGCCAGACAACTCATTGGCTGTTGCAATTCTTCCTGTGACTCTGGATACTGAGATGAACCGCAAATGGATGCCTAAAGCTGACTTTGGCACTTGGACACCGCTGACATATGTGGCGGAGTTGTTTGACAAGTGGATCAAGGGTGATGAGCGCCCGGCCAGTGGCAGCCTTGTGGCCCTCGTCACTAAGGACAATGTTACCAAGCTAATTGTTCACTAAACTTGCCAACTTAGATATAAGTGAATGTTGTCTCAAATGTAATTTAGTTTGTAAGTGAACTGTTAAATTATTGTTCTGTTGTGGAAAACTTTTTGTTTCAAAGTACTTATTTGCATTATTATCATAACTTGTTTTGTTATGCTGCATTTCATTCAACAAATCAATGCATTTAGCATGATTTTATGTAAGAAAATTTCATTTAAAATGGTTTTTTCTTCATTAAAAACTGTATAATTAAGACAATAAAAACAGCAATCTCAAGTGTATGTATGTAGTGTCATGTATAACATGTGGAATGTATTGAAAGTATAATCTATGTGATATTTAAAAATATACCTATAAATAAATGTGGTACCATTGAACTTGTTTTTTAATTAGTGTCTGATGTAATGGTTCATTACTGATAAAAGAGGTCAGTTGGAACAAGTTATCTACTTACTAAATTACTCTTTATTGATAATGAATGAATATTGAAAAATTTCAACATGCAACAAGTAGCTATCTTGAATTTAATTACTGGTTTTATTATGAGAATAATAATCTTACTTGCTTGAGACATTAGTACTTTTTTTGTTTGGTGGAGAAAATTATCCAATAACATCTCCTGCCCTTGGATGAAGGGGATAGTATAAGACTTTTATTGTCTAATAAATCCACCCTGTTTCTTTATTGCCTCTTATACTAGTGCCAAGCCTTCTTCTTGAAGCAGACCCTTGGCCCCAGTATGAAACACTAGTGCTAAAAAATTGTAAACTGAGTTACTGTACTGATATCATTACTTTTAGCATAATATTTTCTCAATATAAAAGTAATTGTACCAATCACAATTATTACAATATTTGGGAATCAATATTGCTAACCAAAATTACCTGAGCAAGGTAAATCCCACACTACCAAGAAATTAGAATCATTTGAATGAATCATTGAACTCCTTATGGTATTTCCCATTTAGGCATGTTTTTCCTCCTCCATGTTTGTAAAAGCAACAGGTTGTCAAGGAAATTAGCAACAGGTGGTTTTGGTATAAGTTGGGTTTTGTGTAGAACCTAATTATTTTTATTTGTAAACCAGTGCATACAGGTAGGTGATTACAGTTTGATTATTTTTTTGTGGTGGGAATCTTACTGATATTATAAATGTGAAGGTTTATATTATTTATAGAGGTATGGATGTTTGTTAAGCTTTCACGAAAAAAATTCTGAATGGGTTTTGATGTAACTTGGTATCCAGGTAAACCATATGTTCCATGTTACAGTGTATGGTATATTTTTGATACTTTTTATCCTGGAAGTATGTTCCCTTGGGATAATTGTATATTATCACGCGGGCTAAGCTGCTGGCTGCAGCTAGTCATATATATCCCGGAATTAGTGGGAGTGTCAGAATATTACTGACTAAAACTCACCTGTGATCCTTTAATTACTTTGCGTTCCAGGGCTGATGTAACTCTTTCAATCAGTTTCGCAGACCTTGTAGTTCAATACCGTAGAGGTTGCCTGCTAGGGCCGCGCGGAATTTTTGAAAAAGAAACCCGTGTTCCTTGAACACAAAGGGCAACTGAAGGATACAGGTGTGGTTTTAATCAATAAGTCTGACATATTCCGCTAAAATCTAGAGCGAGAGAGAATTTATTAGATGATTTATCGCATCAAAAAAAGCCTTAAAGATTCTGAAGCAGATATTGAAAATTATTATGTAAAAAGTTATTGTTACGTAAAAATAATTCAGTATAAGAGTGTTACGATCCAGTTTTTGTTTACGTAGCCTATTGCGAAACCATTACAAACCACTTTCACTGAACAGTTCATTGGAAAGTAACCTTACTAGCTCGATCTTATCAGAGCAACATTTTTTAGTAACGCAGAAAAAGGCCTATTAGGTGTTACTAAGTTCCTAAGTATGTTCGAGTCTTTGGATGATAAGATTTTATTTTCTAGGTAAGTATTTTTGTTCTAAGTTAGGACGTTAGGTATTGGCGGATGGGCTAAAGACAGGTTTCTGAATAATTTTGAGCTAAGCACGTCTCAATTATGCAGTAAAGTAGGGTTTACTACTTAACTGCACAATTTGTACAGGCTTTCAGACGAAATCAGTAAAGCAGAGTCAGAAATACTCAATTACTTCAAATGCTTACATGAGAAATTGGGAGAAATGCCTGTATCGAACTGAAATAATCTGTGTCAAATCAATAATATTATCGCTTAAAACGCTGCGCGACTAATGGCGCCAAGCGCCTACCATTAAAGATTAGCAATCAATTTGCTATTTGCGTTGTTGTCCAAGATTTTATTAATAAGGGATTAATTTATTTTTTTATTTATGTGTATATATGTAGTTTTAAGGTTACTTTATTATTTAATCTTAATGTATTTTTTAGTGTATCATTTGAAATATATATAATTATTAACTACACCTTTTTTATGGTAGGTAAAAATCATCGAATGACGAATCCCACTCTTGGGCGGAGCGGGAAACAGTGTCAGACTCTTACTGACTAAAGAACCTACCCCGTGCGTTCCTTGCCTTATTCTCAGAGCTCCGGTGTAACGCTTTCGCACCAACCCTCAGCTCCGGGCGCACCAACCCTCAGCTCCGGGTAACTACACCTACTTACCATTAGGTGGGATTGCAGTCAAGCACTTATTCATATCAATTAGATTTTAGGCGTTGTGTGGTACCATTATATTCATCAGTTTATATAGATAACATGTCTCAGCAATTCACTACACTAATATTTGGTCAATAATTGGTTAGTATTTACAATCGTACATACATAGATTGAATAATTGCGCCTCATTTAAAGATTGATGCTGACGGCATGTTTTTTTGCTATTCTTAGTCATGCAGGCGCTATTGAATGATACCAATCAATACAAATCAATTCGGTCTATTGCCCTAATTTATCATTTGATAACATAGGTCAACAGTGGGTATTTCTGCATGAAGTTTTATATTTGGTTTAATTGTATTTAATTTGTTGTTTCCAAATAGGTGTCTTCGAATTCGATATTGAATACTGTATTAATACCTATTGAAGGTTATTTCGTCAGCACCTTTAGGGCCAACGCTACGTTACGCGTGCACCCGCGCAGTCTCAAACAAATGTGCACCGTCGTGTTTTGCCACGCTTTACTACGAACAATGTGTAGTTCGCCGTCCGGCTGTCCGGTAACGGTGCGTTGAAGGCAGGCAGTGTTCCACGCACACCTCACAGATATGTCAGTATCAGAAATACCTACCGTTGTAGCACAGCAGGGCCGAAGCCTGTCGGGGCTACGGGTTGACTTCTGAACACAAAAGAACATAGGTATATTTTAAGTTTGATATGCCTTCTCAGCTTCACTCTGGACCAGGAGAAGTATTATGGATAGGCTCGCGTTTGACCACTATCTCATCTCTTGTTAAGCGATGACAGAGCACGCTTACCTAGAAGTAATCTATTCACTCTTGAGTTGACTTCAAGACCTCTAGGTTATAGTTACACACAGAATTTCCAAGTTAAAAAAACAGCAGTGAAGGAGGCAAAGGTTATCAAGAGAAACAGATTATTATAAATAAAAAGCATTTATTAAGTCAACGTTTGACTTACAGTATAAAAGCTTAAAGCGTAATCACAATATGTAATTAGCTAATATCACCTATTCTATCGACCTAAATATAAATAATTTAACACTTAAAATTAATGACAAAATTACAGTAGGCTTACGCCTAATAAGTGCTTGTTTAGACGCGTCGCGATGGGCGACGTTAGTTGGTCGTCGTACATTGCAGCAGCGGGCCGTGTCATCGCACGCGCTAACACAAACATATAGTAACGTACGACAAACGCCCTACTCGCCGCGCAACGCCCCACGTCTCCGTAAGGGTCAATTCACACCGAGACGCGATGCGACGTTTCACGCACATTTTAATAGAGTGACTCAAAATAGAATTTTATTTACTAAGCGAAAAGATACACGTTTCATTGTGAGAATTTAGAATACGTTGCTCCATGAAGTCCTGCGCCTCGTGACGCCTCGCGGTGAAACGCGACGCAGCGGTGCATCACTGGTCCGTGCGGCGTGATTTAACTATGCGCCTCACACAATCGTCGCATCGCATCTCGGTGTGAACTAACCCTAAGCACTAAGTTACATCGTAATCACTACCTACATAATATACGTTACTTATACTTATGTGGTATATTTCTTATCTATTATAATCTCACAGTAAAAAAGCTACCATAAGTAGATGTATATAATACGGTAAATAAGTTGAACCAAAATGGCGGTCGTTGCTATGGTAACGCGCAACTTCCCGCTTCGATTTAGACCCAAAAATCTGTTACTACGTATTGAAAGTAGATTGCCATTTTAGTTTAACTTTTACGCCGCATATTGTAATTTTTGACTCTGAAGATCGGTGGTATTTCCACAACGAAAATTCGACTGTTGTTTTATAAAGATTGAATGAGATTTTAGTTAAATATCAGCTAACTCATTATTGTTTTAATATTACCATGACACTTTTGTATTATATTTTGCAGTCCACAAAACTATTTACAATAAACAATTTTACTAAAGGCTGGCACTCGTAATTATAGCTTCCTCTCGAACGCATAAATAGTTGCGTGCATTATGTTAATATTACCCTATTTAACTGAGAGTTATTGTTTTAAATTATATTTAAGTAATTAGCAGATATGTACAGCCTTTTGTATAAACTCTCATAGTAAAGGTCTCTGCACACAGCAGGCGCGGCGCGGCGTGACCGGACGGCGACGCGACGCTGAGCAGTTGTAATGTACTAGATAGTACGGACGACACCACACAGAGCCGTCCCGCTCGACGCGACGGTAACCTCGGATCTGTATGGCGTCGTCGCGTCGCCGTCCGGTCCCGCCGCGCCGCACCCGCTTTGTGCAGAGACCTTAAAAGGTTACCACACGGTTGCAATCTAACGTTCCAATTCAAGGTCACCTTGGATGGAGCTTGGTTTGTGCTTGTACGCCATAGTATGGCAGGATATGCTGAAATCAAAACTGTAACCTCTATTGTACCATATTCTGACAAATAAACATTTTTGATTTTGATTTTATTTTTTTGATTTTGTGAAAACGCGCCTCCCACAACCAAGGGCAGTTGAAGGTTATGGTTTACAACCAATGTCTACCCGGATTTGAAACTGACAAGGTCTTGGCAGAGACGTTACTTTAGAACCGTCTGGTCAACCTTTTTTACGTTAAAATACCGAATTTTGATTCTAAACAGTCACTGCATCACTGGTAAACAAAGTCACGCCTTCATCAATATTCTATTGAGCAAAAATTTCAGTTTCCATTGCTCTACCGTCCTACGACAGCCCTCACTGTGTTCCTCAGTAAGTCAGTGACGAGTTCCGTGGTCCTGATGATTTTGTAGCCTATCTGGTCGATGAGGGTTATGGCTGTGGAGTACGGAATCGGCAGGTCTGACACGGGGCGAAGAGGGAATCGTGTCGGCTGCGTGTTTGTAGCGGCACTGGCCCAAGTCATCATCGTTGGCCTGGAAATAAGAGAACATAGATTTTAGTAGTGACATATTGTTAAAATTTTTAAAATGCTGTGGAGTTTATAGTATCAGCTGCTAGCCTTCATAGCTTATAGCCCACGGAAAAAGAAGTTATAGTCTCTTGAATCTGCTGTCATTTTAGCCATTAATTATGGATTCAGGTATCCATTATCATATTATACCTTATTTAGATATGCCTTGATCACACGCACTGAACATACGGGCGACCCAGTGCTCTCGGCCGAATACTCGATACGGTATGAATATAGCGCCGAGTTCTCTGCCGAGTGCTTATGTCAAGAATTCGCTGTCTCCTCGACCATATTTTACTCGGTACGTGTGATCAAGGCCTTAGGGCTTAACATGTGTAGAACGGGCGCCCGCGCTGTCCCATATAAAAGTACTCCGTTGCAGGAACCCGCGGGGTCATCTGACATGGCTAGATTTACCATATTTCAGGATTTTTGGAGTTTTCTCAGGACTGGATTCGCAAATTTCAGGATTTTACGAATTTTCAATAAAATAGGAACAGCTGGCAGTTAAAAGTCGAAGGTTTTGAGTTGACTACGCCCCTAATTCCTCACACACGACACGACGTCATCTCAACTCTCAGTCACGTGGCCGTGCCGTGGCCTATTACAAGCGTTCGACGTTTACATAACGATAGTGACTTGGCTAGAGGGGCTGAACAACACGGCATCATACCGGACGCCGTCGCTGCGCCGTGCTAATATATCGCAGTTATTATGCGTAAAGGCAATGTAGGCACACACTTAGGCACGTGAATCAACTTAATTTAATGCATAATAGATAAAAAAACGTTCAAGTGCGAGTCGGATTTCCGCAAGAAGTCCATTACATAAAATAGAAAAACGTCACGTTTGTTGTTTTTAGTATTTGAAGAGCCGTGGTGGCCGAGTGCGGAGTGGTAGGTCGCGGGCTCAAACCTAGCTGGGCGCAATATTTTGTGTAATTTATTTCATCACCACTGCTCTCAAAATGGTAAAGGAAAACATCGTGAGGAAACCGACATGTCCTAGAACCAAAAATTCGAAGACATGCGACATCCACCAATCTGCATTCTCAAAACGGGGAAGAAAAACATCGTGAGGCAACCGGCATGTCTTAGAACCAAAAGTTCCAAAATACGTGGATTACGGCCCTTTACCTCTCCTATAGAGAAGGCCTGTGTCCCAGCAGTGGGAACAATATAAGGTTGATGCTATGCTATGTTATTTGTTGTTATAGTGGCAACAAAAATACATAATTTGCAAAAAATTCAACTTTCGAGCTATCGCGGTTCTTGAGATACAGCCTGGTGACATACAGACGTGTGAGTAATGGTGGTCGAGTGGTAACGACGCCGACATACTAGTTGTAGGTCACGGGATCAAACCCAGCCAGGCGCATTACTTTGTGTAATTTATTTAATTACCACTACTCTCAAAACGGTGAAGGAAAACATCGTGAGGAAACCGGCATGTCCTAGAACCAAACATTCGAAGCCATGTGACATCCAGAGAGGAGGCCTGTATCCCAGCAGTGGGAACATTTAAAAGGCTAATGATGACAGACGGACGGACGGACAGACAGCGAAGAGTCCCGTTTTTACTATTTGACTTTTTTATGGTGGGTTATTAATAGAGTTCCGTTTTAACCCTTTGGCTAAGGAACCCTAAAAATCAGCAGTCTTTGTACATTATACATCACATAATAAGAGGTGACTTCATTTTATACGCTACTGCATTGTGCATTTATAAAAAATGAGTTGAATAATGTAACATGGTCGTATAATGAGCAGTCTGGTTTGCATTTTATTGCAATTAGTTGCAATCACTTGACGCAGCATACATATATATATATATGGAGATAACATTATTGTTTATTGCGACAAGAGGAACACGTGGATAAAGAATTTGCTCAGTCCATCCAAAGGTTGTCTGTAAGAGATTTCCCTGTGCGATACCCTTATTTTTAATAAATGTTTGTCCTATGTATTGTATTTTGTGTGACCTTAACTTCAGACTCATCAAGATCTGACGGCCGTGCTGTAATCCACGTAGCCCCAAACAAAAAATAAAATAAAAAAAAACAGTTGTAACTATTTTTAAAATGTTTGGTAATGGTAATACACCGTTACACATTTCTTTTTTTTCTAGCCTTTTTTTAAATGTTGTAACATATTTGAAGATTATTATTATTTGGTCATCAAATAATAATCTTCATATATTTTCGGTTCCTCGGCCACCGTTAGCTGACAGACAGCATCATTACACAGATCATTACTCACGTCATTGTCCATGACAGGCCTAGTTAGCGTAAAAAATAGTAACTCGGTCAGATCGTCCATCATACCACCGCCTACAGTTATTTAGAAGAATTAGATCAATGGTTTTAAAATGTCTACTGATAAGTGCGTCGTGTCAATGTGACATTTTTTTTGTGTATGTTGTTTTTTATGGTGAGGAAAATTAACCAATGACAAATCCCGCCCTTGAGCGGATTGGTAAATAGTGGTAGACTTTTACTGACTATACGACACACCCTGTTCATTTTTTGCGTTAGTTCCAGGGCCCTGATGTTTCGCTTACGCATAAACCCATGGCTCCATACTAGGAAAGCAGGAATTAAGGAAGCGTCAATGGCCTTTAAGGCAAACTTATCTGGCTCTTACCATAGATATTTCTTGTTTGCTATCTCTAGGTTTCATTTTTTTATGGTGGGAAAAATCATCTAATGACAAATCCCGGGAAATACTGTCACACTTTTACTGACTAAACGACCCACCCCATTCCTTCTTAGCCTTCGTACCGGGGTCGGACCTTCATTTCAGCCGGACCGGGGCCCCAGTAGGCTTCGGCCCTGCAGTTGGCCCTCTACATTTCCTGACAACTCCTTGAGGCACGCGAAAACAGATGCTGTTACTACTTACCTACTATTAATTGTTTTAGGCTATTAAAGCCACAAAAAATATTAGTTGTTATACGGAACCAACTGACGGGGTTCATTAACGAAGATGAATTGTTTGACTTAACTTTGAACAGTCAAAGTGGTCCATCAAAGTAATAAATCACGATAAATATCGTGATACTGAATATCAATTCATCTTTTAACCACCTACGATAGATATATACTGTCGTCAGTAGCGTAACTATATCACCTGAGGCCCGTGGTAAATTTATTGGATGGGGCCTCAAAAAATATGATCTCATTATGTTTGAATTTTACATAATAAATTTTGTAATTTTGGGTTAATTGTTACTGAGCCCATGGCTTCTTAGACAGGGGGCCCCGTCATATCGGGGACCCGTGGCATTTGGCCAGCCTTACCACCCTACAGTTACGCTACTGACTGTCGTATTCATTGCCTCAGATACAAATAATAATAACAATAATGTTTATTTCACGGAAGAATTTTACGTATGTTACATGTACAGTAGTACAGTACAACAAAATGTGCAATTGGGTATTATCTCCTGGCTCCCAAACTAGGTTTATAGCCTGTGACTTGGGGACCAGTGATTCCATAAGGGTAGAGACATAGATTATAAAAGTCACACAAGAATTGTTTTCACCAGTAACATAAAGAATATAATAAGAACAATTAATTACTTGTAAGCAATTAAAACAATGAAAGTAAAAATAAAATATAAATAAAAAAAACTGTATGGTGAGTATTTGAGTGAGAGTAAGTTATTTATGGTGGAAACTGTTGTGTATGAGTAAGTAAGTAGGTGTGGTAGTGTTAGGTGTGTGAAAATGGACAGTGTGAACGAGTGTTTGTATTTATAGATACTTGAATAAGAGGAGATAAAGATATAAATAAGAATAAATCGACGACTATAGTATATTCCATCTCGTTAGTTCTTCTGCCACCTATGGGGATTGGGGATTAATGAACTAAACGAGATTTTTTTTTATGGAGGGAAAAATCTAATGACGAATCCTGCTCCTGGGCGGGAGACAGTGACAGACTACTAGGCTCTAGACAGACGGACTGCATTTCAACTGCAATCCAACCGCAAATTGCAGTTCGGATGCAGTTTAACTGCAGTTGACATGACTGCATTGATTTCTTTAAGTAAACGTCAGCTTTGCGAGTTAATGACCTGTAGCACGCGATGACCGACAATGGAGAGCAGCGGTGGCCGAGTGGTAACGGACCCGACTTACGTGTTGTCAGGTCCACCAGGTCGCGGATTCAAACTCAGGTGCATTACTTTGCTTAATTTATTTCATCACCACTGCTCTCAAAACGGTGAAGGAAAACCTCTTTCATCAAGTCTTCTCATTTAGATAGAGATTGATGCTACAATTATATGTCCACAACTATCACACAATGCCATCTAGTCCCAAGCTAAGCAGAGCTTGTGTTATGGGTACTAAACAACTGATAAACATACTTATATATTTCTAAATACATATATAATATAGATAAATTACACCCAGACACAGAACAAATGATCGTGCTCATCACATAAACATTTGTCCTGGGTGGGAATCGAACCCACGACCGCCAGGGTCACTAACTACTAGACTGACAGGCCAGCAATTATGTTCAACTATCAATATCAAGCTTGAGGCAGATATTTAGCATTGCGAAATAATTTGTATGTCTGTAATAGAACCTTTGACCTGTTGGGAGAAGTTTATATAAATACCAATATATTTACCAATATTATTTCAAATTTCGTAATTACGTACATCATGTACAGATGCACAAATAAATAAATACAATATAGCTTCAATTTTGGTATTTCAAAAGTGCAAATGTTCAAAAGTCTATTTGAAATAAATTATTTTGAGTTATAGTCCAGTGCAATTAGCACTGTTAACGATAAAAAGTAGACCTAAATAGTAGTAGAATGAAACCCACTGGAAAAGGAAGATAATATAGCAAAAATTTAAGGAAAAATAAATTACGGTCGATCTGAGGTCGGGAAGTGGACCCATCCACTGTGCGGTTTTAAGGGTAAGTCCCTTTCAAAAACTATCTGCACTGGTCTATTAGAGTTTGTGTTCGAGATATAAATTTGACGCAGGACTAAACCTGTAATCAGGGTTGTCAACATAAGAAAGTAAATTTGATTTTAGAGAGGGTCAGTGAAAAATTTTAGAACTATTATTCTAAAATTTTTCACTGACCCTCTCTAAAATCTATCTTATAGTATTCTATCTTAATCTTGATTATGGATTCGATATAATATTATATGTGTAACGTCGGGGTTAAATTTAAAACAAAAAGTAGTCCTTCATAAAATAGAGCACAATAAAAGTATGGTTTACAACTCTATGTAATATCTAACTACAGTTCGTGTAGGTACCTAGGTACCTATTTGTAACAACCGCAAATCGTATATTTGTAATATACGATTTGCGGGACATTCTATTGCAACACCGCGCCAACATTATATTCTTGGAAAGTTTACTGCAGGTAGGATTAGGTACCGCGATAACTACCTACATGTCATTGACTCGCTCCGCTGACGTTTGCTTAAAGAAATCAATTTTATTCATGCGTAAATTACTTTTTAATTTTACATTCAGTTCAACTTTTATGCCGGGTAATGTATGTATCTTCTGCTGTTCTACTAACCATTAAGTAAATAATCTTCCATTTAACTCAGAATTAAAAATAAATCATTAAAACGCCTCGCTCTAATTAACTTGATTGTAAATATAGTTACGCCGAGGTCGTCGATACAGACTTACACATTACTTTCAATCTGTTCTAAAAATAACTTATTTTTTGTTGTTTAACTTATTGAGACTTGAATGTCAAAAACAAGACAGTGTTCCAGTGTGTGTCAGTGTGTGTGTGTGTGTGTGTTGTGTGTGTGTGTAGTGTGTGTGTGTGTGTGTGTGTGTGTGTGTGTAGTGTGTGTGTAGTGTTCTTAATGGAACCTTTTATTTATTTACAGAAACTTGTCCGTTCAAGTATTACGTAAGTACTATGTCGGGTCTTGACATGGGGAGTCTAGATGATGATTACATCATCGATAGTTATACACCAAGAAAGTAACAATTTCACAGAAACAGAAACTTATATGAATGGGTACAAAGGCGGGATTATCTCTGACAGCGATATCTACCAGACAACCTTAGGATGGAGTATAAGACAGCTAAAAAACTAAAAATTATACATTATTACAAAATCGGACATAATGCAATAGGTAGTTTCTGCCAGTCGTCTTTAGGGTGGTCCAGAAACAACATGGTAGATGCAACTTAAAAAAAAATAAAAAAGCGCAAGCTTGCGGCCGACGAGCAATGCATGTACGCCGTCTTCCTCTTCGGTATAGACCAAACCCGAACATTCAACAGCACGTAGTGTTCCAGCCCCCCTAACCAAGTTACGATCGTTTCGTTAATGTCGAACGCATTGAGTTGGACACGCCCCCAATTCCTTTATCCAGACGTCATCTTAACGTTCTGTCATTGGTCCAGAACACAGGAATTGAAGGCGTGGCCAAGTTATAGCTTTCGACGTTAACGAAGATACGTAACTTGGCTAGGGTGGGCAGGCGCGTCTCAACGAAGATAGAAACCTGTGGCCTTTGAATGCAAAAAGTATCTAATTGACTCTGGTGTGAAGAAATCACTGGAGGATTTCCTAATTTAAAAAAAAAAAAACCAGTGGAAACATTACTAAAGTCTGATAACATATTACTATAAGATTATCATTACCTGGGTGGAACAGGCCTTGAGTTGACCGTGGACCTCATGGTGGTCGTCGGCCTGGTGGTGGCCTGCGTCATCGGTCTGGGTGTTAGACCGGCTGATGATGGACTGCCTTGCATCAGCTCGCCGTCTTCTCCGAACCTGGAATGTTATGAGAGAGGGTTAAGCGTGGTGGAAAACTGAAAGTATTCACAAAGGAGATGAAATAATACATATAATATAGTCTACAACTATCACACAACGACTAGTCCGAAGCTAAGCAGAGCTTGTGTTATGAGTACTAGATAACTGATAAACATACTTATATATTTCTAAATACATGCATAATATGTATGTAGGTATTTAGAAATATATAAGTATGTTTATATGTATTACATATTATAGATAAATTGCACCCATACACAGAACAAATGATCGTGCTCATCACACAAACATTTGTCCTGGGTGGGAATCGAACACACGACCTCCGGCATAGCAGTCAGGGCCTCTAACTTGTGCAAAATTTGCACTGTGAAGGAAGAAATCCTCCAAACAGCAATGACGTACCGGGGGAGACTGGAAAGTTATCCTAACCAATTGGCTGCTAACCTGACAACCAGAAGCTACGGTAAAAGGCTAAAGCGAAAGGACATTCATTCTAGCTATATAGATATAGCCAATTAAGAGGAGATGTCTTCACTCAACTGCCATTACATACAGCGCATCTGCTTATAGTTAATGCTGATTGCAGATACAACCAGGAAAAAAAAAACTTGTGCAAAATTTCACGCTCCTAGTCCCAGTAGTTTCGGCTGTGCGTTAAATATCAGCAAATTTCTCCTTCTATATGCCTATAGATATATTAAAGTAAGTAGTAGTCTAAGTATTAAAAAAATGCCACTACAGACAACGGGTACCTAACTGGAGCGTGAGATGTCAAGTGCTCATTAAATACTGAGACAGAAAATGAATGATGTCACCTCACAAGAGTAAGTAGGTACTGTAATTGAGAAGCCAACTTAAGTGCCTCTTCACAATGTGATACTTTCTTCAAGACAAATACTTTCCGCAAATAGCGGACATGATAATGTAGAAAACTGTAAATATGACCCTCTTTATAATCTGTGTCGACCAAAAAACAGTTAAATCACGGAAACAAATAAATACCTCCTACGCAAAGTCGTAACATATTTTTGAGCAACATCACTACATAATCGTAGTATATGAAACTCTCTATCAACACATAGTATAAAATAAAGTTGCCTCTGTCCCTATGTATGCTTAAATCTTTAAAACTACACAACGAATTTTGATGCGACTTTTATTAGATAGAGTGATTCAAGAGGAAGGTTTATATGTATAATACATGTATAATACATGCATAATATATTTAATATCAGCTTGCCCCCGTGCGAAACTGGGTCGGGTCGCTAGTGTTGTATATGAAACAAAAGTCGCTTCCCGTTATCTGTCCCTATGTGTGCTTAGATCTTTAAAACTATGTAATGGATTATGATGCAGTTTGTTTTTAATAGATAGAGTGATTCTAGAGGAAGGTTTATATGTATAAAACATGCGTAATATATTTAATATCAGAATTGCACCCGTGCGAAGCAGGGACAGGTCGCTAGTTGAATTATAAACAAAATAAAATATGTAAATCTTTTTATATTAATTTTTATTCATACATCTAGCTTCTGGCTCACTGATTTATTGATTACATAATGCAAAAAAGTGGATCACGAATTATTTAAGTATATCATTACAAAAACGAAGATTCCTGAAAAAAAAAAACACTTTTTGCCTTACAATGTTAAGCGATCAATGCATATGTATTTAAATAAACATAAGATATTATAAAAAAGGTGTGTTGCTACTTTTAGATACCAGTTTTACTAAACATAATGGTACGATTGGCGCTTCTACATATAGTAGATAGATATATTTTATATCCATACATATATTTATGTAAAATTTTATTTGATTAATTTGCTAGCAGTACACTGCAAACTACTTCTTGGTGAATTTTCAATAAAGTTACATCGTTTTATAGTTTTTAGTTTTTTTTTTTATTCATTATAGGTTCACGTTTGACCGCTATCTCAACTGACAGAAAGCGATGTTGCGGTCGACAATGGAGCGCGCTTACCTAGAAGTAACCTATTCACTCTTGACTCAAAGATTCCCGGATTGTAGCCATCAGGAAACACAGACTCCGGCTAGGAATTCTATTCCTTGGCTGTACGCACAATGAAAGTGTTCGCTAAACGTTTCGTACTTATTTAGGTGGGATGTCCACCATATTATGACATCGCTCTAATTTGAAAATAGAATAAGCGCCATTTTTAATTTTGTATCTTAAACCTTATTGTTTACAAAATGGTTTAATTTTTCAACAAATATTTTTCACAATTCTGGGCCACTTATGCGTTATGATTTAGTTCTTAATCCTTGTTCTAGTACATTGATGATCGAAGGTTGGGAGACGTCGGCTCTACTATGTATTTTATTAGTTATGTATTGTATATATGTAAATAGTACACCATGAACCTATGTATCTTTTTTTCCTTCTTTATCAAATCCATCCAAAGGTTGTCTTTAAAAAATCGCTTTTAGCGATAAGACCGCCCATTGTGACACCCTATTAATTTTAAGTTCCTATTGTTATTTTTTTATTTTTGTGTGCAATAAAGAATATATCTATATATCTACTTGCCAGTAATAAAACATTAATTAAACAATTATTCCGACTAGGTTTTTCTAGTCTTAGATTGTAACCTATAATAAGTCAATAAAATTTTAGATCTTGTAATGAAATACCTACCAAACAAATTTACACATAATTTTCGATTGGTTATTGTCTGATTGCTGTGCCAAGTAATTCTAAAATGGTAAATAACCTTATGACCTAAAGCTCACGAAGACATGACCATGCAGGTACATTCCTTTCTCAATGGTATACATGCATATTAGCTCAAATGCCGTTACGAATTAGGAGTATAACCTGAAAATAGTCATGGCCAGTTCATTGAAAGATGACTGGCTTGTCAGTCTAGTAATTAGCGACCCTGACTGCTATGCGGGAGATCGTGGGTTCGATTCCCACCCAGGACAAATGTTTGTGTGATGAGCACGATCATTTGTTCTGTGTCTGGGTGTAATTTATCTATAATATGTATGTATTTAGAAATATAAAAGTATGTTTATCAGTTGTCTAGTACCCATAACACAAGCTCTGCTTAGCTTGGGACTAGACGGCGTTGTGTGATAGTTGTAAAAAAAGATAAAAAAAAAATGAAACAGCTATGATTAGGTTCCAAGGTGCCGTTGATATTTTTAATTAAATAATTTAAAAACACTACAATAATGATAGGTTTCTGAATGATTTAAAGCTGTAGGTAATTTATTAGAAAATGCAAAAGATCGACTTTGAGATAAAAAAAAAACAACCAAGAGCTAGTCGGACTCGCATGCGGTTCTGTACAATATAATTTACGGAAATAATTCAAACGAGTCTCGAAGCTTTTTCGTGACGTAACCAAAAAATTTAAGTATCCAGATTTATTCTTATACCTGCGTCATAAAACCTACCTTCATACCAAATTTCAGGGTATTAGGTCAACGGTAAGTACCTATCCAATAAATTTTTATTCCCTTGAGAGTGTCGAAATAAATGTTTTTTCAGATTTAAGTGGCAATATATATTTTTTTCGTAAACTTAGAAGTTTGATTTTCGTCTCCGCGATGGGTCTTGATTTGATAGATAGAACAACAAAGTGTTACTCTAAGGTTTTCGTTTTTTCCATACCGATGACTAATAGTCACAGAGCGGTTTCCAACTACCATAGGCGAGGCCTTGCGTACGGCAAGTAAAGGGTATGTCGCCTTCCAGTCGTTCAAGGGCTTATTTAATGCCTGCTAAAGCTGCAGGAATGTTTGCAAGAGTTATCTAGATCTATTTCATAGGGCAAATGATGGAACACTCAAAAAATAAGCATAAATTGCAAGGTCAAAGCCGCTGGCAAGAGCTATAGTATCTATAAATAAAGTAACATAAAAAAAACTATAAAAATTTCACCATCTAATCTATTTAACAAAGTAGGTAATTATAATACGTATGCATGGGAAAGTGTTAGTTGCTGGGTGCATTGTTAAAGACGATTAATATCAGAAAAATATGATAATTATCACATATTTCTGATTTTAATAGTCTGGATTACAATCCAAGGACTGCTCGGAACATAATTAAACTCATGCGACAATTGATAATCAAAGTGGATGATAATATATCGCTCTTTCGCGTTTTCTTTAATTTGATCAGCTATTGTTACACTCATTATGTACATGACAGGTCATTAATTATATGATACTTAATAATACGAATTAATCTTAAGAAGAGAGTCCTTATGAAACACCTCTTACAATGTAAAAAATTTCTAAAAATACACTGCAATGAATTACACAAAAAAAATGAAATACCTAATTACATAGATGTCTAATTTGGAGAAAAAAAATGTACAACATATTATCTTTCAAAAACCGCTAAATCGATCTTATGTGTTAGCATGATTAACTAAATTTTAACATTTTATTTTAGATAATTAAGGAAACCTAACTAGTTTACAAATACCTCACGGTTAAACTGTTGGCACGTCTATTACTTTTTTAAATTTATTTACCATATAAACAAAGATTAGGATAAAGATTATCTATAATAATCAAAATATCCTGTTTAGGTTTTTCATTTTTTTTTAGAAATTTTGTAAGCTGTAAGTACCTTTTTGGTTTTTCTAAAACTTTTGAGCCCGAAGTAAACGCCGGCATTCGTACACCTATCATCTTTCTATTATATCTCTAATTACGGTACTCGAAAGTTTACGAAGGCGAGTACTTAAAATTGCGATGTAGAACAACTTTTTAGCCGAATCCTTCAATTACAAAAATTCGAAGAATCCGTGGTAGATCGATTACCATAATTGGTTGCCTCACATGTTACCGATTGTTACCGAGCAATTAAGTTTGCAATCAGGTCTGAGACTGAACCAGTCCGTCGGAAACCGTGTTTAGAGTTAGCGAAACATCGATTATATTATTTGTGTGAACACGCGAACCACGAGATTTAATGAATGTTGTTTGTGATGTAATTTGGCACAATACCTTTGTAGTCAATTCCCAGATTTTATGATGATTATGTTCTCATGCTTAAATGGTTATGGAACTACATAAATGATAGTTGTTTATCAAACAAAGTTTGAAAAAATCATTCGTAAATTTGAACTAGACGAGGGCGTGTTATCCTGAGAAGAAACACCAAAAAAGAACTCAGGATCCTTTAACCTTTTAAATACCGTAATTAGCGATACTTTTACATAATAGAAATACACTAGGTATGCGAGTGCCAGTGTTCGCTTGGGGCTCAAGAGTTTGAAGACCATACAGCAAATACACAATGTTTTTAATATATCATCATCATCTTCCTGCCCTTGTCCCATTTTATTTGGGGTCGGCGCAATATGTTTTTTTCTTCCATTCTGTCCTGTCACCCGTCACGCTATCACGTTTTTAATATAGAACCATAATAATTTGTCTCTGAGGTGCTTGTTTCAGGAATGACCCACACAGATTTGAGTGGACTTGTCCGATCGATTGCTCACCGAATATGGACCTATAAATAATAAATTTGTTAACTAAATAATCTGGCATCCAGTTGGTAAACGAATCGCATCCATCTATATCATTACGGTAACCATAGAATTCGCTACACGCAATCTAGCATTGCATTTATTGATTTATTACGTTATCTTTTTAGCGTGCATGCAATGTATTACATTGTATGATTTTTCTGATCTAGTTCTTGAATGACGACACTATTCACTGGTTATTTTCTCAATGTTTCATACTTTATTGATGTCAGGTTAACTACTATCTGCTCTTAAAACACTCATGTACTTTTTGTTTGGGCGTTTTAATTGGTCTCTAGGTTGGTGCAACTGTGAACTAACTGAGATTTATATTAAATTATGTCAACTCGCTTTGTTTGCATCACCTAGGGTCAACTAGACTTTCTTATTGTCAACTGCTATTTTATTAATCAGTTCCTTTCCATTTCATATTATCAGCACACAATTAATTCTTCTTTTCTCTTCCCTCATTAAGATGTCCATTACCATCGACTTTTATTCTATACGAGTGTAAGTAGTGACAGACAAGCATTTTAATGAAAACTATTATTTTGTCAAAATACTGAAAACTTAGAAGACAATTTTGCTGCAGCGCTTGTTTGGCATTATGTCGTCTACCAAAATTATTAAAACATACAGTGGTACATAGCTTATAGAGGATACGTCAAAACTACACTAATGACATCAAGTTATCAATGTAAAGGTGTACGGCTTTTCAAACAAATTGAGTGACACGCTTAATCTAGTGTTTAATACATATGTGTTTATCTATAAGTAAGAGACTGACATACTACCATTCGTTGGACACGAATGGTAGCTTGTCAGTCCCACGGAGAAACAGAGTGCAGCTTACCTGTTAAGTACAGCAGGTCTGGGCGGTGTAGGCTCCGTGGGTGCTGGAGCTGGGCTGGCTATAGTTGGAGGCATCGTTGGGACACGAGGCGGCAGCAGAGGTGATGATGTCGGGATCGCGCTTCCTGTGAAACCAATGAGTGATGTAAGTAACGAAGAATTTGAAAACGGATAGTATAAAATCTAAGAAGTTGAGGGTTCTTTTTTATGGTAGGCAAAAATCATCCAACGACGAATCCCGCTCTTGGGCGGAGCTGGAAACAGTGTCAGACTCTTACTGACTAAACACCCCACCCCGTTTCTTGTTAGCTCTTCGAACTGGGACCAAGCCTTCCTTTCAGAAAAAGACCCTGGTCCCCAGTAGGCTTCGATCCTTTTGCAGAGTCCCTACGATTTTGCTGACAGCTTCTTGAGGCGCGCGGGAACATAGCGCGCCGTCGACGACTTGAGCTTAGTCCGGACTGTTACCAGACAACTGGACGGCAAGCTACCCATTGGTCGCCGTCCGCAAGCCCGCGCCTACGGTGACCGGAAATCGGGAAGAAGTTGAGGGTCATTGAAGAATGCGCAGTAGGTAGATGTGGCTGGAATGTGATTTTTGATGATACTGATATTTCTTGATTCCTTAATAACTTTCGTTCTCTGATATAACGTAATCGTCTCAATAAACAATTTTATCGTAACGAAGTTACAGGAAAAATAAGATGTCCTGCACAAAGCACAATAACCTCAAAATCCTAATCAATTTAAAATTTAAACAAACTTTTTTATTGGCTTTTCAACAGATTTGACTTTTATTGCTTTGGTGACTTGATAAATTGCTGCGGAGCTGCAGTAAATGATTGGTCTCGTACCCGATTTCGATTTTTGATTTCAATGCCATCCTTTTGCCTACGCAAGATGATTCAAAATCGGTAGAACGGACTTTCCAGCTTAAAAGGATTTATTTTGAATGCAGTAGGTACAAAATAAAACTCTAAACGACTTAAAAACGAATAGACGGCGTTCTAATTCCTTGGCTTTAAGTGTTGTCTTAGAACTGTTACCTTGCAGGAATGCAAAACTGAATGTCACTGACGACCTCTAAGTTCTAACTAAGCTTAAGAGCCTTACAAGGTACATAAAGATCAATGCAAGTCGCAACTCGTGTGTTATTTATACTCCAATACAGGTTACTCAAGCTTCCTCAAGGGTAACCCGACAGTTCTCTTCAACCATATGGATCTGTTTGACAGATCTTGCACAATTTGCTACTTTAATCTATTCATAGATTTAAGAGCGGCCAACCCAATGTACATTTTCATACAACCGCTCTTACGTGATTATGATGTTATTACACATCTTTCTTCAGATATTTTAGATACATAGATATCTTATAGATAATTATCTAGGCTTCTATAGAAACCTAAATGTAAATTTGTGTAAGAGTAATCCAGTAAAGACCTCGGAAAATCTGCTAATTTACGTGAACTTTGACTCTTCATAATGCACTCCTATATTAAAAATATAAAAAAGTACTTCTATAGAAGAATTTAATAAAGATTCTAAATGTATTTTTTTTTAATCCTTAAAGGTTCAATAAAAACACGTATATCCTGGAAAAAGTTTTGTGAAATATTCGAGTAAATCTTAGAATTACTGAATGCCAACAGAGTTTTCAGGTGTTATCTCTCTTTTTAACCGACTTCAAAAAAAAGGAGGTGGTTTTCAATTCGATTGTATTTTTTTTTTTTTTATTTTTTTTTTTTATGTTTGTTACCTCAGAACTCCGTTGTTTATGGATGGATTTGCAAAATTTTTTTTGTACTTGAAAGGATATGCTTCCAGATTGGTTCCTTTTTTTTCAAAATCGAGTTTTGATGATGGGATCTATGAGAAATCGAGGGAACTCCTCAAATATTATAAGCAACTATATAGTTTTTTTTATAATTTCATTGAGAACTCAAGAATTTACAGTCAAAAAGTAACATTTGATGAGGTGGAACTGGTGAAGAAGATCAGAAATGGCTAACGAAACTTGACACTCGCATAGATATCACAATCAAGGTAGTTAAGCAACTATAAAAATGCACTATAAACCAATGTTATTAAATAATTATCATCGAACTGATCTGATGATGATGATGGAGCTGGAAGGTAGGCACTGGAACTGCGTAACTAATTAATATATCCTAGCCGTGTTTGGGCTTGTTAGAATTGTCATAAGATGCACTTTGGCTGTAAGGTACTAATGAACTGATGTGATGATGAAGCTGGAAGGTGGAAGGTCGGCATGGGAACTTCAAAATAAAAAAACGTATCCTAGCATTGTTTGAGCTTATTAGAGCTCTCATGGGCAATGCTGTCAAGGGCAATGGAAAGGGCTATGCTCGGAGTTTCCTTGCGTGTTCGAATCAGAAATGAAGAAATGCGCAGGAGAACCAGGGTCACCGACATAGCCCGAAGAATTGCCAAACTTAAGTGGCAGTGGGCAGGACACATTGCTCGTAGAACAGAGTGGCGACCGCTCACCAAAAAACGCAGCTTTGGAAGACCTCCCAAAAGGTGGACGGACGACCTGGTGAGAATCACGGGAATGCGATGGATGCGAGTCTCACAGAATCGGTCGTTGTGGCGACGTTTGGGGGAGGCCTATGTCCAGCAGTGGACGTTTTCTGGCTGAAATGATGATGATGATGAGAGCTGTTATGAGATGTACCCATCATAAGTATTTCATGCATCATATCATCTCTCCACGAGATCAAAACGATTACACTGTAACAATGTACCTCTAATATGTATTCCTACTTATATGACATTGGTAACTTTTTAAAAGAAATGCAGGAACGATATTGACTTCGTTGCCATAACACATTATAATAAAAAACACTAAACGGCTACAAATAAAAAAAACTTTTTACAAAAAAAAAACCGCCTTCAAAAAAGCCAAACGATAAAAGTTCCTACACTAAAAAGTTGAAAATAAAAATTTGAATTGCTGTAAAGAAACTTAATTTATAGGTAAACTTATTTGACATTAATATTTTGCAAATATTCAAAATTTATTACTTATTTTTGGAGTCGGTGCCAGCCAAGGCAAGGAATTACGAATGGGCAACAATCCCTTGAAAAACTACCTCTAATTTAACTATAAAACTACTTAGTACCTATTTGCATACTCAAATATATAATACTTAATTAAGAGACAAATACATAAAAAAAAACAAACATATAAACATACATACAAAAAACACAGACATATACATACACACAAAAACACATACATAAATATATATATAAATATGTATATACATTGAAAATGTTTAAGCATTATGTACGAAAAATGGCACTGGTTAAAAAACTACCTAACATTAAGTTTCAACAATAAAAATGCTGGCACCGACTCCAAAAAGAAGTAATAAATTTTGAATATTGGCAAAATATTAATGTCAAAAAAGTTTACCTATAAATTAAGTTTCTTTACAGCAATTAAAATTTTTATTTTCAACTTTTTAGTGTAGGAACTTTTATCGTTTGGCTTTTTTGAAGGCGGTTTTTTTTTTTGTAAAATGTTTTTTTTTTTCGCATAACTTTTGCATCAAACATCACATTGGATTGCTTTCGATGAAGCAACAAGCTTTTAAACCATGCTCGATGTAGACGATAGGCGAGTCGGGAAGGCCCACCTTAACAGATGTCATTTAAATCATAAGCTTAGATATTTCATTTTTTTAGCAGGTCATTAGGATGAAACAAAAATTCAGTCAGTTCTTTTGAGACTGGTTTCTTAATGTCTACAGTTAGATCTTTTTGTTTTTCTTACTTAGTTTTTGGAGATTCGTCTTTTATTTTTCTGTGGTCTTTATTTTTTTATTACGAAAGTATTTTTATTTTTGTTTAATATTTTGAAATATTTAGTCGTTTCTTTAATATCATTTTTTAAACTTTTAGCCTTGTCTGCTCGTGTGCTATCACTAAGGCTCTAGAAAGACGGACTGAGACGGACGATTGCACTGAACCGCCGACTGCAATTGAACTGCAATCGGACTGCACGTTTAGTTTGCAGTTCTATTGCAGTCCTATTAACTGCATTCCAACTGCAGCCGAAATGCAATTTGCAGTTGGATTGCAAATGAGTTGCGGTCCGTCTGTTGAGCCTTTAAGTAATATTTGTCTCGGTAAAGTTTTTTCTAGTTTCCATATAATGAAAATCAATTTAATAATCACTCAACAATTTTATTAATTAATTTAGATTATTCAATTTATCAATTCTTGTAAATAAAAAAATTGGCAGTTTATTGATTTTAATATAATTCTTTTATAAGTGGATAAGTTAGATCATCGCCGAGGAAGTCTGTACGATAAAAAATCTAAATTATGACCAGCTTTTAAAACACGACGGTTTGACAGATCGCTTGATTTGATATGTCTTACGTTTTAGTTACTTATTTATTTTTAAGTATATCAAAGGCTTGTTTTTTTTTCAAAGTCATGAAAAAGTAATGCACGTCCACCATTTAAGATAAGATTTTGGTTGTAAGACGCAAAAACAGAGAAGAAACATGCGTTCCATACGAAGTGACATCCGGGTTCGAGGCCCTGGAATGTAAAGTGCAACTGAAGGAACAGGTGAATTTTAGTCTTACACTCCCTCCCGCTTGTCCTAGAATGGGATGAGTTACTTGAGGACTTCCCGAGCAAAGCACAAAGACTCATGTATTGATCTATGAAACGCCAGAGGATATCGATTCTATACTTAAGGTATTTGGCTTAGAGATTAAGTTGCGCTAGTTACCTGATCCAGGAATACTGTTGAAGCTTTCTTTAGCGAGGAACTCTTCGAAGTATCTCGTGAAGTCACCGGTGGGATCCCAGCGGGAGGCCAGCTTGGACCACTCCTCGGGGAAGTCGTTCTTCAGCCGTCTTATCACCTTTACTGCTGCTCTCTTCTGTCTCTCGGTGCAGCGGATGCATTTCGTTCTCAATGCTTCTGGAAGTATTCCTGGAAAGAAGAGAAAGATTCTTTTAGGATGTGTTTGTACATTTACGAATAAGATAACTTAAATCCACGCCTGTGTTTCGTAAAGAGTCTCTGACTAAATTTAGTTGCCTGTGAGGGGCATATAATCGATCAATATTGGACGTAAACTAAATTATTAATCTATTTTCGATCGCTTTTTTAACAACGCAAAAAAACAACGATATTTGGCTACCATTAAGGCTAACCTTAGCGCTTACATTACATTGCTAGTAAAAACTTGCAAACGATTATCATTCATGAGAATTTTTTTTATACCAGGTAAAAGTTCTTGGGCCAAAGTGGGTGGTGCCCACTTTGGAACCACCGTAGTGGTCACCGCGTACCGGCAGACGCAACACTGCTTCCAACGATGTGTGCGAGACGTGTAGGACCGGTCATCTGGTGGTGATACTTGGGGGAGGCATATATCCAAAAGTGTGGTCTTGCGGGGAAATGATGATGATGACGATGATAAAAGGTTCAAGGGGACTCAAATAGGTAGCAGTTATGCCAAATTTTAAATAGACTTTTCTGAACTTTCTTTCGCATGCGTAAGTTCTTGAGACATTTTTTCAACAGTATTTGCATTGTTTTCTAAAAGGAGGTCAGCAGAACAAGCTAATGTTACTATTGTATTTAAATTATGATGAACGCCCTTCACCTTAAACTCAAAGCCTACATTGTTTACACCTGCAACGGTGTTTTTTAAAATGTTATTGTTACTGTTAGGTAGGCTCGTACTATTTACGAGTACTTGTTGACTATACTGTTATTTCGAAAAGTGGTATCTGTGGTAAGTATACATATGACTTCGTCATCATCATCAGCCTATTTAATGTTCCCACAGCTGGGACACAGGCCTCCTCTCTAGGAGAGGGAATGGGCCATAATCCGTCACGCGGGTCCAGTGCGGATTGGTGGATGTCACATGTCTTCGAATTTTTACCGCGATATCTAGACATTTCATATTTTCACAAATTATAATAGTTCTGTTGCCGATATAACAACAAAGAGCATAGCGTCACCCTTATTATGTTCCCACTGCTGGGACACAGGCCTCCACCACGTATCTTGGAGCTTTTAGTTCTAGGACATACCAGTTTACTCACGATATTTTCCTTCACCGATTTGAGAGCAGTGGTGATAAAATAAATTACACAAAGTAATGCGCCTAGCTAAGTTTGAACCCGCGACCTACAACTCGTAAGCCGTACCACTCGGCCACCACTGCTCTCAAATATTACGCAGTATTTTCTTTTTATGGTGGGGAAAATTATCGAATGACGAATCCTGTCCTTGGGCGGAGCAGCAGACACTGTCAGACTTCTACTGACTAAACGACCCACCGTTCCTTTTTGCCTCTGTTCCGCTTTTGTACCAACCCTTGGCCTCAGAAGGCAAAATATTACTTAGTATTGGAATTGAAGTAAAAACCACGGATTAAATGAATTATTTACTCAAAATAAAACTTATTTGTGTTAAGTGAATCTATACCTCATTCATCATCATCAAAATTTCAGCCGAAAGACGTCCACTGTTTGTCATAGGCTTCCCCCAAGTGTAGCCACAACGATTTTAATAATCTTTTTTTTAACCATTTGGTAAATATTGATGAATTTTTAGTTTATTAAATAAATTAATAATTAAAGCGTAAAAAAAATACATTGTCCATTATATTTAATCGATTTTACAAGAGCTTAAGTCGTAAGTGAAGCATCGTAATTTTTTCATACCCACTCATCATACAACCATTTTAATCTTACTAACTTTTTATGCTTAATTCAAAATGAAATGGCTTCGAACAGTGTTTTAAAGCAGGCATTTTTTATTTAAGAGCTAATTTTAGCCTTCTTGAAATCTCGTAATAATGTTATGTGGTATAGGTATTTTAATCCTAATTATAGGTAATGCTACATACAGGTATTTTTAAAACCTAAATATGTATTTGAACTTACTTGAACTTGATTTTTTTTTGTTAAGTTATAACGACTCAAAAAGCTAAGCAGTGATTCAATAATTTAATTTAAATATACGTTAATACTTGTAAACGTATTTTTTTTGGTTTACTCTGTCTTGGAGTTCCATTAAAATTAAATCAAACAAAATATATATGGGTAGGCACAGTAAACTTGTACAAAAATAAAGGTTTCAAAAAAATTAATACCAATAACGGTTTTTTACAGCTATGAGTATAACTAAGTACTGCAAACTGCATTTATTTGTTTAAACCATATATTTATTTACGAGTTTTCAAGCGCTAAAATTCGTAGAGCTTAACTTCAGATTCGCCAAGACTCGGCGGCCGTACTGTTTGTACAGAACCTCAGTGCATAAGTCTGACTCGCACTTGCCCGGTTTTTAATTATGAACATACCTTCTACATATATTAAAAAAAAAGTTGACAATCTTTAACCGACCATGTATTTAAGCGGGCTAATTTATCACTTGAGTTAATTTTAACCCTTCTTTAATCATTTTGACACAAGAATATCTTTATTCTTAATGACAGGTGCACGAAGGCACTTTACAAGTCCTAAATATAGACTTGGACTTTTGAAAAAATAGTTTTATTCTCATCTTTATTTTAGAGGTTTTTTTTATTGTGAATATTCTCGCGTTTGACCACTTGATAGTCCAGTCCCCCTAGCCAAGTTACAATCGTTTCGTTTAGAGTTAGCGCTTGTAGTGGGCGACACTTCCAATTCCCTAGTTAGGACGTCATCTCAACAAAGGAATTGGGGGCGTGGCTATCACTTTGACACAAGAGTATCTTTATTCTTAATGACAGGTGCACGCAGGCACTTTACAAGTCCTAAATATAGACTTGGACTTTTGAAAAAATTGTTTTATTCTCATCTTTATTTTAGAGGTTTTTTATATTGTTAATAGGCTCGCGTTTGACCACTTGATAGTCCAGTCCCCCTAGCCAAGTTACAATCGTTTCGTTTAGAGTTAGCGCTTGTAGATAACCACGCCCCCAATTCCTTTGCTGAGATGACGTCCGAACAAGGGAATTAGCGTTGTGGCCAACTACAAGCGCTAACTCTAAACTACGACTTTAACTAGGGGGACTGATGGTAAGCGATAATGTAGCCAATGATGCACGCTTGCTACAAGTAGCCTATTCACTCTCGACTTTAAGACCCTAAGTGTAAACACACTATGCCGAGAATACGCGACGGAAGTTCGGCATGATACGCGTGCAATGCTATTTGAATTGCTGGCGACACATTATGCCGAAATTACGTTGCGTTTAAGCGTACAGCCGAACTTCAGTCGGGCGTAAGTTCAGCGGAAATTCGGCGGCAACGTATTCTGTAGAACACACATTATAGGCGAAGTTCGGTTCGACTGCTGACGGAGATCGGGAGCGGGGAGGATCGCCACGACAGCGCTCGAAACACTGAATATACTTACACACAAAATTGCGCAACTGAATTTCTGCCGCGTAAGTTCGGCACTTATGGTGTGTCATATCAGCGGAATACGTTGGAACGTAAAATCAGCCGCGGAGCTTCGGTTGCGTACGTTCGGTATAGTGTGTTTAGACACTTAGGGTGTAGCTGTCAGCAAATACGGACTCCGGACGAATATTATAGGAAATATGTATCACAATGAACGCTCGTACATACGTGCGTTTTTTTATGATAGGTAATAAATCCAATGACAACTCCCGCCTTTGGGCGGAGATGGTATCAGACTCTTTCTAAAAAACCCGTCTCGTTCCTACCTTGTCTTTCATACTGGGGCCGAGCCCTCTTTTCAGATACCAATTCTTGGCCCCAGTAAGGCTTCGACCTATCTGCAGGGTCCCTACGAGCACACAGGAAAGTTTTATTTTCTCTTTTTCATCATCAGCCTTACAATGTTCCCACTGCAGGGACACAGGCCTCCTCTCACTAGGAGAGGGAATGGGCCATAATCCACCACGCGGGCCCAGCGCGGATTGGTGGATGTCACATGTCTTCGAATTTTTGGTTCTAGGACATGCCGGTTTCCTCACGATGTTTTCCTTCACCGTTTTGAGAGCAGTGGTTATGAAATAAATTGCACAAAGTAATGCGCCTGGCTGGGTTCGAACCCGCGACCTACAACTCGTAAGTCGGGGCCGTTACCACTCGGCCACCACTGCTCTTCGATTTTCTCTTTTTATCCGGAGAGAATGTTCCTTTGGAACATTTTTTACACACAGGCGAAGCCACTAACACAAACCAGTTAAGCATATCTTGGAAAAAATTGGTAAACAATAAATGGATTTTTAGAACAATTTGAACTGTGATTAAACTATTGACATATTAACCGAGTTGTATTTCCAAGCTTACCTAACTATTACTTGAGTATGTTACGAACGCGAATTATGTATAGTAAAACATTGTTTTTTAGAAAAAAAACCTGATTTCCGCATGCTTGCATAATTTTACCAGTGTGTAGAATAAAAGACGTAGAACGGCCATAGATAATAAAGAGTTTAAACTTGATGAACGATTTGTATTCTAGTCTATGCTCGGTCGATCACGTTCGCTCGATGACGGAATGTGCTGATTATTTCCTTGTTTATGGTAAACAAAAGAGTGACGTGGTGACTTATGGTTGGCGTGAATAATTATATTATATTGAAGGGTTGATGGAAATGTAGCGATTCTGGTTAGTTTTATTAATCTTGCGGACAGCGAGCAATGGGTAGCTCGCCGTCCTGTTGTCTCGTAACAGTCCGGGCCAAGCTCAAGTCGGCGCGCTCTGTTCCAGTGCGAAGGGCAAAGAACGGGGTGGGGTGTTTAGTCAGTAAGAGTCAGACACTGTTTCCCGGTGAATTTTGGGAAATCCTTTCGTAGGGTTCACTTTCGCCATAAAAGGAAACCTTGTGCTAAATTCCACGTTCTTAGTCCCAGTAGTTTCGGCTGTGCGTAGATATGTCAGTCAGTCAGTTTCTCCTTTTATATATATAGATTATTATAAATTACTAGGGACCCACCCCTGCTGATATTGAATATATTATGTATGTTTTTAACCGACTTCAAAAAAAGGAGGAGGTTCTCAATTCGATTGTATTTTTTATTTTTTTTTATTTTTATTTTTTTTTATGTTTGTTACCTCAGAACTCCGTTGTTTATGGATGGATTTGCAAAATTTTTTTTGTACTTGAAAGGATATGCTTCCAAATTGGTCCCATTTTTTTCAAAATTGAGTTTTGATGATGGGATCCATGAGAAATCGAGGGAACTCCTCAAATATTATAGGCAACTATATAGTTTTTTTTATATTTTCATCGAGAACTCAAGCATTTACAGTCAAAAAGTAACATTTGATGAGGTGGAACTGGTGAAGAAGATCAGAAAATGGCTAACGAAACTTGACACTCGCATAGATATCACAATTAAGGTAGTTAAGCAACTTTGAAAATGCACTATAAACCAATGATCTTAAATAATTATGTTGAAAATGTTATCATCGAACTGATCTGATGATGATGATGGAGCTGGAAGGTAGGCACTGGAACTGCGTAACTAATTAATATATCCTAGCCGTGTTTGGGCTTGTTAGAATTGTCATAAGATGCACTTTGGCTGTAAGATACTATTGAACTGATGTGATGATGAAGCTGGAAGGTGGAAGGTCGGCATGGGAACTTCAAAGTAAAATAATGTATCCTAGCATTGTTTGAGCTTATTAGAGCTGTCATGGGCAATGCTGTCAAGGGCAATGGAAAGGGCTATGCTCGGAATTTCCTTGCGTGTTCGAATCAGAAATGAAGAAATGCGCAGGCCCGACATAGCCCGAAGAATTGCCAAACTTAAGTGGCAGTGGGCAGGGCACATTGCTCGTAGAACAGATGGCTGATGGGGCCGAAAGGTTCTAAAGTGGCGACCGCGCACCAACAGACGCAGCTTTGGAAGGCCTCCCACAAGGTGGACCGATGACCTGGTGAGAATCACGGGAACGCGATGGATGCGAGTCGCACAGAAATGGTCGTTGTAGCGACGCTTGGGGGAGGTCTATGTCCAACAGTGGACGTTTTCTGGCTGAAATGATGATGATTATGAGAGCTGTCATAAGATGTACTCATGAGATGAATCATAAGTATTTCATGCATCATATCATCTCTCCACGAGATCAAAACGATTACACTGTAACAATATATGTATTCCTACTGATATGACATTGGTAACATTTTCAAAAGAAATGTAGGAACGATATTGACTTCGTTGCCATAACACATTATAAAAAAAAAACACTAAACGGCTACAAATAAAAAAAACTTTTTACAAAAAAAAAAAACCGCCTTCAAAAAAAGCCAAACGACAAAAGTTCCTACACTAAAAAGTTAAAAATAAAAATTTGAATTGCTGTAAAGAAACTTAATTTATAGATAAACTTATTTGACATTAATATTTTGCAAATATTCAAAATTTATTACTTCTTTTTGGAGTCGGTGCCAGCCAAGGCAAGGAATTACGAATGGGCAACAATCCCTTGAAAAACTACCTCTAACTTAACTATAAAACTACTTAGTACCTATTTGCATACTCAAATATATAATACTTAACTAAGACATAAATACATATTAGACTTCTCTAAAAAAATCATCCGATTTGCACATTTTTTTTTAAATAAAAAATATATACTTACAAAAACCTTCTGCAACATTTTAAGTACATTGAAAATGTTTAAGCATTGCAAGCACAAGCAAAGCTACCTAACATTAAGTTACAACAATAAAAATGCTGGCACCGACTCCAAAAAGAAGTAATAAATTTTGAATATTTGCAAAATATTAATGACAAATAAGTTTATCTATAAATTAAGTTTCTTTACAGCAATTCAAATTTTTATTTTTAACTTTTTAGTGTAGGAACTTTTGTCGTTTGGCTTTTTTTGAAGGCGGTTTTTTTTTTTGTAAAAAGTTTTTTTATACACATAAACCTTTCTCTTGAATCACTCTATCTAGTAAAAAAAACCGCATTAAATCCGTTGCGTACTTTTAAAGATCCAAGCATACATAGGGATAGCGGTAAGCAACTTTGTTTTATACTATGTAATGATTATATTTTTTTTTTTTATGGTAGGTAAAAATCATCCAATGAGTCCGTCTTGGGCGGAGCGGAAAACAAGTGTCAGACTCTTACTGACTAAACAACCTACCCCGTTCCTACATCGCCATACATACCAGGGCCAGAGCCTTCCTTTTCAGACACAAACCCGTGGCCCTGATTGGCTTCGACCCTTCTGCAGGGTCCCTACGGTTGCTGACAACTCCTTGAGGCGCGCGGGAACAGTGCGCGCCGTCGACGACTGGGCTTGGTCCGTACGATTACCAGATGACCGGACGGCAAGCTACCCAATGCTCACCGTCCGCAAGCCCGCGCCTACGGTGGCTAGAAGTTAGGATCGGAATCCCGGCGGCGTAATGATTATAATTATAATTTAAGCCCCAAGTGAACGCCGGCTTTCGCACACATATTATTGTCTTTGTAATGTCTCTAATTACGGTATCCAAAAAGGTTAAATACGTTACACATAGTTGCCGCGTACTAAATAATTAGTGTTGTCAGTATGAAAAATTAAAAAAAAAAACATGTTACTTGAAGCGAGTTGAGTAAACTGACGCCTTTTTGTTTTTCTTGATGATCGAGTTTTAAGCCCTTGCCCTTTTTAACTGATGGCAAAAGAAAAACAAAGAAAATCCTTGTTTGTTATTAATTTTTTCTCTGAGAGCGATCAAGTTCCATTGGAATTTAAAAATGTGAAGGCAAACTAGTTACCATCTAGTTACCCTTTGCTAGGTTTACGTACAGATTGTTTAAATAGCTCTTTTATGAATAAAGAACAAACTACTTATTATTGTTAACTAGTTTCTGCCAGTAAACAGAAGCTTCGCTTCGCGTGAATGTCGGATACTCCATAACCATTTTCAACCCCGTTTTACCCTCTTAAGGATGAAATTTTGTAGAATCCTTTCCTTCCTTTAAGCTATAAAAATGGTTTTCTTTCTTTCTATCTGTCAAAGTCTTATTTGAAGTTTGTGGGTGTTTTAGTTTCTGAGATTTACTGAGAGACTACTAGACTGGCCTGTCAGTCTAGTAGTTAGTGACCCTGACTGCTATGCGGGAGGTCGTGGGTTCGATTCCCACTCAGGACAAAGTTTGTGTGATGAGCACGATCATTTGTTCTGTGTCTGGGTGTAATTTATCTATAATATGTATGTATTTAGAAATATATAAGTATGTTTATCAGTTGTCTAGTACCCATAACACAAGCTTTGCTTAGCTTGGGACTAGATGGCGTTGTGTGATAGTTGTGGACATCTACACTAATATAATAAAGAGGTAAAGTTTGTTTTTTTATTTTTTTGTTTGTAGGAGGTAATCTCTGGAACTACTGGTCCGATTGAAAAAAATTTAGCAACAATAGAAAGCTGCTTTACTCCTGAGTGACATAGGCTATATGTTATGTACGCCGGCGAAGCCGCGGACAAAAGCTAGTATCATATATTATTATTTCGTGATTAATCTGTGAGTGGTATTTTGTAGCTGATGCTCACGACTTGGTCTGCTCCGGATCAGACAAGACTCACACGACATCTTTAAAAAGTCTAAGTGTTATTCGGATGTATTAGCATATTGTAAAATTTCATTAAAATCCATTTAGTAGTTATTGCTTGAAAGAGTAACAAACATCCATAGAAATAAACCTTCGCGATTATAATATTAGTAGAATTTACTTCTTTTTTGTTTGTTCGGAAACTCATCTAATGACATCTCCCGCTCTTGGACGGAGCAAGAAATAGTGTCAGATTTTACTGACTAAAATACCTTCTTTTTTTACACAAACTTACGCTTAAAATGCCTTTTAGTACAGTACCCTTTGTAGCCAAAAGTTGCTTAACAACACAAGTAAGTCACATTTTAACTATCATATACTTGTTTTAGCGAAATTTGTACAGCATGACGTAACAACTCTTAGTTATAACCTAACTAGGTGGAACGTAACAGTTCCGACGAATTATAACGACATTAGGTTCTTGCGTAACAGACAATACTGTTCCAAGATAGGTTTTATATTTTTTTTTTTTTTTTCACAACTATCACACCACGCCGTCTTGTCCCAAGCTAAGCAGAGCTTGTGTTATGGGTACTAGACCACTGATAAACATACTTAAATATTTCTAAATACATACATATTATAGATAAATTACACCCAGACACAGAACAAATGATCGTGCTCATCACACAAACATTTGTCCTGGGTGGGAATCGAACCCACGACCTCTGGCATAGCGGTCAGGGTCACTAACCACTAGACCAACAGGCCAGTCGATATAAAAAAGTCGTTTATAAAAAAACGGTGCTGCAAAATACCACCTGGCAGCTTTTGTACTCGGTGGTGAGGCGTGCGAAGAGACTAATTGCTGATCCAGATTTGTTTAAGTCCTAATTCCAATATACAAAGCCTTGAGCACAAGTGTAGAGTAGCCAGCCTTTCTGTATTTTAGATACATTTTACATTTTAGATACATTTTGAGAGTGTGCGTGGGACTTGTGCGTCCTGACTCCGCCATCTTATGTATATTTATTGGACTACTAGCTTTTGCCCGCGGCTTTGCCCGTGGTATTGGGGTTGGGGTTTCCGGGATAAAAAGAAGCCTATGTCCTATTCCGGAGTGTATCCTATATCTGTGCCAAATTTCATCCAGATCCGTCCAGCCGTTTTGGCGTGATTGAGTAACAAACATCCAAACATCGTAACTTTCGCATTTATAATATTAATAATAATAAGATTAGTAAGATATACGGCAAATATCTACCCTTATGTTGGCGTGGGGCTGATCTCACGAGTGCTTAGTTACTTTTATCACACCTCTGCCTACTTCTACAAGATAAACAAAACAGGCATGATACATTATCGCATTGTTATTTATAACCCAGATTTGGCACACGCAAACGGGTGCATTAACCTTAGCAGCCTTAAACCGGACCGTGTCAAGCAGTGGATTTGAAAAGGTTACATATTCGACAAAAAAAAGATGTTGCTTTGAGACGAACAACAGTATAATATTATATATAACCGTATATAATAATACTAATAAATTATCACTTTTTATAGGGTTTTTTTTAATTTTAATACCATTTTTACTGAGTTTGAGTTTTGACTAGCCTTTGCCCGCGTGATAATAGGGTTCTCCATACAAACTTTAGACCCCCATTAAAACCCTTTAGGGGCTGAATTATGAATAATCCTTTCTAAGTGTTCGCCTACGTCATAAAAGAAAGTCTTATGAAAAATTTCATGCTCCTAGTTCCAGTAGTTTAAGCTGTGCCTTGATATGTCAGTCAGTAAGTTTCTCCTTTTATTTAAAGATAACCTTATATCTTTATGTTTTTGTTGTAAGTCGTATACAGTGATCAAGGTGGTAATCGAGTCAGACACCTATAAATATACTAAAGAATTTTAATGATTGCACCGGTTATTTTCAAAGGTAATAATTACTGTAGAATTACTGCTTTACTAGTATCCATGCCAATGAAATTGTAATAAAATCGAATACAATGTTAAACAAAGGAAGGTGTTTTTGTTATTATGATAGGCTCGCTATTCACCAGTTTTTCACGTGATGGTAAGTAATGATGTGGTCGACGAAGGAGTATGCTTGTCTTGTACGAAAGTACGTAAAAATGTTTATTGACTGATAAATGATACTAAATAAATAATTAGTGCACGCGAGTTGAGTGATATTTGTGGACTAAAGTATAGACTGCGCGTAGCAAGTGAAGTGCTGACGCAATGATGTCAAACTTTTGTCCAGATCGAGCCCAGGTCGTCGACGGCGCGCTCCGTTCCCGCGCGCCTCAAGGAGTTGTCAGCAAACCGTAGGGGCCCTACAGGGTCGAAGCTCCCGGAGCTGAGGGTTGGGGCGAAAGCGTTACACCGGGGCTCTGGGAATAAGGCAAGGAAGGTACGGGGTAGGTTCTTTAGTCAGTAAGAGTCTGACACTGTTTCCCGTTTCCCGCTCCGCTCAAGAGTAGGATTCGTCATTCGATGATTTTTACCTACCATAAAAAAAATGATGTCAAATTTAAAGACCGCCATGTCCTATCTATCAGGAAACACAGACTCTAGCAGGAAGTTAGTTAAGTTAGCTGTACCTACGCATATTGAATGTCTTCCCAAAACTTTTTATGGGTGGATGTCCATTATGTGCGGAAGTGCATCGCTGTATGTCTATTGGCCTAATTATGGAACGGACTAGGAGGAATAGTGATCAAAGTGAGTCTATGCATAATAAAAAAATCTAAGGCAATTTACAACTAGCGACCCGCCCCAGCTTTGCACTGGTGCAATGATGATATTAAATATATTATTCATGTATAAACCTTCCTCTTGAATCTCTCTATCTATTAAACAAACTGCATCTAAATCCGTTGCATAGTTTTAAAAATCTAAGTCGCCGGGCGAGGACTTTGTTTTATAGCATGTAATGATTACTTACTAACAGACACGAAAAAACTAAAAACAGTAAATTATTTTAAATCGATGTATTGTCTAATGGCTGCTAAACTACTCACAATACAATCTAGGCAATTAATAGCTGTTTAGCCATGAAAACAATCACTGATAGAAAGGATTGTGCTAACATTAACAACGCCGCGAAAACTTCCATTGTTTTAAGATGAATACGAGTACATGATTTTCCGTGGAAGTTTTTAGCGACGCATTTTACTTAGGCAATTAACTAAACGTAAACAATCTTGATAAATCTTTTTATTTAAAAAAAATCGTATATAAGACGTATAAATAAAGATTATTTTAATTTAGTTTAATACAAACGATCGATTTAGTTAAATAGCTATTTGCATACATTTTAAAATATTTTTTTAGATAAAAGACATGTAAACATTACATTTTGGTACCTAAGTATCTAAACAGATAGAGTATATAATAAGCATATATACTTGAGAGTTTCAAAGGACTGTTATCAAAATTATCGGAGCTCTCTAGGACTGATGCCTGCCAGGACTCGGAATGACTCAAAAAAAATTAAGAGAGAAATACATATACATAAAAAAAATATATATTTATATTAGATATATAAAAGATGTAGGTATAGATATATATTAGATATAGATTATATGTTGCTTTTAGAGATATATATATATATGTACATATATATCACACATAGACTGTCGCATACACACGTGGGTCACGCCTGATTTGTAGGTAGCTGCGGCTCGCGGCGCGTCACGTGACATGGATTCAATAACTACAAGCTAGTTACCATATAAAATTTATGGGGATCGACGCGCCCAGGTCGGCTTACGTGGCCCACGTGTGCGCAATGGACTTAGGTTGCCCACGTGTGCGCAATGTACCTAGTTCTACCTTTACTGTGATTCTGGTACGCAAAAGTTAGGTTTTTTTTTAACGTAACATGTAGGTAACTCTAGGATGTAGATGGGTTTTTGTTGGTCAAAGTTTGACACTGTCACCCCCATCCTCTTACTAAAAGAGGGAGGAGTTATTTGAGAAATTCTCACCAAATTCCACAAGTAAGGTACTCCTTACACTCAAACTTTTACCAACAAAAACCCATCTACGTCCTAGAGTTACCTACATTTTGACAGTATACATGATGATGATACAATGTTATATAGTAGTATAACATTGTATCATCATCATGTATACTGTTAACTGTAAAATAAATATTCGAATTGTTTTGCAAAAATAATCTCGCAAGGATTTCTTCTAGAAAATAGTAAATAATACATGACTTGGGGTTAGTTACCTTTTTATTTTTAAACCAAAGGAGTATTGGCCTTAGCGCCTTGAAGCTCGTCAACAACTAATAAAACTAGTTAAACTAGATTTTAATCACTTTTTATTCATAATCAATCAAATAAAGTATCTACGAGGCAAATAAATTGAACTCATTGCTATAATTACGCGTAGCCCCCCGTTGTGCCACACTTCGATTGAAACACGAAAAATCTATTACTACATTGGTTCAACTTATATGCCGTGTGTTGTAATTGCTATAAAGAAATTAATGCTTAATGAATAAGCAATTCAGGCTTTTTTATGGTGGGAAAAATCATCTAATGACAAATTCTGCCCTTGGGCGGAGCGGGAAACAGTACTCATACTCATTTATTCAATAACAAGAAACTTATCTTTTAATCTGAATTATATGATAAACTAAACATTTTCAGACTCTTACTGACTAAACGACCCACCCTGTTCCTTCGTTGCCTTGATCCTAGGGCCCTGGTTTTCGCATCACCCCTTGGCCTCAGGAGGCTTCGACCCGGCAGGGCCCTTACAAATCTTTAAAAAGCTAAGTCTCTGGACAATAGTATCAATAGCACTATGATCATAAATTCAGAATGCAATAATTTGATTGCGATTTACATTTGCGTGTTAGAAAAACCTTAGCTATGTACTATATCGCAATAGCAACCTTAGGAAACCGCAGATTACTTGTATAGGGTCAAATAAGTACTATTGTATTCTCAGATATTGCAATAAACTTGATGTAGAATATAGACTTATTGTTGGTTAATAAATAGGTATCTTTAGTCTTGTTACCTTGCAAAACCCTAATAAGAATTTTGTAAGAAATTACTACTCGTTTATTTACTGTTAATTCAATATAGAATAGCTTTTGTCAGCGGTTTCGCCCGCGTACATATATAAAATATAATAATAGCCCATGCCACTCAGGAGTAAAGCAGCTTTCTATTGTTGCTAATTTTTTTCCAATCGGACCAGTAGTTCCAGAGATTACCTCCTACAAACAAAAAAACAAACTTTACCTCTTTATTATATTTATTAGTGTAGATTTAGATCGGTATTAACGAGGTGGGTTAAGTAATTTTTTTTAACTTAGGTCACAGACCCTACATGTTTAATGAAAAAGCTTTTATTCCAACCCGTCCTTTGCTATCCCCCCCCCACATAAACCAAGTTGATTGCGTAAAAGGCACCTTGCTTCCACACGAGTTACTAACCTGTAACTAGCTTTTTTAATTTTTTTTGTTCACGGTCGATAAATACATTGAGAAAAAACAAATTATATACGATAAAACATTTATGATGACCAGATAAACCTAAAGGTTTAAATTGAGTTGAAAGATTGAGTATTAATTTTGATAGATACATGTCATGTGCAGAAATTTTGCCGGTATCAAACTGCGTTTTTCAATAAACTTACACCTCGTGGGGTTCGACTTGCAACTCGTGGGGAATGGCGCCTAACTTGATACAATAAACTATTTTATTACAATAAAATTATGGCGTGAGAGAGCACCCCCTTTAACACTAGTGAGGAATACATTCCATTGCGTGCCTGTAAGATAAGAGCGGGTTTCCAAGTAAGTGTCTTTTGTCACAGCAAAGATCGTAAAACGACGACGTATCTTATTGCATACTATAGAGATAAATTTATGTTCTTGAACTCTATAATGAAGACTATCGGACGTAAATAATGTTGACAGCTGACCACAGACTATTTATACTTCTTGTAACCACAGAATGCGCATGGCTAACCGCTATCCAGATCAATCATGTTGTTGCCACACACAATAAACTATGTATGTATTTACAATGATGAGACCACGACAATCATCATCTTAGAATTATGATACATTAGTATTTGACAATCATCATAATAATTACTTTACATTTGTATCCGTTATTGAACTGATTAATGTCGTGATCTAGGAAGTATTATTGCCTAATAATGTCAGCTGTTTATTATTACACAAATTGATCACAATGTTGGACTGTGAAAAAGGCTGTAGTAAAGAAAAAAGGCTAGAGTGAATAGGCTCCTAATAAGTAAGATAGAAAGATAGATAGATATACTCTTTATTGTAGGTACACCATAAACATAACTTGGTACATTAGGCCAAAAGCCTAATCAAACCCAAGCCAAGGGTAAAGCCAGGGTGTGCAAGGGGTAAGCCTTATCATCAACGAATGCATCACTGCTTACCATCAGGTAGGATAGTAGTCAAGCACTAGTAAAAATCAATAAAAAAGGCGGATGAATAGATGCATATAACTGAGATTGGATTGTTGAGATGGATGTATATGTTTGGACGAGAATAGATAAAATGAGTATATTGGAGGAAGTTTGATAGTGGCGCCAGTGGCTGAAAAGTTTAAATAAATCGTTTATCTAGATATGGTTTTGTGAGAGGAGATATGAGGTATATATATAGATTAGTATGAATAAATTAAAAGTTATTTTAAAATAAAGTTTGTTGTGGTTTTGATTTAATAGGATTTTTTAAAATGTAAATTCCCTCTCCTTTCTTAGGAAGTCTTTGCTTAGCAATGGGACAAAATATAGGCTGTTAATAAAACAATACCCACCATTGATTGTTTCAATAACTATTAATTTTATTTCACACTAAATATACATAGATAAGAAAGGATCTATATGCATTTATCTAATATCTACTAATTGCAAAAACAAAAATAAGTTTCCTAGAAAAAAAGAAACTACTTAAGTGGTAATCCCCCAAGTCTCGATTTATAAAATTAGACGACCAATGATTTTATAATAATTATGTAACAAGAACCACCTCTAGCTTAACCGCATTTTAGCATTAATTAATTATTATTTAACATTTATTCATAAAGTCAACTCGGTTACTTACATTTTATTATTTTTAATTAAAAATTGCTTCTTTTTCTATAAAACCACAGAATTGTATTATTTATGTCTTTTTGCAATTGCATAATCAATTAGCAACGCTAATTTTCTTGTAGAAGATTCTATGTAGCTTGACGTATGACTGTGTACCGAAAATGGGAGGTCGAATATAAGCTACTGCCTTTGCCCATGTAAATGACAACCACTATCTTACTAATATTATAAATGCGAAAGTTACGATGTTTGGATGTTTGTTACTCAATCACGCCAAAACGGCTGGACGGATCTGGATGAAATTTGGCACAGACATAGGATACACTCCGACATAGGCTAATTTTTATCCCGGATACCCCAACCCCAACGCCAATACCACGCGGGCGAAGTCGCGTGCAAAAGCTAGTCTTCTGTATAAAAATGAATAGAAGTCCGTAGCATCGCTAAAACTCGAGACTAACGGCTGGACTGGCTTTGATTAATTTTGGTCTTCAAATTAGTTCAAATATTCGTCATAGTTCGGGGAGGGTTTTAGTGTCTGCGGTTTTTTTAAAGAAGGGCGTGCTTAATATAGAAAGTAATAGTGCACTAGTTAAGAAAGTAGGAAATTTACGGTTGATTAGATAACTGACATCACAGTGCAATACTCTACAGGTATCGGTGTCTCTGTGGTACACCACAAGGCACTAATAAATAGTTTTCTTTGCAGGGCTGTAAAAGTTAGCCATAAAAAATGTTAAGAAAGAAAACTACAACTACTTCAAAAATTGAGGATTTTGAGGGAAGATTTTTTCGAATCAAAAAGGTATTAAGCTTCAAAGAACCACAAACTTAAGTGTATGTTTTAATTTCAACTGTATACCTCCAACACGTAAATACGTTGCAAAATGTTGAGGGCAAGTTGCGGGGCACTGAGTAGCGGGGCAGTTAGGGGACGTTTTGTCCTCTAGTGTAATAAGAGGCTTTATTGTTAAACGAAGAGAAGTAGTAGAATTACAAGTTACACTTGGGTTCAAACCAAGACAGGCGCATTACTTTGTGTAATTCATTTCATTACCACTTCTCTTAAAACGGTGAAGAAAAACATTGTGAGGCAGCAAACATTCGAAGACGCACTTCCCACTAATCCGCATTAGACCCGCCGCGTGATGGATCACGACCCACTCCCTCTCGTAGAGAAAAGTCCTGAGTCCCAGCGCTGGGAACATTAAACTTATTATACTATCCTATATACTATTGTTAAACAATCTTCTGACGTCTGTATGTGTCATACTTATGTACTGAACCTAACTAAGTATGGTCAGCAGCATCAGACTATACAAATCTGTCAGATTTCTCCAATACATTTTGAACCTTGTTATATTATAGTTAAGAGTTGAAAATCGTTTGCAGAATTTTGACAGTTGTAGTCTGATGTGTTGGTGACTGTACGTACCTGACGTGCATACTTCTAGACATATGTTTTTATATATCACCTTGTTTTTCCTTATATGTATTACAGAACTTCCGACACAGTTAGCATGTGAACTGCTCAATACATAAGAACATACCTACGGGGTGAGAATCGATAATGAGAAGGTAAATATTTATTTATTGTGTGCCGGACCTTGCTTTGTTGACCCTACGGGGAAGGGAGTTACGGAAATGATTTTTCAATGCTTGGGAACTCGCTCTTATCCCACCGTTTACAGGCATGCAATGGACTATTTCCTACACTAGTGCGGTAACAAGCGCGTGCTGTCCCCCGCCACAATATTATTGTAATAAAATGTTTATCGTATCACGCTGGGTGCGAGTGGTCCCCCATAAAGACAGGTAACCCCCATGAAATCAAAAACAGATGAAAGCTGATTTTAATGCAATTTTTGTTTTTTATTTATTTGTACTATTAGTTTGAGATACGATTAAACATATTTTGTTTTTTTAATTTCACGAGTCGGAAGTGTATTGAAAAACGTCGTTTGATACACGTGAACAACTGCCTTAACCTTTATTTTTTGTACGAGTTTTCAAGCGCTAAAATTCGCAGAGCCTAACTTCAAACTCGCCAATATCTGACGGCCGTACTGCATACTTCTTACTGCTAGAAAAACTGTTTACAGCACAAGTGTCAAATTAACAATAGTGAGTCACAGTTCTAAAGCAAGTGAAAATGACTCACTCTTGTTTATGTACTTAACTCTTAAAGAAAAAATGTCGGTCATTATGTTACTTAAATAATAGTATCGTGTTTACCTACAACTGTATTTAATACGAAGTAATTTATGATGTACATATGTGATGGACTGGTCTGATGGTCTAGTGGTTAGTGGCCCTGACTGCTATGCCGGAGGTCGTGCATTCGATTCCCACCCAGGACAAATGTTTATGTGATGAACTCAATCATTTGTTCTGTTTCTGGGTATAATTTATCTGTTATATGCATGTTTATCAGTTGTCTAGTACCTACCCATAACACAAGCTCATAGCTTAGGACTAGACGACGTTGTGTGACAGTTGTGGAATATTATGTTATGTTATGTTGAAAATTGATTTATATTGCGAAGAAAATATTTGTTTGTTTTAATATAAAAGGCATTCAAACTTTTAGATAAAATTATACATATAAGTGAGAGCATTTCTTATACTTCTGCTTTTAGGCACGCCATTTACTGTTTGTTTTGTCACACTAGTGCAGTAAAGTGCGTGTGTTCGCCTCCACCACAATATTTTACATTTATCGTATCTAGCTGCGCGCTAAGCGACCCCCACGAGTCACACGTCAAATCTCTTTAATAAAAGGGGTCCATGCTATTTATTTACTAGCTTCTGCCTTCGGCTTCGTCTGAGTGAAATTCGGTTTACCCCTTTTGGGGGAGAGTTGAGTTGAGAGACTGTGTATGTATGTATAAGTATGTATTTGTCAGTAAAACAAATTGCTAAAAAAAAACAAAATATGTTAGTATTCACAGCGAGGCTAGCTTTGTGGGATTTCTTAGCAGCACAATTATGGCGGTGTGAATCAGACGACTAACGTCAATCTAGTACTGTGACCTAATAACACAACAAGTATTCAGCGTTTCCGGTCAGTTTTGTGAGGGGAATGTGAAAATATCTTGGTGACAAATTCGCTTGGGGCACGTTAGCAATAGTCGCTACGAACTGCCTGTGTATGTTTTTCCTCTGTCAAATTCATCCAAAAGTTATCTTCCTGGGACCAAGGGTTGATGCGAAAGTTTATTACTAGGGCCCTGAGATTTTTTTATGTTCGGAAAAATCATCTAATAACGAATCCCGCCCTTGGGCGGAGCGGGAAACAGTGTCAGACTCTTACTGACTAAACGACCCACCCCTTTCCTTCTTTGCCTTTCACACCCTGGGGTCTGGCCCTGGGGTCAAGGCAAAATTCAAGATTCAAGGAAGGAAGAGGGTAGGTTGTTTAGTCAGTAAGAGTTGACACTGTTTCCGGCTTCGCCTAAGAACGGGATTCGTCAGTGGATGATTTTACCTACCAGTAAAAAAACCAGGTTGTCTTTAAAAGATCGCTTTTAGCGATAAGACCGCGCATTGTAACACTTAATTTTAACATATAGTTATGGTGTACCTACAACAAAGAATATATCTATCTATCTATAATCCAGTGAATTATTTTTATTTATTTCTTTATTACATACTTTCACACAACGCCATCTAGTCCCAAATTAAACAGAGCTTGTGGTATGAGTACTAGACAACTGATAAACATACTTAAATATTTCAAAATACACACATATATGTAACAGATTATTAAACCCAAACATAGAAATGATTGTGCTCATCACACAAACATATCCTGGGGGGGACATCGAACCTACGACCTTCAGCATAGTAATGAGGGTCACTGACCATTAGGCCAAGTTACTGTTCCGTATAAAATATGTAATAAATTAAATAATTTATTTTCACTTTCAGGCTTCTCGGCCATATACCTTTTAGACTAATTTATGTAAAGTAAATACAGTTTATTGTTAGTAAATAAGACTTTTGGCATGTTAGTACTACTTGCACTGCACTAAATCACTTTGTGCTGTTCTGTGGTATCATAAAATTCTTCTCACTCTTAGTAAGAGTGAGTGTGGCGCTCTAGGTACGATTGGCCTGTTGGTCTAGTAGTTAGTGACCTTCGGTCGTGGATTCGATTCCCACCCAGGACAATTGCTTGTGTGATGAGCACGATCATTTGTTCTGTGTCTGGCTGTAATTTATCTATAATATGTATGTATTTAAAAATATATAAGTAAGTATGTTTATCAGTGTCTAGTACTTATAACACAAGCTCTGCTTAGTTTGGGACTAGACGGCGATGTGTGACAGTTCTGGAATGCCTATCTTACTAATATTATAAATGCGAAAGTTACTATGTTTGGATGTTTGTTATTCAATCACGCCAAAACGGCTTGACGGATCTGTATGAAATTTGGCACAGGCATAGGATACACTCCGAAATAGGACATAGTAGCCTTTTAATCTCAACCCTAATAGCACGCGGGCGAAGCCGCGGGCAAAAGCTAGTATTATATATTACTTATATTATTAACTCGTACAAAAGTTAAAAAAAAAATGCCAACAACTGCAAGTTGTATTTATTTGTTTAAACCATTTATTTTTGTATGAGTTTTCAAGCGCTAAAATTCTCAGTCTAACTTTAGACTCGCCAAGATCCGGCGACCGTACTGTGTACTTGTACTTGCAGATATAATTTATCTAACACCAACTATCCACATATAAATCATTACATAGTATAAAACAAAGTTGCTTTACCCTATGTAGGTATGCTTAGATCTTTAAAAGTACGCAACGGATTTTGATGCATTTATTTTATTAGATTGAGTGAATCAAGAGGAATGTTTATGTGTATCATCATCATCAGCCTTTTAATGTTCCCACTGCAGAGACACAGGCCTCCACTCTAGGAGAGGGAATGGGCCATAATCCACCACGCGGGCCCAGTGCGGATTGGTGGATGTCACATGTCTTCGAATGTTTTGGTTCTAGGACATGCCGGTTTCCTCACGATGTTTTCCTTCACCGATTTGAGAGCAGTGGAGATGAAATAAATTACACAAAGTAATGCGCCTGGCTGGGTTTGAACCCACGACCTACAACTCGTAAGTCGGGGCCGTTACCATTCGGCCACCATTGCTCTGCTATGTGTATAATACAAGCATAATATATTCAATATCAGCACCCGTGCGAAGCTGGGACGGGTCGCTAGTCGTCTTTAAGTTAATCGCAGATAAGTGGCGAATAAATTCCTATATACTTAATAGCTGACATTTAGTTAAGTATATAAGTGGTAGTTTCACACGGTAAGGCTGCGTAGTGCGTTTCACGAGATGTGCGAAGCTGTGTAGCGAGGGATGTGTTTGTAAACTGCTGAGCGAGGCGAGGTATAGGGCTTGTGATTCTGCCAGCGGTGACGCGCGACCTATTCAATAATTGTCATATTTTAAGTTCTCTTTTTTATGGTGGGCAAAAATCATGCAATGGCGAATCGCGCTCATGGGCGGAGTGGGAAACAGTGTCAGACTCGTACTGACTAAACACCCCACCTCGTTCCTTCTCTGGCCTTCGCACTGGGCCTAGCCTTCCTTTCAGAAAGAGATTATTTTAAGTTTTCTTAATTATAATTATTTGGTAATTATTCTAATGATACGACTGCGAGTTCTAAAGTACTCTGTATTTAGATAAATAACTAAGCTTATATACTATTAAATACTCATCAAGTACATACATGCTCATGATTAATATAAATTACAACAGATTAATAAAATATCTGAGGCGATCGTATGTCAGGTGTAAAGGGGCTAACAAATCTCATAGTATTTATTAGTTTATTATATCAGTATATATACGTATTTTATTATTATTTATAGTCACTTAATTTTATATTACATTCTATTTAAATTATCTGTTATTTATTTACTGTGCACACTTACTACAGTGTTGTCTTTCTTAATTCGATGTTTGACTGGTACAGAATGTCTTGTTGCTTTTTGTCCGCCTATGTAGGTACCACTACTGTACATGAAGTTTAAATAAATAAATAAAATTATTTTCATTTGGGCCGCGTCAAAGAACTAATGAGTTCTTTACAAACACAACTAGCTTTTGTCAGCGGCTTCGCCCGCGTACATAAAATATAGCCTATGTCACTTAGGAGTAAAGCAGCTTTCTGTTGTTGCTGAAATTTTTCCAATCGGACCAGTAGTTCCAGAGAATACCCCCTACAAACAAAAAAACAAACTTTACCTCTTTATTATATTAGTGTAGATTACCAATTAAATCAATTATAATTTGTATGTATTTAGAAATATATAAGTATGTTTATCAGTTGTGTAGTACCCATAACTCATGCCCTGCTTAGCTTGAGACTACGACGTTGTGTGACAGTTGTGGAATATTATTCCAGTTATTCATTACGTAACATATGAATTATATTTTTAAACATTTCATTATATAAAAAAAATAAGAAAAAAAACAAACTAATAATAATTTAAGAATATTATTGTTATTACATCCCTCGCTACGCGTCCTCGTTTATCTCTGGTAGAAACGCAGCCTTACACCAGGTTTAACTTATAGGACTTGTTTTAATAATGGTCACAAATACAACTATTGAAGTGACGGCTCCTTCTTAATTGGTTTCAAGGACGACGACATTCAAGAAATAGTCATTATTAACGGTGTTTATTAAAATTAAATAACTGTTATTTATATAAATGTTTGCCTTCATTTTCCTTTGCTGTAAAATTTTAGTACTGTTTACTAGGTAGATGGGCATCGTGTACTCGTATAGCGTAATCAGCCCTTTGATTTTCCCACTACTGCTGAGAATGAGCTCTCCTCTCTAGTTGAGGGAAAGGGTCGTAATACATCACGTGGGGTCAGTGCGGGTTGCTGAAATTTAGGGTTCTATGGCTCGCATTTGCCTCACGATGTTTTCCTTCACCGATTTGAGAGCAGTCAAAATCATAATCAAAATAGTGTTTATTTCACATAGGCCAACATGGGCACTTTTAAAACGTAAGAAGCTAGTACATGGTTCCAAATTGGTCGTTTCCCATGGAGAAGAACCGGCAGTGGTGATGAAATCAATTACACAAAGTAATATGACTTTCAACTTGACTGCTTATTTCAGGTCCAAAACCCAGAGGGTCCAAATAACGAGGTCTGACTTGTCAGAGCTCGGTGAATGCGTATTTCCTTACGATTTTAATATTTCAATGGAATAGTAAATGTTATTTGTTGGATTTCTACACAACCTTCAAACGTCATCATCATCATCAATTCAGCCGAAAGACGTTCTCTGCTGGACATAGGCTTCCCCCAAACGTCGCCACAACGACCGGTCCCGTGCGTCTCGCATCCATCGAATTCCAGCAACCCTGACCAGGTCGTCGGTCCACCTTGTCAAACGTAATCTTATGCAAAATTAAACGTCAAGTCTTAGAATTAAAAAAAAATATTTGAGACTCACCGGCCTTCACATATTGACTTGAGGATGACTCGTTTGTAATGTTTGCAGAAATTATAATATTATTCAAATCATCAAGTAATTCTCGTTAAACTATACGGTAATTTTCTTGAAAAAGCATTGCGTATTATGACATCCTTGCCCCAATTTTGTTGTAAATTAAATTATATGTGTAGCTAAGGTGAGCTACATTTTAAATTGTTCATGACAGACTCAATATCGTCATTTTTCAGGCTGAAATGACGACCACTGTGTGTGTGTCTGTGTGTGAGTGGCTGAAGTCCACTGTCAGCATGTGTCGTCATAATGAACAGTCATAGGTATGTGTTACGCATCCATCATGAATTGCATTTGCTGGCTGCTGCTCTCCTCTCTAGGAGAAGGAATGGCCCATAGTCCACCAAGCGAGCCTAGTGCGGATTGGTGGTTGTTACGTGTCTTTGAATTATTGGTTCTAGGACATGACGGTTTTAAGTAATGAACCTGGCTGGGTTTGAACCCGCGACCTATAACTTGTAAGTCGGGGCCGTTACCACTTGGCTACGACTGCTCCCAATTCTTTGCATCTACCTATTGGTTTCCCATAAACCTTACTAGGTTATAGGTCCAGTTAAGAACCATAATATACCATAATGTACCTACTAAATAAAAGTATTTTTATGATTTTTCCACCTAAAAAAAGGTGAGATAGTGGTCAAGTGCGAGTCTGTCAGTAAAAAAAGTATGTTCTCTGGGAACAATGTTCAAATTACACGTGGGCGATGTCACTGGAAGAAGCCTAAAGTTTTTTTCTGATAGATACTCTATAGCAGTCCTGGTAAACTAGATAATATCACTTATATTGCAAAATTATATTCTTTACGACGACAATTGAGGGAGGCCTATGTCCAGCTGTGGACGTGTTTTTTTTTGTTTTTTTTTTATGGTGGTCATCTAATGAGGAATCCCCAAGGGCGGGTTTCTCATGGCCATGGAAAACAGTGTCAGACTCTTAATGACTAAACGACCCACCCCATTCCTTCTTAGCACTTATATCGGCTTAAATGATTATGATGTATTGCAAAATAGCAAAAAATGCGCTTTGTGAATGCACCCTTTAAAAACGTGATCAATCATTTTTTTTGTTACTAATTTATTCAAATTGGCAAAGTAAGAAACATCCAAATAAATCAATTTGTAATAGTAAAAAACTGTTTGCGTTAAAACTTAGTTTTTTTTTGTGTAAAATCAAACGCTTTGAAAGACCTTTATTGGTTTCTTAATTGGTGTTTCATTATCTTTTCAAAACCGACATTTTTTCATACGAAAAGTTATGAATATAATAATACCTGTAATTAAAGGGAATAATTAGTTAAAAAAGAACACCCTTATCAAGATTGAGATGGGTATCAAATTATTTATTAATGTGACAAAATAAATAAGTACTTAGGTATAAAGTATTTTTAGGGTTCACCGCAGCAGCTGGCAAAAAAGTTATAGGATTACTTTGATGTCCATTTGTCAGTTTGCCTGTCAAGATCCTTTTTCTCAAGAACACGCGTAGTTAAGCTGATAATACTGAGGCTTGCTACCTTTTGGAGCAGTGAAAAAATCTAGCTTCTGAGTCAACGAAATATAAAGATATGGCCTTTAGTTGTTTATTTTGACAACTAAAAAGAAAATAAAAACTTATAGAGTACTTCCTGTTGACCTAGGATCTTGAAATTTGTCAAAAAGTAAGGTCTTCTGGCAAAAGTAAATAAAAAACGTCTGAAAATCGTTTTTACGATTAAAATTGTACGATTTCGAAAATTCTTGGGGAAAATGTGGGATAAGTATAAAATATTTACTTAGATAAGTCAGATAAGTCTGTACAGAACGCTTGGTAGGCCAGTCAAACTCGTGCTTCATTGGTTTATTTTTATAGTTACTTAGGTACCTATCACGTCATCACTATATTTCAATATGTTCCTTTCACAGAACCACAATGTCAACTTGACTAGAACATAATCCGGTAACCTTGGCTCATGATATTGTTTTCCTGTGCTCACGATTTAATTTAAAAGCATAGGTTTTAAATGTAAGTTGTCTATGGCATCAAAAAGGAACCTTCTTTGTAGCTCCAGGGAGTTTTTAGCGGGAAGCTTACGAGTGAAGTGCAGAAGCTGTTTCATTTATTCGCAAATTGATTCTTAGACAATAATGTGATGTAGGGATTTATTTAGCTATGACCCGATCTCTAAAGAATGAAGCAGAGAATTTCGAGAACTGACTATTTACTGACAAAATAAAACAAATATGTTACCTAAAATGCTTTACAACATTCTAATGGAAATCAATGATTGTAAAATGTAAAGGCGTTCTAAATTTTAAACTAATAAAATGTACAAACAGTGCAAGAAAAATAAAGGTACGTAGTTATAGTTACAAGTTTTTTTAGAAAAACTGTAATAATGGCCAATTGGTGACCTATGCCTATAAAAGAAGATAATGCGACAAATTGTAAAATGCGCGTAAACTGTCATTTGAATAAAGCAGTAACAAATCATTTAGTCACATACAACAGTTTATGCCGTCATTTATATTTACAACAATTTACTTTAGACTTTGTTAGTCTAAAACCAAAGTCTAAAGTAAGTTGTTCGGCATCGGCAATTATATTTACCAATAGGTAAACTAGCCGCTAATAAAAAAAAGTGTTCGAAGTTTTTGCCGGTATTTCTTCAAGTAAAATTTCAGTGCCTACTTAATTTATTCACAAATTGATTCCTGCGTATTGTGATGTAAAATTGGTGAAATATTCTATTTCAAATGTCTGCGTATTTAGATTGGTAATGTGTGAAATCATTGAAACAGGCGCGATTTCAGTAAAATGGTTCTTAGAATTATTGTAAAAAAGATATATATTGACTACCCCGATACATTTACTGTTAATTACTGCAAAAACATTACAATCAAAAATATATATTTTTTAATTTGTTTAGAATGTGTTAAATAAAAAAATAATGCGTAGAATTAGGGTATACCGTTTGATACCTAATGTTAAATTGGGATGTAACATTAAAGTTATAACTAGTACTAATAAAACCGGCCAAGTGCGAGTCGGGCTCGCGCACAAAGGGTTCCGTAGCAGCAAATATAATAAACTTATTATGTCAATTTATACACCTGGTGAATGGAGCCTAAACTCTCCCGATATTTTGCCTTGTACTTATAGGTTCAGCCATCGTTTTCAGTGTAAGCACAATAACTTAACCAAAATTACAGTTAAATCAACCTATCTCAAAAACTATAAGAGATACTTTGATCAAACCAAAAATCGTTGAAAGAGTTAATTAGCATGCATCACCTCTATTTTTTTTAGAATTTTATACCCCGTAGTTATAAAAATAGAGGGGGGGGGACATACTTTTTACGACTTTGAGAGCTGATATCTCAAAAACCGTTCACTTTAAGAAAAATGTTTTTTAGAAAACTTTATATCATTTTAAAAGACCTTTCCATTGATACCCCACACGGGTATGTACATCGAAAAAAAAATTTTCATCCCTCAGTTACATGTATGGGGGGCCCCACCCCCAATTCTTTTTTTTACTATTTAGTGTCATAATTTTGTAGCGGTTCATACAACACATATTCCCATCAAATTTCATCACTGTAGTACTTATAGTTTCCGAGTAAATCGGCTGTGACAGACGGACAGACGGACAGACGGACAGACGGACAGACGGACATGACGAAACTATAAGGGTTCCGTTTTTGCCATTTTGGCTACGGAACCCTAAAAAGGTAGGCTAATAGATGAGCTACCTATGAAATTGCCGTTTTTTATAAGTTAAATACATAGATGTAAGTTGTCTATGGCACCGAAGAGGAACGTTTTAATAGTTCTAGGGAGTTTTTGGTGGGATTATATAGAGTAAAGTTCTGTTGCTGTTTTATTTATTCGCAAATTGATTCTAAGTGGAGTGTAGTGGGGTTGCTTTGAAATGTTAAATTTTTGGATTGATTTAGGTTCAAATAAATTTTATATTGACTAAAGGTATTCATGTTACTTAAGGTACCTGTGTTATTCTTTTTTCGAATTTAGGATATTACAAAAAATACAAAACTCAAAGAAACCAATTAAAGCCATTTAAATGACAATTTGGGAAAAGATAACTGTCAAAATGTGACATATGTGTGAGTAGGGTTGGCAAAAACTATCGCAAAAACGAGAATTTTAATTATCTTTTATAATATTTGTTATTAAGTCAATAGGTATCATTTTATAGTTTTATATAACTCGTAATTTTCATTAAAAATACGAAAAATACTTTTCGTGCACCGAAAAAATACCTTTGGCTGCAAAAAATACTTAGCAACTATTGCGCATTTATTTAATGATCCATACTGTAAACCAGTTCTTAATTTAATAAAATTAAAATAGTAATAAGCTTTTTTTGTTATTTTTTATATTTTTTTCAAATCATAAAATATAATTATTTGAATAAATCATGCAAATTAACATATTTATCTTGATTAAGTGTACAGTTAGTTCCATAAAAATGCTTGGTTTTAATTACCTAGAAAATTAAATCACAAAAGTAATTATAAGAAATTCACACACTTTTCAACATAAATTTAAAGAATGAAAATCTTATAAAAATAAAAGCAATTAGTAAAGAAAAAAGAAAAAGTGTTTATTTGGCACACAAAGAGAATTTAAAAAATTAAAACAATAACTATGTGTCTCACGATTCGAAATAGGTCCTTCAGTATACTTAATGCCAGCATTTAAAAAGAAAATCAGGACAGCTCACTAGTTGCTAGCTGTGAAACACATTATTTTATTGTACACTTATAATAAACTAGCTTTTGTCAGCGGCATCGTCCGCGTACATAAAATAAAAGCCTATGTCACTGAGAGTAAAGCAGCTTTCTATTGTTGCTATTTTTTTTCCAATCGGACCGCGCTTATTACGATATTGAGTTAAGTATATATTTGGAATTTAGACATCGAGATCTACATTTCTGTATACTTAACTAAATATCGACCAAAATGTGACTTACTGTAATTATCATAAGCGCAGCAGAGTAGTTCCAGAGATTACCTCCTACAAAAAAAAACCGGCCAAGTGCGAGTCGGGCTCGCGCACAAAGGGTTCCGTAGCAGCAAATATAATAAACTTATTATGTCAATTTATACACCTGGTGAATGGAGCCTAAACTCTCCCGATATTTTGCCTTGTACTTATAGGTTCAGCCATCGTTTTCAGTGTAAGCACAATAACTTAACCAAAATTACAGTTAAATCAACCTATCTCAAAAACTATAAGAGATACTTTGATCAAACCAAAAATCGTTGAAAGAGTTAATTAGCATGCATCACCTCTATTTTTTTTAGAATTTTATACCCCGTAGTTATAAAAATAGAGGGGGGGGGACATACTTTTTACGACTTTGAGAGCTGATATCTCAAAAACCGTTCACTTTAAGAAAAATGTTTTTTAGAAAACTTTATATCATTTTAAAAGACCTTTCCATTGATACCCCACACGGGTATGTACATCGAAAAAAAAATTTTCATCCCTCAGTTACATGTATGGGGGGCCCCACCCCCAATTCTTTTTTTTACTATTTAGTGTCATAATTTTGTAGCGGTTCATACAACACATATTCCCATCAAATTTCATCACTGTAGTACTTATAGTTTCCGAGTAAATCGGCTGTGACAGACGGACAGACGGACAGACGGACAGACGGACAGACGGACATGACGAAACTATAAGGGTTCCGTTTTTGCCATTTTGGCTACGGAACCCTAAAAAGCAAGGAAACAAAAAAAACAAACTTTACCTCTTTATTATATTAGTAAGTATAGAAGTGTAGATGTGTTCCCATAAAGTTTTGCACTAATTTCTAATAAAGTAAATCCGGGTAAAATCCAATTTCACAATTTAACGACCGAGTAAAACTTGGTAGATAGCCAACAGGACACACTTTCCACTGTCGTATTTACCTTGTTGGACAATTCACTTCCATAGCACGTCCGTGTCACTTTCATTTTTATTATACCTGAGCTTAATATGTGTTTGGTTTAAACAAAACATCATTATTTAGTAGATTTTGCTGTTGGAAATCATAATAACTTTTCCCTAGAGCAATCAAAGCAAACCCCCGGTTGGAAGTACTGGACGACAAATCACTAATAAAATACAATCTGCCTGAGTCATGATGCGTTTTTGTATAAAAATGTATTTTTTTTTTCTTTTAAATACTATTTGACTTTCAAAATTTGTTACACAAACAATAGATGAATGATCCAATTTTTTGAAACCTATTGTATTATTGTTGACATGCATGTAAATTCACTGTAGGTTCCAACATTGTATTGTACGCCCTAAGGGTAGGACATGGCTGTTCTTAATATTTGATTAACACCATCTGTATATTGTACCTATGATCCACAATAAATATGAATTGAATTGAATTGAATTTTATTGCGGCTTATGGAAAACAAAGATACGTTCTCGAACATAACCATGTACCGTTGTATTGGGATCGGTCGATTTCTGTATTTTACTAAATTAAGTACAGTACGGCCGTCGAATCTTGGCGAGTCTGCAGTTAGGCTCTGCGAACTTTAGCGCTTAATGGTTTAAATAAATAAATGCAATTTGCAATCTGTTTACTATTTACTGTTAAAAACTGTTATTGGCTTTTTTTTAAATCCTTTATTTGTACGAGTTTACAAGAGCTCAAATTCGCAGACCGTAACTTCAGACTCGCGGAAATCCGATGGCCGTACTGTACTTTATTTAATAGAAATTCTTGGGTACTGTACTTTGACTCTGTGTACATGAAACTTTCTTCTTTTACACACTTCGAATTTCTTTCTACTCTCCTCACACTATACCTACCTACTCTAATTCCTAAAGAAATATTTCGAAGATGATATTTTTAATTATTTTGAATTTTACCTACGTCGAAGAGACACACCTTTTTTACAGTAATTTTAATCATTACCCAATGAAAAATCGAATCATAATTCTTAATCCATTATTTATAATTATCTTTCCATTCAACTCAACAGTTATAAAAACGTCATAAATTACGATTGTGTTAACAAGGTTTGTTAGTACATTCATTAATGAGAGAATTCTAGAATTACTACATTATCATGCCGATTGACTTGACTTCATGCTCTGATGCTTAGGAATGTTGAAAACAATCCGTTGTATTTAAAATGTACATTCCGATGTATATTTAAAATGATTATCTCCGTAGCGTTTTTTTTTATAATTTTACATACTGCATTGCTGATTATGTGATTTCTATTGTGATGATTTTCTATCGCTAGATTTCTTTACATTTACCTAATAAAATTAGTAATAATTTGAATACTTGAAAACCCACTACAAACTACCATTTTAATTTTTTCTGCACTCATGCGGAGAAGTGACAACTGGTACCCTCCACAATATATCAATTCACCCCGTTTATTTATTTCTTCCTAAGTGCACTGAATAATGTCGTTTCCGAATCCCGTTTCTGTCGCAAGACGAAATTTCTCGACGATAAGTGAAAGCAACAAGCAATTACCGTAAACAGCATTTACACAACCAGCACATCCTTAGCCGGTACAGCCCTAATCTATCGACACAGTGACATGCGCCCGCGATCAATGATCGAGATCGAGCCCAATGATTGGACGGCGTGACGCGCATGCGTAACGTCGTAGTCGACCTTACACACAAGTCACAACTGTGTCAGCCAACGGTCGCTTTATTATCGTGGAAATGAATGACAAAAGTTTTTTTAGGAAGGAATGGACGCTTTGGAATGTGTTATTGTTTAAATGATTCTTGAATTTATTTATTTTATTTTGTTTTGTAACAGGTTTTCCTCGCACACGCCTAGCATTTCGGAATAATATTTGGTTTTTTTTTCTACCCAAATGTCCTTTGCTTGGTATTGTTCGTCAAATCGTTGAGCTCCTTAGTGGTCTTAAGTTGAGCTATACGAATACTGACAAATGCTTGCGCAGACTGATTTTTCCTCAAAAGACCATCTCAGACACTAATCTGCATTGTTCTCGTATGATTTGACTACTACTTATTATTTTGTTTGCTGTATGTATGCATGTATGTTGAATGTTGTGTAAGCAATACCTACCAGAGGTCGTTTCTATGTGTAAACCACTTCTATGAATTGGAGATGCTCTGTTGAGAAATAATGATCTTTCCCACATGGTGTGTAACATTGGTTACACTTAATAGGGTTGCCATTTTTCAGATCAATTTTATTCAGTGTTAAGTACACTGACAGCCCTAATCTATCTCCTTTCGTTCAGTCCATCCAATGGTTGTCCATAAGAGATTACCCTGTGCGAGTAGCCTGTCCCTTTTTTGTTCTGTGTCATTGGACACAGAACAAAAAAGGGACACATATTGATGTGTGACTTTATAATTATAAGAGTTACTGAATTCCTGGAACGCAAAGAGGCAACTAAATGAATACAAGAAGGAGTTAATATCAATCCAAGTCCATCATCACTGGCGTGAAGGAAAAATTGTCTAAAGGGAAGATACTCCCGGGATAAAAAGTATCACATGTGCTATCCCAAGATATGGTTTATCCATGTGCTAAATTTCTTCCAAATTAGTAGAACCTTTCGAGCGTAGCGCAGTAATAAACATACACAAACACACACCCACAAACTTTCGCCGATCAGTGCAAAGTTACGGTTCAATGACATAATAGTTAACCACTTTAACGAATTAGCGATGCTCTGTTGATAACCATTGATCTCTTTCATGGTATACTAAGCTATAATACTCTAGTGACATTTGCGATCCCATAGAAAAGACACAATTGTACAGCAAATGATGGTGAGAATTCTTGAATGAGCGTGGAAATTAGTGTCTCATTGGTTAGGAGTGCGACCACAAATACATTGACACTAGTTATCTATACAATTATATATTGTAATAGTAGTAGTAGTTTGTTTTAGTGTTCGCCTACGTTATAAAAGGAAGCCCTGTGCAAAATTTAGCGCTCCTAGTGCCAGTAGATTCGGCTGTGCGTTGATATGTCAGTCAGTCAGTTTCTCCTTTATAGATAGAATAGTTTGATAAGCTTGAATAGTTACAAACCACAATATCTACCTATTTTTACTTATATTGGTGGACACATACAACTAAGGAGCGCGGTAGCTCACGTCAAATTAAGTAGGATACACCGATTTCACTTTGCGGAAGTCCGCAGGTCACACTTGCACACATTGTTGTCTAAAAATAGGTGCGTCTCTCTATGGTATGTCATTGTTTGATTTGGTGGTGATTCGCACATTCTTGACTTTGACTACTATTTTCGCAATCCAGTTTCCTTCGTTTATTATTGTTTCTTTTTTTGTGGGAAATCTAATAATTCCTCACATTGTAATCGGAGCAAAGTGGGTCACATTTTTACTTTACTAAAGCCTACCTGTACCTTTAGTTGCTCTTTGCGTTTCAAGCAAGACCATGGTAATTTTTCCGAACAATCTCTTATTAGTTGATGCTGAATTGTTGTACTAAATTACGAACGGTATGTTGAATTCCGAACCAAACCAAGGTTGCTAAGTTTTGATCCCGAACGCAGTGAGGGATTTAAATGATTAAGTCCAGAGCACTGCGAGGGAGTTGGTATAAAAAACTTGGGTGAAGACAAAGTGGTTTAAACACTCAAAAAGGCATTATTGAGTAGGGAATATATTTATTGTTTGGTCTTGTTTGACCTTTAAAGCAGCGTCTAGCGAACTGTTCTAACGACTTACATCTAATAAATTAAGGAAATCATAAATCTTGATTTCAGCTGCAAACCTCAAGGATGTTGTATACCTTGACCACTGAGTAACATTTCAAGTTTTAGTTTTCTTAAGGAAGTCGTTTGTGTTAGTGTAAATGAAAGGCTTTTGCGGTGCTTTGTCTACAAGGGCTTCAAACCGGTTACTGTTCATGTCCATTGAACAAGGAACTTTAACTCAGCTTTCCTAATTTGAAGTAATTTTTTATACTTGTATAAAGACGTCAAACTGAGAAAACTAGGTCAGAGGCTGTGAGCTCTTAAAACAACCCATTTTCGACCACAACTGGATAGTTAAAGGGTTGAAGCTTTATTGTGTGTATGTGTATAGGTTTATCCTTTTTTCCCTCTAACACGCTTTACATTTTAACATGTCACGATCCTTACGTGCGTGGGTACAAGTGTATGTGTCCTTCAAGCTCTTGAATTGCAGCTTTGAGCTCTTCTTCGTTTTCGTTTCTTCCATGTTTTGGAACATAACGATGACCTATTAAAATAATAATCATGTTTAAGTGATAAATCAGACGGGTTTTATTCGATTTTGGTAAATTCCAACAAACAACTTTGCTGGAATTTTCCTTTTACGAGTTTTTAAATTACTATATTATTTTTGTTGGATTATTTTTATTATACTACTAGACTAGAAAAAAATTAAGAATGGATTGTCTGAGAAGTGATATTCAATTAAAGATATCCTTCTCCATAGATATCTACACTTTGGAACCTGCAAATCTACGCTTTGGAACGTGCAAATTTACGCTTTGGAACGAGCAAATTTACGCTTTAGAACGAGCAAGTCTAGCTTTGGAACAGTTAATCTGCATGTTCCAAAGCGTAGATAACGCTTAATTTTTTTGATTGATCAACATTTCGATAATTCACAAGTACTGCAAGTATTTTACTTACCTGTAAAATTAAATGGTCATTTAGTGTAAATAATATGATTTTGAAAGAAAAGTGAGTCAGTAATAGCGTGAAAAGGAGTCATAAAGATGATGATAATACCACTAGCTGTAATCAGGCTTCATCCGCGTAACAAAAAAAAAAAAAATATCCTGAAGGACTAATACATTAGTACTTTCCAATATTGACTTTTTTTGTTAATGCAACATTACAATTTTAATAGAATTATTTTCGTAACGATTGTAAGATTACAATGAACAAATTAATTTAAACTGATGTCTTTTATATTTTGTACGGCGAAATTAATGACAGAATAAGAGATTAATTTTATTTTGATTCTTCCAGGATTAGGACATGGTCTTCTCGTGTACCAAGTCCCATAAAAGGAAACTTTGTGTAAAATTTCACCTTCCTAGTCCCAGTAGTTTTGGCTGCGCATTGATATATGTCGCTCAGACAGTATTTATTTTCTTAAATAAGTACCTAATATAAACTAGTACTTGACTGCGATCTCGCCTGATGGTAAGCAGTGATGCAGTCTTTGATAATGAGATGCACTAGTTTATATATAGATTTCCACAAGAAAAAAAAGTTATGTTATGTTACACACTCGGGTACATAATAATATAATAATAATGACATTTATTTCAGACATAAGTCGATATATTGTTAGTAATACGAGAAATCTTATAAAACTATTGTTAGTAGTTACATATAAAGACAATCACAAAGTCTCATCGCTTAGCAACACCAAATTATGGCAGGCCCTGGACGCGACCACCCTCAGTGTGTAGTCGCATCCAGTGCCGCCTCATCGGCGAGTCCCAGCGACCCACGAACACGCTCAGAAGGCTGTTCGAGCTGGCCCGCATGCGCTCCATCACAGAAGCACAACGCTTCCGTATGATGGCATGAAAACCATCCACGCTTTTCTCTGCAAACATTGCTGAAGCGCTGCAGTAGCGCGGCAGCCCGAACAGTATCCTGAACGCGTTGTTATATTGTATACGCAGAGCACTGTACGTACGCTGCGTGTACTTAGACCACAGGCTGCAGGTGAAAAAAGATTGACAGAAGGCCTTAAATAATGTCAGTTTAACTTGTTCAGTACACCGTGCAAACCTGCGGGCCAGCATGTTACAGCGCACTGACAGTGCCCTGCGCTCCCGATCTAAATCAATGTTGTCAGTTAGATCGTCTGATCCCAGTGACCCAGATACTTACTTAAAAGTAGACACTCTGTTTACGGTGGAACCACAAAGATACAAGGGAGGCACATTGGCGTAGGACTTTTTACCAGCCTTAAACACCATCACTTCACTCTTGTTTACATTATATCTAAGACCGTGAGTCTGTGCATACTTCTCACAAATACTTAGCAATCTGCGCATGGCACTGATCGACGGACTCAACAGCATACATAATATGCTTCTTAACCTTTAAATTCGCAAAAAATAAGCTCATAAAAATATTAATTATAGCTCCGCAAAGATTACTGGGCTTTCCAAAGGTTTTACCCCAGAATTGAAAATTATGTTGAAAACCCACTTTTTTAGACGGATTAATATTTTACATTATAGGTGATTATTATTTGTTCGATATTGTTGGAAGTTTGAACGTAGCTCAGTTGGTGAATATATCCTTAACTTAATAAATTGTTCTATACTTGTCTATGCTATCCTTCCTGTTTTCTCTCCATTACAAGAACATTAAAGCAAGGCCATGGCAACGCTCCATCTTTTATTTGCTAATCCCTATTTCTCTGGTAATCTGCTAACAGCAACATCATCAGCCTTATTAATGTTTCCACTGAGGACACAAGCTTCCTCTCTAGGAGAGGTAAAGGGCCATAAACCACCACGCGGGCCCTGTGCGGGTTGGTGGATGTCACGTCTTCGAATTTTTGGTTCTAGGACATGCCGGTTTCCTCACGATGTTTTCCTTCACCGTTTTTAGAGCAATGGTGATGAAATAAATTACACAAAATAATGTGCCTGGCTAGGTTTGGACCCGCGACCTACAACTCGTAAGTCGCGTCTTTACCACTCGGTGACTACTGCTCTCAATAAATGTTATCAATAAATTAATGTAATCCGTGCGAAATGTGTTGTTTATCGCGTGCGGGTAATACTGTCATAGTTTTTTTTATACAAATGTATTTAATTTTATCTACCTACGTTAATAACAGTGTTCACCTACATTTCCATTTATTATCGTCTAATTTATTAACATACGGGCTGTCAATAAAGTTATTATGTTTGCGTGTATCTTTTTAAACATTACCATTAAAAAAATTAGGAATTATTATTTAACAAAAGATTTATCCATAAAGTATCTTGCACGTACTTTTCATAGAGATACTGTAATTTAAGCTAAATTACTTTTAACCGACATTTCGTTTCGATAATTCAGTGTTAATAAATAAATTTTAATAACGGTTTTAATAAAATAAATGTCAATAACAGCGGACAGATTATCAACTTGGCTACCCCTAGCCAAGTTGATAATCTACATTTATTTATTTATTTATTCATAAATACACATAAATCTACAATCGCTAATGCTAGTAAACAACTAATCAAACGCATGGGAATGACTTCATTTCAATAAAATTACTAGCCAAGTTCACATCTAAAGTTCGAAGAGCCTTACTTCAGGCTCGCCAAGTTAAAACGGCCGTACTGTACTTACCACCCAGCTAGGAATCTAAAAATGATTTATAATAGTAACACATTGTTTGTAAAAAACAGTGTGAAATAACATGTTTCCTTTGAATTAATTACAAATCTAATTTAGTAGAGATTGTAATCTACCTATCATAATCATATTTCAACATTATCTAATTACAAATTCGTACCTGACAGTAATTTAAACGCATTCATCAACAGTTTGGCTATTTAACATTATTATAGCAAAATTAAGTTTTTTTGTTATGTATCTTTGATATATTTGACACAATGAGTTTATTAATGTTTTTGGCGGTATTTCTTCAAGTGAAGTGCAGCCAAGTGGCTGTTTAATTAAATTATTCTCAAATTGATTATTAGTAACGAGATATTGTGATGTAAAATCGATTTAATTTGGTATTTGGTAAGTTTCTGCGCAACTGGACAATATGACAATAATATATCTTGTACAATATCCTTTAAGCCATGGGGCCTTAAAGGACTTAGTATCCAAGATAAAAACGATTAAAAATAAAATGATTTCACCATAAATTGGTAATTTTTTTTTTGAGTTTTTAATCAATCAATAGGAATAAAGTATAAAAATAACTTCTTTCTAACAAAGTTTATAGCTTTAATCAAAGCTGTTATTGTATTATGTAAGAGAAGTCTGGCATGATCCGTGAAACCCGTACGGCTATCATAGATAATGGCGTCTTGGCAACGGATATATTCAATGATATACATATTATTTGTTTAAAATTGTTATAACTATCTCAATAGCTTTCGTATGAATATTTATGTATTTTTTTCACAATAAATATTCTATTTAAATAACTTTATCGATAAACCGGATTATTATACATGACATTTATCATTGAAACTTATTGTTTTGAATTTGGAACATCGTAAGGATGTTCTAATGCTGTCACGTAAGACCGCACTTAGTGAGCCGTGAATATAAAGTACCGGTTTTACGTTTTTTTCGACTTGTTTATCTACAAATAGATACAGTTGAAGATATTTTTAGACGGTTTTTAATTTTATAGCTTTGATTTCGATGACGATTCCAATTTTAATTTTAGCACGGTTATCGTTTTGTTCTTTAATTATGTTATCAAGGTTGATCGCAAAAAAAACATTGGACAAAAACTGTGATTTGGCTGAAAAGCCTAAATACCAGTCATTAAAACTTGCAAAAAAAAGCCAGGCCGTACTGAAGAATAATTTTAAATTAAGAACACTTTATTTTGAAACGCAATACCTACTTGATGTAATGTGTTACATTAGTATTTTTTGTACCTACTCTAATTTAGAATGTTACATGGCCATAGGTGTAATGTGTTTATGTTCTTTTTATTTTTAATATTAACTAAGTATAGCTTTAAAAACACATGTGCTATGCATTGACCATTGAATGATATATATAGGTACATAAATAAATAGCAAAATTGTGAAATTATTATATCGACATCATCATCACCCTTTTTTAATGTTGCCACTGCTGGGACACAGGCCTCCTCTCTAGAAAAAGGAATGGACCGTAATCCACCACGCGGGCCCACTGCAGGTTAATGGATGTCACATGTCTTCGAATTTTTGGTTCTAGGACATGCCGGTTTCCTGACGATGTTATCTTTCACCGTTTTGAGAGCAGTGGTGATGAAATAAACTACACTAAGTAAAGCGCCTGGCTGGGTTTGAACCCACAACCTAAAATTCGCATGTCGGGGCAGTTACCACTAGGCCACCACTGCTTTCTTTTATCGACATACCTACTAGCTAAAGGACAGGTGTGGTTTTAGTCTGTAAAAGTCTGACACGCCCTCGCGCCCCATCTTGGAGGGAGAAGGTATTGCATAATTTACCACCTCAAATAACTAAGTACCTAAAATATATTAAGTAGATTGTGCTACTGCTAGGTAAAGCCCCTCTCCATTCTTTCCAATAAACACGGTTCCTCGAGTTTTTTCCCACATTTCCTGCCGAGTCCAAATGACAACGACATAGAGAAGTATTTTACGTCTAAGAGTATTTTTGTTTGTCTATAGATAGTTAAATGCTAAATATTCATAGTTAGGTAATATTGAAGTTATCTTAATTGGCCGGGACATACCTAAATAGTTGCCTTAACCTAATTAAAAGAGAACCATTGTCCACAGGTATCTTGTGGTCACGATTCCAACTAAAACAAAAAGAGTTATATGTCAACAATGGAATACGAACAAAGTACATTTTGCAACGGCTATGCATACTATTTTGATTTCGAAAATATGTAAGAACTTGAGAAATGACACTTAGTAAAAAGATCAGTGATAGATATATTCGACTGGCTTGTTGGTCTAGTGGTTAGTAGCCCTGACTGCTGTGCCAGAGGACGTGGGCGTGATTCCCATCCAGGACAAACTGTTTGTGTGATAAGCACGATTATTTGTTCTGTGTTTGGGTGTAATTTATCTATAATATTTATGTATTTAGAAATATTTAAGTATGTTTATCAATTTTCTAGTACTCATAACACAAGCTCTGCTTAGCTTAAGACTAGACGGCGTTGTGTGACAATCGTGAAATACTATATTAATTGATAAATAAACATACACATATGTATAATACTACAATGATTAAATATTCTCATAGGTTTACTATTATCCTAAGACAAAATATGACACTAAAACAAAAGAATAACAAAATCCCTAAAAAATTAAGTACTTTTTTTTAACTCGAATTTATTTACGCTCGTTCGAAATTGATTCCTTAAAGTAAACGTCAGCTGGACCAGTTCAATGACCTATGGGTAGTTAGTACGCAACGACCAAAAACTACTTACGAGGTCATTGCCTCGTTTACTTAAAGAAATGAGTTTTGTAAATGCGTATACAACAAGATTTAGAAAAAAAGTTTTACTTTATTTATTTTTTTATTGTATCTATAATGTTTCATGTACCGGATCAGCCCTATATGGGATTAAAATGACCAAAATTTAACGGTGTATAATTCATATTTGACATAATGGACACTATGTTCTCTGTAGTTATAGCTTTATATTTTAGACATACTTATATTCTATCATTCGTAGTGTGATGCAATGCAAATACATAGAAATGATACTGATCACGGCTATAATGTCTTCTTCCGTCGCAATCGTACAAATATGTTTTATTCATGCGCAGGATTCGTAATTTTCTACCAGTGTGTCTAATCGATAATTCTCTATGTGTTCATTAGATTTAGTTTTGTGTCTTTGCAAAAAGTTGTTTGTAATTTCATGTTATTTCATCATAGTTACCTATACGAAGTTTCAAAAGTAATTTTTACTCCATTTTAGGGTGATACTTGGGGTCTTTCCCAAAGAGTCCATTGTCCTCGAAAAATTAAAGTTCAAACGTTAGTTCCCAATGAGTCCATCTCATTTTAATTCTATACTTTGGACAAACCTCGTGAACCCGTTGGGAATTGTCATGGGAACATTTCAAAACGTGATTTTTTTTTCATGGACTCGATGGGAAATAAAGAACAAAAGAATCCCTTGACTTGGAAACAACCCCGACACGTAGGAATACTTTTTGCTTGAAATCTAAATCTATTAAAATTATTTATCCTCTATTCTACACAGAATTGTGTAAGATTTTCATGGTTTAGACCTTCGATGTACGCAGTATAAAGGATGAGGCTAAACGCATAGTCTGGACCGTAGAGGTCTGTCTCAACAACGTGGATACTCGCCGTACGTCCCACACGTACGTTGTCCGATGGTCAAATTGAGATGGCGACATGAAGTCATTTAATTCCCACGCACGTTCTGCAAAATGCAACCTGTAAAATACCGTAGGGGTAGCTACCCTACTGCTGTGCTCAAGGCTGACTGATGGACTGCTAATAGGTTACTGGTTTAGGAAATAAAGTACGTTTTACAACGGAAGTATGTATGCGGGTGAACCGTTATCAGAAGTTAGTATATAAAAAAACATATGCCTATGTCTAGTGACATAGATATATTATAGCACGAGCTATGTTTGTAGGACAGAGAAATATTGTGGAATGTGAACACTAGAAATTTAATGAAGAATGTCAACACGCCAAAAATATTTTATATAGATTTTCTATTCACAAGAAATTGCTATATAGATAACTAGCGACCCGCCTCAGCTTCGCACGGGTCTATCTATTAAAAAAAAACCGTATCAAAATCCGTTGTGTAGTTTTAAAGATCTAAGCATACATAGGGACAGCGGGAAGTGACTTTGTTTTATACTATGTAATGATACTGAGGAGAATAATCTTTTTGTGGCATTCACCGGTCACCATCCCTACATATATGTACTACGTACTAGAGTAGCTGTGTACCGTACTGTCACTTAGGTGATCTGCAGACCATACCATATAGTGACTGCACTGCAAGTTTTAAAAGTTTTGTTACGACATAATGCCAATGAAGCGCTGCAGCGGACTTTTGCATTAATTTTTCAGTATTTTGACAAATATTTTCTATGAACGTGCTTATCTATAACTAAAGTCGAGAAATTATTCCAAATTATTTAAAAAAGTATGTTCTGTTGCAAAGTCGCGTTATTTGAGTTCCAAAATAAAAAATAGTAATAATATAATTAAAACGACTTGGAATATTATAAACAGTGAAACCGGAAGATCTACAAAACAATGTAGTGACTATAAACTTGTAATAGACGACAATGTCATTCAATCGGACTCTCAAGTTGCTGCGGCTTTTGAAAACTTCTTTTCAGAAATCCCCATATTAACAACTAAATCTCTGAACTCATCACCCATTGCTGCAGAGTCTCTGCTTAAAGAAAATGTTAAAGTTTGCGATTCCGAGTTTAGTTTTGAACATGTAACCTACAGAGACATAATTAAAACTTTTAACACTTTAAACGTCAAAAAGACAACAGATCTATGGGGAAATTCTGTAAATGTTGTAAAATCGATTATCAACGTTGTAGCTCCTAGTTTAGCACATATTTTTAATAGTTGTATTGATTGTGGTGAGTTTCCTGATTTAATGAAGTATAGTAAATTAATGCCATTGTTTAAAACGGGTAGTACAACAGACCCCACGAATTATAGACCCATTTCAGTACTACCTACCTTTAGTAAAATATTTGAAAAACTTATTCTAGAACAGTTACAAAGATTTTTTAATAAACATAAATTGTTACATACGAAGCAATTCGGTTTTACAAGGGGTCGTTCAACAACCGATGCTGGTGTTGAACTTTTAGGACATATCTATAACGCATGGGAAGACAAATGCGATGCTTTGGGCATTTTCTGTGATTTGTCCAAGGCTTTCGATTGTGTTAACCATAAAACTTTAATCAGGAAACTCCACCATTACGGGATCCGTAACTCCTCTCTGGATCTTCTTACATCTTATCTCAGTGATAGGATTCAGAGAGTTGATATAAACGGGCAAAGATCACATGGATCTGTTATAACGATGGGTGTCCCCCAGGGCTCAATTCTTGGCCCGTTTTTATTTCTAGTTTATATAAATGATTTACCTTACCTAATAAAGGATTACCACGATATAGTGTTGTTTGCAGACGACACTTCACTTTTGTTTAAACATAAACGTCAGCAGTCAAATACTGACGATATAAATATTGCTCTGTCTAAAATAGTACACTGGTTTAACGTCAACAACCTACATTTAAATGAAAAAAAAACCAAATTTATTAAGTTTACAATGCCTCATGTTAGGCAAGTTGAAACTAGTGTACAAATAAAAGGTAAAAATTCGAGTCCTGAAGATACCATAGTGTTTTTGGGTATTACTCTAGATTCTAAGCTTCAGTGGGGTCCTCACATTGATAAATTGTCTAAAAAACTTAGCTCTGCAGCATACGCTGTCAGAAAAATTCGTAATTTAACTGACTTAGAGACAGCCCGTTTAGTTTATTTCAGCTATTTTCATAGTGTCATGTCCTACGGCATTCTACTGTGGGGAAATGCCGCCGACATTCAGACAATTTTTGTATTACAGAAAAGGGCTATTCGTTCAATTTATAAATTAAGTCCTAGATACTCACTAAGAGATAAATTTAAAAACATTAATATATTGACTGTGCCTTGTCAATACATCTTTGATAATATTTTGTATGTGCATAAAAATAAAAACATGTTTAAAAAGTACAGTGATATCCATAACGTTAATACTAGGAACAAACATAAATTTGTGGTTCCTACAACCAGGCTCAAAAAAATTGGGGGCTCATTTAGATGCCAATGTGTACACTTTTATAATAAGCTTCCCAGTAACATTCAAGAACTTAGCCTGAATAAATTTAAATTGTTTGTAAAGCGAAAACTTTGTCAAAAGGCTTTTTATACTGTTAAGGAGTATCTTGAGGATAAGACGGTTTGGGATTGACCTGCTCCAGCACTATTATTGTAGTTGTATTTTATTTTTATTTATTAACTTTGGACTTGCAATAATTTATTTTGCAGTTACATTTTTTTTTCTTATTATTGTGAATGTGAGGACTATGTCGATTACTTTTCCTTTTCCGTAATTTTAATATGATGTCTGACAGATTTGAGTATTTGATGCGGCCTACACAAATGTCCTTTCTTTGGTATTGATCGTCAAGTCGTTGAGCTCCTTAGTAGTCCTAAGTTTGAGCTACACGAATACTGACAAATGCTTGCACTGACTGGACAGGTCCACTCAAATCTGTATGGTTCTTTCCTCAAAAGACCATCTCAGACAATAATCTGCATGGTTCTCATATGATTTGACCAATACATGGTTACTGTATGGACTTTAAAAGAGACTTTGACCCCTGAGTTTGTTTCGGTGTTTCTTCTCAGGGTAGTCAGCTAGGAAACACCGGACTCATCTAGCTTAAACTGACGAAAAGAAAAAAAATATTGACGTGTAAAAGTGTTATTTTAAAACCTATTTACAAAATAAATATCATTTATCATTTATCATTGTGTATTCTTTATTTAGAATACTTATCAAAAGACATTGATAAGTATTCTTATCATTACATAGTATAAAACAAAGTTGCTTAGATTCTATGTATGCTTAGATCTTTAAAAGTACGCAACGGATTTTAATGCGGTTTTTTTTAATAGATAGAGTGATTCAAGAGGAAGGTTTATAGCTATAATATATCACCTTTGCACCCGTGCGAAGCTGGGGCGGGTCGCTAGTATGATATAGGTCAATGTTGGTCACCGATGTGGCCGTCACACGCACTTCTTTGACAATCGTTGGTCATAGACAAAAGTCTATGAATAACGATTGTTAGTTTTTATCACAGACATAATTATGGAACATATCACAATGCATGGAACTCATTTGAATATTTCAACTTTTTATAACATTCCTAGCGCCGTCGTTTGTCAGCATATATTTTACATAATTAACGGTTTTTATATTTTTTAGGAGCATTAATTAACCTACTAAGTACTTACCTATTTACATTCCGTCTTAACAATGAATTATTACGGTAAATCACTACATAGCTTAAAACAAAGTCGCTTTCCGCTGTTTGTTCCTATGTATGCTTAGATCTTTAAAACTACGCAACGGATTAACGGATTTTGATGCTGTTTTTTTTTAATAGATAGAGTGATTCAAGAGGAAATGTATCATACATGCATAATATATTTTTCATTACTCATACTCAGAAAGTAAGTGTGAAGTTTCCTGAGGAGCGGGTTAAATAGTATAATAGTAAAACTTTCCATCCCTAGGGAGAATTACTTTCAACTGACAGCTGTCAAATTAAAAAAAAAACTAGTTCTATTTTGACTTTTCAAGAAAAAAACCTACATGAATAAATAAACCTAAATGATATGCGCCTATATTGTTTGCACAAACAACGATGTAATTAAAATCTGGAATATTTCCCATTGCATTATGTGCTACAAGGCAATGATTAAAACCAGCTATATACCTGCCTATGTATAGCGTGTCTAGCCAATTATTCATAGACCACCATTACTTAGCTCGTAATATCGGAAGTCTATCATTAATTTGTCAAGCAGTTTGCAAGCGCTAATACTAAGCGACAGACTTGGCATAGCCTCGCAAATAAAATGAAATAGAGTTCTTCCTTACGTACAAACTTATACATACGTTATCTATGTATTTATATAAAGGCCCTTAAAAACGGGCTAGTTTTGTGACAATTTCTTGCAGCAAGTCTATAGCCGGCAAGTTGCTGATTATATCGCTCAACACAAAGCAACAAAGGCACCAATTTAGCAGTGTAGCCTGGCAATATAGTATTATAGCCAAGGAGTTTTAAATTAACGAAGGAACTTCAATTAAATTGCCGAATCTTGCTGGACTATATTCGGAAATATATCACAATTAGGGTTTAATTGCGATATTGATTAATATTGCGCAATAAAGCTTGCCAACAAAATGGAATTTTTATAGCCCATTTACAGGGGTATTTAATAGTGGACTGAGGAACTGACTGTCTGACGCGCAGCCAAAACTTCTGGGACAAGGAGCGTGGACGGTTTTCTTAGGTAGGTTTCCTTTTACGACGCAGACCAGAACAATTTTTTTTCCACATTTCATACTCAAAGGAGTATTTTTTTAGGTGAATTTTGGAAAATCCTCTAAGGGATTCAACGTAATGCTACGACGATTTTATCCGATTTTCAGGTTTCAATCGAAGTGGGGAGCTGCGCATATAACCATAACAATTATATAATAGCTTATTTGCCGCGTAGCGTAGGTACTATAGTGGGCTATTTTTACCCTATAGTCTTTCCCCCGTTTTTTTCATTTCTAATCTAAATGATTGAACAACGTTTCGTAACGGGCTAGTTAGTATTACATTTGTGTAAAAATAACAAAATCCTCCAGCCAGTCACTCTGTTTGCGATAATCTCAAACACTACTGAACGGATTTTCATGCCGTTTTCAAGAATATACGGAGTCGGAATTATTTTATTTAAATTAAATCGCTAATTGGCTCTTAGAATTAAACTTTTATTATTATATACTGTGCTATATACAGATTTTTGTTTCATTTTAATGGTTTTCACACAATTTTTTTCTTATTATTCAGGTTTTTTTTAAAACTGGTCTTCGGGTGTTTGTTTCAATAGTTATGTAAGTACGTACATTTTACAAAACGCTGTAATTGTTAGAAACTTTAGTTATTCTGGTATAAAACCATAGATATATCAATTATATCTATGTATAAAACGAAGATTATTTTAAGTTGGGAAATTATCCAATGACTTTCCCGCTCAAAAAAGGTGGAACAGGAGGATCTGACTTTTATAGTCTAAAACCACACAAAACCTATGTTCCTTTTTGCCCTAGCAGTCCAGGATCTCGGGTTTACTTTTCGGAAGTGCAACTATTATCCCAATAGGCTTCAGCCCAGCCAAAACATGTCAGCAAAATCGTAAGGCACACCCTACGTTTTTGCTGATATTTCTTTGAGGCACGCGTGGAACACCACACGTTATGAAGGATTCAGATACGTTTCGGGCAGTTACCAGATGGCCGGACGGTGAGCTACCCGTTGCTCGTCGTCTTTAGTTTAAGATTCAATTATACTTTTCTGGAACAGGAATGAGGAACCTATCATAATTTATCAAAAATTAACATTAATTAATGTACAAGATTAGGGAGATACATACATGATGTGCAACATTCTAGAATCCGAAAACGGACATTAAATAAAAACTTACTTTAATTACGTCAAAACTTAATTACATCTTATCTGAATTAAAGAAACCTTGGAATGCACATCATAAGACGCAATTACCGTACTTACATTTAATTGTTTTCCTACCCAAATTATATTTTGTACAAAGCCGTGTCCAGACAGAAAGTTATCATATCGAGCGCTTCTTACTAAATTGCTGAACATCGAAAATTACATTATCGTTTTTAACCTTTCGAATACCGTAATGAGAACATAATAGAAAGACAATAAGTATAAGTAAGTTGTTAGTCGTATTTAAATATATAAATAAATAAAATTATCTCAGAATAATAATAGTCTTAATTGTCCTTGCGTCGTGTCATAGACAGACGCTAAGGGCAATTGAAGAATAGTACATTGTTATACGAGGGATGAAAGTTAGTTATTTAGTCCCGAGAAATTTCTTGGCGACCGAGCGACAGCGGGTCGCTAATAGTTCGAGGGATAAATAACTCTTTAACCCGAGGTAAACATTGTGCTTTTCATTACGAATACGAGGAAAATAAAAATAATAATAAAAACCTGAGTCGTCGTCAAATGTCTTCGTATGTTTTTAGTTAGGTATATTTCTTTTGATTTTGGCGGTAAGCGGTTTTCTCCTCAAAGAATCTTGCGTTAAATTTATAACTAAAGCTGATGAACTTATTGTGTTAATACAAATTTCTTATAACAGAGATTTAGCAAAATGTAAACAAAACTCTACACCTCGAAAAAAAAAAATCAAGAAAGACCAAATCGGCCACAGATTATAGAGAGACTTTACCCGCCATTTTTTTTTTTTAGTCGTCGTCTGGCTATTCAGTCAATATTTTTCATTGTAAAAATGGGTCAGATCAACATTTTTCTCAAATATAATATTAGTTTTAATGAAATAGTTGAAAGTAAATTAAAATAAAGTCATTAAAAAAAAGTATTCTTAAATTATTTCTATCTCTATGTCATTTTAATTGTACTGGTACTATAAAAATTCGGGTCACAGTTCAATAGAAATGTCAAAATAGAACTAGTTTTTTTTTTTAATATTTGCTGTCTAAATATTAAAAAAACAACTGTCAGTTGTAAAGTAAAACTCCCTAGGGAGTAAAAGTACTTCTTCCAACCCTGTCCGCAGGCAACTTTACACCTACTTTCAGAGTATGAGTAATGAAAAGGAATATAGCAACAGCAAGTCTGATACATCCTATGTACGTAAAACAAGCCATCTCTTAATTCATTCACCTTTCGAGTACCGTAATTCTCCCTTTAAAACCACTTAAGAAGAAACTTAATGATTGGCTGCAGACACTTAATTACAACAACACTGAAAGCTTATTGTTGACTCAATATTGCTCTCGTTAAACCACATTCGTTTTATGACTTTCACATTGCTCACCACTCACACTCACAAATACAGAATACACATACATTGCACTGACACTATGATACAATACACATACACTCTCACACACCCTTACAAATTTTCTACACTACTCCACTCTTGATTTGTTTATTATTATTTTTTGGCTTTATTTCGTTTCTTAATTATTTTATTTGTTATTTAAGCACTGTTAGTAACTGAATTTTTCAATAATTACAAAGTGGCACATATGTACAATGTAATAAGGTACATTCAATTTAGGGTTTCCAGCATCTTTAACACAAGTTGTCTTGGCAACTTAGCAAGGATGCTGGTGTCACCTCATCATTGTATATTTACCTTAAACTGTTTATACTACTATGGGATTGATGTAAAGTGAAAAACTTGATGCAAATAAATTATTATTATTATTATTATTATTATTAATTAGAGACATAATAGAAAGGCAATAGGTGTGCGAACGCCAGCGTATGCTTGGGGCTCAAGAGTTTAAGCTCCAAGAGGACATTGGTGTTCGCATACTTATTGCCTTTTAATTGTGTCTGTAATTACGGTACTCGAAAGGTTTAGATACATCTCGCCTATCAAGCGGGCTTAAAACGCTAGCAAAAGTGAGTAAGTAAGATAATAAATAAGACCTAGTGAAAGGAAGCTAAGTATCCAGGTCTCGGTCGTGCAGTACCGGTCCTTAAATACCTCATACCTATAGAGTACAGGTACAATAAGTATTATATCTATAATACGTGTAAAAACAAAAGATCTAACGTCACAGAAATGTATGATTTGAACTACAATATGTTATACATAAGTCCGAAATAAATTGTTGGGTAGAGATACAACACCCAGGTTAGAGGTTCTTTTCTTTTTAGTGGAGGTTTTAAGGCTTGACATGGCATATACCTAATTCAACCTTTAGGACCCTAGCCCACGGAGAGTTTTTGTAGCAATGCTCTACGCGTTTCGTAAGCGCACGAGAGCAGCAGATGGTTTGTAGCGAAAACCACCATTTGCAATCGCAAAGTCACAGCACCGCTTATCGTATTTGCATCGCTTTCAAAGATTCAAAGCATTCATTTCAAATAAAACTTTACAGGCAATTTTGAAAATTCAAGAAGTCGGTCTGTCAGAAAAAAAATGACGCTAATTGAAAGATGTCAACGCGCTATTAACGCGATCGAACGTCGCGACTATACGAATGCGCTACAGCATCGCTACACGAAGTCGTCGTAGGCGAGGGGCCCTACATTTACTGTGAGAGAGCCTATTCAGAAAATTGCTCACTTAACGTAGAGAGGTTCGCCCCACAGAGAAATGTGGCGCATTGTCGAAGGATTATGGTAAACCGGTACTTACGTCAAATTTATTCAATTTATGGCAAAGAAAAAAGTAAAAGCGAAGTTTCAGAGTGGTACTTTTGCCCTCAAGTAGAATGAAAGCACAGTAGTTATTGAGTCATGAATCTATATATATAAATCAAAGACGGGTTTGTTACAACGTTTATAACTCGAGATCACCTAGACCAATTTTCATGGTTTTTGGTTCGTTGGATTTGTCCCCGCCCCGAATAGCAGAATACATCTTAAAAATAATGAAAACTCGACGAAAACATAATTATGAAAGAGGGGTCTAAAGTTAAGTAAAGAAGCTAGTTCATGATAAAGAAAAGTTTCATGAATCTCTCAAATTCTTAAAAAAATTGACAATTTATTAAATACACAATACTTATGTACTTATGCTAGATACATAAGCGTTTGCAATAACACCTGCAAGGAATTGCAGGTGTAGATTACGTATCTATTTAATGCGATGCGCACATATTGCTATAAATACATCGAAATGGACGACACAAAGTATCTTCACACATTATCATAATAATTATAAATTATTGTACCTATGGTTACATTGTTTTCCTATATTACGATCTTTTGCAAAGACTTCCATCGAATGAAGCAATCATTCGATGGAAGTCTTTGCAAAAGATCGTCTTATCAACTTTGTATATACAAAGTTGATAAGACAGATGGGCTTTCCTTAAAAAGGATCATTATACACACCAATAGAACAACTTTTACTATGAGACCAACCCAAAAATCACGAAAAAAATACCCTACTGCTTTATAGGTTTTAATTTCGGTATATGTATATACTAGCGACCCGCCCTAGCTTCGCATGGGTACTGATCTACACCAGTATAATAAAGAGGTAAAGTTTGTTTTTTTTGTTTGTAGGGGGTAATCTCTGGAACTAATGGTTCGATTGGAAAAATTGAAGCTATAATAGAAAGCTGCTTTACTCCTGAGTGACATAGGCTATAAATTATTTATATAACATAGATATTAACCGAGCTATCACAACTTTTTTCTCACAAAATTTTCCGCGGACTAAGTCGCGAGCAGAAGCTAGTATTGAATATATTGAATATAGCTTTTGTCAGCGGCTTCGCCCGCGTACATCTACACTAATATAATAAAGAGGTAAAGTTTGTTTTTTTGTTTTTTTGTTTGTAGGGGGTAATCTCTGGAACTACTGGTCCGATTGGAAAAATTTAAGCAACAATAGAAAGCTGCTTTACTCCTGAGTGACATAGGCTATATTTTATGTACGCGGGCGAAGCTGCGGGCAAAAGCTAGTAAAATATATAATATTATATTAGTGCAGATATTAAAAAGAACTGCATCAAAATCCATGGTACGGCATGGATTTTGATGCAGATCTAAATGTCATAGATATTTGACTTTTGACTAAGCATACATAGGGATGAAGCGACTTTATTTTATACTATGTAATGATGATAATGATATACAAAGACTTCACCAAAAGTTCTAAAACATGTGACATCCACCAACCCGCACTGGGCCAACTCGCGTGGTAGATTAGGACCCATTCTCTCTCGTACAGAGAGGAGGCCTGAATCCCAGCCGTGGGAACATTATAAGGCAGAACTATGCTATGAGAGCAGTGGTGGCCGAGTGGTAACGGCCCCGACTTGCGTGTAGTAGGTCGCGGGTTCAAACCCAGCCAGGCGCATTACTTTGTGTAATTTATTTCATCACCACTGCTCTCAAAACGGTGAAGGAAAACATCGTGAGGAAACCGGTATGTCCTAGAGCCAAAAATTCGAAGACATGTGACATCCACCAACCCGCACTGGGCCCGCGTGGTGGATTACGTCCCATTTCCCTCTCTTAGAGAGGAGGCCTGTGTCCCTGCAGTGAGAACATGAAAAAGGCTGATGATGATGATGATGCTATGCTGCTACCAGAAGTCATGGTCGGAAGATGCGTAAAAGTCATTATAATGGGCGTATGTTAGGTATACAGGTGCAATTATAAGTTCCAATGAATCTAATTAGTATTTATAATAAGTAGTAATTAATAGTGGAAACTTTATTGTAACTTACGCAAAATATGCAGATGAGTAGAAATAGCGATATCATGGATAGTCTTGCCAAGGGATGGATTATAGTATTACTAATTTGCCTACGATACAATTACACTGGCCTATTGGTCTATTGGTCAGTGACCCTGACTGCTATGCCGGAGGTTGTGGGTTCGATTAGCACCCAAGACAAATGTTTGTGTGATGAGCTTAATCATTTGTTCTAGGTCTGTCGCAAAATACTTATATTATATATTCCTAAATACATAGATTCAGATCAGACACAGAAATAATGATCGTACTCATCACATGAACATTTGTTCTGGGTAGGATCATGGAAATGAATCTACGACGTCTTGCATAGCAGTCAAGGCCACTACTACAGTACTACTACCAATAGACCAAAAGGCCAGTCGAGCTAGGCAGCCATGTAAAATCCCGGTGTTACTAAGCTGCATCTAAATAGGCTGGAAGCCATTTCTAACATAGTTGGGTACAGAAAGAAAGAGAAAAGACAAAACAAAAATACAACTTATTTAATGAAAAATTATGTAATCTTAAGACTAGTCGTCGACGGAGCGCACTGTTCCCGCGGGCCTCAAGGAGTTGTCGGCAACCGTAGAGACCCTGCAGAAGGGTCGAAGCCAAGTAGGATTCAGGGTTTGTGTCTGAAAGGTAGGCACTGGCCCTGGTATGTATGGCAATGTAGGAACGGGGTAGGTTGTTTAGTCAGTAAGAGTCTGACACTGTTTCCTGCTCCGCCCTACAGCGGGATTCGTCATTGTATGATTTTTACGTACCATAAAAAAACCAACACTGTTGGGAATAGAAAGACAGAGAAAAAAAAACACCATTTATTTAATGGAAAATGATGTAATCTTAAGACTAGCTTACAATTTATAATCATTCTATAGTGAAGGGTAGACAGAGCTTATTTGTGCCACTAATAACGGTAAAAAAAACCTGTTGACAGTTTCGCACGCAGTTTTAAAGATCCGAACAGATTTGAGAGAAACTTTCACTGTTACCTGATTACCTGGCAGACAAGTGACAGTGAGCTGTGAGATTATGTTACGTAATCACTGCCAAATGTCGAGATGGTTTGTGAATGAGATGACGTAACAAGACCACTATAGGAAGCTAGGAGCATAATGCTACGATTACCTAAACTCGTGCTTTCAGCGGTTCCTGATTTGGGACCGAAGAAATGTGAACTGTTTTGGTTAATAAGTGTATTTAAAGCCTTTTTTCGATAGCTTCTTGAAGACTTTTTTTTTAAATTAAAAACTAGCGATTCCGACAGACGTTAACCTTTCGGAGAGACGGCTCTTAAGCTTTTGAATACGGTTATTATAGACATAATAGAAAGATAATAGGTGTACCTAGAAACGCCGGAGTTCGATGGGGGCTCAAAAGTTGAAAAAAAGATGAATTTGACTGTAGTTCCACCTACTGGGTCCTAAATTTTATTTTCAATCCGTTCATTGACCCACTCAATATACCACGTAGTTTCATCCAAATCAGTTATACGGTTAAGGAGAACTTAGATAAAAACACATAAAAATAAACTATCTATGTATACAAACATTGTTATTCCAGAATATGAGTAACTACACAAATTAGTAGGCAAATGTTTGCTCCGTGCAAGTTTCAAACCGGTGACACGCAGCGCAACATCTAATCGGTCAACCACTTCGGCCACCGTCGTATCGTTTGTAAACTGAGCTAGAATTCTTAAATAGTACTTCAGTTCGAAGAAAAGTTCTTAACAATCAGTCAACGAACCGAACTGTCTTCATAAAAAAATAAATCATCATTATCATCATTACATAGTATAAAACAAAGTCGCTTCCTCCCTATGTATGCTTAAATCTATAAAACTACGTAACGGATTTTGTTGCGGTTTTTTTTAATAGATAGAGTGATTCCCGTGCGAAGCTGGGGCGGGTCGCTAGTTTATAATGAATTCAAGTTTTGTAGAGATTATTATTTCTTTATAAAAAAACAAAGGAAGATCGTTAAACGTAAAATCGTAAAATATCTAGAGGAAACCAGTTTGCATCAATGTTATTTTTGAGTAAAAAATTATAAATTTGAACATTTCGAAAATGATTTCTTAGTTTTTCTTCAAACCACGGTTTGGGATATTATTTTTACGAATATTATATTACCTAAAAATATTGTTTGTTGTTTTCCATTCTTTTTTAATGTATAGGACAGAGTAGGTATAACTAAGAGTACAAATATTCTACAAACTGAAAATAATTTTATGTTTTACATTAAAAAGGTCGCAGAAAAAGATCGTTTTCGGTAAAACGGTATCTACATTTTTAGTGTTGGGACCGTTACCTAGGCACAACAAATACATACATCTGTCATAGATACTATAGATAGATAAGAGTACAATTTTGGAGAGTTACCTTCCCACGCTAGTTGGTAAATCAATAGAAGTGTATTAAAACAAGACTTGTCGCCAATACCGATGAACTAGTAACACGCTCTTCTACTTATGCTCCAATTCACAGGTATTTGAAGTGTTCATGACTGAATTATGGATTTGTGTTAGTTACATGTACGTGGGCTAATCAAATGTATCTTTATAGTCTTGGCACTATAAAGATACATTTGATTAAGGTCTCTGCGCGGGCGCGGCGCTGCGGGACCGGGCGGCGACGCGACGACGCCATACAGATCCGAGGTTACCGTCGCGTCGAGCGGGACGGCTCTGTGTGGCGTCGTCCGTACTATCTAGTACATTACAACTGCTCAGCGTCGCGTCGCCGGCCGATCCCGCCGCGCCGCGCCCGCGCCGTGCAGACACCTTTAGCCCACGTTTAATCTTAACCGTAAGTTTGGACTTAATCTAATATACCGTGTGAAATTTTATCCTTATTTTATTGACCGGTCTAGTGGTAAGAGGCCCTGACTGCTATGCCGGAGTAGTGGGTTCGATTCCCACCCAGGACAAATGTTTGTATGATGGACACGAACATTTGTTCTGTGCCTGGGTGTAATTTATCTAATAATATGTATGTAGGTATTTAATATATACTAAGTATGTTTATCAGTTGCTTAGTATTCTAACACAAGCTCTGCTTAGCTTGAGACTAGACGACGTTGTGTGATAGTTGTGGGATATGTTATTATATCCTGAATCGGTTTTTTTTTCTAATTTTATCTTATCGATTAGTATAATAAAATAGAAAGCTTTTGTTTTAATTTTGTTCTGTGCGAGGCAAGCGAATTTTATAAAATCTTTGAATACAGTATTGACCCTTTTTACAAGCTTTTATTTACTTTCACCTGTCCCGTTGTCTGTCGTTCTGTAATCAAATCTTGCAACTTAAATTTGATCCACTTCCCGGTTTCCGATTGAGCTGAAATTTGGTATACACCTTTAGTTCGGATGACAATGCAATATTATGATGACATGGAGCTCATCTGATGATGGAATCGCGAGGTAGCCATAGGAACTCTGTAATTAAACGGCACAACCACGTCTTTTGGAGTTTGGGCTCGTGTGAATTGTCTTAACGAGTTTTATTTATGTAAGTATAGACCACCGCTATAAAAGCTTGTTATGAAAAAAAATATTTTCATTGAAAACTTGTTATGTTTTACGTACATCATTTAAATTAAAGTTTGTTAAAAGTAAAGGACGGTCTCAAGTAAAATGTGCCAACTTAAGTTTTTAATACAGTTTCCCTCCAGGGCCCGACTTATTTTTCCACACTAAATATAAATCTCATGAATCAAGAATATTTAAGCGTTTACGAATTTCTTACAGAATTGTGCGGAACTCTGACAATGTTGTTGTTGATGTTGTTGTTGTTGATTTCTTGGTGGAAGTAAACGTTTATAATTCCAACATTTTTTTTTTTGGGCTCGGCATTGTCGAAGGTTACTGAAAGGAAGGTCCAGCCTCGGTAAGAAAGGCTAATAAAAAATTAGGAGTAGGTTTTTAGTCAGTAAAAGTTCGACACTATCTTCTGTGCCACCTAATTCAGTCATTGTGTGATTTTCCCACCAGAAAAAAACCTACTGTGATAAGAAATAAAAACAAAAACATTACAAAGTAATAAATGCTTTATATAGTTTTCAAGTTCATTATATAACTTAGAAGTTTTTTATTAATTGTTAAGTGTTGTTAGTGTGTGTTGTGTGTGTTGTGTTGTGGTGTGTATGATAGTGGTAGTGTTATTAATTGTTGTGTTGTATAGTGTTGTTGTTAGTGTTGGTCCGAGATGGCACAGGAAAAGAAGACTTGGAAGGACTTGGGAGAGGCCTTTGCCCAGCAGTGGGACAGTAAGGGCTAATTAAAAAAAAAGTGTTATCAAAAAACTACGACATAAAACTTATTATTATCAGCATCAGGCACCTCGTAGTTATACACAATGTTAGTTTAGCCTTCCTTTTTTATATCATATATGTCTATATGTGGTTTAAGCATTTTGTGTGTCTATATGTGTCAAATAAAATATCTTTCAATATAATTGTAGCTTACCACGAAAAAATCTAGAGTGGCGACCACATCTTTACCGGAAGACACAGCGTTGAAAGCATTCCTACAAGGTGGACTGATGACCTGCTGGCGTCTCGCATCCACGGGAACCTGATGGATGCGAGACGCACATGACCGACATGACCACACATGATGTTATGGCGACACTTGGGGAAGGCTTATGTTCAATACCGAACGTCTTTCGGTTCTTTGTAACGAATACATCATTTGGTATTAAATTCTTAAGCCCAGTGGGCTTAGACAAAGTCACATTCTCACTAACGATAACGAAATTCGAAACTCCGAAATGTATGGAACTGACATATGCCTTCGAAAAGTCACGTGGTGAAACGTTTTCGATTCGCTAATTGTTATTAGTTGTTTATACGTCAAATTGGACGTTTTAATTCGATAATCATAGCCAAGAAGTTGTTATTTTATCGAACCAACACTTCGACTTATCGATATGTTAGTCGATGTCACTTTGTCTACCATTTTGTGGTCGACATCGTTAAGGCGAAATCGAACTTAGAAATGGATTCGACACGGAGCGATTGCCACTTGTCTAGGGCCCCAGTACCTATTGTCTTTCTATTGTATTTCTAATTAGGGTATTCAAAAGGAGCTACCCTAGCATAGATTCAAAGACTTTGAACAGCAGCATGCAGGAGCATTATCAGCCTCATAATGTTCCCACAGCTGGGAAACAGGCCTCCTCTCTAGGATAGGAAATGTGCCGTAATCAACCACGCGGGCCCAGTGCGGATCGGTGGATGTCACATATCTTCGAATTTTTGGTTCTGGGACATGCCGGTTTCCTCACGATGTTTTCCTTTACCGTTTTGCGAGTAGTTATGTTGATGAAATAAATTAAAAGTAATGCGCCTGGTTGGGTTTGAACTAACGACCTACAACTTATAAGTAATGTCCGACCGAACTTTCGGTTTCGGTTTCGGTTTCGGCCGAGTTTCGGCCAAAAATCAAGTTTCGGCTGCAGTTTCGTTTTCGGCCAAAATCGGCCCAAACTTTTGCCGAAACCGAAACTTATCTCACAAGGTCACGCACGTTCGCCTAACTTCGTTTTCCGCGGCAAAGCTGTGTCGTAAGCCTTCGGCTCTGTTCGGGAATCGTCGTGTGCCGTTCAGATAGCTCTGTAGTAATGCAATAAAACTTAGTCAGTGCGTGTGCGTCCGACGGAAACATTATTTTTCAGTATTTTAAGAAATTTTATACTTGACCATGTGAGTTTCGGTTTCGGTTTCGGTTTCGGCCGAAACTGAAGCCACGGCCGAACATTCGGTTTCGGTTTCGGTTTCGGCCGGAAAACCAGTTTCGGTCGGACACTACTTATAAGTTGGGGCCTTTACCTCTCCGCCACCACTGCTCTCGTCATTGGATAATTTCATATTAAATTTAAAAGTTCTTGGAAATATTTTCGAGATTACCTACCTAACGTATGATTTTCCTCAAAATAGATTTAATTAAAATAATAAAAAGGTGTATTTGAGCGTTTACCTCATGTGTTCATCTTGAGCGGCTGATATCCATACTAATATTATAAATGCGAAAGTAACTCTGTCTATCTGTCTGTCTGTTACACTTTCCCGCTTAAATCTCTCAAACAATTTTGATGAAATTTGGCACATACAATCTTTAGACCCTGTGAAAGAACATAGGCTACCTTTTATTGCGAAAAAAGGGATGAAGAGGTTGAAATAGGGGTTGAAAGTATTAAAAGGACGCAGACGAAGTCGCGGGTACCAGCTAGTCTATTATAAATTCAGAACAAAATTATCAGACAAACAGGTATATAGGTATCGTTTTAGACTGGAAAACACTTAAAAAGCTGTATAGGAACATACAATTTTAATTAAATCATATGCATAAGTATTTCTTAGAAATACATATGGACTCACATCACACTAATATTAGAAACACAAAAGTTAGTATCTGTTTTTTTTGGTAACTGTTTAAATCTATCTGCACACTGCACCGTTTCCATCGTCTTAATATCGATACCGGTCAATGCCGAAAACCAGCGCTGTGAGCTCATCGCATTATGCATGGGACCACAGCATTATGCTGAGCGTTTCGACGTTTTGCGCGAATGTGACGCATTATTTTCTATAAAATGTAATTATTGTTGTATAGCTTTAAGCTTGCGTCATTTCGCGTGAATAAACTGTTTTTCTATCTTTTTCTGTGTTTGATTGTGTGTCTTTCTGTGTAAGTATTTAATTACTAACACGCTCAAACGACTAAAGAGGACGAAAATTAGTACTAAAAGCCTGATGCGACTCGATAGAGGCACCCTGCGCGTGGTGGAAGGGGACCATCACCGGACACTGCAAACTGAGTTAATACCTCCACACATTAGGTATCTCAGACAGTCCCCTGTGCAGAGCATACATGAAAACTTCATCCCTCTCCAGACAATTGCGCATGTTCCAAGGATTATTTGTGTTCTTTAGAATACAAATAATCCTTGGAACATACGCGGCATCGACGGAGTTTTTTATGCTGCATATTTTAATATGCAGCATAAAAAACTCCGTCGATGTTTTGATGGCCATAATTGCGTATTAAAAAAAAAGACGATTTTCAGAAATATTTTTTCAAAATTTAAACTTGCTAGTGACATGGGAATACGAAATATTATATTGATATAACTTAGACTATTAAATATCTAACCTTAAAACTAGATAACCCTAATTAACTTAACTAAAAATACCTAATCTAATAAAGCGTCAAAAAACTCTTCCGCATCGCTGTCGACCGGTAAAGTGCCCAAAAGGCTGGCCGCATTGCCACGCTGTATTCAAAAATACCCGGCAACCCCTCTTCCCAAATGCAGTGGGATGAGCCGCTCTGCAAAGTAGTTCAGCAAAACCTGTTTTCTACATCTTCCTCTACTGCAGAGCGTGCACGCCTGCTGGCTGTGGAGAAGTGGGAGTCTGGTCTCTGGCTTCACGCACTACCGTCGTCGAGCATAGGCACCTTGTTCGACGATACTACTTTCCGCCTCGCTGCTTCTCTACGTCTAGGCGCTCCTTGTTGTTCTCCTCATCGCTGCCACTGTGGCGAAGTTGTCAACAGCCTCGGGCACCACGGTCTGTCATGCAGCCGAAGTGCGGGTCGCATAGCTCGGCATGCGAATATCAACGACATCATCCGACGTGCTCTTGTTTCCGTCGGCGTTCCAGCTGTATTGGAACCTCATGGCCTGGTACGCGACGATGGCAAGAGACCGGACGGTATGTCTTTATTTCCTTGGAAGATGGGTAGGCCTTTAGTGTGGGACGCAACTTGTGTCGATACTCTTGCGCCATCTCATCTTCTTAGCTCATCATGCTGTGCCGGTACTGCCGCTGCGGCTGCGGAGAACCTCAAGCGGCGGAAATATACTAATCTTGTTGGTAGTTATATTTTCGAGCCGTTTGGGGTTGAAACTCTCGGATCGTGGGGTCCGAGTGCCCACAAGTTGTTTAATGAACTTTCTAAACGACTTGTTGACACTTCGCGTGACCCAAGGGCTGGCTTTTACCTTGGGCAAAGAATAAGCATTGCCATACAGCGTGGCAATGCGGCCAGCCTTTTGGGCACTTTACCGGTCGACAGCGATGCGGAAGAGTTTTTTGACGCTTTATTAGATTAGGTATTTTTAGTTAAGTTAATTAGGGTTATGTAGTTTTAAGGTTAGATATCTAATTATTTGTACAGTTTACTAAATAAATTAATACGTTACATAAAAAAAAAAAAAAAAAACTTAGACTATCAGATTTTTAAATAAAAAAGCAATGGTCTTCATAAAACCATTTTTCGGCGATTGCTTTTTTAAATTGTGCCACGTACATTAAAGGACTGGCACAATTTGCCTGCTGCGTTCTTGCCATCCGATTATAATTTAAGTGTCTTCAAGGTCAGAGTGAATAAGCTCTTAATAAACTAGTGCGCCTCACCATCAACGATAGCATCACTGCTTACCATCAATTAAGATCGCAGTTTAAATGAATTAAAAAAAAAGGACAATGACCGTATAGAAATAAACAAAATGAATAAACACAAACAACGTATAAATATCTAGTACATAAAGTATGTTGCGAACCGTTCTTTGTTCTATAATGTATTCTAATTGCTTATTAGCGTTTAGATACGTAAGTTAATTCAACAACGAGTTCTTATTGCCATCATTTTCTTGTATCTTGTGTGATATAATCGGAGGTCAAGCTCTGACGTCGAAAACCGGCGTTTTTTTTGATAATTGTTACCTCTATAAACTAATTTTATGAGAAGAAGCAAAGAAACTTGTTTTTTTTTTTTTAGTATATTTGATAAACCCATGATAAAAATACTATCTCCGTAGTTTCTGTCCACGTGAGCGTTGTAGCGCAAAATAACTTGTTTTTTTTTTTAAACTGGCAATAAAGGAGGAGGTTCACAATTTAGATGTAAGTACATATTTTTTTTTGTTTTGTTTTTTTTTGTAGGGCTCATTAATTAATTATGGCGTCTTTTGTTTTAGTAGGTTAATTTAATGTTTATTTATTTCATGTGTGAGTATGACATTAACAATTGCTGACTGACTGTATGTTAACTTTTTTAATTGATAAAAAAAATTAGAGCAATATAAATAATGTTATGGCATAATCAGCCTTATTCTTCCCACTGCCGAGACTCAAACCTTCTCTAGGAGAGGACCATGACCAGTGTGGATTGCTTGATGTCACATGTCTTCGATTTTTTTTAATTTTAGGTACCACGACAATCAGGTTTTCTCACGATGTTTTCTTTCACTGTTTCGAGAGCATAGGTGACAATAAGGAATGCGCCTGCCTAGGCTTGAACCCGCGACCTACTACTCGTAAGTCAGGGCTAAGCTCTACCACTGAGCCACCATTGCTCTTAAATTTTTTTCTACGCTCCTAATATGTAAATAATACGAAAACAAGTTCAACCTTCGAAGATTTTTCTAAAAATATAGCGTTGCTTGTTTCGCACCAAAATTGCAAATTTTACCTTGTATTTACTAAATTAACAGTTCTAACTCTAAATTCATTCGATTGACCTTTCGTATAATGTTAAGGTCAATCACCCTCTTACTTGCACTAAATGAAATGCACTATTTTATGCAAAAGTTCATCGAAACCACTAAGTGCTAAAAAATACAGTTAGTGGTCCATTAATTTCAATTTAAAGTTTATAAGTACGAAGCATAATTATTTATAACTTAAACTACAATTTTGCGCTTAAGTCAAAGAAAAAAAAAAGACACCAGTCTTATGATCATGGTGATGACATAAAAAAAATCATTCAAGGACTTAAAAATTAAGTTAAACTTAGTAAAGAATTAAGAAGATGTCAACTTACTTTTCAACGCTTTTCCTTCAGGCGAGCACCGGACAGAATTGATCAGACAATCCACATAGTTTCTAACAAGTCTCTTATTAGTAAAAATCGCGTCAACATCTAAATAATCGTACCTCGAATCGTATTTAGGCATGTTTCCTAAATCATTTATGTCTTGTCCCACCACAACATACACAAAAACACACAAAACGATCACTGCACGCATTTTTTAAATTATATTTACCATAGACTATAGAAAAACTTCATTCACATCTGTCAAATCGCGGATGAAAATGGCGCGAAATTCATTCGTATGAGGCGTGCGCGCGCGACGAGCGAGCGTGTTGTTGTGATCCGCGCGAGAGAGCCGCGTTTGTTATAAGGTAAAGCTGCGCATGCGGCGACCGAGACGCTTTCTTTAGCTTTGGTGTACTTCTGAAACAAAAGGGTTCTTATTAAAAATGTATGCTTTCAGAAGTTTTCAAAAGAAAATGTCTAGAAACAATTTCCTTCTTTTGTATTTAAGTTTTAGGGTTTTCCGTGGGAAATAGGTCATCATGTATGTTTTCCGGCCCAAACCCCTCGGGTTTCCTTTTGCAAGGGTTGCTCAGGTTGCCTCCTACAATGCAAGACAATGAATTCCTACATCAAAGAAGTAGGTTTTTGTCAGTAAAAAACTGGCACGCCTCCTCGCTCCGCCCTAGAGCATGAAAAATTGGATGATTTCCAACCTAAATATAAAAAAAAGTATCTTCCTACGTGGAAGTTACCCAGAGGATGCAAGTAACAAAAGCCTTTTTTTTAATGAAGACGTTATCTGGCAATTACTCCCGAGCCTAGCGAAAGGGGGTGTCATACTTTTAGTAACTAAAACCTATTGTACCTTCGGTTGTCCTTTGCATTTCAAAGCTGCAGTCATCATCATCAGCCTTTTAAAGTTCCCACTGCAGGGACACAGGCCTCCTCTCTCTAGGAGAGGGAATGGGCCATAATCCACCACTCGGGCCCAGTGCGGATTGGTGGATGTCACATGTCTTCGAAAGCTGCAGTGACACTTTCAAATTAGGCCATAGCGAGGCGTGGCGTATTATGGCCCATTTCCTCTTCTAGAGAGGAGGCTTGTGTCCCAGCAGTGGGAACATTAAAAAGGCTGATGATGATGACCTATTAAATGCATAATATTGACGTGATATTTCAAAATCAAAGAAATCGCTGAGTCAGTTGTATATTTCAATTACTTCAAGAACAAATAAAAAGGTCAATAACCAAAGATTTCTTTTTCTGGGTATCGAAGCTACACAGAAAGCGTTTCCGGAGGAAGTGGCATTTAAGAAAGTTTTAAAAAATCACATCCTTTTGTCAATTTGTTCCAAATCAATGTCGTTGTCCTCTTAAGAGCGGCCAACCCTACTCGCCTATCCTCTACTTCGAGTATGGTTTGAAAGCTTGGTGCTTCATCTAAAGCAATCCAATGTGATGTTTGATGCAAAAGTAATGCCAAAAAGAGAGATAACACCTGAAAACTCTGTTGGCATTCAGTAATTCTACGATTTACTGTTACAAAATGTTTCACAAAACTTGTTCCAGGAAATACGTGTTTTTATTAAATCATTAAGGATTTTTGAAAAAAAAAAATGACAACATTTAGTATCTCGATTAAATACGCTAAGCTTCTATAAAAGTACTTTTTTATTTTTAATATAGAAGTACATTATGGAGAGTCAAAGTTCACGTAAAATAGCAGATTTTCAGAGAAAAATATGCTATTTTACGTGAACTTAATCCATATAATCTAGAGAAATCTAGCAGAGACCTCTGTCTTTACTGGATTACTCTTACATACGTTTTGATTTCTATGGAAGCCTAGATAATATCCACAAGATATTTGTGTGTCCAAAATATCTAAAGAAAGATGTGTAATAACTTCATAATCACTTAAGAGCGGTTGTATGAAAATGTACGTTGGGTTGGCCGCTCTTAAGTCGGGCTGAGTTTTGAGAAATGTTTATTTTGTACTTAAATACCGTCAAAATTATTCATTAAGCGATTCGTTAATTTGTTATGTCCTTTTTGAAGCTTTTATAAAAAAAAATATGCGTACAATATGGTAAGACTTGAAAGAGCATCATTATACGCTGATTCACAGAATGCAATTATAAATCATTTTAATACTTAGTTAAAATTCTGCAGTATTGTCCGAAAGAGTTACTGTGACCCTGTAATGCAAAGGGCAACTGAACGGACATAGGTAGGTTTTAATCAGTAAAACGAACAGACAATGGTCCCCTAATTAGAGGGCCCAAATTATCCTTACACCTCCACTTTAGAGGTCCTAAAAACGCAACTGTCTCTGGTATAAACGTGGGCACCTACTGGGGCCCAATATTTCGAAATAAATGAAAACCATCGACTTGAAAAGAAGAAGAAGAATTCAGTAAAAGTCTGATATGTACACTTGATCCACCCGGATCAATCGGAATTTATTTGATAATTTATCATCCCACCTTAAAAAAGGGAGTTCAATTGTAAATTGAGTGAACTAGTTTTTTTTTTTTGGTAGGTAAAAATCATCCAAAGACGAATCCTGCTCTTGGGTGGAGCGGGAAACAGTGTCAGACTCTTACTGACTAAAGAACCTACCCCGTTCCTCCTTTGCCTTATTCCCAGAGCCCCGGTATAACGCTTTCGCACCAACCCTCGGCTCCAGGAGGCTTCGACCCTGAAGGGCCCCTACAGTAAGTGAACTAGTGTGCTTCACCATCCACAATTGCATCACTGCTTACCATCAGGCGTGATCGTAAGCACTATTTAGTATTATTAAAAAAAAACAATCTCAGCTGATCATAAAGGTATCTATCGCTATATCACAGTTGCGTTTGCGCACCGCTTTGAAAACACTTAGTTGAGGAAGGCCCATTGTCCGCGGCCACCGGTACGGAACCCGCATGTATTTACATAAATTAGTCCAGTATAGACGTTTCGACAGATCTCCACTTTGTGAGAACATTGTCTTCACGTCGTCTGTGTGATGGTGGCTTGCAATGGGATCATTCCATCACAGTGGCTTTCGTAAGACGTAAGACTTACTTGATCTGTTTAGTCCTTTTAGGGTTCCGTAGTCAACTAGTAACCCTTATAGTTTCGCCATGTCTGTCTGTCTGTATGTCTGTCCGTCCGCGGATAATCTCAGCGACTGTTAGCTCAATAAAGCTGAAATTTGGTATCAATATGTATATCAATCACGCCCACAAAGTCAAATAAAAAGTAGTCAAAATGTTTTATTAGGGTATGTCCCTTACACATAAAGTGAGGAGTGATTATTTTTTCATTACAACGATAGCGTATGATATATTATTGGATAGTTATTTAAAAATATTAGGGGGCTGGTAAATATTTTTTTGGCAATAACCACTGGCAGCAGTTAGTATTATAAATGTAAATAACAAATGATATAAACAAATAAAAGTATGTCACAGCGTGTCAAATGCGCTCAGTGGTCCTAAAACATAATTTTGTTGAAATAAACGCTTACTTTCACTAAGAAGAATGGCCAAGAATGGCATTAACGTTATCGGAGATCCGTACAATTCTGTGCGAATTGCGTAAAAACGTAAATATTCTTGAAATAAACCTATTGTTCATTTCGATGCCTCCCACGTAAGTTGTTGTAACCCCAAAAATGCAATTTTACAGGAGAGCGTTTTAAAGATACTTTTTGCGATACAAGCCACATTTTTCAAAGAATCTTTTTGAAATTCGGTATAAGTGTATAGTTTTTAATATGCTATCGTTTACTACATGTCATTACTTTATAATTTTAACGGTTTCTTGAATTTTGTTGTTACAACAGTTTACCGCGACAGGAGGTCCTCACAAAATGTTGTAACTATCACTTACATTATTATACACGGGAGTTCAAGAGCCGATTTGGATCATATCTGATAGCTACATCAATTTACGTCGATTACAAATAAAAATAAGGTGTGGTATGTGTATCATTACTTGATATAATAAAATAAATACAATGTTTTTTCAGCCTAATTTCGTTTAGGACAATATCTTTTCGTTGATACGTTACCGATATACAAAAAAAGCAGAATATTTTCAATTAAGTTTATCAAAATTTTACATTTTAGGGTTTAGAGTTTAGAACAAGAAACGATATTTTAAAGATTAGAAAAACATTAAAGATTAGGATTAAAAATCATTACAAAAAATCTGAAAATAAAAATTGAAGCTTTTTCAAAATTTAAATTATACTTTCAATTAATTACATCGTCTTTTAATAAAATTTTTACTATAGTTTAAATAATCGAAACTCAAAAAAGTATCGTAACCAAAATGATTAAGAAAATTCTAGTAACCAATGAGATTTAAAAATAGGTAAATCATCATGTTCCTATCTTAGTCCAATGTGATTTGGAGTCGGTGGAACAAGCTTATTCTTCCATTTTGTCTCACTGTCACTTTGTAATCTTTTCCTCTCTCCATTTTTTCAAGTGACTATACTTATAGCTCATTCTGTAATATGCTTTATTCTTCTTCTTTTCATAAGCATATCCAAGACAAACGATAGGTAAATAAGTAATGTTTAATAACTTACACTGAATCTAGAAAAGCCCGCAAATATTAAGTTTTGCTCGTAATATATACAATAGAGGGATTGTTTCCCGACCCCAAAAAGCTGGTTTCATGCACCTAACTGGTGTATTCATATCATCGGCATTTTGGCATCTTAAGGTAGTATGTTGAAAGAAGTGGTCATCACCTTACAGTCTGATAAAACATTAAATTAATATTGAATCTTCAGAACAAACTGGTACCTCTTTTATTTTTACGATATTATTATACTTCAGATCGTTTTCTGTTTTCTCTGTGTACCCTTTAGGCAAAAGCTATACGTTATTACTATATACACTAAAAGTTTAAACCTCTGACTTAATATAACATTAGTGAATTTAGTCAAACATAGTGTGACTCAACTTGCAAGCAGTTGAAAAGACTTGAAATGGTTACAAACGATGGTTTTGACAGACCCAGACTTTTTCACAGGCTGTTAAATATCTTTTTCATCGGGGATTAATACTGCTGTTGGTATATCAAATTTAATTAACACCTTATTAAGAACTTAATCACTTATAGAAATGGGAAAACTGTTGTTTACACACGTCTGAAGTTTGAAGTTTCAGTAACGGCAACAGGCAATTTATTCTTATTTACTTATGTCTCACAATAGTATCAGCATAAATTCTAAGCTTAGCTCTCCTATAACTAAATTAGCCATAGTTATACATCGTTTTCTCTGTCACCTTTTTAGTTTAATTTATTGAAATAGTGCTTACAGCAGACTCAATAGACCAGTTTTCCTACTGGCTGTTTTTGATATTTTACTAGAAATGTTTTCTTTGACGTTGTTAGTCCTTTTGAACAATCTCTAATCTGTAAATGTGTTTTTTTTTTTTAAAGGTAATGCCTTTTTCAAAAGATACTTTATTCAATCAAATAACTGATAGTGGACTCAGCTTAAAGAGTTCAACAGTGCAGAAACATGCAGGTAGTGACTAAGGTAAAAGTAACGAACAACGTTTTTTGATTTGGGAAACTAGCAATAAACACGAGCAAGAAGGAAAGTCCTAGTGAGTTTTAATCAGTAAATGTTGCTTTTACTGACTAAAACTCACATGTAATCTTTCGGTGCCTTTTGTGTTCCAGGCCCTCATTTCCTCGACACGACCTGGATGTCTTCCTTGAGAATTGGTACGATAAAGCGAGTAACTAAGATAACTGGAATGAATGGAGGGAGGCCTTTGCCCAGCAGTAGGACAGCACAGGCCAGCTAGAATAATAATAATATAATATAAACAAAAATGGCTATAACAGTCGTAATCCAAATGGTTATTATACTACACAGCTATGAAATACGAGTAAATGAGCAGTTTCAAGGTCCAAAGATACGAATATGCCATCACCTTTCAGTTTAGTCATTTAAAACTTCTCAGATTCATTGAAAATGGTTGCCTAGAGTGACTCTGACTTCAGTGATATTCATAAAACACTCCCTGAAAAATACATACAACGTACTTATTTCAAACGAATAGCGACGTAAATCATTGTATGTGATGTTACAACCTACTTTTACATATCTAGCATCGAAGTAAAATGTTTTAAGTATCACTTAATATAAAATAATTTAAAAATTAGCGACGTAAATTGTTGTATGGGATCAATACCATATTTTAAATGGTTATCATGTTAGTTAAAGATAAGATTAAACGGAATAGTAATTACTAGAATATTAAATTAACGACGTAAAAATTGCGTGAGAGGTGCAACTGGCAGCGAATTCCGGCGTAATCTGTGATATGTGTTACATACAACGGACGCACGTGCGCTTTTCCCCGTTGTAAACCATTGCAAATAATAAATACTACAGTCTACGCCGGAATCGTTCGAAATATACAACATTATACGTTTCAAAAGTACCTTAAATAATAGGTTTTTTGGACTTTTTGTTTTTTTGTAGGATAGATTACATAAAATTAGACACTTTTACATAAAAAAACCAAAATCGCCATTTTGTGGGTTACAACAACTTACGTGGGAGGCATCGATTTCAGAATCTCTGAGGGCCTTATTTTAGGGCCTACCATGAGTCCTTGACGTCACCTATTTTTTTACAAGTAAACTACACTTTTAGAGCTAACTCTGCGTACCATGGGGGGGGACACATGAAGCGGGCACCGTGGTTGTAGCCACAGTTCCTACGAAGCGACTAATTCAACTGTGTTTCTTCTCAGGGTAGTCAGCTAAAAAACACCGGACTCATTTAGTTTCGAAACAAAAAATGATGACGTGTAAAAGTGTTTTTTTTTTAAACCTACTTACTTGCAAAATGAAGTTCATTTATCAATTTTAACGGTGTGCATTTACAGTCCTGTCGATGGAAAACTTAATGTATTTTTACTAGAGATGAGCCGAATATTCGGTATTCTGTGTATTCGACAGAATTTTGAGGTATTAGATTCCGCCGAATAATTCAATTGAAATGCCCAATATATTCGGTTTAATAGATCATCGTAAATCAGCCTCCAGGGCAAAATAAACTAACATATCTATGTTGTGCTCTTGTATCTTTAATAACCCACTTTATAAGAAATTAATACTGCAATGTTGATTGCATAGTTGAAATCAATGATGGCCCAGCCAGGTGCTGAAACAATATACCCTGTGCTACTGCTACTATACGATTATTTATTCAAAGCACTTGAACAGATTCATCATCAGCCATGTCCCCACTGCAGGGACACAGGCCTCTTCTCTAAGAGAGGGAATGGGTCGTAATCCACCACGCGGGCCCAGTGCGGGTTGGTGGATGTCACATGTCTTCGAATTTTTGGTTCTAGGACATGCCGGTTTCCTCACGATGTTTTCCTTCACCGTTTTGAGAGCAGTGGTGATGAAATAAATTACGCAAAGTAATGCGCCTGGCTGGGTTTGAACCCGCGACCTACTTACACGCAAGTCGGAGCCGTTACCACTCGGCCACCACTGCTCACAGAACACTTGAACAGATTACCCCGACACTAACATGTCCTGGATGTCAGCCTTTACGAGATAAGGATGGCTCTGACGCAACTTAAAAACAAAAAGGCCCCGGGTGGTTATGGAACTACGGCCGAACTCCTGAAGGCGGGTGGAAAGCCGATCAAAGCCCTGCTCAAGAATTACAGGCCTATCTCATTTTTGTGCCATGTCTCCAAGTTATTTTTCAGAATCATCCCGAACCGTCTCACGTGCTGGTTTAACGACTTCCAGCCTCCCGTATATCACCGTACCATACAATTCTATACTACTCTGGTCATTTTTGAACACGGTCCTGATATTGGATCGCATCAACGATAATATAATTCCTGGTATTACTTTGTGGAATCTCCAGGCAATTGCCTTAATTTATCTCGATTGTTTGTGGCTTGTGATGTTATTTATATAGGAAGGGTTCAAGAGTCAGATCAATTGTTCCTTTTAAGCTTGATCATGGTACTGACAGATTTTGTTACGGTTTCGCCTGTCAAATTTTATTAAGAACACATACAAAATAATGTATTTTGTAACTTGTTTCTAACTCTTTTTTTAGGTGGAATGGCCCTGTTGGCACACCGAACCAATATATCGACACTCAAAGAAATCAATTTCAAAGAGAGATTATCGTCGTCTGTGCATATACGAGTCCTCAAGTTCTTCGGGTATATCTCCCGTAACGAGGACTGACGAATTGGTAGTGCAATGGGGAATTGAGGGCAAAAGATTACGTGGACGCTCTCCAACACGGTGGATGGACCTTATCAAATCGAAAACGCTTTGCAGCGTCAACGAAAACTCCCAAACCGCTAAACACAGAGCTGCATGGTGTCGCGTCGCGAGAGAGGTGGTGGCGCAGGACTCGACTGACACATGACCACGACCACGCTGTCAAGAGTGCACGACTAAGAAGAAGATTTGCGTATCTTGGGTTCGATTCGAGATAGGTTTTCCGGGACTGAGTGTCCCTTGTATGCACCATTTTACGTGTGAGTTTTAAAAAATATTCAGCTAATAACTCCTTTAACTCTAGGCGGAACAAGAAGGAGCATTGTAATTTCGTTAAATCAACTCCATCAGTGTTCCTTAAGAGAGCCCATCCTGATCCGTCTATCGTCAAAATGACCATGGTTTAACGGCTTGTTGTCTCATCAAAAGCAATATTTGATAAACAGGCAACACGAAAAAAGACATTTGAAAGCTCTATTGCCATTCGGTAATTTCGACACCCAATACCGTGTTTTACAAATATCGAATATAAGTTAAACATGGTATTTCCAAAATAACTACAATAAAAAAAATGTGTGGGTGTATTATGTCATAATCACGTATTACGAGCGATTTTATAGAAATGTATCTTGGGTTGGGCTCTCTTAAGTTCAATTGTTCAAAATAAAAGCATAAATAATAAGTAAATCTTCCTTAGCTGACATATTGGAATTGCATAATGTTACAAATATTAATAAATTAATAAGTCACATTTTCGGTAACAACTTTTTTATTTTTAAAACACCGGTTATTAAAGCTATGACGCACGGGTTTTCAATATTTTCCTCCTAATAAGAGTAATTTAGTTTTTTACGTATCGACAAAACAGTTTAATCCATAAATGATTAATAGTAGGTAGGTATTAGGTATAATCGAAGCACTTAGTTGGACTGTAAATAGATGAAAACAAACATACAGTACAGCCGATGGATCTTGGCGAGTCTGTTGTTTGGCTTTGCGAACTTAAGAGGCCGGTTCGGGACGATTGGGGACCTGGGAACCTAGATCAATATTGTCTAAATCCAAATATCTCCATAATATGGTTGAAATATGCTCGACTTGCAAATGATTTTGGTATTACGTTTGTATGGATAAATCGTCCCGAACCGGCCTCTTAAGCGCTTGTGCACTCGTATAAAAATAAAGTGCAATAATGGTTTTTAAAAATGCTAATAACAGTTTTTACAGCAATAACAAGTTCTGCAAATTGCATTTATTTTTTTAAACCATTGATTTTTTTACGAGTGTACAAGCGCGCCTAACTTCCGATCCGTCGCCTTACTGTACGAGACTTTTATTTTATTTTAGACTAGGATCTGTCGTAGCTTCGCACGGGTGTTGGAAATCATTAGGATTCCCGATTTGTATCTATATATACCTAGTCTATATTGTATATAAAAGGAGACACTAAAGTTAAAACTATGTTCCACTGACTTTGATACTTTATTTTTTTACGAGTGTATAAGCGCTAAAATTCGCACTTACTATATACTTCAGACTCGCCAAGATCCGGCGGCCGTACTGTACACGTGTGCCACGCATTTGTAATGTACCCGTGTACACGCATGACACGATCGTGTTGCGTGGATCAAGCAAGCTCTACAATTCTTATAGTTTCTATATAAAACTAGATTTTGCCCGCGGCTTCGCCCGCGTGGTTTTGGGGTTGGGGTTGGGGTTTCCGGGATAAAAAGTAGCCTATGTCCTATTCCGGAGTGTATCCTATGCCTGTGCCAAATTTCATCCAGATCCGTCCAGCCGTTTTAGCGTGATTGAGTAACAAACATCCAAACATCCAAACATCCAAACATCCAAACATCCAAACATCCAAACATCCAAATATCCAAACATCGTAACTTTCGCATTTATAATATTAGTAAAATGTCCAGAAACCGACGCGCCCAGATCGCCCAGATCGGCGTGTGAGACCCACGTGTGTGTATTCTCTACTTGTACTGAGTGGCATATTAACGCATAACCGAAACTACTGGGACTAGGAGCACTTTGTACAGGGGTTCCTTTTATGTCGTTGACGAGTACTACGAAAGGATTTTTCAAAATTCACCCCTTAACGGAATAAAACGAGGGTCCAAAGTTTGCTTGGAGAAACCAACACTCACGTGGGCGGTGGGCGAAGCCACTGGCAGGTTTCGGTGTACAAGAAATGCATATCATAGCAAACCGTCGCCTCCTTCTGTAATGCAGTAATTCTAACAAAGGAGCCGGTTGTATGGGTTAGGGAACGGATTTCCTCATGTCCAATTTTCAGTCATCGTAGGCGCAGGTTTCTGGACGGTGAGCAATAGGTAGCTCGCCGTCGGATAACCGTTTAGATCGAACATCGCGACGTTCGCGACGTCGACGGCTAGTAGTTTTCCAAGTGCACCTCAAAAACATGTCAGCAAAGTTTCCATGGTAAGCTTAATATGGCACGTAAGTTCAGAATTTATTTTCTACATCGGAAGTAGGATTCACACATGACATTTTCGCAAAATGTTATTTAACTTGGCAAACCGGCGCCCGACAATAATAATATATTAGCACTTGGTCGTAAATGAAGAATTCCGTTCTTTAGAAAGTTGGCGACATATGACAAGGAAGCCTTGTATACCACAATATTTATGGCGAACTCGTTTTTGACTTGCAAATGCAGACTTGATTTGCGGTTTGACAGCTTTTGTAATGAAATTGCGTCAAACCAAAATTTTGATGATAAAATTGGGCCCTAGATACGAAAGCATGGCTTAAAGGACTCAGTATCCAGGACGAACCATTTTTTAAAAAATCCGACAATAAAAAGGTACTGGCTATTAGGCGTAGAAAAATGTACATAATGCCATATAGTATTTTTTTTTATTTCTTTTTTTTTGTTTTATGTCATCTATATTATTTTTCGCGACTTAATTAAACCAGTATTGTTTTTAAAATGTTAAATTACAAACTTGGTACTTTGTACCTTTTGCATTAATTATTACTTAGTACATAGGTTAGTAATGTGTGAGTATCTCAATAAATTGTTTTAAATTGCTTTTTATTAAAACTGTTAACATTCATTATTAATATTTATGAGCTGTTATTATGCCTATTATGATAAATAAAGAAGTAGGTATGATCATATGATCTATTGCGTTTAGTATTTGCGATTCTTATTGCGTTTTATTTTTTCAACTCATACGGTAACAGTGGTAACAGTGGACAATACAAAAAAAGGTTTTTTTAATAAAAAAAAATAATATCAGGGTTATATCATCCGTTTTGATGTTGAAACTCATAAAAAACGTTTTGACTTGTAGTGTGGAAAAAAAATGGTAGAGAAGTACGTAGATATTTGTTATTTACCCCAAAAAATGGAACGAATACAGTAGGCAAAAAATGTGATTAATTATTATTTTTTACTTTAATTTCTTCAGATAATAAAATAAATAGCTTTTTAACTGTAGGTAGGTATCACAGATAGGTACCCACAAATCCATTTCTACAATTAATTAAGTACTTATTAAAATGTCGATATAGCTTGTTTTTTTAATTTTTGGGCTAAAATTTTAGTATGACAACAATATTTTTAGGTTATATACAAATATTAATTAGGCTATTATTACCAAAAAAATATTATTTTTAATTTATTTAACTTTTTATTAAAGAAATTTTAAAGAATACTTTGTTTTCATGAGTTTTGCAAAGTCCTGAGGAACTGTAATGATAAATTACAAATCCAATAAAAAAAAAATCAATTAATTGATCTGGGTGCAAATTAATTATGCAATCATTTGCATCCACTACTAAAAATATACGATTTTTTCATATCGACGAGTCATTGGCTTCGTTAGGTTCTTATTTCAAACGTAATGACATATTTGGCACCTTTGAGTACTTAAAAAAAAAACATGGCGCCCAAAATTCAAAAGGTAGGTGCGGTGCGACCTCAACATCAAAAAGCTCATAAATCGTCGCTTTAGAATGGACAACATTATATAGAAATTAATGCAATTTTGGGTCATTTTTTATTTTAAGTATTACATTTTTGCAGGTACTGACTGTTGTAACTATGCAAGGTAACATGTAAGGAGCATTTCATGAGAGAGTGTGGGCGTTTAATGCGTTTTAAGTAAGAAGGATTGATTGCCATGTTGTGACGTCACGATTTACTGTCAAATCGAGGAAAGAAAATTTTAAAATTTAATTTATTTACGCAAAAAATTATTTACTTTTCAACTGTGAACGCAAAAAGTTTAATCAGAATCCAGTTCTTCAATATTATTAATCTCTAAGTTCTCCAATTTTGCCAAAATTTCTTCGAACAACACGACAATCACAACAAAAGAAGTGACATCACAACATGGCAATCAATTTATCTCTCATTTGGAAAGCAAAGTACACACAAGTTTTTTTATGGTGGGACATAATCATCTAATTATTATTATTATTCCTGTCCTTAGTTCTAGGGCCCTGATGTTCCAGTTTCGCATCAACCCTTGGCCCCAGGAGTCTTCAACCTTACCAAGCCTCTATTCGGAAGGTTACCGGACGTTCGGACACCGAGCTATACTCTGCTCGCCGTCCCAAAGCCCGCGCCTTTGGTGGCCAGAAATCGGGATAGAAATATAGTAAGAACAGTAAAGCAATATTGTTTTTTTTCTGTAAAACTTTTACGCTGTTCGTATTTATGAAGTTTTCGCTCTAAGCTGTTGACTTTGATGAGAACCAACGCGGCATGGAATGAAAGTTGCTAAGTGTCGCTAAAATGACATGCAAATAACATCCGAAAATGCGCTTCATAAAAGGATGTTAGTCTTTTTGATTATTTTCTGGTTTTTGAAGAGTGGATGACCTGCAAACCTGCATAGCTTACCATCAGCCTTATAATGTTTCCAAACCTGCAGTGTGACTTGAATTTGCATTAAACATTGAAAACTGTTTCATTTGGTTATCTCTGATTGGATCTTTGGCAATAAAAACCTACTTTTTTAAAGTTTTGTGGAGTAATTTCTTAGTTTCTACCTGCGGTGAAAGTAGAAAATTTAAAAAAGATATTATAATGTCTTATTCTAGGATATGGTCTCCTCATGTGTAAAATTTTATCTAATTTGGTTTAATTATTTGAGCAACACATCATCAAATACAAAGTTTTCCCCTTTTTAATATTACTGTGATATAATAAACATTAAGCACTACTTTGAATTACTATTTGTCGTGAAGTAAAACAAAAATCAAATGCCAACCTATTAATACTCGTATATTGACGGCAAAGCTAGTATTTAACAATATTGATTGTCGCACCCAGAAACTCTCAACGTTGTCCAGAATAATGGATTTAAAGACATAACCAATTCCAAGCGTTCGACGTTAAAGAAACGATCGTAACTTGGCTATGGGGTTGATGTAAGTTGATGTGTAATGTAACGCCATCTATAGCGTCACATATTAAGAACTACAGGAATCCTGCATCGCGCAATTACAGTTCTCCGCGCGATTTGAACATGTACCTACGACAGCCCGTAATCATCTATTGGGTAGTAGCCCACCAGGTAGATATAACTCCTGTCTGGTCGGAGGGTCCGATCTTTTCAATGGAGGTATAAAGGACTTTACTCTCTGTTCCTCTCTAAAAGTTTCAATGATACGAGACGCCGGCGTAGTCGTGACCAACCTCAATAAAGTTTTAATAACATCATCATGGGTTGATTTTAAATAATGTTTAGTCATCTGAAAATAAATAGACCTACAAATGTGACCTATCCTTCTGTTTAAAACTGGTTTTAGGTGTAGAACATCCTTGATGTCTTCGAGATAAAATTTAGTGAATAATAATTAGTTTTCAATGTACACCGAGATTCTTTTTACTACGGTCACTTTTTTCTTTTACCGAGAACCTTTCGACTACCGTAATTACAGGCACAATTAAAAGCAATAGATGTGCGGACACCGGTGTCCTCTCGGGACCTAACGAACTAATAAGTTTGCAAACAAAAAAAAATGTAACTTGGGAGTTTTCGCGCAAATTGACTTAGTTTGAGGTCGAGCAGACATCGAACCCATCATCCAACATCGGACCACCGAGGTGGATGACGAAAATTGGGTAATATAATATAATAATAATAATATTTCGACAATCATCACACAACGCTGTCTAGTCTCATGCTAAGCAGAGCTTGTGTTATGAGTACTAGACAACTGATAAACATACTTATATATTTCTAAACACATACATATTATAGATAAATAACACCCAGACACAGAACAAATGATTGTGCTCATCACACAAACATTTTTCCAGGGTGGGAATCGAACCCGCGACCTCCGGCATAGCAGTCAGGGTCACTAACTACTAGGTTGACAGGCTAGTCAATAATAGTAATATACAAAAGTTACTCGGAGTGTGATAATAAGAAAGAGAAATTCGATGTGGTCTTTATTGTCAAAGTTCACCACACCCTTTTGGTCACCAAGTTGTCAGCAGACTGTAGGGGCCCATCAGGGTCGAAGCTTTCTGGGACCGAGGGTTGATGCGAAAGCGCATTACCAAGGCCCTGGGGTCAAGGCAAGGAAGAAATGGGGTAGGTTGTTTAGTCAGTAAGAGTCTGACACTGTTTCCCGTTCCACCCAAGAGCGGGATTCGTCATTAGATGATTTTTACCTACCATAAACTCATAGAAAAATTGTGTTTTGATGAGAGAGACAGAGGTGTATATTTATTAATTTATTGTAAAATGTAATCATCATCATCATCATCATCATCAGCCTTCTGCAGGGACACAGGCCTCCTCTCTAGGAGAGGGAATGGGCCATAATCCACCACGCGGGCCCAATGCGGATTGGATGTCACTAGTCTTCGAATTTTTGATTCTAGGACATGCCGGTTTCCTCACGATGTTTTCCTTCACCGTTTTGAGAGCAGTGGTGATGAAATAAATTACACAAAGTAATGCGCCTGGCTGGGTTTGAACCCGCGACCTACGACTCGTAAGTCGGGGCCGTTACCACTCGGCCACCACTGCTCTCAAAATGTAAAATTTTATAAAAATTGATAGAAAATCATTTAGATAGGCAATCAGTTATCTGTAAATACTAACAATAGGTATAACAAAATAAAAAATCTGAGGTCATAATGTTTTCAATGTTCTTATTAACTAAATAAGATTTTTTTTCATGAAAATATAAAATAAGGAATGTTATTCTTTACCTATCTACAATAGCATAGCGAAGTGTTTCGAAATAATAGAAAAGAATTGTCTTTGTTCGACTACTGAGGAATTTTAATGGCAAACTTAGTAATTAATGCGTACAAAAAGCATTATAATGCATTTTCGTATGCGAAGAAATGAAGAGATAAAGAAAGACTAGCTGATCCTCGTAGTTCTCTTCATGCGAAGGTACCATATTTCAAGTATCCGGGATAGCAACTTTTGGACCGATTTCGAGGCCTACTTGAACACTTAACTATTAGTTTTTCCATATACAGTCATCATCAGTACTTAGTTAGTTTTTAAATCGTTTTCATACATATGTAATTGTGCTCCATGTACCTACCGAATCAACTCTCCAAGGGATTAAAACGATCAAAATTTAACGGCGTATTCTGTGAAAATTAATGGAAATATTTGTTTTGAAAATTGGAAATCCTGTCAAGCCCGCTCATTAATTTATCTTTCTATTATGTCTCTAATTACGGTATTTAAAAGGACAGCATAACTGTTTAATTCGTTTAATAAAACGTTTCAGTTCACGTAAGTAAATATTGAGGCGCACAGTTCAATAACTTGCGTCGTAAACACGTAACTACGATACGCGCATAATTTGCATCTCATACGCAACAGACGCAGCAATCGAGTTGCTTTATTAACATTACGAAAACTTTGCCATTTCCATCTAGTGTTCTATTATTTCTATCTCTAGCTAGATACATTATATGGAAATGAATCTCATTTCTACATCATCCTAATGACTATTGCAATCGTTCATTACTTTACTTACATAGATTTCTATATGTCGTGTGACAAAAATGTCAATCACAGTTTTTAACAGCAATGACAATTGCAAATTGCAAATTGCATTTTTTTTTTCAAAAATTATTTTAACCGGAACAGAACCCCCCTAGCCAAGTTACGATCGTTTCGTTAACGTCGAAGTCTTGGAGTTAGCCACGCCCCCAATTACTTTGTTCTGACGTCATTTCAACACGCAGTCAGTCACTGTATTATTTATTACTAGCTGCTGCCCGCGACGTTGTCTGCGTGAAGGCTCTACAGTACCAAAAATACCTGAGACGGCAGTGTATGATCAGTGTATATTAGATGGTTATAGCAATAAAAGTAAACAACTTTTAAAATAGCATTGCATCAGCTAAGGCTGATGCAATAAGAAAAAAAGTAAAAAAAAAGAAAAAAAATAAATGAAAAGTAAAAGTTCCCGCTGCTGGGACACAGACCACCTTTCTAGGAGAGGGAATGGGCCATAATCCACCACGCGAGTCCAATACGGATTGGTGGATGACACAATATGTCTTCAAATTTTTGGTTCTAAGACATTCACAGTCACAGTTTCCTCATGATGTATTCCTTCACCGTTGAGCAGTGGTTATGAAATAAATTACACAAAGTAATGCGCCTGGTTGGATTTGTACCCCTACGACTTGAAAGTCGGAGCCTTTACTACTTTGCCATCACTGAGTCAGAGCCTTTACCACTCCGCCACTACACTACGATGGTAGTTATGCTGCCAGGAGGCAAAATGTAAAGAGAGTCAGAACTGGTGACGCGGGAGCAAGCCACATACAGTTGCGCGTGAAAGAGATAACTCGTCCTGAAGTTGACACCCGCTGCACTCTGTGTCTGCCCCTGCGACTTATTGATGGTCATCGCGAAGCAAACACTCTCGGGGAACTCTATGCGCTTGAACTGGAACGGGAAGTTATGAGTTACAAAGACTTCGTCTCCAGTAACACGCCTCAAAGCTCGCAGAAAATCTTCAAACAGATGATGGCGATATTACTTGAATATTTTAAAACTAACTATACCCTGCCCTATATATTGACCTGTGCGATAAGACCGCCCATTGTACACTTAGTTTTTGTATTTGTATATCCTGTCCACATTATGAGGTGTACAATACAGCTTATAATAAGTAAATAAGTAATATATGATACCACTTTTAGGAAGAAAATGCACATTAACTCTATTAATTTTAAGAATAACTAACTACTAACCTTGCAACGTGATCTTTAAATTATTAATTTACAAAAATTGTTAACATGTAATTTGATTTGATTTTTATGAAAAATAGATGGCGCTGTTTTAAAATTTTCTTTATACTACTATATGTTTCTCTGCCCAAGTGTAAAGCGAGATAATAGCATGGCTTACTCAAAAACAACATTTAAATATGCGTCGTTAGATTAAACACTGTCACAGAATGCTTAAGAAAAATAAATATTCACATCTCCTCCCCCGTAGGTGATAGCGTGATAATATGTAGCCTATATTTTGGCCCATCCTTTATTCATGCAATATGTTTATATTTGAAGATCCATGCAGTATGGTTATATATATAGTAAGTTTTTGAGTTTAGCCCAGACATACATACAGACAAACAGACAAAAAATCTAAAAACTATATTTTTGGCTTCGATATCGATTGTAGATCACTTCCGAAGTATTCTTTTAAAAAAATATGTAATGAATAGTTTTGAGTTTCCTATGATTTTATTATAATTACCTACCTATATGTATAGATTATTAGTAAAACTCTTTAGTTAAATCCCAAGAGAACACAAATTTCCCTACAACTGTTGTCGTTTAATTGTGTAATTACGGTAGTCGAAAGGTAAAAATAAAATTATTTTGTTAATGTAATGTTTGCGTTTGTTTTAATTTGAGTCAGTAGATGTCGTTGTACGTACCTATATAAATAACATTGAAACGTTATTTAAGATTAGGTTGCGTTGCAAAATAAATCCGTTAGACCGTTGGAGAATAAGATATTTCATATAAACATGGAGAACGCCGTTTCACCATAAAAGAGATGAATTACTATTTTGTGAGATTTTGAGGGTTTTTTGGAACTTAAATTTGTCAAAACGAATTATATATGTATGCCATCTACGAATTTTAAAAGTAACTAACTGCTAACCTTGCCAACATGATCAAATTTAAATTATTAATTTCCAAAAAGTGTTAACATGTAACTTGATTTGATTTTTGTGTAATCTCATAGATGGCGTTATTTTAAATATGTCTTTATACTACTAATATTCATTAAACTATGTTTCTTTGCCCAAATTACGTAGTTTTGAAAAACCAATAATGGGAATCTTTATTATTTACCTAAATAAGTTTACGTGCCAAGTATCAAGTTAATTAACCCAAGGAATAAGATTCTCCCATACAAATTTTAACATCCCCTAAATCTTGCACTGGGGGCACTATAGAAAAAATTAATATGTCATCCTTGGAAACTAATTTAGAATAATGTTTGTGCTAAGTTTTGAGTCGATCGGCCCACGGAAAAAAAAGTTACACCCTTGCATCCATTGCACCATTTAAATTCAATATTGCTTACCTCCTATAACTTACGGCGTGATAATATGTAGCCTAAAGCCTTCCTTGGTTTACAAGGAACATTTTTGGTGATTTTCAATTCAATCTATCCAGTAGTTTTGGCGCCAACCCTTACCATAGGCACAGAAAAACAGACAAACAGACAAACAGACAAAAATTCTAAAAAGTCACTTTTTGTCATCAGTTACGTTTTTCTAACAAAAGCCACTTATTTTTTCCAGAAAATTCTCAATGTACAGTTTTTTTTTCGTTACTGTTTTATTATATGTATAGATTACTGTACGGCTGACGGATCTTGGCGAGTCTGTAGTTGGTCTCTGCGTATTTTAGCGCTTGTGCACTCAATGAAAAATTTTTTTTTCATAACAAGCTTTTATAGCGGTGGTCTATACTTATATAAATAAAAAAAAACTTTTTACAAAAAAAAAAAACCGCCTTCAAAAAAAGCCTAACGACAAAAGTTCCTACACTAAAAAGTTAAAAATAAAAATTTGAATTGCTGTAAAGAAACTTAATTTATAGGTAAACTTATTTGACATTAATATTTTGCAAATATTCAAAATTTATTACTTCTTTTTGGAGTCGGTGCCAGCATTTTTATTGTTGTAACTTAATGTTAGGTAGCTTTGCTTGTGCTTGCAATGCTTAAACATTTTCAATGTACTTAAAATGTTGCAGAAGGTTTTTGTAAGTATATATTTTTTATTTAAAAAAAAATGTGCAAATCGGATGATTTTTTTAGAGAAGTCTAATATGTATTTATGTCTTAGTTAAGTATTATATATTTGAGTATGCAAATAGGTACTAAGTAGTTTTATAGTTAAGTTAGAGGTAGTTTTTCAAGGGATTGTTGCCCATTCGTAATTCCTTGCCTTGGCTGGCACCGACTCCAAAAGGAAGTAATAAATTTTGAATATTTGCAAAATATTAATGTCAAATAAGTTTACCTATAGATTAAGATTCTTTACAGCAATTCAAATTTTTATTTTTAACTTTTTAGTGTAGGAACTTTTGTCGTTTGGCTTTTTTTGAAGGCGGTTTTTTTTTTTTGTAAAAAGTTTTTTTTATTTGTAGCCGTTTAGTGTTTTTTTTTTATAATGTGTTATGGCAACGAAGTCAATATCGTTCCTACATTTCTTTTGAAAATGTTACCAATGTCATATCAGTAGGAATACATATATTGTTACAGTGTAATCGTTTTGATCTCGTGGAGAGATGATATGATGCATGAAATACTTATGATTCATCTCATGAGTACATCTTATGACAGCTCTCATATTCATCATCATTTCAGCCAGAAAACGTCCACTGTTGGACATAGACCTCCCCCAAGCGTCGCTACAACGACCATTTCTGTGCGACTCGCATCCATCGCGTTCCCGTGATTCTCACCAGGTCATCGGTCCACCTTGTGGGAGGCCTTCCAAAGCTGCGTCTGTTGGTGCGCGGTCGCCACTTTAGAACCTTTCGGCCCCATCAGCCATCTGTTCTACGAGCAATGTGCCCTGCCCACTGCCACTTAAGTTTGGCAATTCTTCGGGCTATGTCGGTGACCTTGGTTCTCCTGCGCATTTCTTCATTTCTGATTCGAACACGCAAGGAAATTCCGAGCATAGCCCTTTCCATTGCCCTTGACAGCATTGCCCATGACAGCTCTAATAAGCTCAAACAATGCTAGGATACATTATTTTACTTTGAAGTTCCCATGCCGACCTTCCACCTTCCAGCTTCATCATCACATCAGTTCAATAGTATCTTACAGCCAAAGTGCATCTTATGACAATTCTAACAAGCCCAAACACGGCTAGGATATATTAATTAGTTACGCAGTTCCAGTGCCTACCTTCCAGCTCCATCATCATCATCAGATCAGTTCGATGATAACATTTTCAACATAATTATTTAAGATCATTGGTTTATAGTGCATTTTCAAAGTTGCTTAACTACCTTAATTGTGATATCTATGCGAGTGTAAAGTTTCGTTAGCCATTTTCTGATCTTCTTCACCAGTTCCACCTCATCAAATGTTACTTTTTGACTGTAAATGCTTGAGTTCTCGATGAAAATATAAAAAAAACTATGTAGTTGCCTATAATATTTGAGGAGTTCCCTCGATTTCTCATGGATCCCATCATCAAAACTCAATTTTGAAAAAAATGGGACCAATCTGGAAGCATATCCTTTCAAGTACAAAAAAAATTTTGCAAATCCATCCATAAACAACGGAGTTCTGAGGTAACAAACATAAAAAAAAAAAAAAAAAAAAATAAAAAAAAAAAAAAAAATACAATCGAATTGAGAACCTCCTCCTTTTTTTGAAGTCGGTTAAAAACTCGTCAAGACGATTCACACGAGCCCAAACTCGACGTGGTTGTGCCGTTTAATTACAGAGTTCCTATGGCTACCTCGCGATTCCATCATCAGATCAGCTCCATGTCTGCATAATATTGCATTGTCATCCGAACTTAACGTGTATACCAAATTTCAGCTCAATCGGAAACCGGGAAGTGGATCAAATTTAAGTTGCAAGATTTGATTACAGAACGACAGACAACGGGACAGGTGAAACTAAATAAAAGCTTGTAAACAAGTTTTCAATGAAAATATTTTTTTTCATAGCAAGCTTTTATAGCGGTGGTCTATACTTATATAAATAAAACTCCTCAAGACGATTCACACGAGCCCAAACTCGACGTGGTTGTGCCGTTTAATTACAGAGTTCCTATGGCTACCTCGCGATTCCATCATCAGATCAGCTCCATGTCTGCATAATATTGCATTGTCATCCGAACTTAACGTGTATACCAAATTTCAGCTCAATCGGAAACCGGGAAGTGGATCAAATTTAAGTTGCAAGATTTGATTACAGAACGACAGACAACGGGACAGGTGAAACTAAATAAAAGCTTGTAAACAAGTTTTCAATGAAAATATTTTTTTTCATAGCAAGCTTTTATAGCGGTGGTCTATACTTATATAAATAAAACTCCTCAAGACGATTCACACGAGCCCAAACTCGACGTGGTTGTGCCGTTTAATTACAGAGTTCCTATGGCTACCTCGCGATTCCATCATCAGATCAGCTCCATGTCATCATAATATTGCATTGTCATCCGAACTAAACGTGTATACCAAATTTCAGCTCAATCGGAAACCGGGAAGTGGATCAAATTTAAGTTGCAAGATTTGATTACAGAACGACAGACAACGGGACAGGTGAAACTAAATAAAAGCTTGTAAAAAGTAATGTTTAAACAAACAAATGCAATTTGCAGTTGTTATTGCTGTTAAACACTGTTATTAACATTTCTTTTTTTTTTAAACCATTTATTTTTGTACGAGTTTTCAAGCGCTAAAATTCGCAGAGCCTAACTTCAAACTCGCCAAGATCTGATGCTCATATTGTAACATTCGGTCACAATACAGACTTGTTGATTGTTGATGTTACACGTCTACGAAGTTTTCATCCTAAGGGATGATTCTCATTAGAACGTGCTGTGCCCGGGGCGGGGCCCGGATGGGGCCCGGACGGGGCACGGTTTTAATCTGTTTCATATATTTTGTATGAATCAATTTATATTACACAGTGCATTATCCGTGTCCCGTCCGGGCCCGCTCGACGCACTTTAATACCACGTTTGTTGCACGGTCCCGCCCCGTTCCCTCCACGTCCCATCGTAATCAGAACATTTTCCGTGCTGCGTCCGAAAATAAATTGCGTAGCACGGACGGGCCCCGGCTCGTCCACGCCCCGGCCCTGGCACGGCCCGCTCTAATGAGAATCATCCCTAAGACGTGCCGGTTTTCTCACTATGCTTTCTTTCTCTGTTCTGAGTTTGCTTTCACAGAACTCTAAGCAATACTATTAATATAAGTGGTCTTTACTATTAATCTAGTTCCACCGTAGACACTGGCTCGCGGACGGTGAGCAATGGGTAGCTCACCGTCCGGTCGTCTGGTATCTGTCCAGACCGAGTCCAAGTCGTCAACGGCCCGCACCGTTCCCGCGCGCCTCAAGGAGTTGTCAGCAAACTGTAGGGGCCCTTCAGGGTCGAAGCCTTCTGGAGCTGCCGGTTTGTGTGCAACTGTTACCGCGGCTCTGGGGAATAAGGCAAGGAAGGTACGGGGTAGGTTTTTTAGTCAGTAAGAGTCTGACACTGATCTCCCGCTCCGCCCAAGAGCGGGTTTCGTCATTTGATGATTTTTACCTACCATAAAAAAAACTATTAATCTAGTCAGCCTATATGAAATTATGAGCCAAAAAATATGTAAATATGCTTTTATTTTACCATTGCTATTAAATTGACTGACGAAAGTCAAGCCTATTCCAGAAAAAAAATAATCCAGAAATTGTAGGGCATTGGGCAAATATAGAGGTTCAGATCGTTATTTATTACAACTCTGAAATATATGTGTGTTTATTGTGTTATTTAAAATGTAGATGTTAAAGATGCATATCTAAATGAGCATTATTTCCAGATAAATAAAAAAGAGTAAAAGTTGTGTATGTATCAACTTTCACCCCATATAATGATATAATAATTCTTACTTACAAATGAATAAATTAAAGTTACTTTATAGCAACTGTCAACAGTAAAAACTATCAAAATTCAGTACGGTCGTTGGATCTTAGCGAGATTGAAGTTAGGCTCTCCGAATTTTAATGCTTGTGCACTCGTAAAATTAATTCTCAAATGTTTCACAAAACTTTTTCCAGGAAATATGTTTTTATTAAACCCTTAAGGATATTTGAAAAAAAAAATGACATCCATTTAAAATCGCGATTAAATGCGCTAGGCTTGTATAGAAGTACTTTTTTATATATACTAATATATACTAATACATATAATAAAGAGGTAAAGTTTGTTTTTTTATTTTTTTGTTTTTTTGTTTGTAGGAGGTAATCTCTGGAACTACTGGTCCGACTGGAAAAATTTTAGCAACAATAGAAAGCTGCTTTACTCCTGAGTGACATAGGCTATATTTTATGTACGCGGGCGAAGCCGCTGGCAAAAGCTAGTTTTTAATATAGATGTACATTATGGAGAGTCAAAGTTCACGTAAAATAACAGATTTTCAGAGGTCTTTACTGGATTACTCTTACAAAAATTTATGTTTTGGTTTCTATCGAAACCTAGATAATATCCACAAGATATCTGAGTATCCAAAATATCTGAAGAAAGATGTGTAATAACTTCGTTGTATGAAAATGTGCGTCAGGTTGGCCGTTCTTAAAGGCGCTATGAAGCAACTGTCAACAGCAAAAACTGTCTATGGCAAAAACTGTCAAGATATTGCTCAACAAATCTGCAAAAGAATCTGAACCGTCTTGAACTTGAACCAGCGAATGTTTACTCAAGCGGTTGACGGAAGCAGGCATTAGTCAACCGTAATCTCGACACAAACGGATCGTCAGTGTTGCCCGGCAATTTGTTGTGTTGTCACCACAATTAACTAGGTATTACGATATCATGAGTTGGTAATCTAGAATCATGTAGGTACCTTATTTGTTGCGACGATGCGGTCGACAATGACAGACTGAATGAATGATTGACTGACCTGTCAGTCTAGTAGTTAGTGGCCCTGACTGCTACGCCGAAGGTCGTGGGTTCGATTCCCACCCAGGACAAAATTTTTGTGTGATGAGCACGATCATTTGTTCTGTGTCTGGGTGGGTGTAATTTATCTATAATATGTATGTATTTAGAAATATATATGTATGTTTATCAGTTATCTAGTACTCATAACACAAGCTCTGGTTAGCTTGAGACTAGATGGCGTTGTGTGATAATGGGGCGTTGGGGTGTGGGGTTGTGGGGTGTGGGGGTGGGGGGTGAGTGGAAAAACGCCCATTGTCTTGCTATTTTGTCTCTAATTACGGTTTTTAAAACCTGAATTATACAAAAAGTCTGAATTATACAAAATACTTGAATTATATTGATTGCCTGTAACATACACCGTGAAATTTAAATGGTTGTTTTCCCTCAGCGAAATGGTTGTATCTTGGTAATACAAACGTTTGATAAAGAAATAAAATATTAAAAATAAAAAATGGACCTGTAGAGTCCAAGCTAATTATGACGTATCACAACGTGCGAGAGCTTATTTTGGTTTAAATATTTAATGAATTGGTTTCCTTTGACGGCGGGCTGCTCATGCGACTCTAGTAGTACCTACAAATTACGTCTAATGTTACTATTGTTTTCGCTTTTTTGAGTTGATAAATATTTTTAATAATTATTTATAAAAAAAAACTTTTTAATTTTTTTATTTTTTCTGTATGCTTCAAAAGTACTCCTTATGGCAAGTCATTCTGCCGCGGGAAAACAACCATTTAAATTTCACGGTGTATACAATTATATGTAAATATTGTAAGTTAAGTTTTAGATAATGTGCATAATGTAACCTTCGCTTTGAATCTTAAGCGGCCTTTGTATTTAATTATTTATTTAAGAAACCATACATAAGCAATACATGTAACGGTCATTGACCCAGCTAATTTCGGGGTAATCCATAAATTACGTTACATGAATTTCATGATTTTTGATCCTTTTTCTTCCTTTTCACAGCTGGTAACATTGTTGAAAGCCATTTTGACACTTTAAATATATTTTGCAATTTTACATTATAGAAATGATTAAATTAAAACAGCAGTTCCGAAATTATTTTTTGATCTTGCTAACACAACTTTAAAACTTATTATCTTACTAATTACTGACAGAGTTTTATATATTTTTATTATTTTAAAATACATGTCGTCATGATCCGTTTTTAAATTAAAATTTCTCCCGTTCTTCACACTGTATCACGGTAGACACAGTAACTGAACAATTGTACTGTGTTTCACAGCCTGTTTTAGAAAAAGAACAAAAATATAATGTTACCATTCGTCAAACCCCTGTTCAGTGATTAACACTTGACGTAATTAATGGATACGTCTTGTCTGATGATTAATTTCTTCCCACATCTACATTTTTATGTGCATGGTATAATATTTAAATAAAATATTATAATATGTCTGGGAGTATATTAAATACAATTCCAGACATATTATAATATTTTATTTTATGTGCTATAGTGGTATAGTTACTATAGCATTTTCTTACCTAAATAATTACTAAGCAAGCATTTGTAAAGAAATTTGTACGCCTTCAAAATAAAACATGTACAGACAAAGATATACATTAATTTTATAACATTCTGCGTACTAAAATTGAATGTATAGCCATGTTTTCCACCAATAAAACTATGTCAATCTTTAAAAACTTGTATGACATTTGAAAGAGCACTACTCTTTGGATTAGATTAAGAAATTGACTAAATAAAGGGGATTTCCAGTGTTTGGTTGTCTAGTTCGCACATGTTATTGGCAAAATTACTATTATTTTTATTTAAATCCACAAAGGCCATTCCTTAAAATAAAGGGTTTTGTTTAAAATTTGCACAAATAGAGGTTCTTTTTATGGTGGGCAAAACTCATCCGATGACGAATCCCGCTCTTGGGAGGCAGTGGGAAACAGTGTCAGACTTTTACTGACTAAACACCCCTACCCGTTCCTTCATTGCTTTTCGCACTGGGGCCACGCCTTCCTTTTGGAATGAGACCCTGGGCCTCAGTATGCTTCGACCCTTTTGGTTCAAATAGAGGTGAAAAAAGATCAATTGCGTAAAAAGGGAGTCACTGATATAGTGGCGATTGTGTGGGATCTGGAGTAATGTGAAAAAAAGAATATTGGAAGACAGGATCAGATAGAAGCCAAGCTTTGGGGCAGGACCACGTCTATAAGGAACCGCTAGTTACTTTATACATAACTGTAACAGCTTGATGGATTAGCTGTACATTACAAGAATGACAGGTTTAAATAAATAAGTTCCCATAACTATCTTATTACCTGTCTGGACATAATAAATCATACAACGTTTAGGTCCCGTTACAAGTAAATTACTTCACAACTGCAATACATACACGGATTGAGGATCATGTACCATCGCGGTCATTTCTGCCTGTTTACTTTAAAAAAAATCTCATGAATCCTGCGTCGCGACGATAAACGTTTTGTCTGCAAACAAAAATTAATTTAGGAATATGTGGACTATGTAGTTTCTTTGCTTTCTTTAATTGATGGTTTTGAGTTCAGATTTATTGTCTAGCTTTGGCCTGTGTTTTCACCCGTGTTTTTAGTGTTTTGAAAAATTTAACGACTGCGAGCAAAAATTAACTTTGAAAAAGTTGGTAGTATGTGGGCTATGTAGAGAGCAAACTCTTATAATAGGTTTTGAGTACACACTTACTGACTAGCTTTAGCCTGTGTCTTCACAGGTGTTTTTTTTGTCTTTCGTCACTGAAAAACACACAAAAGGTAACAAATCCTGTGTTCCACAGGTGGCCTATAGTTAGTAAAAGACTGACACACTCTCGCACTTCACATATAGAGGGACAACCATTAAACTATCCTATCTTTGCGGTCTTATTTTTGCACTTAGTCCTTGGTGAACCAGCCCACTTCAGGGCATCTATGAGTAAATTCAGTGCCCAAAGTTTGTGTTCTTATTTCACTGACGGCAATCGAGAACGTGCGTGACAATTTCCTCACACCATACATGCTTTGAGCAGAAGACTACGAAAGATACTTGTTCTGAAGAAATATCTATTCAGTGAGTAGAGTCCTTAGATGATAAAATAGATACAGCTAAGTTATAAATCACGAAATTTCTGTAACTATAACACAGACACACTTAAAATTTGGCAAGTAGGTTCCTTGTAGGTTGTTGACGTCTGCTAAGAATATACAAAAAAAAAATGGTTTTTACGAAACTTTACCCCTACGAGGGACAACCGATTTTCATGCGGATGAAGCCGCTGGCAGAAGCTAGTCAGACATATACATTACATATATAATAGAAAAAAAAACACTTTTAAATGATTAATTACTAATAAGTTGATGCTTAAGGTTATTGACCTGATTTCCGTACTAGTACGTAAAATTACTGTTATACAAGAGCCTGTAATCAATAACGCTGCCAAACTTAAACTAGATCTAAACAGGTTGCGGGTATCGGCTTCTAATCGATTTATTACATCTTCAATAGCAAAATTTTTCTTAATAGCATACGGGTAGACTGTCCTGGAATAAGATATACCATATCACATAATAGAATTGCATCTACCTTATCATTACATAGTATATAAAACAAAGTCGCTTTCCGCTGTCCCTATGTAGTCTTAGATCTTTAAAAGTACTCAGCGGATATTGATGCGTTTTTTTTAATAGATAGAGTGTTTCAAGAGGAAGGTTTACATGTATAATACATGCATAATATATTTAATATCACCATTGCACTCATGCAAAGCTGGGGCGGGATACTAGTAATGTTATAAAATCAATTTGGTCAGTCTGGTACATTTATATTCGCATAAATCGCATAACTGGTCAAAATATAGGTACCTACTCTTTCTCGCGATTTCATAACAAAAGTTGATTGTTATCATGACTACAATCAGGTGTATAAGTATCGGTCAGTAATTACCAGTCACCCTGTATACAAGTTTGATACGATAGATTGGTTGTACAAAGGATTGTGCTCATCACACACAAATATTTTTCTTCAGTGTGAATCGAACCTACGGACCTCTCGTATAGCAGTCAGGGGCTACTAACCACTAGACCAACAGGCCAATCAAAATTTCTTTCGCGTTACCTTCTTCGTACAATTTCACAGACCGCAGTACGTGTAGGTATACCTGCCTAATCGTGGTAAAAAAAAAAAACTAGTTGTAAAAAGAAAGTATAAATAATACTATAATCTATACATTAATCCCTTTTGATACTTTGACAATGTCTGACATCTTGACATTCTTGACAATAGATACGTACACGTGTGTACATTTGTAAAAAGAGATTAGGGACATGGAGATTGTTTGTCAAGCTTTAACTAATTATGTGAAAGTTATAAACTCAAATAGTCTGTCATCACTACTTACCATCAGGTATTTTTATGGTGGGGAAGTCGAATCCCGCCCTTGGACGGAGCGGGAGACAGTGTTAGACTTCTACTGACTAAACGACCCATCGTTTCTTCTTGCCTTAGCTCCAGGGCCCCGGTGTCCCGCTTTCCCATCAACCCTTGGCCCCAGAAGGCTTCGACCCTGCTGGGCCCCTACAGTTGCTGACAACTCCTTGAGATGCGCGTTACCGGATGAGCGGACAGCGAGCTACCCATTGCTCGCCGTACGCAAGCCCACGCCAACAGTGGCTGGACTTACCATCAGGTGGGATAAAAGTCAAGAATTAATTTATTTCAAATAAAAAATAACTTATTCTTTATGGTCTCTAGTTAATTTTTATCTTCTGGGTCTGTATTTGTTATCAAGGTTTTGATTCATCTTCAACTCGACTTCTGCAAGTAATTTCGTCCATATAAATAGAACATGCAAATTAAAAATATAATACTACCGTAATAAAAAGCAACCTGTTTCAGTACCTGTGCTACCCGTATGTCAAGTTTTATCCAAATACGGCCAGCCTTTTAAGCGTCAATCACTGACAAACATACACAAACCCACCATCATATACATAAAAACTTTCACCTTTTATAATATTAGATAAGTACGATATTCATTTAGAAAGGAGAATACAAACGGGTATTTAATTTCACTTTCATTTAAAGGCTCCGTAGGAGAGATTTGTCTCATTGTCGCATTTTCACTCAATGCGACAATAAGACAAATCTCTTCTTTTATAACTGTAGATGCCTGATAAGTGGAACCTGTGCATACCTATACTCATAGCTAAAGAGTGGAATTCCGTGCCGGAGTATTTTTTATTTTCGGCAGGAGTTAGTGTCTGGCTTTTCATCACCTTCATCATTATTTCAGCCGAGAAATGTTCACTCGCTTGCTGGACATTGGCCTCCCCTAAACGCCGCCATAAAAACCTGTCCTTTGCGTCTTGCATCCATCGGATTCCAGCAACCCTGACCAGGTCATCAGTCCACCTTGGGAGGCCTTCCAACTCCTGAACCTTTCGGCTCCAGTGGCCATCTGTTCTGCGTGCAATGTGTCCTACTCATTGCCACTTAAGTTTTGCGATTCTTTTAGCTATGTCCGAAACATGTCCGAAACCTTGGTTCTCTTGCGGATATCTTCATTTCTGATTCGATCACACAAGGATACTCCGAGCATAGCCCTTTCCCTGCCGGAGTATTTTTGAGTTGCCTTATGCGGTCGGCCTCCTCCTTATCTAGCATGAATGCTTCGCAGGAGGAGGCGACTGCCTGCCACCCCCAGAGGGAAGCTGTTGGGCGAAAGCAGTGGGAAATAATGAACTAATTAAAGATAAGACATACACTGCCAGAGTTAAAAAACAAAATATTTTAGCTCTTTACAATGTTTACTACTAAAATCCGGAAGCAGATAAGTCTATCATTACGAAAAAGCAATCGATGAACATTACGAAATATACAGGAAAACTATCCCTCGAAGACCTCGATATCAAACCGCAAAATAACTTATCTAACAGACACGGCTGACACTATGGTCAGACAGCTCTACTGACCTCCCTAATGAAACAAAGAAGTAGTGATTTAGAAAGAATTCTTCAAACACAACGTTAATTTTGACGTCACATATTAATGCGGTGCGGTGTCAGTGACGAGAAACGGAGATGAATCGATAGTCCCCCTAACCAAGTTACGATCGTTTCGTTAACGTCGAAGGCTTGGATTTGGCTTTGCCTTCTGGCGTCATCTCAAAGCTCAGTCACGTGGATAGAACCAAAAACTTTAAGCCGTGGTCAATTCCGAGCGTTCGACGTTTACGCCATGTTAGTAACTTGACGGGCTTGCGGACGGTGAGCTACCCATTGCTCGTCTTTCGCTCAGTCGTCTGATACAGCCGGACCAAGCCTGAGTTGTCGACGACGCGCTCTGTTCCCGCACGTCTCAACAAGTCAGTAAAACCATAGGGAATCTGCAGAAGGGTTGAAGTCTTTTTCTAAAAGGAAGGCTTGGCCCTAGTGCGAAAAGTAAAAGGAACGGGGTGGGTTATTTAGTCAGTAAAAGTCTGACACTGTTTCCCACTCTACTCAGGGGCAGGATTCATCATTGAATCATTTTTATCCACCGTAAAACAAAAATAACCTTGTCTCGTCTTTCGTTTCTTTGACACATCTCCGCTCCGACCCCCTCTCGGTTTCGCGATATCTATGATTCCGCGTTAGTGTGACCACACTTCGTCAATTACCAGGACATAGAACTAGTGGTCTGTATCCGTAAACTTTCCCCTGTTTGGGTATCTGTTGTGAACTTGTGACGTAATTAGATATCCGCTTAATGTGATTACCCGGTTACATAAAGATTATCTAACATTGATCCGTAGGTAAAGTTAATGGTAGTCCTGAGCTCATCCGTGGACGGACAGACAGACAAACAGACTTGGTGAAACTATAAGGGTTCCTTGTTGACTATGGAACCCTAAAAAACGGGCAAGTGCGAGTCGGACTCATGCTCTATGGGTAGGAACCACAGTCCTACCCTTAGAGCATGAGTCCACAGTCAGTGGTTTTTTTTTTGTTTGACGTAACTATAAATTTACAGCTTTTTTTCCTATATTTGGGTTAGGTATAGGACCTTGCTTCATGCCACATTTCAATGTCTTTGAGAATGTCGAAATATGCGTTTTTTGAAACATAAACGGCCGTATCTTTTTTTCAATTTAACTTGAAATACGATTTTTTCAGCAGCTTTAAGGGATTTTAACTAAAACGTAAATTTCAACTCGATACCTACCCGCGGTCTTGAGATAAAGGTCTTGACAGACATATCGAAAACAAAGTGATCTTAAAAATGTTCCGTTTTTTCCTTTTGGTGTATGGAACCCTAAAAAAACGTACATCAAAAATGCGTAAAACAAAACCAAGTAATATTAACGGCATACCCATTTCATAATTTATTTATTTATCTTCCTTACAGCTATCATTACAGGTATTACCTAATGCGATAGTGCGGCCTTAAAATTATTTTACTTTAATTTAACATTTCAAAGAAACTTGAAAAGAACAAAAAAAAAGAAAATAACAACAGTCTTATTATAAACTAGCTGTGCCCGCGACTTCGTCCGCGTGGAATAGTTATTTTGGGCATCATATTTATTTTTGCAAACAATCTCCTCAGCTTTATAAATTATAGCTGTTACCCACGACTTTGCCCGTGTCAATTTCTGTTATTAATTTAGACAATTTAGTTTTTAAAAGAACATAATTATCTAAAAGTACTTCATAGAGCTACACCCTCCACTTGGGTACGCCATAATCTCAGCGGTAAGTGCCCTCTTTGAGGCGTGGTTGGATAGACATCAGGCAGGACATGACGCAGGTTCTCACCGGACATGGGAAGTTCAGGAGATTCGTGCGGAGAGACGCCCGGGTGTCGCCACTGTGTGGCCAGCACGGAGGACACGGTGGAGGTGTGCCCCGCTTGAGAAGAGAATCGCCGTGTCCTCGTGGGGGTGATCGGCGGCGGTGGCCTCTCGCGCCGGGTCTTGGTTCAGGCCATGGTCCGCAGCGAAGAAGAATGGCAAGCGGTCGCCTCCTTCTGCGAAGCAGTAATGCTCGTAAAGGAGGAGGCCAACCGCATAAGGCAAGGGCCAAAGCGCCCTCGCCATAGCCGTCGCCGCCGCGATCCCGCCGATATCAAGCCACAGTAGACGCTGGCTTGCGGATGGTGAGCAATGGGTAGCTCGCCGTCCGGTTGTCTGGTAACAGTCCAGACCGAGACCAAGTCGTCGACGGCCTGCACTGCTCCCGTGCACCTCAAGGTGTTGTCAGCAAACTGTGGGGCTCTTCAGGGTCGAAGCCTTCTGCAGCCGAGGGTTGATGCGAAAGCGTTATACCGGGGCTCTGGGAATAAGGCAAGGGAGGAACGGGGTAGGTTGTTTAGTCAATAAGAGTCTGACACTGTTTCCCACTCCGCCCAAGAGCGGGATTCGTCATTGGATGATTTTTACCTACCATAAAAAAACCCCTCCGCGCCGCCCGCAAGCAACCCCTCTCGTCGCCCGCCGGCCAGGCACAGCGTCATATTTTGCACATCATGCGGCGCGTGTGAATTTTATATCGGAGTATTTTAAAATTGTAATATCTTCTAAGATGTTCATTGAAAATAAGTGATTACAAAGACAATTTTGTTCACAATTACATACTCTTAATCAACAACACATTTATTTGATAAAGTTTAATATTACATGTTGATACAACTCTAACAAATAATTTATTGGTAATAATGCATTAATTTCGGCCAAATTTGATTCCCATAAAAACGGTTCTAGTGAGTTAATTTTAAAAGATAGACATATACTGTCGCGGACATTTTTTTAGATCATTTTAAGAGGAATAATTCTTTCGTACATATTTTTTTGGTATCTTCTACCGTTTTCGCTGCGCACGCAACGGAAGCCCTCAAAGATGAATATTTTTCCCCGTTTTTTCCACATTTTCGATTGTTTCTTCGCTCCTATAAGTCACAGCGTGATGTTATATAGCCTAAAGCCTTCCTCGATAAATGATCTATTCAACACAAAAAGATTTTTTCAATTCGAACCAGTAGTTCCTGAGATTAGCGCGTTCAAACAAACAAACAAACTCTTCAGCTTTATAATATTAGTATTAGTATAGATATATAAAATACGATACTTAAATTATACAAATATAATACCTTTGTTAATTATCTTATAGCATAAAGTAAATAAAAGTATTTTTGCAAATTCACTCGAATTACACGAAAATATATCTAGTTTTACGTGAAGTTCGTTAATAAATTCGAAATGCGCGAGTCAATGATGTTTTGGCAAGAAGATTTTTCCGAGCAACCGGCACGGCGAGCAGCGGCGGGCGGCGCCGCCTCCACACGTAGCGTATAATAGTCGCTTATATAAAAATAGGTACGTAATTCTATACTTACCTACTCATAAATAGATACCTATCTAGAGTCTAGCATGAAATTAAAGGTACCTAATTACCTAAGTTGAAGTTTGCAAGGAAAACTGGTCATTGGTCAGGAACTTGACTCAAGCATAATTATGATATAATATAACATAATTCCACTTTCTACGTTTTATAATATGCGGAAATTATATTATTTCGCATTACTTTTAAGGGGCCGTGTATGAAATCAACTCATTTTGAACATTTTTGATCAAGGTTTGAGAGACAAAAGAGAAGACTTTTAATCCTTCTTTTTATAGATTATAAAAGTCAAGTTCTTATTCTCCTAAATATACTGAGAATTTTTGTAAAATAATGAGTGGATTAATGGCAATTAGCCATATTCCAAACCCTTTTTTCGCAAAAATAACGAACGAGTGATGGTTGGCTAAGGTTTACACAAAATTACACGGGATTTTACGACATTTAAAAAATACCAGTAACATCATTACATGGTCTACTACAACATATACTGATTACATTATTGACTTTGATTGGAAATATAGCTAAAAAAAAATGTTGAAGAAACGTAATTCTTGGAAAATATGTGTACAAATAAGTATTTTTTTCTATACCTTGGAAACACTTTTAAGAAAATTTAAAATATGCAAAATAATCTTAAGAAATCTCTTTACAAGAATCAAAAATTTAATTTATAAATAAATAATAACTTCATTTCGTAAATTACAAAACAAAATTGACTATATTATCGACCGCGCAAATTCGATCTCGTCAGTCACAATCGGGCCTTCCCAGCGCATGGACGCGTCGCTTTGTTCCGCAGCCGCTCCCGAGTTTTACGTAAATAAATTCCCATTATTGTACGCTGACTACCACATTTTGATCCATTAAGTATTATTGTTTATTTTAGGTTTGTTTATTAAGATTGTTAAAATTTCTTTTGACTTCAATGATAATTACAGGTAACGGTTGTTTGTTTGTATGTAAAGATAATTTCCAGAACTACTCTACTATTACTATTTAATTACAATTCTTTCACTTATGACTTCTACAATGTTTATGACCTATTTACGTATTCGTTATGTACATAATTTTTATATTTTTGACCCCTATGTTTGTTTCGGTTTTTCTTCTCAGGGTAGTCAGCTAAGAAACACCAGTGTCATCTGTTTGCAAAATAAATATCATTCATCACGTGGTTACGTACTTATTTAGGGCAAATGCAAAATCTAGTATTCTAGATCCTTTTTTTTTAGATAATGGGTCGAAAGAAAGGGATGCATTATGAATGCCTTGCTAAAAGGAAAAAAAATATATAGGTAGGGCTGATACGTGCAAGAAAAGTTTTTGAAGAACGCAAGATTAATGCACTGCTTGTAGCTTCGTTTCCAGAAAATGTAAGATTTTACTTTCAATTAGCACTAGAAGCGAGTGGCCCTACACAAGCCCAAGGATATGTGTTTCAACGGCCCTCGGAACGCGCCGCCACCGGGTTCCTATGCTGCAAAAGCAACCGAGGGCCCATCCAAAAGCATGCCAGAGGGCCATTGCAATACGGATGGAGTGGGGATACCGCACGGTTTCCCGCTAAGCGGCGAGCCTCATTGCTGGTCTGCCACCATGGAAACTAGAGGCAACAGCCCTAGCACGCATGCACGATTTGCGCGTGGAGATGCAACGCCAGGGCGAATCCCCGCTGCCGCGACAAGTTGCAGCATGGCGGACAGAGCTTCGGCTGGATATCCAGGTGGTATGGCGACAGCGACTGTCGCATCCCAGTTCTGGGCACGTCATAATTACAGTGGTTTTAAGCTATTGCATAGCTTCTATCGCAGGCCTTGAGCGCGGGGACTAAATCCAGAAATTCCGTAACGAAAAAACCTCACGCTCCCCACTCCGACGGGCACGGAGGTGTGGCTTGAAGGCCGTGCATCGTCTAACGTCGTGTCAGTTCGGCAGTCTTCGACACGGCGCTGTGTGTCGCAGTGGCGTAGCGTGCAATCTCGGCGCCCGGGGCGTGAGACCCATTTTGCCGCCCCCATTCTACACCGTGAAATTTAAATGGTTGTTTTCCCGCGGCAGAATGACTTGCCATAAGGAGTACTTTCGACACATACAGTAAAAATAAAAAAATGAAAAGTTTTTTTTTATAAATAATTATTAAAAATATTCATCAACTCACAAAAGCGAAAACAATAGTAACATTAGACCTAATTTTTAGGTACTACTAGAGTCGCATGAGCAGCACGTCGTCAAAGGAAACCGATTCATTACATATTTAAACAAAAATAAGCTCTCGCACATTGTGATACGTCATAATTAGCTTGCACTCTACAGGTCCATTTTTTGTTTTTAATATTTTATTTTCTTATCAAACGTTTGTATTACCAAGACACAACCATTTCGCTCAGGGAAAACAACCATTAAAATTTCACGGTGTATAACTGGTGCTTAATTCAAATTAAATTTCACAGGCAATGAGGTTTCTTTTATTGAACTAATACAATTATTGGGAGAAACAATAAAAAAGCTATTGTTTTGGAATTGACACAGCAATTTTTTTTTCTTGAAGAAAGTTGTTCAGTATCATGAGTAAAAACCACTGTTAAAATTTCGTTCACAACTTCAAAATCACCCTGTATAACTGTTAGTATTCCATTTTGACCCCCTTCTACTAAAGTAGAGGGCGCGGTACTGGTTGCACACGGGCGCCACAAGTGCTACAGACGCCTCTGTTTCAATTTTATAGTTATTGTTGTTTATTGACCTGTTCTGACACATGAAATGAAGATCTCTACCCGCTTTACCGGCGACATTTTGCCGCCCCCAAGGGCTGCCGCCCGGGGCGAGCCGCCCCCTCCGCCCCACCCACGCTACGCCACTGGTGTGTCGTGCGATTAGACGTATTGTACGACTTTACGATGACATATTGACAGCTGACAAGTAAACATTAAATGTTATTGTGCTCGTAATTAAATAATTATTTAAAATAGAAAAAGCAGTATTCAAACAGTGTATAATTCATAAAAGTGATGATAGACTCATAAACAAACAGTAACAGTGTTATCATAGTTTAAAAATACCGGATTATCATATAAACATTGACTAAAAACTCAATAAACTCAGTGCTTTAAGTGTAAATATACAAATTTTAAGACAATAGCCTACAAAATAATCATAATTATAATGGAGTGTGGTGATAAAACACGTCCAGGATAAGTGATAAAGAAAATTCCCACAATAGTTTGAATTGAAACAAGTCGATAAAGCAGTATAGTGAAATAGCGACATCTATCAGGGAGTAGCGGAACTTGGTTGACACTTGATTTACGTCTGTCATTCATTCTTTGCACCGACTTGGAACATAGCATTTTGGCACATCAAAAGAAATTCGTGCACAGGTGTGTTGCCATTATACTAAACTATATTTTCCCCGATATTAATTATTGCCACTTATAAAAAAGACATCTAAATTAGGGGAAAAACGCACAAAAAAACAATGTCTGCTAAAATGAGTACGAGAAATGTCCGCAAGATGCCTGAAAAAGTGACTTGCTGCTCCGAAATCGGACGAATACATAATCAGCTGTTTGTGAGAAAGTATATAGGTGTATAAGTATTTATCTACAACAGTGAATAAAAGAAAAATTTGTTTTCCTATCGGTCACCACGCTCAAAAAGTGTAACTTGAATTAATATCAAAGAAAAAGAAATATTGTATGAATAAAATAAAAATAAAAAATAAATAATTATAATTGCATAAGTTGATACAGAATGCAATGCAATAGCTTTACCGCGGCAGTCCCCGAGTGCCACACGTATTTTTTTTTTTATGGTAGGCTAAAATCATGCAATGACCAATCCCGCCCTTGGGCGAAGCCGGAAACAGTGTCAGACTCTTACTGACTAAACATTTTGCCCTTCGCATTGGAGCCAAACCTTCCTTTCAGAAAGAGACCCTGGGCCCCAGCAGGCTTCGACCCTTTTGCAGAGTCCCTACCGTTTTGCTGACAACTGCTTGAAGCGCGCGGGAACAGAGCGCCCCGTCGACGACTTGGGCTTGGTCCGCACTGTTACAACTTACAAGATGACCGGACGGTGATCTACCCATTGCTCGCCGTCCGCAAGCCCGGCGGCGTTTGCGCCGTTGCCTTATGCAGTCCACCTCCTCCTTGACTTGCATTGCTGCTTCGCAGAGGGTTGCGCCCATGGCCTCCACCAAGACCCGGTGCGAGAGATCGCTGACACCGATCACCCCCATGAGAACACGGCGATGCTCCTCCCAAGCGGGGTACACCTCTACTGTGACACCTGGGGCTTCTCTTCCGCACGAATCCGATGCAGGTATTGCGGTTAGTCCCCTCTTTGAGGCCCGGCTGGAAAGACCTCACGGTGTCCTCACCTTCCGTATGACGCAGGTAACCGAACATGGTAAGTTTGGGAGGTAGATACCTGCACTGGATTCGTGCGTAAGTGACGCCAGGGTGTTGCCATTGTGTGAAGCGCCCGGAGGACACGGTGGAGCACATGGTACAGGTATACCATGCTTGGACAGAGCATCGCCATGTCCATGTGGAGTCATTCGGCGGCGGCGATATCTCGCACCGGGTTTATATAGACCTTGGTCCGGAGCGAGTAGGAGTGGCAGGCGGTCGCATCCTTCTACAAAGCAGGAGGCTGATCGCATAAGGCAAGGGCGCTCACGCCCCTGACGCCGCCGAGATTCCGATTCCGATTTCCGGCTACCGTAGACGCGTAATAATTTGAGTACAAAAAAAAATTCTTTAAAAAAAATCGGTCTTGAGTCATCCATAGGGGTGCGCCACTGGTCAAATGTATGCATAGGACTGTTTAAAATATCTCTTCTTTTTATCTGCCCTGCGGCAGGAGACAAATTCTGCTCTTTTTGAAACCTTATTATACATCTGAGGGCCGAGTAAAGCGTTTTTTAGTGATCGGTGATTGACGTTTAGGATTTTTCCATCGAAGCAGGTAATAGTAAATTAAACTTTCTAAGCTTGTGTATTCGTATTCGGGCGTTATCTCTCTTTTTTCGTGTTGCCTCTCCATCAAACATTGCGTTGGATATGGACAAAGCAACACGTTTTCCAACCACGCTCAATGGTTAGGCGAGTGGGGAAATGCCTTAAAAGAGAAATCTCGTAAACATAATTTATTTTTGACGAAAAACATTTTCAAAATTAAACAGAATTTTGAAAATGTTTTTTTTTTACAACCATTTTACATAAATTAGCTATCGTAATTGTCATTTATAGTTTTGTATTTAACATTTTTTTTTAATGTCTAAATGTATCAACATCCATCTAACACTAAACTGAACTATTTTGACAATTGTGATAAATATAAAATATACACAAGTTCCAGATTTTCATTTACAAACCGTACTTATTATATGATTTTGTTACTTAATCTACTTGTACAAAAGTGGTACATAGGTGAACATCATAAAATAAGAAAATAAAATATTATATCTTCTAAAGGATCAACATTGTTTGAACGTTCACTAAGCTCGACTATTGCGCGCGTGTGTGTGTAGGCGCACGCACGATGCACACAAACATAGCATCACAGTGAATTTGCCTAAACTCTAGGGAATGAATTTTATGCACGGAGTCTTAAATTAAGTTCTAAATCGATTATATAGAATATATCAATATTCCATCTTGACAAGCAAATTATTATGAGGTTGAAATACCCAGTGGCGTAACTATAGGGTGGCAAGTATGGCAAAATGCCCCGGGCCCCCGGTATGACGGGGCCCCCAGTTTAAGAAGCCATGAGCTCAGAATAAGTAAGCCAAAATTTTTAAAACAAGTTTTCAAATAAAAATATTTTTTCATAATAAGCTTTTATAGCTCGGTATTTACCTTTATTATGAATACTCATCAAGATCTTTCCGAAAAATACAAACACGTTAGGGTTATCTAATTGTATTACGTAGTTCCTATGGCCACCTTCCAACTACCCCATCAGATCCTGGCTACCACATAGGATCAAAATACTTTCAATACTAATCCAATGAGCCCAAATACGATAAGGTTGAGTTGTTTTATTGTTGAGCTCCTATGGCTACCGTCCACCTCCATCATCAGATCAGCTCAATGTCATTATAATATTGCATTGTCATGCGATTTACACGTGCGTGCAAAATTGCAGGTCAATTGGGTGAAGAAATCTGCTTCAAAATCGAGTTGCGAGTTGAGCCGAACATACATATGTAGTTACATTGCAAGCTAATAAAAAGCTTGTAAAAAATTAGGTAAAATTCAAATACAACGAGATGATTTTTTTGGGGCCCCATCCAATAAAACCACGGGCCTCAGGTGATATACCTAGTTACGCCACTGGAAATACCCCTCCTCTTGCGAACCAGTACAGTATGATGGCCGTCGAATCTTGGCAGGTTTGAAGTTAGGCTCTACGAATTTAAACACTTGAAAACTCGTAAAAAAATAAATGCTTCAAACAAATAAAATCAATTTGCAGTTGTTACTGTTGCTAAAAACTGTTATTGGCATATATTTTTTTAAAACCTTTATGTTTGTACGAATTTTCAAGCGCTAAAATTCGTAGAGCTTCAAACTTCAGACTCGCCAAGATTCGACGGGCGTACTGTAATGCTAGCAAAGGAGGAGGATGCAGGCATGAGGTAATAGCACTCACGGCCCAGACGTCGCTGGGATACCGTTACATTACCGTGATCCTGGAACGCAAAGGAACTGAAGTACACAGGTGGGTTTTAGTCAGCAAAAGTCGGACACTGATGTAGCGAATCGCTCCATCCTAGAGTGGAATGAGCTACAGTATCCAATTTTGCTGCTATAACTGTAATTGGGTTTTATTTTTTTAAAGTTGAAGTTGAACATTTATTGGATTTTTGACCCCACCAAATCCAGTTACTTCACCGGTCTAATTTTTATGATATACGAATTTTAGCATCAAAATATCTAGACTTGTTTAGTCTAGTATCCGTTTTTAATTATCTACCTACAACTCAAATCAAAATCATCTTTCAAAAATACAATAAAAATTAAAAGATCTATACTTACAGCTAATAAAAGTCTTGCATTATAATTAACTGACACTGAAAATCCGATTAGCACATTCGATTTGTTTGACCTAGATAAATAAATCGATTCATTTTGGATTAAAATCGACTATTTACCGTATTTTTATTAGCAACAACATTAGAAGACTTTAAAAAAATATTGACAGTTCGATTTTTAAATTGCGAAGAAAAATTCGCGCGCGTTTTCAACCGTTGTTATCCATGGACTGCTTGTCTGTGGTAAGTTAGGTTAGGTCTTAGGTAAGATCGCGTGCAAGGTAATCGTTTGTCAATTGTCTATGTCTATTCCATAATTGCTTTATTCTCCTCATCTATTTGTACTTTTGGTACCGATATGATTATAGGAAGTTTGACGCAATTATTTTCCTGGTTTGATACTAATATTTTAATAACTGTACGTGTAAGTATTTGTAGAATTGCAAAAGCTATTTAGTTGTTATTCATAGGCAGTAAAATGATTACTAGACAAGCGTAAAATTGTTTCCTTATTCTTGGCTGCAGAAACTAGCTATCGCTATTAAAATCAACAATTATATTTATTAATTTAATAAACTTATTATGTTATTGTTTCTTCCGTGAGTGTCTGACTAATAAGCTGTTAGAGCTAACTTACATTAGACCGGCCCGTGCCCGGGGCGTGCCGTATAAAATAAACGGTTTAAACAAATAAATGCAATTTGCAGTTGTTATTGCTGTTAAAAACCGTTATATTATATTTTAAACCTTTATTTTTGTACGAGCCTAACTTTAGTTCCGACTGCCGTGCTGGGCCCAGGTCACACGATGGGTTGTGGAGCCGCACCGTTTGCGCCTGTACGTGGACGGCCGTACGGAGTGCGGAATTGAACTTTACATATGTTTTATTCAACCCGTGTAACGCAAGGTGTAATATTATAATCTTACGTACAGCTACCGGCACGAATCTTGAGCGCTCCGTAAAAGAGCGAAGATCGCTTTGCTCATCGTACACTTCGGTGAGCCAATCACCCAGCCCCTGCGTCTCACTTCATATCACCAAGAGACCTGACATTTCACTTCTGCGCAAGTAAAAATCAGCCTTGAAGCAAAAAGACCGCGCTTAAGACCCGTGCCGGTATCTATCCGTGTCCGGGCCGGTTTAATATAATTCATATCTATTCGCAAGCGCTACTGCTGATCTCATCTCCTGATGGTCTTTTTACCACTTTATTAAAGTACGGAAAAGTGTTTCTTTGAGTTAGCAACTACCTAAGGTCATTGAACCCGCTCAGCTATTCTTTACTTAAAGATATGAATTTCGTATACGCGTAAATTAATTTCAGCTTAAGAAAAAAGGTACTTTATATTTTAATTATATCTTTAGAAATCGATAGTGTTTCATGTACCGGATCAACCTTCCACGGGGTTAAATCGACCAAAATTTAACGGTGTATAATTAGAATTTTACATACAAATAATTACATAGTATAAAACAAAGTCGCTTTGTCCCTATATACACAGGGACAAAGCGAAGCTTAAATCTTTAAAACTAAGCAAAGGATTTTAATGCAGCTTTTTTTATCAGATAGAGTGATTCAAGAGGAAGGTTTATGTGCATAATACATGCATAATATATTCAATATCAGTACCCGTGCGAACCTGGGGTTGGTCGCTAGTATACATATATAATAGGGTCAAAACAGGGTCAATATGATCTTAATCTCAATCAGACAAGGGGCACGGCGTTGATGGCAACTAAAAGCTTGTTCAGCGACTTGGCAGTCTTGGAACCAGTTCTTAATGATGTTATGCTATCATAACCATACCCGGAGCAGGTAGCCTTAAGATCAGGTAGCATTGTCCGGGCAATGCTACCATCTCTACAAACATGATTAAGAAGTACAGTACGGCCGTGGGATCTTGGCGAGTCTGAAGGTAGGCTCTGCGAATTTTAACGCTTGAAAACTCGTACAAAAAAAGGTTTAAAAAATAAATGCTAATAACAGTGTATAAGAGCAATAACAAGTGAAAAATCATTTGTTTATTTAAACCATTTATTTTTTTACGAGCGCACAAGCGCTAAAATTCGCAGAACCTAACTTCGTAATTGGGGGCGTGGTCAACTCAAAGTGTTCGACGTTGATGAAACTATCGTAACTTGGCTAGGGGTTTGTGTTCTGGTTGAGGTAATTTTTAACGACCTTGTATTTTTCTCCCTTTTTTCAGTAATGGTGGTAGAGGATCCAGGATTTACCCCTTCCATGGTTTACTCGTGTGCAAAAATTCATTCAAATGAGATTAGCCGTTTGAACTTGAAGAAGTATCAAACACACACAGCCTCACAAATTGTGATATGTTTGAGCATGAAGAAATAACAAACACATACACATACACTCACAATATTTTGCCTTTTTATATGTTTGGATGTTTGTCGTTCAGTCACTCCATAACGGCTGAACGGATTAGGATGACTCAAAGGTAAACCATCATCAGGGTTAGGACATACGGTACTTTGATACATACAGTTCTCTCGGGCAAGGTATTGGTAGAATCTGATGCCAAAACTCTACAATGCAGGTTTTCGGAATAAAATAGGTATACCTATTTGTTCCAAAGAGCTGCATTTTGTTAACTTTAACACATCGTTTTATTAGGTACCTATACAATAAACAACCACTTATATTACTATAACATACCTACTTTGTAAGTCCTAAATGCCATAAAATTGAATCATCAAAGCATTACCTCCTTGTCTATGGTTCCTGCGATAAGTCACGTAAGCACAAGATACCTGCTGTGCCCCGCGGTTTCTCTCGCGTCTTTCGTTAGTGTTGTATATATTTATTATACACGAGTAGTTCCAAACATAACTCCTAGATACAAAAAAACAAAGAAACAAATATCAAACTTTATTACTTTATTATATTAGTGTGTGTGTGATGGAGCTTTATAGCTTTTAAACTTTCTCAACAAATATGGGCTGTCAAACACTGCTGCGATCTTCCCGTCCGATTATAATTTAACTGTTTTCAAGATTATACAGAATACTCTTTTGATAAACTAGAATTATTTTTTCATTTCGAACCAGTGGATCCTGGAGAGCAGTGGTGGCCGAGTGGCAACGGCCCCGACTTACGAGTCGTAGGTCGCGGGTTCAAACCCAGCCAGGCGCATTACTTTGTGTAATTTATTTCATCACCACTGCTCTCAAAACGGTGAAGGAAAACATCGTGAGGAAACCGGCATGTCCTGGAACCAAAAATTCGAAGACATGTGACATCCACCAATCCGCATTGGGCCCGCGTGGTAGATTATGGCCCATTCCCTCTCCTAGAGAGAGGAGGCCTGTGTCCCAGCAGCAAAAGGCTGATGATGATGATCCTGAGATTGCCCAACCAACCAAAAAATCAAATTCTTCAACTTAATCATTTTTCTTACCAAGGGTCTGCAAAATCTTTAAAATTCTCGGTTTGCTATATATTATGCACATCTAACTTTCATGCAACAATTTGTCATTTGTCTACTTTATCCTAAACCATTTGAAAATCCGTTCAGCTGTTTTTGAGTTTATCGTGTTCAGACAAACAGACAATGGGAGATTTTGTTTTTAATATGTGAAGAATTATACCTAGGCTAGAATTAGAAAATGTTCTAAAAATTCCTTTTCGATATGAATATTCATAAGTAACGGTAAGGTATGCATGGTATGACCATCTGTTTTATCTAATTTAATATTTAATTATGCACGGAAGTAAAAATGTTTGTTTTAAACAGGTGTCTACGAAAGTGTTTTTTTTTTAATATCGTTTGGTGTACAAAAAGGAATGTATTTATTTATCTATCTGTCTTTCTATTTATTTATTCTTCCTCAATGCGATAAATGCATTTATCCTAAGTTATTTCATTTTTAAACTTACATCAATAAGTAATTAAAAATAACGCATTCCTTGTGAATAATATATATGTAATTTGAAATAGAATCAAATACGAAAATTTTGTTAACTGAGAACTAGTTAACTAACTCCCTTGTCTGTCGCTGAGTGTTGTTTGCGCTATTTTTTTACTATGATAAATGCACGAAACGCCACATAGTATTCCCAACCTTTTATGAACTACTGCCCCCTATGACTGTCCCCTTTACAACAACACAAAATCTGAATGCCCATTTACATAATAATTAATTATAGCAATTTTATATTTCAGTGTTAATTGAATATAAAAATTAATCCTCTATTTTTCGGTCTACCTCTGTAACCCCCATTTGTTTTTGGACCTGCTACCGCCCTCTATTTGCTTTTGGACCTGCTTGCTGCCTTGCTGACTAGGGGGCGGTATTGCCCCCGTTGGGATTATTACAGAGAGCAATTGTAATAAAAAAGGAAATCTGACGACATTTCTACTTATAAGAAGATTAGTAACCTTCCCTACAATGTTTATATTGCTCAGTTTCTACGTACCTTATTTCCACATAATATATATTATGGTTATGACGTCAAAAAACATCATAGGTCTTATCTGTCGCTACATCTACAACCATTTCATAAAACATTTTCTTTTACTAGGTAAAAGAAGATAAACATATATTTAACATATGATGTACGTAAATAAATCTTTGCCGCAATCTTGTCGAGATAAACATCTTTCCCTTTATGATAGATACGACTTTGCTAAATAAGTATGTCGAAATGTTTGTAAGCAATACGAGAATAACTGACATTTTTATGGCGTGAAAAAGAATCTAATGACGAATCCCGCCCTTGAGCAGAGTGGGTAACAGTGTCAGACTCTCACTGACTAAACGACCTACCCCGTTTGTTCTTAGCCTTCATACGTCAACTTTGACTCCTCATAATGTATTCCTATACTAAAAGTTACTCTTTAAAAGCCTTGTGCATTTAATCGATATTCTAAATCATGTAATTTTTTTTCAAAAATCTTTATGGGTTCAATAAAAATACGTATTTCCTGGAACAAGTTTTGTGAACCATTCGAGTAAATCGTAAAATTACTGAATGCCAACATGGTTTTCAGGTGTTACCTCTCTTTTTTCCCATTACTTTTGCATCAAAAATCACTTTGGAATGCGTTAAAAATGAAGCAACAAGTTTCAAACCATGCACAACGTTGACGATAGGCAAGTAAGGAAGGCCTACTTTAGGAAATTAAATTTGTTATGTGGTATGCAGTCTGAAAGCCACACAACAAGTTTTCGTTACATTTTAGTGTTATAAAGGATCTTGAGAGACAGACAGACGGAAACCAAAGAGATCCTATAAAAGTTCCGGATTTTCCATTTGAGATGCGGAAACCTAAAAACATTCCAGCTTAATTATCGTGAGTACAGTTCTTTTCCAAACAATGAAGGCCGAGAAACAAAACATATGTATTCGCTACTATAATTATCTAAATTGCATAAAACAGCATTGTGTAACACAATACAAAAACATTTAATTACGCTCGTTCAAAAATAGCAATGATTAAAACTTAGTACCTTTGAAAAAAACTTCTATAATCATAATTATTAGTCATGGGTAACAATGGTCCATGAGTTGTTCACACAATGGGTACCATTCATTCACTTCTTTGTGCCAGGAACTCACACGTATCTGTCAATAACAAAATGCTTTCTACATATATTAGCAAGTTGCTCACCTCGCATTACTTACTCTTTAGGGTTTCTAACGAAAAGGGGTTTCTTGCACTGACAGGGGAGTAAGTTTAGTTCGCATTAGTTCCTACGTGGAAAGAGATATCTATCACTAAATCCACGATAGAGGTGTGCGTGGAAAGCGTATTATCTGGCTCCTGTGATCAAGACAAGGAAGGAACAGGGTAGGTGGTTTAGTCAGTAAATGTAACACTGTTTCCCGTTCCGTCCAAGGGCGGGATTCCTCGTTGGATGATTTTTACCTATCATAAAAAAACAACTAGTCTACAATGCTATCATATCTTTCGTAGGGGCCCTACAGGGTCGAAGCCTCTCGGAGCTGAGGGTTGGTGCGAAAGCGTTACACCGGGGCTCTGGGAATAAGGCAAGGAAGGCATGGGGTAGGTTCTTTAGTCAGTAAATCTAACACTGTTTCCCGTTCCGTCCAAGGGCGGGATTCCTCATTGGATGATTTTTACCTACCATAAAAAACCACTGGTCATTTTTGTTCATTTCTTTTTATTTGATAGCACTGTAGCTATTAAATAAAAAGAAAAGAACAAACGAAATGACAAAATACAGGTTCACGTTCAAAATTGGCAAAGTAAACATCAGTGAAAGTACAAAGGCGCGTGCGCACTCGAGCGAGACTGTGTTCCGGTCGATGGCTGTGAGTACCTACGCATACCGTGCAATCCTACCAGAACATCGAGAATTCATTGATTTTATCATTCATTAATCTATATATCATTGCCTTGTGCGATAAGACCGCCCATTGTACACTTAGTTTTTATATTTGTATATCCTGTACAATAAAGCTTATAATAAATAAATAAATACATAGGTTGTATAAAACAAAGTTGCTTATGCCTATGTATGCTTAGATCTTTAAAAGTACGCAACGGATTTTGATGCGGTTTTTTTTTAATAGATAGAGTGATTCAAGAGGAAGGTTTATGTGTATAATACATTCATAAAATATTAAATATCAGTACCCGTGCAAAGCTGGGGCGGGTCGCTAGTAATTATATAAAAGGAGAAACTGATTGACTGACATATCAACGCACAGCCGAAACTGCTGGATCTAAGAGCGAGGAATTTTGCACAAAGCTTCCTTTTATGAGGTAGGCGATTACTAAGAAAAGGTTTTTTTTTAATTCTGCTCCTAAAGGGATGTAATAGGGGTCTAAAGTTTGTATGGAAAACCCTATTTTACGCAGGCAAAGCCGCTGGCGTGGCTAGTCAAATATAATTCATTATTTATGTACATATGTATCATTAGTTTATTGATATAAACTTTTCCGAATGTGTACTTTTTTATTTTAACCGTAGGTTGTCCAACCTACGGTTAAAATAAAAAAAAAAACAGCCGGTAGAGAAAGCCTGAGGCATCAAGTCCGCCTTTGTAGCTTTTGTTGCATAAAGATTTTAATAAATACTACTCATTCCTTATCACGAGCCCTTACACGACCTACTTGAAGAGCTAAACCTAAACTGAACTACTAACCTCGTTAGGCCCAACTAGCAAATAAAAATATACAGGGTGTTTGGTGCATCGTTTGCCAAATTGATTTGGTCGATAGTATAGATCATTTGCTATATCTTCAGCCCCAATAAATCATTCCTTGCCACACCAGTTTTTTTTAAACATGTTTTTAACTTTTATTCTGAAAAACACCGGATTTCAGCATTTAAGCTTACATAAATAAAAAACTTATTAGTCTATTCAACAAAATTTATTTTTATATTTAAGTGTACTGTTGTATGGTTCTATGAAATCCAAAATTACTTGCTAGTAACGTGTAGTTTTTCTATAAAAAACCTACAAAGTGTATGGGACATGACAAAATAATTTTAAAACTCAACTTTAAATATCTATAAAAAAAAACTAAAAGCGTTGGAGATCTTCGAATTTCTCAAAAAGTTCTCTAGTTAATGTCCTTTCCAATGGTGTGCAATATGTTAAAAAAAACCTTTTATTGACTTCATTGATTGGCTAAATGTAAAAAGACAGAGGTAATTTCAGAGACGATTCAGTGTGAATGTTTGGGCAGGAGTAATTGCAAATCATGTGGTTGGACCGCACTATTTACCTGATAACCTCAACGGGGATAATTATCTTGAATTTCTTCAAACAGAGCTGCCCTTATTGTTATCTGAGCTGCCAATTTTCAATGAAGACAGGTCTTTTGTCTTTCAACATGACGGTTGTCCCGCTCACTGGCGATGAACTGTAAGGCAATTCCTAAATGACGCATTTCCAGACTCGTGGATTGGGAGAGATGGCCCTATTCCATGACCTCCACGTTCACCAGACCTAACTCCGCTGGACTTTTACGTCGGGAGTCGGGCCAAAGAACTGGTTTATGCGACGGAAGTTGACACGAGAGATGATTAAGTGTAATGTATTGAGGCGGCTTTTGTGACCGTTAAACGGAGCAGTGGTGGCCGAGTGGTAATGGCCCCGACTTACGAGTTTGTAGGTCGCGGGTTCAAACTCAGCCAGGCTCATTACATTGTGTAATTTATTTCATCACCACTGCTCTCAAAATGGTGAAGGAAAACATCGTGAGGAAACCGGCACGTTCTAGAACTAAAAATTCAAAGACATGTGACATCCACCAACCCGCACTGGGCCCGCGTGGTGGGTCATGGCCCATTCCCTCTCCTAGAGAGGAGGCTTGTGTCCCAGCTGTGGGAACATTAAAAGGCTGATGATGATGTGACCGTTAAAGCAGAAATTCGTCTTCGAACTACAACTCGAGATAAGAGAAAGATGTCGCGCATGTATACGAAACAATGGCACCCAATTTGAACAAGATTTGTGTACAAAAGCCGCCTCAATACGTTACACTTAATCATCTCTCGTGTCAACTTCCGTCGCATAAACCAGTTCTTTGGCCCGACTCCCGACGTAAAAGTCCAGCGGAGTTAGGTTTGGTGAACGTGGAGGTCATGGAATAAGGCCATCTCTCCCAATCCACGAGTCTGGAAATGCGTCATTTAAGAATTGCCTTACAGTTCATCGCCAGTGAGTGGGACAACCGTCATGTTGAAAGACAAAAGACCTGTCTTCATTGAAAATTGGCAGCTCAGATAACAATAAGGGCAGCTCTGTTTGAAGAAATTCAAGATAATTATCCCCGTTGAGGTTATCAGGTAAATAGTGTGGTCCAACCACATGATTTGCAATTACTCCTGCCCAAATGTTCACATTGAATCGTCTCTGAAATTACCTCTGTCTTTTTACGTTTAGCCAATTAGTGAAGTCAATAAAAGGTTTTTTTTAGCATATTGCACACCATTGGAAAGGGCATTAACTAGAGAACTTTTTGAAAAATTCGAAGATCTCCAACGCTTTTAGTTTTTTTTTTATAAAAATTTAAAGTTGAGTTTTAAAATTATTTTGTCATGTCCCATACACTTTGTAGGTTTTTTATAGAAAAACTACACGTTACTAGCAAGTAATTTTGGATTTCATAGAACCATACAACAGTACACTTAAATATAAAAATAAATTTTGTTGGATAGACTAATAACTTTTTTATTTAACTCGGGAATGGCTACAAGCTGATCTACACGGGTGCAGCCGGTGGGGAGAACGGGGTGGCCGTTGTACTCTCCGAGGAGTTTCAAGACCCAGTCCTGGAGGTGAAACGCTACAGTGATCGGCTTATGGTCGTAAGTGTGCTTATTGACGGGGTTGTAACCCACTTGATAAGTGCCTACGCACCTCAGGTCGGTTGCAGCGACACTGAAAAGGCTGCGTTCTGGGATCAACTCGGTGGGGTGCTTCGTGGCATCCCGTTGTCGCAGGGAATCGTTTTGGGTGGTGATCTGAACGGTCATGTGGGTGACAGGTGCAAGGACTTTGAGCATGTTCACGGTGGCTTTGGATACGGTAGCCGTAACGCCGAAGGGGAGACTATCCTCCAAACGTGTGCGGCTGCCGGCCTTGCCATCGTGAACACGTATTTCAAAAAGAAATCCGAACACCTGATTACCTACAAGAGCGGGAGGTACGCTACCCAAATCGATTTCTTACTCACACGGAGGCACCATATCAGTAAGGTAGCCAACTGCAAGGTCATACCCGGCGAGAGTCTCACTGCACAACACCGTCTCCTTGTCATGGACTTGCGCGTCAAGCCTAAGGTCAAGTTTGTTGAGCGCCAACAACGCCGAATACGGTGGTGGCGACTGAATGATGCCACGTCCCAGTCGTTCGCGTCGGCCATCGGCGATAAGTGCGATGGTACCGATGGCGAACCTGTGCAAAGCCACTGGGACAGGATTCAGGTTGCCATCACTGAGGCGGCAAAGTCGGTGCTCGGCTTGTCCAGGGGCGGCCGCAGGTGTGACAAGGAGACTTGGTGGTGGGATGACACAGTCCAGAGGGAGATCAGAGAGAAGAAAGCCCTCTTCAAAACGTGACAAGCTTCCAAATCTCCCGAAGACCGCGACGCATACAGAACCGCAAAACGTGCCGCCAAGAGAGCCGTAGCCAGAGCCAGACGAGACCACTTACAGCCACTTTATGATAAGTTGGAATCGTCTGAGGGGCAAAAGCTCATTTATAAGTTGGCACGTTCCAGGGTCAAAGCGGCACTGGATATCTCTAAGTGCCGCTGTGTAAGAGACCCTGACGGCAATCTGTTATGCGAGGACCTCGCGGTGAAGGAGAGATGGCGCTCGTACTTCCACGAGCTGCTGAACAAGCAGCACAAAGAGGTGCTGTCTCCGGTTCTCCCTCCAAATCAGGGCCTTGTGCCCCCGGTTACGCCTGAAGAAGTGCATGTGGCTCTTCGCCGCATGAAGAACCGGAAAGCTGTCGGTGCCGATGGAGTCCCCATTGAAGCCTGGAAGGCGATGGGTCCTCATGGTGTGGGCATCTTAACCCACCTATTTAACCGCATGCTCCTCACCGGAAAGATCCCTAGTCAATGGAGACTGAGTATTATCACTCCAGTCTTCAAAGGCAAGGGATCGGTGCAGGAGTGTGGCGACTACCGGGGGATTAAGGTTATGTCCCACACCATGAAGCTCTTCGAGCGGGTGATTGACTCTCGGATCCGACAGGAGTGCACCGTCTCGGGATGTCAATATGGGTTTCGACCAGGCCATGGCGCCATGGATCCCATCTTTGCCCTAAGGGTTACCATGGAGGGATACAGATCGAAGAATACGCCTCTGCACCTCTTGTTCCTAGACATGCAGAAGGCCTTCGACTGTGTCCCCCGTGATGTGATCTGGTGGGCGCTGAGATCCAAACGAGTGCCCGAGACCTATGTTGACATCATCCGAGATATGTACCGAGACTCCGGTTCTGTGGTTCGGACCGCTGTTGGCGATACGAAACCCTTCCCCATCACCGTCGGAGTTCACCAGGGCTCTGTCCTTAGTCCGTTTCTGTTCAGCGTGGTGCTGGACGTGCTGTCCTCCACCATCAGGGACTTACATGAGCAGCCGCCATGGCTGCTCATGTATGCAGACGACATCGCGCTGGCGGACTCGGACAGTGGGCGCTTGGTTCGACGTGTGGCAGCGTGGAAGGAATCGCTGGAAAACGGCGGTCTGAAAATTAATGCGGCGAAGACCGAGTACTTGGCCTGTAACACAATTAACGCTGCTCCTGTTCGCATTGGCGAAGACACAGTTGAGCGCACGGAACAGGTCAGGTACTTGGGATCGGTGCTCCACGAGTCCGGGGACGTCGATTGCGACGTCGAGTCACGTATCTCGGCGGCCTGGGCGAAATGGCGTGAGGTGGCGGGGGTTATCTGTGACCCCAAAATGCCGGTTAGGCTCAAAGGACAGGTCTATAAGACCATCATTAGGCCTGTCCTTTTGTATGGCAGTGAAGCGTGGCCTGTACTTGAGTGACATAAGCGAAGCCTGCGTGTCACGGAAATGAATATGCTGCGCTGGATGTCTGGAGTTTCGCGGAAAGACCGCATTAAGAACTCCCGCATCCGGGGCAGCCTTCAGGTCCGTGACATAGCAGATAAACTGCAGGAGGGTCGCTTACGCTGGTATGGCCACGTTTTACGAAAACCGGCAGACTACGTGGGTAACAGATGCCTCGCCATGCCGCCTCCGCCGGGACCCGGAAAACGAGGTAGGCCTAAGAGGCGTTGGATCGACGTCGTAAGGGACGATATGCGTGCTAATGGGCTTAAGGCAGAGGACGCAAAAGACCGAGCGAAGTGGAGACGACTAGCCAGGAAAGCGGACCCCGGGCACCGAGGTGAAAGCCAAGGTAGCAACCGGGACTTACGCTAGGCTGATGATGATGAGACTAATAACTTTTTTATTTATGTAAGCTTAAATGTTGAAATCCGGTGTTTTTAAGAATAAAAGTTAAAAACATGTTTAAAAAAAAACCGGTGTAGCAAGGAATGATTTATTGAGGCTGAAGATATAGCAAATGATCTATCCTGTCGGCCAAATCAATTTGGCAAATGATGCACCAAACACCCTGTATATATGTCGGAAACGGCTTCGATTTGTTGACAACAAGACAAGGCACGCCATCTAGTGGCAACTAGAAGAACTAAATAAAGGTGGCGCGCTTGACAGAGTCGGTGACGTATCCGCTTTGCTACGAGCTTGCGGAGGAGGGAACCCGCCCGGGAAGCGGACGCGCTCTCTTAGCCAAGCCGTCGCAGAGTCAAGACGTTCTGAAACTGTCCGTTTTGTTGTAATTTGTAATTTGTGATAACAGTGCACTGTACCGAAATGTATTGAGAAGTAAACCGATTCAACTCCTACCCGTTGTTATTCATTGCACGATACCCACATAGACCCACATGATAGATCTGATAGACCAGAGCTCGAACACCATCCTGGACACGAGACGACATATATATACCGGCCCAAAAAGGGAACTGACCTCGCCAAGCGTTCATTAACCTAAAAAAATCCGTGTTGAATTAAATACACATATTATTGTGCAAACGGTGTAGTGTTTTCTAAAATTCTAGATTTTCTCTTTTTGTTGCCGACCAAGAAACAACCTTCGCAATTATTTTATCTGTTTTATTAGCCTAACCATGAATTTACCACTTTTTGCACTTATTAAAGTATCTACGTGTTATTATGTACAATTAGCATTACATTATATAGTTCTATGCTTGCTAATAGTAGACTAATTACTTTGTTATATAAAAAATATCAATTATTTACAATGCAATCGTTTACTTAATTATTAAATAATATGATGAGGAAACTCCGGCGCATATTTTAGTGTTAGAGCCTGGCTACATAACTGTGTTTTTTTATGGTGGAAAAAATCATATAATGACGGATCCCGTACTTGGGATGAGCAGGAAACAGTGTCACACTCATACTGAATAAACGACCCACCCCATTACTTCTTAGCTCTCATATCGGGGTCGGGCCTTCCTTTCAGAAACCAGACCGGGGCCCCGGTAGGCTTCGGCCTTGCAGTTGGGCCTCTAAACACATTGCTGTGGTGTGGCGTCGTTATCGCGAAGCAGAGCGGTGCTTTGCCGCATCGGGCAGATAATAATGCTATCTATACTACCCTTTGCTTTTCGAACAATGAGCCCTAATGTGACATGTAATGTCCTCGGACATCCAGCGCTCCTGGGGAGGCGACTGGGGAATAAAGATGTCTGTGTGTCATGTGACATGTGACCAGTCTCCTGCGAAGCAGTAATACTAGCAAAGGAAGGGACCCCCAACGTTAGGAAACGGACAACCTTACGGACAAACTCCGACTATCAGCCACTGTAAGTGTGGCGAGGACGACAAGCAATGGGTAGCACGCCGTTTGGCCCCAGCCCCAGTTGGCAACGGTATAAAATGTTCCTCACGGGCCTCAGATAAATAATTATCAGATATATCTCTGAGAGTCTAAGCCTACAGGGGCCGATCATTTCTAAAAGGAAAACCCAAGGAACGCAAGGCAAAGAAAACACATAGGGGCGGTTTTTAGTCAGTACAAGTCTATCTCGCCCTCCTGCATCCACTTAGAGTTGTCCCATCTAAGAAATCCTTGGCAGTGTGACTAGGCCCTTAGTTGCCACAATAATACTAATAAATAATCGTTGACATGTGTTTATTATGCACTTATAGCACGTAATAATAGTGGAGTTATTTTTAATAATACAGGATATTGAGAAGAAGCGCTGCGGTAACTTGATAATTATGCGAGTACTTGTCTACCTAGATACTTACATTATGACATCCATTCAGTTTCCTCATGAACTGCCTAGTACTAAGATTTTTTTATAGGCTCGCAATTGACCACAACCTCACCTGATGGTAAGCGATGACGTGGCCGACGATGGAGAATGCTTGCCTAGATGTAACCTATTCACTCTTGACTTAAAGACCTTAGTTGTAACTGTCAGGAAATACAGACTCCGACAGGAAATTCTACTCCTCAAATCAAGCTCAAGTTGTAATTCCACTTAAAAGTTTCTACTTTTTTTGTTGCTTAAAGAACCTACCAAGTCTACATGTACCAATTCGTAATTTCTGAAGGCCTTCAAATTAGCCGAAGAGTTGACTATGGGTCTGATCAGGTATGGCCCTGGAAAGTAAAGGACAATTCAGGGAACATCGGAAAATCGGAGATGCTAAAGCGTATAACCAGGGCTCTGGGATAAGGGCAAGGAAGGAACGAGGTAGGTTGTTTAGTCAGTAAGAGTCTGACACTGTTTCCTGCTCCACCCAAGGGCGTGATTCGTCATTGGATGATTTTTACCTACCATAAAAAAAAATACAAGGCAGTCAGTAGCAACTCAGTATTCATGTCTTATTTTCCCAAGGATAAACTTATTTACAACAAGTTTTCTATGAAAATATTTTTTACAAGCTTTTATATACAATTATATTATTAATAATAAAGGTATATGATACCTTTATTATTAATACTCATCAAGACCTTTCCGAAAACAACAAACACGTTAGGGTTATATGTATAATTGTATTACAGATTTCCTATGGCCACCTTCCAACTCCACCATCAGACAATGACTACCATATAGGATCAGGAGGGTGTGGTGAGCGCTCTGTTCCCTGCGCGGGGGGACCACTCCCCCCCGCCCATGGCTCCGCCACCAGCGGTGTCTGACGCGGACCACGTCAGTGACGACGGTACCAATGCTCCGAAAGTGACCGAGGTAGAGATGAGAGTGGCGGTACGCAGGATGGGTGCGAAGAATACCGCCCCAGGACCCGACGGCTTGCCTGGAAAGGCCTGGGTCCTGGCCATGGAGGCTCTCGGATCTCGATTGGGGGGGCTCTTTAGCGCATGCTTGGAGAGGGGCCAGTTCCCACTTCCCTGGAAGACGGGAAAACTGGTCCTCGTCGCGAAGCCGGGGCGCCCTGCGGACTCTCCGTCCGCGTATCGGCCCATTGTGCTGTTGGACGAGGTGGTCAAGCTCTTTGAAAGAGTCATTGCAGACCGCCTCGTCAAGCACCTAACACTGAAGGGGCCCGATCTCGCGGACGACCAGTTCGGGTTTCGCAGGAGGCGCTCCACGGTGGACGCCATCATGCGCGTGCGAGCCCTCACGACGGGGGATGCGGTGTCCCGGGGCAGGTGTGTCTTGGCGGTGTCGTTGGACATTGCCAACGCCTTTAATTCCCTGCCCTGGAGTTGCACTCCGGTATCACCGGGTGCCCGACTACCTCTGTTGTACAATCGAGGCCTACCTGTCCGACAGGTACATAATCTACCCCGGTCACCAAGGAGATTGGAAACAGCGAGAGATGTCGTGCGGTGTCCCACAGGGATCGGTACTAGGACCGCCCTTGTGGAACATCGGGTACGACTACGTGCTGCGCGCCGACCTCCCCGTAGGGGTCAGCGTGGTCTGCTACGCAGACGACACGCTGGTCCTAGCGCAGGGAAGGTCGTACCAGGCGGCGGTCGAACCAGCGACACGTGGGGTCGCGACAGTCGTTGAGAGAATCCAGCAGTTGGGACTCAAGGTGGCACTGCACAAGTCCGAGGCCATGTGCTTTCACGGCCCTCGGAACGCGCCACCAACGGGCTCCCAACTAACGGTAGGAGGAGTTCACATCGGCGTCGGGTCGACGATGAAGTACCTGGCACTTGTCCTCGACAACCGATGGAATTTCGAGGAGCACTTCCGACGTCTGGCTCCCAAACTCATTCGGACGGGGGCTGCTCTCAAGAGGCTCCTGCCGAACCTTGGGGGTCCAGACGCCTTCTGCCGGAGGCTCTACGCCGGCATCGTTCGGTCCATGGCCCTTTATGGGGCACCAGTGTGGGCGCCGACGCTACGTAAACGCCCGGCGGCCCAGCTGAACGCCTGCCTGAGAGTCATGGCCATCCGGATGGTGCGGGGATACCGCACGGTGTCCCGCGAGGTGGCGAGCCTCCTTGCTGGCCTACCACCATGGGATTTGGAGGCAACAGTCCTTGCACGCATGCACGACCAGCGCGTGGAGATGCAACGCCGGGGCGAAGATCCGCTGCCCGAACATGTCGAGGCGTGGCGGAAGGAGCTCCGGCGGGATCTCATGGTGAAGTGGAAACAGCGACTGTCGCAACCCAGCGCTGGGCACACCGTAATCTCAGCGGTAGTGCCCCTCTTTGAGGCGTGGCTGGATAGACCTCACGGCGTCCTCACCTTCCGCATGACGCAGGTTCTCACCGGACATGGGAAGTTCGGGAGATTCCTGCACCAGATTCGTGCGGAAGAGACGTCCGGGTGTCGCCACTGTGAGGCGAGCCCGGAGGACAAGGTGGAGCACACGGTGGAGGTGTGCCCTGCTTGGGAAGAGCATCGCCGTGTCCTCGTGGGGGTGATCGGCGGCGGCGACCTCTCGCGCCGGGCCCTGGTTCAGGCCATGGTCCGCAGCGAAGAGGAATGGCAGGCGGTCGCCTCCTTCTGCGAAGCAGTAATGCTCGTAAAGGAGGAGGCCGACCGCATAAGGCAAAGGCAACGGCGTACTCGCCGTAGCCGTCGCCGCTGCGATCCTGCCGATATCCGGCCACCGTAGACACTGGCTCGCGGACGGTGAGCAATGGGTAGCTCGCCGTCCGATCGTCTGGTAAAACCGAGTCCAAGTCGTCAACGGCGCGCACCGTTCCCGCGCGCCTCAAGGAGTTGTCAGCAAACTGCAGGGGCCCTTCAGGGTCGAAGCCTCCTGGAGCCTAGAGGGTATGTGCAAACTGTTACCTCGACTCCAGAAATAAGGCAAGGAAGGTACGGGGTAGGTTTTTTAGTCAGTAAGAGTCTGACAGTGGTCTCCCGCTCCGCCCAAGAGCGGGTTTCGTCATTGGATGATTTTCACCTACCATAAAAAAAAAAAAAAAAAACCGTAGACACTAGCTCGCGGACGGTGAGCAATGGGTAGCTCGCCGTTCGGTCGTCTGGTAAGACCGAGTCCAAGTCGTCAATGGCGCGCACCGTTCCCGCGCGCCTCAAGGAGTTGTCAGCAAACTGCAGGGGCCCTTCAGGGTCGAAGCCTCCTGGAGCCTAGAGGGTGGTGGAAAACTGTTACCTCGACTCCAGGAATAAGGCAAGGAAGGTACGGGGTAGGTTTTTTAGTCAGTAAGAGTCTGACACTGGTCTCCCGCTCCGCCCAAGAGCGGGTTTCGTCATTGGATGATTTTCAACTACCATAAAAAAAAAAACCATATAGGATCAAAGTACTCGTCAATACAAATCCAATGGTTGAGTTGTTTTATTGCTGAGCTTCTATAGCAACCTTCCAGCTCCATCATCAGATCAGCTCCGTGTCATCATAATATTGCGTTGTCATGCAATTTACACCTGCGTGCAAAATTGCAGCTCAATCGGGTGAAGAAATCTGCTTCAAAATTAAGTTGCAAGATTTGAGCTGAACATACATAGTTACATTGCAAGCTCATAAAAAGCTTGTAAAAATAAAGATTTTAGTCTTTAAAGCATAAATGACTATTACTTATAACCAAAATAGAAGCGGTAAACCCGATAATTAGAGTTATAATTGCATAACGTATAAATAGTTGTTTTATTATACTTACATAATACTAATTGAGTTAGTAACCTTACGAAAAAACTTCTAGAAATACTAAGTAATTTTAGTTTATGATTTCATGAGTGATAGGTACAAGTTTTTTGTGACTTTGTAATTAGTTCTGAACAAAAAATATATATCTAAAAATAATGTATCATATATCTTTTTTTTTTAAGTATTTTGGCTTCGCATTGATTTTTATTTTATTTTTTGTCCTGGTTTTGTTTACTACTAACTCTAACTATAAGGCATTTTACTGACAAATTGGACGACATTTTTGTTATTTTTTAATATAATTAATAAATATGAAGCCATTGTCAAGTTCCCGTAGGGACTCTGCAAAAGGGTCGAAGGGAACGGGGTGGGGTGTTTAGTCAGTAAGACGAAGAGTCTGACACTGTTTCATCATACAAAAAATTCACAATAAAGGTACTAAAGTTTACTTCAAAAAATCTGACTAAACTAAAACCATCAAATCGGTTCAGGTATCTATTATAGACTAGCTTTTGCCCGCGGCTTCGCCCGCGTGGGTTTGGGGTTTCCGGGATAAAAAGTAGCCTATGTGCTATTCCGGAGTGTATCCTATGCCTGTGCCAAATTTCATTCAAATCCATTCAGTAGTTTTTACGTGAAAGAGTAACAAACATCCATACATCCATACATCCATACTTACAAACTTTCGCCTTTATAATAGTATAGTAGGATAATAATATTTCAAATGATTCCTTGTCGACATTACCAAGGTCAAGATATATAAAAATACTCCCATTTGCTGTTCATAATGTTGAACACCTATATTTAGATGTTGTTGTTGTACCTAAAGGTTATCGATGTTATAAATATACAAATAATATATTCAACTGAGTTGTCGACTTTACTATTTTTATTTATAAGTACTTTTTGTTTTAATCGCCTACTTCGTTTTGTTTTATTTGGTACCTGTGACCAGTAATTATAATGTGATACGATTGACGCAATGGCTTAGAAATTAGTACCTGCTTTCCGTGTATCGGACTTTATCTATCTGTATGAAATTTATTTCTTTGAAAAAACGTCAGCTAAGCGAGACAATGACTAGTAGGTAGTTGTCGAGATATTAATTTCGTATATCAATAAAATTAATTGTACCTAGTTTAAAAAAAAAAAATTTTTTTTCATTATGAATTCATATTGTTTCATGTTACGGATCTACCCATCAAAATCAAAATCAAAATGGTTTTTATTTCATATAGGCCTACATGGGCACTTATAAAACGTCAGAAGCTAGTGCACGGTTCCAAATTGGTCGTTTCCTATGGAGAAGAACCGGCAAGAAACTCCATGGTTACTCTTCTCTACATCATCTCTGCATCATCTATCATTTAGAGTTAGCGCTTGTAGTTGCCCTTTCCCTCCAATTTCAGACGTTATCACAAAGTAATTGCCACCTATTTAGAAGTGCTCTAAACGCTCTAAGGAATTGCCACCTATTTACAAGCGCTCTAAACGCTCTAAGGAATTGCCACCTATTTACAAGCGCTCTAAACGCTCTATGGAATTGCCACCTATTTACAAGCGCTCTAAACGCTCTAAGGAATTGCCACCTATTTACAAGCGCTCTAAACGCTCTAAGGAATTGCCACCTATTTACAAGCGCTCGAAACGAAACGTTTGTATTTGGCTAGGGGTGTCTGCTTCTGGAGAGCGGTGGCCCACACTACATGCACACTAATCCATTATGGACTAAATGCGGAACCAACCTCCAAAAGATAAAAAGTCACAGAGTGTGTAATATTTCTGTGCTAGAATATTTTGCATAAACATAAAACTATATTTGAAGACTTTCTGCACTAGGCGAAGCCTGTCTAGCAGGAAGCTCAGGTACCAGTTTTCTAAATATATAAAAAACTAGCGACCCGCCCCAGCTTCGCACGGATACTGATATAGAATTTATTATGCATGTATCATACACATAAACTTTCCTCTTGAATTACTTTATCTATTAAAAAAACCGCATCACAATCCGTTGCGTAGTTTTAAAGATCTAAGCATACATAGGGACAGCGGTGAGCAACTTTGTTTTAGACTGTGTAAGAAGATTATAGATATGCGCAGAATAACGAAAGGAATAATAATTTTAATTTTGTAATTTAATTTATAATGTGCGAATAATTTCTTGAAATAATTATTATCATTCTTATCATTTTAAAAGGAATCTTACAGGGTGTTTTTTTTTAGGAAATTAAAAAACATCGGCCTCTCCATACAAAATAAACTTGATTGGACAGTTTATATGGAACGACCGATTTATTTGAGGAACAAAATCTTGTGGAACGTTGGTTAGTTTCGTCTACTAAGGAAGTCTTTACAGTTTGCGAAGACCTGTCCCTTACACCCTGTATTTGAAATGAATCCCTACTTCCCTTGGTCACGTCACCACGCGTGAACAGCGGGATCCGATCTTTTTTTTTTTAATAGCCTACTTTTTATCCCACTGCTAGATAAAGGACAGCAGTGGCCAGGTTATTAGTTTGTTATAGTCCATAAAATGTTTCAAAGATAAAAAAAAAATAGGAAGATTACGAAAAAAAACTATGACTAGATCATCACTAAGACCAGATAGACATGATGTCTATCTGGTCAATTAATATAACTAACACTAGCTGTTTCCAGCGGCTTCGCCTGCGTGAAAGTAGAAAATATTATAACCTATCTATTTTCCTACTATCTTCGCTGAGTAAAGCGAAGATAGTTAATTAGTGGCGGTAGTTTAGTCAGTAAGAGTCTGACACTATTTCCCACTCCGCCCCAGGGCGGGATTCGGCTTTACATTATTTTTCCCACCATAAAAAAGCACTATGGGCTATATAGTGTTTTATAACATTGTTACAATGTCTACCAGGTAATCTGTATAGGAACGCTGGAAAATCCCACATAGTAAACTAAATGGATAACAGGAACCCTAACTATTCATTAATTAAAATCATAATTACATAAATAACATACCACTGCAACGTTGTTTATGATACTAGTACTAAATAAAAACTACTTAATATAATGAATGTTTCTGGCATACCTACACGATGCCGCCGAATGAAACCTCTTCGGTAACCATAGCTGATAGAGAAAAAGTAAAATAATGATGATGAAAAATAATAATGACGATGAGAAATAATGATAATGAGGATGATTTATACCTAACATTAAAAAAAATCAGTTTAGATATCACGGTTCATGAGAAACAGCTTGATGACAGACGGATGGACGGACAAACAATGGAGTCTTAGTAATAGGCCCACGTTTTACCCTTCTGATACAGAACCCTAAAAAATAATAATACCGCTGCTACTACTACTAAATATAAATTACATCACAAAAAATTCAAACTGCATTACAGGAAGTTCTAGACCATACTAAGTCTTAAAAATAATATCGCAACTAGATTAAGTCTTAATATAAAAAAAAATGATATCGCTGTTAGGTAGTAGACTATCAAATAAACCCTAATTATGTAGGGATCATAAAATTTTATAGCTGTAATACAAAATCAGATTGGATTAACACTTGCAAAAAGTTTAATGCGATTTAACCAACGGACAGAATTGATCTTGATTCTTTTTTTATTTATCACAATAATGCTGATAGACGTTATTTAATCCCAAATTCTTGGAGAACGGAGGTGCCTAAATGAATAAATCTATATTATATTCCACAACTATCACACAACGTCGTGTAGTCCCAAGCCAAGCAGAGCTTGTGTTATGGGTACTAGACAACTGATAAACATATGTACTTATATGATTATTTCTAAATACATACATATTATAGATAAATTATACCCAGGCACAGAACAAATGATCGTGCTCATCACACAAAGATTTGTCCTGGGTGGGAATCGAACCCACGACCTCCGGCTCAGATGTCAGGGCCACTAACCACTACACAAACAGGCCAGTCAAATAGCCAAAGAACACGATAGCTTAATTTATCTCATTACTAGCTTTTGTCAGCGGCTTCGCCCGCATACATAAAATATAGCCTATGTCACTCAGGAGTAAAGCAGCTTTCTATTGTTGCTAAAATTTTTCCAATCGGACCAGTAGTTCCAAAGATTACCTCCTACAAACAAAAAAACAAAAAACAAACTTTACCTCTTTATTATATTAGTGTAGATTACATAGTATAGAACAAAGTCGCTGTCTGTCCCTATGTATGCTTAGATCTTTAAAACAACGCAACGGATTTTGATGCCCGTTTTCAATAGATAGAGTGATTGAAGAGGAAGGTTTACATGTATAATACATACCAACATAATATATTTAATATCACCACTGCACCCGTGTGAAGCCGGGGCGGGTCGCTAGTTTAATTATATGTTGTGAAAAAAATCTACTTTTAAGTAGCCCCATAAAATGTACATACTTAACACCATAAAATCTATATATATAAAAGAAAGTAGAGTAGGGTTGAGTAGGGTAGAGTAGGGTAGAATAGGGTAGAGTAGGGTAGGGTAGAGTAGAATAATCTGTTGCCGGGAGCGAAGCCGCGGGCAAAAGCTAGTATTAAATAAATTACACTTCACAGTTATCCTTATTGTAGGCTAATAATTAGCATCAACGCACTACATTCGTAGGGCATCAATACTGGTTAATAATATGTTAAATTAGTGGTAAAATAATCAAAAATTAAAATAAAATAATCTATAACTTATACTTAAAATGTTTTGTCCTGAATGACTAACGGACCAATGCATAGCCTAAACCGCTAAAAAATCTGAAACTTGGTGGGTATTTTATGTATGACGTGGTGTAATAGTATGCCACAAACTACTCGTGTATCTTTCTCCTCTGTCCACCCAAAGGTAGTCTTTAAAAAATCGATTTTAGCGATAAGACCGCCCATTGTAACACCGTAGTAATTTTAAGTGTCCTAATGTACCAAGTTGTGTTTATGGTGTACCTACAATAAAGAGTGTATCTATTTATCTATATGATTTTTATAGCCTATTCTGTATCCCACTGTTGGGCATCTCCGGCCAAGTTTGCCCCGCGAAAGTGATTAGATGTATATGATAAGAATTTTTTGTTGCAATTCTATCCCTAAGGATCCCTGCAGAAGAGTCGAAGCCAACTGGGGGCAAGGATTTGAGTCTGAAAGGAAGGCTCTGGCCCTGATATATAAGCGGAGCGGGGTGGGTTGTTTAGCCAGTAAAAGTCTAACAATGTTTCCCATTCCGCCTAAGGACGGGATTCGTCATTGGTTGATTTTTACCCACCATATAAAAAATAACTCCGAAGGTGATGAAAAATGGGGGCAAACAACAAACTTTGCATCTATACGAATGGAGGAAGCTACTTTAACACGGGCGAAGCCGCTGGCAGAAACTTGTTTATAATAAAAATAGTTGAAATCGATTCAGTATCTAGCTTTGAACGTTTTTTAGTACATTTTGCATAACATATTAATAAGTCCTTTTTATAATACTAGCTTTTGCCCGCGGCTTCGCCCGCGTGGTATTGGGGTTGGGGTTTCCGGGATAAAAAGTAGCCTATGTCCTATTCCGGAGTGTACCCTATGCCTGTGCCAAATGTCATCCAGATACGTCCAGCCGTTTTGGCGTGATTGAGTAACAAACATCCAAACATCGTAACTTTTGCATTTATAATATTAGTAAAATTAGTATGATTCTCAAAGACAATTTATTAGAAGGATAACAAGAAACCGATTCAATTTATTGCACCTGTTCCAAGACGCGGATTTTCCCGTCTTCATTAAAATAACACTTAGACATATTTTGTTTTCCTCATCAAATTTTAATAATAGACTTCACCCAATCATTTGAGTTAGGTACGAATATTAAATAACGTTTTTATACTCGTAAGTGTCAGTGGCAAACAACATAATATTCGACAAAAAAAGTACTTAAACAGGTATGCATTTATTTGGAATTAATTATATACTTCGAATACTTAATTGACTGCACTGATTTTGTGTTGATGTTTCCGAACACCTACTTAAATTTTATTCTTTGAACAAGGTTTTAATATTTAATTTTAATTAATAGAGGATTTTACAAAATTCACACCCTAGGGGCTAGGGGGACTTGCCGCCGACATTCCAATCCCGATTTCCGGTCACCGGCGCTGGCTTGCGGGTGGCGAGCAATAGCTAGTTTGCCGTCCGGTCGTCCAGACCAAGCCTAGTTGTCGTCGGCGCGCATTGTTCCAACGCGCCTCAAGAAGTAGTCAACAAACCGTATAGACCCTGCAGAAGGGTCGAAGCCAACTGGGGCCAAGGATTCGTGTCTAAGAGGAAGGCTCTGGCCCTGGTATACACCGTGAAATCTAAATGGTTGTTTTCCCTGAGCGAAATGGTTGTGTCTTGGTAATACAAACGTTTGATAAAAAAATAAAATATAAAAAACAAAAAATGGACCTGTAGAGTGCAAGCTGATTATGACGTATCACAACGTGCGAGAGCTTATTTTGGTTTAAATATTTAATGAATCGGTTTCCTTTGACGGCGTGCTGCTCATGCGACTCTAGTAGTACCTACAAATTACGTCTAATGTTACTATTGTTTTCGCTTTTTTGAGTTGAAGAATATTTTCAATAATTATTTATAAAAAAAAAAAACTTTTTATTTTTTTATTTTTACTGTATGCTTCAAAAGTACTCCTTATGGCAAGTCATTCTGCCGCAGGAAAACAACCATTTAAATTTCACGGTGTATATGGCGACGTAGAAACGGGGGAAGTTATTCAGTCAGTAAGTTTGACACTGCTTCCCGTTCCATCCAAGGGCGGGATTCGTTAATGGGATGATTTTTGCCTGCCATGAAATAATCATATGTTTTGTTATTTTGACGGGGTTTTCTTGGATCACAATATTTATTTATTATTTATTTAAACTTCAACTTCATGTACATTAATGGTACGTAAGCGGACTTAATGCAAACAATGCATTCTCTACCAGACAACCTTTGGGATAAAAAGATAACATTGTGGTAAGTATGCACAATAAATTAATAATAGATATCAAATCGTAATTAAGAAGTTTTTTGTGTAAATTTTTCCCGCGGACGTGATAAAGTAAAAATAAAAAAGATACGATTGTTTTTGGTTTATTGTACAGCAAAGGTCGGAAAAATATGGCCACTGTGTTGTATTTGGTTGTATTGTACCTACGAACACATCTCTCAGGGATTATGCCCTTTGCAAGACAATGTAGGTATAAAGGTTTATCATATTTACTAATATACTTACCTTCGAGTTATCTTGCTATGATAATCATCCGAGGATACCGAAACAATAAGCCCGGATAGATAGATAGATATATTAAAACTTTATTGTACACCAAAAAGTTACAGAACTTATACAAAAACTTAAATCTATGGGTACAATGGCGGTCTTATCGCTGACAGCGATATCTACCAGACAACCTTAGGATGGATCGTAAGAACTAAAAATAATACAGGGGATTTACTAAATAACCTTTCGAATACCATAATTAGAGACATAATAGAAAGACAATAGGAGTGAGAACGCCGGCGTGAGGGCTCTAGAGTTTAAAGTAATGCAATAAGATGGTTATTTTTTTACAACCATCACACAACGCCATCTAGTCTCAAGCTAAGCAGAGCTTGTGTTATGAGTACTAGACAACTGATAAACATACTTATATATTTCTAAATACTTACATATTATAGATAAATAACACCCAGACGCTGAACAAATGATCATGCTCATCACACAAACATTTGTCCAGGGTAGGAATCGAACCCACGACCTCCGGCGTAGCAGTCAGGGTCACTAACTACTAGGCTGACAGGCCAGTAAAATTTTAATACAAGCTGATTAAATGACCCACCTCGATCTGTTTGGTAAAAGTCCGGACCAAGCCGAAGTCGACTCTGTCGTCTGTTCCCGCGCGCCTTAACGAGTTGTTAAAACTAAAGACTCTGCAGAAAGGTTGAAGCCAACTGAGGCTCAGGGTCTTTTGCTGAAAGAAAGGCTTGGCCTTAGAACGAAAGCAAAGAAGGAACAGGAGTGTGTTTTTATTCAATAAAAATCTGACACTATCCCCCGCTCCGCCCAATGATGGGAGATGATATTGTATGATGTACCTCTACAAAAAAGTAATAATTCCTGCATCATACGAGCATCTACAAACATTAAAATAATATGTAACAGAAGACATCACGTTGCCTGTGATAATAAAGTGTACGCAAACACTGCCTGTGTTTAATAGGCTTGTAAAGAAGCATAACTTTACATTATGATTTTATCTTGTATATGTAAGATTTTATTTTGTATATGTAAGTGCAACTCCATTTAGTTTCCTGGCAATTTCTAACCATACTAGGTTGCCTGGAATATTTCGCCGAGTGTGATAAGGATTGTATGTTTTTTATAAAAAAATCCTTTCAATAAATTTTAGTCTTGTTGTTCAAGAAAGTGTAAAATAAATAAACGAATATGTAACACAAGACACCACTCAGAACATATATACCAATATTTGGCCCACGCAGAAATAAAACCCACGATGCGCAAAACAGCAACCATTGCCTTTATACCACGACGAGGTGCACTCATTACGGAATCTAGTCGGTCTAGTCCGGCATCAAGGCTAACACCAACTTCAACTGGTTCCACTCCATCTACTTACTGATCATGTTAAGGGGATGCTATATTGTGTTTACTTTCAATCAACAAGTTTAGAAGAGCCGTGTTGGAGTTATAAGCTTTAAACAAACGTCAATTAAAAAAGAAAGAAAAACGTTTATACGGGCCTCACACAATCAAATAAACTAGAAGTCCAAGACTAAAAAAAATAATTTCGAAATTCGATGAAATGGTAACTATATACCTACATCTAAACATACACCAGCTTTTGTCAGCGGCTTCGCCCGCGTACATAAAATATAGCCTATGTCACTCAGGAGTAAAGCTGCTTTCTATTATTGCTAAAATTTCTCCAATCGGACCAGTAGTTCCAGAGATTACCTCCTACAAACAAAAAAACAAACTTTACCTCTTTATTATATTAGTGTAGATAGTGTAGATGTAGACTATTACTCCACCATCTTTCTATAGTTATGAATTTTATTATTTTAATCTACTTTTTATTAATGACCTAAATACTTGTATTAAGTACTATTAAAACTTTTAATATAGCTTAAGCTGTGCATACCTATAATAGGCATACATATCAGTGTCTAGATCTTAATATTATTTTTCGTAGGTCCTGCATGTAAAACTTGGTAATACTGTTGTTGTGCCGTTTAGAGTTTCCGATTTTCCAATTGGTTTTACACAATGTTTCATCTAAACTTCATGCTTATTTATGAAACGGATTTCTATTTAGTTCTTCATTTTTAACTACACCTGCTGGCATGTAACATGGTTTTATTCTAGGCCCTTGTGTTTTTCTCTACAAGTAAATATCACATTTTCTTATAAAAAAATAATTATCACTAACCGTAAATTCTACAATTCTCTAAGATACTTCTGTGTGAGACCCACACAAGACTATATTTAAGATTAAAAGCAAAACAAACAGCATCGCCTTAACAGACGCGCGTCAACTAATAGACCTTTTAACTTTTCGCTCCGTATCGAACAAACAATCTGGTTGATATTTAAACAACCTCCTGCGTACTCCTGGTTCCGATTACTGGCTTCAAAAGTACGAAAGAAACAGTTATCTGTATGTATAAAAGCCACCACTCACTAATTAATCACGAAATTTCAAAAACTATAACACCTACAAACTTAAAATTTGCCATGTAGGTTCTAGGGTGTAGACGTCTGCTAAGAAAGGATTTTACGAAACTCCACCTTCAAATGAGTTAACGGACTTTACGTAAGCTTTTATAGCATATACCTATTTAATTAAAAGTCGTCAAGACGAATTACACTCGATAGGGTTGTTCATTTAATTACAGAGTTCCCATGGCTACCTGCCAGTTCCATTATCAGATCAACTCCAAGATTGCATTGTCAGATGAAATTTAGCATGCATGTGTCAATCAGATGATTGACACATCATCATCCTACCCTTATCCAATATTACTTGGGGTCGATGCAACATGTTTTTTTCTTCCACTCTGTCCTGTCACCCGTCACACTATCACTAACTCCCTTTTCTTTCATATCACTTCTCACACAATCCATCCATCTCTTCTTTGGCCTCCCTCTTCCTCTCCATTCATCTATATCAAATGATTGACACATGCATGCCAAATTTCATAACATCAATCTGCATGGTCCTTATGTGATTTGACCAATACATATTTACTGTCTGTACTTTAAAAGAGACTTTGACCCTTGAGTTTGTTTCGGTGGTTCTTCTCAGGGTTGTCAGCTAGGAAACAGCAGAAACATCTAGTTTCGAAAAAGAAAATGACGTGTAAAAGTGTTTTTTTTTTTAAACCTACTTGCAAAATAAAGATCATTTATCAATCATTTCAACTCAATCGGTAAACGGGAAGTGAATCAAATTTAATTTACAAGATTTGATCACAAAAAGGTTGGGACAATTGAAACTAAATAAAATCTTGTAAAATTCGATAAATTGTGATGGATCTTACGATATAACATTTGACCTGACAAAAAGTATAAAGTACAAAAAGTAATTACATTTTTTCAGGTTCGCCCGGGGCGGTGAAAACCCATGTTACGTTACTACCTACCTATTACTTACTTTATTTATAAAAACTAAGTAATAATTAGCGCGAGTAGATAATGAGGGGGAATTCGATTTTTATTCTGAGAAGGTATATTTTTTGTCAAGATTCGGATAATTGAAATATTATGGGTTGCAGGACAAATTTGATTTCTACAGAAGTTAAAGCAAAAACTATTGGTTTTTGCTTTAATTTTATTTTTACATTAAAGTTTAATTCAGTCAGGTAGATTACCAAACGATTATTGAGATTTGGTTTTCATAAACATGTATTTTGCTGCTATAAGTAGGTACAGATCGAGGCAAATAAGTTGAACTACCTGTTATGGTTACGTACAGGCCACCACTTTGAGAGCCGAAAATCGGTAAAACCTCGTCAAACCAGTTTGCGAGCTTACGGACGGCGAGCAATGGTTAGCTCGCTGTCCGACCGTCCGGTAACCCCGCGGACTAAGACCAAGTCGTCGACGGCGTGTTTTGTTCCTACGCGCCTCAAGCAGTTTTTAGCAAGCCGTAGGGACCCAGCAGGGCCTTTGCCCAACAGTGGGACAGCAAATGCTAGCTATAATAATAATTATTATGTCTCAACCCTTAAGTTTACCGCACCTTACCCAATTGATAAATTTTCTTCTGGCCACCCAGTGAACCTCGCTGTTTTTGTTTCACACTACTAAAGGCGAGCCAGCTGCCACCGTCCTGTTGGGGTTATCGCAATGGTGCGCATAAACTGTATTTTCTTTTAAACAACAAAAAAAACAAGAAAGATTGTTATTATTTGTTGTTGAAAAGTTATCAGTAGAGTAACAATTTTAATTCATGGATACTCAATTCTAGATAAACTCATTTCTATTCAAAAATCTAAAAAATAAAATAATAAGTTATTTTTATTTTAAGTAAAATATGAATATGATTAAAAAATAAATAATTAAAAACACAATAAAAAGTATCAAAAGTTACTACTATATACAAGTTTGTATATACGCACTTTACACCATAAACATTGAGAATGGACTGAGCGTCTGAGTATGAACCGAAAATCGGTGGAAAAGTGCATGTAAAGTGATTTTCCTTATAGGGACCATGGCTTATACATTTACCGAAATAACTATGAATGCAAACACGACATAATGTGAAAAGAGATAAGCCCCAAGCCATGTTGACAATCTACAATTGTTAACGTTAGTAGAAAACTAATCAAAAGTATGTAAATGACAACTTCTCAACAAAATTCGTAGCCAAGTTCACATCGGTCGAAATTACAGAATGAAATGTGATGTTTACAATGATTATAGCTACATTCTGTAGTTTTATAATGTTTAATGATAACTCTGCTGAGGCGTTTCGATAGTAGAAAGAGGGTCAACACGGGAATTCCGTAACTAGGCTAGAGGGGAAGAATTACCCGCACATACTTGTTTTGTCTCTTTCTAAAATAATACATTTTAAAAGAGTTAATATGCTCAATAAATTATTTATGTCAAAGACACTCACAAACTATCACAAAACACACTGATTCGTGTGTCTTCAAGGCTAGAGCGAATAAGCTCTTAATAAACAAAAGCGCCTCGCCATCAACGATTGCATCCTGCTTACCATCAGGTGGAATCGCAGTCAAGCACTTGTTCACCTAAATTATAAAAAAAAAGTTTTCAATTCAATCGCATTCAGCTGACATTTTCATGGGGGTCATTTAAGTCACTTGGTGTCGCATTCAGCAGACACTTGAATGGGGGTCAATCCAGTCACTTGGTGCCACGTGCCTCATTCCGCGGTCACTTGCATGGGGGTCACGTTCAGTTTCTTGGCGAGGGCGGCGCTGGATTTGATCTGGCTGTCGAGGTACGTCACGGTACCTTTGCTCTCAGCTTCTTCCTTATTTCTTCTCTCTCGATCTCCGGGACACTTCACACGGAGACATGGTTCTGTCTAGAAATAATAAATTGAAGAAAGATTAATCATATCGTACAGACGTACTCCTCCTAGTCCCCAAAGGGCGAAAAGGTTACACTATCACATTACATCTACTGGGGCCCAGGGTCTCTTTCTGGAAGGAAGGCTTGGCCCCAGTGCGAAGAGCAGATAAACGGGGTAGGGTTTCTAGTCAGTAAGAGTTTGACACTGTTTCCCGTTCCGCCCATCAGCGCGATTCGTCATTGGATGATTTTTGACCACCATAACAAAAAACATTATAACATTACATCGCCATCATTTTAGCCGAAAGAGGTCCACTCTTGCACCTATTGCCCAGATATAAATAAGAAATACAAATAATATTGAATGTACTAAGATCCCAAGTAGTGAGCCACATAAGTGCATCCCCCTAACACAAAAAATATTCAGGCGAGAGTGGCGAGAGCTTGCATTCGTTTCAGAAGTACCTGTGTGCTCGTGGGAGCTTATGAATAGCATAATCAGCCTTAGAGTTAGTTCCCACCGTTGGAACTCAGGCTTCCTCTCTAGAAGAGTGAATGGGCCGTTACCACGCGGGCCCAGTGTGGATTGGTGGATGTCACATGTCTTCGAATTTTTGGAACTAGGACAGGCCGATTTCCTCATAATGATTTTCTTTACTATGTCGTTTATGACAATAAATAAGCCTTTTTTGTTTCTTTTAAGGAGTCACAAACCGGCTCGATCGATCGCCAATGCTGCATGATGGCAGCGACACGGTCCTGGAACCCGGGGGCGAAGCAGCTGGTGTTGACAGCGACAAAGCACTGGCCCAGGTTGGCTGGCTCACCACCTTCAGCGAGTGACCAGGTTCGGACGTGATGGCCGTATTTAGAACCTGTGCAATTTAAATAATGATGAGTTTTTAACGGTTTTAAAAAGATAGTTCGATGTTATATTAGGATCCCTTTTAATAATAATTGGATTGCCTAAAAACCAAGGACATAGCTACAGCCGTATCATCCAATGACCGCGCAGTGTCTGGCGATAATCTGCTACCGGGTTTGCGGTCGAAAACCGTACCCATCGCAACGGCGGTGGTGGCGTCGGGGCAGCAGTGAATCTATCGTCTTTTGAGTTGTGAAATAAAAAAAAAATAGCAGTTTCCTCAACCGCGGCGGCGGGTTCGGGACTGGTTCGTGAGCTCTTAGCCTTAGACGAAGCTTTTCAATTGGCCGATGACTGTGCTCGAAATATCCACTCTTCATCAGTGGAAACAGTGTGGAGAGGAGTTGTTGTCTTGCACGTCCAACTCCATAGAGATCTACGCTTTGGAACATGCAAATTGGCTTCACTTTTTTCTTTCGACTAAACTATATTATATTCTATTTGAAATAAACTATTTGAGTTTAAGTTTGAAGTAGAGCTGAAGTGGCTAACGAAGCCATGAACTGGACAGAACAGAGTCAGGTACCGAGAGGTGAGTACAAAAAGCTGAAGGACCTGAGGAGAGCTCAACTGGATTCCACCTCCCTCCGCTTCAACAGAAACATTTGCCAGTGTTCACTGCTCCTCTCCATTCCACTCCGCCCAAATTCATTTCCGTGCAAACCTACCTTATTATCCTTTAGTATTACGTACAGCACTTACAGCAGCTTTAACTTGATCAGAGCTTACCGGCCAATACTCCACAGAACAGCTCCACTACGGCCGCTAGTCCAAACCCTTTGTATCCTGACGTCATCTCCCCACCACCAAGGGGCAACAGAATGCGCGCTTTACTTGCCTAGAAAAGAAAAAGACATAGACTTAAGATGAAAACTATTAATGAAGAATCTACAACCTCTACGGTCCGTACTAAGAGTTTTGTTTCAGATTACAGTCAAGTACTAGTTTATATAATTAAAAAAGATAGTCACTGCCATCAAATACGAGGATATGATGGAGAGAAACCTTAGATGGGAAAAATCGTCTAATAATTTGTTATCACCACATTTGGCACCGAAATAGTATCAGACTCTTACTGACTAAACGACCCACCCCTTTCAATCTTTTCCTTTAACGGGGTCGGACTTTCTTTTCCAAATTTAGTCCATGGCCCCAGTAGGCCTTTACTTTTGTTGACAACTCCTTGAGGTGTGCGGGAACAGAACGCGCTGCCGACGACTTGGGCTCGGACCGAATAGTTACCGGACTGTCGAACGACGTGCTACCTGACGAGCGCCGTCTGCAAGCCCGCGCCTACGGTGGCTGAAAATTGAGGTCGTAATCCCGACGGCGGGTGGGATATGAAAGCCGATGCCTCTCGCGTGCGGCCTCCTCCTTTGCCAGCATTACTGCTTCGTAGAAGGAGGCGACCGCTTGCCACTCCTCCTCGCTCCATACTATGGCCTGAACCAGGGCCTGGCGCGAGAATCTGAGGAATTACTTAATGATTTCACCAAAATAAAAAGGTATTGTAACTTACCTCTTCAGGATCTACTGTAATTTTTCCATCTGTTCCTTGGGCCCAGCCGGGATGCAGTGGTTTCCCTTTTCTACGCTGTATTTCGATCTGGTAGTATGACATAAAACCAATTATTATTATAAGAAAGAAAGAAAGAAGAACAATTGCCAGCAATTCAGTTGCAAATTGCTGAATCTTGCAGGACTAAATATATTCGGAAATATATTTGCATATTATCATTACATAGTATAAAACAACTACACACCAGATTTTGATGCATTTTTTTATAGATATCGTGATTCAAGAGGAAGGTTTATATGCCATATGAGAGACAAATAAAAAACAACAAAATGTAATTTTTGTAGTCTGTTTACCCCTGTAAGCGGGCTATATGTCGTATACGACTTAAAATGTAGTGGATTACAGCTATACATACTTTATAGGCTGAACATATCTTTTTATATCAGTTTTGCTTTAAACCCAGGTATAATATATTTAAAATATCTGTTATTACAAGCTTTTATTTAGTTTCACCTGTCCCGTTGTCTGTCGTTCTGTAATCAAATCTTGCAACTTAAATTTGATCCACTTCCCGGTTTCCGATTGAGCTGAAATTTGGTATACACGTTTAGTTCGGATGACAATGCAATATTATGATGACATGGAGCTGATCTGATGATGGAATCGCGAGGTAGCCATAGGAACTCTGTAATTAAACGGCACAACCACGTCGAGTTTGGGCTCGTGTGAATCGTCTTGACGAGTTTTATTTATATAAGCATAGACCACCGCTATAAAAGCTTGTTATGAAAAAAAATATTTTCATTGAAAACTTGTTTATTTGTTGTGAAAACCTGCCACAGTGTTGTCTTTTTTAACCCAAAGGTTGACTGGTAGAGAATGCCTTGTAGCATTAATTCCGCCATGTACCACTACAGTATAAGAAGTTTAAATAAACAAATATATTATAATTAATAAAATCTATCTATGGTACCTTTCCAAAAGCAACCGCCGTGGTAGCCATGTCTAGGTAGAACAACTCATCCTGGGCACCTGGAGCTACTACTGACAGTGGGTTAGTGCCCAGTACCGGCTGCAAACAAACAAACATAACTGCTGGACCTGATGAACTTATAATTTATTGTTAAAAATAGCAACATAAAAAAAGAAAAAAGTAAAGTTAAAGTTAAGTTAGTAAAGTTAGTAGTGTGTAAAGTTTATCTCAATTCCAAAACTAAGATACGCATTTAAAATTACATCAAATTATACGATGTAATTTTTGCGTTGTATAGTTTACATTGCCGTCATGCTTATCGTCTCGTCCAGGATGGTTCGAGCTATGATCATCAACCAGGTGGGCATACGTGGGTGTCGTGCAATGAATAAAAATGACTAGAAACGAAATCGGTTGACTCCTCAATACAATTATACAGTGCACTGTTATTAGGTAAACAACAAAACTTAGAATAGTTTCAGTACGTCTTCACTCAGCGACGGCCTGACTGAGAGTGTCCACTGTCCACTGTCTCTCTAGTTCTTCAAGTTGCCACCAGATGGTGTGCCTTGTTTTGTTATCAACAAATCAATGCCAGATCCGAGATACTTATAAACTAATCACATCGGCTCAAATAAAATACAAACTTTAAATCCGTGCCTTAACCCGCGTCACGTAGTGCAAGCAGCTGCACCCTCAACTGCTGAACCAACAAAGAAAATGACGGAATAGAATTCTTCAAGTCTTCACAACTGACCTGTTTACCCCTGGTAGGTGGGCACAGGGGTGATGTGTTGGTAAAAGCCATGCCGATCATGCCTTCTTTTGCCGCTTTTCTTGCCCAGAAACCCATTATACCGTTGTGGTTTCCACCTAAAAATGTTTAAAGTGAATTTCTTAAAACTTCATGTTGTATGTTGATCATACAAAAACACCTACAGCGTGATCCATTTCCCTAAACCGAACTGTTAAAGGGATAGAAGTTATTCAGGGTGTAACTACACAATCGAACACTTAACATTTGAACACGTCTCGATAAGTTCTCAGTTCAGTTTAGCCATAAAAACGTTCAAGCAATTCAAATCAACAAATACTACCTTTTGACGAGACCCATCCAACCCCTGCTTTGCCAGCCTTCTTGATGGCCAGGTCCATGCAGAAATGGCTGGAGGTGGCTCCCAGCACGTTGCAGGCGTCCACCCACGCCGTGGCTTCGCTCTCCTTCAGTATCTTGCACTCGTTGTTAGGCTGGCATTTACCGGTTTTGATATCGTTCACGTACAGTTCTACAAGTTTCAATAATCCTGTCATTTTTATTATTATATCTAGCCTGTGTACTATACTATACTGTCCCACTGCTGGGCAAAGGCCTCCCTCCATTCCTTCCAGCGTTATCGGCTTTGAGCTACATCTTGCCAATACCCACTGAAAGCATCTAAGTCATCCCGCTATCTCCTTCTTGGTCTGCCGCGAACCCTTTGTGCGATTTCAGGGCACTAACTTTCTGTTTTATTGGCATGTGTCAGAAATGTCTAACCTAGTTCCACTTAAGCTGAGCAGTCTTCTAAATCACGTCAATGAACTATGTTTTGGAGAAAAGTACAGCCTGTTATAATAAACCTAGAAGTCTAATGCGTTACGCATAGGTCGTTATGGCGGTACATGAAATGTCTATGTCCTACAGTGGACCTCTTTCGGCTTAAATGATGATGATGCCAATCTTGGGTATAAGATTGGCATCATCATCATCATCATCATTTCATCCCTCAGTTTGGAGTCCGACCACTAGCTTAGTTTTTTTTTTTGGACGAAACGTTCATCATGACCAGCCGAAAGACGTCCACTACATAGGGCTCCCCCAAGCACCGCCACAAAGACCGGTCCTGTGCGTCTTGCATTGGATTCCAGCAACCCTGACCAGGTCATCGGTCCACATCATGGGACGGACCGTTGGCCGTAACATACTAGATAAATCATGCATGACCAACTAACAAGTCTACTGCATCGCCTACTCACCCAGTCTGTTCATGCCATGGCTATGATGTCCCATCTTGTCGGCCTCGATCAGCAGCTCCGCTTGCTGCAGAGCCGGCTTCTTGCCAGCACCCACTGCCTTCAAGCAGTCTACCATGAAACGTTGAGCATCTTGCGTCAAAACTTTTCCCATGGTCACCGAAGCTGAAATATTTTTACAAGTAATCAATAAGTATTCAATATTTAATTGCAATCCATATTATTATGTGTATATAGATGGTGTTCAAAATTGATGAATGGTATTGAAAAAAAACAATACTATTATTTATTGTTTTTTTTTTTCAATATTGTAGAAATCAATACATTTTTAACACTAACACGGGCGTCCCACTAAAACAAATAAGTGGGTCTAACCACTTATTTATTTTTCCTGCTCTAGTTTTATTTTATTTTTTATATTCCACAACTATCACACAACGTCGTCAAGTCTTAAGCTAAGCAAAACTTGTGTTATGAGTACTAGACAACTGATAAACAATACTTACCCATTTTTAAATACTTACTTACTCATTTTTAAATACATACATAATATAGATTGCCCGGTAACTTGAAGAAATCGCAGAGTGCAATGATTCTGGATACAGCCTTGCTTTTCAACAAATATTTACTAAATCAGTAACAATTATTGATTCTTTATACACTATCAAACAAATAAATAAAAAAAGTTATGTATCATATATAAAAATCATTCAAACAATTTTCAAATTTATAAATAGTGAGTTTAAAAAAATATATAATTTTATAAACATAATTTTCTATTTACACTACTACTAATGTTTATATCATGTTTATATTATTATTTCAGCTGGCACATATTTAGACATTTGACAGCCAATAAAAAAAAGCAAATCGCTGTTGCGTCAGAATGACACCTCACTTAAAGCCAATAGTTTCTTTCGAAGGAGTACTGATACGTTTTTGCAGCCTCAGATACATTGGACGACAAAATGTCCCCTACATTGCAGTCAAATTGTCAAAGAACACATCCCGCATCAATTTTAGGGAGCAAGTTATGAGACATTGAGCAACGTTGCAACGTCATGATACACAAGGAGTGCTGCGCGACATGTTGGGAGAAATTTTGTCCCCTAACGTATCTGAGGCTCCAATGTTTTCCATCCCCAAATGTCGCCACAATGATCGATCCTCTCGTTTTTGAAGAAATTATTTATGGTATGTGTTTTATCTTTATGCTCTGGTAAAATACTCTGTCCAAAGGCGGACTGAATGCCTTTAGCGTTTTCTACCAGTCGATCTTAGAGTGGTGCAGAAACATAAAATGCTAAATCAATTATCATAATTGTAAGCAAATATGAGTATTGATACACTACATATTATCATAATTGTAAGCAAATACGAGCATTGATACACTACATAGTTAGCGTATCCGTAATAGTATCCACATAAACACATACAAACATGATATAATACTGACGCATTCAAGCTTTATCAAAATACTTAGGTATTATTAATGCTAAAATAATTCTCGATTTAAAATTTCTAAGTTATGACGGTTTCTCAGATACATTAGGGGACAAAACGTCCTCTAACATAAAGCGCAACGCACAATCTACGTGACGCTACGTTGCCCAATGTCTACTTGACTTACAACATTTTACGAAGCATTCACGTGACGCGTTACATGATGTGGAATAATCTGTCAATGTTAGACATGCCCTAATTACTAATATATTTAAGAGATGAGTAACCTTGTTGATTAACCCTAACCTTTTAGGTTACCCCATTTCATTATACAAAGGCTTGAACTTCATAGAACGTCAAAATAAAAACCAACACTAAAATCTTATGTTTTTATTTTCTTACAAAGTACTAGGTACTCTATACAATAATTAAACAGATAAGAAACAATAAATTGTAAACCAATCTATTTTAAAAATATACAAAATTAACATATAACTTATAAAATCATTACGATATATTCGGTGACTCGAAAAACTATGACAAAACTCAGCACGACGACCTGCATTCCCTCAGTGAATATGGTTAGGTCTTCATCACCTTCTTAAAGGTTTAACACCAATCTTCTTGGCCAAGATGTCCATAGCTTCAACCTGCTTTCGAGGGTAGTTGACGGTACCCTTTGCCAAGGTTGCCTCGCCGATTTTATGTTCTTTGTCGCCAGGCGCCAGGATTGGTAAAGATGGATCTGCCTGCAAAGTACGAAAGGCAAATAGAATCGACTAATAATAAAAATTAATCTATTGTATTCTAATGATAAGTAGGAACAGTAGACTGACGACCTGTTCGTGCAATTTCACCAACTTTGTGTTTCACTGGTCCACCCCTCGATCAGCATGCGACCGACATGTACCGTCCAGTCCCACTTAAGCTGAGCAGCCTTCTGAGCCACGTCAATGATCTGCTTTCTGGAGCGCAGTACTGAGTACAGTGTTTCAAACGCGATCCGTTATTTTAACACCACTTTAGCAAACCTTAAGTTTGAACTTATGGATTTTAGTCAAAGACCAAGTCTGTGCACCATAAGTCAGAATTGGGAGAATACACATGTTCATTAACGTACGCTTAAGTGACATAGACAAGGTGCCTCTAGATAGTATTAGTATTTTATTAGGCATTTTTAATTCAGCGTGTTATTTATTGTCTTGTCTAGCCTGGAAGGAAATCACTTGGTTCAAGTATATTCGCGGACATAATTGCACATTTTCCCCGCCCATATAATATAATATTTCTTTTTGAACTTTTCATCATGATCTTAGTCTTTCACATGTTCATCTCAAGTTCAACCAGATTCAATAAAGTGAAGAAGATTATTTTATACTTACTGCTTCTAAATTCCTCCAGAAGCTAAGACAATCGGTGACTCTGTCCTTGAAGCCCGGCGCGAAGAAATCAGGGTTGATTGCTGCAAAGGATTGGCCTAGGCTTAGTGGGTCCTGAAGATCCAACGCCCAGTTACGAATTTGGTGCGTCATTTTAGAGCCTGTAACATTTACAAACGTTTACAATTAATCCTAATCCTAACTTCTTTAAGACATGGACCGTTGCTTCCAAATTTAATGCCAGCAAGGAGAAATCACACACATAATTCTCTGAGATTCATCCAGTTTGTAGGCAGCAGTTCCGTAATGTTGGTCCATTAGTGTGGAGTGGCGTCCAAGTACCAGAAACAGAAATATTGGACTACCGGCAGCGAAATGGGCAAACAACATTGTTGCCATCGTGGGTAATATCTGAATGAAACTGGCATAGAAACTTAAATTGGGGATTGGTACAAGACAAGATATGCTTATGCCCACCAGTGGACGAAGTCGGACTGTGAATGATTATGGTGAGCGACTGAAATATGTATCTCATATTCTGGCGTCCTGGGCCAAGGATAGATGCGAAAGCGTAACACCAAGGCCTGGGAATAAGGCAAGAATGGGGTAGGTTTTTTAGTCAGAGTCAGTCTGTCTTCCGCTCCGCCCAAGAGCGGGATTCGTCATTGGATGATTTTTACCTAGCATAAAAAAAAATCTCATATTCTGACCTGATAATCCACTGGTGAACATTTCTACCATGGCAGAAAGGGCATATCCTTTATACCCGCTCGTCCTTTCTTCTCCTCCCAAAGGCATTAGTTTGCCTGCCGTTAACGCCTGAAATAAATAAAACGGTTTCTTAAAAAAAAACCAGAAGCACTGAGATTGTCTCACCTGTTTCTCACAAAGAGAGTGTTTCGCACTACTATAATGCGATGCAGTTTCCTAATCTCTAATGCAAAGTTAACCATAATGTTGTAAATGTTTTTACTTGTGCTAATAATTTATCACTTTCTTTCCCTTGTCCTATTTTATTTATTACTTCTTGCACGAATTTTTTACCATTCTGTCCTTTCATCATCACGCCCATATAATGACTTTATTCTTTTGAATAATTCTTCAAAATATTGAACAATCTTTTTTTAATTTTCCCCCTGTAATTTTATGTTAGTAATTACGGGCATAATAATAATTTTCAAGTAGTGAAATTAAAATAGTTAAATGACAATGATAATAGCAAAGTGTCTAAAACAATGTCATTGCTATTGTAATTTGAATAGGCTCTAATATAAAAATACACGGTGAAACTACTTTGGAGATGGATACTAAAGTCCTATCAGGCATTGTGGCAAGAGAATTGGGTTTAAAAGTGAACATTAGACTCTTTCTATATAAAGAGATGCTGGTGGTGATCAAAGTTATTCCACAGGAAAGCTAGTATCTTACACTCCGTAGTCTTGTTGTCAAAAGTACAGGGACATATGGTAAGATTTTCCACGAAATCAATTTAATATAATACATACTGCCTTAGGATCAGTGGTGGGCTTTCCGTCAGGTCCTAGGGCCCACCCAGGAGGTAGTGGCTCCTCCTTGTTGAACTGGCATTCAATCTGAAAAAATAATATTATAATTTAATTTCCCTATTTCAGAATGAGTAAATCTACACTAATATAATAAACAGGTAAAGTTTGTTTTTTTGTTTGTAAGAGGTAATCTCTGGAACTACTGGTCCGATTGGAAAAATTTTAGCAACAATAGAAAGCTGTTTTACTCCTGAGTGACATAGGCTATATTTTATGTACGCGGGCGAAGCCGCGGGCAACAGCTAGTGTGTTAATAATAAGGTTAGGATTTTGTTAGCTATATTTTCCATCATAATAATTATATTATCTCAAGTTGTGTCCAGTGCGATTATGTTTTATATTAACGCAGTTGATACGTTTATGACGCTCGGCGCCTCGACTGGCCCGCTCTAAGCTCTTAACCAATTAGAGAACAAACGCGGTAAACAGTCCAATCACATTAACATAAAAACAACTCGAACTCCGCATATTGTTTATTAAAGCTAAAGATACATTAGGGGACAAAATGTCCCTAAATTGTTCAATCTACTTCACGTGACACGAGACATGTTATTGGACAATTTGACAGCGTTGCCTGTCATGTGGGAGGACATTTTGTCCCTTGATGTATCCAGAAATTAATTATTATCATAAAGGGGCATCAAAGTCAATTTTTTTCTATCACAAAGTTGCCCGAAGCCAAGCAGATTTATTACTCCATTTCAAATTTATTCATTTACCTTTCCCATAGAGACACTGGTTGTGGCCATATCGACCACAAGTTTGTCACCACCAATCGCAGGAACAGCTACGCTTAAGGGGTTCGTACCCAGGGCACTCTAGAACAGACGACAGACGATTATATCACAAAATAAATGACGTAATAACAAATGTGGGTTAATTTTGAACTATCTCGTCGGTCTTATATTCACTAAAGTCGCTTCCTCCCTATGTAGGTATGCCTAGATCTTTAAAACTACGCAACGGATTTTGACGCGGTTTTTTTAATAGATAGAGTGATTCAAGAGGAAGGTGCATGATACATACGTAATATATTCAATATCAATACCCGTGACTTTCGGGGTGACCTTTTAAGAGGTCATGGGACCTCTTTCATATAATAAATAGTGATCACCACGAAGGTTTTAGTCAAGTAAGAATCACACACTCAATGGACTTATCCCCAAAGCCGACCTTTTGCAGGTTATCCACATAACTGACAAAGTACACGTGGCTAATGTACTCACTTGCGTAGACCTGGTGGGCACCATGACAGGCGACGTGTTGGTGAAAGCCATGCCGATCAGATCCTCGCGTTCAGCCAGCAGCGCCCAGTAGCCCGCCATACCAAAATGGTTGCAGCCTGAAAAACACATTTATTTATTTATTTTAGCATAATACGGCCAAAGGAAAAATACATGCCTTAAAAACGTTTTTGACTTAAAATAGAACAAAATAATAATATCTATAATACAAAAATGAATTCCTAGTTCCCTTGGTCATGTCCCGTGAATGGCTGGATTTTTCCATTTCACAATAAAATTTTTTGGCGTGTTTGTTATTGTCAGGAGAAGGTTCGTCTGACAATAACAAACACAATATAACAAAATATTTGAAGTCCAATTACGAAGATTCATCGGAAACTGTTCGCCGTAAAACGAAATATTATTTTAAAATAATGGAATGGAAGCCATAGGCTATATAAGCCAATCATCATCATCATTTTTAACCGAAAGACGTCCGCTGTTGAACATAGACCTCCCCCAAGTGTCACCACAACGAACTGTCCATCATGGGCAATCCGTTGCATTTCGCATGCAACGGATTGCCCCGAGCCGATCACTTGGTAATCGGTCCATTAGCGGGGAAGTATTCTGACCCTGGGTCAACCGGTATGCGGTTGCCACTCCAGAACACAATAAAATAAATGTATCAGTAAATTATAATAAAATAGACTCACTTTTCGCCGCAACCCATCCCACTCCAAACTGCTTGGCTTTCTGGATGGCCAGCTTCATGCAGAAGTTGCCCACAGTTGCGCCCAGAGCGTCGTGGCCATCCACCCAGGCAGTGGCTCCTACGTCCTTCAAGATCTCCGGCTTTTTGTCCGGTATGCACGTTCCATTATTGATATCATTTATGTAAAACTCTGTGGAACAAGTAGATATTATTTAAAATAGTTTCAAGTTTCAAAGCCCCGCCTAAAAATCCTAAACAAGTCACTGATGTAGTGATATTTATTTTAGTTCAACCATAACTGCATCAGACTGCTTAAACTTCAGTTTTCTCCGGTTGGGTTTATACCACTCTCCCTTTTTTAAATCCTCCGTCTACTCAAACCCTTCATTTAGCTAATCAAATCAAAAATTGAAGTTAAAATAATGGTTTTTATTTGAAAATGTAAGATTTTTTAAATATTCTGCCTATTTAATTTACCTAAAGACCCTTACGTAAACGGGCTATAAAAATTACATTTTGTTGGCATTTTTTGCTTTCCAGTATTATTGTGTATAAAATGAAGCTCACCAAGTCGGTTCAGTCCATGACTGTAATGTCCCACGGTGTCTGCATGCATCAGCAAGTCAGCATGGGCCTGCGCCTCGGACTCCGGAGCCCCGGCCGCCTTCAGGCAATCCACCATGAACCTTCGCACCTCCACTAGTTTTATCTCGGCCATATCTGTTAAAAATATCCAAAAATTTAAAACTTGTCATGAACTACACAACAATCTAAACCAATCAATTAGTTTATATTCATGGTTTATTAGTATATCTATTCTTGTATTCACTCTTCCTTTCCCTTTTATTGCACCTATCACTGTTTGTCTCTCCATCACCCTAAGGTTGACTGGTAGAAAATGCCTAAGGCATTAAGTCCGCCTCTGTACATATATACATGAAGTGATAAATAATAAATAAATCTAATGAAACATTTTCATTAGATCCTAGCCACCGCGGCAGGAAGCACCCCGGACATCTTGAGTCACAGGTCGATCCAGTCCCAGTCACCGTACTTATGGACTAACCTATATCCTTTCATCATCATCATCTTGGCGACCGTCCCGGTTGCACACCTTGGCTGTCACCTCGGTGCCCGGGGTCCGCTTTCCTACACAGTCGCCTCCACTTCGCTCGGTCTTTCGGCCTAACCTATATCCTTTACTAGCGATATAATAGAAAGACGATTATGCGATCGCCGGCGTTCGCTCGGGGCTCAAGAGTTAAAGATATCTAACACCCAAAGTTCACTAGTTCAAAATAATGTAATCAATGTTTTACGAACCATGTACCTAAGGCTCCACCAACGTGAAGATGCTTCCGCAGAGATCTGCACACAGCAGCAGCTACACTTGATTTGAAGATCAATGCACAGAGAGACATGATTATAGTTATACTTATAAAAGAAAGTTAGTTGTGATCCAGTGGGGTGCAGCTATACCTATGTAGAAAAAGTATTCTGTGACCGCAGCCGAGACGTATTCGCGGCTGTCAGAAAGTGCAATATAATACTTTGTGGTAGTCTTTGATTTTTTTCTAATTCATAGAAAATTATTAATTCCTCCTTGAAAAACAAAAAGGTTTGGGACGGAAAAATCAATTCTCAACAATCTCAATGGAAACAAAAAATGGTCAGTGTTATTATAGTTTTATTAAAGAGGGAATCAGTTCCTTTAATTTAATGAAAATGCTGCCGTAAATGCCTTTATCAATATTGAACGAATTTAAAAATTTGTTTCCATTTGCGACTTTGGATAAAGTTACTTTTTGATACAAAGAATAAAAAAAAACTAAGACAAGTATCGGTACCCAATTGTAAATTCTTACTAACATAAATGTATAGATCCCACAAGTTTATTCGATCTAGTATAAATACTTCGTAGTATAGCGTAACGTTGAGAGCAGTGGTGGCCGAGTGGTAACGGCCCCGACTTACGAGTCGTAGGTCGCGGATTCAAACCCAGCCAGGCGCATTACTTTGTGTAATTTATTTCATCACCACTGCTCTCAAAACGGTGAAGGAAAACATCGTGAGGAAACCGGCATGTCCTAGAACCAAAAATTCGAAGACATGTGACATCCACCAATACGCACTGGGCCCACGTGGTGGATTATGGCCCATTCCCTCTCCCAGAGAGAGGAGGCCTGTGTCCCTGCAGTGGGAACATTAAAAGGCTGATGATGATGATGATAGCGTAACGTAGGCATCGCGTAGCAACAGCGTAGCACGCCTACGCAGCTGCTACGCGGCGTCTACGCGGCGCATACGACGGAAAAAGCATAGTAAAATGTCTACTAGACTAGAATACATAAATTACCTTTACTTAAAAATTCAGGAACAGTAAAATTAAATTTATTAAAAAAAGAGAATGAGACGAGTGCAACTCTATCACACAAACAATTCACTGACACATATTATATCAGTTATATTTTATATTATTATAGTTTACATAACTGTATCGGTCAGTTTGTAAACATTTGAAAAGTTATTTAGTCATTTTAGTTTCGGTTGAGTTTTTTGAACACTGAACTTCAAGCTGATAACAAAGCCAAAACTTGCTTGGTATTGATTCAAAATAATACATATGAAATCACCTACGACACCTATAAAGCCTATAAAGCGCCGATACATTGGTATCAAATCAAATTTGTAACAAATCAGTTACTTTCGTACTGTCGTGACTATAATGTTCCCACTGTTGGGACTCAGCATAGCATAGGATATGCTAAGTGAATAGCTGTTGGATGCTACCTACATGCTCTCACATATTTACGAATATAAGAACCATAGGTTGATACAATTAGCTGTTTATCAACAATAATCAAACAGTGGATGAAAATAGAAACCTGTTTGATATATCTATGATAGAGACGAACGTAGGTAACGTAAACAAGTGTAGGTCCTCATCACATCCATCCTGCACTTCTTTTTAATATATTTTTTTAATCGGTAGTTTGATTCATGTACTACACAACTCTATATGTAGATTCATTGATAGTGCTCGCGTATGACCACTATCTCACCCACCATAAAACACCCCGTAAGCGTCCAAATCAAGCCCTAGTCGACGACGGCGCGCGCTATTCCCACGCGCCTGCTGAGGTCAAGCCTTAGCATCTGAAAGGAAGGCTATAACCCTGGTATGAAAGACAACGTAGCAACATTGTGGGTTTGTCATACAGTACACTATCTCCTGCACCAACCAAGAGCGGGATTTGTCATTGGATGATTTTTACTCATCGAAAAAAGGGTAACAATTAAGCAGCTTTTCCACCAGAGATGTACTATGCAGCTATGCTGCGAAGATGTATCAGCTAAGCTTCGAAACTATGTGACCGTTTCCACTGATACTAAGCTAAGTAGCGATGCGAGTATGATGTGCTATGACGTTGTGCCGCTACAACGAAGAGACGACTATCCATAGCACGCATCCTTCCATATAAAAATACCTATCTTAGTGGAATCCGCTACCTGATTCAACTAAGATATGTGAGTGTGAATGATTGGTGGATATCAAACTCATCCATACTCTGGTGGAAAAGCACGAGTTGAAAGTATTAGCATCTAGGCACCTACCAAAAACATTTCATGGTATGTCTACTATAATAATCCTTGCTCGTACCTGGTCCTACAAGTTGCATAGGCAGGTAGTAAATTGGTGCTTGGCTACAAAATTATAAGGAGTGGGTAGTGCCTGCTAATATAACCAACTTATGATAAAAATAAAAATTAAGTTCTGCTGTTCCTACCTAAACAATATCTACAATATTAACATACGGATTGATAACACTGAGATAACCGCTGCTAGATATAAATGTGATGTAACATAGTTAAAGATATTCCAACTATTCGGGAATCGTCAATATTCGGCTAAAAAGAACGCAGGATCAAACTCATAACCACGCGGTTATGTATTTCTGCCTTTAGGGCCTTTTTTATGGTGGGAAAATCATCTAAAAACGAATCCCGCCATTGGTTGAAGCGGGAAACATTGTCAGTCTCTTAGCCTTCATACCGAGGTCGGACCTTCCTTTCAGAAACCTGACCGAAGCCCCAGTAGGCTTAGACCCTTTTGCATAGTTCCTACAGTGTGATCCTATAGGGTTCCGTGTTTTTCTTTTTGAAGTATGGAACCCCGTAAAGGGCTTATTTTGAGGAGGAAAATCATCAAATATAAAAAATAGAAAATGGAAAATCCATGGGATCATAATCTCAGGGCAAAAAGTAGTGTATGTCTACCCGTGAGGCAAATTTATCCAAATCTTTCAGCCGTTTGAGCGACAAGAAGTAACAAACATATAAACATACACTCATAAACTTTTATCTTTATAATATTAGTTTAGTATGATTACAAAAACAACGGGACAGTGCAACTGAACTTGTAGTAGAGTTTTTTTTTTATGGTGGGTAAAAATCATCGAATGACGAATCTCGCTCTTGGTCGGAGCGAGAAACAGACTCTTATTGACTAAACAACCAACCCTGTTCCTTCCTTGCCTTAGTCCCAGAGCCCCGGTGTAACGCTTTCGCATCAACCCTCGGCCCCAGGAGGCAACTCGTGGCAGTGTTGGATGTTTATATGGACTGAATATAACTTAAAAGCTCCTATTATCGACCCCCTAAAATATGTACTCTATTAACGATCTAATTTTTAAATCATTAATATTAGACATAATATAGGGTTCCAGAAAAGTTATACCTTAAAAATTAGTTACGTATTTTTGTTAGTCAACAAAAAGAGTAAAGTAGTTATAACAAATAGCTGAAAACAGTCTCATTATAATAGAATTACGTAAATAACTGTTCAAATGTTTACAAACAGAACGATACCGTAATGTAAACTATAATAATATAATATCTGATAACATGTGCCAGTGAATTGTTCGTGTGATAGTGTGTGCTCGTCTCTTTACCTTGTGACAATAATTATAAGGATTTTAATTACATTATTCCTGGATTAAAAAAAAAGGTAATTAAAAACAATTGAACTTTGATGTTTTTGGGTACAAGTAAAGTAATACTAAAATCATTGTCTTGTTTATTTTTTTTAGTTTAGTTTTTCATATTACCATTCTCTATCTATTTATCAAGTAACAGATTTTTGGGTCTTAGTTGAAGTGGGAAGCTGCGCGTAACCATAGCAACAATATCAATTAATTTGCCGCGTACAAAACTATTTTACGCAGACGTATGATATTCTATTCATTTGCTTAACGTTTCGAAGATCACGTTTCCCCAATTTTTTTTAATGCTTTTTCGAACGTATGCGTGGCGTAGACGCCGCGTAGCAGCAGCGTAGGCTTCGTGCTACGTGATGCCTACGCTACGCTATGCTACGAAGTACCTAAAGCAAATAATCTAGTGGGACTATACATTTATATTATTAAAAATTACAATTGTGTATTTGACTTATTTTTTTTTTAACTAACTTTTCCTAAATCGCAAATGGGAAGTATTACACGATTTTTTTTTTGCAAAAAATTCGTGTAATATTAGTCCAGTCAAATAGCGAAAAAACAAAACTATTATAGAAACACCGACTTACGAGGTTAAATTTAGGCATTTTGCACTTTTTAGTGCACCTTTTACAGTAGAGTTAGTTATATTTTTTCTAGTATTGTACCGAAATAAGCACAGACAAATATCCAATTCTATGCGAGTGCTTAGATAAATAATCGTCCTAAGGATTGATCGATTTCCTCACTTTCCTAAATTTAGCCAACGTGACAAGGTCAATGGCTAATAGAAAAGCAATTATTTTTCAATCAATGTAAGTACATTTTTTCGATCGGCATTTTTCCGGTTGAGTGCAGAAATGGCATACTTTTTCCGTATTCTCTTGAATACATTATATAAATCGCTTGGTTTTCCTGGTGATAGTTAGTGTCTTAGCATCTCGCGTTACTTGTCCGTGGTTGACTGTCATTTGAGCACCGTCTCGTTTAAAGGGTGTTGGGAAAATGAGTAAAAGTAAGTGTTTTGTTTTTCCTTTGTTTATGCTATGAATACATTATTAGGTTTTTCCAATCTGACATAATCATAATTATAATAATTTATTCATTTGTTTAATATTGGTAAATAAGTTCTTAAAATAAATAAAAAAACACACAAATAAAATAATCAAAAACAAGGCAAGAAAATAATCTGTCTTCATACACATTTACAGCTACCCTCTCTAAAAAAAACTATCTCAACGCTGATCATTTTTAACCGACCTCAAAAAGAGAAGGTTCCCAGTTTGACCTGTGTTTGTATGTATGTTTGTCCGCGATTATCTCGCGTTTAGCTGAATCGATTTGTTAAAAGTTTTTTTTTTAATGTGGTTAAGATTGTTGAAACCACACCTTTTCCAATCTTTTATTCAGGAGATTTTTTTTCTCTATGAATAAAAAAAAGCTGATAATATTTATAAGAAGTTTATCAGTTGTCTAGTACTCATAACAGAAGCGCTGCTTAGCTTAAGACTAGATTTAGCGTTGTGTGATAATTGAGCAATATGTTATCATTTTATAGTACACTAGCGACCCGCCCCAGCTTCGCACGGGTGCTGATATTTATTTATTTATTAAAACTTTATGCACATAACACTGTACAAAGGCGGACTTAATGCCTTAGGCATTTTCTACTAGTCGACCCTAAATACTAAATACTAATACCACCCTAGGGTGGTATGCATGTATTATGCACATAAACCTTCCTCTTGAATTACTCTATCTATTACAAACACGGACAGCGGGAAGCGACTTTGTTTTCATTACATAGTATAAAACAAAATCACCTGTCCCTATGTATGCTTAAATCTTTAAAACTACGCAACAGATTTTGATGCGGCTTTTTTTAATAGATAGAGTGATACAAGGGGAAGGTTTATACGTATAATACGTGCATAATATATTTAATATCACCATTACACCCGTGCGAGGCTGGGCGGTTCGTTAGTGATATTATAATATTTTAATTTCAAAGACCCTGTACTAACCACAAAGTATTAACTTGCACTTTCTGACAGCCGCGAACGCTCGGTTGCACTATATTTACTATTCTCTTTAGTTGCACCCCACTGGATCACACATCACTTTCTTTATAAGAAATTCTATAAGCATGTCTGTCGGTGCGTTTATCTTCAAATCAGCTTCAGTGTCTACCTTGTGCAGATCTCTACGGAACCATCTTAACCTTGGTGGAGCATTAGGTACATGTTTTGTATAGCATTGATTATATTATTTTTAACTAACAATCCATACTAACTTCACACCAGCGTTAGATATCATTGAAATTATTGGCTTTTCTCTATAAAAGTATGAATTTATTATACACCAAAATTTTTGTCATACATTATTCTATGTATTGGTGAAAACTGAATGAAAATAGGTTCGACTGTTTTTGAGTTTTTCTTGTCCATACAAACAGGTAGGCGCGGTGAGGGAATTAATTCTTTATACACATGTAAGGACTTGGATACTCGGATTGTGCTATTAAAAACTTGTTTATTTGCTAGAAAAAGGTTTTAACTTTCGGCTACCGTAATCTACACTAATAATATAATAAAGAGGTAAAGTTTGTTTTTTTGTTTTTATGTTTTTTTGTTTGTAGGGGGTAATCTCTGGAACTACTGGTCCGATTGGAAAAATTTTAGCAACAATAGAAAGCTGCTTTACTCCTGAGTGACATAGGCTATATTTTATGTACGCGGGCGAAGCCGCGGGCAAAAGCTAGTTACAAATACAATTAAAAGACAATATGTGTTTGGACACCGGTGTTCTTGGAGCTTGATGAACTAATGATCTAAAACCTTCTTGGCATTATAGCCGTTCTAATAAAATTGTTTTGAGACAAATCTCTTATGCTTTTGTTTTTACTTTTGGCTTGCTTTAATACAACTTTATAAAAATCAGAAATGCCTGAGATACAACTAGAGGAGGTGCGGAGGTTTATGGAGGATTGCCTCAAGGCCGTCGGGGCTCCGGAGTCGGAGGCGCAGGCCCATGCCGACTTGCTGATGCATGCAGACACCGTGGGACATTATAGCCATGGACTGAACCGACTGGGTGAGCCTTAGTTTATTCTATACAAGGTATATCTTAGGCACGTTGTTTTTTATCATTATCATCTCTTCCTAGCAACGTATAATAAACGCACGTACGTTGGATAGCGAGCAATGGGTAGCTCGCTGTCTAATCGTTTGGTAACCGTCCGGACCAAGCTAGTCCTCGACGGCGCACTCTGTTCCTGCACGCCTCAAGGAGTTGTCAACAAATAGTAGAGACCCTGCAAAAAGGTCGAAGCCAACTGGGGCCAGGGTTCGCGTCTGAAAGGATTTTTGGTGCCAAATAATATCTAGCAATTTTATTTTCTTGCATTGTCATATAGCTTAGGTAACAAAATTTATTTTAGTACGACATTAGGTATATGGTATGGGTGTAGGTATTAGACCTACTACTACAAATTTATTTAAGTACTATATTTTAGTTCTTTTGAAACCGTTTTCCTCTTCAAAAAAAAAAAATTATAACGTCAAGAATATGATGCAGCTGATTAAACTAAAATAAATATGAACTGCATCAGACTGCCCAAAATGACTGGTTTCGGATTTTTGGTAATTTTTTGCGGTCAGGTCTTTTAACACTCAACCTATTTTTTATTTGTTTCACAGAGTTTTACATAAACGACATCAGGAATGGAGCGTGTGAACCGAACAAAACGCCGGAGATCTTGAAGGACGTAGGAGCCACTGCCTGGGTGGATGGCCACGACGCTCTGGGCGCAACAGTGGGCAACTTCTGCATGAAGCTGGCCATCCAGAAAGCCAAGGAATTTGGTGTAGGATGGGTGGCGGCGAAAAGTGAGTTTAATTTTATTATAATTTACTGATGTACGTGTGTGCGATTGTGTGGCGTCTATGTACCGGAAGACGCCTCGTAGGAAGTTTCCCACGTGTTGGTCGGATGAGACCTGGTAAGGGTCACATGAATCTCATGGATGTGAGACGCCCTGGACCTGTCGCTGTGGCAAACTCTTGGGAGAGTATGTTTAGGCGTGGAGGCGTTAAGTCTTTTGACTAATGATGATATGAAGGATGATGATGATTTATTTATTTCCCGCCTATAGAGTTTGTATACTGGTCTCGAGTGCTCGGATAGTGACAGTTGACAGATGTATACGCGGAGTTGAGTGAGCACATCTAATACGAGCATACCGCCCATGTCATTCTCATGGCCTATCTACTTATCCTATCTTACAGGAACAAATATTTTTACGCTGAAGTTTTATATCAGTATCTTCATAATTAGGCTAGGGATCCAAAAAACATATCTACAAACCAGAATTATTGCACTGACTGGAACTGGAATAATTTGCCCGCTGAGATTTTTCTTTGATATTTCATATGGTATTACCAATAACTTCAATATAACTGAAGAAGAAAGTGTATAGATGCTTGAAATGATACCTAGACCACTTCCTGGTTGGATCATTTGGCCAATACTGGTATGGACGTATTATTCCTCAGGATGCAACCATTTCGGCATGGCGGGCTACTGGGCACTGCTGGCTGAACGCGAGGGTCTCATCGGCATGGCCTTCACGAATACATCGCCAATCATGGTGCCCACCAGAGCAACGCAAGTGAGTAACCTTCAAATGGCTCGTGAGCTCTGAGGATATGGACCAGGGAGTGTGGGACCTCACCCCGGAACCCCTTCTGCCTAAGACACCTTTATCCATTATTTTGGGAGGAGTACGAGGGGGCAGAAGGGTAAAGAGTGAGTGTGCTTTCATGCTCTTGTCCCGTGTTATTTAGGGTCAGAGCAAAATTTTTTCTTCCATTCTGTTATATCGTCCGTCTCGCTATCACTAATTCCCATTTCTTTCACATCACTCCATCTGTTTCTTTGTCGTCACATAAAGAAACGAATGATATCAAAGGCTACTTACTATTCTTACTCTGGGGGTGAGAGACCCCCTTGATCTAACCATTCTTGTCTTTATGTTGTGTACATCTCGCATAGACCCAGCAGTTGCTCTAGTGAATATGAAACCAACAGAATAGTTCAAAACAAAACTATATCATTTATTTTCTGTAATATACATTTAAATATTATTCTAAAAATAACCTACGTTTAATAACTAAAAATACATTAACATTTATTTACAAATGATTTATTGGGCATCATAAAATTCATCTACATCGATATTAACGGGAAAAGTCCCCAGAACGCTAACAGCAACGCTGGATGGCAGTGCTCATTCGCTGTCAGAAATGAAGCCCAGCCCTCTGATTGGGCGAAAAAATCGACCACCTGTTTTCTGATATCGCGTACAACTAGATGAGCGCTCGAACCCTACGGACGTAGAGTTTCAACCCCAAACGGCTCAAATATATAACTTCCTTTTCTGTAATATAATCGTCTAAGACCCCATATGTTCTAGAGTGCCCTGGGTACGAACCCCATAGGCGTGGCGGCTCCTGCTACCGGTGGTGACAAACTGGTGGTCGATATGGCCACAACTAGTGTCGCTATGGGAAAGGTAAGTGAATAAACGTGTATTATTTTTTCTTTTATTTTAATTAAAGATAGAATAAATTAGAAGCAAATAATGAAGTAGTCTTAAAACCACATATATACACTTAAATAGAAAAAAAACTCTTATGAACTTCATTAAAAGTACCTATACTATGGCGTCAAAAAACTCTTCCGCATCGCTGTCGACTGGTAAAGTTCCCAAAAGGCTGGCAGCATTGCCACGTTGTATGGCAGTGCTTATTCTCTGCCCGAGGTAAAAGCCAAATAAAACGTGTATGGAATAAGAAAAAAGCTTGACTTTTGCTGTTTTTGTGATAGAAAAAAATTGGCTTGGCTACTTACTGGTTATATTGGCGCACACTTAATTATAATTGAGCCACAGATACATTAGGGGACAAAATGTCCTCCCACATGGTGACACGTGAATGCTTCATAAAAAGTTTGAAGACAAGTTTCAACGTTGCAGTGTCACGTAGATTGAGCGCAGAATGTTGGGCGACATCTTGTCCCCTAATGTACCTTAGATTTTTATCAACATTGTGCTGAACTGCTGAGTTCGAATAGCTTTTACGTTAAAGCGATTGAAACGTTAACTGCGTTTGACTCGCGTGGAACAAACTCGCACTTGTAATAATAAATAGTTTTTCTTGCTTATATTTATAAATAGCTGATTAACATGACTGATTATATTATTATGGTGAAAAATATAGCTAAACAAATCCTAATTTTTAATAACATATTTACTAATTGGGGTGTCGATTAACAGTTTTAAAGAAAACTCTGAAAATTAAATTGAAATTATATTTTTTCAGATTGAATGCCAGATCCACAAGGAAGAGCCACTGCCTCCTGGGTGGGCCCTGGGACCTGACGGAAAGCCCACCACTGACGCTAAGGCAGTATGTATTATATTGTTTCGTGGATAAACTTACCACACGTCCCTTTACTTTTGGCAGCAAGATTACGGAGTGTGTGATTCTTGTCTCACTAAAGTTCGTTCGTTCAATTTCTACTTTTAAACGATCACCCCGATCCTTTCATTGCAATACTTGTATTAACACGACTATAAGGCCTGTGCACACCATATGTTTTAAACGCACAGTAGGCGCGCGTTTTTAGCGATACAGGCGTGATACTCAAACGAATCAGATTTAGCCTATAATAATAATAATAATAATAATCGTTTATTTCAGGCATAAACACCCATACAGAAATAAAAAATTGTAAAAACATTCTGATTATGTAGGTATGTACAGGTACCTATAGTCATTTAAAAAAACTTGTTAAAAAAAAAAATTAATAAAATAAAATAAAAGGTTAAAGACATAAATTTCATAACAAGTCCTGTGTCATTTTTTGTTCCCGTTCAGGTGTACAGAAATCCAGTGCTTAAATATGGGATTAGCTAGGTTGCATGTAACTGCTTTCAAAATAATGTTACTGGAACGTCTCAAACTCTGCCAAAAAGATGCCACTCTCGATCTCATGATTGCGTAGAAGTCTGGGACCCTCGCTTCGGCAAACATGCTCGAGGCACTGCAGTATCTTGGTAGTTTCATAAGAGTTCGGTAAGCATCATTGTACTGAACCCTTAATGTGCTGTACATCTTTTTTGTGAAGTTGCACCAAAGTTGGCAAGTGTACATTGTCAGGCAATAAGCTCTAAACAATGTGTTCTTGACATCATTGGTGCACCTCACAAATCTGCGTGCGAGCATGTTACTCCTTACTGAGAGGGCCCTACGCTCTCGTTCTATGTCGCAGTCATCCCTGAGTCTATCAGTCAGTATGTGCCCCAGATATTTGAACTGCTTTACAACCTTTATAGTCGTACCGTTCAGTTTAACACTGGGTATATTCTCCGGACCAGCTCCAGATCTGAACACCATCGATTCGGTTTTGAGAACGTTGTATTTCAGTCCGTGAGCATTAGCATAATGCTCACAGACCGACAACAACCTTCTCAACCCTTTGATTGAGGGGCTCAGGAGAACCATGTCATCGGCGTAACTCAAGCTATTCACACAGACATTGCCTAGGTGACAGCCGACTCCAGTTCCCCTGAGTTCCCCAATCAGGTCGTTGACGTACAGATTGAAGAGATCCGGAGAAGTTAACCCACCTTGGCGAACACCACAATCTAGCCTATAATTGCTAGATAGAGTGTCACCCCATCTTACTTGATTAGTTTGGTTTCCGTACCAGTATCTCAACCAATCTACAAGTTCGTGCGATACCTGTGACCTTTTCAATTTGTCCCAGAGAATGTTGTAATTTACAAGGTCAAAAGCTTTGCTAAGGTCTAGAAAACAAGCGTATACGGTAGTTTTTCTGCTGGTGTAATAAGCTATTGTACTTTTTAGGCTAATTAATGCAGAGTCTGTTGAGAGCCCGGGTCGGAAACCAAACTGTGCATCATCAATTTTAATACATCTCTGCAGTTCGGGCTGTATGAGGCGCTCCAGCACTTTACCTATAACAGTACCGAGTGAGATTGGCCTATAGTTACCTGATGCACTCAAATCGCCTGTCCTGTTTTTGATAATTGGGACTACCATAGTTCTCATGAGGTGGTCAGGCAAGTAGGCATACTTCACACATAGGTTGAGAAAAACGCTTAAATGGTGATATAAATGACCACTACCCCAGATATATAGACCCCAGATATATAGATCTATAGACATCCTACAGGATAATAGCTCACTATCGACGCTTATTTCAAAATCGCGTGTCAGCAGAGCATATAAAAAACGTAGTGTGTATCTTTCTCTGTCTCTGTGTACTTATACTAGAGCCTACTTAAATTATAATAGCAATGACGTTGTTTCAGACACTTTGTCACGATTTGTGTTCTAGTTTTTAACTTTTAGGTATTTTTTAGCACTTTAAGGTATTGTAGTAAGGCAAAATGTCATAATTATATGATATGCATCCTTGTTAGTCATAGATTACGCGGCATATAAATTGAACTAAAATGGCGATTCTAAGTAACAGTATTATCTCTTTTTAAGGAACAGGTATGACAATCTTCGTGTTTCTGGTAACTGATAAGAAACCTTGTTACTTATTTCAGGCGTTCACAGCAGGCAAACTGATGCCTCTAGGGGGAGAAGAGAAGACCAGCGGGTACAAAGGATACGCCCTGGCTGCCATGGTAGAAGTATTCACCAGTGGATTATCAGGTCAGAATACATGATACACATTTCAGTCGCTCATCATAATCATTCACAGTCCGATTTCGTCTACTGCTGGGTACAAGCCCATCTTGTGTTGTACCAATCCCCAATTTAAGTTTCTGTGCCAATTTCATCCAGGTATCACCCATGACGGCAACAATGTCGATTGCCCTTCTCACCACTGGTTGTCGAACATTTCTGCTTGTGGCCCTTGGGCGCCACTCAGTAACTGCCACTCCACTTTGGTCCATTACGATTCGTCGGTGTGGCCATGGTCACTGCGGAAGCGACCGGCCTGAAAGCTGACCGCATCCCAGAGGGTTATGACCATCCCAATTTCGTGGAGATACCACGCAGTCTTCTGTCAAACAACGAGGCACGACGGCTATTTAGCGTTAAATTTAAAGACAATAATCCTTGTTTTCAACAGATTAGGATTAATTATAAACGTTTGTGAATGCTACAGGATCTTATATGACTCACAATATCCGCGGCTGGGAGACGGATAGTCTTCAAGGTCCACCGAACCTGGGCCAGTGCTTCGCAGCCATCAATCCTGAATTCTTCGCGCCGGGCTTCAAAGACAGAGTTGCCGACTGTCTTAACACTTGGAGGAATTTAGAAGCAGTAAGCATAAAATAATTTCCTGCACTTTATTGAACTGTTGGTAACAGTTTCACGATCTAAAGCGAGGTCTTACCATCCTCTTTAGCTGTTCTGTTTTGTACAAGAAAAGAAGTGACATATGTGTTAATATTTTGTGTGTCTCAAGTATCGGTTTTATCTGCCCTCAAGGCACCAGCCCAGCGTGAGATTAGGTGTGTTGGGAAGCAGGGGTTTTTGTTAAAATTCACTTCATCTGACATGTCCTACCGTGGTTGTATTTAAAAGATCGCTTTGAGCGATAAGCGCCCTCTTTATAACACCGTATCTACAAGTAGTTTTATTAGTAGTAGCAGAGATCGTTTAGTAATATGTGGAACATAGTATAAATCTCCTAATAATCCTCCTAAATAGATCGTACAACCAGACGGATGTTGTGTCTGGTCCTGGTAACTGCCCGTTAGTTATTTTGGGGAAAATTGAATATTATTATAATCTGTTTGTGCAGAGGACTTTAATATGACGATGCAAAATTTTACATTTTAGTTCGTAAGTAGTCTCATAGATATCCCTGAAATTCCTGCTTGTTATTGGCAACGGTGAACAGCAACAGCATATTCTATTGGTCTTTCGTACTTTGCAGGCTGATCCATCATTACCAGTCCTGGCTCCTGGCGACAAGGAGCACAAAATCGGCGGGTCTACCTTGGCAAAAGGGACAGTCAACTACCCTCCCAACCAGGTCGAAGCTATGAACAACTTGGCCAAGAGGATTGGGGTTCAACCTTTAAGTACTACCTTGGTCTGCAAGACCTGAGCCATGTATTCTTTTTTGTAGATTTCCGAGTCACCGAATTTATTGTAATGAGTATAAGTTGTATAAGTATTATATTATTTTAAATATAATTGTTTCTCATACGTTTATTTGTGGTTTACCTGAAGAGTAGCACTTTTTGTGAAAATAAAATCTTAACATTTCTTACCTAAACAATAATACGATGTTTACATATGTTTATTAACGTATGGGCTGATAATTAACACTAAGATAACCGCCACAAGGTCACGAGATATGGATGTGATGTAACATAATTAAAGATATTCCAATCATAGGCAATATTTGGCTAGAAATTTCTTTCTAAAAAAAAAAGGAAATTTTCTTTTGAATTTCTTCTTTTTTTTTCTTTTTATCCTTTCGCATGATATCTACCTAATATTGAATTGTGACAAATATATATATACCTAGTATTTTTTTTATTATCCCTTGCTGTCCCTTTGTTGGGCAAAGGTCTCCCCCAAGTCCTTACTCCTAGGTAAGCGCGCTCCGTTGTCGATGGAAAGCGACCATGCCGCTTTCCATCAGATGATATAGCGGTCAAGCGTGAACCTATAATCAATAAAAAAAGTCCTTCGAAATCTTCTTCTCCTGCGTCGTCTCCAACCAGTCCTCGCTGCTGTTGGTCACCAACCAACCTATGACAATGCAACAATTGCCAATTATGGCCAATACTTAGTACTTTGTAGTATTAGGAAATCGTGTAGATAAGAAGTATTCCTGATAACTATCTAACTAATATCCTGATAACTATTTACGAAAACACACATTCTATGTGTGTTTTCTTAAATAAGTAGTTATTGCCTATTATTCCAAAGAAGAACACCCAGTGACCGTCTTCTATTGAAACCCGTCGATACCCTATTTAATTCTTGTAAAACTGAGCAGAGGTAACCCAAAGGTAACGGCCTAACCGAGAGTTTAAACCGGTCAGGCGCATTGCTATGTGTAAATTATAATATTTTGTCACCACTGTTCTCAAAACCGGTCATGATAAACATCCCAAGTAGCTGCGGCATACCTATCTTAGAATAAAACAAAATCGAAGACATACATCAGTCCACCATCCCACAGGTTTTGCATAATGGATTACGTTCCGTTTCTTGCATAGAGAAGAAAGCTGGGTCCTAGCAGTGAGAACATTATAAGGCTTTATTATGTATGTATATGATTTTGAGCAGGTTATGCCTATAAAGCCATCAGTATTGTACCTACTACGTGTCTAAATAAAGCAGGAAAAAGCAGACACAATATCGTAGGCGCAATTTCCAGGAATACTTTTGTCTGTCCATGCACACACAGACATACTCCAATTTTATTAATATAAGTGCCGCATTTACACAGTCATGAACCATTCATCTCGTCGTGCGACGAACGAAACATTGGACCTACTTCAGCTTCACACAGGTGCAGTGCTGATACACCGTTAAATTTTGATCGTTTTAAAATCCCTTGAAGGGTCGATCCGGTACATGAAACACTATCGATTTGTAAAGTTAAAATAAAAAAATAAGCACTTTTTTTTTAAATTCGAATTCGTTTATGCACTTTCGAAATTGATTTTTTAAAGTAAATATCAGCTGGGCCAGTTCAATGACCTGTAGGTAGGTACCTACGCGGTCATTGACTCGTTTACTTAAAGAAATTATTTTTTTAAGAAAAAAAATTACTTTATTTTTTTATTTTATCTACATAAATCGATAGTATTTCACTTCGGAATCCATTGCGTAGTTTTAAAAGTCTAAGCATACATTGAGACAGACAGCACGAAACGACTTTGTTTTACACTGAGTAAGTGATTGGCGAGTCTGAACTTAGGCTCTGCGAATTTTGGCACTTAAAAACTCGTACTAAAGTAAAGGTTTTAAAAAAATAAATTCCAATAACAGTTTTATAACAAGTGCAAATTTCATTTATTTCTTTAAACCATTTATTTTTTTACGAGAGAACTTCAGACTCGCCAAGATCGCCGCAGGCGTACTCACTGTAGGTACGTGACGGCCATTCGCCTCATCTGTCACCATACGCGCGAATGTGTGAATGTGTATGTATGCGGCTCGAATGCTATAAATTGTCCGCAAACATTACTATCTGACCGAACAACGCTCACCAAACCGACTAATGACTTCACTACTTCACTCAGTTCACCAGCCCACGCCGTCGCGATCACACGTGCGTTGTGTCGATAAATACAACAGTTCAATTATTATTAAACTACTTAACAACCAAATATTAACATAACACAAAAACCGGCTTTACACGAAGACGGACCATTTTAGTTATGTAAGTATGCTAATAAAAACGCTTTTAAATGACAAACAGGTTACAAGGGCATGTTTTGTTTGTAAATAATAGCTATATGTATGTGTTATCGCTATGTTGTATGTCTTGATAGATATTAGTAACGTATATCAACGTAGTTAAGTGTTTGATATGAGTTTTTTTCAATATTTTTAACCGGCACATTGCAGTATTGATTTTCCTGTGAACTGTATTGTATTCATGTTTACTTCATTTCAAGTCGGCCTTGATTTTGTTCTGATGTGTCCGTAACCAGTAGGTTATGCAATAATACCGTTTATGCAACTATGTTGCAATTGTTGTTTTGTTTAAGCGATGTAATTTGTATACAATGTATTAGTGAGTTTACGGGAATTCGATGGAAGCGAAACGCATAGCAATCCTATTTACACAGTTCCTCCTATCCTATCCTAATCCTATTTATACAGTTTTCAATGAAAATATTTTTTCCTTAGCAAGCTTTTATAGCGCGGTATAAACCTGTATACATAAAACTCGTCAAGACGAATCACACGAGCCCAAAGTTGATAGGTTTGTGTCGTTTAATTACAGAGTGCCTATGGCCACCTTGAGGTTCCATCATGAAATCAACTTCATGACATAATAGTTTTGCATTGTCATCTGATTGACACATGCATGCAAAATTTCAGCTCAATGGGTATTCGGGAAGTGTATTTACAAGATTTGATCACAAACATCGGGACTGGTAAATAAAAGCTTGTAAAAAGCCTTGAGAACGCTGGCCACAGCCACAAAATCCAAATATCGCAGCCATCTGGTTAAATAAACCATCTGGTTAAATTGGCCATCCAATTGGACGCCTAGGGCGTTTGTTAGACGCCGGCATCCAATCAAATGACTGAAGAACAACTATCCATGTTGTTGATGACCGCAATGTTTAACCAGATGGTTGACGTTGTGTACCTAGTTATTTTGTTTAGAAGGGTAAATTTGAATCATTTGGCTGAGTCTTGATCAGTCATTTCGGAAGCGCAAGGCTATTTCCTTAGCGAGAACTAGTCGTAAAGGCGACGGTTAGGGGAGACCTATATCCAACAGTCAGGGGCGTAGCTACCGCCGTATCAATTATACTGGGCCCCCGCGGTACAGGGGCCCCGAACTAGGCAAAAATTCGCAACATGTTATCTACAACCGTCTCATAGGGCAGCTAAGCATCTGTAATAAAAATACTTTTTTTTTTATATGGGGCCCCCGAAGGACTTTTGATACGGGGCCCGTGTGGGACTAGCTACGCCACTGCCAACAGTAGACATCTTTTAGCTGAAATGATGATAATGAGTGAATTGAAGTAAAAAACTTCAGCCATACTATCTATTACACCTAATGCCCATACCACTAATCTATGTCAACAATCAATTTATTGATTTTGACGCGCCATCGGTGCTCATTAGCGCATTGGAATTCGATGCTGTATTACGTAACCGGGTTTGATTCCCGTACGGAACAAATATTTGTATGGCCAACAGATGGTTGTTGAGTGATTCATAAAAATCAAGAGTCTCTTTCATCTGGTTAAGCTTTTCTTTACGATTTGATATTTATGATTGTAAATGTATAAAAGGCGCTGAATTACGCCCAGTGGCTTACGGCACAAAATAGATAGGCACGAAAACTAAGCCAGATGAATGAGAAATTTTCTAAGATACAATGAAGTAAGTAACCTTAAAACTACATATATATATAAATTTAACAAAAAAACCTTTATGTATTAACTAAAAGTACCTACCTAGTCTAATAAGACGTAAAAAAACTCTAAACCCTGGGCTGGCTTTTACCTTAGGCAGAGAATACAAATACAGCATGGTAATGCTGGCAGCCATTTGGAAACTTTACCAGACTACAGCTATGCCAAAGAGTTTTTTGACATTCTCTTGATTTCAAAGAATCACCTGTTCGGACTCAGGATATCTTGTATATGTTACCGGCCAAACCCGATTTCAGGACAAACTAGTTTGGCCTAGGCTAAACTAGTTCTTCCTACACGCGATAGGATAAACTAGTTTAGCCTAGTTCAAACTAATTTGTCCTAAGCCCGATAGGATAAACCAGTTTAGGCTAGGCCAAACTAGTTGGTCCTGATATAAATGAACACACTCTAGGATAAACTGGTATGGTCTAGTCTAAACATTCTAATATATCTAGAAAATCAAAATAAATCGATAAACTGAATAAAATACTCCGTAATCGGAAAAATAATCAATTTTATTAAACTGTAATGATTCGTTGTTAAAAGTTATATAGTCATATATATATGACTAATGACTACATTATGCACCCACGACACTGGAGCAATTCCTAATACGAGGTAACATTTTTTTTAAACAATTTTTAATTTACCCTGGCGAGCCTAAAGTTAGCCTCAGCGAACTTTAGCGGTTTTGGACTCGTACAAAAATAATGGATCAAATGAATGATGATGAAATGAAAAGATGATTGCAACCCCATGTTATGTCCAGGTAATCTCTTTCCATCCCAGGTTGCCTGGAAGAGATCGCAGAATACAATAAAGCCGCCTATTGTGTGTCTCTATTTTTGAGGCTCTAAATTTGTATAATATGTTGTATGTTGGTGTACAATATAAATAAATATAATACTGCACCAAAAGTACTAGCAAAATCATCATTTACTAAACTGAAATCTATTGATATATTTAGGTGCCTTCAAGGCTAGAGTGAATAGGCTCTTAATAAACTAGTGCGCCTTACCATCAACGATTGCATCACTGCTTACCATCAGGTGGGATCGCAGTCAAGCACGCTTGACTGCGATCATTTATGTATGCTTATATCTTTAAAAGTACGCAACTGATTTTGATGCGGCTTTTTTAATACATAGAGTGATTCAAGAGGAAGGTTTATACATGCATAATATATTCAATATCAGTACCCGTGTGAAGCTGGGGCGGGTCGCTTGTTTAAAAATTATAGTACATTTTGATACAAGTGCAGGAAGTTTGTCATTGCGACCGAGGCGAAATTCGCACGAGCCGTAGGCGAGTGTGTTATGGAGCCGAGGGCTGCAATGACAAATCTGCACGTGTGTCAAACGACGTTTTTCAATACACTTACGACTTGTGATATAAAGAAAGAAACAAACAATATTTAGTCGTATCACAAACATACAGTAGAAATATAATAATAAAAGCATTCAAATCTGCTCTGAACAGTTTGGTTCTAATTTCGTGGGGGACGTCCAGCGCCTCGGGGGGACGCCTCGCGCCTTATTCGATAAACTAAGTTAAAAAAAATAAGCACTCTTAACCGTGACGATAAGGAAGGAATAAAAAAGCCCTTGTTGTGATAAACTCAAAAAAGCACTTGGGTGATATACATGCTATATTGAACCTAATAGGAGTGTGATAAGTGGCAGTTTTCGAGTAAGTGTATTGAAATAGTACATTTTGATACAAGTGCAGGAAGTTTGTCATTGCAACCGAGGCGCAATTCGCACGAGCCGTAGGCGAGTGTGTTATGGAGCCGAGGGCTGCAATGACAAATCTGCACGTGTGTCAAACGACGTTTTTCAATACACTTACAACTTGTGAAATAAAGAAAGAAAGAAAAAAAATTAATCGTATCTCAAACATACAGTAGAAATTTAAGAAATATATAAGTATAGCATTCAAATCTGCACTGGTCAATTTCTAATTTCGTGGGGTCGTCCAGCGACTCTGGGGGACGCCTCGCGCCTGGTTTGATAAACTAAGTAAAACAAAATAATCACCCGTGACCGTGACGATAAGGAAGGAATAAAAAAGCCCTTGTTGTAATAAACTCAAAAAAGCACTTGGGTGATATACATGCTATATTGAACCTAATAGGAGTGCGATAAGAGGCAGTTTTCAAGTAAGTGTATTGAAAAAGCATTTGTGATGCTTGCTAGATTAAATTTTAACGAGGAAAATCACGTTTTTAAATTAGGACATCATGAATACTATAACATTTCAAATGAGAATAGGATCGATTGCCGTGTTGTGACGTCACTATTTACTGTCAATTCAAGGAAAGAAAATTTTTAAATTTAATTTATTTACGAACTTTGAACGAAAAAAGTTTAATAAGAATCGTTTTTCAATACACATCTCTGAGTTCTTCAATGTTGGCAAAATTTCTTCGATTTCGACAGTATGAAGTGACGTCATAACATGGCAATCGATCCTAATCTCATTTAAAACGCATAGTACTTAATTTTTTTTTTTATAATCATGATAATATGTACTTTAAAAGGCGAAAATTTGTGAGTAGGTATGTATATGTTGGTTACGCCTGCACACTTGAACAAAAACTTCGAACTTCGATGAAACATTGTACACAAGTAAACCACATAAGTACTAGAAATTTTTGCCGGGAGTATATACTGTCCCTTAGATTTTCTGTTTTACTTTTATCCAAGCGAAGCCGCTAACAGCTGCTAGTGATATATATAAACGCTCTTACGAGTATGAGCGTACTACTTGGGGTACTACCATCACTGTCAAAAACCGGGCGACCTATTTATTAAGATAATTCGTTCGTCCGACAAACGTTTTGGGAACACATTCATTGTGCGTACAAGGAATGGAAATCCTTGCAATAGTATGTGTTTCCTGATAATTACAACTCGGGAATCTTTAAATCAAGAGTGAATAGGTTACTTTTAGGTAAACGCGCTCCATCGTCGCAACGTCAAAACGTTGAATGAGAACATCGTGAGGGAACAGGCATGTCCTAGGATCAAAAATTCGAAGACATGATGTGACATCCACCAATCGGCACTGGGCCCGCGTAAATTACGACCCGTCATTCGGGATTCGTCATTCGATTATTTTTTCCCACATAAAAAAAAAAACAGGGCGAGCGGATTCGAGCGAAATTTCTACATCACTAGCAAGGAATAGGAAATCAAAAAACCGAAAAATTCACCTCATAATATAAATTAATGGGCTACCTATGACTAATTCTGACATTATGACTCTCAAACGAATCTGTCGAAGCCTGTCATCTAATCCGACTATCTCCATTACAGTTGCAGCAGAACTCATGATGGGCAAGGTAGTAACGGCTGAAGCTAAGCGGTTCATGGTGGACTGCCTGAAGGCCGTCGGGACAGCCAGCAAGGCGGCTGAGCAGCAAGCCGAACTGCTGATCCAGGCTGATAGGTTTGGACACCCTAGCCATGGACTTAATAGGTTAGGTGAGTATGGTGGAAGGTTACGAATAGTTAGGAGATGTCATGAGAGCAGTGGTGGCCGAGTGGTAACGGCATTTATTTCATCACCAGTGGTCTCAAAACGATGAAGGAAAACATCGTGAGGAAACCGGCATGTCCTAGAACCAAAAATTCGAAGACATGTGACATCCACCAATCGGCAATGGGCCCACGTGGTGGATTATGGCCCATACCCTCTCCTAAAGAGGAGGACTGTGTCCCAGCAGTGGGAACATTAATAAGGCCGATGATGATGATCATGCAAGAAAAAATATTTTTTTTTGGTGGCAGTGTGTGGTCACATTATTTGCGAAGAGAATGGTTCCAGAGTCAAGAAACTTTAGAACGCTTACCACGTATCAAAAGGACTACTGCCTGCCGAGATAGACCAGATGACCCGGTGTACGTCATTCCCTCACCGGGTCACCGCTAGATGGAATAAGGTCAGGCCCTATCTTTGTGGTGATACTTGGGTAAGCCTACGTCTAGTAGAGTATTTTTTTCAATTAAATGAAAAGGGAAGAAGAAGAAGAAGAATCAGACAGTTGAAAAAAAAATTTTAGGAATAAAAATAATTCTGCTTTTTCTTCTGTAAGTGATTTTCAAACCAATCAGCGCAGGTTTTTTCATCATACGTTCCCTTCACGTTATTAATGTATGCGTCCAGCCTGATATACACAGATTTGGTCACCGATATCAGCTGCACTTATTGCTTTTGATTAAATTTAGCCACTTAACCACGGCCGGAAAGAGCATGTAGCCCTTTCAAACGACTGCGACTGCGGTGAAAACAAATGACAAGACTTGTTAAAGTATAGTGATGTCAAGTTATATTAGAATAATCCTTGGTCACTTTACCCGAACTCACTTCAACCAATTTCCTATTTCTCCATCCTCAAAGTAATTTAAATAATTTTCAGAAATGTATGTGAACGATATCAGAAGCGGTGCATGTGAACCTAACAATGAACCAAAGATACTGAAAGAGACCGAAGCCACAGCGTGGGTTGATGCCAACAATGTACTGGGTGCCACGGCCAGTCACTTTGGCATGGACTTAGCCATCAAGAAGGCACAGAAAACCGGCGTAGGATGGGTGTCTGTCAAAGGTAAGAAATTCGTTATTCGTCCTTTTAACAATCTCCTATCAGATCTGAAAATCTGTATGGTCTTTTCTTCAAAAGACCATCTTAAACTTTGCATGATTTGACCAATACATATATACTGTATGAACTTTGACCTCTGCGTTTGTTCCTCAAGGAGTTGTCAGCAAACCGTAGGGACCCTGCAAAAGGGTCGAAGCCAACTGGGGACAAGGGTTCGTATCTGAAATGAAGGCTCTATCCCTGGTATATATGGCGACGGAGGAATGGGGTAGGTTGTTTGGTCAGTCTCCCCGAAAAAATTCTGAGTTGATTTCGGTGTCTCTTCTCATGGCAGTCACCTAGGAAACATTTCATCTAATTTAAATTGACGAAAAAAAAATGACGTATAAAAGTATTTTATAAACCCATTTGCAAAATAAATATCATTTATCTGGAAATCAAACTTTACTACGTCAGAGAAGGGTTCATCGCTGCGTAAGAACCTCAGAGAAAAAAACGGATACTTACATGATTTTTTCTTCTTCTTCTTTTATCCGTTGTCACTTTGGGGTTGGAGCAATCGAATTATTGATATCTTCAATAATGAGAACAACTGCGTTAGAAGAAAGCAAAACCCAAGAAATTTATTCAGACTGTCTGCAGAATATACAATCTGCCCACCCTATTCCTTATTTCTATTTGAGCTTGCAGCTCAACTCGATGCAGGCCCACCAGTAATGACTGACCGTTAGCTTCTTAATGTTCCAGGTTCCAACCACTTCGGCATGGCAGGGTTCTGGGCGCAGAAGGCTGCAGACCAGGGTCTCATAGGCTTGGCTTATACAAACACCTCCCCGCTTCTTGCACCTACCAGGAGTAAAGAGGTCAGTCCCCATAGATTCTATACGAGGTGCAGTTTTCAATCGGCATTTTAGGAGGCTGTTTGTAACAACCTCCTCAAAATTATCAAATAATCGTCTTAAAATGCAATACCTACCTGGTCAATAACGAATCATGTTCGTTATAATAAATTACACCAAAGAATTAAAAATCGTTAAGAAAAAAAAAAGGAGAATCTACCTTAATAAACCCCTTCAAATAGCAGAATCACCTGGTTGCAAATTATCGCGCATAATCTCCCTGTGTTGGTTCATACCAACACAGGGAGGAGGGAGTCTCGTAGAGGCTGTTACACTCATGTGTAACAGCCTCTACGAGACTCCACCCACTTACTATACGTAACGCTTTTTTCTATTTGCTTTTACAGTTGCCCCCTTTTAGGCCCGGGTGATTCTTTTTCAGAAATTCACCGCAGCCCAAGCGGGAATACTGTCCGTGTCCCTGCGGTTTTCTTGATTCGATGACTCAGGCTCGACCCGGAAGGTTACCGGACGGCCGTAATTTTCTGAAAATGATACACCTCCAAAGACGACTTCTTTGAAGGCTTGAAGTACATATAATAAAATATTTCTCAGCGTCTTTATTATAAATAAATACCCGATGCTAACATCTATTTTTCTGTTTCCAGGCAGCGTTGGGAACTAATCCCATTGCTTGTGTGGCTCCAGCTTCGCAGAATGAGTCTTTCTACCTCGACATGGCTACTACTACGGTCTCCGTTGGAAAGGTAATAAAATATTTGATAAAATCGCACCTCAATAAACTACGAATCTCTGTATTAGACAAAGGACAAGACGGTTCTTCTACAGTAATACTGAAATTTCTTAAAACGGTTCACTATTGACACACATACCAAATATCTTAGGTCATCGGAAAACTTGGGACTGGAGATGCCAAGCCACTCCTCCAACTTTTATGGTAAGTCGTTTACCGTTCAAGCAGTGCGGCTATGGAACGAGTTGCCCGTGTCGGTAAGAAAGGCCCAAACTTTGACAACTTTTAAAAATATGGTCAAGGAACACTACCTCTCCTCTTGAACGACATTAGGTACATATTTCTCTGCTTTCATATATATATATATGTATATATATTATGTATTTGTATATATTATATATTTATATACCTACATACGTAGGTATATATTATTTTTGTTAGTTAGTTAGTTTATTAGTTATGTATTGTATATATGTAAATAGTACGCCACGAACTACCCGTGTATCTTTCTCCTCTGTCAAATCCATCCAAAGGTTGTCTTTAAAAAATCGCTTTTAGCGATAAGACCGCCCATTGTAACACCGTAGTAATTTTTAAGTGTCCTTATGTACCAAGTTTTGTTTATGGTGTACCTACAATAAAGAGTATATCTATCTATCTATCTATCTATCACTATCCATCGACGGTCGCTTACAAGGCCTCATAAGAAGACCCAAAGTCACTCAAAGGGTAATAAAAATTAAACTGTTTATAATTATTTTGCAGATTGAAATGCAGCGCCGTAAAGGGGAGCCATTGCCGTCCGGCTGGGCGCAGGGACCTGATGGGAATGAAACAACAGATGCTGAACTGGTATGGTCATTATTTTATACTACGCCTACTATACTAGCTCTCAGTTAATTTAAAACAGAATACAAATATCCGGCCTGTCTAAAAACTGTATAGTTCTTTGAAGTCTAATACTAAAACCTATGAGAAAATCGCTGACGGGACACGGATGCTTAGGGCACGGGTACGTTCCTGCCCCGTCCTTGGCACAGCACCGGTGTGTGCAAATAAACCTTAATAAGTAATAAAACATATGTATAAAAACGGCTATCATCTATTATTGGATAATATGGTTTTCAGGCATTCAAAACCAGCTGTCTGATGCCCCTGGGCGGTGGAGAGCTGACGTCAGGGTACAAAGGGTACGGACTAGCGGCCATGGTGGAGCTGTTCTGTGGAATATTGGCAGGTACGCACTAATTAGGCTATCGCAGTAGTATTTTTTGGTAGGGAAATTTGGCCGACATGAACTGAGGCCTTACCATGGTCTCTTAAAGCGATCCACTTGACGGCCAGAAATGATCTCGTAAAGGTCGAGATTCGAACATTATGGATCCAGTAGGTATGTGGATGAACATATTGTGAGATTTTTGGTGGTCTTAATTTAAAAAAAAAATCTTAACTTTTTAATTTAACAAATTGGAACCCGGCTGAATGGGAAGTAGCCTCAAAATAAGTAAGTATTTGTTAAGGCTACTGCCTAAGCTTGCTAACTTACCTATACTCGTAATATGGTGTGTTATACGAAACGGCACCGACAGATGAACGTTGGTTTTGGGCCATTGTTATGTATTGAAAGCTTGAATCGTTTTAACTCCATCAGGAGCCAACTACGGCCACCACGTGCGGTCCTGGTCTCACAGCGGCGCCGGTGGCCCAGCTAACTTGGGTCACTGCTTCGTCGCAGTCAACCCCGAGTGCTTCGCGCCTTGCTTCGGAGATCGCATGGCTGATTGCGTCAAACATTGGCGGGAAATGGAGCCCGTGAGTTACATTATTATATATTTTGCAAATAATTAAAATAGGAACTACACTTCATACTAAAAAATCCCTAATACCATTAACAATTCCATGGTGGAACTACTGTTGATTTTTATTATCACTAGTTGCATTACATTTTTTGTTATTATTTTAGATTAGACACTTGTGAATTTTTGTTGGGGGTGGAAAAACACTAAAGGTAGAAACACTTTAAAATTTTTGAGAAGTTGAAAAACGAACACAAATAGTAACAACATAAAAAAATAAAGGGGAAAAACACACCTTAAGAAGAAGAAGAGAACGAGATGCAAAATTTCTTATGACTTTATGCCCTTCCTGTTTTCAGACGAACCCTGACTTGCCAGTATTAGCTCCAGGAGACAAAGAGAAGCAGGCAGCCGCGGAAACTGACGCCAGAGGGTACGTGACGTACGTCAAGCAGCAGATCGAGTCCTCTGCCGCTCTGGCCAAGAGACTGAACATAAAGCCTATGGAAGTGAACATGAACTAACAATAACCAATAATTGTGAAAATAGTTTATTTAGAAGAGCATTTAATACTTGCTAGGATTGTGGGATATTGTTCCAAAGAATTATCGTGGCTATAGAATGAAAAGGCAACAAAGTTTTTTTTTTTTTTGTTAGGTAAAAATCATCCAATGACGAGTCCCTCCCTTGGGCGGATCGGGAAACAGTGTCAGAGTCTTACTGACTAAACAACGTACCCCGTTCCTTCCTTGCCTTGATCCTAGGGACTTGATAATATGCTTTCGCATCGACCCTCGGTCCCAGGAGAGGGGAACATAGTTGCATTTAAGTTAGCCAAAGTCTGGACGTCTACTCTCTTTCTCCGAAATTTCGTTGTCATGAAATTTCGGAAATTAAGGCTCGGCGCAAACGGACCGCCGACTACAGCAAATGATGACTATCGCGCGCTACTGCCACATTTGTAACAATAGGTATAAGGAACGAGCGACAGCCACTGGCGTTTGGAAGCCACCACATTGTAAAACCCATTCTCTGCTACGAAGTCTTACGATGGACTTTGTTACGGAAAGTTTACTAGCGCATGGTGGTTTAGTAAGGTGACGCGAGCCATATGTAGAACTATCTAATCGTTGACAGTTCGTTTGGTGTAGCAGCGTGACGGTGGCGAGTGTTGGTTTGTGTGTCCCATAGCGACCAAAAGTGGCAAGTTACGGACGCTGGTGTAGCGAGTGGCGGACACCGGCGACACGTGTGTCGCGTCGTATCCAAAATACTTATGAAAAAGTGTATGATGTCGTTATCGATAGCCACTAGTGACTGGTTGGTTGCCACCTTTGCTCTGAGTCTAATTAAAGTGACACGTGGTAGGAAACAAATCGAAACTTTATTTTTCGGAGAAAGAGAGTAGGGCCCCTGATACGTCCAAGCAAGAGCTAGAGACCCGAGGAGAGAGCTGTTATTTGATAATTTACAAACATAGAAAGTGTAAAGTAAGTTTGATTATAATTTAATCGTCTTTGATGCTAGAGTGAGTATAAACTAGTGCGCCTCATCATCAATCGTTTTGCACGGATATTTTATGTGCATATGTAGCATATTTTACACTTTACAAAATATTTTTTTCCCAATTTTTTTTGTGTAAATAAACTCTATTTCTTTCTTTTTTGTCTTTCTTTCCGCTAGGTGGGATTGCTCTCAAGCACCTGTTTAAATTAATCTAAAAATGCACAGTATGTATATGAAAATACGAAAAACCGCATGAAAAGATAGATTGTTGTTTAACAAGTTTATCTATACATGTACAAGAAATGTCAGATATTTGATATTGGCTGTAACTCATCTGTGTTTCTTAAGTTGTCTTTTGCGTTCTGTACACGAAAACTCTAAAAATCCCGCAGAAACTATAGCTGTAAGAGCCTCCGAGCCTTTTCGTTACAGTCTGTTATTATTGCATATGTTATTATTATCTTTTTGGTTGTTAAAAAAATGTTTGGCATGCAAATGATGATGTTGTTAAAACTACAAACTACACAAATAAGCCCACTTATTCTCTAAAAACATAGCCTTTAGCGCAGCGCTGGCCCAGTGACAAATAGGTATAATGCGTTCCAAATGAGATTTACACGACACGATTTACTGACAAATCGAAGCATGCAATTTTTAAAATCTAATTAGAATCCAGTTCTTTAATTTTTCTCATCTCTGAGTTCTTAAATTTTGACAAAATTTCATCGATTTGTCAGTATGGCATGACGTCACATCCCGGCAAGCGATCCTATTCTTATTTGGAACGCATAGTACATTGGATTTGTATGTGATGAGGTATGTACTTATTTGGATTTCTTCGCTGCGGCCAGCGCTGCGTTCAAACCTGTTTTCTTAGAAAATAGCACTCCAGGGTTTGACCATCCAGTCTCCTATCTGCCCATGTTCAGTGACTCTTGGCCTGTAACCTTTCGAATACCTTAATTAGAGACATAATAGAAAAACAGTACGTGTGCGAACGCCGGTTTGCTTGGGGCTCAAGAGTTTATTAAGCAGGAAGACAAAAGCATAGTCATTTGGAGGTATGCGGGCAGAGAGTAAAGTCCCACATATTTCCGTTGAAAAGGGAGGTTCCTCCGACCAGACAGGTGATATCGTCTGGTGGGCTACTGCCCGATAGTTGACTTCGGGCTGTCGTATATGTTCTAATCGCGCGGAGAACTTTCATTGCGCGATGCAGGATTCTCGTAGTTCTTATGTGGCGTCATAGATGGCGCTACAGTCATTAAGATTTTTTTTCTTTTAAATTAAATGTTTTTAAGTTTTTTTTTTCACATTATGTAGGTAGTGCAAGCGTACAAGGTCAGAAAAGTGTTCGAGAGATATGTGCGGCCAGTTATCGTAAATAGTTGGGTTCCGCGACACAGACTTGACTACATCTCGACGCTAAGTCACGATGCTGGTCTGGAAGTGTATATAGATATCTAACTGTTCCGAAACTTATGTAGAATGAAGATAGACACAAAAAACTTCAGAATATGCTCTGTAAAGCCAAAGCGGGTTGCTTACCGCCCAGCTTGATACGACAAAACTAATAAATTGTGGCGGGAGTGATCTGGCCCACTTTTCCCCACTAGTGCCAAAAGCAATAAATTGGGTGCTTAGAAGCGGTAGTGATAAGAGCGGGTTTTCGAGTGAAAAATATTTGTACGAAAACAGTAATTACGTTCTTGCCAATAACGTAAGTAGTAGTTAGGGTTGCCACCTTCGTTTTTTTGCAGTTACAGTACATTTGTTTTCGGTAAGAATAAAAAGTACATAGTATCAAAATAAAGTACAATTTATTTTTCCTATATGTGTATTTAAAATACGAAACGAATGCAAGCAAAAATAAACTTAGCGATGGTCAGGGGGAAGTGTTTTCGATGGTACAATACTTTGTATACTTTATTAATAGTACGAGTGGCAACCCTCGTCGTAAGTCTATAGTTTGGGACCACACATCTGTGATAACTATTGAAAGTGCCTTGAAAATGATGCGGAATTGTGAATACCTTGATAACATATGTATGTGCCTAAAGGTCCTGATAGACCTGAGCATTCACTTGTAACAGAACATCGAGCATTCGCCATTTTTAAATTTGTCGAACTGAACAACGAGCCGAGCCAAGCTTAGAACCAAACATTGCTACGAACATTTTCATAAGCACTCTAGCGAACGAACTGTCCTTCTCTGCAATGCTCGCCTGAACGCTCGATAGAACACTTGATAGAATGTTCGCTAACACGCTCTCGTTATTTTTCTGTAATGTAACATTCGCAAGAATGCTCATTACAAGTGAATGCTCAAGTTCATCAGCATTAATAATTAAATGATGTTATTCTTTTAATAAAAATATGACAAATATTGTTTTGGTTTATTTTCATACCGTTATCATGTCGCCAACAAAAGTTTATCTTGTTGAAACAAAAGAAATCAAAAAAGTTTTGAAATCTACATCTACACTAATATAATAAAGAGGTAAAATTTGTTTTTTTTATTTTTTTGTTTGTAGGGGGTAATCTCTGGAACTACTGGTCCGATTAGAAAAAAATTAGCAACAATAGAAAGCTGCTTTACTCCTGAGTGACATAGGCTATATTTTATGTACGCGGGCGAAGCCGCTGACAAAAGCTAGTAAACAATATTTTTGGAAGAAATTTTACACACGAACTTTAGAGCTGATAACGGAGAATGCCTCTCCAATTAATCAATTACCTCGCTAATACTACCCCGGTAATTATCATCAGCTTCAGAAGAGGGGTGTGCGGAACAAATAGCAAAGTCCCGCTAACCTTCATTGAAAAGGGAGGATCCTCCAGACGGGTGTTATTGTTTGGTGCGCTACTGCCCGATAAATGATTTCGAATGAAGCCGGTGAGAACCTCTTCGTAAGTTCTTAGCCTAAGGACTCCTGCAACATAAATAACAATAAAATAATTGTTACTATTTTGGTGTACAATAAGGCCGCTATTGCATACGTTACGCTACTCACGCTACGTTACGTTCGCGTACGTATCCCTTAGGTTTTACGAGCGTTGACGTCTCGGTAACACCGTGTCTGCGCAGCGTTGACGCGCTGCAGACGCGACGTTAACGTCGTGAGATTCTAGTGATAAGGCTACGTTAATGTTTGTCACGCGACGACACGAATGACACGATGTCAACGTTACGTCGTTACGTCGATAGCGGCCTTAAGATTATTCTATCTATCTATCCAACATAAACACAAAGAAGAATTGAAAACAATAATACAACTCTTTTTGAGTTTGCATTTGTCTTATAATAATCACTTACCATGTAGGTTGAACACTATAAAGCCAGTCAAGTTTCTGCAAAACATGGTCGCTAATAATGGGCGTCCACTAGAAAAAAAAAATATTGACAAGCCTTGCTGACAGCAGAGAAGACATGACAGCACTGAGCCTCTGAACTGAACACGCCTCTGAAACTCTGAACTGCCTCTGGAACCTTTTGCTTCTTCCAGCCTCTCGTTCCAGTTACCTTTGAATAAGGAACCGTAGCGACTTCCCATACAAGAAGTTACTTTTCCCAGAAATAATAGTATTGCTGTGTGATTGTGTGTGTATCCATTGTATAATTGGTGACTCCGTGTTAAAACTGCAAAGAAATCAGCTGTAAATTCACAAGGGCCCTGTGCAGGTAGACGTTCCTAATAAAGTAATATTCTTCTAATTCTGAAACATCTTTTCTTTCTTTAGCTCAGTAGACTCAGTATCCGGGAATTTTCAAGTAAAAAATAAATAGTAGTAGGTACTTCTAGATAAGCGCTCCATCGCTGCATCGTCGACCGCATCGTCACTTTTCACCAGGTGAGATAGCGTCAAGAGCGAGCGTATCAACAATAAAAAAGTATCCATAATACAGAGACTTTGGGCGCAACCACGAAATAGATAATGAGTTAGGTAAGACGAAAACACACGTTTCTTGTACAACTACAGACACCACATGTCATTCGCGTGATATGGTTTAGTTCAAGTTGTTTACACCAAGAAAGACATAGCCTGGAGACGCAAACTGCGAAACTGGGTAATATTTGCCTCACCTGCACCTTTTAAAATAACGACTAACTTTTATGCTCATGAAACTATATTTGGGTTCAATTTGGGGTTTATTGAAATCTCAAAAAGGTTCCTAAACTTATGGGAAAAGACCAAAGAGGTTGAACGGTTTATCTTACTAAAACCACCGCGGTAATCCTAATTTACACATAGAACGGTATCGGTAACCTGTTAAACAGCACATTAAATGTCTGTAACTAATGATAACAAAAAATATCAGTAGTTCCATTATAGAACTGTTAATGGTACTAGAGGCAATGAACCAATAGATCTTCCGTCAAGTATGGTATTAATTCCTTAACATCAAAGATATTTCAACTGATAGACGTCTACTATTGATGCCTCTCCCAATTCTGTACATCTCCCATCAGATCCCCGCGAACCATCACCAGGTCGTCAATCCACCTTGTAGGAGGCCTTTCACGACTACGGCTTTCTTTAAACTAACCTTGAAACTTTTGGTCCCCTCGATCATCTGCTCCACCCAGGCTCACTTAATATTGGAGATTCTTTTTTTTTCCATTGTCCTTTAAGTAACTTTTGGTCCATTATGGGCGACCACTTTTCTGTGCTATATGTCATCAACACGCACTAGTCATTGTAATAATTACAGGGTGAAAGAAAACATCGTGAAGAAACAGCATATGTGACATCCATTATCCCGCACTGGACCCACATGGTGGCGGCCCATTCCATAGAGATACCTTATTCCCAGCAGAAGTAACATTAAAAGGCTGATTATGCCATGCTTACGCTATGCTTTCGGGACTTCACATCTTGACCTTTTCATTTCAGTACTATCAGTCAATATGACGGCTATGGCTAGAGTGAGTTTAAAAGAAGTATATCGCTTCGTGAAGGATTGCATGATAGCCGTTGGAAGTCCGGCCAAGGCGGCTGACCAAGTAGCAGACCTGCTGGTGGATGCAGACAAGCTCGGTCACCGGAGCCATGGGCTGAACAGATTAGGTAAGCATGCCTTCTACTATCCATCCATACCTCTTACATCTACTGCGTACTATCATAGCTAATATCTATAAAGACCTCTATAAACTGGCTATAAAAATTGCATTTTGCTGTCCAATATTGATCAATATATAGCTATTAAACCTCTGCTGCAATTTTGTTGTGCATTACATTTCCGAATATAGTCCCGCAAGATTCTGCAATTGGATTACTGACAAAGTTTGTTCCTTCGGTCGTTAAAACAATATCTTGGCTATATCTCTGGGCTACACTGCTAAATTGCTACAATTTTTGCTTTGTGTTGAGCGATATAATCTGCAACTTGCCGGCTATAGAATTACAGCAAGAAGGTCGTTTACAAATCGTGGCCAAGTCAGAAATTGCCACTTCATGATATGGCCAAGTAAACAAGTAAAACCAGCTATATCGCTATTAGATACAATAAGTTTAGTATGACGGCGTGACAAACATGAAGCCGAAAGATTCTAAAGTCCTTCGAGGTGAAACGGTGACCTGATATGGGTTGCAAGAAACTCATAGGACCGGATGTTGTTTCAACATTTGGGAACACCTATATGAGTCTCCAGTCTTTCAGCTGAAATGATGATAATGACACGATCCAACGATTCTTCAGATTATACCTAGGGAGCTCACAATGTGTGTAGAGTACGCGGCAAATAAATTGAATCAAACTGGCCGTCGTTGCTATGGTAAAACGCAACTGCTCACTTCGCTTCAGACCCGAAAATCCGCTGCAGAAGGCTGCAAATAGCTTTGAGATGAGAGTTTGTGCATAAGGAAGCACCCACTATCCTTAATTCCATAAGTTTTTACATACTCGAGCCTCCCACGACCACAAAACTACTGTACTGCGCATTCAAGGTCAATCGCCATTTTGGTTCAAGTTATATGCCGCAATTGTTCCAGTCCGCTTTCGATCCGAACTCCCTGCCATTCCGTGATGATGATTAAAACATTTTTGTTAAGAACGCTACGTCGTAGATATTAAAGCCGGGCGATGCGCCCCGAACAATGAAATGAAGATTGAGAAGGAGACTGCGTCGACAGCGTGGATCAATGCTAACAATGTGCTGGGAGCCACTTCAGCCAACTACGCCTCGGATTTGGCTATCAAGAAGGCTGAGGAAACCGGAATTGGATGGATTTGTACGAGAGGTAACTGACTTTGAGATAATTGATTTTGTTTTTGATTGATTTTTGTGCCTTAGAGTGTTAAGCTATTAAGCCCAATTCAGCCAACTAAATTTTGCTTATTGTTACCATAATGCTAGCATCATATAACTACACTGCGAACACGTGCGCCACACTCGTGGATCTGGGTGCTTCGGGCTCCATACATTTAAATGGAAACTAGAATTGTAAAACTACACGCGATCCACGCCACACGACGCCACGTGACGTCGTTCTACGTACACATCAAACGTGTAACACGTGTGCGTCCCTATGTCTTTCTAGATTCAGTAAGGTACAGTAAGAAAGGTAAGTCAAGGTACATCAAGATCTACCAATAAAGCGATAACTACATGTAGGCCGCGCCTGATTTGTACTTTGACTTGTGGCGTGAACGTTGCCATTTAAAATGTATGGAGTTCGACTCGGCAAGATCGGCGTATATGACCCAGTAGCGTATCGTAGTTATACCTACATTCTTCTTTAACTTGTACAATCAAGTAAGCGAAGGTTTTTTAAATGATTTTTTTGTCCATGTGAAGCGCGGAAACTTTGGGCTACGCTTCACCACCAAAAGTAAAGTGGCGAATTTCATACATTAAGGATTAGACCCGATAATTTTCAGATTACCCAGTCAATGCACATATAAACATATTCTGCATTGAAACGGTAATCTAATGTGATTTAACATTAATATATCTATTATTAATATCTGGCTCAGTGTTATTGATAGGATTGTCATAAGTGATATTTTATTATATTCTTTTTTATCGTGCTTGTTACTGACCCTAAGATTTCTGCTACTTTTTCAGTTTCTACCCGTGAGAACCTGTGGCCCAATGTTTCTTATAAAATTGTTATTCTTTAGTTATAGCTGTTGGTTCTCCTTCAATTAAATATATAAATAAACTAATATATATTCCAGCGTCCAATCACTATGGCATAGGTGGTTACTGGGCTAAGAAAATAGCGAGCCGTGGTATGATAGGCATGTCTTTTAGCAACGGCTCACCTCTAGTAGCGCCCACCAGGAGTACGAAGGTCAGTTCAATCATTGTAATAGGTATTACATCATCAGCCTTTTTAATGTTCCCCCTGCTGGGACACAGGCCTAATCTCTAGGAGAGGGAATGGGCCATAATCCACCACGCGGGCCCAGTGCGGATTGGTGGATGTCAAATGTCTTCGAATTTTTTGTTCTAGGACATGCCGGTTTCCTCACGATGGTTTTGAGAGCAGTGGTGATGAAATAAATTACACAAAGTAATACGCCTGGCTGGGTTTGAACCCGCGACCTACAACTCGAAAATTGGGGCCTATAAAACTCAGCCACCACTTCTAGGTATCACAGTAAATACAAAATACAAAGAAACCAATAAATACTTAATTTCGAATAATCAATAACGTACCTTGACTACATAGTATAAAAACAAAGTCGCTTCCCGCGGTCTGTCCCTATGTATGCTTAGACCTTTTAAACAACGCAAGGGATTTTGATGCGGTTTATTTTAATAGATCGAGTAATTCAAGAGAAAGGTTTATATGTATAATACATTTAATATCAGCATTGCACCCACATTGCACCTGCAGTGCAATAGAGAAAAGTTCGCTTAAAATAGCAGATTTTCAGAGGTCTTCTGGATTACTCTTACACAAATTTATCTTTTGATTACTATAGAAGACTAGATGATATTCACAAGATATCTGTGTATTCAAAATATCTGAAGAAAGATGTGTACATCACGTAAGTCATCATCGCCATCGGTCATCGGTTCAGTCATCATCGTTTGTGTGAAAATTGACCTCGGGTTGGCCGCTCTTGAATTTATTTCTGTGTCATTGCAGGCTGCGTTGGGCTCGAATCCTATAGCAGTGTGTGCTCCGGCATTATCATCAACAGGACCATTTTACCTCGACATTGCAACTGCTACCGTGGCGTTAGGAAAGGTACAGTAACGACATCTATAGTACCCTTGCTGTTGTACCTTTATGTTATACATTTGTTTCAGCGTTTCATGATTTGCGGGACAATGTGTCAATTGTTTTGTTTGTATGTTGGTATATACAAACAAAACAATTGACAGCAGCAAGGGTACAGTAGCAAAGGTACAACAGCAAGGAAACAATAGCAAAGGTACAACAGTAAAGTTACAACAGCAAAGGTACAATAGCAAGGGTTCAATGGCGAAAGTACAGCAGCAAAGGTACAACAGCAAGGTTATAACAGCAATGGTACACATTTATTATTTATTTATTTTTAATTCAGGCAGTTTACCCATACAGTCGTTCGTTCTACTTATGTTATATAGTTATACTTTACCTGTGGTAGTATAATCGACAACAAACTTAATTGATTTCGCCGCCTTCCGGACACAACTGGTTCACTCGGTCCCCTAAGTTACCTAACCTACCCCCTTTGAAAAGCTATTAATAAATAAGATGGGTTACATATCTTAGGGTACAGACCCTAATAGTACATGCACTACACGCAAGTGCCCCATTAGGTGGCCTTTTTGGTGGATGTATACCTACTTCGACGTTACCTACGTTATTGTTAAAATCCTTACTTATAAACTTGTTTTTGTCCTTGTAGTGTTCTGGATTTATAAGTGTACTGGACACACTTGTTAATTTCTCTTTTTGTCTTTAATTTTCATTTTTGTTCAATGTCATGCATACCTGTTATTTGCATGGTTACTGAAATTTCAATCTTAGGTGTAAGTTGTATTTGAATTGTTAGTGATTATGCTGTTGGTTGCTTATTATAAATAAATAAACTTTCAGCTAGAAATGTATCGGCGAAGAGGTAAACCATTGGAGCCAGGCTGGGCAGCAGGACCTGATGGAAACGAAACACTGGACGCAGATTTAGTAGGTATCTACCAAACGTACCAATGTTAGATTTAGACATAACTAATGCACAAACTCCTAGCTATAATCTCAAAGGTCAACCTACCACATAATTTTGGCTGTTAAAAGAACAAAAAACTCAATTTCGTGTTTACTACGTGTAATTTTTTTATGAAGATCCCACAATGCGGAATTTAACCCTGGTGTGCACCAACCTTCAGCTCTTGAAGTTTCCTCATACTTTAACTCTGAGCGGTTCTTTGAGTCCTAAGCCAAGGTAGCTACTAAAAAACTCGGGGTTCTTGCAAAATTCCAACGGGTATTTCTCACCGGGACAGCTTCTAATGTTACACAAAGTACAGGTTCCATTTTGTGTGGAATGCTGCAGCCGACACATGGGCTGGTGCTGCAAAATGCCATCTGCCAGCTTTGGACTCAGTGGAAAGGCGTGCGAAGAGGCTAAATGGTGATCTAGCTGATTTGGTTTAGTCTAATAATATGCAAAGCCCGTATGCTAGCCTTCCTATCGGCATTTGACAGAGAGATTTGGAGAGTGTTTGCGTAAATTGCATGATCTTGATTCCTACATCACCCTTTTACTATCAGAAGCGAGTATCAGCCCTTACATTGTTAAAACGCCTACGGTCCGGATTAGGTGTTTTGCCTTGTTGTTTACACTGCGTACATCGAAGGACTGCCAATTTGCCTGCTGCGGTCTTCCCGTTCGATTATAATTTAGGTACCTTCAAGGTTGGAGTGAATAGACACTAGATAAACTAAGGCTTCTACATCTACGATTAAATCACGGCTTACCATTAGATAGGATCGAAGCATAGATATATCAAACAGTAGAGATATGGCAAGGGGGCGTGGTGCTTGCGAACAAAACTAGGCCGGCATACTTCCTCCCGGTACTAAAAAACGCAATTAGGTGCCAAGTCAATTCTTTGAATTGAGAACAAATATCATTGCTTGCATAGTACTGATCGACCAATTAATCAGCTGGCCTAAATGCACAATGGATGTGTATTTAACGGAAGATCATGCATTTGTCTTTTGTTTTTTAAGGATGTGAAGTAATATTTGTAGTTATCGATATTTTTCATGATCCCCACGCGTGTTTATGTATGTCTGTCTATTCGCGAGTAACTAAAAAAAATTATTGACATGAAAGGAATTTCATGTGCTTGGGATTTATTTTTATTAGGATGAAAAAGTAGTAGTTTATATTTTCTTGTGATGTTCCTGCATCATTCGTTCAATCACTATGAATCATATCCACTGTCCTTTAATTTAAAATTTTTATTTATCCGAATTATCCATGAATAAAAATGGATAAATTAACTCTGAAAAGGGCGGCTCCAACACTAAACTTGGAGAACATTTTGACAAATTATGTGGAACCATACCATGAACGTCCCAAGTATGTTTTTATTCTGAATTGAACATAAATTTCGTCTAACAGTAAACTTTTTCAGCTGAAATGATGATGATGATTAATAAGTGACTACTGACAAAAGCTTGTATTGACTGGACAGGTCTACTCTTCTTCTTCTTTCTTCATAATACCATCTCAGGCACCAATCTGCATGATTCTCATATGATTTGATTATTACATGTTTGCTGTATGGACTTAAAAAGAAGATACCTACTTCTAAGTGTTTGTTTTTTGTTCTTCTCATAGTCACCTAGGATACACCGTCCTCATATAGTTTAAATTGACGAAAAAATATATGTGTAAGAACTTCTAATAATTATAATAAAATTTGTGTACTTCAAAACTAAATTCTTTCATGGAAATCTATCAAACCACGAACAATCTCAGATTTTTTTCAAAGTTGTATGTGTTTTTATTTACTTAATAAAGGTTAAAATTATTTCCTAATTTTCTTTTTATGGAGCACACTTAGAAGTGGCCAGTTAATCTTAATGTAATTTAACAGCTACTATTTATTAGAACTATGAATAGTTTCTAGATAGTGTTTACAAAATTTTATTTGTATTGAATTACGTAATTAGAATTACGTTCTTATTAAACATCTCGTAACTCGTATTTTTTAGCTTTTTTTTAAGTGAAGATATTTTTTAGTCAGATAGAAGTTGTATAGAGGTCCTATCCCACGAAGTTGGTGACAATCCTGGATGTGTGTGTAAACTCATTACACATTGTTCCTGTGTAAGCATCAGTTTAATTTTTATGACACAGTTTTCCGTGTCATAAAAAATATAGCTGCAAACGGAATAAAAAGTAATTAACGTATAATTTATCAAAAATTTTATTGGTGAGATAGAACAAATTTTGCAACTCTGAATTTATCGATATTTTTTTCTCGGCTACTTGACATCACTAATTGTATAATTTGCATATGTGTGTTTAGACTGAGCCCGTAGTTACAAGAGAATGCTCCACCTCTTTTTTGAGTGTGTTTCATAAAAAAGTTCATATGTGTTGATATCTATATCTCTGTGTCCGTGAGACATGTGAGGTCGTGTGGCGTACGTATAGATTTTGAATTTGTGTTAGTGAAAAAATGGGCGTAGTTTGGAGACATCTGAACTCGAACAAAATTGTATTGATAACATATCTCTACTGTTTGATATATCTATGGATCGAAGTCAAGAACTAGTTTATATCAATTTAAAAAACAATAATTTGACTGTTTGACTAAGGTCAGTAAAATGGAACGTTGAATAAAAAACTAAAAATTATGAGTTTAGCGTTATTTCCCGAGATAGCGTGATGACGTTTAAACGTAACTTAACGTACTTTAAAGTAAGATTGTTTTATTCCTGTTCCAGAGCGTGCAAGTGACAGTGTTAGACACGTTGTCTAGCGCCGTCTCTTTCCCACTGAAAGTAATATTGAAGTAATACTGCTATAAGGGCTTGTGGTAGGCCCCATGGTCACACTCGAGCCCGTAGCTATCACCTTTAGTTCAAAAGACATGCAACAGATTTTTTTCTATTTATTTGAAATACATGTTTTTCTTTCTTTTCTTAATTTCCAGGCGATTAAGTCCGGTAGCCTGTTGCCCTTGGGTGGCACTGAGAAATCATCTGGATACAAAGGGTTCGGGCTATCGGCTCTAGTCGATATGCTTTCTGGAGTACTGTCAGGTTAGCACTGTTCAATTTGTACCTTTATAATAAATATTTCACAACCTTCACGCAACGCCATGTATAACAACTGATAAACTTACTATTATATTTATAAATACATACATACTTAGTTCATTAAGCCAAAGAGGGCACCGGTGTCCGCACACCTATTATATCTGTAATTACAGTAGGTACTCGGAAAGGTTAATATTGATAAATTGTACCCAGAAACAGAATAAATGATTATGCTCATCAACGAACCCACGAACTCGCATAACAATCAGAGCCGCTAACTCAATATACAACGTGTAACAAAATAACCATACACATCAAGAAGCGCTGAAGAATACAGGTTGAATAGAATCTCTACAAATAAATTTTTCAAAAAATTGATACCAAATTCTTGGTATCGCACGATTCTTGATTTCAAATAATAACAAACGTGTCACGACACTACGGGGGTCAATAACATTCCACGACACTCGCTAATATTACGAAACGTCTAGTACCTGGCTACCTAATTTTGTATTCTTGATGTATATGGTTATTTTGTTACATGTTGTATATGTTCTAGATGTATTTAAATACAACTAATCGTGTTTATTTACCGCACAGGTGCACAATACGCTCACCATGTCCCTAGGTGGTCTCCGCATGAAACTCGGCCGGCGGACCTCGGCCACAGTTTTGCCGCTTTGGACCACAAATGCTTTGCCCCCGGTTTTGAAGAACGCGTCTCCGACTGTATATCATATTGGCGACAAATGACACCAGTATGAAACTCACCCTTTTTTTAGGGCCCCGTACCTCATAAGCAAAAACAGAACCCTTATAAGATCACTTCGTTGTCCGTCCGTCTGTTTGTCTGTCTGTCAACATGATCCTTCAATTCGAAAACGCGTGGAGGTATCGATTTGAAATTAAAACCATATATTCAAGTCTGCAGTTCCTTGAGCTGTTGTAAAAAAATGATAAGGTCGTTTATATCGTAAGAAACGAATACGAGGCATGCGTTTTATGTTCTGTCGTTTGAACAAAAATAACTCAACTAGAACCTTATAGTACTTCTAATTGTCTCTCAAAGTATTCACCACTTAGCTTAATACACTTTTCTAATTGCTCAAACCCGTTATTATAACATTTATTCCGCTTTAAAGTAGGAGTGTTCAAAATAGCTGCCTTGAAAGCGTCAACTGCTTTGACCACGAAGACTTATCCTAATTTTAGGAAATGTAAAGAAATTGTTAGGGCTTAGGTCAGGACTGTATGGTGGATGGTCAAGAATATCTACTTTTTTAAGCTTCATATACTCAATCGTTTGACGAGCGCTGTGTGAGCTTGCGTTGTCGTGGTGCAGGATGATGCATCACTTTGAATTAGATTTTCAAAGTTTGGCGATGAGTTTTAGTAAACAAACTATGGTATACCACTCTGCGTTAACCGTTCTACAATCTCCAAGTTTAATAGTCGCAACTGGGCCGGTTTTTCCAACCAAAGGTACCATCTTTGAAGTGCTTCGAGAACGAGCGACTTTAGTCGACTTTGGTTCGTTTTCAAAGATCCAGATTGTAGATTGTTGTTTGGAATCAGGATCGTAGGTTTAGATCCAAGATTCGTCACCACTGATGATGTCTTAGACGTGATTTGACTCTCCTCGGTTGAACCTTTGCAGAATTTTCTTACACCATCTGACGCGAGCCGCCTTGTGATCGTAGGAAAGCAGATGCGGTATCCAACGGCAAACTAGCTTTCTCACACCAAGCGCTTCAAGCAAGATCTTCTGAATGATTGTCCCTGAGATGCCTAATAGAGCCTCTATCTCTCGATACGTCACATGATAATCTTCGAGAATAAGTTGTCTCACAGCAATGATGTTATCTTCGGTGAAGGCGGATTTTGGGCGTCCTTCGCGAGATTTGTGACTAACACTAGTATGACCACGCTGGAATTCTAAATACTAGTGTTCGACAGTCCGCAGATATGAGGCTTTATCACTGAACACGGATCTTAGCTCTTCAAAACACTAAAGCCGTATGAGGCCTCTAAAGTTGCAGAAAATTATTCCACGAAGATTTTCCTTAGAAAGATTAATTTTCGTACGTAACTTGAAAGATGTCGCTGAGATCGACGCTGTGACTAACAATAGCATTTTAAGATTCAAAATTTAAACTCATTTGGATATAGAACAGTTAAAATTCAAAATTGCCCGGAAATATGGAAACGACAGAACTTAAAAAGTATTCTTTGTTTTTTGAGCACTTCCCGTTGACTGATTGACCCTGAAATTTGCATGAAACAAGGCCTAGAGTAAATCTGAAAGCGTAAATTTATACTTACGTAACATAAAAATACTGTCTTCGATGTGCAAAAATGTATCAAGACTCGATGGATGACTGGGAAATTGAAGTATTTACATAAGTTAGTCTATACGGAATCCTTAATATGCTGGGTACGTCACAATTATAGCGGTAAGTTCCCTCTTTGATGCGTGGCTGGAAAGACCTTCCGCATGACGCCTCGTCTCGCCGGTCCTCACCAGACATGGTAAGTTCGGGAGTTACCTGCATCGGATTCGAACGGAAGAGACGCCCGGGTGTCGCCTCTGTGTGGACAACCCAGAGGACACGGTAGAGCACACGGTACAGATATTCCCCGCTTGGGCAGAGCATCGCCGTATCCTCGTGGAGAAGATCAGTTTTGGCGATCTCTCGCGGCGTGCTGTGATAGAGGCCATGGTCCGGAGCGAGAAGGGATGGCAGGCGGTCGCCTCCTTCCGCGAAGCGGTAATGCTAGCAAAAGAGGAGGCCGACCGCCTAAGGCAACGGCGGTCACGCCCAGACACCGCCGGGATTCCGATCCTAATTTTCGGCCACCGTAGCGTAAGACGACGAGAAATGGGTAGCGCCTCGTCCGATCATCCTGTAACTATCGATTTTTCTATCATTCTATTTTCTCATACTTACATATTTTTATGAACTTCCCAGTCAGATCCAAAGTACCCAGTACTTGCTCCAGGAGACTTGGAGAAGAAGTCCTATGCTGAAGCGGATGCAACAGGCGTAATCGTTTACATCGTGGCCATGCTTGAGTCTTACGATGTCCTAGCCAACGAGTTAAAGGTTGAACCCATAGAAAGGATAAAGGTGAGTCCAAGTTACCAGCCAAGATGGAATAGACAAAGTAAAAATACGTAGCACACTATTCTAGAGTTTAAAACCCGTATTTCTAAATAAGTAATCACTTGTTGCTAAGTAATTTCTTATCACTACTACAAAAAAAAAAAACTATATAATAAAAATTGTTACTTTAACTTAAGTAAATTAGTTTTACTTGTTCCTAAATACGGGCGTTATCAAGGCCCGTTACTAGTTGCCTCATTCATGAGTTTCATAGGTTTACTAAGCTGAAAAGAAACACCGAAACAAACTCGAGAGATCTACGTCTCTTTAAACCGATCTCTGCGCAGTCGTATCAGTTTAGGGCGTAAAGCGGGAACCTAACACGTGCTCCGTCCGAGCACAACGCGCGGGGTCCCATCTGGCCCCGCGCCATTTTTGTTACACAGCATTTCATTAAAGTTCTCCATCGATACGACGACATGCACACTGTTAAAGTTGTTTAGCGACACTGTGCAGGAAATAATCCGGTTTCAGCAAAGGGGGCCGCCGAAAACTACACACGCGACTCGCGACGATACGCGTGGCATAATATTGGACGCCCGCGCGGGCAGCTTCACGCAGTGGGATGGGGAGATGGGGTTGCCAAGCCCCATCGGACAGATTATTTTTTACAGAACAATTAATAAATAGCTAACAATGTCGATCAAATGAATGACGAACATGATTGTAGTCGTTGAGTAAAAGTTCATACAGTTTCGATCAACTATGTACTAGAAACTAGATGTACTAAAACTTAGATTATATTATACGTATGTTTCAAAAACGGCCCGACAAAATATTACTAGGTACAAATAATTTTAAGCCAGTAAAAAATAGGATATGAAGAATTGTTAATTGTTTTGTTGTGGACATATTATATATTATATTATATTTTATTTTAGACTTTGTTACTACAACTTTGGTTTAATTTTTTTAATAAATATTTTGAACACATATTTTAATAAATCGGCCTAGAGCGTGTTGGGGTCACGCTCAGTGTAGGGTTCCGTAGTTTCCCGTCCGTCACAAATTTCTAACAATGTAACAGAACCTAGTAGCCCATGTAAAAATTAGTAACCCAACTTCCCGAGAGATGGCGCTGCGATGGTAATTTTAATTTGCGTGAACCGATTTTAATCTTTTTGTATTTTTATTTGAAAGAAGATTCACTCAGGATAACAAAATGTGTAAAAAAGTTTAAAAAAAATGCTTGCATGTACGGTTAAATTATTACTAAATTATACTGCTAAATTGCTGCAATTGTTGCTTTGTGTTGAGCGATACTTAATCAAATCAGCAACTTGCCGATTATAGAATTGCAGCAAGAAATTGTCATAAAACTAAGCCCTTTAACTTAAAAAAAATGGGTGCGACATTTCAAGCGGTTAATGATGGAAAAGGTCTTGAATACAAATATAAAGCAAACGCATTGTTAATTTATAAGATTTTTCTCGAAGATACATAAAATGTTTTGGGACGTTTAAAGTTTCTGGGCCACAATATATGCGATATGACTTTGTTCTTAATCCATAATCTAGTAAGTACATTGTTAATCGAAGCCTTACAATAATAAAGAATTATTGCTATAGGTACAGTAAACATGTTGGTCAAATCAGTCATTATCAAAAAAAAAACAAATCAAGCCCGTCAAATCGAAGAAGTACCGTTTGACAGTTCTGACAGATTGACAAAAAGGGGATATGCTCAAAGAATTCGATTACTATACTTTACAATTCATAAAATATTTCGATTTCATTTGTTTGTACTTAGTAATCGATTACACTTTATCTTGGATTTTACTAAACTTCGTTTTTTACTTCCAGATAATGTCTTGACAAGTGCAAATGTCAAACTCCAGAAATTTATTGCCAGCTTTTTAATGAAAGTGATGTCTTCAAATTCTTTTTTTTATACGGTTTTTTTATTGATTTTCACAAGGCACGTTGGTCCTTTATACGATGGTGTTTATTTATATTAGAATTTAATAAGAATTTAAAATTAAAATAATTAAAAATATTCAAAAGTGTTACCATATTTCTTTACATTTGCAGTTGTTATTGCTGTTAACAACTAATATTGGCATTTATTTTTTTAAACACTTTATTATTTTGCGAGTGCAAAACTACGATTGCGAGAGCCTAACTTCAGACACGCCAAGTTACAACGGCGCCGTACTGTAAATCTTAGAACAGAAACGGGTGTAACTAAATGTCACAATTTTATATCAAAAAGACGTCATTATTATTTACCGGGTTTTTTAGCTCAATCCTAACATATGACTACGATATTGTAAATTATTGATTTTGAGTCTTGTAGTTTATAAATTAAACAGAGGTTACATTACATACAGGCAAATTTATTAAAAATTCATTTAAAATTAATAATACGTTTATTATGTTTCATTTTAAATAATCGTTGTTATTGACAGTTTATCAGTTGAAAATTTAATTATATGAAATACAAAAATAAATATGCTTGGATTAAAAACGATTAAGTTCCATTACTCGGACATTATATGGGATTGTATGCTGAGTGTGAGTTGTTTTTACGTTGACGTGGTCGAAACGTTTAGTGCGTTCGGCTCTCTGATTGGTTAAAGAGCTGGAGCGAGCCAATCGGAACGCCGAACGTCATAAACGCGTCAATCGAGTTCGTAAAACAAACTCACATTAGGCACTCTGACGTCGATTTGTGTAAAATAAAACAGGAGGAATGAGATTATTGCGCACTAAGTGTAATAGCGTATACAGGACAAAGGGCCTAACGAACTAATCATCCTAATCATACAAACAGGATTAATCGCCACTCGTTGCTAACACTAAACCGTCAGGCTCTTGAAGACTTCAGCAGACATATTTAACGATTATTCGTATAGGTACAATAATATTTGAAGAATCACATCACAACACTACGGTAAAGGTCCTAAGACGTGACTTTGAATCGAAGTAAAAAAAAGTTATTTATATTATTATATATACAACATGTAACAAAATAACCATATACATCAATAAGCGCTGAACAATACAGATTGAATAGAATCTTTACACGAAGTTTCAGCTCGAAATATTTTTTTCAAAAAATTGATACCAAATTCTTGGTATCGCATGATTCTTGATTTCAAATCATAACGTGTCACGACACTACGGGGGTCAATAACATTCCACGATACTTGCTAATATTACAAGGTAATTAAAATTGTGTGAGTTACGTCTACACAAAGATATTTCGGCTTGCAAAGGCGAAATGTCAAACGGTACTTTTTAGACTTGATCTCCTTTAGTGTCTGAAGAATCGTACATGGTAAAGGATTAGTAGGTACGTAGTTTTTTTTAATCGATACCATAATTTTCAATCCAATACAATCTCGGTTTTCTCCTTACAGGAGTAGAGTTAGTGCTAGAGAAGTGGCTGCAGCATGAATAAAAGTATTAAGAACCTGCCAATAATAAAACGTTGGAGATGGGTGACAAAGTCGAGTTCTTGATATTGCCTGATCAAAGTGCTAACATGTTTGTTGCTAGGGTATGTATGCTCGAATAATTCAACCTACTAATGAATAATTCAAGTAGAATTAGTGCCTGAAGGAATATTTTGCTTAAGGTGGGTCTGCTTTCCATATTTATTGACTGTACGTATAGTTCGTTTTTTAAACCTAGACTACGATTTGACAGCTTAAAATGTCAAGCTCCAGAAAATTGGGAACTTATTTCTAGTGTGTGACATTCTGAGTTGTCAATTCGTAGTCTAGAATTAAAAAACAAACTATAGATTTTGTGTAAAGGTTTTTTTTTATTTTAGAATTGGAAAAGAGCGTCTAACTATTAAAACTTGCTTTAGGACAAGTAGAAGATCCGATGAAAAGAGCAAATCTTAGCTACTAACATAACTATTACTAATTGTTAGTTAACTGGACCTAAAAATAAGAATCGGATTTTGAGTATCAAAGTTAATCAATTTTTTTAAAGTACAAAAGTCTTAGTAGGTATAAGCCAATAGGAAGAGCTTATGAAAACCGTTGGCACTAATATGACTTTTGCTAACCTGCGTAACTTGCCTACGAAGTTCGTACGCACGAACTATTAGAACTACTAAATTCGATAAAATAATAGCTTTTTTTACAGTTTACATTGTTGATACATTATTTAAAGTTGTTATATAGTACAAATAGCAACTTAGAAAAACTGTTTTTATGGGTGTCTACAGTGAGTGCCCTAAGTGACCCATCCTACCCCATTTGAAATGCTATAAAGGGGTGGATTAAGTAACTGAAGATTCTATTAAATATAAAAGTCGTTTCAACACACATAAATAATTTAATCACAACTTATAAAAACTTTAAAAGTATGACACACTCTGAAAAGGGCGCGTAATTCTATATTTGAAAAATGTCAGAGACGATAGTGCAGGGCGATAGGACGCGGTGTCGTAGAGATGCTCCCACCTATCGACTTTTTAGTCTAACAGTACGAACCCTACATTGTGTCATTAGTTGATAACTAACTTTGAAACAGACTTTCAGTAAGTTTGATGTATCAGTATGAAGGTTTTTAGTAAACCTGTCATAATAACTATAAACTTATGACAAGTTTTTTTTGAGAACTTTCTAGCTTCTGAACTACAAAAACAAACTACAAACAAGATTTTGTTTATTTTTGTAAAATATTTAGGCAAAGTTGCATCGAACTTGCAGGATGCCTGTTTCTACATATTATATAGGTACAATATTGACACAAACAATTTGCTATTGAAAAAGAAAAAACTGAATAGCAGACAGGGAAATGTGACGATAGCAAAAATGTTATGAGTTAAAAAAAACCTCAACTTTAAGTGTTCAACAACCCAAGGCAAACTTTTCAATAAGAATCCTTCCTATTAATACAACTTTGCCAGTCGTTAGTTTGATGTTTACTAATGATTTAAAAATATTATGTGGAGGCTTTTAATAAATTTTTCATGGTCGTTCAACCAGTGCATATGAGGTCTTTTAGAGGCAAAGTTGAACTTCTTTGCAGTGTGTTTGAGACCTTTCCGGCCTCGCAAAATAATGTTTCTAAAAAACACCGCCCCAACGCTCCGTGAAAGAATCAGTTTTATTTATTTTTTATCTGTTATTACTCATGCAAATGTTAACATAGCTGTCACCTACATGGCATGAAAGAAAACGATTTTCACTATCGCACCTGCGAGAATTTACGCATGTGGCTAGTTCGACCTCATAAAACGTATTGATAGAAGGGAAATCAGATTTCCAAAAAAAACGTAGTATGAAAACATTGTCTGTGTATAAAGAGGACATTTTGTACCACTATTTGGTTAACTAATTACTCTAAATTTTCGATGTTACCTTCATTAAAAAAAACTGAGATGGTCTTCCAGGCATACCTAGCAACTAGGGCTTCGTAGCAACATCATTGTTCCTCACACAATGATCAAGTTTTACGTAAATAGTTTGTCCACACTACTCCTTGTTTTCGTATGGAAAACCTTCACGTAAAAACTCAGTAATCAATCGTTTTGAGTACCTATGGCCCACGGGGACTATATCGATGCCACAGCGCGTTGGCATCGATACAGTCGCGCGTTGGCATCGCTATAAAAAGTACGTTGAGAAATACGACTAACGTGCTTTAGTAGCGACACTAGCGACGCAGTAGTGCGCTTACGAAACGCGCGACAGCATCGGTATAGTCCCCATGAGCGAGGGGGCTGTTTTTATCTATGTTATCTTTTATGTTGAAACTAGCTTTTGCCAGCCGCTCCACTTGCGTTTAACTCGACAATTATTCCAATGGATATAGTCCAGTGCAAATAGCACCGTTAACGATAAAAAGTGGACCTAAATAGTAGTAGAATGAAACCCATTGGAAAAGGAAGATAATATAGCAAAAATTTAAGGAAAAATAAATTACGGTCGATCTGAGGTCGGGAAGTGGATGGGTGTGCGCTTTTAAGGGGAAAAAATGGTTTATCTCTAATTCCGGCAAAACTACTGGTTCTAGGGGAAACATTCAAATGGCAAACTTGTAGATCATAAAAAGATCTACCACTTTTGTATTTACACTTTTTTGACATAACCTCAAAATCTATGTGAAAAGTCCAAAAAACTGTGTTTCTAGTTTTTATTTTTTATCTTCTTTAAAAATCACTTTTTTTTTCACAAATCTTTGTGAAAATTTTATTTTTAATGTCCCAAACTTACCCTAATTTTTTTGATCTAAAATATTCACTGTAGCTCTTTATTTTGACTGAACATCGAAAAAATAGACTATTTTTCAATCTAAAAATCTCACGTAAAAATATGAGATTATTTTAAAACGTTTGTTGGCTTCTTATTCGTCGAAATTTTTACTTTTTGATGGTGTAAAAAAATATTTACATTACTATAGTAAATTTTCTCAGAAAATGCGAAAAACTAAAAAAACTCGAATTAGAAATTTCTTTTGTTTAATCATTATTAGCGACCCGCTCCAGCTTCGCAGGGGTGCAGAGGTGATATATTATACCTATAAACCTTCCTCTGGAATCATTCTATCTATTTAAAAAAACCGCATCAAAATCCGTTGCGAACTTTTAAAGATCTAAGCATACACAGGGATAAGCAACTTTGTTTTATACTATGTTATAATGTACTGAGGTGTTTATTATTTTTTTTTTATAAGATTTAAAGGGGATTTCATGTTGGAAATGTGGCTGCTGCAATTGCGTATGCTACATAATGCTCCAATGTGGAAGAACCAACCTACGAGGAAGTTAATAATTCAGATGATGAATTTCATCATCTGAATCATAAGTAAGTTTTTCGAATTTATCCATGAAGAAATGCTACCAAAGAGACAAAAATTAATGGATAAGTGATTAGAATGTAAGATAAAAATATTATGAGGCAAGATTATATTATTTAAACATATGTAATGATTATAAATAACGTTGACTGATTAAACGAAGCTAAAATTTAATAAGACAACGTTTTTACTGCATAAAATTGCAGCAATCACATTTTCTACATGAAATACCCTTTAAATCTTTTATAAAAAATTAAATAAATACCTCAGTACATCATTGCATAGTATAAAACAAAGTTGCTTATCCATGTGTATGCTTAGATCTTTAAAAGCAAAAAAATTCGCAACGGATTTTGATGCGGTTTTTTTTAATAGATAGAATGATTCCAGAGGAAGCTTTATAGGTATAATATATCACCTTTGCACCCACGCGAAGCTGGAGCGGGTCGCTAATAATGATTAAACAAAAGTAATTTCTGATTCGAGATTTTTTAGTTTTTCGCATTTTCTGAGAAAATTTACTATAGTAATGTATATATTTTTTTACACCATCAAAAAGTAAAAATTTCGACGAATAAGAAGCCAATAAACTTTAAAAAAAAATCACATATTTTTACGTGAGATTTTTCGATTGAAAAATAGGCTGTTTTTTCGATGTTAAGTCAAAGTAAAGAGCAACTGTGAATATTTTTCATAAAAAAAATTATAGCAAGTTTAGGACATGAAAAGGAAACTTCTCACCAAAGTTTGTGAAAAAAAAGTAATTTTTAAAGGAGATAAAAATTAAATTCAAAAACTCGGTTTTTTGGACTTTTCACATAGATTTTGAGGCTATGTGAAAAAGTGTAAATACAAAAGTGGTAGATCTTTCTATGACCTACAAGTTTGCTATTAGACATTTTTCCATAAAACCAGTAGTTTTGCCGGAATTAGAGATAAACCATTTTTTCCCCTTAAAAGCGCACACCCATCCACTTCCCGACCTCAGATCGACCGTAATTTATTTTTCCTTAAATTTTTGCTATATTATCTTCCTTTTCCAATGGGTTTCATTCTACTACTATTTAAGTCCCTTTCAAAAGCTATTTGCACTGGTCTAATACTCATCTTCCTGGGCTAAAATGTGTAAACTCTATAATACATATAACCCATCCCAAATAATGATCCACTTGTATGCCAAGTGTCACCTAGTTTTCTGTTTCAGAGAGCATATAGGTAGCTAATGAAAAATCGGTCTTTGATAAAACATAATTTAATACGTTGTATAGTTTTATATTAATACAATTTTTAAGAATATTTTTCGTCATTTAATTTTATAATACATATTATTTAATACTAATTATCTGTATCTTTTTAATATCGACATTAATTTTATAAACAAATGTTTAAGTTTAATAGTTTGATTTAGTTTATTTTATATTTGTTTTATTTTAATTTTATTTCAATAAAGACTATTGTAAATTATGTAATGTTTTATTTTAGGTAAGTACCGTAATTTACAACAGACTATAACAAAAATATTCTCATAAACTAGATAACTTATTTGGTGTTGTCATTAGGATGCTGATCACGTTAATATTATATATATTATATTTATATACTAGCTGTGCCCGCGACTTCGTCCGCGTGGAATAGTTATTTTGGGCATCATTTTATTTTTGCAAACAACCTCCTCAGCTTTATAAATTATAGCTGTTACCCACGACTTTGCCCGTGTCAATTTCTGTTATTATTTTAGACAATTTAGTTTTTATAAGAACATGATTATCTAAAAGTACTTCTTAGAGCTACACCCCAACTTGGGAACGCCATAATCTCGGCGGTAAGTCCCCTCTTTGATGCGTAATGTCTATCACGGCATCCACACATTCCGCATGACGCAGGTTCTCACCGGACATGGTAAGATCAGGAGATTCCTGCGCGCCGGATTCGTGCGGAAGAGACGCCCGGATGTCGCCACTGTACGATCAGCCCGGAGGATACGGTGGAGCACACGGTGGAGGTGTGCCCCGCCTGAGAAGAGCATCGCCGTGTCCTGGTGGGGGTGATCAGCGGCGGCGACCTCTCGCGCCGGGCCTTGGTGCAGGCCATAGTTCGCAGCGAAGAAGAATGGCAAGCGGTCGCCTACTTCTGCAAAGTAGTAATGCTCGTAAAGGAGGAGGCCGACCGCAGAAGGCAAAGGCAACAGCGCCCTCGCCGTAGCCATCACCGCCGCGATCCCGCCGATATCCGGTCTCCGTAGACGTTGGCTTGTGGACGGTGAGCAATGGGTAGCTCGCCGTCCGGTTATCTGGTAACAGTCCAGACTGAGACCAAGACGTCGACGGCGTGCACTGCTCCCGCGCGCCTCAAGGTGTTGTCAGCAAACTGTGGGGCCCTTCAGGGGCGAAGCCTCCTGCAACTGAGGGTTGGTGCGAAAGCGTTATACCGGGACTCTGGGAATAAGGCAAGGGAGGAACGGGGTAGGTTGTTTAGTCAGTAAGAGTCTGACACTGTTTCCCGCTCCGTACAAGAGCGGGATTCGTCATTGGATGATTTTTACCTACCATAAAAAAACCCTACCGCGCCGCCCGCAAGCAACCCCTCTCCTCGCCCGCCGGCCAGGCGCAGCGTCAAGTTTTGCACATCATGCATCGCGTGTGAATTTTATATCGGAGTTATTTTAAAATTGTAATATCTTCTAAGATGTTCATTGAAATTAAATGATGTCAACCATTTTGTTTACAATTACATACTCTTAATCAACAACACATTTATTTGGATAAAGATTATATTATTATGTTGATACAACTGTAACAAATAATCGGTAAAAATTGGCTAAATTTGATTCGCATAAAAACGGTTCTAGTAAGTTGAACTTAAAAGATAGACATATATTGTCGTGGACATTTTTTTAGATCATTTTAAGATGAATAATTCTTTCGTACATATTTTTTTGGTATCTTAAACCATTTTGGCAGCGCACGCAACGGAAGCCCTCAAAGATGAATAATTTTCCCCGTTTTTTCCTCATTTTCCGTTGTTTCTTCGTTTCTATTAGTCGCAGCGTGATGTTATATAGCCTAAAGCCTTCCTCAATAAATGATCTATTCAACACAAAAATAATTTTTCAATTCGAACCAGTAGTTTCTGAGATTAGCGCGTTCAAACAAACAAACAAACAAACTCTTCAGCTTTATAATATTAGTATAGATACGTTAACGCGTTTAGCCAATAACGTACATTAGCATAATACGTTATTGGCCACGCGAGAGTTCGCCGCTTGCAATCACCTATATAAGGACACGATGGTGCTCAACCTCCACTGTATGCTCCACCGTATCCTTTGGGCGATCCGCACGATGGTGACAGTTTCTTCGGCCTGAATTCAGAATAGGAACCTTTCTAAGCTTTCCATATCCGGTGAGCAACTGCGTCATGCAGAAGATGAGGACGCAGAGACACCTCTTCAGCCACTTCTATAAGAGGAGACTTACCACCGTGATTGTTTAATCAATACATACATATAATATAGCAATTATTGCGGGTCATTCACTGTCAGTTATTGAAGAGTTCCACTGTTTATCTCTAAAGATCTATCTCATATCTATAGTTCAGACATAAACATAATAACGATCCTTATCTACTAAACATTGCTGATTCATCCAAAAGTTTGATCACACTTTCTCAATCGGTGAAAGAATACATTGCGAAGAAACCGGTATATCCTGGAGACTTTCAAAGACATTGGACGTCCACGAAATCGCATTGGGCCCACGTGTTGGACTACAGCCACTTCCTTCCTAAATAGGAGGCCTTAGTCCCAGCAAGGGAACATTAAAAGGCTGATTATACTTGTTATTATGATATCAATAATTTCTTTCTAATCCTCAATATTTTTGAGGTGAGAAATCATTAAATGATAAATGATATTTATTTTGTAAATAGGTTTTCCAGGGGTCAATTCCTCCTGCTCTGGGTGGAACTAAAAAAACCATATGCTCCACTATGTCTTCTCTGAGATCTGCATGATGATGGTGATAACCCATTGTTTCGGCTGCGGCACGAAGAAACCCCCCTTCTAGAAACTTTACTTCATCTAATTGTATTATGGAGTTCCTATGGCCACCTTTCAACACTACTATCAGACCCTGACTACCACATAGGATCAAAGTACTCGTCAATACAAATCAAATGAGCCCAAAAACGATAAGGTCGAGTTGTTTTATTGCTGAGCTCTTATGGCTACGTTCCAGCTCCATCATCAGATCAGCTCCATGTTACCATAATATTGCATTGTCATCCGATTTACACCTGCATGCAAAACTGCAGCTCAATCGGGTGAAGAAATCTGCTTCAAAATTGAGTTGCAAGATTTGAGCCGAACATACATAGTTACGTTGCAAGCTAATAATAAAAAAAAACTTGTAATGAAATGATCTTTACAACAAGTAAACATCTTGACCTTAATCTTGAAACAGCAAATAATAGACAAATCACCTATTCTGTTTTCTGAGAGCAATTTGTTAAATCTATCATGTACCTACCTACATATTTTAATGGGACTCGGTACTAAACAAAGAGATTTAAAGAGATACCTAAATATTGTAATTATATTACCTACTAGCTGTGCCCGCGACTTCGTCCGCGTGGAATAGTTATTTTGGGCATCATATTTATTTTTGAAAACAACCTCAGCTTTATAAATTATAGCTGTTACCCACGACTTTGCCCGTATCAATTTCTTATTAGTAATTAAGTAATAAGTTATTAATTTAGACAATTTAGTTTTTAAAAGAACATAATTATCTAAAAGTACTTCATAGGGCTACACCACCCACTTGGGCACGCCATAATCTCGGTGGTAAGTGCCCTCTTTGAGGCGTGGTTGGATAGACATTACGCAGGACATGACGCAGGTTCTCATTGGACATGGGAAGTTCAGGAGATTCCTGCACCGGATTCGTGTGGAAGAGACGCCCGGGTGTCGCCACTGTGTGGCCAGCATGGAGGACACGGTGGAGCACACGGTGGAGGTGTGCCCCGCTTGAGAAGAGCATCGCTGTGTCCTCGTGGGGGTGATCGGCGGCGGCGACCTCTCGCGCCGGGCCTTGGTTCAGACCATGGTCCGCAGCGAAGAAGAACGGCAAGCGGTCGCCTCCTTCTGCGAAGCAGTAATGCTCGTAAAGGAGGAGGCCGACCGCATAAGGCAAGGGCAAAAGCGCCCTCGCCGTAGCCGTCGTCGCCGCGATCCCGCCGATATCCGGCCACCGTAGACGCTGGCTTGCGGACGGTGAGCAATGGGTAGCTCGCCGTCCGGTTGTCTGGTAACAGTCCAGATCAAGACCAAGTCGTCGACGGCGTGCACTGCTCTCGCGCGCCTCAAGTTGTTGTCAGCAAACTGTGGGGCTCTTCAGGGTCGAAGCCTCCTGCAGCCGAGGGTTGGTGCGAAAGCGTTATACCGGGGCTCTGGGAATAAGGCAAAGGAGGAACGGGGTAGGTTGTTTAGTCAGTAAGAGTCTGGTCCCGCTCCGCCCAAGAGCGGGAATCGTCATTGGATGATTTTTACCTACCATAAAAAAAAACCCCTTCGCGCCGCCCGCAAGTAACCCCTCTCCTCGCCCGCCGGCCAGGCGCAGCGTCGTATTTTGCTCATTATGCGGCGCGTGTGAGTCTTATATCGGAGTTATTTTAAAATCGTAATATCTTTTAAGATGCTCATTGAAAATAAGTGATGTCAAACACAATTTTGTTCACAATTACATACTCTTAATCAACAACACATTTATTTGGATAAAGATTAATATTATTATGTTGATACAACTCGGTTGCATGCATTAATTTCGGCCAAATTTGATTCCCATAAAAACGGTTCTAGTGAGTTAATCTTAAAAGATAGACATATACTGTCGCGGACTTTTTTTTAGATCATTTTAAGAGGAATAATTCTTTCGTACATATTTTTTTGGTATCTTCTACCGTTTTCGCAGCGCACGCAACGGAAGCCCTCAAAAATGAATATTTTCTCCCGTTTTTTCCACATTTTCCGTTGTTTCTTCGCTCCTATAAGTCACAGCGTGATGTTATATAGCCTAAAGCCTTCCTCGATAAATGATCTATTCAACACAAAAAGAATTTTTCAATTCGAACCAGTAGTTCCTGAGATTAGCGCGTTCAAACAAACAAACAAACAAACAAACTCTTCAGCTTTATAATATTAGTATAGATAATATATATTTAAATATTTAACGTATTTTGTAATAGTTCATTTAAAGATACTTTGGGCTTTGAAGGTTAAAAAAGAGTACCTATTTAGTAACAATAATAATTTGCAGCCTCGTATTGTTTTTACTCTTTCTGGAAATATTGAGCTTACAACACTGAATCATTATTGAGGATTGGCAACCCTATGACAAATGACATGACAGTGGCAGATGTGACAACCGTCCTTTCAGTATTGTCAGATTTTGACAATGACATAACATCAGTAAATAAACGTCAATGTTGAGGTCAATCGAGGTCAATTTGACGCGTTTTGTTATTGCAAAATTGTCATTATCAATGTTTTGTATGAAATGAAGCAGACTCGAGAAGAAACATGCGAGTCTTAAAAAACCTGCATATTATTTCATTAAAATCAATACACATTTGATTATAATGTCTACAAATCATGAATTTATGCGTGATTAAAGAACAATATAACTCAGCAAATAAATAATTCAGTTTTCGTCCACAGGCCATCTTGATATAATTGTCACTGGTTTGCTGTGATTTGGTTCAATTCAATGTACATCACTGGATTAAATGTATCTAGATTTAAATGGATCCTAAGCATTACAATTGGGCAAATCACTGAGACTTAATTATGACATAGATGTTAAAATCTTGAACACAAGTTTTTCATCGCGGTGTAAGGCGCTATCCGTACCGGATATTATTTTATTTAGGTATGTTAAAATATCCGTCCGTAAAATGGGAATTAATACAATCCTAAATCCAATATTATGAATACACTAATTTAGTGTACAACTTTATATTATGATAGATTCTAAATGTAAAGTCGTACACTAAATAATACCGGCTCAGTAACTAATTCCAGTACCTAATTTAATTTGGCAGCGCTATAGCGCTAATGACAAATCTATTATCGGTTTGTAATCCCGTTAATAATGTAAAAAAAATCACATTCGGTGATTAAAATTGACTTTCTGTAAATTTAAACTTACTATGCGACTAACTAGCGATTTAAACTTTTTAAATCGCTAGTTAGTCGCCGGCAACTAAACTCATTACGTGTGTACCTGGCATTACCGGCTTTTTTCCAAACATTAATTTATTTTATTTAAAACTAAATGCAGCTTTATGCACTAATTTAACAATATACCTAAGCGAATACAACAAATCAAGAGTGTGATGCTACCATTTTTTTACGAATGCGCTCACGAGCTTTTGCTAGGATATCCGACTGGTTGCCATCCTGATATTCAAAGGGAGCTCATTTTGAACAAAAAAAGAAGAATGGACAAACATTCAGAGGTGTAAGGGGCATCGTGGAAATCACTTATATTTTTAGATCGAAGATCTTTACTGTACGCAAAGCATAGAAATTGAATTTTTAAGGTCAGATAAGAAGAAAACGGCTTAACTAGAAAAGAAAACAGGATTGTCGATACTCAACGTGACAAATCGCTCTACGCGAATGGTTTATCATTTTAAAAGTGTCTCATGTCTCCATGTCTAAGCGCATCGATGCGTTGAGATATGGTCATACTTAGGGAGGTTGCAGACGAATCGAATGCAGTTACTCAGAAGGCGATCCAGTTTATTGATGAGATCCATATTCAGGCCAAAGAAGTAAACATCAGCCAGCATAGTCAATTATAATTATAGGAAAAATTAGGGACTGCTGACTGCTTTTATGTGAGCTGGGAGAAGATCCTTCAGTCGACCTGCCACTTAATATGGTTAATTGCCACGAACCTTCATCTGCCCACTATTTGATTACTAGTTTAGTTCCTCGATCGCATCTGCATTGTCGTCAATACCTGACTGAAAATACAGTTCCAAGTCATCAGTGTAGAGATGATACGCACACTGAAGTTTAGGAGTTATAAGATTTATAAAAAGCATAAATAATAAAAGAGGAGATAGAGTACCGTCTTGAGGAACGCCAGCTGCAAGATCGTACCACCTTAACGCAGAGTCACTAACTGAGAGCACACACTAACTGACTGCTGCCGTCCCTGAAGATATGAGGAAAACCATTCCAATACCCCGTGAGAGACCATAAGATAAGATAGGATAGACAGGAGGATATCATGATTGACAGTATTAAATGCGTTAGAGAAAACTTTACTTTCTTCCATACCCCGCCACGTCCAACGTCAGACACAGAAGAGTCTTCGCAATACTGTGCCCGGGTCCAAAACCAGATTGAAATGGATTGATAAGGGAATTGTTATAAATGAATTTTGAGAATTGTTTATATAGGTACGTAGCCTTCGTGCACTTTGGATAAACGAAATCATGCAAATTGGACGAAAGTGACTGGAAAGAGTAAGATTAGGGATATTAGGCAAAGGCCGAACATAGAAGAGCTAGGCGCCTCCTACTTCAAGTTTTATAGGGATCTCCTTCCACACTTCACAGGCGCAGGTCAACGAAACAGCTGTTGCCCTGCGTGTGAGTGTGAGGTGAGGAAGCAGTTCCCTATAAAACTGGAAGTAGAAGGCACCTCTTTTAATTGATGCTGTTCTACAAAAGAGGTACCTCTTGCTTCCAGTTTTCTTCCTACATCAGCTGCTGGTGCCCTGAGACCGTAAAGTGGTATCACAGCAGGCCACAAAGGAAATTGCAGAAAGTTCATTCCGCCAGAATTGAAAAGAAAAAAGAATTGCACAGTTGTTGGCCTGAGATAATTAAGTCGTCTCACGCCGAACATAAGGAGGTTGGAAAACGATTCTAAATTCCACCAGTACTGGGAGGAGGAGGTGTTTTGTTTTTTAGAGCTTACGTCTTGAACCAGTGAGGTGGTTTTCCACCAGGCCTTGAAGGAGATCCTGCTAAAACTAGAAGTAGAAGATGCCTCATAGAAGTAGCACTATTGACCTAAGCCAGTGAGCTTATATTGCAGGAAGTCTTGAAGGAGATAGTGGAAACCAGATCGTGCCAAAACTGGACGGAGAAGATAGGTATGACTAGTGCAGAGTTATTGGATGTCTTGGTGTCATAGCAGCAATCCACAAAGGTTATGGCGGGAAAGAGATTCCGATAAAACTATAAGAAGGAACTGCCCCCAATTTTCGTATTTTGGAATAAAAGATTTTAGACAAGTACTCATTTTTATGAAATTGACCGACTAAATAATTTTATATTAATTGTTAGCACGTCACTATATCTGCAACTATTGTGTAAAGTTATTTGTATGATAAAGATAAACAATCGGTATTGTTTTTATAACTACCAGTAGCAGTAGGACAACTGACGGCTTCGCGCGGGCGTATTTATCTGTCTCCGTGTTTCGTGTTCGCTCCCGCACTGTAGCGAAAAATAATAATTTATACGCCGATTTCGCTCGCGTGCGCGTAGTAGGTTCTTGCAATCTTATTTTATTTATCGTTTTAGAAATAGTTTATTTTTAGAAAAAGTGACAGCAGTGTTCGTTTTAAAATTTTTATTTTGAAATTGGTGTTTTTCAAATAAAATAATAAAAAATTTACTTTCACTTTTCCAACGATTTGTCCGTGTCGTAATTCTACAGTTGGATCCTCTCTGTCAAATGTCAAAACCTATTTTTGTTGTTTTCGACCATGTACAGCCGTGATTTTTATTTTGATTTGTAATATAATCATTAGATATATTTATGTGAATAATGTATTGCGAAATGAAAAGTAAAACATGAGAAAGTGAGTGCAAAATTAAATAACTGCAAGTTCTGAGATAAATGTTCAGTTTTTAAAATCGAGTGTTTCGTTTGTCTTCTGTTTCTTTTATTTTAACAATTCACTTGTGTAGGTGTGGAGAGTGTCTGTGATCGTTATACCTAATATATTATCAAATAAACGTGTTCGTGGATTTTGTTAACTAATGGTAAGTCGAAAATTTATTTTTACCACATAAGATTGTACCACTAAGACAATGTGTAGATATAAGCATAAAACATAGAATAAAATGTTGATATAAAGTATACTTATTAATTTATCTTTCTATAAAACCAATAAGCAAGGACTGGAAAGTAAAGTAAATATACCTGTTCAAGAAAGCACAACACTTAACAAAACCCCTGTCAACTTACTAATTATATCTATATTATCAAAAATACTGACTTGATGTCATAACTTCCAAGCATTTTACATTTCAAAACAGTGTGAAAATATCAGTTAGATCATTTGGTTAAGACTATCCCATCAACTTGTTTGACATATATGTCTTATCAAAACTGTTATTATTACTGAGTTAGTAGAACTACAAAATAAATAAATTTAGTGACACAAACAGCTATAAATAATGAAATATTTATAGTGCTAAGTAGATCTGTAGGTAACTAAATCAACACAAAGAGTAACTAAATCATAATGAACACATAACAACTACATAAGCACTTAAAATGATAACATTCCTATATTGATTTATTTTTATTCAAATAAAATTTACTTATTATGGTTTACTTAAAAGTTAAGCGCAACAATTAGGTAATTTAAGATATGCAGTTTCTTAGTTTCTGTTTAGGTAATATTTTTTTAAAATAAATTCCCAAATAGTCTATAAATGAGTGGGATTATCTGCTTAATCATGCCCATAACATCGGCTGAGGTAGTCAAAGACCATTTATCCTTCAGTTAGCATCGTATTGAATATAGTACACCTCATAGCAGCTAACATAAACCTTATTCGTCCAAATGAGGTTTAACTCACCTAGCACCGAGGTGCGCTAAATTCGATACACTTGTGCCTGAGAGGTTAATGCCCGTAGCAAATGAAATATAAAAAAAACAGTAGTACCTAAATAAATAGTATTTAGTTCCTATTAAATATTTAAATATTGATTTCCTTAAATATGAATTTTAAGGAAAGAGATCTATCTATATATAAAAGCGAAATGAATCACAAAATCTCAGAAACCATAATACCTACTAACTTAAAATTTGGCAGGTAGGTTCCTTACGAATATAGTCTTCCGCTAAGAATGGATTTTGCATTACTCCACCCCGGCTGGTAAACCAACTTTCATGTATGCGTAGCTGTGTCCAGAAGCAAATGTATCAATCAGTAGGTATGTAAATAATGAAGAGCACAATTATTTGTTTATTTATTTATTTAAACTTCATGTACAGTAGTGATACATAGTGGTATGTAAATAATGAAGAGCACAATTGGAGTTGGAGTTGTAGAAAATACAGATTTTTTCTAAAGTTAATTACTTACTTAACTAAGTTAAATACACTTCTCATCAAAAAAATCGAAACACCTTGCAAGTTTACGTTTTGTCAGGATTATCAGAAAAATGTGTACATTTAGGAATAAATGTTAAATGTCGTTTAATAGTGAGTAATATGAGCTTATCAAATCTTAATGTTAATGTTCTAAATTTAAATGAATTTTTCATAGGTTTCGTATTTTGTTAAATGAGTCATTTTTATTCCGTATGGAGTATAAAGGAAATGGATAAAACAACACACGTAAATGAAAAAAAAAAGCTAAAAAACGTTTATTTAATAACTTGTATTCCCTCCCCGAGCTCTAATTACTACTTCCATACGGTTCTTCATCGATCGGATGAGAGTCACGATCACATGCTGTGGTATATTGTCCCATTCCTCTTGGATTGCATCTTGCAGCTGGCTAAGTGTTTCTGGGGCAGGATCTCTTGCTCGAATTCGTCTCTTTAATTCATCCCATAGATGTTCAATGGGATTCATGTCCGGGCTTCTTGCTGGCCATTCCATAATAGAGATATCGACTTCGTTAAGATAATCTCGTACGACGCCCGCGGTGTGAGCCCTAGCATTGTCGTGCATGAATATGAAGCCGTTGCCAATAAAATGTGCATAGGGCATCACATGAGGCTCGAGACACTCTTCGACGTACCGATGACAGTTTAGTGCAGGCAGACGTGGCCCAGACACGAAAGCAAGCTCTGTCTTACCGTCGGCGCTGATTCCTCCCCAAACCGTCCACGAACCGCCACCATAGCTGACCTTTTCTTCAATGCAGCATTGTGCATAGCGTTCTCCGTCTCTTCTGTAGACCTTGTTCCTTCCGTCGTTACCATACAGCATAATTTTACACTCATCAGAAAAGAGAACTTTGCTCCACTGTAGGTATGACCAATTTAGGTGCTCACGTGCAAAGTTAAGGCGCGCTCTTCGATGGTCTGCAGTTAATTTCGGCCCATTTGCTGGCTTATGCGGTACCAGTCCACGATCCTTCAACCTTCTTCTAATTGTAGAGTCACTTACAGCCACCCTTCGTACAACACGAAGCCGCTGCTGCAGTTGAAAAGCGTTAAGGCGTCGATTTCTTAAAGAAGTTGTTACAATAAATCGATCATCTCGCTCAGAAGTGACCCGATTCCTGCCAGATCCTGAACGGCGCGTGAACAAACCAGTCTCCCGATAACGTTTATAGACTCTATGAACAGATGACAGGCTTAGATGCAGTCTTGCAGCCACAACACGCTGACTAAGGCCAGAATCCAGCAATGCCACAACTTGGGCGCCTTCTGTGGGCGAAGTATCCATACGTTTTAGAAAAAAAACCTTTTTTCAGACGTCCCAAAGTCACAGTATTGAAATAAAAAACAAAAAGTTTAAGGATAGGCGCCAATTTTTAGTTTTTAAACGCTAAATGTACTCCAACCCTAAACACACATTTGTCTCAAAACAGTGATTCATTTCGTTTATAAGATAAACAAATGAAATTCTAATTTTGAATTTAGAATTTTCGCTTATTACTGTAATGGCCAAACTGCCAGCTATAATATATGTATTTTTTTTCATCGTATGAATTCTTTTTTGTGTTAAATTCGGACAGAAACAATGAAAACGGAAGTGTTTCGATTTTTTTGATGAGAAGTTTATTTAAGTATTTAAGCCCAGTTTATTCAAATAGGAAAACTCCATTAAAAATAATATTATACCTGTACATAACATTTGATTAGAATAATAGATAACTTTAGTACTTAACTAATGATTTGATTCTTTTTTGATAAGCTTATAACAGTTATTAATATTTAAATAATGTTACTATGATGTGTCATTATATTCTATATAGAAGTCTCAATTTATTTTACAAGTAAACATCACTTTATTGCCACCATACATAAACGTAATGTTACATGTATTACCGTTGTTACCATTACTATTCAATAGTTGGAGTTACTATTTGTATTACATATATATTATATTAGTTTTCCCCAATCAATAATGTATCAAAGGCGCTAATTTCCTCCTAGTGGCTTACAACATAAAATAGGCAGGTACAAAAACTAAGCCAGATGAATGTGGGGTTATCTCAGTTTTGAAGAATTGCCTAACACAAGCTTCTACTCTAATTGGATGGTTCTAAATACCTATGGCTGCCTATAAGACCTCCACAACCCAGTCACTAGGCAACATGATACTACGGGTAAAGACTGATGGCCATACTTTCTGGCATCTGACTGTCTGTAGCGACTATAAAAGATCTATGAATAAAACCAGGACTAATGGCATCAAATGGCATGGGTGTTGATAGTATCTTCTATCAACTTAGAAAAGTACATAAGAATTATATTTTTTTTTTAATTTTGAAGAGGGAAGAAGGCAAGGAATTTCGACTTTTTCTACAAACAAGGTTTAAATCTCTTCTTATGACCCTATCTAATTATAACAATTAATGTGATAAATAAAATAGCTGTTTTACTTCCTTTATTTTTATTTGCAAGGTATTAAGTATTAATATAACAGTGGCTTGCACTTATAACCATCTTTGTGTGGGTTGAACAATTATGGATTTTGACGTAGGCCGTTGATGTGGTTTAATATACCTACTCTTCTTTCTAAAATGGTGATTATCCTTTCACAACATAGTCCGAAAATTCAGTTGTTTTTTTATTTCTTTTTGTATTTATTTTGGTGATCCATTGGACCACACATATATGGTTCATATTGAAATAAAAATTAGTTAGTGATGGGTAATCTTTTAGCTAACATTATTTATATGATTTATTTATTTAACAATTTATGTACTTACACACTGACTTACTGTTTATGATTGTAGTTGTATCAATAATCACCATAGTCTGTGAAATAAATAATTTAACTATTCCCCACAGACTTATGAACTGTTATTTTTTGTCCTGTCTCACTTTGTACATTTTTGAGTAGTGCCAAGTACCCACTCTTGATTATGTGTCGTGTTTTCACTACATCACTGTTTAGCAATGTAGAAATCCTCATGGACTCCTTCCACCCTGGGGTGAACGGTAGACTAGTATTGACTAAGGGTGCTTTCAATTTGTTGCGGCTAAATTCAAGGCATCCTAAAACCACTCTCCCAGACTTGCACCTGCGACCTCAAGTGCAGTGTGAATACCACTGCTTCAGACTAGTGTTGGGTTTCGTCCCATATTGGGAAATTTTCAAGTTGTCCCTTAGTATTACATGTATCAGATAGCCTCCCTGACATTTTCCGCAGCCTGTCTCTGACGCAAGGAGGAGGTAAACAGGAAAGAGTTAAAGAGGTTGGAGTACACAATACTACCTCTTTAACTCTTTCCTGTTGATTTAATAACCTGCTAAAATAAAGATGTGAACTATACGTCATATACAATTATAGATATGTCCACGGTCATGTTGGTAAAATATTATGACATCCTGCTTATAATCTTCACATGGCAACACTGTTTGTACTCACAAGACAATGGCTCTTAGCAAGATCAAGGCTACAGAGGCAATAGGCTGACATTGTGATATTGATTTGTTATTTCATTATTTCACCAATAAAGAACTGAATCACTAACTGTCAGAGTTATTTATCGGAGTTTCAAATCTATGGGTATTGTAACATCATATTGCTTAAAACTAGGCAATTGCAGATTAGCGAACTGAGAGTTCCGTACAAACCTATGAAAATAATTCAATTTCGGAATTGGAATGTACGAAATTAATTTCTTCAAGTAAATATCAGCTGAGCGAGTCCAATGACCTGTAGGTAGGTAGTACGCAACGACCACAACTACCTACATGTCATTGACTTGCTCAAAGAGCAAAATCGAATCCAGCACTTCATTAAACTTCATTACTTACTTGTGGGAAAAATGAAAACTGCTCATCAAATGAGTTTTCACCTTAGTGACAGGTTTCACACTGCATACTGCATTCATTTCACTAGGCTGGGTGTAGCGACTGGTTCTAGCTTACAAATGGATGTGAGGATCGCGACGAAGTGACCCAGTGCAATATAACTTCCTTGTGTGGACCGTGTGTGGGAATTGATTGGTTTGATGCCAACCAATCCATTCCCACACACAGTAAAATCCGTTGGACCAAACCTGTAACGTCATACCGATTGGACGACAGGTAGGCAGGTGCATGGCCGGCATTATTTTCACACTTCGCACGTATAGCACAATGCACAGCGGGTCTCGTATTAGCCACTGCCAGGAGTAAGAATGCTAGTTACATTGTCGTCATACAAACGGTCGGAAAAAAGCCGGCCAAATGCAAGTTGGAATCGCTAACGAAAGATCTGTAACGCAATACGCTCCCGTTTTACCCTTTGAGTATGGAACCATAAAATCAAAATCAGCTATGACCAAGTTTTCCACGACCGAAATATTTTGTAAAATTAAAACTTAGACGTTTGATTTCCGCAGGTGCATAGTATTTGTACTAGTCGTCTTAGGGTCTGTGCACACCATGTTTTTTAAATGTTCTGGTGACGCGCATTTCAGAAACACGTGTTGATGGCGCTGTAGTGTATACCTAAGTACTGTAATACTATTATAATCGCATATATAATGGTATGATATCCCAATAAACCAGCAGTCTTGCAAAAGCATTCATTCGTATCATTTGCACCTTGTCACCTATTCTTACAGCGCGCTTTTATCACATTAAGTCTACAGGCTGCGTCTGCGTGCGTATCGCATGTGTAACGCTACAACCGCTCGACAACGGCACGTTTAAAAAACGTGGTGTGCACAGGCCCTTAATCTCTTATTGCGAATATCGCTTATGAAATAAACGTACGACAAGTTCTTTTTGCATTTTATTACGAAACAATGATAAATATATCAGTAATTTTATCATGATTGAAGTGACATGATCGTGTCACTTCAAAGTTGAAGTGCCGAAAAGATCGCGGAACGGTTTAGTGAAATTATCTTCACAGCTATTTAGTAGATATTTGTTAGGTGTTAAAGTATTATGGCGACTCCAGACTAGTGTCGTGAAGCTTCGTAAATAGGCGTGAGCGTGAATGTGGACGGTGTTTGCGGGGTACGACTTGGCGGCTCCACATAAGTGTCGTGAATACACACCTGAATTCACGCCATGAATAAACTACACATTTGTCGTACCGTGCGAATACCTCGCGAAAACCGTCCACATTCACGTTCACGCCTGTTTACAGAGCGTCACGGCACTTATCTGGTGCTGCTACAATAGTAGTTTATTCATGGCGTGAATTCGCACGTAAATTTACGGCACTAATGCCTGTGGGGACGTCATTATAAAAACATTCTCGTGAAAGAAGACATAAGATAGGAATGAAGAATAAAGAACAATATTCTAAACCTAAATCAGTTACTTAATGAATTCTAGCTTTCACTAATACAAGGTGACACCTTAATTTAGTGTCTTAAAATACTACCGTTTTTGTTCTAGTTTTGTGGACTAGTAACTAGATCTAACCTATTGTTGTTAGAGGTGAACTAGAAATGGACAAATATTTGTTTTTATATTATTTGGCGTGACGTAATTACATTGTAGGTCGACATATACCAACGGTTAATATCATGATCACACAAACAAGACATGTCTTCAAGCAAGACGAAACTTCTGTGCAAGATTTTCTAAAGCGGTATTTTAATTTTATAATATTTTTATATTCTTTAAAGTGACTTTTTACATTCTGCCTAATTAGGCAGAATATACATGGTTCTATAATACACTTCTCATCAAAAAAATCGAAACACCTTGCAAGTTTACGTTTTGTCAGGATTATCAGAAAAATGTGTACATTTAGGAATAAATGTTAAATGTCGTTTAATAGTGAGTAATATGAGCTTATCAAATCTTAATGTTAATGTTCTAAATTTAAATGAATTTTTCATAGGTTTCGTATTTTGTTAAATGAGTCATTTTTATTCCGTATGGAGTATAAAGGAAATGGATAAAACAACACACGTAAATGAAAAAAAAAGCTAAAAAACGTTTATTTAATAACTTGTATTCCCTCCCCGAGCTCTAATTACTGCTTCCATACGGTTCTTCATCGATCGGATGAGAGTCACGATCACATGCTGTGGTATATTGTCCCATTCCTCTTGGATTGCATCTTGCAGCTGGCTAAGTGTTTCTGGGGCAGGATCTCTTGCTCGAATTCGTCTCTTTAATTCATCCCATAGATGTTCAATGGGATTCATGTCCGGGCTTCTTGCTGGCCATTCCATAATAGAGATATCGACTTCGTTAAGATAATCTCGTACGACGCCCGCGGTGTGAGCCCTAGCATTGTCGTGCATGAATATGAAGCCGTTGCCAATAAAATGTGCATAGGGCATCACATGAGGCTCGAGACACTCTTCGACGTACCGATGACAGTTTAGTGCAGGCAGACGTGGCCCAGACACGAAAGCAAGCTCTGTCTTACCGTCGGCGCTGATTCCTCCCCAAACCGTCCACGAACCGCCACCATAGCTGACCTTTTCTTCAATGCAGCATTGTGCATAGCGTTCTCCGTCTCTTCTGTAGACCTTGTTCCTTCCGTCGTTACCATACAGCATAATTTTACACTCATCAGAAAAGAGAACTTTGCTCCACTGTAGGTATGACCAATTTAGGTGCTCACGTGCAAAGTTAAGGCGCGCTCTTCGATGGTCTGCAGTTAATTTCGGCCCATTTGCTGGCTTATGCGGTACCAGTCCACGATCCTTCAACCTTCTTCTAATTGTAGAGTCACTTACAGCCACCCTTCGTACAACACGAAGCCGCTGCTGCAGTTGAAAAGCGTTAAGGCGTCGATTTCTTAAAGAAGTTGTTACAATAAATCGATCATCTCGCTCAGAAGTGACCCGATTCCTGCCAGATCCTGAACGGCGCGTGAACAAACCAGTCTCCCGATAACGTTTATAGACTCTATGAACAGATGACAGGCTTAGATGCAGTCTTGCAGCCACAACACGCTGACTAAGGCCAGAATCCAGCAATGCCACAACTTGGGCGGCTTCTGTGGGCGAAGTATCCATACGTTTTAGAAAAAAAACCTTTTTTCAGACGTCCCAAAGTCACAGTATTGAAATAAAAAACAAAAAGTTTAAGGATAGGCGCCAATTTTTAGTTTTTAAACGCTAAATGTACTCCAACCCTAAACACACTTACCTCGACTCCAGGAATAGGGCAAGGAAGGTACGGGGTAGGTTTTTTAGTCAGTAAGAGTCTGACACTAGTCTCCCGCTCCACCCAAGAGCGGGTTTCGTCATTGGATGATTTTCACCTACCATAAAAAAAAAAAAAAAAAAAAAAAAAAAAAAAAAAAAAAAAAAAAAAAACCCTAAACACACATTTGTCTCAAAACAGTGATTCATTTCGTTTATAAGATAAACAAATGAAATTCTAATTTTGAATTTAGAATTTTCGCTTATTACTGTAATGGCCAAACTGCCAGCTATAATATATGTATTTTTTTTCATCGTATGAATTCTTTTTTGTGTTAAATTCGGACAGAAACAATGAAAACGGAAGTGTTTCGATTTTTTTGATGAGAAGTTTATTATTTATTATCAACTATTTTTATTTAAGTACTTACGTTCTAAGCAAATTAAAATATTCTATTCAGTGATGTAAGCGAGTTGTAAAGATAAGCGGTCGGCCGAGCAGTTCATACATACCGAGTATTCGGCCGAGAGAACTGTCTCACCCGTTTGCTCTGTACGTGTGATCAAGACATAAGTATAACCGTCATTAAGTAATTATTACACCTGCTTCAATGTCTGAAAAATTCATTTACTCAACAGCAGAACATAATTACTTAATATATTTAAACTGTAAAAATCAATGGCATTGGCATTGTCATCGTATCGCATTCCTTTCAACTGGTACCTATTCAGGGGCTACAGCTTGACATAATTATTTAGAACTAGTTTTTGCCCGTGGCTTCAATCCCGACAACAGGCTACCTACTCTACCCTGTTCTACCCTACTTTACCCTGCTCTACCCTACTCTGCTTTACTAGAGTAAGGCAGAGTAGGGTTTTTTATGGTGGGAAAAATCATCGAATGACGACTCCCGCGGAGCGTAGGCGGAGCGGGAGACAGTGTCAGACTTCTACTGACTTAACGACCCACCGTTCCTTCTTGCCTTAGTTCCAGGGCCCTGGTGTTTCGCTTTCGCATCAACCCTTGGCCTCAGAAGGCTTCGACCCTGCTGGGCCCCTACAGTTGCTGACAAATCTTTAAAGCGCGCGGGAACAGTGCGTGCCGTCGACGACTTGGACTCGGTCCGGACGGTTACAGGATGGGCGGACTGCAATCTACCCATTGCTCGTCGTCCACAAGCCCGCGGTGGTTCCAAAGGCATGGAGTATAAGTAATGTCCTGTACACTTCTCTATACCTTAAGTATAATTAACTTTCAGTAGTTAAGCATTACCTAAGCATGACTAATTAATTACGCAATTTTACAAATATTTAGCTAGGAAACCTGCATACATTTTAATTAGCAACAATTCCGATTTGTAAACATACGTATTTAAAAATATTGCCGTAAGTCATAACTGCGCTGTGCCGACCGAGGCAGCTACCGGTTATCAAGGTCGAGATTCAAAGTACTAGTTATTTTATTTTATTACACAATATCATTGTGATTATTATAAAAATAACTAACGTCATACTTTTAAAATGACTACTAACGATGTCGATGTCAAAAGGTGTCTTGCAGCGCCAGCTGTCGAGACCAATTGTATTTCAAAACCGTCCAGAACTCCACTTAAATATATACATAAAGTTTCATCCAAATCGGTTAGGCCGTTTAGGAGTAGTTAGGTATCAAACACACAAAAGAAGAATTTTACATATTGTAGCGAAAAAATATAATAAGGAGACTTTACCATTTATAACGGTGAAGTCTCCTTATTTTATTTTTCTTATTTATTATCTTTATTTTATTTCTAGGATGGAACCAGATGGAACGGTGGGTCATTAAGCCAGTAGAAGTCTGACATTAGATGATTTTTCCCATCATAAAAATAAATGCCTTTGGAAGCACACAAAACACTTGGTCCTGGTTGTCATTCATGATGATGATGATCTTTTGACAGCCGTTACAGGGAGACAGACGCCAGAAAGTCTGATCATCAGCCTATTCAGGGAGTATAGTGTTGCCTAGTAACTGGATTGTGGTGGTCTGAGAGGCAGTTGCTCCATGTTTTTTTTTTTATGCCAGGTAAAAATCATCCTATGACGAATCCTGCCTTTGGGCGGGGCGGGAAACGGTGACAGACTCTTACTGACTAAACAACCTACCCCGTTCCTTCCTTGCCTTAGTCCCTTAGCCTTGGTGTGACGCTTTCGCATTAACCCTAAAACATGGTTGTTGAGTTGTATTCGGGTAGACTGGAAAACAACCTAAAACTAGTAATAAACTAGTACCTAATAGGCTAGGGAGGTGATGGTGCTACTAAAGTACTTACAAATCATCACCATCACCTCCCTTAGTTTGTTAAGAGCCTATTCTTGAAGACATGTAGGTAAATTATAAGACCACCGCTGCAATTAAACATTGATTTAATTGTGAAATGAAACTATGCAGTTTAATTTATTTTTACAATGATTAGTTAATGTGTATCCGTGGTGTTCGCAGGATGTGTGATATCTCGTGTGCCTAGACGAGCAACGCATACAAGTGATACGCGCGAAGCGACCGACTTCCTGCTTCACACGTACGCAACTCATTTGTTGAAGTTATTCGATTCCAAATTCGATATCGCCATGTTTAAATACTCACGGGTAAATTGCATTTGTGCCTTGATCACACGTGCTGAGCAGACGGGCGAGACAGTGGTGTCGGCCGAATACTCGGAACGTATGAACGGCTCGGCCGAGTAAGGCATTAATTCATTAAGCCCCACACACATATTATTGTTTTTTAATTGTGTCTGTAATTACCAAAGGTTAAAAATGCCATGATCACACGTACCGAGTAAAAGGCTAAGACAGTAAAATGTCGAGATAAACGCTCGGCTGAGCACTCGGCGCTATGTTCACACGTACCGAGTATTCGGCCGAGAGCACTGTCTCGTCCATTTGCACACTACGTGTGATCAAGGTATAACGACTCAGAACCGAGATTGTAACTGCAAAAACTCCCATGAGAAAACTAGCAGAAGGCATGCATTGTGTTTCGAAACCCGAGTTTTAGCTGGAACTGATGTGAGGAATAACTCGGTCATTTTCATAATAATTAGCGAAACTGTACTTTGTCCTTACAAATGGTGGTTATGGTTATAAATCTACCTATCATAAAAGCTAAATTACTGCTCTTGTAGTGTGAAAATCAATTTATCGAACAATTGATTTTGATTGGGCGATTTCAATCAATTTGCAGGTCGTAAAACATTGTTCGTTAATTGAAATAGTGTGGCGTATGTTTTCTGTGAGTAGTTAGCTATACTTTTCTTAGAACTTTATGAGTTCACACTTGGACATCTGTCCTCAAGATGAGCGATTGTGTATTAATTGAGTCATTTCTATTATTGGTAATGCTTGGATGCGACTGTTACGTCGCGCACTTGACCATTTAATGCCTGTGTTGTGGGCCTTTGCCCTCTGACGTGTACAACTGACAAGTTTATTTACGAATCCCGCTCTTGGGTGGAGCGTGAAACAGTGTTACTGACTAAACACCCCACCCCGATCCTTCTCTGCCCTTCGCACTAGGGCCAAGCCTTCCTTTCAGATAGAGACCCGGGCCCCAGTAGGCGTCGACCCTTTTTCAGAGTCCTCACGGCTTTGCTGACAACTAGTTGAGTCGCGCGGGAACTGAGCGCGCCGTCGACAACTTTTCTTAGTCCGGACTGTTACCAGACGACCGGACGGCGGGCTAACCATTGCTCGCCGTCCGCAAGCCCGCGCCTACGGTGGCCGAAAATCGGGTTCGGAATCCCGGCGGTAACAGGGGCGTGTGCGCCGTTGCCTTATGCGGTTGGCCTCCTCCTTAGCTGGCATTACTGCTTCGCAGAAGGAGGCCACCGCCTGCCACCCTACTGACTAAAATTTACACTGCTCTTTCGTTAGTTGCCTTTTTTTGCCTCCCTTAGGTTGTAGTTTAAACTAAACTAACCTTATCAATAGATTGGTAACTCCATACTTAAATAATTAATCATTATAAATGTGAAGGTAACTGTCTGTTACGCTTTCACGATTAAACTGTTAAACCTTTTTTTTTTTTTTTTTTTTTTTTTTTTTTTATGGTAGGTGAAAATCATCCAATGACGAAACCCGCTCTTGGGCGGAGCGGGAGACCAGTGTCAGACTCTTACTGACTAAAAAACCTACCCCGTACCTTCCTTGCCTTATTTCTGGAGTCGAGGTTACAATTTTCATTTACCCTCTAGGCTCCAGGAGGCTTCGACCCTGAAGGGCCCCTGCAGTTTGCTGACAACTCCTTGAGGCGCGCGGGAACGGTGCGCGCCGTTGACGACCTGGACTCGGTCTTACAGACGACCGGACGGCGAGCTACCCATTGCTCACCGTCCGCGAGCCAGTGTCTACGGTGGCCGGATATCGGCAGGATCGCGGCGGCGACGGCTACGGCGAGTACGCCGTTGCCTTTGCCTTATGCGGTCGGCCTCCTCCTTTACGAGCATTACTGCTTCGCAGAAGGAGGCGACCGCCTGCCATTCCTCTTCGCTGCGGACCATGGCCTGAACCAGGGCCCGGCGCGAGAGGTCGCCGCCGCCGATCACCCCCACGAGGACACGGCGATGCTCTTCCCAAGCAGGGCACACCTCCACCGTATGCTCCACCGTGTCCTCCGGGCTCGCCTCACAGTGGCGACACCCGGACGTCTCTTCCGCACGAATCCGGTGCAGGAATCTCCCGAACTTCCCATGTCCGGTGAGAACCTGCGTCATGCGGAAAGTGAGGACGCCGTGAGGTCTATCCAGCCACGCCTCAAAGAGGGGCACTACCGCTGAGATTACGGTGTGCCCAGCGCTGGGTTGCGACAGTCGCTGTTTCCACTTCACCATGAGATCTCGCCGGAGCTCCTTCCGCCACGCCTCGACATGTTCGGGCAGCGGATCTTCGCCCCGGCGTTGCATCTCCACGCGCTGGTCGTGCATGTGTGCAAGGACTGTTGCCTCCAAATCCCATGGTGGTAGGCCAGCAAGGAGGCTCGCCGCCTCGCGGGACACCGTGCGGTATCCCCGCACCATCCGGATGGCCATGACCCTCTGGCAGGCGTTCAGCTGGGCCGCCGGGCGTTTACGCAGCGTCGGCGCCCACACTGGTGCCCCATAAAGGGCCATGGACCGGACGATGCCGGCGTAGAGCCTCCGGCAGAAGGCGTCTGGACCCCCAAGGTTCGGCAGGAGCCGCTTGAGAGCAGCCCCCGTCCGATTGAGTTTGGGGGCCAGACGTCGGAAGTGCTCCTCGAAATTCCATCGGCTGTCGAGGACAAGTCCTAGGTACTTCATCGTCGACCCGACGCCGATGTGAACTCCTTCTACCGTTAGTTGGGAACCCGTTGGTGGCGCGTTCCGAGGGCCGTGAAAGCACATGGCCTCGGACTTGTGCAGTGCCACCTTGAGTCCCAACTGCTGGATCCTCTCAACGACTGTCGCAACCCCACGTGTCGCTAGTTCGACCGCCGCCTGGTACGACCTTCCCTGCGCTAGGACCAGCGTGTCGTCTGCGTAGCAGACCACGCTGACCCCTACGGGGAGGTCGGCGCGCAGCACGTAGTCGTACCCGATGTTCCACAAGGGCGGTCCTAGTACCGATCCCTGTGGGACACCGCACGACATCTCTCGCCGTTTCCAATCTCCTTGGTGACCGGGGTAGACTATGTACCTGTCGGACAGGTAGGCCTCGATCGTACGACAGAGGTAGTCGGGCACCCGGTGATACCGGAGTGCCGTCCTAATGCAACTCCAGGGCAGGGAATTAAAGGCGTTGGCAATGTCCAACGACACCGCCAAGACACACCTGCCCCGGGACACCGCATCCCCCGTCGTGAGGGCTCGCACGCGCATGATGGCGTCCACCGTGGAGCGCCTCCTGCGAAACCCGAACTGGTCGTCCGCGAGATCGGGCCCCTTCAGTGTTAGGTGCTTGACGAGGCGGTCTGCAATGACTCTTTCAAAGAGCTTGCCCACCTCGTCAAGCAGCACAATGGGCCGATACGCGGACGGAGAGTCCGCAGGGCGCCCCGGCGTTAAACCTATTGTACGTTTGAACCCCGATGAAGGACATAAGTTAATTTATTACTTAATTGGCTGCGGCTTCCACGCGAACGAAGCCGCTGGCATAAGCTAATATATTACGGGTCCCAAAAATCGGTTATATCGCATTCAAAGGCGACCATTATGATGGTTCAACTTGTGCGACAAGGATTATAATGATTTTCAGGTCTCAATTGAGGTGGGGAAGATGGTTCAACTCATTGACTTATATCCTAGCGATAGACAAGCACGTTTCGTAGTAACTATTTGTCACAATACTGAGAAGTTAACACAAAATTCCGCTGCAGTGCTTCATTGGCATTATGTCGTACAAAACTTTTAAAAAATAAAGTTTAAAAACTAACACCCGACTACTTAAAAACACGCTCTAAAAAGTACGAAACAAGAAAACAAGAAAGCCGTGGTCGTATACCACTTTTTTTAATTTATTATTCTTATGGCATACGACCACGGCTTTCTTGTTTTCTTGTTTCGTACTTTTTAGAGCGTGTTTTTAAGTAGTCGGGTGTTAGTTTTTAAACTTTATTTTTATTTAACATATTTTGGAGTTCTAAATAGGTTAATCTTGGGTTCATTGATTTCTCAGCCCATGAATACAGGTAAAGTCACAAGCAAATGCTAGTAATATATATATATTCAAAATGTACAAGTAAAGCGCTTTCAAATGATACCAAACACGGCATATTTATCTTAACTTTATTTTTTTACTTCGTATGTTTTGTCCGCTAGAGGGCGCCACATTAGATTTTGTGAAATCCCATATAGCCTATAACCAGCGGACAATTAAGACGCTTCTAATGATATGTCATTTGTCGAATTCTGTTAAGTAGTTTAGAAGTTACGAGGGAACAGATGAACATCCATACCCACATACATACATACATACATACATACATACATACATACAGGTCAAAATCATAACCCTCCTTTTGCTTCGCCGTAGTCGGGTAAAAACTTACAGCGCTGATACGTCAAAACTACACTAAGGTTTGTATCACTAAAAGGCACGCTTCGTCTAGCGCGCTCTACATTTATATCGATGGTGTGACCATCTTATGTCTTAAAATTTTTGATCCTAAGACATGCCTGTTTCCTCACCATGTATTTCTTCACCATATTTCCTAATAAAAAAACCCAATAGCACTTTTTGCCCGACCCGGAAATCGAACCTAGGGCCTCACGCTCAGCAGTCGTGCTTTCAACCTCGAGACATGGCAGTCTAATAGAAAACGCTATCAGCTATTATTACGTAGTAAACTACATTTCAATAGGTGTGACTCAAGGTTGATAAATGTGTCTCCATTGGTTCCTCGATCGATAGTAACTTTATACCTGACCCCGTTTAGTTATCACGGGGATGGTCAAATTTAATTTGACATTAGTTAGTTATGTCTAGACGCTAATCAATTTATAGTTTCCAATTTAATTAGCGGTCTGTTATAGAATTATTTGCACGATTCGGTCGTTAATGCAGGGCTAACTTATTATTTATTTTTAACTTCATGCATGAAAAAGTACAAGAGCGGGTACTATGTAAGTAGGTAATTTTTACCAGTCTATCAAGGTACTTCCTCCTGGGGCCTGGGCTTGGTGCGAAAGCGTTACTTCAGGGCTCTGGTACTAAGGCAAGGAAGGAACGGGGTAGGTTGTTCAGTCAGTAAGAGTTTGACGCTGTTTCTTGCTCCACTGTCAAAGGGCGGGATTCGCCAAAAAAAAACAGTCTATCTAGATTGGTGGAGAATCAAGACTACAAGATTGTTTAAAGGTGGTCAAGGGGTTCTATGCTCGAAGAAAACAACCTTGAGCGCAGCGCTGACCCAGCGACGAAATCCGAATAATATTATATATGTGCTATTACATCTTTGGACATGTATTTTCAAGCTGAACCGAGGACTATGGCACTAAGTTCTAAATTTTAGCCCGTTCTAGTTATTCTTGATACAGCATGTTAGATTTGCTACTAAGTATGAATAGTACGCGACAAATAAATTGACCCAAAATGGCCATCGTTGCTATGGTTACACGCAGCCGCTTCTCTGAGACCCGAAAATCTGTTACGGCGTATTGATGGTTGAATTTAGCTCCTAAAGGGATGTAAAGTTTGTATGGAGAACCCTACTTTCACGCGGTCAAAGCCGCTGGCAGGAGGCTAGTTTCAAATAAACCTTTACAGGCACTTTTGAAATGTCAAGAAGTCGGTTTGTCAGAAAAAAAAATGACAATTGTTTAGCTATCATGGCTCATGAGACATAGCCTAGCCTAGTAACAACCTAAAAAAATATAGTCAAAACATGCAAGTCTTATCTGCACTCCATACGAAAGATAATTATATTGACCTACCCACTTATTCGAAAAGCGTACACTTACATTATTCAAGTGGCAATCATCGTGTATTATCAGCACAGTAGCATGGGTCATCTGAAACCATGGCTCACAGCTGATAATTATCAACAATTGAATGCACGCACGGTCGTTAATTGGCGACTCTCATTTATGAAGTGATTAACTCTCGTGACCGTCATACGAGTGACTCTCATAGATAAGACCCTTTATCTTATTTTTTATTTTTACATTGAACTTCGTGTAATTTATTTTCAACTAGCGACCCGCCCCAGCTTCGCACGGGTGCAATGGTGAAATCATCATATATAAGCTAGCTTTCTGCCAGCGACTTCGCCAGCGTAAAAATGGGTTTCCGCACAAATTTTGGATACGCGTTTCACCCCTTTAGGGGTTTTTTTTTATGGTAGGTGAAAATCATCCAATGACGAAACCCGCTCTTGGGCGGAGCGGGAGACCAGTGTCAGACTCTTACTGACTAAAAAACCTACCCCGTACCTTCCTTGCCTTATTCCTGGAGTCGAGGTAACAGTTTTCCACCACCCTCTAGGCTCCAGGAGGCTTCGACCCTGAAGGGCCCCTGCAGTTTGCTGACAACTCCTTGAGGCGCGCGGGGACGGTGCGCGCCGTTGATGACTTGGACTCGGTCTTACCAGACGACCGGACGGCGAGCTACCCATTGCTTACCGTCCGCGAGCCAGTGTCTACGGTGGCCGGATATCGGCAGGATCGCGGCGGCGACGGCTACGGCGAGTACGCCGTTGCCTTTGCCTTATGCGGTCGGCCTCCTCCTTTACGAGCATTACTGCTTCGCAGAAGGAGGCGACCGCCTGCCATTCCTCTTCGCTGCGGACCATGGCCTGAACCAGGGCCCGGCGCGAGAGGTCGCCGCCGCCGATCACCCCCACGAGGACACGGCGATGCTCTTCCCAAGCAGGGCACACCTCCACCACCCCTTTAGGGGGTGAATTTTGGAAAATCCTTTCTTAGTGTTCGCCTACGTCATAAAGGGAAGCTCTGTACAAAATTTCACTCTCCTAGTCCCAGTAGTTTCAACTGTGCGTTGATATTCAGTCAGTCAGTTTCTCCTTTTATATCATTTTGTTTCGTTGTAATTTTGTAACTCATGAACGGGCTCACCTTTCCAAATGTTTAGGCTTTGTTTGGACTATTTAGTAGATGGTTTATGTGAAGTTTGCACAAAATCGGACGACCAGTTCTTCATTTATCAAATTGTTTTGATGACGTTTATTATGCATGTATTATACATAATATTAACCTTCCTCTTGAATCACTCGAACTAATAAAAAAAAACGCAACAAGATCAATTGCGTAGTTTTAAAGATCTAAGCTTACATAGAGACAGACAGCTGGAAGCGACTTTGAAAACAAAGTCGCTAGGTATGTAATGAAGTTATTTTTTTTTTGCCTGTGCTAGGGCAAAAAAGCGAAGATCAGGCAAAAACCATTCGTTGTAATTTTATACAACATTAACAAACTAAAAGATATTTTATTACCAATTTTTTATTAACGGCTTTTATTCTTATTATTAAAAGCCATTAAAGTTTTAAAGCAGGACAAATTATTATTCGAATAATCTAGACATGTGGGAAGTGCCGCTATAGTTTGTTTTTTAATTCCAGACTACGATTTGACAACTCAGAATGTCACACTCTATCTATAGTTCGTTTTTTTAATTCTAGATTACGATTTGACAACTCAAAATGTCACACTCTAGAAATATGTTCCCAATTTTCTAGAGTTTGACATTTTAAGTTGTCAAATCGTAGTCTAGGATTAAAAAACGGACTATAGAAACATGTTCCCAATTTTCTAGAGTTTGACATTTTAAGTTGTCAAATCGTAGTCTAGGATTAAAAAACGAACTATAGCTCGTCTTTGTTCGCTCAAGGTCGCTGGTATATCTGTCCGTTAATTGGCGACTATCATTTATGTAGTGATTAACTCTCGTGGCCATCACACGAGAGTCTCATAGATACAGTGTCTCTGTTATCTGAGACTAGTCTGACGTCACTTGGGCACGCACGAGATTTTGCAACAGTAGCAAAGTCTTTAGCTTATAAATCACTGTTATCTTATTGGCTAGTCTAGTGAATGTTATGCATTAGGGGGGAAAGTGCCAAGACAACTCGCGAAGTACCAAATTATCTTATGGGAAAGAAATATGATAAACTAGACTATTTTCCTAATAATTTGGTACTTAGACGATTTTTTTTTTTTTTCAATGAATTTGGCGAAATTTATTTACAAAGTTTTGTCTAACATTGCCAAAAAAGCTAAGATCAGGCAAAAACAATGGCTGTATTTTTATTGAACTAAAGGATAATTAAATCTTGAATCGCGAAAAGTGACGCTAGCTCTCTTTTTTGTTTGCTCAAGGTCTCTGGCGTATATCTGCCCCCGACACCGCTTGACACCACTTTCCTGCTCCGCCCAAGGACGGGTTTTGTTCTGTACCTTGGGCGGAGCGGAAAAGTAGTGTCAGACTCTTACTGACTAAACCAACTCCCCGTTCCAACGTTGCCTTTATACCAGGGCGGGTCTTCCTTTCAAACGCGATACTTTGACCCCAGTAAGCTTCGCCAATAGATACTAATAAGTATAATTCTATGACTTCGACTTTTCTGCAGGGTCCTTACAATGTTTTTTCCATGAAACTGTTTACTACATAAGTACGATTAACTCAAAGAACTCACACTCCTAGTATCTACATTTTGCAGGTCAGTGTCAAGTTGTATCATATTGATAAAAATCTAAACATAAATAAGCATAGACAGCAACTTTGTTTTTATACTATGTAGTGCAGTAATGTAGCTAAAAATCTGTCTCTACCCTTTACGTTAAATTCAACCACAGCGCCATCTGTACTCAACTTTCAAGAATACTACTTCTGAAGGGCGGACTGGAGTAGGGTGGCGCGGAAAATCCGCAAAGCCCCTGAAAGCTTCAACGTAAAAGTTGGGGCTGAGCCCACCAGATGGCGCCACCAACTAAGAGTTAACATAAGTATTTTAGTTAATATAAGTATTTTAAACTGGTTTCTCCTGCGACTTCTCTTACGTATCATTTATGTTCTAATAATACATAAATAGTGTAAATGCCTGAATAAAAAAAAACTCAGCGTTCCTTCCCACATAAAATATTTCTGCGTATACTTAATATTATATTGAGAGCAACAGTGGCCGAGTGGTAACGGTCCCGACTTATGAGTTGTGTCGCGGGTTCGAACACAGCCAGACGCATTACTTTATGTAATTTTCATCACCACTGTGACATTCACCAACCCGCACTGTGCTCGCGTGGTGGATTACGGCCCAATCCCTCTCTTAGAGAGCCGGCCTGTGTTCCAGCAGTGGGGACATTAAAAGGCTGATGATGGTGAGGTTGATGATACCCAATATTGTTTACAGATGCGTATTTCTTGCTATTGTGCAACTGGCCTGAACTACGGTGCGAAAAAGACATTTCAGCAATTATGTTTATTGTTAAAAGCTTGTTAGAGTCACGTCTCCTCATTCATTTCATCATCATCTTCATTTATTTGAACTCGTAGTGAAATGTTTACTCCTCAGAAGCTCCTAAAAATGAAAAAAAAAAAAACTTAACAGGTACACAATATACACAATTTCAAATGCTTAAATCAAAAACAGGAGATCACATCAAAGTCTGAACTGACCAAAATGCATCTACTTACGTTGAGCTACATCTTATCACAAAGGATCGCACTTTTCTATGCTTTATCGTAGTGTCAAAAAACGTGTTGCCGAACGCCGATTCGATTCGATGCCGTGGTCGATTCCACTTCTTTCGCTCTAGTAAACGATGGTACTAAAAGGCAGAAAAGTATAGAAATTAAAAAAAAAACAGCAGTTAAAACTTTATCAAGCACTAGTTAGATCATGTATGGGGTACTGCTTCAACTAATACGCTTGAGTCAATTGAGGTATGAGCCAAGAGAATCACTGGTAAGTAAGATTAACTATTGGCTAGTGATAATTAATCTAACTATGATCATGTGTTCTTAAAAGAAAATAACTTCCTTTCTACAAGTACATTAGAAATTACTTGCTATTTTGGTTTACTTATTATATACACACATAATATAATACTAACGATAATAATAATTTTAATTATGTACGAGTTCACTGATCAGTATTCAAGGTCTCACACAATAAAGTACATATAAATTATGTACATTTCAAAATACTTCAATTTAAAAAATAAAATAAATTAAAAAACGTCTCATCTCTCTCACTCTTCGATTTGAAAGTTCAAAGGCTTGAATTAAACATCGACGCAGTGTGGTTAACCGGTTGGTATTTTACCGGTTGCATTTCGGAAAGGGTACACTGGAATTGCACTACAAACCCGTTCCATCAATTTATTTGACCAATACATATTTTCTGTATGGACTTTAAAAGAGACTTTGACCCCTGAGTATGTTTCGGTGTTTCTTCTCAGGGTAGTCCGCTAGGAAACACCGGACTCATCAGACTCGTCTAGCACAAAAAAAATGACGTGAATAGTACATTGTTATACGAGGGATGAAAGTTAGTTATTTAGTCCCGAGAAATTTCTTGGCGACCGAGCGAGAGCGAGGTCGCTAATAGTTCGAGGGACTAAATAACTCTTTAACTCGAGGTAAACACTGTGCTTTTCATTACGAATACGAGGAAAATAAAAAATAATAAAAACCTGAGTCGTTGTCAAAGGTGTTCGTATGTTTTTAGGTAGGTATATTTCTTTTGATTTAGGCGGTAAGCGGTTTTCTGCTCTTCAGAATCTTGAGTTAAATTTATAACTGAAGCTGATGAACTTATCGTGTTAATAAAAATTTCTTGTAACAGAGATTTAGCAAAATGTAAACTAAACTCTACACCTCAAAAAAAAACCAGGAAGATCAAATCGGCCACAGATTATAGAGAGACTACAATTTACCCGCCTTTTTTTTTCAGTGTTCGGCTCCCTGGCTTTTCAGTCAATATTTTTAATTTTGTCATTGTAAAAATGGGTCTGGTCAACATTTTACTCAAATATATATTAGTTTTAATGAAATAGTTGAAAGTAAATTAAAATAAAGTCATTAAAAAAAGTATTCTTAAATTATTTCTATTTTTATGTTATTTCAATTGTACTGGCAGTATATAAATTCGGGTCACGGTTCAAAAGAAATGTCAAAATAGAACTAGTTTTTTTTTTAATATTTAGACAGCTGTCAGTTGAAAAGTAAAACTCCCTAGGGAGTAAAAATACTTCTTCCAACCCTGTCCGCAGGCATCTTTACACCTACTTTCAGAGTATGAGTAATGAAAAAGTGTTTTTTAAACCTACTTGCAAAATAAAGATCATTTATCATCATCGGACCACCAGACCTTTGTGCCACCGGTACGTCGCACAAAACGTTTTAGGAACACATTCATTGTGCGTGCAGCTAAGAAATCGAATTCCCTGCCTCAATCTGTGTTTCCTTATAGCTACTACCTAAGCGTCTTTAAACTCTTGACCCCCAAGCGAACGCCGCTATATCTTTAGCACATCTATAGTCTTTCTATTATGTCTCTACGGTATTCAAAAGGTTAAATCAAGAGTGAATAGGTTACTTTCTAGAAGTAAACATGTTCCTCCAACGACCACATCATCTCTTACCATCAGGTGAGATAGTGGTCAAGCGCGAAAAAACCGCTATTCATTACGGCCAAATGTATCGCAACCCTTATATTCTTTATATAGTGCTAACTACGTTCCATTTTCTAATTTAACTTTAGCAGCGTTCCATGTTGTTGTGGCGTTTAATGAGAACTGCGGACAGTTGCCGGCTAGCGTGCCTAAACTAAAAGTAGCACGATGCGACCGCAAATTATAAAACTTGTTTAGTAGTTTCGACAATCCTCCGCAATTCAGTGTCAATTGGAAAGTGACCATTGTACTGCAAGGCTGCCAACTGCAAGCCTGTATTGAATTTTAATTGGTGAGGCGCCACTTGCAGGTCAATGGTTCAAGTTTACGGTCGGTTTCTAAGTGTGTTGTTCATTTTTAGATTATGAGGTCTTGGTGTTCTAAGATACAGATTTAGGACTAGTTTAGAACATAGGTCACATATGTATATACAAATATACAGGTCAAACTTAGAACCTCCTTTTTTTGAGCTCAAACAACGAGTTTTTAATTTGGTGGTATGTTTTTGTTCCTTAACTTTTAGGTGCCAATTTAGATTTAAATTTTTATTAGCGACCTGCCCCAGCGTCTCATGGGTGCAATGTTGATCTTAAAGTATATAATGCTTGTATTATCCATATAAAACTTTCTCTTCAATCATTCAATCACTGTCTTTAAAAAAAAAACCGCATCATAATCCGTTGCGTAGTTTTAAAGATTTAAACATACATAGGGACAGACAGGAAGCGACTTTGTTTTATACGTAATGATGTAGTGTTTTTTTTTAGTGCTTATGATTGAGTTATGATTATAAAAGGTACTAACGGATTAGCCATATTTTTTTACAAAATCTGAAAGGAAATAAGGTAAATCCTAACATATTAGCATTTTTAGAATTTTCATCAAGAACTGAATCAAGTAAGTGAGTACCTAGTTAAATATACTGCTCACAGTCGGTGTAATAAAGATTATATGAATTATAGTAGATAGATTAAACTTTATTGTGTGTACACAAAAAGTAACAGAACTAAAACGCTCTTTACATGATGCTAAACAGATACCTGCATCGAATTTCGTAATTTCACATTTGCGTAGTAAACAGTTTAATATAACACAACATATACCTAATATAATACATAGTGTGAGCACTGACGTACATTACCCTTTGCCCGGCCGCAGCTTATATTAAATACGTCACTCTAACCACGTCATGATTATTCAAAACTTGGTCCTCGCTTAAAACAAAGGCGCTTAAATTATTTCCATAATGCTATGAAGTTATTTTTATTGAACTATGGCACTTATAGTATGCGGCAAATAAGTTGAACCCGTTGCGAAGGTTGAGAACTTGAGACTCGAAAATATGTTACTGCGCATTGAAGGTCAATCACCATTTTGGTTCAACTTAGGTATATGCCGTATATTTATGTTTTTTTTTTCTACTTACGAAGTGCCTATTCATTATACGTCAAGCCGTTGGCTCCGACAGTCATTTGTTTGGTGACCAACCGGCGAATTGCTCTATTCATTCAGTCTACGCGATATAACAACGAGACGAAACGCTTAGTCCGGACCGTTTGAAGTGTTAACAACGTAAAAGTGGACACCCAACGTACATCGGCTTGACCGAAGTTGCACTAATAGGTACCTAGTATCCCTTCTCCGTAGAGACCCTACAGAAGGGTCGAAGCCAACTGGGACCAAGGGTTGGCGTCTGAAAGGAAGGCTCTGGCCCTGGTAAATATGGCAACGTAGGAATGTGGTAGGTTGTTTAGTCATTAAGAGTATGACACTGCTTCCCGCTGCGCCCAAGGGCGGGATTCGTCACTATATGATTTTTCCCACCATAAAAAACCCTTTCATTCCTGAAGTAAATAAACAAATCTTAACTACTAACATAACTTTAGTTTTCATATTTTAAATGCACTGTAGAATATTAAGATTCATGGTAAGTTTTTGTTGCACTGCGTTAGAGCGAGCTAAGGTAAATCTTAATTATGAATATTAAATTATACTCTAAGTCTTGTCAGCTATTTAAAACTTAGAACTAAGTTACGAGAAACTATTATCTCATTATCTCCTAACTTTAAAGTTAAATAGTAAACCAGGTGCCGTAGTTTTTTTTAGTTTACTATAGACAAGAAAGGTAAATCTACCCTTTGGAATATCTAACGGCGCGCACCTTTCCCGCGCGCCTCAAGAAGTTGTCAGCAAACTGTAGGGGCCCTTCAGGGTCGAAGCCTCCTGGAGCGGCCGGCCGGTTGGTGTGAAAGTGTTACCGCGGCTCTAGGAATAAGGCAAGGAAGGAATGGGGTAGGTTTTTTAGTCAGTAAGAGTCTGACACTGTCTCCCACTCCGCCCAAGAGCGGGTTTCGTCATTCGATGATTTTCACCTACTATAAGAAAACCCTTTGAAATATCTGGAACTTTAGCTATGAAAGGATTATTTTAGAAGCGTTTCTTTCGTAGTAAAGTAACCTACTAATGTGTAGGTTACTTTAATACGAAAGAAACTAAATTAAAAATTACTTTTAAAACGAGGAAAGGTATGGATGAAAAAAGTTATTGAACATTTTCCGCAATAAGTTAAGTTTTTTGGTAAGCAGTGATGCAATCGTTGATGGTGCGGTGCACTAGTGTATTAAGAGTCTATTTCACTGTAGTCTTGAAGACAGCTTTATTATATTTTTGTATGCACCTGCCACGCTTTCTCTTCACCATTCTTGGTTGACTGGTAGATAATGCTTAAGGCCTTAAGTCCGCCTTTGTAATTTTGTGTTACATGAAGTTCTAATAAATTAATCGGACTTGGAGACCGCAGCAGCACTTTTTATATTACTTACTGTAAAATATTTAAAAAAGATTAAAATGTTATAAAGTTATATTACTCGTATTAGTACCAAATTTTAGCTTCCTAGTGCTAACGGTTACTAAGATTATCCGCAGACAGTCTTGGCGAAACTATAAGGGTTCTTAGTTGACTACGAAACCCTAAAAACGTTAATAAATCATCAACTCCTATATTATGAAAGACATAAGAAGATTAATTTCGCGTTTTTATTACTGTTCCCGTAATATCCGGTTGCTCTCGATGGCAAACACGACTCCTCATATAAGTACTTATAATCAAATGTATGTACCATCTGTTCTGAGCAATGTGTAATTCACTATCTATATAATGTCTTTAACAGCTTTAGCAAGGCTCTAGACAGACAGACTGTATTTCAACTGCAATTCTACCGCAAATTGCAGTTCGGATGCAGTTGACGCGACTGCAATAGAACTGCAAACCAACCGTGCAGTTCGATTGCAGTTGGTGTGCAGTTTACACGATTGCATAGAACCGCCGACTGCAATTGAACTGCAAGCGGACTGCACGTTTAGTTTGCAGTTTCAGCTATAGCCTAGTTTAAGAGTCAGGGAAAACTAAATTGAAAACAGATGTATTAATATCGGATTTTATTGTACGTTTAATATAATTAATCAGTCTGGTATATTATGCTTGTACTAGGTTAAGGTTGTTTTTCTCTCTGTTATTATTATAATATAATAGTACAGATGATGACCTCTGTACTATTATATTATACTTGTGATCAATAAACTATTTATTATTTATTATTATAGGTCTATTGCAGTCGTGTCAACTGCATTCAAACTGCATCCGAACTGCAAATTGCTGTTGGATTGCATTTGAATTGCTTATATAATAACCCATATGACAAATATACAGGGTGTCATTGACATGTTAACGCAAACGAAAACCATAAATCCCATACATGATTCTAGACCCCCCAGTGGTGGAATTTTTTGTCGGTCTTTTCTTATTTTTTTTTTAATAAATTTTTTACGTTTTTTAAATTAAACTGTATAAAAACGTAATTTTAACATTTTTTGCGAAAAAAATGAGTGAATTACATTCTAAATTAATAATGTCGTCGGGTTTGACAAGAATAACGACTTTATTTGCCTCGGTGATTTTTTTATTAATTTTTTTTTGAAAAAAAAAAATTTTTTTTTCTTTTTTTTTCTGAAAATATCATTGAGATTGGTTAGAATAACGATTTTATACAGGTAAAAAATAAAAAAACAAAACTTTTTTTTCAAAATTTTGAAACAAAACCGACGAAAAATTCCACCACTAGGGTGTCCAGAATCATGTCCTGGATCAATGGTATTCGTTTGCGTTAACATGTCAATGACACCTTGTATAGCAATAAGTTATACTAGCATTTTGCCAGCATCTTCATTCGCGAGACTGTTTTCATAAAAACTTTAATGAACACCCTAAAAAGCCAATTTGAAAGACAAACTTCATTATTTAACTTGATTATATAATTTGTGCCAAGTTTCAAGTTTATTTATTCCAAGAAATAACGATCCTCCACACAAACTTTAAAACCATTCATTGTTCTATGGAACATACTCCTGGCTTATAAAATATCTTAGATGCTATTACAGAACATGGTCTACCCCAATGCCAGTTTGTCATTAGTTTAATCGTTCGAGCGTGAAGGAGTAACAAACATACAGACACACACAAACATACAAACTTTCGCTTTTATAATATTAGTTTATGATATTACATTCTATTATAAATATCTGGTATAAATTATTTGTGGGGAACACCTATCACAGTCTTGTCTTTTTAACCTAAAGGTTGACTGGTAGAGGAGGCCTTGTGGCATTAAGTCCGCCTAAGTACCACTTCTGTACTTACATGAAGATTAAATAAATAAATATTTTTTTTATATAAATAAGTCAGTGTACCTATTGAATACTACTTACGAAGTTCCTGTTTTATAAAACTGTTCATTTTAAGCTACGATAACTTCGGATTAACTTGAAATTCCTTATTAATTACAAGCTGTCCCGACGGTTGTGATCAAAACTTGTAAATTAAATTTGATCCCGATTACCGATTGAGCTGATACTTTGCATGTATGTAAATCAGATGAAAATGCAAAATTATTATATCGTGGAGTTGATGTGATAATGGAATGGAAAGTGGCCATAGGAACTCGGTAATCAAACGACACAACCCCATCGAGATTGGACTCGTATAATTCGTCTTGACGAGTTTTAATTAGTTTTGTTCATATAACATGTAAAAGATGTAGGTATTTAAGGTATTAAATATTTTAATTGAAAACTTGTTCAAAATTAGTAAAGCATTAAAAACGCAATTATGCCTTGCTACCAGGTACACTAAAAACTACCTAAGTGCTTTAGCTAAAATATGAAACGAGGTGTGTATACAACAGTTACAAGAGCTAAGTTGTGAAGTTTAGCTCATAACTATGCGCTACGGGTGTAAAGATGAGCTTTGTGCGTATGTATTGCTTCATTGAACCATTTGCCATCAACACTATTGCATTGCAGTAGGTACTCGTATCGTACTTACACTATGAAAGTCAAACGATACTATTAATCTATACATATGCATAAATAAAATTGAAGTCTGTTTTTGTTATTAGAGTACACTATATAAAAAAAAAAAAACTTTCAACTACCGTATTTACAGACACAATAAAAAAAAATCAATTAGAGGAATATTTGCTTTTCGCAAAAATGCGCAATAACAGATTTTCGGCTCTAAATCGTAGCGTGGTGCTGAGCGTAACCGTAGCAACGTCGGCCATTTTGGTTCAACTTATTTTCCGCATACAATACTTTCTAATTCTGCTGATCAAGGTTCAAGTCCATTCGAGACTGAAGAACAATAAATGTTGTTGAAGTTATTTCCTGTTGTTTCCGCCGATTTCATACAACGCCGGGCAGAGCTATGACAGAGTTCAATGGTCGCTGACCAACCAGTGTTGAGAAGCCATCGTTATAGAGTCATGAATTTAAAAAAAAACCTTTTTAATAAACAGGGCAATATTGAGATTTAACCTTTCGAATACTTTTTTTATACTAGGTAAAAATCGTCGAATGACGAATCCCGTTTTTGGGCGGAGCGGGAAACACTGTCAGACTCTTACTGACTAAACAACCTACCCCGTGCCTTCCTTGCTTTATTCCCAGAGCCCCGGTGTAACGCTTTCGCAACAACCCTCGGCCCCGGGAGGCTTCGACTTCGACCCTGTAGGGCCCCTACAGTTTGCTGACAACTCCTTGAGTACTAGAGAATTGTATTAGAGACATAATAGAAAGACAATAAGTGTGCGTTCACTTGGGGCTCAAGAGTTTAATTAAAAAGACAATAATGCAAAAACGATTTTAGAAAATTAAAACTAAGCATGAAAACTGTCTTCGTAGGTCTTTGTAGCGGCGCTTGGGGGAGGCCTATGGCCAGCAGTGGACGTCTTTCGGCTGAAATGATGATGATGAAACAAATATAAAATTCCATTTGTTCCAACAAATAAACAACATACGTAGGTATTTCTTTTTTTAGCATGTCAGATATCCGATAGTAGGAAATACATAATTCATTTTTGACAGTGTAAACTTACCCGTTGTGGGACTTTCGACGACCCGGAGACCTAAGTATGTAATACTTGTTTCTATTTATACAGGGTGTCCAGTAACTACAACGATATACTGCAGGGGCTGATAGCTTGGGTCAATACCTATCAAAACATATATTACATTTTAGTCTTGGTTTACAAGAAAGTGTATAATAAATAAAACAACATATATAATAAACATTCTTGTTTTTTATATAAAGTCTTATGAGTAACTATTCACATATTAAAAAAAAAAACTAGGAAAGTGAATCGGATTCGCGCACTGAGGGTTCCGTACAAACCTATGAAAACGATGTGCTATGATACCTTGCTTCATGCAAAATTTCAGGATTCTATGTCAACGGGAAGTACTTACCCTATGAATTTTGATTCCGTTGAGAGGATGTTTTTGCGACATAAACGACCATTTTTTTTCCGCTAACTCAGAAGTTTGAAATTTTTACAACTTCAAGGGACCGCTGACTTGAAAATATGATCTTGATAGACCGAAAGACGAACAACAAGGTGATCGTATAAGGGTTCCGTTTTTTCCTTTTTAGGTACGAAACCCTGAAAAGGATTTTTTATTACAAGATGCTTAAAAATCTGTTAATTATGTTTGTTATTTTTTGATATTTCAGAAAATTTTATAACGCTTGTCATAATAATACAATATGTTATTTTGGTAGGTATTGACCTATCACCTCCTGCAGTATGTCGTGCTACTTATTGGACACCCTGTATAATGTCTGTGACATCGCGGGAGACAAATGAGAGGCTCCTCACACGGTAGTCTGGCTCGCGCCATATTTCATGCAGGGCGACCCTTCCACCTCACGGCGCCCGCTAATAAGACCGCATCTGCATGTAATTCATGATTTGTTTTCTTGTGTTCTCAGCATATACATATATGTTATGTTGTATGACAGTTAAGGAATATATTATTATACAACGTTAAATTTTGACCGTTTTAATCCCGTGGAGCGTCGATCCGGTACTTAAAGATATGAATTTCGCATACGCATAAATTAATTTTAGTTTTATAAAAGTATTTTATTTTTAAATTTTATTCAAACTTAATTTTACAAATCGAGTGTTTCTACCAGATTAACGTTCTGGAGGCGGCCTGTGTCCCAGCAGTGGGAACATTAAAAGGCTGTTGTTGTTGTTGTTGACGTTCTGGTTCTAGAACATTTTGGTTCATGGTTCACATTCAGTTTGTTTCCTCACGATGTTTTCCTTCTCCGCTTTGAGAGCAGTGGTGATCAAAATAAATTACACAAAGTAATGCGCCTGGCTGGGTTTGAACTCGCGACCTATAACTCGTAAGTCGGGGTCTTTACCACTCGGCCACCACTTACAAATTATCAATTCATAAACAGTATTTAGTCATCCTTTAGTAAAAAGCCTCACAGACATACGAATCTTGAAGATTTGCGGTAACTTATAATGGAGCTAAATTATATCCAATTAGCTATCAATTAATCATGATGTAGGCACTACTAACGTGATTGCTAAGGGAAATTAGTACGACGTACATTTATTAGGCGGCGTCGGCGTCGCGACGGCAGCAATCAGGCAACTGCGAGCGACGTGCTTATCAGCACCATACCTACTAAGTGTAACATCTCATTTCCTATTTTTAGCGATTATCTAGTTAATTATAAATTGCGAGGCTTGCAAACTTTAAGCTTGGAAATTAACTTTTCTGTCTGGTGATATATTTAACGAAGTTTTGTTGAAAATTTATGAAACTTGGTTTATTTTCCTTGAGTTCCACCGACTTACGAGCTTGCGTGAAACAAATTGCATTATACCTACACGTAATGTAACGGTTTCTATATTTTATCAGGTACTAGTAATGCATTAAAATTAATTAAATATTTGCTACCTAATCTAAACAGGGACTGTTATCAGAAATGAAACTGACTTCAAGTACCAATTTTCCTCATACAATTTATGAATAAATCATTAAAAAAAGTTGCAGACATTCTAACGGTTCTTACAAAAAAGAGCAAGTAAATCTTGACTGGCATTAGACATTTGCAATAACATACAATGAAAGCAGACTATCTAAGAAAAAAAACTAAATGAAGCGCTCTCAAACGGAGGATATATTTGCTTAAGGCGGGCCTTCCCGACTCGCTTATCGTCTATGTCGAGCATGGTTTAAAAGCTTGTTGCTTCATCTAAAGCAATCCAATATGATGTTTGATAAAAAAGTAATGCCAGAAAAGAGAGACACACACCTGAAAACTGTTGGCATTCAGTAATTCGACGATTTACTCGAATATTTGACAAAACTTATTCCGGGATATACATGGTTTTATTAAACTATTAAGGATTTTTGAAAAAATGATACACATACATACATAGAATCATGATTGATGCGCTAGGCTTCTATTGGCTTTCTAATGATTACGGTTTCCTATTTTAGTCTGTTTTATTAACTGTAAGTTTTCCATGTACTACTTAATAAATAAAAGTACTTTTTAATATTTTTAATATGGAGTACATTATGGAGAGTCAAAGTTCACGTAAAATGGCAGATTTTCAGAGGTCTTTACTGAATTACTCTTACACAAATTTACGTTTTCGTTTCTATAGAAGCCTAGATAATATCCACAAGATCTATCCAGTGTATCCAAATATCTGAAGAAAGATGTGTAATAACATCATAACCACGTAAGAGCGGTTGTATGAAAATGTACGTCGGGTTGGCCGCTCTTAATTTACAATTTGCTTCGGTTTGGCTCGTCGACGAGACCCACACTTGAATTGAATAAACTTCTTTTTTTTTAACTCATGCCAATGGCCCTTCAGCGTTCTGCCGCTTGATTTGCGAATGGGCCGTCAAGAGCCCACGGCCGGATGCCCAGGGCCTCTATAGCCACGTATTTATTTATGCTGCCTTCCACATTAATTTGCTGCCATTTATGGATTTAAAAATTTGCTTAAGAGGACTACAGCAACTAATCGCGGTTTTTAAAATGCGCTTAAATCCTAACTATCCTAACTATCCTAACTAATATTATAAATGCGAAAGTAACTCTGTCTGTCTGTCTGTCTGTCTGTCTGTCTGTCTACTACTCTTTCACGCCAAAACTTCTGAACGGATTTGAATGAAATTTGGTATACAGATATTCTAGACCCCGAGATAAAACATAGGCTACTTTTTATCGCGAAAAAGGGGTTGTAAGGGGTTAAAAGGGGGGGGGGGAAGTTGTATGGGATTTCATAATTTTTAAAGATAAAACCATGAAACTTTATATTTAAGCACTTGATAAAAAATAATAAAACATTTGTTCTAGCGTTTTTGAAATTTCGACCTGTGAGGGGATGAAATAGGGGTTGAAAGTTTGTATGAAGTACGTCATTCTTAGGCATTTAGGCACTAAATAATAAACAAAAATCGTTTGTTCTAGCATTTTAAAATTTACGCCAGCGTGGGGGTGAAATAGGGGTTGCATGTGGGTGTTCGTCATTTTTGGAGATAAAACCATGTAACTTGGTACATAGGTCTCTTAGGATGTGCAAAGGTTTTTATATAAGTAGGTACCAAAGGAATTCCAGAAATTGTAACTTTTGTTTTGTATCAATAAAAAAATCGACTTTTGAAGTTACGAATTCATCGCCGCCGCCTGCCGTCGGTCATCGGTCATCGTCGCGCACATTCGCGTCACAACTCTACTACTATTCCACTCGGACGAAGTCGCGGGTAACAGCTAGTATATAATATATGTGATCCAATGTAGTAAACGGAATTAGAAAAATATCTCTTATTCTTCTAAATATTTGCTATTTAAATATTGTGCTCATAATATAATACAGCTAATTAAGTATCATGATAGAAAAAAATCGAAGATGCTTCTAAAAATTACTTTTAACCATCAAAAACCGGCTAACTTATACATGTACATGCAATCATTGATAGGTTATGAATTATTATACAAGCAAAATTTTACCGTTATTGTATTTTAATTTCATTATTCTGTAGATTGTTAATAAAAAGCTGAAATTCTTTATATTTCAACTCTTTATTATATGCAGTCCGTGAGTGACTGAACTTTAGGTACTTAGTCCTCTTAAGCTAACTATTCAATGCATACAATATTGAATGCTCTCAGAGCATCATAATTTCTCTCTCCATTTCTAATATTCATATAAAAAATGTTGTGCAAAAAGGTGCATCTGTATTGCTCTCAAGAGCCGAGTCTCGAGTCATAAGTTCACAACCTCCTTCAATGAATTGCTTATCAGATTAAAGTTACAAGTTCGGTTGCATCTGCCATCGTATCGACGGCGGCGGAACTCCGGACTGATACTTTTTTTAGATACTTTTAAAAGAAAGATGGCGTTGCCCCGTTCCTTCAGAAACTTTTGTAATATGATGTAGATAAGTATTGGGGACGAGAGTGTTATTGACTTTTGGAACTGTGCAATGTGTTTACCTTGAATTGAATTCTCACGCATCTGAACAGTAGACTTGAGTTTGGGCAAAATCATTTTAAGATGTACCATTTTGATATAAAATTAAGTTTATTGTATTAGTATCAACTAGCACGTCTAAGTAGATAAAACGAGGGGCCAAATTTTGTGTGAAAACACCTATGATCACGCAGGTGAAGCCGCTGGCAGAAACAAGTATAGATTAAGGAACTAATTTATCTACAAACGTAATTTTCTTCTGGTTTTTTAAATGAGTACCTAACTTCCAATAATTTAAAAAGTCTATGTGTAAAAAACATTCTTCATTGGCTTAAATACGCCAGTATGCGGTCCGTAGTAATTTCCCGTCGTTACTCCCTATTAGTCCACATTTGTGTGTAAACAAACCAATAAAACGTTGTTTGCTGTAGATAATTGTCGCTGTCCACCTACTCGACTCCAGTTCTTGCCTGACGAAGCTGGGCGGTGCCACTTCCTAATATGTGAACGTAATAATGAGAACTTCCTTGAACTTGTGACTCACGGCGATAACCAAGAGTGGATATTGTATTTACTACGTGTTATTTAGGTTAGCGTAGATGAAGTATTTAGTACGTAGATTTTTTGTCAAACTGAATTTCAAAGATACTTAACTTTTTGACCAACACCACACCACGGTCACAGAGGATGTATTTCTTAATGTTTTTCCTTTATAACCACAAATACTTAAAAGAGAATAAATTAAATATTTAATTTATGCATTTCCCATACAACGGACAAGTTTATTTTTATATAGATAACTAGCTTTTGCTTTTTTCAGTACTTAACTATGTAATTAAAGCAACAGTCAATGGCAAACTGTTTAAGATGATTGTGGTCCTCAAAAATACAGGTAGGTATTGCCCCTGTGTAATTCGCAATGAGCCTGCGTGATGGATTACGGCCCATTCCTTCTCCTAGAGAGGAGGCCTGATTCCCAGCAGTGGGAAGGCTGATGCTGTACACCTGTATCTGTCAAGGCAGCGGTAATATTAGTAAAATTTACACAAAAGTAAAAAAAAAGATGCCTTTATCTATATCGTGCAATCTTTAACCAATTTGTAGTCTTCGCTATTTTATTACTCAACAAGCTATAAAGTTAACTGAACAGCAATCTAAGCCATTATCGCACGAGTTATTATTATGTATGTTGTGTGCCGAAAAAAACCGACCAGATACGATCGAACTTCTGAACGAAGGGTTTCGCATCGTTCGTAACAAAAAAACTGTAAAAAAAAATCGCGTTCGTTGTATGGGAGCACCATTTAATAGTACTTGTGTAGTAGTGGCAACACAAATACCTATGTACATCATCATTGAAAATTTCAACTGTCTTGCTAAATGCTATCTAAATCGTCGATGGCGCGCACTGTTCCCGAGCGCCTCAAGGTGTTGTTGCAAATCGTAGGGACCCTGCAGTAGGGTCGACGCCTACTGGGGCAAGGGTTCGCGCTTGTAAAGAAAGCTCGGCATTCTCGGCACTGGTATGAAAGGCAATGTTGGAACAGGGTGGGTTTGTTTTATCTCCTGCTCCACTCAAGGGTGGGAGTTCTTGGATGAGGTTTACCCACCGAAAAAAAAGCACTGTCTTGCCATCAAGGCTCACGAGATACAGCCTGGTGATGGACAGCGGAGTCTTAGCAAAAGTGAAAACGGGGTTTTTAACCTTCGGTTACGGAACCCCAAAAAGGGGTTTCACAAAGGCATTTTTTGTGTGGACATGCGCAAGAAACACGGTAACCTTATGACGTAGAAAAACATACGTTTAAAACATTAATTTGTTCCCAGAATTGTTATTTGTGTTGTAATTAACTGCGTTGTTATGTCATGTTCTTCAGCCAACGTCGTTCACTATACATAGGGTTGCCATACGTCCCTTATATACGGGACTGTCACCGTATTTGATAATCTTATCCCGTATTACTACATGAACCCTCTTATTTCGACAAAATACGATAAAATAAATTTTTAGTTGTAATAGGTATCCCTCAGTCAAATTTTAATAGATATCTTCCGCCCATAGATATATCAAACAGCTTCTGCCATTCGGTTCCATTATCTTATCAAATCATAATTTTTCTAATAATAATAAGTACGTACCGAGTGAAACTGAGAATTTCCTTTTTTGGTGTCGATGGTTTTGGTATTCTACCAAAACCTTCCAAATGTGATAAATATTCTTCACCTCCGTAGAAAACGCCTCGTATTGGTTCCGAGAAGTTATGGCAACCCTAACTATACAGCAAAGAATTGTTTGCCATGGAAAATGATACAGCTGCCGGGAAATCGTCTTATGATTGTGTTTTTATCTGTAAGGTAGTGATTAAAACGTAATAAAGATGTAAAAAGTAGACGTTTACTATGCAACTACTTGCTGGTATTATAAACACCCTTTCACTGCTTTCAGTATTAAGGCACTTACAGCAAACAACAACAACTAACATATCAACGGACAGCCAAAACTACTGGGCCTAGGAGCGTGAAATTTTGCACAAGACTTCCTTTTATGACGTAGGCGAACACTAAGAAAGGGTGTTTCAAAATTCAGCTCCTAAAGGTGTGTAATGGGGTCTAAAGTTTGTATGAAGAATTCTACTTTCAAGCGGGCGAAACCGCTGACAGAAGGCTAGTAAATATATAAGTACATATGTACCAGTTATTCTTATCAACGATTGTACTAACTTAATATTCGGAATGCATTGTAAGCTAGCTCTGCCTCGTGGCTCCATTACATAGCTATTTTAATGAGGCAAGGGTCATTACGAGGATCTCAGATGGACAAGCGTAACTAGGATCTAGCATTCTGGGATTAATTGGTACATATTTTATGTTTGCCTTGTTGCTTTAGTGATTGGAAGGCAGATACTAGCCATGAGGTTCCGTTCCCGGGTCAGAACTCTTATTAGATTTTTGATCTACAATTTCTTAGAACACAGTTTTTTTTGGGTTGAAGTCATTAAGACGTAACACTTGCGCTTTTATTGACTAAAACTCCACCTGTGATCCTGTGAGCCTTTGCGTTCCAGGCTGTGCCAATTAGCATCATATTTTTTTTTTTAATTCCAATAACAGTTTTTAACAGCAATAACAACTGCAAATTGCATTTATTTGTTTTTTTTTTATTGATTATAGGCTTGCGCTTGACCGCTATCACATCTGATGGAAAGCGTCGAAGCAGTCGACGATAGAGCGCGCTTACCACTAGGTAAGCGCGCTCTGGTAACCTATTCACTCTCAACTTAAAGATTCCCGGATTGTAGCTATTAGGAAACACTGACTACGGCATGGAATTCCACTTCTTGGCTGTACGCATAATGAATGTGTTCCCAAAACGTTTTGTTTAAACCATTTATTTTTACGAGTTTTCAAGCACAAAATTCGCTGAGCCTAACTTTGACTTGCCGAGATCCGGCGGCCGTGCAGTACCATAAATGATTTTAATGGTTATATTGTACACGTAGCGCGTAGGTTACTAATATAGATTATCACTGTTTTCTCGAGGACCATAGCTAACAAGTGAAAAATATTGTGTAACTAGTTCTCAAAACAAATAGTTTCGTTTGTTATGTACCTACTGCGGAAACGCTTGCTTCAATAACAATACCTTACATGTCGGCAAAATAACTTCCGTACCTATTGCGAAAATACATGGCTTCTGGCTTTTATTGTATTTAAAAAATGTGGAACTCATAGACACTAAAAGAGTTGAGCACGGTTTGAGCTCAAATATGGCAATTTGACAAAGCATGTCATTTAACTGAGACCAAGGATTTTTGCCTAGTGTCTATGGTGCCGTTCAATAATACCTGGTTCTTACTTGACTTACTAATTGTTGTATTTTGTGTTGTTGTTTTATTGCGTCTATTTTGAGCAAAATAAAAATTGTTTTCTTTCTTTCAATTTCATGTAGTATGGACTGACTCTTAGAGCAGACGAGCCAGAGGTAAGCTCAAATTCGTAATTATATCGTTTGACAGTTAATTTTTTGTGCCTATTTGGAGCGCCACTCACTTCTAGAGAACTAATTTTTGGATATTATTGTATGTGGCGCGTCATACCAGTTTTTGTAACGTAGACACTATCACTAGAATATCGGATTGTTCGTATGGTTCTGTACTGTAAAGAACTACTGAATAAACACATAGCTACCACTTTCACTCTACCTAGCGCAGAACCAGACCTTTATGGATTTCCTTCATAAAAATATACAAGTTATTAACTCACATACTCACTCTCTTAGTACGCCACAAACTACCCGTGTATCTTTTTCCTCTGTCAAATCCATCCAAAGGTTGTCTTTAAGAGATCGCTTTTAGCGATAAGACCGCCCATTGTAACACCGTAGTAATTTTAAGTGTCCTAATGTACCAAGTTGTGTTTATGGTGTATCTACAATAAAGATTATAATCTATCTATCTCATAATATTGTACTAGCTATCCAAAAACACTCAACTAAACTGCAAAATTAAATGCAGTTAACAAAAAACACAGCTCGAGTATGGCTTGAAAGGCGGTACTTATGTTCCGAGCGAAAGCAGCCGAGCCTGTAAATAAGGATGCTTAAAACACACAATGCTATGCCCGAGGGCTGCCCCGGCATACTACGGGCATTACACGAACGAAGATCCAGTTAGTTTGCTTTTCAGATTGGGGACAATGTTGCACCAACTGACTTGACAGTTTTTATCGATAAGTCTAAAGCTAGAACTATATTAACTACTGGCTTTTGCCCGCGGCTTCGCCCGCGTACATAAAATATAGCCTATGTCACTCAGGAGTAAAGCAGCTTTCTATTGTTGCTAAATTTTTTCCAATCGGACCAGTAGTTCCAGAGATTACCTCCTACAAACAAAAAAATAAAAAAACAAACTTTACCTCTTTATTATATTAGTGTAGATGTAGATTAGTGTAGATATTATGGCGGCTCCAGATTAATGCCGTGAAGCTCCGTAAACAAGCGTGAAAGTAAATGTGGACAGTATTTGCGCGGTGTTCGCAGAGTACGACTTGTGCAGTTTATTCATGGCGTGAATTTGCGCGTGAATTTATTCACGGTGCTACTGTAGAACGGTCATTTGACTTTAGACTGACGCCCACATCGACCACGCCCGATTTCTAGGACGTGAAACGTTTTTATTTTTATTTTTGGTAGGTAAAAATCATCGAATGACGAATCCCGCTCTTGGATGGAGCGGGAAACAGTGTCAGACTCTTACTGACTAAAAAACCTTCGCCATTCCTTCCTTGCCTTATTCCCAGGCCCTGGTGTTACGTTTTCACACCAACTCTTGGCCGAGGAGCTTCAACCCAGGAGGCCATTTGACTTTATGCTTTAGACTGACTCGCACGTGGACCACGCCCGATTTGTACGTAAAACGACGTCGCGTGGCATGGACTAATGTAGCTCTACAAATCTAGTTGCCATATAAAATGTATGGAGACCGACGCGCCCAGATACGTAGCCCACGAGTGTAATGTAGTTCTACCTTCAACAATCTCGTCATTTCTGAAGAAAATGAAAAATCTACATGTCTGTAATCAATTCTGACCTTCCCGCGCCAGTGAATGTCACATAACGGAAATAATAGTCTTTACAAATAATGAACAATGAACTTACTATCTCTCTATTGTATGCTGTGTTCTATGAAATACTCAACAATTAATAGGACGTGAAAAAATACTGTTAACTTTTTGGTTTCTGCCGCCAAGTAGCAGATACTCCGCCGGTTAGTGTGAAAGTGTTACCGCGGCTCTAGGAATAAGGCAAAAAAGGAATGGGGTAGGTTTTTTAGTCAGTAAGAGTGACACTGTCTCCCGCTCCGCCCAAGAGCGGGTTTCGTCATTCGATGATTTTCACCTACGATAAAAAAAGTAGCAGATACTGTAGCAGAAACGGTATCATCGTAGATGTGGATAAGTGACTTTAATAAACTGTTAGTGAGATATGCACTTCTAAAGTGTCCAAAAGGTTGCCTTACTATAACTTTTAAACTATATTAAAAAAATAAAAAAAACGAGGTAGGCCTAAGAGGCGTTGGATCGACGTCGTAAGGGACGACATGCGTGCTAATGGGCTTGAGGCAAGGGACGCAAAAGACCGAGCGAAGTGGAGGCGTCTAGGAAGGAAAGCGGACCCCGGGCACCGAGGTGAAAGCCAAGGTAGCAACCGGGACGGGCGCTAGGTTGATGATGAAAAAAATCATAATAAAAAATCAACTTTTCAGATGAGTCTTCTTTTTTACTGGTAGATGTGTTATTATGTGAAAATTAGTACGTGGTACGTACCTACGTACCAATATTTCGGGCAAGCTGAACGTAATTATTCTTGTATAAAAAACGCTGTGATGAACTAGACTAGCCGAGACTTTTAATCACGTATCGATCGATTCAAGAAAACCTCATTATTTATGACCACCATCATCGTTAGCAGTTGTTCATACACTGCCGAACTCATAAACTATGCCAGTCGCATTCAAAATTCGAAGCTTTTATTTTTTTTTCAATTTTAGAATTCATAAATACGTAAAAATGGCGCTATTTACTTTTCTTTTTTTAACTGCTTTTTTACAGAAGCTTTTTTTACAGTTCAAAATTCAAATATCCTCTATCTTCTTATTTAGCGGCCTGCATTTTTTCATTTAAAATTTCGAAATTCAAAAATCAATTTTGTTCTTCTTTTTACTTAACTGCCTGATGTTTCTTACGGCAACTTTTTTTTGAATTTCGAATTTCGTAAGTTCGGTATTGTATGCACTAGTCTCGGTCCAGACGCTTATTGGCAATTTTCTATACCGATGCACCGGAGATACTGGACATCGGACATCGGATCGAAAATTGAGAACAGCTTTTATATTGTGTAAACAAAAAGTTTATTACGGAATTTTTGGACATGATGATTGTCCACGATATTTAAACGTATGTACTACGCACTAGATGAGGCGTGCCGTACAGTGACTTTTTACTTCACTTAAGTGATCTGCATGCCATACACTTTTAATTGATGACATTAGTGCAGTTTTGGCGTATCAGCGCTGTAAGTTTTAGAAGTTTTGATAGACCACAGTGCCAATGAAGCGCTGCACCGGAGTTTTTGTATTAACTTTCCAGTATTTTGACAAATAGTTTCTATGAACGTGCTTGTCTATAACTAGGATATAAGTCGATGATGTTTGTATATTATTATATTCTTTGAATAATACTGTGACGGCATCTGTTGATTGCTGTTGTTTGGGCTGCGCTAATACATTGTCTTGCAATCATTTGTTTTCTGTCGCTTAGATAATAATGATCTCAAGTGCTTTTGTCTTCCGATGACGGTTGTTTGTGTACATACAGGTTTGTTTAATTCATTTACTGTCTTGTGTTTCTGTGGCCCTAGAACGGAAAGAAAAAATCTTTCAGCTCATTATTATTAGCTTCAATTTTGACAGTTCAAAAGTGACTGTAAATGGTCTATTTGAAATAAATTATTTTGAGTTTGAGTTTATTTGTTGATTTCCTCTTCCTCAAAAAAAGTGTTAAAGTGCATTCGTTCCATGTAAGTACGCATTAAGTCAACGGACTAAAATAAACTAAGAAATATATTTTTTTTTCATACTACTTACAATATTACTCAAAAAATATATTAGAGAAAGAAAGAAAAATATTTTATTTGACACATAGACACACACAATACAGAAACCAAATGCAGACATAATATGATAAAAAAGGTAAAAAAAAAAATTGTGTGGCTGCGCCAAATAGGTCCCAGTTCAGCAAAAATGTGACTTCATGTGTAGGAATCGTATCGAAAATATCGCTTTTTTTTTAAGTCTTCATAATCAGTTTTAATCGTTCTGTGTGGTGATAAGGCAATCGTTTAACGCTTCATAAATACCGCACTTACATAATTGCGTTATGTACTACTATGTACCTACATAAAATTCTGTTAATAGCTGCTTCACTGTTTGTAAAATTGGTCATTAATAGTGGTTTAAGTATTCGAACACACATGACACTTTTATTATGGTGGGTAAAAATCATCTAATAACAACTCCCGCCCTTGGGTGGTGCAGGTGATAGTGTCACACTTTTACTGACTAAACAACCCACTGGTTGTTTAGTCAGTTAATGGAGTGCCGTTCCTACGTTGCCTTTATACGTTCGCGAACCTTTGACCCCAGCAGGCATCTAATAAATATAAATAAAATAAATGAAAATACATTATCATATCATCGCAATAAATTAAATCATAGTAAAACATAAATTAATCTTTAACAAATAATAAATTGATCGTCATCGAATTTAATTGAATTATAATTTTTGCTAATTAAATTTTCATTGAAATTAATTATTAATAATTGTTCATTATCAATAGTTTATATTATTTCACATTATAATAAAACGATTTCTGAGTGAGCCAGCATTTAAGTTTGGCCTCGTCGAGGTAACTGACAACGACGGTAGTGTGTTATATAATTATGTACGTAATTTGAAGATGATAGTTTATTTTTTAAATTGGGTCGAGGTTGATTGGTGATCCAGATTTGGTTGGATCCAGTCTTCAAAGTCTCGAGCACAGACGCCGAGTAGCCAGCCTTGCGGTTTTCTACAGGATGCATTTTGGAGAGTGTGCGCAGGAATTGCATGATTTGATTCCGCCATCCCAATTTCACCTTCGGACATCCCGGCGTACGGCAGGTATCCACCCTTACGTTGTTGAGACACCTGCGGCCCGGACTAAGCGTTTTGCCTCGTCATTTATACCGCGTACAACGAGAGATTGGAACAATTTGCCGACTGCAGTCTTTCCGTCCGAATATAATTTGGGTGTCTTCAAGAGTGAATAGGCTCTTAATAAACTAGTGCGCCTTACCATCAACGATTGCATCACTGCTTACCATCAGGTGGGATCGCAGTCAAGCACTAGTTTATTGCAAGAAAAAAAAAATGGTATGCCCCGCTTGGGAAGAGCACCACCATGTCCTCATGGTGGCGATCGGCGGCAATGATCTCTCACGCCGGGCCATGGTCCGGAGCGAGGAGGAGTGGCAGGCAGTCGCCTCCTGCGAAGCAGTAATGCTAGTAAAGGAGGAGGCCGATCCCGATTTCCGACAACGGTGAGCAATGGCAATTGGTAGCTCGCAGTCCGGTCGTCTGGTAACAGTCTGAGCCCAGCCGTCGACACTGCAAGTTGTTGTCAGCAAATGTAGAGGCCCCATTGCAGAACAGAAACCTAATGGGGCCTTGGTCCGGTTTCTGAAAGGAAGGTCCGGCCTAGCCGCCCGTTATGAAGGCTCAGAAGAAACGGGCTGGTCGTTTAGTCAGTAAGAGTCTGAAACTATTACCCGCTCCGCCCAAGGACGGCATTCGTCATTAAATGATTTATCAGATCATAAAAAACATTAAATACTGATATTTTTTATGGTACCATCAAGCTAGATCGTGGTTAGACACGAATAATCTTATTTATATTATTTTAATCTTATTTCCAGACATATTTATCGATTTATGTGCACAGATCCACTATTAAACTAACAAATGTCGCTATCAACATTAAAATAAATTAATGACCATATTGACAATTTACCCTATATACCTATATACAGAGCCGGTGGGCACGCTTAGCTTGACAATTTATATCATCTTGTAGTGCCATTTAAAAAAAAAGCCATGAGTATAAATGTGGATGGATGGAAAGGGAGAGGGAGACCAAAGAAGATATGGATGGATTGTGTGAGAAGTGATATGGAAGACAGAGGAGTTAGTGATAGCGAGACGGGTGACAGGACAGAATGGAAGAAAAAAACATATTGCGCCGACCCCAAATAAAACAGGACAAGGGCAGGAAGATGATGATGAGTGCCGGTCACACGTGTTGCGTGAAAAAAAAACGTGTTGCGTGTCACTGGCGCTAAGGACAAGATAAAAAACACGGTGGCAGTGAAAGTGTTAAAAAAAAATCGTCAGTCATTCTTTTCGCAATTTTTTCGGAATCAAGTTGCGAAAATTATAAAAAAAATTCAGACGTTGCTATAAATCAGAATATATTAAACAAAGTTGTACTGATGTTTTGGAGGGATTAAATGCGGGTATGTTTTACAATGTGTGTTCTTGATAACTGATAACATACTTAGATAACACGCGTACCATGTGCGGAATATTTAGACAATTCGTGTATTGCAAACTTGACTGATTAACCAACTCAAATAGCAATGGCGTGGCTTGAAAGTTTTTGAACCCTGCCCCCCATTCTCGTAAGAAAGTAGAGATAAATGTACTATGTAGAGATAAATTTTCATGTTTGGAAAGTTGTTGTCACACGTTACATATACCTACCTACCGTAGCACTTTGACAACGTGTGACTGCGGTTTTCCAAACATGAAAATTTATCTGTACATAGTGAATATTGCATACTTCAGAATAGAATTATTGTTAATTTACAACGAAGGCATCTTGGTAGAGTCTACTGTGTCCATTTACTTGCAACTACATTAGTAACTTTGTTCAGTTCAGTATTCTGAAAATCTTGTTTTATACTTTTTCAACGTCGTTTTTTGTCGTAGCCCAACTACGACACGACGACTTTTAGTTTTTTTATAACTGATTAAAACACTTATGTTCAATTGCCTTTGTGCCGGGCCACAGGATGCGTTGCGGTGCCGCACCGGAAATATTTCAATAAATTCCGTGTAAGTGTGCGGCGGCGTCGCTCGTATGTTAGCCGAAATATTTGCGGTGCGGCGCCGCAACGCAAACGCTTGTCCTGTTTTTGAACTACATTTTATTGTTGATTGCCTGAATGTCCTTATCCTCGTCCTTGTCCTTTCGTTCGTATGCAACGCAGATCTACGCAAGACACAATAACTTTTTAATTGTGTCTCTAATTACGGCATACGAGAGGTTAAGATTCGATCGCGCCTCGATGCTTTTAATAACTTTTCACACACACATTTTTTATTACTTCACGCAACTTTTAACATAGCCTTTTCTTTTAGTCAATCATCGAAACTCAGTTTGGACAAAAATAGCTTTTAATAAAAGTGTCAAAATCGTTTTTATTCTTCGTATTCCCATTCGTCCTTCCAAAAGTCTTCTATTGTGTACATTGTCAAGAATATAAATTGATGCAATATTTTTGTGGGAAAAAAATAAACTTTGAGTATAATGCAATAAAGAACACAATGGAATTATTTGAGTAATGTCTCCGAGGAGGCTATAATGGGGTATCAAAATACTCGCTAAAGTTTCGCATCCATCTACCTTTTGCTCTCTTAAAATTGTCTTTATTCAATAAACACTAGCTTTCGACCGCGGCTTCACATAAGCTTATAAATATATGTTTATTTAAGAATGAAAATAATTTTTATTTTGTCTAAAATAGACACACAAAATACAATAAAAATGTCGGCCATGTAAAAACACACAAATAGGTACACATATGTTTACATAAAGAAATGTCATTAGTAATTAAGTAACGTTATATTGGCGAAATATTTTTTTAAAATCACACCAGCTGTTTTAGAGTTTATTACAAACTAGCTTTTGCCCGCAGCTTCGCCCGCGTACATAAAATATAGCCTATGTCACTCAGGAGTAAAGCAGCTTTCTATTGTTGCTAAAATTTTTCCAATCGGACCAGTAGTTCCAGAGATTACCCCCTACAAACAAAAAAACAAAAAAACAAACTTTACCTCTTTATTATATTAGTGTAGATAAATATACAAATTTCTCTTTGTTATTAGTATAAAAGTATAGGTAACATTAGTGAAGGTACTACCAAAGTGTTGTCTTTTTTAAGGTTCCGCAGTCAACAAGGAACCCTTATCAACCTAAAGGTTGGCTGGTAGAGAATGCCTTGTAGCATTAAGTCCGCCTATGTACCACTACTATACATGAATATTAAATAAATAAATAAACATACTCGTAGGATAAAAAATATCAAAATATTCCAGTCTACCCTTCTGCCATATTTAAATGGAAAACTAATACTAAATGTATCTGTATACGTATGAATTTTGTACCTGTGTACACAATGAAATGTGCCATACCTTTTTTATTGCATTCAGTTTTCAAGGAATGTTTTAAGACCATACATAACTTGTGAATTCGGTAGAAACATGCGACATTTATTATTAAAAACTGAAGGTCTCAAGTTATATTATATACTAGCTTTTGTCAGCGGCTTCGCCCAAGTACATAAAATATAGCCTATGTCACTAAGGAGTAAAGCAGCTTTCTATTGTTGCTAATTTTTTTCCAATCGGACCAGTAGTTCCATAGATTCCCAACCAGCAAAATAGTCTCAGAACTCGCACTTTTCAAGAGTGATAGGCTTAAAGCGCTCTTATATTTGTTTAGAACATACCATCGATCCTATATTACCTTTAGCCAAGCCGGTATGGCCTTAAGAACACTCAATCTCATAACCTAGTCTCACATATGTATATAAGAGCATTTATTAAGACTAGTTGCACTTGAAAAAAACTTGCTCCTATATGGGTATTTTCTAAGCTCGTTTGATTTTATATTAGACTTGCTAAATGCTATTGTAAGATGTCAGACTAATATCATCGTAGCATAAGAGTACTGTGAGTACGTGCATTTTTTATCTTATTTGAAACTAATATAAGATCAATATCACTGGATAAGTATGATATAAGAGTGATTGTGGATCATATTTACAATACAAAAAACAAGACCAATATAAAAGCGGTTGATCTTAAAACGATTTTAGGAATAACTAATTTTAATAGTTTTTAAAGTAATTTTGCTAACCATATTTTATTTTAAATTTAATAATAATAATTGATTACAAAAACTGAAAAAAAAAATAAGAAAACTAGTGGCATCAGGAAGAAAGTTGTTAAGATGTACCGCTTTCCGCGCCGTTCGCGCCGACTTCGTATTTTTTTTGTCCTTGTCGATTTAAGATTTTATGTAAAATTGCGAGAAACCCTAATTTATTTCAATATGGAGTTATCTTTAGTATACTGAATGCTAAAATTAGATTAAACAATCTTACATCAGTCTAATAGTGCGCTTGTCAAATGCAGCTATACTAATGGCTACACTATCAATACAAATTAACAAATAAAATAATTAAACGAGATCAGAAAATACCATATTTAACAAGACGCATGAAATTTGAAGTGTAAAATGAGGTCTAATTAACAGTAAATAATAAATCCCAATACGATTGCTTACTGTAAAACGACTTTTACACATACTATTATTTTACATAACTACTCATACAAAACATTAACTTCACGTAACTTTATTTTGTTTTTATTTAATTTCAAACAAAAACTCACATAAACTTTTAAGTTGTATCTGACGTAAAATTCTCAAAATGTTCTAACCTTAGACCATTATAAGCCTAGGCAGGCTTACAAGATACTGACGTAAAAGCAATATTAGCCTAAGTCGGCTTAAATTAATTTTGGCTAGATTTTAGTAAGTGCAAAAAGCATTCAATTAGACGGATATTAGAACGATATTAAACTAAATATGCTTATAAATGGTGCCCAAACCCAGGCTTATATCATTATATAGGAGTGATGTAAGAGCAAAAAAAAGTAGTCTTGAGATTTATTTAAGCATAGTTTTTGCTGGTTGGGTTACCTCCTACAAACAAAAGTAAAAACAAGCTATACATCTTTATTATATTAGTGTAGATGTATTTCTTCTTCTACTAAGAAAAGCATTCAATTTGAATGATGCAGTCTACTTTATGATCGTGAATTGAGTCGAGATGCAATTTACAAAGAATACTCTTATCGTCTCGTTTTTGTTACTTTTCTTTTTAAAATTCCACGTCCATGGAGATAAATTGGTATTTTTGAATTGTTAGTTTTGTTATTTCTAAACTTTTCTTTCTTTTTTTTCAGATATGTCTTTGAGGTGAGATGAGATCAAGGAATTTTCTGTTACATTTAACATAGTAAGTACCCTTTTCCTGTAATTTTTTTTTAAGTGAGTAACCGTCAAATTTTATTATCTTGTCTGTCTTTTGGTGAAATGCGAGGGAGTTTGAGGCTTACTGATTAAAGCTGACAGTGATCCTTCAGTGGCTGATTGTCATTATTTCAGTTGTCCAACAATATACAGGCATTAGCCCTAACAAAGTAAGTAGATACTTATTATCTTATTACTGGCTCCTGAAATACAGGCACCTAACCTAACTCAGGAGTCAGGGTTTCACCTAATTGTTTACATATTGCAACAATAAATAATGATTATTATTATTTTTAGAGAGTGTATTTTCTTCTCAACTCTTTGGCTGGTCTTAAACTACATTTACGGGCCGAAGCCAAGTAGATGCAGTATGTGGTGTGTTATGTTGAGGGAGTGTTATTATAAGGAACTAATTCATTTTCATATTATTATTATATTAGTGTTGTAACGAATATTAGATTTCTTACTCAAATATATTATATTCAAATTCAATAATAATATTCACGAATGCGAATGTGAATGCAAATCATATTAAGTTCATACGAAAAGAAAAAATATTGACCTAATAATAGTTATTTTTAATTTAAATATGAATTTAAATTAAAAATAACTATTATTAGGTCAACTTCACCATATTTTGCTCTTTCTTATTTGTGTGAAGCCTAGTAGGTATAACCAATTACAGAATTATAAATGCTAGTTAAACTTAACTTAAACCTAAAATTCCAGTAAATTAATTTATTAAGGCCCAAGCGTTCGAACACCTATTGTTCTTTAATTGTGTCTGTAATTACAAGATCGAAAGGATAAGCAATTATTGCCGAAAAACATGATCACCTGTTTTTCGGCAATAATTGCTTTAATATAATATAATTAAATAATAACAGAGGCCGCAAACACAAAGCTCTGAAATGAAGGCCGAAAGCCGAAAATGTTCCTAAAATCGATCACTAGTACATGAATATTCATAAAAAGTCGTTTGTGCCCATCATTATCCTTCACTGTGGCTAATTAGAACTGGCGGGAAAGACGACACTACATGTTTAAAAAGCTAACTTCCCTTTATATCCGAGGTACTCAAAGATATTTACAAGCTTTTTATTAGCTTGCAATGTAACTATGTATGTTCGGCTCAAATCTTGCAACTCAATTTTGAAGCAGATATTTTCAACCGATTGAACTGCAATTTTGCATGCAGGTGTAAATCGCATGACAATGCAGTATTATGATGACATGGAGCTGATGTGATGATGGAATCGTGAGGTCGCCATAGGAACTCTGTAATTAAACGGCCCAACCACGTCGAGTTTGGGCTCTTGTGAATCGTCTTGACGAGTTTTAATTATATAAGTATAGACCACCGCTATAAAAGCTTGTTATGAAAAAAAAATATTTTCATTGAAAAACTGTTTTAACAAGCTTTTATTTAGTTTCACCTGTCCCGATCTTTGTGATCAAATTTTGCAAATTAAATTTGATCCACTTCCCGGTTACCGAATGAGCTAAAATTTTTGCATGCATGTGTCAATCAGATGACAATGCAAAATTATTGTGTCGTGAAGTTGGCATAGGAACTCAGTAATTAAACGACACTACCGGATCGAGTTTGGGCTCGTGTGTTTCGTCTTGACGAGTTTTAAATACATATATAGGTATATACTGCACTATAAAAGCTCGCTATGAAAGAAATATTTTTATTAACAACTTGTTTCTTTTCTTACACAAGTAGGGTGCTTTGTTTTACAAGCGTTTTCATAGACCTATGTAATTCATATTTAAGGCGCTGTAAGCAGCAAATCTTTAGGTATTTCCGGGTGGTGCATCGCTGCTAACAAATAAGGTTTAAAATGGCTATGTGTTTGATTTTAGTTGAATCTCGTGTCCGCTAAAAAAATGTTGTTGTAAAAAAGTACAACGATTTGTTAAAATATTTTTACATTTCTCTTTAGTTGGTTAAATTTCCATTTTGGTAGTTACAAATAAAATAATAGTTATCACTCAAAATACTGAGTATTTCGAGACGAAAAATTGTTTTCGTGTACTTTCTTGCGATTTTTTTTCTCAAAAATCTGAATTATTTTTAGAAAATGTTTTTCATAAGTCTTTTACTTATATGTATATTAGACTATATACTGTATTTTTTGGTGTTTGTACTGTGTAGCAATACGGCTAACTTCGCAACGAAAAAGAGTACGTTTTTACGGTGCCCGGTATGGGTATCGCCTTAAATGTGCCTTATAGAACATTTATGTGAAATTAAAGTTGCGACCACTCCTTATTGTAATGGCATAGTTAAGTACACAAATCCTAGGCTAACGCGGGAAAATTACGAGTCGGGTTAATCATTCTTTTTTCTCTTTTAAATTACCTTTGAAACTTGATCGCCTAAAAAAACTTTGGTAACCATCCAAAGTTATTTTAGGCGATAATTTTGCTGCTGTGTAATAATTAAGTATATTTTAATATCGCTAAAAACCCTGTAGTTATTGAAAATAATATAGACTTCAACTTGCATACTTTATTACCTACTATGCAATATTATTACCAAAAACCAAAGATATGTAGGTACGTTTATCAAGAGCAACACAGGAAATTTTAGTTTTGTTCTGTGTAATCTTATCATTTTGGAAAAACATGGAGGAAGAAGATATTTTGCGGTCAAATAATCGCAATATTGTATAGCAGTCATACTTACAGAACAAGTTGAGGTAACGGTACTGAACGACACCTAAACTGCTTTGTATGACGTCAGTCCGAACCTGTATCAAGTGGCTCCATCTTTCGAACGGTCCTGCCAAACTTATTAAGTTTGGCAGAACAGATTGAGTCGATTGAGAAACAATATATAAACAAGTTTTTACTAAACATATTTTTTTACAGCAAACTTTTATAAGGGCGGTAAATATATAAGCTATCTATATATTCAAAGCTTGTCAAGACGAATCACACGAGTCCAAACTCGATGGTGATTTGACGTTCAATTTAAATAACACAAGACAAAATATCAAGTCAAAATCATTTTATTCCAAATAAACCATTTACAGGCACTTTTGAAACGTCAAGTCTCATTGTCTATGTTTTAGTATCTCGTGCTATTTAAATAACTTTTTTACAATCTTTTATTTAGTTTCACTCGTCCCGGTGTTTGTGATCAAATTTTGTGAATTAAATTTTATCCGCTTCTTGGTTACTGATTGAGTTGAAATTTTTCATGCATGTGTCAGTCAGATGACAATGCAAAATTATTATGTCTTGGAGTTAATGTGATGATGGAACCGGACGGTAGCCATAAGAACTCTGTAATTAAACGATACAACCCCATTGAGTTATTCGTCTTGACGAGTTTTGCATAAGTATATTCCGCGCTATAAAAGCTTGCTATATATTTTCTTTACTGAAAACTTAAGAGACATTTATGTTGGATGGTTACCGATTACTTACCTCACATAAATACCTTTGTACTCTTCTATCTGTATGTATTCTTTTCTCTTTTTATGTGTTTGTGTGTACATAAATAAATAAATAAAATAAATAAATAAATATGTGCGTGTGTGTGGAAATGTGCGAGCGGAGTCGCTGGCAACAGCTAGTAATAAATAAAATCCAACATTAAAGATATTACATCAAGTAACCCTTGAATGTTTCGCAAGGTTTGGCGATTCTTGAGCACTTGGCGCCAATCCGAGTGGAATGCAGTGTAGCCAACCAATCGATATTCTGATATAATCGAGAACCTCTTAAATATGTATCGAGTCAGGTGTTGGCACTGAGATGAATTTCAACAAGACTGCACACTCTTAGGGAGGAAAGTAAATAGTATTTTACTTTTTAATTTTCTGTTTTTTGTTGCTGCTATTTCTTTTTACAAGCTTTTATTTAGTTTCACCTGTCCCGTTGTCTGTCGTTCTGTAATCAAATCTTGCAACTTAAATTTGATCCACTTCCCGGTTTCCGATTGAGCTGAAATTTTGCATGCCGGTGTAAATCGCATGACAATGCAATATTATGATGACATGGAGCTGATCTGATGATGGAATAACGAAGTAGCCATAGGAACTCTGTAATTAAACGGCACAACCACGTCGAGTTTGGACTCGTGTGAATCGTCTTGACGAGTTTTAATTATATAATTATAGACCGCTGCTATAAAAGCTTGTTATGAAAAAAAAAAATTTTTTTCATTAAAAACTTGTTACAAGCTTTTATTTAGTTTCACCTGTCCCGTTGTCTGTCGTTCTGTAATCAAATCTTGCAACTTAAATTTGATCCACTTCCCGGTTTCCGATTGAGCTGAAATTTTGCATGCCGGTGTAAATCGCATGACAATGCAATATTATGATGACATGGAGCTGATCTGATGATGGAATCACGAGGTAGCCATAGGAACTCTGTAATTAAACGGCACAACCACGTCGAGTTTGGACTCGTGTGAATCGTCTTGACGAGTTTTAATTATATAATTATATACCGCTGCTATAAAAGCTTGTTATGAAAAAAAAATATTTTCATTAAAAACTTGTTTACAAGCTTTATATTAGTTTCACCTGACCGATGTTTGTGATCAAATCTTGTAAATAAAATTTGATCCACTTCCCGGTTACCGATTGAGCTAAAATTTTGCATGCATGTGTAACTTGCGTGACAATGCAATATTATGATGACATGGAGCTGATCTGATGAGGAAGCTGGAAGGTGGCCGTAGGAACTCGGTAATAAGGAATGGATTTGATGAGTATTAATCATACAGTAGGTCATCAACACATTGCCAGCTTTACGCAAATCAAAATTAATTTGACATTTTTCTACAATCTCTTAAACTCTTGAGCCCCAAGCGAAGGCGTTCGCATACCTATCGTGTTTCTATTATGTCTCTAATTACGGTATTCAAATGTTAAAAGACTAGGCCGTAAAAGTTTTTAACTATTATTTTGATATCTGTTAATTTATCAAAGGATTTTGATGAAAGGTCTTAAAGGTCTTGAAACCTGAGTGGCACGTTCCCGTTGGAGTGCACATTTCTTACATACGACACTGTTGTCCGAAGCTTCTTCCCAATAGTGCAGAACAATTAAAAAGTAACAAAATAACAAAAGTAAAAACTTCAAAGGATCTTCTCACAAGTCATCCTTGTCGTCGGCGGCACGGTCTGTTCCCGCGCGCCTCCAGGAGTTTTCAGCAAAGGCTTGGGGACTCTGCAAAACGGTCGAGGCCTTCGGGGCCTAGGGTCTCTTTCTGAAAGGAAGGCTTAGCCCCAGTACGAAGGGTAAAGAAAGAACGGGTGGTGTTTAGTCAGTAAGAGTCTGACACTGTTTCCCGTTCCGCTCAAGACCGGAATTCGTCATTGGATCGATTGTTGCGCACCATAAAAAAGTCATCATTTTTAATCAGTTCTTAAAGATAACACACTATTGTAGACAATAAAGCGATAAATCGAGAACCTATGTCAATATTGTCAGCTACCTACCTGTTAGCATGTGCAATAACTATTTAATTATTTATTCAAACAATAGTCAAGAAATACGGTTAAATTGTCACAAACACTCTTTATCTATTTAGTACTACGAAGACAAATAAAATATGTCCTGTGTTTCAATTTCAAAATGAAATGTCCCAATTTTAGAAGCACCACGTATTTCTAAAATTGTGGTTGTTGTGCTAGTAACATACTTTTCTTTATATTACACTGTCTTAATGACATTTAATTTTGTGAATATACACTGTATCCTAAAATCGAGTTATGATAAACAATATAAACATTACATGACCGCCGATAAACACACAACGCATACCTAAAGGTGCGTCTACACTTACGAGACAAGCACGAACCGAGATCGAATTCGTATCATTAAATTCTTCCGCCCGAACGCTGGCGTTCGCACGTCTATTGTCTATCTATTATGTCTCTAATTACGGTATTCGAAAGGTCAATTATATGCATGATGATGATGATCATGATGTTCATGTACTTAATGTGGGATGGACTCACGAACCTTGAAAGAACATGCGTCCAACGTTCGGCTTACTCGATTATGCTCTGCCACTTGTCAATTCGGGGACAGTGATCGTTGAAGATGCGTACATCTGAACTTGAAGGGAAAAACGAGACAACGGCTTCACTCGTGCTGGGTTTGTAGTCGTGGATGCATCTTAAAGGTTACGCTAGAGGAGGCGAGCACGACTTTTTTTCTCGTCTCGTGCTTCGTCCATGCTCGGCCTCTCCAGCGTAGACCCACCTTAACTTACAACCAATTTTAAATGCATCGCGTTAGCAATACACTGCGGTAATTTGGCAATATGTTCATTACACACACATTAGATAATCATGAACAGCATTGTCATATGACGCCGAAATATAATACCAGATCATTATTGAATGTAGTTGGCAGCATCATAACCATTTAGTGTATTTCGATATCACTTAGATTATTAACTAAATGACCACATTCGAGCTACACTGATGATAAATGGCCTGTAACTCAATATGTGAACGGAAGCCGCGTGTAATAATAATAATATTTAATTCAATGATTTTACTAAAATATGTAGGTAATGACGAGTATGACGTCACTCTGTCCTGGTCAATGTATTTCTGTTATGAAGCTGAGCAACCGCAATTGAAAATGTAATGGTATCACAGATGTAGATATACCTAGATAACGCAAGCATTACGATCTGTATGGAAACAAAGCGTGCCATTTTTTGATAACCTATTATGGCGTTACAAGCACTATTTGTGATGGGAAAACCAAATCTATTCAAAGACGCCGCCACGTACGGCGTCCCTCTCGCTCCAGCCTTGCCAGCACAATTAACCATTTTTATATTTTAACATTTTTAACTAATGTCCGACTAGCGCGTTACACCGATGCAGACTGACCGCGAAAGTGACCACTTACGATTTTTGTACGTAAGCTAGGCACGCGAAGCAGTTGCTCTTGCGTTATCTAGGTATATCTATATCTGTGAATGGTATGTTGTTATCATTTATGTAGATAATCATGCACTATACTTGATACGTTGCTCACAGATAGGTCCCTAAGTAAATATACATATACATAGATCTGTCAATCTATTCTATAAGCATCTAGGCGTGAACCAGTTTGAAGTGAGCTGACATTTCATTGCTTGCAAAGGCTTGACTCTCACTTCAAGTAGCTATCATGAAACACTTTCTCTCGACTCCGGCAGGGAATTCCACTCCTTAGTTGTACGCATATTACGAGTACCGTAATTAGAGACGTAATAGAAAGACAATAGGTGTGAGAACACCAGCGTTCGCCCGGGGCTGAAGAGTTTAATTCATTAAGCCCCAATCGAGCTCCGGCGCTCGAAAACCTATTGATCTTTAATTCATTAAGCCCCAATCGAGCTCCGGCGCTCGAAAACCTATTGATCTTTAATTCATTAAGCCCCAATCGAGCTCCGGCGCTCGAAAACCTATTGATCTTTAATTAATTAAGCCCCAATCGAGCTCCGGCGCTCGAAAACCTATTGATCTTTAATTCATTAAGCCCCAATCGAGCTCCGGCGCTCGAAAACCTATTGATCTTTAATTCATTAAGCCCCAATCGAGCTCCGGCGCTCAAAAACCTATTGATCTTTAATTCATTAAGCCCCAAGCGAGCTCCGGCGCTCGAAAACCTATTGATCTTTAATTGTGTCTGTAATTAAGGTAGTCAAAAGGCTAAATGCTTTATCTTCTGCGTAGTGTTTATACTTTTGTTATGTCAGCTAAACGTACGCAACAGTCCCATGGCTTCTTAAATAGTGTTGTGTGTATCGAGCCAGATGTCCCTCCCGCCTAGGGTTACCAGATCCGAAAATAAGTTTTCCTGAAAAAACCCCTGTTTCAGCAATAATTTTCCTGACATTTTGGCAGAAAATTATATTATTTTACAAAAATATGCGAACAGATAAATGATTAATAAATTGGTTGTTAATTCTTTGATTAAAATTTAATCTACACTTAATATAATAAACAGGTAAAGTTTGTTTTTTTGTTTGTAGGAGGTAATCTCTGGAACTACTGATCCGATTGGAAAAATTTTTGCAACAATAGAAAACTGCTTTACTCCTGAGTGACATAGGCTATATTTTATGTACGCGGGCGAAGCCGCTGACAAAAGCTAGTTTCTTATATTTTTCTCTTTATTTTTAAATTCCTGAAAATTTCCAACTTTCCCTGTTTCCCTGACAGACAGCTGAAATTCCGGACATGTCAGGAAAATTCCTGTCATCTGGTAACCCTACTGCCGCCATGATGGCCGCACAGCGGATCATCCCTACAGCCGGTGTGTCGGTGTCCGGTATTGTGTAGCTCCTAACAGCGTTGCAGGCTCCATGCGGATTAGCACCCTTGTACTGCCAAATGGGAATGCGCCGTCGTATTTTCGTTTCTTTCGTTGTTTGTGTCGGTAGTTTGACGAATGTGTAGAATGTAAATGAATCGACCATTACATAGATATGTCAGTTGACATATCTATGATCATTATTTTCTACTTTATAAATCTAATTTGATTCAGAGAAATTGAAGGCGTCATAAACCTGATTTCTGTCTATTGGTGAAAACTGCATGAAAATTCATTAAATAGTTTTTGAATTTATCGCGTTCATACCGCGTGACCCCCATCGACTTTATTTTATAATTGTAAGGATTTATTTCTTGTATTCAAACACCGATATCAATAGAAATAAAATGCCAAAGTTACATTAAACGTAACAATTTAAATCTTTTATGTCGGTTACCTATTTATTTATCGACACACAAACTACAACATTCAGCTAGTAAGATAAACCAGCGGAAAAGAAGGTACTATATTTTAAAACCAAATCCCTGAATAGCATAGGTTGTTCCGCATATAAGTAGGGATGCAAAGAAACGCCTCAAGATGTCGGTTCTTACAGTTGTAATAAAAGCTATAGAGTGCTGAAAAAAAAACTTTGCAATGAATATGGCGTAAGTCTCTCTACAATACTTCCGTTTATGGCGGAAGCCTTCTCATAATTCTAAAATCAGCACTGGCAAAAACTTTGCAAGGGATCCGCGAAAAAGAGGAGCAAAAAATTATGTTTTGGCTAGTTCTTAGAGTTCATCACTTCATGATTGGCCATCTAAACATAAAAAAAAAACATTTGATGATACATCAATCCTCGTTTGCCCTTGTCATTATGAATGATAATAATAAGTCTAAAGAAAGTAGGCCAAATGAAGATTGAAAAAATTACTGACTGTGAGGGTGGAAGCGTAAAATGTAACATTATCATACCAGTTTGCAAGATAATGAGCATGCATTAAGAGAGGAAATTCTAAAACACACAACCTAAGGCAATGAAACTGGAGAGGTCGAACCCGCTGGGCACAAGCTACTTTTAAATAAACCTGTTTCAGGCGCTTTCGAATTATCAAGAAGTTGATCAGTCAGAAAAATTACCTATGCTAGAAGCACTTTACAAAGGGTAGATCTCAATTGTACAAGAAAATAGTATATAGTACATGGTATGTATTAGGTATCAAGGTTTCATTCATCGCAGCTAATTCGGATACCCTCAAGCCTTAACCTTTCACACAAAAATAGTAGTTCAAAAAGTATAAAGACGCTCTATAACTTGACTCATACGCCAAGTGTCGGATGCCTCCTATTGTCGGCGATCCACTCCAGCTGGAGTGGATCGAGAGGGATCGAGGTCTGCCACTCACTGGCTCGACTTACCTTCATATAGATGGGAGCAGCTGTGATGCTGTAACAAAGGTTAAGATCATTTTACTAGAGAAGTCATGGAAGGCGTTATACAACTTGTTGAAATTTAGGTTTGCTGGAAGAAAACTCATTGTTGAGTTAAGCTCGTCTTTGTACATGAATTGATATTAAGTTTTGTGTTTAATTAAGAATTAAATATATTAGAAAATATCCGTTTGGTTCTTTCCTCAGAAGACGTGCGTGGTTCTCATATGATTTCACGTATGGATTTGATCGTTACATGCTTGTTGCATGGGCGAACTTTACTCATTAGTTGGTTTTGCTGTTTTTTCTCATAGTAATCTAGTTTAGTAGTTTGTTTATTAGTCTGGCCTCATCTAGTTTAAACTTTCGAGTACCGGAATTAGAGATATAATAGAAATACAAAAGGTGTGCGAACGCCGGGTTTAAGATCACTAAGCAACTTTGATCTAAAGTCCAGAGCCTAAGAAAGTATTCCAATAGATCAGCATATAATAACTCAGAATAATCATATACATACGTACGCAAAATACGCGCTTTAGACGTGGATTTGCGGACTATACATCATCATCATCTTACCCTTATCCCATATTACTTGGGGTCGGCGCAACATGTTTTTTTCTTCCACTCTGTCCTGTCACCCGTCACACTATCACTAACTCCCTTTTCTTTCATATCACTTCTCACACAATCCATCCATCTCTTCTTCGGCCTCCCTCTTCCTCTCCATCCATCTACGTGTAAATTCAAAACTCTTTTCGTAACATGCGTTTCATCTCTCCTCTTTACATGGCCATTTGCGGACTATACCTACATATGAATAAGAATATGTTTTTAGTAACGACGACTTTCTTTATAATAAGGGTCGATATGAATGACTAATTGATTAACCGTACCCTATTCTAGACTTAAAAACAATTAGCTTGAACAGTTGTCACCCATAAATAATGGTGTGACCGACAACAGCTGATTAGTATTCATGGCCCACTCCTAAAGTGGTCCATTCTGACCGATTGGAACGTGCCTAGCACACTTTCTGACTAGTTTTATTTCTAGTATTTAATTCTAGTTTAACTAAGTTCTGTGAAGGATGCTATTGGTACAACTTGATGCTGTCAGCGATAAGACCGCCTTTGTACCCATCCATATAAGTTTCTGTGAAATTGTTACTTTTTGGGTGTACAATAAATTATCATTCTATTCTATTCTATTCAATTCTTGATGCGTATGATCGTACAACTTATTCTCCATCAGAGATAGTCTAGGTTTAAACTTTACTTATCATCATTTCAGTTGAAAGACGGTTACTGTTGGATATAGGCCTGCCTTCATGACGTGCCCAACGGCCTAAAAAACCATTGACCGACAACAACAACATCAGTAAATCATCGGGCTGGTCGATGGTTCGTTGGGTCGCGTTTATCATTCCGATTTCAGCGACTCTCACCAGTTCTTCTGACCACGTTGGTGGGAGACTTACCTAGATGCAAAGATCATCTTCCATTACGCGGTCGCTAGAGTAGAACTTTGACCATCGATGATCCATTCTGCGAGCAATGTGTCCTATCCATTCTCACTTAACTTACATACTATACTAGTATATCCAAAATCAAGATTGTTTCCAAAAACCAAATTTTCAGTACTTAGATATTTATGATCATCAAACATTCATAACTCCAACTTTCTTCTTTTTGTTTCTAACTACTGTTAGCTACCGTAGGTACGCTGCATTGCATTGCATTAATTATAATCAAAAGAATCAAATCTCAATGCCAAACTTGATTATTTTAGATTTCTCTAATTTCCGAGTAAATCGATAGAATGCTACATTTTTTGCAAGCAATGCGACATCGTACATCTCTATCTTTTGCAGTGCGATAGTGACCGCTCTTTAGGTCACATCACGACCTTAAATATGTTTGTTTGCAAAATCGTGCATTGAAATGAAATGGTAACAAAAAATAAAACGATAAAATATCAAAATCGATGTCACGAGCATGAAGAATCAAAGCATTTATTTCAAATAAACCATTTTAAAATTGTCTAGATAGCCGAAGAACACTTATTTGTTAGAAAAGATAATATTGTTAAAACATTTTAGTTGATTCAGGCAGATTACCCATAAAATCCTTTTACCTATGTTAGTGTAATCGACAACAAAGTTGAAACATCATCATCAACTTCCTGGCCTTGTCCCAGTCGTCCCGTTTTATTTGGGATCGGCTCAACACGTTTCTTTCTTTCATTCTGTCCTGTCACTGGTCACGCTATCACTCCCTTTTCTTTCATATCATTTTTCACACAATCCACCCATCTTTTCTTTGGCCTCCCTCTCCCAATATGATGCTTAATTCATTAATTACGCCACCTTCCGAACACACCTAAATGCATGTGCATTGCGCGCAGGCTGGTGATGATGGCAAGCAATGGGTAGCTCGCCGTCCAATCTTCTGTAGTCGTCTCAATCTTCAGCAGGGGCTGAAGGGTCGACACCAACTGGGGCCAAGGGTTCGCGTCTGAAAGGAAGGCTCTGGCCCTGGTATATATGGCAACCTAGGAATCGGGTGGAAAAGGTGAAAAAGTGGTGGCCGAGTGATAACGGCCCCGACTTACAAGTTGTAGGTCGCGGGTTCGAACCCAGCCCGGCGCATTACTTTGTGTAATTTATTTCATCACCACTGCTCTCAAAACGGTGAAGGAAAACATCGTGAGGAAACCGGCATGTCCTAGAACCAAAAATTCGAAGACATGTGACATCCACCAATCCGCACTAGGCCCGCGTGGTGGATTTTGGCCCATTCCCTCTCCTAGAGAGGAGGCCTGTGTCCCAACAGTGGGAACATTGAAAGGCTGATGATGATGAGGAATCGGGTAGGTTGTTTAGTCAGTAAGAGTCTGACACTGTTTCCCGCACTGCCCAAGGGCAGGATTCGTAGGACGTAGGTTTCTTAAGTACTATCAAACTTGGAACACTCGCTCGATAGGGCACGGGGATCGTCGATAGCAGTAAAAGAAATACGTTAATTTTCAACAACTTGTATTTAGTCTTTGGCACATACACTTAGACTCAAAAATCAACATGGTATTTTCTCCTATTCAATTTTCAAACTTATTCTAGAACTGCCAACATTATTCGAAACATCTATCAATTTTCTTCAGTATAAAGAAAGTAAGAGGTACACAATCATACATTATTTCAATTATTTGATAAAGTTCTAATCGCAACTATAAAGTGCTGTAATGGCATTGAAAAATAATAAGTAGGTAAATGGATACTACAGGAGTTGCTGGCGAAAACAGCCGATAGGGTCGATTCAAGGTTAAGTCACGCTGGTCGAGGTAGGTCCTTAGATGGGTTTTTTTATAGTAGGTAAAAATCATCCAATGACGAATCCCGCCCTTGGGTTGAGCAGGAAACCATGACCAGAGTCTTCCTTTCAGACACAAACCCTTGGCCTTAATTGGCTTCAACCCTTCTGCAGGGTCCCTTCGGTTGCTGAAAACTCCTTAGGCGCGCGGGAACAGCGCGCGCCGTGTCCTTAGAGGGGTGAGAATTCATTGCATACCAAGAGTCTTCCTTGGCTTGGCACCACAAGCCGTTGGCATAAGTGTAGGTATAACTGTATAATACACCGTTAAATTTTAGTCGTTTTAATCCCGAAGAGGGTCGATCCAGTACATGAAACACTATCGATTTGTGTAGATAAAATAAAAAAATTAAGTACTTTTTTTCTAAATCTCTTATTGATATACGCATTTACGAAATTAATTTCTTTAAGTAAACGAGTCATTGACCTTGTAGGTAGTTGTCGGTCGTTGCGTACTAACTACCTACGGGTCATTGAACTCGCCCAGCTGACGTTTACTTAAAGAAATCAATTTAGAACATGCGTAAATTAATTCGAGTTTTAAAAAAAAGTACTTTGTTTTTTCATTCTAACTTTACCAATCGATAGTGTTTCATGTACTGAATCGATCCTCAAAGGGATTAAAACGACTAAAATTTAACGGTGTATAAACGGTCTAGTGCCCATCTTATAAATTTTTTTTTAAGGTTATAAATCATCTATTGATTTCTCACGCCCTAGGCGAGCTTACACAAGTGTCCTTCAGTTGACCTTGCGGTCTAAGACCATGGGTTTTCTTACCGAAAAATGGCCGTGGCCCTAGCGTGCATCGGCCCTACTAGGTCCCAACCATAGATATAAGAAAAGAGGTCCCAATGGTTTACCATCTCTATTCGGAGCGCAGGGAACATTACGCGTTATCGACGATCTGGACGAGAGCTACCGATTCTAAAGTCTATGATAGACGCCAAAATACGGACAACTCATACAAAAGATCAGGCATCTCGGAGGCTATGCCCTCTTGAAAAGTAACCCCTAGATTCAGCAATGACCGTAGGTACTGATTGCAAATCTTTGGTAGTCATTACCTAGGGTGTAAATATGGTGTAAATAGTAGTGTTTATACGTTAACGCGATCGGAACGTTAACCGCGTTTGACATCATTTTGATAAATTATGATTGGGGATTAACTTGGAGCGGACCAATCGGAACGCCGAATGTCATAAACGTGGCAATTGAACAAACTCGTACATAAGGCGGCAGATGACTGGAGTTTTTGTGATGGGAAAGCATCATTCATTTTGACATGCTTGTGCTACTCCACCAAGAAAATCTCTAGTTCAGTTATTTGCCGCGTACTGTACTAAACACTCAGACCTGTTACCCAGTTACATTATTTGGAAAAAGGCTAGACAGATTGATTTTTGTTACCTATAATAAAACGATTGGAATCATAATAGCGAATACATGAAATATTTTCCAGGCCGTCAATACACCATTCAGTATTTTTTACATGACGGCATTGAAAAAGTTGAAATGGCGGTTTAAAATATTCAATTTACAAATTGCTAAACGTTTTCATAAAAATATATTTTTTAAAGTTATGTTTTTTAACTACGCATACGCACGTGGAAAGTTATGACATGGTACATGTTTAACAATTAAAATTTCGTCGATAGTATTAATTGGAATATGGGTTAATTGGTACTGGGCGACAATTTGTTGGGATGCGTAGATATGATGAGGAACTTTTAACAAAAATATTTGCAGTCGTTTGTTTAAATCTGTTACTTATTTGCCTGTTTCTTTTAGCATTTTTTAATATATATCACCGAAAAAATGTAAATTAAATATAAGTAATAATAAGGCACGGTTATATTGAACATTATAATGATAATTATTATTAAGCATTTTTTTTATTTGAATGACATTAATTTGTGTTTAGTAATAAGGGGAAGACACTAACTCCTGTCATACTAGTGCAGGAACTAGGGAATTCACAAAACGCAGAATTTATAATTAGTGTCAATAAAGATTTTATTATTTTATTATTATTATTATATTTTATTTTTGGAGTATAGTGGATGGGCACTAAATACCTATGTGTATGTGTATATTTGCATAAACTGTAAATTGATGGCTTAAAACATTTACGTTTTAACACGTGCATTTAATTGTTAAATTCTTGTTAGTAACAACTGTTTTGGACTGTTTTGTCTGAAATAAGAGATATATATTTTTTTTTTTTATTAGATACTTCCGGCGAAAGGTTTGAGAATAAATGTTGGGAATCTTACTGAAACTCGGTTTATATATTAACTTCAAGGTTTTCCCGATACCTATCTCACAAGTATTCAATTTTAAGATAGCAGTCTTATATATCTCTGACCATACATAATCCATAAGAGCATAAACAAAATAAAAAAAGATACATCTTTAGTTCAAAAATCAAAAACAAAATTAAAAAGTCTCCGACTTAAAAAAAATACAATAATAGTTTTTTTTTTTAAGTATTAGTGAGTTCATAAAAAATAAATTTATTTCACACTTGATAGATCAATTCCAGTGGAAGAGAACCGGCAAGAGACACTACCGTCACTCTTGGTAAATATTGGTTTTTTGAATATCTCCATATCCATTATGTATTCAATATTCCATATTAATAGGTATGAGAGGACGGTCTAGACCGGTCAACATACCAAATGAATACATAACAAAACGTGAATTAGAATAAAAAAGAATTAACAAGTACGGAATTCACATTGATCTCACATTCACATCAACTTTTTTTATAATGTAAATGTACCTAAGTTATGCAAATAAAACTATATTTAAGCTACAAAACCTAGAAATACATTAGACCGATGCAAACGTGTAACACGCCTAATTTGTATGTAAAACAACGTCGCGTGGCGTGGATCTGATGTTGCTCTACAAGTCTAGTTGTCATATAAAAGTATGGTGACTGACGACCACCGCCCAGATCGGCGTACTTAGCCCACATTTGGGCAGTGTAGTTTTCTCTTTACTGACTACTTTTACGAAGACTAGATACAAATGCATATGAAAGTATATTCGATAAATTACCTGATTATGGTTCTTGAATGTCACAAGAGATAATTTGAAAATGTGACAATGTAATATATTATTGCTCGTAACTGTACATCAGTATATAAACTAGGAATGAATTTGTGAATAATTAAAATAAATAGATAACTTAAAAAAAAAACCGCCAAAAAAACTCGTAAAGGACGTACGTAAGTTATACAAGGTGTTTTTTATTTTATTATTCAAATGCACTTTACAGTTTTATTTACACTAGAACTGTATTAAATAATAAATAATACTTGCATATATTAGTGAGAAAGGCAGTGCATTGACTGGCGAGAGCGGTGAACAAACGCAAACCGCATCAAAGCACATAAGGGAGCATAACGCATTAGTAAATTAAACGCAGCTCACTCAATATTGTGCTAGCATCGAAGTGTGCTCGTCTAAACAATCATATACAAATCGTAGCGCTGTTTCAATGCACATCCGCGTCTGTAGTCCCTTAGGAAGTACGTAGTAGTACCACGATCGGGCAGTAACTTACTTTCTGATTTATGAAAAGACACATACACAGAAGTATAGTGCCAAATAAATATTTTTTTCTTTCTTTCTTTGATACTTGTACTATTTCATTAAGTTCTAGCCGCATTGGTCTCATCACCTCATCGTTGCATGCGCTGCTGTTAAGTTTGGTGTTCCATTCTCAGCTCAAACAAATAGTGCTATAGAGTTTTTCCTTAAGGTATTAGCACCAAGTTTTGAAGTTATGGTCGTGTGGAACCCTTACTTAAAACCGTCCTGCGCTTGACCTTTCTCTGGTCCCATCGGACTATGAGAGTCAGACAGGGACAGAGAGTGCACCTGCATTTGTGCACACCCTTAAGTTAGTACTATAATACCTACATAATTATGTCCTGCGTACTTGGCTGATCTGTTGTCAAAATTCGCGCTAGTACGAATGACTGCGTCGCCAGTACCTATATATATGCTACTATTATAAATGCATAGTTAGATTCTCAAGCATAATCAGCTTAATTGCCGAACCATGCGTGAGCAATCAAACAGCGCGGAATAATGCTCAGTATTAAGTTCTCACCGTGATGATTATTATCTATAAATATCTGTTGTTATGCATTATTATGTCTGCCTCATTAATTACTGAGCTTATCAGTCAATATGGAGTACCTACTTACCTTTTTATTTTTATGAAGAGGGTTCCTTGACATACAAAGATAGTTTGTTCAAGTGTTGTTATCAAAACCATAAATTCTTTACATTTTCAATGAAAATTATTTCGCATCGCATCGCAACAGCCTTATAATCTTCCCACTGCTGGGACTCAAGTCTCCTCTCTAGGAAAAAGAATAGGCCGTAATACACCACGCAGACTCAGTGCAGGTTGATTAAATTATTTTATAGAAAATCATTTATTAGAAATAAAAAACCTTATTTAATTTTTCATTTATTTTACACAATTAAAATAATAGGTACAATTAATGAAAAAAGTACAGTGATTAATAAATTGATAAATATATATAATATATGAAATTGTACGTGAAATAAAATTGAACAAAACTATAGTTAAGGTTGTGTAAATTAATAAAATTGACAATAAATATAAGTAAAACTGTGTCTTCTTATTTATTTATTTTTATTAAATACCTACCTCTAACTACTTGTATGGTTGCGTTAAGTATTACAACTACAAAATTCGTGTTCTTAATCTTTAAGTTATTTGATTTTATGCATTCCTGTGCTGTATAAAATATTCTTAATTTACTTACATAGAACTGTTAAACCATAATCTTATTATACTGTAAATAAAATTATGAAAAAGGAAAAAAGGCGCTGTTATTGGTCTTATTAAATATTAATTTATACGACAGATAGGCTTTCCTTAAAAAAGATCATTGTGCCTACACACCAATATGATTTTTTTTTGTACTATGAAACAAACCCAAAAATTAGGAAAAAGGATCAATGTATGCACCAATATGAACAACTTTTACTAAGAAAGCAACTCAAAAATCACGAAAAAAAAAAACCCTCTGCTCCATAGATTTATATTCACATAACTCGACAAATTCAATGGAGCAGCGGGTTTTTTTTTCATGATTTTTGAGTTGCTCTCTTAGTAAAAGTTGTTCATATTGGTGCATACAATGATCCTTTTTAAGGAAAGCCCATCTGTCGGATCGACTTTGTATATAACAACATCCTATGTCTGCACCGCAGTATTTATGTCCTACTTTCGTCCTTACTGGTAGTCTAGTCTATCTATAGGGCTCTCTGCAATTTTGTGAATTACAACATACCGTAAATAGCGATCCATTGGGATGATAGTAATTGTTTTTCCTTTTTTAAGTATGACAAGCCAATAATAATAACTTTATATTTACTTTAAAATACTGTGGTTTAAATACTTAAGTGTGTTGACAAAAATAGGCGTTGAAACAAAACTTTCTTTAATTTTGTTTGGTTTCTCCCGCTCTTTACAGAGTGAAAGAGAATATCAGACTTTTACTGACTAAATAAAAACGACCCGTGTTCCTTTAATTGGGCTTTGCGTACCAAAGTCACGGTTTCTGTCGAAAAATCCTGCAGCCACAGCAAATAATATATCTTACTTGTGTTTTCTTTTAAATGTATAAAAAAATAGTAAATTGTACGGGTATATTCGTCTGTAGCCAGGTCTACCTACATACAAACATGCGCCCATAAAATTTGCGCGCCCATAAACTTAAACCTAAACTTGCTTTTTTGCTAGACTGTACAAGCAAAATTCACACCTGATTTTCTTTAGCATAAAACACATTGTTAACCTATCTACTTATTAAATCCACGCCTATTTATTTCGCTAGGTTAACTCTTAAAACGACCAAACTAAGTTCTAGACAAACACAAAATGACTATCCAATATTTATCAACTATATTCGGTATACACAATTATTTTATTATGCATTATGCTTAACCTATTCATAAGACCCCGTCTGAACATGACACATACTGGTGCAATAAGGCTTATATTGAGACCGTGTTCTACAGTAGACATGAAACTAGTCGGCCATCTTAATTTTAAAAGTTCGTACAAAAAAATTACTGTATTTTACTATCGTACAATCAAGAAAATACACATAAAAACAGCCGGTATATTCTTCCCGTGAAATCTTTGGCCTTGGCAAAACTTCAAACTTGGAATAAATCCAAGTTTGAAGTTTTGGGCTCAACGTAGTCATAGCGACTGCGTTGAGTGACACATGCAGAGTACAATAAAGTTTAGGTATTGAGATCGTGTTTTTTCTTAAGACATTTACCATCTTAATCCTAAAAGTCCGTACAAAGCAATATTAAACTAAACTATCGTATCATTAGTCCTGGTTCTAAAAAATGTAAGTTTACTCCAATCACGGTAAGTTTTTTACAGGTTTTATTTAATTCGTTAACAAATGTTACATTGTGGAAAAATCTTATAGGGTACATGTAAAAAAAAACAAAGCAAAGAATGTAAATTAGAGAACATTATATAGACCAGCCATAATAATATTACAAAAAAACTTGAAATAAATTATGAATAGCACTACAGTTTTGTTCGCGATCGTCCACAAAAATGTATTCAGTCATATTGGCCTTCAAGTACAGAATGTTTTCATTAAAAAAATACATTTATATTATGGCTACAAATATTGCTTTTCATTTTATTATTTTTACTAATAATTGAAATATGAATTTCAATTTCACGTACCGAAGTTGTATTGTATTTTAACAAACAAGGCAATTAAATTTGAATGAACGAACAGTAGCCAATATGCATGATCTAAGTGAGTCGAATGTATCGTAACTCTTGATCATACTCTATATTTATTATTTGTTGAAGCTTTCGTCTACATCTTCTGCTGTATCTAGACAATTGCAAACACCGGTAGTTTATGATACGTCGCGTAAAATCGTTAACTCTTTGTTATTAATAAGACCCTCGAACGTAGTAAATGACCGTATTTAGATGAGATTAATGTATTTATAATCTAACTAGCGGCCCCATCGACAATATCCTGTCTGAAAACTGACTTTTGGTAAGAAAAAAAATAGACTACCCGATTACAGCACCACCTACTAGATCCAAATTAATTTTCATTCAAAGATCCACACAAATATAAACACAAAATTACAACTAAATGGGTCAAGCCATTTAGAAAGAGTTACGTAACAAACACACGTACAGAACAATTATAAAAATATAGTTTAGATACAAACTCATCAGCTCGTAAGATTTATTACAATGTAACTTTGGTTGGCATAAACGTGGTCAATGTACGAACAATAAGTCATTTGTCAAATAAAGAAGATTTGTGATGGCATGCAATAGACTCAATCCTACACTTTTGAATAGCCTCCGCTGCCTGACAAAGAAGGATAGGGACACTGACGCTGAAAAATGGCTTCACTTTCCTACGTGACAACGCTATGCGATGCTCATACAATAATAAAGCCCGTTATGGTGCTTAAAACGTGGATTACACGGTTGCAATCTGGCGCTAGCAATCAAGGTGACCTTGGTTTGTATTTTGGGATGTAAACCACGTTCGAAATTCAAACACTGCGGTTGGGAGTTCTCCCAACTAGAGCAACAATACAACAAGACAAAACACTGATCTCTTTCATAGTACTACAATACGAACTAGTTAAGAAGATACCGGTTTGTTATCGTAAATTGGAGCCAAAAATACTACTAATATAAAAAAAATCTTGTGTTTGTTAACTCCACAAAAATTGCTTGACAGATTTTTATATAAGTATTTCTTTGTGTGTCTAATTACTTTTAATTTGTATTACAATCCCTCTAAAACATGTTTGCAATACTTATTTCATTGATTGATTTGTTTATTTCTTGATCATTTATAAGGTAGCACAATGTTAACTGAGTCAGCTAGTTGTCCAATCTTTTAAACAAGAATAAAACAAAATTGTGAGCCTAATTCAACATATACATTACCATTCCAATTGTATTGTAAATCGCCATAATGTTCTATATCATACCTATTCCCAAAACAACGTTAGGCTTTCAAAGCCTCGTTTGCATTGCGTTTCAGTCCAGGACATTAAAAGCTTCACGAATAACAAACAGTTCGATCAAACAAAACATAATCAAATATTACGATAACTACCGAAAACTAATTTTCAATTCGAAATTAATTAGGTTAATTGATATGACACGCTTGGATACCAACTGACGCTTCTGGATTAAACATTTTAATCTTTAATCAATAAGTTTAAACAATACAAAATAAGTACACTAGAATGCGATTCAGTGAAACACAATAACATAATTTAATAATCTAAATACAAGCCTCGTTTGGTCTGAGAGTGAAGTCTATCGTCTTCTTATGGAATCGGTGGTGAATTCATCAAATGGTTTAGGCCAACTAGGTGTCTACAGCGTTTGGTTGCACTCATTCAATCCTCCCAAGTACAGGTCTATGGGGACTTGGGGCATTCTAAAATAGAATTCTATTAGCCGCATAGAGCGTCTTTTTTATGGAGTAAACCTTGTCACATTATTCCCATACAGAACAACTCCTCAAGTTACAACAGTGGCGATCACCCAAAAACCGCTGAGTCAATGAAACTTGCTAAATGTTAAGATTTGAGTCTTAAAAATGAAACTGAAACGACACTTTAATCCGTTAGGTCTTGTCAAACTACGCATATCGATGCTGTTTCTATCCTAAGAAACTTCAGCCTGACTCCTTAAAAATAACATATTCTGTGGTATAGTAAAATAACAAAGAGGTCTCAAGATCCTCAAGGCGTAACTTGGTGCTTCATAAAGGCCATATAAGTTGGTGGTCCCGATGCTCCCTCGAGGCATTATAACTTGGTGTCTCGCAGGAGGACGGCTGCCTCGTACGAGGGTAAGCCGCCATTGCAGCGCGGGTCAGTCTGGCATCGGGTGCAGGGCTCCGATACCACCTCCTGGAAAAGTTAAGATAAAATTGGTAAGTAAAAAAAAATAGTGCAGTGTATTTGAGACGCGGGTAGAACATTACGCGCTGTTAACGACGCGAGTTTGGACTGCGAGCTACGTAGTTCTCGTCATTTACAAGTCCAGTACAAATAGAGTGAGGACCTAATTCCTATGCTAGATGGAAACACCTATGCTACAATTTACAAGAACCAACACTAACACTTTTAAACATAGTATAAGAAACGCGGATGATATCACTTCGTTTGATTTCCCACCTGAACTCATTATTACAATAGTTTCTATCTGAAAAAAGTCAATTTATTCAGTAATGGATGCATCTGTACACCACTATTTTACATTACGTTTTTTTTTTGTGATTACAATGAGGGATAGGTATATAGATATACTCTTTATTGTAGGTACACCATAAACACAACTTGGTACATAAGGAACTTAAAATACCGCAAGAACAGTTTTACGCACGGTTTTACGTGAGAATACGGATAGCCATAAGAAAATAATCTGATCAAGAACGATTGATGGATGAATGTAATGATCGAGACAGGGCCATGACAAAGGCTGATAGAGAACCAGGCAAAAAAGACGTGACGTCTACAAACAAATGGACATTACGTCAGTTTGATAAAGAGATAAACATTGAACCCAGCAAAAAATTGCACTTCACTAAAATAATTATTGATTTACATCCAAACACAAGTAAAGGTTTCTATCGAAATTTCTTCCAACAGACCTGCGATAGGAAGGTTGGATGAGAGATGTAGACACAATGTGTATAAATAATTTAGAAAAGTTAAAACAGCAAATATTATCTAAACAAATCACTTATATCGATAACAGTAAATAAATGTGTACATACGTAAAGATAAAGAAAATTAAAATGTAGGTATATATATAAAAGGCAAACTCAGTCTAGTTATAAAACGCATTGAATTGTGAACTAATTGTAAAACAAGAAGGCAAATGTCCTTACTCTCTAAGACAAGTTCTGTAATACAATCATTATGATAAACACAAATTATCATACACAATACTATGCATATCGTCACGAGTCCTTTATATTGATATCCATTCACAACTTGCCAAGAACAGTGAGCACACACAACGATACTCCATTCTTATATCATCATCTAAAACTGTACTCAGTTTCAATGAAGTCTAATTAATAGTGCCAAGACATCGACTTTTGAACTGCATCGCAGAGAATATAGGTCACAGTAACTCAATCCCTTCGTTAGATCGCTTATAAAAAGACCAAACAATAATATTTTGATGGCGAGAACTAAAAGTTATAGTTTGCAAGTGAACCGGTGTAAGATATCGTGTTTAAAAAATTGGGTCAGGGTCCGCCATAAATAAAGAACTTTAACAATTGTAAATGCCACATAGTAAATTAGGTCGCAAAAATTCCGGGTCACTAGTAAAAAGTTTCATTGTTTCTTTAATACGTAGTACAAATTCGTGAAACTGTAGTATGTTGTAGAAGACTGATTAACATTTGAAAATAAATACATAATACGTCTTGTCTTGTCTAATATATTGTAAAGGCGCTTCAAAGTTATGACAAAATACACATTGCAATTTCGCAAGACAACGTTGTTCAGTTTTACGTTTTCCTTTCGAATACTGTAATGAGAGACATAATAGAAAGACAAGATTTATAAAGGCGTTCGCTCGGGGCTCAAGAGTTTAAACAATGTGCGATTGTAATAGTGATCAAAAATAAACTAAAATCGTATTAGGAGCACGCTGCATAATGAAGTGATACAGACTCGTTGGGGAGAAATTACAAAGTATTAAAAAGCAAAAAAAAAAAACAAGATAAATTGCGATATGTATATCGGCCTTTATAAATCAAAAGGTTTTGTTATTATTAATAAAATAAATAATACTATGATAACAAAATATACCATTTTTTTTTTCATATATGATTTTCTATCAGCTATTGAACATACCGTATGGTTCAATAAATCTGTTTTATGATCTTAAAAACAATCACAATTTTTGCTAGCGACTCATAATTTCTTGCGGCCCAGTGTATCTATAACGTAGTTACAAGCGGTTCCGGGACCACAATTCCATTTTAGAACATCGTATGACCTCCTACATCCACTTGAAGTCAGACGTCACGTTTTTACACCCTTTCAGTAATGTGAAAGCCCGATTTATAAATAGAAAAAATACTAAAAATAAAATATCGATCGAAATCCCACACAAAGTTGACATTTTTATCTATTTCAGCTTTGATGGACTGACATTAGCGGTTTGGGCTTTCTACCATCATACGTGGTTTGATAAGATGCATTTTATTTAATGTTACACTTCAAGTCGTATATAATAAACTAGCTTTTGCCCGCGGCTTCGCCCGCGTACATAAAATTTAGCCTATGTCACTCAGGAGTAAAGCAGCTTTTTATTGTTGCTAAATTTTTTCCAATCGGACCAGTAGTTCCAGAGATTACCTCCTACAAACAAAAAAACAAAGAAATAAAAAAAACAAACTTTTCCTCTTTATTATATTAGTGTAGATGTAGATATTTACATATAATATTCTTTTGATGACGATGATGATGAGATGTACTATCTTCAAATGTCTTCTTCTGCTTTAGAATGAAGGGAGAGTTCGTGTCAATTTTCTACTGACTCTTCAGTTCCTTTAGCTTTCAAGAGCGATATATCTCAAAAAAATACCTTGTCCAGCGTAAACAACTTGGAAGTCTTATTTTTATCCTCAAAAAAACTTTGTCATGAAATTAAACTCACCTCTAGTGATTGACAGTCCTTAATATTCGGGGGTCCTTCGACGACAGTCTCGTAGGCTGGCGGTGGTCCTGGGATCTCCACCTGCTCCTGTACATAGATAAATTTACATTTAATGAAGAAGTTGATGATTCTGCAGCAGAATATTGAGATAGAAAGAAGCCTATTTAGCTTCTTATTTTTTTTTGTAACTTAGTAATAGTTTTTTTTTTTTTGATGGCCGTGTGTGAGCCATAAACATACTTTTTTCTTTCTTTCTACAGTACGGCTGTGGGATCTTGGCGAGTCTAAAGTTAAGCTCTGCGAATTTTAGCGCTTGAAAGCTCGTACAAAAATAAATGTTTATTTAAAAGAAAAATGCCTATAACAGATTTTTAACAGCGATAAAAACTACAAAACGCATTTATTTGTTTTAACCATTTATTATTTATCGAGTTTTCAAGCGTTGAAATTCGTAGAGCCTAACCGTCAGACTCGCAAACATCCGACGACCGTTTTGTACTTGCGTTATTGAAAAACAATTTGAATTTATGAAACAAACATATTTATTTTACATGATTTTCAGCGATTTTTTCCATTTTCCTATAGGGAACATTCCTGAGACTACAACAAAACATTTCAAGAACATGGTCTCGCATTATTATAGTCGTATTTTGATAATGGCTGAGGCAGCTTCAGCTTTTCAACCATCTCAAAAAATATTACATGATGGAAATAAAATTAATCCAGGAGTCAGTTTTTGTCACTATAATCAATTCATTTTTATAAAGGTGTACTGTCGAGACCGTGGACTCTTCTACGGGGCGGCTCCGGTACCAGGATCAGGGCAGCAGCAGGGCAGGGCAGCACAAATCAAACCACGTTGAACTTTCACTATATCTTTACTCGGACACCGCTCGACATACACTGAATTAAAACAACATAATTTATTTTGTTTAGAATAGATTTAAATTTAAACTAAATTACGAACAGACTGCGAATATGTTGCCAGCCAGTACGCTACTCCAGGGCATGTGTGATCTCCTTCGGAGACACCACATTCAGCCACCCCTTTATTGAATAGAAATGTTTGGATGCCAAACATTTCTATTCGACAAAATTTATCGCAGCCTGTTGGTAAGACCTACCTACTCCTAACACCGATTTCCCTACCTATACGAGGACTATATATATATTATTTTTTTTTTTTATTTGTTGTGGCGGATGGTTCTAGAGAACTAGCTTAAACAGGAGTCAACGACAAAATTTCGAAATGTAATCAACCAACATTTAAGTTTCTATTGAGCATCATTCCGCTCTCACCAACCAGCGTTGCCCTGTTTAAACTTCACTGGAGCAAAACCTCGTTAAAGGCCTCAGCGCACCGCCCTATCGACCTAGGAAGCCAAAGTGACAACCACCCCTATTGGGATTACACTCTAAGACACAATGCATTCTGACTTTTACTCCTTCAGGCGCTTATCGGGCCAGAGGTCAAAGAGCCACAATCATTGGATCACCTATACCTTGCTTCATTATATGAATCCATTCCAGAGTAATAATTAATCAACACCAATTAAATTTAATTATTCAAGCTAAGTATATCAATGGAGTCAACTTGACTCCCTTTGCGAAGACTATGCTTCATTTGCAAAGTTGATATCAGCTCACATTAAGTGCGCACTCAATGTGAGCTAATATTGAGGCGGAAATCCCGCTCAATATCGCTCACGAGAGGGCATCTTAATGTTGTCCTCCGAGCCTCCCTTATTGTGTTTTAATTCACACACCACACCATACACCACCATAGTGTTGATAGTACTGTGGAGACACCACAGTACTATCAACACTATTGTTGACCCAATTTCCAAATAGCTCAATATCTCCGTGGCAGCAATTCGAAATAAACTTATTCATTTAACATTGACGGCAGTAAAAGCTATCAAATTATTACCAACTTTGGAAACAGACTATTTTTAGTCTCGTTACTAATTTGACAAGTAATAACAAAGGTTATACCTAGGTTCTACAAATAGTATCCGTGACCATTGGCTTTCCAAACTGGCACAGAGGACTCTTAATTATGTTAAGCTAACCAAGCATTGCTAGATCTTGGAGTTCCACCCGAACGGCTGGTAATACTTAGACACAAACATAGGAATTAATTACATTATCAAAATACAAGGTTTGCAGGCCTAAAACAATAGTTAGATTAATTGAACGCCACGGGCAAACCAGCAAGATGTCAGTGTACACATGTACTAACTGCTAGAAGATTTAAACTAGACTTTTTTAGTGACTATTTTAATATATTTATAGTACGCAAATAATTAAGTAGTAGACATTGTGGTGTAAAATTAATTTATCATTGAAGACACTTCCGCCTGACCAAAAAACGAAACGAAATTTTCAAAGTTTTGGTTTGGTGCCGCGTCGCAGGATTCAAGTGAAAAAAAAAAGTGATCAGGCAGACATAACCGAAATAGTACATAGTTTTGTATAAATTAACTGTTAAGTGGAATCATCTCATTGGTAAAATGGTGCTCAGAATTTTAATCTTAAAGATTGCCGAAAAGGCCGACAGTACTGTATCGTTACATTTTGTTACACGTGCAAAATGTTACGTAGTACCTTAAAAACATCTGCCTCTTTGCTTTAAAAAAAAATCCTTGACCGTGACGAAATAGGTATGACAAAAGCCCTTGTTTTGATAAATTAATAAACTGGCGCGGGTGATACATGCCATGTTGAACCTAATCGTAGTGCAATAAGAAGCAGTTGTCGAGGAAGTGTATTGAAAAAACATTAGAATGTGCTACATCATCATAAAACCGAAATACTTTCAAAACTGGCTAAATGCACATAAAAAAAATATATATATAAACTACTATAGACCGGAACGCTTTTTTTTATTTTTACGCTGACGCCTCGGCCGTATCGTTCCCATGACGACTGGGAAATTATTTCCTAATAGCAGATGGTGTTTTGTTTATTTTTGTCCCACCAACAAAGCTTCGAGAATAGAAAAGAAACTTGTGAAGTACACACGAGTAGGTACACTCCAAATAATAAATCACCTACGTCCGTATGGCCAGGTGTCACGATATTTCATTTGTTTTAGTACCAAGGCCTTACAGTACTTATTAATTCCATGGATCTAAATGGCAGACAGTAATGTCAAGACGAATTTATTAAATTAGTAACTGCCCCGACGAATGTTGTTCTGTTAATATAAATTTTCCAAAGAAATGAAAGGTTGGGATGGTAAAAATAATATAAAGTTAATAAACACTGACACAAGATATCAAATGTAAAGAGGCAGCTTCAATTCCCAGCTTTTCATCACAGTCAAGTTGAGTTCCATACCTATCGCCTTTCTATCGGCTGCATTTTGGGGACTGTGCATTATTATTTCAACTTAATTCCGCCAAACCTGTTCCATCATAGGACAATGAGACTGTTGAGTTGTTTTGGCAACATCTTTATGGTGCGTACAACGACGGAGTAGAATTTCCTGCTGGTGTCTTTGTTTCCTGATAGTTACGAGTATACTATGGGGGTCTTTAGGTCAACAGTGAATAGGTTACTTCGAGACAGGTGTGCTCAAAACGTGTTGGTATAGAACACTCATATTTCGACAGTCACGTTTAAGGGGAAGCCAAAGTAACTAACGAAATTCAACCAAAGTAACCCTCTCATTTCACCGAACCCCTATCGAATGACGTTTTCATGATATAGTCACTAATTATCGTTAAAATTAATTAAGAGGGTTGTATTGATAATTTTAATTACTATAATTCCGTAAATAAGTGCGTGTTACATATTTTAATCAACGTTCAACACTGATCTGCAAATTGCAAAAACTAAAGAGCATTCACGCTAAAGCCCATGAAACAGCCCAAATGTCTTAACTGCTCCGAACTTCGTACGATTGATTGCGCAGCAATGGCTATATTCATCAGTTACCATCATCGATCGATCGTCGATCGATGTCGACCAGTCCATTCTACCATCGGTCGATTGATTGGTGTGGTAACACCCGGACTATAACATATTAAAAACCGTTTAAAAAGAAGAACTAACAGTACATTTTTTCTTTTCCAGATGCTCAAGCAAATGTGAAGACTGTCACCAGGCCTCATTGACGTTGTATGCTATAAATGTAATGGTGAGTCTATTTTAATAAACAAGCCATTGTGGAAATACCTTCAGAAATATGCGGCCCTATAAAATGACATAAACAGTCAATACTACGCATAACAGTAACTAACACAGCTATGTAACATAAATATCCTGCCTGATATGTGGACGATGTTAGTTAAAATATTGTTAAACTAGCATTAAAGGAGAATGAAAATATTGTAGGTACATACGCGATAAATAAGTTGAATCCTTGACTGAGACCCTAAAATTCGTTACTACGCATTCAAGGTCGACCGCCATGATGGGCCAACTTGTGTGACGACGATTAAAACCAATATTCATGGCTTAATGGAAGGTGTTGCGCGTAACCGTAGCAAATAGTTTAACTTATTTGCCTTGTACCACACATGTATTCACGAAAGAAATATAGCGACATCTGTGACACATACGAATTAATATTCAAAATTATTCACCACAGTATTACGGCACGATTAGAAAAAAAATACAAAAGTCAGAAATTAACCATCGGTCAGTTGCTCGGACTAGACTAAACACCTGTCTGCTCGGTCTTCCCTTTTCAATGACGGTTTGCGGAACTTTACACTTTATTCCACATTATATACCTCTATATTGGTGACCCCGACGTGTTACGAATACGCATCCTACTGTTCTCTAAAGAAATAAAAACTTGTCAATTAGTTATATATATACCAACAAAAAATATTGCTAAAGATAACAACATAACACATTTGTTTATTTTCTCTTCAAAAAAGGTGCCTTACAAACTAACCCTACTTAAGTTAGTAGATATGTACAAGTATTCCTTTTTGGGAGACTGGCGTCAGCACTAGGAAATCCTGTCACACAGATTACCAGACTGTTTTTTTTATTTTAAAACTAGCCTTCTGCCAGCGGTTTCGCCCGCGTGTAAGTAGGCTTCTTCATACAACCTTAGACCCCCATGACATCCCTTTAGGAGCTGAATTTTGAAAAACCCTTTCTTAGTGTTCGCCTACATCATAAAAGGAAACCCTTGTGCAAAATTTCACGCTCCTAGGCCCAGTAGTTTTGGGTGTGCTTTAATATGTCAGTTTCTCCTTTTATATATATAGATAAGGTCCTTTGGACAACAATACAAAAAACGGAAGCAATAAGCAGAAAGATGTTATAAATCTCTAATAAAAATTCTGCAAAAACAAATAAAACTGTCTATAGTCGATCAATGACGTCACCGCGCACTATATCGTGGGATAAAACCCGAAAGTTCATGCTAAATATAGCGGTTCACACTCTAATAACTTTTCGCTAGAGTACACATTTTGTTCACAAATAGACTGCGTCGTTTTTAATGATATATCGATAAACTAGCTTTCTGCCAGCGTCTTTGCCCGCGTGAAATAGGTTTTTGTTATCGTTTTAGGGTATGAATTTCCAAAAATCCTTTCTTAGTGTTCGCCTACGTCATAAAAGCAAGCCTTGTGCAAAATTTCACGCTCCTAGTTCCAGTAGTTTTGGCTGTGCGTTGATATGTCAGTCAGTCAGTTTCTCCTTTTATATTTATAGATTATTTTATATTATATGCGAAAGTAATTCTATCTGTTCTTTTGTTACCTTTTCACACCATAAAATTGAACAAACTCGGACGTAATCAACAATGATTCAAATAAAGACACACGGGGTCACCACTACTCTCATAACGGTGTAGGAAAACATCGTGAGAAAACAAGAACAAAAAAAGAAGAACCAAAAATTCGAAGACATGTGATATCCACCGACCGGTACTGGCACCGCGTGGTGGATTATGGTCCTTAATAATCGGACGGAAAGACTGCAGCTGGCAAACTGTTCCAGTCCCTCGTTGTACGCGGTATAAACGACGAGGCAAATCGCTTAGTCCGGACCGTAAATGTCTCACAATTTAATGGTGGATATTTGCCTGCTTGCATGTATGTGGTGTTTCGTGATGAGAGAAATAATGTTACGTGATAAATTCTCTATGCTTTGTTTGATATCGAGTTGATTAAAACAACTGATACTTACTATCCCAGTTGACTATTCCCTAGAGATATTAAAACACACCAATAAAGCCGCGAGCAAAAGCTAGTTCCCAATAAAGGGAACAAAATGATCGACGATGACGCACCAGTTAATACAATTGGAATCTGATATAGCGAAGTTATTTGTGTACACATTACTGTTCGGTGGCTCGTGAAATATTCCTAATTTTGTGGTCCGACGTGTTCCAGTAATGGAGTGTCTGCCCGTGACAGTCATTGATGGTATGATTAATTTTGTTAATGCGCTTTATGTGTAGCTAGTCAGATGAAAATTAGTCCAGAAGAAATTAATATTTTTATTACAAATTAGAATATCTCTGCCGGAGCCGCTTTCCTGATTCAAAGTCAAAATCTTTTTATTTCACATAGGCACTTGTGCACGGTTCCAAATTGGTCGTTTCCTATAGAGAAGAACCGGCAAGAATCTCCAAGGTTACGCTTTTTTTATTGCTACAAGCTGGAGGTCTTAAATCAAGAGTCAATGGGTTTTTTTATGGTGGATAAAAATCATCCAATGACAAATATCGCCTAATATCGGGAAATAGTGTCTAAACAACCTACCCCGTTCCAATGTTGCCATTTATATCGGGGCCTAGCCTTCCTTTTAGACACGAACCCTTGGCCCCAGTAAGGCTTAACCCTTCTGTACATGATTAAAAAGAGTGTCCATGGAGTTTCTTGCACATTCTTCTCCATTGAGACCTACTTTTTGGAATGTGCAATTAGCGTCATTTTTTCCTGACAGACCGACTTTATGACATTTCAAAAGTGCCTGTAAAGGTTTATTTGCAATAAATGATTTGAATTTGAATTTTTGTAGGGCCCCTACGGTTTGCTGACAACTCCTTAAAGAGTCGATAGGTTACTTTTATGCAAGGGTACTCTTTCGTTGACCATATCATCACTTATCATCAGGTGTGCTAATGGCCAAACGGGAACCTATCAATCAGCCTTATAATGTTCCCACTACTGGTACTCAGGCCTCCTCTCTAGGAGAGTCATCATCATCTTCTTGCCCTTGTCCCGTTTTATTTGGGGTCGGCGCAATATGTCTTTTTCTTCCACTCTGTCCTGTCACCCGTCACGCTATCACTAACTCCTCTTTCTTTCATATCACTTCTCACACAATCCATCCATATTTTCTTTGGTCTCCCTCTCCCTCTCCATTCATCCACAGTTATACTCATGGCTTTTTTTGTAACATGCATTTCATCCCGCCTTTTTACATGGCCATACCAAGACAGGCGGTTCCCTTTCAACTTTTCAGTCACTGGCGCCACTTTCAAACTTCCTCTAATATACTCATTTCTCACTTTATCCATTCTCGTCACACCACACATCCATCTCAACATTCTCATCTCTGCTACATGCAATCTCTTTTCATCCGTCTTTTTCTTAGCCCAACATTCTGACCCATACAGTAGGACAGGCCTTATCACGGACTTGTAGATTTTACCCTTCATCTTGAGGGGCATCCGTGGGTCGCAAGTTGTTCCTAAGAGTGAACCTATCAATAATAAAACTTTAACCTTGTGACTGAACATAATGTTAATACAAAACGACTCGATATATAATTTTCTCTCATCAATAGCGACACGTATAGTTAAATCTGCCAACTGGAGCTGAACTCGAGTCGTATGGCACGTCGTAATCGAATAGAGCTCGGTATTCGTTGAACTAGCTCAAGACTCTCAACAGCATGTAAGCTGTATATAGGTCCTAATTATTCTCACTACGTTAGTCTGCAGGATTGGAAAACGAGCTGTATTTGCAGTTAATTGAGCACATCTCGTTTAGCAACGCAGTCAGGCTTCGCAACTTGCATTCGATAAAAATCAATAGTTCCTTCATTTGTTTCTATTAGCAAGACTGTGCCAAGACGTAGAGTCACGCTTTTGATGCATTTCTTTGTTTGAAATTTATGATAAATATACATATAATAAATAGACAAGAAGAAGAAAACAAGATAAGTACAAAGGTGACATTTTTACGGTGGGTAAAAACCCAATGACAAATCCCGTCCTTGGTATCAGATTCTGACTAAAAACTCAATCCGTTCATACGTTATCTTTCATACCAGGGCCAGAGCCTTCCTTTCAGACTCGAACCCGTGTCCCCAGTTAACTTCGACCCTTCTGCACGTAGTACAAAAGAGACGTTTATTTCTACAGACTTCTCTTTCAGGAGAGTTGAGAAAAAAAGATTTAGACTCTGGTATACCTACCATTTTAGTTATTTATCGTTATTTAAGGATTCATAATATATGTCTTCATTCCCCTTCATAAAAAAGGATCCACAAAAAAGTGCAGCAATTATAGACTCATTGCTTTAATATCTCACGCAAGTAAAATCTTGCTTCACATTCTGAATGAGCGCCTTAAAACCTTCCTCTCAAAGGAAATTGCTCCTGAGCAGGCGGGCTTTGTAAAAGGAAAAGGCACCCGCGAACAAATTTTTAATGTGCGCCAGATCATCGAGAAAGCGCGAGAGTTCAACAAGCCCACGTACATTTGCTTTGTTGATTTCTCGAAGGCATTCGACTCGGTGAAGTGGCCAGTGTTATGGAAATCCTTACTGGACATGGGCACGCCAAAACATCTAGTCCACTTACTCAGGCGTCTATACGAGAGCGGATCAGCATCGGTCAGAACAGATGAAACACTTTCGAGTCATTTCCATCCTAGTGCGGGAGTTCGCCAGGGTTGCATAGTCTCACCTCTACTCTTCAACATTTATACAGAGATGATAATGAGAATTGCTTTGGAAGATTGGACGGATGGGGTCGTGGTTGGCGGTAGACGAATCTCCAATCTACGATATGCGGATGACACGACCTTATTTGCAACCAGTGCTCGTCATATGGAGGATCTGCTACATAGGATGGAAACTATAAGCTCTGAATTTGGACTGAGAATAAATCGCACAAAAACCAAGGTAATGATTCTCGACCGCGCTAATAACAACTTACCAGGGATCACACACATTGGGAATTGCGAGGTCGTGCAATCATATGTTTACCTTGGAGCGCTAATATCCAATGAAGGCGGGTGCATAGACGAAATCAAGCGACGTATGGCAATCACTAGATCTGCTATGGATAAAATGCAGAAGATCTGGCGTAATAGGAACATTACCAAGTCCACGAAAACCAGACTCGTCTACTGTCTGATATTCCCCATTTTCCTCTATGCATCGGAAACATGGACACTGCGTGAATCCGAGAGGAAGAAAGTTGACGCGTTGGAGATGTGGTGCTGGAGACGGATGCTAGGAGTATCATGGACAGAGTTTCGTACGAACGACTCCATATTGAAAGAACTCTGCATCAGACGGCGCCTATCGTCCACAGTGCAATCGCGCATTTTGACTTTCTTCGGCCATGTATCGCGGCGTGGTAATGACTCCATAGAGCGTCTCGTAGTGCAGGGCAAGGTTGAGGGCACCAGGCCACGTGGTAGATCACCAATGAGATGGACAGATCAAGGCCGCAACTAAGTGCTCGGTCTACGAATGCACCCGGAAAGCTGCAGTCCGCAATGAATGGCGCCGCATGACCAAGAAAATAACTCATCGTGATCCAGAGTGATGACCACGACCACTCTGACAAGAGTGTACCGACTGAGAAGAAGAGAATATATATTGTTATTTTAATGAATAATTTTTGATCAAATTTAATGCTTTATACTGTTTTATTAAACAATAATAAGAAAAAATAAGTTAAAATTCAATAATCACGGTGGAGTGTGAGGCTGTACCACAGATATGTCAAAAAGTAGCACTTTTACTGACTAAAACCATCCTATATTCCAACAGCTGCCCTTTACGTTATAGGGTGGCGGTAACTCTATCAAACAACCCCGCAGCTCACAATATTTTCTTCTTGAAAACATGATAAAAAATAACATCTAGCGACTAGAAAATCAGTTACGATCGCTCATTTAGCTATTCGAGCATGTAAAACCGCGCTCAGTTCGGCTCGCCGGCCCGAAACCAATTATCGCAAATGCGATTTTTATTTCTAGCCAGTCGACGGCGGCCATTAAATCCGGTGAGAACGAATCTTTAGTCCCGCGGGGGCGCTCTTCCACGGCCAAATTGTGATTGGCCTGAACAAAATAAGACGTATCGATATGATGTGATTTCTGACATTATAGACATTAATGAGTGATATACGTCATTTACTAGGTTCTACCAGCGGTTTCGCCCGCTTTACCATTTCATCAAAAACACATCCATTGGAGGACATAGGTCTCCCCTAAGTGTCACCATAAAGACTGGTTCTGTGCGTCTCGTATCCATCGGATTCCCGCGATCCACACCAAGTTGTCGGTCCACCATATAGGAGGCCTTCCAACGCTACGTCTTTCGGTACACTACTGTATAAAACCATCGACCATCTGTGACTTTAGTAATATGGCCCCTTTCGAATACCCCCAATCCCCCCCTCCCCTCAAATTTATTTTTGTAAGACGAAGGAGTCTAGTCTCCACGACACAGGGCATCCTAGTGTTAAAAATAATTTCATTTAAATTTGTGGTTTTTTTCGAATGATAAAGATAACATACATATATTATTATATTAATCCTACAGTTCTGGAAAGCATCGATTCTAGTGGACCCCATCCAGACATAAATTCCCCAATAGCTATGTATAGTCCAGTTAAAATTTCCTCTACAATCTACATAGTTGTATCGTTTTCCTGGAGGCCAATGTCGATTTAAATCACATCGACTAGTTTAAGAAGGATTAAGGAAACAGACACTGATTAGTGTTGGCGGGGACGACCGTCATGCTTGGAGATAATCTACGATCATAATAATTATATTGACCGCCCTGAAGTTGCCGTTCTATATGCCGTTCCCGAATAACTGCGCAAGCAATCGTTCAAAGTTCAGAGCGCTCAAGATATTTCGGCAGGGTAGTGTTATTTTTTTTATTCATGACTTAAAATGATAATACAGGGTGAATAAGTACCCAAAGGTATTGTCTGTAATACTTTGTTAGGTAGTGAAGGAACACGATGAGTTTTAGACGGTGAAAATATCTCTCTCTCGCTCTCGAGTTATTTGAAGATTTTATAGTTCAAAATTTCCTATTTAGAAAAACAAATGTACTCGGTCTTTTTTCTGTGTATTACCAAAAGAAGTGCATACGGTGACTTCACTTATTTTCTATTAAAAACTTGTGCAAAAACAAATTTATAAGTGCATGCCGCGCAGCTTTTTCCCGGAAAAGTTTGGATAACTTTGTAACTTTCCACCGAGTTGCGGAAAAGGGGTTGTTTTTATTTTTCATTTAACTTGACTACGGTGTATATTTGGACCTGTCGTGTTATTGTACAATCGCACACATGGCTTGTTGTAATGTAAAAAACATGTACAGGCATGTAATTGTCTGATTATAATCATATGTTAGATCCTATCTTACTTCCTGGAAAACTGAATGTATTCTATTTGTAATATCTATTATATTATTTAAGTATTTACTGTGCGCACCTACCGCAGTGTAGTTTTTTTTTTAACCCAAAGGTAAAGGTATAATTCCTCCTATGTACCACTTATTTTTTTAGTAGAGAAAATTATCCATAACATATCCCGCCCTTGGGCAGAGCGAGTGATAGTGACAGTGACAGACTTTTACTGACTAAGACGCCCACCCTGTTCCTTCGTTGCTTTTCATTCCTGGGCCGAGCCTTCCTTTCTAAGTAGACCCTTGGCCCCTGTAGGCTTCGACCTTGCTGGGCCCCTATGACGTAAGTATCGCTAAGCTATACGAAGCTTAAGTAATTAAATAATGTATGTTCCCTCTCCTAGAGTGAAGGTCAGTGTCCCAGCAGTGGGAACATTAAAAAGACTGATGATGATGATGTTTATTAGTCCTTCAAGCTTTGAGCTTGAAAGATTAGGAGTTTATAAATAAATGTAACACATCTGCAGTAAATTGACGTAAACGAAATATTTAGCTGAAAATCCTTGACTTCCCTTACAGCTGAAAACTGTCGTAAGTGTGGAAGCTGTAAATTCCAGCTCGAATTCGAGTTGACTGACAAATAGACGCAAGTTTAAAAGGCTTTCGGTGTGCCCATCCGATTGGACCACTGTTTATTTGCACACGCTTAAACAGCTGCCAGTTTACTGCCAACCTTAGTGCTTGTTCACGTTGACTCGCGGGCGCGGTGGCGGGCGCGGTCACGAAATATCAAACATATGGCGCAACATCCAAGTGTTCACGTAGGAATCGCACGTGCGGGCTGAGTGGCGGGCAAGCTAGCGAGTAGCGCGCGCGTCCCTCGCGGCAATATCAAACCCGTGAGATGTTTGTATGTGTTCACGTCGAACTAGCGGCGGAGCGCGCGATTCAACCAGTTTGAACTTATCGCTAGAAACGTTAGCGCGTCACACCGCGCAAACGCCTGGCGGCCAATGTGAACACGAACCCGCCACGTCTTCGCGACCGCACCCGCCACCGCGCCCGCGCGTTCCAACGTGAACAAGCACTTACTGGCTCGGAGGATACTGCTTCGTCATTTCACGTAATGGCTGGAGCATGGAATAGAAGTGAATTTAACTGTATGCTGAAGTGACTCGCTTATTTAAAATTTTGGATAGTTTTAAAAAAATACGCTTTTGCAAAGCAATTGGTTACTAGACTCTATTTTATTATAAGCTTTTATTTAGTTTGATCTGTTCTGATGTTTTTGATCTGATCTTGAAAAATTCTTCCCGGTTATCGATTGAGCTATAATTCTGCATGCATGTGTCAATAAGATGACACAGATGTCTTGAAGAGGTAATTATATGGGTATACTGCGCTATGGGTACATACCGCGCGATAAAAGCCTGCTATGAAAAAAAATATATTTTCACTGCAAAAGTGTTTATTATTTGGATCAAAAAGAATCTTTTCAGAACCGCAAAAAGAAAGAATATATTATTAAAGTACATAAATAAGTAGAATACATATACACCGTTAAATCTTGATCGTTTTAATCCCTTTTTTTTTTTATGGTAGGTGAAAATCATCCAATGACGAAACCCGCTCTTGGGCGGAGCGGGAGACCAATGTCAGACTCTTACTGACTAAAAAACCTACCCCGTACCTTCCTTGCCTTATTTCTGGAGTCGAGGTGACAGTTTGCACATACCCTCTAGGCTCCAGGAGGCTTCGACCCTGAAGGGCCCCTGCAGTTTGCTGACAACTCCTTGAGGCGCGCGGGAACGGTGCGCGCCGTTGACGACTTGGACTCGGTCTTACCAGACGATCGGACGGCGAGCTACCCATTGCTCACCGTCCGCAAGCCAGTTTAATCCCTTGGAGGATCGATTCAGTACTTACATGAAACACTATCGATTGGTAAAGTTAGAATAAAAAAACAAAGTACTTTTTTTTAAAACTCGAATTAATTTAGGCATGTTCTAAATTGATTTCTTTAAGTAAGACAGAGATAAGAGATTAAGAAAAAAAGTACGTTATTCTTTTATTTTATCTACACAAATCGATAGTGTTTCATGTACTGGATCGACCCTCTTCGGGATTAAAACGACTAAAATTTAACGGTGTACACGAATAAAAAATAAAAATAACAAGCCAATTATACCAAAAAAAAATCTATTCTAAAAATTGGTTATTTATCGAAGTCTAAGTAACGCGAAACTTTTCACAACGTTATGTTCAACGTTTTAACATAAATAAAACATCCTGTACTAAGGAATCATATAAATACGTGGCCAACTTTACAAGGAAATAGATAACAAAAAGTGCCCTTCTATCATTACGTTAGTCACATCTTGGAATAAAACATCCGTGTACGCCATATGTTATCCAATGGAATGTTATTTTATTACTAGCTTTTGCCCGCGGCTTCGCCCGCGTGGTATTGGAGTTGCGGTTGGGATTTCCGGAATAAAAAGCCTATGTCCTATTCCGGAGTGTATCCTACGCCTGTGCCAAATTTCATCCAGATCCGTCCAGCCGTTTTGGTGTGATTGAGTAACAAACATCCAAACATCGTAACTTTCGCATTTATAATATTAGTAAGATAATTACCAGCGACCCGTCCCAGCTTCGCACGAGTGCAATGGTGACATTAATTGTATTATACACATAAACCTTCCTCTTGAATTACTCTATCTATTAAAAAAAAAACGCATTAAAATCCGTTGTGTAGTTGTAAAGATATAAGCATACATAGGGAAGAAGCGACTTTTTTTTCAATACTATGTAATGATTTCTTCGAATAACTTACTCGTTCAATAAAAAATATGTTTATTTGGGACACTGTACGCTTGTAAAAGGTAATTTATTTCATTAATAGATAACCACACTATCACTGAATGTCAAATGCACAGTTATTGTGGCATGCTCCACATAATTGTAATGAAACTAGCTTTTGTCACTGACTTCGCCCTCGTGAATGTAGAAAATTGTTCTAAGGGAACCTATTACCGGGATGAAATGGATCTCTTTTATTTTAGGCCATGGTCTACAGTGCGGCCGTTATAACTTGGCGAACTTGAAGTTAAGCTCTTTTCCTTTTTATCTCTTTTACTTTTCAGATTTATTCCTGTACTAGTGTTGTAAGACTGCCATTGTTCGTGCAAAATTTCAGGATTCTAAATCAAGGGGAAGTACCCAATGAATTGATTTTCTTAAGTGCCGAAATATACATTTTTTTTTGCAAAATATCCTTTTTTTACTAAGTTACAAGTTTGATTTATTTTACGGACAACAAAGTGATCCTTTTCCAATAAAGGGTTTCGCTTTTTCCTTCTAGAAATAGAACCCTAAAAAAACACACACTGAATATCAAATTTTCTAACTCAATTTGTGAAGCTACGAGTATGTAAGTCCTGCGTGATTACACAAAGTCCTTCGACGGTTACCGACGACGATGAATCAGCTGTTTTTCTCCGCACGTGGGAATACATACGCAAGCATTTTAATTGCCTATTATTATCACTTCTACCAGTCGTTCAATCCTATATATAGGATAATTGGGTTAAAAATTCAATGTACTTATTTCGATTTCGACGCTGCGGACAGCGCTGCGCTCAAGGCTGTTTTCTTTGAGAATAGAACTCCTGATATCGAGGTGAAGCTTTTTTTTTTTTTTTTTTATGGTAGGTGAAAATCATCCAATGACGAAACCCGCTCTTGGGTGGAGCGGGAGACTAGTGTCAGACTCTTACTGACTAAAAAACCCTACCCCGTACCTTCCTTGCCCTATTCCTGGAGTCGAGGTAACAGTTTCCCACTTCCCTCTAGACTCCGGGAGGCTTCGACCCTGAAGGGCCCCTGCAGATCGAGGTGAAGCTAGAACTACATTTAGTCCAACGCACACAAGGGCCGCGCTTGATTTGTACGTAGCGGCGCTCAGCAATGCAAAGATTAGGCAAAAACTGTTTTTTTTTTATTGCTATGAACTAGTGCTTGTCTGCGATCCCACCTGATGGTAAGCAGTGATGCAATCGTTGATGATGAGGCACACTAGTTTATAGAGCTTATTCACTCTAGCCTTGAAGACACCTAAATTATAATCGGACGGAAAGTCAGCAGCCGGCAAACTGTTGGGTGTATTTTTATGAAACTTTCACAAACTAATAGATAATTTAATTACGAATCGTTTGATTTGCGGTTTTTATTCATATTGTGTTTAATAAATGAAGGACAAATTATTACCCGAATAATCTTAATGCGCAGGCATTAACACTAATTCCTCATTTGTTCGCTCAAGGTCGCTTGCATTGCGAAGGGCAAAGAAGCAACGGGGTGGGGTCATTAGTCAGTAAGAGTCACTGTTTCCCGCTTCGCCCAAGAGCGGGATTCATCATTAGATGATTATTGTCCACTATAACAAAAAAAAAATCGCTTTAATAAAACCAAAAACATTCCCCCAAAACTTTAACCTTTCGACTACCGTAATTACAGACACAATTATATATATATATTCGACAACTATCACACAACGCCGTCTAGTCTCAAGCTAAGCAAAGCTTGTGTTATGAGTACTAGACAACTGATAAACATACTTATATATTTCTAAATACAAACATATTATAGATAAATTACACCCAGACACAGAACAAATGATCGTGCTCATCACACAAACATTTGTCCTGGGTGGGAATCGAACCCACGACCTCCGACGTAGCAGTCAGGGCCACTAACTACTAGACCAACAGGTCAGTCAAAAAATTAAACAATAGGTGTGCGAACGCTGGCGTTCAAATATATATTTAAACAATTAAACAGCTTAAACAAAAGCACGACATTGAATAGAGCAATGCAGTCAAACTTACGGCAGGTGATGCCAACTTGCAATCCGCTGCTCTAGCCGACGTAAATACATAAACAGATTAACACTGCCAGCATTGTGACCGTTTTGACTGAGTTATAGGCTTTGTGAGACAGCTTGAACTTGCTGGATAACATGGTAGTTCAAGCCGAGAGTTAGTACAATACCTAAGTTACACAGGCAAACAGACAATTGGCCACGAATAAATGTACATCAAAAATTGGTGTACAATGAATCATTTTAGTCTTTACTAAAATTACTTACTTGGATACCAAATATTATTGGACTTTTTACAATTCAGGACTTTTTAGGCACCCTGACTCGGACAGGTTAGGTTATTTTTTTAAAACCACACAGAAAAGCGTAATTTGTATTTTTGGTGGAACAAAGGCACATTTTGTAATAGAAAGCAAGAATAAATTGTGGAACAGTTAAATAAATTTGAGAAATAGTTATACTAACGGCGCGACGGTGCCATTTTATTATAAAAAAGAGTGAAACCAAAGTCTGCCACCAAACAGTTTTGAAAAAAAAATTAAGGCAGTATTCCCACCTACCATTTTTTTTTGCAACCCAATACTCGTAAGGCATTCATAAAGTCAACAGTACTACATAAGTCAGTGTGATTTCTGTTGTTGCTAAATATTTAAATGCTAAATAACTTCATAATATTTATTTATGGAGGGAGGCCTTTGCCCAGCAGTGGGACAGCTCAGGCTAGGTATAATAATAATAATATAATAATAATTTATTAAAACTTTATATACACATAAAACTGTACAAAAGCGGACTTAATGCCTTAGGCATTAGTGTATCCGAATATTATAGCCACCAATGGCGCGGTTTGCTATCTCTCCGACGTATTTTCTTCCTCCATCTCCCGGTAACATTCCTACTATTATACAGTTAATAGGGAAATTGTTGAGTTCCACTCCCGAACAGCCAGCGTCCACCTCGACAGCTGACATCCCCAGAGAGCCGTCGGAAAGGGAGGGGGTTATTTACATAATTGCACTCATGGGCATTCCGGGGTGGCTACTCGAAACACTATATCGGACTACGAACGAAGACGTTTTAAAAATTCAGTCGTTGTGCATAATTTTATAGATTTAATTTTTTTGTAAAAAAGTTATGCAAGAAAGTCTTTGTTTTAGAGAATAACACTTTTTGATGAGTTTTTCAAATACGGTAGTCGAACGGTTAAATTATAATTTAATCTTTTGACTACCGTAATTACAGACACAATTAAAAGACAATAGGTGTGTGGACACCGGTGTTCTCTTGGGGCTGAATTAACTAATCTTAACTTACAAAATCATTCCAAGTTTGTATTTAAAATGTGAACTACGTCCAAAATATTTTTAATAATATTAATATTTATTTACTTCGGACTGAGATCTTTTTAACCGACTTCTAAAAAATGAGGAGGTTCTCAATTCGGATGTTTCTATTTTTGAGTGTTAGTAACAATATTCATAAACTAGCTACGAAGCTGCATAGTCCAGACAAGGCCGCAGAATACGTAGACCCATGCTACGTGCCTACGCTGCTACGAGATTGCTACGGGCTACGAATACCCGGACCATGATTGCACTTCTAGGAAGAAATTATGACGTACTGAAAAAATACTTATCAGTGGGATATCTACAATAAGAAAAAAAAAATACTTGTTACAGCAGTATGTCTGCTCAGTGGCTCAGTGTATTTAAAACAAAACGAATTTAACTATGTGTAAACTGTAATATTTTGTCATTACCTACTTCACTCCGATGGACCACCAGAGTGGAGTAATGACACAGCTACCAAGCTGAATTGAAAATTGGGCTGCAAGGTCGATGGTAAATGTAGATACTCAAATTAAGACGCAGTACATAATAATACGTGGGTATAATAATTTCTGTTTTCGAAAAAGAAGACGAAATACGTCTTATTTTGGAGGACTGCACTCACTCGCGTTCGCACTCCCCGTCTTTTTATTTCTGCACGAAAAACCAACAATCGAGGGAGCGCCGGGCAGTAGCAGCGGCATGAGAAGAGATAGTAGGAGTGCCCTATTAACATACTCGCATTGCCCACTTCCATGCTCAATTCCCCGCCCAACAAGACTGAGTGTATATGGGGGTTTTAAAAGTGTACTTTCATAGGGGTCCAGGTTTTATTTTTGTCGCTAAAAGCTTGACAATTTTTACCAGCCCCATCATATTTGATAGTGCAGGAAGACGATACAATTCATGAAGTCCTAATAAACATCGAAAACGTCAGACTTTATAGGGTGCAATAATTTATGGTAATTTATTGGCTATAATATAGGTTCTGCGTATATGAACGGGTGTTATCACACAAGGCACGTACTCAGAAAATATTTATCGTTCGCGAGATTTAGCCCTTGTGGAAATATGTGCTTATTGCATTTGAATAACTTATGTTATATAGATTCTGGTTACAAAGATTTTTTTTTATTGTTCAATAAATAAATTCAAAAATAATTTTAAAAACGTACTAAACTGTCCTATAAGGCCATCCCAGTCCCCGTGTGCCAAACAGGTAAACAAAGAGGCTGTTCTGTTTACTTATATTATAGGTATACTACCGGCGAACTTGGTACAGTTTAACCGTAAATAAATGTAATGACTAGCTGCTAGGGTATCTTACAGCTTTTTTTTCATGGTAGGTAAAAATTATCGAATAACGACCTACCCCGTTCCTTCCTTGCGGTATCTTACAGCTAAACTTGAATGAAAAACAACAACAATGAAATGATCCGAGAATTTTCATTCATTTTGTGTTGTCAATCGTGGAATGATTGACCGAACGATTGTATCGTTTATATTTCGGGGAGTGTGCGATGGAATTGCACAATTTAATTCCACCAAATCCGTTCCATCATCGGACCACTAGACATACGGAGTTGCGCCATCGGTACATGGTGGACACTGGACATCCCACACACACGTACAAAGCCTTTTTGGAACACATTCATTATGCATATATTATGCGTACAGCTAATGAGTGGAGTTCCCTGCTGGAGTCTGTGCTTTCTAATAGTTACAACCTAGGGCTCTTTAGGTCAAGAGTGAATAGGTTAATTCTAGACAAGTTTTCTTTATCATCGAACACATAATTTCTTACCATCAGGTGATATTGTGGTCAAACGCGAGCCTATGAATAATAAAAAAAGATTAACCTAGTGATGGAACGATTTTTTTTTTTATAATATAATCTATTTAATCCAGCGAAAATGCATTCCATCCATTCTTGGTTTAGAATGAAATATTAGCAAATAAAATGGAATGCATTGCAGTGAGATTATAGGAATCTAACTTGTAAGTAAACTATAGCGTGTAAACAAAACAAAAGGGCAAGGACATTCAAGGGGCCTGCCGACCTTGTGCGATGTTGTCGAGAGAAGGTCAGGGGCACGGGTCCCGGAAATGTTGTAAAAGAGGGCTAAATATTGTTGTTGACCAAATATAACTCTATAATACTCTCTCTTTACTCCAATTGAAATCTATGACATTGCCTAATAGGCAAGTATTCTAAATTGTTATAAAAGGTAATTATTAAATGAAATTTTCATAGATTTTTTCATCATCACCATTTCAGCCGAAAGACGTCCACTGCTAGACATAGGCCTCCCCCAAGCGCCGCCACAAAGACCGATCCTGTGCGTCTTGCATCCATCGGTATAGATTATTTATTTAAAATTTATGAACAAAAAACGAGGAATATAATTTGGACCCACGTTAAAGCGATGCGGGCCCCTAGTTCTTAACAAATATATCTAGTATTCAACAATTAACGAAGGGTAGAGGCTCTACTAGGCTAGACTAGGGCCACAGGAATTTTAAAAAGAGTTTTCGGTCTTAGAAAGCAAATGGCTGGCTAATGAAGGACATAGGTGTGTTTTAGTCAGAAAAAATCTGATATACCCTAGGCTGCCCTAGAGCAAAATATTTTTTTTTTTTAATTCTAGGAATTTCCTACTTTAAAAGAAAAAAAATAGAATTCACTAAACGTGTTTTTAACGGTATTACGCAGTTGATACCACGTTGATACGCTCTAGTGAGCAGTAGCCTGTGTCATGTTTTTATCCGTACTCTACACCGTTAAATTTTAGTCGTTTTAATCCCTTGGAGGATCGATTCAGTACATGAAACACTATCGATTGGTAAAGTTAGAATGAAAAAACAAAGTACTTTTTTTTAAAACTCGAATTAATTTACGCATGTTCTAAATTGATTTCTTTAAGTAAACGTCAGCTGGGCGGGTTCAATGACCTGTAAGTAGTTAGTACGCAACGACCGACAACTACCTACAAGGTCAATGACTCGTTTAGTTAAAGAAATTAATTTCGTAAATGCGTATATCAATAAGAGATTTAGAAAAAAAGTACTTCATTTTTTTATTTTATCTACACAAATCGATAGTGTTTCATGTACTGGATCGACCCTCTTCGGGATTAAAACGACTAAAATTTAACGGTGTATATGTTCCTAACAGGGCATGTTATGGAAGTGGTTCTATTGGAAACGAAGCCGAAACCGAAGATTCGAAATTTGTTTTAACGGAACCGAAATTCGAAATTAGAATCGGAACTGAAACCGTAATCAGAACAGGAGGTAAGCCATAGTGTAACGGGAACAAATGAGAACTTATGTTAAACTCTTGAGCCCCCAGTGAACGCCGGTGAACTTTCGAGTACCGTAATTAAATAATTACGGTACTCGAAAGGTTGAAGTCGGGTCAAATACACTGATTTGTGACTGTGACACACAAATAAAAAACCGGAGGGCCGGTATAACCTCCACAATAACCTCCGCTTCAAATCAATCGGAACCAAAGTCGAAAGTGTGAAATTAACCGAAAGTTTCGGTATATCGGAAATGAAGCCGAAACAATGTAACATGACTAGTTCCTAATACAGCACTCGTTCATATGGTACAATGTATTGGGCAGACTTGTTTAAAATTCCAAGTTTCCTCAAGGCCAGTAAACACAATTACTATAAATTGATAATGTAATTTACTTTAGTTTTCCATTCATTATTACTGAAAACACTTTAGTATTATATTACATTAAAATTTCATTTTGTAAATACGAAAACACAACTGGTTGCATAATTCAAGAATACAAACACTGGTATTGATACAGTTTTAATTATTTTTAATTATTAGTTATTAGTTTATACTTTATTGTACACTGCATTTATTACAAATATAAATAGGACAAACATTATTAAAAATAAGGGTACAATGGGCGGTCGGATTATTTTTCTTATTATCCAAAATACAATCTGTTTTATACTAAAAAATCATCAAATGTGGTTCGCATCGGTGTGTTGCGGACATCTGATAGATGCAAGACGCATACTCGTACAAAGGACACACAGGACAGGTCATTATAGAGACATGATGATGATGGTTTCGGTGTGAAAACGTAAATAACAGAATCTATGCCGTGGTAAAGGCTCCGACTTACGAATTGTAGGTCGCGGGTTCAAGCCCAGCCAGACGCATTACTCTGCGTAATTTATTTCATCACTGGCCTTTTGAGGCCAACCGGCCGGTGAAGATTTGGAGGCAACAGTCCTTGCACGCATGCACGACCAGCGCGTGGAGATGCAACGCCGGGGCGAAACTCCGCTGCCCGAACATGTCAAGGCGTGGCGGAAGGAGCTCCGGCGGGATCTCATGGTGAAGTGGAAACAGCGACTGTCGCAACCCAGCGCTGGGCACACCGTAATCTCGGCGGTAGTGCCCCTCTTTGAGGCGTGGCTGGATAGACCTCACGGCGTCCTCACCTTCCGCATGACGCAGGTTCTCACCGGACATGGGAAGTTCGGGAGATTCCTGCACCGGATTCGTGCGGAAGAGACGTCCGGGTGTCGCCACTGTGAGGCGAGCCCGGAGGACACGGTGGAGCACACGGTGGAGGTGTGCCCTGCTTGGGAAGAGCATCGCCGTGTCCTAGTGGGGGTGATCGGCGGCGGCGACCTCTCGCGCCGGGCCCTGGTTCAGGCCATGGTCCGCAGCGAAGAGGACTGGCAGGCGGTCGCCTCCTTCTGCGAAGCAGTAATGCTCGTAAAGGAGGAGGCCGACCGCATAAGGCAAAGGCAACAGCGCCCTCGCCGTAGCCGTCGCCGCCGTGATCCTGCCGATATCCGGCCACCGTAGACACTGGCTCGCGGACGGTGAGCAATGGGTAGCTCGCTGTCCGGTCGTCTGGTAAGACCGAGTCCAAGTCGTCAACGGCGCGCACCGTTCCCGCGCGCCTCAAGGAGTTGTCAGCAAACTGCAGGGGCCCTTCAGGGTCGAAGCCTCCTGGAGCCTAGAGGGTGGTGCAAACTGTTACCTCGACTCCAGGAATAAGGCAAGGAAGGTACGGGGTAGGTTTTTTAGTCAGTAAGAGTCTGACACTGGTCTCCCGCTCCGCCCAAGAGCGGGTTTCGTCATTGGATGATTTTCACCTACCATAAAAAAAAAACCGGCCGGTGAAGGAAAACATCGTGAGCAAACCAGCATGTCCTAGAACCAATAATTCGAAGACATGTGACATCCGCACTGGGCCAGTGTGCGTGGTAGATTATAAGCCCATTCCCTCTCCTAGAGGGAATGGGCTTGTGTCCCAAAGTGGGAATATTAAAAGGCTGATGATAAATGATGCCTTATAAACATAATATTTGTATATTTATATAACATTTAAGATAAAACAAAATGTCTGCTGCCTTCGAATCTTTAATTCAATCTTATCGTATGTAAATAGGCGAAGTGAATTATTGTAACGATGTACTTTACTAACTTTCTTCGCAATTAAAACAATTCATTGTTCCGTCTCCGGACAATCTGACAGAGTTTAAATCAAATAACGGTTTTCATGAACTTCTTGATTTTAATTACATTAACGCTTTTTGTAAAGACGATATTTCTGGTCGTTCAATTTTGTATTATCGTTTTAAAACTGCATGTAACGATTACATCCTTTCATTTTACCGTTCGCCCGGGTGTCGCCACTGTGTGGACCGCCCGGAAGACATGGTGGAGGACACGGTAGAAGCGTGCCCCGCTTTGGCAGAGCATCGCCGTGTTCTTGTGGGATCGGTGGGCCTTGGTAGAGGCCATGGTTTGGAGCGAGGAGGAGTGGCAGGCAGTCGACTCCTTATAAAAGCAGTAATGCTACCAAAAAGGGAGGCCGACCGCAACAGGCAAAGGCAACTGCGCTCACGCCGCAGCCGCCGCTGCCGTGTCTCCGACCCCGATTTCCGCCCACCGCAATGGGGAGTTCGCTGCCCGCCCAAAGGGCAACAGAAGGAATTGTTCAGCTGCGAAATCATCTACTGACTTCTCCCGTGCGCGGGGGCGTGTTAACTTTCACTGACTAAAAACCCTTCCTTTTTTGCTTTCATTCCAGGGTTCCGAGGTTCAGTGTCTCATAACCCATGGCAATTGAAGGGAATCAGATGGATTTTAGTCAGTAAAACCCTGACCTCCACCAATAGCGGTAAAAGTCATTTTATTATTTCCTTTTCTAAAAAAAAAGTAATTCGTAAAACAATAAGACACATCGCTCATTGCTATTCTCCACCGCTATCGCTGTTCCAATAACTATCGCGCAAGATTTCCCCATCTAGACGATAACTCGCGCCGGCAGTCCCGCGAGACGCGATCATCTGCGCAGAATCGCTGATAAAAATCGCATTAGCCTTAATTGGGGAGACTGCGATTAGTTGCCCGCTCGCGGGTATAGCCACGCACTTTACGACCACACTTTATTGTATAGCAAACACACTAAACGTACGAACGTGGAAATAATCTACTTTTATGCCGAGAAAGATCAACAGATGAGAAATTAAATGACACTCGTAAAGTGGGCTCGATATAAAAACGCCAATTGCGAAGTGACCCCAAATTAAATTATTTTATTTATCTCTTTTTATGTACGTTATGGGTAATCATGTTTATTCTTGGTGATGCAGCAAGCTCGACAGGCTTTTAACTGAGTATAGTATGCGGCAAATAAGTTGAACTATTTGCTATGGTCACGCGTAACTCCCACTTCGATTGAGACCTGAAAATCGGTTACTACACATTCAAACCCGACCATCATTATGGTTGAACTTATGTGGCAAAGATTTTTCGGGTCACAATTATTTGCCGCGGGTTATAGTACCTCTTTCAATTACACAGCTTGTGTAGTTTAAATTACACCACTGCGTATGTCTCTCCGTATGTTCGCGATAAATTCAAAAATGATTGAACGGATTTTCATACGGTTTTCTTCTATAGATAGAGAGATCACATTATAGCAGAGAAAAGGCAAGAATTTCAAAGATTTTTACACCCTAGAGACCTTCACAAGAAGGTCTCTAGTTCGTCATATTATATCCTCTCGAATCCGAATGACCAGTAGTATCATTATTTCCGAAAAAACCTATTTAGAGCTGTCAGTATTCTGTCCAGCGATCCATTCCAGGTTCGCAGGTAGTACATAAAACAATAGCGTGACGGTAATGCCCACGCACTTGTCACGTCACCGTGACAGAGTAGCTCAAAACATGCTAACCTGCATGATGTTACGGAAGTCTGTGTGGATGTTATTGTGGTTTAACTACAAAAAGCAAATTTGGTTTTTCAGGGATGTAAAATTCAATGAAACGTGACAAAGTGACGTTGCAATTAAACTAAATACTCTCTGTTGATTTTGAAGTAAAGAAACCTAGCTACATGCTAGCCACTTAAAACCCCCCTAAAAAAAGAAAATGTCGATACAATATTTTTTTTATTCTGGATAAGTCAGTGTTTGAAAAAAGGCAACCCTTATAGGATCACTTTGTTGTCCATGACTATGAAGACCCTATATTTCGGGAAAGCCTAAAGGTTTGTTTTTTTACTCGCGCTGCTTTGTTTTTTTTTTTCATATAATTAAATACCGCGCGACACACCTCTAAAACCATATACTCAAGTCTGCGGACCCTTAAAGCTGTGAAAAAATTAAACTAGAAAAAAGATGCGTCCATTATCTCGCAAAAATTATATTTAGACACTTGAGGGGATCAAAATTCATAGGGTACTTCCCAATTACCTACAACCCTGAATTTTGGCATGAAGCAAGTTCGCCTAGCTTAAGTATAGCAAAAAAAATTAAAACTCTTTGTAATCCAATTCAGAAATTTAACTGTTTTCACAGTTAATTGGTACAGAACCCTCAGTGCGTCCGACTCGCATGTGCCCATTTTTCTTTGTTCCAAGACGCTTGTAGGAGTTTTCTCCATCGTTTGTCCCATCAAGTACCTACCACTACTAATTTATTTTCAACACGCAACATAACCTAAGTGATCACCGAACTACTGCAATTGAGTCTCATCGGACTATAAATCGTTAACGAAATATATTGTTATTGTCGCTTACGAATTACGACTCGTTTGCGAAGATACGTCTTCATTGCTCGTTAACTATTGCCCCATATTGAGTACTTCATTCTAGCTTTATTAATTAGTATCGATATATATGTACTACGCACTAGATTAGGCGTACTGTACAGTCAGTTTACTTAAGTGATCTGCAAGTCATACATCTTTACATTGATGACATTAGTGCATTTTGACGTCCAGGGAGTGTGAGAGCGCTGTAAGTTTAAAAAGTTTTGTTAGACACAATGCCAATGAAGCGCTGCAACGGACTTTTGTATTAACTTGTCAGTATTTTGACAAATAGTTTAATAGTTTCTATGACATAAACGTGCTTGTCTATCGCTAGAATAAAAGTCTTAACATCGACTTAGTGACACGAAGTAACTTTTGTAGAATTTTTTCGATAAGAACTCCGCAGTTAATTGGCAATGCTATCATAATGTACGTCTCTCATCCATTGCAGTCTCGGGACTCGCACAAGGTCATCGGTACACCTTGGAGGAGGCCTTCAACTCTGCGTCTTCCGGTACGCGGTCGCCACTCTAAAACCTTTCGACCCTATCGCCAATCTGTTCTGTGACCAATATGACCTGCCCACTGCCACTTAAGTTTGGCTATTCCTTGAACTATTTCGATAACCTTGGTTCTCCTGCAAGTATATTTTTTATTTTGTACCTACGTACACCCCATATATTTTAGGGTTTATGATTATTAGAGTTCTTGATAACGCGAGGGTGGTGTAAAAGGACAGAATGGAAGAAAAAAGTGCCTAGCACCGACCCCAAGTTATACGGGATAAGGGAACGACGATGGCCACTGCATGGACCTTGGTTGAGCGCACTGGGCCCGCGTGGTGGATTACAGCCCATTCCTTCTTCTAGAGAGGAGGCTTGAGTCCCAGCTGTGAAAATTATAAGTCTGATGCTATGCTATGCTATGAACGATGATGATATGAATGAGAAAATTTTACTTTACTTTAGACATCTAACACTACAATTGCTATAAGATAGAGTAAGTGACAGCTGTCGGACTTATACACTGCATCATCATCTTCATCTTTTCTCTCTCGTCTTAAAGATGCACATTTCCATATCATCCTACCCTACCATGTCAAAAGTCCTTGGTTGCAAAAATAAGTATGACCGCGCCAGAAATAAACAATACAATAGTATTTGTGTAAACTTTGTGCTACTTACTACTCTATGATAAATATAGTTTCGTTCGTAATCAATACAAACACGGGCCCCTGTAGGCGCGGCCAGTGACGTGTGGCGGCGTAGCACGCTTCCTACTTCGTTGGCGATTACGTTAATATTACATGAGCCTTCAAAATAACTTGAAACAAGTCTCTATTGACAGTTCTGTGTATTTATAGAAAAGTGTACTTGCTGGCTGAAAAACGGATACAGAAAGGACTAATTTAAAAGAATACACAAAAAAACCTTTCTTCTTAGCCTTACATACTGGGGCTAGAACTTATGGTAATCCAAAGCACTTCTAATTCAACTTATTAATGTACCAAAGCCTCCTTCGATCACCAGTGTGCTAAAATTCTTCCATCTGTTCAGGGTGAGTCGTTGTTTAGTTAGCAACAAAACATAACATCTAAACATACGGAATAGGCTCAGATTAATAATCTAGTCCGATTTACATTGCATTGCATTACTTGCGAAGCCTGCTAAGCCTATTGGGGCTCTGGACCAGTTTCTGATATGAAGGTCCGACCCTTGTATGAAGGCTAAGAAGGAAAGGGGTGGGTCGTTTAGTCAGTGAGAGTCTAACACTATTTCCCGCTCTGGCCAAGGCCGGGATTTGTCATTAGATGATTTTTCCCACCATAAAAAAGCACATAACATACAAATAACATTAAAAAACCGGATCGCTCATAATTTCAATATGTATAATAACGTTAACGACAGCATACTATATTCTCGATAATATCAGCATTGTATTCGGCAAAAAGTTTAACTGTACACAGCAAAATAATTGCAGTATATATGAATGACTGCAATTATTTTGTAGATAATACATTACCGGTTGTGGTCACGTCACCCATACATTGACGTTTTAGAAAACGTTCAGAGGACAGACTACGGAATGTCTAGAGACGCCATCGAAAATTAGGAAAAAAAGAAATTTAAATTACATTTTTAACCTATTTTTTGCTATTAAATTTATCCGAAGCACAACTTTTCTGCTGTCAAGACTATAGTCAAAATCGTCATTATCTACAAAACGGTGACACTCTATGTGTGCGGAAAGTTTTGACAGTGCTATCCAGCAGTGGAGCGAGTGCGAGTAGATTTTACGCTAACGCAATCGAAACGTTTACTGCGTTCGGCTCTCTGCTTGAGGCAGGCCAATCGGAGCACTCACATAAACGCGTCCATCGCATTAACATAAGTTACCTTGAGCGCAACGCTGGCTGCCGCCAGGTTGTTTGCGATTTTTTTTGCGACGAAATCCAACAGGTACATTGAATTGTTAATCCTTTGCACCTACATACATTGGGTTATTAATCTAATGTAGGTATAAATTTAGATTTCCACGCTCAAAGCTGTATTTTTTTTCTTAGAGAATATTCTGCCAGCAGTGGCCGCTTTGACACTTCATAGTCTATGGTTCAGTTCTATGGTTTCAACATACGCTTGTCCAAAGTTATACTCATAATTAACAGTGCGTTAGCGACCCGGCCGGGTTAATGACATGGCCGTCAACTAATTAAAGTCAAGCTAAATTGCTGAACGCCTATAAAATCTTTTATTTGCGTCCGAGTGCGTCAACAGTGCAGTGTACTTAATTGCAGATTAGTCACATTGTTAGCTCGTGAAATCTTGTCGAACAAGGTGATCGTAATGAGAAAGTGTACGTTTGTAAGATTTGATTAGCAACGCATAATATATGCATGGGTTTTTTTTTCTTCAGGTTCGCTCTTGACCGCTGTGTCTAATGATAGAAACCGCCGATGCGGTCGACGATGGATCACGCTTACCTAAAAGTAACCTATTCACTCTTGACTTAAAGATGCCGAGGTCTAAGCCATCAGGAAAAAATTTATGTCCCACATCTGGGGTTAAGATCGTAGCTTTCTTCTATAAAAACATCTCTGTCTTGAGCAATCTCTGGTTGGACTGAATCTGATTATACTACCAACATTATCGTTGAAAAATCATGATCAATCAAAATGCCACCTCCTTGACTTCAAGGAAATCGTATAAATAAAACATTTCCTATAAATCAGGACGCTTAACTCAAAATGCGATAAAAAAGCGTTTATTGGAGGGCCTATTGACAGTGTGGCGGGGCCCGGAATCGGAACCGGAACAACAATCCCGCGCCGGAACCGTCGCCGGTTGCCGGCTAAACGCGTTACGTGCCGCGCCGCGTCTTGCCATTCACTGTACAGTGTACACTTGTCTAAGGCCCCCCCATTCACGACGCGACATTTGTATTAGTTCCCCAACTGTCACTGTGACATGACAATTTAGTTTTTTAACCACGTTTTTTGTTTTGTTTTTTTTTTCTACATAGAAATAAAAAATTAACAAATGATGGCTTGTGAGTTCGTGAGGCTTACTGGGCTAGGGTTTTCTATGGTAGGTAAAAATCATCCAATGATGAATCCCGCCCTTGGGCGGAGCAGGAAACAGTGTCAGACTCTTACTGACTAAACAACCTACCCCGTTTCTGCGTTGCCATACATACCAGGGCTAGAGCCTTCCTTTCAGGCACGAACTCTTGGCCCCATTCGGCTTCGACCCTTCTTCAGGGTCCCTACGGTTTGCTGATAACTCCTTGAGGCGCGCGGGAACAGTGCGCGCCGTCACCTTATGGTAGGGTCGACACTTAGATGTCGAAAAGATGGAAACTCATTAATTGTCATCATCATTATAGCAGGGAGATGTCTTCCGGTGGGCATAAACTGACACGTAACGAAAAATATATAAACAAGTAATTTATTCAAACAAAGCTGAAAGAGAGCAGTTTTTGAACGTCGAAAATTACGAAAAGACCGATCCTTGATCACGACCGTCACCACTTCCTAGTCACTAACAGAAAGAGGAGAAGAGACAAACTCTTCACTCCGCAGCGTTTGCCGGAGTCTTGTGTTTGCTGATCTACAACCTAGGGGTCTTTAAGTCGAAGAGTGAATAGGACACCTTTAAGCAAATGTGTCCCATCGATCACATCATCATTTACAGGAGAGCTAGTAAATTGGTGGATGAGTGGTCCTGGCCCCGACAAACGAGTAGTAGGTTGCAGGTTCAAATCTAGCCATGCACATTACCTTGAGTAAATTATCACCAGTGTTCTCAAAAAGGTGACGAAAAACATCATCAGAAAACCGGCATGTCAAAAATGTCACATGTCTTCTTGGTTCTAACTAAGAATACATGTGACATTTCCAACCCGCACTGGGCCCTAGTGGTGGGCCCATTCCCTATCCTAGACAGGAGGCCTGAGTTCCACCCAACAGTGGGAACATTAAAAGGCTGATTATACTATGCTGTGCTAGTTAAACCAATTGCATTATTGCTATAACCGTATACAACAGAATTAAGGTTATCTCAAGTAGTTAACTACATAACGACCGGTGACATAACAATGCGATAAACAAATACATATGGCTCGCATGCCAATTATATTCACGTAAAATCGTAAACTTTATGATTTTTTAATTACTTGCGAGTAGAGTTACCAGGCGAACAGGTGAAGTAGGAGGTAGTTAGACCTTGCGGATGCATGTCCAACCTAAGGCCTATGTGATTTCAAGTTTTAGTGGCTTTTTTTATTTTATTTTATGGTACACTCAAGGCCTTTTTTTATGGTAGGTAAAAATCATCCAATGACGAATCTCTCGCCCTTGGATGGACCGGGAAACAGTGTCAGACTCTTACTGACTAAATAACCTAACCTTGATCTTGCTCGCCATCCACAAGCCCGCGCCTACGGTGGCCAGAAGTCGGGATCGGAATCCCAGCGGCGTCTAAGTTTTAGTGGTTACTTTTAATTGCACTGTTATTTATTCATTTGAAGAATTTATAATTTTAAAATAATATTGTGACCTTTCTTATTTTTTTTGTGTTTTGACTATTTGTATTATTTTATTTGTTTGACATGTGTATTTAATTATTTGACATTTTTATTTGATTAATTTGTAATTTGTTGACATTATTGTATCAGTTTGTACCTTTATGACTTGTAAGAATCCCTTACCAATAAAAAACTATGACTGAGAACACAAATTAATTTAAAAATTTCTGGTTAGGAGAAAATTCTAAACCGTCCCACTAACCACCAAAAAACTAACTAGAAACTGCTTCAAATGGTATAGACATTTTAGTAGAAGAAGCGAGAATTATGTCGTAAAAATAGCACTAAACATGCCAGAGAAAAATAAAGAAGAGTCTGCTCGCCTTTTATCTGATGGTCCAAAAACGAGACAAACCTTAACTTTTTGAATACCGTAACTAGAGACATAATAGAAAAAAAATAGGTGTGCGAACGATTAGAGCTTAAGAGTTTAAACTAACCCAATAACCAGACCTGTGAACCCAGGGTAGGATCATAGGGACTCTGCAAAAGGGTTGAAGCCTAATGGAGCCCAGGGTCTCTTTCTGAAAGAAAGGCTAGGTCTCAGAGCGTAAAGCAAAGCGTGAAGAAACGGGGTGGGGTGTTTAGTCAGTAAGAGTCTGACACTGGTTCGTCATTGGATGATTTTTGGCCACCATAAAAAAACCCAGGGTAGGATAACGAGGCACTGATAGTGTAGAATCGACGAACCCAAATAATCCGAACAGTATTTAACAACTAAGAAAAAAATCCTTAATAAACTATCAGATCACACTCGTTTCATCAGAAAATCTTTTTTTTTTTCTCGTTTTATTAACTAGGCAACCCCACTTGTATGTCTTCTTGCAGTTCCCCTACTCGATAACAACAGAGTTCCCATGAAATAGATTTTAAAAATATTGAATAGTGAAATATAATATACTTGCATGGTTAGGAAAGCTTCCATATGTGATACGCATTACTTTTCAAACTTCAGTATTTCCTTGGCTTTTGTTTTTTTTATAAAAACATTCTGTTTTATGTAAAACTAGCGACCCGCCCCAGCTTCGCACGGGTGCAATGCTCATCTACACTAATATAATAAAGAGGTAAAGTTTGTTTTTTTATTTTTTTGTTTGTAGGAGGTAATCTCTGGAACTACTGGTCCGATTGGAGAAATTTTAGCAATAATAGAAAGCTGCTTTACTTTTGAGTGACATAGGCTATATTTTATGTACGCGGGCGAAGCCGCTGACAAAAGCTAGTATTAAATATTGTTATGCATGTATTTTACATATAAACCTTAAAAAATTCGTTGCTTAATTTTAAAGATCTAAGCATACTTAGGGACAGGCAACTTTGTTTCATACTATGTAATGATTAAAAATAGTTTTTTTTTAATTCTGTTATTTTGTACTTTTTTCTAAGTATTTTTTGTTTATTTAACAGTAATTTGTTAGACATGATAAAGCGATGACTAGATAAGGGTTGAGAGAACCCGATTGATGCAAAAGTCCATTCATTGTGGCAACCCTTGGGGGAGGCATATATTATGTCCAACAGTGGACGTCTTTATTATACACACACTAACGAATATACGTTACGACTCAAGATAACACGTCGGATTGATTGAATAACCTACATATCATGATGAGTAACGATATCAAGTTTATTTTCCATTTAAAATAATGTTCGAACTCCAATAAAAATGCAATGAAACTGGAGTGCTAACTCTGCTATATACTTGTCTTGGCAATATTCTGATCTGTCGCTTTCTTCCGACAGCAATATTATTTCAACATGCAAGAACATTATTTACAACCACATGGTGTATTACGTAAATACTTCAAAATGCTATGTACGCAAATTATAATACTTTTAAATTAAGGCATAAGAAATAACCCTTTATTTTTTCTTTTCTTTTTTAGTTTTAAAAGTTAAGTATCTAGATACTTAACTTTTAAAACTAGATAGAGTGTTTCAAGAGCAAAGTTTATTTGTATAATACATGTATAATATATTCAGCATCACCATTGCAGTTATTTATATTTTAAAATTTTAATAATGAAATTAAAAAAAAAAAAAAAAAACATGTAAAAAATATTAGCCGTCCAGTAACGGGAACACTGTACAAGCTACGGGCGGTCAAGGCTCCAAAGAGAGGAACCGCCTCACAATACGAGCCATGTCCGAAATACTGCTTCTGAATCAAACCCTTGATCCAGCGAGCAAGAGCTAACAAGAGCCTCTCAAAATATTGGTCGAGGCTCGTGGCTATTAAACCATTGGCTGACACGACTATCGGTACAATGCTCACAGGTTCACCCCACATGTCAATAACCTCGAAATCCAAGTCAATATACTTGATGTGGAACATATTTATAAGTAGATATTTATTATTTACATGGCTATGTCTAATAGACAAGGTGTCATTCTGTAAGCTAGAAACATTTTGTATTCTTTATAACCGTTAGTATCGATGTTAGGGAAACTCTTCTCTCATCTAAGTCACAAATAAACGTTTTTCTTTCTTTTCTTTATATTAAGTTGCTATTACCTCGTATGAGTCGTCACAGATTCAAACTTAAGGAGGTACTTATTTATTTTTCGTTTTTATCACTACTTATTTCAAATTGGTGAAGGAAAACATCGTGATTTTTTCTATCAGTATCGGAGTATCAGTAACTATCCACTGTTGAATAAAAGACTTCGCTCAAAAGGTCTATTCGCGCTGAATATCTTATGTACCTTTTTAAAAAAAATCTAATAAGTACTAACTAGCAAATTCGTTTATGTTTTTTAATTTCATCGCTCAGAAACTCGCAATAGTAAAGTGCATCTTTAACATATTTTTTACCCGACTACGGCGAAGCAAAAGGAGGGTTATGATTTTGACCTGTATGTATGTATGTATGTATGTATGTGGGTATGGATGTTCATCTGTTCCCTCGTAACTTCTAAACTACTTATCAGAATTCGACAAATGACATATCATTAGAAGCGTCTTAATTGTCCGCTGGTTATAGGCTATATGGGATTTCACAAAATCTAATGTGGCGCCCTCTAGCGGACAAAACATACGAAGTAAAAAAATAAAGTTAAGATAAATATGCCGTGTTTGGTATCATTTGAAAGCGCTTTACTTGTACATTTTGAATATATATATATTACTAGCGTTTGCTTGTGACTTTACCTGTATTCATGGGCTGAGAAATCAATGAACCCAAGATTAACCTATTTAGAACTCCAAAATATGTTAAATAAAAATAAAGTTTAAAAACTAACACCCGACTACTTAAAAACACGCTCTAAAACGTACGAAACAAGAAAACACTCTCAAAAAGCCGTCGTCGTATGCCATAAGAATAATAAATTAAAAAAAGTTGTATACGACCACGGCTTTTTGAGAGTGTTTTCTTGTTTCGTACTTTTTAGAGCGTGTTTTTAAGTAGTCGGGTGTTAGTTTTTAAACTTTATTTTTTTAAATTATTTGTATCCATCAAAAAGTAACACTATCCAAAGTCGCAAACAAAATCAGATTCATTCAAAAGTAAGTTTGGTGGAAGGGGTAACCACACGTCACCAATCTTACCCAGCAATATTTGAAATGCTTATTGCTACTTCAATTAATAACCAATTTTAATGCTAATTATATATATATATACTAGCGACCCGCCCCAGCTTCGCACGAGTACTAATATTGAATATATTTTGCATGTATTATACACATAAACCTTCTTCTTGAATCACTCTATCTATAAAAAAAAACTGCAGCAAAATCCGTTGCGTACTTTTAAAGATCTAAGCATACATAGGCAAAACCAACTTTGTTTTATACTATGTAATGATGATAATGATTTACTCGTGTTGTTATAATAATAAACACATCAACAAAACAGTTTGCGTCCAAACCCTAGGCTATCCAAGTGTACGTACAATACATTGAGTTGTCAGAAAGCATTGTTGTGTTGATCTCGCATGCATCCACGGCTTTCTGCGGCGAATGTGTTGGCTTCAAGGTGCACCTCAATCTATGCCGATCACAAAGGAATTGCGGCAGGAACTGCAATAATAGGGGAAGCCACCCTTGTCCCAAGTCTCACGTCTGAACGATTTTACAATTTATTTCTGTATTTTTATAATGTTGAGGTTTTTATTGTTTTGTATTCGACTGCATAAAGACGACTTATCAATTAATTATCATGATAGTTTGTACAAGCTTTTTATTAGCTTGCAATGTAACTATGTATGTTCGGCTCAAATCTTGCGACTCAAATTTGAAGCAGATATCTTCACCCGATTGAGCTGCAATATTATGTTAACATGGAGCTGATCTGATGATGGAGCTGGAAGATAGCCATAGGAGCTCAAAACAACTCAATCTTATCGTGTTTGGGCTCATTAAATTTGGATTGACGAGTAGGTACTTTGATCCTATGGTAGTCAGGGTCTGATGGTGGTGTTGGAAGGTGGCCATAAGAACTCCGTAATACAATTAGATAACCCTAACGTGTTTTTAGTTTTCGGAAAGGTCTTGATGAGTATTACCTAATTATAAAGGTATATACCGAGTTATAAAAGCTTGTTATGAAAAAATGTTTTCATTGAAAACTTGTTACACTTATGTATAGTAAGTTTTTTGAGGTAAGAAATCATCTAACGACTTCTCTAAGGTGTAACGAGTACCTAAACTTTTCGGACTTTTTTAGACCGTCCACACCTATGAATGATCCTTCACTTTGCATTCCAGGATCAAAGGTTTCCCTTTAAAAACTCAACCCATAGCCCCAGTAGGCTTCGATTCTGCTGAGCCCCTTAAGTTTTGCTGACATACATATAATACTGTACATACAATATATATGATACATTATTAAAACTAAAGAAAAATAGTCTATAAATTTTAATTAGCAACACATTTCTGTCGGTTCTGAAATTCCTAATTTATATTAAAAGTGTGAAATAGCAAATAATATTTTCTTCGAAAGAGGAAACTCCGAGGAAGTTATTAAAAAATTCAAGCTTTATAATTTCCTGCCTTGTCTTAATAAAAAAAATCTTTTATTTTTTTCTTTAGAGTGTTTATTGACTTCGAGTAAAAGCGTTATGAAATAAACACTTAAGTAAATGGAGGTTTCCTAACTTGTCTAATTAACAAACGCATCAAACTACGTTGAGGTGAAAAACTTCATCCTAAAGGGGTTTAAAAGAAGTTGGTTTTACAGTCTTAAACCAGTTTAGAACTTAAGAACTCTTAAAGCAGTTGTTTGTAACCTAGATTACTGCTGACGGAACCTAAATGAACCGGTCTTAGTAAACAAGTGTCGACAAATTCACTAGCTTCATAAAGTATCTTAAAAATAAAAGTATAGTTTATAAAAGTGTATCTGAACAGAACTCATGTAAACATAACTTATATCTGTGAATTTATTAAAAGGACGACTTATTTCCATCACCTTTAAAAGTACCCACAAATGGGTTAAACAGCTTTTCAAACGATATGTTGACACTTCGCGTGACCCAAGGGCTTTACCTTGGGCAGAGAATAAGCATTGCCATACAGCGTGGCAATACTGCCTGCCTTTTAGGTACTTTACCAATCGACAGCGATGCGGAAGTTTTTTGACGCATTACTTTAGATTAAATTTAGTTAGTTCTTAGGAGTTTTTATTTTTATTTTTGTATACAATATACATGTAAGGACCTTTAAAACTTTACAGCTTTAGTTTATCTATGTAATTATTCGATTGATCTTTCTTCTTATCCATTATTTATCATTAGATGAGATCGAGGTAATAAGCTTGCTCATAAAGAGTAAAAAAGACTATCATCAGGTGGCTACCGAAGAATCCTCCTGGCCTGGATCACGTGCAACCTCCCAAGCATCCCAAGAAAAAGAAGTCGAAATCGTCCCAAGTATTTTTTTTTTTTCGTTATTTTAAGTACTTTTTATCTTGTTTTTATTGTACTTTTTATTTTGTTTTTAATGTACTTTTATTTTTATTGTTTTTTTTTTGGCTTCATGTATTATGATTTTTGTGTGCCCTACACTGTGGCAGAATAAATTTATTTTCTTTCTTTCTTTTCTTTCTTTCTAAAACTATCCATAGGCGCGAATATTATTATAGGACACACAGACGCCGGTGCACTCTCTCTTCCTTTACTATCATAGCCTGATGGGACAGCAATTCAACAAAACCGGAGACCCAGTAGGGTAAACACTACAGTTACTGGCCCCTACACAGTAATTGGCCACTTTAACTTTGAACACTTAAAATAAGCAGTACCTACAAGAAAGAATAGCACAGTCAAAACTGCTTACTGTTTATTGCAGTTTTAAAACTACTATTCTGGTAGGTTATTGCTTATTTTAGGCTGCCAAAGTTGAAATGGCCAATAACTGTGTAGGAGCCAATAATTGAAGCACTGCCTCTAGTCAGTAAACTGGGAATCAGTAGGTAGACTGTTTCCACTCACCTGCTGCAGCCTGGAGTCGGCACTGACGGTGTACACCCCCCGGCATTCGGTGCGGTCCTCAGGCTTGTCAGCCGCTGGGGACCGCCGCCAGCAAGCCGCGCACACTGCCACCAGAACGCCGCATAGTGTCACACTGTGGAAGAAAACATCTGTTAAGATTCATAATATAGCATCAGCCTTATAATGTTTCTACTGCTGAAACTCAGACCTCTCTAGCAGAGGGAATCAACCACGCAAGCCCAGTGCGGGTTGGTGTTGTTGTTTGCTGTTAGCATGGGTACACCACAACGGGGTGGGACGTCACGTCTTTGAGGAGTAGCAAGTTCCTGTTTCGGATACAGGCACAAAAACGCCTGGGTCTTACTCTGTAGTTTACACGGAGGACACTGAAGAAGTCAGCCCTTCTGTGTCCTCGTGGAGGCGAAGGAGATGGCCACACCTGTAAGGAAACTGATATCTTCATGCCCCAGGCGTCAGCATTCGCAGGGTGGGTGTTTCACCTGTGTTCCTTCAGTTACCACCAAAAATTCAGCAGAAGCCTGACACACTCTCTCCCTCCACCACAACACGCGATGATGCAATATTTAAAAAAAAAAGCAAGCAAGTTAAAACATGTCGCCATTACTTCGTCGTTCCAGCTTAAACAATGAAGCAAGTGATGAGCGAGCGTCTTGTTTTTGGGAGCTGTCTTTTGTTACATTGTCTTCCAAAATGTGCATTAAAAAGGGAGATAAGATCTCACTCAGTCCACTTGAACACCGTACTAAACAAGGCATCAATGTTTACACGATTGTTTTAAAACATTTTTAAAACAGTCGCAATATCTTCCCAGAAAAGGGTTTAGAATATTCCGCATGCCATCTAAAATATCGCTCCAATAGACTAGATACAGTAGATGGTTAGAATAAAATATGTCTTGGCTTGACTTGAACTCTACAATTCTTCCGCGAACTAGAAGGTATTGTCTAAACTGGGTCACAGATTAAATATTTTGTAAGCTATCATGGCCCCTCGCTCCTGGAGGAGGAGGTTTACGACCTTCGTCACTAGTCATTACTTTGGGCGCGATAAGCTCGGATAACTCACAATATATACGTGCTCCTAATATAAAATCAACCTGCACCTCAAGTCAACTATTACAATAGTATTAGAATGGTCTGTCAGAAAGGTCTATCATTGATTTCATAATTGTTGATTTTGTCAATTTTGGTAATCTACTAATATAATGGTTTCATTATGAACAATTCTCCAAACTCCAATGATCAACTCTTATTATTAAGTAGAAAATTCTTAATAATTGATTACAATCTAGCCTTAGAGACTAATAAGTAATTTAACTCTAACTTATTATTATACAATAGAGGTTTTTTTTAAACTAAAAATAGCGTTCTTTTGCACTTTTATAGAAGTCCTTAACACTTTCTTAGTCTCATATTTATAAAAAACACTTAATTCACGTGTCATATGTATAGCCCAGCTTTGATCACTATTATACACTAACTTATACTGAAAGAAATAGCATAGAATGGTAATCTCGAACATGTGAAACAAATGAATGTCTGACGTACAATTAATTTGAAAAAAAAAATGCTATAATTACAATATTTTTTTTTTAAGTTTAAAGTAATTATTGACAAACGTAGACTCGCCAAGCTAAAATTATTTTCTGTTACTTTTAGACATTGATTATGAGTTAAGTTTTAAATATAATACCAGCATTTGTACGCGGGTATAACATAGCGCGCTTATTACCTATTTTAAGAACTATTATCTACCTATGTTAAACAAATGAATATATGATTACGTAGGTATGCGGCAATCTGGTAATACTAAGACAGTAAGTGCCTTTGATCAGTGAGCTACCATTAGAACATCATTGTGCAATCATCATAGAAAATGACAATAGGATCATTTTTAAATCTTTTTAAATATTAATATATTTTTAGTTCTCGTAAATACCTCTTAAGTTCTAATATTTACCTATGTGTAACGAATAATTTATAAAAATATCTTCTTCAGACTTCTTACCTTTACACTTTACTAGAGGATGTTGTATTTTCTGGACATGCTTTGCATGATTTTAAGATATCATAATTCGAGTTTATCTTGTTATTTACTAGCTTCTATCAGCGACTTTGTCTGTGTACAAATAAATATAAAAAGTAAATATCTAAATTATCCCAAAGGAACATACTTCCGGGATAAAAAGTATTTTATATTGAATTCTAGGACATAATTTACATAGCATAGCATCAGCTTTATAATGTTCCCGCTACTGGGACTCAGGACTCCTCTTCAGAAGAGGGAATGGGCTGTAATCCACCACACAGGCCCAGTGCGGGTTGGTGGATGTCACATCTGTTCGAAATTCTGGTTCTTGGACGTGCCGGATTCCGTCGCAATGATTTCCTTCCCCGTTTTAATAGCTGTGGGGTAAATAAATTACACAAAGTAATACACCATCTAGGTTTGAACCCGCGACCTAGAATTCGTAAGTCGGGGCCTTTAGCACTCGGCCACATCATAGTTTACGCATGTGCCAAATTTCATCCAGCCGTTAGAGCGCGTAGAAGCAAAAAAATACAAACTTTCGCCTATTTAATATTGGCGTTATGAAAAAAGTTGAACACAAAGAACTTTGCAATACAACTTTGCCACTGCTGGCTAAAAAATATTTTTTTAGAACCAGCAACTTTAATGCTGTTTTCCTATAAAGAGAACTGTACCTACTATGTGTTTAATTAATAAATAATCCCCTCTTAAAATCTCTCCTGGCTTCGGTTATAAAAAGCGATAATCATTTTAATTACAACTTTGTACATTACCTACAGCTAGCGGAAAAAAGTAAACTGGTTTTTTTACAACCGTATCTATAATATTTATATGTTTTTGTAAACGGTTTGTTTCAGTATAAAAACAATAACGTCCTAGGCCATTATTAGGTATATTTTATTGAATTAACCAATCATTAAACTCTATAAAGTTCTTTGCATTTCTTGGTAATAATTAATCTTAGTGGGTAAAATTCATCCAATGACGAATCCCGCCCTTGGGCGAAGCGGGAAAAAGTGTCAGACTCTTACTTATTAAACAGCCCACTTCGTTCCTTATTTGCCTGCCGTCCGCAAGGCCGTGGTTGCTACTTTTATTATGTGCATTTACTAAGTATATTATATTTGCATACATATGTACGTAATTAGGCTGTAAATACTCATAGCTAGTTAATATTTACTTAATATCTTTCCCAAATCAACTAAAAAATACAATTTCATTTACCCGCGAACCTATATTAAGTCCAAAGCAACTGTCACATAATTAGAGACGTGAAATAAAGATTTTCACAGTAAATCCGCTGGTAAATTAATTCCGAAATGGCGCAGATTACAGGGGGAGATAGATCTGGCTCGATCGGGCCGCGATACCTTAATTAACTTACTATCTAAACTATATACTATAGGTTTGTGGTATCTGTGGGTGCCGCACACGTCAGTTTGACAGCTGATTGTGTCACATTTTTGGAAGACCACAAAAAATGAAACAAGCGACGGAAGATGTGTAGAATATCCTTATTTTTTTTTAGGGTTCGAAGGTTTTTTAACCTTTCGACTTTGGTAATTACAGACACAATTAAAGAACAATAGGTATGTGAACGCCGGCGTTAGCTTGGGACTCAAAAGTTTAAGATCATTTTGTTGTTCGTCTGTCGGTAGAGACCCCTTTATCTCAAGAACGCGTGAAGGTATCGAGTTGAAATTAAAACTATATATTCAAGTCTGTGGCCCTTTGGAGCTATGGAAAAACCAGGCTTCTAAGTTAACAAGAAAAAGATACGGCAGAAAAAGATATTGTGTCGCAAAAAACGTATATTTCGACACTTAAAGGAATCAAAATTTCCTGATTACCCATTGACCTATAATCTTGAAATTTGGCATGAAACAAGGTGTTATAGCTTAAATATAGGAAAAATGTAAATTTGTAAAATACGTCACCAAAAAGTAAAAAGAAAGTGAAAATTTCGATACCTACTCGATAAGTCAAGAATGAATAGGTTATATCTAAGAAAGCGTGCTCCATCATCGACCACATCATCGCTTACCATCAGGCGAGGTAGTGGTCAAATGCGATCAATAAAAAAAAAATCCTGAAAAAAAAGAGCCCAGATGGTTCGGAGAAGGAGTGACCATTTATTTGGAGGGAGATGGAGATACATCTCTATCCCACTCACGACTGTTTTACTTTCACGATTTTCTTCCGTATATAGAAGAAAATGGTGGAAAATAGGCAGTCGTGCTTTGTAAAATACTAGTCCATCACGTTGTACAACAACCCAGGAAGGTCGAAGCCTCCTGGGGCCATAGGTTAACGTGAAAGCGTAACACCAGGGCCTTGAAACTAAGGCAAGGAAGGAATTTGGTGGGTTTTTATTCAGTAAAAGTCTAACACTGTATCTTGCTCCGCCCAAGAAAAGGAGTTGTCATTGGTTTATTTCTGCCTAGCATAAAAAAAAGCCATGAGTATAAAGTATAAATGTGGATGGATGGAGAGGGAGAGGGAGACCAAAGAAAATATGGACGGATTGTGTGAGAAGTGATATGAAAGAAAGAGGAGTTAGTGATAGCGTGACGGGTGACAGGACAGAGTGGAAGAAAAAGACATATTGCCCGACCCCAAATAAAACGGGACAAGGGCAGGAAGATGATGAGCATAAAAAAAAACTCTTCTCTTGAGTAAAGAATCATTATTCAAAAACCAACAGTTAAATGTTAATCCCAAGTTATTTAAATTGTCTTTTACTGAAGTTAACTGTAGATGTACAAGGTTGAAGTAAATTGTGCCACACCAAAAGTTATTTCAAGAATCGAGGAACTTCAAAATTGAACACTTTCGCACATTGTTACCAGTTCATTATAAGTTGTAATTAGTGAAACTATTCGGCATGTTTGTTACAGAATCTTTAATAGATAACTAACATGTTTTTAGTGGTTTCGGTGAAGTGTAATTAGCTGGGTTGGGTTGAAAATGAGGTTTTATTTAAAACTTTTCGATCTAAATATGAAGAACTTTACTCTAACTTACACAAAATTGTTTTAAGTTTCATGTAGTCCATTAATAACATTTTAAAATGTTAATATTTTGGAATTTAAAATCAGCATATAACTTTTTCCACTCTGTGGAACGAGTGGGTGTGTCAGACTTTTACAAACAAAAACTCACTTATGTTCCTTCGGTTAACCTTTTTTTACGCGGAAAAATAACCGATGACATCTCGCGCCCTTGGGCGAAGCGGGAGGGCGTGTTTAACTTATACTGACTAGAACCCAATCCCGTTTCTTCTTTGCCTTCGTGCCAGTTACCCTTTCCGGTCCACACTCATTAAAGTATGTATGTATGTATGCATGTCTGTTACTCCTTCGGGTTAACGCCTAATCGGATTTTTATGAAACTTTACAGTATATGCTATAGAGCAGTGGTGGCCGAGTGGTAACAGCCCCGACTTACGAGTTGTAGGTCGCGGGTTCGAACCCAGCCAGGCGCATTACTTTGTGTAATTTATTTCATCACCACTGCTCTCAAAACGGTGAAGGAAAACATCGTGAGGAAACCGACATGTCCTAGAACCAAAAATTCGAAGACATGTGACATCCACTAATCCGCACTGGGCCCGCGTGGTGGATTATAGCCCATTCCCTCTCCTAGAGAGGAGGCCTGTGTCCCAGCAGTGGGAACATTGAAAGGCTGATGATGATGAGTATATGCTATAGTTCGGGAAATGTACAAATTCTACGAGTGTGACGCCGCCGGCACAACCTAGTTCTATATAATTCTGGAAGTCTCTTATCAGAAACACAATTTACGGTGTGATCATTATCTTTAACCTTAGTAATAAAGTGGATTAATATGTAAGTAATTAATTTGATTACGGAAACTTTGATATAACAGTAACCAAATAATACGGTGTAATTTAAAGTTATACACTGAAGCAATATATGGTGAATCTTTGGAATCATCATCATCATCACCATCAGCATTTTTTAATGTTCCCACTGCTGGAACGCAGGCCTCCTCTCCAGGAGAGGAAATGGGCCATAATACACCACGCGGGCCCAGTGCGGATTGGTGGATGCCACATGTCTTACACAAAGTAATGCGCCTGGCTGGGTTTGAACCCGCGACCCGCAACTCGTAAGTCGGGGCCGTTACCACTCGGCCACCACTGCTCTCAATCCTTGGAATATTTGCAGTTAAAGTCTGCGCAACGGTTTTTTTGTTCAAGGATGAATAACTGCATACATAATTAAATGCATTTAACTATTAAAAGTGTTATGTAGGCCGAGGTTATGTCGAGGCAATAAATTATATCTAAGTAAAAATAACTTTATTAACTTTTATTTTTTTATTAAGGTTCCGTACAGAAAAACTCAACCCTTATAAGATCACATTTTTTTTTCTGTGTTTTGTCTGTTTCTCAAGACACTGACACACAAGACACATCTTGGGTACGCGTAGAGGTATCGAGTTGAAATTAAAACCATATACTCAGGTCTGCAATCCCTTGCAACTTACTTAAACCGTTTTGAGAGCAGTGGTGATGAAATAAATGACCCAATGTTATTCGCCTGGTTAGTTTTAACCCGTGGACACCAAATCGTAAATTGGAGCCGTTTTCATTACTGTTTACATAAACTTCTTATGCCTCGTTTTTACACGTTGGCCCAACCTCAGCCTATCGCCATTGTGTTTACGGGATTTCCCTATTTATACAATGGCTACACAATGGCGATTGGCCGAGGCTTGCCAACGCTTGGCAAGCGTGTAAACCTACCATTAGCTTAAGGGCCTAGTACAGCGGGTGCCTGCGCGGTTCCCTACAAAAGTGTTTAGCCCGGCTTGCCGCGCGGGGACCCGTCACGTGGACTCGTGCTACTTTCGCTGTGTAATAATATATTTAAGTTCTCCATCGATATGACTACATGCACATTGTTAAAGTTGACTGGCCTAGTAGTTAGTGACCCTGACTGCTATGCAGGTCGTGGGTTCGATTCCCACCCAGGACAAATGTTTGTGTGATGAGCACGATTATTTGTTCTGTGTCTGGGTGTAATTTACCTATCTATAATATGTATGTATTTAGAAATATATAAATATATTTATCAGTTGTCTAGTACCCATAACACAAGTTCTGCTTAGCTTGGGACTAGATGGCGTTCTGTGATAGTTGTGGATATATTATTATTAGTTGAGCTAGAATAGAATAGAACTACACACGAGCGCGGGCTGCCGGTTTAGACAGCATTAGCCCTTAAAGTATTGCGGGAGTCGGGGCGACACGTCTTTTTTTGTCATTCTGTGCTATCGACCGCCACGCTATCATTGACTCCTCACACGATCATCCATCTTTTCTTTAGCTTCCCTTTCCATCAATCAATACGTATATAGCTAGTTATTATTGTTCTAGTAACATGCGGTGAGGTTTGATTACCTAAACAGTGTGTTTTTTTTATTTGGTGGGCAAAAATCATCCAATGAAACTTCCGCTGTTGGGCGGAGTGGGAAACAGTGTCAGACTCTTACTGACTATACACCTTACCCCGTTTTATATTTGCCCTTCGCACTGGGGCCAAGCCTACCTTTCAGCAAGTGACCTTGGGCCCCTGTAGGGTTTCGGAAAGAGATCATAAATTCAGCGACATTTCCGACTGCTTTAGTGATTTCGCGTTTTATGTTTATCGTCATCATTATGGTCATTTCAGCCGAAAGATGTTCACTGTTGGACATAGATCTCCCTCAATTGTCGCCATAATAAACGGTACTGTGCATCACACATCCACCAGATACCTGCAACCCTATGTTAATACGTGTTTATGTTTATATGTGTACTAGCGACCCGCCCCATCAACGCACGGGTGCAATGTTGATATTAAGCATGTCTTATACATACAAACCTTCCTAAAATCCGCATCAAAATCCGTTGCGTACTTTTAAAGATCTAAGCATATATAGGGACAGCGGTAAGCAACTTTGTTTTATACAATATAATAATAAACTTAGTTTCTGTTAATAAACTTTAGTCAGTAGAAATCTGACACTGTCTCCGCTCCGCATAAGGACAGGACTCGTCATTCGATGATTTTCCCACCATAAAAAAAAAACATGACCTACATGAATATAAGATAAATCAATTAAATTAAACTAAAACAAACATAAATTTGTGTAATATAACTTTACAGCTTTTGTAATGTCAACAGAATTTAAAGTAACAGAACAAATGCAGTACAAGCACAATGTTTTGTTACATTACGTTAGATTGGACAAATTAATTGCAAGAATTATCCCCTTAACGATTCTAATAAATTCTTGCGATTCATATCCCCAGTCGGAATGCTAACGGAGCCTTTTAACACACAGTGTAAATATCCTTATCTCTTTTAAGGCAAGTACAGACTGCTGTTGTTAGTGTTGCTGTAACATGCAAGTAACATGAAAGATGCATTTCATAAGTCATAAGAACCTACCATGTTCACATGGTTGAAATCTTTGTAACCTTGTCACGAGTTACTATCGAAAACTACGCAATCTTACCTACGAAGTCGATATCGTATAAACGTGCATCGAATAATTTATAAATAAACTCTCACCGTGAGTCGATACCGACAACTCGATACAAAAACCGCACTGTAGCTAACTTCATACTTGAGTTTGCTCTCTTTCTAGCTATAGTTAAAGACAGTAAGGTAGATAGACTTAGAAACCCTACCACTTCAAAACACGATTCTCCGATAACCCAGCCTGTTGAAAACGAAATAAAACAGCACGGCCGTTCTAACTTGGTGTGCCTGAAGTTAGCCTCCTGTTTGCATGTGCAACTCTACAAGTATGAACATTCTGCAACATTGCATGATACATTGCAACAATGTGGACGACAAATTCTTTCATTGTGTGTTGCATTGCATGTTACGCTACAACAGTCTGTAGCTGGCTTTATGGCCGTTTACGCTAAAATAAAAAAGAACACGTTATTTTTCTCGACGTTTAGATTATACTGTAATATGTATAATATGTTTCAGTTTATGCGTAAAAACATCCAGGGAATAATTTCGGGCCCTTTTGCAGGAATGAGTTTACTCTTAAATAATTAAGAAATATTTTAAATATAAATAAAACATGTTAATAGCAATTATTCTATTAGAAGATCAGTAGTTATATATATAACTAGCCCCTGGTAGCAGTTTCACTCGTGTGAAAGACGTGAAAGTAGGTTTCTTTACTTACGTTTAGAAAGTAGTTTTGTCCTTATAAAATTTAGAACCCCGTTCAGGCAATAAATTTTGAAAAATTATTTCTTGGTGCTTGTCTGCGTCATCAAAGGCCTTATGCAAAATTTTACGCCCCTAACCCAAGTACTTTCGATCGGCTGTGCGTTAATGTCAGTCAGACAGTTTTCCCTTAACATTGTGCGTACTACTGAAGAATGGAATCCCCCGCTGGGGTCTGCATTTCCTGGAAATTGAAACCTGAAGACCTCTAAATCAAAAGTAAATAAGTTACTTCTTAACAAGCTCCATCGTCGCCGATATGTCGCTTTCCATCAGGTGAGATGTAGTCAAAAACGAACCCATTCTTGTAAAAAACGAGAACATCAATATATCGAGTATACAAACCCTAAAATATATTGTTGAACGTATATTTTCAAACCTATTCCACGTAGACTACTCGAGATCGCGTGTCACCATTTTTAGACAATCTTTTTATGGTACACTATTTTTATACATCTTTGAAAAGCTAGCGTTTACAAGTCGCTTCTAAAATGAGGTCACATTGAGGCCAAGTGATAAAAATTATAGCTATGTATACTTTAATTTGTGTGCTTCGACTTACGGCCCCTAACGAACCGATCGTTTTCGTGAATTAAGAAACCAATTAATAACCGATTATCGCGTCTCGTTGAAATTCACCCGTAATAAAGAGCGCCGTGAAATTTAATTATATCAAAGCTATAAATATAAAGAAATCATTATCGGTTTCTTTGATACAGGTATCAGTCATTTAAGTTTCAGTCATTTATCTTTTCTTTACAATAGGTTTTCTTAAAAATTAAATATGTTTGTGACTTTAAACCTTATTCCATTTATCGACTTATACCCTAACGATAGACAAGCACCTTCATAGAAACTATTTGTCAAAATACTGAAGAGTTAAGTACAATAGTCCGTTGCAGCCATAGATATATTAAACAGAGCGCTTCATTGACATTATATTATGTCGTCCAACAAAACTTTTATAAAACTTACAGCGCTCTCACACTGCGTGAACATCACCTAAGTCAAGTAAAGTGACCGTACGGTACGCCTAATTTAGTGATTAGTACATATTATATCAATAATTCCATCATTGTAATTATACAATTTTTTTTTCTGAAAAACCTATGGCAAGCACCAGATATATTAATATCTTGTGCCTGACATAGGTTTTTCAGAAAAAAACTAAATCGGACCACAAGACGTTGCGTTGCGCCACTGAGTACATAATAAGTACATTCATTATAGGCACAACTAAGGAGTGGAATTCCTTAACGAAGTCTGTATTTCCTGATATCTACAATGTGGATGAAGTGAATAGTCCATCGTCAGATCAGTGCTTACCATCAGGTGAGGTAGTGGTCAAAGGCGAGCCTATTCACAAGAATTATAGTATTGTGGTAAGAGGGTTTCGTATTGACTAGTATCAAGTTGGTATCTATAGAGTAAAGTGTCCCACATGCAAGATATCACTTGTCAAATTAGGAGGTACCGTCGTATGTCGAACTGAAACTAAGTTTGCGAGGTAATCCCTTCAGCGACACATCGGGAACGATCCTTGGGCCTGCTGCTCCCCGTATAGACGGTAAATTACATTATGCAAAGTTACTGTTCTCTAACGATGAGTCCTTGAATCTACATGAATTATTTCTTCCAAGATCCTGGTGAAATGAACGAGGTTTGAATGCCTAAGGAAGGGTTGGGAGATTAAACAGCTAAATGTCACTTTTGTAAGACAAAGAGTTTTTTTATTATATAATTTTGTAAAGCCTTGAATTAGATATGTGAAAATAATAATACTCCACAATGCCATCTAGTTCCTCACTAGGCAGAGCTTGTGCTGTAAGTATTAGACTACTGATAAACATACTCATATATTTCTAAATACATACATAAATTACACACAGACAAAGAACAAAGTATAGTGCTCATAGTAGTAGTAGTGTAGTAGTAGTGGGTGGGGATCGAACCCAAGATCTGTGGTATAGCGGTCAACGCCACTAACCATTACAACCATAGACCTGTCATCAAATCATCATCAGACATCATGTCATCAAAAGACATACGTATACTCGTATATAAGAAATACAAATTTAACCAATAAATAATTATTTATATGAATAATATTATTGATATGAATCATGAACCAATCTATGTAATCCTAAAAAACACTTATAATTTACCTATGTTCCTGTAATTATAAAATGTCGCGCCTACCTGGTGGGCTACATCAAATTGACATGGAATTATTATCCACACCTACCCTTCCGCTTGAGTCTTCCATAAATCCTAAATTACACTTTAGAAAGTTCGCTGAACTTTTAATAAATAACTAGCTTCTACCAGCGGCTTCGCCCGCGTGAAAATCAGTTTCCCCATACAAACTTCCAACCCCCTTTTACACCCTTAGGGCTGAAGTTTCGTCAAATCCAATCTTAGCGGATGTCTATAAGGTACTTACCTGCCAAATTTTAAGTTTGTAGGTATTATAGCTTCGGAGATTTTGTGAATAAACAGTGATATAGATAGATGGCTGTTTAATTTCAAATCACCGTAAATACGACAACGTAAACCATTTTTCATATTCATAAAAAAGAAAGAAAGAAAAACATTTATTTTGACACGCACAGGACAAATAAAAAATAACTACTTAATCTATATGTAACTTATACTTAAACTTACAACAAATCAGGACTAAAATTAAAATAGAAAAAATCAACTATGCTCTGTGCGAGGCCAAAAAGGCTCCTACCTCAGCATATGCTGCGATATTTAACAAGAATGCAAAATAACGCAGCGCTGGTTTTCTGATAGGACCTGGTGATGCCACAGACACCAACGGCACACAAAAGCAAAAAAATAAATAAAACAAAAATATACTAAGTAAATATATAAAGTTCCAATACCACTCATACGCCCGATGCTCCATTTGCGTTTATTTCTAAAAACGGTTCAAAGAGTGAAACCATAACCCATAGTGCATCCATGAAACTTTTAAAGATGACCAACCGTTATCGGAGATTGAAATATATCGCGGTGAAGAAGTCTAGTTATCACCATAAACTAGTTACGAGGTACTCTTGTCCTGACTTTACTACTCATATACACGTTATAGTTTAAATTACGGTTCAATCACGATGAGTGTACATGCTCGCTTTTATGAGCTTAGAATTTATAACAAAATGTTCTCATAGCTTGATATTGCAGCAGTTTATTACCATGTCACAGATACTTCACATCGTTAATTATCACTGAGTATTCTTGGCGATTATATTATATCAAGCACTAGCAACTCACAGCTTCCCACTGTTACGAGTATACTTATAAACCTTCCTCCAGAATCACTCTTATCTATTAAAAATACCGCATTAAAATCAGTTGTTTAGTTTTAAAGATCTAAGCATACATAAGGACAGACAGTGGGAAGCGACTTTGTTTTATACTATGTAGTGAAGTCGCATATAATCCAGTGTAATTAGACAAACCTACCTGACGAAGAATATGTTGATATTGTATGAGGAGCCTTCCGCGTGTTGTACGTCGGGCTGTGTGTGATTGTAGTAGTGCCGGGCGTGAGAGACGGCCGCCACCGCGGCGAGGCGCTGCGAGCTGCCCATGGCCCAGCCGAGCGGGCTGCGCTGCGCACTAGCAGCGCCCGCGCCCGCGCCCGCCACCAGCCAGCGGCGCCAGCGAGCCACCACCGCACCACGCGGCGCCGCCTACGCGACTGCCGCCACGAATTTTGTGCCTTCTTAATTCAAACTTTCTTTCAATTATATTTTCCTGGTGGCTTTTATCGAAATGTTATTTTCAGCCAGTGTTCATTGAGTTGACGAGTATTTTATCAGCTAGGCATCTCTTTGAGACATAAGTGACCGTGGCACATCTGAAACAATACGTGTGTTTTGTAGTTCCTTTCAATTTGTAAACTTCAAAAACTGGTAAGTAATTTAATTGGCATAACATTTTTCTTACAAGCACGTAGAAACTTATTTTCGTACCGAATTGTGTTTACTCGCAGCGGTGAAAAGTTTTACGTACTGAATTTCCGCGTCTTAACATTTCAGGAAAACACAAAAACTCTAGCGTAAATCTTCTTTACTAAGTAAGTTTTTCGTCTCTTAAACTTACATTCAACATTACCTCATGCAATATTTAATTTCATTTCATATTTTAATATATCGTTAAGCTATTTCCAACTTTAAACTGAGTAAGGGTTTAACCGAGAGATTTATTTTAGTTCTGTCAGTTGAAATAGTTATTAGGAAGTTATTTCCGTTTGACGGAGCGAAGACTGCCTACGGACTACGCGGCGTAGACTGTCGTAGCACCGTAGCACGTCGGCGTAGCAGAAATAGATTGATATTCGAATAATTAATTAATGTGCATCCCTCACTTTATATCTTTCACTCTTTTTATTTACTTTAAATTTAAGAGATATGCTTGGTATTTTAAGATGTAGTGCATATTATTTAGTAGTATATTTAAGTTATCATACTGTAAAGTTCAAAGTTCTGTAAATTAAGAACTTCGAGCTCAGTGTGTACTTACAGCGATAGCGTGCTTAAATTATTTATGCAATGTTCCTTTTTATGGAATAGTAATTAGATTTGAAGCGTATATACTCCAAACTTTCTATTATTATAATCATCATCAGCCTTTTAATGTTCCCACTGCAGGGACACAGGCCTCCTCTCTAGGAGAGGGAATGGGCCATAATCCACCACGCGGGCCCAGTGCGGATTGGTGGATGTCACATGTCTTCGAATTTTTGGTTCTAGGACATGCCGGTTTCCTCACGATGTTTTCCTTCACCGTTTTGAGAGCAGTGGTGATGAAACAAATTACACAAAGTAATGCGCCTGGCTGGGTTTGAACCCGCGACCTACGACTCGTAGGTCGGGGCCGATACCACTCGGCCACCACTGCTCATTATTATAATGTAAAAACATTTTTCTCGTCAAACGATTTAATTTGATAACTCAATAGAAAAATAAATCTCGTTCTTAAACTCGTCTCAACTTTGAAAAACCTACCTATTTACTAGGATTTAACAAAAAAAACCTGCAACTAACTCTAAAAATTTTCAAAATGCATATAAAATTAAAAACATACCTTACAAAGTGCTAAAAACTCGCGCTAACTATCAACAACAACAAGTTTATGTGCACACGAGTATTATTTATCTATCCCACTGCAGTTAACTGCACAATAATTGAGTTTAGCACAACGTACATCGATCGCGAGATAAGTTTCCCTTCGCGAGGAGCACACGACGCGATCCCCCGGCGTCAGGCTGTGGACTGAAGGGAGGCCGCCCCAGCCCTAACATTGGCCATATACACCAACAGGGGTTGGCGCGCCAACCCACCTTGGTCCTAAACTTCCCCCAACAGTTATTATAGGTTTTCGAACTAGGTATACGTCTGTGTGTGTGACTGTGTGACGTTCATTTGGTTTGTGACTTCTTTTTAATCATTTAAACCAGTGTTTGACTGCGATTTTATCTGATGGTAAGCAGTGATGCAATTTTTGATAGTGATGCGCTCTATTAACTTTTTGAGTACCGTAATTAGATACATAATATAAATACAATATGTGTGTGAACGCCGCCGTGCGCTTGGATCTGAGTTTATGAGCCCATTCACTCTAGCATTGAACACACCTATTTAGATGTGTTCAAGGCTAGTGCTAATGCAATTCATAATTTTATGAATCGGACGGGAAGACAACAGCACTGCAGGCAATTTGTTCCAATCCTTCGATGTACGCACTATAAACGACCGTAGAGGTTTTAACAGCGTAAGGGTGGCCACTTATCTTGTATATTGTCTACTACTTAACGAAAAATTAAAATAGTTTCGAGAATTCGTTCAGGTACTCATGAACTCATTTCAATTTAATTTATTTCCTTTTATCTCTATTTTTAAACAAAGGTAAAGGTTTTTTCCTTTGTATATTTTCCACTATAGACCACCTGCATGTTTCTCATATGATTGGACTATTACTAGTTGACTGTATGGACCTTTTAAGAGACTTTGACCTTTGAGTTTGTTTCGGTGCTTCTTCTCAGGGCAGATAACCAGAAAACCCCGACCTCATACAGTATTAATTGACGTGTAAAAATGTTATTATAACCAATTTTCCAAACAAATATGATTGAATATTTATCCCCTGGATTGTTCGTCATTAAACTTTGGAAGACGCCTCAAGCGAACGCCGGCGTTCGCACATATATTGTTCTTTAATTGTGTCTGTAATTACGGTAGTCGATAGAGTAAAGAGAAGCTTTCGTATCTACGATATTCAAAAAATCAAAGCCTTAATCATCGTACCTAATCTCATATAAAAATATAATAATGCACGCCGAGATCAGCTGCTTCTTCTGTGATAGCAGAAAATTATCCTAAGAGAACTAATGCTGTCCACAACATGGTCTACCCGTACACCAAGTTTCATCAAAAACTATTCAGCCATTCAAGTGTAAAGAAGTCATAAATATAACTATAATAATATTTGTATAAAGCCTGAAGTTTCTTATACAAGTAAACAAATTAACCTTTCGAGTACCGTAATTACAGACAATTAAAGAACAAGGTGTGCGAACCCCGGCGTTCGATTGACCCTCAAAAGTTTAACTTATTAATTTAATTAATAGTTACATTGGTTCGTGACCGCTACAAACGATCATTAATTTTATAAACAAAACAAATACATACCTACTAACTAACTTTCATTAGACGCGACGAAATAAATATTGAAACAAAAACACTCGGAAAGCCAACAAAGGCCAACTTTGGGTCCAACATTAATGACATTAGCGGGCCAATATTGGGTCTTTCCCGTCACTCCCTCGGCCGTGTTCGTCCCGTCGCGTCACGCCGCCAACAGGTTCGTACTACCCTCGTACATTTCATTTATTATTGTGTATCACGCGAATTTATACCTTATTCCATAGGCCTGTTTAGAAGGCCACTCGTTGACATTTCATTTACGTTTGTTTTTTTTTTGTATAGAATCTGTACTTTTGCGCGGGAAACGAAATGTCATGAAGCGTTATACTCGTAATATATATTTAATTATGATCGATGCATTTGCATTAGAGGTTTTTTTTAATATAGAATAATAGAATACTTCTCAATAAAAAGTAAGAATATTTAAGAAAATGTCATAGACAAAATGAAATAGTTATGTATTTTGTTTTATATTTATTGTTTGACTAGCCGGGTGAAAGTCGGGTTCTCCATACTTAATTTAGACCCCCATTACATCCCTTTAGGAGCGCAATTTTGAAAAACCCTTTCTTAGTGTTCGCTTACGTCATAAAAGGAAGCCTTGTGCAAAATTTCACGCTCCTAGGCCCAGTAGTTTAGGCTGTGTGTTGATATGTCAATCAGTCAGTTCCCCTTATATATATATATATATTTATTCGCTAGTAGTACACAGCAGACTACCCTCTTTTAGTTCTTACGATCCATCCTAAGGTTGTCTGGTAGATATCGCTGTCAGCGATAAGACCGCCATTGTACCCATAGATTTAGGTTTTTGTATAAGTTCTGTTACTTTTCGGTTTACAACAAAGTTTAATTTATCTATCTATACTGGGTAATTTTTTAACCACTGTGTAATTTTTTTTTGGTGGCTCAGTGTAGGCAATAGACATTTCCATTTTTAATTTATAATTTTTTTTTCTGATTTTTCCACTTTGTCCCTTTGTCCCAAGCGATGTCCATAGAATAAGTTTCTGATTAAACAAGTCTCGTAAGCGTTTACTTATATTTTTACTATTGTTACATATCTAAATAAAAAATACCTGTTTATTAAAATGTATTCAAGTTTATTATGTCTTTTGCGCACTGGTTAAAAAAAAAATCCTGTAGACAATAAAATCAGAATTTTCTTTTTTTTAATCTAAATTGAGCATCGTTACCTATCTTACTAATATTTTAAATGCGAAAGTTACGATGTTTGAATGTTTGGATGTTTGTTACTCAATCACGCCAAAACGGCTGGACGGATCTGGATGAAATTTGGCACAGGCATAGGATACACTCCGGAATAGGACATAGGCTACTTTTTATCCCGGAAACCCCAAGCCCAACCCCAATACCACGCGGGCGAAGCCGCGGGCAAAGCCGCGGGCAAAAGTTAGTAAAAATATAGAGCCAGTCTATGAGCCAGTCAAATCACTTGAACCTTTGTTCAGCAAATTAACCGAGTTTATTGAAACATTAGATACGTCAGCAATTTAATGGAACAACTTAATAAAGATAAAACTGTACGTTAGCACCGACTTGACAATCGCGATTATTGATTTTTATGGGAATTATGTCGGACAAAGACGATTAGACGATCAATACTTGTACTATCTATGCTATGCGGTTTTTTTAATTGCTTTTAATAATTTCTTGTTAGTTTTCGAAACTAATAGCTCTGCTATAAAACTTTTATGTCTTATGAATGACGATGTACATCGTTTGTTTTTCTCAAAGTAATAAAAATACATGTAACGACATCTATGTCACTACATGGGAACTAGCATTTAAAATCCTACATCCTGGTGTTAGAATCATTTGTGCGAATGTAGATCGTTTCGAAGCTCAACTGTTAGGCAATTGCCCGGACCAGACACAACACTGAATTCAATGCGTACCGCCCGTATCCATCCATCTCATAATTTCTATCGTTATTTATAATTTGCACACGCGTCCGTTCCGGATTCGCAAAACAAGCCACTAGTATCAAATATATTTGTATTTTTACCCGACTACGGCGAAGCAAAAGGAGGGTTATGATTTTGATCTGTATGTATGTATGTATGTATGTGGGTATGGATGTTCATCTGTTCCCTCGTAACTTCTAAACTACTTATCAGAATTCGACAAATGACATATCATTAGAAGCGTCTTAATTGTCCGCTGGTTATAGGCTATATGGGATTTCACAAAATCTAATGTGGCGCCCTCTAGCGGACAAAACATACGAAGTAAAAAAATAAAGTTAAGATAAATATGCCGTGTTTGGTATCATTTGAAAGCGCTTTACTTGTACATTTTGAATATATATATATTACTAGCATTTGCTTGTGACTTTACCTGTATTCATGGGCTGAGAAATCAATGAACCCAAGATTAACCTATTTAGAACTCCAAAATATGTTAAATAAAAATAAAGTTTAAAAACTAACACCCGATGACCCGACTACTTAAAAACACGCTCTAAAAAGTACGAAACAAGAAAACAAGAAAGCCGTGGTCGTATGCCATAAGAATAATAAATTAAAAAAAGTGGTATACGACCACGGCTTTCTTGTTTTCTTGTTTCGTACTTTTTAGAGCGTGTTTTTAAGTAGTCGGGTGTTAGTTTTTAAACTTTATTTTCAATACACTCGGAAACCCACTCTTATCGCACCGCTTCCAGGCGTGTAAAGGACTGTTTTCCACACTAGTGCAGAAAAAAGCGCGTGCTCGCTATCGCCACAATTTTATTGTAATAAAGCCCTCCATAAAGGCTCCATAACACCCTCGCCTCGGCTCGTGTGATTGCCGCCTCGCAATAAGAAACTTTCTGCACTTGTATAAAAATGTGCTATCCGAATTCGCTTTCGGAGTTCTATCCGAATTGGAACTTGGAACTATACTGAATTCGAATGGCGCGAGTTCAGATGTAGCGCACAACCCGTATTACTGCAGCTACTTCGGACCGATTTCTTGGATTCTGTTGATAATAAGAACTTTACGAGTATTTCAGAAATTTTTTTGTTCAAGGACAAACAGATCCATATTTATGTTAGTAAGTGCTTAAGACCTATGTCAGTAAACCACAAAATAAATTTTAAAAAATAAAACAAAGAAAAGCATCATTTTGACACGTGGAGCGCAATCCAGTGTCTCAGAAACGGACTGTCTAGTCTGTCCGCTATTACTTTTAGAAGTGTTGAAGAGCGCACACATTTTAGGATTCTGTTGACTTCAGATAGAGTTGGAAGACGGTAGTAAACCAATCGGGCAATCAAAGATTTATAGAACTTTATCTAGTTCATCAACACAGAGGTACATTGCAGACTGCAGTAGCTTTTTTTTATGGTAGGTAAAAATCATCGAATGACGAATCCCACTCTTGCGCGGAGCGGGAAACAGTGTCAGACTCTTACTGACTAAAGAACCTACCCCGTACCTTCCTTGCCTTATTCCCAGAGCCTCGGTGTAACGCTTTCGCACCAACCAAATGATCTATTTGAAATAAATGATTTTGAGTTTGAGTTTGCTCCGGGAGGCTTCGACCCAGTAGGGCTCCTACGAGATTGCAGTAGCTAGGATACCATAAAAGTTCCCTCCTTCATTTATGTCCTTTCTGGGTCAAGAAATTCTCATATCGAAGGTCTATCCCTTCAATTTTACGTGTTTTGTAGGTTTATTCTTTAAATATTATTTATTCATATATCGGGGATTGACGGATGTGGCTGAAATTTTTCACGTAACTCATTTTGCGAGCGCCTCCATCTCGCGTTTACTAGGGCAGCATCACTCCCAGGAGATGTAACGCAACCTTAGATCCACGCAAGCGAAATCATATACAACTCCTACATATTAAATTATGTACCTAAACCTATATATTTACAAGGTTCGGTAGGAAAGGAGTCAAAGTTCAAAGGGCAGGTGTCATAAACAAAAGTGTCTATGAAAGAGAAAAAATAAAAAACTACTATAGTACACGGCAAATAAATTGAACTATTTGTTGTGGTTGTGCACAACTCCTCAATTCGATTGAGACCCAAAAAATTGCATAGCACCGATTTTCGGGTCACGCGCAATCACAACAAATGGATCAAATAATTTGCTGCGTACTATAGTAGTTTCTTTTTATTTTTCCTTTTTATAGAGAGGCATAACCTTACTAGTTGTTTTTACTTTTTTCAATTTAAATTATTACAAGCTTTATATTACTTTCACCTGACCGATGTTTGTAATCAACTATTGTAAATTAAATTTGATCCAATTCCCGATTTTAAACATGTAAAGCCGTTGACAGAAACTAGTAAATAATAAATGTAGTTTTACAAGTATCTACAAAATGTAATAAAGTTTACAAAAGCTGTTCTCAGTTCTGTATTTCTAATGCTTTTCCTATGTTCTAATGACCCGAGACCAACATACAAAGATCCATTCAGAAATCTGTGTTGTACGGCCCGCAGAGCTGGTCAGACTTACATATGTTAATTGAAATGCGAAACCTCAACACGTTCATTAAAGCCCAAAAGATAACTAGACACATACGTATGTGTTACCTTTCGTAATGACGCCTCTAGTACCTTGATTAATAGTATAGACATAATAAAGTAGTTTACATGCTATTGTAACATTTTTACTCATTTCTTTTTGTTACAATTTGCAACTCTAGGAATTTTTCCTTTATCGTGGATGCGTTTACGAATATGTGCTCGAGGAGGGAATCAAACTCGCGATACGTAACGCAGCAACCAACGCCCAGCCACAGCGCCAAACGTGGTGTCAAAATATGACATGCTTCTTGCATGCAGAAAATGCAAGATACAGACACATTTATTTTGGTTTACACGGAATGTACTGAGCTTTTCCTAACCAAGTATGAAGTGAATAGAGGTGGAAAAGTATGTATCCTGATAGTTGTTATCTTTCTCATACTTTTCCACTTCTTTAGCCAGGGCTAAAGAGGTGTCATGGCATTCTCTAATTATGGCCCATTCCCTGTACTAGAGAGGAGGCTTTAGTGCCACCAGTGGGAACATTATAAGGCCGATGCTATACTATAACGTCATTCCAATGTCTTTCTATTGTTATAATAAGGCTGATGATAATGATGATTTTTTTTTTTGTAGGTAAATCATCCTATAACGAATCTCGCTCTTGGGTCAAGCGGGAGACAGTGTTAGACTCTTACTGACTAAAAAACCTACCCCATTCCTTCCTTGCCTTATTCCCAGGCCCTGGTGTTACGCTTTCGCATCAACCCTTGGCCCAGGAATGATAATGATGATGAGTTTCTACTAAGTTATCAACTTTGTAAGAGTATTAGTCAGTCAGTCCATTCTCTAAGTCTATATTATGTACGTATGGTTTTATAATATCAAACAGAATTAATGTTAGCTGGAAACTGATGTACAAAATTAAATTATACGTGAATAATTTCGCTGATGTCCTGTTTTAATCTCGCGTTAGCATACAAATTTCTGCAGCTTTGTGTATAACAAAATATGCATTATAATAAAGAACATCAGATTAAAATAAGAATAATGCATCCCCTGAAACGTTCCCACGCAAAACACTAATATATACAAATCGACAAAAAATTTAGTTCTTAAAATACTATGTACTTAACTTTAAAAAATAATTACAAATGATCGTGCTTATCACACAAACATTTTTGTCCTGGGTGGGAATCGAAACCCACAACCTCCAGTATTATAGCAGTCAAGGTCAAAATAACCACTAGACCAACAGGCCAGTCAATTAATAAAACTATTTTTACTAAAATCTAACTATGTACATATAATACAAAAATACTGTACGTTGAATGGCAATGCATAAATAATTCTTTGGATGAAGAACGAGCCAGCCCAGTGGTCATGCAAAATGTCAATCAGTCGACTCGGCTAGCGAAGTGGTTGTGCGATTGACTACTGCGCTGAGGGTCGCGGGTTCGACTCCCGCACGGAACAAATATTTGTATGGCCTACAGATATGTGTTCCGTGTCTGGGTATTTTGCGTATGTGACTTTACATGTTTGTGAATGCACCCACGACATAGGAGTAATTCCTAGTGTGGGGCAACGTTTTATAAAAAAAAGTCGAGGAGACGCACATTCGAACCCCATGATCCAAACGTTCAAAAAATTCAGCATCCAATGTTTAGTTAAGTCATCAAGAAATAATAAAACCAATGAAAGAATCAAATGAAGAAATATGTGTTAACTTTTTGCTCGGTTCCTTCATAGGAGTTCTTATGACACTTGTGAACAATGAGGGCATATTTATCAACCTGGCTCTCTCTCACATTGTAGCCGACATTCCAACTAAACTCATCTATATGATGTCATCTGTCATGTCCTAGGTTCACGCCCTTATTGTGTATAACAAAAAAATTGTAGAAGGTTCATCATGGTATTTGAGAGGAGTATTTTTTTAGGCAACGACTTTGCCACTTCTTCGATAGAGTTTTATAAGAGAAGGCTTTTCGCGGTAAATTTGTATGTAAGATGTGAGCAAACGTATACCAAGGTATAGAGAGATGTCAGAAAAACTGTAGGGTAGTAGGGGGTCCAACAGGGTTGCAGGCTACTCGGTCCAGCATGGTCGAAACCTAAGGGGTCCAGCAGGGTCGAAACCTAAGGGGTCCAGCAGGGTCGAAGTCTATTGTGTTCAAAAAGGACAAAGCCTACTGGGGCCATGGTTGAATGAAAGAGAATCCTGGGGCCCTGAAACAAAGGCAAAGCAGGAACATGAGTGTGGTTTAGTCAGTAAAGGTCTGATACGTCCTCTCGCTTAGCCCAAGAGCGGGAGATTTCCCACGTAAAAAAAGTTGTAATAATGTATACGCATCTATGAAGCAACAAAAAAAAAAAAAAAAAAAAAACACCCGGAAACAATAGGCCAAAATGTGCTTGTTCTTCTTTTCAAATCGATGATAAAATTGTAGCGCCATCTATGACGTCACATAAGAACTACGAGAATCCTGCATCGCGCAATGAAAGTTCTCCGCGCGATTAGAACATATACGACAGCCCGAAGTGAACTATCGGGCAGTAGCCCACCAGACTATAACACCTGTCTGGTCGGAGGATCCTCCCTTTTCAATGGAGGTATGTGGGACTTTACTCTCTGTCCGCATACCTCCAAACTGGTGACCCTCGACAAAGAACGTCAGCGCAGCCTTCGTGCAAGTACTTCGTGACGTCATCATCACTTCCTCAAGCTTTCGAGCAGCGAGCCACACAGGCAGCTGCATTACTCCGACTCACTGGAGCCTGCAGCAATCATCCCGACTCACTGGGACAGCACCACCCCGACTCACTGGGGCATCACCGCAGACAGTTCCGACTCACCGAGAACTATGCGGAATCCGGTTCCGACTCACTGGAGCCAGCAGCATTACTCCGACTCACTGGAGCCTGCAGCAACCATCCCGACTCACTGGGATAGCACCACCCCGACTCACTGGGGCATCACCACAGACAGTTCCGACTCACCGAGAACTATGCGGATTCCGGTTCCGACTCACTGGAACCAACTTACCACTGGCCTGGCACGCGTCAAGAAGCCTCAAGAACCATCGATCTCCGATCTCCGGAGGGGAGTGCTGTAGCGCCATCTATGACGTCACATAAGAACTACGAGAATCCTGCATCGCGCAATGAAAGTTCTCCGCGCGATTAGAACATATACGACAGCCCGAAGTGAACTATCGGGCAGTAGCCCACCAGACTATAACACCTGTCTGGTCGGAGGATCCTCCCTTTTCAACGGAGGTATGTGGGACTTTACTCTCTGTCCGCATACCTCCAAAAAATCTTTAAGCTTAGTAGGTTTTTTTTATGGTAGGTAGGTGAAAATCATCGAATAACGAAACCCGCTCTAGGGCGGAGCGGGAGACCAGTGTCAGACTCCTACTACCTAAAAAACCTACCCCGTACCTTCCTTGCCTTATTCCTAGAGCCGCGGTAACAGTTTCACACCACCCTCGGCTCCAGGAGGCTTCGACCCTGAAGGGCCCCTACAGTTTGCTGACAACTCCTTGAGGCGCGTGGTAACGGTGCGCGCCGTTGACGACATGGACTCGGTCTGGGCAGTTACCAGACGACCGGACGGCGAACTACCCATTGCTCACCGTCCGCGAACCAGTGTCTACGGTGGCCGGATATCGGCAGGATCGCGGCGGCGACGGCTACGGCGAGGGCGCTGTTGCCTTTGCCTTATGCGATCGGCCTCCTCCTTTACGAGCATTACTGCTTCGCAGAAGGAGGCGACCGCCTGCCATTCCCCTTCCCTGCGGACCATGGCCTGAACCAAGGCCCGGCGCGAGAGGTCGCTGCTAAGCTTAGTAGGTGGCTACGTTAACTGCAGCATCGGTGGCACTAATTAAATCCTCCATAATGCAAGTGTATGAACAGGCGGTGCCCTTATTCAAAACATGAGTCTATTGCTAGAGATCCCAAAGTGCCCCGGTAGACCTTCTGTAACCTTTTCTCCAGTGACATAAGGGTAGGTCGCACCCTTATATGTTTTATGTAACGACACGGAACACAAAGGCTTGACGATGAAGTGACTCCATAAATCTCGTATTACCCGCAATCGACGGCTTGATAGTGTAATGACAGGTTTAAACCCGGGTTTTGGGTGGCATTTTGTGTCTAGATGGTACACGTTTAAACTATCTTTAGTAATATTATAATAAACTAGCGACCCTTTCCAGCTTTTTACGGGGGTTAAAAATTATTGAAATTCTCTACGAGTATGCATATATTTTTGTATTGTTTTTGTATATCTAAACCAACGGGTGAACAGTGGTGGCCGAGTGAGAATGGCCCTGGCTTACGAGTCGCGGGATCAAACCCAACCAGGCGTATTTGCGTTATTTATTTCATCACTTCTGCTCTCAAAATGGCATGTCCTAGAACTAAAAATACGAAGACTTGTGATATCCACCAATCCGCACTGCGCTCGCGTGATGGATTACGGCCCATTCGATCTTTAAGATATTTTTTATTTTAACAAAATTGGTTATAGGTCGCGGCAAATAAGTTGAACCCGTTACTATGATTACACGCAGCCCGTTTACTTTTTATTAGACCGCCATGATGGGTCAACTTGTGTGTTTTCAGCAAAATTCACAAGATGTTGTTTTTAGACAAGTATCTTTGACTTCGTTAACAGTTTTGTTGACTTGTTAGAATGGGTGTGAGTGAGAGTAGATCGAGAATTAACCTAATTAACTCCCCTTACCTTTTCATCGTGTAAAAGTCCATTAGACGTTGTTTACAAAAACATATTCACTCACACACCGTTTCAAAATAACTCTCCTGTATGACGTCCATTTTGAGCAGTGGTGGCCGAGTGGTAAAGGCAACTGGGGCTCCGGTCCGGTTACTGAAAGAAAGGTTCGACCTTGGTATGAAAACATAGAAGGATGGGGTGGGTCGTTTATTCAGTAAGAGTCTGACACTGTTTCCCGCTCCGCCCAAGGGCGGGGTTCGTCATTAGACGATTTTTCCACCATAAAAAAGGCTCTGACTTACGCTGTTTGTTTGAGTTGTAGGTCGCGCGATCAAACCTAGTGGCGGGCAGGTGCATTACTTTCTGTAATTTATTTCATCACCACTGCTCTCATAATGGTGAAGGAAGACATTGTGAGGAAACCGGTATGTCTCCGAACCAAAAATTCGAAGACATGTGACATCCACCTACCCGCACTGGGTCCACGTGGTGGATTACGGTCGTGGTAGATTAGCGCAGCACAGCATCGGCCTTATAATGGTCGCACTGCTGGGACTCAGGCAAGGACGCCTGTGGTGGAGAGCGGACTCTAGGAGAGAGAATGAACCGTAATCCACCACAGGCGTCTTCCGGTGGAGGTGTGCCCTGCTTGGGAAGAGCATCGCCGTGTCCTCGTGGGGGTGATCGGCGGCGGCGACCTCTCGTGCCGGGCCCTGGTTCAGGCCATGGTCCGCAGCGAAGAGGAATGGCAGGCGGTCGCCTCCTTCTGCGAAGCAGTAATGCTCGTAAAGGAGGAGGCCGACCTCATAAGGCAAAGGCAACAGCGTACTCGCCGTAGCCGTCGCCGCCGCGATCCTGCCGATATCCGGCCACCGTAGACACTGGCTCGCGGACGGTGAGCAATGGGTAGCTCGCCGTCCGGTCGTCTGGTAAGACCGAGTCCAAGTCGTCAACGGCGCGCACCGTTCCCGCGCGCCTCAAGAAGTTGTCAGCAAACTACAGGGGCCCTTCAGGGTCGAAGCCTCCTGGAGCCTAGAGGGTGGTGAAAACTGTTACCTCAACTCCAGGAATAAGGCAAGGAAGGTACGGGGTAGGTTTTTTAGTCAGTAAGAGTCTGACACTGGTCTCCCGCTCCGCCCAAGAGCGGGTTTCGTCATTGGATGATTTTCACCTATCATAAAAAAAAACCACAGGCGTCTTCGCCTGAGACCCAGCAGTGGGCACATTATAAAGCTGATCCTATGCTATGTTATAACGTTACCTATTCCATTGACTCTTTTTTGTTTCCCCATTTGACACTGTTACCTATGCTAATCAGTGTACAAAAACAAAGAGCACAGTTTAGCCGGACAAAAATAACAACAGTACAATATAAACGGCTTGTATATGCACGTCAACAACACAGGGCGACGACACCGGCCGTCACGCGAGGTAATTTGCGAAGGTTCATCTAGGGCTGCCTGTCTCTACACATAGAGTCATCATTACATAGTATAAAACAAAGTCGCTTCCCTCTATGTATGCTTAAATCTTTAAAACTACGCAACGAATTTTGATGCGGTTTTTTTAATAGATAGAATGATTCAAGAGGAAGGTTTACCGGTATAATACAAGCATAATATTATATTTGATATCACCTTTGCACCCGTGCGAACTTGTGGCGGCTCGCTAGTACATTATATAAAAAGAGAAACTGACTGAAACTAACATATCAACGCACAGCCAAAACTACTGGACCTAGGAGCGTGAAATTTTGCGCAAGACTTCCTTTTATGACGTAGGCGAACAATAAGATAGAGTTTTTCAAAATTCAGCTCCTAAAGGGATGTAATGGGGGTCTAAAGTTTGTACCCTAATTCCACGCGGACGAAGCCGCTTGCAGAAGGCTAGTATAACATACGTAAAATGGTACAAAACCACCCTGAAAGGGAAATTTCTACTGAACCTTCCTTTGTGAAATCGATCCTTGGCCCCAGTAGACTTCGACCTTGCTCTGCTCCTACGGTTTGCTGACAACTTCTTGAGGCGCGGGTGAAATTATACACGCTATCAACGACTTTGGCTCGGTCCGGACGGTTACCGGACTATCGGACGGCGAGCTACCCGTTGCTTGCGGTCCGTAAACCGGCGCCTACAGTGGTTGGAAATCAGGATTGATATCCCGGTGGCGGTTTACATACGCGTGCGGCCGTGTCCTCTGCTAGCATTGCTGCTTCGCAGAAGGAGGTAACCGCCTGCCACTCCTTGCTTCGGTCCATGGCCTGTGCCAGGCGCGAAGCTAAATATGCACAAATTTGGTACTCTTATTTTAGGAATATGTTCCCTCTTGATGTCTATTTCAAACGGGTGAATCCGCTGACAGAATCTAGTATTTAGAATAGCCATTATGTATTACAGATTGACTTCTACCAGCCCTATGACGGGGATTCATTACACATTCACGAGTTTATCACAGATCTAACACGACTTGTCGTTCACAATCCTACAGAGTGAACACCTAATAATCTCAAATGTATATAATATACGCCATCAGCACTCACGGCTGAAATCTCAAGCACTCCAAGACGTAATTTGATGCTTGTTAACCTAATTTGTAAATTAATTACTATCAATCAATTTTGCACATTGAAATGTAGATATTAAACGAAGTTACTGAAGATATCGAATGAGTTTCTGTTGCTTTTAGCGAAACTACGGAATTACGACAATATTACCCAATTCAAGCAATAAGACACATTACTGTAAAGCAAAAATACATATAATCATTCTACCTCATACCTACCTCAAAGTAGGTAACAAACCTTTTACCAAAATATGAAACTGACTTCCATACGGTAATGTGTAAATAATATTAGAGCCTTTTTATACCGAAATCTGAAAAATAATTGAGTTGCTTGTAAAAATTAGGAACGTCAAATTTTAATCAAAAGTAAATTTTCGTGTTATTAAAATTAAAATCCATGACGTTGGCCAAACCATGTATGAACCATATAATCGGTTATATAATACATGCTATTTAAGTATTTACTTAATCGAACGCAAAGGGAAAGAAACATAAGTAAATTTTGGTCAGTAAAACTCTGACAATTCCTCTTCACCCAGACCACAGAGTTATTTGCGATAATAATTTCGAACTTATAAAAATATCCAAAATAAAGTCCAAATCTCTATAACATTTCGCATACTCATATATTTATTATTTGTTAATCTAAAGAAAAATAACGATGCCAGCAAAAACAACCCCGTTTGTCCCTTAGATGTAAAGATTATGTTAAACTTCAAAGGCTTCTATGTATATAACCTAGAATAACTCCGAACTGCCGGAAGGTCCGTAATAGGGCCCTCAACACGACGAAACGATAAAAAGGGGTGGAAGTACGTACATCATAGGGAGATACTAAACATCCTTTGACATGTCTCTAAGGCTGAGTTAAGTTAAATTAAAAAGGATAGAACAGACGCTAGGCTTTTTATATGTCACGTTTTTTGTAGGCGTAAGTTCTATAACTTCAAAAAGAGAGGCGATGAAAACGTGGATGGAAAAAGACCCAGAGGCAGGACTCCGATACATTTATCAGAAGAGAGAGAGAGAAATCCATGCTATACTGAGGCTACAGTCTATAACATCATAGCCTTACTCCGCGTTGCCGAAGATAGAACAACATGGATAGAACAATATTAACCACAAAAATTTACACGATCCTCAGCATCGAGGATAATGATGCATTGAGAAGGAAGTCTTAGTCCTAGAATTTGTTTTTAACACATTAAAAAATCTCCTATAGTTTTTAGACATGAAGTGTTACAAACTTTACTAATATTATAAAGGGTTAAAATCCTTTGTCCAGTAGAAGGAAGCTAAAGTACCAGTATCACTATATAAATTGGGCTATATGTTTTCTACTTCATGGTTTCAGCCACCTCCTTCGCTCGCATTACTGCTTCCCGCATTCGCATTCTGCCTCTCGGCTTGTACCATGTCTTGCCCACCGGTTGTCTCCACGAAGATAGCGTTACTCTGCCCTAGCGGGGTAGGCTTCCACCGATCGCTCTACCGTATTCTCTAGTCGCCGAATTTAAAACAGATTGCGCCCGATACACTCTTATCCGGTGAGGGCCTGTTCAGGCCCAATAAGGAACCAGTGAAACGTGACGATATCGTATAAATGCATCTAAAGTTTGATCTATAATACCTTACTTATACTTCTTTCAAGCTTGCATACAAGCACAGCCACGTAGCTTTCGATGTACACTAGCTATATTAGTTTTTGCACGTGTCTCCGTTAAGTCGATAAACCTGTGTGTTTACGTGTAATCTCCCAGACTAGACTAGCCACAACTTAGCTATTTTACCGACAAGCAAAGGAACAGTCGACTGCACCCTGTATTGTGCACTAGGGTTTAATTAAATCTAAAGTTTCTTGCAGAGGGGTTCATGGTAATGCTTTTTAAAATCAGCTCATGATTAAATCAATTAAAAAATAATTATTGAACTGCTTCTTAAGCCGTTGTTACCGCTGCTGTTTACGAGTTTGGTGGGTCATCAAATAACTTCACCCGCACTGAATGGAGAAAAAAAGGAGTCTCAAACTTGTAATGAGTTTAACTGATCCTACAGTTGCTCTTGCGTTTCCGAACCGCATTGACTATTTCAGTGTACCGAGTGTGAGTTGTTTTACGCTAACGCGATCGACGCGTTTATGACGTTCGGCGCTCCGGTTGGCTCGGTCCAAGCTGTCTAACCAATCAGAGAGCCGAACGCGCTAAACGTCTCGATCATATTAACGTAAAAACGACTAAGCACACAGTCTTGCTGCAAGTATGAACTTATGGGTACAATTACCAGATCGGACAGGGTTTGTCAAGTTCTCCATCTCGAATTTGTGCTCCATAACATCCCAAAGTTTCAATTTGCGCTCGGCTGTAAGTTTCAATAGGCTCCCTGACCATCTTTTTATAAACTTACTAGCTTCTGCCCGCGACTTCGTTCGCCGAAAATTTGTGAGACAAAAGTTGTGATAGCTCGGTTAATATCCATGTTATATAAATAATTTATAGCCTATGTCACTCAGGAGTAAAGCAGCTTTCTATTATAGCTTCAATTTTTCCAATTGAACCATTCGTTCCAGAGATTACCTCCTACAAACAAAAAAACAAACTTTACCTCTTTATTATATTAGTGTAGATGACAATCCAACTGCTGGACAAATGTCTCCTTTATAGCCTTCAACTCATCGCGGTGTACTTGCTCTGCCCAATACTTCTTGCCTCCTATTGAAAGATACTAAAACATTCTGATGCAATATGTATACACACCTCTGCCTACCCTTTCGTGGAATACAGGAGAAATAATAGATGTTATTTAAAAAATAAACCAACTAAGCAAAACGGCGAATGTGTATGACGCAACAGAAGCAATAAAGTCTTGGCAGTTGATCGATTTCATTGAATTATAAAAGAGCTCACGGTGAAGCCCGTTGGGCCACGTAACCACCTTCTTTAGGAGTCGACCGGCATGTCGTCGAGCCACGCGATTCAATACAAAAAGCTTTTATACTTGCTAATTAATAACTACCGAGAAATCTTTAAAGCTATACTTTAATTACGTCCTTTTGCAATGCTTATAGACCGTTTTCGGAAAAGAAAGATTGAAGTCCTACACTATGAGCCAAATTCGAAATTGGATCATACTTAGATAAATCAGAGATGGCAATGGATTAGCGTTCAAAATACAAGTTTTCCAGTTGTAAAACTTGGTAGTAATATCATCAAATCGTTGCGTTGCGTCGTTCTAGCGTTGTAGTCACGTAGAAAATGCCTTTAACGTTAAGTTCGCCTCTGTGGTTTTGTTTGCATATCAAGTTTAAATAAAATCCAAAATATAGAAGTGTTACAAATATCTGTGTTTTATCACTCTTTCGTATCTCATCCTCTGCTTACCATCAGGTGAGAGCTAGGTTAAGAATGGATTACGTTCAGAAAAAGAATTTATAGAAAATGTTTCATGTTTTCTTCTCCATTTGATGGCTATATTATAAACTGGATAATTACAGCACCTTATAAACTTGCAGAATTAATGACAACTACATTTTAAAGTCATCGGCCTTAGGTAATTTCTCTTTAAACTCATGTATAATTCACTAATTATACTTCATGATAGTTCGAGCACATATTGCCAAACTTATATTCCCTATTTGTCTGGGTTTAAACAACCGTTTGAATATAGTATTGAGTGGCAACACAGGTGGTGGTTCCCTAGAGAGCTGCCAGGCTGGGCTCCCTGCGTCATTCCTAGACGCCTCTATAAATAAAACAGACGTGACAACGCAGCAGCGGTGATACTCCCATACTTGTCTGATATCCTAGTACACCTAGGTAGGTGTACTCCTATGGCCGAAAATCGGTGTGCAATTAAGCAGAATTTTTGGAATTATTTTCTCCACTAATAGCAGAATCGTCCTAATAACTTATTTCTTTGCTTTATATTAATATGTTTTCAGTATAATGTATACTTTTGTACCTACTCTTTCTAAACATTTTCTTTTTTAACCAACTACGATATTGTCTCAGTACTACGATAATGCCTAACACATTAAATACCGCACTTTGTGTTGCATGAAGATTTTTTTTTTTAATAGCCTATTATATGTCCCACTAATAAAACTACTTTTAATGACTAAAAACCCACTCCTGATCCTTCGTGGTCTTTCATACCGGGGCCGAAACTTCCTTTCAGAAATCGATCCTTGGCCAGTAGGTTTCGACCCTGCTGCGCCTCTACGGTTTGCTGACAACTCCTTGAATTTTGGTAAAATCATAAAATAAATCTTGTATCAAATTTCATGTGCCTAGTCCTTGTAGTTTCGTCTGAGTGTTGATACGTCACTCAGTCAACATCTTTATACTGATTTACAGATTTATAAAACTGCCAAATAAAATACACCGGCGTACATTTTATAAGCGGCCACGTCACTTGTACATCGGCATCGTCTCGTGAAACTTACCTTCTTGCTACCGTTGCATACTTAATGTTCCGCGCCTGGCAACTTTCTCACGAAAACCTATGAATACCCCATTATAATAGGGAATGAAAAGGGGTTGATGTATTCATGGAAAGTTTAACTTAAAAGAGTCTTCAGTCCCTCACTCTCCAAAAAATAACAACTTACACACACTTTCAAAGGAATACTTTAAATGTTTAGAAGGCGAAATGCTTTTCAAGATTTTAAACATTGCGGACGGTGATCAATGGGTAACTTGACGTCCGGTGAGAATGAAGCCTAAGTCCCGAATCAATGTCAGCAAGATCCGTGCCTGCTAGGGCTATGAGATTGTCAGAAGAAGTTTAAAGGCAACTGAAGGCGTTTTGGTCAGTAAAAGTATCACTCCGCCAGACCAGGTGGAGTCATTTAATACTGTCAGTGCTTGACTAATGGTAAGCAGTGCTATTATCGGCGATGGTGATGCGCACTAGTTTATTAAGAGCCAATTCATTCTAGTCTTGAGGATATCTAAGTTATAATCGGACAGGAAGACCGCAGCTAACTAATTCTCCACAAAAAAAGGATTTTTAACGTCGAGAATGCCCTAATTTTACAACTGACGAATCATTATAGAATAAAGTAAGCCCTACCCAAATGATAACGAAAACAGCCGAGTTCACGAACAAACTTAATAATGTCCATTCTGTATATAATTTCGTACAGATTATTTCCCTATTACAGGAAATTGAATTAAGTGCTGCAAACGTATGGTAGACGCTGCAAACAGTGACCCTTGTTACAAAAGCATAAGGTTGATATTTCTTTGAGCAGCTCTGCCTGTAAGTTAGCAGAGTCGGCCGCGCACGCTGGGGTCAGTGAATTCGGATATCAAATATGCAACTTCGTAGATTCTCCCAAACCACTTATGCCAATTGCAAATGTTGAAAATGTTGCAACGTTCCCGAAAGTTGTAATAGTTGGAGCAATATGTTCTGAAGACAAGTTAATAAAACATGATTTGACAATATTTTAATGTACGTCTGGCATTTTAGAGATCTGTTCTGGGACAGGTAGACGCCTAACACTGCAATTTCCCCGAACCGTGCTGCAACGCAACCATGTCTCCGACGGAATCACCTAGTTTTTTTTTTTTTAAACCTATTTGAAAATTAATACAACAATAATAATATTTGACAATATCAGAACTTCTTCAAAGTACTATGAGTGCTTTCATTTCAAACTGGGTATTAAAACTTAAGAAGGTAAGCAGTGACGCAATCGTTTATGGTGAGCCGCTCTAGTTTCTATTTTTATTGTTGAGCAGTTAGCAACGTCTCATAGAGTCCCTAAATCTTGTTCACGCGCCGGTTACACCTAGCGTAGTCACTAGTGCGAATAAAAAGCATTTAGCATGCACTCTTCAACCACACAGTGAAATTAACCACGGCAAAGTGTGGTGTAATTACGTACCGTAAGTCCCTGATACTATATAAAGTGTTACACGTGTTGCCTACTTACTTAGCTCAGAGTTAAACGTCTGTGTAGAATTGAGATGGGAAAAGCAAGGTTTTTTTTGATGGTGGGCAAAAATCATCCAATGACGAATCCTGCCCTTGGAACGGGAACAGTGTCTCTCTCTGATTAAACACCACACTCCGTTCCTTCTTTGCTGGGACCAAGCCTTCCTTTCAGAAAGAGACCGTGGGCCCCAGTAGGATTAGACCCTTCGGCAGAGTCCCTAAGATTTTGCTGACAACTCCTTGAGGCGCGCGGGAACAGTGCGCGCCGTTGACGACTTGGGTTTTGTCAGGACTATAGTTAGGACTGTTAACCGACAACCGGACGGGGAAAAACAAGGTTCGGAACGGAACCTGGAACCCTACAACAACTAAAGACAGCAGTAGCTCTTAGCATAGATCGACCCTACAGGCCGTCTATGTATGCTAGTTTTTTTACCAGACAGCGACTTACCCATTGCTCATTGAAGCCCGTGCCCACAGTAGTAAGAATTCCTCCCGCGACTCCCAACGCCTGGAGCGTCTCCTTAGAAAAGCGACCGTCTCCGATTCTCCCTCGCTCCAGACGATAGCCTGAACTATGTATGCTCTAGCGTCTTCCGAGAGATACAAATAATGATGACAACCAGGCTTTTCTTCCGAACTGTCTGGTAAAGGTCTACGACAGGTGGAAAATAAAGATGCTGTGACGCTCATTAGTCACCCTTCTTAAAGAGGGAACTAACCTCACCGATTATGCTCCGCCCAAGAGTACAAAAATACGGTGATGATACGCTCAACAAGCCCGTTATACACTGGTATACGCTGTTAATACATTTAAGTATACACAGTGGTCCATTTTGGTTTAATCCTACATGGATTTGTTGATTCTTTTGTTATGTACAGAAAAATACATCTTTCCGTGCTTAATACGCTCCTGATGTGGTTGTTGTCATGTTATGGTTTTTTTAAAATAACATCACATCATCATCATCACAACATCAGAATAATACCATCACATTCACGTACAACATACACATATAACTATTGCCGGCGAATCAATCTCCTCTGCATTGAGGAAGCCATCTACATGGGAGTTTAGAAACGGATGTGCAACATCGATATGTGCTTTTGAATAAAATCTAGCTGAGCCTCGTTTTTCATTCGCCTCTACTCGCAAACTATTCAATTCGAAACCTCTATACAAACAGATTTTGACTCTAAAAAAAACTGGTTTTTAACAAAATAAACAGACATGCTGGTTTCGAAGTCTTTATTACTTTTGTTTTAGTTTAATATGCAAAGAACGACATTTCAATGTTATCGGGAATCTTACGGCCAGTTTCAGCAGCCCTTAATCCAAAGGGTATCTAACTGTAGGAACAGATGGCTTTTAAGTCAGTAATAGTCTGATTCTCCCTCTCGAGCGACCTAGAACGCGAGAAATCATTTCTTCTCAATTAACAACAACTCCTTCCGCGGTGTATTTCGATAATTTGCAACACAAATTTTAATAAATAAATAATGCTAATTAGTAGCTGTTGAAAATTCAGTCAACCGATATTTGAGCAGGCTCGTACCGACGGGTTCCACGCGATTGTTTGTAAGAAAAGCGAAAAATTGTTGCAACACCATGCTGAGAACTGTTGCGCGCGCTGTGCTGAGCTGTGCTGTCTGTGGCCGATTATAAAATGTATTGTGTAAGGGGTTTACTACGCCAAATCGAATAACAAATAGTCGAATATCAATTGATCGACCACTATAAATCGAACGTCAAAAAACTCGAACGTTCATAATATCGAATGGTTATTAAATCGAACATTCAATACATCGCACACTTAATCACATCGAGTGTTCAAAATATCGAATGTTTGTTTGATCGAGCGTTCAACGTATCGCCTATTCATTCTATCGAAAGATCAATATATATAAAAGAATACAAGAAAAACACAAAATTTACTAATAAATCACATTTTGATCTTTGATTATTATCCCTATGTGCAATAGGTGATTTTTACTAAACATATTGCACTAGACAATAAGGTATTTATTAAGCTACTAACACTATAATAATATGAGTCTGTGTCCGAAATAAAATAAATTCTACTCTACATATTGTATTACCGTTGCGCTAGATTCACAATTCGTCACAATCGTTCGTTTAAAAAATTGGACCAGCATAGTAATAAAGTAATCAGTATTTTTTAAAACTGTTCATAATTTCTTTTCATAGCGAAGGACAAAAAGTTTGCTATGGGTATTGTTGGTGGTCGATCATTTCATCATCATTTTGTTATGACTAAACATTATGTATTGAATTGGGACTCGTCATCTCGAATGAGTTAAGTCATCGTTTTTGTCAAATATTGGTATTAAACTCGTCTTGTTGCTGTTGTCTATATCTATACATATAATAAAACAGTAACGAAAAAAAAACTGTACATTGAGAATTTTCTGGAAAAAATAAGTGGGTTTTGTTAGAAAAACGTAACTGATGACAAAAAGTGACTTTTTAGAATTTTTGTCTGTTTGTCTGTTTGTCTGTTTTTCTGTGCCTATGGTAAGGGTTGGCGCTTAAACTACTGGATAGATTGAATTGAAATTCAGCAAAAATGTTTTTTGTAAACCAAGGATGGCTTTAGGCTACATATTATCACGACGTAAGTTATGGGAGGTAAGCAATATTGAATTTAAATGGTGCAATGGATGCAAGGGTGTAACTTTTTTTTCCGTGGGCCAAGCGACTCGAAACTTTGCACAAACATTACCCTAAATTAGTTATCAAGGATGCCATATTTATTTTTTCAGTAGTACCCCCAGTGCAAGATTTAGGGGATGTTAAAGTTTGTATGGGAGAATCTTATTCCTTGGGTTAATTAACTTGAAACTTGGCACGTAAACTTATTTATGTAAATAATAAATATTCCCATTATTCATTTTTCAAAACTACGTAATTTGGACAAAAAAACATAGTTTAATGAATATTAGTAGTATAAAGACATATTTAAAAAAGCGCCATATATGAGATTACACAAAAATCAAGACAAGTTACATTTTGACACATTTTGGAAATTAATAATTTAAATTTGACCATGTTGGCAAGGTTAGCAGTTAGTAATTCTTAAAATTCATAGGGTAAATACGCCATACGTCGGCCCCCCCACAAACTTCGGCCGTCTGCACATTTTCAGCTTGCGTTCCTTTAAAACGTAATAAAGTGGCAAGAATGCCACCCTAATTGCAACCTTAGTTCAAACTATATATGTACAAACCGTTACTATCCCATTACGTCGCTCACTCTTCGCGTACTGAGCGTCAGCAGCGATTGCGCCGTCGAAGCGTCATGTCCATATTAAAAGTACCTTACTTGCTGTGAATACTCACATTTCGGGGATTGATATTAGAACGGTAAGACATTCCTTTTTTTTTGTTTTAAGCTTTCTTATTAGTAATAAGTGATTTTTACTATATTTTGAGATAGTTTTTCCAATGTTTTACGTATTGTTTTAAAGGAAAAATAGGAGGCCGCCAATAGAATACCAATTTTGAGTTAAAACCGAATTCTCGGCCGTGGCCGACTTAATGTAAATGCAGTCTGTTTTAAAAATTCCAATTGTAGTAATTCCATTGGCTCCATATGAGAATTTGCAACGCATATAGACCAATAAATCTATTTTACGTTTAATCGCCAAATGGCGGCCAGGGTGATATTAGTTAAATCTCGAGAAATAATGGACACGAAATAGGGGCCGGCTTTAGAAATATTAAAGATCGTAAAGTCGACCAGCCTCAAATTCGAGCGCCACTATACAGGCTGATTACTTTTTTATTTTCTCAAAGTTAAATATTAAATTTATTAATATTATAAAGACGAAGAAGAAATAGTAGGAGTCGATAATATTATTAATAACCTCTCTATAATTCAAAGTTATCACGAGTTCCCTACAAAATCTCTTTATATTTCGAACTAAATCAATACATTTGTTTTTTTGTTTGTGGGAGGTAATCCCATAAGACTGAAGAGATTACGACTTTTTTAATTCATGACAAACACATTTATAATTACCATAGCATAATAATGTTTAAGTAACCTTTATTTTATTATTTACCGACAAAACAATCACTTTTAAATTATTACAGTTTTTTTTTATTTGATGTTTCTATTTTATTTTTTATAATTATAATATATAACATTGTTTAAAGCAAATAGAAAAATACTTTACCTGGTAAGTATTAAACAAATACGATTAATAATGTAGGCATACCTACTTAGTGAGACTCCTGCCAAAATAAATCATATTAATAATATTTGTCAGTTTTAATTTACAACACCCTATACCCGGCCGACATTTGGGAAAAACGCGACCGACTATGGGCCATGAATGGCCGACTTTAGGAATTTTTCGTTCTCGACGCATTTAAACCTTAGTACTTTTTCCTTGTAGTAGAAATGTTATCCTTATGCCCTTAAACATGAAATACATATAACAAACTATCAAAAAGCGCATCACAAGCATTTTTATGTTGCAAATTGATGGTACCAGAGCCATCCCAATATAGAAAAACCGTTAGGGGGCCGACATTTAGCGTATTTACCCTAGATGGTAATGCGCAATTTCTTTATAAAAGTTGTATCGTATAATTCGTTTTGACAAATTAAGTTCCAAAAAACCCTCAAAATCTCACGACATAGGTCGTGTTCAAGATTTCATAGTCTCTTACTGCGCGGTCGAATTTACTCACAACTGGGAATTAGAAATGAAAAAAAAAACAAGCCCAAACAGAGCAAATGTTACTTATTTATTTTTAGGGAAATATCTTAGGTAGTGGTCGGTTCGTTTTACGAAAAAATGTGGGATAATATTTAATACTTACATAATTTTAAAAACTATTTTTTATTTTCATCTCTTTAATGGTGAAACGGCGTTCTCCATGTTTGTATGAAATGTCTTATTCTTATTCCAACGGTCTAACGGATTTATTTTGCAACGCAACCTAATCTTAAATAACGTTTTAATGTTATTTATATACGTACAACGACATCTACTGACTCAAATTAGTACAAACGAAAACAAGAATTACATTAACAAAATAATATTATTTTTACCTTTCGACGACCGTAATTACAGACACAATTAAACGACAACAGTTGTATGGAAATTTGTAGACACTTGGGACTTGACTAAAGAGTTTTACGAATAATCTATACATATAGGTAATTATAATAAAATCGTAGGAAACTCAAAACTGTTCACTATATATTTTTTTAAAAGAATACTTGGGCAGTGATCTACAATCGATATCGAAGCTAAAAATATAGTTTTTAGAATTTTTGTCTGTATGTATGTCCAGGCTAAACTCAAAAACTTACTTGGATATATATTTATATATAAACATACTGCATGGATTATCTTGAAATTTTGCTTGAATAAAGGATGGGCCAACATATAGGCTACATATTATCACGCTATCACCTACAGGGGAGGAGTTGCGAATACTTATTTTTCTTACGCATTCTGTTACAGTGTATCTAACGACGCGTCGAAGCATATTTAAATGTTGTTTTTGAGTAAGCCATACTATTATACTATATACTATAAAAACTGCGCTATTTAAGTAACTTGGGCAGAGAAACATAGTCAAATGTAGTAGCATATAGAAAATTTTAAAACAGCGCCATCTATTTGATTTCATAAGAATCAAATTCTTCCTAAACGTGGAATCGTATATTATTTATTTTTTACTATAAGCTTTATTGTACACCTCATAATGTGGACAGGATATACAAATACAAATCGCACAGGGCAATATATAGGGCAGGGTATAGTTCGTTTTGAAAAATTCAAGTTGCAAAAAAGCCTCAAAGAAGATTTTCTGCGAGCTTTGAGGCGTGCTACTGGAGACTGGAGATCGTGTGCTGAACACCTGTCTCAGTTCAGTTCAAGATGTGGACATTTTTATCGGCGGCAATCCACTGATCTAATATAGATTACTAGCTCCCCAATCATCACCGCATCAAGACTATGGAAATAGAGAGTATAACGCTGAGACAGAGTTCTCTTCAGAGCAAAAATAAAAATTTATGACACCGTCCTTGAAAGCGTTGTGCTAAACCAGGGCAAAATGTTTCTCTTGGGTTGCTCCTGTTGGAACAAAAAAAACATGGCATACTTGCAGAGGTCAGGAGGCAAGGCTTGCTATTGCTGTCACGTCGTTGGGAATCGCTGCCACACTGCTTCCGGGTGGCAAGACAGCACATGCCATGTTCTTTGTGGTGTGTCACGTAACAGCGATAAGGGACATGTGCTTAAAGATTGCTCTTTGATCGTATGGGATGAGCGTACGATGGCCAATAGGAAGGCAGTTGAGGCCGAGGACAGAACCCTGCAGGACATCCGCGGGAACGAACATTTCATGGGCGGTGTGATAGTGTCATAGTTTGTTCAGTAGTGATTTCGGGCAAACGCTTCCCGTTCGCTACGTTGAAACCTTGGCTTCGACCCTGCTGAGCTCCTACAGTTACTGCTTAGCAGTAGTACTGCTTGAGGCGCAGGGAACAGTGCGCGCCGTCGATGACTTAGGCCCGGTCCCGACTGTTATCGAATGAGTGGACAGAGAGCTACCCATTGCTCGCATAGCATTACTGCTTCGTAGAAGGATGCGACCGCCTGCCACTCTTCTTCGCTCCGGATCATGGCCTCTGCCAAAGTCCGCTGAAAGTCAAAGCCCACTGCGTTAGAGCGTTAGCCAGCTTAGAAGAATTCATTCGCTGTGTGTACGGGGACATCAGTCGTTTACCGCACCAGCAGAATTTCTTGGGTATGTGAGCGGGACATTTTGACGTCCAAAAATGATCAGGCTGCAGCAATTACATTCTCTAGGAAATTGAGAGAAATGCAGTGATCTATACCTCAATAAACACTGTCGTCGAGCAAAATGACGCCACACATTATCCCGTGGAATTTTTGAACTCCCAGCCAGCAAGTGGACTTCAAGCGCAAGCTAAAAGTCGGAATCCCGATTATGAATTTTCGGAACCTATCTCCTCCAAAGTGGTGTAATGAGACCCGTCTTAAAGTCATCTCGCTGCACAGACACACCATTGAAGCAAAAATTCTTATTGGTTGTAGCGTAGGCGAGACAGTATTTATACCTCAAACTTCCCGTTCCAGTTCAAGCGCGTACAGTTCCCCGTGAGTGTTTGCTTCGCGATGACCATCAATAAGTCGCAGGGGCAAACACTGAGTGCAGCGGGTGTCAACTTCAGGATGAGTTGTCTCTTACGCGAGTAACTCTATGTCGCTTGCTGCCACGCCACCAGTCCTGACTCTCTTTACATTTTGGCTCTTGGCAGCATAACTACCATCGTAGTGTGGTGGCGAAGTAGTAAAGGCTCCGACTTACAAGTTGTAGGTCTGTCGTTCAAACCCAGCCAGGCGCATTACTTTGTTTATTGTATTTTAAAACCACTGCTCAACGGTTAAGGAAAACATCATGAGGAAACTGTGACTGTGAATGTCTTAGAACCAAAAATTCGAAGATATTATTGTGTCATCCACCAAACCGTATTGGACTCGCGTGGTGGATTATGGCCCATTCCCTCTCCTAGAAAGGAGGTCTGTGTCCCTGCAACGGGAACTTTATAAGGCTGATGCAATGCTATTTTAAAAGTTGTTTACTAATAATGCTATACCATTTGATATACACTGATCATACATTGCCATCTTAGGTTTTTTTGGTGCTGTAGAGCCTTCACGCAGACAACGTCGCGGGCAGCAGCTAGTCTTTTATAAATGTTAGTTTCTTCATACCTAGTTGTCAATTGTACATGATGCAGTCCAATAAATTATTATTATTTTAATTGGGTAAGTACCTATTGTCTGTAAGCTAGCTCTGTATAACAAATTACGAACGAAAATTATCGTACAGAAACTGTTGCTTTGTATTTTCAAAATTGTGCTTTTGGGTACAAATCACACTACATTGTCCTCTCATATCTATTAATATTATCATGTAGAAATATTGTTCAAACATTTTTTCGTCTCGAGACGTCGCCGAGATTCCGAACCCGATTTCCGGCCACTGTAGGCGCGGGCTTGTGAATGGCGAGCAATGGGTTGCGCCGTCCAATCGTCTGGTAACCGTCCAGACCAAGCCCAGTCGTCGACGGCGCACTATGGAAAATCGTAGAACAACTGCTGATTAAAAATGAGTTTTGTCAATGTCGCTACTAGCATACTTTATTTATTTTACTCAATAGTTTAAGGACCAAACTAGAATATAATATCAAAAAATTATACATATTATTTGAAATGTTTATTTTACAACTCTACAAACTTGATATTTTTGACGGACGTCCATGTTAAGCCCGTTCATTTCATCACTTTCAAATTGATTTTGTCGTACAGGAAAAGGTATAATCTACACTAATATAATAAAGAGGTAAAGTTTGTTTTTTTGTTTTTATGTTTTTTTGTTTGTAGGGGGTAATCTCTGGAACTACTGATCCGATTTTAAAAATTTCAGCAACAATAGAAAGCTGCTTTACTCCTGAGTGACATAGGCTATATTTTATGTACGCGGGCGAAGCCGCGGGCAAAAGCTAGTGTATTATATATTTCTGGGAACCCCGTCTTTTGAAGAATATGAAACACCTATTGTGTATTTAATATTATATAACGTTTACCTTAAAATAATTGCAACATGGTAAAAAAAGTTTATTTAAAGTTCATCGAGACTTTTAACAGTTACCCATGTTTACCCATGCTTTACATTTAATGTTGATTTGTAGCCTAGCTATCCATAAACATGATCAAATAAAAAAAAGTTGCGATAATTGCGATTTTCGGAGTAATTTGTAAAAATGTGATAAAAGTCAGGAAACAGAAAACCGCTCGCTATCTACCTATTGCGGTTTGAAATGTTCCTGTTTACATCAATAGTTTGCTGTAAGTTTTGTAATTTATCATTGATATTAGGATGTCTTATCTTTTTTGCACTCATATTGCGTGTGAAAATATTAATCAACAAAATGCACACTATCCTCATATTTCATATAGTATACATATAAACAGTGTTTTCATTTCATTTTAATTACAGTTTAGTGGTGAATTAGAAGAAGAAGAAGTGTAATTGTTACCAACACAATATAATTACGTGTTTTGTTAACTCTTCAAAATGTCTACTTTCAAGTGTTCTAAACGTGAAATAATACTTTCGTATATCGAAGGAGGAAAATCGTTGGAGGCATTATCAACCGTTTTAAAAGAAAATTATCATGTATCTGAAGACAACTTATGTTTCATCCTCAGTGATTTTCAGAGACATATTATTCCCACTTTTAATAGACGATGAACAGAAGCTTCACGGAAAAAGGATTTATTTTTAACGAAAAACAGTAACTGGTTGGAATCAGAATATTCAGTAAATTTACCGAACTCTGAAGACGTTACAACCGTCTCCACACCATCTACTTCTTCTGGAAAACGTGGGAGACCGTGCGTATCTTATCCAGACTTGTCAGAATCCAGTAAGAGAAGAAAAAATCTAATGTTACTTAATGAATATGGATTTGAAAACGTCTATAATGCATATTTCAAGGGTTACGTTCAATAGGAGAAAGAACAGAAACGAATCTTGTGGAAACATTAAGGTTTGCTGACAGTGAAAATAAGACCTTATTCTCGAGTCTCATAGAAGATGCAAGGCAGACAAAAAATTTAACGGATGAAGAAGCATTGAGCATGTTTATTGACTTGGATTTAACAAAAGCACAATATTTGTACTTGAGAAATGTAACGAATGAACGAAAATGTTTTGTAAAAAAAATATATAAAATAATAAATATTATTATTTAAATTGATATATATTTTAATGTACTATATGATATTAGGTTTTCGTAAACATTAAAATAATAGTATACATTGTTAAAAAATAAATATTGGACATTATTTATAATTTTGAATTTGTTTTATTTTTTAATGTAAGGTTTTACATTCAATCATAATAAATTATATTACATTTGAAGCCATATACACTATTCTATATCTGTGCAAAATTTTAGAATATAGTCTTTAGAAATAAAAAAGTTATTGATTTTTTATCAGAAACAGACCTTTATTTTCCATAGTGCGGCGCGTACTGTTCCCGCGCACCACAAAGAGTTGTTAGCAAACCGTAGGGACCCTGCAGAAGGGTCGAAGCCAACTGGGGCCAAGGACACTGACACTGTTTTCCACTCCGCCCAAGGGCGGGATTTGTCATTGGGTGATTTTTACCTACCATAAAAAAAACCGTGGATATTTTTGCCAGTTCTTTTCCACAGGAATTTTTTTTTAATTTGGTCAAAAATCATCCAATGACGAATCCCGCTCTTGGGTGGTGCGGGAAATAGTGTCAGACTCTTACTGACTCTTATTGACTAAGCACCCTACCCCGTTCTTTCTCTACCAACCAAGCCAAGCCTTCCTTTCATAAAGAGACCCTGGGCTCCAGTAAGCTTCGACCCTTTTGCAGAGCTCGCCGTTGACGACTTTGCTTGGTCCTGACTGTTACCAGACGACCGAACGGCGAGCCACCCATTGCTCGCCGTTCCGCAGGAAACTGCCAATTCGAACCGTGCGTTAGCTTCTGACGTTTTATAAGTGCCCATAATTTTGAGTTTGAATTTGAAAAGGTTTTTTCTATCAATCCTCTGATTCAAAGACTTATAAATATAAATTACAGAATGATTGCACACGATACACAGCAATTTTTAAATGCTAATTATTAGTTTTTAATGGATATTTATTCATTTTATAACTACATATATACATATAAATAAAAAAAATAAAACCCTTAAAACTTAAACTTACCTAAAATACCTAACCTAATCTACTAAAGCGTCGAAAAACTTTTATCTTGGGCAGAGAATAAGCACTGCCATACAGCGTGGCAATGCTGCCAGCCTTTTGGGAACTTTACCAGTCGACAGCGATGCGGAAGAGTTTTTCAATGCTAATTGCAAGTCATGACCCCTTATTCGAGCAGATTTATAATTTAGACGTAGATTTATTCTCTCTCTCGTTACTATAATGATTTAATATTATGCCCATAAAATGTGCTAACAGATTTTTAAGTCTTAATTTTTATAGGCACCGAAATGACTTTTGGATAAAGCTTATTAAATATCTTATTTTATCTAGATCTACACTAATATAATAAAGAGGTAAAGTTTGTTTTTTTGTTTGTAGGAGGCAATCTCTGGAACTGCTGGTTGATTGGAAACATTTTAACAACTATAGAAAGCTGCTTTACTCCTGAGTGACATAGGCTATATTTTATGTATGCGGGCGAAGCCGCTGACAAAAGCTAGTAAATAAATAAATACGATAGACCAGTTAATTATGGACCAAGAGCTGTGATATTTCAGGTCAGCTATTTCTAAAGCAGCTGGCATAGAGACAAGCTGTGACTTGAACTCTTGTGGGACTAAACACTACGGTATTCTAAATCTGCTATAGTTAAAATTATCAAGACTAGCCAAATGTAAAACCACACGAAATAGAGATATAGCATGAGCAAGGTCTACAAAAGCAATCTAAAACAAATTTTGATTTAATATCATGATTAATAGGATCACCTCTAAAGGTACGTAGGGACTCTGCAAAAGGGTTGAAGCCTACTGGGGCCCAGGGTCTCTTTCTGAAAGGAAGGCTTGGGCACAGTGTGAAGAGCAAAGAAACTGGGTGGGGTGTTTAGTTAGTAAGAGTCTGACACTGTTTTCCGCTCAGCCCAAGAGCAGGATTCGTCTTTGGATAATTTTTGCCCACCATAAAAAAATACCTCTAAAAGTAGATTTTTTATTTATCAAAGAATTTATTTAGATAAGTATGAAAACAAGAAAAATAGAAACACTCAAGTATTTAAAACTACATTTAAATAAAGACAATTATTTCCAGCTGAATGTGGTGTCACAATACTTTTCCACATCGCTGTCGACTGGAAGTGTGCTCAAAAGTGTAATAGTCATAATAATATTAGTCTGTAATAATATAAGCATATTTCAATCAGAATCTGCAGTACCAAAATTGCACACCACTTTTTCAGTGTACAGATGCAAAATTTTCGATATTAAAACTCTTGTCATCTACAATACGAACGTACAACTTCACCTAATCAACATAGAACAAACAACAGAAGCAAGAAGCCTCGTTTGCGCCCCCAGGGTGAAGTGAAGTGACCTAAAAGCTAACGTCTAACGTCTGGCGCCTTTTAACTCGCTCGCTTTCGAAATAGACACCTTCGTTGCTGTCTCGTAAAACGAATGCCGATGCCAGAGAGGATGGTTTTAACTGCATCAACTAGCTTTACGACTGCTATTGTTATTCTTCCTTGTGGATTAAAGAAATATGGTTTAAACTTGCAGAGTTTAATACAGACAAGTGCGAAGTGGGAAATCTTTAGTTTTTAGTACTTTTGCTCCTGTAAGTGGCTTCATCTTTTATTGACTGGCCTTTTAGTCTAGTAGTTAGTGACCCTGACTGCTACGCCGGAGGCCGTGGGTTGATTTCCCGCCCAGGATAAATGTTTGTGTGATGAGCATGATCATTTGTTCTGTGTCTGGGTGTAATTTATCTATAATATGTATGTATTTAGAAATATATAAGTATGTTTATCAGTTGTCTAATGGCTACAACGAAAAAGTTCTAAACAAAATCCTAAAAAATCGCTTTGACACTGCGTAAAATTTGTTTCTTATAGACAAGGTTATGGGTTTCAACTTAATCCAAATTTCTTTTTGATGGAATTTTTTTGGGAAACTTATCAGTAACAGACAAATTTTAATAAGAACGGAAGAGATCCCGGTTAATCCCTTGCCGCTTTTTAACAGGAATTTAAAAAAGGTTCCGCTATCTAAGATTGGAGCAAAAGTAGAATATTGAAATACCGGTAATGTTCAAATCAAAACGGCCGGATTATAAAAAAAGACTGTAGTTCTACACTCTGCTGGTTTATTCAACGTAAGCGTTGACACTGTCCGTCGTATTCTTCATAGTGAAGGACCAAATAAGCGTGCTCCAGATGCGTTTGAGGTTCATTGTTTACAAATATAAGAGAGTATTCGTGGTTCAGATTTGTGTATAAATTTAAATGATTCAATGCGTTCCCGAATGCAATCTGTCATTGACCAAAATGGTGATTATACGATTTACTTAATTAATATTATTTACTCAGTACTTCTTCTCTGTAGCTCGTTATATGTGTTTGACTAGATACCCATCGTTAAAATAACCTAAAAACAGTTATGAATACTTCACGTAAAACACAACATTTTTTTTTATGTCGCCCACTATTTGATGTTTTTCTTTTAATCCTTTTGACCTTTGTGATAAAATTATTTGGCTTCTTATTTGGTTTTGTTAAGGTTGAAGCTTCAATCCTCTTTCCATTTATGGAAACGAATATTTAAGCTATGGCCTCAATAAATATAATGATAATTAAAATAAATATTATTATTATTTAAATAAATTATATGTAATGTTATTTGTTGATCAATAAACAGACTGATAATTTAAAATAATAAACTGTAAGAAATAAACATATTTTTTAATAGTGCCTTTTTATTTTGGTGAGCCAGTTTATTTGCTTTTTCTCTCTGTATAGTACTTGAACTATAAAACAAAGAATTACTTTTCTTTGTTAGTTTTGATCCAATATTCCTACGGCTTTCTTTTGTTTATTATTCATAACAAAATTCACAAAACGTCATATTACGTGGGGTTTGAACTCAGGCTCACTGATTCACAGATCGACACTGCTAAACCATTAGGCCATCATGTAACTTATATTTTTGAACGAAATTATGAACTACAATCAGTTTTTGAAGGCAATGATGACTCATGTGTCTATTTTTCGTCAAATAAACGTCAAGTTTATGCTTTGTGAGATTGCGTTAGGTCGCCACTTAACTGTAACGATACCAACGCCATCTAGTTTAATATTAGAAAACTTGAGCTCTTCGGTACTTTGCTAACGTGCAAAGGAATATAGATACTAAGGTACCCAGGCACTTTTGCAGTTGCCTTTACATACATAATGCTCGTTCTCATTCTCTTTCACCCTCTCGTTCTCGTCCACATTCTCATGACCCATGTCATTGTCAACACATTGACACATTGTCAATTGGAAAACCTTATACCTGTGGCCCTAGTGAAAAGGGATCTAAGTCCAAAAATGCAACTTTACAGGAGAAGCAAAAAACACTCAGTGCGCTTCAAACTGGTGTTTGACCTCGTGTGTCATTTAAACCGCTAGTATTCGTGCCCATATATTAAATTATTATATAATATTTTTATTATATTAGTGTTTTATAATTTATTTATGTTTGTTTTCTTTTCGATTCAGGTGCACAGCTAGGCATCGCGATGAAATGGTGGGGCGATGGCGTGGGGCGCTCAGCGTCGGCGCACCTGTCGCGCGTGGGGCGCATGCGGCGCGCACTGCTGCTGCTGGCGGCGGCGGCGTGCACGGCGGCTGCGCTGCTCTACTGGCGCCAGCAGTCCGACGACGCCGCGCGCCGCCCGCTGCACGCGCTCTATACGTATGTACTGCTCACTAACACCTACTGCTATACTTTATATTAACTAAAAAGCTAAGCTTTTTTTATGTTTTTGTGCTCACACCATTTTTTATGTACTACACAACGTCTATACGTGAGAACTTGTAATTGGCTTTCTAATGATTATGGTTTCCTATTTTAGTCTGTTTTTATTAGCTGTAAGTTCTCCATGTACTAAATAAAGCAATAAATAAAATGTAATGTTATCGATAACAACATTTTAATCTGATTTTACGCTAGATGGCCTCATTTCGCGCTTCACGCGATTTTTATTCTGAACTATCCAAGCACTTTTACAGTTGATAGTACCTATATATTATTTTTATATATTAGAAACTAGCTGTGCCCGCGACTTCGTCCGCGTGGAATAGTTATTTTGGGTATCATATTTATTTTTGCAAACAACCTCTTCAGCTTTATAAATTATAGCTGTTACCTACGACTTTGCCCGTGTCAATTTCTGTTATTATTATTTTTTTCGACAATTTAATTTTTAAAAGAACATAATTATCTAAAACTACTTCATAGAGCTACACCCCCCCTTGGGCATGCCATAATCTCGGCGGTAAGTCAAACAGGGGTTTTTGAGGTGTGGTTGGATAGACATCATGGTGTCCTCACTTCCGCATGACGCAGTTTCTCACCAAACATGGCAAGTTCAGGAGATTCCTGCGCCGGATTCTTGCAGAAGAGACGCCCAGGTGTCGCCACTGTGTGGCCAGCCCGAAGCACATGGTGGAAGTGTGCCCCGCTTGAGAAGAGCACAACTGTGTCCTCGTGGGGGTGATCGGCGGCGACGACCTCTCGCGCCGGGCCTTGATTCAGGCCATGGTCCGCAGCGAAGAAGAATCGCAAGCGGTCGCCTCCTTCTGCGAAGCAGTACCTAATGCTCGTAAAGGAGGAGGCCGACTGCATAAGGCAAGGGCAACAGTAGACGCTGACTTACGGACGGTGAGCAATGGGTAGCTCGCCTTCCGGTTGTCTGGTAACAGTCCAGACCGAGACCAAGTCGTCGACGGCGTGCACTGCTCCCGCGCGCCTCAAGGTGTTATCAGCAAACTGTGGGGCCCTTCAGGGTCGAAGCCTCCTGTAGCCGAGGGTTGGTGCGAAAGCGTTATACCGGGGTTCTGGGATTATTCCCAGAGAAACCAGCCTTATGGCAAGGGAGGAACGGGGTAGGTTGTTTAGTCAGTAAGAGTCTGACACTGTTTCCCGCTCCGTCCAAGAGCGGGATTCGTCATTGGATGATTTTTACCTACCATTAAAAAAACCCCTCCACGCCGCCCGCAAGCAACCCTTCTCCTCGCCCGCCGGCCAGGCGCAGCGTCATATTTTGCAGGAGTTATTTTAAAATTGTAATATCTTCTAAGACGTCCATTGAAAATAAGTGATGTCAAAGACAATTTTGTTCACAATTACATACTTTTAATCAACATCACATTTATTTGGATAAAGTATAATATTATTATGTTGATACAACTCTAACAAATAATTGGTAATAATGCATTAATTTCGGCCAGATTTGATTTCCATAAAAACGGTTCTAGTGAGTTAATCTTAAAAGATAGACATATACTGTCGCGGATATTTTTTTAGATCATTTTAAGAGGAATAATTCTTTCATACATATTTTTTTGGTATCTTGAACCGTTTTCGCAGCGCACGCAACGGAAGCCCTCAAAGATGAATAATTTTCCCCGTTTTTTTCCACATTTTCCGTTGTTTCTTCGCTTCTATTAGTCGCAGCGTGATGTTATATAGCCTAAAGCCTTCCTCGATAAATGATCTATTCAACACAAAAAGAATTTTTCAATTCGAACCAGTAGTTCCTGAGATTAGCGCGTTCAAACAAACAAACAAACAAACAAACAAACTCTTCAGCTTTATAATATTAGTATAGATAAGAATGAACCCAGGATGTAGCCCTGAGGCACACCTACCTGAACTGATAACTCGGAAAACTTAGCACCATTATGACCCAGGTATTGGCTCTTATACTGCGCTAAGTCAACTTTAGTTGAAAATGTTACCGATCGCATACACTTTATTGTATAACTTGTGTTTTGAATAAAAAATATCCCTCTAATTTTTACAGGGGTGTAGAACCGCAATGGAGCTGGGTGTGCCGCAACCTGCGCTGCGAGCGCTTGCTGGCCTCGGAGACGTCGACGCTGCAGTCACTGGCCACGTGCAACATGCTGTGCGACTCCACGCAGCTGTGGCCGCAGCCCACCGGGCCCGTGAGCCTCGCCACCGCCGTGCAGCCCGTGCGCGCTGCCGGCTTCTCGCTGCAGGTACTGGCCTCGCCCTCGCGCGACGTCTCCGACCACCTCGCTGAGGCCTTCGAGCTCATGAAGGAGGACATGCGCCAGCTGGAGCGCAGCGCCGAGCCCGAGCGTCGCTCCGCCGACTACGGCGCGCCGCGCGACGTGCTGGTGCGCGTCGCCGTCAACGGCAGCGCCGACCCGCGCATGCGCCTCGACACCGACGAGAGCTACAAGCTCACGCTGCGCCCCTCGCGCAACTCGCTGGTGGCCGACATCACCGCGCACTCCTTCTGCGGCGCCCGCCACGGCTTCGAAACCCTGTCGCAGATTGTCTGGATGGATCCCTACGCCGGCTCCTTGCTCATATTAGAGGCAGCTACAGTGGTGGACGCGCCACGCTTCCCTTACCGCGGTCTTCTACTCGACACTGCGCGCAACTTCTTCCCGACGGGTGAAATATTACGAACAATAGACGCGATGGCCGCGTGCAAGATGAACACGTTCCACTGGCACGTGAGCGACTCGCAGTCGTTCCCGCTGCGCCTGGACAGCGCGCCGCAGCTGGCGCAGCACGGCGCCTACGGGCCCGGCGCCGTGTACTCGCCCGACGACGTGCGCGCCATCGTGCGCCACGCGCGCCTGCGCGGCATCCGCGTGCTGCTGGAGGTCGACGCGCCCGCGCACGTGGGCCGCGCCTGGGGCTGGGGCCCGCAGGCCGGCCTGGGCGCGCTGGCGCACTGCGTGGAGGTGGAGCCCTGGGCCGCCTATTGCGGCGAGCCGCCCTGCGGGCAACTTAACCCGCGGAACCCGCACGTATACGACTTGCTTGAGCGCATCTATGCCGAGATCATTCAGCTGACTGAGGTGGACGACCTGTTCCATCTGGGCGGCGACGAGGTCTCAGAACGATGCTGGGCGCAGCATTTCAACGACACCGACCCCATGGAACTGTGGCTGGAGTTTACGCGACGCGCAATGCAGTCGCTGGAACGCGCTAACGGGGGGCGCATACCCGAGCTGGTGCTGCTGTGGTCGTCGCGCCTGACGCGCTCGCCCTACCTGGAGCGGCTGGACGCGGCGCACGTGGGCGTGCAGGTGTGGGGCTCGTCGCGCTGGCCCGAGTCGCGCGCCGTGCTGGACGCCGGCTTCCGCTCCGTGCTGTCGCACGTGGACGCCTGGTACCTGGACTGCGGCTTCGGGTCGTGGCGCGACAGCTCGGACGGGCACTGCGGGCCCTACCGCTCGTGGCAGCAGATGTACGAGCACCGGCCGTGGACGGAGGAGAGCCCGGGCGCGGCGGCGGCGTGGCGCGTGGAGGGCGGCGCGGCGTGCCAGTGGACGGAGCAGCTGGCGCCGGGCGGGCTGGACGCGCGCGTGTGGCCGCGCGCCGCCGCGCTGGCCGAACGCCTGTGGGCGGACCGCGCGGAGGGCGCGGGCGCCGACGTGTACCTGCGCCTGGACACGCAGCGCGCGCGCCTGCTGGCCCGCGGCGTGCGCGCGGCGCCGCTGTGGCCGCGCTGGTGCAGCCACAACCCGCACGCCTGCCTCTAGCGCCACTAGCTAGTCACTGTACAGCGCTTCTGTTATCGTTTGGCTGGTTCGGTGGCGTGGCCGCGCCGGTACCATACGATGTTGTGTTCACGCCGAGCCCGGGCTCGACCACCAGTTCGTACTCTGTATAAGTAGTTACATAATAAAACGTGTTACATAGCTAGGCTGATGATGTATGTGATAAGAGACTATAACTTATTGAAATGTATTCATTAAGGCGAACATAGATGAAAGTGCTCGTGATAACTATAGAGTCACTCATTTGAATTGAACGCATTTTATAACGTGTTGAGCTTTCTCTTTTATTAATATCGAATCTATAGAAGTTGCTTTGTTTCTGTAATTAATTGTTGTTTTAATAAAATTTAGAGATTTGTCTTTAAACTTTAAGATTGACTATTGAAGTTACTAACTGAAATTACGGATAAGTTTTAAATGTTTGTTTGGTCTAAGTGTCGGAGCTATGTCCCTAAATGTAATGTTAAAACCATGAAAATTGTTTATACTTTGAAATGTAAAGATCTATATGCTGGCTTTAATCTTCTCCTCGAAGTATATGCAAAGACATTTTATTGATTTAATATTTTTAAGAAAAAAATATTAAATTCATATTATTTCTCTCATTATTGTTAGTATGATCAATCTAAAATAAGTTGGGCACACACAAACATACTACATAACTTTTGCGATGAGGTGTCTGAATAGAGAATTAAATGTTAGACCCTGTTTTAAGTTTGACGGAATATCCAAATTAGAAAGGGAATCTATATCAAATTCTGAATCAGATGTAATAATTGTGTATACTGTTGTAATACACAACAATACAATCTAGGAATAGCTATGTGTGTTATTTGAATTATTAAAAAAAAAACGTTTTTAATTCTCCTCTAATTGACACATGCATGCAAAATTTCTACACTATAGGTAACCGGGAAGTGAATCAACCTTCCGACTTTGGTAATTACAGACACAATTAATGAACAATAGGTGTGCGATCGCTCGCTGAACGTTCGCTTGGGGCTCAAAAATTTAATTTACAAGATTTGAGCACAAACATAGGGACAGATGAACTAAATAAAAGTTTGAAAATAGAACGCTAATTGTGCAACAATGTCAAAATCTGTATATAACCAAGACGCCTTCTTTGATAGCTGTTCGGAAGTCACAGCGTAGGCTTTGACGTCACAGACTATGTCGGACTTCTCTTTCATTACACAGCTAACAAAGTTTGCATGCATATTCCCTGTATTGTTTTGATCAAGTTGCTGTAATAACAATCAATTGTTGCTAACGCACAGTCTGTCTAACAACTATTAAGTACTGAATTGTTTAATAATTATGATATAAGTTACTTGATGCTACAAAAATGGAATACCAGTTCTAGAATGTGAATGTTTGCGTTATTTGTGTGCGGTTATTTTAATATAATAACTTGAGATTATTTGTTTTAGTACGTAGGAAATGCTAATCCGGTGTTTCACGTAGGCGAATCAACGCGATTCGAAGCGATGCGGCCGCTTTTTTTATGTGTATGCGAACTCGCCGCTTTCAGCTGCCATCTATATAAATCAAGTCCTGTGTTGTGCGGTCTAGCAGGAATGGTGACCTCTGTACTCGCACCCATGAAGGGATGGTCATGTTACAAGAATATTTTTTTTTTGTTACATTTATCTCGCACCGCTTCACTTCACAATCGCGTTGCATCGCCTACGTAGAACACCAAATTACTTAATATTGAAAATCGAAAACCCACGACGAAAATGAACTACATAAGACCACTGTATAAAACAGGATGCTTAATCGTAGTGTTAATTTACGTACATTTTAAGGCACTTCTAAAAACACTATAAACTCTAAACCTCTCCCTCCCCCCCCCTACTTCTCGTCTCCACTCTCTCTCTGCTTTCTATAAATTTGATCAAAAACAGACAAAACTAAAGGCAACGCTAGAGGAGGAGCTCAAATTCATGTGGTCTCGCTCGCGCTCGACTCCTCAAAATTCGCTCCACAATACAAGAATTTGATCTTGGCTCATGCTGGGCTCCTCAAGAGTAGATTCACCTTAAATCTATATAGTAATGGTCAATACTAATTAAGAAAAGATGTGAATTTTAGTAGATATTGTACTTATAATTGACCGTAAGTGATATAATTTATTACTCTAACATGTACTATCGCGGCCATTTTTATCTGATCACTTAAAAAAAATAGAACACTGCGGGACGGCGCCAAACCTTTGAAGTTTTCGTTTCGAGTGCAAGCAAAAATGAACTTAGCGGTGGTCAGGCGGCAGTGCCGTCGATGGTACCTTTGCATTCTAATAATTTTTGTGGTCATATTCTATTCTAGTACATTTTTGTCGTGGTCTTTCCGCTGAAAGAAAGCACAGAGCACCTACCAGTCTACTGTTTATACAACGTCATAATCAGAATTCAACAATATTTTTACATTTACACATAAAATCGTTATTTTTTCTAATTTAGTTTTGAAACATCATAATTTTAATTTCCTAATGAGATTTTTTTGTACATAAATCAATTATTTTGTATATTACGATCATATTTATGGTTTATTTATTGTGTAGTTTAAGTATAGTTTATCGTTTTAATAGATTTCGATATTTGATTATGAACCCATATTCCGACTGGCTCGTTTACATCTTGTGTGAGGGAAGATCGGCAAGTGCGAACGCTGCGTGTGAGGCGTGTGGTGCCATAATTATCGAACAAGGAGCACCCCCATTTTCAAGATCGTAAATAACGTAACTAATTGTCAAGTACTCATTAGTGCTGTGAATAAATAACTAATCCCAATTAGTTTCATTAATATTTACCTACTTCTAAAACTGGATATAAGAAAGCTTATAAAATAAAAGACAGCCCAGTAGTGGGATAATAAACATTGCCTAATTATAGGAATTTATCATCTGACGCACATAACCAAGCGCAGCGCTCGCACCGCGGCCTTATCAAAATAAAATATACTATCAATGAATGTCATTTCTTAAATTAATTAATAGTAATTTTCTAGAGATGTTCCTTTTATTGGAAACTTTCTTTTGAGTCGAGATAGAAGTTAAATGTAACGCATTGTGTTAATGAGCTAGATGTCATTCCCTCGATAAATGTGATGAGTAAACTGGCACAATTTTGTACATTTTTGTATGTAATGTTTGGTGCTATAGTGATTTTCGTGGTGTACTTCTATGAATTAAACAAAATGTGAAATTAATAATATGCTTTTACTTTTGTGCCCCTGTATCCCAAAACGTGTCATCGATTTCTTTGAGTGGAATAAAACAACAATTTAAAAAAGCAATAAATTATTTTTATGTATTTATTAACAACTCCGTTGACATATCAAATTTCGTAAAAATCACTAATTTTTCTTTCTAAAAATGTTACTCAGCCTTCTACTTCGTGGGGTACCCTGAAATGAGAAGAAATGACTAGTTTAACAATGAATAACCCAATCCATTATCAGAAACATCAATATCAGAATAACATTAGGAATATTGTCCTGCACGTAAAAATTTCTAGCCACTGTTTAATTATAGCCATTTTTATTTGAATTCAGAATTCTAGATAATCATCAAAAATTGAAATAAACTCTACATTACGTTCAAATTCAATTGCTATCTATATTGTTTCTTCTCTTTTTTTTTACTACAAACTCGTAAAAACCAAATAAGAATGGTAAAACTGAAATAGAAAATGAAATGATGATCTTAATTTATGAAGTTTAACAAATTGAGATAGTATAATAAGTAGAGAGGTTAACAAGACGAAGACTCACTTCGGCGGTATCGTTCTTGCTGGATCGGAAGAGTGCGCGGATCCGGGAGGGCGTGCTGTTCTTACGAGAGGGCTGCGGCTCCGCCTCCACGCGGAGCGACTCGCGCAGCTCCGAGTCCTTATCAATAAAAATAATAATTAAGTGCATAGGTTTACAGTTGGACATAGTCCCAGTAAAATTAAATCTGCATTAATAAAAAACTTGATGAGGTTGGTTCATTTTACTTTAACATGACTTTAAAAGTTCATCGAGACAACTGAATGCAAAGTGTATGGTCTTAATACATATTCAGCTCCTGCAAGTATGTGAATAAAGACTGCAATAAGAATGGGAATGTTTAAAACTCACGGTAGCGGATAGTCTGCCGGCCTGCTTGCTGGGTGTGGGTGGACCTGGTTTCTTGTAAGCGGTGATGCCGACCTCTTTGCGCTGGGCCTTCGCCCCCGCAGGCCCGATAAACTGCAACATTCACGACTTCTAGTTAGCACACGCTCAAGAACTCTAGTAAGGTGACACTAAAAATGCTAGATAAGATACTATTTGTCCTGGGTGTATGTTCCCGTGGGTTAATGTTAGACTGTCTCACAAATGAAGCCGACAGCAGGACCTAGTAGAAGCTTACCTTGATATCTTCCTCATCGACGGCTGGTGTGAACTGCGTCTCAGCGGGGTAGGAGCTCTTTAGATGTGGCGGACATAATGAGTTCCGCCATTGCAGTTCCGACAGACGCATGCCTGAGGGCCTGGAGTCGCGGTGTCCGGGAACCCCGGACTCACGGGGCCCCGGGGCTAAAGATACGCGGCGCGGCGTGGCCGACAGCTCCTTCAGCCACCGGTTATCGAATACCTCGCCTTCTTCATCAGACATGTGCATCGTGCGAGCCTCTGACGATGAACCACAAAAATAACATGAGTAAAAAGGCTTTTGAAATTGTTTATGATAATTCTCAATAAAGAACTTGTTGACACAACTTCTGACGTCCTTCTATAGGCAACTGATACAAATATCGATATATACTCATTTAATAATAAAAAGCCCGTTTTGACATTTGAGAAAGGCCCTAGAGTGTATCAAGAAATGTATAAATAAAGTGTTTTAATGTGATTACGTAATGAAGATTAAGTAACGTAAAAAGTAAAAACACCAAATGTCAAAACGAGCCTTTTATTATGAAATTTGTTTGGATTCATGTAGTTTTATAAGCCACTAAGATAGCATTGACTTACCTCGTCTGGTCCCATTGTTGCTGACTGGGAGAGAGCGCAGCGACTGCGAGTCAGACGGACGAGCCGGCTCCTCTTGGAAGGGAACTAGGCCGGACTGCACACGAATTCAAAGTTAATGCAATGGTACAGAGTGCGGTAGTTAGAAAATGTGAAGCCCCAACATAAAGATAAGGCGTAATTTCCGCCAACGATACCTCGATTACTCTATGCATCTTTGCATTTCTAATGTATTTGAAGAAAATCAGTTTTTCTATCATCTTGCAAAAATTACCCTTTATTACTCTATTGAATTACGAAATTAAAAAATGAAAACGACGATTTAATAACTTTAGTTTATAAGCACAACAATAAATAAAGTATTGGGTACATACGGAGTGCACGTGCTGCAGCGACATGAGGCTGCCGGAGCGCTGCTTGCGGCGCAGCCAGTCGGCCTCGTCCTTCTTCATGAGGAACTTCTCGCCCACGCTCCACAGCTCGGCCGTGAGCCCGCGGATGTGCTCCTCGTAGGCGCGCGACGACTCCGCCAGCTTGTCGCGCGCACACGCCAGCTCGCGCTCCAGCGACGCCATCTCCAGCCGCTGCTTCTGCTTGAACACTGCGATCTGCTCAGTGTACAGTTGTTTCTGAAAACGATCGCACGGGTCAGCTTCACCACTCGGTCTCACCTCACTACCGCATGCATCCATTTCAATAAATGCAACAAGCCATGCATACATATATACAAATATATTACCTTGCGATTCAGCAAACTACTAAAACAACGCTCTAATGAACACTCTAGCGAAAATAAAACCAGAAATAAAACAAAAGCATTCATTAAAACTATTTATTGAAAACAACATTAAGTAAATAAATAATGACTTCACAGGCACACTCAGTGATCCATGAGAAGGTAGCACCACCACACCAGCTGGTATAGCAATATCAACAACAGTATGGGGAGGATACTGACCATTTTGCTCTTCATGCGGTCGAGTTTGTCCTCATACTCGGCGCGCACCTCGGCCACGGCGTCGCGCGCCCCCCCCGCGCCGCGCTCGGCGGCCGCCGCCTCCACCTGCTGCAGCAGGCGCGTGAGGCTGCTGCCCAGCTCGTCCAGCTGCACGTCGAGCGCGGCGTCGGACGCAGGCGCGTCGCCGCGCTCGGGCGCCAGCGCGCGGCGCACGGCGCGCTCGTGCCAGCGCTCCAGCGCCAGCGCCGCCTCGGCCAGGTCCTGCAGCGCGACGGCGTGCGCGCGCTCGAGCGTGGTGAGCGCGGCCGCGCCCACTGAACCTTCCACGCGCAGTATGGCGCGACGCACGGTGCGCTGCAGAGTACTCACACTGCTCAGCTTCTGCAGGTACGCCTCGCGTGCAGCGCTTAGCGCTTTGAAGCTGAGCGTCTGCTCACTCAGAAGCTTCTTTAAATTTAGGATTTCCGTCTCGTGGATCCTATTCACTTCCGTGAGTCTGTCTCGCTCTTTTTGTAGAGCCAATTGTTTCTCTGAGCACTTCCTCAGATGTCTGTCTGTAGTCTCCAGGAAGTTCTCTAAGTCCTCCATGGTGACGGTACCAGCGCTCAGACTGCGCTTCACTTCAGTGTCGTAATTGTTCGAGTTGCCGAAGTTAGTCAGTTCTTTGAGGACAGTGTTGGTCTTTATTTCGGCGATCCTCTTGAGAATGATCGCCTGGTACTTGGCGGACACTTTGATGATCTGCGTGGCTCTGTTCTCAGTGACGCTCATCTTGCTCACTTGTCTCTTGAGGTCCGCAAGCTCGTCGTTCTTCTGGTGCACGATCTTCTTGAGCTGTGTGGACAGCTGATGGCAGTTCTCCTTGCTCAGCTCGAGCTCCTTGGTGATATCGAGCAACTTAGTCTCGGACTCTGCCAGCAACGTCTTAAGGTAGGTGACGTCGCTTTGCAAGGTCGTAATCGTGCGGTTCTTGTCGAGGATGATCTTTTCTAAGTCTGAGATGGTCTTAAGGCTCTCCGTGGATGTGTGTGACATGTCTGAGGATGTGTTATCTACCTGATGCTGGAGATCGCGCAGCTCCTTCTCTGCTTGATTCGCCTGCTTTTGGCTCGATACCCTTTCCTGGCTTTGTGCGGCTGCAACTGCGAAAGATACACGTTCAAAATATATTGTACTAACATCTACCAGTGGCTTTGTGCATGTGAAAATCGAAAATTATTTTATTCTAAGGGATCTTACTCCTGGGAAAAGTCCTATATCGTACGTACATAAATGCATAACGAACAAAGATATTACACCAGAATTTTAATATAAAAAGTTGGATTACTTAATAAATGAATATTGTACATACATGTCTCCCTCTGTCCCACAGCCTTGATGAGCTCTTCGTTTTCTCTCCTCAAAATGTGCAACGCTTCTCTCTCATTATTGATATCATCTAAATTCTGTTTTAATTCTTGGATAGTAGTCATCTTTTCTTGTATTTCTTTCTCGCATTTTTCATTGGCAGCTTTTGCGTCTAGTAGCTCTTTGCTGATTGAAGCAATGATTGCATCTTTTTCCTTACTGATCTTGGATAGTATTGCGTCTTTTGCTTTCGAGTCTTCCTCACATAACTCTACCTTACACTTCAAGGTTTCAAGTTCTTTCTCAATAGATACAATCTCTTTTTGTCTTTTTTCAAGCTCTACCTCAGCCTTGTCGTGATATTCCTGTAGGATGGCGCATTTGTTGATGAGGACCAATTTTTCATTATTAAGTTCGTCACATTGTTTTTTGTGCTGTTCCTGCGTGTCTTTAACGACTTGTTCCAGGTTCGATATAACTGAAAAGTAAAATGATGAAGTTAGTATCACCGGTTTTGCCCGCGTATAAAAAGAGAAACATCCCAAGAAAATGAACTCCCAGGATAAAAAAAAATATATGCTATTTTAGGACATGGTTTGCCCGTGTACGAAGTTTTATCAATCTGTGCAACCGTTCGAGCCTAACTGTAGGGACTCTGCAAAAGGGTCGAAGCCTACTGGGGCCCAAGGTCTCTTTCTGAAAGGAAGGCTTGGCCCCAATAAGAAAGGCAAAGAAGGAACGGGGTGGGGTGTTTAGTCAGCAAGAGTCTGACACTGTATCCCACTTCGCCCAAGAGCAGGATTTGTCATTGGATGATTTATGCCCACCATAAAAAAAAAATCGTTCAAGCCTATGGAAGTAACAAACATAGAAATAAACACAAACTTTCATGTTTATAATAGTAGTGCGATCTAAAACATGTGACTGTTCCTAAACAACCCTGGGCTGATAAAATTTTCATTTTCCCTGAATGAAGGTTGGTTTCCCCATAAAAATAAGTTAATTTCACATACCATTTCTGTTATCTTCAATCGTTTTTACTAAGTTTATATTTTCAACATTCAGTTTAGCAATTTCTTCACCATATGTAGTAATGTTCGATTCCAAAAAGTGTACATTAGATTCGGTTCCTTTATTTTCTAGTATTAATGCATTTTTCTGTTCTTCTAAAATTATTTTGTCTTGTTCCGCCATTTTTATTAGTACAGTAAGTAAATTGGTTTTTTCTTCCATTTCTTTAATATTCTTTGATTTCTCTTTGAGAGTACACTCCAAGTTTTTATTTGTTTCTGTAATTTCTTGTAACGATTTTTTTAACACATTAATTTCCGTTCGTAATTGCAATTCTGTGGCGGTCAGGTCTTTGATTCGGTTTTCCTTTGAAACTATATCTGAAAAATATCCCAGTTTGAGTTTAAAGGAAAAAAAACAAATGTACACATACATAAACTTTCGACGTTACAATATTAATATATTTTAGAAAAAAACGAAAGCCGGATAACTTTATTGTCCATCTGTCTGTCTATCAAGAGTTCAAGATCCCTTATCTCGGGAATGCGTAGCGATATCAAGTTAAAACAAAAAGAAAAAGTGTTGAATTTTTCCCAACATTGATGTCAAAGGAATCAAAATTCATAGGGTACTTCCCGTTGAACTAGAACCGTGTATTTTTGCATAAAGCAAGGTCTTATAGCACAAGTATAGGAGTGAATATCTTCGAGCCTCGATTCGGGAAAAGAACTATTCATGTAAGCTAATGTGCGCGTCCGACTCGCACTTGACCAGTTTTTTTTTACAAACTTTTTATTAGCTTGCAATATAATATAACTATACATGTTCGGCTCAAATCTTGCAACTCAATTTCAAGCAGATTTCTTCACCCGATCGAGTTGCAATTTTGCATGCAGGTGTAGATCACATGACAACGCAATATTATGATGACATGGAGCTGATCTGATGATGGAGCTGGAAGGTAGCCATTCGAAGCTCAGCAATAAAACAACTCAACCTTATCGTGTTTAGGTTCATTGGGATTTGTATAAAGAAAGCTCTTGATGAGTATTAATAATAAAAGTATATTCCAAGCTATAAAACCTTGTTCTGAAAAAATATTTTCATTGTAAACTTGTTTATATTTACAAAAGCCTTGTTCAAAAAATATATCTGTGTCACGCTGCTACAAGTGTGATCCTAGTACTCACTAGGACCACACTTGTTAGCAGCGTCACCCAGCATCATCCTAGAACACAAAGTAATGTACTTACCATTTTTATTTTCTTGTAAGGTAGTTGATAGATCGCTATTTTCTTCTTGCAGTTTATTAAATTCTTCCACTTTAGTTTGTAGTTCATGCTTTAGTTTTTTTATGTCTCCCGCTATATTAACATTCTTAGGTCTATTCCCTTCGCCATATATTTCGTTAAGTACTGAATCTAATGCAGACTCTTGAACTCGTATTTTTGCTTCTAAGTTATTTATTTCTTTTGAAGACGCTTCTTTTTCAGCTTTTATTTCTTTTTCGAACTTTTTCTTCTCAAGTTTTATCTCGTCCATTTCTTTAGATAGTGACCCTAAGGAATTTTCTTTTTCCTGCAGTTTTGCTTCCAAGCTATTTGTTTCTTTTGTGGACGCTTCTTTTTGCGCCTTTATTTCTTTTTCGAACTTTTCTTTTTCAAGTTTTACAGCGGCCGTTTCTTTAGATAGCGTTTCCAAGGCATTTTCTTTTTCCTGTAGTTTAGCTTCTAAGTTATTGATTTCTTTCACCGACGCTTCTTTTTGCGCCTTTATTTCTTTTTCGAACCTTTCTTTTTCAAGTTTTATCTCGGCAGTTTCTTTAGATAGTGACTCCAAGGCATTTTCTTTTTCCTGTAGTTTTGCTTTTAAGTTATTGATTTCTTTCACTGACGCTTCTTTTTGCGCATTTAGTTCTTTTTCAAACTTTTCTTTTTCAAGTTTTATCTCAGCCGTTTCTTTAAGTAACGACTCCAACGAATTTTCTTTTTCCTGTAGTTTTGCTTCTAAGTTATTTATTTCTTTCACCGACGCTTCTTTTTGCGCAATTAGTTCTTTTTCGAACTTTTCTTTTTCAAGTTTTATCTCGGCCGTTTCTTTAGATAGCGACTCCAAAGCATTTTCTTTTTCTCGTAGTTTTGCCTGTAAATTATTTGTTTCTTTTGCGGACGCTTCTTTTTCGGCTTTTATTTCTTTTTCGAACCTTTCTTTTTCAAGTCTTATCTCGTCCATTTCTTTAGACAGCGACTCCAAGGAATTTTCTTTTTCTTGCAGTTTTGCTTCTAAGTTATTTATTTCTTTTACGGACGCTTCCTTTTCGGCTTTTATTTCTTTTTCGAACTTTTCTTTTTCAACTCTTATCTCTGCCATTTCTTTAAATAGCGATTCTAAGGAATTTTCTTTTTCCTGTAGTTTTGATGCAAAACCTTTCCTTTCACTCTCGAACTCTTCCAAGATAGTTTTATTCTCTTTTTCTAGTACCTCATTGGCTCGCACATGTTCTGATATAATGTTATTCAAAGTAACTTTCTGGTCTTCCATTACAGATTCTGTCACAGTGATCATGTTTTTAAGTACTTGCCTTTCAGAATCAAAATCTTTCAGTAATTTCTGTTGGTTTTGTATTTCGTTTTTGATCTCGTCTTCCAATGCCTTAATCGCTATAAATTAACATTACTTAAATTAACACAAGTTTAAGAAAATATTTGAAAGATTTGAAGAAAATAAAAAAATATAGAAATCATGTAAAACTCGTGCCTTACTCAAAACTAGTTTTCACCTATTGATTGCCTCTAAATTTGTAGCTGAATAATTCCGGCCCTAATATAGAACCCTGAAGTACTCCCTCTAAGATATCACATTAATGCTCTAATATAAAAAGAACTTTTTGTGAAATGTTTTCAAAATACTTTTCTTGTATTAATTGATGTTGTGTGTAATAACTAACTATGCTGCCTAAAGAATTTTCGAGACATTTATGTTGCCGATGCAATCAAACGCTTCAGAGAAATTAAGTTTTAAAAAATTAGCAAATAATGATAGTTGTGAAGAAAAAATCAGATTTTATAAATATATAATAAACAATAATTACCTTGACTTTTCTCTTCAAGAGCTTGCGTCACCCGTTCTTTTTCCTTTCTCACTGCGTCTAACTCAGCAGTTTTATCTTTCAAATAATTCGTAAGCTTAGTGATCATAACATTCAAGTTATCTATCTGACACTCGTAGGTGTTCTTCAGTTTGTCAGTCAAATTCTCGTTGTCAATCAGTTTTTCCTTTAGAGAATGGACTTTAAGCTCTAACTGTAGTTTAACATCATTCAGATCATTCGTAAGAGATTGATTCTCTTCTTGTATCGCATGCATTTCTCTTACTTTGTTATCTAACGTCGTGTTGAAAGTCTCAGTTCGTTTTGACAATTCTACAAATAATTTAAGATTAGCGCTATAGATTTTAGCAAAATAGACGACATTACAAAGCTGACCCCAACTAACGGCAAAGAAAAAGCTAGAAAGAATAGATAGAAGTTGGAATTAAGGTTGATGTTCCGATAGCCTCTTCATACATTTTTCTTTCGGTTTATACTGCGCACATAACCAATTTTTACTCAAAACGAACACATTTTTTAGTTTTCTACACTGAAACATTGCCGCTCGGAACTTTTTCGTAATTAATTTGCATTATATATTGAGAAAAACAGTCTTAAAAACCGAGTAAAATTTGACATTATGTTTACTAGTGTGAGTAAAATTTGACAACCGCAATGTTTGCGATAGGTTATAATATTCATCGCTAGATGGCGTGTTTACAATATCGGGTGATATTGTAAATTTGAAAAATCATTACTATATTTATAATAATGGTTTTCATTAAGAAAGGCATTACAATAACGTAAAACTAACTATTATAAAAGAAAACATAGAACATGGTTTTTGTTGTTAAAAAATTGTTAGCGTTACTTATTTTTTATTGTAGCTGGCAATAATTTCATCAATTGTATATAGGTAGCAAAACAAAACGCGACGTTGCCATTGTACTTGTTGTCCCTTTGACCTTATGCATCGTTGCCAAACTTCGTTAGGCTCGATCTTTCGGTTGACTTGTACATTTTGAAGCTTTAGACTAGTTTGTGCAGAATATAGGTTTTACGCGCGGAATTTCTTGTCTGTTTTGAATTGTATGCATTTTCAATGTTTCGAAGGATTAGAACTAATATTTCTTGTATGTATTTCGTTCCAATTGATTATAATTATTGCAAGGTATTCATTATCGTTTTTTTTTTGGATTAGTAGTAGTATAGGTTGGTTATACGCAAATTTATTTTAAAATAAAAGGAATAAAGGTACCAATATTTTGGAGGTAGTAGGTACAAGACGGTCTGAGAGTTCAGCTGGCTATTACAAATTGAAATCATCTCACAATAGAAATCACCGAACGATATTCGATTCGTCAAGTTATAATAGGTAATAATCAAGTAAATAAAATTTTATTTACTTGATAATATTTATTCTTATCTATCCTTTGTAAATCAAATTTTTAAGTTGCTAGGTATGTATATAATATTTCCTACCATATATACATTTTTTTTTTTCAGATTAATAATACAAATAATTATCGACGGACATTCAACAAGTTTTATTTAGTACATATTTAGTCAATAAGTACATGCGTTGCGTCTCATAGATGGATGCGGTGCGTTCCGTAATAACTACCTAGTAAACATCAAAATGTACAATTATGAAACATGATTTATTATTTATGGTTTTTCTGCAGGGATTTATTCCCACTAGATATTATTTTTTTAATTGCCAATCAATATTATATTTTGGGTAGGTAAATTTTACTGTATATATTATATTTACGGTAGGTATATATTATTTTCTCAAAATGCGAATGTAGGTTCGAACGTAATTTTTGAACGTCAGTGTGTAATATTCTGTATAATCTGTGGTATTATCTATGTTACATTTTACGATCTAGGTACTTTTGCTCGGAATGAAAAAAATTAGCTGTGTGCTGCATTTCAACTGATACTATGATTATATTGAATTATATTCGAATTCAGAGTTTACAAAAGTAACACAATTTGTCTTGTATATCACTTGTTATGTGTATCATTAGGATTTCACGGAAACTGCAAGGACTATGTAATAATCAAGGTTAGTGCCATTTCATTTCTGTTAGAACTGAAGTTGATACCAAAAATAAACTCCACGACATGGGAGCGTGTTTTGCGTGTATACTGTTTATAATTTTGTAATTATTGTACACCAAACAAGTCAAAGTATTTATTTGTAAAAAATGTGGTACAGGAGATGGTAACATATTTAGTAGCTCAATGACACATTTCGCCATCATCTGGCATACAAATAATATAATATGAGATGCTTAGTAAGCTAAACTCAACAAAAAGAAAATTATGACAGAATTTCCTTACACGAAAAATATTTGAAAATATTCTGAACTTAGGACATAATACACATACAACATAGAACATAGGATAATTCTAGTTATTATTATAACTAGCCTGTGCTAGCCACTACTGGGCAAAGGCCTCCCTCCATTCTTTCTAGTAACATTATATTTTGTTTTCAGGGCTATCACTTGACTGACTTATCGCTGGACACAAATGGCATGAGACTGCCTGGTAAAAGTAGACCATATAAAAACAATCGTCAGCACGCAAGTGATTGTTTGTTCTAAGGGAACGAAAGCCTAAAGCAAGTGATCCTATTGATATTGATGAAATACGTTTGAGAATATGGTGCGAAGAATCAAAACTAACCGGAAGACATAGCTTTCATTATAATGTTTACTGTAGTAGCATTAAAATGCTTTATATACTACTCATCGGAGTAACCGCCTGACAACTAGTCAATTTGAAACGGTAATGTAATCAGAAATGTACAAGTGTAATTTCTGTTTTTATAGAACTATGACAACGCAATTTTTAAAATATTTACAACACACATTTTTTCTTTTACAGGTTTGCAAACACCATATTATAATACCAAGTCACAAGCATAGACAGCAAAATTAAAACAAAGAAAAAAATTTCCCAAAAAGTATACTTATACAAAGTATAATAAAACTGAAGTGGCCTTCAGATCTTTTCATTGATGAAGAATTTTGATGTTTAGCTAGCAGTCCAGATGGTAAGTTTTTCTCCATCATGTGTATACACATACAACCACACACAACTTATACAAGTTGGATCTTACCAGTATATTTGATAAATATGGAAAATGATAGACCTAGTTATAATAATGACGGACCAAGCATTACATGCATGATACGTGAATAAATTGTGTTCCTGTTTCAAATCTCATAAAGAGGCCCATTTTATTGTTTTATAATCTTGTATAAATTTGTTACAGGTGTAATTGAAAATGAGAGCCGTAACTGAGATGCAAGTGTTTTCTCCATCATTACCGAGCAAATTCAAACCTAGAGGTAGACGCACTAGAAAACAGAAAAACTTTGCTCTAATATTGCATAATAACGCAGTCAGGAACAGTGAAAATAACATGTTGAAAGTTATATTAGTGTCTTTAGAATATACATTATCAATGTTTTCAATCATATTTTTTTTTTGTAATCAGAAACCTGAAATGGTGTTGTCATCATGATGTACAATATGATGTGATGAATACATTGACACTTTTCAGGTTTTTGAAAAACAAGTTGAAGATGCTTTTTTATTTCCTTTACAACTAAAATCATATTTTAGCAGATATGTATATAACCATTGGTTTGTTATGTATAGGTTATACTAAAAAGTATGTGTTTATGGATGCTTAGATATTATCAAACATTTTTCCACCTTCTTGGTTGCTGTTTGTAAATCTAAATTGTGTTTTAAATTTGTGGTCTTGTTTATGATTAATAGTTTTTTCTGTTTGTATTTAATTGTAACTTGCATATGGAATAAATATTTTGAAGATCATTGTTTGTTTTAGTAAACAGTCATGTATCAAGCATTTATGTCACTAGATACTGTAATAATAAATAGTTGTATAAAGTAGTAAAATAAAACTGTCTCACATTGCATTATTGACATTCATTTAATTCCCAAAATGATTAGTCAATTAAACAACACCTGAAATATTTTTATTTTTATCATATAATTGTATCAGGTGGCATTCTTTATTTCAAACTAGTCCCCACAGATATAATTTCTACAGAATCCAGGGTAATAACTTTTAAATGCACGCCATCTAGTGGTAAATTTTGGTTGAATGCTTTTGATTTAAAGTTGTCAATCTTGTCTTTGTGTGTGTAAACGATACTATATGCAGAGTTAGATATTATTTTCGTACTGTATGGCGAATCAGAAGGGTTTTTATGCCGTATTTTGACTGATTTCGATAAAGTGAAATATCCGATTGTCGCACAATTATTTCTGAGACTTAATATTGTTCCAATTACACTCAAAACAAAATAAAACTAAAAATGTTGACTTCAGCGCTATCTCGCGGGAAAAGGGCAATGAGCGACCCGTACATTTCACCTTAAAGAAAATCGACAGCTTGAAGAATGTTTAGTATCCAGATGAAAAGTCCACGTTCTCGGAGTCGAGATGGTTAATTAAACGAGCACATATAAATGTTTGAGAACATTGCAGTTCCCACAAGGCTCCGCTGCAAGTATGAGCGCTGCAAAGTTCACAAAAATTACTAAAAACAGGTAAAAGTTTTAAGGGAAGATTGATTGACCATAGCTGTTTGATAAAAAGACATACAAGAGGAGAGAGATATGATTAGAACAATCTAAGATATAAATTAGAAGGACCAATTCGGGAACAACTCTGTAACATGTTTGTTTCTAACTACAGAATCATTGCAGCTTTAATACTTGTGGTATAGACCTAAACAAATTACTCACCAATCTTGTTCTCATTGACGATTTGTTGGAGCCGTTTGATCTCAGTTTGCAACTCAAACAACTCCGTATCTCTCTGCTTCAAATTGTTTTTTAGCTCTTCTATTGTAACATTACTATTTTCAAGTGCTTTCTCCACATTCTGCCTCATCTCCATTTCAGTGAATATTGTATTAGCAATGTTTATCAAAATATCACACTTGACAGTGGCTTGGCTATCTGTATTGTCAGCTTGTAATATTTTTTGTAGTACTTCATTTGATATTGTCGTCTCTTTAAGTCTTTGCAGAAGGTTTTCAAGTCCCACACTTAATGTTGTTGTTATTTGGTTGTTTAATTCTTCTTGGTCTGAAATCACATAATAATAATTAACAATTATATTTTAAATTAACTGCTATAATCACTATTTTATGTGTGTAACGTGTGTATAACTTACTTTTAATATCCATTTGCAAACTACTCATATTTTGTGCCACTTTATCAAGTTCTGCTTGTATGTTGTTAGCTTTAGATGAATAAGTTTCATTCAGTTCACACAGTTTCGTGATCATTTGATCTTTCTCAGTTTCCTTCTCATCATGCGCTGATTTCTCAAGTCCTAAAGTTTTTAAAAGTTCTTCTTTTTCAGAAATTAACAATTCTTTGTCATTTACAAGAGCTTGTTGAACATTGTTCTGGTCATGCAGCTCTTTTTGTAAAGATTCAATTTCAATATTTAAATACGCAATTTGGATCTCATTTTCTTTAAGAAGCACCTCATTAGAAGTCTGCTCTGCTTTCAAGTTTTCTTCCAAAATCTCGTTAGCGGTTCTCTCCTTCTGGCACTGTTGGTCTAGTAAAGAATGCTTTTCCATAAGTTGATCTATTTCTTTACTCATTTCCTCTTTATTACTTTCAACTTCTGTTAACTTCTGCTCTATAAGTTGTTTCTCAAATAAAAGATTCTCCTTTTCCTTCTCTGCTAGATCTCTCGCAGATTTCTCTTCGACAAGCTGTTGTGTAAGACATTCTTTATCTTCAAGAAGAGTTTCCGTTGTTGTCACTTGTTCCAATAGTTTTCTCTCAAGTGTTGCGTTATCAGACTGAAGTGCATTTCGTTCTTCTTCGAAAATATTTTTAACAGTTCTTTCTTCTGCAAGGTACTGTGTCAGTTCAATCTTCTCTTTCAAAAGCTCGTTTTTATCAGCAACAAGAACTTTCATGTCTTCACTGAGCTGTTTCATTTTTGTTTGGAGATTTTCTCTTACAGCGTTTTCTTCTATTAACTGGTTTTGTAAATCCTCTTTTTCTTTTAAAGTAACAGTACTTCTCATTTCTTTGTGAGCTAGTGTCTCAAAAAGTTTTTCTAGTTCTTGTTTATTCTTTGTCTCAACATCTTTCATTTCTTGAGTAATTACATCGAGTTTTTTAATCAGTTCATCTCTTTCAGTTTTAACATCAGAAAGAGTTTGCTGTAAGGAATTAACTTCCTGAGTTGACTTATTTATTTGTTCTTCTTTAGCTTCAATAGTTTCTTTGGTATCCACCTTGTATATTTCCCAGGTCAAAGTGATATTTTCGTAATCTTTCCTGATGGATTCTAACTGCTCTGTGTGTACTTTCAATTGCCCTTCTAATCTGTCAATAATGCAGTCCTTCTCTTTGAGTAACACTTCATGGCTACTGTTATCCTCTTCCATAGCAAAGTGTAGCTGTTCATTTTCTTTTTGCAATGCTTCCACTGCTTGTTTCTTACAATCGTACTCTCTTTTGACTTCTTGTTCAAGCTCACTATTCAATGATTGCAAATGACTAATCCTCTTCTGTAAATCTTTAGTCTCGACAGTTTTCTGGTGAGCCAAATCTCTGATTAGCTGATCTTCCTTAGCCAATCTCTCTCCTAATGTGCGGACTTCTAAAAAAAAAATATGTTATTGTTAGTTCTATTAGGTACAATAATAGATTTCCCGAATATTTATAAACTTACCGACACAATCTACTAACCTTTACATTTTGTTTCAATAGTTTTCATGGCCAATTCAAGTTCCATTTTCAATGTTACTATTTCATTGTTCTTAGTAGCTATTTCTTGGTTCAGTTGAGAAGTAATATTTTCCAGAAGCAAGCACTGGTTCTGATATTCTTTTTCAATTTTATTCTTGAATGATATTTCGTCACTCAACTTTTGGGTAAGCATCTCTTTCTCCTTGTGCACTACAATCATATTTTCCTTATCAACATTTAATGCTTTCTTGAGACTTTCAACTTCACTAGTAAGTGTTTGGATGTGATGTTCTTTAGTTTTAATAGCTTTTTTAGAACTACTGCTTAGTTCTTTTATGATCTTCTCAGTTTCATTTAGTTTTCCCATTAACTTGGTCATTTCCGAATCATAAGACTTCTCAAGTGCTGTATATTTTTGTTTTTCTTTAGTCATATTTTGATCCAAACTTCGGATTGCTGTAACAATATGAATAACTTTAGAAGTAAATAGGGTAAGAAAAACCGTCAATTCGTCGTCTTAGAAATAAATCTAAACAAGAAGAAAAATAATGTTTACTTTTATAAGAGAACAAATGTTTATACCTTTCTTATTCTCCTCAATCATTTTTGTCATTTTTTCACATTCCGCCTGCAACTGTGTTATCTGTTTAGATTTTTCTGCTAGATCAAGGTCCAGCTTTGTCTTTTCTGCATACATTAAATCTACTTTGCTCTGCAAGGCTTGTTTCTTAGTAGTAACATTTGCAAGTTTTTGATTGTTATATTCAATAGTAGCTATCTTATCTGAAAGCTCATCTTCTAGAGATTTTTTTGTGGTTTTGAAAGTATTGTTAAGTATTTCTATATTGTTATTTTTCAGATCAATCTCGTTAGATAGTTTCGATATTTCTAGGTTTAGTTTGTCGTTATCTGCTTGCAACTTTACAATGGTATCTTTAGCCTCCTTCAGACACATTTCCAGTGACTCAATAGTCCTGTCCTTGCCCGTCAGCTCTATTTTCTGCTTCGAGAACTCAACAGTCAGTTTGTTCAACTCTTCCGCCATGTGTAGTTTATTTGCCTGCAGCTTCTGCAGTTCCTCTTGATAACTTATTTTGCAATGTATTTCGTCATGCAAATGTGTCTGCAATGTATTTATAATTGCGTTTTTCTCGTCTAAATCAATCTTAAGTTTTTCCAACTCTTCACTGTATGATTTTTTTGTATTCTCAGTTTCTTTGACTAGTTCTTCAAATCTAAAGGTTTGACTGTTTATCTCCACCTCCAACAGCTCTTTGCTCTGTTCCAAACTCCTGCAATGATCTTGCAAATTAGCAACTAAAAGTTTGAAATGTTCAATTTCTTTCAATACAGATGCAATATTTTGTTCAAGGCTTAGTTGCATAGCAGTCATTTCTTCATTTTTATTGTGTAATTTGTTTTCAACTTCACGTTTCTCTTCATGCAGTTGGCACACATCAATGTGATACTTGTTTGAGATCTCTTTCTCATTTCTTAAGTCCATTTGTAGAGTTTCTATCATCTCGCCTTTTTCAAACACGTTATTTTGTAGCTCAACTAATTCATTGTTTCTGTTCAGCACCTTTTCATTCAACTTCATCATTTGGTTTTCATAACCATCTCTCATCTGTATCCTCGCCTGCTTCTCTGTAGCTATCTCTGCTTTGAGTCCTGCTATTATGTTCTCCGATTTGGTAGTCTCATTGGTAAGACTTTGTAGGAGAGAAAACTTTTCTTCTTGCAGTGTTTTAATTTCTTGTATTTTTTGGTCTATTATAATTCGTGAATGGTCATTGTTCTCTTTAATCTTTTGTTCAAGTTCATTTATTTCATTGTTTAATTTGCTAATCTCATCATCGTAATAAGATTTCAAATGGTTTTTCTCTTCGATTTCCTCATTGATGCGGTGCTTGAGATTAAAAATGTCATTTTCTCGTTCTGACAGCACACTTTCCAAGTTATGTTTGTCGTTCTCATTTTTCTGAGTCATTTCAGTCATGTCGTCCTACAAGAAAATGTATGATGGTGAGTTCCGGGAGCAAGTATAAGGGTTCTATCTGAGGAGTATTTAGAACTGCTCCCTAAAAAATAAATGACTTACCTGTATTCTTTCCAGTTGCTGTTTGAGTGCGTCAACCTTAGCTTTTTCTTCAGACAGTTGAACTTCCACAACATTAGCACAAGCCTCGCTACACACAGCTGCAAAAACAAGTACATAAAAGTGACTGTAGACTTACTATTCAACATTTTTTCAAACTAACCCTTAGGGACGACTTTACCACCAAAATCTAAAATAACGACTTGTTATTGGCTGTCAGTGTAATTTACTGTTACTTATCTGTTTTCTTTTAGCTGTAATCTATATATATAAAAGGAAAAACTGACTGACTAACATATCAACGCACAGCAAAACTACTGGGTCAATGAGCGTGGAATTCGGCAAAGGGCTTCTTTTTATGATGTAGGTGAACACTAAGAAAGGGTCTATCAAAATTCAGCTCCTAAACATAAAGGATGTAATGGTCTAAAGTTTAGGTACATTGAGAACCTTATTTTCACGCGGGCCGCTGGCATAAGGCTAGTCTTCCATATTGCTTAAATAAATCATTACATAGTATAAGACAAAGTTGCGCTGTTCCTATGTATGCTTAGATCTTTAAAAGTAGTGCGCCTTACCATCAACAATTGCATCACTGCTTACCATCAGGTGGGATCGCAGTCAAGCACTAGTTTATTGCAATTTAAAAAAAAAAAAGCACGCAACGGATTTTGATGGGTTTTTTTTAATAGATAGAGTGATGCATTAGCAAGGTTTATGTGTACAATACATGCATAATATATTCAATATCAGTACCCGTGCGAAGCGGGGACGGGTCGCTAGTAAAATATATAATAGTAATAACATACACAAATTATGTTGCAAGGAGTGCACGCTGGCGTCGGGGTCGTCACACTCGAGCTGGCTGGAGTCGAGTCCGTTGCGGCGGTTGTGCTGGCGCAGCTCGGCCACCAGCTCCTTGAGCGAGAGCATGTGGCGCCGCTCCAGCTCCAACTCCTCGCTCAGCTGTGCGGCGCGCCCGCTCTCCTGCTGGCTCAGCGACACCCATTTGTCACGGTCCTGTCTCAACTCTTCCACCTGCACGATAAGAAAAAAAAAAATAGAACCGACTACAATGTAAAAAAAAAGAAAAAGTAACTTTAAATTTCGGAAGTCGGTGTTTCTATATTAGTTTGGACTTTTTGTTATTAAACACGGATTTCCAAAATTTAAAGATATTTTGGAATTTGTAAAAAGTTGTTTTATTTCACACTTTTTAGTTGTAGTGTACCTACTACAGTTAGTATAGTTGGAGTGTACCCTCAGACAAATTTAAATAAAGAAACTGAGAACTACCTTTTTTTAAGTCGTTCAGACTACCAGAACTTTCTAAATGTGGCAAATACCTATACTTTGAAGACCGCATAAAAATTGGTTCAGCCAAACGCGAGATAATTTAGAAGTCGGTTTAAAAAAAAAAGGAAAAACATTTGACGACAGTCCATCTGGTTCAGCAATTTCATCTACATCTAATTAAGTTATCCAACCCCAATTTAGTAGATTCATACCTTGGTCTTATAAGTATCTCTCTCATAAGCGGCGTCGTCCAGCATCTCCTGCGTGCGCACTAGACGTTCCTCCATTTCCTGCAGCTGTCGCAGCAGCTTGCCCGACGACTCCGCCTCGGCCTCCGCCCCGCGCGAGTCGTGCTCCTGCCCGCAACACATCGATATCTTCGCCTTGAGGTTCACTATCTCTAGTTTGTATTGTTCTTTGTCTTTCGCTGTAGAAAAAACATTCGTGTAAATTTTATTATGAGCAGGGCCAGTTTTACCTATAGCGCAGGATGTGCGGTTCACGGGCGCAGGGTCTTAGAGCACCGGACGCCGCGCGCGACAGTGAAATAACTACAAAGCTGAGCCATTTTATTAATGTAACCCCATTCTTCCTAAAAATACCTACTATTTGTTACTTTCCGACATCATTGAAAATTGCATCTACCCCACTGTATCAAAAAAACCCGACCGACTTTTTAAGTTCAAAACAAGTTTTAGCAGTCTAATATTCTAGGGCACGCTAGAGAAATATATGTACCTACACTAAATTGATAGATCCAAACACTCAAAAACACATACCCTCCTAATAGCACAGTCAAGGAAATAAACTAGAGTAAGCATTCCATGCCTACTTGGAAGCGCCAAAGTATTGCACACAGGTGACACAGGCGCTCCAAAGGTGCCATCTCTGATTATGAGCTTTCTTTGTCACTTAACAGGACATAGGGCTCCTTGCATGTCCTTGGTCTAATGTAATATCTGGGCTTAAGGTGTTTTTAATATCGTACGGATTTCATCACGCATGCGGGATTGCTCCGCAAATGTCCCTTTCACACAAGTCCGAGAGACATACAAAGTTTGTTTCTTCTACTTTTTTTTAATCTTATATGTCTACGTGTACATTGTGTGCGTCTATATGCGTCAAATAAAATATTTTTCTTTCTTTATTTTTTCTTTTCTTTACAAGTATATAACGTAAACCGTCGAAGACGCATACGGGACGTGGGGCGTGAACCCTAACAGTGGCTCCGCATTCTGAGCAATTCCGCATGCGTGATGAAATCCGCACGATATTAAAAACACCCTTCGAGTGAGTTGTGAACTCCAGTGAATAAGTGACAATTGGCGTTTTAAGTGAACAGAGAGAGGGTCCGAAAGTAATGCAAAGCTTTCAGGCTAGCAATTGTTAGCTAGTCTAGTATTACTACTTCCACCATATGACACTGGCAGAATAGTCCACACGGGCTGAATTGCTAAAAAAGGAAAAAAACTCCCTGTACAAGGCAATCAAGTCAGCTAACCTTCAAGATGTTGCATCACAACATATTATTATTTAAAACCATTGCCCCTAAAACCCTGCTCTTAATGAATTCTGTTCTCTGTTGTACCAAAACAATATGTGTAGCTCCAGTAGCAATAATGGGTCACTGTCGTAAATCAAAGGCAGGCCAGGAATATACAAATCAACATTTGTAAATACAGTTAACTCTGACCAATGAATAGTTCTTATTCAACAGTACAAGTACATAAATATTTCCTGCCATAAGTTAGAGAACCTATTAAAATTCATGTCTGGTGTAGAATTACAAGGTTTTGTCCACCCTATTAAACCTTGACAAAGGACTCTAGTATAGCAAGAACCATAAACCTCTGCTATTGCAAGAGTAAATTGATATTCCAAACTGCTACATACATTTAACCTTCAGACAAAAACCTCTTTAGAAAACCTGATCACAAAATAATAACAATTTAAACTTTACAGAATATTAAGGAGTGTTTTGACATTTGAGAAAGACCCTTGAATGTAATTTGGAATTAAACTGAAAGAATCAATAAAATAATTATTAATCAATTACATAAAGTGTTTTAATGTAATTTAGATGGTTACATAACGTAAATATTTAAAATTTAATCTTCCCTAAAAGTCTTTTATTTTTTTTAAACTTTAAGTGAAAAGTTGAAAACTATTTTTTTTTGTATCTAATTATAAATAATTAAACGAAACAAGTAAACCATTAATTTTCATACATACACAATTTATCCATCCTCAAGTTAGTCCTAGCCAGTTCTTCTTGCAGGTAGTTCCGGTCGAACCGCTCAGCATCCAGAGCAGCCTGCAGTCTCCGCACCTCCCCATGCAAGGAGCGCAGTGCTGGAGGGGTCTCTGCCACTTTTGCATGTCCAGTAGCCATTTCTAAACCACATGCCTCTGTGAAAAAAAAAGTATTGATATATTTATCTATTTATTATAATAATTGTGATTGTTGGAAAGAACGGAAAGAAGCCTTTGCCCAGCAGAGGGAGAATATGAATTAGCTATACAATAATGGTTCCTGCTTCTGATATTGGATGGATTTATATTTTTAATATCAATCAACATCTTTAGAAGATTTTGTTAAAAAAAAAATAGTTTTAAAGTAGTAAAAAAAATTGTTAATTGCAAACCAAGAACTTTGCTGTATATTGCTTAACACAAATATGAAACTTATTGGTTTTTGTGCTCACACTATAATAATATGGTTCATTTTTATTATATTAATATATTTTAAAAAATTACTAAATAAATAAAATAAAAAATTTGTAAATATAAAAATAACAAGGTAATAATAATATTTATTTTTTATTGAAATATTAAAAAATGTAATTTGTATGAACTTTTACTCAATAAACATAATATTTATATTTTATTATATAATTCAAATACCAAATAATAAAATAACAAACCACACTTATAAACTTCCATAACTTCCTGTCTACCTATTGTGTACATGTGACCCTTCCTACAACACAGCTGCTGCTTTCAAACAGACAGCTGTTGCATTAACATAAAAAAATGGCCTTTACACTGTGTGATAATTGTCATGGCAATGTAATAATAATACTCAACTAAAAGTTTTCTTGACCCTTTTGAGAGTTGTGCTCAGTACCCTTTTTTGAAAACAGAAATCAAGTAACTTCTACTCTAAGGGGAGAGCAAGAGTTTATCTGACTTTTACCTGACTAAAACCAACCTATGTTTCTAGTACCCCTTAGCTTTCCAGTGCTATGAGGAACTCTTTCAAACATTTGCATAAGGTGTTCAGCACCCACAATTTCTATATTGATGCTTACCTGTTATAGCTGCCTGTACCTCCATGCGGGTGATGGGGGAGCACTCCAGCAGGCACTTAGTGAACTTAAGTATGGTCTCTTGGTCATCTCCACTCAGCTTGCTGCACATTGCACTCTTTATGTCCACATCCTTAGAATTCACGCACACAAAGAACAGCAGCAATGATGCCACAAGGTATATCTCATCATCCTCATTAGATGCCTCAATGGTCTCATTCTCATATTTAAATTCCGGATATTTCTCCAATACGAACTCCTCCACTGTATGCGCTTCTAATATAGAAGACTTGGATTCGTCCAAGTTCAGATTCTCATGTAAATGAGATATTATGTTTAGTAACGATTCTATGTTAACGGAATGCTCATCTTGGTTGCTTTCGTTGAAATAACAGTTTATCTAAAATACACAAGACAATGGTCAACCCTTAGCCAAAAATAAACGAACAAAATTATCTTCAATCCAACGACATTTAAAACATCTGCTACTTACCCAGTTTCTAATAATTTGTTTCCATTTTTGTAACATGGTATGATGGATGCTTGGATGGTAGATTAACTATATTATTTTCACCACTCTTTTTCGTTTTTTTGAAGTTCAGTTACATATATATCACATATGATAACAACGAAAACACTAATAAACAAACAATTTCGTAACTGTCGCTTCATTCAATGAAATTACAAATGTTGTTATTTGCCGTTGCGGTTTGAATTCCAATTTTTTTCACCGGCGCCGTTTGGTTTCGAAATGTCAAATGTCAACGTCAGTTTTTATTAGGGTCCAAGCTGGGTAAAAGTGGCTTGATACATTAAATATTAAAAGAAGGGAGAATCTTCAAATCAATGTTAAATAAAGATTTTTTCAGTGGTCAGAAGCAATGAATAAATAAAACTTGATTTTAAAGCATACAAGCAAATAATAATTTTCGGACGACAACTATGATCGGAAATTCTGTTCTGACACTGACATTAGTCAACTTGTCACTGTTCGCAATTGTCAGTGTAAAAATGTCATAATAAAAACAAACTTTGATAATTTAATTATTTAATAAACTTTGTAAGTTAAAACGATACTAATTATATAAGCCGCTAATACTACTTATTCTCATAATGTCTGCTAAACGTGCTGCTGGACTCGTTATCTTTAGGAATGTGAATCAAGCAATCCAATTTTTGATGTTGCAAACTTCATATGGAGAACATCATTGGACTCCACCAAAGGGTAAAATTCGTATCTAACTGCAGTCTAATAACTCTTCTCTACAGTTAAAAGCACAATACTTAATATAACTAGGTCGTTTAACGTTACTGAAAGCTAGGGTAAATACGCTAAATGTCGGCCCCCTTACGGTTTTTCTGTATTGGGATGGCTCTGGTACCATCAATTTGCAACATAAAGATGCTTCTGATGCGGTTTTCGATAGTTTATTATATGTATTTCATGTTTATGGGCATAAGGTTAACATTTCTACTACAAGGAAAAAGTACTAAGGTTTAAATGCGTCAAGAACGAAAAATTCCTAAAGTCGGCCATTCATCGCCCATAGTCGGTCGCGTTTTTCCCAAATCTCGGCCGGGTATAGGGTGTTTTAAATTAAAACTGACAAATATTATTAATATGATTTATTTTGGCAGGAGTCTCACTAAATATGCCTACATTATTAATCGTATTTGTTTAATACTTACCAGGTAAAGTATTTTTCTATTTGCTTTAAACAAAGTTATATATTATAATAATTATAAAAAATAAAATATAAACATCACAATAAAAAAAAACGGTAATAATTCAAAAGTGACTGTTTTTGAAAGTTTTAACGTCTTCGTAACAATATTTATAAAACCAGTCGGTAAATAATAAAATAAAGGTTACTTAAACATTATTATGCTATGGTAAATAAATGTGTTTTTCATGAATTAAAAAGTCGTAATCTCTTCAGTCTTATGAGATTACCTCCTACAAACAAAAAAAAAACAAATGTATTGATTTAGTTCGAAATATAAAGAGATTTTGTAGGGAACTCGTGATAACTTTGAATTATAGAGAGGTCATTAATAATATTATCAACTCCTACTATTTGAACTTGAGTCATTATAATATAATAAATTAAATATATAACTTTGATAAAATAAAAAAGTAATCAGCCTGTATAGTGGCGCTCGAATTTGAGGCTGGTCGACATTACGATCTTTAATGTTTCTAAAGCCGGCCCCTATTTCGTGTCCATTATTTCTCGAGATTTAACTAATATCACCCCGGCCGCCATTTGGCGATTAAACGTAAAACAGATTTATTGGTCTATATGCGTTGCAAATTCTCTTACGGAGCCAATAGAATTACTACAATTGGAATTTATAAAACAGACTGCATTTACATTAAGTCGGCCACGGCCGAGAATTCGGTTTTAACTCAAAATTGGTATTCTATTGGCGGCCTCCTATTTTTCCTTTAAAACAATACGTAAAACATTGGAAAAACTATCTCAAAATATAGTAAAAATCACTTATTACTAATAATAAAGCTTAAAACAAGGAAAAAGGAATGTCTTACCGTTCTAATATCAATCCCCGAAGTGTGGGTATTCACAGCAAGTAAGGTACTTTTAATATGGACATGACGCTTCGACGGCGCAATCTCTGCTGATGCTCAGTACGCGAAGAGTGAGTGATGTAATGGGATAGTAACGGTTTGTACATATATAATATGAACTAAGGTTGCAATTAGGGTGGCATTCTTGCCACTTTATTATTCTGTAAAGGAACGCAAGCTGAAAATGTGCAGACGGCCGAAGTTTGGGGAGGGGCCGACGTTTGGCGTATTTACCCTATGTACCAAACAATTTGTTATGCTAGATTCTAAGTAGAAAATGACCTCAAGGAGGTTGTTCCTTGAGATCAGCCTGTAAGTATAGAAAATATCTGATTTTGTATTCCACGACATAGTGTACTTGTATTCTTCCTAATCTGTTAAACTGTAGAAAAGAAGTAAAAAACTTACAATGTTTTTACAATATCAGTGTGATAGTACCTATCACAAAATTTTTATTTTATGCAGGTCATGTTGATCCTGGCGAATCAGATTATGTAACAGCTTTAAGAGAGACAAAGGAAGAGGCTGGACTCTCTGAAGATGATTTAGAAGTAAGTCAGTTGATTCTGTGATCTCAGTAATGCATGCGGAATTAATTGCTATTTTAGAAGCTCTGTCTTATATTGAATCAATTGTATGTTCCAAGTTTTTAATAATAGGTGATAGTAGCAGTGCGTTACAGTTATTAAATTGATGTACTAAGCCCAAACATAGTATTTTGTCTTATGAATATCAATCAATCAAAAATAATATTGCCAAGGTAAGAAATTTGACATCCCATGGCTCCTATGCTTTTTGTATTTGGATTCAACCCTTTTGGTGAAATCATATGCTTGTTGTACTTAACCCATTAACCATAAAACTACTGTAATTACAGACACAAAGAACAATAGTTGTTCAAATTCCGGCATTAGCTTGGGTCTCAAGATTTTAATACATAGTTAGATTGTTATTTATTTTAAGCTTACAATTTAAACATTCTTGGTCCTTTCCAAATTCGTTTTCCTATTTTTTATAAATCTTACATAATAAATTTTTGTTTTAGATTTACAAAGATGTTTCAAAAATATTGTACTATAAAGTTAAAGGTAATCCAAAAGTGGTTGTGTACTGGCTGGCAAAGTTGAAGAGTCCAGAGACAAAAGTTATCTTGTCTGATGAGCACCAAGACCTGAAGTGGCTTCCATTGAAAGAAGCACAAGACATATCTGGATTTGATGACATGAAACAACTTCTGTTAGAGTTCAATGAGAAAGCAAAAGGTTTGTCTTCTTGAATGATGACTGTGAAAGTTTATGCCTTGGTTAGCTATATCATGTATAGATGATTGTAAATAAATAAGTATCCAAAACTGACTGTTTTGATTTTTTTATAAAAATGGAAACTATGGAGCCAACACGCGGCTACGCGCGCGGGGCACCCGTCGCGGACGCAGTGGCGCTAGTTCAGATTTAACGATGTATATGTACAGTCGTGTCAATGGAGACCTCATTATTACGTAGCGAAACATCGACGACTAATAGCAAAAAAAAAAAAAATATTAGCAAAAAAAAACGAACTAGTAGGCCCCTTTATTGAGTCGACCAGACCGTGCAGACGTCCATCACATGAAGGCGGACCCTGGAGCGCGACTGCCCGAGACGGGTTCCCCGCGCGGCTAGTCGGGACGAAGCAATTTAGTATGAGAACGTGCAGGCTTTTGCTTTACGTAGCGTTCGTTGGCCCTTTTGTTACACGGGCAAAAATCCATCATTTTCGGACGACAACTATTTTACAAGCTTTTATTTAGTTTCACCTGTCCCGTTGTCTGTCGTTCTGTAATCAAATCTTGCAACTTAAATTTATTTTTCTAGTTATTCTTGGCAAGCCCTTTTATTTGATACCCATATTGTAGGAGTGCATTAAAAATAATTGGTCCGCCATATTGGATACGCCACCATGTTGGATTTAGAATGACGTCTCATTTTTTTTTCTAGTTATTCTTTGACCGGAAATTGAAAATTGTGACACTGACAGCTGTCAACTTGACACAAAAATTTAAATAAAAAGTCCTAGAAAACTTGAGAAAACAAACTTTGATAATTTAATTTTATTACTTAAGCTAATGATAGTTAATGAAAACTATATAAATAATATAAGCCACAGTTACTACTTATTCTCATGATGCCTGCTGAACGGTCGGCTGGACTCGTTATCTTTAGAAATGTGAATCAAGCAATCCAGTTTTTGATGTTGCAAAGTTCTTGCAGAGGACATCATTGGACTCCACCGAAGGGTAAATTTTATCTAACTGCAGTCTATTTACTCTTTAATATATTATGTTTTACCTTATATCTTTCATTTAATATACCTGGGTTACGTATACGTTACTGAAAACCACAATCCAAATATTTTATGTTCTGCTAGATTCGCACATTTGAAAGCAGACGATCTCAAGGAACAAACTTTCTGTTTATATATTATCCAGATTTCTATTCCAGGACATAGTCTACTGGTATGATTTCTATTTTGTAAAACCATTTTCACCCTGAAGAAGTAACTACATACAATCTTTTGTCTTTGTAATATTAGTGTAACAAAATTACCTACATAATGTTTTGCTGTCACAATATTTTTGTGATAGTATCCTATTACTTGTATTTTATGCAGGTCATGTTGAAAAAGGTGAACCAGATTTTGTAGCAGCTTTAAGAGAGACAAAGGAAGAAGCTGGGCTCTCCGAAGATGATTTAGAAGTAAGTCAAAGTATTTATAGTATTTATAACTCAATATCGCCATGGTAAAATATTATGGTATTCTTAAGCTATTTTTGTTTTAGATTTACAGAGATGTTTCAAAAGTATTAAACTACAAAGTTGAAGGTAATACAAAAGGGGTGGTGTACTGGCTGGCAAAGTTGAAGAATCCAGAGACAAAGGTAATCTTGTCTGATGAGTCCCAAGACCTGAAGTGGCTTCCATTGAAAGAAGCACAAGACATATCTGGATTTGATGACATGAAACAACTTCTATTAGAGTTCAATGAGAAAGCAACAGTTTTGTCTTCTTGAATTATGGCTGTGAAATATGTAATAAATATAATATGTAAATAAATAAGTAAACAAAGTGTGTTGAGTATTGACATTTTTTTCTACTACTTGTTTACATAATATGATGTCACATGCACCTCAGCATATTGTAGAGACCCAGTAGGATCAAAATCTACTGGGGCCACAGGTTATGTGAATGAGAATCCCGGGGCAGTGAAATGAAGACAAAGAGGGAACAGGAGTTACTTTTAGTCAGTTCAAAGTTTGACACTCCCTCACACTCCACCCACTGCTGGTGAAATCATTGGAAAGATTCCCTGACCATAAAAAAAAAAATGACTTCATGCCTGTATGCTCTTTGAATAAATATTTATGTACCTACTGTTTGGAGGTTTTTCAGATTCAAAAGTCTGAATATCGATTGAGGTAGCACTTCCGATTCCGTTATATTGGTGGTTTATATAGTATGCGGCAAATAATTTGACCCATTTGTGTTACACGCAGCCTTCCACTTCGAATCAAGATCCGAAAATCGGTTACCGCGCATTCAAGGTGGACGTCAACTTGTGTGACGAAAATTACAACCGAAAAAATGTTTCCGAATGTCTAGTACAACCTACAGTTAATTCATCATTTCAGCTGAAAGACGTCTACTAGCAGACAAATGTCTCTACAAGCATAGCTACAATGGCCGGACATGTACATCACGCATCTAGGAAGCCGTTCCAACCTTTCATCCCAATCGGCCATCTAAAGTCCATAGACCAATGATGGGCAAAGTACGGCCCATGGGCCAGCTCCGGCCCGCGAAAGCACTTTGGGCCAACGCTGCGCCAAGCCGGGAGCCCGCTCGCTCTCATACAAATTACAAATCTGCTTCGTCTGGGCTCACTCACAACGCGGGGACCCTTTGCCTACAGCTACGCCTCGAACTCGCGCTCCGTTGCCCACCTCCGTGTGACGGACTATAGTCGAATGAATAAACGCGCTTACTGACACATGCACCGTTAAAGTTGAGCTAGTTGACACTGCGTCCGCGACGGGGCCCGTTGTGGTTCCTCGGAAACTGCCCGGGCGACCGCGCGGATACACGCAATGGATGCCCAGAGGGGCGTGACCCCGCTTTTGGCCCTAAGGCCTCTGAAGGAATTATTATGAAGAGGTCGTCACAGGCAGGTCCGTTAATTGAGCAGACTACAGCCTCATAGGTTGTCTTACGAGTAGGCTTGCCAGGTGTCCGGCTTTAGCCAGACATGTTTGGCTTTTTGCGGTCGCGTCCGGCCAAATATGTACGTGTTCGGCCTGTCCGGCTTTTGTCAGGCTTTTTGTCCCAGTGGCGATTCGTAAGACGATGGGCGGACGCCCGACCCGAGCGGACAAGGGCGAGCGGAGAGCAAACTGTCTTCCGGCCTGCGCATCGCACACTCCATCTTAGATCTCATCCTCACTTTACATCACGTATAAATACTTTTTCAACAGCCCAGCTGTAAAAACATAATGTTTGGCAATAAAAAAAAAACATGTCCGGCTTTTAGGGCATATATCCGGCCTTATACAGGGTGTTTGGTGCATCGTTTGCCAAATTGATTTGGCCGAAAGGATAGATCATTTGCTATATCTTCAGCCCCAATAAATCATTCCTTGCCACACCGGTTTTTTTTAAACATGTTTTTAACTTTTATTCTGAAAAACACCGGATTTCAGCATTTATGCTTACATAAATAAAAAAGTTATTAGTCTATCCAACAAAATTTATTTTTATATTTAAGTGTAATGTTGTAAGGTTCTATGAAATCTAAAATTACTTGCTAGTAACGTGTAGTTTTTCTATAAAAAACCTACAAAGTGTATGGGATATGACAAAATAATTTTAAAACTCAACTTTAAATTTCTATAAAAAAAAAAACTAAAAGCGTTGGAGATCTTCGAATTTCTCAAAAAGTTCTCTAGTTAATGCCCTTTCCAATGGTGTGCAATATGCTAAAAAAAAACCTTTTATTGACTTCACTAACTGGCTAAATGTGCACTCAAATCACAAAAGGCTGATATTTTATATTACGGTAAATGCACTAAGAAGTTAAAGAAAAAAAAAATAACTTGCTCTAAGTAGGTAGATATTGATATCTCATTTTTACGCACATTTTTTTTTTTACACAGGTTATTAACTTTCCTCAAACTTGAAATAAAAATTTATTTCACAAGCAGGTACTAAAATCACAAATCTTGTTCAAATTGGGTGCCATTGTTTTGTATACATGCGCGACATCTTTCTCTTATCTCGAATTGTAGTTCGAAGACGAATTTCTGCTTTAACGGTCACATCATCATCAGCCTTTTAATGTTCCCACTGCTGAGACACAAGACTCCTCTCTAGGAGAGGGAATGGGCCATGACCCACCACGCGGGCCCAGTGCGGGTTGGTGGATGTCACATGTCTTTGAATTTTTAGTTCTAGAACATGCAATTCCTCACGATGTTTTCCTTCACCATTTTGAGAGCAGTGGTGATGAAATAAATTACACAAAGTAATGCGCCTGGCTGAGTTTGAACCCGCGACCTACAAACTCGTAAGTCGGGGTCGTTACCACTCGGCCACCACTGCTCCGTTTAACGGTCACAAAAGCCGCCTCAATACGTTACACTTAATCATCTCTCGTGTCAACTTCCGTCCCATAAACCAGTTTTTTGGCCCGACTCCCGACGTAAAAGTCCAGCGGAGTTAGGTCTGGTGAACGTGGAGGTCATGGAATAGGGCCATCTCTCCCAATCCACGAGTCTGGAAATGCGTCATTTAGGAATTGCCTTACAGTTCATCGCCAGTGAGCGGGACAACCGTCATGTTGAAAGACAAAAGACCTGTCTTCATTGAAAATTGGCAGCTCAGATAACAATAAGGGCAGCTCTGTTTGAAGAAATTCAAGATAATTATCCCCGTTGAGGTTATCAGATAAATAGTGCGGTCCAACCACATGATTTGACATTACTCCTGCCCAAACGTTCACACTGAATCGTCTCTGAAATGACCTCTGTCTTTTTACATTTAGCCAATTAGTGAAGTCAATAAAAGGTTTTTTTTTAGCATATTGCACACCATTGGAAAGGGCATTAACTAGAGAACTTTTTGAGAAATTCGAAGATCTCCAACGCTTTTAGTTTTTTTTTTTTATAGAAATTTAAAGTTGAGTTTTAAAATTATTTTGTCATGTCCCATACACTTTGTAGGTTTTTTATAGAAAAACTACACGTTACTAGCAAGTAATTTTGGATTTCATAGAACCATACAATAGTACACTTAAATATAAAAATAAATTTTGTTGGATAGACTAATAACTTTTTTATTTATGTAAGCTTAAATGCTGAAATCCGGTGTTTTTCAGAATAAAAGTTAAAAACATGATTAAAAAAAACCGGTGTGGCAAGGAATGATTTATTGGGGCTGAAGATATAGCAAATGATCTATCCTATCGGCCAAATTAATTTGGCAAACGATGCACCAAACACCCTGTATAGTGCGCAGTCCGGCTCTTGCATTTTATGGCCTGGCAACCCTACTTGCGAGAGGCCATTCACAATCAAAAATGGTTCGCGAATATTGGTTTGGTATATGTATTTACAAAGTCAAACTCATTTAATTGCATTGGTACAAAAACAAAATAGGTAAAGTTAAAATAGTGTTAGGGTGTGGTTATGCTGTATCGATACCTTTTACTAATTAAGGATATAACCCTTTACTAATTAAGGAATAGCACGCTTTACTAATTAAGGAAATAGGGGCCGCAGAATATTTTAAGTGGATCAACTAGTTAATTTTAATACACACAAGTGTGCTGTGTGCGAGTCAGAATATTTAACAGAGTCGGTAAAGTCAAGGTCTTACATGCGATTGATACAGCCCACCCTGACACCATGTAGGTGATAAGATTACCTAATCGAATGTTTATTTTGTTAATGTATTTTCGTCATAATGATATGACATGGTAAAGTTTAAATTATCAAGGCTAAACTTTTCTTCATATTATAAAACAAAATCCCCCACCGCGTCAAAGTCAAAAACTAAAAACTACTGAACGGATTTTCATGCAGTTTTCACCAATAGACAGTAATTGATGAGCAAGATTTACCGGTAGTTAGCGGTATAATACGTGCGTGCACGCACGTATTATACCGCTCGCGATGTTATACAGGAAATCTGAATATTTCAAAGGGTTTTAACAGCCGTGTCAAAAATTTTTTAATAGGAATAATATTGTTTTAGTGTTGTATAACCTATTTATCGAGGAAAGCTATAAGTTTAAAAAATCAGAGAGAAGCTTACAAAGTCATGCGACCCACCCATGGGAAAGCATTAGTAAAGAAAGACGAGGAAAATAGCTCTATTTAATAAAACGAGATATTTTAATAATATTTTATCGAAGTAGATATTGATACTTATGATAGGTATTTTATGTGTGTCTTAAAAATACGTCACTGAATTCTATGTTGTACATAATAAGGTTTTAAGATAAGATTGTTTGTTAAATCATAATGTGTTTACAATTTATTTCTTATGTTGCTACGTAAGAAATTGAGACCCATTTCGACTGCATCTATGGCTGTACCGGGGGCAGTCATTACTCCATATCCGCCATGACCATAACAATGTACGACCTTTACTCCATCCACCAGCTCTGGCTCCACTCGCACCGGCATTCTATGAGGACGTAGACCAACTTTATGCGCAATGACCTCCGCATCTTTCAAGCTCGGAATAAATTCACAACAGCGCTCCAATATGGACGCTGCGTCGTACTTACAAAAATTCAAATTGTAACTATCATATCCTCTACAACCCCCCAACGTAACCACTCCATTGAGCCCCGGTATAATATACGTATCGATATCTCCATAAAATGCTGATTTCACCCATGGTGCCTTCACTTTTATCACTTGACCTCTTATAGGCACCATATCGTGGTCATTACACAAATACTTTGCTCCCAAACCGGCGCAGTTAAATACTAAGTCGTAATTTGATAAGGACGCGAAATTTTCCACTTTTCTATTAATTAATTCTCCGCCTCTTTCCACTATTATTTTTCCCATCCACGGCAAGTAGCGCTCACATTCGACCTTCAGTGTTGAAAAGTAGGACCCAAATTTTGTGCCTTTAGGACCGAGTTTTAATTCTTCATCAGTGACGGGACGGTAAATTGGCACTAAATCTTCAATAAGATGATTTCTAGTGACATGGTAGTTCTCTTTTGAAAATATGTAGGCTCCTAGGGCCATGACACCAATTTGTTCAGCGTCAGGTGTTTTGAGGATATCTTGCCAAAACTGCCAAGACTCGTTGAGCCATTTCTTCGTAATCTCCTTTGTTGGTCCTTTAAAACTCGTGCCTGGTCTGAAGATACCAGCAGCTATGTGGCTGGTGGTCTCTTCTGTATATTTTTCAGCAAGAACTGTTACTTTTGCGTTCTTAAGCTGATCTTGGAACAGTTTAGCCACTGTTATGCCGATCACGCCTCCTCCTATCACGGCTATATTTGGCTGGTCATGCATTTTGGATATTGTTGTTTCCTGCATAAAGAGAATATTCAAAATAAGGTGTGAGTCTAAATATAAAATATCTGTCATGAAATAATTTGTTTTAATTTACTTACCAAACAACTATACTTAACACTAAACGAAACTAGCTGGAGCCGTGCCGAATTTAAACAACTGAGCTTAATTACGCGCTTCGTAACATAGGCACAGAATAAATAATACTACAACATAGGTAGGTTGTGTTACATGTTTATCTCACTCTGCTAGAGTGGGTTCATTGTAAATTATTATGTGTTCTGTCTTGTTCTGTCACTTCAACCCACAAAGCGGGACACTAATAGTGTCACACGTTTTCATTCGTCCCAAATATCTTAATTTATGTAAGACTATAGCGAAAAGGCTTGCACAGACTTATTTTGCTGGTATTTAACATTAAGTACTTTCGCAACACTGTCAGTGGTTGCGTCAAAATTGTATCGTAAATAAAATTGTTATTGTTGTGGTGATAACATATCTGCGTAACGATTACGTAATAGCTTAGAGGCGCCACCCATTAGGTGTCAGAGTACATATGACCCTGACCTTCGTTTCGCGAAGATGAAAGTTGACTATTAAATGTGTGTCTGTGAATTTATATAATTATACCTAAATATTGAATTATTTTTGTCTCGGTAAAAGTGTTTTCATTCATTCAAGACCCCACTCGATCTCTCCTACTTTGTAAGTTTTTTTGTTGGCAACATTGCAGAAACTAATACGTGATAGCGTGACAATTCTTTGCGCGCATTATTCAATTCATTCATTAAATCGTGGAAGAAACTGGAGTTTTGTCGAGGTATTTTCGAGTGAAGTTCAGTCACAATTCTTTCTGTTCTAATTATTCACAAATGTGTCACGAGTGTCTACACAACTGGACAATATGTGGAATAATTATGTGAAACTGATGTGAATTCCACAAAATGGAGCTGATGTGAGGGGAAAAATAAAAAAATACACAAGAATGTGATATATTCGTATTTTAATGTCACTATGAATTATATCATTATAAAACTTACCACGCCAGAAAACATGGATTTAACACTACCTAAGTATGAATTTATACGCGGTGCAGTTTTGACACTGCACAATATTGCAGGAGGTTCTAATAAAACTCATAAATAATCATATAAAAATACGATACCTCGTCATTAATACTTGTTATTTTATTTTTCTAAAAACTGCTTTTTATCAAAAAAAAAAAAAAAAAAACAGTCACCCGTTACGATTTATCGCACGTCATATCACTGTGTGCGTGACAGTATCAACGTATTCTGCTGGCATCACTATACGAGGCTCCGCTCGCTTATTATACGAAATAACGAAATGTAAGCACATTCAAAGAGCTTAGCAACAGCTTTCCCTTGGAGGAAAAAAAAAAGAATAAGTAAACACAGGAAAAAGAACAAACTGCCAAAGTCAACCCCGCGCAATCCGAATAGCATTACATCTCCATGAGGACTCACAGCACAGCACTGAGCGAAATGCCAACGGCCGCTAGCTGTTGAGGTTTAGCACCTATCCACAGTTCGGCCGTTCAAACTTGGTGAGCCTGAAGTTAGGTTCTGCAAACTTTAGCGCCTGTGCACTTGTACAAAAATAAAGGTTAAAAAATTCTGACATAGCAATTTTTTTTTATACTTACCAAGACATTTTTTTTTTCATTTTAGTCCTTTTTAGTCTTCAAATATTAGCAAAAGTCCAGGGAAGGTTTAAAATTGATGTGAAAATGATCCTTACTAGGCGGTATAAAGTTTGTTAATAAACTAGCTTATTAAATAAAATTCAAGTAGATTGAAGTGGACTTTCAGTTTCAAAACAATATTTTATCATGTTGTTGTTTTTGACTTGTAATTTGGTATGGTTTTTTTATCTAGAGATGATTTAATTCCTTTTGGTGATGGTATCGTATAAATAAATGCATGGTAACAATCGGCGAACGATTAGCAACCCATTTCGTCGCGCAATACCGTCGATTGCGCAATTATAAATTTAATATCAATTGTGATCTATCAAGGCCACTACATGCGATCATACGATTGATGCAACCGCCACCATGAGTCCATGTAGATGATAAGATTACCCTATCGATTGTTTAATTTATTAATTTATTGTTGTCATAGTGTTTATTATGAAGAAGTAGGTACCTGACTACATGTCGATATCTCCCGTACACTAAGACAAAAAATGCTAAAATGCACTTTTCTTTCGGTTTTCTAATTTATTAAAACTAACAAATTTAAATTAGTTAAAAATTACCTAGTTAACCCTATGTTTGTGATTAAATCTTGTAAATAGATTCACTTTCCAATTACCAATTGAGCTGAAATTTATTTTCCATGTCACTCACTGTACTGAAGAAAAATTTCCATAGTTACCATAGGTACATTTTAGTTTTGATTTAGATGGCAGTAGGCTATCGCAGGTATTTTTTACCTTATCACAATATCTGGCCGTGGCAGCGAATATTCTTTAAATCTTAAATTCACATTTTTCACAAACATCACAAATTTTTTAAGCTAGTAAATTAAATCTATATACTTATATAAAAGAAAGTCGTGTTTGTTACAACACTTATAACTCAACGGCTGGACCGATTGCCATGGTTTTTGATTTGTTGGATTTGTTTCCGTCCCGAATAGCAGAATACATCTTAAAAACAATGAAAAGGGTAGAGTAGGGTAGAGTAGAATAATCTGTTGCCGGGAGCGAAGCCGCGGGCAAAAGCTAGTTTAAAATAGACTTTTTCCCGCGCTCAACCTTTGCAGGTTGAGGGAGAAGCAAAGGTATCAAATTGGTACTGATGTGCATCTTACATTATTATTGTGCATTTGCATTAAAATTAGAAATTCAAATATTTTTTAGTTCAGAACACGTTATTTGGTGATAATAACAAATTATTATGTAAATAATCATAATTTATTTTTTTGGTAATAAGATTCAGTCCCACTGCTGGGCAACTGGGATCAATGTAAGCTTTAAAAAAAAAAAGATTCAGTACCAGATGCTGAATCTACTCGTAGTAAGAAATAATAATATTTATTTAACATTTTCTATTTTTTTTTTCGAGTTGTTGTTTTACGATTTTATGCGGTGAAGGTATCGAAATAATAAAAGAAAAAATTAAAAAAAAAACATTGAGACGAAAACCTTAAGTTCCCTTTAAAAAGTAAACAATAACAAAAGAAACTCAATCATAAAGTAGGTACCTAAGTGGTATGTATTAATGATTTAATTTTATACTTTTTATAGGTATAGGTATACAATAGACAAAGTGTAGATTTGTTAAATTTAGTAATTGAACCCTCACTTGACAATCACATTTTTATGTTTCAATTTTCCCACCTAGGTAACTTTAAAACGGCTTTTAACCAATTTTGCCATCAAACTAAGCTAAGAACACTCTCGATTAAGTCATTAATATTCTTTTGCAGTTTATAGGTACCCCATTAGGAAACATTCACAGGCATTCTGTTATCCCACCCCACTTTTAGACCCATTAACTTTAAACACACACCACCACACAGCACAAAGGTTTTTTTTTTAATATTTTTAATTTTGTAAAGTGCATGTGATGCTATTTTATTTGCGACCCTACTAGGGTACATTTACCGACATTCGGATTTCCATTCCTATTTTCACCCCCACATATATTTGCAGACAATTACTATTTCCCCACTTTTACCCCAACTATTTTCATTGAACGTATTATTTTGTAATTTGCACTTGATGCGCTTTCATTTGAGAGCCTTTTGAGACCACATTCAAGTGTATTTGCAGACATTCGGTTATTCTTCCCTACTGTCACCCCCACAACTTTTAAGCGGCTCAAGCGATTTTTATCAAACATTTGTCTAAGAACACTCGCACATAGGTCACCCCTAATACAAAAAAAATCTAAATTGTAATCGCTTCATCCCTTCGGGAGCTATGATGCCAGAGATAGACACGTGAAACCTATGTGTTTTTAATGTTTGTATCCATAGTACCTAGTACCAGTAGTAACCATGTTAATTAATCAATAATGCTTACTTAGAGGCGCTCATTACCAAATATTTTAGTTAAAATATGGATAATACCTAAAGTGCGACACAGTGTTGTTGTTATCGTGTACGTTCATTGTTATTTATTAGTAGATATGCATTGTGTGTTGTGTTTGTCATTGTATGTTGTCTCTATATAAACAAAATCAAAAATAGGTAGGTATTTTAAGTGTGTCATAAAATAACGAGATGATTATTTTTTATTCTAGATTTTATTTATATACCTACATAATGTGTTTACAATTTATTTCTAGTGTTGCTACGTAAGAAATTGAGACCCTTTTCGACTGCATCTATGGCCGTGCCGGGGGCAGTCGCTACTCCATCACCACCATGACCATAACAATGTACGACCTTTACTCCATCAATCAGCTCTGCCTCCACTCGCACCGGTGACCTATGAGGACGTAGACCAACTTTATGTGCTATGACCTCCGCATCTTTCAAGCTCGGAATAAATTCACTACACCGCTCCATTATGGACGCAGCGTCGTACTTGCAATTATTCAAATTATAACTTGCATATCCTCTACAACCCCCCAACGTAACCACCCCATTAAGACCCGGTATAATATACGTATCTGTATCTCCATAAAATGATGATTTCACCCATGGCGCTTTTACTTTTATCACTTGACCTCTTATAGGCACCAAATCATGGTCATCACATAAATACTTTGCTCCCAAACCGGCACAGTTAAATACTAAGTCATAATTCGATAAAGACGCGAAATTTTCTACTTTTCGTTTAACCAATTCTCCGCCTCTTTGCACTATTATTTTTTCCATCCACGGCAAGTAGCGCCCACATTCGGCCTTCAGTGTTAAAAAGTAGGATCCAAATTTTGTGCCTACAGGAGCTAGTTTCAATTCTTCATCAGTGACGGGTCGGTAAATTGGCATCAAATCTTCAATAAGGTAGTTTCTAGTGACATGGTAGTTCTCTTTTGAAAATATATAGGTTCCTAGAGGCATGATACCAATTTGTTCAGCGTCAGGTGTCTTGAGCATATCTTGCCAGTAGTGCCATGAATCGTTCACCCATTTCTTCGTAATCTCCTTTGTAGGACCTTTAAAACTCGTTCCTGGTTTGAAAATTCCAGCAGCAATGTGGCTGGTAGTGTCTTCTGTAAATTGTTCAGCGAGAACTGTTACTTTTGCGTTCTTAAGCTGATCTTGGAAGAGTTTAGCCACTGTTATTCCGACCACTCCTCCTCCAATTACGGCTATATTTGGCTGGCCATACATTTTGGATGTTGTTGTTTCCTGCATAACAAAAATGTTCAAATTAAACTACGAGTCAAAATAAAAATATAAGTAGTATAAAAAATCTGTTATTAAAATAATTGTTTTAATTTACTTACCAAACACTTTGTGACAATACTTTGCACTATTATACGAAATTAGCTGGTATTGTGCCGAATTTATAAATGAACTGAGCTTAAATAGGTACGCGCTTCATAACATTTATAGGTATGTTTATCTCACTGCGCTGGAGTAGATTAAAGTGATGAATGCGATGATAACTATTTGCGTATGGACTACGTGATTGCTTAAATGTTCCACCCATTAGTGTCACTGTACGCATGACCCTGACCTTCAATTCGTAAAGACGAAAGTTCAATTCTAACCTAACGTAGTATCTTTTTTGTCGTGGTAAAAGTTTATCATTTATCTTCATTCTAGACCTCACTTGATTTCATATTATCTGTGCTTTTTTTGTTGGTGAATATCCCAGAAGCCTAAACTATGCATTGCCCAAAAATTCTTTGCGATCAACATTCAATTATTCAATAATTCCCTCATAACAAACTGGAGATTTCTTCTAGATTTTTCCGAATTATATTCAGTCAAGTTCATTGGCTGTTTTTAATTATTCGCAAATATACCTCGAGTGTCTGCATAACTAGTCAATAAGAATCATCGAGATAAGTGCGATTTCTATAAATGGAGCTGGGAATTTCGTTGAAATACTACAAAACTCACGATTGTGTGTGTATGTCTGTGTTATTATTAATTTTGTAATATCATTAGAAGAGGTACGCATGCGTATTCAAAATTAATCACGCTACTAGGCACTATGTTTCAATTACTGTAGTTTCTCTTATGTTAAAAAAGAATAAACGGAAGCTCTGTCAAAAGACAAATAAAGTGACATTTGCTGTCAGAGAAAAGTTGTTATTTGTTATTTATCACTGCAGAATTGTTTCGAAATTCGGTTGGAGGGATTATTATAACTGTGTCCCATAATATTGATAAACATGAATAAAAACGATGACGATAGTACGACTGCAACTCCTGAAAGCGCTGGTTTTAGCAAGGATTGTACTTCTGTAAAAATCAAAGGAAAAAATCGTGGGAAGAAACGAAAACGGTATTTATTTAGTAACAATGTTGATTTATTTGCCGCTTTTCAAAATATTCTTGGTTTTCGTATAATATTATATATTATTTACGCTACCATGAGGACGTACTTGGTGGCTGTTTTCTGTGAACATAAAGTTTCTTCAACTTTTCTATGAAGTTGTATTCTAATTGTATTGTGTTCACTGTAAATATTTTTGTGCTGAATTTCTAAAAACTGATTGGTAAAAAATCTACTTAGAAGTCTTAGATGTAAATACAGTTAAGGTTATCTATTCAAAAATATAACCAACAAAAGGAGAAATTAAAAGAAAAAGGGTATAAATTCATAATTGATTTATTATGTTTTGATTTTGTTCCTACCTAAGACAGGCCTCCGTCACTACATGTACTTGCGCCCTATAATTACCTACCGCCTGGCCGAGCGGTCTCGAGCCACTGGCGGACCAAATTCAGTGCGGTTTTCGCAAGCGAAGGACATGCACGTTGTTCAATTTTAATAGTTCCATTCGTTCATACTCATACCGCAAATCAAGTAAAAGAAGTGATAAACACCTAACATTTTTAACTTTTATAGATTTTTTATTTTAGCTACCCACTGACCTCTATAATTATGTTTTATAGATAGATAAACCATTTATTTGTTACAAAACAATGTATACACGAAAGCACAATTCTGCCCTTCTAAGCTAAAAAGCGGTATCTCACAAAAACAGTAAAGTTGATTTTTGTGCAATGGTATAAAAATCAACTTTACTATTTTGTTAAATTAGTTATTAATTAATTAAATCATGAATAATTATTTTTATAGTTATCACATTAGATAGCTTTTATTTTAAGTAATTAAGCCTTTTAGTGCAAACTTGTTCGAAACATAAAAAAATATGTTTAAGAAAGTTTTGCCTGTCTCAGTTTTGATGGCACAAAAACAATATTTAAGACTTTTTTGAGATACCGCTTTTGCGCTTAGTAGTGCAGAATTAAACTTTAAAACTAAGCACCTACCTATATAAATACAGTCAACATAAACAAGAAACACATGTAGGTTCTTAGGAAACAAACAAAGAAATACAAGGTTGACAATGGTTTTATTTAGACGTATTACACAGTCAGCACCGTCAGCACCAATTTATAAAAAAATATTTCATATACGATACAATTTTAAATTTCCACATATAAGTCAGAACATATTTACATTTTTCAATAACATAGAAAAAGTTATGTTAATTTAATTTTATCGAAGAAACAGCCCTGCGATTTCTCGGTGAGCTGCGATTGATCACGCGTTGCGATGCAATCACAACTGTACGCTTAAGTATTAAGGCACATTTTGGCATGCAGTGGTTGCTGACGCGACGAAGTAGGCTATTATAGCAGTAGGTATTGAGAATTTTGTTTGGAGTGAAGTATCTGTTACGTAGTACCTTAAAACAGAGTTGCATTATTTATTGTCACATTTCAGAGTATTATTATGTCAAAAGTATGTTCCGTCCAAATAGAGATCCGGCAAACAAGTGTACAATGCGTTCCAAATGAGAATAGGATCGATTGCCGTGTTGTGAAGTCACGATTTACTGTCAAATCGAGGCAAGATATTTTTAAAAGTCAGTTTATTTACACAACATACATATTTATTTACAAAACATTAATATATTTACGAACTGTGAACGAAAAAACTTTAATCAGATTCCAGTTTTTCAATTTTACTCATCTCAGAGTTCTTCAATTTTGCAAAAATATCATCAATTTGACAGTACGGTGTGACTACACATCCTGTCAATCGATCCTATTCTTATTTGGAACGCATAGTATGTCAAGTAATGTTCTTCAAAGATGTGTGTAGTCAAAGTTTGTTTTGTTGGACTAGTTGAATATATGTTCTGTCATAAACCATTCAGTAGTAAATCTTGTGATTTTCAAAATTTAGACTGTGGTGAAATAATTAAACATCAAGATTCACGATGACACTCCCTTAGAAGTGGAGTATATACTTAATTGTAGAGACAAGTTTTGGTAATACTTCACTAATTAATCAATAATCAACCTTTTCTTTTCAGCCGCAACAGTCAGAGTAGTTGTGAAAGTGAAGATGTACTTGCAGAAAACTCAGCGGAGGTGGACAGAAGCCTGCATGCAACCGCCATCAAAAATAATTTAGATGAAACTAGTGTTAGGAAAATCATAAAGGTATGCATACAAAACATTTTTTGATCCATTTAATAACTGTCTCATTAATAATAATTTATTGGACTGCATCTGTTCAAGTAAACACTTACAAACAACACAAAGACATACATTAGTGAATACAAATAGTATGTTGGTAGTATTTGTAATGAATTCTGGTACCCAAGGAAATATTTAACTTGTGTTATGGGTACCAGGATTCTCACACTAGCTTTATAATATTATGTTTAGTACCAAGGAAAAAGGCATAAATGTGTAATCTGATAGATTACACATTTATGCCTTTTTCTTGTTAAGCTGTTGAAACCTGTACAGGTCTGGACTAAGTGTTTACTAGTGTCCGACCGAAGCTTCGGCTTCGGCTTCGGCTTCGGCCACCTTCGGCCAAAAAAGCACCTTCGGCCAAATCTTCGGCTTCGGCCAAAAATTTGCCGAAGGTTTGGCCGAAGCCGAAGGTTTGCTAGTTGTCAAAATTTGTACTTTAAGTAAATAAATATTTAATTAACATTGTATATTTGAAACTTTTATTTTAAACAATATTTTATTACCTACTTGTATATGTTGGTCACTCGGCTCGTTATTGGGCTAAATCTCTCTAAAGCTCTCACAATATGTATCTGGTATATTCTGAGATCAAAGTAACTATCGTATTTATCAAGGTCAATGACACCTTCGGCTTCGGCTTCGGCTTCGGCCGAAGGTTTTGGTGAATACCGATTAATCGGCTTCGGCTTCGGCTTCGGCCAGAATTGCACCTTCGGTCGGACACTAGTGTTTACACTGCATACATTCAAAGGACTGGAACAGTTTGTCTACTGCAGTCTTCCCATCCAATTATAATTGGGTGTCTTCAAGGCTAGAGTGAATAGGCTCTTAACCATTTCGAATAACATAATTAGAAACATAATAGAAAGACAATCGGTATGCAGACGCCGGAGTTCGCTTGGGGTTCAAGATTTTAATAAACTAGTGTGCCTCACCATCAATGATTGCAGGGAAACACTAGTTTTTAGAAACAAACATATTTTTAGTTCTTTCATCCTAAGTGCCATTCTAAGGTCTTTCTTATTTGTTTTAGAATAACAACTACTAATATTAACATCATCATCAAAATTACCATTATTTATATGATTTAATTACAGAAAGTGGTGACAAATGACAGAGTGCTGGCACTTGTCAAGTTACGAGAGGAGGAAGACTCTGGCCCAGAGGAAGACCTTCTGAGACCAAAACTTACGAGGGCCAAAGTCAAGTAAGTAGAAGATATTATTTATGTTTCTGCACTATCTTGAAGTTAACTAGTATAAAATACTTATTATGTTGAGGCCTTTGTACAGTGCATCATTAGTGCATAAGGTTTTAGTAAAGGGCATTTGATAATATGATATAAAAATAAAAAAATAATATTGTTGGTCATACAAGGGTAGCAAAGCCGAGGAATCATGCTAGTAATATAAACTACTGCCGACATTATGAAAGACATAATTGTTTTGCAAGGAATATGACTATGGATAAAAAATAATTCCACCAGTGACTTTACAAATAATAATTGTCCAGAAAGTAAGGTAGAAATACTTTTATCATCTCTTAAAGTGGGTCTGTTATAAGAACGCCTGGGTATCGCCATTGTAAGGTCCGCCGGACCGCTCGGAGGACATGGTGGCCGATACGGTTAATGATGTGAGCATCCAGACCGAATCCAAGTCGTCAACATTCCGTAGATTTTTGCGTGCCACAAAGAGATGTCAGCAAGCTCAGCTGGGTCGACGCCTACTCCACTGAAACCAGGCGAGCGGGAGAAGTAATTGAAAAATCTCCTCCCGCTCTTGTGAAGCTAGAGGGAGTGTCAGTATTTTTTGGAGTACTCACTGATTGTTCCTTCAGTGGCTTTTTGCGTTCTGGGGCCGCGGTAATTCTTTAGAACGTTGTCTCAAACCTGGTAGATAGTTGTCGATCATTGCGAACTAACTACCTATACTTAGGTTATTAACTGGCTAATCTGACGTTTACTTAAAGAAATTAATTTCGCACATGCGCAAATTAAATCGAGTTACAAAAAGCACTTTATTTTTTAATTTAATTTTTACATATCGATAGTGTTTCATGTACTGGATCACCTTTCATAGGATTAAAACGATTAAAATGTAGATGTGTATAATGACATAACAAATATGTTTCAGGGAATTAATGAAAGTGTCTCCAAAAACGCATTCAACAACTGCTTGGAACTTGGAGAATTTGGAGCTGACTCCTATCAAGCACATCCCAGTGAAGACCAGGCCTGAAGTGAAGGCTCTCATTGCCCAGGAGTTGCCGGAAGACGAGGATGATGAGGAGTACGAGCCCACGAATGATGATGTGCCAGTGAGTAATTAATTATTTATTTAAAAAGCCTCACGAAAGAAAGAAAAGAAAGAAACACGTTTATTAACCACCACCACCACCACCACCACAATCACCACCAGCACAGTCTCTTAAAACTCTTATAACATTTCATCTACAAATGATATTTCAATCAGTAACCATGCATAATAACAGGTGTGCGTGACATTAACAAAATGATTGCTAAATATCTCTATGTTTTTGACGTGACAACGTCTTATAATTCGATGGAGCCGGCTGCACGCATGAAAAAACATGACTCATGCGGCGTTACCTCGCTCTGAGGCGTTCCATTTAAGGTTTGAAGTGCAAGCGAGAGCACGCAACGAGCGACAAAGAGGCACAATCGACCTCGTCCGGCAGTGTTCGACATCTGTTTCTCTCCTACTTGAGTGAGCGATGCGTCCGCGTGGATAGGTGCTTTACAATAAAATAATACATTTACATGTTTTCGTCAAGTATGAAGTGCAGTGAAAAGTGAATGTGGTGTCAATTGTTTATAAGAACGATAATTGCGTGACGTTGTCACGTTCAACTATCGTCAGTAAACCGACTTTACAGACAACCGATTTTTTTTTATGGTAGGTAAAAATCATCCAATGACGAATCTCGCCCTTGGGCGTAGCGGGAAACAGTGTCAGACTCTTACTGACTAAACAACCTATACCTAACCTTTTTCAGAGCTCAAATTATTTACATTATTAAACCTCATATCCACAGAGTGACGATGACCAAGGCCTGGAGTCATGCAGTGACTTGGATTCACAGCCTAGAACCCCAGCAACGCCTCGCAGCCAACACTCTACCAGTCCGAAAGTCATTAAAGATGGACCCTTCAAAGTACCTCAGGTAAGATCATTTCTATAGGCGTGGGCTTGCGGTCGGACAGTAATAGGTAGCTCGCCGTTCAGCATCGTCCGGACATAGTCCCAAGTCGTCGACGTCGCGTGGATCACCACGCGCGCCTCAAGGAATTTTCAGCAAAACCATAGGGGCCTAGCAAGGTCGAAGCTTACTGAGACCATGGGTTCGCCACAATGCGGTGGCTTGATCCTATGCGTTCGAAATCGCAGCAACAGACGGAATTTATTATAAACAAGCTACCGCTTTGCGAGTATCAATCATTCGGGCCGCTTCGGTTCACTCGTTTCCTCACCGCACCCACGTGCGGTTGGGCACGTAGGCCACCACAATCGATTTAGCATCAATTGTTTATTTTGGTCGCACCCCTTCATTACACGATCGCACAAACCTATCTTCCGATCCGGGAGATCATTTCTATAAGCCAGGATAATTGTAGAAAAACACATTTCAAGGTCAGTCTAAAACAATGCAGTCGCTTCGTGAATCAATAAAAAATGTAATTCTGTAGAAGTTCACGTCTTACATACGTAGCGGTGGACTTTTGTAGAAATTTGTACAGAGTTCGATTTTAACATTAATTTGTTAAAATCGAACTCTGTACATGTTGATTTCGTCGGGGACATAACTTGATTAAGTTACACGGAGTAACATTATATTGTCTTACAGGACGTATCAACTCCTACACGCAGGAAACTGAACCTGGAAGAGGAAGCGACAATCGCCCTCCGGACTCGATCCAAGCTCAGTCTATCCTCCACGTCTATAGAACACATTGAGAGCACCTTCGTTCCTCCTGACGACATCCCCATGCCAGCGGTCGATGACCTATGGAACCAGTTCTTAAATGAGTGCCTGAACCCAGCGTCTACTTCGAAGAACGAAGATGATGATGAGACCGATCCGGAGTATAATGTAGCTGCTGATCCTGATGCGCGTGAGTTGAATCATACTGGTTTCTATCTTCCATGTTGGTGTTTGTTTCTTTTGGAGTCAATGCTTAACCCTTTAGGTCTATATGCGAGTATTCGACATTAATGTATACCATCTCACCTCGCGTCTTTTTGTAGCGCGATCGCATCGATACAGACGTGATGCTGTAGCTCATTAGTAGCGCGTTGGTATCTCTCTCTATAGCGTGTTGCAATACAACAAACGCGTGTGCGCCGTGGGCGAGGGCTCTTACATACACAACTATGAAATCATGTCAACGAAGCGGTAGCTTAAAGCCATCGTGTCGCGTCTATGAAGTTACTCGTTCGTGGACAATAGGCCATATTTTCGCCCCGCGTCTGTGTGACGCAAGATAAGCCGAGCGTTTCCGCTGGTCGTAAAGCTTAGACACTGGCGTGTCAGCACCATCCCATGCAGAGGTTAATGGTCTTCTGAGAGGCCCTGTAACCTTTCATTTCTGGTGTGTGTATTTTTTTTGTCCTTGGGATAAATTTTTACTACTACATTACAGCGTAGTTACTCGTTAAACTAATTTTTATTTATTTATTGCTATGATTCCAATATTGTTTATTTATTAAAAGATTATGCACTAACTGTCTTTATGTCTATAGGTTGAATAGTAGAAAATGTCTTAATTCATAGAAATAAATAAACAAATAATAGGAAACACTGAACAAAGGCGGACTTAATGCGTTAAGCATTTTCTGTTAGTCGACCATTTAAGGGCCTTATCATACTAGCGGATTGCGAACGTCCTCAAAGCGGAGCGGGCGCGCAACGAATTCGTTGCGAACACGCAACGAACACGCCGCGCATGCGCAGCGAATTTGTAGCGAACGCGCAACGAGATTTAAATTCGTCGATGCTTTCGTTTTCGTCTCCGGCGTCTTCGCAGCAATAAAGCCAACAGCTGCAACAGCAGCTGTTTCCTCGTCGGAATCCATTTTGTTACTGTGTGTATTGTCCGGCGATAATTTGCTACAAACACGCCACAAAAATGTAATGCATTCGCCACGCGTCCGCGACGTCTTCGCTGAGCAGCCGCGGCGTGTTCGCGACGCATTCGTTGCGCGCCCGCTCCGCTTTGAAGACGCTCGCAATCCGCTAGTATGATAAGGCCCTTAGTGCAGCGGGTGCAGGGGTCTTTACAAGTAACGTGATTCGGTACTCTTGAAATAGTATTGGATTGAAATTTTGATCACCGTGAGATTATTTTGTTACACGTGAAATTGTCTAAATATAATGTTCCGGATCGCAATAGTGTTGTTCAACTCATTACGATTAATCGATAATAAGTCTTAAACATTGCAAGCTAATAAAAAGCTTGTAAAAATGCCTTATTTTTTAAATATTCAGTCTGATAAAATGATATTCAACAACAACGATTGTCAAGAGATTTTTTTAAGCCTCATTAATAACTGGTACAATTCAGGGTATGCTTATGCGGTGAATAATATCAGTGCCAGTTTTGTAAAGATCTTCTAAAACTTTGATAACTACAAGTCACCGATGACTTATTAATGCTCCCATACTCGAATGTCATCGGTATTTGCTAAAATTGGACATCCCGATTGTTTGAATTTAGTTCAAAATCCACCTAATTCTACTACTACTCCTTGGTAGAGGCCAAGGTCCGGAGCGAGGAGGAGTGGCAGGTGGTCGCCTCCTTTTGTAAAGCAGTAATGCTAGCCAAAGAGAGCAAATCTATCTTCTGTCAAATCAGCTTATAACGAACTTGGAATTATATTTAGCGTGAAATTGTATACTGTGTTCAAAATGTTGTTCATAATTAAAATTATTCTGTAAACGGTCAATTTACAATTTTTTAAATTATTTTCATCTTAATTTTTTTAAATTAGTCTTCAATTATAAAATCTGAAAATAATGAAGTAAGCCTTTCTTTTGTTGCAGACAATAAATGCAAAAGTAAAGGAACAAAAATAAGAAATCGTTTCGTCAGACCTTTAAGACAGAAAAATATCAAGACAAGAGAACAAGTTATGGCAAACTTTGTGCCTTCGAGAATTGAAGATAACATCGGCTTTGTTATTCCTTCTAGATCTAATATCCTTCTCCCACCCAAATCTCTGCTTCGTACAAGCCCTAGGTTCACCAGCAGCCCTGAATCTTATCCATCACAAAATAAACAGGCTAACAATCGCAACCTACTCCAACGTGACTTAAGTCTTCCAAAACAAAACTCTATAGATGCCTTCGATAGCAATGATTTGCTCTTTCTTGGCTTTGCAAGAGCTTTAAAGAAAATGCCAGTGCAAGATCAAATAAAAATAAAATTAGACTTACACAAAGCTATTTGTCAATCAGAAATGCGTCTGTGCCGTAGAGAAAAAATAAATCATTTCTGTTACCTGTCACGACAATCTTAGCAGTTGCTGCATTGATATCATCTATTAAAAGCTACGGAATCGTCACTATAGGCTAGGCTATAGTATACAGCTATAAGCTATATGAGCATTTGGTCATATAGCTTATAGCTGTATACTATCCAAAACTTTATTAGATTGTGATTTTGTGATTAATCACTCTCAGGGGTTATTTCTACAAGTGAGTGACGTTCTATAACAGCTCTATGGTACTCATACTCTATTCACTATGCGGTGATATTATTATAAAGAGAAGGATAAGAGCGCAAAGATATTAGGCAAGGTCAATGTAATTTATTGCAATTTAATCTGACTCCTTGTATAATACCTCAAGCCCTCAGCTCTCCTAGTAGAGTCCCGGAAATATATTTTCAATTCGGAGATTAAAGTTTTAGTTGATTTGTATGATTAATATACACTTCTCATCAAAAAAATCGAAACACCTTGCAAGTTTACGTTTTGTCAGGATTATCAGAAAAATGTGTACATTTAGGAATAAATGTTAAATGTCGTTTAATAGTGAGTAATATGAGCTTATCAAATCTTAATGTTAATGTTCTAAATTTAAATGAATTTTTCATAGGTTTCGTATTTTGTTAAATGAGTCATTTTTATTCCGTATGGAGTATAAAGGAAATGGATAAAACAACACACGTAAATGAAAAAAAAAGCTAAAAAACGTTTATTTAATAACTTGTATTCCCTCCCCGAGCTCTAATTACTGCTTCCATACGGTTCTTCATCGATCGGATGAGAGTCACGATCACATGCTGTGGTATATTGTCCCATTCCTCTTGGATTGCATCTTGCAGCTGGCTAAGTGTTTCTGGGGCAGGATCTCTTGCTCGAATTCGTCTCTTTAATTCATCCCATAGATGTTCAATGGGATTCATGTCCGGGCTTCTTGCTGGCCATTCCATAATAGAGATATCGACTTCGTTAAGATAATCTCGTACGACGCCCGCGGTGTGAGCCCTAGCATTGTCGTGCATGAATATGAAGCCGTTGCCAATAAAATGTGCATAGGGCATCACATGAGGCTCGAGACACTCTTCGACGTACCGATGACAGTTTAGTGCAGGCAGACGTGGCCCAGACACGAAAGCAAGCTCTGTCTTACCGTCGGCGCTGATTCCTCCCCAAACCGTCCACGAACCGCCACCATAGCTGACCTTTTCTTCAATGCAGCATTGTGCATAGCGTTCTCCGTCTCTTCTGTAGACCTTGTTCCTTCCGTCGTTACCATACAGCATAATTTTACACTCATCAGAAAAGAGAACTTTGCTCCACTGTAGGTATGACCAATTTAGGTGCTCACGTGCAAAGTTAAGGCGCGCTCTTCGATGGTCTGCAGTTAATTTCGGCCCATTTGCTGGCTTATGCGGTACCAGTCCACGATCCTTCAACCTTCTTCTAATTGTAGAGTCACTTACAGCCACCCTTCGTACAACACGAAGCCGCTGCTGCAGTTGAAAAGCGTTAAGGCGTCGATTTCTTAAAGAAGTTGTTACAATAAATCGATCATCTCGCTCAGAAGTGACCCGATTCCTGCCAGATCCTGAACGGCGCGTGAACAAACCAGTCTCCCGATAACGTTTATAGACTCTATGAACAGATGACAGGCTTAGATGCAGTCTTGCAGCCACAACACGCTGACTAAGGCCAGAATCCAGCAATGCCACAACTTGGGCGGCTTCTGTGGGCGAAGTATCCATACGTTTTAGAAAAAAAACCTTTTTTCAGACGTCCCAAAGTCACAGTATTGAAATAAAAATCGAAAAGTTTAAGGATAGGCGCCAATTTTTAGTTTTTAAACGCTAAATGTACTCCAACCCTAAACACACATTTGTCTCAAAACAGTGATTCATTTCGTTTATAAGATAAACAAATGAAATTCTAATTTTGAATTTAGAATTTTCGCTTATTACTGTAATGGCCAAACTGCCAGCTATAATATATGTATTTTTTTTCATCGTATGAATTCTTTTTTGTGTTAAATTCGGACAGAAACAATGAAAACGGAAGTGTTTCGATTTTTTTGATGAGAAGTGTATTTCTTGGCAGTGTTAATATATAATTATGTACCTAGTATAATTATCATAAATGTAAGAATAACCTTTATAAGTTTACTGTTATCAATATTAAAATTTGCTTTGAATATTCCTCATGATTTTTTTTATTGTTTATGCCTACATAAAGTAAAGCATTTGTCATGTGGCTTCGCCTGCGTGTAAGGCCTTTCACGCATTTGGGGGTTGTAGGACGCTGCGGGAAGTGATACGGCAACGCAGTCCTGGTTTCGATGCCAGCGGCCAGAATGCATGGTACTAGAGTGACGTGATGTTGTGTTATGAGAGACTTGTGCCTTTGATCGCGAACCACATCATCTTGCTATTTATTGTGTAACAATTATGTACATAATATGCCGCTCCCCGCGCCGCTGCCTTAAAAGCCATTTCTATAATAATAAATCGCCTCTCCTAGAAAGTAGGCCTGAATACGCAGTGGTAACGTTGAATAGATATGCTATACATTGAGTCGTGATTCCGCCGCGCCGCCCGCGCAGACACAGTCCTGCGTCGGCTGACTTCGTCCACGAACAGCCAATTTTCGTTTATATCCACATGGATGAAGTTTTTTCCATACACTAAATTCCCCATAACGCTGAAATTAACTAGTGGGGATTTCTGGAATAAACCGAAAATTATACACAGAGAGCTGATGGATGGTACCTAATATTATGTTTTTGTTACTATTCCACGTTACATAGACATTGTCTTAGAATAGTAAAAGGATGAGCCGTGTGGCAAATTTTATCCAAATCACTTCAGCAGTTTCAACGTGAAGGAGCAACACACACACACTCTCGCAAACTTTCGCCGTAATATTACTGTGAACTGATATTAGTGTAAAAATGCTGTAATTGGTAATGTTAGGGTTATGAGTATACGTGTAGATGGATCAATCAGATCAATGGATGGAGAGGGAGACCAAAGAAAAGATGGATGGATTGTGTGAGGAGTAATATGAAGGAAAAGGAAGTTAGTGATAGCCTGACGGGTAACAAGACAGAATGGAAGAAGAAACCGTGTTGTGCTGACCCCAAATAACATGGGACCAGGGCAGGAAAATGATGAGGAGTGTCAAAATGTCTATCGTACTCGTGTAGCAATTATTGGTAATAAAAAAAGTCCACCTTATTTATTTAAAGCATAATATTTCCCATTTTAGATGACGAAGACGAAGAATCATTAGGCAATAGTATCATAAAGATATCTAAAAAGGAGCTGAACGATTTGGTGACGGAGCTTTTCAATATAATTCCTGAGTCGACTGCTGACGACGAACTAATGGCTGACAATTTGGCTAACAGCGTGCTGACTGAACATAGTCAGACAGAGGTCAGTGATAAAAAATATGCCTATTTTTTTAAAGATTTATTTTGTGAAATTTTTACGTTTCATTTTTATAATATATTTATTAAATTATTGTTATTTATTCATGAATAACAATATACATTGTGTTGAATGTTGAATACCACATAATTATAAAGTAAAATTATATTGAAATAGAATGTAGGTAATATGCATGCAAAAACGATCCGAATTAAATTTTATATAGAATGAAACAAAATAATAGGTCAAATTTGAAAAAAATGTTTTTAAATAAATCTAATCAAATGTCACGTATAATACACATAAAGTTTAATTCTTTACGACAAATTTTGTTTTTATCTAAATTTTTATTTAATTCCTGTATTGTACCTACTGTATCTCGAGTGTAGTACAGTGTACGGCAAATAAGTTGAGGCCTTTGCTAAAGGTTACTCGCAGCCCCCTTCTTCAATTTCACCTGAAAATAGGTTATAATCCTTGTCACACAAGTTGGACCATCATGGTGGTCGACCTTGGTGGGGAGTAACCGATTCTCTTCTTCTCAGGCGGTACTCTTGTCAGAGTGGTCGTGGTCGTCACTGTGGATCACGATGAGTGATCATCTTGGTCATGCGGCGCCATTCATCGCAGACTGCAGCTTTCCGGGTGCACTCGTAGACCCAGCACTTAGTTGCGGCCTTGATCTGGTCTGTCCATCTCATTCGTGATTTACCACGTGGCCTGGTGCTTTCAACTTTGCCCTGCACTACGATACGCTCTATGGAGTCATTACCACGCCGCAATACATGACCGAAGAAGGTCAAAATGCACGACTGCACTGTGGATGATAGACGCCGTCTGATATAAACCTCTGGAGTAACCTATACAGTGTCGGATTTTTTACAGATTTTAGATTTGTCCATATATTCTCTGTAGCAAATATGTTGTCTCCATTCAGGTGTCCACACGCTGGGAAGGCAAACGAGAACCGACTTCAGATGAAGAAAACGGAAACAGACAGAACATATCCGACAGAATTACGTTTGAGAAGCAGAACTACTCAACAGTGTCTCAAGGAAAGAGCGAGACGGACAAAGAGGTAGCAAGTGCAAACGAGAGAGCAATAGCTCCCAAGAAAGATGAGAATAATGAAAAGCAGAAGCCGGTAGAAAGAAGAGTGTCGCCTAGGTAAGTTGAATTGGTGTAAGTACTTAATGTTCAAGCCAGGTCGTCGACGGCGCTCTGTTCCCGCGCGCCTCAAGGAGTTGTCAGCAAATGTAAAGGCTCAAAAGCAGGGCCGAAGCCTACAGGGGCCCCGGTCCGGTTTCTGAAAGGAAGATCCGACCCCAGTATGAGGGCTAAGAAAGAATGGGGTGGCTCGTTTAGTCAGTAAAAGTGTGACACTGTTTCCCGCTCCGCTCAAGGGCGGGATTCGTCAATATATGATTTTTCCCTCCATAAAAAAGTACCTAATGTTGATCTCGATGATCCAGTGCTCGCTTATAATGTTCCCACTGTTGGGACTCAGGCCAAACTGAAATAAATAGACATATTTGCCGCCAATAGGTACTTCAAAAAGCTTGAATAAAATAAAAATTCTATTTAAAAAGAGAAAAAAATGTTTAGTACGTGACAAATAAGTTGAACCCGTTGCCACGTCTATGGAGACCCTTAAATGGTCGATCGCCATTTTTTTTCAACTTCATCATCGTCATCAGCCTTATTAATGTTCCCACTGCTGGGACACAGGCCTCATCTCTAGGAGAGGGAATGGGCTATAATCCACCACGCGGGCGCAGTGCGAATTGGTTCAACTTATATTGCGCGTATTATAAACGAGTGTCGGGCCATACGACATTCTGTATACATTTTTTTTACTAGTTTTAAATGACTGTACATACCTACATGATTTAAATGTATTTTATAAATTTTAAGTTTTAGTGTATTTTATTTCTATATTTTCCTAATGTACCAAGTTGTGTTTATGGTGTACGTACAATAAAGAGTATATCTATCAATCTATCTAAACTTCTCATCAAAAAAATCGAAACACTTCCGTTTTCATTGTTTCTGTCCGAATTTAACACAAAAAAGAATTCATACGATGAAAAAAAATACATATATTATAGCTGGCAGTTTGGCCATTACAGTAATAAGCGAAAATTCTAAATTCAAAATTAGAATTTCATTTGTTTATCTTATAAACGAAATGAATCACTGTTTTGAGACAAATGTGTGTTTAGGGTTGGAGTACATTTAGCGTTTAAAAACTAAAAATTGGCGCCTATCCTTAAACTTTTTGTTTTTTATTTCAATACTGTGACTTTGGGACGTCTGAAAAAAGGTTTTTTTTCTAAAACGTATGGATACTTCGCCCACAGAAGCCGCCCAAGTTGTGGCATTGCTGGATTCTGGCCTTAGTCAGCGTGTTGTGGCTGCAAGACTGCATCTAAGCCTGTCATCTGTTCATAGAGTCTATAAACGTTATCGGGAGACTGGTTTGTTCACGCGCCGTTCAGGATCTGGCAGGAATCGGGTCACTTCTGAGCGAGATGATCGATTTATTGTAACAACTTCTTTAAGAAATCGACGCCTTAACGCTTTTCAACTGCAGCAGCGGCTTCGTGTTGTACGAAGGGTGGCTGTAAGTGACTCTACAATTAGAAGAAGGTTGAAGGATCGTGGACTGGTACCGCATAAGCCAGCAAATGGGCCGAAATTAACTGCAGACCATCGAAGAGCGCGTCTTAACTTTGCACGTGAGCACCTAAATTGGTCATACCTACAGTGGAGCAAAGTTCTCTTTTCTGATGAGTGAAAAATTATGCTGTATGGTAACGACGGAAGGAACAAGGTCTACAGAAGAGACGGAGAACGCTATGCACAATGCTGCATTGAAGAAAAGGTCAGCTATGGTGGCGGTTCGTGGACGGTTTGGGGAGGAATCAGCGCCGACGGTAAGACAGAGCTTGCTTTCGTGTCTGGGCCACGTCTGCCTGCACTAAACTGTCATCGGTACGTCGAAGAGTGTCTCGAGCCTCATGTGATGCCCTATGCACATTTTATTGGCAACGGCTTCATATTCATGCACGACAATGCTAGGGCTCACACCGCGGGCGTCGTACGAGATTATCTTAACAAAGTCGATATCTCTATTATGGAATGGCCAGCAAGAAGCCCGGACATGAATCCCATTGAACATCTATGGGATGAATTAAAGAGACGAATTCGAGCAAGAGATCCTGCCCCAGAAACACTTAGCCAGCTGCAAGATGCAATCCAAGAGGAATGGGACAATATATCACAGCATGTGATCGTGACTCTCATCCGATCGATGAAGAACCGTATGGAAGCAGTAATTAGAGCTCGGGGAGGGAATACAAGTTATTAAATAAACGTTTTTTAGCTTTTTTAGGGTTCCGTAGCCAAAATGGCAAAAACGGAACCCTTATAGTTTCGTCATGTCCGTCTGTCCGTCTGTCCGTCTGTCACAGCCGATTTACTCGGAAACTATAAGTACTACAGTGATGAAATTTGATGGGAATATGTGTTGTATGAACCGCTACAAAATTATGACACTAAATAGTAAAAAAAAGAATTGGGGGTGGGGCCCCCCATACATGTAACTGAGGGATGAAAATTTTTTTTTCGATGTACATACCCGTGTGGGGTATCAATGGAAAGGTCTTTTAAAATGATATAAAGTTTTCTAAAAAACATTTTTCTTAAAGTGAACGGTTTTTGAGATATCAGCTCTCAAAGTCGTAAAAAGTATGTCCCCCCCCCCTCTATTTTTATAACTACGGGGTATAAAATTCTAAAAAAAATAGAGGTGATGCATGCTAATTAACTCTTTCAACGATTTTTGGTTTGATCAAAGTATCTCTTATAGTTTTTGAGATAGGTTGATTTAACTGTAATTTTGGTTAAGTTATTGTGCTTACACTGAAAACGATGGCTGAACCTATAAGTACAAGGCAAAATATCGGGAGAGTTTAGGCTCCATTCACCAGGTGTATAAATTGACATAATAAGTTTATTATATTTGCTGCTACGGAACCCTTTGTGCGCGAGCCCGACTCGCACTTGGCCGGGTTTTTTTCATTTACGTGTGTTGTTTTATCCATTTCCTTTATACTCCATACGGAATAAAAATGACTCATTTAACAAAATACGAAACCTATGAAAAATTCATTTAAATTTAGAACATTAACATTAAGATTTGATAAGCTCATATTACTCACTATTAAACGACATTTAACATTTATTCCTAAATGTACACATTTTTCTGATAATCCTGACAAAACGTAAACTTGCAAGGTGTTTCGATTTTTTTGATGAGAAGTGTATTATACCATGTATGTTCCCAGAAAGGCGACTTCGGTGGTGAGGGTGTGCGTACGGGAGGACGAAGCGCAGACTTCCATAGAGAATGCTCCGCCATTGATTCAGGAGAATCTGAAGCCCGCCCCGCGCACCACCGAGTTGGTGCACATACAGGTCAACCAGGCAAAAGTAAGTTCGCTTTAGTTCACTTTATTACTTCTTCAGAAGTGGCAAATGAGTTTTATAAGTTTTGTATGCAATAGATCCATAAAGCCTCTTTCAATAATGTGAATGTGAGAACATTGTAGACGCAAATTTTAGATTACTTCCTACCATTTTAACGGTAGGAGTTCAATATTGACTGGTCTGCACTGTCCTTACATATTTTATGTGCTGATACTGTAATATGGAAATATTGTAAAGAAAACAATTTTTTTAAAAGAGTAACCATGGAGTTTCTTGCCGGTTCTTCTCCATAGGAAACGACCAATTTGGAACCGTGCACTAGCTTCTGACGTTTTATAAGTGCCCATGTAGACCCATGTGAAATAAAAATTTAGACTTTGACTAAAGGTGCTAATAGACTTGAACATTCACTTGCATTCGCCGTTTTTATATTTGTCGAACTCAACAACGAGCCGAGCCAAGTATAGAGCCAAACATTGCTATGAACGTTTTCATGAGCATTCTAGTGAACGCTTTAGTCGATGCGCGATTTTGAATATTTGCTAAATATGATTGGTCCAAAAATAGTCAAAGGTCGCAAAAATGTTCTCGTAGTTTTTTTTGATGTAACATTCGCAAGAATGCTCATTACAAGTGAATGCTCAAGTTTATTAGCACCTTAAGAGCGGACATTTATCATACAACCGCTCTTACGCGATTGTGATGTTATAACACATCTTTCTTCAGATATTTTGGATACATATAGATGTCTTGTTGATATTATCTAGGCTTCTATAGAAATCAAAACGTAAATTTGTGTAAGAGTAATCCAGTAAAGACCTCTAAAGATCTGCTATTTTACGTGAACTTTGACTCTCCATAATGTACTCCTATATTAAAAATATAAAAAAGTACTTCTATAGAAGCCTAGCGCATTTATTGGAGATTCTAAATGATGTCATTTTTTTATTTTTCAAAAATCTTTAAGGGTTTAATAAAAACACGTATTTCCTGGAACAAGTTTTGTGAAATATTCAAGTAAATCGTAGAATTATCGAATGCCAACAGAGTTTTTAGGTGGGTTTTTAGGTTATGTCTCATTTTTCGCATTACTTTTGCATCAAACATCACATTGGATTGCTTTAGATGTAGCAACAAGCTTTTAAACCATTCTCGAGGCGAGTCGGGAAGGCCCACCTTAAGAGTTTAGTATCTAGTGTAAGACACAAGTGTTAGATATAATGAAGCTGTCATAGTTGAATTACGACTAAAGCCTCTAAAAACAAATAAAAAAAGAAAAAAAGTTCACTTTATCATCCAGCTATTTGGTAGTTTTACGTCAAGTTTTTTTCAGGAGTTTTGAAAATTGGTAATTATAATGTCAAATATATATATACCTAGCGACCCGCCCCGGCCTCGCATGGATGTAATGGTGATATTAAATATGTTACGCATGTTTAATACATATAAACCTTTCTCTTGAACAACTCTATCTATTAAAAAGAATCGCATTAAAATCCGCTGTGTAGTTTTAGAGATTTAACTCAAATAGTTTCTATGAACGAGCTGGTTTATCGCTAGGATATGTCTATATGATTGGGTCTGGGCAACTGCCCGATAGATGATTTGGGCTATTGTATATTATATTCAAATTTCCCGAAGAACAGCGATGCAAGATTTTGATTCAAGAGTTTAGTTCTTATGTGACGCCATAGAGGTCGCTACAGGCATATCCTATAATTTCAAATGTTTGTGTGATGAGCACGATCATTTGTTCTGTATCTGGGTGTAATTTATCTATAATATGTATGTATTTAGAAATATATAAGTATGTTTATGAGTTGTCTAGTACTCATAACACAAGCTCTGCTTAGCTTGGGACTAGATGGCGTTGTGTGATAGTTGTGGACATATTAATTTATTATTATATTATAATAAAAGGTTGATTTGTGCAGATGCTGCCGGAACAAATCGCGATCCTGCAGCAGCAACTGCGCATGCACGTGCAGCTGGCGACCTCGTCGTATCTGCAGCTATACGTGCACCCCATACACTGGAGCTACGCCAGCAAGTATAAGGACTACTTGGTGAGGTTTTTTTTTTATTTGGATCTCCAACAAAGGTGACACTTACACAGTAAAAATTTTTAGGTATGCGCGTGTGCTCCTTCAGTAATAGGAGACCACAACATGCACATATAACTAGGTGAAAGATAAAACATTAAAAAACAAAATAATATTACAAGATATTACAAGACAAGGGTAGAAAAAAGATGATGATCATCATCATCATCCTCATCCTACCCTTATCCCATGTTACTTGGGGTCGGTACAACATATTTTTTTCTTCTACTCTGTTCTGTCACCCGTCACACTATCACTAACTCCTTTTGCTTATATATCACTACTCACACAATCCATCCATCTCTTTTTCGGCCTCCCTCTTCCATGATATATATGATGATATTATCTCAAATAATGTTATTAATATGATGATTTTATATAAATATTCGTGTTGTCATTCAGGAAGCGTTTTCGAAGATGACGGAATCAAATCCGAAGTCAGTGGTGAATGTGTGCAACCTGCAGCCGGCGCTGGAGCTGATCACCACGTGGGAGAAGACCATGTCGGAGAACACGCCTGAGAATCGAGAGATGATCGAGTGAGTCGTCAAAAAACCTATTCACGTTAAGATTAGGCAATCAAACCAACCTGTTGTTACATTACAGACCGCCCATTGTAACACCATAGTAATTTTAAGTATTCTAATGTACCAGTTCATGTTTATGGTGTGCCTACAATAAAGTGTATATCTATCTATCTATCTATTTATCTACGGTCCGGACTAAGCGTTTTGCGTTTTGTTTTGCGTTTTGCGTTTTGCATACATCGAAGGACTGGAACGGTTTGCCGGCTGCGGTCTTTCCGTCCGATTATAAATTAGGTGTCTTCAAGGCTAGAGTGAATAGGCTCTTAATAAACTAGTGCGCCTCACCATCAACGATTGCATCACTGCTTACCATCAGGTGGGATCGCAGTCAAGCATTAGTTTGTAGCAATTAAACACTTTTACTGTTAGTTTAACCGATTTTGACTTCTAATCCTTAAGCATAAAGATGGCATCAAAAGCAAAAAAATGGTGGTTACAAAACCAACTATTTACTGCATCCACCATTTGTCTAAACTCAAAATCGGTTGAACGCATAGTAAAAAAGGTTTTCTGATATATCTATAAGTAAATATAATTACAGTAAGTCACATTTGCAGAGCAGTGGTGGCCGAGTGGTAACGGCCCCGAGTCACGAGTCGTAGGTCGCGGGTTCAAACCCAGCCAGACGCATTACTTTGTGTAATTTATTTCATCACCACTGCTCTCAAAACGATGAAGGAAAACATCGTGAGGAAACCGGCATGTCTTAGAACCAAAAATTCGAAGACATGTGACATCCACCAACCCGCACTGGGCCCGCGTGGTGGATTATGGCCCATTCCCTCTCCTAGAGAGAGGAGGCGTGTCCCTGCAGTGGGAACAATAAAAAAAAAAAAGGCTGATGATGATGAAGTCACATTTTGGTCGATGTTGAGTTAAGTATATATTTGGAATGTAGACATCGAGATCTACATTTCTGTATACTTAATATCGACCAAAATGTGACTTAGGTACTGTAATTATTATAAGCGCGACAGAATGTTATTGTGTACGCCTTATAATTTTGTTTTTATAATAAAAAATATACATAAAATCTATATACTCTTCTCACAGCCTCCAAGAGTTATAATTACGCTTATCGTGCTTTTAGGCTAAATCAGATTTACACAACCCAAAGACCTTGTATTCATACTAAATATAGAATGGTTATTAGAAAACTTCTGTCTGTCTATTAATGGTATGTCCATATGTCAAATTTTGTCAAGATCAGTTTATTCATTCGTAAATAAAAAAAGACACTTTTATAATTATTGGAAAGTGACATAATAACTAAGTTATCTCGTGTCTTTTCTGCAGATTTATCCAAAGTGAAGCGGAGCGGTGGTAAGTTAAAAATAACATTTTTTTTTTTTTTGGAAATGGAAATTAAACCCTCACCCACCAACCACCCCAAGTTGTACAGTCAACCGCAAGTTTATTGCTACTGAATAGCGATAAACTTGCGGTTGACTGTACAACTTATATTTGTTTTTATTTAATTTAATTCAAATTCCTTATTTGTCTTTTGAAGACGTTTCGACTGGTCTGATGACGCAGTCAACTGGATAAATTAGTTCAATAATTGGATTCCTAGGCCGTTCCGTTTTTAAGAAATCGCTAGCTTTTGCCCGCGGCTTCGCTCCCATCAACTGACTACTTCATTCTATTCTACCCTACTCTACCATAGTGTTTTCTTTCATAAGCACCTTCTCCCAACAATAACAAACACAACAAAAAAAGGAATTAACGAAATCGGTTCAGCTGTTCTCGAGATTTGCGCTTAGCAACACATTCAGCGATTCATTTTTAACCGACTTCAAAAAAAAGGAGGTGGTTCTCAATTCGATTGTATTTTTTTTTTTTTTTTTTTTTTTTATGTTTGTTACCTCAGAACTCCGTTGTTTATGGATGGATTTGCAAAATTTTTTTTGTACTTGAAAGGATATGCTTCCAGATTGGTCCCATTTTTTTCAAAATCGAGTTATGATGATGGGATCCATGAGGAATCGAGGGAACTCCTCAAATATTATAGGCAACTATATCGTTTTTTTTATATTTTCATCGAGAACTCAAGCATTTACAGTCAAAAAGTAACATTTGATGAGGTGGAACTGGTGAAGAAGATCAGAAATGGCTAACGAAACTTGACAATCGCATGGATATCACAATGAAGGTAGTTAAGCAACTATGAAAATGCACTATAAACCAATGATCTTAAATAATTATGTTGAAAATGTTATCATCGAACTGATCTGATGATGATGATGGAGCTGAAAGGCAGGCACTGGAACTGCGTAACGAATTAATATGGATATATTAATTGCCGTGTTTGGGCTTGTTAGAATTGTCATAAGATGCACTTTGGCTGTAAGGTACTATTGAACTGATGTGATGATGAAGCTGGAAGGTGGAAGGTCGGCATGGGAACTTCAAAATAAAATAATGTATCCTAGCATTGTTTGAGCTTATTAGAGCTGTCATGGGCAATGCTGTCAAGGGCAATGGAAAGGGCTATGCTCGGAGTTTCCTTGCGTGTTCGAATCAGAAATGAAGAAATGCGCAGGAGAACCAGGTTCACCGACATAGCCCGAAGAATCGCCAAACTTAAGTGGCAGTGGGCAGGGCACATTGCTCGTAGAACAGATGGCCGATGGGGCCGAAAGGCTCTAGAGTGGCGACCGCGCACCAAAAGACGCAGCTTTGGAAGGCCTCCCACAAGGTGGACCGACGACCTGGTGAGAATCACGGGAACGCGATGGATGCGAGTCGCACAGAAACGGTCGTTGTGGCGACGCTTGGGGGAGGCCTATGTCCAACAGTGGACGTTTTCTGGCTGAAATGATGATGATGATGAGAGCTGTCATGAGATGTACTCATGAGATGAATCATAAGTATTTCATGCATCATATCATCTCTCCACGAGATCAAAACGATTACACTGTAACAATGTACCTATAATATGTATTCCTACTTATATGACATTGGTAACTTTTTCAAAAGAAATGTAGGAACGATATTGACTTCGTTGCCATAACACATTATAATAAAAAACACTAAACGGCTACAAATAAAAAAAACTTTTTACAAAAAAAAAACCGCCTTCAAAAAAAGCCAAACAATAAAAGTTCCTACACTAAAAAGTTGAAAATAAAAATTTGAATTGCTGTAAAGAAACTTAATTTATAGGTAAACTTATTTGACATTAATATTTTGCAAATATTCAAAATTTATTACTTCTTTTTGGAGTCGGTGCCAGCCAAGGCAAGGAATTACGAATGGGTAACAATCCCTTGAAAAAATACCCCTAACATAACTATAAAACTACTTAGTACCTATTTGCATACTCAAATATATAATACTTAATTAAGACATAAATACATGTTAGACTTCTCTAAAAAAAATCATCCGATTTGCACATTTTTTTAAAATAAATTATATATACCTACTTACAAAAACCTGCCACATTTTAAGTACATTGAAAATGTTTAAGCATTATGTATGAAAAATGGCACCGGATATTAAAAAAAGCTACCTAACATTAAGTTTCAACAATAAAAATGCTGGCACCGACTCCAAAAAGAAGTAATAAATTTTGAATATTTGCAAAATATTAATGTCAAATAAGTTTACCTATAAATTAAGTTTCTTTACAGCAATTCAAATTTTTATTTTCAACTTTTTAGTGTAGGAACTTTTATTGTTTGGCTTTTTTTGAAGGCGGTTTTTTTTTTTGTAAAAAGTTTTTTTTTGTATTCAAGTTTCTCGCGAACGAAGTCGCTGGCAGAGTGCTAGTGCAATACCGACTGTAAGCTGGCAATTGGTCCTATATTATTTTTTTTGTTTCTGTTTTTGATTATAATTATAATATTGTCTTATCTCAGGTTTATATTAGAAGGAAGCATTTTGTGTTTTTATAAGTTGTGTAATGAAAACCATTAAAAAACACGGAATTTTATGCAATTTTTTTTTTAGGTGCTATATTAATGATTTAAACAATTTTTCCTGCCAACTGTAGTTGTCTAAAAAGTTACCGGTTCACAGTCGATATATTAATCACCCTGACATTTCCAGCAAACGTCGCGGCTACCACAAAAACCTGTACGTGGGAGAGTTCCACGAGACGTTTATGAAGGTGGTGACGAACAGCCCCGTGTTCCTCTACCCGTACCTGCTGCCGGCCATGCCCTTCCGCGGCGACATCCCGCGCCGGTTCTGCTACTTGCCCTCCGAGGACCAGTGAGTAGACTTATTAGACATCCTCTTCCTCCGTGGTGAGGGTCGGGACCTCCTTGCTTCAACACTTTAACTCTTATGATGTCCTCCTGTCTTTGGCGGGTAGAAGGGCCTTATACGAGTATACCGTGGAGGCAAGAGCGGTGCAGATCTGGTCGGACAGACGTATTGAACTGTCAATCACGGGGAGATTATAAAATATCGAGTCTGTAAAATGTCCTACATACTACATGGACATGTGTATTCTCCCCATTCTGACTTATGGTGCACAGACTTGGGCTTTGACTAATATCCAAAGGTCCACACTTAAGGTTTTTTTTTTCTTTAACACTGTACTGCGCTCCAAAACGCAAATCATTGACGTGGCACAGAAGTCTGCTCAGCTTAAGTGGGACTGAGCTGGACATGTCTGCCGCATGCCGGTCGAGCGGCGGGCCAGTAAAACACAAAGTTGGTGCCCTGAAATCGCACGAAGGGGTCGCGGCAGGCCAAGAAGAAGATGGCGGGACGACTTGGATGCATTCCTTAGGAATAGGCAAGAAGTGGTTCAAAACTAAAAACACTGGAAAGTATGGAGGCCTCCCTCCTTTTTTTCCAGTGTTTTCAGTTGCCCAGCAGTGGGACAATATGGGCTAGAAATAATAAAAAAAAAATACCTAAGATATTGGCCAAATTTAATCTAAAGTAAGCGATAACACTTCCCTTGATATTAAAGAGAATCGTATTTCCGTGCAGTCTCATAGCCCTGGGCATGGAGCAGTTCTGGCAGTACGTGAAAGACAACCCGAAGTTGTACAAGCAGCCGCTGCGGCCGGGCGGCTACGGGCTGAGCGCCGTGCTGGCGCTGGTGGTGCAGCACATGCTGCCCTGGACCACCTTCCAGGTGCTGCTCAGTCACGTGCAGAGCGTGCGCAAGCATGGCGACAAGGACAACCCCATCAATGTAAGTTGTACAAGCAGCCGCTGCGGCCGGGCGGCTACGGGCTGATGATTGGTTTATCCATAAAACCAAACTACCGCACTCCGTTTTAAGTTTGAGGTAGAGTTTCGTAAAATCTGTTCTTAGCCCTATGATTAAACACTGGGAACATCATAAAGCATTACTCACACAGTTTAATCTATTGCTGTATTGTCGGTGCCACTCTAGGTTTCGTGTTTTTTTTATTGTAATGAACTAGTGTTTGACTGCGTTCCCACCTGATGGTAAGCAGTGATGCAAACGACTGAAAAGTTGAGAGGGAACCGTTTGTCTTGGTATTGCCATGTAAAAAGGAGGGATGAAACGTATGTTACAAAAAAAGCCATGAGTATAAATGTGGATGGATGGAAAGGGAGAGGGAGACCAGAGTGAGAAGTGATATGGAAGACAGAGGAGTTAGTGATAGCGTGACGGGTGACAGGACAGAATGGAAGAAAAAAACATATTGCACCGACCCCAAATAAAACGGGACAAGGGCAGGAAGATGATGAGGTGTGCGGCCGCTTTGGCGTGGAGCTTAATGAATTAAGAGCCTTTGATTTCGTTTAATGTTCTTTTTTATTTGCACGTATGGATCGTATAGTCTCAAAAGGCTACTTACGGCACTGCTTCTGGAGCTGCCGGTTTGTGTGAAACAGTTACCGCGGCTCTGGAAATAAGGCAAAGAAGGTACGGGGTAGGTTTTTTAGTCAGTAAGAGTCTGACACTGGTCTCCCGCTCCGCCCAAGAGCGGGTTTCGGGTTTCTGCAATAACTGTTGGTGTTCATGTTCAGATCTACATGAAGACGCGCACGGTGGCGCCGGTGAAGCACAAACTGCTGCCGTACAACCCCGGGCTGACGCTGTACGAACAGCCCGAGAACGAAGTGCCGCGGATATTCGCGCGCTACCTCGCCAAGACTAGCAAGCGGTTCAGAGTAAGTGCCCTCAGATTTTTTTTAATTTTGTGTTGTAACGTAAGATGCAGGATGAGGGTGGAAATTGCATGACTTCTTCTTCTTCTCGAATTGTTGGTTTCCGTTTCCCTCAAAGTTTTTGAGCCCAGTTGGTTGTTTATAGCGGCGTTTTTTAAATCCTCCAGAGTACTTTTGTAGGGACATTTTCGCCCAAACAATGGGTCACCTACTAGAGTAGGTGAGAAATTGTCTGGAATATTGTCTGTCCACCGTCTTTTAAAGAAGGTGGTACTTTGTCCAACCGTGGGATACAAAATATGCTAGAAGTCGTAAAATTATCAACTAGCATAGCAATATGTATACAAGCTATACGAGTTATTATTTATTCGTACTGAAAATTGTTTATTCAATTAAAAAAAGCTACAGAAGATCTTTTACAAATGTTATGCATACTAATTGGGCTGTAAATTAATACGGTTTGAAATTAGCCCGTCGAAATTTTAAATAACAAATTAAAAGTAACTAAAAAAAGAAAACAGATACTGATCTATCCAAAGATTGTCTATAAAAAAAAAGCTTTTAGCTTTAACTCCCAATGAATTTCAAGTTTTTATTAATTTTATTATTATTGTAATAAAGATTACTTACATCTAACTACTATCTGTATCCTTTTCTTTTTACTCCTTTTTTGTTTTTTTTTTTATCTACCCTCAATTTTTTTTTCTTATCTTTTATCGTGCAACTCTCAAGACTGGAAACTGGCGGCGGTGTTATGAACAAGTTGCCATATTAAAAAAAAGTCATTGTAACTTTACTTATTACTCTTACAGAATTACATAAACAGACGGCCGAACAGGGCAGGCGTCCCAGCAGTGGGAGTAGACGTGGAGTTGGGCCAGGCGGTCGTCGAGCCCAGCAAGGAGCCGCTCCCCATACAGTTCAACAAGCCCATCGTAGCTCACACCCCCGTACCTTTAGCCGACAAATTTGACATACAGATTACCGACGACATGCCAAAACAGACTACGAACTTCTACAAATTTGTTGAAACAAGCACTGGAGCGTATCTACTACCTCTTTCTAATGTCGCTATGGTTAATAATAACTCTAAAACAGATTTAAACAGTTCTGTCATAGCTAACAGCCTTCCAGAAACATCGAAAACACCACAGAGTCTTATAGAAAATTTAGAACATTGTACGTGCTGTGTTCGACTTCGAAATATATGCAAACAAAGGCAGACAACCATAACTGATTACTTTGGTAGAAAAAAGGACAAAAAATGTAGCTGCAAAGAGAAAAGATACCCTAAAGTATCGAATAGATTAAGGTTGTTAGTCAATAATTTTAAGTATAATTATATACGTGCGCTGCAAGAGTTGCAGACGAAGATTAATATGTTACAAAGTAAGGAGAAAGATACAAGACTGAATGACAGTGATATTAGTGATAATGATAATAATTTAGATGATCTAGGTAAGTGCTCATTTATTTTTCATTAATCATACTCTGAAAGTAGGTGTAAAGTTGCCTGCGAAGCGAGTTGAAAGTAGTACTTTTCCTCCCTAGGGAGTTTTACTTTCAACTGACAGCTGTCTAAATATTGTTAAATAGCGGTTACCCGCGACTTGCGTTTTTATCTCGTCGTACATCGAAGGATTGGAACAATTTGCCTGCTGTTGTCTTCCAGTCCAATTATAATTATGATGTCTTCAAGGCTTGAGTGAATAGGCTAAACAAGAGTAGTCAACGTCAACGATTGCATCACTGCTTAGCACCAGATAGAATCGATGTCAAACATTGGTTTATAACATTAAAAAAAAAACTTGATGACAGTGAAATTAGCATTTAGATTAAAGGAAAACAAAAAACTACTTAGCATTTAGATTAAAGGTGTCTACACACCTACAAATTAGGTTAAACAAGATCGTTAAATCCAAGCCGCCTTGCTTCCGCGTTCGTGCCGGCGCCGGCGGGCGGCTTATGGTGCATCCACACATGCCATCGGGTTTGCCGCCGGCTTTCAGACCGCCTTTGAAATCTAGCAAAGAAGATGCATGTGCCGGTGACCAGGCCGTCGGGTTGGCCAACGGGATGGGATTGGGATGTGTGAATGCACCATTAGGTGTGTACATACCTTAATTTTTTTTTCACTCGAGCAAAGCAGCTAGCAACACCTCGTATTCGCTAAAACATTGTCTTTTAAACAACTAAACTGATTAATTTTCACATTTCAGTATACGTAACAAATTTTCACCTAAAATTCCTTACAAAGACGTCTATAACCAAATTCGCTCCGGAGAAGAAAAAAATATACCGCCTCTTTGAGAATTTCAATCCTCTTGAACACGATGCTGTGAAGCTGGCAATACAGGTGGAGAAGGCATGTGGCACCAAGCTTGAGGATCTGTACAAGGAGTTCTTATGCTTCCTCACACCGGAGCAAGCGGATAAAATCAACGCATTCAAGGATTATTTTAGAAGAAATTGTATCGTAGATCTGATTGAGAAGGTGGAAGTAAGTAGCCTCGTTATTATTTTAGACAACTATTGGTAAAAGATCTCTCTCAAATGTTACCGTGACCGAACCTTTACTTCTCGCATAATCTATACAAAGTGTCATTGACATGTTAACTCAAACGAATACCATAGATCCAGTACATGATTCTAGACCCCCCAGTGGTGGAATTTTTTGTCGTTTTCTTTTTTTTAATTATTTTTTTACGTTAGAATAACGATTTTATATAGGTAAACAATAAAAAACAAAACTTTTTTTAAAATAATTTGACAAATAAAACCAACGAAAAATTCCACCACTGGGGTGTCCAGAATCATGTACTGGATCTATGGTATTCGTTTGCGTTAACATGTCAATGACACCCTGTATATATAAAAGAAAGTCGTGTTAGTTACACTATTTATAACTCAGGAATGGCTGAACCGATTTGGCTGAAAATTGGTAGGGAGGTAACTAAGAACCAGGAGAAGAACATAAGATGCTAGAAACTTTCAAACAATCCCATAGTCATTCCGCTACGTTACCTACGTAGTAAGTAAATGAAGCAAGGAGTATTATTTATTTATATTCTTTAATGTACACAGAAAACTATAAAATTACAAACAACAGAACAGGTTATGTACACAGGCGAGCTTAACCCACAATTGGGTTTACTTACAGCAAACCTTAAAAGTATAACTGAAGAAATAATTTCAAAAAAAAATTTCCGTTTACTTGATTTTTTTTTTCCGTTAATCCTTTCAGGAAAATGTAAAAGACTTGGAGAGACAAAAGACGATCCTTTTGGCCCTCCACAGAGTTTTTGCAAAGAACTTGACGACGGCGTGTGAGATCTGCACAGACATACTGCTCACACTCGACGGGTACCCGGCGCTGGCGCAGTATGTGCACTCTTTGTTCCCGCACAGGAGAGAAACAAGGTGAAATAGTGGTTTTTTTAACTGCAATAAAATGCTTGTTTGTTTTTCGGATTCTGTACCCAAAGGGACTAACGGGACTCTATTCCTAAAACTCCACTGCCCGTCTGTCTATCTGACCGTGTAAAAGTAAATCTTGTGTGAAATTGTGCACGAGATTTACTTTAATGACGCAACAAGCGGAGAGGATTTTCCAAAATGTACCCTATAATGGGCCAATTTTAGCTATTCTCTTTAAAATAGTAAACAAAAAGAGATTGCCCAAATTAGTATGTGAAATTCGCTGGGTGCACGATGACAGCGCCAACTAGCGGTTGCAAATACGGTGGCCTCCGAAATGTCAAATGCCCGGCTGTCATAACGACGAGTTATTTACAAACGAACAATTTTAATTAGATATTGTAATTTACATTTATTCCAATAAATATTCTAAATCTATATAAGGTAAGACTTCTTTATTTTTCGTCTAAAATGACACAATCAATAGATTTCACTTAGTACATTACGGATTTTTCATGGCTGTCGTCATGAGAAGTAAGTAAAGAAATAAGCAAATTTCATCGAATAACGCATTTCATGTAAATAGCAGACGATTATTTATGAGTGCTTGTGCTCTCAATAATCCATCATTTTATGTATTTTCAGTTAAACATGGCCAAATTAATCATAAAAACTGGATTCCGACCAATCACACACGACATCATTTTCCAACCACAAACAACATTGAAAGAAAAACAATTAGTTTGTAGAATTTTTTAACACTATTTCTGCCATTGTTTTTGAAATTAACTACGCAGCAAGCTTCGTGACTCATGTTTATTTACTAAAAACGTAAAACTCGCTAGTAAAAAGTGACAGCGTTCGCCACCGAAAGTTCCTTTTTTGGCCACGACGCGCGCTGCGATCGTTTTGTGGTTCCCCCACCTTATACTTCGCACCCAGCGAATAAATGATTTCGGAAACGACATTGTTACTTTTTGCGGAAGTAGAAATTTTTCATAATTTATTAACATTTTCTACATTCTCTAGCATTCTCTTTTGGAACTAGTTTGTAGAGTAGCTAGTACATACATTATCTATATTATTATATGTATATAAAAGGAGGAACTGATTGACTGACATGTCAAAGCACAGCAGAAACTACTGGGACTAGGAGCGTGAAATTTTGCCCAAGGCTTCCTTTTATGGCATAAGCGAGCACTAAGAAAGGATTTGCCATAATTCACCTCCGAAGGGGATGAAACGGGGTTAAAAGTTTGTATGGAGAAAGCTTACTTACACGCGGATGAAGCCACTGGCAGAAAGCTAGTAAAAATATGTTGTCATCTTACTAATATTATAAATGCGAAAGTTACGATGTTTGGATGTTTGTTACTCAATCACGCCAAAACGGCTGGACGGATCTGGATGAAATTTAGCACAGGCATAGGATACACTCCGGAATAGGACATAGGCTACTTTTTATCCCGGAAACCCCAACCCCAATACCACGCGGGCGAAGCAGCGGGCAAAAGCTAGTAAATAATAATTAATTATATCTATTTTAGGAACAGGCCAGAACAATCAGAATCATCATCGCCACCGACGCCAGAACCGTCGTCAGCAAAGGCTTTAGATAAGACGAATTGTGACGAGACTTTGGTCGGGGAGCCTGTCGCGGACTATGAAGCCGACATGTCTATGAGGTACAAATCACTGCGTAGTATAAAACAAAGTCGCTCCCCGCTGTCTGTCCCTATGTTTTGATCTTTAAAACTACTTTTAACCCGCATTAACGATTACTTCGTTTGATTTAAAATTACACACTCCTTATTTTTATAATACTTAAATTGGTGTAAATTTTAAATGAGAAAAATTCTAATCTTATATATATAAAACAAAGACGGGTTTGTTACAACACTTATAACTCGAGATCGTCTAGACCAATTTTCATGGTTTTTGGTTCGTTAGATTAGTCCCCGCCCCGAATAGCAGAATACATCTTAAAAATCATGAAAACTCGTCGAAAACACAATTATGAAAGAGGGTCTAAAGTTTGTATGGAAAAACCTACTTTCACGCGGGTGAAGCCGCTGGCAAAAGCTAGTTTAATGATAAAATGATAAATGATCTTTATGTTTTAATAAGAAAGATGAATGCTATAATTTCTGTTTTTTCTATCACAGTAGTGATGAAGAAGACAATAATGGAAGTAAGAGCCATTCTGATTCAGAGAACAATCTAGAAGTTTGCCGTCCTATTAAAGAGGTAAGTATTTAACTGCACTTACGGTAACCCAGTAAAACAACAAGTTGGTGCAAGGGCACCAACTAAGGGCTTTTTTTATGGTAGGTAAAAATCATCCAATGAAGAGTCCCGCTTTTGGGCGGAGCGGGAAACAAGTGTCAGACTCTTTCCGACTAAACGACCTATAACCCCGTTCCTACATCGCCATACATACCAGGGCCAGAGCTTTCCTTTCACACACAAACCCTTGGCCCCAATTACCAACTAAGGGCTAAGGAAGAATCGCACGACGGTCAAGGTAGACCAAGTATGCGAGGACAGGAGATGGCGGGCCGACTTAGAGAGACCTCTAAGTCTCCTTAGGAATTAGCAAGAAGTGGCTCAGAGCTGGCAATGGAAGGAATTGAGAGAAGCCTTTGACTTAGAACAGTATAGAGTGGCTAGAAAACTACAGTTAGCCCTTCTCGTCCTCTATACTACATATTTATACAGTATAGTCAGCTAATCTATAGCTATCCAACAGACTCAAAAATTTTTATTGCATATCAAAAAATAACTTAATCCAAATTCACTACCAGAAAGATAATTCCAAATCCAAATAAATTAAAAACAGTTCAAACTTGGTGGAAGGAAAAACGTGTAAATAGAATTAGGATGCTCTAATTAAAATGTGACGTCACCGCCTTTAGGTTACGCGTCTCGTAGAGGCCCAACAGGGCAGAAACCTACTGGGGCCATGGATCAGTATTTTAAAAGAAGGTCCCACCCCGGTGAAGATAAAAAAGGAACTGGGTAGTCAGTAAGAGTCTGTCACTATTTCGACTGTGCCCAAGCGTGAGATTATTAATTGTCATTCATAAGATGATTTTTCCCGCGATAAAAAAAAACCATGCCACTACTTTTCCGCATACCAGTATTTGAAGTGATAAATTGCTGATTGATTGTATTGGAATTAAGTATTGCTAGATACTTATTCCTACCCTACACCGAAATTTGACCTGTATCACTGCTAATAAGAGCTATTATCGCAGAGCAATACAGGGTGTTTGATTTTGATGCTGTTTTCAAGTGTTATTTATTGTTTAGTGTATACAAAAAATACCAAATTACAGGAAAACACAATGGAATATGCAACATCAACGACCACCCCAGCTCTACACACAGTAGTAACAGTCAGCAAGACTGAAGACACCAGCGAATGCTCCAACTCTTCCATGCAGATCATGTTCGAAGACGAAATAGTCAAGACGGAACACCCCGAGTGGAGGAGAAACGAAGACAAACTCATACTGGAGATATTAAAAGAACAGCTGACACCTGAAGAACGGCAGGACAAGACTATCTTAGATCTAGTCGAAGAGAAAAATATTATTGACCTCATCGCTGACAGCCTGACGGATAAATCTAAGGAGGATATCAGAACACGCATTTTGTATTTGTTACAGATATGTTAACTGAGAGAATGCTTGTTTATGGAGACGCGGCGCGTTCTTCGTACTTTGTAATAGTGAAACACAAATATAAACATGGCAAATGTACGATACACGCACGTTGGGAGCAGTGGTAGCCGAGTGGTAAAGGCCCCGACTTAGGGCGTGGACCCATGTCTACGGTGCGGCGCCGTTTGCCGTGCAACGGTACGGCACCGCCGCCGACGGATGGCGTGACACCGTGCCGCACTACGGCGTCGTGTACCGACGTGCTCACTATTGTGTTGTTTTTATTTGGTTTTTTCTTCATTCGTCGTCGTCTTACCAGCAACAGGAGCAGGATACCTACGTCTTTCTCGGTCCATAACAAGCCAAAACTAATTTTGGTATACGTGCTGAGCGTGTACGTGCCGTACACGACGCCGTGGTGCGGCACGGTGTCGCGCCATCCGTCGGCAGCGGTGCCGTACCGTTGCACGGCAAACGGCACCGCACCGTAGACATGGGTCCACGCCTTTACGAGTTGCCATAACCCACCACCACCACCCACCATAACCCAGCCAGGCGCATTACTTTGTGTAATTTATTTCATCACCACTGCTCTCAAAATGGTGATGGAAAACATCGTGAGGAAACCGGCATGTCCTAGAACCAAAAATTCGAAGACGTGTGACATCCACCAATCCGCACTGGAGTATTCTCTATTCCCTCACTTAGAGAGGAGGCCTGTGTCCCAGCAGTGGGAACATTAATCAGGCTGATGATGATGATGAAACTAAGTAGTCCTAGTTTAAGAAAATGGAAACAATTTTTCTTTCACAGGACAACAGACTTCTAAATGAAGAAATTTCTTCAAAAGTTTTTTTTTTTATTGTTTGTATCAAAACCCAGCCAAATCAAAAATAGAAAAACAATCTAACAAAGCATGCACAAAGTATTTTTGTTTAAATTTGTGTGTATGAACATACAAAGGACATGTGAGATATTCCCACTAAGCCCCCACTGTTTTAGATGCTATCTACAAGAAAAAGATTTCTTTTTATTACCTTTTTTTATGTTTTGTTTAATATATTCTTTTTACTATCCCTTACTACCTGAGGTCGGAGGTTTTTTCTTTCACTTTGTACAAAAATTAACGTAGCAAAATGCCCCATACTATTTTGGAACCGATTTTTTTTTTAAATCCTTTATTTTTGTACGAGTTTTCAAGCACTAAAATTCGTAAAGCCTAAGAGCCAGTCCACACGGCGTGTTGCGTCGTCGCAGCGCAAATATTTTGACGCATAGCCGGCCACACAGGCGCTGCGTCGTCGCAGCGTTACTACGACGCAGTCTTAACGTTCGGTGGACGCAGCGGTGACGCACAGTTGCGGCAACCATTTTTGTAAAAACATTGCAGTCAGTCTATAGGAAAGCATGGATCGGAAAAGACGTCGATCATTGCTCCTATTACTACGTCACCGCCGAAATCGAAAATTACGTAGGTAAAAAATGAAATGAGCTTGGCTGTATCCTCCTTATCAACGCACAAGCAACTGAGCGCTGCCTCTCCGTCGCCGCAATGAGTACACCCCCTCCCGCTTCGTCTCGGGGGCTGTTGTCCGTCATGTGTGCGTTGCGACGACGCAGCGCGCCGTGTGAACACCTTGGTTATTTGTATGTAAAACAACGCAACGGCAGCGCTGCGTCGACGCAACGCTGACGCAACGCGCCGTGTGGACTCGCACTGACTTCAGACGCGTCAAGGTCCGACGGCCGTACTGTATGTAGAAGAAATAATAGTCAATGAATCCTATTAAAAATGGCTGTGCTAAGGTACCTACAAAAATATATACTCTTGATCTGGCACTTGAAATTATTGTTTCATTTGATAACACTACCTCTGATGCAGTACTATATACAGTGTTTCTTTCAGGTACTGCTACCCCGGGGCGTATGGAACTTAATCAAGAGCAATAGGTTGTTGATCGCTTACTTGCAGATTTACGTATATTCGCGACGACTTTCACTATTTTGGTTCAGCTTATAGTATCATTTAATCATTAAAAAATTAATAGAATTGATTTTAAATATTACTTCCTTTCGTTTATTTAACCTGCCCCCCCCCCCCCAAATCTCTTAATTGCCCCCCCGGAGGATTTAGCCTGAAAGAAACACTGTCTATATACTGTGAAAGTTTGCTCATAATATTATCAATATAAGCAGTAATATTATAATTCTAAGATCGCTCTTGCGAACCCACCGTGTTGTGTTATTTAGTTTTTAATTTAATATAAGTATTTATTCCATCTTACGTTGTATTATTTAAATTTCCCTTTGAAGCTGCGGTTAGTGTGAATAGTACTTTATCCATTAACCACCGTAGACGAGAATTTGTGGACAGCGGGCGATAGGTAGCTTGCCGTCCGGACCGAACTCGAGTCGTCGACGACGTCGCGTAATGTTCCACTCGCGTTTCCAAAAGATGTCAGCAATACCGTAGTTACCCAACAAGACCGAAGTCTACTTGAATTGATTTCTGAAAGGAAAATCCCGGTGTCCTGGAAGGCTATGCAAATAAGGAACATAGATGTAGTTTTAGTCAGTACAACTCTGACACGCACCCCCACTCTGCCCATACAGCGAAATCATTAGATGATTTCCCAACACAAAAAAAAAACCATATTAGGAAAATCTAAGAAAAGGCAATGATCATATTCGAATCCTCCAGGCAATAAATCAGTAACTACAAGTTATAATTTGATTGAAAATCTCACATAAAGGTAGGTACTATTTATTTGTTTTCTTGAAAAAGCTGAACCACAAAAATAAAAAATCGGACAATGGACCGTTGCCCAACCAGATACATACAACAAACATCTGGATCGGAAGATCATCCCTTTATAACGAAGCGAAGGTTTACGGGACAGTGCACACTGATGACCCTCGAGCAGTAAACGTCATTGGAGACCTTTATAAAACTACTACATCGTCATGACTTCCTCAAGCACTCGTGCAGCGAGCAAACAGCCAGTAGAGCACCCAAGGCTTTAACTGATATCCTGATCACCAGCATTCCTGCCTGGTTATACCTGGTCCTTAGCCTCATCAGCGATATTGGCTAAGCACACTGCACCGTCAAGATATGTAGAACGTGAACTAGTCAACGCCACTCCTTCAAACAGCACCGCTCCATCACACTGGAGCCAGCAGCATCATCCCGACTCAATGGGACAGCGTTGGTAATCCTTTCAAGGTACACACTTTCTCAAATATACGAAAGAAAGTCATGAGTTTTACAAACAATTTTTACTATTATTTTATAAAGTTTGCTTCATGGGTAAATTATATACTTTGCCATGAATTTACCTGTTACAATGAATCATGTTCTGAAAAATCAAATTCCTGTCTACGCTAGACGCTAGCAGATTATTAAACGAAGTATCATAAGAATTGATTTCTAAACAGATCAAAAGACGTCAAATTTCGTTGTCGCGTTCCAGGTTTAAGAAAAACAAAGGAGCATGATTTATGTTTTTTATCTCTTTTACACTCAGTACAAATCCACAGGATATTGATTTCGTTTTGAAAAGCCATGCAAAAAATTATGTTATATTTCGTAATGAACTATTCCTTTAGGCGGGTCAATTATTTTGCTGAGTGAAGTTGGCGTTTATTTATTTATAAATAATTACTAAAAATCTTAAGTGAAAATATTGTAATAATGGCTCGCAATAGTAACGAGAATGATGAGGACAATATAGACCCTGCGTCTGTAACGTCAAATGTGAAAAACACTCTAAAACAAGTAGGTATTACGCATTAATTAGCCATAATAAAATATTGTTCTAATTGATCGCGAAATTTTATTCAAGTACCTCTTTGTTTGTTGTTGTTAATGAAAACTGATGTGGTACCTATGTTTAGCTTATGTTTAATGAACATTTAACATAATAAAGATTGTCAGTATTAGAATAGACCCCAATATGTTTTGAAATAAAAGCTAAAAAAAATGTAAATAAACATACTATGATAGTGTTTCTATATTTTTAGGAAGTAATCAAAGAGCTTCTGCACGGTTCATTCCAAGATAATAAGACAAAGCTTGGCAACGATGCGCTGTCGCTGGTGGTGGAGGTGGCCAAGTGCCTGGTAACGGAGACCTGCCTGCGCGCCTCCAGCCACGCGCTGCGCGAGAGCTGCGACAGAGTCGATATCGAACACATTGAGAAGTGCCTGCCACAGCTGGTAAGCACCAACACTTATATATATGTCACGGGCGAAGCCGCTAGTCAGAAGGCTAGTATAATATATTCCACAACTATCAGACAACACTGTCTATTCCCAAGCTAAGCGGAGCTTGTGTTATGAGTACTAGACTACTGATAAACATACTTATATATTTCTAAATACATGCAGCTTCAGTTAAGTTTTATAATTTTATTGAAATAGGAACTTTATTTATTCACATGAATAAATAAAATTGTCAAAAAAGAAAAAAAAATGCAATTCTTGTTTCTTGCTCAGATAAGATGCATAGCAAACCGGGCCATGGGGTGCGATGGACCCGCAATGGGCTACTTTTATATGGGACTGCATAGGTGACCGCACAGTACAGTTTTGTATTATGGCACACTTTGTGAAGGCTATGTCCAATTGTAGATGTCATTAGCTTGAAATGATATTGATGCTAGTGAATTGAACCTAATTGACACTCCCTTTTTCAGATGCTGGACTTTCCATAAACAACATTTGGAGCCCCATTTTTATTTATAAAAATTATGTACTCAGACTCATTATTGTAGTGAAAGTGATAATTTATGAACCTTGCTTGCTACGCTAAGAGCAGCTCTGCCCAATTTTGCCTCCTTAAGTATTAGCTTCATGCATTTCATATAAAATGACTATATTTTTTAATATATCTTCCAAATTGTTCACTAGTTGTATAAATTGTAATGTATTAGGAACAAAGTATATTGAAGCTGTTGTTCAATAATTTGGTTGTTGAATTAATGAAAGCAATAAAGTATATTTTAACCTAATGTATGTGTTTCAATGCACCATGTTTACTTACACCTATAAAATCTTCTAATTTTCTTTTGTAATAATTTTTTCTTGTTCCATTGTGTCCAATTACTCTAAGCTTGCCAGAAAGATTGCAAGATGTTGACCCTGCCATACTTATTCAACTGAGTTGATTTCATTTTAAAATAGTTTTGTTTTATGGACTATGGCCACAAACATACGTACCTTTGAACTATATATTTACAGTAGGCACCTATGTTGGGGTAAGATTGGCGTTGGGGTAGAAGGAAGCTGTGGAAAGGGAAAGAGAGAAAAGTTTACCCTATCCCGCACCGGGCGTCGAAGAATGGCAAATAATGTCATCTTCCAACCCCCTTAACGAGATCCAAGGTCGACGGATTAGTGGACATCCGTCGACCCATCAATCTGGACCCGAGATGGTGGCGCGTAGTGTTTCACGCACGCCGTTCTTATTAGTATAGGAGAGATCTCTCCACATAAATTGACCAAAATGACAATACAGACTTTCGGGTCTCAACTGATGGCTCCGCGTAAGCATAACAACGGATTCAACTTATTTGCCGCGACCTAGACGTTTTAAATAATACAAAATATATATTTTTTTATCAATTTATTATACAAATTATTTCCGAGAGTCCGTCTATCAGCAACATTCAGATAACTGTACACTTCTCAACATCACAACACTTCAAAGCATCTTCATTATAAAAAAGACAGTCAGTACCTTTCAAGTTTCAATCGCACAGACCTTTTCAATGAATAATTTGGCGATACATATACATATATCTATTAATTGATATTTAACACAACAATCTATAATATACACAAGTTGTATTGTATCAAATAGACCAACAAGCAACATCGCGCCTCAATTTGCGAAATGTTAGTTCTTGTATAGGCCCTGCGCACACCGCTGGAGGCGCGGTGGAGCGCAATTGAAGACAACAATTTAATATAAACCTTAACTACCTTGACATACGGTCTACAAACACTCGCGCGCATGCTCTTGTAGTAGCTTGAAGGCGCTCCGAACGCTGTCTTCAATTGCGCTCCGCCGCGCCTCCAGCGGTGTGCGCTGGGCCTTACGGAGACGCGACGCGTTGGGCGTTCGGCGTACATTGCAGTTACGGACCGCGTCATTGCACGCGCAAACACAAACATATGGTAATGTACGACCAACGTCCAAAGCGCCGCGTCTCCGTAAACAAGCACTTAGAGCCTGTTCACATGATACTGCGTCGCTCTGACTGCAACACGTTGCCGTGACGTGTAACTAAACGAAGTCAGGGGTGTAGTTACCACCGTGTCAATGATACGGGGGCCTATTGGTACAGGAGCCAAGACATCACGCCTCAATTTGTCTTCTAGAGTGGTCAGTAGTATATAAATTAGAAGTTCTAGTTTTCTAGCTCGCATTTTTCATACGCGGCCTCTGGTAGTAGCTAAGCCACTGTATTCTGTATCGAGTGGATGCGAGATACAGTACCGCGTCATACCACGAGACCGTGTAGTTAAGCGAAATTTCGCGATCAATCTTTATGCCAAGAGTTTTGCGAAGTCGTCTTATCATGTATTTAGACGACGCGTCATGCACTCAACATATTTTAGACTTTCATTGCATCTCTAGTTCAAATATACAATCTGGACTAGGGATGCAAAGAAAGTGTTTATATGAGAGCAGAATTCTACTAATAATAACCAATTTGGGTTCGGAATCGGAACCCAAATGGTGGTTAGATGAAGGCAAGAATCAAATCGAGACGTAAAACTAATCGAAAGTTTCTAACTTCCGCAACATCCTTGGACGATGCGACAACGTACCGCAGTCAGGCGCGTTCTTTTAATTAATGACGCTGCACAGTGAGTGTGACCAGGCTCTTAGGCAGAGGTAAACTTCACATTCTAACCGCTGTTTAAGTCCCTTGAGACAGAGGGCAGGATTATTGTCCGCCAGGGACGTACTCAAGACTTTTGGATAACAATAGATGCCTATTCTCCGTATTAACCTACCTAGATTATGCCCAACTTCAGTCAATTGACATAACACACATTTCTGGTCAATCTGTAACATACACAAGAACCTAGAGTACTTGCGTTTCGAGGCAAAGAAGGCATAATTATTCCAGAAGTACAGCAATACAGTATTGCCACACTATTGGAATGGATTGCCCTAAACAAAAAGTAAGCTATTTATTGTCTACTTCTACAGCTATTATACATTCCAGTTAATGAACCAGAGACAATCAGTTTAGTAACAAAAATATTTTTATAGGCGGATATGAACACCATAATGCCCAAGTATTATATTTATTTATACATCATTTTATATTATCGAATTGTTTACAAGCTTCCTTAGGTTTCAAATCTGCTAAGTATAGTTTATACATAATAATAACCAATTCCTCCTCTGTTTTTGAGATCAAATAAACATCAACTATACTTAATAAATATTTATATAGGATAGTCAAAAGGAATATTTACGATAGTTTTATACCTATTTAGGCGCTTTCCACACAAATGCATGCATTTAATTATCACAAAATAACAGAGGGCTTCAAAAACTCAACCCCATTTGAAATACTAATGGAATATAAGAGTTTAAAATGCCCTACGAAATTACGAAAATCTTACTTACACTAAAAGAATAATTTCTTGCCCAGAAATGAAACTGAAGGTTGGTTACAGTATATATCCTCTATTTTCACTTAGTTTTTCTACATATTCGTTTGATCAAGGATATAAAGTAATAACAATGATTTGTTTTCAAAACCATTAATAATAAATTGAATTTTAATACTTTCTTTCAGTAATTATAATATTAAAAAATACAGTTTGTCAATTGACTTGCCTAATGGGGCTCAAAGTTGTGAATAAATATGTATAAATCACCATGTGATAGTACACTGCTATTTTATAAGGTATCTATAATCCACACTTTAAGTCTAATAATATTTAAACTGTATACACTTTTGTGTTTTGAAGTGATGTGAAAAAATACTAAGATGACATGATAGTCAAATAATTCCCATTTCCTTTGCTTGTATTAAAAAGCTACGAATCGATGTGATTATATTTTTATTAAATTGTAGCTTTTTTTATACTTTAGGAGACGGTGGTGAACTGTTTTACTCGGAATTTATGTTGGTACCACAGTAATACTGACCTATGAGGGCATTTAAAAGTTCGTATTTTAGTAATACTACTAGGCGCCGCTTCTCTTATACATCTTAAAGCATTACATCCGAACACCTTGTAAGCACTCAGTACCGAGGAACTTAGCTTTTAGCTCATTCTATATTTTCTTCGCACCATTACTTTACAAACTCTTGAGCTTTCAGAGTAAAGTAGTACACTATTAACGTTTAAAAATTGGCAGTTTTACGTACTTACAGCTAATACAAAAGTTAACAGCTGCCGTACTGTCCGCATCGTGCAGGCTCTTAGCTGACATAAATCCCTTATATTTTAGCCCGAGAACACACTGATAAAGCACGAATATGCAAATCCTTAGTCAACATAGATAAATACTTTACTATTCATCCATGGTAGTTAGTTAAAAGACCTGTTGCAGAACAACTCGCAATCATTACTGAGATTACAGCTTACCATTTTATCATTGCATGACCAGTGAGACCTAAGCCTAATAGGAATCCCTTCACCTGGCTTGTCAGTAATTCTTGACATCTTAGTGTAAAACTAGATCACTTAGCTCTTAAATTCATACAGATATTTTTATATTCCGACGGCGATATATTACTATTTGTGATTACATGCTCCCTGTGTTTTCATTAGAATTGCTATGCGTAGGATTCGTCAAGAACGTTCAATTCATCGTTCTTGCAGTATTGCATTAACTCCTAATACGACTTACATACCGATTCTCTCGCCCTTGGGAATAAAACAAGGATGTTCCGATGGGGCAAGGAGACGAGCACCTGGCTGAGCCTCATCGGGAGACAACAGGTCACAAGGAGACCTCACCGAGTAAGCGCTTATTCGAGTACAGAACTTTGGATTGATCGGCGACCTTAACCTAAATTGGCAGTTCGCTGAAAGTGATGCGTGTCCGTGGTCGGCGCAACGCGGTGTCTAGAACAGGTCCATGTCGTCGTTGCACATCACCTCGAGGAAATCGTCGTCGTCGTAGTCGTGCAGGCGGCGCGGGTCGTCGTGCGGGCGCGGCGCGGCGTGCGGGAGCGTCCGGTCGGGCAGCGGCGAGCGCGGCCGCGCGGGCGACGCGGGCGCGTCCGTGTGCGCGTCCGTGTCGCTGGAGCAGTCGCGCGCGTCCGTCGCCGGCGACGGCGGCGGGTTGGAGCCGTGCTCCGACTGTACTGTCGCTTCCCCTCGTGATAGTAGTGACGGTAGCTCCGAATCTGCAAACAAACATTTTTATCTTACTAATATTATAAATGCGAAAGTTACGATGTTTGGATGTTTGTTACTCAATCACGCCAAAACGGCTGGACGGATCTGGATGAAATTTGCACAGGCATAGGATACACTCCGGAATAGGACATAGGCTACTTTTTATCCCGGGAACCCCAACACCACGGAGTTGGTATTGAGATCCTGCGAAACTGTTGATGGGACGGCTATATCCATTAATAGAAAGAAAAACTGTTTTATTTACTAGACGCACTGTTAACAATAATTTAAAAGGATTTAAAATGACAAAAAAGATAAAAATTATAAACAATATCTTAAAATTACTCTAGTGTGCGCGTCCGCGAAAAATAACATAGAATAGAACTCATTCAGTTGTCCGTGAATACCAGGGCCTATGTTAAGTTAAAATTGACGTATAACAAACCTGTGAGGCTCTGTTTGAGCTGTTCCATGACGGTCTGGCGGCTCTTGGCCCGCGCTCGCTTCACCTTGCGCTGCGTCTCTTTGCGGTCCTCTGTGAAGATCTGGTTTACCATCTCTTGTGACACGTCGCTGTCGCGCTTCAGTAAGAAGAAGTACACACCACCCGGGGTCCGACGACGCGTGCCATTCTGGAGAAGAATTTTTTTATCTATAGAGAAACATCAGGGCGTTCTCCAAAGGTTAAGGCTCAACACACACCGAAAGAGCGGCGAAGGGCGGCGAAGCGCAGAGCCACGAAGTCCCGCGCCTTCTCGAGCGTTCCAGCGTCTTCTCGAGCATTCCAGCGACTTCTCGAGCAGTCGCAGGAATGCGCGCGCCTTCCTGAGCCCACCCGCGAATTCATGGGTCGCTCTCGCTCTCCTATGCGCAGTTCTCTTATATAAATAACTTTTTCTTCGTCCTCCATCACTTCTGTGTTCGTTGCACTGAAAGGAATGAATGCGAATGCTCGCCTGCAACAAATGCTCAGCGTGCAACAGACGCGCGCGGGGAGCGGACGCGAGGGGCGGGATATTGTCAGCGGCCACTCGCGAATGCTCGAACTTTCTCGGGAATTCCCGCGACTTCCCACGCAGTTGCATGGCTTCGTTTATGGAATTCCACGGAATTCCTGCGGCGCCGCGGGCATCCGCACGTCTCATCGAGTTTTTCATGCGATAATAAGTATTATGGTAATGGAAATAAAGTTAAAAATCATATGATCCTGAAACTGCGTTCCGCTTCGTTGCCCTTCGCCGCTCTTTCGGTGTGTGTTGAGCCTAAGGCTGTATATCGTGTCTGAATTTAAAGCACCTACTCCTAACTGTTACCACCGCCTTTCACCAAATCACTGATGACCAATGGGAAAAACGTGATAATGTGGTTTGTCAAACAGTCTCTGGTTCGGTGTTCATTCGAACGGCAAGTTTAACTTTTTTATTCATGCAACAATGGGTGGAATTTGATGCTTTTTCTACCGGAAAATCAAGAGTGAAATGTACGTTAACGAAACTACATTATAAGAGTAATTTCTGGCTAAACACTGTCAATATTGAGTTATAGACAGCGTTTTAAAATAAAGAAAACCGCAACTCTCAATGTATTTGGATGTATCATGTTTTTTTTTGTTGTGGTTTTCCTGAGTGCTGAATTAGGACGTACAATGTTTTGTAACATTGGATGTACTTACCATGACCAGCATGCCGCCTTCTGCTTCTACCCTTTGTGTTTCTTTGTATATTTCTATAGCTTTGTTAGCACCAACACCTTGTACAATCTGACCTGAAAATCAAAATACTTTTATGAAACCCTCTTCTAAAAAAGCAACTGTGAGTATCACTTTTTTGTGTTTTAGTCTTTTGGACTAAGAGGAGAGACTAGGAGTTAATATCATTTAAATGTCAAAAATAGAATAACCCATAAAAGCAGTTAAAAAAATTGTATGGGGTTTGTATGGGAATCACGTGCGAATTTGAGGACGCGCTGTCGAGTGACTACTGGTGCTCGGTCCCGTTGGTTAGCGGACTGCCGGACAGCGCGCTACTCATTGCTTGACGTCCGCAAGCACCCATCTGTAAGTTGTGGGAGGAACCATCAACCACCCCACCACCGCCCGACTTCGTTCAAACCCCAGGAACATCTGCCACTTGGATATGAGCTGCGGTGGCCTGTATGTAAAGCAATCAATAGACTGCGCACTGAAGTAGGCCGCTGCAAACACAACCTGGCAAAATGGGGGATTATATACCCCTGTGACTGTGTATTAGAGTGCCCAAAATGTCCGCTGGAGGACCTTAAAAATCCCACTGAAGCTGCTATAAACGTGGCAACTTACTGGGCCCAAAAACTTCGAGGGAAGCGGAATCCATCGATTCGAGAAGAAAAAGACCTATCTATCGTGGCTAATAGTCGCGGCTCGGGCGTGAAGAAGTTGGTCCTGCTGTCTTCTCCTTAGCATCATTGCTACGCAAGAGGCGACCGCCTGCCATTCTTCTTCGCTCCGGACCATAACATGAACTAGACTAGGACCCAGTGTGAGAGATCACTGCACTGATTGCCTCCATGAGGACATGGCGGTGCTTCGTCCAACAGTGGCACACCTCCACCATATTTATGCTCCTAATTGTGCCTCCAGGCGAATGACAAAGTTGTGACAACCGGGTGTTTCTTCTGCCTGATTTTAATACAAGGACCAACCAAACTTAATGTAGAAGGAACTATGTAGAGGGTGGGGACGCTGTGACACCACTCCTCAAAGAGAGGAGCTTATAGATTGCCCAAGTAAATATTAGTTGATTTAACCTTTCAACTACTGTAATTACAGACAGAATTAAAGAACAATAGGTGTGTGAACATCGGGGTTTGCTTGGGGCTCAAAAGTTTAATGATCGCTCAAATAATAAAATGGTTGGCTTGTTTTATTATTGTCCAAGATAAGCTGCTGAGCTACAAGCCAGGTATAGACTGCTATAACATAACATGCAATTTCACAAAAGTGTGTGCGTAAAGCAAGCATGTACCATCAAAGACACCTCTGCCTGACCACCGCTAACTTCAATTTTGCTTGCACTTGAAACACAACTTCAAAGGTTTACCTATTTGGTCACTGCACCACAGGATTCAAATATTTTTTTTTAAAGAGTTCATGTAAAAATGAGCACAATGAAACCTACTCACGTAGTGTAATTGCTCTTCGCACACTTAGTGCATATTGTTCATGCATACAAGGCACCCACACTATGAGAATTCTGTTACATTGCATGATACATTATAATAATAATAATATTCTACAACCATCACACAACGCCGTCTCGTCTCAAGCTAAGAGCAGAGCTAGTGTTATGATTACAAAAGGAAAGGTTGACTGGTAGAAAATGCCTTAGGCATTAAGTCCGCCTTTGTATTGTTATGTGCATTAAGTGTTAAATAAATAAATAAATAGATTACTAGACAACTAATAAACATCTTACATATTTCTAAATAAATACATATTATAGATAAATTACACCCAGACAGCACAAATGATCGTGCTCATCATACAAACATTTGTCCTAGGTGGAAATCAAACCCACGACCTCCGGCTTAGCAGTCAGGGTCACTAACTACTAGGCTGTCAGGTCAGTCTAAAATATATACCACAAATTCTTTCACTGTGTGTTCCATTGATGTTACATTACAGCAATATGTACTCGGTTTTAAGAACACACACAAGGTTTTAAATGTATAAGGATTAAATAAAAACAATCTAGGCTTTTTACTTATTATTTATATGTAGCTTACACTATCTCAGAGCTAAGCAAAAGCCTCCCTCTAACCCATTTTTCCTAGATCTGGGTTACTTCTTATCTAGCCCATTTCACTTAAAATAACTAATTAACAGAAGCAAAGTTAACAGTAATATCTATATATATAAAAGAAAGTCGGGTTTGTTACAACACTTATAACTCGAGATCGGCTGAACCGATTTAGCTGAAATTGGCAGGGAGGTAGTTTAGAGCCAGGAGAATGACATAGGATACTTTTTTTTCCTTTTGTTTTTTTTTTAGAGTAGGGTAGAGTAGGGTAGAGTAGAGTAGAGTAGGGTAGAGTAGGGTAGAATAGGGTAGAGTAGAATAATCTGTTGCCGGGAGCGAAGCCGCGGGCAAAAGCTAGTTATAAAATACAACATACCCAGTAATTCCTTCTTATCTTCAGAAAGACCATCAGCAATATCATCAGCTACATTTTGAACAGTATCCTCGGCACTCACAATCAGATCACGGAGGTTCCTAGGCTTCAGCTTATCATTATAATTGTGATTATTCACTCTTTTCCCCAATCTTAACTTAACATTAGACCGTTCCATGTGTCTCCTCTTATTAGACAACCGTTCACTATCATCGTAATCTTCATTAGCAGTAAAAATCTTCTTCTTAGATATATAGTTATCGTCTAATCTATACTTAATAGTATAATCATAAGATTCAACACCATATCTGCTTTTCTTTGACACATCACAACTGACCATGTCTTCTGTTAACAAGTCTTCCTGCAATAGATTCAAACTTTTTATTAATGTGCCTGCACATTATAGGTAAGAAAAAATTGTACATTTGAAGCATAGACGTTTAATTATTTGAAAAATAAACATTGTAATTGCTGAAGAGAGTACAAAAACCATGGTAGATACATAGGAATATTATTGAAAAATAGTAACCTGTAAGGCTTTGCACCAGATGTTATACTTGTCCTTCTTGTCAGGCTGCGGCAGCGGCCGGCGCGGGCGCAGCTTGGTGCGCTTGGCGCGGCGCCGCGGCTCGTCGTCCGACTCCGACCCCGATGACTCCTGCGCCGACGCCTCGTCGCTCTGCTCGTCCTGTATCTGCATATTCACTAACGACGGTGGGTTGAACGCCTCCGGCCGCGCCAACGGAATATACGCACCCTCTTCCACATCTGAATCTTCCAACTGCAACGCAATAAAATCTTTGGGTAACGAGTACGCCCTAAGACGTCATTACGTCGATTTCTCGCTATAATAACTATTCAACAGATACATGTTAGTGTTAATAGCCCTTGACCCTTCTAAAAGAAGAGTTTTTGTTAATAGTGGCAAGGCATCATTGAAAAACTGCTATGTAATTAAAACGAAAATGTTTCAAGTAAAAGTTCATTCTAACCTCCCCGTCTTCCCTTTCAAGGGGAACTTCAACATCCAACTCGCCTTCAGTCGTTGACATCATACTCAAGATAAAGGTTTAAAGATATAAAATAAAAGATCATGAAAAGATTTTAACTAAATACAGCAACTATTCCACCTTTTATCAATCTCCACTAGCTGCTGTCATTTTTAGTAATAGACAAGGTAGAAGTTCAATACCAGCTGTCAATATGTCAACAACCCATACATTTACGAAGATCGTTTTTAAACTTCTATTGTAGGTAAAACAAAGATGTTCATGTCTGTCACATATCAATATCACATCACTAGCGAGCCACCTGTCCCAGCTTCGCACAGGTGCAATGCTGATGTTAAATATATTGCATGTATTATACATATAAACCTTACTCTCGAATCACATGGGTATATCAAATATATTGATGCGGTTTTTTGAATGGATTACCATTGCATAGTTTTAGAGATTTAAGCATACAAATGGAAAGATAGCGTGAAGCGACTTTAATTTTTGTGATAGTTATGCGTAGTCAAATAAAAAATGCATTTTGCTTGAGGATTGAGAATAAATTAGCATTGGGGTTATGGTATCCTTTGTATGTAATTAATCACTAAAATCTTTATGTTAGAGTATTGTGTACATGAATATTGGTCGTTCAGATAGTCAAAGCTGTATAATTTTTATTTAGCAAAACAATTAGATAAAATTGCATGCTCCTCTGGAAGATGCCCTCTGGGCGTGCCACGAGAACTCGAATTAGACCCGTGGAACCCCCAAGTATACCTAGGCAGCAGCCCAACCTAGAGTCTGTGTTGTCTTCATGTAGTTTCATTCGGAGCTTTAAATACTCGCGGAACTTTAAATACTCCTTCAAAGAATAGGTACAGAATAATAATTATAGGTACTTCTTGTTGTCTTCATTATTGTATTATTATTGCTTATGGTGTTCCTTAACTGTCATCGTATAATCATTTTTATGTTATTCATTGTTGATATGCAATGATTGTTTTTTATCATATTTTTATTCGTTTTCTACAAAAAAATAAAATTTGAGCTTATCCCATTTAGAATTTGCCTTGTAAAAACATTTGTACTTGATTTTACAGAAGAGTACCTACCTACACATATCAAAATGTACGATTTCAGAATATCTCTTGCAGCACTTATAGAGAAAATTGACATAGTTTGCAGTTGCTTCGCATAGTATAGTGTATTTTTAATTCGATAGTATTGACTAGATCAATATTAAAATGACTCATAATAATTATGGTGTACAATGTAAAGCATGGGTCAACTAGTTGTAACCCAGCATCCCATCAGGGATGACCTTGCTAGTTTCAGTCTACGTAGACTGCAGTTCTAACGCACTTGTTTGGTAGGAGCATTTCCCCAAACGCTGTCTGTTTTGCGAATGTATAGCCGCAACACAAACTTTAACACACAAACCAAACTCCAGCCAAGGTGATCTCTGTTATAAGCTTGGATTAGAACTTACTGTCTGGTGCAAGCTTCAAGCTGGATGTACGCCAGAGGAAACGAGCATGAACCGAGCTCACAGTATCGATGCCAGACGAGCTCGATACCTCTGAAGTCGGTCCACACTAGACATACACAACACGAATTTCAAGTTTGCTCTTGCGTGCTCTACTCGTGCTTGGTGACTCTAGCTTAGTCCCACTTTTACAAATTTTGATGGTTTTCCATAATGTTCACAGGGAGCCAATCAGCAGCCAAACGCACCAGACTAATAAATCAGGAGTTCTGATTGATATGAGAACGACTCGGTTACTTTCTGTCAGACCTGACACCGACTATGATCCTAGGGAACACAGGACTCCTCAACAGCCAATAAAGTATGTATATTAGGTACATTGAACACTTTTTACCCAACCAGAAGAATACCAAAACCAGAAACAGAGAATTTTACCCAGGAATCCATGGTGCTTGCGAAAGCGTTACCAAGGAGCAGAGCAGAACTCATGAGCTCAGAACGAGTAACCCTAAATTACAAAATTTATTAGGTAAAATTCAAACACAATGAGATTATTTTTATACCATACAATAAATATGCCATGGGCCTCAGGTGATATAGTTACGTCAGTGCTCAGTATAAATCAAGTTCAAAACCTTCACATTACGATCCCTGTTCACCTTATTGCAGTCGGCTGCGTTATACTGTTTTGTGGAAATGTGCAGGCTCTGGATGGCTTACATTGATTTGTTACGACTAAGTTGCGGCACGGGCATGCTGGCGATGCCTCTAGCTACAAGCCAGATGGGCATCGTTTTGGGACCAATCATTATTCTACTTACGGGATTCCTAATTATTGGCACACACAACTTGCTGGTAAGAAATCTGTCAATTAGATTGCAAAAGATTTGAGCTTTAAGAGGGATATATACGACTTTTGATGGCCTTAAATCCAACATCACTCGGTCGTCTTGAAAAAAGAAATGTGAACTTAAACTATTTTCCTAATAATTCGATATACTTATGAATTTTGACGTGACAACGTCTTAAATTAGGTTGCGGCTGGGAGTCACTTATGAAAAAGTGTAACGCTCGGTAACGTTACGATGAGTCACCGAACGAGAGAGAGGCCCGCCGAATGCCTTGCGTCTCTCTCCCACTCAACTATGATCGGTCTGCCGCGCGCGCAGCACTAGAGAATTAGGACGTTGTCACGTAAAATCTTCGCCCGTAAAACCGACTTTACAGGCAACCATTTTTTTTTCATCGAACTTGGTATAATTTATTTTCAAAGTTATGTCAAATACAGACAAAAACAAAAAAGCGACTATCAGGCTAAAACAATTTAGATGCATTTTCATAGAACTTTCATAAAGACAAAGATAATTTAATTAATAATATTTTGATTGTGTTAAATTTATTACAAATTATTATTCGAATAATTTTGATGCGCGACCAGTGAGGCTAGTTCCGCTTTTATTCGCTCAAGGCCGCTGACGTATATCTGCCTCTTAAAAACGCGGTCGAAATCTCATCATGTACAAAGAATAAACAATTAACTCGTGTTTTCAGTTGAATTCAATTAATGAAGTCGCTCGTCAGTTGAGAGTACCCTACATATCGTATCGATACGGGTTCCGTTTAGCTCTTCTGCATGGACCACCTGGATTGCATTGGCTTGGAAATCGTGGTCCGTGAGTATTATTGAGTTACGTGAACGTAGACGATCTTCATGGGGTAGTTTATCCATAGCGTGAATTCACGGCTCGGTTTTTTTACACCTTGAGTATAGTTAGGGCTTAGAGTTAGGGGAAACACTTTCAAAAAAAGTTTTTTTTGGAAGTTGATGCCATACGCTACACCACGAGCCGTGCACAAAACGAAAAAAAAAATTTTTGGTAAAAAAATATTTAAATTTCAAATAATTACAAGTGAGGAGAAAAAAAAATTCCCAAAAATTTTTTTTAACCAAAACATTTTTTTTTTTTCATTTTCTTTGCTTTTCATAGCGCCCCTAAGGATATACTCCAACTCTTAAAAATCCGCCCCAAAGGCTACCCACTGACCCATACATATTATAGGTAAATTACACCCAGACACAGAACGAATGATCGTGCTCATCACAAACATTTTTCATGGGTGGGAATTGGCCCACGAACTCTGGCATAGCAGTCAGGATCTCTAACTACTAGACTGACAGGCTACTCAATTTGCTACTCTTGCTGCATATAGTTCGTTTTTTAAGCTTAGACTACGATTTGACAACTTAAAATATCAAACTCCAGAAAATTGGGACATTCTGAGTTGTCAAATCGTAGTCTAGAATTAAAAAACGAGCTATAGCTAATCCACCACTGCAAGTAATATAATTAGAACATTCTGTTTTCATTACAGATCACTTATAGCCATGTTCTTGTTTTTCACTCAGCTCGGATTATGCTCAGTGATGGTTGTATTTACAACAGACTGCTTAAGAGATGTTAGTAAAATCTTTTACTTGCAATGCCTTCCAGATGTGATAGGATCGATTACCATGTTGTGACGTCACGATTTACTGTCAAATCGAGGCAAGATATTTTTAAAATTCAGTTTTTTTACGAAAAATTTAAGTTATAAATACGAACTGTAAACGATAGAGTTTAATCAGAAATCAGTTTTTCAATTTTACTCATTTCTGAGTTCTTCAATTTTGCAAAAATATCTTCGTTTTGACAGTACGACGTGACGTCACAGCCTGTCAATGGATCCTGTTCTTATTTCTTTTTTTTTTCTTTTTTTTATTCACTAATAAATAGTTAAGCCATACGAAGTTCTTTTTGATGCGTACGCAAGATTGAAAAACATGACGCTATATTATTTTGTTAACCATAACAAACAACTTCATAAATACTTACTCATAACGCTCTCTTGAAAATTTAGTTCATGCGCCAGCTCTAAGTGCGCCAGGGTCCTTGTGTTGAGGAGCATAGACAAACACCCCACCCCCCGAAACTTTTTAAGAAAATAAGAATCTGCAACTCCGAAAGATAAATATAAATAATGCTAAAATTAATTATAAATAATGCTAAAATTAATTATATGGTATAATGACATTATATAATCAAGAGTTATACATATGTCATTTACACTTAGAGCATTTAACATTTACATGACAATATAATTATGTACCTGGAGCTGATTTGATAATGACAACTAAGTATGTCTGAAAGTGGTCATATAAGCGTGACAATAAATTTCCAATTACTCTTTTTCTTCTTGTTTCTAGCTGATGGAGTGGGAAAGCAACTTTCCCTCTCTGGCATGTTTGTACTTCCCTTATTTGGTAATGGAATACTTCATGGAAGATTTGTCGAAGATCAGCTATCTTGTTACGTTCGGTGAACCTCTTTATTTTATTTGACTGTCACACTTAACAATAGTGAAGCGTGAACGTTTAAATGGCGGTTCCTCATTAGTGCTGCGAATTCACGCGCGAAGTCACGCCATGAATAAACAGCACATGTTGTACTTACCCCAAGAAAACCGTCCACATTCACGTTCACGCCTGTTTACGAAACTTCACGGCACTAATCTGGAGCAGCCGTAAGGTAGGTATATTAGACCCAGGTTGGCCATGTTTGCCAAGGGCGTGTTTATCTCCAATATTCTTCAATTCTCTATATATTTTGTATGGCAACTAGAATTGTAAGCTAGAACTGACGCACATGTGTGACACACCTGTTTTGTACGTAGAATGACGTCGCGTGGCGTGAAGTGTGGCGCTACAAGTCTAGTTTCCGTATGAAATATAAATAAAATATAATATCTAGGAGACCAATGCGCCCAAATCGGTGTGTGTAACACACGTATGCGCAGTGTAGAATAGAATAGAATAAACTATATCACGTATGTATGTCACATACGCCACTACGACACTAGATGTCATCCCACGTACAAATCAAGGATGTTACACGTGTGCGTCGGTCTAATGTATATCTAGCTTCAATATTATGGCAGCTCCGCATTAGTGCCGTGAATTAACGCGCTAATTCACCGATTCACGTCATGAACTCGTAACACTATTCACGCCGCGCGAAAATAATCCACAATCACGTTCACGCCTATAAACGAACACCATATTAGTAAATGAGGAGCCGCCATTACACAAACTAGCGAGATTTGTTGTCATAAATTATTTGATACACATGAATGATTCACGCTCTTGATAACCATTGAGTACAATATAAACGATTGATTGCAGGTAATGTATTAAATATAGTGGGAATGTTTCTAATTTTTTGGCACATAATATTTGATTATAATGGGGAAATAGTTTCTCCCAATACCAGTCTAGGGGCCCTTCTGTTTGGTTTTGGTTTACTGCTGTTTAATATGAGCGCCGTTGGTGTGGTAAGATTCTACAATTTTATGTGACCAATTTCTTTTTTTTTCTAGATTAATAAATAATTATTAATAATAATAATTAATAATACATTATAAAAATATAAGACAAGTATTTTTCGCCTTATTATAAAATAATTACAAAGATAAAGCGCGCATCAAGTAAAAAGTCAGAGGTGCTATTCTCAAAGAAAACAGCCTTTAGCGCAGCGACGAAATCCAAATCACATCGGTTTGTTTACTTCGTGCTACAAGGTACAACTCTAGTGTAGCTACCTATTTATATTTCGTCGCTGAGCTAGCGCTGCGATCAAGGCTGTTTTCATAGACAATAGGGGGCCAGGCGCAGTGGCGTAACTATGTAACCTGAGGCCCGTGGCAAATTTATTGGATGGGGCCAACATCTCATTGTGTTTGAATTGTACCTATCTAATAAATTTTGTAATTTTGAATTACTTTGAGTTCTGAGCCTATGACTTTTTAAACTGGGGGCCCCGTCATACAGGAAGCCCGTGGCTGTTTGCCAGCTTTGCTACCCTATAGTTACGCCACTGGCCAGGCGACCAATACTGAGGACGACCACAGCCTCTCACGTGAGTATGCAACTTTCATCGAAAGAGTGTCGTACTTAGGTTAGCAAAGAATTCGCAATTTTACGGTACCAAGAAAGTAGCGAAAAACGCGAAGTGCCTTTGTTTTCTAACCGAGACCTGACATATCTAGTACAGTACGGCCATCGCATCTTGGTGAGTCTAAAGTTAGGTTCTGCTAATTTTAGAGCTTGAAAACTCTTACAAAAATAAATGTTTTAGAAAAATAAATTCCAACAACAGTTTTGTAAGTGCAACAACAATTGCTAATTGCATTTATTTGTTTACACCATTTATTTTTTAACGAGACTCTTATTCACATATGGAAACGGTGATACCACAGAAATCGTAATAACAAGGCAAAGATTTCTGTGGGTGATACAGTAGTGCTTTAGGTACTCTCTTCTTATTTTCTATAGCGGTAGTATCACAAGTTAATTGTATTCGCGAACGAGGCCGCAGACAGATTGAGGTAAAATGTGGCAAGCATTTATTAATTTAAAAAAAAAAAATATTGCTGTACCTCATTAATCTTGCTCACTAAAACAAAATATTTCGGAGGTAGCTAAAGGTTCTTATTTTTCAATTTATTACTTATCCATTGTTTGAAGTCGATTCTAATATTTTTATTTGTTTTCGTGATAAAAGAGAAAGTAGGTACGTATGTGACTATGTGTCTATTATTTTTTATTGATTTTTTATGTATATTGTCAAAGCTTATTCTTGTCCTGCCCTAAACCTCCTCTGACCGGCCTTAAACCAGTGTGCTGAGTGCGAGTTGTTTTACGCTAACGCAATCGACGCGTTTATGACGTTCGGCGCTCTGATTGGCTCGCTCCAAGCTCTTTAACCAATCAGAGAGCAGAACACACCAAATATCTCGATCACGTTAACGTAAAAACAACTCACACTCAGCACACAGATGTCTATTATTTCAGATCTTGTCGATCGATAAAAGTTTAGTGCACCCAAAGAAAATGATGACTACATTTGGTGTTCTGAACGTGGGTATAATGTGCCCAACTATTTTAGCGGTAATTTTCGGATCCCTAGGCTACTACACTTTTGGAACGATGGAAGAAAACATACTTAGATCTTTACCGTACGACGAAACGTAAGTACCTACAGTTTTGTTCGCGGCATATAAGTTGAACTAGAATGGCGATCAGTTACGCGCAGCCCCCCGCGTAGTCGCAATTCAGTTGAGACTTGATGGTTCAACATAAGTCCGCAAACCGCATACAGCAACAATTGATTGGTGATGAACAGTAACTTTACATACTTACTCTTTGATGAACTGTATATAAAAACAAACAACAATTAAAAAGATAATATAGAAATGAAGAGGATTTTCTTTAATGGATAGGTGGTCAAACAAAGACATCTTTTGGACAACAGAGCATTTAAAAACATTTTTTTTTTGACATCAATATTAAAACGTTAACGCAGTGTTTTTGACATAAGTTAATTTTTTCTTATAAAGTCCCACACTAAGAATTTGGCATGTATTGTGGTGCGTTGAGTGTATTCACAGACGTGTAATCTCACATGTACAAGACACCCAGAGCCCGCCGGAACAACTCTGTAGAAATATAGAACCATACAAATAATTGTTATGTATCGAAATCGCACCCGTGACACCTACCGCAGCAGCCGATCACTCAAATAATGTGCCAACCACTTAAACCAATTCTTTATACACAATGACAACTAAAAAGGTTTTTTCAATACACTTACTCGAAAACTGCCACTTATCGCACTATAATTAGGTTCGATATGACACGTATATCACCCGCGTGCTTTTGTTTCATTTACCATACCAAGGGCTTTTTTTTTCCTCCTTATCGTCACGGTCAAGCGTAATTATTTTTTTTTTTACAGCAAAGAGGTGCAGATTTTTGAGGTTTTAATATTTAATTAAAATTTAAATCGTGTTTTTAACTGAATGAAAACATGATTATTTATGTAATAATTTGTTATTAACAACAAATTAATATTTATCTGTGTTCTAAATTCAAAAATATTTGAATTTCTATCCTTAATATTTAGTAGGATGTATAACGGTTTGATGTCTTTGCTCCTTTTTCATCCTGCAAAGGATAAGCGCGGGAAAAAGTGTTTTAAATAATAGTCTTATTATGTAACTTATTTAAGTGTAGTTGTGAAAAATATGTTGAATGTAAGTTATAAGAGATTTCTTTGGACAATAAGGCACTGCCGTCAGATATTGTGCTTTACTATAGTTTGCTGCAATCTAAATCTAATATGTACGGCAACTTTGGAATTTTTCATCAGTAAGAAGTTAACAAAAATGCGTCGTAATTTTCAAAGAAAATAAGTGTATTATAAGTGTAATGTGTTCGTAAGTGTATTGAAAAACGTCGTTTGATACACGTGCGAATTTGTCACTGCAGCCCTCGGCTCCATAACACACTCGCCTTCGGCTCGTGCGAATTCCGCCTCGGTCGCAATGACAATCTTTCGCCACTTGTATCAAAATGTACTATATCTTTTATAGGACATCGATGATTGCAGTCTCCTTATATTTAATATCTGTGGCGTTCGCTTACCCGCTCCAGTGTTACCCTGCATTAAAGACGATTATAGAATTTGTTAAGTACCATGACCGGTGGGCGACTCCTTCTGATAATGCGCTGTTGTTTCTTGAACGTATTGGAAGACCATTGTTTGTGACATTATCTTGTACGTCTACCACTTCTTTTATTCAGAAAATGCTGCAGTATCGCTAGTTCAAATTATTTTATAGCAATAAAAAAAAATTAACGTGTGCATGCAGTCGTGTCGATAGTACGATACGATTATTATTACGTTGCAAAAAGGAGCGCGAGGTGCGGTTGTCAGCGTCCTTAAAGTTGAACTAGCGACATTGCGAACGACACGCGATGGTGCCGTCAGCGCGTGTACCCGCTTAAGACCCGGGCCACACTAACGCATTAATTATCGTGATAATCGACCATAACGTTAGGTGTAGCCACGACTTAAAACGATAATTTGACAATGCCATAACCATTACCGTTTGGCGTTAGGTGATAACTCAAGCTCATTTCAAATGTAGCCACCCACTTTAGCGCTTATAAATTATCGCGATAATTATCTCATTGACGTTAGAAGTTAGTGTGTCCAGAGCATAACTCAGCGTTGGGCCTTACGGTAATGCGATTGATATATTAATGACGTTGGACGCTCTGATTGGCCCACTTCAAGCTCTTAACCAATCAGAAAGTCAAACTGGGTAAACGTTTCGGTCACGTCGCAGTACTCGCAATACAGTTTGCTCGTACACGCTTTAATTGCACATCTATTTGTCGAACTCACGTAGTATACACTCGAACAGTCTGTTGTACAATCTATACTTTATAGCTAATAATGTTATAAGAATCTGTTTGAAGGCTCTCTTATCTCAGAAACTTGGTCCGATAACCTGTAAGAAGATGAGCACTGAGCAAAGACGCAGACGCAGCTAGTATGTAATAAGATAGAAGTAGGTCACCTAACAAAGATTCAAGTCGCGAGGAGAATTAAATTATGGGGCTGATTTGCTTATGTGTAGTTGGTTAAGTTGGTATACTACAAATGCTGTAGAATGGTGCGGGTGACAGCTGTCAGATTCAGCTACCTATATCCACCTATTCTTTTCTCTCATCTTAAAGATGTATATTTGCGTCCTGCTGTCATTCTACCCATGCAATACATATAAAAAGACCTTAGTGGCACCATCGCGTTACCCATAGATCCCGCTAAATACCCATTACAGTTGTCAAGAAATAATAGGCCCGTTTCGACATTTTTATCATCGCGACGAGAAAATCAGATAAATAATAAAGAATAGTAGCGATATATTTCATCATATACTATTTCAAAGCGCCAAAAAATGTGTGTATTCTTTTAAAACACTGCAATTCACCATTACCATCATATTTTATTTCAAGGTTTCTTTTAGTTGGTCCCACATTACATTCTAGGGTCTTTCTCAAATGTCAAAAGGGACCTTTTATTTTTTGACAACTTTATTATTAACATTTGACTAAAATGTAGGTACTGCATTTCAGTTTTCATTTGCTACATAGCACCATTCCAAGGACCGCTCGTGGCTTTTGTGGGAAATCTATGCACCACTATGTTGCAACTGGTTTTTCCTGCTTTAATGGATGTCAGCCTGAGATACCCTAATAACTATGGAATCAAAAATATTCACCTGTACAAAGACGTCTCAATTATATTCCTTGGATTAATCTGTTTTACTTTTGGTGCATATAATTGCGGCCATCTTATTCATATACGAATTCTATCTCAATATTCCCCGAACAGTGGATATATTTGAAATATTTTGTGAATTTATGTCGAAATAAAACGTACAATTATTTTTATAGTTTTATTTTAATCAGTACTTAAAATTAAAACGATTTACGTTGCCTTAGTCACAGATAAAATAATATCAAGGATAGTTCTTAATACTAACACAAAAAAAAATGTTTTCTATATTTAATTAGACGGGTACAAGATTATATATGTATATCCACCTATGTTATGTTTAAATATGTACAGTAGACACCGAGTTGACCTATCGGATTACGGAGGTTGAATAGATTGCGTAGCCATTTGGAGGAAGAAAGAGGATGTCTTAGTGAGAGTTGTTTTTACGTCGCGCGTCGACGCTATTGAAACGTTTACCTGGCTAAAGGCTTAGAGCGAGCCAATTGGAGCGCCGATGCACATTAACGTAAACCAACTCGCACTCTACGTTTACCGATCGCATAACGCCACAATTCAGGCGCTAACATTAATGTCCACAAATATTTTATTTATTAATCGTAGGAGAACCACCAGCTTTAACACATAGACAACAACAATTTATGAAACATTGAGCCAAATACAGGTTCAATGTTTATCCGTTGTCAAGTTAATTGAATTCTTACAAACTCTGAGACTAATTAATTATCAGTTTAGAAGATTTCATTAAAAAATTAATTCGTTTACAAGATAATTAGATAACTTCAGCGTCATCTAGCGAGAAAATTGTGCGATACTTAATCAGAGTGACTTGGTTTTAGGTTAACGTGATCGATTCGCGCGCTCTGATTGGTCCGTTCCAAGCTCTTAACTAATCAGAGAGTCAGCCGCGAGGAACCTGTCGACCGCTTTAAAATAAAATCAATTTGCTATCACTGGTTAAAGAGCAAGTCAATCGGAGTTCCTAGTACGAATTTCTTTTACGTAAATAAATGGAATCGACGCATTTAAGACGTTCGGCGCTCCGATTGACCTGCTTCAAGCTCTTTAACCAATCAGAGAGCCAAACGCGCTAAACGTTTTGATCAAGTTAACGTAAAAACAACTGACTCAGCACATAGTTTCGTTATCAATGTCAAGACGACCTAGCTTTTGCTACTCAGTATTTTTTTACGAACCAAAGTAACTTTTATTTTGCAGATGTTCTTCTCGAGCTTCCATGACTACATCAAATATTTTCCTTTCGATTCTCATTTGTATGTATTCCGGCAACGTACTCGTCATTTCACACATGCTGGAGAAGAAACTCTCAAGAGCTGGTCTTTGAGAATCCGAGGCACCTACTACTCGTCTATCAGGGAACTGATTTCTGTCAACAACGCTACTATCGCTGTCTTCTCTACTTAATGAATTTACAAATATATTTTCCATCTTTCGAGGCTGCTTTGGAGTTGTGCTATCACTTGTATCGTCGGGGGAATCATTTTCAACATCATCTTTTAATAAAATTTCCGAATTTAAAATAGGATTTCTACCAGTGTCAATGCTTTTTAAGTATGGCAGTAAGAATTCCATATGTTCCTGGTGTTTCCATTTTTTTGTTCCTGCAACTCTGCGTTGTTTGTATAACGATTGTCGAAGTATATCTCTTAGTTTCTTCCAAAAATATTTTGCTTCTTTCACTAAAATGTAAAAAAATATATAAAGTAAATAGATAGATTTTTTTTTAAATCGTGACTTTATAAAGTAAATCTATCTTTAGTATAAAGTAAATCTATCTAAAAAAAATAAGAAATAATAAACTTATTATGTCAATTTATACACCTGGTGAATGGAGCCTAAACTCTCCCGATATTTTGCCTTGTACTTATAGGTTCAGCCATCGTTTTCAGTGTAAGCACAATAACTTAACCAAAATTACAGTTAAATCAACCTATCTCAAAAACTATAAGAGATACTTTGATCAAACCAAAAATCGTTGAAAGAGTTAATTAGCATGCATCACCTCTATTTTTTTTAGAATTTTATACCCCGTAGTTATAAAAATAGAGGGGGGGGGACATACTTTTTACGACTTTGAGAGCTGATATCTCAAAAACCGTTCACTTTAAGAAAAATGTTTTTTAGAAAACTTTATATCATTTTAAAAGACCTTTCCATTGATACCCCACACGGGTATGTACATCGAAAAAAAAATTTTCATCCCTCAGTTACATGTATGGGGGGCCCCACCCCCAATTCTTTTTTTTACTATTTAGTGTCATAATTTTGTAGCGGTTCATACAACACATATTCCCATCAAATTTCATCACTGTAGTACTTATAGTTTCCGAGTAAATCGGCTGTGACAGACGGACAGACGGACAGACGGACATGACGAAACTATAAGGGTTCCGTTTTTGCCATTTTGGCTACGGAACCCTAAAAACCGACAAAAAATTCCACCACTGGGGGCTCTAGAATCATGTACTGGATTTATGGTATTCGTTTGCGTTAACATGTCAATGACACCCTGTATACTTTAGCTAATTTATACCTACTAAACAATAACGTAGGTATATTTATTTATGCACCTAGAAGTTGTTTTGTAAACCGTACTATTCACTCAATATTTGACAGACAAATATTATTGAATTTATCCTATTCTTATAAAACGCTTAGTAGATACGATCATACGATGGAAGTACTGTTACATGCAAAATGTAACAGTACAGTGCGCCCAATATATAAGCCTAGGTAGTACACATCATTTGGGAAAGGACATATATGTCCCCACGGATACCGCTAGTATCTCCTGTATCACGGAAAAGTCAGAAAACCTCGTTCACTGATTACATTGAATATACATTTTAATAAAAAAGGCATACCACAGATTAAATTGAAAAGTAAGACATTATGGAATAAATGACATTATGGATGGTATGGTAGGTAACATATTTTTTTTTTTGTAAACTTGACGCAAGACGCGTTTCTGTAAACGAGACCTAAGAAAAGATTGGGTTTATTATGTAAAAACTTACACAAAGTAGAACACAGCTTATCACGTAGGTAGTGCTTATATTCTCTTTGGCTTAATACTTACAATAAAGTAATGACGTGCGCTAGACTTTTGATAGTAGAGATAGATATATTTATATTTTCTTTCATAAGCTATTATTATATTGGATTCATATTTTTATAGATGACAAGCAACCCGCCCCAGCTTCGCACGAGTCCTGATATTGAATTTATTATGTATGTATTAAGCACATAAACCTTCTTCTTGAATCACTCTATCTATTAAAAAAACCGCATCAAAATCCGTTGCGTACTTTTAAAGATCGAAGCATACATAGCCAACTTGGTTTTACACTATGACTATCGATCCCGTTATAAAGACATTTCGGTCTTTAAAAACGTGATCGATATCACCTAAGTAAAATATTTAAATTCAGACTAACTTGATATACTTGGCGCACTACACTATGCTGTCAAGCTTTGACACTTTTGACAGTAACACGCAAAAATGCCAAAAATAACACTTTCATTTTATTCCATTTTCAATTTGACAAATAATACTTACCAGTTTTAATACCGTTCTCTGATACTTCGCTCTCTTCTATTACTTTTTTCCAAGCTTTTTCCTTTTTTTCACTTATCTTATAATCTGCACAGTCCGTTTGCCATAAACAGGGGTGTTGTTTAACACATTCGATAAATATACGTTCCATGTTATCGTAATCAACACAACAAAACAAAATACAAGATGGCCGAAGCCGACTAGGTATTGAAAGGAAGGCTACGTTTTAACGATAATCACCCTTATTTGTATATAAGTAAGCTAAATTGTAGCTTGGCAATTTAGTAGAGAGCTAACAATAATCAAAATGATTCTCTACCATACAAACAAACCAACACCAGTGGTTTTTAATCAACTAGGTTTCTGGATTCTATCTCAATTTCAAGAGTAATAATGCACGATTGCAGTATAGTCTATGATAAGTGATGTGCAGTTTACAGTTACAGTGCCAGTATACTCTGTGATATTAGCCGAGAGTTGCCTTGACTAGTTGCTATGCTCAACTGACAGATGTCGCTATTTTAACAAATTATTATACGTTTAGAATACCTATAGGACATTTTTTTTGTCCAATCGGAGGTTGAACAAATTATAAAGACAATAAAATCACAAGTTCGAAAGGCGTAGCGTGGACTACTTTTAGGCGAAGTCGCATCCGTGGATTTTTTCTTTCATATATTAAAGAAGAAAGAAACTACGTTCCTGCGGGCGTATTACGACCTTTTTAAAAATCCAGTCTATTTCCAGGCAAGTTTACGGCCGTAAACTGCTTGGTTATTTTTCGTATTACGACGAACGTTACGCGTTACCCTGACTGGAATCATCCTGGATGATTTTCTGTGGCTGTTTTGCACTGCCTCGAAAGATGGCGTTCGAAAACCTTAAACAAAGGTTACCGATATTTACGGTTTTTAAATATTGAATGTAATATTGTTTATTAATGAACTTTATGTAATTTTGTAACAGAAGCCGTGATTAAAAACTTTAACGTTAATATACATTAAAATCTTTATTGTTCTAGTTGGGTTTTACATCGTTACACATTACACACATTTTTATACAAAATATTGAGCTTTTACACGCATAACTTAAGATGGCGTCGCGGCGGAGCCGCGGAGGTTAACTATGTTGCGTACGTCCACTCACGATCAAGGTCGGGACTCGCTCTCCGCCGCCGCACGCGTCCCGTCGGCCTGCGCTGGCGCGGGGCGTGCGGGCGGCGGAGGGGGGGCTGCGCGCGCACGATTTGCTGCGACACGTTGCAACCACAGAATAGTAAAGCCACAGCCTACTAAGATAATTTTCCCGCGCTACATCCTCCCCCTCTAGCCTAACAGAGCGTCCTCGCAGTTGGGCTAGTCTAAGTACCTGCGCGGTCGGCCCCGTTTGCGTTTCTTGCGCTCGGGAGGCTCTACTTGACCGCGCGAAGGGCGTGAGGTGCGAAACGTGATATTCTTGTATAGGATACCGTCGGGAATAGTGTACCCGCGATCAGACCATGGTCTCCCCCTAGAAGGTTCGTCGGACTCCATGTTTTCAACAGCTGCGGTCTTGTCTGGGACCACCTGGATTCCACCTGGGACAACGACAAGCTCCTTCTGCAAGGCTTCTTCCTTCACTTGTGACATCCTGTACGGGGGACAAGCAATAGGTTCTTGCTGTGGACTTACCTCTTTACGATGCGCGGCGAACTCAGTCGCCGGTCCGTCGCGCGCAAACTGCGGCGCGCGGTCTTTGATGAACGCGTTGAGGGCACGCCGCTGCTCGGGGGTTAACTTGCAACCATCGTCCGATCGCAGCGATAACTTACTGGAAGATGCGGCGCGCAGTCGGCCTGCATCAGCAGAGTCTAGAGTGTACGTGTAAACAAAATCATAGCGATGTCCCGGACTGTCCGAGAACGCCCATGAACGTCGGGCGACGTCTATCACCATGCCGGCCCTCGCTAAGAAATCGATACCTAAAAGTGTTCTAATATTACTACCAGGCAATACTAAGAACTGGCACGTTACCCTACGACCCTTAATCATGACATCTACCTCGGCTGACAATAGGTCTCTCCACCCTTGTGTGCCGTCGGCGAGGCGCACGAAACGTTTCGTTTCGGTAAAATCAACTCCTGAGTCTACTAGAACTCGGTATAAAAGGGGGCTCGCAATGCTGTGCGTGGCGCCAGTGTCTACAATCGCCACGCCGTTACGGCCCATGACACTAATATTTACCATCGGGCGATTGTCGCGCGTACTCATGTTCGTCATATGAACGCACGAATCAGCATCACTCGTACTAGCGTAACTATTATTCTCTACGTCGACGTTGTACCTACAAAAATCTACATCAAGCGTGTTGAAAGATGTTTTATCGTCGGGTTTTGACGTAGTTTCCTCACAAACATCACATTTCGACCTCACGACGCCCTGCTTGCCACAACCATAACAACGTAACTCCTTTGGTGTAGTATTGTGATTATCCCTGTTAGAGGTAGCCTTCTCGCGATTACGACACTCGTCGCTAACATGCCCAAAAAGCTTACAATAACTACAACGGGGTCTATTTCTGTTGTTGCAACGCGACGCAGCCGCACTCGTGTTAACGGAACTCGATTGAGTGATAATACGGTCGGTGGTAGTCACCGCCGGTGTTTTGGTCGAAGAACTATCATTATTAATTGTATCAGATTTTACCTTTGACGCCTTGTAGGTATCCTCCGCGATCCTAGCCTTATATAATAATTCGTCTAACCTACGAACACTGTCTCGCGGCACTCTTTTCACTACGCGTCGGTGTAGTAAACCGTAACAAATGTCTACCTGCACTGTCTCTTCGAACGTGTACGGTAATTTCGCAATTAACGCGCGCACTTTACATATAAATGTCTCTGCACGTTCTTCTCCTTGTTCTCTGGCGAATATCTCCCGCAGGGTCACGTGCGCGGGCTGCGCCACGCCGTATGTCGCGCGGAGCCGCGCGATCGCGTCCGTCCACGTAGGCACCGATGCTTTCACGCCGCGCCACCACACGGCGGCTTCGCCCTGCAGCAGCATGGGCAATCCACGTAGGGCATGCTCGTCGCTCACTGCTGCACACTCTTTATATACTTCGACGGCATCCAGGAACGCTTCCAGGACCTCGCTGTCCTGGGATGTCCCGTCGAATCTCGCCGTGCACCTGGTGAAGTTAGCATCACTGCACGGTGGGGCTGCGACAGCGGCACCTCCGCTGGTCGCGTTTGATGATGGAGAGGCCCCAACTGGAGTGGAAGCCCTGAAGTCGCTGGACGTCATCAGCGTGTTGATGAGGCTTCTATTAGCTTCCATTTGCGCACGCGTTATCGACTCGATCAGCGTGGATAAAAAGTCTGGAGGGATCTGGGGAGCTGGTTGTGGTGGCGACCTCGAGCCGGCGCTCGCGGCATCGTCCGCGTGGCCGCGCTCGGCGACGCTCTCTTCAGCGAGCGTGACGTTACCATCATCTTCACCGCGTTGTTGACGGAGGGCGTCTCCTTACCTCGTTATCGGCATCTTCACGTTCGTGATGACAACGGCAAGGCGGTGAGTAGGTTCGGGTAGGTAGGTACTTTACCCGCGGTCACGTAGGCACTGGATTTGACTTTGTAACGGTCGTAACGGTTCGGCCACTAGTTTGGGCGCCAGTTTAACGTTAATATACATTAAAATCTTTATTGTTCTAGTTGGGTTTTACATCGTTACACATTACACACATTTTTATACAAAATATTGAGCTTTTACACGCATAACTTAAGATGGCGTCGCGGCGGAGCCGCGGAGGTTAACTATGTTGCGTACGTCCACTCACGATCAAGGTCGGGACTCGCTCTCCGCCGCCGCACGCGTCCCGTCGGCCTGCGCTGGCGCGGGGCGTGCGGGCGGCGGAGGGGGGGCTGCGCGCGCACGATTTGCTGCGACACGTTGCAACCACAGAATAGTAAAGCCACAGCCTACTAAGATAATTTTCCCGCGCTACAAAACGAATTTAAGACCGCACCGCGAATATTTTGATGTTAGATAGCTCCGCCCACTACACTCCGCGCGTCTACCGCGTCGCGCAAGCTATACTCTTCACTCAATGTGTAAAATTCGAATTTCGCGCCAATCGCACACGCCGAGGTCAGCGCGGGGTCAGGAGAACCGAACAGGGAAGATAAGGAGTCGCAACTTACATTTTTTATTTTTTGATCGGATTTTTTTTTTGTTGTACTTACAAAAATTATTTCTAATGAAAACTTTTTATGAAGAGTAATATGACAATTTGGACGTGTATGGTTGTGTGTATGTATGTGTGGTGTGTCGTGTATGTGTGTTTGTATATCCAGAACGGATGAATCGATATGTATTTAGGTGTTTTTGGTTTGAAATGAAAATTAATCGGGAGTGTTCCTAGCTTTATTTGGTGAATATCGGCCCAAGATGGCGAATAACATATTTTTTTTTACAATTCCTTCAATATGGGTATCAAATGAAAGGGCTTGACTAGTAGAATCATGTATAATATTATTTAAAATCCAAGATAGCCACCGCCAGAAAATGCTGAATTGCATTGTTTTTTTATAGCTCTCTCAATATGGGTATCAAATGAAAGTGTTTGAGCAGTGTTAAATAATTTATACTAATATTATTTCCTTCATTTATTTTTTAAACATATTAATTACATTTTTAAATATTTTCTTAAAAAACACATACAAAAAAAAACATTTAAAAATATAAAAAACAGTAGTCCGCCGGTGTCGGGAGCAGGGTCTAAGCTACCGGTGGTTAGGGCTCCAGAGACAGGAACCTCCTCACAATACGAGCCGTGTCGAGGAGTACTGCCTTCTGTATCAGGCCCTTGATCCAACCGCTCAACGACAGCTTCGACAGATGGTCGTCGAAGCTTTTGGCTATAAGGCCATTGGCGGTCACAACTATCGGCACAATAACAGCCGAGTCTACATCCCACATGTCGACAACCTCGTGTGCTAAGTCGAGATACTTGATTTGTTTCTCTTTCTCAGCTTTCACGAGATTTTCGTCATGTGGGATGGTGATATCGACTATCATTGCGCGGCGCGCTAATCGGTCTATCACCACTATATCCGGCTTATTGGCTACAATAGTCCGGTCAGTGATGATAGACCCAGTACAACGTGGCATGGTCATTTTCGAGAACTGGGTCGGGCACATACCTGTAGTACGGTACTTCAGAATCCACCAGGTTGTACTTCAAAGCAAGTTGCTGGTGAATAATCCTGGCTACTTGGTTATGCCTGTGCAAGTACTCGCCGTTAGCCAAACGAGAACAACCAGAGATAATATGTCTGATAGACTCACCCGGACGATGGCATGCCCGACACACGTCCACCGTCCCGTCCTTCATTATATGTCTCCGATAGTTATTCGTTAAGATAACTTCGTCCATAATCGCACAAATAAAACCTTCAGTTTCCCCGAAGAGGTCGCTGAAACGTAACCAGGCCACGGACGCTGAAAAATCTACATCAGGATCATGTAGAGCCCGATAAAAGCGCCCGTGGAGCTCCTTGCCTTTCCATACTTCCTTGCGGTCATCAGTAGTAAGTACCACAGGTTTGCGCCAGTCCTCCTTAGCCATGGACAACGGGGTGAGTCCCTTGTCCACTGCGACCACATCGCGGTGCATACCCACGTCGGTTTTGAGAAAATATTCTCTGAGGCTGCACACCTCGCGGTTGTGTAGAGTCTTTGCGTTCAAAAAGCCTCGACCTCCACACTTCCGCGGGATGTACAGTCTCATCATCGATGACCGTGGATGATGCATCCGATTTGCGGTCAGCAATGTACGGACCCGCCTATCCAGAGCGTCTAACTCGGTCTGAGTCCATTTGAGTATGCCGAAAGAGTACATTAAAACCGGCATGACCCAACCGTTGAAGGCGCGCACCTTATTTCCGCCTGACAGAAGACAGCTTAAAACCTTCTTCAGGCGGCCAAAGAAACGCTCCTTCAACGTTTGCTTCACGTCAGCGGTGTCAATGCCTAACGCTTCCGACATACCCAAATACTTGTAGGTTTCGGTCGAGGAGAGGGCTCTAAGGTGTATGGAATCAGAGAGTTGAATCCCCTCAGACTCCATAATCTCCCCTCGCTTTACATGCATGACTGCACATTTATCCACACCAAATTCCATCCTGATGGCACTACTGAAAGTTTCTGTTACCTTCAATAGTTCCATCAGCTGCGAATTGTTGTGAGCAAAAAGTTTCAGATCATCCATGTAAAGCAGGTGAGATAAGACCTGACCACCTCTTCTCAACCGATAGCCCAGGCCTGAATCCTCCAGCAACGTGCTTAGAGGGTTCAGAGCTAGGCAAAACCAAAGTGGACTCAAACTGTCGCCCTGAAATATTCCCCGTTTAATCCATATTGGTTCATCATTTGCCTGGATTTGTCGACATCCTGCATAGCAAAGGCCGTTCTCCATTGCCTCATACATGACTCAAGGAAGGTGCGTAGAGTTGCATCTATTTTATACAACTCCAACACCCTCATGAGCCATGTATGTGGAACAGAGTCATAGGCCTTTTTATAGTCTATCCAACATGTCGACAAATCCTTGCGGGATCGACGAACCTGTTGGCTTATGACCATGTCAATGAGGAGTAGCTCCTTTGTACCACGGGACCCGTTCCTACATCCATTCTGAGAGGCGGACATAACTGAGTTTTTATCTATATGTGCATTAATTTTAGCTCTCAGAATGGATGTAAGAAGTTTATAGACCGTTGACAAACATGTAATTGGTCTATAATTCTTGGGTTCCGTGGGACTACCTGTCTTATGGAGCAGGTGGGTGATACCAGTTGTTAAAAACTGGGGTAGAGACCCAGACTCTAAAGATGACTGGAATTGAGATGCCAGGAGCGCGTGTGCGCTGCTGTACCATTTTAGCCAGAAGTTTTGCAGTCCGTCCGGTCCTGGAGACTTCCAATTTGGTAACGGACGAACTGCTCTGGCTACGTCTGATGGACTAATGAAAACTTTTTCCATTACTGGTACAGCTTCGCACGCGCGCTCAACATCACGCATCCAGCCATCCTCAGTGTGATAGACGGGCACCGACCAGATGCTGCGCCAGAATGCATTCGTGGCGGTATCATCCGGGCGGGGCACGTCGGTCACACTTTGATCAGGTCGCTCCCAAGTTCTGTACACCCACCTTTCATCGCTCTGGAACATGCGATTTTGCGAGTATATATCAACCCGCCGCTTAAACCGTCGAATACGACTGGCCCATGCACAAACTTTCTGCTTCAGGAAGTCGATGCGCTCCGTGACACGGGCCATGTATTCTCGGGGGGTAATTCCAGTTCCCGAGAATGCCCGCCTCACGAACCGCATCACACGTGGTCGTGTATTACCCTCCCTGAAGCAGTATAGTTTGCCAATGAGTGCTCTGGCCCCATCAATATGCCTCTCAATCCTGCATTGCCAGGCTGGTGCAGCAAGCTTTGGTCGAGTAGTTCCATCTATGTTTGGAAACTTGACGTTGGCTACTCGACATGCCGCTACAGCCCCACAATACAGGATTGAGTGCGTATCAACGAGGTTTTCACTACTCTCAAAGATATTCTTGAGAAGTGAGTCCAAAGCACACACTAGCGCCCTATTTTTTTTGTGCATAGGCAACCGAGGTAAACGGGGCCTAAGCTCGGCTAGAGTCGATCTATACTCGCGAAGCGCATCCTCCAAAGCGCTCCTCAGTCTTTCGTTGCACTGGCTACTTACTGTTTCAACCCTATCATCCAACTCATTATCCACATGGTGGATCCGCGGTGAGAATGCATCAATGACTGGTAGCACCACAGTCTGTGTTGTGGGAGTCGGGATGATAAGGTTGCTCAGTACCTCTGAGCGCAGCCTATCAAGTGCGGCATCATCCAACCTGTGACTGCGTTGGATTACCCTCACCTGATCCGACAATCGTTGCGCCGAGACGTCTACGGTTGGTTCAAGGTCCCGAAACAGAGACAGCATCCTAACACGATACGCAGTGAGGTTAGTTCCCCCCTCTGTAGACCCATAATATGCGCGCATGACGTTCTCATTCATTGACTGAGTCCATTTCATGCGCTGCACACAACCACCGGTAGCGGGGACCCTGCTCGGGGCCGGTTGGCCCCTGGGTCCCAAGCCGATCGGTGGCCGGCCTCTCCCCGGCCGACGTACAGGTGTTGGCGACGTTGGCGGGGAAAAATACTCGTCGCTCGAGCTCGACGCAACTGCAGCCGCCGGTGACACTGGTGATCCGAGGTCCGGCGGCGGCGGGGCGGAGCTGAGCGACGAGCCCGGGGGTGGAAGTCGTGCGCGTCGGGCAGCTGCTCTAGTGATCATCGCATTATATCATCTTCAACTATTGTTTAATTTTATTCTGTGAATGACATCTGACATCTCTGCTAATATTATTATTATTAGCAGTGGTGGCCGAGTGGTAACGGCCCCGACTTACGAGTGGTAGGTCGCGGGTTCAAACCCGATCTGGCACATTACTTTGTGTAATTTATTTCATCACCACTGCTCTCAAAACGGTGAAGGAAAACATCGTGAGGAAACCGGCATATCCTAGAACCAAAAATTCGAAGACATGTGACATCCACCAATCCGCACTGGGCCCGCGTGGTGGATTATGGCCCAAGCCCTCTCCTAGAGAGGAGGCTGTGTCCCAGCAGTGGGAACATTAGAAGGCTGATGATGATGATGATGATGACTAATATTATAAAGAGGGAAGATTTGATTGTTTGTTTGTGTGGATTGTATAGGCTCTGAAACTGAATAAAAAAATAACAAACTGAGAATTTTATAGTATAACACGGTCTCCATAGATTTTTTGTTCTCAGAGTGCTTATGTTTACGTAGTAACTACTTATTTAGTGATCTGTGCTAATATTTACAATATCTAAGGACACTCATATTATATAGGGTGACGACTGGTAATTAGTGAACGATAACACGCGATGGTGTTCATGGTATTAAACAATTTTTATTATGGGAGCAAAGTCGAAATCATGAAAAAAATATCAGCTGTGCAGTACATTTGGTAAACGTAAATGTACTAAACAGCTGATATTTTTTTCGCGTTTTCTACTTTTCTTCCATAGTAAAAGTTGTTGGTTATCATGAGTACAATCTTTTTGTACTTATATGGCTCTCCCTCCATCACCCGCTGTTACCTATACCTACCTAAAAATGGTTTTTATGCAGCGACTCGGGCAATATTCAAAGCCATAAAGTTTGAGGAGATCTACCTATAGTTATATCTCTCCTACGAATGGTTATTGTTCACAACCAGAAAAATACGTTACAAAACAATAATTTCACTAAAACTAACAAATTACATAACTACATAATACTAATTGCTACATATAGGTAGGTACTGATGATTTTATTTTATTTACCTTGCCTTTTTCACCTCTTGCATTTTTTTGGCACATTCTTTGAGTTGTTGTTTTTTTTTTCTTTTTGAAACAATTTTTTTTGAAGTTCTCGCCATTTTAAACTTAAACCTAATTTAATAATATTAATACTAATATCTATACCTATAATTTCTTAGCCGACTAATATTTACACGTACAAAATATTTACACCTAAAATTATCGTCACAAATTATTATACCTACGGCCGGAGCGACAACATGCACAGATCCGACCTCGGAGAGAGCTATCGCCGGACTGGCTCGTCTCCGTACACATTGTGTATCAATCGCTAGATCACGGACATAAGGTTCAGAATTGCGTAGCGTCTACCATGATCGCGGCCGCTCAAAAAATCCAATATCTTAAAACTTTATTTAAAAATGTTTGGTAATAGTTATGGAAAAATGACTTTGACAGAACGTTAATATTGATGTTACGAATATATTAGAGTAATTTTGAAACATAAAGATAGTGTAACTTTCTTGTAATATCAAAAATAGTACTTTTTTAGACGTGTTTTCGGAATTAATTATGATCGAGTAAAATTATCAGTATCGTGTTTTCGCTCAGGCAGAATCTAGGTAAAGATATCAATTTACCTATATCAAAATTTCAGATCCATTGGTAAGCTGGTAGTCCTATAATTTGGCATGGCAAACAGCAAATAAAATCAAGGTGGCGTCTTAAAAACGAATTATGTATTATTTCCATAAATACAATGTCATGAATTAGAAAATACAACACACATTTCTGACACACTACATTTCTGAACGTACCTAGGTACTACGATAACTGCTGACCCGGCAAAAACAAAATTAAGAGTGTCAAGTGTGTGTAAACAAAACTTTTTAACAAGAATATATTTATGTGATGTGTACGTGATTGTTGATTGGTATCACAGTAAGCGACGCCGTGGAGTCCTGCGTGACGTCACGCAATCGACAGGATGGTCGTCGGCGACGGTGTTCAAGTGCTTGGGCCGCAAAACCCTAAGTTCAGACGTAAACATCCGATAACCGCTGTGCTCGAAGGGCATGGAGCGTAACCAGTGATCACAAATACAGTGCAGTGTTTAATTGAATAGGTACCTTCATTAGAGACACAATAAAAATACAATAGGTGTGCAAACGCCGGCGTTCTTTCGCTTGGAACTTTTGCGTAAGATAGCCGTATAATTCGACATAGTTTGTAATAGGTTAGGAATAGATAGATTTCAAGTTAGTTGTGTGATTCATATTGTCAGTAATGTTCTTTTATTTTAATAAAAGACTATATTACTTAAAAAGAAATCGTTTTACTTGAATAAACAAACTGAATCTTGAATAAGAATCCTGTTAAAGTCTTGTTTATAAATATTATAGAAATTCGAAGATTATCAACTCATAATAAATACTAAATGCTTTAATTAGGTAGAGTCCAAATAGATTAAAATGTAATAAGAAGACAAAACAATTCAGTAAAAGTTACTTCAAACCGGCGTAAACTGACTGGCTTGTTAATCACAATTTTTGACACTTGAGCATGTTGTGAAATGTCAGATTGACGGTCATAATACAGAATACCCAGCCAATATCCAGGCAGATATCGGTCAAGTGTCACGTGACTGCTGACTGGCTGGCAATAAGATGTCATAATACGGATAAGCAAGAGGTTGTCATAGGCCCCCTGGGAGGTCTAATCTTTAAAAAAGTTTTGTAAAGAAAAATAAGCCCCAATCGCCCAAAACCAATAAGTATATAATATAGACTATTCTGCACATCTGACTAATCAAAACACACAATTTCAGTTTTGATAAAGATTCAACTATTGAGGATTCTACTGCCGATGGAACACCCTTATATACATACACTACTATGCTGCTACTACCTACTATAGGTACAAAAGCAAATTATTCTAAATAAAAAACCCTTCTGATTCGGAATTCTAGGAGATGTCCAACTAGCATCTATAAAAACTAACATGTGAAAAACTCTTATTCCTAAGTAGGTCAGTCGGCTCGATATGTATTTAGTATCTTAAAAAGGTAAAATGTAAAAACATTGGCAAACTTCGTAAGATTTACTGCTTTAGTGGTTCTTGCGATACTATTTAATCCCAAATCCCAATTCATCACGTCTCCGTGAAAAGTAAAAAAAGTGTCTTCGGACCTTATACAACTTGTGACATAGGTCTAGAATCTATATCAATCACTCTAGCATCGTTAAAAAACCAAATATACTAAAATGCCAAACAAGTCAATACTGTCAAAACAAGTCAAAAGCTTATTATTGGTTTTTAGAAATGTTTTAGAAGTTTACTCATAGCTCTTCCAAAAGAAAATTAGAAATTAAGAAGTAATGTGGCTGGTTATCCAAGATTTCCCCAATTATATTCCAATCTTAATGTGTCTTTTAGCTTTAAAAACAATCGTTTGTCAGGTAACTGTTACTAAGTAAGCATGCGATTTTTAAATCTCATTTCTTTATTAGAGCGTACACCTACATACATAATATGTATGGAATTTATTTTTTTTTATTTTAGAAGCCCGCTGCCGCTATGGAATTGGGAATGTATTGAGGAGAAATGTCTGCCTTTAAGAGCTACACAAGTATCTAAGTTGCAGTCCCTAGAAACATGTAATATGCTTTGCTCATCGATGCAGATTTGGCCGCAACCTACCGGGATCGTCAGTCTGTCCACTACCGCAGTTCCACTGCGCGCAAATTTGGTGCTGCTGCAAAATGTTGACGCTCCCACAGGGAAAGTTCATGAGCTTCTACAAGGTGCATTTTCATTGTTCCGCGAAGACTTACGTGTAATGGAAAGTGAAGTGCGGGGATTCGAAGAGTGGCGTAGTTTATATTTGCGCATAGTGGTCAACGGTAGCGGTGACCCGCGAATGCGTCTTGATACTGACGAAAGTTACAGCCTGGCATTACGACCAGCTGATGAAGCTGACTTAGTCGGTGTACTTATGGCAGATATCAATGCACAGTCATTCTGTGGAGCACGGCATGCTATGGAAACACTTTCGCAACTAATATGGCTGGACCCGTACATGGGAACTCTTTTGATTTTAGAAGCAGCAAGAATTGACGATGCGCCGAAGTTTCGGTATCGAGGGTTACTTGTAGATACAGCACACAATTATTTCCCTATTTCAGAGCTAATGACAAATATAGACGCCATGGCAGCTTCTAAATTAAATACATTTCACTGGCACATCAGTGATTCCCAAGCATTTCCACTGCATACGAACAGAGATCCGCAATTAGCGAATTATGGTGCGGCCACACCTGGAGACATCTACACTCCTGAAGACGTGCGAGCAGTGGTCCGTCGAGCAAGGATGCGAGGCATCCGAGTGCTTATAGAGATAGATGCGCCGGCGCACGTGGGCCACGCCTGGAGCTGGGGGCCTGCTGCGCATAAGGGGGAATTAGCATTTTGTCTTGATGTCGACAATTGGACCCAATATTGCAGCGAACCACCCTGCGGACAGTTAAACCCACATAATACTCATGTGTACGACGTATTTGAACGGCTTTTCCTCGCCATATTGCGTTTAACCGGGGTCGAAGACATTGTTCACCTAGGAGGTAATGATATTTCCATGCGATGTTGGAAGGAACAATTTAACAATACAAAAAATGAAACCATGCGCCTCTGGCTACACTTTACACGCACTTTACTTTCACGCCTAGAGAAGCGAACTGGGAAATTACCCAATCTTATAATTTTCTGGATGTCTCACCTTGGTGAACGATTTAAAGCTGATTTAAGAGATTATATTAATCATATTGGCATACAGGTTCGAAACGTTGCGTGGGCCCAAAGTTATGTCAGTGGTATCCGAACAATAATGTCTCATGAAGATGCGTGGGACTTGAACACAGGGTCCGGAGCGTGGTATGAAGAAAACAGTGGCGCACCGTACAATTCATGGCAACGAGTATATGAACATCGCCCATGGGTCAAGCATGCTTCTGGGATCGTTGAAGGCGGAGAGGCTACAGTGTGGTCGGCATTGCTAAGTGAAGGAAACTTGATTTGGCGGGCGTGGCCACGGGCGGCGGCGCTGGCGGAGCGGCTGTGGACGGACCGGCCCGAGGGCGCCACGCGGCCGGTGCACCAGCGCCTGGACGTGCACCGCTCGCGGCTTATCGCACGCGGAATACGCCCTTCTCCGATGTGGTCTATGTGGTGCACACACAATACACTAACCTGCGGTTAGATTCTGTACGCAGATTTTTAACATGATATTTATCAACTCAGAACACGATAAAAACGCCCAAATTAAGTTAAAATTGGGTAATAGATTTTTCATTGAGATGAGGTTAACATATTAAAACTGCGACGAATCTATTTTTTTCATATGGCACCTATGAGATTATCACTTATGTCCTTACGTTTTGACTGAAGTATTCGTCTAAACAGAAATAAGTGAAGCCTGCAGAGTGAAGCTCAGAAAGAGGGTGGGTGCCCCAATGAAGTGGAGATGAGCTTCTCTAGGAATACCCAATGTAATTGTTTCTATTAAACATGTAATGTGCATTTAAACCATGATACCTAATTATTACAATGTGGTTGTTCGATTCCTGTTCGTCTTCACTCTGAGAAATAAGCAGTCAGTTTATCAACAAATTATAATCATTGAGCAAAATAAATCAAATTTGGAAAATAGCTTTGTTTGTAATGATTTTAAAGACTTTAGATATTTTATTATATTAAAGTTTAGCAAAAATGGAAAATAGTGTTGTGATGATCAGCAAACATGAATATAAAAAGTATTTGAAGTCTTAAAAACTTACGATATTTATTATATCAAAGTTTGGTATATACATCGGTGTCGCAATAAATAATTTGGTAATTATCTTAGGTTAAACTTATTAACCATTATTCGCTTAAAGAGAGTCAAGATTCAAGCTACGCAGCTTTGGTTTTCTAATGATATTGATTAGTGAGGCACCAGTTCTCTCACATGACGTATATCGTTAAAAGCAATAAAGTATCGATAAATTAAGGTGAAGGACATCGCAAAGAGTAGGAAACGGAAACATAATCATAAACAAAAATATTTCCGTTTCCAAGAAGCTTCCACTTAACGTGCGTTCGAAAACTGAAAGAGTTGTTACAAAAATTGTGCTGCTTAATATTGTTTGTTAAAAATTGTAAGTGAATTACTTCATTATAAACACTAGTCAATTAGAAATACATGAAATTTGACGCCCTGATAATATTTATGACGGCAACAATCTTCATTAGAGTCTAATTAACATTATCTCGCGTTCTGAGTTTATAAAGTATCTGAACGGTTTGCGTTCGGATACACTTCATTTTATAACAAAAGGGAAAGCCCGCGCACGTTATGATATGGTTCGTTGCTGGGGGCTCGCTTAATGTTACTAGCCTAACTAATCTATTTTCCCTCATATAATTCAAAACAATCTTTCGTAACTCAAATAAAATTTGAGTTATAAAATTTATTACGATAGGTGCTAAGAACAAAATAGTGTCTGTATTTCATTACGCCTTCCTATTGTACTTATATACTAAGAACTAACTAGTATTTTTCTTTTTTTGTTAATAATCTTTTACCTATTAATATAACCAATAATTTTCTAATACGATTTGGTTCTTGGGACCCGTCGATTAGTTATAATATATTTATTTAGCCAATTAATGGAAATTGGGTCAACGAATTATGACTACCTCGTCGTCACAAGGTTATCATGAGTTCAATGTACCTAAAGTTAGTTCAACGTCATAGATGCAGCTTAATGTACCGAATCAAAATTTTGCGTTATACAAAATTGTGCGTTACGAATAGCTTATAACGAATAATATTAGTATTACATAATAGTATATCGTCAACATTTTAGTCGTAAGGCGTCCACTTCTGGAGAAACCCACCAAATGTTACCACAATAACTTGTCCTTTCTGCATCTTACATCCATCAATTTCGAGAGCTGCATCTGCTTCCGGTTTTCAGGTTGTTTTTGAGGCGTGCGTACCACTCACGGGGTGTCTGAAGCCCCGCAACTGCTGAGGTGCAAGCACGCACAATCTATACTTTTACTTTTTTTTAATTTTTGATTGTAGCCGTTCCAGTAATTCCCAAAATTACCACCGGGTACAGCGCCATCTCTCGAGGAATTGGGTTACTAATTTATACATAGGCTACTTCGCACTGAAGTCGTAGTTTGTTTGTTTTGTTTGTTTGTAAGAAAGTTGAGACGGACAAGAAATCTACAGAACCCTATTGAGCGTGGCCCAACACGCTTTTGGCCGGTTTTTTTTACTTCTTTAACTGCTGTCTTTAAATTGCATGCTTACTTAGTAGCAGTGTGATACAATAATTTAAGTGTCATACTTTTTAAAAATCATAGTTTTCGTGCGTCAAGCCATGGGAACTGCGCCTAGATTTAACCGACTTCAAAAAAGGAGGAGGTTTTGAATATGTAGCTCAACGAGTCCAAATAATTAATATGACATATTAGTTTTAGGGTATTGTTCTGACTCATTAAGAAATATCCAAACAAAAATTTTCACAGCACACAAAACTAGGAAACGGAAGTGGCGTACCATTTGCAAATATTTCACTATTGTGTACCCAGCTTTATAATATAACACAATTTCTTTTCATAGTGCATCTGTTTTAATTGAATATATTTTCAATTTTTTTTTACATTTTATTATAGTCGGACAACTGTAAAATAAAACTAATATGTTAATTAACAGAAGTCTTTCATTGTTTTTAAGAAATTACATAAATTAAACAAAGTAATATGTAAAGGCTTATACACATGACAGTAAAAATTAATTTAGTCTATGGTCAACGTGGCGGCCGTGTAGTTGTAAGCGTCAAGTTATGGCGTTTAGTGAAAAACACGTAAATAATTTAAATTGTAATTAAATGTCAGTGGAACTTTTATAAATTAGAATTAATATGAGTAGATATTACGATTACGGTAATGCGATATCATGGTGAGTAAACTTTGATTTGTAGTGGTGACAACCATATTGTTTGAGATTTTGTGTACGTTTTTCTTTTAGGACATGATAATGTCGTTATTTATCAATATAATCAAATAACTTGAAACTTCGTTAAACCAATGGGTAATCAATACGTTTCGCTTTAACATACTCTTCTGGTAATAACCGGAATGTTAGAATTTTAAAGTTTCCAACCTACGTTTTTTAACGTGGTTTTGGCGTAAACTTGGAGTAGTTGGACTCACTAAATTTAGTGTATCGTTCGCTTTGTTAAATATATGGTAGCATTGTCATTGCTCTTATAATTGAGATAAATTGACAATCCCACTAATGAGTGTAATGCGTAGGCTATTATCGATTTCTATAGCTAGGTAGTAAAACACCCGAAACCCGGGTACACACAAGGATAAGTTCACAAATTAAAGTACTTTTGCAAATTGGTAAATTCAGACACTTTGTTTGTGTTTTTGTTTGTTGATAAACAGATCACCATTTCATCCTCCAATAATATCCAAAATAAGTAGAATATGTTGAAATGCCCTTCAAATAAAACTGTTATTTAATCTAGCTAAATATGTGTCACACTTACTTTATATGTATAAGTAATCAAAGTACAATTATACTCATTTATAATACAATACTAAGTAAAATAAAATAATCATTGAAAACTATTCTGATATAGGTAATGATTAATAGAAAAGAATACATTTTTTTTTAACAGCTAACAATTTTGTTTAATTTTATTTGTATTGAGGCAGCTAATTTTATGCATTACTTCTTAAATAAGTATGTTGGAGTGGTCCTGTGTCCTCTGTTTTCTATATTATTAAATAATAATATTTGTTGTCAATATTCTGGAAAATTTCCTAAACGGGACACCCCTTATTTCTCTTACCAAGCAATTCATAATATTTGTCAACACCAGTTTGGGGTTGTCATGTTAACAAAGTGTTAATGTACTTTTCTCTCCTTAGCGATGCACGTTCACAGCTGCAGTGGAATAATATCTCAAATTATAAATCTAAAGGATCACCAACAAATTGTTTTAAAACAATTGCTTAGTTTAAGTATTTTATGGTTTATCTAGTTGTTAAATTAAAGCTGTAAGACATGTTTTAACCATTGATGACTAAAATGGATAATTATTCAATTGCAGATGTTCATTAGTAGTTGCCCCTATCCCTCTCAGTTGCCAGTCTGTTATGTAAGAGAAATAAGGTAACGTCCGCGTGGTGCCATTTCATTCAAGACATGAAGAAATTTTCCAGAAATCTCTTCAATTTTATACAGATAATTGATGTTAGTTTGTCCATTTTTGGACTCGTGAATTTCAGTTGACATGAGATGGTCGTTCGTCAACAATGGTTAAAACACGATCTTCAGCGAGGGTAGGAAGCGCGGCCCCCAGTGCGCCCGCCGAAAATGGAACTTCTTCCGAACTTAGATCGCGGCTCAAAACCACTGAGAACGGTCACCGCTCGCAAAGGCCCTACAATCAAACTAGGCAAGTTTCAGTTCTTGTCGCGTTGCCTCAAGCATAGCTGCTAGCATGATAACCCACTTGTGTCCAACAGTCACCATTGTCGTTTCTGTTTGCTACTGCAGGAATAACTTGTGGAGAGGCAGAGGCAGTCGGAGCATGAGGGCTTGGGTGATGGTTCTTGTTATGAACAGATGATTGTCAGCAGTTCCACTAAATGTTAATGACAATGTGCAGTCACTGTTGCATGATGATTGATCCCTGAATTATGTCCCAATGTGTATTTGTTTGATTAGTTTAGATAAAAAGGGTAGAAGTGTAAGTGTTGATGGTTTTGTAGGAACAATCAGTCGCTGTCGTCGGGCGGCGTGGGGCCGGGCAGCGGCTCGCAGGGCAAGGACCCGCTGGCGCCTGCGCTGCCCGGCTCGCGCGCTCTCTACCAGCACCCCGCCGTCAGCGGCTACAACACTCAGGACTCAAGGGGACAAAATATGCCTGTTACGGTAATTCTTCGAAACATTATGACTTCAGCACGATTCTACGCATCGGGAATACCTACTGTTGATAAGGAACTGTAATTATATTAGCCACAGCAAAAATGTTGGTTGATTTAGGATATAATATCTTATCTAATTTAATAAAAAGGTAAAATTCTGGAAATACTGATCTGATCTCGAAAATTCAATCATAGGTAGGTACTAAGTGTGAGTCATAGGCTATGCTTTATCTCGTACATATATGCATATATGTTTACTTATGTTTCTCTCCAGCTGAAACCATGCGGTTTCAGCTGGAGAGAAACATAAGTAAACAGCAAGCTAATCTCACATAATTTTACAAGTACAAAAGTAAAAAAAAATATTGAGTTAGAAAAGGATAAAAAAAACCCCTCTTCAATGGAATAACCATAAATACGAGCTGGAAACATACTCACCTTTTAGTAAATCCAGCTCTTAATAGATGCTTGTACTGTCGCCGTATCGCGGTCATTTCTGTGTAGTAATCACTCAAAAAAAATGTCGTTTGAATCCAGCGGCGCTGAGCCAATTATAACCCTTTGTAGTTTTCGTGTCGAGTGCAATCTAAAAAGAACTTAGGGGTGGTTAGGCGGAAGGGTACCCACCCCTAACCCCTTTGGATTTTAAACCGCGATCATTAGGTTATGCACTAAAGGCTTAGTTCCTGTTGTCCCTATTGTACAGTTTGTTTCCATTAATATTATGAATCTCGATTATCAGCGCCTCAAAAACCACGTCAGTTTAATAACGTCTTTATTTATGGGACATCTGGTTTTGTTGAAACAAATCCTTTAATTCCACTTATGCTCGATTTAGGAAACTTACCTTGATGTGTTAAAATATCAGGCGTGTGAGCAAGAAAAAGGGATGTAACGGTACACCCTAATCTCCATCCCTTTAACAATTCAGTTTAGGTCGTCAAATGGATCGCGTTCATTACCATCATCAGCCTTTTTAAAGTTCCCACTGCTGGGACACAGGCCTCCTCTCTAGAAGAAGGAATGGGCCATAATCCATCACGTAGGCCTAGTGCGGATTGGATTCGCGTTCATTACTCGTAGCTCAAACAACAAACTGGCTCAATCATTATATTAAATGAAGTATGTTTTTAAAAGAAGACCGCATATGATTGGTTGAGGAACTTGCAGGCACGACAGAACCCGATATACCCGAGCAGTATGTACCACGGCTACGGCGGTGGCGGCGGCGGCACCCTTGCACCGATGCCTTCGCCCTCGCCCACGGCGCCGCTAGCGCCCTTCCCCGTACATCCAGACGTTAAATTTAGGAAGTGAGTACTCTAAAGATAGATCTACATTTGGACCCATATGCGTCACGTACGCCGCCGACCTGGGCATGTTGGTCTCATAAGGTAGAACTACATTGCTCACAGGTGGGTGAAGTACACCGATTTGGGAGTGTCGGTCTCCATACATTTTTATCAGTCAACTAGTAGCGAACTAGCGACAGACCCACGCCACTCAGGCGTCGCCCATGTAAGTTTACCTACATGTTTTTAAAATGTGTTTAGGTAAACTTACATACGCAACACACCCTATCTTCAAATAGCTGCTATCAGAACAAGCGGAACATACCTACACGGAAACAGACCCGCAACACAATAACGCAGCAGCCAATCGCTCAACCATTGCGCCAACCGTACCTACCGTTACTATTAGATTATCTTGGGCTTGATTTTGATTGAACTATTTTACTAACACTCAATTGCGTGTTCATTTTGCTCCACTACCGGGCAAAAGTCTCCCTAAAGCCTTAAACTCTTCCTTGCCTATTGCCTTCTACGCAAATCTCTTGCAAACACCTCGACATAGCCGTAATCACCCCTACATCCTGTGAGTTCGCCAAGAGGCGACACCAATAATTGTCACCAAGAGGCGTCACCAATAATTGTCACCAAGAGGCGTCACCAGTAATTGTCGTCGTTGTGAACGTCCGATCGACGTACAGCTGTTTTTAAGTGATTTTCACCCTCAGATTGCCGTTTTACGACGTGCTAGCGGAACTAATGAAGCCCTCCACAATGATGCCTATGCAAGCAGGCCGCATGCAAGAGGGCACCTACGTGTTCCACCTCACTCCACAGCAAGCCACAGAGATCGCATCAGGGAAGGACCTCGTCGGCACCAGCAACAAACTTGATTATGTCATACAAGTATGCTATGCTATTTTCCTCTAGTTTTGACGACAGAACAGCAAAAGGCTTTTTTTATTTAGTTGTTGATAGGTTCTCCGATCCTTTCTGTACATAGTGTATAATAGTTTCGGAACACATAATATCACAACTGGATTTGTGGCAGGCAGATCCAGAGTTCAAAGTACTACTAAGGGCTTGTGCAAATAACGTTTTTTAAACGCACCGTTGACAACCGTTTCAGAAACGTTCGTCGACGGCGCGTTTTTCTCTTAATTAAAAAAGGTGTACACTGTGTTCAGGCTGCTTCTGACCACGTGCGTATTGCGTCTGTATCGCTACAAACGCGCGTTTACGTTACGTTACGTTAACGCGGCCCTAAAACCCAAGAAACATGTGGATTTAGTCTGGAGATTGAAAAAAGAAAATTAATTTAAAAAATAATCTTAATCTTTTCAGGTGTCCCACCTGAAATTCCTGATAAAAAATCTCAATAATACTTTACCACTCATAGAAATATAATGAATTTTGTTTTCAGGCACAACTCCGGTTTTGTCTCCTAGAAACATCATGTGAACAAGAAGACCATTTCCCGCCTAGTGTTAACGTGAAAGTTAACAACAAAATGTGTCCACTGCCAGTGAGTATGTGCAATAAATATTAAATTAATAAAAAGGTCAAGTTCGAACCTTGGCTCGACCTTTATGTTGACCATTTGCTATGTGTGTTTCCTCATCTCTTGTCCACAGTTAATGAACTGACGTTTTAGTGCAAGCAATAGTTATATGTTATCCTAACAGACGAAATCGAGGTCAAGAACATAAAAACTAAAATAACTTTGTACAAGCCATAATATTTTTGATTTGAAATCATAAATCGCTATTGAAAATAGATTAGTGACTAGTTTAGACTAGTGGAAATTCATTTTAAATTGAATAGAAAACTAAAAACGAAATTAATACTCAGCTGAAAAAGCCTAGTGTTCCTTAAAAAGCGGTTTTTGAGCAATCACTTTCGTTTTCAGACACACAAGTTTCAATTTTTCGCACTAGTGTGGATAAATGCGCGAACTCACCTCGCCATAATTTATTTCATAAGGCTTGACGCCGCGCAGCCCCCACTAGTCTTTGAGCAAAACCAGTTTATTATAATATTTTCGTAGGTGTATTGAAAAATGTCATTTGATACACATGGAAGTCACTGCAGGCTCCATAACGAATTCCATCTCGGTCGCAATGATAAACTTTATCCCTGAAAAAAGTAATTTACTAAAGATTCATTGGTCACTATTTTTTTTTTTTCGAGGCTTTAGTCTTAATTCGACTATGACAGCTTCATTACAACTAACACTTGTGTCTTACACTAGATGCTAAAATAGGGCTCTTATGGATCATAAAATATAGGGCTCATTGGCCACTTCCAAATTAGGACTAGATAAAATACTCTGGAAAACTCCAGTTACGTCACTATTATTGCCTTAAAACCGAGACCTATTACAAATTTTCTGTATCCTTTAGATAGATAGATATACTCATTATTAAACACAACTTGGTACATTAGGACTCTTAAAATTACTACGGTGTTACAATGGGCGGTCTTATCGCTGCGATTTTTAAAGACAACCTTAGTATTTCCTTTACTACCTGTGCAATAAAGACTATTCTATCTCCAGAACCCAATACCAACGAACAAGCCTACACCAGAGCCCAAGCGGCCTCCGCGTCCGGTGAACATATCGTCGCTGGTGAAGCTGTCGCCCACGGTGGCCAACACGATCCAGGTGACGTGGGCGGCGGACTTCACGCGCGCCTACGTGCTCAGCGTGTTCATGGTGCGCAAGCTCACCTCCGCCGAGCTGCTGCAGCGGCTCAAGAATAAGGGCACCAAGAATCCGGATTACACGCGATCGCTCAGTAAGTTAACCCTTTGGGGGGCAGTACTATTACACCTCCGATGTTGGTTTTATTTATTCTAAACATTGTGAAATAACATTTGTAAACAATATTCATAGATTTCCCCGCTTTTTTAATCCCACTACGTTTGGGCTACGGTAACATCTTTGCCAATAGCTGTTCGTGACTTATTATTTTAGTAAAATGGTTGCCAATGCCCCGATTTAATTTTAATTTAATTTGTCAATTTTTGGATTAGCTAAAATAACCAATATTACAATTAAAGTTTGCTTTGAGAAATCGACCTAAGACCTAGTAATTTTTTTTTTTATTGTTAAACAAATATTTGTATTTACCTGATGCAGTTACGCACTAGCAAAAAAGCTCTTTTAAACAAAACCTTTTGACCAACAGTCAAAGAAAAGCTGTCAGAAGACTACGACAACGAGATCGCGACGACGTCGCTGCGCGTGTCGCTGATGTGCCCGCTGGGCAAGATGCGCATGGCGTGCCCGTGCCGGCCGGCGGCGTGCCCGCACCTGCAGTGCTTCGACGCGTCGCTGTTCCTGCAGATGAACGAGCGCAAGCCCACGTGGCTGTGCCCCGTCTGCGACCGGCCCGCCCCCTACGACTCGCTCGTCGTTGACGGGTAACTATTATTAAAGATATAAGTAGTTTCAACAAACATAAATCTTTTAATTACAACTTATAAAACTTTAACAGTAGGATACACACTGAAAAGGGCGCGTAAGACTATAAGTATTTGAAAAATGTCAAAGACAAAAGTGCGGGGCGATAGGACGCGGTGTCGTAGAGATGTTCCCACTTATCGACTTTTTAGTCTAACACTGCACATTTTCAATACACCTTATCGTAAACTCGCTCTTATCCCACCGCTTACAGGCACACAATGGACTGTTTTTCACTGTTCTCGCCCCCGCCCGTCACAATTTTATTACGCTGGCAAAGATGTTGAAATGGCAAGTAGGATGAGCGGTGATGTACATTGTGTTCCGCAGATACTTCCAAGAAGTGCTGACGTCGGCGCGGCTGTCGAGCGACTGCAACGAGATCCAGCTGCACGCGGACGGCAGCTGGTCGGCGCACGCGCCGCCCGCGCGCGCGCCCACGCTCGCGCAGCCCGCCGCCGAGCCCGTCACGCTCATCTCCGACGATCTCGGTTAGTGCACGCAGCCTTATACACTGCACAGTGCAAACTCACACACTGAATGAAAGAAAAAAAATAATATTTATTTTGCACAAAATAGACACACAAAATACAATTTAAAAAAAATAATGGCCAAGTCACTATTATTATAATTGTAAACAAAACTATTGATATTATCACAAAATATTAATTTATTATTACAAATTAAGTTGAACAGGACTTGGCTTCTATGCGATCTCAAAACTTTTTATGAAGGAAGAATTGCGTAGAGAGACTTGGCCTTTTTTATATTTTATGTGTTTTGCGGTTAGTTTTATAGAAATTGTAAGTAAATTAAAGACAATCAGTACTTTAATTATACTGGCTATCTAGGAATTCAACGGTTCCATAGAAATGCCTCAATGTTTTTTTTTTATTTGATTAGTTAAAAGTAATTTTCCCTGGGGATGAAAAGTGCCACTTTCAACCCGCTCCGTAGGCAACTTCACACCTACTTTTAGAGTATGAGAAATGAAAATTAGTTTATTAGTTATAAACTTAATAGGTCATTAAAACGTCAATGACAAGTTTAACGACAAACGGACATGTACACAGACATTTATTTATTGATATCAAAGAAATAGGGAAAAAGTTATTGAAAAATAAAAATGCCCTCATATAATTTGATTAAACTTAAGTTTAGTTTTTTTATGGTATTCATTCACTAGCATCTAATAGGTATTTCAAATTATAGGCTTGGTGTTGAGAACATATTTCCCATTATTGCGCTTGGCAATCCAAAGATCAAACTAATTATTTTCTATTAGCAAAAGCATGTATGATAGGAAGTGCATGAATGAATAGTGAAGGAATAGTGTTGTGATACAGAAGTGATCCCGCTGGACTCGGCGGGCGGCGCGAGCTCGTCGGGGGGGGGCGGCGCGGGCGGCGCCAAGCGGGCCGCCGTGGGCGACGCGCGCGCGCCGCGCTGCGCCGACGTGCTGGTGGACCTGACGTCGGACTCGGACGACGACGCGCCGCTCAAGCGCAAGGTGCCGCCGCCCAAGCCCACGCCGCCCGCCAGCGACGCCAGCGTCAAGAGCGACGACAACTACTCCTGCTCCAGCGGTGAGGCCACCACTATAACTTTTTAACAACACTAAACTGACAGTTACAACTTAATTTTAGTGTTGAACAAATATTTTTCGTTATTCACATAAAACACTGCTTCCCACAATATAAAGCCACACCGCAATTTCTTTTTTGCAATTAATATATAAGCTTTTGCATGAATGACACTGAAAGATACTATACCCATAAAAAAAAAATAATATTAATTAATATAACACAAAAATAGTAAATTTAGGTTAGCAGATTTTTTTGCGAATCTGAATGATTATACAGTATAAGTTAAATATTCAATCACAAAGCAAATTGTTTATGAATCTAATTATTATTATTATCTTTAATGATTTCGTTTAATAATATAACTTAATTTTTAAAAATGATTATGACCCTAAAAAATATGAGTGAAATAGTCAGTAAAAATCTTAACACTTCATGCAACACTGAAAAAATTATATGTTGAAAATATAAAGAGGAGGGTGGTTCAGCTCTGTCTGTGTATTATTAGTTTATATTATTCTTGTTGCTAGTGAGATAACTAGTAAATATGTCATATACTCATTTAAAAAAACTTTCATATATTCGTCTAAATGTTTCACTATACTCTGAAACTTGTAAATCTGGTAGTACAATAATATATCTATGTTGCATAATGTTTGTCAGAATAGCTAACAATGTCTTCGTATGGATTTGGTTTTTACGAGGCTGTTTGTTTGCGTGTAGCGGCGGAGGCAGTGTCGTCGAGCGGATACCGGTCGCCTGGTGTGCCCGGCGCGGCGTGCGGCGTCATCTCGCTCGACAGCCCGTCGCCTCCCGCGCCCGCGTCCCCGCCGCCCGCCGACGCCGAGCGAGCGGAGCGGCCCGAGCGCGCGGAGCGAGCGGAGCGCCCGCACCTGTCCATCACGCCCGTGGCGCCGCCCACCTCCACGCCGCACCACATAGGTACACACTGCTCATCTACCCTCTGCCGCCAAATATGACACATTGAGCTTTTAAAACGAGGCTTCACACGTCAAAAGTCAAGTCCCTGATCTACCTACATGCTTGTTACAGTTAATCTTTGAAAATAAATTATAATACAAAATTTCAAAAAATCACTACAAGTGACTAGCTTGGCCTATCAACCCACAATCATGAAACCAGTGAGCTAACAAAGCCACAGTTAATTCCAGAAAATTATAACACAGCGACTTGACAAAGACAAAACCAACAAGTTTGTAAAACTCCATGTGTTATATTATCATCTAGAAAACTATGCTAGATGCCCAGTCCTGCCGGATGTGCTGACTCTGACCAGATAACAGGTATAAACCCTAGAACTTATATCTCTGATGATGACCACGAAGATGGCAGTCTCACACCAGCTCCAAAAAACAGGTAAAAGATCACTGAACCTCTAGTACCCACGTCATTAATATAAATACACAATGCCCGTCGCCGCTCGCCACCTTTCAGATCTGCTGAAGAAGATGCCGCAGTTATCCGTCTCGCTGGTAGCGCCCCCCACACCCTCGCCGCAGAACTTAGGTAAACTTACAGCGTACTAAAAAGTACCTAAAATAGATCATCTAATTTAGATACGCGTAAAGGAGATGCCCCAAGGTATATGGATAAAAAACCCAGACTCGAGAACAATGAAAAAAGTGTACTAGTTGATGAACTAAAATAAGCATTTGAGGTCACCAAAAAGGCAATTTATAGGACACGTAAGACACTGTTTACAAAATATTATTTAGTACTAAAAATCTGACCTTTTTCTTGTTATCGACTCTGGGTTTTTTGAGACATCTCCTTTGTTTTCAATTACACAAAGAAGTATTTCATCTGTCAGTCTATGTAGTGATAGGTATACAATTTTATAAACTATATGATCTATCTGTACTATTCCAAAGTAATAATTTACTAACCCAACCTTACCTTACCTAATGAAAAAACAATGTTATCCCACCATAATTACCAACTTAACGCCCAAATCGTAACCAACGACAAATAAAGAATCGAAATGATCTGCAGACGAATACCTGAACGCAAGGAAAGCGAAGAAACCAATATTCAAGGTGCCAAAATTCCTCCAGAAAGAAAACTCGTTACAAATACAAATCTATTACCATTGCGACAAATCAAACCAAAGATTACAGCCATGTAAAGAAAAGCACAACGATCAAAAGTGATGTGGCGATATTACTGGCCTTTCTATCACCATTTTGGAATAAAAATCCGTGACTACGTTTCACCCAGTTTGAAAAGGGATAGAAGACAAACCAAAGTTCTAACTTACCATCCCGTTATTTGGCAGTAACGACCTTAAACAGATCAGCAGCATCATACTGAATACTTCGTCCAGAGACAGATACTGGACTAAAAAACAGAGTAGTATTGACCTTGCAAAAATCAGCACATCGTCAGTTACAGAAGCTACCCAGGAGCGTAAAACTCGGCGACCAGAAACATAGCCTAAGTAATTACTTAGCAAGAAACGCGGACTGCCCGGCAAGAATCTTTCAAATGAAGCACTCCATGTCGTATGATTGTCTCAGCTACCTAGCTAAGGTCCATGTCGTTCTGTATGACAACAATAATGGAGCATTTCGATGCAACAGTAGGATTGATCTTGCAAATTGCCTTTCGCATCAAGCCCGACGAAATGTCACTACCTCAACAGCAACCTCAGTCGCAAGCCCTGAGCCTAAAAATCGAACTACTAACAAAAAAGGTACAAAGTTATTACTAAAAATCACAAAACACACCTTGGTTACACAAAGTACAATATTTTAGAAATGAATATGTACTTGAAACTGTTTTTTTATTACTTTATTTGCGATCCCACCTGCTGGGAAACAGTGTTGCAATCGTTCATGGTGAGGGGCACTGGTGTATGAGGCTTTTTACTATAAGCCTTGAAGACACCCAAATTATAATCGGATAGGAAGACCGCAGCAGGCAAATTGTTCCAGTCTTCACTGCACGCGGCATTTTTAAAATGGTGGTGGTTCTAGTTGGTGATGGTTATATTGGTTTGGATTATTATGGAAGTCAAAGTCAAATCTTTATGGCACAATAAATTAATACATTTCTAGGATGTCATGCTAATGCACAGTTCATTGTTTTCTACATATTTAGGCATGCAAAAATTGTAGTACAAATTAAAGTGGTAAAAGAAGATAACATTATAATGTTTTTTAGGTTTCCATAACCAAGGGGCCCAATTGCTAAGTTTCTGCTGTTCGTCTGTCTGTCTCCAAGCTGTATCTTATGAACCATGATTCCGTTGATTTTCACAGACGTATTTTTGTTGTCGCTATAACAACATATTATACTGGAAACAATAAAATAAATAAGTGGGGCTCCCACACTCCTACTCCTCTAAAAACTGTGAAGGAGTGTCGCCATGTCCTATAGCCCAAAAGTCTGACATCTGGAAACCAACCGGAGGTGTGAGTCCCAGCACTGAGAACATTATAAGAGTGATGCTATTAATAGGGCTCCCGTGTTACAAAAATACTGCTTACGTAGTATTTTTTGCTATAGAGTCGTCACTTAGCCACATAATGAAAAAATCGGATTTCCTATACACTAAAGATTCCGTAACACCACTTAATCACCCGTAAGACGACTCTGGTGTGTTTCATTGTCTTTCAAAGAACATAATTGTCTTGCATTATTTGTTTTGTAATTATAGTATTTTGTTAAACATTTATTATTTACAAAGTTTGTCATTGTGGTTAAATAATTGTTTGTCCCTGAGGTGGTGGTTACCTTTTATTGCATATTTAATTCAATTCACAAATATATCGGCTGTCTTCACTACACCATACTCAAAATCAAAAAAAAAAAAAAAAAAAACTAGATAACAATAAATCATTTTTTTACAGAATTGTATGAATTTTAGATGTGATATAAACATCTAAACTCGTTAATCGAATTCAGATTATCACAGACCACAGTCGGTAATAATGAGCCAAATTGACGGGTGCCTAGGCTTATGAAGAGACATACCTTTCGTAACAGAAAATACAATGTGAAGGCGATCAGTAAGAAAATCAATTCTCCAGATTTTCTCGTTAACTTCGTAAATCAAAGTGGATGAGCCACCAAACTTAGCGACTAATTACACGAATAAAATTATATATTGCTCAACACACAAATTGAACCATTGTGACGACTTTCAGCAGTAACCATAGCAACGAGTCCAACTTAATGGCTACGTGCTGTATCTTTGGCAATCTATCTGTAGATGTCTAGACGTTTCGCAATCGGACACAGATCCAAGAAACTAGAGCTTCAAAAAAGTCTGTCGAGGTGGAACTAACGTAACGCAAAGAATCAGCCTGACCAAGCAATCTACTCGCGGCCAAACTTAAGGAAACTGTCTTAGCTCATTTTGGACAAAAACTAAATTGGATCAAAGTTGAAACTTTTTACAAAGTTATCTACCTATTTACTTCGTCAATAAAAGACAATGTAAGCTACGTTACCGAACGAAAACAACTTCAGGATCGCTAAACAACGGTATAATGGTAACTTCGAGCACCTTCGCTAACGATCGTATTTATCTCGCAAGTATTGTGTCAAGAATACCGGCTGCCCAACGTAATTTCACACAAGAAAGTGTAACTATAAAGATTGGTTTACCACGTTACAAACTCCACACTGATCTTGTTGGTTCGCCGTCTCTTCAACCTTTGAGAATGACCGAAGACGGACCAGCCACTGTTTACGCTAGATTGGCTGTCATAACCGAAATCGGAAAGGAAGACCTTCAGAACTAACTACTATACCAAAAGATCAATCTACCCTTCTAAAATCTTGTCCCTTACCTAACCTAACGGCACTCTAAGAACCAGGAGTCTCTCACCTCCAAAACTTTAACCAATTATATATTATCTACTAACCATGAGTGATGGTGACCTGGCTTAAATTCCAACTGCTGACTCTTAACTGACCTTGCAATGTTCTGCTCCCTGCCGCTTCCCGCCTGGACGATGCAGCTCAACACGACGTCTTGACGGAAGGACCGCATCTCTCTATCACACCTGTTACAACTACTGCTTCGTCGGCGCAACATATCGGTAAATATTGTCATCATCATCATCATCATCATCATCATAATCCACACATCATTGGCGTCACATTAACTAATTCTAATTAAAAATGTGCTCTCAAAGTTCTGGTCAACTTTTCTTTCTATTAAGCATAGAAGTCGTACCGTCGTTTCTTTGAATTATTATCCAGTCAAAATAGACATTCCAGTTTGCAATTAATTCCCAACAAGCTGGATTACGTCAATACAAATGATATGTCAAAAGTCTCCGTCGATCCCGCTTGTGCGTTGTTTTTTATTCGAGGTCAAAGGTCACGAATTTGCGTTTTTTGCGTATATCTCTGAAACAATTAAAGCTATCGAAAAATGGTTCAGACAAAGTTTGTAGATCGTAAAATTGTCTACAAAAAAGGTCTGAACACTTCTCTTCTACAAAGCATTGTTTTCGAGATATCGTGACTTTAGACCGCAGGAAAGTCGTATTTTCGAGTATATGCACACCATGTCCGCACCACCTCTGAGGTCGGCGACCTCTCGCGCCGGGCCTTGGTTCAGGTCATGGTCCGCAGCGAAGAGGGAATGGCAGGCGGTCGCCTCCGTCTGCAAAGGCAGCAATGCTCCTAAAGGAGGAGGCCGACCGCATAAGGCAAAGACAACAGCGCCCTCGCCTTAGCCGTCGCCGCCGCGGTCCCGCCGATATCCGGCCACCGTAGACACTGACTCGCGGACGGTGAGCAATTGGTAGCTGGCCGTCCGGTCGTCTAGTAACAGTCCAGACCGAGTCCAAGTCGTCAACGGCGCGCACTGTTCCCGCGCTCCTCAAGGAGTTGTCAGCAAACTGTAGGAGCCCTTCAGGGTCGAAGCCTTCTGGAGCCGAGGGTTGGCGCGAAAGTGTTACCGGGGCTCTGGGTATAACGCAAGGGAGGAACGGGGTAGGTTGTTTAGTCAGTAAGAGTCTGACACTGTTTCTCGCTCCGCCCAAGAGCGGGACTCGTCATTGGATGATTTTTACCTACCATAAAAAAAACCACCTCTGAGGTAGTGTACACGGCGATTTTTATTTAACGGCTAGTCAATAATCTAAATCCTGAAGATTGGGGTTGGAAATTGATGAATAATAGTTTGGAACCAATTCATACTTTACTGCCACCTGCTCCTGAAAAATCACTCAATTTTTTGAAATTACAAAAAAGGCTTTGTGCAGCCTTTTTTTTAATTCCAGTGTAGAAAAGTTGTATTGTTCATCGGTATGTACCAATTGTCAAAGCCAATATTGCACCAACATTGAATTAAATGCAACATATGAAGATTGTTCGAAATTGATGAGGATATTACTGATATATCTCTCTTCCTGAAGCAGTCTACACTAATCGAGCAAGAAAAGGAAGAAGACAGAGAAGAGGCAGAAACGAGTGACTATGAATGATGATGTAATTTTCTTGCTGTTAAAATTTTCATTAAACTTGAACATAAAAAAAAATATTCAACAGCAAAATAGTGTCCCATTACATTCTCTCGATCAAAATATATTGTGGAGTGTTCCTAGTCCTACTGCGGAAACCACGTTAAATACAAACGCCATGTACACCTCAGAGGTGGTGCGGAAATGTGTGCATATACTCGAAAATACGACTTTCCTGCTGTCTAAAGTCACGATATCTCGAAAACGATGCTTTGTAGAACAGAAGTGTTAGATCTTTTTTGTAGACAATTTTACGATCTACAATTCGTGACCTTTGACCTCGAATAAAAAACAACGCACAAGTGGGATCGATGGGGACTTTTGACATATCATTTGTAATGACGTATTCAAGGCCTGCACAAAAATCCAGCTTGTTGGGAATTAATGCAAACTGAAATCATAATTTAGTTTATTTTGAATGGGACTATTAAGAGGTCTGTGCTCTGCAGAAGGGGGCAATCTTTACGGGCTTGTGAGAGCATGGGGGTCTCATTTCAAAGAAACAAAAATAACATGTAAATAGACTTATTTTTTATTTATTACACACATCATACCATTACAGAAAAATTACACAAACAAGTATACCGTTCAATTCTATTACTATATAAAAAAACAAACAATAAATTAACGATATAACAAAAATTTGTAAAATAAAGCAATAATTACAATGCAATTGTTTAATCATTACCTAGATATTTTAAATTTGTATGAAAACACAAAAAGAGTAATGCAGCTTTTGCGAATTTACTCAGTTAACATACCGTTAACAACACAGTAATAAGTTTAGTGTGTGCATAGATGGCGTGTTATGTATCGATTGCTTAATTGAAGTCGTATAATAGATACCCTGCTAGCGGCTCCGCCTGCGTAATGATACTTTAAAGTTATCCCAAGAGTACATACTCCAGGGATAAAAAGTACCTTACGCGCCATTTCAGGACAGAATTACCCATATAGCAAGTTTCATCGAAATCCGTTCAGCTGTTCGAGCGTGAAGACAAACATACACACACATTGACAAACTTCGCCTTTGTAATATTAGTGTGATGACTGAAAACTTCTCGCGGAAACTTGTAGCCTTAAGAAAATAGGTAACCGTATTAAATGTACTATGCGTTCCAAATAAGAATAGGATCGATAAACAGGATGTGACGTCACGCCGTACTGTCAAATCGGAGATATTTTTGCAAAATTGAAGAACATAGATATGATTAAAATTAAAAACTGGATTCTGATGAAACTTTTTTCGTTCACAGTTCGTAAATAAATTAAATTTTTCGTAAATAAACTGAATTTTAAAAATATCTTGCGTCGATTTGATTGATTTCGGAGTTTCTCCGTGAAGTTTTTGTCATCTGTATGATAAGTGTATGGTATGGCCTACGGTAAGCAGTCTTAGCAGGTCGATGTTTTTTTGTGATCATCATATTATTTTAGTACGTTTAAGTTTACGTACTCGCTTTTTGTAATTTTTGAGACAGACTTCTTCCTTTTGTAAGTCACGGCAAATAGTTTCATTCAAGGACTTTGCTAAAGGTTCACACTAGTTTAGGCAAATGAGCAACTGCGTCTTGGTGCGTCTAAAGTTAGGCTCTGCGAATTTTAGCGCTTAATATCTCGTACAAAAATAAATGATTTAAACATAAATGCAATCTGCAGTTGTTATTGCTGTTAAAACTGTTATTGGCATTTTTTTTAAAGCTTTATTTTTGTACCGAGTTTTCAAGTGCTAAAATTTACAGTGTAACTTCAGACGGCCAAAATCCGAGGGCCGTACTGTGCTTTGTAAATGTGCCCTATCTTATAAATAGACGATTTATTTACGACGTTTTACGCCATGGTGCCTCAAATTTGGATAGTATTTATCTCTCAAAAATTACAAAAAGCTTCTAACAATATATCCAAACCGCCTGGCAAATAATAATTTGATGGACAAACTCTCAAACACCACATTCCAAAGTATAAAGAGAAGAACACCATAGGAACTTATATTCATACACATGTGGTTATGACCACACGGCCTGTTGGCCTAGTGATCCTGACTGCTATGCCTGAGGCCATGAGTTCGATTCCAACCAAGATGAATGGTGTGATGAGCATGATCATTTGTTCAGTGTCTGGGTGTAATTAATGCATGTGTATTTAGAAATATAATTATCAGGTGTCTTGTACTCAAACGACAAGCTTTGCTTAATTCGGGGACTAGATGGCGTTGTGTGAAAGTTGTGCAATATTATAATAATTTCGTTATTTATTACATATAAATTATATTTTTAAATATTTCAATAGAAAAAGCATTTTACAATTTAAAAAATAGTGTACAACCGGTACCGGGAACAAAGTCCAAGCTACCTGCGGTTAGGACTCCAGAGAAAGGGACCTAACTGTATTGTTATTTAACTTTTCGACTACCGTAATTACAGACACAATTTAAAGACATAAGGTGTGCGGACACTAGTGTCCTATTTGGGCTTAATGAATTAAAATAAACTTAGCACATAACGCATTGTTCAGGTTCGAGCACGGGCGCCGAGCGCGAGGACGGCGAGGCGGCCGCGGCGCACTGGGCACCCTACGCTGACTCCGACAGGGATGATAACTTTAGGAAGTGAGTATTTATCGGTTTGTAACTCACGGCAAATTCTTTCATTCAAGGACTTGCTAAAGGTTCACATTAGTTTAGGCAAATGAGCAACTACGCTGACTCCGACAGGGACGATAACTTTAGGAAATATTTACCAGTTTTTAGGTATGACTGATCATTTGAATTCAACTTTTATGTGTCTAAGCATTCAAGAAAACTTACATTATTGAAACCTCTAAGGCTTGGACTAAGCGTTTTATCTCGTCCTTTTATAAGACTGACTCTTCCCGTCCGATTATAATTTAGGGCGGCTTGCACGTCTCAGTTAAATCTAGATTTAGTGTGATTTAAACTCGACTTAAGCTTAAATCGAACTTAACGCATTGCACGACATCGGTTTAGCGTAAAGCTAGACTTAAAGAAATGTCAAATTTAAACCGGCATGGTAGGCGGTTTAAATTGCTAATTCTAGATTTATTGAGTGATATAAACAATAGCAAACGTCAGTTTGCGTCAAGGATCTTGTATCCTACGGATAGTCTGGATTGATGACGAAGCAATATTGCAAACTCTTTATCAGCAAAAAGCACGCTAACAGTGTAGTAATGTAGTCAAAGTCAGTTAACAAAGGCGGAAATGTTTAACAGTTTGTAAGAGTTTGCCACACTCAACAACTCTCTGTGTTCAAAGGCTTTTTTTTTATTTTTAGGCCAATTTTGCCAATACTTGTAAAATTACGACGTGCGCACTATTCACGAAACTTTTTGCGACACTAAAAACTTCTGCTAAATATCACCCGGTCTCCGTCTTACCTCGCTACCCCATTTCTTAATCCATCTTCCTTTAAATTATGATTTTCTCATTACTTTTAATTTTTTCATCACTACTGCTCTCAAAACGGTGAAGGAAAAACAATCACAAATCCGCACTAGGCCCGAATGGTGAATTATGGCCCATTCCTTCTCTTAGAGAGGAGCCCTGTGTCCCGGCAGTGGGAATATTAAAAAGGCTGAACGTCAAGTCTATGTAATTATTGTACTAATAACATATTTAACTTCTTAGGACAGAGCTGAGAATTTTACAGCATGCACCACGGTGCGAATACTATTGCGTTATTAAATGGATATCTATCTATATCGATATATATCTATTTATAATACCTACATCAAAAAAATCTCGAACTGTTTAGCGCACTTGTTGGACACACTAGATGAACTTGATAAAAACCCTTTTTTTAACTTTACTCTTCAGAACTTTTTTGAGGTTGTCGTAAGCTTTCCAGTCACTCCTTTATAAAATCCTTGGTTTTTTATATTTGAAACGTTCCATACCTCCAAAACAGTTAAAAAATGTGTAAAATATCCAGCACAATTATAAAAAATGGAACGCAAATGAATGAACGAAAAGAATGAAACGTGTAAAGCTAGGTTTAGTTAAATCGAGTAGATTTCGATACTAGCAAGACGCTACTAATACAGTTTACGTTAAGTCGAGCTTAATGACTAATGCGACTTTAACAAAATCTAGTTTTAAGAGCAGGTCGTGCAAGCCGCCCTTAGATGTCTTCAAGGCTAGAGTGAATTGGCACTTAGTAAACTAGTGCGCTCCATTTTAAAACGATTGCATCTTTGTAGTGTTGTCAAATGTTCTGTTGTCGCTTGAAAACTCGTAACAAAATAAGTAGTTTAAAGAAATAAATGCAATTTGCAGTTGTTATTGCTGTTAAAAACTTATTGGGATTTTTTTTTTTAAAGCTTTTTTGACGTGACAACGTCTTATAAATTGGTTTGCCGGGTGACACTTCAAGAAACTGCGTTACGCTCCGCTCACGTTATGCGCTCACAATGAGAGCGAGTGAGAGGCACGCGTCCCTTCCACTCGGGCATGGTTAGCCCGCCTAAGAGCGAGAGAGACAGACATAAAAAGTGAAAGGCACGCGTCCCTTCCACTCCAGCACAGTTAGCCCGCCTAAGATCGAGAGAGAGAGAGTGAGAGAGATAGGCATACACACCGGTTCATGTCTTGCGCTTCTATTTCGCTTAGGCGCCTGCATACAAGTTTACACGTTGCCAATTAATTGTAAAACGATTGTGTAGTGATAATGTGAAGGTAGTTTCGTCCATCGCAACAATTCAAACAGCAAAGGTAAATAATTTCAGACTGATAATATAACATGATGAAATAAATGACTAAGACATAAGTGAATAGGTTATGTTGTAGTAATCACAATGTTGTGGTAGTTTTCAATCAAAAAAGTAGTATAAATCGTTTCTCAACCAATAATAATTTGTTTAACTTGAAAAAATGAGCGCGACTTGCTATGTAAAAAATTGAAATAACAATGTTTAACCTCCAACCTGTCAAATCGAAACTTTCAAACATTCAAACCGAGACGACCAATCACTGCGCAAGGTAGTAAGAGCGCGATTTACAAATTCAAAGATCAAAATGTGAATTTGTTTTCTCCTTTTAGGGCGGCTTGCACGTCTCAGTTAAATCTAGATTTAGTGTGATTTAAACTCGATTTAAGCCTAAATCGAACTTAATGCATTGCACGACATCGGTTTAGCGTAAAGCTAGACTTAAAGAAATGTCAAATTTAAACCGGCATGGTAGGCGGTTTAAATTGCTAATTCTAGATTTAGTGAGTGATATAAACAGTAGCAAACGTCAGTTTGCGTCAAGGATCTTGTATCTTTATCCTACGGAGAGTCTGGATTGATGACGAAGCAATATTGCAAACTCTTTATCAGCAAACAGCACGCTAACATGGAGTGTAGTCAAGTCAATTAACAAAGGCGGAAAGGTTTAACAGTTTGTAAGAGTTTGTTACACTCAAGAACTCTCTGTGTTCAAAGGCTTTTTTTCCATTTTAAGGCCAATTTTTGCCAATACTTGTAAAGTTACAACGTGCGCACTATTGACCAAACTTTTTGCGACACTAAAAACTTCTGCTAAATATCACCCGGTCCTCGTCTTACCTCACTACCCCATTTCTTAACCCATCTTCCTTTAAATTATGATTTTCTTATTACTTTTAATTTTTTCATCACTACTGCTCTCAAAACGGTCAAGGAAAGACAATCACAAATCCACACTGGGCCCGAATGTTGGATTATGGCCCATTCCTTCTCTTAGAGAGGAGTCCTGTGTCCCGGCAGTGGGAATATTAAAAAGGCTAAACGTCAAGTCTTTGTAATTATTGTACTAATAACATATTTCACTTCTTTAGGACAGAGCTCAGAATTTTACAGCATGCACCACACGGTGCGAATAGCATTGCGTTATTAAATAGATATCTATGTATATCGATATATATCTATTTATAATACCTACATCAAAAACATATCGAACTTGTTTAGCGCACTTGTTGGATACACTAGATTCTAGATGAACGAGATAAAAAACCCACTTTTGTTAACTTTAGGTACTCTTCAGAACTTTTTTGAGGTTGTCGTAAGCTTTCCAGTCACTCCTCTATAAAATCCTTGGTTTTTTATATTTGAAACGTTCCATACCTCCAAAACAGTTAAAAAAATTGTAAAATATCCAGCACAATTATGAAAAATGGAACGCAACTGAATGAACGAAAATAATGGAACGTGTTTAAGCTAGGTTTTGTTAAGTCGAGTAGATTTCGATACTAGCAAGACGCTACTAATACAGTTTAAGTTAAGTAGAGCTTAATGACTAATGCGACTTTAACAAAATCTAGTTTTAAGAGCAGGTCGTGCAAGCCGCCCTTAGAAAATACACTTTGAATTAAAATCGATTGATATTAACAATTAATGTGATTTAAATAAATGTTCTAACTTTTAAATTTAGTTTTTATATTTATAACAATGTAAAACAAGTTAAATTTATTAATAACTTATAACAACTGATTGATTTAACATAAACCAATTTTGTGAATTCTTGAATTTGTTATTTATATTAATAACTGTTTCAACAAAGTTCAATTTAAGCAATAATTTGAAATAAAAAATGAATTTAACATACACAAATTTTGTGAAATTTCAAATTAATTATTTATATTAGTAACTTTTTAAAACTACTTTTATTTTTTAAAAATTCTTGAAACAAAAAGTTAATTCAACAAAAACAAATTTTGTTAATTTTCAAAATTATTATTAATTCATAACATGAACCAAATTAGGTATTTAACACAAACAAATTTTGTTCATTTTAAATTGACTATTCATATTCATAAGTACAGTGTAAACTCTTTATAACGTAACTCAAGGGACCGATCTTTTTTTATCGTTATAGAGAGTTATTGTTATATGGAGTGAAGAAAGAAAAACAACCAAATTAACTATAATCTTTAATGTTTTTGATAAAATTAATACATATAGTCAGTTAACTTTGCCTGACGTTTTTTGCTTTGCCAGTACTTCTGATAATAGGTACGATTCGTAGATGTTTAGTTCGAGACCATCATTTTCAAGCAAACCAAGCACGTGTTCAAGGCAACTAACAATAACAAAAGCGAAACGGCTGTTTACGACCTCAGCAGTTTCGGGACCTCAAAGGTTTTTGATAAGATAACATAAACAATAACACCGATAATGACGGTTTTCTGTGTCTAAATATAAACACATTTCTTCATAATAGAGAATGGCTGCTGCGCTATAAGGAGTGTATCAATGTATGGGTTTTAAGGTAAACCAACCAAATTGTGATCTTTTCTATGTTATAGAGAGTTTATCGTTATAAAGAATGCTGTTATAAAGAGTTTACACTGTATTTGAAAACATTTAAAAATATGAGAAACAATAATTTCTAATTTGTTCAATTTTAGTACATTGGAGCCAGATGTACAAATTCCTTCAACGTCCAGTACACCGATGGAGACTGATGATATCGTGCCACCAACGTCTGCCATACCTTTCGCTGTGCCACACACACCCCATAACGGCAAAGCGCAACGACAAAGAATGTATAGAAAACGTAAGGCCGCGGAAAGAACACCTGCAGAGGCAGCAGATTTTGCAAAAGCAGCCGCCGAAAGACAACGAAGATACAAGCAACGTAGACTCGCCAACTCAGCTCTTGACACCGGCCCGCTAGAGTCAGCCACAGTGTCTGCTCCTGTGGTAGTGGAAAGAACAGTTACTGCCCAGACCAGCGCTCAGCGACAACGTGCTTACAGACAGCGTAGAGCTGCTCAAATTGTTTCACAAATAAGTACTCCACCGACTCACACAGCAGTGCAACCGGAACAATCAACCTGGAATATCAAATGGGCGTTGTCAATAAAGAGGTTTAAAACTACATTTCTGGACAACGAATTTGGCCACGCTTGCTCTGTTTGCGACCGATTGTGGTTCAAGAATGACCTTAAAATCATCACTGCTGCACAACTACAGGTCATATCGGATTGGTTCGTTAAGGAAAATAGGCAACTACGCGAGGGGGATTATACGCATATTTGCAACACCTGTAGATTTTCGCTGAACAAACATAAGCTTCCTACCCTTGCAAAAGTGAATGGCTTCTCATATCCAGAAATACCTCCTGGCTTACCGCCACTGGATCCAATTAGTGAACGATTAATCTCACCACGTCTGCCATTCATGCAAGTGCGTCGTCTGCGGCATGACGTCTCTTATGGAATTATTGGTCAAGTGATCAACGTTCCAGTCAACGTAGAAGACATGGTAAAATGCTTGCCCCGGCATTTAGATGAGGACGACGTCATTAATGTCAACATCAAACGGAATCTCGCACACAAAACAAATTACATCAGCGGCTACATGTCCAAAAGGACAATCAAAGAATGGTTGGATGTACTTCAAAATTCAAGTCTATATCGCTTGTACGATATCAAAGTAGATTTGTCAAGGCTGCAAACTGTCGTGCCACCAGAGGAAGATTTGCAGGATGACTCGGCTCATCGAATCGAAACAATCGCCGCCGAGTGTACTCCGGAGTCAGAAATTCTTGCTTCCAGGCAGCATACACTACTGTGGAACGAAGAGGATTGCCTCGACATCGCACCAGGACATCGGGCCATGCCTCTGAACATCATTTACGACCGTCATGCTGAAGAACTATCATTTCCTGCAATATACTACGGCCAGCCTCGTCGCTTCCACATGGGAGTTTCAGTGACACCTTACATGATGGCAACCAGTGAATTACGACGAAGTGACAGACGCGGAGCCACGCCTCAAAAAGTCTTGTACGTTGCTATGAAGATTCTACGTCTCCGCATGGTGGATGGCATTTACAGCACATTTCGGAATGTGTCAACCACGGAAAACGTAACTCGACGCATGTTGGAGGACCCGGAATTTCTTCCCAATTCCGTCCAGTATTGGGCCTCTCGCAAACGAGATCTGTTTGCGATGCTCCGTCAACTAGGTAAACCGACCATATTTCTCACTTTAAGTGCAAACGAAGTACGCTGGTTGATATTACTGAACTTACTTCTCAAATTGAGTAACAAGTATCCTGGAAAAGTTGCTGAAGATCTAAACACGTCAGAGCGGTGCAACTTAGTGAACGACGATCCAGTTACGTGCTGCATATATTTCCACAAACTCGTCGGTACATTGATGAATATGCTGAAGGCAAAACAATCATATAATCCATTTGGCCAGTACTTTGTTAAAGATTATTTCTTTCGCATTGAGTTCCAGCATCGAGGAAGCCCCCACGCACACATTTTGGTGTGGTTGAATAATGATCCACACGAGGCCGTGTCAGAAAATATGCCAATGACCATCGAGCTCGTGGAGAAACTGAGTTCTGTCGCCAAAGAAGATCTGCCCAACGAGACCATCTACGCCAATCAAATTCACAAGCACACTTTCACCTGCACGAAGCGAGGTGAGACGACTTGCAGATTTGGGATCCCGTACTGGCCAATGCCTGCTACTCGAGTCTTGGTTCCAATGCCTCAGACTGATGGACGCCGGTCAACATTCCAAAAAAAATCCAAGGAGCTACGAACGTGTCTCAGCGAACGTACATACCCTAGCATGGATGACTTTCTGAGGGAACATGGTCTGACATTTGATGCATATCTTGATATAGTACGTTCAACCCTTCGCAGGCCAACTTTGTTGTTTAAACGTAACTTCGATCAACTTATGACAAACACGTTCAACCCTTACCTTGCTGGTCAAATTAATTCCAACATCGATATTCAGTTTATCTTAGATGAATACAGCTGCGCACAGTACGTCGTGGAATACATGAACAAATCAGCTCGTGGAATGGGTAACTTGAATCGAGAGTTGACTAAAATGATGGTAGAACATCCTGACCGCGATTACACTGGTCAATTAAAAGCATTGAGTGTCAAACTTCTTAATGCAGTTGAAATGTCGGCGCAAGAAGCAGCATGGTATTTGTTACGACAGCCGATGAGCGAAGCAAGCCGTCAAATTGTGTACATACCAACAGTGTGGCCCTCAGAAAGACAACGTTGCCGCAAACGTCGGAAACAATTGGATCGCGAAGGAATCGCAGAGGACAGCACAGACGTGTGGACCAAAAACATCATTCAGCGGTATGAAGAAAGACCTCCATCTTTGCAAGATGTATATTTGGCCGAGTTTGCGTCGTGGTATGCTAACTCTCGTGATTTCATTGACAATGAAGACGACTTGAACGTGCATGAAGATGACGATCCTGAACCGCCGACTGGAGAAAGAACGACATCGAGAGGATATTGCAAACGTCTGATCGGTCGAATCATACGATACAGATGCTACGACATAGATGAAACTGTCAATTATCAACGTGAGATGGTACTGCTGTACTTGCCCTTTCGCAACGAAGTCGCTGACATTGTTGATTGTAATAAATTTATACAATTATTCAATGACAACAAGGAAACTATCATGGAACGCAGAAAACTTTATGAGAACAATATTGACATCGACAAAGTGATGCAAGAGCTAGAAGCAATGATGATTTTGCAAAATTCAGACACCACAGAACCAACGGAAACAGAGTCAAGAAGAGTGTTTGTAGAACAGCTGTTAGGAGGAGAGGGAGCTGAAAATAACGATGATGTTAATGAAATCGTGCCGCAAAACGGATTGTCAGTTCAACAATAACTTTAGTTGTTCAAGAGTTTTTGAGGACATTATAAGTTTTCCTCATTGCAACATTAATATCTTAGCTATCGAATTCTGTTGTTACGCTATCCTTAACAACTTATATCGAGACTGTGATGAATTAAGCCAAGCAGAACGTGCGAAAAAAATGTAATACAAATCCGGACTAATTTATAATTGAACTAGCTTTTGCCCGCGGCTTCGCTCCCGGCAACAGATTATTCTACTCTACTCTACCCTACTCGGTGGGAGAGTAGAGTTCAGAATTAGCAAATTACTTCATAAAAAAAAAGTAAGTGTCCTATGTCCTTCTCCTGGCTCTAAACTACCTTCCTGCCAATTTTCAGCTAAATCAGTTCAGCCGTTCTTGAGTTATAAGGGAAGTAACTAACACGACTTTCTTTTATATATTACTAGCTTTTGCCCGCGGCTTCGCTCCCGGCAACAGATTATTCTACTCTACCCTACTCTACCCTACTCTACCCTATTCGAATTTTTCTCACCTTTTAAACCTTCCCTAGACCTCCACGAATAATTCAAGACCAAGATAAGATAAATCCGTTCAGCCGTTCTCGAGTTTTAGCGAGACTAACGAACAGCAATTGATTTTTATATATATAGATATAGATTTAATTGTTTCGCATCTAATACTTAGGTATTTAATAATACTGTCCTTGACGTATTGAACAAAAATGCAAAGGTCCGTCTGCGCTAGAGGAGCGAAGCACGACCCCAGCTGAAATTCTTAGTGTTGTCCGATCAATAGTGTAGCTAGCACTAAAGGGGTCCGTATCAAAATATTGAGGTTTTTTTTTTTACAAAACTGGCCCTACTAGCACAGACGGAGTCACAATAAGCTGTGTCCAAACTGGAAAGATTTTGTCTATGTCATCATATAAGGACGAGTGGAATCTATACTAATATTATAAAGCTGAAAAGTTTGTTTGTTTGAACGCGCTAATCTCAGGAACTACTGGTTCCAATTGAAAAAATATTTTTGTGTTGAATAGATTATTTATCGAGGAAGACTTTAGGCTATATAACATCACGCTGCGACTAATAGGAGCGAAGAAATAATGAAAAATGTGGAAAAAACCGGGAAAAATATTCATCTTTGAAGGCTTCCGTTGCGTGCGCTGCGAAAACGGTTCAAGATACCAAAAAAATATGTATGAAAGAATTATACCTCTTAAAATGATCTAAAAAAATGTCCGCGACAGTATATGTCTATCTTTTAAGATTAACTCACTAGAACCGTTTTTATGGGAATCAAATTTGGCCGAAATTAATGCATTATTACCAATTATTTGTTAGAGTTGTATCAACATAGTATTTTTAAACTTTATCCAAATAAATGTGTTGTTGATTAAGAGTATGTATAATTGTGAACAAAATTGTCTTTGACATCATTTATTTTCAATAAACATTGAACTTACAAGTTATTACAATTTTAAAATAACTCCGATATAAAATTCACACGCGCCGCATGATGTGCAAAATATGACGCTGCGCCTGGCCGGCGGGCGAGGAGACGGGTTGCTTGCGGGCGGCGCGGAGGGGTTTTTTTATGGTAGGTAAAAATCATCCAATGACGAATCCCGCTCTTGGGCGGAGCGGGAAACAGTGTCAGACTCTTACTGACTAAACATCTTATCCCGTTTCTTCCTTGCCTTATTCCCAGAGCCCCGGTATAACGCTTTCGCACCAACCCTCGGCTGCAGGAGGCTTCGACCCTGAAGGGCCCCACAGTTTGCTGACAACACCTTGAGGCGCGCGGGAGCAGTGCACGCCTTCGACGACTTGGTCTCGGTCTGGACTGTTACCAGACAACCGGACGGCGAGCTACCCATTGCTCACCGTCCACAAGCCAGCTTCTACGGTGGCCGGATATCGGCGGGATCGTGGCGGCGACGGTTACGGCGAGGGTGCTGTTGCCCTTGCTTTAAGCGGTCGGCCTCCTCCTTTACGAGCATTACTGCTTCGCAGAAGGAAGCGACCGCTTGCCATTCTTATTCGCTGCTGACCATGATCTGAACCAAGGCCCGGCGCGAGAGGTCGCCGCCGCCGATCACCCCCACGGACACAGCGATGCTCTTCTCAAACGGGGCACACCTCCACCGTGTGCTCCACCGTGTCCTTCGGGCTGGCCACACAGTGGTGACACCCGGGCGTCTCTTCTGCACGAATCCGGCGCAGGAATCTCCTGAACTTCCCATGTCCGGTGAAAAACTGCGTCATGCGGAAGGTGAGGACGCCGTGATGTCTATCCAACCACGCCTCAAAGAGGGGGCTTACCGCCGAGATTATGGCGTGTCCAAGGGGGTGTGTGACTTTATAAAGTACTTTTAGATAATTATGTTCTTTTAAAAACTAAATTGTCTAAAATAATAACAGAAATTGACACGGGCAAAGTCTTGAGTAACAGCTATAATTTATAAAGCTGAGGAGGTTGTTTGCACAAATAAATATGATGCCCAAAATAACTATTCCACGCGGACGAAGTCGCGGGCACAGCTAGTGAGCTATAAAAATGGAACATCCCATCATATAGTCATTATTAATTGACGAATCTTTTACATGAGTCCAGGTCCCTGTAGCTTTTTGGCATCTTGTCATTAAAGGCTTTAGCACACCAAAAGCAGGACAGGCGCAGCACGTTAACGGGGCAGGGCGGTTGCGCCGCGGTAGATGTCACACCAGAAAAATGAGCAGTCAGAAAGCAGTTTGAAGGCGGGCCTGCTTTATAACTGCGTTATGTGTGTCGTATCGATAGCCACAATCAGTACACTTCAAGATGTCGAACGGTTCTGACTCTGACGAAGAGGAGCTATTGTTGCTTCTACCTTTAAGCAAAAAAAAATGGGTTCACGATGTAAATAAGAGAAGATCATATAAACATTAATATTTCCTCACCAACTTAATCAATTTTTCATTCATTTCCATGATAAAGTTGTAAAAAATCACAACCGTTTACGAACTGCGCTGCGTCTGTCCCGCTATGGTCCCGCTCAACTGCTTTGGTGTGACTAGTCAGTATGGCGGACGTACTAATACAACGTGTACGGACTGCAGCCGCCCCGCGCCTGCGCTGCTCCCGCTCACAAGTTTTGTAGGAGAGCAGTGCGTGCGCGGCGCGGTAGCGGAGCAGGTAGGTGCAGCGCGCCCGCGTGCAGTGCAGTGTGTCATCCCTCATATAACTACATAGTTTTCTAACGTAGACGCACTGCTACTGCGCCGCAACTGCTTTTGGTGTGCCAAAGCCTTTATACGGTGGTAGCCACGCCCTGAGCGTCCTAAAAGCCTCGAACGAGCGCTCTTCCAGCGTCTTGCTTCTTGTTCGTCTGTACTCCGCTTATTAATTTATACTTTTATTGCGACCGCAATTGACGGTTTTTTGAAGAACACAGGGTTCTCATCACGTTCGAGGGTAGTGAACGTTGAACGTCCAATCAAAAATCAAAAACGTTATTTTCAAATAGACCAATTGCAGACACTTTTGAATTGTCAAAATGTCGATCATTCAAGCTAAATTGCATGTTCCGAGGCGCAGACCTCTATAGAGGAGAAGAAGAAGAACGTGTCTAAATCTATCATTTTGTCATCTCACTCCATGTGAGCACTTAAACCTTATGGTAAATTCCATTACGCTTCTCGTAGATCTACATTTAGGCACGTGGCTGTTCAATAATGATGATTTATGGCGAACTCTCATTGACGTAATTTAAATACGCCCTTGAAGCTCTTAATATTGTAGTAAGATCACCTCGACTACTGCACTGAATAGTTTGTCCAATAAATAACTAAGTAAATATTGTTACTACACAGATACTGACTGAGGGAGAAGAGTGGCCGCACTTCATATACCAGCGACCATTCTTCAGAGGAGGAGCCGGAGGCGTCGTACCCCGAGGTGCCGCTGCTGCCGCCACCCTAGTGCGCGGCGCAGCCCTCGCGACGCGCAAGCACACGGGGAGAGCGGAGGCCCGCACGACAGCCACCCAGCGGCCTCCACAATCCCCTGCCAAAGCAGATCTTCCAGTGGACCACAAGCAGGCTGCACTCTGTATATAAAGTCTGAGCCTGGCATCACCGCGGGAGTCACATTCCACTTGACTTTCTGCTCAAACTCCACTACATGAACCCACGCGTGTTCCACGTGAACATTGAACTCTACCACATCAACTGTTGTGGCCAACGTGCATTTTGTTCACCAAATATATGTAAATCTGTGAAATAAATCCTTGCAGAATAAGCTAGCGAGATCAAATATTTTAGTCTGTAAGGGCCTTGATTTGACTAGATTCACGGTAGCGTAGAACGGTCATGAAAAATATCAAAATTGTTTAAATTTCCGAAGAGCATAGTGTATTATAGAATCATTTTTACAAACTATAGTTATAAAGTATTTGTATTACATGATCTGTATGTGTCTCAATGAGTCGTACAAGTATGAAAATGATGTGATTTTGACGTATGAATCAGTTGTAAAATAGTTTAGAAGGCCTTAGGATTCAAACTTTTGAATGCGCAAGTATTTTGTATTTTTTTAGGTAATGTATGTCGTGTAACGACCATCCATTCTGTTAATTAAAATAACTAATTTGTTGCTTTGCTCATTCTTGACACTTATTACATACAAGTTATTTTCTCAGCTCTGTCAGCAAGCTGTTATTTTAGTAATTCATACCAAATTATAAATTTAAAGTATTTGGGGCTTGACTTTATATTGATGACTGAATGTACAGCCATTATGTAGTAAGACAGAATGCATGTTTAAGTGACGACTAATTGTGCTTTCAAACAATAAATGTATGATTAAACTAAATCTCATAAAACAAGTGTACCTGCGATAACTAATGTGTTGTGGACAGTACGACTGACCGATCCTATGTCAGGGTATCATGTTTAACTTAATGTTGATGCGAGTTGGTGTCACTTAGACCAGGGTTTCTCAAATGTATGGGCATCTGTAAAGTTTCTAAATGACTGCAAATCTCTAACTCCTGTAAAAGAAAATGAGTTACTGTAGCTAATAAGAATTTTTAATTCGTACACTTTGTGCGTATAGCTAAGAATTGTAATTCCCTATCGGGTTCCGTGGTTCTTGATAGCTACAACATAGGGGTTTTTAAGTCAAGAATGAAAAGGCTTCTTCTAGAAAAGCGTGTTCCGTCGTCGATCGACTACATCGTCGCTTTCCACCAAGTGAGTGGTCAAGCGCAAGCTTATCAATAATTTAAAAAAAAAAATACAATTTACAGACATAAGGCCAGCCACCGATGTGAAAATCTTCATTCATCATCAAGAAACACACCCCCAATGGGTCGCGTGCCCCGCTTTGAGATACCCTGACTTAGATAAACGTGAGATTAGAATCAACTATCATTTTTATACGATTTTCATTCTCGCAAACCAGTTTATATGAATTTATCATTTCGAAACTGGATCCAAATGTTTACCAAATTATTATATTCTACACCTGAAGCTGTTCCCGGCAGTTTAAAACAATGTAAATAGTACTTACCTATGTTAAACCAAATTTCTAATTTAATAATCTTTTTTTTTGTGAGTAAATGCTTTGATTGTTGACTGAGTCACTCAGATATGAAATTAAAAAGAAATTATTTGTTTATTATAAAAATGGATATTTTTTCTACAAATCTAACAACTGTATAAATACCGGCATGGGTCATGAGTACTGTCTTTTTGCTTGAAGGCTGTTTTCCACTTGCGCGGAAGTGAAATATCGGGTCTAGTGATATGAAGTGAGACTCAGCGGTGGGGTGTGCAATCCTTGTACAAGTGACTGATGGTTCGACGACGTATACGATGAGCAAATCTATCTTCGCTCTTTCACCGAGCGCTCAAGACACGTGCCAGTATCTATACAAGAATTTCTACTTAAATGCTCGTAACTCGTATATCTGTAATAACTTAATAAAACCCATGGCAAGCTTCTCTTTGAATATTGCTATTGTTAAACGTCATTTGTCTTAGCAACTGATAAAAATTATGTAAGAGCCATCAAGTTCAACTGTACCTATCAATCGAAGAATTTTTGGTCTACAGTTAACTGCCCCTTTCCATTTTCTTAAATAATATTATACATGTTTGCTTTTCCAATTTACTTTAGACATTGGCAGAATAGTCGACATCTTTAGTTGCCATTATGAACAGAGAAAAAATCTGTTATTGATTTTTGAATATCTGTTTACCTAGATTCAATACTTCTTCGATCTTATGATTTACATCAAACTTTAAATCACCTTGCTGAGGACAATACCGCTACCGAATAATATTAATTTTTCTAACTTCGCTCGGAGAATGTTCTAATTTATTTATAACTAAGGTGTAGTTTGATAATGTGTACTTGTATTATAAAATTGAAGTGGTTGTCGACATTGCCGACTTCAATGCGATACAAATTTAAGTATGTTAGGATAAGATATTGTCATTCAATAATTAATAAATGTAAATATTGTCCTACTGCATTTTAATAGTATATTATTCAAACACCTGCTTTTCTCCACGACTTATAATCGCAAAATAACAACAGTCATGCTCTGTGACGTAATAATAATTACATATATTCTTTGAACCTAAATATCAAAGCTTCAATCATAAAAACCGAGTGCAGGAAGTTGTAAAACAATAGAAAAAGTAGTTTGAAGCTATTCGAGCCGAGTATTACTACGGCATTAAGTGAGGCACAGTAACAGAACTAAACGGCAACGACCTCCGTCGCAATGTTTAATTGTCGGATAATTATTGTAATGAATGGGCGGCTGTGCTGATGCCGCCTCAAACGCTACAACAATCATTATCTATTCACTCGGTGGATCAATCCAAGATAGCAGTCTGTGGCGACGCCGATCGTACTCTGCTCTGTATGTACGCACCCTTCTCACATTTTTATGCCGCCCGCCTCATAAAGCGCGGCGTCTCGCTCGCACGCACACCTCGCTCGGGGGGACACGTAGCTTCGCTCGCTCGAATCCAGTTCCGCGGTCGTCCGCCGACTCTTAGCGGCGCTGACGTGCGTTACGCTCTTACGACAATTTTGTGTTTCTACTGTGAAATCACCAGTGTTATTTGTTTATATTTTATAACATAGCCCATGGATTGAACCACATCGCTCACTGGATTTGCTGTTAACAGTGTAGTGTACTGTACGTGTTTGTGTGAGAGCTGAAGCGAATACTATTGTTAAACGGGTCGGCCGTGTTCGTTTATGTGCTGAATGGTGATTAAAAGTAATTTACTTTGCTTTTACGGTGTTGAGGGTCGGTGCGTATCGATCGTATATTGAAAGACAAAGCAGTGGATTGTTATTGTGGCGTGGAGGAGACAGATGCAGATATAGGTAAGTGACGATAAGTGTTTTCATTTGGTAGTGACAGTGGTTCCGTCTAGCCATGTAAGTTAACGTACGGCCGGCACGAGGATGCGGCGGCACGGACAACTTTGAGCCACAGACTAGCTACAAGCAGTAAACTAACGACCGGATTATACATGAGTAGATAACCCTAACTTTCTTAATAACAAGAATGGTGAGTTATACATAAGATAAAACACTGTCAATTAGTTACCTACTGTACTTGCACAAGTGTAATCCGAGCGAGGCGTTTATAAGATAATGATATCGAGCACGTGCTTCGAAGCTTTGTGAGAGCTTCAGCATATTAGTGTTAGAATCAACAAATTGACGGTAGATAGGTATTACTATTTACGTTATTGTATACTTGTGTCAATAACAGAACAGTCTATTTCCACTGCTTTATAGCTAGAATGTACGGTTAACTGCATGTTATTGGCAACACTGACTACTAAAATCGCCCTTTTGACGACGATGGCAATAAAGGCGCTGTCAAAGTCAAATTATTACCATTAATGTTTGTGGTTGACTGTTATAATATCTATGTTTAATGTGAAATAATTCATTTTCTTTTCTATTGTTAGTATTAATTTTTATAGGGATAAGTTCTTATAGAACGCTTTGTACAGTCAAACGAACGTCCATGCTAGCAATTTTACATTGCCAGCCTTTATTTCGTAGCGGTAAGGGCGGTTTTCGTAGATCACCTAGGCGTACGGGATTATGCCACTTAAATATTCTAACCAATTTGCATAAATACCCCCACCTACAGCTAGTTTCAATCAATCCTCACAAGCTCAGTCTAATTCAGTACCTAGCTAAATAAAATAAGTGAAAAAAAAATGGCCAAGTGCGAATCGGACTCGAAGGGTTCTGTACTACAATATTAAAATCGAGCAAAAAAGCAACAAAACGTTTCTTCAAAATTAAGTTAATTTAACTTTATTCTAATTTTTTAATTGTTGTTGTAGCATTCTCTGAGAATTTCATCTTTCTACCTCTTCCGGTGTTTGAGATACAGTTCGCTGACAGACGGACAGACAGCGGAAGCTTAGTAATAAGACCCCGGATTTGGCACCCTTCGTGCACCCTAAAAATTAAAGAAATACAATTTTATATACAATTACACAGGACATTTTTAAATTCTCTAGTAGCTCGCCCCTGCTTCGCATGGTTTTTATGACTTAGCTAAACTCCGAGATTTCTTTGTAGCACATAATCTTCCTGAATAAGTACGCTTATAGAATGTACTGTTCAAATTGTTTTGATGATAAAAAACCCGTCACAATCCGTAGCATAGTTTAGAGATGATTCTTTGAAATCGAGAGAACAACTCATTCATCTGGCCTAACTTTCGTACCTATTTATTTGTTTAGCCACTGGGCGCAAATGAGTGTCTCTGTTTCCCAAAAACTAATATGCAAATAAAAATATCAAATTGCAAAGGAAATACTAGGCCAGAGGAATGAGACATCCTCTCAAATTCAAAGAATCACCCTTCGATATACGAGTACAATGCGGTCGTACAAACAGACACTAAAACCGATTGTGTGTTACTTATGTTTTATCACATGACTTACGAAATTTATTTTGTCGTATCCAATACTACACTACGACAACTGAGGCTTTCTTTGTTATTGTTTAAGTGTTACCACTAAAAAAAAAACAACTAAAGGTATGTTAGTAAGAACCTGGCAGTCTTCTTCGCTACACGTAGAGCGGTAGAAGTTTGATTATTTCCCACAAAAAAATACAGCTATCGTAATCAATGGCGTTAAAGCAACCGACTGCAATTGATCCGTTGTCGTGTAGAAAGGCTCGCTGATGTGAACAGCGCCTAATAGCTTCACATTCTCAGTGAGTAATGCCCTTCCCTAATGGGATAATGGCAGGCCGCTGCTCGCCGCGTTCGAAATATTTATAAAGCGGCCGAATCGCGCCGCGCCGTGTCAACAACCATCCGTGTTTGCTTTCCCATTTAGACGCACTGGCGAGGGAGCCGATAAGGCGGGCTTCGACAATCACAAAATGGCTTAGACTTGTAAGGCGACAAGGGACATGCGGGCCCATTCATATGCTTTTAGTTCTATGTCATGTATTTACGAGTACCTACTTTCCTATTTTAGTTTAAGCAAACACATCACTCATAGCTCTCATAGACTAGTAACGGCCCAATAAAAAATCTGTTAGAAAACTACAACCGAAATTCACAACAAAACTAGGTAATACATTTTCCTAAACAACTTGAAGGCAACAAGGCACCACACAAAATCTCTATAAAACATTAAGGCGACGATTCACAAAGGGACATTGAAGTGGCTCGAGGGCCCTAAACTACGTTGTCGAGCTCAATGGCACTTAAGAATGATAAGTAAACACCCACCACCTACCTTCTTGAAAGATGTAACAAAACAGATTTATGTAAACAAAGACATTTACGTGTTTTCACCCCACTTGATGGGGTTACGAATCGCGAGGGTGTGCCGCTGACGACAGACTGACCGGAGCTGAGCGGACGGGCCGCATACTATAGGTACGCGGCTCGCATACTTAACTAAAGTTTTCTCATTTCCTTTTACATTAAACAGGCTTGATCGCAGCACTTGGGTGACTTAGGACTAAAAAATCCGATGTTTATTTCAAATGAAAAAAAAAAGAATAACAAAGACCCAATAAAAACAACAATCAAACTTCGCAATTAGTTATTACTTCAATGTAATTTTCGTTACAACTCGATAAGCCGGCTCAACGTTTCAGTATCGTTTACGATCAAACTAAACTAATGACAAATTGCTTCTCAAAAGCGTGTTTTACGAAGTCGCGCGCGTGCTTGCTAATGCTAATAGAAAACCGGATTTATTATGACCATAATAATACCACTATCTGTGTTTGCCGACTCCAGTAAGGGCAATGCATAGCGTTGAGTAACTGAGCACGCCCTAACAATTTCTCTTTGGAACTTTAATAAAAATATCAAAACTATTATAGGTGTATTGTATGGTCGAGATAAACTGTTGGTAACAACACGGCACAAGTGTACTGTAAGAAGTCGTTGCAATAATATGAAAGTAAATGCTTACCAGCAAACACAACGTTAACTAAGTAGGTACGAGTACTATACAACAACGTAATGCGAAAAATATCATAAAATCGATTTTTCACACACCAAATGTAAAGTTAATAGAATAGGTGTAACTGTACAGTCTCATTTCCACGGTTGTAACAAATGATTTGGAACAATGAGCTATTCAAGACGAGGCAAGTGGTAAGTTGAGCAAATGTTTTAAACATTGTCGCTCGTTAGTGGTGTTCGTGGCATGCTCTTCGCGTCCAATTTGTAAGTTTTTTGGCCGCTTGCAGCGCCGCGGGAGCCGCTGCGGGCGGTCCGCGAAACACTGCTCGCTTTGTGCACGAACTACGTTGTTCCCTTTCATGGCATTGGTTATTGTACACCGTACTTATTGCCTTGCTCTTTGTGGCACGAATGTTGTTCAGGAATAGAATTGCGATAGCCCGCAAGCTATTCCAACATGGCTTTATTATTGTTCGCCTATTTAACACACGTATCTACTGAAATTATAGCTAACAGCGCAATCTTTATTTCTTTAGCTCTATTAAAACCAATATTATCATCGGCGTTTATCAGTTGTAACGGTCTTCAGCGAGATTCGATAATGATATCGGCTACGGCCTGTGTAGGTATTAATTTAATAAATTGTTAACAAAACCGTTATCTATTCTGTAGTCAATCGTGGCGGAACGCGGGCTGCTGCCTGCTCGATCAGAGCAGCACTCTATTAAAATCACACTTGATTAGATCTCAGCGCGGTTTAATTGAACACTCCAGCCACGGTATGCACGCCTGGTACACGCTGCACAACACAAACCCGGCCCGCCGAACGAGAACGCTCCGACGACGACGTCTTATTTCTTTTTTTGTACTTTCATCTCTCGTCCGATTCGTTTTCGTATTTTTTCCTTTGTCCCTTTTGTTGGATTTTTCATATCCTTCTGTTTTCCGGGTGGATTAATTTTAATTTGAATTCAAAGACTTCTTTCCAATATTTGCTCTTTTTATTTCCTTTGAATATTTTATGTTGGAAAGTTATCAACTCATCAAATATGTTCTAAAGTGGTTGGGTATTATTTTTTCGTGGTGGAACGTACACGATCTTACGAGATAGATAGAATATTTATCGCTGGGGTCGCGGGATCACGGCGCGCCGCCCACTGGCAATTTGCCGTCCGCCCGCGGCGCGCCGCAGCCGCACTCACAGGCTCGCAGCGAGCTGTAAGACATGTTCTCAAACTAAACGCTATGCTAATGTAATGGGGCTCCATTTGATCACGGCCCACGGCTAATTTCAAATTTTCAATGAGACGTTTGTGGCAGCAACTTTATTAGGTGATTAGTTTTATTATTAAAGCGATATAATCACAGGAAAGCTTAACATTAAAGTAGATCATTTTATTGTTGAAGCATTTTAATCGCTGCTCTTACTTGACGTGCTGTTCAAGATCATAATCAAACTAAAGATAAAGGTTTCCTCATTTTATCATGACACCTTTTAGTAAGTGCACGATAATATTCGTGACTCGTGCAGTCGTGATGTGGTGAGTCCGAAAACCACACACGGTGCCTTTGATTTCGGGTGAACCTACCTGCGGAAACCATAATGGATCTTCCCGGAAACACCGCTCCTACTAGTCATACATGCCATTGACAGTCATTGTGTGTGACGTAGTTTTATACTAGTATCATTTTGATCACAGCACTTATTTCAACGACCAACGCTGAGCTTCCGATTTGCCTATTGCATTTTAAGTTATGGTAAATTGATTCGAAAAGGATCGAAACGTTTTTAGTATCCACATTAAGAAACAGATAATATCAGCAAGCACTCAGCGTTTATTATAATCACGACTGCGCGCCGTTTCGTATGACAGCCGATCAACCGACAATCTTGTTTATGTTTAACCATTTATGCAACGTCTCAACTGGCATGTTTAACACTCAATTCACGTCTGTTTCTCAACCAGGTTATGTCTTTTCGCTCGGTAAAACCGGTATAATGTAAGTCGGAGTGAGGCTCGCATGTGTGGAGTAGGTAGCTGGATCGTAAATCACTGAACGCGGCGGTAATGCGTAGATAAGAGCTCTCTCATTTGTTTTCCCATTTCCCCAGAGAAATTTCTTAGCGACATTACCGCGCGGCGTATGACGTAACGAGCAATTACCCCGGCTTCACGCGAATTCCTAGTATTCTTACATTTTCATAAAGTTCCGCTAGCGTGGCGCTTTATTCTTTATACAAAACACATCAAGTATTCAGAGATTTGTCATCTCCGTCGACGTTAACTTTCTCGGAAACAAAGGCGACGCGGTGATTTATTAATGTCCGTTTGTCGGTTTCTAAAATCCATTGGTAATGGATTGTACCTGCATATAAAATTATAGGACAGCCGCTGTCCGCATGTTATTAGCTATTGGACATCAAAGTGCCTACTTAAACATATTATTATCGATACAATTGGCCGAACACTGCACTGTGCTGCACGCTATCTCGCTTGATTAAGCCCAATTATAGTCTTCACGCGATTATACTGTCGCGATTTACGGATAACCCCGCCATTTTGAGAGAGACGCCTCTTTCATTAGCATGCCATGAATTGCCATGCCATTTCCATGTTCGAAAGCTTAATGACCACGGGCGTGGATGAATTTAATCGTCGAGTCGCATTACGAGTTCTGGCTTCGGTAAATTACAAATGTACAATTACGGAAAAAAATATTGCGCCTCTTTCATCTCAGAAACCCTTAAGTTATTTTAAAAGCTTTGTCACAACTCACAAAATTATAAAACCTGTAAACTTATTTTACAAAATAACAAATAACTAAATGTCTAAATGTGTACCAGGGTCGCTGACTACATTGGAGTTAAAGTTACATAAGTACTGTAACACAAACAAGGGCTTGTCCAGCGATTGCCGCGATAACACGCTTGCTTATCGTGAATACAAATTGATTGTCATTTCAGTTCGATTGAACCCTCGACGGACCGTTTTACGCTTGAAAAATAAACTCGTGTACCTAATGTTTCGAGTTTGCGAAAAACTTTTATTTCTTTTATCTATAAATAAAATGTAGATTCAAGTATATATTGCTGATACAAAACAAAGACGAACATTCTAAAATGAGAAAGCCGAAGAGTATGGATGCAGTTAACCATTTTAGGAAAGTTTAAATCTCTCTCTATTTTAAGACTGATTAATGTGAAACTGCCAGGGTAGTTCAAAATTTTCGCGAAATTCAAAATTTCTAAGTAGCATTTCATAAGTCAGTGTTAAGTTACAAGTTGATTAAAACATGATTTGCGTATCCGTAACATATTGTATTTATTAACAGAAAATCATCGATAAACCCTCTTAGTTCGTCTAACCCTGATGAATGACTATTACATGAAAAGTCATTCAACAGGTTTAGTCATATTTATTAATTAACATACAACTTGATACTGACCCTGGCGCTTCTCCTTTAAATGCTAATTTGCATTAAAAAATCTTCATAAAATAATCCCAATTTTGTATGCAACAAATCAATGAGCACATGTGAAGCCTCTTTTCTTGATTCGCCCACAAAACACTCGATGGGGAAAAGTATACGATATTAAATTCTATCAATCTTTCTAAAGTTTCGGTAGGTTAAACCTTTAATACGTAGCGATAAGTTTCCGATCGAATTGTAATAAAATCGAATCAAAATCAATCAAGCACAGCGATCGGCGGTACCAAGGCAGCATAGGCGCGCAGAGCGAGACGACACGAAGGTCGACGTTGAAACCAGTTTAGCTGGACGCGGCCGCAAGGTGCCGCGGGCCAGGTTAAGTGCACTGTATTAGCATCATCGCCCGCCCTTTCATGTCTGCTTATCTCCTAGTCTAGGCGATCTAAATGGGCCTATTGAATTGTATCGTGAGCCTACAGCGGATGGTTTATTATCACGCTATTATTTTAAACGGCTCATTAAAATTGGCGAAAGAAAAGTAAAAGTGAATTTGTTTTATTTGATGCTGCGTTATCGAAAATAAAATAGCAATCTTATCTTCGAATTACTATTTTATTTTCGTGTCTGGATAGATAGATTATATATTATGATTTATCGCATTATTTTTAGCACCATTAATTCACATTTTTAGACAGTAGCACATTCATAAATCAGTAAAAAGAACAGTTGTTATAGTAACTCATTATTTCATTATCGTCGTAGCATTAGCCGTAGCGTCGTCGTAGCATTGCGGTAGTGGCGTCGTAGTGTATGCTCATGATTTTATTGTACACTCGATTAAAAAAATACAATCAATCTATATTTTAAATCCTTGATGTGTTGAATGTATTACTAAAGTACTTTACTTACTACGATTCGATAAATGAACGTTTCCCTATCTAGACACTCGATAAATACACCCAATTAAGTGGCATTCGATGATTTGGCAAGCACCATTGCTAAGTTTCGTACACAAACGGCTAGATTATTTTTCCCACAAACCTGTAACATAACCACAAATCAACGCGTTTATATAGAAAACAATAATTTCGAATCATAATTGTATGACTACTTTTGATTATTAGTTGTAAGTGTGGAATGATTTGTAGTAAAGATATAATTACTATAATAATGGCTGGCTATTTACTACCATTTAGTGAGTCTACGTGTTACATAACGTTTAATACGGTAATAGCCCTCCACAAGTCCACAACAATACTTGAAGTTAGTTTCTACATTATACAACTGTACTACAATAATACTGTTCTACTTGGGTAACCGTTATTAACTTCCCCGGTGTCCGAGTTTGACTTTTTAAACGTCCCGTTAACCAATTAGTAGGTTTGTAACTACATATCGTTCGAAATTGTAACAGATGCGAGGGTGGGCATCATGATGTCAGATGGCAATCGGTAGTTACGTTACTGACTTATTATTGAGCGATCTGGATATAATTACATTTTTTTTTTTACTTGCAATAAACTCGTGCTTGACTGCGATCCCGCCTGATGGTAAGCAGTGATGCAATCGTTGATGGTAAGGCGCACTAGTTTATTACATTACAAAGGTAAAATTTACATAATAGACTGTAAAATTTTGAAACGGTACGGCCGTCGGAACTTGGCGAGTGTGAAGTCGTACAAAAAAAAAAGGTTTAAAAAAAGAAATGCCAATAACAGTTTTTAACAGTAATAACAGCTGCGAATTTCGTTTATTTGTTTAAACCATTTTTTTACGAGTTTTCAAGCGCTAAAATTCGCAGAGCCTAACGTCAAGACTCGCTAAGATCCGATGGCCGTATTGTATGTACGCTAGCAAATAGCAGCATATTTTCTATTGTGTAAAAGAAAACGTTAGTCGTAGAGTTGTAGTATCTTCCCAGATTTGTAGTTATCGTAAATTGTGCGCCTGAAAGTAACATGGTCCGTGTTACGTAAGCAATTCTTAACGCTTATATTCTTTTACACTTCGCAGAAAATAATGCTTTATTTCACAGAATGTGAACTTAAGTACACATGTCACTGTGCTTATTTATTTGTAGTTACATAACAAAGGCGCGGTACGTTCGGTTCTCATACAACTTACACACTTACGTGTACGACATAAACATCTACGTTACTTACCCACTTGTTCCTGTTAAGAGTTGCTCAGACATTAAAATTGAATACTTTACGCAGCTATTACCATATTTACGACGACGCCATAGAAGTCGGTATTAAAGTACGCGGCTCGAACTTCTATTACTCCCTCTTTAATATATCAAAGCAGAGATAAGTAAGACAAAATACACGCCTAGTATAATTTAATAAAAGTTAACATAAATCTGATCCATTAAAATGCGGAGAGTACCTGAAAATAATATAGGTGATCTCCTTTGTTTAATTTACCGGTACAACCGACGAAATCTGGAGGCGCGAGGGTAGCTACGGTTTCCATAACAACACGCGCCTGGTGGTTGTGCACCCCCCCCCCCTCCCGTCCACCTCGCCACCAGCCCCTCGCCCCATGCCTCCCTCCCGCGCGGTATCGATCCCGGCTCCCCGCGCTGCCCCGCTCCACTCCAAATCAAATTACAGGAGCACGAGCAGCGAGCGAGCGGTGAGCGGAGCGGACGGAGCGGAGCGAGCGAGCGCCGCACGCTCGCCTCTACTGAATCAACTTTGTATTGCCGTAATAGTATTTTAATTCTATTGGCGCGCTTTTGACTGCGGCCCCCTATAATAGCTTGTTTGCAAATTGGTACCTACACGTTACTACGGCGATGGCGGCCGATTTAGCACGATTTGATCGAACGATATATTTGATAATTGAACACCCTTTGTGGCCTTTTTTTATTAATTAAAGCTTTTTGCATTGAACGGGTTTACACACACCTATACTTTAGCTGTTATATTTAGCTACAGCTCTCTACGATAGGTAATATACAAGTATTTTACACCTCAACCTTCATTAATTACCTGCTCTGTCTATTAGTAAAAATCGCATGAATATACGTTTATTAATTTTTCAGTTTATCGTGAACAGAAAAGAAGACGCGGTAAGTGACTATGTTAAGGATAAGGGTACATTCTAGGTGGTAGAGTAGTACAGTTTCCTAAATAGCAAGCAGTTACAAAACAATATGTATGATCTAATCATTACAACAATTTCAGCCATCAAATCTCTGCAAATCACGTTTCTATTTATCTTCATATCGTGACCGACAAAAGGTGTCAATTGCCAATAATTGCCTAATAATAATTCTTGGAAGAGCGCGTATCAAAAGAAAATGTAATGGAATAACGATTGTAAGTAATAAGTATAACTTCAGGAAAAAAAGGATCAACAACCTTCTGAACATAAACAAAATTCTATTTCAATCGAGTGGCTGCAGCGCTGGACGGCGATTGGTTCCGCTCTACACAACAATCGTCGCTGCCACAGGCTCTCGCTCCTATTGCCAGCTAATTAGAGCTGCTATTCCCTTTACTGGCCGTAATGAATAACTCGCCATTTAAATAGTACAGTGATTGATTCGCGACGTGGAATGTGTGACAGAACTAAAACAAATACGACGAGAGATTTTATAGCGATCGCCAATAAAATCGATTATCGAATCGCTCGCGACCAAGGGGACCGCACTCGCTCGGGGACATTTTAATGAGGGAATGCCGTGATGCCGACTCGAGTAAACCGAACGGGACATTTGTCTCTCCCCGAATAATGGAAAAGCGCTGAAAGGATATTTATCAAAACCGACGGAGCTCTTCCTTGGTTTATTTTATTTTGTCAATCGTTAAAATTGTCGGAGAACGCGGCGGACTGGGACTATTGCGAGAGCCGCACGCACTTTTATTAGTACACGCGAATAGGAGCGGAACGTTCAGTATTTTATGATAAAATACGACAACATACATTGGCTCATTACGAATAGTGAATAGCTATCACGATGGGTAGTTTCAGTGACACAGTAAATTTGTCGTTAAATGATGTCGGCGTGTTGCGTGATTGTGATGAGCGTGTTCTTGGAGCGGCGCCAGTTCTGTTACGGACACTTCCACAAACATTCTAAAGAAAACGTTTTTACGCGGCTCGAGGTGATTCACTTCTGCTTCATTTATTACCTTGTACCGTTGTCAAACAAACCACCATTTATTTACTTGTGTTGTTAAAAAATAAAATAGAGATTCGTTTGCCTACCACAAAACTTCGAATAACGTTTTAAATTGTTCATGCAGTACACTAAATCAGAATTGTAAATGACGTTGGATTTCCGCCAATGTTACTTTGTTTCCAACTATCCAAGTATTCATAACTGCCTTAATCGAAATATGGTCTCGGTATCTTAGGCAGGCTTGCGAGCTCTTCATACTGAAAGTGGCTAAATTAACAATGGTATGAGTAATTATGTAAATCGAATTAGTGTTGCTTGGAAAGTGAAATTTAGATTAGAAAGTTGTAATTGGGTCATAAATCGTAATTGTGATGGAGCAGTAGGATCGTGGGAGCACGTGTCTGCGGGAGTTCGTGACCAGTGAAACGATAGCGAGTGACCTGTGAGGGTCGCGGTGCCGGGCGCCGGCAGCCGGCCGCGGCGCGGTACGGTCCACGTCCGTATTAACATAGCTAGAGGGCGCTAATAAACACCTACGACGCTACGCACGTACAAAGCCACTTCGTGCGGACACAAATTGCTTTTGTTCGGCGGGAACGTGCTGTGATGGAACCAGCTAGAATTATAGCCCTCTTATTGTGGTTCGCGGCTGATGGACTCGACAATGAACAACTTTTCTCCACTAATTACTTGTAACTTTTACCTTTTCTAGTGTTACGAAGGCGCGGCGCCGCCTGAAGTTTTCTTTGTAAGCGATAGCTACAGAAGGAAGTGACACACGTACCTACTTGAATGATACGTAGGTCCGGCTATTAGGTACGACTCTTGAATTAATGAGAACAAACAGGTACTTACTTAACCATTTTCTATATAAGTACCTACCTACTTAGATACCTACCTATATCGGAAAATAACTTTTATTAAGATTAGGGTATTAAATTACAACTGTCAGATAAGGATTATTTAATAAGTGCTGTAGAAATCGGTTTATTAAAACAACATTTATTATTAAAAAATGGTTTTAAAAAAAATTAAATATTTAACAGTTTTTAACAGCAATAACAACTGCAAATTGCATTTATTTGTTTAAACCAAGTATTTTTTGTACGAGTTTTCAAACGCTAAAATTCGCAGAGCCTAACTTCAGACTCGACAAGATCCGACGGCCGTACTGTACGAATACCTACTATGATGCAAATAATTTCTGTGAACACAATAAACGTCAATTCGCATTAACACTGTTATTTTTCTACACGATTTGACGAGCGTGAAGTTAACACGATCGACAGTTAAAAATAGATTTACTATGTAGGTACTACGATAACCCACTGAAGATTAAACTTTCCGTTTACGCTATACCAAGCCAATACCTAACTTAAGTATGTTGTACTATTTAACATAGGTACTCGGATTATATTTAGATACACAAACGTACACGAAAACAGGTATTAGCTCCTTGGTTTCGACACAGTATAAAGATAACCAAGTCCAAATCGCCTGTAATCCCAGAAGGGTCAAGTAAATGTATCATCAACGAATTACCCACTGTTCGGCAATACCGGCATTAGGACGGGACCAACCCTTGCGATGAGGTGCGAACCTATTGCTATTTACCCGAATCCAATCCCCTGCCGGAGCGGAGGATTGTAACAAAAAATTCAATAGTTGCCCTTGCCAGCCTTCGTAATCCGATGGTTCGGAGTTTTGGTCCCCTAGTCCACAGTACAGCTGTGTTTGCTTTGAATAGGCCAATAAGGAAGGCGATCAATACTACAGTCAATGCAATTTATGATTTCTGTGTTAATAAAGAGATCACATTCACGCAATGATTTTAATAATAAGTAACGATAGGTTATGTCACATTATCCCTTTTATGGGATTTATCTGCAAAACATGCAATCTCAGATAAGTATATCCTTTATAAAGCTGCGTATCTAATCTTATTGAAATAGAAAAAGAAACAAGGTTACTGTATATATCAAACATGCGAGCTCGTTTCTTATTTTATCTGTGTCGAGATAGACAATATTTATGTGTGTTATCTCTGTGCCGCTGTCGCATCTATTAGTTGGGTACTAGGCGGGCATAAAACTGAAGAGAACGATTTGGCTTAATAATGTCGTTTGTGGCTCACTTGACGCGCGTGGGTGCACTCCGCAGCGTACATATTGCTGTCAAACGATCGCTTTCTTTCTCAATATTTAGACTGGGATTGTATTGGAAACTTGAGTCTTTTTAAAATAACAAGACGTATCATTTGTAGACGAGCCAAAGGAAAATAAAACGTTAACGTATTGTAACGTTGTATCTTAATTCTTCCTAAATAATTATATTAGTGCTGCATAAGAATGGTTGTCTAATTGTAGGTAGTGTACCTATTGTATTTTTGTTAAAACGTTAGATGTATGTATTCGTGCTCTATAAGAAATAGAGCAGATACTTACCTAATCAGTCACTGATGTTGTATTGTTGTAACAGTTGTAAGTAACTACTCTGTTCCTTACAGAGTGCGAAATTATACATCTAACGAAATTTTCCCACGCATCGAACGACCCGCTATGAGAGTAACCATGGTATGAAATACGTGCTATAAAAACTAAAGAGCCACTCACATAAATAAAGTGAGATTAAGTTGAGGCGAATTCGTGATTATTTAAGTTCACTTGCCGAGCGGGACCACCGACCGTCTCGGATAAAGGGCTTCTAACTCGCTCTCGTATTTCATTTCACTCAAAATGGATTCAGCCTCAGAGGAAAAAAATATTTATATTATATCAAAAGAAAGATCAAAAGTGTTCGCGAATATGAGAGCGAACGACCGCGAACAGCTCGAAGGAATGAGTAGGGGGAACAGGGACCGTTGAGGGATTTTTATCGAGTCCCCGCATTGATGTTATGAGTTGACTTATACGATATAGCGCCGCGTCGGAAATATTGTAATCTAACATGAATACAGAATTCAGATATAGGTAATACGTTTTACGACACTCGTGCGTGGGAGCTTTTACGTCCCTGCTGTCATATTTGTTGTAAATTGTTTATTTTTTAAAACAAATTAACATGAGCGGACGTTGTTGACATTATTACGACTGTTGTAAGTTAACTGACATGATTAAGGCAAACACCCATCGTAAAACGTGTTGGCAGTGACTAGATTAAGGAAATTTTATCTACAAATTGTGGTACTAAATAAAAAAGACTGATGTGTGTGGTAGTGCCTTTACTTTTAATTAAGATATTTTTTTCAGTTACCTCTTCTTTGTAGTTTATTTATATTGGAACTCGTTAATAAAAACACGTAATACATCTACGGCATTATAAGAATGTTAGCTTTATTTTTGTAAAATAATTGAGCCGGATCTTTTCGAGGCGGAGCGTAAATGATTATGAACGTGAGTAACAGTCGTGTATGTTGTACGTAGCTACATAGCTAGTCATTTCAAATAATCAAAAGAGGGGAATGTTTATGTGTGTACGAAACATCGTTATTTTTTACGCGGCGGTAATAAATGAAATAACGAGCGACTTACATGCAATGTGCACGCGCGTACTCACGAACACTTTAGCGGTACCAGGGTAACATTAGCACTGTGCAGGTGACATTTTGTAAATTATAATTTGTTTTTGCTGCCCTACCCATGTGGTTGTAATGGGATTAGCGAAATGGGTTTGTATGTTGTGAGTGTTGTGACTTTATAAATCCCAAAATAACAGCTCGTCATCGCGATGAAGTAATCATTTTGGGTTGCCAATAAAACAACTGTACAAATTTCAGTGAGCCAACATCAAATTGAAATATAATATCGTTGTAGTATAACAAAGAGAATAAACATTGTGAAAGCGATTATATTGATTAAGTTCTACGCGAGGAGCTCAAAGGCCATACGTTAAAGCCAGCAAAGCTTTTACTTAGTTTTAGTATTTGTTTTTCGCCGAGACCGGGGAAAACATTGTACCACTCGAGGTTCCGTCTTCAAATTCTAGGCCAGATATGTGTTTGTTATTTGTCTTGTCTTCTACTAACATTCAGTGATGAGTATCTATAATTATTATAAAAGAGTTTGAAGGGCTTTCACGAAGTTTTGTTATGTTTCTACTTAGTCGCGGCTTTTCGTCATCTAAGTAAAGAAAATTGAGAATCCGTTTACAGCGTCACCTAACGGTTTCAATTGTATGTTTCAACTTGTTAGGGACCCATCCAAATATAATAAGTATATTATATGTATAAACACACTTTAATCTGAGTTGGTCAAGAAATTTAGGAAAAGTTAGGTGACAAACGTAGAAAAATTATATGTAGGTAGGTACTTATAAAAAAGATAAATACTTACGACTAATTTGTCTTTAAGTAAAAAAGATAATCTGTTTAATATACAAGAGACTTTAATTGGTTACCATAAAAGGCAAAATGCGCAATGTTACAAATATAAAATAAAACACAAACTCGATCCTAATCAAAGTTGTTGCTTTTGTTCATTGAATCGATTATCCCACGCGCTCGCATTATTTCTTGTAGCCACTTATCTCCGCTTCGATCTTATCCAATATCAATATCGATTCATCGATGCTAATGGCTTATAAAACGTTAAAAAGGAATTAAAAAACCACTAGATAAATATTAGCTAAGTGATATTATAAACATGTCAGAATAATGTACTGTCTAGATATAAATAATAAATAAAGAAAAAACATTCAATTCAAAGAAATTTCAGATTTGTACAACGAACAAAAGAATAGAGGAGAAATGGCGTAAGAATCCCGCGGCTCGGTGCGGACGCGGTGCAATGTTTGTACAAGTTATTAACTAAGGCCCTCTGAGTTATCTCCCGTGTAAATTTATGCAACAATCTCATCGAGCCGGCCGCGGGTTCGGGGTGCCTGCGATAACATGAAATTGACACCGCGCCATCAATCACTTTGGAGTGAGTGGGCTGGCTGGATGGCCGGCTGGCCGAGTGTACGGGTGTCGCGTTGCAGTTGTGGTTATCGGCTACAAATTGCTGTCGCTCCACTGATTAACAATGTACGACTCGTACGTAAACACGACTGAATAAAAAACAAAATAGATTTCAACAATCACACAACCGTATTATGAATAAAGTCGACGGAATGCCTGCGGGGAGGCGAACATAATACCCAGTGTGTAACAATAACGCGTGAAGTATTATAAATCGTGAAATAAAATCGAATCGCACAATCCGAGCTGAGCCCGTAACCAATCAGAGTGGAGGCACTCGAAGAGAAGTTGATAATAACGATCGCTTTAGTACTGTGTAGACAGGTTTACAAGTGAAGTAAAGGATATGACAATCCCGCGTTTAAAAGTAAGCCCATATCGATTATAGTTTCCGGTATCTCTTACGTTCCATTGTGTGTGTATTGTTGTCGCCGGGGCTCTGAAAGCCCGGCTTCCTTCTCCGGCTATAAGGTTGGTTCTCGGAAAGCCAGCTGGCGTGTCGTTCCCAACGCTCCCTGTCTCGCCGGGTTAAGATTACAATGTCAATAGACGTTTCGGCTATTGAATCGCTCGCTTGGTTGGGAACTTGCGTCTTTTTTTCAACAACATTCTTAAGATAACGAGTCCTTAGTTAGCAATTCTCTAGACAATGCTTGTGTTCACGAAATTTTGTGCATCATGCTTTTACTTGTAATGATATTTCTTAGAAATGTATTGAAAACGGCAAACTGAAGCCCCTTTTACTGCATGACTAATATGATTACTTACAACTTTATTTACTTTAAATACTTTACTGTAATGACACCTCTCTGCCTGCTAATATCTACAAAAATATCAATATAGATATGCAATTTTCGTATTTCGAAATCATCAGTTTTTTACCGACTAAAACCCAATTGAGTTTGTTCAGTTTCCATTTGTGTTCTAGGCCAACGGTAACTCTTTTCAAACATTCCCGCAACCTATTGAGATATAATCCATTCAAGCTACTTAAAATATTAATTTGCGAATCTAAAAAGTTGTCTTAACAAATCTCTCCATCTTATTTTATACCGGTCCAAAGTTCCGTAGTTAAGAATCTCAAAGTATTCCAGTTTGTGAGAGCGACTTTTGAATAATGCTTCAGTTTTTCTTATTCAGTAAGTCTTCCTATAACTCAAACAACAAAGAGCCGGCTGGAGAGATCCTAACAAAAGAATATGAGAAATATCTGCGCCTCTACAATCCGAACCGCATCACTACTTCGGTTATATTGGAAAATATTTCTTGCTCTCGAATACCCAGTTAAAATCTGTATTTTATCAAAGGCAAGGCATGAATCTAAATGTTGATATCCGAGCCATATCCAATAATGCTGTTTCTCGATCTCATGGGGTTTTATGGAACGTTTTATCAAATCTGCTAGTTTGCCGTGTGTTTAGTTTGTAGTAGACGAGGCCCATTCATAATTTAAGTCCCAGATGCTCTGATTAAATTTCTTCCGCTCCTAAGGTCTCTTTGTTGTCAGTAACTTGTATTGCGACACAAAAGCACTCGTCTACGGCAGGATAATTTATTTTAAAGAGCCCTCTGTCTTACAGAGACTTTTTCGACTTATTACGCTGAATTGTACTTTAAAGATTGTTTTTGTCGTAAAATATGCTTCGTTGTATTTTTTCTTTTTATATGTCTGAACTTACTTGTAGTCTTTTGTAATATTAAACGGGGGATGCTTCAAAAACTTCAGAATTAATTTGTATAAGACGTACAATGAATTTGGAATGTTTGGAAAATGGAAACCTATAATTATATTCTCTCAGTGTTCTGTTCATGAACAGTTCTACTGTGGCCTTAGGCATTGACTAGCGTTTAATTCGTTATAACCACAAATTAATTCCGAGGAAAGCCGTAACGACAGCGTGGCCATCTAAATTTTGATTATTTAGAGGCAATTCATTGAAATAAATTATTCGTTCCAACGAGCGCTGTAACTCGCCATAAAACGCTTTGTAATTATCCGTTTGTTTAAAGAATGTATTACACAAATAAACTTTACGATTCCAGCGTTTAAACATAACTTTTTATTATCTCACATGTTTTCTTGAACGCACACACGGAAAAAATGTTTTATCACCACCTACCGCGCGCCGAGAACGACGCGGTCTCATTACATGGTGTTCAATAATTTGTCCATTAAGGCCGTCAGTGGTCGACGTGATCCATCATTATAATACAGTAGGTATGTATAAATCAGAGCGGCATAATAGCGCCGGTATTTTGTTATCCCTTCATGCATAAATGTTTTTGTAATATTTTGGAAGCGGTGTTCCAACGTCGCCCCTTCGCCCCTCGCCTCCCGTGCCATGTTGCCACGTTGCATTGCACGGTTTCATATTTCTCTTTCTAACTTTAGTTTTGTGAATACGGTGCGCTGCGAGTGACGCCCGGTTCATCACATTCTTTATAAGGAAACTTTACGAGCGCTTCTCGCACTTCAATACGCCTTCAATTCGTAAGCTCGATATGTGTCTGTGAAAAGTACTTACTGCCAGGGGTCTCAGACTGATTAGAATCGGAAAATGTTGTCATCCTAAGGGCGTAAATACAAGTTAGTATTTGCGTGTGATTTTACACTTTGCTCTTCCACTTAGTGAAGTGTGAAATGATTGTTGCCGTGCGCTGAACATCACGATTTGAATTCCGCAGTCGAGCGCGCGCTCGCTCGTTCTGGCCAAGTCAGTATTCGTGCAGCGTGCGGTTACGACGCCCGTCTGTTTGTCGCCGGTGCTTGTGCCGTCGCCAGTACTTACACAGCCGTGTATCGAGTGGCTACAAAATTCATGTTTTGGTGTTTGTGGTGTGCTGATAGCTTCCTTTGTCTCTCCGTAGGTGTGTCGAGCGCTGCCAGTTCGCTACCGGGATGCCAGCGTGTCTAGTGCTAGTGTGAGATCGTGCCGGTACGCCGTAGTGTAGTGTAACTATAGTGCATCACAGTGCTGAATGGATTGTGTCTCTTTTGGATTGCCATCGAGAGTCATCGATAGACCAACTTGGGAACGGTGAGAGATTTCATTATGACATCTTTATTTGTTCAGATAACAGCGATAACACGCTAATGTTTTGTTTAATTAGTTTATTTGTTAAAGAGTTAATGTATTAACGTGATGTTTTGTTGGCATAATGTATTCAGTTGTTGCATAGTTATGTAGATTGTAACTAATAATTTATTAACCATTGAAATGCTTGGGTAAATAACTTAGTTCGTATAAGGTGTCCTTTACCTGTAGAGGCTTCTAAAACAAGGTAGATAATTTTGTACCTGCAGCGAGGTATAATTAATGTCTTCCTTAAACGCTAATAGCTATTAAATACTTATGTATAAATGGTTATAAGATATTTATCAATACATCCTGCTTGTTATCGTTAAGAAACATTGATATTACAAAGTTTTGTTAAAGTATCAGTGTAGTCGATAAGTGTTGTAACCTATTTCCGTGGCGGTAAGCTAGGGACGTCGAGTGCCCGTCTCACAGTGGGAGCCCACCTTATTACACGCCCTAAACGAGTTTTCAGAGAGTTAACGTCTGTCAAAATACAATTTAAGACCCGAATAGGATGCGTACTTAGTGCCAAACTACCCTTAACATGCCTTTACCCTAATTTAATGAGAAGTTACCTACCTACGTTAGGTACTAAACTAGTTATTAACTAGTGTGTTTATACTAAAGTAGGTAGATAGACAAACAGTCTATAGTAATTCTAGATAAGTTGCTGTAAAAATGTGAGGTTTAAACGTTTAAAGTTAAATCTTTACCGTTTTTAATTTCCTTTGGCCAGCCTGCCCAACTGTCGAGGAAGAATTAGTAAGAAATCCTGCCATCATAATTGGATTATCTAGCATTAAAAAGTTGAACCGAATGTCAGTACCGTCGGTACTTATTACTACCATACCAGTACTAACACTCAATCTTCAAAGTTCAACCTTACTGCTATGAAAATAAAGTCGCTAATAAAAGTAAACTCGAGTCGCAAAGTTGAATGTTCATTTATCGTCTATTAGGTGCTTTGGTTATAAATGCTTGGTATTAATATGGTACAATGAATACGCAGAGTATTGATGAAAAAGAAAATTTCGGATGTTTCATAAAAAATGTCCCCTTGTTTCGTCACCAAAGCACACAATAGCCGAATGACGACAACGAATGCGCATTTTCGACGCGCATGAACAGACTAATAACTTTATCTTGTTCTTGATTTGAATGAAAAAATAAATCAAAGTGACTCTGATCTATCTAGACCATCAAAAAACTATTCATTGAGATTACAATTTTGTTTTAACTGTCCAAATTTAAATAATTATTTGGTACCAATAGCTGTCACTGCGGATTCACCCTCATTTTGGTTTACTGCTCCGCTCCTATTGGTCGTAGCATGATGTTATATAGCCTATAGCCTTCTTTGATAAATGGGCTATCTAATACTAAAAGATTGTTTCAATTCGTGCTAGTACTTTCTGAGATTAGCGCAATTAAACAAACAAAGACATAGGTTTTTTTTTTTAATAATATAGGTAGGCAAACTAATGCTTGACTTCTATCGCACACTTGATGGTAATCAGTGCTTCAATCGTTGATGGTGAGTGAGGCTCACTAGTTTATTAAGGGCCTTTTCACTCTAGCCTAGAAGATACCTAAATTATATACGAGAGTAAATTCTATTCATACGACCCGACAAATCCAATGAAATTAAGACATCCACTTAAAAAAAGAACACATGACAATATAAATATTTGACAATGTCCCCGGTAGGTGTTTTAAAACCCGGGAGCTAATAAAACTTGCACGTAAAAAAGCTTACTTATAAAAAACTTTTCGTCGCCGGAACGTCAACAAACGGACGAATCGACCCTTTTGTTTATTTTGAGACATCAAGGAGGGTCGGAACCCATTATGGTCTAGTGTATGCCGACATGAAAGGACAGTATGGCTTATTGAAAAAAAAAAAAAAAGTACTAGGAGCACATAAACACCTAAATAGCTCATAATAAGACTTGGCGGTCCGACAACTTTTTTAATCTGTGTCTGACGGCAATTTGTTCCGATTACGATTTCTTTTATTGCCTTGCGAAAACTTTGAACATATTAAGTCTATATTAGATCTCGTTTAAAGACATATTTAATTAATTTGTTGTTGATATTCATCGGCTTATTGATAATATTTTAATTAGATTAGCATTTTTATTGATGCCTCAACTTTTACAAGCGGTCCAATTCGCTAGCTATTCGTAGCTTTTAAATGAATTTATTTTGTAATCAATTTATTTTTTTAATTTGGTATTATTTTGCTTTACTTTGAGATGTGAATTCTTTTAATTAAAGAATTTAATCTTTACGTTAAGTACTGTTTTCTAGTAGGAAACACCTTTATAAGTAATTTTAAATCTTAGTGATCAAGATTCTTTGTGTACCTTCACACTCAGCCATAATTTACCAGTTTTGGAATAAAACTTACCCAGTTTTTATTACAACGAAATACCAGTATAATTTTGAAAACGTTTACTGAACACGCAAGGCCATTTTTACAGTTCCGTTGGTCACTAATCCTCGGTTGTCCATCCGACCCTCCGTCTGTCTGTCTGTTTGCATGTAGGTATGTCTGTCAGTCAGTTGTGCCTAATGAACTGAAATAGATAAAGACTTAAAATGTTCAGTGTCTGTATTTCTATTGTGGTTAAGTCAACTAATAATAAAAATAAAATAAAAGTAACAGTTTAAGGGAGTACAATAAACGAGGTCTTTTTCGGTTCATGCTGTCCGTGAAAAGGAACGTTGTGACCTTTTTTGTATGCGTTCGACTCGCACTTGGCTAGTTAGAACAAAATATTTATGTAACTGAACATGCGTTCGACACAGCGATGTAAAATTATGTTGTAGGTATACTTGTAGTGAAATATGTATACATACATTAAGTATGTACTTAAGTACCTACATGTAAACATGTGTAAAAGTAGAAAAACAACATTTTGACACCTTTTATGGGAATTCAAAACATTAAATAAGTAATAATATAGTAGATATGCTGATTGCCAATCAATTAAGCGTTTATTGGAAATCTGCTACCGTGATTTATTTAAAAACAGCGGTCTCCCACGGTTTTGCTTGTGTCTATGATTATTAAATATAGCCTATCGATAAATGAATGGAAGTTCAGTGGCTGTTTTAATTATTTGCAAATTGATTCCCAGTAGATATTGCGATGTAAAATTGGTGAAATGTTGTATCGTGTCAGCTCAACTGGAAAATATATGAAATCATTAAAACAAGCGCGATCTTGGTAAAATGGAACTGAGAATTTGATTACCTATAGTGCTGACTGACTACCTCAACGAAGTTTGCCGTGTAGGTTGACTTGATGTAAAATACTACAAACATATTAGAAGGTGTACATTCATATTCTAATGGTACACAAATTAAATATGAATAAATAGACGGCTTAAAGGACGTGATATCCAAACAAAAACATTGAAAAAAAAATCATACTGTTTCTTTTTTTTTTCGAACCTGTCTATCCTACAGATTAGAGAGTTCAAAAAAAGAAACAAAATCTTTAACGATACCTTCAGCCATGATGTATTTTTAATATTAAAATAGATAAAGGTTTACTTACCAAATAGAAATGCATAAATCAACAAAATCGTTAGTGTCCGACCGAAGGTGCAATTCTGGCCGAAGCCGAAGCCGAAGCCGATTAATCGGTATTCACCAAAACCTTCGGCCGAAGCCGAAGCCGAAGGTGTCATTGACCTTGAGAAATACGATAGTTACTTTGATCTCAGAATATACTAGATACATATTGTGAGAGCTTTAGAGATTTAGCTCAATAACGAGCCCAGTGACCAACATATACAAGTAGGTAATAAAATATTGTCTAAAATAAAAGTTTCAAAAATACAATGGTAATTAAATATTTATTTACTTAAAGTACAAATTTTGACAACTAGCAAACCTTCGGCTTCGGCCAAACCTTCGGCAAATTTTTGGCCGAAGCCGAAGATTTGGCCGAAGGTGCTTTTTTGGCCGAAGGTGGCCGAAGCCGAAGCCGAAGCCGAAGCTTCGGTCGGACACTAAAAATCGTAATTCAATAAAATATTGGTATAAGTAGTTGCGTGCTTATTTAAGTGCCTACCTAGTTACTTATCTACTTTGAAAAGACGTGAGCAAGCGTTCTTTCATGAGTTTCATGCTACGTTCACATTCATTCTCAGTTCATTGTGTTCTTGTGCCACTTAACTTGCTTGCGAAAAGAAGCGATTACGCATAAAAAATAATAAAAATAAATTAGCATTAAAGTAAGCATGACAAGTATTCTTATAGACTGATTGTCAGTTACCGCAAGCGAATTCATCAAAATTCGTTTTGCGAACGGAAATATTCCGTTCCAGTAATAGTGGAACAGTGGAGCTACGTAACACAATCGTGTATTCATTGTGAAGGCAGTGTGGCTGGGAATGCCTCTCAAATTACACTAGACAACTGCTTCGTGTCGCGAACTCCTCATTTTCCTACAGTTTTAGTATTTATCTTTCACTTCACACAAAGTTGTTTGCGAAATATGGTAATTATTACTATAAATAAGCTCAAATTGCGTCGTTGAACCTCTTATTGTTCATATTTTAGGTAAATATACTAAGTTAAAAACATCAACAACGTATTCATTGTCTCTGATTTCTTAACAAAAGAATCAGGTTTTTTTAGGTGTTCGTCAACTTTTCGGATTTCAACTACGAGCGTAATAGCTTGAACACGTGTAAGACCGACTAATGTAATAGTTTCTCAAGGGATATTGTCGTACAAAACGTTTTTCTTATTTATCTGTAAACTTGAAATAACCTTTGCACAACATGCCTTTACTCTTTAGTACATAACGAATCACTTTTGATTCGCTATATCTATTCTATTCGAATGAGAATTGATTGAGAACCATTTGAGTTCAGCCACTCGACTGATCTAATCGACTCTGCCAAAAAAATGCTACACTCCAACGATTTATGTTCTCTTGGTGGCTTCAAATCTCCTCGTGCACGAATTAAAATATTTTAGAATAATCAAGCGAAAATTCAAGCCGAGAGATATCAAGTTTTATGAGTGCTTTAATCAATTATTGGTTAATGGATTCGATTATAAATCGAATGGGCTCGGTAGTATTAACTGATTTGATCGTTCATAAATATCTGTTAAATCACAATAGAACATTAGCGGTGTCTCCGCGGCTCCTGGGTACAGTTAAGCTCGCTGTAATATGCTGGGAATAAGTCGATGAAGCAATGATTTATAATCCTATTCACTTGTCATAAAGTAATAACTCGTTTTATTTCAACTTTTTTCTATTGTAGTAACCGTTATCTCTACTATTATAACTTACGTACAAAGTCGCAAGGTTACCGTTATTTTTTGTTTCTATTATCGTATTCCATTCAACTTATTATTATTTCAATATTTTCCTGCAGGCTATTATCGTTAGTATTTGAAATAGCGGTTGACAGTTATATTTTCAGTTAAATATGAGCGTTATTAATAACGAGATTAAAAGCTGTCTAATATCTGACATTAAGGCGATATTTTAAAAGTTGTTAAGCGCGTTTGTATTTTGGTTCTTAGATGTGTGACTTATTATTAGCATCGGCTTACAAGGTGACGGATCCAATCCATCAGAATCAATTTACGTTCAACTTTTTAAAGAAAATAGTCAAGAAACCTGAGGGCGTTATCTCTTAGCCCTTTCTCTTTTTATTCTCGTGAAAAGTGTGTGAAATGAAAGGGATAGGTATAATTTATTACTCCCACCTTTTAGATTCGAATGCTTTCTGTATAAAAACGTTATATGAATAGTCTTTTCAATATGTCTGATAATCCTGAGGTGCTTATGTTTGGATTATGTGCTCATCATTCATTTTGTAATCTGAGTCGTGTCACTCTGTTTGTTTTGTTGTGTGTTAAGTACTTTTAGTAAATAATGATGTGATAACGTGATAAGAACAAACACGTTTTTTTATTAAGTACTCGTGGATTCGAGTACATAATAGAACCTCGTATTGTATTTCCTTCTGATAGTGTATCTCCCTCTTCACATGAGCACACATATTCCAAACTTTATCCTGTTATAATTAGCAAAATGGTTCAAAAACGAGCATGAAATTGAGTTTCATATGTTTTTTTTAATATGCTCAGTTCTCACACATGTGTTACAGGCAGAATATTAAATAAAATAGAAGAAAACATCCATTAATTGCCCCAACATGAATGCCGAATCAATTAACCCAGTCATAAAAGTGTTCATGCAAAAATACCTGCGTAATTATGAACTGTAATAAATATTATAAACGAGTAATAAATAAATATTACTTAATTAAGGAACAGGCGTTTTTATGTTTTCTTGATAACAATCGAGACAACGCATGCGAGTTGTTGCAGTTTGCAGTGTTTAATGCCAGACTTATACGAGAACTAACGAGAAGTGACGATGCTTGGGTAAAATATAAAGAAGAAAGAGAGAGAGTAATGACTGCAATTTTATTGTTCTTCCTTTTGTGGTCCTCTCTTATTGTGATTCTTTTTTTTTACTTTCCTCTGACTCTGTCTTGGGTTTTCAATTATGGCAATTATGCTTATCTCACGTCCCTCTCTACAATGAACCACCAGGATTAACGCGGGTTGTCTCTATGTAGGTACCTATTTTTTGTTCTGATACCGATTTAAACTCTACGTAGTCCTCTGTACGTCTTCGGACGTGTCCATATCAACGAAGGCGATACACATAAGACTACGATGGATGTTACCTTACTATTTAAGTCCAGCCAATTGACTGCCCAGTCATATTAATGTACCTACTTATTATACATTATGTAGTCGTTTTGCTGTTAAAAGTAGGTTTTCAAGTTTTGCAAAAGTAATTTTCTAATAAGTTTTTTTTTAAAACATTCCCAAGCGTCTAGCGATTAAAAATATGTCCACCTAGAAATTGTCATCTTGTAATAAATAGTGAGATGATTTGAAGTGACAATGACAGACAATAATATATCACCTGGCAACATTTTTCTCACAGACTGTCATTAAAATTGGCAAACAAAAGATCTTGTTGACATCCAAATTCTTTACGAGAATAGTTGATTGCCTTTACTTTGTAAAGAACGGCCTTGCTTAAGCAAACTGTCAAATATTTGACGATAAAAGATCTTTAATTAAATATGTGGTTAAAATAATAACGCTGTAAATATAATAGAAGTGCAAAAAACACGTTTCAATTACAGAGCTAACAGGAAAACATAATTAGTACGAATATCAACGGTTATATTAAATTAATGATCGCAGTTGAAGACATTTTTTTTCCTTGAAACCTGTAATCTGACTTGTGGCTGTAGAAAGCGTGTTTATTTACGTAACTGGCAACATTGTACGTAATCTAATAGCCGATTGTTATTTTTATATCTCTAATTTTAGCTTTTGGCATAGTTTAAGATTTATTTTGTAAACACGGTTTTTGTTGAATGATCGAAAGATATTTCTTTAATTGCCACTATTAGAAAGTTATACCTTTTCCGGCTCGCTATTGTTATTTTCCGTAAGATATTGGTACGTAAAGCTTAATGATGTAGCTCTTAATGTTGTAGATCATAACTGAGTGATGTCATACCCAACGCTGTCATGAGATAATCGAGTCTAAACGGAATACTAATTATAAATTCATTATTTATAGTCAGTTGGACAAATTGAATATCTTGTCTTTATTAATTAAATAATACCGGTATATTCTGAGAACGTTTAGCGACTTTTAAATGTGAATATTGTTAGTTAGCTCTGCAGTTATCAACGCATCGCTAAATACATAATATAATATGTATTTAAAATTCAGTTATTCATTGAATTTAAATGATGAATATTTTTATTTCAAAGATCATTCCAAATGGCAATGATAATAAATTAAATTGTGTATTTTTTATTTTGGATCATCCATCGTTCAGTAAATTATTTCGAGCTGTTTCGTGTTGTTTCAAATGTGCCGAGCACGCTGGCAACATGACGCTGTAGGAGTACTTTAATAATATCATTACCTCTCAAAATGCTTAACACGATGATGCACAGGGGGCCATTACCGCCACTCATTATTACTTCGTATAAACCACTGCAATTTAGACGCGCAACAATTTTACTGTATACGAATAGTTACGCCATTAAGGCTTACTCGTGAGATTATCTCCAGGTGTTAGGGCTGCTAGACCTTCATGGAAAAGTCGATCTAAGCCTACAAATACAATAGTTGAATGATATTTCGAGCAATTTGACTTACTCTAGACCCTTTTTTTAAAAGGGCTCGGTATTATATTCCTGAAATCACTTTAATAACAGGTTCTTTAGTATTCGCTTCTTTGAAAGTGGAATTCTATAGTAGCGATAATAATATTCCTACTGATAGGTACTAGAATAACTCACAGCTTGATCGGAGTAAAACTAATTTTACGGATTACCTCGCAGTTCATTTAAGTTTTTACAGGAATCCAGGCGGTTTTTTTCTAGTTTCATTGTAACTGTTCTTTGTAGAGCGTTCTAAACTGAAAAAGAAGATAAAAAAAACAAGCTTAAAAAGAACGGAGGCGGATCTGTTCTTTTGAATAAAATTGTGACAGAAAATTCGAAAGAAAACATCTGTGACGCATGACGGCACCACTCATGTTTTCGTTCGGATTTTCAGTAACATTTGGTGCCAAAGTTGCCGAAGTGGAATCTTGGCGATCGACTAGTGTTGTTCTGAAACGTGATTTGTGGCTCGGGGTAACCCTACATGAGCGACATTAACGTTACACATCGTGATTCATGTCGGATTAACTCGAGTTCTGTTATTTCACGTCATGTGGCAACACTGGGGAAGCTTCTGCTGTCACTTTTAAATTTATAAGCACTACTCCATTTTGTCGCATAGATTTATGATTATTAATTCGGTGAATGAACATAGAGTTCGTTGCCAAGATATCATCTACTCGTTATGTTCCTTCAAGAAATGCTTTCGTCGTAACATTATAAAATTGGCATTTTGCAGCAACAAGCAATAACCAAGTATATGTTCCACTAATAATAAAATAGCAATTTATAAGTTTCACTAGGAGTGTTTGGTGTAATATGAATGTAATATTTTTCCATTATTTTTCAAGACTTCGAAGTTATGATATTTTAATGCGACATTTATATTCTCTTCGGTTTTATTTTATTTGTGCAACATTGTTGCCCTTGTCTTCTGTAAATGGGCTTATGACACGAGATTGTATGTTTTGGTTTCGTAAATTGTGTACCAATTATTTGCAGTTAATAGCAAGCATAGATAATAAAGTAATAACTCATCGACGTACATTAGCGCCAATGATATTATTCCAGTGGCGAATTTACATCTTTAATCTATAAGCTAAAAGGTAATTATGATCAAGCGGTGTGTTATTATTCATGAATGTAGATTAAATTCAAACTACAAATTACTTATTTGCATGTTAGATTAATGTTACTGGTAACTAGGTCTGTAGTCACCTATTACTTTAATTAATAACCAGGTGGTAAGAACTACTTCTGGTAAATCTATTTACGGTCAAATTGTTACTCGTCATGATGTATTTTTATATTTTAATCAACGTTACGTTACGAAATATCTTGTCCGCAATAAGGCTTCAATGTTTATGATAAATAGAAACTGAATATGCTAACATAAAACTTTTAAATGGTTGTGAACTTGACGTTTTGACAGTTACACACATTATTGCTTCTGACTGGCCTTTATTGTTGGAAACTTGAGAAGTTGAGACCTTTTTATTCGTTCATTTTTCATTCATTCCACAAATTGAACCTTTGCTATACTATATATATATTCCCCAGCTATATTTCACGGTTAACACGGATAAAGCGTAACTCTTTTGACTACTAACATTTTTGATTTCAACACAAATAAACTAATGTCGAGTATATTGCAGCGTATTTCCGCCAAACAAGCAATTTTTCTCCGGGTAAAGTGCACCTCTGGTCCGGGTTCGATGTTCGGGCAGCGCGCCAAGTAGCGCGGCGGGTCGGTAAATCACCCGCGCGTACCAGGCTCGCAGCGCGTCGAGGAGCCCCAATCAGCCGCCCTATTGACAAACATACGGCTGGAGTATAATGGAATCCGTCGCGATTTATCTACCACTGAGTAATCCGTCTCTTTCCTTTGAAAACATTCTCGCTATTTAAGTTGACGTCTATAATTATACTGAAATAGGTTTATTTATGAAATCTAATCCGTTACAGAGTGATTATTGTTTAAAATTCTTTCCATTCAACACTTTTTAATTTTAGTTGTTTATCGCTTTAGACGATTTTTGTTTAGTCTTGCTATTTTAGAATTCTATTATTGATTTGCCCACCTATACAAAGTGTGAGCAATCAGACAGGAACAAATGCTTTCAATTCATTGGAGATAGAGCTATTGGTGTCATGGATAACTTTTAATTTAACTATTTAGTGCCAAATGCCGATGTAAGCAAATAATTGATCGATGTGGTGGTTGTTTTGAGCTTTCGTCAATTCCTTGGTATTGAGTTTATTTTACGTTTAAGTTCCAAGAAATAATGACAAACTAAAGCATAGGTTTTCGATGACTGTATCCTGTGCTGATTCCTACACTTAAAATATATTTTTATAAACCGAGTGTAGCTCTAACTAGAGCTTTCACACTCGTTTTCTGACATTAAAAAGTTTTCTAACTTATACACAAGTTTGACGTTAAAATCAGTTTCAAAACCTCAATTCATAAACCGGTTATAAGGTACCATGTCCCATTTCCAACAGACACCTCTTACTACTTTCTGAAATCCTGGTACTTTGGTAAAATGACTTATCTTTTTAATTGTTCGTTTAATTAATATTCCAACTGTCAATTAATGTATAATTGGCAGCTAAGTGCCTAATTAAACAACACACAGCTGTTAAAGATAAGCAGCTACTTTATTTTATTGTAGTAGTTTCTCCTCCATGATAGTTTCATGTTTTAACACTTATTTAATTGCTTAACTTGTTTTCACATTTAATCAGCGGAAAGGTCAAGACTTCTCGCTAAAAACGATAATAATTAACTTTAGTCAATTAATTTAGTTTTCCAACTCATCCCTAGGTAAATGTAGGGTACGTGTTTTTTTTTAACGTGTGTTTTATTTATCCACATATACATACTTTTATAATCTATACTAATATTATAAAGCTGAAGACTTTGTTTGTTTGAACGCGCTAATCTCAGGAACTACTGCTTCGATATAACATCACGCTATGACTTATAGGACCGAAGAAACAATGGAAAATGTGGAAAAAACGGGGGAAAATATTCATCTTTGAGGGCTTCCGTTGCGTGCGCTGCGAAAACGGTAGAAGATACCAAAAAAATATGTAGGAAAGAATTATTCCTCTAAAAATGATCTAAAAAAATGTCCGCGACAGTATATGTCTATCTTTTAAGGTTAACTCACTAGAACCGTTTTTATGGGTATAAAATTTGGCCGAAATTAATGCATTATTACCAACTAGCGACCCGCCCCAGCTTCGCACGGGTGTAAAGGTGATATATTATAGCTATAAACCTTCCTCTTGAATCACTCTATCTATTAAAAAAAAACCGCATCAAAATCCATTGCGTAGTTTCAAAGATTTAAGCATACAAAGGGACATAGGGACAGAGAAAGCGACTTTGTTTTATACTATGTAGTGATTATTTGTTAGAGTTGTTGATTAAACTTTATCCAAATAAATGTGTTGTTGATTAAGAGTATGTAATTGTGAACAAAATTGTCTTTGACATCACTTATTTTCAATGAACATCTTAGAAGATATTACAATTTTAAAATAACTCCGATATAAAATTCATACGCGTCGCATGATGTGCAAAATATGACGCTGCGTCTGGCCGGCGGGCGAGGAGAGGGGTTGCTAGCGGGCGGCGCGGAGGGTTTTTTTGTGGTAGGTAAGAATCATCCAATGACGAATCCCGCTCTTGGGCGGAGCGGGAAACAGTGTCAGACTCTTACTGACTAAAGCCCCAGAGCCCCGGTATAACGCTTTCGCACCAACCCTCGGCTGCAGGAGGTTTCGACCCTGAAGAGCCCCACAGTTTGCTGACAACACCTTGAGGCGCGCGGGAGCAGTGCACGCCGTCGACGACTTGGTCTCGGTTTGGACTGTTACCAGACAACCGGACGGCGAGCTACCCATTGCTCACCGTCCGCAAGCCAGCGTCTACGGTGGCCGGATATCGGCAGGATCGCGGCGGCGACGGCTACAGCGAGGGCGCCGTTTGCCCTTGCCTTATGCGGTCGGCCTCTTCCTTTACGAGCATTACTGCTTCGCAGAAGGAGGCGACCGCTTTCCATTCTTCTTCGCTGCGGACCATGGCCTGAACCAAGGCCCGGCGCGAGAGGTCGCCGCCGCCGATCACCCCCACGAGGACACGGCGATGCTCTTCCCAAGCAGTGCACACCTCCACCGTGTGCTCCACCGTGTGCTCCACCGTGTCCTCCGTGCTGGCCACCCAGTGGCGACACCCGGGCGTCTCTTCCGCACGAATCCGGCGCAGGAATCTCTTGAACTTCCCATGTCCGGTGAGAACCTGCGTCATGTCCTGCGTGATGTTTATCCACCACGCCTCAAAGAGGGGACTTACCGCCGAGATTATGGCATGCCCAAGTGTAGCTCTATGAAGTTTTTAGATAATTATGTTCTTTTAAAAACTAAATTGTTTAAATTAATAACAGAAATTGACACGGGCAAAGTCGTGGGTAACAGCTATAATAATTTATAAAGCTGAGGTTGTTTGCAAAAATAAATATGATGCCCAAAATAACTATTCCACGCGGACGAAGTCGCGGGCACAGCTAGTAATACTATAAAGCCATTTATATGGCGGTAAGACCTCGCGACTTCCTCACTTTCCGTGTGACACAGATTATCACCGGACATGATAAGTTCGGGAGATACCTGAATTAGATTCGTGTGGAAGTGACGCCTGGGTGTCGGTCGCCTCTGTGTGGACCGCCCGGAGGACACGGTGGAGCACAATGTAGAAGTGTGCCCCATGGAATTGTCATCAATAAGTCCTCACCAGTACAATGCTACATTGATGCACCAATGATTAAAATAGACTATATTATAGATATAGTTATGTTCTACTTTCATGCTGGGCTAGCCGCAGACAGAAGCTAGTTGATTAAGTTCTGTAATAAACCGTAACTGTAGCAGTAGGTAATTATTTATTAAAAATCTAAGAAAGACTTTAAAATTTGCTACAAAAATACAACAGAACAAAGAAAACTGTATTATATTATAATACTAATATTAGGTTTAAAACCAATTCCCAAATGCACATGACCATACAAAAGTTTCATGCAATCAAAATCGAAATGAAATATATTATAACCAATTCATTTCGTCTTTTAAAAGAATCCATTTCATTACAATTAATGCTAGAATATAATAACATATATCAGCGTTTTGTTATCCGTAATCAGAAAATATGAATAGCATTCGGTTATGATTAATAACACTGTTATTTAATATCAAAAGGTATGTTTCAATTTTTCTATTAGCCATTAAAGAATAGTGCTCTGACAGGTTTTATATCAGACTAGATCTATTAAAACCAATTTATATTCCGTTATAAAGCATTCAAAATCTATATTTGAATTGAAACTAGTTCGCGTTTATTTTTTTAAGGTTATAACTTTGAAACTGGGCTTTCAAGGCCCGTATATCACTTCGTTCTGAAGAAAATAAACAATATCTCGTTGAAAATAGATTAATAAAAAGAGATATTTTTGTACAAAATCATAATAACCATAAGCATGGGACAGCAAAAGCGGATTATTTGTATTCAATTTGGATCGTCAAATTCTTTATTCAACCCCATCGCACGATATTGCTGGCGGTACGCTCCTCGAAAGGTATGCGGGGTTCAAATTTCCCCACGAATCGAGCTCTTTTCAACGCTTATAAACGAGGGGAAACTTGTCGAGAATCCCCTCTGCGACTGGAATCTTAAAAGTGCTATAATTGGAAGAAAATACGACAAAAATAGCGATCCATGCTTGTAACATTTTAATTTTACCGTCCTTAAAATGTCCTGTAAAAATGTCAGTTCTATTTTCAATAACTTTTATCTTAAATGATGTTAAAATCCACACACTACTCTCACGTTTCCAGTTCTCTGAACTAGCAGTAATATTAAATGTGTAAGATCTTTATACATCTTTTTCTTCTTCTCGAATCGATAGATTCCACTTCCCTCAGAGTTTTTTGGGCACAGTACGTTGCCATCCACTCTTTATCCATTGAAACGATCATAAAAGTATAAAGTAGTAGTAGGAGTCCTTCTTTTATTTTAAGAAGGACAAATAGTATTAAAAGTTCGTCTGAAACCGCTAATTAAGTGCCAGTATAATTGGTTCGAATATTAAGTAAATTGCAAGCGTTACTTGCTACACAATTTGTTTCACCGTTATGTCTTATGGCCGGTGCTTACCCTTTAAAAAGTGTTTTAAATGGCTTAGTAACAATTAAACTCCTTATTTCTACATTCAATGTGTTTTTAATGTTGAAAAGGGGATGAGAAGTATTGGTACTGGGAATTGTAAAGATGAAGATAAGCCTTCTTTGCTGAACGTCCAGGTATTTCACATAGTTTATGTGTTAATGAACACATAATACTGAATACTAAGTAACAAACAACTGTGAATTTAGTGAAGCAGCACACCTTACTTTAATTACATTTACATTTCAAAGATAAACGAAATAAAGATGTCGTCTATATAAACGTAACTTGTATTTGTTGTGTATGTTCAGGAAACCCACAGTAAATCACAAGATCTTAAATCAGAGTTTGCCCCATTACTCCCCGCGGACGTCGTAACTCGAAAGAGGTGAATTAGGGTCTCCTAACTAATATTCTTGCTAACCTCTCCAACTAATTTAAACTTGCTTGAAGCCACTGGCTGTGTCCATTATAAATTATTGTTCAATAATGTTAGAAGTTGAATTGACAACGATTTTTCAATTGGCTTCCAAACCCGCCGGGGTTTATGACTCATTGGGCTTTTGCCGTGTAGACAAAGAACTTTTACCTGTTTTATTTAACAATGTAGATTAAGGATTTAATAAAAAGCAATAGAACAGTTGGGTTTAAAGTCATATAATATATTCTGAGATATTGTAGTCTTAATATTGAAAGAGCTTTAAATACCTCATTAAACCTAACTGGCAGGTTTTTTGAAACAAAATGCCAGGATATTTCTAAACATGTTTTTCATGTACAGTAAGGTACTTCTCGAGTAAATGCTGAAGCGTTTGTACCAGGCTCGTATAAGCACGCGCGTCATAAAAAAGTTACGAGGAGTTATCAAAAGGGCGCAGTAAAGCCGGCATCGTCGCCATCGCTATAAACTGCCCGCTCTATGTAGGGTTGCCTGCCGTATACAAAGTTTTCCACACTACTTAGAAGTTTCGAAAAGTGCTTGGGGACATAGCGATACCGTTGAGAAAAAATGTTAGGAAAGAAATCTCGTGTGTTGTCTGTACTTACTTCTTATTCGAAGTTTTCATACGAATTTAGGTTATGATATTGTGATGGATAAGTGAATTGATAACAGTTTATAGGGATTATTTATTGATTCAATATTTATAACATTTTGTTGAATATAAATCATGTTGCATATCCGTCAGTTGTCGTTCATAGAATTGGGTTAAGTATACCAAGATCTGTCAGTGTTTTATCAAACGAATATATTTAATTTCCTACATATGATAAAAATCGTCAACCCTGGTATAATAGTATCCCTGTTGCGCAGTTTTCCTATTAAATTAGAAACTGCTCCATTCAGACATAAAGCAATCCATGTTTAAAGCTATTTAAATTATTTGCTTCACATTAATGTAAACAGTTAATCAAAGATGTTGTTTATATGGATATCTTAATTTATTGCAATTATCAAAGAGCGCTTTACTGAATAGTAGCGATCAGTAAGTGAACAGTTAAATTGAAGATTTATCGATCCAATTAATTGTGAAGGGAATGCACGATGTATGGTTAAAATATTGTTAAGCTAAAGAAGACATTTAGTTAATGTCGTCGCCTCGTTGTTCATAACATAAATCGTACGTCGTTATGGTCTATGTCATTTTGTGTATTTGTCATGGCGCACCATAAAATTTTGAGTTTGGGTGTTAGAAGGGTGTGTGATAAAATAAAACAGTCCCAGTTCTATAGATAACACGATAATGGATTTCTAAATGGCACGCTGGCACGAAACGTACATTTTGTTTCGCTTTTAAAATTCTCGTCGTAAACTAGTGGGTTTAAGCAGCAGGGCTTTGCGTAAATTTGAAATGTTTTAGTCATAAGCGTGGTGCAAACGCTAATCCCGTGGCAGTTTGCATCTTCTATTAATCTAAAGCTCACAGTTGTAAATTGCAATAAATACGCATAGCTGTGGCACTAAGTACGCACCTAGTCCGGGTTTATGTTACGCTTTGTGAGAGTAACCGGGCTTATCTACGCTGTTTTATGACTATTTTACGATTATTGCCCCTTTGAATTGGTTATAACTTCGTACGATATGAAATTTCTATAAAGGAATAATTTTAAATGGACATGTTCATTTAAGTGGTTTTTACGGCGCTGTATTAATTTTTATAGTTCCCAGGCCCGGTGAGCTAGCCATGCTGTTATTTAAATTTCATCTTCTATCGCATGATGTGAGGCTGTACATATACGTCGATGGAAATTAATTAGTTGTCGATTTGATGCGTTGATCCATCGTCATCATCTGCCGCGATTTTGCGAATAGATTTTATACCTTTAGACTTCCCGGAATCAAAATTATCTTGGCTTATCTTTATCAGTTTAGATGGTATTTATTAAATATTATTATGTATTATATTGACGTAGATAATACTTAACTGACCTTGGAAAATTTTACTGATTTTATGAACTCGATGGATCTGGTTGTTTTTCTGTTATTTAACTTGTTGCCGAAGAGTGGATGAGATGATGATATTGTTCCAGGGCTACAATGGTGTGTGGTAGCGCGGGGCAGCGGGGGGCGGGCGCGGGCAGCCGGCGCGCATGGCGGCGCCAATGAGGGAGGGCGCGCCGGCCGGCGGAGCTCGCCCCGCGCCCCACGCGCACCCCGCCAACTTCGAGTACGATGACAACGAGTGGGACATCGGCATCGGCGACCTCATCATAGACCTCGATGCCGACATAGAGAAGACAGACGAGGCGGGCGGCATGGCGGCGCGCGCCGAACCCGACGCACAGCGCACCGCGCTCAAGATGAAGATCAAGCGCACGAAGCCTGGCACCAAGAGCTCAGAAGCCAAGCACGAGATCGTCAAGTCGAACGAGATGAACGGCGAACCTAAGGCGTCGGTGCCCGCGCAGGCTGCGCCGCCCGCCGCCGCCAAGCGCGGCTCCGGGGGGCACCGCAGAGACAAGGCGCGAGACAAGCACCACCACCCGCACCCGCCGCACGACGTCAACGGCGTGGCCCGCGTGCCGCCGCCGCCCAACGCGCCCGGGCCGCCCGCGCCGCCGCCGCACGCCGCCGCGGCGGCCGCGCCCGCGCCGCACGCGCCCCACGCCCCGCACGCGCCGCACGCCGCGCCCGCCAGCAAGCCGGAGCCGCGGCCCGCGCCCGCGCCGCGACTCGTAGATAATAAGCCCCCCGCGCCGACGCCGCCCGCGGCCCCGGCACCCGCGCCCGCGCCCCCGCCGGCGCCGGCGCCCGCGCCCGCGCCGCTGCCGCAGCACGCGCACCACACCTCGCATGCGCCGCATGCTCCCTCCACACCTTCTAAACCTGAACCTGACGACTCACGGCAAGAAACGCACAGTTCGCAGCCACCAGCCAAGAAACAAAAAACAGAATCAAATAAGGTACTTATTGAACTTTTAATTGATATGAAGTAGATTGATAAGCTTAAGCCATGGTCACGGTCAGTCTGACGTAAATCATGGTCATGGGCATAGCGCATGACGTAGGTATAGAAACTTTGAATTTATATGTCCGGAATCTAAGCGTACTTTATCTCCGTTTTCTGATTTGAAATATGAAGTTAAAAAAAAGACTCGTCACGAGCAACCACGGAAACAAAAAAAAAACAAACACACTAAACTACTAGTTCTAGAAACTCTAGAAGTTAAATTGAATTCTCAATGTCAGAAACTGGGAGTGATAGAATTTGTTGCTGCTTCTGAAATATGGCAAAAAACTTGATAAGGGTCTGATCAGTGACAGGTATATATGGATCCTTCTCTCTTACAGACTAAATGAAAAGTAAAAAAAATATTAGCTTATTGACTCAATTTACTGCAAATGAATATAATTGACATACATACGTAATATCCTGTTCAGTATTGTGTGATTAACGCTTACTTTCAACTAGAAACTCAATCTTAAACTTATCTAAAAGACATGGATTTACCAAAGCGAAGAAAGGAGAGGAAATATGGTTGCAAACAACGTATAGCTTTTATTAGTTTACGTTGAAGTTTCGATGCAAGTAACACAACCCCTGTGTCTATTGGTTGTTTGAGAGATCTCTCCTCGCCGCCGAACCGGGTCTAAACATTTATTCCGACTTCAAGTATTCATTCGCTCCAGCGATCCTTCTACAGACATCGCCAGTTCGTCTTTAGCTTGCCGACTCTTCAAGCCATATCGGTTAGCGAACTTTTTCTCAGAATATTTTGCATTGCTCCTTAATCGAATTAGACCATAGCTGGCCGTGCAAACCAAAATTTGTCGAAGGTTAAGTGTTCTGGATATCATCGGTTTTGAAGACAAGTATTCGTAATAATATTATGACTTTCGACCTTATCCACCGCAAAGTTTTTTTAGCGAATGGATTCAACAACGTTGCCGGAATGATAAGCATCATCACAATAGAGAAGTGAAGTCACTGGTTGCAATCTATCGATCACCCAATCGCCGCTGATAACCATAATCGTGCGCTAATCGTCCGATTGCTCTTATCGCGTGTGTATCCGATTGTTTCGGAACAGTGTATTTAATTGTCCAGGCTTAGGGCTGTTTGCGAGCTTGATTGAGTGCAAACGGTCGTGGGGTGTAATCCGGGGCTGTCGCCTGCCGCATCGGTTCATTAAATCACCCCAGTGGGCCCTCCCCGGACCCCGCGCGCCGCACACCTCCCCTACCACGTCACAATACCCGCTGCACTCCACAAATTAATGCGATTGTGGCCTCCGTGGCAAATAAGGCTGTGTATCTTCGATGCACAATTGCTGAAGCCAAATTATACAGTACAACGCTACCAACACTCGAACTCACAGTCGAACATTGTTCTATAATTTGATCTACATTCAAGATTTGTTACTTAAATAGAAATTGTTAACTGTTAACGTTCAATCTGATTAAAGATTCCCCTCGGCATTTCCATTTTCTTCATCGAAATGAATAATTGAGAGTACGTGACTAGAAAGTGATCACATACAATCGCGAAGCTGGTCTCAGGCCGTATATTGAGAATTTAATGTTGTTGCAAGTTGTCATGCGCGGTACACATAGAGAACGGTATAAGTAATGGGGATCGGCTCGTTAACTCTTGGTAATCACCGGCCGCTTTCCCTGCCTCCAATAAAATAGTTAAGTTACTCCGTTAATAAAATACCTCCAGTGAAGAATCCTCGCTGGCTTGTGCACCTGCATGCAATGAACATCTTTCACAATGCTTAAGCGAATGCACGACACGCATCATTAATCATGGCGACGTGACTACGAGCTATTGCCAAAGGTTTATGCAAACCGCGTCTCGTATGAACTCATCACGCTCAACCACATCAAATTATGGTTAGTTTGTTACATTAAAGTTTTATCAACGTCAGCTGCTTGAGCAATACCGCGTCCGCAATATTTTATAGCACAAGTAAGATTACTGCGCCACATAAATGTATAGTAGGGTGAATCTAAGATGAAGGGACTCGCTCCCTTTTGCTTTTCTTGTTATTATTCGCTGGAGGGTTGCGAACACATCGCAGTCTCCCAAATTCCATTCATTAATCACTGTCGGGGGCTCTAAAAATTTCTAAAGTGCTTGTGGAATCAATTTAACGTTCGCTCCCTAACTGGGAAAGTTTGTGAGCGTGATAATTAAAGACGAGATATCAATTTTGAAGTCTTTACTCTTAGTTTAACAATGTTCAAAGATTTAATCCACTTAGTCTTATTAAAATGTGATAGCGTAAAGTATAAACGTAGCAAAATATTAAAGGCGGGTCGAATTACTCTTAGAGTTTTGCGAACAAGAATTCCATTTTAAAATATCTTCGAAATGGTTTTTGATGTTTATCATGGCTTAAAAAACAAATAACACTTAATTACTGTAAGCATTCTCAATTCGTTTCACACGATAATATTATAAATTCGGTGATGTTTAGCCGGGTGCATTCAGTCAATCCTCTTTATTTGCTTACAGTATCTGTGCCCCTGGTCATTGTCTGCTCTCGCGGCACTTAAACTGTCGTATTATTGTGACCAAAGCTCCTACAGAGGGGTGATACCCTAGTACCATAGTCAATGATTTTCAATTCATTCGTTCAAACGCGCACGCTGCAGTAATGTCCCTTTTAATCTGACAAAACGAATTTCAAAGCTTTTTTCCCCCATTGATGCTCATGTTGATTGTTAACGGTTAATGAGATAGAATGATACGCATAAAAAAATATAATATATACATACAAAAATTCCACTATCATATTGCTGTATTCGGCGATATAAAAGTATCACCCAATTTCATTTTAAGAATTTTTTTATGTTCTTGTTCACCTTTTGCAAAATTATTAAAAATTAAAGAAAAAAAGTAACAGTAATATTGTGTGCTTAAATGTTTATTGTGATATATGCAATTTTGTATGTAACTACCGAAATTATTTCATTAAAATAACTTTTGTCCCCGATTTATGAATTTGAAGTTCAATTACACTTGATTTGATTGTAGCAATGGTTAATGAATTCTTTATCTCAAATTTATAATCCAGATTATGTGAATGATCTTATTTTCATGAAATACTATTTTACGAGCTTTATAATTATTGTTATGTAAACAACTGTTAATATATGTAGTGGAATTTTATAGTATTTGAATTTAAAAAGATATTTCAAGGCTAGAAAAAGCGTATATATATAAGTATATTAAAGGTTTATTAAAACTTAGATGAAATAATCTAACTACTTAGTTAAATAAATCAATATCTCAGTGTCATTTTATTCGATCTAGCAGATGATAAATATCAATTTTCAAAGGCTATGATTACGCACAGTAAAAAAAAGATCAGAAGAATTAATTTATAGCCGTGGCAGACGTGATAAATTAATATGATTTCTATCAAAGTGACCAGGGGAGCATGATATTTAACATGTATATGTCGTCACAAATGAGGTTAATAGCACCGCAGCGCTCGATTATACCGATCGCTCTGAATAAATTTACATGTTGATTGCCGGCTGATCAGTGTTCTCACTAAACTAACTGCTAACTGGCTGCCAAGCTCACCGCTTACATTAAATAAATATGTTGGAGCTTGTGCCGCAAGTCACGCCAATTGTAAAATCAATTTCTGTGCTGTGCCACTGATTGCACAAGTTTATATTGTAGTTATACCGCTAACGTCAACTGGTATCTCCGCGGTCATGTTATTAACCCAGACATTCATCGAGGACATCGAGGTATAATGTCCGAGTGCCATGTAATTAATCTGCCGGGCGGTATGTAGATTTCCAAAAGAGCAGCGACTCACGATAGCGCATGATGTATCGAGTGGGATCTGCGAAATTGAACCATCTCTGACGTGAGTGATAAATTCCAATGAATTTTGCGCTTCAACAACTTTATTGATACGTCGAACGTACGTATCGCGTTACCTGCCCCGGGCGTATCATCGTTCATTTAAAAAACGTTATTGCTTCAGCCAAACTCCATGACTTCATGCCGTGAATTAAAATTTTAATAACCTATACACGGAGTAATTGATTGATGCGATAAAATAAATGGGCTATCGGGCCCCGCCATAACTCCCTCGTAGGACCGCGGAACGAATCGCAATAATTACTATAAACGCACCACCATCATTATGTTACTCGTTCACAGTGATCGTGTCGGCAGGCAGGATATGCATTGGAAAGTTAGCTATTAATGTTATACAGCTTTATATTTTATCTACTTCGTATTAGAGGCTCCTTCGCAAAATGTCCACTTCTCAAAATGTCCACTGGTCGCAAAATGTCCTTTTCTCAGAATGTCTCTTTCGCAAAATGTCTCTTTCGCAGAATGTCCACTTCGCAAAATGTCTCTTTCGCAGAATGTCCACTTCGCAAAATGTCCCTTTCGCATATTGTCCCCTTTTTAGGGTTCCGTAGTCAAAAAGGAACCCTTATAGTTTCGCCATGTCTGTCTGTCTGTTTGTCTGTTCGTCTGCGGATAATCTCAGCGACCGCTAGCACTAGCAGGCTGAAATTTGATACGAATATGTATATCAACCACGCCGACAAAGTGCATAAACAAAAAGTGGTAAAAATGGTTTTATTTGGGTACCTCCCCTACACGTAAAGTGGGAAGCGATTTTTTTTTTCCATTTCTACTATAACGTGTTATATATTGTTGGATAGGTATTTAAAAATGATTAGGGGTCTCGTAAAATATTTTTTTGAAAATGTCAATATTTTCGGAAAATCGCTCCAAAAGTAAAAAATGAGGCGTTCCCCCCTCTAACTTTTGAACCATAACTTTAAAAAATATAAAAGAAATCTCAAAAGTAGAACTTTAAGTAAACTTTCTAGGAAAATTATTTTGAACTTGATAGGATGAACACTTTTTAAAAAATTAAAAAAAGAAAAACGTTCTGAACTAATTTTGTAATTTAACCGTACATGCAAGCATTTTTTTTTTAAATTTTCGTTTCGTAGATAATTAAAGAGAGTTCAAATTTCGTTTATTGCGAGTCAATAACAATTAAGTTGGTAAAATAATTAAATCAAGCGATTATGCAAAGAAATAAAGGTGATTTGTACTATATATATATATTTATGCTTACCCATATCAATACAAATAAACACACGTCATACATGTGTGAAAGCTAATTGCTAAAATGAATTATGATTAAAGTAAGTCAGAAATAAAAAGGGGACAATATGCGAAAGGGACATTTTGCGAAGTGGACATTCTGCGAAAGAGACATTTTGCGAAGTGGACATTCTGCGAAAGAGACATTTTGCGAAAGAGACATTCTGAGAAAAGGACATTTTGCGACCAGTGGACATTTTGAGAAGTGGACATTCTGCGAAGGAGCCGTATTAGACACCAGTAAATCGTTTCGATCTAATTTATGAGTTACACGTAAACCGTCCTTATAAACTTAAAATGTATTATTATTAGATTAATTCCCGACGTGAATGTGAATTAGACAAGTCGGTAATTGTTTTTCTGTATAGGATTAGAAGTTCATCAAGCCATTGATCAAGACAGCAGCAGTTGCGAGGAGGTGGTTGCCAGCTGCCGGCGGCTACTGTGTAATTATTATTGGCGTAATTAGGATGTGAGGCCGGGCAGCGGGCAAGGCCCGCGGCGCCGACAGCGCTCCACTCTAACAAATGCCATTATTATTTCCGCTTCGCATTATACTCGGCTGCGGTTTGTTACGTCCTCGTTTATTATGTCATGAACAATTGAAACGATAATAAATATTCGCTTCTGCAAAGCAAATTGATTCAACATTAATTGCAGTGATCTGTAAGTTATCACGACTCACGCTCCGCTCGCTTCCACTCCGTTCTCGGCGTGCAGTTTATGTTTACAGTTACTTATTTAACGGTTTTGCAATTTGGCTGAGTAACTGAATATTATTCCACTTGAAATGTTTGCTGGCCAATTGACAGCTGCCATTGAGTTGCGTCGAACGTCCCCTATTATAACTTCAATTAACACAAAACTCAATCTGTCATCAGTAGAATAACGCATAAGGTTGTGTTCGCTGGGGTAATAAATTCCCCCGTCTTAGTTGTCATAAACCCATTTAAGTTAGTTTGTACGGTATTCTGGTTGTAGGAGCGCGTTGGGTCGACTGTGGAGTCGTTTCATATTTGGTCGACCGGATCCGGGATCGAGTCGATTGTTTTGTCGGTCACGGCAGTAATCCGCAGCTGGCGTTTACCTGCGCGTCTCTTTGTTCTCTAGTTTCACTGCTACAGACACGACCGATAGATTAGTCGCACTACACATCGTTTCGGAACGTGTACACGACGTACGATATAGTATTTGTCTTGTTAAATTTATATTTGAAATTCCGTAAGCTCTGCTATTTACAAAATTGAAATATGTAGCTGAGGCTTGGTATGAATATCAAATATTAGTTGTGCACTCAAATTTCAGCAGTTTTGTCTATTCCTTTTAGAATAGTACAGTTGACGCTGTAATCTGTGGCTGTGCGTCAGTCAGAATGAAACGATGAAAAAACCATTTGATAGAACCCAATAAAACTACACGATTTCGGAGTTGTATGAACAAATCGAGTCGCTCAACTAGTTCGTCGACTAATAAAACCTTCACAAACAAAATATAGGGGAGCTTGGGATCAAAAGCCGATTTTTTGTAACTTTTTTTATAAGCTGCTATTTTGCCCTCTTTTGTGCCGTGTTGTTTACTAATGGTTTCTGTTGGGTTCGACTTAAGATAATAACTCGGGTTTTTTTCTCGCCATGTGTCGTGGTGAGTGAGTTTTTGCCGCCGGAAATGCGAGAATGCTGTTGGGTTGGATTAAAATAAATATTTGTTGATTTTTCGGCTTAATCTGTAAACGGGCGAGTGCTGCATGCATGCGCGCCGTGTTTTGGTTTTATTTTCGTTCGGTCGTCGGGCCGATTACGGACATTTCGATTCACTTTCATTTCGGTGTCAAAGTTTGTTTTTTTTTAAACCGATTCTGTTTTATTAAACCGTGCGAGGCGCCCCTTTTCTCCCTTCATTTTTCATTTAGCCGCCGCAATATCCGTAATCGTTATCGGTGGTTAATCAATCACCGCTCTCGTTTAATTCCCCAATATCCTGCGGTATCCAACTAACAATTACATGTGAGGGTCGGTATCATCGGCGGCGGCGGACAACGCGGTGCCAATAACATAAATTGTCACGGGTGGTCGGAAGTGGCCGCTCTCCCTCCGCTCGGGCGGCTGCTCGCGCCTCCTCGCGTCTCCGCGCGTCTCTCGTCTCCGACTCGAGGGCTCGAGATTGCTGTCGACTCGACAATCGATATTCAATCTCTTTGACGTTTTATACGCTCCCTACTTTCTCACTTTGTGTCGGCGTTTAGCGCAGATGATTGGGATTGAAGCGAGCATTTCCCTTTTCTTTAATCTTCGTCTGGTATTTCATTGCGCATTGTGCTTTCTTAAATGTGTCTCGTTAATTTTTCTTTGAAGACTGAAGAGACTTTATTGCCTATTAATGTTTTCATTCTGTTATATTGTTCAAAGAGAAAATCGCTTGAGACCTGTCATGATTATTATTGAACAGACGTTGTCACGACATTTGTTTTATAGAGATTTTATTACTCGATAAAGGCAATTTATCATCGCTAACGTTTTTATTAAGCAGTAGCTCGTTTAACTTAGCATTTAAATCAATTAGTTATCCTTGAACTTTGCTTCTACCGTGCATTATCAAATTAATGAGCTGAACCATCCTTCACACATAATGATCACGACTATGCGTTTGCTAATAAATTATACTCTTAAACACTAATTAAGAAAATTCAACAATAAACATAGTGTGTGAGTGAGTGAGCTAAAAGCTTTTAATACCGTTTACGATTTCACAGAGCTCGTAATTACGACATAGTTGAACTAATTAGTGAATTCCGAGCGCGGAGCAGCCATCGGTCGGAGGTAATTACAAATCCAACCCGCGTCGCTTATCCTACCAAGTTATAATTGAAAGCTCGGTGGCCCAGAAGCCGGAGCCTCGTGTATCGCGTTATTAGGTGCGCATACGTAATTTGTTTGTTAAAGACGGCACGCAGTTATACCCGCTGTGAATAATTTAAATTCATCCCCTCGATGGGACGCGGGGTGGCGGCTCCCGTATCGATTCTGTGCTTTGTTCCGCTGTGTGTTCGTGATGTGCACTCCATACTTTCGGCGCACTCTGTTCCCCTAGTATTAGTGAGCACAGATTCTCGGCTCGTTCGCTCGGTGTGCCGCAAAGCCGGGCTATCAGTTGACACAGAGGCTAGGGTTACCGAAACTAATCTGCCCGTCAGATGCGCAGTTTTATAGCCACCGGGGAAACTTTAAATACACACCGGTCTACCAGACCTTTTCAACACGTAAATGCTATAAAAATTAAAACTTTTTTATGCTTCACGTCGTAAAATATTCATGAGCACCACTCTTCTCTTACTTGTGATGTTAATTTCATTCTAATTTTAATAATTGTATTCAAAACATGTAACATTATCTAATGAAAAAGGTTTGAACATTTTACTGTAGTTGGAATCTATTAATAGGCAGCCCTAGTTCATAGTTGGAAGGGATTTGTTGGATACCTACGTATAACGTGCCAGTTGTGGTCTAGGAGCGTGGGTAAATATTTGAGTGTATCAATTTACATTGTAGAAAACATTTCAATTGAAATGTTGTTGATTTATACTTCGAGCGTCGTGTTTACATAATTATCGTAAACAAAACGACACGTTGACAGCTAGAGTATTAAGGGAAAATATATTATTAAAGTACACATTCCACTTAATCTCTGTGGCTAATTTGGAATGTTTGTATCCATAATATTTAGATGTGATGGTGCCCACGCAACAGCGGACGTCTATTTCTACAACGCTGAGTTTTTAGAAGGAGGTGCGACTTTAGTTTCTATTGCTATCAGAATAAGTATCATTTGGTTGTAAATCTAGAAGAGTATTTTGTTGACGAGAAAACCGTACGCCAACAGTGAAATATGCGATCCATTTAGATTTTTCAGCGGTCGTTAGTAGGTACGCGAGCACATCGATACGAATGATTGCGCTTCTAAAATCGTACTCGCTTGACGTCCGCCCCACTTGCGTCGCTAACAATAAATGACATTGATGTTACATTTAGAGGCTAATTGAGATAACACGATAATCTATCTATCTAGTGGCTCGTACGTAGCAATAATGTATGGAAGTAGTAATATCTAGCACAATAACATCGTTATCTAGGACGCTCGTACTTGCCTTATTAAGACTTCGGGCAGCACTTGAGAACGTGTTTTAAAGTTGAGTACAAAACTTTACGATTGAAGTACCAGATATAATAACACTTTGCGACGTTAATGACTTTAATAAGATGGTAACAAAGGTAAAGTTTTCTCATAATATTCAGTTCATGAGAAAACAATATCTGGTGCCAAGTGCCAACATCATTCTTTTCAATTATCGTTTCGTATGACACAGAACTGTTGTAGATTCTTGTTGAAATAAATACATCGTGTAGTATGTAACAGTGGTGTTCATATTACGTCCACAGTTGAAAATAAACCGGCATTTTATTTTTATCAAGCTGCAAGCGAAATGTGACGGGCTATCAGATAAATACATGAAATATAACAGCTCTGCGAGACGGAGCAAATTAACTTAATTACGTATTTTATGAGCCAGCTGTCACACGTTTTTAGAATACGATTAATTATTTTTTTAATACATTTTAGTCGAGTCTTTAATCGAGTGAAATACCTGATTTATGTATTGACATTTTTAAGCTGTGAACTTTTCAAACCATTTTAAGCATTTTTCAAGGTATTTTCTTCGACGAAGCGCTAAATTGAAAATATTTTGCATTTTTTTGTACCTATAAAGATCTGTTTTGCGTCGTATCGTGTCGATCAAAACTGTGATAAAGGACGGCAATTGTGATCAAATTATTACTAAATTAATAATAATTTAGTTACATTCATTATTAAGCTATGTTAATTACCTTTTACAAATTAATAATTAACATAGCTTTCATGATGATATTTAATGGAAATCGTGTTATCAAATTTTGGAATAAATAGTCTTATTTCATTGAAATAAGCTTTAACAATGAGTTTCACTGAACACAATAAATTCTAAAACTGTTTGTACTTAAATGTATTTTACTCAATTTCGGTTTTATGCCTATTTCAAATGATTGGATAAAATATTTATCTTAAAAAAATATATATAAAGATTTTTTGTACCGTAATTCGGATGACAGACTGATACCTAAAGGCTTCTGAAGGGTGATTTAGTAATTGAAGATATTGAACTGACTATATCATTTTATTTATTTTAGTTTATTGTCATGAAATTTGAAATAAGACTTTGCAGTCCGTCGGTCGTTGAATGTAAATGTCATTATCTTGTTTTATTTAAACATTTCAAGCTGGAGTGAGGTGTGTGTCTTGTCTTTTAATATTGTATGAATACACTGAAGCACTCTCTTGAAATAATATTCTGTCTAAATAATTATTATTTTGATTACTTGTGCGCAATAGGCTAGTCTTCAAATTTTTACATTTCATAAAAGCTTTGCACACAAAACAAATGTTTGAAATAAAATTAGCTGCCATTAGCATTAGTTAGTAAATGTACGTTCGTGTTCTTAGTAAAATATTATATTTACCGAGACTACTATAATTTACAGCTAGATTTTTTTTTTCTTTCGAGACATAATTATTTCAAAACTAAAATCGTGTGTTTCGCTCGAATGCATTGTAATAATCTTGTAGATTCCTAAGAATATTCTCAGAGAAGCCATTAAGCTCCAGCTAGACTATCAACAATAGAAGACAACAAACTAAATGTCCTGTTTCCTTAATAAACAGCACTGCAAAAGAGTCATACAGCGTGATAGGTACCAGGGCTACAGCGAGGCGAGATGTTAGTCAAATGGCGCGCAATACGCGGCTTGGCTGAGAATAATTTCCTCAGCCATCACGGCTCGCGGCGAAGCGACAACTGAATAAAGTTTTGTACCGCGTTAATTGCCACCAGGGACTCAGCCGAATGGCACGTCTTTAATGAGACGGCTTCTTTAATGAAAATACTAAGGGAACAGGGTTGTCATTTTACTATTTACGAGAATCTGGCTTTGTAGACATGCAAATTGGAAAAGCTCAAATTCAGAGATCGTTAAGTTGCATAACGTGGGCTTTAAAGCCGTCCTTTGACGATTATTTTCGCTCTTTATGATGTTAGGAAACACAGCAATAGGGAATATGCACAGTGACCCCAAATAATACAAAATATTTTTAGTAGACTTTCTGAATTTCCCTGTCTTTACAAAAAGCAAATCCGCTATTGGCGGAAATAATCGTGACGTCAACTTACACTCTGACGTATTCTGTCAACAAGTTGTTTGTATGGTTTCTGGTAGATAATTATATTAATTCACGGTTTTTACATATTATTAAGTTATTTACCTGAATTAAAGTACTTATTCTATCTTTATGAAAAAAGATTTAACACAATGAAGCCGGTTTCGTCAAAGCGCAATCAGATAATCTTCCTAGATTAGACGTGTTCATGATGCCCACGTATTTCGCTACTAATTTAGATTTTACATTTGCTGAACTCAGAGGAGTAAAAGCTACGAGATACATAAGTTATATCACCTAAAACATAAACATTTTTATAGTTTAGTAAATGTAACAAACATAACCTAAACTATTCAGGAAATTTTAATGTTTTTGACAGATTGGAACGAAAATCATATAGAATTTCAGCAGTGTTATTGTTATTTCCACACACAGAAACGACACAATATTTTGTAATAAACTTTTCTGTGATTTTTCACAGTAATAAGTTTATTTCTTCAGTCACTTTTTTTAACTTTCAATTAGTTAATGAACGAAAAGCTCCGTTGAACTCGTGTAATCTGACGTCACAGAATGAGCGCGCCAAAATGGACACATTTAAATCGCACAAGAAATTATAATGATTTCAATTATTTTTTTTTTAGTTAAGTAAATGGATTATATTTCGGATGTGTTATGTTTATTTTAATAATGTAATAACTAGTAGTAACGTTAAAAAATGCAATAATATATTCCCTATTATATTATTTCTGTTAAAACCACAACACGAATTTAGATAAACAAAGGTCTGTTGAAATGTGCACGCGAAGGTAGGTCAGTTCGCATTTATAACGCTGTAAAAGGATATTGCATGCTGCTATTTTTTGCTAACATATGCGTAAAAAATGCTATTGTATTAAAATAGCCCTGCGCAAAAAAGGTTCGGCTTTGAGAGTGGAATACTAAAGTTAAAAGCCCAAAGTAAAAAACCGATATGGTTTGGTTACAGATATATTGTTTTAAACTCTTCAACAATGTAGCAATATTCGACCTGTTACTTGTTATGTCAATATTTATACAGTTTATAGTCCATTAATATCTTGACGAGAAATATTTCAGTTTTAAAGAAAACAACACAAAGAAGTCGTTCATATTTTTTACGAAATACAAAAACATCATTAAAATACAATTCATGTTTTGTTTTTATCTTGTCTCTGACAAGTAGGTATGAGATACAAAATAATTGTTTAATATAAGGTGAATAATAATGTATTACTTACTACATTTAAGTACTACCTTTATTTTATCATCACATTTTATTACCAATCTGGTTGGTGAGTAAATAAAAAATAAAGAAACAAAAGCCAACCGTGTTTAAATAATTTTCCTAAAAGTAAAATTTCGGGTTTGAAAACTTTAGTAGGTAATTACTAGACAAAGATAATTAAAACCGCAGCCCTATTCCAGCTTTAATATGCGTAATTCCGCAACAGCAGACGGTTCTCATGACTTCACAGCTACACGGCGAACATAAATTAGTAGGAGTTAACTTTTTATAACACGTCCGTAATAATTATACAGATTGCCATATAGATAATTGAAATCGCGTGAATAATCGACTAAGATGCGGCAACACACTGCCCGACACGTCATATCGCGTGCAACCGATCAAGTAGACAAAAAATAAATAAGTAATCGAAACATGACATGTGCTTCTCTGAACCGATCGGGTAAGATGTTTTTCATAAAAATGTCAACTCGATATAAGTGGCACGGTCGTTATGTCGGAAGGTAATTAACCTAAATGAAAAGGATATTTATATTATAAGCATAATACGGGAGTATTATGCTTATAATAGTCAAAATTGGCTACGGGATTAGAAAGAAGAAGCGTTCTTTGAAAGTAAATGGCACAGAAATGGTGTGAGCAAATACATGAATTGTAGTCAGTAAAAGTCTGACACTCTCCTTCCACTCAGAGCGGGAGATGTTATTTGATTTCCTGCCACGCAATAAAAGGAGGTTTTAGGGTATTTTCAACAGTAAAACAGTGAAAATCATCCAATTTTTCTATGAGATATAGTACAAAAAACATCGAGTCGGTATGAAGGTACTTTACTTAGCCAGGTAATACATAAGTTCAATTCTTAGTAAGCAACTTACTTAAAAAAAAAATATCTCAATTAAAATTGCCTCTTTGTTACGACATTGACATAAATCCCACAATAATATTATTGGACTTATCACGCCACTTATCACGCCGAATTAGAGGCGAAATAATATTCAAGAAACGCTTCTGAGAAATCGAACTTCAAAAGGTGGTTAGTACTAACTAGGTAAATACTGGGCTTTCTGTCAGAAACGGTAATGGGGATACTGAAAATATTAATCGATAATTTATATTTCCAGTAGATTACTAGGATCCCATACCATACTAGAACCATCTGTTTAGCCAATCTTCCTGTAAAGGCATAAAGTAAGCAACCCGGATTTATATTTATTGAAATTTTTAAGCTGTGAACTTTTCAAACTATTTGAAGCATTTTTCAAGGTATTTTCTTCAATGAGGCGATAAATTGTAAATCTTTTACATTTTTTGTACCTAATTAAAGATTAGTTTTCCATCGTATCGTATGTCGATCAAAACCCGGTTATTTCCTTCATGTGTAGAGGTAACCATTCTCCTTTTTCCAGTTTGTATAATATTCACAATGCCGCAAAGCTGAAACCGATATTTATCGTAATTATCTTAACACCTTTAGAAGGCAGCCTTATTAAACACTTTTATGCAAGAAAATATTTGATTTAAAAATCCAACCAGCAATTAATATTAATATAATTCAGTTTTAATCTTTTTCATTACAATTTAATCTTAATATAATTCAGTTTTAACATAATAATTTTAATATTTATCTTTAATTTTATTCCTGATTTCATTTTAAACATTGACATTAATTATACAAAACATTTAATTGTTAGCTATATTGTAAGTTGTGTTTGATTTAATTTTGTCTTCCATTCCATTTATTCATAAAATTACATGCATTATAACGACCTTATATTATTATTAACAAGAACACAAAATATATTATAATAGTTCCTATTTCAGCTGTGAAGCTTTATAACTTTGTTGTCGATGAAGTTACTAACAAAAAAAAACTCAGTTTTACTATAGCTAATGTAATAATGTAGTAAATTTAAAAACACGCATTTCCCTGTGTTATTTATAATACAATTATATTTATTTTTTACTAGGGTATTATGTATTCAGAGCAGTATGTAACTAAACGCGCGTAAAAGGATTAAGTACCTATAAATTGAGTATGCATCACACGATAGATTGTGGTGTACCATGTATTTGTGAAAAATATATCTGTAAATAAATTAAAATTTCAATTAGTCAACTTGACAAGCTTACAAATTCAAATTCTTTGTTCAAAACCCGATTGATAGACGTATAGTCAGCCACTAATTCGTTGAAGAAAGATGGAGTTAGTTGCGCTGTTAAAATCTTGGTTTCTTGATCAAATCTCCGATTATAATCTTAGATTTTATCGAGAAAACAAGATTTTTTACGCAAATCAATTTAACAAACTGGTTTATTCAATTTGAAAAGTTGGGTAGGTGCTAAAACGACTAGTCGAGCCTTATCTATGCTCATCTTAATTATTATGTTACAATTTTATTATTTAAAACAATCCTCATTATTTATACTGCTGGGATTATAATAAAACTTTAAACTATTCACACATTTACATATAAATTATAGTTTAAGGTTTGATTATGGCCGATGTTATGCGAATAATGCGATGATGAGTCATAAACGTACATTTAATCAACAGATGTTTTAAATTTTAGTAGAAGTGGTGTGAGACTTAAATTTCGCTAGCTATCTTATCTGTCATCGTGGTGTCAAATGATTACACAGTACTAGGGCACTATAAAATCAATGGTTCAAGCTTTGACGAAATTCCAATTAGCGCCGGCGTCTTGCATTTTTATTAAACTGTGTTTGGTCATTAGAGATAACATCTTTGCAAGCACAATTACTTAGGTAAATGTATTTGCTAATGCATTCGTATTTATCGTTATCCTAACCATCTATTAACGTAATGTAACGACTGGCACAACTCCATAATTTTATGTAAACCTCAACTCTTCCTAGCCCACAGTATTTATGGCCGATTTATGAATAAATCATATAATTTTATGTGTTTCGAATATTCTTCCCCCTTATCGCGTACTCTTATCATAAACTGATATCTAACTTACGGTGTGTATGGAGCATAAATCGATATACGACGTAATTTTATTTACAGTTACGCGCAGCAATAATTATGAACAGTTTACTGTGTACGGGCACAGCACTACGTTTATACATTTCCTGTGAAGGCACCTCGTGCGCATTCGACTCGTTTTCGTATAAAAAACCCGTTTACTCCGTTAATTTATAAATTGAACACTTAATTATATCTAGTTGGTCATTTACGCCCGCGGTCGGTGGGATAAAAACTAATAGCAGGTAGTTGTATTGATAATTATACATAATTTAGTCTAAATTGCTGTATAAAGCGGTCACTAGAACTGGAATCCACTGTATCCCACGATATCAATGATCGAATATCAACTTACGTAACGCCGTGATAACCCGACACACGTCAGATTTAATCATAATAATGCGTTTATTGATTGATGAATATGAGCAATACTAATGAATTGAGACATCAACAGGTTACGTAATGTAATTAGACGCCAACAAATGTTAGAGAATAGATTTTTTGCAATCAGATTTTTTTTGTGAAGGGGAGCGTTAATAAAATACTCATTAGTCAGCCATGGAGCCGTCCCGGGGCATTTAAACAATGTAGGCGTCGGCGTCGAGCCCGCGATTGGCCATTATACCATAAATCAGCGTTGACGCGCCACAGTAATTGGCTCGGTGACCGCGGCCCCGCGGCCCGCCGCTGCGTCCGACTAGATTGCCTCTCCGTTTGATGGACCCCTGGTACTGCACAATTTCGACACTAATGGCTATGCTCTTCTGCTGCCCTAGTCTAAACGATTGATTGATTTTAGTTTGCTACACACGATTGGTAATAATAACAGATCACTACACCGTATAGTAGGTGCGCGGCAAATAAGTTGAACCATTTCCTATGGTTACGCGTCGCAATTGAGATTCGAAAATCTGTTATTATTTATTACCAATCGTGTCTTTTACTTGCCATTTACCTATACTAAATATTGATGACAGAGACATATTTTAGTGTTTCGTACTGAAATTGCAATAAAAGAAAACTCTATTATTTACCCTTTATGGTACGACATCGTCTATCAGCTACTTATTTAGATTTTGTAAACACAAGTGATAAATTGTTCCTACTTACTTTGGTTTACAAATTGCATAAATTATATAAGCAATATAAGCATCCATATTTTATATAACTGTTTTTGAACAAATTACTACAAGCGTTGAAAATAACGGAATTTCCATAACAATGGATCTATGATCATTTCTCATGAATGTTGTATAAATTATGCGGTATCGGTAATACGGAATATTTAACCGACACTGTTTATATAAATAAATGTTTCTCAATAGCTTGACAGGGCCGTAAATGTTGAAAAAGTTTGTTTCGCCATCACATACTAGGTAGTATGTGATGGACTGAGAATGTAACACTATGCAATTCCTCTTGCTTCTCTCGGAGTCATTGAAGTTTGCTTTTTTATTTTTATTAAAAAAAAAAACGAAAAATTCCTGAAAGGTTCATCACTGGTTTCAAAGAGTTATTTTATGTAATTTATTCTCTATTTTTTCTTGGAATCTACGAGTACGTTTTACTATGATAGAGAGTAAGACATGTATAGTCAAAATAATAACACTATATCTATCAAACCTTGCTACAAGTTGACCCAATAAAGTTCTAATCAATTTCATAGCAGATAATTAAATTAACTATTTGTATTATTTATTTATACGTACTCAATGCGAGCACAGCAGCAATTGGCAACTATATCGTACCTATTTTATATTTACATCATTTTTCGCGTACAGTCACGGACTATCGTTAGTATTACCATAACATAAATTATACATTTCACATTACTGAACATGGTTCTGTTTTGAAATGTATAAATAATGTATTTTTCTGAAAGACTTGGATAGGTCAGTTATCTGTGGCGTATGTCTAAAGACTATGTATGTCTAAACTGGGACTTTTTGGCGGATCTTTTTCGACTTAAGTCCAATGGCTGTTCATTTAATTATTCGCAAATTGATTCCTAGTCGACATTGTGATGTTAAATTCATGTGGGTTTGTTTCCCAAGTGTCTGCATAACTGGATAATGTGTGGAATCATTGAAACAGACGCGATAAAATGGAGCTGAGAATTTTATGGTAGTGTTGACTGCCTCAGCCGAAAATATTGACTTGAATCATTTGCTGACAAATAAAAACATAAGAATGTATACATCAATACTATAATGGTAAACAAATTAACTATTCATACAAAGACATGGCTTAAAGGACTTAACATCCAAGGTAAGAACAATACTTAAAAAAAGACTTAACGGGCCGAGCAAATAGGTACCGGTACCTACTAGTGTGACTGCTATGCTAGTACATGCAAGTAGAAAGCATTAACAGGCTTTCACACAATGAGTGACGTTGACACATGACCATAAATTAGACATGAAAAGACGCCAACTTTCTTTAACAATCCATAGACTATCGCAACTAAGTTTTACACAACAGCAAGCAACGTCATTTTAAATGTTCAACAAAGAGACTTTATCTCAAAAAAGATTTCGCTACGTCAATAAAATGTGAGGGGGTTTTAATTTATGAGTTGTTAAATTGTTATTACTTTGACAAAAAGAAAACTTTTATCGAGTATGAATGTTAATTAATTGATTTCTTACGAGAGAAGACTGTGTTTTATTTATAATCAATGTGTATATATATTATATGTTTATTTGCTACGTAGGTAATTCATTTTATTGACTATAAATAACACTAATAAAGAATGCGTTAATAAAAGTAAAATACCTGAAGGTTGATGATGAGTGATTGATTATATTATTTATTGATTACATTGTACAGCGATACATGATATAATGAGTGGTTTTATCGATATCCGCTAAGTGGTAAACATGTCAGGATATAACAACTTCAGCAAAAATATTAGTGTTTCTTTTTTTCTTATCCTACTCGCTTTTGTTGTTTTTGAAACGACGTTTCATTTATGTCACGTTTGCCTCGTAAACCACGTTGGAAACTAATGTACGGAACCCAAACGTAAAACGAACATATAACACGCCTAGTATAAGTGCCGATAAATCTTCCGTTTTCAAAGTGACAGCTGGTAACTTGGCTCTTCCAAACATATTCACAGTTCACACCGAGTTATAAAGACTTCACTGTTATATCTACATGCATACTATAACTTACAAATTTTACGACAACATCCATTACAATAAATCGAGATAAACACAACGTATTCTGTGATTACATTTGTTCAGGCTAAAAAATAAGAACAACAGTTGAATATAAAACGCAAATAAGACTCCTAAAACAGTTATATTTGTGTTTTTATTCAGTTGGAATGGCTCCAACGACCGTCAAATCTATTTAGATGACGTCATGATATAACGTATCGTAAATTTCAGTGCTGTCTGAAATAAAACTGGCTGATTTCATCTCAAATGATAAAATTGTCGAGCGGAGTTTAAAAGAATGCTTCCAGTTCGCTCGTTGGTTTGGTAGTAATTTTCCGAAAGACGTTTAATAGTGGCACGGGCGCGGGCGAGTCGTGCCGGGTGACAAAAGCACTGCACTAACGGCGGTCCATTTGTCGGCGAGCACGGAAGGCGCCGCGTTCCCCTTTATTTCTGCTGCTCAGAGCACCGCTGTGCCCGATCGCAATATCCTGGAAGCCATGCAAATGGCGGTCCAACTACCGCGTGCTGCTCGTTTTTATGCTCGCCTGGTACAAACTGCTTTTGTTTGCAATGGTTTCATAAATTCGGACTTAACTTTTTACTACGCTGAGGGTCATTCAATTAACCTAATAGGATATCGAATGAGTTTCGTACCTACAGGTGTTTATTTTTTCACTGAATGTCGTTGACTTTACTGTTGGCGGTAAGCTGATGCAATCTTACTGCTGTAGAAAAAATACAGTGATTAATCAAATGATAACTAAAGGCACATTGGCGGTGCACTTTAGAAGACATGATTTAAAACATTTCCACCTTTCGCTACCAGCGCAACATTCACTAATTGTATTATTTTATCTGTTGCAGGTAAGACAGAACTGGCCGAGCAGGTGAGAGTTTTATTCTCTTTGCGGTTCGCGGGCGACATGTGTGAACTTTATTATGGCCGCCTTTATTGTCCTCGGACAAACGACGCGCGAGCCGACCACATTCCGCCGGTCGCCCTCGCCACACTCGCCGCTCCCGCCACCCTCTCACTGAAACCTCCAAATCACCAGCTCATAGACGTACAGTAAACTAGTCGCGCTTGTTTGATGAGCTAGAAACATTCGCAAACAGTTATAAAAACAACACAAAAATGTAGTTTTCATGAGTATGCGACAAGCGACATACTTATTTACAAGTACTTATGTTATCGCAAAGCAAATTTACACGCTTGAGCAACGGTTCCGCGGCAGTAAATTTATTATAAATTACGAGCTGTGGTGTAAAAAAGTTATACCGTCTCATTGTTTGCGGAGTCGACGATGCGTGTGAACTTTAATGTCCGCGCCATTGTCGCGCTCCAGGCTCGCTAAACGACTTACATCAGCTCCATTCAGCTGAACACAGCCGCGCATTAGGCAGCATTAAAGCTGACTTAGCGCATTAGCACTCATAACAATAACGGCCGGCTGGGGCGAATTACTATTTATTGCTGCTATTTTGAACGACATTAAATTACAGCCGGGACTGGGCGACGTGAGATACATCCTTATCTCGGACGTTATTGCCGCTTTGACCTATTCGACGCGGCTAATAGCCGGCACCAATTGTTTGTAAGTGTGCTGACTACGAGGAGGTGGAGACGGAGACCTCGCTGGAGCGCTGGCGGTGCGTAATGACCGCAGATACAGATCTGTGATTTCATCGTCCCAGTATGAACACGAGGCGATAAACCCAAAGTAAACCGTTGATAGCTGATTGATTCATTTTAGTGTAGATAAAGTCACGTTGTGAGGCGACAGGGTTTATTGCCCAACGTTTTATTGTCTCGTCGAGGATATAAAGAGGTCGTACGCCGTAGGTACGGCCGGGACAAGCCGACAACGTTCTCTCGTCTAATGATTTTTACAATATTTATTGTACTCTAATTTAAAATAAAATATTTTTGTGGTAGATGGATCGCTTTATGCGAATGATAAAAGCTAAATTTATTGTCTCTTTTTATGTCGGACGGTCTGTGAAGATAAATATTCAATTTGCTGCGATAATATTTCTGAGAAACGAGTCTGCAGTGCAGTTTGATTAAACGAGGTACTAAAATAAATACGAGGTGGTAATTTGGTTAGAGAGAAGTCGGACATTTGCATTGCAACTCGTCCAGGAAATTGCTATCGGAGCCGCGTGGCTGGGTGGCTACTCGCCGGTGGATTAAGTACTCTCTAATTATCAGCCACCGTGACGGTAACTGCCCACTTCCATCCTGCGGGACATTCATTAACGTCACGTTTATACTTATTTATTGCACAAACCTTTACACGGTAAACAAAAAGTCATTTACAAGGTTGAGCATTACATAATGTAGCTGTCAACGAATACGACTGTTCTGCAAATTGTAATAACGGTAAACGCGATAAAACCCGATAACGTCTTGAATGAAAACGTAGTTACAAAACGCAATTAGTTAAATCAGAACAGATAACATCCATCTGATCTATTAGTTTGGAGTTATCTCATGAAAACATCAGAGTGCGAGCCTTCAAGAGCGAGTGCTATTATTTCTTGAATTCATGTTTTAGCTTTGCGGTGGTCCGACTCGGTCGAACGGAAAAATAAATCATTATTTCTACTACATTCCGTTTCGCTTTTGTTTTCTATACACCGCAACATTATGTTCTATTTGAAGAGCTGTAAGACGGTAACAGTAAAATACAGCGAGAAAAGAAAATTAAGTATAGATACACTGTGTGTTATAGTATAGATATAGTAGACCGAGGCGAATCGGATCACTTTTTCTTTGAGGGTGAGAAAATCATACTAAATTGACATATAATGATATTTTTATTGATTAAAACGTAAGAAGTACAAATCAGCTATGAAATAAACATTTAAAAACTTAAATCAGACTTATATTTTCTTAGTCAGCTACTAAAAACTAAAAAAAGAAAAATATCCGATTCGCCCCTATCGTCGGGGTGAATCGGATCATACACAATATATAACAAAATTATAAGTTTCTTAACATTATAGCTTTGGGATTAGTACAAAAATAATAACGAGATCAATTTGAAACATCGGCCAAAGAAACTCTTCTCTGTAAGCTCGTGAACGGTACTTCAAAAATCTCAGCAGCCTTACGTATGGTCAGTTCTTTGTTCTGGACCTTATTAACAGCCTCTTTCATTTTTTCTTGAGACCAATCTCCAGCATTAGTCTTTCTTTTGTACGTGCGAACCATCTACAAATGAATAAATACGAATTAGTAACCTCAGACATGTAATAAATTAGTTTAAAAGCGTGATTCGATTGACCCCTGACGACATGATCCGATTAGCCCCATAATCAAGACCTTAGAAATATATATTTTATACGTTTACCTCTAACATTATACGTAAAAGCGAATTAGTTCTCTAATATAGACACCTTGCTTAGCAATATACAACAATATAGTTGATTTTTAACACAAATCCGTAGTATGACACAAGTAAATCGTAAGTACATACCTTAGATTCCCGCCAAAAATACGACATGCACAAACAACTGACTTGCTTATGAGTGGCTTCGACACTCATTCACAAGCGTGATCGAAATACTGCCTATGGCGGAAGATGCGGGGTGAGGGGAGAGACGCAAAACGACGATTAAGTGCGTTCTATGTAAATGCAGTTTTTGAATTATCAGCAAATTTCTTATTTTGATCCGATTCGCCCCGTGATCCGATTCGCCTCGGTCTACCCTATACTGGGTATGTGAAACAGAATTGCTATTCAATTATTCATCTGAAATAATATGTAGCATAAACTACATATTTATTATTGTATTATTTGGTATTGTATGTATTCCAATCACTATTATTTACGATGTCAGTACACTGACAGCCCTAAATCTATCTCTTTTCGTTCAGTCTATCCAAAGGTTGTCTGTAAGAGATTGCCCTGTGCGATTAGACCGCCCGTTGTACATTTATTTTTTTAAATGTTTGTACTGTATTTTATGAGGTGTACAACAGTAAGTATATACTTTTATACAACTGGAATTGTTTGTTTGTAGATGTTAATCTCTGGAAGGTTTGATTCGATCATGAAAATTCTTTCACGCAAAGAAAAATCGAACAGTCACGGAGTAATTTCGGTACTTTTATTCCTAAAAATCCTTAGTCCCTGGTACAGAGGGATAAACAGAATAGGTATCAAATTCGGAAAGTTAGTTAAGTAAGTCCTCATCATTATCCTATTTTGGATTCTTTTAATGATGTAGGTACATACGTACATACTTATTTCGGTTACAAGTATTAGTTACTACTTTATGGTTGCGAGTAGAATCTACCACATTGTACATTAATTTTTAACTCAACGAATGAGTGGTAGAGCATGCCTTGTTGAAACTTATATGAATATTAACATACGTAAATAAATAAATGAAACTGCGGGCAAGTGACATAAAATATTTACATTGATAATGATTGTTACGTCTACGTTTTTGTTACTAATCGCAATTATCATATTATCACTACAATTAACGCTAAATATTTGCATAACAATGTTCTGATTAACACTATTTGTTAACTAGGTCATGTATGTATGGTACCGTGTGTTTATTTATTTACAAGGTCAATAGTGTTATAATGTTACCATAAACAATAATTTTATTATGTATATTTTAGCTACCTATTTATTATCTTCTCACGACGATAAATGATATAATAAAAACCTCATTAATCACTGAAAAAAGCTAAATTTGCGTAGAATACACCACCAGGGACTCGGGACATCATTTCTCGGTCAAGGCCTGTCCTATTTTTCCTTCGCATAGAACCTACACAAAGTTTTTTACTGTCTGCTCCCAGGATACAATGTGCATAGTAAATGTTTTATGATCCAGCCAACAGCCCAGCACTAAAACAACAATGTACCTACAACCGATAAAACATTTATAATAGTGGTTTTAAATTTTTAACGTAATTTGCGAGCTGCGAACCGTTTATGCTGTCCTAGTATTGCAGCGCGGACTTATTGCAGTGTAGTGATGTAATTCACTTTGCCTACCTACCAGGTGTTTGTTTTCTATGACTTTTTCCATGGTTCCACGGTAAAACGGCTATTAGCGTGAGTGCACATGAGTAGCACGTTTTAATTATTTAATGAAGGCGGAGCGCGGCGTCGAGCGCGCCACATGGCCGCGCGGCCAGCGCCCGCGGCCCCGCCAAATGTGCTTCTAATTACACAGCCCTACTTTTAACTAATAACTCGCTAGTGGGTACAAATCGTTCGCTTTATTTCAGTAACCACATACATTACGACTAGCCCACGGTTAATTCACTGCTATACAACATTATTTTATTATTTAAACGTAAATTACTCCACGCAATTACTTTGTCTGTTTTACTAAGTGGATTAAAACATAATTTTTGTTTTTTCCAGTATTCTCATCTGAATACTCTGAATCGGGGCAGGCCGACTTTGAAGTTTTATCTCTGTATATAAATTGTATTAGTTAAATTTTCTTAACTTTGACAACGTAACCGTTTCTACAAATTGAAGTTTCTTCGAAGATTCTTTGTGAAATTAATAAAGTTTTAATTGAATCTGTTGAAAAGCAATTTTCGGTAGATGTCAACTCCGATATGTTTTGGCTGTTTAAGACAGCTTACCATTTATATCATAACAATAGTTGGCTTCTTATAGCAATTGGTCATTCGGTCTCTTGTGACATGTCCACAATTCCTTTGTCCGTGAGACAGAAATTCTCATTATTCTCACTTCTCAGAGCTTTGCGATCCGTCATGATGGCTATCTCAGCTTAGACTTTCAGGCGAGGATTTCTTGCTAAAAAACAAAAAAAGTTGTCGTAATTTCTTTGAAAACCTTTATATTATATGAAGGTATTTGTAACAAGACACTATTAGTTATTATCGCTGCTGTAGGTAATAAAGCAAGTTAGCAGCGCATTGAATCCCGCCACGAGTGACGCGAACGTCGGTAAATCAGAGTTAACGCTTTCTTTGCTCCGGCGGATTTATGGCGGAAGGCTCGACACCTCGCTCGTGTATCTTCCGTAGCTTCATGCTCCCCTGGTACTACTGGTGCGCATCTGTGAACCACGCTGGCAGCGGTCGACAGTTACAATCGCTGTTTACGTTGAATTTTATTTCAATAAACTCAGATTCGACTCGAGAGATAAAATAAACAGCGCTGATGTTTATAATACTTCATGTCTGTTTATAAAAACACACCTATCTTTTTATCGCAGCAAATTCCTCGAGCAAAATAAAAACGCTTTGAATATGACAGGAATAAATGAGATGTCTTGTACTTGAAATAGTGCGACGATAGTAAAAGCAATCGATCACAGGAACTCGCACGAATTGCAACATTTATATAGATCCGTCCCGAGCTTTCCCACTTTTATCCCGGCGGGAGATTTATATTCACGCGCGACACCTCTATGCCCTTTGAAGTTGTTAGATGGGGGAAATAAATTCTTACCGCGCTCCGTCGTTGTTTTTAATTAAAACGCCATAAAGTTTAATATTTTATTATGTTTAGAACAGAAATGATAATTACCAAGAAAATAATGTTTATCTAACAAACACATCGTAATAAATCAGGAGGGTAAACACATAAAAGACGGTGTAAATGTTAAAAGCCATTACCGGAAGCCATTGTCCGAGTGGTGAGTCAGGGCTCGAGTGTGATCTCCACTTAATCCGGTGTACGCGGATAACAACGCTAACAATGTGATAAAGCGGCTCCGGACACGTCGCACTCGCTCGCAATAACTATAAACTATCAACCGCAAACGTCTGCCATCTTGTACCCGGAGTCGATGAAATATCCACCTCTCCCTCACACCTTCAGGGAAGGCTGGAGAGCTGTCTCCCTCCGCCACCCTCAGGGCTCGAGCACACGAGCGTCATAAACGCAGCGTCATCTTACTACTTGAAAATTCACATCTCGTACACAGATTTTCATTGGAATAGTAAAAACAAATAAATGAAACGGATATATTATTCGGTTTAATTCACAAACTTTTTGGATTTTCCACGTGTTGGCAGTAAATATTTCAGTTTATTTTTGCTACATGTTTTTCATCCGCTTTCCTGTTGCATTCCAGCTTTATTTCCTGCTCGGTATGTTGCGGAGTTCTGTGTTGCTAGCTGCACGTTTGGCGAGCTGAATATCTGCTCAGTTTCGTATTCTCCTGGTATTGGAGTTTAAATTACACGAATTAATCCAGTCGGGTACTTCGCCTTCCCTCGGGATGAATGTGTTTACGGACCCCATCTCGCATGATATTTTTCTTACGAGACCGTTTGAAACAGTCGTTTTCTTTTAGATTAAATCTAAGTATGTGTTTGTATTTGTTACGGGTTTGAAAAAAGACTATCCTTCCTGCGAAACTACTATTTCTACTATTGTAAACAAGTTTTGGTTTGATGTATTTTATAAAACAATGAAAACGTTTTCAATATTGAGAGTTGGGACGTAAATGTTTCGTGTTTACTATTTTAGGAATTGCTGTCACTGTTTCAGGAATTCCAATAAATAGGTGGATATATATTTACATTATTCTATTATTTTTGGACTAGTACTAGAGAGACTACTTATTAATCCATCGGTATTTTTACCAAACAATGAATTAGATTACTTATTTGTCATTGTGCCTATATGTATTGTATCGAATCGAGTATCGCAAAGAAATGTTTTAGTGATTCAATGGTTGAATTAGTATGGCGATCACAGAGCACTTTCTCAATGGCGCGATGTCGCATGAATTATTGATGTAGGGTGGAGTAGCGAGGCAGGCAGACGCGGCCAAACGCGACATCTCCGCACACCATTTTATTGTTATAAATTATTCTTTTCTTTCCGACCGCTACATCTCACAATTCACTGACTTTATTGCCTCTCATCACATTCAATACCTATACGCCGTAAATTTTGTTGCGCTAATTTGTTCGTAAGTCCCTAATTGTAATGTTTAATAATGTTTATCCTAGCTATAAAACATTTAATTGAAATCTTGCCAACAGATGAATAAAACGCGTATTAAAATTTGACTTCAAAGTTGTTTCCTTTGAACAATAAAACGCAGAAAAAATCTCAATAAACGTGTAATTAAGTTCCATTATTAAAATAACAGTTATGTGGCAAGGGAATGTAATTTGAACTTCGCTTTGCATCGTTTGTTATGAGGTTTATTATAAGTGGAAGTAAAATGATATGCATTATTTAAATTAAGATTTCAAATCGCTCAACGAGGCTTTCCGGCGAGGGGGTATGTTTGAGCGGCGCGTCCGTCACGTCAACAGGTTCTCAAACTGTTAATCAATTACACACACCGTTGGTTCGCGCGCTTTTTCCTCGGCGTAATGGATACCGCTGTCCGCAACACACGTACCGGTAATAAGTACGTAGCCATGTATGTACACAACGAGTCGGTTGGGTTCACGCACGAATGCCTCGCCGAGTGCGAGGGTAAGCTGAGCGCCTGAGCGGCCGACTTGACTAGAGCTACACGCTGTTGTGCTCGTGTGCGGTTGGCTGTTTTTTATTCGTGCATGTGTGGCGGCTTTATACTGGTTGCGGGCTCGCGGGGCGACTGGGCGAGGATGGCATCGCGGCGCGTCGCGTGTGTGCCACTGCTATTTTTCGAGAGCCCCGCTTGCGTGTACGGTGTCGTTTTTGCGCTCTCTTTGTTTTATTGTTTTCCTTTGCGACTACAAAAATGAGCGGTGCCGTCGTTATTGTTCACTCGGCTCTTGTCTTGTACTGCCGTTTCGAACGATTTCTTGAAGCCGGTGCGGTTGCATTATAATGGCATTATTAAACGCTGTAATAGACTACAGTTTTTGCCTTGTTAACGCTCTATTCATGTCTACTTTTTGTTCGGTTTGAAGACAACTAGACATAAAAGTTAATAGTTTGCTATTGTAGATTGGTAAAAAAAATTGACACGGTAACTGATTTAAAAAGGCCAATTTAAACAATAGAAGTTTTAAGATACGGCTATCGGGAAAGCTCGGGGCCTCTCATTTACATAAGGACGTAGAGTTTAACGTCCGCGGCCCAAATAAAGACGGAACGTAATTTGCATATGCAAATATCTTGTCGTTTTCATGCAAATACTTACTTGGTGTATTACAGACGGCTTAATGGTACTTACACAGCCTCTAAGATCCCCTGGGCGCTTGGAAAACAACGAACACTTGCTCTATTTGTTCCTGATACAATAAAACGAGACAGATATTTCATTTACACGCTGTTTTAAGATGAAAGTCGTTTTGCGTCAACCCTCACAAAGTTTTCGAACGATATAGCTTTTTCAGAATTTCCTAATGGTAACGTAATAGGATGTCTGTGTGTTGAACGCTGTGTTATTCTTATGTGTTTGTATTGTACTACAATCAAAAAGCTTTTGTGGCTGCAAACAGGTTTTCTGTCTGAGGCATCCGAAATGTCAATCATCCTATTGAGTCGAGATATATTTTTTGCGTCGGAGCTCATCTTGTTCGAGCGATGATAATAACACTTCTCGAGTACCTAATTGTGGTGTCATTACCTTTTAAGCAACTTGTTGTATTAGCATAAACACTTACCGTTGCTTATAATGACATTTGTTAATGTTAAACTACATTTATTCTGAAATTAACAGTTGGATGGTTACGTCGTGTTTCACGTGTGCAATTTGTTTAAAACTTGTGTTTACAGGATCTCGCTTCCAGTTTGCAGTGTATTATATAAACATCTGTTAACATTGTAGAGATGAATGATGCTCAGATCTCTTCTTTATGTAAACAAGTTTGAATTCTTGTTTTATTTGTACATATGTGTAGGAATTGTTTGCTACTGTCATTTATGTATTACCACTATAGAGATAATTATTTATTCACGATGATGCGACAAATCGCTGCGTATGCTAGAATAAAATCAGCCTCGCTTTAATGACAGGCGGGACAGTTAGATTGATTTTCAATTACATTGTAATGCGGTTCTTTCGCATTCCGTATTCCATTGTTTCGTTTGCAATGCAGCATTTGTCTTTAAAAATTAAATAGTATTTCGCTTATGGTTTTTTGCATAATAGTATTTATTGCAGTTGTCATATATTTGACTTGACTAAGATTAACAATAGGAAAACGGTACAATACAACAAAGGCAAAACTTTGTAAGTCAAACGTTTCTATGCAAACACTATACGAACATTAGGCAACACGGAAGAAACGACACACGTTAAAAGAGAAGTGCATTCAAATCGTTTAGTTGTATGGAATTATTCTGTGTCGATGTAGACAATAAAATGTCCGTGTCGGTCTCTCAGCCGCAGCCTCTGCCGATAACATCTCCTCTCGCTATACAAATAGCGCTATTAACCTTAACACCGCTAAACGCGACATGTTGAGGAACGCTGGCCTCGCTGTCTCACTCACACGCACAAAAAAAACATGCTTTCTCGCTCTCACGTGAGTACTAGGAGCGTCGCGTGTTTTAAAATAAAGGGCGAGATGAATTAAACTGATAAGTGAAGTGTTCGAGAGCATACGTGACATAATGTGTGGTAATTGATAAAATAAACATTAGCTTTGAGCACTAGTGCCACTAGTTTATGAGATACGATCATTTCGTGAAGGTTTTGTTTTATGTCAATGTGACACTGACAAGCTGCGTTCTGTTTATTGAGTACGCCATCGCCAGTCGATTGAAAGAAATATTACTTACTTGTATTCATGAGAACTTAGTACAAATATTTTTTGATAAACACGAAACTTATTTGTTAGAGATTCGAGACCTTATAAATATTTACATTTATTATGGGAACTTGTCTATTTTATGTTTTAGTAAGTTTCTGTTTTAATTTAGGCTCTGTTTACGAAAGTTTGAGAAATATCTTCAAAGAAAATTGTTTTCTTTGTTCATTTTCTTGATAATGTCTAATTTTATTTATTCTCGTTCATAGGCATTTATTTTTTTGGTTTAGTTACGAACTTTGAAACAAAATTTAGATGTAATTCTTTAAGTTATTTTATATTCAAAGTGATTTAAATTCATATTTAAAGCAGTTTGATTACAGAATAACAAAACGATTTTACAATGTGATAATCCCGTAATTAATTCGATTTCTATTAAAATTATTTAGCAGTGCTTCATCACATTAGCCACTAGGTACAGATAAATATAATTTTGTAGAACTATTTGATAGGTACTAATTTTCTAACGTTGAATAAAAGTCGGTAATAAATAAAAACAACAGCAGAAGTACCTAGATGCTTCAATATATCCCTTACACTATTATTATGTTGTCACAATAAACCTGCCATTTTGTTGCATCATGACCCTTTCAATTTCTAACCGATCTACCAGGATGGCAGCGGTCAGAGGAGCTATCAGTAGTCTCCTGCAGAGTTTATAATGGACGTTTAATTACCGACTGTTTCGTAGCATAAGCTATCGTTCACGGATCTCGCTGAATTCTGTATACCAGTAGGTACGGCGTAAATAGTACAGTTACTATGAATGAACCTATAAATACTTAACTTAGTAGCTACCTAAAACTGTCACACTGTGGGTGGACGTTTACAATGGAACTTGTTACAAAATAAGCGTTAACGTAACTAGTATTTCACATAATTTATTGAATCGATTCATTTCATCAGAACAATTTTTGATACACGTAATTGTGATTCTAATATAATCCTCTGAATATTCAAAACAACAAAGCAATACCAGCATATTAAATAAATAAACTTAATTTATAAACCAACCGAACTGTCAGCAGTGTCAGCATTTCAATGCAAGCCCTGATTTAAAATACTTATGAACAAACACCCCAAATTGGGGAAGCTAATGCAATACAAATTATGCATGGGGTAGCTGCGGGCAATGTGAGCATATGCCGGTAATTCCGGCGCGCGCCATCGACGCTCAGCGCGCGTCATATCAAAGGGTTCTCTCGATTTAATCACAATTTGATTAGATTGGAATTGATGCTTAATGAGCTTTGTGTGCGTTCGCAGCGAACCTAATTGCCTTGACTGATGTTTGAGATACGATTACTCACTAACACTAATTCCTCCATCATGTTGAAGTGCGCCCTTCATAATTTAGTTAAGATCAACATAAACTCAATATTGTATTAGTACCGCAACACGTTAACAAGAAAATAGTGTTATTTCAAAAATATTTTCCAATTTCATCCGAGCATTTTGCTCCGAATCTCGCTTGCTCGTAAAAGCTGCACAAGAAAAAATTAGAGATGTCATGGCCGCTTTCTTTGCGCGACTACGGTCATAATTTCATTTTCTTCGTCGGGGTAACATGAGGCAACGGAGCTCATTTCATAAACCCATAATGCGGTCGCTGCATCCTTCTCGCGCTCCCCGTGAGCGAGCAGGAGAGGCAGAGTTATAAAAGTGTTCCCGTCGAAGTTTGAGCTCTACGACGCTCTGTGTAGACACAGTTTTCGGTTAGATAAGTTGGCGGGTGATGTCTTCCGCCCTCGACAAACAGCACACTACATAAGTAGAAGTTTTCTGCTTCATTTATTAGCAGGCGAATGTCGACGTGGAGCCAATAAACCGGCGTGCTCGCTGCTCGCTGCTCGCCACCCTCTCCAGACGATTTATGAGTGAAACTCCTACTAATTCCACTAACAGCGCTCCCCCAATTTGAATGTTAATTTTTAACAATTTAAGACTGTTTAGTGACTTTGTTATGAGTTGAGGCGCGTCTGGTGAATTCGTAATATCGTCTGTAGCTCATTCATTTCAGATTTGCGCTCGAATGGCAGCTGTAAAGGTGACGTTGTGATGCCGTTTTACGATTATTGTGTACTGTAAGCACCCGTGTAATGTGAATTAATGGGCCTCTAACAAATCCGGTCTTGTCGCAGCGCTATTCAACGTTTTTTTCTTCACCAAAAAGATATAAAACAAGAATTCGCAGAATAAAACCCAAACCAATACTCCTTTTGTGAATACAAATATCTTCTTTATCAATTACTGAACAAGAATTACGTTTTATTGTAGTACTTTATTCATTCCAGGTAAGTTCGCGGGTTCCCATTGGCAATTCGGAGGGTCTTCCAATCATGGGTAATTTGCCTCGCACGTATCGGTAAGTGAAAAAAAAAATTGTATGACAGCGAGAAATGAATATTTGAATGTATTCATTCATATTAATATTCATAAAGCATTAAGTATAAGGTTGGCTTTGCATAATTAGTGTTTTCAGTAACCTTTGAAAGAGAAGGCGAGTGATTATGCAAAATGATGGATTATATGCCTAGCTGCCATCAGGCGTCATTAAGCGAATGTGAGAAGAATATGTCAGAGACACATTATTATAAATATATAATCTGTATGTTACAATTTTACGTGAGACTGTTCGTAAGTAACCTACTTAGAAATTTCATTCGCCTCATGTATTTTTTCCAAGGTGAAACGTTCAAGGATTGTCACGGAATTTTCCTTAGCTAGTACATTTCTTTGAACTTATCACAATTTGGCTTAGAAATACAAAAAGCTTAAGAACATAATACCAAGTAACATTTATAGAAAAAGGAAAGTAAGAACTAAGAAGTCTTTCGTTGTGCTTAGAGTACCGTTTCATTGTTATTAAATAAGCCTATCCCTACTTAATGATTTGAGACGAGAAAGTAGTTTAATATACTTGTTTTTCTTATAAAGAAGATAAAATAGTGAGTTTAAGCACTGAGAAACGTTAATAAGGCTTTCAGAGGACGTTAACATAGCCACAGTACCGACTGAAGTCCCCATAAACCTTACTTGGCGATCAAAAACAAATAAACCCGTAAAACAGATAGGTGACACGTTTAAAAGCCGCCGTTACCCGAGGTCCATAGCTCAGTGACTCCCAGGAGCCTACGTTCCAAGTTATTGCTCAGTAATTGTCTCCATTGCCCCAACTCCTCCTCTAGTTCCGTTCATTAAATAATTAATTTGGATTGAGGTAAACCATGTCAATACCACTAGCTAGTCTACCAACAGGTATATTGTAACCTGAGCAAATACCCAAATCCGGCGCGAGACTGCTATATTATTTACCCGAGGGTAAATTCCCTCCTTTGATCTCCCTCCCCGACATTTTCTTATGCCCTCCGCTTTAATTATTTTGCCTTTGAGCCTCCCTCCGCGCTCGTGGAGTGAATTTTAAGAGGCTGTCACAAAATGGACTCTTAATTACGAGTCGACCAAGTTTTATTTGTAATAATTAATAAGTTTCCTTTAATGTGATATTACGAATGTTATTGCGTTAAATAAATGATCAGTGAAGTGGTTTTAACTGTCCCTACAAAGCTCTGTTTCTCTCTGAATAGAAGAAATTTAATTTAGATTAGATAGAAACCTGCCCAATCACAGCGCTTACTTTTGATTTGCTAGTCACCTAGAAGGTACTCTTTCGGACTCTGTCAAACTAAGCTAAATTGAAAATCAATATCGATATATGTGCTAAGAAATGTGAACCTCATTTTCTTCATGGTACATGATTTAAAATGATTACAAGGTAAAAATTCAACGCCATTGTGTTTCAGTCATTATAACATAAAAGTCGACATTACAAGTATTTTCCAACGGTCGACACCCTGTATTCATTTATCGGTCAAAGCATTTTATTTTTCGTTTCAGAACTTGGCAATTTTGCTGACACTTTCAACACCCTTGTCTATTTGCTGGGATATTTATTTTATTCCCCAAAACATTTGTAAATAACTTGATTCTCTCACATATGAGAAAGAAAATGAGATTGGAACCCTATTTCGTTACATTTGTTGTCCTTGTTTGACCTCATTCAATAATAATGCTGTTTTAGAGAAAGGACAACCGTTTGATGTCACTTCAATCTGTCGTACAAGAGCCTTCGCTTCATTCGATATTCGAGACAAGAGACACATAAAAACAGGAGTTAGTAGACTATCAACACAATTTAGAAGTGACGAAAAAATGTTACGATATTCTTGTAGCGTAAAATAGAGCAATAAATAAAGCCAGAGTCATTCATTATAGACTTCATGCGGTGTATAGTTTCTTTTCTCAAATACGTAGTTTGTATCGTCAAGCTCAAGATATAGGAGATGACAGAGAATAATTTTATTGAGGAAGTTACCTCAGGTCGGTCGTTAAACGCCGACTGTGGCGATCAAGTTAATCCATTACGGTTTTATATTGTCGTAAATGTTTCATGACTGCCGTCAACTGTTAAAAGTTTATTTGCCATAATTACAAAATTAAAATTCTCAATTGACTTGGAAAGTTTTAAATTTTAAAATTAAACCGAAGAACGGTTTGGGAATATTATAATTGAATAGTAGTGTTCTGATTTGATCGAGAGTTCAATTAACTTTGATTGAAGAAGATAAACGAAATATCATATTTGAGTAACCGAGTTTGATATATTAATGTTCATTAATCCGTAGAGAGATCGTAATAAAAATATCTAGCTTTATCTGAGTTATTTTGAACGAATCTCTTGTGTTTACATGCTTTCAACAAAGACGCACAATAACTTTCACCCGGGAGATAAAATGTGGCTCTTCTTGACAATATTAAGTCGCAGTCATATCAGACTGTGATCACATTTACATTACTCGCTCTTTGTCTCTGTGGTAGATTGAAGTTAATTAATTTCAATGAGATTTAATCCGGCAATAATCTGGTTACCAAACTGACCAAATTGTTGTTTAATACGCTCTGTCCACTTGTATTAAACAGAGCATAACGTTATTCCAAATATAAGCTCTGTTAATAACAGCATAATGTAGGTATGTAAACAGAAAATCTAATTAATTAAATGGCGTGAGTAGTATATTAACGTGAACGGTGAAAGTAATAAGTGAATATCAGGCGAACTACTAGGAGAACATTATCGTGTCGAAAGTGTGGCGTGTGGGAAGTTTGCGTGCGAATTAGCCGGTAACAACACGGGAGGGCGCGTTAATCCTGTTATCGGCTAGGTATCCGTAACTCGGGCCGGGGCCGTGGTCGACACTACAACTTTTACCAGCCACAGCTTCTCTCTCATCCCCTTACACACTTGATTGTTCTTCTTTGTAGTAAGCGTATGGTTAGTTGTTTTGTTAGCACACTGGAATTTCAAGCTGAAACTTCCTAGCTTTTTCTTCAGTTTTATTGTTTTACTGCAGAACTTGTAGTAGACTTGTACTTTGTAAGTAAACGTTACAAGTTCCGTGTTGAAATTTTAGGACATCCTAAAATTTTCATGATTCTACTTTTTACATAAAATCTATAGAAGCTACTAGATAAATCAAATTTTTCACTGAGTTCCAGTGGAAGCAATTTGTTTTTATACAGTAAGCAGCGGAACAAAGGAAAGCTCGGAAAACCTTGTTAACTTTTTAAAGCATTCGTTGGCTTCTCATGCATTATTCAGAACAGCCGGTGGGTATACACACGCATCCGTATGATGTTGTGTGTTTGTCACGGCCGCGTACATGTGTCCGCCAGTACCAGGATAACATCGCCGGTAGCGGGCCGCTCGCTACCCTCCTCACAATTGACATTTCGCAAAGAGCCAACCCTTTTGTTGCTCGGATGAAATGTGAATTTCAATGAAAACGAGGTTAAAATTGCTCGGCCCCGACATAGCCGTGAGCCGTAAAAAAGAGATTTCATTACGGTCCATTGTTGCGTTATGATTTTCACGTTCCATTTTATTTTTAAGAATTGCTAAAGTACAAACACTTTTTCATGCTGTTTAACGTTTGTATTACAGTGTAGCGTCTCGAAAAGCTTTTAGAACGCTTTGTCGGGAGGGCAATTAACTCGGAGGGCTGTTATTGTGTTTTTCGCTTGCTTTTACTCAATTAAAAATAATTTGAAATAATAGCAACGGCACAAAGACAAGAGCGAGACGCGGCTGGAATAATTTAAGCTCCAGCCTCACCCCCACGAAGTTAGCATCTTGTTTCATTAACGTGCCGAGTGTCTCGAGTAATATTTATATGACTCGCAGATCATGAATATTTACTTATTTATACTGTGGTTTAAAAAAGTCTAATTTTGACAGAGGTTCTCTCGCTGTTAATAAAATATGACTGTTTTGCACTCAAACAAAACAGGTATTATGTGTTGAATAAGACACACAGCATTGTTAGAAGAAGAAGCTGATGTAAACCTGCCTTAAATTACTTATTTATGGTTAAAAACTTACCAAATTGTCCATGGTTTTATACCTGTCTCGCTCTTTCACCAGCGTGCGTCCTGTTTCCTCTAGAAAAGGATGCCTGACACGGAGCTGTCAATGTCATAGAGTCTTCAACTCACCAGCAAGAGACTTGCTGTAATGCTGTGTGTCTTATTCAACACATAATACCTGTTTTGTTTGAGTGCAAAACAGTCATATTATGTGCTTTTCTAAGACACACAGCATTGTTAGAAGACCTGTTTGGTATCTGCTGGTGGTAAACACAAACGCTATGATGAATTAATTATAATACTGTTCTGGAACATAGATTAATCAATTTTATTATACTTACTATATACAAGCAAAATTGTAACATAAGTAACACTTCTTGTTGGTGACTTCTTCGTGTATCAACTACTTAAACAATAGAGATACATGAAAATAACTGTTAATAAAAGCCTTTATACTTCAAAAAAATAATACACATTTTATCTAACCAATGTTAGAAAAATCTAACTGTAGTTATTATGATCAATTTTGTCTTACCGGACTACAATAAAATTCAGAAATGTGTTAATAATTTTCTTGAACAGATTTCTCTCCAACCAATTTTGGGAGTTGAGTATCAATATTAGCATCTTCAAAATAAAATACTATATATCCACCATACAATCATTGTTGTTGAAGCAATTTATTATTTCTTTTAGATAGGGTAAATACGCCATACGTCGGCCCCCCCCCAAACTTCGGCCGTCTGCACATTTTCAGCTTGCGTTCCTTTAAAACGTAATAAAGTGGCAAGACTGCCACCCTAATTGCAACCTTAGTTCATACTATATATGTACAAACCGTTATTATCCCATTACGTTGCTCACTCTTCGCGTACTGAGCGTCAGCAGCGATTGCGCCGTCGAAGCGTCATGTCCATATTAAAAGTACCTTACTTGCTGTGAATACTCACATTTCGGGGATTGATATTAGAACGGTAAGACATTCCTTTTTTTTTGTTTTAAGCTTTCTTATTAGTAATAAGTGATTTTTACTATAATTTGAGATAGTTTTTCCAATGTTTTACGTATTGTTTTAAAGGAAAAATAGGAGGCCGCCAATAGAATACCAATTTTGAGTTAAAACCGAATTCTCGGCCGTGGCCGACTTAATGTAAATGCAGTCTGTTTTAAAAATTCCAATTGTAGTAATTCCATTGGCTTCATAAGAGAATTTGCAACGCATATAGACCAATAAATCTATTTTACGTTTAATCGCCAAATGGCGGCCGGGGTGATATTAGTTAAATCTCGAGAAATAATGGACACGAAATAGGGGCCGGCTTTAGAAATACTAAAGATCGTAAAGTCGACCAGCCTCAAATTCGAGCGCCACTATACAGGCTGATTACTTTTTTATTTTCTCAAAGTTAAATATTAAATTTATTAATATTATAAAGACGAAGAAGAAATAGTAGGAGTTGATAATATTATTAATAACCTCTCTATAATTCAAAGTTATCACGAGTTCCCTACAAAATCTCTTTATATTTCGAACTAAATCAATACATTTGTTTTTTTGTTTGTGGGAGGTAATCCCATAAGACTGAAGAGATTACGACTTTTTTAATTCATGACAAACACATTTATAATTACCATAGCATAATAATGTTTAAGTAACCTTTATTTTATTATTTACCGACAAAACAATCACTTTTAAATTATTACAGTTTTTTTTATTTGATGTTTTTATTTTATTTTTTATAATTATAATATATAACATTGTTTAAAGCAAATAGAAAAATACTTTACCTGGTAAGTATTAAACAAATACGATTAATAATATAGGCATACCTACTTAGTGAGACTCCTGCCAAAATAAATCATATTAATAATATTTGTCAGTTTTAATTTACAACACCCTATATCCGGCCGACATTTGGGAAAAACGCGACCGACTATGGGCCATGATTGGCCGACTTTAGGAATTTTTCGTTCTCGACGCATTTAAACCTTAGTACTTTTTCCTTGTAGTAGAAATGTTATCCTTATGCCCATAAACATGAAATACATATAACAAACTATCAAAAACCGCATCAGAAGCATCTTTATGTTGCAAATTGATGGTACCAGAGCCATCCCAATATAGAAAAACCGTTAGGGGGCCGACATTTAGCGTATTTACCCTAAATAAACTTGTAACAGCCCTGTCTGTGCTTCTTGTATGGAATATATTATGTAATAGGACAGATACTATGGTCTGGGTGTTTCTGTAACACTCTTTGGTCTGGATGTTTCCACAACACTATGGTCTGGGTGTTTCCGCAACACTTCGTCGGTCTGGATGTTTCCGCAACACTCAACCTGACTTTCTATGTGACCTTGAATAATGTCTAATAGTACAGACACAATGATCTCGGTATTGTATTGTATTTCGGGCTGGCAGCCGCAATTCCACGATCAAAACGCGTACCTTGCGTATGGTGGTCTGGGACACTCTGTGGTATAGATGTTTTGGCAACACTCTATCCTAGAATAATATGTCTTGTTAGACACAATGGTTTTGGTCTTTCCGCAAGACTCAACCTGCCTGTGTACCCTTGAATTTATTTATGAACCAAAACTTTTGGTTACAGGCTAATCTCATCTCCAGTAGAAATAAGATTACAGATTAAAGGAATAGCCCTCTTAATTTGTTTTCATTTTCAGAAACTAGTTTCTAATGTGAGATCATGGCTTCAACAACCCTGAGGCTAGCAATAGTATATATTAAAGCTGTCTATCCAGCCATTTCCAAATGGCAACCCTCAGTTTCCTTGTCTGTAGCCAGATAAATATTATGGGAGCGACCCATATTAGTTGTTTTTGTACTGCTGGTTTGGCAAATGAAATAGCTTTTACAACTAATGAATGAAAATGTGTTTTGAGATAAATACTGCTGATGTCGCATGTAAGTTGAGATAGCTGACTTATGAAGGAAGAACAAAGGTTCTATCAGCTAACCTGTCTCAAACACCAACTTTGAATCCTCAGATACTTTAGGATTGATCTTATTGATGTTACAACACTATAACCATCTTTTAATTGGAGCCTTATGTAATGTTAAAGTAGGTGTCCGTCAACTACTTTTTAATAGGTTCTGTTTCTCTACAGTCCAGTTAGGGACTTGATCGCCCCCCCCCCCCAATTTCAGGCAAGGGGGGTCAACTCTTTAACTTGTGCCTGTGTAAGGGTAGTTGCCTGTGTTCCAATCTATTGAGACCTTCCGCAAGTGCTCTATTGGAAGTGGCTTTCCCAGCCACAATGTAGACAATGTAGCCATGTGAGTGGCTCTCACTTCCTAGCCGGGTAGTCAAAAGCATATGGTCTTTGTGGCATTATTAGGATCAACAATCCTTTCGCACTGTTTATAAGAGTTGGACTCTTGGTATTAAGCTGGGTGGGGGAATGCCCAGCCCAGCTGATAATAGCCCCATTTCCGGCTGCAAGCTTAGCAGAAATCTGCGTACCAGCTCTCGGAATGTAATGTTACAAACATTATGCACAACATAGATCATACAATGAACATTGTACAAATAAATAAGTACTTTCGTATGACAGCCGTTTCATTTGTTGCAGAAAAGGTCTACATCTGGGACACCCCATATTCAGAACGAACATAGCCTCCGTGGCTTGGGGTAGAAAATGCCACTCTGGTACTTTGCGATCCCTTGACAGGCGATTCGCAATCAGTTTTACCTCCCCGAGAGGTAAGTGGCTGAGAGAGTTAAATGTAACTACTCTGTAAGTTTAAGTTACCTGGTTGTTAGCCTTAGTAGTGTAAGGGTATGTGACCCTCCCCCTCGTTTTTGAGGTGTGCAACAAGAGTCCTGTAATTGGACTGAATGAGTTGTGTGTACCTTCTAAATCAATCTTCATCCGCTGAAGGAAGTTTATTCACAACAAACATTGCGCATATCATCAAACAAGAAATGTCTCTATTAAACAGTATATAGATATATATAGATGTATATAGATATGAGACATGTTGGTGCAAAAAAGGCCTGTGCTCAGCAAAATGCCCGGGCTTGTGTATTTGACAGAGCCACAGTGCTGATTTCCAGTACCAGCTGATTATGGCCAGCTGACTTTTTATAAATACAACATACATTCCTTTTATATTTGAATGCCACAGTTTTTGGAATGGAGTCCATCTTCCCGTTAGATAGCTCTTGTTTCAGTGGGCTATGCACCCTGAGTCTGCCATCTCCATGGTCAAGAAGTGAATCACACTTTACTTGACTATTGATATTGAACTATAATCTATGGCTCTCAACTACCATTTTTGGTCTTGTTGAGCAGGCAGATAAAGGTTTACAAACTTCAGCAAACCTGATAAACTTTAATTTTCTCACAGAAACAGTTTCTATTGGACATATTATAATAACATTTTGGATATTTATAATTTTATTTTAATATTCTGTTAAGAAGAAGGGAGTTTTGCTCAGTTTTACTGAGTGTTCAATGGAAGGCCAAGATATTTAACTTCCAAAAAATAAAAAGACTTGTGATAATTCATATGCCATCCCATGGTTACCAATATTCTCAATGTTTCTGCAACCTGAGAAATCAGTACCGACTAACATATAATCCTGATTAACACGTTGTATGCTTTACGACCCACCGGTGGGCCTAGCATAGTATACCATTCGGGCCAAGTCAAAATCATGAAATCGGCAATTTTCATCAACTTGAGATTTTCATTCTAAAGTTTACAAAATGTGGTAATATGTACGGAAAATAAAAATTAGCGACTTCTACCGTCTAGTTTTTAAGATATTGTAAAAGGCTCACGGGTGGGTCCTGTGGCCTTATAAAAAGGATTATGTTTTTTCCGTTAGCGGGGGCCGCGGGGTCACGATACGGGTCATGTCGCGCGAACGCGGGGCGGTGGTGCGGGGCGTAGTGATTTACTCCGACCGATCAATATTGCGCGTTGCGTGGACAAGTGAGGATCTGTTACGCTTTTTTCGCCAAAAATGAATGATTTTGAAGATTTTGAGTTAACGCAAGAGATATTGAACTGATGTGATGATGAAGCTGGAAGGTGGAAGGTCGGCATAGGAACTTCAAAATAAAATAATGTATCCTAGCATTGTTTGAGCTTATTAGAGCTGTCATGGGCAATGCTGTCAAGGGCAATGGAAAGAGCTATGCTCGGAGTTTCCTTGCGTGTTTGAATCAGAAATGAAGAAATCTGCAGGAGAACCAGGGTCACCGACATAGCCCGAAGAATTGTCAAACTTATGTGAAAGTGGGCAGGGCACATTGCTCGTAGAACAGATGGCCAATGGGGCCGAGAGGTTCTAGAGTGGCGACCGCGCACCGAAAGACGCAGCTTTGGAAGTCCTCCCACAAGGTGGACCGACGACCTGGTTAAAATCACGGGAACGCGATGGATGCGAGACGCACAGAATCGGTCGTTGTGGCAATGCTTGGGGGAGGCCTATGTCCAACAGTGGACGTCTTCTGGCTGAAATAATGATGATGAATAGAGCTGTCAAAAAAAGTCAAACGATAAAAGTTCCTATACTAAAAAGTTGAAAATAAAAATTTGAATTGCTGTAAAGAAGCTTAATTTATAGGTAAATTTATTTGACATTAATATTTTGCAAATATTCAAAATTTATTACTTATTTTTGGAGTCTTTTTTTTTTACTTATTTTTGGAGTCTTTGTTTACCTATAAATTAAGTTTCTTTACAGAAATTCAAATTTTTATTTTCAAATTTTTAGTATAGGAACTTTTATCGTTTGACTTTTTTTGAAGGCGGTTTTTTTTTGTAAAATTTGTTTTTTATAAATATGTTATAAGTATTTTATAGTTTTATTACAACTATTAATTCCAAATAATATTTTATCTTTAGGAATAATCCTAGTGTCATTGCAATAACCTTTATTAAAATTACAAGTTTTTGTTGGATTTGAAAACCACGCCGTCCGGTTCGGAGACAGGGCCACGCGGCTCACTTTCATATGCATTTTGTTTGATAGCTGCAATCTGTGGCTCGTAAGAAGCTTTTATGTTGGACCTCTCACGCGGCTCACGGGTGACCCCCATGGCTCGAATGGTTCAGTAAGATAAGGCTCACCGGTGGGCCCTGTGGCCTGAATGGGAAATACTCGATTTTTATTTGGCGTTTAACGTGTTAACCAGGAACAAATTGGCCAAAAGGGTAATTATGCAGGAACTTCGCACTGGATTTCTGCAATTCAATTTGTTACTATGGCAAACATGCTGATTATGCCAAATGGAAAGGCCGTTAACTACAGCACTATCTTCACTGTAAATCACATGGAGGAACCTCCTGTGTGTCTGCAATTGGCAAGTGAAAATAAACCTGGATTTTTTCACTAATAAACATTCAACATGGAAAATCTCAATTAAGAATTGGAAATGACTGTCATGTCCTTAGTTGTTCAGGTTGCAAACTGTTTTAAAACCTGGTTGTCTAGATACCAAGGTTCTTTATAAATTGAACATGACCATATTGCTGAATTTAAATGAAATAATCTTTTGATCCTGGTTGTTACTATAAATGTACATTGTATACTCCTTTAGACATAACCCATTGAATGTTTTAGTTTGATAGTCACAAATATTTACTACTGAGATGTATTATTTGTTGTATATATATATATTTTTTTTTAAGTGTAATTGTGTACATATTGTGGGTCTTTTATATGTCCATGTTTTGTTTTAAACATAAGGTCAATTTAAAGTTTTTTAAGTCGGAGTATTAAACCAAAACTGAGCTGCACCTAAAAAGGCTGTAATGAGGTGCAAAGCATAAAGTCAATAAGGAATTTCTGACTAATATTATTTCCTGGTAGTGGATAATTTTGTAATATGGCTTCCAAAATTGGATTCCCAATTTCTTTTAAAATGCAGTCCGGGTCAGTCACAATCTGCACGGAAGTCCTGTAATCTTTTAAAAGTTGTATTTGTTCCAAAATATGGTTACACAACCTGACTGACAACTGTTATGTATGTATTAAAAATCTTGTTAGATTAACTGTTTGTTAACTTAATGACCTACAAACACAGGACTAGCAATGTGAGATTGTAGTTACATTATGGAATGTCTTTCCAAAAAGTAATATTAAATTTCTGACGGTTAACCAATTCTTGTAAACATTCTTTGTCAGTATTTGGATTTTTGTCAAACTTTATAGTATGTTCACATCATGAGAACTTACACAATAAAGTTGTAGGATTTCTCAAAATTTAGATGTGGATAAATCCGGTTAGTTTCGTTAATTAAATAACTAGATATAAATCTCACTAGTTGAATAAGCGTCTCAAAACGCCGGTGCCGAACAAGTCTGAACTTGCCAGTATTTACGTGAAACTTTTTTATCTTTTGTTGCGTGGAGGTGAAACTATATCATCCTCATCCTCCGAGCATGAAGAAGATAATCCTGACAATGCCGGGTCATCGGGTCAGGTCTGATATCCGTCCGGAGTATCAACATTTAAACTTTGTTCACATCCGACACTCACCTGCCGAATTTCGTCCGGAGTCATTGTGAAAACACAAATCACTAACAATAAACACTCTCACGACTTAAATAAACGCTGTGTGCTAATCTAATACAATAAATTATTGTATTTAATCACTTTGGAAAATTTTGCGTGACTTCACGCGGCAAAATTTACAAACGCTATGACATTGACAGCTCCGTGTCAGGCATCCTTTTCTAGAGGAAACAGGACGCACGCTGGTGAAAGAGCGAGACAGGTATAAAACCATGGACAATTTGGTAAGTTTTTAACCATAAATAAGTAATTTAAGGCAGGTTTACATCAGCTTCTTCTTCTAACAATGCTGTGTGTCTTAGAAAAGCACATAATACAAGGATTACTCAGTGGAGTGGCTCCGTAACGTTATTTAATTTAATAGTTTTATTTGCGGCGGGTGAGATACACGCACACAAAGCCGTCGGACGTTAAGCTTCTTTTATCTCTCCCCGAGGCGGGATGAAAATCGAGCGTCGATATTGTGCTCGTAAAGGGCATTTGGCCGGGGATAAATAACACGTCGTCGGACCGCGTGCCGACTGTGCGAGCCGTGGAGCCGAGCACGCTTGCTAACTGCACCGAATTGCTGCGCTCTTAGTACACTTTTTGTACTACCTTTATTGTTTTCTATTCAAATAATTAATGAATCCACAAGTTTTTAGAGACTGCTCACTTATATTTAGGGGTATGTTTCGGAGGGTTGATCGATGTCGATTTTTAATTTGGGAAAAAAAAATAGGGACAACATTTGCCAGAATTGCCATCTATATCGCTCGGCGCTCAGTACAACCCCCGAGGGAGAGAAGGGTAAAACACAAACATTTGCGTCCCACCCCGGACATGTACAAACTACAAACTAGAGCTACGGTGTTTGCATTGTTCTTTGTGCAATTATACTTACTCGAATTATGCAGTCGGATGGCGATAAGAACATAAATTTAGATAGTAAGTACTTTTGAAAGGATAATAAATCGAATCAAGCAATAAATTAAAAATAAATCAGGTTATTTAATATTTCATGTCGATGAATCATAATTATGAATTAGTTTTCTAAAAATGTAGAAAATTTATACACAAATAACTTACGAGTATAAATTTAAACACGTAAGTAAATAATACGTAGAAATTACCGCTCGAGAACAGTGAAGTTTATAAATAAAATAATACCTCCCAGCTATAAAACATCCATCGCAAATAGAATGTAGCACTTAACTGAATTTGCGTGTTTTTCAACAAATTACGTCGGCTAGTGTGAAAGAGCGAATAAAGAAGAAATACGGCCTACAGATATAAATCAGATTACTCTCCCGCGCAGCCCACTGTGCTTGAATTAAATGGCTTTGAACGAAAATTACGATGTTTTCCAAACGCTTTTATTTTGTTGTTCATTCGTCTGTGGAAATACACGAAATATTGGTGGTAAATAACATGCAGATGCCAGACAAATTTTTGCGTAAATCGTGTTCAAAATTGCACGATTCATTCACAAGATATAATTTCTGTAAATAAATTCTATAATTTATTATTTGCTCTTTCAATAACATGCTGAAGTGTTTCCTCACATGCGAACCGTAAGTAATAAAATTCAAATTGTGTAAACACAGATTGTAAACCATCAATTCTTGTTTTACCGTCTTCATATTTTCGAGACCATCATAGAAATAAACCTGTTGGAGGTATACAAATGTGTGCGCCGCGGTGAGCGAGGGCCAATGCCCACACTATGATAATATTGAACGATGAATTCAATTATCTATTTGTATTGTATCGGAGTTCTTCAACACATAATTGGATCCCAGCTACAATTAGTTTCATACACACGACTGAGCCAGTCATTCGCAGATTATTTCGTAAACCATTAACCTCCAAAATATAAACGGCGACCAAATCACGATCCCGTCTTTTTTATTGCTTTATTTCTCGTGATATTTTATTTGATTGCTTTTTGAGAACCGGTCGTGTTATTCACTGAGCGCTGATTTAATATTGAATTAAATCTTTGATGTATGTCTATGTTTAAATGTTAATTCCCATCGTGTTAAATGATTATACTTCGAGGCTATAATATATTGACATTAGTGTTTTATGAACTCATTAGCCGCTTCCGTTACATGTAAATTATTCAAGAGATTTCTTTTTGAACAAATATGTTAACACCATGTTTTATTCAACGGCGCAAGTTATTTATTTGGTCACGGATTTTAAAGTGCGATTATCGTGGAAGTGAATCGTTTCCATGCCATCATATCTATCAAAGAGCGAGCGCGTTAAACTCGAGTGAATTTCATTTCCATACATACTAGGAACCCATGCACGCTCGGAGGTTGGAAATATAAAAGTCCCTTTGGCAACGATAAAGGCGTTCCAGATTCAATGCAATTTCGTCGTGTGTCAGTGTCGCTATTCCGTGTCACATCGTGCGCTTCCGCCAGCCAGCTAGCAAGGCGAGGCTGGGCTTTACGCGTTTCGCTTCTCATTTACAAAGGCCTCCTTGGAACAAAGTTGCATTCTTTTAGTCGTGGCAGTTCTCGACAAGAATCGCTGCACAACCCTACTTAGGTTTTTACTGAGTCTTTTGTAATGAATAAACTCTTTGTTTTGAGAGAAGCGAGCTCGGCTCGATTAGCATTTCATTTTCGTTGCACTTAAATTTTATCTCATAAAAGGTAATTTATGCAAAACTTTTTGACTTAATGATAGTTTAATATTTTGTTATTGTGTCGTGAAGAGATCTTATAAGAGTGATTTAGAGTTATGATATCATATATTAGGTTGTCATAAAAGCGTAGATGTTATTGATACGGGTGTCGATATACGCGAGGTGGGGTGCTGGACCGGTTCTGTAAATGCTCTCTTTACGGCCAGCGCGGCAGCCTTCCTATTTCATAAAATCTATGGATCCTTTTATATTCGTATTTAGGTAGGAAGTTCCCCCTTGAATAAAAGAGAACGTTTCAAAGCGCCCGCCCGGTATATTAAAAAATATTTTCCCTGCATTTTCTTTGCTCAAAGTTTATTTATTTACGAGCTTGCTAAAGGTGCGCTCTTGTTCTGTAATTTTTCATTTTCAAGGACCACTTTTATTATTATGTAGGAGGAACGAAATGCTTTGTAAAACTCCTGTTTATCATTATTGGAGTTGTTGTCATAATAATATTCTGGCCTTTGACTTAAATAAACAAACACTGTTACAGATAATCACGGTTCACAGGTTAAAAGATTAATGTTTATACCAATTGATAAGTTAAATTATTGAAACAAAACACGATAAGGATTGCAACTGCATTACGATTTAATTTAACCTTTCGACTCCCGTCATTACAGACACAATTAAAGAACAATAGGTGTGCGAACGCCGACGATTGCTTGGGACTTAAGAATTTAAGGTATATTTAATTATTAAAAGAAAAGCCTTAATTAACCACAATAATTAAATATCACCATAAATTGATAGTTTTAAAAGGTAACCAACTTATCATATTTTTATGGCGTTCCATCATATTTTTACAAAACTTGATCTGTTACACAACGAAACGTAAGTATGTTGAAATGTCAATGATTTGTGTTGTGCAATAGAGAATTTTTTATTTTAACTAAAACAAAGGTATCTGTATAATTAATTTGTCAGTCATTTATTGAACAAATTTTTGTCGTTTGAAAAATGTTTTCAATTTTCACTGATAGTGTTGGTGTTTTTTTTTTCTAAATAAGAGTTTTCAGACTCGCCAAGGCCCGACGACCGTACTTTATATAAATAAGTTAGTTTGTCCGGAAACCTCGGTGTGAGAGGCCGGCTCGCACTTGACCTTTTTAGTTTTACATTATACCTGCAGGCACTGGATCACTGAAAACCTTGCATACGTCTCAGTATGGGGAGTTTTCCTGGAAATTAGAATATTGTTACTTTATTCTTTGCACGTAGTAAATGCATGTTTCGGGCAAAGTAACACTGTACGACACCAATCTCTTTGTCTTTCATTTTAACTAAGTTGTCTACTTCCCACGGTGTTTTATTTTTAACTAGCTTTCTGCCAGCGGTTTGGCCCGCGTGAAAATAGGTTTTCGCACAAACTTTGAACACGCGTTTCATCCCTTTAGGGGGTGAATTTAGAAAAATCCTTTCTTAGTGTTCGCCTACGTCATAAAAAGAAGCCTTGTGCAAAATTTTATGCTCCTAGTCCCAGTAGTTTCGGCTGTGCGTTGATATGTCAGTCAGACAGTTTCTCCTTTTATATATACATATATAGATAGATTAGAGGGGCTTTTATTAAAATCCTGTTAAAGAAGCATCTATGCTTTTGTGCTTATACATATATTATGTTACTCAAAAGCATACTGAACATTTCAAAACACGATAGATTTTTTAATGAACTCGATGCGAAATGATGAAAAATAAAATTATGGACCTATGGGAACAACCTATTGCTTGTTTTAGTTTTTTTTTTGGTTCTGGAAAACTACCCAATGCCTTCTCCCGATCTTGTCTAGAGTGACAGGTCGTGTCAAAGTTTTACTGACTTATCTATCTGTGTGGTCTTATCTCGTTGTTTTAAAAGAGCCACACCAATATTTCTGGATCAATAAATTTATTACGATAGATCGATGGACTCACAGGGTTTTAAAAGCACCTTAGGAGTTCCAGTCAAAATTATTTTGAAATTGCAAAGACAATCTACACGCCACTTTCTTTTTTAAATTGCTATAAACTAGTGCTTGACTGCGACCCTACCTGATATAAGCACTGATATACCTGATATAGTTGTGTTTTCAATCGTCTTACATATAAATTAGAAAAGGACAAAAGACACAAGCAGAGTCTAGCAGACACACACCTTACCGCTGACGTGGTAGATTGGTAGACACACATCTGCGTAAAACGGTGCGACATTTGCAGCAGTGGCTACAAATGAATAGCTCACTGATCAACGCGTGGGCACGCTATACGAAGGCAATAAGCGCTGGTATTATACCTCGTAATATAACAAATTGAATGACGTTAGTCATGACTTTCGCAGCGACTGACATTCCCAGAGGTTTAAAAAAGTATTAAAAACTAAACTAAAATACGCAGATTAAAGTACATTAAAACCCATCTTTCAACCCTTAATTGTAATGGAAACTTGAATTCCGTTTTCATTTATTCCGCTTTTAATTACAGTGTCGGGGTTGACGGGGACATTTTATTTTTAATTAATCTTGTTCGAATTTCCGAGTGAGAGCGCGCCTGTGTGAAAGGGTATTTTATTGTTTGCCTATATTACTTCACTTTTTAAATTCTGCCTTTGTTTTTGTATTGATAAAGACCTTGGGAACTCGAGTCTCAAGTGTTGTGTTGTAGACTTCTGACACGGTTCTGATTCCCTAGTACCTTAGCAAAAAATATGATTGGGTTTTTTCGTTTTAATAAAAGAAATAAATTGAAGAATTTTTGATTTATTATGAACTAGCTTTTGCCCTCGGCTTCACCAGCTTATAACTAGTCAGTCTGTAAAAGTGTGACTCTATCTCCTGCTCCGCTCAAGGGCGGGAGATGGCATTGGATAAAAATTCATGATGGAACTATGGCGAGAAACGATGAAAACTCGAACATTAACAACCAACACTCCATTTTTATCGAACCATGTAAGTAGGTACTTACTGGAATATACAATAGCAGATCCAATTAACACCCGAGTTGGTATATTTCTACTTAAATGGTGGGAACTTTTGTCTGACCTATACAAAAACTGATAGATAGCTTCAGCATAACCATGACATTTCAAAAAGGCCCCTGTAAATATAGAAATTGTTAAGTGTTTTTATGACCAGTAATATTTTTTTTTTTACTCAAAGACACGACTGTAAGAAATCTATCAAAAGCCTAGAAAAAAAAGCTCTTCAATAAAAAAGCCCAGTCTCTCCATTTCAAGTTCTATACGCAATTCTATGAAGCGCGTTTTTCGAGAGCCTTCAAAAAAAGAAGTGCGCATGTAACGTAGTAATGCCAACACAAAATTAAATGAGTTTTTTTTTTATCTTCACATGAATTGCACAAAAAACGCAATAAACTAGCTGATAGTATCTAGATCTAGTGATTTCCACTATCCAACGTCCCAAGCGTGAAGATTTTTTTTTTTAATATATTTTTTTAAACAACGTATGTTTGATGAGTACAAGTTATTAAAACGTTAATTTAGACCCTACCACGAGCTCTTGATGATGCGATCCATTTGTCGATCTAAAATTAATTGTTAAAGGGACGAATCGTTATTAGGATATACTTCATACATCTTTCTCGCTTGCAGTCCATTTCATCTTTCTTGCTCGTATGCTAAGGTCACTCACGCTTTGGTGTTTGAAAGACAGGTCTAAAAATTCATTTTTCGTTTTTTTTTTTTGTGGTGGGAAAATCATCCAAAGACATCTCTCAGCCCTTGCTTGCTTGCTTGCCCTTGGTTTTTCGTGTTGAACACAACACTAAAACCATATTTAGCCCATGGAGCCGCGTCGGACGCCGTGTGACGGCCAAAATGCCAGATCCAGTGGACCACGGCGGACACCGTATGTCTGCATGGTCTCGGTCACTACAAAAGGTTTTAGACGGCCGACGGCGGCCTCAGAGGAAACTGTGCATCAGCTACATGGTGTCCGTTATAGCATTTACCTGATAACTGACAAAAACTAACTCCTTTTACTTTCTTTACCTTCTAGGACACCAGGTTTAACCCCTTGACAGTCCTCAAGCGAACGCCGGCGTTCGCGGGTATTAACGGGTGTTTCGGTGTTCCTTCCCAGGGAAGTCAGTTAGGTAACAATGGCATCATCTAGTTTAAATTGTCTCTAGTTTACAAATTTTTGTAAAAATATTCTGTATATTCACCCGATTAAAAAAATATACATACGAGTATACTTTTTTAGAATTTTTCCGTATTTTTTCACGATTTAAACCTTCCTTGCACTATCAAAAATACTTCAAGACAGAAATTCACCAAATCCGTCCAGCCGTTTTCAAGTTTTAAACGAGGCTAACGAATAGCTATTCATTTTTATACAAAAGAGAAGATTTAGATTTACAAAACTACGTTGTCCCTGTCCTAAGCCATCTTCCTATCCCGTATAATGCACATTTTTTGTGGTACATGCCAAGAAATTGAAACCGTGGGAATAGCTAGTAATGCCAACACAAAATTAAATGAGTTTTTTTTTTATCTTCACATGAATTGCACAAAAAACGCAATAAACTAGCTGATAGTATCTAGATCTAGTGATTTCCACTATCCAACGTCCCAAGCGTGAAGATTTTTTTTTTTAATATATTTTTTTAAACAACGTATGTTTGATGAGTACAAGTTATTAAAACGTTAATTTAGACCCTACCACGAGCTCTTGATGATGCGATCCATTTGTCGATCTAAAATTAATTGTTAAAGGGACGAATCGTTATTAGGATATACTTCATACATCTTTCTCGCTTGCAGTCCATTTCATCTTTCTTGCTCGTATGCTAAGGTCACTCACGCTTTGGTGTTTGAAAGACAGGTCTAAAAATTCATTTTTCGTTTTTTTTTTTTGTGGTGGGAAAATCATCCAAAGACATCTCTCAGCCCTTGCTTGCTTGCTTGCCCTTGGTTTTTCGTGTTGAACACAACACTAAAACCATATTTAGCCCATGGAGCCGCGTCGGACGCCGTGTGACGGCCAAAATGCCAGATCCAGTGGACCACGGCGGACACCGTATGTCTGCATGGTCTCGGTCACTACAAAAGGTTTTAGACGGCCGACGGCGGCCTCAGAGGAAACTGTGCATCAGCTACATGGTGTCCGTTATAGCATTTACCTGATAACTGACAAAAACTAACTCCTTTTACTTTCTTTACCTTCTAGGACACCAGGTTTAACCCCTTGACAGTCCTCAAGCGAACGCCGGCGTTCGCGGGTATTAACGGAAAGTTATTTGTCTATAAAACTTTTTTTTTACGTTCTTGGATAAATATCAAAATACCCTACAAAAAAAAAAAAATGCTCAAATATTGTACATTCTATTTTTGAAAATTTGACAACGGCGCGTGGCGCGAAATCATGAGCGCGAGCGCCGGTGCTCGCTTGGGTGTCAAGGGGTCTTTCATATTACCCATGGTTAACACAATTAAAGAACAATAGGTGTGCGAACGCCGGCGTTAGCTTGGGGCTCAAAAGTTTAAAGAACATGCATCCAAAGCACTCATTCAGAGCTAGCATTCATCCATACAACAAACACAGCTTAGTTGAACCCGTTTGCCAAACCGATGCCAAGCTATGTACTCCAATGTATTCATTGGTCCGCATAGCTTAGCATTGATGGAAAAGCACCCTAATGTTTGCACTGACTAGACAGGTCCACACATGGAGATTTTTTGGCGGGAGTTTTTTTTTTTATTGAATTTCTGTGGCGGTTTTAATTATTCGTAAATTGATGTTGTACATGTTTGCTGTGCTAAAACTTTGAGCTCTAATTCTTATGGTTTGTTTCGGTGTTCCTTCCCAGGGAAGTCAGTTAGGTAACAATGGCATCATCTAGTTTAAATTGTCTCTAGTTTACAAATTTTTGTAAAAATATTCTGTATATTCACCCGATTAAAAAAATATACATACGAGTATACTTTTTTAGAATTTTTCCGTATTTTTTCACGATTTAAACCTTCCTTGCACTATCAAAAATACTTCAAGACAGAAATTCACCAAATCCGTCCAGCCGTTTTCAAGTTTTAAACGAGGCTAACGAATAGCTATTCATTTTTATACAAAAGAGAAGATTTAGATTTACAAAACTACGTTGTCCCTGTCCTAAGCCATCTTCCTATCCCGTATAATGCACATTTTTTGTGGTACATGCCAAGAAATTGAAACCGTGGGAATAGCTAGTTTTCATAAAAAAACATGACATTAATTACTAACTATATCTCAGAAGTGTTTATGATGATTGTTATAAATTATCTCCTCGTGAGTCGGGGATTAGGATTAATTAGCGTCAGTAAATATACTTGTTCTAATGTCTGTTCCATACAGATATACCGTTTATTTTTAGACTCAACAGTTTCTTAATTAATCCGTCTACTAGCAAAATATTATTTAGGTACTTATTGTAACACATCTACAATTTATTCTGCTGTTAGTACCTACCTGGTACCTCACTATCTAGAGTAGTAGGTGTATAATGTACAAGTGTACACCTCTTTGTTCATTAGCAAAATAATTTACTTACACAACGCTAGAAGATATCTTCTTTGTTAAAACAAAACGCTCTAAAATAAATTTCTTTTAGAACCCTTTTAGCGATTCAGTAAATTAGTTTCGCTGTTTCGCATTATTCATTCATGAAAATATTCGGCCCGATGTTTTATTTACAGACAATGTCGCTTTAAAAACGTAGTTGACGTGCACTTTTGACAGTTCCAAAAATAATGAATAAATTAAAAAAGTTCGCAGTACGCCGAGGGTTGAACGAATATTGAAACAGTTGCGCATCAAATCGAATTGTACAAAGTTAATTACTTGGTGTCAGCCCTGAGTAGGGTGCCCACGACCGTTCACTCGCGCTGACAGTCCATCCGGCCCCGCGCCGCTACGTGCTGCTTAATTATTATTTAAAACTTGTTACCGTTTCTGATACCCTAGTACGCTACTGGAACTATGCTTACGTAATTTTAATAACACGTAATCTCAAATAATATTTTATTATGCTAATAAACTTCCATTGTTCACAGTCCTTAAAGCCAAGTCGTATTTTCTTTCGTTATGAAACAGTATGTTAAACATAAACAAGTAATATTTTGTTTATGAATCCAATAATAAGAGAAGCATACATTTACCACCGAGGTTATTCAAGTAATTTGTCTCATAAATATTTTACTCTTTGATTTACATAATTTATTGAAAACACGAAGCTTCAAAGGAGAACACGAGAAAAACGGCATGACAATTATTTCCAGAGCTCACGGACCGCTTTCTTTACCTTTGAAAGTTCATTTAAATGATAATTTCCTCTGCTAAGAAGGTTAAGGCGCTGCAGATTTCCTCGCAGTTCTCGGTACAATTAGCCTTATCCGTAATTTCCTTAGCTTCTTTTCTTGGCAAAGTTCTTATAAGTCAGAATACTGATGTGTTCTAGCCCATTAGCAGACACGAACACCCTTTGTCACCACTTATTCCGCATAGCAGAAAATTAATGTTCCGTCTCGGGAAGGTGGTGTATAAACAAGATGGTGGGTGGCTCCGCCCCGGTATTTATTGCTTCTGGCACGACGCGAGCGGCCCATCCACCAGGCTGCCATAAATGCGAGCACTAAAACGTGCCATTTCCCTAAATTATTTTAATGACGTATGTTCCCTCGGTTTAGTGGATTGTAATTCGGTTACACAGTTGGGAATCGCTTCCCGTGCTCCAGTGGACGTATCCGTTGCCAAATATTCACCAGTTTGCGAGGTTTAGCCGTGATTTGTCACGGTCGACCGCGCGGAAACTAAATTGTTACAAGTTTTGGAAACGATACTGTTATGAGTCAGTGTGCGGGCAGAGGGGACATTGTTTCAAGTCAATAGGCATGTAGGATGGTGTCGCTCGACGAAACGCTTTCCATTTTAGGAGCTTGTCGGCGATGCGACTACAAATTAGTTCCTACGAAGCCACAAAAGAAGATCTTCAAACGACTCCCTTCGGTTGCTTTGGTGTCTTAATCGTACCGGGGCATGCCGATGCGCTCATTACACTCTACGCTCGGCGGCTCTTTTGTTCCTGTCGGTTGTGAATTGATTTACTCGCAATTGTGTGTTGCGGCTGCTCTGGCATGCGGCATGCGGCACCGACGCCGCGCCGCGCCGCACCGCTCCGCATACTGCCGCTACACCTTCGACTGTTGTTTGCGTTCGATATGCCCGTTGGCGTGCGCTTCACTTCGCTTTTATTGAAATGTAAATTCCGAGTCCCGGTAATAAAGTTTTTTTCTAAGTTTCTGCTCGTGAGTCGAGTTCGTTTGTCAAGATAAAACGGCAGCTGGCCGGGCCCGACCCCTCTTGTTTGCAGTCAACTAGCGGGAGAGCATTGAGCCAGCGTTCATAACTTCGGCTGGCGACCCCTGCGAGTCGCGCACAATGCCTCCCTCTCGACTAGCTCAACTTGTAACGTTCACGCCGTCATATAAAGGATTTAATGGCGATACGAAGTGTCGAAATATTAATATGTTTGTGGTATTATCGATATCGTTCTAAACTAGTTGTGTGTGGCGTTGTCTCCGCGGTCGCGCACTGCGGTCGAGTGAGCTCGAGCCGAGTGCCGCGCGCCCGCGCTCGCTGGGCGTAAGACTGTCCACATTTGTCATTCAACTAACAATAAAGCGTTTAATTTTATTTATAGGCGTCGCGTGGGCATGATTTAATCGATTATTTGCTGTTATCGCAGTTGAGATATTCAGACGGTATGACTTCATCGTAGAAGAGCGGGTTGTAGTAGCGGGAATTAGTTGCGGCACTTGGTAATTGACAAGTTATTACAGCAGACTTAATTTATTTCACAAATTCAATTTGTGAAGTAAACTACAGAAACTATTATTATATTAACTACGAAGCCATGAAACTGAGAGTTTCTCAGATTATAATCACCGTGCCGTTATTGGAGCGTATTTATTCAATCCACTTCGTTATTGTTAGAAACTGAGCAACGTGAAAAGATTATTGCTTGACTATAATATCTGTCGATTCACATAAAATTTTGTTATTTTTCCAAAAGTACTCTTCGGAACGAGATCTCTCGGATTCAACGCTGGAGTGCTTTAGTTCGCAATTTGTGATGCCATTAAGCGTGTGCGTGAGCGAGAGAGGCGATGGTGTCGCACCGTCCTCATATCGGGCGCTGAATGTAAATGGCTTCATTTGATTATGTTCTACGCCGTAAACGCTCTTTGAATTTATGCAATCCCGGGACTTGGTACCGCGGTCGACTCGACAAACGTTACGATTTTCCGGAGAGATCGCTGAGGAAAATTATTCAGGACACTCGCATTTCGATGGTTTGTTTTTCGTTTTTTGTATAATTGTGTACAATACAAACCACTGTACAAATAATATGTTAAAAATATCCTAAAAAGCCATAAATTATGGATACACTAGTGTTATTTTTGGTTACTAACATTTTTTTAATGCATAAAACGAAAGTTTTAATTTAAATAAAATACTGTGAATAGTGAAATACGTACTCATTTAAAGACAAAGCATATTTAGTAATTACATCGCCAACTGCATTAATTCGCGCTTACCGCCATAACCAGTCCGAACAAGCCATTAAAATTTTAATCACACGTGTGTTTAATCACCTCAATAGTAACATTTGTGAAGTAATTTCAGCATTATTCGTGCGAACAGTATGAAATTAATATAACGGGAACAATAAGTTTTAATTAATAACACTCGGCAGTTCTGCGAAGCGGCGCGGCGTAGAGCTTTGCTATTCAATATCAAATTGATTAATTAATGTGGTACAATTAACATGTGATTATCTTATAGTGATTGGATATACTTGTAACCTTTACTATTCAATATTGAATCTATTACACTGAACCTTTGTTAAGTTTGTTTTTTGTTAAGTTGAAAGAACTATCCGGTAGCTTGTTTATTTAAACGGATGTGAATGTACAACTACTGCGTTTTGCAATTTTTTTGTTACTTTATTTCATACATTTTTTTTTCTGTAATGTTTAATTGAGGGGACCTTTGCCTGTGCCCTGGAACACAAAGGGCAATTGTTTTTTTTAACGTTCTTAACAGTTTTTGCACAAAATTTATGAGATATGCTTGCTATAGCTAGAGGAGTCATCCGTTGATTTTCCACAAATTATCTGTGGGACAGACCAATAGGCTAGAGAAAATAAAAGTATTATCAAATAAGGTCTCCTCTAAATGACTGCTACCCTAGTACTTTTTTCTTGCACGCCGTAAGATGTTGTTCGGCCAAACCAGCTATTATTAGAAGTAACACACGTTTCTCTTCTATTCAATAAAAAATAACTTGTAAACATTGCATCAGAGCTTTCAACAAAAGCAAATTAAAAGTAGTACAGTAACAAGTTTTGATTTATTGTAGAAACACGGAATAGGATACAACAAAACTGTCAGAATCAATAGCCCGCTATTAGAGCTACGTTCAGTAGTTCACTTTACATTCACCGCTCACCATTCACTCATTCGGTAACCATTCAATCTCATTCGTCAAACGATTTGGACATGTTAAATTGGGACCCTTTTGGAATAGTTTCAAAGGTATTTTCGTACTTCTACATGATTTACAAATTGTCTGTTTAGTTACTTTATATGCAGGATGGAGTGTGGCATACAGACGCTTTTTTGGGAGATGAAAGTGAAACAATGGAGATTGTTTTTAGTAATTTTACTTCCTAAGAGATTCACTCAACCTCTACATCCAGCTCTTACTAAGGGGCCAAGGGTTGTGATGCGAAAGCGGAAAACCGGGGCCCTGGAACTAAGGCTAGAAAGAACGGTGGGTCGTTTAATCTGTAGAAGTCTGACACCGTCTCCCGCTCTGCCCAAGGGCGGGATTCGTCATTCCATGATTTTTCCCACAATAAAAAAGCTCTTACCTAGAAAATCTTTAAAATATGTATAGACATACATAATATAACAGCTATTATAATACACAAATAAAATTACAATTTTCCATCTAATAAAACATGTTTATATGGCTTGACATTATTGCCCAGTGTTGCCAATGAAAGTAATTTACATCGGCTTTCATATTTTACGGCGCATTGCTTTCAATTTGATGAAACAATTAATTGAACTGCTGTTTTAATATCGTTGTCGAAACAAGAACAATTTCCGGGAACCGACCATATCGTGAATAGTAATTACTGATATATATACTTTATAGAGTAGATAATGTAATAAACATGATTGTACACCAATCTATGTATTGTATATCTATCTATAAAGGGACTAATTGATTGACATGTCTACGTACAGCCGAAACTACTAGGTTTAGGTGCATGAAATTTTAAAGACAAGGCTTTTTTTATGACGTAGGTGAGCACTAAGAAAGGATTTATCAAAATTGAACCCTAAAGGGGTGAAACGGGGACTACAGTCTGTTTGCAGATATTGTTAATTGTAAATGTAATTTTTACCAGTAAATACGGGCGAAGACACTGGTAGAAGCTACTAACTTATACACATACTATGTATGGATACAGTGGCGGTCAGAGCACGGATAATAAATCTGCTTAACCGTTTAAAAATTGGAGGCTGTTGAGGACTTGAGACTGTCTTTCAATATAAGTAGATGCTACTGGATACCAATTGATGATATGAGACGGCTTCTTAGAAGACCCTTACAACCTTATTGGCGAGTAATACTGTTATTTTAAAACCTATTTACAAAATAAATATCATCTATCGCTATAATTTCACCCAGTAACAGGATAACCCTTTCCCAAGACTGATGGCAGATTTTCGAACTTTTCCCTTTTTTTTTATTGATATAGGCTCGCGCTTCACCTTTTGACCGCTTGACATTCTCATCTGATGTACAGCGTCGAAATGGTCGACGATGGAACTCGTTGTCCTAGAAGTAACCTATTCACTCTTTAACTTAAAAACTTCTTGGTTGTTGCTGTCAGGAGACATATACTCCCGCAGGGAATTCCACTCTTTAGCTGGTACGCGCACACAATGAATGTGTTCCCGAAACGTTTTGTACTTATAGGTGGGATATCCATCAAATATCGTATGATGATGAAGGTTCTTGTAGATAGTTAATATTTTATGGAGCTACTTAAATTACCTACTTTTATTTTAGAATAATGAATTAGGATCATAGCAAAAGCTTTTTGAAATTGTGACTAAATAGAATTATGCCGTTTTACAATTCACACGGACGAATTTGCGGGCATCAGCTATTTATACAGACTCATACAAATAATTTTGGTGTTTCGGTTATGGACATTCGATTATTTGAGATTTGTGTTTGTAAATTCACTGTTTGTTAATCCATGAAAATTGAGCTTTGTTATAATTTCAATATACACAGCATAATTCTATCTACCAATCTACCTATGATGGCACCGTTGTTGATGCGGTTTGTTTCCCACTGCACGTATAGTTTTTATTTTGCAACCGTAAAATGACTTCCTATAATTAGAAACTCTTTCCTTAGATACAGACAGAATTTCCGCCTAATTTATAAAAGGATTTACTCCTGTGGGTGTGTTCATGAAATTGTAAACTAAAAACATGGTTATACAAGAGCCCCAGACCCGGTTCACCTATCTCTAGGTCGCAAGGAATAGGAGCGTTGCCGAGTCGAGACGATCGACGAAAAACAATCGGAACAAAATGATTGTAACTTGACTAGGCCTGCAATTCAATTGTTTTGCAGTGTAACGCACAGAACATAACAATATTAACAATCAATTCACAGGAACTCAGTCACCATTAATATCCAAAGGTTTCCAATTTCTCTTATTATCCCGTTTAATTGAATGTGGTCGGCCAACAATTGGATATTTAACCCTATTCCGCTGTATTTTGCGCAGCAACATGAAATGTGTGCCCAGCCAATAAATTAACTTTTTTATACATGTTAACATATTTGCGGTAACATTATTATTTATTATTTTGACTGGTACTTGCACACATTTGTAATTAATGTTTCATAATTACATTTAATGTTTTGTGTGTCGTCAATTTGAATTGTTTTCAGTGTTGTTTTGTATCCATATGAAATAGCAGTAATAAACTATACGTGATAAATTATTTATTTATCAATGTAATTTCCATCCGTTCTCAATTTATAAATGTTAAAGTAACTCTGTCTGTCTGTTACGCTTTCACGGTTAAACTACTGAAGCGAGTTTGATGAAATTTCGTACGGAATAAGTTTTAACCTCAAGGAAGGATATACACAATTTTCTACCAGAAGCCCCAGTCTGCTTTTTCCATAATATCGTAATTCCAACACGATCCCATTGTCATTTTACTAAAAGTTCGTAATCTGTTAATTCATAATGGCTGTACATTTGTCGGTCAGTGGTCTCGTAATAGAATTGTGGTACGGGCTGTCATAATAAACAAAAACATAGACTGCACAATAATATTCTAATGGAAGTCACTGATAAAAGGATCTGTCAAAATGCAGATTACCGCATATGTCAAACATTCATTTGTACCTAATTATGTATGATATTTCTAAAAAAGTGTTTCAATTAAGTTTCAGTGGTTTATTATTGGAAAGTCATAATGACGCGATTAAATTAGTAGATTACTAAACATTTCAAAATTAACATTGATCGACTATTCTGACACTATTGTAATAATATGTAGCAGACTTGAAGTCCTGGCTTCGGCTTCGCATGCACAGTTACCGACATTATCACGAACAAAGTCGCTCATAGTTAGCGACTTCTTTATTATAATTATGTAGTCGACTTCTTTTGTAACACAATAGAACTGTAAACTATAAATAAACACAAGACGTAATTTTAAAACGTTTGTTTTATTTAACTTGTTGGAATTAACATAAATGACATCTTATGATCTGCTGTGAGAAATATATAAAAAATTTAACTAATAAAAAATAAATTGTTTGTCTACAGGAAACCGCAGAAGTGTGCGTTGGCACGTCTGTGGGCACCATTACGGAGCCGGACTGCCTCGGACCCTGCGAGCCTGGTACTTCGGTCACCCTGGAGGGCATCGTGTGGCACGAAACGGAAGGTGGTGAGTTGTTACTAGCGCACGAACGCAACGCACCGTAGCGCGCTCATCCCATACACTCTGCACGCTTCTGCACGCCTAGTATACGTTCATGCTTTGCGATTCATCATCACCCCTCATTTTCCATGCAATCCTGTCATTTTCACTCCGAATTGAATAATTTTTAAACAACACTAATATTCCTCAAATTTTAATTACGAGTACATATATCTTCGCTTCAAATATTAACCCTCTAATCACTCTAATGCCGTCCCGTAGGTATACTACCTTTATAGGTTTTAAATACTTTGACAACTTATTTATTTCAATATCTATCGAGGGTTTAAAAATAATAACCTAAAAATAAAACTAAAGGTTCGTTTTGACAAGAAACTAAAGCAGACAAATACTATAAGCGAAACCAATGTACCTAATGCCTAACATTTATGGCGCTAATGACATACCTTCTAGCGGGCCTTGCATAGAGAGAACGCTGGATTTAGACACTAGCTGTCCCCCGCGGTTTAATTCGCGTCTTCGGTTACTGTGCCACTCATAAGTTATAGCGTGATGTTATATAGTCTTTCTAAATAAAAACGTTTAAGAAAGCTTATCAAATAAGTTCCTAAATCTAGCTTATCGAGCAAAGATGATTTTCACTTTTTATACTGGTATTTTATAAACAACAAATGGTTATTCATTTGTTGATCAAAATTATCAATAAATGAATTCTTATGAATTATTTACAGTAGTAAATAATGTACTATTCATTCATTGATGATTTTAATTTTTTTATGAGGTAGTAACCTATACCTACACAACAATTAACCTTCAGATTTTATTTAACTTCTTTTAAAATTATCACGATCATAAAAAAGTAAGATTAAATTAAAAAAAAAAAACAATAAAACACTAAATAAAGTCCACGACAAGTTACATCGTTGGTTAAAAAATAAATGTTTAAAAAACAATTTGTATAAAAAGAGCAATGAATGACGATGACGTCACCACAAAAATAAATAAACATTGGTTGTTGTGCGGGAAATGCCATAATGAATTCGGAGAAATAGGGTTTGGCAATAAACAACGTGAAATATTTAGACCGGCCATAAATATTTATGTGTTTCCTGCTATAATGTACAAATGATTATTTCGTGTCAAATTCAATTTTGATAAAACGTCGGCTATTAGTGGTTTTAACCGTAAAATATTGAAAGAATTCACAATAATTTTTCTTAGAAAAGAGCTCATGAAAAACCTTGCGGGAGTAAAATGCAAAGGAACCTTGGAGCTCTTAAAAAATAAAATCCACATAGCCTCATTAACGTCAATACAGAAATAATAAAACCCAATCCATAAAACATATAATTAAGAAGTCCACTCACAGAAGCGATATTAATTTATTTACGACACCTGGCTCGGTGATTACGATTACTGATTGTACGTCTACAGTTTTTTTGTCGCTCGTCATTCGTATTTCATTTTCACGACGGCCATAATCATCTCGTCCTTTCTCTGTTTTATATTTATTTATACCTCACAATCCCGAACTGGCTATTAATATTAAAATATTCATGGCGCACATAAAACAGTGGAGTCAATGAGACTCCCTACATAATTACTGGGCGCTTATTAGTTGGAGATAGCATCGCGGAATATTTAATAACCCGCCGAACCGATACGAGAGCCTTTACACCTTTTATGCTCGCCTGGTAATAAAATGCCCCGCAACTCTTTAGGGTAGGTAAATAAATTCCAAAATGGCCGGTAATCTCATTTACATAAATTATTATTATGTTTGCGATGAAATCAATTCTCACTGCGAGCCTTTATTTATTACTTATTTTATTTTCAGTATTCAGATATTTAATTTCAAGTCGGAGCAATTCGATTATTCTCACAGAATAGAATCCAATATTGGAATTGCGGGAATTTTATGAATACTTGTTTAATTCTTTTCCATGATTTATTTTATTTCGAACATCATTTTATGAGATCAGTTTAATGCATAACCATAAGATGTGGTCGTTCATCATTAAGATGAAAATAAAACAGACAATGTAATACGAGAGCACACGTCCCGAACACCATTAGAGGGCCAGAGCACGCAACACAATGCCGTTCCCCCGTAGCCGCTCGTAATTATTATAAAACACGATAATAAATCACCATCTGCTCGCTTCTGTTGCCACTTTCCAAATTTATCCGGGCGATGGACGCTCGCGGGGAGCGGGCCGCGGGGGAGGCAATTCACGCCCTTCCTCTTCAAGCTTATTTATTTTCGGCTAATGGCGCCGAGGAGCTTACGGAAATTAAATACTGTTTACTGTGCGACTCCGACCGCGTCATAATTTTATTACGGGCTCACGTGTAAAATAATCGAGTTATGAAGTTTCCTCATTTAGTTACACGAGCGCGGGCTGTACCGCTCTCGGCTCGGAATAAATTCTCCATAAGTCTAAAAGTCCGGGGCATATCGAGCGGCATCTGTGCTCGGCTACCACTCAAAAAATGTCCTCAGAGACAGGTTTACGAGGCTCGCTCCGCACACAGTCCTCTGTGCACTGTACGTGCTAACAATTAAGCGGAGGCTACCAGTACACGCCGCGTTGCATTCCATTCCACTAATTAGTGGACGTATTTTAATATTTATGCTTCGTTTTCGAGTTTCGGTTTATGTCTCTTTTATGAACCTTATTATGGAGCATTTTGTATCTGACACATAATAATCCACAAGTTTTTTGTGTGAGGAACATGTTAAACGTGTTTCATCGTTCCAAATGTGGTTGTTGGACGACCTACCATTTTAAGAGAGAAAAGTTTAATTTACCAGTCGGTCGGCACCATTGAATGGATGTAAATGAAATCGTCGGAACTTTGTTTGTCTCGGTGTGGGAAACAATGGGCGAGTCTGATTAGTGCCGTGCGCGGAGTGCTAGCGGCTCGGACCAACGCGACGCTGCCTGCCACTTTGCCCTCGTGCCCGACGCCCACTCCGGTTTTTTGTGTTATTAACTCAATCGATTTAGTCAACAAAAGAATGCTGGACGTGAAAAAAAATCAAAACAATCATGCTTGTATTTTTTGTTTTTACATGCCTACAAAGCACGCGATACTTAATATTGCGTGCTTAAATCACAAGGCATAAAGTTTAATCTCTAAGTTTAAGATTAACTTTGTGGAGTGCGACTTATACAAATATTGACGTAGGTAGAGATTTGTGAGCGACGAAGTTGGTGGGGTGTCGGGAACAAAGCGGGCAAACGCGGGCAGGGGCAGAGTGGGGGCGAGGGCACGACAACTATTAGGCCGTTGATTACCGCGGCCGAGGGGTAATTAGCACCACCTAAATGAACCTATTTCGCTCGCTGCGTTCCTGGTAAAATGATCAGCGACTTAATCAAACGATAGCCCGCTAATCTGTGGTTTTAAATTTGAACTGAAATTGTTTATGCTGGGATTGACAATAAATAAATAGGATCTATTAATTTTATTGTAAGCCGATGGAATAAGTTTATCGTAAAACGTAAAAACAATTAGGTATTAGCATAAATCTCTTTTTTTTTGTCTAAAATGTGACATTAAGAATGTAGGTACTACTTAAATACATATTTTAGATTATACACAATGAAAAATAAACAGAGCAAGCGATCTATTAATTAAATATAGCAATTTCCCGACACATTCAACGTCGTATTAAGGATACCTATTGATCTATTGCGTTACAAGTTTGGCTGCCATAATAGATAAAATCCACAATTTACTCACAAAACGATCGTCATCGCGTGTTTAGAAATGTTACTTTCGCGTATAGTATGACACAAATATTGATGTACAAGCTATTTGGACGACCCTATGTCGTTAACAAACTGTAACAAGTAGGTAGGCACAGGCGGCACGCGGTCGGGCCATTAGTGACGTTCCAACAAATCGAAGCGATTACACGCAGGCAAACAGTGGACCGACATCTCTAATTTAACTTTTCCGTGACCGGTCGGCCGTATTAACAATTTACAAGGGGATTTCACCCCTAAATAATAAAAGTGCGGAGCGCGCCCAACGATTTCCTTTAGGAAGTTGCGCACCATCTGCTCCCAGCTACTTTTTAAATATTTCTGACAACCTGGTATTTCGTTTTATTAGTCGGCCTCGTGGCTCGTACGTTGGTTTCCGTATTTGTTATTTCTTTATGGCTCGCGTTTTTATATTCACCCAGCACATTGCGGGTTTTTATACACAAGAATTTATCGTACACGTAGCGTGTGAACGTTATAAATGATTTACGCGTTCACAATAGAAAGCAAACACGATTTTAAACATAAATAACCGTAGACAAAGTGGTAGCATAGCGGTTGTTCAATAATAAACTAATGACCGCGTCCATTGTCTCATTAGTCACCGAGCAGTCTCCTTGTTACAATAACTCCACCATTTTATGCTAATGGCTTATAGAGAAATGCTTTATGTGTTCATTGTTTTGTGGAACAATAAATAATATCTGCAAGCTACGGAGGACTTGTACCCACATTATACGGGTCACTTATCAATCTTGTTACACATTTACATTTTGTTTTTCCACGAAACAACTTTATTTTACAAGCTCGCTATCAATTTATTTGGGATAATGTTTCTGAAAGTTAATGTAGCGTTTCTTATTATTATAAAACTCGAATCAGCGTGAATCTGTATTTATACCATTGTTTATTTTTGACATTTCGATGAAGCGACTTTGCTTCTAATAAATCTTTCTTTTTGATCCACTTTTCCTCTATAAAGTGCTTATTTAATTTTTTTTGAGGCTATTAAACTATTTTTGGCTTCACAATACACGCACTGTGCGATGACCAACGGACGGATCATGGCTATAATCGCCACGACCGAATGGCCGGTCAATTATGTGATCACGTAATAGGTACTACACAAAAATGGCCGCTTTAGGTCAGCCGCAATAGCGTATGTACGGCCACAGCGGCGCATTCAGCCCGCAACACTCCACCACACTATCACTCCTATGGCCATAAATCAGATTTCACAGTCATTTACTAACAATGGGATTGTACGCTTTACGAATTAAAAATATTTGCCATGAAAACAAAATTCAAAATGGCGCTTGCATGTGTATACGTAAGTCCTCACCCAAATGTATTGGAAGCGAGCAACTGATGTAGTGTGGATATTTGTTTACTATCGTTAGTAGTTGTGTCTGTTTATCATGTCTCCGTCAGTAGAGTTATGTAAACTTCTTCAGTGAACATCATAAATTCGTGCAGCAACGCGGCTGAGCTATAAAAATGTATTAATATGCTGCAAACAATGTTAGCACTATGTGAGATCATAACTTATGAGACGCGCTCTGTGCGGATACAGCGCACTTTGAAATTGTTGTTGGCACACGAGAAATATGGCGCACCGCTGTTGTGGAACCTATTCTACGATATAAAACTAAATACAACATGTGACTTTGTGAACAGATGTCTGTCTGCATACACCCAACAAAACTAATTGTACTCTGTCGTTTCACAACATATATCTACTTATTTACAATTCAACGAGACCGCTACATAAAATCGAGTCAACGAAAAAGCTCGCCAGGGATTAAAAAGGGATTGTCCGGGGCTCTCACTTTTATCTCAATTTGTTACTCTTGTTTACGAAAAACATTTTGAGGACAAAGAGAAGATTAAATCGCTCTGAATTACAATAAGGTCCTAAACCGCGGTAGCTGACATTGTAAATTCACAATGAGCCTTTGGTTTTTTGTACAGTAAAATTGTGATAGCAGAATGTCCTTTAGAGGCGAAAAAGTGTCGCGAATAGAGGGGTGAAATTGATTAATTAAATTTGCATAAGTTGGCACGCTAGCGCGATAAGCGGGCGAGGTGAGGCGGAGCGGGGCGCGGCGCGTGCGGGCGCGAGCGCGCGGAGCACGTCCGCGCGTCTCCTGCATCCCCAATATGCAAATGAGTGCTCCCGGGTGACAAATTGGATCCGAGGCTGCCGCCGCCGCCAATAACTTCAGTGCACCAATTTCGTTAAAGCCGTATCTTCTTACACAGTTTAAAACTAATCCCATTACACGATCGACAGAACACGTATACAAGAAGCCATATGTTTATCGTTCCGTGATATTGTTACAGGTGTACTAGTAGTGAATGTGACGTGGCGAGGGAAGACTTACGTAGGAACCTTACTGGACTGCACGCGACACGACTGGGCGCCACCGCGGTTAGTATCTATGCGCTCAACTCTAATGTGCACGCCCGGGGAATACTAATTCCGCCGGGAATAACGCGCCGCGAGCTGGCGAGCTAGCGCGCAAGAAGTGCCTCAATCTGTTACGAACACTGTGTAATAGACGAGCTCACTCACGTCTGTCTAAAATGAGTCGCAAAAACGTGAGCAGAAATTCTTGAATAGACTAACAGCAGGAATATCTTTTCGTAAATAATGACGCCATTGATATTCATGGGTTTCCTCAAGTTTGTCGATTCGATCGTCGTGGTTAAGTCATATAAAGATATATTTTATATTTCCATAGGTTTTGCGACTCTCCTACGGAGGAGTTGGATGCGCGGACGCCTAAAGGTCGGGGGGCGAAGCGCGGCCGCGGCGCTGCTCCTACTGACATGACGAACTTCACCGAAACGCGCTCTTCGGTACATAGCAAGTTACGGAATGGTGGCGCTAAAGGGAGGAGAGCACTACCTTCTCCTACACCCTTCACGCCTCCTAGACCTGACTCGAAAAGAAAACGCACTTCGGACGCGGAGGAGCGACCTCCGACGCCGAAGGCTAAACGTCCACCCCCCACGCCGTCTTCCCCTCCCCCTGATCCCGTCCTTCTGGAGTGTCCAGAGCCGAACTGTTCGAAGAAGTACAAACACGCGAACGGACTGAAGTACCACCGGTCGCATGCGCACGGGTCACCTGATGATGATGATAAGGATGGGTCGAGTTCTGAGCAAGAGGAGCCGGCGACAGAGCCTGCGTCTCCGGCGCGGCCGCCATCAGCACCGGCGACACCAGCCACGCCTGTCAAGTCGCCAACGCCAGTCAAATCCCCTGAAGCGAAGGTTGACAAGTCACCGGAGAAATCTCCTGAGAAACCAGACGTGGAAGAGTCTCCTCGGCTGGAAACGCCCCGGTTCGCTGAGGAGTTCATCACTGCGGCTGAGCCTCCCCCAGTGACCGAACGACCGCAGACACCACCTCCCCCACCCGCCACGCCGCCTGACGCACTGCCCACGCTACAACCTACACAGTTTAAGGTAAACCTCAAAATCCTTTTTGTGAATGATAACTAGCTATTATAAAGGCGAAAAATGGGTTGAAAGAAATATGAAAAGAATGGAAAACTACGTATCTAGGAAGCGGCATCTACCTACTACAGTCTTGGGAACATTCGCGTAAAGGTAAAACGCGGAATTTGTATCCTAGGGTCTTCAAGTTTAGGGTGAATATGTTAGACCAGCTTGATCTTTGGTAGACCATGTACCACGTGGCCGCTTACCATCAATTGAGATAGTAGTCTAACACAAACCTATACATAAAAAGTGTATCTTGTTCTGCAGGTAAAACCTCGATCAGCACTAATGGCGGAAGAGCGCAAGTCGACGGAATCTCCCGCAGAAGAGTCTCCTGGCAAGCGGCGGGCGCGACGGTCTCCGACGCCGGGCGTCCGGTCGCCGGCCTACTCCGACATATCGGACGACGCCGCACCTCCGGACGCGCCGCCCGATGACCCTGCGCATAGGCCGTTCCCAGTTTATCATCAGGTACGTAACTGCAGATTGTGAGGGGAAATAATGAGTGGTTTGGACTGCTGACCAACCACTCACTCACTGGTATCGGCTGTCAATACAACTTAACTTTTATTCCTGGTTTGTACAGCCCGTAACTCAGGCCTCCTCTCTAAGAGAGGGAACGGGCTGCAATGCAGCAAGCAAGGCCTTGTGTGGATTGGTGGTTGTCACATGCCTTCTATGGTTTTGCCTGTAGATGTTTACTTTCACCATTTTTAAAAGCATTTGGTGATGAAGTAAATGATAGAAAGTCTTAAAAAAATAAAATAAAGAAACAATTGGAGATAAATAATATATAAAAAGCCGTTTCTGGAAAAACCATTTACTCTCTTATAATATTAACGAATTGTAGCAATTTTTTCTGTTTTGTTTTTTGTTTGTACACCAAACTAAAATCGCAATAATAACCAAAATATCAGCTCTAATAATTTCTTGTTATAATTTCAGTTCTACGGTCAGCCATCTTACATGCCGCCTTCACACCCGCCTCCCGTGCCTCCTCAGTCATCCGACAAAGGCAAGGAGGACCTCTCGAAAGGAGACCCGAAAGGCGACATGAAAGTAAGTACTTAAGGTTTACCAAACACTCTATAGGTCAAGTGTCGAGAAGTGTCATGAAATTTTGCACATACCTACTTTTTAAGATGTGGTTTGGTAACCTTCACCTAGACTTACTCTATAAATAAAAGGTAATTAATTACAACTACAACACAGTTCCGACGTCTTTGTACCGTCACCGTCCCACGCTGAAAACCAGCGTTTGGACTCTTCACACTAACTAAGCATTAGGTCATGGCATTATCTTGATCGTTCGACCGTTTTGCGTAAATGTGGCGCGTGTTTTTCCTATATAATTTGTATGTTAGTCCTAAGATTGTGAAATTTCCCGCAAATTAAATATTTTACTCTTTTTGTTTCTTCTTCTTAGTGTTAGGGCAGGTCCGGGTAACTAATTCTTTAAAAGCTCAAAATAATAATAAAATCTTTTGAACATTCTAATTTACTGCAAGTGATGATTTTGTAGTCTTAAAAAGTTCACACAGGACTCTTAGGCAAATTTGGATGATCCTATAGTTTAAGAATCTATCCGGTTGTTTCTTTTTTTAGTCTGGTAGCCTTCAAAATAATACTAAGACTATATCCATCTCTTTCAGGACGGCAAACCCGATAATGGACCTCAAAAAGTCTTACCTCAACACTTTTACCCTTACAACTACGTCCCAAACTTCCCTTACAACGTGGAACCCGGGGGGCCTCCACCTGGCCCTCCGTTAGAGGACAAAAGTAAAGACAGTGATCGAGACCGCTCCAAGACGACTCCCAGCCCTCTGGACAAGAGCAAACAGCAGCGCCCGCCGGACGGCAAGGAGAATCCCGCCAGGCCCAATGACAACCATCAGATATTGAAGGAGAGCATTGAAATGAAGGCGCAGATGGGACCCTATGCTTTTCAGAGACCGCCGCATGCGAGAGATGAGGAGTTGAGGAGGTTTGTATAATTCATTACTGTGATGTTTGTGACGTGTCGTATTAAAAGGATCTGGAAGTATTTTTAAAATATGAACAATAATTCATATCATAAAAAAACACTAAACTGAGAATAGTTACATACAGTTGTACTAAATCTCTTTACTATAAAAGTATTTCACAAGTGGAAGCGCGGAGCCGCCTAATACAAGCAGTTCCTTGCTTAAAAGGTGATCTCCAATAAGATGTATCATAATGCCTATTGTAATTGAAATAAACATTTAGATTTTTTTTTTTTATTTGCATAGCTAATAAAACCATAGTTATTGTACTTGCATAACTATGTTTAAGAAAATAACGGCTTATGTGACATCTTTACTTTATCCCTTTGCCTTCATTTTCAGATATTACATGAGTTTAGACCAGAGAAGAAAAGAGGGCGGCAGCGATTCAAAGCCTCCTGGTATGCCGCCGGGGGCCAGCGGACCCCCGGGAGGCCCGGGGTCTCGACCGCCACCGCAGCCTGCACACAAGCAACCCTCCAAAGACAAGGACGATAATAAGCCCAAAGAGGAGGTTAAGGTAACTATTACACTGAACTATGAGTACCAGGGTGCTAGAAACAAAAAGAGATCAATATAAATTGATTGACAATAAAAAATACAATGACTACGGGTTTATAATAAAAGGTGCTCGCACTTTCCTTACTGTTGCTACTTCGTTTTTCTGGCATCCTAGTACTTCATACTGTGACATAAAACCTTCAGGCCAGCCCCTCACCAACTTCGTTGGCTCCGGCTGCCTGCTAACCTAACCTAATTTTAGACGGAGCCACAGCCACAGCCTGACCAGCACTACCCACTCTATGGCAGAAACCGATACCCTAAGGTTAGATACCAATACCAGATAACACAACTTTTAGACTTTGCGTGACGACAAGGGATCTCTAATTTAAAGGTCGCGTTTACCGTGTTGGCGGCGCATGGCGTGACATTTAGAATTTTAGATGCACCTTGCATGCGCCGCTATCGCTTTAATGGTTCCCGATCGGAAACTTGACCTCGCGACGGTTACTTAACTTCGTAGTTTGATTGATTTGCACGGTAGCCTCGGCCTGTTGAAATGTTAAGCTCCTGATGATGGGCGAGTTATATTTGGAATAACCGGGCTTACTATACCGTAATATTGTGATGATCCATTAGTTATACCGGCAAAGCTAAAGGGCCACGATAACGCTAGCTTGTGGATCAATACTTATGTATTAAACATACCATTGCCAATGCTATGTGGGTTTTATTAACGTATACTTTCTATTGCAGGTGAAGCAAGAAGGCCAGAAGCCAACGACAGAGACGCAGGGTCCTCCACCACCGCCTACCTCGCAGTACTACCTCCCCCCGTACATGCAGGCCCCGCACTACGGGGCCCTGCCCTTCGACCCTGTGTACCGTGCGCCGCTCAGTCCCATGCTCGTCAGCGGCTTCGGGGGCGGCTGGACCGTGCCCCGGTACCACGCGCCTGAGGACCTATCCCGCCCAGGTGGCGCGGGCAAGCTGGACCTCATGCCCGGAGTGGGCGGCCCGGGAGGCGGACACGGTCCCAACTTTGCCTATGGTGGCGCTCCACACAAAATACACGAGTTGCAGGTTAGTTATAATAACAGACTTAATTGTTTAAATGGGAAAGAACATAAGCCTTGACATCAGAAATTCTGACTCTGGGTTACTACTGAGCAGTTCCTGCAGCAAAGAGACCATGCTAGACCCCAATTGTTTAGGAAACCTTTTGGTGCTGCCTCCCATGTGTAGGTTGCTCAGAGGTGCCCTTTGAGGTAGTTTTTCTTGCCTTTGCGTTGGTCTTATCCTAATTTAAATACATATATGATATTTTATTTTTACCGTACTTAAAACCTGGTACTAATCTTGTTAATTTCGACAGGAGCACGCCAAGTCCCCAGCGAACAAGCCCCGTGCGGACGCGCCGAAGGAGCCGGCGCCGTCGCCGCGCTCCCCGCGCTCGCCGCCGCCGCAGCGCCACGTGCACACCCACCACCACACGCACGTGGGGCTCGGCTACCCGCTCTACCCGCCGCCCTACCCCGGTGAGTAGCGTGCTGCGCTACTAGCACTTGCACCTAGCCTTAGCTTAGGCACGGAAGTAAGTGAATGGGAAGCTTAACCAAAGAAGTTCTAAACAGACAGACTGCATTTACAACTGTTCACCGTCTCCAAAATAGCAATTTTGAGTTGACACAGCGGCGTCGAAACTGTTAGCTGTTAGTAATTCAGTCTGTTGAGCTTTACTATCACGGCGAAGTAAACTAAAGGGAATTCATGTAAACAGGGGCCTACTAGGTAAAAAAGATGCAAATATGAAACTGTTGTTTTAGATCTCCATTTGCTTACTACTCCGTGGAGCATGCTAATAATAACACTATTAATCTATTGCCTTCTAACATTTCCTTCTTATACTAAAAACCTCCCCGAGTTTGTGTGTTTGCTTGAGCCGAATATCGATTACGTCCACTCTACACCCCTCGGCCTAGCGACCGCATCTGGTCGCTAATAATGTGATGTGCTTGTTGCAGGGGCGCGATAGCACTCGACGGACGAGCGGGCCAGCCCCGCCCGGCCGTAGCTAGCGTAGAGGGCGGTAGTCGAGCCGGCTCCATGTCGTAGAGACAGTAATGGAAGATTGTGTTTTGCAGCGGCGGCCGTGCTCGCCAGCACACAGGCTGTAGTCAACTCGTTCCCGACGCCGCCCAAATGAGAGAGACGCCATGACGTGTAGTGAGCCGACCGTGACCGCGGAGCGTCCGCGCCCGCGCCGCGCCGCGCACGTTGTGCCGCGCGGACAGACTGTGACTCCGTGACGATCCAACTGCGATCCAAGACTTTATCTCTATGCCAGTAGCCATAATTTAAACACTGTGATCTCGCGTAACCCACAAAATGTGTATGTGATGTGCGCTTTGAATGTTATAGAATGTGTCCGGACCGATAGTTACCTTTTATAGTTGCGAGTGTTGTGTTGTGAAGACTCCTCGATGGATGTAGTGAACGTTGTGCGCGCGCGCGCGGACCTGCGCGCCCGCACGTCTACCTTGTTTTATATGTTACTAGTGGAAGCACAAACTAGTTTTGTACATATTAGTGTTATGTGTAAAGTACCCTACGATTGTTAGTGTTCCATAAGGGTTATGTAATATAAACATCGAATTTTCCGATTCTCCCTCTGGGCATTGTACTGATGTTTGAAGCCCCGTGTCTAAAATTATATCATTGCGAATACAGCCTAGTAAGATCTTTATTTATGATGATATCTGCATTCCACAAAACGAAAGCGTATCTAGTTTTGAAGTATAATGTTAGTTAAGTTTTAAGTAATATAGTGTAAGTTTAAAAGGCGTCAATGTGATCATTACAATACGAGTCTTAGCGTGCACAAATCGTACTCTGTCTCGATATAGTGAACAATGACTTATATTATTATATATATCGTAGAGAGCATCCTATAGATTTGTCGAGTGTTTGAACATCGCTGTGCATGTATGTATGTCAGGCTTTTAATCATAACTATAAAAATCTCATAGTCCGATATGTCTCAATACAAGGGATTAGACTTTCTGTACTGCACTTAGATAAGGGTGGCATTTTCCTGTGTTCGACGACTATTATTTCCATGCATTTAAAATACCATTGACTTCCTATTAGATTGTCTCAACGGGAATGTAATGTATTGTTTCGTCAAGTAGTCTTCCAATTGGTTAACGTGGGGAATCTTATTGTGTTGATGCATCTATTTTGTATTTAATATTAACTGAGGAGATGTTTGTTGTTTAATTTGTAACTGTGCGCATGCGTGTGCGACGAGACTCCGAGGCGGAGAAACATGTCGGTTGCATTTCAACCTCGTAGAGAAAACATTTATAAACACATTTTTAGAGAATTACATAAATATTTGTAGTGATATGGTATTATTTTCATGACATTTTAGTCAATGTACGCGCGTACCTGTTTCATATTAAATCAACAAAAAAACAATATTTTGTAGAAAATGCGGGGCCTAAATACCTAAGTTTATATGGAGTAAGTGAATCAAGTCTGTGACAAGGAATTTTGGATAACCAGTGACTCAATCTCGTGTAATATTAAAAGCAGATAGTGACTTAATTATTTATAATTTAACTGCATCAATTGATACAGGACTGTTAGCCAGTTGATTGTGCTTAAATGGTAATTTAATTATGTTAAATTGATTGTAAAGTGATAATAATTACAAAGGGTAGTTTGTAATTGAAGAGAATTGAAAAAGCAATAAGTGTCATAACAAATTAAAATTAAACTAAATGTTGAATGGGCAAAGGAACCGAAAATTAAGTTGAAAATCATGATCAACCATCTAATAAGTACTGTTATTGAATATTTGTAGGAAACAATCGTTGTTACAACCGCCATTATAATGATTTATAGATGAACATTGTTATCTTTTCGACAAATCTTATGTAGTCACGAGAATAATTTAATATCGGATGATGATTCATTAATGAGAGAATGTAAAAGCTATACAATAAAAAAAAAAAATCTGTAAACGAGCATTAGGTGTTCTGAAGTGTACCTGCTTACAAGCACTTTAAAAGCAATCATAAAAAGATCGTGATAATCAGCTGTGATTAACGCTATTTTGGAGTACCTATCAGAGTGGTATCTACCAGGGCGTTATGTTGTGTGAGGAGGCTCTTGCACTCACTGTCACCGCTCGAGTATTCAGTTAGAGCTTTGCTGCAGTATGCGGTATCTCGCGATACGATGCGGTCTGACAAATAGATTTGAATTAGCAGAGATGTGAACGTTTAGTAAAATGGGCGGGCATGCGATGCACCGCATGGTACGTCAGGATGCCTAGCATTGTGTTTGTTGATTTGTGATGAGGCGTGCGTCGAACCGCGCCGCGTACTGCGCTCAGTCCGCGCGTGCAGCTTGTGAGTACCAGGAGAGCAGGCTCAGGCAGGAGCTCACGTGATCTCATACGCCCAGCGCTCGGTGCAATGTCGACGCATAGACTGATCGATCTTTTGTTTCTAACCCCGTTCGACCACGGACATTAATTACGCTTTCATTCAATTTATACCAGTCGCGACTTGGTATAAAACTTGATCATTGTATTTATAATGTATCAATTATATAAATGAACATTTGTGTATTTTTTTGATGTAACTAAAGCCAAGTTTGATTTAACTTAGAAAAGAATTCGAGACGTTGAAAAAAGGAATAATAAAGATAAATTATTTCTTAAAAAAAATGTGTTTTATTTCCTGCTTAAAATGTCAGTAAAAATAATGTTATAACGAGCTTATTGTCATGATTAATACATTATGCTCACGTGTAATTGTATTAATGACTAGGAACAGAGTGCAGAACAATAAAATACTTATTTATACAGGTACTACTAGGCAATATAAAAAGCATCTTAATTTTATATTAAAAAAATGGTGCGAGATACATGGAAAGTGCAGTGTGGTAACTTAAAATATATGCACAAGTTATAAATAAGTTAAAGCTACTTACAATGTCAAATAAATTATTCAAAAATACTGATTACTAATGTAAATCTAAAATTATGCGAAATGGGTACAATAATTTATGTGGCACCATAAAAACGTCAGAGCTAACTCGTTGAGTTATAGCAAACTACATTATTACAATTGTTAGTGTTGAGGTTGAGCTAACACCTATACAGACATTGTTATTTATTACTATGATTGTATAATAAATACTTAGTTCGCTATATTAAATATTAAAGCTTAGATAGTTTGTGAATTGCTCCTTGCATATCTAAATAACATTAATATCATAGTACGGTCACTCAGTATTTTTGGGATACTTTGTTTATGAATTTATTTTTTCCATTCAACAACTATTGTTAGCTCCACCGTGTTCTTATAAAATTCTTTGGCCTCTGGTTTGTGACGGTAATACTCAACTGTGGTAAAATAAAATAATAAAAATAATACATTAAAGCTTAATATACACTACAGTACACTTAAAATAGGTATGTTACAGAAGCCTCCACATGGATTGCCACCAAGTGGCCACAGGGAATAAAATTCTCAGTCGCATAAGGAAGAACACATTGTTTGTCCTAACAATATCATTTATCTACTAATAAAAACACATTGGAAATCTGACCACAAACCACATCATTCCGGTCAGTGTGACAGGTTGGTGATCGTTACGACAGCCGTGATGGGTTTACGATTCACACCGTAAAGTACAGCGATTTGAAATGAAGGGGCCACATTGTGGCGACTGGGAATTTAATTCACGATTGCCACTTAGAGGCAACCCATGTGAGTGTGACTATACCTACCCTAAAACTTTTTTTTTGCATTTCATCAATTTCGATAACTACAAAAATAAATAATGTTCAACTTCATTTAATTTAACGCAAGAATTTTCACAACCAATGTATAAATATAGTAGGAGTTAGTCCTACTTCAGTCTAGGTCATCAGGTCGTAGTTGTCTCTCTCCTTCGCTTAAGAAGATGAGCATTGCCTTGTAGAGGAGGTAAAGTCCGAGCATGCGCCTTTCCTTCAGGGGCCAGGATGCAACTACACCATAATAATTGCCAACTTTAAGGTTCTTCAAGGCAGTCAGTCCTAACGCATCGATCATGGATGCTTCGTACGTGTACGCCTCGGCTGGTATAACGTTCTGAAATATGTGAAGACATACGACACCTACTTTGTCAGACCAGATGTCAAGGATGTGCTGTACCTTCTTGTCTTTGGATGTTTTGAAATCTTTCTTCCATAATGTCAGTGCTTGGTATAAATGGGAGTAAGGTCGGGAGCGTTTTCCTGAAAAAGAAGAGGTTTTACAGATTGACATAGCATAGAAGAATATTAGATTTGAAAGATTTATATTCAATGACCTGATGATTTGGATAAGGATGTACATAAACATATTTTCAGTATTTCAAAGGCTGCACAGATTTATCACTAAGTTGCATTATCCTAAACCAGATATACAAGTGATGAACTTATTTTATAACAGAACTGGATAGCCTTCATCAGAGTTTTAGGGATCTAATAACTTGTTCAGAGATTTAAATTAGTCGCTAAAATATTTAAGTCCCCCACTGCGTGTGTTTGCCTGTCCGCGATAAACTCAAAAACTGCTAAAGGGATACTCATGTATGTCATTTTCACCTAAATTATATTATACACCTAAACATTCCCCATGAAGCACTTTTCTTTTTTAGCACTGAATACATAATTATACATCTGAAAATTCCCCATGAAAACCAAGTATATTTATATTAGAAAAGCCGAGAATATCAAAGATTTGTAATATTGGTGCGAAAACGAGGAGAGAAGCCAGTTTTATAGCGTACTAGCTGGTACCCGCGACTTCGTCTGCGTTCTCTTTTTCGCAATAAAAGGTAGCCTATGTCCTTTCTCAGGGTCTAAAGATTCATCATCATCAGCCTAGCGTAAGTCCCGGTTGCTACCTTGGCTTTCACCTCGGTGCCCGGGGTCCGCTTTCCTGACTAGTCGTCTCCACTTCGCTCGGTCTTTTGCGTCCTCTGCCTTAAGCCCATTAGCACGCATATCGTCCCTTACGACGTCGATCCAACGCCTCTTAGGCCTACCTCGTTTTCCGGGTCCCGGCGGAGGCGGCATGGCGAGGCATCTGTTACCCACGTAGTCTGCCGGTTTTCGTAAAACGTGGCCATACCAGCGTAAGCGACCCTCCTGCAGTTTATCTGCTATGTCACGGACCTGAAGGCTGCCCCGGATGCGGGAGTTCTTAATGCGGTCTTTCCGCGAAACTCCAGACATCCAGCGCAGCATATTCATTTCCGTGACACGCAGGCTTTGCTTATGTCGCTCAAGTACAGGCCACGCTTCACTGCCATACAAAAGGACAGGCCTAATGATGGTCTTATAGACCTGTCCTTTGAGCCTAACCGGCATTTTGGGGTCACAGATAACCCCCGCCACCTCACGCCATTTCGCCCAGGCCGCCGAGATACGTGACTCGACGTCGCAATCGACGTCCCCGGACTCGTGGAGCACCGATCCCAAGTACCTGACCTGTTCCGTGCGCTCAACTGTGTCTTCGCCAATGCGAACAGGAGCAGCGTTAATTGTGTTACAGGCCAAGTACTCGGTCTTCGCCGCATTAATCTTCAGACCGCCGTTTTCCAGCGATTCCTTCCACGCTGCCACACGTCGAACCAAGCGCCCACTGTCCGAGTCCGCCAGCGCGATGTCGTCTGCATACATGAGCAGCCATGGCAGCTGCTCATGTAAGTCCCTGATGGTGGAGGACAGCACGTCCAGCACCACGCTGAACAGAAACGGACTAAGGACAGAGCCCTGGTGAAATCCGACGGTGATGGGGAAGGGTTTCGTATCGCCAACAGCGGTCCGAACCACCGAACCGGAGTCTCGGTACGTATCTCGGATGATGTCAACATAGGTCTCGGGCACTCGTTTGGATCTCAGCGCCCACCAGATCACATCACGGGGGACACAGTCGAAGGCCTTCTGCATGTCTAGGAACAAGAGGTGCAGAGGCGTATTCTTCGATCTGTATCCCTCCATGGTAACCCTTAGGGCAAAGATGGGATCCATGGCGCCATGGCCTGGTCGAAACCCATATTGACATCCCGAGACGGTGCACTCCTGTCGGATCCGAGAGTCAATCACCCGCTCGAAGAGCTTCATGGTGTGGGACATAACCTTAATCCCCCGGTAGTCGCCACACTCCTGCACCGATCCCTTGCCTTTGAAGGGTCTAAAGATTGCCTGTGCAAAATTTCATCAAAATTGAGAGGTTAAAGCGGGAAAGCGTAACAGACAGACAGAGTTACTGTCGAATTTGTATGGATAGCTAACTGAGAATGATGCTCCATTAGTAAATTGTCAACACTTCACCCACGGGAACAGCAATTTTGGCAACACATTCATTCTACGTACAGCTAAGGAATGGAATTCCCTGCCGGAGTATGATTCCTAATAGCTACAACCTACGGATCTTTGTGTCAAAAGTGAATAGGTTACTTCCAGGCAAGCATGTTCCACCGTCTACCGCATTATCACTTATCAGTTGAGATAATGATCTAGTAGAGCGAGCCAATCTTACTAATATTATAAATGCGAAAGTTACGATGTTTGGATGTTTGTTAATCAATCACGCCAAAACGGCTGGACGGATCTGGATGAAATTTGACACAGGCATAGGCACTCCGGAATAGAACATAGGCTACTTTTTATCGTGGAAACCTCCACCCCAATACCACGCGGGCGAAGCCGCGGGCAAAAGCTAGTTAATAAATAAAAATAATTACCTTTTCCAACATAAAATATTGAGTTAACAAAAGTAACCCAAGAAACATGTTTGTCCTGTTTCCCCGCCTTCACAGGCAGGTTGTCAGTCAGGCGAGGGTCCAGCAACAAGTACGTGAAGGAAGTCTTCGCGGTTCCTTCCCGCCATTTCTTTGTATTGTCGCTGAAGTTAGCCCGCGCCTTGTTCTCTAATTCCATGTAGATTGTGAGATCATTTAACCAGTCCTTGTTACGAAGAGATTTTTCTATTTCTATACTGTATGCTGTAAAAGAAAAGATGTTTTAAAGATCAGTTTTTAGGAAATAAGACCGTGGTATTGTGTTCGCGGAAGATTGGAAAGCTATAGTGTATTTCTGGAAGTCGGTGAGACTACTCTTCATCATCTTTTCAACCTAAAGACGTCCTCTGTCGGACATAGGCGTCTCCCAAGTGTCGCCATAACGACCGGTCCTGTGTCCCTCACATCCATCGGATTTTCGAACCCCACACCATGTTAGCGGTCCACCATGAGGGATGCATACCGACGCTTTGTCTATACGTGGTCGCTACTTCTTCAATAGCGCGTTGCTTCTATGAGCAAAGTGCCCGCCTAGTGTCACTTAAGATGGGTGATTATGTCGGTACCTTGGTTCTCCTGCGGATATCTCTGATGAGATGGTTGTACGAATTTAAAATACCGGATAGGAATACAGGGTATAGACTGTCATCTAGAGTTACAAATGTTGTACTTAATAATACCTATCTATAATTTCTGCATGCTCTTATTAGTTGTTTATCTTAAAAAATACAATGTTACTATATGACTAATTTTATATGACATTGTAAGGCTATAAAAAGTATAAGTAGGTATTTGTGTTAAACAGTAAACACCATTATACTGATAGGTGGTTGTATGAATAGCTGGTTATTTCGGAAAGCCCGCGAGTCTGACCTTATTGACTTTGTGATAACAGTGTGCCCCAGTAGGTCAATTAGCAGCTGTGATGATGTAAATAATTTAAATATTATCAGTATCAGCTGTGTTTTCTTAATTGAAAGCCGATCATAACTTTTTATTGCACCTGTCATCATGATTCTCTGTATCACCCAAAGCTTGACTGGTAGAAAATGCCTTAGGCATTAGGTTTAAGCTGTTATGTGCATGAAGTTTATCATTACATAGTATAAAACAAAGTCGCCTGTCCCTATGTATGCTTAAATCTTTAAAACTACGCAACGGATTTTGATGCAGCTTTTTTATAGATAGAGCTATTCAAGAGGAAAGTTTTTAGGTATATTTAATATCACCATTGCACCCGTGCGAAGCTGGGGTGGGTCGCTAGTAAATAAATAAACATAGTAAGTCATTTCTGACAAGCGAGTGAAAGATGTGGGAGTGGATCAAGAATTTCACATGAATATCTCAAGATTTAAACTAATCTATTAGAGTAATTCAGTTTGACTTTAGAAGTTATGGACTTATTAGCAGGAGAACCAAAAAACATTTAATAAAAATTCCACTATAGTTGCTAGAACAAAAAAAAGGCAGAGGTTGGCCCAACATTAGCCTGGTGGTCCAGAATCGAGAGAGACCTTTTGTATAAGCCATTTACTAGAACCGAGAACCCAGGGTAGGTGTAAAGTACCCCTGGCGCTGGTTAGTGAGGAAACCGGATAAAGCAGAAGAAGTAATTTACCAGCTATGCTCTGTATTACGGAGTGCTAGTTGTCAGGGCCGGTTTATGCACGTCGGGGCCCCTAGGCAATGCACGTCTCGGGGCCCCCCTACCCTACTAACTTTATATACTTTGTGTCTAAAACTTTATTCATAATTACGCTTTTTTTTAATATATAGGTATGTATATAGTTTGGCAAATGGCTAGTTAAATGTCATGTCATCGAAATTTCAAATTATTCTTTTTACTGTTTATGAAACATGGACTATTTTTTTCTTGAAGCGCGGGGCCCCTAATCCTGGCGGGGCCCCTAGGCAGTTGCCTACATTGCCTTATGGATAAAACGGCCCTGCTAGTTGTCCAGGGTGAGCAGAGCGTTTCGAATCATATTGCGATGCTTTGAACACCAACCTTTGTAAGGTTTATGAGATTATTATGTACAAAAGGGAATCTTGAGTAGTTATTCTAGTTAGAATACATGTGTTTTAGTTTAATATACAAATGCATTATATCCGCTCCAATAATCAAAGATAAAACCAAAGTCAATATTATGCAAAAACTGAAATATTTAAAACCTTTGTTTACGAAGAATTTAACTCCGTCTTTACTTGGTAATTTTAATTTCATAACCATTGCGAAAATAAATAAGATAAATCAATAAAAATGTATAGAAAATAAAGTTTTCATAGTCAATTCATTGACTTTATGAATGTCTGTCAATGTTTTTTTTTTATTAGAATTTAAAAAGTACATATTTAATGAGTTTCAATGCATTCTTAGACAGAGCAAAGATCTTAAAAGGAGGATTAAGTTTCAATCCTCCTATTTTCTTCGTTTAATTATGGATTTATAAAAATTAAAATAATATTACGAGAATTTTAAACGAAGTCTTATTTATTTTGTGGGTATAGAATTAGACAGCTTTCACGCTCGGAATTGTAACGCCTGTTCGGGTAAGGTCGGGTCTAGTCGGCCGACTTAAACACACACACCGTTTTTTTTTTGTAGGTTTGAATGAGTTACAAAAACAAGATAAACAACTTTTTTTATGTTGTGCAAAAATCATACAAAAACTGAACTCTTACTGACTAAACATCCCACCCCGTTTCTTCTTTGCCCTTTGCACTGGGGCCAAGCCTTCCTTTCCCTGGGCCTCAGTAGGCTTCGACCTTTTTGCAGAGTCCCTATGGATAGGTACACCTTTGGCAATTGGGACAACATAGAAAAAAGTAAAAAAAAAAAACAAATTAACTTACTTTTCTTTTGCTTGTTAAGAGCAAGTCCCTGCAGATTACTGCTGAGTACATCCACCTCATCTCTAGGCCTTTTCTTCAAAGCCTGCAATTTCTTCAGGTACAAATTCCTCGTGGTGTCCTGTATAGGTCCAGGATTAAACCCAAGCCGTAGTAGTTCAGCTCTCAGGGTGTTGTCATCGTACTGGACTGAGGCAGGGAGGGAAGAGGCCACGGAGACTATCGTTTGGTCTGGAGTGAAAAGTTCGGCGTCTTCGTCTACTGAAAGTCTGAAAAATTGATTGCGATACATTATTATATTTATTAATTAATTTAAATAAAATGTGATTATATCTCAATACGTCTGACAGATTTGGTTCAGCAAAATGTAATTTTCAAATGCACATAACTACTTATTTAATAATGAGTCACCAATCATTGTGATAATGATTTTATATATATATATGGCAACTATCGCAGTAGTTGTTGATGTATGTAGGTATTAAAGATTTCAGTGGTATAGTTTTCCTTGTTCTTAATTACGGTACTAACGTGGACTGGTGATAGTAGTACCTTGTGTATCTAATCATTATTTTAACCGATAAATAAAAAAATAATAATCGGCGCAGTCGTCTGTCGGTTATCGGTCAATTACGATAATCGTTAGTGGAGATTTGGAGTACTGAGGTCTTTACCTCATTATTATAATGAGTTGACTAATGTAAAGTAATGAGGATACTTCTAATGTAATGTCAGCAGGCCTAGCCAAGTTACGACCGTTTCAATTCCCTTTTGTCCATAGCCTAGCGTTAACGATTGGAGATCATCAACTTTATTAAGCCCTCTGGTAACCGATTTTTTTTTTATGGTGGGAAATAATCATCCAATGATGAATCCCGCTCTTGGGCGGAGCGAAAGACAGTGTCAGTCAATTAGACTCTTAATGACTAAACATTGCACCTCGTTTTTTCTTTGCCCTTCGAACTGTGACCAAGCCTTCCTTTCACACGTCTGGAACTTTACCATGACTAGTGACAATGTCAGTTGTGTGAGCGATAAAGAGGGATGGACCATACATCCTAGGTGATAAAAAAAAGCTACTTACACAACAGGAGATACCAGCAGCCTCTTCTCAATCAGCACAACATCTTCCTCCTTATCCTCATATTTGTACTCTTCATGTACATTCGCTATCACAATGCTGCCGTTTGAAAAGTTACTGCTGACACCACTACTCGCTGATGATCTCCTGGTATTGCCAGCCTCGTCACCCTTAGTTGTACACAACCACTCATTTGTCTTATTCTGAACCACGGCTAGAACTCTGTCCAACTCTTGCGAACAATCACTTGAGATCAAACTACTTGTATTCGTATTACATTTTGTATTATTACTTCTTTGTTTCTTCAAACTAGTCTTAGTGTTATAATTCTTATGAGTTATATTACTCGGTGAGCCAGGTAATGAGAAGTTCTCGTACACACTTATCCGCTGGTTCATAACATTTGAAGGCTCACTTGACTGTCTCGTCTCTGAAGTAACCTCTAATGGCTGTATACCGCTTATTCGTACATCTGATAGTTTGCTTGACATGCAGGTCTTAAAGCTAGTGTGTGTGTCACTGGATATTCTATCTTTAGTGAGATCTAGTGTTACGTTATCCGTAAAGTCTAAACAGGTACTTTTCCATGGAGCTGATTCGTCGTCTATAAGATATGTGTCACCTATTATAGTGGGGTACAGTTTGTTTATAGTTAAACTGTTCTTTTCACACCATTCGTTGATTAATGCTGATTTTCGGTGAGTGGGAGCAGTTTCTTGTGGATTTTCGTCAACGATAGGTCCATATTCAGCCACTATTTGGTCTGTTGTCAATAATACTCTTTCTGAAAATTTACAATCAATTCGAATATGAATTTAAGTAAGTAACACTTATCAACAAAACCTAATTTAAGATTTCTTAATCACATAAACAAATAATGTCTAACTAACCTAAATCTAACGTATAAGCACATTTGTTGGCGGGCCCATCATCAGTAACATCTACAACATTATGTAAATAGTCAAACACCTCCCATTGTTCCTCCCTAGTAGCATAATCGAAAGCAGAGTGCCCGTCCAAGTCCCGCCGAGAGGGATCTCCTCCGCAGCCTATAAGTAGCTTCAAGTTCTCTACACGTCCCCATATGGCAGCTATGTGTACTGGAGTTACTCCATCGTCATTGCTAGAATATAAAAGGTTAAATTAAGCTGGTTTGCTTTTATGGGCAGTTTACAAAAAAAATCTACATTATACTTGCAGTAACATACACCCTTTCTCCAATTTATATGAAACCGTTTACTGTTGGAAGATGTTAACCATTAACAATAGCAAATAATTTCGGGACGAATGCAAATTTCCCTCGTTGCTTGGGAGCCATTGACGGCAAACATATTCGAATCATCAACCCTAAGCCATCAAATAGTTTTTAATTTTTCTTTGTAAGTATTTGTAGAAGTTTTTACAGATACAATAGTTGGAAAAAAAACACTGCCTGTTAGATATACAGCATTATGTTCCATAATTGTAACCAGATCTAAAAGATGTGATACCTGATCCAGCTTAGTGGCAGGATCTGCATCAGGAAAATTGTATCAGTAGGTACTTACTCAATAAAAGTAACATGTTTACTAGCTATAATGTTGCCGACAAACAACTTTAGGGATATTATTGTGGTATTTAATAGGTGTATTCAAATTGTAATCTTGAATTAATGTAACATATTTTTTCCTTTTCTCAATTGCTAAATGGCAATTTGCTGGCTGTAATCTGTTTTTGATGGGGTGAGTAGATTTGTTCCGCAACACATCTCTCAATTTTATGTTGCAAATCTCTTCCCTAGCTCCTGAACACCTTACAATATAATGATCAAACAAATACTTACCATAAATTAGGATCACCCCAATTTTTCAAGAGCAACTCTGTACATTTCTTAGATTTTTCCTCTGGTTCTATACCCACAGCCAGGTGAAGGACTCCTATACCTTTGCATGGTATAATCTGATTGATTTCTATTTTGGTTTCTTTTAAGAAACTTTCCATAGAACTGAAAACATTAATTTCTAAATTAATAAAATTGTTAAGGTTCTGAAAAAACCCAAACTAAACCCTTTTAAAAATGGGGACCCTATTCCTATAACTCTGCTGTCCGTCTATCTGTCATTAGGCTGTATTTTATGATTTATGATAGGCACACAGTTGAAATATTTAACAATGATATAATATTTCTGTTGCCGGAATAGCAACAAATACTAAAAACAAAATAAAATAAATATTTAAGATGGGAATTCCCATATCATATAAACAATGTGATTTTTTGTCTAAAAATAGTAAAAACACATTCAAGAATTTCATCACAATTTTAGTTACTAGTATAATTATGAAATATCCAATAAGAAAGTATGACTTCAAAATTGCATCATGAATTTTATATTGTGCAATTGCAATTTTCATCTCAGTGGGGGGTAGCAAAAAATATCAATTAACTCAAGTTCCTTGCAAATTCTTGAATTAAACAAGATTTGAAATGTAAAAAGTCACGGCTTGTTGGAGGCAGATGTTTGATAACACAAAGGAATAATAATTACACTTCAAAAATTCTGGTTTTACGGCAGGTGTTCGCTCTCTAATTGCTACAAAAAGCACCTTCGCAAAAAGTGCTAACAAAGAAATTATAAATGTACATACCTTTCAGTCCCATTCTGAATTATATCGTATAATTTGAAAAGTTCCTTGTACGCAGTACCCATGATTTTTGAAAGTGAACTGTTTGTGTATTAGTCATAGACTTGCTAACTTGTATTCATTTCCTTTTGTGTTTCCTGCCGCGCCTACGTAACAAGTTATAATAAATTGGCATTGAAACTACTTATCAAAAACACAGCGATAACGATTATCCACATATTATCGCAACACCGAGGTTAAAACTCACATAAAACTTCAGTATTTTGTTTTCTGAATTTATTTAAATTAACGTCAAGTTAACTCTGAAATATTTTGTTTACGTTTGGTTAACGTTCCGTTTCACGAACAAAGTTATGTGAGGACTACACGTTCCGTTTCATAAGAAACAATATAAGGAATTAATAGGTATATTTTAAAGAAACAATTTATTATAACTGTTTATTTAGGAATAATAAGCATCACTGATTGTTTATTCATAATTTTTTTGCCTAAGATAGATACTTATCAGAACTTTTCTCGTAATGAAAATAGATGGCGTTGCGATAATACGGTGCTGCATAATACTCTAAAGTCTAATAATACAGGGCATTATTAGAGTCTTTGCGTGCACCGTATTAAATTATCATTTGGAATTAGGTAATAGTTCTAATTTAGAAAAACAATAAAACTAAAAAAAAACATAATTTGTTTTATTATGCTTTGCAATCATGCGATATCATTTCTGTGGAGAGTACTTAAACTTGTAAAACTTCACACCTGAAAAAAAGAAAAACATCAAAAATTTTACTTTTTGGATTAGAGGCTGGATCATGGGTTGGATTGATTGATTTCGCACTGACCTGTGGGATTGATTCGAAGTGTTAACGTTTCGTTCGGCTTTAGGGATTGATTAATCCCAGTTCCCAGGTTGTATAGATCCTGAAACATTAGACATTTGCATTATTTGCATGTACCTATGTGCTTGTTTACGGAGACGCGGCACGTTGTGCGTTTGTCGTACATTGCCATTATGTTAGTGTTTGCGGGGTCTGCTGCTGCAATGTACATAAAAAAGCGCTAAGTGTTTGATGTAGTAAACAAACTAGGTATATGTATTTTTGGAATCAGGGGTTGTATTAAGAGGCATCTGCCTATAATAAAGCAAGCATCACGCAAAATCATAGTCGTCTCGTTAATTTGTTCAATAAAACGGTAAAGCCACAGAATTAGTAATTACAATTAGTAAAACAGCGCCTTCTGTGTAGTGTTCTCGATGATAAACTCTTTAAATTATTGGGGCCCAGTAGGTGGTTACGTTAACAGCAGCATTCGTGGCACTCATTAAATCCTCCATAGTGCAGGTGTATGGGCACTTAGGGCACTCCAGCAAGTGGTTCATCTTTTCAACAAGGGCACCGCAACTCACAATGAGTATCCAACGGGTCTATAAAACCCCATTTCACCAAGTTGTTGTATGTTAAACTCAATGTTCTGTTTAGAGTGTTTAGTAAGTCATGTTTAGCCGCCTGCCGGCTCGATCAATACTTTCTTGGATAAAAGAGAAATTTGGCCATTTCGAGACTGGGTACGGAGCTAGGTATCATACAGAAATACCTATATGAGTAACATGAGTTATTATGAGGTAGCCGGGTGGTATTAGAACCAAAAAGATGTCATATTATATGTGTGTCATTCACCAATTCGCTCTGGGCCCGTGTGATTTATTTATTTATTTTTATTTATTTATTTATTCTTAGGAAAGCTTACAGACTAATGATAATAATAATAACTTAATATATGTCTAATTTGCTAACAACAAGCTTCCGCCGTTAAGTGACTACATAAAATTATATTACTATCGTAGGCTGACCCAAAAACCTCACTGGGGCCTACAGAAAAGGTAAACATAGATAATATCTCAAATATTACACATATTAAATCTATACTAAACTAGTAATTATATTATTAACACATGAAAAATAAAAAATAAAGGAACTACTTTTGAACAAAGATTGTTTATCCCTTCGGAGAGTTCCAATGAGACTGTACACAAAAACACTATAAGTATATAAATTATGTTTATAAATTAAGGATATGCAAGTTTAGGCAAAGTATTATAACAAAGTACGACATTTACATCCGGGAATCATCTTCAAAGAATTTAGTTGCTAATAAGCGTTTTACTGTGATAGCTTTAGAACAAAAAAGATCTACATCTAAGTCATCAGGAATATTATTGAATGCTTGTGCTGCACGCAAGAGAAAGGTATTTTTTCTATAATTGGTTGAACCAGAAGCAATCTGCATAAGTGGTCGACGCCTGATGATGCATTGGTAGAATCTGCTACAGGAGCCACGCAGTTCGCTGGCTAATTCCAACTCTGATCTTGATGGTATTAATACGTCACAGTTCAAGAGTACCTGTATGTCATAGTCAAGTGGTGGCAACTTCATTTCTTCGTGGGTGTAGGTGACTGTGACGGCGTGTGTGAGTCCGTTTACGAAGGCCAGCGCGTGCGCACCTTCTGTCAGCTCGCGGTGCCAGATCTCCTGGTGGGGATGCTGTTGATTGAATAGACTTTGTAGACATTTTTTTTTTTTTCTCCCTTTCCTTAGATAGGAGAGTGTTGTGGCTAGCACTCTTGTGCATCCGCCAGCGTCAAGTTGTTAGGCGAGTAGATTGTTGTTTATTTTGTTTGGGTAGGTTTTGAAAGGAAAGGTAGGGAAACATAACACGCGAAAAATTATGGAATTTGGAATATCGGGATCAGGAATGTGTAAATTTAAATCAGGATCATAAATATAACTATTCTAAACTTAATTATTAAAAATATTACATGAATAAAATTATAATCTTGTTATACTACTAATAAATACTCGTATTTACATATTTTGCAGACGGATATTGTTTTCATAAATACATATAATCGGAAAGAACACTATATATGGAAGGGTTAAAAGAAAAAAGAAGAGTTTGTATTGATGCAGGGAAAGGGACACGGAGGGTTATCAAACTATATAAAAAGGAAGTACGGTCATGAATTGGGCAGGAAAAGAATATGTGGTTCAGGTCCCCAAAGTCATGTCCACATTCACATTGAGGACTATCTATGATATGGAAGCGTGCAAGATGCACTGGGCAAGTAGTATGACCTAAACGCATTCTTATTAAAATGGTTGTTGCAATTTTGCCAAGTCTGCGGATAGAGAACCAAGGTTTACGTGGAATTTGTGATTGTATACTAAAGTAGTATTTCCCTTTTGAACAGCTACTTTCTGCCCTTGTAGACATTTAGTTAGTGGAGTAACCTTTTCTTTTTAAAGATGGGCAAAGAGTGAGACGTGAGTAGGGTTACCATTTGTAAATAGAGGGATGCCTGTCTATAGTACCTAAAATGCCTGATTTTTGAAAAAAATGCCTGCTTAAAACAAAACGCTGTAGGTAATAAGTAAAGCCAACAGATAATAATTAAGAAGGATATTTATTACTGATATTTGTCAGAGGACATTATTTTTTTAAACAGTTCTTTCTTTTCTAATAAATAATAATGCGGGCGCGAAATTTAACAATGCTTATCTCAGACCAATGCTGGCTGTACGCCTGTCTAAATCTTCAAATGCTGTAAATGCTTGTTATATGGTAATCCTAGTCGTAAGTACCTAATGTTTTTAAAGCAGAGTACGAACTAACGCCGATGAACGAGTAGCAGTACTAGGAACCACAGTACGTCCGCCTACCCCTGAAGGGTAACGATACTTAGTACCAAGCGTATGGTGACTTAGTAATTCCTATTGCATTTCATATTATGATTTCCGAAAGACATTTATTGTTGGATATAGGCCGGTCCGACTTATGGGAGGCATTCCGACGTTGCATCTTTTGGTACATGGTCTAGTCGCTAATCCTTGTTTTGCATTTCGGTCTGCTGTGATTGAAGTGACAGCTTTTTTACTATGCAAACCCATAACCATGCTTTCTATAATACATCTTACCCTACTAGTAATCTTGCTTCTCCAAACCCTCAATCCTTGCTTGCCCAACTTGTCCTGGTTCACAGCAATTACAGCACGGTTCAGCAGGATTTGCTTGAACTCCGGCTGGATCTCCGCCAGGTCCACGCTCATCATCAGAGGAGCAGCCAGGATCGCCCACACCGCCATCTGCACTTGAGCTTGGTCTACAGTAAGCCCAGAGTTGCCTACTACCAGCTGTAATCAGAAATACGTTCAGAGAATTGAGAAGGCGTAAATGTTTTTTTGCAAAGGTACATAATTCCCATTTTATGTCTTGTACCCTAATTCTTGTAATGAGCGATATCGTAGCGACTTTGACATTTTCGTATTCCCATCCATCAATCGAGTTTGAACGACACCGATTTTGAACTCGTTCGATCGAAGAGAGGTCGTTTAGAAGTCATTCGATTGTCGTTCTATCGAATCCCCATCAAGGAACACGTGAATACCGATTTTGGGTAGGACTACGATCGAACGACAATGGATTTGGGATTGTTTGATTTTACGTGAATTAGGGCACTGGCCATATCTGTCTATACAGGGTTGCCTGGAAGAAATCGCCGAGTGCGACAAGGCCACCGATTGTATGTTTTTTATTGCAAGTTTTACTTTCAATGTATTATGTCTTGGTGTACAATAAAGTACATAATCAATAATTAAATAATTTTACATTTTTGAATGGACCGTTTGTATGATTTAAATTAATTTGGAATCCAGCTGCAGTAAGTTCACTTTATGGCTCTTTCGAATTCAAGTAAGATAATTTGTATATTATTCACAGTAAAGTTATTTGGAATCTAAATATGTTTTATTTAGACTTTAGAGACTAAATTTTACCATCGAATTCGGTGGTTCAACGGTCGTTGAGTAAGTATGTCAAGACTGCAGGACCAGAACAAAATATATCAAATTTTATTTGCCTCGCATTTGTGCCTTCTATACATAATTATACTGTAACAAAATGCAATATTGTTCTAAACTGCTACTAAACCTCACTCGACTAATTAGGCAACCCAAAAATAATCGCAACCAGTAATCGCTTGTAAATGATGCATGGAATTTATTCTATTTTCCACGCACATGTTTGCACTTCAACTGTGTCAAGAGAAACGAAGGAAGTTTCCCTAAAAGTGGAATATAAGTAGTACTTACCATATCAGGGTCGTTCCAATGTCCAGGGCCAGCGAATGAGGCGAGCTTGTCCTGGTGGTTGCCGATCCACTTCATCACGCTAAGGACGGAAGCCCAGGAGTTCCTGATGTCCACCCAGTTGCGCCAGATGTTGCAACTCTCCGCTACTGCGCTGTAGTTGGGCTGTTCAAAATAAATAAAAACCAAAGATAGTAAATGCGGGAGAAAGTATTTGGTTGAGCATGTCTGCTTTATTTTGAACGAGGCGTGTCCATAAAACGCAAAATTGGTGTTCTCGACTTGCAGGACAATGCGGCATACCAGGAATGAGAGATCGAGACAACTTGAAGTGACGACGGGAGGCCTTTAGGTACCCAGTAATAGTAGAGTACGTGATATTGTAAACGCGAAAGTCTGTGAGCATGTTTGGACTTCTTCATGCTGCAGCTAAACGGATTTGGATGAAATGCATAGGGGTAAACCATGTGCTGGAATAGCGCGAACGATATGATTTTTTATGCCGGGAGTACACTTCTTTGGGACAATTTTTTCAATGGTAGGTATATTACGCAATTAGGTTACATTGCTGTTAATTTACTCTAAGATAGTCTAGATACCAATGTATCTAAGAGCTCTCGCCCACGGCGGCTTTTTATAGCGATGCTGTAGCGCGTTAGAAGCGCGTTGGCATTTTTTCTATTGTGCGTGCAAATGCGACTAACGCACCTTAGTAGGTACCTAAGGATTCTATCGCGCTACAAAAAGTCGCCGTGGGCTAGGTGCCTTAGTTTGTTAGTTTCGTCAAGCGCGTTCTGCCATCTTCAATGTGGCGTGCCATGGCTATTTCAGCACTTAATTGAGTCAAAGTTATTTAAAAAACATTCTTCTTACGTGGAGACCATTGACTTCTTGGAACATGGGCCAACTGCATGCATAGAGAATGGGTCGTCCAGTCGCGTTCAGAAGCTGCCCGAATGCAGGATATCCTGAAGAAAAGGACCATAACTGAAAATTTATTGCAATAGTCCATGGTAGTCTATAATAATAATCTTTTATTTGTGTTCCACAAATAACGATAATAGCAAGAAATGCATAACAGATTTTCGATGTGATATAATAATGTTAATTTGTGGGAGACTGGTGCCCCAAGCCGTGGCTTGTATTTCAGGACACCTGGGACTCCTCACTACAGGGTAAAGCAGCAAACAAAACATTATATCATCTCTATAGATGGTGAAACATTTTACAGTCTCTAAGTTATATACATTTATAGGAAAGAAAAGCTTATAGAAAAAAGTCTGTCTGACCTACTTTACTGCCTTCAGTGTTCCAAAAACTTATAGCCAGAACGACGAATATGTAAGTACGAAATGTACAATCGCGGTCATTTCTGCCTGAACACTTAAAAACAATTTCGCTTGAAGCCTGCGGCGAGACGCAAATCCAATCTCTGTGAAGTTTTCGTTTCGAGTGCAAGCTAAAATGACCTCAATGGTGGTCAGGCGGAAGTGTCTTCGAAAGTAATAATAATAATTTTTCAATACACTTACTCGAAAACTGCCTCTTATCGCACTCCTGTTAGGTTCAATATAGCATGTATATCACCCAAGTGCTTTTTTGAGTTTATCACAACAAGGGCTTTTTTATTCCTTCCTTATTGTCACGGTCACGGGTGATTATTTTGTTTTACTTAGTTTATCGAATCAGGCGCGAGGCGTCCCCCAGAGTCGCTGGACGACCCCACGAAATTAGAAATTAACCAGAGCAGATTTGAATGCTATACTTATATATTTCTTACTACTGTATGTTTGAGATACGATTAAATTTTTTTTCTTTCTTTCTTTATTTCACAAGTCGTAAGTGTATTGAAAAACGTCGTTTGACACACGTGCAGATTTGTCATTGCAGCCCTCGGCTCCATAACACACTCGCCTGCGGCTCGTGCGAATTTCGCTTCGGTCGCAATGACAAACTTCCTGCACTTGTATCAAAATGTACTATATTGATAAATTTAGAACTAGCTTCACAGCCACATATTCACGAAGACTAGTTAGTGGGTGCAGTACCTACTCTTCTAGGTAGGTTACGAAGTATACCGTGTTTTAAAAAAATAGAAAATATGTATAGAAGTTCTGGCTGCAAGGAGGTCGGACATATTGGTATTGGTGATCGTTGGTTTTTGGTATGAAGCTAATAAAGATCTAGAATTACTTACTATTCATTGAAAAAAGGAATGCGTGACAAGGGAAATTTCCAAACAATAACTCATAAGAAAATCGTTCAGTACATTGCTGACTTCTTTACAAAGGAATCAGTACCTACACCCATTCCATGAACGTCAGCAAAACAGCCGTCCAGCTTGAGATAGTCTATTCCCCATGAAGCCAGAGAATCAGCGTCGAACAGCTCATTTCCTTTGATGCCGGGATATCCTTCACAGGTCTTAGTGCCGTAGTCTTCGTACATTCCGAACTGCAAACCTTTGCTGTGGACCTGAAAAGATATATCACACTAATACTGTAGGGGCTAAAGTTAGAGGATTAACGGCCCACGCGTACTTTGGCATGGCATTTCACGCAGCATAGCATATACCTACAGCATTTTTTATCGGGAATATGTTTCGTTGCGACAGTTTTCTACTAAAAATAAAAACCATAAATTAAAAATAATACTTAAGTTCAGCGCCATCTAGTGGTATTATGACCACGGTTGGGTCTGTGGCTTTTACATTAAAAATGCTAATAGACTCATTGATGTATTAGTTTTAGTATACCATAAAAAAAAAACAGACTCACAGAAATATAAAAGGAAATATAATGTTGTGACGTCAAGTAAATCGTGTCAAATCGAGGCAAGATATTTTCTAAAAAATTCAGTTTATTTCTAAAAATTGAATTTATTTACGAACTGTTTTTCAATTTTACTCATCTCTGAGTTCTTCAATTTTGCAAAAATATCTTCGATTTGACAGTACGGTGTGACGTCACATCCTGTCAATCGATCCTACTCTTATTTGGAAAGCATAGTAAAACGGCTATCGCTCAGCATAATGCTGTAGCTTAGTGTGAGACAGAGCCGCAGTGTCTGTTATCAGCGATAGCATTTCCAACTTTATTTAACTTACATAATCAGAAAGCGCCTTCATTCCATTCGGGAACCGCCTCCTGTCTGCCACAAGGCGACCCTCAGGATCTCGCGTCTTCTCCAGCCAGCAGTCATCAATCGTGATGTACTGGTATCCTGCATCCCGGTACCCTTCGCTCACCATCAGATCTGCAGTCCTCTTTATTAAATTTTCGCTGAAAGTGATATATGTTTTTTGATCAGTCATCTAATTATTTTTTCTTGTAACAAGGAATTATGAGCTCCTAATGTGTTTCTTATAGTTTTTTTCTTTTTGGTAGGTAAAAATCATCAAATGACGAATCCCGACCAAGGACGGAGAGGGAAACAGTGTCAGCCTCTTACTGACTAAATTACCTACCCTGTTCCTTCCTTGCCTTGATCCCAGGGCCCCGATAATACACTTTCGCATCAACTCGTGGTCCCAGGTTTCAACCCTCTAGGGCCCTTAGAGTTTGCTGGCTGTGACAACTCCTTGAGGCGCGCGGGAACAGTGCGCGCCGTCGACGTATTTCTTATGGTGAGTTTATCTATCTAATATCCTGGTTCATCAAGGCTCACGGCATTCTTACCCTGTGTGAAAGTATCTTCTCTTAGTGCTCGCCTACGTCGTAAAAGGGAACCTTGCGTAAAATTTCATGCTCCAAGTCCCAGTAGTTTTGGCTGTGCGTTGATATGTCAAACAGTTTCTCCTTTCATAATGTAGTTCGATGAAAAATCCAACAGTAATTTACAGTTCAGGCCCACCGCCTTCTGACTCCAGAGCTTTCCAATTACGCAACTCATAAGATCACACATTCTTTCATATTCCTTTGTTTCAAATGTTTTAAAATTCGTCTGCTAGATGACGATAAACACAATGAAATGAATATTGAAATTACTAAAAGGAAAGAAAATTGCGATCGATGGCATTCAATTGTGTACCTATTATGCAATTAGGCTGCATTACTAAATCTGTTGGTAAAAATCCAACATTATATTTCACACACAACACAATTTACCTTATACATTCCTTAGGTTTTGCATCACAGTCGATGGTGCACCCAAACCGGAGCCAGGAGAGCCAGCCCATGGGCGGCGTGAGCGCCAGCCCGTTGTCCAGAGCTAGGATTGGACACAACAGGCCACTCACGAAGATACACAGTGATATCAGCATTTCTGGAATAAAATAAAAACAGTTTGCCAAAATAACATTGGAAAATGATTTAGTTTTTTATTCTCTTGACGCGTCGATAGTTCTTAAAATAATAGGTAAGTGAAGGTTTTTTTTCTTAGCTTTTAACTAAAGAATAACTCCTGTATCGTGGGTACGTTGACAAACACTCAGATCCGAAATATTTATCTATAGGGAATCCAACATGCAGTACTATACTTCGTTTTTTAATTCTAGACTACGATATGACAACTCAGAATGTCACTCTAGATATATTAGGTATGTTCCCAATTTTATGGAGTTTGACATTTTAAGTTGTCAAATCGTAGTCTAGGATTAAAAAACGAACTATACAGGCAATCGCTCAAAAACGTGTGACAGTCGCGTTACAGCCGCGCTGCGGCCGCGCGTCATTTAAACATGTAGTATGTACTTATATGTATATGAAAAAATGCTCCACCGTGTTCTTCAGGCGGACACTGAGGGTTCCGTGCCATTGGCAGTTTACGATTTATAAAGTAAAAAAAAACTACCTACTTATCAGATCTCTATCAAACCTATTTTCGGTCGTAGTTTGCATCGTAATGTATCATATATTTTTTTTAGTTTCATTATTCTCTATCACTTTAGAAGACCTGTCCATAGATATGGACACGTATGGGTTTGATAAAAATACCCCAAAAAAATTACCTCGGACCATATTTTCACGGGTTCCGATCGGACGTAGTGCGAAGTAGCTCTAACCGTGAACCCGGTATAGGCAGACATAGAGAGACTTTCACATCATTACGTAATACCTATAAAACAAAGTTTGCTTTCCCTATGTATGCTTATATCTTTAAAAGTACGCAACGGATTTTGATGCGGCCTTTTTAATAGATAGAGTGATTCAAGAGGAAGGTTTATGTGTATAATACATGCATAATATATTCAGTATTAGTACCCGTGCGAAGCTGGGGCGGGTCGCTAGTTTATAATAATTAACACCGATTAATAGGTAACAATATAAGTTTCGTTTTAAAACCAACTTTATACATTCTACACTTGTTCTGTACGTAAACCACAGCAGGAACACTCATTTTAAGAGGGACTTACTGTTATAGAGATTTGATTTTTAGCACATTTCTTCTATATTTACTAGACACAAACTAAATAGACCATGTGTTATCACTTTATCAGTTTCTGATAACCCTCGCGTGCCACTAGCTAAATAATAACTTTAACGCTGTACAGTACGGCAGAGCCTAACTTCACACTCACCAAGATCCGATGATCTTGGCCAGTCTGAAGTTAGGGTCTGCGAATTTTAGCGCTTGAAAACTCTTGAAAAAATGATTGCAATGGATAGTGAAACAATAGTACATTTTGATACAAGTGCAGGAAGTTTGTCATTGCGACCGAGGCGAAATTCGCACGAGCCGTAGGCGAGTGTGTTATGGAGCCGAGGGCTGCAATGACAAATCTGCACGTGTGTCAAACGACGTTTTTCAATACACTTACGACTTGTGAAATAAAGAAAGAAAGAAAAAAAAATAATCTTATCTCAAACATACAGTAGAAATATAAGAAATATATAAGTATAGAATTCAAATCTGCTCTGGTCAGTTTCAAATTTCGTGGGGTCGTCCAGCGACTCTGGGGGACGCCTCGCGCCTGATTCGATAAACTAAGTAAAACAAAATAAACACCCGTGACCGTGACGATAAGGAAGGAATAAAAAAGCCCTTGTTGTGATAAACTCAAAAAAGCACTTGGATGATATACATGCTATATTGAACCTAATAGGGGTGCAATAAGAGGCAGTTTTCGAGTAAGTGTATTGAAAAACATTTACCTATTGAACTGGTATTTAATCGCTCTCAACCTTTCGAATACCGTAATTACAAACACAATTAAAAGACAAGAGGAGACCACGTAGCAGAAGACGCAGCCTGGACTGTACCTACTATGTGTCTTTTAACTAAAATAGTGATTGATAAGCTTGATCACCCTTTTGTATAGAATGATGAATGTGGTAGCATTACTAGGATATCATGCTCGTGATTCTGTGTTTAGGGCGTCAATAACGCGTAGGCCTTGCTTGCTGATAATTTGAGAAGAAGATATACCTAATGGCCAGGTCCAAATGTGGGGAATTGCAGTACCTAAGGGTAAACTATGTTTTAAAACCTTGTGCAAAACAATTTGCAATCCTAGTCCCAGTAGTTTTTTTTTTATGGTAGTAAATAATCATCCGAAGACGAATCCAGCCCTTGGGCGTTGCGGGAAACAGTGTGATACTCTTACTGACTAAACAACCTACCCCATTTCTACGCTGCCATATATACCAGGGCCAGAGCCTTCCTTTCCGACACGAACCCACGGCCCCAGTTGGCTTCGACCAATCTGCAGGGTCACTACTCTAGTCCGTAGTAGTTCCGGCTGTGCGTTGATTTATCAGTCAGTCAGTTTCTCCTTTTAAAGATGAGGATTGTGTCTAGATTGAACAGTATATAGTCGACTACTCATATAATAATTTTAAACACCATCATAGTATGTAAATATTTGTTATCGTGATATATATAAATCCATCAATTCTTGCACTATCGTGAGCTTGACTTAAATATTTCACATTCCAGCGATTGCATTAGTATAAAACACCATGCAAATTTTTGATTATCTCTGTATCTAACTTACTGTGATAAATTAAGGTAATTCGATTTTCCTTTGTAATCTTTACTGTGTGAATAATCCTTACAGCATTGTATTTTTTTTGCGGAATATATATAAATAACCACAAACATACATAAAAAATAGTTACACCCACCGCGCTATCATAACATAATCCGCGCAATTTGAACATATACTACAACTTAAAGTTGAGGTGAAAAAAAGAGATGGATGGATTGTGTGAGGAGTGATATAAAAGAAAAGGGAGTTAGTGATAGTGTGACGGGTGATAGAATAGTACATTTTGATACAAGTGCAGGAAGTTTGTCATTGCGACCGAGGCGAAATTCGCACGAGCCGTAGGCGAGTGTGTTATGGAGCCGAGGGCTGCGATGACAAATCTGCACGTGTGTCAAACGACGTTTTTCAATACATTTACGACTTGTGAAATAAAGAAAGAAAGAAAAAACGTTTAATTGTATCTCAAACATACAGTAAAATAGTACATTTTGATACAAGTGCAGGAAGTTTGTCATTGCGACCGACGCGAAATTCACACGAGCCGTAGGCGAGTGTGTTATGGAGCCGAGGGCTGCAATGACTAATCTGCACGCGTGTCAAACGACGTTTTTCAATACACTTACGACTTTTGAAATAAAGAAAGAAAGAATAAACGTTTAATCGTATCTCAAACATACAGTAGAAATGTAATAATAATAGCATTCAAATCTACTCTGGTCAGTTTTTAACTTCGTGGTGTCGCCCAGCGACCGTGGGGGACGCCTCGCGCCTGTTTCGATAAACTAAGGAAAAAAAATCACCCGTGACCGTGACGATAAGGAAGGAATAAAAAAGCCCTTGTTGTGATAAACTCAAAAAAGCACTTGGGTGATATACATGCTACATTGAACCTAATAAGAGTGCGATAAGAGGCAATTTTCGAGTAAGTGTATTGAAAAACAACTTATTGCACCGATGGCAAGTAATATGGATAGAAGAAGGAAATACGGACTAAAAAACAAGAAAAGAAGAGCAGTGGTAGCTGAGAAGTAATGGGCCAGACTTACGAGCTGGTTCAAACCCAACCAGGCGTATACTTTGTGTAATGTATTTCATCACCACTGCTCTCAAAACGGTGAAGGAAAACATAGTGAGGAAACCGGCATGTATAGAACCTAAAATTCAACGACATCACATAATTATGTGGGCCTGCGTGGTGGATTATGGCCCATTGTCTCTCCTAGAGAGGAGGCCTGTGTCTCAGTAGAGGGAACATTATGAGGCTGATGCAATGCTACTAATTTTTTGGGGGAGTCCTATAAAAACTGGGCTGCTTTAGTAATTGCACTTATAAAATATAGATAGAAAGAGGATACTCCCTTTTAGACCTTTTACGAGGAACTTTTACCTTGTTTCTCTATATCATCATCATCATCATCAGCCTTTTGAATGTTCCCACTGCTGGGACACAGGCCTCCTCTCTAGGAGAGGGAATGGGCTATAATCCACCACGCGGGCCCAGTGCGGATTGGTGGATGTCTTCGAATTTTTGGTTCTAGGACATGCCGGTTTCCTCTATATCATCATCACCTAGAATCTCTGATCTCATGCAGACACATTTGCTTGTTGGTATTCTACATCTACCTTCAGAATTACTTTTAAAACCTTGATATTATAGATGTTCATACCATCACTGTTCGTTGTCTTTGGATCGGTGTGGCCCAGCCTGGCTTTGGACAATGGGGTTGGATTGACTCCACCCATGGGGTGGCTCTCTTGGCTTAGATATAGCTGCACTATCAACTGTGAAGAATACCCGACTGAATGCATCAGGTAACTTGTCTATTTTCTATTTTGAAATATATAAGTAGGTACTATTTGTTATCAGTGGTTTAACCTTTCGAATACTGTATTAAATGATAAATGATTTTATTTTGTAAATAGGTTTTTACAAACTCTTTTACACGTCAATTTTTTTTTTTTTTTTTTTTTCGTTTTTTTTATACTAGATGAGGCCGGTGTTTCCTAGCTGACTACCCTGAGAAGAAACACCGAAACAAACTCAGGGGTCAAAGTCTGTTTTAAAGTCCATACACAAACATGTAATGGTCAAATCATATGAGAACCATGCAGATTGGAGTCTGAGATGGTCTTTTGAAGAAAGAACCACACAGTTCTGAGTGGACCTGTCCAGTCAGTGCAAGCATTTGTCAGTTCTCGTGTAGCTCAACTCAGGACCACCAAGGAGCTCAACGATTTGACGAACAATACCAAAGAAAGGACATTTGGGTAGGCCGCAAAAAGTACTCATAACTGCCAGACATTATAAGTTAATTAAAAGTTAAAATTAAGGAAAAACGAAAAGTAATCCACATAGTCCCCACATTCACAATAATAAAAATTTACAAAAATGTAATTTTACCCATTAATATTGCAAATTTAAAAAAAAAAAAAACGATACAATTGTCAATTTCAAATTTAAATGTTAAATTTAATAGTTGCAAAAAAAAAAGAGAAATATGTCATAATTGTAAAATAACAATAATCGTCAGTTAAAAATAATAATAATATTGTTAGGAGGTTCCTTTCTCTGGAGCCCTGACCGCCGGTAGCTTGGACCCTGTTCCCGATACCGGTGGGACACTATTTTTTATATTTTTAAATGTTTTTTTTTTTATAGAAATATTTAAAAGTGTAATTAATATGTTATGTAACGAATAAACGAAATAATAATAAAAAATATATATATAATAATGATACCAAAAAAAAAAAATCAGAAAATAAGAAATGAAATTACATCAATTACAGTGATTACTGGAGCAGGTCAATTCCAAGCTGTTTTGTCCTCAAGTAGTCCAGTGCAAATAGCACCGTTAACGATAAAAAGTGGACCTAAATAGTAGTAGAATGAAACCCATTGGAAAAGGAAGATAATATAGCAAAAATTTAAGGAAAAATAAATTACGGTCGATCTGAGGTCGGGAAGTGGATGGGTGTGCGCTTTTAAGGGGAAAAAATGGTTTATCTCTAATTCCGGCAAAACTACTGGTTCTAGGGGAAACATTCAAATGGCAAACTTGTAGATCATAAAAAGATCTACCACTTTTTTATTTACACTTTTTTGACATAACCTCAAAATCTATGTGAAAAGTAAAAAAAACCGAGATTTTGAATTTAATTTTTATCTCCTTTAAAAATTACTTTTTTTTTCACAAAATTTGGTGAAAAGTTTCCTTTTCATGTCCCAAACTTACCCTATTTTTTTTTATTTAAAATATTCACTGAAGCTCTTTATTTTGACTGAACATCGAAAAAATAGACAATTTTTCAATCGAAAAATCTCACGTAAAAATATATGATTTTTTTAAAACGTTTGTTGGCTTCTTATTCGTCGAAATTTTTACTTTTTGATAGTGTACAAAAATATATACATTACTATAGTAAGTTTTTTTCAGAAAATGCAAAAAACTAAAAAATCTCGAATCAGAAACTACTTTTGTTTAATCATTATTAGCGACCCGCTCCAGCTTCGCGCGGGTGCAAAGGTGATATATTATACCTATAAACCTTCCTCTGGAATCATTCTATCTATTAAAAAAAACCGCATCAAAATCCGTTGCGAACTTTTAAAGATGTAAGCATACACAGGGATAAGCAACTTTGTTTTATACTATGTAATAATGTACTGAGGAGTTTATTAATTTTTTTATAAGATTTAAAGGGGATTTCATGTTGGAAATGTGGCTGCTACAATTGCGTATGCTTACATAATGCTCCAATGTGGAAGAACAAACCTACGAGGAAGTTAATGATTCAGATGATGAATTTCATCATCTGAATCATAAGTAAGTTTTTCGAATTTAACCATGAAGAAATGCTATCAAAGAGACACAAACTAATGGTAAAAACTAATAAATGATTAGAATGTTAGATAAAATATATGAGGCAAGATTATATTATTTAAACATAATTATGTAATTAATACAAATAACGTTGGCTGATTAAACGAAGCTAAAATTTAATAAGACAACGTTTTTACTGTATAAAATTGCAGCAATCACATTTCCTACATGAAATACCCTTTAAATCTATTATAAAAAATGTAATAAATACCTCAGTACATCATTGCATAGTATAAAACAAAGTTGCTTATCCATGTGTATGTTTAGATCTTTAAAAGTAAAAAAATTCGCAACGGATTTTGATGCGGTTTTTTTTTTATTGATAGAATGATTCCAGAGGAAGGTTTATAGGTATAATATATCACCTTTGCACCCGCGCGAAGCTGGAGCGGGTCGCTAATAATGATTAAACAAAAGTAGTTTCTGATTCGATATTTTTTAGTTTTTTGCATTTTCTGAAAAAACTTACTATAGTAATGTATATATTTTTGTACACTATCAAAAAGTAAAAATTTCGACGAATAAGAAGCCAACAAACGTTTTAAAAAAATCATATATTTTTACGTGAGATTTTTCGATTGAAAAATAGTCTATTTTTTCGATGTTCAGTCAAAATAAAGAGCTTCAGTGAATATTTTAAATAAAAAAAAATAGGGTAAGTTTGGGACATGAAAAGGAAACTTTTCACCAAATTTTGTGAAAAAAAAGTAATTTTTAAAGGAGATAAAAATTAAATTCAAAATCTCGGTTTTTTTAACTTTTCACATAGATTTTGAGGTTATGTCAAAAAAGTGTAAATAAAAAAGTGGTAGATCTTTTTATGATCTACAAGTTTGCCATTTGAATGTTTCCCCTAGAAACAGTAGTTTTGCCGGAATTAGAGATAAACCATTTTTTCCCCTTAAAAGCGCACACCCATCCACTTCCCGACCTCAGATCGACCGTAATTTATTTTTCCTTAAATTTTTGCTATATTATCTTCCTTTTCCAATGGGTTTCATTCTACTACTATTTAAGTCCCTTTCAAAAGCTATTTGCACTGGTCTAAAGATACTCTTTTACAGTATAAAAAGCCTTCTGACAAAGTTTATGTTTTACAAATGATTTAAATTTATTAAGGCTAAGTTCTTGAATAGGACTGGGAAGCTTATTATAAAAGCGTATACATTGGCATCTAAATGTGCCTCCTATTTTTTTGAGCCTTGTTACCGGAACCACTAATTTGTGTTTATTCCTAGTATTTACGTTGTGAATATCACTGTATTTTTTAAACAAATTTTTATTTTTATGAACATACAAAATGTTTTCATAGATGTACTGAGATGCCACAGTTAAAATATTAATATTTTTAAACTTCTCTCTGAGGGAGAATCTGGGACTTAGTTTATAAATGGAACGAATAGCCCTTTTCTGCAGAACAAAAATCGTCTGTATATCGGTAGCATTTCCCCACAATAAAATACCGTACGACATTACACTATGAAAGTAACTAAAATAAACTAAACGGGCTGTCTCTAAATCAGTTAGCTTTCGAATTTGTCTAACGGCATATGCTGCAGAGCTAAGTTTTTTTGACAACTTATCTATGTGTGGGCCCCACTGAAGTTTAGCATCCAGGGTTATGCCCAAGAACACTGTAGTATCTTCAGGACTCAATTCTTTACCTTTTATTAGCACACTAGTATCCACTTGCCTAACATTAGGCATTGTAAAGACACAATTAAAGACCAATAGGTGTGCGAACGCCAGCGTTCGGCTTAAGGTTACTGCTCAAGGCTCAAGAGTTACTCGGTCATAGCAAAAGCTGTGCTTAGTTGGGACTAAATGATGTCGTGTGAAAGTTGTGGTGTGGGTGATTATTGTTACTATCGCCAATATTGATTCTGTGTTTGTTACGAGTCGTAATTGGTTGGGAATAGTTTGACGGTATTGCGCAAAAAGAAATTGTACATCATCATCTTCCTGCCTTTGTCTCATTTTGTTCGGGGTCGGCGCAATATTATGTTTTCTTCTTCCATTCTGTCCTGTCACCCGTCACGCTATCACTTACTCCTTTCTTTCATATCTCTTTTCACACAATCCATCCATATTTTCTTTGGTCTCCCTCTCCATCCATCCACATTTGCACAAAAAAAAAGTTGTTCATGCTCCTAAAACAAATTTGTGAGGTTTGTTTGAGTATTTAGAGTCAAAAGAGTTATCGTGGCCCTGGACCCTATAGGGTGATTGAAGAAATACAGGTGGGTTTTGGTCAGTCAAAGTGTTACTCTCCTTCTAGGACACTGTCATTGAGTTGTCAAAACCAGTGGCATTACCACGACGTGTTAAAGTGTCCGTCGTTCGAGAGAAAATGAGGCACGGAGCTTCCACACTGACACTATATACTCTATAACTTCATCCCTTTAATAGTTCTCTTTATTGTTAATAAAGATATTTACAATGCGTCTGTTCTGTTATGAAAGTTGTCATTACATCAGATGGTCCGCTAGATATTTACCTCATAAACTTTAAGTAAAACAAACTGCACATAATTTTTTCCAGTGAAAACTTAATAAAAAGGACAGCGGATGCAATGGCCAGCGAGGGCTTCTTAGAAGCGGGGTACCAGTACGTGATCATCGACGACTGCTGGCCGGAGACGACACGTGGGGCAGATGGCCGACTCGTGCCTGACCAGGCTCGCTTCCCCAGTGGAATCTTGGAGCTTTCTCGTTATGTACGTAGGTATTTCTTAAGTACTACCTTAAAACTACAATAGTAACCTTCTGTTTAGTAGTATTTCCTGACACTCCATCGATCATTCCTTTTTTTAGAAGTTAATTATGGAATAGCCACTCATCATCATCAGCCTAGCGTAAGTTCCGGTTGCTATCTTGGCTTTCACCTCGGTGCCCGGGGTCCGCTTTCCCGCCTAGTCGTCTCCACTTCGCTCGGTCTTTTGCGTCCTCTGCCTTAAGCCCATTAGCACGCATATCGTCCCTTACGACGTCGATCCAACGCCTCTTAGGCCTACCTCGTTTTCCGGGTCCCGGCGGAGGCGGCATGGCGAGGCATCTGTTACCCACGTAGTCTGCCGGTTTTCGTAAAACGTGGCCATACCAGCGTAAGCGACCCTCCTGCAGTTTATCCGCTATGTCACGGACCTGAAGGCTGCCCCGGATGCGGGAGTTCTTAATGCGGTCTTTCCGCGAAACTCCAGACATCCAGCGCAGCATATTCATTTCCGTGACACGCAGGCTTTGCTTATGTCGTTCAAGTACAGGCCACGCTTCACTGCCATACAAAAGGACAGGCCTAATGATGGTCTTATAGACCTGTCCTTTGAGTCTAACCGGCATTTTGGGGTCACAGATAACACCCGCCACCTCACGCCATTTCGCCCAGGCCGCCGAGATACGCGACTCGACGTCGCAATCGACGTCCCCGGACTCGTGGAGCACCGATCCCAAGTACCTGACCTGTTCCGTGCGCTCAACTGTGTCTTCGCCAATGCGAACAGGAGCAGCGTTAGTTGTGTTACAGGCCAAGTACTCGGTCTTCGCCGCATTAATCTTCAGACCGCCGTTTTCCAGCGATTCCTTCCACGCTGCCACACGTCGAACCAAGCGCCCACTGTCCGAATCCGCCAGCGCGATGTCGTCTGCATACATGAGCAGCCATGGCGGCTGCTCATGTAAGTCCCTGATGGTGGAGGACAGCACGTCCAGCACCACGCTGAACAGAAACGGACTAAGGACAGAGCCCTGGTGAACTCCGACGGTGATGGGGAAGGGTTTCGTATCGCCAACAGCGGTCCGAACCACAGAACCGGAGTCTCGGTACATATCTCGGATGATGTCCACATAGGTCTCGGGCACTCCTTTGGATCTCAGCGCCCACCAGATCACATCACGGGGGACACTCGAAGGCCTTCTGCATGTCTAGGAACAAGAGGTGCAGAGGCGTATTCTTCGATCTGTATCCCTCCATGGTAACCCTTAGGGCAAAGATGGGATCCATGGCGCCATGGCCTGGTCGAAACCCATATTGACATCCCGAGACGGTGCACTCCTGTCGGATCCGAGAGTCAATCACCCGCTCGAAGAGCTTCATGGTGTGGGACATAACCTTAATCCCACGGTAGTCGCCACACTCCTGCACCGATCCCTTGCCTTTGAAAACTGGAGTGATAATACTCAGTCTCCATTGACTCGGGATCTTTCCGGTGAGGAGCATGCGGTTAAATAGGTGGGTTAAGATGCCCACACCACGAGGACCCATCGCCTTCCAGGCTTCAATGGGGACTCCATCGGCACCGACAGCTTTCCGGTTCTTCATGCGGCGAAGAGCCACATGCACTTCTTCAGGCGTAACCGGGGGCACAAGTCCCTGATTTGGAGGGAGAACCGGAGACAGCACCTCTTTGTGCTGCTTGTTCAGCAGCTCGTGGAAATACGAGCGCTATCTCTCCTTCACCGCGAGGTCCTCGCATAACAGATTGCCGTCAGGGTCTCTTACACAGCGGCACTTAGAGATATCCAGTGGCGCTTTGACCCTGGAACGTGCCAACTTATAAATGAGCTTTTGCCCCTCAGACGATTCCAACTTATCATATAGTGGCTGTAAGTGGTCTCGTCTGGCTCTGGCTACGGCCCTCTTGGCGGCACGTTTTGCGGTCCTGTATGCGTCGCGGTCTTCGGGAGATTTGGAAGCTTGCCACGTTTTGAAGAGGGCTTTCTTCTCTCTGATCTCCCTCTGGACTGTGTCATCCCACCACCAAGTCTCCTTGTCACACCTGCGGCCGCCCCTGGACAAGCCGAGCACCGACTTTGCCGCTTCAGTGATGGCAACCTGAATCCTGTCCCAGTAGCTTTGCACAGGTTCGCCGCGAATAGCCTCTCTTACGAGAGTAAGAAGATCGGTCTCGCTCTGCTTCTTTCTCTTCTTAACCTGATACTTTTACTATTATTTTTGATCACTTGGTCTCTGTCATCTGATTTGATGGTAAGGGATGATGTGGTCGACAGAGGAGCACGCTTGTCTAAAAGTAACCTAATAAATCTTGATTTCAAAACTCCAAATTGTATCTATTAGGAAACTTAGGACGCCAGCAGGGAACTCTATCCTTAGCTGTGTGCGCATTGCTGTAAGTCTGGTGGTTCGATGATGAGACGGGCTTGATAGAATGCAATTCCATCGCACTTCCCAAAATATAACCGCAAGAAACCCGACCGGCTACCAATTCTATATAATTATGAATTCGACATGATATATTTGATTAATATTACAGCTTGAAAACATTATATTTCATTATCACAGATTCAAAGCAAAGGTTTGAAGTTCGGCATTTACGAGGACTATGGGAACCTGACATGCGCTGGTTACCCAGGAGTTCTGGGCCATGAGGCCACCGACGCGGCCACGTTTGCTGAATGGGAGGTGGACTATGTGAAGCTGGACGGCTGTGGTGCTCCTGATCCAGATGAAGGTAAAACATGAGGAGGAGGATGACATGAGGATGAGGATGACATGAGGATGACAATGTGCTTTATATCTAGTATAAAGCACATTGTCATCGCATTGGTCCATCTTTGATGTCTCAATGACATTATGAGTCTATCAGACGAATACATGACAAGCACGTTTATAGAAATTATTTGTCGAAATACTGAAAAAAAAGTCTGCTAAAGCGCTTCATTGGCATTGTCGTCTATCAAAACTTTTAAAACTTACAGCGCTGATACGTCAAAACTGCACTAATGTCATTAAAGTAATAAAATATCAAGTATACATCCAGATCACTTAAGTGAAGTAAAGTCACTGTACTGCACGCCTCATCTAAGTGAATGTGTGTGTGTACATTATGAACTTAAATCGATAGACGAATATCATTATGGCGACATCTATGGCGCCACATAAGAACTATATCGTATTCTACTGGGGTGGCCTATGTGATAAAACATAGACCACCCCAGTAGAATATCATCAGTTACTTAATTTATATTATAATCTCTATAAAATATCTGTTATTTATTTATTCTGCACACCTACCACAGTGTTGTCTTTTTTAACCCAAAGGTTGACTGGTAGAGAATGCCTTGTAGCATTAAGTCCGCCTATGTACCACGACTGTACATGAAGTTTAAATAAATAAATATCAATTTCTTGTTCTACTAGCTCTGCTTCGCTTCGCAATCGTATTTACATTAAATCACCTATGTTGGACCCCACGTCAGATGGGAGGCTTCTTCATCAGTGAACTGATGAAGAAGCCTCCCATCTATGCTTCATAATATGTATAAGTCATCAGCCCACACCAAATGAAAAGAAACAAGAGAGGGAGGTGTCAGTTTTAAAATTTGTATCTTTTTAAGGTTATCCAATGTTTGGCAAACTTCTCAATGAAACCGGTCGTCCAATGATATATTCTTGCAGCTGGCCAGCTTACCAAAGTCATGTGAGTTTTGATATTCATTTTGTTTTTTTTTTTACATGAACCGTCAGTCATAATTATTTCTAATTAAAGCATTGTGTATGTATGAAGCTTAGTGTTGGCCGAGTGGTTAAGGCCCCGACTTACGTGTATGTCGCGGCCTCAAACCCAGCCCGGCGCATCATCATCATCATCATCATCAATTCAGCCGAAAGACGTCCACTGCTGGACATAGGCCTCCCCCAAACGTCGCCACAACGACCGGTCCCGTGCGTCTCGCATCCATCGTATTCCAGCAACCTTGACCAGGTCGTCGGTCCACCTTGTGGGAGGCCTACCAACACTACGTCTTCCGGTACGCGGTCGCCACTCCAGAACCTTTCGGCCCCAGCGGCCATCTGTTCTGCGTGCGATGTGCCCTGCCCATTGCCACTTAAGTTTGGCGATTCTTTTCGCTATGTCAGCAACCTTGGTTCTCTTATGGATCTCTTCATTTCTGATTCGATCACGCAAGGAAACTCCGATCATAGCTCTTTCCATTGCCCTTTGGGTGACTTTGAGTCGTCTAATAAGGCCCATTGTAAGCGACCACGTTTCGGAGCCATATGTCATCACTGGCAACACACACTGGTCATACACTTTCGTCTTGAGACACTGTGGTATATTGGACGAGAAGACACCGCGCAGCTTCCCGAACGCTGCCCAGCCGAGTCGAATTCGACGATTGACCTCTTTCTCGAAGTTAGACCTACCCAACTGGACCGTCTGTCCAAGGTAGACGTATTCGTCTACTACTTCGAGTGTAGAGCCGCCGATCTTAATAGGAGTGGGTGCTACATGAATGTTAACCATAACTTTGGTTTTATCCATGTTCATTTTGAGACCCACTCTTTCGGAGGCTCTACTGAGGTCACCGAGCATTGTACTGAGCTTCTCCGCAGTCTCAGCCATGACTACGATATCGTCGGCAAACCGAAGGTGAGTGATGTACTCGCCATTGACATTAATGCCTAGTCCACTCCAGTCCAGAACCTTGAAGACATCCTCCATTGCAGCCGTGAACAGTTTCGGAGAAATGACGTCTCCCTGCCTCACACCTCGCTGCAAGAGGATAGGTTTCGAGGTCTGGTCCTGAAGTCGGACTGACATGGTGGCGTTATTATACAAACACTTCAGCACCTCGATGTACCGATAATCGATCTGGCACCGCTGGAGAGACTGCAGTACAGCCCAGGTCTCGATCGAATCAAAGGCCTTTTCGTAGTCCACAAACGCTAAGCAGAGAGGCTGATTATACTCCTCAGTCTTCTGTATAACCTGCCGCAGCGTATGTATGTGGTCTACGGTGCTAAAGCCTTTTCGGAATCCAGCTTGTTCGGGAGGCTGGAAGTCGTCGAACCTGCGCGCGAGACGGTTCGTGATGACTCTGGAAAACAGCTTGTAGACATGGCTCAGAAGTGATATGGGCCTGTAATTCTTAAGCAGGGCATTATCGCCCTTCTTAAAGAAGAGTACCACCACACTTCTGCTCCATGCCTGTGGCGTTTTACCCTCAAGTATAACGGAATTGAATAGCTTTTGAAGGGCCTTAAGGACCGGTTTTCCACCCGCCTTCAAGAGTTCGGCCGTAATTCCGTCCTCACCTGACGCCTTGTTGTTTTTCAGCTGCTTCAGAGCCATCCTAATCTCGTACAGGCTGACGTCCGGGATGTCTTCGGTATAGTGTCGAGTTAACCTAGCTCTTGGGTCATGCACTAGATTTTCGGCGGGTTTAGCTATAGACGTGTATAGCTGTCCATAAAAGGCCTCAATCTCTTCCAGGAGCTCCGATTTAGCGGATATGACTCTGCCATCGTCGGTCTTCAGTTTCGTGAGCTGGCTTTGTCCAATAGACAGATCCCGTGCAAACACTTTAGAGCCCTTATTCCGCTCAATCGCATCCTTAATCCTTGCGGTATTAAAGCGGCGAAGGTCGCGTTTCAGAGCCTTCGAGATCCGTCTATTGAGGTGCCGGTATTTACACGCATCGTCTGAAGACTGCAGAGTCATTTCACGCCTCTCCCTCATGAGTTCGAGGGTCGGATCAGAGAGCCTTTTATTTTTATTTGTACGGTGAGTCTTGAAAAATTTAGACCCGACCGTATGGACAGCTTCCACGAACCCATGGTTATAATCGTCCACGGAGTTTCCTAGGCACTCGAAGCGGTTGTGAAGTTCGAGCTGAAAGCTCTCGGGGTTTTGGATCTGGATTTGTGCTGGGCGGAGCGTAGACTTCACCAGTCGAGACCTTTCAAACTTGATACTAACATTCAATGTGCCTCGTACCATGCGGTGATCACTTCCAGTTTTCACCGCATTAATCACCGAGACATCATTGAATATTTGCTTCTTGGTCGACAGGATGAAGTCGATCTCATTTTTAGTTGCACCATCAGGACTTTGCCAGGTCCACCTCCTATGTTCACGTTTTCTGAAGAAGGAGTTCATCATATAGAGGCCCTCCTTCTCCATAAAACTAGCCAGTAGGTGTCCCCTGTGGTTCCGACGTCCAAATCCAAATTGCCCCACTCGCAGCTCGTCACCGTCTCGTTTGCCCAGTTTCGCGTTGAAGTCCCCCATGACCACGGTGAAGTGAGTCTTATAACCATGCATGGCTCTGGATATATCCTCATACATGGTCTCAACCTCATCGTCGGGGTGTGTCGAGGTCGGGGCGTAAACCTGTATGACCTTCAGCGAATATCTTGACGATATTCTGAGTATAAGGTACGCTACCCTGGTCGACACACTCTCGATCTTCACCACATTGTTCACAAGGGACCTGTGGACGATAAACCCGACACCACCCTGGGACTGCTGGTCACCCTCCCGGAAATAAAGCAGGTTACCAGATTTGAGAATTATCGTGTCCTCCCCCTGTCTCTGTCGGACTTCAGATAATCCCACAACACTCCATCGTAGCCTGCTCAATTCTTCCTCAAGTTCGGTGATCTTCTCGTCGGACCGGAGTGTACGCGTGTTGTACGTTGCCAGGTCCAGTCTTTGTTTTTTAAAATGGTAGCCGGATCTCTTCCGGAGATTCTTCGCACCCCTTGCCTCGCCGTAACCTTGACCGCTACCGGAGTCAAGGGTAGACGGGCTGCCGGGTACTAGGGGCCATTTTTTGGTTGTGCCTTTCATGTGGGGGGGTTTTGCCATAATCGCCACGCTTGGCATGCGGGTTGGCGATCGCAGTGTTGTTTTTTACAATGCACAGAGAATGCTGCTGCCCATTCTCTGGTGTGTCTCTTAGTCGCCTCTTACGACACCCACGGGAAGAGATGGGATGGTGACATTCTTTGCGTCCGAACACCATACGGACGATTACTTTGTGTAATGCCCGGCGCATTACTTTGTGTAATTTATTTCGTCATCACTGCTCTTAAAACGGTGAAGAAAAACATCGTGAGGAAACCGGCATGTCCTAGAACCAAAAATTCGAAGACATGTGACATCTACCAATCCGCACTGGGCCTGCGTGGTAGATTATGGCCAATTCCTTCTCCTAGATTGGAGGCCTGTGCCCCAGCAGTGGGAACGTTAAAAGGGCTGATGATGATGATGTTTGTATGAAGAATTATAGGATATGTCACCTGTCTTACTATGTTATGGGGCAAAGCAAATATAATCTAGAAGCTATGTACTCGCTATGGTCTTACATTGTGGCTTAACCTCTAAGACTGTTCTAAATAAAGCGCCTTTAGCGCAGAGCTGGACACAGCGATGTCATCCAAACAAATATGTCGGATTAACAACTCTATAAAAAGGTTTATTGGGTTAACAATCCAATGTACTACTTAACGATAAAATAACACATAGAAAGAACAGAAATGTCTTTCTGTGTTCTGTGCTAATACGTATTGTAAAGGTAAAAGTTTCCTAGTTGTGGTTGTTACGTCTTCACACACGTACGGGTGAATTATATTTGGATGTAGTTAGGCACGCGGGTAGACCATGCCAATGGTTTAGCACATAGGATAATTTTTACCCCGGGAGTATAGTGTGTTGGGGTAAGATAAGAAAGTGTAAATCAAATAATCCCACTTATTTGGCTAGATTTTTTAATGCCAGTCACATTGTGCGGCAGGCCAGAATATAATGATGTGGCAAGCTATGTGCTAGCATTAAAAATATAGATAAATATATGCGATATTTAATTTATACGATTATATTTCTCTTGAGACAACTTTCAACATTTACGAGGGCGAAGCCTCTAAAAAACTTGACAACTGTGACCACTGATTTATTTTCCTGTTTCCAGCCCAATTACTATGCAATAGCGAAGGCCTGCAACATCTGGAGGAACTACGGCGATATTGAGAACAACTGGGGTTCCGTGCTCAACATTATGAATTGGTTTGGAAGCAACCAAGACGAGTTCGCTCAGATCGCCGGCCCAGGGAACTTTAATGATCCTGACATGGTAATGTGATTTTGTAATACTTTTATTTTCCAGAAAGACTGTACTAAGCCATGACAGGATTTCCTAATGGTGCGTAGCGACATCTATGGCACCACATATGAACTAAATCACAAACTACGAAATTCTACATCGCGCCATTGAAGTTCTTCGCGCGTTTTGAAGACGTAACTGTCCGAAATCATCTATCGGGCAGTTGCCCAGATCAGACGTGATGTCTGGTCGTAGGAGTTTTCATTTTCAGGAGTAGGTTTTCAGGATTTCTAAAGGTTAAAATTATGAACTTACATACATATGATCCTCCTATTAAACCTAAGAGAAGAAATGAAAAAAAGTGCTGCTTTACTTCTCACCTTTATCTTGTAATAATTATATTATATATTATATAATATTCCACAACCATCACACAACGCCGTCTAGTCCCAAGCTAAGCAGAGCTTGTGTTATGAGTACTAGACAACTGATAAACATACTTTTATATTTTTAAATGCATGCATATTATAGATAAATTAATACACCCAGATACAGAACAAGTAATCGTGCTTAACACACAAACATTTGTTCTGGGTGGGAATCGAACCAACAACCTCCCGCACAGCAGTCACGGTCACTAACTACTAGACTGACAGGCCAGCCTGAAGTTAAAAAAGTCCTGATTTACTTATCCTCTTCTTTATGTAAGGAAACTATGTGCGTTGTCTGCCTGTGACATCTCTGCCTACCTACATATGACAGTGGGTCGGCGGGGATGAGGGGTGTGCCACTCCAAAAGCTAACTTCACAGACGACATTTAACCTTTTGAATAGGTACCTAATTAGATACATAATAGAAAGACAACAGAGGTGTGAACGCCGGCGTTCTCTTGAGGTTAAGAGTCTAAGTTTGAATTGACCTATAATTATGGAGTTGTTAGCGAACCGTAGGGACCCTGCAGAAGGGTCGAAGCCAGCTGTCGGTCGTTGCGTACTAACTACCTACAGGTCATTGAACTCGCCCAGCTGACGTTCACTTAAAGAAATCAATTTAGAACATGCGTAAATTAATTCGAGTTTAAAAAAAAAGTACTTTGTTTTTTTTATTCTAACTTTACCAATCGATAGTGTTTCATGTACTGAATCGATCCTCCAAGGGATTAAAACGATCAAGATTTGACGGTGTAGATAGCGATGTAGGAACGGGGTAGGTTGTTTAGTCAGTAAGAGTCTGAGACTGTTTCCCGTTCTGCTCAAAGGCGGGATTCGTCATTGGATGATTTTTACCTACCATGCAAAAAAAACCTATAATTACCCATATCTTTTTTCAGTTGGTCATAGGTAATTCCGGGCTCTCAGTAGACCAGGCTCGAGTACAAATGGCCGTATGGTCGGTGCTGGCGGCTCCTCTCATCATGAGCGTGGAGGTGTCCAGCATGGAGCCGGAGTTCAAGGAGATCCTGCTCAATAAGGACGTGATAGCCGTGGACCAGGACCCAATGGGTAAACAAGGGCTGAGGGTTTGGACTGGCCTTGATGGGCAAGATCAGGTATGAAATATTTATGTAGCTTGCTTGAGTTGTGCTAGTGATGTGCATAGACCCAGGAAACTCTTTCTATTGTTATCGGTTAGTGCGGGCTCCTACATGAAATAAACTGCAAGACAATGCGTTCCAAAAGAGAATAGGATTGATTGCCATGTTGTAACGTCATGTTTACGGACAAGAAATTTTTAAAATTTATTCTATTTATGAACTGTAAACGAAAAAGGTTTAATCAGAATCCAGTTCTTGATAAGATATTTATTGTCTAATCACTTAATCAAGAAATCTATAATTTTTTTAAAACATATTTTGTGTAATTTAATGATGTAATGTTCTAATACGCTATATTTAAAGCATTAAGTCCGCCTTTGTACAGTCTTTTGTGCATAAAGTTTTAATAAATAAATAAATAATTTACAATCATTATGAACTAAAAGTACCTATCTAAAGTAGGTACGGCGTCAATAAATTCAGTTCTTTAAATTTTACTCATCTTTGAGTTCTTAAATTTAGAAAGAAAGGAACAACATTTATTGGTACAGACACAGGGAATAGCACAATAATAAACATACAAAAATTAAGTAATTTGTGTTTTAAATTACCTACTTAAAACTATTTGATACAAAAATTTAGCCTAAATTTCTTAGATCTGACAGTACGGCGTGACATCACATCCTGGCTATCGATCCTATTCTCATTTGGAACGCATAGTACGATGCAATGCGACATCACATCGCAAATACTTCCATCTGTACTGACAACTTGTAGCTGTAACTAATAGCTCCATCACTGTTTAAATAAATAAACTAAAATAGTTTATTTCTCACCATTGAAATTAAAATTACATTTTTTTCAAGGTATATAAAGAAATATATATAATAATTACAATTTTTCAGTGGTGGTTAAAAAGGGCACAGAGTATTGACCAAACTCTCTGAACTAGGCGGAAGTCTGTATCTTAGGAGATATGGATTCAGCTATTACAATTGACTACATATTAGGACATTTGTGTGTCACTGCTTTATAGTTAAACTGCTAATACTAGCTAACTGTGACATTCGTTCCCATCTGTTATCATTCGCATCCTTTAAACATGACATTCTTTACACCATCCATCTATTCGTTTGCCTTCTTTACTATATCCATCCGTACAATCCGTTCCAAATGAGAATAGGATCGATGGCAATGTTGTGACGTCACGTCGAACTGTCAAATCGAAGAAATTAGGTAGAGTGAACAAAATAAGATGTTTAAAAAAATAATTTACGTATGAATCGTGAATGAAAAAAGTTTAATAAGAATACAGTTTTTCAATTTTGTTTAACTCTGTTTCACTGTGTGATGTGTCTGAGTAGTGGTAATTAGAAAAAAAAGGCGAATTGTTTCTAACAATGAAAATAAGAAAGAAAATTGTTTTTCTTGTAAACTATTTATGACTTAAAACAATATATTTGGCAAATTTACATTAAACCCTAACGTTTTTACTTCAATTAGAATTAACAAAAATTTTGTAATAAAAAGCAAAAAAAAAACTTTATTGATACGCAAATAAGATTTTTTTGCAAACCGTACTTTTCACTCAAAATTTGACAGCTCGAGGTTATTGACTTTCCTGTTCTTATTTGGAACGCATTATACTTTTAATGATGTGTTTCTCAGATTTGGCACCGAGAATTATCAGGCAATGCGCGGGCGCTGGCGTTTGTGAACAGTGGAGAAACGACAGTAGAAGCATCATACACATATGAACAAATGAAGTTGCCATTGCAGGACTACATTTTACAGGTATTCTACGTTATTTCGATGAAGGTATCCTGTTATTTGTAATGTAGATACTGTAGCAATAGCAACGCGACTCAAAAGAAAAATAGTTGTTTTAAAACATCGCTTTTAGCGACAAGACTGCCCATTGTAAAGCTTGCTCTATATTACTCGCAAAGTTGCCTCGACGTACTCATCGAAGTTGATCGAAGTCTGAAGTATGTGACTACACACTCGTGCAACCTCGCGAGGAGCTCTTCGAGTCCTTTGACTTGGGCGCAAAAACCGACAACAACTGGAAGTCGCGCGAAGCGAGGCGAGGTTGCACGAAGCGAAGCGAAGTATCCTTCTACACTAACGTATTCTATCAACTTCGACCAACTTCGCGAGTAGTGTAGACCAGGCTTAACACCTTAGTAATTTTAAGCTCCCTAATGTATCAAATTTATGGTGCACCTACAATAAAGAGTATATCTATCTATCTCTGCTAGGGCTTAGGTCTTCATATTAAACGCTGAAAGTCTCAGTAATCACCTGTATTTACGAATTTTATCAACTTATTTCATTATAATTCAAATGTCACTTCTTACTATTCTAACTAAAACTATCCGTAGGATAGAGATATAAGATTTAACACAAGGTATTATTTTTTCCTATTCGATTTTCAAACCTATGAAAGTTATAGCCAGTACGTTGGTTAGTAAGTTATGTGGTCTCTTTGGAGACACCACAGTACCAAGTAGGTATTACACCTGGTTGGGTTTAAACCCGTAACTTACAACTAATAGTTAATTTTTCTCTTATAGTTTCGTTTAAATTCTTAACCGGACATCAGTTAAAGAAACAAAAATAATAATTCGATATAATTCTTCTTCTTTCATTTCGATCTGATTGAAATCTGGCCCGAACCGAATCTTCGTTAAGTCACTAATAACAATATTAATGTATAAATGTATATTATGTTATTCTCTACAGGATCTTTACAAAGAAGAAGAGAAAAGGACTCTAAGAGCTGGAGAAGATTTTAAAGTGAAAATAAATCCTACAGGTTCTTTACAAATATCATGTTATATTTAGTTTGTATAATTTTTCATTTTTAAATGTTTCAATTTGAATGATTTTATAGGCTTCTAAACGGTATATATAAGAAAATATATTATCTATTAATATTTACTTACTTATTAATGTTTTTTTTCTGTTTTTCAGGTGTCAGATTCTACAAGTTTGTACCAAAAATTGAAGAAGACATTGTACGTGAAAATGAAATATATTAAAAAAAAAACTATGTAATAGTTTAAAAAAAAACACATATACTTATACTTTACATGTGTGTGTAAGTACATGAATTGTAAAATGAAAAAAATACCGTAAATACAGGCATTAAAATATAGTTATACCTTTCAAAATATATTAGCGAAGTAATTAAAATATTATATTTATTATATTATTTCTTTCTTCAGATACAATTTAAAGTTGTTATTGTTGTGAAAAATTTTTGTTGGCATAATTTTTTTAAAACCTTTATTTTTCTACGAATTTTCAAACGCTAAAATTCGCAGAGCCTAACATCAGACTGGCCGAGATGCGACGGCCGTACTGTAAGCACCTTACTATTTGTCAGTGATTATCTACACTAATATAATAAAGAGGTAAAGTTTGTTTTTTTGTTTGTAGGAAGTAATCTCTGGAACTACTGGTCCGATTGAAAAGATTATAGCAACAATAGAAAGCTGCTTTACTCCTGAGTGACATAGGCTATATTTCATGTACGCGGGCGAAGCCGCTGACAAAAGCTAGTATTCTATAATTTACCCTGTGCTCTGCAGGTCTCAAATAAATGTTTTGTTTTCTATTTCTTTGTTTCTATTGATTCATCCTAAGTCTTTAACACCATCGAATTTACTGAGGCATTGAGTTACAGATATTTTTTCTTGTTAAATTATATCTTATAAAACATTTTCCGTTTCCTACATTAAGCTAATAATGCGAACAAGAATAAGTACGATTTGATTCAAAGAAGGACTTATTCTTTTTAATATTTTTTTCTTCAAAATTAAGTGTCCATTGATTTTAGTACATTATTTATACATTTTTATTTAGTGACAAATGGATTTTTGAAAAGTGCACCTTGTGCTTTCTGTATATGTATACAGAAAGCACAATTATTGAAGCGCAACGCCATTAATCAGAGCAATCATTTATAGGTAGTCTATGATATCATCGAGTACATTAAAACGGCAGGCGCTTAAAATGCTCGAAGGCCACATTGTAAGTTAGATTGGTGTATTTTTCATTCCCATCATCTCGCAAAGAGTATTTTTACTCTTCGATATCTGAGTGCAAAAGTCGTTTTTATCCTCTAAAGAATAAAGTAGGTTTGAATTTAGAACATCGTTGGCACTAAGTTTGTGAATTCAAAACCTATTTAGTTCTACCTCTATAGACCTCTATGGTACCGACCTGACTCTCTGCGACACCTCGATGCCCGAAGTTCGTATAAGGAACACAAGAGATTCGGTTAATAGTTGTTATTTCTTTGCATCACACACCACACACCAGTGAATTTGGCAATCAGTCAATAAATGTCTTGGTCAACCAGAAACTTGCATCCTGAATTCATCATACACTTCAATAACAACGTTACATATTGGCTTCATATCCTTAAAAATTGGTTTGATATATATAAATAATTTATAAATAATGCTACTCCAACTGCTGCTTTGGTTCAAACTTTATAAGCTAGGTACTGAGACGCCTCGAGTCCTCTCGAGAGGCGCCACAGTTCCAGGGTCGTGGTAACAGCAAATCAAACCACGTTGAACTTTTATACTTTTTCTATATTTTTACTTTTACGGCTCGACATACAATCATATTATATGACAACATACTATTTTTCTTTAGAATAATTTAAACTTCAAACTACGAACAGTCTGCGAACGTCTTACAAGCCAGTGCGCTAACTTGTGAGGCATGTGATCTCTTTACAGTACTCTGAATCAAAAAGTGTATCAAAATACTCGCCACGCAAGTTAAACCAACATGACTGTTTACCAATAAAAAAAAATACCATAAGCACTTCTCAAAAATACAAATTTAAAAATAGAATAGTATCGTATCTAGATACTTTTATTAGTGACCAATAATGTGTTTGAACGTTATCCTGTACCTAGAATAGATACAACCTATTTGGACGCAGTTTGTGTCCCACCAGTGTATTTTATTGTTGAATATTAACGAGTTTTTAGTTCCAACTGGCCGGTACGCAGTCCAACTCAGGCCTCAGGAGCCAATTTATCAATAATCCAATCTAATCAGAAAACCAGTCGGGGTTAACGCCCCGGCAGTGATTTGTTCAACAGGCCAGGAATGGTAGCAGAAACCGTTATTTTAATTATGTTGTAATCTACCTGGGAACATTGATTGGCTATAGAAATTCATGGTTCGATATTTGAAAAACAAGAACTAAGGATTTGTTTACCAGTCAAGTTTGTTTATATACAAAACCAATAAGTTAGAACGTGCCAAAACACAAAAAAAGCATTCTCAATTTACAAATCGGCCAGTAAAAAAGACTATGTACAGTACGGCCGTCAGATCTCGGCGACTCAAGCTAGGCTCTGCGAATTTTAGCGTTTGAAAACTTGTACAAAAATAATGGTTTTAAAAAATTAAATGCCAATAACAGTTTTTAAAAGCATTATTAACAGCAAATTGCATTTATTTCTATCCGATCCGATGGCCGTCATGTAAGTAGGTACTTACTTAGGTGCTTACCTATATGTTGTATACTGTGAGTCCCATATATGATTGAAATATGATCCCCGTATCACTTAAATAACATTATTACGTATTTAATTTTTTTTAAGAGTCAGTGTCACAATTTCTTGAACAAAGAAAAAGTTTTGAAGAAAAGATAAGATTACCAAATAATTTGTATGGGTGTCAAGTATCGACAAACATTACTGATATTTTTTTTAAACTAGGTTAAGTGTAGAACTGTCGTTAAAAACATTATCAACTGTCAACTTGTCCTTCTCTAACAATGTTGATAATAATAGTGCGGAAATGTTGATTTAGAACCTTTATGAAAAATTCGGTAATGACATAAGTTTTTTAGAATTTGGAATTTTTATTTTCGACAAGTAACATCGGTCTCAACGGTTCTAACTCAAATTAATAGGAAAAGAAAAGTGTTATTCCAAATATATGTAATTATCTACAAATTAAATAATGCTTACAATACGGCCGTCTTATCTGGGCGAGTCTGAATTTAAGCGCTTGAAAACTCGTAAAAAAAATTGTTTAAAACAAATAAATATATGACTACTACTACTGATTTACAGTTGTTATTGCTGTTAAAAATTGTTATTGAATTGGCATTTATGTTAGATAAGATTTCAAAATGAGGCCGTTATTGTCTCTGGTCTTTCAGCAACGTCAAGATATAATTTATGATTGACAGGTAGGTATTATAAAATTTTGGAAGCAAACCTTGATCGATTTCTTTGCGACATATCAAATTATCTAAATTGAGCACACTAGGGCTTTCAAAAATATGAGTGTCAACTTCAATTCAAGATGTACCTACCCACTTATCTGAGAAATGATTAGTCTTCTAATTTAACCCGTTGGATGTCGACCGCAGATTAAAGAAAAGAAAACTTCTTTCTTTGCTCCCTTTTCTTTCTTTGCGTCTTTTTCTTTCTTTGCTTTCTTTCCTTTATTAAGTGGTTTCTGTCTTTCCTTTCTTTCTTTCTGCGGTTGGTATCCAAGCATCCAACGGGAAGTCTATTCACTTGTCAAAATGAAAACAAGGAGAAGAAAGAATAGACATTTATTTAGCAAAAAAAAACATGAATGAAAAAATGATGAATTGATGATGATGAATGAACGATGTGATGTTGAGTGGTTGATGATGATGATGATGATGAATTATGTAGAAAAATACTCTTGATCCCCAAGCGAATTCTCTAGTAACGGTATTAGAAAGGTTAAATAAAAATTAAAAACCTTGTGTATTTCACCGTCTCATGACTACACCAAATAGATCCAACTCAGCATAATGCCCGACAACTATGAGACATAATGGTTTTTTATTGTTTGTCTAATAGGGAATATGCATTATGTATGCATTTTATTGTTATTTTTAAACAAGTATGAAAGATTTAAAAAATAATAATATTGTCATCAACAACAAAGTTATTAAAGCTTAAGCTTTTAATTTTGCCGAACGTAACGTTATAAAAAAGTGTTGTTGAGCATGGATTTTGACGTCAGAGTCTATCACGCTGCAGCTTTACGGCTGACTTGGAAACAGCGTCTTTGTCTTTAATTTATTAATATTTCGCTTGCTTTTCTACCGATTTTGGCAATGTTTTTGCAGTATTTTATTTGTGTATATCAGTTCACCTAGCTTCAGAATATATCTGCACATATTCTATCGGGGCCTGGGGCTTTGTGATTTTTGAAGTTTTTCAATGCTGGCTTCAACTACACCGTTAAATCTTGATCGTTTTAATCCCTTGGAGGATCGATTCAGTACATGGAACACTATCGATTGGTAAAGTTAGAATAAAAAAACAAAGTACTTTTTTTAAACTCGAATTAATTTACGCATGTTCTAAATTGATTTCTTTAAGTAAACGTCAGCTGGGCGAGTTCAATAACCTGTAGGTAGTTAGTACGCAACGACCGACAACTACCTACAAGGTCAATGACTCGTTTACTTAAAGAAATTAATTTCGTAAATGCGTATATCAATAAGAGATTAAGAAAAAAAGTACTTTATTTTTTTATTTTATCTACACAAATCGATAGTGTTTCATGTACTGGATCGACCCTCTTCGGGATTAAAACGACTAAAATTTAACGGTGTATATTTTGGATGTTGAGTCCAGGGGTTGAAATTGTGTGAGTATTTCCGAGTGTAATGTCCGAATTGGAGACTTTTGTCGTGTTGACAAGTTTGTCTATGATTTTCGATTCAGTTGTGCAATTTGGTATCATCGTTAGTCGCATCGGTTTTTTCATAGTTTTTTGTACGCTCAACATGTTTTTTCTGTTGTTTTCTTTATTTTCTAAGATTTTAATCTACGTTTGTCCTCCGTGTTCTATGATTTTCTTTGCAAGGTTGCCTTTTATTTAATTGTAGGTTGCACGCAGCCTTTAATATCAATCGTTAATTAAGCGTAAACGCCACGCTTTTTGTTTTGCCGCATTTCTCTCTTTGATAATGTAGGTACCTAATGTGTTGAATTTGCTGTCTTACATGTCCAATGCTTTTTGCGAGGCAAATGAGTTCAATGTTTCCATGATAGCTTGTTCAACTTGCTTTATACAGCTTTCACAGTCCGTATCAGTTGCTATTTCTATACTAAGATTGATTTTAGAGGCTATCAATCATGCGTTCGAATTGTTCAAGTTTCTCTTTGCTGGACTTTACGGCTTTGTCTAGGATGTTGTGTTGAGTTAAGAGGCCGGTTCGGGACGATTTATCCATACAAACGCAATACCAAAATCATTTTTAAAGCTTGTTTAAAGCTTTTTTAAAAAAGCTTGTTCAAAGCTTTTTTAAAAAAGAAAGATCTGGGATCCTAGATAAATATTGTCTAAATCCAAATATCGCCATAATATGGTAGAAATATGCTCGACTTGCAAATGATTTTGGTATTACGTTTGTATGGATAATCGTCCCGAACGCCGGCCTCTTAAGCTCTCCTTTGTTCATCAATTTTATTGTCAAATTATTGTATTAATGTAAGTTTTGTGTACAATAAAAATCTTAAGAGTCGACCAATAATAAGTGATCATAAACCAGTCCCTTCTTTTGAGAACTATCAAACAGTTTCTTCTAACTCAAAGCTTAATCAAAATGGTGGCATCGTAATTTATGTAAAGACCACCTTGGTGTGATAGTGGACGAGAAGCTTGGCTGGCAACAACACATTGATATCACCACAACGCGTATAAGAAAACTAATTTGGGCTTTCAAAAAATTAAGACACGTAGCAAACTTTCAACTCCTTCGAACTGTATATTTTGCGCTCGTGCAATCGGTCTTAGGATATTGCATTGCTGTATGGGGTGGTGGGTGCAAGACTTTTATGTTACATCTCGAGAGGGCTCAAAGGTCCCTACTTAAAGTCATGACTTTTAGACCTTTCAGATTTCCCACCAGGGTCTTATATGAGAAGTGTGAGCTGCTGACGGTTAGACAGAATTTTGTTTTGCAGGTTGTTACAAAGCAGCATACTTGTACACCTCATAATTCTGAATTAAATAAGAAGCGCACCATAACAAACGTTTGCACTCCTGTTCGTTGTCATACAGCGTCTGCTAGGCGACAACAAGCATTTCTTGCAGTTTTCTTAAATAATAAAATAAACAAAATCCTAAACATTAATTCACTCACAACTCGTGAAATTAAAACTAGGGTTAGAATATGGCTATTGACACAGGATTACTGCGAAACAGAAAACTTGTTGCTGCCGAGTTGATGTTGTCAATTCACATATTTTTATTATTATTATATTGGTATTCCGCACACACATCCACACAACACAATTCACCTACATTGACTTTGTATTTCATTTTATAATATAATATTTTTGGCATGGTATTTCATTTTATTATATAAATTTAAACTAATTTATTTTGACCTAAATTTATATTTCATAATTTAATTTTTTATTTATTTTTTAACATATCTTTTCTTTTTTTTATTATTATTTTATATTTGATTTTAATTTGTTCTCGAATTTGTATAATTATCTGCCTTAAATTCGAATTAATTGAATTAATGTTGTTTTTGTTAATCTAGTAAAATTATTAATATGGTACTTAGACTTAAGATGTGATTTATTCCTCTTTTTTTATTCATGTGAATCTAATTTCTTTTAGTTATTGTTTAAAGATGGTACAATGAAAATGGAAGAAGTCACTGGCTCCTGAAATACAGGCACCTAACCTAGCTCAGGAGTCAGGGTTTCACTTAATTGTATACATATCGCAACAATAAAGAATTATTATTATTATTATTCCGTTTATTCATTTAAAACTACATATAAATTACATTTTTAAATATTTCTATAAAAAAAAAACATTTAAAAATATAAAAAATAGTGTCCCACCGGTATCGGGAACAGGGTCCAAGCTACCGGCGGTCAGGGCTCCAGAGAAAGGAACCTCCTAACTATACGAGCCGTGTCCAGGAGTACCGCTTTCTGAATCAAGCCCTTGATCCAGCCGCCTAACGAGAGCCTCCTAAGGTGTTGTTCGAGGCTCTTGGCTATTAAGCCATTGGCTGACACGACTATCGGTACAATGATTGCCGAATCCACATCCCACATGTCGACAACCTCGCGAGCCAAGTCTATATACTTGACTTGTTTATCTTTCTCGGCTTTCACGAGGTTCTCGTCATGAGGGACGGATATGTCAACAATCATTGCACGCCTCTCACTTCGGTCTACCACCACTATATCAGGCTTATTGGCTAAAATAGTCCTGTCAGTGATGATAGACCGATCCCAGTACAGGGTGATATGACCATTATCAAGAACTGGGTCGGGCTCATACCTGTAGTATGGCACTTCCGATTCCACAAGAGAGTATTTCAGAGCAAGTTGTTGATGGATAATCCTGGCTACGAGGTTGTGCCTGTGCAAGTACTCGCCGTTAGCTAGACGAGAACAACCAGAGATTATGTGACGAATTGATTCTCCCGGACGGTGACAAGCCCGACAAATGTCAACCGTGCCGTCCTTCACAATAAATCTCCGGTAGTTATTCGTCATGATAACTTCGTCCATAATTGCACAGACAAAACCTTCGGTTTCCCCAAAGAGGTCACCGGAACGCAGCCAGGATACGAACGCCAATTGATCTACATCAGGCCCGTGAAGGGCCCGGAAAAAGCGTCCGTGAAGTTCCTTGCTCTGCCACACAACCCTGCGATCGTTAGTGTCAAGCACTACAGGTTTGCGCCAGTTCTCGTTAGCCATGGAGAGCGGGGTGAGTCCCTTGTCCACCGCCACTACATCTCGATGCATACCCACGTCGACAGCTAGGAAATATTCCCTGAGACTGCATACCTCACGGTTGTGTAGGGTCTTAGCATTTAAAAAACCGCGACCCCCACACTTCCGTGGGATATACAGTCTCATCACCGACGAGCGTGGGTGGTGCATTCGGTATGCAGTCAGCAGTGTACGGACCCGCCTATCCAGGGCGTCAAGTTCCGTTTGAGTCCATTTGAGTACGCCGAAAGAGTACATCAATACCGGCATGACCCAACCGTTGAAGGCGCGCACCTTGTTCCCGCCTGAGAGAAGGCTATTAAAAACTTTCCTCAGGCGTCCAAAGAAACGTTCCTTCAACGATTGCTTCATGTCTGTGATATTGATGCCTAGGGCTTCCGACATACCCAAATACTTATAGGTTTCAGTTGGAGAAAGGGATCTCAGATTTATGGAATCCGTGAGTTGCGTACCCACGGATTCCACTACCTCACCTCGCTTTACATGCATGACTGCACATTTGTCCACACCAAACTCCATCCTGATGGCACTGCTGAAGGTTTCAGTTACCTTCAGTAGCTCCATCAATTGCAGCTTGTTGGGGGCAAACAGCTTTAAATCATCCATGTAAAGGAGGTGAGATATAACCTGACCCCCTCTCTTCAACCGGTAGCCTAGACCTGAATTCTCCAGCAGTGTGCTTAGAGGATTCAAGGCTAGGCAAAACCAAAGCGGACTCAAACTATCACCCTGGAATATACCTCGCTCTATCCTTACAGGTTCACTATTTCTCTGAATATTTCGACATCCTGGATAGCGGAGGACCGTACTCCATTGCCTCATACACGACATCAAGAAGGTGCGTAGTTTTGTATCAATCTTATACAATTCCAGCACCCTCATGAGCCATGTATGAGGAACTGAGTCATAGGCCTTCCGATAATCTATCCAACATGTCGATATATCCTTTCGAGAACGGCGAACCTGTTGGCTGATAGTCATATCAATGAGGAGTAGCTCCTTAGTACCGCGGGACCCGTTCCTACATCCATTTTGAGAGGTAGACATAATACTGTTATTGTCTACGTGGTGGTTAATTTTAGCTCTCAAAATGGATGTAAGAACCTTATAAACTGTCGGCAAACACGTAATCGGTCGATAGTTTTTGGGCTCCGCGGTACTACCTGATTTGTGGAGCAGGTGGGTAACTCCTGTTGTAAGGAATTTGGGTAGCGAACCAGACTCTAAGGCAGCCTGATACTGAGATGCCAAACGAGCGTGCGATCTTTGCAGCCATTTAATCCAGAAATTGTGCAGTCCGTCCGGTCCTGGAGATTTCCAATTAGGAAGCGGACGAACTGCACGGGCTACATCTTGGGGGCTGATTGTGACTGCCCCCATTTCTGGTATAGATTCGCACTCTCGTTCGACCTCTCGGATCCAACCACCTTCAGTATGACTGACAGGCACCGACCATATGCTGCGCCAAAACGAAGACATGGCGTCATCATCTGGAAGGCACGTGTCAGTCACACTTTGGCCCGGTTGCTCCCAAGCTCTGTATACCCACTTTTCGTTACTCTGGAATGTGCGATTCTGGGTATACCGCTGCACCCGCCGCTTATACCTACGTATACGGTTTGCCCATGCATACACCTTTTGCTTCAGGAAGTCAATGCGCTCTGTGACCCGGGCCATATAATCTAGGGGACTGACGTCGGTCCCCGAAAATGCCCGTCTCACAAAGCGCATTACTCTTGGGCGAGTGTTGCCCTCCCTGAAGCAAATTAGTTTGCCAATGAGTGCTCTGGTCCCAGCGATACGACGCTCGATCCTGCACTGCCAGGCCGGCACAGCTGGTCTCGGTCGTGTAGCTCCGTCACTAATTGGGAATTTCACGTGAGCTACACGACATGCCGCTACGGCCGCGCAGTACAACATCGAGTGTGTATCGGTGAGATTTTCGCAGTCATCAAAGTAATTAGATAACTGCGAATCCAGAGCAGCCACCAACGCCCTATTTCTGTTATGCATGGGCAAACGAGGTAAGCGTGGCCTAAGTTCGAGCGGCACGTTACGATATTCCCGAATCGCACACTCCACAGCACTCCTCAATTCATCACTGCACTGGGTACTTACTTGTGTAACCATGTCAGTATTCTCCTCGTCAGCGTGGTCTGAGATCTGGTTGGTCGGTGGTACCATCACTGGTACCACAGTTTGCGACGAGGAGGTAATGGCATGGCTACCCATTTCCAATCGGAGGCGATCAAGTACGGAGTCGTCCAACATATGATTACGCTGGATAACCCGCACCTGATCCGACAGTCGTTGAGTCGACACGTTGACAGCTGGCTCAAGCACCTGAAACAGAGAGAGCATCCTAACACGGTACGCAGTGAGGTTGTTTCCTCCCTCTGTAGCCCCAAAGTATGCGCGCATGACGTTTTCGTTGATGGATTGCGTCCATCGCATGCGCGGCACACTTCCACCGACAGCTGGGACCCTATCAGAGGCCGGTGGGCCTCGAGGTCCGAAACAAGCCAGTGGCCGGCGTCCTCCCCGGCGACGCGCAGGTGGTGGCGACGTCGGCGGTGAGTAGTACTCGTCGCTCGAGCTCGACGCAGCTGCCACGGCCGGTATCACAGCACTCTCCGTGAGTCTGGTTTCCGGCGGCGGCGAGGCGGAGCTGAGCGACGAGGCCGGAGGTGGTGGACGTGCGCGTCGTGCAGCTGATCTTGTCAACATTCTATCATTTTTATTCGTTTTTCGTTATATTTGTTGTAGTCATATGTGTGTGACATCTGTCACATCTGTCCATAGAATATTTTTTCATATTTTTTAACTTTTGTTGCTGTTTTTAGCTGTAGTCGTATTTATGAGGGTTTAATATTTATTTTCTGGTTTGTGTAAACTATAAATGGACCTCAAATTAATGGTAAATAGTTGATACCAAATTTATATAATCTTAAACGAAAAAATTGACTAGTTGTTGATCAATGTTGCCAGCTTATTAATAATATACCGATATATATATAAATATCGTCTCAATCCGACTCAGTTGGTAGCTGTTAGTTACAATATTTATGCATTAAATTATTTAAACTCTTGAGCCCCAAGCGAACGCCAGTGTTTTCACACCTATTGTATTTCTATTGTATTTCTAATTACGATATTCAAAAGGTCTGTGTATAATCACACAGTAATAATAAAAACGTTCAAACAAAAATAAATAAATAGGTACATTGCTTCAGTGTTCCTGACCAAAAATTTGCGATGAAATTTTATGGCAGGTTTGTATGCCTGCCATAAAATTTAAAAAACATCATTATTACAACAAATAAAAAAATACTTTTTGGTCATTTGGTTTTAAAAGTTGAGGAGCGCAAGTATCCGTTCTTATCTAAAAAAAATGTTTTATTATTTTTACACTCAAAATCCCAATTTACATAATTATTTTAAATTTAAAGAACGAACGATGTATTTTCTTGTAAAAATAAAGATTATTTTACACTGGTTATTTAGGTTCATGATTTTACATGAGAAGTAAATGGTGTATATGAAATAAACTGCCGTTTAGTTACGAAGCTCGCTAAGGTGGAATTCTATATAGGCTTTTATTTTGATTCTGTTTCACATCAAGGTCCTAGATTTTTTTTTAATCCTATTGAAAAGTATCTTATCAAGTACAAACGATTGTAAACGATTGAGGGTTTGAGGAACCTTATTTATTATTCCACGGACAAGTTAACAGGTAAACCTAAGCTGTGTTGATTGCATTGACAACAAGAACACACACTAGGTCCTTATCATTCGTCGTCCAGACGTTGTTGGGAGTGCTGTGTTGCAGGACGCGTCACTATTCTCGTGGTTCAACTAACTCCGTAAACGAGATCTATTTTTAGTGAGTGTTAAACTGAACATTAAAAAAAAAATTCAATTCTAAATTTGAATCTACTTAATTTGGCGCGGTGAGTTGTCATTTCTTTTTAATTTACTTACTTTTGTTGTTTTTATTTTTATGGATTGCTGATAGTTTGTATTTTAGTAATTTATCAATACCTTTTGAATTGGATTGTTTGAAACTGCTAATAATAGGTTATTAAAATGATTTTCCTGATCGGCCACGGTAAATTGTTTTGTGCAAACATTTTGATATAATTACGAGAAGCTAGGCTATTTGGTTTAATCGGTAGGTTCTTTTTGTAGCATCATAATAATAATCATATTTTTTTCGTTTTTATTTTGGTAGATAGTTTTGTACCCACATATTTCGCAAAATTTTCGTGTTCATGAGTTTAAGTTTTTAATTTAAATTTAGTTCCATAACGCTATAAATAAAACTTATCTATTATAATTTAATTAATGTATTGTACATATATTTTACTTGTGTGCACATTTAATTGCTAATTTTTATATAAAAGAAATTATGAAAGGTATTATGTATCTCTTCTGTCGCAGGTCTGCTAAAACAAATTTCGTGTGTACCTTTGTGCTTAACTGATCTTTTCGATTTTAAGAGTCGAAGAGAGAGTAAAAGTATGGTTTTCAAAAAAATCTTATTTGCGTATAAATAAGAGTTTTTTTTGCTTTGTATTACTGAGGGAGATTATATTTTCGATCATGGTTCGTAAATAAATTAAATTTCTCCGATTCTGTAGCATGACACCACAACAAGGCGTAAAAACGGATCCTATTATTTTTGGAAAGCATTTTTTTACTACTTTTTTTTACTAACTAGGAGCGTGAAATTTTGCTCAAGGCCTTCTTCAAAATTCAGATCCTAAAAGGATGAAATTGGGGTCTAAAGTTTCTATGGTGAACCTAATTTCACGCGGCAAAGCCGCTGGCAGAAGGCAAGTTTATACATAAGTACAATACTATGTTAAATTACCGCATATTCACTAATGATCAGCTGATACGTAGTACTATACGTTCCAAATAAGAATAGGATCGATAACCAGGATGTGACATCCGCCGTACTGTCAAATCGAAGATATTTTTGCAAAATTGAAGAACTTTGAGATGAGTAAAATCGAAAAATTGGATACTGATTAAACTTTTTTCGTTCACACTTCGTAAATAAATTAAATTTTTCGTAAATATAATGAATTTTAAAAATATCTTGTCTCGATTTGACAGTAAATCGTGACATCGCAACATGGCAATCGATCCTATTCTCATTTGGAACGCATAGTACACAAGTTTTCTTTTGTAGGCATGTAGATGTAGATGTTTGTTTGCTCACTGTCTGGTAATTCTCTGGTAAAGGTCAATTCTCGGTGACAATAAAATTAATGTTAAAAGGTTAACGAAATGTATGGAAATTGAAAAAACTTCTATGCTTTGTTTTTTCATATAAATAAAAACGTGCGGTTGTCGCGCTGCTGTTTCGCGGCACATTTCGGCTGATTTACGTATCTACGTAAAAAAACGTATTTAATCGTAAAAAAGAAAGATTAAAAAAATGTGCCACAGCAATAACTTTTATTTTTTTAAAGGACAATGGGCGGTTTTGTCCCAAGTGTTGTAACATTTTCCCACCTATATCATTTAAAAGATCTCATTTACTGTTATGTTTTTTTGTATGGGCGCACTTCTGTATCTCGTGCAGGGAACCTGCAATAGTGGTTCTATTTATTTAATAAAAATATTAAATAAAACCTAATTAATTAGTTTTTTAGTGACAAAAGGGCTGAAATGATTTTAAAATCAAGTGGAAAAAACCACACGGTCGACCGTGCGCCTACTCTAACCCAACACCGCTCCTCCCACCGCGCGCCACACTCTGTCATTCAGTAAGCGCAGGAGCAGCGAACGACATTTTATGAAACAGCGCTATAAGTCTTCACAAGTTCAGAAACCTGCTGAAACCTTTTTTAATAATATGTACAGATGGCTGCATAGTAGATGAAATCGGCCCTCATGCTGCCACGACTTCAGACGCGACGATAATGAGTACCTATATTCAAAATGAGATAAACCCAATGCATTACGTCTTGAAAAATAGTGATACATTTATATTGGATAGAGGATTTAGGGATTCAATCCAAACTATAGAAACTTGGGGCTACCAAGCCCACATGCCTCCAACAAAACTTAGGAATGAAAGCCAACTAAGAACGGAAGAGGCAAATAAATCTAGATTAGTTACAATCGTGAGATGGGTGGTGGAGGTGATAAATGGGTGGATCAAGCGTGACTTTAAAATATTCAGACAAGAATATTTTAATAGAGCAATGACACATATGTTCGTTGATAATCGCATTGCTGCTGCGCTCTTAAACTCATTTAGAGAGCCGTTGAAAGACCATCCTCGAGCTAATGACATTATTTAAGTTTTGAATGAGAGGATTAATATGGCCAACAGCCTAGGTGACTATGTCACTGAAAATAACATAAATCGACAGCGAGCTTCATTTCGTACTATAACCTCGAATGATAATGAATTGTTACAGTTCCCTGAACTAACAGAAGAAGACCTTTTATTAATTTCGCTAGGCAGTTACCAAATAAAACTCGCCCGGTCTTATTTGAGTGAACACGTAAGAAATGGCATGTACACAATTGAAATATTCATTGGAGCTATTCCTAACCTAGCACGATACAATATTAATATTCCAGAAGGTATTTAAGGGTAGAATTTATTACTCCTATATTTTGATAAAAAATAGAAACAGCGAGAGATGCAATTGCTCATTATTGTTGCTCATGTTTAACAGGAAAAAGAACTGTAGGTACTTGCGCACACATAATGAGTATCATTTGGTACCTTGGCTGGGCTAGACACCAGCCAAGCATATTGTTACCCGCGATATCTTTGGATGATGTTATCATAGATAACAATCATTATTATAAGTAATTGTAAGCGATTTGCAAATGTCTAAGCTGTACTCTTACATAAGGGTTATATACCTTTGTTATTTATGTATTTCAAAATACATAAATAGCAAAAGAAACAGTACAATTACTATTATCAATTTATTAATTCTGATTGTATTATTTCCTTTGTTATTTAAATATTTTCCACTGTGCAGTTGTTGATAACGGTCAATTAATAACTATTACTACCTATGATTACTGTACAATTATTATCAATGTAATAATTATGTTTACATGTAACGCAAAATGTAATAAAGTATGATTGAAGCATTATTTAAAACAAAAACTTTTTTTTTTTCATTTGAAACCCAATAACTTTTGTCCTGCAAGCGATAACAATAAAACCTTGGCATATTGATTATAAGAAAGATTAAATGAACATGTTTATACTAGTCGCAACTTGTTACAAGGGTTGGGACACAACTCATACAATAATGCCCATTGTCCTTTAGAATTAAAAAAAATAAAAGGCATTACCATTTATTTTTTTAGCCGGCCGTACTTACCTACTCTCTTTGTAATAATTATTTGTCATGTCTATGTATTATACAATAATCTTTGCCCATAGTGTATGGACTGTACCATAATAAACTCATTTCCATCACGAAACCTTCTGTTCTCAATTTGAATTTGCTACAGTTTGGAAGCCGAGCCTATTGTCAAGACTTCGGGTTAAGGCCAGTGTTCATAGTATTTAGGCCATCTCTTTTGTGTTATTTTTTATTGAAAATATCCAATCGATTGTTTTCTTAAACAGTTATGACTCACCTCGTTACATAAGAAAAATAATATACTAAGGTACGTACAGTACAGTACGGCCGTCGGATTTTGACAAGGTTCTGCGAATTTTAGCGCTTGAAAACTCGTAATAAATAAATGGTTTAAATAAATAAGTGACATTCGCATTCGCGGTTGTTATTTCTGTTAAAAACTGTTACAGACATTTTTTTTAACTTTTATTTTTGAACGTGTTTTCTCACTTCAGACTCGCCAAGATCCGACGGCCGTACTGTACAGTACGGACCTTTTTACTTGGTGAGCCTGAAGTCAGGCTCTTCTACTCGTAAAAAAAATGGTTTAAAAAATTAAGCAAGCAGTAGTTTTTGTTGCTAACAATTGTTATTGGCATTTGTTTTTTAATCTATTAATATTGTACACGTACCAATTTTTTAAAAAACGAACGGCTGTAGAGTATGGCCGCCAGAAAACAAATAAATGGTTTAAACAAATAAATGCAATTTACAGTTTTTGTAGTTGTTAAAAACTGTTATAGGTATTTTTTTTTTCAAATCCTTGATTTTTGTACGAGTTTTAAGCGCTAAAATCCGCATAGCCTAACTTAAATTCAGACTCGCCAAGATCTGACGACCGTACTGTACCTTATTACAATAAACTATAACTGTATAACTCGTCTGGCTCGCCGTATTGTGTGTTACTAAACAGCTGTGACCTCTTTCATTACATTACAAATCCAAGATGTGTTAAGACTTAAGGAAGAATAGAAACTGAATTTTCCTATAGAAGTAGGTTTCCTAATGCGAAACACAATTTCCTGATGTTGTATATCAATGCTAGTAGTAATTTTAATAGTCAATGGAAGGCCTACACAAAAATTTAGAGATAAATTAATGTTTTGATTGAAGTGAATTAATTGAGAATAAATAATACTTACCGAAATAAAAATGCGAAAACCGTAATGGCATAGGTAAGCGTAAGCCCAGACATTAACGAACTGTAGATTTATCAATAATAATATCTTAAAAGGCCGGTTGTAATCACAGAGTTTTTGTTTTAACTCCGCCCGGGTGAGGATCTATATCGACTTCGCGGCCCTGTGACAGTGTTTTGTAACTGTTGTGCTGTGTCTGTATCGAATAAATTTATTTCTATTCTATATTTTTTTTGTAGATTTATCAATAATAATATCTTAAAAGGCCGGTTGTAATCACAGAGTTTTTGTTTTAACTCCGCCCGGGTGAGGATCTATATCGACTTCGCGGCCCTGTGACAGTGTTTTGTAACTGTTGTGCTGTGTCTGTATCGAATAAATTTATTTCTATTCTATATTTTTTTTGTAGATTTATCAATAATAATATCTTAAAAGGCCGGTTGTAATCACAGAGTTTTTGTTTTAACTCCGCCCGGGTGAGGATCTATATCGACTTCGCGGCCCTGTGACAGTGTTTTGTAACTGTTGTGCTGTGTCTGTATCGAATAAATTTATTTCTATTCTATATTTTTTTTTATTTGATTTCCGATCTCTTGAAGCTGTGAAAACAGTCAAAATTCTAAGTTAACAAAAAAAAAACACCGCTAAAAAGCATACATATCAACAATCTCAAGGAAATAAAAATTCATAGGGCTAATACATTCCGCAAGAAAATCTGTTTCACCATATTTTCCAATTCCCGTTTTATGTCTTTAGGGTGGAGTTTCGTAAAATCCGTTCTTAGAGGATGTGTACAGCCTATAAGGATCTTACCTTTCCAATTTTAAATTTGTAAGTTTTATATTTTCTAGACTTAGATTCTAAGGAGAAATTGGCACGAAGTGGCCCAGAGTCCGGAACAATGTAGGGAGGCCTTTGCCCGGCAGTTGGACTTATATGGGCTCGATATAATCTACACTAATAATCTACACTAATCTACACTTCTACACTAATATAATAAAGAGGTAAAGTTTGTTTTTTTGTTTCTTTGTTTTTTTGTTTGTAGGAGGTAATCTCTGGAACTACTGGTTCGATTGGAAAAATTTTAGCAACAATAGAAAGCTGCTTTACTCTATATTTTGTGTACGCGGGCGAAGCCGCTGAAAAAAGCTAGTAATCAATATAATCAAAAAAATCAATGCCGCTTTTCGTTGTAATTTTATACGGGGTCTCCTAAATCCAAACTAAATGTTTAGGCTTTGTTCGGACTATTTAGTAGATGGTTTATGTAAAGTTTGCATAAAATCAGTCGTGCGGGTCTTCATTTATCAAATTTTTCTGTTGCTAGGAGTGAAGCCGCTCGCAAAAGCTAATACTTCATAAAAATAAAATATAGTAAGTTACGGATAAATATTGTTCTAACTGTGAAATTGCTAAAAGTGTTAACCATGCTTATCTATTATTTAAGTGTCACCTTTTAAATTACGACATGTATTTTTAATGTGACAAGATACCAGCTAAACTATTGTACACCCGACCACCATGTAGGTATGTTCTAGCGATAAAAATGTCGTTCAATATTATATGGAGCTATGACGCATTACATCGACAATAATAAGTTTAAATCGAAGGAGTTCCGTACATTAGTTAGTCAACATCTCATAACCATAGATAGTCATCGAAAACAATAATAGAACTAACATTAATTTGCAAAACAAAGAATCAAAGCATTTTATTTCAAATAGACCATTTTTGAAATTGAAATTGAAAATATTTATTTCAGACTATGCACATAGAAATTATACAAGTCCATATTTTTTTAGTAGATGAAAACTTATAACTATGTTAGTAAAATTTACACGCACTTTTGTAAGGTCAAGAAATAGGTCTGTCTGAAAAAAATATGCTAATTGAGAGCAGTGGTGGCCGAGAAAGGCCACGTCTTACAATTTGTAGGTCACCGGTTCAAACCCAGCCAGGCGCATTACTTTGTGTAGTTAATTTTATCACCTGCTCTCAAAACGGTGAAGGAAAACATCATGAGGAAACCGGCATGTCCTAGAACCAAATAATTCGAAGGTATGTGACTTCCATAATCAACACTGGGCCCGCGTGGTGGATTACGGCCCAATCCCTCTCCTAGAAAGAAGGCATGAGTCCCAACTGTTGGAACATAATAAGGTTGATGCTATGCTATTGATCTCGATGGAGAAGATATGTTCTTCTCCATCGAGATCAGATATATTTAACGCGGCAGAATTACCAAATGATTTCCCCCTCTCTGGGTGTAGTTAGAGTGGGTGGCAGACATGAAGGAAGAAACCTACCTTGGATTTTACCTTCATGGTGGTAGAGTTGTATTGACTAACAGCCACCTGTATTCGTCTTAGTACTTAACTTAAAACGACTCAAACTTACATCGCTAAATTTTGATCGTTTTAATCCCGTGTAGGACAGATGCGAAACATTAAAGACTATCGATTTGTGAAGATAAAATTAAAAAATAAGTAAAACTCGAATTAATATACGCGTGTACGAATTTTTTTTTAAGTAAACATCAGCTGAGCGAGTGCAATAACCTGTAGGTAATTCTTGGTCATTTGATTGCGTACTACATACTAAAAGGTTTAAAACGATCAAAATGGTATGAATAATCAGATCATTACATTTGGTGATATCGGATATGTGTCATTACACTACTGGCACTACCGTGTTATAGTTACCGTGTATAGCTATTAACTTTGATTATTAATAATATCTCTATTAGTTTAGATCACTGTATAACTTTGGATTGATAGAAAAAGAAAATAAGAACATTATTTCTAAAATTTTATTAAGTAAATGCATCAGATCAGAAAATTTATGCCCAAAATATGCAAAACTGATGGTTTTTATTATTAAAATAGAATACTATCAATACTGGTTATGTGGAATTGAGTTTTAAGGTGGTTGACACAGCTGTCCATAGGTACCTATTTATCGTCGGGGTCAATGGCTCCGAAGATTGAATAATAGTTGTATCTGGCAGACACATGTACCATTAAAATTGATAACGCGGTATGTTACTGTGTAAACTTCTTGGTAGATTTAGATGGATAAACTATATTACAGATTTATTGCCGTAAAATTAGTTTGTGGTATCTGCACATGTATACCGTACGGCCGTCGGTAAGCTCTGTGAATTTTAGCGCTTGAAAACTCGTAATAAATTAATGATTTAAACAAATGAATGCAATTTGCAGTTGTTATTGCTGTTAAATACTGTTATTGGCCTAACTTCAGACTCGCCAAGATCCAACGGCCGTACTGTACGTACCTAACGTTTATGTAGAGATAGGTATATAATGGGTATATAATAGTTTATGTTACTGTAACTTGGAGATAAAATAGTGTCTTAAGTCGCGGGCATGTTGAGTTCCAACAACGAAACGAAAGTTGCAAGGTTTATCCCCGAACGCCAGTGAGAGATTTATCTTGTTAACTCCCGAGCACGCGAGAGAGTTAAAAATAGCAATTGAGTTGGCCTGTAACTTTCACCATAAGCTGCGACTAGAGAATCTCCTCCTCGTTTTGTTTTAAATTGGTCGCTTAATAATGAAATCTTTTCCAGATGCTGGTTACATTGATCCTGCTGGCGGGGGTGTCTTCGACCCTGGCGCTGGACAACGGCCTGGCCCTGACTCCACCCATGGGCTGGTTGACGTGGGAAAGATTCCGGTGCATTACAGACTGCAAGAAGTATCCAAATGAGTGTATAAGGTGAGGCGAAAGTGTTGCTTTTGTTAAGATATGAAGAAAGATCCTTCAATACTGTTGGAAAGTTTAAGGAAGGACATCTTTAAGCTCTAGGCGCCATAAAAGACGCTCTAGGTGTTGCAAGTCGCAGGTCCAGCCACTGCCAGGATAGGGCTTGCGGACTGCGAGCAATGGGTACTTTACCGTTTGGGACCAGGCTCAGGTCGACGGCGAATTTTGTTCGATGCGTGCCTCAAAGAGGCATCACCTGCGTTCAAGGGCTGCGGGTATCGGAATATCATGTCGTCATAGCCAAACATTTTTTCACAATTTTGGCATACTTTTTTTAGTTTTTTTTTCGGTAGGTAAAAATCATCCAATGACGATTCCCGCCCTTGGATGGAGCCGGAGATAGTGTCAGACACTCACTGACTTAAAAACTCAACCTGTTCCAACGTTGCCTTTATACCAGTGCCGAGCCTTCCTTTCAGATGCGAACCCTTGGGCCTTGTAGGTTTCGGCCCTTTTGCTGGGTCCCAACGGTTTGCTGACAACTCCTTGAAGTGCGAAAGTACAGTGCGCGACGAAATTTTGGCGTACTTTGAAATACCCAAGAACATTTTCTTCCTCAAGTTAGAGCAATAATGAGACAGCATGATAATTTTAGATTCTCTAGAACTCAGGTGCGTTTACATTCGTTCTACAGTTAGGTGAAATGTTTATGTATGATCTGTTCTATCTATGCCGTTAGCTAAATTTATATTCTCTACATTGCACGGAGACTGCTGAGAACTGTAAACACTGAATTGATTATAAGAAGGTTGACCGAAGACGCTTTCTTTAATCCGGTTTAGTATTTATTTTTGTGTCCTGGAATAGCGCATAGGATATTTTTTTTTATCCCGGGAGTATGTTAAAAAATTGTACTTTTTTATGGTTGGTAAAAATCATCCAATGACGAATCCCGGCCTTAGGCGGAGCGGGAAACAGTGTCACTCTTACTGACTAAACAACCTACTCCATTCCAACGTTGTCATACATACCAGGGACAGAGCCTTCCTTTCAGACGCGAACCCTTGGCCCCAGTTGTCACGAAATGGAAGCTCAAGAAAACGGTCGTTTCGTTAACTTCGAACGCTTTGATTTGGCTACGTCTCGAATGCCTTTGTTCTGACATCATCTCAACACTCAGTCACGTGGTCAAAACAAAGGAACTGGAGGCGTGGCCAAGCGTTCGACGTTAACGAAAGGATTATACCTTGGCTAGGGCAGCAGTTAGTATTATTTGGCATGGGCAGTATTTACAGCTTCTGCCAGCGGATTCACCCGTGTGAAAATAAGTTTCTACTTATAGTAATGAATAATTGTAATAATTTATATAATCATTTAAGAGGAGGAGGACTCGTAAGTCTTTTTTTTTCTATTTGCGTCTAAAAAATGTAATTAAATATTTTTTTATATAATTATGCCAATAATAGGTAGATCATAGCGCACTTTAACCTCTAATTATGACCAACCACTGTATCTATGTATATCACAAATAAAATATTTCTGGTTTGTCCATAAAAATTTTGGAATTTTGATACGTGGTCCTTATGAAACTAGCTACTAGCACGATGATTCTTATTAATTTGATGTCAGGTTCATGTTTTGTAGTCCAGCTGCTATATCTTCATAATATTGCTTGAGCAGTTAAAATTGTATCATAAACCTTTCCAGTGAGAACTTAATCAAGAGAACAGCCGATCGAATGGTGACTGACGGCTACCTGGACGCTGGCTACGAGTACCTGGGTATAGATGACTGCTGGCTGGAGAAGACCAGGGGTCCCGACGGACGCATGGTGCCTGACAAGGAACGTTTTCCCAATGGAATGAAGGCTATTGCTGATTATGTAAGTCCTTCTTCATTTGTATGAAGTTGAGGTCTGGGGGGTGAATTCTTTTTGCCACTTTTATCAATCTCTGTGAAATAGGGAATATGTATGAAGTTATAGATTATGTGACTAAAGAGGAAGCAGTGTTTAAATGTCACGGGTGGCGTGATAAATTCCACACGAAACGTAGGTTGCTAAGTTTTAATCCCGAACGCAGTGAGTACCGAGCAACTCCTGAGTATTGCGACGGCGTTAATATAACCTGAGTGAAGTGATGACTCAAGACAGCTTTAGTCTCGAGTTGGATACTTTATTTTTTACACTTTTATTTAATTATACCTATTTTAGAGAAAAATAATACATTCGAAATGTTTTGAGATTTAAAATCAACAAAAAAAAAATCACATATATAGCTTTAATTATCTTTCTTTTTTTTTGTTAGTACTTAGTCTGTTTGATTTTTTACAAGTTTTGTTTTTTTTTCAAATAGTTTTGTCGCTCCAAATTCAAATCAAATTATTTCCCAGGCCGCCAGGGAGGGGGACAAAATAACAAATCGGTTAAATTCTTTTTCGTATTTTTTTACGTTTGTTTTGGTATTGTATCAAAAACACCCTTTTAATTAAATAGGTCTCTTCAATGACTGGTGGATATTTGGAGAACTTTTTACATTATTTCCTGTTTTAAAATAACCACCATGGTCTCGACATTCCAGATCCATGCCAAAGGCCTGAAGTTCGGCATGTACGAAGACTATGGCAACCTGACGTGTGCTGGTTACCCTGGAGTGCTCGGCAATGAACGCCTGGACATACAGACCTTCGTGGACTGGGAGATCGACTACCTCAAGCTTGACGGCTGCTATATTGAGCCTAAAGAGATGGATGCTGGTAAGTCATGAGCATCATCATCAGCTTTATAATGTTCCTCGTGCTAAGTTTCCTCTTTACGGAAGGAAATGGGCCGTAATACACCACGCGGGCCCAGTGCGTGGTGGATGTCACATACCTTCGAATTTTTGGTTCTAGGACATGCCGGTTTCCTCACGATGTTTTCTTTCACCATTTTGAGAGCAGTGGTGATGAAATAAATTACAATAAGTAATGCGCCTGGCTGGGATTGACGTAAAAACGCGTAAATCCGTACGTAAATGCTGACATTACAGCACCTCTAGCTAAGTTACGATCGTTTCGTTAACGTCGAACGCTTTAAGTCGACTACGCCCCCACTTCCTTCTTCCTTCCTTCTTTCGGTCAGAAATCTTTAGTTATCCTAGGCCGCAATGACTCGTTCAAACAATCGCACATAATCTATGTTTTTCTGAAAAAGCAATAAAAAAAGGCCTGATATTTTCAATATAGTTAGGTACTTGAAAGCCTGCTCTTATTCCACCGCTTCTAAGCACGCAATAGTCTTTTTCCGCACCAGAGCGGAAAAAAGCGCGGGCTAGCTCCTCTCCAATTTATCGTAATAAATAGTTTGTGTCAGGTGCGCGTCGACCCCCACGAGGCGCATGTCGACCTCTAAGAGTCGCACGGTATTATTGAAAATCGGTGTTTGACAGACGTGCGAATTTGTAACTGCCTGCTGCCCAGAGGATGGAGCAGACTCCATAACACATTCCAATTTTGCCTGGGTCGTAATGACAAACTTTTTGCACTTGTATCAATTTTTAAATCTAACGTTGTTACTGTTAACGTTTCAGGTTACCCGTCGTTTGGCAAGCTATTGAACGAGACGGGGCGCTCCATACTGTACTCGTGCAGCTGGCCCGCCTACCAGGAAGACGCCAAAATGCTTGTAAGTACTTCATCACTCCTACTTTTTGATATAGGCACGCAAACTTTGGCTTTTGACTTTGGCTTTGGACTTTTGGCACAACGTACACATCAAGCGTGATCCACGTGTGCGTCTGATATAGTTCTAGCTTATAAAATGGACTATACATGGGCGTACCCAGGTTCTGGGCCGGGGGGGGGAATTTAATTTTTATTAGCACTTGCTTAAGTAGGTGTGTGCACATATCAAGGGCTTCGTACAACCTTAGTTACTGACGAATTCAATTCTTGAATCGCGTCTCGAAAATTTTAGTGAAGTTTATTATTATGAAGTAACTATCGACGTAATAATCATATGATTTTTGGTTTCCCTTGAGAGCATCGAATTATCCGTTTTTTGCGACATAAACTGGGTGGGGGCAGTCTCTCTGCCCCCCTGGTTACGCTCATGGGATTATACATACCTACATACAATCTTTGAGCAGGTAGAACTACACTACGCAAACTTGTACTAAACATGCAGATTTTTGATGCGACGGTCTTCATATATTTTATACGGAAACTACACCAACTACACTTGAGGGCGCTCTGGGACCCTATCAATGGACCGAGGATCATAGCAATGTAGTTCTCACTTGATTGTTTGTCAAATCTGACAGAATAATCAATCTAAAAGCCTTATACTGTTCCCACTGCTGGGAATCAGCAGGCCTCTTCTCTAGGAGCGGAAATGGGCCGCAATCCATCACGCGGGTCCAGGACTCCAGAGCGTTTTGGTGGATGCCACATGTCTTCTTTACGTGCTAGTCCATTTAATCCTCTTAAATAAAGCATCTTCTGAACTGTTCGCAGCCTGACTACGGCTCCATAGCTGAGCACTGCAACATGTGGCGCAATTGGGATGACATCGAGGACTCGTGGGCGTCGCTCACCAAGATCATGGACTGGTTCGGAGACAACCAGGAGCGGCTCGCCAAGCACGCGGGGCCGGGGCACTGGAACGATCCGGACATGGTGAGAAACATTAAACTTTGGTAGAGGAGTAAGTTTCCAGAAATAGGTCATCAGAAAGACGTCCACTGTTCGACAAAAGCCTTCCCCCAGCATCGCCAAGCATCGCCATAACGATCGGCTGTGCTTCTCACATTCATCGGATTCCCACGACCCTCATCAGTTCATTGGTCCTCCTTGTGGGAGGCCTTCCATCACTGCTTCTTTCTGTAGGTAGGCAGTCCTTAGAACCTTCCGGCTCCATCGACCACCAGTTCTACGAACAATGTGCCTAAATTTTATAATAAAAATGTTCATCACCATCATTTCAGCCGAAAGACGTCCACTGCTGAACATATGCTTCCAAAAATTGTCTCCATAATGAACGGTATAAAAATATTATAAAGTATTAATAAGATTACAGAAGATTCATTTAATCTCACAATCTTCTAATCTCCAGCTGCTGATAGGCAACTTCGGCCTCACGGTAGACCAGGCGCGCGTGCAGATGGCCGTGTGGTCGATCCTGGCGGCTCCTCTCCTCATGAGCGTGGACCTGGACACCATCAGGCCCGAGTTCAAGGAGATCCTGCTGAACAAGGACATTATTGCTGTCAATCAGGATCCGTTGGGCAAGCAGGGGTTGAGGGTCTGGAAGAAGACGGATCGTGGAGTTGTGAGTACAGTTACTTTTGAAGGTTTTTGCCCTTAAAGAAATGATCTTTTTTGTTCGACTCAACCGGTCAATTTATAACGACACTAGCTGTTTCACCTGCATCTATGGTTACTGCCTGATTCCCGTAGATTGTAGCGTAATGTTATATAGCCTATAGCCTTCCTCGATAAATAGGCTTTCTGACACAGAAATAATTTTTCTAATCGGACCAGTAGTTCCTGAGATTAGGGCGTTCAACCAAACTAACAAACTTTTCAGTTTTATAAATGGATATCCTTCTAAGCCACTCTAATATTTAATTTCTTTAAAAAAAGCTTTCAAAATAAAGACTTGAAGACTTTGTTTAATGCTCCGCGGTAAGATAAGAAGGGTTGTTAGAAGGGTTCACGAGTCCATTGGTCCCAAAAAATTAAAGTTCGAACATTGGTTCCAGGAGTCTATGTCAATTTAAAATATTAAATGTTGTCATTCCCTACGAGTCCATGAGAATATTTGGAACAGTCAAAGCTTTGTAAGAGTTCATTGCATTTATTTCCATGAAATAAAAGACAATGAATATTATTATTTCATATACGCAGTACTTATGAAACGGCAAACATTACTCAATATGTATGCCTCTAAAGAGGTGAGTAGTTATACACATGAAAAAAAAACAATTTGTGTAAAAAATAATTGCACACTGACTGACTGACTGTTTTGTCTGAAATAACAGATTTTTTTTTTTATAATCTCATTTTCAGAATTATCAAATCAAATAATTGTAGCCTTGGAAAAAAAGAAAAAGTTACTCTATTTGCTTCCAAACTGAATAAGACAAGTAAAAAATTGTTTTTACCGACTGTACTTTGGACAAATTTCGTTGGGAATTGATGTAGGAACATTTCAAAACGTGATTTTTTTATGGACTCGGTGGGAAATGAAGAATAATAATCATATTTGCTTTGTAAATTTCATATCAAAATTTACTGTAATTCGAGGTAAAAACCTACGAGCACTGCACTTAATCTGGTTTGAAATATAAAATTACTAGCTTTTGTCAGCGGCTTCGCCCGCGTCTTGTTGCAAATTTTTTTCCAATCGGACCAGTACCTAGTTCCAGAGATTACCTCCTATAAACAAAAAAACAAACTTTACCTCTTTATTATATTAGTGTAGATGAAGAACTCGTTTTAAACTCTTGAACCTGTCTCTCTGTAGCGCTCTCGGCTGGAGATCTGGAGCCGTTCTCTGCACGACGGCTCGCACGCGCTCGCCTTCGTCAGTCAACGAGACGACGGCATCCCCTACGCGGCCAACTTCTCTGCTGAAGATATGCAGATGGCGCAGGGAGAATATGAAGTCCAAGTAAATAGTTTTTTCTTTTGAAAATCGTCCACAATGACAGCTCCACGCCTTTAGGTGGGGCGGCAGCTTAGTGTCAGAGTTTTACTGACTAAAAACGCACTCCTGTTCCTTCATTACCTTTTATACCGGGGCCGAATATACCTTTTAGAAATTGACCGCGGCCCCCGTAGGGTTTGCGTCAGCAAGGAAGTCCCTGGACGTAGTATGTATAACTAACTATAATTGCATGATGTAGGTTTTCGTAATTCTGGTGTTTTTATCGCTACGAGTAGTTGGTTTTTTAGCAACTTTTTGCTTTTAACACCAGCCTTATGCCTACGAAATAGAACTTAAAATCGGTTGAACAAACAGTAAAAAAGATTTGTTTAAATGTCTAATCTTAACGCGAATAGAGTATATACGTACAAAACGTTTTGGGAACACATTTATTATGCGTACAGCTAAGGAGTGGAATTCCCAGCCGGAGTCTGTGTTTCCTGAATTTCCTGATAGAATAGTATAGAATAGAATAACATTTATTTTCATAAAAACACAGTATAAAAGATGGTACAAAAATTAAGTACAGAGCATATATATTTTTGCTTAACATTATAAGCGTGCAAATTACAACCACAACCTACAACCACAACAACCTGGCAACCTAGCTATTGCTATAGCTACATCCTAGGGGTTCTTTAAGTCAAGAGTGAATAGGTTGGTTCTAAGTAGCTCACTCCATCGTCACATTCCATCAGGTATAATAGTAGTCAAGCACGAATCAATCAACAATAAAAAGCAATACATTGGGCCGCCTTATACATTTTTATGAGCAATAATAAACATTGGTACAATATTTGTTAATTGTTCACCAGTCTTATATCATGTTACAAAGTTACTATTACCTTACGTTTTGGGAACACATTCATCGTGCGTACAGCCAAGGAGTGGAATTCCTTGCCGGAGTCTGTGTTTCCTGATGGCTACAACCCGAGAATCTTTAAGTCAAGAGCGGATAAGCGCGCTCCATCGTCGACCGCATCGTCACTTTCGATCAGGTGATATTGCGGTCACGGGTCAAGCGCGAACCTATAAACAAAAAATATATTTTGGTACTAGGTTAAAATTATTTAAACACTTTTCACTAATCAATTTTGCTTTCAGGATCTCTACAAAGATGAAGGAGTACGCCAATGGAACTCTGAGCAAGACTTCGAAGTTAGGATTAATCCATCAGGTTTGTATCTACTTATTAGTGTTTTTTTTATGGTAGGTAAAAATCATCCAATGACGAATCCCGCCCTTGGGCGGAGCGGGAAACTGTGTCAGACTCTTACTATCTAAACAACCTACCCCGTTCCTATGTTGCTATATATACCAGGGCCAAAGTTACAGGCCACATTATAGCTAATTACACTATGACAAACATTTAATACTTTTTTTTTTGACTGGCCTGTTGGTCTAGTAGTTAGTGGCCCTGACTGCTATGCCGGAGGTCGTGGGTTCGATTCCCACTCAAGACAAATGTTTATGTGATGAGCACGATCATTTGTTCTGTGTCTGGGTGTAATTTATCTATAATATGTATGTATTTAGAAATATATTAAGTATGTTTATCAGTTGTCTAGTACTCATAACACAAGCTCTGCTTAGCTTGAGATTAGACGGCGTCGTGTAATAGTAGTCGAATATAATAATAAATATCATCATCATCAGCCTTTTTAATGTTCCCACTGCAGGGACACAGGTCTCCTCTCTAAGAGAGGGAATGGGCCGTAATCCACCACGCGGGTCCTGTGCGAGTTGGTATAAATATAATAATACATAATAATTTTTTGTCTTCAGGTGTAAAATTCTACAAGTTTATCCCAAAGACGTCCAGAGCGGCATCCCAAAGTTCTTCCAAGTCTGAAAGCAGTTCAGTATTCGACCCCGTCGTAAGCACTGTTTTGAACCTGAGTTAGTTTAAGTTAACTATATTTTTACGATATATATGTACCTAAGATAGGCGCAAATAATAAAAAAGGTAATAAAGTATTGTAAATAAGGAAAAAATAAAGATTTAATATTATTATGGCGTTGTTTCTTGATCCTAGCATTGCAAATCATCAGACTTATAATGGTCCCACTGCTGGGACACAGGTCCTCCTCTCTAGGAGAGGAATTGGGCCATAGATAACCCACCACGAGGCCCGGTGTGGGTTGGTAAATGTCTCCGATTTTTTTTTGTTCTAGGACATGTAATGTTTTTAGGACATTGGTTCTAAGTCATGTAGGTAATGTTTCCTCACCGTTTTGGGGTTTAGTGGTGATGACGAAATAAATTACACAAAGTAATTCGTCTAGCTGGGTTTGAACTCGTGTCCTACAGCTTAGCTCGTAAGTTGGGGTCGTTATCACTCGGTCACTACTGCTCGCTCTCTCAATCCTATTAAATATTTTATATTTTTAAAACACATTTAGGTTTTGATCTCATTACGCGAATAGCCAACGTCATCATATGTAATGAGTAGATACACAATGGGGAAAACACAATACAACAATGAATTTAAAAAAATAGTTGTTCCCATTCTTTATTTCCCATCGAGTCCATGAAAAAAAAACGTGTTTTTAATGTTTCTACTCCAATTCCCAACGGGTCCACGATATATTTGTCCAAATATAATGCTAGGTAAAGCATGAAAGTCGTTTTCGACAAGTTGCTTCGATATCGTCTAGTAGCAATAATAATGGGCCATCATAGATTTCGACTGTGCAATCAACATTGCAGTATTAATTTCTTATAAAGTGTGTTATTTAAGATACAACAGCAAAACACAGATACGTTACCTTCATTTATTTTGTCCTAAAGGCTGATTTACAATGATCTGTTACATATACCGAATATATTCGGCATTTCTACTATAAGTATTATATCACTACATAGTATAAAACAAAGTCGCTTTCTCTGACCCTATGTCTCTTTGTATGCTTAAATCTTTGAAACTACGCAACGGATTTTAATGCGGTTTTTTTAATAGATAGAGTGATTCAAGAGGAAGGTTTATAGCTATAATATATCACCTTTGCACCCGTGCGAAGCTGGGGCGGGTCGCTAGTTAGAATATAAACGCAACGAACACACTAATTTAATAATGTAGTGATAAATGATAATGATAAATGATTTATTTTGTAAATAGGTTTTTACAAACTCTTTTACACGTCAATTTTTTTTTTCGTTTTTTTTTTTATACTAGATGAGGCCGGTGTTTCCTAGCTGACTACCCTGAGAAGAAACACCGAAACAAACTCAGGGGTCAAAGTCTGTTTTAAAGTCCATACACAAACATGTAATGGTCAAATCATATGAGAACTATGCAGATTGGAGTCTGAGATGGTCTTTTGAAGAAAGAACCACACAGTTCTGAGTGGACCTGTCCAGTCAGTGCAAGCATTTGTCAGTTCTCGTGTAGCTCAACTCAGGACCACCAAGGAGCTCAACGATTTGACGAACAATACCAAAGAAAGGACATTTGGGTAGGCCGCAAAAAGTACTCATAACTGCCAGACATTATAAGTTAATTAAAAGTTAAAATTAAGGAAAATCGAAAAGTAATCCACATAGTCCCCACATTCACAATAATAATCAAACTTATAACACCCCGTCGTTTTTGCGTCGGGGGTTAAAAATTTACAAAAATGTAATTTTACCCATTAATATTGCAAATTTAAAAAAAAAAGATATAATTGTCAATTTCAAATTTAAATGTTAAACTGTAGTAATGACGTAATGAGTTTTCCAATTAATTATGCACAATTATAACTACGTTTGGTTCAATTGATATCTAGGTTGAAGGCAGCCGGTTGTTTGCACGGAAACCTCGTAATTTACTGAAGGTTTTCATTAACTTTCGCTGACGGTATCGTTCTACATAAGTTTTGTTGTGAAGGTCATGTCTTTATTTCGGACACTTGCGGCGAGTTTGAGTCACCTCATTTGGCTACATCTTATTGATCTAAAAGTAGACCTGCATAATAATAATTGGGCAGGTATCTAGGTACCTATTTATTTTTTAGGGTTATCTTAAGAAAATAAAAATCAGTCAAGAATGAAATAGAACAAAGAAAATAAACATCAGACAAAAAGAATGGAAGCAACCCTAGTTCGAAATAAAGGCTACATACCTATACCATGAAACCTCTTCAAAAGTAATGATGAAGATGATTGAGGAACAATGGGTTGAACCCTTATTTTCACTTTCTAGGAAGAAAAGTTAAGTAGATTTGTAGGTGTATACCTACTACTAATTTGTCTACGTAATTACAGGTTTTCCTATTTTGAGAATCAATATAGCACGCGCATATAAGTTGAACCAAAATAATAACCGATTTTCGGGTCTCATTCGAAGCATGGTAGTTACTGTGCATAACCATAACACCGAGGGTCAATTCAGTTCAACTTATTTGCCTAGTACGCGGTCTATAACGGAATCTCGTGTCTTAATCGAAGCGAGCTGAGCGTTCTTCTCATAGCAACGCGGTTTCAATCAACTTATTTTCCGCGTAGGTACCTGCTATAAACGGGATTTGGTTTTGTCGGATACATAGCAAGTTATTTATTATTTATTTTAGTTATTATTTATTATAAGTACGTAAAATTTTAAAAAGAATTTACCGAATTCGGGCCGTCTGGCCTGAATGCGTGTTAATGACCGGGCAATATTTTGTTGATAAGTAAGTCTTTGTTAATTAATTGTAAGTAGGTGCGTAGGTATTGACATACCTTACCTACCATTATTTCAAAAACGAGTTTTATCTTTGGTATGTCGCTCATTCTAGTTCTGGGTTACCGTTACTCTCAGTGAAAGTTTGTATTTTCCGCGGTTTTTAGGTAAACTATTTCAATGGATTAGAATAAAAAAAAATATTATTGCTGATAATTTAATGATAGACTTTTCAAAAATATTAGGTTTCTTTGAAATTCCCGAACGCTACAATTTTCATGACATAATCTATTTGAATTTGACGTTATTGGTCCTTCTGTCAAATCGGTGTCAAATTAGAAATCTTTTTGAAATCCGGAAGAAATGGTAGCGGCTTAAATTATAACTTAAATTATCAGACGATTTACGCATAATTAATGTAAACACAATACGGACAAGTTGATCGTGACATTGCTATAAACGAGTACTGTTCGGTGCCGCGCACGGCGCAACGTAAATACTGTTATCGGATGTTCGCGTAAGAGCGAAAGAAAGCTGGTTATTAGTATTAGGTCAATGGTGTATTCGTGCCGGTAACGTGAGGCTGGGTGCTGACGTCGGCACGTACGAGACGCGGCAGCGCGGGCCCGCGACCATCAGTTTGCGCCGGTTACATCGCTCGGGCAACACGTACCGACAAACTAACGGTCCACGATCACTAATCTCGAGCGTGAAAGTTACCAACAAAGATGGGCGGAAGAGTAGAAAACGTCGGCATCCTCGCCATGGAGCTGTATTTCCCTTCACAATACGTTGATCAAACGGAACTGGAAAAATTCGATGAAGTGTCTACCGGCAAGTACACGGTCGGCCTCGGCCAACTCAAAATGGGCATTTGTTCAGACAGGGAAGACATTAACTCAATTTGTATGACAGCTTTACATCGACTCATAGAGAAAAACCACATCAATCTTCATGATATTGGACGTCTGGAGGTTGGTACAGAGACTATCATAGACAAAAGTAAAAGTGTGAAGACTTACCTCATGACCCTATTTGCTGAGAAAGGGGCCACAGATATTGAAGGTATAGACACCACAAATGCTTGTTATGGAGGTACTGCGGCTCTGTTTAATGCAGTGAACTGGGTGGAGTCATCTTCTTGGGATGGCCGGAAGGCGATAGTGGTGGCTGGAGACATAGCAGTATATAGTAAAGGACCAGCTAGGCCTACAGGTGGTGCAGGAGCCGTGGCTATGCTCATAGGGCCCGGTGCTCCTCTGGTGCTGGACTGTGGTGTGCGTGCTTCATACATGACACATGCATATGACTTCTACAAGCCAGACCTGTCATCAGAATTCCCGCTTGTGGACGGGAAGCTCTCTATCAAATGCTACCTCAGTGCTTTAGATAATTGTTACAACTTATATTGTAAGAAGATGAGGAGGATTGAACCTGACTTCAAAGGCTTATTAAGTTTGGATGGTATGTTGTTCCATTGTCCATATAGTAAACTAGTTCAGAAATCTTTAGCTAGAGTATGTTTCAATGATTTCCTGAATGCATCACCGGAGCAACGTGAAGAACAGTTCCCAGGGTTATCAAAGTTTAGTTCTTATAAATTGGAAGACACATACTTTGACAGAGAAGTTGAAAAAGCATTCATGACATACAGCCAAACATTGTTTGATGAGAAAACCAAGTCCTCCCTGTATATAGCGAAGAATTTAGGCAATATGTACACTGCGTCATTGTACGGAGGCCTTGCATCATACCTTATCAGTAAATCTCCTGAACAGCTGATTGGGAAGAAGTTTGGATTATTCTCATATGGATCAGGTCTTGCTTCCACAATGTATTCTATAAATATTTGCAATGATATGAGTGTTGGTTCAAAATTGGCAAAATTATTAAACTCCTTGAATGAAACTGTTTCCCTGCTGGATGAGAGACAGTGTGTGGAACCTAGCAAATTTTCTGATATCATGGACAATAGGACTATGAACTATCACACCGCGCCTTATCAACCGTCTGGCTCAATAGACGTATTGTTCCCCGGTACGTACTACCTCGTTGACATTGATGAATTAAGAAGACGTTTTTATGCACGGAAACTTTAAAACAATTATTTATTATTAGTATAATTTTGTGTGATTTGGTGCAGGAGATATACGGTGTTGTTGGTTTAAAATTTATTATTTGTAGATTGATTAGAAATTGAGACTGTTATCTATCTAGTTTGCTAATATGTTTGTAAAACATTCTGCTCCTAGCTGCTAATTAAAGATGTTTATGTTATTGTGACCCAATCACCTCATATAGAGACATCAACTTCAGGAAGCAAGTGCGGACTTTGTACATACATTTGCACACAAAATCAATAAAATATATTATGACTTTGTATATTTATAGTCTCTTAGTCATTTATTATGTTTTTTTTTTTTTGTAATAGACAATGTAGAGATGAATTGTGAGGGTTTGAATTTATTATATGGTTATGTTTTATTGGTATGTGAGGGTTAATAAAAAAAACAATTAGGTATAAGTTATGAGTGTCACTGTTGATGTTCCCATTTTGTAATGTAATTATCATGTTCAATAAATTATTTCTTATGTTTATTATGTGCAAAGCTCAAATATATATACACAATTTGCAAGTGCATCACGCCAAAGCTATAGAACCTACATATAACCGCATATAGGAAATGTTGTGTCTTATGATTTCTTATGCAATTATTTATTAAGTTGATATTTCATATTAGTGCAATTTATAAAATTTAACTTATTTATAAAAATCATAAAATTGATTCCATGAAATGGATATTGTCAATAAACTAATTGAGAATTGAAAGTTTTGTTTTATTATAAGTCATGAAGCCGAAGCTGTTCCCACTGCTGGGATACAATTCTGTTTTTTTTTAAAATCATCATAGAAACTTAGGGGGTGGTGTTGGCGTGATACTGGCGAATCGGTAATGCGAGCAAAAGAGGTGGCGTTGAGGTGAGGGTGTGCGGACGGCGACTAATAGGTAACTCGCCGTCCGGTAAGGACTAAGTCCGCGTCGATTGTTAAGCTTGAAATAAGCTGTCAATCCCTAGTAACGGCTTATTTCCCCTGTTTTGACGGTGTCCTCTAAAAATATCGAGCCTTTTCAGGAATAACATCGTAAGTGACAGTTAGCGCTTTAAACAAAAGCGGTTTTGCTTTTCGTAAAGTATAAAGCCAATAATTATCCTAATGGGAACTGTTCTAATACATTAGTGGATAAGGATTACAAATTATTTTTTTAGGAAGTTACAATTTTTTCCGCAAGAATGCGGAAAATAGTCCATTGCATGCCTGTTAGCGGTGGGATAAATGCGGGTTACCGAGTAAGTGTGAAAAGTATACATACCTACCTACATTATATTATCAAGCATCTTTTAAGAGTAAAAGGAGTGGGTGTAACGTAATCCAAGACTATGGCTCTGGCTCAGGTAACTACTAATCAGTTCCCGGTAGTTAATTATGTACTCTCAAATACCGGGAATGCATGCCTAGTTACAGAGGAATGCACGCTACTGCCCGTGGACGGCATGCATGATTCGAATGCTCATATCAATACAATTACCGCCACGAATGCTTGTACTTATACGCTCATTACATACGTCTTAATCATAGATAGATTTAGTAGGTATGAAGCTATAGTATGGCCAAAATAAGTATCTTGATTTATTGTTTCTTTCGTTCTTTTCTTTTGTTTTCGGGATAAATAACAACTGCACGAAAAAAAGGGCACGTTACTGCCCTTTTTCTCGTTCTCGAGATAAAGGGTCTTGACAGTTAGATAACTTCTGTTCAAAAAAAGTTTTTTTTATTGTGATGTAACAAGAAATTAACTGTTTTCAGATTTTTCCCAATATCTGTGCTATAAGACCTTTATTTGCTCCAAATTTCATTATTGTTGGTCTACAGGAAGTACCTACCCTATGAATTTTGATTCCTTGAGACTATCGAAAATATTCGAAAACGTATTTTTCATTACTCATAGGTACTCTGAAAGTAGGTGTAAAATTGCCTGCGAACCGGGTTGGAAGAAGTACTTTTACTCCCTAGGGAGTTTTACTTTTCAACTGACAGCTGTCTAAATATTAAAAAAAAAACTAGTTAGGTAGGTATATTTTGACATTTCTATTGAATCGTGACCCGAATTTCTTTAGGTACTGCCAGTACAATTGAAATAACATAGAGATAGAAATAATTTAAAATTCTTTTTTTTAATTACTTACTTTATTTTAATTTACTTTCAACTATTTCATTAAAACTAATATTTGAGAAAAATGTTGACCCGACCCATTTTTACAATGATAAAATGAAAAATATTGACTGAATAGCCAGTAGACCACTGAAAAATAAAATGGCGGGTACATGGTAGTCTCTTTATAATCTGTGGCCGATTTGGTTTTTCTTGATTTTTTTTTCGAGGTGTAGAGTTTTGTTTACATTTTGCTAAATCTCTGTTATAAGAAATTTGTATTAACACGATAAGTTCATCAGCTTCAGTTATAAATTTAACGCAAGATTCTTAAGAGGAGAAAACCGCTTACCGCCTAACTCAAAAGAAATCTACCTTCCTACCTAAAAACATACGAAGACCTTTGACGACGACTCAGGTTTTATTATTTTTATTTTCCTGGTATTCCTAATGAAAAGCACAGTGTTTACCTCGGGTTCAAGAGTTATTTAGTCCCTCGAACTATTAGCGACCTCGCTACCGCTCGGTCGCCAAGAAATTTCTCGGGACTAAATAACTAACTTTCATCCCTCGTATAACAATGTACTATTTTTGCAACATAAACGACCGTATCTTTTTGATTTTTTTACAGCTTGAAGGGAAAGAAAGACTTGAAAATATGGTTTAAATTTCAACCCGCTGCTTCCACGCTTTCCCGAGATAAAGGGCATTGCCAGACAGACAGACGGACAACAAAGTGTCAGTCTATAAGGGTTCCGTTCTTTTCCTTTTGAGGTAGGTACGTAACCCTAACAGCATCTAAAAATACCTCAACAATCTTATCATATATGTATACAAGGAGTGGGAATTAGCTATAACTACAGTAGGTATGGTCGTCGGATCTTGGCGAGTCTAAAAAACTTAAAAAAGTAAATTCCAATACCTACTTAACAGATTTTAACAGCAATAACGACTGCAAATTGCAATTGCATTTATTTTTTTAAAACCTTAATTTTCGTCTTAGATTTTCGTACGAGTTTTCAAGCGCTAAAATTGGTAGAGCCTAACTTCAGTCTCGCTAATCCCGCTAATCCGACGGCCTACCAATGTTAGAAAACAAAAATCTATAAACTAAAACTGTAGTCGCTGATTAGTGAGGCTATCAGAAAACCGGTTTTATTCTAAAGTGTTTGATTTAAGCAAGCGAATGTTTACGTTAAAAATTCGCACCAGTGCCAGTGGCCTGATCATGACGTACTTAGATATTAAAATGACAAGCGTGAGAGCGCGAAAGAGGAATGTAGTTATACCCTACTCTATATAGCATAGCATAGCCACTGCTAGGAATGAGACGTGATGTGGAACGCACAGGACTGATCGAAGCTGTGGCACCTTTTGGAGGAGGCCGGTGTCTAACAGAAGCCGTCTTCGGCGGAAATGATGATGATACATCAGTATCGACATTCTGTGTTCGCCATACTGCAAATAACTTTGAGTAGATACGCCGTCCAACCGTCTGGTAACGGTCTGGACTGGGCAAGTCGTAGACGGCGTGTAGGTACTGTTCTTGCACGCCTCAAGGAGTTATCAGCAAATTGTAGAGGGTCAGCAGGGCCGAAGCCTACTGTAGCCATGGACCAGCTTTTGAATGGAAGATCTGGCCAGCAACCTTCTGCGACTAGACAGAGACAGCCTGCGTCTGGTGGTAGGGACCATCACAGAAAGGAAGGTCCAGCCTCGGTATGAAAGGCTAGGAAGGAACGGGGTATTTTATTCAGTAAAAGACCACCTATATCTCCCGATCCGCCCAAGGGTGGCAGATGTCATTGGATTTTTTAAAATTTTATGTATTGTGTATATATATAACTCTACCCCCTCTCTTTCTCGCATGCATGACTAACGTCGACCATGTCAAGGCCCCTGATCGCCTTTTAACCTTAGGTCTTTGATAACCTCTAGGAAAGTCTATGACGATATGGCTAGTTTTTACCCGACTACGGCGAAGCAAAAGGAGGGTTATGATTTTGACCTGTATGTATGTATGTATGTATGTATGTGGGTATGGATGTTCATCTGTTCCCTCGTAACTTCTAAACTACTTATCAGAATTCGACAAATGACATATCATTAGAAGCGTCTTAATTGTCCGCTGGTTATACGCTATATGGGATTTCACAAAATCTAATGTGGCGCCCTCTAGCGGACAAAACATACGAAGTAAAAAAATAAAGTTAAGATAAATATGCCGTGTTTGGTATCATTTGAAAGCGCTTTACTTGTACATTTTGAATATATATATATTACTAGCATTTGCTTGTGACTTTACCTGTATTCATGGGCTGAGAAATCAATGAACCCAAGATTAACCTATTTAGAACTCCAAAATATGTTAAATAAAAATAAAGTTTAAAAACTAACACCCGACTACTTAAAAACACGCTCTAAAAAGTACGAAACAAGAAAACTAGAAAGCCGCGGTCGTATGCCATAAGAATAATAAATTAAATAAAAAAAGTGGTATACGACCACGGCTTTCTTGTTTTCTTGTTTCGTACTTTTTAGAGCGTGTTTTTAAGTAGTCGGGTGTTAGTTTTTAAACTTTATTTTTTAAAGATGTTGAAATGTTGAATTGATACCAATCATCTAATGATGATAATGAGTAGTGAGTACCTACACTACCTACAGTCTATAGTACGGACGGCGGATCTTGGCGAGTGAAGTTAGGCTCTGCGAATTTTAGCGCTTGAAAACTCGTAAAAAAATATAGGTTATAAAAAAATAAATGCAAATAAGTTATTAACAGCAATAAGAACTGCAAATTGCATTTATTTGTAAAACCATTTATTTTTTTACGAGTTTTCAAGCGCTAAAATTCGCCTTCAGACTTTTTCTTCTTCAGACATTCTCCTTTAGACTCGCCAAGATCCGACAGCCGTACTGTACACTAGTTTTTTTTTTTATGGTAGGTAAAAATTATCCAATGTCGAATCCCGCTCTTGGGCGGAGCGGGAAACAGTGTCAGACTCTTACTGTCTAAACAACCTACCCCGTTCCTCCCTTGCCTTATTCCCAGAGTCCCGGTATAGTACTGTAAACTAGTAGGGTTCGATCCTGCTGGTCAGTTTTGCTGACATCTCATTGATCTGATGCGTGAGTAGAAAACTACGCATTGTTTCAGACGGTTCAGGCGGTTACCGGACGGTCGGACAGCGAGTTACCCATTGCTCAACACAAACCCGAATCAGTCACGGCCGTACTGTACTTAGTTTAGTTCATTAAGCCCCAAGGCGACACCGGTATCCACACACCTATTGTTTTACTGTATTCGAAAGGTTAATCAATATCAAATCATTCATTAATATAAAACAAAGTTGCTAACTGCTTGGCAGTTTTCTGTTTAGTGTAGCATAGCATCCGCCTTATAATGTACTCAGGCCTCCTCTCTAGGAGAGGGAATGGGCCGTAATCCACTACGCGGGCCTAGTGTGGGTTGATGGATGTCACATGTCTTCGATTTTATAGTTCTAAGGCATGCCGGTTTTCTCACGATGTATTCCTTCACCGTTTTTGGTGATTAAATAAATTAAGCATACAAAGTAAAGCGCCTGGCTGGGTTTTTAACCCGGGACCTTCAACTTGTAAGTCGGGGCCATTACCACTCGGCCACCACTGTTCTGTTTTACACTGTTTACTTCTATCACTCACTTCAGTGAGTAATTTGAGTCACTGTGAGTGGAAAGGATTGACATAAGTTTATGGTAGATACCATACCATACACTCATATTCATCCGATCGAAGGCAAACAAAAAAACAGGAGTGTGTCTTAGTCAGTAAAAGTCTAACAAACCCTTGTGCTCCGCCCAAGAGCAAGAGAAATCAGTTAACTCTCCTATAAAAAACCCTCTGCCAATTTTACAAACTACGCACCACATTCCATAACAAAATAAAATAACTAAATACCTAACTTAATTTGACTAAAAAAACATTTACTTTTATGTTTGTGAAAACAGAAACAAATGCAAATGCTTAAAAATAACTGATTGTATTCAAAACTAAATACAGGAAATAATAAAAATAAAGAAACGTACTTCAATGCAATGTTTCTTCGTTGTCATTAAAAGACTGATGACCGCACGCGATGGCTCTGCGTGAACTTAAGATTATCTTTAAAATACAAAGCCATTTTATCTAGATAAGACAGTTTAGTATTCTTTCCTATTGAGCTAAATTTGGTTCTGAAGTTCACGGGCGACAACAGGACGTGACGTAGATCTTCTATCAGAGACAAGAATGGGACATCCTGTCTTTTCGTTTGTGACGTCAGAGAATTAATGTGTCTTTTATCTGGTTAGCGCCATTGTAGTGCATGTAGTGTTAGACTAAAAAGTTGATGGATGAGCGCATCAGTGGCGTAATTATATGTACAATCCGTTCCAAATGAGAATAGGATCGATAGCAATGCTGTGACGTCACGACGAACTGTCAAATCGAAGAAATTAGATAGAGTGAACAAAAAAAGATGTTTAAAAAAATAATTTACGTACGAATCGTGAATGATAAAAGTTTAATCAGAATACAGTTTTTCAATTTTGTTTATCTCTGTGTGATGTGTTTGAGTAGTGGTAAATAGAAGAAGGCGAATTGTTTCTAACAATGAAAATAAGAAAGAAAATAGTTTTTCTTGTGAACTATTTATGACTTAAAACAATATATTTGGCAAATATATATTAAACCCTAACGTTTTTACTTCAACTAGAATTAACTAAAATTTAGTAATTAAAAGCAAAAAAAAACTTCTTATTGATTCGCAAATAAGATTTTATTGCAAACCGTACTTTTCACTCAAAATTTGACAGATCGAGGTTATTGACTTTCCCTCTTAATTCCAGTCAATTTACGCCTTAAAATGAACTGCCTTGCTTATACGTATTATGAACTCTTATTCCCAGCCAGTCAGCAGTCACGTGACACTTGACCGACATCTGCCTGGATATTGGCTGGGAATTACGTATTATGACCGTCAAACTGACATTTCACAACATGCTCAAGTGTCAAAAATTGTGATTAACAAGCCAGTCAGTTTACGCCGGTTTGGAGTAACTTTTACTGAATTGTTTTGTCTTTTTATTACATTTTAATCTATTTGGACAGTAATTAAAGCATTTAGTATTTATTATGAGTTGATAATCTTCGAATTTCTTGATTGTAATGCGTTATAAGAGAACAACGAAACAAAAATTCAAAGGTCTTCGAGATATTTATACGTAAATATATATATAGGTATATAGTTAATAAAATTGTATAATTCTAGTTTCAAATAAAGAGCAACAATTAATTTGGTAATTATTATGAACAATGTAGGTGATACTTACGCCATCATAACCTAATTAGTGGATAATATTTATAAACAAGACTTTAACAGGATTCTTATTGAAAATTCAGATTGCTTATTCAAGTAAAACGATTTCCTATTAAGTAAAAAAGTACTTTATTAAAATAAAAAAATACAACTGATAACGCGAATCATACAACTATTTCGATTTTCGAAATCAATCTATTCCTAACCTATTACGAACTATGTCGAATTACACGGCTATCTTAAGAAAAAGTTCCAAGCGAAAGAACGCCGGCGCTGGCACACCTATTGTATTTCTATTGTGTCTAATGAAGGTATTCAATTAAACACTGCACTAATAATGTTTTATATTTGTGATCACTGGTTACGCTCCATTCCCTTCGAGCATAGAGGTTATCGGATGTTTACGTCTGAACTTAGGGTTTCGCGGCCCAAGCACTTGAACACCGTCGCCGACGACCATCCTGTCGATTGCGTGACGTCACTCAGCACTCCACGGCGTCGGTAACTGTGATACCAATCGACAATCACGATAATATCACATAAATATATTCTTGTTAAAAAGTTTTGTTTACACACACTTGACATTCTTAATTTTGTTTTTGCCGGGTCAGCAGTTATCGTAGTACGTAGGTACGTTCAGAAATGTAGTGTGTCAGAAACATGTGTGATTATATGTGTTGTATTTTCAAATTTATGACATTGTTCTTATGGAAATAATACATAGTTCGTTTTTAAATTCGTTGTTAATCTCGGCTTCTGTTGAAAAATTACATTAAGTTCATCAATAAACAATATTACATTCAATAATTAAAAACCGTAAATATCGGTAACCTTTGTTTAATGTTTTAGAACGCCATCTTTCGAGGCAGTGCAAAACAGCCACAGACAATCATCCAGGATGATTCCAGTCAGAGTAACGTACGTCATAATACGAAAAATAACCAGGCAGTTTACGGCCGTAAACTGACTTGCCTGGAAACAGGCTGGATTTTAAAAAGGTCGTAATACGCCCCCTGTTCTTATTTGGAACGCATAATATGTAGGTATGACGGGGCCCGCAGTCTAAGAAGCCATGAGCTCAAAATAAGTAGGTAACCAAAAATTACATAACCTTTTTGGTAAAATTCAAACACAATGAGATGATTTTTTTTGGGGCCTAGTTAAGCCACTAGAGCGCATCCCTATTATGCGTTCCAAATAAGAACCGGAAAGTCAACAACCTCGATCTGTCAAATTTTGAGTGAAAAGTACGGTTTGCAAAAAAATCTTATTTGCGTATCAATAAAAAGTTTTTTTTGCTTTTTATTACTAAAAATTAATTAATTCTAGTTGAAGTAAAAACGTTAGGGTTTAATATAAAGCCAAATATATTGTTTTAAGTCATAAATAGTTTACAAGAAAAAATATTTTCTTTCTTTTTTTCATTGTTAGAAACAATTCGCCTTTTTCTTCTATTTACCACTACTCAGACCACATCACACAGTGAAACAGAGATAAACAAAATTGAAAAACTGTATTCTGATTAAACTTTTTTCATTCAGGATTCGTACGTAAATTATTTTTTAAAATATCTTTTTTTGTTCACTCTACCTAATTTCTTCGATTTGACAGTTCGACGTGACGTCACAACATTGCCATCGATCCTATTCTCATTTGGACTGGATTGTACTGTCGTTGCGTATTGTCGCCCCCGCACTAGAGTCTTTGACATTCAAAAAGAGAATTACATAATGGCCGTCGGATCTTGGAGAGTCTGAAGTTAGGCTCTGCGAATTTTAACGCTTGATAACTCGTAAAAAAAATAATGGTGTAAACAAATAAAAGCAGTCAGCAGTTGTTATTGTTGTTAAAAACTGTTATCCGGCATTTATTTTTTAAAAACCTTTTTGTAAGAGTTTTCAAGCGCCAAAATTCGCAGAGCCTAACTTCACTCACCAAGAGCCGCCGTGCCGTCTGTAATGTACGCGCCTTTTTCACGGTGTCATACTTTTGAGTAACACAAAGATTATGTAGTGGAAATAAAATGCAACGAACCAACACTACTTCGTATTGATCGCGAAAAATATATTAGATCGAGTAGCTATAGTACACTTTGTATGAAATTGCTGATTTTTTTTTTCTACGTATGGGACGTTTTGCGTACCTATGGGTCGTTTTGCGAATGGGACTTTTCGCTAATGGCACGTTCTGCGAATGGGACGATCTGCGAATCGGCCATTCTGTGCCGGCGGGCCTTTTTGCGATTGAGACGTAAGATCGTTTGGAGTTTATAATTAAATGACTTATGTGTTAAAGCTAGTTAATCTTTCTTAGTTGATACATCTTAAAAGCGAAGTGTACAAACAGAGGTTTAGCGTGTTCAAGACGTTGGCGAAGCAGCCTCAGCGAAGATATTTTCTTGCGTAAATTCGAAAACGAGTTAGCAACAGTCGCAAGTCCCAGCATTCGACCATATCGTCGTTTACCATTAGGTGAAAAAGGGGTTAGAAGAGAGCCTATAAAAAAATCTTGTTCTTGCGCGCGGTCCGTTTGTGTGTGATGCCGTGGGCAGTTGTTCAAGCGATCCACATCGCCAAAGGGCATTGGAGCGTAGCGCAGCATAATAGGCGTTAAGCGAATTCATACATTTTGTTAGACACCACGGTGCGTCCAATAACTCAAATAGCAGATGTCGGGGAAAAAACAGCCAGGTTGAAGTGGGAGTGGGCTGGCCATGTCGCAAGAAATTTAGGTAGGAAGGTCAGAAGGTTTAGTATCTTACTGGTATCTCGTAGCCATATCATAGAAATTCATCACTCCATGATATGGCCAAGTAAATCTGGCCAGATCGTTTTAAACGTTAAAGTTTGATGATATGATTACTTTTTTAAGTGAATAGGCTCTTAATAGACTACTGCGCCTCACCATCAACGGTTGCATCACTGCTTACCATCAGGTGGGATCGCAGTCAAGCACTAGTTTATAGCAAATTAAGAAAAATATATATATTTCAATCCTCGTTTGACCTACTTTCTTTAGACCTCTTAATACCATAGAAATTCTACATCTATGAGGATCACATCATAGATGTAGAATTTCTTTAAAACGATTTATTTAAATATCGTCGTTCGTATAATATCGTATATTAGCGTTTCAACGATCTGGTCAATTTTTGTTGGCCATATCATGAAGTGATCAATTTCTATAATCTGGCCACGACAGATATAATGGAGTCTGTCTGCATGCTATGATGATTTTGATGATGACTGACGATGGTCATTATGTACATAGATAATAGTTAGGAAGTAGTTGTCAAACGTCATCGCTACACGAGGCCGGTTCGGGACGATTTATCCATACAAACGTAATACCAAACAAAATCATTTGTAAGTCGAGCATATTTCAACCATATTATGGTTTTTTTTTTATGTTAGGTGAAAATCATCCAATGACGAAACCCGCTCTTGGGCGGAGCGGGAGACCAGTGTCAGACTCTTACTGACTAAAAAACCTACCCCGTACCTTCCTTGCCTTATTCCTGGAGTCGAGGTAACAGTTTTCCACCACCCTCTAGGCTCCCGGAGGACCATATTATGGTGATATTTGGATTTAGACAATATTTATCTAGGTTCCCAGATCTTTCTTTTTTAAAAAAGTTTGTTTAAAGTTTTTTTAAAAAAGAAGACAAATGATTTTGGTATTACGTTTGTATGGATAAATCGTCCCGAACCGGCCTCTTAAGTGTAGTGTACAGTACGGCCGTCGGTTCTTGTCAATTTGAAGTTAGCTCTGGGAATTTTAGCATAAAGTTTTTATAAATAAATATCTAATAGATACAATTAACTTTACGTAATTAACTGAAATGATATCAAAATCATTATTGAAGTATTTGAGAATGCTGATAAGTATTAAGACAGATACCATCAAGATTTGATGAATCTGTCTACCGAATGGCAATAATTATCACAGTAATGAGTTTGATCAACTTACGATAAATAATAAATTGTAAATATAAGTAAGTATTAAAAGAAAATCAATATTGATTTTGAATAAATATTGTTATTTGTGTCATCAGCTGAAATATAGCCTGCGGCCAAAAAGGCCCTTTAAGCTTCTACACTTGTCGGCTTTATTGTCAGCAATACACTCATGAATAGCTGACAAGTATTCTCCTTGAACTCCATCGCTTTTAAATGTCATCTTTTTAGGGTTAGGGTTCCGTAGACAAAAATCAAAAAGATTAAAATAGGTTCACGCAATCCAAAATTACCACCGGGTACAGCGCCATCTCTCGGGGAATTTGGTTACTAATTTTTACACGGGTTACTGGGTTCTGTTACATATTCAAAAATTTGTGAGGAACGGGATACCTACTACGAAACCCTACACAGAGCGTGGCCCGACGAGCTCTAGGACGTTTTTTTTTAGTACTTTATTTTGCCACAAACTGCTAGCACCGGATCCGGTCTTCGGATCCGGTATATTGGTACCGGATCTGCGCGATTACCGGATCCGTTTTTCCGGATTGCAATCCTTACACGCGACGCCGTTCTACGTACAAATCGAAATCAGGCGTGTTACACGTGTGCGTCGATCTGATGTAGTTAGCTTTATAATGGCTACTTTTGTAGGAGGTGTATTGAAAACAATTCGTTACCCATTAGTAGGTACATAATTACCTGTAATATTGGTGCATGTTATTTGTTATCAAAATCAAATTTTCCTTCGCTATCGGATTACATTGGTACGTAAATCGTTAGGTGCGATATCATGCATGAGATTAAATCACCAGTTTTTTTCCTTATTATGTGTATTAATAGTTAGGTTAGGTTATATATATAATTATACTGCAAAGATTCTGCATACTTTTACACTTCGGCAAGGAAACTGTCCCCCAGTTCAGCTAGAGGATACCACACTTCCTCACCAAGATAATGTTAGATATCTCAGCCTACTCCTGGATCGACGCTTAACATGGAGGCACCACATCAGAATAAAAATACAAGAGCATATATTCCGGTATAACCTGTCTTGTATACTGGGCCGTAATAGCAAACTATCCGTCGACAACAAATTGTTCATTTACAAAAGCGTTTTCAAGCCTGTCTGAATGTATGGTGTACAACTCTGGGGCAGCGCCAGCGAGTCAAACATTATTATACTACAACGACTACAAAATATGATACGTCCATGGAGTTTCTTGCACATTTTTCTCCATCTCCATAGTGATCTACGCTTTAGAATCAGTACGCTTTAGAGTCAGTCGGAAAAATTGTACTAATAATGCAAATTGCACAGTTGCATTATTAGTATAATTTTTCCGACTGACTTCTTGACTTTGAAAAAGTGCCTGTAAATGGTTTATTTGAAATAAAATACTTTGCATTTTTAGACACATATTATTTTTATTAGTAGTAGGTACGTCATAGGTTCAAACCCACGCAGGTTTTGGTTTACTTTGCATGCGTAATTTATTTCAAAGATACTCTCAAAGTCGTGAAGGCATCGTAAGAAAACGTTCTATAACGAAAAATTCGTAGGCATGCATTCGTAGGCTGTCATATATACCTAAAGTTGATTCGACAGATGGGCTTTCTTTAAAAAGAATCGTTGTACACACCAATAATAGGAACAACTTTTACTATGAGACCAACTCAAAAATCACGAAAAAAAACACCAGCTGCTCCATAGATTTATATTCACATAACACGACTAAATGTATGGAGCAGCGGGTTTTTAAAATGTTGGGTTAGTCTCATATTAAAGTTGTTACATTTGTATAATGATTGTATTTAAGGAAAGCTGTCGTATTAACTTTGTATGTTCAAATTGCGCGGAGAACTTTGATTGCGCGATGCAGGATTCTTGTAGTTCTTATGTGACGCCATAGATGGCGTTACACAGGTTTTAATTTCAACTTGACACCTCTAATCGTCCCCGAGATAAAGAGTAGTGACGGATAAGGGCTCTGTTTTTTCCTGTTGAGATACGAAATCCTAAAAAGATACCTATTTAGTCACAGGATGAGCCTTATCACCATAATCAGTTTATTGCATGCAAAGCAGTAAGTAGACATAATAGATAGGTATTACGTGATAACATGAAGAATTCAGGGACTTTTCTAGAATGAGAAGCATTTCTTGCGGATTTTTTTTTATTGTCGGGCTATAAATAGAATAGAATATAGAATAATAATAATAATATTATAGTATAAAAAAGTCTGTTCATGCTATGCATAGGTCTGTAAAATTCTGCAACGGATTTTCATGCGGTTTTTTTAAAGATAGAGTTATTCAAGAGTATTTTACATATAGGTAAAATATGTAAAATACATGCATAATATATAATTAATATCACTATTGCACCCGTGCGAAGCTGGAGTGGATTGCTAGTATAGAATAATCTACAGGCAGATTACAAGAAATAACTGATAATGATGGAAATAACGGATAAATTGGATCAAATTAATACGGATCTTACCTTCCTTATCATCCAGCCGAACGAAGCAGGCGAAAGACGATTTTTTTTTAAAGTGGGTCATAGTCGTAGCCAGCTCTTAGCTTGTAGAATTGATCACCACTTCATAATATGACTGACCATTTCATGAAATGGTGGCATTTTATGATATAGATAGAACCAGAGATGGCCTGGCCAAATCAACACTGCACTTATGGATGAGTCGGATTTAGTCACAAAGTATCATTACATAGTATATAAAAAAGTCTACTGTCTGTCTCTATGTATGCTTATATCTTTAAAACTACGCTACTGATTTTGATGCGGTTTTTCTTAATAAATAGAGTGATTCCAGAGGAAGGTTTATATATATTGTGTACATATTTAATATCAGCATTGCACTTGTGCGAAGCTGGGCAGGTCACTAGTATTGTATAAAGCCTCTCGAGTCTGTGTCGACTTCGCGGCCCCGATAGATATATAAGAAAATAGAAATAAAACTAATAATAATATGATAATACAATAACAATTTCTATTTAAAATTTGTTCAGTTCCAAAGGTTTAAAAAAGTTCAACATGTGTAGAATCTTTCTAAATTAATGAGATTTGACTCTAACTGCTAAACGCACGATTATTTGCCAGGTCATCGGTCCATCGTGTTGGAGGCCTTCCAACACTGCGTCTTCTGATACGTGGTCGCCACTCCAGAACCTTATGACCGCAACGACCATCCGTCCTGGGAGAAATGTGCCCTGCCCATTGCCACTTAAGTTTGACGATTCTTTCATGATATGGTCAAACATATACCACAACAATAGTTAGCTTCTACGTTAATGAAAAAAAGGTTGTGACGCAAATAATGTATATTTCGACACTCTCAAAGGAAATAAAAGTTCATAAGGTACTTCCCGTTGACTCAGAATCTTGAACGGCAGCAAACAAGGTCTCATATCACAAATATAGGATCTGAAAAACAGTATATGTATAGGACGTCACAAAAAAAAAAATGCGATTCGGAAAAATCTTTGACGTTTTTACAATGAAAAATAATAAATCCAGCCACAGAATTTTTATTTGGCCCTACCATCAACCTTCTTTTTTTTATAACTAAGCATCGGGGAAATGCTTTGCCTTTACTATACTAATTTGTCTTGTTTTACAATATTTTAAAGAAAGCGTTAAGTCATCATCATCCTACCCTTATCCCATATTACTTGGGGTCGGTGCAACATGTTTTTTTCTTCCACTCTGTCCTGTCACCCGTCACACTATCACTAACTCCCTTTTCTTTCATATCACTTCTCACACAATCCATCCATCTCTTCTTCGGCCTCCCTCTTCCTCTCCATCCATCTACGTGTAAACTCAGAACTCTTTTTGTGACATTCGTTTCATCTCTCCTCTTCACATGACCATACCAAGACAAACGATTTCCTTTCAACTTTTCAGTCACTGGCGCCACTTTCAGACTTCCTCTAATATACTCATTACTACAAAGAAAGCGTTAAGTAAAGATCATTAATTATTTTTACTTGTCATTTTGATTTATAAATTGCCACATAATTTACTAATTCAGCCAAAGATTTTACAACTTATCACCATTTTACGTTTTTTATTTTTCCGTAGTCAACAAGGAGCCTGAGAAACAAGAACGAAGGACAAGAGCCAAGGAACAAGTAAAAAGATACTAGGTACTTTTTGTCGAGATGATGTTCGAACAAGGGAATTTGCGGTGTGGCCAACTACATGCGCTAACTCTAAACGATACGATTGTAACTTGGCTAGGGGGGCTTTTGCTACATAAGATGTATGGAGATTCCTCGCCATGCCGCCTCCGCCGGGACCCGGAAAACGAGGAAGGCCTAAGAGGCGTTGGATCGACGTTGTAAGGGACGATATGCGTGCCAATGGGCTAAGGCAAAGGACGCGAAAGACCGAGCGAAGTGGAGGCGTCTGTGTGGGAAATTGGACCCAGGGTACCGAGGTGAAAGCCAAGGCTAGCAACCGGGACTGCCGCTAAGATGATGATGATGATGATGAATGTGTATGGAGACTGATACGCGCTCAGATTGACTAATAGTTATTATTATTTAATAATTATTATTAGACACGGAAGGGGATTTTGTTTTAGCTATACCATATAAAAATAAGTAAGTAAAGTATAGATACCGTATTACGATCTCAATAAAATTCAATGGCACACATTATCAATTTATTTGGACAATAAACGAATAATTTTATTTCCTCTGATATGATAACATTTGAGTATAAAACCTGAAGTTAAAAACAGAAGGGTACGATTGTTATAGCATCTTCTTGAGCAAGCAATCTACAAAGGTAAGTTGAAAATTCTATTAATATAATATCTAATATTATAAAAATCTCATATCTGTGTTTGTTCACATCTTGAGCGATTTTTACGATTTTTTTTTGGGCATATCACGTATTAATATGAACCAAATTATGCCAAATTTTGGTAGATCAGGAAATAGGTCTTAGTCTATTTTTTGCCCTCCTACCCCCACACTCCATCTTTCTTTAAAAATTTGTAGTGTTCCAAGGACTGCTAAATGCGTCATCAGTTACATCAACAACATAGTTAAACTCGTCTACGGCTTCTGCTTCATCTTCCTCAAAATTTGCAGCGATACCATCGTGTTGATCAGCATTATTTGGTTCAGAATTACAAGTGTTTTTATCACTTTTCAGATCAAAAACCGCGACAAAATGAAATTCTTCGTTGCCTTCGCTGCCCTCGTGGCTCTTACCGTCGCCGTCCCCGTGAGCAAGCCCGTGAGCTCGGACTACTCACTGGTGGACTCCATCGTCGCCGCCATCAACAGCCCCAACACCGACCCCGCCACCGCCGCTCTCCTCGAGGAACAGCTTGCAGGCATCATCGCAGTCCTCCACCCCGTCGATGTTGGACCCGCTATCATCCCCGAAGAAGTCGTGATTCAGCCCGAACCCATCGCCATTGGACCCGCTATCGTCCCTGAAGAAGTCGTGATTCAGCCCGAACCCATCGCCATTGGACCCGCTATCGTCCCCGAAGAAGTCGTTAGCCCCGTTGTTCCTTCCCCAGTCGTCGTCGGCGATATTCCCGCTGGTACCTCTCCCCTGGTCCAGATCATCGTAAACGTCAACAACGCCGAGGATATCCCCGCCAAACCCGTCAACAGGCCTGAGCCTGTTCCTACGATCCCCATTGAGGTTGCCCCTACACCCGTCCAGGTTGTTGATGTCGCCCCTGAGCCCGTTCAGGTCGTCGAGGTCGCCCCTGAGCCCGTCCAGGTCGTCGAGGTCGCCCCCGTCCCCGCTGAGCCCGTCCAGATCGCCATCCCCGTCCTCCCCGAGGCCGCCGTCGTCCTCCCTGAGCAGCTCAACTAAGTTCCTGATTGCTGAGGAGTCAAGAACACCTTTCAGATGATCTAGCACGTGCTGAATACTTAATAAAAGTTTAAGTTATCAAATTTTATGTTTCATTGTTGATAAGTCAATATCACTAAGCAACTTACCTTAATATTACTTGGTACCTTGTAAAAACTAAATAGCAAATCAGCAAATACACTACTTGTGTTCTAGTCTCATTGTTAGGTTCAGCATAGAGATCATTGACTTAGCTTTTAATATTATGTTATCAACAACCTTTTTTTTTAATGTTTCCACTGCTGAGACACTGGTCTACTCTTATAGGGACTGGGCCATAATCCACCATGCGTTTTTGGTTCTAGGACATGCCGGTTTCTTCACCATTTTGAGAGCAGCGCTGATGAAACATAAAAAAAACCGTCCTTAATCAAGCTCAAGTCGTCGACGGCGCTTATTGATCCACGTGCACCTCATGCAAACCGTAGGGGCACAGCAAGGTCGAAGCCTACTGGAGCTAAGGGGTTGCGTCTGAAAGGAAGGCTCTGGCCCTGGTATAAAAGCAACGTAGGAAATGGTGGGTTGTTTAGTCAGTAAGAGTCTGACAGTATTTCCTGTTCCGCTCAAGGGTGGGATTTTTCATTGGATGATTGTTACCCACTATATATAATAACCGCCTGGAGCATAGTAGAGGTCCCGTTCTTTTTGCTAATGGCTGACATGATTTCGAAGAAAATGAAGATAGTATAAAAAGTACTGATGTTTGAACTTCGCCACCTACAAAATGTATTGTTTAAGACTACTTTAGGAGGCTAGTTACGCATTTTAAGTTTTTAATCTAGTAATCTACGAATTTCCGATTATCATTGTTATTGTTTTAAAAATTCCTTCACAATATTGTCGTAGTTTTTATTCTTGTGACGTTGCGTCCGAGCAGTCAAAACGAACACAAAAAGATGTAGGGGAGATTAGATTGTTGAGATGGATGTTAGAAGAGACAAAATGGATAAAGTGAAAAATGAATACATTAGAGAAAGTATGAAAGGAGCACCATTGATCGAAGCTGAAAGGGAATCTTTTGTTTTAAGAAACCATTTTTTTTAAAAGAGTAACCATGGAGTTTCTTGGCGGTTCTTCTCCATAGGAAACGACCAATTTGGAACCGTGCTAGTGCACGGTTCCAAATTAAGAAGAAGCTAGTGCTTCTGACGTTTTATAAGTGCCCATGTAGGCCTATATGAATTAAAAACAATTTTGATTTTAGTATGGTCATGTAAAGAGGAGATATGAAAAAAAAGGAAAATGAATGGTGGCGACGGATGCTAAAGACGGTTACAATCTAGCGTTACCATAGAGATCACCTTGGCTGGAACTTTGTTTGTGGGTTTGAATTGTGTTGTACACACGTTCCCAAATTGCACTGCGCTTGGCAAAAGAAATGCCCGGCGTCCAAGGACGTAACAGATCATGGAATACATTTGCTGTCTACACGGATTGAAATTAGCAAGGTCACCACTGTTGAGACGCTGGATTGCAACCGTCTAGTACACGCTTAAGAAAATTACGAAGCCGCGCGGTTCTCCATATTTGAACCTGGCGAACAACATTTTTGTTGGCCGTAAAGTTAAAAAAAATGGGACTTTATTCATGCTATCTACATTTTTTCTAAAATCATTTCAGTAGGTAGTAGAAATAATGCGATCTCTACCTATGTAGAGATCGCATTAAGTCGTAACGTTCAATTATTAGGGCTTTATTCATACCTATAGTATATTCGCATTAAGAATATAATGACTCATTATTGTCCGTCGCCCCCCCCCCCCCCTTAAGCAATCAAATCTTTTCAAATTACAAAATCAAGTTCACTATGACAGTTGAAGGCATTGCTGCGAGTGTTTGAATTTAACACTACTGTGAATACTTCTACAATCTTGCAGTTGCACTGATGGCTCAATGCATTCTTAACGCGTACGAACTATACTATCTGTATATTTTCCGAAATCTTATTAGTCGTTAGTAAACCTAATGGGAGCTCTGCTTATGCTCCGTTTAAAGAACTGCGTGGCCGCATAGGGCCTGCTGTAATTACAATAGTGTCAGAATAGTTGATCATTGATATTATAATTGTTGATTTTAACAAGTTTGGTAACTTACTAATATGATAGCGTCATTATGACTTTCCAATGATCAATCAGAATCGTAATCTATACCTATATATAAAAGAAGAAACTCACTGACTGACATATCAACGCACAGCCGAAACTATTGGGACAAGGGGCTTGACATTTTGCACAAGGTTTCCTTTTATGGCTTAAGCGAACACTAAGAAAGGATTTCCCAAAATTCATCTCCTAAAGGGAATTAAACTTTGGAGAAACCTTCATACATACGAGTGAAGCCGCTGGCAGAAAGCTAGTCTCGTACATATAATGACAAATGAATGTTTGACATTTATGCGGTAAATTACTAACATTTTGAACGTCTCTTTAATTTTAATCAGTGACTTACGATAAGAATGTTATATGTGCAGTTATAGTTTTTATTTCGTTACAAGACGGCTCATACCACAATTCTACTACGAAACAGCTGACCGACCAATGATCAGCCATTATGAATTAACAGATTACGAACTTTTAGCAAAATGACAATGGAATCGTGTTGGAATGACATTAGAATGACAATAATATGAAAATAGCAGTCACAGTTCTGCGCGTTTATATTGAACTCTCTCTATCGGTCGTATGGGCTTATGGGCTTTCCTTTAATTGCTAAAGCTTAAGTATATTTTTTACTATTGCCGTAAATAACAACAAATTATATATCCGGCCAAGTGCGAATCGAACTCGTGTCTAATGAGTTCTGAACGAATCATATTTTTTCAAAATGGTTTTCCAGATTTTTACTAAGTACATTTAATGAGATAGTTCGTGTTTGGGTTTTAGAAAACTGTAGGTACGACTTAATAACGAACATCATAGAATCAGTAGCAATATTTGGATACACCATATCATGGCGCTTAGTCTCCCCTTTGAGGAGTGGCTAAAGGCCATTGTCCTCAGTTTCCGCATTATGCAGGTCATCATTAGTAAGTTCAGGAGGTTCCTGCTCCTAATTCAGGCAGAAGATACGCCTTAGTTTCACCATTGTGCGCACAGCATATGGCACAGAGGATATAGTGGAGACAAAGAGAGAGGTATGCCTCGCAGCAGAATCGAAGCCTAATGGGGGCCAATGATTGAATTTTGAAAGAGAAACTTTTGGTCCTACAATAAAAAGTGTAACTAAAGCTGTATAGGTGTGGTTTTAGTCAGTAATAGCCTGATCCGACCCCGATCCGCCCAAGGGCGGGAGAAGTCATTTCCCACCTAAAAAAACGCAGTAGCAGTTCTCTTTCTTGACTGGAATGTAAACGATCTGAGATTATTACACGTGTATTTTAGATGGGTGTATACACATGTATCACAAAGTCAGGTGCTCAATGATGATGATGTTTGACCGTCTCATAGATTAGCAAAATTCGGCAAAGTGCGAGTCGAGTCGAACGCAAAGGGTTCCAAATACAACCTTTAAAATTAATTGTTTTATAACTATACTAAAGAGAATCGATAATGATTAATGATCTCAAAACATTTACACACGCCAATTCTTTTTACAAGGTGATATCAGTGTTTCTTAACTGACTATCCCGAGAAGAAACACAGAAACAAATTCAGGAGACAAAATAATAAAAGTAATAGAAGGGCTTCCCTTGATTTGTTACGTGGTATTGATAAAAAGCTTTATTTTAATTTATTCTTAAAGAATAGTTCGTGGAAAATAAGTTGAACCTTTACTACGGTTACGTGCAGCCTTCCACTTCGGTTGAGACCCGACAATATTTTGTTATATACGGCGAATAAGTACAACTAAAATTACCGTCATCGCTATGGTCTCACGCAGCCCCCAGCTGCACTCTGATTGAGACCCAAAAATCTGTTATTATTTAGATTCAACGTGAAAAAGTATAAGTAAGTCGCGTTTTGTAAAATATTCGAAATATAATTATACTGGCTTCTGTCAGCGGCATCACCCGCGTATATGTAGATTTCTCTATACAAATGTTTGATCCCCGTTTCATTCCCTCAAGTTAGATATTCGGGAAATCTTTTCTTAGTGCTCGCTTACGCCATGAAAGCTTTGTGCATAATTTTACACTCCTGGTCCCATTAGTTTTGCCTGTGCGTTGATGTGTTAGTTAGTTTCTCCTTTTATAAATCTAGAAGATAGAGAATATCTAGAAGACGGCCAAATTAAAATTTATTTACGCATTCATGTCTGGGACACAGAAGTTCAGACTTTTTAGGTAGAACATTAAATTGTAGGAATTGGATTTGTCTTGTATAATTTAATTAAAAAGTATTGGCTTATGTTTAACTTACCACCAAATATAGTAACAAGTAGCAGACAAAAATAGTAAATGATCAGCAAAATGAAACTCGCATTTTAATGTAAAATTATAACCAAAGTTTTAACACTTTGCCATCCTATTTAAGCAAAATGACTCCAAATAAATCATGGTTAACCCAAAAATAGTAAATGATCACCAAAATTAAACCAGCATTTTAAAGTAAAATTATCACCAAAGTTTTACATCCTGCTATCCTATTTAAACAAAATGAGTACAAATAAATCATTATTATCCCAAAAGTAGTAAATGATCACCAAAATTATACCAGCGTTTTAATATAAAATTATAATCAAAGTTTTTACTTCTTGCTATCCTGTTTAAGTAAACTAACTCCAAAAAAATCATTGTTATAAAAATCATCGGCGGCGGCGACCTCTCGCGCCAATGAATGGCAGGCGGTCGCCTCCTTCTGCGAAGCAGTAATGCTCGTAAAGAAGGAGGCCGACCGCATAAGGCAAAGGCAACAGCGCCCTCGCCGTAGCCGTCGCCGCCGCGATCCTGCCGATATCCGGCCACGGTAGACACTGGCTCGCGGACGGTGAGCAATGGGTAGCTCACCGTCCGGTCGTCTGGTAACTGTCCAGACCGAGTCCAAGTCGTCAACGGCGCGCACTGTTCCAGCGCCTCAAGGAATTGTCAGCAAACTGTAGGGGCCCTTCAGGGTCGAAGCCTTCTGGAGTCGCCGTTTGTTGTGAAAGTGTTACCGCGGCTCTAGGAATAAGGCAAGGAAGGAATGGGGTAGGTAGGTTTTTTAGTCCGTAAGAGTCTGACACTGTCTCCCGCTCCGCCCAAGAGCGGGTTTCGTTATTCGATGATTTTCACCTACGTAGTAGGTTAGGCCGTTTATGTTAAGGAGCCGAAGATTGCATTGACTTTGCACGTGTCTCAAACGACATTTTTCAATGCTCACTGAAATTAATGAACGGGAAACGATCTGCGACTCGTGGGGGACGATGCGCGTTCAGCCTGATACAATACATGTAATAACATTATGGTGGGGTTCCCACCCCACCATAACAACGACAGGCTGTCCCTCCGGAGAGCCTGCGCCTTTTCCTGCATTAGTATGGAAAATTGTTTATTGCATTAGAGGCATGAACAGTGCGACAAGAGTGTGTTTTCGAGGGAATTTGTTATTTGATAATACGCCTACTTTTTATGGCAATCACAGTGATTTATTTAGGTAGAAATAACACATTAATTTTCTCGTCAAGATTTGGTGATCATTTACTAAATTTGGTGGTCGACTACAATTTAAAGTGGAGTCGTGACTAAAATAGCTGGTACTATTGTAATTTTAAACTTTATTTTTCTGGTGTTAAGTAGATATTTTTGGTTACAAAACTAAGGGTACCAAAGCATTTTATGGTGGTCAATATATTTATCCCTAAAAGTATTTATGAAAATATGTCAATTGCTTGCTGGCTTGATAAACATGTTGATTATAATAAAAATTACACTGTTTTTAGAATGATTGTAGCATAAAAACATATTTAATTATGAAAGAAAAACCCTGCTCCTGCTGAATATGCAAACTGTCACTCAGAATACTTTTACATTTACCACTGACTGTACTTCTACTTATGTTTAAAAAATGAAGCGGCAAGATTAGAGTTCATTAGGAAGCATAAATTAAACAGAAATCTCCTACTTAGGGAGTGGCCAATGAGCTTTATAATTTATGCTGAACTGGGCCTGTTTGGAGCAGCCGTGGGGCAAACAACAATTATTATTGTACCTACTAAATAGTTTAAGTAATTTAACTTGTTATTTATTGTGTTATGCCCTGTGACTGTGCCAATAAATGTTATTTCTTCCTTCTTTCTTATAAATTAGTTATAATGAAGCTGTATAGTTGAATTACGATTAAGTAAAGCCTCTACTCTTAAACAAATAAACAAAAGAATACTTGTGCCAAAAAAGGTCGATATGTGTACCATCAGTCCATCAGATTTTAAGGCTTTGACAGAGGGACAGACAGACACACAACTATGCCTACAAAGGTGCCGATTTTTTAATTCCGTAGTTCGGAACCCTAAATATGTATGGCGCATAGCATTATCAATTTATTTGGACAATAAACTAATAATGTAATTTTAGTTTGTCTGATATGATAACATTTCAGTATATAACGTCTAGTTTATAAACAGAAGGACATGGTTGTTATAGAATCTTCTTGATCGTGCAATCGACAAAGGTAAGATAAAGATTGTTTTAATATATTACAATATTTCAAATAATCGAAGATATTGTAATAGATATCTAAATTATTTGAAACTAGCTGACCCCGCGAACTTTGTTCCGACCTATATGATTGCTGAGAATCTTTAAAAAGATTTTAGTATCCTATGTCCTTCTCCTGGTTCTTAGCTACCTCCGTACCAATTTTCAGCCAAATTGGTTCAGTCGTTCTTGAGTTATAAGCAGAGTAAGTAACACGACTTTCTTTTATATATAGATGTCAAATAAAGAGACAAGATGATATGTTTCTAGAGGACAAATCGTGATTCCTTGTGTTCCTTTTCAAGGAAATTTAGTAACAATTAGTTTTATTTGACTTGAGCTCCTTTCTAACCAGGAACTTAGAAGCTGTGTTTAATGTAATGTGATAATAAGAGTTTATTTTGATTTTACAGTTCCACAAAACTCCACAACAATGAAATTCTTTGTTGCCTTCGCTGCCCTCGTGGCCGTCACCGTCGCCGTCCCCGTGAGCAAGCCCGTGACCTCAGACCTGGCGCTCGTGGACTCCATCGTCGCCGCCATCAACAGCCCCAGCACCGACCCCGCCACCGCCGCCCTCCTCGAGGAACAGCTGGCAGGCATCATCGCAGCCCTCCACCCCGTCGACGTTGGACCCGCTATCATTCCCGAAGAAATCGTCGCTGAGCCCGAACCCATCTCCATTGGGCCCGCTCTCGTCCCCCCCAAACCTGATGGCGGTGCTGTCGTTGGCCCCGTTGTTCCTTCCCCCGTTGTCGTCGGAGACATTCCCGCCGGTACCTCTCCCCTGGTCCAGATCATCGTAAACGTTGTCAAAGCCGCTCTTGAGGCTGTCCCCGTCAAACCAGTTAACAGGCCCGAGCCCGTTCCCGTCTTCAAGCCTGTACTCGACGGTAGGCCTGAACCCATCGCTACGATCCCCATCGCCCCTGAGCCCGTCCAGGTTGTCGAGGTCGCCCCTGAGCCCGTCCAGGTTGTCGAGGTCGCCCCTGAGCCCGTTCAGATCAGTATCCCCGTCCTCCCCGTGCCTGTTGAGCCCGTCCAGATCGGTATTCCCGTCCTCCCCGAGGCCGCCGTCGTCCTCCCTGAGCAGCTGAACTAAGTTCCTGATTGCTGAGGAGTCATCATAACACCTTTCACATGATCTAGCACGTGCTGAATACTTAATAAAAGTATAAGTTAAAAAAAGTTTTTGTTTAATTACTTACCAACAACCCGCACGAGCCCTAGTCACATGAGTACAGTAAAAGGTTGCGTTACACCAGATTATTGTATTTTCATATTTTGTCGTGTATCTCTTACCGGCAATCTATATAATTCGTTATACTTTACAATACACAATGAAATATTATACATTATTTATTTTATACTTTGCCTAGATTTGAATGCGCGAACCGGTAATGTAATGGCTGTAAAAGAACAAAGTAGGGAAGAGGATGAAATAATTTTGGAGCACTCCGACACGGACAAATTAGAAGGCCCCACCACCCATTAGTTCCGTAAAAAAAATATCGGTGTATACATTTGCTATGGACACGGTCACTAACATCCACGCCCGAGCCGGCAGTGGAGTGTCTGTGCCTGTGTATGCAAGGGTCGGATTCCACGTAGTGCCATGCCTGTGTTGATAATTTTTCCTTGCAGTTTGTCTACTTTATTGATGGTAAAAATGAATGATGAATATTAGAGACTATAATAGGAACTGTATACCTACACTCATACAGCGACTTGCCTAGACCCGAATTATCATGCGTATTGCAAGTATAAAAACCGAATATAGAATGAGATTGACAAACTACACTTAGGTTCAAGGGAGCAGTCGTGGCCGAGTGGTAACGGCCCCTGCGGTAACGGCCCCTGCTTGTAAGTTGTAGGTCGCGAGTTCAAACCAAGGTAGTCATTACTTTGTGTAATTTATTTCATCACCACTGCTCTTTAAACAATGAAAAATCAAAAAATTAGAATACAGGTTGACATCCGCCATGCCGCACTGGGCCTGCGTGTTGGATTACGGCCCATTCCCTCTCCTAGAGGGGAGTCCTGAGTCCCTGCTGTGGAAACATTATAAGGCTGATGCTATGATATGCTATGCTACACTTAAGCTAACTACCCGATTCCTTATCTATTGATATAGTATCTGCACGCAGAACATATTTTTTTTATGCAATATGGAAGGGTGTAGCTGGCAGAAAGTTGTCGCATGGGTCTAGAATGTCGACAATGTTGGAAGAGGCAGCAATAGAAGGGGTGTTGATGGTGTACCAACAATAAATAAAAAAATTTTTACGACGATTGACGATTTTTTTTTTATTTTAAGATGACCGCAATTTTTGGCGTGGATTTTTCGAGGGAAGATCATTGGCTGTACTTAATTAAATAAAATCAAATACTACAAAAACACTAGTAAATGTCACTATGAATGACATTATCGTAAAAACTTTTCACGCAAGAAAACAAACGACGACTAGGCTCAAAAGACTATAGGTACTCGTATATCCAAAGCCAAAGCCAAAAAAAAATTACCGCAATATTTTACCGCCATGTTATGAAAAATTTTACGAGTTTTACTGTTGTAATAATAGCTAAATTATTTTCATTACTCATACTCTGAAAGTAGGTAGGTAGAAGGGAAAGCTACCATATCAAGAGAAGAAACACAACAAAATCGGCCAAGCCACACAAATGATAAAAACTTTAATTTGAAAACTTCCTACGACGACAACTACTACGATCAAATTGACAAACCATCAGACACTAACAATCATTCCTTTCGAAAATACAGACCAACTATTTAAAATTTTATTCCAAAATATCCAAAGTCTCTACAACAAACAACATATACTTGAAGCCTTCATCGCAGACAACCCGATTTATGATGCAATATGTATATCTGAGTCTTGGTTGACGGAAGAAAAACTAAGCATGACACAATTCAGTGGTTACAAAATAGTAGCGTCATACTGCCGCAGCACGCGCGTTGGAGGCGGAGTCTGTATCCTGCTGCGAGATAAAGTCGACTACAAAGAGAGACACGATATAACGAATATGTCCATAGAATATATTTTAGAAGTATGTGCTATCGAGTTGCCCAAAGAAAACATATTATTAATAACAATGTATTGGAATAGAAGAGAGGAAGAAATATTTATTGACCGGTTAAAATGTATCTTAAATTATATAAATAATAAGTATTTTAAATTCAATATTATTGTTGGTGGAGACTTTAATATAAATATCTTAGACAGGAATGTTAAAACTAGGCAATTCCTAGATCTAATGTCAGAATATAAACTTACTCAACACATAAAAACACCCACAAGAATAACACAAAATAAATCTACATGTTTGGACTTGATATTTACAAACACTAATACAAATAAAATATACACAACAGTAGAAGAGCTGGGCTTTTCTGACCACAGCGGGACAATTGCTCACGTTACGTCACCAACACCACAGTTAACAACACCAACGAATTGGTACGTAAAAAAAAGAATATTTAACAACACAAACATCTCAAAATTTAAGTCTAAACTAAAGGAACTTGATTGGCAAAATATTCTACCAAAAGACAAAAATTTAAACGATAATTATAAAGTTTTTCATGACACTCTAACAAAAATCCTTAACCTTTGTATACCAATATGTAAAGTTAAATTAAAAACTAAATTTAAAAAATACTGGTTAACAAAAGGCATCAAGATATCGTGTAAAAATAAAAGACTTTTAAAAATACTCACACTTAAAACAAAAAATCCGATCATAACCAATTATTATAAAAATTACGAAAAAATATTAAAAAAATTAGTAAATACATCAAAAAAGATTCAATATGTAAATAAAATGCAAAAATCAAACAATAAGGTTAAAACCATGTGGAATATCATAAATGAGAGAACAAACAAAAAACAAAAAAAGACGTGTAGTAATATTAAATTACAAAAAGATAACAGTCTAATAACCGAACCTAAACAAGTAGCAAACATTTTTAATAATTACTTTGCGGCCATTGGGGACAGCAGTGTCAGTTCAACTAGTAAGAAACCAGAAAGTACATCTGTACAGAACACCACGGAGAACACAATGTTTCTTAGCCCAATAGAAGCACGGGAAGTCAATAATATAATTAAAAACTTAAAAAACAAAAGTAGTCACGGTATCGACGAAATACCACCAATGCTTTTAAGGGAATGCGCAGATGAACTTACCTTACCGTTTTATTTGCTCCTGAACCAATCATTTGACGAAGATTTCTTTCCTGATTTGTTAAAAAAAGCAGTTATAAAACCTATACACAAAAAAAATCTTAAAACAGACCCAAACAACTATCGTCCGATTGCTCTTTTACCATCCGCCTCAAAAATTTTTGAAAAAGCCATGTGTGATCGTATTTACAAGTTTTGCGAAAAATATAATATTTTTAATGAAAGCCAGAACGGTTTTCGAAAAAATCGCTCTACCACCTTGGCTGTATATAAGTATATACAAGAAGCCCTTAATATTATAAATAACAAAAAATACGCAATAGGAATTTTACTAGACATGACCAAAGCCTACGACAAGGTGCAATTTAAGATTTTATTAAACAAATTATACGGAATAGGTATACGCGGGAAGGCTCACGAATGGCTAACATCTTACCTAAAGAACAGGGAACAATTAGTTGAAATAGAATACTTTAACTACCAGAACAATGAAATTGAAAAAATTCAGTCGGATAGTAAGGTAATCAATGCCTCAATTCCTCAAGGCAGTGTCATAGGATGTTTATTATTTTTAATTTACATCAATGACCTTCCTAATATGATTGAAGACCCTTGTGTCCTATTTGCGGACGACATTTCTATCTTAGTCTCATGTCAAAACAAAGAAAATATAGAAAAAACTATAAATTCCTTACTTACTAAAACTTGCAACTGGATGAACGAACATAACCTCGAGATAAATTACTCTAAAACAAAATTAATAACTTTTCACCCGTATCAAAAAGCACCTTTAACTTTAGATTTTACTTTCAACGACTCAAAATTAGAAACCGTGAATGAATTTACCTTACTTGGACTTGTTATAGACACACATGTAAATTGGAAATCGCACATACAAAAAACTCACTCGAAAATTTCGAAATTCACCTATGCTCTTCGAGAAATAAAAAAAACCACCGATTTCCAAACAGCCCTTACCACCTATTATGCCTACGCTTACGCATGGCTTAGCTATGGTGTCACCCTTTGGGGAAACAGCACAAATGCACCTACACTTTTTACCCTGCAAAAGAAATTGGTTAGGATTCTAGTAAACATTGAGCAAACCGAAAGTTGTAAACCTTTCTTTCAAAAACATAACATTCTAACTCTTCCTTGTATATACATTTTAGAAACATGCAAATTTGTTAGGAAACATCAAGAATTTTACTCAAAACGTGAAGACATTCAGACACGCTATCTACTTAGGCACCGATCACGGCTAAACTTACCAAGTTCCCGAATGAAAATGCACTCTACAAGTCCCTATGTTATGGCCATTAAAATATATAATAAACTACCCGCAGAAATAAAAAAAGAAGAGAAAATTAATGTATTTTTAAAGAAACTTAAAAATTTCTTACTAAGTAAATGCTACTACTCGATAAATGAATACCTAAGTGATAGACTTATAAGGTCATAAGCATGAATACGCTCTCGACTTTTCACATAGTATATAAATCGTAAAAATTATGACTTCTCGAAATAGACACATAAATAATAATAAAATTCAATTTAATAATAATGACGACCAAAATAAATACAAATACCTGACCTAATTAACTCATAGAAAAAAAATAAACAAATACATAATTCTAAAATATTGACGATAAAACAAATAAAAGTACCTGAATGAATTTACTTTTAAATATTAACAATAATATACATCTAAATATACATATACATTTAATTTCATTTACACATATTATATTTAATAAATAGTATATTAATTAATAAATAATAATGACATTTAAAAATACCTGACATAATTTATCTAGACATAAATACAGACATAATAAACTACGGCAAAAAAAAAATATGTATATATATATATATAAGACATTTCATGTAATAACATTAATTGCATATACAATGTAATTAAATTTAAAAAAAACACATTAATTTATAATAATATTAAATAATTAAGCAAATATTTAATCTACTTTGTAATTTCTTAAACAATAATAATAGCAAAGACAGTAAAATATAAATAAAAATGCCTGACATACATTTTCTAGAAATATACATAGACATAATAATAACCAAAGAAAATAAATAAAAATACCTGACATAATTTACCTACTCTTATCCAGACATAATATATTATAATACACACGTAATTAAACAGTGACGGCGACATAAATAAACAAAAAATGTGGCATAATCTAATTTACACTAATAATTTGACATATTATATAATGTTTACATACAATATTATTGAACTTACTAGATTTTGCAAAATTATTGACTTAAATTACTCTTAGCCGTCTTCCTCTCTCCTAATTTTTGCTGTGCCCGACAGGGTCCATATTGATCTGTGATAACTTTTAACACCATCTATGTACACATATGGATTGCAATAAAATATTGAGTATTGAGTATTGAGGTGTAAAGTTGCCTGCGGACAGGGTTGGAAGAAGAACTTTTACTCCCTAGGGAGTTTTACTTTACAACTGACAGTTGTTTTTTTAATATTTAGACAGCAAATATTGAAAGAAAAAACTAGTTCTATTTTGACATTTCTATTGAACCGTGACCCGAATTTTTATACTACCATTAGTATAATTAAAATAACATAGAGATAGAAATAATTTAAGAATACTTTTTTTTAATGACTTTATTTTAATTTACTTTCAACTATTTCATTAAAATTAATATTATATTTGAGAAAAATGTTGACCTGACCCATTTTTACAATGATAAAATGAAAAATATTGACTGAATAGCCAGACGACGACTAAAAAAAAAAAGGCGGGTAAAGTCTCTCTATAATCTGTGACCGATTTGGTCTTTCTTGATTTTTTTTTCGAGGTGTAGGGTTTTGTTTACATTTTGCTTTTTATAAGAAATTTGTTTATCATCTCTGTTATAAGTATTAACACGATAAGTTCATCAGCTTCAGTTATGGATTTAACGCAAGATTCTTTGAGGAGAAAACCGCTTACCGCCTAAATCAATAGTACATTGTTATACGAGGGATGAAAGTTAGTTATTTAGTCCCGAGAAATTTCTTGGCGACCGAGCGACAGCGAGGTCGCTAATAGTTCGAAGGACTAAATAACTCTTTAACCCGAGGTAAACACTGTGCTTTTCATTATGAATACGAGGAAAATAAAAATAATAATAAAAACCTGAGTCGTCGTCAAATGTCTTCGTATGTTTTTAGGTAGGTATATTTCTTTTGATTTAGGCGGTAAGCGGTTTTCTCCTCAAAGAATCTTGCGTTAAATTTGTAACTGAAGCTGATAAACTTATCGTGTTAATACAAATTTCTTATAACAGAGATTTAGCAAAGTGTAAACAAAACTCTACACCTCGAAAAAAAAATAAGAAAGACCAAATCGGCCACAGATTATACAGAGACTTTACCCGCCATTTTTTTTTTAGTCGTCGTCTGGCTATTCAGTCAATATTTTTCATTTTATCATTGTAAAAATGGTACATGGATGAACATTTTTCTCAAATATAATATTAGTTTTAATGAAATAATTGAAAGTAAATTAAAATAAAGTCATTAAAAAAAAGTATTCTTAAATTATTTCTATCTCTATGTCATTTTAATTGTACTCGCAGTATAAAAATTCGGGTCACGGTTCAATAGAAATGTCAAAATAGAACTAGTTTTTTTTTTAATATTTGCTGTCTAAATATTAAAAAAAACAACTGTCAGTTGTAAAGTAAAACTCCCTAGGGAGTAAAAGTACTTCTTCCAACCCTGCCCGCAGGCAACTTTACACCTACTTTCGGAGTATGAGTAATGAAAAAGAAATATACCTACCTAAAAATATACGAAGACATTTGACGACGACTCAGGTTTTTATTATTATTTTTATTTTCCTCGTATTCGTAATGAAAAGCACAGTGTTTACCTCGGGTTAAAGAGTTATTTAGTCCCTCGAACTATTAGCGACCTCGCTGTCGCTCGGTCGCCAAGAAATTTCTCGGGACTAAATAACTAACTTTCATCCCTCGTATAACAATGTACTATTTCTTCTCAAGTGTATTGAAAAACGTATGAGACACGTGAGTGGTTCTCGGCTCTCTCAAGACCCTCGCCACGGCTCGGGTCTTAATACCGCCTCAACGGTAACTCCTACATTACACACTTTTATCATAATCTACATAATGTTCATTGTAAAGATTTCTCATTCGACCCATTTACTATTAAAACCTATATACTGACTTTTTCAAAAGTGCAGATACTAAGTGATATTTTATTTTTTATTTTTTTATCGTGCTTGTTAGTGATCCTAAGTTTTCTGCTAATTTTTCAGTTTCTACCCGTGAGATTGTATAATTGGTTATTAAGCCAATTCTTATGAAATTGTTCTTCTTTTGTTATAGCTGTTGGTTCTCTTTCAATTAAATAAATAAATAAAATGAGCTACAATCTAACTGATCTAACCAAAGATAGTCAATGGTGCCTAGTTCTCAATAGTGGCTGGTAAGTTGCAAGTATTGGTAATGTTGACTCCATTTGTAGGTAGAGATATCTTGAACATTAAACTGCTGCAAATATGGGACGAGAAGGAAAAGAGAAACTGGGTCAATCTTAAATGAACTATGATGAGGCTCCTTACCCTAGTTCGTTTAAGGATAGTGATGATGACAATATTGAGAAGTTTAATTACTTTATTATCAGATTGTACTAAGCATATGCTAAATCCTCTCTCAGTGATTAGAAACATGTGGCAAGACAAACGTTTTTAAACTTACCATTTAATCTTTTAAGTTAATCAGGACTTATAGTTATCAATTTCGTTTGATAAACAAACATATAAAAGTTTCAGAATCAAGTCAACAATCATAGTTTGTGTTTTCAACTACAAGAAATTACAAGTAAGTTTGACATTAGATTTTTTGTGGTATTCAGATGTGTAAATATTTTTTAATTAAATCATACAAAAAAACTGAATCGGAATTTTAAGCTTAATATGTAATTGACTGGTATTCAAGCTAAATAAGAACTCATCGTCAAATTCTTAATTTAGATTTTCAGCAATTATTTGCTTAGAATTATTTATATTTAAATCATCCCATGAACTAGAAAGTCTCGTAAAAACCAAAAAGGAACCAAATATTTTGCTATCAACTTTCTATCTTTTGTGACCGTCCCTAAGACCGATTACTGTTAAAATTGAAGCTTTTGAAAATAAGCACCTACTAATGATCACCATGCTGTTTTCAGAAATGAAATTCCTGCTGACTGTAGCTGCCCTCATCGCCGTGGCCGTCGCTGTGCCCACACAGCGCGGACTAGTGGCCCCCGGACCTGCTGGCCCCGCTCCTGCCCCTGAGGATTCCTTCGAGCCCATTGCAGTTGGACCCGCCATCATCGACTCCTTCGAGCCCATCGCAGTAGGACCCGCCATCATCGACTCCTTCGAACCCATCGCTATTGGACCCGCCATCGTCGAGGGTTTTGAACCTATCGCTGTTGGACCCGCTATCGTTGACTTCCCCGTCGCCGATGTCGTTCCTTCTCCCGTGACCGTCGTCGAAGGCACCCCCACCGAGGTTGCTACCGGCACTCCCCTGGTCCAGATCATCCTGAACATCAACCAGGCTGCCAGCCCCGTCTCAGTTGGACCCGCCGAAACCCCCGTTGAGATCCAGCCTGAGCCCGTCCACGTTGTGGAATCCGCCCCTGAGCCCGTCCAGGTTGTCGAGACTGCCCCTGAACCCGTCCAGGTTGTCGAGACCGCCCCTGAGCCCGTCCAGGTCGTCGAGGTCGCCCCTGAGCCCGTCCAGGTCGTCGAGGTCGCCCCCGTCCCCGCTGAGCCCGTCCAGATCGGAATCCCCGTCCTCCCCGAGGCCGCCGTCGTCCTCCCCGAGGAACTCAACTAAATAATTACACAACGCACCTCTGGTATAGAACTACTGAAATATTATGTAAATGAATGAAGAAATGTCATATAAATTTCAAATTATATTTTGCTAATGTTCATAAGAACTATATCATGTATACCAACTAATAACAGAATAAATATATCAGATCTGAATCAATTAATATGTTGTTTATCTCTGAGTTTGTGGTAAGCACCACAATTTCTTGAAAAAATCTCTCCTTTCCCATATATTGGAAAATTGAAGCATCGTAAAAACTTAGTATGACAAACGGGAAGTGCCCGATAGGGTTATAATTTTAAGGCGACCTTGCTTCGTACCAAATTTCAGGAATCTAGACCAACGGGAAATACCATATGAATTTTGAATCCTTTGAGGGGGCGAAAAGTACCTACATACACTATAGAGTTTCTATTAGTAGCTCTTGAATCTCATCATTCATTTTTACCATCAATACAGTCTACAAACTGCAAGGACGGGACAGTAACGTGTTTGGTCAAAAAGAAAATATCAGTGCATACATTTTCTTTGAACACGATCTCACACATCCATCCGTGTTTTTAATGCGTAATTATATATACCTACGAGTAGTAGTCGAAATCAGGATGAACTGTTATAAATTATCCTGATTTTTAAAACCTATTTTTTTTTTGTTAGCCTGTTCTGTCTCACTCCTGGGCAAAGGCCTCCCTCCACTCCTTCCATCCATGGGCAGGCCCGCGCTTTCTCTCGCCAGTTCGGGAGGAATCTAGGAGTCTAGCAAACCTAAAGCTTAGGCAAGTTTTAATGGCCAGTAAATGTAAAGTACGGTAGATGCTTTAAGATATCATAGGCGTCTCAAGCTTAAGGTGGGCTTTCCTCACTCTCGCCTATCGTCAACGTCGCACATGGTTTAAAAGCTTGTTGCATTATTTCACGCAATCCAAAGTGAGGTTGATGAAAAGTAATGCGAAAAAAGAGAGATAACATCTGAAAACTTTGGACATTCACCATTCATTCATTCATTTTTTGGACTTTGGAAATTTTTCGCAAAACTTGTTCTAAGAAATACTTACCCTTAAGGATTTATAAATTTAATTAAAAGTACTTTTTATATTATTAATATAGAAATACATTAAGAAGACTCAAAGTTCACGTAAAAAAGCAGATTTTCAGTGGTCTTTAATACATGTTTTAATTACTATTAAAGATTTTTTAATAATAAAATGATATCATTTAGAATCTCGAATAAATGCGCAAGACTTCTATAGAACTACTATTTAATATTTTTAAAATAGGAGTACATTATAGAGACTCAAAGTTCACGTAAAATAGCAGATTTTCAGAGGTCTTTACTGGATTACTCTTACACAAATTTATGGTTTTGATTTCTATAGAAGCCTAGATAATATGAACAAGATATCAGTGTAACCTAAATAGCTGAAGAAAGATGTGTAATAACATGATAATCACGTAAGAGCTTAATGCGTCCTTGGCGGTCAAAGGGTTATGTAACCTGTAATTTTATAGGTATATCGGTTAACATTGATAAATATAGACCAAAATCTGTAGGTACTACATTATACATAGACCAGCAGGACTTTTATATACAATCCCTAGGAATATTATCCTAGGATACATTACCGAGGTTAAGTATGTAATAAACAAAACAAATTTCGGCAAATTAAAATGGGTAACCTTCATTCTTTGAAGTAAAAACAGCAAGTTAACCCACAAAATTATTTTTAATGTTCTTTGGGACAAAGAAGCATCAAAACCACTTGTATGACACAAGTTGTTACGATGCGATGCTTCTTTTTTCCGTTTTGAGGGAAATGAGAGATTTAAAAAAAAAATTGTGATGCTTCACAATTTCTTTGACCACAAACTCAGAGATAAACAACATATTAATTGATTCAGATCTGATATATTTATTCTGTTATTAGTTGGTATACATGACATAGTTCTTATGAACATTAGCAAAATATAATTTGAAATTTATATGACATTTCTTCATTCATTTACATAATATTTCAGTAGTTCTATACCAGAGGTGCGTTGTGTAATTATTTAGTTGAGTTCCTCGGGGAGGACGACGGCGGCCTCGGGGAGGACGGGGACTCCGATCTGGACGGGCTCAGCGGGGACGGGGGCGACCTCGATGACCTGGACGGGCGTAGGAAGAACATCGACGACCTGGACGGGCTCAGGAGCGACCTCAACTACCTGCACGGGCTCAATGATGACGTGTCCGGGTCCGAGAATGGGGCTCTCAGGGGCAACCTCAACAACCTGGACGGGCTCAGGGGCGGTCTCGACAACCTGGACGGGTTCAGGGGCAGTCTCGACAACCTGGACGGGCTCAGGGGCGGAATCCACAACGTGGACGGGCTCAGGCTGGATCTCAACGGGGGTGACGGCGGGTCCAACGGAGACGGGGCTGCCGGCCTGGTTGATGTTCAGGATGATCTGGACCAGGGGAGTGCCGGTAGCAACCTCGGTGGGGGTGCCTTCGACGACGGTCACGGGAGAAGGAACGACATCGGCGACGGGGAAGTCAACGATAGCGGGTCCAACAGCGATGGGTTCAAAACCCTCGACGATGGCGGGTCCAATAGCGATGGGTTCGAAGGATTCGATGATGGCGGGTCCGACGGCAATGGGTTCGAAGGATTCCTCGGGGGCTGGGGCGGGGCCAGCAGGTCCAGGGGCCACTAGTCCGCGCTGTGTGGGCACAGCGACGGCCACGGCGATGAGGGCAGCTACAGTCAGCAGGAATTTCATTTCTGAAAACAGCATGGTGATCATTAGTAGGTGCTTATTTTCAAAAGCTTCAATTTTAACAGTAATCGGTATTTGTGACGGTCATAAAAGATAGAAAGTCGGTGACGACTTATTTGGTTTCATCAAATTATGTTTAAGCCTGAAAACCAGTCAAAAGTTAATAAATTTATAACTTGAAATTGACAATTCAGATTTAGATTTTTTTGTGATATATTTAAAAATTTAGTTTATCTGAATTCTGCAAAAAAATCTAATGTGAACTTACTTGTAATTTCTTGTAGTTGAAAACACAAACTATGATTGTTGACTTGATTCTAAACCTTTTATATGTTTGTTTATCAAACGAAATTGATAACTATAAATCCTGATTAACTTAAAAGATTAAATCGTAAGTTTAAAAACGTTGGTCTTGCCACATGTTTCTAATCACTTAGAGAGGATTTAGCATATGCTTAGTACAATCTAATATTAAATTAATTAAACTCTTCAATATCATCATCATCATTATCCTCAAGTGAACTAGGGTAAGGAGACCCTCATCATAGTTCATTTATTGCTGACCCAATTTCTCTTTTCCTTCTCTTCGCATATTTGCAGCAGTTTAGTTTTCAAGATATCCTACAAATAGAGACATGAATACCGATACTTGAATCATACCAGTCACCAATGATCTACCATGCAGTGACTATTGTTGTATAAAGATAAAGGTCGATTAGTTTGTGGCTCATTTTAAGATAATATCTTATCCTCTTTTATTGTTAGGTTCATCATCATTATTTTTGCCGAATGCAGTCGGACTGTCTTGAAGGATACCTTCTAGTTTTTTCTCTTCCGACGTTCTAGAGTCATGCGGCCACTTTCTGCCAGAAATTCCTTGCCATATTACTGTTTAGTTATTTGGCAAATTTATATAAAACAGTATAATTTATAAATTTAGTGCATCAAGTCGTACCTTTCGAACTGAAACATAGTTATTATAGAATGTTTGGTAATTGCAGATGATTATTATCTTTATCGCTCTTGACTCCATAGTATCCCTTCATAGTAGAACCTTCACTCCACCAGAGACAACCAGCCTTTAGACTAAACATTGAAGTATATGACGCAAGGAGGAGGGAGATTCTGTTAAGCCTGCGAGACAGTTTAAGCATTTAGCAATAAATTGTAATGGATCTAAATATGATTGCAAGCTCAATCTTCTCCTTCATAACGAGAATTTATGCATATGACTAACTCAAGCGTGGTTTGTATGTTCTACGTGCAGATACTATATCGACGGATAAGGTATCTTTGACAAGATTGTTTTATCTAGAAAGGTACTTTTCTTTTTGAAACTGCTTCAAAGCTTAGAAACGCGAGCTGTAAAGGTATAGAACACACGCCCATGCTATAAAGTCTGGCAATAATTTGGAGATACTATTATCCAAAATTAGGAGGCTACTAGCCGGTGGCTTCACCAGCATGAAAGGAGAAAATAGTCCTAAGGGAAGATACTTCCCGTATAAAAAATCCTATGTGTTATTTCAATATTGTCAGACTCTTACTGACTAAACAACCTATCCCATTCCTACGTATATATGTATACGTAGGCAACTGCCTGGCTCTGGTATATATGTATACCAGGGCCAGGGCCTTCCTTTCAGACACGAACCCTTGGCCCCAGTTGGCTTCGACCTTTCTGAAGGGTCCCTACGGCTTGCGGACAACTCCTTGAGGCGCGCAGGAACAGGGGAACAGTGTGCGTATTCGATGTCTGGGCTTGGTCCGGATATGGAAGAAAAGAGAGTTAGTGATGGCGAGACGACCGAGAGAATAGGATGAAAGAAAAAACGTGTTGCGTCAACCCCAAGTAACATAGGACATGCAGATTGGGTAGAATCAGATGATGATGATGTCAATATGCCTAATCAGCATGAACCTAAACATAATCAATTTGATCGCGCAGATCATAAATAAAACGTATAGCTATCGGCGTAAGCGCCAACCGGAAAAGTTTTTAATTCGCATGCTATATTTTACCGTCTGATTGCGATTGATATTACACCTCGTGTCGATAGTGAACCAATGTATGCACGTGTACTTTCGTAGCTTTGGAAATTAATTATCTTCTAAATCGTGTCTTAGTGTTTTGATGTATTGCATTCACGTTGCATTAGTAAGCTTTCCTTTTTACGTATTTCATTATGAACACATGGGGATAAGACATTTCAATTTAGACATAATGATTGCACTTACGCATGCTTCTCATCATTGTGGACTCCATTATAGGACTGATGAAAGACTACATTCTGACATTTTAAAAACGATAACGGTAATTTTGTTGTATATTCATAATTTGTTCAATTTCCAAGCGAACAGTTAGCGATTGATTTCGCGCCATCGCATCGCGTAGATTATAAAAACGTTCTACTTATTTATAGGAAATTAATCCAAGAACGTAAAGAAGAAGTGCAAGAACCTTTAGTCTGTAAATATCGAAAATAAGGTCTGAAAGGGCCGACAAAATAGGCAATAGCTAGTTTTAAGACACTTTGATCTCCATTGTTTATTAATTTGATATTCTCATTCTCTTAGATACACTTGATTTCCCATAACTTTATCTTTATAGTCATTTACATTTTGTCACATACAGCGACAAAAAATTATGTATCGGTTCTCAAAATACAGGCTTCGCCGAGTTTGGGGACCCCGTTTATTTTACGAAATGATATTAAGGTACGATAATTTTTAAGGCAATTCTTGTTACAAAGGTTCAATAAATTTATTAGTATTATAAAACGCTGGAGATTTATTGATTATATATTAATATAAAAAAAGTTACGGTTTGTACCCTTTACTTTGTTCTTCTACATACAGGCTGTTTGAAAATTCTATACTTCTAACATTTTTCTCTTATATTATAGATTACTTTTTCAACAAATGTTGTTTTAACATTGACCATCAGTGACTCCGTTAAGTCACATGCTTGCTTACTATCCAATCCTCTTCAATGCTGAGGGTTGTGGCCATCTGACCCTGCATCATCACTTATGATGTTCCTCTAACTATTCCAGTTTCTGGCGGAGTAAAGGGCCTACTGTCCAATATCCATATGGAAATAGATAGATTATTGGGTGTAAGGATACCCTTACATATTATGAAACAGTCTCCCATCACGTCTGTCTTCTTATCCGTTCCAGATTAACTCAAAAACAACTACTATCAACCGGTTTTCACCTAGAGTTTGCATATATAGTACCAGTTCGGCATTCATTTACACAGATAATTTTTGTTTTGTTTTTTTTTTTCTTTTCTATATAAGTCCATCTTACATACCTATATAAGTCTTATCATTACATAATAGACGGTGAGATGACTCCTGTAACACACTTTTGCTAGCACAGGGCTAGCACACATTGATGAATTAACTTATATCTCGCCAATTGTATCATAAATAAGAGTCTAACCCTTGCGGTTAGACTAGTAATGAGTTCTCCTCGTTTTGACGTGTCTTTTGGAATAACGAGAGTTGATTAGCCAACTTAATATGCATTCACTTAATGAAGAATATAATGTCAAGCCAAGGGCCGATAGGGCTCCACTACGATCAAATAACAATTTTGGATGACATCTCCACGTAATTATATGCGCTTAATTTCTTATAGAACGCGAGTTACGTTCGCCTTCAAAGTGACAATTTATTTGTTTCTTTGAGAAAACAAACAATTACACAAAGTTTTTTAATTAATAAAACCTTAGTATTTAATGTTAGTGGTTTATGTGTAACTCACAACGTTGTCCTCTTGTTATCTATTAAATATTTTTATAAGAACTAAGTAGGCATGCGAGTGAATTTACATTACCTTATAAAATTTTTAACATTACAGCTAACAAATTTTATATTTTCTCGAAATTTGTTAGGTATCATCGGTGTTTCGCATCGCGGGAGCCTCACTAGCCAACGAAAATGCAACATGATCATCCACGACCAGTATGTCAAGAGTGAACGACTAAAGAGGAGGATCGGTGTTTAAAAATGTAGGAAAATAACATTACCTATGACTTCTCCGTAAGCAAACCAGTGAGACGTAAAATAGCCAAATTTGCTCTACGCGCTAGTGGTGACGCAGACTATTTCAAAGCTTAATAAGCTTTGAATGTAGAAAGACTGTTCTGCAATTTTAAACACAACTATACTCTATCCGGAATCTAATCCCGGACGCTGCGGTTTAACGGCGGATGCTTCGGCAAGCTGGCTGACTGACGATCATGGTTTTGCAAAGGATTTTCCTTGTCAATATTCGCTGGTAGATAAAGGAATCCTTCTTTATATTCTTCTCTGTTTTCTACTGACTTAGGATAACTGTGAAACAGAGACAATCCAGTGGGTTAGGTCTAACTTTGAGAAAGAGGTCAATCGTCGAATTTGACGCACCTGGCCAGCGTTCTGGAAGCTGCACGGTATCTTCTTGTCCAACATACCACAGTGTCTCAAAACGAATGTCTATGTGTGTTGCCGGTGATAAGACATGATTCTGAAACATAGTCGCTTCATCAGAAAACTTACAGTCACTCAAAAGGCAGTGGAAAGGGCTATGCTCGGAGTTTCCTTGCGTGATCGTATCAGGAATGAAGACATTTACAGGAGAACCAGGATTACCGATATAGCCCGTAGAATCGCCAGATCGAAGTGGCAGTGGGCAGAGTATTGATCGTAGAACGGGTGGTTGATGGGGCCGAAAGAGTGGCGACCGTGCACGGGGAAACGCAGTGTGGCCTCCCAAAAGGGTGACCTGGTGAGTCTCGTGGGATTCGAGACGCCCAAAACCGTTTGTTGTGACGACACTTGGGAGAGGGCTATGTCCAACAGTTCCTTCCTTCTGCTGAAATGATGATGCTTTAAGTATAAGTTACATATAGATTAAGTAGTTATTTTTTATTTTAATTTGTCCTGTGCGTGTCAAAATAAATGTTTTTCTTTCTTTCTTTATGCTGATGATGATGACATGATGGTAGGAAAATCGAAATAGGATAATCTATTCATCAAGTAGGTATTTTGGTTACTATAACTACTATATCGGTTTATAATCAAAATTCTACTTTAAAACGTGATCTAAAATACCATACCATACCATAAAACGTGTATGTTTTTAACAGCAAAACGTTTTATGGTTTTATTACAAGATGTTAAAAATTATCATCAAACTTGATAAAAAATTAGTATAAATGTCGTGAATTATATTCAAAAATTAATAGATACTTTGTATCTCGCAGCTATAAACAAGCAGCATAAGTAAGTACCTGGATTATTGTTTTTAGTAGTTGCAGCCTATTTTTTAGTAGAGGCAGATTATTTTTTAGTAGAGGCGATTATTTTTTAAAGCAGCAGAATAATTTCAAACTAATTATATTGCACATAGTTTCTTGTCATTTATGGCCTTTTTTTAACTATACAAGATTGAAATTCAAAGATTAACTTTTAAAGACATGATCTATCAGAAACTCAGTACAGTACCGTTGTTGAACTTAATCAGTTCTTTTTTTACTTGTCTAACCACAAAAATCTAAAATCATCTCTAAGGTTTCTTATAACGGAATTCTTTGAACAGAGTTTTCGATAATGGACATCTACTTTTATCTTAGGACAAGTTACTAAAATTACAAAAAATTGTAATTTGTTCTAATATGCGCGATTTTTTTTCCAGAAATGAAATTCCTGCTGTCTGTTGCTGCCGTCATCGCTGTGGCCGTCGCTGGTCCCACCCAGCGACTGGTGGCTGTTGGTGCTGGCCCCACCTTCGCCCCTGAGCCCATCTCCGTCGGACCTGCCATCATCGACTCCTTCGAACCCATCGCTATCGGACCCGCCATCATAAACCCCATTGAGGGTATCGCTGTCGGTCCCGCTATCGTTGATGGTTTCGAGCCCATCTCTGTTGGACCCGCTATCGTTGACTTCCCCCTCCCCGATGGTGGTGCTGTCGCTGAGGTAGCTCCCATCGTTCCCTCTCCCGTGACTGTTGTTGAAGGCGTCCCCACAGAGGTTGCTACCGGCACTCCCCTGGTCCAGATCATCCTGAACATCAACCAGGCCGCCAGCCCCGTCTCCGTTGGACCCGCCGTCACCCCCGTTGAGATCCAGCCTGAGCCCGTCCACGTTGTGGACTCCGCCCCTGAGCCCGTGCAGGTGGTCGAGATCGCTCCTGAGCCTGTCCAGGTTGTTGAGGTTGCCCCTGAGAGCCCCATCATCGACGGACCCATTCTCGGACCCGGACACGTCATCATTGAGCCCGTGCAGGTGGTTGAGGTCGCTCCTGAGCCCGTCCAGGTCGTCGATGTCCTCCCTACACCCGTCCAGGTCGTCGAGGTCGCCCCCGTCCCCGCTGAGCCCGTCCAGATCGGAGTCCCCGTCCTGCCCGAGGCCGCCGTCGTCCTCCCCGAGGAACTCAACTAAGCGTCTAACATCGCGGAGAAGCCACTGCGCATGACAATGTAACATCTAACATTGTTTGAACTTAATTTGATTTATTGGACTTTCTACCAACACCTTGAAACGCTTGTATGTCCAAATTATTGAAAATACATTAAAAGATCTAAAATGTAAATATTTTGTTTTGTTTCTTTCCTTCTAATTATAACAAAATAGTATAATTTAGTGACCCAAATAAAGCATAAAACACTATGTTCAGCAATATATGCAGATGCAGCAGCGATGTGATATCACTTTCTAATAATTAACTTTTATCAAATATGGGGGAGGTCTATGTCCAACAGTGGACGTCTTTCGGCTGAAATGATGATGATGATAGAATCGTTCGAGGACCATTTAAAAAATTCGAAAAGAATATTGGTCAAATTTTGGATCACTTTTGTGCAAAGCGTTTGACTTTATTAACCTGAAGGCTGCTTTTCCACCAGAGATGTACGAGGATGCGTGGTGTGGGATGTGTTTATAAAGAACCAATAACCCATTAACACATCTTAAAACAAGAACAACTACTACTACTTAAGAGAAACTACACACGCCATAAAGGCACAGGAATAGCTTTTTACCGACTTCTCAAAAAGGAGGAGTTACTATGTTCGGATGTTTGTATTTTTATGTTTTTTTTTTCTTTGTATGTTTGTTCATCGAATACTCCACCAATCACCGACGGATTTTAAAAATTATTTTTTTGTTCGAAAATAAGATCTGATGATGGAATCGTAGAGATGTCGAGGGCAACCCTCAAATTTTTTAAGCTCACTTTTTTTTTTCGCATATTTTATGAAGTATCTTGTTTATTTACGTATGGTTGTCACTATATCAGGTAGCTGGGTTGATGATGGAAGGTACAACTCCTTAACAGTAAGAAGTTACTCGAACAGGCAAGGACTGTTTTAGTAAATTATTTTGATGTTTGATAGGGTATTTGCCACTTTTGTCTCAAGATCATCAAATTAAGACCTGATGCAGCAGTTAGGATAGTCTGCAGAGTACCTAACTCCTTGAAAACTAACAGCAGATATATCGTGTTTAGGCTCATTGAAAAGGGCTCGATGTGTACCGTTAATGAGGAACACCAAATTACATAGAGACCTAATGCTGAAGCCAGGAGTATCATAAAAAGTATAAATCTTGAAATTACAGCACCTTAGTCGTTTTTGGGCTCATTTTATTTTAAACACTCTGGTTATAAGTGTATTACAACTGAAAAGAGTGAAATAAAAAACTTTTTACATAAAAATATACCGACTTCACTAAAAAAACACTGAAAATTTGAAAATATTTTCAGTGTTTTTTCAATTTCGGAACTCGGTGTTTCTCGGTATTATTTGTTTCTTATTAAACACCGACTTTTTTTTATTAAATGCTTTGTTAGCTAGTCATTTAAAACAACCAAGGGCGCATTAAACTGTACTGATTTAATTTTTGTAGATCGTTCGGATATACAAGTAAACTACAAAAAAAAGCAACGATAAAGCTACGTAATAGCTGTGCTATCTGTGTGACGTTATAGAATGCGTCTAGAGAGAAATTTCAATTTATTTCAAATCTTCTTCTTCTTCTCTTCAAAACTCGAATTCGACAAAAGGCACAGTATATCTTTTAATAATAGTATTATTAGAATTATCCAGCAGTAGATTGTTTCCATCAAATTGGGAGGAGAAAATCACTCCGATGTTAATAGAGTAAGAAGCGTGAAAATCAATAGTTCGTTTGCGATTAAGCTTTTGAACTTTTCACACCCCATAAGGGGATAAATCGGGGTTCTAAAATTTGTTTGGGGGAACCTGCTTTTATGCGGGCGAATCCGCTGGCAGAAGCTGGTAATATAAGAAAGCAGAAGAGTTTTTGATTATTTAAACGCGCTAACGTTTGGTACTTGGTAGTATGCGTTGAATTGGAAAAATCTCGTATATATTTTATGTCTGGGATAGCTAGATTTATGACAACCACCTTGTATAACTTCATGCTACGATCACTGGAAGCGAAGCAGTAACTAAAGACGCTAGACAGCTAGTGAACTTTGTGCGTGGTCACTATCAGTCAGTCACTGGAACTAGTGATACGTCTTTACCAGCAGAGCCATCGTTTTTTTTCCTGATGACTCTGAGACAAGGTGGTCACAGTCTGAAGCTATATCAATTCTTTTAATCAAAACTAGTGTTTTCGAAATCGGTCGAGGCGCCTTCGAGTAATGCTGATATATTTATTTCAGCTGAAAGTCATTCACTGTTGGCTTCCCCAAGTGCCACCACAACAACCTTGACTTCCTACTTGGATTCCCATGACACCCACTACATCATCGTTCCATCTTATGGAAAGTCTTTCAACGCTATGTCTTCCGATACGTGATCGCCACTCTAGAACCTTTCGTCCCTAACAACTTCTGTTCTGCGAGCCCTGTGTGAATGTCTCCTGCCCACTGCCACATAAGTTTGGTGAATCTTTGAACTATGTGTTTAACCTTAGTTCTCTTGAGGAGAAAGTCTACGACCAGTGCGCGTTGTCAGCGATAACATGCATGACTTTTTTTTTTTTTTTTATATATTTTACCGCAGACATGGTGGTCCGCGCACTTTTCTATAGTATGCACAATAATTGCTTATATACTTTTTTTGTTTACAATTTATGGGATTCGTCATGCCCTCATCACACTTATAACTAAACTTAAAAACTACGCGAGTCCACCTCAGACTCTTTTCTTGCTTATTACTATGTTATTACAAAATAAATTTATAAGATATAATGAATATAATAAAAATCATACAATAATTACTTTTTTTATTTCTATTATTCATACTTAATGCTAATAATTTATGCTAAGTAGTGGGGGTTTTTTGGTTTTTAGGGATAAAGGGTTGGTAGGTAAAGGGGGTTTTGATTATGCATGACTTTGTATACCTACTATCTTTACTTCGTTGTCGGGGTTATCATCAAGATCAAGACCAAGACCTCGACACCGACAACACCAATATTGTTAGAAAATAGAAGTAAAAAAATATCAGTAGTTAAAATAGTATATTTTAGTCTTTCACAGGGTGTTTTGTATTAGCAGAAGATTGTCATCACAATTATTGAAGTGGTTTTCTGTATGATAAAAGTTACATCTTTTAGTTGAGTTCCTCGGGGAGGACGACGGCAGCTTCAGGGAGGACGGGGACGCCAATCTGGATAGGCTCAGCGGGAGCGGGGGCGACCTCGACGACTTGGACGGGCTCAGGGATAACGATGGGGTTTACGGCAATAGGAGGGCTGATGGGGGAAGGCTCGGGGACCACGGGGTTGACAACGATGGGGTTCACGGCAATAGGAGGGCTGATGGGGGATGGCACAGGCTCGGGAACCACGGGGTTGATAACGATGGGGTTCACACCAATAGGAGGGCTGATGGGAGAGGGCACGGGCTCAGGGGTGATAGCGGGTCCAACAGAGATAGGGCTGGAGTCAGAAGCAGCCTGGTTGATGTTCAGGATGATCTGTACCAGGGGAGTGCTAGTAGGGGGGGCAACTACTGGAGGCTCGAAACTGTCGATGATGGCGGGTCCAACAGCAATAGGCTCGAAACCATCGATGACAGCAGGTCCAACAGCGATAGGCTCGAAACCGTCAATGACAGCAGGACCAACTGCGATGGGTTCGAAGGAGTCGATGATGGCGGGTCCGACAGCAATGGGTTCGAAGGATTCCTCAGGGGCAGGGGCGGGACCAGCAGGTCCGGGGGCCACTAGTCCGCGCTGTGTGGGCACAGCGACGGCCACGGCGATGAGGGCAGCTACAGTCAGTAGGAATTTCATTTCTAGCAAAAGAAACATAACATAACATTATCAAGAGAAGGTAAAAATAGATTAATCAAATATTGAACTTAAAATCACACTTACTTGTTAATGGTGGATCCACAAGATACAAAGTACCTATGTTCTTCGATTAGAATTCACGCCTTTTTATATGAAATTGCTATCAAATCAAAATGCTCCTATTTTTAATTGCGTTAATCTTTAAAACTAATAATTTACGGCAGAACTTACTGCTAGATAATTAGTGTCATGGCAGTTCTTGATTATTAAACTAATTTATGGCTTTCAAATTATCGGTCATAGTTTGTGAATTGATAACATTGAAAATAGTTAAAACCACTAGCACTATTGATTTTAATTCTTGTGAAAATGCTGATGTCATTTAGGCATTAGAAGGGAACGTGCTTGACGAAGGCTCTGTGGCCTGGTGGCGAAAAACTGAAACATTAACCCGAATAGAATTTTCTTGAATTTTATTTTGACATTTTATGTTTAGGTAAGTATATTAATCGTATTTGACATCTAATGTGTGGTTTTAGGAGGAAAAAATTACCAAAATTATGAATAAAATGCATACATTCCAATTCCTTTAAGTAGGTACATCAAAGAAAAACGATCACAAAACATTCAGTGTAAAACTGTATTACTTTCCGACTCGCCTTGGTTATGTGAAAGATGACATAATTGGATAAATGGAGTAATGAAACATGTAACGTGTACAAGTTGAGTTCTAAATAAAGTATTTAAAAATATCTTAATGATTTATTGTTGTGCTTTGAGTATTTCATTCTGAGGGGTAAACCCTGTCGTACAACCAACTCTCTCTCCTTCGTACTCCGCGTCACACTTCCAGCCGCTATGATGGCTCCTTTTCTGTTACTGCAGTGCGTCTTTGGAACTCTCTCCCACATTCCCTTCGTTACAGCCCATCTCTGGAGGTCTTCAAGAGGAAAGTTAAAGAGCGCTTCCTTTCACAATTGACATAATATATTGTATTTACCAGTATGTACGTATATTTTTATATATTTGACTTATTTATGTAGGTTTATATAGTAATATGTATATAGGTTTATATTGTGCACTTGATTCTACCCTAGATCGTTTTCTTTCTGTTATTCAAAGGTTTGCTGGCAGAAAACTCATTGTTGAGTTAAGCTCGCCTTTGTACATGAATTTACTAAATACTGTGTAGGTACTATTACATGTTTTTGTGTACAATAAAGAATAAAGAAAAGAATAAAGAAAATAAGTTGTAATGTTTTAATATAAACTCTATTATTATAAATATTTTCTCAAACAATTTCATTTCAGCAAACGTCCATATAAGCTAGCTAGCTCCTATCTAAACATACCACAATGTTTACTTTATTGGAAAAAAAATATCAAGAAAATACAGAAATTCGAAAGACGTCAATGTCGAATGCAACAAGTCGAGATGGAGAGTCCGTTCTGCAATCTATGCAGATGCAGCAGCCACGTGATACTATGACTTTCTAATAATAAACTTAAAATATTCGGGTATTCTATCAAATCGTTCAGGGATCATTTACAATTATAGACAACTAAAGTCGCATATAACTGCACTGATTTATTTTTTGTAGGTGGTTCGGATATACAAGTAAACTAAGCATGCTGCTATGAAGTCCTAGTATTCTGTTAATTCCCTGCCCTGGAGTAGTATTGGGAGGACACTTCGGTACCACCGGGTGCCCGACTACCTCTGTCGTATTATCGAGTCCTATCTGTCCAACAAATTCATTATTTACACTCTCTGGTGAGTGGGGAAACGGTGAAAGATATCGGGTAGCGTTCCGCAGGGATCGCGGATCGGTACTAGGTCCCCCTCGTGGAACTTTGGGTACGACTACGTGCTGCGGGGCGACAGGTTCGGCGTTGTCTGCTCTGTATACGACACGTTGGTCCTGGCGCAGCGAGAATCGTATCAGGTGGCGGTCGAATTAGCGAGGTTGCTATAGCCGTTGGCAGTATCCAGCACTTGGGACTCGAGGTGTTGACTTAAGTCGCCTTCCGACCATCCAGTAACCGTTCGGACCAGGATCAAGTCGTCGACGGCGCGTGTCATTCCATGCGCGCCTCAAGGAGTTTTCAGCAAACCGTAAAGGCTCAGATGGATCGATGTCTGGGAATGTGAAAACGACTCCCGGGGCCCTGGAACTAAGGCAAACACTGAACAGGAGTGGTTTTTTTTTTTCAGTAAAAGTATGATCGTACCTCCCACCTCACCCAAGGACGCTGAGATGTCATTGGATTATTTTGACCCACCTAAAAAAAGAATCTATGAAATACCTGTGCTAACTATGCGATATTATTGAATAAGCAAGCTAAAACCTGAAAATTTCATCATGTGTTAAAAGACGTCTCATTCCACTTTTGTATTAACCCTGGAATCATTACGGTTAGAATTCAATATGGCGGCCATGACAAAAGATACAATATCCACTCGGTGCATCAAGCTAAAAGGCAGGAGTTGGTTGGCCGAAAGAGGAAAAGAGAGAGTTCAAGTTCGCTCGCGATGAAGCTTTCAATTATTATGAACGCCCTCCGCCCCATCTATATTTTAGGTTTTGAAGCACAGGTTGGCACATCAGATCCGGGGATACCACAACCCAACAGGTTATCCTAGTTCAAGGGTTGAGACCACATTGACCAAATAAAAAATAAAATACATAAAAATACTTATTTTGAGTGAGCGACGGATTACCTATACCGAATGTCTACCGAACGTTCAGGCGTTATCTCTGAACGTCACCTGTTTATCAAACATTGAATTGGATAAAACAATAAGCTCTTCAACCCTTCACGTTGTCGAACTAATTACTCACTTACGGCTCTACGTTACTGAGCGTTACGTCATACGCCTCAATTACTCTCTTTTCTAGAGATAGCCAGTGTTTCTGGTTTTGTTTTTTAATCAACATCGACTTCGGTTGTCAGGAATGGCCCTGTGATTCTCCTCGCTCAAGTTCTGGCTAGCTATAACTTCTAAATACTATAGTCAACGTCACGCCGTTAACACAGGCCAGGGTTTTCTACTCGTAAGCTGCAAACTTTGTTTTACGCTGTTGGTATTCCGAAAAATCTATCTGCTATTGCAATAGTGTCAGAATGATCTATAATTGATATCATAATTGGTTGATTTTGACATGTTTGGTAATCTACCAATATAAGGGCGTCATTATGACTTTCAAGTTATCAACCACTGCCATTCCGTTGAAAGAAATGGCATAAGTGGTAATCTCGTACGTAATGACAATAAATGTCAGATATTCATTTGCCAATATGTACGAGATTACTAAAAAATTAAAACTGATTAATGATGCCATTATATTATAAGATTACCAAACTGACGAGTGAGTAAACTCCTAGTATAGCCCTTTCGTTTGTTCTTTAGGTGACTCTGTCTTCTAATGAAGCCCATTAAGAGACCACGTTTCGGAGCTATGTGTCATCGCTGGCAACACGTACTGGTCGTAGATTTTTATGTTAAGCTTTCTGAACGCTGCTCAATCGAATCAGATTTGATGATTGACCTCTTTCTCGAAGTTATACATAGCTGTCACCCCGAACTCGACAACATTAATATTATTAGAAAATAGATAAAGTAAAACAAATATTGGTTATTAAAGTTGTATATTTTTGTCTTTCAAAGGGTGTTCTGTATAGTGTTACATATTCGTAGCAGAATGTTAACAAAATTATTCACAGGATTCTTCTTATGCTAAAAATTACATCTAGTATTTATCTTTTAGTTGAGTTCCTCGGGGAGGACAACGGCAGCTTCAGGAAGGACGGGGACACCGATCTGGACGGGCTCAGCGGGAGCGGGGGCGACCTCGACGACCTGGACGGGCTCAGGGATAACGATGGGATTCACAGCAATAGGAGGGCTGATGGGAGAAGGCACGGGTTCGGGGACCACAGGGTTGACAACGATGGGGTTCACGGCAATAGGAGGGCTGATGGGAGAGGGCACGGGCTCAGGGATGATAGCGGGTCCAACAGAGATAGGGCTGGATTCAGCGGCGGCCTGGTTGATGTTCAGGATGATTTGTACCAGAGGAGTGCTAGTAGGGGGGGCAACCACTGGGGGTTCGAAACTGTCGATGATGGCGGGTCCAACAGCAATAGGCTCGAAACCATCGATGACAGCGGGTCCAACTGCGATGGGTTCGAAGGAGTCGATGACGGCGGGTCCAACTGCGATGGGCTCGAAGGAGTCAATGATGGCGGGTCCAACTGCGATGGGCTCGAAGGATTCCTCAGGGGCAGGGGCGGGACCAGCAGGTCCGGGGGCCACTAGTCCGCGCTGTGTGGGCACAGCGACGGCCACGGCGATGAGGGCAGCTACAGTCAGCAGGAATTTCATTTCTAGCAACAAAACATAACTTTAGTAAATGGATAGGCACACAAAAACCGGCTCAAAGATCGTCATCAAACAAAAAGAAAGTAAAAATAGATGAATCATATTTGAAACTTCAAATGAAACCTCACTTACTTGTTAATGGTAGACTTGCAAAATACAAAGTATGGTCTTCGATTAAAATTCATGCCTTTTTATATGAAATTGCTATCAAATCAAAATACTCCTATTTTTAATTACGTTAATCTTTAAAAATAAGTAATTTACGGCTGAACATACTACAAGATAATTAGTCACACGGAAGTTCTTGATTATTGAACTAATTTATGACTGCTTTCAAAATTATCGGTCATACTCATAGCTTATGAGTTGATAACATTGAAAATAGTTAAGGCCACTAGCACTGTTGATTTCAATTCTTGTGAAAATACTGACGTTATTTAGACTATACTAGTATAAACCCAACTGTAAACAACAACTACAACAACAAACAACAACTGTATTAACCTAACTGTACAGTGGTTCACTTACATTTCGGCATTGGAAAAGTCGGTAGCCCATATTCAAGTTCTCCAATGACTTTGCTCGTATTCGGGAATCCGATGCATTAATCATACTGTTCATCGGACTGCGACCTAGTCTGCCATTTTCATAAATTCGTCATTCCAACACGATCCTACTATCGTTTTGCTAAATTTTCATAATAGGTTGATTTTAATGACCGATCATTGGTCGTTCAGTAGTCTCGTAATAGAATTCTGGTACAAGCCATCTTGTAATTAATTAAAAGCAATGACTGCAAAATGACGTTCTAATACATAATACTTATCAAATATCTAGAGCTGCTTGTAGAGTAGAACATAGGTCAATGTATGGTCATTTTGTACAAGAAAATAACAACCACGGGAGCGACGGCGAAGCTGGGTCTAATGTGTTAAAAAAACTTTTTACAAAAAAAAAACCGCCTTCAAAAAAAGCCAAACAATAAAAGTTCCTACACTAAAAAGTTGAAAATAAAAATTTGAATTGCTGTAAAGAAACTTAATTTATAGGTAAACTTATTCGACATTAATATTTTGCAAATATTCAAAATTTATTACTTCTTTTTGGAGTCGGTGCCAGCATATTTATTGTTGAAACTTAATGTTAGGTAGCTTTTTAATATCCGGTGCCATTTTTCATACATAATGCTTAAACATTTTCAATGTACTTAAAATGTGGCAGGTTTTTGTAAGTAGGTATATATTATTTATTTAAAAAAAAATGTGCAAATCGGATGATTTTTTTAGAGAAGTCTAACATGTATTCGTCTTAATTAAGTATTATATATTTGAGTATGCAAATAGGTACTAAGTAGTTTTATAGTTATGTTAGGGGTATTTTTTCAAGGGATTGTTGCCCATTCGTAATTCCTTGCCTTGGCTGGCACCGACTCCAAAAAGAAGTAATAAATTTTGAATATTTGCAAAATATTAATGTCAAATAAGTTTACCTATAAATTAAGTTTCTTTACAGCAATTCAAATTTTTATTTTCAACTTTTTAGTGTAGGAACTTTTATTGTTTGGCTTTTTTTGAAGGCGGTTTTTTTTTTGTAAAAAGTTTTTTTTATTTGTAGCCGTTTAGTGTTTTTTATTATAATGTGTTATGGCAACGAAGTCAATATCGTTCCTACATTTCTTTTGAAAAAGTTACCAATGTCATATAAGTAGGAATACATATTATAGGTACATTGTTACAGTGTAATCGTTTTGATCTCGTGGAGAGATGATATGATGCATGAAATACTTATGATTCATCTCATGAGTACATCTCATGACAGCTCTCATCATCATCATCATTTCAGCCAGAAAACGTCCACTGTTGGACATAGGCCTCCCCCAAGCGTCGTCACAACGACCGATTCTGTGCGACTCGCATCCATCGCGTTCCCGTGATTCTCACCAGGACGTCGGTCCACCTTGTGGGAGGCCTTCCAAAGCTGCGTCTTTTGGTGCGCGGTCGCCACTCTAGAACCTTTCGGCCCCATCGGCCATCTGTTCTACGAGCAATGTGCCCTGCCCACTGCCACTTAAGTTTGGCGATTCTTCGGGCTATGTCGGTGACCCTGGTTCTCCTGCGCATTTTTTCATTTCTGATTCGAACACGCAAGGAAACTCCGAGCATAGCCCTTTCCATTGCCCTTGACAGCATTGCCCATGACAGCTCTAATAAGCTCAAATAATGCTAGGATACATTATTTTATTTTGAAGTTCCCATGCCGACCTTCCACCTTCCAGCTTCATCATCACATCAGTTCAATAGTACCTTACAGCTAAAGTGCATCTTATGACAATTCTAACAAGCCCAAACACGGCTAGGATATATTAATTAGTTACGCAGTTCCAGTGCCTACCTTTCAGCTCCATCATCATCATCAGATCAGTTCGATGATAACATTTTCAACATAATTATTTAAGATCATTGGTTTATAGTGCATTTTCATAGTTGCTTAACTACCTTGATTGTGATATCCATGCGATTGTCAAGTTTCGTTAGCCATTTCTGATCTTCTTCACCAGTTCCACCTCATCAAATGTTACTTTTTGACTGTAAATGCTTGAGTTCTCGATGAAAATATAAAAAAAACTATATAGTTGCCTATAATATTTGAGGAGTTCCCTCGATTTCTCATGGATCTCATCATCACAACTCGATTTTGAAAAAAATGGGACCAATCTGGAAGTATATCCTTTCAAGTACAAAAAAAATTTTGCAAATCCATCCATAAACAACGGAGTTCTGAGGTAACAAACATAAAAAAAAAAATAAAAAAAAAAAAAATACAATCGAATTGAGAACCACCTCCTTTTTTTTGAAGTCGGTTAAAAATACAATATATTATTGGTAAACATTCATCACAACAGTGAATGTGAATGTCTAATGCCTGGCATACTAGTTTCTTGATAATTAATTTATTCATAAATAATAAAATACAAATACATAAATACATTGCTATACCATCAGGTGAGATAGTGGTCAAACGTGAGTAATAAAATAAATACTGTAAAGTTAAACTGTGTAAAAGATTGGTCCTAAAACTGAACCCTGAGGAATTCCAGCAATGTTAGCTGTGTAAGCAAAATAAAGACTTTATTTTCACAATTTTAACTTAGTAAGCCTTTAGAAAACATTTGATTCAGTAGAAAGCAAGACTGATGACGGAGTTTAATATTAAAATTTTGGAGCAGGCCCTTATGCTAAACCTTATCGAAAGCCTGCTATATGACGAAAATTGCCGAGGAACTATGTAATTACAGGCTTTAATTTAACTTGTGGTGTTGTTTGTTTTGTTTAGGTCAACAAACGAATTAAAATTAAAAGGTTCACTCTGAGGACATCATCTGTATTGAGTTTTCTTGCAATTTTAAACAGCGGTTTAGCAATTTTGAATTCTGTATATGAATTTAGTGAAATTTTCCACAGCGAATAGAACATAACGATTGTTTGTATGTAAAACTTCTCATAGTTTCAATTTTAATATTATAAATGTGTTATTACAAGCCGTTTTTCTGCATGTGAAGTTAACCTATATATAATTCATTGGTGTACGTATGTCGTTGTAAATTTTCCGTAGTAATTAAGCCGAAAATGTTTATACTGTAAATAATTGTTGTTTAACCTAAATAAAAAAGTAAAAATATTTGGCTTATGCAGGAGCTGTCAATAACCTTACTGATTCTTCTTTAGTTTTGGTTATTTTGGATTTTGGGCCGTTCGGTTAAATATTCTTGTAGTCAAGGAAAGCGATTTCTCTTCACTGCCAGATATTATGAAGCCTGTATTTACATGGCTGCAGTTTTTAAGTAGGTGATTAATAAATCATTTGTGATTATCAAAAATGTTGACCCACTGGTAGCCTTAAAATAACAGACTAACATAATATAAAGTGATTTATATGATAACATTTTGTTACTAAATGCAAGACTAGGATCTATGTTAGTAATACTACTTTTAATTTACTGGTATAAAGAAAAAAAAAACATTCAATTGTAATCAATGATTTGTGTATAAATTCAGAGTTTAACCCAACACTTACAGAGAGTCAATGCGTTATCTTTATTAAATAATAATAATATAAGCACAACAACAAATAATATCACTGAACTATAATATAACATTGCAAGAACTATAAAAATAAAGAAAATGACGCTATCGATCATAAATAAATTTAATATAATTAATTATATTATCATCAGCAAAATAATGTATATTTATTAAAGAACAAACACACATTTGAATAGAACATGTCCACATTCGGCTGCTGACCATTGCGCTGTTTGAAGATTTCTGCACCTGCAGCAATCGCCCACTCTGATCAGAAGACGGAACCGCACAAGAGCTCTTCACTTCTTTTTCTTCTTCTCACTTATAACGAGCTCAGTTATACCACTCAGTAATCAGTCAAATTTTAAATATTCAAAGCATTTAATTTCAAATAAACCAATTACAGACACATTTGAATATATCAAGGTAATCTTTCTCCTGAACTCGCCAACATTAGGTATGTATCGAGGTAATAATCATATTGGTATCACACTAATATTTTAACGGCAAAAGTTTGTTTGTGTATGTTTATTATTTCTTCAAGCTTAAACAACTGAAAATGAAATTTGATATTTCCGACTTTCACGCGGGTGAAGCAGCTGTGAGAAACTAATTAGGAAAATAGGGTGAAAAAAAATATAATTGATGATTCAATTCGTATATTTTAGTCTATCAGAGAGTGTACAAGCATTTCATGCTCACTGTAAAATGTCAACACAGTACTTCAGGCCATCTTCTTAAGTTTAATAACTACAGGAATTATAGTTTAGTTGAGTTCCTCGGGAAGGACGACGGCGGCTTCGGGGAGGACGGGCACACCGATCTGGACGGGCTCAGCGGGAGCGGGGGCGACTTCGACGACCTGGACGGGCTCAGGGATGACGATAGGGTTCACGGCAATAGGATTGCCGATGGGGGATGGCTCGGGCTCGGCAGCGACCTCTACAACTTGCACGGGCTCAGGCTGGATCTCAGGTGCGGCAATGTCAACGGGGCTGACGGCGATGGGGCTGGATTCAGCCTGGTTGACGTTCACGACGATCTGGACCAGAGGGCTGCTGGCAGCGGCGGGGGCGACAACAACAGGGCTGGGGGCGACAACACCAGCATCGGCAACGGGGAAGTCAACGATAGCAGGTCCAACAGAGATGGGCTCGAAACTATCAACGATGGCGGGTCCGACAGCGATTGGTTCGAAGGAGTCGATGATTGCGGGTCCGACGGCAATGGGCTCGAAGGGATTTTCAGGGGCTGGGACGGGGCCAGCAGGTCCGGGGGCCACTAGTCCGCGTTGTGTGGGCACAGCGACGGCCACGGCGATGACGGCAGCTACAGTCAGCAGGAATTTCATTTCTGGCAACAAGATATAACTTTGAGTAAATAGAAACACAAAATAATTGGCTTGGGGATGAATAGGAGATATAAAAACAAGTAAAATCAAAATGAAATCGTACAACTTACTTGTGTTTAGTTTACTTGCAAAATACAAAGTATGTTCTTAGATTAGAATTCACTCTATTTTATATGAAATCGTTATCGAATCAAAATATCAATCTTCAATTTTTATTGATCTTAGAATATCAAACTTTGTACTGGGAACTTCATGATTGTGTTGTTAATTTATGATACTCTTTGTTATTATTGATTCATGACTGGTACTGATGATTTCTATAAACGTCATAGTACAAACTACAGTAATCATTTGTAAAAAAAGAAAATGTTCGACACATAAGTTTGGAAGGATACATAAATCGGACCCAGTAGTAAAGAAATTATGGATTTAGACTTAATGTTAATATAATATGAATAATAATATTAATATAAATATTATTATCTACACTAGTCTACACTAATATAATAAAGAGGTAAAGTTTGTTTTTTTATTTTTTTGTTTGTAGGAGGTAATCTCTGGAACTACTGGTCCGATTGGAGAAATTTTAGCAACAATAGAAAGCTGCTTTACTCCTGAGTGACATAGTCTATATTTTATGTACGCGGGCGAAGCCGCTGACAAAAGCTAGTTCTTTATAATAGACGTAGGCTTGTAAAAGTTTAACCTGTCAGTGAGATAATAGCAGGCAGGACCGTGTATGTACTTTAATGATCTCTGACGAGTAATATAAAGAGTAAAGTAACGGCAGTCCATGATAGCTGCCTCAGTCAAACGGTCAGATTGTAGTTCAATGTATTTCTTTCATCAGGAAAGGCTATCTATACATAACTTACGTCAGGTAAATTTCATGAGACTCCCTTCCCTCTTCACACTTACGAGAAACCTTCATAGTGTAACGACAAATATTTTGTAGCTTTTAGTATTTATGAATAAGAAAATAAAAATTGCAATTCCGAAATTAGTTTATTACTGTTATACGTATATATATAAAAATACATAAAGTGCCTTTATCTTTCTATTCATTTTTTTTACGCGCAATTCATCACTATCTTATTTTTTTTTTATCACAGATAAAAGTTTATTGTCCTGTGTGAAGAAATCCCTAGGAGAAGCCTGTAAGGGAGTTTACGTAGATGAATTTTATTTATTTGTTTTGGCCGTTTCTGATCTGGACATCTTAGCATTACTGGAATAATCTGATATCGATTTTAGAAAATCAAGATCCCATTCCCATTCATAAATTGCACACAAGAACCCCTCCCCTCACCCCCTCAGCCCTCGCATGTGATGTCTCTCTGTCACTCAAAGGTTTGCTGGCAGAAAACTCATTGTTGAATTAAGCTCGCCTTTGTTCATCAAATGTCAAAAATTGTTTTACTGTAAGTTTGTTTTTGTGTACAGTAAAGAATTAAGACATCATTTCTCCGAAACTGTTCACGGCTGCAATGGAGGATGTCTTCAAGGTTCTGGACTGGAGTGTCTTAAAATGAACATGGACAAAACCAAAGTCATGGTTAACATCCATGGAGCGCCCACTCCTATCAAGATCGGAGACTACACTCGAAGTAGTAGACGACTACGTCTACCTTGGACAGACAATCCAGTTAGGTAGGTCTAACTTTGAGAAAGAGGTCAATCGTCGAATCCGACTCAGCTGGGCAGCGTTTGGGAAGCTACGCGGTGTCTTCTTGTCTAATATACCACAATGCCTCAAGACGAAAGTCTATAATCAGTGCGTGTTGCCAGTGATGACGTATGGCTCTGAAACGTGGTCGTTTACAATGGGCCTTATAAAAAGACTCAAGGTCACTCAAAGGGCAATGGAAAGGGCTATGCTCGGAGTATCCTTGCGTGATAGAATCAGAAATGAGGATATCCGCAAGAGAACCAAGGTTGCCGACATAGCGAAAAGAATCGCCAAACTTAAGTGGCAATGGGCAGGGCACATTGCACGCAGAACGGATGGCCGCTGGGGCTGAAAGGTTCTGGAGTGGCGACCGCGTACCGGAAGACGTAGCGTTGGAAGGCCTCCCACTAGGTGGACCGATGACCTGGTCAGGGTTGCTGGAAGCCGATGGATGCAAGACGCACAGGACCGGTCTTTGTGGCGGTGCTTGGGGGAGGCCTATGTCCAGCAGTGGACGTCTTTCGGCTGAAATGATGATGAAAGAATTAAGAACAGTATTCTTGAGATTCATGAGCCACCAGCTTTATCTTCTATAAGTCGTCCCTATTAGCTCTGATTTGCGGTAAAGAAGATCTCTTCGTTCCTTCGAAGTTCAGCTCATCTAAATTGTGGACAATCTCTACTGAAGTTGTGGATTTTTAGACGAGTAATTTGGAATATCTCAAAATTAATTTATATGAACTATTCTATTCGTGAAAAATTTGATTTTATCTATATCTCATACCTTATTTAGAGTTTTACGTATTTAATTTTCTTTTACTACGGACTACTATGACGTGGCCTGCATCTGTCCTAAAAGTAAAAAAAAGTAAAGGGTTGGTACAAGAAGTAGAATAAAAACCTCTTGGTTAGGTTAAATCTCTAGGTATAGAATTTTTTCAGCATTGTTTTCAGTGAAATAACATACATAACAAAATTAAATCCTGAATTTGAATAAAATTCGAGATATGAAACGATCCCTGAAGTGAGGAGGTCTTAACCACCTAGACTATACTTAATCACTGTAGGGAAAGGAACAGAATCAGCAGGATTTTAAAGCAATAACGTTCAATAGCAATAAAAATTCTCCAATACATTTGCAGCGATATATTAAGTCGTCATAACACAACTACCGTCACAACTATAAATTAAAAACCCTTGTGATATCACAAGTGTTTGTGCGATTAGAACATAAACCTAAGGTAGACCAAAGTTAACTAATTACCAGACACAGCTACTGTTCGCCTAAAGGATCCTCTTTTTTTCTTAAAAAATATGAGTTAAACGCCATCTACCTAGAAGCTCGAGTTCATAGTTTTCATCTGAAGAGTTTTTTTTTTATCAACTGTGAATTAAGGAACAACGTTTATATATGTTATCATGATACATATTTACGAAGCAGTTTAATTTTTTTTTTCAAATCACTCTAATGGCCAATTTAAGTATAGTCATCATCGTCATAATTAAAAAATGAGTTGACTAGATTTTGAAATTCTAAATATATTCTATATACCTTTGAATATTTATCTTCAATGAACGCTAAAAACATAAGCCAGCAAAATTTGGTCGAGACTTCTCTATAATCCTTTTAATTTATAATTATGTGATTTCGATGTTCCTTCTCAATAGAAGATTTACAAACCATTAGTCATCTATTACTCAGTTTCAATTCACCAAAAAGTCATCAAGGCATGAGTCAAAAGTCATCAAAGATAGCTTGTGAACCAAATAATGAAGACAAAAATGAATAATTGCGAATTGTAATCGTTATCGGTTACCTTTTATAACCTATTATTAAGTAATTCATACCTTTCAGATTATAGCGGCAAACAAAATAAGTAATAAAAGATAACGAAGTAATAAATCTTCCTTGACGCTAATAGATGAACATAATTTGCCAAATATAAAGAATCAGCTGTCATAAATAATACGCAACTAGGCGAAGACCATAAATTTTAAGGACAAGAAGATAATAATACAATAAGTGTTTCGTCAGTGTTAATAGAATTGGTTTTTGTATAGCAAATTACACGTTAGTAATTTCAATACGTCTTTAACAACTAGAATATTTTCAGCCTAAGCATTTAGGTATAAATTCCACCTACGTCACCTAATCTAGCTACAATTTCGTAGTGGTTTGTTTACAGAAGAACATTCTTAGTTTCAGTTCTATAAGATATTAAATAGCAATGCTAGTTTAGATAAATAGGATGTTTTTATCCCAGATGGAATAAGTTTACAATTTCATGTGGCTGAAACTGCTGGCAGATGCAACTTTTGAAAATAAGAAAATTTATTAATAAAATAAAAAGAATGTTATCGCATCAACAATCAATTCGTATATTTAAGCCTATCAGAGAGTGTACAAGCGCTTCATGTTAGCATCACATTATCAACAGAGTACTTCAGGCAACTTTCTTAAATTTAATAACGACAGTTTAGTTGAGTTGTTCAGGAAGGATGACGGCGGGCTCTGGGAGCACGGGGATTCCGATCTGGACGGGCTCAGCGGGGACGGGGGCGACCTCAACCACCTGTACGGGCTCAGGAGCTTCTTCAACAACGTGCACGGGTTCAGGGACTATTTCTTCCAAAATGGGAATAGTAGGGACAGGTTCGGGCCTGACGGGAGCACTGCCAGGTGTACTGTCGATAACGGCAGCAGCGTTGACGTTCACGATGATTTGCACAAGAGGACTAGCTGCAGAGGGAACAACAGGCTTGTCGACTACGACGGGTCCAATGGCAATGGGCTCGGGTTCAACGATAGCGGGTCCAATAGCAATGGGTTCAAAGCCATCAACAGGCTCGAAGGAGTCGATAACTGCGGGTCCGATGGCAATGGGTTCGAATGCATCTTCAGGGTTGGGTGCAGGTATGGGGCCGCCGGGACCAGGCTGGACTAAACCGGCAGTAGCTACACCGACCAGGGCTGCGAGTATCAGGAATTTCATGGTTTCTGTAAGAAAAAAATACAGTTGAAATATAGATATTATTGCTATGTATTCAGCCTCGGTTCTTTGTTATAAGTAAGTTGGGTTTCTAAAAAATGTAAGTATCAATAAGTCATTGGAGATTGCACAACTATGATTTCACTAATCTACACACACTTTTTTTGTTACAATCTTAATGCAAAAAAGTTAAGTTTAGAGAAAGTTTTCACTTACACACCTGTTTGCTTTCTTGTTCAGATAACAAATATACTGACTTAATCGAATTTTGACCATTTTATACGTTTTCATTATCAAGGGACTATGCTCCACAGGAAGTAGATATTAGTGCAATAAATGCACATTAGTGATCAATAAATTATACAAAAGCTATAAAAAATATTACGTATACACTACGTCACGGACTGATAAATAATAAAAACATCAAGATCATACATACGAGTATATCACACTGCATAGTGATCCTCATTTTTCTATTTTCTACTTATATTCACTCCATGTTTAGTATTACCGTTTTCATGTAGACACTCATGTGGCCCTAGGAGGATCTTTAATGCTCCTTCTCATGACGTTTCCTTTAAATAATTATTGAATAACAAACATTCTTAATTATGAGCCTCCTGCTCTTCCAATTTATTTAGTATAGCAATGTTTGGTTCAGCATATTTTCAGTTTTTATTTTTTCTACTTTCCGTTATCTCATCCTTGGTCACACATCGGTCATTTCTTTATTCAAAATGGGATGTTTTTTGTCGCATATACAATGCTGCATTGATTGGTTTAATGAATTTTGACCCAAGATATACCAAACACAATAAAAAATGTCTAGAAATGTGTACTTATTTTTTAACATTATTCCAAGCTACTTCAAAACTTGGAGTACAAGAATGTTGAAAACTAAATTGCACAAGTCATTAAATAAATGTAGTTTTAAAAGAATTTATGAATAAAAAATTTTGATTCTTTGCCTCCCAATAATTTGTTTATACATTTATTATAGGTAATTTCATGAAAATTTCAAATTTTATATGCCATATCACAAAATCGCTAAACATATTAATACTGTTTCAATTCTATTAATATAACGTCTTTTTATACCATTGTTTTTACGCAAATAAAGAATTTATTATTTAATACAGAAACATGTGTCTTTATTGAAACTAACGTTAACTTAGCTTATTTGTACAGTAGTTTAGCTGTATTAGAAACTAGGAATACTGTCTAACTTATCTAAACGTAAATTATCTCTCTGATTCTACAATCTAATCTTCTTCTAAATTCCAACCTGCGGTTACACTCAGTTAATATAAGACATAATCAATAGAATTAATACAAAAATCATCAGTTGGTAGCTGTTTGATTTTCCCCTTTTATAACTATTCATTTTTACTGCCATCATGTTTTTATTCATGTACGTAGCATCTTAAAATGTCCATAAAATAATATTACGTGTTTTTCTATGTATTAATTCTGTATTTATTTCAACATTCGTTTTCGCGATATGAAAGTGTGCTGTTTAATTTAAGAGACTAATACAAAACACAAAGTATTCGAATCTTATGGGCTTTGGGATAACAATGTACTATCAGAGGTCAAAAGTATAGTAACAGCACTCTACCAATGGTATAGTGTCAGAAATCTTTTAGAAAAAGAAGGTAATTTAATTGAACCATAAAATCTAATAGAAAATTATATGACAAGGGAATAAACCAGTGTTTTAAAACCGCGGGCGAGATTCTGAATTTTTAGGGATTCATATAATTAACTCCCGAGCGCTGTGAGGGAATTAACATAGAGGCCTGAGTTTAGTGATGACCTGAGTTGAGCGATAAACCTGTTTTTAGTATTTGGTAGCTGGAATGCTACCAAATACTAAAGACAGGTTTATCACCGTGTTGGGCACTCTAATTTTTACACCTGTGAGATAATTAAAAACAAAACTTTTTAAACGAGTTATTTAATAGAGAACAACTGTATTTTTGACCCTTATTGTACAGTACTCTAGACACTCTAGGTCTCTCCTTAGTTGCGCCAGTCTTCCACGCCATTTTTGTCTCAGGCTGCTTGGAAAATCAAAATCAATCAACATCAAAATAGTTTTATTTCACATAGGCCTACATGGGCATAAAACTTCAGAAGCTAGTGCACGGTTCCAAATTGGTCGTTTCCTATGGAGAAAAACCGGCAAGAAATTCCATGGTTCAATCATCAATCTAATATCATAATTATTTTTTCATGGATCTTCATTGTTGTGTGTATACGCGAAATATGAGTTGAATCAAAATGTATTACGAAGTTGAATGCGCACTAATAGATCAATAGAGTAGGGGGCTGCGCGTTAGCAACGGGTCCAACTTATTTGCTACGTAATATAGGTAGGTGTGCCTAAAAATCACAAAGGAAAAGATATTGATCACGTTTTTGGCAGCTCATGACGTCACGGTAGACACGGTGTTAATCGGAATTTATCGTTTTATGAGCCCTTCTAATACCTGCTGAATTAACCCCAGTTAATCGCAACGGCAAATTGCAGGGCATAAATTAACTGTACGATTTTATCAGCAGTTATCACTGTATTGTATTATGATAATTATGATAGCGATTTTGTGCGTCGTGCTTCAAATTGCACAATTATTATTGGATTTTAATGATGGTAGGACTACTGGTTTCAAAATATTTATATATATGCTTATTACTAATCAAGAATCTCAACCAACACCTTAGGAGGCTCGCGTTAGGCTGCTGCATTACGGGCTTGATTCAGAAAGCGGTACTCCTGGACACGGCTCGTATAGTTAGGAGGTTTTTTTCTCTAAAGATCTGACCGCCGGTAACTTGGACCATGTTTCCGATACGAATTATTAAAAAAAAAATTAAGTAGGTATAATAAAGTAATTATTCTATTAAGTACCTGTATGTACAATTATGACAAAATCAAGTAAGTTAATATTTATTTGTTTAAACATAGTGTACATAATATGATAAATACATTGCATGCAAAATAAGTACAAGTACTAGCATATTCTTAATTTAGTTAAGATGTCATTCATCTAGAAGAGGAGGCCTGTGTCCCAGCAGAGGGAACATTCAAAAGGCTGATGATGATGATGATTCATCTTCTAACTATAGTACATTTTGATACAAGTGCAGGAAGTTTGTTATTGCGACCGAGGCGCAATTCACACGAGCCGTAGGCGAGTGTGTTATGGAGCCGAGGGCTGCAATGACAAATCTGCACGTGTGTCAAACGACGTTTTTCAATACACTTACGACTTGTGAAATAAAGAAAGAAAGAAAAAAAATTAATCGTATCTCAAACATACAGTAGAAATTAAAGAAATGTATAAGTATAGCATTCAAATCTGCTCTGGTCAATTTCTAATTTCGTGGGGTCGTCCAGCGACTCTGGGGGACGCCTCGCGCCTGATTCGATAAACTAAGTAAAACAAAATAATCACCCGTGACCGTGACGATAAGGAAGGAATAAAAAAGCCCTTGTTGTGATAAACTCAAAAAAGCACTTGGGTGATATACATGCTATATTGAACCTAATAGGAGTGCGATAAGAGGCAGTTTTCAAGTAAGTGTATTGAAAAATGTCTTTTAGAATGGCGTTCTGGTATTTTTATATTTGTTTATCCTTGTCCTGTTTTATTTTATAGTCGGCTCAACATAGTTCTTTTTTCCATTCTGTACTGTCGCCCTTCTTATTAAATTAAATCAATCCATATTTTTTTGCCCTTTCCATCAATCTACATATTTACTATAACGTTAGTAGCATATGCCTTTTATCTTTTCTCTACAAATAGCCATACCAAGACACACTATCCTTGGATACTAGGGGATCGGACAGAAGTCCGTTAACTATATAATATTATGTAATTTAATGAATAAAATAATCTATATTATATTAGTTAATGGACTAGCTGGATAATATGAGAAGGGAAAGTTGTTAATTATTGGACGTCAAATTTGTTCTAATTTGAAATACAATTAGTATATTATTATTTTCTATTATTACAAATGTTGGGGTCCTGTAAAGAGCTATGAAAATGGATAATCGGTATTCGAGAGACAATTTAAATGAAAATATTTTGTTTTATGGACTGTTACCTTTTTATGGAAGCATAAGCCCTACATATGATAAGTTATCAAAGTACGCGATATTTGGCAAAATTATGGTGACTCTTTCAAATAAGCCAGTATCCAAATTATCAATGATTAATGAAATAAACGCAGAACATTTCGAATTATCGTGAGCATTAAACATAGCGACTGTAACTTAATGATAAAATTTAAAAAAAATAAGTACGTTTTTTCTAAAACTCCAATGAATATACGCATGTATGAAATAAATTTCTTTAGGTAAACATCAGCTGAACGAGTCCATTGACCTGTAGGTAATTGTCTGTTGTAGATATATTCATTAGGATTTCGTGGGACTGATATTCAAATAACAAATCTAAAGTTTATCATCTTTAGATTTGTTATTTGAATATCAGTCTATAGAACACATCTATTTCTACTAATGAATTATATAATACTAGCTTTTGCCCGCGGCTTCGCCCGCGTGGTATTGGGGTTGGGGTTTCCGGGATAAAAAGTAGCCTATGTCCTTTCCAGAGTGTATCCTATGCCTGTGCCAAATTTCATCCAGATCCGTCCATCCGTTTTTGCGTGATTGAGTAACAAACATCCAAACATCGTAACTTTCGCATTTATAATATTAGTAAGATTGATTGAGATAATCTCCGATTATCATCCAACTGCTACATTTGTCACTGACTCATAATAATAATAATCGACCGTTCGTTTGGTCAATCAATCATATTAATGCCTATTAATATTTGTTAATCGCTTTTTAATCCTCTTTTATGAAACTGATTTTTTATTTAATAAATTAAGCAGACAGTCGAAGTGAGGACTAGCTTGTTTGATTGTAATAGTTTATTTTGATCGATGAAGATTGACAGCTAAGAAAACTCGTAGCGTTTGCGCTCACAGAACAGTTTAAGTCTGTGTCTTTGTCTTTCGTCAATGTCGAGCGCTTTGAGTTGACCACGTCTCCAATTCCTTTGTTCTGTCGTAACTCAACGCCCAGCAACGTGGTCAGAACAAAGGAATTGATGGAGTGCCCAACTCAAAGCGTTCGACGTTAACGAAACGGTGATCGTACCTTGGCTAGGGGGCTGGAGCTATATTATAGTATCTGTCACCTAACATTAGATTTTTACTAAGGCTATAGGTATAGGTATTATTTAGAGTATTCACGTGGAATATTTTAGTCATTATATTATTCAAAATGATTTCAAGTATGAATCATCGTATTGATGAGAAAACGGATCAATCATGTTCGTCTCCTGGGGCCCAAGTCTGCTATTACCATAATATCGTCATTCCAACACGATCCCATTGTAATTTTGCTAAAAGTTCGTAATCTGTTATTGATAATGGTCGATCGTTGGTCGGTCAGTGGTCTCGTAACAGAAATGTGGTACGAGCTGTCTTGTAACTGATTAAAAGCAATGACAGTATAATGACGAATGGATCAAGGAAAGTGTCAAAATTTTAGCAGATACAGCATACGTCAGATATTCATTGGTGCCATATGTACGAGATTACCATACTATGCCATTTCTTTAAGTCGTCAGTGGTTGATCATTGGAAAGTCATTCAGACGCCATTCAGTCAGGCGCCATTATATTAGTCGATTTTTTACATTTACTATGCTTAATTCATATTTTAATTTAATTAATATTATATTCATACCGTTTTCATAACATGTAGTGTTTTAACTTTCACTTCTAAATTAAAACCTTATTTTTAAATGCTTATTGTTTAAAGTCCGTTCGCATAGTAAATACAAATTAGGTTAAGTAGGGAAACCTATTATTAGCCTTACTAAACTGTAATATATTTATTTGTGTAATATCATATGTATCGCTGTTGGTTTTCTAAATAAATAAAATACCAAACTTGTCAACAACTTACCAAACTTGTCAACAAATTTTGAAATCAATGACTATTGTTGGTAATTACAGACTCGCGGTCCCGTTAGCGTGATCCTGCGACGCACGTCGGGACTCTGCAAAAGGGTCGAAGCCTACTGGGGCCCGGGGTCTCTTTCTGAAAAGAAGGTTTGGCCCAAGTGCGAAGGGCAGAGAAGAAACGGGGTGGGGTGTTTAGTCAGTAAGAGTCTGACACTATTTCCCGCTCCGCCCAAGAGCGGGATTCGTCATTGGATGATTTTTGCCCATTATAAAAAAAAACCAGCGACGCAACATCCTGCTGCCTGTCTTCACTCGCAGTGAACAAGGAAAATATTTTTTTACTACAGTATTACCTACGTAATTATAATTATTTATGATTCAGAATTTGTGGTTTAGTTTATTTGTGATGTAGTTTATGATTTAATAAATAGTTTTCATATCAGTTTTAAATTTTGATTAAAGTGAATATGGCATCCTCTACCCATGAAAGGTTTAAAGTCTTCTGACATGTTCATGAATTATGGAGAAAGTGGAGTCAGAGGAGAGTAGTTCAGATGATAAAATGAACTTGCTACCATAAAAGAAACCTTTCCCAAACCTTAAAATCTCAAATTGAGAAAAGTTTTAGGAATTCTCAAATTTAGTGAAACTAGATGGCATAAACAGCCCTCATCATTTCAGCCGAAAGACGTCTACTGCTGGACATAGGCCTAACCCCAAGCGCCGCCACAAAGATCGGTCCTGTGCGTCTTGCATCCATCGGATTCCAGAAACCCTGACCAGGCCATCGGTCCACCTTGTGGGAGGCCTTCCAACGCTGCGTCTTCCGGTATGTAGTAGTCACTGCAGAACCTTTCGGCCCCCGGCGACCATCCGTCCTGCGTGCGCACACTGCGTCCTGCCCATTGCCACTTAAGTTTGGCGATTCTTTTCGCTATATCGTTGTAATAAACAGCCCTAAGATCTCTCAATTGAGAACTTAATTAGTCGATCGTCAATATAGGCAGTCTACAATCAGTTTGGGTGAACTTGAAGCGTGGATAACATCTAATTTGTCGGTTCCACGAGTGACATGACATCGTCACTCGTGGCTGTTACGCTTTCGGTTCTATGTGTGTGTGCATGAGACGTTGTACGGTCCTTTCGAGCCGGATTAGCCAGCAACTCCAGGTTATCAAATGAATGAACATGAAGGCTATGTAATTGGACATGAAACTTTTTGATACTAAACAATTGCGATTGCATTACGATCTAAGAACACAGTCGCTCTTTCAAACGTTTCCGCTGCCTTAGCAGGCATCGGTCCTACTGGACTCTGCCAGTTTCCACATCTTTTTGAGTCGTGTAAAAGGCTATGCATCATTGACTCGGGCCTGGTACCGGACGAGCGGATGACAAGTTACTCATTCCTCATCGTCCCCAAGAATCCCGCCACCTGTTTGGTCGCGTTCGTTTTCATCAAATAAACAATACCAATTTAGTTCTACGTGTCATAAAAGCAGTGGTGACCGAGTAGAACAGTGGTGGCCGAGCAGAGCAGTGGTGGCCGAGAAAAGCAGTGGTGGTCGAGTGGTAACGGCCCCGACTTACGAGTTGTAGGTCGCGGGTTCAAACCCAGTCAAATGCATTACTTTGTGTAATTTATTTCATCACCTCTGCTCTCAAAACAGTGAAGGAAAACATAGTGAGGAAACTGGCATGTCCTAGAACCAAAAATTCGAAGACATGTGATATCTACCAATCCTTATTGGGCCCGCGTGGTAGATTATGGCCCATACACTCTCCTAGAGAGGAGGCCTGTGTCCTAACTGTGGGAACATTAAAAAGGCTTATGACACATAAACAAAATTAAATAAAAATAAATGTTTGTTCCCAATCTTTTTTATTGTATCACATGTAAGAACATTTTGTCGATACTATAATTAAGAATGAGAACCACTTCAAACGCTTCACTTCTTAGTAGACTTCCGCGGGGAGGATGACGGCAGCCTCGGGGAGGACGGGGGCTCCGATCTGGACGGGCTCAGGGGCGACCTCAACAACCTGCACGGGCTCGATGATGACGTGTCCGGGTGCGAGAATGGGTCCATCGATGATGGGGCTCTCAGGGGCGGTCTCAACAACCTGGACGGGCTCAGGGGCGACCTCAACAACCTGCACGGGCTCTATGATGATGTGTCCGGGTCCGAGAATGGGTCCGTCGATGATGGGGCTCTCAGGGGCGGTCTCAACAATCTGGACGGGCTCAGGGGCGGTCTCAACAACCTGCACGGGCTCGATGATGACGTGTCCTGGTCCGAGAATGGGTCCGTCGATGATGGGGCTCTCAGGGGCGGTCTCAACAACCTGGACGGGCTCAGGGGCGGTCTCAACAACCTGAACGGGCTCGACCTCGATGGGGGAGACGGGGCTGGACTCAGCGGTGGCCTGGTTGATGTTTACGATAATCTGTACCAGGGGAGCGCTGGCAGCGGGGGCCTCCACGGCGGGAGAGGGGGAGGGAGCAACAATCACGGGGGTGGGGACGATAGCGGGCTCCTCAATGATGGCGGGTCCAATGGCGATAGGCTCGGCACCTTCGACGATGGCGGGTCCAATAGCAATGGGCTCGACACCTTCGACGATGGCGGGTCCAACGGAGATACCCTCAATGGGGTTGACGATGGCGGGTCCGACGGCAATGGGTTCAGGCTTGATTCCGAGGATATCGAGGAGCATCTGTTCGAGGGCGGCGGCGGTGGCGGGGTCAGTGCTGGGGCTCTGGATGGCGGCGATGATGGCATCGACCTCTGACCTCAAAGGCCTGACGACGGCGGCCGAAGCCATGGCGGCGATAAGAGTGATAGCGATGAAGTATTTCATTTTGACAGTATCTGTAAAATTAAAAAGCTATGTTTAGAGAAATATCTTAGAATAGATTTCTACCCGTCAGAGGACGATTCAAAACTGTTTTATTTTCATCATCATCATCAGCCTTATTGATGGTCCCACTGCAGGGACACAGGCCTCCTCTCTCTAGGAGAGGGAATGGGCCATGATCCACCACGCTAGCCCAGTGCGGATTGGTGGATGTCACATGTCTTCGAATTTTTGGTTCTAGGACATGCCGGTTTCCTCACGATGTTTCCCTTCACCGTTTTGAGAGCAATGGTGATGAAATAAATTACACAAAGTAATGTGCCTGGCTGGGTTTGAACCCGTGACCTACAGCTTGTAAGTCGGGGCCTTTACCACTCGGCCACCACTGCTCTAATAGAGACCCAAATAATGATAAATTTGCATCGGTACTTACTGGTAAGACGCGTATCAAAGACGACTTGCTTGATTCACTTTGAATCTACTATTTATATTGCTTTTTATCTGATGTACATTATTTAGGATTAGTAATTATCAAACTTTAAGATTACCTCGTGGCCTCACGTTTAATAAACTCAAATGACCTTTACGGAAGATTTTATTTTATTACTGAGCCCTGTTATTAGAAATATAATACTATGATTCAAATCAATTTAACTTAGATCCTAGTCATAGGTTTAGTAAATATTGTTGATTTAAAAAAAGTGAAGAAAATGTAGATGTTTTTTGTTCTATTTTTAAGGTTTCAAAAAAAGTTATATAACTCTTAGTTTTGTGAAATATTCAATACTAGTGCCCCGCTCCAGCTTCGCACGGGTGCAATGCTGATGTTAAATATAATATGCATGTAGGTATTATACATATAAACCTTCCTCTTCAATCACTCTATCTATTAAAAATAAACCGCATCTAAATCCGTTGCGGAGTTTTTAAGATCTAAGCATACATAGAAACAGACCGTGGGAAGCGACTTTGTTTTATACTAAGTAGGTATGTGGTGAAGTGACAGAAGTTACTGAATGCCAACAGAGCATTCAGCAGGCAGCAACACTATGGATATAATTTTATCATGTAGTCTGAAAATAAAAACATATTTTATACATTTTTAAATATTTCCTCAAAACAATGAACAACATATTTACAAATTTAAAAACTAGTATCCTATCGGCATTGGAAACATGGTCCATAAGCTACCGGTGGTAAGAGTTCCTGATAGAGGAATTTCCTAAGAATGCGCGCCGTGTTCAAGAGTAGGTACTGCTTCCTGGAACAAGCCTTTGTTCCAACTGCAAATTGAGAGCCTTCTCAGAGGTTTGTCGCCATGTTCGTCAAGGCTCTTCGATATTAATCCATTGGCAGTCACGACTATGGGCACAATGACAACTTTATCCACTTTCAACAGTCAACAACCTCACCAGCTATGTCAAGATACTTAGTTTGCTTACCTTTCCCAGCCCTCACGAGGTTCTCGTAATGATGGACCACTATACAATCACTTAGAGATGCTTTAGTGGATCTATAATCACTATATCAGGCTTATTGGCGACAATAGTCCTGTCAGTGACGATCTTCGATCTTAATACAATATAATGTTATTCGAGAACTGGGTTGGACACACACTTGTAGTACGGTATTTCTGATTCCACAAGAACAAATTGCTGGTAGATAATCCTGGCTACGAGGTAGTGTCAATGCAAATAATCTTCATCGGCTAGGTTGTATTAAAACTACAGCGCTAAATAAATAAATATTTCAGAAATGATTACATTTCATTCTGTTATTTGATCGTTGTGAACTTGGCTAAGAATTTTGTTGAGATAATCTCATTCCTATAGATACATTTGATTCGTTTTCTAATAGCGTTAACGATTGTAAATTTATCAACTTGGCTAAGCCTGCCGGTGTTATCGCTCTTTTTTCACGTTGTTGATTTTTATCAAGCATTGTGCATTACACGGGATGAAAAGACAAGCTTTTAAACCATGCTCACGTTGATGATAACACAGAATGAGTAATAGTTGATGATAGACAGGCCCTCTTAAGAGCGGCCAACCCAACGTTCATTTTCATACAAACGCTCTTACGTGATTGTGATGTAATGACACATTTTTCTTCAGATATTTTGAATACACAGATATCTTGTCAATATTATGTAGGCCCTATAGAAATCAAAACGTAAATTTGTGTAAGAGTAATCCAGTAAAGACCTCTAAAAATCTGCTATTTTACGTGAACTTTGACTTTCCATAATCTATACATATAATAAAACAGTAACGAAAGAAAAACTGTACATTGAGAATTTTCTGGAAAAAATGAGTGAGTTTTGTTAGAAAAACGTAACTGATGACAAAAAGTGACTTTTTAGAATTTTTGTCTGTTTGTCTGTTTGTCTGTGCCTATGGTACGGGTTGGCGCCAAAACTACTGGATAGATTGATTTGAAATTCAGCAAAAATGTTCCTTGTAAACCAAGGAAGGCTTTAGGCTACATATTATCACGCCGTAAGTTATGGGAGGTAAGCAATATTGAATTTAAATGGTGCAATGGATGCAAGGGTGTAACTTTTTTTTCCGTGGGCCGATCGACTCAAGACTTAGCATAAACATTACCCTAAATTAGTTGTCCAGGATGCCATATTTATTTTTTCAGTAGTACCCCCAGTGCAAGATTTAGGGCATGTTAAAGTTTGTATGGGAGAATCTTATTGCTTGGGTTAATTAACTTGAAACCTGGCACGTAAATTTATGTAGGTAAATAATAAAAATTCCCATTATTCATTTTTCAAAACTACGTAATTTAGGCAAAGAAACATAGTTTAATAAATATTAGTAGTATAAAGACATATTTTAAAAAGCGCCATCTATGAGATTACACAAAAATCAAATCAAGTCATTTTGACACTTTTTGGAAATTAATAATTTTTTGACCATGTTGGCAAGGTTAGCAGTTAGTTATTCTTAAAATTCATAGATGGTAGTGCGCGTTTTGTACATAAAAGTCGTATAATTCGTTCAAGATTTCATAGTCTCTTACTGCGCGGTCAAATTTACTCACAACTGGGAATAAAAAATGAAAAAAAAAAACAAGCCCAAACAGAGCAAATGTTACTTATTTATTTTTAGGGAAATATCTTAGGTAGTGGTTGGTTCGTTTTACGAAAAAATGTGGGTTAATATTTAATACATAATTTAAAAAAATAGTTTATCTCTTTAATGGTGAAACGGCGTTCTCCATGTTTATATGAAATGTCTTATTCTTATTCCAACGGTCTAACGGATTTATTTTGCAATGCAACCTAATCTTTCAATGTTATTTATATACGTACAACGACATCTACTGACTCAAATTAGTACAAACGAAAATATTACATTAACAAAATAATATTATTTTTACCTTTCGACTACCGTAATTACAGACACAATTAAACGACAACAGTTGTACGGAAATTTATGTCCTCTTGGGACTTAACTAAAGAGTTTTACGAATAATCTATACATATAGGTAATTATAATAAAATCGTAGGAAAGTCAAAACTGTTCATTAAATATTTTTTTTAAAGAATACTTGGGAAGTGATCTACAATCGATATCGAAGCCAAAAATATAGTTTTTAGAATTTTTGTCTATTTGTCTGTATGTATGTCCAGGCTAAACTCAAAAATTACTTGGATATAATATATATTTAGGTATACATACTGCATGGATTATCTTCAAATTTTGCTTGAATAAAGGATGGGCCAACATAGAGGCTACATATTATCACGCTATCACTTACGGGGGAGGAGTTGTGAATACTTATTTTTCTTACGCATTCTGTGACGGTGTTTAATGTAACGACGCATATTTAAATGTTGTTTTTGAGTAAGCCATGGCTATCTGGCTTTACACTATAAATACTACGACATTTAAGTAACTTGGGTAGAGAAACATAGTTGAATGTAGTAGCATATAGAAAATTTTAAAACAGCGCCATCTATTTAATAAAAATCAAATTCTTCCTAAACGTATCGTATATTATTTATTTTTAACTATAAGCTTTATTGTACACCTCATAATGTGGACAGGATATACAAATACAAAATCGCACAGGGCAATATATAGGGCAGGGTATAGTTCGTTTTGAAAAATTCAAGTTCCAAAAAACCTTCAAAATCTTGATCAGAGTTGAGCAAGACTATTAAAAAAAATGCGGCGTTAAGTATTACAAAAAAGTTATGTTCATTAAAATATTGCCATCGTCTGTCTGAAGATTTTCTGCGAGCTTTGAGGCGCGCTACTGGATACGAAGTCGATGTAACTGATGATCGTGTGCTGAACAGCTGTCTCAGTTCACTTCAAGATGTGGACATTTCTATCAGCGGCAGTCCACTGATCTAATATGGATTACTAGCTCCCCAATCGTCACCGCATCAAGACTATGGCAATCGAGAGTATAACGCTGAGACAGAGTTCTCTTCAGAGCAAAAACAGATTTATAACACCGTCCTTGAAAGCGTTGTGCAAAACCAGGGCAAAATGTTTTTCTTGTGTTGCTCCTGTTGGAACAGGAAAAACATGGCATACTTGCAGAGGTCAGGAGGCAAGGCAATATTGCTATTGCTGTCGCGTCGTTGGGAATTGCTGCCACACTGCTTCCGAGTGACAAGACAGCACATGCCATCTTCAAATTCCCATCGATTTAGAGAGCGTCAAAACGCCTGTTTGTGGTGTGTCACGAAACAGCGATAAGGGACACGTGCTTAAGGATTGCTCTTTGATCATATGGGATGAGTGTATTATGGCCAATAGGAAAGCAGTTGAGGCCGAGGACAGAACCCTGCAAGACATCCGCGGGAACGAACATTTGATGGGTGGTGTCACAGTTTGTTCAGTGGCGATTTCGGGCAAACGCTACCCGTTTGCTACGTTGAAACCTTGGCTTCAATCCTGTTGGGCTCCTACAGTTGCTGCCGACTGCTGGAGGCGCAGGGAATAGTGCGCGCCGTCGACGACTATCGAATGGGTGGACAAAGAGCTACCCATTGCTCGGCAGTCACAAGCCCGCGCCTACTGTGGCCGTAAATCGGGATTGGAGACACGGCGGCTGTAGCTGCGGCTTGAGCGCCTTTGCTTTTGCCTGATGCAGTCGACTTCTTCGCAGAAGGAGGCGACCGCCTGCCACTCTTCTTTGCTCCGGATCATGGCCTCTGCCAAAGTCCGCTGCAAGTCAAAGCCCACTGCGAGAGAGGTGGACAGGAGGTGCTTCCAAAGTCTCTCGACAGAGCGTTAGCCAGCTTAGAAGAATTCATTTGCTGTGTGTACGGGGACAACAGTCATTTACCGCACCAGCCGAATTTCTTGAGTGTGTGAGCGGGCCATTTTAACGTCCAAATATGATTAAGCTTCCGCAATTAACGAATACATTCTCTCGGAAATTGAGGGAAATGCAGTGATCTAAAACACGCCACACATTATCCCGTGGAATTTTTGAACTCCCAGCCAGCAAGTGGACTTCAAGCGCATACCATAAAGCTGAAAGTCGGAGTCCCTATTATGCATTTTTGGAATTACCTATCTCCTCCAAAGTGGTGTAATGAGACCCGTCTCTCGTCGTCTTAAAGTCATCTCGCTGCACAGACACATCATTGAAGCAAAAATTCTTACGGTTTATGGCGAAGTCGAGGCAGTATTTATACCTAATAACTTCCCGTTCCAGTTCAAGCGCGTACAGTTCCCCGTGAGTGTTTGCATCGCGATGACCATCAATAAGTCGAAGGGGCAGACACTGAGTGCAGCGGATGTCAACTTCAGGACGAGTTGTCTCTTACGCGGGCAACTGTATGTTGCTTGCTCCCACGTCACCTGTCCTGACTCTCTTTACATTTTGGCTCTTGGCAGCATAACTACCATCGTAGTGTGGTGGCGGAGTGGTAAAGGCTCCGACTCAGTGGTGGCGAAGTAGTAAAGGCTCCGACTTACAAGTTGTAGGTCTGTCGTTCAAACCCAGCCAGGCGCATTACTTTGTGTATTTTATTTCATAGCCACTGCTCAACGGTGAAGGAAAACATCATGAGGAACTGTGACTGTGAATGTTTTAGAACCAAAAATTCATCAAGTGACATCCACCGCATTGGACTCGCGTGGTGGATTATGGCCCATTCCCTCTCCTAGAAATGAGGTCTGTGTCCCAGCAGCGGGAACTTTATAAGGCTGATGCAATGCTATTTTAAAAGTTGTTTACTTATAATGCTATGCCATCTGATATACACTGATCATACACTGCCATCTTAGGTTTTTTTGGTGCTGTAGAGCCTTCACGCAGACAACGTCGCGGGCAGCAGCTAGTATACTCCTATTTTAAAAATATTAAAAAGCACTTCTATAGAAGCATTTAATCGAGATTCTAAATGATGTCTTTTCTTTTCAAACATCCTTAAGGGTAAAAGTAGTATAAAACCACGTATTTCCTGGAACAAGTTTTGTAAAATATTCGAGTAAATCGTAAAATCACTGAATGCCAATAGAGTTTTCAGGTGTTATGTCTCTTTTTTCGCAATACTTTTGCATAATCACATTGAATGGTTTTAGATGAACCAACAAGCTTTTAAACCATGCTCGAGATGAGTCCAGAAGGCCCACCTTAGTAAATAATTTTAATAAAAATACTTTTTATTGGATCTACTTCTTCAGTAGAAATTTGAAAACTGTCGTATGTGGATTTGCTCGTGGAGATGCAACGACTGGGGCAAAACTCCGCTGCCACGACGGGACGGGCATGGCAGACAGTTTCGGCGGGGTATCATGCTGAAATGGCGACAACGACTGATGCAACCCAATGCTGGGCACGTCATGGATGGTAAGTTCGGGAGGTAACTGCACCAAATTGGTGCGGAAGTGACGCACGAGTGTGTTCACTGTGTGGACCGCCCGAAGGACAAGGTAAAAGTGTGCCCCGCTTAGGCAGAACATCGCCATGTCCTTGTGGGGCCAATCGGTGGCGTTGATTTCTCGCATCAGGTTTTTGTACAGGCCATGGTCCGGAGCGAGGAGGAGTGGCAGGCAGTCGCCTTCTACTGCGAAGCAGTAATGCTAGCAAAAAAGCAGCAAGTTCAGTACATTTTGACCTCTGATTTTTCTTTCGCGAATTCAAGTTCGGTCTCATAGTAAAACTTGTTTTGTTTTTATGACCACAAACACGTGTTTAAGTATCGGTCACTAATTATATTATCAGTCACCTTATATACCTGTTAAGCTATAATATTTATTAGTTAAGATAATATTACAAAAAGTTTAATTGTATTGCTGAGCCCTGTTTAATAATTAAAGATAATATTATAATTCGATTTCTCTTTTAATCTTAGGTATTCATTGTACTCTGTTATCCCAATCTGCTCTTACGATAGTTGTAGACCCTTATTTAATAAATATAAACTACTTACTTGTATGTACATTTACGAAGCAGTGGTATTCACAAAATCAAACTTGCATTATTTCCAACATTGAGATCAAAAAGACGATAAGAGAGATATATGCTGTTCCACCCAAGACTGCACTTTACTCAGAGAGCTTTCTGGGAATGGCACCCAAGTTATATAATAAATTACCAGTTAAATTAAAAGATCTTGACAGCATACACCATTTTAAAAAGGCTCTTTTTAATCTGTTGTGTGAAAAAACTTTTTATACGCTTAATTAATAGATCTGCTAGCTAGATCAATTATAATTAACATAAGGACAATTTTATTATTAAGAAATTATTTTATTTAATCTAATTTGATTTAAACGTCTATTTATTAATGAGGTTTTGTGCGTATACCTATGTATTTATTTTTTTGTTTTTGACGATTATTTTTGAATTTGTTTTAATTATTTTTCAATGTGTTTTATTATATAATTTTAATTCAATAGCATTTTATAATAATATTAATGTGAATATTTGTACGCCTCTGACGGCAAGGCGTAGTGTTCTTTTTATATTGACATCACATCTGTATTTTGTTTACCTACCTATGTTCTACAAATAAAATATCTGATTCTGATACGTGGTTATGACGTTATAGGTAACTTGTCTTTCTATAGATATTTTGTGATTTTAATCAAGGCTTCTTTTGGTATTTACATTCATTATGTACTTAAGTAAATAAACACTGTGTATCTAATTTTTTAAGAGCAGGATTCGTTATTGGATGATTGTAGCCCCTACAATCATCCAATAACGAATCCTGCTCTTGGACGGAGTGGGAAACAGTGTCAAACTCTTACTGACATAAACACCCCACCCTGTTCCGTCCGCTAGCCCGCGCCTACGATGGACTGTGTATCTGTATAAGAAATTATTTTGTTTCTTAATGTTAAGTTAAGAACACTAGGAACTTCTAAAACCTATTTTAACAACAAATTTTGACAGATTTAAATTAACAGTCCTAAAATTGGCTGTGCGAACTTTAGCGTCCATGCACTCGTACGTAAATAAATGGTTTAAAAAAATCGCCAATAACGGTTGTTCACAGCAATACACATATACAGTTAGAACGGCCGTATTGTATGAATCGGACTCGCGCATCGAGCATCCCGTATTTAAGTAAATTGTCATAGTCTTCAGGCTTCTTCCTTTACTGGGGCTATTAAACCTTGCTTCTTGCCAAATTTCAAGATTCTGTCAGTGACGTTACATATGACAATAACTGCTAGACAATAGCTGGCTAAAATTCGCCCTGTTGTAAAAGAAATCGTCTCCTTTTAAACCCTCTGTAGTGACAGAACGGCTACCGAAAATCTTTCCTTAACGCTTAACGCCTTTAAGGCAATGCACAAATTGTCTTTCAACAAATTATTATTATTACTAGCCTGTGCTGTCCCACTGCTGGGCAAAGGCCTCCCTCCATTCCTTCCATTTATCTCGGTCGCTCGCCATATCGTTCCAATTTCCAAGGAAGACATCCAGGTCGTCCCGCCATCTCCTTCGTGGTCTGCCGCGGCCTCGCGTCGCTGTGTCCGGGCACCAATCCTGTGTTTTACGGTGTGTCCGGGCACCAATCCTATGTTTTACGGGCACCAATCCTGTGTTTTTATTTTCAACAAATTAATTTTAGAATTTTTTGGAGTAAAAAATAAAATAATTTGTGTATTTAGCAAATCTCTTTTATTGCATCACATGTAGAAAAAAACATTTTAAAGACACAACAAATCGATCATGCTAAGTTCAGTGACGGGGCATGACAGCGGGGATAACGCCGATGGGGTGTACGGCAATAGGGGGGCTGATGGGGGGAGGAATGGGCTCGGAGACCTCAGGGTTAACGACGATTGGGTTCACTGCAATTGGAGGGCTGATGGGAGATGGCTCGGGCTCGGCGGCGACATCAACAACTTGAACGGGTTCAGGCTGGATCTCAGGGGCGACGATGTCGACGGGGCTGACAGCGACGGGGCTGGATGCAGCCTGGTTAACGTTCACGATGATCTGGACGAGGGGAGAGCTGGCAGAGGGAGTGGGGGCAGGGGCGACAACTACGGGTGCGGGAGCGACGGGCTCCTCAACAGCTGTAACCTCACCGCCATCGGGAAGAGGGAAGGGAATGATGGCGGGGCCAACAGAGATACCCTCGACGGGGTTGATGATGACTGGTCCGACATCGACGGGCTTGAGTCCGAGGATATCGAGGAGCATGTCCTCGAGCGCGGCGGCGGTGGCGGGGTCGGTGCTGGGGCTCTGGATGGCGGCGATGATCTCCTGGAGCTCGGCCATTTCAGCAGTGGCGATGGGGCTAGGCCTGACGGCGGCCGAAGCCACGCTGGCGATAAGGACGAAAGCCAGGAAGAATTTCATCATGATGGATCTGGAATTTTAATAGGTATAAATGAAAATAACTGTAGGATTCCTGTCAGCTTTGAACAGGAATATGAAATAAATATTGCTTTTAACAATATCTGTACTTACTTTTATGAGACGCGCTTCGAAGACGACTTACTTTGCTCTGGTTTTGTACAGTATTTATATTGGATTTTATCTTTCAATCTAAATTGCATTTTATACCATCGTATTTTATTACAGTGACAAGGTTTTTAAATTTACAGTCTGAATAAGATAGGAATGTATTCAGATATTGAATTAGGATACCTAATTCAGCATCACTATGCTTTATGTTACATTTAGATCTAGCGTCTATTAAGTATTAGGTGGTGTAATAAAAAATCTGCTAGAATTTATTTATTAAATATGTATTAGCATTTACACAAAATTAAAGTTAAAATTAAACTCTTGAGCCTCAGGGAACTCCGGTATTCGCACGTCTTTTTATCATGTCTCTTATTACGGTACTCGAAAGGTTAGGTTATGCCTTAGGCATTTTCAGTTAAATGAATAAACTACATACCTACACTAATACTAGTAGGTACTTAACTTGTAATGTATAAAGTCCTCTTAATTAAGCTTAAATTTTAACTATTAATAGTATTCTTGCAATGTTAGTCAAAATAGACGTAGGTACCTATTACATTATTTCTATTTGTTATTCTGCGCATACCTTTAATTTGTAACTCCAAAGAAATCTTGTAAGCTTCCTGCGGGACAGGCATCGCCTAGTGCAGGAAGTCTTCGGAAACTTTGTATGTTCATTTTTAATGAAAACCTAATGTTCTAGCATTACCCACACCCTGTAACCTTATTTTATTAATAAATTATTATTATTATTAAATTAAATACAGTTAAAAAAAAAATGATTCAAATCGACCATTGGAAAACATTAACGTCGTGTGATACTGCTGCCAACTTGTTGAGAATTATCATGCAAACTTTAAATATATACATCTATAGACAGATGTATCCTTTATTTTGTACCATAAGAAATTACAGGTGAAGAAAATTAGTAGGGTGTAACAATGGGGTTCGAGCGATGTTTTATTAGAGTGATATAAAGTTAGTGAGAAAAATCCAGTTGCAAAAAACCCAGTAAAGATTGCTCGGAGATCGGTAATTTATTACTTTAATAGTGTTTCGGTTTGAAACGCATACTGTTCCGTAACATCTACGAGTATAGAGTATAAAAATGAATCCCCATTTCCTTTGGCGGCAGGACCAAGAAGAGAAGGTTTTTATGTAAGAAACAATTAAGAAAATTAGGGTAGAGTAGGGAGTAGGGTCGAGTAAGGTAGAGAACGGTAGAGTAGGGTAGCGTCGATGAAATAAAACATCGTACAACTGAATTGTCAATACATTGTGTTCGATAGAATAAAAATGGAATCATCAAGTTTCGAAATCCAATAGGGAACCCATAACAATGTGCGGGCTTATCGCTTTAATTTCAAATTGTTGCGCAGGTTAAGCTGTAGATTATGCTTGTTTTACAAATTTCTGGTTCTTTATCTTAATATTAGGTTAAGATTACACTGCAAAACGTTATCATAGGTATGATTTGCAGCGTTTTGATAAAATCCTATTACGTTTCTTATTTTCGTTTCTAACTAGCACTTTACCAGCAACTTCGTTCGCGAGAAAGGTTTCATAATAATGTAAACACCCCTTACATTATTATCTAGAAAGTTTTACCCAAGAAATGGTTTTAAAAAATCTTTTTTATTTAATAAAAAATCTCTTTTATTTAAAAAGGTTTCTAAGTAAAATAACTGGTGAACCAGTTTTAAATTAGATGCAATGAAAATTTTTTCTTTCCTTTTCCTAAAATTGAAAAAACTCATGAAGGGGAGATTTTCAACGAATCAGGAGATTGCATCGCTGAAGGAGCTTCTGGCAATACCTAAAAGTCCGTTTTATAAATTTTCTAACCACTAGAAAAGCGCTGATACTAGAGAAATGTACATTATTAGAGGGGGATTACTTAAAAACTTAAAAAAATATATTACATCCTTTATGCAATATAACTTTTAATGAATAAATTAATATTTTTATATATATTTTAATCTTTTTAAACTTAGGGTTTGATTGTTCATTGTAGTACATATTATGTACATATCAAACCCATTGTACTAAACCGAATATTTTTATATAAAAATTAAAAGTCACCTTATTTTTTAATCACATCATGTATATTATATATAGTAATGAGCAAGTCAGCTACGGTACCTATATTTCTTGGACTTTGCATACATGACATGGCAAAAACACATTAAAACAGTATACAATAAACTTTATCAGTAGTACTCACATGATTTAGTTATATAAATTTATCTAAATGTAATTGTAAATTAATCAGCTGTTATAACAAAACTCATGTTGCATGGTAAGTCCCCTCTTTGAGGAGTGGCTGGAGAGGCATCATGGCTTTTGCATGAAACATATCCTCACCGGGTATACTAGATCGCGAGGTTTCTGCGCCGGATTGATGCAGAAGAATCGCCAGTGTGTTATCATTGTGTGAACCGCATGGATGACATCGTAGAGGCATACAGTGGAGGAGTGGGTTTTAGTCAGTAAAAGTCTGACACACGCTCCCGCTCTGAAGCAAGAGAAGTCATTGGATAGTGTACCAATAAAAAAAATATTGTCTACGTTGCATCGACATTGAAATACGCGCTGGGGCAATGATACTAAAGGGATTTACTTTTAAAAGTGTAAAAAGATGCGTCCGAGCAATTACAAAGGTTGACAAATTTTATACCATAATGCGTAAAATCGCATCGACTCTTGGTCCTAGGAGGCTTCGACCCTACTGGGCTTGCTGACCACTCCTTGAGGTGCTCAGGAACAGTGCGCGCCGTCGACGACTTGGGCTCGATCCAGACTGTTACCAGACGTCCGAACGGCGGGCTACCCATTCCTCTCTATTCACAAGCCCAAGCCTACGGTGGCCGGAAATCGGGATTGGAGACACGGCAGCGTCGGCTGTAGTGTGAACGCCGTTGCCTTTGTCTGATGCTTTCGACCTCGTCTTTTGCCAGCATTACTATTTCGCGGAAGGAGGTGACCGCCTCGCACTCGAGGCCAGGTAGAGGCCAAGTTCTGAAGCGAAGAGGAATGGGAGGCCCGGCGCAAGAGATCGCCGCCTGGTTGGTGGATGTCACATTTTCGATTTTTTAGTTCTAGGGCATGACAGTTTTCTCCCGATATTTTCCTTCACCGTATTGAGAACCAGTGGTGATGAAATAAATATACAAAGTAATGCGCCAGACTGGGTTTGATTCGTAGGTCAGGGACCGCTACCACTCGGGCACCACTGCTTTCAAATCCTCATAAAAACTTAAAATACTCGCAATAAAATGATTTAATATCCTTCGTAATGATGTCCTTAATTCCATAATCTATTTATTTTTATGAACGATTTTTCTACTGTTTTTAAACATAAACATTGCGCAGTTATAAACAATTGCGTAGCTCGGTGCAAAGTTTCAGAAGCAATTGAATAATAAACTAATTATCTTCAGATAAACTCTATGAATAACATTCATTCATTGTCTTTGTGTTCTTAATAAGTACTTCTTTGTTTTTTGAAAGTTTTACAATGAAAAACAATCTTTTACAGACCGAAAATAATGTAGTGAGATGGGTCAATTTCATTGTATTTTAAAAGTTCATCAGAATCAATACTTAAGATAAGTTAATCTGTCTTATTATTAGATTTTGCCGTGGCATTTTAAGCACTTAATAGCTTTTTATTTATTTAGGATCTCCAACATAGAATATAATAAAGAATAATACAATATAATAAAAAAGAATATAATAAAGAACATTTCTGTGTGCTTCTCCAATTATGGGAAACCACAGCATTTGCAGAATAAACTAGATTACAAACAAGTTAGGCATACATTTTTCTTGTGGGAAAATCATCCAATGACATCTCCTGCTCACTTTTTTTAGATAGGCTCGCGTTTGACCACAATCTCACCAGATGGTAAATGATGATGTGGTCGTTAAATATGCTAAGTTACTATCATTAAGAACTTTTGTAACCATATTTATCTGCAAATAAATCTTTGACTTTGACGATGGAGTATACTTGCCCAGAAATAACCTATTCACTCTTAGGTTGTAGCTATCAGACTGTAACAACTAAAAACACGCTCCTGTTCCTTCTTTGCCTTCGTTAGAGGGTACCCGGTTTCACTTTCACATTACCCATGGCTCTAGTAGGCTTGACCCTGCTGTGCCTATACGGTTTGCTGATAACTCCGTGAGGCGCGCGTGGAACAATGCTCGTCATCGACGACTTGGGCCTGACCCGGATCGTAACCGGACGGTCAATCGGCAAACTACCTATTGCTTGTCATCCACAAGCCCACGCTTACGGTGGCTGGAAATTGAGATCATTATTTTGGCGGCGGCTGGGGCCTGCCATTCCTCCTCGCTTTGGATCATGACCTGTACCAAGGCTCGGTACGAGAGATGGTTGCTGCTGTCTCGCCCACACGAGGACAAGGCGTCGCCCCGGTAGCCACAGAGTGGTGACACACGGGCGTCACTTTCGCACAAATTCGACAAGAACTTCAAATTACCATCAGATCAGATTTTTTTATTGTGGGATAAATCATCGAATGACGAATCTCGCCATTGGGCGGAGCGGAAGACAGACTTCTACTGACTAAACGACCCACCTTTTCTTCCGGCCTTAGTTCCAGGACCCCAGTGTTCCGCTTTCGCATCAACCCTTGGCCCCAGAAGGCATCAGATAAGATAATGGACAAATGCAAGCATCGTCGACCACATCATCACTTACGGTGATGTGGGGGCCTAGTAGCAAACCTATTACTCTTGACATGTAGATTGTAGCTAAACGCACAATTAATGTGTTCCCAAAATGTTGTATAGGGTTTTTTTTATGGTATGTGAGGCCGCTGCCTCGAATCTTGCGGGAAGCGGGGCGGCGGCGGCGGCGGCGCGGAAGCGGAGCGGGCAACGCAGACCCGTTCTCGAAACTAGCGGGCAGATCGCGCGTCATTGTAGCCCCGTAGTGTTGTTTACATTATTGTGTCGTCGAGATATTTGTTTTATTCGCAAAAGAAATGTCTGAACAATGGCGGCAACATCTTTTTAATTCAAATTTATTCCTAATGCTCGATTTATTGTGGGCGCGGGCGGTCGCCACTCGACTAAAGTACACCGCTCGCTGTCCGCGCCCGCCCCGCTGCCGCGCCGCTGTTTTCGAGGGCCAGTCTATTTGATTATACGCATAAGATCTGGCCGCGCCCGCGCCGCCGCCGCCGCCGCCCCGCTGCCCGCAAGATTCGAGGCAGCGGCCTGAAAATCATTGAATGACGAAACCCGCTGTTGGGCGGAGCGGGAGACAGTGTCAGAATCCATAGGGTGGGATGAGCACCATTAAACTGTGAAACCTGGGCGTTAATAAATTGTGCACTTCCAATGAACACTCCCTGAAATCTAAACTATAGAAAAATTTCAGGCTAGCAACTTGGTGTCGGTGATAGACTGGAGTTTTGTTTGTCTCGACGAGTGCATCGTCGCTGACGCTCTTTTTGGCTCGTTCCTTACACGACTCAAGAGTATGAAGCTGATATTTGACAGATCCATCCTAACAAGGTCACTTAATCTAAGTACGAAGGCAAAGAAGGAATAGGAGCGAGTTTTTAGTCAGTAAAAGTCAGACACTATCCACCGCTCTGTCAAATCGTGAGAGATATCATTGGATGATTTTCCCACCTAAAAAGCTACTAGATAGCTTAGTAACCTCACGTGTTGTGTTCCTAGTTTCAATTCCTGATCCTCTATATTTTTAGACCATCCTGATATCATACAAAAAATTAACATGCTGCAACATGCTTTCATACTTGACAAGCCTTTGCTCGTAAAAGCTCTATCTTCTCTAGTATTTATTTCGTATTTGCTCTGGCTATTGAAAAAGAAAAGTCCAATATTAAAAATAATGAACTTTTCGTCTTATATGTTTAAGGCCATTGTTTGTCAAGAAGAAAATTTGTTTCACGCCGTTTTAGAATCATAAATGTAGTTTAAATAACAAAAACTGTAAGTATATTATTAACTTATTTATTGCATTTATTGTAGAAATATATTTAAGATTGCGATTAGTCTGCGTTTAGTTGAGTTGTTCAGGCAGGACGACGGCGGCCTCGGGGAGGACGGGGACTCCGATCTGGACGGGCTCAGCGGGGACGGGGGCGACTTCGACGACCTGGACGGGTTCAGGGGCGACCTCGACAACCTGCACGGGCTCGATGATGACGTGTCCGGGTCCGAGAATGGGTCCGTCGATGATGGGGCCTACGGGGGCAACATCAACAACCTGCTCGGGGTCGACCACGGTGTGTCCGGGGCCAAGGATGGGCCAGTCAGCGGGATCTACAACGTGGACGGGGTCAGGAATAATCTCGGGTGAGATGACGTCGACGGGGCTGACATCAACGGGGCTGGATGCAGCCTGGTTGACGTTCACGATGATCTGGACGAGGGGAGAGCTGGCAGAGGGAGTGGGAGCGGGGGCGACAACTACGGGTGCGGGAGCGACGGGCTCCTCAACAGCTGTAACCTCACCACCATCGGGAAGAGGGAAGGGAATGATGGCGGGGCCAACAGAGATGCCCTCGACGGGGTTGATGATGACGGGTCCGACATCGACGGGCTTGAGTCCGAGGATATCGAGGAGCATGTCCTCGAGCGCGGCGGCGGTGGCGGGGTCGGTGCTGGGGCTCTGGATGGCGGCGATGATCTCCTGGAGCTCGGCCATTTCAGCAGTGGCGATGGGGCTAGGCCTGACGGCGGCCGAAGCCACCGTGGCGATAAGGGCGAAGGCGATCAAAAATTTCATTTTATCTGAAAAGACAGTTGATATAGTAAGAAGATACCTTTGGCTACAAAAGTTTTCACTGTCACGTTTAAAAAGACATACAATCATGACATGAACACACAAATAGATAATAGTTTCTTGTAAATCGGCGTTGAAATTGGTAAAATTATGGGTTATGGCGCTCTTTCAACAGGGAGCACAGTTCCAACTTCCACTTTTTATTTTTTTGTTAAAGTGCTTTTATATTTTGGGACTATAAAATAGAGTTTGATGTGATGACGTTTTCCTTATGGTACCAAAATAGACTGGGTAGGTACTCAAAATTAAATTATTAGTATAAATTGGGACAGCAGTCCAAAAAGCCCCGCTATACAAACTTATAGTGGTCAAATATTAAAATACGAACCAAGTAACTTAAGTTTGCTATTTAAAATTAAAATATTGTCAAAGTGTTCTTACCTTTTGTCGGCTTTTACACGACTATAATATTTTTGGAGTGCATGCACTTTTTATATTGTACTTTATCTATTTTTTATAGGGTAATAGAAAATTATCTATCAGCATCGGTATTCTGCTAGTAGGATTCTTTATTTACAACCTAGATTGGATAAGGAATCTTTTATTTGGGAGTATAAATCTTTGTTCTTTTCTTTATCAAGTGTGTTTCCCAAATTTATACGCAGTATACGAGGAAATTATATGAATATGTTACTGGCAATCTGTAATATACACCATGCTATATAGTACCCAAGTAATGTATTAAATATCTGGGGGCATACAAGCAATGTAAAAATGTAATGAAAAATAAAATGTAATGTATAAATATTTATTATTATTAATAGCCTATTATATGTCCCACGACTGGTCAAAGGCCTCCCCTTTTTACTTCCAAACCTCCCTGTCGAGGGCGACCTCCGGCCAAGTTTGCCCCGCGAACATTCTTCGAACTTCGTCGACTTCCCTCAGGTGTCCAGTGAGTGAAAATCTTCGTCCGGATGCATTCGGGTGACGTGGCCAGCCCACTCCCACTTCAGCCTGGCTGTTATTTCCACGACATCTGCATTTTGAGTTATGGAGCGCAGCGTGGTGATTATGACTCGATCTATTCGCTTAACACCTATTGTGCTGTACTCCATTCCTCCTCTTTAGTCGTTCATTCTTGACAGAGTGGTCGTGGTTGATCATGTTGAATTTTCGTTGGCTAGTGAGTCTCCCGTGATGCATCTCCACTTGACACGGTTTACGGCGTCTCGGGTACTCTGGACCATTGAGGTTTGTGCTGCAGCTCTAATGAGGTATGTCCAACTGGTAGGTAAGCGCCCACGAGACCGCTTCCCCTTTACTTGTTCCTGGACAACGAGTCGGTCCATGGAGTGTTCGTTACGAACAACGTGACCGAAATATTTGAGGATTTGTACTTGCACAATCGGGAAGCGCTGCATAAGCGATCCATTGCCCTTTGACAAATCTTGAGTTTGTTGTTCAGTATGGGACCAACTTTGACTGGCCTGTCAGTCTAGTAGTTAGTGACCCTGACTGCTATGCGGGAGGTCGTGGGCTCGATTCCCACCCAGGACAAATGTTTGTGTGATGAGCACGATCATTTGTTCTGTGTCTGGGTGTAATTTATGTATAATATGTATGTATTTAAAAATATATAAGTATGTTTATCAGTTGTCTAGTACCCATAACACAAGCTCTGCTTAGCTTGGGACTAGATGACATTGTGTGATAGTTGTGGATAAAAAAAAAAAAAAGAAAAAAATCTTGAGTTTGTTGTTCAGTATGGGACCAACTTTGAGCACTGTACATTAGGACGGGTACGATATACATGTGAATGATATCACATTTCAATGTCATCGGAAGGCTATCATCATGTGATCTCTCATGTCATGTGATTCTTTGTCTTGCTTATTTTTGAATGATACAATCTAGCGGTATGTATATTCATCGACATATTGCAACACTTGCCCGTCTACCTCGACCCTACGTTTAGTGCTGTTGGTTATGATGCTGAGTCTTAGATCTGTTAATTTTAAATTTAACCTCAAGACTTGTCGTGCTCAGATCTTTTAGCATTACTTCAAGTTCGGAAGATGATGTGGAAAGCAGCACAATATCGTCAGCAAAGCGAAGGTTTGTTAGCTGGTGGCCACCAACATTTATACGTCGTGACTGCCATATTATGTGTCAGACAAGTTGTTAAAAACCTCCTATAGTGCGCTTTTGAACAAATCAAAGTCTCCTCTATGAGGAGTGGCTGGAGAGGCGTCACAGCTTGCTTACGTTTCGCATGATGTAAAACGCTGGACGCAGTAAGTGTGGAAGGTTAATGCACTTGATTTATTCGGAAAGGTCTGGGTGTCACCATTATGCAGACCATCTGATGGATACGGTAACTCCAGCGTGTCCTCCAGGCAGTCTGCATACTTCCACACAGTGGCGGGGTAAGGCCTAAATTTGATGTGGGCGATATATAATTATATTGCGAGCCCCTTGATGGAAGATGGATTTTGTTGAATGACAAAATTTTCGAAAGTTTTTGACACTTAAATTTTTCCGGCCAGACTAGATCTTTAAAATTATATATATATAGAAGTATAGAAGTGTATATACACTTCTCATCAAAAAAATCGAAACACCTTGCAAGTTTACGTTTTGTCAGGATTATCAGAAAAATGTGTACATTTAGGAATAAATGTTAAATGTCGTTTAATAGTGAGTAATATGAGCTTATCAAATCTTAATGTTAATGTTCTAAATTTAAATGAATTTTTCATAGGTTTCGTATTTTGTTAAATGAGTCATTTTTATTCCGTATGGAGTATAAAGGAAATGGATAAAACAACACACGTAAATGAAAAAAAAAGCTAAAAAACGTTTATTTAATAACTTGTATTCCCTCCCCGAGCTCTAATTACTGCTTCCATACGGTTCTTCATCGATCGGATGAGAGTCACGATCACATGCTGTGGTATATTGTCCCATTCCTCTTGGATTGCATCTTGCAGCTGGCTAAGTGTTTCTGGGGCAGGATCTCTTGCTCGAATTCGTCTCTTTAATTCATCCCATAGATGTTCAATGGGATTCATGTCCGGGCTTCTTGCTGGCCATTCCATAATAGAGATATCGACTTCGTTAAGATAATCTCGTACGACGCCCGCGGTGTGAGCCCTAGCATTGTCGTGCATGAATATGAAGCCGTTGCCAATAAAATGTGCATAGGGCATCACATGAGGCTCGAGACACTCTTCGACGTACCGATGACAGTTTAGTGCAGGCAGACGTGGCCCAGACACGAAAGCAAGCTCTGTCTTACCGTCGGCGCTGATTCCTCCCCAAACCGTCCACGAACCGCCACCATAGCTGACCTTTTCTTCAATGCAGCATTGTGCATAGCGTTCTCCGTCTCTTCTGTAGACCTTGTTCCTTCCGTCGTTACCATACAGCATAATTTTACACTCATCAGAAAAGAGAACTTTGCTCCACTGTAGGTATGACCAATTTAGGTGCTCACGTGCAAAGTTAAGGCGCGCTCTTCGATGGTCTGCAGTTAATTTCGGCCCATTTGCTGGCTTATGCGGTACCAGTCCACGATCCTTCAACCTTCTTCTAATTGTAGAGTCACTTACAGCCACCCTTCGTACAACACGAAGCCGCTGCTGCAGTTGAAAAGCGTTAAGGCGTCGATTTCTTAAAGAAGTTGTTACAATAAATCGATCATCTCGCTCAGAAGTGACCCGATTCCTGCCAGATCCTGAACGGCGCGTGAACAAACCAGTCTCCCGATAACGTTTATAGACTCTATGAACAGATGACAGGCTTAGATGCAGTCTTGCAGCCACAACACGCTGACTAAGGCCAGAATCCAGCAATGCCACAACTTGGGCGGCTTCTGTGGGCGAAGTATCCATACGTTTTAGAAAAAAAACCTTTTTTCAGACGTCCCAAAGTCACAGTATTGAAATAAAAAACAAAAAGTTTAAGGATAGGCGCCAATTTTTAGTTTTTAAACGCTAAATGTACTCCAACCCTAAACACACATTTGTCTCAAAACAGTGATTCATTTCGTTTATAAGATAAACAAATGAAATTCTAATTTTGAATTTAGAATTTTCGCTTATTACTGTAATGGCCAAACTGTCAGCTATAATATATGTATTTTTTTTCATCGTATGAATTCTTTTTTGTGTTAAATTCGGACAGAAACAATGAAAACGGAAGTGTTTCGATTTTTTTGATGAGAAGTTTATATATATATAGAAGGTTAGTATTACCAGATACTTGCTAGCTCGTTTTTTAGATTATTGATCTATTTATTAAGTTATTATATCTATATTTTCTTTCGCGGGCCTTCGAGGTGCAAGGCTTGGACATACGCGGTGGCCCACGTAGCCCACGCCTTACGCCGTCTCTGCTTCCACAGAGAGATAAGGTGGAGATGTGCCCTGCTTGGGCGGAGCAATAGGTAGATGGCCGTCCAGAAGTCTGGTAACCGTAAAAAAACCTACTGGGGCTATAGGTTGCCTTCTGAAAGAGAGGGGTCTGTCCTGGAACGGTGGCGGGCTAAGAAGGAACATGAGTGTGATTTTAGTCAGTAAAAGTTCGACACGCACTTCTGCTCGCTCCTGCCAGAGTACGGGAGACAGGGCAGTTTTCTGGGCAACTGCAAATCGAACTAGCACACTGAAGGTTCCGTACAAATTTATCTGTATCTATGTAAATAGTTAAATTGCCTAATGGAATCTCGAAGAGTTTTCCGAATCGGTTAACTCTTGAGCCCCAAACGAACACCGGCATTCGCTCACCTATTGTCTTTTTATTGTCTCTAATTATGGTATTCAAAAGGTTAAATTAGTTTTCTTTAGTGCTTTAACAACAAAACTGTATTCACATTTATTCCTAGACCTATATTTTATACTAGCTTGCTACGCGGCTTCGCTCCCGGCTTCAGATTATTCTACTCTACTCCACCCTACCCTACAGTACCAACCCTACTCTTCCCAAGTCTACACTACAGTACCAACCCTACTCTTTCCAAGTCTACCCTACTCTACCCTACTGTAACCCTACTCTACCCTACTGTAACCCTAATCTACCCTACTGTAACCCTACTCTACCCTACTATACCCTAACTTTTTTTCTTCTCTTGTCAATAACAAAGACAACAAAAAAGAATTAGCGAAATCGGTTCAGCTATTCTCGAGTTTTGCGCTTACCAACACATTTTGCGATTCATTTTTATATATAAATAAGATAAGACCTTGCTTTATACCAAATTTCAGAATTCTGAGTCAGTAAGAAGAACCCTACGAATTTTTATTCTTTGGAGAGTGTCAAAATTACGGTTTTTATGACATAAACAGCCGTATCTTTATTCTTTAGCTTAGAAGTTGATTTTTTCACTGGCATAGGAAATTGCAGACCTGAGTTGTCGATACCTTCAGGCGTTTCTGAAATAAAGGATCTTGTCAGATATACGGAAAATAAAGTGATACCTATGAGGATTCCATTTTTCTTTTTTGGTATCGAACCCTAAAAAGGACTGGCAAATGTTGAGACTTAACTCTGATGTAGTCTATGACTTTGTTAGTAATGTCAATAAAAGTAGCAGGTATGTGTTACAAGAAGAATAGGGCCTAGAATTTAGCCATTAGGTACTCCATTTTTAATCCAAGATATAGCTAGGCTATAACTCATGACTATTTTTTCTATTCTAAGTTTGTTCTAATATGCTATTTTCTGACGATTTGTCTATTATCTATCTATTTGTGTGTTGCAAAAAAAAGTACTTATTCTATAAAAAGTATTTACATTTACAAAGAGTAATGCTCCAAAGGATTTTTGTAGTTCACCAAAGCAAAACCGACAAAAATGGGCATAATTATTCACTGCACTGAATCATATTACAAACGGTCACCTTTATTCAAATCGGGATCGGTTGGTACATAGGTAATTTAAAAATAAAAAATGTTCTTAGGAACTATGGTAACTGTCTTTTATTGTATTATTGTAAAAAAATGTGTAACATCTTGTTAAAGGGTGTGATGTTATGGGTGTTGTTGTAGACACTATAGTGTTTTATTTAGTTAAGCTCGTCAGGGAGGACGACGGCGGCTTCAGGGAGGACGGGGACCTCGACCAGGACGGGCTCAGCAGGTGCGGGGGCGACCTCGATGATCTGGACGGGCTCAGGCAGGACATCAATGATCTGGATGGGCTCAGGGGCGACCTCAACAACCTGCACAGGCTCAGGGGCAACCTCAACAACCTGCACGGGCTCCGGAGCAGAGTCTACAACATGGACAGGCTCAGGCTTGATCTCAGGGGTGATGGCGGGTCCGACGGCGACGGGGCTGGACGCAGCCTGGTTGATGTTCAGGACGATCTGGACCAGGGGAGTGCTGGCAGCAGGGGTGACCGCTACGGGGGCGGGAGCAACCACTACAGGGCCGGGGATGATGGGCTCTTCAGCGACGGCACCACCATCGGGAAGGGGGAATGGAACAATGGCGGGGCCAACGGAGATACCCTCAACGGGGTTGATGATTTCGGGTCCAACGGCGACAGGCTCAGGCTTGTTGACTCCGAGAATATCATGGAGCATCTCCTCGAGCGCGGCGGCGGTGGCGGGGTCGGTGTTGGGGCTGTTGATGGCGGCGATAATCTCCTGGAGCTCGGCCATTTCAGCAGTGGCGATGGGGCTAGGCCTGACGGCGGCCGAAGCCACGGCGGCAAAGAGAGCGATGGCAATGAAGTATTTCATTTTGATTTATCTGGAATCAAACATAATGTTAGCATAATCATTACCAAGTACAAAACAAAGTTGCTTAGATCCTATGTATGCTTAGATCTTTAAAAGTACGCAACGGATTTTGATGCGGTTTTTTTTAATAGATAGAGTGATTCAAGATGAAGGTTTATGTGTCTAATACATGCATAATATATTCATTATCAGTACCCGTGCGAAGCTGGGGCGGGTCGCTAGTCATAACTAAAGCTGGATTGGGTATTCAAACCAAAATCAATAGACTGCGTTAGTGATCTGACAAGTATGATGGACACGTCATGTTTTTATTAGAACCAAACTGATAGATAAATCAATTTATAAAAAAAAAATTGCTAATATAATAATAACCTTAGGGGTTGAAGTTTGTCATGCAAACACCAATTAACAGAACAGCTAATCGCTAGTGTACGATTTATGATAATTTGTTAGATTTACTATATAAAATGATTATTCTTTTTTTTTCGGTGAAGGAAAACATCGTGAAGAAACCGGCATGTCTTAGAACCAAAAATTCAAAGACATGTGACATCCACCAATCCGCACTGGGCCCGCGTGATGGATTATGGCCCATTCCCTCTCCTAGAATGGAGACCTGTTTCCCAGCAGTGGGAACATTAAAAAGGGTGATGATGATGAATATTTTAAAGAAGTACTAAAAACTTCTGAAATAAGTCTAAAGATACTTACTTGTGTCTGCTTCTAACAAGACTATGACAAGTTTGGTGTTTGTTAACTTTTTATATTACGATTTATCTAACAATTAACAATAATAAAGACAAATATCTAGTTCTAGTCGAGATTGTGATTTTAACTATTCATAAAATTTACAACCAGATTTTGGATAAGGAAACTAACTTTATTGGGTTTATAAATCTTAAAATTGTTTTCCTTATTGATTTGAATAGATAAACGGTATTTACCGTTTACCGCAATAACATCGTATTTCATAATATCTAGATCATACAACGTAGATAGATAGAAGATGTCTAGACTACAATAAGTAATGGTAGTACTATAGGATTGTACGGGTCACAGCTGGCAAAGGCAACAGCGCCCTCGCCGTAGCCGTCGCCGCCGCGATTTCGCCGATATCCAGGCCACCGCAGACGCTGGCTTGCGGACGGCGAGCAATGCGTAGCTCACAGTCCGGTCCTCTGGTAACAGTCAAGACCGAGCCCAAGTCGTCGACGGCGCGCACTGTTCCCGCGCGCCTCAAGTTGTCGGCAAATTGTAGGTACAGCGTAACCCAAGGGCCTGGGAATAAGGCAATGAAGGAATGGGGTAGGTTTTTTAGTCAGTAAGAGTCTGACACTATTTCTCGCTCCGCCAAAGGGCGGGATTCGTCATTCGTCAGCTCTTGAATTCATGCAATGTACAACCTATCCTTTTATCTCATTTTAAAGATGCAAATGTTTATCCTACTATCATACTACATGCTGTGTAGAAAGACCTCAATGTGGGCCTGACTGGTTAGGTTCTCTCAAATCTGTGTGGTTCCAGGCTCTCTCAAATTGTATGATTCTTTCCTTAAGGTGGGCCTTCTCCACTCGCCTATCGACAATGTCGCACATGGTTTAAAAGCTTGTTGCTTTCTTTAACGTAATCCAAAGTGATGCTTGATGCAAAAGTAATGCGAAAAAAGAAGATAACACCTGAACACGATTTACTCGAATGTTTCACAAAACTTTTTCCAGGAAATACGTGTGTTTATTATACTCTTAAGGATTTTTGAAAACAAAATACGTAATTTAAAATCTCAATTAAATGTGCAAGGATTCAATAGAAGTACTTTTTTATATTTTTAATATAGGAGTACATTATAGAGTCAAAGTTCACGTAAAATAGCAGATTTTCAGAGGTCTTTACTGGCCTAATGTCTTAATGTCTATAGAAGCCTAGATAATATCCACAAGATATCTGTGTACTCAAAATATTTGAAGATGTAGGTAGGTATAATAAAATAATAATTATTAATTACGTAAGAGCGGTTGTATGAAAATATATGACGGGTTGGCAGCTCTTAAGAGGCCGGTTCGGGACGATTTATCCATACAAACGTAATACCATAATCATTTACAAGTCGAGCATATTTCAACCATATTATGGTGATATTTGGATTTAGACAATATTTATCTAGGTTCCCAGATCTTTCTTTTTTAAAAAGCTTTAAACAAGCTTTTTTGATTTTGGTATTACGTTTGTATGGATAAATCGTCCCGAACCGGCCTCTTAATACAATAATGTCCCTGGAGCTTATTGAGAAAAAGAAGTTTACATTTAACTTCTTTTCAATACAATACTTACAATATTTTTTTGCTCAATAAATTACTACCAAGTAGTCTGAATTTTTTTGTAAAAGTACCGAGTGTGCTGATTAGATCTACATGTATAATGTAGGTGCAGCAAATATTCCTTCAGGTGTGACTCCTGACCTGTGTCTTGGCGCAATGGATAGCTCGCCGTCCGGTCACCTGGTAACAGTCCAGACCGAGCCCAAGTCGTCGATGACGCGCACCGCTCCCGCGCGGCTCAAGGAGTTGTCAGCAAACTGTAGGGTCGAAGCCTCCTGCGGCCGAGGGTTGGTGCAAAAGCGTTATTATACCGGGGCTCTGGGAATAATGCAAGGTAGGCACGGGATAGGTTGTTTAGTCAGTGAGAGTCTGACACTGTTTCCCGCTCCGCCGATATCCGGATTCGTCATTGGATGATTTTTACCTACCATAAAAAAAAACCTACTGATTTTTTTTTTCATCACTCCATACATCCATCTCAACATTTTCATCACCGCTTCATGCAATTATTTTTCATCTTTTCTATCTCATCCCGGTACCACATAATTTGAAATAGATGCTTATTGGTGGTGCTATTTGCTTGGCCAACTGGCTGTTATTTAGATATTGCATCCAAGTAGTGTATAAACGTCTATTATTGTTGTTTTGTGTCCCATACCAATTGTGATTAGTGGCCCTGTTATTCTGGAAGCCTAATAGGTTAACTCTAACAGAAATAGAGTATTTTATGCCTTATTCGACAGAATAAATTACAGCAATGATTCATTTTTACCCGACTACGGCGAAGCAAAAGGAGGGTTATGATTTTGACCTGTATGTATGTATGTGGGTATGGATGTTCATCTGTTCCCTCGTAACTTCTAAACTACTTATCAGAATTCGACAAATGACATATCATTAGAAGCGTCTTAATTGTCCGCTGGTTATAGGCTATATGGGATTTCACAAAATCTAATGTGGCGCCCTCTAGCGGACAAAACATACGAAGTAAAAAAATAAAGTTAAGATAAATATGCCGTGTTTGGTATCATTTGAAAGCGCTTTACTTGTACATTTTGAATATATATATATATTACTAGCATTTGCTTGTGACTTTACCTGTATTCATGGGCTGAGAAATCAATGAACCCAAGATTAACCTATTTAGAACTCCAAAATATGTTTAATAAAAATAAAGTTTAAAAACTAACACCCGACTACTTAAAAACACGCTACTTAAAAACAAGAAAACAAGAAAGCCGTGGTCGTATACCACTTTTTTTAATTTATTATTCTTATGGCATACGACCACGGCTTTCTTGTTTTCTTGTTTCGTACTTTTTAGAGCGTGTTTTTAAGTAGTCGGGTGTTAGTTTTTGCTTATTTGTATATGTATGTATTTATTGTAGTATATGTTTCTTTTCTATTTGTCTGTTTTATTTTTTAAATGGCATCTAACATGTTATGTTTCTGCACCACCCTGGTCGACTGGTAGCAAATGCCTAAGGCAACACTGTACAAAGGCGGACTTAATGCTTTTGTTCAGTGTTACATGCATAAAGTTTGTATAAATAAATAATTCGTTGAATACCGTCATCTAAATTAATATAATAAAGAGGTAAAGTTTGTTTTTTATTTTTTTGTTTGTAGGAGGTAATCTCTGGAACTACTGGTCCGATTAGAAAAATTTTAGCAGCAATAGAATGTTGCTTTACTCCTGAGTGACATAGGCTATATTTTATGTACGCGGGCGAAGCCGCTGTCAAAAGCTAGTTAAGAATACAATGACAAAGGGTATACGAAAGCCTGCGTTCGCTTGGGGCTTGAGAGTAATGTGTAAAACAGTATATAAAAAATCATGTTGTTTTAAAATTTGAAGCTTATTTTATTTCAGGTATCATGAGTATTTAAATATGTTGTCGGTATAAGTTAACAGAATCCTTTTTTACTTCTTAGTTCAGTTGTTCGGGAAGGATGACAGCGGCTTCGGGGAGGATGGGTACTCCGATCTGCACGGGCTCAACGGGAACGGGAGCAACCTCCACGACCTGAACTGGCTCAGGGGCGACCTCGACAACCTGGACAGGTTCAGGAGCGGTCTCAACAACCTGCACTGGTTCAGGAGCAGCGTCAACAACCTGGACGGGCGTGGGCTTGATGATGTCGACGGGGCTAACAGCGACGGATCCAGCGGCCTGGTTGATGTTCAGAATAATCTGAACTAGAGGAGCACTGCCTGTTAGTTCAGGGGCAGGTCCCTCAACGATAGCCACGGGGGAGGGAGCCACGATAGGTGCAGTGACTTCACCATCATCAGGCATGGGGAAGGGAACGATGGCGGGGCCAACAGAGATGGGCTCGTACTCAGGCTCAACGATAGCGGGACCGACAGAGATGGGTTCACTGTCAGCTATGGGGCCAATTTCAGCGGGCTCAGGTCGTACGGCAGCGATAGCTTCAAGGATAGCTCCGATGATGGCACTGGGCCTCTTGGGTTGCTCGGCCGAGGCCACAGCGGCGATGAGGACGAAGACTGCGAAGAATTTCATCTTAATAGATCTGAAAATAAATCATAAAAATATTTTAATATACAAATTGACAATATCAGATTATAGGTACGAATTCCATGAAGTTAAACTTTGAAAACGGTTGAAAAATTTATAATGTAAATGTATTGTTTTATTTACTTACTTTTTTCGTTGCTTTTCGTCCGTATTTGTGATACAAATATGCCATCCTTCACTCTCGCTACCGTTTTATAGGTCGATTATTATCTGTGAATTTGAACGCAAATTGCAGTTTATCAAACCGACCTTAAATTATACAACTTTGCATCTTTATTTCCCTGCAATATTTTCTTAATATGTAGTGGCCAAACAGGTTTTTACCATTATTATCATGAATGTCAGTATCAGTACAATCGGTGTTATAAAAATTATTAATATAATTTATTAGTCTATTTATTTTATTTAGATGTACTTAGAGGAAAAAAAATATGAATGTAAATAATATACATATATTTACATTCATACTTATTTTTTTTCCTAAAAATATTATAAAAATATTTAACAAAACAAATCTATAATCTTTCTCCGTTTTCAAGAGGTTCTCGTTATGAGGGAGTCAACAATTATCGTGTGACGCTCTAGTCGATCTAAAACCACTATGTCAGTGAATTTGGCATTCTTGAAAACTAAGTCGGGCACATCGACTAACTAAGACGCAGCGTTGGAAGGCCTCCTGGTGGACCGATGACCTGGTCAGGGTTGCTGGAATTCCGATAGATGCAAGACGCACAGGACCGGTCTTAATGGCGTCGCTTGGGGGAGGCCTATGTCCAACAGTGGATGTGGAACATACCCTTGGGCGGTGCGGGAGACAGTGTCAGACTTCTACTGACTTAACGACCCACCCAGTTCCTGCTTGCTTGTTCCGCTTTCGCATCAACCCTTGTCCCCAGAAGGCTTACACCCGTATTCACAAACGTTACTATGCGGTCTCACAGTGCTCTCGAGCGCACAGGGCAGGGTTTGTGAACTACGCAACACAAACGAACCAATCACAGAGCTCTATTTCAACACTGTGCGTTTGCTTAGTCAAGGGTCGTCTGAGTATTGTTTGTGAATACGGGTGTTAGACCCGTGAAAAAACAAACTTGATGCGGTCGGCCTTCTCTTTTGCTATCATTACTGCTTCGCAGAAGGAGCCAACCGTCTGTCGGTCCTCCTCGCTTCGGACCAAGGGATTGTGTTTATAGTGTACCGCTAAAAAGAGTATATCTAGCTATCTATCTTCTGACCAACGTAACATACACTACAAGATGGAGTTTATGAAAATAGTCTTAGTTAGCTAGAGTACCCGTCTTACCTTAAAATAATTTATTGTTAGTATTGTTTCCTTGGAAAACATCGTGAGGAAACCGGTATGTTCTAGAAGCAAAAATTCGAAGACATGTGACATCCACCAATCCACACTGGGCCCGCGTGGTGGAGTATGGCCCATTCGCTCTCCTAGAAAGGAGGCCTGGGGGCTTAGACAAAGTCACATTCTCACTAACGATAACGAAATTCGAAACTCCGAAATGTATGGAACTGATATATTATTATGCCTTCGAAAAGTCACGTGGTCAAACGTTTTCGATTCGCTAATTGTTAGTAGTTGTTTATACGTCAAATTTGACGTTTTAATTCGATAACCATAGCCAAGAAGTTGTTATTTTATCGAACCAACACTTCGACTTATCGATATATTAGTCGATGTCACTTTGTCTACCATTTTGTGGTCGACATCGTTAAGGCGAAATCGAACTTAGAAATGGATTCGACACGGAGCGATTGCCACTTGTCTAGGGCCCCTGTGTCCCAGCAGTAGGAACATTAAAAAGGCTGATGATGATGATGATTGTTTCATTTGTTTCCTTAGGTTCTATTGGCAGCCCCGACAGATGTCAGCCGTACCATTTTTTACACACGTACTTCCTTTCCGGTAATTATTCGTCATTAAACCTTTGTCCTTATCGTACAGAAAAAACCTTCCATCTTTATAGCGCTACTGAAGGTTTCTGTTACCTTCTGTTAACTTTGTTATCTGATCAACACGACTCAACCAGGTAACCTGGGTTCAAACCAGCCGTGTAGACAGGGTTAAAGAAAAGGCCTGGTTGCCATTAAAAAATTCTAAGAAAACTTAAAAAAAGCTTTTAATACTTTTAAAACACAACGGGTTTTGATACGGTTTTTTTAATAGATAGAGTGATTCAAGAGGAATATTTATGTATATAATACATGCATAATAATTTATTCAATATCAGTACCCGTGCGAAGCTGGCGCGGGTCGCTAGTTACAAATAAATGCAGTAAGCAGTTGTTGTTGTTAAAAACTTTTATTGGCATTTATTTTTTCAAAACCTTTATTTTTTTACGAGTTTTCAAGCGCTAAAATTCGCAAAGCCTAACTTCAAACTCGCCAAGATACGACGGCCGTACTGTATTTGATACAATATATGAGTTTACACTGCTACCTTCAAAGTTGAAATTAGGTACCTATTACAACTTTTAAATGTTTGATGCAATGACCCACAGTTTTATTTGTGTAGTAAGTTAAAAATCAGGTACCTACCACTACTTTTAAATGTTTGATGCAATGACCCATAATTTTTACTTTGTGATTAGTTAAGTGAAATTGTATTGTTATTTTTGTCTAAATTGGCTGTGTAACCGAAGTTGTGTATTACGAACGAGGAGTGTTGACCTACCGTGATACAGTTTAGACAAATACCTACCAGGGTGAGTAAGTTTCGCGACAAACAAAATTGTTTGGTGTGTATCTACGATTTTTTTAGAAGGTACTAGCGACCTGCCCCAGCTTTGCACGGGTACTGATATTGAATATATTAAGCATGTTTAATTCACATAAACTTTCCTGTTGAATTACTCTATCTATTAAAGAAAACCACTTCAAAATCCGTTGCGTACTTTTAAAGATCTACGCATACATAAGGACAGCGGTAAGCAACTTTGTTATATACTTAATATACTATGTAATGATGTGTATTTTTAGAAAATAAGAAAGCAATAGTTTGTTAATTTGTGGAAATTAATAAATTGTATATTTTGGATGGATGTAAGAATTTTATACCGTATATACGTTTTATTATTATTATATTATTATACCTAGCCTGTACTGTCCCACTGCTGGGCAAAGGCCTCCCTCCATTCTTTCCAATCATCTCGGTCACATGCTTTGCCGCTCCAATTCTCAAGGAAGACATCCAGGTCGTCCCGCCATCTCCTTCGTGGTCTGCCGCGGCCCCGCGTCGCTGTGTCCGGGCACCAATCCTGTGTTTTACGGGCCCACAGCTCGCTAGACATGCAGCAGACATGCCCTGCCCAGTCCCATTTAAGTTGGGCAGCCTTTTGAGCCACATCCATTATTTGTGTTTTGGAGCGCAGTGTAGTGTTTGGAACATGGTCTGTTAGTTTAACACATAGTATGCTGCGCTCCATAGCACGCTGGCAAACGTGAAAAAAATATACGTTTACCGTAGGTTATTTTTTTTATGGTAGATAAAAATCTTCGAATGTCGAATCCCGCCCTTGGGTGGAGCTGGAAACAGTGTCAGGCTCTTACTGACTAAACAACCTATCCCGTTCATTCCTTGCCTTAGTCCCAGAGCCCTGGTGTTACGCTTTCGCATCAACCCTTGGCCCAAGGAAGCTTCGACCCTGTAGGGCCCCTCAGGCGTATGTATACCGTAGGTAAACATATGATCCGTCTAGGATTTTTGAGCTCCTCAGTACCTACTACCTGTTTAAGATCTGCCTCATAAAGAGGTAGTACTGCGGAGCCTGGGGTTAATCTGGTCGTTTATTTATTAAACCCCAGGAGGAAACCGGTGTCTGCACACCTATATATTGACTTTTTATTGCGTCTGAAATTACGGTAGTCGAAAGGTCAATGACTGGGACCCTGATTGTAAGGCAGATTTTTTCCACAACTAACACACAATGCCGTCTTTACCCAAGCTAAGCAGAGCTTGTGTTACGAGTACTAAATAACTGATAAACATACTTATATATTTCTAAATACATACATAGGTATTACAGATGAATTACACCCAGACACAGAACAAATGATCGTGCTCATCACACAAACATTTGTCCGTGGGAATTGAACCCACGATCTCCAACATAGCAGTCAGGGCCACTAACTTTTGCACCAACAGGCCAGTTATTTTAGTCAGTCAGGCCAGTTGAAACTGAGATGGAAGAAAGTTTAGCAGACTTATTATTAGGTCAAAAGTTTCTTTCTAACGGGGTCACACAACACAGACTGAAAAAAATGAGTGGCATTGCTTTGATTGCTCAATGTATTTACGAATTTACTGACATGATTCAATGTACCTCAACTATTTTGATAGAAATTACAATGACTGACTTTAACTATCCAGCCCCTTGGTTCTAGTCAGTAGGGAGCTAGTGCAACAAGGGCCCCCGTATGAAAAAATGGTGCTTATTAACTAGTGCCTTTTTATGGTGGGAAAAATCATCGAATGACGAATCCCGACGTTGTATGGAACGGGAGACAGTGTCAGATTTCTACTGACTAAACGACTTACCGTTCCTTCTGTCCTTAGTTCTCGGTGTTCCACTTTCGCATCAACCATTGACTCCAGAATACTAATGCTTGGTTTGCCCTATGAGACGGTTGTGGATATCATATTACGCATTTTTGCCTACGTCGGGGCCCCTGTAAAGCAGGGGCCCAGTTATCGTATACCTACGGCAGTAGTTACGTCCATGGTTCTAGTTAGCTCAGTAGGCACCTATACCTAAAATTGATACCGAACGTAACGTTTCGTTTACGTCGAACGCTATAAGTTGGCCACGTCCTGGTTCTTTTGATCTGACGTCATATCAACGCTCAATAAAATGGTTAGAACAGTGGAATGGAAGCCAATCCCACCGCCCCTGCGCCGTCATGAGATACTTCATGTATCTGAAAATATGCGAATGCCATGATGAGTTTAATTTTGAAGAAACAATATCTAGCTAACATAACAATGCGAAATACGAACTTATCATTATTGCCTATAATTTACAATGTCTCATATTACCAGATCAGATATATTTTATACCAGTATTATAGATATAATCATTACGATTCAGATAACTTCTTCAGTTGTAGTAGCCATTTATGAAGGGGCTTAGACTTATGTAGTAAAACAATACTTTTCACGTTTTAGATATAACTGTGACGCTCGTAACACGTTTCTGTTTTTGCATGTGTTCTATTATCTACATACATAACAATGATAATCTTAAAATTGTGATAAGGTGGTGGAAAAACACTATTGTATCCTGTAGAGTCCATCTTAGTTCAGACTACGATTTGGGACAAACCATGACGTGTTAGAATTCCAGTCGTTCAAACGAGAAAGAGCATGAAGCGAATAAATGGAGCTAAGGCTGTATCTTTAATAGGTACCTTAAAACTTTGATCTTTTTAATACGACCGTGGGTCGATCCAATACATGAAACACTATCGATTCGTAAAGAGAAAATTAAAAAGTAAAGGAGGTAACTAGGTACCTACTTTTTTTAAAACTCGAATTAACCTTTCGACAACCGTAATTAAAAGACAATAGGTGTACGGACATCGGTGTCCTCTTGGGGTTTAAAATGAACTAATTTAAGCATGTATGTATGTACCTACGAAATTAATTTCTTCAAGTACCTAAGTAGGTACCTAATTGTTTTTTTTTTTGGTTTTTGAATTTTAAACCCAAATACTAAAAAAAAAATTAACCATGGTAACATGATGTAACTGCTTTACTTACATTAATTGATCGCCTCATGACGGAAATAAAGTTGCATTGGAAGCTTTTACCTACCATGAGCATGAGTCTTTTCTCGACGTCGGGAAACAGGTTGAACTAAAATGGCTGTCGTTACTGTGGATACGTGGAGACCCCCACTGTGTCGTATTTTGATTGAGATTCGAAAATCTATTACTGCGCATTGAAGGTCCATCGCCATTTTATTTAATCTTATATGCCGCGTCTTTGTACATTGAACAGCTGGCAAAAAAGTACTTTTCGAAGGCCAGCGCAGTCTCAATACCTATAAAAACTGCGCAAGTGTGAATAAGACTTGCGCACTGAGGGTTTCCTACAAACTTGGGTACTTATGGACCTATGAAAACACTTATTTTTTTCCGAATCGCAAGGTTTTTTAAGACGTAACAACAAATATATAGTTTTTAGACATTTTCATATACTGGTAGTGGTAGGTATAAAACCTTTCTTCATTCCCACCCAGAATCTGGGGCAACGGGAAGTACCTACTCTATGAATTTTGATTCCTTTATGGGATCGAAATGTAGGTACGTTTTTTGCGACCTAAATGACCATATCTTTTCGTTCCCTTAACTTAGAAGTTCGATTTTTCACAGCTTCACAGGACCACAGATTTAAGTATACTTATGTTTTTTTTTAACACAATACCTCCACGTTTTCCCGAGATTAAGGGTCTTGACATACAGACAGACAGACGGACAATAAAGTGATCCGATATGTAAGGGTTTCATTTTTCCTTTTGAGCTACGGGCCTCTAAAAACTACTAAACCACCGTCCAACCTCGACCAACATTCTATAAAAGAAAGCCAACGATCGGTAACGAATTGCCATCAATAAATTCCCAACCAATTTTATTTTTGAACGATTTTAATTATGTCAGATAAAATGTCATCAATTGTCATGCCAGTGTGTTATGTCAGTAAGGCTGAGCAATAGAATTTAGCATTAACTATACCTTTCTCCTACCTCTTAAAGGCATATGCCGATATTGCTGTCTCTTTCAAACCAAGTGTTGTAAAAAGTGATAATTTACAGTCTGGAACACAACAACTATAACCTATACTTTTCCTAATAACATTTCGGAACAGCAAAAATAGATTTATTTTGAATAAAATAGAGCAGTTTTAGCATTTAAAATGAGGCTAAACTATACCTTATTAGCGGGTCCTTCGCAGAAAAGTGCCAGGAGGCCTCAGCGAGAGCCTGTACCATTCAAACAGTTACTACCATTGGAGCTGAAGAAAACAGTTTCTGGTAAAGGAGATAAGCTCAAAGAAGCAGCTTGTATGCAAGAAATGGCTGTAATGTTTGCATGTTTCAAGAAATCCGAATTTGACCAGTCGGCTTGCCTGAAGGAAGTAGCAGCGTTCCAAGGATGTTTCAAAGATTACAGTGAAAGAATGAATGCTCAAAGAGAACAAGGAAAGAAAGGTATTCTCGTCCCAGGAGAGCAGAAACTGACGCATAGACAATTAAACCAACTACTGAAAGCTTTTCCACCCAAAAAATAATAGTTTTATTGATGAGGTAGTTGTATTTATAAATAATTATAGAAATAAATAGTTGTTGTACATTGCTATAAGTTTCTATTATCTAATCCTACTGTATTCACTGCTACTGGGGTGAATAGAAACAAAACTGATAAAAATTTTCAATCCTATTATAGGTTTTAGCGAAACATCATTTTTTTATTAGGAAGAAAAATATCTTATGCTTAAATACTGTCTAAGTTCTTAATAACATGGAAAATCCCTTCAAAGTTATGTTTCTATTCTCTCTGTTGGTCAGTATTCACAAAAAAAACCTCTGAATCTAGGTAAGTAACTAGTTTTTTTTATGGTGGGCAAAAATCATCCAATGACAAATCCCACTCTTGGTGGAAAGAGAAACAGTGTCAGACTCATAAGGCTCAACACACACCGAAAGAGCGGCGAAGGGCAACGAAGCGGAACGCAGTTTCAGTGTCATATGATTTTTAACTTTATTTCCATTACCATAATACTTATTATCGCACGAAAAACTCGACGAGTCGTGCGGATGCCCGCGGTGCCGCAGGAATTCCGGGGAATTCCATAAACGAAGCCATGCGACAGCGTGGGAAGTCGCGGGAATTCCCGAGAAAGTTCGAGCATTCGCGAGCGGCCGCTGACAATATCCCGCCCCTCGCGTCCGCTTCCCGCGCGCGTCTGTTGCACGCTGAGCATGAGATTTTTTATTTATTTACTCACCTGAGGCAGACTGATAGTCTTTCTTCAGCAGAAATAGTCAATCTATAATTGGTATTTTGTTTTTGAATATGTAGCCTGAGAGTTTCCAACAAACTTTCAAATTTGTCATAGTTCATTTTATAATAGTCATAATGAATGCTAGGATACAGATGTAAATTTGTGCAAAATGTTTGAAATTGGCCAAACAAACGTCTTTTCTTCCACAGGTCGTGTACCCAAAAGTTTTTTTTTCTTTTAAATCTTTCCCTCCTTTTCTCTTCAGCCTCTTCCTCTTCTTCTTGAATTATATGTGCAATAATAATTAAATCCAAAATACCCATGATATTCACTGCTTAAACACAAGCTTCCTCAAGTTTTGTTGAAACTGAACTGCGCATAGAAGAGCGACCCATGAATTCGCGGGTGGGCTCAGGAAGGCGCGCGCATTCCTGCAACTGCTCGAGAAGTCGCTGGAATGCTCGAGAAGTCGCTGGAATGCTCGAGAAGGCGCGGGACTTCGTGGCTCTGCGCTTCGCCGCTCTTTCGGTGTGTGTTGAGCCTAAGACTAAACACTCCACCCCATTCCTTCTTTGCTTTTTGCATTGGAGCCAAGCCTTCCTTTAAGAAAGAGACCCTGGGCCTCGTTAGGCTTCGAACCTTTTGCATGAGAAAATCAATAGTAAACTCACTTTAATTTGAAAATTCTCTTCTTGTTCAACTTTCTTCCCATTTTAACTGGGATTAAGTTTCCTTGTATATCTGTGCTGGAGAGCTCTGTTCTGGCTTGTCTGTACACTCAGCCTTGCTTGTGGAATTTGTTTTTGCATATTTGACGACCAGATGGTCAAACTTTGTCAGGTGTTTGGTCAAGGATATGACTGATTACAACCATTACAAAACGAATTCTGATCAAAAAGCTTGAAAGCTCAACAAAGGAGTCCACAACATAATGACATTCCCGCAGTACAACAGCATGTGTGTGCGAGTAAACGCACACTGATGAGTGCTGTGTTTGTGCAGTATTTACCAACATAATATATGAGGATTATACAAGAAGACTGAGCAGTCTTCTTGTATATAGGGGAGGGTGTCCCACATTAAATAAGTTAAAAGGAACTTTAACAAATAATTAAAAAAACATGATTTATGGTCATATTCATCATTTTAATAAAAATAAGTTTAGAAATACAATCTTATAATATAAGAATGGTAGTAAAGTGTATAAAATAGCACAGTTATCACTTAGGGGCAGTGTGCAACCACTGGGGAGAAGACACTTGCAGCTCGATACGTCTCACTGTGATCAACTCATCATCTATTTCATGGATGTTGTAGAATCTCTCCAATTGTTCTATCGCTTTGTCTTCAAGCTGGAAAAATAAAGAAACAAATATTATATTGTGATCTGTATCCAACATTATTTTTAGTGTATGTGAAACCCAAAATACGTGTCTACTATCTTTATGTGAAAAATCTATGTCTAACTATATCATGAAAAACTAAAAACTTAGCTTGTTACGTTACCTGGTTGTCCGCACAAATACATGTTCATTGTGTTATCCGATTCGCATATATATTAAAAGTAATGTTGTATAATGTATATAAGTTGAAGTTAATTTTGTATTTTAACTATACCTAATTTTTTCATGACATAAAAAAGAAGGCAGTAACATACCTGAGTCAAAAGAAGTGGTTTCGTCATGATTCTCGAGTGATCCTCCTTCTGTTTCTTCTGGTCAGTCAATATTTTATTAAACTCTATAGCTTTCGACTTAGGGCTGCTGCTTGCCACTGGCAGCTCACAGATCTTCCATGGGTTCTTCGGCTTCTCAGGGGGACTACCCACGTTTATCTTACTAAAGTAATCGTCAATACTTTGCGAAGCTGTTTCGTTTCCTTGTAAGGCTAACTTTTTTCTTTGTTTCTGAGATAGTTTTGGTCCCACATGACTTATAACTAAGTTACCCTGTTTTGGACTCCATGCAGGTTCAGAGATAGGAGACTCTTTCGGCGATACGGACATTCGCGATGAGGTAGGCTGTTTGTCTTGTATTATCATGGCACTTGACTGACTTTTCGTCAGTTTGGTGAATGTTTCGACGGGCGCTTCATTCAATATATCCTTCGCAATGTTTATGGCTTTCAGTCTTGCTTGGACGACTTTCAATTGTTTCTGCTGGGAAGACGGCACTTCGGTCCACTTTTCTTGCTTTTCCCTTGTCACCTTTTCAGATTCCTTCGGAATTTTGCTTAACGATAGAGTAATATCACCGGATGTGTCATTGGACAGGTCTAATGACGTCACAGAGCTTATAGATTCGTACCTCATCCTCTCCTTCTCACTCTCAGTATATTCGATCTTCTTTCCTTTTTTCTTCTTACTAACTATTTCTACCATACTGTCATCTTTCTTTAATTCTTCGTCTGTTAACTCTAAGTTTACTGGGTGAGTTCTAGCAAATTCTTCAATGATTTCGTCATCAGGAGCATTGTAGAAAGGTGTAATGACTCTAGAAGACATGATTGGGTTGAACTTGCAATAATACTGAGTGATGTCATCAAGTAAGGTTTCTTCTAGGAGATCTAGAGCTCTATTTTCTAGTACACTATTGAGGTTTAATGCGATGAATTCCATGCAGCATTGCTTGAGCTGTGTGGCGTTGTACGTGTGTGCGAATTGACAGAGTTCTGTGCAGTTTTTCAGGTTGATTAGGTTGGCCAATGTGATTTCGCACATTTCTCTTAGTCTTGTTATGAACAGTTGGTCGGCGACTATGAGGAGGTTGCATATGAAGTCGATACTGTCACAGTTGTCCAGTTCGGGACAGGCGTCGGTGTACAGGAAGTTGATCACTGGTAGTAGGATGCCGTAGTTTATTGGAAGTGTAACTGTTGACAGCTTCTTGCTCTGGAAATAAACCGGAAATTGGGCAAGTCGTTTAGGAGGAGTTAAAAACACGCGAAAAGAAAAGATTTAATAAAAGCTTAAGTTATTACATTTTGCCTAGCGAGCCGCTGCGAGCGCTCAGCGCTAGTCTCCCCATCCCTTGCTCCTGAGGCTAACCCATCATAAATTTTTTGGTCCTTCGAGCCGGGCTGATCATACTTTTCAGTCCGTCGAGCCGGTTCGGCTAGCCTAATTATTATTTTTGGTCCTTCCAGCCGGGCTGATCATACTTTTTGATCCTACGAGCCGGGTCGGCTAGCCTAATTATTCTTTTTGGTCCTTGGAGACGGGCCGGCTAATCCATCATACATGTTTTGGTCCTTCGAGCCGGACCGGCTAACCCATCATACATTTTTTGGTCCTTCGAGCCGGGCTGGCTAACTGATCAAAAATGTTTTGGTCCTTCGAGGCGGGCTGATCATACTTTTTGGTCCTACGAGCCGGGTCGGCTAGCCTAATTATTCTTTTTGGTCCTTCGAGCCGAGCCGATCATACTTTTAGGTCCTATGAGCCGGGCCAACTAGCCTAATTATTCTTTTTGGTCCTTCGAGCCGGGCTGACTAACCGATCATAAATGTTTTGGTCCTTCGAGCCGGGCTGATCATACTTTTTGATCCTACGAGCCGGGTCGGCTAGCCTAATTATTCTTTTTGGTCCTTGGAGACGGGCCGGCTAATCCATCATACATGTTTTGGTCCTTCGAGCCGGACCGGCTAACCCATCATACATTTTTTGGTCCTTCGAGCCGGGCTGGCTAACCGATCAAAAATGTTTTGGTCCTTCGAGGCGGGCTGATCATACTTTTTGGTCCTACGAGCCGGGTCGGCTAGCCTAATTATTCTTTTTGGTCCTTCGAGCCGAGCCGATCATACTTTTAGGTCCTATGAGCCGGGCCAACTAGCCTAATTATTCTTTTTGGTCCTTCGAGCCGGGCTGACTAACCGATCATAAATGTTTTGGTCCTTCGAGCCGGGCTGATCATACTTTTTGGTCCTACGAGCCGGGTCGGTTAGCCTAATTATTCTTTTTGGTCCTTCGAGCCGGGCTGACTAACCGATCATACATTTTTTGGTCCTTCGAGCCGGGCTGGCTAACCGATCATAAATGTTTTGGTCCTTCGAGCCGAGCCGATCATACTTTTTGGTCCTACGAGCCGGGTCGGCTAGCCTAATTATTATTTTTGGTCCTTCGAGCCGGGCTACTAACAGATCATAATAATGTTTTGGTCCTTCGAGCCGAGCCGATCATACTTTTTGGTCCTACGAGCCGGGTCGGCTAGCCTAATTATTCTTTTTGGTCCTTCGAGCCGAGCCGATCATACTTTTAGGTCCTATGAGCCGGGCCAACTAGCCTAATTATTCTTTTTGGTCCTTCGAGCCGGGCTGACTAACCGATCATAAATGTTTTGGTCCTTCGAGCCGGGCTGATCATACTTTTTGATCCTACGAGCCGGGTCGGCTAGCCTAATTATTCTTTTTGGTCCTTGGAGACGGGCCGGCTAATCCATCATACATGATTTGGTCCTTCGAGCCGGACCGGCTAACCCATCATACATTTTTTGGTCCTTCGAGCCGGGCTGGCTAACCGATCAAAAATGTTTTGGTCCTTCGAGGCGGGCTGATCATACTTTTTGGTCCTACGAGCCGGGTCGGCTAGCCTAATTATTCTTTTTGGTCCTTCGAGCCGAGCCGATCATACTTTTAGGTCCTATGAGCCGGGCCAACTAGCCTAATTATTCTTTTTGGTCCTTCGAGCCGGGCTGACTAACCGATCATAAATGTTTTGGTCCTTCGAGCCGGGCTGATCATACTTTTTGGTCCTACGAGCCGGGTCGGCTAGCCTAATTATTCTTTTTGGTCCTTCGAGCCGGGCTGACTAACCGATCATACATTTTTTGGTCCTTCGAGCCGGGCTGGCTAACCGATCATAAATGTTTTGGTCCTTCGAGCCGAGCCGATCATACTTTTTGGTCCTACGAGCCGGGTCGGCTAGCCTAATTATTATTTTTGGTCCTTCGAGCCGGGCTGATCATACTTTTTGGTCCTTCGAGCCGGGTCGGCTAGCCTAATTATTCTTTTTGGTCCTTCGAGCCGAGCCGATCATACTTTTTGGTCCTATGAGCCGGGTCAACTAGCCTAATTATTCTTTTTGGTCCTTCGAGCCGGGCTACTAACAGATCATAATAATGTTTTGGTCCTTCGAGCCGGGCTGATCATACTTTTTGGTCCTATGAGCCGGGTCAACTAGCCTAATTATTCTTTTTGGTCCTTCGAGCCGGGCTACTAACAGATCATAATAATGTTTTGGTCCTTCGAGCCGAGCCGATCATACTTTTTGGTCCTATGAGCCGGGTCAACTAGCCTAATTATTCTTTTTGGTCCTTCGAGCCGGGCTACTAACAGATCATAATAATGTTTTGGTCCTTCGAGCCGAGCCGATCATACTTTTTGGTCCTATGAGCCGGGTCAACTAGCCTAATTATTCTTTTTGGTCCTTCGAGCCGGGCTACTAACAGATCATAATAATGTTTTGGTCCTTCGAGCCGGGCTGATCATACTTTTTGGTCCTATGAGCCGGGTCAACTAGCCTAATTATTCTTTTTGGTCCTTCGAGCCGGGCTACTAACAGATCATAATAATGTTTTGGTCCTTCGAGCCGGGCTGATCATACTTTTTGGTCTTTCGAGCCGGACCGGCTAACCGATCAATTCTTTTTGGTCCTTCGAGCCGGCCGATATTCTAATTGTTCAGGGAAGGTTTAACACGTACCTATGTATGTAACTTTAACCAATTAATATGCTTTTCAGGAATGCAGAAGAATACTTCTTACAAACGGACGAGGAGAAAGCTAAAGGCCTGCCTAATTTATTTTGATAAGAATTAACATTTTGTTGCTTAAATAATCAACCTAATGTAAAAAAGAAGTATAAAAGATAAAATATAGAAATACTGTATGAGCAAAAAATAGGTAGATACTCTATCTACCTATTTTTAACACCTCACACTGTTCTGTAAGTTGACACGTGCAACTCACCTCAGTCCAGGAATGCATAAACATCCCGTGGAAGTACTCGAGGCGCGCGGCGAGCACACACTTGTGTGCGGGGACTGCGGCGCCGTCCTTCGACAGCACGCGCGTGTCCACCAGCTCGGGGAGGTCTGACCGTGTCCAGGCAGGACATGGGTTGCGGCTGTACGTTGTGCTTGTGCTTTCTTTCAGACATATTGAGCCGTTCTTGTAGCTGGGGGAGAGGAAAATGGGTATTAACTCTTTGAACACCAAACGCAGCAAATGTGAAGTAAGTTTTCTACGCTCCTAGCTATCCATATTAACCTTATTTTTGGATTAGACAACGTGAGGAGTGTCAGAATTTTACTGACTAAAATTCAATCATTTTTGTTCAGTTACCATTTTGAAAGGGAAACCTAGAGTCATGGAACGCAACGCAAAAAAGGTACACAGATGTATTTAGCCAGTAAATGTCTGACCCGCCTTGTCGCTCTACCGTAGAGCAGGAGAAGTCATTGAATAATTCCCCAACTTGAAAAATACTCCTTATTTTTATTCAATATAAACTAATGCTCGACTGCGATCCCACCTGATGGTAAGCAGTGATGCAATCATTGATAGTGAGGCGCATTAGTAGACTGCCCTATTCTCTTCTTAATAATTAGTTTTGGCTACTCACTAGAACTTATCCAGCAGTTTGTGAAGACTCATGACTTGCAGGCGCTTGGCGGAGGCCTGCAGTAGCTTGACGGGGTCGCAGTACAGATGAGTGGTGCGCGGCGGGGTGTCAGTGTTGCGGCGGTTGCGTTGGCGCTTGGACTTGTCCACAGGCTTGTTGTACACTTCGAAGGCTGATATCTCTGAGGGGTTTTCTGTAAAGAAGAACTGGAAGTTATAAAAGTAAAAACTATTGTAACTTTGTTATACTATAGCATAGCATCAGCCTCATAACGTTCCCACTGCTGAGGCTCTCTAGGAAAGGGCATGGGCCGTAATCCACTACGCGGATCAGAGCGGGTAGGTGGGTGTCACATGTCTTTAAATTTTTGGTTCAATTTTTTGGGAAACCGGCATTTCCTACATGCCTGTTGTGTGTAATGAAAATAAGCACAAAGTAATGCGGCTGGCTGGGTTTGAACCTGCGACCTAGGTCAAACCTAGGCAAAGGCAAGGTAGTTAGGTAGGTAAGTACTGGCTTGGGGAGTATATCTATATATTACCGATACATTCAGGTGACGCAAAACATATTGTTGTACAATTTGACGGCTTCGCGCGTAATGTTGAAAGACATTTTGTATCTAATCTATATATAAGTGTAACTAAGGCTTTGCAGTTTACACTCACCAATTAACTCTTCCTCTTCAACAAATTCCTTATCCTTCTTCACGAGTTCCTCCTTCGTGATCTTCAGTCCACAAGGCCCTAGTTCAGTGACGTCACAAGTGCCGGTGTATATGAACTTCATGATCCTCTCGAAAGCTTCGGGGTGCACGTTGTCCAGAGTGACTTCTGGCTTGTCTCCCGGCGCCGTGATGTGTTCCTGGTACAGCTTGTATAGAAGCTCACTGCTAGACGCTACGATGAAAATGTGGGCGGGGAAACGTTTTGTGCCGACCTTGAAAAAGGAGGTATTGATTTTAGTTTTATATAGTAAATGATTGTATTGAATCCAAAATTAATAATACTATAGCGCATTTGCATTTAAGAAAATAGTGACTCATCGTTGTCACTAAGCTTAGCCACGACTCTCGACCAATTAGATTTTAGTAAAATAAAAAGCTGTGTTTGCATTGATCTATTGAAGTAAATCCTTCGGTAAGTATGGACACATCATTTTTCAGTTTTAAAAATGAATAACCTCTGCTGTTAGTAAAAATAACAATGTAGAAATTTTAAAATAATTACTTCTATATATATAAAAGAAAGTCGGGTTTGTTACAACACTTATAATTCGAGATCGGCTGAACCGATTTAGCTGAAAATTGGCAGGGAGGTAGTTTAGAGCCAGGAGAATGACATAGGATACTTTTTTTTTACGCAATACTAAGTTAGCTTTAATAATAATGTTTTAATTTTTACCCCAATATGAATAAGCCTTTACTTTGCAGTAGCAGTGACGATTCACTATTTTCTTAACGTGAATAGATTGTATTTGGGGAATACATATACATTGAAAATTTTTATATTTTTTACACCTTGGCAGTTTTAATTTTCACCAAGTGTTGTAGATTTTTAACTTACGGAATAACTTGTTTTTTTTTTCTATTTTCGAAATGATCGTTAGAGTAATGATCGATTTTTTTTTAATTATCTGAAGAACATTTAGTTACCTTGAACACCACATCATGTAGCAGATCATCGTCGGAGGCGCATTCCCGCAGAGATTCCATGTGCTTGCACATACTGGAAGGTGACAGCTGCGGTAGTGATGTCAGCCCGCACGTCGGTTTTATCTATAAACGTAATCATCAAAACTAAATATGCAGTTTTTTTTACAAAAAAAAAACAGAGCAAAATATACAAGGTGTCATTGACAATATGTTTTTTTTAACAAAAAAAAAAATCGTTGACTAACGACTTTATTTGCCATATTCTAATCAAACCCGATGACATTTTTAATTTGGAATGTAATTCATTAATTTTTTTCGCAAAAAATGTTAAAATAACGTTTTCATACAGTTTAATTTAAAAAACCTAAAAAAATCATTAAATTCGTTTGTGCGACGATGTCAGACACCTTGTATACTTACGTACGACCGTTCTTATTTGGCGAGCCTAAAATTAGGCTCTGCGAAATAAATTTAAAAAAAGCCAATAATAATTTTTGAGAGCAATAACAACTGTTAATGGTATTTTTTTTTAAGCCTTTATTTTTTTACGACTGTACAGTAGCTAATGTTCGCAGACCCTATCTTCCGGCTCGCCAAGTACTGTACTGTGCAGTACGGACGTCGGATCTTGAAAAGTCCGAAGCGAATTTTAGCGCTTGAAAATTCAAACAAACAATGGGTTAAACAAATAAATGAAATTACAAAAACTAGGCTTTGGAATAGGGGCACAAACCTGCAAACACGCAAAATTCAGTCCCTCACTATCCACGGCAATAGAAACCGCTCTATAAACGTTCGGTATCTTCGTGATCCTGACAGAAGTACAGTCATCCTTTTCTAAAAACTTGACGAGGGAGGATTTGTTGTCTCTTTCCTTCTCTTTCTTGATTGGCTGTTGCTGGGCGGGGGGCGTGGTCTTGCGGGAGATGGAGCCAATGAAGGCTTCGCCGTAGTTAGTGGTGAAGTAGAGCGCGTCGTGGGTCAGCGCTACGTTTGTTATTATAGTTTGGTGGACGAGGCCGAATACGCATCTACAATGTAGGAAATGATTTGGTTTTAGGTTTGTTGTTTAATGAGGTAATGGTTAACTTTATTACATACGAATTTACGCTTGTGCATGTATGCCTTTTAGTGCTTATTTGCGAAGATGCTGGGTGACGCTTTGGGCGTTCGTCGTACATCGCAGCAGCCGGCCGCGTCATCACACGCGCAAACACATGCATATGATAATGTACGCCAAACGCCTAACGCGCCGCGTCTCCATAAACAAGTACTAAGGCAGTATTTTTTTTATGGTGGAAAAATTCATCTAATGACGAAGAGAGGACCTGACGATTGGACGACGAGCTAGCCATTGCTTACCAACCACAAGCCCGCGTCTACGGTGGCCAGATATTGGGATCGGTATCCCGGTGGCGTCTGGGGCGTGTGCGCCGTAGCCTTATGATCTCCGCTCCTGCTTTGCTAGCATTACTACTTCGCAGAAGGAGGCGACCGCCTGCCACCCCTCGTTCTAGACTATGGCTTATACCAAAGCCCGGCGCGAGAGATCGCCGCCGCCGATCGCCCCACAATGTAATATTTACCTAGTAAGTTTGTTGGTGGTGTCTTGCCATATGAACAGCTGGCCCACGTTGGTGAGTAGCAGCACGGTCACGCGGGAGTACGCGCCCTGGTCGTTGACCTTAGCTTCCACACACACTTGACGCAGGTTTATTTGTCTGGAAAACGAACAAAATAGAGAAAAGATTAGATTAAATAGAGAAAAGATTATTAGCAGGCTTTTTTTTTAGGTAGGTAAAAATCATCCAATGACGAGTCCCGCCCTTGGGCGGAGCGGGAAACAAGTGTCAGACTCTTACTGACTAAACAACCTACCCCATTCCAACGTTGCCATATACACCAGGTGCCAGAGCCTTCCTTTCAGACGCGAACCCATGGCCCCAGTTGGCTTCGACACTAGTGCAGGGTCCCTACGTTTTGCTGACAACTCCTTGAGGCGCGCGGGAACAGTGCGCGCCGTCGACGATTGGGCCTGGTCCGGACGGTTACCAGACGATTGGACGGCGAGCTACCCATTGCTCGCCATCCACAAGCCCGCGCCTACGGTGGCCGGAAATCGGGATCGGAATTTCGGCGGCGTCTCGCGCGTGAACGCCGTTGCCTTAAGCGGTCGGCTTCCTCCTTTGCTAGCATTACTGCTTCGCAAAAGGAGGCGACCGCCTGCCACTCCTCCTCGCTCCGGACCATGGCCTCGACCAAGGCCCGGCATTATTAGCAGGCTTAAGGTTTCGACTATAGTAAATGTGTATATAGTAACATGAGCTCACTTGATGGCGATCTTCTTACAGATGAACTTGTGCAGCAGGTAAACGTCTCCGCGGCTCGTGGTGATGACGGTGGCCGCGTCGGCTGCATCTACCAGCTGGATGCCCGCCTCTTCTTTGTTGTTCATCGATATTGCTACCTGGAAATTATATATTTTTTATTGCTATAAAATAGTGTTTGATTGTGATTCCACCTGATGGTAAGCAGTGATGCAATTGTTGCAATAATATAGATAGATATATTCTTTATTGCACACCAAACATAAACCCATGAATAACCCATAATTTTAAAATTACAATAGAAAGTTAAAATTCATAGGGTGGCACAATTATCGCTAAAAGCTATTTTTTAAAGACAACCTTTGAATGGATTTGACATCGAAGGAAAAAAGATACGCAGGCAAAGCAACAGTTTCATGACCCATGGTAGTTTTAGACAGGAAATTCTCTATTATTTACCTAGACAGGCTCCGGGACGGGACTTTTTAAAGCGCACACAGAAAAGAATGTAAAGTCTCTGTTGAAATTCTTCTAATTAGACTGGGCATTTTGCCGGGTCCGGGCAACTGCCCGTTAAGCGATTTAAGGCTGTTATATAATGTCATAAACGCGCGGAGAACTCTAATACCACGATTTTTAATTTCAGTTTATGGCTTTATAGATATCGCTACATCTCGTATTTCCTTTGCAGGGCTGTACTGACATATAACATAATCGGCTTTGTTTCCCACAGCTGGGATTCAAACCTCTATTCTAGGATAGGGATTAGGCAGTAATCTACTGAACAAGTTAAGTGCGGATTTTTTTTCTAACTTGTGCTACTACCTACTTAATTTTATAAAATTGTTGTGCTCGATAGGATCCATGTGCACTTATAAAACTATTTTTAAGATCCTACGTAACACATGTATATAAATAATTGAATTGTATTGGTATAGTTCGTTTTTTAATTCTAGACTACGGTTTGACAACTCAGAATGTCATAATCTAAAAATATGTTCCAATTTTCTTAAGATTGACATTTTAAGTTGTCAATTCGTAGTCTAGGATTAAAAAACGAACTATAGTACTTAACAAATAGTATTTTTTTTCCACAACTATCACACAACGCCATCTAGTCCCAAGCTAAGCAGAGCTTGTGTTATGGGTACTAGACAACTGATAAACATACTTATATATTTCTAAATACATACATATTTTAGATAAAGTATACCAACCCTTTTAGGCGCCGGCACAACCTTGTCCTCATTAGAGTGGCCCAGCTGTCCATGGTTCATCCCCCAAGTGTAGACAGCGCGTGCGTTCCACACCACACAGTGTGTCCTGGCGCCTCTGACGCCGAGTGGCTCCGACAGCTTGATCAGCGGCTTGACTGACGCCAACTTGATGGATGAGGGCGCCTTCGTCGTGGACTGGCTGGTGATGTTCTCAGTACTGTTCAGGGCGTATTGGAGGACCTGGAATTAAAGACGATAAGATTTTTTATGGGTGTGAGGATAGGTAAGAGAATAGGGCAAAAGTTTAGACAAGGAAAAGGTTGGACAAATAATGGGTGAAATTTTTTGAAATGGGGTGAGTTTTGAATTTGCTAAGAGGGTTGATTTAAATTATATAATCATTCCGTAGATAAATAACACCTGTGTTTCATTCCTAATTCTATGGGCATAGAACAATCTACTGTAAGATCGACCAATCAGGGACAGCCTTCGGACAGTTGACAATTTCACGTACCACCGATAGTGAGTACAGCAGATTATAATCTACCGAAAAATAGTGCGTAAAATTGTAAGCAATTTTTGTATAGTTTACAATCTCACGAGGTAGATTATAATGTAACGGTATTAACAATTTTACGGTGACAGATACATACCATCCCACTTTCAAGTAGAAACACGGTAGAGTTGAGTGTGATGGCGACAGCGACGCACGGCTCGTTCAGCTTGAGCGGTGCGGGCCGCAGCGCGGTCGCATGCGGGCCGCCCGCACGCGCCTGCTGCCCGCAGCACCACGCCTCGCCGGTGTCGCTCAGCCACACGCTGTGGAACTTGCCGAGGCATACCTGCAATATTAAAAATACGTTTTAGCACCTTTACACCTGATGTACGCCCCTTGTTATTATAGCGTTATATATTATTAGCTTTTGCCCGCGGCTTCGGTCATGTTAATTTTTTTTTAGTCACAAATAGTACGCATTTTTAGCTGCTTGAAAATTTCGGAATGCTCCATACAAACTTCCACCCCCAATTGTAGGGAAGTTAGAAAGGGGAAGTTAGAAGGGGGGTTAGAAAGAGGCAAAAAGTAGCCTATGTCACTCTCCCTCCTTATAACTACTACTCCGCTTAAAAATAATACCTATCCTATATATCACACGATAAGGTGAATTGAAACAAAAAAAAAGTGTGGGGGAGGTAAAACGTTTTTTCCACTTTTTATTTTACTGCTTTATCGACGTGATCGATATAAAGTTTGGTATCAAAATTTAGCTTTCAAGTACTAACAGTCACTGAGATAAGGCGCGGATGGATAGACAGACAGACAGACAGACTTGGCGAAACTTTAAGGGTTCCTAGTTGACTACGGAACACATATGGAAAATACAAACACAAAGTTATATTTGAATTATTTATTGTATATTAAAAGTATAGTGTTACACAATACTATATCCCCGATAGTTCGTCCTATAATCTCCGCGATAGTCTTCGGGGTAGCGGGGAGCGTACGTGAACGCCTTAAACGGCGCCACAGACGACACCACTTTTACCACCTTCTTGGGCTGCTCCTCAACATACTCCATGTTACTTGCACGCTGCAAAGTCGGCTCAACTTTGTTCGCAACGTTCGGAACACCTCTTGAAGGTAAAAAGTCCGTGAAGCGACCCGCCATCGCCCCCAAAAGCGGCTCTCCGCGTATTATACAATACGCGAACAAAGTTAAAATAAAATATAAGAAGGCTATTAACACCATGCAAAATATTAACATCCCTTTATTCGAGATTATCGATTCTCGCAGCGCTTTGAAACATCCGACTTCTTTATTAGTTTCTATGTTATCATCAAGGCTCTTGGAACAATTCTGTGACACCGGCACGAGACCGCTCACGTTAGACAGCTTGCAACACTGGATAGGATACAGTTTCGTAGGGTTCGATTTCCACCAGGGACTTCTTGAGAAGTCTCTATAGCTGAGCACGCCACAGCACTCATGCCTCACCATTACATAGTCCCATATATATGTGATAAAATCGTTGTCTTTCCCGTAATTTGTTTGTATTGACGTTTGCATAGATCTTCGCGTGCTCTCATTTTTAGTGTAGATATTGTAGACTCCTGTTATGAAGAATATCCAAAATGATAGGAAAGTGAGTACTGTCACGAGTAATATGTATGTTTTTATTGCACATTTCATTTGGCAGCCAGCGCCCAGAACTCCGCAGCATGACGTCAACATAGCGAGCCCGGCTATCGGTATGAGAATCGTGGTGAGAGGGGTCACCCATAGCTTCAAATTGACGAATGTGGCGGTAATGTCGACTAGCGAACTCTTCGTGATAGTATAGTTCACGTCACGGAAGAACTCTGTGTTCATGGCACACCACACGCAGATCACGAACCCGATCATACCGACCACAAAGAACAGAAAGTTGGTGAATCCTAGACATGTTCGCGGCAAGCCAACTGTGTGCATTTGATGATATTACACGGTTTTAATTTTAAAAGAGATTAATTGATATGTACAGGTTATTTCTAAAATTGACGTTGGTGACATTGACAACTTTTTTTCCAGTATTTTTTAAAAACAATGCTTTACTCAAGAAGTTTGTATACCATAGAAGAGAGTTCAAGGAAAACTTTTTGGTGCGTCCGCAAGCGGAATATTCATTGGGACGACCGACGACGCAGATAAATGCGACAGTTATGTGTTGGTTTGAAACGCAGACAGCGACATTTCGACTACAAGATGAAGTAATCGTGCTTGCTTTCTACGATGTACGGAATCATATGGTTTTTGGGAACGAGTTCCTGTTTAATAACAGTATTCGATTTTGAGTTACAGAAAAAAGGGTTTATAGATAGAATATAATATGTAAAATGTTTATTAGGAGCCTATTGCTTACCTGTTTAACATAAGTATTAGCGCGGTTGAAGCAGGTGAGCAGTTCGGGTGTGTTCCTCTGCTGCTGGGTCCCGGTGCCGAGCGTGTAGTTGCAGTTGCTGCCCCACACGTACACCTCGCTGGGCTGGCTGCCCAGATGCTTGTACATGTACTGCCGGTCCAGCATGGCATGTTCCAGAGCCCTGTAGTCGTCTTTGTCGACTATGTCGGTGTTTACACCTGGAATTAAGTAATAATAATCAGCATTTTATATTAGGTCACAGTGCTCATATCACAAAAACGTTAGGGACTGATTGATATACATAATTGTATTACACTACTAGCTTCAGCTAACGGCATCGACCGCGTGAAAGTCGCTTACTCCCTTAGAGGTGAAGTTTCGTAAAATCCGTACTAATTGTACGTTTACACCCTATAAGGAAGGCAAATTTCAAGTTTGTAGGTGTTATAGTTTCTGAGATTTCGTGACTAACCAGTGAGTAATTATTTACTTTTATATATTTGCAGCCATCTGGTTAAATTAGCCATAGGATTGGACCCCTAGGCCGACAGTTGTTTGAACAAAAAACATTCAGCGTTTAACAGCTTAAAGAGTCTTTATAACCGACTTCAAAAAGGAGTATATTTTTAATAATGTATTTTTTTGTTTTTTCACCGATATTACGGTCAATTGTGGACCGCTTTTGAAAATTTTTGTTTTGATTGAAAGAACTTATACATCGGTATAATGGTAGAAACACAAATTGGTAGGTTTGTTTTTGTCAGACTGACGCTTCTTCTCCCTCCACCCAGAGAGGGAGGAGTAGTTAGATGATTTCCCAATGAAAAATGAGACTTCTCTCTACTTCTTTATCACCTGACTATTTGTTTCCATTTTTTGAGATCTAAAAGGCCTCGTACGTTTCTTCGTTGTGGCGCGGCAAAAAAACACAATCGCTGCTCTGCGGAGGTCACAACTTCCATTGAAGTTATATAAAAATAGTATGTAGGTGGTAGTATGTTATAAAAAAAATATTAAAACAGAATGCAGTTATGTGTCTACATAAATACTGGTCACTTTGACCTAGTATCGAGCAAATAATTACGGGGTCTAATAAGCCCCTTATCGCCGTAATTATAGTTTTCAGACGAGGCCTTAAATAACATGGGATATGGGCAGGAAGAAGCCATGTAGTTGTGACTCTGGCGTGCTGGACTATGAGGTGATTAAAAGGTTAGCCTATCGAATATTGTAATTAGAGACACAATTGAAAGACAACAGCTGTGCGGATACCAAAGCCCTCTTGGGGCTTAACCTTTCGAATACTGTAATTAGAGACATAATAGAAAGACAATAGGTGTGCGTTAGCTCGGGGCTTAAGAGTTTAATTAACTAAGAAAGAATCCGATTCTCCTTAAAATAACGCATCTTACCAATCTTCATGAGAGCGACGGCAGCATGTATTTGCCCGTAGAACACGCTCCTATGCAGGGGCGTGTACCCCGACTCTCTGTCACGCGCGTTCACGAACGCCACTGGGGAGTGACGGATCAGCCAGTCCATGAGCGCGATGCGGCCGCGAGATGCTGCCGTGTGGAGGGCGGTGCGACCCTGGAAATAAAGACAGTATGTGGCAATGACAGCGTTTTATTTACAACTTCTGCAGCATTAATTAGCTTTTAAACAGAGTATACTTATGTATATTTCTTTGTGACAATAAACTATTTTGTTATTTATTATTACATTATTATTATTTATTCATCATCATCATCAGCCTTATTAATATGTTCCCACTGCTGGGACAGTAGGACATGCCATGGTGATGAAATAAATTACACAAAATAATGCGCCTGGCGGGGTTTGAACCCGCTTTACCACTCGGCCACCACTGCTCTCCACAGTGTTTTATTATTAAACGGGATTTACCCTAGTGTTAATGACAGTGTATAATATTAGTACCTATACGCGGGATTTATAAAGATACCTAAACGGTGTATAACTCGGTCAGCTCAGCATAAAATGTTTCTCGATAGATCGACACCCTTAAATAGTTTGGGAGAGGATTATGGGAAAGACAGTGGATTGAGTACCTAATATTCTTATTGTATGAAGCAAAAAAGTTAGTGCTCTGAAATCGCACGAAGGGGACACGGCAGACCAAGAAGGAGATGGCGGGATGACTTGAATGACTTCCTTAGAAATTGGCAAAAAGTGGCTCAAAACCGAGAACATCGGAAATAACGGAGGGAGGCCTTTGCCCAACAGTGAAGCAAAAACAAATATTAGCTACATTATACAATATTAATAACATAACTTAAATAGTAATTTAACTCGCAGCACTATTTATAGATTACTATCTATTAATAGTATACTTTAAATTACTAGGACATAATAAGGTTCATGCATGCATGAGAGTTATAATTATTATTAAAGTGAAAAACTGAAAAAAAAACTATTTCACTTCTACTAAACCGGCCAAGAGCGTGCCAGACGAGGCTCACTGTAGGGTTCCGTAATTTCCTGTCCGTCAAACAAAACAAACAAACAAATTTCTCATAATGCAACAGAACCCTTAAAGTACGACTTCAGCACGAAGTAGCCCATGTACAGACATGTGACAGAGACAGACTTGGCAAAACTATTAGGGTTTCTTGTTAACTATGGAACCCTAAAAATGATTAATAAAACCTAAGAATGCTTACATTACTTAATACAAAAGGCTTTGAAACCTATGGAATATATAAATATGTCATTGTGATCATGTTCATTATTATTATAATAATGCTAATTGTTGAATTAGTGCGTGTTAGCCGGTATTAGATTGGCAGGAAACTATTGCAAATATTGTACTTGTCTTGGGGGACATATATTTCTAACCTGCCACCATTTTTCTTTCCATCACCCAAAAGTAAAAAAGGACTAGGGCATTAAATCCACCTTTGTACTATTAGGGTCGGTTCATATCTGACGGATGATGCGTCGAGCGTATCATCGGTCGCGTCTATTCGGTCGAATGGGTCGATTCATATCAAACGGAAAATGCGTCGAGCGTATCATCCGTCCTGCCACTAGTCAGTTTCTACGTTTAGCCGAAAGCCGTTATCTACAGAGCGGTTGTGTTGTGTGCTTTTGAATTTTAAAATAAAGCTTATCGAAATTATTGCTATTTGGGAGGCTTATAATTATAAACTAATTGATTGGCAGTATCTTTGTTTTACTGTGACCATCCTGATGTAACACTTGGTTCACACAAACGATCTCTGCTAATGTTACGCCTAGTCTGTATGCATCAATCAAAATACACGTAGAGCGTGGCGCGCGCGACGTTACCGCTGTTACGTCGACCGATAATGCGTTGACGGAAACGGAATAGACGCTGTACGCTCGACGCACTAACGTATCATCGGTTGAGTGTGAACGGTCAAGTATTTTTCTATACATTTGTCTGTTCTGGCGTTACGCGACCGATAATACGCGACGCATGTTCCGTCAGATATGAACCGACCCTTACGTGCATGAAGTGAAAAATAAATAAATAGTACATTATTCAGGTTAATACACTGTTTCCCGCTCCACCCGAGGCCGAGAGCCGGATTCGTCATTGGATGATTTTAACCTACCATAAAAGAAAACTAAAATTATATAGGTCATTGCTAGTAGCATTGTAATCAAGTTATATGGTTCTGTGATATTCATTTAATACAACAATACTCATAGAGATTGCAATATGGTGACTTGATTGTATGTTACTATAGTTTTTGATAGTAAAATACATTGTATTACAAGCGAAGAGAGTGTGTTTATCAACTTTGGAACTGGTGAATTTGCATAGCAACTTAGTTGATAAATTAAAACAATAACCTTTGCACTTCAAAATTGTGTTATCAGTAGCTTAGGTTAATAACCCAATATAGACAAATTTGTGGCAACAAGGAAGTTGTGAACCAAAGACAATGAAACAGTTTATTTAATGGCAGAATTGGTACAGTGGCTGAGTGATTTGCTGCTACATGGCGAGTTTCGGGTTTGATTCGTTTGCATTGCATTGCATCAGTCATATACAGTTCCAATTGCTGGGACACAGCTCTCGTCTCAAAGATAGGGTATGGGCCATAACCCAGCATGCGGGCCTAGTGTGGATTGGTGGATGTCACATGTCATCGAATTTTTAGTTCCAGGACATGTCTTGGAACCAAAAATTTGATGAAAAACATTGTGAGTCCTCACAATGTTTTTCTTCACTGTTTCGAGAACACTGGTGATAAAATAAATTCCACAAAGTAATGCGCCTGGCTGGGTTCGAACCCATGACCTGCAAGTCGTAAGTCGGGGCCATTACCAATTGGCAACTACTACACTGAATGTTTAGAACATAAATCAAATATCTTACCTCAAAATCAAAAGCCTTGATAAAGTTAGCACATGTCCCTCTAATGAAGCTTGCCAGCGCTTCATCACTGACTGATCTCTTCGTGATGGCACTCGTGAGAGCCTGTCCGTGGCTCCGAGACCTACACCGTGGTGTACAGTCCACTTCCACTTTGTGCTTACTCATTTTAAATTGTCCGTTATACGCACCACGATTAAATGAAATAATATAAATGTTCTATCTGTTAAAGACTAGATTTCTCTTTTGTATATAAGTAGATATGTTGGTGGAACTTGTGAATAATATCAATGAGCAAAATACAGGTACGATGAAGAGCTCAGCTCAACGGTAGCTCCCGGAGGAGCTACAGGTTCCCTTCTTAACAGCACATGATTAAGTAGGTGGCAATCTGCAATAGAAATATTTGGTTACAATGTTATATGGAACATTAAATTGTAAATAGGTAATTTATACAAAAACTTTAAAATTGTATACTCTGATTCTATAATAAGATACAAAGTTGTGCTTAACATGGCTCATTCAAACTCAAACTTAAATTGTTTATTTCACATAGGCTTGGCATATATGAAGCTAGCAAGAGCCCTTGATTACTTTTTTGAGAAAATTATAGATTCTACACTTTCATATATTAATATTAAACTCTCAAGCCCCAAGTGATCAACAGCATTCTTAATCCTATTGTCTAATCTATTGTGTCTCTAATGATGGAATTCAATAACTTCCAAGTACCATAATTAGAAACATTAGAAAGACAATGGGTGTGCAAATGCTGGCATTCCCTAGGGGCTCAGGAGTTTAATAAATAAATGAGAAAGCAATGTAGACTGTACCTACATAAAATTGTAAATTGTGTTCTAATTTTTAATTTTTTATTTAGATTCCAACATGTCTTAAAGGTGAACTACATGTGATTTGTGATCATCATTAAGTTTGAAAATTGTAATAACAGAACTATCCCTGCTGGTTTTGAACATATTATCTTAGTTGCATTTCCTTACCACAAGTTTTTAAATTGTGCATTTATTTGCTCAGAGCAATCAACACTTGTCAGCTGAGGTAATACTGCATTTTATTTACTTGACATTTGGTGTAAACCATATAGATTTAAAGTTGTTTTATTTATAAAACTATTATGTATTTGTGTTATCAGTGAAAACATTATAATAATTACTTAGGTATTACACAACAATTTACAAAGACGTGAAACCAATAACAAAATCGGTAATAAAAAGAAATAAGTACATCAACTTCCGATGGTAGCAAGTTCAATTTGTTATTCCTCCTATCATATTAAAAAAAAAAAAACAATTTCGTATCGATTCCCAAGGTCGAATGATAGGTGACACCGGCTATTCGGTACTCGCCTTAGTAACAGTTAAATTATTTCATAATGTTACAAAAACATAAAATTGGCTCATAAAAATCAATCAATACTAGATCAGCGGAGATCAAGCTGAAAAATATTATTAATTATATAAAACTTACCTTTACATGAAAACAGCTGTTTGTAGTCTAATGAACGCGAAAGATATATTACAAGCCATTTTTCACCTTGAATAAATAAGTAAATCACACATAAGCATATGCAGCACACAATTTATTTAAGCATATATTAGTTTTGTTGAAAATAATGCAGTTGTAATAGATTTTTAGGACAATTAAACGATATTCGCTGAAGTACGCAAAAATATTCTTTGACAAATTATTGACAAATTTGACCACAGAACACTAATTCAGTTGACAACTGACAATGTCTTGACAAGTATTGCCATTGCATTGTGGCCCAAAATGTTTTTTAAAATCTTAATATCCATTGGGAATAGGAAGTGTAGCCTTTTATTCAATACAAACCAAAATTTTGAATACACAAAAACAAAATACTCCTCCACATCTCAAGATATTTCACACACAACCAAGAATTTTATCAATTAAATCTCGCATTATATTACATTTGAAAGGTACTCTCGTGGAACACGGTAAAAATATTATTTAGTATTTTAGTGTAGTAGTGTACTTTTGTAGGTCAAGTGTCTACACAACTGGAAAATTTATGTGATCATTGAAACGGGCGCAATCTCAGTAAAATGAAGCTATTATTTCTGTTTCGACCGTTTTGCTATATTTTCGATCCTAACGCGCCAGTTTCGTATTTCAGAACGCTGGAAAAAATAATATCAGTGTCATTTGTCGTTGTCACTGTCATTACGAAAATACAGTGACATTCAGACAAAACTAAAATTCAGAACGTAATTTTCATTTTCAGTGATTGTTACGTAAAAATTAATATGTTTCAGGTGATAAGCCGTGCGGCGAGTTTGTCTAGAACTCCGCTGTCTAGGTAAGTATATCAATGGAGTAACAGTTTTACAGTTTGAATTCCATCATATGCTAATAGATCCATAGCTTAGGTCATGCCAATGCAGTGATTGCAAGATGTTGTTTTTAGATCCTTGCCTGCCTTCTCAACGACATCGCACATCAATGCGCGCGATCAACTTGGTCGTCATGAGGCGCCTATGATTGACAATGATGTGGTTGTGGCATCTCCCGACGAAAAACAACAAAGATCCGTCTTGGAATCCACCATAAACGTTCCTGTTAAGGTAAGAGCCTTCTGAAGATGTATATCTACCATTAATGCTGCCTGGTAACATCAGGAACTTACACAAAATATATTTAAGCTTTTGAGAGTGTTGAGGGTGATTAGGTTAACTTTTGGTTAGCACTGTGTCAATGGATTTTGAATAAAATGCGTTACGAGGTTTATTGGTTAATTAAATAAATGCAGGTCATGAATCTCTTTATAGATATGAAATTGTTGTTGACAGAGAGTATCAAGTGAATGTAGGTACTCATTATCAAATTATTGATACAGATGCTTATCCCGTTTATTTTGACATGTGCAAAGGATCCAAAACCTATAAGTAGTTCTTGTTGACCTAGGATCATAATAATCAATTTCATATTAAAGTTATTTGCAGTTGATAAACTAACCATGCCTTATTTTGGTGTATGAGTTTTCCAATGCTACGTTTGACTCTTGTAAGAGCAATGTTACCTAATTATTTTGATGAATATTGGTGTACAATTAATTATTTTTGATTAAATTTAAAACATACTCTAAATAGAAAAATATTTGAAACTTGTGATGGTCCAACTATTTGGATAATTACATATTAACCTTTTGAATACCTTAATTAGAGACATAATACATAGACAATAGGTGTGCGAACACCGTCATTCGTTTGGGGCTCAAGTGTTTAGTATACAACCCTCAATGCTCAAATCTGACTTGCATGCTTCTGTTATTTCTGAGTATTGGTTGCAGTTAAGAAAATATTGAGTACCTAACTATTTGTCTCTCCTCACTTTTGAAGAGTAAAACCTTTAAGAGCTCAGGTACCTTATAAATGGAATTCCTGATAATTCCTATGCATTTATGCTTCTGTGGTCTTGTCAGTGAATTATTGAATTACCTAAATTGTATGGTTTAAACTTTTAAGATCCAAGTGAATGCACACCTATTTTTCTTGAATTGTTTCTGTAATTACCAAAGTAGAAAGATTAATAATAAAAATTATAAAATGTTTTCCAGGTGGACCTCAGCCCTGTGACTGGAGTTCCTGAGGAACATGTAAAGAATCGTCGTGTGCGCATCTACCAGCCCCCCAAGAATGCCATGCAGAGCGGCACCAACAACATCCATCACTGGGAAATGGAGTTTGATAACCGCCAACGTTGGGAGAATCCCTTGATGGGCTGGACCTCCACTGGAGACCCACTTTCTAACATGAAAGTAGCTTTCAAGAGCCCTGAAGAAGCTATTGAACATTGTGAGAAGAACGGATGGTGCTGGTTCCTAGACGTGCCTAAGACTGAGAAACCAGTTAGGCCCAAGAACTATGGATTAAATTTCTCATGGAACCGCCGCACTAGGGTATCCACGAAGTAAAGATGTTAGTACAATACGATTATTCTGTTATTAGAAAACTTTATTTAATATACCATTAATGATTTAAAATTCTATTCATTTTTTTCATTTTAGTTCTGAAATAGGTGACCTAATGTATTTTCATTACTGAAACGTAATAAATAGTTGCTGTTGAATTATCTTGGTTTATTTTCTAGAGATTTCTTCCAACAAAGTACTATTGTGACGCAGTATAGGTTTGCAATAAAACTGCTAACATTTTCTATATTTTCATTTAATCATAGTTTTCAACATGGTTAATTTATATTTTGTACCTCGGAAGAAAATCATATTTCGCAGGTCTCATTTAAAGTTTTTATTTACATATCATACAATTTAAACATATGTTACACAAATCGAACCATGCTCAACACATGCTTTAAACATTGCAATTTCACTAATTACAATAGTTTTACATGTACATCGTACATAATTATAAATTATAATTAAAATAACCACTAACAACCTCTCAAGATTATAACTATAGATAAAATTATGAAAAATTATTGCATCTTCTTTCATTATGTACATAGTAATGAACAATATTGAGAAATATTATCTATTCTATCAGAACAATTTTATTATGTTTTCTCCTTTTAGAATTCAAAATATTTAATAGTGAGTGTGGTTTGTTGAGATATCAAAGGGTTTAAAGCAAATGGTGTAAAATTTGTCATAAAGCGAGGTGGTACAAATACTAGTATGTTACAAGGTGTCAGCGTCTAAAATTCTAGCATAATCTGATACAGGCCTCGAAAAATCTAAGTAAAAATGAATTCAAAAGTTGGTCAAGAATTAGTGAATTGAGATTTGATGAAATTTCAAATGAAATGAAGAATTGGTCCTTGCTAAATTGGAAAATATTTGGGGGTTTTAAAATGTACCTGCTCAAGTATACTCCTAGAGAAATTTTAAAATTTTCTTTTTATATATTTCTTTTAGAAAAAAAGCTAATTCTATAGTTATTATGAACTATTTAAAACCAACGCATCAACTTTTTATTGAAATCTTTACAATCTTCCTAAGTAAATTCTCGTCATACGTGTAATATCGGTTTCAAAAGTGATTGATGGTACTAATTGATTGTCCAACATCACTTTTCATGCCGATTGTACATAAATGCAGCTAAAATATAATTCGAAAGCACTTGGTGCGCCTATATTAGCAAATCGTTAACACTATTAGCAGCTAATGTTACAACTATAAAACAATCAACAAAAGGAACTTGTGGACGGGCTAAATATTAACAAATTAAATACTTTAGCTTAAAGAGAATTAAATACATCTATTGAATAATTAGAACAATTGAAATAATGGGTAATTATAATTTACTTTGTAGGCACGTTCATGATTTAAAATAATAAAAAATAAATTTTAAAGAAACAAACATCTGATTATAACAAGTAAATTGACAAACAAATACAAATGTCAAAACTAACTACATATTTTAATATCTATTGAGATTTGTGCGAATAATTGCCCATTTTGTACATGTTTGTATGCCTTTAGCTTGCCATTTTGTGCGATTAAGGAATTTCTTGTTTACTACATGACTGTATTTTTGCATGAGTTTGTAGGGATTGTCTTCTGCATTAATGTTTATATCAGGAAAAAGAACAGCATTTTCTAAAATAATGAGTTATGTCAGATTTTTGTACTTAAGCATACTTAAGCTTCTGCTTCAGTAAACAATCTTAAATAAAAAAGTACTATACAATGCTTTTATACAAAAGTTGTTGCAAATCGGGAGTGGCCCTTATTAAATTTTTGACATTGACACAATAGTCACATTATAATTCCATCGTGAATTGCAATAACTATTGTAAAGTCGAATTACTTTGGCCCTGAGGTATAACTTTAGCCCAAAGTTTTTTACCCATAGAAAGACAGTAAACAATCCTATGTTTTTATTGAATAAAAATCTTGGGTAAAGTTATAACTAAATAGGGAATACTCTAGGGCTAAAGTAACTCGGCTTGACTGTACTTATTTCAGTAGGTACACTACTCAATAATTGTAAATAAAATCACGATTAGTCAGTTCTAAATGGCGTATGATTTTTAATTATTTAATTCAAAATCGTAGAATAAATAAAATAGTTAAGTAAAATTATAGTTATTCTGTTTTTTTAGTCAGAATATTAATAACGTTTATAAATCCGCTCCACTTATCTAGTTTCTACCTAACATGTCAAAAAGATTAAAGCTCTATCGAGATCATATTGACTAGTAGGTAGTTAAGAATACAATTCATTGTTTGCTATAGAAAAAGACTAGGTACTTAATAAAAAATAAGGTCATACATTAGTAAGCGGCTTCTTTAAAAATAGAAGTGTTAAGAAACTGACCATTTAAATATAGAATTTGAACAATTTCTGACCAAGTTAAGAAGAATCGCATTCCAATCTACCTATATTTTTTAGAATTCTGAAATATACAGAATGTATATATCTACGACAATTTAGACCTAATGTCCACGGCGGCGTAACTTCATAGACGTAGATTCGTCTCTAGCTGCCAGCGGCTTCGCCCACGTGAAATTCGGATTACCCCATAAGGGCGGAGGCGACCAAAATCCGTTCTTAGCTTACAACCTATAAGAAAACGTTCTGAAAAGTTTTGAGTTTAGGTGTTATTGTTTCTGAGATTTCTTGATTAATTAGTGAGTTTCGCTTTTATATGTAGGTATACCAGTTGTTCCGACAAACTTCGTACCGCCTAATAAGCATAATTTTCCCACTGTTTAAATCTTCCCTGAACTTTTACGAATATTCCAAGACCAAAAACCGATTTAAGTATAAAAATACAGATTATACGAAGCGGTAACTGCGTGCCGTTGTGTCGTTGCCGGATGTAAGCTTCACGCAGGCATACACCACGTGTAATGACGAATACGCGTCAAGAAAACTACGCGTCCGTGGACTGTAGGCCTTAAGAGCCGAGTCTACAATGTATTTTTGATATTCTTAATTACTATTTTATGTGGTGGTGTAACTTTTTCATGAAATTCACAAATAGCTGACGCTATTGGAAATGTCCACCCTGTACACTATATTATTATGTATTTAAACACTTTAAGGGTGATGGTTACTGTTTACTAAGTCTTTTGACGTTACTACGCCTTTTCCACAACCTGAGTATAAATAATCCTGCCTGAATAATGCATATAGTAATTACGAGAAATTATTTTATATAAACGAGGAAATAGGGTATATAATAATTGCATTTAAAATACCAAGCCAACTTTTCCCTAAATAATATGGCAACATACTTAAACTTAATATGTAACAACTTGCCCTCCATTTTAATACTCATATATTAGAACCAATATCTTGCAAATACTTTATATCTAATAATCTTCAACAATAATAATGGCATTTGATCTGAAAACATTATTTTAGATACCTGAACTCACTGGCGGTAAATCGATAACCATCATGTAATTTTAGATAAGCTGCACACCAAACAAGCACATGGCGTGTATTTAAACATCTCTATACCCACTATCGTTTTATTCAAATCGACAAAAATAGTGTTTGCTAAAATAAACAATTTGTGAAAATAATTTCAGTTTAACCTTTAAGATGGATATGAACAAGGCTTTCGACCATGTTGAACATATTTCAAAACAAAACATTTTATGATTTATAGTGCTAAAGTAAGAGATATCTGTATAAAAACAATTTAAACAGACAAATTAAGCGAAAACGTGACCCTTAATAATAACGAAACTTATGTACGATTATGAATATTATGGAGTTCTCCTGGGTAGCATTTTAGGCCCGTTGCTATTACAACAGTTGCGTATAATTAATCGCACCAATTGTATTTATGTGTAATGAAATTTTTAAAGATTTCCACGTCGGAAAGTATAATTCAGAGCGAAAACATAGTTTGTTTAATTTGTATGTGATAAACGACTTAAAATGCCTATCTGGTGTGCGGCTTTCTTTTACGAGTTCCATTTTAACCCTATCGACACGGTGACATCAGTCATTCTCATATACAATACTATTTACAACAACAAATTGATTTACATCCATCTTGACACTGGTCTCGCGTATCTATTTAAATAAATATTATTCATTTTATATAAAAAAAAACTGCTGTCCTACCGAATTTTAGATCGTAAAATAAGGAATAAAGAGGTTTTTCTTCATTCGGTTCTCAAGTAGTAGTAGTAGCTTTTTAGTTGGTTTACGCGTGTAATTTCACATTACTATAAGTTATTATTTCTTTCCCATAAAACAGCGTGATGCGACATTTTAAATATTTTATTCCGTAACTAAAAATAAAAAATATAACGAACTATTAAATCAAGTAAACATAAATGCTGCAAACCAACTAAGATAGCTTATTATAAAAAGAATAAAAAAAAAATAGATTACAAGGTTTTGGACCATATACATATTTGACGTATCTTGTATATGATTTCTTCTGTATGACTTCTTTTATCCATTTTTTCTACGATCCAAAAAATCGGATTCAGCAACATTAACCTATCGAAGCATCTACAAACGAATGTTACCTAACAGCGTGTAATGCAACTTGCGTGGCGCGTGTCAGCGCAGTTCAGTATTGTAAAGCTTATTGAATTCGACGAGATACTAATGAAAACGTTATTGTAACGACTCTGGAAGTTTCCGGTTATTACTGTATTTAACTATCTATTATTAATAAGTGTTGAGATAAATGGGCGCATTTCAAGTTCCACCAGCAAATAACAAAATTAAATCTCTCATGTTCTAAGGTTTACTGGTAGATATAGAGGAATGGGGTCATCTATCTCAACGTATCCACCATAATGACAACCGCGAACGGGGCTAGTTAAATTTAAAAATCACAATTATTCGCCGGATCACTGCCGGTTGGATAGTCATTGGGGATCGTTCGTGGGGGGAACGTCCGAGGGCGGAGCTCGGGACGCGAGCTCGGGAGTCGGAGATCAGCTGGGGCGCTCGTCCGACTCGCGGTGCACCAGCACGCGCACCAGCGTGGGCGGCGGCGCCGGCGCGGGCGCGGCGTCGGGCGACGCCTCCGTCACCAGGATGCTGACCTCGCTGTTGGCGTGCGGCGACGGGGTGCGCGCGCGCGCCGGCGGCGTTACGCGCCGCATGGAGCTGCGCCGCGAGCTGCTCAGCCGAAGGGAACCTGCGACATCACACAACACAACATAACACACCACTTCCCAAATAATTTGCTTTTCCTAGCTGTTGATTTAGGTGTCTTCGTTAATGTGCATCAGTTGAGGTGGTAAAGCCATCTAGGTAACACTGACGTGATTATCGGATCATTGAAATATTGCAAATCTTTACAGGATTTGTCAAAATAATTTTCCGATTCTATAAATATTTCACTAGTATTTATTAGACCCATCAATCTGCACAGTTATCTAGAACAACCTGTAGACTGTAGTAGGTAAACTTGGCCACGTCATGGCGGCTGTTGGGAACAGGTGGTTTGTTCTTAAATAGAAGTAGCTCAGTTATGGTGGACTATAGCAGCTACTCCAGCTAGTGTTCATTTCGTGTATTCTATTGTGTTATTCTGTGCTATCAGTGTTTATATTTTTGTCACACTATGCGTTCTCGAATAGACTTCGTCAACTTCAATAAAATTCTGAATTGTACTTACGAATTCCTGAGATGCATTGAAAGTGAAGGAAACACTGTAGAGGGGAGCAAACTACTTAGACTTACACACTACATTGTCCATGCTGACGTTCACTTAGGTACATAGAAAAAGCTACAGAAGCGAGATTCTGGGGTACTAGGTTCTACTACTAAGGCATGCATAAGCTCTCAAATCCTGTTTACTTTGTAACTTTGTTCATAGGTATGCTTGCTAAGCACTCCATCTAAAAACTGAGAAATTTCAGGTAAAATAAAACTCATTTGAAATAGATTTCAACAGATGATAAGGAATTTAAACGACAATTGGTTTATAATGTTTTGAATCAAATGAATTTAGGTACCTAAGAAGTTTAGGACCGAGTGGTTGGTTCTGACTACACAAGATAAAATATTTCCAATGAGACAGCCACAAGACAATCAAACGAAAGCAAACACTTAAGGATGGGTAAATATTGCTTTTAGGTTTACTTTCCGAGTCCCATTACTAAGGGATATAAAAAATAAAATCAAGACTGGTGACTAACCACTCAGTGCTAGTCAAGTCTTGAGCAAGATTCACAGACCTCACTTTGACTTTGCGAACCATGCATCCCATACGAATGCGAACTTTATTGGTACCTAGTAATGCTCATATTTGCTTAAAATGACCATCATATGTACCTAAAGTTCACGATCATATGAAACCTGTGCTTACTAAGTCCAAGTGTTGTGTGTAAATCTCGCCCCAAGCTGAGCACCGCGTTGCATTGAGAAAAGCATTATCCACTGAAACTTACGAGGCTGAGCGGGGCTGTTTTTGCTAGAGGGCGCTGAACTCAACAGTTTTGGTAATTTTGTATCCGGAAATCTAAGACAACTTTTCTATCATCTTGGACAAAATATCATAGGTACGTACTAATACCAAACTGCTATTTATATTCTTCAGCTCTTAGTCAAAAAATTACCTACCTCAAAATCCACCGAAGGAGATAGGTAGGTACTTACTAAATTCACCAAAAATATTTAAAGTACCTACAGCCGTCAGATCTTGGCGAGTATAAAGTTTAAAACTCGTACAAAAATAAAGGTTTTAAAAAAATAAATGGCAATAACGTTTAGTTAGTTTTTAACAGCAATAGCAACTGCAAATTGCATTTATTTGTTTTAGCGTATGGCAACATGTTACACCGACCCTAAATAACACGGGACAAGGGAAGGAAGATGATGATAATGATTATAGGGATTTCAGCTCCGTCTAGCGAAAACATAGCCACATTAGAGTCCGTAGCTTCCATCTTATTGTAAACAAGGTATTCCTCGCAATGCAACGGCTTGCTCAGCTTCAAATTAAAATGCATCTATCTCTAAACCTACAGAGGAAGAGACACGGAAAGCAAAACATTACATATGAACCTGCTCGTTTCGGGCCGGTCTCTTCGTCCATGGCGTCTTGGTGCCGAAGGAAGATCGGCAGCCCGTATGCCGAGCGCCTTCGGGGCGGCGCCGACTCGGAACCACTCGGCTGTCGCGTGTCAAATATTACTTAGTTTAAAATAGAGAGGATAGAATCCAGAAGATCGATACTGGCAACACCGGTTATCACCGGTTTTCAGTTGACCGTTGAAGTTTACTTTAGGTAGTAGGAAAGTAGTAAATGAGAAGCTAAAGAGGTTTTTGCAATATATTTTTAAAGAAATTAAGCTTGACATTTTGAAAATAAATATTAGGTAAGGCCTAACTAAAGAGATAGAATAAAATCTCTATGCCTTGTCTGCTTATATGTACCACTAGATTTACTGAACATGAAATTTAAATAAATATAAAAAAAGTTATCTAAATTACTGTCTACTCTGGCGGTATAATTTGTATAATTGTGACCTAATCCTACTGTATGTACCTAATAGTTCGGTTGGTGTGGTTTTGGTATACCTATAGTTTAAAATAAGGAACGTTCTATAGTTGACCTGACCTATAGTTTAAAAGAAGGAACGTTCTAAGTAAGTAGAATCTGCCCACAATTATTGGCAAACTAGACGTTTCCCCCAAGTCTCTGGGATAGCAAGTCTAAGATCTGCAATGCCTCTGGTTTTGCAGATATTTGCCCCCCCTAGCTAAGTTACGCTTTAAGTTGGCCACACCTTCAATTCCTATGTTCTGACCACGTGATTAAGCATTGAAAGACTTCAGAACAAAGGTATTAGTGGCGTGGCCAACTCAAAGCATTCGACGTCAATGATCGTAACTTAGCTAGGGGTGTTGTGGGCGCAGGTGACCACATACTAAGTGCCCTCCAATACCTTTAGCCCACCCGCCAACCTAATGGTGGTACACGAAAGAAACTTAATAACGGCTCGGAGTAAGAGGGGAGTAGCTGCGCAGTAGCGAAATCATGTGACAGCACAGCTATCTTCAGAACCGTTACATTTGAAAGGAACTCTGCCATGGATAGGTCGGTATGGTACTGTGTTTCTGGGTCTTTCAAAGATTTATTTGCTTTTTGCTTCTAACTGTTCCTAACACTGTTAATAGCTTACCTGTTCTCCAGGCGCGGCTCCTGGCAGTAATAACAGTGGCAGGTTCAGCCACGCTCCTCCCAGCTCGCTAATGTCAGAAGCGTCAGACGCCCGTGAGGACTTGCGACTGGACGCGTGTGACCCGCGCCGCACGTGCAGTAGGGCACTCAGACGACCCCCCCAGCCCCCGCCCGGGGACCACTTCGTGCTTTCTTCTTCTTGAGACGGGCTGCGGTTCTTGCGTCTGGAAGCATGGTGAGTGATTTTTAATGTTTTGCTGATGGTTTGGTGGGCGACTTTGAATCTCATTAGGATTTAGAAATGTTTTTATAGATACATAGTGGTTAAAGATTTAGTGTGTATAATTCTAATTCAAAGTACCTAACTAATAACTTTGAATTGCAACTGCATTCAGTGGTTTATGCAAATGTTCAGAATTTGTCAATATTTTGAGGCACCTATACCTATATGTATGTATGTCAATTCATTTATTAAAACTTCGTGTGTGTAACACAAAGTTTCAAAGAGAGACTTTAAAACCTTTGGTATTCTCTTCCAACCAAGGGTAGTGGAGAAATAACATGGCAGGAATATTATTAAGAAAACAATATACCTATGAAGAATTCGTCTTGTATATAAAAATAATAATAATCGCAATCAAATCCACTGATATGTTAAAAAAAAATAAGTTATTGCAAAAGATAAAGGACCTATATACCAACGATTCCAAAAGTAAGTCACCAAAACAAAATTGAAAAATCTTTTTCAGGCCAAAAATATTAAGGCATTAGAAGTTATTAAAAATCCAATGTTTCTTTTAGTTTCATGTGTTGGCAATTTTTATTGGGAACCAAAAAGCGTAAATGAATTTATACTCACTTGACATAATCTCTCCACGCCCTCTGCACAGTCCGTGCCGCCTTGTCCTCCCGCTTCCATATCCTAGTCGAGGAAACGATCTCCAGCTCTTTCCTCGTCGGGAACTGCTTCTTGAACTTGATATCCATTTGTTCCTGCAGCTGCCTAAACGTGTCCGTCTCTTCCACATGCCCCAGCACATGTTTGACCAGGGCATGGAGTATATCTAAACAATGTATCTTGTTGCCTTTCGCAATAGGCAAGTTAAAACTGACTAAAGCCACTGTATTTGGTTTAGAGATGCCTAGCGGAGGGTCTAAGGAAGCTATGAAGTCTGATAGTTGAGCGAAACTTATGAATTGTGTTGCGTGGGGATCGTACCTGGAAATAACAATATTTGTCAGTAAGTTGTTAAAGATGGTGGGGTGTCATAGGGAAATTACGTTGGAAAAATGAATACCTATCGACTGGTTGACTGACCGTAATTTTTTTTTGCTTATGGTTTCGTGCTTGACCACCGTCTCACTCACGATGATGCAGTGGACCATGGAGTGCACTTACCTAGAATCAACCTATTCAATCTAGACCTAAAGTTTCCAAGGTCCAAGTTCGTCTAGCCATCAGGAAGCACAGACTCCATTAGGGTTTGTTTGTTTTCTCTCCTCTCTGTTGTGCGCACAGCTAAGGAGTGGAATATCACTCCTTAGCTGTGCGCACAACATATTTGTTCCCAAAACGTTTTGTGCGTATTTATACCTATAAATACCCATGGCGGATATCCCACCTGGGATATCCGCCATGTACTGGTGGTACATCGCCGTACGGCTGGTGGTCTGATGATGGAACGGAATTAGGCTTTGCAATTCTGACGCAAACTCCCCGTAATTCGTCAACATATTCATTATCCTAAAGATATTTCGTTCATAAGCAAACATGAAACACAATTGCTAAATACCGTTCCTACAAATGATGAGGTTAATGCCAAGCAATAATTGTTTGAGTAACTTTTAATGTGTTCAGCTTCAGCCGGGGTCGAGATAGATGGCAAGATTTACGAGCTCGCCTTTACGACGTCATTTGTGTTTAAAGTGTCCGTTCAGAACTGTCGTAATTGTAAATAGCTCTAATAACTGTAAGTGGCCTATTGGTTTCAGACTGGTTTAATATTGGAGAAGCTGAGCCAAGTTTTATTGATGGAATTTTACTGATGTTTCATGACTGGATTATGCAAGTTTATTACGACAACATCATTCATAACACCAGGATTTATTTCAAAACTATCCCGCAGTTGATGAATTTTAATTTTAAGATAAATTGTACTTACTTGGACCACCGTATATAGAACATCTCAAGATCATCTTCAACGATGCCGATCTCTTCCTCCTGATGAGCCTGGTTGAAGTTCTCGAGAATGATGGCTATGTACATGTTGATGACGATCATGTAGCTGATGATGATAAACGACGTGAAGTACGTGATAGCTAGGAGAGGGCTCCCGCAGTTGCCGTTCTGGCCAGGATGCTCCCCTAACTCGCATTCAGGAGGCTGGATCATGAGCGACTCTAGCACGTCATTCCAGCCTGCTGATGTCATCAAACTGGAAATTAAGAAAAAGATAAACGTTAAAATTATAATTGAAAAAAGGGAATTAAATGTAGCGTTGCAAGATCTGGTACTCAAGTCATAAGTCGACATCTAAAAATAGGAAGCATTGAAATTGATTACTGGTATAACCAGCAGGCATACATACATCATTACCTATATCAGATGAATCAACTTTCAGTAAGATTACAATTTAATCATACAAAAACATACGAACCTGAGACGGTTAGCTGAGGAGATATGGAGATATTAGTACCTAGTCAGACATGAAACCAATGAAATAAAGAAACTCACCGAAAAAGCAACTGCATGCTTCTTCCGAAGGTTTGAAAGTTGACGATGTCGTTGAGCGCGCCCTGTTCCTTTACGTGACCGAACACCGACATGCCGATGATAGCGTAGATGAATGTGATGAGTGCTAGCAGCGCGCCGATGTTGAACAGCGCAGGTAGCGATACGACTAGCGCGAACAGTAGTTTCCTAATGCCCTTAGCGGCCTGAAAGGAACAATGTGAAAATTTTGTTAAACAGCGTACATAGAGGATAGGACCGAAGAGGATATGGAACAGCTTAAGGAAAAATTTCTGAGTACCTACCTAAATACTTAAACCAGGACCAACTTCTGGTAGCTATAAATTAATCACCAATGAAATTGAAAACACCTAAAGGACTTAAGGAACGACCTGTTAAAGTTTTACATAATTTTCTGTATTAACAAAAGGTACCAAATTGTTTGCTAAGTGTAAGAATTTCATTCCTATTGATCAAGGGAGATAAATACAGAAAAATACTTACTTTAATCAGTCTTAAAATTCTCCCTATCCGGAACACTCGGACGACCCTCAGCAAAGTGGGTGATATCGGCAGGTCGATCATGATGTCCTCCATTAGGATGCCCAGGATCGAAGCCAGCACCAGCAGAAAGTCGAACACGTTCCAAGGTACCGTGAAGTAGTGGTACCGAAGACCTACTATTTTTACTATCGCTTCTGTAAGGTTTAGACAGGTTAGGAGCATACAGATGATTGTGGTTGTAATGCAGGTAATAACCACGCAAAACCCTTAAGACTTTGCTTTTGCCCCTTAAAACTTTGCCTATAAAGCTTCGTAATTATTGGAAGTTTAAAATATAATTAAAGGAAGATTAAACATCATGAGGATAAGATCAAAATTCAGCATTGGAAAGGGTTTGGCGCAGTATTCAGGTGCTAAATATGAAATTAATTGAAACGATATCATACCTAAACCAAATACAGTCGTGAAAAACGCATTACTAACTTCTAATATAAAGAAAACTGAATGCGGTTGATCATAATGTTCTATGCCCATAGTGAGCATATTCAGAAATATTAAAACGAAAATAGCAATCTCGAATCTCCGCGAATTCGAGAGGTCGTAAAACATCGCTAAAAATTGATTCCTCGGCCTCTTGATTACTTTCTGGGGCTTTTTTCTGCCGAGTTTCTTCATTGCTGTATAGTAATGCTTTTGACTTTCAGTAAGGAACATTTCTAAAACTCCGCCTTCGTACTGTAATAGGAAAATTATTTCATTAATAGCAACCGATACATACGTTACAACAAAGTTGAATTTATTTATAACAAATAAAATGTACCTTCTTCTTGAGCATATTAAAATTATCTATAATTACTCCTATAAACAGATTAAGGGTGAAGAATGAACCGCACACGATGAAGATAACAAAATAAATATATGCGTAAATGTTGGCTTCTCTCGCCGGCTGTAAATCCACTCCTCGCGCGTCCACAGCGTCGGCCATCACCTCCATCCAACCCTCGAATGTTGCCACTTGAAATAACGCCAAGTAGGCTATGCCCACATGGTCGAACGATATCTTCGAATTTATCCAAGTGAAATTATTATAATAACATTCCCATTTATCGTTCACTATCTAAAATCAAATGGAAACCATTAAAGAACTCCGTATTCATATTCTAATTTTAGTATAGAAATTATAGTAATACTTGCCTCTAATGGTAACAACTCTCCTCCATCATCAACGCACTTATAAAACTTCCCGCCAAAAAACTGCACTCCCATGATAGAAAATATTAACCAAAACACTAAACACACTAACAATACATTGAAGATACTAGGTATCGCGTACATTAGAGCATTCACTACGATACGCATCCCTTGCCACCGAGATATCGCTCGCAATGGCCTCAATGCACGTAAAGTTCTTAACGACCTTAACACTTTTAGGTTTTCATTTTCTTCTATCAACAAACTGAATACTGAAACCTGAAAGCGGAATGAAAGCGTTAGATAGAGAAGTATGAAAGCGTCAATAAAAATGTTGAGTGAATTGATACTTACAAAAACTATCGTAAAGTCTAATAGCGTCCAGAAACTAGTGAAGTATCTGAAGAACCCCAACGCTATCCACTTGAGAAACATCTCGATGATGAAGATCATGCAGAACCCCAAGTTGGTCCAGTACAGTATTTTCTTCAACGGCTTGTTTTTCTCGAGGTGGATATCTTCGAAACAGAGCGTGATGCTCGACGCGAAGATCAGCACCAATACGAACCACTCGAAGGCTGGAGTATCTACGTACCGCAGGATGTAGGTTCGAAGAAACATCCAACGTTGACCCATGTTGGTCTCAATACATGCATCCCAACAAGAACTCCTAAAAGGATAGCGCATTTGCATTCATTCGGATCACAAGCATCTATTACAACCCTGTACCTACCTACATACTTCTGGATATCCTACGGAGAGTCGTGATTCTAATTACCATCCCTGGAACCTTTTATTTGTTACCTTGGTTCCGCAGTTTTGTGGGGATTTAGTACGATTAATGTTGTGAAGCAATGGTCATAGCGATAAAGTTAGATGAGTTACATAATTACATTACATTACGGGATGCATTAGGTTGTTTAGAAGTGCAAAAGGTTAAGAGACATACACAATTCGTAGGACATGAAGATTAGTACCAAAGGAAGAAGAGTTAATCGTAAAAACTGGTTTTCAAAAGACTTGGATAACTACCAAACTCCTACTATAGAAATGGAAGCGAATATGGCATTGAGCATCGAGACATTCTTGAATGAATACATACGCATCGTAACATTGGCGAGGGAAACAGTTCTCGGGTACTTTCGGCTCTTTCTGTTTCCCAAATCCGGGGAAGTTTCCCATCGCATCAACATATTGACCCTGTGAGTTTTTTCTCCCACCTACGGTTAATTCATCTACATATGAGACTAAAGTTTGCCACGGACGCTTCATGTCTTCTTCATTTCCTTTGACTGGTTCCTTACTTAGGTTGTTTGTTGGCAGTTGTTCCCTGGGTTGATGTTGCCTCTTTGGTTTTTCTGGCGTTGTTTTACATGATAACTGTGCCATTTCATAGTGTTCGGTTTCATCTGAAATTTCGTTTGATGCGCATTTCTTATTTTATTTTAAGGAAGTAGGTTTTTTACGTATAGGTCGTTCCGAAAGGTCCACTTCACTCGAACATTAATTACCATGTCCAAGGCATTTAAAAATATTAAATATTGTCATTCCCTACGAGTCCATGAGAATATTTGATAAGTCACCAGTAAAAGCTTTGATATGGGATAAAGGCTTATTATTTTTATTTCTATATAATAAAAGACAATGTATACATATTTTTATTTCATATACTCGTACGCAGTAATATTATAAGGTAAACATTACATGCATGTCTCCAAAGAGGTGATTAATCATAAATAAGAGAATTAAGCAGTTTTATAACAATTATAATCAATAATTTTAATTTTACATTAAAATAGATTTAAAAATTATAAATCAGCATTTTAGAATTACCAAACTAATCAAAATAATCGTCGTTAGTAGCTAGTTTTTTCTCCCAAGGTTTAGAAACAGATTAAGACAAACAAGAAATTGTTTTTACTGACAGTTCTTTGGACAAATCTCATGGACCCGTTTGGAATCGATGTAGGAACATTTCAAAACGAATTTTTTTTCATGGACTCTTTTTTTTTTTTCGACTCGGTGGGAAATGAAGAATATTAAGACCATGGACTTTTGGGAGCATCTCTTTTATATTACCTACTACATTTATGAATTATATGAAAAAAAATCTGATAAAATTATAACAAGTGCAATGTATTCTTACCTCTCTCTGAAGGCTGTGTGTGATAACCTGAAGACATCTGGTTCAACAACTTCTGAACAGCAACTTGCTCGGTCGGTGATGTATCTTCAAGATTTTCCTTGGAGTCTTCCCTAATACTAGTTATTTTATGTTCAGCTGCCAAGTCACGCACGTCTTTTAAAGTTTCTTGACTGCCGTGGTTAAAGTTGTTGGGCGCTTGGTAAAGCTGTGGGTAGGCGAAGTCGGATCCTACAGATATTGGCCTGAAATGTGTTTGTAAATTTAGATAACTTAACATTTGGACGAGCTTTAGATATCGTTCGGTTAGTTCTTGAGGAAACTAGCTTTTTAGAGAAGAGACCGAGATTAAAGCTGTTTTGTATTTTTTTATTTGAAGTTGTTACACAACTATTTGTTTTGTATAAGTATAAGAATATTTACATTATGTTTACTGTGTGCGAAATCTTAATTTAGTTTGTTCAGAATCAGTAACTGAATCGAATCCGATATTTTTTACAGCATGTACAGCATATTTCTCAAAAAAATAAATAATCACAAGGTCATAAGTTCACAAGTTGGATATCACCGAGACTAAGTACAATACAGCTCATGGCAGGTCATAGCAGGTTTTAGACATCAGTACCTAGCTGAGTGCTGTAGCAAAACAACTCCTTAGATCGGTTGACCCAGGGACCCTGTATTTGTGTGGTGAGCTATGTTTTGGACATAGACTCTTTGCATAAACATAATAGACCCGTGTTTCAGGTTTCGTACATACTAAAAATAATGCAAAGTTTAGCATTAATTTGTTTTTTTTTTCTGTGAATTGCCTGCGAAATGAAAAATGTTTATACTCACCTATTTAATGCTTCTTGATAACTATGACTATAAATATTGTCGTGTGGGAACAGAATAGTCTCCTGTATCGACGCGGAGTACCTCTGCTCGCTTGGTATCGACGGTATTGACGCCTTTTTCTCCTTTATGGCGCGTTGTTGTGTCATAAATTCGTTAACTAGCTCTTCTAACTTAGATTTTTTGTCAGTCTCTTTACTTCTCGATATAAGGAAACCTTTTTTTCTTACTATAGAACGTATTCTATCGAAACTTTTAGCTAATTTTGAATCTTCACCAACTTCCTGAAAATTACCAATGGCTTTATAATTTTGCTTGACGATAAGGTTCAATTTTCCTTACTTTGCCTTAGGTACTATCTCAGTAATAACAGCAGTGTAGGCGGTATTTATCGTACTCATGTGTCTCACAGACGCCTCGCTAATGAAGAATGGATAATGGTCCCGACGAACGCCTACGCTGCACGCCCGGTAAACGGTAGTGCGATATCATCTTTAGGCATTGCAAAACAGGATTGAAAAGAAGAGATGTTTATCGAGTAGTGAAAACATACATTTAGATAATTAAGACATTTTATTTTATATTCTAATTACTAGCGACTCGATGGATTGAATCAGTATTTAGTTACTTTTTGTCAAGTAAGTAGCCATTTCGTTACTTTTATTTTAAGAACTTCATTTTAAATATTCTTTATTTTGAACATTTCGCTTGATTTAAATATTTTATAGACTTATTTATAGAGTAAGAAAATTTTAAAATAGGTACAAACCTCCTTCTTATTCTTAAGTTCCTCACTATTGAAGCTGTTGAGCAGCAAGGCAAGGAAGAGGTTGAGCACCATAAAGTTGCCCATGACGAGCGCGGGCAAGAATATGAAGAAGCAACTCTCTGCCCCCGTCTCCTGCTCCGCACGCATACAGTCCCAAAGAGGCTCGATCCACTCGCCGCAAAGGATCCGGAATATCATCATGAACGAGTGGAAGAAGTCGTTGAAGTTCCACCTTTGTACGTTGATGAGTCAGGGTTGTTAGTTAACATAGCAGTAGAAATATAGGTCGGTGATGGAAATGGGAAACTTTAACATGCAACAGAGAAGGATAATCATGAACAGAAAGACAATACTACTAAAGCTACACATTAGAAAAGAAATAATAAATAAGAGAAAAAACATTAAAAAAGTACATAACTAGTATGTATTTGACATACTTAAAGTAAAACTTCGGCTGCTTGCTATAAGTGATAATGTCATACCTGGGTACTGGATCCGGGTCAAACTTATCCGGCGTGTAGGACTTGGAGAACAACTGCATACCGATCACAGCGAATATGTATATAACTATCACTAACACGAACGTCAAATTACCAAGAGCACCGATTGTCGATATTATAATACTCAATAACACTTTCATTGTAGTCCATGATTGAGCTAACTTTAACACTCGTAGCTGAAACAGAGTTAATACATTATTACGATGTGTTCCATTTCCAGTTTTTGGACATGCATATCTACTAAAATAGTAAAATAAAAAGATTAAATCCATCTACAATTTTAGTTTTATACCTAAATTTGGAAGAACAAAACATATTTATTATATTAGTATGCAGAAAGTAAAACACTGCATTACGTATGTTTATATTTCGAATAATGGGAATTACATTGCCAATAGTCCTGCAAATCGTAAAAAAAATCAGAGGTACTATCTTTCAAATGACTTACCAAACGAAGACCTCGCAACACAGATAGGCCATCGACGAGCTCAAATATTAGATCTAGAAGGCTTGCAGATACTATAATCAAGTCAAATATATTCCAGCCGCACGCAAAGAAATCTTTGCTCATCGCCATCACTTTCATTATACATTCTAACGTAAATATCGACGTGAACACCTGAAAATTTGTAGCGTCGTTAACCAGTTCTTTTACTATGATATGGATAAAAAGACTATGTCGAATGTATAGGTATAGACGGCATCAATAGCAATAGCAGTTTGTTGATAAGCGGCCATCATAAATCTTTGATTACCTTATTTCCTATATCTAAGGCCGATCTAACGTTCTCACTCATTCCATGATGCTCTAGCGCGAGAAAGAGTGTATTGAGAACAATGCAAGTTGTTATGAACAACTCGAATAAAGGATCCTTCACAATCCCATACAAACAGTTCTGGAACTGCAGCCAGCCTTCATAATCTATACAGCAAGAGACGCAGCACTCACAATTTCTATCCACCAGCTCATCTGCCAGAAATTTCAAATCAGTCAACAAAATATACACGTATACAATAACAACATATATCACACACATATACGTCACGAACAGAAGAAATAAAGAAGTGAAGAAATAGATCAATTAGAATAAGCGAAAGCATAGTGAGGCAAATTCAAGTTTCATCAACGCAAAGCTTTCGTTTTTACTAAATTAATCTATTACTTATTAAATATTAAACAACTCAACATGCATTGAAAGCGATACACAGGACTAAGAAAATATGCAGGAAAATTGCATTAAATGCAAGGAAAACCAGCATGGTAGTACGAAAAATTTTGATATGCCAATTATGTGTACAAACGGTGCAGTTACCGGTACAGTGGTTAAACTGAAAGTTCGACAAAACACTGATATGAATTTTGATGTTTCCAGATATGAATCGCATAAAAGTTATGCACAAGTGTTCATAGTATTTGTCAAAGTAATAGAATGTAATGTGGTAAGACTTGAATGCGATTCTTGAGCTATGACAAGACGACAGCTAGTCAATCGCAGTCACCCTGCAGTCTTCCTGTGGGGACAGGGGTGGACTGGGGGGTAGAAGCGTTTGCGTCTGTGTTTACTAACCTGTGAAGTAAGTGCAATTTTGCTCGTAATTGCCCATATGAGTTTTGTGCGTGGCTGCCAATAAACTGAGCTCATTAATTTTCGTCGTCTCCGCTTGCGGGAGGTCGGGCGCGCGCTTGTATGGCCAGTCCGCCCCTGACGATATTAATGAGGGTAGAAGCGAGATTGCAACCGTGTCGTATTAAAATGCTCAATGAAGTGTTCCTCATTGAGAAGTGAAGCTACTGGTGAATGTTTTCAACCATAGAAAGTAACTATTCCATCTCGTAACATAGATTATTTGGAAGATAGTAAAATGGATTGAAATCACGAAAATAGAATAGTTATTCTATGACAAATTAGCAGTACCTAAAACTGTTTTAATTGCATAATGTAATTGCAGTATCTACAACTTTGGTAGCTTTTACGGGAGCGAATTAGATTATTTGATAGAATGAATAAATTATATTATTCGAAAAGCTACCAAAGAAAATTAGCGTGAAACCGTTTGATCATGAATTTTTATACAAGAGTGTTTCGCGGAATATTTCTCTAATCAAACGGTCCACGTTGTCGAGGATTGTTCAAAAATCAAAGTGGAACCTTACATAATGCTTCTGAAATCCAAAGAAAATATCATCTGTTGCAAATGAGAGTTGAAACAGAGTGAAAGTTAGAATTTTTAGAAGAAAAAGTACTTAAAGTCAAACTACCTAATAATTTAGAAACTGTAGAATTAAAATTAACCTGTACAATGTAATTTCAATTTAGAAAAGGTAGAAAATTGCAAAGAACGCAAGCATTTTAAAGTTGATAGATATCGAAAGTCGAAATAATGAACTTTTAAGTGACGTAATTTAGACAAGTATCATAGAAGACCATGCAGAATTATAGCCAATAAGAAACTTACGTCCGTAATCTAAATCTACAGAATTAATTTTGCAAGTTCATTAATAAATATGAATAATTGTACCGAACCCCTATAAAATGCATTCGTTGCCATAATATAGTTAGCCCTTCGTGTTTGCAAAGCGTTCATTCTGATACATTGTGGCAGCATCGTTTAGTTTCAGTGTTATTTGTCTCGTGCTTTTCAGTGTTGAAGCCGTGCCAATAAATTGGATTAGGTTGTGTAGTGCCATCAGATTGTAGCGTTTTATTTGATTGCCTTCCAATTCCTCAATCACATATGCCCGAATATATTCTAGCAAAATATTCGTTTCGGAACCATATTGAATTTGATGGCATTACTGAACCCGAAACCCGAAAAGTTTTTAGGAAGTGAAAAATGTGCTAAAGTTTGAAATAGATTTTACCTAGCACCACGATCTGGTTGAGGTAGTCAGGGTTCAGCGGATACTTGTCCTGAATGTTTTTCACAGGCTTTTTTGCTAGAGTCACAGCAGGTTTTTCACTTTTTGTTGGATGTCTATGTTTTATTTCTTGTATTTGTGTATCTTGGTTAACCTGAAAGGCGGATATTTTTGGAACATTAATGTTTTAGGTTCTATAATAAAATCAGATTATAGTTAGTATTTTGCTACTAGATTTAGAAGTTTATATGTCTTTAAGAGAAATTAATAGCTCTTGATGACTGTGACAAAGATCATCACGTTACTCCACTATACCCATTTCTACTATCACAATAATATTAACAACTATACCTGTTGTATCTGGGGCATGGGCATGGATATCGCCATTGGCGTTGGCATTGGAGTCGGCATCTGCATTGGCATCGGCATTTGCATTTGCATCGGCGTCTGCATCGGCATCGGCATTTGCATTGGCGTCTGCATCGGCATTGGCATTTGCATCGGGATTGGCATCTGCATCGTCATTGGCATCGGTGTAGGTGGGTGATTTGGCGGTAGTGGCAGCTGTGGTATTAGCAGATGCCTCCTGGGGTGTGGGTGTGTCGCCTGGTCGTCCGACGTATGCTCGCCGTCGTCGTGGTCATCCACCACACCTGAGTCGTCTAGGGAAGACTCTCTGTTGTTGCTGTGATCACTTAATTGACGACCCGCTGCACTTAGTGCACCACGACCTAAGATATGAAATGAACCTGATAATGCTTTGTGGAAATAAATTCACGATATTCCTTTAAGTAATTAATTGAACGATTTTAATTGCTATTATTTCGAATTTCCAATCTATAATAAAAATGAATGATATCAAAAAGATTTTCACAGATATGTATCATCCATTTATTACAGATTATGTTTAAATAAAACTTCGTCTTATACTGAAGCATCTGGAAATGTATATCCAATATGTTTCTGTTCACGAAATATGTTAACATATTCCAAGAGTAGTCGGTATTCGACAGAGAATCAATCTTTCTGTCGTTGTATTGCCAGATTCATATTAATATTAAAGCTTTTAGTCCGACGTGTGATGTAAATGGTGTAGTTGTGCTTCTGCAGATAAGAGTTTGATACGTAATTATGTCGGATACTGAGTCTGATTATATTTGGGTAGAACTTTGGGAAGAATTATATCTGAGTCAACCTTATTGTCAAGTGTCTACAAATCATCCTCGATAAACATATAAGGTTGGTTTTTATAGTTAGGTTTATTAAAACTTATTAGTCGTGATAAGGCAGAATTCAAATTGTCTTTCTCTTAACAATATTCCAAGTAACATTACCTCGGCGAAGTTTTAAATATCAAATTAAATAGCAATCATCGCTCTACAAAACCGTTTGGTCAAGTTCAAACAACTAATCCTCTTACTATTTTGAGCTGTAGTTTTTCAACAGTCCTTAACCAAGCAAACACAGGCTTTAAAAGTATTATACGATGTAGTACCTAATGCATTGTCTGGGTGCAAAGTGTGGGGTGGCGGTGGTGGCTGCGGTGCGGGCATCGGGGGCGGGGAGTTGCTCGGGGTCACAGACCGAGACCGAGACCGCGACCGGGACCGGCGGTTGACGTCACTGAAACAACATGGACACGGTTTAACAGCTGTTGAAAAAGAAAGAAAGAATAGAGAGAAATTCGTTATCTGAAATGTTAAGAAATTTTTGAATAAATCAGCGTCTTCTGTAATAAGAGAACAATTCTAAGAAAATGATTTACAATATCTTCATAGCCAATTTATATTTGCTTGATTGATTAAAATTTTGAAAAGAATTTAGTCAGCAAACCTTAACCTGTGTCCATCAATCTATCTATAATATAATACTAGCTTTTGTCCGCGGCTCTGCCCGCGTACATAAAATATAGCCTATGTCACTCAAGAGTAAAGTAGCTTTCTATTGTTGCTAAAAATTTTCCAATCGAACCAGTAGTTCCAGAGATTACCTCCTACAAACAAAAAAATAAAAAAACAAACTTTACCTCTTTATTATATTAGTGTAGATATATAAAATAAAAATAAGTGGCATTTTTTTTATCACTTTATAACCCAAGAACGGGTTCACCTATCCAAACCAAATTTTCAGGGTTTGTTTGGACTATTTAGTAAATGGTTAATGTGAAGTTTGCACAAAATTGGTTCTAAATTTATCACATTTTTCTGTTGCCGGGAGCGAAACCGTGGGCAAAAGCTAGTTACATCTTACAGGTTATATCACATATATCACATTTTACGTATCAATCATGCTTGTAGATAATAATTTGTCCAACATATCTCAAAGAATTCACACCCTCTCTGAGGCAGTTTTGATAGCTACTGTTACAACTGTAGAAATTATGCCACATCATAATCTACATCTACACTAATATAATAAAGAGGTAAAGTTTGTTTTTTTATTTTTTTGTTTGTAGGAGGTAATCTCTGGAACTAATGGTTCGATTGAAAAAGTTTTAACAACAATAGAAAGCTGCTTTACTCCTGAGTGACATAGGCTATAAATTATTTATATAACATGGATATTAACCGAGCTATCACAACTTTTGTCTCACAAATTTTCCGCGGACGAAGTCGCGGGCAGAAGCTAGTTATACATAAAGCTCAGTCGTCCACAATCAAGGAATTTGTATATTATTATGCGAGCTGCAGGCTACATAACCCAAGTTTATGTTAGCATTAGTCTGCATTGTACAAGTTGCCATTGCTCTAAATTCTAAATTGTATTCTGCACGCAGGTGTGAGTTGTGACGTCTAATATGCATGTAGAACGTCGAAACGTGGTCTAAATATTAAGCTCCAGAGTGACTAGTGCTAGTTTGTTTTAAGTTAACGCTATCAATACGTTGATGACGTTCGTCTCTCTGATTGGACCACTCGGAGCGTTTAACCAATCAGAGAGCAAATCGCATGGAGTGATGCAAATCGAGCTAAACGTTTCGATCGTTATCATCATCATCATCATCCTGTACTTGACCCGTTATTTGGGGTCGCGTAACTCGTTTTCTACTTCCATTCTGCTCTGTCATCCGTCATGCTATCACTAACTTCCTTTTCCGTCATATCACTCCTCACATAATCCGAATGACGACGACGACAACGAATCGAAACGTATCCATCGTATTAAACAAAAAACAACTCGCAATATGCGCACAAAAGACAAATAAGCGTTATATTTAAATACGAGTTCCATCAGTTAAATATAAGAAAACCACTTTTTTTGTATATGTGATATGATAACTGTTAACAAAATTTAAGAATTAAACTGTTAAATAGACTAAAAGTGATTAAAACGATCATTGAAACCGAATACTATAACAAATTGATACATTGCCAGACTATTTTAGTGACAGACTGGTAATCAAAGCATAACACATTCATCTTAATGACACCGTTAGTTGAAAAAATACTAACTATTGTTTGCTAATTGTAAAACGCTATCAGTTTCAAGGTCAAAATCGCAAAGGTGAAATCGAACTTCGAAACGAATTCGACATGGAGCGATTACCACTTCTAGGGTCTCTGGAATGTCCCACTCCTATAATTATGTCAGAATTAAAATCATAATCTGTCTTCTTTTTTTTTCGTATTGTCTATAAGAATCATTTCGTCTTTCTAAAAACCATTTTAAATGTTCACCTAATCAACATCTAATACCTGAAGATACATACGTCTTGGTGGTTGCACAAAAAAAATTATAGCCTCTCATGTTTCGCCGTTAATGGAGACGAGGCTTACCGCTCGCTATGGTAAATGGTCCCGTTGCAAACAGCATTATCATGTAAATTCACATGTTGACTCCGAGTTTTCCGGAATTGGGTCAGGTGAGTCGGCTTTCAAACGGAAATATGTATTGTGAAGTATAGGAACTAAATTTGTCGTTGGTTCCTCTAGATTAATAGTTAGCTTTGTGTGGCCAGTTTAATATTTATCGTTTAAAACAATTACTGTAAACTTTCAAGCCCCAAACGAACGCTATGTATGCACACTGTCCTTCTATTGTGTTTTTAATGACTGTACTCGACGAAAAAATATGTATTTAACGTTACTTTATATCTTTTTCTTCATCTTTGCTTACTGAAATAAATGTATGCAGTGAATTCGCTTCTTCTAACCTGTCGACAACTAAAATTTATTTTTCATGTAGGTACCCTCACTGGGACAATATTACTACTTTCGTAAACAATGTCAACACAATCTGTAACTAGATTAGATGTGGGGCTGAAAGAAGCCTGAAGAAAGCCCAGGAGCTTTGGGACGAAGACAAAGAAGAACAAAGGGGTAGGTTTTAGTCAGAACGGTTGAAGTCATTGGATAATATCTCCTTAAAAAAAACTAGATATACACCTATGTACATGTAAAAGCTGTTAAGTAATATTCAAAACCTATGAAAAAAAAATATTATTAATAGTCTGTAAGCTTTCTTTAAAAATAAATAAATGATGCAAGACTTAAACCAACTTACACAAAGAGTGTAACGTCCAAGTGCTTTGAACTTTAAATCGGATCAAGTTAATGAAGTGCTTAGAGATTCATTTAATTAAGTACTGGACATGGAATGCTAATTAAAGTAAAGAAAGTTAATGTTATTAAACTCTTTAATAGAAGATATTAAGATTTGTAGATGTCTTCTTAACTCTGTAGTGTTAACTATTGCTAACTAAAATATAACTGGCCTGTTGGTCTAGTGGCTAGCGGCCCTGACTGCTACGCCAGAGGTCGTGGTTTCGATTCCCATCCAGGACAAATGTTTGCATGATGAGTTCAGTTATTTGTTCTGTATCTGGGTGTAATTTATCTATAATGTCTATGTATTTAGAAATATATAAGTATGTTTATCAGCTGTGTTTACCTATAACACAAGCTCTGCTTAGCTTGGGACTAGACGACGTTGTGTGACAGTTAGAATTGAATTGAATGATACTTTGTTGTACACCATTACCAAGGATTTTCCAAAATTCAACTCGTAAAGGGATGTAATGGGGTTCTAAAGTCTGGATGGAGAACCTTACTTTGACGCGGGTGAAGTTGCTGGCAGAAGGCTAGTTTATCTTTAATATCTAAGTATTTATAAAAATATAAATATATTTATCAGTTGTCTATAATAGTACCCATAACACAAGCTCTGAGCTTGGAACTAGACGACGTTGAGTGACATATATATAAATTGTGGACAGACGGACAAAAAGGTATAAAACTACTAACAACTGTATAACTATAAATGGCTACAGTATATTTGAATTGTTCCCCCCGTCGAGCTCATCACATCTGTTTGTCGCTTTCCGTAAATTGCTTTACAGGACCGTGTATGTCTCCCATGAGACTTTACTCAATGGAAGGAATTTCACAAAGATTGTATTACGATTCCCGGAACACGATATCGATTCGAGTTCCTTAAGTTACAATATCTATGTTACTGGAATAGTACATTGTTATACGAGGGATGAAAGATAGTTATTTAGTCCCGAGAAATTTCTTGGCGACCGAGCGACAACGAGGTCGCTAATAGTTCGAGGGACTAAATAACTCTTTAACCCGAGGTAAACACTGTGCGTTTCATTACGAATACGGGGAAAATAAAAATAATAATAAAAACCAGAATCATAGTCAAATGTCTTCGTATGTTTTTAGGTAGGTATATTTCTTTTGATTTAGGCGGTAAGCGGTTTTCTCCTCAAAGACTCTTGCGTTAAATTTATAACTGAAGCTGATGAACTTTAATTTTGTAATGCACTTAAACTTGTCATATTAACAAACAACCAGGAGACCAAAAGCATGAAATAGTATAAGTTATCGTCTTTGAATGTAAAAGATATTTTGCATTTCTCGATATCACAAGATTGCAGTAGCTTCCGAACGTTAGAAACGACACAGCAATATGTTGATATGAAATCCAAATCCGACAGTGCTCTTTGTAGAGGATTTTCTTTAAAAATATCCCTGTCGAAGATAACAATACTTCAAAGTGTTATTTTAAAATATTGAGTTTGTGTTTTAAGTCCGTTGGTTTTGTCTACATTTCGAAAGTCTTTTGATGTTCGACCGGAGTCAATAGCCAGACGCAGACGAAGCTCGGTAGAATGGCCCAGACTAAATGAGCTTTTTCATTATCACCTCGGGGCTTACAATCTGCTACGAATCGGAAATCGTTCGATTTTATTGAATTACGCTTCATAATTGGACAACTGTGGATCTATTGAGATAACGGTTTTGTTGTAAAATTTAACAACGTAAAGCAGTATTGCGTAAATTTAGAATAGGTTATGACTATGAAGTACTAGCTTTTGCCAGCGGCTTCGCCCGCGTACATAAAATATAGCCTATGTCACTCAGGAGTAAAGCAGCTTTCTATTGTTGCTTAAATTTTTCAAATCGGACCAGTAGTTCCAGAGATTACCCCCTACAAACAAAAAAACATAAAAACAAAGAAACAAACTTTATCTCTTTATTATATTAATTATTAGTGTAGATGTAGATTACTGATCCTGTAGAATATAGTTTTGTTTTATCATCATTTCGAAAGACGTCCACTATAGGACATAAGCCTCCCCCTAGTGTCGACTGGTCTTGTGCGCCCCGCATGCGTTAGATTCCTGCAACCCTCATAGGTCATCGACCTACCTTGGTATGCTTTCCAAAGCTGCGTCTTCCGGAAAGTGATCGTCATTTCAGAACCTTTCAGCTATGGAGTGGAATTCCCTAACAAAGTGTGTGTTTCCTAAAAACCTAGGAGTCTTTAAGTCAAGAGTGCATAGGTAACTTATAGATAGCGTGTTCAATCGTCGGTCATATCATCGCTTACCATCATATAAGTAGTGAGATAGAGCCCAAACGCGAGCCAGTCCATAATAACAAAAAAATATATATGTAAATGTCGCGTCGATAAATACAGTGATATTACCCGAGTATATCAATAAGATTGCCAACTACTTTTGAAACAAAGCACCGCCGCATAAGCATGCACGCCTGTTTCATAAACAAACAACATCAGCTCAGTTCAACAGTCTGCCAATACAATACGGCGTTGCATTTCAGCCGACTTATCTACGAGTTTTCTGTTTGGATGCGAGTAAACTCGTTCCGCAAGTAAGTTTGCTGGCACAGGCTTGCTTATTTGATTCCCTCGTCGCGCACCTTTCACTCAGGTTTCAGTAAACAATTTAGTTTCTGATTCCAGTTTGTTTTGCGATGTAATTACTGGGCGTTGAAGATACGTTATTCTTAGTTTGTTTATGGGAGATGCGTTGATTGAATCGGTGTGTTTTGCATCATGGTCTTTGTTATTTGTTGCTTTGTATTTAGAATTGTCAGCACAGCTGTAAATTAGTTAGACGTTAAAGAATTTGTTATCTGAGTGCGAGTTATTTTACGTTAATGCCATCGAAACATTTTACACTTACAAATTTATTTGAGTCTCTTTCTACAGCCCAAACGCCTCAGCTTTAGTGTTAGGGTAGACCGAGGCGAATCGGATCACGGGGCGAATCGGATCAAAATAAGATATTAGCTGATAATTCAAATACTGCATTCACATAGAACGCACTCAACCGTCGTTTTGCGTCTCTCCCCTCACCCCGCACCTCCCGCCATAGGCAGTATTTCGATCACGCTTGTGAATCAGTGTCGAAGCCACTCATAAGCAAGTCAGTTGTTTGTGCATGTCGTATTTTTGGCGGGAATCTAAGGTACGTACGATTAATACCTACGATTTATTTGTGTCATATTACGGATTTGTGTTAAAAATCAACTGTATTGTTTTATATTGCTAAGCAAGGTGTCTATATTAGAGAACTAATTCGCTTTTACGTATAATGTTAGAGGTAAACGTATAAAATATTTATTTCTAAGGTCTTGATTATGGGACTAATCGGATCATGTCGTCAGGGGTCAATCGAATCACACTTTTAAACTAATTTATTACATGTCTGAGGTTACTAATTCGTATTTATTCATTTGTAGATGGTTCGCACATACAAAAGAAAGACTAATGCTGGAGATTGGACTCAAGAAAAAATGAAAGAGGCTGTTAATAAGGTCCAGAACAAAGAACTGACCATACGTAAGGCTGCTGAGATTTTTGAAGTACCGTTCACGAGCTTACAGAGAAGAGTTTCTTTGGCCGATGTGTAAAATTGATCTCGTTATTATTTTTTTACTAATTCCAAAGCTATAATGTTAAGAAGCTTACAATATTGTTATATATTGTGTGTGATCCGATTCAACCCGACGATAGGGGCGAATCGGATATTTTTCTTTTTTTAGTTTTTAGTAGCTGACTAATAAAATATAAGTTTGATTTAAGTTTTTAAATGTTTATTTCATAGCTGATTTGTACTTCTTACGTTTTAATCAATAAAAATATCATTATATATAAATTTAGTATGATTTTCTCACCCTCAAAGAAAAAGTGATCCGATTCGCCTCGGTCTACTATATTTGGATTATAAAACTATAGGGTGTAGCGTAGATCATTGTAGAAACGATCTTTGATGCTATAAATTAGATTTTTATAGCTTTAAGTATTGTGGATTATCAACTTGGCTAAGGCTGCTGCTTGGTTAAAAGTTTGAAGAAAGCCAATCAGAGCGCCCAACGTCACAAAGGTGTCAATCGCGTTAATGTAAAACAAATTCGCACTTAGGCACTCTGTGTTCAAAGTACTACATTTAGGCAGACAGTTGTGTTCAAAGTATTACATTTTATATCAGTATTTCTTCATCCGTTTTACTATCTTAAAATCCAACGATCTGGTTAAATTGTAAAGGCCTCTCAGAATTCACAGCTTATTTCGAGTACAAAACGCAAATCCGTTGAATGTTATCGCTCAAAAGGCAGATATTTTTTTGTCGAGCGTTGCCGGCGAGTGTCCCGTGGCTGGAGCAGATACTTCCTCGCTCGTCCTAATTCCAGGCTTAACTTCGTAATAATCCCGCCTCTGGAATCTTGTTAGCTGCCTCCTCGCTCTTTGACTGCATTCCTTTGTTTGTCACTGTGTTTTCTTTGTGTAATTAGTTTGTAGCCACGAGATTTGTAATTAGTTTTGTGTCACAAGCTCGTTTTAGAGATACTTGTAACTTTTACGTTTGCTACGGAGCTTATTTTGATTTGTAATGTTAAGCTGAGTAAGATTTTATGTCTATGGCATCAGTATACAACATTATTTCTTGTATAAGCATGTTTCTTGCATAGTTTGTTAATAATTATTTATTTATAAAAACTTTATGCACATAGTATTAAGGCATTTTCTACCAGTCGACTTTGGGGTGGTGCAGAAATATTACCTGATAGGTGCAACTTAAAAGAAAAATAGACAACCAAAAAAAAAAGAAATACAATACTAGATACATACATATAAATATGCATTGTTATTGTAAACAAAGAAACAGATCCAACCAATCAGTGCTGTGATGATTCTGGCAAGTTCTTGCCAATGTACTCACGTGCCTTCACTTTAAATTTTCATGAAACAGTTAGGAAATTAGTAACTGAATTGTTCCAATAATTTTTCCCCAAAAATATTTAAAAAAGGCCAAATTGGACACCACCGACATTAAGTACAACAAAGCTCACGGCAAGTTATGTTTTTAATAGGTGCCAGTGCACAGCTGGGTGCAGAAGCAAATCAACCCCTAAAACGCTCGGATGGCCCGGTCACCGGTGGATTTGAGTGGACAATGGACAACCAAGTAACATTATGTAACTAGCTTACAATTTTGTGATTTTTCATAATAAAGTTAGGAAATTTTCTAAATTATTTAGGTGTTTTGCAGAAAAATAGTAGACACACGTTTCACGTATCCTAAAACTAATGTTTTCTGTATTTATGTAAAGATTTTACTGATTAGCTAATTCTTATGGTGGGCAAAATCATCGAATGACACTGATTATCAAGTAGGTTATTATATAAAGTCATTGAGCATTTAGATCTCTTTGTAACAGTAAAGTATTCCATACTAGCTTGTACCGGCGACTTCGTTTGCATCCTTTTAATTTGAATTTTCGCAATAAAAGGTAGCCTATGTCTTTTCTCAGGGTCTAGAGATTGTCTGTGCCAAATTTCATCAAAATCGGTTGAGAGGTATAAGCGGGAAAGCGTAACAGACAGACAGTTACTTTCACATTTACAAAATTAAGTAAGTATTGGATTTCAAAGTTTTTATTTAGGTTGTCTGGTTAGTGACCGATAGTTAAATTAAACATATGATTGTAGTCATGTTGTCTACATTTCTTAAAATTTTTCTTTCACAGGTCTGCTGAAAGAAGTTTCTTTTTGAAATAAGCAACACCTTTGTAAAATTTTTATAATGATGTATCTTTGTGTACATAAACTATAAAATAAATAAATAAACTTTTATTGTGGGATCAAACCTGTAATCGCGAAAAAAATCTGCAAATTCAATACATTATGACCAAATAGGCAAACATAAATGACCAGTAGGTTTTTAGAATAGAATATAATAGAATAGGATAGAATATTGATTTATTTGCTTAGAATGCAGGAAATTACAATAAGGTTATAATAATATTAAAGTTTCCTTATTCATTCTACCAATTTGGCATGCAAATATTGATGCAAGTTCATCAACAAACTTATAAGAATTTAGGTATAGATTACACGTATTTATCAGCTAGGAAATCCGATACGGAGTAATAACACTTACTTTATAAAAATGCAGTTAATTTCTTTTTGAAAATTGTTACTGGTTCCTCTTTTATAGAATTAGGCATATGGTTGGTTGGTTGTTTAGGTTGGTCCCATAATAAAATTTATCTGTTATCAAAATTATAATCACAAGTCTCAAGTATCGGTCACTAATTAACAATACTTAGTATATCTTTGTTTGCATTTTATATTGTATAGATAATTGTCAATTGTTGTGTGTGACAAATTTTACCTTTTACTTTTACACACGGTGTCTACATCTCTTTTCTTTTCTCTAACTCCTTTCGCCGGTATGCTGGAAGAGATTTCTTTAGAAATAAGCATCACCTCTGTACCTATTTTTCTGTTTCTTTTTCTTTTCTTTTATTATTTTGTGTGTACATAAATTGTTAAATAAATAAATACTACCATCACTAATTAACCCTACATATCGCTTGATCAAATTATTACACTATTCATTAATTTCCATAAACCTTTCGAATACCGTAATTAGAGACATAATACAAAAAAAGACAATAGGTGTTGTTGTTTCAGTTGGGGCTCAAGAGTTTAATGACGAAAAGATCAGACGAATTATAAACCTGTAAAACTAAAAGGTTTCCATCTGCCATTAAACTGTGGTAAGCGGAACAATTTCGCAGCTAGCAAGTACCGCAAAACGCTGAATCTCGTTTGAAAGCAAGCCCGATATCAAAGCGAATGCATCGTTGATATACTTCAGTTGGCAGCTGACATTCCGACGGTTGTACCGCTATCGTTGGCTATCGTTTATATCTATGTACACAGGGTGGAGTTTTAAGAAGGGGTATTTATTTATTTGATTAATTTTCATGTACACTAGTGGTACATAGGCGGACGTACAGTCAACCTTTGGGTTAAAAATAAACAAGTTACTTATAATAATAAAATACTTATTAATAATATTATTAATATTTAAAGGCAGGTACTGTGAATGTTCTAAGGAGTCTGTCTTAAATTTTATGCTAGCCGCAAAAAAATTGTCTTCAAAACTTGTGCTTTGTAAGACTTTATTGATTCTTGTTGCAAATAAAATTGATTTGTATCAAAACAAGTTCCTGTGTAGTGTTGTTGTGTAAATTTTACAAACATTACATGGTAATTATACGCTTTCCTTTTTCAATTATAACATATCTCCGTGTTTTCACATCCTCTATATCATCGGGAAAGCACTAAATAATTTAAAAAAATATTTCTAACTTTATCAAAGATATTTGACATCCCGCCTCAGAAAGCACGTAAAGCTGTTGTAAATAATAAATTATCTTTATTTTGCAAATCTACACTAATATAATAAAGAGGTAAAGTTTGTTTTCATGTTTTTTTGTTTTTTTGTTTGTAGGGGGTAATCTCTGGAACTACTGGTCCGATTGCAAAAATTTTAGCAACAATAGAAAGCTGCTTTACTCCTGAGTGACATAGGCTATATTTTATGTACGCGGGCGAAGCCGCGGGCAAAAGCTAGTAGGTTTATAAAAACACTTTTACACGTTATTTTTTTTCGAAACTAGATTAGTCCGGTGTTTCCTAGCCGACTGCCCTGAGAAGAAACGTCGAAAAAAATTCAGGTGTCAAAGTCTCTTTTAAAGTCCATTGTCCCGATTGTCACTCGTATGCCAGAAAGTCTGACCATCAGTCTACCCAAAGAGTATGGTGTTGCTCAGTTTTGGGTTGTGGAGGTCTAATAGGTCACTCCATATAAAACACGGGCCAGGGACAAGAAGCTAGTTGTCAAAACAGGGATAAAATACTTATTCAAACACTGAAAAAACTAAGCAGCGGCCTAACATTGTCGCCATGTTGCTAAAAACCCACCCTGTAGATACAGTATCTGTGTAACGTCGATAAAATCTGTATCTATAGTGCTGCATGCGATTGACAGCTCTCTCCAACACTCAACAATAAATTGTTGAAGTCGCGCTTGCTTCGTTTTATTGCCCAGTTTTTAATAGTAGATTATGATAGGTACTGTCACATAACGAAGGTAGGTTATATCGACGGTCCCTACGTATAACCCCCTAAGTGGTAGATACGTGATTTGTGTTTTTTTGTTCCGTGACATTCAGACAAACCTAAACTATCGCCCAGTTTCATAAAAAATAATAAAAGTTGGGAAATTAACCTTTAAATACCCACACGACATTTCCCATAACTACGAAATTGACTAAAACTTCCGATGTAGAACAACAGTTGTGGTAATCCAATCATTTTACGCGGGAGGCTCCAATGTAGCTCCGCGCACCTCTCCCGCAACTGCCACTTGCAAGACATAAAGCGTTCGCGCCGGCCTTTCAGACGGTTACGTTAATATTCTGCTGCGTGAATGTAAATTTTTATAAGTAAAAAGTTTTGAATGAATGTATTATAAGGTAAAAGTATGTCTCGAATGGAAAATGTCAGAAAAAACTGTAATGTGCAACTGCGTAACAGGAAAAAACCAGTGATGTGTGTAAAAAATCAAAATGTTTTCAACAAAACTCGAACAGGTAAGCGAATTTAGATATTATTTTTTATCAAATGTATTTTTATTTAAGTTTACACTTAATAGATTACGATAATTACTTAGATATTCCATTTTTGCATTGATCAAACATAATTCCAACGTACATGTTTGTATGTGGTAGTTAGGTTATTTTACGTAGGAACATTTAAAATTATAGTGTATTGAGTGGTAGATAAGAGATTCTACGCCGGAAAATAAAACCAGCTTTTGTACATAACTACTACTTACAAAATTATACGCCGGAAATATTATTCTAATCTCACACTTACGTTATTTTTTTTGTTTCAGTTCTTCTACAACGTGATTCCTCAGACGATGAACAACTACAAGAAAGTACAATTCAAGGTGTTGCTCAAATTCACAAAAATTTAGCTCTGAGTGCCCTTTCCGATTCGACCATTTTAGAAGAACTGGAATCATCTAGTATCGGATTGTCTGCTCACCTTCAATCACAGGATGAACATGAGAATAGTAACTTTACTTATCCAGATTCACGTAACCTTTATAATTTGCCTTTAAGCTCGCAATTAGCCAATCAAACCATTGTCGAACATCGCAATGGCGCCGTTCTCTCTGACCTTTGAAATATTACAGAAGAGTTTATTACATACACGGAACCAGAACCACAGTACCTACTGTCAAGAAGTTATCGTTAGAACATCTCACGATCCAGACACAAATATAATTATAGAAGAAATTGACGCCTTCCATGATTCTGAGCAAGCTTTGGATACAAATACTACCTTAGGGTCTCCTTCTATTTCAATAATTGTGCAGAATATTGAATCAGAAAATGTAAGTTCATTTCATATTGACACCCCAACTTCTTCTATGTGTGTTACTTTACCTATGAGTGACCAGACGTATGTACCTACCAGCAATGATGAGATAACAGAAAACGATGCCGATGTTAGTAACACAGATGGAAGTCAATTATCGAAAAAGAAAAGAAAAGTGATATAAGTAGAATACGTAAAGTTAACAAATCAGCATGGATAGATAGCAGAAGAAAACAGTTAAAAAATCAGGGCTTAAGTTCCAGTCCAGTCGAAAAGGAAAAGCACAATCAAAAAAGTTGATATTGCTTGTGATAGTAAGTGTTGATTAAAGTGTAAAGAGAAAATAAGCGAAGTACATCTTCGAAATTATTAGAAATGCAGCAATGTTCAAACAATGTTGGTCTCTTGGCAATCGGGAGCGACAGTGGGATTTCTTGGTTGGTTGGTGTAAAAGAATCGGCAAGAGACGCATTACAACAGAGCGTTTCTGATCATGTCAAATCATTTACCCCTGTGGAGTTATAGATATAGTAAATTAAGCATGGTTAAGATGTTCAAACTCTATAATGAGTGGGTATCAGATACAGAGTCGAATAAGGCTGAAACGTTGAGGCAATACACCGACATTGTAAATGAAAGTTTTAATATGGAGTTTGACAGACCTAAAAAAGATCAATGCGACGTTTGCATTGCCTTTAAAAGCCAGCCAAAGACAGTAAATTATGAAATTCAGGAACATTTTAATGAACATTTGAAAAATAAGGACTGAGGATGATATTTTAGATTTTAAAAAGTTATTATCAGGCAACAATTGGCTAAAAATGACAGAAACATAAAAATAATGTGGTCTAAAATCAGAGAAGTTCGTATCCGAAGTAAGAATCCTCTTCCGAACCTGACGTTCTTAAATACAAAAATACATTTGATGAGACATACCATCGCTTATTTGTCAGAAGAAGTCAAAGCGGAAGGCGTCAAAATCAAACAAATGAAGTTTTAAGCCAGGCTTATACTGGATCTTTACCAATCCCAAATTAATGCGAAATTTATGGATCTTAAGTATATTTTTTGTGAACATAACGTAATTCCTAGACAGTACCATGGATTTTATAATTGTCTTGTATCTTGTGATGATGTTCCTGATTCAAATTCTGATACAGAGTAGTACTTAGTATTTTTCTGTTATGCAATTTAGTAGGTACCTAAACAATTTATTTTCTAGTATGATAAAGATAGGAAATAGATTTTGTAATTATATATATATTTTAATTTTAGTTTTTGGAAAAAACTAATTATTTAGATTAATAAATAATAATATAAAAAAAAGATTTTGTTTACATTTAGCCTGCTTCGAAATAAAAAGTAATGCAAGTAATAAGTACATTGTGATAAACTGCTTTAATTTTTTAGTGAGTCAAATACTTATCTACTTTTTAAAACAGTTTTTGTGACATGATCCCCACGTAACTCTTCGTAAATGGCTATTGCGACTTTGGTTTGTTAAAAACCTCCGGCGTAAAACTTAGTAAGTACCACTTACATTATTTACCGCAGGGATGATTCCGCTGTATAAGCAAGTAAGTGACAAATATTACACTCTAAAAGCATTTTAAAGTATGTTGTTATTTTTTTAATAAAATAGATAGATTAATAAAAGCTGTATTTCAAATTTCATGACTTTCTGTTAAGTAGAACATGAACTACATGTGTTTGAAACTTTAAAGTGCTCTCCTATAAAGTTTGTCATTTGTAGTTAGGGGATTGTACGTAGGGACCGTCGATATGTGAAATATGTGTCTGATATCATCATTAACGTATCAATACAACATCATTATTATATATTATAATCATGTATTATTAATTATAATCATTATTATTATAATTAATAATACATAATTAATAAATGTGTGGGCCCGCGTGTAGGGTTACGACCCATCCCCTCTCCTAGAAGCGTGTGTCCCAGCAGTGGGAACATTAAAAAGGCTGATGATGATGAGACGCATGTTCGTCATTATACGTTTGGTGTACGCCTGCACACAAAGCTATGAAACTCTGTCGACGAAACGGCACGAAGTAGCCACATTGGAAATGATTGTAAAATATCATCAAAATCTGTACTGCCTCCCTAGCCAAGTAACAATAGTTTCGTTTAGGATCAGCGCTTGTAGATAGCCCCGCCCCCAATTCTTTTGTTGAGATGACGTTGGAACAAGGGAATCGGGGGCGTGGCCAATTACTAGCGCTAACTCTAAACGATACGATTGTAACTTGGCGAGGGGGCTGTGCTAGTAATTTTGTGCCAAAGTGTTAAACAAACATTCGACCTAACTATCATTCACATTTGTAATATTTGTAGAATACAAAGAATCAGCTTAAGTGGGACTGGGCTGGACACTGCCGCATGCCGGTCGAGAGGTGGGCCAGTAAAACACAAAGTTGGTGCCCTGAAATCGTTCGAAGAGGTCGCGGCAAACCAAGAAGGAGATCGCGGGACGACTTGGATTGGAGTGACTCAAGACCGAGAACACTAGAAGGAATGGAGGGAGGCCTTTGCCCAGCAGTAGGACGGTATGGGCCAGAAATAATAATAATAATAAAAAAAAAACAAAGAATACCGCAAAGGGCATAATACAAAGAAGACACACAAATTAGAGTAAACAGAGACAACTGAGTAAATAATAATGACTGACAAAAGATAAGAAAGGTAAAATAATACACATCTCATAATGTCAGAAAGGATATTTATTATTGAATCCACGTTTGCCGATGACATTCATAAATTGTGGGCACGTTAGAAGGTGTTATTGATCGAATTTACCGATATTTTTCCAAACGACATTTTACCGATATTTGGAGCGATAATTACCTTTTGTTCAAAGGTATTTTGGTGGAAGAATACGTACGATATGAATTTATTATGACAGGGAAATATTATAAATAAATCTTTTGAAGAAATGACAATGTATATTTGTGTTATTGTTAGAATTGCTGTGACCTTACCATAACTGGTTGAAATGTCATGTGTGTGAGCGTGAAAGAGAAATGGAGCCATACATCTTGCATAGCTCCATCTATTTGATATTCTTTTTTCTCAGTGGGTAAAATCTTTTATTGACAATTCTCGTCCTTGGGTGGAGCAGGAGAAAAGTCAAGTTCAAAATAATTTTCCTTGAAAGTTTACTTAAAGTTCTACTTTTGAGAGTTTTTTTCATACTTATTTTTAAACCCATGGTTCAAAAGTTAGAGAGGGGGGGGGGACGCCTCATTTTTTACTTTTGGAACGATTTCAAGGAAAATTATTTGTCTGTCTGTTACATTGTGAGAAATTTGTGACGGACGGGAAACTACGGGACCCTACACTGAGCGTGGCCCGACACGCTCTTGGCCGATTTATTTTACCTAATTTAATATTTTTTTCGCTGGCCATTATTGCCTGCTGGGCAAAACTCTCCCAGATATATACTTCTACCACACCATCTCCTGAATAAAATTTGACACGAGTAAACAAACCTGTTACAATTACTGTTGCTACCTCATTAAGGGAGATAAAAATTAATTGCTATGAAAAAACCATTCTCGAGAAAAAAATAATTAAAAAGATATTATTTCTTTAAACAATTTATTCTGTAGCATGATTACCTTTTTCATAAATTTCTATGTCACGTCTTAATTGTTAGTACCTACATTATAAGTGATTGATGTGATTTCCTATAACAGGCAACTATTAAATGCGCATGTATTTGTCCCTTTGCTTGTAAACTTATATGTGCCTAGCTTCTGTTAGTGGCATCGTCCGCGTGAAAGTCGATTTTGCAGATGGCGAGCAATGGGTAGCTCGCCGTTCGGTCGTCTGGTAACAGTCCGGACCAAGCCGTTGACGACCTCGTCGACGGCGCGCTTTTATATGAAGAATGTAGAGGCCCAACTGCAGGGTCGAAGCCTACTGTAGCGACGGTTCGGTTACTGAAAGGAAGGTCCGACCCCGGTATGAAGGCTAAGAAGCAAAGAGGTGGGTCATATAGTCAGTAAGAGTCTGACACTGTTTTTCGCTGAAGACCGGGATTCGTTATTAGATAATTTTTATCACCATAAAAAACCTGATGGTCACCAATGATGGAATCATCAAAGCAACTCCAATATTATATAGATAGAGATTCTACCCGTCGATTCTACCAACAATATTTATTTCTATCTCTGCCACAACAGTCTGGAAATAGAAGTATCTCTCATAAATATGGACTTTAAACTTTTACATAAGTAGGAAAATGACCTCTTGCGAGAGTTTGCCGTGTAACTCTTGGGAGCCATTCAGCAGAATCGCATTGTATAAAATATTGCTTATAGCATCAGGTGCTTGTTTTCTGTGATGCTGTGCTTCTGCAGCTTATATTGTGTAGTCCGACTATTATTTATTCTATAATTTTGCTTTTAGAAGGGTCTGTTTTGGCAATATTTGGTATTTGACAAAACTAAGAAAGTTTTCATTACGAATTTTATTTACTGTCTCTTAGATTGGTTAGAATTTTGTATCAGAACTGCCTCATTGGTCACGTGGTTATAAGCACATCTGTTGGGACCTCAGATTTTATTTTTCCAAGATTCGAACCATTCAACAGTTACGCTTAACCTTTTTTCACGCTTAAAAATTTTCAAGCGAAATACCTACTAATGATTAAAAAAAAAAACAGTGTTTCTTGTTTAGATTCTTCGTTTTTTGACATTTCAGGAGTCAAGTTATTATGAAAATGTGTGTGATTGATTTGTTTGTAAGTAGTAGATACTCGTAATACACTGACTCTCATGGAGGTGTCAGCAAAACTGTAGGGACTCTGTATAGTGTCGAAGCCTACTGGTGCCCAGGGTCTCTTTCTAAAAGGAAGACTTGGCCCAGTGCGAAAGGCAAGGAAGGAACGGGGTGGGGTGTTTAGTCAGAAAGAGTCTGGCACAGTTTCCCGCTTCGCCCAAGAGCAGGATTCGTCGTTGCATGATTTTTGCTCACAATTAAAAAAATACACTGGCTCTTAATGTCTGACTTTTTATGTGACAGAATTTACAAAAAAAAGAAAAGAAGAAAATTTTTCTAAACTTTCCAATCTACACATAATAGGTCTGTTCGCTCAAAGTGAAGTGAGATAGAGTTCAAGACCTTTAGAAATTAAAACCTGCGCTTGTCCTTTGGTTTTTCTAAGCTGAGTTTTAAACAATCCTTCAACCCACCTGATATCACCTAAAAGAGAAATAAGATTTACCAAAATGTCATCAAAACTTTGAAATCTAAAGAAACTGAACAAATTGGAAATCAGAATAAAGACAGTTTTAGCTTACAACTGAAAATATTTCTGTCAAATAAATTTAAAGATGTTGAACCGTAGGTTAGTCACAGATGTGGTTTTCAAATAATGGAGAACCGATTACGTGGATTCTATGAAAGCCGAACCACATATGAAATATGCTTTTATATGCTTTTTCATGATTGAAATTCCAGTAAACTTTTGCAAAGTAATTAAGCTGCAATCAGCGTTGAGGGTTGCGTTTAATTTTACATTTTCCTAGAACATAAGCATGTGTGGTATTTACTCAAGTTGTGGGTGTAGGCAATCTAACAATAATGTTAACTTTTTTAAATCTATTCAAAATTAAATATAGTACGTGGCAAATAAGTTGAAGATTAGTTAAAGAGCAGTGGTGGCCGAATGATAATAGGCCCGAATTAGAACCAAAAATAATTTAATATTTTATTTTTTTATTTTCTAATTTTAATGTGATTTTATTTTGATTTTAATTTTTTCATATATATATTCTAATGTAATTATGGACTATGTCTGAAATAAATGATTTATTATTATTATTATTAAAAATTCGAAGACATGTGACATCCACACATCCGCAATGTGCCCGTGTGGTGGATTACGGCCCACACCCTCTCCTAGAGAGGAGGCCTGAGTCCGTACAGTGAAAACATTAAAAGGTTGATGTAATGCAGTAATGTAAATTAGTTGAACTTGTTGCTAAGATTACACGCAGCCCCCGCTTCGATTGAGACCCCAAAGCCTCTTATAGTACGCGGGAAAAAGGTCAACTAATATGGTCATCGTTAGATACATGCAGTGTCCCCGCTGTGCCGCTCACGTTTGCAAAAATCTGTTACAATTTTGGTTCAACTTATGTGTCACGTATTGTAAACTTAGTAATAAACCTTTCAAATCTGCTAGAAGCGAAAACTGTCAATTAATAAAAACTCTATATGTATGTTTGTTAGTTGTCTAGTACTCATAGCATAAGTTCTGTTTACACCATCTAGTCCCAAACGGGATATTATAAAGGGATATTATATTATAGTTAAGTTTTTATTACTGCTTAGATGTATACAGATAGTAAATTCGGTTGCAAATAAATGCAAAGTCACAGTGTTGACTATACTGCAAAGTTATCTCCAAAGGCTGTACACAACTCGGAAAGGTGTAGCACTAATTGCAATCAGCACGTTGGGATCTGTTTGCGTCACTTTGAGAAACACGAATAGTCGAGTTAAATAATACAGCATTAACGAGATACGTCTACATAAATTTCAGGAATAATTTTTTTAGACGACTCTCTTTAGTGCAAAATTTCTTTAATTATTTAAGTAATGTTATCATCATTATCAACCTTTTAATGTTCCCATTGCAGGGACACAGTGAAGTCCTCTCTAGGAGAGGGAATGGACCATAATTCACCAGGCAGGCCCAATGCGGATAGGTTGATGTGACATATCTTCGAATTTTTGGTTCTAGGACATGCTGGTTTCCTCACGATGTTTTCCTTTACCGTTTTGAGAGCAGTGGTGATGAAATAAATTACACAAAGTAATATGCCTGGCTGGGTTTGAACCCGTGACCTACAGCTTGTAAGTCGGGGCCTTTACCACACGGCCACCACTGCTCTCCAGTAATGTTATAGCAATTGGGAAATAAGTTAAATCATTTGAACATCGGTTATGATCCTCGTCACAGTATTTAGGCCCAATAGATGGCCACGTGTATAGCAGCGTCAGTGGCGTATTTAATGACCTCTAAAGTGTAGATGTAAGGACACTTTGGCCACTCTTGTAAGTGGGTCATCGTCTGGTTTGGACCACCGTACTCGCATTGGACGTTGAAGGGTTCTATAATGCCTCATTTGGCCAGGTGGTATTGGAAACATCCTACTTCAGTGCGCAGTCTATCTTTTAGATAAAAGCAACCGAGTTACAGCTCCTAAAATTTCATGTTCCAGTACTTTCAGCGATTTCTGATGTCGTGTTCCGCCGCTGGCATACGGTCTTGTACATTACCCTAATGTGTCGCTAAATTCCGTAGCGGTACATATCTGACTACATTTATACGTGCTTAGTTTTGTGGTATGCGTGCTAATGGGCTTAAGGCAGAGGACGCAAAAGACCGAGCGAAGTGGAGACGACTAGTCAGGAAAGCGGACCCCGGGCACCGAGGTGAAAGCCAAGGTAGTAACCGGGACTTACGCTAGGCTGATGATGATGATGAGTTTTGTGGTATTAATAGTGATTTGTTTCGTTTTGTTAAATTGAAGAAGGTATTCAAATGTTTTAAGTAGATGGTTGACGACTGCACCTAAAAGTCTGGCCAAGTAGGTCTTCTTCGACACATTTCAAACACTATCTACAGTATGGCCATCGGATCTTGGCGCGTCTGAAGCTAGGCTCTGCGAATTTAGCACTTTAGACGCGCCAAGATTCGACGGCCGTACTGTGTATGGGGCTACTTCAAAAACATACATCAGCAACTGTACTGCCCCTCCTGCACTACCACATGCAGCTTTCAGGATCTGGGCTAATAACTTAGCTGGCCAAATTATACAAATCGGAAAATAATCTGACAGACAATATCACAACAAATTGCAGTCTATGTTATGGTGTCTGATGAATATATACTCGTATATATATACTCCTTTAGCCGATTTTGGCTACGGTGACTGGTTTCTGAACCAGAGCAACTAAGGGTTGCGATCATGTGATCTAATGTGGCTAATATAGCCTATCTTTGCTGTAAAGGTGCGTGCACAGTGTGGACAAGTTAAAATACCATCGTTGTATAGGTATTGGATGTTGGAGGGCGGCTTACACTTGATGGATATACCATCAAGTGTAAGTCGAGATCTGCCTTACGTTGGTCTTCAAAGACATAGATGTTTAATGGTGTCTGATAGTAGACTGATGGTTCCTATCGAGGCTATTTAAAATATGGTGGTACTCACTCAGCAACAGCAGCGACCGCAGCAGCATGATTTATGGCGCTTCGTCCGCGTTTACGTCTCCTAGTGCGCTTGCGTGAATACGAGGCTAGCAGCAGACCCTTGCGCGCATCTATGCGCTTCCGCGAGTCTTTCGCCAGCGTTCTCACCGCCAGCGACGTGGGATCGAAACTGAAGGTGGAGTCGTCCCGGTGCTCATTCAAGTCTTTCTTCCTTTCCTGGATGAAAATATGAATTATGAGTAACTTTTAATTTATTTAGGGCACGTTTCTGAATTGAATATTTGGAGTTATACACGTCTAATTTGGGTTTAGACGTGTTTTTATTCAGGCCCATTTTTTACCACTTTTGTAGGGTTTAAACGTAGACAGTTTGAGAAGTACTCAACTTCAAATGCTTGAATCAGAAACTGGGAGTTAAAGTGTCAAGAGTAAGTATAGCAAGCATTAACTCAGGCATTATATATTTTCCTAAATGTATCTCATAAGAAACACACGTGACTAAAGGCTATGTAATAAAGAGAGGCCAAAGAAAATACGGATGGATCGTGGTACGAATGATATGAAATAAAATTATAATGTAATGAGTGAGAGGGGAGAATTCAAGGAGAAAATATGGATGGATTGTTTAAAGAATGATAAATAGATGAAATAAAAGTATAAAAGAATATAATAGCATGACGTTTGTGATTGAGGGGACAAAGACAAGACAAAGTATCCCTGAAGCTCCAATTGATTCGAGAGGCACATTTGTATAAGGTCCACAATATGTCTGTCGAACTAGATCCTGCTGTATTAAAAATAGAGAAGAAGAGAGAAGAAACTTGTACATACCTCTTGCGTTATCTGCGACTCCTCTTCATAGCTGAGGGCGACGACGGCAAGCATTAGGTTGATGAGGTAGAACGACCCGAAGAAGACCACCACGGTGAAGAACGACACTGACATCGGGCCGCAGGATGACAGCACCTGGGGATAAGCATGGATTCTTTAGATAAGGTCTCTTTGCAGGTTAGTTTCTATCTATTCGTTGGTGTTTTCGCACTGACTCCATGGAGAACGATGTACGAGGGCCATGAGGCCATCATTTGGGAGCCTTATTCCATCCAGCACACTTCTTTGTTAAAGCAGATAAGGCCTCCCTGGTGAAAGATGATCTAAGGTATTCGTGTATCATTCATTGATAGTTTTCTTATAGTTATATATTTTTTTGTATTATCTTGAGTGTCTACTCGTTGTTTCTATATAGTTTGTGTGCCAAATAAAATATTTTTTTTCTTTAGTTTTTATCAGGAGTCATGCAGTCAAGAAGCACATAAGCGACTGTCTCCTCTTTCCAGGGTTTTACTATGATAAATGTAAAAAGTCAGGCGTGCGAGCGTGTTAATGAGGGATCGAGCTATCTACATAAATCTGCTGGTCAGTACATTTATGTCCACCTAAGTAGTCAGAATGTTCTGAACTTGCTGATTTTTTTAGTGATTTCATATTTGGTCCCATAGTAAAAGTTGTTTGTTATCATGACTATATTCACGTGTTTAAGTACGAGGGATACACTGAAAATTTTTAGAACTGGATACTAGAAAGATAAAATAAAGGTAAAAACTTGCTAATTTAATCAGTTTTTGATTTTTTTTTGACTTTGACCCTTGACCCTTGACCCTTGTATAGGTCACAAATTACCAGTCACCCTGTATAATAGATAGACGCAGTGAAGGAATTTGTTTTATAATAATGTAAGAATAATATATTATTCTCTAATATAACTTACTAGTGACCCGCACCGGCTTCGCACGGGTACTGATATTGAATGTATTATGCATGTATTATCTACTAGCTTTTGCCCGCAGCTTCGCCCGCGTACATAAAATATAGCCTATGTCACTCAGGAGTAAAGCAGCTTTCTATTGTTGCTTAAATTTTTCCAATCGGACCAGTAGTTCCAGAGATTACCCCCTACAAACAAAAAAACAAAAAAACAAAAAAACAAACTTTACCTCTTTATTATATTATAGTGTAGATTAATCTTGATTGACTTTGCAATCTATGACATAGAAAGCCAACCCACTTTGCTATTCAAGCTTCATTAGTACTCGTCGCTTAGATTGGATTCATAATTAATTTCCAAGTCTTCTCAGAGTAGGGTATCAATATCTCAAACGACGCGAATTCTCTAAACTCTGCGAACTTTACTGATTGACCTGATATTTTACTGTGAGACTTGACACAAAGAGTGTCTATGTCCATGGAGTTTCTTGCACATTCTTCTCCATATATATCTACGTTTTGGAATGTACAATTAGCATCATTTTTTTCTGATATACTGACTTTTTGACATTGCAAAGGTACCTGTTAATTTTTAACACTAGCTCTTATCAGCGACTTCGCCCGCTTAAAAGTCGGTCTCTCAATACAAACTTTAGACACCCGTTCCATCCCCTTAGAAGGTGAAAATCGTCTCTTAGTGCTTGCTTTCGTCATCGTGTTAAATTTCACGCTCCTAGTCCCAGTAATATCAGCTGTGTGTTGATATGTCCGTCGGTTTCTCCTTTTATATATATAGAGTGACTAGTGTAATTAGTGAACGATACTTAAGAAGAACATGCAAGAAACTCCATGAACACTCTTTTTAATCAAATTGTTACATAAATAAAAAAGTATACGTTTCATCCCTCCTTTCCATGACATGACATTACCAAGTCAAGTAGGAAACCTCTATATTTATCAATAATTTGTATGTAAAACTCAGTTATAACTCAAGATCTTATCAATTAGAGCCCCTGCTGTTTCTACCGCCGTATTGTTCCGGCTCGTCTGTTTTGTCGGTCCGTTGAAACGACCGGAAACCGTAGTGACAACACTATTTATACGGATCCGTTTACTTTAGGACAGCTCTAGTTAATCCGTCTACCGTTAAATGTTAGCGAACGAAATCAGGGTAAGTTATACAACAAGATTCAAAAGATTTTTATCTATAGGGTGAGTGGTTATAAGTGATCGATACTTAAAAACGTGTTTGTAGTCATGATAACAAACAACTTTTGCTATGGGACCAAATCTGAAATCGCGAAAAAGTTCTTGGTTATCAAGAAAACAATTGATTGTTTAATAGAGATCTACCCTTTGTAACGTGCAATTTAGTTTCACTTTTTTCAGTGATCGACATTTTGGGAATATTCAAAAATGCCTGTATAAGTGGTCTCTTTGAATTTTTAAATGTAAATAAAAGATTACAATATTGTGTATGGATGGAGAAAAAGAGGAGAGAAGAGGTAGGCGAAAAAAAAGTTTGTTAAGGAATTTAAAAGAAAAGGGACTTAATAAGCTTGGTTTTTACAGGCCTAGTTTCTAACTACCTAGTAGTCGGGAACTGTACATTTCGCAGTCTCTACAACATTGACAATTTCACGACGTGTACACTACTGGTGTGTGTGTGTGGTGTGTGAGTGTCTTTCTGAAAGGAAGGCTTTCCTCAGTACGAAAGGCAAAAAGGAACGGCGTAGAGTGTTTAGTCAGTAAGAGTCTGATTTTTTTCTCGCTCCGCCCAAGAGTGGGATTTGTTATTGGATGATTTTACCCCACCATAAAAAAAGGACAATGATGATGATGATTGGTGATTCTTATTTCATCATTATCATCAGCCTTTTAATGTTTCTCCTCTGTCTAGGAGAGGGAACGGGCCATAATCCACCTCGCGGGCCCAGTGCGGATTGGTGGATGTCACATGTCTCCGAATTTTTGGTTCTAGGACATGCCGGTTTCCTCACGATGCTTTCCTTCACCGTTTTGAGAGCAGTGGTGATGAGATAAATTACACAAAGTAATGCGCCTGGCTGGGGAACCCGCGACCTACGACTAGTAAGTCGGGGCCGTTACCATTACAGAAACGTTAAAAAACTGTAAAAAAGCGCGCTTAATCGAGTCATTCCTTATGAGTAGTTCCCGTTTGATGTCGGCTTTACATCGCGAACAAGGTTACAATAAACCTAATATTATAATGGTTGTATTCAGTAAATAATAGTCCCAAGATATATGAAAGCCGCAACGGAAATTAATCCACATTACCTAGTACATCTATAAAGCTCAAAGTTACGTTGTAACGGTTGTAACTCAACATTAATTGGTAAAATCAAAGTGAATGGTATCGGCTTTTAAAACCAGCTGAAAATATAAGAATTCGATAGGTGATCTATACATATAGCTTGATTATACATATAAATCTTGTGAAAAAAAAATGCAAATATCCAGGGCCTCATATTTACTATTACGATAGTGTTAGAATCATTCTTTCTTAATCATTGATTACATAACATGCAACCTAGCTAATCCCATATTTAAGCACTGGATTTCTGTACACCTGAACGGGAACAAAAAATGAGACAGGACTTGTTATGAAATTTATGTCTTTAACCTTTTATTTTATTTTATTAATTTATTATTTTTTTTAACAAGTTTTTTTAAATGACTATAGGTACCTGTACATACCTACATAATCAGAATGTTTTTACAAATTTTTATTTCTGTATGGGTGTTTATGCCTGAAATAAACGATTATTATTATTATTATTATTATTGTTGAGTTAGACAAGTTTCGTAATCTACTAATACTGATTTTCCAATGATCAACCACTGACACTCCATTGAAAGAAATGGCATAGGCTAAAACTTTGACAGTTCCTTTGATCAGTTATTTACCATTAAAATGTCATTACGCAGTCATTGCTTATGGTTCAGACTGGCCAGTTAGTTTAGTGGTTAGTGGCCCTGTCTGCTATGCCAGAGGAATGTTTGTGTGATGAGCTCAATAGGTAATTTGTTCTGTGTCGGAGTGTAATTTATCTATAACCAGCTTTTAAGCGGCTTCGCCCGCGTACATAAAAAAGCCTATGTCACTCAGGAGTAAAGCAGCTTTCTATTGTTGCTAAAAATTTTCCAATCGGACCAATAGTTCCAGAGATTACCTCCTACAAACACAAAATAAAAAACAAACTTTACCTCTTTATTATATTAGTGTAGATGTAGATATTTATGTATTTAGATATATAAATAAGTCTGAGGGTGGCGTCTCTGAGTGCGGCTGTTTTATGACTAAATTTGTTGTCTTGGGTATACCTGTCAAAACAATTTTTGTGTGAATAAATAAATAAATATACTAATAAATAATAGTACCCATAACACAAGCTCTACTTAGCTTGGGACTAGGCGATGTTGTGTACCCCCAATACAAGTGCTTTGGTAACTTACTGGGGTTGCCTTAATTTATATTATGTAGGTACGCAATGTTAGATGAAATAAAAATCTTTTAATCTTTTTAATCATTTTTTTTTGTGTGATAGTTGTGGAATATATTATTATTAATTAATCACAAGACAGCTCGTACCACAATTATATTACGAGACCACTGACCAACCAATGATTGACTTTTACCAAAAAGACAATGGGATCGTGTTGGAATGAATAGCAATATTATGAAAATAGCAGACATGGGCCCCAGGATAAGTGCGTGTATTGATTGCAACAACGTTATTCCAGGAATATCTCGATCCACTCTCGTGTAGTGCGAGCAATATTCAGCAATATTAGCTACCGTCGGATATTACAGGCGCTTTACATTGCAAATTTCGTATTACATGCAGATATTGAACGTTACTATACATATGGCTTGATTGATTGGACGCTGTAACGTGATATATGAATGAGTTTTTTAACTCTTGAGCGCCAAGCGAACGCCAGTGTTCGCACACCTATTGTCTTCCTATTATGTCTCTAATTTCGGTATCCAAAACGTTATTATATTTCCCGAACGGAGTCTTGAAGATTTTTCAGAATCGCTAAAAAAACCGTTTTTTTTTTAACGTAACAATAAAGTTTTAGTTTTCATCTAAATCTGTAGCTTCATGCCAAATTTTAGGGTTCTAGGTCAACAGGAAGTACCTTATAAATATTGATACCCTTGAGAGTGTCGAAACATGCGTTTTTTGCGACACAAACGGCCGTATCTTTTCTTTCGTTAACTTAGAATTTTGATTTTTTTACAGCTTTAAGGGAAATTTGAGGATATCGTTTTTATTTCAACTCGAAACCTCTACGCGTTCTCGATATAAAGGGTCTTGACAGACAGACAGACGGACAACAACCCCAAAAATTAGTATGGTTATCTTCATCGTAGAAAGGTAACGTTATAAGTAGAGGTAATGTAATGCTTGTCAACGATATTTTACCGGTAATTGACTTAACATTATCGATAATTTTATCGGTAAGTAGTAATGTAAGCACAGCCCAAGGCTTGATAACGTTACAAAAACTCTTTGTTTCGTCTAGATTAAAGCAGTATTGGTTTGTTCATATTTTTAAAACTAACAAACCAACTTAAAAATAAAATGTATAGGCATAAGGTACATTAATTTTTTTATTAAAATGACAAAAAAAAAATACGTAAGTTTAAAACACATGAAGTAACAAAAAAAGTATCGATACTTTAACCTTCCGACTACCGCAATTAGAGGCATAAAACTAAAGACAATAGGTGTGCAACGCTTGCAGCTTAAGAGTTTGAAAGTTAAATTATTAATAGATTTGGTACCTACCAAACTACCGTTACTCATTTTATCGTTAAAACGTTAACTTTACAAAAATATCGTTACTTAACGATACTTATAGCGCGAATATAGTAGTAACGTTATCAAGCTCTGCTCTAACCGTTAGTCTCCTAAACCGTTGTAGAAGATTGTGCAAAGTAATTTATTAGTGTAACCGCTAGCCCGACCGTCCGTAAGATAAGCATGTTCAGTGTTTGCTTAGGAGCGTGCTTGTGGGCTGTACTTAAAATGTTAAGCCTGGAATACACTTCATTCTACGTGTATGTATGTTATAGCACAAAAGCATGCTCGTTTTGAACAACAACGGCGTAAACACATGCTATAAGCGAAGCTCGAAATCAGCACATTTCGGACACATTTTCGACCAAAATTCTACGAGTTTATAGTATACCGAGTTTATATACAAGAGGAGTGCCTATTCTTGATCATGAAAGTCTAAATAATTAGTAGCAAATATAAATAATTAACTTGTATATTTAATTAAATATAAATAATTAGTAACTAGTAAAATTAATGGAACCAAGTTTTTTATTATGTCCTACACATAGTTGTTTCACGTCTGAGTGTCTTGTGTACCTATGTAAGTAAATTAGTAGTAGTAAGTTCACATGTTTTTAAACGCACCTACGATAAAGGAATTCGATACGATAGGTTTCGCGTCTGCAAGGAAGGCTCTGATCCTGGTATATATAGCAACGTAGGAATAGGGTAGGTTGTTTAGTCAGTAAGAGTCTGATACTTTTTCCCGCTCCGCCCAAGGGCGGGATTCGCCATTGGATGATTTTTAACTACCATTAAACCCTACGATAAAGGAATAATTCCTTGCGTGTTTTAACCTTTTGTATATCGTAATTAGAGACATAATAGAAAGACAATAGGTGTGCGAACACCGTCGGTCACTAGGGGTTCAAGAGTTTAAAAAGAAAAATGAAATATTATTATTTTTGGTGTTGCTTTCTATCACTATCAATCGTATATAAACATTACCTAAAATAAATCTTACTTCTACATAACTTTAATTTATCTTCGTGCTAACGTTTCGCAGAAATTGCTTACTATTTGTCATTTAAAGTTTCATGGATTATGGTGTGCATACTAATTGACTAATTTATAGTTGTTGAGGTAGCTGAAATGTCTAAATTAGTCACTTTGCTAGCTTTGAATCTGTCTATCCAGGGAAATGTGGATCTGATTCACGAATTCTAACTAAACCGAAATCACAAACGGTATCTCTGTATGATTGATGTTAGTCGCTGCAGCATTTGCAACACAGCCGTTTCTAGTTTGTAGGATAACCTAGAGCAAGGCTTTTCAATGTTCCCACTGTTGGGACACAGGCCTCCTCTCTAGGAGGAATGAGCCGTAATCCACCACGCGGGGCCATTGCGGATAGGTGAATGTCACATGTCTTTGAATTTATAGTTCTACGACATGCCGGTTTCTCCGCGATATTTTCTTTACCGTTTTGAGAGTAATGGTAATGAAATAAATAACACAAAGCAATGCGCCTGGCTGAGTTTGGACCCGTGACCTACAATTCGTAAGTTGGGGCCGTTACCACTCGGCTACCACTGCTCTCAAGTCTGTTATTATCATAGACTTCTATTCTAGCGAAGACGAGCACGTTCAAAGAAACTATTTGTCACAATACTGTAAAGTTAATACAAAAGTCCGCTGCAGCGCTTCATTGGCACTGTCGTATATCAAAATTTTTAAATCTTAGAGCGCTGAAAAGTCCAAAATGCACTAAAGTCATCAATGTAAAAGTGTATGTCGATGGCTATTACAATTAAAGCAATTTTGGTAATCTACTAATATAATGGCGTCATTGTGACTTTCCAATGATCAACCACTGACACTCTATTGAAAGTTTTTAATTAATTACGAACTTTTAGCAAATGACAATGGGATCATGTTGGAATGACGGTACGAATATAACATGAATCTATTCGCGATTAATTTTACAACCACTGAACTTAACTAAAAAAAAAACCTGTTAAAACCTCTATCTGAAGTCTAGATAGTAATCAGATTGTGGGTTGACTTTTTGCTTAGTGTGTGTAATTGGGCTATACTTTACTGATTCTGTATTACTTTAATTGAGAGGAAAACGATTGAGAACGGTTGACAAAACGGAATGGAAGACAAAAACGTGTTACACCGAATTAAGCACAAAGGTACGATGATGATTATTAGGTTTAATTAAGTACAAGTAAAGCACATTAACTAGGGAGTACAATAATAGAATCAAACCTTAATTGAAGCCCAAAGTACACGAATCCGCAAATACATTTAGCAATCTCTCTGGCTCCGTCACAGAATTTCGTTTGAAAGCGTTTCAGTGGCTCTGCCATCTTGAAAGCGGTTCTCTAGAATTAATTAAGGGGCCACCGGTAAGCGACCCTCACATTATGAGCACACCCACAACTCACGCAAAGTTCATTTGCCGACGAACCGCGACCCTTTGTAATAAAATTCTCGGACCTCAAAACTGTTGAAGAGCATTTGGGTTTAGTTAGATGCATGCGTGATGAACTAAGTTTTTTTTATAGACTTTAATGTTGTGCTGTATTTATTTTGTGTGTGGTTTTGCAGGGTCAATGAGTTTTCAAGTGATCTGAGTCTCTAGCATGTAACGTGGAATGCGATAAGGTCGCTCATTGTATGTCTCTATTTTTTAAGGCTCAAAATTTGGTAAATTATCTTGATGTACAATAATACGAGTATGTATAAATAAATAATATTCGCTGTCAGCGGTAAGACAGCCATTGTACGCATAGATTTAAGTTTTGTTTAAGTTCTTCGATGATTTTCACCTACCATAAAAAAAAAAACATCTATCTGCCTGTAATATTGTACATAACATGTAACATAATGAGACATGCATCCTGAAAATATCTATAACATATCAAATAAAGCTCCTGATTGGGTTTGGACTCGCGAGGTAACGGCCATGGCTTACGAATCTATCGTTTGTCATGGCCATTACCATTGGGGTACCACAGCATTGGAATCATTACCCAACATTATTTTCGATTCTACTTATCTTTTTAATTGTTCAAAAAACACAATGAACAAACAAACCGATTGCAGAACCATTAGGCATTGCATTTCAAATTTGAAAAGTATTTTCTCTCAACAAATAATCGTTCGTTAAACTACAGCCGTTTTACAGGACGAGTACTGTCATGATACAGTGCTTCCACTTCAATTTCGCAACACGACCCGACTGTATTGAGCCGGGCAATCAAGCCGATGCCCGATGGAGTTTCACACGAGCAGTATTGTAGCAAATACATTGCAACTTGCAACTATACATTTCAAATTATACCATAGAGGATACTAGAAGATTATGAAACGGAATCTTACAATCACAATTTGTTGTTTTTTGTGTAGTTTGTTAAATATTACTTTTTTGTAAACTCTATGTTGCGTATTTTCTTTTTTAAAATTATGAATTTCAGGACTTTGTGGATTATATTTTTTTTTTATTTTGATTGCCTAACCAAGTCTTTTCCTTAGTATTGTTTGTCAAGTCGTTGAGCTCTTTAGTAGTACTGGGTTGAGTTAAATGAAAACTGACAAATGCTCGCACTGACGGGATAGGTCAACTCAAATCTGTGTGGTTCTAGGCCCACTCGTATTTTATGGTTCTTTCCTTAAAAACTATTTCAGACACTAATCTGCATGCTTCTCATGTGATTCGACCATTACAGGTTTAATGTATGGACGTTTAAAGTAGCCTCTGAGAACCTTGTCACGTTGGCTTCATCTAGTTTAAACTGACGAAACAAAGTGGATTTCTACAAATGTTCGTCTACGACCTTAAGTATCTTAGATTAGTTTGTTGGAAAGCAATCGTGCACCGAATAGCAGTGCAAGATCACGTACTGAGTGGAATGGGTGATTATCAGGGACATGATAACTGTGAACCGTATTGTCTTTAGTACCTAGTAACCGTTTTTTTTCAGAAACATGCTCGTAGTAGAGTATAGAAATTATTTGATGATGTTTCACCGTAAAAAAGAAATGTAAATATAAACTTTTCTCGTCGCAAGGCCTAATAGCAAGATTATTGTAAGTACTTACTAGAATTACTTACTGCGTAAACAATTTGATATTTTTTTAAACGAACAATTAATTAAAAAAAAAATAATATTAATAAGGTAAAAAAAAACTTGGTCGAGGTCAAAAAGACTTGCTGTACGCTGCAGTATAAAAAAAATCAACATTTATAAGGTAAAAAAACTTGGACGAGGTCAAAAAGACCTGCTGTACGCTGCAATATCAAAAAAAAAGTTAAAAAAACATGCAGAAACTCACCATATTATATACATTCTCCCAATAATCCAGGGTGATCAACTGAAACGTGGTGAGCATGGACCATAGAAAGTTGTCGAAGTTGGTGTACCCATGGTTGGGGTTCGGGCCCACACAGAGGCAGGTCCACTCTGGGGGGCAGTGCCTCGCCCCCGTTAAGTTGCCGCAAATGATAGGCACTTCCTCCGCGTTCACCATCCAGTTCGATGGCTCTTGGATCCACCTGCGCAAACAAAAGGTAAGCATTTATCTGAACTAGTGTTAAAAAAGTCAAAGCCCTAAGAGACTATATATGTACTTGTTGAGTCGAAGATTTAATTTTGAGTAAAAACAAGAATAAAACAAACGGGGTGAGCTAAATAAAACCGTTTAAAAAACACTTACACCAGAAATGAAGGTTATACAAAAATAAATGCCCATAACAGTTGTTTACAGCAATAAGCAGAGAAGAGCAGTGGTAGCGGAGTGGTAACGGCCCCGTCTTACAAGCTGTAGATCACGGGTTCAAACCCAGTCAGGCACATTACTTTGTGTAATTTATTTCACCATTGTGTCCAAAACGATGAAGGAAAACATCTTGAGGAAACTGGCATGTCCTACAATCAAAAATTCGGCACTGGGCCCGCGTGGTAGATTATGGGCTATTTCCTCTCCTAAAGAGGAAGCCTGTGTTCCAGCAGAGGGAACATTAAAAAAGGCTGATGATGACAGCAATAAAAACTGCTAATGACATTTATTTTATAAACCTTTTTTTTCAAACGCTCAAGCGCTAAAATTCGCAGAGCCTAAATTCAGGCTCATCATGTTATAAAGGCCGTATTGTACAATAAAATTACAAAAACATCGAAACTAGCAATAGAACACACTTTTTATCCCGGGAGTATGTTCCCCTGGGATAATTTTCTACTTTTACTAATGATAATTAATGCAATAATTTAACAAAATCCCAAGTAAATCTTCCATATTTTCCAGTGGTCGTGGTATTAATCTTACTTATAATATTTCAACGACGAATGATAATAATCCTTTCATTTAAATTTCTTGGAGCAGGCTCATAACTCAAAATGGTACTCATCGTTTTTACAGCAATTGATTTCTGAAACTCGTTGGAAAGATAAGCCAGTTGCTAAAGTTTGTCCGGGCAGAAATTTGTACCGAGTATTATAAAATTATTGCAGTAACTTAGATTTTGATCTTTTCCCATTTAATTTTGTACACAATTTATTAGATTGAGTAAAATGTTTTAGAAACAATTGCGGACTTACCTATCTTGTTTTAGGTATTACTTTATTTAAATTAACTAGTTTTTTTTTAATTCGTAAGTATTCATTGTATATTCGTTTTACAATGCATTGTAATCACGTAACTAATTATTCAATAACTAAAATATGTAATGGATGCTAAAATAAATAAAAAATTATAATTTGGTAATTAGAATAAGAATTTCTTATTTAAATTAAGAACTACTTTATGGTATATTGTTTTTATCCAGCCAGTAGGCATGGTAGTAGCAATGAGGTGCGTTAATGTTTTCGCCCATTTTAATAATTTTAAATTCAGTTCGTTTATTTTCTTGTATTTTTATCTAATTATTTTTCAATGCGAAATTCCTTTTTTTTTCAAATTAATAACTGCTTTATGGAATTTTGTATTTTAACCCCTAAAGGTAAGGGTAAGTAACCACGCACATTCAATGTTTCTAACTTTTTACTCAACTAGCAATACACGATAATTTCAGATTTTTCTAACTCCGCGCGAGAGTTCTGGCGGCCGGCCGTTTTTTCTGATTTCGAACTGTTGCTTTTTGATGGCGGTGCGATGTGTGGTTAAATGGCGGGGAATATAAATAAAGAATAGACAGGAGGGATTTAAGGCAATTATCCCAAAGCTTGTTCAGACGTCTTTCAGTCTTACAGTACCTAAAAACTAGTGAAAATCCTAGATTTGAAGTGATTTTAACAGGTTTTGGATTATTTAAGAAAGTTTTGGTTTTGTTATTTAATTTACTTGGATTGTACTACTTATTAAATATTTATCGAAATATAATGTTTTTTTTTATTTATTCCACTTACCTAACTAAAGTCTTATGACTATTTACACACACCCTAATAATTCTATTGTGCTACATTAATTTTCCATTGTGACACATTCCGATTTCCGTTGTGCTTACAGTAGATAGTCATGAGGAAACAAAGCAGAAACTTCAACTTACGCAGACCACGCTTCATCCGTGAAGTTCTCCCCCGGCGGCACGACGAGGTTCTTCACGCACTTGTTCCTCAGCTCCCCCATGTAGACCTGCAGCGCGAACAGCGCGAACACCATCAGGCAGAAGATGGTCAGCGTCATTACCTCTGCCAGCTGCTTGAACGAGTGCAGCAGTGCGTTGATGATGGTCTTTAAGCCTGGTGACAAGAGAAATAGAAATAAAGTACAAGTATTTATATTATGTCGTGGGAATGCAGTGAATGCGAAACGTAAAAGACCGTTCGTTGTGGCGATACTTGGGAGAGGTATATGTCCAATAACGGATGTCCTGCGGCTGAAGTGATAATGGTGGTGACAGCATAGACTCAGTCTTATAATGTTTCCACTGCTGGAACTTAGGCCTCCTTTCTAGGAGAGACAATGATGATGTATAGTATTTATGTAATAAATCTAAAAGTGAAAGCAACAGGCCAAAATTGCATTCAAACGGTTTACTACTCCCAGCTGGAGATGTTTGAAACACAGAGCGTCGGGAAACACAGAGCTTCACAGAGCGACTACCGGCCGTGTAGTAAGGCCAATTGCAGTAAGTACAACGAAATTAATTAATAACGGTGAAGGCCTAACACTTTTTGCGATATAATCTTTTTGTTCCGTTAACTTAAACGTTGATTTTTTCACATCTTTAAGGAACCACAGACTATATAGTTTACATTTTAGAGTATAAAGTTTAAATTTCAACTGGATACCTCAAGGCGTTCTCAAGATAAAGGGTCTTGACAAACAGACAATCGGACTTAGTGATCCTATAAGGACTCGTTTTTTATTTTTGAAGTACAGAACTCTAAAACAGCTTTAATTAAGAGTTCTGTGTTCCAGTATAAACGTATTTACTACGACTGTTATATTGTCTGCAACGCAGATAATTATTTGATCCTATTTAAATCCTTGTTGGGCAATCTTCATTAACTGTCCTTTGATCTTAATCTACTCGTAGAAGTTTACCGTTGAGGCTCTTAATATGAAAAGGTTTACCTCGTGTTGTCTCTTTCACGCTTCAGTAATAGATATAAGAGCATCTCTTTCTTTCGTTTGGTTTGAGAGTTTAATTCCCTGATGTCAAATTGGGAATGGACTAGTTCTAGCTGCAGTTTATTTGTATTCTTAGCATAAATGGCTAAACTAACGTCTTTAAGTAGATTCAATTGGAGTAGCAATTAGAACTGTGATTAGATTTTCCTCTAGTTTTCGGAAAAATTGGATAGACAAAGATTATGGGTGTATATAATTATTTCCTAAGGCGCTATTGGTGGCCATTGATAGATATGGGAATCTTAATTTATCTGTCAACTTACCTAAGTTACTAAAATAAAATACAGTAATAACATATTTTTTTTTTTTATTAGAACATTAGTTCTGATAAAAAAAACAAAAAAATATATATGTCTTTCCTTGTCAGGAGTTTATTGTATTTATTTTAGGAACTATCATATTGTCGGCACTATAGGTCTATTGTAAGGAACCAAATCTATTTATAAATAATACTGTTTGTAAGTACATGACTGTTTGTTGCCAAAATAAAAAAAAATAAAAAAGTAAAAAAATTAAAGAAGCCTCTATAATTGTAGCGTACTCCCCTGCTACAGTACTAACATCGCAATTTCTGATTGAACTTGAACTCGAAATTCACACATCTACACTACCTGTAGTCACTGATAGACAGGGACAGAGATAAGAGCCTGTGCTGCCGTGTGAGTGAAATAGTGTTAGTTGCCGTATGTGCGTGATCGTCGCGGCCGATGTGAAATCGTGTCAATTGTTACAATTTCAGCGGTGGACTTTTAGTCATGTTTTCGTCGGTCTGTGTTTAAGTAAACTGTCGTCACCCTGTTTTTGAATACAGAAGTCTTTTTTGCAACTGTAACAGGCGTTCATAATTAATTAGAGATCGCACAAACTTTCGAACAAAATTCTAAAATCGGGTCTAATTATTTCGAACAGACATTCCTCTTACCTGGCATTATAGAAACAGTCTTCAAAGCCCTCAGCACCCGAAAGGTTCGGAGACCAGCCAGGTTCCCGACCTCCATGCCGATGGTGGCGTACCCCGATGTGATGACCACGAAATCCAGCCAATTCCAAGGGTTGCGTAGGTACGTGTATTTGTTTAGTATGAACCCCTTGGCTATGCACTTTATTATCATCTCCGCCGTGTAGATCGCCAGGAAAATGTACCTGGAATAGAAAAAAAAAAATGGTTGCCTGTAAAGTCGGTTTTACGGGCGAAGATTTTACGTGACAACGTCCTAATTCTCTAGTGCTGCGCGCGCGGCAGACCGATCATAGTTGAGTGGGAGAGAGACGCAAGGCATTCGGCGGGCCTCTCTCTCGTTCGGTGACTCATCGTAACGTTACCGAGCGTTACACTTTTTCATAAGTGACTCCCAGCCGCAACCTAATTTAAGACGTTGTCACGTCAAAAAAACTTTAAAATTACATAGACAACGGTAAATAAGCATACTCCTTATGAGCGGCTAACCCGACGTACATTTTCATACAACCGATCTTATGTGATTATGATGTTATTACTTCAGATATTTTGGATACACATATCTGCCGTGCAGACACTAAAACGCAGTAGAATAGCGTATCTTACAATACTTTTACTGCGTTTTAGTATCTGCACGGCAGATATATCTTGTGGATGTTATTTAGGATTCTATAGGAATCAAAACGTAATTTTTTGTAAAAGCAATCCAATAAAGACCTCTGAAAATCTGCTTTTCTACGTGAAATTTGACTCGCGATAATGTACTCCTATATTAAACATGATATATAAAAAAGTACTTCTATAGAAGCCTAGCGCATTTGATCTAAATTCTAAATATAGTAATTAAAAAAAAAATCTTAAAGTGTTTAATAAAAAACAAGTTTTGAGAAACATTCGAGTAAATCGTAGAATTATCGAATGCCAACAGAGTTTTCAGGTGTTATCTCTCTTTTTTCGCATTACTTTTGCATCAAACATCACTTTGGATTGCGTTAAATGAAGCAACAACCTTTTAAACCATGCGTGACGTTAAAGATAGGCAAGTGAGGAAGGCCCGCCTTAACATCGATATATATTATGTATTACGCCCTAGATTAGGCGTAGCGTACAGTCACTTTGCTTGAATTAAGTGATCTGCAGGCCATACACTTTTACCTTGACAAACACCCGTATTCACAAACGTTACTATGCGGTCTCACAGTGCTCGCGAGCGCATAGGGCAGGGTTTGTGAACTACGCAACACAAACGAACCAATCACAGAGCTCTATTTCAACGCTGTGCGTTTGCTTAGTCAAGGGTCGTTTGAGTATTGTTTGTGAATATGGGTGATAGTGTAGTTTTGACGTATTAGCGTTGCAAGTTTAAAAAAAAAAATTATACGACATAATGCCAATGAATCGTTGCACTTGACTTTTTATAATTTTTTCGATATAGTATTATGAAAAATAGTTTCTATGAAAGTTTAAAAAAACGACCAATATGCAGTTGTAACAGCAATAACAACTGCTAATGGCATTTTTTTAAAACCATTTTTTTACGGTCGTTAGGATGTAAGTCGATGCTCCCTGATAACAATTAAAATTCCCTAATTCAAATACCTAATTTATTTCAAATGAACATCCATAACTATATATTAGTAGGTACTAGCAAAACTTAGCCTAAAGTTAGCTACATTAAATTATAATAATGAATAATTAATGAGAAAATGAATGAATGAGGTATCAACGCACAATTTCCAATTACTCGAAACTGTTCGAATTGCGAATTCATTTGTTTTAGTACACTGTTTGATTTTCTAGAGGGAGAGTAGCACTGGTGACTTATGAGTCGTAGGGCGTGGGTTCGATCCCAGCGAGGCGCAATACTTTGTGTAATTTATTTGTCTCGAATCGTCGGAGGAAAACATCTTAAGAAAAGCGGTGTGTCCTAGAATAAAATTTTTAATACATGTGATATTTACTAAGCCACCGGCGCCCTGGGTCATGTATATGTGTATCGAATCAATGTAGTTAACAAAAATATATAATCCCATATTACCTACATGGGCTAGGGGCAACAGGTTTTTTACTTTTACTCTGTCCTGTCACTCGTCACACTATCACTAACTCCCTTTCTTTTCTTTCGAGTCACTCCTCACTCAATCTCTTGTTTACCTTCCCTCTTCCTCTCCATCCATCTACATGTAAACTCGGAACTCTTTTAATAACATGCGTTTCATCCCTCCTCTTCACATGACCATACCAAGACAAACGATTTCCTTTCAACGTCACTGGCGCCACTTTCAAACTTCCTCTAATATACTCAATTTTCACTTTATCCATTTTCGTCACACCAAACATGAAACATTTATATATAGATACTAGCTTTTCCCAGCGGCTTCGCCCGCGTGCATAAAATATAGCCTATGTCACTCAGGAGTAAAGCAGCTTTCTATTGTTGCTTAATTTTTTCCAATCGGACCAGTAGTTCCAGAGATTACCCCCTACAAACAAAAAAACAAACTTTACCTCTTTATTATATTAGTGTAGATAGTTATTAAATATGTAGAAATGTAGTTCACTACCGGCGAGAAAATTCAAGAAAAAAGAATGGTGCCCAATTTTTGTGGGTAGTCAAAGAAACTTCTAGTAAGTAAACTTTTCCCTCTCCTCACAAAGTTCAGTTGAGGTCGACCATAATTTCCTGGAGTTACTTATTAGTATTAAGATTATTAATATTTTGTCAGGAAACTAGGTAAAAATAATAATGGAGTCGCGTGTTGTAGCCTTAAGAATATCATTAGGTTAGTTCACAAAGTGACGTTTTGATTTATATTTTCGAAATAGTATTCCGGAAAACATTACTAAGTACCCACGTAACTAAATACTTTACTCTAATGGACCTAGTGATTTTAGGGTTTCTTGATGCTATTTATGAAGAGTCAACGAACGAAGTCCGGCCTGTTGGTCTAGTGGTTAGAAACCCTGACTGCTATATCAAATCAAACCCACGACGGGTTTGATTTCCATCAAAGACAAATATTTGTGTGATGAGAAAGACCATTGGTTCTGTATCTGGATGTAATTGATTTATAATAAGGAAAACATATATACAAGTATGTTTATCAGTTATCTAGTACTCATAACATTTGATGCGAAAACGTAACACCAAGGCTCTGGGATTAAGGCAAGGAAGGAAAGTGGTAAGTTGTTTAGTCAGTAAGAGTCTGACACTGTTTCCCGCTCCACTTAAAGACAAGATTCGTCATTAGATGATTTTTATCTACTATAAAAAAGAGAGCAGTGGTGGCCGAGTGGTAACGGCCCCGACTTACGAGTCGTAGGTCGCGGGTTCAAACCCAGCCAGGCGCATTACTTTGTATAATTTGTTTCATCACCACTGCTCTCAAAACGGTGAAGGAAAACATCGGGAGGAAACCGGCATGTCCTAGAACCAAAATTCGAAGACATGTGACATTCACCAATCCGCACTGGGCCCGCGTGGTGAATTATGGCCCATTCCCTCTCCTGGAGAGAGGAGGCCTGTGTCCCTGCAGTGGGAACATTAAGAGGCTGATGATGATGATGTTGATGATAAAAAAGTACATATACAATAAGTTCTGCATCTGCTCGTAACTATTGTAAATGGTAACCAAACTAAATCCTGTAAATTTTCATAGTACTTAGCTCAGTATAATTTAAATTAGGTCAAAAGTTTAGGTTAATACTCGACAAGGTTCAAATAAATCAATTTTCTAGCAACATAGTATTAGTCCAAGCACTGTTGAAACAAGTTAAGTTCACAGGTGAAACCTTGTTCCAACGATGGTTACCCGTATAATCCTGCCTTCCGAAAGGGTTCGGCATACCCTTTGCTAATACGGAACCCGAGTACAGAACCACCATACGGTGCGGTGCCATATTCTGCGCCTTAATTACCATTTTGTAGGCCAAGATCTTATGGTCACCGTGAAATTTAGCGTGGGTACTTGGTGGGTGAGTAAGGTGGCCAGCTTTTTACAAGTCAATGCGGGACACCCATCCATATGTACCAACACATCTCCAATCTTCTTGTACATAAACAAGAAGATTGGGAATGTGTTGGTAGATATAGAATGTAGCAAATAAGTTTAAATCTTCGACATGGTAACGCGCAAGGTTTCTTCGATTGTAATCCGAAAACGGTTACTGCACATTTAAGGTACGAGACATGCAGTACCATTGGATGATTTGCGGGACTATTTTATTAAATACTAGCTTTTATCCGTGGCTTCTCTCCTGTCAACTGATTGCCTACCCTACCTACCCTACACTACCCAGGCGGGCAATGATAGAACGTTATAGGACTAACGGCAGTGTAGGGTAGGTATATAATTTGATTTGTAGCGTTTTTTTTTATTGGTAGCTTAGGTACCCTACACTACTCTTCGTCCTATAACGTTCTCTACAAGCTAATACAAAACGTAAAAAAAATGTGTAAAGCCATTCTAAGTTATAGCGTGACCAGGACGAATAGGGGTCCAATATTAATATTGATTGCAATGCGATATTACAACAGTCACTACGAGACGGTCCCCCATAAAGCGGGACAGTTGGCCACCTTAACTTTTAGGTGTCACCAAAACTCGCCTGGCTTGCGCAGAAGCCTACTGGCTGTATAATTACGAATTTAATCAAGAGAAAAATAAGAGCCGTACCAAAGAAACATGTTTCCTTTTTGAGGGACAAAAGAGGTTTTACACAAATAGGTAGAAACCGGAACTCTTTCAGACAGGAAAAGGTTTATAGCTTTTTACAGTCGTTTGAGTTTCTCTTTTGAGATTTTAGTATAGGTATTGTTTACTTTTTAATGTGATGTTGTATATATACGCAGGTATTTAAATAAGTTCATTGTACTAAAAGTTGGAAGATTAGATGCTGGAGAGATTCTTTTTATGCGTGTGTTTTGTTTATTTATTTATTGTATGCCGATATGTTAAGAGGATTATCTGTTTTTTGTTTATGTTATGTAATGTATGTTTCAGCACCAGCCGGCTTCGACGTGCTGAAAATCAGCGCTGTGGCTCTATTTTACACATGAGCCCCAAATTTTTGCTGAGCACAGTTTTGCGGGGGTGTGTAGCATATTTTAGCTGTTTGTTTGTTGTTTCTGTTTTTTTTTTTAATCATTTGATAAAAAAACAGAAACAATTAAGTATGTTTTTTGTCATTCGATGATTCTTCTCACCATGAAAAAAAAGTCAACAATATGAGCCGAACACTAACTAAAGACATGAGTGAAACATACAGGACAGTTACAAATCCAACAGTTAAACGTTTTTTATTGGCTTTCAATCTCTAAAATACTTAACAATCGATAAGTAAATCCGATGCTAAAGCATTGTCCAACTAAGGATATAAACAAAAAAAAAACCCTTAGAGTAAAGTAATCTATACTAATATTATAAAGCTGAAGAGTTTGTTTGTTTGTTTGTTTGTTTGTTTGAACGCGCTAATCTCAGGAACTACTGGTTCGAATTGAAAAATTCTTTTTGTGTTGGATAGATCATTTATCGAGGAAGGCTTTAGGCTATATAACATCACGCTGCAGCTTATAGGAGCGAAGAAATAATGGAAAATGTGGAAAAAACGGGGAAAAATATTCATCTTTGAGGGCTTTCGTTGCGTGCGCTGCGAAAACGGTAGAAGATACCAAAAAAATATGTACGAAAGAATTATTCCTCTTAAAATGATCTAAAAAAATGTCCGCGACAGTATATGTCTATCTTTTAAGATTAACTCACTAGAACCGTTTTTATGGGAATCAAATTTAGCCGAAATTAATGCATTTTTACTAATTATTTGTTAGAGTTGTATAAACATAGTAATATTAAACTTTATCCAAATAAATGTGTTGTTGATTAAGAGTATGTAATTGTGAACAAAATTGTCTGTGACATCACTTATTTTCAAAGAACATTTTAGAAGATATTACAATTTTAAAATTACTCCGATATAAAATTTACACGCTCCGCATGATGTGTGTGGGTTGCTTGCGGGCGACGCGGAGGGGTTTTTTTATGGTAGGTAAAAATCATCCAATGACGAATCCCGCTCTTGGGCGGAGCGGGAAACAGTGTCAAACTCTTACTGACTAAACAACCTACCCCGTTCCTCCCTTGCCTTATTCCCAAAGTCCCAGTATAACGCTTTCGCACCAACCCTCGGCTGCAGGAGGCTTCGACCCTGAAGGGCCCCCCCGCGCGGGAGCAGTGCGCGCCGCCGACGACTTGGTCTAACCGGGCGGCGAGCTACCCATTGCTCACCGTCCGCAAGCAGGCGTCTACGGTGGCCGGATATCGGCGAGATCGCGGCGGCGACGGCTACGGCGAGGACGATGTTGCCCTTGCCTTATGCGGTCGGCCTTCTCCTTTACAAGCATTACTGGGTCGCAGAAGGAGGCGACCGCTTGCCATTCTTCTTTGCTACGGACCATGGCCTGAACCAAGGCCCGGCGCGAGAAGTCGCCGCCGCCGATCACCCCCACGAGGACACGGCGATGCTCTTCTCAAGCGGGGCACACCTCCACCGTGTGCTCCACCGTGTCCTCCGTGCTGGCCCCCCAGTGGCGACACCCGGGCGTCTCTTCCGCACGAATCCGGCGCAGGTTTCTCCTGAACTTCCCATGTCCGGTGAGAACCTGCGTCATGCGGAAGATGAGGACGCCGTAATGTCTATCCAACCACGCCTCAAAGAGGGGACTTACCGTCGAGATTATGGCGTGCCCAAGGGGGTGTGTAGCTCTATGAAGTACTTTTAGATAATTATGTTCTTTTAAAAACTAAATTGTCTAAAATAATAACAGAAATTGACACGGGCAAAGTCGTGAGTAACAGCTATAATTTATAAAGCTGAGGTTGTTTGCAAAAATAAATATGATGCCCAAAATAACTATTCCACGCGGACGAAGTCGCGGGCACAGCTAGTTCCATAATAAAATAAAGAAGGTTACAAGTATACCGCTGGTTTAGTCAACTCATAAAACGTCTTAAAACCACATAAACCTTTAACGATGTTACCTTTCCACCTCGGTTCTTACTCTAAGCACACCAGAACTAATATTTCGTCATTAATTTCACTTGATTAGTGTGCACAAAGTGCTTTACCTTAATAAAGGCCACCTCTAACTATTTATATTCGTTTTCTCATTTGCATATTATTGTACTTCTTCTTTTCCTGTCGATGGACTTATTTTATTATTTTTTCTGATCAGCCCCCTAATTAGCCAAGATATGATCGCCTGTAAACCCGGACTTGCGGACGGCGAGCAATGGGTAGCTCACCGTCAACAGTCCGGACCAAGCCCAAGTTGTCAACAGCGCGCTCTGTTCCCGCGCGCCTCAAGGAATTTTCAGGAAAACCGTAGCGACTCTGCAAAAGAGTCGAAGCCTACTGGGGCCCAGGGTCTTTTTCTGAAAGGAAGGCTTGGCCCCAGTACGATGAATTTTGTTCACTATGAAAAAAACTTAGTGTGATGAAAATCATAAGCGATTTTCAGTTCTCAGTCAGGTGGGGGCTGTGTGTAGCCGAAGCGGAAGGTTCGACTTATTTGCCGCGGACTACACCTAATTTAAAATATGATTGCCAACCTAAGAAAATTATTACATCGTCGCGTCCACATTTATTCCGCTATTAACAGGCTAGAATACTTAAGTACTACAAAACGGCATCATAAAATCTGTCCAAACATCATCAAACCATAAATAAGCCATCAGGGAGAGTATTTTTTAAGAATTCCGCAGTTAATTCGATAAGGGCAAATCGACCGTTCATTATAGGGTGGCCAAACGTCCCGCATTTTGAGGGACGGTCTCGCAAATAGTCTAATGCGTCCCTTATGTCCCGCATTCCATCTTTTTTCTAGATATACGTTCGTTTTCCATCGTTGCCCTTACATAATTATACTAGATTTCACATAAAAAAATACGAACAACAAGCCGAGACGAGATGTTTGTTTCTTTAGAATTTAAGTGCATTACCAACAAGTTCTCAGTCTTCTTATGGATAGGAGCTGGTATTCCGCATTGGCTTATTAGAAAGTTGGCCACCATATTTCATTATAATGTCGATCAACAAATTTTGAATTCGACCGCCATTTTGAGAGCTTCCTTATTTTCCCGCGAATTTTAACGAAGGGAATGAAAATGACGTCTTCTGAATATGACATGATTTGATTAATTGCCCTTTAGATATTATTAGATTCAATTTATTTGGCTATGTCATTTTGACTCGAGTTTCGACGTAATCTTTAGATTCTGAGTAAACACAATTAAAAAACACATTATGCCAGTTGGTAGGTTGTTTTTTTATACTAAAGTTTTTGCGATTTAATAATGATGACCCAAATAGATTTTAATTGTTTTTTTTTTTAATCAAATAATGCAAACTGATTTTGATAGGCCTGAATCGACATTACAATAAGTTGATTACAAAATGTTCCGTTCTAAAACAGTAGATACTAAAAAAAATAATAGATATAAATACCTACATAATTTATTATTCAACATTCTACTTAAATAAATGGTAAGGGTAACAACTATTGCCATGCCAAAAAGAAAACACTAAAGTAAAAAAAATACTACTTTTTACACTATGGATTTCTCCATAGTGTAAAAAGTAGTATTTTTTTTTACGTCCGAAAATTCTATTCTAATTTCGAAACCTGTTTCTTGTAGGTAACTGCACTCTTCACACGATATATCAAAACTCCTTTTCGCAAATTCATCACACTAAATCGTGCAAGAATTTAATTGTTTCCTTTTCATTCATTGTAATAAACGATTGTTTCCACGGAAATACTTGTTTGTGCCGTAACCTGCTTCCGACAATGACGTGCCAATGCCAACATAATTCCGTATTAAGAAAGGGATAGCGCTATACGACTTGCATAGTAATGTATAGCTCCGTCTCTCTCTTACAGCGGATCGTGATGGTTTCAAGACGTCTTAGCAAGGGAGTGTTTCCTACATGCCGCCGGGTTACGGGCAAATAGACAGACATGCGATGTCCTCGTTAACAGAACGGCATCGGAACAATAATGAAGGAGCTGTGTTTCCCCTTGTCATAGAGCAGCGAGGCGCTTTGGCGGCAACTCCGCTGTTTTTAAATTATTTGTATGAAGAGTAACTATCAGCAGTTTGGTTTTTCAAATCCGTTTCATCACTTAAGTTTTTTCCTTTCTAATAAAGTGGAAGAGGAATTTGTAAAACATTGTGAAAACGGGAGATTGTTGTTATGATTCGTCATCTTGAATTGTGTGAAATCAATTAGGTTACTAAAATTTAGAAATGTGACCAACCGCGCGCGAATTGACCGAGTGGATTCGCGGCGGAGGCCGGTGAGCGCTTTTATTTTTCAAAAACTTTTTTATGGTGAGTAAAAATCATCCAATGACAAATCCCGCCCTTGGGTTGAGCGGAAAATGGTGTCAGACTCTTACTGACTAAACAACCCACCCCGTTCCTACGTTGTCTATGCCAGGGCCATAGTCAGCGCCGTCGACGACGCCGTTCGTCCGAACAGCTACCAGACGATCAGACGGCGAGCTACCCATTGCTCGCCGTCCGCAAGTACGCGCCTACAGTAGCCGGAAATCGGGGTCTAAATTCTGGCGGCGTCTGTGGTGAGAGCGCCGTTGCTTTATTTGGTCGGCCTCCTCCTTTGTTGGCATTACTACTTCGCAAAAGGACGCAATTCCCTGCCACCTCTCCTCGCTTCAGAAAGATTGCCGCCGCAGATCTCCTTCATTAGGACTGGTTCCACGTGATGTAAACGTTCAAGTCTTGACAGTGGGAATCATTTTAGGGTGTTTTTACCCATTGCTGCTCTTTTTTGCCGCCATGATGTTCTCTACTCTATGCCCATCCTCATATACCTACGTCACTTAGGCGTAATTTACTTTCGTACAGCGGATCATAATGTGGTCCCGCGTAATTTATCATCCACGTTGAATAGCTTAGTAGTCACAGTTTTGTAAGACTTTTTCGGAATACCAAAAGTTGATTATCATTGTTACGCTTTTTTTTTCATGGTAGGTAAAAATCATCGAAGACGAATCCCACTCTTGGGCGGAGCGGGAAACAGTGTCAGACTCTTACTGACTAAAGAACCAACACCGTACCTTCCTTGCCTTATTCCCAGAGCCCCGGTGTAACGCTTTCGAATCAACCCTCAGCTCATTCATTGTTCGGTACTATGTGTACGGTACTTTGTAAAAGTTTAAGCCTCGACAGTGGGAAATTATTTTAGGGTTATGTTTATTATTACTAACTAGATAAATGGCATCTTTATCCATTCCTGCTTTTTTTGCCATCATGCCGCCATGATGTTCTCTACTCTATGCCCATCCTCATATACCTACGTCACTTAGGCGTAATTTACTTTCGTACAGCGGATCATAATGTGGTCCCGCGTAATTTATCATCCACGTTGAATAGCTAGGTAAGTTTTTTACAGTGAGTATAAATCATCCAATAACAAATCCCCTTTGGTGGAGCCGGAAATGGTGTCAGACTTTTACTGACTAAACCACCCACCCCGTTCTTACTTTGTATTTATAACAGGGCCATAGCCAGCGCCGTCGATGACTTGGGCTACGTCCGGACGGTTACCAGACGATCGGATGGCGATCTACCCATTGCTAGCCGTCCGCAAGCCCGCGCTTACAGTAGCCGGAAATTGGGGTCGGAATCCCGGCAGTGTCTGTGGCGTGAATGCCTCCTCCTTTCCTAGCATTACTGCTTCGGTCCCAACAGTGGGAATTATTTTAAGGTCGTGTTTATGCTAAGTAGACAAATGGTGTCGTTACCCATCGCTGCTTTGTTTTCTTGTTGCCGCCATGATGTTCTCTACTCTATGTCCCATCCTCATATACCTACGTCACTTAGTCGTAATTTACTTTCGTACAGCGGATCATAATGTGGTCCCGCGTAATTTATCATCGGCTTTGAATAGCTAACTTGTAGTCACAGTTTTGTAAGGCTTTTTCCGAATACCAAAAGTTGATTATCATTGTTACATGATTGTTACGGTACTATGTGAAAATGAATGGTAGATTTATTGTTATTCATTTATTTCAACAACAAATGAATGTAACTAATGATTCAATGAATGACCGTTGATTATTTTTACGAGTTTGTAATTATTATAGTGATAGTTGACCCCGTGAACTTTGTTCCGCCTTAGAGGCAATAAATGAGCAGATATTTTTAGCTTTTCAGTACCCTAAATCCTTCTCCTGATTCTTAGCTGACTCCCTACCAATGTTCATCCAAATCGGTTCAGCAGTTCTTGAGTTACAAATAGTGTAACCAACACGACTTTCTTTTATATATGTATATAGCTAGCATACATAGCATCAACCTTACAATGTTCCCACTGCTGGGACTCAGGCTTTTTCTGTAAGAGACGGACCAGGCCATAATCCACCATGCGGGTCCAATGCGGGTTGGTGGATGTCAAATGTCTTCGAATTTTTGATTCTATGACGTTCAAACTTTTGCTTTAAGGCTAGGTGTTCCCGGTTTTGCCGGTTTTTGAACTCACTTTTGATAGGCAAGTTACAACTTTTTGAATCTGAAAAAAATATATATTTAAGACACATTCTTTCTCTTTGGCATGTACCCATTCAATACACGATATCATACTATTTTCTCGATAGAAAAAAATTCTGAAGTAGCTTAGATTTTGTGATTTTTTTTACATATTAAACGAGTACTATAACACTTCATATTTTATAAATAACATCAATATAGAGGTAATTCATTTTGGAAGCGATGCTACCAAATCGTTTTTATTTAATTAAATTTGTGAATTTTTTATCGATTATTCAAGTGATTTTCGATCCACGCGTCGCTTGCCAGTGTCTCGCAGGACATTACCGAGGAAGGACCTGTGCCAAATTTTTGCGCGCGCGCTTCGCTTCTGTTCCATAAAGAATATCAATTCGAAATAATACAAATTGTAAATAATAATGTACATAAAAAAGCTATAGTTTAGTCGCGGGCAACTCTTGGTAGCGTTAAATGCCTATTTCGCTAAGCCCACCCGCCCTTAAGGACATAGAGATTAATAAGATAATTATTTTAATTTTATTAAAAACACTAGCAACTATCTTACAAAGAAATAATGGATGCTATTAACTCAGTTCGACAAATAATAATGGTATAAAAAATTGAATGGCTTTTCGACTGATTTTTAGCAGGATTTATGCAAGTTCAACGGCTGTTAAAAATTCGCTAATTGATTCCTAGAAAATATTGTGGTGTGAAATTGGTGTAGTTTTGTTTTGTATTTCAAGTGTCTCTAGAACTGGGAAATTAATGGATTTATTGAAATACTAGCTTTTGTCAGCGGCTTCACCCGCGTACATAAAATATAGCCTATGTCACTCTCCTGAGTGAGTAAAGCAGCTTTCTATTGTTGCTAAAATTTTTCCAATTGGACCAGTAGTTCCAGAGATTACCTCCTACAAACTAAAAAACAAACTTTACTTCTTTATTATATTAGTGTAGATAGATGGACAATCTCGGTAAAATGTAGTTGAGAATTTGATTGTAGTATCTACATATTTCATTGACCACAGTGCTTGGTGTGAGGTTCATGTTTTAATTCCGTTACAATTTTTATATTCATCTGCCATGAAAAGAAAGAAAGAAAGAAAAACATTTATTTTGGCACGCACAGAACAAAAAAAAAAAAAAAAGCCAAATGGAAGCTTTGTGCAGGTTTTTTTTATGGTGGGTTCAAATCATTTAATGAAAAATCCCACCGAGTGGGAAAGATCATTTAATGACGAATACCGCCCTTGGGTGGGGCGGGAAACAGTGTCAGAATCTTACTGACTAAATAACCTACGCCATTCCGTTTTAGCCCTGATACCGGACCCTCCTTTCAGAAAACGGACCGAGGCTCCAGTAGGCTTCGGCCTTGCAGTTGGGCCTCTACATTTGCTGACAACTCCTCGAGGTGCGCGGGAACTAAGCGCTGCCGATGACTTGGCCTCGATCCGGACGGTTACCGGATGGGATATAACTTACCTATATTTACAGTCTGCTATTTTATATCTACCACCTCTGAGAATCACCATCAGCTGACAGTAGGGCTTCAGTATTCTATTCTAAGCTTTTCAGTTATGTAGGTTAGTTACCATCTAAAATACAACGCAAACAACACCATTAGATAGAACAACAACATATCAATTCTCTCCACACATGCTACTTGTCTTACGGCTAAGTGCCAAAATATGTTACCGAGCCACAGAGCACGAAATCTCAAGCATCGGCAGCGGCTATTGATACGGCATTAGTATCAAATAAACTTGATAAATCTGACAAGGAAATACCTTATTATAGTCAAAATAGTAGACAAGTTATGCCTCGGTGATCTTATACTGCCAGAGCGACTTCTGAGCGTAGAGTTCTGAACTCGAATCTTAACCTCCCTAGCAAGTTACGATTGTTTCGTTAACCTCGAACACTTTCAGTTGGCCACACCCTCAATTCTTCGTTCTTTCTTCTTTTCTTCGCCCTCATTTCATCTTAACGTTCAGTCACGTGGTCAGAACAAATGAATCAAAGACGTGGCCAATCCCAAACATTCGACGTTAACGAAACGATCGTAACTTGGCTAGGGGGCAGGTCAGAATTACTCTGTAGCGGCCCAAAATTTAGAAATAGGTGGTATGATGTTTCGGTGAAAAAAATACAAATGTAATTTGTTTAAACTATTTTCTATGACAACGAGAGCTCGAACTTTACACACACATACAAAAATGTATACGTGTATGATCCCACCCACACATTCAAGACCAATACTCAGGTAGGTATTATAAGCAGAGTGCCCAAAGTGTGCGTACCGCGGTACAACTGAATTACTTATACCTCTGGACTCTCATAGCGGGACGGAATGTAATTATACCAGGATATAGAGCAAACGAATTTAACTAGGACTGTGGTCGAATTTTGGGTTTGAAATTCTTGGTCCATTTTATTAGCGGTTTTAATTAATAGCAGTCTTATGCGAGGCAGAGTGAGAACCGCCTTACTGTCTTAAATCCATTGTCGACCACATCATCGCTTACCATCAGGTGAGATTGTGGTCAAACGCGAGTCTATATTGTCGTTGCGACTTTAAGACCTCTTATGTGTAAAATTCAACTTTGTGAGATAATCGATAAAAATCGCCTACTGAAAAATTATAATGAAACTAACTACAACCAAAAATATAGGCATTAGCTTATATATTTCTTGCTTTTAATTTTACTATTGTTTGTTGTACTTAATAGTAAGTAGTACGATAGTAAAAAAAAAACAGTTTTCATTGACAATTAGTTTAAATGTAAAATTTATATTTTATTAGGAAGCACATAGTTGATTTTGAAATTGTTAAATAAATGATGATTAAATGATCGTATACACATGAGAGTTTTTCCATTCAATAGAGCTTCAAAATGTTAAAAAAGCTGGCGTAAAAAAGTGATTTTACCAAAAGTGACACATAAAAGTCGCAACGACGATATGTAATAAAAAAAAAACAGATGTCCAAGACGAGGAGAAAAATGTAGTGTCCTGGTAATCTCTGTCTGTTCCAGGTTGCCTGAAAGAGATTACGGAAAGTGATAAGAAAGTACATAGGTAGTGTATATTAGTAAAAGGGTACCGCTTTCAGTCAAATTTCTTCCAGCAGTCCTTTTTTTGTGGAAAAAATCATCGAACGACGAATCCCGCCCTTGGGCGGAGTGGGAGACTGTGTCAGACTTCCACTGACTACACGACCCACCGTTCCTTCCTGCCTTAGTCCCAGGGCCCCGTGTTCCACTTTCGCATCAACCCTGTTTAGCAGTCTTGCGAAAGGATGTTAAAAGAAGACAAATAGTGTGTAAAAACAAGAGAAGAAGAATGAAACGGAGATTTAGGCAATTAAAACACTGCCACGCACCAAGGAGCGGAGAGCGTGTGATTGCGTGTTGTAATGTTGCTTATCTCCATTTGTATAGAAAATATGCACAGTCCAACACCTGCCTACATGGGGGAAAATATGCGCACAGGCGTGTGGGTGCGTTGATGCGACGACGAAGACGAGCCGCCGTGCGTAAAAAACCCGGACGATGATACAGATTTGCACTCCTGCAAGTACGCGCTTACGTGCGTTGATACACAACTCGAGTGAGAACCGCCTTACTGTCTCAAATCTATCTGTGTGTTTTTTAAGTTGGCTTTTGCATTCGAAGGCCAAGTAAACTCTTTCCAACAATCCCTCAGCATAGAATCCAGACAAACCTTAGAAATCCTTACTCATCCAAATTCAATTAAATCTTATTCAAATTTAAAATATTAATTATGGAAATGAATAGTCTGGCGATGCTCTGAATACATAGCGCTTGAGTAAATCTCAGTTAACTTTATTAGCCGGTAAGAGCTGCCGACAACTACGCCACTTTATCATCGTACTACTGTTAAAATAAACTTTAGAATGTGATATATAGTGGCTTGGGATACTCGTATACTGGCATACTTTGGTCTAGTTGTCCCAAGAGTGAAACGATCCGGAACAGTTCTGGTATTTTCATATTTTGAAACTGTTAAGTTGTGTGCCGAAATAACTGTTGCTGTTTCTGGTTGCTGGATAATTGTGGAACAGTGGAATATGTTTATAAATAACAAATTAGTCGAAAGGTGTATCCTAGTACACTTTTCGAGTAATCTGTTAGGTGCTAGGTGGTGGGCAAAAATCATAAAATGATGAATCCTACTTTTGGGCGAAGCGGGAAACAGTTTCAGACTCTTAATGACTAAACACCCCACCCCGTTCCTTATTTGCTTTTCGCACTGGCCCAAGCCTTTCTTTCAGAAAAAGACCCTGGGCCTGGGCTTTGACCCTTTTGCAGAGTTCCTACGAGGGAAGTTAGTGTTAGTATTACATCACTATCTCCCCTTTCATACATAATATCACTCCATACACAATCCCTCCATCTCTTCTTTGGCTTTCGTCTCCTGCCTACTCTCTACCTCTTGCAATTATGGTTATTAATAACTGATTGCGTTCATATTCTTTGGTGAAATTATCATCAATTGTCTTAAAAACTAGTGTTGATATTTAATCAAAGAAAACAATTAGAAATAATGTTTCAGAGAAAAAATATTAAAGTTATATACCAAGACATTAATATTTTCTCCAGTGCTAAAACTTTCCGAGTTCAAATAAAAGTTACAACGTCGTACATTATAGTTAACTTTATTGTTTGACTAGCAAGAATTAGGTTAATACGCCTATAACAAGTTAACTCATGCCGTAGAGTACAAGTGTTGTGAAAAACTGTGTTGCTTAGTTAATCAATACTTTGGCGGTTAAATATTGACTAATGGTTCAAATCGGTTAATGTTCCTATAATATTTTTGTTATGGCTTCACAAAAGTTATTAGTATTAAAACTTATATCAATTAAATCAAATATAGCCTATTGTAGTCATCATCATCATCAGCTTTATTGTTGACCCACTGCTGGGACACAGGCCTCCTCTCTAGGAGAGGGGATGGGCCATAATCCACCACGCGGGCTCAGTGCGGATTGGTTAATATCACATGTCTTCAAAATATTTGGTTCTAGCACATGCCGGTTTCCTCATGATGTTTTCCTTCACCGTTTTGAGAGCAGTGGTGATGAAATAAATTACACAAAGTAATGCGCCTGGCTGGGTTCGAACCCGCGACCTACAACTCGTAGATCGGGGCCTTTACCACTCGGCCATCACTGCTCTACTACCCTATTGTAGTGTCAAGTTTAAAATGGTAAATTTTTATACAAGTTGTAACAGTTCATCATATCAACAACCAAAGTGAAATTAGCCCGAGCCGCAGGCGAGGGTTCCGAGTGCTGTAGAGACAAACCATAATGTAACCTATTAAACGACGTTGATCAATAAACTTACGAAGAAATAATTAAATGGGGTCCGGAGGTTGACCCTTGTGATTAATTTTGTGATTTTTAATCATCCGGTTATGAAATTTTGTACATAGATTCTTTTCATAAAAATACTGATATGTGTATCAGATTTCATATATAATAAAACTAATGTTTAACATAAGAAAACAATCCCGCCCTTAGTCCTTAGTGAGAAATTAAATCTGGTTTTGTCTCTTACAAAATGAAGTGGAAGTGACATTGACGTATCGATTCCTTTTCGATACGTCAAAGTCACTTCTAAACAATTGCTGATATCCGGTCGTAAAAATATGACACATCTAATTTTGAAAAAAAAAAGTTCGGCGTCGGTATATGTCATAGATGTCTGACAGTATCTTTCTAAGGATCTGGATATATCTATTATTCTACCCAGCCACGAATTCGAAGACACGTTACATCCGCGAATCCGCATTGAGCCCGCGTGGTGGATTATGGCCTTTCTCCTCTCTTAGAGAGGAGGCCTGTGTACCAGCAGTGGAAACATTTAAAAGGCTGATGATGATGATGATGATGATCCAGCCACGACCATTTCGACAAGAGTGACTGACTAATAAGAAGATGCAGATATAAAAAGATAAACATACCAACTTACATTTAAAGTCACAATATTTTTAATTAAACGAAAAGCTGATATAGTGTAGTGTACCCTAATTCTACAATTAATTCAAATAAATACAATAAACTTATTAATAAAATAAAATTAAATTGTCAATTGACAAGTTAAATTATTGTTGAAATTAAACATTCAAAATGGATTATTCAGTATAATTATGATAGTTTAACTTCTCGCTTAGAATAAAACGCTTTCTAAGTGCGCCAGCATTTAAGTTTGGCCTTAAAACTAGACCTCGTCGTAGCCGAGGTATATTAGGAAAAGGTCAATGTACTTTACATAAGAGCTTTGGTAGCTCAGTGGTAATTGCCCTAATTTACGAGCCGTAGGTCGCAGGTACAAAAACAGTCAGGCGCAGTACTTTGTTTAATAATTTCATCACCACTGCTCTCAAAACGGTGAACGAAAATATCGTGAGAAAATTTTGTGCATTTGTTGATAACAGTTTTTATATTTAAGAAACACGGCGAATTATTTAATTGCTCACCTAAATATTGAACTGGGTATTATTTAATTTTACAAGTATAAGTCAAGAATTGATCTAGCATATAAATATTTTTCAATATACCTACTTACTCAGAAACCCGCTCTTATCCCACCGCTTAAAGGCGCGAAATGCACTGTTTTCCGCTCTAGTGTGGAAAAGTGCGCTTGACACTCATGGAAACTCGTAAATGCAACCCTGTAGCTGACTAAACACCACACAAAATCGGACGCAATGTAATTTTTTTTGTACTTGTATCAAAATAGTACCTATTATTGTTTTTTTTTTTGCTAAAGGTTGTATTACACTAATATTCTGAATGTGTAAACATTTGTTACATCTTTATGCTTTAATAGGTAAACAGATTTGGATGATACTTGGTACAAGTTTAGGTCATGTCTTGGAATAGCATGTAGCATCCTTGTTGTCCTGGGAGTATTTTCCCCTGGGATAAATTTGCTTTTATAACGCTGGTCAAACCGCTTCCAACAGCTAGTTACATTCATCAAGTAAATATAGGCGAGTATTTATAGTTGGACAGCCAAATCATTCATAACATGAAACCTAAACTTACTACAAATGCAAAATGGTGTTACAAGGGTCTTATAACCGTCAATTATGGCGGGTCTAATGGCAAGAAAAGCTTAAAGTATCCATCTGTAGAGTAATCTTTAGAGGAATATTATTGTGATAAAATAGCTTTATTTAATAGACATGAATTTATGAAGAGGAGCATTAGTTTGCGTGTTATTTGCCATAATTAATACACCTATAAGGCCTGTCTTACTGTATGGGTTAAAATGTTGGGCGAAATGAAAAAGACAGATGAAAAGAGATTGCATGTAGCATAGATGAGAGTGAGATGGATGTGTGGTGTGACAAGAATGGATAAAGTGAGAAATGAGTATATTAGAGGAAGTTTGTCGTCAGTGACTGAAAAGTTGAAAGGGAACCGTTTGACTTGGTATTGACATGTAAAGAGAAGGGATGAAACGCATGTTACATTTTTTGTTACAAAAAATGTAACATGTAATATATAAATAATAAACGGTTTCGTAACTTTTGTTCAAACCTAATAAAAAAAGTAAAGCGGCAATATTATAAAAAACAAATAGAAGACTCAACCAAGCATCCCAGACACCTTTGGTCAACTATAAATGAAATTACACAGTTTAAAACGCCCAAAACTTCTAATTCACCTTTACTCACAATTTCACCTTACCCCCTGGACTCACTAAATCGTGTCAACCAATTTTTCATTACTATAGGCAAATGTTTAGCAGAAAGCATTGTAAATCAGACTGCATTGCCAACTGTGGTCAGTGACTTTGGTAACTCTCCCGTTTCATCGTTTGTTTTGCTGGATACCGACCCGCAGGAAGTGGATGGTATACTTATGAGTCTTAACTCTGAAAGTGCACCTGGTTGGGACTGTATACCAATAAAATATTTAAAAATGTCCAGGGATTTTGTCGTTCCGTTGATAAGCCAGCTGGCTAACTTATGCTTTAAGACTGGAATTTTTCCAAAGGACTTCAAACGATCCGTTATTACCCCAGTGCATAAGGGTGGGGATGTAAACGATGTCAACAATTATAGGCCCATATCTGTGCTACCATCGATTTCAAAAATTTTAGAAAAAATTATCAATAAGAGACTAATTCATTACTTACAAAAATATAATATTCTATCAGATGCACAGTATGGGTTTAGAAAAGGACTTTCAACGCAGGATGCTATTACGGCTTTAACATCTGAGATTGTAGAAAAAGTGGATAAAGGTCATAAATGCCTAACAGTGTTCTTAGATCTTAAAAAAGCTTTTGACACAGTTTCCATTCCCATCCTTCTGCGTAGACTGGAAAAAGTAGGTATTAGAGGTACGACATTATCACTTTTTGAAAGTTACCTAAAAGATAGACGACAGCTTGTAAAAATAAATAACTTGTGTAGCGCTGAAGAGGATGTCTGTTACGGAGTTCCACAAGGAACTGTATTAGGTCCGCCACTCTTTTTAATCTACATAAACGGTCTGTGCAACTTGGAGATCAATAGTGGAAAAATTTTTTCGTATGCAGATGACACTGCTGTGGTCTTCTCGGGTAAGACATGGAATCAAGTGAAAACTGTGGCTGAAAAGGGTTTGGCTGAGATAGCTGGCTGGCTTAAGACAAATCTTCTGACCCTTAACGCTGACAAGACAAATTTTATATGCTTCTCCCCAAACCAACGTTCCCAACCTTGCACTAACGATTCATGTCTCTCAAGATACCCTCCATATCTGTGACGGTGGCTGCCAGATCATTAAACAAGTAAGCTTCGTAAAATATTTGGGCATAATGGTTGATCAAAGGTTGTCATGGCATCCTCACATTGAAATACTAATGAAAAGGATTAGGAAGTTTATTTGGGTTTTTAAAACTTTACGGCATGTTATGTCCGCGCAGCTTATAAATAAGGTATATTTAGCTCTGGTGCAATCGGTAATAACATACTGCATTTCAATATGGGGTGGCGCTACCAAAACAAAATTTCTCGATCTGGAGAGAGCTCAACGATCGCTTATTAAGGTTATGCATTTTAAGCCCTTTAGGTTTTCTACTACAGAGCTATATAATAACAGCAATTTGCTTTCAATTAGAAAACTTTATTTTTTAAATGTAACCCTTACCCTGCATAGATGTATATCCTTTAACCCAGCTACTCAAACCAGAAGAAGAAGTGATATAGTGGCTCACTCCCCGAGAGTTCGAACAGTATTTGCTAGACGTCAATACATGACACAATCTGCATATATATATAACAAATTGAATCAGAAACTAAATATATATCCTCTGCTACTATTTGACTGTAAAAAGGCTTTAACTGTTTATTTAAAAACCCTGACATACGAGGAAATAGAATACATGTTGGTAAGGAGTAGTTAAAATAAAGAGATGAAACATAAACACACACACACACACACACACACACATCACAACACACCATCATACATGTACACCTACACATCAAGAGCTGCATTAGTTTATACTTGTTTTTATCATTATTTTTCTTTTTTTTTTTATACTTTATTATTTATCTTCTCATTTTTTTTTTTTTTTTCTCCTGGATATTATTACTGCTTTGGTTTTGGTTATGTATTCATTGGTAACATAGAAATTGTTTAGTTAACTGATAAGGGAAGTGCGCGACAGCCCCAACACAAGTACTACTGTAACTTACCGGGGCTGCCTCAATTTATGTATGCTAACAATGTTACAGATGAAATAAATATTTTTGTATTTTTTTTTTTTTTTTTTTTTTTGAAAGAAAGAGAAGTTAGTGATAGCGTGATGGGGGACAGGACAGAATGGACGAAGAAAACATATTGCGCCGACCCCAAATAAAATGGGACAAGGGCAGAAAGATGATGAATATTGTCAGCAGGATATATAATAATAATAATAATGTAGTTTATTTATCCAAATAATACCTACACACAGGCACAGTTCAAAATGGAGGCTAAATACTATATGGGGCATATTATTATAAATTTTGTGCATAGATGATTTATGACGACAATTATAAGTCTATGCTTACTAAAAAGGTTATGAAACGCTGACTCTTAAACTATGTTCGAGTTTTAAAAATCCAACATGGCCGATCACTGACTCTCATAGGAACAGAAGTAGCTCAGTTTTTTACACCTACAAATTTTTGGCATGCCGGTGATATGCGAACAGTAGAGGTAATGAACGGATAGGTTACAATAAAGAGTAAACAACAGTTCGAATGAAAGGCCAAAACATTCCCTGCACCAGTGCACTTCTCCAAAAAGTTTTTGGTAAACATGTCTAGGGTAAAACCCGGATAGTCGCCCGATTTTTTGAAATCACTCCATATCTCTGAGTAAAAAAAGTGAAATGCGTTATTTGTAAGACCAGCAGGTACTTTGGTTTTTCATTGACCAATTTATAATATTATTTTGCGATTTTAGCGGACTTCTATTTTTTGTGATATCTTTCCCTCGTGTGGGATAGTTGCCTGATCATATAAATGCTTTACAGGATAGATGCCCTCCACAAAAAACGGGCAATTATCCCCTAAAAACTCTGATCACATATTGTCTTCTCATGCAATCACATAGAGACGTAAGACACGGTGAGCATAGTAGTAGCTGGGAAGTCTTTTGATTAATAATTGAAATAGTATGCGATTCATTTGCAAAGCTAGAGTAATCGAAATCGGGGCACCTATCCCACTGGGGCATCTATCTCGGCTTTAACCTACGCCGAATGCTGACCAATTAGTCTCTTATTACGGAATTGTTAAACTTGACCAACTGGGCCCCGAGCAGTTTAAAGAGTTTATCATAGATTCGAAAAGAAGAGACGGACTTGTTAAGATTTTACCCTTCAACTTGAGAGACATACAAAAGATCAGTCGATAATGAAAGGGCTTTTGCAAACTAAAATTATTAATTGCTCTTCTATTAATACTGTTGTTGTTGTGAGTCCTTAAGGACCATTTAACTTAAATTACTTGACTTTAGACAATAGTTTAACGTAACGTAAGGGTAGTCAAAATCGGAGAGTAAAAATGGTTTGATAAATGTCGTTATCTTATTGAGAATAGAATAAAGCTTTATTGTACAGCACCAAAAAAGTAAATGGAGTTGTGCCAACGTTAATACAATGAGTATTAATTTTACAGAACCTTTATCTTGCAAAGAAAACAAAGAGGTAGCCTGGATCGACCCTGGCAACCCGAGAGCTTGAGCTTGGAGAGGTCTGGACCTTTCCAGGTAAGCCATTGGGTCCTGGGCCTTACCTTGATCATCTCTTTTTGTCGACATCGCCATCGTGGTGAGTTCGAAACGGCACTGATTTATACCTAGTTAGGCTGTTCATAATATCGTGCAGATTTCATCACACACGAAATTTAAAGGATAAACGATAAACAACAAAACATAAGAACAAGAAGTGACTCAACAACAAGAACACTGGAAGAAATGGAGGGAGGCCTTTGCCCAGCAGTGTAGCAGTATGGGTCAGAAATACCAATAATAATAAACAACGCATCCCGCGTAAGTATTGCGCGCGTTACAAAATAGTACATTTTGATACAAGTGCAGGAAGTTTGTCATTGCGACCGAGGCGAAATTCGCACGAGCCGTAGGCGAGTGTGTTATGGAGCCGAGGGCTGCAATGACAAATCTGCACGTGTGTCAAACGACGTTTTTCAATACACTTACGACTTGTGAAATAAAGAAAGAAAGAAAAAACTTTTAATCGTATCTCAAACATATAGTAGAAATAAAATAATAATAGCATTCAAATCTGCTCTGGTCAATTTTTAATTTCGCCCGTGGGGGACGCCTCGCGCCTGATTCGATAAAGTAAGAAAAAAAAATAATCACCCGTGACCGTGACGATAAGGAAGGAATAAAAAAGCCCTTGTTGTGATAAACTCAAAAATGCACTTGGGTGATTTACATGCTATATTGAACCTAATAGGAGTGCGATAAGAGGCAGTTTCCGAGTAAGTGTATTGAAAAATACTTGTCCGCACTATGCATGATGAAATCCGCACGTTGTTGATACATCCTTAAAGCTAAATGATCAGTTTAATGGGTGGCAACACCAATGGTTTCAACGCAGTGCTAATAACCTGTCGATCATATGATGATTAGTAAGAGACGGGACAGCTGTGAAGGAACTGAGTCAGAGTTAAGTGTGAATAGCAATTTGTTGGCTTCTTCTGTCTTCCTAGTATCTACAGTCACTTTTAAATGTACGAGTATTTGTTACTCGTTTTTATGTAATACTCAATGTATAATTGTTTGATTTCACTTAACAAAAAAAATATACATTCTGAAATCGAGTATCTATATTTACGTAATTTGGAAAACTATAGAATACTTAGCAGCATCGAATGAGAACTTAGAGTTCTAATACGATGCTATACTATTTTTATAAGATTTAATTAGAAAATCAAAATACGTTATTAGGGGGTTCATCATCATCAGCCTAGCGTAAGTCCCGGTTGCTACCTTGGCTTTCACCTCGGTGCCCGGGGTCCGCTTTCCTGCCTAGACGCCTCCACTTCGCTCGGTCTTTTGCGTCCTCTGCCTTAAGCCCATTAGCACGCATATCGTCCCTTACGACGTCGATCCAACGCCTCTTAGGCCTACCTCGTTTTCCGGGTCCCGGCGGAGGCGGCATGGCGAGGCATCTGTTACCCACGTAGTCTGCCGGTTTTCGTAAAATTAGGGGGTTATTTATATGTATTATATGACTTTGATTTTAGTGTATTATTATTTATACACTGCGCCTACATTTCTCATCCAAATCTCCTGTCGCAGGTCTGCTGGAAGAAATTTCGTTTGAAATAAGCAGGACTTTTGTACTCGTCTATCTGTCTGTGTTCTTTTCTTTTTGTGTTTGAGTGTACATAAATAAAAAATAGGCAGCAGGAATTTCTAAGCATTTTTTTAACAACTGCAGTACCATTGCCAATCTACGTGCCAAGTGGCGTTTATGCCTCCTTCTCCTTATATCACAAGCATTTACAAAAGAATAGCCTCCAACAGACTGTTTGGCAACATTATTTATCTTTATACTTTTTATCATATAAAAGGAAAAACAGACATATCAATGCACAGTCGAAACTACTGGGACTAGGAGTGAGAAATTTTGTTTTTCAGTGGCTTCCATTTTATAGGCGAGCTTTATGAGATGATATTCCAAAATTAATCTACTAAAGGAAAATACTGGGGTCCAAAATGTTTTAATGTAGGCTACATTTACGTGGGTTTTTTATGACAGGTAAAAATCATCCAATGACGAATCCCGCTCGTGGGCGGAGCGGGAAACAGTGTCAGACTCTTACTGACTAAACAACCTACCCCGTTCCTCCCTTGCACACCAACCCTCAGCTCCAGGAACATTTACGTGGGTGAAGCCACTGACAGAAGCTAGTAAAAAATAAAAATGTCAGCACTTTACCGTTTCAACATATACCCCCAATTCAATGAACAATAAAATATAAATCCTCATCAACGTCATATTCGTATTCAGACTTTGTTCATAAACTTGATACAAAGTTCGGCTAAATGCTCACGAGAGCATAACTCAATGGATTAAGCCACCACAAAAGAGGTCATGTGTGAACGGAACAAGCGTAAAATGGCCGCCATTGTCTATGGCTGCAACTGACACGCTTCAATTTATGAAAGGATCATTTTCACACAAAATCGTAAATTCAGTCCGGAACAGTAGGTTGACTAATAATTGCAGGCATCGTGTAACAGCTCAATCGTTTTTATTAGATTTTATTTTTATAACGAAATATAATTCGTTTTTTAATCCTAGAGTAGAGTGTGACATTCTGAGTTGTCAAATCATAGTCTTGAATTAAAAAACGAACTATAGTTGGTTTTGTTTTACAACGTATCTCAGACACCTACTTGAATTCAGAATTCAAAAAAATTTTGTAACATTTGTCACAAACTCTTTTTTAATTATTCTTTTAATTAAAAAAAAAAAAACCGTGTTGTGATTGAATTTGAATTTCGAAATGGAATGGAATTTGATGTTCTATTATTTTGATAGTAAAGTTGTCACTAAAAAATCGCGTTCTAAATTCAAATATGTATATCTTTAACCACTGTCCACTTTGTATTTGTTCAATGATTATTGAAACTTATTTCTATCTAAATAAGGTTGGCTTTCTTTCTTAGTCTGTTGAGTTCTCAAACTTTAGCGTGGTAGTGACAGATTCCGCCTTGCTTACTGAAGTATCTATACCAAAGATTTATATTCTGCGGTTGAATTTATGACATACTACGTAGATTTTAGAGTTCAATTTGCTATGAAATATGATGCATATTTAGGTGTTATAGGAAAGTTGTGTTTGTTTGAAAGCGACGAAGTGAGTCCACCATTAAATTATGAAAACAAAGAGGTTGTAGTTATTATGTATTATGAAGGAATATTATGGAATGATGAAGTAATTATTTATTAAACATTTTACAAACTTTTCAGAATATCAATTAGTTACCTATAGACAGTTATAATTCTCGGCACACAAGTTGAACCATCATGGCAGTCAACCTTAAATGCGCAGTAACCGATTTTTGGGTATCAATCGAAGTGGGGGGCAGCTCGTAACTTTAGGATTCAACTTATTAGCCGCGTTTTATACTCCTTTTAGGACTGTTTAAATATTAAAATTTCTGTCTTATCGACTTCTGAAGATAAAGGATCTTGACAGAGAGACAGACAGATAAACAAACAACAAAATGATCCTATAAGGGTTCCGTCATTTATTTTAGAGATACAGAACCCTAAAAACCCTCATTTTACCAGGCACAGGAGCAGCAGTTATTCCGCCCCATAAAATTTAGGTATCTTCAAGGCTAGAGGTTCTTAATAAACTAGTGCGCTTCTCCATCAACGTCATTGTATCACCGCTTCCCATCAGGTGGGATCGCAGTCAAACACTAGTTTATAGCAATTAAAAAAAGAAAAACCGGCCAAGTGCGAGTCGGGCTCGCGCACAAAGGGTTCCGTAGCAGCAAATATAATAAACTTATTATGTCAATTTATACACCTGGTGAATGGAGCCTAATAAGGTTCAGCCATCGTTTTCAGTGTAAGCACAATAACTTAACCAAAATTACAGTTAAATCAACCTATCTCAAAAACTATAAGAGATACTTTGATCAAACCAAAAATCGTTGAAAGAGTTAATTAGCATGCATCACCTCTATTTTTTTTAGAATTTTATACCCCGTAGTTATAAAAATAGAGGGGGGGGACATACTTTTTACGACTTTGAGAGCTGATATCTCAAAAACCGTTCACTTTAAGAAAAATGTTTTTTAGAAAACTTTATATCATTTTAAAAGACCTTTCCATTGATACCCCACACGGGTATGTACATCGAAAAAAAAATTTTCATCCCTCAATTACATGTATGGGGGGCCCCACCCCCAATTCTTTTTTTTACTATTTAGTGTCATAATTTTGTAGCGGTTCATACAACACATATTCCCATCAAATTTCATCACTGTAGTACTTATAGTTTCCGAGTAAATCGGCTGTGACAGACGGACAGACGGACAGACGGACAGACGGACAGACGGACAGACGGACAGAAGGACATGACGAAACTATAAGGGTTCCGTTTTTGCCATTTTGGCTACGGAACCCTAAAAACCACCACAACATTGAATACCAAAACACATTATCAAGTTTTAATTAGTCTTACAACGAAAAATAAATAAATAAAATGTACGTCTTCAGCGTTAAATTCGATTGTTTGTGTTGAAACCAAACCAAAAACATTTGCCATTCTGTTTATATCTGCAAATACAGATTAATGAAATGTGCTGTAGTTGAATTTCAAAATAGATTCGCAATAGTCATATAATTACACGTGTTTTCCATCGTAACGTAGGTTCCGACTTCATCATCAGCCTCAAGAGCGAGGTACATTTTCATACAACCGCTCTTACGTGATTATGATGTTACTACACATCTTTCTTCAGACGTTTTGTATACACAGATAACTTGTGGATATTATCTAGGCTTCTATAGAAATCAAAACTTAAATTTGTGTAAGAGTAATCCAGTAAAGGCCTCTGAAAATCTGTTATTTTACGTGAAGGTTGACTCACCATAATGTATTCCTTTATCAAAAATATTAAAAAGTACTTCTATAGAAGCCTTGCGCATTTAATCAAGATTCTAAATGATGTATTTTTTTTCCAAAAATCTTTAATGGTTTTATAAAAAACACGTATTTCCTGGAACAAGTTTTGTGAAACATTCGAGTAAATCGTAGAATTACTGAATGCCAAGAGAGTTATCAGAATACTGAAATGTCATCATCATCATTTCAGCCAAAGCCTGCGTGTTACGGAGATGAATATGCTGCGCTGGATGTCGGGAGTTTCGCGGAAAGACTGCATTAAAAACTCCCGCATCCGGAGCAGCCTTCAGGTCCGTGACATAGCGGATAAACCGCAGGAGGGTCGCTTACGCTGGTATGGCCACGTTTTACGAAAACCGGCAGACTACGTGGGTAACAGATGCCTCGCCATGCCGCCTCCGCCGGGACCCGGAAAACGAGGTAGGCCTAAGAGGCGTTGGATCGACGTCGTAAGGGACGACATGCGTGCTAATGGGCTTAAGGCAAGGGACGCAAAAGACCGAGCGAAGTGGAGGCGTCTAGGAAGGAAAGCGGACCCCGGGCACCGAGGTGAAAGTCAAGGTAGCAACCGGGACGGGCGCTAGGTTGATGATGATGATGATCATTTCAGCCAGATGTCCACTGTTGGACATACGCCCCCCGCTAGCGCCGCCAGAACGACCAGTCCTGTGCATCATACATAGGAAACCAAAATGACACTGTACCACTGAAACTTGTTGAATTTCAGAATACTTTCTCGATTGTCCTATATTTTCCATCGTCACGTATGTAGTATTTAGGTTCCTGTACCCGAAGCGTGCCATGGAACCCGCAAATTGTATTTTTGTTTAGTTTCAGGTTCCCATTGTATTATTTATTGTTTTGGTATACAATAAAGTACCTATACATAAATAAATATACCAGTTAAATTATTTGGAATACAATTCCAAGTGTTTTCGATCAAACCAATTAAAATGCAAATTCAAGAATATTGTAAAATACTACAAACGGGTGAATAGAAACAAAACCGAGTCTGAAAGGTATTTTACGTTATTTAAATATTTTCTGTGGCATTTAACTCATCCAATTTATTTGATGGTAATAGTCTAAAACACTAGTTTACTAAAACAAAAGGGGTTACCTCTAGGTAACGAATTAATGATACCGAAATTGAATTTCCGAGAAATACCTAGACGAGATATTGACAGTCAAATTTTGGGTTCTGGAATGATCCATGATATCTGAATTCAATAGACAGACGTGCTGAATAAGTTGAACCTGCCACGGCTACGCACAGCCCCCCACCACCATATTTTACCCCAGGAATGGGGTAGTCTGTTTAGTCAGTAAGAGTCTGACATTGTTTCCCGCACCGCCCAAGGGTGGGATTCACCCATCAGATCAGTCATTGGATGATTTTTACCTACCATAAAGAAAAGTATATTGAAAAATGTAGTTTGATACACGCGGAAATTTTTAACAGCAGCACTCCGCTCCATAACATCCTCACCTCCAGTTCGGGTTTCATCAGTGGCGTAGCTACCCCCTCAGGGGCCCCGTATAAAAAAAAAGTATTTTTATTACAGATGCTTAGCTGCTCTTTGAGACTGTTGTGGATAACATGTTGCGAATTTTTGCCTAGGTCGGGGCCCCTGTACCTCGGGGGCCCAGTACAATTGATACGGCAGATACGCCCCTGGGTTTCATGATAAACTTTCTCCTTTCATATGAAAATGTAATAGGTACCTATAGCATGGATTTTAACAGCTCCAGTGTTGCTTTTTAAAAAAAATCTAGATAGCAACCGCTATTATTAACGTAAGCTCGTTACTGCCAATAAAATGTTTTCGTTCACAATCCATCATTATTTGCGGTTTCTTATTTACTTGGGCTGTTTGCTTGATCGATCAAAGTCGAGACTCAAATCAGGCTCCCCTGGCCGAACCAAGTTAATTTTAGCAGCTTGCAACTAAAAGCCGATTTTATCACAAGATATAATATTATACAATATGGTTTTATAATCTGTTAATCGAAACTTAATTGGCTTGTGTAATGGCTTAAAGGACTTAGTATCCAGGCCAATGCATTACAAAAAAAATTGTGTAAATTTTTTATTACATACTTAATATATCTTGGAGTGATTTCAGTGGCTAATTTTATTCGCAAATTGATTAAAAGTGGAAGTAGTGATTTATTAATGGATATTTTGAAGTAATTTATAAAAAGTTGATTTAATTTTCATTTCAAGTAGACACGAAACTAGATCATAATAATTATATGTGGAGTCATTGAAATAGGCACAATCTCGGTAAAAGGGGTTGAGAATTTTATTATTGACTACCTCAATGTAGTTTAGGGTTCTAAAAAAGGAAAACCAGGAACCCTTATAGGATCACTTACTTGTCCATCTGTCTGTCTGTCTGTTAGTCTGTCAAGGCCCTTAATCTGGGGAATGCTTGTAGGTATCGAGAAGTTTAAACATATTTAAAAAAAAATCAAACTTCTAAGGTAACAGAAAAATAAATATGGCCGTTTATGTTGCAAAAAAATACGTTTTCGATATTTTCAACGAATCAAAATTTATAGGGTACTTCACGTTTAATCCAGAAGTGGCCAAAGCAATATAGCATTTTTGCTTTTAATTATATCATACATATAGGAATAAATCTGAACACAGTAAATTTCCCGCTCTACCCAAGGGCGGGATTCGTCATTGGCTGATATTTACCTACCATAAAAAAAAAAAAACTTGAAAGTCGGGGCCTTTACCACATAGCCACCACTGCAAAACTTATTATTTACATTTATTTCCAAAGGAGGGTTTATTTAACTTGCCTCATTTTTGGTTATAAAATAAAACTCTATTTTTAAACAGCCTTAAACCCTTCTCATCAAAAATGTATGGTTTATGACGAGAACACCTTTATGATCAAACTTTAAAAGAAAGTTTTTAAGGGTTTTAAGTTTTAAGTGGATCCAACGCTGCTCGCTTCAGATGACGTATGTATGAGTATATATGTACAAACTCCTGTGTCTTAGCACACATGTTCATGAACATGATCGTTAAATTCTTACAAACATTTACTCTTTTTAATGGATGATGTTAATAAAAGCATAACATCGAGGCCCCTCTCATGTTAATATTATCGACGTTTTTTTTTTTATAGTGGGAAAAATCATCGAATGATGAATCCCACCCTTGGGCAGAGCGGGAGACAGTGTCAGACTTCTACTGACTAAATGACCCACCATTCCTTCCTGGCTTAGTTCCAGGGCCAATGTTTCGCTTTCGCATCAACCCTTGGCCCCAAATATTATCGAGGTAGACTTCCAATTTAAATAGTTGCCGCGAATACTACTAGATTGAATCTGGTAATTATTGATTCATGGCACTTTTAAGAATTATTTTATTAGAAGTATTCCAGTAAGGAGCATTTTCTTTAGTAATATACTAACAATAAAATACGCCCTATATTTCCTCCTTATTAGTATTACTTCTTCTTTTCCTGTCAATCTGACTCAATTTCTTTCGACTAATTTTTAGCCATTCGGTCGTCGGCCTCGTATAAATCGTTGTCTCAAACAAGTCTCACACTTATTACGAGAATACTACTAAGGATTATTTTATTAGAAGAATACTTCTTAGTAGTATTAGTTGCGTAGCGTAATCTTTAAAGTTTTACTGTGACAGTCATAACCATAATTAATTTATCTTCAAAAGATAGATAGTTTTTGATACCTTATTAGATTAGGTACTATTAGTTAGCCTCGCCATGCCGCCTCCGCCGGGACCCGGAAAACGAGGAAGGCCTAAGAGGTGTTGGATCGACGTCGTAATGGACGATATGCGTGCCAATGGGCTTAAGGCAAAGGACGCAAAAGACCGAGCGAAGTGGAGGCGGCTAAGTTGGAAAGCGGACCCCGGGCACCGAGGTGAAAGCCAAGGTTAGCAACGGGGACTGGCGCTAAGTTGATGATGATGATGACTATTAGTTAGTTCATAAGGGTTTTTTTATTTTATTTATGTATATATTATTATGTAGTTTAAAGTTTTAAAGTTCCCTCATTATACCATACATTAGTGCAAAAAGATAGATACAAAAATAGCTCGATTTTAAACACAAGCGTATTTTTAGCGATATCAGTACCAGCTGTTGAACAAATGTAGCTAATTTTCCTGTTGCTAGTAAAATATTGTTTTAGAAACAGATATGGTTGTATTTACTGAGACAACATGGACGTGCGGAAACGTTTTAATTATTAGCTAACGACTATTTGTATCAACAGGTTTTGGTTTCAGCTTTTAGAAAATAACAAAGGACTTCTGTCCATGAACGCGTAACTTCATAGACGTGTCATCATCTGGCTTTTTAATGTTCCCACTACAGGGACACAGCCTCCTCTCTAAGAGAGGGGAATGGGCCGTAATCCACCACGCAGGCCCTGTGCGGGTTGGTGGATGTCACATGTCTTCGAATTGTTGGTTCTACGACATGCTGGTTTCCTCACGATGTTTTCCTTCACCGTTTTGAGAGCAGTGGTGATGAAATAAATTATACAAAGTAATGCGCCTGGCTGGGTTTGAACCCACAACCTACAACAGTTAAGTCAGGGCCGTTACCACTCGGTCACCACTGCTCTCATAGACATCATAGGTCGTCATTATAAATTTGATATACTATACAAGCACATTTTTAGGATTCATACTAGGTCAGAGCTGTACAGGTTGCGAAAAGGTCAGAAGTTAAATTGCTTTGAGTACATCGACAATATTTCACATTATCTATAAGAGTATTTCATTCATTTTTTAACAGTCTAATAATATACTTAAAAAAAAATATAATAAAATCCCGAAGTTTCGATGCGGGTTGAATTTTCTTGGTTCGACATCCTACTTTCGCTATGGCTCAAGCTAACTTTTTTATGTGTCAAATCCTTGACTTGCTATAACTTAATAACAGGAAAAATACTCGTTTAATGTAAGGGGGAAATATTGCTAACATCGAAACAATAAGGTAAATGTTTGAAACCCATAAGTTACTACACAACATGTTGAGTTCTTTACAACTTTCAAGCTACCTAATAACGTATATGGAGTAGTGAAACTGCTAGAAAGCCACTGTCGGTGTGTATTGCCTTTTTTTGACAGAAATGAGCTGTCGACTTAATATTTTTAATTATCGCTTTTATTCTTACCACTTTTGGACATACAATTTTCCGTATTCTGCACTAGCATGGGAAAGTACGACTATTTATTGTATCAGGCAGGACTTTAAGCGACCCCCACGAGTCGCGCGTTAACTCTCGTTTATTTTATTTGTATTTAACTTTGTCCATTTGTATATAATATTTTTAAAGACTATTTGGGAGTTCTTTTTTACCGGTGATTCTCTATAGGGAAGGGCAATTGGAACTGTACACTGACTCGTAGGGACTCTGCAAAAGGGCCGAAGCCTACTGGGGCCCAGAGTCTCTTTCTGAAAGGAAGGATTGGCCCCTGTGCGAAGGGCAGAGAGGGAAAGGGGTGGGGTGTTTAGTCAGTAAGATTTTGACACCGTTTCCCGCTCCGCCCAAGAGCGGGATTTGTCATTGGATGATTTTTACCCACCATAAAAAAAAACTGTGCACTAGCTTCTTATGTTTTATAGTAGGTAGGTACCTAACCAACCTATGAAAACCTGTGTGAAATAAAATAAATTTTGACTTTAAGATTTGGCGAAATCAGACGTCGAAGCGTGATTGATTTAACAAAGATCCAAACATATAGATTTTCCACGTTTATTAAAATTAGTGAGATGACCCGGGCGGAGTTTCTTTGCTCTGTTATAAGTACCTTCATCAGTTTCTTATAGTACCACAAGAGAAAGAATCCTTTTTTCACTTCGGGCACGATGCCAAAGCCAAACAATTCCGAAGCGAAGACAGGGGAGCGTTCGGAACATGAAAAAATAAAACTGGCAACTTAGAACGAAGGAGTCCAGATAACTTTGAGACTCGGAGACAAATGTATCGCGAAGAAGGTTTCATTTAAAATGTTCTTGTGTATTCCTTTTTTAAATTGAGTGAACAGGAGTAAATACGATAAAAACGGTTCGGTGTTTTGGAAATTGTGAAATTTTGTACTGAGCTAATAAAATGTTAAGAAAAAGACTTGATAAACTTTAGACATTTTTGTAACTTAGATTTCTGTAATTGTTGGATATGTTCAATTGTTTAGAAAAATATGTAATCAAGATATGAGATTTTCAGATCTACCTAGAGTTCAATAATTCTTAGATAGTTAAAGACTATATCTACTAGTAACTTTACAAAAGAAAATAAAGAGAAGGATAGAACATACTATGAACTGGTACCGCACTCCACTCGAGTTTGCACGTCAAACAGATCCAGTCCACATTCTCTAAAAGGCCTAATTTACTATCTATACCACTATAAACACAAACCAAACAGCAAACAATGGAAAGGCAAACATTTAACTAATTTGATCACACAACAAAATCCGTGCATTTGAGCAGCGCCCAACTTGTTCAGTCGTGCTCGTCTATTTGCTGGCCGGGTTGTTACGTCCACAACACTGGGATACAATAAGTACTCACGAATAAGGATGATTTTTTTTTTAATTTGGGTGACCAGATAGGATTATCCTTCTCCTCTTTGCGTCGTTTATCCTCAATGCTGAGGATCGTAACCTCAACGAGAAACTTTTTGATGGACTATATTTCGCCATGTTGCACTATTTCGGCGATGTGACAGGTCGTGGTCTCCAGTGTGAACATGGAAGTAGGTTTTAGTCAGTAAAAGTTTGACACGCCTATTCACTCCGCTCTGGAGCACTAAAAGTCATTGGATGATTTTCTACCTAAAAAGATATGTCTGCTTCACGTGCTAATTAACGCACTTTACTTTTTATTGGCACTGGAGATGCCAAGCCACTCCACCAACTTTTATCGTAAATCGTTTACCGTTCAAGCAGTGCGGCTATCGAATGAGTTGACCGTGTCGGTAAGAAAGGCCCAAACGTTGACAACTTTTAAAAATATGGTCAAGGAACACTACCTCTCCTCTTGGACGTCATTAGGTACATATTTCTCTACTTTCATATATATGTATATATTTGTATATATATATACACGATGAGATCGGTGAACTGAACTCAAAGTATACGCGGTAAATTATACGCTAAACACTAGCGTCCTCCAAATTTCGGTCGGACGACGACGGAACTATATTATACACTAAAAGACATTGTAGTGATGGAATTACGTCCATACCAATTTTTTGCCCATGTATTCTAATGATCATAAGGGACCCTTGGGCTAAAAATGAGGGTCGGTCAATCTTGCGTCCGTACTCCGGACGCACAAAGTCAGTGGGACGCAGCATCATCGGTAAATAACGCCATGTAGGACGCAACATGTCCTTCGAGATGTAAATATATATATGTATATATATTTTTTTTGTATATGAGTTTCATTAGTTACGTATTGTATATATGTAAATAGTAAGCCACAAACTACCCGTGTATCTTTCTCCTATGTCAAATCCATCCAAAGGTTGTCTTTAAAAAATCTTTTAGCGATAAGACCGCCCATTGTAACACCGTAGTAATTTTAAGTGTTCTAATGTACCAGTTTGTGTTTATGGTGTACCTACAATAAGGTGTATATCTATCTATCTTTACGATATATGAGTCATAGTTAATGTGGGGCAGAGTTATAAAAAAAAATAAGCATTACGATCTCAGTCTTTTCTTAATACTTCAACAATCTAGATTTAACCTCTTGATCCCCAAGCGCACTCCGGCGTTCTTGCGTGATTTCGCGCCATTCGGTTGAACACCAAGCGAACGGCGTTCGCATAGTTGATAAATATATATTTTTATAGGGTAGAAGTAGAAGTAAATAAAAAGTTTGTCATAGACAAATAAATTTAAACATGGAAAATAAGCAAACCGCCGTTAATCCCCGTTAGGCCTTAACCTGTTAACCTCATCTTGCAGATTTTTTTTACTAGATGATATGATTGACACAACAAAGACCAAAATGTAAAACAAATCTGCCTTTAAAAAGTAAATGATTTAAAATCGAGTACTAGCACCTTTCGAATACCGTAATAAGAGACATAATGGAAAGACAATAAGTATGTGGATCTATGCGTTCGCTTAGGGCTGAAGAGTTTAATAATATATTTTTAGAAGTAACACTATTAAGCATGTTATCGTAAACCTTCGAACATAATGTTACCAGGTGTAAAAGGCTGTAGAAAAACATATTAGTGTCAGGAAGATTTATTATCTTGCACCCTTTCACAATTCTAAAAGTTTTTCTCACGTGTGTGCGGGTTGTTTCTATTTCGGAATACTGCAATATCATTGTGAGGATTTACGTTGCGTTACTTTTAGTTTATTTGTAGAGAAAAGGTGGTGTATTTGAAATGTTGCTGGTAATGTACAGTTTAGTTAATAGTATTTATTTTTTAAACTAGCTTTTACCCGTGGTTTCACTTACATCTGATACTTTACCGTACTCTACTTAAAAAAAAAACTCTACTCTACCCTACTACCCACTCTACTTGGCTTTTAAATTTAAATTTGATAAATTAGTCCAGGTGTAGTTGAGTTATGCGCTTAGCAACACATTTTGCCATTCATTTTTTTTTTATAAGATGTGAATAAGTTTTCATTTACACTACCACCAATAAAAAAAAAATAACATAAAGCCGAAAGGTTTATATGTGTAACGAAATCTATAATATCACATAAGAAGTTATTCTATTTATGATTTGAACATATAGAACTTCCCGAAAAATCATGTATTGGGCAGTAGCCCACCACACTCATCTGATCGGAGGGCCCTCCCTTTTCAACGGAGGTATGTGGATTTATTACTCTCACTTCCGCATACCTCTAAACATGTTTGTATAAATTTGTCACATGTTCACGTTCGAACAGCTGAACCGATTTCAATGAAACTTGGTACATGGGTAGGACAGTTTTCTACTATCACACGAGCGTTGTTAGGAGTAGCTCGAATAATAAAGTAAGTATTATAAATAGGTCAAGTTTGTGAGTTTGTCGGAAGCAATCTCTGGAACAAGTGAATCGATTTTGAAATTTCTATTATCATTATAGCTAGATCGTTTCTGAGGTAAACTGTTAGAAGTCCATCAAAGTGAACTCGAGTCAGCTAGTCATAAATATGGATCTACTCATCAATAAATGTTTCAGTTAAGTTAGAAAGCTATATGATTAGAGAGATACACAAGGACATGCCATGACATAAAAAGGACATTGGACATGGACAAATACAAAAGGACATTTAAATCCGTCCATGCAACCCAAACCCAAAGTTTTTGCTGCCTACAAACTTATAGGAAGTCTCTTTTACATACCATAATTGAGGATTGGACTAAGATGACAAAAATATATAGTCATATATTTTTGTCGTCTTAGTCCAATCCTCATTCAAAAAATAGGGTAAAATAAGCATACGTGCTCCTTGCAAAATTAAGACACGCATTTGAAATTACAAAAACTTTATAACGCAATGTAAGCCTGCATTGTAAAGCAATGAGTAGCTTGCCGTCCGGTCGTCTGATAACAGTCTGGACCAAGCCAAGTCGTCGACGGCGCGCTCTGTTTCCGTGCGCCTGGCGTAGCTATCAGGAATCAACAACCAACTGACGACAACCTTTGAATGGATTGAATGAAAGGAACAATATTTAGGGATGTCAGTGTACAAAATCATAAATAATATTAATGAGACATACCTAAAAATATAAATTAGATATTTATACAATACCAATTAACATACTAATGTAATATTGAGGAAGAAGTATAAAAAAAAAACATTTTAGTTCATATGCTTAAAGCCTACAACTAATATAATAATATGTTACAACAATATTTTTTCAATTTATAGTACACAAACGTCAAACGGCCTGGTAAACGGACACCCTTCGTCAGATGTCGGTGGCAACGCAATAAAATGTCGACAAGCCGGTTCGTGAAGTGTCTGTTATCATTCGGCCCTTTGTGAAGTAATCACAAAACTATTCGGTCCCTTCTTCGGTCGGAATCAACTTTGATAGCTTTATTTAAAACTTCGGATCTTCGGGATTTTTCGGCGGTTCTATTTTGGGTGATAAAACAGGAAAATTGACGTTTCCGAAACGTTTCTTAGTTGTTTGATTTGAGGGTTTGTTTGACTTCGACTTTTCGGGTTTAGGAAGTTTGGATTGACGAATTATTACGTCCCTTGTGATGTCTTATTGACAGAAATAACTTTTCATTCATTGGTAATCTTGTAGAGTTGTGAAAGGAATCGTGAATACAAACAATTTTATTTTTATCGAGTTCTGAAATTTGTAAGACGACGATCGTCATTTACTCAAACTTTGTGAAAGGGGTGCATTTTTATACAAATATCGGAAACTCCAAAGAGTCTGTATGATTGGATTTTTGAAAAACCAATATTTCTAATTACGAATCGAACGTGTTGATTATGAAAAAATGCGCATGCATTATCTGATAGTTTCGAAAAGGCAAGCAGTCTGCTTACCTTGTCTTAATAATATCAATAGTATCACACCATTAGTAACTCAAGAATGACTGGACGGACTTTAGTGATCTTTGCATTACAATAATATTGTGACGGGAGAGAACTCGCGTTTTTTTTCACACAAGTGCGGAAAATAGTCCATTGCACGTCTGTACACTGGGATGAGAGCGGGTTTCCGAGTAAGTGTATTGAAAAAGGTTATTTTTTAAGTTTGGGTGCAAGAAATAAGCTCTGAAAATGTTTAATCATTTTAATAAATTACAATACAAATATTAAATGTGAAATATCCACCCTATGTTATTGAAAACTTTACGGTCCGGATTAAACGAATAACCTCGTCGTAAATACCGCGTACATCGAAGGACTGGAACTATTTGCCTACTACGGTCTTCCCATCTGATTATAATTTAAGTTTATTTAAGACTACAGTGAATATGGTCGTGCGCCTCACCATTAACCATTGCATCAATACTTACCATTACTCATCGGGTGGGATCGCAATTAAACGTTAGATTACATCAGTTTTATAAAAAGAATTCTAAAAAAGTGTTGTCGAGTGTTTAATATAAAAAACAATACGATTTCGTGGAATAGTCCACAGGGGCGGAGTCGCGATAAAAAAGATTTAATTGCTTTATTGCAATAAACATACACGCAAAAGTTTATTAATTTATATGACAACGGAAACGAATGGTGCTTTGTAAACTTAACAAAAGTATTGAAATAGACATAGGGACGAAATAATTGACATTGCGTGACTGCTACGTCGTAGCACTCGTTGCTGACGGCACCGCTACGCGTGCTACGTCGTAGCCAGAGCGCTATGAACTTCTTTAACTCGTTTGTTCTGTTTGCCTATACAAATCGTACTTTATGATATACTAGCGACCCGCCCCAGCTTCACACGGGTACTGATTTTTAATATATTATTCAATTATTATACACATAAACCTTTCCCTTGAATCACTCTATCTATTTAAAAAAGCCCCATTAAAATCCGTTGCGTAGTTTTAAAGATTTAAGCATACATAGGGCATAAGCAACTTTGTTTTATACTATGTAATGACTAACTCTTGACTCGACGAACTTGATACTGCCTTACAATCAATGAATATAGTGTTACCTTTTAGCTCAACTGGATAGAAATCAATCTATTTGACAGTTTCTGTAATTTCTCTGTGTTTGTATTTATTTACTTTTTGCTTGAATATGGATAAATTTATACTTATTCTGTTTTTCGGGGTGGAGACGAATCTAATAGTTTATCGTACTGAGCGACCTCCACGAGGCGCAGGTCAACCCCCACGAGATCAGAAACAGACTAAAGCAGATTTTAATGCTATTTTTTCCTTATCTATTTTTTATTTTTTTTCTACTGTATGTATGAGCTATACGAAAAAAAGTTCTTTCTTTCTTTCACGAGTCGTAGGTGTATTAAAAAACGTCGTATGATACACTTGCCTACGGCTCGTGCTAATTCCGCCTCAGACGCAATGACAAATTTCTGCACTTGTATCAAAATGTACTATTTAACCTTAGCATAAACCGTACAGATTAGTATAGCCAAGCAATTTATTTTAGGACGTTAGTTGAATAATAATTGACTAAACAAAGTTAAAGGTTTAGTGCGGCTTAAGCTCTCTAACCCATCCATCAAAGACGGATGATCGAAAATTCAAACTGCCCCAATGAGCGACCGATTACTTTCGAACACAAACAGTTTGAGTGACCGCCAATCGGCGCCATGTTGATAATCTGACATTTATCCAGCAATGAATAAGGGTTAGTTCACACAGATATGCAACGCAGTGCAATATATAGCGATAAAGATGGTTGTTTTGTTATTTTAAAAATGTTATGTACTACAAAATTTATACTCAAAGCAGTTATATCAAACTAACGACCCGTACCCACTTTGTAGGGTGGAAAACATCGATATTGCAGTAAACATTATAAATCACTATCAAATAATATGCTATACCCCTGAGAATCAGTATTGATTTTTACTGGTGAATGAATTTTAAAAATCCTGTCATCATTTTTAGATATTTTTTGCTGCAAACAATCTCACCTCTCTATGAATAGGTAGGCAAGGAACTACCTTGATAATTGAATAGGTCTTTTTAAATTAATAATTTAGTAGTTCAGTCATACGAAATTAAATGAATAAAAAATTTACTAAACATTATTTTTAATTAATCTATATGGAAAACATCCTGTAAGAATGAAAAAAAATACGAAATATGCTCTGCGGTAATAAAATTTATTCAAATGCTCGCTCAGAATTGTGTAATATATCATGCAGCTAATAAAAGTCTATGAGTATATTGTATTGCTTTCGTAAATATATTAGTAAAACGTTATCTTTATGCTTTTTAGTAATACATTTACGAAAGCAGATGATGGATAAAAAGAGAGAGGTAAGGAGGTCAAAAAATAGGTGGAGTAATGCAGCTGATAACATAGAATGAAAAAAAAACAACATAAACGAATGCGCCTCACCGTTAATGACTGCATCACTGCTTACCATCAGGTGGGATCGCAGTCGAGCGATAGTTCATAGCAAAAAAAAAAATTAAATGCATTGCGCCGACTTTAAGTAACCATGCTATTAGAGAAGGAAGCTAATGATTGTATCGCTTTCCCAACAAAAACACGCAGCGTTGCGTCGCCTCTCTGTATGTACCGGCCCTTATGAGGCGGGACATATTGCGGCGTGACATCACTGACGTCAGATTGGCTGTCACGTCATGTTCTAACAGAGATTGGTGGGTCACGTTGTTTATATTAGCTCGCATTTTGTCGACATTTTGTAGGGTTAAAATGTAACGAATATTTAGTTTAATTTTTGTTGTGCTCTATACTGACTAAATTTGGTGTTTTTTGTGGTGAGGAATCATCAGATTATTTTCTGAGCTTTAGAGTGGAGGGAGATGGTGCGTCAGACTTTTGCTGCGTTCCAGTATGTCTGTCGAAATTCCTTATTTCGCTCTCGCTAGGCTAGTTTGACAAACGGCCTAGGCGTCCAATTGGATGGCTAATTTTACCAGATGGCTGCAACATATATATTTTGTTTAACCCGAGTTCGGTAATAAAGCTTTGACTATGATTTTGATTTGAACTGTCCTTAAAAATCACTCTATATATTTGTGAATACTGTATGAAAATGTGTTCGATTAGTTTTTGAGTTAACGGTAACATAAGAACAGACGGTTCGGGAAACTTTTTTTTTATTTAATGTAAGTATATTCCAAAAACACCTCGAAATATGTCTTTCTAAATATACAACAGCGTATTAGCCTAAACCCTAACACCCCCCCTCCCTCTACTGACGCCCCCGGCTAGTTTAAAAAATCTTTACTAATATAGAATTAAGTACTATCTACTAACATTTATTGTGGACCAAATGATGTCTTTTTACAAATAAATTATTATTATTTAATTATTTCTTCTTAGATTTTACTCGCATTTATAATGAATCTCAGTTATCTGATTAAATAATTTATACATTACATTATTATTATACGACCTTTAACTTTCCTCAAAAAAATAAACAGCCAGAGGTTACAAACCTAGTAAAAAGCGTCGCAAAAACGGGATTAACGGGTATTTGGTCATAAAGTACTGGTATTAAGTAGGAAGACAGTGAATTTATATTATAAGCCTCGCTTGTTGCTGTTTTACTTTGTAACTTGAAACTGCGGCGTCCACATTACCGGAATAAGTTAGCGCAATGCGTAAAATACTCGCGCCTTTAGGTTGAGGATCCATGTATTGGTACGGTAGATTAGTGGGGTTAGCGGGAGGATAATTCGGGGAGATTGAAACTTTTGGGATTTTATTGTTTGTGAAGTCATAAATATATTTTGGTCTGAAAATTAAATTATAAAAAATTGCAATTTTTTTTTTCATAGAGTATAGATACGGATTTAATGCATTAAGGCATTTTGTACTCGTCTGCCTATGGGTGATGTAGAGACAAGTTGTGATAGGTGCAATTTTAAGTAATTTTTCAATATATATATAGAAACCATAATTTTATAAATCAAGAACGGGCTCACCTATCCAAACCAAATGTTTAGGCTTTGTTCGGACTATTTAGTAGATGGTTTATGTGAAATTTGCACAAAGTTGGTGGAGCGGTTCTTCAATTATCACATTTTTCTGTTGCCTGTAGCGAAGCCGCGGGCAAAAACTAGTCATTAAATAACTCAAGAATGGGCTCACTTATCTAAACCAAATGTTTGGGCTTTGTTTGGACTATTTCGTAGATGGTTTATGTGAAGTTTCCAAAAAATTGGTCGAGTGGTTTTTATTGATCACATTTTTTGTTACCGGGAGCGAAGCCGCTGGCAAAAACTAATAATATATTTTACACAAAAATGTTATACAATATACTATATTTAAATTTACTCAAACAGGAAAAAAGGAAAGAAAAATAAGAGAATACACAAATCTAGTGAACATTTGGTGCAGACAAGTAATAAAAGAACAAATTAGCGCTGTGACGATACTGTTGCCAACTTCTTACGAATGTAGGTACTCTAGAACCTTCACTATTGTTTTCTTTTACAAAGGTATGCTTACCAATTTTGAAACTAAATTCCGTAGGAAACGTGCAGAAGGGTCGAAACTAACTGGGGCCAAGGGTTCGCATCTGAAAGGAAGGCTAAGGCCCTGGTATATATGGCTACGTGGGAATGGGGTAGATTGTTTAGTCAGTAAGAGTCTGACACTGTTTCCCCCTACGCCCAAGAGTGGGATTCATTATTGGATGATTTTTACTTACCATAAAAAAAAAACAGGTCAAGAGCGTGTCGGTTCCGAACTTTCACAAATTTCTCACAAAGTAACAGAACCCAGTAGCCCATGTATAAATTAGTAATCTAATTTCCCGAGAGATGGCGCTGTACACGGTGGATTTACCGATTTTAATCTTTTTGTATTTTTATTTGAAAGAAGACAAGTTCAGGTAAATAAGATACGAAAAAAAGTTAAAAAAATGCTTAAAAACTAATTTATTTAAATTATTTGATTTTGATTTCTCAACACCGGCTTCTGAAAGGAAGGTCCGACCCTGGTATGAAGGCTAAGATAGAGAGGGGTGGTTCGTTTGGTCAGTAAGAGTTTGACACTGTTTCCCGCTCCGCCCAAGGGTGGGATTCGTCATTAGATGATTTTTCCCACCATAAAAAAAAGAAGTGTCAAATAATGACAGCCCATACCAACAGCTTAACGTACTTCGAAAGCACGAACACAAAAATGAATAAAATACAAAAGGAAAAACTGTTTAGGTGAGTAATATTTGCTTTCAACAAACAAATGCCTTTCAGTGTGAGTCGGCCACAGTTTTATAAATAAAACTTGGGTCGTTTACATCCATTGTGACATTGTCAACCTTGAGCCCGGTAATTATTTTAATACGTATACTATTATAGCGGCGAAATGAATATAAATACGAGTTATTTTTTTCTAGACGTTTGGTGAAATTGTGTGTTTTGTTTCGAATGGTTTGGAAAGATAATTATATTATTTATTTATTTGTTTTGCAGCATACTACAGTGCGGCCGTCGGATGTAGGCGCGTCTGAGGTAAGGCTCTGCGAAATTTAGCGCTTAATAACTCGTAAAAAAATAAATGGTTAAAACAAATAAATGCAAATGCAATTTTCAGACACGCCAAGATTCGACGGCCGAACTGTATATATATTTATTCCACAACTGTCACACAACGTCGTCTAGTCCCAAACTAAGCAGAGCTTGTGTTATGAGTTAAGTGTGACCGTGCTCATCAAACAAATATTTGTTCTGGGTGGAAATCGAACCCACGACCTCTGGGATAGCAGTCAGGCTAACCACTAGACCAACAGGCCTGTCAAAATAGGATTGTGGCTTGAAAACAATAGTGTAAATGTGTGGTTGATTCAACAGATACCAAATATTTACACGATCGCGTTTGAATGAATTTTACTTGTATTTTGATTTCATTTTTAGCTTACTAATATTTAGCCAGCGACTGCGGTTACAAAAATGTTTTTATAAAAAAACTAGCGACCCGCCCCAGCTTGGTGCAATGGTGATATTAAACATATTATGGATGTATGAATGTATAAACCTTCCTGTTGAATCGCTCTATCTATTAAAGAAACAGCTTCCAAATCCGTTGCGAAATTTTAAAGATGTTTAAGCATATGAGCATGTATGCTCAAAAACAAAGTCGCTTTCCGCAAAAACAAAGTGACTTTGTTTTATTCTATGTACTGCAAGTGGGCAATTGCTTATCGGACTTTGCACATTGAGAGTTCTGTATACTACTTTATGTAAATACTTCAATCCCGAATCCCACCCAATTAGAGACTTGATTCGACTTGATTTCGACTACAAATTTACAGTTTTACAGATTTTTTCATATACTTGTGCTATCTCAACATTACTTGTTGCCGATTTCAGGATTCTAGGTTAACGTACAGTAGCATATGAATTTTGAGTATCTTAAAAATGTCGAAATTCATGATTTTTGCGAGATAAACGATCATAATATATTTTTTTGACGTTAACTTAGAAGTTGATTTATTCACAGCTACAAGGAACTGTAGGCCTAAGTATATTTCATAAATTTCAACTTAAAATGTACGAACTCGATAGACAAACAACAAAGGGATTCTATAAGGGTGCAAAAAAAACTTAAAATAAACTTTTTAAACCACTTTTTGAGCGAAGTTTTGAAAAACTAAATGTGATTTTGTATGTAAAAGGAATTCCCATTTTCATTTTTCTAAAGGTTGAATTTCCAAAATCCTTTTCTATGTTCACCTACGTCGAAAAAAGAAAACTGTGTGAAAAATTGAACGTTTGTAGTCCCTGTAGTTTTGTTTGTATGTTGTTGTGTTAGTTAGCTATTTTGTTCTTTTATATAAAGGTTTTACAGCTTATAAAGATAGAGCTTTATACAGATTTCTATTTATGTAGGATAATAAATGATATTATATAATATTATACACTCAAAGGTTTGCTGGCAGAAAACTCATTGTTACGTTCGGCTTTGTACATCAATTGTCTTTGTTGTGTTGTTTACTGTAAGTTTGTTTTTGTGTACAATAAAGAATTAAGAAAGGTGAAATGTATACGTATCTATTGTTTAATACTCTTCAAAAATCGAAATTAATGTGTTTCTAACATACTAAGCTTTATTATTCGATACCAGTTTCATAAAGTTTGTATTGTTTCCCTGACATTTATCTACACTAATATAATAAAGAGGTAAAGTTTGTTTTTTTGTTTGTAGGGGGTAATCTCTGGAACTACTGGTCCGATTGGAAAAAAATAAGCAACAGTATAAAGCTGCTTTACTCCTGAGTGACATAGGCTATATTTTATGCACGCGGGCGAAGCCGCTGGGAAAAGCTAGTTACCTATATATTTCTTTACTACTATAACGCAGGCTTAGACGCCGGTAGAAGCTAGTATTTCATATTTCATAATTTCTTATTAGAATATCTAACCAAAAACTGAATTTAAGAATAAAATACAATCCTTTTGTAATCGAATCCAAGTTGTATTATAAATTTGAATGTCTCTCTAAAACTATATCTGTCTAGTGAGCCTATTAACAAAGCTCATTCCTCATACGATCTCTTTCAATATCACCGTATCACACCCAAGCATTCCACAGCAATGCGCGTCCAAAATAACTACTAACATAATTACACTACCTTTACGAAGGTTTACAGCAAACAGCAATTTCCCTACACCAAAATGGAGTCCACGACATTTTTGTGCCACGTCATTTTAACCCTCAATAATCGTACCGTAGCCTATAAAAGCGGCCTTATCTAGCCGACATTGTGGCACTGCGGTATTTGAGCCTAATACCAGCTAGTATTAGTGAGAACCATGTTTTATCGGCTCGTTTGATCAACAGGTATATTGATCACGACGGGGTCACCACTTTGAAGGCATGCGGAATAGGGTAAAAGTCCCGCATACCAGCTTTGAAAAGGATCCGACCAGACAGGTTTTATGTCTGGTGTGATAGATGATTTTGTGCTGTTGTCAGAACTCACAGAAACGTTTATTTGAAATAGATCATTTACATGCACTTTTACATTTTTAATATGTCACTAAATATTGCACTCATATCTCCATAGAGAAGAACACACAAGACACACAAGAAACTCCATGAGCACTCATTTAAATCATATTATGAATAACATACATTTGACAACATGTTTCTTGTCGCTTTTATTTATGGGAGCAAAATATAAATGTATATAAAAAAAATTGAAGCTACTGGCCTTTTGCTTCACTTTATATTTGAAATCGCGCGTAGAACTTTAATTGCCTGATGCAGGATTTTGTAATTTATTTCTTATGTGACTCAATAGATGTCGCTACATGCTAAGTGATGAATAGATCTGCGGTCGCCGGGTTAGAGTTGGTTGACGTCGGTGGGAATATTAGGTGAGTGACAAGCAGGGTTAATACTTCCGAGAGTGTACGTAGTAGTTATCGTAGCCCAGAAATGCAAAGAACACGCTGAAAATACATGGCCCCACTTATTTATAACTCTATACCTATAACTAACCTTCCTTACGGAAAATTTTGCAAAGTACTCAAAAAGTGGCTCATCTCGCAAATTTTTATTCTCTGTCTGAATTTTTCAAAAAAGGCTCTTGTCAGTCTTATCATTACAGAAATGTTTTGTAGATTGTTTTGGTACAGTCTTGTTGTTGCATTTTTTTTTTGCCAAATTTTATCTGATTAAATCTTTTATGTTATTATATTATATTTTATAGTCTGTTATTTTAGTTAGTGGTTAGTTTATTAAATTTAATTTTGGTTAAGGAAATTCTAATTGTTATTTTTTATAGTTTTATTTCGGGTATGTAAGTGACGATAATGTCTTAAGATCGATGCCTCCCACGTAAGTTGTTGTAACCCCAAAAATGCAATTTTACAGGAGAGCGTTTTAAAGATACTTTTTGCGCTACAAGCCACATTTTTCAAAGAATCTTTTTGAAATTCGGTATGAGCGTATAGTTTTTAATATGTTATTGTTTACTACATGTCATTACTTTATAATTTTAACGGTTTCTTGAATTTTGTTGTTACAACTGTTTACCGCGACATGAGGTCCTCACAAAATGATGTAACTATCACTTACATTATTATACACGGGAGTTCAAGAGCCTATTTGGATCATATCTGATACTTACATGAATTTACGTCGATTACAAATAAAAAAAAGGTGTGGTATGTGTATCATTACTTGATATAATAAAATGAATACAATATTTTTTTAGCCTAATTTCATTTAGGACGATACCTTTTCGTTGATACGTTACCGAAATACAAAAAAAGCAGAATATTTTCAATCAAGTTTATCAAAATTTTATATTTTAGGGTTTAGAGTTTAGAATAAGAAACGATATTTTAAAGATTAGGAAAACACTAAGGATTAAAATTAAAAATTATTTTAAAAAATCTAAAATAAAAATTAAAGCTTTTTCTAAATTTAAATTATACTTTCAATTAATGACATCATCCTTTAACCAATTTTTTACTACAGTTTAAATAATCAAAACTCTAAAAAGTATCGTAACCAAAATGATTAAGAAAATTCTATTAACCAATAAGATTTAAAAATAGGAAAACCATCATCATGTTCCTATCTTAGTCCAATGTGATTTGGAGTCGGTGGAACAAGTTTATTCTTCTATTTTGTCGTATCACCCGTCTCACTATCACTTTGTAATATTTTCCTCTCTCTTTTTTTTCAAGTGACTATACTTGTAGCTGTAATATGCTTTATTCTTCTTCTTTTCGTAACCATATCCAAGATAAACGATAGGTAAATAAGTAATGTCTAATAACTTACACTGAATCTAGAAAAGCCCGCAAATATTAAGTTTTGCTCGTAATATAAGTACAATAGAGGGATTATTTCCCGACCCTAAAAAGCTGGTTTCGTGCACCTAACTGGTGTATTCATATCATCAGCATTTCGGCATTTTAAGGTATTGTTGTCATCACCTTACAGTCTGATAAAACATAATATTGAATCTTCAGAACAAACTGGTACCTTTTTTATTTTTACGATATTATGATCTTTCAGATCTTGTTTTCTCTGTGTACCCTTTAGGCAAAAGCTATACGTTATTACTATATACACTAAAAGTTTAAACCTCTGTCTTAATATAACATTAGTGAATTTAGTCAAACATAGTGTGACTCAACTTGCAAACAGTTGAAAAGACTTGAAATGGTAACAAACGATGGTTTTGACAGACCCAGACTTTTTCACAGGCTGTTAAATATCTCTTTGATCTGGGATTAATACTGCTGTTGGTATATCATATTTAACTAACACCTTATTAAGAACTTAATCACTTATAGAAATGGGAAAACTGTTTTTTATACACGTCTGAAGTTTGAAGTTTCAGTAACGGTAACAGACAATTTATTCTTATTTACTTATGTCTAACAATAGTATCAGCATAAATTCTAAGCTTGGATCTCCTATAACTAAATTAGCCATAGTTATACATCGTTTTCTCTGTCACCTTTTTAGTTAAATTCATTGAAATAGTGCTTACAGCAGACTCAATAGACCAGTTTTCCTTCTGGCTGTTTTTGATATTTTACTAGAAAGGTTTTTCTTTGACGATTGACCTTTTTGAAAAATCTCTAGTCTTTAAATGTGTATTTTTTTCATTACCTTTTTCAAACGATACTTTATTCAATCAAATCACTCATAGTAGACTTAGCTTGAAGAGTTCAACAGTGCAGAAACATGCAGGTGGTGACTAAGGTAAAAGTTACGAACAATGTTTTTTGATTTGGGAAACTAGCAATAAACACGAGCAAGAAGGAAAGTCCTGGTGCAATCTTTTTGTGCCTTTTGTGGCACCAAAAGATTGCACCAGGCCCATATTTCCTCGACACGACGATATTATATCATTATTAATGATATAATATAAACAAAAATGGCTATATTATAGCTAGCCTGTGCTGTCCTACTGCTGGGCAAAGGCCTCCCTCCATTCTTTCCAGTTATCTTAGTTACTCGCTTTATCGTACCAAGTATCAAGGAAGGCATCCAGGTCGTGTCAAGAAAATGTAGGCCTGGAACACAAAAGGCACCAAAAGATTGCATTATATCATTAATAATGATATAATATAAACAAAAATGGCTATAACAGTCGTAATCCAAATGGTTATTATACTACACAGCTATGAAATACGAGTAAGTGAGAAGTTTCAAGGTCCAAAGTTCCAAATATGCCATCATCTGTTAATTTAGTCATTTAAAGCTTCTCAGATTCATTGAAAATGGTTACCTAGAATGACTCTGACTTCAGTGATATTCATAAAACACTCCCTGAAAAATACATACAACGTACTTATTTCAAACGAATAGCGACGTAAATCGTTGTATGTGATGTTACAACTTACTTTTACATATCTAGCATCGAAGTAAAATGTTTTACGTATCACTTAACATAAAATAATGTTTAAATTAGCGACGTAAATTGTTGTTTGGGATCAATACCATATTTTAAATGGTTATCATGTTAGTTAAAGATAAGACTAAGCGGAATATTAATTACTAGAATATTAAATTAACGACGTAAAAATTGCGTGAGAGGTTCAACTGGCACCGAATTCCAGCGTAATCTGTGATATGTGTTACATACAACGGACGCACGTGCGCTTTTCCCCGTTGTAAACCATTGCAAGTAATAAATACTACAGTCTACGCCGGAATCGTTCGAAATATACAACATTATACGTTTCAAAAGTACCTTAAATAATAAGTTTTTTGGACTTTTTGTTTTTTTGTAGGATAGTTTACATAAAATTAGACACTTTTACATAAAAAACCCAAAATCGCCATTTTGTGGGTTACAACAACTTACGTGGGAGGCATCGAGATATAATATTGAATTGTCCTAAGTTCAGAAGGTTTTCATATATTTTTCGTACCATGAAATGATAATTTTCGTTTTGTCGAGTTTTGCTTTCTAAGCATCTCATATTTTAATATTTGTATGCCAGGTAATGGCGAAATGTGTCTTTGCGCTTATAACATAAATGTTACCATCTTCTGTACCACATTTTATACAAATAAATGCTTTGACTTTGACTTTGGAGGCTCACTCTGTGTTTCCCATTTCCAGTTTGTCCCGCAAACATAATCTCATGTTCAAAATTTATTTATTTATTTTCGGCATCCGCGTTTAGGTCAAAGTTCATGAAGTGTCAATAGCAAAATGTCAACTTTAACGGTCGCTTAGATTCGACGCAAATTGTCTGTGTTACATAGATATATCGAGTGCTTCTATAAGGGTTCTATTTCTTCATGCTGACGTAAGAAAACACAAAAAAAAAATTTGATTGGACTTTGATTTTACGTTAAAGCAAACACGTAATAAACTTTGCACCAGCTAATTGCCTCTTCAACAGTCATCAGTACAGCTTTGACAAACACTTTTTTGTACCTTCATAATCATCACATTTTCATCACAGTCACTCATCATCATCATAAAGACGTCTTCTACTGGACATAGGCCTCTCCCAAGTTATCGCTACAAGGACTGGTCTAGTGCATCTTGCAACCTTTGGATACCCGAAGTCCTTATCAGGACATCGGCCCACTTTATAGAAGGCCTTCCAATGCTACGCCTTTCGGTACGCGGTCGCTACTCCAGAACGTTTCAGCTCTAACAACCTACGGATTGAAATCGTTTGTAATTTTCACGAAATTGTATTCTTCGCATTCTACAAACTAGTCTTTAAGGGCCTTATCATACTAGCGGATTGCGAACGTCCTCAAAGCGGAGCGGGCGCGCAACGAATTCGTTGCGAACACACAACGGCTGCGCAGCGAAAACGTCGCGGACGCGTGGCAAATGCATTACATTTTCGTGGCGGGTTTGTAGCAAATTATCGCCGGACAATACACTCAGTAACAAAATGGATTCCGACGAGGCAACACTGCTGTTGGCTTTATTGCTTCGAAGACGCCGGAGACGAAAACGAAAGCATTGACGAATTTAAATCTCGTTGCGCGTCCGCGACGTCTTCGCTGCGCAGCCGCTGTGTGTTCGCGACGCATTCGTTGCGCGCCCGCTCCGCTTTGAAGACGCTCGCAATCCGCTAGTATGATAAGGCCCTTAGGTAGGAAATATAGTTTTAGAAGTTTTTAGCGATATTGGCTTGATTGTTTGCAAAAATGTTTCCACCTCAGTTTTTCCGATTTTAAATATTTTGTTGCTTTTTAACTCATTAGAGTATTTTTTTTATTATATTAAAACAATGGATTATATGCCTAGACAAATAACACCTAAATGCCAACTTTTTTTTAAATACCTTGTCTTTACCAGTTTTTGGCCGCTTCAATGTCACTGATGCTGTTATTAGGTCTTTACGTGAGCAGATCATAGGGCATGTAATGCAGGATGGAAGGTGGGACGTGGTCTGCGGAGAGACACCGCACAAACACTAAAAAATCTGAACCCTCTGAGAACCCTCATCTGTGCAGATTGTTCAAAGTTTTCCAGGTTGGTCATGGCAGTTCGTGTCCAGGAGAGAGGCTCTCTGATAGCTCGATAAAAAACTCTTGAGCCCGAGCAAAGGCGTTCGCATACGTATTTTCTTTCTATAATGCCTCTAATTACGGTACTCGAAAGGTTAAACTTCTTCTTACATTAAATTATTATTACTTTACTATTCATACGAATGTACTTTCCACTCCATCAACCATCTCTTTTGTTTGTCGTTCTCAAATATCATTGATTTATCTCTTATAAACAGGCGTTAAATTAATAATGTCACGATGGAAATTAAGCGGGTTTTGTCAAATTTATTAACTTAGGAATTTGTTTGTAATTAGAGATGTGTAATTAATTGGTTTTTGAATGGTGATTAAGAACAGAAATGGCAGTTAAGATTGGAGTTTGACTTAAATTTCAACAACTTATTTTAATCACACTTAATAGGTTTCATAAATTATAAATAAAGGAGTACGTGTGATCGTGGAATTAAGATAATGATTATAAACACAATACAATAAAAAATTGTAATAATTAAGACCCAAAGCAAATCAAACGATCGGCAGAGGACGAACGGCAACATTGACTTTCTTTTATATGTTAATAAATAACACATAGTTCCTACAAAGTTCAGTTCGTCTTAAGGGTCCTATGAAATAAGAAATACTTACTTACGTTGGGGCTCACTTGTTATTTGCGTAGGGAAAATAATATTTGGGAATTGTGGCATACTATCTAAGTAAAATCCCTAAGGACAGTGTAAAAGTTATTTGCGAAACAAGGAAATATCGTAGTACGAAATGACTATGCAAATAACTAGAGTAATGTAAGTATTCATGCTTTGACAATATTTCTTTTATTTTGTGATGAACATGCTCCTGAATTTGATCTTGCTGATGGAAATTAATGCGTGACGTATTTGATGGGACACCCAGAAAATGCTTGCTCATTTATTTGTTTATTACATAGGTATATTAGTTTACATCGTTACTACATATTCTAAAATAATTCTATGGTGCGTTTCGCTTGGGCGAAACACCTCCACCGGTAAAGCAGCTCACGCAGTAAAGCTCACAATTGGATTTAATACTCTGTAAAAGTCCTACACAAGGAGTGTGTCATCGGATACCTAGAGTGGAATACCAAACAAAATTTTAGCAACTCCGGAATCTCAGAAGAACCCTATACTTATCACCAATCTCTATTAGTCTTAATACACAATCAGACTAACTATAGAATATTCACCGCTATCATACAAGGTGTCTTCAGCGTCATATCTTTTTAGTCTGCTCACGTGGCGACACTTGTAGAGGACGCATCCTGCATAGCTGATCACCCATAGACCTTGGAACTGGCGTACTGGCAGTCACCAGAGACGCCATTAAAAATGTTATCCTTGTTTTTGAGGTTAAAAATCAAATAATTTCTTCCTATCAAGGTGGAAAGGTCATGTCAAAGATTTACTGACTAAAACTTGAACTATGTTTTTTCTTTGCCTTGAATTCCAGACAGTGAATATTGCCCGTCATCCGCAAGCCCACGCCTACTATGGCTGGTAATATAATCAGAGTCGGTGTCCCAGCAGCTGAGGCTGAGGATGTCTGTTTCCTCGCGCATTCTGACTCCTTTGCTAGCATTAGGCTTTTCACCAGAAATGTGTGAGGCTGTATAGCGAGGGATGTGTTTGTAAAGAACCAACTGCTGACCGAGGCGATCACATCGAAGCGATTACATCAGATCCCTCGCTACGTATCCTCGCACATCTCACATGGAAACGCAGCCTTACTGCTTCGCACAAGGAGATGTCCGCTATCCATTACTCCTCTGAGAAGTTCTAAGTATAAAGCTAGACTTAAAGGCTGTACTTATAGACGTGTACAAACTGATAGAATTAAATTGATTTTAAGCTAATAGATTAAGTTCGATTAAGTAAAATGTCCAATTACCGCTGACACCATTTTCTCAACTTAATAATGCTACTATACATTAATAATAAAATAAACTAAATCATGTTAATATCAGCGCCATCTAGTGAGAAAATCACGCTCGGACTTGTTACTCTTTCATATTGCTATCTCGCTCGATTTGTGTGGAATGTGCAACGTGTCTAGCATTGGGCACTTAGCCGTTTCTAAGCTCTGTATACCCAACACCTTTAGTTCCCTAGTTGAGGTAGCTCGGCTAAATTGAGTGTCAGCAACTTTGTTTTCACTTATAGTTCGAATTACACGTGAGGAATTAGATTAGATGGTCGTCTGTTTCTTGGTGGGTTACGATGAAGTTGAGATGGTTTGTAAGATGTTGCTGTTGTTCTGTGAAATGTGCTAAACCCATAAAAATGTGTTTTCTAGGAAATATCAACTCTAGCAACTCAACTATAGGAGCTCCAGCAGGGAATTCCGGAACGGTGGGTCGTTTAGACAGTAGAAATCTGATACTGTCTCTTGTTCAGTCCAAGGGCCGGATTCGTCATCAGATGTTTTTTTTCTACCATAAATAAGCACTTAAGTGATTTTATTATTGTAGACAAGCTTGCAAGTGACCACAATCTCACCTGACAGTAAGCGATGATGTGATCGATTATGGAGTATCCTTGACTGGAAATAATCTGTTAACTCTTGATTTAAAGACACCTAGGATTTACAAAGCGCCTTCAAATTAGTCACTGCTGTCGCATGACATTTATTTATGTAAAAAAACGTTCGTATCTTTTTTCTCCTTAACTTATGAGTTCGGTTTTTTCACAGATTTAAGGGCCGCAAAACTTAATATATGGTTTAAATTTCAAATCGATACCTCCACGCGTTCCCACAGACAGATATGTTTACAGACAGACAGACGAACAACAAATTGATCCTATAAAGAATCCGGTATTTCCCTTTAAGGTACAAAACCCTAAAAATGAATTTTCACTTACAACTAAACCTACTTTACATTACTCACCCCCATTCCCCCTTAAGGTGTAGATTCATTGAAATGCTAACATTGCCACCTCGAGTCTGTATAAAGTGCATCCGCTTAACATTCGCAGCCCATCGCGACTACCACCGGTTTGTCACCGGATATCCGGTTTTCGTCCAACCTCCATGAATATTTGACAACTTAAATTGGTTCGTTTTTAGTACGGATGTCAGGGTTTCCTCGAGAGAATTTCAAGAAGGTATTTGTAAGAAGTTTAAATCAACAAGTTTAATTACGATTCTAACACAATTTCCACGAATTTTGTTATAAATTTAACTCGGAAATACTGTTTGAAAATCGGCTTGATTTTTTTTATAGAGGGTAAAAGATATCCAATGACGATTCCCGTCTTTGGGCGGAGTGGGAAACAGTGTCAGATTCTTACTGACTAAACAGCCTAAACCGTTCCTACGTTGCCATACCTATATACTAGGGCCAGAGCCTTCCTTTTAGACACGAACCCTAGGCCCCAGTTGGCTTTGACTTTGCAGGGTTGTTTTTTTTTATTATTGCTATGCTCGCGTTTAACAAATATCTCACCTGCCTTGTTGTCAGCATTGAACGCTTAGAACCTTCACGTCACGCCTTCAATTCCTTGGTTCTGACCACGTAAATAAGCTTTGAGATGACGTCAGAACAAAGGTTTTGGGGGCGTGGCCAACTCAAAGCGTTCGACGTTAACGAAACGATCGTAATTTTGCTCTAGGGGCTGTTTGAACTTACATAATATATATTCAAAAATACCATGCTTCAATTACACGAATCTACACTAATATAATAAAGAGGTAAAGTTTGTTTTTTTGTTTTTAGGAGGTAATTTCTGGAACTACTGGAAAAAATTTAGCAACAATAGAAAGCTGCTTTACTCCTGAGTGACATAGGCTATACTTTATGTACGCGCGCGAAGCAGCTGACAAAAGCTAGTAAGTAAATAAAGTAAAGATAGTACATTAATCAACGAACATTACATACGACAAAGACGACTAATCACTTCACAAAAGACCAGCCATTATAAAACCGGAGCCACACTCTTCAACATAAACAATATAGCTCCGATAAACCACTCCATGTTATTAAACATTAATGCGCCAACAGCAACCACTTGCTACTATGCACTAGTAATAAATTACAACGGCGACCGTACATTATACTGCTTGTAGTTCGTAGACAGGACATGTGCTTTCTGCTAGATAAGTGACTATGCGGAGGCCATTTAGCGGAGGCGACGGTTAACAGAGGTTAAGTGAAGAGGAGGGATTAAACGCTTGTTACTAAAAAAGTTATACGTATAAATATCAAAATAAAAAAAATAAACTACTTTTTTCTAAAACTCGAATTAATATACGTATTTACGAAATTAATTGCTTTGAGCAACGACAGCTGAATAAGTCCAATGACCTGAAGTACTAATTACAGGTCATTGGACTCGCTCACATGATGTTCGCTCGCAACGACCACCATCTGCGGTGTACGAGGATGGATAGGGTGGAAGAGTGAGGTTAAGGAAAATATAGATTGATTTTCTAGTGATATGAAAAGAAAAAGAGTTGTGTTTATGGTGTAGGTACCTACAATAAAGAGAATATCTATCTATCTATCTTTAGTGATAACGTAACCCATGACGGGACTTCACGCGACAAAATGGAAAAGAATATGTTGCCCTGACCCCAAGTAATTTGGAACAGGGGCAGGAAAACTTATGACTGTTAACAGAAGAATGATGCATGATATTAATGGTCTGAATGTTCGTTTCATCCATGAACAGATGGAATGAAAGAACGGTTGGGCAATGAACTGTTTAGTCGAAGGCACGATTACCCAAAATATCGTTCAATCTATAAGAACTTGTGTGGGTAACAGTAGTGTACAGAGTTTTCGGTCAAATGAACTTCGGTCAATCGTGACGCACTCCGTTAGAATGTACCGCATTTCCGCAGACGGATGCGAATTTCCGTCACAACCTTACTTAAGTTCCTACTACCTATAAATGCTGTTACAATCTCGCATCATAATTAGATCCTTTATAACGTTTGTCAACGCAAGTAAGAGAGTAACATAATTTATTGGTCAAATGTACTTTGGGTAATCGTGACGCACACTATAAGTAAGTTCCGCATTTCCGCAGGCAGAAGCGAAGTTCCGTAATAACCTTACTTAGGTAGGTACTATACATATTTATAATATATGTGGTACAGTCTCGTGCACTAACGAAATCCTGTATAACGTTAACATAAACGCAAGTAAATCAAAAAAATGTCGTCTGTCGTCTTGCCAGTGAAACGAACTTCAAGCAATAGTGAAACACAACATAAGTAAGTTCCGCATCTCCGCAAGCGGAGGCGAAATTCCGTAACAACCCTATTTACTGCATACTCGTATGCTTGTACAATCGCGTACACTAACGAGATCATTTATAACCTTGACGTAAACGCAAGTAAGCGAGTAAAATGATTGATTCAGCCGTCTCAGATGCAAACTGATTTTGTTGGTGATGGTACTCGTGCAGAGTTTGCGCGTAATGTTGGTAGTAGTTTAGAAGGGTGTCGCTTTAAAGCGCTTTTTGGGGTGGTTATAAGTTTGGTAAAGTAAACGGATGTGGGGCTTGGGTAAACGTGTAGGATAAAGTGCTTTCCTGTAGTTGGTAATGTTTTTATGAATATGTGTGTATCTGCTTTTAACAGTATTTTTTTTTTAATTTTCAATGTTTAGTAAATACACGTACAGCATTTTTTTTCTTTGGTTTTTGTCCGGGTTCGTGTTTAAAACTAGATTTAGGTAGTATCAAGTTTAGAAAGTTTTTTTTCTAATCTAATTTTTTTTTACAATATTTGGCAGCAAAGGCTTTACTTGGCAAGCTTCACTGAATTAGACCATACTTCAATAAAATGGTATAATATTATAATGGTAAACAAATGAACTATTTATACGAAAACATGACTTAGGGTCAATTCCACCTAAAAACTTATCGTGATTATATATAACGAAACATGAATTGTGTTTTGTTTTGAACGCAAAATGAAGCTATAATCTAGATTAGACGCTTTTGTTTTAAATAATCGCGATTAATTTTATTGTTAGGCTCTTAGTATCTAAGCCTAAAACATAAAACAAAAAAAAAATTTGAAATCCCGATCATTATTCCCCAACAGAATCAAAACTCGATCTATTCGAACGACAAGCCACTGTTTTAATCCAATATCGAAGTCCCAGTAATTGCCACCCGGATAATTCGGATTAACCGGTTCAGACGTCAAATTCGATCAACAAGTGCTTGACAGAACATGATAGCCGGATATTGGGAGCCACCTACGTGGAGCTTTTATTAAAATACCGGTAATTGGACCAGGGTTAACCATATTGCCTCTCTCGTTAAGTGAGCAAAGTAATCGCTTGTTTTGGCATTATTCTATGTTTGTATTTGGTAATTTTAAGCCCCATTGACATTTTAACGGATTATTTTTGGATTCGTGAATGAAATATTATACTCGTAAGAGAGAGTGAGCTGGATGTACCAGTCGATTTAGAGGCAACGGAAGGCAAAGCGTAAATTGTGGAGTGGTGGCTGGCAATCGATGGGTCGATCTCAAAGGTTAAGCAACTCTTGTCTATATAATAATATTACTGTGATTATTTATTTATTTATTTATAAAAACTTTATGCACATAATAAGTACAAAGGCGGACTTAATGCCATAGGCATTTTCTACCAGTCGACCTTAGGGTGGTGCAGAAACAAACACGGTAGGTGCAACTTAAAGATAATTAAAAAAACAAAGAAAGAAACAAATAATACAATAATAAATACATACTTAAATACATACATATAAATAAGTAATTTAATCGTGAAAAGAAATATAAATCCAACCAATCAGTGTTGTAGTGATTCTGGCAACTTCTTGCGAATGTACTCACGTGTTTTCACTTTAAAAGAAAATCGGCTAGTCGCCATCCTGACATTCAAAGGGAGCGCATTCCAGAGAGATATCGCCTGGACAAAAAAGGAGGAATGGATAAGCCCAGAGCGGTGTGAGGGACAACGTAGAAGACGATTATTTGTAGATCGGAGATTTTTGTTGTGCCCTGAGCTTAGAAATTTAATTTCAGACATCAGATAAAGAGGGGAAGAAGGCTTTTCTAGAAAAGAGAATAGAGTAGTCAAGGCCCTAAGCGCTCTGCGCTGACGAATGGGTAACCACTTTAAAAGCAAACGATGCTTAGATATATGATCATACTTGCGTAGGTTGAAGACAAATCGAATGCAGTTATTCCCTATTTCAACTTAATCCCAGTAGTTTACAAAGAAAACAAATTTTATTTGAAATAAACCTAATAATTTAGAACGGACAGTAAGTTAGACAATATACGGCCTCACTAACAATCCCATGAGATCACATAGAGTGTGCTCTGAACAGGCTAGAACACATTTTATAAAGGTAAGGTTAGATAGGTTACTATGGATATCTTGCGGTAAAAAAAAAAGATTCTTGGTTCTTTTTGATGGTGATAAATACAACAATCTTTTGACATTTTTGTTCAAGTTTTCAAGCGTTAAAATTTGCAGAGAACTTCAGACTCGCCAGGATCCGATAACAAAGTCAAAGTCAAAGTCAAAAGTCAAACTCATTTATTTCAAATAGACCATTTACAGGCACTTTTGAAATGTCAAAATTGAAGCTAGTTTGCACGTTCCAAGGCGTAGACTCCTATGGAGAAGAACGTGCAAGAAACTCCATGGGCACTCTTTTAAATCAAAATTTAAAATTTATATTTACATATTACTTGGTTACAAAATGTTGATTCTACGATTGATAACCGTACTGTAACTAGGGTGCTTTACTCATGTTAGGGCGCTGACGCAGTGTTTTGTTTTTCTGTAGAATGCACAGTGACTGGCGACCATTTGTTTAATACAGCCTGTTCCTTACTGCCTTCCCCCAACCACGGTGACGCCTTAACCCGAGGTTCGAACCCCACAGGGGGTAGCATGTAGTCGCTAAGTTTTAAGTTAGTAAATGTGAGAATATTATTTTGTGTACTATGATTATACAGATTATAAATGTTCTATTGTTATGTTGCAGTATATCTCAGAACCTTGAGGTCCTGGACCTTTGGTCCTAGACCTTCGTAGGGAAAGGCGTACGAGGAGCCGAAACCAATTTGCAGAGGCCCTTTGTATACTTATAATGGAACGTAATGCCAACTGACGATTATCCCTGTACTCAGAATGCTAGTGCATCTAAAAACAACCTCCTAGTTGGTGGAAGCTATTGTGAATTATGAAAGCACAGTACTGTCTCTCGCACTCTTTTTGCACTCAACACTCTTTTGGACACGCATCCTGACTGTGATGTGTTCGTGGACGAATGGAAGACAATCATGTCAATATGCCTGAAGTTCTGTGAGATGAGTGTGTGAGTTTAATATATCTATTAATATTAATATATTTAACTAATGTAATTGGCAGATAGCTGTTTATGTTAAAGTAAAAAATAAATAAATGAAAACAAATACAATAGGGCTATAAATGAACTATGGTTATTATGTTAAAACTATGGCCCCTTACATCGGTAAACAGTTATTATTGTATCATATACACACGTCCACAAAAATCTTATACTAGCAAAATATAACAGCAAAATACTCACTCAGCCTCTTCAATAGTCTCCGACATGGCAAGGAAGACACAGTTGAGCAGGATAGTGGCCATGACGAAGTAGTCGAAGTACTGGTTGGTGGAGAGGTAGACGCAGGCCCGGCGGACGGGAGACCAGGGGGAATACCAGAACAGGGAGCGCGTGGCTGTGAAGCGGTGGATGTAGTTCTTGCGGAAACGTTTGGAGACCACGCAGAAAGTCTGGAACAAAAAGAAGTAAATTAGCTAAGGAATAGGTAGGAAAAGCATGTAGATGTATTCGGAATACTTTAATTGTTGTGAAATTTCCTGCTGGAGGTTCTATTAAGGTTCCAAAACTCAAAATTCTAAGTTAATAGAAAAAAATATATATTAACACAACAATTGTTTAAACAGGCACTTCAAGTTTATAAATGTAGTCACAAAATAGCCGCACTCAGAAACGCCACTCTGAAGCAGCGCCTTGGAGAACCGGCACAAGTTACATAAAGGACAACACACTTATTTTCACCAAAAAAAATATCTAACCGCAAGATATGGCTGTTTATGTAGCAAAAAAAAAAAACGTTTTCGAAGGTCTCAAGGAACCAAAATTCATAGGGTGCTTCTAGGGCATGCAAAACTGGAAAGTCATCAAAACCGGTTTTGAACATCGTTTTTTTGGAACCAAAACCGAAAACCGGAGCTAGGTCCGGTTTTGGCAAAAAAATCGAATGTAGTATAAGTTAAAAAGAAACATAATTTTTTTTTAAATACCCACTAAGTCTACAAATAAAACAAATTGTATGATACATTTCTTTTTGGAACAGACTTAAGTGGTGTCAAAATCATCAGGGACAGATTAAGATGGACATTTTGGCATCGCATAGGGCATCTAAAAATTTTTCCCAGTTCTGGAAGTTACCTAGTAAGCAGAAGGTTGGGCCGGGCCGCCCTGTGACCGTAGGGGAATGTGGTTCGCCGGAGGATATTGCCAATATAGAGAACGTTTTATGGTATCAGCACTACTAGGGCCAGCTAAGGGGCGATGATGAGATCAGTTGTGATTATATAGTATGTGAGCCAATACGTTTTTCGGCCAAGGCGGTAAGGAGGCAAATTATGAGTAAGAAGGGGGGAAAGTCATGACAGTTTCAGCATCGAGCACCTCAAATTTGCTGGGGTCGCTTTGTGTGAGTCACTCGTACTTGCTATCTGAGATGTTGAGGACGGTGGTGGTACCAATCGTCAAGAATAAGACTGGGGATATATCGGAACAGGCGAACTACAGACCAATTTCCTTGGCTTCTGTTATTGCTAAGGTGTTGGACGGTCTGCTTGATAGACAGCTGGACAATTGGGTCACGTTACATGACGCGCAGTTTGGGTTTCGGCTTGGACTTTCCACAGAGTGTGCTATTTCATGTTTATATTGCACTAAAAAGAAATCAATAATCAACTATGTATACTAATTTAAATAAAGCATAAATCACTTGTTTTCAAGAGATCGCTGTTCTTGATAATGTGATCTTAAGAATATAAGTGCATTCAACATTCGATCAGACAGCGAACTTCTTATTTTGTTACAGAAACACCCAGCACTCAACAATGTTGATAAAAATCAAAATGTTAATTGTTACTCAATAATGGGAAAACCGGAGTTGAGCTCGGTTTTGGCTTTAAAAACCGGTTTTCAAAAATCGAGAAATTTTGGCCGATTTCCGGTTTTGCACAAAACCGGAAAACCGGTTTTGCATGCCCTAGGTGCTTCTCGTTGAACCCAAATCTAGAACGGCATAAAGCAAGGTCTTGTAGCACAAATATAATTATATGAATAGGTCTGAGAACAGTAAATTTATTATAAAACTCTTCAAGACTCTTCTCAAGAGTTCAAAACCCTTTATTTCGGAAACGCGTTAAGGCATGGAGTTGAAATTCAAACCATACTTTCAGGTCTCCGGAGGCCTGAGTCTCTTCGCTAGGAGAGGAAATCTACCTATTCGGCACTAAAGAAATTCTACGCATTGTAACGACCTATCCATAAACCTTAAATGGTTACCAATTTCAAATACAAGCAAGAAACATCTCAACCAATATCTCAATGCAATTTAGGCTCAAGCAATATCGCTGGCTAATTATCTCCATCAGCTAAACAAAAGCCTGCACAAGCAACAATTATGAGGCTTGCTTTGCGTGGCTAATTGGTGAGCCATCTGCTACCTACCGTCAGCCACTTGGTCGTTAGCCATTAGCCACGTAGATCGGAGAGGCCGGAGATCTGCCACAGTTTTAATTGCCAGCGCGAATTAATAACGCGTTCGAAATAATTGTTTCGCTCTGTTTACCTGAAAATTACCTGAAGGTAATCAGCTGCAGTGTGCTGAAAAGTGTGGTTTTAAATGGCGGGGGTGGCTGCTATATTGCTACACGGTTTAATTATTATCACAGCAAAAATTTGCAGCATATTTATTTAACACGTCAAATGTTGTTAGGTATAATGTAATGTTGTTACTTGAAGTCAGATTTACTAAAATGGCACACAAACTCCATTTTATTTTGATTTTGCTCTAAACTAATAAATATTCTATTCTGATCTGTTTTTGACAGTAGATTCTAATGAAATAAACTATACTTTAGTGCGAACCCACCTAATCGTAAACAGTGATGCAATCATTGATGGTGAAGCGCACTAGTTTATTAATAAATTAATTTACTCTCAACTTTAAAGACACCTAAATCACAACTGGACAGGAAAACCTCAGAAACATAGACAAATAACTCCGTACGCAAAAAGTAAAACCAATAAACATTTAACCGAATAAACACGCTGTAAAAAAAATTGGCTGAAAAACAAACAAAACCAGCAAATAGTGCGACGTAACCAACTACCCGTATCACTCCACGCTTGTCACTGATTGAATGTACAGATTTATACTAAGCTCTCAGGTCTGCACCAATCAAATGTCATCATCATCATCATCATCAGCCTTTTTAATGTTCCCACTGCAGGGACACAGGCCTCCTCTCTAAGAGATGGAATGGGCCGTAATCCACCACGCGGGCCCAGTGCGGGTTGGTGGATGTCACATGTCTTCGAATTTTTGGTTCTACGACATGCCAGTTTCCTCACGATGTTTTCCTTCACCGTTTTGACAGCAGTGGTGATGAAATAAATTACACAAAGTAATGCGCCTGGCTGGGTTTGAACCCGCGACCTACTACACGCAAGTCGGGGCCCTTACCACTCGGCCATCTCACTGCTCTCAATCAAATGTGGTACTCACAAATTGATTGGCTGTGATTGGCTGATCAGATCGAACGGTATCCGAAACAAAGCTTTTGACGGTTAAATTCAAATTAGTGGAACGGCTTGCTTCTTGCAACGGACTGGCGATTTGTAAAGCCGTATTTGGAAGTGGGTCATACTTTGTGGCAGATTTGTGTTGATATTTTGGTGCACATGAGAGAAATACTCGTTGTACGAGAATCATGTAAAGTATACCTTATGTACTTATGAGTATAGGTAGTCTTCTAAATACTCGTAGGTATGTGACCTCAGTTGTGCTGTTTTTTTTTATTGATATTTAACAAAAATAAAACTTAATGACACCCATATTATGCGTATTCATTATGTGTATTTTTTAAAACATTTTATTTATTGTTTTTTTTTCTCTAGTGTACCTATTGAAAAATTTTGTTTGATGCGACTTTCGATTGCAAGTCTATTTGTATTATATTGTAAGTAGCTAAGATCACATTAATACATATTATGAAGTGGAAATTTTGTAGACCGTACGTTATTTCTTTACGTTCATATAACCTTAAAGACTTTAGACAACACCCTCGTGGGAAAAGCCGGTAGCAAAAGCTATTAGTCCTCCATAAAATAAATTCCCACTACAAATCTCCAAACGAGCGACCGACACAGTGCTAAACATATATTTTCTACAATAATACCTACTCTAACTGAAAAATGACCTATGACCTCGCTCGGGTCAAAAGTTGAATCTCTCGTATTTTACGTCTCTCTGGGCATTCTGAAATATCTCGCGTTGGTCATAAATCATGTGGTAAAAGGTATGTATGCTGCACCAAATTTTTACGTCTCTGGGCCTGGACGTTATTAAACCAGTTTATAACCAACCCATTTCAATTATACCTTTTTTTTATTTGTACTATAATTCACACTCGTAGTGTGTTCGAAATGTGAAAATATTAAAAAAAAAAGATTTCGAAACAATTATCAAGTTTGTTGTTTGGATTTTCCGCCGTGATGAAAATACTGATTAGCTAGACTCTTCGTTCGAGTGTTGCTGGAATCGTGAATCGATTTGAGATTAACGCCACTCGGGGAGGCTCCTTTCATGTATACATGCATCCATTCTATCAAGTTTGTGAAACACAAACTTTTTCTTAATCGATGATGGAACGAGGTTTGTAGAATTAAGACACTAACAACTCGATCCCTCTTCATATGGGTGTTAGAAATCTTTAAAATGGTCAGATACTCTTTATTATACGAGAAGGTATTATGAAAGACACACCTAAACCCTACTAGGACCTAGGACAGAGTGGAAGAAAAAGACATATTGCGCCGACCCTAAATAAAACGGGACAAGAGCAGGAAGATGATGATGACCTGAACCCTACTCATTAATCACTCTGTCTGTTGGTGTTAACCGCATGAAAATCCGTTCAGTTTTTTTTTAGTCTATTGTGATCGCACAGACGTGGAAAAGGATTTTGTTTTATATTATGTAAGGACTAACTTGAAATTTAATTTAAACTAACTGAAAAACAAGATTTCATTTTTTTTTTAATATCTACAGGTATCATAAGTGCTATTTCAGGACAGTGTCTAGCCATGAGGAAAATTTCACCTACACACGCACACATTCATCTTTATAATATTAACATGAAGTCGTGGAGAAGTGAAGAATTATGCAATTCCAACGCACACTCTCCAAAATGTAATTTATGTTAGAAGTTACCACATTAACGTAACCTAAGCACGTGTCTTCTATTAAGGGAGGGTTTGAGACAGTTGTGAGTACATACAGTTAATTAGCCCTGCTTCCCTTGGGTAAAGTTGCCACCAGTTGCCACTAGTTGCCACAGGTTAACACCGCGACATAACTATTCGCTGTTGAACGATTGTTCTCAGTTCTTGACAGGAGCTAGCGCCCTCTAGGGAACGGAACTGTACTTAATGTTTATTTTGTACCTTTAATAGGTACATGTTAAGGGTATGAGATGTCGGATCTAGAAACCGATTTGAATTTAGATATAATATTATATCTACTAATTTCGTAGTAACGTAGTAAATAAGTAAAGATGTTTTGAAAATACATTTATTGTGCGTACAGCTAAGGAAGCGAATTCCTCGCCGAAGGCAAGAAGTCCCAAGAAGCTAGGAGGAATCTAGGAGTCTTTAAATCAAGAGTGAATACTTCTAAGCAAGCGAGCTCTATCGTCGACCATGTCATTGCTTCCCATCCTAGCCAAGTTACAATCACGTGACTGAACATTGAAATGACATGCCCATCCAAAGCGTTTGACGTTAGTGAAACAATATAATAGTAACTTGACTAGAGGGCAGGTGAGATAGTGTTCAAACGCCTATCAATTAATAGAAAAAAAGTCAGTTCCAGTAATATAAAATTGTTTCGGATTGTCCCTTAGTTTCGGATAGTTCCGGGTTATTAAGAATTTAAAAATCTTATTAGTAAAATACAAGTAGCAAGATTTTACTTTTATTCTAGTCTATGTTTTCATTTATTTGGCAGAGTAAAACCAGATAAAGTTCTGTCTTATTAATCTATCATTTAGAAACTAAAATGACGTTGTGTGATAATTGTGGAATATATAATATCTATAATTATATATTCCACAATTATCACACAACGTCATTTAGTCTCAAGCTAATCAGAGCTTGTGTTATGAGTACTAGACAACTGATAAACATACTTATATATTTCTAAATACATACACATTATAGATAAATTACACCCAGACACTTAACAAATGATCGTGCTCATCACACAAACATTTGTCCTGGGCGGGAATCGAACCCACGACCTCCGGTATAGCAGTCAGGGTCACTAACCACTAGACCAATAGGGCAGTCAAATAGTAGTAGTTTTCGGTTTCGGATATTTTTTATCGGATATTCCATAGTTGCGGTTACCATAACATCAATGTACATATAACTAGGAAATTAAATCAATTTATTTGTGTAGGTACGAGTATAAGGAGCTTAGAAATAGAATTTAGTTCAGTAGTATAAATACGATTGCCCTTTTAGACATATTTACGATTTGTTTGAGATTTGAAACAGTTCTGTTCTATTCTTGTTGTTGTGTAAAAGCGATGAATGAAAGCAATGGGAAACCAACAGACATTTCAAAATCAAAGACTATTTGGAAACTCTTCATTAAAGCCCAATAACGTCCACTGCTGGATATTATGAGTCTCCCTAATGTCACCACAATGAACGAATACTCGTATATGAGGCTGGCAGCCCTGAATCTATCTCCTTTCGTGCAGTCAACCCAAAGAAATCGCCTTGTGCTATCGCACATTGTACACTTGTTTTTGCATAGTTAATTTTGATACAAATGGGTAAAATTATTCCTCGCCCATGAGTCGCCGATCAACCCGTATTTATTATTTCTTCAAACACACAAACACAAACATTGTTTGATCCGCTTGAAAATTTGTCACTGCAACACTCGGCTCTGTGACTGTACTCTCACCTGCGACTCGGGCGAATTCCGCCTCGGTCGTAATGACAAATTTTCACCTCTTATATTATTATGCCCTATTATGAGTTTTTTTTATTTGCTATAAACTAATGCTTGACTGTGATCCCACCTGATGGTAAGCAGAGATGCAATCGTTGATGGTGAGGGACATTCATTTATTAAAAGCCTATTCAATCTAACCTGGTGTGAAAACACCCAAATTATAGTAAGGTCTAAGTATTTACAATAAAGTATATAAATAATAACACCTTGCCTGTAGACTTCACATTAAATCACAGAAACAACAAAGCTCCTAGCGAAAATTTAAAGCCAAAAATATTTACATTGCATTTGCATTGCGTACTAAAAAAAACTTGTACATTTAATTCTTCTTCCTAAAAATTTTACTACGTTGTTTTGGGTTTAAAACATGGCCGTCTTTATAGCGTCCAGGGCCGGACTGGAACGTTTTATGGGCTGCATTAAGACCGCCCGGGGCCGCCTGGCCGCAAGAGCCGTAAAATCCGATAATAATGGATATTGTGACCGTTTTACCATTCACACATTGTACATGAAGAAACGGCTGTTTTAATGAGTTTTATTGCAGATATCGATGTTCTTGTTAGCCATAAAAAAGTTTTTACAGTTGTTCTGTTGTAGCTTCGTAGATATTGATATAAATCTAATTTATAGGGGCCACAGATCTACGGATAAGTCCTGTATGAAATGGAAAACAAGTGGTTTTATACAGGCTCCTTTTTGTTATTTTTAAATTGAACATTAAATAGTAGATTTCCTTTTTGAGCTAAATGTATGTAGATACTTATGTTATACAACTCATGATTTAGTTTGTTTGATCGTGCTAATCTCAAGAAGTACTGATTTAATTTTCAAAAGCTTATGAGAGGAATGTGTATATTATGCTGAGGGCTATAAAACGTTACGCCATGACCCATGGGAACGGAGCTGCAACCAAAGATGCGGGTGAAACTACTGAACGGACACCTAGAAAACCAATTTGACCGAGTCTCAGTCATCGATGATGCGTAGTGTTCCATGCGCATCATCGGTATAGTAATGTCAGCAAAATCGTAGGGACCCAACAGGGCCGAATCCCACTGGAAGCGCTTACAAAAGTGAAACCCGGGTTTCTAGAACGCCAAGCAAAAGGAAAATAGAAGTATGTTTTAGTCAGTAAAAGTCTGACATGCGGACTCCTCTAAAGCGGGAGTAGTCGTCAGTTACCTAAAACAAAAAATCCTTTACGCAGAATATTTCAATAATTCATATTTACACGGAGTAGCGTGAAATGAAATGGAACAATCTAAGCAAATAAATTTCCTTGCTGTCTTTCGCACGCTTCAGAAAAAACGAAGAGAAGCATCGCTTGAATATTACAGCAAGCACAAAAAACATCTTTTCTCTTTGTTATTCTTCTCTAAATAAATATCTTTGACAACTTCTGTCGCTTCATTAAAAAGTGGGCTTTTGTAGAAAAGCAAGAATCGTGAGTAAGTTTACTTAGAATGAAATAAAGGTGTACAATATTTATTTATTTTAAAAGTTTGCTTTGTAGAAAAGCAGGAATTCTAGGTAAGTTTAGTTCTTGAAATTAAATAAAGGAGTATTTTTTTTATAAAAAAATATAGTTCGTTCGCGTTAAAAATGCAGTGAGTCATCAGTGCAATTGCAAAATAAAGGTGTATTCACAGTGGTGTTAAATTCAAACAATCAAAGCAATGCCTTCAACTGTCATTGTGAACTTGACTTTGTAATTTGAAAAGATTTGATTGGTTAGAGGTCGCTAGGCTGATGGACAATGATGATTCACTCCATTCTTAACGCGAATGTATTATAGTCTCAATGAGGTTTACAAACAATGATGAAACCCTTTTTTTACTGATTATAGGTTCGCGCTTGACTGCTATCTCACCTGATGGAAAGCGACGATGCGGTTGACAAGAACGAGCTATAGGGCGCCTATCTAAACCAAATGTTTAGGCATTGTTCGGACTATTTAGTAGATAGTTTATGTAAAATTTGCACAAAATCGGTCGAACGGTTTTTCATTTATCAATTTTTTGCCAGGAGCAAAGCCACGGGCAAAAGTTAGTTTGTAGTATAAATAAAGATTATTCTATTCTATTCTTGTCATGATAAAAATAAAACATTTAAAAACAGGTTTCACGTAACAATTTCTAAAGCCCGTCCCAAGGCAGTCAAAAACACTTTGTTTATCCAGAATTAGGCAAGTAAAACAGAGAGTAAAGGGTGGTTCTACAAGCGTTCCTATTTTCATTCGGCCGCAGGTGCGATGTAACTTTGTCCTGTGAAGTTATGAGGCATCAAGTGCCGGGACTTGAAGCTTTACAACGTTTTACATCCCTCTACTTAACGCTTTGAATAACTTAAAATAGAATATTAAAAAAAAAATGCGAAAATAGAAGATTTTTTTTTAGGTACATGACTTACGCTCTTTTTTTAAGAACGGCCAACTCTAGGTACATTTTCATAGAACCGCTCTTACGTGGTTATGATGTTATTAGGTACACATCTTTCTTCAGATAATTTGTATCTTGTGGATATTATATAGGTTTCTATAGAAATCAAAATATAAAATTGTGTAAGATTAATCCAGTAAAGTCATCTGAAAATCTGCTATTTTACGTGAACTTTGTAATCAGGGAGTTGCAAATTCGTGTATTTGTTTATCAATATACATTGGTTTTATAATTGGAAATTGATAGTGAAATTAATAGTAACATTACCTCTACTATATCGTGATTATCTTGGCAATGTAATAATTAATGATATTATGTTTTTTAATGCGCTGTTTTAATCAAGACTGGTGCAGTGCAATGCGACAATGCGTTAACGATGCTACAACGTATTGCGTAGCTAGATATCAGTATTTTACATAAAGTAATTGCCTATTCATTTATTTATATTTATTACGATTACTTTATGCGCTAACAGTCAGAGCCAACATATATTATGCAGTCATCTATATAAATAAAGGCCGAAACTAAAATCAATACACTAATGTACAGACGAAACTATTTGGACTATAAGCATGAAATTTAATTCAAGCCTTTCTTATGACGTAGGCGAGACCTAAGAAGTGTTTTTGGAAATTTTATATACACGCTCAATGGCTTCGCAAAATGGCCGATTCCTGAGTAGTTGTCTTGTATATGTATGTTATTTGGTATTTTAATGGAAATTCCGCCTGTTCAATACCGTAATTAGAGTCATCATCATCATCCTACCCTTATCCCATTTTACTTGGGGTCGGTGCAACATGTTTTTTTCTTCCACTCTGTCCTGTCACCCGTCACACTATCACTAACTTCCTTTTCTTTCATATCACTCCTCACACAATCCATCCATCTCTTCTTCGGCCTCCCTCTTCCTCTCCATCCATCCACGTGTAAACTCAGAACTCTTTTTGTGACATGCGTTTCATCTCTCCTCTTCACATGTCCATACCAAGACAAACGATTTCCTTTCAACTTCCAATACCGTTCCGTACCGTACTTTCAATACCGTAATTAGAGTCATAATAGAAAAACAATACGTGTGCGAACGCCGGTGTTCGCGTGGGGCTCAAGACTTTAAAGGGGGTATTTCATTTGTATGCAAAACTGTCTTTTTGTATACTAATGTTCGTCGATAGAGTTTTATAGTGTTACTAGTGACCTGCTCCAGCTTCGTGGGCATAATGCTAATTTTGAATAATATTATGCATGTATTATACATACAAACCTTCCTCTTGAATCACTATTGCTAAACTGCATTATTTTAATTAGAACGTGTGTAAAAAAGATTGGGAACTCCTGATCTATGCCATAAAATTTTGTTTAATAAGCAGTCCAAACGCGGCATTACGAGGAAATATTTTACAAATCCTAAATATATTTATAATACCTACCTATTACAAATATTTTGCTTCATATTTTTGTGTAAAGATATAAATCATGAAGGATTTTAGATTCTGCGTCAATTTAGGGCTTAATGAAGGTTTGGGCTGTGACATTATTTCTGATGGACGACTGTTTTTAAAGGGAACTGGTATTTTGGTTTTTGAATTAATATTATGATAAAAGTTATTTGATTGCTGTGTGGCTGTGAGGACGCTGACAATTTTTACTCATATCAAAAGGGTCTAGACTCATGTGATTTCTTTTTCTCATACCTTGGAGATTTTTCCTTTGTGTTTATCTATAAAAATAGGGGGTTCAACATCAGCGCTGTGGCTCAGTGCAATAAATGAGGCCCAGCAAGTGCTGAGCATTGGCCGTTTTGCGCAGATGTGTCGCAATATTTTATACAATTGAAATAAAGTCATATTTTTTAAGGTATGCGCCACGTTTGGCGTAAGTAAACTCTTTTTCTTTATTCTTTCTTTTCAACTAAGAGTACAACAGTAATCCATCAACCATGTCTGAACTGAAAGAAAATATAATTTAACAAATCAACAATATTTCTACTCATGTTTTGAGGAGAGTTTTCATGAATGTTAAAGATCGCTTTCAAGTTCCAGATGATATTTGAATAAAGTTCTTTTCAAAATGTAATTTTCCCATTTTTTCAGTTTCTGATTTTGTAAATTAACGCGTATGAGGCGACTTCTATAGATTCACATAAGAACTAAATCACGAAATCTTGCGTCACACGGAGTTATTTCTCGATCATATACAACAGCTAACCTAACCACGTTCAACATCCCAACACATGTGATCAGAACAAAGGAATCGGAGACGTTGCCGACTCGAGGCGATAGACGAAAGAGAATCGTAACGAAAAGATTTTCAACTGTAGAAAGAGACTCGACAAGAAATAATCGTGTCTTGGCTAGGCCTGATGACTCCTAGACGCGTCAAAAGTTGACGTGTTTAGGTGCACTGATCAAAGTCATAATAGTATAGGTAGGATCGCAGTCAAGCACAAGTTTATAGAAACAAAAAGAGGTCAGATATTACGGCATAAGCCTTATAATTTTACCACTGCTGAGACTCGGGCATCCTCTTTAGGAGAAGTAATGAGCAGTAATCCACCACGCGGGCCCACTCTGGCGTGGTGGATGTCACATGACTTCGAATTTTTGGTTCCAGGACATATCGGTTACCTCACGATATTTTCCTTCACCGTTTTTGACAGCAGTGGTGGTAAAATAAATTATACAATGTATGTATGTGTAATGTGCCTGGCTGAGTTTGAACCCGCGACCTTTTTTTATGGTGGAAAAAATCATCTAATGACGAATCCCGCTCTTGGCGGAGCAAGAAACAGCGTCAGAATTTACTGACTAAACGAACCACCCCATTCCTTCTTAGCCCTCATACCGGGGTCGGATTTTTCTTTCAGGAACCGGACGGGGATCTCAGTAGGCTTCGGCCCTGCAGTTGGGCCTCTAAAACAGCGACACTCTTAAGTCAGGGCAGCTATCACTCGGTCACCACTGCTAAAAAGGTCGGATGCGTACCGTTAACCTACTTTAAGTCGGTCCGACCTGCCAAGCAAACTAGTACGCCATGATCTATAAGCGGAGATGGGGCAAAAGGTATAGTAATGAAGGTAGAGATAGTACCTGTGTATCACTAACCTAATGCTTTGAAGTTTGGGGACTATACCCGCGGGATAAATAGCCCTGAATAGTGTACCTAAATAGGTTTAGGTATCAGATACTAAAGGGTAAAGCCTAAAGTATTTTTAATATTTTTGGGAAATTAGGTTACTTATTAGCGAGCGTGCTACATCCTTGGAGCGACTATCGCTTTCCATCGAGCCTATCTTTTAATAATAATATCTGTTCTAAACTCTTGTCATACTACGTTTTGTTGCCAAATACTGAAAAAACATTAGAATACAACGACATTTTAATGGAAAACAAATTAACTACTGGTAAGAAGACAGGACTCAAAGGACTTAGTATCCAAATAAAAAAAAAACATCAACAAAAAACTATTCTTATACGTTCATAATTAAAAAATGGAACTTTAAAAAGTCGACGACATCGAAACTAATCGAAAACATAAACAACGTTTAAATGTCGAACTCCGCCATCAGTAGTCAGCCATCTTGAATTTCTCAAAACGTGTCGCACATTATCCCATGAAATCGCTCCTACCGTCTGCTTTGAAGAAACAGAGACACTGTAACACCCAGACCATCTGTTAACTTAAAATACTTAGTATCCAAAAAAAAAAAACATTTAAACAAAAAATATATATAAAGTTTTGAGTACGAGATCAAAAGAAATCGAAAACTTTAACAACATTTAAATGTCGAACACCGCCATCAGTAGTCAGCCATCTTGAATTTCTCAAAACGTGTCGCACATTATCCCATGAAATCGCTCCTACCGTCTGCTCTGAACAAACACAGAGGAACTGAGACCCTCTGTTAATTAATACCGTACCTACTAATTGCCTTAAAGTTTTCTTGTAATTTCCACATTGTATTTGAATTTCCTTCGAGATTGTTTTGGTTTTTAGACTGTGTATCGGCAGTGGAATAATGATTACGAAGTTAACAGGTACGTTTATTTTGATTAAGCGTGTTTATTTATCAGTTATACTCATTAAAACTTTAATGAGAAAAGAAAATTGGCTTTTATTTAGGGCTCAGCTTTAAAATTGACATTATTAATTGTATTCATAGGATTTTAGGAAAGAAATAAGAACGCCGATAGTTTGTTAATATCTTCAAGTCTTAACAATAAAATCTCATGGAAAATAAGGCTATTGTGTGTACAAAAAACACTAAAATTATGGTAATTTTTTTTGTTTTCGCTTTTGAAATGACCAATCGAACACTATCTAATTATTCACACCGAACTTCAAAACCTAATACAGTGAGCGACAAATAAGTTCCATCCATTGCTATGGTTATGCGCAGTCCCCCAAAAATGTGTTACTGCGTAATCAAGGTTGATCGCAATTTTGGTTCAACTTATATTCTGTGTGTTATACCGTACTTAAATCGATAATGTACATATTGGATATTGTTTTTGTAACCCGTCCCGTTATGGACGTTGGTAATATGTCTGAAGGAAAAAACAATTACTTTGAAAGTAACGAGTACAATGTTATTCAAATAAAACAGGAACATTTCTCAACAAATACAAACATTGGGGAAGGGAAAAATAAATTGGAATGTAAGTATTTAGATATTATATTGTCTTATGTTACTTAAGGGGATCTCCCAATACAACTTTCGATTATTTTAAATCCAACATCACGTTCAAAAGGTTAGTCGGTATATTTTGAACGAAATTATTTTTTTAAACTAGACTATTTTCAAAATGATTAATTTTTTTTAATAGAACTTGGTGTAATTTTTTTTTTCATTGAACTTGTTGTAATTTTTTTTTAAAGTTCAACCCACATAAAACAGCGATGATCAGGCCAAAATCATTGGATGTAGGTATTTCGACGGAATTTTCACAAACTAAAAGAAAATTATTATTAAAAAAACAAAATACCCGACTGCACACTAAAAAAAGAGTAAAACAAGCCCCACAATACAAATTTACTGAATATAATTTATAAATGTTGATGGAAAGCATCGCAGGCGGGGACCAACAGAGGCTTATTTATAGTCATTTCTGTTGTGCACCATTTAGCAGAATTTTCGTTGGTGGCGGTCAAGGTGGTCCCCGCCTGCGATGCTTTCCATCAACATTTATAAATTATATTCAGTAAATTTGTATTGTGGGGCTTGTTTTACTCTTTTTTTAGTGTGCAGTCGGGTATTTTGTTTTTTTAATAATAATTTTTTTATTTATAACTTTTTAGCTGTTTTTATTTAACGAAAATGTTGTAGATGTAGAAGACTATGTATATGTAAGTACCATTTTAAATTATTTCGACGACATTTGGCTTTAGATTACGAGTACATATTTTTTTAAAGGGAAATTTAGAAAAAATATTATTATGTCTTTATCCCGTGGGACTTTTAGGATAAAATGTATCCTATGACACTCCCGTAATCAAGACAAATCTAACGATACCTCATACATCAAAATCCATCAAGCCGTTTAGGCTACAGGAGGTCACAAAGGAAAAGACATACATACATACTTACATACACTCGAAAAACATTACCCTCCTTCTTTGGCAGTCGGGTAATAATTTTACTACCAATCTTTTTATATACGATTTTTTTATATTGTGTCTAATAGATGAGAGACAAATTATGATTCGAATAATCTTGATGCGCGAGACGTAACGCTAGCTCCTTTTTGTGTTGGCTCAAGGTAGCTGACATATATCTGCTCCTTAAGTATATGCATTACCTTATCGAGAGCTATGCCTTGTCAATTGTGACAGATTATAGCAGCTCTATAGAGTGAAAAAAGTAATTTATTTTCACGGTAGGTAAATATTGACTATTGGTTTTCACATTCTTTCTTAAAAGTCGGTTTTTGCGCCAGATTTTTATTGGTAGCTTGTGCTTATGAACACTCCACAGCTTCCCCTCAAAAAGATATTTTATAAAGGCAAAATGTGGACGATTGTTGGTTCTATGTAGGATTGTACAGCTGTATAAACGAGGGTGTTCTAAACTGAAGTTTACCACCTGGTAAAGGTAAAGATCTTAGGTAGCCATTAAACGGTCAATAATATTGCACTTTAACATTGCACAATAATATTGGAGCTCACTTAAACTTTTGTTAAATCAAATCAATACTAGGTATCCTTACACTTTCAATAGTATTGTACAATCAGATATATTGTGCAATTATTATTGGCCGCATTATACGAGTATACCTCTCCTACGATTTTGGTAAAGGTAGTTTTAGAATACCTGACGCGTGTCATCATGACTTAAAACGCTTATGTGAATGACATTAGTTAGACATAAACGTCAATGTCAAACATTAAATATCAATGTCATGAACACGTTCTCAATGGAAAAGATCTGACGGCTTAGGGCTCAAACACGTTACGACGACGCAACGTGCCATGGCACTGCATCCTGGCGTGGAAAGTGGGACTTCCACGTCGAGCAACGTAAATAATCACGTCAAACAACGCAACATGCCACCGTGACAGCACACGTGTTCATGCGTTTATGCCGTTAGTGGCGCCAACTGCTTAAGTAATTTTTTGAACATCCTTTGATAAGATATACTCTTATATTAAAATAGCTTAGAAAAGAGTACGACTATAATCAAAAATAGGCGTACTTAATATTATATAGTAAAAGAACTATGCAAGGTTAAGAGCTAGACTAAGTAGACTAGGACAGATCAATGAGTTATAATTAAGAAGCTTTTGAAGGAGTGTCTACTCTGAATAGAGCCATAGAGATTATAGAGACAAATGAGGGCCAAACCACTAATTAACCAAACATTTGGCACTGACTTGCGTTAAAAGTTAATAGAACTGCGTTATGACAAGCCACACATTGTCATTTGATCATCTAACAATATAATATAAAAAGATATCAATTTCTAATTTCGCTAAAAGACATAGATAGTAAAAGCGACCCGTGGGATATTTACCATATATATGAAATGTAATACACTGAGAACGTTCACAGACGTAATGTGTTTGAAGGTTTTGTGATATAAATAAAATTGATACATTGCGATTGGGAACATCTTTTACTTTTAAGTCATGGCGTTTTCGGAGGGATTTTTCCGGCATTCGAATTTGTATTTGTACGTCGTACAAGCCAAAAATATATTTGTACCCGAGTTTGTCACCCTGTATGAGAAAATAAAAAGGCGCCTCATACTTATTTTATTGAAATTAAACTTATTCAATAAAACATAGAGTAACCACTAAATTGAAATTAAATAGTAACATATAATTAAAGAACTAAAACTTTATAATTACATTTGAAGCCGCGACTATAGTTATGGGCCGTAGTACCAGCCAGTCTTCAAACAATTTTTGCGTTCGATCTCTTTGTCACTGAATACTATTAGTTCCAAATTCAAAAAGTGCGTTATTCCTTAAAAAATAGAAGATAAAAACTCATTACCTACTGGCTATTTTTTTTTTTTTATAGAAAACATCAACTTTGAGGCGAACCAAGTCGCTCTTTTCGTATAGATGGGATGAAAAATACGCAGCATCACTGATACAGGCGAAATTTTAGTTAAGTGCAGCTAAAAATCAGATTGTAACAATTAGACTAGGTCAGCATAACCACCGAAAAAGCTAACTTGATACATTTCGTACCAAATACTGAGAAATCATTGAAATGTCAGAGGAATCCTAATGGACAACAAAGTGGCTGTATGTGTTAACAAACCGTGTGAAGCCAAAAGAAGAAATAGTAAAACAATACACAAGTGAAAATTCAATAAGTTTTCATCTGGCAATTCTCCTTCATCTCTATAATGAATAACTTTTCCAGGTGAAAAAATATAAATTTCTGAAAATGAACTAACAAACAGCCTAAACAAACGGCACTCGAAATCATCATAATTAAAAAAAACTCGTAAATCATACTTGACCTTACCTTAATGAAAAAGATATCATCAGCGAAGAGAGCAAAGTACCAGGAGGTCATAGCTTCAAACAAGTAGGTCAAGACGCCCACACGCACTCGGGAGATTCTAAATTCAAAAGCCACCGGCGTGATTGCCTCGCCAATGAATAGAAGGCATTGAATGGCCATGTTTCTAACATTTCATTGTACCAGGCGCACAGAAACGGTAAGATAATAACTGAAGAAAGATTCTCTTTGTTGTATTTTTAGCTAAAATTAAACTGAATAACAAAACAGAATTTGTAATTTAATAATAATTATTTACAGTTCGAGAAAAGTGTGGGCTTGTGTTTATTTAGCAAGTTTGAGAAAATTGTTTATTCTATTATAGGTATACTTGTTTGTTTCGGTGTTTCTTCTCAGGGTAGTCAGCTAGGAAACACCGGATTCATCTAGTTTAAACTGACAACAAAAAATGATGTGTAAAAGTGTTGTCAAAAATTTATTTGCAAAAATAAATATCATTTATATTGGAATAATTGAATTAAGTAAATTGTGTGTACTTAACATTCATTTTTTTTCTTCCCATCTCAAGATGGGTTTTATACTCGGCTTTTAAGTTGAACCTAAATGGCGACTCGAAGCGACTTTTGATGCGCAGTTATAAAATTTTCCGGTCTCAATCGCACGGCGAGAAAAATGGCAACCATAATAATGACGGCCATTTTAGTTTATCTTATTTATTATAGCCAAGGGATGGAAAAAGAAAGAGAGGTAGACCACAGAGAAGGTGGGATGATGATATCAGACAAGTCGCCGGAACAACATGGGGTAGAGTAGCCATAGAAAGACGGGAATGGAGAAGATTGGAGGAGGCCTTTGCCACCTGGCAAACGGACATTCAAAACATGAATAAAAGGAACATGTATGAATATTAACTAAAAGAAAATGTCTGATTAAAAGGCTTATAATAATAATAAAAATATTTATTATAGCAAATCGAACTTCTGATCGTTTAAAAAGTAATAAAGAACCAGCATATTAGTTTCTAAGTTCGTGTGTCGTAAAATCTTCAACATATTTTCTTCATATATATTTTTTATGTTCTTTCTTAGACTTGGCTACTACACGACAGTAAAGTGTTCATATAAAGTCTAATTTTAATATGAGTCTCGTCGTTGGGACGCTTGGCGAACAATTTGAAACAATTAACTTCATATTAAATTAGCTTTGAACATTCATTTTCATATTTGCATTGTGAGAATTTTTTTGTTAAAAAATGTGTCCTGAAATTGTTACGTAACTTTTATGAAACGTAGGAAAGTTGTTTTTCAACTAACTTCAAAAAAGTGGGAAGTTCTCTATTTGGTTGTTTTTCCTTTATATTGTGTGCCGAGTGCGAGTTAAAATGCTTATACTGCGCGGAAAATAAGTTGAACCATCCGTTAGTTTTGCGCCACTTCGATTGAGACCCGAAAATCGGTTATAATCCTTGTCACACACGTAAAACCAATATGGCGGTCGACCTTCAATGCGTAAAAGCTATAGTAAATGGTGCAACTTATTTCACACGTGAAGGAAAACATCGTGAGGAAAGGAGGATGACTTACATTGCAGAAGAAGATCTATTATTTCGTTACTTTGAAAAATATTGTTTTGGTACCTAAAATTAATCAAGATTGCCAGTAACCGCAATTCTCAGTAGCAATCAGGGATTCGGAATTGCGTCCTGCAAAGGTCAACAAGTTCGCTCACTCTGACAAACATAGGATCTAATGCGTCATCGCTTAAATGTAGAGCACAAGGGGATATACAAGAGAGCGAAGTTTAAGCCCTTTAGGAACGGGGTCGGGTGTTTAGTCAGTAAGAGTCTGACATTGTTTCCTGCTCCGCCCAAGAGCGGGATTCGTCATTGGATGATTCTTGCCCACCATAAAAAAAGTCCTTAGTATTCTAAGGACTTTTTTTATTTATGGTGGCCTTTATTAAGGCTAAAAAAAAAAATCATATTTCATGTTAGGGATATTACAGTAAGGTTTTACGAGTTTTAGCGCTTGAAAATTCGCAGAGTATAACTTCAGACTCTCTAAGATCTGACGGCCGTATTGTACTACTGTATCTTTTGTATTTTGTGCATTTAAAAATATAGCAGTAGTAGTGGGGCCCCCGATCGGTTTCTAAAAGGAAGGTCAGACCATGGTATGAAGGCTTAAAAGGAAAGGGATGGGTCGTTTAGTCCGTAAGAGTCTGACTCTGTTTCTTGATCCGCATAAGGCCGGGATTCGTCACTAGATGATTTTTGCCACTATAAAAAAAATATATAATTGTACCGAAAACTAGATAACATAACAAGCTTATACTTAACTTTATGTTTTTTCACGATACAATTATGAAATTTTGTAGTCTATAGTTTCTTTACTAGACACGTGTTTTGGGTTTTGCACATACTAAAACTTACGTTGAATAATTATTAGGTACGATTGCTTATTAACACAACTCCATGCGGTTCATAACCTCCTAGTACCATGTAAAGTAATTTTCTTCGTCTCAACAGCACATAAAGGCAATAAATACTTGATACACATAATGTACGCGGTTCCGTTTGTATTGTAACACGGGCCGCGTTTAGATCAATTAATTATTTAACTGCTTCACATCGAAATCCAGCTGCTTTGCGATTATAACACCTGGGAACACGTAGATACTTATATGTTGGATATATATCGCGTGTCACTATATGCTGTGCTGGTGATTTATGTCTTACTAGCTTCTGCCCGCGACTTCGTCCGCGGAAAATGTGTGTGACAAAAGTTGTGATAGCTCGGTTAATATCCATGTTATATAAATAATTTAGCCTATGTCACTCAGGAGTAAAGCAGCTTCATTATAGCTTCAATCATTATTTTTATTATAGCTTCAATTTTTCGAATCGAACCATTAGTTCCAGAGACTACCTCCTACAAACAAAAAAATAAAAAAAAACAAAAAACAAACGTTACCTCTTTATTATATTAGTGTAGAAGTGTAGATATCGTCATTGTGCGACTTTAAGACCTCTTCTGATTCACTTTTGGCAAAATCACTTTTATACTCCAGCTTTTTTAACATTTTGAAACTCTATCGAATGCAAAAACTCTCATGTGTATCTATACGATGATTTAATCGTCATTTATTTACCAATTTCAAAATCAACTATGGGCTTCCTAATAAAATATTAATTTTATATTTAAAATAATTTTCAATGAAAACGGTATTTTTTTACTATCGTACTATTATTAAGTACAACAAACAATAGCAAAATTATAAGCAAGGAATTATTTAGCTAATACCTATATTTTTGGTTGTAGTTGGTTTCATTTTATTTTTTTCAGTTGACGATTTTTATCGGTTCTCTCACAAAGTTAAATTTTACACATAAGAGGTCTTAAAGGCGCAACGACGATATGAGCTTTGTAAGTAGCGACTACTATAGTTTGTGTGTTTAAACTAAGGAGTGGTCGCCGAGTTGTCTCCTGTATTGACACAAAAGAATTGAAAGTGCGACAAACAAGCGTTCGACATTAACGAAACTATCGTAACTTGACTAGGGAGGCAGATGAGATACAAACGCGAGTTCATCAACAGTAAAATAAAAATAATTAAACCAAACTTTTCAGTTTATTATTCAAAATAATCAAAAATTATTACTTAGCTGTCATTATTTTTAACGAGTAAAACACGATGATACAACAGGTGAAAATAATTAAATGCATCTCATGTTCAAGTACTTACTCAACTCAATTACCTATTTCCGAGAAATTTTTAATAACCTTCCAAGGAAACTATTTCATACATTCCAATTTATTAACTCGCTCACTTTAATAGCTTCAGCTCCGTCTGGTATCCTGGTACCTCAAACTATTTATGGTAGTGCATTCATCCCCATTTCTGTGGCATTTGGATTAAATTATTTTAGCTGAAAACCCGAGAGACCGCTATCTCGTAAAATAAAAAGACATTCCTCATTTCCCTCACAAAATAACCTCCTATTGTCTACTGCAGATATTTTTGGGACGAAATGACGAAGCATGTTGTTCTAGTACTTTGGGAAATTCTTTCTTGAAGGGCTCTACTGATAAGATTTTTCTTCGCCTGTAATAATTGTTTATTTGCTTAGAAAGTAGAAAAATAAAAAAGGTGTTTACAAAAATTTGTGATCCTGGTATGAATTTTGCATACAAATATGTATTGACAAAGATTTGAACCGAGAAAATAAATATTAAAAATAATGACATTTATAACAAACACAAGAAGGAAAAAATACATAATCTCAAAAACTAAATCTTTTTAGTAGTGTCATTAAAAAAAATCATTAATTGAATAATAACTTTTGCCAAGTAATAGGGCTATCAGTTTTTTTTTATTATTACTTGCAATAAACTAGTGCTTGACTGCGATCCCACCTGATGGTAAGCAGTGATGCAATCGTTGATGGTAAGGCGCACTAGTTTATTAAGAGCCTATTCACTCTAGCCTTGAAGACACCCAAATTATATTCGGACGGAAAGACTGCAGTCGGCAAACTGTTCCAATCCCTCGATGTACGCGGTATAAATGACGAGGCAAAACGCTTAGTCCGGGCCGCAGGTGTCTCAACAACGTAAGGGTGGATACTTGCCGTACGCCGGGATGTCCGAAGGTGAAATTGGGATGGCGGTATCAAATCATGCAATTCCTGCGCACACTCTCCAAAATGCATCCTGTAGAAAACCGCAAGGCTGGCTACTCTGCGCCTGTGCTCGAGACTTTGAAGACTGGATCCAACCAAATCTGGATCACCAATCAGCCTCTTTGCACGCCTTTCTACTGAATCCAAAGCCGCTAGGTGGCATTTTGCAGCGCCAGCCCATATGTGGCTGTAGTACTCCACACACGATCGGACCTGAGCTTTGTACGACATTAGAAGCTGACTCGGTGTGAAGTACCGTCGGATTTTTGCAAGAACGCCGAGTTTTCTAGCAGCTACCTTGGCTTTGGACTCAATGAACCGCCCAAAGTTGAGATCTGAAGCAATGTCCATTCCCAAGAGCTGAAGGCGGTTGGTGCACTCCAGGGATACATCCCGAACAGCAGGAGCCAAGGTGAACGGGCTCCTTTTGGCGGTGAATACACACGCCTGTGTTTTGGCGGCGTTGAATGATACCAGATTAGCTTCGCCCCACTTGGAAACTGCCTGAAGTGAGACATTCGTACGCTCTACCATAACCTCCCTTTCAGACTGGATTTGTTTTACTTTGGTCCCGTCAGACGTTGTTTTGCCCGAAAGCTGGCGTTTTGTTAAAAAAAAAACGTCTTCGAAACGCACCGGAAACTTGGGCTTGCGGAGGGCGGGCAATGGGTAGCTCGCCGTCTGGCCGTCCGGTAACCGTCCGGGCCGAGCCCTAGCTAGGTTGTTGGTTAAAGTAAATCCCGGGGTCCTGGAACGCAAGTCAAAGAAAAAACTTAGAAGTAGGTTTTACTCAGTAACTGTCTGACACGGCCTCACGCTTCGCCCTAAAGCGCGAGAACTCAATGAATGATGTTGTACCGAAAAAATAATTAAACTGAAAAGATAATCATATTCCCACACCGAGAAGAACAAAGCATTTAGCATTTAATTTTCCATACGGTACGTATATTATCTCCCGTATCTTAAAGTTACATGTTTTCCTAATACATCAAAGTTGATATTAAAATAAAAGAAATTCAATTTCGTTCAGCATCTTACATAGGGAGAATGTTTGAACATATTATATTAAAATTTTACGTAGCTACAGTTTACAAAGGTTTCATATTTTTGCTTTTTTTTTTAGGAATCCGTAAAAATTAAACTTTTATAGGATCACTTCGTTGTCCTGTCTCGTTGTATCTGTCTGTCTGTCAAGACCCTTTATCTCGGGAACGCGTGAAGGTATCGCGTTGAAATTTAAACTATGTATATCTGAAGTCTGTGGTTCCTTGAAGACGTGAAAAAATGAAAATTCTAAGTTTACGAAAAAAAAGATATGACCGTATACATAATTTTATCGCAAAAAAATGAACTACGCAACGGATTTTGATGTAATTTTGTTTGATAGATAAAGTGATTAAAGAAGAAGGTTTATGTGTATAATTTACTATCAGCAATGCATCCGTGCCAAGCTGGGGCGGGCCGCTAGTATTTCATACTAAAACAAACAATCTACACTAATATAATAAAGAGGTAAAGTTTGTTTTTTTGTTTGTATGAGGTAATGTCTAGAAGTACTGGTCCGATTGAAAGAAAATTAGTAACAATAGAAAGCTGCTTTACTCCTGAGTGACATAGGGTATATTTTATGTACGCGGGCGAAGCCGCTGACAATAGCTAGTACTTTATATTATTGCATACATTTTACATAAGTTCCCTTTGTATTTTAAGTACTTTTCAACTACAAGAATAGGTTGGTATATGAGAAAAGTTTATACTTTGAAAGTAATAGAAATATTTGCCATATATACAGTAAGTACAACTCTGAAAATAGTGTAGGGAAACATCGTGAGTGAGGACACCGGAATGTCACCCTAGACCCAAAAGTTTGAAGACGTGTGACATCCGCAATTTATACTAAGCCCTTATAGTGGATTATGGCTCATTCCCTCTTATAGGGGAGATCTCAAGCCAATGTCGCATCATACATTGTTTTTAGGGATCCGTGCATGAAAATGGAAAACGGCATCCTTATGGGATCACTTTGTTTTCCAACTGTTTGTCTATCTGTCAAGACCTTTAATCTCAAGAACACGTGAAGGTATCGAATTGAGATTAAGACCATTATCATCGTGAATAAAGCATTCGTTAAGAGCTTAAACCAATTATTTTATCATTTACATAATAGGGTCGAGTGGTCAACAATGAACCAGCGGTACAGAGTGAATCATGTAAATAATTCAGAAATGTGACGTTGCCGTTTTGTGCAAACTGCATTAAGTAAGTGCCTTTGAGGCCCCCTTTCGCCTTATCCAAACGTCAGGCAGCTAGCGGCGCAGGTAACCGTGCGTGCCCGTTTTTTGTGTTTTTGTACCGAAAATGTCATGAAAATAACGTAAGTAAAATTTCGTCTCATTTTATTTTTGTAAACAGTAGCTAAATGTCAGTTGTAAAGATGATTTCGTTGTTTTTTTGCGCTTTAACATAAGATACTTTCGTTAAAACCTCATGTTTGTGCATGTGGTTATTTGACCTCAAAGTTTATAAGTATGGGGTGGTACAAAATGAACCACTTTGAGAGAGTACACAATGAACCAGTGATTAATTGAGTACTACCCTTAGTACATTGAGTATTAACTCAGAAAATTTACTTTTTTGAAAGTACCTACTTAGTTATTTCACAAAATTAAAAATCTAAATTTCAGGATGGCCGAACAAATTAGATCTGGTTAGGAAAAAAGGATCCCATTTACCTGAAGCAATGAAGGCTGCTCTCGATTTACACAAAAATCAAAATAATATAATTAATGATTAAAAATATTATATTTTAAATGTTATTTCTATTTACTTACGAACTTGTAGTCAATATATTATACCGACGTAAAACCCTAATTGTTGAATCCTAAGAAACTAATGTTGATTTAATCAATATTTACGATTTTAAGTACCTCTTTTAGAAAAAAAATGCTTTTTGATTGTTACCTACTACAAATAAATAGGTACTTTAAATAAATTTGAGAGTTTTATATAACAACATTATTATTATCCAATCATTTTAATGCTTTGATTATTGACATGGTTCATTGTATGCACCCACGGTTCACTGTGTACTAACCCCCGGTTCATGGAGTACCACTGAGTGTACACAGTGAATCATTTCTCAATAATTAAAAAAAATAAAAAATGTTAGTGGCTATTGAACTATAACAAAAATAAAGTACTACATAATGTACCCAGTTAAATTATCTACAAATATAAGTAAAAAGTATGTAGTTAAGGCCCATAGGGGTACATTTACAGCTCTTGAAAATTGAGGTGGTTCATTGTCGACCATCTCACCCTATATTGTTACTAGCCTTCTGCCAACGGCTTCGCCCGCGTGAAAGTAGGGTTCTTCATGCAAACTTTAGATCCCCATTACATTCCTTTAGGAGCTGAATGTTAAAAAACCCTTTCTTAGTGTTCGCCTACGTCATAAAAGGAAACCTTTTACAAAATTTCACGCTCCTAGTCCCAGTAGTTTGGCTGCGCGTTGATATGTCAGTCAGTCAGTTTCTCCTTTTATATATATAGATTTTATTTTTGGTGTGCAATAAAGAATATATCGTATCTATAATAATTCATCATCATCATCAGCCTTTTTTTTAAAGTACCCACTGTTGGGACATAGGCTTCCTCTCTAGGAGAGGAATGGGCTATAATCCACCACGCGGGCCCAATGCGGATTGGTCAAAATTAACAGTAAATATTACAAACCACACATTTAATCAACCCAGGTAATGACAGAGAACTATGATGGCCAATATAACCCAGTCCTTAATTTAAACACAGACCCAGAATCCCACAATTTTAAGCTACCTTCATATTATATCATTACCCTACACTGTGGGACTTTTGCAATGATTACCGGGCAACACTGAAAGGATAATCTGTACGGCCATCAATCAGCGTTGGACCATCAACGGGGGCGGACGGCCCTTCGACAAATCTATATTGTCCGGGATTCCACGACCTTTTCCTACGATAAAGTTTTTTGATTATCATGTAGACATTTGTAGAGATTCCGGAGGTCGGTTTTTTGAGCTGTTAGAGAGTTTTCGTGAGGTTTTGGTTTTAGATTTCTACGTTTATATTTGGTTTAATCTTTTGAATACTGTAATTAGAAAGACAATAAGTGTGCTGACGTCGGAGTTCGCTTGGGTTTCAAGAGTATAATGCTTTCATTGGTGTTTTGCTTATTGAATTTGTATTTTTTAAGGAAGGCTTTTCTTGTAAAGATGGTGATATGCCCCTATTCTTTAAACCTTGAACGCAGTGCAGGCTTAACGATGAATTCCAAATAGTTCGACTAATACACAACATAAATAATGATTATAACTCTTCTTTTCACACTACGGACCTAACGAAAAGGCGCAGCAAACAAAATAAATGTATTTCCTTGTTCAAATACTCACAAAAATATCTCGAGAACCGTTTTTGTCACTCCTGCATAAATATACATTCACTACTAATGTTCCAGGCCTATGGCCAAAAGTGAACGTCTTTTGGCTAAAATGATGATGATGATAGAAGATTACGAATTTACGATTTATTTTATTACAAGCTTTTATTAACTTTCACCTGTCCCGTTGTCTGTCGTTCTGTAATCAAATCTTGCAACTTAAATTTGATCCACTTCCCGGATTCCGATTGAGCTGAAATTTGGTATACACGTTTAGTTCGGATGACAATGCAATATTATGATGACATGGAGCTGATCTGATGATGGAATCGCGAGGTAGCCATAGGAACTCTGTAATTAAACGGCACAACCACGTCGAGTTTGGGCTCGTGTGAATCGTCTTGACGAGTTTTATTTATATAAGCATAGACCACCGCTATAAAAGCTTGTTATGAAAAAAATTTTTTTCATTGAAAACTTGTTTACTTTCACCTGTCCCGTTGTCTGTCGTTCTGTAATCAAATCTTGCAACTTAAATTTGATCCACTTCCCGGTTTCCGATTGAGCTGAAATTTGGTATACACGTTTAGTTCGGATGACAATGCAATATTATGATGACATGGAGCTGATCTGATGACGGAATCGCGAGGTAGCCATAGGAACTCTGTAATTAAACGGCACAACCACGTCGAGTTTGGGCTCGTGTGAATCGTCTTGACGAGTTTTATTTATATAAGCATAGACCATCGCTATAAAAGCTTGTTATGAAAAAAAATTTTTTCATTGAAAACTTGTTAAGTCTGAAGAGGATACCGGTGAACGCACACGTATTCTTTTTGAATCGTGTCATTAATTACGGTATTTGAAAGGTTAATTTTACTCATATTTTAATCTAAAATGTTACGTAACAGTATCATAAACTATTACACGTTAGTAGTAGGGACCTTTCAGGGTCGAAGCCTCCTGGAGCCTAGGGTGGTGCAAACTGTTACCTCAACTCTAGGAATAAGGCAAGGAAGATACGGGGTAGGTTTTTTAGTCAGTAAGAGTCTGACACTGGTCTCCCGCTCCGCCCAAGAGCGGGTTTAGTCATTCGATGATTTTCACCTACCATAAAAAAACACGTTAGAAAAAAAAACTGTAAACAAAATTTCCAAAAATAAAGTCCTAAAACTACGTTCAAATAGTTCTCAAAAACCTTTCTCATACACGATTACGCAGACACGGCAACTACAATAGAATACAGATCACTACCCGTGTTCCAATCCGCCGTGTCCCGCCTCCCGGCTCCACTCGTCACAGCCGCGCACGGTACGGCGTCTGATTCATTCATGAGTATGCTGCGGATGTCCCCGATACAAACTACCTGGAAGAGTTCTGTTCACGCCTGTTTTTGTACAAGTTTTATGGTAAAGGAAAAGTTTTGAATAAATATATAAGAGTGTTTTCGTATTTTCGAACGTGGAATCGTGAGCAGTGGCGTAGGAAAACAAACATGCATTGTGTATAAAAATAGGCTTTTATAGAGTCGAGAGTCTCAACAAGTGATTTATTTTTGACTGGCCTGTCAGCCTGGTAGTTAGTGACCCTGACTGCTATGCCGGAGGTCGTGGGTTCGATTCCCACCCAGGACAAATGTTTGTGTGATGAGCACGATCATTTTTTCTGTGTCTGGGTGTAATTTATCTATAATATGTATGTATTTAGAGATATATAAGTATGTTTATCAGTTGTCTAGTACTCATAACACAAGCTCTGCTTAGCTTGAGACTAGACGGCTTTGTGTGATGGTTGTCGAATATATATATATATATTTGATAGATTGTGAGTCTGAGTTTTTCAGGAACGCGTTTTATCACTATCTCACCTGGTGGTAAGCGATGATGTGAGGGTGGAGCACGCTTACTTAGAAGTAACCTATATTCACTTTTGACTTAAAGAGATTATAGCTATAAGGAAATACAGGTTCCGGCAGAGAATGCCACTCCTTAGCTGTACGCATAATGAATGTGTTCCCAAAACGTTTTGTACATATGGGTGGGAATAAAAAAAACGGGGCTTTTGAAAAAATAGGCTCGCAGTTTTGCACGATGTAGACCTATAAATCGTGGTCTATCGTGGCCTATGGTCGCTTACTATGGGTCTCTTAAGAAGGCTCAAGGTCACCCAGCGAGCAATGGAGAGAGCGATGCTTGGTATTTCCCTGCTTGATCGAATCAGAAATGATGAGATCCGCAGGAGAACGAAATCAACCGACATCGCTCGAAGGATTGCATCACTGAAGTGGCAGTGGGCGGGACACATAGCGCGGAGAACCGATGGCCGTTGGGGTGGAAAGGTTCTCGAATGGCGACCGCGTACCGGACGACGCTCCGTGGGCAGGCCTCCTACAAGGTGGACCGACGATCTGGTGAAGGTCGCGGGAAGCCGCTGGATGCGGACAGCACAGGACCGATCGTTGTGGAGATCCTTGGGGGAGGCCTATGCCCAGCAGTGGGCGTCGCTCGGCTGACATGATGATGATGATGATGATGAGACCTATAAAGGTGAAACTATTTTGTCCTTTCGCAATAATAAGGAAGCACAGCGCTTCACTATTAAGTCGCCTAGGAAGCAGCTCGAACAGTCTCCTGAGGGTAATGTCAGAGCGGTGGGACTTGTCTCTGATTGAAAGGTGAATTTGTGGCGCAGTTTAAAAAATAAAAATACATAAATGTATTTTCTCAAAACGGTGAAGGAGAACATCGCGAGGAAACCGGCATGTCCTAAAACCTGGAACCAAAAATTCGAACAAGTGACATTTACCAACCCGCACTGGGCCCGTGTAGTGGATAGAAAGGCCTGAGTCTCAGCTGTGGGAACATTAAAAGGCTGATGCTATGCTATTCTAAAAATAATTTATTATTTTTGTAATGTTTGCACTTTACAGTTTTATGTGGATTCTCAATCTTCGATCATCAATGTACCGACTAGATTAAAAACAAAATCATAACGCATAAGTGGCCAAGAATTGCTTCAAAAACAAAAAATATTACATTCGAAATTCAATTCTCATTATTAAAACTGGTCAAAAATATTTGTTGAGAAATTAAACCAATTTTGTAAACAATAAGGTTTAATAGACAAAATAAACAATGGCGCTTATTCTATTTTCAAATTAGAGCGATGTCATATCTCAACGCCTACCATTTACCACCGACCAAACTGACATCAAATATCATCACAGAATTATTTGTCGGACCGTTTCCGAAATCGAGATCGGTAATCACATTGATGATGTTCTAAATCTACACTAATATAATAATCTACACTCATCATCATCAGCCTTTTAATGTTCCCCCTGCAGGGACACAGGTCTCTTCTCTCTAGGAGAGGGAATGGGCCATAATCCACCACGCGGGCCCAGTGCGGATTGGTGGATGTCACATGTCTTCGAATTTTTGGTTCTAGGACATGCCGGTTTCCTCACGATGTTTTCCTTCACCGTTTTGAGAGCAGTGGTGATGAAATAAATTACACAAAGTAATGCGCCTGGCTGGGTTTGAACCCGCGACCTACGACTCGTAAGTCGGGGCCGTTACCACTCGACCACCACTGCTCCCCCAATCTACACTAATCTACACTAATATAATAAAGAGGTAAAGTTTTTTTTTGTTTGTAGGAGGTAATCTCTGGAACTACTGGTCCGATTGGAAAAATTTTAGCAACAATAGAAAGCTGCTTTACTGCTGAGTGGCATAGGTTATATTTAATGTACGCGGGCGAAGGCGCTGACAAAAGCTAGTAATATATTCATATATACATGTGATATGTCATACGATTTTATTTCCAGTCACAGCGAATTTATTTTTATTTATATGCATAAATTTATGTGGCGTCAATATCATTGCAGTTTCCAGTTTTATGTAGATTCTCGATAATATTTACTGTGGTACGATTTTATTTCGTGGCATTTTATTTTTATTAGCCAACGTTTTAAATTCCTACTTCTGTTTGCAACCACCTGTTTTGTACTCTCTACATACATTTTATTTAGAACTTTAATAAAATTACGTTTTATGACCAGAATTCCACTTTTAACAGTGACTATAAAAGCTAGTCTGTGTCCTAAAAACCTAGAATCAAAATGTTGTTACATTTTCGCATTAAAAGCAGGTATAGTACGCGACAAATAAGTTGAACCCGTTGCTACGATATATTGAACACGCTTATCGAAGCAGGCCTGAAATAGTACATTTTGATACAAGTGCAGGAAGTTTGTCATTGCGACCGAGGTGAAATTCGCACGAGCCGTAGGCGAGTGTGTTATGGAGCCGAGGGCTGCAATGACAAATCTGCACGTGTGTCAAAGAGACGTTTTTCAATACACTTACGACTTGTGAAATAAAGAAAGAAAGAAAAAAAAATTAATCGTATCTCAAACATACAGTAGAAATTTAAGAAATATATAAGTACAGCATTCAAATCTGCTCTGGTCAATTTCTAATTACGTGGGGTCGTCCAGCGACTCTGGGGGACGCCTCGCGCCTGATTCGATAAACTAAGAAAAACAAAATAATCACCCGTGAGCGTGACGATAAGGAAGGAATAAAAAACCCCTGGTTGTGATAAACTCAAAAAAGCACTTGGGTGATACACATGCTATATTGAACCTAAAAGGAGTGCGATAAGAGGCAGTTTTCGAATAAGTGTATTGAAAATATCTTATTGTACACTACAGTCGTCGGATCTTGGCGATTCGCAGAGTTTAACTTCAGACTCGCCAAGATTCGACGGCCGTACTGTACGCGGCAAATAAGTAAAATCAAAATGACCGTTGTTGCTATGGTTACGCTTAGCCTGTAGTTTATGCTGCTCTTTGATTGAGATCCGAAGATCTATTACTATTATTATATTTGTCTATCATTTATAGTTACAGTTCACCAACTATGAATAAACTAGGTGTAGGCCGTCAAAGCATCTATTTGTCGGCGCGTCAGGCGACACGGCACGGCAGCGGCAACACGGCAATGCGACATGGCGCATGACGTCACTTCCCTCCTCGCTCCCCCCCCCGCAGCCGGCCGCGCGGCTCCCCCCCCTCGCGGCGGTAATGAGCCTCCCCAAGCACCTGCCCGGCCGCTTTGACCACACACTTGGAAATTATAGTCCCACATTCTATGAAATATTCCTCGTTTAAATTTATAAAGGCTGTTTAATTTTTTTTTTATACGAAATGAGATTTAAAAAAAAAAAATTCAGACTGCAATTCAAATTGCTAGTAATTTAAACTTTTAAAACTATATTAGTAAAAGATACAATTAAAGAAAGATCTTAATTTAAATACCTATATTATGCGTACACTTGATACCGAGTAGTTGGACGCTGCCAGCGTTCTGGGCACTTTTTCCATTGGTATCGATGATTTTTTTGATGCCCAATAAATAATTTGTAAATATTGTTGTATTTTTAGTTTATAAATGTAGGTTATTATTAGAATATTAATAAAATGTATATAAATTAAATTAAGTACAGAAAAAAACATAGGGCTTTGAATACCTGTATTATTAAAAAATACTTTGAATACCGGTATTGAAAAGTTCCGGTATTTGTAAGCCTTATACTTCATCGATTTCGGTACTAAAAACTTAGTTAATCATCATTACATAGTATAAAACAAAGTCGCTTCGTCCCTATGTATTCTTAAATCTTTAAAACTACGCAACGGATTTTGATGCGGTTTTTTAATATATAGAGCAATTCAAGAGGAAGGTTTATGTGTATAATACATGCATAATATATTTGATATTACCATTGCACCCGGGCGAAGCTGGGGCGGGTCACTAGTTAATTATAATCGGTTCAGGTATATTGCATTATAAACATTTTTAGACAATTTTTGGATAACAGACATGTGAAGATTGTTTTAATCTAGTTAAGTACCTAAGCAGTTGGATTATATATGCACATGTAAATATACAAGGGTGACTGGGGTAATTAATGACTGATTCGTAAACACATGATTGTTATCATGATAACAAACAACTTTTACTATGGGACCAAACCTGAAATCGTGAAAATATACTGAACTTGCTGATGGTTTTCACGATTTCAGGTTTGGTCCTGTATTAAAAGTTGTATGTTATCATGACCACAATCATGTGTTTAAGTACCTATCGGTCACTGATTACCAGTCACCCTATTTATATGCACCTAGTGGGCCAAAGTAGCGTACCGTGGCTTATCATTAAAGACCCTCAGAATGGTTTAAAGTTAGAAATAATCATCATCATCCTTTTTAATGTTCCCACTGCTGGGACACAGGCCTCCTCTCTAGGAGACGGAATGGACCATAATCCACCACGCGGAAAAAAAGTTAGAAATAAAATGAAATAATATTACAAAAGGCAACTCAATAGGAAAATTCAATTTATGACCAGCATTTTAAAAGCCTTGATCCCGTGGCCTGCTCTACAGAAACCACCATACTTCAAGGAAATCGCTCGTAAAATGTAGTGTAAAGCTATTGTATAAATTGCAAGAATTTCGGTTATCAGCTCATTTATATCAGTAACTTTCAGAAAATAATACTTTTTACAAATTAATAACTAACTTTCGTCTATTTTAAATACATATCTGTTTTAAAAATACATATCCTCAGCGAAAAAATCAACGTTATTTAGAAATTATAAAAAAATAAAATCAATTGGAAGTTAGTTTAACATGCATATGTTAACTGATTAGAGATCAAATTTGACACATTATTTATGTTTGTTGATTCTGTGCGTATTTCCAGTGACTTTTCCGAAAGGAAACGAAATGTATCAATGGTTACAAAGGCCTCGACATGTGCAAAATTAAATATTATTACATAGTTTAAAACAAAGTCGCGTACTACTGTCACTATGTATGCTTAGATCTTTAAAAGTACGCAACGGATTTTGATGCGTTTTTTTTAATAGATAGAGTGATTCAAGAGGAAGGTTTATGTGTATAATACATACAAAATATATTCAATATCAGTAACCGTGCGAAACTGGGGCTTTTAAAATTTTATTTCTTGTTGTTGATTCTATAGTGTTTCCAGTGACTTTTCCGACAGGAAACGAAATGTATCAATGATACGAGGCCCTAGGCTATAGGTAATGGCCGCAACATATGCAAAATTGAAATATATACGTAGTGTCAGAGGTGCGCGCGCTTGGCACACCAGCAATATTTGGATAAACAAATAGTACCAACCAAATAGAACAATATTTGGCAGTGGCCAGTATTTTAATCGTAAAAAGAGATCGCATTTTATTCAAATGATTTTTTCAAAAATGGAACTCCAACGTTCACTCAAACTCAAACTGTTATGAAGTTTAACCTAACAATAAGATAATACATTTCAAAGTAATTTTATGTTAAGATTATGGATTGTTGAAACGTTTCCAGACTATGGACACACTTCTGCAGTATTTTATTCACAAATTACTAACTGCTTTGACGGTCCTCTTGAATACAAATTGAGAGACCGACGCAAAAGTAATGAAAACATCGCGAATGAAAAAAAAATTTGCGGCCTTTTTAGCATAATCGAGAATAATATTACCATAAACCCGCGTAAATTGCTTTTCTATAAAAAGGAAATAGTAAACAGTGTCCTCTCAGTTTGTTATGACATTAGAAACGGCGGGAATGGACATCACGCGACATTATTTTGTTATTGCTTTTTTATTTTGGCTTCACATATTTTATGCATTTAAACAATGTTAAGTTTAGACAGTGTTTTTAGAACGCGAATATTTATTGTTTGTTCAGTAAGTATTTGGCACTAAATGTATCGAGTATTCCTTCTTAGCAAGCTTTGTTGTAAAAGTCAATACTAGAATAATTCTCAGTTCAATTTTACAATGATTACACTTTATTTTGAAGCTATGTAAACAATTGAGATACAAAACGACACCAATTTTACAACACAATTTCCATTAGGAATCAATTTGCATTATACTAAAACCTTCATTGAACTTCACTCGAAAAAATCCCGCCAAAAACCCCTATGAAATAAAACTTGATTTAATGTAGACATCTTTTCGTGACGAGTCGTTACGGGAGGACCAACCGAAATTGAACAAATAGTTACCAGTGCGCAGTAGTGCCAACCTAACGCATATTGCTTTTGAATAATTTATAAAAGTGACTTTCGCCATCAATGTTATTAGTGGGGAACTTTTTAATAGCCAGAAAAAAAAACCGTTTTGTCGAAACTCTATACAAACGAGAGTGTTATTTCTCAACATAATAGCTTGGCAAAAGTTTCAATTACGTTCGTCAAACTGCCATAAATTCCGCGTTTAATTATAATTTTATGATGCTCAAACTGTTTTGAATAAAAGGAAAAACGAATTAGCTCATTGGGACAAATGTAGTTTTAATGGAGCACGAAACGTGGTATGAGAAAAACGAAAGGAAATAGGTTTATTTGGCACGATTTTTTAAAATATTGTGACTTGGATACCAAGTCTTTTCAGCCTTGTTTTTGTATAATACAGTTACTTTGTATTTCATTACATTAAAGAAGAGATGGATGAATTGTGTGAGAAGTGATATTAAAGAGAGTTAGTGACAGTTTGATGGGTGACAGGAGTGAGTGAAAAAAACGTCGACCTCATTACATTTGAAAACAAATGTAATGAAAAACAAAGTCAGCCTTATTGACCAGCTTCCCTTAGATAGTCAATACTTCAAATTTTACATCATCAAATAGGAATAAATTTGTAAATGATATTAAAACACTAAACTTAATTTGACAAAATCCCGCCAAAAACTTTTTAATTTTACCAAAAATATTTTAAAATTAAGGGTATGATCGTAATCCACTAATATTATAACGATGAAAGTTGTACATATCTGTATGAATGTATGTATTTTTCTTTCACATTGAAACGGAACGGACAATTTTAGCACACAGTTGGATCATGTCTAGAAATAGGAAAATTTTATATTAAAAGTATGTTCCCTTGGGAAAACTTTCTATTTTCACGCGGCCGCAGCCTCTAAGACAGAACTTCAATGACTTTACCTCAAAAAGAGTAAAGCCCATCCATCAAGTCGGCCCACAAATTGTTTTTATTTATTTACGTCTTGCTGCGAGAACATCCCGCACACTGGAGTCTGCGCGATTTATGACAAAGATAAATTTTATTACTACAATGTACTGTTGCTATGTTCTGTTATCCTGGTACCAAGGCATATATTACATTTTACAAGGACTTAAATTATTGATACAGAACCAATTTGGAGTTCAACTTTAAGAAGAATGTATTGAAATTTATGATTCTCAAAAATAATACGTGTAATATATACAGTTATTTATTTTGTTATGCAAGAGTGCAAAGTCGCTTTTTAATTATTGTTATAATTTGCTTTAAAGTGTTTGATTGCGATCCCACCTGATGGTAAGCAGTGATGCACTAGTTTATTAAGAGCTTAATCACTTTAGCCTTCAAGACACCTAAATTATAATCGGAATCGTGTGCTCAATTTTGACTGAGCAAGCGAATGATAGTAAAATTTAGAATCCTGAGCGTTAGTGAGGGAATTAAAAGAACAAGAGGTGAAAAATCTTTATACTCGAGTGCAACACGTATCTTTTTATCCCACCTCGGCGAAGAAATAAAAATATATTTTATCGGCAGTTCATTCATATAATCTACTAATATTTTTATTGTTGCTTTTATAGCATTGAATACGTACTCCAAATTGTGCTTGACTTCTTTTGTTTTGTGAGAAAGCTTTGGCTGCATTAGCTAGTCGCCACGTGTTAAACACATTTTACTATTTAAAATACTTCTCGCGTGGTTGTCGAGGGAGTAAGCTCATTTATTCATAACAATTTTAGTCAATTCTGTTCGATCAAATAAACTTCATTCAGTTCTTCTTCAGTTCGACATTAACGAAACGATCGTAACTTGGTTAGGGGGACTGTTAGGGGGGCAGGATAAGTCCTTAACTATAAGTAGTTGATGCAATAAAAATGCCTTCCTTTTTCTTTGTTAAAATAGCCACTTTGATTGCCACTTATACTTCAAACTTAAAAGTAAACTACTTCAGTAACTTTTCAGAATTTTGAAACAGAAATATCAAAAGACTTTAAAGCTACCTTTACCGAATAATATCAAAAGTGTTTTCAATATCGCCTTTTTCAATTTTGCGGAGAATTAGAGGTTTCTTTCTATTCAGCGGGCGACAGGTTTGAGTGCAACGAGTATTGAATACCAGGGGACCAGGCGGGCGAGGAAGTGTATTTGTGAAAGACTTGCTCTTAAAGCGAGTAGGGTAAGTGGTTTCTATAAAGTGGATACCAATAGCCAATAGTAAAGCTTTTTGTGTCAATGTAGTCACAATTATTTTGAGTGTAAAATTTACTCATATTTTCTCACCTTAAAGTGACATTATATTGTAAGCTACATTATTACTATTTACGGACCGCCGGGAGGAATAGATGGAGCACACGGTGGAGATGTGTCCTGATTGGGGCATCGCTGTGTTCCCGTGTGGGTCTTTATGTTGACGAATCCGACCATATCAGTGGCGGTGACCTCTCACGCTAGACCCTGGTTCAGATCATGGTCCGAAGCGTGGGTGAATGGGTAGCGGTCCCTAACAATGGAGACGGATGCATGGATGAAGAAATGGACATCCTCGAATACTCCAGCCGCCGAAACCCCAACTCGGACTACCACCTATCCATGTAATATTATAATTGTATTGGCTTATGCGCCCATAATTTCAAAGGCACACTGACTCTTAAGAGACAGGTTATTCTTAGTTTAGAAGTCAAGGTCTTTACCATGTTGCTAAAAATGTAACATTTGTGTATCGTTTGGAAAAAATAAAGATTTATTATTATTAATAGTTAATAAAGATTTATTCTGCTCATAGCGTCATCATTACATGTAATTAGATGATTTTTGGCCACCATAAAAATAATTTACTTACTCGTCTACTCGACAAGTTAGAAATAAAATATTTGCGTATTTATGAACCTTTCGCTACAGAAAGATATATAAGAAGTGAGAAAGTGACAGATATTTCCAGATGTCTCATGTAGGTACTCGAAGTTGAAATGCGTTACGAAGCTCTACTTAAAACTTTTACGATACTCTTGGTTCGTCATATCTCGCCGAGAGTGAATCTAATCAAACTTGAGGGGAACACGGCTTCAAATATGGCGCGTTGAGTACGAATTAGAACGACTTTGACTTCGTTAAAACTCATCTCTGTTACTTACCGGTGGGAATATATACCTACTATTCAAGGTATAACTAGTTTCAACACACATAAATCATTTAATCCCAACTTATAAAACTACTAGCGACCCGATCAAGCTTCGCACGGGTACTGATATTGAATATATTATGCAAGTAATATACACATAAACCTTTCTCTTGAATCACTCTATCTATAAAAAAACCCACATCAAAATACGGTGCGTACTATTAAAGATCTAAGCATACATAGGGAAAGCGCTAAGCAACTTTGTTTTATACTATGTAATGATGCCAGATTCCAAATTCAAAATAATGTAAGTTTGATATTTTTTTAATTGTAACAATATTTATGGCCAGAATGAGTATAACATTAACAAGTTTTTGGGCCAATGCGAACTAATAGTGAACGCTTACATAATTTATTTTCCTTTATGTGGGGTTCGTGTCCCCTATTATTGTTTGGGTCAAATATAAGGTGACTGGGTCACTGGATAAACATCTTAATCCGTACTATTTTTACCCCAAAGCGAAGAGGGTTGACATACGTCAAAAAGGTTTTGATTTTAGGTAAGGTATGTGATTTTTCCTGTGAAAATAATTGATGATAATGGAATTATTAAGTTGGTAGATCCTGTATCTATTTCTGAGATAACGGGGATCTTTAATATCTCTTATAAAAGGAAAAACGGTTTTTTTTAATAGACAGAGTGATTAAAGAGGAAGGTTTATGTGTATAATACATACAAAATATATTTAATATCAGTGCAAAGCTGAGGGGGTCGCTAGTTCTTTTAAAAACACAAGTTTTTTTTTTAAAAATTAAGTTATTTACACCTGTCCCGATGTTTATGATCAAATCTTGTAAATAAAATTTGATACACTTCACGGCTACCGATTAAGCTGAAATTTTGCAAGTATTTGTCAATCAGATGACAATGCAAAATTATTATGTTTTGGAATTGGGTCTGATGATGAAACCGGAAGGTGGCCATAGGAACTTTGTAATTAAATGACACAATGTTTGGACTTGTGTGATTCGTCTTGACGAGTTTTAATCTATACTAATATAATAAAGAGGTAAAGTTTGTTTTTTTGTTTTTTTGTTTTTTTGTTTGTAGGGGGTAATCTCTGGAACTACTGGTCCGATTTGAAAAATTTAAGCAACAATAGAAAGCTGCTTTACTCCTGAGTGACATAGGCTATATTTTATGTACGCGGGCGAAGCCGCTGGCAAAAGCTAGTATTATATATGTACATACCGCACTATTTTTATAGTGCGGTATGTACATATATAATATGCTTGCTATGAAAAAATATTTTATTGAAGACTTATTTTCATTGTGTATTTTTATTTTTGCACCAACTTTAATGATTATAGTGGAATGATAAAAAGACCTGAATTGTTGTCCATTTTGCCAGAATTACTGGTATATAAATACTGTACTGTACTAGTATATAATACTACAATTGCATATATTAGAACTAATACATAGATATAAGAACAAATGAAACTAGATCGAAACCTAAATACAGTTTGAAATGGGCATTAAATGTGATTGTGAGAGGATTTGAGGGTATTATGGTAAACCGCTTCATACAAACTCATTACAGCACAGTTGAATGGAATTGAATGCGGTGCGAGCTAGAATAGTTGGCACGAATTGATTGTTTTAAATCATTTCAGCGGGTTTTTTGAGGTGGCAAGTCATCCAATAGCTTTTCCCGCTCTTCGAATAAAGTGGAACAAGAGGGCGTTACACTTTTAATGACTAAAACCATACCTATATTCCTTCCTCCTTCCTATTTTTCTTTCTTTCTTCATTTATCCCCTTGCTTTTCGCTTGCCAGGGCCACAAATTTCTGTTTTGGAAGTAAATCCAAAACGTGGGCAGGACACAATGCACGCAGAACGGATGGCCGCTGGGGCCGAAAGGTTCTGGAGTGGCGACCGCGTACCGGAAGACGTAGCGTTAGAAGGCCTCCCACAAGGTGGACCGATGACCTGGTCAGAGTTGCTGGAAGCCGATGGATGCAAGACGCACAGGACCGGTCTTTGTGGCGGCGCTTGGGGGAGGCCTATGTCCAGCAGTGGACGTCTTTCGGCTGAAATGATGATGATGATGAAGTAAATCCATGGCCCCAGTAGGGTTCGGACCTACTGGTAACTAATTGGTAGGTACTTAATAGTAATCGTCATTCTGCAGTGCTGGAGGAGAATCAGGGTCGAGAACCGCGAGTTACAATTTTTAACCTCGCGAGTACCGTAATTAGAGAAAGACCATAAGTGTGCGGACGCACAGCTATTGTCTTTCCGCTTGGGGCTCAAGAGTTTAATAGAATGGATGCTGCTATATGCTAAAATTTTGATCGTTTTAATCCCGTGGAGGGTCAATTCGGTATATGAACCACTATCGATTTGTAAAGACAAAAAAAGTAAAAAATAAAATACTTTTTTTAAAAAAAGAAAGCATGTTCCCTTAAATACCATTCTACTTTTAATCGGGCGAAGCCGTAGATAACCATACACTCTATCCATACTAATATTATAAATGCGAAAGTAACTCTGTCTGTCTGTCTGTCCGTTACGCTTTCACGCTTAAACCTCTCAAACGATTTCGATGAAATTTAGCACAGACAATCTTTAGACCCTGAGAAAGGACATAGGCTACCTTTTAATACGAAAAAAAACGCAGACGAAGTCGCAGCTAAGTGGTACCTAAATAAAAATGAAATACTGTCCATTAGTCAGCGCATCACTTCAGAACGGCTCGACTTGTTTTTTTTTTACATTTTCACATGCAGAAAAAATAGACATATACCAACGTATAGGTATATATCATAAAAAAACCGTTTCACGTGCAAACACAGAACTCTATATTTTATAGGTCTGATATTGTACAGGTTTTTGTCATTTTATATTTTTTTGTATAACAAAAGTCGTAGATTTGTGTAGTCATTATTTTAAATCGGTGTACGTCATAGATAAAAATGTAAGCTTCATTTTACTCTGAATTTTTCGTCCACCTATTGTTTGGTTTTTGTGTTAAAAATTTATCATCTTTTTTAGCAAAACGCTACATACTCGTACACTAAAAGAAATATTTTTTGCAAGTTTGGACGTATTTTTTTATGTAAGGTTCTCGGTGCGTCCATCCGTCCGTTCGTCAGATTTGTAAACCGATTTTAAAAGTTATTTTTACTTGTTGAATTTTTTTTTATGGTAGGTAAAAATCATCTAATGACGAATCCCGGGGTATATACTTGCTAATTAGTTCCATAGTTATCACATTACCCATCACACACAGAGCCTATTACTTATTTTCACAATGTTCAAAATGGTCCCAATAATTAATTTTAATATTTTGTTTCATCACTAATTTCATCACCATCTGTCTGCCCCTGACCCATATTACTTGGTCGGCGTAATAAGCGCATTTTCTTTCATTCTAACCTGTGCTTTATCAATAACTCCCTTTTCTTTCACTCCTTACCCAATCCATTCATCATTTCTTTGGCCTTCATCTCCCACTCCAACGAGGCACTAACGATTTACCTCTTCTTTTCACATGCTCATACCAAGACAGATCCCCTTTCAACTTTTCAATAGATATTTTTATGAAATATAGAAACAGTTTTTATATTAATAAAAAAAAACTAAGTTGCAGAAATACCTGGTAAACCTAAGCAATACTAGTTGTAGGCAGGCAACCCATATTCCAGAGTCCCATAGAGAATAGCCATCTAGCTGTTTGTATGCGATGACCAGGGATGTATGAAATGAACGGAGATGCCCTGGTGACCAATTGACGTCCGCACGAAACTGCATTGTACACCGCAACACATAGGTACGTAGCTAGCTAGGAAATGGCTTTGTATGTGTTGAAATGGGTTTGTTGATTATTCTGTTTGCCTGGTGTATAGTGGCGTTTGTGTGGAATGCAGCGATGGAAAATTTTGTTCCACAGAATAAAATAAATTGTTGATTTTTGTAACTTCAAACGAAGAGTGGCCAACTGTTATAAGTTTGATACGTGGCTAAGTCGCTGTAAAAGGGTTAAATTTACTTGTATGGAGATGGAGAGGGATGCTAAGGAAATGATGGATAGATTGTGTGAGGAGTGATATGACGGAAAAGGTATGATAGCATGATGATAACAGGGCGGAATGGAACTAGAAAACGTGTAGCGCCGACGTCAACTAACATGGGAAAAGTGCAGGAAGATGATGGCTTATATGTTTGTGTTATTATTTGATATTTGTATTTTTTATTGTTTTTAAACGTTAACGTAGTGACTAAACACTGCTCCCCGTTCCTTCTTTGCCTTTAGGAGCCAAGCCTTCCTTTCAGAAAGGGGCCCTAGGTCAGAGTAGGCTTCGATCCTTTTTCAGAGTCCCTACAGTTTTGCAGATAACTTGAGGTGCGCGGAAACAGAGCGCGCCGTCGACTACTTAGGCTTGGTCCGGACTATTACCAGACGACCGAGGACCGCCGTCCGCAGCGAGCAATGGGTAGCTCATCGTCCGCAATGCCTTGCCTAGAGTGGCATGAAGTAGTTCAAAATATTCCTAAGAAACAGGACAAAAGAAGAAAAAAATAGGAAAAATGAAATAAAGTCTTGTTAGATCTATTATCTGCCGAAAGTAACAAACGGTAAAGAAAAAGTACTTGCTTGATTTTACCACACACTATAGTTATACACTAAGTGTTAAGTGATTACGTAAAGTGACAATGTTAGCTCCTAACATTTTATAAGTGGCCACTTTTTTAGTTGTCGTCTGCAGTATTCAAGGTCGAAGCCAACTAGGGTCAAGGGTTCTTGTCTAAAAGGAAGGCACTGGCCCTAGAATGTATGGCAACGTAGAAACTGGGTAAGTTGTTTAGTTAGTAAGAGTCTGACACTGTTTCCCGTTCTGCCAAAGGGCGGGAATCGTCATTGGATGATTTTTACCTACCATACAAAATTGCTTCATAGGGTAAATCAAAATATATTTGTAAAAAAGCACGATTTTTTGATCACAGGGCCCCCGTTTTGACACGGGGCCCCTGTGGGTCTAGCTACGCCACTGTCCAGAATAAGCTTTCTTTTTTATGTTTCTTGTTGTAAGTACTATAAAGTATATAATATATAAATTACAGGCACCATTTCCATTTCAAATTTAGCTTACAAAATATTTAAAAACACTCTCATTAACCTACACCGTCTAAATACGGAATTACACCCACTCGACCCAAATCAGAACCCGTCAAAAAATAATAATTTCGTTACCGTTAATTTCAATATAAAAACATTTCTGGCGACATTTCTGAACGAAATATGGCTGTGGGCACAGAGTTCGATATTCGAGAAATAAAATACTTCGTGGAAATTCATTCAGTTTACGAAAAATAAAAAATGTTCAATACTCTTACTTGGAAATCCACTCTTATCCCACAGCTTCCAAGCGCGTAATGGACTGTTGTTCGCGCTAGTGCGGAAAATACACATGTGCCAATATGTCTACAGTACACTCGCTTACGGCCCGTGCAAATGAATCAAATAAATTAATGTACTATTTTTATTAGTATTTTCGAACCACTAGGACAGTACCAAAAAAAAAAATTTGTAGCAAGCCTCTTTTAATGCAACACATTGCTGGCTGGTTGGCGACGCATAGCCGTCAACGCTGATCGCGTCATGTCTTGCGCGCGCCCCGGTACTCACAGCTGTCTCTCTCGAACCTTCCAACGACACGTACGCACGCGCTAAGACGCGGCTGGTCGCCATGTTTTTTCCACTAGAAAGCTATTAAATATCGATATATAGTGAAGTTACAATATACACTTCTCATCAAAAAAATCGAAACACCTTGCAAGTTTACGTTTTGTCAGGATTATCAGAAAAATGTGTACATTTAGGAATAAATGTTAAATGTCGTTTAATAGTGAGTAATATGAGCTTATCAAATCTTAATGTTAATGTTCTAAATTTAAATGAATTTTTCATAGGTTTCGTATTTTGTTAAATGAGTCATTTTTATTCCGTATGGAGTATAAAGGAAATGGATAAAACAACACACGTAAATGAAAAAAAAGCTAAAAAACGTTTATTTAATAACTTGTATTCCCTCCCCGAGCTCTAATTACTGCTTCCATACGGTTCTTCATCGATCGGATGAGAGTCACGATCACATGCTGTGGTATATTGTCCCATTCCTCTTGGATTGCATCTTGCAGCTGGCTAAGTGTTTCTGGGGCAGGATCTCTTGCTCGAATTCATCTCTTTAATTCATCCCATAGATGTTCAATGGGATTCATGTCCGGGCTTCTTGCTGGCCATTCCATAATAGAGATATCGACTTCGTTAAGATAATCTCGTACGACGCCCGCGGTGTGAGCCCTAGCATTGTCGTGCATGAATATGAAGCCGTTGCCAATAAAATGTGCATAGGGCATCACATGAGGCTCGAGACACTCTTCGACGTACCGATGACAGTTTAGTGCAGGCAGACGTGGCCCAGACACGAAAGCAAGCTCTGTCTTACCGTCGGCGCTGATTCCTCCCCAAACCGTCCACGAACCGCCACCATAGCTGACCTTTTCTTCAATGCAGCATTGTGCATAGCGTTCTCCGTCTCTTCTGTAGACCTTGTTCCTTCCGTCGTTACCATACAGCATAATTTTACACTCATCAGAAAAGAGAACTTTGCTCCACTGTAGGTATGACCAATTTAGGTGCTCACGTGCAAAGTTAAGGCGCGCTCTTCGATGGTCTGCAGTTAATTTCGGCCCATTTGCTGGCTTATGCGGTACCAGTCCACGATCCTTCAACCTTCTTCTAATTGTAGAGTCACTTACAGCCACCCTTCGTACAACACGAAGCCGCTGCTGCAGTTGAAAAGCGTTAAGGCGTCGATTTCTTAAAGAAGTTGTTACAATAAATCGATCATCTCGCTCAGAAGTGACCCGATTCCTGCCAGATCCTGAACGGCGCGTGAACAAACCAGTCTCCCGATAACGTTTATAGACTCTATGAACAGATGACAGGCTTAGATGCAGTCTTGCAGCCACAACACGCTGACTAAGGCCAGAATCCAGCAATGCCACAACTTGGGCGGCTTCTGTGGGCGAAGTATCCATACGTTTTAGAAAAAAAACCTTTTTTCAGACGTCCCAAAGTCACAGTATTGAAATAAAAAACAAAAAGTTTAAGGATAGGCGCCAATTTTTAGTTTTTAAACGCTAAATGTACTCCAACCCTAAACACACATTTGTCTCAAAACAGTGATTCATTTCGTTTATAAGATAAACAAATGAAATTCTAATTTTGAATTTAGAATTTTCGCTTATTACTGTAATGGCCAAACTGCCAGCTATAATATATGTATTTTTTTTTCATCGTATGAATTCTTTTTTGTGTTAAATTCGGACAGAAACAATGAAAACGGAAGTGTTTCGATTTTTTTGATGAGAAGTGTATTTATGTACTTACCACTGAGCGGACTATTATTGTTCCCCGAACCCCTACAGTATTTATTTTATCTGTGGTCCCAAACTACTACTAAAAAAATATAGATACCTATATTTCTATAGGTGGAAGTTGGGACCGCGGTCCCAGTCATCACGACCGACCGGCTGTGGAAATAACGTTTGAAATTCGAAAAACAAAATTACTGCGAAATAGATAATAGCGGCTTTTGAGTTATCGTTATGTATCAAATTTACGGTTATGTGTTCCTGGTGTACCGGACGCGGAGATACGATTGAATGCGAATAGAGACAGTTTTCTGAATTTATCAGTTATCAATTTGTTGCTGGACGAAAAGTTATATATGACCAGATAAACTGTTGGCCTTTTTCGGTGATATTTTTCTGCTCAACTAATATTTTGGAGAAATGGTTTATTGGCTTTATAAATTTTATTTTTGGTTTGCTGTGATGTGCTATAGCAGGATATGATGTACTCGTAGGCAAATTTTATCCATATACGTTCAGCAAACACACACGGTATGTTTGTTACGTTCAAAAAGTAACAAACATACTGACAGACACCTTTAATTTATTTACTTACTAGCTTTTGCCCGCGTATCTAAAATATATCCTATGTCACTCATGAATAAAGTAGTTTTCTACCGGTGAAAAGATTTTAGCAATCGGATCAGTATTTTCAGAGATTACCTCCTATAAAACAAAAAGCATACTTTACTAAAATATTGGTGTACATAAAATCATTACAAACTTTTAGTAGAATGACAATGGGATCGTGTTAGAATGACAAATATTTGAAAATAGCAGACTTGAGGCCACAGGTTCCTTTACACATATCCGCACACATAACTTCCTCACAGTAACAAACCCCTGCTTATTTACCTACGCACATAATTTATTATGTAAACGTCGAACCCGCAGTTATTAGGGAGGTCCATAGAAACAACAGCTTTATATACGATGGGCACACAAAGAGCTCTCCGTTCCCGAGGTAAATTGAAAAAGGGTCTATATATTTGCATTCCAATATTTTCTTATTAAATATCGAAGCTGTATTTTAACGATAAAGCCATGTAAATGAGATTTTTTTCTTCTGGTTTTGTTGTTTAAGAAAATTGGTTTGAATATATTTGCCTACTTAGGCTTCTATCACATTTGGCGTTTTTTAAACGCGCATACGACGCTCAGATCAGACAGCCCAGAGATTTGAATGTAACCTTGTAACGAACGGTGCGATCGTAAAACGTGCGTCTACTGCACTCATACGTACAGATACAGGAACACATACGCACTATAGTGGCTCGTTGCTGCCGCGTTTTGGTAACAAACTTCTCGTTAGTTACACAATGGCGTCGGTTGTACAATGACCTCCGGCCCTATGATGCTCTTCAAAGGAGCTTCGAACGTACGTTTGTCGACGCCCTCAATTCTTTGTTGAGATTTCGTCCAATCAAGGGTTTAGGGAGCGTGGCAAACTGCAAGCGCTAACTTTAAACGAATCAAAACGTTTTCTGCACAGCCGCCCTAGGGCTGCGCAGAAAACACGCGTCCCTGATACGGGCATGTTTTGCGCGTTTAAAATACGGCGTGTGTTAGAAGCCTTAGATTTCTGTTTGCTAAACTTAAAATGCCACCACGTTTATAATATAATAACACATCATAGTGATGATGGATCGACTAGAACGTCGCACAACGATTGTTGATATAGTGGTCCCTCTTGATGAGAACCTCGTGAAGGCTGAGAATGATAAACAAACTAAGTGCCTTGATTTGACTCGAAGGTTTTCGCTATGTGCGAGCAGATACAGCAATCATTGTACCAGTAGATCTTGACAGCAGAGGTGGTCAATTGGTAATGGCCCCGACTTACGAATTGTAGGTTGCGGGTTCAAACCCAGCCAGGCGCATTACTTTGTGAAATTTATTTCATCACCACTGCTCTCAAAACGGTGAAGGAAAACATCGTGATAAAACCGGTATATACTAGTACCAAAAATTCGAAGGCATATAACGTCCACCACTGGACCCGCGTGGTGGATTACGGCCCATTCCCTCTTCTAAAGAGAGGTTATTTTTATCTTTAAATGTGTTTTATAATGTTTAACCTGTGAAAATCTGACACTCCTTCAAAAGTGTGAGATGTGTTTGGATGCACTCGTTTCTTCCATTACCCTTTTCGTTCCAGGACCGCTGTGACTCTTCCAAAAAATCTATATTAGTTCTTATAAACTAGTGTGTTTCATCATCAACGATTACATCCCTGCTTACATTTTACAGGGGTAATCGCTTTCAAACACAAGTTTAGGTATATCAATTTACAAAAGATTAAATCTCGTCATTACCCAAGAAGTGTATACCCGACGGTCATTTCCAAATACTTTGTAATGCATAGCCGTTAAATGTACAGTATCGTCTAACTTAATTACTAAATTAGCATACAACAAAACCTAGTCAAGAACACGCGATTTCCAACTATATGTATAGAACTGGTACTTAAATGAACCCTAGTTAAAAAGGCTAACAATACTGCCAAATTCTTGGCACTATGCCATACTTAGGGTCCTCGGCCATGGTGAAATTTCGTTGTACGTTTTGTAAACGCGCAATAACATCGCGTTTGCATCGCGACTAATAATCGCGGTGAGTGCGAATAACTTGCAACTGCATCAGGTTCCTGCACCGGATTTGTGAGGAAGCAACGCCTGGATATCACTACGGTGTGAATCACTGGGAGGACATGGTAGAGCACACGGTAGAGGTGTGCCCCGTTGGGGAGAGCACCGCCTTGTTCTCGTGGGGGCGACCGGAGGCGGCGATCTCTCGCGGCGGGCCTTGGTAGAGGCCATGGTCCGGAGCGAGGAAGAATGGCAGGCGGTCGCCTCCTTCTGCGAAGCAGTAATGCTAGCCAAAGACGAGGCCGACTGCATCAGGCAAAGGCATTGGCGATCTCGCCGCAGCCGCCGCCGTCGTTTCCGATCCCGATTTTCGGTCACCGTAGGTGTAGGCGAGCAATGGGTATTTGCTGTTCGCCCGTCCGGTGACCGTCCAGACTGAGCCGAAGTCATCGAAGGCGCGCACTGTTCCCGCGTGCCTCAAGGACTTGTCAGCAACCAGCAGAATTGATGCCTTCTGGAACCACGAGGATTTACTTAAAAAGGACCCTCGTGGTCTTAGAACACTAAGGGAAACTAAAGGATACAGGTCTGAGGTATGGTTTTAGTCAGTAAAAGTCTGATTCACCCCAGAGCAGGAGAAGTAATTAGATGTTTTTCCACCATAAAAAAATCTTTGTTGCTTATTCTTAATAGTAAAAAAATTGCATCAAAATCTGTTGCGTCATTAAGAAGAAGCAAACAGACAAACATACAGGTACGTCATTTTTTATAATGTAGGATTAGTTTATAAAGCGAAATAATAAAGAAAATACATTAGTTAGTTAGTACCGACGAAGCTAATGTTATTTCCTGTTCCAGTTTTAGTGGAAAACAATCGAATTACTACAAGTTTGCCGTTCGCACTTAACTTTAGCTTAATGGATGAGTTTAGTTTCTACCTATTCCTGTTTCGGCTATTATAGTAAAACTGTTTTATTGCTATTGTGTGGAAAAATATGTTTTTGCGCAAGATAATTATTTTGATTAGAATACAGAAACAGTATTGCGAGGGAAAGAGATAGAGAGACAGCAATCGTGAGGAATTGATATCCTCATGTCTGTGGTCACCGTAGGTGCGGGCTTGTGGAGGACGAACCATGGGTAGCTCATTGTCCAGCTTTTTACAGCAAATATTTTATTTCACATAGGCCATTTTTCATGGGCACTTGTAAAACGCCAGAAGCTAGTGCACGGTTCCAAATTGGTCGTTTCCTATGAAGAAGAACAGGCTGGTTGGCTGGCTACTCTTTTTTAAAAATCTGTTTGTTACTAAATTCCCATATTACAGTACATGAACAGATAGATAAATGATGTAAGGACAGTGCAGACCAGTCAATATTGAACTCAAGAGCACAACAAAAACGTTACACGCGTGCGTCAAAGGGATGTCGACAAAACCGTAAGGGCCCAGTAACCAGTATCTGAAAAGAAACCGTGGTCTTAGAATACAGAAGGTAACTGAAGGGCATAAATTTGTTTTAGTCAGTAAAAATCTAACATAAGGGTTGAAGTGAGAGAGCTATCACTGCACCCCAAGCGGCAGAAGACATTCGCAACCTCAAACATAAAAAGAGAAATATATAAACTGTATAAGTAGTAGTATAGTCATAGTCATAGTCATAGTTATTTATTGGTAAGGGATTCTTACAAGTCATAAAGGTACAAACTGATGCAATAATGTCAACAAAATTACAAATTAATCATAAATTGAATGTCAAATAATAAATACAAATAATTTAAATACACATGTCAAACAAATAAAATAATATATAAGAATACAAATAAATCAATGTCAAATCACAAATTAAAATTAAATATAAGAAAAAGTCACAATATAAAATTAAGTCATAAATTCGTCAAATGAAGATATAAGTGCAAATGTACAAATCTACCTAATGTAATTTAGATAACTATTACAAGCAATTACAGAATTAACATTAATAGTGCCTAGATAAGGTCGCGTCTACCATTTGCCAAGTTTTGGCAACTTGGTAGACTTGGCAGGGCTCGTACAGCCATCTGGACCGACTGTGGTAAATCTTAGCCCTCGTTAAATCTAGTTTAATCAGTTAATATATTAAAACTCTCAACTATATCATTGTCTGTTGGAGTAAAATTGAGACTCTTTACTATTCCGTTATTTGTAGATTATATAATAACAATAGGTATAATCAACTCACTCTTGCTTGGGTTTTTTTATGGTGGGCTACAATCATCCAATAACGAACCCCGCATCCAAATTGTCAGTGAAAACAATATTGAAAATAATACTGTGTGGATTCCGACACTGTGTCTAATGTGTGTGAATATATTGTGTCGTAATCATTAGTAAGTCGTATTTTTGAATGATTATACACTGTGCGCAAACTAATATAGTAGGTGTATTGAGCTAAATTAGCATACCGCATCCAAATGCTAAAATTTAAAACCTAATCAAATTTAAAATGAAGGGAAGGGATTAACACAATGTCCGTTGGCGAGTTGGCAATACATCAATCAGAGAGACATGTGATATATAGCCGTATGGAGAGTCAGTGTGCAGCGGACCAACGCAAGCGTAACCTAGCATAATGCTTGGTTACGTCACAACTACAGACTAGGTTTTTTTTTTTTTTATGGTAGGTGAAAATCATCCAATGACGAAACCCGCTCTTGGGTGGAGCGGGAGACTAGTGTCAGACTCTTACTGACTAAAAAACCTACCCCGTACCTTCCTTGCCCTATTCCTGGAGTCGAGGTAACAGTTTCCCACCACCCTCTAGACTCCGGGAGGCTTCGACCCTGAAGGGCCCCTGCAGTTTGCTGACAACTCCTTGAGGCGCGCGGGAACGGTGCGCGCCGTTGACGACTAGGACTCGGTCTTACAGACGACCGGACGGCGAGCTACCCATTGCTCACCGTCCGCGAGCCAGTGTCTACGGTGGCCGGATATCGGCAGGATCGCGGCGGCGACGGCTACGGCGAGTACGCCGTTGCCTTTGCCTTATGCGGTCGGCCTCCTCCTTTACGAGCATTACTGCTTCGCAGAAGGAGGCGACCGCCTGCCATTCCTCTTCGCTGCGGACCATGGCCTGAACCAGGGCCCGGCGCGAGAGGTCGCCGCCGCCGATCACCCCCACGAGGACACGGCGATGCTCTTCCCAAGCAGGGCACACCTCCACCGTGTGCTCCACCGTGTCCTCCGGGCTCGCCTCACAGTGGCGACACCCGGACGTCTCTTCCGCACGAATCCGGTGCAGGAATCTCCCGAACTTCCCATGTCCGGTGAGAACCTGCGTCATGCGGAAGGTGAGGACGCCGTGAGGTCTATCCAGCCACGCCTCAAAGAGGGGCACTACCGCTGAGATTACGGTGTGCCCAGCGCTGGGTTGCGACAGTCGCTGTTTCCACTTCACCATGAGATCTCGCCGGAGCTCCTTCCGCCACGCCTCGACATGTTCGGGCAGCGGATCTTCGCCCCGGCGTTGCACCTCCACGCGCTGGTCGTGCATGCGTGCAAGGACTGTTGCCTCCAGATCCCATGGTGGTAGGCCAGCAAGGAGGCTCGCCGCCTCGCGGGACACCGTGCGGTATCCCCGCACCATCCGGATGGCCATGACCCTCTGGCAGGCGTTCAGCTGGGCCGCCGGGCGTTTACGCAGCGTCGGCGCCCACACTGGTGCCCCATAAAGGGCCATGGACCGGACGATGCCGGCGTAGAGCCTCTGGCAGAAGGCGTCTGGACCCCCAAGGTTCGGCAGGAGCCGCTTGAGAGCAGCCCCCGTCCGATTGAGTTTGGGGGCCAGACGTCGGAAGTGCTCCTCGAAATTCCATCGGCTGTCGAGGACAAGTCCTAGGTACTTCATCGTCGACCCGACGCCGATGTGAACTCCTTCTACCGTTAGTTGGGAACCCGTTGGTGGCGCGTTCCGAGGGCCGTGAAAAACTACAGACTAGGTACTAAAATACAGGATACCAGTGAATTCGTAAGTCAGTAAGATTATATTTAACAAGAAATCTACATATTTAAAATCACAAGTCGTTGTTATTTTATAACTCAAGAACGGACTCAACTATCCAAAACTAGCTTCTGTCCGCGACTTCGTCCGCGGAAAATTTCTTGTAGTGGTATCTCGGTTAACATCCATGTTATATAAATAATTTATAGCCTATGTCACTCAGGAGTAAAGCAGCTTTCTATTGTTGCTAATTTTTTTCCAATCGAACCATTAGTTCCAGAGATTACCTACTACAAACCAAAAAACAAACTTTACCTCTTTATTATATTAGTGTAGATAATATCCAAAATAAATGTTTAGACTTTGTTCGGACTTCGTTTGTGAAGTTTGCACAAAATCGGTCGAGCGGTTCTTCATTTATTACATTTTTCAGTAGCCGGGAGCGAAGCCGCGGGTAAAGGCTAGTATACAATATAATATACTTATTTCCATAATTATTTTACGATTCAGCCCTTTTAACATAAATATCGACTGCTAAAGAATACCTTGTAGCATTCCCACCACTTCTGTATCATCGAAGACATTTCTATTTCACACCGCTAAGTTCATTTTTGCTTGCACTCGAAATAAAAACTTCAAAGGTTTGGTTTTGCGTTGTGCCGCAAGATTCAAGCGAATTGTTTTTTAAAGTGATCAGGCAGAAAGGACCACGTCAGTACATAAAGTTATATAAAACAATAAATCGTCTAATTAGGTGAGTAGGTACCTAAGCAGGTAAGTACTATCTACTTATATTTCGATATTTCAATACATTTTATATGCCTATCTTATAAAGAGCCAATTCATAAGTGGCTTCATTATAATTTTATCCGAAATTAATGAACGGGAAAAAAAATGTAAAGGAAATGGATTTTTAAGGGTTCACTTCTTAAAAATTTATCTCTCAATATTATTTTTGTTTTGTTTTTTATTGTTGATAGGTTTGCACTTAACCGCTTCCTCTCCTGATGGAAAGTGACGATGTGGTCGACGTTAGAGTTTGCCTACCTACCTAAAAGTAACCTACTCATTCTAGACTTGAAGATTCCCGGGTTGTAACTGTTAGGAAACACAGACTCCGGCAGGGAATAAATTCCATTCCTTAGCTGTGCGCAGAATGAATGTGTTCCCAAAACGTATTGTGCGTATAGGTGACAGTGATGTCCACCATTTGACTGGCCTGTCAGTCTAGTAGTTAGTGAACCTGACTGCTATGCCGAAGGTCGTGGGTTCAATTCCCACCCAGGACAAATGTTTGTGTGATGAGCACGATCATTTGTTCTGTGTCTGGGTATAATTTATCTGTAATATGTATGTATTTAGAAATATATAAGTATGTTTATCAGTTGTCTAGTACCCATAACACAAGCTCTGCTTAGCTTGAGACTAAATGGCGTTGTGTGATAATTGTGGACATATTATTATGTAAATTGTTTAAAACGACTACTATTCTCGTCTCTGTTATTGATTGAAGTCACAAAAAAACGGACGGGACTGACAGCTACTACAAAACATTGCTGCGAACTTTTAAATCCAAAGAATTTTTTGTCATGCACACAATAGCGTTATGATGGGATGACCCGGTCCGCTTTCCGACCAATGCATATGTTCTTGCACTATTTAAAAAATCGTTCTGTCACTGTCAATTCTTTTTTTTGTTTTTTTTTTGACAACCATCACACAACGCCATCTAGTCTGAATCTAAGCAGAGCTTGTGTTATGAGTACTAGACAACTGATAAACATACTTATATATTTCTAAATACTTACATATTATAGATAAATCACACCCAGATACAGAACAAATGATCGTGCTCATCACACAAACATTTGTCCTGGGTGGGAATCGAACCCATGACCTCCAAAGATTTCGATTTTAATTTCAAAAGAGGTTGTTTCAGAGGAGGGTTGCAATGATTTGTTTTAAAATAGCTTAGTGGTGTGTTAAAGCTTTCAGTGATTTGTAGTGCAAGCGGGTTTGGGCATAACAAGTATCTGCTTAAGTGCATTTTTCCACCTGTCACGTTTTCTCATAAAATCACATGACTGCCACGTTTTGTTTCAGCTACTCAGTTATCCAAATAAGCAGTGGTGATTCAGCGATTACGGGCCCGACTTACAAGTTGTAGATCATGCCACAGGCGCCGCCGGGATTCCGATCCCGATTTCCGGTCACTGTAGATGGATGTGATGATGCTTAAGGATGGCGAGCAATGGGTAGCACGCCGTCCGGTCGTCTGATAATAGTCCGGATCAAGCCAAATCGTCGATCGAATGAGTTGTCAGCGAAACCGTAGGGACTTTGCAAAAGGATCGAAGGGACAGGGTTTTTTCCGCTTCACCAAAGAGTGGGATTTGTCATTGGATGATTTTTGCGCACCATAAAAAAAGTTGGTCATAGGTTTAATTTAACAGGCTCTTTCTTGTTTTAAGCAGCCTTAATGTTCCCACTACTGGTTCTCAGTTCTCTCTGGGAAAGGCAATGTTATGGGCCATAATCCACCACAAAAAATCTTTCATCAGTGATGAATTTAAAGGAAAACTAAACGTAGAAGTAAGTACGATACAGTCTTGTTGCTTTTAGCAAAGGTAGTTTTAATACTGCAGCATAAACATGACCAATGCAACTTATAAATGGCTCGCCTCACCGTCGGCTAAAGTTCCAGCTCGGCAAATATTGAATGTTCGCTTAGTGAGCCACGTTTTTGGTTCCAAAATGAACTCTATATCCAAGAAATTTAAATAATTTGACTTGGAATAAATTGAAATATGTTGTAGTGCTAAATTTGTCCCCAAATGGAGGAAAGGGGAAAAACTAGTTTCCAGCAGGCGAAGATCCTCCAAGAACCAAGGTTGCTGACATAGCGAAAAGAATAGCCAAACTTAAGTGACAATGGGCAGGGCACATCGCGCGCAGAACAGATGGCCGCTGGGGCCGAAAGGTTCTGGAGTGGCGACCGCGTACCGGAAGACGTAGTGTTGGTAGGCCTCCATTAGGTGGACCGACGACCTGGTCAAGGTTGCTGGAATTCGATGGATGCGAGACGCACGGGACCGGTCGTTGTGGCGACGTTTGGGGGAGGCATATGTCCAGCAGTGGACGTCTTTTGGCTGAATTGATGATGATTATGATGAAGATCCTCCGTGACTCGAAAAGCACGTTGGTTTAAAACACCTATTCTCTGCTGCCAGTGACTTCGTCTGCGTGATAGTAAAATGATGCCATGGCCACTTTTAATAAACGTATTTGTTTCTTTATTTTATTTATTTACTAGCGACCCGCCCCAGCTTCGCACGGGTGCTGATATTAAATATATTATACATGTATTTTAAACATAAACCTTCCTCTTGAATCACTCTAACTATTTAATAAAACCGCATCAAAATCCGTTGCGTACTTTTTAAGATTGCATACATATTGGCAGCGGTAAGCTTTGTTTTATACTATGTAATGATTGGTTCACCTGTTTTTTTATTGCTTACTATTTAAATCTAGACACCGGACATCTAGGCACCGTTTCCGTCGTCCTAATGTCGACACCGGACAATACCGAAAACCAGCGCTGTGAGCTCATCATGGGACCATAGCATTATACTGAGCGTTTGGCCGTTTTTGAGAATTTTTGCGAATGTGACACATTCTTTTCTATAAAATGAAATTATTGTCTATTAGCTTTAAGATTGCGTCATTTTGCCTGAAATAAACTGTTTTTCTTTATTGCTTTCTAAAAATTATATTTGAAGTGATAAAAAGTATCCTATATGTTGTTCCAGGACAGGGTCTTCCCAGACTTTATTGAAACTTATTTCATCGCCATTCAGGCCTTTATTATTATAGAATTATTTATAAATAATATATCTACATAACAGTTGTAGTAAGCATTTACAGTTATCTATATTCTGTACTAGCTTTTGCCCGCGGCTTCGCTTACGGCAACAGAAAATGTGATAAATGAAGAACCGCTCGACACATTTTGTGCAAACTTCACATAAACAATCTACTAATAGTCCGGTCAATTTAGACATTCGAAGTTACATAAATTCCCACCTAGCTGAAAATCGGTAAGATTGTTTAAAATATCATTAAAAACAAAATTTGAAAGTTCCCCATCTTTCCCCTGTAAGGAAAAAAAATTATTCAAGGTCAAAGGTCAAAAAAAGAGTTTTTCGCGATTTTCAGCAAAACGGTAAGTTTTATCATAAAAATACGTCAGACAAAAATTGTAGATCATAAAATTATCTACAAAAAATGTATTAATACTTTTTTTTCTACGAGCCACCGTTTTTGAGATATAACGATTCTAAAAGTTGCAAAAGTTGTAATCGTCTTAATATGCACACGTTTCCTCGCCACCTATGAGGTAGTGTCAGTTCACTATCCCACACAACGCGATGTAGTAAGTATCCTCCGTCAATGATGTATGTCGCATTTGTGTTGTTAATATCAAAGTCCACCTTTTCGAAACAAACGTAAATTGCGGACTTCTGTGTTTTTCGCATCCCGATGTCATCAAATAACGATAGAGGATAGGGAGATAGTTCATATTCAAAATAGTTTTCTATTTCATCTTGAAATGCTGCAGTAACACTCATGCGTTGGAACAACAATACAGGGTCAACGGGTACTTTTTAGTAGTTTAAGTTACAATGACCGATAGAAAAATATTTTAATATATATTACAACTATAGAGATGTTTATATACGTGGCGTATTCATGCATATTATGACGATTACAACTTTTGCAACTTTTAGAATCGTTATATCTCAAAAACGGTGGCTCGTAGAAAAAAAAGTATTAATACATTTTTTGTAGATAATTTTATGATCTACAATTTTTGTCTGACGTATTTTTATGATAAAACTTACCATTTTGCTGAAAATCGCGAAAAACTCTTTTTTTTGACCTTTGACCTTGAATAAAATTTTTTCCTTACAGGGGAAAGATGGGGAACTTTCAAATTTTGTTTTTAATGATATTTTAAACAATCTTACCGATTTTCAGCTAGGTGGGAATTTATGTAACTTTACTCTTATTTTTTGGTCTAATTTGACCGGACTATAAAGAGTCCGAGCAAAGCCTAAACGTCATGTAGTTCGGATAAATGAGCCCGTTATTGAGTTCTACGAAAAGTCGCATTGATTTTATATATTGATACCTACATAAAAGTTACATACGTAAATGAAAAACCGACTGACACATATCAAAACACAGCCAAAACTTAGTGGTTTTGTCTGTGTTTTGATATATCTTATGTAAAATTTTATGTATCTAGTCCATTAGGACTAAAATTTTACACAAGATTTTTTTATGACGAAAGCTAGCATTAAGACCAAACCGCACTGGGCCCGCGTGGTGGATTACGGCCCTTTTCCTTTCCTAGAGAGGAGGCTTAGTCCCAGCAGCGGGAACATTAAAAAGGCTGATAATGATATCATTAAAAGAGAATCTTAAAAAATACGCCCCCTAAAGTTATGAAATGGCAGTCCAACGTTTGGTTTGGAACTTAACACGTGAGCGAAACCGCTTGCAAAAGCTAGCTACTATAATAGTGATCCACTATAATAGCTCTATACACGAACCAAATAAAACCAACATACATATTACACTGACCAGTAGTAAATAAGCTAGTAATAAAAGTGTAGGTTCGCTTGCAATTTATGAGAATTGCCCACTCCTCGTGTTTTCGTTTGAACCTGGTTTTCAATATTGAATAGTTTACGGTTTCAGAAACGTTAATTGGTTTTCAATAGTTAGCTGAGCGTGACATTCGAACTTTAAAATCAAATTATAATGGTATTATGGTTTATTGTTCAGATTGATTTTACTGGGCTGAGCATTAATACAGTCTCATATTCTGAGACATTTCATGTTAACTATCCCATGGAAAAACCCACGCATCCCAATTTTTAAACGGTTTTATTTTTACTCAAACAATTGCAGTGTGAGCAGTAGTAGCCAAATGGCAAAAAGGCTCCGTCATACGAGTTGTAGGTCGCGAGTTCAAACCACTGTTCTCAAAACGGTGAAAGGAAACATCTTGTGGCAAACCAGCATATCCTAAAACCAAAAATTCGAAGACATGTGACATCCACCAACCTGCACTGACCATGTGGTACATTACGGCCCATTCCCTCTTCTAAAAAGGAAGTCCCGGCGGTGGCGAAATTATAAGGCAGATGAGGTAGCTTTTGAGGAAATATTTTGACTTTTGACTATGACTTTTAATTAATTACTTTAGATGTTTATACATTATTATAAGTAGACAACTATAAAAAAATCCTGAATAATAAAATAGAGTATTACATTTCTGTCGTGGCTGTCATCAAAATTACATACTTTCTATTCTTTTATATAAAACGGTTAGCTTCAATAAAAGCTACATAAAAGGCACTAAGACAGAGCTAACGTAATGACGTACAATCGTCTCAGCAACTAGGTCGATCGCTCGACGCTCAACGGAAATGTACAAATCAAATCTCCGACAAGACTGATATAATATTTATGTCTGATACTAACGCTCTAGCTTTCGGTAGTTGAGATAGTAGATACTATCGTGGTTAGAAATATATTCAATCATTGATAGATAGACATTCAAAGATGGTTTATAAATCATTTAAGCACTACATCATCATCAGACTTTTTAATGTTACCACTGCTGGGACACAGGCCTCCTCTCTAGGAAAGGGGAATGGGCCATAATCTATCACGCGGGCCCAGTACGAATTGATGGATGTTCATCATCACTGCTCTCAAAACGGTGAAGGAAAACATCATGAGAAAACCGGCATGTCCTAGAAACAAAAATTCGAAGATATGTGACATCCTCCAATTCACACTGGGCCCTTTCCTAAAGAGTAGGCCTATGTTTCAGCAGTGGGAACATTAATAAGACCGATGATGATGATGAATACCTACTACTAAACCAGTTATACCTACTACCCTACCCTTTGACAATATTTCAGCTAAAAGCTAGGCGACGCTTTGTGTGACCAGAGGACTGGACTTTCCATTAGCCAGCAAATCAGCATTGCTATTCAACGTGGTAATGCTGCTACGTTCTTGTCAGATTTCCCATTGACAACTATAGTGAATGTATGTACATTACGAGTAACATGTTACTCGTATTATGTATTTGTATTTCGGGCTGGTATCCGCAATTCCACGCCTAAATTTTGTGTATGGGTATTATTATGTAACATACCTACCTATTAAGTTATTTATTACTTTAGATTTTTATTAAGTATACTGGCTGGCTTGGCAAACTTTTTTTTTGCCATGTAAATTATCATTAAAATAATATCAGCTTTATTTGTTAAAGAATCTTTATAAATCCGTAATTCATTCGTTGTTTATACCGCCTTTGTCTGCAGCGATCATTTCCAGCCCGTCCGATCAGAATGCAATCGTCTTGGCATATTGAGTAGATGGGCTCTTAATAAACAACTCTGCCTCACCACCAACGAATGCATCTTACCATCAGGTGGGATGGCAGTTAAGCATTGGTTTATATCAATAAAAAAAATATATATACAGCACATTAATTAAACTAGAAACAGTACACCTAAATATATGAACTAAGACTTAAGTACAAACTAACATGTTTATACAGGTAGAATTTAGTTTCCAACGAGGTACCTAGTAATTTGAAATGCATTTGCACTTCGACTGGAGGATTAAACAGGTACCGGTGTGCCTCGAGGTACCTACATAGGTAAATGTGTATTGAAAGCGTTCATGTTTGCTCAAATAAACTATGAATTTCATGTGTAAAGTTCGCATAAAGTAAATAAATAATTGAGTTCCAGTATGTTTATGGTTATTGCACTATTTCCTTGTACAGCTATGCGTTCTTAATTCTTTTAATATGGTTCAAAGGCGATCTTAACTCAACGCCCAAAGGTGGGTTATTTACGAGTATTTATGACAATTTCCCATATCGAAAAGATAACTACAGTTTCTCAATAAGTAAACATTATTGAGAAAACAAAATAATACTTAATCAGGAATAATATGATAATAGGTAATCTATAATATTAGAAAAACGAGAAACTGATTCAGATATCCGAAGAGTCGAAAGTACTAGGATTTGAAACATTGCTGTAATGTAGGTATCTGTATAAATATTTCTTTGTGTCAGTCGAGCATTAAACTTAGTACCGAGAATACGTCGTTTCATTTACTCCGGCTAACCAACAGTTCAGTGGCGACGAGGACTAAAATACATATTCAGCGTGCGATACGAGTATCTAATTATAATAAGTACAAAAAAAAACATGACGATCGGTAAAATCACGGAATTCGATGTGCATAAAGACGATTGGCAGTTGTACATCGAACGTTTGGAACAGTACTTTGTAGTGAACGAGGTGAAAAGTGAACTATTTGTACCGACACTAATTACGCTTATGGGTGCGGAAAGTTATGAGCTATTAGTGAGTTTGTGCACACCTGATAAACCCAAGTCAAAGTCGTTTACGCAAATAGTAGATATCATGGGAAGACATCTGCAGCCCAAGCCGAGTGAGCTGGCGGAGAGGTACAAGTTTAGGAAGAGGACTCAACAAAGTGGCGAATCTATAGCTGAGTACATCGCGGTTCTCAAGAAAATGACCAAGACATGCGAGTTTGGGGCGTGGTTGGAAGAGAGTTTACGAGACCAGTTGGTATGTGGTATCAGCTGTGAGACGATTCGCCAACGGTTATTCGCTGAACCTAAGCTAGATTTTGCAAGAGCCTACAGCTTAGCGATTAGTTTGGAGTCGGCGGAGAAAGATGCCGCGGCCGTAGTTCAAGGTCAGAAAACGGCAATGGCGGCCGATTGTCTGTCAATAGAAAGCACCGGAGGGCAACGGAGGGATAACGCGAGTGGGGCAGGTGAGAAGACAGCCACGCGGTACGCAAGAGGTTCGATCCGGGAGGCCGGGCCGCGCGGCGAGCCCGGCGCGCGCGACCAGCACGCAGGCCGCGACGGGCACGTGGCGCGCGGCGAGCACAGGCTGCGCGGGCGCCGCCATGGCAGGGAGATGGTTGCGGAGCGCCGACAGCATTGTCAAGCTTGTGGCGGGGCACATGATACGGTCACTTGTCGGTTCAAAAGTTACGTATGCCGAGTGTGTAACAAGACAGGTCATATTCGACGAGTGTGCCCGAATATAATATCGGACCAATATTACATGAGGTCAAAATCGACAAACGATAGTGGAGAAGGTGAAAGTGATCACAGTGAAGAGGTAATTGACATTAATTTAAATCTGTTAGCGTTAAGTGAGTGCAAACCATTTATTATGTCATTAAAGGTACATAATGTACTTTTGAATATGGAATGCGACACAGGTAGTGCGGTGTCGTGCATTAGTCACAAAATGTACCAAGAACTATTTAGTGATCTAACTATTAAGAAATGTAACATCGTCCTGAGATATTATACGGGCGAATTAGTTTATCCTGTGGGGGTAATAACACCGTCAGTTATGTATAATGATAAGGTTAAAGAACTCGATTTATACATCATAAAAAAGGCTAAAATGGCGTTACTCGGTAGGCAATGGATATTAGAATTAGGTATTCAGCTACCTACCATCAAATTAGCGTCAGTAAATAAATTATCGGGAGACGAATTTAATGTAGAGGAATTCAGTTCCAGATATTGTAATGTGTTCGCGGACGGACTGGGCGCCTTCACCGGCCCGCCAGTGAGCATTCACTTGCGGGAGGGAGCGCGGCCGGTGTTCATGCGCGCGCGCCCGCTGGCGTATGCGCTGCGCGAGCCGGTGGAGCGAGCCCTGCAGCAGCACGTGCGGGACGGCATCCTCACCCCGGTCGAGCGCTCCGACTGGGCCACGCCGATCGTCCCAGTAGTGAAGAAAGACGGTAACATCAGAATTTGCGCAGACTATAAATTGACGTTAAATAAAGTATTAGAGGTTGACCGTTATCCACTACCACGGGTTGAAGACTTGCTGGTTCGCTTGCACGGGGGTCAAAGATTCAGTAAAATTGACCTGTCCCAGGCCTATGCACAATTTTTTTTAGATGATTCTAAGAAGTATACGGTTATTAACACCCACAAGGGCTTATTTATGTACAATCGACTCGTGTATGGACTGTCATCGAGTCCCGGCATTTTCCAGCGACGCCTTGAGGAATTATTTGCAGATTTACCCCGGGTGGGGGTATTCTTAGATGACGTTATAATTACAGGGTCATCGACCAGTGAACATTTGGGAAACTTACACAAAGTTTTCCAACGCTTGGAAAAGTATGGTTTAAGGGTTAAAAAAGAGAAATGTGACCTTTTTGCAAAGTCGATTAGCTATCTAGGTTATGTAATCAGTGCAGAGGGTGTACATACTTGTCCCGACAAAGTAAAGGCAATTGTCAATACTCCGGCACCCGAAAACGTAGCGGAACTCCGATCGTTTATAGGCATGATTATGTACTACTCAAAGTTTATTCAAAATTTAAGTACAATACTAGCACCGTTATATGAGTTGTTAAGGTCGGGGTCGAAATACGACTGGAATGATAAATGTCAAAGGGCTTTCAGAAAGGTTAAGGACATGCTAACTAGCAGTGAAGTCCTCATGCACTACTCTCCCGAGTTACCGCTGATAGTAACAGCGGACGCCAGCAGCGTGGGGGTGGGCGCGGTGCTGTCGCAGGTGACGCCGGCCGGCGAGCGGCCTGTCGCGTACGCCTCGCGCTCGCTTATACCCGCGGAACGTAACTACGCTCAGATAGACAGAGAGGCTTTAGCAATAATATTTGCAATACGCAAATACCATCAGTACTTGTACGGAAGAAAATTTACTATAAGAACTGATCATAAACCCTTGACATATATATTCGGTAACAAGTTAGGTATTCCGGTTATGTCGGCGTCTCGGTTGCAACGTTGGGCTGTGCTTTTGTCAGGATACAATTATGACATCGAATATGTTACGTCTAAAAATAATTGCGCGGACGCTTTGTCGCGGTTACCGTCCCGAGTTGCTAACGTGCGACACGTTAAAGAGATAACGTATGTAAATTTTGTTGAAAACTTTTTACCAGTAACTAATTCGGATGTCAGTGTAGCCACGGCTAGGGACGTATTACTCAGTAAATTAAAAGTTTACATAGAATCAGGTTGGCCGCATTTTTGTAGTGAAGAGGAGCTAAAACCATTTTTCAATAGGCGGAATGAGATATACATTGAAGGCGGCTGTATTATGTGGGGTTACCGAATGATTATACCCAAGTCCTTGAGGCAGACAGTATTGAAGCAATTACATAGCAGCCACATGGGCATTGTTAAAACTAAGAGCTGGGCTAGAAGTTACGTGTGGTGGCCGCGTATCGACGACGACGTGGAGGCGCTGTGCCGCGCCTGCGACACGTGTGCGCGAGAGGCGGACGCGCCGCCTCGTGCGACCCCGCAGCATTGGCCGTATGCCCCCGAACCGTGGACACGCTTACATATTGATTTTTTAGGGCCGTTTAAGGGTAAAACCTTTTTAATAGTGGTAGATTCGACATCGAAGTGGATCGAGGCCTTCGAAGCGAAACAAACTAATGCCACAGCCATTATTAAGATTCTGAGAGCTACTTTCGCGCGGTTCGGGCTCCCTAGGGAACTAGTTTCTGATCAGGGTCCTCCATTCACAAGTAGGGAATTTTCGGAATTTTTAAAAAGCAATGGAATTAAGCAGTCCTTTTCACCCGCCTACCATCCTTCTTCGAATGGCGCGGCGGAGAACGCCGTCAAAATATGCAAACGTACGATTAAGAAAGCATATAGGGATAACGTCGATGTCGATCTAGCCCTCCAAAACTTCTTATTAATCTACAGAAACACTATACATAGCACTACAGGCGAAACGCCTGCTATGTTGCTACAGAAACGTAGGTTACGTTCACGGCTGGACTTATTAAGGAACGACCAAACCTTGCTGGACAAAGTACGCTCCGCACAAGACAGCCAGGCACAGTACGCAGGCGGAGTCAAGCGCGAGTTTGGACAAGGTGATCTAGTTTGGGCGAGGGGTTTTGGCCATCATGACAAATGGGTTAAAGGGCAGGTACGGAGCAAGGACGGCTCTCGTAGGTACGTAGTGGAAAGTGATAACGGTCAACTAATGAAACGTCATATAGATCAAGTGCGTCGAAGACCGCGATTTTCAGATGTTGCCTGTCCCGGGGATGAAACGGGAGAACCATCGACAATTGGGGGTGAGAATGCCGTTTCGCCGGGGAAAGGAGTGGAGAATGAGAGTAGAGAGGGAGACACACAACCGGAAGAAACGGTTGAACCCCAATCAAGCGAGAATCTAGCAACACAAGACGTGGTCCCACCCGTCGCACGGGGCGAGGAAGCTAGCTACCCCACTCCACTCGGTTCACCACTCCCAGAGCTGACACAATCTCGTCCTACACGGAATAGGAAACCCGTGATTAGATATAGGTCTGAATTTGTTTAGTGTTAAGTAACTATTATTGTTAGTAATTATGATCAATTTGTTTTATTATAAGATTATAGCTTTAATTTATTGGTGGAGGTGTAATGTAGGTATCTGTATAAATATTTCTTTGTGTCAGTCGAGCATTAAACTTAGTACCGAGAATACGTCGTTTCATTTACTCCGGCTAACCAACAGTTCAATTGCATTATGCCTTAATTATGACGTAAGTGACCAGAAAGAGAGGATTTTAAAAAATTCAATCCCTGAGGTAATGAAACGGGGGTCCAAAGTTGGTATGGTGTTTTTAATATCGTGCGGATTTTATGACGCATGCGGGGTTGCTCCGCACGCGTAGCCCCGCAAATGTTCTTCTTATACAAGTATTTATTTTAATGCGTTGAACACGCACATCATGCATGTGGTGCGGAGCAATTCCGCACGATATTAAAAACACCCGAAGTCGCCGGCAGAGCCTAGTTTAGTATGAAAATGATGCTTCACACCTCATAGTGCGTACCTACAAAACATTATGAATATCTGCCGGCAATGTATGATTACTTCAGTCTACATCCATATGCATATTCTCTCATGAATAAATTTGCTAATTTAGTACAGGATCTACCAAATCGAGGTAGTTGAACTTTAATATTTGGAAGTGAACTAAATTCATTATTGCTGACGTTTAATTTCAAAGATTGATGTAATCATAACTTCTTAATTAAAATGATAATAGTGCTAGCCCTAACCCCTCTTAAAAATCCATCCTGTGTAGGATGCAAAAATAGCCAACGTCAACCAATGACGTTGGGTATTTTAATTATTTGTAAATTGATTTCTAGTAAACACTGTTATGTAATTTTTTTTTAGTGTCTAATCTTAACTGTCAACAAAACTGTACAATCTGTTCCAAATGAGAATAGGATCGATGGCAATGTTGTGACGTCACGTCGAACTGTCAAATCGAAGAAATTAGGTAGAGTGAACAAAAAAGATATATAAAAAAAAAATAATTTACGTACGAATCGTGAATGAAAAATTTTTATCAGAATACAGTTTTTCAATTTTGTTTATCTCAGTTTCACTGTGTGATGAGTCTGAGTAGTGGTAAATAGAAAAAAAAGGCGAATTGTTTCTAACAATGAAAATAAGAAAGAAAATAGTTTTTCTTGTAAACTATTTATGACTTAAAACAATATATTTGGCAAATATATATTAAACCCTAACGTTTTTACTTCAACTAGAATTAACTAAAATTTAGTAATTAAAAGCAAAAAAAAAAGTTTTTATTGATACGCAAATAAGATTTTTTTTCAAACCGTACTTTTCACTCAAAATTTGACAGATCGAGGTTATTGACTTTCCTGTTCTTATTTGGAACGCATAATATATTATTTATCTACTTTTAAAACTTTATGCACCAGGTACTAAAGAAAAAATATACTGTTTTTTTTTAGGAATAACCTGTTTCGTAGAAGTCAGTGTGCCTTCGAAATTATGTGCGCAATACAACGCAATTCAATATTACCTGGATAGGACACAATGATACACAAAAAAATTGACTGTAAAAAACTTAGTAATTTCTAGTCTTAACACTAGTTACATCCACATGTAAACCGCGCATAACCAAAACAAAAAGAAATACATACTTACCTATATATTAAAACCTTTATCGACCATTGTGTCAAGTCTGTATAATGTCTTTGTAATTATCTATATTATATTGTGTCCAGAAGTTTTATAATTACCTACGATGACACCTCTTTAGCTAATTAAAAATGTTCATTCAACTTTTGGACGGGCGAGAACGAACAGGAAATAAGTATATTCAAATTAGATGTAATACGTAAACGAAATAAAAAAAGTTTCTTGACATCCTGCTCGCAATTTGGACTCATTTCCGTCGGACAGCGAAAGTTTTTTTTCTATTTTTACTTTTGTACGAGAAATGGGTAAGGCCGATGTTAACTTTAAGGCGTGATTTTTCTTCCTTTTTTGGTTTCCGTACACGAAAATTGCTAACGGGGCCCACCGAATACTCCACTGTCCAACCGTCGCACGTCGGACAACGGTTTTTTTTTATGTGGGAAATCTTTCAATCGTCCCGTTTTTCGAGGGAGTAATAATAATGTAATAAATAATTGGAATATATTCCACAACTATCACACAACGTCGTCTAGTCCCAAGCTAAGCAGAGCTTGTGTTATGGGTACAAGACAACTGATAAACATATTTATATATTTCTAAATACATACATATTATAGATAAATTATACCCAGAAACAGAACAAATGATCGCGCTCATCACACAAACATTTGTCCTGGGTGGGAATCGGACCCACGACCTCCGGTATAGCAGTCACGTTCACTAACTACTAGACCAACAGGCCAGTCAGTATTAAGGCGTGTTAGATTTTTATTGTGTTCTTAAATGCTTAGTCTAGTGCGTTTGAGAACCACGGGTTTCCTTGTAAAAAATCCCCGCGATCGGCGGGCCCAGCGGGCATCAGCGGACTGTCTCTTATAAACAGTGAGAGCTATAGGGTTGAAACTGATGCAGTACATAGAATGGGTATACCTATTGTAGTTACAACAACAAATAATAAAATTAATAAAAAGTACGAGTACCGTAATTAGAGACATAACAGAAAGACAATATGTATGCGAAGGCGTTCGCTTGGGGCTCAAGACTTTAAGAAAGGTTACCATATATATTTATACAAGAATTTTCATCACATTGTTTTCAGAATAGGTTTTCAGTTACTTTTTATAGCAAGGGTCATTAACCTTTCGAATATCGTAAGTAGAGACATAACAGAAAGACAATAGGTATGCCGTCGGTTGCTTGGGGCTCAAGAGTTTAATAAATGAGAGTACTTATAATAGATAATAAATAATTTATAAGTTCTAGTCTCACGATTTTGTAGATTTTCTATATACAAATGTATACAAAAAACGATTAAACAAGATAAAACGAACAAAACACGGAATCTACAAATAACACAGTTTTTTACTAAGCTCAGATGTTTTATGTCTATAATCTAGATTGACTTTAATGGATCCTTCTAATGAGCAAACGTGATAAATACTAATCTCAGTGCGTCGGAGGCTAGGCGTTAGTTCCACATATTCCCGCTAGGGTAGTCCGCAGATTATACGGGTACAGATCCTAGTATGAACTAGGGAGCGTTTTAGATCTAAAAGGATTAAGCTTCTGTGTTGAGATAGTTGTACTTGTTGGAATATTTATGTGGTTATAAAATAGTATCATAAGAATGAAGAAAACTAGTACAGATTTTTGTGTTTTTTTTTAATGGTAGGTACACGGAGCGGGAAACACTGTCAGACTCTTAATGACTAAACAGCCTACCCCAGTATCACAGCAATGAAAAGTAGTTAGTACAGTTTTTTATGGTAGGTTTTATTTTTTAAATGGCAGTTGGGTGGAGTGGGAAACAGTGTCAGACTCTTGCTGACTAAACAACCTACCCCATTACTGCGTTGCCGTAGCCATTCCTACGTTGTCATATATACCAGGGCTAGAGCCTTTCTTTCAGATGCGAACCCATGGCCTCAGTTGGCTTCGACCCTTCTGCAGGGTCCCGACGGTTCGCTGAATAGTTACTACAGTTAGTTACTAAGTTTAGCCTTTGTCATAATTATTATATTCTTCTTTTTAATTTGAATTCCTTTTGAATTGAAATTTGTTTCCCTTAATTGTTTTGAAATATACGTTTTTTTCATCATAAACAGCAAACATTTCGTCAGCCGTTTGTTTTTTCGAACTTACAAGTTTGATTTTTTTCACATTTACAAGGGACCGCAAACCTGAGTGTAACCTATCCTCTATCCATTCTCTAGATAAAGGGTATTGACAGATAGACCACAAAGTCATCGTATAAGGGTTCCGTTTCTCCCTTTTAAGAAATACAAAACAAACAAAACTATTTTAACGAACTTAAAGAAACACTTCTTCAAACCAATACTGCACACAATCAATTCGATCTGCTTCCTTCTGTAGATTAAACACAAATATTTGTCCCAAATAAAAAAAAAACAAAATCAAAGAAAAAAGCTTTTCCTTCAAAGTGAATATCCGAACACGTGGTAAAATAAACATTACTTAACCGATAGAATTGTGAAAATAAATTGAAGAGAGGAATTGGGCCGCCTCCCCCAGAGGCTGCGCTGAGGAGGGCACACCGATATAAAGTGCTGACACTGGAAGTGACAGCCCTAACCTCTGAGGACTAGCTGGCCCATTATCAGCTGTATTTTGTTTTTTTTTTAAGCAAGGATTTTATATTGTAGTTCGATGCGAGTTTTTATGTTGTCTTACTGATATTGAATATATTATGTATGTATTATACCTTTCTCTTCAATCACCCTTTCTATTACAAAAACCACATTAAAATCCGTTGCGCAGTTTTAAAGATTTAAGCATAAATAGGGAAAGAGCGACTTTGTTTTATACTATGTAATGATTGAACACCGCATGAATTACAAATATCCATAGGACAAACATTTTTAAAAATAAGGGTACAATGGGCGGTCTTATCGCCTAGGACAATATCTTACAGACAATCTTTGGATGGATTGAGCGAAAGGAGATAGATTTAGGGTTGTCTGAGTACAATTATCTTGGTGTCCTGGTATACAATATCGCATATCGCAGTTCCCACTGCTGGGACCCAGGCCTCCTTTCTGGGAGAGGGAATGGGCCACATGCCCATGTGGTGACCACATGGGCCGAGTGCGTGTTTGTGGATATGATATGTCTTTGAATTTTTAGTTCTAGGACATGCCGATTTTCTCACAATGTTTTTCTTCACCGTATAGAGAGTATTACAAGAAAATTACACACACAAGCTTGTAAGTCAGAGCCGTTACCACTAGGCAACCACCGCTCTCCTCGCGAAAAAAACGCTCAATATTTTATAACCTATGCGAGCGCGTTCGTTTTTAACCAAATATCGCGAAATCACACGAGGACACTGGTGTCCGCTCGGGACAATGTTAATATAGATAGATAGATATTGTAAAAAAATCTAAACATAAAATAAAAACTCGTCATTATTTAAACTTTGATTAGTTTTGTTCATAAATACACTTAAAACTAGGACAAATTTTGCAGTGAAGTATATTTTTTTCAGTGATATATTTATTTATGTATTCTTAGTAGAAGAGATCACGTTTTATGTTCACCCCAATCAGTAACAGGTAATACAGAACGTAACTTTATTAGCCGAATATTCCCAATTTGTCCCGTATAAAGTGAAATGCTGCGGTGTAACCTTAATAAATATTATTGAATTACCGGCGCCCACGACGTGGGGAGGATAGTTGTCTATTCATAGTCCAACGCCCACGCAGTTTAACTAAGCGACACTACACATTCCTCCCCTACGTCTCGTTAAATAAGTTTTTGCCGCCACTGGGTTCAATGATCAATTTGTCATTTTCTTTACCTTGTTCTTACTGACTTTTTGGCTTTAAAGCACCGGGTTTTCGGGGGTCTACCTTTTAAAGCAGAACTTTTTTCGTCATAATTTTATTTTGCATAACAACGCATAGCATAATCTTCATTTTGCAGAAAGTTGTTTGGCATACACTCACTTATCATAAATTCGAAAATCATAATTTTGTTAGTCCGAATCATCTTGAGGCATAAATTTTATATCCATAATAATTGAAAAGCAGAACAATCATATCACAGAAAAAAACATTAATTGCTACATCTTTGTGATCAGGCGCTAATGAAATCATTTATTTTAGTGGGAGGTAGAGAGTAGTAGTAGTCAAACCATTTTATTTTAAAAAATAGATCCTGCATGTATATTCCCAATAAAACAGTTGTGAACGTAAGTGGTTTTTAATTCCCTATAAGAAGCATTTACACATGCAAACAAGAATAAAATATGCAAAGTAAGCAAGCTGTGCAGCATGCATACAGGCATGCAGCACGCAAGCAAGCATGCAGCATGCAAGCAGGCATGCAGCATGCAAGCAGGCATGCAGCATGCAAGCAAGCATGCAAGCTGGCATGCAGCAAGCATCGTTTCAGTCACGGCTCCGGCGCTGCGGGGTTTGGGCGGCCCCACGCGAGCTTATCGTCGCAGATGGTTTCAACGCTCACCACCGCAGCTTCGGCTTGCTGGCCGGCTTCGCCGACCAGCCTCAGCCGCGGTGGCGGGCCTTCAAACCACCTGCTCCTCAGCTCGCGGGCCGCCCTACCCCTCCGCGCCTACGAGATTTTAAATTACACTCTAGGGGTAGGGCAGACAAGACTACGGAAAGTCGGTTTTGCGGCGATTCGTTTCTGTCAATAAATTTATAACATAACATATTGACAGTTACATGATACTATTTTGTAACGTTGAGATTTCGGTAACATGAAATTTAAGCATAAAAATACCGGCTCCTCAAATATCTCTAAATAAACATATTGCTAAACGAAACTATATAAATATGACAATCGTAATTATGCCAAATAAAATTCTGCCATGTTAAAAGTATGCCGTTGCAAATTCGGACATGTAAACGTTCTGCCAATCAATAGTTATGCTAAATATTTTTTATGCGTTAAAAATATTCGATGAAAGAAGATTCTGCCAAGTGTGTTATGCCAAATAAAATTCGAATTATCAAGTTTCTGCCAGATAGATGGAACCCGGTTTTCGGGCTTGAAGGAATTTATTTAATTAAAGAAATGAGTTATTTTTTTTTAACTTATTTTAATAAGCTAGGTATTCTTCGTAAAGCCAGGTAAAGACTGGTGTAACTTAACATGAATGGAGCTTTTCGTAAGAGTTAACGCAGCGCGCACATGAACTGAACATGTACCGACTCACGTTGGTAGTTGAAATACTTAGTTCGCGCGCATAAGGCGTCTGCACTATAGAAATTTCTGTTACATTGCATGATACCGTTTTTTCTTAGTTGGTAATAAACGGAAAACAGTGTCAGACTCTTACTGACTAAACAACCAACCCCGTTCCTTGCTTTAATCCCAGATACTATGTCCCAGGGCCCAGGTATTAAGCTTTCGCATCAACCCTTGGTCCCAAGAGGCTTCGACCCTGCTTGGCGCCTACAATTGCATGATACAGTGCGACAATGCGGACGGCAAATTTGTTTTATTTCGTGTTATATTGCTCGTTATGTTACAGTAACCTGTAACCGGCTTTATGTTTTTTAAAACTATCTCTAAGATGAGTTTTGAGGTTTGGCATGGAATGTCTAGTTATTAATTTTTCACAGGCAGTATGATAAGTAAAAAAATAATCAGTCAGAGGCGTAGCCACAGTGGTACAGGGTGGGGCAAGTGTTCTTCCCTGCCCTACTGTAGCTACGTTCTGACCTGTAAGGTACTTAACCAAACCTGAAAAAATAAATTATCTAGGTACTAACTACAATACATAATAGCCGTAAAAAAGTTCACACTTGACAGAAATAAAAAGCGCGCGCGTGATTGACATTGATATTATTTTAGACTGTTGCCCCACCCTGAGCACATGGCTGGCTGCGCTGATGTCAAAAGTGAGAACACCCTTGACTTTTCCCCTTTGATTTTTCCCACCATAAAAAAACTCTTAAAATTTCTAGGTCGATGTCACCTCCAGTGGTTCTCGCTCCTTGTTCTCTACGTCTCAACTGCAGAATGAAACATGCATGCCTCAGCCGCGCATGTGTTGTGTGAGATGGACAGTGTGACCCAGCCTAACACTTGAGTGTCAGGTAAAGTGACAGTTGTAAGGTTTTACGTGTTTCGATAAAGAATAAAATATTATTTTGTAATGTAATATATAATGAGGAAAGCTGGACAGAAAGCACAGAACTAGTAAGTGAATAAATAATTTACTATCATGGTGATTATAAACTCCGCTGACTCATTAGAGTGTCCAAAACGTCTCTACAAATGTTAACTGTGAATATGATGGAGCTATATGCGACTCAGAAACAAAAATGGAGATATGCACTCTGCATATCTCCATTTTTGTTTCTCAGTCGCACGCTTAACATTTATACGTTCTGGCTAGGCCCAAGGGCCAAGTTGTGGTTTTTTGGCCTCCCTCTCCTTCTCTATCCATCCACATGAATATATATATAACTATATATTAATACCGCTTATTTGCCTCTTTAGCGGGCGGTATTGGTTGGTAGTGTGTTTGAGACATCACATCACAATTAATTTAGTATAATTAGATTTTTTTTCGTTCTGGCACAATTATATTTTTTTAAAGGAGGTAGTTAAACAAGCTCGAACTAGCCTAATAAATTGCAATAAGTAGTTACAGTACTGGCTGGACTTATAATTTAATTAATTCTAGCTTCCGACTGCGTCAAACGTAAAAACTAAAAATAAAAAGTATCACAATCTAGGTCAACTCGTGTGCTGATTTTTAAACAAAATCTTTTAGTTCTGAAGGCGTGAAAAGGTGAAATAGTCTGATGAAGTTATCATCATTAGTCATTTTTTAAACGATTTTTTTTTTATTATTTTTAAGTTTGATTAGAATAGAATAGAACAGAATAGAATACAATTTTATTGTACACCAACAAGCTATACAATTTTAAGGTACACAAATCTTAATCTTAGGTACAATGACTGTTGCAATGATTTGTTGCATTTTAGTTTTACCATGTAAGGTGATACTAACAAAATGGTACCTCTGTTCATTCATTCATTTCATGCATTTTTAAATCTACACTAATCTACACTAATATAATAAAGAGGTAAAGTTTGTTTTTTTTTTATTTTTTTGTTTGTAGGAGGTAATCTCTGGAACTACTGGTCCGATTGGAGAAATTTTAGCAATAATAGAAAGCGGCTTTACTCCTGAGTGACATAGGCTATATTTTATGTACGCGGGCGAAGCCGTTGACAAAAGCTAGTATTTCATAAAAAAAACGTATTAAAAACAAAACATTCAAATATATAAATATAGTTGCGCACCGGCATCGAGACAGGGTCCAAGCTACCGGTGGTCAGGGCTCCAGAGAGAGGAACCTTCTAACAATACGCGCCGTGTCCAAGAGTACTGCCTTCTGAATCAAGTCCTTGATCCAACTGCCTAACGAGAGCCTCCTCAGATGTTGGACATTATTATTATTTACTAGCTTTTGCCCGTGGCTTCACCCGCGTGGTATTGGGGTTAGGGTTGGGGTTACCGGGATAAAAAGTAGCCTATGTCCTATTCCGGAGTGTATCATATTCCTGTGCCAAATTTCATCCAGATCCGTCCAGCCGTTTTGGCGTGATTGAGTAAAAAACATCCAAACATCGTAACTTTCACATTTATAATATTAGTAAGATTATTAAACTCCACTGTGAGCTAGCTTGAAAGTAATCATGTAATCAGTAGGTAGTCATGTAATAGTCGGTGGTGAGGTAAATCGTTTATTAAGAGCCTATTCACTCTATCCTTGAAGTAACCTACGTTATAATCAGACGGGCAGACAGACAGCTGCAGGCAAATTGATCCAGTCCCTCGATGGTATTAAAAAAAAGAAATAGTTGCTCCACACTATTATGAAAATGCCTAAGGCATTAAGTCTGCCTTTGTACAGTGTTATGTGCATAAAGTTTTAATAAATAAATATTATTGAGTCTTGTAACGTTGGTTGTTAGTTGGGTCATTTAATTCCGGAGTTTCTATGGCCACCTTCCAGCTCCCTCATCAGACCTTGCTAGCTACCATATACGATCAAAGTACTCGTCAATACGAATCAAAGGAGCCCAAACGCGATGGAGTTATGTCGTTTTTTGCGAAGTTCCTTTGGCCACCTTCCAGCTCCGTCATCAGTCCCTGGCTCGTAGAGATTCTGCAAAAGGGTCAAAGCCTACTGGAGCCCAGGGTCTCTTTCTGAAAGGAAGGCTTGGCCCCAGTGCAAAAGGCAGAGAAGGAACGGGGTGGGGTGTGTAGTCAGTAAGAGTCTGACACTGTTTTCAGCTCCGCCCAAGAGCGGGATCCATCATTAGATGATTTTGGCCAACCATAAAAAAAAATCAGTCCCTGGCTACCATATTAAATATGTCAACTCAAATACACTAGACCACGCCCCGGCAGCAAAACTAATTATTGGAAAGATTTTAATCTACATCTACACTAATATAATAAAGAGGTAAAGTTTGTTTTTTTGTTATTTTGTTTGAAGGGGGTAATCTCTGGAACTACTGGTCCGATTGGAAAAATTTTAGCAACAATAGAAAGCTGCTTCACTCCTGAGTGACATAGGCTATATTTTATGTACGCGGGCGAAGCTGCGGGCAAAAGCTAGTTACCTATATTGATAAAACTCTTGAGACCTAAGCGAACGCCGACGTTGGCACACCTATTATTATAGGATAGGCACTGTTACTTCTTAATACAGGCTATTTCATAGCCTAGCAAGGAGAACAGTACGTCACCCACTTGATTGTAAGAAATGTGAAACTACCCACTTTGTAAAAACATGTAAAATGTACTACAATCCGTTTTTTATGTAAATAAAGATTATTATTATTATTATTGTCTTTCTATTATGTCTACAGTACTCGAAACGTTAATTGTAAAAAAATCAATTTCCGCAAGACCATTAACAATTACAGTCGCTGATTAAATAAATTATCGCCATTGTCAGCCCTAAACAGTGACATAAACAATGTAACTTACACGTCTGTAAGCAAGTTTGAGAAATTCTGAGAAACTTCAAACCACGCATCTACAGGTACTGTAATTAATTTTGAAAGTCATTGTTGTTTAAGTGTATTGTTGTTTGAGATTTCTTCATTTAAATGTACAGAAGTACTGCTACTTTATTGACTGGTAAAATTATAAAATATTATTTATTAATTTCTTCTTTGACTTTTCGGGCTTTGTTCGAATCATCATCATCTGCCTTTTTAATGTTCTCACTGCTGGGACACAGGCCTCCTCTCTTAGCAGAGGGAATGGGCCATAATCCACCACGCGGGTCCAGTACGGCTTGGTCTATGTCACATGTCTTCGACTTTTTGGTTTTAGGACATGCCGGTTTCCTCACGATGTTTTATTTCACCGTATTGGGAGAAGTGGTGATGAAATAAAATAGACAAAGTAATGCGCGCCCGTTCGAACCCGCGAACCCAGCTAGACCTACAACTCGTAAGTCTGGGCCGATTAGGCCTATAAAATTAGCTTAACCCGGACATAATTATGTACTGTAATTTTCTTTTTCTTTAACATAGAGCATTGTTATTTAAATTTTAATTTATAAAAACTAATCATTTTTGAGATGTGCTTCAATAAAAAAAAAAAATTACCACTCGGTCACCACTGCTCTTAATAAATAAAAAAAATTGTTCAAATAAACGACGAAAATTATCCTTAGGCAATAAATTCCCAAAATAAAAAGTACCGTAAGTTTTATTTTAAGACCGAGTACCAAATATCTATAGGGTAACAAGTAATCAGTGACCGATACGTAAACACGTAATCGTAGTCAATATGACAAACAACTTTCACAATGGGACCAAATCTAAAATCGTGAAAAATATCTACTGATCAGTAGTACATTTATGCTTGCCGAACTGGTCAAAATGTACTGAGCTTGCTGATTTTTTTCGCGATTACAGGTTTGGTCCCATAGTAAAAAATATTTACATATTATCATGACTACAATCTCGTGTTTAAGTATCGGTCACTAATTACCAGTCATCCTAAATATAATAAACTAGCTTTTGTCAGCGGCTTCGCCCGCGTACATAAAATATAGCCTATGTCACTCAGGAACAAAGCAGCTAAAGCTGCTTTGTTCCTGAGTGACATAGGCTATATTATTTCTATTGTTGCTAAAATTTTTGCAATCGGACCAGTCGTTCCAGAGATTACCACCTACAAACAAAAAAATAAAAAAAAACAATAAAACAAACTTTACCTCTTTATTATATTAGTGTAGATTGATGAAAAATACACATTAGTTTGTCAACCGAAAATTCCAAAAATTGAGTATTAAGTTGTTAGAAAAAAAAATCTACAAAAACACTTACTTGGGTCGTAGTGTCATCAAAGACTTCTATCATAATTCACTTCACTTATAGAACTTTTACTTTTTCAAACGACCCTACACTAGGAATTACTTCAGTATTGTGGGTGCGTTCGCGAACATATAAAAGACACTTTGACCCGTAACTTATATCTATATTTAATTTTCACGCATTAAAAAACTTACACTGTCTCATTGTATTCACTTTGCGCAGTTTTAATGACTTTTCAAAAACACTGTGATTATTTTTTGATACGTCGGTACATTTAATCGCTATGTTTTATATTTATTATACACAAATAACTCTACCACAATATATTAAATTCTCTGAAGTGTTGTGACATTAGGCTTCATGCGTTTTCCAAGAAAAAGGGGGTACCACAAAATTACGCAACAAAAAAATTGTTTATAAATGTATTGTATAATTGTTATACAAACGTCCGTCAAACTATAAAGTTCAAATACTAGTAACGCAATATTCGTAGCACATGACCGTCGTAGATTCGTAGCACATCTGCTACGGCGTAGGTCGCGTAGCGGTGACGTCACCGCTGTCTACGCCGTAGTAACAACAGTGTAATAAAATTGTGTCTAGGTAAAACTAGATGTTTTCGTTTCAAGAGAAAGAGCCAATAAAATATAAGACGTAATTTTATTTACTGCTTATATGTTTTTGTACAACTTTTATTGTCTAATCTTCAAGATTAAAAATAATACAGAATAACAACAATTTTTTCAAATTACTCAATGTGTAAATACTGCACCTCACGCATAATGTGCAGATGGATACTTTACTATACAGTGTGTAGATACTGCTGTACAGTGTGTAGATATTGCAATACACTGTGTCTAAGTACTGTAGCACACAATGTCTAGAAACTGCACTACATAATGTGTAGTGAGAGAAAGTAAATGATTAATTTTTACCTAAGGACTTCTAAATCGTGACAAAAACTTCTTCGTTTGCTCATTTTATAGTATAGTATAGTTTATAGTATATATAGAAAATATATTTATTAAGAATATCCCAATAAACAATTTAAATAATTCTATGAGAGCCTCACATTTGAACAAACATCCAGTACATTTATATGATAAACTGGATTGATACAATTTCATATGTTTACACAAATAAGGTGGGATGCGTGAAAGTTTTGATAGAATTAATTCCGACCAACGCTCAAACCAATTCAAAGGTGGAAACAAAACATTAATATCTAAACTTCGGCGAGAAATATCATACTTTGCCTTGTGTACACACAAAATGTGGCACAAAAGAGAAACAATGCTGGAATAGACAATGGCCGACCTGAAACGGGGTTTTTGTTCACAAAAACTAATTGTAAATAATGTGCGACTGTTTGGTTTCGGTAGATACATGTTTTTCTGGCGCGTTTTATGCACACTTCAGTACATAAAACGCACCATAAAAACATGCATCTGGTTTTGTATGAGCTTTTTTTTTTTCTTTCATCATCAGCCTTTTAATGTTCCCACTGCTGGGACACAGGACTCCTCTCTAGGAGAGGGAATGGAGCATAATCCACCACGCGGACAGCGTATTGGTGGATGTAACACGTCTTCGAATTTTTGGTTCTAGGACATGCCAGTTTCCTCACAATGTTTTCCTTCACCGTTTTGAGAGCAGTGGTGATAAAATAAATTACACAAAGTAATGCACCTGGCTGGGTTTGAACCCACGACCTACAACTCGTAAGTCGAGGCCGTTACCACTCGACCACCACTGCTCTCTTTTATTGCTTTATTTTTTGCAACTGAGAATTCTTGTTATCGCATGGTTAAGGTTTGCGTTTGTGTTACGTAAGTATAGACTTGTTTTGGTTTTGCAAGAAAATAACTTTTTTTTACTAAATAGCTTTTGTTTTAGGTTGCTGTACATGTCCAATCGGTGACCGATTTTTTGTTGGAGAAAAAGAGAACATAATGATAACATTAGTGCAAAACACCCGTCCTAAACAATGTTATAAAATCGGCCCATCTATCCTACAAAAAGTATGACGTGTTAGGGAAACTTTAAGGCGCAAAATTGACATATCATTTATTATTATTTATTTATGAACACACAAACACTTACAAAAAGAAAATAACAAATACAGATAGAAGAGTACAAGGATCATTATAAATCTTCCCGCTCTAACTTTAAGGGTGTTTTTAATATCGTGCGAATTTTATCATGCATGCGGATTGCTCCACACATGTTCCAGTTCCACGATGTACGCAGTTATTTTGTGATTTTTCATTGTACATAAAATTTGATATAAAGATTCTTTACATAAAAATACTACACCCGTATTCGAATTTCGCATATATAAAAAATAAGGTTGTATACACGCAAAGTTTAGTCTATATTGGTAAAGCTGTTTAGGAGGAGATAGGTGACCAATACACGTACAGAATAGTATTATATTACAAATATAAAGATATTTATTTATATTAAAGTAAAACTTATTTTGGAACTGCAGTTTTTGAGTTTAATCACTGCAAATATAAGTCACATAAGTACACAAAAATATTATTTTGATTAATTTTCGAGTTACACTTTTTGAAACAAAGGACGTAAGTTAATTAAAAAAAGTAAATCCAACTTCCACGGTCCCTAATTAATCCTCATGAGATTCAACAGCCAGAAAAATGTCCTGGCTTACAAACAGAAAGTTATTTTAATTCATCTAGGAGGTGCTGCACTGTTCTGACAAATTGGCACCCAACCTGGGACCAACTACCCACTTTCATGAAATATTATTAAAACTCATAGTTGTTTGCTGCCTAGTTTTTCTTATTTCTTGTGATTGGGGCCCAAAGGGGTTTTACTAATGATTAATTTTATTTTAGAAAGTTAAGTTAAATGGTTATGAAAATAATATTTTAAAATCAACATCGAAACAGAAAAACTAGCCTAAAAAATCGATTTAAAACGAACCACCAAAATCTACTAATTATTACTACCAAATAGTGAATCAGCTTTTTTCCAATAACCTATTTAGAATATTCGTTTATAAACAAGCCATTATACTCTCTTTTTTTATTCGACGGTCCATTAGGCAGTGCCTAACAAGCAGCAAAGCCGCAGAAAATAAATGAAATAAGTAATGCCGAGTCTCTCGATAGCCGATATTAACATAATACTTTAGTTTGCAAAATCACGATTTTATGAACGGCCAATATCAAATTGTAGCATTTGAGGGTAGTTTTGAAACCGCGCGGCGCTCGACGACTCAGTTTATTCGTAACAGTCACGCGAGCCAGACGTGCTGGACGGCGGAATTTATTGAAATTGCGCTATTATGTGCAGCTGTTTTACTTGATTAAATATTTGTTTGAATGCGTTTGTGTTTTTAATGCACCTGTTTTACAATATTTGAGTGTTGAAAATTTTAGATTCGTTATGGTTGATACGAGTATATTTATGGTTTAAGACATTATTACTCCTCGACTAGAATACTTATTATGAAAAATTTAATTTATGCAATTGATACTCAAAAGGCGGATTGTTTTTCCTAATAAAATGAAGATGTTAGACAAATGTTAGCATTGACTGAAGAGGTTGACTCAAATCTATCTGGTTTATTCTTTAAAATACTATATCTCAGACATTCATTTTCATGGTCTATAGTTGTCTTTGACCCCTGAGTTTGTTTCTGTCTTTCTTCTCAGGGTAGTCAGCTAAGAAACATCGGTCTCCTATAGTTTAACTTGACGACGTAAAAAAACATCTTTTTAACACGTTTTTAAATATTTTTTATATACGTTTTTTTCTTTCTTTAAAACCTATTTTAAAATAAATTTATAAATATTATTATTTAAATATCATTTAGGTACCTGTGATTATTTATCTACTTAATAAATCCTCTTAATACAACATAAACCAAACTAAATAAGTATTGGAATCACGTAGAATTTCACAATTTACAGACACGCGGTTGTCGCAGTAGTAGTTATTGGTAACTGCTCTGTGTGACAAGGGTTGCATTTCCACATGAGAAAATTATTTCTATGACCATACAGATTTTCATGGGCGCATCTACGATAGAGAACCATGGGTAAATGGATGAAAACCCTGGGGCCGTGAAATGAAGGAACAGAACAGTTTTAGTCACTAAAAGTCTAACACAAAAGAGCGAGAAAAATCAATGGATGGTTTCCCAGAAATAAAAAAAAATTACAATACGGGAAATATTCAAGAGCAGGTTTTTTTTTTAAAAAAAAAGCGATAAATACTTCATCCTATCATTTTTGACCCTCCTAATAAAACAGTCAGCTGTGACTTGAGATATAATCTAAATCGTTACGAAAAAAAATCCGGTCCGGCGTGAACAGAGGGTGAAAAGGAAAAATCTGTTCCTTATCTATCTCCGAATCTTCTCGAGCATTAATAATCTGTGATTCAACTTTATGCTTCGGGGAATCTCTCCGAATAATTAGGTTATTTTCCTTTTTTTTTTGAAGATTTTCCATGATTTTTCCTCTTCGTGGGTAGCGTGAAAGTTCACTTCTTATTTTAATTTTTGTTATTGATAGGCTTGAGTTTGACAACATCGCACCTGATGGTATGATGTGGCCGAAGATGGAATAGGTTTGCCTAGAAGTAACATTCACTCCACATTTTTTTTTTCATGTATATGTGTAAATGTTTTGTTTTGTATTTATAGTTTAATTAATTCATTAGTAGTACACCGCAGACTACCCCCTCTATTATTTTTAGTTCTTACGATCCGACCGCCTTAGTACCCATAGATTTAAGTTTTTGTATAAGTTCTGTAACTTCTTGGTATACAATAAAGTTTAATCTATCTATCTATCTCAGTTAAAGATCATCTAGTTTCAACATCAACCTCTAGTTCCGGAAGACGCAGCTTTGGAAGGCCTCCCACAAGAGGGACAGATGACCTGGTCAGGGTTGCTGGAATCCAATGGATGCAAGACGAACAGGACCGGTCTTTGTGGCGGCACTTAGGGGTGGCCTATGTCCAGCAGTGGACGTCTTTCGGCTGAAATAATGATGAGTTCCAACATCATTGCTCTAACATAGAGACAAGAATAATCGTTTTTATTTAACTATTTAATTACTTTATGCACACCTTATCTTATTACAGGACAAACATTTATAAAAAATAAGTGGACGATAAGCGTTCTTATTGCACAGGGCAATTTCTACCTGACAACCTTTGGATGGACTGCTTAAAAGGAAAAGATTTGGAGTCGTCAGTGTACAAAAACATAAATAATGGATTGGATGGAATAAATAATAAATGGAGAGAATAAAATAATTAATCTGTATTATTATTTCCTTTCACTTATTTATTTTTTGTCTAGACCTGCACATTGCACTGTTCCGGTGTCTTATGTCGACATCACCACCAGGCCATGCTGAAAATCAGCGCTGTAGCCCATGGCAGTATGCGTGAAGCCACCACAGCTTTATGGTGAGCGTTCGGCCGTTTTGTTCGGGTGTGGCGCATATCTTCCTTATGTAATGATTATGTTTGCTAACTACTTTCAAGTTTGTGTCATTTGACGTAAATAAACTGTTTTTATTTCTGTTTTTATTTTTTATTTTTACCTTTTCTCTAAGTTAGATAACTATCAATTGTATAATCGTGCCTGTAAATACATACATGTTTTTACACGTCGAAGATAAAAAGTGTCGTTACATGTATTTGATTCAAAACTTTTTGGTTGTTCTTGCCTATTTTTTTTTAAATTCTGTTTTTACAGAATTATCTATAATATGCTTATAGTTTAATTATTTTACCATTAAATCTAGTTGTGATTACACAGATTACAATGTTAGGTAATACCTACCTTTAACCGTAACACATTATATACTTGAAACAAAAAATATTCTTCTTCGACTTCAACGACTTCTAATTCTTCAGATTCTACGTAGTAGATACAATTCCACATAAATAAATGAATAACGAAATACAAAACAAATTATAGATCCAAACAAAAGAAAAATCTCAACTACATTCATTTAACCACACATAATAAATCTCAAAGTAAAACACGAACAGAGTGAAGTGAAAACCAGAAATAATTTGCATGCAACTAAAATGTGTTCACGAACGCGATGTGTCACAGTGTCGCCGACACTCGTGACACCGCGGACATCGGCGACACTCGCTGAACTGCCGCGGAAACACTAATTATTTAACAGGTGACATTTAATTATCGAGGTAACCAGCTGACTTTTTATATTTAAATGATATTTTTTTACCATTGTATCGAATTGCGAATTATATGACAGTGGAATCGTTTTTTTTACGGTGACGAATCCTGCCTCTGCCCAAAGGCAGGATTCGTCACCGTAAAAAAAGGCCAGAGAGGAAACAGTATCAGACTCTTATTGACTAAACAACCTACCCCGTTCCTTCCTTGTCTTGATCCCAGGGTCCCGGTACGCTTTCGCATCGACCCTAGGTCCCAGGAGGCTACTACTCTGCTAGGTCCCTACTGTTGGCTGACAAGTCCTTGAGGCACATGGGAACAGTGAGCGCCTTCGACGATTTGAGCTCAGTACGGACTGCTACCAGACGACCAGACGGCGAGTTACACATTGCTCGCCGTCCGCAAACCCACGCCTACGGTGACTGGAAATGATTGTAGAATTACTTCTTCATTTATCTGTATAAGCATTTACACGTGTATATAGTTAATCAAGTACCTACCTAACTGCCAAAGCCTGATAAACACTATCTCTCAATAAATACACTAAAAGCATTTCAATAAACTGAATAACAGATAAGCATCGAGAGCCGAAAAACCTTTTAACAAAAATGTACCAAACTTTCACCTAAAAACAACCTAGCACATTTGAAAAGTCAACTATAAACCCTTGTAATCCTACTCTCCTAGTACTTCTAACATCTGATAAACATAGCTGAAGACAGTATCTTTGTAAACAGTATAAGTGAGTACTTATATCTTTCCACTTTTATAGCGTTTATAGATTTTTCTCAATTAGTATTCTATTTTATCTACATCTACACTAATATAATAAAGAGATAAAGTTTGTTTTTTTATTTTTTTGTTTGTAAGAGATAATCTCTGGAACTACTGGTCCAATTGGAAAAATTTTAGCAACAATAGAAAGCTGCTTTACTTCTAAGTGACATAGGCTATATTTTATGTACGCGGGCGAAGCCGAGGACAGAAGCTAGTATGTATATATAGAAGAAGAAGAAGAAACTGACTGACTGACATATCAACGCACAGCCAAACACTCAGTAGGGCCAAAGAGTGTGAAATTTTGCAAAAATCTTCCTTTTATGACGTAGGCGAACACTAAGAACAGTTTTTTCAAAATTCATCTCCTAAAGGGATGTAATGGGGGTCTAAAGTTTGTATGGATGACCTTACATTCACAAGGGCGAAGCCGCTGGCAGAAGGCTAGTATACTGTATTTTTCTTCACCGTTTTGAGAACAGTAGTGATGAAATAAATTACACAAAGTAATGCGCCTGGCTGGATTTAAACCCACGACAGCAGCTAATAAATAAGTCAGGGCTATCACCACTAGGACAACACTTCTTAGAGTACATACATACAACCAGGAAAAGTACCGTCCTATCTATCCTAAAGTTTCATCGATTTCCGTTTAATCATTTGAGCGTCAGGTGAATAACAGATAGGTATTTGCCACAGCAAATGTACAAACAATCTCTCAAGCTTTAGTCTTAATAATAATAGTGTGATTTATTGGAAACTGAAAATAACCAAGTGGTAGTAGTAGAAATTTAATTAGATTTTTTTCTAAATAGAACCTTGAATAGGTGAACCTTGAAATTTTACCAACGATATACTCATAACGACAAGTTTGGTTAAGTTCAATGCTGCTAAAACTCAGGCGTGTCTTTTTTCAGCTAAAAGGAGTCAATTCAGCCCTGCTCCAACTTTCCGTGGTGTAACCGTGCCGATAACTGACCATCTTGATCTTCTGTAACGTTGACATCTACCCTCAATTTTGGGCCATACATCGAAGCAAAGGCTCAACTGGCTGCAAAAAAGTTGGGAATCCTCGCAAAGGTCAGACGATACTTCACGCCGGAATAGCTGCTTAAACTTTATCAGGCGCAAGTTCGATCGGTTATGGAGTATTGTCTCATCTTTGTAACGGATCTGGCCGATACCAACTTGATGCGCTTGAGTCTATTGAGAGGCGAGCCAAGAGGATCATTGGCGATGAAGCACTTGTCGAGTTGAGACTTCAAAGTCTTGAGCATCGACGCCGACTTGCTAGTCTGTCGGTTTTCTACCGGTTGCATTCCGAAGTGTGTGTCGGAATTACATAATTTAATTCCACCTAGCCCGTTCCATCATCGTACAGCCAAGCCAACACATTCATTATGCGTACAGCCAAGGAGTGGAATTCCTTGCCGGAGTCAGTGTTTCCTGATAGCTACAACCCGGGAATCTTTAAGTCAAGAGTGAATAGGTTACTTCTAGGTAAGCGCGCTCCATCGTTGACCGCATCGTCGCTTTCCATCAAGTGAGATAGCGGTCAAGCGCAAACCTATAATCAATAAAAAAAAAACTACCAAATTATCGATCATATTTATTGATCAATTGGTTAGATAATAACTATTTCTTCCATGCTCATACCCTAACAACCTAACCCCTAGTATACTCGTCTCTATTTAAAAAGTCAAACATAAACCCTTGTAATCCTGTACTCCTAGTCCACCTAACGCCTGATAACACAGCTATTTCAATTACCACGGCTATCGTTTCAACAGCTCGTATTAAACAAAGGGTGGTCTGTGTTAGCAAGGTAAATTACGTCTACCTGATAAGCCAGGCCGGATACTAACTGACGGAAGATGCTATCTTTTGAATCAACGTTTCCCTTCGATGTTGGGACCTATTTAATAGAGTTAAAGTACGGTTAGGTTCGACTTTTGAGAGTATTTTTTAGTTTAACATGTGGTATTGTAAAGGTTAGTTAAAATAGTCCAGGCTTAGGGTACCTACGTAGGTACAGTACTGTCATCTTTTTTTTTCTTTTTTATTAAATCCATCCAAAGGTTGTCTTTAAAAACTCGACCGACCATTGTGACACCCTATTAGTTTTAAGTTACTATTGTTATTTTATTGTTGTTGTGCAATAAAGAATATTATCTATCTGTCTATTTTAAGTCAACCATTTTTGGAGTTAGTGATACTAAACACGATTTACGAGTCGTAAGCCGCGATTTTAAACCTAGCCAGGCGCATTAGATACTTTATACAATTTATATCATCACCACTACTCTCATAAAGTTGAAGGAAAATATCGCGAGGAAATTAGTAGATATGTCTTATACTAAAAAATCGAAGACTAGAGATGTAGTACACATTCAATTTAGGACAAATCAAGTAGTGGACATCGTAATAGTCTTGGTCCGCAACAACATTTTTTTAGAGAAAACATGTTTTTGTATAAAAAAAAAAAAATGTTATGGTCTTCATTACATCCAGTGTCTGGTACAGTGATCTGAAACTTATTGTTATTGATTACGAAATGCAAACACACCAGCCAAATCATTTTATACATATAAGTATACAAATTTCTTTATCAATCAACGTTCCACCTGAAAAAAAATGCGTTTTTGCGCGTAAGAGATGTTGAATTGAGTTTTGTTGTATTGTATCTAAGTGTAATTCGATTTCGTTCAAAATAATATTCAACATTTCGAAAACTTTTTGTTACTGTTCATTCAACCGATTTTGAGTTACGAGTAAATAGTTGGTTTTTTAACGACTTCTTTACTTTTAATGCTATCCTACGGAATAAAAAATACCTACGGAATAAAAAAAATCGGTTGAACAGTCAGTAATTTTTTTTTATTTTAAATGTGTAATCTTAACGCGAATGCAGTATAGTGAGGTTTAGTATACATAATAGCTTTATCCCTCTCGTTAGGTACGAAGGTAAATTTCCTGTCTTTTCCAGTCGAGTAGAATTATATAACAGTGTCTAGGAACGATTTTATGCTCCTTCAATTAACCTATTTACCACTTTCACGTGTGTCTACTATAGTAATTGTGTTATTTATTACACTGGAACAGTTTTCTACAAATACAACAAGGCAAGCAGAAAACTTTCGCTTTAGCGCAAGTAACTGCAAATCTATAAATAGAAGAAGAAGAAAATACACAAATATTAATTTTGACACTAACGTACAATTAAATACATTAATAAAAAAAGAATACAACATACCTACATTTACACATACATGTAGTTATAAATAAAAACTACAAAGAGATAAAATTGGATCCAATATCAGCAGAAACTGCCAAAGTAAAATTTTGCAGCGCCGATATTCATTTGGGAAATCTATATGTACTACGACTATCTACGTCTACGACCGAAACATATATGATTAAAAATATTCGCTATCGATGTAGATACGATACCATCTAGACGAAAAGCCTGATGACTTAAAAGTATGTGATTATGAGTCTAACTAACGGAGCAGTTCAGCTCCTAAGAGGTCTAGTAAGGGCTCTACATGGCTGTACTATAGATAGATACACCGATTTGTTAGAGAAAGATGTATATAATGTAAACTATAGGCCGTGACGATGAACATTATCTAGCGGTACCTCGCGTCGTCGGTCGACGGCTGCGGCGGTTCTTCCACTTTACCTTAAACTGGAAGACGAAGGAATCATTACAATTTGGAAATGGCAACAAATTACATAATATTACACCACACCATTTTTATTTTGCTCCTTAGGGTAGGGCAAAGGTTTAGGTGTATATATTTTACCCACACGTCAATGGTTTCATTTCGTCATCCACAGTCTAACTTAGATATTAATCCACTGCTGGGAATAGGCCCTTTTCTTGCGTCAATTCCCATGGTTTTTTCAGCCTCATCAATGTTTTGCCCACAATAGCAACCATTACCATCCGCCGGGCACAGATCTGGACATCATATATGCTACAACGAATTCCTTGACTGAAACATTTCAGTAACACCTTGCCCGATCCCAGGATCTCGTCATTGGCAGTAGCACCTACTAAACCTAGGAGCCAACAAATAAATTGGTTTACAATTCTTCTTAACTGAAAATAATGTATGAGTGAATTATAAAACAATGCCACAATTTTTCACACTCGGCCAATGAACATACGAAATTTTCGTTTGTTAATGATATAAGCTAGAGCTCCACTGCGATCCCACCCGATGGTAAACAGTGAAAACAAATACGGTTGAATTGAGAAACCTCCTCCTTTTTTTAAAGTCGGTTAATAAATAAAATTAGCACTAGTTTATTAAACGTCTTTAAACAAATTGGTTTCCAATTATTCTAAAAATAACGTAGAACTTAATCATAAAACTGTGCCACACTTTTTCAAACTGATGGAGTATATTTGCGGGCTTGTTAAAGAGACTTCAGAGGTATCTGGGTCGTGGAACGAAGATGAATGGGGTATCTGTTTAATATTCCACAGTGTTCTCTTTGCCACGGAATGAATTAAAGTTGGAACAAGATCCCGCAACCTTCCGGCGTGGCGCGCAACGCTTTTGTTTTAATATTACTTTCTGCTTCACCAACAATGGCCATGTTACGAATGCGGAACTTGCAAATGAAATTATAGAAATATCGGTGAACGTGACGAGAATGTAATTCTACGAAGACAGGGTAAATGGATCCAATTAGCTTAATTTACATTTTCGTAATTGATGCTAGACGCTGGTGTTACTCGTGATTAATTGAATAAAACAGAAGTTGAGTTCAAGGACTGGAATCGAGACGTCAATGAGTTGACATTATGTTAGGGGACAAAATGTCTCCCGACATGACACGATTGTTATAACATCGATTTATATAATATCATTGATATCTGAGACAGACAGTACCTACCTACTTATTTTTTCAATAGTATTTAATTAAATTTTAAGTCTTAGATGCATTAGGGGCCAAAATATCTCCAAACATAATACGATTGTTCTGATACCTATCGATTTATATGATTCATGAAAACATAATGTTATATGCGACTGTCTGAGTCGCATATGACAGTAATTATTTTTTCAGTAATTGTTATTTCAATATAACTACATATACTGTCATATGCATATAAAATACTTTACCTTCTATTAAAGTACTTTATTCAGCTTTAAGTAGATACTTTAGGAGTCAAAATGTCCCCCAACATAACGCTCGATGTTCAATGTACGTGATACTGCAACATTGCCCAGTGTCCCGGAACTAGCTCCCTAAAATTTTACAACGCATTCACATAGCACGTAACATATTGTTGACAACGTTGCACGATATGTTGAGAGACATTTTGTCCCTTATTATATTTGAGGATTTAATAACTTTATATTTTAGGCAAAAGCTAAATTTAATATCAGTTTTAAAATCCCTTGAGGATATCGCAAAAAAACATGAACAATAAAACGACCCAATAAATCGAGCAATATTGGAAAGACGTAAGCCGCTTAATCGTAAAACCGCCAAGAAAACACTCAAAAGAAAATAAAATGTCACTTAAAATGTTACGAAGAAACGAACATTCACCACAAAATTAATATGAGAACAGCTTATGCAGCTCACAATTCGATTTGAGCTAAGGAATTTACTCAGTTCCTCTATATTCCTGAATTTTATTTCGCCCCAGACGTCTGAGTCAGGAGTCGGTGTTAAGTTTAAATTTATCAAAAGAAAGTTCCAGATGCTAGATTTTACTGTCTCTGCCACAGAGCAGCTAGTACAGTATACCAATGTAAACGATAAAATACATACGGAAACAGATGCCCGTTCCTGATAAAACGTTCGGCTGCCATCATTTGATCGAGGTTTCAATAATTCACGTGATTGCAAGCGGTTTTTAATTTACTACTATTTGCGTTGTACTTAATCTGTTATATTGAAATATTTATTTATGATACCGTTGAAATTCAAATCACATACAACAAAATTATTTTGATCATTATTGTTTTATTTAACTTTAAACTTCAGATAGGTATATTAGGAGACCAAATGTCCCCCATAATGAAGCGCAACTCAAAACCTACGTACCATTGCAACATTGCTCAGTGTCTCTTAACATTCACGTGACGCGAGGCAACGTCATCATTATTTCAGCCGAAAAACAGACATATTGGACCAGTCCTGTGCGTTTTGCATCCATCGGATTCCAGCAACCCTGATCAGATCATTTATAAGGCATTAGATAATGTATAAGTGGATAATTTGACAAAGTTGCGCGTTATAGGGGTCATTTTGTCCCCCAATGTATCTATCTGAATGTTGCACAATACATGTTCGTACGTAAGGTTATAAAAGTGTTTTTTTTTTTGTTTCCTGTCTTCAGTTAAGTAGAGATTTTAACAATTAAAATTTCTTTTTTAGTCCTAAGTTCAACAAATATTTTTACATGTAGATAAAAGTGAAGATCTTCAGCTAATAAATCCTGCTGCCTACCTAATATTCTACACTGTGTCTCCACTTTAAAGTACAGTTTACGACGTCGAACGGATCGGTGGAGCAAATAAATCTGTGACACGACAGCCAGCCGGGGCATTATTTAATCTACTACTAAATACTTAGCGATAGTCAGACAGTGTATTTTATCGTCCTTCAGCTTCACATTTTATAGGCTGTGGCTTAGTTTCGGCTAAGTTATGTGTCCTGTCATTGCGGATTACGTTTTATTTTGTGCTTGACATTTTTTGAGCCTTTGTGGTCGTGGCTGTACTAGTTGTGGTCTTTGTGTTGAGTGAAAATAATATGTTTTTTTTTTTGTTTAGCTTCTGTTTTGGACTTGTTATAGAAATTATTTTAATAATATTTTATATTTGCAAGTACGGTTACAGTGGGCTAAAAGCGAGACACATTTGTTTAAGTCTTGACATATGGAAGTGAAAAATCATTGGATTTTTTTTTAATAGAATACGAAAGCCTATAAAAGTCTCCTCAAAAATGTTATGGAAGATATAGAAAATGCAGAGTAAAGTAATTTTTTTTTACACAATACAAAGAACTATGAACTTCTAGCCATAGTGTGCCAGTCTCATTCTCACAAAAATGGACACCAAAAAATCTACAAAAAAAGATGCGTACCTAAGCTCTTTTTTATTATTTGTATAAACTAATGCTTGACTGCGATCCCACCTGATGGTAAGCAGTGATGCAATCGGTGATGGTGAAGCGCATTAGTTTATTAAAAACCCATTCACTCTAGCCTTGAAGACACCCAAATTATAATCGGATATCAAATTATATCATCTCTTTGTGGACACAAGATTTTTCTTTTGTAAAAACCTAATACCAGCTAAAAAAATGGCCTCCACAAAAACGCAAAAATACAAGAACCGGAAACATCGTATTTTATTTTACAAGGCCCGCTATACTCAGTAATATAATGAAGTATAAAATCAGTGCGGTCCACAGAGGAAATTCGCCGAACAGATCCGAGTGTCGTGTAAAACATCCGCGGATTGTGTCCCCAGTGAGAGCAATAAAACTAAACAGATCTCACTGAGAGGTGCAGGAATGGAAGACAGAATACCAAGTCTCGAGGACATGGAGTGAGGAACTTAGTTAAGTTAAGAAAACAATAAAGAAACAGAATAAAGAATAGACATTTTTTTATTGTCTTCTTCTTTTTGACTCGATGATAAGCTCTGTTACCTTTTGAAAATCGTAATTAGAGACATAACAGAAAGGGTAAGTTCAGATGACAAGCGCTCAGCGCGCGTTGGACGCGCGTTGAATTTTTGTATAGTGTTCACATGGTGCGCGCTTGTCAGGCGTTAAACGCGCGTTGTTGCGGCCAGTTTGAGTTCTACATTTGTCGAAGATGGACGTAGAAACAGTTTTATCGGTGATTTTATACAGACGGCAGAAACGACACAACAGAAGACGGAGATGTCCTTCACAAAATATAAGGACGAGTTCTTCCCAAGCCCGTCTTCTCAAATTCTTATCTGAATAATCGCTACTTGTCATGTCCCATATCGCAGGACGTTTCTCTATTTCATCAATTAATATTTCCGTATTAAAAGCTTCGGTTTCCATTTCGGACGATTTTCGGACGAACTTGACGAACCCTAAAATACGACTATCCGCGTCGAAAGCGCGCGCTCACCTGAACGGAAACATAGAAAACCAATGATCTCAAAGCGGCGTTGACGCGCGCTGACAACAGTCGAGCGCTAGCGCAGCGTTGAACGCGCGCGTTACTAAAACGCGCGTTAGCATGTGTACGGCCTGAATAAAATGTATGTAGTTGTAAACGCGCGTTATCAAAACGCGCGTTGAGCGCTTGTCATCTGAACCTACCCAAAGACAATAAGTGTGCGAACGCTGGCGTTCACTTGAGGCTCATGAGTTCAAACTGTTGGGACTCTGTAGGTGGCCACGTTAGCTGCAGCATCGGTGGCATTAATTGAATCCCCCACACTGTGCAGGTATATAGGCACTAAGGGCACTCCAGCACGTGGTACATGTTTTGTACAGAAATCTTTAAACAGTCAATTTATACAATAACAACAACTGGAGCACCCAGCTTAAGCACAGTTCCCGCAAACAGTTGTCAGCAACTGTAGGGGCCCAGCAGGGTCGAAATTGGGGCCAAGGCGAAAGCGGAACACTGGTGCCCTGAAACTAAGGCAAGAAATAACGGTGGGTCCTTTTTTTTCAGTAGAAGTGTGACACTGTCTCCCGCTCCGTACAAGGGTGGGATTCGCCATTCGATGATTTTTCCCACGATAAAAAAGGACATGAATACGCTCGTCGGATCAATCCTATGGCAGTGGTTAAAGGTATTTGTGGGTCATGTTCCCTGAAGACTTCCACCAATAGGTTTATAGTCCTGGAAGAGAATTACAGATTCCGAATTCCTAATCCCGTGGAAGAGAATTTCAGAGGTTCACAGCAAGAGTAAACGAACGGAAGGAAAGATTCTATTTTAAAGTTGGAGATGAAAATCCTCTGAATATTTTAAAGTTGAAAAGAAAGGTCAACATTTTTTTTAAGTATCAAATAAGATATGATTCGAATTTATATAATCTAATATTTTAATTTTCAAGTAATTTTTTTATAATAATACAACCTTGTGGTAAATCCGGCAGGTATATTGCGAGAAATTTAGTAAGAAATAAGCAGCACCTTTGTGTTTTGATGTCTATAAATATTTTTATTATAATTGTATGTACATAAATGAATAGCTCGCGGGAAGCCGCTGGATGCGGACAGCACAGGACCGATCGTTGTGGAGATCCTCGGGGGAGCCCTATGCCCAGCTGTGGGCTTCGCTCTGCTGACGTGATGATGATGATGGTGTACATAAATGTATAAATTCTACTGTATATGTGGCGGTCTACCTGTCTTCCCTTAAAGCATAGTAAGTAAGTAAAGTGCGAGGTCACCAGTGAGATGAAGTGAAGTGAAGAAGTGGTAAAATAAACACATGAATTGCGGTGTTCTGCGTCTCTTCTTCAGGTATACGTATAGTTATACTAAATGTTTATGCGCCAAATTAGACAAAAACAATGAAAACATGTGAGCTGACCTGTGGCCTGTGAGTGAACTAGCCCCCTGGTAAGAAGGGGAGAAGGGGACAGTTAAGACTGACACTTGCCAGTTCTAAAATTCATTTCGAAACAGTTATCGCATCTCTTGGAAGAAAAGACAAAAGTGTTATTAATTGTAAGTTTTAATTAGTAGAATTCTCAAATCCTCCCTCTCAGACCAAAGAAGTCTTGAATGACTTCCCAACTTAAAAAAATAAGTACCTACTAAATTTAGTTGCAAATATCGTAACAGCAATACATTTCCTTGCTCCCACAATTTAATGGGTGGCCCATCTCGTTATTTCACATTATATGTCGTAATAAAACTTCTGTATTCATCCATTTAGTGGTGGCATTCACACAAGGCGGCGTGAGAGGGTTCTGCATGTGACAGCGCCGACAAATTGCGTCGAATGTCCGCGTATATTTAAGCTGGTAACACCTACCGATACGGAGGGAATGAAGCTCCTATAGTTGGGTTAATGATGTGTTTTATTCTGATATATGTTGTTTGTGTTGTCAGAGGAATGTCTTGGTGTGAAACTGTGTTAGTTGGAGTGTTGCTTGTTTACAAAGATTCGGCACGTTGGGCGTTTGCCGTACATTACCATCTGTTTGTGTTAGCGCGTGCGATAACACGGCCCGCTGCTGCGATGTACGATAAGTGCCTAACGCGAAGCGATGGGCCACGCCCCAAAGGCTTTAGACTAACATATCTAAGCAGGTATGTCAATCAAAAGGCTTTGGGGCTGTTCAAAAAAGTTGCTTTGGTCTTGGAACGCAATAGGCTATTGAAGAAACTCGGATAGGTTTAATCAGTAAAAGTATGACAATCCCGTTCACTTCATTTAGATAATTTTCCAATTGATGACTTGACTTCCAAAAACGAACCGAGTCAGTCAAAATCAGTAGAGCGTTAGCAAAAAAATCTTGTTGGAAATATTACAGTAAAGTGAAAAAAAGATGAGTTTTTATAAAAAGAAAAAAATAACGACCTACGTCAGTTCGGGGCCATAAATGATTCCAATTACAATCTACCTAAGTAAATATCTCATTGAAGGCAAAAATCGAACATTCAACAAAATCCTCAAGGAGTTGTCAGAAAACCGTAGGGACCCTACAGAAGGGTCGAAGACAACTGAGGCCAAGTGTTTAAGTCTGAAAGGAAGATTCTGGCCCTGTTATATATGGCAACGTAGAAATGGGGTTGGTGGTTTAGTCAGTAAGAGTCTGACACTGTTTCCAGCTCCGCCCGAGGGCGGGATTTGTCATTGGATAATTGTTACCAACCACAAAAAAAAAACATCCAACAAAAATGTTAGCTTAAAACTTACACGTAACAGAAAACTGAGAAATTCCAGCACATCTGAACATAAATCTACAGGAGTGAGCGGGAGGACGTACCTAATAGATTTCCCTCCATTCCTCACTAAAAGCTAGCCAAGTTTAGGTAACACTTGATATAAAGAGGATCCCCTATACATTAAACTGAAACGGCTCTTCTTTTTGGCTTTAGGATTTTAATTGGGAAGTTCCCAAGCCCTAATCGCTTTTTAAAGTGTTCTTCAGCGTACGAGCGATGAATAAAAAGATAATTTTAACCACTTCAATGCGTTTTCGGCACCGAGCCGCATGTTTGTTGCCAGATGAAATGGAAGCAAAAATAATCTTATCTTACTAATATTATAAATGTGAAAGTTACGATATTTGGATGTTTGTTACTCAATCACCCAAAACGGCTGGACGGATCTGGATGAAATTTAGCACAGGCATAGAATACACTCCGGAATAGGACATAGGCTACTTTTATCCCGAAAACCTCAACCCCAACCCCAATACCACGCGAAGCCGCGGGCAAAAGCTAGTATTGGCATAAAATGCGCGAGAAAACTGGTTAGACCGCTTACCCTATCGATATCCCCGCAAAGCCTTATCGCAAAATTGCCTACATTTATGCGAATACACTCACTAGTAGCCAGCCTTTGACTATGTTAATAGGTACTCGTAAAATCACGTGAATTATTCTGTGCTGAACCTTAACTGGGGTCATAAAACGCGGGATTTCACAAATTACTTATGTTTAATGGGCAGCAAGCAACCGTCAAACTGCGCGAATTCCAGATGAGCATTTAATTTAGATACCGACCGTTTTAAACTGTGCAAACTGATAATATACTTTAAAAAGTCCCAAGAGGTTCTTACGTATTTAAGATATCGTAGGCACGGGCTTCTGGATGGCGAGCAATGGGTAGCTCGCCGTCCAATCGTCTGGAAACCGTCCGGACCAAGCCCAGTCATCGGCGGCGCGCACTGTTCCCGCGCGCCTCAAGGAGTTGTCAGCAAACCGTAGGGACCCTGCAGAAGGGTCGAAGCCAACTGGGGCCAAGGGTTCGCGTCTGAAAGGAAGGCTCTGGCCCTGATATATATGGCAATGTAGGAATGGGGTAGGTTGTTTAGTCAGTAAGAGTCTGACACTGTATCCCGCTACGCCCAAGGGCGGGATTCGACATTGTCTTTAAAAAATCGCTATTACCTATCATAAAAAAACGTATTTAAGATATAACTTGCAAATGTTCTTAAACAAAACAAAGGCTTACAATCGCAATGTAGGAAGTTATTCAGAGGAAACGCTTTACGTGTCACAATGACAGTTTTATAGCCTCTTAAAAAGCTTATAGTACGATTCTACTGAGGAATTCAAATATCCGCATCCCGGTACTACTCTATCCTCGTTCCTGACTCATATCCGCCACCAGGGATCCTTGGTACAACACTAAACATTGGGGTTTGCAAGAATGGATCGTTTTCGACAAACGTTCCTCTTGATCGAATTAAAAAAAAAAGAGGATATTCTCAATGTGATCGATTTTTTATTAATGTTTGTTACTTTAGAACTCGAATGTAAACTTAAGAACTGGTTTGGAAAATCTTTATTTATTGAGGACTAGCGGCTTCATTTCCGTCAACTGGCTACTGTACCCTACTCTACCCTTCTCTACCCTTCTCTACCCTACTCTATCTTATATCCTATCTAAATGTAATCTTGCTTAAATAATATAAGTTTTATTAGGCCATGGTGTTGTCGTCATGCGTCTATGAGGATTTTCCACCCTGCTAATATTTTAAGAACTATCCTACTCTACCCTACCCTGCCCTATTTTTTTCTTTCATAAGAACTTGCGGTGATGCTATCCACTACCTCTAGTACCATGGCCTGTAAAAAAATAAATGCATGTCCTACTGCAAGAGCGCAGACTGCACAGCAGTAGTTTGACCCCTGAGTTTGTTTCGGTGTTTCTTCTCAGGGTAGTCAGCTAGGAAATACCGGCCTCATCTAGTTTCAATAGACGAAAAAAAATTGATGAGTAAAAGAGTTTGTAAAAACCTACCTGCTAAATAAAAATCATTAATTTATCATTCGTTCTTAGCGACTGCCAACACCCTATAAGAAACCTACCTGCCTAAGTTTGTAGGTGTTATAGTTTGAGATTTTGTGATGTAATTACAGACGTGCGAACGCCGGCGTTCACCTGGGCATAATGAATTAATCACTCAATGATATTTCGGTTTTACTCGTATATATAGATTAAACCTACAGTTTTGCAATTTTTTAGAAGAATTCAAGAATTTCATGCCAAAAGATCGTAGTTTTGCTGACACAAAATATGTTAAAATTGTTATGTTTCAAATAATATTGGAAGGCACTGAAAACGATATTTACTTTATATTTTTAGAATAAAAATTCTGTTTCGGAATATCTACACTACAGCTTAAAAGCCATCTTTTCTCGTATCTTTTACATACTGAAACGAAACATATCCTAACAATTGGCAGCCATTTTTATTTTTAAAGAACGTAGTGAAACGGTCATAGGTGCGCGTCTCCTTTTTAAGAAAATTTCATGTCGTTGAACGACATTTTGCTAGAACAGAGGGCTGGCTCGTTCTTCACCCAAAGAATTAGCATTGCCATTTAATGAAAGTTTCTAGTGTGGCGACCACGTACTGGAAGACGCAGCGTTAGAAGCCGTCCCATAAGGTAGACCGATGGGTTGAGGCGGCTTGTGAGGGTTGCGGGACTGGTCTGTGGGTCTAGAGGTCAGAGGCCCTGACTGCTATATCGGAGGGTCGCGGGTTCGATTCCCACCCAGGAAAAATGTTTGTGTAACGAGCACGATCATTTGTTCCGTGTCTGGATGTAATTTATCTATAATATGTATGTATTTAGAAATATATAAGTGTATTTATCAGTTGTCTAGTACCCATAACTCAAGCTCGGCTTAGCTTATGACTAGACGATGTTGTGTGGTAGTTGTGAAGTATATTATATTATATATTCCGATGGGAGACGCACAGGATCGGTCATTAAGGTGGTACTTGATGAGGTCTATGTCCATCAGTGGACGTCTTTCGGCTGAAATAATGATGATCGCTGATGAAAAAAAATAGTCTTGAAATGGAAACAGTTGGTGGTTTAGACTGGGTGTTAAGATGTCTTTCGTTACGAGGTAAACAGAAACGAATTGTGTGATCTGCATCAATAATGAGGCGCAGTTCGTACAAATTATTGTGTATCGTTTAAGCGAGCTAATGATGGGCTAATACAGATGTTACAGGGTTTTTGCAATTCAATGCTTTTAAACTCAACTATCACACCTTTATTTTGTAAAGGGATTTATAAGTACAAAAAAATAATGAAAATGTTGTTTTTTTTTTTATTTATCATTACATAGTATAAAACAAAGTAGCCTGTCCCTTTGTATGCTTAAATCTTTAAAACTACGCTACGGACTTTGAAGCAGTTTTTTTTTAACAGATATGGTGATTCAAGAGGAAGGTTTATATGTATAATACATGTATAATAAATTCGATCTCTATATCAGCACCCGTGCGAAGCTGGGGCGGATCGCTAGTTTATTTATAAAAACGTAAAACGTTTAGTAAAACGTTGCTCTGTACTAGGAATTATTTCTGTATCATAGGTACGTCCACCGTACAAGGTATCCAGACCTGGATCCATGTCTTCTGAAAGGAAACCCTTGGGTCCCAACCCGCAAGGCAAAAGGATATGGGAGTAGGTTTAAGTCAGTAAAACTCTGACGCCCTATCCAGCTCCACCCTGGTGCGTAAGAAGACATTTGATAATTTCTCACTGAAAATAATCCTGAAAGACTTTCTCTAGGTAAGATATAAATTTCTTCCGAGTAGGAATCAAACTCGAACCTGGAAGCACAGATGTCAATCGCATCAACACCGCGTCAACCATACCGTCACTTACTCCGATTAAAAAAAAACTATGATACAGAAGACCAAAGGTGGACTGGTAGAGAATGCCTTGTTGCATTAAGTCCGCCTATGTACAGTGGTACATAGGCGGACTTAATGCAACAAGGATTAATCATGAAGGATTTAATCTTCATGTACAGTAGTGACTGTACATGAAGATTAAATAAATAAAACCTTTAACTCACTCCTCCAAACTATTTGATAATAAATGCGAACTATATTTTCCATGGTAACGTCACAGGAAAAAATAAAACTGAAGTATTGAGTGCAGATAAACTTTCACCGGCCAAATGAACCGAGTAACACTTTGGAATAACGCCAATATTGCTAGCAGAACCCATTCCGGAATTTTTATACGACCATTTATGATTGTCCTTTTTAATGGTGTCACTTGAGCCATGACCCTGGAACTTATTTATTTAATTATTCATTCATCTTACTAATATTATAAATGCGAAAGTTACGATGTTTGGATATTTATTACTCAATCACGCCAAAACGGCTGGACGGATCTCGATGAAATTTGACACAGGCATAGGATACACTCCGGATTAGGATATAGGCTACTTTTTATCCCGGAAACCCCAACCCCAATACCACGCGAGCGAAGCCGCGGGCAAAAGCTAGTTTATTATACACTTCATGCACAAATGTACAGAGGCAGACTTAATGCCTTAGGCATTTTCTACCAGTCAACCTTAGGGTGATGGAGAGACAAACAGTGGTAAGTGCCATAAAAGAGAAAGGAAAACTGAATACAAGAATAGATATACTAATAAACCATAAATATAAACTAATTGTATAATATATATATACAAACAAACTATATAATATATATTTACACAAATAAAGTCAAACAAATGGTACTTATGAAGAAAGTACTTGTTTACACTAAGGGTGTTGAGACGTCTACGGTCCGAACTAAGCGTTTTACCCGTCGTTTATATCGCGTACATCGAGGGACTGGAACAGTTTGCCAGCTGCAGTCTTTTCGTTTGATTATAATTTAGGTGACTTTAAGGCTAGAGTGAATAGGCTCTTAATAAGCTAGTGCGCCTCATCATCACCGATTGTACTGCTAACCATCAGGTGAGATCGCTGTCAAGCACTAGTTTATAGCAATAAAAAAACGCGGATTTTACTTTTAATGAGAATGAGACAATGTGGTATCGTGCATGTGCCCGATTTTTGCAGGTCTCGTCCCATAGTAAAAGTCGTTTGTTATCATGACTACAATCAAGTGTTAAGTATCGGTCACTAATTACCTATCACACTGAAAATAATAACATGTGCTCCCCATAAATACTATTATGTATGTATTACGACTGTGTCGATCTCCATACCATAACACTACAGTTTTTCAAGTAAAATACGTTCTCCTGCTCTAGGTGGTGAGAGAGGGGGTGCTAGACTTGAAAGGGGGTGCCAAACTTTTACCGACAAGCCCTATGTCCCTTCAGTTGCTATTTTCGTTTAAGTGAAACTGTAACTTTTTCGAACAACCCCGAAACAAAATTGGCTTGGTACATAGATGAGATGTCATTTTGTGTAAATGATTACTTAGATAATAATTTGTTTTAATAAAATAGAAAAACCATCCTGGTATGATCAAAATTTTTACTGAACAAAGTAATTTATAGTTATACAATAAAGTATTATAAAATTCATTCACTATACAGCGTTGCTTGTCGAAGGCACAACTAATTTCCCGAGAGAGATAAAAATACGTGCCGTAAAGAAATTAAGCAAACACACCAACTCGAACAACATCACTAGTTTTTTCTAGACACTATTACAAAAACAATATCAAAAAAGTAATAAAACAATATTCGCTGAAAAGACAATAGGCTAAGTCGAGAAAAAACAGACAGACCATAAACCTTTATTTACTGGCAACATTTCTGATTTCAATTTGTTTAGTGGCAACTCTAGCGGTCTTAAGTCACTTGAGTTGGGACAACGGGTCATTGAGCGACACCCGGCTTCCCGGAATAAATTAAACGCTGCCAATTGCGACTTTTCCGTCGAAAAGCCAGCGATTTTACTTTTACGACAGTTGCCGATTTGCTAGTGGAGTTTTTTTTATTTATGACCCGAGGACACGGCACTTGGAATAGTAAACGAGGGATTATGCGGGGCGGACGCGCTGTCGCGGATACAATATATCATTTATAGGGATTTTTTCGTCTCAGATTAATAAATAAATCTAGTTTGTTATATGGTATTTTTACGCGTGGCGCGTGAAAGTCACAAGTCAATTTATGGACGCAAGAAATTTTGTTTATTTTTTATATTTACTATTTATTTTTAAGTAAAATCATTTAATGAGTTCTATATTATAGCTTTATGTATTTATTATTCATTTTATTTACTTATTTTTGTGCACAAACTGCACAAAAATAACAACAGGCCTTGCAACATGGCATCTTCCGGTACGCGATCGCCACTCAACCAATAAATAAATTAATAAATTACCATTTCAAAAACCAACAACGAATAAACATGATAATTAAACGATCACTAGACCTCGATAGCACTACGCGAGTCACTTTGGCAACTCGTCGAAGCCACTGAAGTGTCAATACCAGCTCTATGGAAGCCTGAAGAGCCACTCAAGGGTCTGCCAAAGACTCTCAACCCTGGCCGGCCTCTCGTTCCAAGTGCACTACGAAAATGGATGGAAGAAAGAAACGGAATACACGAAAAGCTTTCCAATTCGTAGAATATATAAGTAATTTAAATGTTTATGTTATCGATTTGAAAGATGGAGATGAAAGAAAAGAAAGAAAGAAAGAAAAACAGTTCATTTCACGCAAAATGACGCAACCTTAAAGCTATTAGACAATCATTATTATTTTATAGAAAAAAATGCGACACATTTGCGCAAAAACGGTCAGACGCTCAACATAATGCTGTGGTCCTATGCAGAATGCGATACAAATCATTACATAGTATAAAACAAAGTTGTGCTGTCCCTATGTAGGTATGCTAAGATCTTTAAAAGTACGCAACAGATTTTGATGCGGTTTTTTTAATATATAGAGTGATTTAAGAGGAAGGTTTATGTGTATAATACTTGTATAATATATTTAATATCAGTACCCAGGCGAAACTGGGGCGGATCGCTAGTAAATAATAATTTACAAGATTATGTTTGAATGGACTATTAGGTGG